>CM060431.1:100839715-105839715 GCA_030545235.1 Helianthus tuberosus | reverse complement strand
GAATGATTCGTACCCTTGAAGACATGCTTCGCTCGTGTGTCATAGATTTCGGTGGTAATTGGGACACGCACCTACCTTTAGTCGAATTCTCGTACAATAACAGTTATCACTCTAGCATCCAAATGGCACCATTTTAGGCATTATACGGAAGAAAATGTCGATCTCCTATTGTATGGCACGAGATCGGGGACGCACAAATTACCGGTCCTGAGCTATTGTAAGAAACGACTGACAAAATCCTCCAAATTCGAGACAATCTACTGAAAGCTCGGAGTCGTCAGAAAAGTTACGCCGATAGACACCGCAAGCCCCTTGAATTTGACGTTGGCGATCACGTACTCCTAAAGGTTGCACCTTGGAAGGGGGTGATCAGATTCGGCAAGAAAGGAAAGTTCGTGCCTCGATATGTTGGACCCCTTAAAATTCTAGAATGGATTGGGAAAGTGGCCTACAGACTCGAACTACCGGAGGAACTTAGTAATGTCCACCCGACTTTCCACATTTTGAACCTCAGAAAATGCCTAGCCGACCAGGAATTACATATCCCACTTGAAGATTTACAAGTGGACGAAACATTACACTTCGTGGAAAAGCCTGTCGAGATCATGGGCCAAGAAACCAAGGTGCTCGACGCTCACGTATTCCCATTGTGAAGGTTCCCTGGGAAGGCAAACGCGGCGTCGAGTTCACCTGGGAACTCGAAAGTGACATGAAGGCGAAGTATCTGCAACCGTTTGTTACGCCTACTTCTTAAATTTTAGGACGAAATTTCCTCAAGTAGGGGAGGCTGTAACAACCCGCATCTTAGAAAGTCAAAGTACAAGTCAAAGTCAAAGTCAAAGGAAGAAAAGATTGCTAATTGCGATCTATCACTCCTTGCTTAACTGCTGATTGTACATTTTGACTTGTAATCGAACTCTATTTTATTTTCGCTTTAGTTGTATTACGTGGAGTACTTGTTAATAAATCGATAATTAATCGTAGTTTAATCGCTAATTGACTTATCGCTATTGCATTTGCAACTCGAATTATGTGTTCTAGATATTGTTTTACGTGTGTGTGCTATTATGTGTTACTAGTGCATGTTATGTTTATGTTGAGGTGTTTAATCGCAATCGCAACTCTATCGTAACGCAAATCTAATCGCAACGCTAAACGCAAATTATTTATAGTGATTGTATGTTAGATATAGTAGCTAGGTTATTTGTGTAACTAATGGGTAATACTATCGCACCTCTCACTCGAAAAGCATCGCAACGCTCAGCACGCAAAACGAAACATCGAAACGTAACTCGCCCAATTGATCTAATGACCATTTGATCGAATGGCCATCCGAACGGATTACCATCCGATCGAAGTGCCATCCGATCCGTCACCTATGCGCCCTTTCCTCTTTTGGCAACCTATAAATACCCCCTGTCACATCACATCAGTGATGTGACAGCTCTCTCGTTCGAACAGCACGCTCATGCCCACTTTTCTTTCGATTTCTCGCGATTCTTGTAAGTTTTCCACTCAAATCTTGTACTTCTACGATCTATGCACACTTCTTCATCATTTTCGCCTTTGAATCTTCACTTTTAACCGTGAAATCAACGGATTTGAGGTGTTCTATGATTATGTCATCATGTAGTTCTTATGAACTTCAACTTTTGGCCTCACTCCACCAAGAACAACTCAGATCTACATGATTTCCACATGATTTAACACTATTTTCATCTAGATCTAAACATTTTCAAGGTTAAAAGGATTGAAGGATGGTTTTGTAACTTTCTTTCAACTCTTTTACACTCAATGCACTCAAAACCAACAGAATCGGAGCTCGTTCAGACCTTCCACTCTTCTCTAGTGATGTGTCGGTTTGAGATCTGATTCCTATCAACGAGACAACCGATTTCGGTTGAGCATGAGCATCCGTCACGAACAGTTAACTGATCGGATTGGGGTGATTCCCGTTCGATCGGATAACCTGGGTCTGATGGGTTCCTGTTGTTCAATACGTAGTCATACCGTCTCGATCAAACCACAAAACTTTCAAAACTTAACCAGTTTCAAAAAGATCAGATTGTGGGATGGATTGTCATCCGATCGGATTGCCATCCGGTCGAACGACAATCCGATCGGATTGAACTTGGTTTCCACACTTAACATTTTTCATAATTTTCAAAGATCATCAGTTCTAACGGAATGCCATCCGATCGGAAGACCATCTGATCGAATGACCATCCTGCTGTGAACTTGTTCTCACTAGAAATGTCTCGCCAATCGGATCGCCATCCGATCGAACGACCGTTCGATCGAACGACCTGAAAGGTAGAGATACTTCTCTGATTTTGAAATGCTACAATGAAAACTTCAAAGTCACATCATACACAAACAATCCATCCCAAACGAATGTATAACGACCCTCCAAAATAATTTTCGACACCCCTAATATATTTAAAATACCCTTATATGTCTCAATATATACCCCGTATGTGAT
Source organism: Helianthus tuberosus (assembly GCA_030545235.1). NCBI lineage: Eukaryota > Viridiplantae > Streptophyta > Magnoliopsida > Asterales > Asteraceae > Helianthus > Helianthus tuberosus. Next base: position 105,837,233 of record CM060431.1, on the reverse strand, counting down.
AACCGAGCTCAAAATACCTCTAAATTTGCAAAAAATAAAATAAAAACCAGAAAATAGGGCGCTCGCGGGCCGCGTGGACCTTGGCTACCTTCTACGCGAGGCGCGACAGACCGGCTACGTGGCGACACCCGGTGGCTGCCACGTGCCGACACGTGGCGAAGCTAGACCGATGACAAATCAAGGCTAGGGCCTATTTACCCTACATCGCGGGCCGCGTAAGCCCCCGCTTCCTCTTACGCGGGGCGTGAGGGACTCGAATCAGCTCGTATAAATTGGGAGCTCAGGCCTTCAGTCCCAACTTGCACCACACTTTTTCTCACTCGAAATTCTGAACAATTAAAGCTATTTCTGGGCATAATACCCCTTAACTAACGAAGTTCTGCCCCGTTGTAAGTATCATAACCCCGGTTACGTATTAGATACGCTGCCCGATTGATCCAGGGTTCCGTAACAATGTCGTGGTTCTGCCCGACGTAGTCGTTGGAATGCCGTCTGGGGGAGGGTATTACTAATGTAAATATTGGGTTATTATACTACCGCGTGTGTATTTGTGTATTTAATAAATAATCACCAGGAAACCTTAAAGGAAAACCTAAGACAAAAATGTGAGTAATCTCCTTTTTGTAAACCTTTTTGTAAACTGTTTATACAAAACATTAAATATTTTACAATGTGATTAGCAGTGATTGAGTCTTTGTAGTTCTTCAATTACAGCCGGTATGTTGGGGTTTTGTATACAAAATGTGGAACACGTTACCATTGGACAAAGAGTTAGCCAATGTGTAATATGACCCACCAGTCAGGATTGACAATACTGAATGAGTAATTGTGTAGATATAAACATTGTAATAGCTCTCAATACTGTTAAAAGATAAAACTCTTCTTGATTAAACTGGGATTCACTCACCAGTATTTCCCACTAACAAAATGTTTTTAAACACGTTTCAGGTAACAAAATGTGAAAGCCAAATAGAAGCCAGCTGGACAGCACTGAAGGCTTGGAAAAAGTGGCTATAAAAGTTACCTGAATAAAGAGATGTTTTTATTAAATAAAATAGGGTTTATCCCTATAAAAATGTGTGTACTGAAAACTTGGGAATTTCCCATGTATTTAATATTATAAAAGTGTGGTATTTACTCTGATAAAATATTTCCTAACTACGGTCCTAATGTAATTTCCGCTGCCAAAATGATAAACACCTAGATACCACTGAAACTGGTCGCGGCCGCCCGTTCCCGGGTAATATAGGGGACGGGGGTTGCGACAGAAGGTGGTATCAGAGCTAAGCCACTGATTCAGCCACAGAAGTGTTCTGCTGACACTAAAATATTATATGTTAGGAAATTAATCATGGAAATACGTGCATATATGTACTTTATTGTTATGTGTTATTTGACTATTTGTTAGTTTACAGTATGAGTGATCAATGACCCTCCGACGCCTATCATCAGTAGTCCGGCTCACCTAGGAGCGAAGGCACCTCTTCACAACCTGCCCTCTCAGGGTATTCAGCTGATAATGAAGATGGGATATTCGTGTTTAAGGCTCAGTCAGAAGAGCCATTCCCTCCTAAAAAGAGAGGATGGTTCAGTAGGGGAGCGCATGAGCGCAGGAAAAGAATGAAAAAGTTACAACAGCAGCGAGTTCTAGCAGCCGCTAAGAGATAAACAGATGCCCACACACAGGATATGCTTAATAGGAGCTTAGCCAATTTTCATATCCTAGCAACCACAGCTGCCGACCCAAACCTGGAGCAACTTATAGCCCCTCAACCATTACCCTTGTTTCCCACTCAGCCAATGGAGACTGAAAACAACCCAGAAAACCAAATCCAAATGCATGATTTTAACCCAGAAGAGATACCTAGGGTACCAGCACCCAATCCCTTAGACCCAGACTACGACCCGTGGTTTGATGATCATAGGGATTATGTGCAACGCTACCACCTAACTGACGAACCCATGCCAAACCTAGCAGCTTACCCAGGTCTAGACCCTCTAGATCCCTACTATGATAATGATGAATACATTACGGAAATCCTAGAGAATCCATACCCTCAGGAAGAACCCATGCCACAGTACCCAGAACCAGTACCAGCACCTTCACCCCCAATGAGTGCAGAAAATGTGCAAGAACTCCGAACTTTCGGAGAAGAGATTTTAGAAAATAGCGAGAGGATGAGGCAGGTTGGAGAACGACTCGTCTGGAAGTACGACGAGCGTAATATGGAGTTCTGGATGAACCCATATCATTGATGGTGATAGTAATAATAATATAATAATAAATATATATAATATGTGTGTATGAAATAATAATAATAATAATATATCTATCGTAGTATAGACCACTTTGTGGTTAATGATGCATATTAGTATTGTACTTTATTTCAGTTGTATTGTAATAATTATAGATGCATACTATAAGAAAGAATAAGTCGCAATGTTCGACGCTTTTGAACAATATGCGTGTTATGTGAATGTTTGCATTAAATATTATTTTGTGCTATTAATAATTGGCAAATGTTTAAAATTCAGATGGACAACGAAGTGAACCAGGAAAACCAGAATAACGATAGCCAGAGTAACAATAACCCGGATAACGATAACCCGAACAACAACAATAATGGAAACCAAGTGGATAATAGTGCCATCCAACACATAGTGGCACAAGGAATACTAGATGCGATGCCATATATTATCAAAACGGTTAAGGAAGCAGATAATAAAAGTAAACGTGATAGTAAACGACCCACTGAACCTGAACACGGCGTACAAAATGGACCCATACTTCAAATGCCCATTCCCAAAAGAAGAAAAACCAAGTCTTATGGTTGTTCTTATAAAGAATTCTGGTCTTGTAAACCAATGGAATTCTCGGGCAATGAAGGAGCCGTTGCAGCTCTACGCTGGATAGAAAAGACTGAGGGAGTCTTAAAAATAAGCAAGTGTGCGGAAGAGGATAAGATAATGTTTGCTTCCAATTTGTTTAAGAACTCAGCCTTAGAATGGTGGAACACTATCCTCCAGTCTAGGGGAAGTGATAGGGTTTACAGTATGGAATGGGAAGAATTTAAGAATATGGTAGAAAGAAAATTCTGCCCTCCCAATGAAAAGGAACAGATAGCAAATAAGTTCCTAAACCTTAGAATGACTGGGGTTAATAGTAAGGGTTACACTACTTTATTCTTCGAATATGCTAGAATAGTGTCAACCCTTGCATCACCAGAACCAGTATTAATCTCCCGTTATATCTGGGGATTAATCAGTGAGATTAGACATGTAGTCAAGGCAGCTAGACCTCAAACCATAGAAGAAGCTGTAGAACTAGCAAACACCTTGACTGATGAATTAGTCCGTACACGAGAAGAGGATCAGAAAAGGAACCTAGCCCAGAAGCTTACCCAGGAATTCCGTTCTGGAAATTCCAACCATGGGAAAAATGTAGGTTCTACCTCTGCACCTTATTGCAAGTATTGCAAAAGGAAGCATTCTGGAAGATGCTCTATATATTGTAACTTCTGTAAAATATCTGGACACAAGGAGGAAGACTGCAGGAAGAAGCCTAACAACAGGATATGCTACAACTGCGGAGAACAAGGTCATATCAAGCCAAACTGTCCAAAGCTAGCCCCAACCACGAACACCAAGAATACTAAAAATGCTAGAGCATTTGTTCTAACCGCGGAAGAAGCAAAGATGATCCCGGACGTGATCGCCGGTACGTTTTTAGTTAATGATATTTTTGCTAAAGTATTATTTGACTCTGGTGCGAACCAAAGTTTTATTAATACTTCATTTTACAAACTTCTCAATCAACCATTAACTAAACTTCCACAAGAATGTCTAGTAGAAACAGCAAATGGGGAAACCATTAAGATTTCTGAAATCTTGCAGGGAGCAAGAATAGAATTTCTAAATCAAAAATTTATTGCCAATCTTTACCCAATGAATCTGGAAAGATTTGAAGTTGTATTAGGAATGGATTGGTTACTAGCCAATAAATCCAGTATTTTATGTGATCAAAAGTCAATCCAAGTAAATTCACCAAAGGGTGAAAAGATCACAATTAAAGAAGATAAACCCTCTAGATCCACAAAATTCATCTCTGTAATGAAAACAACAAGTTATATAAGAAAATGATCGTTAGTGTATTTAATTTCCATAATCACTAACACTAAATGAAAAGAATTAAAGGATATTCCAGTAGTATCCCAGTTTTCAGATGTATTTCCAGAAGAATTACCAGGACAAAATGTTTTTAAACGCGTTTCAGGTAACAAAATGTGAAAGCTAAATAGAAGCCAGCTGGACAGCACTGAAAGCTTGGAAAAAGTGGCTATAAAAGTTACCTGAATAAAGAGATGTTTTTATTAAATAAAATAGGGTTTATCCCTATAAAAATGTGTGTACTAAAAACTTGGGAATTTCCCACGTATCTAATATTATAAAAGTGTGGTATTTACTCTGATAAAATATTTCCTAACTACGGTCCTGATGTAATTTCCGCTGCCAAAATGATAAACACCTGGATACCACTGAAACTGGTCGCGGCCGCCCGTTCCCGGGTAGTATAGGGGACGTGGTTTCCGACAGAATGTCAATCCGACCGAATGGCCATCCGAACAGATGACCATCCGAACAGATTGTCATTCGATCGAATGACCGTCCGATCGGATAACCAATCGTCACTTTGCTCACTCTTCACCGTTTAACGCGCCGTTCGTTTCGCTTATACTATCGTCCTGTAATCAGGCTTACTTTAGCACTCCCTTCAATCCAACCACAGATCGTGTTTAGCCGCTACCATCTCTGTGAGTATACTCGATCACTTTTTGCTTTAAGTACTTTTGGGTGTTACATACGTTACTTGTTCTAAATCACATCGATCACACAATGCAAACACTTTTATACGCTGACCGTTACTGCATGTTATATGTGTTACTCGATGAATGCTTGTATGTTATGTTTACACAGTGATTGTTGCCTGACGCCTTAGCAACGATACTATTATAGTTTGGACTCAGCACCTATCGTGACAAGGGTTGTTAAGGTTATTTCTTCACGTATCACAGTGGTGATATGTGTTGCGCATTCTACAACTCGCAGTCATGTATGTGCATATTTCATTGTCGATAACCTACTAGATTCACATTATACATGTTACATGCTGGTTATGCGTAAACGCTTTCGAATTCTATTATTACTATTAAACTTGTATGCTCACCTTTACACTATGTGTATTGACCTCTATTTTAACGTATGTGACAGGTGTTTGAGATGCTAGGATGCTTGTTTTTGTGGAATCAAGTAGGATGAGTCTAGAAACAAACTAAATAAAATCTGAGTTGTCGGAATGGATCTTTTCCTTGAGAACAATGTCTGTAATAATTGTTTTATTTTATATGTTTATGGTATGGGACATGAACCTTTAATATATTATAATTAATAGTTGTTATGGATACTCATGGACAATCTGTTTCGCTCAGTGTCGTGCCCCGATGTTCCGCCATCGGTTGGGGTGTGACACAAATGATGTCAAATATATGTATGTTTTTTAACACATCAGTATCCGTAAAGTTATTAGAATTTTGTATTAAAATAAATTGTTTTATTATATGTAAATTCGTAATACCTAGATAAATATCTAATATTAATAAAAAAGTCTCCTTAATGCCACATGTCATTCTCTTATGATAAAAGATTTTACCAAAATGTCATGTGACAATTTATCATGCTAAATCAACCATAATAATAAATAATAAGTAAATGAATATAAAGACTATAAATGATTGAATATATATATATAGGGTCAGGATTTAGAGAAAATGGTGGAAAGTGTGAGAATGGAGGGAACGCTTATGGATCGTCAGATCAAAACAATCTATGGACTAAATGACGCGGTGGCATTTTCGTAAATAACATCACTTTTATTAGTATGGCGCGCTTCACTAAGGGTAAAAGAGTCTTTTGACTTCTCTACACAAAACGCCAAACTCATTAATAAAACACTATTAAATTCCCGCTTTAACCCACATATTACACTTCATCCTAATCTAAACGCCATTAGATATAAAACGCCAAACTTTGTTTTTAACCGATAAAGCTGAACAAACAGTACTGAAACGACGGAACTTAATTACTAGCATTTACTATAATAAAAATCGCGCCTAAAATACGCTCCAAAAACTTCCTATATAAACAACCTCTCAGACCTACTAAAATCCACACCAAAAACCCAAACACCATATTTTCCTCTATACCATTCATCTTAGAAACGCAAAAAAACCCAAATATCAAAGATTCCAATCCATGTTTCTTTGAGATACACTATTTTCTCAGTAAACTTTCGCTCGATGTAATGAGCAAGATCCTCAATATAAACGCCAAAACATACAAAAACCACAAAAATTCAAAAACACCATTTCATGGAGATTCAGTTTTGTTCTCAATAAAGTTTAGCTCAACGGGATGGACAACATTGTTAGACATCTTTCTTGACCGAGGATTAACAATGTTGTCCATCTCGTTTAGCAAAACATTATTGAGTTTAGCATGACCAAAATTAGAGGTTTATGGTAGTTTTATTTAGTGACGTTGTGTTTTTTTTTCTTTTTGGCGTTTGATTTGCTTGTCCAATCTTATATTGTTTGTTATGTAACTTCGAAGTAGCATGTTATGAACAAATAGGTCGAAAAAAAAGATGGAAACAAATGATGTATAAAAATGATGTAAAACGCCAAACTGAGATCTGTCTGTGTTCTATAGGAATGAAATATACAAAACGTCAAACTACTCTTCACTGGCTCTCGAAGACCATCTATGTGTGTTCTGTAAGAATGAAAAATACAAAATGTCAAACTACTCTTCACTAGCTCTCGAAGACCTTGTCAATCTTCTTTTAATTACAGCTTGTTTGCATGTCGATGCGTAGTGTCCATAGCCTCTGCAGTTCTGACACTGTCTTTTTTGGCCCCAGGTTTCGACTTTGATTTCTTTTTCTCGATTGCTATCTCCTGTTTAGATTTCAGATATAATAAACACATAATTTAAAAACGTCATGATGAAAACGCCATGAGATGAATAATTAAAAACACTTAACAACATAAATAATTAACAAAAATATAACATCATAATGAAAACGCCATAGTTTACAAAACTGATATTTACACAAATTAACAAATAGTAATAACTGATGTTTACAAATACTACTAAATAACATTCAAAACTAATCAAATAGATGTAAAACGCCAATGATCGTAAAAACATAAGAAATATACTGGATCCTAAACGACAATTAAAATTAATATTGAAAACTCCAATTATCAGTTCTTAGTAATTGTTTAACTACCAATTAAAACGCGATTAAATTGCATAATTGAATAACGCCATTGAAATCATACAACACATTATAAAATACTAATATAAAAGAAAAAACAATGAAATAAGCATAAAAGAACAAAACGTCATATCTGTTGCATGATTTGCTGGAACAAAAATAGAAAACGTCAACGAATTTTACTTTGTCGAACAGAATCCACGTTAGACGCCATAGATCTGAGAAAGCTTGTAAAGGAGGTAACAGCTAACAAGAAATCTTTGAAGTTTTAATTTGAAAGAGATTTAAACGCGAATAAGGAGGGAACGTATAAAAGGACAATCGTACCCCTGCATATTAATTAGCGTCGCCTGCCACGTGTTGGGCAAGGATCCGTTCTCACCGTTCTCACACTTTTCACCGTTCTCTCCTGATCCCGTTCCTATATATATATATATATATATATATTAAAATAATCTTATGAATATATCTATTCAATATTCTTAACTCCTAATAATTAATATTAGTTATCTACTTACCTATACTTTAATGTAATATCTCTACTTTAATAAATAAAAACATATTTATCAAAAGAAGATGAGATAACCAAAAAATTATATACCCATCGCTATTTGACATAAACAAAATTTTAAAACCTCATCATGTTTATAATTTGTTATTATCGTTTTCACAAATGTTAAACTTTGATAACACTTTCTAAAATAAGTATTTTTTATTAAATTGAAATAAGATATACTAATTCTTTTAAATTCAAAAACAAAATTCTTACTTTGTAAACGCATCATTTAAAATGGGTAATGTTATATTTTCTTTAATTTTGTATGTATAGTTCATATTAGGGTTATATGTATCCGTATCAATATTTATACTTATTATGTGTGATGCAAGAAATAATATGAAATATAAAAATAATTCAAAGAAAAAATTACACCGTTGGCCCTTTTGGGTTCTGCCAAATTTCAATGCAGGGTACTGATAGTTTTTTTGTTGCAAAATCAGGTATTAACTTTCTAATTTGTCACAATGTTGAGTGCTAAGGCCATAACTTGTTAACTTTTTTTTGTTAAGTCTTAATAAAATGACTAAAAAGTCATTGAATAAATAGAGAGTCTATTTTTAATTAATTATATTTGACTAAAATAATTTAAAGTTTTATTTATATTTATATTTATATTTATATATTTTTCTGCTTTATTTATATTTTTTATAAAATTATATGGATTTGAAGTTTATTATTTATAAACTTTGAGTTTATATATAATATTATTTAGATTAAGTAAAAAAGTTTATTTTACTAGCATATTATTATATATAAACTCAAAGTTTATAAATAATAAACTTCAAATCCATTTAATTTTATAAAAAATATAAATAAAACAGAAAAATATAAATATAAATAAAACTTTACATTATTTTAGTCAAATTTAATTAATTAAAAAATAGACTCTCTAGATATTAAAGGGCATTTTAGTCATTTTAGTAAGACTTAACAAGGTTTGGCCTTAGTACTCAACATGACAAGATTTTCCCTTAATACTCAACATTGTAACAAATTAGAACATTAATACATGAATTTGCAAAAAAAACTATTAGTACCCGACATTAAAATTTGAGAAACCATAAGGAACAACGATGTAATTTTTTCTAATTCAAAATTTATAATCGTTATGTTCTTCAAACGCAACCAACCTCAATAATGACATATTTATTTAAAAAAAACTGATTCAAGTTTATATAAATGGAAAACATTTTTTTTTTCAAAGAACTCGATCAATTCTATGGTTATCTTAAAGCCTTTTGATCGTTGCATTTTAGATATACTTTATTTGATATTAATTATATTAGAAGTGCAATGATATTGTTCATATTATTTCTAATTGTTTTTTGCATTTTATGTGCTATGAAAAATTTGAGCTAAAATGATAAATTTAAAGATCTAAAAAGAAATTACTTAAGAGAAATTTGCATAGTTACGTAACTTTCATAATTAACCAAACAACAATTGATTATTGTTATATCTTAAAATTGAATGCACTTTATTAATAAGATCATTTAAATTAGTTTTGTGTTGTTTTGGCAGATTAAATGCAAATGTGTAAGGAAATAGAAAAAAGGACCATGATTAAAGATATAATTAATAGTATCGTGAACAAAAATTGAAAGAAACAGATTGCACCCCATGTGAATGAATAGAAATTGACCAGATCGAGAGGGAATGAAGGCTTTTAACTGGGCTTCACATATCTTACTTGGGCCAGTTGAAAGAAAATTATAACACAAGGGTTGTTGATGTCGTGAAAAGAAGATGGCACAGGCACACTATAAAAAAAGGGAATTGAATTCGCAGCCGTGAGAGAGATACAGAAAAGGACGAATTGGTATTGATTTTTATTCTTTTCACCCATCAAAGCCAATCAAGGATGTTTGATCAACTCGGGATGACAACCGAAGCTGTGAAGACGACCATGAGCGGCTAGGCTCTCCGTGGCTTCCTCCAGGCGGACGGTTAAGTTAGGTTTTTACGTTTCTCAGTTTATATTCAGGTTTGGATTTATTTTTTACCTTGACAAAGTTGTATGAATACATTGATGTGTTGGTCTATTTGAACTATTTGCATGTGTTTTGAGTTCTTGCTTACAACTTGTTCGGTTGATGACGAAACTTAGTAACTTGTTGGGTGACATAGAGTAGGTTGACTCACACTAGTAAATAGGGTTAATCAAATTATAAAAGATCTGATGACAAAGACCTATTTTTGATTACCACATTAAATTAACCAACTTTCCAACGTCATGTCTATGTGATGGCCAATTAACTGAGTAAACTGAGTTTTGTGAAACATGGAACCTGAAGTTTGGAGGAAGTTACGTTTTACAAATCTGATATCCTTTCTTGTAGTTAGTTTTTTTAGTTTCTTTCAAATAAATCAAACCCCCCAAGTCTAGATTAGTAGTAGTTAATTAAATAATTTGGCTAAACACTAACCACATATTCCCCGTGGATACGATACCCTACTTACGCTATCTACTTAGTTTAATTAGGTTTTTGCATGACCCTTACGACACTCATCAAAATGGCGCCGTTGCCGGGGAATTAGTGCGCTTAGTGTTAGTGATTTAGTTAGTTAGTTAGTTAGTAGTTAGTTGTTATTGTTTTTTTTAAGAATTTAAAAAAAACCCAAAAATAATTTTTTTTCTTCTTATTATTTTTGTTAGTTCGATATTATGCTCGGGTGTTTTGTTTGTGCTTGTGCAGGTCTTTGAATCATGGATCGAACTTATCAACCCGAGTTTAATGAATTTGAGGGTGTTGATTTCTCACAACATAGCCGACCAATGCGTCAACAAATGAGCTTTCAAAACAGACAATCACCGATTCAAAACCGATATGTCAGATATAATGAAGAGGATGGGTATAATGAGTATAATGATTTTGTGCCTCCACCGCAGCAGTTTATTAAAAGAGATCAGAATCGGGTCAATTTGAGTCAGCAACAGTTTAATAATGCTCAACAGAATAGTTATGGAAGATCGAGTGGTCCAACTGAAGGTCTGGATGATAAGATAATGGAAATGCTGAAACAAATGAAGAAGGATCTAGAGTTACGAGCTAAGGCATATCAAGCATTAGACAAGCAAGCTGCTCAGTTGGCGGTTGATGTGAAGGAAGTGGCAGACTCAAGAGATCAAGATAACTATGAAAGCAACTGGCAGACTCAAGAGAATGAGCAAACAGGTCTGCATGAGTTGGATGATAACTCTATCAATTAAAAATTTGACATGATCATGGAGTTATTGAAGGATATTCAGAAAGGTAATGAGGTCAGAGATAGGGAAGTTAAGGCAATGTCACAGCAGGTTGGACAATTAGCTGAAGAAGTGGCTATCATCAGAAGAAATCAAGATAAGCTTCTTAGTGATTGTCAAAAAAATCCAGGTCACAATTCTTCTCACAGCAGTGTCCACATAAATGAGGTAAGTACTTCTTCTCTTTCTAAAAATTCTACTGTTGAAACTCAGTCACCACAACATGTTGAGGGTATGGTAGAGGATGTGACTGAGTCTGAGGATGAGAGTGAACGTGATCAGGAAATTAGGAGTTCTATAAAATCTAGACATGGTTTAAATAAAACATTTTCTGATAGTGATAATGGGAATGTAAAGGTTCTATTCCCCTTGGCTTTACTTGCACCCAAAAATTTAAATAAACGTAAATCATCTAAGGGTGAAAGTTGGGAAAGTTTTGAAAAGGTAAAAATAAATCAACCGTTGCTTGAACAAATTAAAGAAAGTCCTGATCACGTTGATTCTTTGGAGAGTTGAGTACCCGAAAACGACGTCATAAGTTGCCTAAACAACTTGATACCGTTCATGTGAATGCCGTTTTGATGGGTACCCTTCCCCTGAAACTCCAAGATCCCGGAGCGCCTATTATTCCAATACAAATAGGTGATCTTAAATTGGATAGGGCTTTGTTGGATCTTGGAGCATGTGTGAGTATATTACCGGGGAGTTTATATGATCAGTATGAGTTTGGGCCATTGCAAAAAGTTGAAACCATAGTGGTGATGGTTGATCAAACTCCTACGTGTCCTTGGGGGATTGTAAAAGATGTGATTGTGAAAGTTGGGGAGTTTTATTATCCTATCGATTTCTTGGTACTTGATTGTGTTAAAAATAACCAACCAACTGTTATATTGGGTAGACCGTTCCTAGCTACTGCTCATGTTGTCATTCATTGTGTTGAGGGAACGGCCAGGTTTAGGTTTGGGGTTCAAAAATCGATTTTAAAAGTATTTTCAAACTCAACCAAACCTGTTGCTAACAAGTGTGAACCTTCTGAAAAGAAGAGGCGTGTGGACGAGAAAGAATGTTTTATGATTGACAGGTTGGTAGAGGTTAAGAAAAAGAAGAAATCGAGGAGTAGGAGAAAGAAAAGGAATGAGGCACAGAAGATGGATGGAGAAGAAGAAAAGTGTGAGTTGAATAGTTGCTGGATGTTGAACAAGTTGGATAGTGTTTCGAAGTTGTGGATGAATAATTTGATGAAAATGAGAGATTGCAAACCCCCGACACGCCCACCAAGATTTGATAGGTATGATCTGGCTGAAGATCTAAAACTTAGCGCTTCTTGGGAGGCAACCCAGGTTTTGTTTTTGTGTTTTTTGTGTATGAACCGGACAAGTGTGGGGAAGTATGAGGAGGTTTGTTTGCTCATCGAACCGGTTTTTGGTCGTTTATCTTCATTTACTGACTCGTTTAACCTGCTTGGGAGCTGGTGAGTTTTATGTTGCAGGTTTCGATTGTTTTTGTCCATACTCAATCTCCATTTGGACGAAGGTTATTCAAACTATTTAAAGAAAAGCATCCCGTTTTGAAGCAGCTACGAAAGAAATGTTATACGGTTGCAGTGGAACAAAGCTCATGGATTCAACCGCGTCAAATCAGGGGAGTCTGTTTCAATTATCTATGTGTTTTTATTTATGTTTTTAGTTGTGTCGTAGATAGTTTTCTCGCTCCATTGAGGACAATGAAGGAATTAAGTGTGGGGAGGGGAGACTAGCGTCTGGTGTGTTTTAATTAGTGTCAGTGTCGTGTCGTAAAAATAAAAAATTTTAGAAAAAATTGAAAATTTAAAAAAAATATATCCAAAATTTTTTTTGAAAAATAGAAAATGTCTCGTAAAGGTTTTGCACAAAATGGAAAATGATAGATATAATCAAATTGTTAGCATTTAATTACTATATATATGAGATAATAAACGATCAGACATACGTCTAACTTAGGATATGTGGGTAGGCCCAGCCAGTTGATGAGTTCCTTAGGAATGATATAAAATGCCTTTAAATTAGGAGTCTTGTGGGTTCTCGCCTTAGAAGATGTGACAAAACCGAAACTGTGGAAAGCATAAGAGGTACGTTATAAATAAAAAGCTTATAAGTTTTTCCAATTAAATTGGCACACCTGTTTCTTTTTGTGAAAACAAATGCGAAATAGTGTGGCGCCCGAAAAAAAAACATTCCATCAATCCATTTGAGCTATATGTTGAAAAAAAGGAAAAAACGAAGCCTATGGTATTGCCGCGGGGATAGCAACTCATGCGGTACATACCCTCTAGGTGGAGTTATAAAAAATATGTGAAGTTTATGGCATTAACCATGGGGATGGTGACTCGGTTGCGTATGTCCGCTAAACTGATCGTATACAAAAGCATGCAAAGCTCACAATATCATCCATCTATCCATCCTAAATTTAATCGGAATAGCATAAGGGTTTTTTTTTATATAAGACGGTACATTTAAAATCTTTTAACCTTATAAGCTTGAAACGGGATTAGGTGGGGTTGTAGTCTTTTAAGTATGAGATCCATAGATAACTATAATTACTTGAACTTAAATGGATCGTGAATAAGGGCTTGGAAGCTGGCGGTTGGGTTTAAGAGGATCGTATACCTGCAATCATGGTTAACGTGTTGTTTGATTTATTAAACAAATTAATTGAATATATTAGATGCCGGTGTTTCTGATCGTGATTCCATTGCAGAAATTTTTTTCGGGACGAAAAAAAAAATAAGTGTGAGGGTTTGATCATTGCATTTTAGATACACTTTATTTGATATTAATTATATTAAAAGTGCAATGATATTGTTATAAGACATATTATTTCTAATTGTTTTTTGCATTTTATGTGCTAGGGAAAATTTGAGCTAAAATGATAAATTTAAAGATCTAATTAACCAAACAACAATTGATTATTATATCTTAAAATTGAATGCACTTTATTAGTATGATCATTTAAATTAGTTTTGTGTTGTTTTGGCAGATTAAATGCAAATGTGTAAGGAAATAGAAAAAAGGACCATAATTAAAGATATAATTAATAGTATCGTGAACAAAAATTGAAAGAAACAGATTGCACCCCATGTGAATGAATAGAAATTGACCAGATCGAGAGGGAATGAAGGCTTTTAACTGGGCTTCACATATATTACTTGGGCCAGTTGAAAGAAAATTATAACACAAGGGTTGTTGATGTCGTGAAAAGAAGACGACACATGCACACTATAAAAAAAGGGAATTGAATTCGCAGCCGTGAGAGAGATATAGAAAAGGACGACTTGGTATTGCTTTTTATTCTTTTCACCCATCAAAGCCAATCAAGGATGTTTGATCAACTCGGGATGACAACCGAAGCTGTGAAGACGACCATGAGCGGCTAGGCTCTCCGTGGCTTCCTCCAGGCGGACGGTTCAGTTAGGTTTTTACGTTTCTCAGTTTATATTCAGGTTTGGATATATTTTTGACCTTGACAAAGTTGTATGAATACATTGATGTGTTGGTCTATTTGAACTATTTGCATGTGTTTTGAGTTCTTGCTTACAACTTGTTCGGTTGATGACGAAACTTAGTAACTTGTTAGGTGACATAGAGTAGGTTGACTCACACTAGTAAATAGGGTTAATCAAATTATAAAAGATCTGATGACAAAGACCTATTTTTGATTACCATATTAAATTAACCAACTTTCCAACATCATGTCTATGTGATGGCCAATTAACTAAGTAAAGTGAGTTTTGTGAAACATGGAACCTGAAGTTTGGAGGAAGTTACGTTTTACAAATCTGATATCCTTTCTTGTAGTTAGTTTTTTTAGTTTCTTTCAAATAAATCAAAACCCCCCTAATCTAGATTAGTAGTAGTTAATTAAATAATTTAGCTAAACACTAACCACATATTCCCCGTGGATACGATACTCTACTTACGCTATCTACTTAGTTTAATTAGGTTTTTGCATGACCCTTACGACAGTCATCACCTTTCATTTTCTATCCTCAAATCCATGTAATACATGGGTCTATAACCTAGTATATATATACAAACACACTCACTATCTTAAAATTCAACTCTTTAGGACAAAAAAAATAATTTAACCACAATTTTAAGACACTTAAGGGAATTTAGTGTCTTTAACTAGGGATGAAATTACCATTTTATCCTTCTAAACTTATTCTTAAAAAATTGTCACTTTTTTCTCATCCCACATCGCGTGAGAAAAAAAGTGTTGTTCAAAAGAAATAACTATAAAATCGCTCCTTCCTTTCCTAAAGAATTCATCTATTTCATTATTCCTTTGTCCCAAATTGATAAAGAAACAAAAGTGGAGGGATCACTTACTCTATAAAGACAAGTAAGCTCTTACAAGAGGTAAATAATTGTGTAACTTACATACTTGATCATTTGGCTAAGTAAATTTTATTTTTAGCCTTTTGGAAAGAATAAGTTATATTATTTGGTTGAGTGAGCTAACTTGAGTTTTAATTCAGCCTAACTAGAGTTTATGATTCTAGCTTGATTTTAATTTTAAGTCGACTCGAGCAGCTCGGTATGAAGATCAAATCAAGCTCGAGCTAGACTTGGCTTGACTTAGCATTTAAGTGTTGTGTTTCCTGATGTATCGCACAGACACCTCTCTAGTATGTGTGTGTGTAGAGATAGAGAGAATAGCAAACTTACACATCCACCAACACTATACCAATGTCCCAAACATGACTAAGGGATGGGCACTTTAAATACTCCTAGGATACCGATAGAACAAACGCTTGTTGGTCGTAATAAGTATACACTTACTATACTTTGTGATGTTTTTTTCAATGACAAACTATCATACTCCTAGTTACTCTTATTAACCATCAATATAGGAACTTTCTAGGATTTGAACCCTCCACCTCTAGGATAGAGGTGAGGCATACCACTATACCACTAAGTACGAGTTTGTTTTGATCTTCTCTACGGTTTTGGTCTCCGACATGTTCCACTTCTCGAATTCCTTAGCGTTAATTTCTTAATTTCTCGCTTTCCAAATTTGCCAAAACGTAACCATGAAAATCACATTTACGCCATTTTTCCAATCCTTTGAGCCGTTCAAATTCTTCCACAAATCCCATATTTTGTCCCAAGAAACATTCCTAGTTAATGAAGGAAGCTTAAGCCACACCATAATTTTTTTCCATATCGCCTAAGCTGAAACGCGAACAATGATATGTTGTCTCCTTTTCTACTCCGCATCTCCCATACACAAGCCCGTAATCGAGACACATCTACCCGCCAAAGCGACCTTCAATGGTATTCGGTTCATCACGGTGCGGCACAAAAAGTAATTTATTTATAACGGTTCCCAATTATTTCATTAATTCCAAACGTGACCTCCTCTAAATGACCCACTTTCTCTAAATGTTTTTTGATAGAAGCCACCGAGATCTTTGTTAGGTCTTAAGTGGCGCAGCGGAATAACGATTCACAACGAACACACAAACAGAAAATATAAAGCACGACATGAACACAAGAATTTTACATGGTTCGGTTCCAGTGGGGAATCTAAGGGGGTGTTTGTTTTTTCAGAAAAACCTCTTCTGACCTCTTATGTCTGCGCCGCGCAGACCACGCGCAGACGTTTAACTCTGCAGACCGTTTGTTTTTTTAGAAGACATTTCAATAAAAAAATGTCTTCAAACCTCTGCGCATCCTCTTCCCCACGCAGACATGGTCCAATGTCTTCCCACCTCTTCCAACCCTCTCTCCACCCCTCTCCTCCTAATCTCAAAACACAGACAATCTTGTTCTTCCCTAAATCAACACCAAAGCCTTTTAACAAATCTAAGCACTCAAAAATCACCTTTCAATCTTCAAACCCATCTTCATCTTCATCAAATTTACTTCCTACAGATCCATCTTACCAACAATCTTCATCAAATCACAGTCTCCAGATAGAGAAAGTGATGAACATATTGAAACCAAAACCCAAACATCTCAATACTCTTTATTTAGTCACCTCCAGCACCTTCAGAGATCATTAACAAAACCAGATCCACGACTCTCCACGAAGGTTGGAGAAACTCGCCGGAGATCGTTAATAAAACTAGATCTGATTCGCTGGAAAATTATCAGCGAGAGAAGAACGGCAGTTTTCCATCAACGACTCAGATTTGTGATCTTCATGATCTGATATGATTTGAAATTGAGATGGAAACCCTAATTGTTTGGATCTAGATGTGAAACAAATCGATGAAGACTGTGAAGTATTGTGATTGTTCTGGGGTTTTGGTGGTGGGGTAAACATATCGATGAAAACTGTGAGCAGATGAAGGGGTAAAGAGGAAGGGTTAAAGAGGTGAGATAATCAACACTCTTTTTATTACACCCCGCAGACATTTGGTCCACTCTGCACGTGCAGACGTTTGCAGATGTGGTCCGCATACTTCAGACCTTTTGCATCTGAAAAAACAAACACCACTTAAGTCCACGAGCTGCAACTAGGGATCTTTTTATTAAGTTCTAACAAGTTTTTGCAATTACAAAGACACTATATATATAGAGGCTATCTAGGGTTTTAGGCTTGGTGAATAAGAAAATGAAAACTGGCTTTCTAAATAGGGTTTTTACATATTTTCCCCTCCTAAGCCACCTTATTACGTATTTACCCAAACAAAAC
This sequence comes from Helianthus tuberosus, assembly GCA_030545235.1. Lineage (NCBI taxonomy): Eukaryota > Viridiplantae > Streptophyta > Magnoliopsida > Asterales > Asteraceae > Helianthus > Helianthus tuberosus. The sequence continues at coordinate 105,819,410 of CM060431.1, read as the reverse complement.
AATTACATATTTCCCCTCCCTAACCCATATATATTACATATGTTCCCTTTAAAATAACTCTTATTTATGACTATTTTACCCTTAATGAACTATTAAATGAATATTTACATATTTTTCCCTTTATAATATCGTCAATCAATTACATATTTACCCAATTCATGTAGTATTTTCCCAAATCTTCTACTTGTTATTCTTGTCAAACAATACAAACAAAACCATAATACTCATAATAAAAAACACAAACTTTCATTAAAATGCAATCTTTACTTGTTCATAATCAATTCCGTTAAAAAACACAAAGTTTCATAAAAATTAAGAAGTATAAATACGATACCAAAATTTCAAAATCAGTTGCTAAACTTTGGCTAATTACTTTCACGTTTTTTTATTCTTTCCCCGTCCCATTTTACTTGTTGAGGCCTGAACATGTTATAATCATTATGCGGAACAGATATAGAATCCTGATGTGCGCAAAATGCAACATATAAATTACATCAAACAAGGCATAAAATCAACACTTTTTCGGTACTAACGTTGGAAAAAGCATGTTTCTTTGTTTACTTTTAATTTACAGGATCGAAAGAGCTTAAATGAATAAAAGGAACAAATTAACAGCAGAAACCAACACAAATACAAAGAATAAGGATTGATACGACCTGCTGTCACAGCCCCCGGCCTGATTTTACCCGTTTCAGGAATCGTGGGACAGAAACCCGTGGTATTGTTCATTTTGGCAGCGGAAATTTTAACAGGATCTTTTAAACTGAAAATGCCCAATTATTTTATTTCACATTTTGGGACAGACCCCATAGTTTACAGTAAAGGAAATTTCACGAGGAAATTCCCTGTTTACAAAAACATGTTTATTTGTTTTATTTACTGAGCCACATTCTTCAAGCTGTAGTGCTACGCGGCACTTTTCTTTGGTTCACAGCAAGTCACCTGAAACATGTTTAAAAAGATTTTATCAGCAAGGAAATACTGGCCAGTCATTCATTTTGCACCAAACGACACATTGTTATAAATTACAGGACTAAGAGCGATTATAATTGCCTCTATCTTATAATTATCTGGTCCAGTGACACCCCCTGGTGACGATGGTCATACAACTATTCGGTCATTTCACCCAATAATGATGATTATCTCTGTTTAGGTCCGTCCACCTAAACGAGAGAGAATAATAGTAATGTGCACAATACCCCACTTACTGCCAGTAATTTAAGATAACAACGACTTACACCCTGTAACATATAACTGGAAAATAATTTGAGGTATTGGAAAATACTTTTGATAAAAAGAGAATGACTCACATTGCAAATTTAATTGGACAGAACCTTGCCTACTGATTTAACCTTGTAACCTAGTTTAAATAACAATGCACACGAAACTAGGTCAGTAACTTAATACAACATTTACGATAAGCTCACGAAATCAAAACCCTCACGACGAATGACAAAGTATAGACCGAATTTGGGCAGCACTTAAACATCCATCGGATCGGTTTCAATCGATCGGACATTGTATCGTAGCAGTGATCGAGTTATTACCCTGTTGTCGCAGCAGAGGGTCGAGATTTGATTGTTTTTAGAAAGATCAGATCACAAAGTAACGTAGAAAACGAATTTTCACGTCGTAACAAACATTCCATGCAAGTGCCAAACCCCTGCATTATATACTGAAAAATGGTCCCTCTAGCGTGGCACGCCAGACCCACCTGGTCCTGGCGCGTGGCGCGACGGCTACCCTTTTAGGGTAGGGTAGCCTCGTGTCTTGTATAGCCTAAGTGAGTCAACAGCAAGAGAATTTCGAGCTTTACAACGGTTTTTGAGGATAATTATCCATTAGGGAATACCCCCCCCCCCCCCTTGAGTTTTAGGGGGCCCTGATCCTAGTTTCGATTGTTCTGAAAAATTTATGGGTCATGCCATACTATTTGGGGGTCTCAATTAGGGTTTCCTATTGGACATTAATAAAATAAGAAATAATAATTTTGGTGAGAGTTGTTACACCTGCTGAACCCCCATCCATATCCAAAACAACAAAAATAACAAAAACATAAGCTTAGGCACGGGGTCATGCCCAGTTAAGATTCCCTGCAGAAAAAAGACAACAACAAAAAACAAACTAACACGGGGCTGTGCCAACTCAACATGGGTCGTGGTCAACTCTAGGATTCACAGAATCTGTGATAGTACAGCAAGTACACTCACCACGGGGCCGTGCTCTGTCACCACGGGGCGTGTTAGTACAAGACCTGACATCTGCAGCTAATGAAGGGATAGAAATAGAAGACCACGGGGCAGTGCCAGACCTCTGTTTTCAACTATAAATAGAGGTGCTTGGTTCAATAGAGAGGCATCCCTTGGTAAACCACTTCTCTCACACTTGCCATTAGTCCACCACCACTACAACACCAACACCCATACCCACCACCATCATCCATCATCTATCTTTCATCTTTTAGATTGTGTAGTAGTCTCGGGATCCAAGATCGATTGTACGCGTCCTTATCAATCAAAGGTCATGCTTGGCTAAATCTCTTACATCACTTGGTGAAGACAAATCTTTTATGTATTACTTTTGATTTCCAATCTTTGGCAACTTTTTAATTGGGTATGTATTAATGACTTTAATAACTAGTTTTATATTAAAGGTGAACTTTATTTAATCATTTCTTCATGTTTTGTTGATTCACTCATTCGTGTGTTTACGGTCTATGTAAAGCGTTTAACTGCCTGGAAGGGGGTTAGAAGGGTGGTTGGGTAAAGTTCTTGCCTCGTTTAGTGTATAGATCCTGTGACGACTTGATTCAAGCGTAGTAGGACTTCCCTTGAGGCAGATAGCATCAAATCGGGGGAAGTAAGAACGGCTTGTAATCCCTTATAAATAAACTACTATTAAAACTTTATCCGGCCTTGCGGGACTGTATCTCTGCTGACTCATACCAATATGGCCGAGGGCAACGTTGCCTTCACAAGAGGGGCCTACCACTTTTCGCATTAATAACTTGTTTAATTATCTTTCAATAATCTAGCCTTGCGGGACTGTATCCCTGCTGACTCGGACTAATATGGCCGAGGGTAACGCCGCCTTCACAAGAGGGGCCTACCACTATAACTAAGATAATCTTTTAAAAAGCCAAAAGTGCAGAAATCATCAAAGGATACGTAAAAGAGGAGTTGAAACCAAGTGATTCCTTCTTGTCTATTTGTTTTTCCTTTCATTTACGTTTTTATTTTTAGTTTATCTTTTAAAACTTTCAAAACTTTTATCAAAATTTGGTTAGATTAGACGTTGACGATAAGCCGGTATTAAAAGCTCTTGTGTCCTTGAACGACCTCGGTATCTTACCATCACTATACTACGTCTACGATGGGTGCACTTGCCTTAACGTTTGTAGAGTGATAGTATTGTATCGTGTTTTATAAATTTAAAACTTGATCCCCGAGTAAAAAGTGCTTAAAATAAATCTAAACATTTTCACGCACACCCCATGCACATCAAATTCACCATCAACATGTTATAATATAAAACCATAATTTAAAAGACATCAAACAGTAGGTGATGGTTTGCAGTTCCAATACATATACCCAAAATACTTTTGATGTAAATACCATTCAATAACAAAATACTTACAAATATGTGTTGTTCCAATACATATACCCAATAACAAAATATCAAATCATAATTTAATATGCACTTTTGTTGTACGATTGTTGTTCCAATATATTTCTCGCTTATGAATAATAAATAATAAATAAATATAAGTTATGAACTTTTGTTGTACGATTGCTTTTAATAATTAGAGTTATTATTCAAATAGACATAATTAATATGCAATAATTGGTTGGTGATCGTCTACAGTTTGGATATAGAGATAGTTTGGGACCTTTAGTCGATTGAATGTATTGATGTACATAAAACTTGATTGAATATGTACTCATTAACATAAAACTCAACTGGATATACAAACCTGGAACAAACTGATGAAATGAACGCCCCGGATTTGGCTGCATCATCAGTGCCAAAGGCAGAAGATACGATGAAACAAACTGATGAAATGGACACTGGATTTGGCTGCAGAAGGTCGATGGTCTGGTGTGGGGTTTTGTTGTTCGTACGTATACTAGAGGAAGATGAAACCAACTTATGGATAATGGGTTTTTACAAGGGTAATTGGGTAACTTCTTAACAAAGGGGAAATATATAATTGTTTTATTTTTATTTGGGGAAATACGTAATAAGGCAACTTATGAGGGAAAATATGTAAAAAACCCTTCTAAACATATGTAATAAGGAGTTCACACCTAACTATCTACCACTTAAAGGCCTTATGAATAACACCAAGTCCACCAACAAGCACAAAGCAATCCATGTCTTCAGTAATCTGTAAAAATTCAAACACACACAGAAACATAAGTCTTCCAGGTCCAGCTCCCAAGAACAAACCAAACTTCAAACCATGTATCTCCAATCAACCTAGTTGTAACCGGCCCAATCATCTTCAATAAACAGAAGGGTCCGTTGAAGGCCTAGAGGGCCCTAACCAGGTCTCCAAAGACACAGTCTTCGCATCCTCAATCCCAACTGATTCGCATAGACTCGAACCATCAGATACAAGAATTCTCAGAGGAACACTCCCTATTAGCATAAACTTCTCAGGAGAGATTTCATTAGGAAACCTGGTATTTTGAACCCAATGTCGATTTCCAAACGGTGTCGGAACACTGCCCGTGCTACAGCAATCTCGTACATGTTCAGGCCTCTGAATACGCTCAAGTGGATTGCCTGAAGTCCCAGAGTCCATTTCCTGCAAACTGGACTCGTTTAACTGTCGAATCGATGAGCCCGACTTTGGCGTTCGTCTTAACAGGGGAGGTCACTTCCCCAGATGGAACAGGCACCATAACGACCCCTTCTTGAAACCTCTGTCAATCACAAGATTACGCTTCAAAACCTTCCACTTTCCACCACCAAACTTAATGTTCAAACCTTTATCATCCAACTGCCCAATGGGAATCAACTTCGTTTCAAGCTTTGGAACGACCATAACGTCACACAAAGTCTAAGTAGTGCCCAAAGTAGTAACCAGATCCAAATCCCCCATGCTAGTCACATCAAGAATTTCAATGTTTCCAAGCCTAACCTTGCCAAAATCATGTTCTTTAACATTCCACATGCAATCATTGCTATCGGTAGCATGGTAGCATGGAATGATGCACCAGAATCCATGACCCAGGATTCCCCACTGCTTTCAGGGCAAAGTATCAAAGCCTCATCTTCAGAGTCGCTTACTGCAGTAGTGTGTAATCCACTAGAGTTCTTCGATCGTCCACTAGAATTCTTATTCGGACATTGGCTCTTCTAATGCCCATTTTCGTTGCAGTCTTAACAATGCACACTCGGACAAGCCCTAGACAAGCTCCTGCCCCGACCCTTGCTACTCCCACAATTCCTACTATTATCCCTTCCCCTGCCAACATGTAATATCTCAGAAGATGATCCTTTAGTATTCCGGTGGTGAACATCCTCAGCCAATACCAAATACCGGATCTTTTTAAAAGTTAACCCTCCATGCCCCACTGAGTTAGTGACAACAATCATTGTGAACAACTCTCTCATCAAGAACGCTTTATTAGCTGCAGACACCTTTTCATACATGTTTAACAGGGCTAACAGCATACCACACGTGGTAGTTGTAGACATGATTTAAAAGCAACTCCCCTTGTTAGTGACACCGTAATAACACCTCTAGCTTTCATATCCTTCGCATTCCATAAAGCTTCTTCAGCTTTATCCATTTTCTCAGGTTTTTCTTCCAGTAACATATCCAAATCTTTTTGACCTAACAATGCATTTATCTGCATTTTCTACCAACTATAATTCGAACCATCAAGTTTTTCAATCTGTAGCTTTTCATCTTCAGCCGTAACAGCAAACGAAAACAAAGTAAATTACCCAGCTCCAAATTTGATAAAAACTAGTCAAAAACTGACAATCAAACCAACCCGAACGACCCGAATAATAACCCAAAACTTGAACACCCAAAACCCGAACAACAACCCAAACAAACTATAATCAGAAAACAAGAACGAATGAACCTGTTTCTCCTTAGCACGACTGAAAAAACGGTTGTAAACGACAATTCTCGGTGATGTTACTATCGATGATGACGGTTCTTCCTTAGCGATGGCTTCAATAAGAAAGAACCCTAGCACGATTGACGACAATTCAAATGGTTCCGATGGTACACAGTACGCGACTCAAGGATTTTATTGAAACAAATAAAAATAACCTAATCGCAATATACAATAAACGGACGGCTTCCTTTTTCTTTTTATCCAAGTAACCATAAAAAGGTATATAATAAAGGGTGTACACATTTGCACACCAAAATGCCTGTTTGCACACCAAACCTTAGCTTTATATACGCCGTGTATAGGTCTATACGCGGCGTATAGCCACCTTTTTCAATTTCCAAGAGAATCTCTGATATGATGTAGGAATTTGTCCCTTTATATATGTCATAGGCCTATACGCAGAGTATATAAATGGTGGTTTTTTTCTAAGAAACATTGTTATACGTTATTTATCCTTTTAGCAAACTTTTATAATAAGTAACTTTTAAAAATAGATAAATAAAAAGCATTGTTAAGTATTCTACTATATAGCTTAATATAGGCCTCGTATAGGCCTATGGATGTAGTATCGTATCATATAGTGTAGTATAAATCTCGTATAGGCCTATATGTGTAATATAATATTGTATCATATCCTATCGTATCTTATAGTGTAGTAAAAAACATTGTGAAGTATTCTATCGTATAGTATAATACAGGTCTCGTATAGCCCTATAGATGTAGTATCGTATCATATAGTGTAGTATAAATCTCGTATAGGCCTATACGTGTAATATAAAACTGTATCTTATCATATTGTATAGTATCGTATAGTGTAATATAAGTCATGTATAGGCATATATGTGTAGTATCGTCTCGTATAGGCCTATAGGTGTAGTATCGTATCATTTGGTGTAGTATAAGTCTTGTATAGGTCTCGTACATGCTTATAGGTCTCGTATAGGCCTATGGATGTAGTATAGCTCCCACGTAGGCCTATAGGTGTAGTACAAGTCTCGTATAGGACTATATGTGTAGTTTAGGTCCCGTATAGGCCTATACTATACTACACTATACTATAATATACTACACTATACGATATGATATGATACGATGCAATACGATACTATAGGATGCTATACAACACATGTATAGGCATATACAAGACCTATAAGGGACCTATACAACACTTATACTATATTATTCGATATGGTATTATACTACATCTATAGGCCTATACGATACGATATAGGCCTATACGAGACTTATACTATACGATATGATACTTAAAATGTTTTTTAAAGTACTTATTATACAACTTTTTCTAAAACGATAAATAATACCTACGATACTACATGCATAAAAAAGTTTGTAAGACATACTTACTTTTTTATTTATTTAAAATAGAAAACTTATTTTTTTAATAAAACTTTGCTAAAACGATTAATATTGTATGAATATATACGCTGCGTATAGGCCTATACACGGCGTATATAAAGGGTCAAAAAGACAATTTTACCCCTGGTTTGGGCTGCGTATAGCCCTCAATCCAGGCGTAAAAGGGTCTTTTTTACCAAACTTGCCCCATATATACGCCACATACAGGGTTATACGCGGCGTATAGTAAAAAAGACCATTTACCCCTGGATTGGTGGCTATACGCAACCCAAATAAGGGGTAAAATTGTCTTTTGACCCTTTATATACGCCAGCGTATAAGCCTATACGCAACATATATAAAGGGTAGTTTTTTTAACCCCAAATATGTGGTAAAATTCTCTTTTTAACCTTTTATATACACCGCGCATAGGCCTATACGCATCGTATATAAAGGGTGTATTTTTTTAGGAAACAATTTTATTCAGTATTTATAAGTCTCGTATAAACCTCGTATAGGCCTATGGATGTAGTATCGTATCGTATCCTATAGTGTATAGTATAAGTCTCGTATAGGTGTTGTATAGAAATATTTAAGGTTCAAAATTTGTATTTCGACATTATCTTTGAGTGGTCCAACTAAAATGAATAATCTCCATAGTTTCGAGCTAGCTTTCGACTTCGCATTTATTCCAAAAACTAAAAACACCAAAATCAAACCCAACAATTTAAATGTACATCTTTTTCCCTCAAGCATGCAGCTGCATTGCTAGGCAATGGTAGATCCCTTATACTTTTCAAACCTTGTTAACAGACAAAAATGTCGAGGACTTAAAGCATACAAGCAAACGATTACGTATGCAACTTGTTCTTGAATGTGCTCCCTTAAGCACCACAACACCTTCATAACCAGAAAAATGATGTGTTAGACTGTTAGCTACTCAACATCATTTCTCCCCAACCATCATTCAAACTAACACATTAAATTCAGAGTGAATTGCAAGTTTTGTCCTTTATCTTTAGGCCATTTTGCAAGTTAAGTCCTTTATGTTTAAAGTTGACGAGTTTTGTCCTTTATGTTTGAAAATCAAGCACGTTTTGCCCTTTGGGGCAAAACGTGCCTGATTTTTAAGGACAAAACGTGCTTGATTTTTAAACATAAAGGACAAAACGTGCTTGATTTTTAAGGCCCAAAGGGTAAAACGTGCTTGATTTTCAAACATAAAGGACAAAACTCGTCAACTTTAAACATAAAGGACAAAACTTGCAAAATTGCCTAAAGATAAAGGACAAAACTTGCAATTCACTCTTAAATTCAAATATGATAGTTGATGAAAACATACCGCTTATATCTCTTTTTAGATCCACAAGGGCAGAGTGCATTTCTGCTTATTTGCCCACTCTTAGCCATGCTAGAGTTAGCAATATCCATTGGTGTTGATCCCATTAGCTTTTGAACCTACAGAAGAAGTATAAATACTACAAGTTCATCAATTTGCAAACATACATGTCTTGTTGATTTCTAAGGAGGCGTATAGATTTGTCTTAGCTTATGTGGATGTGAAAGAATCACTAGAAAAAAAACTGCAAGAGGCTTGTGCATAATTAAAAAAGGTTTGTACTTTGTACACTATAGATGGACAATATCCCATATGCCACTTAAATAAACCCATGATTTCTAGTCATTATATAATCATTTTAAGAGTGAATTGCAAGTTTTGTCCTTTATCTTTAGGCCATTTTGCAAGTTTTGTCCTTTATGTTTAAAGTTGACGAGTTTTGTCCTTTATGTTTGAAAATCAAGCACGTTTTGCCCTTTGGGGCAAAACGTGCCTGATTTTTAAGGACAAAACGTGCTTGATTCTTTAAACATAAAGGACAAAACGTGCTTGATTTTTAAACATAAAGGACAAAACGTGCTTGATTTTTAAGGCCCAAAGGGTAAAACGTGCTTGATTTTCAAACATAAAGGACAAAACTCGTCAACTTTAAACATAAAGGACAAAACTTGCAAAATGGCCTAAAGATAAAGGACAAACTTGCAATTCACTCTCATTTTAATATGCATGTATGATGTGGGGCATCATCCTCAGCCTTAAGTACTCAAACAATACCATAGTAGCCTTCTGTTGAAAATTATGAGGGTCATAAGGTTGGTTAGTCCCCAAGTGTTGTACATTTAATCTCTTATGGTGTGAAAATCTAATGATTAATCCTAGAATCTAGATACCCTCCTGATATGCATCGTCATGATACCTCTTCCTAATTAAGATAACTTTAGCTTATGAAATTATACTATCTATCATCCATTTAGTTATATCCTAACTTTATAAAATTGTTGCTCAATAAAGCCTTCTAGAAAAGTCTTCTTCACAAATCAGTTTAGTTCACTTCTAACTTAGTACCTTTCTAGTAAAATAACTTTACTATATCTTTTGAGACTATTGATCTTACATGCACCTTTTTTATAGTTGAACCCCAGTTGTCATACATTGACTTCTAAATAGGGGTGAGCAAAAGGAAAAACCCGACCCGACCCGAGAACCGATCAAACATAAAATACAGAACCGATTCACTACCCTAAATATAGGGTCGGTTCCGGTCCATAGGTCAAAGTCGGGTTTCACCATGAAAAGATCCGAGAACCGACCCGACCCGACCCTATTTTATATGAAAAATTGGAACCGATCTAAATACCTAGGTACTTGGGTTCGGGTCGGGTTGGGTATATTTTCGGTTCGGTTCTCGGTTATTTTCGGTCCGGACCTAAACTTGCTCACCCCTACTTCTAAATTGTTTGTTTATTTTTATCCTTTTTTCACCGTTTCTCTAAACTAAGATGTGGCATGTGTATAGAGTAGCCAAAAATATAGAGCCAAAGTGCAAGTCTTTCTATCACATGGTTTATATAGAGAGGAAAAATCAAGTCACATTTAAATCAAAGAGAAAAGCGATATGAAACAAGCTGTGAAAAAATGGAGCGGAGAAACAAAACAAACCGGTCTCTATGCAAACATGGCTAGCTAGCATTATGAAGTTACCATCATATTCATCAACTACGTTTCACCGACAAACACAGTCAAACCGAAATGATAGTCAAGTGAACTAAGCAATACCTCACCCAAGCTCTTTGGCATCGGTTTTCCTTCTTCCTTCATCTTTTCAAGTTTCTTATGAGCTTCTCTAGCCCAAGTAAACTTTGCCAAAGTATTTTCCACATCAGCTATCGTGCATTTGCACAATTTTGCCGCTTCTTGCTTTTGACTAGGTTGTATATTCTACACTTATACCATATCAAAACCCAAATCAGTCAGTCAGTCAATCAAACCGAAACAATGCATTCAAAACATAACAAACCTAAAACATTCGATCATAAGTTCATAACTAATAGAAGATAACCTCTCCAGTGGGATCAAAACCACCAAGAACCCTAATTATAGCCTCTTGCTTCGTAAATGCATCAGAAAATGTCGCCTCACTGCTTCGGCCGACCACGTATTGTTTCAATGTACCTAACTTCCTTGCATTTTTCAACTGATCCGCAAACTCTACATACAATCATTTCATCAAACACTTAGTCTACATATATGCATCAACAACAGACCAGATGTAATAACTGAATTACCACTTCTCCTTCTATATAAAAACTAATTCATCATTACTAATTACAACTCTGTGTATATAATTAGGGCTAAAATAGGGCAAATCGGAGCTGACAGATGGTGATACTTACGGAGGAGAGTGAATGATTGCGATGCGGCGTCTTGATTAGTGGATGAATCTGGTTTTTTACCGGTGAAGACGCCTTTGATCTTATTCACCCATGACTGATTAAGGTGAGTTGTTGTGGAGATCCACTTGTTATTCAGCACTTGAATTGTGTGATTCGATGGAGAATTGGATAAAGCGGAGAAGACGGTACGCCTGATTGCTGCCATTTACATTTAACTCACATTATTGATGTAAATTAGGGTTTATGTTTTAGGGGTTTTGGAAACAAAGTTCATTCTCTTGCCGGGTCGGATCCATTTCAGGTGTTGGGTTAGGCTAGTAAGGTTGGTGGGTGTTCCTTCGCGCCCTTGCCACATCACCTTTGTTAGCGCCCCTTTTCCCATTTCCCTAGGCGCCAAAGGGGGCGCCATAGATGGCTTCGCCATGGGGTTGGTGGGCGTTAAAAGCTAGGGTACGTGGGGCCACTTTTCAAGAGCCAATCATATTTTCTTTTCTTTTTTTCCTTTTTCTTTTTATATAAATGGGAGTTTAAAGGAATTTAAACCATTGCATGCAAGTTAAAGGGAACGGTTTTAAAGCTCTCTATGTGACATGACGCTGATGTGACGTGATAAAGTCCTTAGGGACTTCTAGCCTAACGGTACGGTTTGAACCGGGTATTGGACCTATTGGTAGTCTAATGTTTGAAAATCTGAGATCATGTATCGTACTTGTAGAGTACCCGATTACTCGTTATTCATGTATTCTCGTCTATTTGTTAAGCCTACCTGTTAGAATGTCAAAATACATTTTCCTCTTTTTTTAAAAATTTCAATATAACTTAATGTAATTTAGTGGTTATCAACTAATATTGTACATGTTTCATAGAGTTTTTTTTTTTTAGCATCAACCGTATACGTAGTTACTCGTTCAATTTGCATTTTAATGTATGGTCTACCTATTATATCGAGTTTGTTTGGCAACCCTGCTAGTCCTATTCATGAAATTTTATTGATCAGTCATGTAATACTCAAACTTTTATTTTTAGGGTTGATGTTAAAAGGAAATATCATTGTTTTTATTATTTTATATGACAAACTCTTAATATATTAAAATCTCTAATTTTATATTCGTATAAACTTCTAATAAAAAGTCATTGATTGATCAATGTCCAAAGTATATACAATATAGGGATGAGCACAGTACCCGTTCGATATCGAAAGTACCGGTACCGAAAAACTAAAAAGGTGGGTACCGGTACCGAATATACCGGTACTGGTACGGTATCGGCATTTACCGGTGTTTTACCTGTAAATACCGGTACCGAAAACGGGAAAAGTTGGTGTCGGAATCGAATATACCTGGTACAGTTCGGTACAGGTTCGATACCAGTACCCGATACCAAGTGCTCATCCCTAATATAATATCATTAATCACCATCAAGCACCATCCATCATCACCCTTCTTTTCATGATTGAGTAGCAATGGAAAACTAATATGTAACACAACCGGGGAATCAGGCAGCGATAGAATGCTAGCATATGAGGGATAAGGGTGGCGACTGTGTTGATCAGTTTTGTTTAAACATAATGGAAAACATGTATAACATACCTTTGATTGCATCAGTAGAGGATCCAGTCAGAGACGCAGCCACGGAGTTCGACATAGTTGTCAGTTTGATCTGGTTCCTCCTTAGGGTGTAAAGTGATGATGGTGATGAAACCGAAAGTAGGGATGATTTCGATTAGGGAGAGAGAGAGAGAGACGAATTTGTGATGTTATGTTGTTAGGTTGTGTGTCTAACCTTTAACCTCTCTAATAATCTCCTTATATATACACCCAAGAGGAAATCCAATTAGTTAATAAGGGTAATATGGTCCATCAACAATTACCAACTAATTATTAATAGGTTATTAATATATTTTGATTATATTATATAAATGATAATGATGGCTACTAGATTAAATATAAATAAATAAATATTTAATCTTACATTCTCCCACTTAGCCGAATAATCATTTATCATGAGTATTAGATTAGTCTGATCAGAAGTTAATACTCATTTTAGCCTTAAACAAGTACTATAGCAGAGAAATGCAGCCGTTGAATCATTATGCGACTCAGGACCCCCATTAGTCATACTATAGCCTTAATTTAAAACCTAACAGTTATGATCAAAATAAGTAAGCCCTTTAACGTTTGATTTGTATTTATAGTTGTCTATATGTCATTACACCGGCAGAACATATGTAAGAGACATACAAAATCAAACTGATGAGGAAAATTGATTAATAGTTAGTCATTCATAGTACGATATGCAGTTGTACATGGTCATCAATTAGAACCCGTCCTTTTATGAGCACTCTTAATAAGACTTATGGGTAATAGACCTTTAGTTATAGGATCCTTAAGCATATCACGAATGCATTCGATACAAAGATTTAGTTTCCTCAATTCGTTCATAAACGAATAATTAATTGCGTATCGAAATTTAATGCAGCACCTCTCGAACTGTTACTGTTCAAGGAGACATGGTAGCTGACTTTATCACAACAAGTCTTCAATATATTAATTATATGGAGTTAATAAACTCATGAGTCCACTAATAAATTCCCAACAACATTTAGTGACTATATTATGTCGTTATAACTTAGGTTGTTGATATCAGTCTATTATGACTCCATGAGATAGGTTTTGTCTGTTGTCACAAAGATATACCCGAAATTACATTTTGTCATCTTTGAACATTACAAAGTTAGAGTAATAAACCGGTTTGAGTTCTCACTTCTTCTTTAAATTATAGCCTCTTGTTTCTTTTAAAGATATTGTAATACTCTATTAAATGCTTCACATTAATCTAGACATATCTAGTGTGTTGCAATGTGAGTAATATCTAAACGAGTATAGACTTAAACTTACATAAGGCTTCTAATTAATGAAGTGTAAGAAATAATCTCATTTATCCTATTATCCTCTAAAGGAGACCAGAATTTTGTTACATATGTAAGGACCAATTTAATGTTAAACTTATGGAACGGAAGTAATGTTCCATTTGGTCTATCTCAACATGTTATGATATCTATTATGTAAGAGATATCTCTGAGATCTATTATATCAAAGTTTGTGTTAACAGTGCTTTGACTTATGTAACATCTACTTGTCAAAAGAATATCATCTATATAGACAAGTTTATCTTAGTTGCTCCCACTCATCTTGAGGTATGTACATTATTCCATTTGGTTGTTGATGAAAATAATTGCGTTAAGATTTCATCACATTATGATGTTTGCATTAAACCATACATAGATTTTATTGGCTTATAGACAAACTGTTCTCTAACCTTAAGTTTAGAACTTTCAGGTTGTTTTATGAACATGTAAATATGTCAGCCAGTTGTTAGGGAAAATTGTTTTAATGTTCATCTAATGTAGCTCAAAACTATTATAAGCTACTAGAACAGTGATGATCCTAAAAGAAATCTTTTATTAGATATGTAAGAAAGATTCTTTAATAATTTATCTCTTCATTAGTATAACCTTTGACAATCAATGATGCTTCTTTGTGTCTTAACGTTTATATCAGGATTTGGTTTAGTTATGAACACTCTTAGGTTATTCAATCAAATCCCAAACGTTATGCGAACACATAAAATCAGTTTTACTAGAAAACTGTTTTATTCCATTCAGAAGATTGATTGACACTAATGGCTTAATTAGAAGAGATAGGATCAGTGAACTTTTCCAAAATCCATTTCAACTTCAGTTAGGGAGGTTATGTAATCATCAAAGTTAGTAGGCTTTTAAACCTAGATGACCTCCTGAGTTGATTATTGGGTTTGTCATAAGTTTCAGTTTTATGGATTAGCTCTTGGTTAGGTTGCTATCATTTTCATTCTAAGTTTGTAAGAGTTGGTGCAGTATGGTGTACAAGAGGTGTAATCGGAGTGAAATTTGAAATTTAATGACACTCTTCCCCCCGCCTCTTGTATTCCTTGCAAGTTATGATAAGGACTTTGACTGCTCCCACTGACCTTAGAAAACTTTAGGAACTCAGCATGCTTAGGGTCAATATTTAACGACCAAATAAATTCTAATAGAGAAAAAATATTAATGAACATATTAATGACGTTAGTCATTGTAGTTTCTCTTGTTGAGGATTATGTAAGTTTAGATAAGAAATCTAAGTGTGCCCACAATTAAACAACAATGAGACTTTTGTAAAAGTAGCTTTAGATTTTAAGGAGACAAGTTATGATAGAACAGTGTCAAGATGGAGCAGTGTCTTGTACAAGAGGTGTAAATTGAAGTAATATAAAGTTTTCACTCCTCACCTCTTGCAACTATTGCAAGTTGTTCTAAAACACTTAATGCTCCCACTGATCTTTTAATATGTCTAGAAAAGCTACAAGAGAAGTTTCAATGAGGTACGTGACGTGAGAATCTATCATATATATGTTAGACTTTATTTGATTTCTTTAATGTCCAGATATCATAAGAAACTTTAGGGACATTTCTTATAGAAATCTTATTAAGTACATATATGAATAGATTTCTTATAAGACCGTGGGCCATATACGACAAAATTTAGATACAAGTAAATAGTCTTTAAATGATAAATGAATTATGTCTAAATATTCCATTTGGAATAAGTTCCACGAATGTCAATGAATGACTTATGATGGACTCATACTTATTCCTTGAGCCAAGTAATATTTAGGGCTATAACGTCATGATTTAAATCACTTAGAATGAGATTAGATAAGAAATCATCCTCATTAACCATGTCATGATTTCTCATGAATTTTGGTTATGATGGATGAAATTTATAAGTCTCATTTTCCTTTTGTCAAATTCTCATTTTCATGATGACAAAAGTTGTGAAAGTGTAAGGTATCATCTAGTTTTATCTTAATAATGTTTCAATCCAGATGTTTAGAACAAATAAAATGAGAGTTTAAGGTAAGGGTGACTTTATGTTGACTATGCAAACCTCACAACCTCCATAACATTGCTTAATTATGATACTATATTCTGATTAATACTCAGAATATATGGACGGTATCGAAAAAAACGTTGTTAGAAGACTGCTTATTATTGTTCTTATAGCCTTAACATTTAATTTTGTCACTAACTCGCATGTTAGTTATTTGTTGATTTCTGGTAAGGAAACGTTTAAAAAAACTAGAGTCAACTAATCATGTGTTAATAGGAATATTATTATTAGTAGACTTAAATATCTTTAATAAGTGACTATCTAATTAATTCATCCAACTTTTCTTTAGAATAATGGATAGTCTCGTTGCTTATGTCTAGTCTAATGACATAATGATGCAGTGAGATTTTCCCTTGAAGAACCTTAGAGGTGGAATTAACAGTTGTAATTTGTCTATGGACTTTAGAACAATCCTCTTTTAAGGTTTTAAGTGGTTGTAAGGTGAGTAGCAACTTATTTTTCCAGCTTCAAACATTTATTTCTTTGTACATATGTTGCTTATCAACACACTCATTATACTTTGGTATTTTTTGAGTGTTATAGTTGATTTATAAGGCATCAAATTGTACAAGTGAAAATCTTAATATGTAATGTACTGGAAAATGTACTTATTTCCATGCGTAAGCCCTTAACTTTATGGGTCATGGTATTGTACATTATTATGTATTCATATATACCACTTAACTTTATAGTTTAGAATTATAAAAGAAGGCATGCATCTTAGGAGTTCTAGTGATTATTACATATATAAGAGATTAGCCTTAGGAAAGACTTAATCTGAAATAACTTTAGTGATAGCATTATGTTAGAGAGTTCTTGATTATCATAAGAGACATCATGTTCGATTTGTCCTAATCATCATGCTCTAATTTTATAATCTTTATCAGAAGAGAGCAATAGGATTATCGTGTCTTAAGAAATAATCAAGGATTTAGTTTAAGAGCTAATTCTAATAGAAACTTTAAATAAAACAAACATTTTAGGTTTAGGAATTAGAGTGGATGAGATATATGTAGAAGAAAATTATAGTGAGTAAAATTATGGGTACTAAGAATAAGACAGACGAAATGATCATAAAATTAATTAAGGATCATTAACATAAGGATCATTATGTGAAGAAATTGTGATATGTCTATTACTAACATCAAAATAATAGACTTAGTAAAATTCTACTTGAATGAAGACAAATCAGCTTTGGCCAGAAGTGTAATCATTTAAGTATGTGTGCAAAGTAATCGTGACAAATCAGCTTTGGCCAGAAATGAGACAATCACTTTAGTTATGCACTTGTCAAGCATGCTAAACATAAATGAATTAAATCAACTTTGGCCAGAATTAAGACATTTCACGTTTGTAATGCATACTCAACATAGCTTTTTATAATACTTGAACAATAAATAGATGTATTAAATCAGCTTTGGCCAGAAATGATACATCAGAAGCTCATTCAAGTTAAGCTAGTTTGGTTTTGTAAAACATTATTTGATCCTTAATAATTAAGTATAAACAAAACCAAGTATTTAATAGCAAACCACCTAATAGCAAACCAAGTATAAACAAAAATTTTTAGGTCACATTAAACAGCATAAAAAAATAATGAGGTTTCGAGTTGGGTCTCGACTAAGTTATGAGATCTCAAGTCGCAACCTTGGTCTCGAGTCGTAATCATGGTCTTGACTAGTGTGTTTTATGAGATCTCAAGTCCATACTGAGATCTCGAGTCGCAACCATGGTCTCGAGTGGCGAAGAATGAAGCCTTTAGTCGAAAACGCAGCGATCTCGAGTCGAGACTGTTGTCTCGAGTTGTGAAGTTTTGATCCCTTATGATCTCGAGTCGAGATCTTGTAGTCTCGAGTCGAGACCTGATGGTCTCGAGTTGTAAGCTTCTGTTCTCGAGTTGTAAAGATTTGATGACCTTTATGATTTCGAGTCGAGACCTTGTGGTCTCGAGTCGTAGTCTGATGGTCTCGAATCCTCTGTTAACAGCTGTTTATTGTGATAATAACTGAAACTCGAAATTTAAGGGATTTTGGGATAGTATTTTCTATTTTATTTCTGATCTAATCTTATCAAAAGATTTCGAAAATAATAACTGAAAATCTATTAACAGTTTTCGAAAATTTAATAGATAAAATTAAGATCAAAATCATGAAAAAACACCCATTAATCCAAATTATATTCCAAATCTTAGGGAATTTTCGAGTTTTATTAAGAACAAGCGATGAACCCTAATAAATTTAAAACATAATCTGGGATCCGAAACCTTAAATTTTAGACTTTTAATAACAGATTTCGGATATTACGATTTGCCCATTATAGTCTCGAGTCAATTTATCAAATTAACTTTTCCGAAAACAGGGATTTCGGCAACAAAACTCGAAACAGCCATGATATTTAAAAGCTTTAAAAAAAATTTATGTTTTCCAGATTATGATCCCAGAATGATGGATACGAAAAACAGAACTGATTTATCAACATTTGCTCTGATACCACATGTTGATCAGTTCTGTTTAAACATAATGGAAAACATGTATAACATACCTTTGATTGCATCAGTAGAGGATCCAGTCAGAGACACAGCCACGGAGTTCGACATAGTTGTCAGTTTGATCTAGTTCCTCCTTAGGGTGTAAAGTGATGATGGTGATGAAACCGAAAGTAGGGATGATTTCGATTAGGGAGAGAGAGAGAGAGACGAATTTGTGATGTTATGTTGTTAGGTTGTGTGTCTAACCTTTAACCTCTCTAATAATCTCCTTATATATACACCCAAGAGGAAATTCAATTAGTTAATAAGGGTAATATGGTCCATCAACAATTACCAACTAATTATTAATTTGTTATTAATATATTTTGATCTATATTATATAAATGATAATGATGGCTACTAGATTAAATATAAATAAATAAATATTTAATCTTACAAACTGAGCTTGGTTTGAACTCTTTCCCTCCAATTGAGGGAAAACGAAGTTTACCATAATATTACTTATCAACTTTGGCTTTAATCTCCACCAATCTTTTAAAAGGGTTATCATCTGAAAACCTATGAATGAATAGGATATTACATGTTATAATAGTAAAAAAAAAGTCCTTGGGGCGACTTGATCGATTCCGCCCTACCCGCCTTCACTATATCTAACAATATAAATTGTCAAAAATCAATATTGTTTAAAAAAAAACCTCTCCATACCTAGTAAATCAAAATAATATTGGACATGTGCCTTTTTTTTTTGAAAACCTAACTTCATTA
The DNA here is from genome assembly GCA_030545235.1 of Helianthus tuberosus. NCBI lineage: Eukaryota > Viridiplantae > Streptophyta > Magnoliopsida > Asterales > Asteraceae > Helianthus > Helianthus tuberosus. The sequence goes on along the minus strand of CM060431.1, from coordinate 105,799,959 downwards.
ACACAAACCGAACCCGAAAACCGGGACGGGCAAAAAAACTACAACACAAACTACATAAATACAAATTTACACCAATCCGACCAAACTATCTCCCCGAACTTAGATCTTTGTTTAAACCATAAAAAACTAGTCGATCTAATGTGACAACCCTCGAATTTACATGTAACCGTACAGTTTATTAATAATAATTAATGTGCTTGACGACTGTGTGGAATCACTTAACTGCTTTCTGATATCCATGTTATGCTTACACGTACTTGTTAATATACTAATAGTGTACAGAGAAGTTACTAAATAGTCCTGTGTAATTTCCTAAGTGTTAGAAATTAAAAACGTTACAAAAATATACATATAGGACGCTTTGCGGATTAATTAAGCAGTTTAGCGGAACAGTGTCAAACCGAACAACCGGACTTTACCCGGAACATGAAAATATTATTACTTTCACTATTTATATTTTTCTGAGCCAGTTAGGGTCCCTGATTACCCTAACACCCGTCATAACACGCCATACTTAACTAACTAAGTTAAACACTTAGTTAACCTACTTAACTTAAACTTTACTCTAACTAACCTAGTTACAATCGAACCAGCCCCCCCCCCCCCCATCATAACCGGCCCCTAACCATGGGGAGACATGATTGTACAATCAAGATTATTTTAATTATCATGGCTTAATATCTAGTGAACACATCTACCATTGGATAATACTCTCATAATTTGCCTATAAGTATAAACCATTACACATTTGATCTTTCATCACTAAACAACACACTCACAAACTCTCTTGCCCTCCCTTCACTCTCGGCCGAACACCCCAGCCCCCTTACACCCACTTTCGGTCCTTGATCATTCCATTCCAAGTAGATACAAGCTTTACGGGTCGCGTATTAGGAGCTTTGGTGCACTCGGAACGCGAAGGACCACTTCCGTTAGCTTTTATCCACCCATTTTTCATCAAGATTCTTCCCTAGCCCCGAGCTAGAGGTATATCACTTAAAACTCGCTCTTGAACGTATCTAGAGTGGTTAATAAGAGTTTCGTCGGTTAAAAATTACGAACATATAAGATCAAAGTCTAAAAGTTTACTAAAGTAATGAACAAGGTGGTTAATGGATGAATATGTATGTAAATCATGTAGATCTTGTGTGATTATGATGATTGGGTGATTATCTGATGCTTTACTGAATGATATTAGTATATGATGTTGTTGTGGTCACTAAACTTGTTAAAGGAATCGATCGAACACGATTTAGAAGGTTAAACACAAAAGAATCAGAATCTGTCTAACTTTTACAGCCCACTTCTGTTGGCTGTAAACAGGTCTTAACCTCAACGAAAAATCGATATTTTGAATCTAAAATATGTTATTATGAAATACGGTTCTAATGGCACCGGAATCGTAATTTTTGGACTCCGTTTACTATTTTTAAAGTGTTAATTTGTAACAGCTACTTAAGCTGAATTTTGACAGCAATAAATGGGTGTCGTACTTTCAGTCATAACCTGAGTTTTGTGATGAATCGGACCATGAAAATTTTACTGTAGATGATAACTGAAGTATTTGTAATTACCCCACTGGAATTTCGCAAATCGGACTTACGATGAATTTTTAATAAATTGTTTCGTGGACTGTGGTCAGAAATACATAAATCTGAGTTCAGTCCCGAATATGAATTTTTATAAAATATTGGTGATGAACCGGACCCCGATATTTTTACACAATAAAATATGGAACGTTTAAGACATTCTGTAAAAATTTGGGAATTTTTGGAACATGTTAACTATTTTATTAAAATCCCCGAAAACAGCCCAGTTTCGAGTATAAAAGCTGAAACGACATAAGTAGTGATTTGCGTGTCTAAATGTCGAGTATGCTATCTGTGAATGATTTGACATGTCATATATGTTATGTGCATTATCGTATGTTTGATTTTGAGTGGGGAATGGACGAGAAACTTAGATGGGCATAAACCGTTACAGTGATGCATGTTATGTGATAGATACGTGTAGGAACTTTGTGTTCTATTTGAAAGCCACTAAATGACTAACTGGTAAATCATACTAGGACGTGATTGACCGACCTTGACTGTTAGCTATATTGAGAATCTAACCGAGCAAACCGAGGTGAGTTCACACACTTTCTAAGGCATGGGATTCCCGGTGGTTTGGGAATGGGTTAAAGAATTAAAACTAAATCTACATATCCTCCTTGGGTAGGATATGTATGGCCATCCTCCATAGAGCGGATGCCATTATTAATCCTACGAATTCTCCTGGTGCAGAATACGTACGTTCGTCCTCCTGGTGCAGGACAACAACCTTAAAACTAGCTAGACAAAACTCTATCATGAAGTCCCTCAATTTATATCGACTTAATCGCCGAGGCCAATGGCGAGCGGGTCATTAGTTAATAGCGCTATTAGGTTTAACAAACCTCACACCGTGCCAGTCGGACGGGCGTGTACTAATGGACTATGGCAGACTGTCAGTGATGATAGACACTGATATAGGGCACAACTTATTTGCGTAGCAGTCGATATCATTCCGTCTAGTAGTTCAAACGGGGAAAACCCCCACTGATCATGGTTATGGATTGGGTAAAGAAAAAGAGAAATGGTTAAACATACTTTCAACTATGGGGTAACCCCCACGGCAAATAAGCCAACGAAAGTCAAACCACGTTTTCAGAAACAACTTAAAACTAAACAACCAAACGTGAACTCACTCAACTTTGTTGTTGACTCGTTGTTACATGCCTTACAGGTCGCTAAATGCTTGGAGCTTGCACTTGAAGGAGTCGTTGTGGTGTACGGACTGTTATGTTCCGTGCTTAATGTTTAAATCCTTATGAACTTACTAAACTAGCGTTTTGAAACTTTAACTTATGAACTATGGACTTATGCTTTTGAACTCACGTTTATGCTTCCGCTGTTTAAACCAAACAAGGTTAACTAGCTTTGGTCACCAATCGTATTATGTTTGGTTTTATTTACTTAATTGTGTTGTTCAATATGATTGGTGGCTCGATCCTGGTCATGTCACGCCTCCAAGCGGTGATACTCCGCATGGTGGATTTTGGGGGTGTGACATCTAACCTCGCTGAAAATGCCATCAACACAACACCTTTTGCCGGAAAAACGATGATTGTTCCTGGCTACCCAAAGGAACCAGCATGCGATAACCACAATCCCCTGCAAAGCCGCTTTTTTCGTCGCTCCCTTGTTGCAGAAATTCGACATCTCCAATAAATCCCTGACCGAGAAGGCGAAAAAATTTTGAACACGACACCAAAAGGAGATTTTTTCCCAAAGCCCCAACGCCAACTCGCAGCCAACTAGGAGGTGGTCAACTGAATCGGGACCGGATCTGCAGTGGAAGCACATGTCATCGGAAATCAACACTCCCCTTTTAGCTAGAGCCTCCACGGTGGCGATCATGTCCATCTCGGCCCGCCAAACAAAGATGTTGCATTTAAGAGGCACCCAATTACACCAATCCATGACGTACCGGTTACTGAAATCTTTGTTTGAAAGTAATAAATTCTTAACTGCCGTAACACTGAACGAGGGCGAGCCATTACCAATCCATTTCCAGCCATCCTTTCTATCAGCGAGAACCACCACTTCGAGAGCCTGAGATAACTCCTGCCATTCAAGATGCTCAGAAACGGTACTAGGGTCAAACCTCCAAAGCCACAAACCGCCCCCTTCGAGACGATCCCGAACACTACACGTTTTCACGATATCAAGCTTGAAGAGGTTGGGGAACCTGCACTCTAAGGGCACTTCAAACAGCCAAGGATCGAGCCAAAATAAAATCTCATCCCCTCTACCAACCACCCCTCTAAAGAAATTCCGAATCAGGAAGTTACCCACGACCGGCCTTCTTAACACAGACGAGATATTACACCAAACACCTCCCAAATATTTTTTAACAGGAAGAAAATCCCATTCAGAACCTCCAGCGTGGATGGCGTTGATAACTCTGATCCATAGATTGTCTTTATCTGTTTTAAATCTCCAACCCCACTTAGCAAGGAGCGCCGTATTCACGTCTTTAAGATTTTGCAGCCCCAAGCCTCCCAACTTTTTCGGAGATGCGACCCTTTCCCACGCTACCCAATGAAGTTTCTTGTCAACACTGGAGCCTCCCCACAGAAATCTCCTAATCAATCTTTCCAAATCCTCCACAACTCTACAAGGAGCTCGGTATAGGGAAAAGTAATACGAGGGGAGATTTTCTAAAACCAGCCGAATTGAAACAACTCTTCCACCCATAGAAAGAAGCGCGGCCTTCCAAAGAGCCAGACGTTTCTCGAAAATCTCATAAATAGGTCTCCAATTGTTTATCATGTTCATGTTTGCCCCGACGGTTAAACCAAGGTACTTAAAGGGAAAGTTTTCCGCCTTACATCCCACCAAATTCGCCATTTCTTCGATCTCCCCGAAATTCACCCCCGACCCGAATAAGTTCGACTTACCGAGATTAATACACAAGCCCGAACACACGTGAAAGCATCTCAAAATTCTAACCACACTCTGGATGTTCTCGCTGGACCATTCGCCAAAAATAAGGGCATCGTCTGCATAAAGAAGATGAGAAACCGAAGGACCATCATTAGGCAGTGTAACACCTCGGAAATTCACGTCCTATAATAGGTTGACACGTGTCATAAAGTTTAAACGTGTGAAAGAAATATTATGGAAGGACTAAAGTTGACAAACGTTGAAAGTATGTGAATATACGTATTCTAAGTGTCAACTGTGAATAAATACAATGTATATTAACCCTACACGATGCTCATACCTTCAAACGAATAAATCATGGATCATACGAAGCTAAATGTGAGTGATTTCAAACTACAGGGACCAAATGTGTCAACATGTTTAATTTATACCTCTGAGTGACCTTTTGACAAACCCGAAGCTTTGTAAATATTAATTGTGCTCATGAGAATGCACCCTAAAAATTTCATAAAGTTTCGTTAACATATGAGAAAGATATGATCAAATTCGTGTGCGAAGCGTTAAAGCGTAAACGTCGAAAGTTAGGACTTTTCGGGTGAAAATAAAGTTACCCGGGGACTTGGCAAAGTGGGTATATGTTTTAAGGCCTTAGTAAATCAATTATAAGGGTTTAACATACAAGAAATCAGTGCCTATCCGAGTTTTGAAGAGCCAAGGACTGATTAGCAAACAAAATCAAAATCTGATCTGCAGGGGGGCTCGCGTCACGCGAGGGGACCCTCGCGCTACGCGAGGGTGGCCCAGTTCCGAGAAAAATGGCTGTTTGTCTCCTAAAGCTTATATGCGCGACCTCTGCCCGTTTTTCCACTTCTCTTGGCCCCTAAAACATCCCCTAAGCCCCTAGGACACATGTCAATCGATTGTGGGCACTCATAGACTCAGTTGTCAAAGATTTATGGTGTGTGGAAACATTATAAATAGCCCTTCAAAGTCACAAACATTCTCACACCTTCATCTGATCATCTGGAGCCTTTCTGGAGCTAAGGAACTCTCCCAACTGATCATAAGTCGTGCATAGGACCCTTGTAAGTGTTCTAATCCTTTCTTGTTTGAGTTTAGCTTAGTTAATTAGCTAAAAGTCAAACCGTCGTAATTACGGTTTGACTTCGAGATTAGTCAATAATGGCTCAGTCAAATCTCGAATTAAAAGTAGTTATAAGTTGGTATTTATGTGGGTAATAAAACCCCAAAAGGGTTTCCCCTGATCACCACTTTAACTAGTTCAAAAGTCGGGTCAAACATATACTTAAAAAGTCAACATAATTCTTAAAAGGTCATTTATGCATAATTAGCTATCTAGACCATGTATAACCTGTTTGATTATTGTTATAACTTAGTAATTAGTGTAAGAACATGTCCAAACCTGTTCAACCCGACTATTTCCTGTTTAGACCCGGTTCGGAACCGAAAGTCACATAGTTTGACTTTCACTTTGACTTTCAGTTCTGACCCGTTTAGGCATATTTTAGAAATGCCTCAGAGCTTTAATTGGACTAGGATACATGTTAGAACAACCCTCTGTGATTATACACTTTGGTTCACTAGTTATCCAATTAATATGCATATTTCCGTTAATTGCTCATATGTTGACCGTTATGCCCTTATTACCTTAAAACATGATTTATGAAAATGTAAAAGTGTAGAAACCTTGAATATTGATATATAAAATTGTATGCAAAATTTGACATCAGTTTGACTTGTAGATTAAGAGTTATGCTCATTAGCGTAATTACGGTGCTTTATGTTAATAAAATGGCGTAATTAGCGTATAGCCTAATTAAACATACTTTTTGGTATCAAACGAATTACCCACTGATGTAATATATTATTTTGGGAATTTTAAAGATTTTTAATTAATTTTAGGCTGAGCATAACTCATAGTCGTAGGCTTAGTTCGGTAATTGTCGGTTTTGCCCTTACGGGCCATAAAATGAGTTTTACTTATCTAAACGACTCCAAACCTTTTGCTACTGATCACATATGATTAATAAATTATTTTAAGCCTTCTGGAAATATAAAAATATCAGATTTAAGTATAGAACCCGGAAATGGCCTTTAATCGCCATAATTAGCGTTTTTAACGCATAGTATGTCTTAGAATCATATTGGACATACCCGGGTTGATACCTACTGATATATGAGGCAAATTATGATATTTTAACAGTAAGCAAAGGTTGATAAACTCTGACTTCGTTTTTGAGCTTTTCGGCTTATGTGAAATTACCAAAATACCCCTACGGGGCATAGTTTGGTTAAATATGATAAATTTCACATATATGCCTTAGCCTACTGTTATAACCCATCAAATTGAGTATGTTTGCTGTTTACATCAGACCTGTAACTCAGTTAGACATTTAAACTCTTTTACAAACTTTAAAATGACCAAACTACCCCTACGGGGCATAGTTTGTGTTTAAATTAGTTTCGGGCATAACGAAAGACACCTTACTGATGTCACAACATATTTGAGACATAATTAACTTAGGAAATCTGTATATAGCTCTCATGACTACCCGTCACGCTTATTACGCGTACGGTTCGGTTTATGTAACAAGTTTACATAAATTAGCCGAAACGGGTCAAACCTTAACGGTTTTATCTCAAAATCCAGAATGTGAATAATAAACCCATATTAAACAAGTCTTCAAACTTGTCGGGTCTGAATCACATTCTATCCGGTCTTCGCTTAATTGTGTGTACGAACCGTATCTTGAAACTAGCCGGTCTAAGCTTAAGCTTAATAAAAGACCCGTTAGAATTCTAATAGGTTATATTAAACCTTTGTTCCAGATTAGGAGAGACAGTAAAAGCTACGTGCATACTACTTATTGTGAATTATACTTGCATCAGGTAAATACTTTTAACTTATTTTCCCTATACGGGCTTGGGTTACGGTACATAGCGTACCGCTTGATCGGGCATCAAATCTCCACGCTTAGTGGGTAGTTGAATAATTTGATCGGCTCGTTTTAAACAGATGTGTTTACTTTACAGCCTTTGGGGGGTTAATGACCATGTCCCGGATATCCCTGGCATCATCTTACGAGATGGCCACGACCTGAGCACGGGGTGTAGGCGTACTCCCGTGTATAACTCACTTAAAGTGGTGTGTCTATTGATCTTTAACCCGGATACGTTCCGGGCTACTGAACGCATAAGTAACATGTAATTCATTCACGAGATTATTATATTATTAAAATAATTCTCCCAAGTTAAATAAAATGATTTATGCCACGTGCATCCAAACCAATTTTCAATCATTTTCCAAAATGAGTCGGTTGAATGTATTTACCAGTGTAAACTGACGTATTTTCCCAAAAAGACTGAATGCAGGTACTAAACGTAATTGGCTGGATTGTCTCCTAAGCATCAATAAAAGTCTCGCAAGCTTAGGATGCCAGAAGTCTGTTGAACAATTAAATGTTATTTTGTTTCGATCCGTTCTGTGGATAAACACCGGATATTGTGACTTTGTTTACAATAAATAAATTCGGTTGTATTATATTTTCAATTGCTTCCGCTGTGCATTATTATATTGTGTTGTTTGACTATTACGTTGCCAACCACGTCACGATACTCCCCCACCGGGCCCACCGGTGACATGTGGAAATCGGGGTGTGACAGGTTGGTATCAGAGCCAACACTGAGTGAATTAAACACTAGCCTTTTGTGTTTAATCTCAGTTACACAATTGCACATATCTAAACTTTTGAGTCTAGACTTATAACATAGGACAAATTCCACCTTATTCGGTATTTATTTTGTCCTTTAAATTTTATATTTTTGTTATTGTTATCTCATGCTTTATTGACAGGAATAACAAAGATGCCTCCGAGATTCTTCCGAACAAGAGGACGTGGAAAGGGGCCAGTTACCGCCCCCAACGATCATGAAGCTGGATCTTCACGAAGACGAGCTCCATCAAACACCGAGAGTGACGACCCTCGGGAGAATAGAAGAAACCAGTACGAGCCAGCCAGGCGGTCGGTTTCGCATAGTTCGACTCCGCCCGCTCTTAACCCTTACGAGCCGAACAATCCACAGCCCTCATACGTACCGCTGCAGAGATCACTATCTCATCATTCATATGGAGACCCTACACCTATCTTTCGGGGACAGTTTAACCCGGTAGGATTCATACCGGAACCCGTGGGTTTTAACCCACTGGGTCCCGATGACCACTTTTCCGGGGATCACGCGGATGATATGGACGAGGATACGGACCCCGTCATGCCAGCGAGTGGTACCCCGAACCACCCCATCGAAATTTCGGATGGATCGTCCTTCCACGGATCACCCTACGGTGGTCCAGATAGTTTTCAAGCCCTGTTCGATCAACACCAGTGGTATTATACACCATCACACCACTCGTCATCACATAGGCAGCACCAGCAGCAGCCGTCTCATCAACAACAGGAGCCACAACCACAGCCGCATCATCAAGATTCATCAGAGGATCATCGGTTTGTGGCAGTTACGCCACCGCCTCCACCGCCACCAGTGCAACCGGCACCTCCTCAACCGCCAAGGCGTAGAAGAACCGGTGCACGCATGTCGGTGCGACCGGGGGGCTTCACTTTCGATTCCCCACGTCAGTCAAGTGCTAGTCACTACCCACCGCACTATGAGGACCCACAAATGGGTGGGCCTTCGCAGCCAGCTTTTCAACAGCCGCCGCCCATGGGTTTTGAAAACCCAATACCAGCGTACACGGGTCCAAGTAATTACAACCCGTTTGAACCACCAGCTTACCACAACTACGGATACGCTGAGGCAGATCCTTATATGGAAGCAGCAAATTATAACGCCCTCAATGCCCAAGGACCCTACGGAGATCCATGGGGGGTAAGCTACCCGAATCAGGGGTACCCAATACCTCCCAGGCCTATCATTAGAACGCAGTCGCAGCCGCCACGATTGTCTCCCCCAGAACGGGAGGAAATTCTACATAGATTGAATCAGGTTGAGCGGGAAGCTCGCCGCGACCGTCAAGAGAAGCAGACCTTCTTCCAGGGATTAATAGGACTGCTCAAGGGAAAGAACAAGAAGGATTATTAAATCCTCCTAGTTGGTTGTTAAGCCCCTACGTGGGTGTGTATGTTTGTTTGTGTGTATTGACCCCTGCGTGGGTCTATCTTTCCATAAACCCCTACGAGGGTATGTTGTATGTTTAGTCCCTGCGTGGACTTATGTTTGTTTAAGTCCCTACGTGGACAATTGTTGGTGTGTTAGTCCCTACGAGGACTTGTGTCTTTCTGTAAGACCCCTACGTGGGCATGTCTTCTGTAAGACCCCTGCGTGGGCATGTTGGTATGTTTTAGCTCCTGCGTGGGCAAATTTCATGTGTAAAAGACCCGTTTAGGGCGATATGTAATATAGTGATAAATTAATGGAGTGTTATTTTTATAAATTTCATGTTTGCCATTTGTGCATAAATAACTTATAAATGAAATAAATAAATTAAAATCATTCCTTTTAACCTGCCTAAGTAATTATTTAATTAAGAATCTTTAAGTGTGAAACCTAGCCTCGTGTCAAATATAAGACCGGGCCAAAATGGTAAGACCGGTTTAAAAGATTCAAATCCCTGTTAACATCTTAAAACATGTTAACACTCTGGCAGAAGTGATTCGTTAAAAATCACATGTCATTCTTAAATGAATAAGGATTCTTTAGAAGATTCCTAATCCAGTTTAATGATCTCTGAATCCTGGATTTACATCATCAATTAAGATGATCATATTTAACCATACGTGGTAATATAGTGCCTACGGGCCTTGCTCATTTCTACGTGAGCCAAAAGACAGTAATAGCTATGACTCCCTGTCTAATAAAGGTAATAAACTAGGTTCAAACCTTAAAAGTCTTGATTCTCTGAAATCATGGTTTATGAAATAGTCCATGAGACCAAGCCTTATGTGCTAATATATATTGTTATTGTTTTATGTTTAGGATAAATTTTAATTGAAATCCTAAATTAATACGATTAATAAGTTAACCAAATATGGTCTCTGTTTACCATGGTTAACGAATTACCCTAAGGGGTAATTCCATAATAAAATCCCAAATAAAATATTGACCTTGTTTTCTGCAACAGTTCAATACAAATGGCTGACTCCAATGAAGGCAATAGCCATCCTGTGGAGCCGAATGAGAACGCCCAGATTACATTAACGGGTGCTGAACTAAAAGCAATCATAGACGGAGCTATCACACAAGCTTTGGATAGACAATATGAGGAATACAGTGGTACTCGGAGTAGGACCCACTCTGCGTCACAGTCAAAGCCAAGGACACATTCTGAGGCTCATAACAAGCCTCCTCCCAAGAAGAATGGACCCAAGAAAGACGGTGATGACCGTCAGTCCACCAACAATCAAAGTGACCCATCTCAGCATATAGTACTGCATCAAGGACCCCGTAACAAGGGTTGCACTTACAAGTACTTCGTGTCTTGTAAACCCAGGGATTTTACTGGAGAAAAAGGGGCCGTCGACTGTATGACATGGCTGGATGAAATGGACACGGTGGTGGATATCAGCGGGTGCGCTGAAGGGGATATAGTTAAGTATGTGTCACAGTCCTTCAAGGGGGAAGCATTGGCATGGTGGAGATCTCTGATGGAGGCCTCCGGAAAGATCCCGTTGTATAGTATGACGTGGGATCAATTCATTGCCCTGATCAAAGATAATTTCTGCCCTCAACATGAGGTGGAAAAGATAGAATATGACTTTCTATCCCTGGTGATGAAGAACCTCGATTGTCAAGCTTATCTGACAAGCTTCAATACACTGTCTCGGCTGGTTCCCTACCTGGTAACTCCGGAGCCAAAAAGAATTGCTCGCTTTATTGGCGGTTTAGAACCCGAGATCAAGGCCAGTGTAAAAGCTTCTCGGCCGGTTACCTTCAGGTCTGTAACTGACCTTTCCTTATCCCTCACTCTTGATGCGGTCCGGCAGAGATCGCAGAGGAATAAGGCGGCCGAGAAGAGGAAGCATGAAGATGATGGTTCGCGTAAGTCGAACAAGAAGCACCGTGGGAGCGGTGATCACAAGAAGGGATCGGATTCGAAGAAAGAGGGGCATCGTTCTGGAGAGAAGCCCACATGCAAAACTTGCAAGAAACAGCACTTTGGAAAGTGCAGACTCGAATCAAACTCGAATAACGAGTCAAGGTCTTTTGCTTGTGGTTTGTGCAAGTCCAAGGAACACAAAACCTTGGATTGCAAGAAGATGAAAGATGCAACGTGCTACCGTTGCAACGAAAAGGGCCACATAAAGACTAACTGCCCTAAGTATAACAAGAAGCCTGAGGAGGCTAAGAAGACTAATGCCAGAGTCTTCAGGATGGATGCGAAGGAGGCTGTGCAGGATGATAACGTCATAACAGGTACTTTCCTTGTAAATGATGTCTTTGCAAGAGTACTTTTTGATTCAGGCGCAGATAAGTCCTTCGTAGATCATAAATTTTGTGAATTGTTGAAATTACCTGTCAAAACCCTAAAAGTGAATTATGAGGTAGAGTTAGCAGATGGTACCATTGAAACCGTCTCTACTGTGTTAGATGGATGTGTTATATCCATTAAGAACCATTCTTTTCCTCTATCTCTACTTCCCTTTAAACTAGCTGGTTTTGACATAGTTCTGGGTATGGACTGGTTATCTCATAACCAGGCCCAAATCGTCTGTAACATGAAGCAAGTAGTGATAAAGACTCTGTCTGGTGAGTCACTTACCATTCGGGGAGATACCCAGTATGGACTACCTGAGCACGTGACTATGCTCAAGGCTTCCAAGTGTTTGAAGAAGGGGTGTGTTATCTACATGGCACAGGTGATTATTGATGAGCCCAAACCGAAGTTAGAAGACATCCCTGTCATCTCGGAATACCCAGAAGTGTTTCCTGAAGATCTACCTGGTTTACCACCAGATAGGCAAGTTGAATTCAGGATAGACATCATCCCCGGAGCGGCACCAGTTGCTAGGGCACCATACAGATTGGCACCCACAGAAATGAAGGAGTTGCGGACGCAGCTAGATGAATTGCTGGCTAAGGGTTTCATTCAACCTAGTTCATCTCCTTGGGGAGCGCCAATCTTGTTTGTCAAGAAGAAGGATGGATCGATGCGTCTATGCATTGACTATCGCGAGCTTAATAAAGTCACGATCAAGAATAGATATCCATTGCCCAGGATCGACGATTTGTTCGATCAGCTTCAAGGGGCAAGTTACTTCTCAAAGATTGATCTGAGGTCAGGCTACCATCAGTTGAAGGTTAAGGACGAAGACGTTCACAAGACTGCGTTTAGGACTCGTTACGGTCATTACGAGTTCCTAGTGATGCCTTTTGGGCTCACTAATGCACCAGCCGCGTTCATGGATCTCATGAATCGCGTCTGCAAACCTTACTTAGATAAATTTGTTATCGTTTTCATCGATGACATCCTTATTTATTCTAAAAATCAAGCTGACCATGAGAAACACCTACGTTGTATTCTCAAACTCCTACATCGGGAGAAGCTCTATGCCAAATTCTCTAAGTGTGAATTTTGGTTACGAGAAGTCCAGTTTCTTGGACACGTGGTCAGTGAGCGTGGTATCCAGGTGGATCCCGCTAAAGTTGAAGCTGTTATGAATTGGCAAGAGCCAAAGACACCTACGGAGATTCGTAGCTTCCTGGGATTGGCAGGATATTACAGGCGCTTCATTGAAAATTTTTCAAGGATTGCTGCACCCCTAACTTCCTTGACCAAGAAGAAAGTAAAGTTCGTTTGGGGCCCCAAGCAGCAAGAGTCCTTCGATGTTTTGAGACAAAAGTTGAGCAACGCTCCTGTGCTTACCTTACCTGAAGGCGCTGAAGAATTTGTAGTTTATTGTGATGCATCACACACTGGCATGGGGTGTGTGCTTATGCAGAAAGGCAAGGTGATTGCCTATGCATCAAGACAGTTAAAGGTGCACGAAAAGAATTACACCACCCATGACTTGGAATTGGGTGCCGTTGTGTTCGCACTAAAACTGTGGAGGCATTATCTTTATGGAATCAAGTTTGTGATCTTTTCTGATCACAAGAGCCTCCAGCATCTGTTTAACCAAAAAGAATTAAACATGAGGCAACGCCGTTGGATGGAAACGTTAAATGATTATGATTGTGAAATCAAATACCATCCCGGCAAAGCGAATGTAGTCGCTGATGCCTTGAGCAGAAAGGAAAGGGTTAAACCCATTCGAATTAACGCCAAGCGTATGTAGATAAAGAACAGTTTGATAGAAAGGGTGTTAGCTGCACAGAAGGAAGCTGTGTTGGAAGCTAACTATCCTAATGAAAAGTTAGGAGTAACTGAGGAGCAGTTAACTCTTAGCAAGGACGGAATTTTACGGTTAAACGGACGAATATGGGTTCCAATTTTTGGAGGACTCCGTGATGTCATCCTCTAAGAAGCCCATAGTTCCAAATACTCCGTTCATCCTGGAGCTGATAAGATGTACCAGGATTTAAAGGCAAATTATTGGTGGATAGGCTTGAAAAAGTCTGTAGCCGCCCATGTAGCAAAATGCTTGACATGTGCGCAAGTCAAAGCCGAGCATCAGAAACCGTCAGGTTTGCTACAACAGCCTGAACTTCCTACGTGGAAGTGGGAGATGGTAACTATGGATTTTATTACCAAGTTACCCAAGACAAGGAAAGGAAATGATACGATATGGGTTATAGTTGACCGACTGACTAAGTCAGCTCATTTCTTACCTATCAAGGAGACTTATAGCTCCGATATGTTAGCCCAGTTATACGTTGATAAGATTGTAGCCTTACATGGCATACCTGTAGCTATTATCTATGATAGAGATACTAGGTACACGTCACATTTTTGGAAGAGCTTCCAGCAATCTTTGGGCACACGTTTGAACTTTAGTACGGCTTACCATCCTCAGACAGACGGTCAGAGTGAGCGTACTATTCAAACGTTGGAAGACATGCTACGCGCATGTGCGATCGATTTGGGAGGTAGCTGGGATAAGAACTTACCATTGATCGAATTCTCCTACAACAATAGCTACCATACCAGCATAAAGGTTGCGCCTTTTGAGGCATTATACGGTAGAAAGTGTAGATCGCCAGTTTGTTGGGCGGAAGTTGGAGAAGTCCAGTTATCAGGACCAGAGATCGTGTTCGAAACGACGGACAAGATTGTCCAGATTCGTAACAATCTCCAAGCTGCCCGGAATAGGCAGAAGAGTTACGCGGATCCAAGTCGTAAGGATTTTCACTTCGAAGTAGGTGACAAAGTCCTACTTAAAGTTTCACCATGGAAAAGGGTGATGCGATTTGGTAAGAAAGGCAAACTAAGCCCGAGATACATAGGACCTTTCGAGGTTATCGAACATGTCGGGTCAGTTGCCTACAAGTTGAACTTACCAGAAGAGCTCAGTGGAATTCACAATGTGTTCCACATCTGCAATCTAAAGAAGTGTTCCGCTGACGATTCACATGTCATGCCACATACAGATGTGCAAATACATAAGAGCTTAACGTTTGTGGAAAAACCTTTGTCGATTGAAGATCGACAGGTAAAGAAGCTTCGAAGAAAACATATACCTTTTGTTAAGGTCAAATGGGATGCCCGTAGAGGTCCCGAATACACGTGGGAGGTTGAATCCACGATGAAAGAAAAGTACCCTTACTTATTTTAGTAAATCTCGGGTCGAGATTTATTTTAAGGGGGTGAGGATGTAACACCTCGGAAATTCACGTCCTATAATAGGTTGACACGTGTCATAAAGTTTAAACGTGTGAAAGAAATATTATGGAAGGACTAAAGTTGACAAACGTTGAAAGTATGTGAATATACGTATTCTAAGTGTCAACTGTGAATAAATACAATGTATATTAACCCTACACGATGCTCATACCTTCAAACGAATAAATCATGGATCATACGAAGCTAAATGTGAGTGATTTCAAACTACAGGGACCAAATGTGTCAACATGTTTAATTTATACCTCTGAGTGACCTTTTGACAAACCCGAAGCTTTGTAAATATTAATTGTACTCATGAGAATGCACCCTAAAAATTTCATAAAGTTTCGTTAACATATGAGAGAGATATGATCAAATTTGTGTGCGAAGCGTTAAAGCGTAAACGTCGAAAGTTAGGACTTTTCGGGTGAAAATAAAGTTACCCGGGGACTTGGCAAAGTGGGTATATGTTTTAAGGCCTTAGTAAATCAATTATAAGGGTTTAACATACAAGAAATCAGTGCCTATCCGAGTTTTGAAGAGCCAAGGACTGATTAGCAAACAAAATCAAAATCTGATCTGCAGGGGGGGCTCGCGTCACGCGAGGGGACCCTCGCGCTACGCGAGGGTGGCCCAGTTCCGAGAAAAATGGCTGTTTGTCTCCTAAAGCTTATATGCGCGACCTCTGCCCGTTTTCCACTTCTCTTGGCCCCTAAAACATCCCCTAAGCCCCTAGGACACATGTCAATCGATTGTGGGCACTCATAGACTCAGTTGTCAAAGATTTATGGTGTGTGGAAACATTATAAATAGCCCTTCAAAGTCACAAACATTCTCACACCTTCATCTGATCATCTGGAGCCTTTCTGGAGCTAAGGAACTCTCCCAACTGATCATAAGTCGTGCATAGGACCCTTGTAAGTGTTCTAATCCTTTCTTGTTTGAGTTTAGCTTAGTTAATTAGCTAAAAGTCAAACCGTCGTAATTACGGTTTGACTTCGAGATTAGTCAATAATGGCTCAGTCAAATCTCGAATTAAAAGTAGTTATAAGTTGGTATTTATGTGGGTAATAAAACCCCAAAAGGGTTTCCCCTGATCACCACTTTAACTAGTTCAAAAGTCGGGTCAAACATATACTTAAAAAGTCAACAGAATTCTTAAAAGGTCATTTATGCATAATTAGCTATCTAGACCATGTACAACCTGTTTGATTATTGTTATAACTTAGTAATTAGTGTAAGAACATGTCCAAACCTGTTCAACCCGACTATTTCCTGTTTAGACCCGGTTCGGAACCGAAAGTCACATAGTTTGACTTTCACTTTGACTTTCAGTTCTGACCCGTTTAGGCATATTTTAGAAATGCCTCAGAGCTTTAATTGGACTAGGATACATGTTAGAACAACCCTCTGTGATTATACACTTTGGTTCACTAGTTATCCAATTAATATGCATATTTCCGTTAATTGCTCATACGTTGACCGTTATGCCCTTATTACCTTAAAACATGATTTATGAAAATGTAAAAGTGTAGAAACCTTGAATATTGATATATAAACTTGTATGCAAAATTTGACATCAGTTTGACTTGTAGATTAAGAGTTATGCTCATTAGCGTAATTACGGTGCTTTATGTTAATAAAATGGCGTAATTAGCGTATAGCCTAATTAAACATACTTTTTGGTATCAAACGAATTACCCACTGATGTAATATATTATTTTGGGAATTTTAAAGATTTTTAATTAATTTTAGGCTGAGCATAACTCATAGTCGTAGGCTTAGTTCGGTAATTGTCGGTTTTGCCCTTACGGGCCATAAAATGAGTTTTACTTATCTAAACGACTCCAAACCTTTTGCTACTGATCACATATGATTAATAAATTATTTTAAGCCTTCTGGAAATATAAAAATATCAGATTTAAGTATAGAACCCGGAAATGGCCTTTAATCGCCATAATTAGCGTTTTTAACGCATAGTATGTCTTAGAATCATATTGGACATACCCGGGTTGATACCTACTGATATATGAGGCAAATTATGATATTTTAACAGTAAGCAAAGGTTGATAAACTCAGACTTCGTTTTTGAGCTTTTCGGCTTATGTGAAATTACCAAAATACCCCTACGGGGCATAGTTTGGTTAAATATGATAAATTTCACATATATGCCTTAGCCTACTGTTATAACCCATCAAATTGAGTATGTTTGCTGTTTACATCAGACCTGTAACTCAGTTATACATTTAAACTCTTTTACAAACTTTAAAATGACCAAACTACCCCTACGGGGCATAGTTTGTGTTTAAATTAGTTTCGGGCATAACGAAAGACACCTTACTGATGTCACAACATATTTGAGACATAATTAACTTAGGAAATCTGTATATAGCTCTCATGACTACCCGTCACGCTTATTACGCGTACGGTTCGGTTTATGTAACAAGTTTACATAAATTAGCCGAAACGGGTCAAACCTTAACGGTTTTATCTCAAAATCCAGAATGTGAATAATAAACCCATATTAAACAAGTCTTCAAACTTGTCGGGTCTGAATCACATTCTATCCGGTCTTCGCTTAATTGTGCGTACGAACCGTATCTTGAAACTAGCCGGTCTAAGCTTAAGCTTAATAAAAGACCCGTTAGAATTCTAATAGGTTATATTAAACCTTCGTTCCAGATTAGGAGAGACAGTAAAAGCTACGTGCATACTACTTATTGTGAATTATACTTGCATCAGGTAAATACTTTTAACTTATTTTCCCTATACGGGCTTGGGTTACGGTACATAGCGTACCGCTTGATCGGGCATCAAATCTCCACGCTTAGTGGGTAGTTGAATAATTTGATCGGCTCGTTTTAAACAGATGTGTTTACTTTACAGCCTTTGGGGGGTTAATAACCATGTCCCGGATATCCCTGGCATCATCTTACGAGATGGCCACGACCTGAGCACGGGGTGTAGGCGTACTCCCGTGTATAACTCACTTAAAGTGGTGTGTCTATTGATCTTTAACCCGGATACGTTCCGGGCTACTGAACGCATAAGTAACATGTAATTCGTTCACGAGATTATTATATTATTAAAATAATTCTCCCAAGTTAAATAAAATGATTTATGCCACGTGCATCCAAACCAATTTTCAATCATTTTCCAAAATGAGTCGGTTGAATGTATTTACCAGTGTAAACTGACGTATTTTCCCAAAAAGACTGAATGCAGGTACTAAACGTAATTGGCTGGATTGTCTCCTAAGCATCAATAAAAGTCTCGCAAGCTTAGGATGCCAGAAGTCTGTTGAACAATTAAATGTTATTTTGTTTCGATCCGTTCTGTGGATAAACACCGGATATTGTGACTTTGTTTACAATAAATAAATTCGGTTGTATTATATTTTCAATTGCTTCCGCTGTGCATTATTATATTGTGTTGTTTGACTATTACGTTGCCAACCACGTCACGATACTCCCCCACCGGGCCCACCGGTGACACGTGGAAATCGGGGTGTGACAGGCAGGGAAATACCTCTAACTATACCCAAGTCACACGCTTTACTTAACATACAAGAGAGGGCTTCCATCGCCACCACGAAAAGAAACGGAGAGACAGGATCCCCTTGCCTCATTCCTTTTTGACAAGGAAATTCAAATGTCGTAGCCCCGTTGACCAAAACCGAAGCCCTGGCAGAAGCGAGAACCCCCTTAACCCACGAGCACCATCTGTTAGGAAAGCCCATTTGGCCCAAAATATCAAGCACAAAATTCCAATTAATATTATCATACGCTTTTTTCAAAATCGATCTTCAGAAAGAAAACGTTCTTCTTGGACTTTTTGACCCAGTTGTGTACCTCGTTTAAAACGAGAGGACCATCCAAAATAAACCTCCCGCTCAAGAAACCGGATTGAGAAGCAGAAATGATGGAAGCCAATACCCTCTTCAACCTATTCGCCAAGATCTTAGAGATGACTTTGTTTATAATCCCGACCAAGCTGATAGGGCGATATTCGTTCAAGTTGAGCGGGTCCTTAACTTTAGGGATGATGGCTATGAAGGAAAAACCGCAACCAACATTAATAATACCAGAATCATAGAAAGCCTCCAAAATTTTAGAGAAAGTCTTCTTCGAAGAAGCGCCAGTATCTTTTGACAAAACGAAAGTTAAATCCGTCCGGACCCGGGGCCTTGTCGTCACCGCAACCAAAGACCGCCTGTTTGATCTCGAGCCTAGAAAACCGAATAACCAAGTCAGAAGCTTGATCAGCCGAGATCTGATTTAAGTTGGGGCAAGCCAACCTCGGACGGACCCGACACTCTTTAACAAATTTATTCTTAAAAAACCTGAATATTTCCTTTTTCACTAAAGCTGGCTTCGTGACCCATCCGTCATCAACGTGCAGACCATGAATGACGTTGCAGGCTTTCCTACAGTTAATCAAAGAATGAAAGTACTTGGAATTTCCGTCACCCTCCTTGGCCCACTTAAGCCTGGATCTTTGTTTTAAGTCTTTGGATTTCCGCTCCTCTTCTTCTTTAAGGACTTTTTTACTTCCCGACAGAATCCATTCTTCTTCTTCTGTCAGCTCCCTAACTTCCATAACCGCCTCCATACTCTCCAAGTCTTCCAAGGCCGAAGACATGTAACACCTCGAAAATTCACGTCCTATAATGTGTAGACACGTGTCAAATGTTTAAACGTGTGAAAGAAATATTATAGAAGGACTAAAGTTGACAAACATGGAAAGTATGTGATTATACGGGTTCTAAGTGTCAACAGTGAATAAATATACTTCATAATAACCCTACATGATGTTTATAACATCAAACGAATAAATCATGGATCATACGAAGCTAAAAGTGAGAGATTACATACTACAGGGGTTAAATGTGTCAACATGTTTAAAGATATACCTCTGAGTGACCTTTTGACAAACCCGAAGCTTTGTAAATGTTAATTATGCTCACTAGAATGCACGATATAAATTTCATAAAGTTTCGTTATCGTATGAGAAAGTTATGATCAAATTCGTGTGCGAGGGGTTAAAGCGCAAACGTTGAAAGTTAAGACTTTTCGGGTTAACCGGAAGTGTTCAGGGACTTGGCAAAGTGGGTATAAGTCCTAAAGCCCTTATGGGTAAATACAAGGGGGGTCAAAATGCAAGAAATAACCTTGGTTGCCCTTTCGAAGAGCCAAGGGTCAACAATGCAATAAATAGAAAATATAAAATCTGATTCGCAGGCCCAGGCGGCCCGCGTTGGGTTCGGCTAAATGGGAGGCGGGCGCGTCAGGCCGCCAGATGCAGAAAACGGGGACAGACCCCTGGAAACGCGAATAATCGATCTTAAACGACATTTTAACATGGTGGGCGACCCCTAAAGTGTACTAGGGCACTAGAGACACATGTTGGATGGTTGTGGTCGATCATAGAGTTATGTGTCAACATAATGTGGTGTTTAATCCACTATAAAAGGCCCCAAGAGTTCAAACATTCCTCACACCTTCATCTGCAATTGTGGATCAATTCTGGAGCTCCCAAACAGCCTCAACTGATCTTATCTCGTGCATAGGACTCTTGTAAGTCTGCTAGTCCTTCTTTAATTGAGTTTAGCCTAGTATTTTAGCTAAAAGTCAAACCGTCGTAATTACGGTTTGACTTAGAGATTAAGGATTAATGGCTCGGTCATATCTCAAATTAAAAGTAGTTATGGGTTGGTATTTATGTGGGTAATAAACCCTAAAAAAGGTTCCCCCTGATTACCACTCTAAGCAGGTCAAAAGTCGGGTCAAACTTATATTTAAAAAGTCAACAGGAAGTCTAAAATGCCATTTATGCATAATTACCAATGTAGATCATATACAACCTGGTTGAACATTGTTATAACTTAGTAATAAGTGTAAGAACATGTACAAACATGTCCAACCCGACAATTTCCTGTTTAGACCCGGTTCGGAACCGAAAGTCACATAGTTTGACTTTCACTTTGACTTTCAGTTCTGACCCGTTTGGGTATGTTTTAGAAATGCCTCAGAGCTTTAATTGGACTAGGTTACATGTTAGTACAACCCTCTGTGATTATACACCTCGGTTCATTAGTTATCCAATTAATATACATGTTTCCGTTAATTGCTCATATGTTGACCGTTATGCCCTTATTACCTTAAAACGTGATTTATGAAAATGTAAAAGTGTAGAAACCTTGATTAATGATATATAAACTTGTATGCAAAGTTTGACATCAGTTTGACTTGTAGATTAGGAGTTATGCTCATTATCGCAAATTTAAAGCTTTATGTTAATAAAATGGCGTAATTAGCGTATAGCCTAGTTAAGCCTACTTTTTGATATCAAACTTAATACCCACTGATGTAATATATTATTTTGGGATTTTTAAATATTTTTAATTAATTTTAGGCTGAGCATAACTAGTAGTCGTAGGCTTAATCCGGTAATTGTCAGTTTTGCCCTCACGGGCCATAAAATGAGTTTTACATATCTAAACAACTCCAAACCTTTTGCTACTGATCAAATATGATAAATAAATTATTTTAAGCATTCTGGAAATATAAAAATATCAGATTTAAGTATCGAACCCGGAAATGGCCTTTAATCGCCTTATTTAGCGTTTTTAACGCATAGTATGTTTTAAAAATCATATTGAACATACCCGGGTTGATACCTACTGATATTTTAGGCAAATTAGAATATTTTAACAGTAAGCAAAGGTTGATTAATACAGACACCGGTTTTGAGCTTTTCGGCTTATGTGAAATTACCAAAATACCCCTACGGGGCATAGTTTGGTTAAAAAAGATAAATTTCACATACATGCTTTAACCTACTGATATAACTTAGCAAATTGAGTATATTTGCTGATTACATAAGACCTGTAACTCAGAGTGTTACTTAAACTCTTTTATAAACTTTTAAATGACCAAACTACCCCTACGGGGCCTAGTTTGTGTTTAAACACGTTTCGGGCATAATGAAAGACATCTTACTAATGTCACAACATATTTGAAGCATATTAACTTAGGAAACCTGTATATGGCTCTTGCGGATACCCGTTACGCTTATTACGCGTTCGGTTCGGTTTATGTAACAAGTTAACATAAATTAGCCGAAACGGGTCAAACCTTAACGGTTTTATCTTAAAATCCAGAATGTGAATAATAAACCCATATTAAACAAGTCTTCAAACTTGTCGGGTCTAAATCACATTCTATCCGGTCTTCGCTTAATCGTGCGTACGAACCGTATCTTTGAAACTAGCCGGTCTAAGCTTAAGCTTAATTAAAGACCCGTTAGGATTATAATAGGTTATATTAAACCTTCGTTCCAGATTAGGAGAACCAGTAAAAGCTACGTTCATTTTGCTTATTGTGATTAATACTTGCTCAGGTAAATACTTTTAACTTATTTTCCCTATACGGGCTTGGGTTACGGTATATAAACTACCGCTTGGTCGGGCATCAAATCTTCCATCGCTTAGGTGGTTAATTGAATAATTTGATCGGCTCGTTTAAACAGTCTTGTTTACTTTACAGCCTTTGGGGGGTTAATGACCATGTCCCGGATATCCATGGCATCATTCGAAGTAATGGCCACGACTTAAGCGCGGGGTGTAGGCGTACACCTGTCAGCGCACAAAAGAATAAATGTGGTGTGTCTATTGATCTTTAACCCGGACAAGATCCGGGCTACTGAACGCATAAGTAACATGTAATTCGTTCGCAAGATTATATAGCTAAATAATTGCCCAAGTTATACAAGATTAATTTTGCCTCTGTGCATTTTAATCAAATTATAAAAATGTTTATGCCATGTGCATCCAAACCAATTTTTAATCATTTTCAAAATGAGTCAGTTGATTGTATTTACCAGTGTAAACTGACGTATTTTCCCAAAAAGACTGAATGCAGGTACTAAACGAAATTGGCTGGATTGTCTCCTTAGCATCAATAAAAAGTCTCGCAAGCTTAGGATGCCTGAAGTCTGTTGAACCATTGTTTCTATTCTATTTCGATCCGTTCTGTGGATAAACAATCGAACATTGTGATACTTGATATTACAATAATAAATTCGGTTGTATCATATTTTTAAATTTGCTCCCGCTGTGCATATTGATATTGTGTTGTTTGACTATTACGTTACCAACCATGACGTCACGATACTCCCCCACCGGGCCCACCGGTGACACGTGGAAATCGGGTTGTGACAAGACACCACCTCTGAATTACTTTTAAGCATATCGTCCCTCCAAGCCTTAAGCTTAGATCTAAGAAGACTCGGCTTTCTCATAAGAACAACGTCAGGGGGCCCACCCGAAGTATGAGACCTGAGCAACACATCTTCGACCACTTCATCAAAACCCGGTAAACCAAACCAAGAGTTAAACACACGAAGGGTTTAGCTCCATAATTATGAAAGCATGAGGTCAAGACAATGGGATTGTGGTCCGACAGGAGTCTCGGCAGGGCTTCGACACAAGCCTCAGGCCATTTATTAAAAAAGGCCGAATTAACCAAGAATCTATCCAGTTTACTTAACTTGTTACCGTTATCCGAACAATGGGTAAATTTCTTCCCTTTCATGCTAAATTCAATAAGGGCAATCATGAGTCCATGTAATCACTTACTTTTCCGTCCAAACTATCTCCATTTTTTGATACACGGATACTATCCGATATGATACTCATGGATCCTATCCGATCCATTTATCATATCTTGACTCGTAAACTATCTACACTTCCTATTCTTTTATTTCCTTTTACTAGGTTATAACCCCGTGTATTACACGGGTTGCATAAATGTAATTTTATATAATAATTAATAAAAAAGATATATCTTTAAAAAAACTCGTATATTGCACGTGTTGAATAAAATATAATGTCATATGTTAAGATAAATAGTCATCAAGATTTATCTTTAAAAATTAACATTGATATACTATTTACTTATTATAACATTTTACATTGTTTTTTTTATTTTGCATAAATGTAATTCTATATAATAAATAATAAAAAAAGATATATCTTTAAAAACTCGTATATTGCACGTGTTGAATAAAATATAATTTCATATGTTAACACATAAAATCGTCAAGATTTATCTTCTAAAAATGAACTTTGATGTACTATTTACTTATTATAACATTTTACTTTATTTTTTTATTTATTATTAGATTAAAAACACATGTATTATATGAGGCTGAATCTCGTTTTTATGATACATTCAAATTATGAGATACAAATATTTTAGTTAGTTGTATGCATCTTCATGCTTATTTGTTTATTTCATTCATAAATTACTCGTCTTAAATTTGTATTTAAGAGAGTTTAAGGTACAAAAAGGTGGAGATCGATCCCTAAGTTTTTATACGTTTATTCATTTTTATGAATTATACCATAAATCGAGAATTATATTCTCTTTGAATGGAGTATATAATTGTTATATTTAAAAACGGTTTTCATTCTACATGTTGATGCAATGTGCAATAAATGATGGGTTTAAACCAATTATAACAGTACGCCTACCATTATAACGATGCGTAAAAAACACTTACAATTTGATAGAAGCATATGCCCGATCTAGAATAATTATTTAATTCTAGTGAAAAAGAAAACATAATAATATAATTATTAAGTATATATCAAAAAGGAACCTTTAATTCCTATTTTACCTAAATTTCAATCGTTTAAAAAATTATTATTATTTACTATGATTATAATAGAAACAAACGTTTATATTCTTATCTAATTTTTAATTAATATTATTATTTAATATGATCATAATAAAAATAAATGTTTATCTTTATCTAAATATTTATTCTTATCTAATATTTTGTTTAAAATTATTATCATTTAATATGGGGGATAAATAGGAAAATAGGGTGAGAAAGCATCAGAGAGTGACATGTTTCCAAAAAAGATTTTTGTTTATTAGTATAGGAAGATATTAAGAGTAAATTATGATTTTGGCCCCTGTGGTGATATCACTTTTACCCTTTTAGCTAAAAAACGAATCTTTTAACATCTGAGCCCACAACGTCTTTTTTTCTAACCATTTTGGCCCAAAGGGGTTAGAAAAAAAGACGTTGGGGTCCAAAAGGGTTAGAAAAAGAGACGTTGAGGGCTTAGATGTTTAAAAATTCCTTTTTGGGCTAAATGGGTAAAAGTAATATAACCACAGGGGCCAAAATCGTAATTTACTCTAATATCAAATTAGATAACTATGTTTGAATTTGAAGTAAATAGATAAATATAAAAGTAATAATTAAACTAAATAAATATTTAGTAGGAGGATTATCTATAATTAATTAGAAGAGATTAAACTAAAATTATAATTATCCATAAGGCATGGCCTAATATGATGAGAAGTGTCTTCAAAGTGGTTTTATATGTATAGATATAGATTACTTTCAAAACCCTAACATTCTTCTCTCAACAATCCTCCTATATTTAATCCAAAACAAATCAACAATCTTTGCAAAAATAGCAATTTCAGCCGACTCCATCTTTTTAGTTCTGAAGATTTTAACCCTTCAACTTCCAACGACCATTATCAAAAAATTATATCCATTAGATTCACTATCATAAACACCACTTTTTATTCATTTTGAAATTATAACTAACTTCAAACACCTAAATATATAACCTTCTAAAAAGCGGATACTAGAATGAACCGTTACTAAATTAGGGTTAATGGAATTAAAAATTAAAAAAAGTTGGATATATAATTCGAATGGACAAGTATATGTAATCGGATAATCGAGCTGAGTATCATCTAATCCAATACCCATGAAATATTTTAAAACTAATCTAATACCCGTCCAAAATGTTATGAATTTTGGGTTTGCCTCTCAACTTGTCATCCCTAATTCCTGGTGTTTAAGTTGGGGTTTTGTTATAATTGATGGACTACAAATGAAAGTTGTACAATAGTCTAGGGATTAGTTTTGTAACTTATTAACCGGAAAGAAAAGGAGGGACAAAACGGCCGCACCCTCTTCTCACACGTATTACGCCGCCGTAACAACCGCACTCCATCACTTCCGGTGTATATAATTCATCCAAACGGTATCGTTTCCTGCTTCTTTTTGCTTTAATTTGCACTTTCGATTTTAGGGTGATATGTGTATACAAATATCTATAGATATGACAATTAATAGTTAATACTGATAAGTGACTTTTAAGTTTCTCAATTTCATGAAATTTCATCTTACCTTATTACTGTTGTTTTTATGTTGGTGAAGATGGGTGACGTCATTCTAGGAATGCCAGGGCCTTGGGCTGATGATAATTATGAAATAGCTGATCATTATACTACAAAAATCGGTGGACTTCCGGTTAGTGATTCGAATAGTTTTATAACATGTTTGTGTTACTGCAACTTGATTGAAAGTGTGTATTATTCTGCTGCAGGACTTTCCTTGTTCTAGGTCTGCTATTAGGCCGGATCTTCTTAGGTGTGATTCATGTGGAGAACACCTATGTCTTGTGGCTCAGGTTAATGTTAAAATGTTACTAGAATGGTGTTGAGATTTTGAGTGTTGGATCTTTGTTTGATATTAGAGTGGTTACAGTGGCGAGAGCTTGAGATTTCCGAGCAAGGGGGGCGGAAGTCACCGGACCTAAAAATTTCTATAAAACCGGGGGGCCGAAAACGTATATACCCAAAAATTTCTATACGAAAACTACATACTCTCCACTACTGGTCGGCCGCCCCCTCCCGCCCCTTAAAAGCTTCACTCATGAGTGGTTAGAACTGTGTTTTGTTTATCGTCACGCGTATTTTATTGCGTTATTTTCAGATTTATGCCCCTATTTCCAGCAAGATGTTAACAGTAGAAGAGCGTGTGATTTATATACTTGCTTGTGTAGCACCAACTTGTGAGGCGTTGAGGTAGGTAATTCTTATATATTCTATCGTTTTTGGTATGTAAGTTATCTCAAATCATGATTCCTGTATAATAACTAAAAGTCAAATGTTCACCAAAAGGTGTTTTTTTAATATTAGGGATATTAGAGTTTTTATGTGTAGATCAATAAATCTAGTTGATCTGTTGAGAATCCAAGACATGAAAAGCTACGAAAGTAAAGTGTCATATAATTTGTGATGTATGGAGTAAGCGTCGATTGCCACCTTTCTTAATTTGAGTTCTGATTTTGGTGCTATATTGTTTCTTCATATACAGATGGCGTGTTCTTCGTGTTCAAAGACCTTTCACTGAGAAAGAACCAGAGCTTTTAGACGATGACGCTTCTGCATCACCATCAACCACTAAGTTGCAGGCTGACCCATGGTCATTCGACTTTGATGATGAAGATGATGACATAAATCTAGATGATTTAGGTCGGGCACTTACTGAAGCCACAACTTTGGCTTCTGCTTCCAAAACTAAAAAGCAGAACACTTGCTTAGATCCTACCGACAAAAACTCACCTATAAGCCTAAGAAGTAGAACAGTAGATGACAAGTCAGCAGGTACGTTCTCAACTACAGTAACTGTTGATAATTATTATTTCCCGTTTTATTTGTAGGTTAAATGAAATAATTCACATGTTTTTATTGGTTGCAGTGTTAGCGTGCTTTTATACATACACTCAAGATGAGAATTATTCAAAAAATGTTGCCTCTTTGTCTGCAAGCGTTTCTTCGCTTAATATCAATGCGAACGAAAGTGATGGTAATGAGCATGAACCTGATGAAGTGTGGGAAGGAGAAAGTTATGAATATGACAGAGCTCTTAGTGCTGACCGGACCTACCTTAAGTTCAAGAAACGGGTGGATTTACATCCTGAGCAATGTTTCAGGTACAATAATACATTAGATATAAAGGGGAAAGTTATTGTACAAATAAAGTTAACGTACTAAACGTACAAACTGAAGGAAAAGACAAAAACACACAGTGGCATTTTTGTAATTATCTGCTTGTAGGGTAATTATCAAAATTACTCTACAAATGATGCTGTAGAGTAATTTTGATCTTTTGCAGAGTAATTTTGTAAAATGTTCTTGTAGAGTAATTTTGATCTTTTGTAGAGTAATTTTGTAAAATGTTATTGTAGAGTAATTTTGATCTTTTGTACAAAATTACTCTACAAGATCAAAATTACTCTACAGGATCAGTTTACAAAATTACTATACAAGATCAAATTTACTCTACAGGATCATTTGTAGAGTAATTGTGAATTATATGTTGTTTGATAAACTTGCAGGGTAATTGTGATTCACTTGTAAAGTAATTTTGATGCAGCGTAATTTTGATATACTTGTAGAGTAATTTTGATAATTACCCTACAAGATCAAAATTACTCTACAAGAACATTTTACAAAATTACTCTACAAGATCAAAATTACTCTACAGGATCAGTTTACAAAATTACTCTACAAGATCAAAATTACTCTACAAGATCATTTGTAAAGTAATTTTGAATTGTATGTTGTTTGATAAACTTGCAGGGTAATTTTGATTCACTTGTAAAGTAATTTTGATGCAGAGTAATTTTGATACACTTGTAGAGTAATTTTGATAATTACCCTACAAGAACATTTTACAAAATTACTCTACAAAAGATCAAAATTACTCTACATGATCATTTGTAGAGTAATTTTGATAGTTACTGATAATTACGAAAATGTCACCGCGTGTTTTGTACTCATATGGTGGGAAGCCACTTTTGGCGAGTAATTTTCCTTCAGTTCGTACGTTTTGTACGTTAACTTTATTTGTATTTGATCTTTTCCTAGATATAAAATGCAGTGTTAAAACTGGCATGTTTGTAATATAATACTTGAGTTTGTGATATATGTTCTGTAATTTAAGGGTTGTATACTCTGCAGATACTCATATGGTGGGAAGCCACTTTTGGCGAGTACAGAAGCAGGAGATCCTGGAAGGTGCTCACTGTGTGGCGAACCGAGGCACTATGAACTGCAGCTCATGCCTTCGTTGTTGTATTATTTACAGGAAGTAACTAACAACTGTTCCCTCGAAAACTGGAACTGGATGACAGTATTAGTTTATACTTGTTCCAAGGTATGTTCATACAAGTTTCTTACCGATCAGCTTTCTTTAATAGTTTGGATTATTTTGGTTGGTGTTAGTGTATATTACGTATTATCTTGATGCAAATCTCTTCCTCTTATTGGTTATGTCGGTTTTTGGTTCAAGGCATGTGCACCCTCCTCGAAGCTGGAAAGTGAAGGCTGGATTGTAGCAGAAGAAGCCATTGTGGTACAAACCGAGTAGAAGTTGCATTTGTACTGCACGATGAGTTTGGGTAACATGTATTATGGTACAGAGATGAGTTTTTATGTATCTTTGCAAGTTTAATTCATTAGCCAATGGCTTGTTGTATCATTGGCTGTTGGCCCGGATTTTGAAGGTTGTTTCTATAGCATCAGTAGTATCATCATCAATTTATCATTGTTATACATGGGCTATGGTCTCATTTGGTGAATTTATGTCTGGTTATTTAGATATATATTGAACTTTATATTACACAGTGATGATCAAAACTGGTTATGAAGACTTTCTGGTTCTTGTTCAGATTTCGGATTTTTTTCTTGGTGTCTTATGACATGTTTGGAGGGTTGTCTTAACAAGAATATGATAATAAGTACAACCTCTATTACACGACACAAATCGTTACAGTATTACTCCACAACACGATTCGTCCAGTTTCAAACATAACACAAAAACACAATCCATTGTTGGAAACCTTGCAACTTGCAACTTGAGTGCAGAAAATGCATACAAAAGCTACTCAAACTTAATCAAAAGCCTATTATTTATATTTTTTGTTTAATATATTAAGTATATATCTATATGATAATAAATTATAATAGAAATAACTAAATATAGTAAAATAAAAATTATAAATTAGATGATATAAAAATAAAGCCCCACTTGCGGTATGCGCATATAATGTATATGTGTGTGTGCCATCGGGGGGCAAAAGTGAAAGTGCACTAATTTTAACGTTATTTTACTAATTTCGTGAAAATAACGTTAAAAGTTGAGGACGGTTAATCATGCATCATGTGGTGGCGTTGATAGCTGAAAGACAAAAGGGTACATGCACTAATCGGTCTTTGTCCCGATTGCTGAGTGTTATGTGCCTTATGTCCAAGGCTTGATGCAAAACTACTATCGAGCCGGGGGTCCCACTGGAAGCAGCCTCTCTATTTTACGGGGTAGAGGTAAGGCTGTCTACATCTTACCCTCCTCAGACCCTACTTTTGCTTTGCTATTGGTGGGATATACTGAGTATGATGATGATGATGATGATGAGATGATATAAAAATAATAAAAACTTATATAAATTAACTAATAAACTACAAACTAGCAGAGCCCCCGAGCCAAACCTGAGCATGAAAAACTTCTCACGAGCTCAGGCTCAGGTCGTTCGCACTTGCCAAAAAACAGTAGGAAAATAAGTAGCAAAAGGAGGCCCGTTTCCGATGTTGTTTTGCCAAAGGCAAGAAACCATGGTTTTTGTGCGGAAATTGGATCATACATACGTCTCATTAGATGAAATCATCAAAATGATGCAATCTAAAGGACTTTTGAGAAGCAGCGGGCGCGAAATTAAACAAAATAGCAAAAGATGATGCACCACTGGTTGCTTTAATGACACCCCAACGGATTGGTTAATATCCTGATGACCAGAAAGTTAAGGTTTATGAAGATCCAATCAGAAAGATTCATCAAGAAAAGGCAAAAACCGAAGATAAAAGTCGTAGAAATATGATACGTGCCATCCGTCCTCATCCCAAACATCACGTTCCCAGCATATGTTTACTCTTTTATATGAACCTTTGATTACCAGAAACGTGTCAAAAGTCAAGTCTGATCCTAACTTTTATACATGTGATCAAGTCCATGGGGCTTCTTCTTTTTGAATGTGTATTTATTTATTCTGCAAAGAACCAATAAGCTAGGTTCATGTGGCATTTGCTTGTGCCAGAACTAAAATCTATGGTTCCCACATCATACAAAAATATATATAGATACTTCAAATGGGCATTGCATAGATAATATTCAGATCCAAAATGTAAACTTCCACACAAATACTACCACATAAGATAAACCTAATACCATTGTTCAGATCAAAATAAAAACATCCACACAAAATACTAATAAGATAAACCTAAAATACCAATGTTCAGACAATCCCATCAAAAATCATCCACTTCTTGTCAATTACCTAGGTGTTCAGCAGAAGAACATAGAACTGCAAACATTTTCATGAAGCTTGGGAATTTGGGTAAAACCACCACCACCACTGCTACTACCAGCGCCACCGCCACCACCACCACTGTGACTAGATGCCGTGTCCGACATATCGTCAAACTTCACGAACTGGGACATTTGAGCAGCCGCCAGGTGGGCATAGCAAATTGGAGCAACTGCACATGTTAACCAACACATATTATCTCATTGGGTTGTTATTATTTATTAACCAAACCATATGCAAAAAGAGGTCAGTTTGTTAATTTATTTACCTACAGATATAGCACTTGTGCTCCTTTGGTACCTGCATAATCCATAACCCCTTAAATCAGTCACTAATTAACTATTTTCCATAATGAATATTCTTTATTTAACTTACACATAAGACAATGAATGGACCAGCTCCTGCAAGTCATCAGCCGAGAAACCAATTTGATCCAGCAGAACATGATAGTGCGTTGGCCGTGTAGTCCCCTTCATGCCAATGTAACTTTTAGTCACAACGAATATGTATAAAAAATATATAGATAATAGTGTTCGGATAATACTCACGATCGGTCCGTTTTGGGCACACAGATAAAAATCATAGTTCTTCGGATGACCGACTTTGGTATCAATGATTGTTCCTGAAATCATTAACATAAAAAAAGGAAAAATACTGAGTACTTGTACTTCCTGATCATAAGATTTTCAAGAACTGGATACCTAACCTGGTGGAACATTCGCATCAGATCGGGGTTGAAAAAACCTTGTGTGGTGAGCTTTTTGTGCCACAATTACCAAAAACTTTGGGTTCCAATCATTATCATCCAAATACTTGCAGGCCTACATTACACAAAATTTACCTTTTCAATTTTTTTTTAACGAGCACGTTAAGTTATAAAATCTTGAAATTATGTGTTCAAAGTTCAAACCTGCATGATTTGCTCGAGTTCGATATTCAGCACCTGGTCAAACTGCGATTCGCTCACTCCATCCCTGCAATAAGATCATAATCCATTAAAAATGGTATATAAATCGAAATATCGAAATAACTGTCATACCTGAATATGATCACATGTGCCGGCTTCAGCTTAGGAGTACTTTGGTAGAAATCAACCAACAATTCTCTGAAACCACAACAGTTCATAAAATTAGTTCTAGAACTGAAAATTCAAAAGACTTGAAATGTTTATATAATAAATTAAACCTTATCATTCCTTCATCTTCTTTAGGTGACACAGGCTTAAACAAAGCATCGATCATCTCACATCGTGCAGATTGCGCACGGACAGAAGCTCGGTACTGAGATATCAACGGCCATTTTCGCGAGCTAACAACCTACACATTCTCAAACACAAGACTTATTGTTTTACTTTTACAAGTTCAGATTTTTATTTATATAATGGATTTGAGAACTTAAAGTAGAAAACGTACAGCAGCAATTGACGGAACATCAGAACGGCCAGGTGAACCATGTGACACATCCATACCAATGATTATTGTCGGAATCCTTGAAACCATTGGTATTGAATGCAGATGTTCGACTGATAGCACCGAGTTTAAACCACCCATCTAAAAATTATAAAAAATAAAGTCAAGAAACGAGAAACTAAAACTGTATTAATTTGAAATGAAGACCTTTGCATTGATCTTTAAGAGCAAATTTGTGAGATATTGATCGTTGATCCTAGTGGGTGCTATGCATTGCGTAACAATCCCATTTTCCACAAGACATTTCCGCTTCCAAGGACCTATCATCATAAATAAACTTCATATTAGTTATAAATTAATTAAAAAATAGAGCAAAATTAAGATGAAGAAAGAGTGCCAAAAACCATATATGCCAGAGTTCTTTCTTTCGGGCAGGATGCACAAAAGAAACCGAGGTGGGCCAGGAAGTGTTTGTTTGATAGCTTCGAACATCAATTCCACACGAGCGGGAGCGGGATTACGGCTAGACTGATGATTCTCTTGGATGACAGAATGCGGCGCCTCAAGATTCTGCAAGTGCCAAAATAATGTTTTGAGTTATATTTTTTATATATTTTTTCGCCATAAACAAAGAAACTCACCATTCCCTTCGCTTTACAACACCTAAGTAGATCTCTGCATAGGCTATTGGTGTCGCACCGCGCAGAGAAGTTCACAACAGCCCATCTCGTGACCGCTGTCGGCTCAACAAGTGTCTGCATGCAATTTATAACCTTAAAACCTGAACTTTTAATCACTTTAGAATTGTAAATAACTAAATTTGAGTTTATTTACCTTGTTGTTGAAGTTCCAACGACCACCACGAGGAACCAGATCTCCACCATTTCCGAACTTCAGTTTTGGTGGTTCCAAAACTCTGCCTTCAACTTGTGTACACGCAGTGTTGATTGTGATGCCGGTTGAGTTGATCAAAGGATCAGCAGTATAGTTACTTCTCTTTAGTTGCTAAAACAACAAATTATGCACATGTTAGCGTTCTATATATCTTTTACTAATCTTTGCTAACATAACATATAAGACAATATTATATTCTTACATCCATCAAGCAGTTCATCCTGTCTTGTGGTTTCTGTCTGGATTGCTCAACAAGTTTAGCTCTTTGCAAACTCGACAATGCCTTTGTGTACCGTTGAAGCGAGATCAATTCACATAGCTACAGCCAACACAGAAACAGTATGTGTAAATTTAATTTAATTCAAAATTTCAAATTAGCATAGATTATGGTTATAGATTACCTCGAGTGGGATGTAAACCGGACGCTTTGCTTTCCCAACATCTAGACATGGATAATCGTGAGACACGATGAGCTCTTGATTACGGTACTTAGCGTAGTAATCAGAGACTGTGATCTCTATGGGATCACTAGGACTGTCAGCATTCCTTTGTTTCATCAGAAACCTACAAAAACAATCATGTAAACCATTTTGTTAAAAGTTAAAACCATTCATATTTTTGCAGATTTATTATTAACGAAGGACGTACATCTGTTGTCTGCATGGCTTCTCACTCAACCCAATGATTTTGTATTCGAGATTAGAGGGAAAGGTCTTGACACGAAGATTCTTCAACATCCTTTTAGCCTGTCATTTTTATAAACAAATGATTAATAATGCTACTTAAAACGATATAAAACAGAACAGACTAGTGGGTTGGTTACCTTCATCCAGTCAATATCCCTTATGCTTTTCGCATTTTGATTCTCTAAAAGAAAGTCCACAACCTTCCCGGGCCTGACTATCATTGTTGTAGAAACATCTGCAAATTGATCAATAATTGATTAATATTTTGATTTAAACAAATTAAGAATTGGAGTGTAGAGTCTAAAATCACCCATGTTCAAACTTAAACCAGCTTGAGTGGCCCGGAAACTGGAATGAAAGCCCCTGCAACCCACAACCCCACCACCAATGCTTATCGAGTTTCTCGGATCATTGTGAAAGAACGACTGCTTCACAAGAAGACAACCTCTGCACATACATATACAACATACACATACAGAACAAACATGGATGATTCAGATTAATGAACAGAAACATTATAAACTGAAAGTCATTAGTTCTAAGTATGCTTACTGTTTTGCTGCATGTTGCCTGAGCATAATATCCAGCACTCTTACAGCTTCATGGAATTGCTCAGAATCTTCTCCCCGGAGTGCATTGAATATCGCTTGAATCGGGATCTTTGTCGCATAATTGATCTTCACATTGTATGACTTGGATTGAGGTGGGCGCCTCGATCTCTTGGTGTCCCCTTCACTTGGGCTGCCACCTCCGCGTACAGTTCTATGCAAACAACACAGGATCGTTATTATTCATTAGTAACTAGATTCTTAAATGGATCAAAAAATACATAGGCATAAAACATTTTTTACCGGTTTGATGACAGATTCTCCAACAAAACAGGGAACTCAAGCTTAGTCCCACGCAATGGGCTCACAGTGAACAGAGTCTTTTCACCGTCATACGCAAATCCTTTACCACCCATCTCGGAACTGTATAGCGTATAAAGCATGTCAAGTACCCTTCTTCCTACACCTTTTGCTTCAACTGGAGTCCCGTCTTCATAGAATAGAGCCACCTGAATCATCATACAAAGATAGCAGCTTTCTTTAACCAACAAGTTTGATTAGATTTCTTTACCTTTTCATATCTAATAAAGGTCCATATTTAATATAATTATATTTAATCATATAAATCAGTGATAGTTTACTTGATAATCTGACCAGAATGAATTGCATGTGTTCCAAATAGGGGTGCTAAACGGGTCATGTTGACGGGTTGGTGGGTCCAACCTGACACAAACCCGAAAATCGTGTCGAATATTTGAACCTGAACACAACACGAATATTCGTGGATTGACAAAAATATTTTAATTATGTTTTTGCATATCAGTATTTAAAATTACAATTTTACCACAAAACATTGCAAATGTATATAAAGCAGTTATATTTTAACCATAAATTATATGTCAATTTATTCTTTAACTTTTAAACTTTAGGATAAAATACTCTGACCAATTTATTTTTTAATATAAAACACGGTTTTTGTTAATTTTAATAAATAAATGGTTAAACGGGTCAACCCACAAACACAAACCCTTTTGCTAAACGTGTTCGTTCGTGTCTTATATTCACGCCCCTGTACCAGGTGTGTATTATTTACTGTAAAATAGCATTACAATTAATGTCAACCATATTAGTTTGGGTAACATGTTATGCAACAATTAGTAAAATAGTAGTATATATAAGAATAGCTAGAGACATACACTGTATTGGTAAAAGTGGTCAGTGGTGCTGCTCAATTTCACATTAAAATGGTTGGTCACTAGTTGGATCTTCTGGCCTTTGGTGCCGAACCCTCTTCTAGCCATGGGGCTGCGGTTTGAGCCGCTAGGAACATGTTTCGGTGGAGGTGGTGGCAGTGCCTTTGATTCTGCTTCTTCTGTCATTTTGGTCTTTCTATCACCATATACAACAATTGTTAGATATAATCTTAATTATACAAGTTGAGAAATCAGTATGTATATGATAAACACATTCACACACACTAAGATCTGATAATAAACCAAAAATTATAATAATAATAATTATTATACTAATAATAGTAATAAAATTTAAAAATAACAAAGTATGTAAACATTTTACCTAACACAAACAAATAACTTGTAAAAATTATCAAATCTGGCATTATGTAAGGAAATTTTAATGACGAGGTGAGAAATCAATATGTATGTATAAACACACACACACACTAATTAGATCTGGTAATAAACAACAAAATTTATAAAAAAAACTTACTAAACACAAACAAATAAGTTATCCAAATTATAAAATATATCATCATTATTTGACTGTTGAAAGAAAATCAGAAGCCAGATGTCCGTACATACAAGACAGACATTCCATCCATGTTTATATATATATATATATATGCGTGTATATCATATCATCGTCATCCTCATCATGTATGTATAATACAGAGAAAAAGTGGCATAATCTGATTATAGCTTTTAGGTTTCCGAGAATAACAGATCCCACAAGGATTCCTGTTTGTTATATACAGGTATGTTTAGTCTGTTTGTGTGTGCAGTGTGTGTAATGTGTGTAGCATACACACACTTAAATCAAAAGATAAACACTATGAGTATCATGATTTATTTCCAAAAAAAACCCAGAAAATCTCAAACAATACACTACACACACAAAAACACACTACACATATTACACATACTACACGCACAAACAGACACTACACACACATACTACACGCACAATCACACACTACACACACCTACACACACCTACACTACACACACTTTACACATACTAGACAACACACACATACTACAAGAACACATTACACACTACACACATACACACAACACACACACTACACATATTACACACACCTACACTGCACACACATGCTACAAGAACACACACATACTACAAAAACACACATATTACACACACACACACCTACACTTTACATATACTAGACAACACACACACTACGCACACATACTATACAAACTCACACACGAAGAATAGAGAAAATATGAGATGATTTACCTGCTTGATGTATCTCTTTCCTCAAAGAAACTGAAATGAAATGTTGAGGAAGAAACCCTAGAATGTAGTGAATGATGGATGATGATTGATGAACTATGAGAAAGTGTGATTTTTAGAGAGAGAAAATGTTGAGTAGAGAGAGAGTGTTGCAGAAGATAATTGCTGCTCTGCTCATGAAGAAGGTGGTGAGAGCAAGATTGTGATGCTTTAACCAGTTATTCGCTGACACGTGTCCTCTAAAAGCCTAAATATTGCATAGCACCCTCACTCACATAACTTTGGTTAATAATTTTAATATAATAAAAAGAATTTGTTATTGTAATAGGTACATTGTTAAAAATGCTTTACATTTTTTTTTATTTTAACATTTTATATTCTCTCCAAACAGAGGATGAAAAATCATAAATAGCTATGTGAAGAAATACAAAATGAAATGATTGGTGAGTTAACTTTTACTAATATATATATATAGAACTGTAGATAATACATATTAGTATAGTATGGATAATGCGGTTGTATATATTTATGATAATAATAATATAATGATATAGAGTACATATTATTAACAGGTTATCATAAATAAAAAGACACTTTGCTAATATTTATGGTCTTCTGTAGTAATTTGTGTACTTCGATCTAAAAATTTCTAAAAAGTGTAATTAACAAACCTAACATCAACTAAACATGGGCAAACAAAATTCCACATAAATGCCCATCGGTTTGGAAAAAATGAAAAAATTTAGTGTAAACCTTGTATGATTTGGTAAAAATAGTGAAAATTATTGAGAATTTAGCAAAAAGAACCCCATGAAAAAAAAATACTGGATCCGCCACTGGTTTGTGCTATGTTATAATTGGTTCAAGAATTGTAATAATGTTTATACTACATGTCTCACTAATGTAATTGTTAAGAAAATATGAAAAGAAAAAATAAAAGAAATAAAAGGATGTAAATTCATGTCATTTTTTTCTTGGTAGAAAGAAGAGTTATATATAAAAATTATTTTGATACATCGTTACTTAAATGGTAAACATCATATCAAGTTCTTTTTACGCTAATGATCCTTGGTTCAAGTGGTTGGTAGACTGGACATTTTGTGAGAGACTCCGGTTCGATCTCTACTGGACACAAAGTGTGACTAGGGGGTTTTACACTAGCCATGGTTGCGAGGTTTCCTCCTGTAGCGGGCCGCGGTGAGAATTAAATGTCTATGATTATCATTCTTAGTGGTGCTCTATCCACGGGTTAATTGAGGGTCAGGATGTACCTGGCCCAAAACAGAGGGACTCCTCGTTTTGAACCCGGGTCTCTCGTGTACCACTGAAGTTGGTGCGAAAGCCTAACTAGTTGGTCTACTAGCCGTTCAAAAAAAAACATATTTACAATCATTACTTGTGGATATAGTCATATAGATAACCTTTAAAATAGAGGTGAGCTAAAAAATGCATAATCGAAATGTAACTAAATTAACTAACTAAATCAATCAAAGCCAATGTTTAGTTTAGCCATTTGTTGAATACCGAATTTTATGGCTTGGTTTCAGTTATGGCTTTTGTAATAGCCAAGCTTTAACCAACTTGGTGTGGAATTCCATGAGAAGTAATCATGCAATCACACAAGAAGATTAGTGATATATAATTTGTAATTTTGTGTTTTTCTAATGCAAATTAGGGAAAAAAATATATTTAATTTGTTAGTAATACCGGTCCGAAACTCAATTTTTTGCACTCCCGTGCGCGTGCGGGTAAAACTTGTGGTAAAACATGTCATAAGGGACAACGGTTTGGTAGATGTTTTACCTTATAAATAACCATTTCCTTTGTTCCTACACCAATGTGGGAGAAAGTGTTTTACCACATTGAGATTTTCGTTCACACACACCCAAAACTTCCAACACAATCATCATGCCCTTGTTCGGTCTTCTTTTTTATTTTTGGTACCAAACTTACAACAAAAATTACAAGGCATGTTCGACCATAATGGGATAATCACATAAAGAAACTATGTTATTCGATCTTAATAATAGAAAGAAAGTATGCGTAATACTACAACAAAGATTATGTTACAAATGCATCATTCTTCATGTAGAAACTGCTAAGTTGTATATTTTTCATATCATAACCAAACCAAACCAAACCAGTGCCATAACCGATTAACAAAAACATAAATAACCAAAAATAATCGGTTTCCAAATCTCTTAACCGAAATTTTGAATTTAGGTTCGGTTAGATATCAAACCAATTAAATAAAGCCATCCACACCCCTATCAAGAGCTAACACTAAACTGACAAAATGACCCAAACCTCAGGGACTAAAATGACATTTAACTCTAATATTTATGATAGTTTTTTTTTAACGACAAATTTCTTTTATTCATGTCGTCTGTAGACTTGAACCCAAGATCTCTCCCTCCCAAGGTGTTTAAAGGCTTTGTCTTTGCCAATGGACCACTAACCAACTAGTTTAATACCTGTCCGGTGGACAGGTACTTTAACGTCATAATTACATAAGTATTTTACTTTGTATTATAAACCAAAACATTTTTGGTATAAAAATAAATATGGTCGATTAACTTAATACTATGGGTCCTACCATTTTAATAAACTGTTTTTGTTTTATAATATTTTCAAGTGTGTCTCACATTTTACTATCATTTTGGTTTCTAAAACTTCAAGTATCTTCATTTCTGTACTTATTATAATAAGCATATTTTGGTAATTTATTGTAGGAAGACAGAGAGAGTGAGGGCAATGGGCAACATGTTTTAGGGTCGTCAAAATAACAAATGTTGCGAGAGATGGGATGGGAAAACTAAAGAAGGGATCTTTGGTTCCATCATACTATATTTTGACCTTCTGCACATTTGATTATTATATCTGTATTTGGTTTTCAAACTTTCTAATATACTTGGTTCTCCAACTTTGACCATTGTGAGACCACCCATAATGGGCGAGATTCCAGCTTGATTTTACAAAAAAAAACCTTCCCGACGTGATTTTAAACACGCCAATTCCACTGAGCCCCCACCAATCAAATCAATCTTCTTTAGGTTTGACCAATACCTTTTTTTTGTTAGTTTTTTTTATTTTATTTAATTGGTTATACCCTTTTAACATAATACCCCATCCCCACTACACCCATTTTAAAAAAACGCCCAAGGGTGGGGGCATTATTCACCCTTACCACTACGCATGGTCTGAGTTTGACTCCCTTATGTAATTTCATGAGTAAGCTATCCCAAAACAAAAGATTATCACCACCATAATTATCAACATCCCAACCCATAGAATTAACCCCCACCCAAACATTAGGCCAGGTTAAGTTGAGTTGACTTAGCTGGTTCAGAATCTTCACCATCTAAAGAATTGACATACATGAGCACATTATACATAAAGATGGCTAAATGAGCAAACGGGTAACAGGTCAAACTGGTTATGGGACAAAACTCAAAACATGTGCTTTTATGTATAGGTTAAAACGGGTTGGGTGTAGTTGACCCAAATACTTTTAGTGCTCACCATGACCTGGTGCTTTTTGATCTTCATAAACTCCTGCAAGACGTTGCTATAGCTACAAAGCCTTTATTATACTGTCTCTTTCATGTTTTATCTTTTATCTGTGGAATTTCAACCAAAAAACTTTATTTTTGTTTTGTTATGTTTGAGTGGACTTTTTTTTTTGGGCTCTTCAAAACTAACCTTATCAAAGCGGAAATCCTCAAGGGCGGTTATTGTGGGACGTGTTATCAATTTGTGGCCGAATGCCATGCTAAGGCAACTAATGCCTCAACAGCTGCCTTTCGAGCCACTCAATCAGAATTTGTCAAACAATCATGTCTTTATTGCTTCCGTCTAGTAAAAAAAAATTATAGATTTTGCTTTTGTCAAGTCATTAAATTAATCTAGATGTTTTGTGTGTTTTAAAAATAACATATGAGTTTACAATGTCTACATAGTATGTATAACAGAGGCCTT
This sequence comes from Helianthus tuberosus, assembly GCA_030545235.1. NCBI lineage: Eukaryota > Viridiplantae > Streptophyta > Magnoliopsida > Asterales > Asteraceae > Helianthus > Helianthus tuberosus. The sequence continues at coordinate 105,758,438 of CM060431.1, read as the reverse complement.
AAAACTACAGCTCACCCTAATTTTTAAACTTTATGTAGCCAAATCGGTTTTAATATTAAACAACTTGACCCATTTGTTATGAACCCGACCTACCCGGCCCGTTTTGACCAATTTACTTGACATTCTTTGACCCATAATAAAAAAATAAAAATAAAAACTCATTTTGACACATTACCCAAGTAAAATCTTGCTCGTTTGACCCTTACGAGAACAAATCCATTCAACCCGCGTTAATATTTATGATAGTTGGTTTAATTATATGATTAGAGGTATACCATCCTAAACTAACTATTTACCAAACTTGAAACACAACACTAGCAAGACCAACATCCACCACCATTATACCCAGATTTTGATTTTAAAATACCCAATTGAAACTCGTACTCAAAATCCTAAATCGGCGTGTATTTAAATCGGAAGTAGGAATCATAAATCGTGTGAAGAAACTAACCAAAATCCAAATGTCGATTTCAAGGACTTTAATCAAACATAGATGCATATACACGAAGAACGCATACAATCGCAAAAACATTAAAGAGCCTAAATCGACATTAGCTCGTCAATAAATTCTTTTTGTTATTTTGCTCTAATATATTTTGTATTGATAACCATTTGACATAAATCCACCTGATTAAGAAAGTTATTTTTTTATCTTATAAATTAACATTAATAAAAGTACGTGTTAAATTTATATTTTAAACAAGAGTTTAGAATTGTATTTAGGAATGTAAACAAATCAAACGAACACAAGTGTAAGACCCTATATTGTTTTAACTGAAAACACGCATCGGAAAAAGCAAACCATAAATTTTTTTATACAAATGTTCTGGCATACTTGTAAACCTTTTTTAAACGACTCTTTCAAAAGAATTACAACCTTCATTCTTATTTAACATATCGATTATAACATACAATTACAAAACTACGTGACTATCCTTCCATACAATCCATGTTCTTTAACTCGATCTTCAAACTCTTGCACTCCATGATGATGATGATCCGTGTAACCTGCAGTCACCATGTACATCCACATCATTAGTAATTGGTGACATCATACATAAACTAAAACATGTATAATTAAACGCCCACATCGCATTCTTTCCACTTATACTGGTCTACGTGGCTATCTATCTGAATCCCATCACTGGCTTCCAATGTCGAACCTTTGAGAGCCCCTTATTAATATACATGCACTTACATTTTATTTTCAATAGCAACATGGTTAGTATCGTTAGATCTCGTTCGTATAATTAAACCCATGTATACATATTCAAGTTCCATTCGTCCACATATATTAAATTCCAATACGTACAAGCATACCTTTCTATCCATACACATATATGTAACGTACATCCTAACACATTCTTACCTGCAAGTCCTAGCCACATACATCCATTCATATAAATTTCGTACATACATACACACGTATATATTCATCCCTAATCATGCTCCCATGTGAATCCCATCTACATACACATACAATTAAATCCATACATACATGCACACATACTTATTTCATCCCTATACGTGCTCATATACGAGTTCTATCCTTACCCACACCTCACAAAAACTCTTTGGTAAGTTTAGGGTGCATTTAGAAAGCTTAATGGGGCTTAGAAACGAGGCTACGGGGTTCAGAGTCGAATAAATGAAGAAACGGGGTAAAAACGAGTCCCCTGACTGTCGCCGACGCCATACGGCGTCGACTGGCGCGTAGACGAGCCCTTAGGGCATTGGGGACGCCCCTTGCATGTCTGGCGCCCGGATTTTGGTCCTTTTCCCATTCCAACCATGTTAACGCATACCGAGAGTCCAAAAACGTAACATAACATTGTTCCAACACCAATCCCCATACCCCCAACATCCACATTCCACATCTTATTACACTATTTTCTAGTTTTTGACCCGTTAGCTCCCACCAAGTATTTTAACAATAAATAAACTAACATTGAACCTATTACGACCTAACTTACCTTGGTCCTACCATTTTCTACCCATCCTTTCATTATTCCCACTTCTCTTGCATACAAGACTTCACTACATAGTAAGGAATATAGTTAGGGAATCACTTATCTCGAGCTTCCATGTTCATGCTTCCTTCCTTGCCTCATCTTGACCCATTAGACTTCCGTGCTTGAATCTATTTTGACATGATTCCTATCCTTACATGTCATTACATACATATACTTGTTAGCATACATGATCATACATATCATCAATCATATCCAACGCATATCTTACATTAGACGTTCATTAACAATCACAATCATTTCAACCCACATAATTCAACATTTCATCATGTATAACCAATACTGATCTAACATACACCCCATGATCTCCCCAGTTTTACATTCGTGTTAGAAAGCCTACCATATCATTCCCACGTTCGTTGACTTTTCAAAAAATTAACTACTAAGCATGCTAACTTCAACTTTAGAAACATATGTTCATCTTGTCATGCTATAACATATGCACTACACTACACTACACACGTCTCATACTCATGTTATAGAACACACACAATCATGTGATCACTTAGTTACATACATATGTATACACATAACAATTCTACACATACTAATGCTTTCATAATCCTACAATTGACATCAAAACCCAAAGTTAGCCAATTTAACATAATTCTATCATCCTTACTTACCAGTAAGTCCACACGCTTCGCATTTAGTGTACATTCATTTCCTTAGCACTCTTTAAGTGATTAATTCCACATATGGTGTGCATCACGCCTTTAAGGCATAAAGTACAATTCCCCAATGCATACTTCTACTAAATCATACAATCAACTAAATCCCCACATGGATTTCCCTCAAAGACACATTCCTCATGCTAATCTACTATCAATTACATCATTATTACATTCCACGCATTTTCACCCATTATTTGCATACAATTCCACCTAATATTGTCACCTAAACATTTCATCAAACACTTGGTATGCATACAAATTTTAAAGCACAATATACAAGTAACTCATGCTTATTTTCCTAGCTCGTAGCATCATTACCATGTATTCTATCAAGTCTTCAAGAGATTAACATGCATTTAGATTAAATCAACAAATACCACACCATTTATACATAGATTCATACTTCACTCATATTAGACTTTTAGTATCTTCATCATACATGAGCATTTAGCAAGCTTCTACCATCAACATGAACCCAATTAACAAATTGATGGATTCCATTCTTACATAATCCAATCACATGAAGTTTCTAAACAATTAACATTAAAAGTCCATAATTTGATTCACCTTAATCAAAACCTACTTGTGTTCTCACAAACTTATAAAACAAAGGGATTAAAGGGTCAACCCACAAACATATTAGGTTAATCCAAACCTGACCTGTGTGGCTAAATGTATACAAATGTTCAACTTGAAATTGACCAAAACTCGTTTTAAACTAAACTCAAACCCATTCATTTCAAATTAAATTTATATTGTTTCATAAATTTACATTATATATATGTAAAATTTAATGTTTTATATTTTTATACACTTCTTTTGGTACTATTTAATAATAATAATAATAATACTCTTTATAACAACTTAGTTAGTTTGTTAAGAACAGTGAGGTTATACAAACATGAGCTGGTGTGGATGTTCTATATAGGATTGGCAGTTTTAGTTTTTTTTACCATTGATATGATTGTGTCAATTCAATTGGATAATCTGCGCAAATTAAGTCTTAAGTTGTCACACCCCAACCGATGACGGAAACATCGGGGCATGGCACTGAGCGAAACAGATTGTTAGAGAGAAATTCCATAATAACTACTTTACCAAATAGTTAAACATTACGTCCCATACCGTAACCTATTAAGCAAACAAGTTATTACAGACATAAGTATCTCCAAAACAAATAAAACTGTTCCGACAACTCAGATTTTCAATAAAAATAAATTGTCTTTGTTTGTTTCTAGACTCTCCTAAGCTCAGTTCCATCAAATAGCAAGCAAAGCACAGCATCCTAAACACCTGTCACATACGTTAAAATAAAGGTCAATACACATAGTGTAAAGGTGAGCATACAAGTTTGGTAATATCATATAGAGTTCGAAATCGTTTACACATAACCAGCATGTATAACGTATAATGTGAAGCATGTAAGTTATCGACAAAGATCCTATCAATACCAATGACTGCGAGTTGACTGCGAGTAGCGAGTGCGCATCATATGTTCACCACTGTGAACACGTGAAGTAATTATCCTTAACAACCCCGGAGTAAACAGGTGCTGAGTCCAAACTATAGTACTATCGTTGCTAAGGCAGGTAGACAGCAATCAATGTGTTAACATAACAAACAGGCATTCATCGAGTCATGTATAACATGCATTAGAGGTTAGCGTATAAATAGGGTTTGCGTTGTGTGTTCGATGTGTAGTGCGTGTTGGTCGAAATGAATAGCGAAAATGAATAAATCAACAAAATCGAAACATGTAATCACATAAAACATATAAAATCCACATAAAATCGGTAAATCACAGAGTTAGCGACAACAAATCCAGAATCGAAACATGTAAAATTCGAGGATAGATTGTCTCGGGTTTGTCGATCATGTCCACAAGCACCCGAAGTGTTTTGACTACCCAAAGTGATTCGGCTATTCACAAAGAATTTTAGTGCACACTTCGGTCTTCGGGACGGTGCTCTCGCTTCGATTTGAGCTATTGGCACGCATCCTTCCGGTCTCAGTGTGACCTCAAGTCGTTGGAGTCCGTCGAGACTTTGGTGAGAGTTTGTAAAACCACATTAAAGAGTAAAACGAGTCATCGAGGTTCGGGTTTCACCCCTAACTTAGTGACTACGTTCCTGTTTGTGTGATAAAATCACGAGAAAGATAAGGAGATATGCGTCAAAGTATGGATTTCACTCCTAATTCAACGTAAATTCTCTTGTTTTATAGGAAAAATAGCAATTCGAACGAGTAATCTGGTCGAGAGTTTGCGGTTTTCACACCTAATCTTAACCAGATCATTCGTTTGCGTGTGTAATCAGCCTTAGGAAAGGCTGATCTTGCGGGGAACTGTAGAATGCGATGTTCGCGCAAGTGTGTAGTGTACGGCGAGTTCGAGCGAGAAATAGCCAGTAAGCTCGTACAAAACCCTACTGAGCATGCACAAGTCGGTCTGCTGGTACTTAAACTATAGACTAGGTCGTTCTAAGACATCGACCCGGACTAGGTCGAGTCTTGCCTAATTTGTAACACCCCGAAAACGGGTTCGGTAATCAAACCACGTTAATACTAAAGGTCGGGTAAAATACGGTTAGTGGTAAAACTTACCCGGTAAATATTAGGATTTAAATAAATAAACCTAATGTTAGATAAAAGTTGGGCAAATCCTTTTGAGGAAAATGAAGTGAATAAAAGGCCCGAATTAACGGGACTTAAAACAGACTGGGTCATAATTTTCCCCGAACCTATTATGTTAACTAGGAATGTCTAACCTAGTAAATAAGAGGGAATATTGTTTAAACTAAAGGAGTTGTGATCTACTTGATAACTAACCAAACACGAGGGGCCAAAGATGGATAAAATGAAAGCTTAATTATAAACAAAAAAAAAACCCACACACAGGGGCGTGCGTATGATCGACCAGAAGAAAGCTCCATGGGAGCCCAACCCTAGTTCTTGCCAAATCTCTCAAATTGAAGGTCCAAATAAGTTCCAAATCAAAATTAGAGCACGTATTAGTGATCTCCACTGAAAAAGGAGTCACAAGGTATGTAAATTTCATGAGAAATCTCTAGTTGAATTTCTGAGTAAACCTAGAGAATTCAAAAATTGTTGATGCATGCTTGTTATATGGATGAAATAGGAACATTGTAGTGTTTAGGAGTAAACCCTAGACAAGTATATGTTGAAATCGTGCCTAATTCTAGTGAAATCCATGAACACCATTGAAGGTGATTGTTGTTAGGGTTTTTGATTGCTAAAGATAGTGTTATAATGTCATAAACATGTTTTAGTTGAAAGCTGAATTCAAACAGCTTCTGATCAGAATTTACAGCCGACTTGTATTGGCTGTAACGTGGATAAAACGTGACAAAAACATGTGTTTCTTGAGTCTAAAATGTAATTCCAGGAAATATCTTTAAAACCCCACTGGAATCGCATTTTTTCGACGAAAATTGAGCGTTTTATGAATTTTTCCGTATCAAAGGTTCAAGCTGCGTTTTCTGGCAGAATTTGCAGCCCATTACGAATGTCATAACTCAATTTAGGAATTGAGTTATGATCTCAAATTCTTACTGTGGAAATTATTAAGTGATTAAAAGAATCGCCAATTGGAATTTCGTTAATCAGATAAACGAGGAATTTTAAATGAATTTTTCCGTAAGCTGCAGTCAGAAGTGACGAATCTGATTGCAGCTTAGTAAATGAATTTTTACGAGTTTTTGGTAAAGAGTTAGATCTTGAAATTTTAACACAAGATCTAACCCTCCGAGTGGTACACCACATAAAAAAATCATAATTTTTGAAGACTTGTAAACAGGTTAAACAGGTTACCAAAAACAACCTATTTTCAATGATACGAAACTCGATTGTTGATGTTATAAATTATGCCCACAATGTTCATATGTTGAAACTATGAATGAAACGCGTAATTTCCTAATTAGTTTAATTAGGGGTGATACGTGATAATACGGAATCTAATCATAATGTAGATTTTAGTTAATTTCACGTATCATATGATTAGAGGTAGTTAACTAGTAGAAAGTTAAAATTAACCAATGACGAAGTCGAATAATGATTTCGACATAGAAAATACGTAAGGTGGAATAGTCGTATTTGTTAATGACTAATCTAACCACCTTGTGAATGATGATGTTAGTTTGACGCTAAACGAGCTAGGTGGAAGCTTGAGGACGAAGCGGGTCAAACAAATCAATAAGGAAAAGTAAGGCATAGTTTGGATGCGAGGTAAGTTAAGCTTACACCCCCTCTTTAGATTACAATACACTTATTTGTAAGTATAGATTTTGAATTATGATTAAATATTTGAGATACTATGTTTCGGCACAATACAATGTAAATCGGGATAAAGAAAAATGGTAAGAAACCAAAAACTATGGTAAAAAGGGTAAAAATGGAAGACTAGTCCTGTGGAGACTAACTAATAAGAAATATTGAACATCACGTTATTGGGTGAACCGTAAGGGGTAGAAGTGGCTAATTAATAATTTGTACATCAGTCGACGGATAGATAAAAGAGTTGAAAAGACAACCCTTTTGGTGTAAGTCTTAACGGGTCAAATAATTTAAGGAATGTCTTTTAAGCAATAAGAACCCACGGTGTAAATTGGAATAGGTTTAAGGGGCAAGATGGTATTAAAATACCATTATATATTGATAAACGGTCATTTCGACTAAATGGGTCAAATGGTGTGTTAATACCATTTGGCAATAATATAACTTACGACCGCTTGTTGAGTTTTGTGATCACAGGAAATAACACATGTTTTCGTTGCTTTAACTAGAAAGATTTAATGCAAAAGTTATGTAAACGGGTCAATGCTATGACCCGAGCCAGGTACGCGTAATTAGAATTGTGGTTATAGAAAAATGGTATTTTGGTCAAATAATTGGTAGGAGTTCTTCGTCGTAAGAATGAGGAACTAAAATTGACCAAAAAGTCCTTCATGGGTAGATTGGGCAAACGACCCATATGGGTTGTTTAGGAATTAGTATTAAGATTTCAAAATAAAAGTAGATACTTTGATGTAGTAAAATGATGGATGAAGGGAGAGTGAAATTTAAAGTAAATGGTAAATCTCTCTAACGGGTCAAAAGTGTTAAAAAGGGATTTCAAGCCGAGAGCTTGAAATCTGAGTTTGTGAACTAGTTGAATGTCAGGTTTTAACTCCATAAGATGGAGAATTAAATTTCGAAAGCATAGGAAAAAGAATCGCCTAAAACGGACTAGTAGATAAAAAGTTATGCCCGTTTAAAGTTCGATTTTTGTTGAATAATTGAGCTGGGCAGAAAATACAGGATTCAGAAACGGACCTGCTGGAAATTAGTCTCCTCCGCGACACGCGACAGGGTCTCTCAATTGGGGCGCGAAATCAGTAGTTTCTTAGATAGAATTCAAATCGAGCAGGAAGCACCCTAGTCCGACCGGTTCACGGTTCGATTCGGTTGTTCATGTTCAAACCCGAAATCAGTAGTTTCTTAGATAGAATTCAGATCTGGAACTAACACATCACTAAGAATGAGTAGAAGGTCAAAACAAGCTCCGATTCTATCGGTTTTGAGTGCATTGAGTGTAAAAGAGTTGAAAGAAAGTTGGAAAACCTTCTCTCAATCCTTTTAACCATGAATTTGTGTAGATCTATGCGAAAATATTGATTATTCATGTGGAAATCCTTCAGATCTAAGTTGTTCTCGGTGGAATGAAGCCAAACATTGAAGTTCATAAGAACTCCGTGATGACATCACCATAGAACACCTCCAATCCGGTGATTTCACGGTTAAAAGTTGAGATTCAAAGGTGAAAATGCTGTAGAAGTGTGTGTAGATCATAGAAGTACAATGATGTGACAGGTGGGTTATAGGGTTTCCCAATAAGGATAGTGGGGAAAATGGCTGGTCGATCAGGTGGCAATCCGATCGGGTGGTAGCCCGATCGTGTGACAACTCGATCGGATGGCAACCCGATCGGATGGCAATCCGCTCGGATGGCCACTCGATCAGTTGGCCACTCGATCCATGAGTTCGGCGCGATGAGTTTTGTCGTTTCGATTCGCGTTTTGAGCGTTGCGATGCGATTCGAGCGAGCGATGCGATAGTATTACCCATTAGTTACACAAATAACATAACTACTATATCTATCATACAATCACTATAATTAACTTGCGTTTAGCGTTTTCGATTCGATTGCGATGCGATAGATTGCGATTGCGATTAACACCTCAACATAAACATAACATGCACAAGTAATACATAGGTAGCACACTCACGTAAAACAATATCCATAACACATAATTCGAATGACGATTGCGATAACGATAAGCGATAAATCGATTAAACATGCTATTAATAGCGATTAAACCTTGATTATTAATAGATACTCCACATAATACAACTAAAGCGATTAATTAATAAATAAATTCGATTACAAGTCAAAGAAGTCAAAACAGGAGTTGAGCAAGGAGTGACAGATCGCAATTAGCAATCTTTTCTTCCTTTGACTTCAATCTTGACTTTGACTTTCGAAACACGGGGTGTTACATAAGTGGTAAAAACCAAATGGTAGATTTATTAATTTTTTAATTTTAAACTTAATATATTGTTATTTTAGTGTAAAAATTAATTTTGAGCGTATTTCTTTTTTCTTTTAACCCCTCGATTCTGAGTCATTTGGTCTTATACATTCATATTTTGTGTACGTTTTTTCCCCTTTTTCGTCGTTGTTGGCTTGGTGTTTTTATGCCCCACGCTCGGGCAGTATGAGTTCGTCTACGTTTTACGTCACTTGGTGTTATAAATTCGTGTTTTTTTACATTTTTTCTTGGTTTTAATCGCCGTTGGGTTGCTACTTAACATGTTTTTACGCTCCCACCTCTAGTAGGATCGTTTTAGCCTTCACCCCGCGTTCCTTAATTCTAGTTGTATCTAAGGGTGAGCGGGGCACCAGCGGTGACCCCATGCGGTGACCCAAGTCCCCGCTAGGGAACACCGCCGCCATCCCTGCGGTGAGGCAAATCGGGGACCCAAATCGGTGTGAGTTCACCGAAGAAGAAATGCGGAGATGGTGGGGCCAGCCTCTGTTTCAACCAATGAAATATTTTCTTTTTTTTCTTTTTTTTTTAATAAAAAAACAAGTCACCTAAGAGGGGAGTGCCGCCATCAAATTGAGGTGTTATGGGAGTTTAAGAGAGGAGTTGACGTGGCACTATATAATTCGTGGTGTGTAAGAGAGGGGACTCCCCTCTTAGGCCATCCGTAGTCATAAAGCCCCTTGTGGGGCGTTATGCGACACGTGTCGTGCCACGTCACACGGGGGCTTTATGGGGCGTTATATCACTAGAGCCCGTAGTCATAAAGCCCCTACCCATCATTACCTATTTAATAATTTTCAATTTTATTAATTAATTATAAAAACTCATTCTATTTTTTGATTGGACAAAAGAAGTAACCAAACATACATAACGCCGCGATATATATCGCGCCGCCCAACCAAAAAACCCCCATAGCGCCCCCCGTAGCGGTGTTCGGGGCGCTATGGGGCGCCATCGCCACCAAAACGCCTTTGTTCGCGCCCACTACGCAAGGACTTAGGGGAGTGCCCCTCTCACCCTAACACAAATCTAATAATGATACAAAATATAATAAATATATATTCTTAAAAAATTTACATGATATAGGCCTATAGGGGGGTTTGAAATGATTCCTTCCTCGAAAAAAGTAGGAAATAATTTGATAGGCTTCTATTTGTAGAAAAAAGAAATCAAATTTTTCTTTAACGATGTTGAGGCTTATTTAAGTAGTATGTGTGTGTGACTGTGTGAGAGAGAAAGTGAGGGTCGCAGCCAGCAGCTGGAAGTTGCAACTACACTATTGCTGTACTGAACGAGTCACATGCCGCCACGTGTCATATTTCATTTTTCTTGAATATCTTGGTGTGGATATTTTGGACTTTTTGTAATTTGTGAACAACAAAAATCTGTTAAAATATGTCACAATATTGTATGTAAGTTTTATTGAGAACATTGGAGATTAATAAGAACAAAAATCATAGTAATTAGTAGATATATGATTAATTGAAAATTTTGTTTGGGGATCAGAATAGAATAACATGGTGCCAGTGACGGACTTTTGGATTATTTTCTAGGTGCGAATGAGTGGTTTAACCAAAATTTCAAGGGGTGCGATCGATATTTTTGACTAGAAAATACACTAAATTATTTTAAGGGAGCGTCCGCCCACCCAAGCTTAAACTTGGGTCCGCCCCTGGTGCTCACCCTAAATATGTTCACCTACCATTTTCATTTTTAGTGAGTTTTGAAAAATCATTTTTAGCAAGTTTTTAAAAACTCTAGATTTTTGTGCGTAACAATAATAGTAATGTGAAAGAGGCAAGTCGATACAAATTTTTATGAATGAAAAGTTAAATATTACTAATATATGTAAAAAAATACTAATTTTCTTAGAGGTTGTCGTTGTATACTTTTACGATTATATGATGACAATAAATTGATAAAATTAAAGAATTAAAGTATGAAAAGTGTAGTAGACAAGGGAGATGAGAGAAATTTTAAAGAGCAATGAGGCGGTGGTCCATTGACAAAGCCAACGCGATGGAGGTATCAGGTTTAAGTCCCATAGACGACATGAAATAAAAGATATTTAACGTTCAAAAAAACATATTTTAAGGAATATGACTTAAACATAATATTTAAAATATATATATATATATATATATATTATATATAGGGTATGGATCCTAAGAGAAGTCCACCCTATTTGAGAAACTTGAGCAGCAATCTGGACCACACATTTTCCCTAATAAAAAAATGCAAAAAAAAGGTGAAAAAAATGCATTTTTTTTTTGAAAAATCGCAGCTTTTTCTTTAAGGATTAAAAAAAATTTATACACATGTGTATATTGTTAATCTTTTAATTATACATATATGTATATTGTCAATTATACATATATGTATATACATGTTTAAAATTGAAAAAATGTGTATATTGTTAATCTTAAACCATAAACACTAAAGCTAAACCTTAATGCTAAACCCTAAACTCTAAACCCTAAAGCTAAACCCTGATGCTAAACCCTAAAGCTAAACCTTAATTCTAAACCCTAAAGCTAAACCCTAATGCTAAACCCAAAAGCTAAAACTAAACACTAAAGCTAAACCCTTAATGCTAAACCCTAATACAAACCCTAAAGATAAAGCTAAACCCAAAAGTTAAAGCTAAACCCAAAAGCTAAACCCTAATGCTAAACCCTAAATACTATTGCTAAACCCTAATGCTAAACCCTAATGTTAAACCCTAAAGCTAAACCCTAAACCATAAAGCTAAACCCTAAACCCTAATGCTAAACCCTAAATACTAATGTTAAACCCTAAATAACACTTATTTTTCAATTTTAAACATGTATATACATATATGTATAATTGACAATATACATATATGTATAGTTAAAAGATTAACAATATACACATGTGTATAAATCAAAAAAAAAAAAATTAAAAAAAAATTAATTCTTAAAGAAAAAGCTGCGATTTTTCCCAAAAAAAAAAAAAAAATTTGCATTTTTTCATCTTTTTTTTGCATTTTTTTTCTTAGGGAAAATGTGTGGTCCAGAATGCTTCTCAAGTTTCTCATTTAGCCTACTACTTCTCACATGATCCTTATCCTATATATATATATACTAGGTTTTTACCCGGGATTGCTTCCCGGGCTCGAGAAAGTTATTTAGATTAATTAATTACTATTTGTTATTAATACGACCGCATTACATCAACCATCTCATTCAATTCAACAAAAATGTCTTGAAATCACCGCATTATATCATGAACTCATATTAGAGGACAAACAAAAGCACAACAGGACCATAAGAATAACATCATTTCCACTTTTACATCAATGCACTTACATGATAGGGGGATTTGAGATTTTGAAAAAATCTTTGTTTTTGTACCTCTTTTACAAAATAAGATGTTGACCAAATTTGAAAGAGATGTTAACCAAAAGTCAATAAGATATTGACAAATAGTCAAACAGATGTTGAGCTTAAACAAATGTTTGGTTTAAGACCAAACATCTGTTTATGGCGAAACATCTGTTTAAGGTTAAACATCTGTTTAAGTCCAAATATCTGATATAGAAGAAGAACATCTGTTTAAGGCAAAACATCTGTTTAAGGTTCAAACATGTGTTTAAGGTCAAACAACTGTTTAAGTCCAGACATTTGATATAAAAGGCCAAACATCTGTTAAAGGGCAAACATCTGTTTAAGCCTTAACAGATGTTTAACTTGTTAAGATCTACTGTTTTCTAACACAGTTTTCCTCTTCAAAACATTGTTGAACCTAACATAGGTTTCCATTAACTATTGACCAAAAGGCAAACATATGTTCAAACCACTATTTGTTATTGAAGTTCTTTAAAAAATTAGATAGAATTCAAGAAAATGGAATAATGAGTTAAAGAACTATAATTTAACACATAATCTAATTGGTCAAATATAAAACATAAAGTGCTAATAACAGTGTTTTATCATCTTAGCCATACATAGCAACAAAAACATCAACTTAATAATTTAAGAAAAAAACCTACAACATCACCATAAAAAAATTCATAATTAGTATCTGATATCAGAACAGACTTAAAATGTGTTTGTTAAACTGATGTAACTTGATTTAATACTATCTTCTGTTGCGAAGACACGTATGTGAAATGCAACATATCACCAAACCTTAAGTTATTGTCAGTCATAAACTTTCGCCAACCTTCCAACGCATAACATGGCTTCAATTCATTTAACTCCAACTTAACATCATAAACCTGCACAACTCCAACCATGTTTTGAACTTTCAAAGGATGAAGATCAAGAAAAAGACCTGCTCGTCTCGCAACTTCAGCAGGAAGACGCTACATGTATTATGTGGAAAAAAATAATAGTCAGACAAATAAACGTAAATCATTAGTTTATTATAAAAAATGGTATACCAGCCTATAGTCTCCTTTGCGATCAAAATGAAAGAACTCAGGGTCAAGAGAATGTCCAGAATGTTTTTTTGCAGTCTTTGCAATCTTATTTCTACGGTTAAGCTGTTTTTGAACGTTGGCAGCTCTCTTCCCCTTGATGAAAAAGTAAACATATACATGTGAATTAAAGGAATGATCAATATATGCACAAAAAAAAAAACAGTTTATATAACATATACTAATTAACTGGCAAGTGTAGATACCTTAACTTTATGAACAGACGAAGAACATCCAGTATGATCACTTGTGTCGAAAGGTAAGGCAGCATTTCCCTTAGTCCTATTCTTGACGACCTCCTTTCTCTCAGAAGTAACTTTAGCTTTCTTCTTAACCTGTTGTCATAGAGTAAATTTAATAACAATAGTAATATAACAATCTTTAAGATGGTAAACTTACATCTTGGGTTTGGTTCAATCGTGAAGACATGCGTCTCTTGGACGTGCATTCGGCATTGGTTGGTAAGTTCTTGTAAATAATACATTATTGAATAAATATAACATCAGTAAACAGCATTACTAATAGTTGTAAAAACATTAAATTCTTATATGTGTTAAATTAAAAATAAATAATTTTAATAATTTAGCAAGTACCTGAGTAACGGTTGTACCTTCACCTACAGAAACAACTTCTTCATCCTCATAGATGTCCTGGTCAACATTAATAAAATAATTAATATAAAGCTAAAAAATTAAAACTTTTATTGCTAATGCTAAATACTTACGTACCTTGAATGCATTTTTAACATAATCAGCCTTCAATATCTCAACTACACTATCATCATCATATTCAGGTTTCTTCAAAAAGCAAATCTCAATCTCATCTCTATAAACTACTACTTCAAAAACAAAATCATCAATCCTGCTAAACACAAGCAAATCATCCTCAAGTATCCCAACATCGTTGCACATTTCCGGCCATCCTCTAGAAAATACAAAGTGGGTATCAACTTTAGACACCTCAACATTCCAGTACGAACCTTTGTAACAGATTTGAAATTTCCCACTCGGTGGACTGTTTACGTAAAATTGTTCAATGAAGCAGTCTTCAATTACCTGCTTAAAATTAAAAATAATGAATACTAAACGTGAAGTATGTATCTTATGAGAATAAGTGTTAACACGTTAAAGATGCAAAAGAATTGAAGTTAAGATCAATACTCATACCGTAAAACCAAATCTTGCATAACGATTAAAGGTGAAATAAGATTCCCCACACATGTCATTAACATAACATGAAAGTTCAAGTCCAAAATCACCTAACGGTTTGAAAACCAACAAAGTATCCCTCGGCAAATTGAGATCTTTAACAACAATGTCCCAACCGTCAGTTATTATCGGCGTTGAATTTTCTGTTCTGACCCTAAGAACCCATTTTTTACTAGACTCATGATATACTTGCAACCTACTTTTTTGCCAACAATCTCCCCACTTTTGATTAGCAAAGAATATAGGTACATCCTGTATATAATTTTTAAATAGTGTAAGAAAATATAAACCATAAAAGAACTGTTAAATATATATCTCAATACAAATAAATTATGTATGTAAAAACATGTCATACCAGTTTCAAAGATTCTGGGTTACGAAGAAACTTAACAAATGTAGTATACATCATAAAACCTGAATCAGTAAAGATGTTAAAAGACTGTAATTAAAAAGCTGGCTTCGAAAATGAACATTAACTTTTTGTATTAACAGAGTATATAGTGAAATTAATCATAGAAACAGAGTATGAGTTAAAATTATTCTGCAAATAATAATTATTTTAACATATTCTCAACAAATGATTCAAACACATAAGTAAACCCTTCTTGAATCTTGAATGTATAGCAATAAACATTTAAAATCGTATTAGTAGCAAGATAGGATTTAAATTAACATAGATTAAACAATATAAAGTTCATTACAATAGGAATGTACATACCAGTTGCTGAAGAAAAAATAATCAAACCTCAGGTGATTGAAGTGTAGAAGACGGAGGAAAAGGAAATTGAAACCCTAGAAAATGACTGGGGAGAAGAGATTTTTGAAAGAAGAGATGATAGATGTTTGATGTGTAATGATGATGAAGAAATAGTGACGGTTGTGTTTTTCTCTTCCCATATTTTCAACTGATGAAAAATGTTTACACATACACCCCTTTTTAAATTTGTTATTTACATTTACATTGACATACAAGAGTAAAGTACATGATTAGTTGAATTGATTTGGTATTCAAATTAACAAAGACAAATAATTTTTCATATAGCAAAACCATTAACATAACATAAAATTTGAATACTTTGAATCATGTATTAATAGTAATTAGGTTTTAACATAAGTAAGTTTCATGACCTCAAGAAGCAATGCCGAGGGAAAATTTAGTTTTATCTATTATATGTACCTTTTAACATAAGTAGTTTGACTTTGGTCAAACAGGCTTTGGTCAAACAGTGTTTTATCAAGTAGCTTTTAACAAAAGTAGTTTGACTTTGGTCAAACAGACTTTAGTTAAACAACGTTTTAACATTGCTCAAATAGTGTTTTATCTATTATAATTAGCTTTTAACATAAGTAGTTTGACTTTGATCAAACAGCGTTTTAACATTCCTCACAATGATTACAAGCTAGTAAAAACTTCTTTGTAAACAACATTAGAAGTCTTATTTGTTGGTTTTCCATCAGCATCGAATATTAGTATTTTAACGCCTTCTCTGGTCTTGACCCTTGATAATGCAACATACAACTGACCATGAGTGAAGACAGGATCTTTCAAATAAAGACCAACCTTTGATAACGATTGTCCTTGACTCTTGTTAATTGTCATAGCAAAACAAACTGATAACGGAAATTGTCTTCGTTGAAATTGAAAAGGTATTTTTTTGTCAGACGGGATCATATTAATCCTTGGAATATAAACTCTTGTGCCAATGTTCCCACCAGATATAACCTCAGCTTCTATAACTCGTTTACCAAGAAAAGTAATTTGAAGCCTTGTACCGTTACATAACCCTTTCTGTTGATCAATGTTTCGAAGAAGCATCACAGGAACACCAACTTTAAGAACTAATCTGTGATTAGGCAAGCCAGAAATCTTAAGAGCATTCAAATTTTCTGTTGAGTATAAGCTTTCTTGAAAAGAATCAAGAATTTGTTCGGTTTGACATATACTATCAGAACTCAGGTACTCTTTCGCATCACCAGGAAATAACGAAAGCAATCGATCATTAATTTCATGAACTACATCATTTTTGGGTGCTAGAATTGCTCGCTCAGAAAAAAATCCAGCAATCCTAAATTGTTGAATAATTGAAGGATATACAAAGTCAATTAAACTTTGTATTGGGTCACAAATATCGGTGATCAGTAAATCATCTGGTATCTCTATAATGGCGTCACCATCATTATCATCTCCAACGTTTCCTTCACCAATATCAATAAGCCATTTTGCAAATTCTCTGATAGACTTCGTATTCGAACTTTCAGCTCCAATAGTTAGACGCATGTTTTTAGTCAGCCGTAAGAGTCTGCATTTTGGCCATATGTATGAAGAGCTTAAAGACGCACTAACAATTTCTTGTCTAGTACCATTAGGAATAACAGGTAGTATTTATCTAAAGTCACCACCAAATACAATAACTTTACCACCAAAAGGAATATCCGAACGAATACTCCTACCTTCCGAAAATACGTCGGTCATGGTCCTATCTAAAGCTTCAAAGGCATGTTTGTGTACCATCGGTGCTTCGTCCCATATGATTAATTGGGTTTCCTTTAATAATCTCGCAATATCACTATTTGGCTTAATATTGCACATTGAATCTTCTGTTAGATTAATGGGAATATGGAACCGAGAATGAGCTGTCCTTCCACGGGAAAGTAATAACGAAGCAATACCACTTGAGGCCACATTTAAAACTATTCCATTTCTGCATCGAACAGCTGAAGCCAAAGTCTTCCATAAAAAGGTTTTTCCAGTTCCACCATAACCATAGACAAAAAAAAGGCCTCCTTTACGCCCTACAACTGCTTCCATTATTTCGTCAAAAACCGCTCGTTGTTCATCTGTAAGAGATTGATGCAACCTGTTAAACTCAGCTTGTTCTTCATCTAGGTCATGTGACAGCTCTTCATTGATCAGACGATTAGAAGCATCACGTAAGGAATCGTCATCAGGGTACGGCATAGTGGCAAACCTTCGTAATGATGAACCATTGGAAATTAAATAGTTTTCAATTTTCAACAAAGTAAGGTTCTTAATCTGATGTTCAGGAAGCACTAAACCTAGCAAATAAAAAAATTAACATTATTAAATAAAAAATCAAAATGTAGTATGTAAAATAAAAGAAAATAGATCAGAACCTGAAATATTTGTTTCTTTTTGACGTCTATAAACAATATCATCAGCTAAGTATTTCCAAGTATTCTCCCAAACAAATTCTGGCCGAGATAGAGTATTTGTCAAAAGCAGGGTAGCAAATAACGCTCGAAGATACCCAACATGTCCTTCAAAACTTGCTTCTTTAATGGCCTCAACGTATTCATTGTCATCATCTAAAAGTCCCATCTCATAGCAAGCATCTCTAAAAGTCGGGAATAATTGACCGTTAACTGTACGTATCTCCTCAAATGATCTAGGTCCTTTAACTTTATTCAGTAGTATCCTCAAAAAATAAGGTTCGCCCAAAGCAGGAGATACAAAATGAATCCGGCCAACACACTGGTACAACTTACGTACCTTCCAACGTCTATCTTTAAGTATCCAAACAAATTTGGAAGGAAACTCAACATAAGTCATCTTTCTAGCATCTTTATTTGACTCGTTCAACTTCATCCATTGCATAAATATTGAAGAAGCAACAGAAGGCTTGCTTAAAACATTATCAATATCGTCATCAGCACCATACACAACATTCTGTTGGCCAGGCAAATGAAAGGGAAGCCTCATAACAGCAGGATACCTATAATGAACCTCATTAGAGAATATTCTCCAGGATGCCTCACAAGCTGAAATATATCTACAATCATAATACTCCTTGATCTCATCTTTTGGCTTTTCTTTGATGGTTGAACTTGTATCACCAGAAACTACCGCAGTAGCCATATCAGGACCTTTGTTGATGTACTTGAACAAATATTTCACTGAACCGGCTTGATTACACCATTCAACATTAATGTGTGCTTGATATCTTTTCAAAAGCCTTTTGTTATAAGGAACAACATTTCTGTTGTCTAATCTAACACCAGATTTTATAACTGTATGACCTGAATCTCTTCTTCTGTATACAGGAAAACCATTTGAATCAATACTTGTATGTGGTGTGAATTTCTTCGGAAAGTTTTTTGAACATCTTTTATCAACCATGCAAGGACAATTCAAATTAGCATTCCCACACGGACCATGAATCATATAACCAGTCACCAGAGAATAAAGTTCAGGATCCTCTTTTTTATCGGGAATCTCAGCAGAAATAAATGGATCTATGTGATCTATGGTTGGAAGTTTGTGATCGACCTTCATGAATAAGCATATATGTGCATGAGGAAGACCACACTTTTGAAATTCTACTATATAAACAACTAAATAAAAAGGAAAAATAAACAAAATTTATTAGTTAATAACCTTGATTAAAAAATATACATCAGAGGATAAGATGTGAAAAAAAAATAACTCACCAGCGTTAATCTCACCAAAATACTTGGAATCCTTAAAATCTTTGATTAACGAATCAAGCTTCCTCTTAAACAATCGCCACAATATGTCAGGCCTGTCTTCGGCTTTGATGGTTGAATCTTTTAGAAATCTTTTTACTTCAGGCCACTTAGGATTACATGTTATAGTTATGAAGAAATCAGGGTACCCATACCACTTACATAAGGCCATTGCATCGAGGTAATTTTGTTGCATGAATCTTGCACCACCAGTAAATGAAGAAGGAAGTATAACAGGCTTTCCAGTATCTGTTAAAACCTCCTTACCTTTCGATTTATACTTTTGAAGATTCTCAAATGTTTCAGAGCGAAGGTTCGCTTGTTGCCTACGAATGTACTTTAATCTTTCGCTCTCAATCATTGTGTACGCATCAACCAAAAACTGTTGTAACAACCTTCGCCCATTTAAAATTAAGGAAAAGCCATAAGTTCTATCTTGGATCCTATATGAAAAAAATTCTCTCATTGTGCACTTTGGTTTTATTTTCTTTTGTGTGGACATAAAATCTCTATGAGGAATATCAACTCTATAACCATCATCACCATATGGAAAAAGTAACGGATATTGAAGAGCAAGATACGATGGGTGTAATTCGCTAATACGCTGCAGCATTCCCGACTGCGTCTGGACAACAATATCACGATGGTCTATAGCTTTATCTATGTCTCCGACAACCAAAGCAGCAACTTCAGATGTGGTGGGTAAGTTATATGTCCTGCCGTCTTTTTCTCTTCTATAAATTAGTCGCAGACTAAGGTTGACATCTGGAGATTGGTGAAAATGGTTTCTGACCATCCTATATGTCTTAACCAACATATTTTGTGAATCTAATACAGCCCTCAAATACTTTATCATTTCAACATCAAGTTCTTTATCAGCAGGCGATGAAGGTTTGGTTCTTTTGCTGTTAAAAGAAAAAAAAACAACAAAACGTTAACATAACATAACTATTTTAATAAGCAGTGGATAGAGAATCAGTTATTAGTAATTAAGTGTTAAAGAAAAACAGATTAGTACTAAGTCAAACAGCTGGTGTAAAACTTGTAAGCACTGATAGTAATTAAAACACTGATGATACTTAACAACTGATAGTGAACTACATAAGATTAACAACTGCTATTGTAATAAGCAGTGGATAGAGAATCAGTGATTAATAATTAACTTTTAAGGAAGAACGGTTGTAAACAACTGTTGATACAGCTCAAAACTTTTAGAATATGTTGAGAAAAGTAACATTTCAGTGGTTTGGTCTTAAACAGTGGTTTGGTAGGCATGAGTGGTTTGGTCTTGAACATTGGATGGGGTTAGTTTGACTTTGTGTACAAAGGTAATTATATCGAACAGTGTTTTGCCTTATTAAATTGTTATAATCAATGTCATTGTATGAAACTTAACTGGGCAGAGCTTATTGTAGGAAACTTCAGTTTACCTACAACAGCTGATGAATTTAGAATTAATAACGCAAACTACTGTTAAGTCAAACAGCTGATGAAAAAAACTTTTAAGCACTGCTGGTGATTAAAACACTGATGGTTAACAACTGCTGTTGTAGCAATCTCTGGATAGAGAATCAGTGATTAAGGATTAAGTGATGGTACTTAACAACTAATATTGAACTACAAATAGTTAAATTTCTAGATGTTCTTTAATAGAATAAAAATGGAACTTAGAAATCACTCGTACCTGAATAATGCCTGTATGTTTGTTATTTCATTTTCAGTATCATGTATGTATAGCTGACAAAACTTAGCTTCATTTCCAGCTGGAGGTTTGAGACTCCCCATGCAATGATAGTTTTGGCCACTGATACGATATATAAATGGAGCATTGCCCTTGTTGATATTAGAATCAAGCTTTCCACCCATAGATGTAAAAGAGAACATAGATTTGTATCGCCTTATGTTCTTTAGGAAGAAGTTGCTTTTTGGATTTGAGGAAGAAAACAAATTTTGATAAGACGGATGTGCATCCTTTAAAGGCGGTAGCTGAACTTTACCATACCCACAACACATACCATAACATAGCTTATTTACAGTTAAACGACCTTTTCCACCTTCCGATTCCCATAACTTTGCACTACAAAGCTGACATGTAAGCACTTGGTCACCATGGTCCAAATAATCTGTTAACAAATGAATGAGAGTTATATTACAGGTAGAAGACAACAAATGTCCTAAAAGAATAAAATAGATTAAAACCTTTAGATATCCCTTTATAAGGATCTTCATCAGTGCACAAGAACACATTTTCTTGATCGGAATCCAAAGAGAGCATACGTACAGGAGTATTATCACGCTTCTTGCGCTCAAGGTTACGTTTACCAGAAGACAGCCGTGTAAGCGTAGAGTTACTACCCAATATCGGCTGATTGTTGCTGCTAATAATGCTAGAAGTAATGGAATATCGACGTTTGCTATCTGCTGGTGTACCTATGTTAATGCCATTATATGAACATCCAATATTAAAACATTGATGTTAAGACCAGTATGTGGTTTAGTAATGTGTTTATCAAAACAAATAATAAAGAAACAAAATACAAACCTGGTGTAGTTGAAATTAAAGAACCAGTAGCATTTCTAACTGCTCGACACGCAATGGAGTACATATGTTGATCCGTAGAATCAGAACATTCAACCATATTTGCATTCTCAGAAAAGATGCTACAAACATTCGTTGATGATGACGATGCATTTAACAATTTCTTATTATCAAGTATTAATTTTCGAAGCTTACGCCTTTCATTAGGTGGAGTAACTAAATAACAGAGAAAGTATAATATGTACGAAACACAACAATCAGTCACCTTAGAAACATAAAACGGAAAAAAGTATACTTATAATCAAATTCAAGAGGTATTACTATTTGTGATATCTGCAAGTGGAGATCTGTTAGAGATATCTGAAACAGGAGTTCTCGTAAGAGGACCTACAAAAAAAGCAAGTAGAATTATGATTTCAATCTGAAACCTGATTTTGATTTGGGTTCTTCTGAGTTAAGAAGTTATAATTACACTTACTACGTAAATTTCGTTGAGATGAATTAGCAGCTGATGATGACCACGCATTCTTTAATTTCTTATTATCAAGTATTAATTTTCGAAGCTTACGCCTTTCATTCGGTGAAATAACTAAAAAACATAGAAAGTATAATATGTTCAAAACACAAGAATCAGCCCACTTAGAAACATAAAACGGAAAAAAGAATACTTATAATCAAATTCAAGAGCTATTACCATTTGTGATATCTGAAAGAGGAGATCTGTTAGAGATATCTGAAACAGGAGTTCTTATAAGAGGACCTACAAAAAAACCAAGTAGAATTATGATTTGAATCTAAAAGCTGATTTTGATTTCGGAAATGATGAGTTAAGAAGTTATAATTTCACTTACTATGTAAATTTCGTTGAGATGAATTAGCTGTTGTAGAAAATGAACGTGAATTCTTTGACATTGTTAATTCTGAAAGAAGGATAAGCTTTCAAAAGAAGAAAGAGTATTAAGATCAGGAACATTAAAACGAATAGAAGAAAACAGTGGTTTTTAAATTTTGAATTACAATATATAATACATAAGGATAAACATAACCTCAATAAATTATAATATTGCATTTTATCATTTTGTAATTAAAATTCATTTCATGAAAAGTAAAATAAAATTGTTTCATATTATTGAATTAATTATTCAAAATAATGTATTACATTGATAAAAAAAACTTAACAACAAATTTTGTAATCTTTGTGGAATGTAAATCGGATGTTCATCGGTTAGGTTTATGGTTTATTTGTATATAATTTTTAAAATAAAATATTACTATCTTTATTTAATAACTATTTAAGTTAAACGGTATTTTCTTCAGTTATCCAAATAAACCAAAGAAAAAAAATAAAATAAAACATGGATCAATAAAGCAAACAAAAAAATCCAAATAAAATGGGTTTGAATTTACGCTTCATACTTGGTTACGATTTTTCTAAACAACATTCTTTGAATGACTTAGAGAAAATTTGAAGTATATAAAAAACCTATTGAATGAGATTACTTAAATAAGTAATGGGAGAAACAGGCACAAATTAAATATTTTTTTAAACTGTAACATATGACGGATACTTACTAAATCTTAGTGGGCAGGGATAACGGTAAAAAGCAATAAAGAACAACCACATCCACAGATAATCCTATATAAATTATGAGATAAAATAATAACATTAAAATTGTTTAAAGATAAGAAATGTTTGTAGATAAAAAAGTTGTTAGTTGGGTATATACAATATATATTATAAATTGTTGCTACTATTCATACACATAACTTTTAAACATAAATATTAACTATTGAACATCTCAATATTTAATTAACAATATACATTATAATAAGCAGATAAGTTTTTAGGAATTCAAAACCACATAATCAGTCCAAAACATAACCCACCAAACACCCAAAAGCAACAAAACGAAAACCATAAGTTCAACATGGCAACAGCATATGAAATCAACACATAAATGTATTTGAAAATACATAAGACACTATTTCTCAATCTTTGGAATCAAAAGCGTCGAAACACCAGCATCTTCATCCTGAGAGAGTTCATCACTGATGCGGCGCTTTGTCGAGGAGCAACCTAATGCATCATCCACATCGAACACTTCACGAATATTACGTTTTGTTTCATCAGAAGACGGATTCTTAGTGCCTACAAGTGCTTGGGATGCAGGTGTAACATTCTCACCGCAGTATGACAACTCATCCTGATATAAAAAGACAATAAGTACTAACGTTTAAAATTTTTTACTACAAATAAGGAAATTCTCAT
Organism: Helianthus tuberosus; assembly: GCA_030545235.1. Lineage (NCBI taxonomy): Eukaryota > Viridiplantae > Streptophyta > Magnoliopsida > Asterales > Asteraceae > Helianthus > Helianthus tuberosus. The sequence continues at coordinate 105,734,190 of CM060431.1, read as the reverse complement.
ATAACCTTCATAAGGTCAACAGGAGTAGACAAACTGCAGGATTCTGGAACATCCAACGATTCGGACTGCTCATGCTTTAAGTACATAATACATAATAACATAAAATACACACAATGGTATAAATATATTTTAAAAGGATATGTATATCAAATTAAAAGAATGACATAATGAAGATTTAGACCTGGTTAAGATTGAATTTGGCGCAGAGCGCGGCAAGGATCTCATCATCGTTAGTGGCCATTGAAATACCATAGTTTTCAACCTGATGCTCAATGTTATAGTCTTTAACACTTATGATGAAAGCATACCTCTTTCCAATCAATTTGTCAAAGATCTCAGGATATGGGTTCGGTATCTCTCCAGAATTAACAACCTATAATTTTATAAAAATTAATATAATTACAATGAGCAGAATGATTCCATAATTTCAACATACAATTTTATAAAAATTAATTTTAAACTATATATAGTACATGGCCAAATAACTGAATGCATGTATTTGTTACCTGATCTTGAATTGAAACTAAGTCTTTGGCAGTTTTCTTAAGAATCTTGTAAGCTTCAAAATCAAACAGTGTCAAAAACACAGTACCGGAAGAGTCTTGCACCCTGATAGGTATCTTGAACCTATCAAAGTTAAAAACAAATGAAAACATTAGTATTACTAAAAACAAAAGTGTCGTTCATATTAGTATTTAGTATAAGGAAATAAAACTGTAATCTCAAACCGCGGAATAGAATAGATGTCGACTCCTTCACATTTATCATTTGTACACACCAACGATTTTTCATGATCAACACCAGGTAAACCATCCGGATTTTCTTTCGTTACAAATCTTTCCTCCACACATGACTTACAGTGGTTACAACCATTGTAATACCAAAGTTTATCAGTGCATATAGCTGTGATTGTGCCAACAACCAAAACCTTCTTTGTCTATCAACATCAAACAAAAATAATAACACTTAGAAAAGACTTTTAAAAAACTCAGCATGTAGAGTACTTATAAGAAAATACACACCGTTGATATGGTTCCCAGGAAACCAATAAGCATGAAATCAGGGTTATTAAGAAACTCATCTTCAACACTTGAGATGACGTTTGAACCAACATGATCATTTGATGAAGATGAAGCAGAAATTTTCTCTACATATCTAAACAGATTCATGTGATGAAATTAAAACGTAAAAAATAAATGTAGGTACAAAATAATACTGTTCAATGTTTATATGCATACTAACTATACCTCTTTCTAAAAGAGGATATCCCTTCAATGTTAGTGTCAATAAAAAGTCTGCTTAGCTCAAAGCCGTTTGCAACGCCACGCTTGCCTGAATTTAAAATTAAAACCAAATGTAGATCAATATAAATAGTGTCAAATTTAAAACATATAAGTAAATCTAAAGATAAATCTATAACAATAAAAAAATTAAACTAATTAAGTTAAAATTGTACCTTTGTAAAGGTTGACCATACCAAAATGACAAAGGATAACAACATATTTCTCTCGTTTCTTATCATTCATGTAAGCAAACATGTCAATAGCAAAACCATCCCACAAAGTAACCAGACACTTTTGGCCTCTAAAATATTAACATAAAACATAATAACATCAAGCAACCTTATAATGGTTTAAACGTCAAAATGCAACAACTTAATAAAAAGAACGCACTCAAGGTCTTCAAGTCTAAGATTAAGTCTCTTGCCCTTGCTCCCATCCTTCTTTGACGTATCCTCTAGATTGAAACATACATCCACATAACCAATCCAATCTATAAACAAAAATATATTGTGAAAAGAAAACAACATTAAGAAGTGATAAGAATAAAAAAAAAAACAATAAGACAAAACAATAGATATATATCATGTAGTGATTTACATACCAATAACTGTATTAACTTCAAATTTATTTTTAACAACATCCTTGAGGTTAACGAAATTAAAACGGTATTTCGGTCCAGACCAGTCAAAGCATTTCTCAACAGAAGTATAGAAATAAAGTGATATTTTGTCATTTCTCTTGGTATACTTAGCAGATGACTTATTAGTAGCAAGAGAAGGTTTGGTGATAAGAAGACATTCATCCAACTGAAGAAAGTGTTTGAATTTTCCTAGCATTTTATGCAAACAGCTGGCTTGTATCATAGTTCCCTAAGAATATGAAACATCCGATTAAATAAAAAAGGTGTTATATTCATTTGGATATTCATATGTCCAAAAAAATTATAACACAACTATATACGGTACCATCTCATCCATGAAGATCATATCAAGACGATATATTTCATTTTTGTTATCATTCATCATCTTCTTCGAAATGCTAACAATCTTCACTCTAATCGAATAGTTGTTTGAGAATGTATTAAGATCGTTAAGCATGCTAACCTTTGCAACCTCCATTTGAAGACTGTACATAAAAAAAAAGAATAAGCAAAATATAAGTATTGCTAAACGTAATATGATAATACAATAAGCATGGATGTTCTTAAAAAAAATATCAAGGTTGAAATTCAAGCTTACCGATTATCCCCTAAAAATTTTAACTGAATGCAGTGGCAAATGTAATTTCAAATGCAGGGAGTGTATATCTTTATATGCTGCTTTATTAAAGTAATAAAATATTAGAAATAATATGCAAAGTAGGCAAAAAAAGAGAAAGAACGTCAATTTTAAATTACCATTTTGTATATTAAGAATTTCAATATTTCAAAATTACTGACTTGATTTCAAAGCAATTTTCATAATGACTTTTCTATATTTTATTTTAAATTTAATTAAGAAACAATAACCGTCAATTTGAAATTCACATTTTGCTTAACTCAAATGTCCAAAGCTCAAGAAATTAGCATTAATTACTAATTTGATTTGCAACAAATAGTCATTAACAATCAAATGTTTGAACCACTTTCAATAATACAATACCCAAACAATCAAGATGAGGAACTTAATAATCATCCAAGTGTATTTTGTGTTACCTTATTTATTAGTATAAAGATGAAACTGTTCAATTAATAGTACAGATCAAACCACTGAAGTGATGTGATAAATACGCTTACATATAAACCACTGTGGTGATAAACACTGTTACATACAAACAATGATGCCATAAAACTGGTTACATATAAAACACTGAGGTGATCACATCTAACAACCTAACAGACTATAAACACTGATGCGAAAAACACTGTTAAATATAAACACTTAAACACTCTTAACATCCAAGTGTATAGGAATTTTATTTTATTAAAATAAAGATGAAACAACTGTTCAATTAATAGTAAAGATCAAACCACTGAAGTGATGTGAAATACAAAACTGTTCCTAAACACTGTTACATATAACCACTGATGCCATAAAAATGGTTACATATAAAACACTGAGGTGATGACATCTAACAACCTAACAGTCTATAAAACACTGATGCGGAAAACACTGTTACATATAAACACTGTTAACATAAACAAATAAAAAGAAACATAGAATAACTAAAGTTGATGCTGAACCACTGTTATGGTTTGACACTGTTATTGGACGTCATAAATTTCAGATTTAATTTAAAAGGTAAAAGTAGTGTAATATGCTGCTTTAATAAAATAATTAAATATTAGAACTGATATGCACTGTAGGAAAAAATAAAAAAAGAGAGAGAGAACGAAAAATTTAACTTACCATTTTGCATATTTTGAGTTTCAAAATTACTGATATCGTCAGTAACTACTGACTTGATATGAAAACAAATGCCATAATGACTTTTTTAAATTTTATTTTAACTTTAATCAACATATAATAACCGTCAATTTGAAATTCAAAATTTGGTTAATCAAATGTCCAAAGCTCAAGAAATCAGCATTAATTACTGATTTGATTTGAAACAAATAGTCATCAAGAATTTTTTTTTATTTTTTAATTTAACTTTAAATTTTATCATGAAAATAATGTTGGTGGAACTCTTATGTAATTGGAATGTAAAGATTAGGTAAAATGGTAATTTGATTGTAATTCTAGTTTTCATTTGATAATTTCAATGTATCACTAATTAAGAACATCAAAAATAAAAACGTGAGCACTGACTATTTTTTAGGGAAACCGCTGATGGTCAATATCAGTGAATGTCAACAATGTAAAAGTGAGCAGTGGCTATTTTTTCCGATCAGTAGATACCAACCAGTTTTCGAAACACTGATGTTCGGTCAATCAGTGGTCAACATGGAGATTGAAGAAACACAGGTTGTGTATCCGCAGTGGAATACTTGAACAATCAAATGTTTGAACCAATTTCAAGAATACTATACCCAAACAATCAAGATGAGAAGCTTAATATTCATCAAAGTTTATATGAATTTTATTAGTATATACATCATCCACTGTTCAATTAATAATACAGATCAAACCACTAAATTGAAGTGATAAATAGTGTTACATATAAACACAGTCTTTTAAATTACCATTTTGCATATTTTGAATTTCAAAATTACTGATATTGTCAGTAACTACTGACTTGATTTGAAAGCAAATGCAATAATGACTTTTTTAAATTTTATTTTAACTTTAATCAACATATAATAACCGTCAATTTGTAATTCAAAATTTGCTTAATCAAATGTCCAAAGCTCAAGAAATCAGCATTAATTACTGATTTGAAACAAATAGTCATCAAGAATTTATTTTTATTTTTTAATTTAACTTTAAATTTTATGATGAAAATAATGTTGGTGGAACTCTTATGTAATTGGTTGTCAACAATGTAAAAGTGAGCAACGGCTATTTTTTCCGATCAGTGGATACCAACCAGTTTTCGAAACACTGATGTTCGGTCAATCAGTGGTCAACATGGAGATTGAAGAAACACAGGTTGTGTATCCGCAGTGGAATACTTGAACAATCAAATGTTTGAACCAATTTCAAGAATACTATACCCAAACAATCAAGATGAGAAGCTTAATATTCATCAAAGTGTATATGATTTTTTTTAGTATAAAGATGAAACAACTGTTCAATTAATAATACAGATCAAACCACTGAACTGATGTGATAAATAGTGTTACATATAAACAAAAGTACTAAACCCTGTTACATATAAACACTGATACCATAAAAATGGTTTCATATAAAACACTGAGGTGATGACATCTAACAACCTAACAGTCTTTAAAACATTGATGCGGAAAACACTGTTATATATAAACAAAGTCTTTTAAATTACCATTTTACATATTTTGAATTTCAAAATTACTGATATTGTCAGTAACTACTGACTTGATTTGATAGCAAATGCCATAATGACTTTTTTAAATTTTCTTTTAACTTTAATCAACATATAATAACCGTCAAATTGAAATACAAAATTTGCTTTAATCAAATGTCAAAAGATCAAGAAATCAGCATTAAAATAGTGATTTGTTTGAAACAAATTGTCATCAATAATTTTTTTTAATCTAACTTTAAATTTTTTGATGAGAATAAAGTTGGTGGATTTTTTCCGATCAGTGGATACCAACCAGTTTTCAAAACACTGATGTTTGGTCAATCAGTGGTCAACATGGAGATTGAAGAAACAGTGGTTGTATTTCAGCAGTGGAATATTTTGAACAATCAAATGTTTGAACCAATTTCAAGAATACTATACTCAAACAATCAAGATGAGGTGCTTAATATTCATCCAAGTGTATAGGAATTTTATTAGTACAAAGACGAAACAACTGTTCAATTAATAGTACAGATCAAAACACTGAAGTGATAGTATAAATTCTGTTACATATAAACACTATTAACATAAACAAAGATAGAATAAACACTTTTAACATAAACAAACATAGAAGATGTTTTGTTGATGAAGAACCACTGTTGTTGGAGAGTGTTTCACATTTAGTTGATCGGTGCTTGTCTGGACTTTGGTCTTGATCAGTGGTTCTTCATAATTGAACAGTGGATGATGTTCATCAAACTTTATGTACAACCATCCTTATATCCAACACTTGTTAGGCAGATCAGTGATGTGCCATATTAACTTGTTATAACCACTGTCAATGTAGGAAACTTAGCTGGGCAGTGCCTATTGGTGGAAACTTCAGTTTACCTACAAAAACTGATGAATTTAGAATAAATAACGCAAACTATTGTTAAGTCAAATAGCTGATGGAAAACTTTTTAACCACTGCTAGTAATTAAAACACCGATAGTGATTAACAAAACTACGTTTAATTGCTCAAATTGAGATGACGGGAGATCTGCAAAGGATTACAAATGAATCAATGCACCAATAAACAGTAAATCAAAACGTTAGAAAAACCCAAAAAAATAAATCACACCAATTTAAGTTACCTTGGTGATGTCCTAAACTTTTTCACTGGTATCACCAATCAACACACCTGGTATAACCTTTCCCATTTCCAGCTCCTCAACAACCGTCCGGCAGAGGTTGCTTCTAATCAACAAACTCTATAATCCAACAAAAAAGGTCTGGAAAGACAAAGTACAAAACATATCAAAATAAATCTGCTCGTAATCACATGATACAACAAACCAAACATACCAGAGTCACCGATTAAGAGGAGGTTGTACAAAAGCGTTCATCGAGTACGATAAGGAGATCTGTTTCTTCTTCTGAGGATAGAAAAGGGTTCATCATGTTCAGTAGGCATGGGCAAATACCGATCCCGGTACCATACCGTCCCGATACCGACAAATCCCGATCCCGATTTTTGTGAAAAATGGGTACCGATACCGAAATACGTCGGTTTGGTACGGTATCGGTATTTTGAGGGTAAAATGCGGTATTATACCGATACCATACCGTACCGATACCGACAAATACCTAAAAGTGGATACCGATACCGGTACCGAAACCCCTTCGGTATGGTATTCTCGGGATCGGGATCGGGATGGGATCGGTATTGGATACCACTTGCTCATCCCTAATGTTCAGTATGACAAAATAGATAAAACGAAATAAAATTTCTAGGTAAAAAAGTAGATCTTACATGATTATTCTCTTCTTCAACCACTGGACGGTACATGATTTAGGGTTTCAAACGAAGATGTATCCAATAGAAGTAACCTCTGCCGTACGTTGTTGAGGAGATGAATATGAGAAGAAGAAGAAGAAGGCTAAACATGAGAGAGGATAAACATCGATCGGAAATAGAACAGAGCAGAGCAGAGAGAGAAAGAAAGCAAGAAGCCCTGAATGAGTAAATGAAGGAGGATATAAATAGAAGAGAGCAGTGGCACTGTTGGGCGGGAAAAAGGGCATTTAGGGGCTCTCTGGTGTTGACACGTGGCCCAAATAACTTTCATTTATTATATATAATAGATTATCACTCATATTTATGGATCTTTACCTCTAAGAACTTACAAAAAAAAAATGTTTGGTTTAACATGTATGATGTTAACACAAACTTAACTTGGACAAACAAAACTACACACATATATACATGCTTGCATCTAGGAAAAAAAAACTAATTTAGTCGAACCGCACAAAAGTCCGAAAAAAAACAAACTGAAATTTACGGTTCGGTTACGTTTTAAATTTTATGTAAACGAAAAAAAAAACTGAACCAAAGCGAATAACCTTATGATTATTTTTTTAGGGTAAAGATCCGTACAAAGTTTCTTATCGTACAAAATGTACGGAAGCCATGAAAAAGTAAAAAAAAAAACGCGGTGGCATTTTCGTAATTGTTTTACTCGTAATTACCCTACAAAGATCAAAATTACCCTACAAGCTCAAAATTACCCTACAAGATCATTTATAAAGTAATTATGATGCTCTACAAAATTACCCTATAAAATCAAAAAGATCAATATTACCATACAAGATCAAAATTACTCTACAAAATCGTTTGTAGAGTAATTATGATACTCTACAAAATTACCATACAAGATCATTTATATAGTAATTTTAATAATTACCATACGAGTAAAATAATTACGAAAATGTCACATCGTTTTTTTTTTACTTTTCCACTCCATTCGTACGTTTTGTACGATAAGATACTTTGTATTTGATCTTTTACCTATTTTTTTAATGTTTGTTATATATTGATTTAGGAATTATTAATTTTATTTTTGAATGTTAAGTATTTATAATAAAAATATTAGCATGTTTATTTATCGTTGAAACGATTTATACATTGCCTACAAGAAATAACAAAAAAATTAACATAAAAATTTAATGATTTTAAAAGTATTATAAAAGAAAATGTCTTAATAAAACTTTTGAGAATAATAAAAATAGAATAGAAGGTTAGTGTAATGTGAACTTTATTATTTTAAAAAGGTTAAATATAATAACATAAATGTAAACATCTAAGAAAAATTCTTAAAGCTTGCATTATACAACCCGTATAACATACAAGAACTTAAACTAATACTATAATATTTTAACATCTGTTTCATTTTAATTATGTTATTCTTCCAATCAAGTTAATAGAAGTTGGTTATGTTTGTTTTCGCAGCAATCTATAACTAATTAAGCCAAAAGCTTTATTGTATGTTTAACTCACAACAACAACGCTCCATACGAGAACCTTTTGGGAAGCTCCTACCTTCAAACTTATAAATTGTTGGATCAACTGTGAGGATTTCGTATTTGTATTTATAATTTATTACTCATCAATTACATCATATCTACCGTTACAAGAGTTATATATGTCACGAATGTTAAACAAATCATGCTTCCACGTTGACAGTTTGAAATTGACATGAACCTGAACATGGCACGTGTATAAAATAAAAACAATTAATATACAAGAAACACATTTTTAAGCAACTTACAAAATAAACGGACTACATAGGTCACCCCACAAACCCGTTAGTTGACATGACCCCAACCTATGTGGCGAAATGTATTTAAATGTGTTCACCTTGAATTGATCCAAACTCGTATTAGACTAAACTTAAACCAAATAATTTCGAACAAAATCCATGTTGGTTCATAATTTAACACTAGTGTTAAGGATTCGCGTTTTGCGTAGGCATTGTTAAACCGAATAAAAATTAGACATAAAAATGTTGAATCACGCATGCCCGTTGCAGCGTGTTAACTTGCAAAAAATTAACCTTAAACGTTGTTAAACTTAAATTGCAAAACAAAATAAAGTAAAAACTTTGAACCACACATTCGCTTTGTACCCGCACATTGTGTCACGGTTGTTAACTTAAATTGCAAAACAAAATAAAGTAAAAATTTTGAACCACACATTCGCATTGTACAGTGTTAACTCGTAAAATTTAAACCGAAACGTAAAATGACAAATTTGTAAAATATAAAAAGTATACGGGAAAAAAGTTGAAAGTGAAAAAATATTAAGATAAAAAATAAAAAAAGAAAATGTTATATGACAAAGTTGTAAAAGACAAATAACTATAGGGCTGAAAATTATTAAAAAAAAATTAATTATAAGTACTGTTACTCATAAACTAAAGGTTGGTAAAAGAAGAATATATCATGGGTGAACAAATAAACCAAGAAGGAAGATGTATGCATTACTCAATTGTACACAAAGCCATAGTAACTTATACAAAGTTGAATAGTAGATTTAACTCACATAAGTTTTTTTGTGAATTAATAGAGGGAAAATTTATAAATCCACATCAACTATTTTATTATAGAAAATGTTTTATATTTTTATATACTTCTTTTGTTACCATTTAATACTATTGTATCTAAATAAAATAAAATATACTATTAATACAAAACATAACATATATTTTTAAAATATTACATGACATAAAAAGGGATGTGAAATGATTCCTTATGAGAAAAATAAGGGTCTTCTTGTTCCCACACCCTCTATATCTTATTTTCACATCCCTAGTGTATACGACTCCGTATACAAAATATACAGCCCGTATAGAATGTTTTTTAATAGTAAAATGCGCAGAGAATGTTTTTTTTTATTTTACTATATACGGCCCGTATATAGTTATACGAGTTGTATACACGTTTATACGATTTGTAAAACGTATACGGCTCAATTGAATTATTTTGGTAGGTTTTTGATGTTACCAAATGTATACGGGCCGTATAACTGTATACGGCCCGTATATAAGGATGTTTTTTCAAGTATCACGTTTTTTCCAGTAAAAACACCATCATTCTAGGGTTTCTAAACTCTTCATCATCTTTAACAACATTAATCGGAACACGCCGCTTAAATCGGAGCACAAGTAGAGTAACGTTACTGATCAGTCCGTTGATCGAGTAACTAGCAGAAGAACCCAACACAAACAAGTTCTCCACAGTTTGTTATTCAGATCTCTGTTCGGTCATCTTTCCAAACTACAACACACGATAACTTTAAACTTTATAGTGTGTGATTTGACCAGGAAATGATTTGAGGTGATTGCTACTTTTAATAAGCTGTCATAGTTGTCAAATTCGATTTCAACAAATCTTTTCCTTTTCCTTCAATTTCTAGAACATTCTCCGTTACATAAGACGTGTCGGGTTCTTCTACTGGTATTTTAATGAAGTATTGAAGATTGAATGTGCAAACCCAACAGTTTTTTACTACGGAGACGGTGGTTATACGAAATACAAACCGCAACCGTTTTTACTACGGAAACGGTGGCTATGCGAAATACAAACCGCAATCTTTTGTGACTATGGGAAACACAAGTTTTCTTTTTGAGCTTGATGGATGTCCGTTATCTCAGTTGAGGCGGGCATTGTTTAAATCTGAATATAACTAGATGTTAGGTGTATCAGCGTTGTTTATCACCCTGTGTGAGCATTCGAAACCCGACAAACAGTCTTGACAACTGTGACAGCTTATCTATCTATGTGTGTCACATCCATCCTGTTATAGCAATCGATATGATTAATTTTACAGATTTTTTTCTAATTAGCGTTGTTAACTACCAAAAGAATGCATACACAAATAGTTCTAGTGGACGAAGCAAAGAGACCGTTGTGTATCTGAATCAGGTTCTCAAACAAACACAAATACCAGAGCTGTTATCTCGGTTGTTCAGTACTTTCGTGATAATAAAACAAGCAGGCATTGATTTTGCCAAGATTGAAGGAAAGAATCTGGCCATAAGCGTTGTGGATTCTCAGCGTTATTCGAATGTAAGTGGACCAAGTGATACGCTTATCTATTCTGGTTAAGGTGGGCATGGTTTGTTCGGGAGTAAATCACCACCCAAAGATCAACAACTTGTGATTGTCGGGTTCTGCTAGTTATTAAAATTACAACACACGATAAAATGCTTGGAAAATTGCATCAACTCTCCTATATCAAGTTGAACGGACGATATGTATCTTCTATCATGCGACGGACCCAATTATTCGACCGAGTAATCAATTGTATTTTTTTAGTTGCTTCTCTTGTTAAGTTTCTGAACCAACCGAAATCCACAAATTCCAACAGTTTCTTCGTAGATTCCGTCCGGTTTCCAAACTCTTTCACTCAAAGTTAATATTCACTGTGGTGGATGCAAGCATAAAGTTAGAAAAATACTCTGCTAGTTATTCGAAATGTTTCGAATCATCACAGAAGACGTGTCGGGTTCTTCTGCTAGTACTTCCGAGATCTGAACCAACAGAAATCAACAATTTTCAACAAATTGTAAGATCAGGAAGCTCAACTTGAATGGACGATATGTATCTTCTATCATGCGACGGACACAATTCTTGCAAGTTAAATCCACAATCAACGTATACAGGTGCAAGAGAATGGCGAGTTATTTTCAGTTATTTCTGTTGATCCACAAATTCCATTGTTTAAATCAGAATCAGGTTCTCAAGACAAGGATCGTTCTAATAGATTAAAGAGAATAAACCATTTTTTTACCATTTTTTACCCATAGTATACAATCGGTAAATTTGTTTTTTACAGAGTGTATACGGCTGTATAAACGGTATACGGCCCGTATACATATGGTAAAAAATGGTAAAAACCTCTTTAATCTATTAGAACGATCCAATAAACGAAGAACAAAGCATATTTTCAAAACACAGGTCCATACAGTGCTGTAATAGGTTGTGGTTCAGCCAAAATGACATCTAGCATTACTAACTGTTCAAGTAAGTGTCTAAAAAACTGAAAATTCAGGTTAACCTTGTTAGTTTCTCAAACAAACACTACAAAATCATATGCTTCCTGAATCTGAATCAGAATGTTAACTCTAAAAAAATTTGTTTCTTTCCTTTTCATGAGGTAAAACCGGTTTCAACATATGTATCTTGCTCAACATATAGATCTCTGAACCAACCGAAATCCACAATTCTTGCAAGTTAAATCCACAATCAATGTATACAAGTGCAAGAGAATGGAGAGTTATTTCAGTTATTTCTGTTGATCCACAAATTCCATCAAATTGTGTCTAATGCAAGGATCTTTGTGTAATAGAACCGACCGAAGAGGCAGCAAGGACAAACCTTCGGTTTACTTTGTGTAATAGAACTTCCGAGCTAACATCTGACGTAGCAAGTAAAAGGAAAAACACGAGCTCACCCTTGTTATGGATGATTACTGGGAAGATTACAATTGTTTTGAGTTTTGTCAGATAATACTTCATTTGTCTAGAAACCATACTGTCAAGAAACTAACATCTTTTTATACTTCATTTGTAACCGTAAGGATGATGCAAATTTGTACGTAAAGATCTCTACACAAACTCTTCTACATCTTTTAACCAATTGCCCATCACTTAAGACCTTGAAAGAATTGTTGAAATCGAAGATTTGTGTATCTGAATCAGGTTCTCTGCCTTAGATCGGTCATTCCTTGTGATACATGAACGTTGTATTCTTGTGTATCTGAATCAGGTTCTAATAGATTAAAGAAAATAAACCCTCGTTTCTTCATCTTCATCTTCAAGAATAATGATGAACAGGTGATGTTTTTTTTTCGCAGAATCGTTGGTATATGTCGACAGTTGAGTCTCCTCCTTCGTGGTGGATAAATATGAATAAGATACCTTCGAGATACTTCGTGTTAGTTTTGATTTGAATTTTGAAAGTGACAAATTGATGTATCTGGTGGGGGTGATATAGTAATTTTCAATAATGTAAGAAGGATTGTAGTAGTAGGACATTGGAATCAGGTTCTCAAACAAACCAACAAAATCCTGATAATGAAAAACATCAGCAACCATTTTTTTCTTTTCCTTCAATTTCGAGAACATTCTCCCTGTATATGTGCTTGTGCTGTAGAAACCGGTGATGAATTTGTGTACACAACTGAACGTTAATTGATATTGTTTTAGACAACAACAGATAATGAACGGATTGTTGGTGGATAACGCAAACAAGTTCTCCACAGTTTGTTATTCAGATCTCTATTCATTCATCTTTCCAAACTACAACACACGATAAGTTTAAACTTTATAGTGTCTGATTTGACCAGGAAATGATTGGAGGTGAAGGTTCAGTGCACGAAAAGTTTCTTACGAAATGTACGTGACAAAACAAGTATGTTGGGAATTAAACGCATGTACGTGACAAAACAAGGATCGTTCTAATAGATTAAAGAGAATAAACCAAGTACAAATCATCTGTTTTCTAAATCTGAATCTGAATGTTAACTTTGACTCATAAACCCTTAAATCCCAACGCTTCTCTAAAAAAATTTGTTCATTTCCTTTCCATGAGGTAAAACCGGTTTCAACATCAAGGGTTGTTTTTCACCCTGTGTGAGCATTGGAAGCCCCACAAACAGTCTTGCAATTACGTCTTCAATCAAAACCGCATTGTTAATTTTAATGATGATTCGAAACATTCCGCATAGCTACCAGAATAACCCGACACGTCTTCTATGATGATTCGAAACATTCACGAACAACAATGGACTCACACTCATTGTTGTGAATTTGGTACAGGCTGATGAAACTCAAGATTCAGACTCCTTACAACTCTCATCAAATGCCTCACCCTTCCTTTTATTCTATAAATATTAAATAAAGAATAACACCATGCCCGTAATCCCACGTTGATAGCTTCCGTTTTATTACAGTCATACGACACGTTTTCTTGTTCTTCAATCTTTGTTACTTCTTAATGTTTTATTTTTTTTCTACTTTTAGAAAGGTTTGAGCACCTCACGACTGTAAAATAGGGTCCGTAAAATATCTAGTGTGATTTACATCTTAAATCCTCTAAATACTTTGAGAAAAATCAAATTTTCGTTTCATACGTGCCGTATAAAAGTATATGGTCCGTATACAAGTTCGTATACATTGTATACGACCAGGCAAACTTATTTACACATGGTGTATACAGGGTCGTATACTCTTATACGGCCCATATGGAATAAAAAAAACTGACAAAGTCTGTTGGCACAGATGTTGTTGTTTTTTTTAATTCTATACGGGCCGTATAACAGTATACGGCCCGTATACACCATGTGTAAATAAGTTTTTTTCCATGTGTTAATATTACGACCCAAAAATAAAAGCAAAGAAAAAAAGCAGAGGAAGTAATTTATCTCGCTTCCATTTGTAGAAAATAAATCCAATTTCACTATCACCTTTCCTTTTAACGGTGTTTAGGTTTACAGAGCAGTGAGACTGTGAGGGGCTGTGTGAAAGAGAAAGTAAGAGTAGCACGAACTTCAGTATTGTTGCTGCTTGACGACTCACTGTGTTATTTTGCATTTTTAACGAACAACAAATACCTATTTTGCACTTTGTGTGGGATACTTTGTTCCATTGTGAACATTAAAAAACTGTTAGAACATCCGTAGTAGGGTTTTTTGGTGTTGCGTTTTTCTTCAAAATTTTGCTTGAGGTCAGTGGCGGATCTTGCCTGTTGAACGTGCCAGGGGCAAAAGACACGGGCACTAAAAGAAGCCCGGGCAAGCCCGGGCCAAACATAGTATATATAAAAAATTTCGATCGAAATGCGGAAAATTAGCACTACGGCCGAAAAACTTGTCCGGGCCGTGGCCCTGCCACAACCCTTCTAAGAACCGCCCCTGCTTGGGGCGTTCTCAATCAAACGTCTAGTGAGATTCTTTTGGCCAATCATATCACTACACCCATTTTAAAACATTAGTTTTAATTAAAAAAAAATAATGGGTAATAATTGTAGGGGCATTATACAACTACACCCGTTATAAGATAATGCCTCATAATGCCCAAAAGCTGACTGGACCGCCACATGATGGATAATGCCCAAAGATAGGGCATTATCTTCCTCCTCCCACTACACATGGTCTTAAAATATGTGTCTGCCTGTCACCTATATGCGTTTCATTGAGAATGTTGGAGATTAAAAAGAATAAAAATCAGAGTAAAATATGATTTATTGAAAATTTTGTTTAGGGATCAAAAGTATAAAAAACATGGTTTTCACCCGCTAAGGCTATAGGTTGTGGGAAAAGGAAGAGAATCGGGAAGCCCATGTGACACATTCCCCAAAGGGAAACATCGCTCCCCTCAATCACATTTGGGGAGCAATTGGTGAGAATTCCCTGTGAGGTTGTTTGTTTGAAATCCTTCATAATGATTGGCTGGAACTTAGGAGAAGAGGATCCACAGTCCACACCCTGTAGTTTAGTTATGTCTTCTTCACCTACCAATAGTGAGTATTGAAAAAACATTTCTAGTAGGTTTCTAAAAATTGTTGTGCTCACCATATATATAGTCTCAAGAAAGAACCACTACCAGTTGTGAGAACCATGAGAACTCCTCTCATCCAATAAAATTTTAACACATCACCTACAATCAATTTAATTCAAAAGGGTATTTTAGTTTTTTTCTCTCAATATCACATCTCATCTCTCTTATATCTAAAACACATCATCATTTATAAAATTGGGAAAAAATATCCTACGTTTTAAATTCAAACATTAAAAGTATAATGTAATTTAGAAAATACAAAAATATCGAAAATGATATCTATTTCTTTTTGCTTTATTTTCACTAATTATGACATAATGCAAGCTATATTTGTCTTATATGTTTATTAGAAAATACAAAATTATCGGAAATGATATATATGTTATGAATCAGGGTCGTCTCCGAAAACGTTAAAAGAATTTTGGGCCCTGGGCGAGAAAAAAAACGGGCCCTACCCATCCTAGTAAAACAAAAATTCATTGTCGTTGCGTCACTCAACAATTCGATCGAACTATATTATGGACACTATAACAAATCAAACAGATTCAGGTCAGTCCGAATAACTTATAAAAAAATTATTTTAGAAGTTAAGAGAAAATAATCTTTAAAAATTATTCATAATATGAATGCATCTATTATGTAGTGACTATTCACATCTATAACTCCTATCTCTTTAGTTATCATTA
This sequence comes from Helianthus tuberosus, assembly GCA_030545235.1. NCBI lineage: Eukaryota > Viridiplantae > Streptophyta > Magnoliopsida > Asterales > Asteraceae > Helianthus > Helianthus tuberosus. The sequence continues at coordinate 105,717,936 of CM060431.1, read as the reverse complement.
TATTAATGCTAGGGCCTATATATAATGACATTTGTATATGATATTGAGATCAATGAATAAGAAAACATTCTCCCGTTTTTCTCTATACATTGCTAATAGGTTCTAGTTGTTACATAACATGTTATCAGCATGAAAGTGCTCTCTCTAAAACCCTAGTTTCTAAAGCGACAGTCACATGATTTCAACCCGTGTTTTATTCTGAAACCTTTGCCGGCCACTTTTTAAAAACCATATTCTCTCTACTTTGGCTAACAACTATCAGCCGATGGAATAACTTATATCTCCAGGTTAAATTGCTTCCGATGTCAAGCTTCCATTCTATAACTGCTTCTTCGAGTCACTACCAGCCCGATTGAGGAATGGGTGCTTTCGTTGTAAACATAAGGTAACTCTGAAAGGTAACCTTCATATAAAAGCTTTACGTTTTGTTGCAATATTGAGATGATGACTACGTGGGTTATGGACTTTAACTTCGTCTCTATTCCCCACCAATATTTTATATTAAATTATTTATAGATTTAAAAGTTTTAATCTATCACTTTATATATAACTAGGTTATAACCCCGTGTATTACACGGGTTAAAAAAAATGTAATTTTACATACTAAATAATAAAACAATATATTTTTAAAAACCTCATTTATTACACGGGTTGAATAAATGTAATTTTATATATTAAATAATAAAAAAATATTATATTTTTAAGAACCTCGTGTATTGTAATTTATATATCAAATAATTAAAAAGTTAAATCTTCAAAAATTCTATGTATTACATGAGTTGAATAAATGTAATTTTAGATTAATAGTGTATTAAATAAATATAATTTTGGACTAATAGTATACTAAATAAATATATTTTATGATAAATTCTTATATATAAATTTTAAGTAATCAATATATTTGATAAATAATAAAAATACTAATAATAGTAAAAAATCTAATTTATATGACTAAATAATAAATATAAAAGAAAGACGGAAAACCCAAAAAATAGGTGCCTCCAATGAATGACATGTGTCACATATTGGATCGATGACCAACGCTACAAATGTGACAAACAACACCACAAAAGGGGAGGTGGATATGAAATACATAGTATAAAGTTAACCGAATAGACTATAAAGAAATTGAACTAAAATAAAGTGTATTGTCTAAATATGGAGTAAAGTGAAATAACACAGTAAAGTATGCATGGTCAAAATATCGAAGAGTAAAATAAGTCATTTTATATTTAAGACCTATCGTTTCCATCAGATGAATGTCCTCAACCACCCGTTATCAGTGACATGTATTTTTCATCATATATGTTATATACATATTACATCTTCTATGTTATGTACAAAAAATAACATAAAGGGTGTGGACAACAAAGGTGTTTCTGAGAAATAGGAACACGTGTAGTCAGTTTTTGAGTTTAGATTGGATAGTTGCAAAATAACATGTAAAATTATTAAACTAATAATATTATAATTAATTAGAAGAGATTAAAATAAAATAATAATTATCTATAAGAGATGGCCTGATATAATGACAAGTGTCCCTAAAGTGGTTTCTTTTATTATATAGTACTAGCGGTAAGATCCGTGTGCAAACACAGGTGGTTTATTAGAAAACCATGCATAACACATATTGATAGAAAGTAAAAAAATAATTAGGGCAGACTTACAAAATTGATATAAACTAATGGTCAATAGGTTTATTCAACAGGAATTCCATTATGTTGATAACCAAACCACTATTGTCTATTAACTGTTAAAAACCTCTGTTGTTTTCCAACAGACTTTCCTAAAAACTGTCATCAATTATCTCCAACAGAACTTGCCAGATTGATAGATAGTTAGTATCATATGTTAGTCAACCCATGATAAAATGGTCAGTCAACATAAATTACAAAGGCTAGTAGACAGATGTTAAGAGAATAATGTTATTAACAAAGAATTTAGTACACTCATTAAAAATGAGACCTGCAAACGTGTTACTACAATGCCAGATATAAACATTTTTCGCAGCATGTGTTCTCAGGATAGGCTTAATGCAGAGCAAGTATCAGCTGCTTTCAAAAAGTTGTATTGCTTTCCAACAAACATTTCCTAACAACAGTTCCTCCATTATACCCAACAGACGTTTCCAGGTTGACAGATGTTTAGTATCATCATAGATTTTGTAAAACTTCTGTGTAAACCACATTAGTAGTGGTTGTACAGACTCGTTTCTCTTTATCACAAATCAAAACTTTCAACCCCTTCCTACTTTTTACCCTAGATACAACAACATAGAGCTGGCCATGACTAATGTAACAACCCGCACTTTTGTGCGTTGTTACTACTCGATATACTCGTTACGCCTAGCACCAGAGATTCGGATCATAATGTAACTATATCGCATATATCGCTATTCGAAGGATAATCGCATATTTTCGAAATACATTATCACTATACGACATCAATCACAAACACTAACACTCACAATGACATTGAGTGAGGACCTATTCTACCCTCCTCGGTGTCCGTGATGTGTCGAAACGCAGACTATTAACGCTAACAAAGACTCTCGGGTGAGTGTTATAGCTCCAGTCGTCGTGATGATGATGACAATACGGGTGAATAGTACCCCGTCAGTCTTTGTGGCACAAAACACAATAACGTTCACGATGACATCAAAGAAGAACCTATACTACCCACCTTGATGGCCGTGAAACGTCGCTAATAATCGCATACTCGAAACGAAAACCGATTGTTAATTATCGAAACTTTGAATTATGGATACGTAAATACAACCCCTAGTGATATATATACATATATAATAATAATATAAATTTACTATGAAAAACGCGTACTTCGAAAACTATCAAAACGATCGAAAACGGAGAAATCCACCGCATCGGAGTGGCCATCCGGACGGATAGTCATCCGGACGGATGAGCTATCCGGACGGATAGTCATCCGGACGGATGGGCCATCCGCACGGATATCCATCCGGACGGATGGGCCATCCGGACCAGTAACTCCCTTCACCTCATTTTGCCTATAAATAGCCTGCCACACCACTGTTCAAGTGATGTGACAGCTCCCACTCGACCAAGCACGCTCCAGGACCCTTTTTCCTCGATTCCTCGCGATTTCGGTAAGATTTCGACCTAAAAACTCGTACTTCTATGATCTACACTCAATTCTACATCCTTCTATCTTTCAAAACTCAAATTCTAACCGTGAAATCTACTGATTTGAGGTGTTTTAAGTTGATGTCACCAAGAGTTCATACGAACTTCAAGTTGTGATCTCATCCCACCATAAACAACTCAGATCTAGGTGATTTCCACATGTTTTGATAACGAATCTCACCTAAATCTATGTATTCAACCAAGGAACTGTGCGATTTCGAGTTAACCACGAGAAACCATCAAGAACGGCCAGTTCTGATGGAGCGGGGTGATTCCCGGCCGTTAGAGCGGGTTGTAACTGATGGAATTTCAAGTATTAGTGCGAAATTACACTGTCCCGGTAACTCCGCATGTATTCCTTCCGATAAACACTCAAAAACAGTGTTCAGCCATCCGCACGGATCACATGCCATCCGGACGGATAACATGTCATCCGGACGGATAACATACCATCCGGACGGATGAGCACCATCCGACCGGATAACTGACTTTTCAATGTTATTCTCGCTTAACCGTACATCGTTTACTCTATTCTTCAATGATTAACACAGACGTACTCGCAACCGACTCAATCAAGTTGTATTCTCGCTAAATACGCACTGTGAGTATACTTGAACCCTTTTTAATCGTATTTTGGGTGTAACATACGTTTCTAGCAAATCGAACTTATCAAACGAATTATTCAATCAATCGAATTATCACTTGCGAATAACTGTTATGCATAGATATACGTGATGCTAGTTGCATATATGCTAGGGCTTATACTCGCGACGTCCCACCATGACTAGTATAGTACTATTGCGCCCGACGGGGTCTAGTTTGCCATCGCATATTCGAGCATCGAGGACTTAGTTGGTAGTATCAGCTTTGTGAGTATATATGTCGTGTGTTACGTTCTTGCATATGGAAATTCGCTACACTTTTTATCTATTATGCTACTTATCAAACCTGTATACTCGCCAATACTTTTGTATTGACAAATATTTTAACGTATGTTGCAGGTTAGATCGCAGACTATATCAAATCAAGCTAGGAGGTCTAGAAACTCCACAAAAATCTAGGTTGTCGGATTTGTATTGTTCAAGAGGACAAGAAATCTGTGATAACTGGTGTGATTATATTATTTGTTAGTATGGGATAACGAATGTATTAAATATTATCGCAATATAGTTGTTATGGATTCTCCTGAGCAATCTGATTCGCCTAGTGCCGCGCCCCGATGATTCCGCCATCGGTTGGGGTGTGACAGATTGGTATCAGAGCCATAACTATAGGGAATTAGGCCAGACTCGACCTAGTCCGGGTCGACGTCTTAGAAATTGACCTAGTCTATAGTCTAAGTACCAACAGGCCGACTCGTACGAACCCAGTGGGGTTTGTATCGGGATTACTTGATACTCTCGATCGAAATTGCTAAAAGCTACAACTTTGTGTGAACACCGCGTACTACAAATTCACACGAAGAAGCCTTTCCTAAGGCTGAAATACTACTTAGCCTTTCCTAAGGCTGACACAATACACATGTTTTCGAAAATACTCGCATAACGAAATAGGGCGATCCAGTCGAGATCAGGTGTGAAAACCAAGAACTCTCGATAGGATTGCTCACTCAGCGCATTTTTCTAGCACGAGAACCTTTCATCGAGTTAGGGGTGACATCCGCATCTCGAAGAAATTCTCCGTTTCGAAATCTAGTGGAACTCACGAATTTATTCGAAGAGCATAACCACAATTAGGAACAAAGCTGTTAAGTCAGGGGTGAAACTCGTACCTTAATAAGCCGTTCCACTCTCTAAATTGGTTTTCAAAAGCTCTCACCAAGGACTCGACTATCATGATAACTCGAGCCACGTGATGACTAGGAAGACGAATGCCATGAGCTGCATCCCAGTGGAAGCATGGAGTCTTCTAGGTCAACGCGCGCTCACGAACTTGTTAAATATAGTTGGGTTACCTTGGGTAGTCAACGCCTAAACACCCAAGGCACTCTATCATACGACCCGCCAATCTTACAACTGGTTGGAAACTTATTTACGTTTTGAAACTTTACGCTTTATCGATTTCTTGATTTAACGATTTTCACCCCATGCTTTATAAACGCACAATTCGCACAGCCATCGCAATCTATGACGAAACCCGAATGTTCGCAACAAAACCAATGCATAATCGATCGTCTTCGCTCTCGTTATCTCACCTCAACACGTCCTCGCATATTCTAAATCGACCTGTATGTGTATGATTACAAATTACAAATATATAAATACATATATATATATATACGTATAAACAAACAAGTCATTGTGTGAGAACTTAGGAACTCCGTGTCTCCTATATGGCTCCTATGTGATTCGCATTTCTATTATACTATCGCATCAAGTTTTGAATGCGCTCAATCGCATCGCGAAACTCAAAAATCATTATGATCGAATCTCACTCCAAGTCTCTTCCTGTCTAGACGCCTTCCAACAACTCTAACTCGAGACGAGTAGCTAGGAGGGGAGCCAAACGAAGTGCCAATAAGGGGATTGCATCACTTGTGACCAAAGAAGTGGTAAAGCTTATTCCTCGAATTGCCGCTCAAGTGCACTCTCTCAGCAACTCTCGAGCCTTGGAAGACTCCAGGATGGAAGCGCCGCAATCGGCTTTTCTATACAAACACTTCAAAGCCTGTGACCCGATGGAATTCACGGATGAAGGAGGTGTGACTCAACTACTCCAGTGGTTCGATTCTATCGAAGTTACCCTTCGTCAAAGCGGGTGTCCCGATAGTTTTCGTACTACTTGCGCTACCGGAGTATTTCAATCGCAAGCACTCGACTGGTGGACCGCCGAACGTAACAAACGTGGAATCTCCGCAGCTTACGCTCTCTCTTGGGATGAGCTGAAAGAGCTCATGAAGAAAGAGTACTGTCCCCCTCACGAAATCCAGAAGCTAGAAAACGAATTTTGGTAAATCAAGCAAACCAAAGTTGACAATGCTGGCTACACCGCAAGGTTCAAACAGCTTAGCATAATCTGCCCAGGTCAGGTCAACACTTCAGAAAAGGCCATTGCGAAGTACATTCGTGGCTTGCCTGAGTGTGTGGGGGGATTTTGTCGAAGCTGCAAGGCCAGCTACCATCGAAGAAACCTACCGCTTAGCTGCAGAAATTAACAACAAACGACTCATGGAAGGATTTTTCTCCAAAAATCCTGTCAAGCAAGCTTATCAGGCAATCGACATTAATCCTTCAGAGGATCCTAACAATGAGTCTTCCGATGAATCTACTGACGATCCTTCGGACGGATCTGCTAACGATTCCTCTGATGGATCTACCGGTGATTCTTCTAATGACTCTGCCGACGATTCTTCCAATGACTCGGCCAAAGATTCTGCAAGTGAGTCCTCAGACGAACCCTCCAACGACGACACCTCTTCGCAAGACACCAACAAACCCAGCCGCAAATGAAAGACTTCAAGCCCAAACTCATCAACCACCGAACTGCCACAGCCGAAGCCTCTTCAAGCAGTTCCGGTGTTTCCAAAACGAGCATACACTGGAGCTCATCCCTAGTGTTACTCGTGCACCTATCATCATCCAGTTGGGGCTGACTGTCGCTATTGCAATAACTGCAACCGTTACGGTCACTTCACCCGCAACTGCCGCATCGAACCGTGAACCTGAGTACGACAACAACAGCTCCTGCAAAAGTCTTCAGCATCAAGTATCTAGCAAGCGTAGGATAAAGTTGTAATGATACGATTTTCGACGTTAATTTCTAAGTTTTGAACCTACTCTATTACTCGATGTTGCCACTATGTGTAACGTTAACTCTCGTCTTCGTTTTCTCTTCCACTCTCTAATCATCGCACCTAGACTAGATTCACACACATACTATATACTATATATTATATACTATATCACGAAATAGTGTGTTTTACCCTCACTACACTCTTAGAACGAGGTACGATAAACGTGCAAGGAACGACTAATCACGGGTGCACACGGGATTATCTGGGTCAGTGCACGGAGACCGTAGTGAATTCTAAGGTGCCATAAGCGTTTCGACGAAGTATGACACCAAATCACGGGATCTAACTAGTAGGGGTCAAGCAAGGTGTGCTTTATTATACTACCGTAGTGAATTCTAAGGTGCCATAAGTGAATTCTAAGGTGCCACGTGGAGTTGAACGTTATTAGACCTATTATACTATTGTGATTTTTTTCAACACACTACACTCAATCGCAAGGCGTAACAAACAGTATCATCGCAAGACTTGTCGTAAGTCTGCAAACGCAATGCAATCACCTCATCAATGGACTCTGGGGAGTCTACCTCGCAGGGCAATTGCATCAACGCAAGACTGGTCATAAGTCTGTTGCAACAAATCTCGTCAAGTACATAAAAGCTCACGATATTGTTGAGTGAGGACCTATTCTACCCTCCTCGATCACCGTGATGCGTCGCAACGTAACGTAACGTAACGTAACGTAACGTAACGTAACGTAACGTAACGTAACGTAACGTAACGTAACGTAACGTAACGTAACGTAACGTAACGTAACGTAACGTAACGTAACGTAACGTAACGTAACGTAACGTAACGTAACGTAACGTAACGTAACGTAACGTAACGTAACGTAACGTAACGTAACGTAACGTAACGTAACGTTAAGCTTATTCGAAACAAGACTCGAACTCGACTAATCGCAATCGCTTATCATGAGTATCTCACAATCTCTATCGCTTATCACGTGAACCTATATCGTTTACTGTGTCTCAGTCTATCGCTATACTGTTATCTGTGATATCTGTGTTCAGTTAGCACGCATGACCTCGTTTCACGAGATGAAACTCATATGGTTAAAGCAAGGTGTTTTAGTCATATCAGCGGACCTTCGTGGAAAAAGGCCATGTGGGGCCCGATGTTAGTAAACTTTGCAGTGTTATTCAATCAAATCGAATCGCGTAAATCGAACCGCATACCTACCATCGCTTGCAACGCAACAACTACCGATTTTCGTAATTCGTTTATCATCGCCGTCATCACTGGTGTTGTATTATTCGCTTAATCCTCTAATCGCTTATCGCTTATCGTGTATAGTCTACCGCTTATTCGTGTATCGTGTACCGCTTGTTCGCTCGTTGTTGTTCGTTACAGTCTGTGTGGTGTTAGTACGCGTGACATCGCTTCACGAGGCAAGACTAACTTGGTTAAACGTGGTGTTTCACCATGTTAGCAAACTCTCGTGGAAACGTGCCATGTGGTTTTAAAGAGGAATCTAATCGAAAACGCGTTATTCGCTTATCGCTTATCGCTCGACGCCTACCCTCACGACACATAAATGTTTGTGTCATCAGGCTACTCACGCACGCTGCTACAACTACGTTCGCAATTCAACTCGTCAGTTTAACCTGTTCGATTCTATCTTATACTCGGTCCGACTTCCTATCGATTGGGCCGGGTAAGTGCAATTTCTATTCGTGTCATATCGGCACACCTGACATCGCCTCACGAAACAGAAGTAATATGGGCAAAACATGGTGGATACGCCGTTGGTACTTCCTATATATATATGTGTTTTAACCATATTACCAAACTTTCGTGAGAAAGTGCCAAGTGGGGCTCGATGCTAATTAACTTTTCAAACTGTTAAAAACTGATTTTTATAAAATTTTTATTAAAACCATTGGACAAGTGAAATTTCCTCACAATGTGGAGGTAACATCGAATCAGCTTAACTCCATGTCCGAGAAAAGTTTCATAAGTCCAAGTTTTTCCTTAAAGCTTTTACAACGTCAAAACGAAATCCCTCTTAAGACATTGGTTCGACATCGAGTTCAGCTTGAACCCATGCCATAGGAGAGTTTTCGTAACCCCAGTTTTCATTTTTGAATTCCTTAAAATGTTTGAAACCTAAACTTTCTTGCAACGTTGGTTAACAATCGACTCAGTTAACCCTACGTTATGAGAAACCTTTCAAAGTTCTTTAAAATTTCAATCGCATCGAACTTACAAATTCTTCGCGACTCGAGGTACTCTTGGAACGCCAACTCGTGGGATGCTCCTTTGGTCATTACGTCGCTTCTCGCTATCGCAATCAATCTCTCTTATTCGAAACACTCTCGCTTGTCAACTCTCAGCCGATTAACTCGTTGTATCGCTACTTATCCAGGATCAACTCTCAAAGGTCTACCTATTGGATTAATTTCAGGACGAAATTTCCTAAAGTAGGGGAGACTGTAACAACCCGCACTTTTGTGCGTTGTTACTACTCGATATACTCGTTACGCCTAGCACCAGAGATTCGGATCATAATGTAACTATATCGCATATATCGCTATTCGAAGGATAATCGCATATTTTTGAAATACATTATCACTATACGACATCAATCACAAACACTAACACTCACAATGACATTGAGTGAGGACCTATTCTACCCTCCTCAGTGGCCGTGATGTGTCAAAACGCAGACTATTAACGCTAATAAAGACTCTCGGGTGAGTGATATAGCTCCAGTCGTCGTGACGATGATGACAATACGGGTGAATAGTACCCCGTTAGTCTTTGTGGCATAAAACACAATAACGTTCATGATGACATCAAAGAAGGACCTATATTACCCACCTTGATGGCCGTGAAACGTCGCTAATAATCGCATACTCGAAACGAAAACCGATTGTTAATTATCGAAACTTTGAATTATGGATACGTAAATACGACCCCTAGTGATATATATACATATATAATAATAATAATATAAATTTACTATGAAAAGCGCGTACTTCGAAAACTATCGAAACGATCGAAAACGGAGAAATCCACCGCATCGGAGTGGCCATCCGGACGGATAGTCATCCGGATGGATGGGCCATCCGCACGGATAGCCATCCGGACGTTTGGGCCATCCGGACCAGTAACTCCCTTCACCTCATTTTGCCTATAAATAGCCTGCCACACCACTGTTCAAGTGATGTGACAGCTCCCACTCGACCAAGCACGCTCCAGGACCCTTTTTCCTCGATTCCTCGCGATTTCGGTAAGATTTCGACCTAAAAACTCGTACTTCTATGATCTACACTCAATTCTACATCCTTCTATCTTTCAAAACTCAAATTCTAACCGTGAAATGTACTGATTTGAGGTGTTTTAAGGTGATGTCACCAAGAGTTCATACGAACTTCAAGTTGTGATCTCATCCCACCATAAACAACTCAGATCTAGGTGATTTCCACATGTTTTGATAACGAATCTCACCTAAATCTATGTATTCAACCAAGGAACTGTGCGATTTCGAGTTAACCACGAGAAACCGTCAAGAACGGCCAGTTCTGATGGAGCGGGGTGATTCCCGGCCGTTAGAGCGGGTCGTAACTGATGGAATTTCAAGTGTTAGTGCGAAATTACACTGTCCCGGTAACTCCGCATGTATTCCTTCCGATAAACACTCAAAAACAGTGTTCAGAATGCGAAACAGACGCGTCATCCGCACGGATCACATGTCATCCGCACGGATCACATGCCATCCGCACGGATCACATGCCATCCGTGCGGATGACATGTCATCCGGACGGATCACATGTCATCCGGACGGATCACATGTCATCCGGACGGATGAGCACCATCCGACCGGATAACTGACTTTTCAATGTTATTCTCGCTTAACCGTACATCGTTTACTCTATTCTTCAATGATTAACACAGACGTACTCGCAACCGACTCAATCAAGTTGTATTCTCGCTAAATACTCACAGTGAGTATACTTGAACCCTTTTTAATCGTATTTTGGGTGTAGCATACGTTTCTAGCAAATCGAACTTATCAAACGAATTATTCAATTAATCGAATTATCACTTGCGAATAACTGTTATGCATAGATATACGTGATGCTAGTTGCATTTGTGCTAGGGCTTATACTCACGACGTCCCACCATGACTAGTATAGTACTATTGCGCCCGACGGGGTCTAGTTTGCCATCGCATATTCGAGCATCGAGGACTTAGTTGGTAGTATCAGCTTTGTGAGTATATATGTCGTGTGTTACGTTCTTGCATATGGAAATTCGCTACACTTTTTATCTATTATGCTACTTATCAAACATGTATACTCGCCAATACTTTTGTATTGACAAATATTTTAACGTATGTTGCAGGTTAGATCGCAGACTATATCAAATCAAGCTAGGAGGTCTAGAAACTCCACAAAAATCTAGGTTGTCGGATTTGTATTGTTCAAGAGGACAAGAAATCTATGATAACTTGTGTGATTATATTATTTGTTAGTATGGGATAATGAATGTATTAAATATTATCGCAATATAGTTGTTATGGATTCTCCTGAGCAATCAGATTCGCCTAGTGCCGCGCCCCGATGATTCCGCCATCGGTTGGGGTGTGACAACTAAACACTAGACGTGGAAGATACAAATCAACACGCTCCAATGATTGTCCTTGACTTTTATTTATTGTCATAGCAAAACATAGTGAAAGTGGGAATTGTCTTCGAGAAATCTTCACTGGTATTCTAAACATAGAGCTGGCCATGACTAAGTTTTGGTATTTTAATCCAATACTTAAATGTTACTATAGTAATTAGTGATATAGTTGTTAATTTTACTGTACCTTTGTTGATTTCATAATTTTATATCTTTTTGTTCAGCTAATACCCAAGGACTTAGTTAACATCAGTATTGGAGTTGGTAAACTTAAAGAGACATTTAAAATCTACGTGAATCAGTGGGACTCTTTTGATGTAGTACTTCAACGTGATCCTCTTCGGAATTGTTACTTTATAAACAATGGATGGGAAAAGGTTGTACACTACATGGGTATGCAAACAGGAATTGTACTTGTTTTAAGATACGTAGCGGATTACATCTTTCTACTTACTGTCTTTGATTTGAATGGATGTGAGATTGTTGCACCCAAAGCCAATGACAGTCCGAAAGACGATACTTCCTCACCCAATTTAGAAGTTGCTCCAATTACTGAGGATTTGAATCACCAGTCGGATATTATAGAATCCAATGACGCAGATTCTGATAGTGATTATGTTGTATCGGATGAATCATCCGATGATGTCGACGACGCAGATTTTGATGTCGCTGTCTCAGATTATGAAGTTGATCCTGATGTATACCCCTTACAATTCGCATGGTACTGCAGCAAACATTTTGTAAGTTTATTATGTTAATATATTATGCCTCATTCTTTGGATGTTAAATGTTTGTTACAATTAAGTTGTTTTTTTGCTACTTTCCTTAAATAAATTATTTATTTCTTATTAATTATTGGTATTTTATATTTATTTTTAAGCATCTGAATGTGAAAGTAGCATCTTTATCAAGGATTCATAGATCATTGAATATGACAGTTGAAAATCTGAATGGAGTTGACACTTGTATGGTCCCGTTGCACAGGATCTGATCGTAAGGAACAAGATGAATCGACTTCGTCTAATGTGCGGAATCCATTATGACGAATAACAGATTTGTTCAACACAGAATTCAACGTTTAATCACTTTTCTGTTCTTTTCTATTCAATGTTCTGAAAGTAGACAGATCCGGTAGAAATACAGACGTATCCGTGCGAGTCAAAAGTTCTAAAACAGTTGCCCGGATCAGATATATATAGACATCCTCAGGAAACTACTAAGTGTTGTTCATGCGGATAGTTTATCCATGCGAATAGTTTATCCGTGTGAATAACCATCCAATGTTATCCGTGTGGATAGTTATCCGTGCGGATAGGTGTTGTCCGTGCGGATAACCATCCGTGCGGATAACCTTGTTCGAACCAACACGTTTACATTCAGAACCTATTCCTGAGATGTCATACTATCTACATACATACATACATACAGTTTACAAAAACACAGAATACATAATATGACTACATGCTGACGGAAGCTACAGACGTATGCACTAACAGACTCCCCCTCGGATGTAGCTGTAGTTCCTTCCAGCATAGTCTTCAATTCCTCCTGCTGCATCTTTGTTCACGAGCTTTCTCCCTTCTTTTCTCAGCCTTTTCCTCCAACATTCTTCTTCTTTTATGTCTTCCTTCAGTCAACCACCAATTTCTATAGACAGGATCTCCATCACGCTTCCGATCCCACTTAGGAATTTTGTTTTCTTCAGATTCAATTGGCGTTTGATCTGTTGGAGGTACAATCCCCAATTTACGTCTTCCCATCTTAGCAGCATGCTCAGCAATATTTTTGGAACGTTGTTCACGCTTGTATCTTTTCAAGAACTCGTCAATGTCCAGATCTCTCCATTTTGTCTTCCAGTATCTTCCAGAATTGATGTCTTGCGCAAAACAAACATCCATAATTGTTTGATATTGCATTGCTTGCTCTCTGTCAGGCCTTTCATAAACTATCTTGTTGTAAAACAGGCAATCTATGTCTTTCTTCGAGCAATTCACAAGCCACATGGGATCTAATACACAAATCCTTCTTGCTTCTCCAGTGGACTTGTTATATAATGAAATTATTGCCTCGGCCGTAGATTGATTGTATAACCACCCTTCAAATTCTTCATGGAAATCTTGCTCCATTGCCCGTAAAGGCATATTCTTCAAACAACTAGGAGGCTTGATATCCAGAGTAATATCTTTTTCACCATTTTCTAAGATTCTGAAAATTTGATCTGGGTAATGTGGTTTCCAATCAGGATACCTTTTCTTTGCTTGCAACTTCACATAGTTCCATAAATGTTGACCATGTTGCTTCACATCTAATCCATAGTAGAATTCTTTAATGTTCTTTGTTTTAACCAATTCATCTATGTTCCACCATGGAAGAGTTTTGATATCAGCCAAAAACTCAAAGTACTGTACTCCCTGTTCTCATCTGATTGCATAGACTTGTAAATCTTCCCAGTATCCCCAAGAAAGAATGTCACCCCAAGAAAGATCTTTGTTGTGTGTGAAGAATTGAAGTGCCCTAAGTTTCTTTCTCTCCTTTGGCATGACCTTGAACCATTTCTTTCTTTCTTCAGCAAGGTTTTCTCTGGGTATGGTTTCTGGAATACCTTCAGTAGTCACTTTCTCCACAATTTTTCTCCTGATTTCATCTTCATTTCTATCTTTGAACATTTCAGCAAATGATGGAAACATCGCATCAACTCCAGAATAGTGGAAATCAGTTTCCTCATCAGATGAATCTGAAGCATCTTCAACAATTACATCATTGTAATGATCAGCTTCAAAAGCATATCTTGGTTCAAATATATCTTCAGATGACTGAGGAATCTCATCTTCAATATAGAATTTAAATTTCCCTTCTTCTAATCCCAACTCTTCCAACATTTCTTCTCTTGACCTCCTAACCTCAATCACTTCCTCATGTTTATCATGTAAGTAAATGACAGTAGGATTCGTGAGGAATACCTGATCTAAGTGTTGTTTTCCAGATGTAGAAGTTTCTTGCTGATCATCATCTTCTTGTTCATTGATCTGATCATTCAGAAACTCCTCAATTTTCTGTTCGTCAATAGGATTCTTAACCAGCAATCCCGAAGCACCTTGATCATCATCATCATTTTTCTTATCATTTTTCTGAACAGACTCGTCTTCATCATCATTCTCTTTATCATCATTTTCATTTTCATCTTCATTTGCTTCATCATCCCCAAGGAGTTCATCATCAGAATCACTAACTTCTTCTCCACGTGCTTTCTTTGCTTCTTTTCTCCTTCTCATAATCTTCATTCTACGAACAACTTCTTTTATGTTGTAAGGCACTGTAGAAGCATCACCAACAAGTACAAATTGTTGCGTCTTCCATTCAAGTAGCAATACTTCTTTGGCCTTTCTCTTCTTTTGTATAGCAACAACTCTACGAATAACTTCATCAGAATCAATGAATATAAAAGGCTCACCAACTAACATGTAGTCTTGACCATGTTCATTTTGTTCTTGTTCTTGAATACCTTCATCAACTTGTTCTTCAGCAACTTGTTCTTGAACACTTTCAGCATCAATCATTTCAGCATCAATTTGACTTGAAGAACCACCAGCTTCCTGAATATCTTCAACAATACTTTTGTTCTTTTGAATTGCATCTTCAGCTAGTCTTCTTTCTCTTTCCTTCAATCTCATTGAATGCAGCTTGAACATCCATTTTCAGATGACTTTCCATATCAGAGTATAACATTCGAAGTTGTTCATCCTTCACCACTTTATCTGCTTTCATAGCTTCCATCTCCAACTTCATTGCCTTCATTTCATTAGATGTAGCTTCACTCATTTCACTGAGAAGCTGATTTAGCGTCCGATTCACATCCTGAAGATGCTTTGTCTTCTCATTTAATGACGAAATTTCTGCCGTTAGGACTTCAATCACTTTAGAATTATTATCGCCATCATCCTTTACTATCTTCATTTCTTTTTCATGGTTGATCAGCACCATTCTAATTTGATCATGAGCTTTCATCAGCTTATTTACTTGCTTCAATAAGATATCACGTTCTTCTTCAGCCTTTACTTTTTCCTTCTCAAGCTCTTTAACTTTCTTTGCCAGAATCTTTACTGCTTCATTATTGAACAAATCATCTTCAAAATTCAAATCTTCTAACGGATCCCCTGATGCAGGTAGAAGATTGCCAAAGTAATCATCTGAAGCTTTTGGACGTGATGATTCTGGAATTTCAATATTTTCTGGAATTTGCGGAAAATCTGAAGAAAATACTCCACCCTCAGTGATCGACGTCGAAGTACCGATCAAAGATAAAAAGATTATATGCTCCTAAGTACCCTAAATTAGTAGTGGCAAATAGGGTGTCGAACCACGAAGAGCTAGTGGTTGGTGTAAGATCTCAATCGATTGCAAAACATGGTAAAAACTTAAAATTGGATTTGTGTTTTGATTTAAGAAATTAGAATTAACTACAATTGTAAATTCAATAAAGTAACAACGAGCACAACCAAGTATCAAGTTTGATAGCACAATTAGTAATTTAAGTTTGTGAATCTGGTTTGGTAGATTATATAGACATAATCTTGTGACATCATATGCAAATTGAGTATTGAAAGACCTATACTTGTGTATCTAAGCTTACAACGATTGAACACCGATGTAATTAGACTATCACAAAATGATCACCATCAAATATAAACATGTTGACATAACCTTCAATCATATATCTTGACATTCAATGATTAAACACCAATTAACTCAAAATACATGAAGTGATTCAAGAAAACAATGTTTAAGAACAATCAACACATGAAATAACACATAAAAACTTAGCAAATGTCATAGATCTCTAACAAACACCATGAATTCATGTCCAACATAGATAAACAACTCAAATTGAACTAAATGGCATACAAACCCTAGCCCTTGGTTGTGATCACAAGGGTTTTAGCCACACATGATCATGCTTGATGAAGAAATGTTGCGATTTCGGTAGCAATTGGAGCAATCTTGATGTTAGAACACCTTGTGAATGAGTATTCCTTGTACCTTGATGTCTCCTAGTCTCCAATGGTTCAGAATAGATGAAAAAATACGACCTCTTCCCTTTAGAATCGTCCAAAAATGTGAAAACCGTCATAGAACCGTAATAGGCCGTAATTTCCGGCGTAGGGCGGAATTTCCGCTCTGCCCCCTTCATTTTACGCTTCACGTACTGGATACGTTCCCAATTAACACCAGGGATGGCCGGAAAATACAGCCCGGGGCGGATTTTACGGCACATGAACCTTGCTTTGCCTCTTTTGCTTCCCATTCTTGTCCCGCATGTTTCCGCTTCGTTCCATGATGCTATATCAATCCAAAGTGCCTCCAATCATCATCTGAAACTTGCACAAATAAACTTGACAAAGTAACTTGTTTTTACATGCATTTAATGATAAAAAACGAGACTTGACATGCAAAAACATTATACATCGGAAACATATATCAAAATTCCCCAACTTAAATCTTTTTCGTCCCGAAAAAGAAGATTACAATGGGATCAGATTGGTTTGAAATTCTGAAACACTTCGTCTCCCCAAGAAGTTCAAAATAGGCTTGATAGATATTGTACATTTTTATGAGATGCAAAGTTCAAGTAACTTTCGATGCAACACTTGGGTAATGGTCAGCTTTTAACACACACATGTTTTTCACCAATGCAAGCTAAGGTCATAAGGCATACCCAACCCACAAGACTTACAACAATCAAGAGTTTACAACCAAGCAAGCAAATAAGTGCGAATTACCTAATCAAACCTAATATGCCTCAACTTGTCAATACATAGGGTTTCACACTCCTCACAATGTATCACTCCCCTCGGGTTATTTAGTGGACTAGTAAAAATGGTACTAGTAATTTTTCTGAAACGCTCAACCCACAATTGTAACATTATTAGCATATGCTAGTACAGAAATCAAAACGTCACCTATTAACAAAAGACTAAATGCAAATCAAGAGGGCTTCATGGGTTGGCTTGGGTGAATGTTTTGGAATTAACGTTGGACAAATGGCTAAATTGTGAAGAAATCCGGATCCTGCAACATAACACAATAACTAAAAACTAACATATCTTCATCTTTTTTTTTTTTTTTTTTGCAACCGACCTCTCATGCATAGCAACATTTTTTTTTCATTTTTTTTTGGATTGATATCACAATAAACTAAACAAACTATCGACGTTGACCCGGATTTCATCAAAAAGGTTAAAAGAAGAGGTAGAAATGGCTTAATGGTAAATTGGGTGAATATTTGTGGGTTTAACAAATGGAAGGAATAGGTTCGAATTGGTGATCTAATGGATTATGTAGGGTGGGTTAATCAAATGAAATGGTTTTAATCAAGAAAGGGTATCCTAACACCTCTATCACTTTTGCATAAATCTCAGTTCAAGATCTTGGAATGTATAACTACACTAGTTCTACCATAATGTACAATTTTGGGTAACCCTCTACAAAGAAAAGAGCATGATATATAAGAATGTGCTCGAGTAGGCTCAAATTCTCACAAAAATGGAAGGATATGGGTAAACGTGTGAAACATGTGTTGACAAGAATATGGCATATTACCCTCAAATAGGTATTTCAATCTATTTAACTTGCAAAGTGTACTCTATCAAGCAACTTAAAGGGTTAACCATGCCAAAGGACCTATGCTTATTCACCGGATATAACATGCAATGAATTGTATATCTCTAATCATACTTGCATGTACAAAGTCAGTTACTTGAATGTTTATTATTCTCTCTCTTTTTTTTTGTACAATCATCACAAATCCTATTATCCCTTATTTTCGGATCAACTTCATGCCTAAGTATCGCATGCCAGAATTTCATCATTTCCCATTTATGAGTAACACTTTTTCAAGGACTTAACTCATTCATTCAACAATCAAACACGTAGCATGTGTGACATTTAACAACTTGAGTTCATCTTTATTAGAAACTTGAAACAAATGCAACTACATGAAAATGCAAACTAGCGAGCCAAATTACCATTTTCCGACATACAACACATAAAACAAAAGAAAGCACGACATCACACACTTCACTTCATGCAAAACAAAAATAAAAAAGGTAAGGAAAGAAGACATGCACCTAATCAATGTGAGCCCGGGGGCGGTTCCAGGATAACGTCAGCGTCTAATGTGGGCAAGTCCCTTATGCACAAGCAAACTAAAAAATGAGTATACGCCACCGGTGACATGACACACGAAAACCCGTACCATTCTTCCCCAACTTAGTTGTTTTCCAAAAATGATGTGATGATAGTGATTTAAAATGACGCGACACACAAAATACACAATGCAAATGCAGACAAACAAAACATGCAAACACACAACGGGTTGCCTCCCATTCAGCGCTGATTTTAATGTCATCAGCCCGACAATACCTGGAAGTCTCATGGTGGTCGAGTGGGATTTTTGCTTACCAATTGTTCCTCAAATATGTGCCTCCAATGATCCGGTAGGTCCTTCATCTCATTCCACCATGGACCAAACATTGTCGTTTTAACCCTCGAATTAATATGATTATGTGGATCGCCCACCTTTTTCTTCCGTGGTGAATTTCCTTTTTGCGTTGCCACCTCCTTCACCATGTAATCCTTTTTTTCATATTTACACCGTGCTGCATTGACTTGTCAATCATTAAACATTCCTCTTTGGTGTGGTTCTCCTTTAAAGGAGGTACACACCTATTAGTAATGTCTCCTGTAAGACAATCATCACTAACAAAAGGGTCAATAACATTTGCAAACATGTTTAACCGCAACTCACGGTCACCAAACTTCATCCCCACAGTTCCATCAACACAATCAATTATAGAACGCGTTGTAGCTAAAAATGGTCTTCCCAAAATCACATTAGCTTGTTTCTCTACTTGTTTTGATGTGGAATCAAGCACTAAAAAATCAACGGGATAATAAAAGTCTTGAATTTTCACAATTACATCATGTAGCATTCCCCTAGGGAGTTTAGGTGACATATCCGCCATTACAACAGTAATATCAGTTTGCTTGAGTGGACCAAAGTCATGTTGGTCATATAAACTCCCTGGGAGGATACTAACACTTGCTCCCAAATCTAATAGTGCTCGTTCAATGCTAACATCACCCACTTGGATGGAAATGAGGGGTGCCCCGGGATCTTTAAGTTTTTGTGGAAGTGAACTTGACAAAATTGCACTTGCATTAGCCGGCAAATCAAGTTTCTTAGGTAATTTATGTTGTCGTTTTTTAGTACATAAATCTTTCAAAAATTTGGCATAAGAAGGAATTTGACGAATCGCATCAATCAACGGTAAGTTAATTTTGACTTGCTTAAATACATCCCACATTTCTTCAGATTGGGGTCCCCTTTTCCCATAAATCGATGCTTTCACCGGATTTACTAAAGCGGAAGGATATGGGGCGGTATTAGTCTCCACACCCTTATCCGTCACTTTAGTAGATTTGTTACCCACAACCTCTTGATTTGTTGAATTTTTAAAAGTTTGATGAGGTTGAGTTTTAGTAACATGAAGTTCTATCTCTTGGTCATTATCAGATTTATCACTAACATCCTCCACCACACCTTCAACAAATTGTGATGGAGTTTCAACATTGTTCTCATAAGACTTACCATTTCTAAGAACACATACCTCATTGACGTGTGCATTTTTGTTGCTCTTTGATGATGATCCTTGATGTTGTGGGTTGATTGTTGTGTCACTTGGAAGCTTTCCCGGTCGTCTTATAGCCACTTCTTCCGCTAGTTGACCAACTTGTTGGGTTAGAGATCCCACAGTCTTACCTTGAACTTCTTGTTCTTGCACCACCCCTTTCAAAATTCCTAGAATCTCATCTAACTTAGTTGAACCTTCATTGGTTGCATTTCCTTGTGATGAACTTGCTTGGCCTTGATTTTGACTTTGACCTTGTTGGAAATTTCTTGAGTACCCTTGTTGTTGAGGTATTCCTTGTTGGTACCCACCTTGATTGAAGTCTTGATTAAATCCTTGATTGAATTGCCCCCGTTGATAGTTACCTTGAAAGTTTTGTTGACGAGGCTGGAATTGTTGTTGTCCACCTTGTTGGCTTGATCCTTGAAAGTTAGGATTCATTTGATTCGCGGGATTGCCATATCGGAAATTTGGATGATTCCGCAATCCGGGATGATACGTGTTAGAATTCATATTTCTTTCCCCGTATACTTGATTAACTTCTTCGTTACTTCCAAAATTCATAGGGCAATCAAAAGCAACATGGCCCATATCTCCACATATTTCACATAACTCTTGTACCTGCGAAACAAGAGAAACATCCTTTCCCAACTTTTGGCAAATCATATCAATTTTCTTTTCTAATGCATCAAACCTTTCATTATTAGGTTGGTCATTTACAACTTTAATTTGATGTGGTTTAACACTTCGATCAGCGGAAGCTTGAGTTTTTGAACCTTTACTTAAAGTTTCTAAAAAGTTCCATTCATAATTCTCATCATGAGTTAAAAAGGTTCCACCGCTACATGCAAAAACAACTTTTTGATCCTCGGTAACTAAACCATCATAAATTTTTTTGACCAAATCCCATTTAGGGATGTCATGATGAGGACACATTCTAAGCATTTCATTAAAACGTTTGAAGGCTTCATGAAATGTTTCCCCAACATGTTGACTAAAAGATTTGATAGCATTTCGAGCTTCACTAGTTTTACTCATCGGATAGTATTCCTCAAGAAACGTTATTTGCATTTCGTCCCATGTTCGAATACTATCGGATGGTAAAGTTGAAAACCATTGTTTAGCTCTATCTTTGAGTGAAAATTGAAAAAGACGTAATTTTACCTCTTCGGGTGTAAAGCCTTCTTTCCCAATGGTGCTACATATTGCTGCATAGTCAATCAAATGTGTGTAAGGCTCGTCTAATGCAACTCCCCTAAAGGTTGGTAAAATAGCCAAGTACTGAGGCCGGATTTCAAACACTCTCCCATTTAAAACCGGTGTAACAATTGGAGATGGGTTTCAAAAGATCGTCGGCCTGAAATGAGTGTCTACTCCGGGTAGTGGTGGATCACCTTCACCACCTGCCATATTTGTGCTTTCGGTATCACTTCCTTCCAAATCAGAAATGTATGAAAAAATTGGGCTTGAATTCAGGCTTGCTCTATGGACAACTCGGTTATGCCTTTCTAATCTTCCTATCTCCGGAACAAATGCTAATGGTGATGATCTTCCAGAATGTCTAGTGTGCATGCAATGAAACTACTACCTGCGCAATCACCACACCAAACGTAACAAAGAGTAAAAAGATACAAGACTTATGATATTTTTGGATTTTTAGCAATATTTAACAAAAACATAAAATCAATCAACTAAAAACAAACACCAAGCGCACGTGCTCCCCGGCAACGGCGCCAAAATTTGATCGACGTCGAAGTACCGATCAAAGATAAAAAGATTATATGCTCCTAAGTACCCTAAATTAGTAGTGGCAAATAGGGTGTCGAACCACGAAGAGCTAGTGGTTGGTGTAAGATCTCAATCGATTGCAAAACATGGTAAAAACTTAAAATTGGATTTGTGTTTTGATTTAAGAAATTAGAATTAACTACAATTGTAAATTCAATAAAGTAACAACGAGCACAACCAAGTATCAAGTTTGATAGCACAATTAGTAATTTAAGTTTGTGAATCTGGTTTGGTAGATTATATAGACATAATCTTGTGACATCATATGCAAATTGAGTATTGAAAGACCTATACTTGTGTATCTAAGCTTACAACGATTGAACACCGATGTAATTAGGCTATCACAAAATGATCACCATCAAATATAAACATGTTGACATAACCTTCAATCATATATCTTGACATTCAATGATTAAACACCAATTAACTCAAAATACATGAAGTGATTCAAGAAAACAATGTTTAAGAACAATCAACACATGAAATAACACATAAAAACTTAGCAAATGTCATAGATCTCTAACAAACACCATGAATTCATGTCCAACATAGATAAACAACTCAAATTGAACTAAATGGCATACAAACCCTAGCCCTTGGTTGTGATCACAAGGGTTTTAGCCACACATGATCATGCTTGATGAAGAAATGTTGCGATTTCGGTAGCAATTGGAGCAATCTTGATGTTAGAACACCTTGTGAATGAGTATTCCTTGTACCTTGATGTCTCCTAGTCTCCAATGGTTCAGAATAGATGAAAAAATACGACCTCTTCCCTTTAGAATCGTCCAAAAATGTGAAAAACCGTCATAGAACCGTAATAGGCCGTAATTTCCGGCGTAGGGCGGAATTTCCACTCTGCCCCCTTCATTTTACGCTTCAAGTACTGGATACGTTCCCAATTAATGCCAGGGATGGCCGGAAAATACGGCCCGGGGCGGATTTTACGGCACATGAACCTTGCTTTGCCTCTTTTGCTTCCCATTCTTGTCCCGCATGTTTCCGCTTCGTTCCATGATGCTATATCAATCCAAAGTGCCTCCAATCATCATCTGAAACTTACACAAATAAACTTGACAAAGTAACTTGTTTTTACATGCATTTAATGATAAAAAAACGAGACTTGACATGCAAAAACATTATACATCGGAAACATATATCACTCAGTTACTTCAACATAGTCATCGTGACTAGCCTTCCTTTCAGCTTCTGTTTCTTGAGGTTTGGATGATTCAACGTGCTGTGTATCTTTACTACCTTGTTCTTTTTGAATTTGAGCTTCACCTTTTCTAGCACGTACACTTCTCGGAATGAATCCAGCTAGAACTGCTTTTCTCTTTCTGATTTGTTTCTTTGGATTGGTAGGATCATAAGTAGAATCTTCTTCATCTGACCCTTTCTGCTTCTTTGAAGACTTTTTCTTTAATTGAGCTTTTCCTCTACCAAGAGTGATTGGATCAAGTTCAGATTCTGATATAGAGGCTTCAGAATCATCATCACTTGATATATCTTGAACAACACCTTCTTGATCCTTTCCTTTGGCTTCTTCGGCTCGAGCACTTGAACCTTGATCCAAATTAGCAGCTTTATCTTCGTTTCTTTTTAGATAGTCTTCAAGTGTTTGTTTCAACAAATCAGCTCCTTCTTGGATTACTGCTGAAGGTTCCAAAACAACATCATCTCTCAATTGCGGTTCTGCAAAAATAGACATTGAGAATATTATTAGAATAGTATAACAATATAATATCCTAACTTCTTTTATCACTCCCCCTATCACTCCCCCTATCACTGTACCCTTGATCACAGTTTTTGAAACTGTTTCTTTTGTGATAACAATTGTTGGGGATGTCTTTGGTGTTCTCTTTCTCTTCCCATCCTTGATACACCACCATCTAGTATCTTTCTTAGTAAACAAGCTCATCCTATCATCTTCATTGTCAGAATCACTATTTTCATGTCTCCATGCATCATTTTCTGGAGCTACATAGTTTGGTTTAGAAATTCTGCAAATCATTCTTTTTGCTCCTGGATTTGGATTCTTGATCATTCTACTGATTGTGTCTGCTGTCATATGTTTCAAACCCAAAATATCATCATATCTCTTTTCTAGATCTTTAAACTGATCATCTATCAACATTTGAACAAACCGAGGATACATGATGTACCTCTTGCTTCCTTCCCTCGCATTCTCCGTCATATAATCAAAAATCACTTGGGAGATATTGTAAGGTCTGTTCAGAACAAGACAAGCGATGATATTCATGATATAATCCGAAGTTTCATCATATCCACCCTTTCTATGTGACAGCGCATGAATAACACAATGAACCATGAATTTGTAGGCGTGACTGAAACTCGTTTTCAGCATCCTTCCATTCACACTTCCAGCAAAACCCATTCTACACCACAACCCTTTTACAAGTCGTTCAGAAATAATGGTTGGGTCACTATCAGCATCTCCTAAATCCAATACCCTTCTTACATCACTAACTGTTACTTTCATCTCCAAGTCTATATCTTTTCCCTTCTCATCTTTTTTTGATACAGCAGAATAAATTGTTTTATCACTCTCTTCATATCTCACAGCATTCCAAAATCGTTTAACATGAGATTCATATGCTACAGTTTTATCTGTTAAAGCTTTAGAGATTCTGCTTTCTCTCAAAAATTTCGCAATATCTTGAATTACTGTATTTTCGGTAAACTCTTTATCCAACAGACAGTAAATATTTTGAGATTTATCCCAATCCTGCAGAAATATTTGATTTATTTAAGAAAAATCTCAGAAATCTCAAAAATATTCTAACACTGAAAAGCTTTTTCTACTTTGTGTAGAGATACGGATGGATATCCGACCGGATGATCATCCGTTCGGATTTTCATTTGAATAACATGAATGGTCATCCGTGCAGATTGTCATCCGTGCGGATAGTCATCCGAACCAATGTAAAAGCATTTGGTATCCACGCGGATAGGAATCCGGGCCATGAACAGTGTATTAACAAATTTACAAGAAACAAGCATTGAAACGAATTTTCATCCTCACGGATTGTCATCCGTTCGGATTGACATCCGTATCAAACCACTGATGAAGAACAATTTATAAACACCAAAAATTTTCTAAGGCAAATCCTAAAATTGAATATAGATCTACACAGAGAATAACAACGCGATCAAAACCCTATGTTCAATGTTGTCTAAGTCGTCCTAAACACAGTTTAATTTCTCAAAAACTTAACCGACACTCGTACCGTCTAATCATCAGATCTGCAAGATTTAAGCATGTTATAACAAAAATCAAACCGGTAAAACTATAGATCTGAACATTCCGATCAAAACCCTATGATTATTTTCCATCAAAACTTACTAACACAATCTAGATCTAAGTCAAAAGCTCCGACAAAAACGATACGCTACAAACAGTTATCAAACAGCGATTTATAACAGATTCAAGCTAGAAAAACATACCTTTGCCATTGTTAATGTTGTGCAAACCAACGAAAACAAAGATCCGTGCAAAGAAATCCGATGAGAATAATCAGAAAGTCGAAGTGTGTGAGAGAGAGAAAGAGTTTTGTCCGGGTGAGTAACATTGACTAACTCTTTGACCCTCTATATATAGTATCACAAGACCCGAAATGTTATTCGTGCGGATTGCTATCCGTCCGGATTCTCAACCGAATGAGGCACACCTTTTCTTTTCTTTGAAGAACTTTGACTTTTTGACCTTTTGACTTTTCTCAAATTTTATCAGATTTTAGAAATCCACTTAAGTATCTCAGTTCAAATTAATGACCCAAGGTACTTAATTTGTCGACCAAGTCCAACTTAATGACCTTGGTTGACCTGAAACAAAACATACTGACTTTTAAACTTTTTGTTCAATCATATTTCTGAAAATTACAAGTGTCAACTTAATGAACTTGTTTTTTACTTTTCAAATACAGATTAGTCATGATTAGCTCCAAACTCATCTTCCAGCCCAGAAACTTCCTGCATCTGCTTTCAACTTTCGAATCCAAAGATCAACTCTCCACTTTGGTTTGTCGGAAAAAAAAACAGAAATGAAAAATCTTTTGTATTTTGAATAAAGTTTCTATGCTAGAAATTGAATACAGAACATAAATGCAGTAAACGTAAACTATTTACAAACATATTTTTGGTGAGCGTGTTAGGGAATCATATCAGCTACCGACAAGTTACAAGTACCGTTAAGCTTGATTTCATACACAACATTTAAACAATTCACTTAGATTGTCGATATACTGATCCTTTTAAATTCTCACACAAATTTCAATCTGTTCAGGATACGAATTAAGTGTTTTAGAGACTTAAACTTATACATGTGTCCCACCTCTTGAATATACTCCCGTATCCAGATCCCAATATTCAGTCTTACAGGTGAGTATAACACAAATGATATCTGTAAGGGGTTAATAAATTATGAAGAATCATGAGAGCTCAGGTCAGAACTACCGTTCAGCAGAGAGATCATGACTCAACCTTTAGGTGTGTCCCCTTTAGAGGATCTTTTTTACAACAACATTGCTAAGCAATTTTATTGTCTTATCATATATGCTGAGGGTGATGCTATGTTTCAAGCATTTGCAGAAAGTATTATTCAGGGACTAGGTCAGAACTTCCATTCAGCAGAAGTCCCGGAATAATACCCCAGATATCACTGAGTATAAAGACCTAGTATATCAGAAAAAGGAATCCTTCAAACGAGATTTCAGGGGTTACCTATATATCCAAGTAGTGTTCCCCACGAAAATAAGTAAGTAAAGATTTTAGGTTTATATCCCGAACAAACATACTAAATGTGTAAAAACCTATCGGCACATCATCAGTGAGACTGTTTAACGCATTTAAACTTTCCATTTCTTTAGCGTACTGTAACCGTCTAGCTGATGTACTATCATTTTCCCTTTTTACACAAACTCTTTTTGAAATTTTATCATGTTTTTGGGGTTTTTTTGAAATTTTCTAATGTTTTTGGATTTTCTAAATTTTTATTGTTTTTGTATTTTCTGAAATTAAAACAACTATCTCCCCCTAAAGACCAAAACAGGTAAAAATTCAACAAACCATTGCAGATTATTTTTCAACATCATCTACAGTGGTACCTTCATCAACGCCAACGATTTCCTTCGCATCCGATAGTAACTTCATACCATTAAGTTTCAAGAGATATTGAAAACGTGTTTTGTCAAATGCTTTGGTATGTAAGTCAGCTTTTTATTCATCGGTGTGGATTTTCTCTATTCGTATCAACTTCTTCTCGAAACAATCTCAGATGAAGTGATGACGAATTTCTATGTGTTTCGTTTTAGCGTGATGAACAAGATTTTTTGTTATGTTTATGGCTGCCTCATTATCAACAAAGATAGGGGAGTTAAGAAATTGCAAACCGTAGTCTTGCAACAGGGGCATATACTTCAGTGAAATCTATCCCCTCCTGCTGACTGAAGCCTTGTACAACGAGTTGAGCTTTGTTTCGAATAATAACTCCTCGATCATCCCTCTTGCATTTAAACACCCATTTGGTATTGATCTTCCGGTGGCCATCAGGCAAATCCACTAGCTTCCACACACCTAACTTCTCGAATTGGCTTAACTCCTCCTGCATTGCATTTACCCAAGAATCTTCAGTAAGCGTCTCTTTGTAAGTCCTTGGTTCAACTTGCGAGATAAAACAACTTAATGAGAAGTTAGTCTATAATGGAGCAACTTTTGAATAAAAACATGTAAGTCCTTGGTCGATTTGTCTTCTGGTTCGGACTCCTGATTGCAGCTCTCCAATGATTAGCTATTCTGGATGATATGACAGAGTTCTTGGCATTACCTCGCCTGAAACATCTACCTCACCTTCTAAATTTGTGACGTTTTGATTTGCAACTTGTTCACTGACTGGAATAGTTTGATTTGAAAACTGGATTAGCTCCCCCTCAGAGTCTGAATCATCATGATCAAATATTGGTCTGTTTTCAGATTCTTGATTATCATTCTCTATCGTCTGATTATCCTGAGCAACTTCATTTTGTTGAAAATCGTCATGTTCTCCAGCATTTCTTGGACCTGCTTCATCGTCATTTGACGTTTGTCGTTTTCGACAAGTTTCTGCTGGGAATCTTTCATCTGAATCTTCATACTCTCTTAGAATATCCAACTCGTCAAAGAACTCTGGTTCTTCCTCCATGTTGAAGGAATACCACAAAGTATCATAACTGAAACGCCATGAGTCGCCGGGATTCTGCGGTGGCATTGTATGACCCTGACATTCAACATTGTATGCTTCAATTATCCGCTTTAAACTTGGAACAAAGACTCGTTTTTGTGGACTAGAATAACCCACGAAGATTCCTTCTATGCTCTTTGGACCAAACTTCCCAAAAGGCTCTAAAACTGTGCAGGGAGACCCAAACGGTTCCAGATACTTCAGGTTGGGTTTGCGGAGATTTATCAGTTCAAAACACGTCTTGTTGAATTTCTTTACTGTGAGAACCCGGTTGAGAGTATAACAAGCAGCTGACACAGCTTCTGCCCAGAAGTTGATTGGTAACTTTGAATCAGCAAGCATTGTTCTGGCCGTTTCAATTAGTGTCCTGTTCTTTCGTTCTGCTACTCCATTTTGTTGTGGAGTATAAGGAGCACTAAATTCATGTAATATTCCTTTCTCGTCACAAAATTCTTCCATTCGGTTGTTCTTGAACTCTGTACCGTTGTCACTTCTGATTCTTCTGATACGAGCTTGGTACAAATTTTCAATTTTTCTGAACAACGCCTTCAAACTTTCAAAAGTCTCATCTTTAGTCTTCAAGAATGATACCCACGAAAATCTAGAGTAATCATCAGTAACCACAAGACAGTAAAGTTCTCCTGTAATACTTTTGACATTCACAGGACCAAACAAATCCATGTGAAGTCTCTCCAGAGGTCTTGAGACTGAATTGACTTGCTTTTTAGGGTGAGATTTTTTCTTTTTCTTTCCTTTGATGCAGCTAATGCACTCCCCTTCCAGATGAAAACCTTTAATGTGAACGCCCAGAACTAGATCATTATGCACCAGATGATTCATTTTTCGTAGGTGAATATGTCCCATTTAGCGATACCACAACTGTGATTCTTTCTCTGTTGCTCTAGACACAAAACAATGAGCCTGACCCGTTGTTGTAGTTGCTACACTCATGTCCAATACATACAGATCATTGACTCTGGAGCCCTCATAATAATCCATTCTTCAGGGATAACAAATCCTGGCTTCAATATCAAACATTTTTTATCTGTGAAGTGAGTTGTATACATCCTGTCACAAATCTGTGAAATACTTAGCAGATTATTTTCCAGCTCAGCAATGTAGTTAACTCTTTAAAACGTAACAATCCCGTTGGATAATGTTCCTTCACCAACAATTCTACCACCTTGGTTACCTGCGAACCCTACATAACCTCCATTAAAATTTCTAACATCATACAGCAGCGCTGTCTTTCCTGTCATGTGCCGAGAAGCTCAACTATCCATAATCCAACGTGAAACGGATCTTGGAAGCTCCTGCACATATAAAAAACATTTAATGAGATTTTGATGCTACCCAAGCCTCTTTTGACTCGGGTAACTTGACATTAATGTAAGTTTTTGTAGTGTAAAGTGGCGGAAAGTTTTTATCATTCATTTTTAAGCTTTCAGCAGACCCAACTTCAACCTCTTTGAATAAGAAAAATTCGTCTTTTTGAGATTGACCAGATGGTTGGTCTTTCTTCACCACATACTTCTTTTCAGAAGTCGATTTTTGTTTCTCATATAAATCCAAAGGTACATACATCTTCTTGGTTGAAGATGATGATTTTTCAGTCTCAGTCACCGTTGGAGAATTTGCTTTCTTTTCAACAACTTTTGGCTTCCATGTTTGTTGAGGTGACGCAACTCGTTTGTAAAATTTGTCATTTTTAGATACCAAATTCTTAACAGGTTCAGTTTTTATCTTGGTGTTTTCATTTTTCAAAACCTTTTTCTCAACAATCAATGGAGCTTTTCCCTTTACAACATCTTTCTTGATAGAATTCATCACAACTTCAGTCTTAGGCTTCAAGTTGGTAGACTTTCGTGCAATATGTCCAACTTGATTGCATTTGAAGCATGTTCGGGTGTCAACTACCCGACTTGTACCTTCAGACTGAGGCTGTGAGGCCTTCTTTTCAAAGAACTCTTTGTTTGTTTTTGAAAAAAAATTCAGATTCCTCATCAGAAAGTGAACTTGAACTGTTCACAAACACCTTTTTCACAGCAAACCTCTTGTTCTGAACATTCTTTTTCTGATAATTCTTACCACCCTGATATCCTCCCGACCATTTATTTCGATTGTTGTTAGAAAAACGTGGTGGAATAACAGGTTTCTTATAGTAAGCTTTATCTTTCTCAAAATTCATTTGCCTCTTTGTCTGATTTAAACCTTCTATTTCAGACAAATCAATTTCAACCAATTTGAAAACATTTTTCAATTTGTTCACATTAACATTCTCCAGAGGAAACTCAAAGTCTGAATACAACTTATCAGAACCATCCATCTGGTACATTACAAGACCCGGTTCATCATCTAAGTTGTTTTTAGATTTTGGTTTCGGAATGTAATTATTCAGAAAACATTCTTCATTCTCAGCTGAATCACTATCCAAAACACTTTCAGCCATGCCTTTAACAATCTCAATTTGAACACTATCATCAGATGATGATGAAGAAAATGTCACATCAATTGACTCTGGAAGTTTTATCTCATTTGTTTCAACTTCATCATTAACCAACCCTGATTGCTTCTTTGAAAAATTGTTTAGAACTGGTGGCGGAACTTGATGAAACCCGACCCCAGTTCCATCACAGTATACATCTTCGCCAACTTTATTTTTCCCAATTGGTTTTGGAACAATGTGTTGCAAAACAAAGCTTGCAGAGTTGTAACTGTTCAGTTTCAAATTAATACGCTCATTCTCAATCTTAGCTTCTTCAAACTGAAGCTTCAATTTCGCAATCTCATCTAGTTGTTGGTTGATTAACTCTTCTTTTACCCTAAGAACCCCTGATAGTTGAAGATTATCTTTGGTTGTTTTTCCATTTCTTTCATCAGAATCTTTAACCGTTCGCTTTAGCTTCTCAAAATTTTCAGAAATTTTACGATTTTCAAGAATCAACTTTTCGTTTTCTTTCCTTATTCTTTCTATGTCATTTTTGTCATTTTCAATTTTCTCAGTTAATTCTTTTGATCTATCATTCGAAGCTTTCAGCATTTTGTCACGGTTTAAGATTTGATCTTCAACACTCTTGACTCTACCAGTCAGTTCTTCAACCTTCTTACCGTTGAGGTAAGTGATTGTACTACAAACTTTGCACTCTTTCATGCAACTTTTGCAGTCGTTTTCAGATTTAACTTTCTTACCTAGTTCATGTGTATCATTTGAACTGACCTTGTTTTTGGACTCAGTTCCAGAACTAGAAACTACCTCAAGTTCTTTTGCAGCAAGAACTTTTTCAGCCATCTTCCTCAAGTTTTCAGCCGTTAACTCTTGTGATGTATCAATGATCCCATCATCAATTTTCTTTGACTGTGACTTCTGTTCTGCTTCTTTGACTTTTTCTTCTTTCTCTACTACTTTCTCTTCACTTCCTCCCCACCATTCTCTTTGTCTGGCTTCTTCTTCTTCGGAAAATTGCTGGATGAGAGCATCAATACTAATGTAATCTGGGTCAACTGCAATGTTTCCTTGTGGATCAAGATAACATTCTCTGTCGGCATCCCATCTCTTTGCTCTTTTAGCTTCTTTGTATGTGATATAGATTCTGCTCATCCTGGTTTGGGCTTTCATTCTTCGGTTGACGAACTTTTCTTCTTCAGTTCTGTTGTCTTTAAAAGGAACAATCTTCGCCACAAATGCATAACCCACCGCATCTTCCTCTGGTAACAATTCGCTCCAATCATAACCTTCATCATCATGAATCACAGCAAGAGCTCTAGATTTTTCTTTGGGGGTGTCCTCAAGCTGCTTCATTCTGGGTGGTTCTGATTTATTCTGATGATAAATCGCTCTCTTGTAATAATCTTCTTTGAACGGATTATCAGAATCATCAGCATAAGCATTCCGGCACTCTCTTTTGAAATGACCTTTCTGTTTACATTAGAAACAGGTCACCTTTGACTTGTCAAAGCCTAACTTGGTAGATGGTCCACCAATAGACTTTCTTCCAGTAATCTCCATAAAGCGTTGTGCCCGACGAACTGCACTGGCCATACACCACCTTATGTCGATCAGTTCCATCTCCTCAGGATCTATCTGATCGTAATCTTCTTCTGTTAGGTTGGTGTTGCCTATCTTTCCAGCTACAAGGCTCTCATACGACTCTAGCACAGAAGCTAAGAAAACCATCTGCTGCTTTGCGGATTTGATGTGCTAAAAGTGGTCTAATTAAACTAACTAAATTAAACCCTAAACTAGACTCTCTAAGTTTTAAATTTATAACTAAGACTCTCTAAACCTAGACCACACAACCGGCAAGTGTACCGGTCAATGTAGTATAACCTAAGTAAGTCCGAGTGTCGAACCCACGAGACTCTCTAATTACGTTGACTAGACTCGACTAACTTAACTGACCTAACTGAATTACTTGTTTTTATTGTTTCGGGGGGTTTTCTAACAATCCTAAAAAAATGCAATTAAATTTAAACTAATTAATTAGACTAACTAGACGCGACTTTGGGCGGAGGTTTTACTCAGAGGTGATAAACGACTACCTAGGCTGGAATCCTATTTTACTAGGAATGGATTTCTATTCGAAACTAAAGTGGTATGGAACCGGGATCTTTGTGTGCTAAACCCTAAGAAATCCCTACTAAGACCTCCCGACCCTTCTCAGGAAGAAACCTGTGAGACTCTACAGGGCTGTTATGACTACCGGTTGGTTAGACTTCCTCTCAGTCCTCTAACTTCTTTAAAAGTGCCTTAATCTGACAATCTACCTCTCAGCGCGAAAGTCTAAGGCAACTATGGATTTTAACTTAGTTTAATAGACACGAATAAGATTAGGGAACTAAGACCGATTTCTCTCTAAACCTAATCCTAACTATATATCAAACCGAGACCTATTAATAACCTCGAGCCTCTCAGCGACAAGATTAACATAATACCAAGTTCTAATTATCTCTTAATTACCGTTTCTAAGGTTATTGGCCAATTCACCCAAAGACTACCCGAACCCGCAAAGACTCGAACAATCAACACAAACCTATCCTATGAAAGACATTCACCAAGGTTCATGTGAAACGAATAAACAATCAATCATCAAAACAAGATACGCATATACACCAAATCAAAGGTTCCAAAGTTCTTTACTTTTTAAGAAAAAACTCATACATACGATAATAACCGAATAAAAATCCAAACTTTATTAAATATTCATCTTAACCTAGGTAGTTTAGAAAATTAGCCAAGGAACATAGTCAAGAACGAAAATAATAAACAAGTCTCAAATAACAAAGAAGACATAGTATCAAGTTTGAAAACAAAAAGTAAAACAAACCGAACAATAACTC
Organism: Helianthus tuberosus; assembly: GCA_030545235.1. NCBI lineage: Eukaryota > Viridiplantae > Streptophyta > Magnoliopsida > Asterales > Asteraceae > Helianthus > Helianthus tuberosus. The sequence continues at coordinate 105,684,303 of CM060431.1, read as the reverse complement.
GTTGCCTAATCGACCCGAATCTTAAATCCCACTCTTGAAGCTCGATCCAATAAACCTTTTTTCTCTTCATCGCCAACTGTGTAGCCCTTATGATCGCCTCGTCTCTGATTGTGCGTCCTCTTCTGATTTGCGGCTGATTATGCTCTCGTGCGTCCCCTCCTTCTAATGTCGAATATGAATAAAATCTCCTGTCGTCTGGTTTCCTCCAAAAATTTAATAGGACAGTCACCTCCAAGAAATATATTAGCAGCCCAAATATTAGAATCCACCTAAATAAACATGTTGGGCTTGAACCTCTTCTGTTTCGCTGGGCTTTCTTGTCTTTTGCGGCCCCCACTGAGTTCGAAAATAATAGCAAATCTCCTCCACTGTTATCTTTCCTATATTGCCGTCAAAACTTGCGCCCAAAGTTCACTTCCTTGATTCCCAAAAATATTAGGTATATATGGGTTTTAGATAATATAAAATAAAATTCAAAAGCCTAAATCCACCCAAAAGTCACGTAGTAGACTATTGACATGAATTCTTGCAAAGCCCTATATTTTATATATAAAGACTAGTGGGAATGCCGTTGCGGCGGGTGTCCCAACTGATATCAGATTCAGTTATGATGTCTATTTCAAACCACAACTCATTCTGAATTTCTAATATTTTATTCCATTGGATAATAAATAGTCATTAGAAAGGGAAGTCGGCTCTTATAAAGTTTGAATAAACTCAGCTCGGGTCGTTTACTATACATTAGAAAGGGAAGGGGGTAAATGTTATTAAATATTAATGAAAACTAATATTACACCAAGGCTCGATAAGGCTCGACGAGCCTGACGAGCTTCACATGTCAGGCTCAAGCTCGGGCTCGATAAATAAACGAGCTTTATTTTAGGCTCAAGCTCGTTTCGAGCTTTTTCTCGAGCCGCTCGGCTCATTTTCACCCCTAACAAGATCAGACAAACAGAGCTGACCTGCTCTTCACACCTTCAATGAACTCTGGGATATTGTCAAGAGTTCCAATCTCATTCAACATCTTTAGTCCTATTCATTTCAGACATTTCACTTTTTTTCATTTTGCAGGTTCATCCATTAATATTTTTTGGTTCTGTTAGTGGAGAAAAAAACAGGTCAAATGGGCTGAGAGTTGCCCAAAGTGTATTTTAAATGCATACAACCTACTACATTATTGAATCATAAATTTAGTTTACTGTTGTGATAATTTAATTTATGCAACGTATTAAATATTGGGAAAAGTATGTAATAAAAGTGGGGACAAGAAAGTGTTTTCAGGATGTCTTGCTGCTGAAGTGGAGCAGTTCATCTCATGTTCCGCGTGTAAAATAAAGACGATATCGAGTAGTCGAGCAAGTCTGGGATTGGGTTTATAAGATTTGTCACCCCTGCAAGTATTATTAAATGAAACCCTTAGTTCAAAAGTAATTTATACAAGTGATAGAAATTTTGAGACATAGCAGTTGCAAAAAATCAAGATCATTAATAACACGGAATAGTAACATACATTGAATGTAGCATGTATAGAAAATTCTCAGAGTAAGAAAGGTTGCTGGAAGGAAGAACAGGTGGCCTCCCTGCCACCCTTAGATAAGTTGCTGCTGCGATCGTTGGTGCCTGACCATTAATCATTAATCAATAGCCAATAAGCTCAATAGTTTAAAGTAAAAAAGATATAAACAAAGTGCTCAACAGTTAAAAGCGTCAACTCCCCGATACCTTGTAAAAGAGGTCAAAAAGCCGTAATTTGAGTTTTTTTTTTATTTATAACATCTAGATCATTATTATGATAAAATTGATAAAAACCAAAGAGAAATAGAGATAAACTGAATTGTATTATTTTCATTCTATTCAACATTACAATATATAGATAAACATAACTGTAAACCCTAAAGCCCATAAGTAATGAGTTGGGCCTAAAATGTCTGGTTTATAACACTCCCTCTCAGACATTTAAAATTATACACAGTTTAACAACATACTTCAGGATGATGTTAAATAGGTACTTCAGGACCTGAATAAATAAACTGATACTACTGGATCAGCTATGCTGCCTCATTAAAAACCTTACTAAGAAAACTCAGTGGGACAAAACTTAGTTAAGGGAAAAAGAGTACAGCGTGTATAATTCTCCCCCTGAATTCAACAAACATCTTTCAATCTACGAAGACCGATCTTGTGTGATAGTTGCTCGAAACTGCTTCTTGGTAAAGATTTTGTGAACAGGTCAGCTAAATTTTCACTTGACTTGATCTGGCAAACATCAATTTCCCTTTCTTTCTGCAAGTCATATGTTGAGAAGAACTTTGGTGAGATGTGCTTTGTTCGATCACCCTTGATGTAACCTTCTCTGATTTGAGCTATGCAAGCATCATTGTCTTCATAAATAATTGTCAGCTCCTTCTTGATCTGTTCTAATCCGCATGCTTCTTGTATGTGATTAATCATTGATCTCAACCACACACATTCTCGACCAACATCATATAGTGCTATCAATTCAGCATGATTTGATGATGTTGCTGTAAGTGTTTGCTTAGTTGACTTCCAAGAAATTGTTGTGCCACCTTATGTGAATACATAACCTATCTGAGATTTTGCTTTGTGAGGATCTGATAGATATCCGGCATCCACATACTCAACAAGCTGGGACTTTTGATCTTTCTGATAGAAAAGACCTAAGTCTTGTGTCCCGCAAATATACCGGAATATATGTTTTACGCCATTCTATTGTCTACGTGTTGGATTCGAACTGTATCTCGCTAGTACACGTACTGCAAATGCAATGTCAGGTCTTGTGTTATTTGCGAGATACATAAGGGCACCGATCGCGCTTAAGTACGGTACTTCCGGACTAAGTACTTCTTCGGCTTCTTCATGAGGGCGATAAGGATCCTTGTGTGGATCTAGCGGTCGGACAACCATAGGTACGCTAAACGGATGTGCTTTATCCATATTGAAACGTATTAACATCTTCTGGATGTAGTTTGATTGATGGACAAATGTGCCATTGCACAGATACTCAAATTGTAGTCTGATGCATAATTTCGTCATACCAAGATCTTTCATTTCAAATTTCTTCTTTAACAACTGAGCAGCTTTCTCTATTTCTTCGGGAGATCCGATGATGTTGATATCATCAACATAGACTGCTATTATAGTGAAATTTGAAAGTGTTCTTTTTATAAAAACACATGGACTGATTACATTAGACTTGTATCCTTCGTTTTTGAGATATTCACTAAGTCGATTGTACCACATACGACCAGATTGTTTGAGACCATATAAAAATCTCTGGAGCTTTATAGAACACATGTCTCGAGGTGTTGATTTTAATGCTTCAGGCAATTTTAATCCTTTAGGGATTTTCATGCAGATGTCATTTTCAAGTGTCTCGTATAAGTATGCGGTGACGACATCCATTAGTATCATATGAAGTCCTTCAGATATTGTGAGGCCGATTAGGAACCTAAGGGTTATCGCATCCACTACAGGGGAATACGTTTCCTCATAATCAACTCCTGGGATTTGGGAAAACCCTTGTGCTACAAGTCGAGCCTTATATCGTACAATCTCATTCTTTTCATTTCTCTTTATTGCAAATACCCATTTATAACCTACTGGTTTGACGTCTATGGGCGTTCGGACTACAGGTCCGAAAACATGTCGCTTTTCGAGCGAATTTAATTCGGCATTTATGGCTTCTTGCCATCTTGGCCAATCATTTCTGTGCATGCACTCTTCTAAAGTTTTTGGTACGTAATAATTTTCATTGATTACATCCGTTGCTATAGCATATGCGAATATATCATCAACACGTGTTTTGTTCCGGTTCCACATTATACTGTCTTGTAATAATTAATAGAGATCTCATTTTCGTTCGGTACCGGTGTTTCTTCTGAAACTTCATTTTCCTCTGGATTCATAGTTGTATCTTCTGAGACATTTACCTCTACCGGGGTTTCATTTATAATCTTTTGTGAGTTTTCCAACTGCGTTACTTTGCTCTTTTCGTTTCCGTGGGTTTTTGTCTTTGGAACCGATTGGTCTCCCACGCTTTCGTTGTATAGTAATCGCTTCTGGGATTACTTCAATTCGAGCAGGTTCATTTGATGCTGGTACATGTAACTTTGTCACTCTATTCGTGTCTGTGAATGCATCTGGTATATCATTCGCTATTCTTTGCAAATGTATAATCTTTTGGACTTCATATTCACATTGACCACTTCGGGGGTCGAGATTTGATCTCGATGATGCATTCCACGTTATTTCTTGTGTTACCAGTCTTTCTTTGTCCTTATCTCCCCCTAAGACTGGGAACATTGTTTCATCAAAATGACAGTCAGCATACCGTGCTGTAAACATGTCTCCCGTCTTTGGTTCTAAATATTTAATAATGGACGGGGAGTTAAAACCAATATAGATACCCAGTCTTCTTTGGGGTCCCATTGTAGTACGTTGTGGTGGCGGTATTGGTACATATACCGCACAACCAAAGATTCTAAGGTGGGACAAACTTGGTTCTCGTCCGGAGACCAGTTGCAATGGGGAGTATTCGTGATCTGCAGTTGATCTCAATCTAATCAGTGCATCGGCATGCAAAATAGCATGACCCCATGCAGAAGATGGTAATTTACATCTCACTAAAAGTGGTCTAGCGATTATTTGTAATCATTTAATCAAATATTTAGCTAAACCGTTTTGTGTGTGAACATGAGGTACTGAATGTTTAACATTGATCCCGATTGACATACAATAGCCATTAAACGTTTGAGATGTGAACTCTCCCGCATTATCCATCCGGATGTTTTTAATTTGATTATCGGGGAAATTGGCTCTCAATTGTATGATTTGAGCTAAAAGTCGGGCAAATGCTACATTTCGAGTAGCTAAAAGGCTCACATGTGACCACGTTGAGGATGCGTCTATTAAGACCAAGAAATAGCGGAATGGTCCACACGGAGGATGAATAGGCCCATAAATATCCCCTTGGATTCTTTCTAAAAATGATGGGGTTTCATGTATCAATTTAGTTTGTGAGTGCCGAGTTATAAGTTTGCCTAGAGAGCATGCTGCACATGATAAATCTTGTGGTAGCAAAACTTTTAAGTTTTTTTTTTCAAGCATGTCTTCATCAGTAATTTTCTCACCACACAATTTTAACTCAGAGGTAATGCGGAACAAGGCAGAATTATACTCACTGACGGTCTTAAAATCCTGTAGTCGTAAATGAAGCCATTCATAGCGGGCTTTGGGGAGTTAGACCAACTTCTGGTGGTCAAAACGTTCTTTGATATTTATCCATAATTCAAGAGGGTCCTCAATAGTTAGATATTCCCGCTTTAGATCTTCGTGAAGATGATGGCGAAAAAATATCATAACTTTCGCTTTATCTTGATGATGAAGTTTGATTTATCATCAATAATTGTCTCCCCCAAATTATTTGCTGTCAAATGAATTTTAGTATCAAGAGTCCATGGGAGGTAGTTGTTACCCGAGATGTCAAGTGCGGTGAATTCAAGCTTTGATAAATTCGACGTTTTATCCACAAATGAAAAAAATCAAGGATTTAAAATTGAGCCGCTATATAAAATATATTCATTGTAGGAGAACTTCAGGTTCTCTATAGGTAGAACTTCGGGTTCTATATGTTGGGCATTGTTATATAATAAAAAAAAGGATTTAAAAATATTAAGTAATGGTTGGACGACTCATTGAGTGTTTAAAATTTTTAACAATTATAAAATATTTTTTTTTTCACCATAAAACAATATATATTTTCTTACTTAATTTGATGTGGGATTGCTTTTTCTGATCAACCCACATGGTGGGTGTAAAAAAATAAGACCTATGTCCTTTAAATTATCTCAATCTGCAATGGGGTACAACTGTATATTTTCATCTTCTAAATCTTTCATGATCTCATAAGGGAAAAGAAAACAATAGAGATTCTATTGAATATTTTAGAAGTTGTATATCTAGAGTTACTTTCCTTTGAGATCAACATATTTATCAACGGGATTCGAGGACGAATCCTCTTTTAAAGGGGTAGACTTGTAACGCCCCAAAATTTTCGTCCAAGCTACACCTAACGTCTCGACAAGCTTGGGAACTAACTAAAATTAATTAAGCATCTACTAATTTAACTACGAGAGCTAGTGACTCATGATAGGAATGTAAGGAGCTAGTGTATTAAAAAAAAGGGATATTTACATATATCCCCCTATTAAGAGCTTTTATTACATATTTACCCAACCCATAAGATTAATTACATATTTCCCCTTTTCTTATAAGATTACCAATTTACCCTTTTTATAATGTAAATCTTTCATTATTAAATTCTGCCACCATCAAATCCAATAAAAAACAAGAATTGATTTCAATTTTCAACCATAGCCTAACAAATAAACTAAAGAGCTGACACAATATTTTTAGATCAATATTTCTTCCTTTTTCCGTAATCAAAACATGCTTCTATAAGCTAACAAATGAACTACTTAATCAAAATGACTAACCACTGCTGCACTTGCTCAAACAAAGGATATAATTGAGATATGAAAGAAAATGTAGGAAATATAGGAAACGTGGGCACAGGGGTGATGTTGGGTGTTGATCAAATCAAACAAAAACTACCTTAAGCCACCATTGTTATCCCTCTGTAAATTTGTTCCCGCACACCACCGTAAACCAGAAAGGAGCCGTTGCAGCCAGTGGCGTCTCTGAGAATTCACGTACCCTGTTCGAGGTCGAAAAATTGGCCCATATGCTTTAACGATAAACGACATAATTACGAAAATGACAAAAATTGTAGTATTTGATAAACAATGCAGTTACGACAATGACAAAATCATAGTATTCTAATGAGTTACATACCGTAATAAATAATAAGTTAATAGCTAACCAATGATTCGTGCAGTCCTCCTTGCGTTCTTCATAGCAAATTGTTGGATCAACTCCTCACAATTTATATTATCTAAGACAATACACGATACGGGTTCTGATGTTCAACCAAATAATAATCAACATCAACAATTAAACTAACAGTTCTGTAAATATGAAATTATGAATATATGATGATCAGTTCTATCAAAGTTTCAACAATTAAAGTATTAAACTAACAGTTATATATATATGAATATGAAATTATGAATAATAATCAACATCAACAATTTTGATGTCACAACTCATCTCATAACTTTCACTATTCAATCAAAGTTTCAACTTTTACAACAATATTCTATAAACGAACTTATGAACAGTTAATCAATAATCAGAAATTGAGAACCAAAGTTTCAATATATCAAAGTTCAATCGGAAATTCACCTGATCTTCTGCCGTAGTGCCTTCGTGTCGTTCGATTTCCTGCTGCGTATTCGGTATTTCGAAGTTCCGTCCGTCTAGTTTCCAGGCCCTGCGTATTTCTTTTTTTTAATCATTTTAGTATTGGATTGGGCCCAATAAACCTATTGTTAAGTTGGGTAAATTATAAAAAATACAAATCTTTTGATAATGGGCCTCTATATTGGATTTGTTATGTGTGTACAATTTTTTTTTTTTAAAATAACATATATATATCGAATTTTTTTAAAAAATCTCATGCCCTTCGAAAAAACGGGCCTTGTGCGGAAGTCCTCCCTGCACACCTAAAGAGCCGCCCATGGTTGCAGCCCGCTTTCCGTACACGCCAACGCTGCCGCTGTTTCGACCGCCAACCGCCGCCCTTGTCTACCGGAGGTGGAAACCCAGCTGAAACAAACCGCCGTCGCCGTTGCTTTGAACCACCATGAGGTATATATTTGACACTGGAATACTGGATTTCGTTTCCGGCAAAGTTTTCCGATTTACAGTCGGTTTGAGGTGTGTCGGCGGTTAAGAGAAGAGAGATTATTAATATTAATTTTACAATTGATATGGATATGTAGTAGTTATAATATTAATTATAAGTTTATTGAGGGTAAAATGGTAATTTAATAACATTATTTTTAATGAAATGGGTAAATATGTAATACATATGGTTTATGAAGGGGAAATATGTAATATACATGGTTTAAGAAGGGGAGATATGTAATTGATTTTAAGGGTTGGGTAAATATGTAATAAACGATCTTAGCAAGGGGAAATATGTAAATGACCCAAAAAAAAATCATGTTCTCAAAGAAGTGTGGGAACATATTATGTTATGATAGATATTGGAAGGACCTTTGCGTAAATATGGTACAAATTAACTTTGTGGATGTATTGCAACTTAAAAGAGAGTAGAGGGGCCTCTATGTAAAATTCCAATCATCATGTTCTTAATACAACCCTACATGCGTTTTTTTTTTTCTGAAAGAACGCAAACCCCATATCAAATTCCTCAAACGGCGCATTCTCTTATATGCTTCATCGATACAACGATCTCAATACAATCCGTTGACGGTGGTGATGCTTTGATTCATTCCAGGTTTGTTTTATCTTCCGACCACATCGCATCTTAGACTATATTGTATACTAATGGCACAACCTTATCTCAGTTTAGAGTTTTTTCGAGTTGTTACGGTTCATAGGGTGTGGGTACGTGATATTTTCGATTCGTGATTATTGATTTCGTTTCTGTCCTAATACACAACAATCGGGCAATCCTAATTTGTTCTAAAGTTCAAAAGAAAAATTGCAGAAAAATAGATAGTGTACCCGGATTTGATGAATCGAAGATGTTCGGAATCACAAAACAGAAACAAAGTCTGATGAATATGTGTTGTGGCCGGCGACGGGAAACGGCTACAAAATTCTTTGAGCCTCGTGATGATAACGTGATAAAAACCAAAGAGAAATAGAGATAAACTGAATTGTATTATTTTCATTCTATTCAACATTACAATATATAGATAAACATAACTGTAAACCCTAAAGCCCATAAGTAATGAGTTGGGCCTAAAATGTCTGGTTTATAACAAAAATTATTTTTTTAATAATAGTCGAAGCATTTATTGTTTACAATAAACGGACAAAAGAGTTTTAAGGGTCAACCCAACCAAGGCCAGCAAGTTTTAATCTGTACTAAAAAAACACATGTGTCAACCCTTTATCCAACCAGCCTATCTTGCCACCTCTACCTTGTAATAAAGAAAAATGTAAGAAATAAAGGGATGCGGATGTTTAATGTTCAAACCTTGCCAAGTATGCGCACTATTTGCTTGGCTCGACAATATAAAAGCAAGGGTGACTCGTCTCTGTAATTTCTTGGCTAATAGCTCAACCCGGTTGGTTGACTAAGTAAATCAGGAAGCATCTCATGTTACAGGTAATAATCATATTAGCATAACAAAATCAAGAAAAAACATAACTTCAGTTATAAAGGGTGACGTTCAGATCCGACGTACGTAATGCAGCTTTGACGGAGAGAACAGTCGATTTGTCGGAAGTGAAGGAATCGGTGCTTATGCAGCGTAGCCGCCATCTCATCCATCTTCTTAAAAGCCCATCGCGGTCTAACACACCTCCTCTAACTGCCCACCTGTTAATCGTCAACCAGCTGGCATGAAACAGAACATGGAACTCCATTATTACTCACTAAATGGGTAAAAATAACAACAGAATGTATAAGCAATTAATGCAAATATATAGTAAACACACTTTTGTGGATAGTTTACTTCCAATACTATCCACAATATATTTTAATATATCATATAGGGGCTTTAAGTTAAGACTCAGTAAATGATCTAGGAAAAATTAAATGCTAGTTGCTAGTAGGGGTGAAAATGAGCCGAGCTACTCGAGCACGGATAAAAAAACTCGAAACGAATCGAGCTTAAAAGAGCTCGAGCACGAGCCTAAAAACAAGCTCACTTAGGAAACGAGCCCGAGTTTCTCTTATCGAACTCAAACCGGCGTGCAAGGCTAAATGAGCCCACTATTCATATAATTTTAAATTAGTATATTAAATACACTTAAATAATATGCATATTATTATGTTCAATTAATGAATTAATATTTAAAAAAAATCATAATTTAGTACTGAGGTAATCACTCAAAACATCACCCCGTCCTTTTTTTTGGCAGCATGGCATAGATATCATCACTTGTGCCAGCTGTTTAGATGTGAGAAGGTTATCTCACATCAAGACTGGTCAACAAGCACTTAAAGGAACAAAGAGGGCAACCTGGCACTTAAGAAATGGTTAAGTAAACTGAGTACTTAGTTCAGTATCTAAAGTGATCCAACACCTGAAAAATGGTAAAGTAAACTGAGCACTCAGTTCTGTACCTAAAGTGATCCGAAACAACAGAGCACTTCGTAAATGCTTAGATGTGTTGAGTATATTCACAAGACAGGCAGAAATAATCACAAGACTGGAAGAACGAATTTAGTAGAGTGTTCTAACCTTCTAATGGACGGTAAGCGTAAAGATTTAATTGATGCACTGTAACAAGATAGACAAGATACTTACTCGAATAGTGAGTACCCTTTACCCAACCTTTTTTAACTAAGGAGCAACAATATCGCGGAAAAAAATGACAAGGTAAAGGAGCTTAAGGAACATTTTCTATAAATCCCCAATCATGAATGTGCTTTTTGAAATGACAAGGTCATGATTGCGCTCCTCTTGCCGATGCCACAAGTCCATGTATCGGGAAAAAATCATAATGATCACACAACAACCTTGAAGTCTTATGTTTTTGTGGTTCAGCTTCTTTGAGCATATAAAATTATAATTAATCACCAAAATCAACTAAAAATCCCAAAATAAGTCCATATTTTGTGATTCCTTGCATGGGAAAAAGATTTGTTCATATTTTGTGATTCCTTGCAAGGATGCCAAAACATATAATAAACTTTGTGATAAAAAATAAAAAAAAAGACTACCACAATTTAGAAACAACTGATCACCTACAAGAACAACCACTTTATCTCAAACTTGTTAAAGAGCAAAACCAACCTGAGTGAGCAAATAGCCCCAGAAGAAAGAAGATTGAATTAGACCCACAGTAGCACTGTTCCAATTAAACTCCTTTGACATTGGTAGTATTGCTATGCTCATATTCACCTGAAGGTAGTAGAGACATAAGCAGTAAGTATTATTTCTAACAAAAGGGACACACATAAAATTATTCAGTATCCAGTTACATAAGGGACCCACATGTAACTTGGACCAATATTAGGCTTGAGATGCTTAGTAAAAATGGTTAGAAACTTAAAAACAACTTACACGGTCCATATTGCATAGCAGAAACGCAGAAAAACAAAGCAGTACTATCACCCAACGTTTTGGAAACTGCTCCCACCAGGGTTTTGTGTCACCGATCAGAACCACCTCACTTGCTCCTTCATCTGATGATACACGTGGCTGCAGAGTTTGACTATTAGATATACTGGTGTTCTTTAGTTTGACTATTGCTCCTCCATCTGATGATACCATCTGATGACTTTTGTTGACCCGTGTTCAGTTTGAAAATCTCTACCAAGTGACAACCGAACTCCAACATGGCATTTGTGGTCGCCGTTGTTTCTCAAGCTCATCATAAACCCAAGTTTAAACCCAATAAATAAACAGAACCCATAAGAATAAACTTAAAGTCAAGAATCCAAGAGAGTAAAAATAGAATTTTGAATCAAAGATTCATAAAAAACAGAAAATTAGGGAACCTAAATACACAATTACCGTTGGCAGAAGAAGAGCGTAATCAGCGCTTGACGCATGAACACCTCAATTACAACATTCAATCATCTTGAATACCTATATTATAACCTAAAATTCGCAGGACGCTTGGTTGGGTAGGATAGAAACGCACGAACGCCTCAATTGCAACATTCAATCACCTTCAATACCATTGAATAGGGTGATGACCACACGAAACCCAATTGATTGAATTAGTAATTGCGCTGACGGTTTGAATCATCTAAGCATTCTTTATCGGCTCAAGACTTATTTGTGGGCAACTGACATTGAATTGAGGGTAAAATTGGGAGAAAGGGACGAAAGATCAGGGAACAAGCAAGACTCTTGATCTGCCATCTTAAAATTAAGGGGCAAAATTACATTTTAATCCTAAGGAGATGTATTATATAGTTATATAGATAAGTGGGTTCGATTCACTCGAGAAAAATAGCGGCAATTTTAATTTGGTCTCTGGCGTTATACTCTACTCAACTGGCTAGTTATTTCTTTATTACTCGATTTCGCTCCATTTGCACCAGAACCTGTCAAAACACAAAATAATATAATATACACTAAAAACTAAATAAATCAAATAAAACTAATACGAAAATTATACAATCTACACGGGACAAATATGTGTATTTTACCCCACATCAGGATTCTTCACTGAAATTTTGACCATTCTTTAAATCCACAGCAATGTTGCATTGAAACACATTCTTTGGGACAGATTGTTGTTGACTTGAAGAATTTGAAGATGATCCCTTGCTTGGAGCATTGGATGAAAATCATCCATGAAAACCATTGTTTGAACTTAAACTTTCTTTACTTGATGTGTTTGAATTCTCAGCAGAAAAAACTGTCTTTGGAGAAACATTCTTGGGAATCATACTCTTTGGATAGTACAACCCCATATTTTGTTGATATGACGAATGATTTACTTTGTGTGTTTTCTTTATCTCCAACTCGTGACTCTCTAGTCTTTCAATCAGCAAATCAACAGTAAGATCCTCAGATTTGATCGTATTCTTCAACATCAAGGCATAGTACTGCCAATCCATCTCATCTGGCAACGAATCGAACAATTTGTCGACTAACTCCTCTTGAGAATAGATAATTCCATGTCTCGCCAATTCCAACTTCAAGTGCCCAAACCTCTCAATCATTTTACAAACTGATTCATTTTTTAAACAACCAAATAAATCAAACTCTTTTCTCAACAGTTTCTTTTTGTTTTTCACTATTTCAGCACTCCTACACATTTTACTTTTAACTTTTCCCATAGATCTTTTGCGTTTGTGTATTCAATTAGTGAAATAATGTCGTCTCTTACGGACTGATGAATCAAGGCGACACACTTTTGTTCAGCGACAAAGTTTTCTATATCTTCAGTCTCTGTCAGATTCTCACAATCTTGTCTACCATTGTTGAAACCGTTCTTTAAGCTTTTCCAGCTCGGATACGCAAATGCTTTCAACCATTCATCAAATCTTTTTGCCTACCGATTATACTCTTCGATCGCCATTAACTTTGGTGGTTTGTTATATGTACCATATGCACTTTCAACGCTTAAGGCATCGGACAGAGTTTTCTTCAAGTTCGGAGTGTTATCATTTGTATGGTTGGAAGTATCGTCTCCGGAGTTACCCGCGAAAGCATACATATCACTGAAGGGATTCATGAATTCTTCCATTTTTAAGTACCTGAAACAATTTTCAAACACTTAGACAGTTTTTACAAGTTCTAAAAATTTGGAACAGCAACAGTTGAAACGGATGATGATCCGTTCGAGTAGTAATCCGAACAAGTGACAAAAGCTATCCGCGCGGATAGTGATCCGCTCGGATTATAGTTCGTACGAATAACAAACTTTGACTTTGACTTTTCAGGTTATCCGCACGGATTGTAATCCGTGCGAGTAACAATGATGATGTCAGCAAATTGTCAGCAATCAACTATCAGTTACTAACTAATCCAATCCGTTCGGACAGCTGTCCGAGCGAGTGGATGTCGTCAGCAGATATGAACAGTTAAACATGGTTTTTGATGAATTTGATCTAGTTTTAGGTTGAATCTGATTATGAAACTTAGTAGGATTATACTTTGAATGATTGCGAATCAAATGATATCGATTTTATCAAATTTTAACCGTAGATTCTAGTTCAATTTTAAGTTTTTCTGATTTTATGGTGACAAACGAAGAACTAATGCAAGAAATGAGTAGAAGTAGAAGAAATATGTCAAATTTCCGGTGAAATTTGACTCAAATCGGCAAAAGAGGCTCGAATTCCGGTGAATTCAGTGTCGTTGATCTCGATCCAGCTCCCTGGATGCTCTGATACCACTTGTATGGTCCCGTTGCACAGGATCTGATCGTAAGGAACAAGATGAATCGACTTCGTCTAATGTGCGGAATCCATTATGACGAATCACAGATTTGTTCAACACAGAATTCAACGTTTAATCACTTGTCTGTTCTTTTCTATTCAATGTTCTGAAAGTAGACAGATCCGGTAGAAATACAGACCTATCCGTGTGAGTCAAAAGTTCTAAAACAGTTGCCCGGATCAGATATATATAGACATCCTCAGGAAACTACTAAGTGTTGTTCGTGCGGATAGTTCATCTGTGCGAATAGTTTATCCGTGCGAATAACCATCCAATGTTATCCGTGCGGATAGGTGTTGTCCGTGCGGATAACCTTGTTCGAACCAACACGTTTACATTCAGAACCTATTCCTGAGATGTCATACTATCTACATACATACATACAGTTTACAAAAACACAGAATACATAATATGACTACATGCTGACGGAAGCTACAGACGTATGCACTAACAACACTGTAATTGACTTTCGACGGGAGAAGCATGGCAAGGGATTTAGATACGCGGCTTGTCAATGGACCAAGAAGTTCACGAAGCCCAATGGTATCTACAGACATATGAGATGCAAATTTGCCTACTCTACAGAAAAAACCAAGCTGGTCTTAAAGAAAGTCTACAGATAGTTGTGGTTGTTGGTATTATCTCATTTGAGATAAATTATGGGATGGTGATGTATCAAACTTCTATATTTTGAAAACTTACGATTTACGAATATTTAAATTATAATCATGTATGCTTATCTTCTTATTTATATTAACTAAAACTTTTGTTGTACATTCTACATATGTTTTAATTGGCTCTTCATGATACATTACAACTTGAATTATACTCTGTAAATTTATGGGCAGTCATCGACACTTAAAATGCTTCAACAAATTTATGGGCAGTCATCAACACTTAAAAGGCTTCAACAAATTTATGGGTGATCATTGTCATAACTTCACTTAAATTAACCTTTAATTATAAATAACAGTCTTTTAACATCTACAAAAGGGATGCACTCAACATCTATTTAGATAAAGTCTGCCAAACCAAAAGCTCTGTGAAACAGAAAATCTATTCAAGCAAAGTCTGTTGTTCCAAACAACCTCTGCTGATAAACACAAAGACTGTTGTAGCAAACAACCTCTGCTGATAAACACAACCTCTGCTGCTGATATGAATACAAAAGCATCATAAAGCTAACATCTGTTGTTAGTTAACAGATGACACAGTCTTTAAACATCTGAAACCAAAGGTCCTATGCTGATAAACAAAAAAACTGTTGAAACAAAGGTCTACTAAACACAACCTCTGCTGATCATTCCACAGTATAGATTGCTAACATCTGTTGTGCCTTAACAGATGATGCAGTTCAACGGAGGATTTCAAACATCTGTTTACACACGGATCATGATGAACATCTGCTCATAAACACCGAGACAGTTCAAGCAAAGCTCTGCCAAAGATAACCTCTGCTATGGATTAACAGATGATGCAGTTCAACAGAGAATGTTTAACAGCAGAGCTTTAACAGACCATGATCAACAGATGATAAGGTCTATTGAAGCGAAGACTGCTCAACAGATTCTAACAGTTTTCCTACTAACAAATTCATTAAAGTAGTACTCAGTCACTAAAAATAATATATAACCCTACTACTTGTCCAAAAAATGAACATTAACAATAATATTCAAATTGTAGCAATTACATACAAAATCCATCAGTTTAGATGATTCAAATTGTAACCATAACATACCAAACTTTCAAACACAACAAGTTAAAACACACATGACTAAAAACCACAATTTTAGTCTTCAAAATAAGTAGTTTTTACTTTCCATTCAGACTTAATCCAGAATCCCTTTCATCCGAAGGCTGCTAAAAAGTCTTCCGTAACATCACCAACTTCCTTGCAACAGATCACAAAACTACTAATGAATATTCATTCAACTTGTTATTATATTGCCAGAAATAAAGACTATAGTTATAATTTGCAGAAGGTAACAAAAATTACCTTTCCATTTCCTTACACTTTACATGTTGTATAACAGCCATCACATACTCAAGAGCTGTCATTTTTTAGCATTAATCTGATTCCCCTTTAAATACCAACAGCCCTTATCTCATTTCTAAGATCATTCCATAGTAAACATAAACAATAATTTGAATTAATCACTGAATATGTAAGCCACCACTTACTCCAAGGCTTGAATCTCGCCTTTCATTCAGTTAGTTTGTTTTGAAGGTCGGCCAACGAACTCAAGAGTTCCGCACCAAATAACAAATCCAGCAAGATCGACCTGGAGAACATTTAAATTTCTTTTGTATTTTATGGCATACAAACATACAGTTTGTGATAAAAAGAAAAAATCAAAGAATATGCATATTCAATAAACGACGGTACAAAACTCAGGAACATTTATATTACAAACCTACAAAGCATAGAATCAAGAATACACACATATACATCTATTTTTAAACACAAAGAGACATTACCTCTTCATCAATAAAGTTGAGATCTATTTTATAACCTTG
The DNA here is from genome assembly GCA_030545235.1 of Helianthus tuberosus. Lineage (NCBI taxonomy): Eukaryota > Viridiplantae > Streptophyta > Magnoliopsida > Asterales > Asteraceae > Helianthus > Helianthus tuberosus. The sequence continues at coordinate 105,667,759 of CM060431.1, read as the reverse complement.
ATTACATTTTGAAGTTCGGCCAACGAACTCAAGACTTCCACACCAAATAACAAATCCATCAAGATCTACCTGAAGAACATTTAGCATACAAACCTACAGTTTGTGATAAAAATAAAAATAAAAAAAATCTATTTTTAAACTACCGTAGAAAACTCTATTTTTAAACACAAACAGACATTACCTTTTCATCAATGAAGTTGAGATCCATTCTATAACCTTCATTCCATTTTCGGAACATCCGGAACATCATCGCTCTCATATGCCACAAATCTTTCCCAGGATTCAAATCATTAATTGAAATAAAATTGTTAATTTCAACTGACGCTGACTTCTAATTCGGATATTGGAATGAATTCAAATTTCAAAATACAAAAGCCGAGAACAGGATAGTGGAAATACGAAGAGTGCAATGAGGAAAAAACCTTTATATAGGCAGATGATTGACAGAAGTGAGTGAGTGACATGCATTAATTGCATTACATATTCTCAGGCATTTTGAATTTGAAATTACCGGCAACCAAACATCTGCTGAGATATAGCATTATAAGAACCTTCAGCTGAGGTATAGCATTTTAGTGAGAGGAGGGTTTTGAATCAAGATTTGCCTCTGTTGGTCTGCATAATATTCAAATCGATGGTAAACATGATGAATAAACAGTATCTGAGGGTCAAGATTGGCGACGTAGGCTGTGTGTCACACCCCAACCGATGGCGGAAACATCGGGGCATGGCACTGAGCGAAACAGATTGCCCAGAAGTTTCCATAACAACTAAAATTACCAATTAATTAAACAACATGTCCCATACCACGTCTTAAAAGATAACATAATTATTACAGACAAAATCTAGTCAAATTGTTCTGTTCCGACAACTCAGATTTCAAGTACAGACAATTGTTTATTGGTTTCTAGACCTTTCCCAGCCTCGATTTCATAGCAAGCAAAGCATATAAGCATCCTAAGCACATGTCACATACGTTAAAGTAAAAGTCAATACACATAGTGTAAAGGTGAGCATACAAGTTTGATAATAGCATATAGAGTTCGAAATCGTTACGCATAACCAGCACGTACACAGTGTAAAATGAGGCATGTTAGTTATCGACATGAACCTATCAATACCAATGACTGCGAGTTGACTGCCCAAGGCAGTTCGTATTGCATGATCACCACCATGACCTATGTAATTAATTGTCCTTAACAACCCCTGAGTGAACAGGTGCTGAGTCCAAACAAATAGTACTACCGTTGCTAAGGCAGATAGACAGCATTCCATGTGTAAACATAACAAACAAGCATTCATTAAGTCACGTATAACATACGGTAATGGTTAGCGTTTAAAGTATTGCGTAGTGTGTTTGATGTGATTTAGTATAAGTAACGTATGTAACACCCAAAAGTGCATAAAGCAAAAAGGGATCGAGTATACACACAGCGATTGGATTAGTGGATTGAAGGGAGCGCTAGAGAGTAAGGTTAGCCTGAACAATTTGATAGCATAACGATAAGCGACGCGTAAAACGAAACAAGTGTCAGTGGGTCGAACAATTGTTCGATCGGATGGTAGTCCGATCGGATAGCTGGTCGTTCGGGTGACAGTCCGCTCGGATGGTCATCCGATCGAGTGACCTTTCGAGTGGATTGTTACTTCCTTCGGGAAGGATGTGTTTGTGTATGATGGCTTGACTTTTGAAGTTTTCGTAGCATTTTGAAAACAGTGAAGTATCTCTACCACCGTTCGATCGGGCGACGGTCCGATAGGTTGGGCACTTCAGCGAGAACAAGTTCTCAGCAGGTTGTCACTCGATCGGACGGTTGTTTGATCGGGTGGCATACATGTGCATTGAACATGTTGAAAATTGTTTAAGTGTTGAGTTCCAAACATCACATGGTCGGATGGCCGGTCGTTCGGGTGGCAACCCGATCGGACGGCAGTCCGTTCGGTGTCCAAAACTCTTGGAGTTTGAAATGAAGGTTAAGTGTGGGGCCAAAGTGCAAGTCGTTCAGGTGGCAACCGGATCGGTTGACAGTCTGATCAGACGGTAGTCCGATCGGACGGCATTCCGTCCTGGTCGTTCCGTTTGTCTTACACTTGGTTGTTTTGATTGTCTGTCGTTTTATCCAGACGTTTTGATAACATATTAAGCAACAGAAACCTTGTCAATACTTGGTACTCCTGATCGGACAGGAATCACCCAAATCCGATCAGTCAACTGTTCGAGACGGTGTTCCATGTTTAACCCGAAATCGGTAATCTCGTGGATAGAATCCAGATCTTGAACCAACACAACCACAAGAATGAGTAGAAAGTCGGTACAAGCTCCGATTCTATTGGTTTTGAGGGCATTGAGTGTAAAAGAGTTGAAAGAAGGTTGGAAAACCATCCTTCAATCCCTTTCACCGTGAATATGTTTACATATGTGAAAGATCTTTGTTTATTTATGTGGAAATCGTTTAGATCTAAGTTGTTCTTGGAGGATTGAAGCCAAAACATGAAGTTCATAAGAACACCATGATGGCATCATCCTAGAACACCTTAAATCTAGTGATTTCACGGTTAAAAGTTAAGATTCAAAAGATAGAAAGGTGTAGGAGTGCGTGTAGATTAAGAAGGTACAAGATTTATGTTGAAATCTTACCGGAATCGCGAGAAATTGAAAAAAAAGTGGGATTGGAGCTCTGGTCGGACAGGAGTGTGCAAAAGTGGTAAGTTTGATGGTGACAGGGGGTATTTATAGGGTTTCCCAAAGTGGAAAGAGCTGGCCGATCTATGACACACGAACGGAGTATGTCTTCAATAGTACGGATTGTTCACTCAGTCTGACCATCGGTTTGAGGGTGGAATGCGGTACTCAGATTAAGCGTAGTACCGAGAGCAGCTTGAAACGTTTCCCACAGTCGCGAGGTAAACTGAGCATCACGGTCAGAGATGATGTCGCGAGGCGTCCCATGTCGACAAATGATCTCATTGGTGTAGATTCGGGCTAATTGTTCTACATTATAGTCTTCCCGTATTGGCAAAAAGTGAGCTGATTTGGTCAAACGGTCAACAACAACCCAGATGCTGTCGTGACCTGATTGCGTGCGCGGGAGCTTTGTTATGAAGTCCATAGCTATACTCTCCCATTTCTACATAGGGATCGGGGGTTGTTCGAGTAAGCTAGAGGGTCTTTGGTGTTCAGCCTTGACTTTTGAGCAAGTCAAGCACTTCCCAACGTAGAGAGCGGTATCCCTCTTCATGCCTGGCCACCAGTACTTGTAGCGAAGGTCCTGGTACATTTTATCGGCACCGGGATGAATAGAATACCGGGATTTTTGGGCTTCGTCCATCAAAATCTGTCGCAAATTGGTCCACTTAGGGATCCAAATTCGGTCCAGAAAGTGGAATATCCCATTCGACTTATTCACAAGCTGGGCTCCATCGTGGTAGATCCTATCCTTCTTCAGAGTGCGTTCATTAAAACAAGCATGCTGGGCTTCGCGGATGAGGGTTCCGAGATCGTATTGGGCTTAGACATCACGAATGCTGAGCAGATAGCTCCGCCTACTGAGGGCGTCGGCAACGACATTTGCTTTGCCTGGGTGATAACGAATCTCACAGTCGTAGTCGTTGAGAAGTTCTACCCATCGGCGTTGACGCATATTAAGTTCCTTCTGGTCAAAGATATGTTGTAGGCTCCTATGATCGGTGAAGATCGTACACTTGGTACCATACAGGTAGTGCCACCAAATCTTTAACGCAAAAACAACTGCGCCTAGCTCGAGATCATGGGTTGTATAGTTCTTCTAGTGGATTTTGAGCTGACGAGACGCGTATGCAATGACCTTGTCTCGTTGCATGAGGACACAACCAAGACCAAGGTTCGAAGCATCACAATAGACAATGAAGTCGTCGTTTCCGTCGGGAAAAGTGAGGATGGGAACATTGCAAAGCATGTGCTTGAGGGTTTGAAAAGCAGACTCTTGTTCAGTTCCTCAAACAAAAGGCTTGTCTTTATGCTTGAGAGCGGTAAGCGGCGCAACGATTTTTGAGAATCCTTCGATAAATCGTCGATAATAGCCCGCTAATCCGAGAAAAGAACGGACTTCAGACGAGTTCTTAGGCATAATCCAACTCTTAACGGCTTCAATTTTCACGGGATCGACGTGAATATCTTGACTATTGACAATGTGACCGAGGAATTGAACCTCCTCCAACCAAAATTCGCACTTGGAGAACTTGGCATAGAGTCGATTCCACTGGACGAGAACCAAACGTAGATGTTGCGCGTGTTCGGCTTTCGACTTGCAATAGATCAAGACATCATCGATGAACACGGTGACGAAACGGTCGAGATAAGGTTTACACACGCGATTCATCAGATCCATGAAAACCGCAGGTGCGTTGGTTAAACCAAAAGGCATAACAACGAACTCATAGTGGTCGTATCGAGTGCGAAAAGCGGTTTTGGGTATGTCTTCCACTTGAATGCGTAACTGGTGATAGCCTGAGCGTAGGTCGATCTTCGAGAAACGTGTAGCACCTTGCAGCTGGTCAAACAAAGCATTGATGCGAGGCAGGGGATAGCGATTCTTGATGGTCAACTTATTCAATTCCCGATAGTCGATGCACATCCTGAACGACCCATCCTTCTTTTTGACGAAAAGGACCAGCGCGCCCCATGGAGAGGTGCTTGGGCGAATGAAGCCTTTATCAAGTAGTTCCTGGAGTTGACTCGAGAGTTCGCACATTTCGGATGGAGCGAGTCGATAAGGAGCTTTGGCAACAGGGTTTGCTCCAGGAATGAGGTCGATACGAAAGTCGATATCAAGACTTGGCGGTAAACCTGGGAGATCATCAGGAAACACATTCGGAAGTTCACACACAACGGGAACATTGCTTACTTCCGGACTACCTTTCTTTTCCTTCTCCGCTACTACAACGTTAGCCAAGAAAGCTATGTATTCCTTGCGGAGATACTTACTAGCTTGGACGCATGACATGAGTTTGAGACCTTTCGATGTAGTTTCACCATAAACACATAATACATCACCATTCGCGAGCGGGAATAAAATCATTTTATCAAAGCACACAACTTCAGCATGGTTTTCACGAAGAAAGTCCATGCCTACTATGACGTCAAAACTCCGAGTTGCATCGGGATAAGGTTGATTGGGAAGATGTGATTGTTGAGCTCAAGAGTACAATTACGAAGAATAGAATTAACGGCGACAGTTCTTCTGGTGGAGACTTCAACATCGAACATCGAGGGGAGATGGGAGCGCTTACGACTAAGAAGCTTCTCGAATTCAAACGACACAAAGCAATTATCGGCTCCAGAATCAAAAAAACATGATGCATAAATACCATTCACAAGGAATGTACCATTGACCACGTTGTTGTCAGCCTGGGCTTGGCGCACATTGATGTTGAAAGTTCTGGCACATGCGGCTTGTTGTTGCTGCTGAGGCTGTTGCTGCTGTTGAGGCTGCTGCTGCTGGGGCTCTTGTTTCACAACCCTGTTCGGGCACATGTTCGCGAAGTGGTTGGGATCACCACATGCGAAGCAGACTCTGGCGTTGATCGCGAGTGCCTGAGCTGCCTGTTGGCCTTGAGGAGCTGGAAGCAGAGCTTGATAAGCAGTGGCTTGAGCTGGTGCTTGTAGGGGACCAGTACGGCAGTTGGCAGTAAAGTGGCCGTACATGTTGTAGTGCACGCAAAATTGGTAGGCGATACCCACCGGGTGAAGATAAGAATATGTTGGGCAATCAGGGTGGGGACCAGTGTATGCACGTTTTGCAGGCGGTGCATAGATAACTGGTGCTGATCGGTGCTGAGATTGCTGCTGGGCCGGTACGGCTTGGAGCGGAGCAGCAGTGGTAGCGACAGCACAGTTCTTGTTGTTGGAGCTGCTGTTATTGTTCTACTTCTTGCGGCGAGAGGCTTTCGATGATTGAGCGGCGGCGGTTTCAGCGGATGGTGCGGCGGTGACTTGATGCAGGTTCTTCGAAGTTTTATCCCAAAAACCAGCTTTTACTCGCTTGTCATTGATTTCAGCAGCAAGCAAGTAAGTTTCTTCGATTGTTGCTGGCTTTGCGGCATGCACAAAATCTGCAACACAGTCTGGTAGAGCTCGGATGTACTTCTTGATCGTCATGTCGGACGTCTTCACTTGATCGGGACAGATGATACTGAGCTGCTTAAAGCTAGCAGTCAGAGCTGCGTTCTCTCCATCCTTCTGCTTGATATGCCAGAATTCGTCCTCCAGCTTTTGGCGTTCATGGGGAGGACAGAATTCATCCATCATAATGGCCTTCAGCTCTTCCCACGTCAGCTCATAGGCTGCGTCATTTCCGCGTTTGTTTCTCTCGTCCGTCCACCAGTCTAGTGTGCGGGACTGGAAGACGCCGGTAGCGTTTAGAGTACGGAGATTTTCAGGACATCCACTCTGGCGCAGAGTGACTTCGACGGAATCAAACCATTGAAACATAGGCATTGGGCCATCTTCGCCAGTAAATTCCTTTGGACCACAAGCTTTGAACTGCTTGAAGCTGAAAGCAGTTTTGGGAGCAGCTTTAGGAGCTTCGGTTCTGGATTCTTCGGACGATTTGCTCACATTCTCGTATATTTCACTCACGATCTGAGGAACTACCTTTGCCACTTGCTTAGCGACGAGAGCAGCAAGGCGTTTGTCTCTCTGTTCTTGGCGAGTGATTCGTGGGTGACGGGGTCCAGATGATGGTCCAGTCGACATTGTCTGCAACAGACATCGTCTTTGGGTCTCAGACATAGTATAATCGATTCTCACCTCACACGTCTATACTACTAAGGCTCAGGAATACGTATAATCACGTAACCACATAGGCAAATAATCACAGATTCACATAAACACAGAAGCACATAAGCACATAATGCACATAATCATAAAAGCACAGAAGCACATAATGCAGTCAGAATAAAGAAACCTATCATTCAAAGCCAGCGAGTGTTCGAGTATAGCGATCGCGAATAGCATAGCGATTAGTATAGCGGTTGGCATAGTATAAGCGTATAGTATAGTATATGCGAGTATCATAGCCATCAATATAGCGTACGGTGGTTCCTCATGGTAGTAGCGATTTGTCAGCAATTTGAGATAGAAGTGCAGGGCGAGTCGTGTGTGTCGATCAAAGCGATAGCGAAAATCGAATAAATTCCAAAAATTCTGAAAACATATAAGTAGGTAAATACACACATAAACACATAAAGTTGACGAATATCAGAGTCTGCAGTTGCGGGCTCAGAATCGAAACACATAAAAATCGAGAATAGATTGTCTCAGGCTTGATAGACATTGACTACCCAAGGTGATTCTACTATTCACAATGACTTTTTGTACACACTTTGACCTTCAAGACTGTGCTTTTGCCTCGAATCTGGGCGATCGGCACGCATCCTTCCAGTCGTATCGTGACTTCAAGTCGTTGGAGTCCGTCTAGACTTTGGTGAGAGTTTTGTAAAACCAAGTAAAGGTTGGAACAAGTCGTCAAGGTTCTGGTTTCACCCCTGTCTTAACAACACCGTTCCTGTTTTGATAAAATAAGAGAGAATTATGCGTCAAAGTATGGATTTCACTCCTGATTCAACCCAAATTCTCCTGTTTGTAGAAAAAATGTGGGCTGAACAAGCAACTTAGTCGAGAGTTTGCGGTTTTCACGCCTATTCTCGACTTAATTGCTAGTTCATGTTTGAAACTAGAGTGCAGTGATAGTGTGGCGCATGAGAGAATAGCGAGAAATAGCAGTAAGCTCGTACATAATCCTTACATGATATGCACAAGTCGGTCTGTTGGTGCCTATGTATAGACTAGGTCATTTCTAAGACGTCGTCCCGGACTAGGTCGAGTCTTGTGTAATTCCCTATAGTTATGGCTCTGATACCAATCTGTCACCCCAACCAATGGCGGAAACATCGGGGCATGGCACTGAACGAAACAGATTGTCCAGAAGTTTCCATAACAACTAAAATTACCAATTAATTAAACAACATGTCCCATACCACGTCTTAAAAGATAACATAATTATTACAGACAAAATCTAGTCAAATTGTTCTGTTCCGACAACTCAGATTTCAAGTACAGACAATTGTTTTTTGGTTTCTAGACCTTTCCTAGCCTTGATTTCACAGCAAGCAAAGCATATAAGCATCCTAAGCACCTGTCACATACGTTAAAGTAAAAGTCAATACACATAGTGTAAAGGTGAGCATACAAGTTTGATAATAGCATATAGAGTTCAAAATCGTTACGCATAACCAGCATGTACACAGTGTAAAATGAGGCATGTTAGTTATCGACATGAACCTATCAATACCAATGACTGCGAGTTGACTGCCCAAGGCAGTTCGTATTGCATGATCACCACCATGACCCATGTAATTAATTGTCCTTAACAACCCCTGAGTGAACAAGTGCTCTGTCCAAACAAATAGTACTACCGTTGCTAAGGCAGGTAGACAGCATTCCATATGTAAACATAATAAACAAGCATTCATTAAGTCACGTATAATATGCGGTAACGGTTAGCGTTTAAAGTATTGCGTAGTGTTTTCGATGTGATTTAGTATAAGTAACGTATGTAACACCTAAAAGTGAATAAAGCAAAAAGGGATCGAGTATACTCACAGCGATTGGATTAGTGGATTGAAGGGGGCGCTAGAGAGTAAGGTTAGCCTGAACAGTTTGATAGCATAACGATAAGCGACGCGTAAAACGAAACAAGTGTCAGTGGGTCGAACAGCTGTTCGATTAGATGGTAGTCCGATCGGATAGCCGGTCGTTCGGGTGACAGTCCGCTCGGATGGTCATCCGATCGGGTGACCTTTCGAGTGGATTGTTACTTCCTTTGGGAAGGATGTGTTTGTGTATGATGGCTTGAATTTTGAAGTTTTCGTTGCAGCATTTTGAAAACAGTGAAGTATCTCTACCTTTCAGGTCGGTCGATCGAACGACCGTTCGATCGGGCGACAGTCCGATAGGTTGGGCACTTCAGCGAGAATAAGTTCTCAGCAGGTTGTCACTCGATCGGACGGTTGTTCGATCGGGTGGCAACACATGTGCATTGAACTTGTTGAAAATTGTTTAAGTGTTGAGTTCCAAATATCACATGGTCGGATGGCCGGTTGTTCGGGTGGCAACCCGATCGGACGGCAGTCCGTTCGGTGTCCAAAACTCTTGGAGTTTGAAATGAAGGTTAAGTGTGGGGCCAAAGTGCAAGTCGATCGGGTGGCAACCCGATCGGTTGACAGTCCGATCGGACGGCATTCTGTCCTAGTCGTTCCGTTCGTCTTACTCTTGGTTGTTTTGATTGTCTGTCGTTTTACCGAGACGTTTTGATAACGTATTAAGCAACAGAAACCTTGTCAATACTTGGTACTCCTGATCGGACAGGAATCACCCAAATCCGATCAGTCAACTGTTCGAGACGGTGTTCCATGTTTAACCCGAAATCGGTAATCTCATGGATAGAATCCAGATCTTGAACCAACACAACCACAGGAATGAGTAGAAAGTCGGTACAAGCTCCGATTCTATTGGTTTTAAGGGCATTGAGTGTAAAAGAGTTGAAAGAAGGTTGGAAAACCATCCTTCAATCCCTTTCACCGTGAATATGTTTAGATCTGTGAAAGATCTTTGTTTATTTATGTGGAAATCGTTTAGATCTAAGTTGTTCTTGAAGGATTGAAGCCAAAACATGAAGTTCATAAGAACACCATGATGGCATCATCCTAGAACACCTCAAATCTAGTGATTTCACGGTTAAAAGTTAAGATTCAAAAGATAGAAAGGTGTAGGAGTGCGTGTAGATTAAGAAGGTACAAGATTTAGGTTGAAATCTTACCGGAATCGCGAGAAATTGAAAGAAAAGTGGGATTGGAGCGCTGGTCGGACAGGAGTGTGCAAAATTGGTAAGTTTGATGGTGACAGGGGGTATTTATAGGGTTTCCCAAAGTGGAAAGAGCTGGCCGATCGAGTGGCAGCCTGATCGAACGGCTGGTCGATCGAGCGGGAGCTCGATCGAACGGCTGGTCGATCGGCTGGTCACTTGGTCGATCAGTCACTTGGTTCGAGTGTCCGGTGCGACGAGTTTTGCCGTTTCGATTGCGATTGCGAGCGTTGCGATGCGATGCGATAGAGTTTCCTAGTCAAATTACTTTTAATCCCAACTACTATATCAACATACAATCTTCCTTATTTCGTTTTCGTTTAGCGTTTGCGATTCGATTGCGATTGAGTTTCGATTGCGTTTCGATTTATTACCACACATAACATAAATAAACATGCCCAAGTAACACATAAGGCACTCACACACATATAACAATATCCAGAATGCGTATTCGAGTTGCGAGTGCGATTACGATAAGCGATAAATCGATTAAGCATGCGATAAACATCGATAAATAACGATTACTATGCGATTATTATTAGATACTCCACATAACACAACTAAAGTGATAATAAAATAGACTAAATGCAAGTCAAAGAAGTCAAAACATGAATTGAGCAAGGAGTGACAGATCGCAATTAGCAATCTTTTCTTCCTTTGACTTTAATCTTGACTTTGACTTTGACTTTCGAAACACGGGGTGTTACACTGTGTGTTGACCTAGGAGATTCGTCATCTACTTCTTCGCAGTTTGCTGATGGAATTCTCAAGCTCCGATGAGAAACAGAGAGAGAGGTGAAATTGAAACGTAGAGAGAGAGAGAGAGAGTTAGAGTTTATGTTTGTTATGAGAATTTGAAATTAAAAAGAACTTTACATACATATATGGTTTGAATTTTAAATCTGGAGTCAGAATTTTGAAATTTGAATCTGGCCAGATGTTTGAAGTATGAATCGAAGACAGAGGTTTGAAGCATGAATGGAAGGCAGATGTTTGATGAATGTGGGCCAGAGTTTTGAATTTTAAATTGTTTTAATATTAAGCTTTATGATGTCACTATGGCTAATCTATGGCTGTCACCTCAACGTTGATGACATAAGAAAAGCATTGTTGGAAAGCCTCTCTAGCTGTCACATCAGCTTTTCTTATGTCATTGGGATTTTTCCTTTTATAGAAAGTATATATAGGTTTATTTTTCTATTGGGAAACGGTGGTGGTAAGGAACAAAATTTTAATTGATCCGCTCCTTAAATATATTTAATAAGGATACTATACGCGACGCTATATCACATTTAATTGTCAAGAACCAAAGGTATTGCACCTTATCACATATCAAGTTTACGTTCACATATAACATAATCCAACATCCCTCTCGGTAAAACTAGAGAATATATGCGAATGTAAATTGCATGTCAACAAATTTCTACACACCTCAGAGACGGATATGACAACCCAAACAACTTTTCTGGTTAAGTTTCCTTTTTACCAATCTTTTGTATCTTATTTATATCACTAAAATATACATTCGTAATTTTCCTTCTACTTGATAGTCACTAGAGCAGTAGAGGTGTACAAACTGGGTTTTTTTTAATACCCGGGTTCGGGTATATACCTGGATACGGGTATTACCGGGTTTTGACTTTTCGGATACTGGTCATACCCGGTTCGGGTCCGGGTATTGGCCATAAAATCTATACCCTGTGTACCCGGGTCGGGTAGGGTTTAGGTTCGGGTTTTCAATGCCCGGGTATGGTTCGGGTTCGGGTCTAAATCGGGTTTTTCGATTCAGTTTTTTGGCATAAAACATAGAAATATAATGGAAACCTTTATCTATACATATTGTATGCCTTGAAATCTACCCAAAAAACCTCACAAGCTCTAAACGTTCAAAGAAAAAAAAACGGTTGTACACAACGGGTCCAGGTATTACGAAAACCCAGGTACGAGTTTTACGGAAACCTGTGTACGCTGAAAACCCGGGTATAAACCAGGTACGAAAAAACCCGGGTTCGGGTTTTAAAAAACCCGGTTTTTCTAATACCCAGGTTCAGATTTTATTCCGGGTTCGGTTTTTAATTGCACCTCTATAGAGCAGTAGTTACTAGTTAGTTAAGAGTTTCCTTTTCCATTGTATAAGACTAAAATATTATTGCAAATATCCGGCCCAGAGCAGTTGGGTTAGCTCAAGATTCAAAGAAGATTACTTTGAAATCTATATTTATAATCCAACCCAGAGTATAAGGGAATGGGCCATGGGCCGAAGCCTGCATCGTTTAATTAAATAATAAGAAGCCTGTGATCAGAAAATGCCACTCCAGGTCTCCAGTGCTGTTATATGGAAGGTTTGTCATGACAAAACAGATCATCAGAAACCAAAACCATTGTTTAGTTGATGGGTTTAAACGAGCTCCTATATACTCAAATTTCAAGTCTTGAAATGGGTTTGATGGTTGGGCCCACTTCGGCTAGCAGCCTTGCAGCAAAATCATTTTCAAAAATACAAAAATTATTATCTTTTTGTTTGATAAGTCCAACAAAATGAAGTTTTCATAAGTCCAAGCTAAACGACAACATGAATCGTATCATAGTAGAATGTTTTGAAACGTCTCATTTATTGGTTTTCGGTGGTTCAATCCGAGGCCTCCAAAGTCCCAGCCTATACTTGTGTGCGTACTTCAATATCAGCTTCCTCTGTTCAAATCAAGGGAGATAGAAAACATTAGTCTTTAACTAATGGAGTTGATTGGAATAAGTAAATCATATAGAGTCACCAAGATGGGCGGGTCGCATAATGGGTGAAATAAGAACGGGTCAGAATACTTTGAGTAAGGACAGGGTCGGGTTGGGTTGACCCACAAACACTTTTTGTTATTTTTAATAAATAATCATATGCATTTGATAAGTTGACATAAACTAAGTTGTTAATGGAATAAAGAAGCACTTCCACACCCATTCACACATTTGACTCCCTTCCATTTTAGCTAGTTTTAGTAACTTTAGCCCAACTGCCTGTCCGAGAATAACATAACCCAAATCGACCAGTTTATAACTATATGAATAAAAAATGCTACCTCTAATATAATATCAACTGCATACCAAGACATCGACAATTAGTTCTATATTTGTCCATTATATATCTAGGTGTCACTATTGAGAATTTGAGATATTTAGGGGGTGTTTGGTGTTGCGTTTTCAAAATAGATTATGCTTTTTCAAAATAGATTTTGCGTTTTCAAAACTGCGTTTTGAAAAAGCATGTAGGTACCTGCTTCTCCAAAACTGCGTTTTGGAGGCAGATAATCACTTTTTCATCCAAACACTTGTTTAGATTATTTATGTTTTACAAACGCAATAATCAAATAATCACTTCAAAACGTAATCCCAAACATCCTCTTAAAATTTGAAGACAAGAGACCAATAGCTAAAAAGCTTCAAATGCGTATAACCTATATATTTGCAGATCACTCAAGTTGTAGTAGCAATGTAACCTAATTTGGGGCATGTATTGTTTCATGGTAAAGTTGTTGCTGAAAGGTACATATCAAAGTTGTTGCTGAAAGGTGCATAATATGATTGAACTCTTTATGCATTGATACGATGTCAAATATATAACAATATAGGATTATGACTCTTTCTTTATTTAGAAAGAAATAAAAAAGATTATGAATAACTTAAAATGAATAAACTTTAGAAAAATCGCCTTTCTTTTTCTAATAAATCATGTTGTCTACTTGTCTTTTGCTTTTTTTGTTGAAATTGACAGAAATTTCCTAGATGCAGGATGCACCAAAGTGCAGAAAAGACAAAACCTTATCTTTTTCTTTTTTTTTTTTTTCTCAGAGTTTTCTTGCTAAGCTTACCACACAATTTACACTCGCAGTCAACATAATCATGATTTTTTGGCACCATTTTCTATCCCAAAAGAAGTAACTTTATCTTTAAAAGTTTCTTCTACACACTTGATTCCAACACCAGCTTCAACTTGATCAGATCTTACACAACTCTAAAGGGTTGTTATTTACTTGATTCATAGTTGTTAATAGCGAATAGCGGACAACAACGACGAGCTACCTATACGCTACATAGCGATAGCAATGAAATCATGAAATAGCGGGCACTGTTTCATGTTTAGAGACACACTAGAAGAAAATTTTAACACTTCGGCCCAATGCACCCAAAACAGATCGATGGTATTTGAGGTCAGGCATCCCTTGTGAGTTGACCCAACATCATATCGTGGACAAGATCTCACCCTTAACAAACAAACTTCTTGAAAACCTAATTTCATCCAAACCACCAACAATAACTCAATACCTTCTAACCACGATTCATGCTTAATCGGCCAACAAACATTGCAGTCAAATCACTGTCATCATTATTGTAAATGACTTTCCTAATCATACCAGCTTCAAAAGTCAATGATTGATGAACAAAAGCTCAAAAAAGCGGATTAATCCTCACCTACATTTCGATACCTTTAACTAATAGATTAACTCTTAATATAAGCCGTAACCAATAGCACATAATGCCTATTACACCTAACCAAAATAACACCTTTCATACTAACTTCAAACTAATTAAAACCTATTCATACCTAAAAAACCATCTGCCACACAATAATCATCATAAATAAACTACTGAAGTGAACCTATCAAACACCATCACAACAATATACCGAAACCGACAACACACCAAACCGATACAAACATCAAATCTACATTTCAAATCACGAAACTATAACATAATAACATATTCACTTACATGTTTGCAAACTTTCGGATCGGCTCCAACATTGAGCTTCTTCAGCTTCATAGATCGAGCGACCAACAGATTCTGTAAATCTCCAAATTCAGCTTCAAGCTTTTCTGCATACGTCTCCACTCCGTTACCGATTCCGTTTAAAAACTCTGGTATACCTACCTTCACTATAAACAACAACAACAATAATAGTAATAATAAGAAATTGTTGATCAGAATGAACGAATAAGAAACCCTAGAAATAGAAATTGTGCGATATTGAATACTTACCGGGGTACAGATTTGATTTGGAAGAATAATTAGCGAAAAATGTGTTTGAATTGAACGGAATCTGTGAAATTAGGTTTCGATTCAGTAAAGGTATTTTTCTCCACGCCATTTTTGTTCAGATTTTTTGGTGTTGCAAGTGAAGTGAAAGGGGGGTTTAGGGTTTTTGAAAACCCGACCCGATTGGTTGGATGAATAGTACAAAACCCGACACTTGGGTATTCAACGAATAAAGTAATTTAATTCAAAAATTAATCCTGAACAATAAATTATTATACTTTTATTTTTAAAACAATTACAAACTAATTAGTTTTAACATAAAAAAATACTAATCTACAAACGACAAAAATTAAGAACTTAGCCTCATTATTGATAGCGATGTCAGTTTGGTTAGATTTTAAAAATAAGTTGTATGGGCTATTTGGGCATTTGAGCTTGATAATGTTATGAATAATAGAAGTCATAATAATATATTAAAAGAAGTATTAACTGAATATGAATATCGAATCGAATCAAATTGAAATATCATAAAATCGCATTCGATCCGAATTCGATTACTGGACTCAAATACAAATCGAATTCTCATTTTAAAAAAATCGAATTCGAACCTTGATAATCGAGTCGAATTTTGAATTTTTCGAATCCAGAAACACCCCCAAATTGAGATATTTTTATACAAATCCTATTAGTATTATATAAACTATAAAAACTATAAAAACTACTTGAATTATGAACATAAAGTAAGTTTTTTTTTAAATATTTTTATTGTGG
Source organism: Helianthus tuberosus (assembly GCA_030545235.1). Taxonomy (NCBI): domain Eukaryota; kingdom Viridiplantae; phylum Streptophyta; class Magnoliopsida; order Asterales; family Asteraceae; genus Helianthus; species Helianthus tuberosus. The sequence goes on along the minus strand of CM060431.1, from coordinate 105,652,061 downwards.
AATTTTGATAAATCACAAATATGTTGGAAGATGCATTAGTGCATCTTTGAGTTTGTTGACATTCTTTTGGTAAGAAAATATTTTAGAAATTTGTAAAATATTTCAATTGATATGTTAGTTGTTAAGTTTGTGAGTTGATATATCTAGATTATTAGAAATTATTTAGATTTTTGTATAATAATATTATATTATATTATGTCTATTATATATAACTACTAGTCTAAGTACCCGAAGAAAAATAACTACTTAACATTGTTGACGTAAATATTTTAATTATATATACGTTGAAAGATTAACGGGAATGACAGAGAGTACACCAAATAATTGAAATACATGAATACAACAAATAATCACAACTCATTGAAGATCTCTTTATAAACATTAGTTGTTTTATTCGCAGGTTTGCCGTTGTTAAGTATTAGTTGCTTGACTCGATCTCGTGTTTTAACCCTTGATAAAGCTACGTACAATTGACCATGAAAACGGGTTGTTCAAGGACAAACCAACTCTTGAAAGCGACATCCATGTCTTTTGATGGTGACCGGCCCAAATGTAAAGTCTTTTAAATTTTATAGTAGAAGTGCAAAAACAATTTGGTACAAAAGCTTTAAATAAAAAACAGAAATCATTATATAACCCGGTTATTCCCACCTTTTTCATACGTGACCCTACCTACCATGTATAGATTTCAACTCAGTCATACCCAAGTTGAACATTCCAAAAAAATAAAATAAAAATAAGACCTATATACCTAAAAGAAAAAAAAACCTAGGTTAGAGACGTGTCGTACGCAGGTTGGGTAGAAAAAAAGTATTAAATTAAGAAAAAATATAATAAATAAAGGCATACTTATTACACTTGGATTGTTTTATATAGTCCTTGAACTTTCCAGGCACTTCGGGCCATAACTGGTGAACAATCTGCAATGCTTTATAGCCGTCCTCTTCATTTTCAACAATGAGGCACAAGTCAAGCTCGTCTTGGTGTGCTTACAACCACCCACCTACTTATAATGCAAGTCTTAAACAATAATCGCTCTCTGTTAGTGTCAAGAGTTTGAAACCAAAGCATCAGTTATCTAGTCATATAAGTTTTAAATGTTAAAAACACTCCATCTAATGTCAATTAAAACTGTTATTTGATAAATATTGCTTATGCAAGATCTTGATTTTTTTAACACATAACCAATGTAAAAAGAACGCACTCGAGAGTGATGCATACAGTTGTGGCTGGTATAGATTCGCCCCTCTCGCATTATTGAAACATATGATCTCTCTAATGATCGCCTCTCTCACGTTCCTAAAAAAGTTGATCTCTATGATGACAGCCCCTCTCTCGTTGTTGAAAATCCTAAACCGTATCATCAACCAAAAGCCCCAATTTCCTTATTGTAACACAAATAACATCAAAAGTTAACCCTAAAACACAAATCGACCCTGAACTAAAACCACTGAACAAAAAATTAAACCTAGAGAATAAAATTACGAAAAAGCCGAATATGAACCAGTGTAAGGAAAATCAACAATAGTTAAAAAGAAAAAAAAAACTTTGCTAATTAGCGGCCATGCAACCTTTCGTCTTCCACCGGCAGCGAAATTTGGTACCGGGATACAAACCTCAGTCGTAGGAACCGAAGCATAAGAAGAAAAAAAGCAGCCTTTCTTCCACAAAAAGCATAATATTGTGTCATACCTATAAGAGTAAGGTCATCCATCAAATTAACATAATATGGTTTCTTCAGCTATATGTCTTTCAAAGGGGATCGTATGAAAAAACTGAGGAATAAAAACAACGAATGCAATAAAATCAAAATAAATAAAGAAGAAACAAACTTAACATCAATTGACATCTTCAAGGGCTAATTCCCAGAAAGGGCTCATCAACATATTCACATTTTTGTATTCACTCCAACCTACACATAACCAACAATTATCAAACCAAGATTTTCGATCACCAAAGGGTGCCGCATTTGGGTTCGTAGTCTCTGTAATGCAACAATCAACCGGTTAAATGAGAAGCAAATGCAAATAACCAACAAAAAATGGTGTAGATGAACATTAAAAAGGGAAGGGGAAGTATGAGATTTGAAACCCTAACATGTTGATTCCTAATTCAGTGATCCTTTTGAATATTATTATGTCCTGGCAGATATTCTTGAAATTGCTAAAAACCATTTATATCTTGTATTAGTAATTTTTATTTCTACCACCATAAATTTACACTGAACTACAATTCTAAACCTTTTTCTTGGATAATTTCTTCTCAATTTCTCATAAGCGCCAAAATTTGCTAATCAAAATAATATCATTCACAAAGTGATATCCATATCAACTTTAGCTCATTAATTTACCAACAATCAGACATCCTCTAAGGTACTTGTGTAGCAAATACAAATACAAATTGAAAAAAAAGAACATAAAAGAAAAACTCTAATCACTTCTTTAATTGCAGATGAATAACTTCTAATAGCTATTATTTAAATGTCGTAGTGTTACTGGCATTCGATTGAACAAATACACACAAACATCTTAAAGTTAGGGTTTCATATTATTAAAAATAATCCCCAAAATTAGGGAAAATCGGTTATAAAACATGAAAATATGTGAAATCTATGTAAAACATACACAACAAAGATTAACATATACAATCAGAGGATGGAAATACTGTCACGGCCCCAGCCCCGGTTTGACCCGGTCAGGAGCCGTGGGACAGGAACCCGTGGTATTTATTAGAGTTGTGTAACACCTCGAAAATTCGTGTTCAATAAATTAATGTAAGACAAAAGTATTATAAATCCGGATCCAATTTCTGATGTATGGCAAGATTTAAAAGTGTCATCATGTTGAATTATACCTCTGAACGACCTCATATAAATCCCAAGACCCTAATAATTATTATAAACATCTGATATAATCCGGTAAATACCCACAATAATTGAATTCAAAGTGCAAGATAGGATCCTACGAAAATTTCTACGGTAAACCTTCTTGTTCGGCACTTTCAAAAGGATTCAATGAAACATGGCCAAATGGTGGGGTATATAACTGTTCAAGGCACATTATAGAGGCCCCTTAATGTAAAATAATGTCCCAAATTCGAATATAAGTGGTTGCCTGTTTGGATGTTTGAAAAGCCAAGTTTTTGGTTTCTGCCAAAGGCTTGCGCACCGCAAGGGTCGATCCTTACGGTGCGCAAGGTGTTGCCAGCGACATCAAGTTGGTTGTTTTGCTGTTTAAGCACAATACTTGACCTTTAAACGTTTTTCCTCATCTTTCTTGACCCCTAAACAGCCCCTAAACATCTAGGGACACTTGTTGATGAGTTGTGGTCAGTGGTAGACTTATTTGTCAACAATCTATGGAGCCTTGGTCACTATATAAAGCTCCTAAGTGCAACCATTTGATCATTCATCTCTTGTGCAATTCTGGAGCCTTTGGGAGCTTAAGAGCAGACACAAGACCTTCCTAATCAAGCATAGGACTTCAGTAAGTTTACAAATCTTTTCTTAGTTAAGTTTTTACTTAGTTATAACTTAAAAGTCAAACCATCGTAATTAACAGTTGACTTTAAGATTAATCACTAATGGTCCAGTGATTAGTCGAATCAAAAGTAGTTATAAGTTGGTAATTATGTGGGTAATAAACCCTTAAAAGGGTTCCCCCTGATTCCCACTCTAACTAGGTCAAATGTCGGGTCAAACTTGCTAATAAAAAGTCAACAGGATACTTAGTTTCTAATTTATGCATGATTAGCAATGTAGAACACATACAACCTGTTTGATCATTAATATAACTTGGTAATTAGTGTAAGAACATGTCTAAACATGTTCAGGCCGACAATTTACTGTTTAGACCCGGTTCGGAACCGAAAGTCGCAAAGCTTTGACTTTTGCTTAGACTTCAGTTCTGACCCGTTATGGTATGTTTTAGAAATACCTTAAAGCTTCATTTGGACCAGGTTACATGCTAGAATAACCCTCTGTGATTATACACCATGGTTCATTAGTTAACCAATTAATACGCATGATTCCGTTAATTGCTCGTATGTTGACCATTATGCCCTTTTCACCTTAAAACGTGATTTTTGAAAATGTAAAAGTGTAGAAACCTTAGTTACTGATATATAAACATGTATGCAAAGTTTGAAATCAGTTTGAGGTGTAGATTGAGAGTTATGCTCATTAGCGTAATTAAGAAGCTTTATGTTAATTAAACGACATAATTAGCGTATAGCCTAGTTAAGCCTACTTTTTGATATCAAAATCTTTACCCACTGATGTAATATATTATTTTGGGATTTTTGAAGATTTTTAATTAATTTTAGGCTGAGCATAACTCATAGTCGTAGGCTTAATCCGGTAATTGTCGGTTTTGCCCTTACGGGCCATAAAATGAGTTTTACATATCTAATCGACTCCAAACCTTTTGCTACTGATCCTAAATGATAAATAAATTATTTTTGGCCTTCTGGAATGATAAAAATATCAGCTTTATATATAGAACCCGGAAACGGCTTCTAATCGCCTTCTTAAGCGTTTTTAGCGCATAGTATGTACTAAGACTATTTTTAGACATACAAGGGTGATACCTACTGATATTTTAGGTAAATTATAATATTTTAACAGTAAGAAAAAATTGTTTAACTCAGACTTTAGTTTTGAGCTTTTCGACTTATGTGAAATTACCAAAATGCCCCTACGGTGCATAGTTTGGTTATATTTAATAAATTTCACATATCTACTTTACCCTACTGTTATAACTTATCAAACTAAGTATTTTTGCTGATTATATCAGACCTGTAACTCAGGTTAATACTTAAACTCTTTTATAATCTTTTAAATGACCAAACTACCCCTATGGGGCATAGTTTGTGTTTAAATTCGTTTCGGGCATAATAAAAGACATCTTACTGATGTCACAACATATTTGAAGCATATTAACTTAGGAAACCTGTATATGGCTCTCATGAATACCCGTTACGCTTATTACGCGTACGGTTCGGTTTATGTAACTAGTTTACATAAATTAGCCGAAACGGGTCAAACCTTATCGGTTTTATCTCAAAATCAAGAAGGTGTTTAGATTACCCATATTATACAAGTCTTCAAACTTGTCGGGTCTAAAACACATTCTATTCCGGTCTTCGCTTAATCATGCGTTTGAACCGTATATTTCCTTAAGACTAACCGGTCTAAGCTTAGGCTTAATTAAAGACCCGTTAGCATTCTAATTGGTTATTCATACCATCATTCCAGACTAGAGCCTTCCGGTAAATTGTACCTACGCTTACTTAAGTGAATACGGCTGAGTTATTATAATTCTTGCTATTTAAGACAGGAGCTAGCTCAGGTAAATACTCTTAACTTATTTTCCCTATACGGGCTTGGGATACGGTACTATAAAAGTACCGCTTGGTCAGGTGTATGTAGTCATTTAAATCGTATTGTGATTAATGTATTTGCATGACCCGTTTAATATGTATTATTTGGTGTATGGCTTTTAAGGGTTAAATGACCATGTCCCGGATATCCTTGGCATCATTTTACGAAATGGCCACGACCTAAGCACGGGGTGTAGGCATACACCTGACAGCTACATTATGTGAAAACTGGTAATCCACTCCGAGGTATCATCCTTGTGGGCACTATACCGGAACTGGTAATCCACTTAGAGGATGATAGCCTGTGGGCATTATACCTGTGGCGTGTCAGTTAATCTGTCCGGCTCTTCTAACCGTCCCTAATGGATGACAAATAAGTAAACATGTATACAAGATTATATAAAAATAATTTTCCCAAGTATAAAAGATTAATTTTGCCATGTGCATTTTAATCCAAGTGTCGAAATATTTACGTGCCTTGTGCACCTAAACAAATTTTCATAAACATTTTCAAATGAGTCGGTTGAGTGTATTTACCAGTGAAAACTGACGTATTTTCAAAAGTCTAAGTGACAGGTACAAGTACGTAATAGGCTGGAGGCTGCTCAGGACGTTAATAAGGAATCTTGCAAGTTCTAGGCGTCTAAAGTCTGTTGAACAATGTTCATATTTTAAGATCCGCCTGTGGATCCTTTAATTTCTGTTATAATACTTTGATATTACTTTATATTCGGATTGTAATATATTTATCATTTGCTTCCGCTGTGCATTTAAATATTGTGTTGTTTGACTATGATGATATCAACTACGTCACGATACTCCCACACCGGGCCCACCGGTTGACACGTGGAAATTCGGGGTGTGACAAGTTGACAGCGGAAGATTTTACAGGATCTTTTTAAAACTCAAAATACTCAATTATTTTATTTCATAATTCGGGATAAAACCCCGGTAATTTACAATCAGATGATTTCACTGGGAAATCTTTATTTTACAAAACTTTTTTTCTTTATTTATTTTGAGCCACTTCCTTAAGCTTGTAGTGCTTCACGGCACTTTTCCTGGATCACAACAGATCACCTAAAACATGTTTGAAAAAGGTTTTGTCAGCGGGGAAATACTGGTGAATCATTCTTTTTACTAAAACGACACGTTGTTATAATTTACAGTATTAAGAGCGATTACAATGTTTATACATATCAACCATCTACCCACGGTATTTATCACTCGACCACCTATTGGCTATCTCGTTGTCCAATGGTGTCTGTGATTATGGTCATATCACCCATTGGCTAACCCGTTGTCCAACGGTGACGGTTATCAAGTATTGTATACAAAACCCCACATACCGGCTGTAATATGGAGATTACAAAGACTTAATCCCTGTAATTATAACCTTGAAAATAAACATGATTTTGAAAGTAATTTGATAAAAAGAGAATGGCTCACTTTGCAGATTTAACGGGCAGAGTTTAAGCCTACTGTTTAGCCTTGTAACCTAAATTAATAACATGCACACGAACTAGGTCAGTAACTAATACAACATTTACAATAACTCACAAGATTAAACCCTCACAATAAATGACAAAGTGCGATACTTAAACATCCATCGAATTCACGACGAATGACAAAGCATAACCCTAATGTGGGCAGCACTTAAACATCCATTGGATAGTTTAAATCGACCGGACATTGAATCGTAGCAGCGATCGAGTTAATACCCTGTATCGTAGCAGCACCCTACTATAATAAAAGTAAATTTGACTTCAGAGCAGTGAAACTTCGTTTTTGAAAGTTTTCATCGACACAGAATGAAAGCCCCTGATCCAACCTATTTATAGGTGAAAAATAGGGTTCACGCGGCCCGCGTGAACCTTGGCTCAACATTTACGCGGCCCGCGTGGCCGCCTAGTCTATGCGTAGGTCTGATTGGTCATGAGTAGGTATGCCAGCTGGTCAACACGTGGATCCGGAACACTTATCCGGTCAACTTAACATTGACGCGGCCCGCGTAAGCTTCCCCTTAAGGCTTACGTGGCCCGCGAGAGGACCAAGATTCTGAATTTCTTGATTTTTAATATGGATTAGGGTTTCAGGGGTCCGGGTTTTCATTTACGGGTAAAAATTGGGACATTTTTTAGAGTCCTTACATTCTCCCCACCTTATTTAAAATCTCATCCTCGAGATTCACTTAAATAAGTGAGGATACTTTCGCTTCATTTCCGATTCCAGCTCCCATGTGTATTCAGATCCTCTCTTCGAATCCCACTTGACTTTGACTAGAACTAGTCGCTTGTGCTTGAGAAACTTAATCTTTCTGTCTTCTATCTGCAGTGGTTTCTCCACAAATTTTAGCTTATCATTTACCTCTATATCTTGAAGAGATACTACCAGAGATTCGTCAGATAGACATTTCTTGAGATTGGATACATGAAATACATCATGTATTCCAACTAGTTCTTCTGGTAGTTGTAAGTGATAAGCAACTGGTCCTATTCGTTGGATGACTGGAAATGGTCCTACATATCTTGGACTCAGCTTTCCTTTCTTACCGAACCGCACTACTCCTTTCCAAGGAGAAACTTTTAAGAGTACTTTGTCTCCCACTTGAAATTCCAACGGCTTTCTTCTATTGTCTGCATAACTCTTTTGGCGATCTCGAGCCGTCTTTAATCTTTCCTTGATTTGAGTGATTTTATCAGTGGTTTCTTGTACTATTTCAGGACCTGATAATTGACTTTCTCCTATTTCTGCCCAGCATACTGGAGTTCTACACTTACGTCCATATAGTGCTTCGAATGGGGCAGCTTCGATACTTGAATGATAACTATTATTATAGGAGAATTCTATTAAGTGTAGGTGGTCGTCCCAGTTACCACCAAAATCTATTACACATGCTCGGAGCATGTCTTCCAAAGTTTGTATTGTCCTTTCACTTTGTCCGTCTGTTTGTGGATGATATGCAGTACTTAAATTTAATCGGGTTCCCATTGCTTCCTGGAAACTTGTCCAGAAATGAGAAGTGACACGACTATCCCTATCTGATACAATGGAGAGTGGAACTCCATGTAAGGATACAACTTCATCTACATACAACTTTGCCAACCTTTCCATGCTGAAGGTTTCTTTCATGGGTAGAAAATGAGCTGATTTGGTTAATCGATCCACAGTTACCCAAATTGCATCATTACCTTTTCTGGTTTTGGGTAACTTAGTAACAAAATCCATTGTTATGAGTTCCCATTTCCATACAGGCATTTCTAATTGTTGTAGTAGACCTGAAGGTTTCTGGTGTTCTGCCTTAACTTGTGAACAAGTAAGACACCTAGAAACATATCTAGCTATGTCCTTTTTCATTCCTATCCACCAGAAGTTATTCCTTAAATATTGGTACATTTTATTATTACCAGGATGCATGGTATACCTAGATTTATGAGCTTCCTCTAAAATCTTATCTCTTAATTCTCCTTGTTTAGGTACCCAAATCCTTTTATTATGGAATCTCCAAATTCCATCAGCTCCTTGCTCTAATTCCTTTATTCTTCCTTTCATTCCTTCAGTATTGTCTTTGATTGCTGTTTCTTGAACCTTCTTTAATTGTTCCATTAAATCTAACTGTAGATTTAATCTAAGAGCACGAACCCGTCGTTGTTTCTCATGATACTTACGACTTAAGGCATCTGCAACTACATTTGCTTTTCCTTTGTTATATTGAATATCACAGTCATAGTCGCTTAGGATTTCCATCCATCTCCTTTGTCTCATATTTAATTCTTTTTACCCAAATATGTATCTTAAACTATTATGGCTTCTAATTTTAAATCATGAGTCGTATAGTTCTCCTCGTGCTTTTTCAATTGCCTTGAAGCATACGCAATTACCTTCTTGTGTTGCATTAGCACACATCCTAATCCTAGTTTTGAAGCATCACAATATACTTCAAAATCTTCAGTTCCTTCTGGTAAGGCTAGGATTGGGGCATTTGTTAACTTTTGCTTTAATATTCTAAACGCCTCTTCTTGCCTAGGTCCCCATTCAAACTTAACTGATTTACAGGTTAGCTTAGTTAATGGCACTTCTATTTTGGAAAAATCCTTAATAAAGCGCCTATAATATCCGGCTAACCCTAGAAAACTTCTAATATCCATGGCTGATTGCGGAACCTTCCATTTAGTGATTGCTTCTACCTTAGAAGGATCTACGTAAATGCCTTCGTGATTCACCATGTGACCTAAAAATTGCACTTCCTGGAGCCAAAATTCACATTTCGAGAATTTGGCGTAGAGCTTTTCTTTTCTTAACAAAGTTAAGAGTGCATGCAGGTGTTGACAATGCTCATCCTGGCTTTTGGAATAAATAAGTATATCATCGATGAAGACAATTACAAATTTATCCAAATACGGTTTACAGATCCTATTCATCATGTCCATGAATGCTGCAGGGGCATTTGTTAACCCGAAGGGCATGACTGTAAACTCGTAATGACCATACCTAGTCCTGAAAGCAGTTTTAGGTATGTCTTCTTCTTGTACCTTTAATTGATGATATCCGGAGCGTAAATCTATCTTAGAAAAGTATCTAGCTCCTTGAAGTTGATCAAAAAGATCATCAATCCTAGGTAATGGGTATCGATTCTTAATTGTAACTTTATTTAATTCCCTATAATCAATACACATTCTCATTGATCCATCTTTCTTCTTTACAAACAACACTGGTGCTCCCCAAGGGGATGAACTAGGTTGTATGAATCCTTTACTTAGTAATTCATCTAATTACTTTTTCAGTTCTAACATTTCTGTAGGTGCTAACCGATAAGGTGCCGTAGCTATCGGTGTAGTTCCGGGAATTAGATGAATTCTAAATTCTACTTCCCTGTCGGATGGTAATCCAGGTAATTCTTCTGGGAATACATCTGGGTATTCTGATACTACTGGAATTTCCTTAAGTTCCTTTCCCTTAGTGTGAATGATTACTGAAATCATATACACTATTTCTTGCTTTCGTTCATAACTAGCAACTTTTATTACTGAAATGAACTTCATGGGTTTTTGCGGCTTATCTCCTGTAACCATGATTACTTCTCCGGTGGGTGCACTAATCTCTATAGAGTTCTTATCACAGAGGATTCGAGCATGGTTGGTTACTAACCAATCCATTCCTAACACAACATCGAACCCAGCTAAATTCATGGGAAATAGGTTTGCATGAAATTTATGACCTGAAAGTTCTATATTTTCTTTTTGCAAAACCTTATCTATTTTAACAGAATTCCCATATGCGGTTTCGACTGTAAAAATCTGCCTAAGGTTGGTTAAGGGTAAGTTAAGAGCTTGGCAGAATGAAGTATTTATAAAACTTTGGTTTGCACCAGAGTCAAATAATACTTTTGCATATACGTTGTGAACTAGGAACGTAACAGCTATCACATCTGGAATGAGTTCTGCTTCTTGAGTAGTTAACTGGAATGCTCGAACATTCTTCTTGGTAGCTCCGTCGGCTGGCTTGGCTTTATTGTCTGCTGGTTTAACCAATTTAGGGCATTCTGGTTTAAAATGTCCTACTTCTCCACAGTTATAGCAGATCTTTGTTTTCTTTCTGCAGTCTTCTTCGCGATGTCCCACAACTTTGCAAAAATTGCAGGTTACATTACATCTTCCATAATGTTTCTTTCTGCAATTCCTACAGAACGGCGGAGTTGAGGATTGCCCTGTTCCTCTTTTCTTGAAGTTGCTATTATTACCCACACGAAATCCTTGGGTAATTTTCTGGGCTAGTTCCTTTTTCCTGTTTTCATCTCTTGTACGTACCAGTTCGTCAGTTAGGGTGTTAGCTAATTCTACCGCATCGTCAATAGTGCGAGGTCTCGCAGCTTTAACGATATTACGGATTTCGCCATTCAATCCCCAAATATAACGAGAAATGAGCACCGGCTCTGGCGAAGCCATGGTTGGTACTACTCTAGCATATTCAAAGAATGTCGAAGTATATCCTCGACAGTCTACACCTATCATTCGATGGTTCAGGAACTTATTCGCCATTTGTTCCTTTTCATACTCGGGACAAAATTTTCTTTCTATTAGCTGCTTAAATTCCTCCCAATTCATGGCATAGGCCACATTTCTTCCTTTGGCTTGAAGTACTGTATTCTACCATTCTAGCGCCTCTTCTTTGAAAAGATTCGATGCGTACATGACTTTGTCGTTTTCGGAACATTTACTTATTATGATCACTGCCTCGGTTTTCTCTAACCAACGCAGTGTCGCAGTTGCTCCTTCATTGCCTGCAAATTCAGCTAGTTTACAAGCAAGAAATTCTTTGTAAGTGTAACCAGGCATTGCAGCTTTCATTTTCTTAAGGAGCGGGGCCTGCCGTGGATCATTATTGTTATTAGTATGATTACCGCCTCTGTTTACGCTATTACTGAAGTTATCTTCAGAAGTACGTTTGCTAGGAATGATTTGTTGAGGTTCAACAGGTTTCTGGGCAGCAGCAAGGATTGCTGGAATATCATTGGCTATCCCTTGAGCAACGATATTTTCTATATCTTGCTTAGTCATAAAATGATCCTCCTGGTGTTGCTCAGATTGATTAACCTCGTTAACTGGTTCATTATTAGCATTTTCCATCTGATAATTAATATATATAATATATTAGTACAGAATAAATAACAATTATGCACAAAACAATCATACATATTTCACAACACAAACATATATCCAAAATTATCGATTTCTCGATTCCTTTTTATATATCCTATTATGCATCCGTACACACCGTTATCTTACAAAGTTTTATTTGTAGGTTATTTTACAGACTTATTTTATTATTACTTTTATTATTATACAATCACAACTTTATCATCATCCTCTCCCTAGGTATTTTAGAAGTGACGTTCCCTCTCGTCGTACTTCCAGGAGATCTGTTCTCCTACCTCCCGAATCCTATTCCCTGCACCTATCAGCTCCTCGCCAAAATGGCGGAGTTCAGCTAAGTTTTCATTACTCATTGGTGGATTTGGTATAGGTTCTGGGTCGAACTGAGGGAAAAACGTATAAGGGTTATTTAGGAGGTTTTGAAACTGTCAATCGTTAGTCCACCACTCGTCCATTTCTCCTAAAGGTTGAGTATGGATCAAAGGTTCTGGGATGGCTGGTTCCAAATTTATTGGAAGTTGAGTTTCGGCAGGATAAGGGTAGAGGTTGTTATTTATGGGCCTGAGAATATCACAGCTTGCCAGTACGCGATCCAATTCCTCCTGTAATGGCAATTCCTCGACTTGCTTAGAACTTTCCCCAATTTCCATTTCTACTCGCCTGGAATCTTCCCCGATTGCAATTCCTTTTCCTTTATCTATGGGATTCTCTATTTTGGGAATTCTCCTAGTTGTTGGTTTCCTCCTGCGTACACGTCTCCAACCTACAAATCTTCTTCTTTTCTTGGGCTTTGGTTTCTCTGGAGGTGGAGCGTTAAATTCCATAGGTTCTTCTATATCGGGTATGTAACCAGTAAAGTCTCTGGAAACTTCTATTTTCACCGGATAAAGATTGAGATTCTGAAGGGCTTCAGATAACTCATTCATGCTGTTTAGCATATATGCAAAATGCACACAAAATGCTAAGTTAAAACAAAATTTCACAGATAAACATTCAAATATTATTGCATACCGTGTGACTAATTTAATACAAAGGACAACTGACAATTAAACATACCAGGGTTTATTGTAAACTTATTTATTTACTGGGTAAAGTTTCTGACTTGTAGGTGATATGGGTGCTAATACTGGGTCAGGGTATTTTTAAAGATTTGCATTTACTGCTACAGTGGCTAGCATATAGAGATCTGCCCATTTTTCATCTAACTTATCTTCCCATGGTGGGTTACTGCCTAATTTCTGGATTCCCTGATTAACTTTTATTTCTTTTGATTGATATTTCTTTATTTTCTCCTGACTTTTCCTAATAATCAAACTTCTTTTATTAGGAGAAAGTGGTTCCTCATAATGGCTTTTACGAACAAATATTCCCTCCTCAGTATCTACTGAGTATCTTGAGGATTTTGATTGGGATGAACTTCTCTTCTCTTTTGGTGAACTATCTAATTTAAGATAGATGTTCGAAAGCTTTTGCTTACCCATACTGTAATTAACAAGTAGTCAGTTAATAAAACACATAATCACAAAATGGTAATCAGGAAAATTAAGTACTTCTCAAATACTTAATTAGCTTAACTCAGTGGCTCTGATACCACCTTTTCCTGTCACGACCCCAGCCCCGGTTTGACCCGGTCAGGAGCCGTGGGACAGGAACCCGTGGTATTTATTAGAGTTGACAGCGGAAGATTTTACATGATCTTTTTAAAACTCAAAATACTCAATTATTTTATTTCATAATTCGGGATAAAACCCCGGTAATTTACAATCAGATGATTTCACTGGGAAATCTTTATTTTACAAAACATTTTTTCTTTATTTATTTTGAGCCACTTCCTTAAGCTTGTAGTGCTTCACGGCACTTTTCCTGGATCACAACAGATCACCTGAAACATGTTTGAAAAAGGTTTTGTCAGCGGGGAAATACTGGTGAATCATTCTTTTTACTAAAACGACACGTTATAATTTACAGTATTAAGAGCGATTACAATGTTTATACATATCAACCATCTACCCACGGTATTTATCACTCGACCACCTATTGGCTATCTCGTTGTCCAATGGTGTCTGTGATTATGGTCATATCACCCCTTGGCTAACCCGTTGTCCAACGGTGACGGTTATCAAGTATTGTATACAAAACCCCACATACCGGCTGTAATATGGAGATTACAAAGACTTAATCCCTGTAATTATAACCTTGAAAATAAACATGATTTTGAAAGTAATTTGATATAAAGAGAATGACTCACTTTGCAGATTTAACGGGCAGAGTTTAAGCCTACTGTTTAGCCTTGTAACCTAAATTAATAACATGCACACGAACTAGGTCAGTAACTAATACAACATTTACGATAACTCACGAGATTAAACCCTCACAATAAATGACAAAGTGCGATACTTAAACATCCATCGAATTCACGACGAATGACAAAGCATAACCCTAATGTGGGCAGCACTTAAACATCCATTGAATAGTTTCAATCGATCGGACATTGAATTGTAGCAGTGATCGAGTTAATACCCTGTATCGTAGCAGCACCCTACTATAATAAAAGTAAATTTGACTTCAGAGCAGTGAAACTTCGTTTTTGAAAGTTTTCGTCGACACAGAATGAAAGCCCCTGATCCAACCTATTTATAGGTGAAAAATAGGGTTCACGCGGCCCGCGTGAACCTTGGCTCAACATTTACGCGGCCCGCGTGGCCGCCTAGTCTATGCGTAGGTCTGATTGGTCACGAGTAGGTATGCCAGCTGGTCAACACGTGGATCCAGAACACTTATCCGGTCAACTTAACATTGACGCGGCCCGCGTAAGCTTCCCCTTAAGGCTTACGCGGCCCGCAATAGGACCAAGATTTTGAATTTCTTGATTTTAATATGGATTAGGGTTTCAGGGGTCCGGGTTTTCATTTACGGGTAAAAATTGAGACATTTTTTAGAGTCCTTACAAATACCCATCGATGAAGAAAAATTCACGGCAAACCCCGGTGGATGAATGTCAAAGAAACACCAGTTAGAGATGGAGCGATGGAACAGGTAAGATATATGAGATTGAAATTAGGGTTTTAAGGATTGATCGAAGAGAGGAAGTATTTGAGAAGATTTCTAACTGATTGATTGAGAATTGAGTGGGTTTCCATATAAAGCATTTTGCCGCTTAAACACCAATTATCTGGCCAAAGACCTTTGCCACATCATGGTCAAATGGTCAACATTATTTTGCTTTAGTATAAGAGATAGATTTAAAATATAGATACGTTTAATAGAAATTAAAAAAAGGTTTGACTAAACGTACATCCCTTATTATAGATTTTTATTGTACACAACCAATTAAAATACATAAGGCTGAAGGGAGTGGAGCGACCCATTCTGGGCGTCTTGCACAAAGAAAAAAAGGGGGCGCGGTGTTTGGGGGCAACTTGGGGGGGAATCTTTGAATTTTTGTGCCAAAAGTTGATTTGTGAGGAAGGTGGCGACGAGCAGAGGACGGGCAAGGGGGGACGCCGATGGGGGACGCCGATGGGGGCGGTGTTTGGGGCGACTTAGGGGCGACGTGGGAGGGGGAGACGCCCCACTCCCTTCAGTCTAAGAGTGAAAATAATACGTAAGCAACTCATATATTATTCACTAAATATCTATATCCTAACTCATATAAAATACACTAAATATCTATATATCTAGATGAACAATCTAATCGAAGGACACATCAATCACAGTATGTGTCCTTGCTTTAACCAGGACTAAAACAATTTATATGGAAAAAGTAAAATAAAAATCATTTTTGTCAACAATCTTTAACCCACATTGTTCTTTCATTTGACACATTAGTGCATAATTGAGGGATCATATAAAACTACATGTTAATATCAGGGATCATATAAAACTACATGGGTAAATACAAAAATCTGTCTAAGATATTAAATGAGATGGAGTTTTAAACTTATAGAAAGATAAATTTAAATTCTCACTTTGAAAATAAAAATAAACATGGTCTACCAATGGTAAAATGTCCAAACCACAAACAACATATCAATTTTGTAACCACCAAGGCACAAAATTTCACTGTGATAACTGAGGCATTCATAATAGGCACAATGACAACAAATTCAAAGAAATTAGTTCACTGTAAGACTTTCATTAAACTATATTCCAAGTATTGGAGACAGAGAATAACCAAGATAGATTCTTTAATCTATCAGATTTACAAAGAATTAAACCAGCTTTTTAAAGAACATACTACAAAACAACAAACAAGATGGAGGATGGATCCAATGATTTTGCAGATCATAAACACCTCTCCGGATTCGACCGTTTAGTCACTTATGATTCAGATCAAAAGAATAATACTCTGCTGCACCAATGTTTCACGCGTTTCCGTAATATCTGTAATCAATGCAATGAGCCATTAGGAGAAAAAATCGTGTTGGGTAACGGGTCAAAATGAATCAGGTTGATCCAAACACTTTTTGTCCATGTTTTATAAATAATTTCGTATTGATAATATAATAATTTGAATAAGAATTTTAGCAGTTTGTATGCATTTAATAGAAAATTGAACTCAGCACAGCTTTCAAGTTATTTGAAAATTTTCCTTTTGACACGTTTGGCATTAAACAAAACCTAAATCAACCAATTCATAGAACACAACCCACATCTAATCTCTTACCACCATATGCTCCCAACCAATTCATAGAACACAACCCACATCTAAGTCACAAAGCTTCCAATCAACTTGTCTCAAATCAAGGAGCTCAGTGCCACCATTTTGGAACATGATCTATGTCAAAACAGAACTTGGTCAATGGTCAAACAACCATAAACTGGCTGAAAACTGATACAAAGCTATACTTACCAAGTGTTTTCCTGTGTTGGAGTCATACCGCATGATGCTACCATATAATCTAAAAAAGCATCAACACAAAAATATTCAGCAATTATAATAACCACACCATGGCATGTGACACGTGTCCAATAAATATATAGTCAAACAAACAGATTGAAGTCATACCTCTCTGACCCAGGGCGTCGTATTACAAGAATTTGCCCAATGCAATTATGAGGTATTCTTGTTTGATCAATGGCATGCATTGAACAACCTATAAACAAGAAAATAGTAAACTGAAATTGCAATTTCAGAATCTCTTAACTATTGCAAGTCAAAAGTAAATTTAAAATAAGTAATACCTGCTTGTCGAACACCATTCTTGTAAGCCTACACAACAACCAATAGCTCAAATTAATTAAAATTTTGAGCGAATAACACGCACTTTAAAAAAGACAACATATTAACCATAACACATATTGTTCAAGTGTCATGTGAAACACCATACATACATCTTTACCAGAAAGAAGTGCTTTTACTTTTGGAGAGTTTATAGCCACCTGACATGTAACCATCTTTAGTGCAGCAACTGAAGAAGGAAACTTTGATTTGTTAGGCTTCACTCCCAGTTTCCGTCTACAGTGTACAGCACCACAGTGACAATCCTGGTCTGCACCAAACTGCACAAACCTGCTAATTCTGTTATATACCACTAGAGGTGGCAAAATGGGCATGAGTGAACAGCAACACCTTTTTCCCAAGAAAAATCAACTGTTTATAAACAATAGATATGTCAAATATAATCTATGCAGTTAATATCGGTGATATATTGGATATCGGTCCCCATGTAAAATATCGGCGTCAAATATCAGTACCGATATTATCGGCGATATTGACCGACATACCGCCAATATTCCCGATATCAGTACCTTTCTTCTTAGCTCTACCATATTCGTCTTTCTTCTTATTGCTACTATTAGTGTTTTAAGTCTTGATTGTAATGTTGGTGTTTTAAGTCTTAATCAGTTCCTACTTGCTACAGTTGTTAGTGTTTTGCAAGATGAAAAAGGTTAATTTGTTAATGGTAGGAGAGTATACTGAATTGTTAGTGTTAATTGCTAGAAAACCTTTGTAAAAAGCGTATGTACCAAACTTATTTTTTCTAAGAAAATTAGGGTATGCAACATACATATTTTTGAACATTTTGAGCCAAAAAAAACAAAAAAGCACCGACTACTTCTTTAAAAAATAAAAGTTCAATATCTGTATATTACATGTATTTTTTGACTGATGTTACATGTTACATAAAATTTTAAACTTTTTTTTAAAATAACTACTCGGCGCTTTTTTTTTTATTTTTTTGGCTCAAAATGTAACAAAACATGTATATTACATTCTCTAATTTTTTTAGAAAAAAAAGTTGGTTACATAAGGTTTTTCGGAGTTTTTTCAACTCAGGTGGGTTTTCTCTCTATAATTGCCTCATATACATATAAATTATGCATGATATTAAAATTACCGATATCCCACCACGATAACCTATATCTCAAATATCAGTCCTTGACCGATATTTCATATATTTTACCGCATTAACTGCTCAGAATATAATTACGAATATACATTCTTTAAATAATAGTCTTTAACTTTTTTGTAAAAAAAAAAAACACCTTGGATCACCGTCGACCCATTTGACACATTTCCAACTATATTCTTATTTTACATGCTTGGCTCCAAAGAGATAAAACATAGCCCGAGTCAGGATATAAAAGCAAAGATTATTTGGATCTTACTATATCTCACACATAAAAAGGTTGTCCATGAAAAAATTAAGTGTATATACTTTGATAGCACTTATCAGTTATCTAACTTTTTAACTCTGCATAGGGTTAATGGCGTCTCACAAAGTAAACGAAGGTATTCAATTATTCATGGAACTGGACATAATGCCACATGAGGGTTTACTAAAGAAATGAAAGAGAGCATGCATGAAGTAAAGAATGACGTGTAATGTGCACATACTGATAATCATAGGTCAGGTGTTCGCCCTTCTTGATATACCGGGTTGCAAATATGCCGATTCTTGTTTCACCATCAATCCTCCTGAAGAAATCGTTTTTATAAGAAAATGGTGGTTGCTAATTGTTATGCCAATAAAATTCAGAGAGAATGACAGGAACAACCATTTCTGCATCTCGGTATTTGGAGAACAACTATGATTTATATATCTTGATTTATTTCCTTTGAATGTAGCATCAATCACCATGTCACGGTTAATCTCACACAAATAAAAGTTTGTCTCTCCTTGACGTTTCATTATCCAAAGCCTGTTTTCACACTCTTTGTCATCAATAACTGCATTGTGGGTTAAAACAGAAAATCAGATATCACACTTCTGAGAGAAACGGTACTTATAACTTAAAGACGTTACCTTCTCCAACATATTCGATTATGAACTCCCCTCTCATGATATCCTCTTCAGCAACAACCCCTGAGCCACATTTTTCAGTCTAAGAAAGCAAGTTAGTTTAATATTGACTTAAAAATAGCCATATGGTATCTTGATATATTACATAGGCATTTGTCTACTTGGACCGTTTTCACATATGAGAAAAGAATTCAATAAACTGTGTTTAAAGATGATAGTACCTGCACTATCTTCATTTTCTTCATAGGCCGTTGGTGAAATGGTTTATTAAGGCATGATTTACCACAATTACAGTTAGACGAGCAGCTTGACAGTAGCATCCTGCAACATGAAATTATCTTGTCATACTCCATACCATTCAAGAACATCATGTTCATGACAGTTAACAGTACAACATTATCTAAGAGTACATTATCTAGGAGAACAATTACAGCACTTTGTTGTTAATTCTTACCCACAATGGCAATCTCTACCACAGACGCCAGAAGAACCGGGTGATGCGCTGCAGGAACAGAATATTCCATCATCTTCCTCTCGAGCTCGCCTCTTAACCTTCTTTGTTCGATATATATCTTTTATCTATGTTAATCTAAACAAGCAAAACACAAGTATGCACACACACACACACACACATATATATATATATATATATATATACACAGACACAAAGTAAAATTGCATAATTATAGCCTCTATAACAAGATAGATCAAATCTCAACAGTTATAGAGGATACTGCGCCTTATGATTGAATACTGAGGTTTTGACTTATTTACCCAATCAGGAAGTCCAAACTCAACAGGTTCTCCAATGTCCTTCTCCAATTTTTCAAACACTTGCCCAAAATCATCAGATTCAGCCTTCTGGATCAACCAATTAACAAATTCAACGGTGTCAAAATTTTGCAATTATGTGTAAGGATATACAAAAACAATCTAATTATACTAAAAACTGTAAGCAATTCAACCTGCTTCATAGCAATCTAACTATACTGCTTCATAGCAATCTAACTATACTGCTTCATAGCAATCTAATTACACAAAAAAAACCGTAAGCAATTCAACCTGCTTCATAACAATCTACTTACACATAAAAAACTGTAAGCAATTCAACCTGTGCCATAACAATCTACTTACACATAAAAAACCGTAAGCAAATCAACCTGTGCCATAACAATCTAATTACACAAAAAACTGTAAGCAATTCAACCTGCTTCATAAAAATCTAATTATACGAAAAAGTTTAAGCAATTCAACCTGTGTCATAACAAACTAACTATACTGCTTCATAACAATCAAATTACACAAAAAAACTGTAAGCAATTCAACTTTATTCATAACAATCTAACTATATATAAAAAAAAAAAACCTGTAAACAATTCAACCTGCTCTATAGTCCATGGCAATCTAATTAACAAAAAAACCGTAACCAATTCAACTTTCTTCATAACAATCTAACTATAAAAAAAAAAAAAACTAGTAACTAATTCAACCTGATTCATAGCCGGCATCGCGTTACTCGTATACGTGAAATGCAATGAATCGAGCAAAGATAACATGAAACTGCATCTACGTTGCTAACAAATATTCAGATCTGGAAAGAACGTTCGTCCTCATAAACTTTCAATACCGCAATCCTATTTCAAAACCAAACCCTAACTGACAGACTGTGAGAGTTGAACGCCGTTAGAAACTACAAGCGGCGAATAGATAAGTGAGAAGAGTTGAAATTGTAGTTTCAAACTTTTGTAACGGCTCCTACGCAACCGCTGTTAGCCGAGAACGATGGCGGATTAGATTTTGTTGTTTTCGTGATCTGCGTTTCAAGAAAACCGGTTTACATGGGTATTGAAGTTAGGCCGGGTCGGGTTGGGTTGTGAGTGAACCGGACGGGTTTGTTACTGTATATAGGAAAAAGGATCGGACCATAGATGTAGGGCCGGGCCGGTTTGCCCATAAAGGACCAAAGAGTTCATTTGCACAGATGTTTCATGTGGTTTACCCAAAGTATTATAAATTACACGGATAGTCTATATTCTTCATTTGCGTTTTTACAAGGATCCTTTAAAACTTTTTAGGAAATGAGCAAAGTATCCTAAATGTTAAAGGAAATAGAATTAAAATGTGGGGACCGTTTTAAAAGTTACGTGCATGAGTGAATAGTGGGAACCATATGTACAGTACAATTCATGATACGTATGGGTCGAGCATGCAACATAGGTAAACCATAAAGACTATACGTGTAATTACCTCTAAACTAAAACGCTAGGACACTTTTGGGATCCGTAGATGTAGTATATGAATTATGAAGTGACACCGGATAAGAAAAAGGACTTTGTTGGTTATGTTTGTATCTAATATTCGAATAATACCGTAAGATAACATTATAAGCTAACAAAGCCAGAGGTATAAGTACCAAGCTAGATGTATAAGTACCGAGTTGAAGCTTGTTGTGTAATTTCATAAAGAAAGGTGCCTTCCAAACGTACTTCTAGTGAGAAAGGCCTTCTAGCAAGAAAGTTGCAACTTTCCGCTTGCTTTTCTCCTCTTTCAATCTAGATTCTTTTCTCTTCCTGCAAACAATCGAAAAGATATGTTTGAATGTTGAAAGTGGAGAAGAAACTATTTCAGGTCTTTAAAAATGTTAATCACGTTTATTCACATCCAGTAAGAAAATTAAAATCAAAGAATGGTGGTCATATACGTTTTTATGCTTAAATTATTGGTTTTGTATAAGTTACTTAAATCGATTGTGTGTAAGGAAAATTGAAACTAGATCAACAAGTAAAGAATGGTTTTTTTTTAATTGAATTTATGGTTAAGTAAATAATGTTTTTTTATTGAATTTATGGTTGTTTCTTGATTATAAAGTGTATAATTTATATGAAAGTTTCAAATAAGGCTGTAATATTGATGAGGTTTTATAGGAATATTAGTTTTAGCTTATCCTGCAATGTATCATTGTCGACATTTCTTGATAATTTTGGTCTATTTCGATGACTTAGATGTCAAAATTGTGACATAGAAAAGATCTTGATTTTGTCATTTATTGGTAGACGAGAACGACGGAGTTAGTTTATGATAAATGTCTATTTGTCAATGCTGAATATTGTTTGTTTGCTTCTTTTGATTTAACTAATCAAAATGGCTAAGTGATGGACTGATATTGTTTGGATACAACACATTGATGTCTAGCTAGACATAGAATAGAAATTATATATATCAATTTGGATACAACACATTGATGTAGCTAGACATAGAATAGAAATTATATAATACCAATTTAGCGATGAAGAGTGTTCACACTTTTGTAAAATATTCTTTTAATGTTTTTTTTAATGAAAGGTTTTGTTCTAACAAGTTGTGTTCGTTAAATTATTTAAAAGATCTAACTTCGCAATTATGTTTATTTTTCAATATTTTAGTATAAGTTATATAGAATAGGGGAATTAACCTGTAATAATCCCACCAAGACCTTATTGGCCCTTAATAATTCCACATCAGAATATTCCCCCCACCAGTCTCATCTTTCACCTATTTTTCCTACAATGGTCCGCTGTTAAAAAAACTTAACGGAGTTAAGCTTTTTTCCAAACTACAAACATATTTTTAAGGCTTTTGATCAGAACGATGATACGAGTCCATTGATGTAAAACTTACTTCGAAATGGTGCTCCAAGTGGCTTGATTTTGGTTAATTGAAAATTTAAACACCCGAATTAAAGCACCGTTTCGAGGCAAGTTTTACATCAATGGACTCGTATCGTCGTTCTAATCAAAAGCCCTAAAAAATCTGTTTGTAATTTGGAAAAAAAGTTTAACTCCGTTAAGTTTTTTTTAACGGGGAACCATTGTAGGAAAAATAGGTGAAAGGTGGGACTGGTGGGGGGGGGGGAATATTCTGAGGTGGGATTATTAATGGCTAATAAGGTCTAGGTGGTATTATTACAAGCCAATTTCCCTATAGAATATGGATATTGTGTTGCTGTCGTACCAAACCAAATCGAAGCCGACAATAAATGATAATTTATTATCTTGAAGTATTTATTCATTTATTTAATATAATTTTATTCATCATTTAATTTTATTTTGTCCATGATAGCTTGCATTCCATGTTTAGTTTTTTTCAATATTGTGATATAACTTTTATTGAAAAGGAATATTATGCTCATATCGCACTAAACTGAACTAAAATGACGAACATGTGTATTGGTGCCAATATATATTTTTGTTGTGTTTTGCTTTTGATAAATTGACATCGTATCGCTACCATATTGTACTGAACAAGACCAGTAACGGTAGTTCTATTCATTTTATGGTTTCATGCTTAATAATGGATGTCGTGGCGCTACCGAAGTGAATCGTACCTAAACCATACAAACAATATAAATTTCAGTACAGGTATTTATTTTATTGGGTTTGCTTTCAATAAACTTACATCAAATTATACCGAACAATATTGGTACCCGGTACCTATGTTCAATTTATTGTTTTAGGTTTTGATATTTTTTTACTTCTACAAATTTGTCTGCGACGGTATATGAATATCGGTACCAGTACAGTGACGATCTGAACTGGTGGATACCATTCGAACATCGGTGCCGGTGTTCACTTTATCGTTTCGATCCAATCGACGTAAAACACGTGTCGATTTTTATACTTAGTGTATCTGTATCGTTTTGGTACTATAAAGAACCAAACTAATACCGATTCAATACTCGCGATAACATACCGTCAGAAGACGTGATCAAATACCCTAGTTTAAGATGAATATATAACAAAAAAAAAAAACAAATATAAAACCCTATTCTAATTGGACTTATCTTTTGTGTACGACTACGACGTATTAACACCTGACCAAATATAGGCTAGAAGCCTAAAGTCCACTGTTTAACAGGTGGCTACATAATAGTTTTATACTATTTCTCAAGCAGAACACTGAGTTGGGGCTTGACATTGAAATGAAACATATGGACATGCTCTTGTATGATAATGCAGCAGTTGACTCGAATTGTCACACTTTGATCTATAGCGGAATGGTATGGGGCATGATGATTGCCCATAGCTTATGACATTATTATAAGTTTAAATATTTATAGGGGACTAATTTAGATTTGTCACACATAATCATAGAATATATTCAACATAACTTTCATACAATATCATTAACATAAGTAAAACATGGACAATAATCCCATTTATTACTAAGGCGTATCCTACGTGTCTTCAACTTCAAACTCTCTCAATTCATGTACTTGTATCATACGTAAAATGGTTTTTTGGTCAACATAATTTTGGTGAATAGATCTAAATTTTAAATAAAACGTTTTGCTTTATTATTTGATTTATTTAATTATAAAACTTTCAAAAATATATTTTACATGCAATATCATGTGTTGTAGAAACATCAATATCACCAATATCCCAACAACAATCAACAAATCACCACAACCACAGTAATAATCAACAAATCACCACAACCACAATATAGATACAATAGAAACAATAAGACTTAAAGACAATAGCGTGCATTAGGCTCAAGCCCCAAAGAGCGAGTTACAACCCCATGGCCGTGGAGAACCTAGTCAGCCAGGTGGATCCACGCGAAACATGTGACACAAAACGAGTAAACACATAGATACACACAATGCAACGATAGATACTAGAAATAATAGAAACATTGAACGTGATACACATAGTGGCACATTGACTTTGTATGTTATTTAATCAACTAGAAAACAGTAAAAACGTGACACACGATACACCCCTAAAGTTTAATTGTAAAAAGGGGAAAGAGTTAGATCTACTCACGGGTTACGAAGTGTCCAAATACAACTTAAGATAAGTTGTAGCGTTTTGGGGAATAATTATTCCAAAAGTTATCCTAATCAACATATATATGAAAAGAAGTATGAATAACGAATCGAATGAATAACGAACATGGTGAGATGACGATTTCTAGGTTCACACCATTTGGGGATTTTCTTGTTTAAATGCTAAAACAATTTAAAGGACTAAAATATATAAGTACAATTAATACAATTCATATTTATATATAATAGTAAAATATGACGAAGTTGTACGATCTCGACTAAAAAGATTTTATATTTTTTTTTTCTCTAAAAACACATATATAACATCTTCAAGTTTGATATAATAAAATATATTACTTTTGTTAAAATAAATATAAATATTTCAAGATTGATTGGGAATACCAAGAAATAATGATTTAGTCTAAACGTGTATTTATTGATTTCGATCATGAATATATGTCTAAAATGACGAAAGATATAGATTATAGTTTTCATAACAACGGATTATGGCTACAAGCACTATATATATATATATATATGTATGTAGAGGTTCCTGTAAAAAAAATGGTTTTTTTTGTGAGAAATGTAAGAAAGAATCTACACCATTAGATCTTTGATCTAGTGGTTGAGATCATAATGGCAAAATTGTAAATAATCTTTACTATTAAACATATTAATTTTCTAGATTAAGGGTATATAGGTAAATTTAACATTTTTAAATTAAGAAACTAACATTAATGCACATGTAACTTCCCCCCGTCTTTTTTAAACGTCAATAACTTTTTATACGTAACTTAAAAAAAAAATTACACCATAATAACGAGCGTTTTTTTATCTTTAATATGAGTACCATATTGCTATACTTATATAAAGAAAAAAATATGTTTCGATCAGATGTTTAGTCCATGAATGGTGTTATATACTTACTGAATAGTGTTATATACTTGCTGAATGGTGTTATATATACTTACTGAATGGTGTTATATACTTTGTGAATGGTGTTATATATACTTACTGAATGGTGTTATATACTTGCTGAATGGTTTTATATACTTATTGAATGGTGTTATATACTTGCTGAATGGTGTTTATAAAGATCTTTAAAAAAAATCCAGATCCTATAATTAAGGTGGCGGTTATGGGAAGTTTCTAATTAATTGAATTAATGATAAAATTACTTGTTTACCCTTTTGAATTAATTTAGATTTAGGACACATGTCATCTCCACAATATTTCTCACATTTCTCACACTTTTAACTTTTTTTACAATAACCTTACCCTACACATATATATATAGGGTAGGGTTCTAGAGTGAACACTAGGTTGAGAGTGAACTGTGTGAACTAATCTGGGCCATTGGATTACATCATCTAGAGATTTTTAAACAATGGCAGGATTGTAATTATAATGTTGTAACTCCCCTTTAAAATAAATGACAGAAGTGTATTTGTGTCTTCTGTAAATTGCATTTATTAAACAATATAATCAAAATTCCTAAAATCTCGCTAGTTTTCGTATATACAAGATACATAGTTGTTAGTGTATACACATGTGTACAGTCTCGCTAGTATCAGTTTATACAATATACACAACTGTTAGTTTATACACATGTGTACAGTCACGCTAACTATCCGTTTATACAAGATACACAGCTGTTAGTTTATACACATGTGTACAGTCTTTTATACATTTGTGTATTATATTCAGAAATGGTTACATATGTGTATATTAACAACATATAGTATATTAGACATGCACACGAGTAGATTTATATAAAAATTATGAAACTAATGAAAATGAAACATATCACATGTATGCAAAAATAAATAACTTCATCACATATTCAAAAAAAAATTAATGCCGAAAAATAATTACAATTTCAATCTCAGAGAAATTTTTAATGTTTATTGAAAATTATAAAAAGTTAAAAAAAATGTATTATGATATCTACATATACGGATAATAAAAGAAAAACAATATTCAAGTTAAAACTAAAACAAAATCTATGGATAAAGAAATAATGGAGAAATAATTAAAAATGAGAGAGAGAGAAAGAGAGTTAAGAGATAAGAAAATTAAGGGATTTTAATTAAATATACTTGGGTATTGTCAATTTTACCCTTTTAATCTAAAAAGTGATCAAGGGCCAAGATTAGTTCACTCAGTTCACTCTCAAGAAGTTGTTCACTCTTGATCCTAATCCTATATATATATATATGGTAGGGTTCCGGAGTGAACACTAGGTTAAGAGTGAACCATGTGAACTAATCTGGGCCATTGGATTACATCATCTAGAGATTTTTAAACAATGGCAAGATTGTAATTATAATGTTGTAATTCCCCTTTAAAATAATTGACAGGATGGTATTTGCGTCTTTTGTAAAATGCATTTATTAAACAATATAATCAAAATCCCTAAAATCTCGCTAGTTTCCGTATATACAAGATACACAGCTGTTAGTGTATACGCACGCGTACAGTCTCGCTAGTATCAGTTTATACAAGATACACGTGTTAGTTTATACACACGTGTACAGTCTCGCTAACTATCAGTTTATACAGGATACACAATTGTTAGTTTATACACATGTGTATTATACATCTGTGTATTATATTCAGAAATGGTTACATATGTGTATATTAACAACATATAGTATATTATGCATGCACACGGGTAGATTCATATAAAAATTATGAAATTAATGAACACGAAACATATCACATGTATGAAAAAAATTAATAACTTCATCACATATTCAAAAAAAAAAAAAGTTAATGCCCAAAAATAATTATTACAATTTCAATCTCTGAGAAAATTTTTAATATTTATTGAAAATTACAAAAAGTTAAAAACAATGTATTATGATATTTATATATACGGATAATAAAAGAAAAACAATATTCAAGTTAAAATTAAAACAAAATCTATGGATAAAGAAATGATGGAGAAATAATTAAAAATGAGAGAGACAGAGAGAGAGTTAAGAGATGAGAAAATTAAGGGATTTTAATTAAACATACTTGGCTAATGTCAATCTTACCCTTTTAATCTAAAAAATGATCAAGGGCCAAGATTAGTTCACTCAGTTCACTCTCAAGAAGTTGTTCACTCTTGATCCTAATCCTATATATATATATATATATATATATATATATGAGTAGGAGTTGGGTGGAAAGTGTGTTTTTCCTAGAAAGTCTAGGAAGCAATAAGAACGCGACATGTGGCATTGAAGGATTTTAACTAAAAGGGCAATTGTGTAATTTGAATATTATTTTAATTATGGATTATTTTATTAGGATAACTAACTAACCAGAAAATTATGGAAACTAAATATCCCATTTAATTCAAATTGACAGTTTCAATTTAAATCATACAATCCATACAACATATTCACAGGAATTCGTAAAAAAAGATTTTACAACATTGCTAGAGGATTCTTGACATTGTGTTTTAACAGCAAGCATATTTCTTGACGATGTGTTTTAACAGCAAGCAGATTTGCTGGAGGATTCTTGATATTGTGTTTTAACAGGAAGCAGATTTCTTGACGCTGTGTTTTAACAGCAAGCTGATTGCTGGCCATTGTGTTTTAAAAGCAAGCAGATTTCTTGACGCTGTGTTTTAACAGCAAGCAGATTGCTGGAGGATTATTGACATTGTGTTTTAACAGCAAGCAGATTTCTTGACATTGTGTTTTAACAGCAAGCAGATTTCCTTGACCCTGTGTTTTAACAACAAGCAGATTGCTGGACATTATGTTTTAACAACAAGCAGATTTCTTGACGCTGTGTTTTAACAGCAATCATATTTCTTGACATTGTGTTTTAACAGCAAGCAGATTGCTGGACACACTCTCAGTGTCTTCGTCTTCAACATAACCCAGTGTCTTCGTCTTCAACACACTGTCATCATCAACATTAAAATGGTAAAACACATAAACCTTAAAACACACTGTCATCATCAACATATTCAGATGTCATTTTAAAACACACTGTCATCATCAACCCTAAAGAAACTGACCTGGATTCGAAAAGGGCTCGCCGGAAACCTTGACTGATCGACCGAAAAAACATAATCTGGCCATCATCCGATCGACCTCCATATTCAACGATGACCGGAAAACAACCTTCCAATCAGAAAGGTCCTGTTTGAACGGAGCAGACGCAACCGGTAGTTGCCAGAATTGATAAAAAAAGATGTATATCTCTGGCATCCATGCTCCAAACAACCAATATTTTTGGAGGTGGGTTTAGAGAGGGAGAGAGAGAGAGAAATAGGGGAAATCGCATGATTTTAGGGATAGGTTATTGATATGGCAGTTTCTTAACTGATTTAAAACACTTCCAATTACCAAAATACCCTCACTATATTAAAAGTCTCTAATTATATAACTCAGATATTACGAAAATGCCATCCATTTGTGTCACACCCCGATTTCCACGTGTCATCGGTGGGCCCGGTGGGGGAGTATCGTGACGTGGTTGGCAACATAATAGTCAAACAACACAATATTTAATATGCACAGCGGAAGCAAATTTAAAAAGATATAATACAACCGAATTTAATATTGTAATATCAAATGTCACAATATTCGGAAGTTTATCCACAGACGGATCGGAAACAAATTGGAAACAATAGTTCAACAGACTTCAGGCATCTTAAGCTTGCGAGACTTCTAGTGATGCTAAGGAGAAATCCCAGCCAATTACGCTTAGTACCTGCATTTAATCTTTTTGGGAAAATACGTCAGTTTACACTGGTAAATACAATCAACTGACTCATTTTGGAAAATGATTGGAAATTGATTTGGATGCACGTGGCATAAACATTTTATTTAACTTGGGAGAATTATTTAATATTATAATCTTGTGAACGAATTACATGTTCCTTGTGCGTTCAGTAGCCCGGATCTTGTCTGGGTTAAAGATCAATAGACACACCACAATATTCTTTTGTGCACTGACGGGTGTACGCCTACACCCCGCGCTTAAGTCGTGGCCATTTCGTAAAATGATGCCAATGATATCCGGGACATGGTCATTAACCCCCCAAAGGCTTTAAGTAACAAGACTGTTTAAACGAGCCGATCAAATTATTCAATTAACCACCCAACGATGGAAGATTTGATGCCCGATCAAGCGGTATTCTATATACCGTAACCCAAGCCCGTATAGGGAAAATAAGTTAAAAGTATTCACCTGAGCAATGTATAAATCACAATAAGCAAATTGCAAGTAGCTTTTACTGGTTCTCCTAATCTGGAACGGAGGTTTATAATAACCTATTAGAATCTAACGGGTCTTTAATTAAGTTTAAACTTAGACCGGTTAGTTTCAATGATACGGTTCGTACGCACTATTAAGCGAAGACCGGATAGAATGTGATTTAGAACCGACAAGTTCAGAGACTTGTTTAATATGGGTATTTTATGCACACTCTGGATTTTGAGCTAAAACCGATAAGGTTTGACCCGTGTCGGCTAATTTACGTAAACTAGTTACATAAACCGAACCGAACGCGTAATAAGCGTAACGGGTAATAATGAGAGCCATTTACAGGTTTCCTAAGTTAATATACTCCATATATGTTGTGACATCAGTAAGATATCATTTATTATGCCCGAAATGAATTTAAACACAAACTATGCCCCGTAGGGGTAGTTTGGTCATTTTAAAGGTTGTAAAAGAGTTTAAGTGTTAACCTGAGTTACAGGCCTGATGTAATCAGCAAATATACTCAATTTGCTAAGTTATATCAGTAGGTTAAAGTATATATGTGAAATTTATCAATTTTAACCAAACTATGCACCGTAGGGGCATTTTGGTAATTTCACATAAGCCGAAAAGCTCAAAACCGAAGTCTGAGTTTAACAACTTTTTCTTACTGTTAAAATATTATAATTTACCTCAAATATCAGTAGGTATCACCCTTAGTATGTTTAAAATAGTTCTAGTACATACTAGTCGCTAAAAACGCTTAAAAAGGCGATTAGAAGCCGTTTCCGGGTTCTATATAGAAATCTGATATTTTTATTATTCCAGAGGGTTTAAAATAACTTATTTATCATTTAGAATCAGTAGCAAAAGGTTTGGAGTCGTTTAGATATGTAAAACTCATTTTATGGCCCGTAAGGGCAAAACCGACAATTACCGGATTAAGCCAACGACTATGAGTTATGCCCAGCCTAAAATTAATTAAAAATGTTCAAAAATCCCAAAATAATATGTTACATCAGTGGGTATTAAGTTTGATATCAAAAATAGGCTTAACTAGGCTATACGCTAATTACGCCATTTAATTAACAAAAAGCTTTCATTTTGCGCTAATGAGCATAACTCTCAATCTACACCACCAATTGATCTCAAATTTTGGGTACAAGTATATATATCAGTAACAAATGTTTCTACTCTTTTACATTTTCAAAAATCACGTTTTAAGATGATAAGGGCATAATGGTCAACATATGAGCAATTAACGGAATCATGCGAATTAATTGGTTAACTAATGAACCATGGTGTATAATCACAGAGGGTTATACTTGCATATTACCTGGTCCAAATTAAGCTCTAAGGCATTTCTAAATCATGCCTAAACGGGTCAGAACTGAAAGTCAATGCAAAAGTCAAACTATGCGACTTTCGGTTCCGAACCGGGTTTTTACAGGAAATTGTCGGGTTGAACATGTTTAGACATGTTCTTACACTTATTACCAAGTTATAACAATGATCAAACAGGTTGTATATGATCTACATTGTTAATTATGCATAAATTGAAATTTAAGTATCCTGTTGACTTTTTATTAACCTGTTTGACCCGACTTTTGACCTGGTTAGAGTGGTAATCAGGGGGAACCCTTTTAAGGGTTTATTACCCACATAATTACCAACTTATAACTACTTTTGATTCGACAAATCACTGGACCATTAGTGATTAATCTTAAAGTCAACCGTTAATTACGACGGTTTGACTTTTAAGCTATAACTAAGCTAAAACTTAATTTAGAAGGGATTAGCAAACTTACTGAAGTCCTAAGCTTGATTAGTGATCACTTGGAAGAAGACTTGAGCTCCAGAAATGACCAGAAAGTGCAAGAGAAGATGTGAAGAGCTTGTTGCAAACTAAGGGCTTTATATAGTGATTTAATCACCATAAGAAGTTGACACACAAGTCTACATCTCACCACAAATGATTAACAAGTGTTCCTAGTGTTTAGGGGGTGCCTAGGGGTCGTCCAAGATGAGGAAATTCGGTTAAAGGTCGGGCATAAAGGCTATGGCAGGCAAAAACCCAAGAAAATCGCATCAGACCTACCCTCGCGTGACGCGAAGGACCCTCCCTTGGGCTTCGCGTGGCGCGAGGCCCTCCTGCAGCAAATCAGAACTTTTAGATTTTTGCGTATTAATCCTTGGCTCTTCAAACTTTGTTTAGACATTTGTTTCTTGCATTATGAACCCTCCATATTGATGTTTAAGGGCTTCAAGATATTTACCCACTTTG
This sequence comes from Helianthus tuberosus, assembly GCA_030545235.1. Classification (NCBI taxonomy): domain Eukaryota; kingdom Viridiplantae; phylum Streptophyta; class Magnoliopsida; order Asterales; family Asteraceae; genus Helianthus; species Helianthus tuberosus. The sequence continues at coordinate 105,619,475 of CM060431.1, read as the reverse complement.
TTAAGTCCTCGGTTAACGCTATTATCACCCGAAAAGTCCTAACTTTCAACGTTGACGCTTTAACCCTTCGCACACGAATTTGATCATAACTTTCTCATACGATAACGAAACTTTACAAAATTTATAACGTGCATTCTAGTGAGCATAATTAACCGTTCCAAATCTTCGGGTTTGTCAAAAGGTCACTCAGAGGTATAACTTAAACATGTTGACACATTTATCCCCTGTGGTTTGTAATCTCTCACTTTTAGCTTCGTATGATCCATGATTTATTCGTTTGAAGGTATGAGCATCATGTAGGGTTAATGTACATTATATTTATTCACTGTTGGCATTTAGAATACGTATATTCACATACTTTCCATGATTGTCAACTTTAGTCCTTTCAGAACATTCTTTCACACGTTCAAACATATGACACGTGTCAACACATTATAGGACGTGAATTTTCGAGGTGTTACATCCTCACCCCCTTAAAATAAATCTCGACCCGAGATTTACTGAAATAAATAAGGGTACTTTTCTTTCATCGTGGACTCAACCTCCCACGTGAATTCGGGACCTCTACGGGCATCCCATTTGACCTTTACCATAGGCACATGCTTCCTTCGAAGCTTCTTAACCTGTCGATCTTCAATCGACAATGGTTTTTCCACAAATTTCAATCTCTCATCTAAGTGTACATCTGTATGCGGTATTACCAGTGATTCGTCAGCGAAACACTTTTTCAGATTGCAGATGTGGAACACGTTGTGAATTCCACTGAGCTCTTCTGGTAAGTTTAACTTATAGGCAACTGACCCGACACGTTCGATAACCTCGAAAGGTCCTATGTATCTCGGGCTTAGCTTGCCTTTCTTACTAAATCGTATCACCCCCTTCCAGGGTGACACTTTAAGTAACACTTTGTCACCTACTTCGAAGTGAAAAGCTTTACGCTTTGGATCTGCGTAACTCTTCTGCCTATCTCGGGCAGCTTTGAGACGGTCGCAAATCTGGACAATCTTGTCCGTCGTTTCGAACACTATCTCTGGTCCTGATAATTGGACATCTCCAACTTCCGCCCAACAAACTGGCGTTCTACACTTTCTACCGTATAATGCCTCAAAAGGCGTAGCCTTAATGCTGGTATGGTAGCTATTGTTGTAGGAGAACTCAATTAGTGGTAGGTGCTTATCCCAACTACCACCCAAATCGATCACACATGCACGTAGCATGTTTTCCATTGTTTGAATAGTATGCTCACTCTGACCGTCTGTCTGAGGATGGTAAGCTGTACTGAAATTCAAACGCGTGCCCAAAGATTGTTGGAAACTCTTCCAAAAATGTGACGTGTATCTAGTATCTCTGTCAGAGATAATAGACACAGGTATGCCATGTAAGGCTACAATCTTATCCACGTATAACTGGGCTAACATGTCGGAGCTATAAGTCTCCTTGATGGGTAAGAAATGTGCTGACTTAGTCAGTCTATCAACTATAACCCATATTGTATCATTTCCTTTCCTTGTCTTAGGTAACTTGGTGATAAAATCCATGGTTACCATTTCCCACTTCCACGTAGGAAGTTCAGGCTGTTGTAGCAAGCCTGACGGCTTTTGGTGTTCTGCTTTAACTTGCGCACAAGTCAAGCATTTAGCTACATAGGCAGCTACAGACTTTTTCAAGCCTATCCACCAATAATTTGCCCTTAGATCCTGGTACATCTTATCAGCTCCAGGATGAATGGAGTATTTGGAACTATGGGCTTCCTGGAGGATGACATCTCGAAGTCCTCCATAAATTGGAACCCATATTCGTCCATTTAATCTTAGAATTCCGTCCTTGCTAAGAGTTAACTGCTCCTCAGTTACCCATAGCTTTTCGTTAGGATAGTTAGCTTCCAACACAGCTTCCTTCGGTGCAGCTAACAACCTTTCAGTCAAACTGTTCTTTATCTCCATGCGCTTGGCATTGACTCGGATGGGTTTCACCCTCTCCTTTCGACTCAAGGCATCGGCGACTACATTCGCCTTGCCGGGATGGTATCTGATTTCACAATCATAATCGTTTAAAGTCTCCATCCAACGGCGCTGCCTCATGTTTAATTCCTTCTGGTTAAACAGATGCTGGAGGCTCTTGTGATCAGAATAGATCACACATTTGATACCATACAAATAATGCCTCCACAGTTTTAGTGCGAATACAACGGCACCCAACTCCAAGTTGTGGGTGGTGTAATTATTTTCGTGCACCTTTAACTGTCGTGATGCATAGGTAATAACCTTGCCTTTCCGCATAAGCACACACCCCATGCCAGTGTGCGATGCATCGCAGTAAACCACAAATTCTTCGGTGCCTTCCGGCAATGTCAAAACAGGAGCGTTGCTCAACTTTTGCTTCAGAATATCAAACGACTCTTGCTGCTTAGGGCCCCAAACGAACTTTACCTTCTTCTTAGTCAAGGACGTTAAGGGTGCAGCAATCCTTGAAAAATTTTCAATGAAACGCCTGTAATATCCTGCCAATCCCAGGAAGCTACGAATCTCTGTAGGCGTCTTTGGCTCTTGCCAGTTCATTACTGCTTCAACCTTAGCGGGATCCACCTAGATACCACGCTCACTGACCACATGTCCAAGAAATTGGACTTCTCGTAGCCAAAATTCACACTTAGAGAATTTGGCATAGAGCTTCTCATGGTGTAGAAGTTTGAGGATACATCGAAGATGTTTCTCATGATCAGCTTGGTTCTTCGAATAAATAAGAATGTCGTCAATGAAGACGATGACGAATTTATCTAAGTACGGTTTGCAAACGCGATTCATGAGATCCATGAACGCGGCTGGTGCATTAGTGAGCCCAAAAGGCATCACTAGGAACTCGTAATGACCATAACGAGTCCTAAATGCAGTTTTGTGTACGTCTTCGTCTCTAACCTTCAGTTGATGGTAGCCTGACCTCAAATCAATCTTCGAAAAATAACTTGCTCCTTGCAATTGATCGAACAAATCGTCGATCCTAGGCAAAGGATACCTATTCTTTATCATGACCTTATTAAGTTCACGATAATCGATGCACAGACGCATCGATCCATCCTTCTTCTTGACAAACAAGACTGGTGCTCCCCATGGAGACGAACTAGGTTTGATGAAACCTTTGGCCAGCAATTCATCCAGTTGCGTCCTTAATTCCTTCATTTCTGTGGGTGCTAACCTGTAAGGTGCTCTAGCAACTGGTGCTGCTCCGGGGATGATATCAATCCTGAATTTCACTTGCCTATCTGGTGGCAAACCAGGTAGTTCTTCCGGAAAAACTTCTGGGTATTCAGAAATGACAGGGATGTCTTCTATCTTTGGTTTAGGCTCATCAATAATCACTTGTGCCATGTAGATGACACAACCCTTCTTTAAACACTTTGAAGCTTTGAGCAGAGTCGCTTGCTCAGGTAGCCCATACTGGGTATCTCCCCGAATGGTAAGTGATTCACCAGACGGAGTTTTTATCACCACTTATTTTCTGTTGCAGACAATTTGGGCCTAGTTATGAGATAACCAGTCCATACCCAAAACTATGTCAAAACCGGCCAATTTAAAGGGAAGTAGAGACAGGGGAAAAGAGTGGTTCTTAATGGATATAACACATCCATCTAGCACAGTTGAGACGGTTTCTATGGTGCCATCTGCTAACTCCACCTCATAGTTTACACTTAAGGTTTTGACAGGTGAATTCAACAATTTGCAAAATTTATGGTCTACAAACGACTTATCAGCGCCTGAATCAAATAGTACTCTTGCATAGACATCATTTACAAGGAAAGTAGCTGTAATAACGTTGTCATCTAGAACCGCTTCCTTTGCGTCCATTCTGAAGACTCTAGCATTAGTCTTCTTGGCCTCTTCAGGCTTCTTGGTGTATTTAGGGCAGTTGGTTTTAATGTGCCCCTTTTCATTGCAACGGTAGCACGTTGCGTCTTTCATCTTCTTGCAATCCAAGGTTTTGTGATCCGTGGACTTGCATATTCCACATGCAAAGGTTTTTGACTGAGTCTGCGAGTTCGACTCGAGTCTGCACTTTCCATAGTGCTGTTTCTTGCAAATTTTGGATTTGGGCTTCTCACCAGAATGATGCCCATCTTTCCTTGACTCCGATCCTTTCTTGTTGTCACCGTTCCCACGGTGCTTCTTGTTCGATCTCCGTGAACTATCATCTTCACGTTTCCTCTTCTCAGCCTCCTTGTTCCTCAGCGATCTCTGCCTGACCGCATCCAAAGTGAGGGACAAGGATATGTCAGCTACAGATCTAAAAGTAGCTGGCCGAGAAGCCTTCACGCTTGCCTTGATTTCCGGGGCTAAACCACCGATAAAACGAGCTATTCTTTTTGGTTCCGGGGTCACCAGATAAGGAACCAACCGGGACATTGTGTTGAAGCTCGTTAGGTAAGCTTGACAGTCAAGGTTTGTCATCACCAAAGATAGAAAATCAGACTCTATCTTCTCCACCTCATGCTGAGGGCAGTAATTTTCCCTGATAAGGGCAAAAAATTGATCCCACGACATGTTGTACAATGGGATTTTCCCGGTGGCTTGAATCAGTGATCTCCACCATGCCAAAGCTTCACCCTTAAAAGACTACGACACAAACTTGACTATATCCCTCTCAGCGCATCCGCTGATATCCACAACTGTGTCCATCTCATCCAGCCACGTCATACAGTCGATGGCTCCTTTCTCCCCAGTAAAATCCCGGGGTTTGCAGGAAACAAAATATTTATATGAGCAACCCTTGTCACGGGGTGCTTGGTTTAGTACAACCTGCTGAGATGGAGCACTGTGGTGTTTCGAGGAGTGTCGATCATCATCTTTCTTCGGTTCGTCCTTCTTGGACGGTGGCTTTGAAGGCTGTGTAGATAGGGTCCTACTACGAGTCCCACTATACTCTTCGTACTGCCGTTCCAATGCCTTTGTAACTGCGTCGTCGACCAACGCTTTTAATTCCGCACACGTTAAATTAATCCGGGCGTTATCAATGTTCTCCACTGGATGACTATTTATCTCATCTGAGTTAGCCATTTTAATTGAACTGTTACAGAAAACAAGGACAATAGTTTATTTGGGAGTTTATTATGGAATTGCCCCTTAGGGTAATTCATTAACCATGGTAAACATAGACCATATTTGGTTAATTTATTAATCGTATTCAATTAGGATTTCAATTAAAATTTTATCCTAATTATAAACAATAACAATATATATTAGCACATAAGGCCTAGTCACAAGGACATTTTTAATTATAAGCTATGATTTCAGAGAATCAAAGCATGAAGGTATATTGGCACAACAGGCCTGGTCACAAGGACATTAACTATAGCCCGTAGGCACTTCCCTTCTAAGGGATGTTTATAATATGATCATCTTATAGGATGATATAAGCCACGATTTCAGAGAATCAAGACATTAAGGTTTGAATCTAGTTCATTACCTTTTCCTGACAGGGAGTCATCGCTACCACTGTCTTTTGGCTCATATGGAAATGAGCAGGGCCCGTAGGCACCATATTACCACGTATGGTCAAAATATGATCATTTTAATTGATGATCTAAACCCATGATTCAGAGATCATTAAGTTGGGTTAGGAATCTTTAAAAAGATTCTTATATAATAATGACGTGTGTGATTTTTAAATGAATCACATCTGCCAGGAGTGTTAACATGTTCTCAGATGTTAACTGGGATTTGAATCTTTTAAACAGGTCTTACCATCATGGCCGGGTCTTTATAATGACACTCAGGCTAGGTTTCACTCTAAAGATTCTTATTTAATATTTAATTAGGCAGATTATTTTTTTTAAAAGGAATGATTTTGATTTATTTATTTCATATATAATATTTATGCATGTAATAGCAAGATGAAATTTATAAACATAACATTCCATTAATTTTCAAAAGATTGCATGTTGCCCTAAATGGGACTTTTCAACAACAACTTACCCACGCAGGGGTTTAAACAAGTGCTTACCCATGCAGGGGCTTAATAACACACATACCCACGCAGGGGCTTAATAACATACATACCCACGCAGGGGCTTAAAGACATAATAGTCCACGCAGGGACTTACACAAATAACATACCCACGTAGGGGTTTACAGAAAGATAGACCCACGTAGGGGTCAAAACAACAAGCATACCCACGCAGGGGTTTATACAGCAAGACTGGCCCACGCAGGGGCTCAACAACAATTGGAAGGATTCAGTGGTCCTTCTTGCTCTTCCCTTTAATTAGGCTCGTTAATCCTTGGAAGAACGTTTGTCGCTCCCTTCGTTCCCTGTGAAACTCTCGCTCTATATGGTCCAACCTTGCAGAATTTCTTCACACTCTGGTGGGGAGAACCTTGGTGGTTGCGATTGTTGCCTGATAATAGGTCTTGGAGGTATTTGGTACCCATGTGTTGGGTACCCTACTCCCCATGGGTCTCCATAGGGTCCTTGGGTGTTGTAATTTGCCGCTACCATGTAGGGGTCGGCCTCAGCGTAACCATAGTTGTGGTGAGTCGGCGGTTCAAACGGGTTGTACGCCATCGAACCCGTGTATGCTGGAATCGGGTTGTTAAAACCCATCGGTGGTGGCTGTGGTATAGCTGGGTTAGAAGGTCCACCCATTTGTGGGTCCTCCTGATGTGGCGGATAGTGGCTGCCACTTGACTGACGAGGAGAGCTGAAATGAAAGTCTCCTGCTCGCGAAGACATACGCGCTCCGGTTCTCCTACGCCTTGGCAGTTGTGGAGGTGCCGGTTGAAGTGGTGGCGGTGGAGGCAGTGGCGTGACTGCCACAAATCTTGAATCCACAGAGGGATCCTGCTGCTGCTGAGGCGGTGAATGGCGAGGAGGTGTATAGTACCATTCGTGCCTGGTAAACATAGCTTGAAAGCTATCTGGACCAACATAGGGTGATCCGTGGAAAGAAGATCCGTCAGAGATCTCTATCGGGTGGTTTGGTGTACCACTGGCGGGTTCGACGGGGTCCGTATCCTCGTCCATATCGTCCGCGTGATCTCCCGAGAAATGATCCTCCGGCCCCAATGGGTTAAAACCCACTGGTTCTGCTATGTAGTTTGCCGGGTTAAACCGGCCCCGAAAAACTGGTGTAGGGTCACCAAAAGAATTATGCGATAGCGATCGCTGCATCGGTATGTAGGAAGGTTGCGGGTTGTTGGGCTAATACTCCGGCTGTGGCCCATAAGGGTTATGGACAGGAGGTGTTGAACTGTGTGAGACCGACAGTCTAGCCGGTTCAAAGAGGTTCCTCCGGTTTTGCCGGGGATCGTCACTCTCAGTGGTCAAAGGTGCTCGCACATTCGAAGGTCCTGCCTCGTTGTCATTGGGGGTGGTGATTGGCCCTTTTCCACGTCCTCTTCTCCTGAAGAATCTTGGCGGCATTTTGTTAATCCTGTCAATACAACATGAGATAACGACAAAAATATATATAAAGTAAAGGACAAAACAAAAACCAAACAAGGTAGCAAATTTAATATGCACAGCGGAAGCAAATTTAAAAAGATATAATACAACCGAATTTAATATTGTAATATCAAATGTCACAATATTCGGAAGTTTATCCACAGACGGATCGGAAACAAATTGGAAACAATAGTTCAACAGACTTCAGGCATCTTAAGCTTGCGAGACTTCTAGTGATGCTAAGGAGAAATCCCAGCCAATTACGCTTAGTACCTGCATTTAATCTTTTTGGGAAAATACGTCAGTTTACACTGGTAAATACAATCAACTGACTCATTTTAGAAAATGATTGAAAATTGATTTGGATGCACGTGGCATAAACATTTTATTTAACTTGGGAGAATTATTTAATATTATAATCTTGTGAACGAATTACATGTTCCTTGTGCATTCAGTAGCCCGGATCTTGTCCGGATTAAAGATCAATAGACACACCACAATATTCTTTTGTGCACTGACGGGTGTACGCCTACACCCCGCGCTTAAGTCGTGGCCATTTCGAAAAATGATGCCAAGGATATCCGGGACATGGTCATTAACCCCCCAAATGCTTTAAGTAACAAGACTGTTTAAACGAGCCGATCAAATTATTCAATTAACCACCCAACGATGGAAGATTTGATGCCCGATCAAGCGGTATTCTATATACCGTAACCCAAGCCCGTATAGGGAAAATAAGTTAAAAGTATTTACCTGAGCAATGTATAAATCAAAATAAGCAAATTGCAAGTAGCTTTTACTGGTTCTCCTAATCTGGAACGGAGGTTTATAATAACCTATTAGAATCTAACGGGTCTTTAATTAAGTTTAAACTTAGACCGGTTAGTTTCAATGATACGGTTCGTACGCACTATTAAGCGAAGATCGGATAGAATGTGATTTAGACCCGACAAGTTCAGAGACTTGTTTAATATGGGTATTTTATGCACACTCTGGATTTTGAGATAAAACCGATAAGGTTTGACCCGTGTCGGCTAATTTATGTAAACTAGTTACATAAACCGAACCGAACGCGTAATAAGCGTAACGGGTAATAATGAGAGCCATTTACAGGTTTCCTAAGTTAATATACTCCATATATGTTGTGACATCAGTAAGATATCATTTATTATGCCCGAAATGAATTTAAACACAAACTATGCCCCGTAGGGGTAGTTTGGTCATTTTAAAGGTTGTAAAAGAGTTTAAGTGTTAACCTGAGTTACAGGCCTGATGTAATCAGAAAATATACTCAATTTGCTAAGTTATATCAGTAGGTTAAAGTATATATGTGAAATTTATCAATTTTAACCAAACTATGCACCGTAGGGGCATTTTGGTAATTTCACATAAGCCGAAAAGCTCAAAACCGAAGTCTGAGTTTAACAACTTTTGATTACTGTTAAAATATTATAATTTACCTCAAATATCAGTAGGTATCACCCTTAGTATGTTTAAAATAGTTCTAGTACATACTAGTCGTTAAAAACGCTTTAAAAGGCGATTAGAAGCCGTTTCCGGGTTCTATATAGAAATTTGATATTTTTATTATTCCAGAGGGTTTAAAATAATTTATTTATCATTTAGAATCAGTAGCAAAAGGTTTGGAGTCGTTTAGATATGTAAAACTCATTTTATGGCCCGTAAGGGCAAAACCGACAATTACCGGATTAAGCCTACGAATATGAGTTATGCTCAGCCTATAATTAATTAAAAATCTTCAAAAATCCCAAAATAATATGTTACATCAGTGGGTATTAAGTTTGATATCAAAAATAGGCTTAACTAGGCTATACGCTAATTACGCCATTTAATTAACAAAAAGCTTTCATTTTGCGCTAATGAGCATAACTCTCAATCTACACCACCAATTGATCTCAAATTTTGGGTACAAGTATATATATCAGTAACAAATGTTTCTACTCTTTTACATTTTCAAAAATCACGTTTTAAGGTGATAAGGGCATAATGGTCAACATATGAGCAATTAACGGAATCATGCGAATTAATTGGTTAACTAATGAACCATGGTGTATAATCACAGAGGGTTATACTTGCATGTTACCTGGTCCAAATTAAGCTCTAAGGCATTTCTAAATCATGCCTAAACGGGTCAGAACTGAAAGTCAATGCAAAAGTCAAACTATGCGACTTTCGGTTCCGAACCGGGTTTTTACAGGAAATTGTCGGGTTGAACATGTTTAGACATGTTCTTACACTTATTACCAAGTTATAACAATGATCAAACAGGTTGTATATGATCTACATTGTTAATTATGCATAAATTGAAATTTAAGTATCCTGTTGACTTTTTATTAACCAGTTTGACCCGACTTTTGACCTGGTTAGAGTGGTAATCAGGGGGAACCCTTTTAAGGGTTTATTACCCACATAATTACCAACTTATAACTACTTTTGATTCGACAAATCACTGGACCATTAGTGATTAATCTTAAAGTCAACCGTTAATTACGACGGTTTGACTTTTAAGCTATAACTAAGCTAAAACTTAATTTAGAAGGGATTAGCAAACTTACTGAAGTCCTAAGCTTGATTAGTGATCACTTGGAAGAAGACTTGAGCTCCAGAAATGATCAGAAAGTGCAAGAGAAGATGCGAAGAGCTTGTTGCAAACTAAGGGCTTTATATAGTGATTTAATCACCATAAGAAGTTGATACACAAGTCTACATCTCACCACAAGTGATTAACAAGTGTTCCTAGTGTTTAGGGGGTGCCTAGGGGTCGTCCAAGATGAGGAAATTCGGTTAAAGGTCGAGCATAAAGGCTATAGCATGCAAAAACCCAAGAAAATCGCATCAGACCTACCCTCGCGTGACGCGAAGGACCCCCCCTTGGGCTTCGCGTGGCGCGAGGCCCTCCTGCAGCAAATAAGAACTTTTAGATTTTTGCGTTTTGATCCTTGGCTCTTCAAACTTTGTTTAGACATTTGTTTCTTGCATTATGAACCCTCCATATTGATGTTTAAGGGCTTCAAGATATTTACCCACTTTGTTAAGTCCTCGGTTAACGTTATTATCACCCGAAAAGTCCTAACTTTCAACGTTGACGCTTTAACCCTTCGCACACGAATTTGATCATAACTTTCTCATACGATAACGAAACTTTACGAAATTTATAACGTGCATTCTAGTGAGCATAATTAACCGTTCCAAATCTTCGGGTTTGTCAAAAGGTCACTCAGAGGTATAACTTAAACATGTTGACACATTTAGCCCCTGTGGTTTGTAATCTCTCACTTTTAGCTTCATATGATCCATGATTTATTCGTTTGAAGGTATGAGCATCATGTAGGGTTAATGTACATTATATTTATTCACTGTTGGCATTTAGAATACGTATATTCACATACTTTCCATGATTGTCAACTTTAGTCCTTTCAGAACATTCTTTCACACGTTCAAACATATGGCACGTGTCAACACATTATAGGACGTGAGTTTTCGAGGTGTTACAATTTGATCTAAGCCATTAAACACACTCATCTAATGGCCCAGATCGCTTCCTACACTTTCTAGGAAAAACACACTTTCCGCAGGATCCCTACTATATATATATATATATAGGGGAAAGATAAATCGAAAACCCACTTGAGTTGAGAAAACCCAAATAAACCCTATGTAACATTTTTATTTTTTTCTAAAAAAATAAGGAATGTAATATAAATGTACACGGACCTATTTATGAAAAAAATGAAAAAAAACGCTTACTAGTTTTTTTTTTAAATGTTGAAAATTTGTATGTTACATTTTTTTTGGACATATATATTATGTAACCTGAAATTTGTAACATTTTTTATAAAAAAAACTACTCGTTGTTTTTTTTTTGTGTTTTTTTAAATGTTCAAATATATGTATATTACATTTCCTATTTTTTTAGAAATGTTTCTTAAGTTTACATGGGTTTTTTTAAAAAGGTTTCCTGAGTTTTCTCAACTCAAGTGGGTTTTCGATTTATCCTTCCACTATATATATATATATATATAGAAAGTATATCGTACATTACGGCTTAACGTACTTCACGTACAACAACATGCGTGATTTGTTCTATAACATGCGTGATTAATGTTTTCTATATGCGTGATTATTGTGTTTCAACATGCGTGATTTTGGATTTTTGAGTTATAACGTGCGTGGTTTTAAAATGAACGTGCGTTATTACCTATCGTACGTGATGTACGTTAAGCCATAATGTACGTTAACCTTCCTATATATATATATATGGTAAGGTTTTAGAGTGAATATTAGGTTGAGAGTGAACTGTGTGAATTAATCTAAGCCATTAATTGTTTAGAACATGAAAATTTTTATAATGACAGTTTTGTAATTATTTATATGTAAAAAATAAATGAAAATGAGATAAAGGTAAATTGTAAATTGTTAACTACTTCTCTCTCCAATTAAATAATTAATTATATTCTCTCTCATTTTTTTCTCTCACCAATTAACTAATTTTTTAATTCTAAAAAATATAACCATTATATAATATATTGTTTCATCTAGAACATGATTAAAAACACCGTAGAAGTGAATGTACATATATGTATTATACGTATTCACAATTTAAAAACGTATGTACATATATGTACATAAACAAATATTGTTCCACCCGATCGTCTTCTTTAAGTGTACATGTTCGATTTGTAATGTGCACGTATGTAAATTCATAATATACTTCTAATACAGAAGTTAATGATATGGTTGTTCAACACGGTACATATGTGTATAGCAAGTATCTGAGATGATTGTTCAACATTGTACATATGTGTACATAACAGTCTCAACACGTATATACATATATGTATATTAACAAGTTATATTCTTAACACGTATGTACACATATGTACATTATCACCCCTATGTTTAGAATAAGTGTACATTATCACACAAGATTCATGATGAGTACATGAAGAATAATCATGGATATGCAATTGTAAAAAATGAATATTTAATCAAAAATTTAAAAATATGTAATCAAACGTTCTGTAAATAATCAATTCTTGCATGAATATTCAATTAAAAAAATCCATTATTTTGAATTAAGAGAAATGGAGAAGATAATTATGCAATTTAAGAAAACTACCAAAATTAAAAGTGTAACTGAAATTCAATAATTAAAATAAAGATTTAAAACTAATTTATTGTATAATTACAATCCTACACTTAACAACTAAAAAGGAAATCAATGGTCCTGATTAGTTCACATAGTTCACTATGAAGATGTTGTTCATAAATGATTCTAATCCTACATATATATTTTACCATTTCGCGACAAAGTATATATATAGTTCATATAATGTGACCAAAATGCTTATTTTAATCAAATTTATATTTTTAATGGACGAGACTTAAATTTAGTGACAAAAATATATAATAGTCCATAATATTGTCTAGAGTAAATTGACATTTTAGTCCCTAAGGTTTGATCAAAATTGACACTTTAGTCCAAATAGTTTTTTTCTTGCCATTTTAGTCCAAATAGTTTTGTTTTCTACCATTTTAGTCCCCGACTTTTGTCATTTTTTTACCATTTTCATCGACCACCACCACTTCCCACCAGCCACCCCATCACAACCTTCTATCATCGCCACCACCTGCCTGCACCGTCACCACCCACCCACCCACCTACACCACCACTGTCACCCCCAAAATACCACATGCGGAAACCCCCGCGAGGCGTGTGACGTACCAGGATCTAGCCACTAATTACATTGAACTAACTATAAGATAATAAATAAAATTCGCATTCAATGTAAATAGTGCAATTCAAAACATATGTTTAAAACAAGTTTACGTTCAGCGGAAGCATAATTTAATTGTTCAAGCATTTCGAAACCATAATGTTTAAGCAAGTCAACGTTCAATGTTTCTCCAAGCGTCACGACCCATGACCACCCCAGCATCCCAGACTGCAAGTCTCATACCACGTATCTAACGACCTGCAAGCATGCAGAAAAAGTGCATCAACATAAAGCTGGTGAGTTCATAGTTTTGTTAAACGTTTTGTTAAACGTTTAGTTACCAAGTGTTTAGTTTAAAGACATGTTGATAATAACTCGATACCGCAGTGACATCATTTTGTTTGCCCTTCCCCAATGCCTATCAACATTGGTCATGTGGTCAAGGTCATTAGTTCACGCCCGTCCTCCCCGGTACGGTGTGAGGTTGTCAAGCCTAATAGCGCTATCAACTAATACCCTGTTGCCTCCCCGGCAACTAGTTCGGTAGTAAGATGGGACTTAAAGTGATAGAGTTGAATGTATTATCCAACATCGAAGTTAAACCCAGTAAAAAGTATTCCTCCCCGGAATATTAGTTTGTTTGTCCCTCCCCGGGACGCATGCTTGTGAAAGAGTAGTGAACTCACCTTAGACTTGCTCGGTAAGTTAAGTTACTTGTTCAATATTGATCAACCACGTCCTACTATGGTTACCAGTATCAGTTAGGTTCATGTACAAGTAGTCCACGCATTTAATAGGTAGCATGCAATATAAGTCATCACGTAGCACATAATAGGCCATGCGGGCCTCATACAAGTTCACACACAAATCCACGATCCAAGTAAAAGTTTAACAGTCCAATACATGTTCCAATACGTGTGCGGCCCAGTTAGTTCTAGGCTCAAACATTCAGTGTGCGGCCCAACCTAAGTTGCACGTTGGACCTCGGTCGAGACCACGAGATCTCGACTCGAAGCCTAGAGATCTCGAGCCAAAACCATAGATCTCAAGTAACAATTGCACTAGTCGAAACCTCAAGGTTTCGGGTCAGGTCCTGAGTCGGAACCAAACTGGTCTTGACTCGCAACCAAGGTGGTCTCGAGTCCTTTTGATGTGTGATGTCGAACTATGAGTCGGAACCACGGAGATCTCGATTCGGAACCAACAGGTTTCGACTCACAACCTTAGTCGGAACCCCTATAAAGTTTAACCGACCCAATCCCTTATTAACAACTATTTCGTAAAAATAAGTTAACACTTTACTACATTCCAAATCAGATCAAACAGCAAAATTTTGCAATCATTATACATGTTCATACAAACCCTAATTGCCGTCCATCATCAGAACTAGTATAATCACAACATTATCATCGATTCACATAACTCTAATCATACCCTAATCATGTATAATCAGAATTATTAGTTTACTAGCATAACCTATAACATGTTTCTTCGATTCACATAACACAAATCATGACCCACATTATCCAGCAGTTAACATCCTCATCATCGTATAAACCAGATTTATGCAATCATAGTTCATCATCAAAACCAAACCATCGAATCCATTAGACATCAAACACCACTCATGCACATCAAACCATATTCAACAGGATTTATACCAACCTTGGTATAATTATACTCATGTTAACAAACATTAATTGACAAGCATGATCTCAGCCGAATATAAACAAGAACCCGAATCAAACAATGTTAACATACTAACCGTGGGATGAAGAGGAAGGTATTCGAAACGAGAGAGAGAGCTTCGAAGGGGTTTGCCGTCGGTCACCAAGAAGAGAAGGAAGAGAGTTAGGGTTTTGCTATTTCTTGTGTTTTGCTATTTATTTTGATTAATTACATTTATTAATTTTTTAATAGTAAGGGCATTTGGGTCATTTCACCCTCCACTTAACTGAGAAAACTAACCCCATTTATGCCAGGGACTTTCCAAGAACGAAAATGCAAAAGATGGGGACTATAGATGTAATTTTAGAAGTGTAGGGACTATATGTGAAAACAGAGCAAACCATAGGTACTATCCAGGCACTTTTCTCTATAAAATATAACTAATTATATTAATATTTTAAGGGAAATGATCAAATAGGAAGTTTATTTTGGCTAGGAAGTGTAGGAAGCAATAGGATTAGGACATGTGGCAACATTTAAAATAAAGAAAAAGGGTATTTTAGTCAATCAAACCCTTTCTTCTTCCTTTTCAAAACCCAGTAACTTCAAAACCCACCATTTTCAAAACCCACCATCTTCAACCATTTCTTCACTTTCTATCTCAATAATCACTACATTATAGTGCGATTTTCATCACCAATCAATGATTCAAACACCCGATCAACGTGTTCTTCAGCTGTTTTAAAGAAAACCCAGTTTAATTTCATACAAAATCTCGTTTTTTTCCGGTTATTTTAAAGATAATCACTCGATCCGTTCGATTCGAGCGCTGATAAGTGTTTCAATCATTCAAAATTCGTCAATTGTTGAAGGAATCACTTCGATCCATGTAAGAAATTCTTTAATTTTATTTTTTCGATCTGGGTTTTTGATTTAGTCATTGCGTTTTACGATCTTGGCGGGGGTCCGGGGGCAGCGCCCCTGGTAGCAGGGTCCCAGGGGCGGCAGCCCCTGGCGGGGTCCAAGGGGCAGAGTGTAACACCCTAGTTACTAATTAATGATTTTGTATGTAATTACCAACGATTAGATGTGTAGTTAAGACTACACATGCTATAAAAATACGGGTTTGTTGAAACTTTTACAAATCATGAGTTATTCTACATCACGTGGTTGAATTCGTTGTTTAAAAATTACAACGTAGCAAAGTACGGAAGCGTGTGTCTTTATCGTGTTCGGTTCTTCGTTGAGCTTGATCGTATTCCGGCATCCAAGGTGTACCTACATTTCATAAACGTGAAATGCTTTAGTCATACAGGGCTTAAAACGTATTTAAACGAGTCCGAGAAACAATTTATAACAAAAACAAATTTATAACAAAAACAAAGTTTTCAATCTGCCCACCACCGTAAATTACGGTGGAACCGTAATTTACGGTGGCCTCTGGTTATTTAAGTTTCCACCGTAAAACAGTAGAAACATACCGTAAATATATTAGCTCCACCGTAAATTACGGTGGCACCGTAATTTACGGTGGACCCTGCATTCCAGCTTTTCATTTTTGCCGTAACTTGACACGAAATCTTTCGTATCTTTCAAACCGCTTATCCGTTTGACCTACCGTTTCTTCCTACGTGTTTGTAATTTGACTCTCCATCATTTGGAGTTAAAATCCGACATTCGGCTTAACAAAATTTAAGACTTCTAAGTCTTCGGCTTATTACCCTTTATACCAAAATTTTGTCCCGGTTATGCATTTGATCAAACAAACGTATTTATTTGATTCCTATATTTGATACACTTCATCAAATAATTTTGATATACCATATTAGGTTCTAATCATAGGTTTATTACACAAATTAAACCCGTTTTCACTAGTATGCTTATTTTGACCCGTTAAGGATATTTTAAGCACTTTTAAGCTCAATTTCGCTTTCATTCTAATCTAGCGTTGTAACCTATATTTCTTATCTAGTACCCTTCCATCACTACTAAATGTGTGTTGGATTTAAAGTAGATATCTATGTGTTTCGGATTTATTCCCCTTGAAATATCATTTTACGGCAAAGACTCATATGGAGTCTTTTGGCCCAAGAATTACATCTTTCACTACCCATACTCGTTCTAAACTTTTGTTTAATCATAAGACTCCTTTCCAAACAACCTCTAAGAGTTGTTTGTTCAATTTAGCCTACAAGGGCGTTTTGGTCGATTTTGGTCCTTCTTTTACAATGAAGGGCTATCACCAACTATTCGACCAAATTAGCACTTTTACATACATCAAAAATATGCGTACCTGGCTCGGATCAACAATTAGACCCAATTTTAATACCTTGCTTTATATTCGCTAATTAAGGACGATGCGAATATCCATTGGATATCTATTCCTGTAAGCATATGACTCGACAAAAGAATCATTAGTCTATATAGTCAAAAGGTGTTGTCTACACCTTTTGACCCGTTTGGCCGAATTGACCATTTATCTTTGCGAGATGATATTTATTATCATCTCCTCTACATGACTCTTCCCGTTTAACACCGTACGGTCATTTTAATTATAAACCGTGTATTGCTTTCGACATAATATGACCAAATTATCGATTTACTTCTTTTTAACCATTATTATGGTTTCTATCATCTTTGATTTTCTTGTTCCGTTCGACTACACGACGGAACATCATATTTCAATTGTTTAGATATCTCATTCATAATTTATATGATAAGAAAACATTCCACAATTTAAGACTAGTGTAAGCTATACTTACATTGCATCCGAATTACGCTTTTCCTTCATACTTGCTTCGTTTGACCCGCTTCCTTTCCAAGCCTCCACCTAGCTTGTCAAGCGTCAAACTATCATCATAATTCGTAAGACGGTTATATTAGTCATCATTAATTATGACTATTCCATCTTACATATTTTCTATCACAATTACCATTCGATCTTATTAATGGTCGGTTTGACTATTTAAAAGTCAAATCACCAATTAACACATATGATTGCACTATCAAGTTCACAAGACTCAATTAGGCACATTATCAACACTTAGTTCTCACTTAGGCATTTTAACAAACACCTAATGTGCATAATTTTACATATTTACTAACTAGTTCCTAACTAGTTATTTTTACCAAGATTAACATCAAAATCACCACTTAGTGAACATCATCTTTTGAGGTGACAAATTAACTAACATGTCATCAAATTCCTACCTCAAGTAATGATAAATCAATATGTAAATTTCAGTCATTATAAGCATATACCCACTTTGATCATCAAAATCATGGTTTAACTCTTATGTCTAGACCCACTTCTAGTTACTTATGAACTCTTAACAAAATCTCTAATTTGCTCAAGTAGTTCATTCTTATGAGTTAGTATGATGTTTATAAACACCATTAGAACTTCAATTTCATCAATTCAACCAAAACCCACTTAGCTCATAATAGGGTAATTATCAAATCCCTTGTTTGACAACAATTCATCAAGATTTCTACTAGGGTTTGCTTCTAAACCAAGATATAATCAAAATAACACTCATAGATTTAACATTCATTCCAGAATTTTGATTATGATTGTTCATCATAATCTCAAAGTATCACCAAATCTGAAAATTCGACATACCTTGTGATCCCCACGACTAGGTGATCATTTATATGCGTTCATGCATCGATTTGGGTTTTGATTTGAGCTTCAATTTGTTGATTTTCTGTGTTTTAGGGTTAAAGCTTGGGACCTCCTCCTTGTCTGGTTGAAATCACAGAACACACACCACGTATGTGTGTGTTTTGTGTTTACTACTTTATTTAATTGAAACTTTAATTCAATTGTCCATGTTTAGTCCCTTCACTTTACACAAGTTATTTAAAGGGTATCTTAGCCACATTAGTTCTATTCTGTCAAGACATTAACTAACTAGGTTAATACTCCTAGTTACTTGGTGGATTTCGGGAGTTATAATCCGTAGTATTTTAAGTCCCGTTAACTCGGGCTCTTATAAACTCAATTCATTAAAACTTTGTTTCGCTTGTATTTAATATTAGGATTTCTTATTAAATCCCGAATATTTACCGGGTTATTTTTACTACTAGCTGCACTTTACCCGTCTTTTAGTATTAACATGGGTTAATTACCAAACCCGTTTTCGGGGTGTTACAAGTCTACCCCCTTAAAGAGGTTTCGTCCTCGAAACCTTGCTTATCTAGTTCATTGAGTTTCTAAACCCAATGCGTTGGACTTGAGTAATCTCTTAAGCATTACTCCTACTTTAACCAATTGTTAGCATTACCGGAAAATTATGGTAATGTCTTTTTGGTTACAGAACCTCTACTTATCTCATATGACATAATGTAACTTCGAAATAACGTAGTCTCGTTATTTCCACTAGTTTAGTTAACTTAGCGATATCCATCGCTTTCATATACCATCAAATTCCTTATGAATCCGTTACTTTGACCCGTTTAAAGATCTTTAGTGAAATCTTTCACTTTTAGCAACAAATTCTTTTGTTTTCAAATTTATCTATTCGGTTCAGCTATACCGAATCTACCGCTTACAAGCAAACCAAATTTCTTGATTTGAATTGGTGACCTTAACCGGTCTCATTAACTAGTCTTATTAGTTCAGTTACTTTTATCACTTGCTTGGTTATAATGTGATTTTACTTCACATTACATTTACTAACCGTGATCGTGTCACATCATGTTTAATTTGTATCAACCTTTCATTTTTGAGAATATCACTTTTCGAATATATCATCTTGCGCCTATCAGTGTCAAGACTTGTATCTTTCATGCTTACTATTTAAATTCCTATCAGAATTTATGTTTGTAAAAAAAAAACATTATTTCTTACTAAAACCGAAGTTTTAGTTTTAGGATCTTTTCTTTAACTTGTGTCAATCATCCATACCGGGATATTGACAGTCCGTAATTTAATCCTTTACAGTCCTAGTTTTTATGCGGGGATTCTTAACTGATTTCCTCGCTTTATTCCATTTAACCCGTAGGTTTTATCACTTAGCCTTATGGGCTATTTTTGATTAGACATTCACCTCTTTAGGGCGAAGTCCTTATAACTTCTTTCTAATCATGACCCGTGGGTCGTTTTAGTCCGTAGATCTCTCATTTGTTTATAACCTAAAGGTTATGTTGATCCCGTAGATCACTCTTTTTACTCGTGTCTTATTAAAATATATATTTGGTGTCAAAGCACTCTTTTTACGTTTGAAATTCATTTGTCTCAAGCTTACCGTTATCCGGCTTGCGCTTACTTACGCCTTCAAGCATTATACTTTATTCAACCCGTTCAATCTCAAAATAGTTGAATATAATTATCAGAATTTCTGTTTACGAAATTTTATGGTCTTTTAGTCATAACTCATAATCCGAGTCTTTTGACTTTAAATTCGTGTTCTCGTTTCTCGGTTTACGCATGTGTTTAATTCTTAACCATCAACCGGGTGTTTTACCGTAATCGTTATTATTGCAAACCTCCCGGTATGCATTAAGACCTCGCTTCATATTTATGTTCTGACTTTGTCTTTAAGTTCGACGTTTTACAAAAATGACCCGTTAAGGGACATATTTGCATTTTCCGGGTTCGAGTGTAAGTACACTCCCACCCATTGCTTGTCTAAATCATTTTACATGCTTGCGTTTTCTGGGTTCGAGTGTAAGTACACTCCCTCCCAATACTTGTCTAAATCATTTTACATGCTTGCGTTTTCTGGGTTCGAGTGTAAGTACACTCCCTCCCAATACTTGTCTAAATCATTTTACATGCTTGCGTTTTCTGGGTTCGAGTATAAGTACACTCCCTCCCAATACTTGTCTAAATCATTTTACATGCTTGCGTTTTCTGGGTTCGAGTGTAAGTACACTCCCTCCCAATACTTGTCTAAATCATTTTACATGCTTCTTTGTCCCTTCGCTCGGGCTCATTATCCTGATGTAATACGCTTCAGTCACTCGGTTGTGCGTTTACATTATTATTATCAAATATTTTGCTTATCTGATTTATTTGGGTACTTTTTAATTAGTCCCATTTACTCCGCCCTTACTACATCGGATGTAAATGTGTCCACTATAAGAAACTCGTGGTATCATATGCCACTACTTACTTGGCCAGAGTAAGCGATTTAACACATGACGTACACGACCTTTTTATAGTTTTCACATCACGCCCTATGCAAGTAACGCCTCTATTCAGTTTTCTTGGAAATTATATCCTGGATATGTATTTCTGTTCAGGCTTTCCAACTTTCTAATTTACCCATGCAACAATCATTCTCTACGTGTTTGTTGCATATTGCTAATTGTGCGATTATTTAAAATGTGCATCTGGTAATGTTTGCCCCTACGGGCGTTCCTTGCTATTAACCTTGTTCGCGACCGTTACGCGATTTTGGTCCTTGATGAGTATGCTCTTCCTGTCATACCTCGTACCGTTCCATCATCATATCCATAATTCGTTCAACTCCCGTCATCTTCAGACGCGAGTGTCCTTCAATTAAAACATTCACAAGAGTTAGTAATGTCAGCTTCAATAATCGCCCGTATTATAATACAAGGCCCTTTTTTTTTACTATACGCGTCAACGCGCGTATTTTCGTCAACCATATCAATCATTTAAATTGGGGTAACATATACCACACGATAGCTCTATGTGTTGTTTACAACACTCTAGCATACTAACTATTAACGTACTTGTACTTACCGGATTTGCGATCAAGCCTCGAACCGAACACTATTCTTTGTCAAGAGCATAAGGTTTAAGTCCAAGCATGGTGCCTCCCCACCATACTCGGATCTCTTAAACCAAGGCTCTGTTGTAACACCCTAGTTACTAATTAATGATTTTGTATGTAATTACCAACGATTAGATGTGTAGTTAAGACTACACATGCTATAAAAATACGGGTTTGTTGAAACTTTTACAAATCATGAGTTATTCTACATCACGTGGTTGAATTCGTTGTTTAAAAATTACAACGTAGCAAAGTACGGAAGCGTGTGTCTTTATCGTGTTCGGTTCTTCGTTGAGCTTGATCGTATTCCGGCATCCAAGGTGCACTTACATTTCATAAACATGAAATGCTTTAGTCATACAGGGCTTAAAACGTATTTAAACGAGTCCGAGAAACAATTTATAACAAAAACAAAGTTTTCAATCTGGCCACCACCGTAAATTACGGTGGAACCGTAATTTACGGTGGCCTCTGGTTATTTAAGTTTCCACCGTAAAACAGTAGAAACCTACCGTAAATATATTAGCTCCACCGTAAATTACGGTGGCACCGTAATTTACGGTGGACCCTGCATTCCAGCTTTTCATTTTTGCCGTAACTTGACACGAAATCTTTCGTATCTTTCAAACCGCTTATCCGTTTGACCTACCGTTTCTTCCTACGTGTTTGTAATTTGACTCTCCATCATTTGGAGTTAAAATCCGACATTCGGCTTAACAAAATTTAAGACTTCTAAGTCTTCGGCTTATTACCCTTTATACCAAAATTTTGTCCCGGTTATGCATTTGATCAAACAAACGTATTTATTTGATTCCTATATTTGATACACTTCATCAAATAATTTTGATATACCATATTAGGTTCTAATCATAGGTTTATTACACAAATTAAGCCCGTTTTCACTAGTATGCTTATTTTGACCCGTTAAGGATATTTTAAGCACTTTTAAGCTCAATTTCGCTTTCATTCTAATCTAGCGTTGTAACCTATATTTCTTATCTAGTACCCTTCCATCACTACTAAATGTGTGTTGGATTTAAAGTAGATATCTATGTGTTCCGGATTTATTCCCCTTGAAATATCATTTTACGGCAAAGACTCATATGGAGTCTTTTGGCCCAAGAATTACATCTTTCACTACCCATACTCGTTCTAAACTTTTGTTTAATCATAAGACTCCTTTCCAAACAACCTCTAAGAGTTGTTTGTTCAATTTAGCCTACAAGGGCGTTTTGGTCAATTTTGGTCCTTCTTTTACAATGAAGGGCTATCACCAACTATTCGACCAAATTAGCACTTTTACATACATCAAAAATATGCGTACCTGGCTCGGATCAACAATTAGACCCAATTTTAATACCTTGCTTTATATTCGCTAATTAAGGACGATGCGAATATCCATTGGATATCTATTCCTGTAAGCATATGACTCGACAAAAGAATCATTAGTCTATATAGTCAAAAGGTGTTGTCTACACCTTTTGACCCGTTTGGCCGAATTGACCATTTATCTTTGCGAGATGATATTTATTATCATCTCCTCTACATGACTCTTCCCGTTTAACACCGTATGGTCATTTTAATTATAAACCGTGTATTGCTTTCGACATAATATGACCAAATTATCGATTTACTTCTTTTTAACCATTATTATGGTTTCTATCATCTTTGATTTTCTTGTTCCGTTCGACTACACGACGGAACATCATATTTCAATTGTTTAGATATCTCATTCATAATTTATATGATAAGAAAACATTCCACAATTTAAGACTAGTGTAAGCTATACTTACCTTGCATCCGAATTACGCTTTTCCTTCATACTTGCTTCGTTTGACCCGCTTCCTTTCCAAGCCTCCACCTAGCTTGTCAAGCGTCAAACTATCATCATAATTCGTAAGACGGTTATATTAGTCATCATTAATTATGACTATTCCATCTTACATATTTTCTATCACAATTACCATTCGATCTTATTAATGGTCGGTTTGACTATTTAAAAGTCAAATCACCAATTAACACATATGATTGCACTATCAAGTTCACAAGACTCAATTAGGCACATTATCAACACTTAGTTCTCACTTAGGCATTTTAACAAACACCTAATGTGCATAATTTTACATATTTACTAACTAGTTCCTAACTAGTTATTTTTACCAAGATTAACATCAAAATCACCACTTAGTGAACATCATCTTTTGAGGTGACAAATTAACTAACATGTCATCAAATTCCTACCTCAAGTAATGATAAATCAATATGTAAATTTCAGTCATTATAAGCATATACCCACTTTGATCATCAAAATCATGGTTTAACTCTTATGTCTAGACCCACTTCTAGTTACTTATGAACTCTTAACAAAATCTCTAATTTGCTCAAGTAGTTCATTCTTATGAGTTAGTATGATGTTTATAAACACCATTAGAACATCAATTTCATCAATTCAACCAAAACCCACTTAGCTCATAATAGGGTAATTATCAAATCCCTTGTTTGACAACAATTCATCAAGATTTCTACTAGGGTTTGCTTCTAAACCAAGATATAATCAAAATAATACTCATAGATTTAACATTCATTCCAGAATTTCGATTATGATTGTTCATCATAATCTCAAAGTATCACCAAATCTGAAAATTCGACATACCTTGTGATCCCCACGACTAGGTGATCATTTATATGCGTTCATGCATCGATTTGGGTTTTGATTTGAGCTTCAATTTGTTGATTTTCTGTGTTTTAGGGTTAAAGCTTGGGACCTCCTCCTTGTCTGGTTGAAATCGCAGAACACACACCACGTATGTGTGTGTTTTGTGTTTACTACTTTATTTAATTGAAACTTTAATTCAATTGTCCATGTTTAGTCCCTTCACTTTACACAAGTTATTTAAAGGGTATCTTAGCCACATTAGTTCTATTCTGTCAAGACATTAACTAACTAGGTTAATACTCCTAGTTACTTGGTGGATTTCGGGAGTTATAATCCGTAGTATTTTAAGTCCCATTAACTCGGGCTCTTATAAACTCAATTCATTAAAACTTTGTTTCTCTTGTATTTAATATTAGGATTTCTTATTAAATCCTGAATATTTACCGGGTTATTTTTACTACTAGCTGCACTTTACCCGTCTTTTAGTATTAACATGGGTTAATTACCAAACCCGTTTTCGGGGTGTTACACAGAGCCCCTGGCTGGGGTTGATAGTTCACAGCACAGACAATTCACAGCACAGACAAAACTATTGTCATGGTTCAATGCGTTTTAGAGAGAACACTTTCTTTGGTGTTTTTAGGCAATTGTGCTTTAGAACTAAAACATTTTTATGTGTTTTCTGGCCATTGCGTTTTAGAAAAACACATTCTTGAAGTGTTTTTGGTGCATTGCGTTTTAGGTAAAACACCTTTTTAGATGTTTTCAGTCCATTGCGTTTTACGGAGAACACTTTCTTTTGTTTTTTAAGCAATTGCGTTTTAGAATGAGTCATTTTTAAGTGTTTTCTGGCCATTGCGTTTTACAAATAAGACATTTTTTTTGTGTTTTTGGTGCATTGCGTTTTAGGTAAAACACTTTTTATGTGTTTTCAGTCCATTGCGTTTTAGAAAACAGACATTTTAAGTGTTTTCTGGCCATTGCGTTTTAGAAATAAGACATTTGTATGTGTTTTTGGTGCATTGCGTTTTAGGTAAAACACATTTTTATGTGTATTTAGTCCATTGCGTTTTAGAAACTACATGTTCTTTTGAGTTTTTAAGCTATTGCGTTTTAGAAATAAGACATTTCTTTGTGTTTTCTGGCCATTGCGTTTTACAAATAAGACATTTCTTTGTGTTTTTAGTGCATTGCGTTTTAGAAAAATGTCATTTTTTAGGTTTTTTTTTCATTGCGTTTTACGTAACTGGGGGTTTTTCTATTGCGTTTTACGCAACTGGGTTTTTAATTTTTTTTTGAAAATATAGCAATAGTATACTCGTTTTAAAGATAAAAAAACGCTCGTTTTTTTGGTGCAATTTTTATAAAAAAATAATGTCGTATGAAAGAGTTATTAACGTTTAAAAAATGGGGGGAGGGGATTGGAGGAGAGAGAAACTATTGCCTTGCATTGACTAGAATACCCCTAAACAAACTCACGCGCCTCTTTTCTTCCCTTCAATTTCCATCATTTAATCTTAGCCCTTGATTAACTAAATGGATGGTCAAGATCACTTCCTAGCCTTCTTAGCCAAATAAACTTTCTATTGTATCTCCACCCAATATTTTAAATACTATATTACACGAATTTTAAACAATCATATTGAAATTTTAAATACTATATATTACACGAACTTTAAACAATAAAACTTATTCATTTTAAAGATATTATATGTTACAATTCACGTGGCATGTCACATTATCAAACATTAGTTGGCATTTGAGGTGACATACGAATTATAAAGCTAATCAGTTTCCTTGGATTTAGGAAAAAATATTCACATAAATTGAAAAACTAGTAAATTTCATTAAACTTGTAGGCATTTAAAATACAAAAATTAATCTAATAATATTGCAACATTAAATTTTAAAATATAGTTACAAATCCTGTTCTAAAATGTTATCATTGTCAAATGTTTAACACCCTAATCGATGACGAAAATATCGGGGCATCACTTTGATAGATTGTTCAACAGCTCATGGAAACTAAATTTGAATATTATTAAATAATTTGGATTATCCAATACAACGAAAAGACAAAAGTTCAAGCAACTAAACAAATAAATCCATATTAACAGTTAAACTAAGTTCAAAAGCATCCTATGTGATAGCATTCGTGTAAGTCATCTTCAAGGGTTATTTCCTCTGACATGTGCAAAATAAAGATCAACTACAAAAAACTAGTGAGCACATATGGTGAATACATATAGTAAGTAAGTAAAATCGCAATTCATGGTTTTCTCATGATCTTGCCCCTATATATATAGATATAGGGTCAGGATTTAGAGAAAACGGTGAAAAGTGTGAGAAATGAGAGAACGGTTATGGATCGTTAGATCAAAACAATCTATGGACTAGATGACGCGGTGTTGTTTTCGTAAATAACATCACTTTTATTAGTGTGGCGCGCTTCATTAAGGGTAAAAAAGTCTTTTGACTTCTCTACACAAAACGCCATCTCATGAACAAATCGCCATTATATTACCGCCTTAACCTACATAGCACACTTCATCATAATCTAAAACGCCATTAGACTTAAAATGCCAAACTTGTTTTAAACGATAAAGCTGAACAAACAGTGACTGAAACGACGGGACTTAATTACTAGCATTTATTATAATAAAATCCCGCCTAAAACAACCCCCAAAAACGTCCTATATATACAACATCTCAGACCTTCCATTAAAACACACAACACCCCAAACGCCATATTTAATATATGCCATTCGTCTTAGGAACGCCAAAAAATCCAAACATCAAATATTCTCTAAAACAAAACGTTTATTTGAAATTAAGTTTGGTTGTCGGTAAGGTTTCGCTCAATGTAATGGACAAAATCCTTAAGTGAGGATATTTTCCATTTCATTGAGTAAAATCTTATTTACTTTATCCTCAACTTCCATCAAATTTATAACGCCAAAACATACAAAAACATTATTGAGTTTTGTTCTCAATAAAGTTTAGTTGTATGGGCTGGACAACATTGTTAGACATCTTTCTTAACTGAGGATTAACAATGTTGTCCATCTCATACAACAAAACATTATTGAGTTTATCATAATCAAATTTAGAGGTTTAAGATACTTTTATTTAGTGGCGTTCCTTTTCTCGGTAAAACCCCAAAAAGTTAAAAAAATCAAACATTGTTCCTTGGATATTCAATATTGTTCTACGCGAAGTTTCGCCGAATAGATTGTTAGCTGAAAGGTGTAACTCAATAACATTTTGCTGCATGAGATGGACAAATCTTCAAGAAAAAGAGGCTGATGTCAGACTTTGTGCTTCCACACGACAACAAAAAAGCTACTTCAAAAAAAAAATCATACAAAAGTCGAAATAGCCAGTGAAGATGTTTCAAAAGAAGAAAGAGACTGGTGACAGTGAAAATTTGGAAGATCAATTGTTTATATATTTTTTTAATTTTCTTTTTTAGTTGATTGTTATATAATGACAACGCCATATATAATAAAAAAGCCACACAGACAAATGCTTGTGAAAACGCCATCATGCCATAAAACGCACCAAAAACTCCCAAACTATAATAAAATTACTTAGGACAAGTATTATAAAAAACCCAAAAAAAAGTATAAAAACCAATGTACAAGAAAAAATAGAACAAAGTGCCATCTTTATATAAAACCTCATTAAAAATAAAAAACGCCAAAATCTCAAAAATGTAACGAGAAACAATAACTACAAAACAGTAAACTGAAGTGACGGAAATTTTATTATTAAAAATATTTATTATCTTAAAATCTAAAACGCCAAACTTGAAAGATGGGACGTGTTACAAACTTCAGAGATAAAGCTTATCAAAAACAGTAATTACAAACCATAACTGAAACGACGAATACTTTATAATAATACTACACCGCCTAACATACGCGCCAAAGACATCCTATAAAATGATACCTCTCAGCAACTTCTATTCGATCACACCAAAAAAACAAACACCAATATTCCTAAATACCAATCACTGTAAAGCGCCAAAAAAAAATAAAAATAAAAAAATCAAAGATGACTAACATGCTTTCTTAGATATTCAGTATTGTTCTTCATGAAGTTTCATTGAATGGATTGTTAGGTGAGGGGAGTAACTCAGTAAGATTTTGCTACATGAGATGGACAAATCTTCAAGAAAAAGATACAGATGACAGTCATATGTCACTTTGTGTTCTTTGTTCTCGAAGAAGACTTGGATGAGGAGAAGAGATCAATGACACTGAAGAGTGGGATGATTATAAGGATGAAGATCAAGTTGAAGAGCAAAGCGAAAAACCCACCCACACGTCATCGATCTGTATACCCAAACATCCACAAAAGCCACTTCAAACAAACAAACGAACAAACAAAATAATCAGACCGATGGGTTTGTTAAGTTTTACATAAAACGCCATATATTTTGTGACAGTTCTTGTAGTATTAAAGAAGAGAGAGACTGATGACAGTGAAGATTTGAAACACCCTAATCACGTACTACCTTAAAAGCGACGCAGCGGAAATACGAGCTTTAAAATTTCCTTCTTTAGTAACGACATTACTTACATGAAGGTTCAAATTACAAAATGTCAAACGTCATGTAAAAATAATTCCCAACATTCGTACTTAAATTAAGACTCCAAAGCGTTACATAATTTAACTATGTGACCGATCTTCCGTACAATCCTTGCTCTTGGCTCGACCCACGTCCGCTTCGCTTCATTAGTGGTAGAAGAAATCCGTGTAGTACCTGTGGGCATCACATACAACTTAGCTATTAGTCATTGACAACATCATACGACATTATTCTCATATAATTAAAAATTGTATAACATTCGACAATATAAACTTTGATTCATTTAACTACCCTCTCGTATCCTCTTGTTCCGGGTTCAGCTTAAATTTCATAAGAATCCGATGTTCTCATTCCTGCATTACATTCCAATCTCAAGCCCATAGTTAGTAGCGTTAATACTCTAATGTATCCAAATCATGCATGCATGCATACATACTTACATACATACTTACACGCCTACATACGTACATACATTCAAACATACCTACATACACGTATGCATATCTACATATTTTGCACAAGTTCTTACATACCATTTACTTATAATTTTTATTCATCTTGTTTGCATTCATCTATCATACTCATACACTAATTACACGAGGATTAGACCTGTATTTATAACCCATAAACATCTAGGAAACACCCAAAATCAGGTTTGGGAGGCTCACCGTAGACCACGGTTTGTATACCGAAGCTTACGATCTATAAATTAACTTAAATAACAAATTTCAACTTTTGAAATACGGGGAGGGCGTCGGCGACGCCTCTTAGTTTTTCGCGTAGCCAGAAAACCCCGTAGACAGGAAAATAGGGCGTCCGACAAAACTGAAAATGCACAGGGCGTCGGCGACGGCCTCTAGTTTTGCCATTTTTCTGCTTTGTTGTTTTCGTCGTTCGCACGCACTAAAACTTGCATAACTTTTAAACCGTTTACCGGTTTAACCTCCCGTTTCTTCCTACATGATTGTAAATTAACATTCTATCATGTGAACTTGAAATCCAACATCCGGGTTAAGGAAATTCTTAACTTATACGTTTTCGGCTTATTATTCATTTACGAATTATTCGACCCGTTCATGCTTTTATCAAACGACTCATTTGATTTAACCCAAATCTTACATGGACATTATAACCTTAATACTTTTACATTATCTGGAGTTTTGTACTTGGGGCTTACGCTCCCGATACCCGGTATGCGTTAAACTCATTCATTTTCTTTAATTATACGAAATCAAACTTTGTTAACCCAAGTTCCATTCACGAAATTGTTTACCCATTAGTCAACTTTCACAACCGAGCCTTTTGACTATTAATCCACGTCCCCGTTCCCGGTTAGCGTACTTATGTGCAATTTTACCCATTACCCGGTTATAATACCGTAACCATTTCTTATACTTCATTCCGTTATCACAACAAGACCTCATTTTACTCGTTCGATCTACTTAACGAAGATCATCGATTTCATTCAACCACATCCATACTTGACTTCACAACACGCTTAATTATCTAGAATGCTACCTTATTTAAACAAGCTATGAAGTGAAATCGGAATCACTTACCTTATGCATCCGTGTTCGTGTCCGCTTCCTTTCCCCATCTTGACCCGTTAGCCTTTCATGTTTGATTCCATTTCGACATGATTCCTATACTTTCATGTCATCGAAATCACATTCTTATAAGCATACACAAGTTTACATGTTGAAGATCATTTCAATTGCATATTTCACATTTAACTTTCATTAGTCAATTATAACAAGCATAAGACATATACCCACTTTCACATCCTTTCAAACTCATATAATTCACCATGTTATTCCATATAACGCGTATTGATGTAACATGTACCATACGACTTTCTAATATCCTATCTTTACAACAACAAGTCAATTTATGCTTCCTATGTGTAGTTGACTTTCAGAAGTCAACGGTTTATCATATGAACTTCCGACTTATCCACATATATCCGTAACATCATTTATGCTATATCAATGACACTATATACATTTCTTACTCACGATGCAAATACGCTTACAATCACATGATCACCTAGTGATATTAAACACAACGTACAAGTCCTTAATGCATAGTCTTGACCAAGACATACATTCAACCCGAATTCTTGTATGAGTTCCATCTAAAGCACATTCTTCAAGTTAGTATACTACTTACATCATTACCTCATCTCATTCATATATATCAAGCCATTTCATACAATCTCACATCTTAACTTCAGTTAGACATTTCATCAAACACTTGGTGTGCGTACACCATTTAGTGCACATTGTACAACTAATTAAAGCACATTCTTCCTAGTTCATCCATGAATTAACATAATCTTTCACAAATCATTATCATAACCAAGCATCATATGTTTTATATCAAATTATCCATCTAACTACTTTCTATAACACTGCTCTAACATCAACATAACACAATTCATCATAATTCTTCACTAAACTTCATCTTCCTACAAATTCTAAGTGGGTTTTATCCCAACTCATCAATACAATCAAAATTAAGCATAATACAAACTTTACATGTTGATATTATCTAGTATTCATGCTCAATTTCATTAAACATTCACGGATTACACATAACCCACTTCATCAAAATCACCAAAACATGAAATTCGACTTACTTGGTGATAAGAACACTTAGTTGGTCATAAATCTTAATACATGCATACAATCAAGCTTCAATTCCCTTTCAATTTGATTGATTTTGTAGCAACAAGGGTTTTCCTTTTTCTCCTCTAGCTCTAGTCGACACATACATCTGATATGTATGTGTTTGTGTTTTAATTTTGTGTTTTAATTTAATAAAAAATCTTTCCACTTATTCAAGTTTAGTCCCTCTAGTTTGTCACACAATCACAATTTGCCATCAAACTCATTCATTACTTGTTTTACCAAGTATTTTAACTAGGTTAAATAGCCTAGTTATTTTATTTCGTGTCATATCATGTGGAAACATAGGGCGAATATATGCATTCGAATTTTGGGGAGTTATAAGTCTACCCCCCTTAAAGAAGGTTTCGTCCCCGAAACCTATCTCATTCTTAGTAGACTCTTACTTTTTCATCTATCCATTCACGATGCTCAATACAACATGAATACATTCGAGATCTTTGCAAAAGTCTTATTCATGAATAAATATAATCGTATGCATTGTCCCTATCTTCTTAAATTAGTAATTTACTTTCATAATCACACAAGGGTCAGGGTCTGATCCTGAGCTCTTATTAGTGTCTTTTACTTTATAATGCTAGCTCCTAGCACATATCATCACTAGCGTTTCATTCATCGAATTTATTCCAAGTGTATACAATTATTACTCGTACAAACCTAAGTCTACGGCTTGTTTCTAACTTCCTATTTAAGCATATTACATTCATACATTTACTAATCGAAATAAATCGATTTATTCCATTATACTCATACATCATATACAATCTTTCATTTTGTTCACTTTGAGTCATCCTCAACATCCCATTACTAATGTTACTTCTAAATTCTAATTATCTTCATGTTCATACGAGGGGTCAACATATCATCATAAGCATACTATAAACATTTAATTATATCAATACTTACTCATAATCACAAGCTAAACATCTTACTAACCTTGATTTAGTTGCGTCTCCCAGCGGTTTGTGGCCCGAATCGGCCCGTTTCTTCATGAGTTCATGCAATACCTACATTGATTGCTTCCATTGATTTGTTGATCATCCGCCTATGCGCATCCTTCCAACAATGTCTTGTTCAGATGAACATGGCCAACAAGCCGAACATCAAAATTTGCATTTTTTGTCGGTATTTGTCATTAATACTTTCCTTTCAAATATTTATTCTACTATGTGTTTAAACACCTACCATTCTTTCATTGATTTCTTACATGTATGCTATATCACACATACCATTTCTTACATACAATCCTTTCATTTTGTTAATTATTTCGCCAACCTTTTGCAGTTTTACTCATTCAAAGTCAAACTAGCACTTCTACCTACCGTATATGTACTGAAGTACGTGTTTGTGCTTCTTCCAAGTCAAACATACTAACAAGACATTATCTTACCTTTTCTTGTTAAAGATTTTCCTTCCTTGTAAATTACGTAAGTCATTCATCCGTATTCTAGCCCATCATTCATTTGGCTCTCATGGGTCGATTATCAACATACCTCACATGTAACTTATTCAAAGCTTATTCCTTTCAACTAAGGTTTCTTGCTACTACAATAGCCTTTATCGGTTATACTTACTTAATGGATCAAATACTTTATGCTACTTTACTATTTCTTGCTTAATAATTATTAACTTAACTTCGTTTGACTTTTCAGAAGTCCAATTGTAATTACATTCTGAATCTATATTTACCAATTACCCAATTCTGACACATCCCTCTCTAGTCGAGCTATCAACTCCTATCAAATGCATATCCTTTATACATACCTAATGTGAGTCTAATCCATTAACTCGTTATCCATACCTTGCGTTATGTATTTCCTTTTTATGTTTCGAATCCGTCTGGCGGTTTCTAACATATCATTCATATCTTTCATTTTTTTCATGTTTCGAATCCGTCTCGCGGATTCTAACATATCATTCATACTTTCATTCCTTCCATGCTTCGAATTCGTCTCGCGAACTCTAACATATCATTCGTACTTTCATTCCTTCCATGCTTCGAATTCGTCTCACGAATTCTAACATATCTTTCGTACTTTCATTACTTCCATGTTTTGAACTTCATAACGTGAGCGTGATCACGATGGTTATAGTCCCTAGTGACTATACCTACTGATTACCACGTTATCTAGGCTCAGTGACGAGTCGTAGTTTCGGTCAGAATACGTATTCTTGCGTATTTTGTAACCAAACTACTTATGGGTATCAAAACCATTTGTTTTGATACCAAACCTGTTTTCTAAACTTAGTTAAGCATGTTTTAACATGCTTAGCTCGTCACTTTTAGTTGTGCTTGTATTGGGTCGTAAGGTAAGCGATCTAAACAATCGCTTATACTTTCGAACCCGACCCATTTGGTCGATCATTAGGATCCGACCAAATACATTAGGTGACCATAGTATATAGGGAATAACCCTCTGAGGTTATACCTTATGGTCGCTACGTTTAAGTAGTTGTATGATAGGTAATTTATATGCCTTAGGTAAATTACCAAAATACCCCTTTATGCCAAAATTCATTTTTAAACATATGTAACATAACTTTTAACATCTAAACTGATTTGACAACCATATTAGACATGTTAAGGCATATATTACTTGTCATAGGACTAGTTAGGCGGTCCGAACGCGTTTCACGCGAACGACGCGTTAAAGTAGCATAAGCTACCTAAACGGGTCGTAATGGGTCACAAGCACTTAGGATAGGTTTCATTTAGTATGTAGGCTTTGTTAAACCATACTACATGAGTTCCCATACTCATTTGGTTTACGAACCCTCATTCTATCCGATCTTCCGATTTAGGTCCGGTTTATTAATGTAGTTACCTATATTAGGTGCCGTTTGATATTCCGAGATCTCTAGCATTGCTTGGTGGTTATCTTAGGACTTCTGAGCAATCTCAAGTGAGTACATAGATCCCTCTTTTACTGTTTTCCAAACATTTTGGGGTGAAACACATGTGCCTACTTGTTACTTTCCTGTTTTCACATCATATACCTGCTATGTTTGTTAGTACATTATAGTACATGATTTCATTACGTTTCATGCTATGTATGTCCATTGTGTGCATATTTAGTACATTGTTTTACATTACATTTCTGCTATGTATGTTAACTGATAGCATGCTAGCACATTGATTTACATGACTTTTCTGCTTTGTATGTTAACTTAGCATACTTAGTACATTGTTTTTATATAACATGTTCACTTTTGCTATGACATTTGGTTTGCCCAAATGAGACTATTATACGTTCATTAACATTAGCTACGCCGCTCGGTAGTAAGTACTGGTACCATAGGACTTGACAAATCCCATTCCTGACATCCCGGGTTTGTTTGGATGTAAGGAATGACTGAATCCGAATACAATTCTTTTGATAACCTTGACTGAAAGGGTTATCCGACTGTCTCAAGGCTTGAATGTATGCGTTAACTTACCACATAAATGTTTGTATCAATGTAACATGTATTACTTTGCGAAACATAACTTTTTGATACATTCAAAATACTTTGTTTTGTACATTTCTACATTTGGACTATTTGACAATACTTTACTTACAAGACATAACATTTGTTACACATTACTTGACTACTTTTGGACTATCAACATTTGACATGGTTTATACAAGGACTTTTGACAATTGGTTTAAACATAGACATTATACATTGTTGGTTGGTTAAGTGACTTAAGTAACGAAATGTGAGTAATATGATACAAGCATGGTGGATACGCCGCTGGTACTTCCTATATATAAGTGTTTGTATTATATTACATATCATAGCGTTATTTAAATCATTGATTTTGGACTTATACATTTTATACAAGTAACATGTTTTCACAAGACTTTGTTTTACAATACGGTTTATTTTATACAACTCATTTTACATGGTTATTCATTTAACCATACCTTCTTCTTTTACTTATACATATCATCTAAACTTATTGTTTTTCAAGCGATTTACAAAACAAAATCAAATTACAAGGTTCATGACTAAACATTTCTTAAACTTAAGTCATGAATCCTATTTTCACAAAACCTATGTATCTCACAGGCATTTTTATGCTGACGTACCTATTTTCACATGTGTTTTCAGGAGCTTTTCCGTAGGATGACGATCATGACACTAGGGCGGACCTGTGCCTTAGAGATTTAAAACGAAGATAGACCATGTTTAATTATGTTAAAAACTCTTTGATTCCTGTTTAAAACAATGAAACTCTTGTGTCTATAAATAAAATACAACTTTGAATGCCATGGTTATGAAACAATTAATTCTGTTACAACACTCCCCGACGTTTTCCGCCACGTCTTGTATGTTATACGTGGTCGGGGTGTGACAGAAGAGTTGGTATCAGAGCCAATGGTTATAGGGAATTAGGTTATTAGTAATGCTTTGACCTAGACTATAACCTTTCTAGGACCCTAACACAAGTTGTCTTGTGTTTAGATTTTAAAACATGTACATCACCTATCCTTAGGTGATTATCAAAACAAGAAACCAAATTTTTCGAAACGATTTTTGAAAAACAATCATCTGTTTTTGGATGATTTATTACAAGGTTTTGAACCCTCTTTTGTAAGGTTTTGAACCCTTCCAGTTTGACTAAATTTTTGGCCTTGTGCCTTCAAATTTTCAAAATCTCGTCAACGTTTTGGGTTTTAAATAATGTGAACACGTGCAAACTGGAAGAGTGAATGCCTGTATTCTGGGTTTTCTGTCTAGGCAAGCACTTCGTATACATCTCATCAGACGCGAGACCAGTTGTGCTTACCTGGGAATTCTTGGGATGAGTGTTCACTTATAGGCGAGCATGTCTTCATGATACATTATTTTCGATCCATTTACTTTGATTAGTCACTGTGCGTCGTTTGTTTGCTTGGTAATGCGGACAAATGACCACCATCTTTGCGTTTGTTAATTTTGTTTCATCTCATTCTTTTCATCCAATCCTCTCACTCGTTTCCTTTCATGTTTTTCCTCTTTTAGAATGCCTCCTCGACGCGAACACCAGATAGCAACTGCCGAACTGGCAGAAATCATTTCGGAGCAGATGGCTGCTCAGTTCCCAAATCTCTTTGCTCAATGGCACGCAGCCAACAACAACAACAATGCTCCATGCAAATACAAGGACTTTAGCTCGGCTAAACCACTCAAGTTTAGTGGTTCTGAAGGAGCGACTGGGCTTCTTCAATGGTTTGAGAGCATTGAGAATACTTTCCGCCACGTGCAGTGTCCGGATAATCGCAAGGTCGAGTTTTCTTCGAGCGTATTTCAGAAGAGGGCTCTCACATGGTGGAACGGGGTTATGAGAGACAGGGGTGCAGAAGTTGCTCTAGCACAGACATGGGCTCAACTCAGGGCCCTTATGATGAGGGAATTCTGTCCTCGCCATGAACAGCGAGCGTTGGAGAAAGAGTTTGATAATTTGAAACAAGATAGTGGTGAGCACAGGGCATATACTGACAGGTTTGAGGAGTTGAGTCTGCTTTGCCCAACTATGGTTACCCCACTCGACAAGGCTATCGAAAGGTACATCGACGGCCTACCTGACTCAGTACAAGACATCCTTACTGGGAGTAACCCTACCACACTCCGTCAGGCGATCGAGTTAGCAGCGACATTGATTGAGTCGCAGGTTCGAAAGGGAAAGCTGCATAAAAAGGGTGACAAGGGTAAGAAGCAGGTGTCTGATAAGGAAGATAGCAAGAAAAGTCAAAACAAGAAGGGAAAGAATTCTGGAGGGTCTAGGAAGCGGAAGGCTTCCCAAAACTATGCCGTTACTGCACAGGCCCAAGCTGCACCAAATCAGCCTGCGCAACCACTAACCAAGAAGCCTTATCTTGGCAATGCACCTTTGTGCAATAGGTGTAACGGCCATCATCAACCACACCTCCAGTGTCGTCAGTGCACCAACTGCGGAAGGCCTGGTCATCTTGCTGCCACCTGCCGCATTCCTGTTAACCAGAACCAGGCAGTTCAGAACCAAGCCCAACAAGTTGCTCAGCCTCTTGCTCAGCAACAAGGTCAAGCCGCACGACCTCATTTTCCTCCTGGTTCGTGCTACAATTGTGGGGACCTGACCCACTACAGGAACCGGTGCCCAAGGCTAGTCAACCAAAATCAAAATCAGAACCAAAATCAGGCTTAGGCTCGAGGGTGAGCTTTTAACTTGAATGCCCAAGAGGCGCAGGCGGACGATAATGTGGTGAACGGTACATTCTTTATTAATAATCAGCCTGCATCTGTTCTTTTTGATTCGGGTGCCGACAAGAGTTTTGTGTCATTGTCTTTTGAGCCATTACTTCGCGTGTCTAGAACAAAACTAGGTAAACCTTTGACAGTAGAAGTTGCTAGTGGTGAACCCATTGTTCTTGATTCTGTTCTTCACAACTGCCAGTTGAACCTTAACGATCATCTTTTTCCTATTAACCTCACGCCTATGCAACTTGGAAGCTTCGACGTTATAGTGGGTATGGATTGGTTATCTAAGCATCGCGCAGAGATAGTTTGTTCGGAGAAGATTGTTCGTGTGCCGCTTTCGACAGGCGAGATCCTACAGGTTCAAGGTGAGAAACCTGCCGGTGGTCTCAAACTCATGTCTTGCTTTAAAGCTCGGAAGTATCTGCGAAAGAATTATGTGGCCTTCTTGGCACATGTCACAGAAGATAAGGGCAAGGGTAAGTCTATTTCAGATATTCCTGTCGTTCGGGATTATTCTGAAGTTTTCCCTGAAGAGTTACCTGGTCTACCTCCAGCACGCCAAGTCGAGTTCCGCATTGATCTCGTACCTGGTGCAAATCCCATTGCCAGAGCTCCATATCGTCTTGCACCATCTGAGATGCAAGAGTTGTCTAAGCAGCTTCAGGAACTCTCTGACAAAGGTTTTATCCGTCCTAGCTTTTCACCTTGGGGTGCTCCCGTTCTTTTTGTCAAGAAGAAGGATGGATCCTTTAGGATGTGTATCGATTATCGTGAGCTTAACAAGCTTACCATCAAGAATCGATATCCCCTACCTCGCATCGATGATCTCTTTGATCAGTTACAGGGCGCTTCTTACTTTTCAAAGATTGATCTACGTTCCGGATATCATCAACTTCGTATGCATGAAGAAGATATTCCCAAGACGGCGTTTCGCACTCGGTATGGGCATTACGAGTTCACAGTCATGCCATTCAGTTTGACTAATGCTCCTGCTAATTTCATGGACTTAATGAATAGGGTCTGCAAACCTTATTTGGATCAGTTCGTCATTGTTTTTATTGATGACATCTTGATTTATTATCATCAACTTCGTGTGCATGAAGAAGATATTCCCAAGACGGCGTTTCGCACTCGGTATGGGCATTACGAGTTCACAGTCATGCCATTCGGTTTGACTAATGCTCCTGCTAATTTCATGGACTTAATGAATAGGGTCTGCAAACCTTATTTGGATCAGTTCGTCATTGTTTTTATTGATGACATCTTGATTTATTCTAAGACGCGAGCTGATCACGAGCAACATCTTCGTCTTACTCTGGAACTCCTAAAGAAAGAGCAACTTTTCGCCAAATTCTCCAAGTGCGAATTTTGGCTTAAAGAAGTTCAATTTTTGGGGCATATTATCAACAAACAAGGTATTCATGTAGATCCCTCCAAGATCAGTGCGATTAAGGATTGGGATACGCCTACAACTCCCACTGAGGTTCGTTCTTTTCTTGGGCTAGCGGGTTATTACCGCCGCTTCATTGAGAACTTCTCAAAGATTGCAGTTCCTTTAACTGCTCTAACTCAGAAGAACAAGCCCTTTGAGTGGGGATTCAAACAAGAGGGAGCTTTTCAAAACTTGAAGCAGAAGCTTTGCGACGCGCCTGTTCTAACTTTGCCTGAGGGCAATGATGATTTCGTCGTTTATTGCGATGCATCTAAACTGGGTCTTGGCTGTGTTCTTATGCAAAGGAACAAAGTCATAGCATATGCATCGAGGCAGTTGAAGATACATGAGAAGAACTACACCACTCATGATCTTGAGTTGGGTGCAGTTGTTTTCGCTCTAAAGATCTGGAGACACTATTTGTACGGTACAAAATGTCTGGTTTTCACGGACCACAAGAGTCTTCAGCATATCTTCAACCAGAAAGAACTCAACATGAGGCAACGACGTTGGGTTGAGCTTTTAAACGACTATGACTGCGAAATTCGCTACCATCCTGGTATGGCGAATGTCGTAGCCGATGCATTGAGTCGTAAGGAACGTACTAAGCTTCATTGTGTACGTGTTCAATCTGTTATTCAAGCTCAATCCGATATCCAAGCACGCATTTCTCAGGCTCAACAATCTTGTGTTTCACAAGGTTTAATGGATAAGGAATTTCCCTATCACATAACGCCTGCTTTGGAACTGAAGGACAATGGATCGTATTACTTCATGGACCGTTTGTGGGTCCCAAGCCAGGATGATCTTCGTACCTTGCTTATGGATGAAGCCCATAAGTCGCGTTATTCTATTCATCCGGGCTCAGATAAAATGTATAAGGATCTTCGTATTCATTATTGGTGGCCTGGTATGAAGAAAGACATTGCCTTATACGTATCAAAATGCCTTACTTGTCTTAAGGTTAAGGCTGAACATCAGCGTCCTTCTGGTTTATTGGAGCAACCAGAGATCCCAGTTTGGAAATGGGAAAACATTACTATGGATCTTGTTACTAAACTTCCGCGCACAAAGAAAGGTCATGATGCCATCTGGGTAGTTGTTGATCGTCTTACTAAGTCCGCGCATTTCTTGCCAATCCGTGAGGATTTTCCTACTGACAGACTTGCTCAAATCTATGTGGATGAAATTGTGGCTCGACATGGTGTTCCTTTGAACATCATTTCTGACAGAGATGCTCGTTTCACTTCTCATTTTTGGAGAACCATGCAATCTGCTATGGGGACCCAACTTAATCTGAGCACGGCTTATCATCCGCAAACGGATGGTCAATCTGAAAGAACAATCCAGACTCTGGAGGATATGCTAAGAGCTTGTGTGATCGATTTTGGTGGTAGTTGGGATTCACATCTT
Source organism: Helianthus tuberosus (assembly GCA_030545235.1). NCBI lineage: Eukaryota > Viridiplantae > Streptophyta > Magnoliopsida > Asterales > Asteraceae > Helianthus > Helianthus tuberosus. The sequence continues at coordinate 105,578,903 of CM060431.1, read as the reverse complement.
AAGTTGATTGAATTCTCCTACAACAACAGTTATCACACCAGCATCAAAATGGCTCCTTTCGAGGCTCTCTATGGTCGAAAATGTCGTTCACCAGTCTGCTGGAATGAGATCGGCGAGGCTCAACTTACTGGACCTGCTCTCATTTTATAGACAACTGACAAGATAAAGAAAGTTCGTGATAACCTTCAGACAGCTAGAAGCTGTCAAAAGAGTTACGCGGATCCAAAACGCAAGGCCTTGGAATTTCAAGTCGGTGATCGAGTATTACTTAAGGTCTCACCTTGGAAAGGTGTGATCAGATTTGGAAAGAAAGGAAAACTTGCACCTAGATACGTTGGACCATTCAAGATCGTCGAAAGAATCGGGAAGGTAGCCTACAGACTTGAGTTACCTCCTGAACTTGGAAATGTTCATCCAACTTTTCACGTGTCCAATCTCAAGAGGTGTTTAGCTGATGAGAACCTCCACATACCACTTGACGAAATTCGTGTTGGTAAAGCACTGAAATTTGTTGAGAAGCCAGTGGAAATCATGGAACGTGAAGTCAAGTGGCTCAAACGTAAGCGCATTCCTTTGGTCAAAGTTCGTTGGGAAGCTAAACGTGGACCCAAGTTTACTTGGGAACGTGAAGATCAAATGAAGGCGAAATATCCGCATCTTTTTCCACGAGTTTCCTCTAAATAAATTTCGGGACGAAATTTCCACAAGTAGGGGAGACTGTAACATCTGTGCTTGTAATCATTATGAACAGTTCTATTATCAATAAAACAATGTTATTTGATCCCAATGATTGTTTGGTTGTGTTTTACATTTTTCATGTTTTGACTTTTATGTAATTTCAAACTCTATAGCGCTTTTTGGAGATTTATACGCAAACTGGTGCGTAAACGTAATCAGTTTGATGCGAAAAATACTCCAGAACATCAACATATACTTAACATACCTTAAATAACCTTTACATAACTTAGAAATAAGTTTTGAATGCTTTGGTATGGCAAAAACAAGATTTATTCGTCTACAGGGACTAAACTTGACAAACTGCGAAAGTATGCCAATTTGAACTGTAACGAACATTCCGGAACATGACCATAAGTTAAACACACCTTAAATATCCTTTACATAGCTTAGGAATAGGCTTTAAGGGATTCGGTGCGCTAAAATAAACTTTTGGGTCATTCAGGGACTAAAAGTGTCAAAAAGTGCACAAGATTGCACTTTTGCGCATAACTCACGTTCTGAATACATCTGGACATCCAAAAATTTATGTAAGCACTATAATATTTTATTTTAGTGTTTGGCATGAGAAAAATCCATTCGTTGTGTCATTTGGATCGTTTTACGCGCTTGTGCGCATTCCGTCGTAATTAAGCGAACATCGCGTTTGTACGGCTAAACGAACCGACATCCGGCATATTTTTGAGCATGTTTCATGTTCCCTATACTTTAACATCCTTGTGAAGCTTAAAAATGGGCTTGACGGGTGTTAGAAGTGCCAAAACACGACGATACGCGCTCAGGAACCAAAACTGCAAAACTGCAAAAAAATATATAAATAAAAATAAATAAATAAAAAAATGCAGCAAAAAACCATTTTAAACATAAGTTAGCAGCCCCTAACACTTCCCAAAGGTCAAGTGCCACATGTTAATCTCCTATGGTGGCCAAAATTAGTTACCACAACATTTTGACAAGTGTACGGCCTAGATCGTGCCCCCTTTTCCAAGAAACGATCCTAACGGTTGTGGGTTTACTATAAATACCCAACCCATTTTCACTCATTCCTCACTAGAATCTGATCTAAAAGACTCTAAGTTGAAACCATTGTTTCATACCTGAGTTATTTGGATCTAGATTAGCATTCGGGGACCTTTCGTAAGTATTCTTTCGTTCTTTTATCGCTTTCGAGTCCGAAAGTCAAACTTTGTTTGACTTTCTGCATTGACCAGTTTATGGTCGATGCGAAGTTCGTTTGAACTTCATAACGTGAGCGTGATCACGATGGTTATAGTCCCTAGTGACTATACCTACTGATTACCACGTTATCTAGGCTCAGTGACGAGTCGTAGTTTCGGTCAGAATACGTATTCTTGCGTATTTTGTAACCAAACTACTTATGGGTATCAAAACCATTTGTTTTGATACCAAACCTGTTTTCTAAACTTAGTTAAGCATGTTTTAACATGCTTAGCTCGTCACTTTTAGTTGTGTTTGTATTGGGTCGTAAGGTAAGCGATCTAAACAATCGCTTATACTTTCGAACCCGACCCATTTGGTCGATCATTAGGATCCGACCAAATACATTAGGTGACCATAGTATATAGGGAATAACCCTCTGAGGTTATACCTTATGGTCGCTACGTTTAAGTAGTTGTATGATAGGTAATTTATATGCCTTAGGTAAATTACCAAAATACCCCTTTATGCCAAAATTCATTTTTAAACATATGTAACATAACTTTTAACATCTAAACTGATTTGACAACCATATTAGACATGTTAAGGCATATATTACTTGTCATAGGACTAGTTAGGCGGTCCGAACGCGTTTCACGCGAACGACGCGTTAAAGTAGCATAAGCTACCTAAACGGGTCGTAATGGGTCACAAGCACTTAGGATAGGTTTCATTTAGTATGTAGGCTTTGTTAAACCATACTACATGAGTTCCCATACTCATTTGGTTTACGAACCCTCATTCTATCCGATCTTCCGATTTAGGTCCGGTTTATTAATGTAGTTACCTATATTAGGTGCCGTTTGATATTCCGAGATCTCTAGCATTGCTTGGTGGTTATCTTAGGACTTCTGAGCAATCTCAAGTGAGTACATAGATCCCTCTTTTACTGTTTTCCAAACATTTTGGGGTGAAACACATGTGCCTACTTGTTACTTTCCTGTTTTCACATCATATACCTGCTATGTTTGTTAGTACATTATAGTACATGATTTCATTACGTTTCATGCTATGTATGTCCATTGTGTGCATATTTAGTACATTGTTTTACATTACATTTCTGCTATGTATGTTAACTGATAGCATGCTAGCACATTGATTTACATGACTTTTCTGCTTTGTATGTTAACTTAGCATACTTAGTACATTGTTTTTATATAACATGTTCACTTTTGCTATGACATTTGGTTTGCCCAAATGAGACTATTATACGTTCATTAACATTAGCTACGCCGCTCGGTAGTAAGTACTGGTACCATAGGACTTGACAAATCCCATTCCTGACATCCCGGGTTTGTTTGGATGTAAGGAATGACTGAATCCGAATACAATTCTTTTGATAACCTTGACTGAAAGGGTTATCCGACTGTCTCAAGGCTTGAATGTATGCGTTAACTTACCACATAAATGTTTGTATCAATGTAACATGTATTACTTTGCGAAACATAACTTTTTGATACATTCAAAATACTTTGTTTTGTACATTTCTACATTTGGACTATTTGACAATACTTTACTTACAAGACATAACATTTGTTACACATTACTTGACTACTTTTGGACTATCAACATTTGACATGGTTTATACAAGGACTTTTGACAATTGGTTTAAACATAGACATTATACATTGTTGGTTGGTTAAGTGACTTAAGTAACGAAATGTGAGTAATATGATACAAGCATGGTGGATACGCCGCTGGTACTTCCTATATATAAGTGTTTGTATTATATTACATATCATAGCGTTATTTAAATCATTGATTTTGGACTTATACATTTTATACAAGTAACATGTTTTCACAAGACTTTGTTTTACAATACGGTTTATTTTATACAACTCATTTTACATGGTTATTCATTTAACCATACCTTCTTCTTTTACTTATACATATCATCTAAACTTATTGTTTTTCAAGCGATTTACAAAACAAAATCAAATTACAAGGTTCATGACTAAACATTTCTTAAACTTAAGTCATGAATCCTATTTTCACAAAACCTATGTATCTCACAGGCATTTTTATGCTGACGTACCTATTTTCACATGTGTTTTCAGGAGCTTTTCCGTAGGATGACGATCATGACACTAGGGCGGACCTGTGCCTTAGAGATTTAAAACGAAGATAGACCATGTTTAATTATGTTAAAAACTCTTTGATTCCTGTTTAAAACAATGAAACTCTTGTGTCTATAAATAAAATACAACTTTGAATGCCATGGTTATGAAACAATTAATTCTGTTACAACACTCCCCGACGTTTTCCGCCACGTCTTGTATGTTATACGTGGTCGGGGTGTGACACTATACCGCATTCACGGATCATCCCTTCCAAGCAATTATGCTTACCTTACACATAACATATTGTTAGTTTTCTTCAAATACATATTTAAGTACATACTTACCTTTACTTCTACCCTTAGATCTTGATCGAGTCTCGGATTGTACGGGTTCCTTGTCACAAGAGCACACAGGTTTAAGCTCAAGTATTTATCTCCTCCTACTTGATTCACTCAAGCCAGGGCTCTGATACCAACTTGAAACACCCTAATCACGTACTACCTTAAAAGCGACGCAGCGAAAATACGAGCTTTAAAATTTCTTTCTTTAGTAACGACATTACTTACATGAAGGTTCAAATTACAAAATGTCAAACGTCTTGTAAAAATAATTCCCAACATTCGTACTTAAATTAAGACTCCAAAGCGTTACATAATTTAACTATGTGACCGATCTTCCGTACAATCCTTGCTCTTGGCTGGACCTACGTCCGCTTCGCTTCATTAGTGGTAGAAGAAATCCGTGTAGTACTTGTGGGCATCACATACAACTTAGCTATTAGTCATTGACAACATCATATGACATTATTCTCATATAATTAAAAATTGTATAACATTCGACAATATAAACTTTGATTCATTCAACTATCCTCTCGTATCCTCTTGTTCCGGGTTCAGCTTAAATTTCATAAGAATCTGATGTTCTCATTCCTGCATTACATTCCAATCTCAAGCCCATAGTTAGTAGCGTTAATACTCTAACGTATCCAAATCATGCATGCATACATACTTACATACATACTTACACGCCTACATACGTACATACATTCAAACATACCTACATACACGTATGCATGTCTACATATTTTGCACAAGTTCTTACAACCATTTACTTATAATTTTTGTTCATCTTGTTTGCATTCATCTATCATACTCATACATTAATTACATGAGGATTAGACCTGTATTTATAACCCATAAACATCTAGGAAACACCCAAAATCAGGTTTGGGAGGCTCACCGTAGACCACGGTTTGTATACCGAAGCTTACGATCTATAAATTAACTTAAATAACAAATTTCAGCTTTTGAAATATGGGGAGGGCATCAGCGATGGCCCTACAGGGCGTCGGCGACTCCTCTTAGTTTTTTCGCGTAGCCAGAAACCCCCGTAGACAGGAAAATAGGGCGTCCGACAAAACTGAAAATGCACAGGGCGTCGGCGGCGGCCTCTAGTTTTGCCATTTTTCTGCTGTGTTGTTTTCTTCGTTCGCACGCACTAAAACTTGCATAACTTTTAAACCGTTTACCCGTTTAACCTCCCGTTTCTTCCTACATGATTGTAAATTAACATTATATCATGTGAACTTGAAATCCAACATCTGGGTTAAGGAAATTCTTAACTTATACGTTTTCGGCTTATTATTCATTTACGAATTATTCGACCCGTTCATGCTTTTATCAAACGACTCATTTGATTTAACCCAAATCTTACATGGACATTATAACCTTAATACTTTTACATTATCTGGAGTTTTGTACTTGGGGCTTACGCTCTCGATACCCGGTATTCGTTAAACTCATTCATTTTCTTTAATTATACGAAATCAAACTTTGTTAACCCAAGTTCCATTCACGAAATTGTTTACCCATTAGTCAACTTTCACAACCGAGCCTTTTGACTATTAATCCACGTCCCCGTTCCCGGTTAGCGTACTTATGTGCAATTCTACCCATTACCCGGTTATAATGCCGTAACCATTTCTTATACTTCATTCCGTTATCACAACAAGACCTCATTTTACCTGTTCGATCTACTTAACGAAGAACATCGATTTCATTCAACCACATCCATACTTGACTTCACATCACGCTTAATTATCTAGAATGCTACCTTATTTAAACAGGCTAAGAAGTGTAATCGGAATCACTTACCTTATGCATCCGTGTTCGTGTCCGCTTCCTTTCCTCATTTTGACCCGTTAGCCTTTCATGTTTGATTCCATTTCGACATGATTCCTATACTTTCATGTCATCGAAATCACATTCTTATTAGCATAGACAAGTTTACATGTTGAAGATCATATCAATTGCATATTTCACATTTAACTTTCATTAGTCAATTATAACAAGCATAAGACATATACCCACTTTCACATCCTTTCAAACTCATATAATTCACCATGTCATTACATATAACGCGTATTGATGTAACATGTACCATACGACTTTCTAATATCCTATCTTTACAACAAGTCAATTTCTGCTTCCTATGTGTAGTTGACTTTCAGAAGTCAACGGTTTATCATATGAACTTCCGACTTATCCACATATATCCGTAACATCATTTATGCTATATCAATGACACTATATACATTACTTACTCACGATGCAAATATGCTTACAATCACATGATCACCTAGTGATATTAAACACAACGTACAAGTCCTTAATGCATAGTCTTGACCAAGACATACATTCAACCCGAATTCTTGTATGAGTTCCATCTAAAGCACATTCTTCAAGTTAGTATACTACTAATTACATCATTACATCATTACCTCATCTCATTCATATATATCAAGCCATTTCATACAATATCACATCTTAACTTCACTTAGATATTTCTTCAAACACTTGGTGTGCGTACACCATTTAGTGCACATTGTACAACTAATTAAAGCACATTCTTCCTAGTTCATCCATGAATTAACATAATCTTTCACAAATCATTATCATAACCAAGCATCATATGTTTTTTTATCAAATTATCTATCTAACTACTTTCTATAACACTACTCTAACATCAACATTACACAATTCATCATAATTCTTCACTAAATCTCATCTTCCTACAAATTCTAAGTGGGTTTTATCCCAACTCATCAATACAATCAAAATTAAGCATAATATAAACTTTACATGGTGATTTTATCTAGTATTCATGCTCAATTTCATTAAACATTCACGGATTAGACATAACCCACTTCATCAAAATCACTAAAACATGAAATTCGACTTACTTGGTGATAAGAACACTTAGTTGGTCATAAATCTTAATCCACGCATACAATCAAGCTTCACTTCCCTTTCAATTTGATTGATTTTGTAGCAACAAGGGTTTTCCTTTTTCTCCTCTAGTTCTAGTCGACACATACATCTGATATGTATGTGTTTGTGTTTTAATTTTGTGTTTTAATAGTAAATCTTTCCACTTATTCAAGTTTAGTCCCTCTAGTTTGTCACACAATCACAATTTTCCATCAAACTCATTCATTACTTGTTTTACCAAGTATTTTAACTAGGTTAAATAGCCTAGTTATTTTATTTCGTGTCATATCATGTTGAAACATAGGGCGAATATATGCATTCGAATTTTGGGGCGTTACAAGTCTACCTCCCTTAAAGAAGGTTTCGTCCCCGAAACCTTTCTCATTCTTAGTAGACCAATACTACTCTTACTTTTTCATCTATCCATTCACGATGCGTAATACAACATGAATACATCCGGGATCTTTGCAAAAGTCTTATTCATGAATAAATATAATCGTACGCATTGTCCCTATCTTTTTAAATTAGTAATTTACTTTCATAATCACACAAGGGTCAGGGTCTGATCCAGAGCTCTTATTAGTGTCTTTTACTTTATAATGCTAGCTCCTAGCACATATCATCACTAGCGTTTCATTCATCGAATTTATTACAAGTGTATACAATTATTACTCGTACAAACCTAAGTCTACGGCTTGTGTCTAACTTCCTATTTAATCATATTACATTCATACATTTAGTAATCGAAATAAATAGATTTATTACATTCTACTCATACATCATATACAATGATATTGTTTTGTAATTGCCCTTTTTCGTGTGGAATGATATTGTTGTGGATTTCGTTAATATACAATCTTTCATTTTGTTCACTTTGAGTCATCCTCAACATCCCATTACTAATGTTACTTTTAATTATCTTCATGTTCATACGAGGGGTCAACATATCATCATAAGCATACTATAAACATTTAATTATATCAATACTTACTCATAATCACAAGCTAAACATCTTACTAACCTTGATTTAGTTGCGTATCCCAGCGGTTTGTGGCCCGAATCGTCCCGTTTCTTCATGAGTTCATGCAATACCTACATTGATTGCTTCCATTAATTTGTTGAGCATCCGCCTATGTGCATCCTTCCAACAATGTCTTCTTCAGATGAACATGGCCAACAAGCCCAGCATCAAAATTTTCATTTTTTGCCGGTACTTGTCATTAATACTTTCCTTTCAAATATTTATTCTACTCTGTGTTTAAACACCTACCATTCTTTCATTGATTTCTTACATGTATGCTATATCACACATACCATTTCTTACATACAATCCTTTCATTTTGTTAATTATTTCGCCAACCTTTTGCAGTTTTCATTTTTTTCGCGGGTTTGGGACGGGTTTGGGATTTAATGATATACCCGTTTACCTGACCCAATTACCCGATAAAGTGTACCCGTTTACCCGATTGTATACCTGATATAATTTCTTGTATATTATTAAATATGTATATATATGATACATCCATTTTTTTACACATATAGGTATTCTATTCCGTATACATTGTAGTTATTTGATATATATTTTTATAATGACAATACAAAATGTAACCGGTTAGTAGTTACCCGATAAATACCCACTGGGTTTTGAGATGAGTATACCCAACGGGTAATCTTTTTAAATTAACGTGTTAACCCGAAACCCGCGGGTATAACCGATACCCGATGGGTATTTACCCGCTAGAAACCCGACGGGTTTTGGGACGGGTTTGGGACAAGTTTATCTAACCGGGTTTGGGGTTACCTAAACCCGTCCCAAACCCGACCCATTGCCATCCCTATTTATACATACCTAATGTGAGTCTAATCCATTAACTCGTTATCCATACCTTGCGTTATCTATTTCCTTTTTATGTTTCGAATCCGTCTTGCAGTTTCTATCATATCATTCATATCTTTCATTCTTTTCATGTTTCGAATCCGTCTCGCGGATTTTAACATATCATTCGTACTTTCATTCCTTCCACGCTTCGAATTCGTCTCGCGAACTCTAACATATCATTCGTACTTTCATTCCTTCAATGCTTCGAATTCGTCTCGCGAATTCTAACATATCTTTCGTACTTTCATTCCTTCCATGCTTCGAATTTGTCTGGTGAATTCTAACATATCATTCGCACTTTCATTCCTGAAAGTCTTACATTTCTCTTCACCCACACGTCTACCTACTACCTAATTCTAACGGACATTGTCACACCCCGACCACGTTAAAACAACAAACCGTGGTGGAAACGTCGGGGAGTGTTGTAACAGAATCATCGTTTCACAACCATGGTAATTAAAAGTTTTGTTTTATTGATTCATTAAGTAATGTACATTGTCTTAAAACCAAACAAACAAATTAAACATCGTCTACTATCATTTTTATGTCACTAAGGCCTTGTCCAGATCCTAAGTGAACATGCTTCCTAGCAATCATCACGCAACATCACCTGAAACACATGTAAAAACAAAGTCAGCAAAGAAATGTTGGCGAGCACATAGGTTTTATAAGAGTATCAGAATCATGGCTCGTTTGTATGTTGCAGTACCTCATTAGACTACAGGAGTCAAAAGTACAAACCTCCTTTTGAAAAGTGTATTGCAACATAATTTAACCAACTCAAATCAAGATGGTCTTAGTATATAAAATCTCGTAGCCATGATTCTTAACCCCAAAACATTTGTTTTAGTAAACCAATTCGTAAAACATCTCGTTAAAGCTCGTTAATAAAACTCGTATGGTTTATATCATTTCGAAAACCTAGTTGTGTGATATCGTTTCAAATCGTTTCCCAAGTGAACTAAATAATGACATGAAATGTAATATGATAAAAGCACTTATATATAAGATGTACCAGCGGCGTATCTACCATGCTTCTATCATGTTACACCCATCCCATTACCTAATCACAACCCAAACCAATCGTTCGTTCAAATCGTTTTATCTCGTTTAAGTCGTTCCAAATCGTTTTAACTCGTCCCAAAATCGTATTCGTTTTAATTGTGAAACTACTTATGGTCGCCTCGCTAATAACATTCAAATCTTCGTGACTCGACTACCTTGTTCCTCGTATTAACAAACCACCAAAGGGTAAGTTAATAATCACCAGATTCGGTCGTTACCTACATAACCCCACACATAACCATGGGTGTAGTCTGATAACGGGATTTGTCAGATCCTATGGTACCATAACCTAATACTGGTCAGCTTGATCAATGCTAATGAATGTCATTCGTTATGTAGTTACAACCAACAAGTTTCGTTCACATTATCGAAATCGTATTTAGTTTAATATAACCCATCTTAATCGTTTTTGCAAACATTGTTAAAATATCGAAATCGTTTTAATACATATGAATCACCCCAAAACAATTGAAAACAGTAAAATAGGGGAACTATGTACTCACATTGAATAGAAGGGTATCCTTGATCTAAAGAACTTAGCGAAGCTCAGACAAACCAAGGAAACTCAAGTAGTACCTAGTAATCGGATCACTAGTAAATAAATCGACACCTAAATCGGAAGATCGGACAGAATGAGGTCTTGTAAACCAAATGAGTGTTGGAACTCATGTGATATGGTTTAACAAAGTCTACATTCAAGATTGGAACCTAACCTAAGTGCTTTCGACCCGCTACGACCCATTAAGGTAGCTTATGCTACTTTAACGCGTCGTTCGCGTAAAACGTGTTCGAGAGGTCTAACTAGTCCTATGACAAGTATTATATGCCTAAATATGTTTACATAGGTTGCATAATCAGTTAGGTGACAAATGTTTAGGTTACATATGCTTAAAATCCAATTATACATGAAAAGGGTATTTTGGTAATTTACCAAAGGCATATAAACTACCTATCATACAACTACTTAAACTAGGTGACCATAAGGTATAACCTCGGAAAGTTATTCCCTATGCAACTATGGTCACTAAACATGCTTTGTCGGATCCTAATGATCGACCAAACGGGTCGAGTTCGAAAGTCTAAGCGGTGGTTTAGACCGCTTGACTTACGACTCTAAACAGGAACTAAGATAAAAGTGACGAGCTAAGCATGTTAAAACATGCTTAACTAATTTAGAAAACAGGTTTTGATATCAAAACAAAGTGTTTTGATATCCTAAAGTAGTTTGGTTGCAAAATACGCTTAAATGCGCATTTTGACCGAAACTACGACTCGTCACTACACCTAGTCAACGTGGTAATCAGTAGGTATAGTCACTAGGGACTATAACCATCGTGATTACGCTCACGTTGCGAAGTTCAAAAGAACTTCTCGTTGACCATCTTGTGGTCAAAACTGAAAGTCAAACACTGTTTGACTTTTAAGCTAAGAAAGCAATAAAAGAATGAAAGAGGACTTACAAAGGGTCCAAATAGATTTGATTCTAAGTATTTCTCAGGTAGGAAGTGAAATATCACAACCACTTACAGAAAATCTCAGATCAAATGTGAGGAAATGAATGAGAGGGTCATGCTATTTATACTTGTGCATGATGAACAAGATCAAGACAAGTGTTTGTGTGGTCTCTAAGCAATAAATCCTAACCATCCAAGTGTTATGAGCAGCTAGGAAGCCTTGGGGAGGCGTTAACTTGGTCCCCAAAACATGAAAATTGCGTACAAGGGCCTCAAGAACGAGCTGGGAAGCTGCTGTGAACTTTCTGCAGAACTGGCACTCTTAGGAGGCCCGCGTAAGCTGAGAGACCAGGCTTACGCACCCCGCCTGGGCATCTATTTAGAAATTGCAGTTTAGTCCCTACACTTGAGAAACTTGTGTTTTGATGCTTTTTTTGACACGTTTAAGCCCCGTTAACCTCATTTCAAGGCTCTATAATGAAGTTAATGTATAGGGAACTTAAAAAATGCTCAAAAACATATCGGATGTCGGCTCGTTTGGTCGTACGGTCGCATTGTTCGGTAAATTACGACGAAACTTAAACGGACGCGAAAATGATCCAAATTAAGCGACGAATGGTATTTTTGCATGCCGATCACTAAAATAAAAATATTTTAGTGTGTACAAAAATTTTGGATGCCCAGATGTGGTCAGAATGTAAGATATGCGCGAAAATGCAAACTTACGTCGTTTTTGACACTTTTAGTCCCTGTAAGATCAAATAAGCATATTTTCGCACACCGAACCACTAAAAGCTTATTTCTAAGCTATGTTTAGGTTATTTATGGTATGTTTAGCTTATGATCAAGTTCCGGACTCTTCGATACCATACGGATCGGTATAGTTTCGCAGTTTGACACAAATAGTCCCTGCGATCGAATAGACTTGTTTTCAACACACCAAACCATCCAAAACTTATTTCTAAGTTATGTAAAGGTTGTTTTATGTATGTTAAGCCTATGTCACTATTCCGGAGTGTTTGTCGTGTTAAACTGACTGCGTTTACGCACCAGTTTGCGTGTAACTTTCCAGGAAGCGATTTAAAGCTTGAGATCGGAATCGAATCGAATTGTAAAATCATCAATCACAAAAACACACATAATAACATCACAACACATTGTTTTATTAATAATTAACATTGTTTTGCATTGTTCATCGATTACAGAGCACAGTTGTCACAGACATACCTGTAACAATTACCACGATCTCACGAATGTCATATACTTCTTGTGTACTGGCCAGGTACACAATCCACATACTAGTTTCGTGTCTTCGTGTAATCGCCACCTTATGTCTGAAGAATTAAGTTTTGGCACGTGAAACATTTTCAAAGCTTCATTACCATTTCATTATTATATTTCATTTAAAGTTTTATTTCACTTGCTAGATTATACCATTACATGTGCCCACATGTTAAATTTACATACCTTGTTGGGATTGAACCCTATCAGAGGAACAGATAATTAAAGCTAAAACTGGATCAGAGCAGTGGATCCAGAATAAGCAGATGTTTACATACAAATCTCTCCCCTTGAAAGTGGTTTCATATCTGCTGACCTCCTATCTGCTAATCTTACTAAGTGCTGACCTACAACTGCTGCCTTACATCTACTGTCAAATGTCAAAGACTGATGGAAGACCAAAGCTCTGCTGATTCAATCTACTGCCTTGAGTCTAGTACTGCTGATCCGGACAAGTACTGCTGGGTTCACAGCAGTGGAAGGATGCAGCAGTTGTTTAAGTGTCTTCTTATGTAATGAAATGTAATAGCAGTAGTTTAGTACATCTGTGTTTGAATAGATCAGAGGTTAGAGTTTGTTAGGAGGTTAGATGTCACTTTCATGGTGACATCAGTTTAGATGCTCAGTGGTTTGCTAGTGCCTATAAATAGTTCAGTACTTTGTATTGTTCTATTAGCTCTTGCAATACCGTCTTCTTTGCACGAACAAACGCTGAGCTCTGGCTGAGGGGGAGTTTGTATTCAAGCATAACTTGTAATCGTTGTTGAAAGATAATTCAATCATTCAGTTTCTTGTTGAAAATGTCTTGATCAAAGCAATACTCTCGTTTGATTGTATGCAAAGTTTGTTTTCATATTAATTCCGCTGCACAACTCTTTCATTTCCATCTTAATCTCAAACGTAAAATACAATCAGAAACAAACTCAGATCCAACAATTGGTATCAGAGCCTGGACAGTCAAATTTGATTTAACAATCATTTTGACGTAAATAGTTCGGCTCATAATAGTTGATACTGATCGTTTGTTCGTCCGTTGAAAAACAGAGCAAGGATTAATCATCATTAAAGTTGATTTCTCAGTGTCTGTAAAACAACAAGAATGACGTCACAATCTCAAGATGATAAAAACAACATCGGCTCACTTTTTAAACCACCTATGCTAAAAAGAAATGAGTACAACATCTGGCAGAGAAGGATGGGTCACATCCTTGCTCAACAAAGCACAGGTTGTTGGAGGTCTGTCATTTATGGTCCCCATGTTCCTTCAGTGCCAAGCGCTGAAGATGCTAAAAAGTTCGTTCCAAAACCAGTTGAAAATTATACCGAAACCGACTTTCAAAAAATCGAACTGGATGCTAAAGCGTTTAGCATCATAGCATCAGCGCTGCCCAATGAGATATATGCTGGACTGTTACACTGTAACAGTGCCAAAGAGTTATGGGACGCACTTAAGGAACAGTTCGGGGGAACCGAAGAAGTCATAGAAAACAATAGGGAAATCCTGAACCAACAGTATGAAACATTTTGTTACGTTAAAGGTGAATCACTAACGCAACAATTTGAGCGGTTCAGTTGTCTCATCAGTGAACTGAGGCTTGTTAACACCACTTTTACAAACTCAACTCAAAATAGCAGGTTCCTCAGGTCACTGCCAGAAAAATGGGACACCATAGCTTTTGTCACCCGAAACTCACCTGAGTTCAAGGATCTGACCTTGACCCAACTCCACGGTCGACTCCTGACCTACGAAAGGGAGTTGAACCAGAAAAGGAGGTTACAAGAGTCAGGAAAAGTTACTGATGATTACACTTTCGGTAATACTGCTCTTCTGGGTCAAGAAGAATCTGGGAGCAGTGGTAAGGATCAGGGTTATGATCACTTCATTGACATAACTGCTGGTGCAAATTTTAACAACCCTGATCCTCACTCTGCAAGTTATGCATTCACTGCTAACGAAAACCAGATGTCAGATAATCTAAGCTTTGAACTCAATGATTTACAACATTTCGATCCCACTGACTTAGAGGAAATGGACATCCTGCACCAACTGGCTTTGCTAAGTATTAGAACTAGCAAATTTTACAAAAGAACAGGGCGAAAATTCCCAGGTTTGCATGGGAATCTAAGGGTTGGGTTGGATAAATCGAAAATCAAGTGCTACAAGTGTAATAGGTTGGGACATTTCGCTAGGGAATGTAGGAGTCAAACTACTGGTCCCATAATTACTCATCCTAGCTCAAATCCTAGACCTCAAAACCAAAGCACTGTGCACTATGCCCAGTATGCCCCAGCAGCTCAAGTGAACACTGCTCACTATGCTGCTGCCCCTGTGCCAGTGCATTATGTCCAAACTACTGTTCCACAGATCCAATATGTTCAAACCCCTGTTCCCCAGGCACAGGTGCAGCCTGCACCTCAAACCACTGCTCCAGCAGCAGTACAACCAGATCAACAAAGTTTTTTCACTCAAGGGTTTGTTGACTGGAGCAGTATGCCTGAAGACCTTAGTGATGAAAATTTTGCGCTCTATGCTTCTAATGATTCTTCTCATAATGAATTTTGTTTGATGGCATTAGAGTCAATACAGGAGGGGGTTGAAACTGAGGAGGAACAGCTGAGTATTGAAACAGTGGATAAGGTGACTGAAGCAGTGGTTACTGCAGAGGCTGGTGAACTACTGTTGGGAGAAAGTTCAGGTACCCTGATTGAACCAATGACTGATCCATGGTCCAAAGAGGACAAAGAAGAAGAGAAGGAAGAAAAGGCTGGTGAAAAGAAGGTGAAAGCTGATGATGAGGAAGATCATCAATGTGATTGTGCAATGATGGCAGCTACCAAGGGAGCTTCTGCATGCTTTGATAGTCTTTGGTATGTAGATAGTGGAGGCTCCAGGCACATGACAGGATGTAAAGCCCTTCTCAAAGACTTTAAAATCCATGGAGGGGGTGATATATCCTTTGGAAATAATAGTAAAGGAAAGGTTCTGGGGTCTGGTACAGTTCAATCTGGAAATGTAAAATTTGAAAATGTCAATCTAATAGACAATCTAAAATTCAACCTTCTGAGTGTGTCCCAAATGAGTGACAAGGGATTTGGGTCATTCTTCACAAAAGACTGTTGTAGGATTGTTGGACCAGAAATGCTCAAAAAGATTGAAGCAATAATCAAAACTGGTCAAACTAAACTTGTTGCTCAAAGAAGTGGCAATGTTTATGTTGTTGACATGTCTAAAGAGTGTCCCAGAGCTGATGCCTGTCTGTTCTCAGCTGCCTCTAACAAAGAGACAGAACTTTGGCACAGAAGGCTGGGGCACACAAATCTTAAGACAATCACAGAAATTTCAAAAAATGGTTTGGTGAGAGGCCTACCACAAAAATTGTTTTCATGTCCTGAACATTGCATTTCCTGTTTAAAAGGAAAACAACATAAAAGTTCTTACAAGTCCATTGAAGAGTCCAAAACAACCCAGTGTTTGCAAATGCTACACATGGATTTGTTTGGCCCAGTTCAAGTCATGAGCCTCAAAAAGAAAAGATATTGTTTGGTCATTGTTGATGACTTTTCTAGGTTTACATGGACTTTCTTTTTACACTCAAAAGATGAGACTGCAGGCATTTTGCAAGACTTTGTGACACAGGTTGAAAAGCAATTTGACCTTCCAGTGAAAAGCTTCAGGAGTGACAATGGCACAGAATTTAAAAATAAGGAGTTGGATGCCTTCTGTGTGAAGAAAGGGATTGTAAGGCAGTACAGCATCCCTAGAACACCAGAGCAGAATGGGGTAGTGGAAAGGAAGAACAGAACTTTGATTGAGGCTGCCAGAACCATGCTTGCAGATTCAGGTTTGCCATTAACTTTCTGGGCAGAGGCAGTAAACACTGCTTGCTATGTTCAGAACAGAGTTTTAATAAACCCCAGGCACAAAAAGACTGCTTATGAAATTCTGTATAAAATCAAACCACTGATCTCATATTTCAAAGTGTTTGGCTGCCCATGCTTTATTTTGAACTTAAAAGATTCCATTTCAAAATTTGCAGCCAAAATTGATTGTGGTTATCATTTGGGATACTCAACCACTGCCAAGGCCTACAAAGTGTTCAATACACGGACCAAGGCAGTGGAGGACACTTTGAATGTTAAGTTCAATGAACTTTCATCAATGAAAATCCCAGCAAACCCTGCAGATCTGTTTGATCTTGAAAAATTTACTTTTGAAAATACTGCTGTCAAGACTAACAGTGCAGGTCCATCAGAGGATACAACACCATACTATGGGTATGAAATCATCATCCCTCAAAGGTCTGCCACAAAGGGAAAAGCACCAATTGTTCAAAACATTTGTCAAAGCTCAACCACTGCTACCTCAACAGTTGTTGACCAAAGTAGCCTATCAACCACTGCTTCCACATCCTCAAACACTGCTGACAAAAGTCCTCAAACAGTGGATAAAAGTCAGCAGTTGTCCACTTCATTACCTCCTATTCCACCACCTTTTGAAACCACTGCTAGATCATCAAAGTCCCCAGCAGTGGTTAGCTCAGATGATACACATTTGTAGCCTTCACCAACCAATGCCATCATACCATACCAAGGAGATTTAATCTTCTTGAGATCTCATCCACCTGATCAAATCATTGGCAACATAAATGAAGGGGTGCTCACAAGAAGCCAAACCCAAAACATTTGTCTTTTTGCTGGTTTTCTATCACTCCATCAGCCAGTCAAGTACCAAGAGGCACTGAAAGACAACAGCTGGGTAGAAGCCATGCAAGAGGAGCTCCAACAGTTTAAAAGACAACAAGTATGGGAGCTTGTACCACTGTCAGAAGAGGTTAGTCCCATTGGCACAAAGTGGGTCTTCAAGAACAAAACTGATGAAAGGGGTATTGTTGTCAAGAATAAAGCCAGGCTTGTGGTTCAAGGTTACAGACAGGAAGAGGGGATTGATTATGATGAAACATTTGCCCCTGTTGCAAGATTGGAAGCCATTAGACTGTTCCTGGCCTTTGCTGTCAACCACAATATGAAGGTGTTTCAAATGGATATCAAAAGTGCTTTCCTCTATGGTACAATTCAAGAAGAGGTGTATGTTTGTCAACCTCCAGGTTTTGAGGATCCATTTTATCCAGATCATGTCTACAGGCTAAACAAAGCCTTGTATGGCCTGAAACAAGCACCAAGGGCCTGGTATGAAACTCTTTCCAACTTCCTACTCTCAAATGGTTTCAAAAGAGGTACCATTGATAAAACATTGTTTTTAAAATGGAGAGGGAAGGATTTAATGATTGTCCAGATTTATGTGGATGACATTATTTTTGGAAGCACATGTAACTCCATGTGTGAAGAGTTTAGAGAACTCATGACAGCTGAGTTTGAAATGAGTGCAATGGGTGAGCTGCAATGCTTTCTTGGTCTCCAAGTTCAGCAAATGCAAAATGGAACTTTCATTCATCAAAGCAAATATGCTAAAGAACTTTTAACCAAATTTGATATGAATGATTGTAAACCATGCAGCACACCCATGGCAACAAATAAGCTAGTCATGTCTGATGAAAAGGATGAGCTGATTGACCAAACACTATATAGAAGCATGATTGGGTCTTTATTGTACCTAACTGCATCTAGACCAGACATCATCTTTGCAACATGTGTCTGTGCAAGAAGTCAATCAGCTCCCAGAAAATCAAATCTCATTGCTGTAAAAAGGATCTTTAGATACATAAAAGGTGCTCCCACACTTGGTATCTGGTATCCAGCTAATGGGAACATCAAGCTTTCAGGTTTTTCAGACAGTGACTTTGCTGGATGTCACACCACAAGGAAGTCCACATCAGGAGGGTGCTAGTTTCTAGGTGATTGCTTAGTCTCATGGCAAAGCAAAAAGCAAGCAACTGTTTCAACATCCACTGCTGAAGCTGAATACATTGCTGCTGCAAGCTGTACAGCCCAACTCCTGTGGCTTCAAAATCAGTTGCTAGATTTTGGTATCACTGCCTTAAAGACACCACTCATGTTGGACAGTCAGGCAGCAGAAAATATCATCAAAAATCCAGTTTCCCATTCAACCACCAAACACATCGACATAAGACATCACTTCGTGAGGGATTGCTATGAAAAAGGTTTGATTTCTCTGCATCATGTCCCAACTAAAGACCAGCTGGCTGATGTGCTCACAAAAGCACTTGATACAGCCACTTTTGAAAGTTTGGTCTCTAGGATTGGGATGCTGAACATGGAATAACAAGCAACATCTTGTTTTTCTATGAATAAAAGCAACAAAATGTTTTCAGAAAATCAAAACTCCATCCTTAAAAATAGCTAAAAATGAAATTTTTCATTAAAATCCTTAAAAGTCTGCCATTAACCACTGTTTGTTCAAAAGTCTGTTTTACTTCAAAAGTCTGTCCACTGCTGAAAGTCAACCCCTATTCTCTCATTCCTTTGATAAACTCTGTTGTTCAAAAGCAGTGTCTTATCCACTGATATACTATCCACTGATAGTAAAAATCATCCACTGCTCTATTACCACTGCCTTCATCAGTCACTTTCACAAAAGTACTGTCCTTCACTTTCACCAGGGGTTGTCACGTGGGCAGTACATATTGGTCAGGCTTTTTGTAACGGCTGCCACCTCAGCATTCACTTTCTTCCCTATAAAATCCCCCATTCACCACCAAAACAGGGTTTTACTGTCGAATTGAATTCTTAAAAATTCTCTTCTCAAAGCAGTTTTTCATCTCATTTCTCCACAAATTTCCTCGATCATCATCTTCAAAATGACAAAATCGAAGTCATCTTCAAAACCCTCATCCAAATATTCATCGAAAACAGCCTCTCAAAAGGCAATTTCCACTGAAATTCCACATAAACCATCTCACAATCTCCTGGGTCTTCTCACAAAACCAGGAACCACAAATGTTTTCGATTCCATCATTGACATCATGGCAAAATCAAAGTACAAAACTTTGTTCACCGTCGATGCACCAATCTATTTGGCGACCCAAAGGGAGTTTTGGAAGAATGCAACCCTTGAAAAACAAGGAGATATTGCAACCATCATACACTCTTCTATAAAGGGTAAAGCTGTCCAAATCACGCCACAATCCATTTCAGAGGTCTTTCAACTCGATGATCAAGAAGGTAAAATTTCTTTCACTAAAAACGAGTTGCAAACTGACTTCATTGAAAGAGGGTATGAAGCCACAATGATGAAGAAACTTACCTTAGAAAAAGGTTATTTTCCTTCTGCAACCAGGTTTTTATTTCATACCCTCCTACTATGTGTTTCAAACAAAACCACTTCTTTCAATGAAATCCCTTTAAAGATTCAAAATCTGGGATATGCAATTCTTCAAGGAGAAAATCTTAACTATTCTCGGGAAATTTTTAAAGATTTGGTTAATAATATTGAAACAAAATCATTCTTACTGTTTCCAAGGTTTTTAAGTTACTATTTTGCAAAGAAATTCAGTAAGGATGATTTAGCTGTAATAAACCAAGGTGATTCCACTCAAATAAACAGTTTAACAACTGAAACTTTTTCAAGAATGTTAGCACCTTGCAAAACACAAGCAGAGGTGCCTGAGCAGATTTTAGTAGTTACAACTGCTCCTCAGGTATCTGCTGCTGAGCCCACTGCTCAAGGTGATCAAAGCAGCAGCACAACTGCTTTGAAACCCACACCTACAATCACCAAAAAGCCTACAAAAAGAAAAACTCAAAAACCCCCCAAACCAATCAAAAAGGCAACTCTGAAGGATGAGATACCAGAGCAAATGCCTGTGACAACACAAAAGTCACAAGAAACCACTGCTGCTTCTTCCTCACAGCAGTTGGTACAAATATCTCAACCCATAACCGAAACTCCTCCTGCTTCTTCACAAAAAGAACAGGTTGTACAAATAGGGTCTCCACATCATGATGCTCTGGAAACACTTGTTTCTATCATCCACAGCTCAATACCCGGGGCAAATCCATCTTCTACACCACCCTTCACATCCACAATTCCCACACCAACTAAACTGCTGTTGGATGCAATTGATTTGAACCAGGCATTAACCAGTCCTTCTCAATCACCTATCAATGAGAATATACCTCAACAACTGACTGGGTCTGATGTATCAATCTTTGCTAACCCACCAACACAACCTGAGGAGGTTAGACCCCATGAGTTACAAGTAACTCTTGGTGGCAGTCCAAGTGAAGCAGCCACTACAACTGTTGAACCCACTGGTTTACAGTTGGACAGTGGTTACATCAATAAGACTTCCTTGGAGGCAATTCCTTTTATAGCACCTCTGCCAACCACCAGTGGATTTATTTATCCTACTGGCAACATCAAAAGGTTGTCAAGTGTTGAAGGAAGAAGACCCCAGTACCAAGAAAAAGGGGCATCAGTGGTTAATGTTTGGAGTATACTCCCTACATCCACTACTGATAAAACCACTGCTAGTGGGAAATCAGATGATCCCATTAACTTGGGTGATGATTTAAAGTACCAGAAATTGACGGATCGAATTGAAAAGCTTGATAACTCTGTTACAGAACTCAAAGATATGCTACAACAGGTGTTACAAGTACAAAAGGTACAATCAACTGCTGTTCCATCTCAAGCACCTGCTCCACAAAGGGTACCTGCTACAAATGAGCTCTGGACCTTGTTTCAACCTTTTCTCCATCAACAAGCACAATTAGCAGATCAGCAACATGAAAAACATGTCCAACAGCTGAGAAATGCAATGGAGTCAAGGTTCAAAAACACTCAGGCTGATTTAAAGGCTCTCAAAACTCAGATCCTGCACACCACTGGCACTGCTCCTCCAACAGTACTTTTCATTGATCAACTCCCAGAAGATAATGCCAAAAAGGGGGAGAAAATTCAGGAGTGGAAGAAGAAAGGAATAGATGATGGTCTTTACATTGAACCTGAAAAGGATGCTATGACCAGAAAAATTCCTGTGCCAGATGGTAGTAAAAAGGTTGATGCTACTCAAGAAGCACTTGATGAAGGAGTAGCAAGTGTTAAAAGAGATAGAATGGCAAAGGATATCTCAAGATGGAATAAGGAGAAAAGAGCTTAGAAAGAAAGATCCAAAAGTTCCACAAAAGCCTGACTACTCTAAAGCAGAGGTTTCTAAAAGACCACCAAAGCTGCAAGTTAAAAGAACCACTGCTCCAGCTGGTGCTGCCATCTACAAAAGAAGGTGCAAAAACCAGTTGAGTATGGAAACAATTCAAGATCTATTAGCTGGAGATGCCATTGTAAAAGCAGGCACGAAAGTAATGATAAAAGAAGATCTTGAATTAGAACAATCTGCAAGTGCTGCTCAGCCAGCTATGAATAGGCCAGCCTCACCAAATACTTCTGCAAATAAACATCTCCCAAGAAACCCACCAGGCTCAAAAATACAAAAGTGGGAAACTGACAAACAGACCTGCGTATTGACTTTGCTCAGGTCTGGTGGAGAAGTGGAGAAAATATCAAGGGAACAAGCTCTTGGCCTGAGTCTTGAATATTTGCAGGATCTCCTTGATCTTCCACTTAGCAGGGATGATGAAGATACAGATGCCCTAGACTTTGAATTACAATTTAAAGGCCAGATAAGGGAACTGTTGATGAGGCAATAAAGATTTCCACAATAATGAAGAGTTTTGGCATTATCTGTTCCAGGGGGAGATTGTTGGGATTGAACCCTATCAGAGGAACAGATAATTAAAGCCAAAACTGGATCAGAGCAGTGGATCCAGAATAAGCAGATGTTTACATACAAATCTCTCCCCTTGAAAGTGGTTTCATATCTGCTGACCTCCTATCTGCTGATCTTACTAAGTGCTGACCAACAACTGCTGCCTTGCATCTACTGTCAAATGTCAAAGACTGATGGAAGACCAAAGCTCTGCTGATTCAATATACTGCCTTGAGTCTAGTACTGCTAATCCGGACAAGTACTGCTGGGTTCACAGCAGTGGAAGGATGCAGCAGCTGTTTAAGTGTCTTCTTATGTAATGAAATGTAATAGCAGTAGTTTAGTACATCAGTGTTTGAATAGATCAGAGGTTAGAGTTTGTTAGGAGGTTAGATGTCACTTTCATGGTGACGTCAGTTTAGATGCTCAGTGGTTTGCTAGTGCCTATAAATAGTTCAGTACTTTGTACTGTTCTATTAGCTCTTGCAATACCGTCTTCTTTGCACGAACAAATGGTGAGCTCTGGCTGAGGGGGAGTTTGTATTCAAGCATAACTTGTAATCGTTGTTGAAAGATAATAAAATCATTCGGTTTCTTGTTGAAAATGTCTTGATCAAAGCAATACTCTCGTTTGATTGTATGCAAAGTTTGTTTTCATATTAATTCCGCTGCACAACTCTTTCATTTCCATCTTAATCTCAAACGTAAAATACAATCAGAAACAAACTCAGATCCAACATACCTGGGGGTAACTTGTCTTATTACATGCCTTGACGCCGGTCCTAGACCGCATTCACAGATAATCCATTCCAAGCAATTATGCTTACCTTACACATAACATACATGTTAGTTTTCTTCAAATACATATTTAAGTACATACTTACCTTTACTTCTACCCTTAGATCTTGATCGAGTCTCGGATTGTACGGGTTCCTTGTCACAAGAGCACACAGGTTTCAGTTCAAGTATTTATCTCCTCCTACTTGATTCACTCAAGCCAGGGCTCTGATACGAACTTGAAACACCCTAATCACGTACTACCTTAAAAGCGACGCAGCGGAAATACGAGCTTTAAAATTTCCTTCTTTAGTAACGACATTACTTACATGAAGGTTCAAATTACAAAATGTCAAACGTCTTGTAAAAATAATTCCCAACATTCGTACTTAAATTAAGACTCCAAAGCGTTACATAATTTAACTATGTGACCGATCTTCCGTACAATCCTTGCTCTTGGCTCGACCCACGTCCGCTTCGCTTCATTAGTGGTAGAAGAAATCCGTGTAGTACCTATGGGCATCACATACAACTTAGCTATTAGTCATTGACAACATCATACACATTATTCTCATATAATTAAAAATTGTATAACATTCGACAATATAAACTTTGATTCATTCAACTACCCTCTCGTATCCTCTTGTTCCGGGTTCAGCTTAAATTTCATAAGAATCCGATGTTCTCATTCCTGCATTACATTACAATCTCAAGCCCATAGTTAGTAGCGTTAATACTCTAACGTATCCAAATCATGCATGCATACATACTTACATACATACTTACACGCCTACATACGTACATACATTCAAACATACCAACATACACGTATGCATATCTACATATTTTGCACAAGTTCTTACATACCATTTACTTATAATTTTGTTCATCTTGTTTGCATTCATCTATCATACTCATACATTAATTACACGAGAATTAGACCTGTATTTATAACCCATAAACATCTAGGAAACACCCAAAATCAGGTTTGGGAGGCTCACCGTAGACCACGGTTTATATACCGAAGCTTACGATCTATAAATTAACTTAAATAACAAATTTCAGCTTTTGAAATATGGGGAGGGCGTCGGCGACGCCTCTTAGTTTTTCGCGTAGCCAGAAACCCCTGTAGACAGGAAAATAGGGCGTCCGAAAAAACTGAAAATGCACAGGGCGTCGGCGACGGCCTCTAGTTTTGCCATTTTTCTGCTGTGTAGTTTTCGTCGTTCGCACGCACTAAAACTTGCATAACTTTTAAACCGTTTACCCGTTTAACCTCCTGTTTCTTCCTACATGATTGTAAATTAAGGAAATTCTTAACTTATACGTTTTCGGCTTATTATTCATTTACGAATTATTCGACCCGTTCATGCTTTTATCAAACGACTCATTTGATTTAACCCAAATCTTACATGGACATTATAACCTTAATACTTTTACAATATCTGGAGTTTTGTACTTGGGGCTTACGCTCCCGATACCCGGTATTCGTTAAATTCATTCATTTTCTTTAATTATACGAAATCAAACTTTGTTAACCCAAGTTCCATTCACGAAATTGTTTACCCATTAGTCAACTTTCATAACCGAGCCTTTTGACTATTAATCCACGTCCCCGTTCCCGGTTAGCGTACTTATGTGCAATTCTACCCATTACCCGGTTATAACGCCGTAACCATTTCTTATACTTCATTCCGTTATCACAACAAGCCCTCATTTTACCTGTTCGATCTACTTAACGAAGATCATCGATTTCATTCAACCACATCCATACTTGACTTCACATCACGCCTAATTATCTAGAATGCTACCTTATTTAAACAAGCTAAGAAGTGAAATCGGAATCACTTACCTTGTGCATTCGTGTTCGTGTCCGCTTCCTTTCATCATCTTGACCCGTTAGCCTTTCATGTTTGATTTCATTTCGACATGATTCATATACTTTCATGTCATCGAAATCACATTCTTATTAGCATACACAAGTTTACATGTTGAAGATCATATCAATTGCATATTTCACATTTAACTTCCATTAGTCAATTATAACAAGCATAAGACATATACACACTTTCACATCCTTTCAAACTCATATAATTCACCATGTCATTCCATATAACGTGTATTGATGTAACATGTACCATACGACTTTCTAATATCCTATCTTTACAACAACAAGTCAATTTTTGCTTCCTATGTGTAGTTGACTTTCAGAAGACTACAATTGCCTTTTTGTCTTTTAGAACAATAGATATAGCCCGTGGGCATTTCCCTTCTGAGGGATGTTTATGATATGATCATCTTTTCAGATGCTATTAGTCAAGATCGTTTGAATCATACCGACTATTATGCTTGGACATGGTCCAACATTTTTAGGCAGGAGGTCAAAGACCACCACTGTCGTTGTCTTATCGGACAACAAGTTTAGCCCGTAGGCACTTCATCACTAACGGATGTTTATAATATGTTCATCTTATAGGATGACATAAGCCATGATTTCTAGATCATAAGGCAAATTAGGAATTTAAAAAATTCTAATATAGGGATGACTATTGTGATTTTCTCAGATCACTTTTGTCAAGAGTGCTAACACGTTCTTAGGTGTTAACATTATGATCATCTTTAGTTGATGATTTCAGCCATGATTTCTAAATCACTAGGCTAGACAAGAAAATTTGGAAGAATCCAATATAAGGATGACTGTTGTGATTTTCTCGAATCACATTTGTCAGGAGTGCTAACACGTTCTTAGGTGTTAACAAGGATCTGAATCCCTTGAATAGGTTTCACCGTCTTGGCCACGTCTGAAATGACATGTAGGCTAGGTTTCACCTTTTAGATTCTTTTTAATATTTACTGGAAGAAAAGGAATGATATTTATTTTATTCAGGATTATTATCATAAATCCTAATTTATAAGTTAGTAATAGCACAAAAGGCCTAGTCACGTGGACAAGTTTAAATCTATAAGCCATGATTTCAGAGAATCGAGGCATTAAGGTTTGAATCAAAAGTTCATTACCTTTTCTTGACAGGGAGTTGTAGGCTACCACTGTCTTTAGTCTCAGAGGACGTTAATTATAGCCCGTAGGCACTTCCCTTCTAAGGGATGTTATTTTCCATTTATTTCATATTTCATGTTTAGAATGAAAACTTAATTTAATCAATCCAGTATATGAAAATAAAAGTACAGAGTTGCCCTAAGCGGGTCTTTGTAAGGAAAAAGGTGTCCTCGAAGGGACCGAAAGATAAATATGTCCTTATAAGGACTATTAAGGAAACGATCTTCAGTAAGAGGAGTTTCTTCTTTATTTTATTTCTGAATGTTCTCTCCCTGGATGCTCGTTTCATTCTAGCCGTGGTACGAAGCTCAGCCTTTCTAGGCTCCGGATGCGGAGAATTTCTAATACGGCTTCTTCGCTTGGCGACGTATCCAATATATATAAGAAATTGGAAGCAATAGTTTTCAGATTAGGATCGAGGCATTCCTATGTTAAGTCTAGACTCAAAAGGTCAAGGAATGTGCTACTGTGTCATTGAGATTAAACACATAAGGCTAGTGTTTAATTCACTCAATGTTGGCTCTGATACCAACCTGTCACACCCCGATATTTCCACGTATTACCGGTGGGCCCGGTGGGGAGTATCGTGACGTGGTTGATATCATCATAGTCAAACAACACAATATATAAATGCACAGCGGAAGCAAATGAAAGATAAAATATATTACAATCCGAATATAAAGTAATATCAAAGTATTACAACGGAAAGTAAAGGATCCACAGGCGGATCAAATAAAAGAAAAACTGTTCAACAGACTTCAGGTATCTAGAACTTGCAAGATTCCTTATTAACGCCCTGAGCTTCCAGCCAATTACGTTCAGTACCTGTCACTTAACCCTTTTGGAAAATACGTCAGTTTACACTGGTAAATACAATTAACTGACTCATTTTGGAAAAGAGTTTGAAAATTGATTTGAATGCACGAAGCACAAAATATCTTTTATAACTTGATTAAAATGCACGAGGCAAAATTAATCTTTTATACTTGGGACAATTTTATTAATAAAGATCTTGTATCCGATTTACATGGTTGTCCAACATTTAGGGCCGGTGATTATACAATACAAGCCGGTCAAGATTAATCGACACACCATAAATATAACTCACAAGAAGACATCCTTACGAGTGAGTATATCTTTTACATACGCAACACGAGGTGTTATGCCTACACCTTGTGCTTAAGTTATGGCCATTCACTTTTTAAATGAGCCAAGGATATCCAGGACACGGTCATTAACCCCTAAAGTTATTTGTTATCAATCAATACAGATTAAAACGGGATTATGCAATTTAATCATCTCCGATTAAAAGGTTTCTACACCCGACCAAGCGGTATTTTTATATATACCGTATCCCAAGCCCGTATACGGGAAAATAAGTTAAAAGTATTTACCTGAGCTAGCTCCTGTCTTAAATAGCAAGAATTTAATAACTCAGCCGTATTCACTTAAGTAAGCGTAGGTACAATTTACCGGAAGGCTCTAGTCTGGAATGATGGTATAAATAACCAATTAGAATATTAACGGGTCTTTAATTAAGCCTAAACTTAGACCGGTTAGTTTTAAGGAAATATATGGATCCAACCCATGATTAAACGAAGACCGGAATAGAATGTGTTTTAGACCCAACAAGTTTGAAGACTTGTATAATATGGGTAATCTAAACACCTTCTGGATTTTGAGATAAAAATGATAAGGTTTGACCCGTTTCGGCTAACTTATGCAAACAAGTTACATAAACCGAACCGAACGCGTAAGAAGCGTAACGGGTACCCATATGGGTCCTATACAGGTTTCCTAAGTTAATATGCCTTAAACATGTTGTGATATCAGTAGGATATCTTCCATTATGCCCAAAACGAGTTTAATCTCAAAATAAGCCCCGTAGGGGTTTTTTGGTCATTTTAAAGATTATAAAAGAGATTAAATGAAGTTCTGAGATTCGGGTCTGAATACATCAGTAAAATAACTTATTTGAATAGGTCATATCAGTTGGTAATAAGTCTTATGTGGCAAATGGTTTTAAACCCAAACTATGCGTTTAATATGCTTAAAAAAGCTATTTTAAGCGATTTCCGGGTTATACAGGAAATCTAAGTTTTCTGATCAGGTTATAAAGTTCAAAATACTTTATTTATCATATAAAATCAGTAGCAATTGGATTGGTGTCAAAATATTATGTAGAACTCATTTTATGACCGAAAAGGGTATAATCGGTATTTACCGAATCAAGGCGATAGCCTTAGGTTATGATCAGTTTAAAAATAATTAAAAATCTTTAAAAATGTCAAAATATTATATTATATCAATGGATAAAATGTTTGGTATCAAAAATTGGGTTTAGATAGGCTTTATGCTAATTGTGCCGTTTAATTACTAAAAGGCGTTATAATTACGCTAATGAGCATAACTCCTAATCTAGACCTCCAACTTATGTGAAATTTTAGGGACATATTTATAAATCAGTAGCAAAGATTATTGTCCTTTCACAGATTCAAAATTCTTGTTTTATGGTCAAAATGGCATATTGGTCAACCTTAGGCATTTAACGGAAACGAGTAAACGAATCGGACAATCAACGATCCAACCACAGAGGGTTATACTATCATGTAACCTGGTCCTAAGGAAGCTCTAAGGCATTTCCAAACCCATCTAAATCGGGTTAGAACTGAAGTCAAAACAAAAGTCAAAGTCTTGCGACTTTCGGTTCCGAACCGGGTCTAAACATAAAATTGTCGGATCAAACAAGCTTAGACCAGTTATAATACTTATTACCAAGTTATTAGAGTGATAAAATAGGTTACATGTCTTCTACATTGCTAATTACATGTTAATTTGCAAATTAAGCTTCTGTTGACTTTTTCTAAACAACTTTGACCCGACATTTGATCTAGTTAGAGTGGGAATCTGAGGGTGCCCTTTTAAGGGTTTATTACCCACATAAGTACCAACTTATAACTACCTTCAATTCGATTAATCACTGGACCATTAATGATTAATCATGAAGTCAATCGTTAATTACGACGGTTTGACCTTAAGGCTATAAACTAAGCGAAACTTAACTAAGGAAGGTTAAGGGTGCTTACCAAAGTCCTAATCACGATTAGGGATGCTTGGTGTCTGCTCTTGAGCTCCAGAAAGTCCCACAATTGCAGATGGAATGGATGATCAAAAATGTTTGCAAACAATGGCCTTTTATAGTGATTTTTGATCCATTAGATGATGACAACTAAGTCTATGAAGTGATCTAGATCAATAACAAGTGCCCCTAAGCTCTAAAATCAGTAGGGGACGCGCATGGAATTGATAAATATCTCCAAAAGTCGTTTCATGGACTTCAACAGCCAAGAAAAATGAGTTTATGCATCTGGGAGATGCTTGCGCACCGCAAGGTAATATTGTTACGGTGTGCAAGGACCTGGGCAGCCACCAGAAACTTTCAAACGTTGACATGTTTGGCCCTTGAACTTCCAAATGTCATTTTCGATACCTCTAAGGCCCGTTAAACCATTTTTAAGGCCTTATAATGATGCCTAAGCATAGAGAGCATGAAACATGCTCAAAAATATGCCGGATGTCGGTTTGTTTGGACGTACAGTCACGTTGTTCGGCTAATTACGACGAAACACGGACGGACGCGAAAACAATCCAAACGACGCGACGAATGGAATTTTATCAAGCCAAACACTAAAATAAAATATTTTAGTGCTTACATAAATTTTTGGGTGTCCGGGAATATTCAGAATGTAAGATATGCATGTAAACGCAAACTTGTGCGCTTTTTGACACTTTTAGTCCCTGCATGACTTAAAAGTTTATTTTTGCGCACTAAACACCTCCAAACCTATATCTAAGCTATGAAAAGGATAATTAAGGTATGTATAACACATGGTCATATTCCGGAAGGTCCGATAACATACGAATCGGCATACTTTAGCAGTTTGACGCTTTAGGTCCCCCTAATGCGCAAACTTGCGTAAATCATCATTTAATAGCATTGAAGCCTCATCTAGTCCATATTAGGCATTCTTGAAAATATTATTAAACATCATAATGCTTCGGTCTCGATAAGAGGTCATTCAGAGGTATAATTAAACATATTGACACTTTTAGTCCCTTATACTTGCAAAGTTGCGCGTAACTTCACTTTTAGGCGTAAAAGCCTTGTATGGCCAATGATTGGCATCCCCAAGAGTACATCATATATCATGAGGTTCTCGGTTTGTTAAAAGGTAACTCAGAGGTAAGAATTAACATGTTGACGCTTTTAACCCTTTTCTGCGCAAACTTTCAATTAATTACATAAACGGCTACACTTGATTAACAAGTGGCTCATTTGTGAATATAAAACCATAAAAGGTTATTTAGAAACTTATTTTAGGTTTGATAATACTTCCATTTCTTTCATAATCAAAGTTTTCGATTTTTCAAAAATTTAGTCCCTTAAATTCAACGTTTGACTTCATTAGGGTTTATTACACGTGTCAATACTTCATTGGACGTGATTTTTCGAGGTGTTACATCCTCACCCCCTTAAAAGAAATCTCGACCTCGAGATTTGCTTAAAGTAAAGGAAGTACTTTCTGTCGTATCATGGATTTAACTTCCATAGTATAATTGGGCCTCCAAGGGTATCCCAGTTGACCTATACAATAGGTGCATACTTTCTTTTGGAGCTCCTTAACCTGCCGATTCTCGACCGACATAGGTTGCTCATACCATCATAGATCTGCACATCATTACGTGATAGTGCTTTTCGACTTATTGGTGACACGTCGCTAAATCATTAGTGTGGGACACATTGCGCGTTCCACCAAGCTCCTAAATTAGGTCTTAGCTCGTAAGCTATTTAGTCTTGATACATTCGAATCCTTCGAATGACTTTATATATTCCGAGCTTAACTAATCTGAAAATTACAACTCGGTACACCCTTCTAGGGTGTTATCTTTTGTTGAACCTTATCTTTTAACCAGAACTTAGGAGGGTTGCTATTTTCATAAATCCTTGATTTTCTGCCGTATACTGGCAACTTACAATCGATTATGGATTTGTATGATCTTATTTGTTGTTTCCTAGACAACTTTCAGATCCTGATAATTGGACTTACCAATTCTCTATCTAACAATAGATGTTTAACATTCCATCCATACCAGGTCTCCAAAGGAGCAGCATTAATACTTACATATCAATTATTATAGAAAAGCTTATCTTAAGGTAGGATGGTTATCCCAACCATTGCTTAAAACTAATCTTAAGGAGTAGCTAATCCTTATGGCTAGTTGAATAAATCAACGATCCTGGGTAGTTGATGGCGATTCTTAATCGTTGTTAAAATAGGGTTGCGGTAATGAATGCATAAGCAAAATGAACCGTCTTTCATAATTAACTATACCGAATTCTTAGGATATTGAGTTAGGCTATATGAATCTATATCTTAAACTTACTTAACCAGGGTTTTCGATTCTCCCAATGATGGTGCTAGCTGTCTTGGGGATTTCATAATAATACAGCCCTAAATGAGATATAAATCTTAATTCTACTTGCCTCTCGGGAGGTAAACAGGGTAATCTTAGGAGAAGATAATCAAGGTACAAGGAGGTTATAGAGATTTTCCAATTCTCAGGCTCCAGTTCATCCATCCTTGCTGGTGTCAAATGAGTGACACATTTATGTTACGAGTCCACGGATTTCTTAATCAGAGACACTTACTTAGACAATTCCATTCTGGATATCATCTTTGAATACTATTAGTTGACTTTAGTACCATATGATCATTGGGATATCTTTGTGGTTCCATGCATTAAACCCCCACACTGATCAGGCATGGAAGCAATCTATGGAACTTATTAAGATACATCAATTTTCATACGGCGGTTTTGTCTTACCATTTGGTATTCGTAATCAATAGGGATTAAAGAGATATCAATTACATGCGAATGTCCTTTATCTATAGAGAGGGTACATTAGAATTTTATGACTTAAAGATTTCTGACAGGAACAGAAGAAATGGTTCCTAACACCAATAAAACAATTTCTTAGTTGCAATCCAACAACTGCTATTCCTCATCCTGATGGCCTTAATATATACTAACCATGGTATCAATAACCCATACAGGCTAATATAACACTAACATTCTTAATGAACGTTATTTAAAATATATATTAATATTACTTAGCCTAGGTCGCAAAAGACCATCAATGGCATTTAAGGTTTGGACCTAGTCCATCACTTTTCTGACAGAGGATCAAAACGTCACATCTGTCTTTATTATATTGAAGGATTTAGGTAGCTTGAAAGCTTGCCATAGGAATATCAGAAAAGAGTGATTCCTAATAGATATAAAATATCCATCTAAGGTTTGTTGGAGTATTTTCTAAGGTATCATCTGTCAATTTCTATCTCGCGTTAAATGACCGGAGTCCTAGTCAGGCGGAGGCAACAATTCTCAACAGTTATCGTTCATTATAGAATCATATGTGCCAGCATCAAATAAATTTCTGCATAAATTGCTTGATAAGGAAAGGTACCTGCTATATAATTATTCTGCATCATCTCCTGGGTGTTCCTCTGGGAGTCTCATGCGTTTGTTCCCTTGGCCTCTCCAGGCTTCCTTATAAGTTTTGGGCAGTTGGTTTTGATGTGCCCTTCCTCGTTACAATTGTAACATGCCGCGTTCTTCAACTCCTTGCAATCTAAAGTTTTGTGACCCTTGGTCTTGCAAATTCCACACAATTTAGCACTTGGGTAAATCGTACATTTTCCAGAATGTTGTTTTCTGCAGTTACTGCATTTGGGCTTGTTATTGAACTGACTCGAGCTTTTCCTAAACTCAGAATCTTTCTTATGCTCAGAACTTCCCTTCTTCTTCTTGTCAGATTGATGAGAGTTCTCCTCCTCTCTTTCACGCTTTCCATCTTCAGAGGCTTTGGCAGCCTTGTTTCTGACCACATCGAGTGTGAGAGATAGCGACAGATCTGCTGCCGACCTGAAAGTAGTAGGTCTCGATGCTTTCACACTTGCCTTTATTTCCGGGGCTAGACCCCCAATAAAGCGAGCTATTCGCTTTGGTTCCGGTGTGATCAAGTAAGGAACCAACCGAGACATGGTATTGAAACTTGTAAGATATGTCTGACAATCTAGGTTCTTCATGACCAATGTCAAGAAATCAGTCTCGATTTTCTCAACTTCATGTTGAGGACAGTAATTTTCTTTGATAAGAGCAGCAAACTGATCCCATGTCAGATTATATAACGGGATCTTCCCAGTAGCTTGGATTAGTGACCTCCACCAAGCTAGAGCTTCTCCTTTAAAAGATTGTTAAACAAACTTCACAATGTCTTGCTCTGCACATCCACTAATATCAACAACAGTGTCCATCTCATCGAGCCATGTCATGCAGTCGATGGCTCCTTTTTCTCCTGTGAAGTCTCTGGGCTTACAGGAGACAAAATATTTATATGAACAGGTTTTAACATGTGGCCCTTCATTAAGCACAACCTGTCTAGACGGAACACTCCTCTGATTTGACGAGTTATGAACATCGTCTTCCTTTGACTCATGTGATTTAGAAGGGGGCTTATTACGAGCCACAGATAGAGTCTTAGAGCGGGTATCATATGAATCATTATACTGTCTGTCAAGAGCTCGAGTAACAGCATCATCTATTAATGCATGCAGTTCCGCTCCAGTTATATTAATCCTGGTAGTATCATTGTTCTCCTTCAAGTGGCTGTTAACTTCATCTGATCCAGCCATGTAGCTTGATTGCTACATAAATATTGACAATGATTTATTCAGAGGTTATTATGAAGTTATCATTTTTGATGATTTATTAACCATGGTAATATAAACCATATGGGTTAACTTGTTAATTTTATAAGTATTTTCATTATAACTTATCCTAGTATATAAGACATTAAGGATATTAAAGTGGCACAACGGCCTTGTCACGAGGACAGTTTTGAATTTATAAGCCATGATCGTTTGGGATCAAGGCATTTTAAGGTTTGAGCATAGTCGGTTACTTTTCTTGACAGAGAGTCGAAGACTACAACTGCCTTTTTGTCTTTTAGGACAATAGATATAGCCCGTGGGCATTTCCCTTCTGAGGGATGTTTATGATATGATCATCTTTTCAGATGCTATTAGTCAAGATCGTTTGAATCATACCGACTATTATGCTTGGACATGGTCCAACATTTTTAGGCAAGAGGTCAAAGACCACCACTGTCGTTGTCTCATCGGACAACAAGTTTAGCCCGTAGGCACTTCATCACTAACGGATGTTTATAATATGTTCATCTTATAGGATGTCATAAGCCATGATTTCTAGATCATAAGGCAAATTAGGAATTTAAAAAATTCCAATATAGGGATGACTATTGTGATTTTCTCAGATCACTTTTGTCAAGAGTGCTAACACGTTCTTAGGTGTTAACAATATGATCATCTTTAGTTGATGATTTCAGCCATGATTTCTAAATCACTAGGCTAGACAAGAAAATTTGGAAGAATCCAATATAAGGATGACTGTTGTGATTTTCTCGAATCACATTTGTCAGGAGTGCTAACACGTTCTTAGGTGTTAACAAGGATCTGAATCCCTTGAATAGGTTTCACCGTCTTGGCCACGTCTGAAATGACATGTAGGCTAGGTTTCACCTTTTAGATTCTTTTTAATATTTACTGGAAGAAAAGGAATGATATTTATTTTATTCAGGATTATTATCATAAATCCTAATTTATAAGTTAGTAATAGCACAAAAGGCCTAGTCACGTGGACAAGTTTAAATCTATAAGCCATGATTTCAGAGAATCGAGGCATTAAGGTTTGAATCAAAAGTTCATTACCTTTTCTTGACAGGGAGTTGTAGGCTACCACTGTCTTTAGTCTCAGAGGACGTTAATTATAGCCCGTAGGCACTTCCCTTCTAAGGGATGTTATTTTCCATTTATTTCATATTTCATGTTTAGAATGAAAACTTAATTTAATCAATCCAGTATATGAAAATAAAAGTACAGAGTTGCCCTAAGCGGGTCTTTGTAAGGAAAAAGGTGTCCTCGAAGGGACCGAAAGATAAATATGTCCTTATAAGGACTATTAAGGAAACGATCTTCAGTAAGAGGAGTTTCTTCTTTATTTTATTTCTAAATGTTCTCTCCCTGGATGCTCGTTTCATTCTAGCCGTGGTACGAAGCTCAGCCTTTCTAGGCTCCGGATGCGGAGAAGTTCTAATACGGCTTCTTCGCTTGGCGACGTATCCAATATATATAAGAAATTGGAAGCAATAGTTTTCAGATTAGGATCGAGGCATTCCTATGTTAAGTCTAGACTCAAAAGGTCAAGGAATGTGCTACTGTGTCATTGAGATTAAACACATAAGGCTAGTGTTTAATTCACTCAATGTTGGCTCTGATACCAACCTGTCACACCCCGATATTTCCACGTATTACCGGTGGGCCCGGTGGGGAGTATCGTGACGTGGTTGATATCATCATAGTCAAACAACACAATATATAAATGCACAGCGGAAGCAAATGAAAGATAAAATATATTACAATCCGAATATAAAGTAATATCAAAGTATTACAACGGAAAGTAAAGGATCCACAGGCGGATCAAATAAAAGAAAAACTGTTCAACAGACTTCAGGTATCTAGAACTTGCAAGATTCCTTATTAACGCCCTGAGCTTCCAGCCAATTACGTTCAGTACCTGTCACTTAACCCTTTTGGAAAATACGTCAGTTTACACTGGTAAATACAATTAACTGACTCATTTTGGAAAAGAGTTTGAAAATTGATTTGAATGCACGAAGCACAAAATATCTTTTATAACTTGATTAAAATGCACGAGGCAAAATTAATCTTTTATACTTGGGACAATTTTATTAATAAAGATCTTGTATCCGATTTACATGGTTGTCCAACATTTAGGGCCGGTGATTATACAATACAAGCCGGTCAAGATTAATCGACACACCATAAATATAACTCACAAGAAGACATCCTTACGAGTGAGTATATCTTTTACATACGCAACAGGAGGTGTTATGCCTACACCTTGTGCTTAAGTTATGGCCATTCACTTTTTAAATGAGCCAAGGATATCCAGGACACGGTCATTAACCCCTAAAGTTATTTGTTATCAATCAATACAGATTAAAACGGGATTATGCAATTTAATCATCTCCGATTAAAAGGTTTCTACACCCGACCAAGCGGTATTTTTATATATACC
Source organism: Helianthus tuberosus (assembly GCA_030545235.1). NCBI lineage: Eukaryota > Viridiplantae > Streptophyta > Magnoliopsida > Asterales > Asteraceae > Helianthus > Helianthus tuberosus. The sequence continues at coordinate 105,542,179 of CM060431.1, read as the reverse complement.
GTATCCTAAGCCCGTATAAGGGAAAATAAGTTAAAAGTATTTACCTGAGCTAGCTCCTGTCTTAAATAGCAAGAATTTAATAACTCAGTCGTATTCACTTAAGTAAGCGTAGGTACAATTTACCGGAAGGCTCTAGTCTGGAATGACGGTATAAATAACCAATTAGAATACTAACGGGTCTTTAATTAAGCCTAAACTTAGACCGGTTAGTTTTAAGGAAATACACGGTTCCAACGCATGATTAAGCGAAGACCGGAATAGAATGTGTTTTAGACCCGGCAAGTTTGAAGACTTGTATAATATGGGTAATCTAAACACCTTCTGGATTTTGAGATAAAAATGATTAGGTTTGACCCGTTTCGGCTAACTTATGCAAACAAGTTACATAAACCGAACCGAACGCGTAAGAAGCGTAACGGGTAACCATATGGGTCCTATACAGGTTTCCTAAGTTAATATGTCTTAAAAACGTTGTGATATCAGTAGGATATCTTCCATTATGCCCAAAACGAGTTTAATCTCAAAATAAGCCCCGTAGGGGTATTTTGGTCATTTTAAAGATTATAAAAGAGATTAAATGAAGTTCTGAGATTCGGGTCCGAATACATCAGTAAAATAACATATTTGAATAGGTTATATCAGTTGGTAATAAGTCTTATGTGGCAAAATGGTTTTAAACCCAAACTATACGTTTAATATGCTTAAAATAGCTATTTTAAGCGATTTCCGGGTTATACAGGAAATCTGAGTTTTCTGATCAGGTTATAAAGTTCAAAATACTTTATTTATCATATAAAATCAGTAGCAATTGGATTGGTGTCAAAATATTATGTAGAACTCATTTTATGACCGAAAAGGGTATAATCGGTATTTACCGAATCAAGGCGATAGCCTTAGGTTATGATCAGTTTAAAAATAATTAAAAATCTTTAAAAATGTCAAAATATTATATTATATCAATGGATAAAATGTTTGGTATCAAAAATTGGGTTTAGATAGGCTTTATGCTAATTGCGCCGTTTAATTACTAAAAGGCGTTATAATTACGCTAATGAGCATAACTCCTAATCTAGACCTCCAACTTATGTGAAATTTTAGGGACATATTTATAAATCAGTAGCAAAGATTATTGTCCTTTCACAGATTCAAAATTCTTGTTTTATGGTCAAAATGGCATATTGGTCAACCTTAGGCATTTAACGGAAACGAGTAAACGAATCGGACAATCAACGATCCAACCACAGAGGGTTATACTATCATGTAACCTGGTCCTAAGGAAGCTCTAAGGCATTTCCAAACCCATCTAAATCGGGTAAGTACTGAAGTCAAAGCAAAAGTCAATGTCTTGCGACTTTCGGTTCCGAACCGGGTCTAAACAGAAAATTGTCGGATCAAACAAGCTTAGACCAGTTATAATACTTATTACCAAGTTATTAGAGTGATAAAATAGGTTACATGTCTTCTACATTGCTAATTACATGTTAATTTGCAAATTAAGCTTCTGTTGACTTTTTCTAAACAACTTTGACCCGACATTTGATCTAGTTAGAGTGGGAATCTGAGGGTGCCCTTTTAAGGGTTTATTACCCACATAAGTACCAACTTATAACTACATTCAATTCGATTAATCACTGGACCATTAATTATTAATCATGAAGTCAATCGTTAATTACGACGGTTTGACCTTAAGGCTATAAACTAAGCGAAACTTAACTAAGGAAGGTTAAGGGTGCTTACCAAAGTCCTAATCACGATTAGGGATGCTTGGTGTCTGCTCTTGAGCTCCAGAAAGTCCCACAATTGCAGATGGAATGGATGATCAAAAATGTTTGCAAACAATGGCCTTTTATAGTGATTTTTGATCCATTAGATGATGACAACTAAGTCTATGAAGTGATCTAGATCAATAACAAGTGCCCCTAAGCTCTAAAATCAGTAGGGGACGCGCATGGAATTGATAAATATCTCCAAAAGTCGTTTCATGGACTTCAACAGCCAAGAAAAATGAGTTTCTGCATCTGGGAGATGCTTGCGCACCGCAAGGTAATATTGTTACGGTGTGCAAGGACCTGGGCAGCCACCAGAAACTTTCAAACGTTGACATGTTTGGCCCCTGAACTTCCAAATGTCATTTCTGACACCTCTAAGGCCCGTTAAACCATTTTTAAGGCTTTATAATGATGCCTAAGCATAGAGAGCATGAAACATGCTCAAAAATATTCCGGATGTCGGTTCGTTTGGTCGTACGGTCACGTTGTTCGGCTAATTACGACGAAACACGGACGGACGCGAAAACAATCCAAACGACGCGACGAATGGAATTTTATCAAGCCAAACACTAAAATAAATATTTTAGTTCTTACATAAATTTTTGGGTGTCCGGGAATATTCAGAATGTAAGATATTAATGTAAACGCAAACTTGTGCGCTTTTTGACACTTTTAGTCCCTGCATGACTTAAAAGTTTATTTTTGCGCACTAAACACCTACAAGCCTATATCTAAGCTATGAGAAGGATAATTAAGGTATGTATAACACATGGTCATATTCCGGAAGGTCCGATAACATACGAATCGGCATACTTTAGCAGTTTGACGCTTTAGGTCCCCCTAATGCGCAAACTTGCGTAAATCATCATTTAATAGCATTGAAGCCTCATCTAGTCCATATTAGGCATTCTTGAAAATATTATTAAACATCCTAATGCTTCGGGCTCGATAAGAGGTCATTCAGAGGTATAATTAAACATATTAACACTTTTAGTCCCTTATACTTGCAAAGTTGCGCGTAACTTCACTTTTAGGCGTAAAAGCCTTGTATGGCCAATGATTGGCATCCCCAAGAGTACATCATATATCATGAGGTTCTCGGTTTGTTAAAAGGTCACTCAGAGGTAAGAATTAACATGTTGACGCTTTTAACCCTTTTCTGCGCAAACTTTCAATTAATTACATAAACGGCTACACTTGATTAACAAGTGGCTCATTTGTGAATATAAAACTGTAAAAGGTTATTTAGAAACTTATTTTAGGTTTGATAATACTTCCAGTTCTTTCATAATCAGAGTTTTCGATTTTTCGAAAAATTAGTCCCTTAAATTCAACGTTTGACTTCATTAGGGTTTATTACACGTGTCAATACTTCATTGGACGTGATTTTTCGAGGTGTTACATGAACTTCTGACTTATCCACATATATCCGTGACATCATTTATGCTATATCAATGGCACTATATACATTTCTTACTCACGATGCAAATATGCTTACAATCACATGATCACCTAGTGATATTAAACACTACGTACAAGTCCTTAATGCATAGTCTTGACCAAGACATACATTCAACCCGAATTCTTGTATGAGTTCCATCTAAAGCACATTCTTCAAGTTAGTATACTACTAATTACATCATTACCTCATCTCATTAATATATATCAAGCCATTTCATACAATCTCACATCTTAACTTCACTTAGACATTTCATCAAACACTTGCTGTGCGTACACCATTTAGTGCACATTGTACAACTAATTAAAGCACATTCTTCCTAGTTCATCCATGAATTAACATAATCTTTCACAAATCATTATCATAACCAAGCATCATATGTTTTATATCAAATTATCCATCTAACTACTTTCTATAACACTACTCTAACATCAACATTGCACAATTCATCATAATTCTTCACGAAACTTCATTTTCCTACAAATTCTAAGTGGGTTTTATCCCAACTCATCAATACAATCAAAATTAAGCATAATACAAACTTTACATGTTGATATTATCTAGTATTCATGCTCAATTTCACTAAACATTCACGGATTACACATAACCCACTTCATCAAAATCACCAAAACATGAAATTCGACTTACTTGGTGATAAGAACACTTAGTTGGTCATAAATCTTAATCCATGCATACAATCAAGCTTCAATTCCCTTTCAATTTGATTGATTTTGTAGCAATAAGGGTTTTCCTTTTTCTCATCTAGCTCTAGTCAACACATACATCTGATATGTATGTGTTTGTGTTTTAATTTTGTGTTTTAATAATAAATCTTTCCACTTATTCAAGTTTAGTCTCTCTAGTTTGTCACACAATCGCAATTTGCCATCAAACTCATTCATTACTTGTTTTACCAAGTATTTTTACTAGGTTAAATAGCCTAGTTATTTTATTTCGTGTCATATCATGTGGAAACATAGGGTGAATATATGCATTCGAATTTTGGGGCGTTACAAGATTGTGAAGAGAGATCCGATTAGGATTTTTAATTTATTTTTTTTTCTTCTATTTTTCCCCCTGTGGTTGTAATATAAGTTTCCGATTGTAAAACACCAAGTTACCACAAACGCTAAAATGTATATAAAAAATAATAGAACAATGGGCCATCATGTCTAAAACGCCTTTGAATCTAAGAACAAACAATTGGGCATCATTTAGTATGGATGAAGCCATTCAGAGAGATATTCTGACCCTTGGGGTTCCAATGGCCTACGATTTGGAAACGCCATAAACGCCAAAATACTAATACAATGAAACAATTAAAACGCCATGAAATTATTGAATTTAGTTAATGCCAAAACAATTAAAAAATATTAAACGCCAAAAATGAAGCAATATTGTGAAAAGCGGAAGATAAAATGACAAAAAAGCCCATACGCCCTAATTATATCGCGCGCCACGTGTTGGGCCAGAATGCGTTCTCACCGTTCTCACACTTTAGGGCGTTTTCTCCTGATCCCCTACCTATATATATATATATATATATATATACTATATTAAAGAAACTGGGTTTTCTACCCTTTTGGTAATTTTGCCATAAATACACGTATTGAAGCACCATGTACAACAAAGTCAAAGCATTTTGAGAGGGGTTGAAGTTGTAAAGTGTACAAAGTTTTAAGACACTTTGAGGGTGAAATTGACAAAAACCTCAACCTACGTTAATTGTCCAAAGCTTTACTATACCCTACTTAATGATAAGGAAAGCCAAGAGACATTAGGAGAGAAAACGATAGAGAAATCCTACCTTCATTGCCCATTAACCATCCATTCTGAATGTCTTTGTCAATTACTCCTTCAGTTAAAAGTATTGAATGAAATCGACGGTTGAATTGCTGCAATTGAAGCAATTTAATCTTCAAGTGAGAACTCAATCGAATGAAATGCATGAAACCTCCCATTCAATTTGAGGAGCAATTGAAGAAATTAATGTGATTCATGAAACCACCATTCAATTTGTGGTATACTGTCACATTGAGACGCGAATTCATATGGGTTTTACTTTATAAACCGCCCCTAGGGTTTTCCACTTTTCCAAGCCGACGTTTTCACGTAGAACCACCACCGCCGTGGCGGCTGTACTCACCGGAGTTGACATCACCAGGTCCACATCTTCACTCACACAATGCATGTTACATTATTATTATTCAAATTAACAAGTGTAGTGTGAGGATTTAGTTTGTTGCAGTAGTTTGTTTCTTTTAATATTCATGTATATAGTGTGATTATTTGGTGTGCAGATTTAGTTTGTTGTGGTGTGCTTCTTTGGAAGTTCATGGGGACCCGTTACCGCTAAACATCCAGAAAGGATATACATATGTTGCTCTGAACCAGGTGAGTGGAGTATTTACTAGATGGGTTCTCTTTACACATTGTCGTACAAAAGATATAATATTAATTGATGTTATTGTTATTCAATTACGTTGTCTCATTTGTTGTTCCAAACTTTCGTACCCATCTTCCAAAAAATATTGTCCTCACAAAGAACGGTTTCAAAGGAGAGGAATATAAACCAGTTAGAATCCTACTCATTATAACAGTTTGCAATCTGTGTTTTGTGTTTTATGATGTTGAGAGGAATACATTTACAGTTGTAGTTTATGTTGTTTGATGAGCTTTTGCATAAAGAAGTTTGTTTCTACTAATCAGGTACATGAGACTTATGGGAAAGAGAACTGACTCTGTTCTGGCTATAATTCAAATAATTAGATCCTAAGGTATTCATTCTTTAATTCTTTCACAATGGGATAGAGCCGTTACCATTTTATTTTTAAATGGCTTTCCAACCAACCATGTTGTCTTCTTTCATTCTTATTTTGGCGTTCTCACCGCACAAACCTTCTCTGTACCAAAGGCGTGTCTTATTTTGGCTTGCGACCCCTGCTTTTTGTAGTCTGAAGCGCAAGCCTATGCGCCTTAGATACAAAAAAGTTGTTGTTAAAAAAATTGTTAATATCTTTGATTGTGATTGCTTGAGAGTTATAATTTTCATCTCTTGCAAAATAAAATTCACGTTATGTTCATTCATTACTGTAACACCCCGTGTTTCGAAAGTCAAAGTCAAAGTCAAGATTGAAGTCAAAGGAAGAAAAGATTGCTAATTGCGATCTGTCACTCCTTGCTCGACTCCTGTTTTTGACTTCCTTGACTTGTAGATAATCTATTTATTTTATCGCTTTAGTTGTATTATGTGGAATACTTGTTAATAATCGAGGTTTAATCGCTAATCATCGCATGTTTTATCGCTTATCGCATCGCAATCGCATTCGCAACCCGAATTATGCGTTCTGGATATTGTTTTACGTGTGTGTGCTATTTATATGTTACTTGTGCATGTTTAATTATGTTTATGTTGTGGTGATCAATCGAAATCGCAAACGCTAAACGCAAGTAAATTATAGTGATTGTATGTTAGATATAGTAGTTGGGATTAATGGGAAATTCTATCACATCGCAACGCTCAACACGCGAATCAAAACTCTGAAACTCAAACCATCGGAGCCACTCGATCGAGTGACCGCTCGATTGGATGGTCAACCGATCGGATTGCCATCCGATCAGATTGCCACCTGATCGGACAGTCATCCGATCGGTGACCCACTAGATCCCCTGTACTTTCCTTTTTGGGAAACCCTATAAATACCAACCTGTCACATCATTTGTGATGTGACAACTCTCAATCGACCCAGCCGCACTCAAGCTCTTCTTTCTCTTGATTTCTCGTGATTCTTGTAAGTTTTCAACCTAAATCTTGTACTTCTATGATCTACACGCACTCCTTCACCTTTCTGGCTTTTGAATCTTAACTTTTAACTGTGAAATCAATGGATTTGAGGTGTTCTAGGGTGATGTCATCATGGAGTTCTTATGAACTTTATGTTTTGGCTTCAATCCACCAAGAGCAACTTAGATCTGGATGATTTCCACAAGAATGAACAAAGATCTTGCATAGATCTGAACATATTCATGGTGAAAAGGATTGAAAGATGGTTTTCTAACCTTCTTTCAACTCTTTTAAACTCAATGCACTCAAAACCGATAGAATCGGAGCTTGTTCTGATCTTCTACTCTTTCTTAGTGATGTGTCGGTTCAATATCTGAATTCTATCCGAGAGACTACCGATTTTGGGTTAAACATGAATAACCACCTCGAACCGTTGACTGGTTGGACTTGGGTGATTCCTATCCGATCGGGTCACTTAGTCAGAATGGGGTTTCTGTTGTTTAGCAAGTTATCACATCGTCTCGAACAAAACTACAAAACTATCAAACAATCAAGTGTTAGGAACGATTAGGTCGTTGGGACGGATTGCCGTCCGATCGGACTGCCATCCGATCGGACAACCACCCGATCGGCCTACACTTGGCCCCAGACTTAAATTTTATTTTATTTTCAACTTTTCAAGAGGTTTGAACATCGAACGGATTGCCGTCCGATCGGATTGCCATCCGATCGAACGACCATCCGACCATGTGGTGATTGAATTTCAACACTTAAACAATTTTCAACATGTTCATAATCAACGAATTGCCACTCGATCGGATTGCAATCCGATCGAGTGACAAACTGCTGTGAACATGTTCTCACTAAGTGTCTAACCAATCGGATCGTTACCAGATCGAACGACCGTTCGATCGATCGACCTGAAGGGTAGAGATACTTCTCTGTTTACAAAATGCTACAACAAAAACTTCAAAAGGCAAACCATCATACACAAACACATCCTTACAAAACGAGACGACAACCCTATCGAATGGTCACCCGATCGGATGACCATCCGAACGGATTGTCATCCGATCGACTGGCCATCCGATCGGATTACCATCTGACACTTGGTATCTTTCATCATTTTATGTGCCGCTTATCGTTTATGCTATAGTTAACTGTTTATGCTAGTCTCTCTCAGCGCTCCCTTCAATCCAAGGCAGTGTTTACTTGTTAAACGCTATCTGTGAGTATACTCGAACCCTTTTTGCTTTACGCACTTTTGGGTGTTACATATGTTATCTATATTCAAATCACGCTAATCACACAACGCAAACACTATTTATACGCTGACCGATATTGCATGCTACGTGTTTTCGATGAATGCTTGTATGTTATGTTATGTTAACATAGTGATTGTTGCCTGACACCTTAGCAACAATAGTACTATAGTTTGGACTAAGCACCTGTCATGGACAGGGGTTGTTAAGGGCTTTACTTCACGTGTCCCAGTGGGGATATGTGTTGCGCATTCTACAACTCGCAGTCACGTCTGTGCATATTTCTCTGTTGATAACCTACTTGCCTTCACTTTATACATGTTACATGCTGGTTACACGTAAACTATTTCGCACTATATTATGCTATGTCAAACTTGTATGCTCACCTTTACATTTTATGTATTGACCTTTATTTTAACTTATGTGACAGGTGTTTAGGATGCTATCTGCTAGGATTCTTGCTTGTGGAACCAAGTTAGGATGAGTCTAGAAACAAACAAACAATTTATTTCTTTTGAAATATGAGGTGTTTTGGATGCTATCTGCTAGGATGCTTGCTTGTTGAAGCTGTTATGGAGATCTCCTAGACAATCTATTTCGCTCGCACTAGTCTATAGAAACGACCTTGTCTATAGTCTAAGTACCAATGGACCTACTTGTGCGAATCCTGTAGGGATTCTGTACAAGCTTACTTGCAATATTCGCTCGCACTCAAGTTATACTATCACACTACCTTTCCAAAGGTAGCTGCACTGCACTATTTTCGAAAATGAACGAGTGTTTAGATCGAGATTAGGTGTGAAAACCGCAAACTCTTGATTAAATCACTTGTTCGACCCGCACTTTTATCTTCAAACAGGAGAATTTGCGTTGAATCAGGAATGAAATCCGTACTTTAACGCAGGTTTTCTTCTCTATTTTCATCAAAACAGGGACGAAGTTGTTAAGTCAGGGGTGAAACCCGAACCTTGACGACTTGTTCTGCTATCATTCTGGTTTTACAAACTCTCACCAAAGTCTCGACGGACTCCAACGACTTGAAGTCACACTGAAACTCGAAGGATGCGTGCCAATCGCCCAAATCGAGGCGAGAGCACAGTCCCGAAAGTCAAAGTGTGTACTAAAAGTCCTTGTGAATAGTCGAATCGCTTTGGGTAGTCGATGTCTATCAGCCTAAGACAATCCATATTCGATTTCAATCTCGCATTTCGCCGATTTTTATGTATTTCGATTATGAGCCCGCAACTGCTGACTCTGATAATCGCCGTTTTATGTGAAGTTTTTGTGTTTTATGTGGTTCTTACCTGTTTATATGTTTCGATTTTTGGTGATTTATTCGCTTCTCATTTTCGCTTTGATCGACACACACAAATCGCACTGCGCATCTATCTCAACACGCTAACAAATCGTTACTACGTGTGGATGCTCGCATGTTATGTTTCTCGCTTATGCTATATTATACGCTGTATGCTCGCAAATCGCAATCGCTATTCTCGAACGCGCAACCTTGAATGATAGGTTTCTGTATTCTGACTGCTTCATGTACTTATGTGCCTACATGTCTTATGTGTTTCTGTGCTTTATGTGTTCCTACGTGCTTATGTGTTCTGTGATTATGTGCTTGTATGGTAGGCATATTCCTGTGCCTTATATAAGGTAGCTTATGGTGTTTCGCTAGACTATGCTAGGATTAATCGAAATAGTGTTTTTGAATCCAATGGCGCTGTCTATTGCAGACAATGTCATCATTTGGATATTTCCACTGACGATCACCGCGCCGCAACCACGATGACAAACGCATCGCCGCATTGTCGCTAAGCAAATGGCAAAGGTCATTCCCCAGATTGTCAGTGAGTTGAACGAAAACACTAGCAAATCGTCTGAAGAATCCCGGACAGATTCGCCAAAGTCTTCTTTCAGCTTTAAGCAATTCAAAGCTTGCGGTCCAAAGGAATTTACCGGCGAAGATGGTCCTACGACCATGTTTCAATGGTTCGATTCCATAGAAGTCACTCTGCGTCAGAGCAACTGTCCTGACAACCTCAGAACTGTTAACGCCACTGACTTCTTCCAGTCCCGCGCTCTAGACTGGTGGACGGCTGAGAGAAACAAGAGGGGAAACGACGCAGCTTATGGTTTAACGTGGGATGAGCTTAAAGAACTGATGATGAAAGAGTTTTGCCCTCCCCATGAACTCCAAAAGCTTGAGGACGAGTTCTGGCATCTCAAGCAGAAGGATGGAGAAAACGCTGCTTTGACTGCTCGCTTTAAGCAGCTCAGTATAATATGCCCTGACCAAGTGAAGACGCCCAAGATCACCATCAAGAAATACATCCGTGCTCTGACGGATTGTGTGGCTGATTTTGTCCAGGCTGCCAAGACGAAGACGATCGAAGAGACGTTTCTACTAGCTGCCGAAATCAATGATAAGCGAGTCAAAGATGGGTTTTGGGATAAACCTTCGAAGAATCTGCACCAAGCAACAACCGCCGCCACTGCTGAAACTGCCACCGCTGCTTCGCAATCATCAAAGTCCTCTCGTCGCAAGAGGAAGAACAACAACAAGAACTGTGCTGTTACCACCGCTGCCCCACTTCAAGCTGTACCAGCTCATCAGCAGCTGTAACACCGACAAGCCACAGCACCGGTTACTTATCCACCGCCTACAAAGCGTGCATATACTAGTCCTCACCCTGCTTGCCCGACATGCACTTATCATCACCCGGTGGGTATAGCCTGCAGATACTGCGTACATTACAACATGTACGACCACTTCACCGCCAATTTCCGTACTGGCCCCCGTCACACCGCAGCTCCAGCTCAAGCCCCAGCTACTGCTCATCAAGCTCTCCTTCCCGCTCCTCAGGGACAGCAAGCGGCTCCTGCACCCGCAATCCATGCTAGAGCTTGCTTCGCATGTGGCGATCCTAACCATTTCGCCAACATGTGCCCTAACCGAGTGGTGAAACAAGAGCCAGACCCTTGATTTTTATGATCTTGAGATTTAGATGAGTGACATGATAGTAATTATTTGGTTATTTTTTTCAATTTAATTAAATACATCAGGGTATATCCGTAATTACATAATCAAAATAATTCAAAAAAAGAAACCTAAATTCTTTCCATTATTTAAAATCTAATCAATTTTCAAATCCAGTAAATTTTGGTCTCTCCATCTCTATGAAGATAATTAATTTCAAATCCAGTTTTTTTGGTCTCTCCATATCGATGAAGAACAATCTGCTGCCGACTTCAAATCCATTTTTTGTCTCTTAATCTCGATGAAGAACAAAATGCCGGCGACTTCAAACCCAGTCTTTTTTTTTCTCTCCATCTCGATGAAGAACACCCTTCCGCCGATTTGAAATCCAGTATTTTTGTCTCTCCATCTCGATGAAGAACATTTCTCGTTACAACCAAAAGATTACGCCGACAAAACAGAGTGCCACCGACGAATCTGTTTTGTCGGCGTAATCTTTAGGCGATTTTAACAGGTGCCGCCGTCGAAGAAGAAACCTACCATCCGACGGTTCTGATCTACTGGTGTATGATGGTTCCGATCTACTGGTGTATGACGAATCTTCAGACGATTTAAACAGGGTGCTGCCAATGAATCTTCCGGTGATTCGCCTGAACATTACTCGATACATCTATTCAATATCTTTTCTTTTTGTTTTTTTGATCTACTGGTGTATGACGGTTCCGATTAAGTTGTTTAGTGTTTAATTTTTGCAAGAATTTTGTTTCGATCCTGTTGATTTTGTTTCGATCTCGGGATTCATGCATGTGTGTACGTAATCAAAATCTGAGTTTTTTTATCGATGAAGAAAAATACATGAGTAAGTGTTTAGTTTAAAGACATGTTACGAATAATAAACTCGATACCGATTGACTGTTCTGTTTTTGGTGCCCTCATCAATGTCTATCATCGTTGATCAAAGTGTTTAAGATCATTAGTTCATGCCCGGCTCCCAGCACGGTGTGAGGTTTGTCAGGCCTAATATCGCTATCAACTAATACACCGATGCCTCCCAGGCAACTAGCTCGGTATGTAAGTAGGGACTTTCGTGATTGAGTTGAGTTTATTAACTAACATCGAAATAAAACCAAGAAATTTAAAAGTATTCCTCCTAGGAATATTAGAGTAGTGAACTCACCTTAGTTTGCTTGGTAAATGATATCCTGTCTTTATGCGTTAACTCGGTGTTAGGTCTGTTACACGCGACCTAATGTACGTTTAAATATAAGTATGCTTGTGAGTAGAGTGTTTGCAATACCCTAAGTTCCAGACAACTTAGTGTTTAGTGATCGGGTTAATATGTTTATTATACAATACCGCACAGTAGCCATGGTTTCGTTTTACATATAACACTCTCAATTAAATCCTTACAAAACAAACTCTTTCAATAAATCACATAAGTCCTTACAAGATCACATAAGTCCTTACAAGATAAATTCGGACTCCATAAGTACTTACAAGGTAAATTCAAACTCCATAAGTACTTACAAGGCAAATTTGGAATCCATAAGTACTTACAAGGCAAATTCGGAATCCATAAGTACTTATAAGGAAAATTCGGACTCCATAAGTATTTACAAATTATAATCCATCAAATAAGTTCTATCATCACAAACTCTGATAATATATGTAAGCAAGTAAACTCTGACAATATATGTAAACAAGTAAACTTTTACAATATAAACAAGTTCGGACACATACTTAATCTGAGATATGCTCTAAACTCGGAATATGCATGTAAGTTCGGATATCCTCACAAATTCGGACCCCATGAAATTTGGAAATCATGTTAAATTCGGACATCAACAAATCATACATATTCGGACTCCTCAACCCTTAACAAACTCGGACATCATCGCACTCAAATAAGTCTAGACCTTATATACTTGAGCAAGTTCGGACCTTATGTATTTTAAACAAGTTCTGTGACAACTCGTATTTTCAAGGCCATTCCTATGCACTAGTCCCTTTGATGTTTGTCTTACGTTGTAATTATGTGTGTACATGTTTGAACGAATGAAACGAATGAACTATTTAAATGAATTGTTTGATTATACTTGAATAATTTCGATTTAGTTATGTATTATGTGTACTGTATAATGATAATCCAGTCGCACAAAGTCTTCGGGTCGCACACACCTCCACAACCGCACACCTCCTTCTCTTGTTGTTCACATGTCTCGGCCAAAACCCTCCTCATTTGTGCAGTGAGACATGACCCAAACGAAGCCCGAATGCTGGGCCTGACTCACGAATGTATCGAATACACACGCATGAGTGATGTGTAATCCTCATAATAGTCAAAAACATAAACATAACACAAAACCCTAGCTCCCTCCCCTCTCATTCGAACCCGACGGCAGTTCCTCCCTCCCTCTCGAAGATCTTCGTGATTTCCATCTTGTTCCTTTCGGTTAGTATATTATTACTATTGCTTGATTCGAGTTCTCTTGTTATACGTGATTGTATTGGTACATGATGTTGTGTTTAATCGTGTTCTTGCATGATGAATTGTGCTTAGGGTTGTATGTTTATAGAATCCTTGATGAACATCTTATAATTCACTGTTAGATCTAATCTAAATGAACTGTTGATGTTGATTGACGACATAGTTTTGTATAATGATATGTACTCGTTAAGGTTCATGTACACTAGGGTTTGATGAGTTTGATTGTTCATAAATCCGAATCGAATGGTTAGTTATGATGTTAATACTTATGAGTGATTAGATGATGATGATGCATGAACACCATGAATGCACGATTTAATGATGATGAGTATTGATGGTAGAAATGTGCTAATTGATCCGGGTTGAATGTTTAGGATGTTGTTAATCGTTGTTAATGATTAGATGGTAATTAGGGTTCATATGAATTAATGCATTAATTGATAATTGATTGATTGATCGAACAAATGCAAAAGGGAAACTGATTGCCATGATTTATGGCCAAATGTAACTGACTGCACACTAATATATGTCGCACACTTGGGTGTAGAACATGCACCACCTACAGTTTGGTAATGCTTAGTCGCACAGTGGTAGATCGCACACCTCAAACTTGCAAACTTGTGTTAACGTATTTACTGAACAACACATTGTACAACCTCGTGAAACATGACCACACACTATAGTGAGGTCGCACACTTCTGTGTGCGTCGCACACTATAGTGGGCCGCACACTATATTGAAATGTTTGGATTATTGGACTGTGTAAGAACTTGGGCCGCACACACACTGAACTGGGCTACACTAAATTCGGACCGCACTCCCTTTAGGTCGCACACCCGAGAGGTGAGCGTACACTCTTAATTGTGGGCTGGCAACTAATGGGCCACACACCTAATGGACTTGCACACTTACTCGGAAGCTGCACACTCATAACGGGCCCTTAAGATTGGGCCGCACACTTAAACCGTACGTGTTTGGGCTTTTGATGTAGTATTATGTTTGACTGTTATGCTATACGTGTTACGTGATAACAATGCTTGTCTGCAACGTGTTACAATACGTGTAGAACAATACGTGTATTACTCGAATACGAACCTGAATTGTATGGTAACCATAATAGGACGTGGTTGACCACATTAGCTCAAGCGACTTTTATCTGCCGAGCTAAGCTAAGTTGAGTTCACACTTTTCATAAAAGCATGTAATTACTGGTGGATTGGGAATGGAATGAACAACAACTATCACATTGTGTGGGATATAACTACGTATTCTCCTTGGGTAGGATACGGGCAACCTTGTCTCCTTGTGTGGGACGGAACATTAATTTACTATTTATATAACATGTCTTAAGCGGACTAGACGGAACTCTATCTGAAAGTCCCCACACATTTTATACCGACTAATCGTCGGGCCAATGGCGAACGGGATATTAGTTATTAGCGCTATTAGGTCTAACAAGCCTCACACCGTGCCGCAGAGGATGGGAGTGAACTGGTATGCCTGGGCACTTAGTCAATGATGACAGACATTGACTCGGGGCACTAAACATAACCACAGTTAGTTTCGGTATGGTACGGGTTTAGTAGCTTAAACAATGGGGTAGCTCCCCATGACATGTTTTATAAAGAACAAAGTAATTTAACAAACTTACATTTTTGGAACAACACTAAACAACTGTGAACTCGGAAACATTTTCTTGATACGTTACTACATGCTTTGCAGGTCGTTAGGTACGTTTGCTGGAGCTTGCATGGAGAAGGAGTTGTTGTGGCAGGGAACCATTGTTGGGTTCCTATTAAACATTATGAACTTGAACTATTGATTGGGTTTTTAACTTTATGCTTCCGCTAACACTTAAACTTGGTTTTGGATATTTGTTTTCATAAACACTAATCGTATTGCTTGAGATGGATTTTATTTACTTTTACTTATTGTTCAATATGATTGGTGGCATGATCCTCGTCAGTCACACGCTTTGCGGTAATACTCCGCATGTGGATTTTGAGGGTGTGACAAATTGGTATCAGAGCCATTGGTTATAGTGAACTCGGTTGTAAAAAGGGAAAATCTTTTTGTGAAAAACCAGACAGTAACCTGCTCAGTATTCAACTATCCACAACGACACTTCGCTCCACGTACAAGGCTCAACACTTTGGGTGGTATGATTTATCTTTATATTGCCTACATGATAGTTACTTGGTGTGTTGCTTGTGGTATGCTTAGTTAGGGTTTTAGTAGCATGGTGCCTATTAGCCCTAATGTGCTCTCTTTGACACTCAACTGTTTACTTGGAACTCTATGTGCTTTGGTCTACACTCTCTTCTACCATTCTTTTTCACATCCCTACGTCATCGTTCTCACTTGTGTTTTCTGGATGTGAAGATCATGAGTAGACGCGGCGGAGGATGTGGTGGTGGTATCAACTTGACTCTGGACCAGTTGACGGCCTTGATTAATGCTCGGGTTGCGGAGGCTTTAGCAGCCCAACCAGGAGGCAAACCTACCTTTCTGAACCATCCTTGGATGTCTAGATCCTACTCTCGTGACATTCTGTAATTCTTAACCATACCCCTTCCTTTCTACACGACATGTCAACCTGCTCAGCATCGAGCATGCACATTCAAGACCTTCATGGATTGCAGACCTAGCTCTTTCAGTGGTATCGAGGGAGCCGTGGGTCTTCTTCTAGGGCATGAAAAACTAATCACAGATTGTTTGGATGTCTAGGGTTTGCATGACATCAAAATAACAAGAATAACAAAGCGTAACACAAAGCACTTACCTTAGATGGATTTAGGATTTGGTCTTGGAGGATGAAAGATTGATGATTTGAGAGTTGTGTTGCAAAGCCAAAAAGATTAGATAGTGATTTGAGAGGAATGAACTGTCGTACAGTGATTATGCGAGGTTTTAGGGTTAGGAGTAGTTTATTAGAGTTTCACAAATACTCTAAACACCCCCTAACCAAACAACTTTCACACAAGAAGCACATAATTACATGTAATTTACAATTAAAGCATGTAGTTCACGTATTTGACATGCAGCGCACAAGTTTAGTATAAACCATCCATTTATAATTATTATTCACGTTAGTCACCAACGTTCGAGAGTTATTATGTGTGTGCTCCAGTAATTCCTGAAATTTCCAAAGTAGACTTATTTAACTAACCCTAGTTAAATGTAGTGTTATGAATGTATGTCTAAATTAACTGTGGTTAGGTTAAAGTAGTAACCTGAGTTGTGGGTTGTCACATCATCCCCAACTTCAAAGAAATTTTATCCTGAAACTTGATAAGAAGTCACAGAGAAGTGAAAAGGTAAGTTAAGATGACTGTGGGTTTTCCTCGGGTACCACATCATCCCCAACTTGGAAGGGAATTTCGTCCCGAAATTCACTAGTCACATTAGTGTCAGGTTCAGCAGTTTTGAATAAGTGGGGATACTAGAGCATCATCTGATCCTCGCGTTCCCACGTGAACTCTGGTCCACGTCTTGAGTTCTAGCGAACTCTCACGATAGGTATACGGCAGTGTTTACGGACCTTAACTTCCCGTTGCATGATTTCGACGGGTTCCTCGATAAACTGCAACTTGTCACCGATCTTCAGTTCTTGGAAAGGAACCACAAGTGTTTCATCCGACAAACACTTCTTTAGATTAGAGATGTGAAAAAAAAATGTTGTGAACATTACCAAGTTCATCAGGAAACTCAAGTCTGTAGGCCACCTTACCGATTCTTTCCAAAATCTTGAACGACCCAACATAACGCGGATTTTGAGCTTGCCACGTTTCCCAAAACGAAACACACCCTTCCAGGGTGAGACTTTCAATAAAACACGATCGCCCATGACGAATTCCAAAGGTTTCCTACGCTTGTCGGCGTAGCTTTTCTGGCGATCGCGTGTTGCCGCTATAAGCGTTCCTGATTTGAACAATCTTCTCAGAAGTTTCAAGTACGAGTTTTGGACCCGTGATTTGGTTGTCACCCACCTCAGCCCAACAAAGAGGAGATCTGACATTTCCATCCATACAACGCCTCGAACGGAGCTAGAGTGGTAAATGTTATTGTAAGAAAACTCTACCAACGGTAAATCTCTTTCCCAACCTTTTCCAAAATCGATCACAGATGCTCGCAGCATGTCTTCAAGCGTCTGGATGGTTCGTTCACTTTGACCATCCGTCTGAGGGTGATAAGCCGTGTTCATGTCTAAACGTGATCCGAATAATTTGTGCATAGGTTGCCACAAATTAGACGCGAAACGCGTGTCGCGAACAGAGGTAATGGAAGTCGGCATCTGACATGTTCGTGTGCACTGCCCATGATGATGGTAGTTACACTTGTTGCACTTTGGTTGCTTGCCCGCATAAGAACCCTGATTCTGATTGGTACCTTGGTTTTGATTTGCAGTCGAAGACTGGTTGAAGTTGCGATTGTTGCTGTTGTCAGCCTTCTTCTGTTGCTGACTGGAGTTGGAGGCCTTGTCTGAATCATTCCACTTATTTTTTTGTCAGCAGCAGGAGTAGTCATAACACCATGCTCTGGTAGTGTACCATGTTTGACCTTTTGATCTGTAATCTTGTGAGCCAAACGAATGATCCGTGGTAAGTTATCAAGATTCGCTGAAGTTACCATACTTTTGATTTGCGGCGCTAAACCATTGATATACAGCTCGATCCTCTTGTAGGGTGGGTTCGATAAGTTAGGGCACATATTTGCAAGCTCATGAGAACGTTTCGTGTAAGCTTCAATCTCTGATCCCACCATCTTCAGATGATATGTTCACAAGGAAGCTTCATAGCAAGCTTCATAAGTGTGACATCCTTTAAAATCAATCTCGTCCATACACAAACCACAACTCTTCGTGGTTCGACCCCGTACTACCACTAACTCATAGTTAAGGGTAAATCAGGTATATAAATATTATATTTGACAGGGTTACGACACTCCAGTCAATAGAACTCCTCGCGCATCAATTCGTTGAAATCGTCCTAAGTGGTAGCATTCGCCATGCCAATCCCAAGCATTTGAACTTGGGCATTCCACCGAGTTAAGGCACCATCCTCCAGCGTGTCTGAAGCAAAATTCACCATGTCCCCAGCCGGACAGTTATACATGGCAAACATTGATTTTTCCTTCTCAAACCAACGAAGAAGTCCTACTGCTCCTTCAGTCCCATTGAAAGTTTGTGGTTTGCAATCCATAAACATCTTGAAAGTACAGACAGGCGGATTGTTGTGATTCTAGTTCACGTGTTGACCTAGAGGTGAAAGAACGTACAACGCACGAATGAGAGTTCGAATATATAAATAAAGAACAAGAATCATCTTGTTGTAAGTGTCGTACCAGCTTGCTGAGCTGCTAAGGCCTCAGCCACACGTATGTTGATGAGATCCGTCAACTCTGCCTGAGTCATGACGATGTTGCCACGTCCACCACCGTGGCCACCACCGCGTCAACCAACGCGTCCACTCATGCTTCTGCATCCACAAGAAGAGTGGAAAAAGTAAGGATCAAGATTGAGTAGAAGTCAATCATCGCTATGACTCCTATAGATTGTTGAATTCCCAATTATGTCGGATAATGGGTAAGAATCCTTTTACACTTGCTAAGCCTCACTGGGACTCACATGCAACCCAAATTATTATTAAATGTGCACCCGTAATGATAATGTGATTTGCATATTCATCTCAGTTCCTCTTAACTTGCGTCAAAAGATCCTCCGATTCGAGTGTTAAAAGCTAGAGTATTATCGAAGCGATAAGAACACAAAAGTCCAGAGATCATGTCATACTAGTTATTCATCACATTGTAAGAAGCTAATACGTGTAATCGAGCTATAATGTTGTCTATGCAACTACATGCCCTGCAATGCATACGTGTACGCTAGATGTATAATGTACATGAAAAATAAAAGACGAACCTTGCAATCTGGAGTGTAGTGTCATGGTCGCTTTCGGAACTGATTAGGTTATAGTCTGGTTTTATACAAATATTTTTAAACCCAGTTCACTATAACAGTGGCTCTGATACCAAACAGTCACACCCACAAAATACCACATGCGGAAATCACCGCGAGGCATGAGACGTGCCAGGATCTAGCCACCAATCACATTGAACTAACAATAGAATAATAAGCGCATAGTCTTATTCAATATGAAAAGTGCATTTCAAAACGTTTGATTCAAACAAATATTTGTTCAGCGGAAGCATAAATTATCGTTAAATCAACCAACATCATCTTGTTTAGAAAGCATAAACAAAACGTAAATTATTTCCTCAAGGGACACGACTCATGACAACTCTGGCTCCCCAGACTGAAAGTTCCATTCCGCGATGTATCTAACGACCTGCAATCATGCAGAAAAGTGTGTCAACATAAAGTTGGTTAGCTCACAAATTTGTTTTCAAAAATTAAGTAAGTGTTTAGTTTAAAGACATGTTACGGCTAATAAACTCGATACCGATTGAATGTTTTGTTTTTTGTGCCCTCATCAATTTCTATCATCATTGATCAAAGTGTTTAAGGTCATTAGTTCACGCCCGGCTCCCATCATGGTGTGAGGTTTGTCAGGCCTAATAGCGCTATCAACTAATACCCTGTTGCCTCCCAGGCAACTAGCTCGGTATGTAAGTAGCGACTTTCATGATTGAGTTGAGTTTATTGACTAACATCGAAATTAAACCAAGACATTTAAATGTATTCCTCCCAAGAATATTAGTTTGTTTGTCCCCTCGGGACGCATGCTTGTGAAAGAGTAGTGAACTCACCTTAGTTTGCTCGGTAAATGATATCATGTCATTATGCGTTAACTCAGTGTTAGGTCTATTACACGCGACCTAATGTACGTTTAAATATAAGTATGTATGCGAGTAGAGTGTTTGCAATACCCTAAGTGTCCAAACAACTCAGTGTTTAGTGATCAGGTTAATATGTTTATTATACAGTACCACACAGTAGCCATGGTTTCTTTTTACAAATAACTCTATCAATTAAATCCTTACATAACAAACTCTTTCAATAAATCATATAAGTCCTTACAAGATCACATAAGTCCTTACAAGATAAATTCGGACTCCATAAGTACTTAAAAGGTAAATTCGGACTCCATAAGTACTTACAAGGCAAATTCGGACTCCATAAGTACTTAAAAGGCAAATTCGGACTCCATAAGTACTTACAAGGCAAATTCGGACTCCATAAGTACTTAGAAATTAAACTCCATCAAATAAGTTCTATCATCACAAACTCTGACAATATATGTAAGCAAGTAAACTTTGATAATAAATGTAAACAAGTAAACTTTGACAATATAAACAAGTTCGGACACATACTTTATGTTCTGACATATGCTCTAAACTCGGAACAAGCATGTAAGTTTGGATATCCACACAAATTCGGACCCCATGAAATTTGGAAATCATGTTAAATTCGGATATCAACAAATCATACATATTCGGACTCCTTAAACCTTAACAAACTCGGACATCATCACATTCAAATAAGTCTGGACCTTATATACTTGAGCAAGTTCGGACCTTATGTATTTTAAACAAGTTCAGACTCTTGAATTCATTTAACAAACTCGGACCATATACCTAATCAACAAATTCGGACCACATACTTAATCACAAATTCTGACCCTTGTGACTTCACAAGGTCGGACTAACATGTTTTTCTAGAATCAACCACGCAATGTAACAGTTCTACGCATAAACCCTAACTTTCAACAATGAAATCAATCACATCAGCAGTTTTATCATAACCAGAGCATTCCTAACATGTCAATCGCAACACCAACGTTCAGTAGTAATCATGCATTCATTCATTTTTTCTAACACAATTACATATTCACCAGGGCATGAAAAACTAATCACAGATTGTTTGGATGTCTAGGGTTTGCATGACATCAAAATAACTAGAATAACAAAGCATAACACAAAGCACTTAGCTTAGATTGATTTAGGGTTGATCTTGGAGGATGAAAGATTGATGATTTGAGAGTTGTGTTGCAGAGCCATAATGATTAGAGAGTGATTTGAGAGGAAGGACCTGTCGTATAGTGATTATGGGAGGTTTTAGGGTTAGGAGTAGTTTATTAGAGTTTCATAAATACTCTAAACACCCCCTAACTAAACAACTTTCACACAAGAAGCACATAATGACATGTAATTTACAATTAAAGCATGTAGTTCACGTATTTTACATGCAACGCACAAGTTTCATATAAACCATCGGTTTATAATTATTATTCGCGTTACTCACCAATGTTCGAGAGTCATTATGTGTGTGCTCTGGTAATTCCCCGAATTACCAAAGTAGACTCATTTAACTAACCCTAGTTAAATGCAGTGCTATGAATGTATGTCTAAATTAACTGTGGTTAGGTTAAAGTAGTAACCTGAAGTTGTGGGTTGTCACAGTGAACACTAGTGAACTAATCCTAGCCCTTGACTATCAATACACAAGTGTATACGCAAGTTTAAATCAATGGCCAGGATTTGATGATGAAAATACACTAGTGTATTTTACGATTTGGTGATGTAAATCAATGGTCAGGATTTTGTTCACTCAGTTCACAAATATAATAGTGTTCACTCTAGAACCCCACCCTATATATATATATATATGTGTGTGTGTGTGTGTGTGTGTGTGTGTGTGTACACATATTTCTTGTAGGTTTAGATAATAACAATTTTATTAAAAATCCATTATAAAAATATTATTGTAGTAAAAATCACATTTTTATAACGTTAACCATTTATTTATTAAAAACCAATCTTTGCGATCAATATTTCGTTTTCTTAGCATTACAAAATTACAATCATTGATCATGTAATCTATGGAACTTCTAAGTCTTGAGCATATCATAAAATCAGAAAATAATCAAGTTCATGATATCTAGTAAAGGTGTTTTCATACCCTATATAATATATATTTATATATTTTGCAATAAAAAATTATAACAAATTAAATCGAACTCTAAAACTTCCCAGAAATTCACTAAACTAATCTAATATGACGAGGAACAAAACCCTACTGTCAGTTTAATCACAATGCATGCCTAAGATCAAAAGCCCCAATTTTTTCATCTAAGAACCCTAGAATTTGAGAATTTAAAATTCATACAGATTAAGCCCTCTATCATAGAAATTGATAGATAGGTTTTGTATAGCTAGAAAATCTAAGAAGGTTAGGATTTTGAATTACCTGAATTGGTGTCTGTACGAAGGAGATATGACGAATCAAAGTTACAAGCCCTAGTTTGTTCTTTGGACTAATTCGTGGTGTGTAGTTGATGAAACACGAAACCTTTAGCGAGGTTTTACTTGGTTTCAGTAGAGGACTACAAAGGGTATATGTGTTAGGGTCCAATTTCACGAAAAAAGATGTAACCAAGTTAAGAGCTTTATGTGCTTTAAGGGAGGATATAATGATCCTTAATCATTTCGGTTTCACAAGGAATCTGAACGTTTGTATGGTGTTGTTATTAGTTCCCCATAATTCGCAGCTCTTGGAATCTTAAGGAAGTCCAGACGTCATGTTTTTACCAAGTCTGCACTTCAGGTGGGTTGATTCAGGTTGAGTGTGTTTCAAAAAGGAAGAAGAGAGTTTACGGTTCCGAATTTAAGCTTAAGTATAAGTTGCATCTAATTCCCATCGCATAAGACTATGTAGCGCAGCTCGTATGCATCCCGTTTGTTAAAATGACATGGTCGGGTTCGAGTCCCGTGCCCCATTTTTATGCTTCCTTTTTTCAGCTTTACCAAACACAACAC
The DNA here is from genome assembly GCA_030545235.1 of Helianthus tuberosus. Lineage (NCBI taxonomy): Eukaryota > Viridiplantae > Streptophyta > Magnoliopsida > Asterales > Asteraceae > Helianthus > Helianthus tuberosus. The sequence continues at coordinate 105,518,660 of CM060431.1, read as the reverse complement.
TTCAGGTCCGGGTTGAGTGTAAGGGTTTATTACCTCCCACTAGGGGTGTTCAAAACCGGATATCCGAAACTCGGATATCCGAATTTTCGGATATCCGATCGGATAGTGAATCGGATGTCCGAATATCCAATTTTTATTTAATTTTTAATTTTTATTATTATTTTTATATTTAGAACCGGATATTTTGGATAGTTTCGGATATCCAAATATAAGTTTTCGGATACTTTTCAGATATTTTCGGATATTTCGGATATTTTACGGATACTTTTCAGATATTTTTGGATACTTCGGGTTTTTTCGGATACTTCGGATATTTTCGGATATTCGGATATCCGAAAAAAATAAAAATTATATTTTCGGATATTTCGGATATCTGAAATATCCGAAAATTTTTAAAATCACTATCCGAATCCGCATTCGAAAATTCGGATATCCGAATTTTGGATTTCCAAAATTTCGGATTTCCGAATTTTTGGATATTTCGGATACGGATAGTTTTGAACACCCCTACCCCCACCCCCAGTTCACACCAGCCTCATGGTGGTGCAGTGTTGAGTGTGGGTTTGTAACCGGTCGGTGCGGGTTCGAATCCCGCATGAGGCGTTTTTTTTATTTCTTCGCCAATTAAAGACTTTCAAGAAATGACAATATGGCCCTTGCAATTTGAGTTTCACATAATGACACCAAGACCCTCTAGTTATATAACTGATTAACTTAGGTATAGATATTAGCTTGGTTAATCTTTTTTACTTAAAGAACCTAACTTAGTTAATAATCCTAATTAGCTTAGTGGTTTAAGTAACGTATTTTAATGATTTCTATAACATTTCTAACAAATTAACTGATCTTATTAATATTTTAAGTCTTAATTAAAAAGATTTCCCCCACAATGTTACAATAAAATAAAATAAAAAGAACAATATTCAAAATTTCGCATTTCATTGCAAATACTTCGGGTTCGGGTTACAATTTGAATCGGGCTTTGGAGATCCGATTTTGGCGGATGTTACAATGAAGAAACTACTTCAAAAATCATCAAAATCACTCTGAATTTTTACGTCTTCGTGATGCTTGGCGGAAACAAACATCATATCAAGAGCAATGGTGATTCGGAAGGCGGTTAGACCATCCTGAATCTAGCACCATGCTCTCATACCATTGTTAGGTGCCCATGACCTCTTGGATCGATGACGAACACCAAAACATTGCACTTGATTCAAGATATAAACATAAAACAAGGTAGAAAGTGCAGAAGATATAGAAAAACTCTTTCATGTTAATCTAGGTATCGCTTTCCATCCCCAAACCGACGGTCAGACTGAAAGAACGATTCGTACTCTGGAAGACATGCTTCGCTCGTGTGTCATAGATTTCGGTGGTAATTGGGACGCACACTTACCCTTGGTCGAATTCTCGTACAATAACAGTTATCATTCTAGCATACAAATGGCACCATTTGAGGCTTTATACGGAAGAAAATGTCGATCGCCGATTGTGTGGCACGAGATCGGAGATCCGCAACTAACCGGTCCTGAGCTACTGCAAGAAACGACTGACAAAGTCCTCCAGATTCTAGACAATCTGCTGAAAGCTCGGAGTCGTCAGAAAAGTTACGCCAATAGACGACGCAAGCCCCTTGAATTTGACGTTGGCGATCACGTACTCCTAAAGGTATCACCTTGGAAGGGTGTGATCAGATTCGGCAAGAAAGGAAAGCTCGCGCCTCGATATGTTGGACCCTTTAAGATTCTGGAAAGGATCGGCAAAGTGGCCTACAGACTCGAACTACCAGAGGGACTTAGCAACGTTCACCCGACTTTCCATGTATCGAACCTCTGAAAGTGCCTAGCCGAGCAGGATTTACAAGTTCCACTGGAGGATCTGCAAGTGGACGAAACATTACACTTCGTGGAGAAGCCTGTCGAGATCATGGATCGAGAAACCATGAAGCTCAGGCGCTCATGCATTCCCATTGTAAAGGTTCGCTGGGAAGGCAAACGAGGCGCAGAGTTCACCTGGGAACTCGAAAGTGACATGAAGGCGAAGTACCCGCAGTTGTTTGTTACGGCGTCAGCCTAATTTCGAACCCGCTATGGCCATTATGAATTCGTCGTAATGCCCTTTGGTTTAACTAATGCGCCTGCGGTTTTCATGGATTTGATGAACCGTGTGTGCTAACCGTTTCTTGACCGCTTCGTCATTGTATTCATCGACGACATCCTTATCTATTCAAGGTCAAAAACCGAACACGCGAAGCATCTACATTTGGTTCTCGAGTTACTCCAGGGGAATCAACTCTATGCCAAGTTCTCCAAGTGCAAATTTTGGCTGGAGGAGGTTCAATTCCTCGGTCACATTGTCAATAGTCAAGGTATTCACGTCAACCCTGCAAAGATTGAAGCTGTTAAGAGCTGGGTTACTCCAAAATCACCATCCGATGTTCGTTCGTTCCTTGGATTGGCGGGCTATTACCGTCGATTCATCGCTGACTTCTCAAAAATCGTTGTCCCGCTTACTTCCTTGACGCATAAAGACAAGCCTTTTGTTTGGGGAACTGAACAAGAGACTGCCTTTCAAACTCTCAAGCATATGCTCTGCAATGCTCCCGTCCTCGCTTTACCCGATGGAAACGATGACTTCATTGTCTACTGTGATGCCTCGACCCTCGGTCTTGGTTGTGTTCTCATGCAACGAGACAAGGTTATCACTTACGCATCTCGTCAGCTCAAGATCCATGAGAAGAACTATACAACCCACGACCTCGAGCTAGGCGCAGTTATTTTTGAGTTGAAAATTTGGCGACACTACCTTTACGGTACCAAGTGTACGGTCTTCACCGACCATAGGAGCCTACAACACATTTTCAGTAAAAAAGAACTGAATATCCGTCAACGCCGATGGGTAGAACTTCTCAACGATTACGACTGTGAGATTCGTTATCATCCTGGCAAAGCAAATGTCGTTGCCGACGCTCTATGCAGGCGAAGCTATTTGCATAGCGTTCGTAATATCAAGTCCAACACCATCTCGAAACTCTTAGCCGTGACGCTCAGCATGCCTGTTTCACCGAACGCACCTTGAAGAAGGAAAGGATTTACCATGATGGCGAACAGTTAGTGAATAAATCGAATGGGATCTTCCATTATTTGGACCGAATATGGATTCCCAAACGCACTAACCTGCGACAAATCCTGTTGGATGAAGCCCTCAATTCTCGATATTCTATTCATCCTGGTGCCGACAAGATGTACCATGACCTTCGTCAATGGTATTGGTGGCCTGGAATGAAGAAGGATATCGCAATCTATGTTTCGAAGTGCCTGACTTGCTCGAAAGTTTAGGACGAGCAACAAAGACCCTCTGGCTTGCTTGTGCAACCTGAAATACCGATGTGGAAATGGGAAAGCATAGCCATGGACTTTATCACGAAACTCCCGCGTACGACTTCAGGTCACGATAGCATCTGGGTTATCGTTGACCGATTGACTAAATCTGCTCATTTCCTGTCGATACGAGAAGACTTCAAGGTAGAAAAATTAGCCCGAATCTACACCGACGAAATTATCTGTCGACACGGTACACCTCGTGACATCATCTCTGACCGCGATGGTCGGTTTACCTCGCGTCTTTGGGAAACATTTCAATCTGCTCTCGGTACTACGATTAATCTAGGTACTACTTTCCATCCCCAAACCGATGGTCAGACTGAAAGAACGATTCGTACTCTGGAAGACATGCTTCGCTCATGTGTCACAGATTTCGGTGGTAATTGGGACGTGCACTTACCCTTGGTCGAATTATCATACAACAGCATTTATCATTCTAGCATACAAATGACACCATTTGAAGCTTTATACCGAAGGAAATGTCGATCGCCGATTGTGTGGCACGAGATCGGAGATGCGCAACTAACCGGTCCTGAGCTACTGCAAGAAACTACTGACAAAGTCCTCCAGATTCGAGACAATCTGCTGAAAGCTCGGAGTCGTCAGAAAAGTTACGCCGATAGACGACGCAAGCCCCTTGAATTAGACGTTGGCGATCACATACTCCTAAAGGTATCACCTTGGAAGGGTGTGATCAGATTCGGCAAGAAAGGAAAGCTCGCGCCTTGATATGTTGGACCCTTTAAGATTCTGGAAAGGATCGGCAAAGTGACCTACATACTTGAACTACCGGAGGGACTTAGCAACGTTCACCCAACATTCCATGTATCGAACCTCAGAAAGTGCCTAGCCGAGCAGGATTTACAAGTTCCACTTGAGGATCTGCAAGTGGACGAAACATTACACTTCATGGAGAAGCCTGTTGAGATCATGGATCGAGAAACCAAGAAGCTCAGGCGCTCACGCATTCCCATTATGAAGGTTCGTTGGGAAGGCAAACGAGGCGCAGAGTTCACCTGGGAACTCGAAAGTGACATGAAGGCGAAGTACCCGCAGTTGTTTGTTACAGGTTCAGCCTAATTTCGGGACGAAATTCCCTTAAGAGGGGGAGGCTGTAACACCCCGTATTACGAAAGTCAAAGTCTAAGTCAAGATTGAAGTCAAAGGAAGAAAAGATTGCTAATTGCGATCTGTCACTCCTTGCTCAATTACTGATTTGACTTCTTTGACTTGTAATCGAATCTTTTACTTTAATCGCTTTAGTTGTATTATGTGTAGTATCTATTAATAACCGAGATTTAATCGATGTTTATCGCATGTTTTATCGCTTTATCGCTAATCGCATCGCAATCACGCTCGAACCTTGATTGGTAGATTCTGAATATTGTTTTATGTGTGTGTGTTACTTATGTGTTACTTGTGCATGTTTACTTTATGTTTGTGGTGATTAATCGAAACGCAATCGCAACCCTATCGCATCGCAAACACTAGACACAAGTTAATTATAGTGATTGTATGTTGGATATAGTATTGTGTGTTTATTATTAATCTATCGAATCGCATAATCGTTACTCACCTAAACGCATCGCAACGCTCAAAACGCGAATCAAAATGTCGGAACGCAACTCGTCGGAGCCACTCGATCGAGTGACCACTCGATCGAATGGCCATCCGATCGGATTGCCACCCTATCGGATTGCCATCCGATCGGAGTGTCATCCGATCGAGGTGCATCCTGTTCGACACTTGCCCTCCTTTCCCTTTTTGGCAACCTATAAATACCCCTCCTGTCACATCACTTGATGTGACAGCTCCCTCACTCGACCAGCAGCGTTTCAAGCCTTATTTCTCTCGATTTCTCACGATTCTTGTAAGTTTTCAACCTAAATCTTGTCCTTCTATGATCTACACACACTTCTTCATACTTTTCTCCTTTGAATCTTAACTTTTAACCGTGAAATCAACAGATTTGAGGTGTTCTAGGGTGATGTCATGATGGAGTTCTTGTGAACTTCAAGTTTTGACCTCATTCCACCAAGAATAACTCAAATCTGAAGGATTTCCACATGATTTCGCAACGATTTCGCATAGATCTACACATTTCAATGTTAAAAGGATTGAAAGAAACCTTTCCAACTTTCTTTCAACTCTTTTACACTCAATAGACTCAAAACCGATATAATCGGAGCTCATCCAGGCCTTCTACTCTTCTCTAGTGATGTGCCGATTTGAGATCTGGATCTTATAAACGAGACAACCGATTTCGGGATGAACATGAACAACCGTCAAGGAACAGTGAACTGATCGGACTAGGGTGATTCCTGTTCGATCGAACGACTTGGGACTCGACGAGGTCCCGTTGTTTAGTGCGTTATCATACCGTCTCGATCAAACTGCAAAACTTTCAAAAATAATCAAGTGCAAGACGATATGGTTCGTTGGGACAGATTGCCGTCCGATCGGATAGCCATCTGATCGAACAACTATCCGATCAGAATGCACTTGGTTCCACACTTAAACTTTTTACCTGAAATTTGCAAAGCTCTAAACGTCGAACGGATTGCCGTCCGATCGGATAGCCATCCGATCGAACGACCATCCGATCATGTGATATTTGGAACTTCGATACTTAATCACTTTCATAGTTTTCAAAGAACATCAGTTTCCAACGGATTACTATCCGGTCGGAATGCTATCCGATCGAGTGACAATCCTGCTGTGAACTTGTTCTCACTAAGTGTCCTGCCAATCGGATCGTTATCCGATCGAACCACCGTTCGTTCGATCGATGGCCTGGAAGGTAGAGATACTTCTCTGTTTTCAAAATGCTACAACGAAAACTTCAAAGCCATCATACACAAACACATCCTTACCAAACGAATGTCAATCCAATCGAATGGCCATCCGATCGGATGACCATCCAAACGGATTGACATCCGATCGAATGGTCAACCGATCAGATAGCCATCCGATCGGGTTGCCACTCGACACTTAGCCACTTGTAGGATCGTGAAATGATCTAATGAGTCGATCAGAAGAGTGCTCAGACAGAATCAGAGGCGGAATTCATTGATTCTATCTTTGTTTAGCTTGTATAACACTAGAATCACTATTAACTGTCTCGTTTATTTATCTCTGAACAATATACAGCACGTAGACACTTCGGCAGCACTTCGGCTCACCGGAACAAGAACAATACAACTGATTACGCTTGAATGGGTATATATAGGCATGTGATTTCGCTTGAACACGTTTCAAGCGAAATAACATTCTCAAGCGATATATCATTCAAGCGGAATAAACTTCATGATTTCGCTTGAATTATCCATCTGATTTCGCTTGAAATGACTTTGTGTCATTTCGAGCGGAAATACCTATAATCCCATTTCTCATTTAACGCGCTCTAATCTATCAGTTCTAATCTAAGACTCGAACGAAGATGAAGTCGACAGACAACTGCATCAACACCACTTTTCACCGTTTATCGCGCCGTTCTTCGCTTATGCTATCGTTAACTGTTCAGGCTAATCTCTCAGCGCTCCCTTCAATCCAAGGCAGTGTTTATTAACTTTATCGCGTCGTTCTTCGCTTTTGCTTTACGCACTTTTGGGTGTTACATAGTTACTTATTCAAATCACAATCGACACACAATGCAAACACTATTTATACGCTAACCGTTATTGCATGCTACGTGTTATTCGATGAATGCTTGTATGTTATGTTAACACAGTGATTGTTGCCTAACACCTTAGCAATGATAGCACTATAGTTTGGACTCAGCACCTGTCGTGGACAGGGGTTGTTAAGGGCTTTACTTCACGTGTCCCAGTGGGGATACGTGTTGCGCATTCTACAACTCGCAGTCACGTCTGTGCATATTTCTCTGTCGATAACCTACTTGTCGTTACTTTGAACATGTTACATGCTGGTTATGCGTAAACTATTTCGAACTCTATTATAGTATCAAACTTGTATGCTCACCTTTACACTATGTGTATTGACCTCTATTTTAACGTATGTGACAGGTGCCTAGGATGCTGTGCTTTGCTTGCTTTTCATGGAATCAAGTAGGATCGAGAGTCTAGAAACAAAGACAATTTATTTTATTTAAAATCTGAGTTGTCGGTTCATGTTTGTTTTGAGAATATCTATGTCTGTAATAATTGATTGCTTGGTAGGTTATGGTATGGGATTAATATTAACTATCTGGTAATTTAGTTGTTATGGAATTTCTCTTGACAATCTGTTTCGCTCAGTGCCATGCCTCGATGATCCGCCATCGGTTGGGGTGTGACAACAGTTACGAGGCAGATTATTGCACTTACATTTGTAGGGTAAAGTTCTTGTACAAATAATCTTAACATACTAAACATACAAATTGAAAGAAAACTCAAAAAGACAAGGTGGCATTTTTGTAATTATCAATAACTATCAAAGTTACTCTACAAATATACCTAAAAAACCTAACCCCCCCCCCCCACCCCCCAAAAACCTAAAAAAACCTAACCCCCCCCCCCCCCCCAAGCTAAAATGCTAAAAACTAAACCCCCAAAAAACCTAAAAATCTAAAAAAATAAAAAACACACACAAATTATTTTTTTTAACATTTTTTATTAAAAAATCGCTACTTTTAGTAGCAGCAAAAAAAAAGTTTTTTTTTGCTAACAAAATGTAGCGATTTTTTAATAAAAAATGTTAAAAAAAAAATTGTGTTTTTTAGGTATTTTTGGTTGAGTTCACATTTGTATAGTAATTTTGATAGTTGGTGGTAATTACAAAAATGTCACCTTGTCTTTTTGAGTTTTCCTTCAATTTGTATGTTTAGTATGTTAAGATTATTTGTATTTGATCTTTTGCCTACATTTGTAATCAAATATTAGCAAAAAAGCGGATTGAAATAATCCTTTACTTAATTATTTAAGAACTTAAACATCAGAAGGATAATATTTTTTAGTAGCCTTTTATTTTTATTCTTTACTCTTCGTTCAGTTTTTCAATAAACACGAGTGGAATTCTCTCATGTTACGCGACGATAATTCAATCGGAATTGTTACCGATTGCTGACGGTACTAGCACTTACTATAGCAATCAAAAGGGGAAACAAAATAAATAAATAAAGTTGTAAAATGCCTAAAAGAACATTCACACGTGTTTTACATCAATTAAAACCACTAAAAAGAATACTGGCATCGATTCTGTTACCGATGTTGTTAAGTCGAAATTGGTTTGTTTCGTCAGGGTACCAACGCTTTTTTATAGCATACAATAAAAACACTCTACTTTGAATTGAACTACGTTGTCAACAAAATTTATACCGGTACGTCAACAAAAAAATATAAACACAACCACATATTCAGATTTTTTAAATAGTTAATCAACGAAAATCATCCAAAGAAAATAAAATCGAATACAACTAAATAGGTTAAATATGCATATTGTTTAAAGTAAGAGGTGTTATTAAAACTTAAATAATATATCGTAAAACAGACTACTCTAATAATAACTAGTTGGACTTCTCTATGCTTTGCGGCGGGCTTTCAGGCAGTATTGGTCTCGTTCATTACAGTACGATATCGGCATTTGGCATAACATTCAACACGTGTTTTACATTGATTAAAAACTATAAAAACAGATATTTGTACTGGTGTTGTTCGGTCAGTGCTAGCACTCAATATATGTTACGATACCAAAAAATTACATGATTTTGAATACAACTCTATTTTTAATTAATTTTATACAGCCACGTCGATAAAACCATAAAAACGAATATGGTACATGTATCCGCGTTGTTTGTCGGTATTTGTTTGGCTTGTGACCATAAAAAAATATCAACTATATTTGACCCGTTCGAATAAAAATTGTATTGGAGAGATAACATATTTGAACTTCTATAAAGCGTTATATATTAATAAAAACGAAAAAGGGTATTCGACATCATTCTACAAAAGAAACTCAACCGTTGTTATACAGTACTAGTACTAATGTTGTTCGGACGATATTGATAATATTAAAAAAATTCGTTAAAGTTAAAATTAAAAATCTAAATATGTTTAAGGTTAAAGTTATAATATAATAAAACTATATAATATTAAAATATTAAAGAAAAACTATATATTCTTAAAATAATGGAACCACTGTTAATCCCCTCTTTCTATTAATATGTATAATAGTAACAATCATTTGTTTCATCTTTTATGCCTCTCATTTAAGTTAAAAAAATTAACATATTTTTTTAACGACCAACGAAATTAAAATCTGGCTATCTAGAGTAACCCAATGGTAAAAGGCGACCGTATACTACGCGATCACAGGCAGTACTGGGTAGCCCAAGCCCTCCATTATCGGTTTCGGAAAAAACCTGCGTTGTCCGAAGACCCATTGCTTTAAAACTCGTTGGGATTAGATTTGAACTTGAGACCTTTGACCTCAAACCCAAATCTTCATTTCCCCTTCGGTGCCAATTGAGTTGTAGATTATTATAAACTATAAATAAGCAACATGTACGTGCATATGGTAGTTATACCTTTGGTTTTGAGAATTTTTAAAAAAAAATTGGATTTTTCCTTTCTAACCCTAAAGTTTCAATCTTTGGCAATGTAAGTCTGAAGTTTCATTCTTTGGTAATTTAAACCCTTTGATTAGTTTGATTTTTCACTTATAATTCAAAGGTTTATATCTTTTGCAATTTAACCCTTTTGATTTGATTTTTTTTTTTTACTTTTAACCCAAAGTTTTTCATCATTTGCAATTTAACTCCAACACCTATTAACTTTCAACTCTGGTCCCTTATACTTTTTATCTTTCGCAAGTTTTCCGTTTAACGTTTAGTTCTAAATTTTCCGAGTTAACACGTCGCAACGTGCGTGTGGGGTTCAACGTTTTTTCATGTTTTTTTCTCGTTTGACAGGCCTGTCGCAACACGTTTATTTTCCCCTGTTTGATAAGTCTATCGCAACGCGCGGGTCAGAGATCAACTTACTTGTTCTTTTCTATGTTTTACACACATGTTCGCGGTCATGTAAAAAACATTTGACTTTCATCTAATATGGTATATAACTAACGAATCCCTGCCGTATTACGGCGGGTGATAATTCTAGTAGAAAATAAATTATAACGTATTCTATTCTATAACCTTACAATAACAAGTTGGGTGACCAGTGCCATACTCCTGCATGGTACTTGGTCGTCTTTATTAACATTCGTGTTTTGTTTTTTTTAATTGTTACCCTTCAACATTTAGCATTAGCATTTACAACCCTTTAACTTTTTAAAAACTTTATACTATTTTAACGTGCTTATATTTCAGCGCCGCCGCAACGCGCGATGCCATTTTTAACTTTAAAAAACATAATTTTTTCTTATTTTTATATGCTTGTCAGTACAAGTTCAGGTTTTTTTTTACGTTTTCAGTTAATCAACGTTTTGGCATAAATTTTGTTTTACAACAAGTGGGGTCAAAGATAACATGTTTTCATTTGACTTTATAAATTGGACTTACTTTACGTTTCGGCGCCACCGCAACTTGCGGTATCGTTTTTAACTTAAAAAAACATACTTTTTTTCTTAATTCTTTTGTACATGTCGGTGTAAGTTCATGTTGGTGTTCAACGTAAATTTCTTTCGCAAATAAGTGAGGTCATATATATTGCGTTTCCGTGCTTATTTTTATGTACATATTCAGTCTATCTACGTTTTAACGTAACTTTTGTTCTGAAACGATTGGGATCTTTCACAAATCCGAGTTACTTTACATTAGTACCCGCCGCGACGCGTGGGGAAATTTACTAGTTATAATTTTAAATAACATAAATCAAATTGTTATCCTTTTGTTTTCGTATCCATGTATATATGGTGAGCCATGTATATATTTTATTCTTAAAATACTTATCCATATTCGATTAAAAAATATGATATCCAGATTCGATAAAGTGAGAACCCAATACACGATAAAGAAAAAGTGGTTTGGTCAACACAATGAAAGTGATAAAAAATAATAGTCATAACAATAACTTAAGTTTGAGGCTTTATAAGAAAATACGATTTTATAACTTAAGTTTGAGGCTTTATAAGAAAATACGATGTTATAAAGTTATGACTTAAGTTTGAGCTTTGAGGCTTTATAAGAAAATACGATGTTATAAAAGGAAATATTATAAGGGATATCTAAGCCTTTAGAACAAATTTATATATTTTGTCGTATAAATCTATTTTATTCATACACACAATTTTCAAATATTTATAATTGAAGTAGAATTAAAACAAGTAATGCCCATGGCTTTATAGTCTAGTGGCATCTTGGGGTGAGATAAGGCTTTAGGACCAACAGGTCCTGGGTTCGATTCCTACAAAAGGTGTTTTTCCCATATTTATTGGATTTCCTCCTGAATTGGTGTATAGACATTATGCTTATTGGAGATGGATATGATCGGGTGGTTCCGCTGGTGGCACGGTAATACTCCGGTGGTACGTTAGTGATCCAAAATTTGCCGTTAAAAAAAAAAGAATTAAAATAAGTAATAAGTTTGATAGTAGGCTCGTAATGTCAAGCAGACCCTAACAATAGGTACCGGGTGAAGTGACACCCAAAATTTGTTTTTGCATGTTAGATGAAATTTAATATTGGTTTTATATGTAACTTATAAAGAACGAATCTTATTCATCATAAAAGAAAAACGATCTAATAAAAAAAATTACGGTATGTCGTTCTATAGACATATCATTTAGAAAGTATGTTTTTTTTTTTTGTATTTTCCTTTGTTTGTTTATTTAATATTAACATGAATTGGTCAGATTGATTAGTTGACAGACCAAAATTGATGAATATCTGAAATATATATTTGAATTACAATATATATATTGAGTAATGAGTAATTACAAACCTAATTTCATTATTATTATTATTATTATTATTATTATTATTATTATTATTATTATTATAATTATTATTATTATAAGGAGGAGGGACACCAGCGGGTAACCCTACCCGCAACTCACACACCATCGTCGGTGGGGCAAGTAGGGGCGGACGGGTAAGGGTTGAGTAGAAGCTGTATGCTTGTGTGTGGGGGTATGAGATATAGAGAGAGTTGTGTATATAGACAAAGAAAATACTAAGGTCTATTTTTAGGATCATCATCATCATCATCATACTCAGTAAATCCCACCAATAGCAAAGCAAAGGTAGGGTCTGAGGAGGGTAAGATGTAGACAGCCTTACCTCTACCCCGTAGGAATAGAGAGGCTGCTTCCAGTGAGACCCCCGGCTCGATAGTAGTTTTGCATCAAGCCTTGGACATAAGGCACATAACACTCGGCAATCGGGACAAAGACCGATTAGTGCATGTACCCTTTTGTCTTTCAGCTATCAACGCCACCACATGATGCATGATTAACCGTCCTCCACTTTTAACGTTATTTTCACGAAATTAGTAAAATAACGTTAAAATTAGTGCACTTTTACTTTTGCCCCCCGATGGCCCACACATATATACATTATATGCGCATACCGCAAGCGGGGTGCTATTAAATCAGATAGTTTAAGCTAGTGGATGGTATAAATGACATGATGCGAGGAGATTGACAGAAATTATGATAGAGGAGTTAAGTGCCCCGGCGGTCGAGTAGTCGACCTTGGCCACAGCGCCCGATGTCACGGTGGTTGACACGTTGTTCCTTACCGTTAAAAAAATGTCCCTCCCCTGATTTTTTCTTTGAACAACCAACAAATCAATCTCAAATACTATTAGGGCACCCACTAGACAAACGGAGTACTCCGAGAGTAACCCGAGTCGTCCAGCACCACTTCAGTGGAAAACCCGGTAACCCACCCGCCCGTAGACACAATGGTGAAATTACCGGTAAAACCCATTTGGGTCAAGGATCGAACCCAGATTTCCATGTGTCTCCTATCTTTGCCCATCAGTGAGAGTCTTCACAGAAAAACTCAAATTCTCCTACCACTTGAGCCGGATTTCGCCCATGGCATTATAGCCTAGTGGCATTTGGGGGTGGGATAAAGCTTTGGGACCAATAGGTCCTGGGTTCGATTCCCACAAGGGGGTTTTCCCATATTTATTGGGTTTCCTCTTGAATTGGTGTATATGCATTATGCCTAGTGGAGATGGATATGATCGGGTGGTTCCGCTGGTGACACGATGATACTCCAGTGGTCCGTCAATGATCCAAATTTGCCGTTAAAAAAAAAAACTTGAGCCGGATTTCATTGGCCCCCTTCCCTGATTAATCATTAAAATTGGTAAGCATTGGAGAGAGGGACCCTCAATGTTTTGCGTGCAAACGCACGCGCAGGCCCACGTGCATTCCTGGTTTAACGCTGGATTCCAAAATAAAGCTCAACGTTTTGCTTGACCCAAAAGAACATGCCTCGTAATAGAGACAATTCCAATTGGAAATTTGGAAGTAGCTTCCATATTTTTCATTATCTTAATTACTAGGTTAGTTCCCCGTGTGTTACACGGATTGAACAATTTAAACTATATAATAAATCCTATGTATTCTAATACATGAATTAAATATATGTAAAATTACTTTTATAATTTATAACCCGATTAGATGGTTATAAATTAATATTGATCATAATTTTATCACAATTAAATATAGTAATATATTTTTTTTAATGTTTTTCAGTGATGGATTATCGTATAGCACAAATATTTATTATGATTATCACAATTAACCAAGATTATTTATAATTATCGTACTAAATAAGTCCTAAATCTTTTATAGTTGATTAATACCATGGATATTGATTATGACCAATATTGTTGGTTAGATGTGATATTGATTAACATTATCTGTTTGGTGTTATTTAATTTGAAAACTTAGATAACAATGTATTTAAATAATTAAATAACTCATATCTTTACTATATAATAAAGTAAACTCTTAGAGGACATGTATCGTATTTTTATGCATTCTCAGAATCTTCTAAGACCATGCGTAATGGTTAATACCCCTTAAGGAGCATTTTTCGCCACATCAATATTATTGTGCCTCTTCAAAAATTGTGTAACGGTTAATGCCTATTTCATTCATTATTTTCCATTTTTTTTCTTCTCTTTAGACAACGGCATTTTTAGGAAACCTTATAAATGCATTTCTTTAATTGAATAATGATAAGGGTTTGAGCGGGAAAAAATTGTGAGGTAAAAATATGGTAGTGACATATCTCAAAGTTTGTAATAACTTAAAATTTTGATTCGCAGAAAAAAAAAATGCTATATATTAGTAAGATTAGATATTTTATTTAATAATTATAACAAAGTAACATGTAAAGAAAAATATGATAGAAATACAAAAGTTATTATTATTAATATATATACTACAAAATAATATATTAATACGTTATACGTTAATGATAATAAAACAATGATATTACGGACATGCTATTAATGATAATGATAATAGAATATTTAATTATTTATTTAGGAAAGATCAAATAGTATATTTTATAGGTTATATCATATATTGATGGGATTTTAATTTTTGTAATTTATAAAAATTAGAGATAACTAATATTAGTTATCAGTAATATCGAATAGTTAAAGAATATTGATATGGTTGAAGAGATTAAACTAAATAATATTTCATAGGAGATTATCTATAATTAATTAGAAGATATTAAACTAAATGATAATTATCCATAGAGTACATGGCCTAATATTGTGACAAGTGTCCCAAACATGGTTTCTTTTATTATATAGTATAGATAAGATTGTAATCTAATAAAGCTATAATCTATTCAAAAAACTAATATTATATTATAAGGTTGTTCAAACAGTTTTTAATAACTTAAACTTTCTAAACCTTTTTAAAATAAAGATTCAAAAACTAATGTTATATTATAAGGTTGTTCAAACAGTTTTTAATAAATTAAACTTTCTAAACCTTTTTAAAATAAAGGTTATTATAAAACCTTAGCTAATACCTAACTTGTTACCTTTTATACGGATCAAGATTTAATGAAGTGAGGTTGCAACTGCTAAGAAAAGCGAGCATGGATAAATATTATGATTTTATAATTTGGTAATAACGAGAATGCGCGTGCGTTACGGCAGGTGCGTCTGTTTTGTCGTCTCGTAGTTGTTGACGTTTGTGGTGTGTCTATGGCGTTTGGCGTTTGTGGGTTATTCGTTATGGTGATGTGTGAAGTAAGCAGGAAGCAACAATGACGTGCACAGATACTAATTAATAAATTATCAACAATACAAAGACTAGTTTTAAGCTAAAAGACCTAAAATATTAACTACACACGTAGATACGCAAGCGTGCCTATCATTAGCATAATATAATTCAGGTAAGTTATCGAGTATCAATCCTAGGAAACGATAGGTTTAATACTATACCCTTGGTTAATATTTAACAGATGTATTAGTGAGGTTTTTATGAAATAAATTAGTCACAACAGAAATACCTGAAAAAGATGTTTGCGAAATCAAATGTGTAAAAGATAATCAATTAGGATCATAATCCTCCTAGTCATTTTTGTTATATTATATACTAGGTTAGAGCCCGCGTTATACGCGGTTTAACAAATAAATACTCTGAATTGCTTTTGGAACTTGTAAGCATTAGCATATTTGTGTATGTTAATTGCTTTTGGAACTTGTAAGCATGAACATGTTTGTGTACATAACAGGATATGCACATTATGGTTTTAAAAAGAAATTTTAAATTATGATTGGTAGCTTACAAACTAAAATAAATGTTACGAATTTATAGTAGTAGATATATAGAAGTTGAGCAGATAAACTATAGGTGAAAGATGATGTTTTCTACATGTTGAAATGCAAAACCCGACCTGATTGTGTTACGATGACTTTTATTTCTATATGTAAACTATGTATACAACATTCTAACTCTAGGAATCTTTACAAGAAATGGCATCATTCTAGCTTTGGTTAATATTTCAGTTTAGATGCATATAATACAATGAGATGATGCACGATGATTGGTTTATACTAACAACACCCTTTGAAGTTAAGGAAATTTTTGAGTGTCCAATGAGAAAACACATGAAACACCCTTTTGAATGAGTGAAAAAGCTACTAAATTCGAACTCGCAACACATTGCCTTCCACCACCATAAACTCTATCAAAGTCCCTGTAAATTAAGCAAAACCCACAAATATATTAACAAAACTATACTTAAAAACAAATTAAATAAACCTAAAAATACCTAGTGCAGACCGGTTTGGCAGGTTCATGACCCACTTGACCATTGATAGTTATCCATCTTGTGGTTCCATCTATCCATTAAAATCTCCAATCACTTGTGCTTCTCTGCTCATTTGTAAAGTAAACCAATAAATTAGAATCTTGAACATATAATTTGTTGCTAGAGGGTTGTATGAGAACATATGATATCCATAAAATACTCAGCAAGTGAAGAAAAACATATGGAAACGGGTCACGCTGAAACACTTTTTTCAAAGCATTTTAGGTTTTTTTTTGGAACAGCCTGAATTACACCAAATCCGCCTTCATCGGGTTTGAACCCTTTACCTCAAGAGGAGCAATATCTTAACTCCAACGCATTTACCAATTGGACCTAACTCTAAGCATTTTATGTAGATAGTTATAGTCTAAATGCAACATAAACGCAATTAACATTTAGATTTAAGGAAATAAAACAAAGAATGCAGATTATAAAAAACATGCCAATAAGCTTTCAGCCAAGTGATGAAGGCGCAACTAATCACTGGAAGGCCGTAAGGGTATTCTCCTTTTTGTGGCCTATCTAGAAGAAAGAAAGATACAGACTACAAACACTGCAACAACATTCTTCATTTGTGTCTACATCTTCATTTATCTTTTTAATTTTGTATTTTCCTGTGTGAGTCAATGAATTTGGTATAGTAAACTTGTACAACATTTACTTTTTATAAAGAAGCGAGTAAATTAGGAATGAGCATTTGGTATCGGGTACCGGTACCGAACCGATACTACATGTACCGAATTTCGCGTACTAGATTATTTTTGGTACCAATTCGGCACCACTTTTTGGAATATTCGGTACCGGTACTTTCGGTGCTTTAGCATTTTCATTTATACGTTATGTAAAAACTATTTTTTATATTCTTTGATCATGTAAGCATTTTTTAATTATAATATTTAAAGTTTAAATAAATTAAGTGGGTTTTTGAATATATTATTGAAAGTCTAAACCTAAACTGGTTCTAGTGGAAATGGACCCGTCGGTTGTAACCGGAACCGAACCGCAAACCGTTTTCTCCTAAATTTAAGAACCGAAACCAGACCCGAAATATAACAATACGGTTTGGATCTAGCGGTTCTGGTTTGGTTCCCCGGTTCTGACGATTTGGAACCGTAAGTTGCTCAGCCCTAATCAAAGTAACAACTCTAAAAAACAGGCAGTAAAGAACAGCATTGGTTTTGCTTCCTTTAAAATTGTCAAAATCATAATGTTTGATGTTGGAAGTGTGTTCAAAAACTGGTTATCTAAACTTATTAATCAAAGTGACAAAAAAATGTCATGGACAAATAAGAATGTGTAAAGATGCTAAAGACATGTAATGTAAGAGCATTCACATCCAAACCATCAAATTATACATACATTCCACTAAAAAACAACTCTTATATCAATATATTTCTACTAAAAACAAATACTTTTTATCTCTCCTTTTCAATTAAATAATATTATCATCATATTTTTCTCTCTCCTTCACTCACAACCACTTTCAATATATATTAAAAAAATTATACTGGTGAACAATGTCCCCCCAAATATATAGATGAACAGTAACATTTTCTCTCTCCTCCACTCACAACCACTTTTTGTACCCTTTATAATATAAAAACTCCCACTCACATATTTTGATGGATAGAATGTGAATGCTCTAATGGGAGTTTCAAACCATGATGAATGAAAAAATAGACCCGAAAGAAACCGAACTCGAAAGACGCCTGAATAGATACTTATGTCTTTAAAAAAAACTAAAGAAAAGCATAAATTAGAAAACACAACTCATAATTATTTTACACAAACGCTCAAAGAAAACTTGAAGACAAAAATTCTTTTATAAGTTAACTTGCTTCCAAAGTTCAAATAATCATGTCATACCCTATGTAAACATCAAAACCCCATACAAAATACATTATCCAATAGCTCTTAAAACCACTGTTTATGCTCCCTCTATATGCGTTCAACATAAATAGTAAACTTCTTCATAATACATATTTAAAAAAAAACAAATTTATCAAGAGAAAGGGAAAATGGCGATTACCTTAATCGATGAGAAGGTTGAATTCAATTCCCATCGCTTTTCACCTGTAAAAAAATTGCTTTCACTTTATGATATGGGCTTTTTTATATTGGCATTACTAACCATTGCATTAACAATACATAATTCATGTTTTCACCTTAGCTTATCGATTTTAAAAGGAAACAATGGTATTACATGTTTAGAATCTTGCTAATCTCATGCCAATTAATCTAGCGCACATATTCAAGCATACACAAACCACCATAAATGTTCACACAGTTAAAGTTAAGAGGGCATTTGAGTCCCCCGCAAGCCCTATGTATCAAGTCTAGTCATCCAAAACATATTTGTTATATAATTACCCACTTGCAAGTGTCTTTCAGACCAAAAGCCCCTTCCCAACCTATGCATCAAGTCTAGTTCCTAATCTCTTTAATTAACACATAACCATATCTAAAAAAATGAACTGAATAAACTAATCTCTTTAACACAAGTTTGTTGACCTAGAAATCGGACCAACTACCGTTATTTTTCGACGATTGATCACGAATAAACATAGATTAAAGACGAAGCATGAAAAGAATGTTAGGTTTAGAGTAGTCTAGATCGAGAAACAACCTTACCTTTAAATATAGAAGATGCAATGGATGCGATTTCTGAATCGGTGTAAACAGGTGCGATGCAATGGAAGATTTAGGGCTTTCTCAATGGAATGGTTGAAAGAAGCATCCATCTGATTTTTAGGGTTTGAATTGTGTGGCTGAAGGAAGGGGAAATAAGATGCAGCGTATGAGAGATGTGAGAGATGAGAAAAAGAGCAGAAAAGCCTTTTGTGGTTTTAGCGCTATTTTGATTCAAGGTGCAGGGAATGAATTTGAATTTTGAATGATACAAGTTGTTTTAGGAAAACTGGAAAAGGCAGAGATGTCTGTGTTTGAACCAGATAAGCTGGTTTGGGGAGAAAGAGAAGTTTCAGAGGAGAGATATGTAGAACATAGACTTTGACTTTGTATTTTTCAGAATTAGGGTTTAATTAAAATAAAAAATCTAGGAAAATTACACATAGGATAAGATTAAGGAAGGGGGCTTGTGAACGTGACACCTAGGATTGCAAAGTTTTGCTTTATTATATAGGAAGATTTATGAAAAACTCATTTTGACAAGAATCAAAATGAGGTGTGAAGTGCTAAAAAATAATACCCTACCAAGTTAACTACATAATCTAGAATACCTAAATTACAGGCACACTTCGATAATCCGATTTTAAGTTTTTTTTTTTGGATGGCAAAATGGAATATTATTATCAACCAACAAAACCACTCCCAAGCAAGTAGCTGAGGAGCTAAAAAAGAACACAAACAATAGTTGAAATAATAAACATACAACATACAAACTCATTCTAGTGCATCTATACCAACTCTGCTCCAATTCTCCCAATGCGGTACTACTGATGCGTGTGTAGCGTTATATATTTTTATCTATATTTTTAGCCCTTTTTACCACTTTAGTCAAGTTTTAAATTTATAAAACACGATATTCTACTAACACTAAACACACATATGGGCAAGTGCACCCATCGTGAGCGTAGTATAGCGTTGGTAAGATACCGAGGTCGTCCAAGGACACAAGAGATTTTAGTACCGGTTTATTCTCAACGTCTAATCAAATCAAAATTTTAGAAAAAGGTTTAAACATGAAAATAAAAACTAAAAATGCTGAAAATAAAAATAAAATAAAAACAGATAGACAAGATGAATCACTTGGATCTGACTCGCCTTTAATGTAACCTTTGATGTTTTCCGCACTTTTGCACTTTTTAAGAGATTATCTTAGTTATAGTAGTAGGCTCCTCTTTTGAAGGTGACGTTACCCTCAACCCAGTCGTTTGAGTCAGCAAGGATACAATCCTAAAGGGTTGGAATATTGAAAGATAATTAATTAAGTTATTAATGCGTAATGTGGTAGGCCCCTCTTTTGAAGGTGACGTTACCCTCGGCTAAGTGGTTTGAGTCAGCAGGGATACAATCCCAAGTAGCGGGTTAATGTACTAATAGTAGTTTACATATGAGGGGATCAAGCCATTCGCACCCCCGCCATCCAATACCAATGGGTATTGAAGGAGGTCCTAGTAAGCTTGACCCAGGTCCTTGCAGGATCTATACACTGAACAAGGCAAGAACCTTACCAAACAATTCCCTTAACCCCCGACCAGGTAGCCAACATATCTCTATATAGACCGTAGAGATATGAATGGTGTAAATCTTTTATTTTATATAGACAGTAAAATAACGCCAAGACACCACGGACAAATGATAAGGAAGTTTCATCTTCAACATAAGAAACTAGTTATTAAAGTCATTAATACAAAACCAAATAAAAAGTGCGAAAAGATTAAAAAACAAAAGTATTATACTAAATGCTTGTCTTCACCAAGTGATGTAAGAGACTTAGGAAAACATGGCATTTGATTGTCAAGAACTCTTACTATCAATCTTGGATCCCGAGACTACTACACACACTCTATGATGGATGATGGATGATGGTGGTGGATGTGGGTGTTGTGATGGTGGTGGAGTGTGGGTGAAGTGGGAGAGAGGTGGTTTGTCAAGTGATGCTTTTGAAGTGAACCAAGCACCTCTATTTATAGCCTGCACAGAAGCCCGGACACGGCCCCGTGTCCACTGGGCACGGCCCCGTCTCCATCCACTTTCTCTTACTTCATTAATTGCAGTTTGTCTGCATTAGTTGACCACGCCCCCGTGTCCGCTGGGCACGGCCCCGTGTGCAGAAGCGTATCTGTACTATCAAGATTTGCTTGGATTCTGCGAATCTTAGCGTTGACCACGGCCGTGTGGAGCTGGGCACGCCCCCGTGTTGGGGAATAGAAGCTTCTACGCTTTTGTCTTTTCTGCAGACACTTGGGCACGCCCCCGTGTCCGCTGGGCATGGGGCGTGTTCAGCCTACTGATGTCTTGTTTTTACTTGGGAAGATGCTGTCGAGGGGTCGGGCATGCCATGTTTATTCCTTTTCTTGTATTTATGTTAGATTTGGCTGTGTTTTTGCTTCTTTTGTTCATTTAAGCTCTTTTAACCCTGAAAATACAAAAGGAAGACAAAAGCACACTTTTCCAACATTAGTACTAAAAAAGGGTTAGTTTTATACCTCATTTGATGTAATTTATATGTTGTTTTTTGCACACATCAGTACCTTGATTTTCAATCTTTGATTAAGCCATAAGAATGTTGTTTCCTTTATCTCCTCTGCGATTCTTCCTGACTCACCCATTTTGCCAAGGAAAATTTTCTCGTTTCGTGCTTTCCATACGCACCACAAAGTGCAGAGACATATAGCATGTGCCGCCTTCCTTCTAATTCTGGAACCCGGCAGAGCCACAACGTCCTCCAATAAGCCTTTCAGTGTACAAGTTCTCTGCCCCAGTGACCTATTCATCCAACCACAAACTGAGGGCCAAACTGCCCCCGCATTACGACAGTTCAACAGAGCATGATCAGTAGTTTCTTCTACAAAACCACATTGGCCACAGGCCGATGAAGTTACCCTCACACCTCTTGTTATTAATGCTTTTGCTGTCGGGATTTTTTCGTCAATCGCCTTCCAAACAAACATGTTACATTTTTGTGTCGCCCAATTGTTCCATATGAAGTCGCACGCTTGAGCATTTAGATCTATTTGCCTTGCCAAAAGTTGTCGAACACACCTCACTGAAAACCCTCCGTTGTCCTCGTCTTTGCACATCCACTGGTCTTCCTTATAGGAAAAGTTCTGCTGTAATAACATATTTTTAACTGCTGCATCTCATCCTTTTTCTGAATCACTACTCGGAGTCCTAATCCACGCCCAATCCCATATCTTTGCTCCATTACTTAACTTGTAGCACTCGCATACCTTAAGCTCCCTTATTTTTTGCAATCTGGTAAAGACTAGGGAAATGATCCCTTAGTGGGCCATCCCTGATCGAGTAATCTGCCCAAAACAAACACTTGTTACCCAAACCCACTTTGCATACCAACTGCTTTTGTACATCCACATTCAATTTACAGAATTCTTTCCCGATATCACTAATGGTTTTCCACACGCCCGAGAGTGCTTTCTTAACCGGGATAACCCGCACCGTTCTCTGATTTTGATGTATTCTTGTATAACTTGAGCCCATAGTTGGTTAGGTTCCATTTTCAGACACCACCACCACTTTACTAGTAGAGCTAAGTTCAAATCGCTAATACTTCCGACTCCGAGCCCACCAAATTTTTTTAATGCCACTATTTTTTCCCATCTCACCCACCTTATTTTTTTATTTTTACTACAACCACCCCACCCCATAAAAACTTCCTCCTAATGCCTTCCAACATTTTTATTACGGCCTTTGGACACTTATAAAGTGATAAATAGAAGTTTGGTAAACTACCTAATACCACTGTATGTTTATTATTTCAACTATTGTTGTAACACCCCGTGTTACGAAAGTCAAAGTCAAAGTCAAGATTGAAGTCAAAGGAAGAAAAGATTGCTAATTGCGATCTATCACTCCTTGCTTAATTACTATTTTGACTTCTTTGACTTGTAATCGAATCTTTTATTTTAATCGCTTTAGTTGTATTATGTGGAGTATCTGTTAATAATCAAGATTTAATCGATGTTTATCACATGTTTTATCGCTTTATCGCTAATCGCATCGCAATCGCGCTCGCACCTTGATTGGCAGATTCTGAATATTGTTTTACGTGTGTGTGTTAGTTATGTGTCACTTGTGCATGTTTACTTTATGTTTGTGGTGATTAATCGAAACGCAATCGCAACTCTATCGCATCGCAATTTAATCGCAAATGCCAGGCGCAAGTTAATTATAGTGATTGTATGTTAGATATAGTATTGTGTGTTTATTATTAATCTATTGCAACGCATAATCGAAACTCGCTCAAACGCATCGCAACGCTCAGAACACAAAATGAAACATCAGAACGCAACTCGTCGGAGCCACTCGATCGAGTGACCACTCGATCGAATGGCCATCCGATCGGATTGCCATCCGATCAGAGTGTCATCCGATCGAGGTGCACCCTATTCGATACTTGCCCTCCTTTCCCTTTTTGACAACCTATAAATACCCCTCCTATCACATCACTTGATGTGACAGCTCCCTCACTCGACCAGCAGCGTTCCAAGCCTTCTTTCTCTCGATTTCTCGCGATTCTTATAAGTTTTCAACCTAAATCTTGTACTTCTATGATCTACACACACTTCTTCATCTTTTCCACCTTTAATCTTAACTTCTAACTGTGAAATCAATAGATTTAAGGTGTTCTAGGGTGATGTCATCATGGAGTTCTTATGAACTTTAAGTCTTAACCTAATTCCACCAAGAATAACTCAGATCTGAAGGATTTCCACATGATTTCACAACGATTTCGCATAGATCTAAACATTTCAATGTTAAAAGGATTGAAAGAAACTTTTCCAACTTTCTTTCAACTCTTTTACACTCAATGCACTCAAACTCGATAGAATCGGAGCTCATTCAGGCCTTCTACTCTTTCTTAGTGACGTGTTGGTTTGAGATCTGTATTCTATCAACGAGACAACTGATATCGGGATAGACATGAACAACCGTCAAGGAACAGTCAACTGATCGGATCAGGGTGATTCCTGTTCGGTCGAACTACTTAGGACTTGCTGAGGTTCCGTTGTTTAGAACGTTGTCGTACCATCTCGATTAAACTGCAAGACTTTCAAAAGAAACCAAGTTCAAGATGATTTGGTTCATTGGGACGGATTGCCGCCCGATCGGATAGCCATCCGATCGAACGACCAGTCGATCAGACTGCACTTGGTCCCACACTTAAACATTTTTCAAACTTTTTCAAGTATCTGAACGTCGAACGGATTGCCGTCCGATCGGATAGCCATCCAATCGAATGACCATCCGATCATGTAACATTTGGAACTTCGATACTTAATCATTTTTCATGTTTTCAAAGAACATCAGTTCCTAACGGATTGCTAACCGATCGGATTGCTATCCGATCGGGTGACAATCCTGCTGTGAACTTGTTCTCACTAAGTGTCTTGTCAATCGGATCGCTATTCGATCGAATGACCGTTCGATCGACGACCTGAAAGGTAGAGATACTTCTCTGTTTTCAAAATGCTACAACGAAAACTTCAAAGCCATCATACACAAACACATCCATCCCAAACGAACGTCAATCCAATCGAATGGCCATCCGATCGGATGGCCATCCGATCGGATCGCCATCCGATCGGATCGCCATCCGATCGGATCGCCATCCGCAAACACATCCATCCCAAACGAACGTCAATCCAATCGAATGGCCATCCGATCGGATGGCCATCCGATCGGATGGCCATCCGATCGGATGGCCATCCGATGGCGATCGGATCGCCATCCGATCGGATCGCCATCCGATCGGATCGCCATCCGATCGGATCGCCATCCGATCGGATCGCCATCCGATACTTTGACACTTTGCACCATTTTACGTGTCGTTCATCGCTTATGCTATCGTTAACTGTTCAGGCTAACCTCTCAGCGCTCCCTTCAATCCAAGACAGTGTTTACTTGTTAAACGCTATCTGTGAGTATACTCGAACCCTTTTTTCTTTACGCACTTTTGGGTGTTACATACGTTACTTATTCTAAATCACAATCGACACACAACGCAAACACTATTTATACGCAAACCGTTATTGCATGCTCTGTGTTATTCGGTGAATGCTTGTATGTTATGTTAACACAGTGATTGTTGCCTGACACCTTAGCAATGATAGTACTATAGTTTGGACTCAGCACCTGTCGTGGACAGGGGTTGTTAAGGGCTTTACTTCACGAGTCCCAGTGGGGATATGTGTTGTGCATTCTTCAACTCGCAGTCACGTCTGTGTATATTTCTCCGTCGATAACCTACTTGCCTTCACTTTGTACATGTTACATGCTGGTTATGCGTAAACTATTTCGAACTCTACTATACAATTAAACTTGTGTGCTCACCTTTACACTTTGTGTATTGGCCTCTATTTTAATGTATGTGACAGGTGCTTAGGATGCTAGCTTGCTATTTAATGGAATTGAGCTAGGATGGAGTCTAGAAATAATCTAAATAAAAATTTGAGTTGTCGGAATGGATATTTTGTCTTTGAGAACAATGTCTGTAATAACTGTTTTTATTTTATATGTTTATGGTATGGGACACGAACTTTTAATATAATATAACTAATAGTTGTTATGGATTCTCCTGGACAATCTGTTTCGCTCAGTGTTGCGCCCCGATGATTCCACCATCAGTTGGGGTGTGACAGATTGGTATCAGAGCCATAACTATAGGGAATTAGGCAAGACTCGAGCTAGTCCGGGTTGATGTCTTAGAAACGACCTAGTCTATAGTCTAAGTACCAATGGACCGACTTGTGCATACCTTGTAGGGGCTTTGTACAAGCTTACTTGCTATACTCGCTCGCACTCATTCTATACTATCACTACTGCATTTCCTAAGGCAGTCGCACTGCACTGTTTTCAAAAAAATGAACGAGTGATTAGGTGTGAAAGCCGCAAAATCTCGATCAGATCGCTTGTTCGACCCGCATCTTTACTATAAACAAGAGAATTTGCGTTGAATCATGAGTGAAATCCGTACTTCGACGCAAATTCCTTTCCCAATCTCGTGATTTTATCACACAAACAGGAATATAGTCGCTGAGCTAGGGGTGAAACCCGAATCTTGATGACTCATTCCGCTCTATTTTTGATTTTACAAAACTCTCACCAAAGTATCGATGGATTCCAACGACCCAAGTTGCGTAAATAGCCGAAAGGATGCGTGCCATTCACCATATGCAGTGATAGAGCACAGTCTATTAGGCCAAAATGTATACTCGTAGTCTTTGAGAATAGTCGAATCACTTTGGGTAGTCAACATCTTTCAAGCCTAAGACAATCTATCTTCGATTTCAAATCTCGCAATCGCGGATTCTATGTGTTTCGATTCTGAGCCCGCAACTGCTGACTTTGATATTTATCATTTTCATGTAAATTTTATGTGTTTTATGTGATTTATTTTTGGTGATTTATATGCTTTTCGCTCTCGCTTTGATCGACACACGACACGTACTGCATATCTATCTCAAATCGCTAACAAATCGCTACTACTTGGTGGATAATCGTATGCTATGTTACTCGCTTATGCTATACTACTCGATGTACTAATCATTGTGTGCTCGCTGTGTACTCGCAATCGCAATTCTCGAAATCGCTAATACTTTTGTGTGCCTATGTGATTATGTGCTTCTGTGATTCTGTGCCTATGTGATTATGTGTTTATGTGACTATACGTGTTCCTGAGCTTTAGATATATAGTAGCTTCTGGTGAATTCGCTAGACTATGTTAGGATTAATCGAAATAGTGATTGAGTCCTATGGCGATGTTTGTTGCAGACAATGTCGTCATTTGGATCGTTTCACTCTCGCGCTGCTCGTCGCAATCATGATGACAAACGCATTGCTGCCATCGTCTCGAAGCAGATGGCGAAAGTCATTCCTTAGATTGTTAGTGAGCTGAATGAAAATGCTAGCAAGTCTTCTGAAGAGTCCAAGACTGATTCGCCAAAGTCTACTTTTAGCTTCAAGCAGTTCAAATGCTGCGGACCGAAAGAATTTACCGGAGAAGATGGTCTGACGGCCATGTTTCAATGGTTTGATTCTATTGAAGTCACCTTGCGCCAGAGCGGCTGTCCGGAAAAACTTCTCACTGTTAACGCCAACGGCATCTTCCAATCCCGCGCTATAGATTGGTGGACGGCCGAGAGAAACAAAAGAGGGAATGATGCAGCTTACGGGCTGACGTGGGATGAGTTGAAGGATTTGATGAGGAAAGAGTTCTGCCCTCCCCACGAGCTCCAAAAGTTGGAGGATGAGTTCTGGCATATCAAGCAAAAGGATGGCGACAACGCTGGTTTGACTGCTCGTTTCAAGCAGCTAAGCATAATCTGTCCAGGTCAAGTCTCTACACCCGAAATCACCATCAAAAAGTATATCCGTGCTATTCCGGATTGCGTGGCTGATTTCGTTCAAGCTGCAAAGACGTCAACCATTGAGGAAACTTTCTTACTCGCTGCAGAGATCAACGACAAGCGAGTCAAGGCTGGTTATTGGGATAAAGCCTCCAAGAACCTTCATCAAGTCACCCTGCTCCAACTGCTGAAACCGCCACCGCACCGCAGTCATCAAAGGCCTCCCGTCGCAAGAGGAAGAACAACAACAACAATAGTAGCAAGAATTGCGCTGATACCGCTGCCGTTCCTCTTCAAGCTGTACCTGCTCAACCGCAACCCCAACACCGCCAAGCCGCGGCACCAGTAACCTATGCACCGCCGGCTACGCGGGCATACACTGGTCCTCACCCGGCTTACCCTACTTGTACCTATCATCACCTGGTGGGACTCGCTTGCAGATACTTTGTGCACTTCAACATGTACGACCATTTCAACGCCAACTGCCGTACAGGTCCACGCCAAGCACCAGCTCCAGCTCCTGCTCATCAAGCTCTACTTCCTGCTCCTCAAGGCCAACAAGCGGCTCCTGCTGTAACAACCCTTGCCAAAATTATTATTTCTTATTCTAATAATGCCCATTAAGGAAACCCTAATTGAGACCCCGAAGTGATATGGCGTGACCCATAATTTTTAAAACGGACAAAAATAGGATCAAGGCCCCCTAAAACCCAAGGGGGGTAGCCCTAATTGATAATTATCCTCATAAGACGAAGATAAATCATGAAAATTCGATCAATTTGACTCACCCAGGCTATACTGGACACGAGGCTACCCTAGCCTAAACTAG
Organism: Helianthus tuberosus; assembly: GCA_030545235.1. Taxonomy (NCBI): domain Eukaryota; kingdom Viridiplantae; phylum Streptophyta; class Magnoliopsida; order Asterales; family Asteraceae; genus Helianthus; species Helianthus tuberosus. The sequence goes on along the minus strand of CM060431.1, from coordinate 105,490,157 downwards.
TCGCCGTCGCGACACGCGCCAGAGGCTAGGGTGCCTGGCGCGACACGCGGGAGAGACCAAAATCCAGTATAAAGCCCAGGGGTTTGGCACTTGCATGGGGTGACTGTTTTGACGTAAAAATTCGTTTCGTACGTTGAGTTGTGCTCTGTTCTTTCTAATTTCACTCAAAAGTCCCGAATCTCTGCTGCGATAACAGGGTAATAACTCGATCACTGCTACGATACAATGTCCGATCGATTAAAACCAATACGATGGATGTTTAAGTGCTGCCTGAATACAGGCTATACTTTGTCATTCGTCGTGAGGATTTCGATCTCGTGAGTTATCGTAAATGTTGTATTAAGTTACTGACCTAGTTTCGTTTGCATTGTTATTTTAACTAGGTTACCAGGCTAAATCAGTAGGCGGACGCTGTCCAGTTAAATTTGCAATGTGAGTCATTCTCCTTTTACCAAATTGTTTACCAAAACTCTATTTGTTTTCAAAGTTATAATTACAGGGATTAAGTCTTTGTAATCTTCAATTACTGCCGATATGTGGGGTTTTGTATACATTACTTGATAACCGTCACCGTTGGACAACGGGTTAGCCAATTGGTAATATGACCATAGTCACAGATACGGTCAAGTGACAAATACCGATTGGGGTAATTGGTTGATATGTAAACATTGTAATCGCTCTTAATACTGTAGATTATAACGATGTGTTTTTTGTACAAATTGAATGACTCGCCAGTATTTCCCCGCTGATAAATTTTTTTTAAACATGTTTCAGGTGATTTACTGTGAACAAGGAAAAAGTGTCGCGTAGCACTCCCATCTTGAATGAAGTGGCTCAATAAATAAATAAACATGTTTTTGTAATCAGGGGATTTCCCAGTGAAATTCCTTTATTGTAAATTACGGGGTTTATCCCAAAACTTGAAATAAAATAAAGGAGTGTTTTCAGTTAAACGATCCTGTTAAAATTTCCGCTGCCAAATTAACCACCAACACCACGGGTTTTCTGGCTCGCGGCGTCCGAATCGGAAAACAGGGTCGGGGGCCGTGACAGAAAAAGGTGGTATCAGAGCCACTGATTTAAGCCTATATAAGTAACTGAAAAATATAAATTTTTCAAATTTGCCATTCTGTGATTCTGTGTGAATTTGCTTTAATAAATAACATTTTAACTTGAATTTTTGTGTGTTTCTTCATGTGTGCCTAACAGCATGAATGAACTGTCGGAAGCACTCCGAAACTTTACCATCCATACGACTGATATGGATATAACCGGAACCCAGACCGGTTATCAAGCTGACACTAAGGAGCCTATAGTGTTCCAGGCCAAGCCTCGGGAGAAACCAAAACCCAAAAAAAGAAGAAGGCTGATGGATTGGAAACAATGAAGAAAGAAGAAACCCGCTGCCCAACGGGTAAAGAAAACGGAGGATCCAAAAGGAAAGGGGAAAGAGATAGGAGAGAGCTCTGGCCATGCCCAGGAAATGCCACCTTGGGAGGAACTTGATAGAAAACTTGCAAATTGTGACCTCATCAGACCAGATGATGAAACCCTTTTCAATTTCCCCGCCCAGTCAGAACTTCCCATCAATTTGGAACCTACTATTCCAGACCCTATTGTCAGCCCTCAACCTGTTACAGGGCAGCTGGAAGAATGGTGGACGAGCGACTGGCATTTTCAGAATTTTATGAATAACCCAAATGTTTATTTTCCCCAGTTTGATCCTGAACCTACACCTTTTCCACCTATGAACCCGGAGAACGTTGCCGAATTGCGCCGCTATGGCGAGGAACTGGTGGATGCGGGGAATCGGATTCGAGAAGTGGGGGAAAACATCACATGGAAGTACGACGAGAGGGAGCGTCATTTCTAAAGAAGCCAGTTAACCTTAAGTTAAAAGTTTTGTATAATATTAAAATGTGAAAAAAAGATATAAATAATAATATAATATTGTATAATAATAATAACTAAAATAAAACCTTTGTAAAATAAATGACGTGTATTGATGCATAATATTATATATAAAAATATCAATGTCGCAAGTCGACGATTTTGGCTATATGTGTGACTCACTTGTGTGGTGATTGCCTTATTGTGTTTAATTGCTATTCATGTTGTGACAATAATTTGTATATATTGTTAATTATTCAGATGGAAAACGCAGTAAACCAACCGGCAAATGAAGTTAACCAATCTGCACCTAATAATGAAGACCATTTTCTCAATAGACAAGATATAGAAAATATCGTTGCTCAGGGAATAGCCAACGCTATCCCCGCAATCGTCGCTGCTGTTAAGAATCCTGTTGAACCGTCACAAGCCAACCATAGCAAACGTACCCGCGATGATAATTTCTTGCCTGTAAGCTGGTCGAATTTGCAGGCAATGAAGGGGCGAGTGCCGCACTGCGTTGGTTAGAAAGACCGAAGCAGTAATTAAAATAAGTAAATGCGCCAAGGAAGACAATGTTATGTATGCATCCCGCCTTTTCAAGGAAGAGGCGTTAGAATGGTGGAACACGGTGCTGCAAGCAAAAGGAAGTGACGTGGCGTATGCCATGAGTTGGGAGGAATTCAAGGACTTGGTAGAAAGAAAGTTTTGTCCCTTCTACGAAAAGGAACAGATGACGAATAAGTTCCTAAACCACCGGATGGTGGAAGTTGATTGTCGGGGATATACTTCGAAATTTTTCGAGTATGCTAGAATTGTACCTTCTCCAGAGTCGGTAATTATTTCTCGCTATATTTGGGGACTAATTAGCGAGATTCATGATATAGTCAAAGCTGCGAGACCCCGAATGATTGATGATGCGGTCGAACTAGCTAACACATTGACTGACGGACTGGTGCACACAAGAGAAGAAAACAGGAAAAAGGAATTGGCACAAAAGATTACCCAAGGTTTTTGTGGGGGTAATACAAATAGTAACTTCAAGAAGAAGGGAACGAGGCAATCTTCCACACCTCCATTCTGCAGAAACTGTAGAAAGAAACATTTTGGTAAATGTCAGGAAAATTGCAATTTCTGCAAAGCACCGGGGCACCAAGAGTAGGAGTGTAGAAAGAAATCCAAGATCTGCTACAATTGTGGAGAAGCTGGACATTTTAGACCAGAATGCCCTAAACTGGTCAAGCCAGCTGACAACAAGGCAAGAGCAGCTGAAGGAACTAACAAGAAGAATGCAAGAGCCTTCCAGCTGACAACCCAGGAAGCAGATCTGATTCCCGATGTTTTAGCTGGTACGTTTCTTGTACATGACATTTACGCAAAAGTATTATTTGACTCTAGTGCAAACCAAAGTTTTATAAATACTTCATTCTTCCAAGCTCTTAAGCAACCTTTAACCAAACTTAGGCAAATTTATACGGTAGAAACGGCAGAAGGAAATTCTGTTAATATTGATAAGGTTCTTCAAGAAGGAAAAATAGAACTTTCAGGACATAAATTTTTGGCAAACCTGCTGCCTATGAATTTAGCTGGATTCGATGTCGTGTTAGGAATAGATTGGTTAGTAGCCAACCATGCTCGAATCCTCTATGATAAAAATTCCATAGAAATACATACCTCAGCAGGAGAAGTAATATTGATAACAGGAGATAAGCCGCGTAAACCAATGAAGTTCGTTTCAGTAATGAAAGTTGCCAGTTATGAACTAAAACAAGGAATAGTGTATATGATTTCGGTAATCATTAACACTAAAAGTAAGGAACTTACAGAAATTCCAGTAGTATCAGAATACCCGGATGTATTCCCAGAAGAGCTACCTGGATTACCGCCTGATAGGGAAGTAGAATTTAGAATTCATCTAATTCCTGGAACTACACCAATAGCTAAGGCACCATATCGATTAGCTCCCACAGAAATGTTAGAACTGAAAAAGCAGTTAGATGAATTATTAGGCAAATGATTTATACAACCTAGTTCATCCCCTTGGGGAGCACCGGTGTTGTTCGTGAAAAAGAAGGATGGTTCAATGCGGATGTGTATCGATTATAGGGAATTGAATAAGGTTACAATTAAGAATCGATACCCATTACCTAGGATTGATGATCTTTTTGATCAACTTTAGGGAGCTAGGTATTTTTATAAGATAGATTTGCGCTCCGGCTATCATCAGTTGAAGGTACAGGAAGAAGACATACCTAAAACTGCTTTCAGGACTAGGTATGGTCACTACAAGTTTACAGTCATTCCCTTTGGATTAACGAATGCCCCTGCAGCATTCATGGACATGATTAATAGGATCTGTAAGCCGTATCTGGATAAATTTGTAATTGTTTTCATTGACGATATACTTATTTATTCCCAAAGCCAGGACGAGCATTGTAAGCACCTGCATGCACTCTTAACTCTGTTAAGAAAGGAAAAGTTGTATGCCAAATTTTCAAAGTGTGAATTTTGGCTACAAGAGGTGCAATTTTAGGAAACATGGTGAATCACGAAGGTATTCACGTATATCCCTCCAAGATAGAAGCAATCACGAACTGGAAGGTCCCGCAATCAGCTACCGAAGTTAGAAGTTTTCTAGGATTAGCGGGATATTATAGGCGCTTCATTAGAAACTTTTCTAAGATAGCTGTTCCATTAACCAAGTTAACCTGTAAAACTGTTAAGTTTGAATGGGGACCCAAGCAAGAAGAGGCCTTTAGGATTTTAAAGCAAAGGTTAACGAATGCCCCAATCCTTGCTTTACCAGAAGGAACAGAAGATTTTGAAGTCTACCGCGATGCTTCTAAGCTAGGATTAGGATGTGTATTAATGCAACGCAAAAAGGTAATTACATATGCATCAAGGCAGTTGAAAAAGCACGAGGAAAATTATACAACTCATGACTTAGAATTGGGAGCCATAATTTTTCCCATAAAATTTGGAGACATTATCTGTATGGAAATAAGTTCACTGTCTATACAGATCATAAGAGTTTAAGATACATATTTGGACAGAAGGAATTAAACATGAGACAAAGAAGATGGATGGAAATTTTAAGTGATTACGACTGTGATATTCAATATCATGAAGGAAAGGTGAATGTAGTAGCGGATGCCCTCAGTCGTAAATATCATGAAAATCAAAGGCGAGTTCGTGCTCTTAGATTAAATCTACAATTAGATTTAATGGAACAACTGAAAGGTGTTCAAGAAGCAGCAATCAAGGATGATGCTGAAGGAATGAAAGGAAGGATAACAGAATTAGAACAAGGGTCTGATGGAATTTGGAGATTTCACAAGAAAAGGATTTGGGTACCTAGGCAAGTGACGGGTGGTCCATAGGACAACCCTTAATGGCGTTAAAAGACGAGTTTATCCCTCACTTAATCGCGTAATTATCTTGAATTTGATGACTACAGTTGCTTATGTTTCAGGTGCTTTTTGGAGCTTAAAATGGAGAAAATGCTGCTTCGGATGGAATGGAGTAGAACGGGGCAAGCAAGGATGGAAAGAAGAAACAAAACAAGAAATCCAGGGGTCCACCGTAATTTACGGTGGCTACCGTAAATTACGGTAGCCCCTGAAACTTCCTGGATCCACCGTACCACAGTAGACTCCCACCGTAACAACTTGAAGTCTACCGTAACTTATGGTAGCTACCGTAAGTTACGCTAGAGGCAGCGAGAAAAAAACGTAACTGCTCAATTAAAACCGTTTTCATGTGTCTTTTCAAGTCATTCATGATTGGGACGTTTCTCTGCACTTTGTGGGGGAATTTTGGCTTTGGATACTATTTGGGAACAATTTCTAACATTCCGGTTTAGTTTTCGATTCATATGAACTTTAACTTTGATGTTATGATGATCCACCGAACAATGTCCGGCTAAATTTGTGGTGATCATCTTAGGTGAAGGTCTTCCTATAACTCTTGTGTGTTTTTCCTTTATTTCTAGAATGATAACTTGGTATGTTTGCTTTGTTTATCATGGTGTATGAATATTTGATTGTAGCTTGTTAATTGATGTTTCAATTCTAGTCTAAATCGTACGTTCTTGGTGTCGTTGACAATCGAGATATCACGGGAAGGGTTAGGGTTGGATATTGATTGATTGATCATCGGGAAACAACCTCGCATTAATATAATCCGAGTACTTTGTTCCCTTTTATCACAACAAATGTTTGTACATGAGTTATGTCTATGTAACTCTTTCTAGTTGGAATTTTGCACAAGTGTTGAAAGAAACCGAATCCTAAGATGGTCATTGTTCTCATAATCTGAATTACAATCCAATCTTGATTAGAAATTAGTTGATAACTTAGTTTTTAAATCAAACAATCCAAACTCTTGATCTTTAATTTCTGCACATTAGGTTAACTGTAGTTAATTTGCAAGACTAGATAATCAACACATTTTCCATAAACTCCCTGTGTTCGATACCCACTTACCGCTATCTATTAGTAGTAATTGGATTAAATTTGCGTGTACCTACGACAACACGTCAAATTTTGGCGCCGTTGCCGGGGAGTAGTGCGCAACGTGTGTTAGTTTAATAGTTTTGTTTTGTTATTTTCGGGTTTACGCTGGTTGTGTTTAGTGTACAGGTACTTCAGGTGTAAGCATACTAGGGGCTCTCACAAGTCATCACCACTATCGTTTGATCCGGAAATTGAAAGAACGTTAAGGCAAAACCGAGTTTTGGTACGAGAAAACAGAATTATTGGTTCACCCGCTTCACCCATTACACCAAGAAACATCATGCAAGAAACCCAAATACCACCCACAACGGGTCAAACGACCTCATCATTCATTCATACTTCCACACAACCTTCACCAAATACCACCATGCCTAATACCACTACCGATCCTACTCCACCTCATGACGTTACACCAACCAACACCACGTCACCGATTACTACTCAAGTTGAACCCAATCTTACCTTTAACCCTTCTTCCACAATTCGACCACTTTCACATTTTTTCCCAACTACGGGTCAATCATCTTCTACTCACCCACTACCACAAGGTTCAACCGTCATCCATACTACATCTACATACCGACCACCGAACCAATCGGCTTTCCAATATTCATCCTTTCCATTTAGGCAATCTTCGGGTATTCAAGGGGATGGATATGATGATGGTTATGAAGAAGAGTTTCGCAGGTATGAAGAAGAAGAAGGCTTTTATTATGGGGGTGATGGAGGATATTTGGGATCTCAAGGAGGAGCGGGTCAACAAAGTCAACCGCTACAACAATTTCAAGATCCAGGTAGATTACCGGTCGGGGTGCAACATATTTTAGACCACAAGGGCCACAATTGCAACGCCCTACACCGCTACATCAAGTGCGTCCTCAAAATACACAACCACAATTTCAAAGGCCGATTCAACAACAACCGCCAATGCATCAATACCAATATCAACCACCATTTGCACCTCAAGGGCCTATGCAAGGGCAAATGGGTCAACCAAGAGCACCATTGGGTGCCCCTCGAAGACATCACCGGGAGGTAGTACGGGGAATTGAAGCTCATTTCTGGCCTATTATCACTAACAATCCTTCGCCGGTAGTGATTCCTCATCATGCGGACGGAAGAACTTTTGAAGTTAGAATAACCGCCCTCCAAAGTTTACCAAAGTTTAAGGGGTTAGCAACGGAAGAACCTTACTTTCATTTGGAGACATACGACTCCATTTGCAACACCATTGGAGGTCAAGGGTTCTCTTCGGATGATGTCAAGTTGGTTCTCTTCCAATTTTCTTTGGAAGACAAAGCAAAGAGATGGTTTCACACTTTACCCTCGACATCGATTTTTACATGGGCCGATATGCAACAGATTTTCTTGGATGAGTTTTACACTTCCCAAAAGACTAATAATGCAAGGAGAGGTTTGAGAAGCTTCCAACAACAATCGGGGGAGATGTTTCACGAAGCGTTTGAAAGGTTCAATATGATGCTACGGAATTGCCCTCATCACGGTATCCAACTTTGGGAGTTGTTGAATGCGTTTCACGAAGGGTTGAGTTCGGAGGATGCTCGTGACTTGATGTCGATTACTAATGGTACATTCGGTACAAACTTTGAACAAGACGATTGGGCATTTTTAGAACAAATGGCGGTGACTTCCAAAAGGAAGGCCCAATCTTCAAGACGGGCAAGGCATGTGATACAAAGGCCACAAGTGCATGGAGTAGAGAGTGGAAATGTTCAAACCACGAATCAAGTGTACAACGTGTGCACTAATTGCAATGAAATAGGCCACACGGCGGAAGTTTGCTTAGTAGGAGTGGATGAAGGGCAAGTAGAAGAAGTGAATGCTATTCAAGGGGGTGGTCGAAACTTCAACATGAACTCAAACACATACCACCCCGGGTTACGAAACCATCCTAATTTCTGTTATGGAAACGCGGCGAACCAAGCAAACCCAAATTTTCAAGGAGCTCAAGGTAACTTTGCACCTCGCCAACAATAAAATCAAGGGAATTATCGGGGTGGAAACAATTGTGGCTACCAAGGGCAATTTCAACAAACGGGTCAAAGTGGTTCGGGCCAAAATTCATCAAGCGGGAATGAAGTCATGGATATGCTTCGGGCTATGCAACAAGACATGTAAAAACGGAATCAACTTGATGAAGTCCGGATGCAAAAGGTTCGTGACAAGAGCATTCAAACATTAACAACCCAAATGGGTCCATTGGCAACCGATGTGGCGGAGTTGAAGAAAAACAAAGGTCAACTTCCTAGTGACACCAAGGTAAATCCGTCTCATAGCTCGTCACGAGGTAACAATGTTAATGTTCATCATGTTAGTGTGTTAAGAAGTGGCAAACAAATCAAAGCCAATTTGTCACCAGGTTTGGTTGAAGGGGTAGTTGAGGATGTCACGGGTAATGAAAATGATGATGATGAAGTTTCACCGGTTGTATCTAAAGAATCAAATGTTAAAAAACGGGGGTTGGGTGAAAATGAAAAAAGTGAAAAAGATGAAGGTGAACCGAGTCAAGTCCCGTTTCCATCAGCTTTACTTGACCCGGGTAAGAAAAATTTTATTGCATCAAGAGGTCCCAAAAAAGAGGAGTTGTGGGACATGTTCAAACAAGTTAAAATTAACCTCCCACTCCTTGATGCAATAAAACAAGTGCCCGCATACGCTAAATTTTTAAAAGAATTGTGCACACAAAAAAAGGCAACAAAAGAAGAAAATGCCTAAGCGGGTAGATTTAACCGGGCAAGTAAGTGCGGTGCTGAATGGGGAGCTCCCTCCTAAGCTCCAAGATCTAGGCACGCCATTAATAAATATACAAGTTGGTAATTTTCAAATGGCAAAGGCGTTACTAGATCTTGGAGCCGGGGTGAGCATTTTACCGGGGGGCTTATATGACCAATATGACTTTGGTCCGTTAGTAAGAGTAGAGATAACGGTTGTTTTGGCCGACTTGTCTCATAAGTTACCTCGGGGGATGGTTCAAAATGTTATTGTGAAAATTGATGAGTTTTACTACCCGTTTGACTTTTTAGTCTTAGACTACTCATCCGCGGACCCAAAACAACAACAAAATGTTATTTTGGGTCGGCCATTTTTTAGCACTGCGCATGCTGTGATCGATTGTAGATTTGGTACAGTCAACATGACGTTTGGAAACCGAAAAATGCGCTTGAATGTTTTTACTAACAATTCTAATGCTGTTGGTGTTGATGAGTGTTTTATGGCAGATTTAGTCGACGGATGCAACCCGCATGAGTATGAGGAGGATGGCATAGATATGTGTGTTTGTGATTTTTCTGAACAGGTACATGCTTGTGCACTAAGGGTTGAAGAGGAGAAACAAGATGCTATGGCATTGAAGGAAGGTCGACCACTATGGACTCACCAATTTGAAAGCTTGCCGGTCGAAATAAGTTCGGGTACTAAACCATCATTGGAAGAACCACCAAAGTTGGAGCTCAAAGACTTGCCAAGCCATTTGAAGTATGCTTTTCTAGGGGATAATGACACTCTACCGGTCATTATTGCCTCTAATTTAGAGATGGCGCAAGAACAAGCTTTATTGGAAGTCTTGAAAGAAAACAAAGGAGCTACCGGATGGACGATTGCCGATTTAAAAGGAATTAGTCCATCAATCGTCATGCACAAGATCATCACCACCGAAGATGCAAAACCGACAAGAGAAGCACAACGACGATTGAATCCGAACCTAAGAGAGGTAGTAAAGAAAGAGGTAATTAAATGGTTGGATGCGGGAATTATCTATCCGATTTCGGATAGTGCTTGGGTGAGTCCTACCCAAGTTGTGCCTTAGAAGGTCGGCACTCAAGTAGTCAAGGATGAAAATGGTGAATAAATCGCCACCCGACCGGTCACCGGGTGGCATGTTTGTATTGACTAACGCAAATTGAATGCCGCCACTTCTAAGGACCATTTCCCGCTACCTTTTATTGACCAAATCATTGAAAAATTATCGGGTAAAAAATATTACTGCTTTTTGGACGGGTACTCGGGTTATAATCAAATAGCAATACACCCGGATGACCAACACAAGACCACCTTCACTTGTCCATATGGCACTTTTGCCTTTCGGCGAATGCCATTTGGCTTGTGCAATGCACCGGCAACTTTCCAACGATGTACGATGAGTATTTTCTCGGACATGGTTGGAGAGTCGCTTGAAGTGTTTATGGATGACTTTTCGATTTTTGGCACGAGTTTTGAATCTTGTCTCAACGAATTACAAAAAAGTGTTAAAAAGACGTGTTGAGAAAAATTTAGTGCTTAGTTAGGAGAAAAGTCATTTCATGGTGCAAGAGGGAATTGTGTTAGGCCATGTGATTTCGGAAAGGGGTATGGAGGTGGATAAGGCAAAAATAAGGGTAATATCATCTTTGCCTCCACCGAAAAATGTGAAGGGTGTAAGGTCATTTTTTGGGACACGCGGGCTTTTATAGACGTTTCATAAAAGGTTTTAGTGTTATCACCAAACCTTTATGTAATTTGTTGTTAAAGGATGTTCCATTTGATTTTACTGACGGATGTTTCCAAGCATTTACTGTTTTGAAGGAGCACTTGGTGAAAGCTCCCATCTTGCAACCGCCGGATTGGTCAAAACCATTTGAGATCATGTGTGACGCAAGCGACACTACAAATGGTGCAGTTTTGGGTCAAAGAATCAACAAGAAGCTGGTGGTAATTTACTATGCAAGCAAGACGTTGTCCGAAGCGCAACTGAATTACACCACAACCGAAAAGGAGTTATTTGCGGTGGTGTATGCTTTGGATAAGTTCCATTCTTACATTTGGGGGAGTAAAGTGGTTGTATACTCGGATCATAGCGCGGTCTGGTATTTGATGGAGAAAAAAGACGCGAAGCCCCGTTTAATATGGTGGGTGTTGTTGCTACAAGAATTTGATTTAGAGATTCGAGACAAAAAGGGAAGTGAGAACGTAGTGGCGGATCACTTATCTCGAATTCCGGTGGAAGGGATTGATGATTTGAGCGAGATAAATGAAAGGTTTCCTGATGAGCAACTACTAGCCGTATCCACTTTTGTTGCACCGTGGTATGCCCATTATGTTAATTACTTGGCCAGGTGTGCCATCCCAAATCATTGGACCAAGAAGCGAAGACAACAATTTATGGTCCGAGTGAAGCAATGTATTTGGGATGAGCCGGACCTTTTCAAGATTGGGCCCGATCAAGTCATTCGGAGGTGTGTGCCCGAAACGGAGGTGTTGGAGATCTTGACTCATGCCCACTCATCCGCTTGTGGAGGTCATTTTAGTGGGCATAAAACGGGTTACCGGGTTCTCTCGTGTGGGTTTTATTGGCCCACAATTTTCAAAGATGCGTGCGAGTTTGCAAGGAATTGTGTGAATTGTCAAAAGATGGGAAGCATTTCAAAGAAGGATGAGATGCCATTGCAACCAATTTTGGTTGTGGAAATATTTGATGTATGGGGCATTGACTTTGTGGGTCCCTTCCCGAATTCTAATGGGTTCTTATACATTTTGGTGGCGGTGGACTACGTCTCGAAGTGGATTGAAGCTATTGCAATGAGAACAAATGACCATTCGGTTGTTTGTAAATTTGTTCAATCCAACATCTTTGCCCAGTTCGGTATTCCGAGAGTTATTATTAGAGATGGTGGTTCGCATTTCAAGAACTTTAATTTCGGAAAATTGTTGAAGCGGTATAGCGTGAACCACCAGATTGCTACACCTTACCATCCGCAAACTAGTGGACAAGTTGAAGTGTCCAACCGTCAAATTAAAGAGATTCTTATGAAGACGGTTCGAACGGATAGGAAGGATTGGTCTAGTAAACTAGATGATGCGTTGTGGGCATACCGGACGGCCTACAAAACTCCAATTGGCACAACACCTTACCGGATGGTGTATGGAAAGGGTAGTCACTTGCCAATGGAGTTAGCTCATCGGGCACATTGGGCAATCAAGATGGTGAATGCGGACTATGATGAAGCGGGGAAGATGAGGAAGGTGCAACTAAGTGAAATAGAAGAGATTCGAGACGAAGCGGCATACAAGGATAAGCTCAAAAAGGTCCATGATGCAAAGTTGAGAAAGAAGACTTTTGAAGTGGGTCAAAAGGTATGGTTGTACAACTCACGGTTGAAAATATTTGCGGGCAAACTTAAAAGCAAATGGATGGGGCCATATGTCATTCGGCGAGTTGGTAGATTTGGTGATGTGGATATCCAAGATGAGCAAACTAACAAGCAACAAACAGTGAATGGACATCAGGTAAAGCCATACTTGGAAGGAAACAACATCAACAACTTGGAGCTTGACAAAGCGGGCTACATTCTACGCCCGGTAGATGATGAACAACCATGAGAGGCCCAGGTTTGGTAGTGTACATAGTTAGTATTTTATTTTGTTTAGTTTGCACATTTACCGTATTCGCTTGAAGCCCGTGTTTGAAACAAGTGTGGGGACGTTCGGGTTACGAATAGTTCTAGCATCGTGTTGAGGACAACACGGGATTTTCGAGGGGGTAGGCTAATTTTTCCATGATTCTGAAAAATTATAAAAACATAAAAAAAATTAAAAAACTGAACAAACAAAAAGAAAAACATTGAAAATTGAAGTTTTTGACGAAGTGGAAGTGCCCAGAACCTATCGTAATTTACGGTACATACCGTAAGTTACGGTAGGCCAGGAAAATTTTTGGACTTATGGTAGATCACTACTGTGTTACGGTGGGGTTTTGTTGCCAGGAGCCATCGTAAATTACGGTGCCTACCGTAATTTACGGTAGGCCTGGCGAATGAAAGGGTGCAGCGATTTCGGCAGCTACATAAAAAAAATAACTCACGTGAACATATCCCCAACCACACGATTTCTACCTCTATCTCTTCCATACATTATCTTCTATCCCTTTCACAAGTCCCACAAAATCTCATACGAACCCTACAACCTTCAAGTCTTCAATTCTTCATATCTCTTTCAATTCTTGGTCAAATCAAGTGAGATTTAGGTCTATCTCGACTGAAATTCCACGTACTTGCCGATTTTGAGGAGAGATTTGCAAGAAAAACTCATTTTCTTGTCCGATTAACAAACCCTAGAGCTGAAAATTTTTGGGGGGTTTAGAAGTTTTTGCTTTTCTTATGTTCTAGCATCTTCAATCCAAGGTATGTGATGTTTATATGTTATTTTTGATGATGCATTGTGAAGATGAAGGTAATTGTTGTTTCTTGTTTACACACACTTGTTTGTTCTTAGCTTTTATTATGAAAAATTGTTTTTGAACATTATTATGGTTGTAGATGTAGAATTGATGTTAAAGTTGTGAACTTTTGGGAACCTCTACATTGTAGAGGCACCATGCCCAATTTTTGTGAAAATAAGTATGAAAATTTTGTTCACTAGCATCTACAACCATAGTAACAAGCAAGTGTGGGGATTTTTGGAGAAAAAGGGGCTGATTATTGTGTTTGGTTGTGTTGTTTGTTTTTGTGATGTGTGTAGGAAAATGGTGAGGACTAAGGAAAAAGCGGGAGCTAGTTCGTCTTCTTCAAAAGGCAAAGGCAAACAACCGGAACAACAACCAAAGAAGAGGAGATATTTGGGTAAAGATGATGATAGTGAAAGTGATGAGGAAGAGATGGTGGAATTGGACTCGGCTGATAAACCAACATGGGTAGCGGGTCCACTAGACGATCAGCCGGAGGAATGGCAGCCGACATAATTTCATGATCGAATGAACCACTTAAAAACTAAAGCTTCTACGTTTATATGTGAAGGGGAAGTTAGAGAATTTGAGTTTGGGCCATTTAATGTGTTTGCCCAGGTCCGCGCCTTAGGATGGGAGGCGGCGCTCAGTTGTTACGACAAAGACAACAAGAACTTGTTTATGGACGAGATTCAGGAATGGATGGCTACTTTGAAATGCAACAAGTATGATAGGCCATCGCAGATGAAGTTGACGGGCGAGGTTAATGGGATAAAGGTGGAAATGTCGTTTGATACACTACGGAAATTGGTGAAATATGACAATCTACCTGTGACACCCGGCTTTTCAGGTCGTACCGTACAATTGTAATACGTGTTGTGAATAGGTAACATGGCTATATTTGACTGGTTATGATGTTTATATGTGAAATTTAGTGTGTTGGTAAGATTAAACTTTGATAAAAATTATGTCGGCAACGGTTAAAATGCGAAACGAACGTCGGTGACCACCCGATCAGTGTTAAAATCCTAAAAATAGTCTGTTATGCTTTGAATAATTATTTTCATCATATTCGTGAGGAAAAATAAATTAAAATGCTAAAAAACTCTATTCTCCGAGTTTAAGCGCGTACCGCGCGATATAGCGCGTATACCGGTAAAACACTGTCAATACAGCCAGTCAAGGCAACTGATAATCATTTTAGAAATAATTTGATAAGTTTATTCTTATAGAATGACAAAAATAAATAAAAACGCTTAAATTCCTATTTTTGCGATTTTAAACGCGTACCGCGCAGCACAGCGCGCATACTGCCAAATACCGACAACATGGCCAGTTCAGACAAATAATATTATTCAATAATATTTTGGTGATTTTATTTTTATAGAGTGTTAAAAATAATTTAAAACGCACTAAAACGGGATTAAAACACTAGATAAAATAACCGGTATCCAGTAAAATACCAGTTTGTAGCCTATATATGATATATATATATATATATATATGTATGTAAACATGGAAATATGTGAGAGAAAGGACTAGGTGGTGGCACAAGGATTGCCCACCTTTTTGCCATCTTCCACCTTTTTGACAAGTGTGGGTCTTGGAAATATAACATAATCATTTAAGCTTCTAACACACTTCATTCAAGCAATCAAAGATCAAAATTCATTTTCTCACTTTCTCTCTCTAAGCTACGGCCGAACACCCCCATCTACACACATATTCAAAAATTTCAAACCTTTCATGAAGATTCAAAGGACTTCCATGGTGCTTTCAAGCTAGAAAAGGGGGTTTGGAAGTGATTTCAAGCAAGAACAACCTTCATATTCTCATCTATTCTCAAAAACCCATCTTAAATCTTGAAGGTATAAAAATTCATTTTGTTTTGATTCTTGATAGTGATGAAAGTTTCTCTTGATCTTGAGTTTAATCACAAACTTGAAACATAAAACAAATGGGTTATATTTTGAATGAAATAAAATGGATGAGTATGTATGTATATGTATGGCCGAAGGTATAAGTGTGTGTGTATATAACTGTGTTTTGATTTTTATTGAATGGTTCTTGAAAAACATAAGTCTTGAATGATTGATTACATGCAAGAATCTAAAGTTGTCATAAAGAATGTTCAAAAAGGAGTTTTATGATTTAAAAGGGACTTGTTAAAAGTAAACTTTTGGAAGTTTATGTGTGTGTATATGTATGTATATGTGTATGCATGCATGTAATTTTTGTCATATACACATAAATGTAAGAATACTTGCATTTATGTATGTGTGATTAGATGATTATGGATGATATATGTTATGATTTGTAAGAACATGGAGTTAATGTGTTCTTAGATGTATTTAAGATCATGCATGATGATGATACGATATGAGTGCACTAAATGGACATATTTAGACAAGCATGATGATTGATGGTCATAAAAAGATGATTAATTATGATTTGATAAAAATGAACTTTAATCAGATTTTAAACATTAGAAATGTAAATATTTGAAGTATTTAGTGACATGTAACTTTGTCATAATGTTTGCTAGCTTTGCATGTCGTACTTAATGCATTAAAAGTTGTAGAATATGTGAAATCGCATGAGTTATGTGACTTAAATAAAAACTGCACTAATCTGATTATAAATACTATTTTAATCAGTGAATAACATGTATTGTGTTAAAATATCAAGTCGTTTCAAGTTGGGATGGTTATGGTAACGTTTAACGCAAAACTATGCGTTGAAACGGTCAAAAATCGGCTTTTCGGGTGATTTTTGTAAAACTGATTTAGATCAGTAAATAAAGTGATGTTTTTAGTTTAAAAACAAGTATTTTAACTAATTTTAAGTTTACTTGGTGTTTGATTGGTCATACGTGACTTCCGACGCCCGAAAACGTTTCTGAATCGCTAAAGTACGCATTTTTCGATGAACACTAGTATGGGTAAATGTTGAGTGAATCTTATGTGATAAAATGTGTTAGGTGATTT
This sequence comes from Helianthus tuberosus, assembly GCA_030545235.1. NCBI lineage: Eukaryota > Viridiplantae > Streptophyta > Magnoliopsida > Asterales > Asteraceae > Helianthus > Helianthus tuberosus. The sequence goes on along the minus strand of CM060431.1, from coordinate 105,473,550 downwards.
AAACATGTAAATGTGATAATATTTTAAGTGTTAATTTGATAGTGGGAAATTTAGACTACGCATGTATGCATGTACGTTTTGTGTGGTAGAAACGGTAAAATTGCGTTAAATGTGTAACTTGTTTGTAGAGCATGAAATTTGGTACATATGAGATGTTTTATGTATATTTTTTTTGAAAATGACAAAATAGATAAGTTAGTATTATTTCGCGTGTTCGGTGTTAAATTCTATGAACGTTTATGTATATATATTACGACGCGCAAATCGTAGATATATTGCATATAAACGGGAGAGTTAACGGATTTACACAATAAGGGTCACCAATGAAATCGTTCAAGTCTCAAAAATCATATATATATATATATATATATATATTAACGTGCCAACATAATAAAAAATGACAACTTTTCGAGAAAATCTCAAAGTTATGTGATAATTCTAAGAAACGGAGAAACTTAGGATTTTTGTGTTATGTATATTGATTTAGAATAGTTCCTATATTAGGACGTGTAGAAAATCAATCTCTGTGATTGCGATATTAAAAACCCCTCTTTTTACTGCTTTGTACATATTTTTGGGGTAGAACACGTCGTTAAAAGGGTTTAATAATGTTTTCGAAATAAAACATACCTTTTAATATAAAATATATATTTTCGCTGAAAATATATGAAATTTGATAAGTCATACGTTTCGAAGTAAAAACATTTTTGATGAAAAAATGTTGGACATTGGGATGATACGGTATTTCCTAGGCGAAACATGACCGTATAGTTGGGACGGATGCCGGCCTGGGTCTCGAATGATGGAGATTCAGGGGATTCGTATAACATCGTGTATTAAATTGTCATATTAGTAGGATATATATAAATATTGTACGTGAGGCAGACATCATATTGTTCTCAAAGAGAGAACCCTGCGCCCATGATGTCGTTTAATCAGTTAAGTATTGCACGCGATGAATTGTTGGTAGATCTATCGCGTTGACAACCCCGTCGTGACCGGTCGCCCCGTGTCAATGTCAAACGACGAATTAATATTCTGTTTATTGTCTAGCTTTGATTATCCCTGCATGGTTAATATATAGTTCGTATCGTCAAGCTAACATACGAGTCTGAAAGTTGACGCAATAATTTAATATACAAAACCTGGGCAATATATATTATAGTTGTCGGATCGATGAACCGGCGGAAGGCCCTTGGATTTTTAATAAGGAAGTAAAATGGACTTTCTAAAATTTATGTGGATGTTTTCAAATAAACACCTAATCAGAAAGTTTTCCTTGAAATAAAATTGGTAGTAAGTGAATACGTGAACTCACATTCCTTTGTGTTGACACTTGATTTTAACATGTTCTACAGGTACTTGAATTCGGCTTCAGGAAATCATGGCGTATCTGGTGTTTGATGATGCATGTTGTTTTGTTTAAATATGTTGAACAACTTTTAAACTTTCTGGGACTTTTGTAATAAGATCCGCAAGGATCAAAGACATCTTAACTATGTAGTTGTGTCGTGTCTTAAAACGTAATGTTTAATAATTTATGTTTAAAATAAACCAATATGTCCAACAATAAAATGCATCGCTCGACAAGATATAAATGGGCAGCAACTTCCGTCTCCACTACGTTTAATATTCCGCTGCAACGTTTTTGGGGTGTGACACTACCTGCTCGTGATTATACAATCCCTAGTCTTGATGATATGTTTATTAAACCGGAGAAACATCCGAGGTGGAATGACATGTTAGCGGCCTTGTTATTGCCAGGTACTTATAGTGGCACATTGTACCGAAGAAATTTGAAGATTGAAGCAAAATTGCTGCTCACTATTTGCATCTTGAATGTCATTCCAATGAGAGGCGATAAGCAAGAGGTGAGGTACCCGGAGATACCCGTTATTTACTCGTTGCTCCATGGGTCTCCCCATTTTCCGATACGGTATTTGATAATGAATCATCTTTGGATATGCTGTAACAAAGTGGGGAGGAGCATCATTCCGTATTGCCGAATTATTACGGGGTTGTTGAAACAGTTCAAGACGATCACATCGGAAGATAGAGGAGCACCAAAAAGGCACAAGCCTTTTGATATACAAAGGATGCGTATTGGATGGACCTACGATCAGTCGGAAAGATACCACAAGCTCAAATCGGAAGGTCAAAGATGGAGAGCTTTGAAAGTTGACGCAAGGGCACTCTTACCAGGTGAAGAGGATGAACCGGAGAGTGAAGATGAACCCCCCGAGTGGGGATGAAGACTACGCGGATGAGCCTCATGGTGAGCATGTGGATGTGGGCCAAGGGGGCCCAAGTCGGGGTCATGGTGGTGGTTTCTTTGACTATACGGAGCGCTCATACGAGCTGAATTGGGCATATGATGATACTATGCAAGAAGTCATTGAGAACCAACGTCCTCCGGCATCGGTTTTTAACACATGGTCGGGGTTGGAGCGTACCTTCTTTGATCACCAAACAATGATGGGTGCTAGTATGGAGCGAGCCTTAAAGCACAACTTTGATCGAACCGAATCGTGGAACCGTGCACATGCTTATTCCCATGAGTTGGAGATGAACAACCGCTATAATGATGATCAAGCCCGGCGGATGCATGCGTATTGGCATGCGGGACGACCCGTGGTTGTGGATCCACCTCCGGTGGATTATGCGTCTCTACCACCTTATGATGGTAGTGTATCGTATCCGACCCCGCCGCTCCATCATTCGCAGTGGATGGACCCGCGTCAAGAACAACAAGGAGCTTCGCAACAAAGTGGAAGCGGTAGCGACGCGTTTGCTTTCAGAGAATGGAATGAGATGATGTCTTCCATTTTCGGGCCTCCTCAGCCACGCTACTATTAGTCAGGTCGTGCTCCTTCTTGTACATTTATGTGAATAGTTGTTGTTATGTTTATGGTTGGGTGGATGGGTGGTGTTTAGTTTGTGATGTTATGTTTTGGGTTGTGTGAGATGGTGGTGTTATGTTTTAAAACAAAAAAAAAATAGAAAATGAAAAAAAAACAAAAAGAAATTTGTGGTTTAAGACTATGAGCTTTTTGTTGATGTTGAAGGGTTTAGCGATCAATTCTTCCCAAAACCATACATTGGGGTCAATGTAGCCCAAGTGTGGGGATGGGGGGAAATTTCGAGGTTTTTAAAAAAAATTAAATCAAGCAAAACATTGTGAGAATTTGAACACCTTGGATTACACCCGAATGATGCACCGGCAACCCTTAATTACCTTTGTTCTTGGTGAGAGTTGAAGCCACACTTGTATATAAATAATGTTTGTCTTTGATGAGAGTGGCAACGGGTGGGGGTGCATTAGAACTTGTGCTTGAATACGGTTCGAGGCCTTAGTTGGATATGAATGTAGAAAGGATAAGGGCATTTAGGTAGCCTCGTCATAGTGTGTGTGAGTTTGGGATTTGGGGGGTTGGACCTCATTAATTATATATATGAGCTTGGTAGTGAGAGGGGCGGGGGTTTGGACATTTAGTTGCCCAATTTTGTGCCTAAAGCCTATCATTTGTTACCCCTTAGCTAGTTTCCCAAAAATTTACCCGACTTAACCCGGTCTTATAGTGTTAGTAGTTGTTTTAGTAGTGTGTAGATATGTTATGTTGAATGTTTGCTAGTTTGTTAAAAAAAAGAAAGAAAAAAAATGGAAAAAGCAATGAAAAAGAAAAAAAAATGATGTTGAGTTGTCTTGTATATAGAAGTTTAAGTTTGGTGTTTGCTTGTTTCATTGTGTAATAAAAGACCGGGTTAAGTCCTTCACTACTACATATATATTCCATTTCCTACCTGTACACCTAGCCACGTTACAACCTTAAAGCCCCTTTGATTTGCATTCATGTTTTGCACTTGTTAGGAGAAGGACCAATTTAGGTACAAGCTTATAGTTGTGCAATCCCCCGTTTGCCTTTTTTGTGTCTAGTTTATAAATGCTAGTGCTTACTTGTTGCCGAGAGGAGAGATATAGCGAGGGGTGTGTTGTTTGGGGTGTTAAGAAAGGGTTAGTAAAAGGATAACATGTTTATGCTTGGTTTATGTTGATCGCTTGCATTGAAAATGGTTTTAATGGGTTGCTTGGGACAAGCAACGGTTAAGTGTGGGGATGTGACGGGTGGTCCATAAGACAACCCTTAATGGCGTTAAAAGACAAGTTTATCCCTCACTTGATCACGTAATTATCTTGAATTAGATGACTACAGTTGCTTATGTTACAGGTGCGTTTTGGAGCTTAAAATTGAGAAAATGCTGCTTCGGATGGAATGGAGTGGAACGGGGCAAGCAAGGATGGAAAGAAGAAACAAAACAAGAAATCCAGGGGTCCACCGTAATTTACGGTGGCTACCGTAAATTACGGTAGCCCCTGAAACTTACTGGATCCACCGTACCACAGTAGACTCCCACCGTAACAACTTGAAGTCTACCGTAACTTACGGTAGCTACCATAAGTTACGGTAGAGGCAGCGAGAAAAAAATGTAACTGCTCAATTAAAACCGTTTTCATGTGTCTTTTCAAGTCATTCATGATTAGGGACGTTTCTCTGCACTTTGTGGGCGAATTTTGGCTTTGGATACTATTTGGGAACAATTTCTAACATTCCGGTTTAGTTTTTGATTCGTATGAACTTTAACTTTGATGTTATGATGATCCACCGAATAATGTCCGGCTAAATTTGTGGTGATCATCTTAGGTGAAGGTTTTCCTATAACTCTTGTGTGTTTTTCCTTTATTTCTAGAATGATAACTTGGTATGTTTGCTTTGTTTATCATGATGTATGAATATTTGATTGTAGCTTGTTAATTGATGTTTCAATTCTAGTCTAAATCGTACGTTCTTGGTGTCGTTGACAATCGAGATATCACGGGAAGGGTTAGGGTTGGATATTGATTGATTGATCATCGGGAAACAACCTCGCGTTAATATAATCCGAGTACTTTGTTCCCTTTTATCACAACAAATGTTTGTACATGAGTTATGTCTATGTAACTCTTTCTAGTTGGTCATTGTTCTCATAATCTGAATTACAATCCAATCTTGATTAGAAATTAGTTGATAACTTAGTTTTTAAATCAAACAATCCAAACTCTTGATCTTTAATTTCTGCACATTAGGTTAACTGTAGTTAATTTGCAAGACTAGATAATCAACACATTTTCCACAAACTCCCTGTGTTCAATACCCACTTACCGCTATCTATTAGTAGTAATTGGATTAAATTTGCGTGTACCTACGACAGCACGTCAGCAAGGAAAGTTAAGGGATAAGATTTTAGAAGAAGCCCATAAATCTGGATATACAATGCATCCTGGTAATAACAAGATGTATCAGGACTTAAGGAATAACTTCTGGTGGATAGGAATGAAAAAGGACATAGCTAGATACGTCTCTAAGTGTCTAACTTGTTCGCAAGTCAAGGCAGAACACTAGAAACCCTCAGGTTTACTTCAACAGATAGAAATGCCTGTATGGAAATGGGAACTAATAACAATGGATTTTGTTACTAAGCTACCCAAAACCAGAAGGGGTAATGATGCAATCTGGGTAATTGTAGACTGATTAACCAAATCAGCTCATTTCCTATCAATGAAGGAAACCTTTATCATGGAAAAATTGGCTAAGCTATACGTAGACGAGGTAGTGTCACTACATGGAGTTCCACTCTCGATTGTGTCAGATAGGGATAGTCGTTTCACTTCACATTTTTGGACAAGTTTCCAAAAAGCAATGGGGACCCGATTAAACCTAAGTACTGCATACCATCCCCAAATGGATGGACAAAGTGAAAGGACAATCCAAACCCTAGAAGACATGCTCAGGGCATGTGTAATAGATTTTGGTGGAAATTGGGATGACCACTTACCATTAATAGAATTCTCCTATAACAATAGTTATCATACAAGCATAAATGCTGCCCCATTCGAAGCACTATATGGACGAAAGTGTAGAACCCCAGTGTGTTGGGCAAAAATAGGAGAAAGTCAATTATCAGGTCCCGAAATTGTACAGGAAACCACCGACAAGATAACTCAAATCAAGGAAAGACTGAAAACAACTCGAGATCGTCAGAAGAGTTATGCAGACAATCGACGCAAGCCACTAGAATTCCAAATTGGAGACAAGGTACTCTTAAAAGTTTCGTCGTGGAAAGGGGTAGTTCGATTCGGTAAGAAAGGAAAGCTGAGTCCAAGATACATAGGATCATTCACAGTTACCCAACGAATAGGACCAGATTCCTATCAACTACAACTACCATAAGAGCTAGCTGTGGTACATAATGTGTTTCATGTATCCAATCTTAAAAAGTGTTTATCTGATGAATCACTGGTAATACCTCTTCCAGATATAGAGGTAAATGAAAAGCTAAAATTCATTGAGAAACCTCTCCAAATAGAAGACAGAAAGATCAAGCACCTCAATCACAAGAGATTGGTGCTGGTCAAAGTAAAGTGAGATTCAAAAAGAGGACCAGAGTATACATGGGAACTGGAATCAGAAATGAAGCGAAAGTACCCTCACTTGTTCCAGTAAATCTCGAGGACGAGATTTTAAACAAGGTGGGGAGGGTGTAACAACCCTTGCCAAAATTATTATTTCTTATTCTAATAATGCCCATTAAGGAAACCCTAATTGAGACCCCCAAGTGATATGGCGTGACCCATAATTTTTAAAATGGACAAAACTAGGATCAGGGCCCCCTAAAACCCAAGGGGGGTATCTCCTAATTGATAATTATCCTCATAAAATGAAGATAAATTACGAAAATTTGTTCAATTTGACTCACCCAGGCTATACTGGACACGAGGCTACCCTAGCCTAAACTAATCGTCATCGCGACACGCGCCCGAGGCCAGAGTGCCTTGCGCGACAAGCGGGAGAGACCAAAATCCAGTATAAAGCCCAGGGGTTTGGCACTTACATGGGGTGACTGTTTCGACGTAAAAATTTGTTTCGTACGTTGAGTTGTGCTCTGTTCTTTCTAATTTCAATCAAAAGTCCTGAATCTCTGCTGCGATAACAGGGTAATAACTCGATCACTGCTACGATACAATGTCCAATTGATTAAAACCGATCCGATGGATGTTTAAGTGCTGCCTGAATACGGGCTATACTTTGTCATTCATCGTGAGGGTTTCGATCTCGTGAGTTATCGTAAATGTTGTATTAAGTTACTGACCTAGTTTCGTTTGCATTGTTATTTTAACTAGGTTACCAGGCTAAATCAGTAGGCGGACTCTGTCCAGTTAAATTTGCAATGTGAGTCATTCTCTTTTTACCAAATTGTTTACCAAAACTCTATTTGTTTTCAAAGTTATAATTACATGGATTAAGTCTTTATAATCTTCAATTACTGCCGGTATGTGGGGTTTTGTATACATTACTTGATAACCGTCACCGTTGGACAACGGGTTAGCCAATGGGTGATATGGCCATAGTCAAAGATACGGTCGAGTGACAAATACCGAATGGGGTAATTGGTTGATATGTAAACATTGTAATCGCTCTTAATACTGTAGATTATAACGATGTGTTGTTTGTACAAATTGAATGACTCGCCAGAATTTCCCCGGTGATAAAATCTTTTTAAACATGTTTCAGGTGATTTATTATGAATAAGGAAAAAGTGCCGCGTAGCACTACCAGCTTGAATGAAGTGGCTCAGTAAATAAATAAACATGTTTTTGTAATCACGGGATTTCCCAGTGAAATTCCTTTATTGTAAATTACGGGGTTTATCCCAAAACTTGAAATAAAATAAAGGAGTGTTTTCAGTTAAACGATCCTGTTAAAATTTCCGCTGCCAAATTAACCACCAATACCACGGGTTTTCTGGCTCGCGGTGTCCGAACTAGGAAACTGGGTCAGGGGCCGTGATGCCTACGCCCGCGATCCATGCTAGAGCTTGCTTTGCGTATGGTGATCCCAACCACTTCGCAAACATGTGCCCGAACCGAGTGGTTAAGCAAGAGCCTCAACAGCAGCAACCCCAGCAACAGCAGCAGCAACAGCAACAACAGCCAGCAGCCCGCGGATTTACCTTCACCATCAATGTCCGCCAAGCTCAAGCCGACAACAACGTGGTTAATGGTACGTGTAACACCCCAATCGCGTAATACAACAACACGCATCGGAAATATCAGGGAGTCACGTTACAAATTGCTCACAACTACTGGTACTAAATTGGTTTTAATATTATTAACATCGTTTTACAAACAAAGAAGACATGTAATTGTCTTTTGATTAAGAATTCTAAGGTCCGAATGCAGTCCTATGCGTTGCATGCTTGAATAGTTGAAAACCTGAAACATATGTGAAAAATAGTCAGCATAAAAAGGTCGGCGAATACATAGGTTTTGTTAGCCAAATAAATGGCAAAACATTTGGTATTGCAATACTTTGGCAACTACGAGAGTTGTCGATTGAAAATAAATCTTGAAGCCAGAGAATGGCAAAAGTTTAACATTGCAATACATAATTTTGATTGTGAAAACTTGTGGCAAATAGTTTGAATATGGCGATATGATTATTACTAAGTAATTTTTATGCCATTTGAAATTGTACATTGTAATCTCGTTGAAATCATCGTAAAACTTGTTACTGTGTTATTAGAAATCCAATCAAGGATTAGTAATAACTATTTTGAAATTAATCGGATAAGTAGTATATTTAAATATACTTTAGTTATGAAAAGTTAAACAGATAGTATATCAAAATATACTTTGGTTTCTGAAATAATAGATTTGGTAGTATATCACAAGTGTACTTTGGTTTAAGAATGAAAAACATCGGTAGTATATCATATTAACCTTGGTTTGAAAGTAGCATATCAACTATGCTTTGGTTTGAAAATAGCATATCAACTATGCCTTGGTAAATAACAATTTCGGTAGTATATCAAATTATACTTTAGTTTATAAATTGCAAAGTCGGTAGCATATCAAACTATGCTTTGGTAAACAATAGCATATCAAACTATACTTTGGTAAACAATAGCATATCAAACTATGCGTTGGTGAATAATAGCATATCAAACTATACTTTGGTAAACAATAGCATATCAAACTATGCTTTGGTGAATAATAGCATATCAAACTATACTTTGGTAGAATAGTAGCATATCAAACTATGCTTTGGTAAATAACAACAAAAATCCTAAGTCCTAATGGTGATTCGGGATAACGCCACGAAGGGTAATACAATAAGCACACTTATATATAGGAAGTACCAGCGGCATATCCACCATGTGCTTATTGTATTACTCTAGTTTCGTTATCTAAATCACCAACAATCTACACAATAACCATAACCATCGTCTCGTAAAGTACTTCTTAAAAATCTCACTATGAAGATAGGAAGATCTAAAATTGTACTTCAAATATCCTATGAGAATCTAACTATGAAGATAGATAGATCTTTTAAGGATTTGGATAAACATCGTATTTGCATAATCAGAATAATACACATAAAAGCACTTAGTAAACACATATATGCCATACATTTGGAAAATAAATCGGTTATACATATGAATCACCCCAAAACATTTGAAAACGGTAAAAGAGGGGAACTATGTACTCGCCTGGGATTGCGTGTAGGTCTTGTTCAAATGATATAACAAAGCTCAAAGGATCAAAAGTTCAAGTGTCGAAGTGGTTCCTAGTGTAACGGATACTATGTTAGTGAATCGACACCTAAATCGGAAGATCGGGTAGAATGAGGCCTCGTAAACCAATTGTGTATTGGAACTCATGTGATATGGTTTAACAAAGCCTACATTCTAAATCGGAACCTATCCTAAGTGCTTACGACCCATTACGACCCGTTAAGGTAGCTTACGCCACTTTAACGCGTCGTTCGCGCGAATGCGCGTTCAAGACGCCTAACTAGTCCTATGACAAGTATTATATGCCTTAACATATCTAATTATGTTATATAATCAGTTTAGATGTCAAAATATTGGTTACACATGCTTAAAATGAAATTATGCTCAAAAAGGGCATTTTGGTCATTTTCCTAAGGCATATAAACTACCTATCATACAACTAACTAAACGAAGTGACCATAAGGTATAACCTCGGAAGGTTATTCCCTATACAACTATGGTCACAAAATATGTTTGGTCGGATTCTAATGATCGACCAAATGGGTCGGGTTTGAAAGTCTAAGCGGTGGTTTAGGCAGCTTGACTTATGACCCTAAACAAGCACTAAACTAGAAGTGATGAGTTAAACATGTTAAAACATGTTTAAATAAGTTAGAAAACAGGTTTGGTATCAAAACAAAGTGTTTTGATACCCAAAAATAGCTTCGTTGCAAAATACGCATAAATACGCATTTTGACCGAAACTTTGACTCGTCACTACGCCTAATCAACGTGGTAATCAGTAGGCATAGTCACAAAGGAATATAACCATCGTGATTACGCTCACGTTGCAAAGTTCAAACGAACTTTGTGTTGACCACAGTGGCAGATCTAGAAAATTACTTAAGGGGCAACGTTTCAAAAAAAAAATTTTAACGTACTTCATACAATGTAAACGAAACAACGATAGTAGCGCGGTAATAACTAAATTTAAACACGTACCTAAATGAGTTCTCCTCTTCGGTTTTTGAAAGCTTGAAACCGGGCCATGACATCCTCTTCTTTTACTTTACAAAAACTTTCTTTTTCGACCGCACAAATTAGAGCGTTGTTCAAATACTCATCACCCATCCGATTGCGTAAATCCGTCTTGATAAGCTTCATTTTAGAAAAAAAACATCTTTCAACGGTTGCGGTTGCAACCGGTAAAACCAGTGCTAGCTTCAATGTTCGATAAACCAAAGGAAAAGTTTCATTTTTTCCGGTTTCCACCATTACACGAGCAAGGTCACTCAATCCAGTTAAATTTTCAAATTTATCATCTTCCTTTAAAGTGTGATAAAATGTCGAATGATCACCCTTAAGAACCCCTCTTTCTTCTTTATTAAAGTCATTTGGATACATTTCAGAAAACTTCACTATCTTTGATATGTCAAATTTAGCAAACGAATTACAAGGATTTAAACCCGAAATATTTTCTATCAGACTAGTTGAGACCTCACTAAATCGGCTTCCAAGTTCTTGAAGTTGCATATCCAAAACCGTATTAAAAACCTCAACTTTAAAATGATGCCGGTTAGTAATGACATACTTTCGGTTTCTTTTATTACCATAACTTTCCGCCATATCTAACATCTTAATGTTGTTTTTTTCACAAAAAAGATGTTACGTTTGCCAACATCTTTTCAAACCCATTTTGTCTTAAATGATTCAAAGCTCGTTTTGTCCCGCTTATCAAATGAGATGCTTCTAACAAGTCTTGACTCTTTTTTTGAAGATGTTTTGATAGAGCATTTGTGAGGCCTAAGATATCGTTCAACAAGTGTATGTAAAACACAAATTCAAGACTCTCAAACTATGATAGAATACCTGACGCATTGGATCGTTGTTGAAAGGTCTCTCCATCTTGTTTAATAAAAGTAAGTACCTCAACAACTTCCGAAAATAATTTCAACAAACTTATGATGGTTCTATGATGAGAACCCCATCGTGTGTCTCTGGGTCGGGCAAGGGAAACCTCTTGGTTTAATCCTTTTCCTGTGTTAATTTCACCCGCTAGAATTTTGTTTTCCACTCTCTCTTTTTTGGCCTCCAACATCATATATTTTCTTTTGCAAGAAGCACCAACCGTATTAACAACCATGCCAAGAGTTTCGTAAAATTCTTTAACACCATCATGCTTTTTTGCTACAGCCACAATCACTAACTGAAGTTGATGAGCAAAGCAATGTATGTATTGTGCCGATGGATTGTCTTTCAGAATTAAAGCTTTTAATCCATTAAACTCTCCCCGCATGTTGCTTGCACCATCATAACCTTGACCCCTGATCTGTTTAAACAAAAACAAACAATAAAATACAATGATACGACATATAATCTTTATTATAGTTTATGTAATGAAATTATGAAACATATAACTTACTTGATCTATGCTTAAATGGTTATCGGCTAATAAATACACAATGGCTTCTTTAAGAGTTAAAGAATATGTATTCCTCACATGAGCAACTCCAATTAAACTCTCTTTAACAACTCCGACCTTATCGACATATCTCACAACTACGGCCATTTGTTCCTTTAAAGACACGTCGCTAGACTCATCTACTAACAACCCAAAGACATCGTCTTTAATTTCTTCACAAATCATTTTGGTTACTTCTTTCGCATAGCAATCGACAATCTCTTTTTGAATCGATGGAGCTGTCAACTTATTATTCTTCTTGGCCTTCCCTAAAGTGTACTTACCAATATCCGGGTTGTTCACACTAATCAACTTTAAAACCGAAAGAAATATACCTTTATAAAGAGACTTTTCAAATTCGTCATGACCACAAAACGGTAAACTATTTTCTAAACAAAATCCAGCACTACGAACAGACCCCATTAATCGATACCGATTTCCAATCCTTCTTTCCTTGTTACGCCTTTTTTCATTCGCATCATAGGATCGCTTTTGGTTCAAGAGATTTTCACATTTTTGCGCCGCCTTATTATGTATAATATTAACTAACCCAACATGTTCTTTTAAGACACCCGGTTTACTCCAATTACAAAAGCCTCCACTTACAAAAGTCTCTCTTCCACCTTTATTACCAACACTTTCATTAAACAAGTAACAATATAAACAATATGCTTTTTCTTGTTTAGTGTTATACTCCAACCAATGATATTTATCAAACCATTTAACATAAAAACGTCTCCGGCCCTTAGAATAGTTTGTCCATTTAAAGTCATGACCTCGTGGTTGAAAAGCCTTTTTAACAAGATACGCTCTTCTTATGTCGTCTATTTGATTTGGATGATAACTAGTAATAGGAGGTCTATCGGAGGGATTCGAAGGAAGATCATTTAAATCGATTTTTTTTCGTGTTGAAGGACTTGAAGCCGAAGTAATAATTGGACTTGGAGTTGGTCCAATATCTTCATTTTCTTGCATATCAATATCATTCTTTCAACTTGGACCAATTTCTTCATTTTCTTGGTTATCAATATCATTATTTGAACTTGGACCAATATCTTCACTTTCTTGCTTATCGTCAATAATATTTGAACTAGGAGTTGCACCCAAATCATCATTTTCGTGGAATTTTCGTTTAAAAAGACTACTAATGAGAGTTTGTTTTTTCATCTTTCAACTTCCAAATTCCCTAATTTTATAAGACAAATAAAATTAAACAATAAGCCCTAAATCAATTTCACATAAACCCTAAAAGGCTATAACAATTGCACATAACTATAACTAAAAAACTAAATGAAACATTTGTAATTTGCAATTAAACAAACATAAATTATTCAATTTTCATGAGGAATAAAGCACTAACTACAATACCCAATTGGAATTTGGAAAAACACTTACTTGAGATGGACTGCAGACTGGAGTGGCGGACGATGATGACAATAGACCCAGCAGCGGCGGCAAAGGGCGGAGGGAGGGGAGGTCGGCGCTGCTTCTGCTCGTTCAAGTGGCAGTGGGGATGTGAATGTTCGACTCTGTTACTGCTTCTTTTCTTTTTACTGCTTCTTTTCTTCTTTGTTAAAACAATGGGTATTGGGTTGGGACTTGGGCTATAATAATTGGGCTTACAAGTCTTGGGTAATTAGTTGTGTGGTATAAATTTTTTTGGGCTTTCAAAAGGGGTAACATAATATTTATCAAGGGGCAACAAAATCCGAAAAACGCAAAAAAAAAAAAAATTTTACGCTATCGCGGCCGAGCCAAGGGGCAACCCGGGCTACCCCTTGACATGGGGTATGTCCGCCCCTGGTTGACCATAAACTGGTCAAAGCAGAAAGTCAAACACTGTTTGATTTTCATGCTTAAAATGCATAAAAAGCATGAAAGAAGCTTACAAAGGGTCCAAGCAAGGAAGATTTGAACTCAAAATACTCAGGTATGAAGCTTCACAAGTGAGAGCTTCAACTTAGAGTAGAATTGAGATCAAATGGGCACGTTGGAATGAATTAAATTGGTGGGTATTTATAGATTTTCAAGAACCGTTAGGATCGTTTCTCGTAATTTGAGCTTTGATCTTGGCCATCCATGTGTTGCACATGGTTTTGAATACTATGGGAGCTCTAAAACAAGTTCATTGTATTGAAAAAGTTACATAAAAGACCCTGAAATTCAAGCTGGTTGCTGAAAATGGAGTTTCTGTCAAAAGTAGGTTGTCGCATGCCACCACGCCACCACCCTTTTGCTGTGGCGTGACGCCACCACCTCCCAGATACAGAAACTTTCAAAAGTTGGCAAAAATGGTCCCTGCAGCATGATTAAGCCATTTTCGACGCGTTAAAACCCCGATAACCCATTTTCAAGGCTCAATAATGAAGTTTAAGTATAGAAGACATGAAATATGCTTGAAAACATCTCGGATGTCGGTTCGTTTGGTCGTACGGTTGCGTTATTCGGTTAATTACGACGAAAGTCGTAACGGACGCGAAATCGATCCAAATTACGCGACGAGTGGTATTTTTGCATTCCAATCACTAAAATAAAATATTTTAATGATTACAAAATTTTTTGAATGTACGGATATGTTCAGAACGTAAGATATGCGCGTAAATGCAAACCTATGCCCTTTTGACGCTTTTAGTCCCTATTGATCAAATAAGCATATTTTCGCATAACGAACCCCTCAAAGCCTATTTCTAAGCTCTGTAAAGGATATTTAGGGTACATTTAGCTTATGATCAAGTTCCGAAATGTTCGTTACTATACGAATCAGCAGACTTTCAGAGTTTGATGCAAATAGTCCCTGAGAGTGAATAAACTTGTTTTTGACACACCAAAGCCTTCAAAACTTATTTCTAAGTTATATAAAAGTTATTTAAGGTATGTTAAGCTTATGTCACTATTCTGGAGTGTTTGTCGCATTAAACTGATTACGTTTACGTATCAGTTTGCGTAAAACTTTCCAGAAAGCGATTTAAAACTTAAATTTGAACTTAAAATCAATACGTGAAATTGTCAAACATAAAAAGCAAACATTGAGACCAGAAACACGTTGTTTCTTGATAAAAGATGTTGTCCTACATCGTGCGGTGTTTCCGGAGCACAAGTGTCACAGTACGTTCCTTGTGAATGGTATATATGCTTCGTGTTTATTTGATACTGGAGCCGATAACTCTTTTGTATCGTTTGAATCTGAAAAGCTCCTTAATCGTAAGCGCGCCCATCTCCCCTCGACATTCGATGTTGAAGTGCCACTGGAAGAACCGTCGCTGTCAATTCTGTTCTTCGTGATTGTACTCTCGAACTCAACAATCACATATTTCCTATCGATCTCATTCCGATGCAGCTTGGTAGTTTTGATGTCATAGTAGGCATGGATTTTCTTCATGAGAATCATGTTGAAGTTGTTTGCTTCAATAAAATGATTCGCTTCTCACCCACTAATGGTGATCAATTGTGTGTCTACGGTGAAGTCGCTTTGAAGAAACTCCAAACTCATGTCGTGTGTCCAGCCTAGCAAGTATCTCCGCAAGGAATACTAAGATTTCTTGGCACACATTGTAGTAGCGGAGAAGAAAAAGAAAAGGACTACAGGCATGAATAATGTTCCCATTGTCCGTGATTTTCCGAGAGTCTTTCCTGATGAGTTACCTGGTTTACCCCCGAGTCGTGATATTGATTTTCGTATTGACCTCATTCCTGGAGCCAACCCTGTTGCTAAATCTCCTTATCGTCTCGCTCCGTCCGAAATGCGCGAACTCTCGAGTCAACTCCAGGAACTACTTGACAAAGGCTTCATTCTCCCTAGCACCTCTCCTTGGGGCGCACCAGTTCTTTTTGTCAAAAAGAAGGATGGGTCATTCCGGATGTGCATCGACTATAGGGAGTTGAATAAGCTGACTATCAAGAATCGCTATCCTCTGCCCCTAATCGATGATTTGTTTGATCAGTTACAAGGTGCTACGTGCTTCTCGAATATCGATTTACGCTCAGGTTATCACCAGTTACGCATTCAGGAGGAAGATATACCAAAAACCGCTTTTCGAACCCGCTATGGCCATTATGAATTCGTTGTAATGCCCTTTGGATTAACCAACGCACCTGCGGTTTTCATGGATTTGATGAACCGTGTGTGCAAACCGTTTCTTGACCGCTTCGTCATTGTATTCATCGACGACATCCTTATCTATTCCAAATCAAAAACCGAACACGCGCAGCATCTACGTTTGGTTCTCGAGCTACTCCAAGGGAACCAACTCTACGCCAAGTTCTCCATGTGTGAATTTTAGCTGGAGGAGGTTCAATTCCTCGGTCACATTGTCAATAGTCAAGGTATTCACATTGACCCCGCAAAGATCGAAGCTGTTAAGAGCTGGGTTTCTCCAAAATCACTATCCGATTTTCATTCGTTCCTCGGATTGGCGGGCTATTATCGTCGATTCATCGCCGACTTCTCAAAAATCGTTGTCCCGCTTACTTCTTTGACGCATAAAGACAAGCCTTTTGTTTGGGGAACTGAACAAGAGACTACCTTTCAAACTCTCAAGCATATACTCTGCAATGCTCCCGTTCTCGTTTTACCCGACGGAAACAATGACTTCATTGTCTATTGTGATGCCTCGAACCTTGGTCTTGGTTGTGTTCTCATGCAATGGGACAAGGTCATCGCTTACGCATCTCGTCAGCTCAAGATCGACGAGAAGAACTATACATCCCACGACCTCGAGATAGGCGCAGTTATTTTTGCGTTGAAAATCTGGCGACACTACCTTTATGGTACCAAGTGTACGGTCTTCATAGACCATAGGAGCCTACAACACATTTTCAGCCAAAAAGAACTGAATATGCGTCAACGCCGATCGATAGAACTTCTCAACGATTACGACTGTGAGATTCGTTATCATCCTGGCAAAGCAAATGTCGTAGGCGACGCTCTAAGCAGACGAAGCTATTTGCATAGCGTTCGTAATATCCAAACCCAGCATTATCTCGAAACTCTTATCCGTGACTCTCAGCATGCCTGTTTCACCGAACGCACTTTGAATAAGGAAAGGATTTATCATGATGGCGCCCAGTTAGTGAATAAATCGAATGGGATCTTCCATTATTTGGACCGAATTTGGATTCCCAAGCGTACCGACTTGCGACAAATCCTGATGGATGAAGCCCACAAGTCACGATATTCCATTCATCCTGGTGCCGACAAGATGTACCACGACCTCCGTCAACGGCATTGGTGGCCTGGAATGAATAAGGATATCGCTATATGTGTTTTGAAGTGCCTGACTTGCTCGAAAGTCAAGGCCGAGCAACAAAGACCCTCTGGCTTGCTTGTGCAACCCGAGATCCCGATATAGAAATGGGAAAGCATAGCCATGGACTTTATTACGAAACTCTCGCGTACGACTTCAGGTCATGATAGCATCTGGGTTATCGTTGACCATTTGACTAAATCTGCTCATTTCCTGCCGATACGAGAAGATTTCAAGGTAGAAAAATTAGCCCGAATCTACACCAACGAGATTATCTGTCGACATGGTACACCTCGTGACATCATCTCTGACCACGGTGGTCGGTTTACCTCGCATCTTTGGGAAACGTTTCAATCCGCTCTCGGTACTACGCTTAATCTAAGTATCGCTTTCCATCCCCAAACCGACGGTCAGACTGAAAGAACGATGCGTACTCTTGAAGATATGCTTCTCTCGTGTGTCATAGATTTCGGTGGTAATTGGGACGCGCACTTACCTTTGGTCGAATTCTCGTACAATAACAGTTATCATTCTAGCATACAAATGGCACCATTTGAGGCTTTATACGGAAGAAAATGTCGTTCGCCGATTGTGTGGCACGAGATCGGAGATGCGCAACTAACCGGTCCTGAGCTACTGCAAGAAATGACTGAAAAAATCCTCCAAATTCGAGACAATCTACTGAAAGCTCGGAGTCGTCAGAAAAGTTACGCCAATAGACGACGCAAGCCCCTTGAATGTGACGTTGGCGATCATGTACTCCTAAAGGTGTCACCTTGGAAGGGTGTGATCAGATTCGGCAAGAAAGGAAAGCTCGCGCCTCGATATGTTTGACCCTTTAAGATTCTGGAAAGGATCGGAAAAGTGGCCTACAGACTCGAACTACCAGAGGAACTTAGCAACGTCCACCCGACCTTCCATGTATCGAACCTCAAAAAGTGTCTAGCCGAGCAGGATTTACAATTTCTGCTTGAGGATCTTCAACTGGACAAAACATTACACTTCGTGGAAAAGCCTGTCGAGATCATGGACCGAGAAACCAAGAAGCTCAGGCGCTCACGCATTCCCATTGTGAAGGTTCGCTGGGAAGGAAAACGAGGTGCAGAGTTCACCTGGGAACTCGAAAGTGACATGAAGGCGAAGTACCCGCAGTTGTTTACTTATGTGTTACTTGTGCATGTTTACTTTATGTTTGTGGTGATTAATCGAAATGCAATCGCAACTCTATCGCATCGCAATTTAATCGCAAACGCTAGACGCAAGTTAATTATAGTGATTGTATGTTACATATAGTATTGTGTGTTTATTATTAATCTATCGCATCGCATAATCGAAACTCGCTCAAACGCATCGCAACGCTCAGAACGCGAAACAAAACGTTGGAACGTAACTCGTCGGAGCCACTCGATCGAGTGACCACTCGATCGAATGGCAATCCGATCGGAGTGTCATCCGATAAAGGTGCACCCTATTCGACACTTGCCCTCCTTTCCCTTTTTGACAACCTATAAATACCCCTCCTGTCACATCACTTGATGTGACAGCTCCCTCACTCGACCAGCAGCGTTCCAAGCCTTCTTTCTCTCGATTTCTCGTGATTCTTGTAAGTTTTCAACCTAAATCTTGTACTTCTATGATCTACACACACTTCTTCATCTTTTTCACCTTTGAATCTTAACTTCTAACCATGAAATCAACGGATTTGAGGTGTTCTAGGGTGATGTCATCATGGAGTTCTTATGAACTTTAAGTCTTGGCCTCATTCCACCAAGAATAACTCAGATCTGAAGGATTTCCACATGATTTCACAAAGATTTCGCATAGATCTAAACATTTCAATGTTAAAAGGATTGAAAGAAACTTTTCCAACTTTCTTTCAACTCTTTTACACTCAATGCACTCAAAACCGATAGAATTGGAGCTCATTCAGGCCTTCTACTCTTTCTTAGTGACGTGTCGGTTTAAGATCTGGATTCTATCAATGAGACAACCGATATCAGGATAGACATGAACAACCGTCAAGGAACAGTCTACAGATCGGATCAGGGTGATTCCTATTCGGTCGAACAACTTGGGACTTGCTGAGGTTCCGTTGTTTAGAACGTTGTCTTACCATCTCGATTAAACTGCAAGAGTTTCAAAAGAAACCAAGTTCCAGACGATTTGGTTCGTCGGGACGGATTGCCGCCCGATCGGATAGCCATCCGATCGAACGACCAGTCGATCAGACTGCACTTGGTCCCACACTTAAACATTTTTCAAACTTTTTCAAGTATCTGAATGTCGAACGGATTAATGTCCGATCGGATAGCCATCCAATCGAACGACCATCCGATCATGTGACATTTGGAACTTCGATACTTAATCATTTTTCATGTTTTCAAAGAAAATCAGTTCCTAACGGATTGCTAACCGATCGGATTGCTATCTGATCGAGTGACAATCCTGCTGTGAACTTGTTCTCACTAAGTGTCTTGTCAATCGGATCGCTATTCGATCGAACGACCGTTCGATCGACGACCTGAAAGGTAGAGATACTTCTCTGTTTTCAAAATGCTACAACGAAAACTTCAAAGCCATCATACACAAACACATCCATCCCAAACGAACGTCAATCCAATCGAATGGTCATCCGATCGGATTACCATTCGACACTTTGACACTTTGCACCATTTTACGTGTCGTTCATCGCTTATGCTATAGTTAACTGTTCAGGCTAACCTCTCAGCGCTCCCTTCAATCCAGGACAGTGTTTACTTGTCAAACGCTAAATGTGAGTATACTCGAATGTAACACCCCAAAAACGGGTTTTAGTAATCAAACCACGTTAATATTAACGAACGGGTAAAATACCATAGGTGGTAAATATTAACCCGGTAATTATGGGGATTAGAAAAATAAACCTCGTATTAAATAAAAAGAGAATAAAAGCGTTTGAGTAAATAAAATTCATAAGGGGCCCGAGTTAACGGGACATAAAATAAAACGGGTTATGATTTTCCCCAAACCCACTAAGTTAACTAGGGATGTTTAACCTAGTTAGTTATAAATCTTGGAATAGTAAGAAAAAGCAAGGTTAAAACACCCTTTATGCAAACTTGTGTGAAGTAAAGGGACTAAAGGTGGTGAACTAGGAACTAGTTTTTATTAAACAAAACATTAACACCAAAACACACACATGAAGTGTGTGTTCTGGTCGAGACAAGCACAGGAGCTAAAAGAGCTCTCTAGCTCTAACCCTAACAAGCACAAAATCAACCGATTGAAAGGGCAAATCAAGCCCAAATCGAAATCCAAGCACAAATTCGTGATCACCTCGGAGAAGGGATCATAAGGTATGTCAAATTTCATCACTTAGTTCCATCTCAAATTCTAGATGAAAACATGAAATTCGAAATTAGAACTTGAATGATGAATGTTTTGGGTGAAACTAGGATGAATCCATGCTTAGGGTGGAACCCTAGTTAAAATTTGATGAATTGGTGTTCATAGATATGAAATTGAGAATCACCCACTTATGTGTTAACTGGGTTTCATAGGATGATGAAGAACACTAGAATCTTGATTTTTTAAATGAGTATCATTGATTATTATGAAGTAAATCTAGGTGTTCCTATGCATGCTAGAAGTTATGAACTTGAAAATGATGATAAATCTTGGCTAAATAGTTAGTCATAAACTTGATTATTAATTGTATAGAGTCATGCACACTAGGTGTTTGACATAATGCCTAAACAAAAGTAAATTGCTGAATTTTGAGTAAAAACACATAATCGAATAATATGGTGAATTATGCGAAACCTATTATAATAAGAGTTCTAAACAAACCGTTGGTTGAACTCTATAGGCAAGGAAATTGAATCTTCAAGCGGACAAGCCGGAGTGGATACGCGCTTGAAGGGAACGCTCTAAAGGTATGTAACTTTCGGTTTCGTTACATTGTGCATAAACAAAAGTCTTAGAAATGTTAATGAGATTGTAGTGTCAAATGCTAGTTTGGTATGTCATAGAAGTGACGAAGTTCACTCGATAAACCAAACGAGTCAAAGTAGTTAATTAGATATGTTGGTTGATAATATTGTTTAATTAGTCACGTTTGGAATGAAAATAAAGTGATGTAATTCACTAGATAAAGAAATGGGTTAAAATATTGGTGGTAATAAGTTTGGTATGTTGATAAAATGGTGAATTCCATTAGACAACCAAACGGGTCAAATAATGGTCGAAATGGTAGTGTTCGAAGTGACTTAAACGTCACTCATTAAATTGAGTTACAAAAGCGTAAACCATGGAATGGACGTGATACGCTAAGGTTGACAAGTCCGGGAATGGGTAATTATGGTTAGAAACCAATGTTGATGAATTTTGCAAGTACGTAACTATTAGTTCCGTTACTTATTTACAAAGAATGTTTAGTATGTTTGAAAATGATATCGTAGTGTGATAAGAATGTTTGATGAATAACGAAAGTGACGAAGTTCACTTAACAGAACAAATGGGTCAGTTTGAATAAATCATGGTAGTCATCAAAGTGAAGGTTTTCACTTGACAACGGAATGGGTCAAAACTGTGTTTTCAATATAACAATGTAAGTAGAGACCGGGAAGTCACAATATATGTTAACAATAGGAGGTGATATGCCAAGATATTGGATGCACCGAATTGATGCTTATAAACCCTTGATAATGGGTCAATCGTCTAGAATTTGCTTGCAAAATTTGCAAAAAGTGGTTTGCTCGAATTATAGAAAACGAGCATGAAATTCTAGTACGTGCATAAAACCAGGTGATGGTAATGATACGCCATAGTTGACAAGCCCGGGGAATGGGTAACAAAGCTTAGAAACCATTGAAATTGAATTATGACAAATATGTCATAAAACAAATGGGTCAAACAATCGAAACAAGGATTTGTGAACGATTCGTTTATAAACCAGGCTTCGATGCGAGAAATTTGAATGATTGGATCCGTAATTTTATTACGGACGCGTAGGAAAAAGAATCGACTAAAACGGGCATGTAGGTAAAAAGTTATGAGCTTTTAAAGTTTGGAATGTTAGAATTTTTGTAGTTGGGCAGATATGCAGGTCCTGGAACCGGACCTGCTGGAAATCATGTTCCCTCGCGGCACGCGCTGGGGTGTTAAGGTTTGGGCGCGACACGCGGGACCGCTTGCGGCCCGCGAAGGATTAACCAAAGTCTGTCGCGCCGACCAAAATCCAAGATTTTTATTTCTTTTTGTTATTCGTTTAATACTAGAACTTGTTTATACATATTATATGGTTGTCAAAACTAACAATTGATGTGGTATTGACCTTAGGTAATGTTCGTCTCATTCCGGATGCCGATCAAGCATGATATCAAGAACCGAACACCACTTTTGAAGCTTCTGCGTTTATTTAATTATGTTGTAGACAATGTTCATGTTGTAAACACTTATCTCATCATTTTGGCTGTTTATTCTAGTTAGAAGTTAACTAGAATACTGTCACTAAGAAACTTCCGTTTGATCTAACCTTATGAAATGAAGCATTTTGGTTCTAAAAATGCGTATTTTATATTAAAATAAAATAATGAGATGGGTGTTACATCGAACCCTTTTTGCTTTACGCACTTTTGGGTGTTACATACGTTACTTATTCTAAATCACAATCGATACAACACAAACACTATTTATACGCTAACCGTTATTGCATGCTACGTGTTATTCGATGAATGCTTGTATGTTATGTTAACACAGTGATTGTTGCTTGACACCTTAGCAACGATAGTACTATAGTTTGGACTCAGCACCTGTCGTGGACAGGGGTTGTTAAGGGTTTTACTTCACGAGTCCCAGTGGAGATTTGTGTTGCGCATTCTACAACTCGCAGTCACGTATGTGCATATTTCTCTGTCAATAACCTACTTGCCTTCACTTTGTACATGTTACATGCTGGTTATGCGTAAACTATTTCGAACTCTACTATACTATTAAATTTGTGTGCTCACCTTTACACTTTGTGTATTGACCTCTATTTTAACGTATGTGATGGGTGCTTAGGATGCTAGCTTTCTATTTGATGGAATTAAGCTAGGATGGAGTCTAGAAACAAACTAAATAAAAATCTGAGTTGTCGGAATGGATATTTTGTCTTTGAGAACAATGTCTGTAATAACTGTTTTTATTTTATAAGTTTGTGGTATGGGACACGAACTTTTAATATAATATAACTAATAATTGTTATGGATTCTCCTGGGCAATCTGTTTCGCTCAGTGCCGTGCCCCGATGATTCCGCCATCGGTTGGGGTGTGACAATTGTCTGTGTTCTTTTTTGGCTCATATATTTGTTTATTTAGTGTCGCAACCCCCGTCCCCTAATTACTCGGAAACGGGCGGCCGCGGCCAGTGTTAGTGGTATCGGTGTTTATCAATTTGGCAGCGGTAATTAGATCAGGACTGTAGTTAGGAAATATTTTATCAGAGTAAAATACCACACTTTTATAATCTTAAACACATGGGAAATTCCCAAGTTTCCATTACAAACATTTTATAGGGGTAAACCCTATTTTATTTAATAAAACATCTTCTTTATTTTAGGTAACTTTATAGCCACTTTTCCAAGCCTTCAGTGCTGTCCAGCTGCCTTCTATTTCGCTTTCACATTTTGTTACCTGAAACGCGTTTAAAAACATTTTGTCAGTGGGAAATACTGGTGAGTGAATCCCAATTTAATCAAGATAGGTAAAACCGTTTACAACATTGAGGATGATCTCGCAATTACATTTGTTTATTTTTCTACCTTAATTACCACCCACGGTACTATCAACCCGACTTGTGGTCCTGTTACTACTCACAATGTAGTAACAAATTTTGTATACAAAACCCCAACATACCGACGATAATTGTAGAATACAAATACTCAATCACTGTTAAATATGATGTAAAACATTTGAGGTTTTGTAAAAACAGTTTGCAAAATGTAGGATTACTCACATTGCTAATTTAGGGTTTTCCTTTGTGATTTTCAGGTGATTATCTATTAATTACACAATGCACACGCGTTAGTATAATAATCCAATATTTACATTAGTTATACCCTCCCCGAGACAGAACTCCAATGACTACGTTGGGCAGAGCCTCAACAGCCATTACGGAGCACTAGATCAATCGGGCAGCGTATCTAATACATAATCGGGGGTTAAAATACTTACAACGAGGCAGAGCTTCGCTATTTTAGTGGGTATTATGCCCGAAATTATAATTGCTATGCAGAAATATTGAGAGAGAGATCGAAGAAATGAACGAATCGGACTGAAGGCCGATGGCCTTCATTTATATGGCTGCTTCAACAGTCCCTCGCGCCCCGCGTAGAACTCAAAGGGAGCTTACGCGCCCTGCGAGCTAGGGTGGGTAGGCCCTTGCTTGGTCCGGTCACCCCACTAGCCTTGACATGATTGTGCCACGTGGCGGCACCAGGCTTCGCCTCGTAGCCAAGCGCTCGCGGCCCGCGTAAGACCAAGGCTAGGTCTTTGCGGCCCGCCAGAGACTAAAAATCTTATTTTTAATTAATTTTAATAAAAATAAAGGTATTTTGGGCTATTTCTCGTATATGGGGTGTATTTTAGGACGTATAGGGGTATTGTAAATATTTTTAGGGTGTCGAAAATAATTTTAGGAGGGTTGTTATATCCTCCCCACCTTGTTTTAGAACTCGTCCTCGAGGTCTACTGGAATAGGTGTGGATATTTCCTTTGCATTTCTGATTCAAGCTCCCATGTGTATTCTGGTCCTCTCTTGGAGTCCCATTTTACTTTGACTAGAACCAATCTCTTGTGTTTGAGGTTCTTGACTTTTCTATCTTCAATTTGTAGAGGCTTTTCTACAAACTTACGTTTTTCATTTACCTCTATATCCTTAAGAGGCACTACTAGTGATTCATCGGCTAAGCACTTTTTGAGATTGCATACATGAAATACATCATGTATTCCTGCCATCTCCTCTGGAAGTTGCAGCTGATAGGCTACAGATCCTATTCTTCTAATAATCTCAAAAGGTCCAACATACCTGGGGCTTAGCTTTCCCCTTTTGATGAATCTTACTACTCCTTTCCAAGGAGAGACTTTTAACAATACCTTATCTCCTACTTGAAATTCCAATGGTTTGCGCCTGTTGTCCGCATAACTCTTCTGTCGATCGGGTGCTGCTTTTAGTCATTCCTTGACTTGAACAATCTTGTCCGTTGTTTCTTGTACTCTCTCTGGTCCAGATAATTGTTTTTCTCCAATTTCGGCCCAACAGACTGGAGTTCGGAACTTTCATCCATAAAGTGCTTCGAATGGTGCAGCATTGATACTGGTGTGATAGCTGTTATTGTAAGAAAATTCTATTAAGGGTAAGTGATCGTCCCAATTACCTCCGAAATCAATTACACAAGCTCTAAGCATATCCTCCATCGTCTGAATTATCCTTTCGCTTTGTCCGCCCGTTTGAGGATGATAAGCTGTGCTTAGATTTAGCTTGGTTCCCATTGCTTTTTGGAAACTTGTCCAAAAATGAGAGGTAAAACGGCTATCTCTATCAGAAACAATTGATAAAGGAATTCCATGTAATGAAACTATTTCATTTACATACAACCTAGCTAATTGTACCGTACTGAAAGTTTCCTTCATTGGTAAGAAATGAGCTGACTTGGTTAGCCTGTCTACAATCACCCAGATTGTATAATTACCTTTTCTTGTTTTGGGTAATTTTGTAACAAAATCCATTGTTATTAACTCCCATTTCCAAACCGGCATTTCTAACTGCTGCAATAAACCTGAGGGTTTCTGATGTTCAACTTTAACTTGTGAACATGTTAAACATTTAGAAACATAAGCTGCTATATCCTTTTTCATTCCTATCCACCAAAAATTCTTTCTTAAATCTTGGTACATTTTATCACTTTCAGGAGCTTCGTCTAGTATTCGGTGGCGTAGATTTCCTAGTTTGGGTATCCACGTTCTTTTCTTATGGAATCTCCACATTCCATCTGTTCCTTATTCTAATTCCTTAATCATTCCTTTCAACTTTTCAGTATCATCCTTGATTACTGATTCTTGTGCTTCTTTAATCTGGTTATTTAAATCTACCTGTAGATTTAAATTAAGAGAACACACTTTTTTTGGCTTTTCATGATACTTTCGACTTAAAGCATCGGCTACTACATTAGCCTTTCCTGCATGATACTGGATATTACAATCGTAATCACTAAGAATCTCCATCCAGCATCTTTGTCTCATGTTTAACTACTTTTGCCCGAAAACATACCTCAAACTCTTATGATCGGTGAAAATGGTAAACTTACTACCGTAAAGGTAATGTCTCCAAATTTTAAGGGCAAAAATTATGGCTCCTAATTCCAAATCATGGATTGAATAATTTTTTCATGATTCTTAAGTTGTCTAGATGCATAGGCTATAACCTTTTGACGTTGCATCAAAACACATCCATAAACTAACTTAGAAGCGTCACAATAGACTACAAAGTCTTCAGTTCCTTCTGGTAACGCTAGTATGGGTGCATTGGTTAATCTTTGCTTAAGAATTCTAAAGGCTTCTTCTTGTTTTGGTCCCCATTCAAACTTAACAGATTTACAGGTTAGCTTAGTTAAGGGAATGGCTATTCTAGAAAAATCTCGG
Source organism: Helianthus tuberosus (assembly GCA_030545235.1). Lineage (NCBI taxonomy): Eukaryota > Viridiplantae > Streptophyta > Magnoliopsida > Asterales > Asteraceae > Helianthus > Helianthus tuberosus. Next base: position 105,446,598 of record CM060431.1, on the reverse strand, counting down.
ATAAATCTTCTATAATAACCGGCTGATCCTAGGAAACTTCTAACCTCGGCTGGTGATTCAGGGGTTTTTCATTTAGTAATTGCCTCAATTTTTGTGGGATTCACATGAATTCCATAATGATTAACTAGATGTCCAAGAAACTGTACTTCTTCTAACCAAAACTCGCATTTTGAAAATTTGGCATAAAGCTTTTCTTTTCTCAGCAAATTTAGGAGTGCATGTAGATGCGCTGCATGTTCCTCTTTACTCTTAGAGTAAATGAGAATATCATCTATAAAGACAATTATGAATTTATCCAAATATGGCTTACATATTCGGTTTATCATGTCCATAAATGCAGCTGGGGCATTGGTTAAACCAAATGGCATGACAGTAAATTCATAATGGTCATACCTTGTTCTGAAAGCGGTCTTAGGAATGTCCTCTTCCTGTACCTTTAATTGATGATATCCTGATCGTAAATCGATATTAGAGAAAAATCGAGATCCTTGCAGTTGATCAAACAGATCGTCGATTCTCGGTAATGGGTACCGATTTTTAATCATGACCTTGTTTAATTCACGGTAATCAATGCACATTCACATTGACCCGTCTTTCTTTTTGATAAATAAGATTGGTGCTCCCCATGGCGATGAGCTTGGCTGTATGAATCCTTTCTCCAACAATTCGTCCAGTTGTTTCTTTCATTCTTGCATTTCTGCGGGTGCCAAAGGGTCGGGTGCTTTGGCAATTGGTGCTGTTCTTGGTAGCAGATGAATTCTGAATTCAACTTCTCTGTCTGGCGGTAATCCTGGTAGTTCTTCTGGAAACTGAGATACTACGGGAATATCTTTCAATTCTTTTCCTTTAGTGTTAATGATTATAGAAATCAAGTACACTAATGATCCTTTCCTAGCATAACCTGTTGTTTTCATCACAGAGATGAATTTTGTAGATCTAGATGGCTTATCTCCTTTAATTGTGATCTTTTCACCCTTTGGTGAATTTACTTGGATTGACTTTTGATAACATAGAACACTGGCTTTATTGGCTATTAACCAATCCATTCCTAATACAACATCAAATCTTGCCAGATTCATTGGGTAAAGGTTTGCAATAAACTTTTGATTTAAAAACTCTATTCTTGCTCCCTGCAAGATTTCAATAATCTTAATGGATTCCCGGTTTGCTGTTTCTACTAAACATTCTTGTGGGAGTTTAGTTAATGGTTGATTGAGAAGTTTGCAAAATAAAATATTAATAAAACTTTGGTTTGCACCAGAGTCAAATAATACTTTAGCAAAAACATCATTAACTAAAAACGTACCGGCAATCACGTTCGGAATCATTTTGGCTTCTTCTGCTGTCAGAACAAATGCTCTAGCATTTTTAGTAGTCTTGTTGTTCATGCCTGGAGCTAGTTTCGGACAGTGTGACTTGATGTGCTCCTTTCTCCACAGTTGAAGCACACTCCATTACTAGGTTTCTTCCTACAATCTTCTTCCTTGTGTCCTGCTATCTTGCAGAAGTTGTAGTTGGTGGAGCATCTTCCTGAATGCTTCTTCTTGCAGGCCTTACAATAAGGTGTCGAGGTAGAACCTACATTTTTCCCATGGTTGAAATTTCCATAACGAAATTCTTGGGTAACCCTTTGAGCTAGGTTCCTCCTCTGGTGCTCTTCTTGTGTACGCACTAATTCATCAGTCAAGGTATTTACTAGTTCTACAGCTTCTTCTATCGTTTGGGGTCTAGTTGCCTTGACTACATGCCTAATCTCACTGATGAATCCCCAAATGTAACGGGAGATTAATACTGGTTCTGGTGATGCAAGGGTCGACACTATTCTAGCATATTCGAAGAATGTAGTAGTGTAACCCTTACTATCTACTCCAGTCATTCTAAGGTTTAAGAACTTATTTGCTATTTGTTCCTTTTCATTAGGAGGACAAAATTTCCTTTCCACCATGTTCTTAAATTCCTCCCATTCCATATTGTAAACCCTGTCACTTCCCCTAGATTGGAGGATGGTGTTCCACCATTCTAATGTGAGTTCTTAAACAGATTGGAGGCAAACATTATCTTATCCTCTTCTTCACACTTGCTTATTTTTAAGACTGCCTCAGTCATTTCTATCCAGCGTAGAGCTGCAATGGGTCCTTCATTGCCCAAGAATTCTATTGGTTTACAGGACCAGTATTCTTTATAAGAACAACCATAAGACATGGTTCTTCTTCTTTTTGGAATGGGCACTTGAAGTATTGGTCCATTGTTTACGTTGTGTTCTGGTTCAGTAGGTGGTCGCTTACTGCCATTATTACTTTTGTTATTATCTGCTTCCTTAACCGTTTTGATAATATATGGCATCGCGTCTATAATCCCTTGTGCCACTATGTGTTAGATGGTACTATTATCTACTTGGTTTCCATTATTATTGTTATTCGGGTTTTCTTGATTCACTTCATTGTCCATCTGAATTTTAAACATTTTACACGTATTAGTATAACAAGATAATATCTAATGCAAACAATCACACAACAAGCATATTGATCAAAATCGTCGAACATTGCGACCTTTACTCTATTTTATATTATGCATCTATATCTATTACAAATACAACTGGAATTGAAAATACAATACTAGTATGCATCCGTAGCAGTTGTCTAGATTTTTTTCAAACATACACACATTATTTATATATATATATATATTACTATTAATGGTACGGGTTCATCCAAAATTCCATATTACGCTCGTCATATTTCCAGACGAGTCGCTCCCCTATCTGTCTCATCCTCTCACTTCCTTCTAAAATCTCCTCACCAAAGGTTCGGAGTTCTTGCACATTCTCAGTGCTCATGGGTGGTGCGGGTGCTGGTATTGGGTCAGGAAACTGGGGCATGGGTTCTTCGTGTGGGTACGGGTTTTCTAAGATTTCCCTGATATATTGGTCGTTATCAAAATATGGGTCTAGAGGGTCCAGGTCTGGGTAGGGTGCTGTTGGGTTTTGCATAGGTTCCTCTGGTGGGTACAGAGCTGAATACGACCTATTATCATCAAACCATGGGTCATAGTCTGGGGGATGGGGTGCTGGTACTCTAGGGATCTCAGCTAGGTCAAAAGCAGGCATTGGAATTTGGTTTTCTGGGTTGGCTTCGATGTCCATATATTGTGTTATGAATAAGGGTAGTGGCTGGGGTGCTATGAGTTGTTCTAGATTCGGGTCGGCGGCTGTGGTTGCTAGTATGTGGAAATTTGCCAGTCTCCTATTGATCATATCCTGAGAGTTCATTTCTCTATTCGCAGCTGCTAAGGCTCTCTGCTGCTGTAACTTTTTCATCCTTTTTCTACGTTTGTGAGCTCCTCTGCTGAACCATCCTCTCTTCTTGGGAGGGAATGGCTCTTCAGATTGGGCTTTGAACACGAAAATCCCATCTTCGGTATTAGCCGAATACCCCGAGGGGGTAAGCTGTGAAGAGGTGCCTTCATCTCTAGGAGAGTTGGACAACTGACGGTAAGCGTCTAAAGGTCCTTGGTCACCCATACTGTAAACTAACAAATTGTCAAATAACACAAAACAATAATATACAGTTATGCACTTAATCACGTAGATTATTTCCTAACAAAATGAATAAATTTTGGTGTCAGCATAACACTTCTGTGGCTGAATCAGTGGTTGTAGCTCTGATACCACCTTCTGTCGCAACCCCCGTCCCCTAATTACCCGGGAACGGGCGGCCGCGGCCAGTGTTAGTGGTATCGGTGTTTATCAATTTGGCAGCGGAAATTACATCAGGACCGTAGTTAGGAAATATTTTATCAGAGTAAAATACCACACTTTTATAATATTAAACACATGGGAAATTCCCAAGTTTCTATTACAAACATTTTATAGGGGTAAACCCTATTTTATTTAATAAAACATCTTCTTTATTTTAGGTAACTTTATAGCCACTTTTCCAAGCCTTCAGTATTGTCCAGCTGGCTTCTATTTGGCTTTCACATTTTGTTACCTGAAACACGTTTAAAAACATTTTGTCAGTGGGAAATACTGGTGAGTGAATCCCAATTTAATCAAGATAGGTAAAACCGTTTACAGCATTGAGGGTGATCTCGCAATTACATTTGTTTATTTTTCTACCTTAATTACCACCCACGGTACTGTCAACCCGACTTGTGGTCATGTTACTACTCACAGTGTAGTAACAAATTTTGTATACAAAGCCCCAACATATCGACGATAATTGTAGAATACTAATACTCAATCACTGTTAAATATGATGTAAAACATATGAGGTTTTGTAAAAACAGTTTGCAAAAAGGAGGATTACTCACATTGCTAATTTAGGGTTTTCCTTTGTGATTTCCTGGTGATTATCTATTAATTACACAATGCACATGAGTTAGTATAATAACCCAATATTTACATTAGTTATACCCTCCCCGAGACAGAACTCCAATGACTACGTCGAGCAGAGCCTCAACAGCCATTACGGAGCACTAGATCAATCGGGCAGCGTATCTAATACGTAACCGGGGGTTAAAATACTTACAACGAGGCAGAGCTTCGCTATTTTAGTAGGTATTATGCCCGAAATTATAATTGCTATGCAGAAATATTGAGAGAGGGGGATCGAAGAAATGAACGAATTGGACTGAAGGCCGATGGCCTTCATTTATAGGGTTGCTTCGGCAGTCCCTCGCGCCCCGCGTAGAACTCAAAGGGAGCTTACGCGCCCCGCGAGCTAGGGTAGGTAGGCCCTAGCTTGGTCCGGTCACCCCACTAGCCTTGACACGATTGTGCCACGTGACGGCACAGGGCTTCGCCTCGTAGCCAAGCGCTCGCGGCCTGCGTAAGACCAAGGCTAGGTCTTCGTGGCCCGCCAAAGACTAAAAAATCTGATTTTTAATTAATTTTAATAAAAATAAAGGTATTTTGGGCCATTTCTCGTATACAGGGTGTATTTTAGGACGTATAGGGGTATTCTAAATATTTTTAGGGTGTCGGAAATAATTTTAGGAGGGTTGTTATATTTAGATCCTTTCCATAGGTAGCCCATGTGTTTTACCAACCCTTGAATCAATTTATCTATTACTAGCTAGGTATCAAGTCGTAAGTTAACGATCAATGTATAACTTAGAGATAGAATAATCAGATCAAGCATGCATAACCTCATAGATAGACCTAGATCATCCACACAAACTCATCTAAGAATCAATACTCAACATAAAGTCATACACATCACAAGTTCAGCAGTAAACACTTATATAATATCACACTTTTATAAACATAATCATCCAAACCTAACAAAAACTAGAATTCATCTTACCTAACCGGCTATAAGGAGGTTAGCTTGCCATAATCAAAGCTAAACTACTAGAGTTCATTAAATACATGACCAAGATTAAAGAAAACAGAATAAGAAGTATCAAACTCAGTAAGAACCGCAAGCATGATATCCTGTATGATCAATCTTTGGTTTCCAAGCTCTTTTGATCTTTGGTCTTGTGGCACAAATCCAAGCAGTACCTTTTTCGCTTCTACAGTCACCCAATTCCGTTCTCTCTGGTTTTTTCTTAGTCGTCATGTCTCTTTTATAGGTGTTTTTAGGGTTTCAAAGTCGGTTCGAATCGTGTCTTCATTTAAAGGGTACGACCTATGCTCACGCGTAGACATGGGGTCTACTAGGGTTTTAACTTCTATGGCGGTGCTTAACTCTTTTATTTTATTCTGGTACCGACCGTATAGGCTTTTGTCACAACCCCCGACCCTACCCCGGGCGGGAACCGTGAGCAGATACAAGCGGTACCGGTGTTTATTAAATTTCGTAGCGGAAAACTTATCAGGACCGGGTGTTAGGAAAAAAAATATCAGAGTTTCAAAACACCAAATTTTCATTTCATAAACTGTGGGGCAAAACCCGTATTTACATAAAGGATTTTCACAGGGACAAATCCTTGGTTACAAAAACAAGTTTTATTCAGGTTTACATAACCACTTATTTAAGCTGAAGGGCTTCACGACACTTTTATTCACTTCACATTAGATCACCTGAAACGCGTTTTAAAACATTTGGTCAGCGAAAAATACTTGTGAGTTCATTCAGTTGTACAAAAACACATTGTCATAATTTACAGCATTGAGAGTTTTTATATTTGCTTATATCTTTCAGTTACCCACAGTACTTGTCACTCGCCCATTTCGGTGACTGTGGTCATATTACTATTGGCTAACCCGTTGTCCAATAGTAAAGCTTATCAAGTAATGTATACAATACCCCACATACCGACTGTAATATCAGAATACAAAGACTTAATCCTTGTAAATACAACTAGAAAACATTTAGGGTTTTGAAAACATTTAGGGTTTTGAAAACATTTTAATAAAATAGAATGACTCACATTGCAGATTTAAGGTATATGTATTAGCCTGCTGGTTAAAGCCTGGTTTCTTAATTAAACACACAATGCACACGTATTAGTGTATTAACTCAATTCAACTTTAACGATAATCACGAGATCAAAACCCACAACGAATGACAAAGTATAGCCATATACAGGCAGCACTTAAACATCTGTTGGATCGGTTTCAATCGATCGGAAAAAGTACCGTACCAGTGATTAGAGTTATTACTCTGATAACGAGCAGAGGTTCAGTGCGTCGGATACATTGATTGGACAACAGTATTCAGAGAAAGAAAGAAAGTTTGAGAGCGAATTCGAAGTGTCCCCTGAACGTCCCTTTTATAGCCTGATTTTGATCCAGTCGCATCGTGCGAACGAAATAACACAACTCCTTCGCATAGCCCGAAGGGTCTAGCTAGGGAATAGGTGGCGTGAGTCACCACGTAGGCATGCCACGTGGTGATATGTGTCCCCTATCGCTTCACAGATCGGTCGCGTCACGCGACCAGTTGATGTAAACACTGTCGCGTAGCGCGACGTGGTTGAAGGCAAGAGTTCTTCGTTTTTCGTGCTGGTTCTCGTTATGCGTGTTTAAAGTTTCGGTTACAAGTCGTTTAGTCGTTTTTGATGGTTGTTACAACTTTTATCTAGCTTTTTGAGTCTTTTAAGCTAGTCTCATCTTTAACTTCGAGAATCCTTCAGTTAAGCCTTAGGACATGCAAAACACCATTGCACACAATTAACAAATTCTATGTGAATTTGCAATAAACAACTATAAATATGGGGGTTTTGGCATTGAAATCTATGTGTTCTTTTAGACACATCAAATAACCTAGAAGTAAGGTGTAACTCATAAATACAGGTTACTAAAATTTGAAACTCATAAATATGGGTTATGGAAAATTTAAAGGGGTACGTCACAATTATTACGAAACAAGAGAGAGTCGTTTAATAACAGTGAATTAAAGATACGAATGGGGCTATTTGTGTGCTCTGAAGATTAGGTTTTGTGATAACACTTGCACCTTCTGATTATCTCATCCATATGCTTTACCCACTATTCCTCGTCTCATAGTAGGTCGCTCGATTGTTGTATGTTTTGATTGATTGGTGCATGTTTCCTCCGGTTACTAACTTGTAACATACTACTACAAATATGATATATGGCATGCCATTTTTTCTATAAATTACAAGGTATGCCCAAAAAAATGTAAACAACCTTTTATAACTTATTGAACATGATAGCTAGCATAAAGATTGAACAAAGGAAAATAAAGTTGTAGCAAGTAAATAATATATAAAAAGTAGAAATGATCAAAAGTAGCATTAACAACACACATTTACACTGTGTTCCAGAGTTTACTAATGGAAGGAAAGGAAAAGAAACAAAAAGAAAGTAAAACTATTTTGTGTTTCAGAGTTTCATTTAAGAAAGGAAAATAAAACATGTCGTGTTCCCGAGTTTCATTTAAGGAAGGAAAATAAAGGAAATGAAAGGAAAACTAGGCTAAATTTTTTAGTTTTTCTTTCCTTCTAATTTGGGAGGAAATGAGAGGAAATACATTTTTTTTTTCCTTTCTCACTTTTACTTTCTTTCTTTTCCCTCGTTAAGTTAACTCAACAACATAACGTTACGGCCAATAGTGCAGCATGTAAGTCCGAGTTAAATCTCAATAGCCACTTGTTTCCTTGTCAACCATAGGTCACAATAAAGCAAGTATAATAAACAATCGAACAAAAATAAACACATGGTATGCACGTATGCATGTCACAAATTAAATATAACAAAAACATATGCATGAGATTCAACCATGTTATTGTACATGCACACATACGTTGACTACAAACAAATATATTTTGTATATCAAATCAAAACAAAAACTTTATATATCTATACTGTATATAATAAAACAAGGTTATTTTAAAAGGTGGAGATACAATAGGAAGTTTATTTGGCTAAGAAGGCTAGGAAGTGATCTTGACCATCCATTTAGTTAATCAATGGCTAAGATTAAATCAGGGAAATTGAAGGAAAGAAAAGAGGCGCGTGAGTTTGTTTAGGGGCATTCTAGTCAATCCAAGCCAATAGTTTCTCTCTCCTCCAATCCCCCCCCCCCCATTTTTTAAACGTTAATAACTCTTTCATACGACATTATTTTTTTATAAAAATTGCACCAAAAAAACGAGCGTTTTTTTTTTATCTTTAAAACGAGTATACTATTGCTATATTTAAAAAAAAAATTAAAAACCCAGTTGCGTAAAACGCAATAGAAAAACCCCCAGTTACGTAAAACGCAATGAAAAAAAAAACCTAAAAGATGACATTTTTCTAAAACGCAATGCACAAAAAAACACAAAGAAATGACTTATTTGTAAAACGCAATAGCCAGAAAACACAAAGAAATGTCTTATTTCTAAAACGCAATAGCCTAAAAACTCAAAAGAAAATGTACTTTCTAAAACGCAATGGACTAAAAACACATAAAAATGTGTTTTACCTAAAACGCAATGCACCAAAAACACATAAAAATGTGTTTTACCTAAAACGCAATGCACAAAAAACACAAAGAAATGTCTTATTTGTAAAACGCAATGGCCAGAAAACACTTAAAAATGACTCATTCTAAAACGCAATGGACTGAAAACACCTAAAAAATGTGTTTTACCTAAAACGCAATGACTAAAAACACTTCAAAAATGTGTTTTACTTAAAACACATAAAAATGTGTTTATTTCTAAAACGCAATGGACATATAAAACTATCTGGGAACTGTCTGTGACTGTGAACTGTCTGAATTGTCTACGAATTACTGTCTTCGAAATGAGCCAATTTCTGGAAAATTAATTTTTTCTGATGATTTTTATTACAGCAATTTAATCAGAAAAAAAAATTTCCGAGCTGACTCAACCCAGCCAGGGGCTCTGCCCCTTGGACCCCGCCAGGGGCTGCCGCCCCTGGGACCCCGCTACCAGGGGCGCTGCCCCTGGACCCCCGCCATTATCATAAAACGCAATGAGTAAATCAAAAACCCAGATCGTAAAAATGAAATTAAAGAATTTCTTACATGGATCGAAGTGATTTCTTTAACAATTGACGAATTTTGAATGATTGAAACACTTATCAACGCTCGAATCGAACGAATCGAGTGATTATCTCCAAAATCACCGGAAAAAACGAGATTTTTTATGAAATTAAACTGGGTTTTCTTCAAAAAAGCTGAAGAACACGTTGATCGGGTGTTTGAATCATTGATTGGTGATGAAAATCGCACTATAATGTAGTGATTATTGAGATAGAAAGTGAAGAAATTGTTGAAGATGGTGGGTTTTGAAAATGGTGGGTTTTGAAGTTACTGGGTTTTGAAAAGGAAGAAGAAAGGGTTGGATTGACTAAAATACCCTTTTTCTTTATTTTAAATGTTGCCACATGTCCTAATCCTATTGCTTCCTACACTTCCTAGCCAAAATAAACTTCCTATTTGATCTTTTCCCTATTTTAAAATACTCAAAAGTTAAAAACTTTTTTTTTGGTTTTAATGTATAAGATACAACCTAAAATAAGGGTAAATTAATTTTTCAAACACTAATTATATTTTAATCCCCCATCTTAATTATACTTCAACTCTCTCATCTTTAACAAAATTATAGATTATTAATTAATAGTTTCACTTTATTCTCTTATAAAAACCAACTACTTCCATGATTTTTAAACGGTCATAACGTTTTTGTACATTAATATTTTTCTTTTTAAAAAATGACACAATAAAAATAAGTATTTTATTCTCTTTAATTTGATTATATGAATGTCATAGTTTTTTTAAATAAGAAAATTGATATCTTATGTGATTAAGGGTGGTAGGAGCACCCAAGGGTACTACCGTAGCACCGTCCAATCATACGCTAGCACGTCAATTCTACACCCAAGTACCCAAGAACCACCAAAACACTGGTTGCACCTACCCACAAGTATCCTAGAACTATGGACCCCACCCTTTTACTCCACCCGCCAATCACGCACACCCTCAAACCACTCCCTCTCCAAACAATCACGGGAAAGGTTTGCCATGTAAAGTACCATAGTCGAACCCCTAGTGGGTGGCAGCGCTGTTGCCGCATGGTGCCCGTCCCCTAATAGTGTCCAATGGTGAGCAATAACTGAATCGTTAACTGAAACCAAACCGAAAACAGGCGATACCGAACCGAAATCAGCCAAAAACTGAATTAACTGAATACTGATTAACCAAAACCCGAATTAACCAAAAACCGGCAATCTAATCGAATAAACCAAACTAATTAACCGAAAATCAATTGGTTAATAAAATAGACTAACCAATAACTTCAGATTCATTTGATGATAATAACTAAACCAATGCACACCCTAACAATGTTTATGTTTCTCGTCGCATCGCGTGGACACCCTTCCAGTATTCATAATATGCATTTATGCATGTTACAAAAATCACATATAGCAGAGGTGTGTTGCAATAGTGAACTCAGTTCAAGCAATGGCGGAAGCGGTGATGGTTTATACCGCCGGTAATCGGAATCGGACAAAAACGTAAATGGAAACGATTTTCTTTTCGCTTGTAGGCATTAGATCTTTCATTCTACACTTCGTCCAAATCTATAACAGTTGTTGTATGTTTAGTAAATTTACTATACACTCATTGGTTAACCAAATTTGGTTAACTGTTATTATATATTCTACAACTCCAAACCTTTATGAACAATCTTAAAAATTAATCTAGGAATTTACGCTAATACATAAAGATGAATCTTATCATCAATCATTATTTTATATACAAGTTAATTTAACAAAATGAATTATTTAGATTTAGTTGGACGATTTATCACACACATGACCAGTTGGAAAGCAAAATCAAGGAAGCCTAACGTCAGGGTTATGGTATATCGCCCCTAGTCAAATAAACAAAATTAGCGCCCTATAGCGCCCCTTAGCCACCCCTGGGCGCCAAAGGGGGGCACCATTGAGTCTCCGTGAACACATTAACGAGCGCTATTAAGTATGCATGTGGGACCCATTCCTTTTCCACCAATCGGATTTCCTTCTTTTTTAATGTCCTTTTTTGTGTTTTGTATATTGTTTAAAAGAGACTTTAAACCATTGCAAGGATGTTAAAGGAAGTGACTTTAAAGTCTCCCATATGAGGTGGCGCCTAGATGTCGTGATAAAGCCACTAAGGGATTTATACCATACCCTACAGCCTAAGAATAGGTCGAAAATGAAAGTCCTGAACTTCATAGGTGCGGTTACTGGCGGAAGAAGACCAAAGTTAATATCCTTAATCATGTTTAATCCCTTTTTATAAATTATTACGACATCATCTTTCAAAAAACCTAAACATAGATCCTTTAAGATGCGGAGTATTATTGGCATTGTTATCGTTGTTTGTATTAATGAAATAATTCTATTAGATCCTTTGAACAATGACGATCATTTAAATTTAAAAAATGGTTTGGATTTAAACCAAACATATGATATGTGACTATGGGTTAGAATCAAATACAAAGGATAAAATAAATAAGAAGAGTAAGAAGGTTTCTAGTCCATTGATCTTTATATTTGGAGGGTTGAGATTAGTTGTAGGGAAAAGAAGATAATAGAAGGGCATAAAGGGAATCCTATATTTATAGATTTTCTCTCTCCACATGCAAGACACATACCAATTCCCCCATCGATTTAAAACGTCCATAACTTTTTCATACGACATTTTAAAAAAAAAATTCACCATAATAACGAGCGTTTTTTTATCTTTAATATTAGTACCATATTATCATATAAAAATAAAATAAAAAATTTCATTTTGACTGGGTTTTTTCGCATTGTGTTAAAGGTTCAGTTCATTGTGTCTTTTAACTGGGTTTTGGTCATTACGTTTTAGTAGAGTTTCTATACATTGTGTTATTATCAAAACCTATAACACAATGTTAATTTGGGTTTTATCCATTGCGTTTTTATAAGAACATATAACACAATATATGACACAATGAAGATGGTGTTATATCTGGGTTTTCTATAAATTGTGTTATTAGTTCAGGTCATTGTGTTTAATATGTTTTCCATTATGTTTTAATAATTTGTCCAATTTTTTTTATTATCTTGTTCATTGTGTTTTAGTTTGTTGTGTATTGTGTTTTTAGTTTGTTTTCTATTGTGTTTTCACTGCTCTCCATTGTGTCTTTTATCTGCCGTCATTAATTCTGTCTTTTATCTGTTGTCATCAATTGTGTTTATATTTAGTATGATATTTATTGTGTTATATGTTATCGCCATTGTGTTACACGTTATGGTCATTGTGTTTTAGTATGTTGTCCATTGTGTCTTTATCTGTTTGTCATTGATTGTGTTTTTGATCTACTTTACATTGTGTTTTACATCATGTCCATTGTGTAATATGTAACTGGGTTTTTTATTTTTGTTTTTTTGAAAAATATAACAATACGGTACTCATATTAAAGATAAAAAAACGCTCGATTTTATGGTATAATATTTTTTTAAAACAAATGATGTATAAAAAAAGTTACGGACGTTTAAAAATTGAGGCGGAAATAGCATGTGACTTACATGTGCATATTCTATTTCCTCTTGTAGACAAAATTACCCTTTCCATTTAATTCCTCCTAGGACACTTGTCACTCTCTGGTCGCTTCTTACCCTTCTTATTTTTAAATCCTTTGCATTATAACTCAACCCGACTATGACTATATAAGTATAATTGAATTTCTTGATTAACTTGTACATTCAATAATAAATAAATAAAAAATCAATTTCTATTAGCGTTGTAGTCTACAATAGAATATAAATTTAGAGTAAACTTCCGTTTTGCTCCCTGTGGTTTGGTTACTTTAACGATTTTGCCCCAAACCTTTAAAAATAGCCATTTTCCTTCAATAGTTTGCTATGGTTTTTTCATTTTGCTCCCTACGGAAAAACAGACAATTTGGATGGAGTTAGAGGCGGAGAGCAAAATGGAAAAACCATGGCAAACTATTGGAGGAAAATGGCTTTTTTTAAAGGTTTGGGACAAAACCATTAAAGTGATCAAACCACAGAGAACAAAATGAAAGTTTACTCATAAATTTATTTGAGTTATTGTCTTCACAATTATTTATGAACCATGAATTAGTTTACTTATAAATACTAAACTACTTCAAAAGATTTGGTTTATATGTATTTGACAATAAATAATTTAGTGCTAACCTTTTTAACGTTTAGCTGTAAAACTACATATATAAATCTATCAAATGATGGCATTGATGATCTTCAGTTACCGATTTCTTGAAGGCTGTGGATTTGGGGACTCCATGTTATTTCATGAATTGATCAATGAAGCTATGCCTCCCGTTTTAGCCTTCGATTTTAAAGATTTGCTGGAGCTTCATGGTTTTAGTTCGGGTTCAAGGAAAAGAAAAAAGGCTACACATGCATTAGTCCTGATCGTCGTTTGGTGTATGTGGAAAACACGTAACGAGGCTATGTATAATAATGGCAGACCGAATGTTTTGAAAGTGTTGGAGGAGGTAAAGTCGCTTGGGTTTCTTTGGGTTAAGATAGGTCGAAAGAGACGTCTTTGACATGGGAAGATTGGAGTAGGTTTTCGTGTTTTGCCTAGTTTGGATTCTGTTCCGGTTGGTGTGTTGTCTTTCTTGTCTTTGTAATTTTTGATACCTAGCGCATTGCTAGTTTTGAATAAAAATTATGTTGCCCGTTCAAAAAAAAAGAGTTAAATGCCATTTTAGTCTCCGTGGTTTTTGTCATTTTGTCAGTTTAGTCCAAATGTTTCATTTTTCGCATGTGGGTCCAAAAAGGTTTCACTGTTGTCATTTTAGTACACTGGGTTAACTTCATCCATTTTTTCTGTTAATGAGAAGGGCAATTCGGTCATTTTATATGGTCGAATTGTCGTTCTAGTTAACAGAATTACATATAAAATGACTGAATTGCCCTTCTCTTTAACAGAAAAAAATGGATGAAGTTAACCATTGGACCAAAATGGCAACGGTGAAGTCTTTTGACGAAAAATAAAACATTTGGACTAAACTGACAAAATGACTCAAACCAGAGTTACTAAAATGACACTTAACTAAAAAATACTAAGTTTTCAATTAAGAGTTAATTACTATTTTCGTCCCTGTGGTTTGTCAAAAATTACTATTTCAGTCCATTAGTTTAACAATTGCGATTTCAGTCCCTGTTATTTCACTTCCGTAACCATTTCAGTCCACCTCCGTTAACCCCATCCATTTATTCTATTAAGTACACGTGAATTGACCATAATGCCCCTGTTAATAAAAAACAAAAAGATATCTAAATGAGTTAATTATTGATTTCGTCCCTGTGGTTTGTAAAAAATCACTATTTCAGTCCTTGTGGTTTCACTTTCGTAACCATTTCAGTCTAGTCTCCTAACACCGTCTATTTTACCGTTAAGTTTTTAATGAAATACCTAAATTACTCCTGTGTTAATTAAATAAAAAACCATAGAAATTTAAAAGATTGTATTCTAGGACCCACTTGTTAAAACACAACCCCACGCTACCCCACCCCACTCCATCCCTGCTCTCATTTCTGGCAAAAGTTTCATGTCATCTTCTCCGGCATCACAACCCCACCCTCTTAATGTCCGGCGACCCATTACCCCACCTCAATTAGTATCTTCCTAGCAGCATCAATTAACATAATAACTTTGAAAAATAATGCTCACATAGACATTTTCTCATTCTCAAATCCAAAAATAAAATTTTGGAACCATATATGTAAAATTAGTGCTTGACTTCTACTGAAACCATGGTGGGTCGAACCCTACAATCCAATTTAAGTCCATATGTCATACAACAATAAAATCATATAAATCCAATAATAAAATCATATAAGTCTATATTTAATTAACACAAGGGTAATTTAGGTATTTTTTTAAAAACTTAATGGTAAAATAGACGGTGTTAGGAGACTGGACTGAAATGGTTACGAAAGTGAAACCATAGGGATTGAAATCGCAATTTTTAAACTAATGGACTGAAATAGTGATTTTTGACAAACCACAGGGACGAAAACAGTAATTAACTCATTTAGATATCTTTTTGTTTTTTTATCAATAAAGGCATTATGGTCAATTCACATGTACTTGACAGAAAATGGATTGGGTTAACGGTCGTGGACTGAAATGGTTACGAAAGTGAAACCATAGGGACTGAAATCATAATTTTTAAACTAATGGACTGAAATAGTGGTTTTTGACAAACCACAGGTACGAAAACAGTAATTAACTCTTTAATTAATTTGCGTAATAATTTCTTTATTTTCCCACAGCTCCGTATTCTTTACTGTAGTTTATACGTTGACCCCATTTAGATTGGTTTGAGTTATATTCTACCCCTTTATATATTTTTTATTATTACTATATATTACTAAATGAACAGTGATTTTAATATTATAATATTATATAGTTTTTTTAATAATTTTATTATTTTAATATTATAATATTATAATACTTATTTTCTTTACTTTTTAACTTTAATCCTTTTTTTAATATCAGGGGTTGGGATAAGCTTGGTGTCAACCGGTATCGAACCAGTACTGGTTTCGAAAATACCGGTACGGTCCTGTTCGGTATCAGTACATGAAGGTAAAAACCGATACTAATACAGAAAACGCCAAAAGTTGGTGCCGAATTGATATTGGAAATCTTTTGTTTCGGGAAATTTAGTGCTGCTATCCGGTACCATTTGCTCATCCCTGATCACGGTTTCCGTACGAACAACGGTATCGTACAACTTTTTTTGTTGATATTCTTCAACTTTTAATTTTTTCTTTTTTTTTTATTTTCACGGGTAGGGATGAGCTCGGTACCAACCGGTATAGAATCGGTACTGATACCGAAAATACCGGTTTCGGTACCGGTATATGAAGGTAAAAAACGGTAGTGAACCGGTACCAGGAACGCCAAAAGTCGGTACTGAGTTAGTACTTAAGATCTTTCGGTTCGGCAAATTTGGTATCGGTACCCAGAACAATTTGCTCATCTCTGACAACGGGTTTCATACGAACAAAATCATTACCATACAACTTTTTTGGTTGATTTTTTTCGGTTATCTTTTAGTGTTTTTTCTACATTTTCTTTTTATCCTTGTCAGCAGTTCAGTTTGCAACACGCTCGTAGTGATTTCAAAACACATATAAACACAGATCTATCTATACTTTTTATAAAAGGAGAAATCTGAGTGATACAAGAAAAGCTGATGTGTCAGCCATAGAGGCTGTCCAACAAGGCTTTTCTTATGTCATTTTTACATCATAAACCTGAATATATAAATCACTTTAAAATACATTTAATTTAATTTCAAAACACTGCCTTGTGTATTCAAATGTTAAAGGTCTGGCCCACATTCCAAAGGGCAAAACACTGCCCATCTACAAGAAAGTAGCAGATGGTTCCTTTGGCAAACGTATACGTTAGCAGATGTTTTGAAATTACGGGTAATTTGAAATTCAAAATGCATGGGGATATGTAATTTTCCATTAATGCATGTCACTCACTCACTTTTGTCAATCATCTTCTTATATAAACTGATTTATATTCTCATTTCACTCTTCATATTTATATTCTCGTGTTCTCTTCTTTTTATTTTCAAACCACATTTCTAATGTATCTCTCCCTCAAATCCCTTCTTCTCAATACTCGACATTTGTTCATAAAGGATAAGAGAAAACGGAAGCTCTCTCTGAGCCACTTTCAGAACAAATTTTGGAGATATGTGGTTTGCCTTGATGATGGTAATGTGATATATATGATTATGTTTGTTTTTGTTTTTTATTTTTACTAAAGTTTTTTTATCTGAGTTATGACTAAATGATGATTGTGAATGATCTGAACAGATGATGATGATGATTGTTCTACGGTTGTTTCCAGCATCATTGTTCCAACATCGTTTAAAGTATGTTTTTTTTTTGCTACTCTAATTTTGAAATTTGGAATTTATAATTTTGAAGTGATATACTCTAATTCTCGCTTTATATTTCAGTCGAATCACAGTTGTTTGAAATTCATACAATCATCTGTGGGTTATTATAGGTTTGTATTAAAAGAAGCATAAAATTAAATTAAACACAAAGAAAGATTATTAAATGTACATTTAAAATATTTTTTGCTTATGACTAAATGATGATTATATATGACTTTGGGCAGATGATGATGATGTAGAACCCACAGTAGTTCCTACTAAACGCAAGAAAGGATCTGCTACTGCTGCAAGATAAGATTTTATCTTACTAGAGCAATGTTCTTTCCTGCCTTTTTGTATTAAAAGAAGCATAAAGTTTGGTTTAAAGCAGCTCTTTATGAAGCAAGTTAAGGATTAAGGATAGGGCTACTCTTCAACAGCTGAAGAAGTGTTTTCATGTACTGCATCTTGGTCTGTTCATGAGAGACCAGGTTTCCAGAAACCTGATGGTGATGCATTCAGTACTTCCGCGGAGTTCATGGCGATTGTCGAAGATATACATTGAGAAGTTCGGTACTCGATGGAGTTTAAGCTAAAAGCACTAAATTTTTGCTGGTAGATTCGTAAATTTCTTGGTGTTGTTGTTAGATTTTAAAGTTTCGTTGTTCAGAACTCGATGTAATTGTTGATCTTTTAATCCTCGTAATGTTTGTAGAGCATTTAATCCTCATAAAGGTGAATAAGTATTGTTATGTAATTTTTAATATCATCTGATTATTGCAGATCGGTACTTTTGATGTAGAAGTGAAATTGTCTCTAAGTTTAATTAGATTATGTTGATGTTGTATCAATTTCTTTTAGTGTATAGATATGTCAAAATTAAAGTTTGCCAAAAGAGAACATCTGCTCTAAATCATCGTCTGATGATCTAACGGCTGTTTGACTTGCTACTGTTGCCAACATCTGTTGTTGCGTAATAGAGCTTTTCGGAGAATT
Source organism: Helianthus tuberosus (assembly GCA_030545235.1). Lineage (NCBI taxonomy): Eukaryota > Viridiplantae > Streptophyta > Magnoliopsida > Asterales > Asteraceae > Helianthus > Helianthus tuberosus. The sequence continues at coordinate 105,428,259 of CM060431.1, read as the reverse complement.
TCCTCCTCTCAATTGTAAATACTGTTGCATCTGTTACTTTAACTCTCTGTCAAAGGTAAAGTTTGCCCAAAGAGAACATTTGTTTAGTGGTAATCTAACGGTTGTTTGACTTGCTATTGTTGGCAATATCTGTTGTTGGCTAACAGATGTTCGCAATATCGGTGTCTGCTGGAGTTGCAGAAGCATTTGTTTAATATGTATGTATAGTATTGCTGGTCTTTAAATGAATAGATTTTTTTATCTGAGTTATGAATAAATGATGATTGCAAATGAAGCGATTTTTTATCTGAGTTAAAATACATTTAATTTCAAATCACTGCTGATGTGCGTAGTGCGTGGTATATATTTAAGTATATTTTTAGCCCTTTTTAACACTTTAGTCAAGTTTTAAATTTATAAAACACGATATTTTACTAACACTAAACACACATATGGGCAAGTGCACCCATCGTGAGCGTAGTATAGCGTTGGTAAGATACCGAGGTCGTCCAAGGACACAAGAGCTTTTAGTACCGGTTTATCCTCAACGTCTAATCAAATAAAAAATTTAGAAAAAGGTTTTAAACAAGAAAATGAAAACTAACTAAAAATGCTGAAAATAAAAAAAATAAAAATAAAACAGATAGACAAGATGAATCACTTGGATCCGACTCGCCTTTAGTGTAACCTTTGATGTTTTCCGCACTTTTGCACTTTTTAAGAGATTATCTTAGTTATAGTAGTAGACCCCTCTTTTGAAGGTGACGTTACCCTCAACCCAGTAGTTTGAGTCAGCAAGGATAGAATCCTAAAGGGTTGGATTATTGGAAGATAATTAATTAAGTTATTAATACGTAATGTGGTAGGCCCCTCTTTTGAAGGTGACGTTACCCTCGGCTAAGTGGTTTGAGTCAGCATGGATACAATCCCAAGTAGCCGGGTTAATGTATTAATAGTAGTTTACATATGAGGGGATCAAGAAATTCGCACCCCCGCCATCCAATACCAGTGGGTATTGAAGGAGGTCCTACTAAGCTTGACCCGGGTCCTTGCAGGATCTATACACTGAACAAGGCAAGACACTTACCAAACCATTCCCTTAACCCCCGACCAGGTAGCCAACATATCTCCATATAGACCATGGAGATATGAATGTGTAAATCTTTTATTTTATATAGACAGTAAAATAACGCCAAGACACCACGGACAAATGATAAGGAAGTTTCACCTTCAACATAAGAAACTAGTTATTAAAGTCATTAATACAAAACCAAATAAAAAGTGCGAAAAGATTAAAAAACAAAAGTATTACACTAAATGCTTGTCTTCACCAAGTGATGTAAGAGACTTAGGCAAACATGGCCTTTGATTGTCAAGAACTCTTACTATCAATCTTGGATCCCGAGACTACTACACACACTCTATGATGGATGATGGATGATGGTGGTGGATGTGGGTGTTGTGATGGTGTTGGAGTGTGGGTGAAATGGGAGAGAGGTGGTTTGTCAAGGGATGCTTTTGAAGTGAACCAAGCACCCCTATTTATAGCCTGTACAGAAGCCCGGACATGGCCCCGTGTCCACCCATCTTCTCTTTCTACATTAATTGCAGTTTGTCTGCATTAGTTGACCACGCCCCCGTGTCCGCTGGGCACGACCCCGTGTCCAGAAGCGTATCTGTACTATCAAGATTTGCTTGGATTCTGCGAATCTTAGCGTTGACCACGGCCCCGTGTCCGCTGGGCATGCCCCCGTGTTGGGAAATAGAAGCTTCTACACTTTTGTTTTTTCTGCAGGCACTTGGGCATGCCCCCGTGTTCAGCCTTCTGATGTCTTGTTTTTGTTTGGGAAAATGCTTCGAGGGTCGGGCATGCCACGTTTATTCCTTTTCTTGTATTATTGTTAGATTTGGCTGCATTTTTGCTTCTTTTGTTCATTTAAGCTCATTTAACCCTGAAAACACAAAAGGAAGACAAAAGCACACTTTTTCCAACACTAGTACTAAAAAAGGGTTAGTTTTATGCCTCATTTGATGTAATTTATATGTTGCATTTTACACACATCACTACTCTATATTCAAATGTCAAAGGTCTGGCCCACATTCAAGAGGGCAAACCACTGCCCATCGCCAAGAAAGTATAACTTAGCAGATGTTTCCTTTGGCAAACATATACCTTAGCGGTGGTTTTGAAATTGCCGGTAATTTCAAATTCAAAATTCCTGGGGATATGTACTTTGCAATTAATGCACGTCACTCGCTTAGTTATGTCTTATGGTAAAGGCGTCTTATGGTAAATGAAGAGGTTAATTGTAATTATAATAACGTGTTTAATTTTATACTTTTCACATGGAAATGCATTAAAAGCATAACGAGTGTCGCATCATATTCTTTCGTCTGACGATGTATTTAGTCATAATAGCCTTCATTGGGTATATAAAATACATTGGGCAGAGGTTTTCATCATTACCGTTTTCATCCATCTACTCAATCATCTTCAAAAGTTTTTTGTTTATCAATATCATTACAATTTCGTTTACTTTCAAAGACGCATTGGTTCACTGCAAAATGGAAAACATTGGGTTTCAAGTGATTGTTGATGAAATTTTCACAAGGCTCTCCGCAGAAGATATTGGTCGTTTGAAATGTCTTTCCAAGAATTTTTATAGGGAACTGTCAAGTCATGGATTTCAGATGATGCATGCTCTCCGAAGTGGAGATTCACTACAAAAGAAACTACTCTCATTTAAAGACACGCCAATTGTCATTGACGACGTAATTGCAGGTAATTTGGATGTTGTTAGAAGAAGCAAAACCTTAAGTTTTCCTAACAATGTCCACCCTAGCTTCTTACGTATTCTATCGTCATTTAATGGATTGTTGTTAGTTTGCAATGAAGGCATTTGCTGTGAGCTGATTCTTTGGAATCCAACTACCAGGCGCAATAAGGTTTTGTCTGATGACTACTTAAATTACAATCATGATCGAAACTCTGATACTGGTGGAATTTATTTTGATCAATTCAATGATCTGAAAGTGCTGAACATCAGATGTTACCGTAATGTAGCTACTACTCGTGTTTACTCACGGCGTCGTGAGTCATGGAGAACAATAAATTTCGGTAGCGTAAATAATTATGGTTCAAGTGGTTATTCATGGTCTACAGGAGTTTATGCTGAAAAAACCATATATTTTATGGTTTCAAATTATTGGTATCCACTAGGTGAGAGGAACATCGTTGCTTTTGATGTACTGAGTGAGACTTTCAGAATGCTTCGTTTTCCAGAGAGTACTGTAGTCAATCCTTGCCAAGGGCATTTTTTGACCATCGCAAAGAGGCTGCATTTGATTGTTATTGGAAAGTATGCTGAGCTAACTGCTGATTTGCTAAGATATGAAGAAGAAGGTTGGATGAAGGTGTTTGCTTTCAATAATCCTCGTGTCGTTGATTATGTAGATAGGCGCCGAAGGACTAATATAATTGAAAACAACAAGTGGCTAATAACAAGCATCTGGGGGGATATGGTTGAAGTTGATCTGAGCAACGAACTTCTGAAATACCTCCAACATGTTGACAACTACAATGGTCCGAAAGGAGCTTTACTTATCGAGACTATTGTTTCGCCCATTGATTAGGAATTAGTATGCTGTATTTTATTGAATGTTGTTTGATGTTTTTAAAATTTGTTTATTATATAATTACCTCTGTTTGACACTTGTATTTTTTATATAATTAGTTGTGTTAAAATTATTAACCTTGTTTGTTATTTAAATTAACTAAATGAATATTTATGTTTGAGAGTGTAAAAGCTTGTAATATTGGCAAATGTCTGTTTAAATGATCAAAGCTCTGTTATTGTGAATAGATGTTTGAAAATAAAAAAGTGGTTGATACATCTGTTCACTTTGGTCAACAGATGGATGAACTTTGTATGCTGTTTCGCCCATTGATTAGGAATTAGTATGTTGTATTTTATTGAATGTTGTTTGTTGTTTTGAACTTTATTTATTATATAGTTACCTCTGTTTTACACTTGTAGTTTTTATATAATTAGTTGTGTTAAAATTATTAACCTTGTTTGTTATTTAAATTAACTAAATGAATATTTATGTTTGAGAGTGTAAAAGCTTGTAATATTGGCAAACGTCTGTTTAAATGATCGAAGCTCTGTTATTGTGAACAGATGTTTGAAAATAAAACTGTGGTTGATACATCTGTTGACTTTGGTCAACAGATGGATGAACTTTGTATGTTGTTTCACCCATTGATTAGGAATTAGTATGCTCTATTTTATTGAATGTTGTTTGTTGTTTTGAACTTTGTTTATTATATAGTTACCTCTGTTTGACACTTGTAGTTTTTATATAATTAATTGTGTTAAAATTATTAACCATGTTTGTTATTTAAATTAACTAAATGAATATTTAGGTTTGAGAGTGTAAAAGCTTGTAATATTGGCAAATGTCTGTTTAAATGATCAAAGCTCTGTTATTGTGAACAGATGTTTGAAAATAAAACCGTGGTTAATACATCTGTTGACTTTGGTCAACAGATGGATGAACTTTGTATGCTGTTTCGCCCATTGATTAGGAATTAGTATGTTGTATTTTATTGAATGTTGTTTGGTGTTTTAAACTTTGTTGATTATATAGTTGCCTCTGTTTGACACTTGTAGTTTTTATATAATTAGTTGTGTTAAAACTATTAACGGTGTTTGTTATTTAAATTAATTAAATGAATATTTAGGTTTGAGAGTTTAAATGATGAAAGCTCTGTTGTTGTGAACAGATGTTTGAAAATAAAACAGTAGTTGATACATCTGTTGACTTTGGTCAACAGATGGATGAAAACAGATGTTTGAAAATAAAATAATGGTTGATACATCTGTTGACTTTGGTCAACAGATGGATGAACGTTGTATGTTGTTTCGCCCATTGATTAGGAATTAGAATGCAGTATTTTATTGAATGTTATTTGCTGTTTTGAACTTTGTTTATTATATAGTTACCTCTGTTTGACACTTGTAGTTTTTATATAATTAGTTGTGTTAAAATTATTAACGATGTTTGTTATTTAAATTAATTAAATGAATATTTAGGTTTGAGAGTTTAAATGATGAAAGCTCTGTTGTTGTGAACAGATGTTTGAAAATAAAACAGTAGTTGATACTTCTGTTGACTTTGGTCAACAGATGGATGAAAACAGATGTTTGAAACCACAGTTTGGTTAAATGTATTTGTTGTGGAGAAAACTATGGTTGAAACTGTTGTTGGGTTAAAACGGTGGTTTAAAACTACTGTTGGGTTAAAATAGTGTTTTGTGGATGATGAAGGAACATGTTTGAATGCAAATGTTATTTCGTTTACAAAAGATTAATAAATTGTATATTTTTGTATTTTTTTATACTCTAAACTTTAAGTATTTACCGACAGAATTATTTATTTATAAGTCTTTATAAATATAACCATATTCATCATTTATATTTGTATTGCATGGTTTTCTAAGAAACGACCTGTGTTTGCACACGGGTCTTACCGCTAGTCTACTATAATAAAAGAAACCAAGTTTGGGACACATGTCGCTCTATGGGATGATTTCAATTATATTTTCCAACCTAAATAAATAAATATTATGACTATTAATTAATTTAAGTCCGTCTGTAAATTAGTTGAATTATCTTTTTATTTTTTACCGTTTTTTTTTTCCTATTTATTTATCATATATGCACTAAATTAGGAAGTGATAATTGTTATGTGGCAGTTGCAATGTTGAGAGGTAAGTTTTGATAAACCAAATTTATGTAATTTGAAAACTCAATAGACGAGGATAAATTTAATTGGTTTAAAATGTTTCCTAAGATTATTTAAGAATTATTTGAAATAGATAATAATATTAATAATCAGTTGGTACACTAACGTACAGACTTTGGAATTAAAATTGATATGCAAATCACACTATTACAGTAATAATAAAATAAGTATAAATAATCTTTGTTAATGCAAAAATATAAATGAAAACACAAGTAATAATAAAATACATAAATGATAACCTAACAAAAAGTTTATTTTTTTAAATATATGTCTTGACGACTATATGTATTATTCGATTGCATTATATTCAACTCGTGCAATACACGTATTTTTTTAAAAATGTAACTCTTTTTTATTTACTTAGTGTGTAAAATTTTATGTGTTCAAAATTATATCGTATGCGTTCAATTTACAACATTTATGTACAAATACTTATTATTGTTATAACTAAATTTTCAAATAATTTAATTATATGTTATAATTATTTAATTTACAATATTATGTACAAATAATTATATTGTAGTTATAATTAAATTTTCAACGGGGTAAATTCAACATATGTTATATATTCATTTTATTATCATAGGTGGCATTTTTTATATAATAGAAGTCATGTTTCAATTGTAAGTCATTCAAAATTTGGTTTAACCGTCTCTTTCTCACATTAAATATTCAATTATACGTGTCAACTTCCAATGAACTGCAAAATTTAAGTACTATATGACATGTTATATAATTAATATTTAAAAAAAACATTTATTCAACCTGTGTAATACACAGGTCCCTAATCTAGTTAAATAACAAAAGAAATTCGCCGCAACGCGGCTAACTTCTTTAAACCTAGTTTGATTTATATTGATCTAATACGATTACACCACAGCTGTCACAAAAATATATTCTATTTAGATTATTTATTTGTTTTGATAAGATCATTTGCACCAAAATTATTCGATAAACTTATAAACATTTATTAGTTTATTTTCCTTTTAAACTAACATATTAACCAAACTGGTTTCAAAAGCATTTAATACCTAACATAATAATTTGTTGTAATACTTATTGTATTTAGTACATAATATTTATTGTAGTTTTAAAAAATTAATTAAAATATTATCATTAATATATATATGTATAAGTTAATAAAATAAAACATAGTTTATAAACTTATAAAACTATTAATTATGAATCTAATCTAAGTTATAATAAAAGATTCCAAATAATGTCCCATGACATTTTCTTCTTCAACCTCATAAATTTTATTTATATTTGTTTAATAAATTTATTTTAATATTAATATTAATTAATAACCAATATATACATATCACTTATTTTTTATCTTTATCTAAAATTAATAAATAACTTCAATTTTGCAATTTAGACCCTTTTTACTTTTAACCCTAAGTTTTTCATCTTTTGCAATTTAATCCCAACTCTTTTTTATTTTCAATTTTGGTCCACCATACATTTCATCTTTCCCAAGTTTTTCATTTCATTCTAAATTTTGTGAGTTAACACACCCCAACGTACGTGTGGGGTTCAACATTTTTTCGTATATTTTTTCCCGACTTATTTTTATCCTTATCTTTATCTAAAATTAATAAATAACTTCAATTTTGCAATTTAGATCCTTTAATTTTTTACTTTTAACCCAAAGTTTATCATCTTTTGCAATTTAATCTCAACTCTTTTTTTATTTTCAATTTTGGTCCACCATACTTTTCATCTTTCCCAAGTTTTTCGTTTCATTCTAAATTTTGTGAGTTAACCCACCGCAACGTGCGTGTGAGGTTCAAAATTTTTTTCGTATGTTTTTTTCCCGTTTGAATGGCCCGTCGCGTCACATCTATTTTTCTGCGTTTGACAAGTTCGTCCAACGCGAGGGTCCTGGATGGACTTAGTTATTTTTTCTATGTTTTACTTTTCGGTTTAATTTATCAGCAACGAGCGTGCGTGATTCAAAAATTTTACATCTGCTTTTCGCTTGGCGTTATTTTTTTCCCGTTTTTATTTGTTTTGTTTTTACGAGCTTTTCCGGTGTTGGTGGTCGCTAGCAATGGTATAGTATTGCTACTACTTAACACAGTTTTATGACAACCGCTGCAACGCAGTGGCTTAATACTAGTTAAGTTTATAAACTAAGCACTATATGGATTTATATAAAAACCAAGATTTAAATAAAATATAATTATAAATATATAACAAAATGTAGTTTACAAGGTTATAAATAAAATAAAGTAAAACAAAACTCAGCTTGTAAACTTATAAACTTATGAAACAATGTATTAAAAATAAAAAAATTTAGCTAAGAAATATATGGATTTTTATGTAGAAACATATTTAATTAAAATAATATTATTAAGGAGCAAGATTTTCTACAAATAGTCAAAAACTTACAAAACGTAGTAACAGATCTCAGCCATCAGATCAAACCAATTAAGGGACAAGATTAATGTAGTCATATTTTTATAAATAACTAGAACCCGAAAAAACGTGTGCATTGTCATTACTCATTAAGGGCAAAATGATCATAGAGCAATAGTAAAGCAATCTTAGGCGTTGGATAAAAATAAAACGGATCTTAAAAAATAGGATGTAAACGCCAAACGCCATGTTGAAAAATACATAACATTAAAAACATTTGAAAACGCCAAAAGGTTTTTCGTGTTCGTTTTTAACTAAAAAAACATTTAAAAAACGCTAAAAGGTTTTATAAACATAAATGTTGTTTTTAGAACCATAAATGGTGATGGGACCATAAATGAAATCAGATCGTCTTTGAAGGTACAATTTATTTCACGCAAAAGAAAAAAAAGAATAGTTACCTCCGTCAATGTTCCATTTATTAATCGTGTGAAAAACGCGCCAACAAATTTCCATTATGTAAGAACACCCCTACTAAATATCATCCTATAACACCCATATCAGAAAAAACACCATATCAGGAAAACATCTTACAAAAAAACACCATAATAAAGTAATGGCCAACATAATTTCATGGAGGCATGAATCATCAATACATAGATTCATGATCAGGTTTCTAGATAGAATAAGGGTGATGGTAAGGAAAATTAGCGACATACTCAATATGGCTGAAGATGTCCAAATGGGAATACTTGGCCTTGGGTCCTAAAAGAAACCTTAACATGAAGATTAAGAAGAAAGTTTATGGAGATTATTGATGATGAATTTCAGGAAGAAACAATGACAGGTCGGAGTTTGGATGAGGAATTGCTGATAATGACGGTTATGTGGAGTGATAAAATGGAAGAAGATTTCTTGATTGATACCATCCTAACCAAAGAGGGTCTTGACTTTCTTCAACAAATATGTAGTCTTAGTGCTTCAAACACTGTCAGCTTTGGCAGTAGTTTCACCTAAAAAAAATGATGCTATGGAGACTTCAAACACTATTGGACTTAAACGTCAATGAGGTTGATTTATATATTGATGAAGATGAAGCGTCTGAACAATAATAAGGAAGTGATGGGTACATCTTTGATGTAATCACACCAGATAATGGATTTTGATTTTTTTTTCATTTACGTTTTATGCTTAATAAATGTTTGGCGTGTTTTTTTTCTCATTTATGATGTTTTAGTGGGTTTTCATTTGTTATAAAACACCATGCTACGTTAAAGCAATGACAGGTTAAAAACACCACTCGTTATATTAGAGATAATGTTAAAACACCACTGATATAATGATAATGATAAAACGCCAAACTGTGTTAAATGGTTGAAAAACACCACCGGTTGTAAAATGAAAAGAATAAACGCCAATGTTTGTGTTGTTAGTATACCATCATGCAAATAAACACATCTGGTTGTACTGAAAAATAAAATAAAACGCCATGTCAATAAGCCAAATTTGAAGATACCAAAAAATGGTAAACACCATATTCTGATAACTGTTAAGTTTAATTTAAAGATTCGCTTTTGTCTGCTCTCGAAGACCGTGTTGAAATTTTGACACTACCTTTCTCTCGCCCCCGCTTTCTGTTTTGATTTTTCAACGGCCTCCTCCTGTTTGGATTTGATACGCTTGTGAGATCCAGAACCTTTAGACTTATATCCAATAGGAACACCTGGTTATCTCAGCAAACATGTCCCTTTTACATTAGATCATACCTGAATCGCCCCATCTAACCTCCTGAGGAGAAGTTTGGGTTCAAACCCCTGTTCGAACAGGATGAGTACGCCATGTTAATGTGCCTTGGAAGATCCACACCTCAGGGTCAGGCTCCGATTAGCACATTGAACTATCCATGTGGCTGAGAGCCCTCACAGCCCAGACACAATGACGCAATTATTAGGGGCGCGCTCTACCACTGAGCTAATAGCTCATCGTGCGAGCCCTCCACTAGGGCCAACTATGCCGCAAACAATGAAAATCCCAATAAAACCAACCAATAGTATATAACCATTAACAAACACGCCAATAAAAACAAAAAAAAAGCATTCAAACGTAACATACAAATAGAGAATACAAAACAATATCACACATTACCTCGAAAAAACGACGAACATGGTTGCTGAAAACCATTTACGAAAAAACCTAACAAAACCAACAGGTTGTTCTTTATAACGTAAATTTATACAATCCCTAATCCCAATAAGCTCAACATGTACATCAGGAAAAAATATTTTTCGTATATATCTCTGCAACTTACTACCCTAAAACTTGATAATTACTTTTGAATTAGAGACGTATATAACGCATGTCAGAATCATTTTTCCGATGGGTATGAAGTTGTGCTTCAATTGTTGTTTCATAATGAGTCATCAACTCCACTATTAGACTTTGAATTACATACTTGACCAAAGAAATGGTTTTTGCTCTCGGACCGCGAGGTCGTACACATGAAACCGGATAAAAACACCATCCTGTAATATGCAAGAATCCATGATTCCCCAAGAGCATAAATATCAGATAACAGTCAATATATGTTGGATCTAAGAGCGTGTGTAATGTGTTTTTGATAGAACAATTGAACAAATTTAAAAATTCAATCAAACAGTTATAATAAACACATCAGTCTAACACAACTAGATTTGGGAATGATTGCAAAATGATTTCATATTGAATTCAATTCAGATGTAAAACAATCACAATGTATAAAGGTGCTCCCCCTTACCAAGTGCACTCTCTCTCACTTAGTTCTTATGCCTTTTGGCTCTAAGTGTCACACCTCGACCCGTAACGGATTAGGTAACCAGGGTGTCTAACCCCAACCGATGGTGGAAACATCGGAGTGAGACGAAAACGAGATTGTAAGAGACTTCATAACACTATTTTTGCGACAATATTTAATAAACTCGAATTTCATTTCATTTCATTTCAAAATATTCAAGTACAACATTGAAACAAAGTACAACAAGATTCATGAAACATTACAACAAAATACAAGAAACAATACAACAACAAAACTAGATTTATAAAATGAGTTTCTAGTCCATCCTACTATATTTTATCATCATCATCGTCATCAATTTCCTACAACACGTTTTAAAGTATAGTTCAATACAAAAAGTTTTGGCCAGTATACAAGTTTAACTACTAGCATAAGTATAATAGTTTGAAACAATCCACATGGCAAATTTGTTAACTTAAACTACATAATATACTAGCATGCAACTATACAAGTCAAACCAAAGATTCCCGCTAGCGTAATCTAATCATTGCAATGAATAGACCATTTTGTTTACTTAACATTACCTTAAGAATACGGGCAGTACGTTACTCCTATAGCGCTATACATGTTAAGGGAGGCTTGTACGAAGTTAATGACAAGTATAAAGCATAAGAATAGTCTAGCATATACGAATTCAAGCACAACGTATTAAGCATGTATATTGGATTGTTTGTTTGTGTTTTAAGCATAAAGTATGTGATTGTGTGAGTTTGATAATGTATACGTATTGCACCCAAAAGTGTTAAAATAAAAAGGGTCATGTACACTCACGGTTTTGCAAAGCTTTTCTTTTTAATCCGCGAGTTGACGAACGAGGGGGTGGAACACCGAAGTTACCCTACAATGGGGAAACGAAGGTGTGTGAGTATTCAGATTTTGACGAAGGATTCGGATTGGAATTTAAGTACAAAAAGTATCTATTCATAGAAATATATCTTGTCTAAGTACTCGTTTTGACACTATGGTGCATAGTTTGGTTTGGTTCCAAAATGCCCTTATGGTGCATAGTTTGGTTTTAATCCATAATTATCATACGGAATTTATAACTTACTGATATTATAACATAATTAAAGTATTTTGGCAGAATCAACTTGTTCATAACATAAGTTTTTATGCAAGTTCTTAAAATATGTCACATAATAACTAAAATGCCATTATGGTGCATATTTTGGTTTCAAAACCATAATGGTTATATAAGTTGATAACCTACTGATGTTACAACTTAAATAAAATATTTTGGCATATGGAACTTGTTTATGACTCATCCGGTCACCCGATAACGCCTATGTGCGTACGGTTAAGCTTATGTAACTAATTTACGTAAGTTTACCGAAACGGGTCAATTCTTATCATTTTCATTTCAAATTCCAGAATTCATATTGTTTTCCCATATTATACAAGTCTTAGTACTTGTAGGGATTAAACTACATTCTATCCAGTCATTGCTTAATCAAGCGTATCGTACCGTTTTCATTATTTTAAGTTAACCAGTCCAAGTCTATGACTTGAATAGGACCCGTTAACATTCTATTGGTTATAATACCATTCATTCCAGACTAAGGCATTCTAGTAGATTGCAACCAAGCTTAGTTAATTGTTAACGACTGTGCTTATTATATTCTTGCATTTGTAAGACTTGTTTAAGCAAGGTAAATACTTGAAGAAACACTAGATAAATGGTCGGGACCGAGATATCTAGGGGGTTTGAATCCGCATAAAAGGGTTAGCTCTCACTCGATTTGATCCAGTTGCAGCTGATCTTCTTCTCCGATGGTTCTGCAAAAAGAACACCGTTAGCCTCGCCAAGGGGAGAAGAGGGTTCTCTCCTTGACCCGACTCCGGTGCGAGAATAAGTATTGGTAATGAAGAAGAAGAGGTATTTGAATAGTGTGAGTAATCTGAGTTCATACCTGAACAGTTCTCGTATTTATAACCGGGAGTTTGGGAGGGAAAACCTGTTATTGAAAAGATAACGGAAGATTCTAACGCCGTAGCGGTTACATTTTCTCCCGTTTAAGTTCTTTGATCCACGTCAGGTTACCTCGATCTGATGTGACTGCACACGGATCGTGGTTTGATCTATGGCTAGGGAGTTGCCACGTGGAAAGTGATTAAGTGGAGATTACCCTTTAAGTGCATGCCTTCGTTGTGATTTCAGGGGCGTCTGTGATAGTGACACGTGTCCAGACGGTTATAACCGTCTGGGTGGTGCACGATTGTATTCCTTCTGGAAGATTACTGCTGTAATCTGGTGTGACACCTTACCATACGGAAGCAGATGAATAAATCCCAAGTCTGGGTGAAATAATATCCAAGTCTGGATATTTGGGCGGAAGTATTAACCTCAGGATTTTCATCCTTTGCTATTGGGAGAAGGCGCAAGGATTTATGTTTTCCTTTGGGCGCGCGACTATAGATTTGCTGACTGTTTTCTCCCTTTTGTAATACCAGTGCGCGGCCGCGCAAGGTTAAAAGGTCAAAGGGCCAGTCTGTGGTATGGTCTCAAATACTTATTATGAAGTTTTTGGGACCTTACCCCTTCAAGTCCCCCCAGTCTAGTGTTGTACTTATGTGAATAAGTGGAGCACTGGACTTATGAGAGGGAAATGCTTTTGGGCGCGAGAAATAAGAAATCTTCTATGAGAAGATTGAATTTGAATTTCGTGAAGATTTTTTGAAAATTTTTGACTTTGAATGAGACTCGGTACAGTAAATTGAGTGACAACCTGTCATTGTCAGTTGTTTCTTACTGTCCGTGTCTTACATGCGCGCGTGTAAACGCGTGTGTGTTCTGATATTTACTTTTTCTGCTGCTTGGAGCACTGTGATATTCGAAGAAGTCGCTGTGACGGTTACCGATGCTATTTATTGCGATGGGTATATAACGTTTGGGTAACCTCCTCCGTGCAATCATTGCTTTGTTTGAAAAACTTTTCCCCATTCCTTGTTTCTAAGAAAATTTTCCATCATTCTTCCTCTTATGTCAACCGGAGAACGTCAAGAGGATCTTGTTGAAGATATGTCGACTGAACTTCCACCATTGAAGTGGCCTAGGGCGTCTTTTGACGGTTTGATTTGGAATCTCAAGTTCCCAGAGAACTGGGGTGCTTTATATCCTGAAGAGGGGCAAACGGCAGCGGATGCTCCGGCCGGGTATATTACCCTCTTTTGGGATTTTTTCTGTGACGGTAACTTTCGCTTGCCTGTTACTAGATTTTTTCTTGAAATCCTTGGGTTTTATGACCTGCATATTTCCCAACTTCACCCAATTGGCATGGTTAGGGTTCGACATTTCGAATTTGTGTGTCGGACAATGCATGTTGAGCCGACCGTTCCTCGATTTAGGGTTTTTCATCAGATGCATTGTACCCAAGGGTTCTATTCATTCGTTCAAAGGGCTTCTGCAAAGAAGATTCTTCATCAACCCCCAAAATCTTTTCATGATTGGAAGCAGAAATTCTTTTTTATCAAGGCTGGAGTGATTTCGGTGAAGATGATTTTAAGAGGAAAGGACGACGTTCCGATTGAAACGCTTCAGACTCCTGTTGATGAGAACTGGTACCAAGATCTGAAAGATGTGCCCAATATTGCGTTGCCTAAGAAAGCTCTTGTCGGAGCCGGCATGAGTTTGAACTGGAAGATGGAACGTGATGATAAGCCCGTATACACAGAGGATGGTCATAGTAAGTTTGGGGCTTTTTCACTGTTCTTCTTCTTCTTCTTTTTTTTTTGACCTGTTTTCTTTTTTAATGTAGTTGTCTCTTTGTATGTTGTTGTCTTCAAGAGGGAAGGCGGAAGGATGGGTACCATCAAAAAGAAACCTGAAGAGGAGCTTTGGTACCATCGTATTGTAAGGAATTTTGTTCTTCTGCAAGATGCGGATCTATCTGCTCAACCAGCTGGTGGTGCTGGTGAGTTATTTCTGCATTTCTTTTTTCTTTTTATTCTTTGTGGGTAAACCTTTGCTTTGCGCCTTTGTAGGTGATTTGTTGAACTTGGGTATAGGCCCTGAAAAGAAGAAACGCGCAACAACTTCTACTTCTTTGCCCAAGAGGGGTGAGACTGTTAAAGCTCAATCTTTGAAGGCGAAGAATGTTGGAGAGAAGAAAGGTACGCGCCGTTCCTCTCTCCCCAGGTGTGATTATGTGGTGGTTTCTGACACTTTGGAGGGTCTTACTCCTGCAGTGATTATGCGGGAACCGAAGCCTGAACCAAAGGACTCTGCTGATATTCCCCCATCCAACCCTAATGAGCCTATTGACCTGGACTCTAGTCCTGAACACTTGGTGCATCGGAAGGCTGGTAAACGGAAACAAACTGATCCTGACGCGGAGGGCCAACCTCCTAAAAAGGTGCAAAGGAAGAAAATTACCAGAAAGGGAAATCTTGATGCATTTGTTACGGAATCTGTTCCTGGTAAATGTTGTTCTTCCTTGTTTTCTTAAAGCGGACGGAATTCTTACAGACTTTCATTTGTCCAGAAATTCCTGTTTCCCCTGTTCCTGTAGAAGGACCATCTGTGGTTAATGAAGAACTTCCCCCTACTCCTCCGCGCGCTGCTGTTGCAGACCTGCTAGAGCCTTCAGAGATTGCTGGGGAAGGTGTGGAGAAAACTGTTGGGGCTGAGAAGCCTGTTGGTGTTGATACAGAGACTGAAAAGATTGTTGAACCGAGCGTGGTAGATGATGCTGATAATCCACCGACCCCGGAAGCTGTTGTTCCAGACTTGGGGAAAGAGGAAATTGCTGAAAAAATTCAATCTTCTTCTCCTAGACCTTCTGATGCTATACCTGAACATGCTGAGAAGGTCACAACTGAGGAGACAGGCTCATCTGCTGGTGTTAATAAACAATCTCCAATTCGCCCAGAAGAAACTTTGGGAGAATATTATTACCGGACTTATACGGAAAAAGATGCTTCTGATCCTCATGTCCCTGTTTGGAACGTGAAGAAAGGTGATACCTTCTCGGATTGGCGTGTATGCCAAGATTGGTTGCAGGGGATACTTCCGCCTGGTGAGATTAAATTTCAGGAAAATCAGCCTTATGAACAGACCTATCAGTCTTATCTTGCAGAAACTGCTTCTCATGTTTCAACTACTCACCGTATAGTGCGTGAGTGGTATAGTATGCATAAGGAGCGGGAATCTTTTATGGCATCGCAAAAGAAGTTTGCTAAAGATGAAAAACATGTGGCTCAATTGTAGGCTAAATTAGAAGCTGAGCGAGCCAAGTTTGAAGCTGAGCGCAAGACTGAGGAATGGTCTGTCGCTGGTTGGAAAAGAAAAGCTGAAGTTGAAACTGCTCTCCTGTCTGAGGAACGCAAAAATTGGAGGAGAATTTGTGAGAAGGACAATGCTGAGAAGGTAAACCTCCGCAATTTCATCAATAACCTCAAGGCTGAGGTTGAAAATCTGAAGAATCAAGATGCGGAGGTGGAAAAATTAAAGAAAGAGAAAGCTGATATGGAAGCTATGTTGGCGGAGGCGCGTTCTCATAGGGAACGTAGCGAGCAACGGGAGGTAAAAGCTTTAGCCACTCTTGCCGTTAGAGATAAGGAATTAGAGGAACTTACTGCTTTGGTTTCTGACCAGGAACAATTAAATAAGGATCTGGAGCTTGCGCATTCCGAGAATACTGAAACCTCCCGCCGTTTGACTGAGGTTGAAGAGAAGCTGGAAAATTCAGAAATGGCGCGGGTTTCAGCGGAAAGCGAGCTTGAACCCTTAAAGAATGATATGGCTTGGTTGAAGGACCGCGGGATTGCTTGTGTAAGTTTTTTTCCTCTTTTTTGTTGTGAAATCATATATGCGCTTTTTTGATACTTATTTTCGCTCGATTTCATAGGTTGCTGAATCTGTATTAAACTCTGAAGAACTGGATAAAACCGTTGCTAATTTAATGGTTGCTGCACGACGAGATGGGTATGCGCAAGGTTATGCGGAGTGTTCCCAACATGTAAACAGCGCGTTGAAGGTTGACTGGGATGATAGCAAGTCTGCGACCTTTGGCGTAAATACTGCCGCCGCGCTTACTTCCATGAAAACGGAGTTTAACAATTTGCAACTTCCGGTCATGGAGCTAATAAATGTGGCGCTACAATCAGACGATCACGTGGCGCAACTTAAAGAAATCTTTCCGGATGAGGGAGAAGATTTAGAATAGTTTGAAATTGTGTTTGAACAATTTTTTTTTTGCGGGATGTAAATCCCTGTTTTGATGATGCGCTGTTGCGTAAGTATTCTAAACACTGCTGTGTTTGAAACTCTTTAGGGCGTATTTGTACGCTGTAAATAGTATGTTTCTATTTTTTGTTAAATGACTTTACAATATTTTGCATGAGTACAATTGCTTTTATTGAGTAAGGCGAATGAAGTTGGTATGAAGCTCATGTGTGAGTTTATGGTCGTTTGTGACGTGATCACTGACCGCGCATGGAGCTTGTTTTATACTACCATAATGTTTTTGCGCTTACTAAAAAGAAATTGCATGCACTTTGTAAACACGAAAATAATAGAAACTTTGTAATTTTATTCATGGATAGAGCTCAGAGGCTTTACAAAGTTTTTCTGATAATTAAATGGAACTTAACTTACTCTTTGATAGTTCCGCCGTATTTGATGGGTCATAGTTATGCTCTGCCTCGGGGTTATAAACCGCTCGAGGTCTGCATTTGTTATAGTTTGGCTGCAGTCTGTTGAACACACTGGTGTTTGCACTCAAACGATATGTTTGATCAGATTCATCGGTGTGAGTATCCCGTTGGGAACCCAACCTATCATGAACCGATTGTCTTTGACGAGGGTGTGGTTCACCATGGTGTTGTCTTGGGTAACCACCTGTCCGAGTGTATTCCCGTTGTGACATAGATCTGTCATGAACTTCTGTATCATCATAAGTTGATTCTTCTCGCTGGGATGCATGAGCTCTAGATCCCGGCCTCCGTGATTGAGTCAGAGGAGCAGTCTGAGCACACAACTGTGTGTATACTGCGTTTAATGCCCCTTGGGACCGTACATACCATGATATCGGAGTTTCTCCTGGTGGTAAAAATGTCTGAGCAGGGTTTGCTGGTAACATTCCTGGAGTAACAGGATCATTTGCTCGATTGGATTGAACCTCATTATCGTCTGAGGCCTCTTCTACAATTCCTTCTACTTGCAAATTGTTTTCGACATTTGGTCGAGGACCAGGTTGCCGGTGAGATGACGAATTTTCTGCCATGTGCAAAACAGAAAATGAAATGAACTGAATCGAAACGAGATAGAAACTAGAAAACTGAGGAATCGGTGGGCACCAATGAAGAAACACTAGATAAATGGTCGGGACCGAGATATCTAGGGGGTTTAAATCCGCATAAAAGGGTTAGCTCTCACTCGATTTGATCCAGTTGCAGCTGATCTTCTTCTCCGATGGTTCTGCAAAAAGAACACCGTTAGCCTCGCCAAGGGGAGAAGAGGGTTCTCTCCTTGACCCGACTCCGGTGTGAGAATAAGTATTGGTAATGAAGAAGAAGAGGTATTTGAATAGTGTGAGTAATCAGAGTTCATACCTGAACAGTTCTCGTATTTATAACCGGGAGTTTGGGAGGGAAAACCTGTTATTGAAAAGATAACGGAAGATGCTAACGCCGTAGCGGTTACATTTTCTCCCGTTTAAGTTCTTTGATCCACGTCAGGTTACCTCGATCCGATGTGACTGCACACGGATCGTGGTTTGATCTATGGCTAGGGAGTTGCCACGTGGAAAGTGATTAAGTAGAGATTACCCTTTAAGTGCATGCCTTCGTTGTGATTTCAGGGGCGTCTGTGATAGTGACACGTGTCCAGACGGTTATAACCGTCTGGGTGGTGCACGATTGTATTCCTTCTGGAAGATTACTGCTGTAATCTGGTGTGACACCTTACCATACGGAAGCAGATGAATAAATCCCAAGTCTGGGTGAAATAATATCCAAGTCTGGATATTTGGGCGGAAGTATTAACCTCAGGATTTTCATCCTTTGCTATTGGGAGAAGGCGCAAGGATTTATGTTTTCCTTTGGGCGCACGACTATAGATTTGCTGAATGTTTTCTCCCTTTTGTAATACCAGTGCGCGGCCGCGCAAGGTTAAAAGGTCAAAGGGCCAGTCTGTGGTATGGTCTCAAATACTTATTATGAAGTTTTTGGGACCTTACCCCTTCAATACTCTTAACCTATTTTCCCTATACGAGCTTGGGAGATGGTAAATTATTACCACTTGGTCGTGTATGGTATCATATGTCGGATTATGACTAGAAAATCCACATAATCCGTTTTAATTTGTTTTGTCTGATAACTTAAACATTGGGGATTAATGCGACCGTGTCCTGGATATCCTTGACTCATTTAATTACAAATGGCCACAAATTAAGCACGGGGTGTAGGCATACACCCGACAGATGCCAATGCTAATATAAAATATTTTTCTACCCATATTGGGGATACCCCTTTGTGGGTTAAAGTGACATGTCGGTTAATCATATTTATCGGTTTCCATACTGGGCCCCATATTTATTGACATGCATGTAAAACTGTATACAAGATAATTATAATTATCCCAAGTTATTTATAAAATTGCATGTGCCTTTGTGCACTTAAATTTTTTTTGAAATATTTTCAAAATGTGTCAATTATTTGTATTTACCAGTGTAAACTGACGTATCTTCAAAAGACTAAGTGACAGGTTGCAAGGTTACGAAATAGGCTGGAATTGCTCGGTAATGCTTAAGAGGAATTTGCAACACCTTGCATAGAAGCCTAATAGTCTGTTATTTCATTTTTGTACATTTTCGATCTGCATGTAGATCTTTTATTACAATCAGTCTGTATAACTAATTTCAACACTCGGACAATTGTGTTTGTAATAATATTTTAAATACAACACTTCCGTTGTGCTATTCGTGTATTTAATATCAATCTCGTCACGTATACCCCATCCGGGCCCACCGGGTGATATAAAATATCAGGGTGTGACAATTTAGCCTTTGACCGTTAAACCTTTTTTTTTATTTTTTAACCCGTGTGGTGAAAATTCGATTTTAGGATTAGTTTGTTTGTAAAGTTGTGATTTATAAAAAAACAAAAATTCAGAAAATATCTCGAAAAATAACAGAAAATTGTTGTGAAAAAGCACAAAAATATGCGTTGGTAGTTTGTTGAATAAAAGGCAAAAAATATTGACTTGCAGTTTGATGTTCGTAGTTAGTTGTTTGGTAGTCTATATAATAAAAATCGAGTTTTTTTTATCACCTTAGCCACTTTGAAATATCATATTTCACACCCTTAGCATAGCCCCGTTATAACCCTTAAAGATCTTTTGACTTGTGCATAGTAGTTGTGTTCAGTGGTAGAGAATGATTGAGTTGCAAGCCTATGCGGGTACGTGTTCTAATCGGTTTGAGTGATTACTTAAAAACTGCTAATTCATCATTGATTAGCCAATTTTAAACCGAGTGGAGAGAACATTGTGAGTGTCACACCCCGATATTTCCACGTATTACCGGTGGGCCCGGTGGGGAGTATCGTGACGTAGTTGATATCATCATAATCAAACAACACAATATATAAATGCACAGCGGAAGCAAAAGATAGATTTATTTCAACCGAATAAAATTGTAATATTAAGTATCACAAATAGTTGAAACAGATCCACAGGCGGATCAAATAAAAAGGAAAACTGTTCAGCAGACTTTGACATCTAGAGCTTGCGAGACTTGATTAATGATGCTTGGAGTAGCCAGCCTATTACGTATAGTACCTGCACTTAGCCTTTTTGGAAAATACGTCAGTTTACACTGGTAAATACAACTTAACTGACTCATTTTGAAAAGAGTTTAAAAATTGATTTGAATGCACTTCGGCAAAAATATCTTTTATAACTTGGGACAATTATTAAAAATAATCTTTTATACAGTTTTACTTATTTGTCGTCCATTAGGGCTGGTTTGTAGGGCCGGTCTAGATTAATTGACACGCCACAGGTATAATGCCCACAAGGATTATTTCCTTTAAGTGGATTACCAGTTTTTACATAATGCATCTGTCAGGTGTACGCCTACACCCCGTGCTTAGGTCGTGGCCATTTCTTTGAATGATGCCAAGGATATCCGGGACATGGTCATTTAACCCCCAAAGGCCATACACCAAATAATACAGAATAAAACGAGTTATGTAAATACATTAATCACAATCCGATTTAGATGACTACATACCCGACCAAGCGGTATTATTATAATACTGTATCCCAAGCCCGTATAGGGAAAATAAGTTAAGAGTATTTACCTGAGCAAAGTATAAATCAAATACAGCAAGTGCACACAGCTTTTACTGGGCTCCTAATCTGGAACGAAGGTTTTAATAACCTATTAGAATCCTAACGGGTCTTTAAGTAACCTAGACTTAGACCGGTTAGTTTTAAAAAAGGAAGACACGGTTCAAACACATGATAAAGCGAAGACCGGTTTAGAATGTGGTTTTGACCCGATAAGCTTGGAAACTTGTTTAAAATGGGTAACTTAAACACATTCTGGATTTTGAGACAAAATGATATGGTTTGACCCGTTTCGGCTAATATATGCAAACTAGTCACATAAGCCGATCCGAACGCGAAAAGTGCGTAACAAGTAACCAAAAGAGTCATATACAAGCTTCCTAAGTTAATATGCTTTAAATATGTTGTGACATCAGTAAAATATCTTCTATTATGCCTCAAATGAATTTAAACTCAAATTATGCACCGTAAGGGCATTTTGGTCATTTTAAAGGTTATAAAAGAGTTTAAATATTAATTTGAGTTACAGGTCTGATATGATCAGTAAAGATACTTAATTTAATAAGTTATGACAGTAGGGTATAGCCTATATGTGAAATTTACTAATTATAACCATACTATGCACCGAAAGGGTATTTTGGTAATTTCACTTAGGCTTAAAAGGTCAAAACTGGAAATATGAGTTTAAAACTTTTGCTCACTATTAAAATATAATAATTTACTTAAAATATCAGTAGGCATCCAACTTTATATGTTTAAAATAGTTTTGATGCATACTATGCGTTAAAAATGCTTAAAAAGGCGATTTGGAGCCATTTCCGGGTTCTATATAGAAAGCTGATATTTTTATTATTCCAGAAGGTTTAAAATAATTTATTTATCATATAAAATCAGTAGCAAAAGGTTTCGGGTAAAAAAGATTTGAAAACTCATTTTATAGCCCAAAGGGCAAAACCGGCAATAACTGAATTAAAGCTACAACCCTATGTTATGCTCTGCCTAAAATTTATTAAAAATATTTAAAAATCCCAAAATATTATATTACATCAGTGGGTAAAAATTTTGATATCAAAAAGTGGGTTAAACTAGGCTATATGCTAATTACGCCGTTTAATTAGTAAAAGCTTCCTAATTACGCTATTGAGCATAACTCTTAATCTAGACCTCAAAATGATGTCAAATTTTTTGTACAAGTTTATAAATCAGTAACTAAGGTTTCCACTCTTTTATATTTTCAAAAATCACGTTTTAAGGTCATATGGGCATAATAGTCAACATATAAGCAATTAACGGGAACATGCATATGAATCGGATAACTATTGAACCAAGGTGTATAATCACAAAGGGTTATACTAACATGAAACCTGGTCCTAATATGGCTCTAAGGCATTTCTAAAACATGCTTAAACGGGTCAGAACTGAAAGTCAAAGCAAAAGTCAAATTATGCGACTTTCGGTTCCAAACCGAGCCTAAACTGAAAATTGTCGGGTTGAACATGTTTAGACATGTTCTTACATTAATTACCAAGTTATATTAATGATTAAACAGGTTGCATAGCTTCTACATTGCTAATTATGCATTAATTTGATATTAAGCTTTCTGTTGACTTTTTAATATCAAGTTTGACCCGACAATTGACCTAGTTAGAGTGGGAATCAGAGAGTACCCTTTTAAGGGTTTATTGCCCACATAAATACCAACTTATAGGTACTTTTAATTCGATATTTGACTGAACAATTATTGATTAATCTCGAAGTCAAACCTTAATTACGATGGTTTGACTTTAAGCTAATTAATTAAGCTAAACTGAATTAAAGAAGGTTAATGACACTTACAAAAGTCCTAAGTATGATTAGGGATCCTAAGAAAGTTTGTTGCTGATCAGAGGAGCTCCAGAAGTAAGCTTGAAGTGAGAATGAAATGAGCAAGCCAAATGTTGCAACTTCAAGCTCCTTATATAGTGATCCTAAGTGTCTAAGATCATGCCAACATAGTCTACAAGTGTTCCCTGATGATCCTCATGTGTCCCTATGCTTGAAAATCTGTTGGCCACACTCCTGTATTCGAATATCATGCTAATGAGGCGGTGTAACAGGCTGAACAGGCAGCTGTCCAAAATCTGCTACCAGCGACAGTCTTACGGACGGTAAGCAAGAAGCCTTGCGGTCCGAACCGTAATCTCTTGGTCTTGCGGTCCGTAACCGACTTTGATCAAAGATGTCCAGTTACAATCTTGCGGACCGTAAGCCCTTGGCTTAGCGGCCCGTATCCGCTTTTCAATTTCTGATGCCCAGCTCTGCCATCTTACGGACCGTAAGGGTTCACCTTTGCGGTCCGTAAGCCTTCATCAGAAGACAAAAACTTTGCAAACTTTTAGGCTGGACCATGCATTCCTTTAAAACTCGAATCTTCAATCATTGTTAGCAGGAGGGGACTATAAGGACAGACTTTGCATGTCTTTGCATCTGTTGCTAAGCACATGAATTCAAAAGACTCAATATTTGAGATTTTTTTGTCATGAACCTTCATAGAATCACTATCATATAGGTTTTAATTAATTATTACCAAGGGTAACCGGATTTGAATTATAATTAAATCAGATGTTTATTATTTTAAGGTTTGGGATTTATAATTTAGGTCGCTCAGAGGTATATCTTAACATGTCGACACTTTTAAATCCTACCGTACATCCTTTAACTTGATCCGGGTTCCTGACACGTTTACCTTGCCTCACACATGTCTTTATTTTATTGGGTATGATTTTTACGAGGTGTTACAGTGAGGGATGTGTATGATTTGTTAGTTTCAAGGGCTGGTTAATCTTGGGTAACCATCTTTATGTGATTAATCGCTTTACCTCTAAATATTTCAAAAATTGTAAAAAACATATGAACCGAGCATGACATTGGACCTTAGCTTGAGTCTCGAGAATGGGAAATGTGTTTTTCGTTCGACCCACGTGAAAGTGAAAAACAGATTTGCTCGAGGGCAAGCAAAAGACAAGTGTGGGGATGTGATGTGTGGTCGAAAACTGGTGTCCTATTATGTTTAAGTTTATGTTTTTACATAACTTTTAGTTTTGAATAGCCTACTTTTGATTGGAATTGTGTTTTGCAGGTTTAACGGAGTTAAAAGAGCTATTCGAGAGCTATACGGAGCATCGGGCGGAAAACAGGTCAATTGGGAGAGAGAAATGGACAAAACGGAAACCAAGAAATGCAAGGGACGTCGCCGACGCCCTCCTGGGTCGTTGCCAACGCCCTTCTGATATCCCCGTTGGGCAGATTGGCTCGTAGACATTAGAATTGGCCATCATGAGAAACAAGCAATTCTAGAACCCGTCGGCGGCGCCAGGGAAGGTCGTCGCCGAGTGACGTGCGTGGGTGTGAGTATATTTTTAATGTATATTTTAACTCTTTTTACTCGCCGATTCAAGTTTTAAATTTATAAAACACGATATTCTACTATCACTCTACACACACGTTAGGGCAAGTGCACCCATCGCGGACGTAGTATAGTGATGGCAAGATATCGAGGTCGTCCAAGGACACAAGAGCTTTTAGTACCGGCTTATCGTTAACGTCTAATCTAACCAAACTTTGATAAAAAAAGGTTTTTAAATCTATAAAAAGATAAACTAAAAAGTAAAATAAAATATAGAGTAAACTTCCGTTTTGCTCCCTGTGGTTTGGTCACTTTAGCGGTTTTGCCCCAAACCTTTAAAAATAGCCATTTTACTCCCTGATGTTTTGATTTTGTTGTCAGTTTGCTCCACGTGCTTAACTCCATCCATAATGTCTGTTAACTTAATAGAAATTTTAGTAATTTTAAGATAAAAGTAAGGGCATTTTAGTAATTTGTATTTAATTTGTATTTAAATATATTACTACCCCAAATCTCCAACAAAAGACAGCTATATCATCTCCTCCAAACCCACCTGCAACTCCATCTTCTCTCTCCTCACTCTTCTCTCTCTCAACATACAGGTTCATCTTCATTCTCCACCATAAACAACACCTCCACAACCATTATGCACCATCACCACCATAAACCACCTCCACACATTCCAAACCCTACCACCACTACTGCACCGCCCCGTCACCTCTGAGCACCACCATTACACCACCTCTGCCACTCAACTCTCGATAAGAATCGTCACCTCCGAGCACCACCATCGAAATCACCTACACCAAACCCCATCTACTTCAAACCAACCACTCAACTCTCGATAAGAACCTTCATCGCCATCGTGTTTGAAACCCTAATCGAACGGCTAGGGTTTGAACGTTTAGATCCGCACGTGTATATCGTAGAATCGCCGGAGCCGCCGGAGTTCTTACTCGTCCCGTCGGAAAAACAGTTAAATTGCACACCAGTAATGTTTAAATACATCATTGAGTTTGGTTTCCTCAGGGGATCAAAACCCCTCTCATAATTTCATTGAACGTCAACCGTGGTGTTTAAATTTATTGATTAAAAGGCTAGGATTTCCGGTTTGGGTTTGTTTGAGGAAGATGAATATTTGGGTTAATAAGAAACAGAAAATTAAGTGGTGGAGGATGGTGGTGATGGCAGGTGGTGGCGGCGGGACGGTGATGTTGGTCGATTAGCAGCAGCCGGAGGTGGGAGTGGTGGTTGTTGATGGTAAAAGTTGGGGTTTGATTCTAGATTCTGAGCAAGAAAAGCACTATAATTTTTCTTTGTCTTTCTGTAATTCGAACTCTAAATCTGAACCGATTAGGAAAAGAGGAAAAAAAAGTGATGGTTGTGGTGGCATGTGGTGATGAAGCTGGGGTGAGAAGAAAGAAAAAACGTGTACAGAACCACAGATGTTGAGATGATGATGACTATGAATTTAGTTTTTTTATTTTAAATTGTTTTGATTAAATTTGTATCATTAAAAAACAGAAAAATATATTTTAGAAATAAATAATTAAAATAATTAAATATTTATCTATAAAATTACTAAAATACCCCTCCTTGTAATATACATTTTGGATGGAGTTAGAGGCGGGGAGCAAAATAGAAAGACCATAGCAAACATCAGGGAGTAAAATGGCTATTTTTAAAGGTTTGGGGCAAAACCATTAAAGCGACCAAACCACAAGGAGCAAAACGGAAGTTTACTCTAAAATATAAGGAAAAAAAAAAGACAAGAAAGAATCACTTGGTTCCAACTCCTCTTTCATGTATCCTTTTGATAATTTCGGCACTTTGGGCATTTTAAGAGATTATATTTAAGTTATAGTAGTAGGCCCCCTTCCAGGCAACGTTACCCTCAACCTATTGGTCTAAGTCAGCAATGATACAATCCCGCAAGGTCGGATTATTTAAAGATAATTAAGTAAGTTATTAATGCGAAAAGTGGTAGGCCCCCTTCCAGGCAGCTTATACCCTCAACCCTTTGGTCTGAGTCAGCTGGGATACAGTCCTCGCAGGTTTGGTTTAAAGTTTTAATAGTAATTTATAGATAAAGGATTCAAGCGGTTTGCACTTCTCCCGTGGGGGTTAAGACCGTCCGCTTGTGAAGTGTTACTAAGCTTGAACCAGGTTCTCGCAGGATCTATACACTGAACGAGACATAAAATTTACCCAAGCACCTCTATTTATAGCTGAAATCAGAAGCTCACCACGGCCCGTGCCCGCCTGGCACGGCCCCGTGGTCATCTCTCTCTTTCTCATTAACTACAGTGTCAGGTCTTGTACTAACACGGCCCCGTGTGTCAACGGCATGACCCGTGGCCAATGTACTTGTTGTACTATAGTAGATTCTGCAAATCTTTGAGATGACCACGCCCGGTGTTGCCTTAGCACAGCCCCGTGTTGGTTGTCTATTTTGTCCTTTGCTATTGTCTTTTCTTCTGTAGAGATTCCAGTCTTGGACACAGCCCGTGTCCCCGTGTCAAGTCTTCTGATCTTGCTATTTTGTTAGTTTGGATGTGGATTTGGGGATTGGCGAGTTGCGTCAATCCTCCTTCTTTGTATTTATGTTGATTTTTGCTGTTATTTTACTCCTTTTGTGTTTTAAGCTCTT
Organism: Helianthus tuberosus; assembly: GCA_030545235.1. Taxonomy (NCBI): domain Eukaryota; kingdom Viridiplantae; phylum Streptophyta; class Magnoliopsida; order Asterales; family Asteraceae; genus Helianthus; species Helianthus tuberosus. The sequence continues at coordinate 105,400,955 of CM060431.1, read as the reverse complement.
TTGACCCTGTAAATTAAAAAGGAACAAAGAAACAAGCTTTTTTCAACATTAGTACCAAAAAAGGGTTGATTTTACGCCGCATTTGATACAATTTATATGTTGTATTTTATGCACATCACCAACGCCCTCTCCTGGTGCCCGACATGAAACTTGTTTGTTTGTTGATTTGGACGAGCTATATACCAAATTTTGGGTGCCTTTCAAGGAGTTACACAATTTTGGAGTTTAGAACATCACTTTGGAGCCAAGAACATCCCAACCTTCATCATCTATCAATCCTAATCACCTCCATCAATCCAAATCTTCCAAACCCTAATACATCATCATCATCATCATCATCATCCAATCCACAATCCATTCTCCACCATCGCCAACCATAAACCCTAACCTTCATCATTTCACCATCAAGGCTTCAAGATGACCATGTTCAAGCTCTCATCATTCGTTGATCAGGTTCCGTTCACCATGAGCGGCTAGTTTCTTTGGGTTTCACCCCGGTGTAGATTTTTGTAAGGATTTCTAGGGTTTGCTACTTGTTTAATATTTGGTTTGTGACAATTTGAATTGCATTTAAATCATTAGATAATTGTCTTGCATTTGTATTGAATCCGTGAATTGTCGAGTGAGTTATGAAATTTGACTTTATGGAATGTTTATGTGCAATTGTGCCTTATCTTTTGATAGGATTTACTTGTGTGAGGTAAAAAAGTGCATTGAGGTCCGTCTTGTACGTTGAGAGCAATCGGCACCTAAGCCTCGTGATTCTAAACCGTTAATTGTAACACCCGTTAAGTTAATTTAAGGTTTAATGAATCTTTTACGAAAACAATCATGTAATTACAATTACATATACATCGGAAATACGGGTTTACTAAAACTTTTACAAATCATAAGTTATTCTACATCACGTGGTTGAATTCGTTGTTTAAAATTTACAACGTAGCAAAGTGCGGAAGCGTGTATCTATATTGTGTTCGGTTCTTCGTTGAGCTTGATCGTCTTCCGGCATCCCAAAGTGTACCTACATTTCATAAACATGAAATGATTTAGTCTTACGGGTTTTAAATCATGTCCAAACGAGTACGGGAAACAATTGATGTTCAAAAGAAAACAAGGACTTGAAAATAATCTCCACCGTAACTTACGGTGGCACCGTAAGTTACGGTGGCCCCTGAGTTCATACTCTTCTACCGTACAACAGTAGGTTACCACCGTAACCATATCAGCTCCACCGTAACTTACGGTGGCACCGTAAGTTACGGTGGGCCCTGTATGCAGCTTTTCCATTTTGCCGTAATTTGACACGAAATCTTTCGTATCTTTCAAACCGCTTATCCGTTTGACTTACCGTTTCTTCCTGCATGTTTAAAATTTGATTCTCCATCATATGGTGTTAAAATCCGATATCCGGCTTGATAAAATTTAAGACTTTTAAGTCTTCGGCTTAATACTCTTTTACCAAAATTTGACCCGTTTGTGATTTTATCAAACATACAAGTTTGTTCGACCCTTATTTCTCACAAACCTATTAAATTCAATAATGTCTAACATATTAGGTTCCGATTATAGAATTATATACATTCTTTAATCCATTTCACCCATATGCTTATTTTGACCCGTTTGAGGTATTTACGCATTTTAGTCTAGAACTTATGCTTTTCTTTTGACGCCACAAAAGTCCATGTCTAATTAACTACAAATATTCCACCACAACTATTTTGTGGCGGATTTAACATAATGAATCCCTTTTTCCCAAATTTACCCATTGGTTGATCATTTTACGCAAATGATCGTTTTTGAGCATTTGACCCACGAATATGAATTCCTATGACTTTTATTCATATTTAATGATTCCATAATCTTTATCTAAGTTCCTAATCAACCCCCCTCTGGGTCGTTTGCCCGATATACCCTTCAAGGGTGTTTTGGTCAACTTTAGTCCCTCACTATACGACGAAGGACTTTCGCTAAATATTTGACCAAAAATTGTATGTTTAACCAAAAGCTTATTTAAACGTACCTGGCTCGGGTCAATGTATTGACCCGTTTACATAACTTTTGCTTTAAATCTTTCTAGTTAAAGCAACGCATACTTATGTTATTTCCTGTGATTACAAAACTCAACAAGCGATTGTCAAATGTAATTGTCAAATGGTGCTAACAACACCATTTGACCCATTTAGTCTAATTTGCCATTTATCCATATGAGATGGTACTTAGTTACCATTTCATCCCTTTAAACCTAACCCGGTTTTCCTTTAACTTGTTTTACTTAAAACCGTTTTTATTTGTTCGTCATTACATGACTAATTTACCTTTTTACTCCTTTTACCATGATTCATGATTTCTTACCATTTTCCCTTGTTCCGACTCTCATTGAATCGTGTCGGAACATTGTATACCAACCACTTAGTAGCATTCATATGCAATACATGAAATTAAGTAATTTTGCAAGCAATGTAAAGGGGCGTAAGCTCCACTTACCTCGCATCCGAATATGCTTTTCTTCTCGTGCTTGATTCGTTTGACCGCTTCTTTCCCAAGCCTCCACCTAGCTCGTTAGGCGACAAACTATCATCATTCACAAGGTGGTTAGATTAGTCATTTCAATTCACGACTATTCCACCTCACGTATTTTCTATGTCGAAACTACTATTTGACTTTATCATTGGTTAGTTTGACTTTTAAAAGTCAATTGACTTACCAACATATTCATATGCACATTTGGTTCATTGAACTCACTTAGACATATTTCATTCGAACTCTTAACAAAAATCAATTTTTACATACTAACTAGTAAGCCGCGATTTCATTTAGGCATTTCATATCAATGAAAATTGGCTGTTTTTGGTGACTTGGTTAACCTATTTACAAGTCTTCAAAAATTATGATTTTTTTATGTGGCGTACCTCTCGGAGGGTTAGCCCTTGAGTTAAAATTTCAAGATCTAACTATTTACCAAAAATTCGTGAAAATTCATTTACTAAGCTGCAATCAGATTCGTCACTTCGGACTGCAGCTTACGGAAAAATTCATTAAAAATTCCCCGTTTATCCGATTGACGAAATTCCCATTGGCGATTCTTTTAATCGCTTAAAACTTCCTACAGTAAGAATTTGAGATCATAACTCAATTCCTAAATTGAGTTATGACATTCGTGATGGGCTGCAATTTCTGCCAGAAAACGCAGCTTGAACCTTTGATACGGAAAAATTCATAAAACGCTCGATTTTCGTCGAAAAAATGCGATTCCAGTGGGGTTTTAAAGATATTTCCTGGAATTACATTCTAGACTCAAGAAACACATTATTTTATCACTTTTTGTCCAGGTTACAGCCAATACAAATCGGCTGTAAATTCTGATCAAGAATCGTTTGAATTCAGCTTTCAATTTAAGCTTGTTCTTGACATCATAACACTATTTTTTGCAGTCAAAACCCTAAAAACATCTCATACATGAATTTAGTATCAACAGAAACTTAAGCTAAGCATGATTTCAATATATACTTGTCTAGGGCTTACTCCTAGACACTATATTGTTCCTATTCCATGCAATTAACAAACATGCATCATCAAATTTTCAGATTTCCCAATTTCATGAGATTTTCAAACCGTGAATTAACACCAAATTTTACATACCTTGTAACCCCCTTGTGATGAGGATCACGTATCTATGTTCAGATTTCGATTTGGGACAGGAATTAGCCTTCAATTGATCAAATTTGTGGAGTTAGGGTTTGATGAGAGTTCCTGGTCGCTCTCCTGCGCTTCTGATCGACCAAAACACTAATTTGTGTGTTTGGTTTTTTATTTAATTTGTTTTAACCAATTCTAGTTTCAAGTTTTACAACTTAGGTCCCTCCACTTTAGTTTCTATAATAACTTTGGTTAATTTTAACCCTATTATAAGTTATTTCTAAACTATTAGCTAACTAGGTTAAAATCCCTAGTTAGCAAATTCTTGTTTATTTAAGAACCCTAATATTCACCGGGTTTCTTTTACCACTAAAGGTAAATTACCTGTCTTTTAGTATAAACGTGGTTTGATTACCAAACCCGTTTTCGGGGTGTTACAAGTCTACCCCCCTTAAAGAGGTTTCGTCCTCGAAACCCTTTCTTACTTAATTCATTGAGTTTAAACTCAATATATTTGATCCGAGATATCATTTAAACATTAATTATACTTTTAACCAATTGTTAGTATTACCAGATAAGTATGGTAACATCTTTTTGGTCACTAATTGTCTACGTATCTCATACGACATAGTGCAACTTAAAATAACGTAATCCCGTTATTTCCACTAGTTTAGTTAACTCAGCGATATCCATCGCTTTCTTATACTATCGAATTCTTTATGAATCCGTTATTTTGACCCGTTTAAAGGTCTTTAATGAAATCTTTCACTTTTAGCAGCAATTTCTTTTGTCTTCAAATTTATTTATTCGGTTCAGTCATACCGAACCTACCGCTTACAAGCAAACCAAATTTATTTAAATGACCTTGACGGGTCTCACTAATTAGACTTATTAGTCCAGTTACTTTTTACCGCTTGCTTGGTTATAATGTGATTCTACTTCACATTACATTTATTGACCGTGATTGTGTTACATCATGTTTAATTTATATCAAAATTTCATTTTCGAAAATATCACTTTTCGAATATATCGTCTTGCGCCTATCAGTGTCAAGACTTGTATCTTTCATGCTTACTATTTAAATTCCTATCAGAATTTATGTTTGTAAAAACATTATTTCTTACTAAAACCGAAGTTTTAGTTTTAGGATCTTCTCTTTGATTTTTGTCAATTATCCATACCAGGATATTGACAGTTCATAATTTATTCTTATTTAGTTATATCCCATTACCGGGCTCATTATTCTCTTGCATTTAACGCTACCTTTATCTGGCTAGCGCTCATTTGTGCCATTCGGCGTTATATCGTATTCAACATGTTTGACCTATTAATGTGAAATCCATCACTTATAAACAATCAACTTTATTCTTTATTCAACCCATTCGACTTCGAATAGTTGAACATATTTACTCACAATTTCTATATACGAGATTTTATAGTCATAACTCGTAATCCAAGTCCTTTGATTTTTTTTTTTTTTTTTTTTAACCCGCATTCATATCTCTTGGTTTACGCATGTGTTTAATTCTTACCCATCAACCGAGTGTTTTACCGAGGTCGTTATTATTGCAACCCTCCCGGTATGCATTAAGACCTCGCTTCATTTTTATATTCCAACTTTGTCTTTAAGTTTGACGTTTTACAAAAACGACCCGTTAAGGGACATATTTGCATTTTCCGGGTTCGAGTGTAAGTACACTCCCTCCCAATGCTTGTCTAAATCATTTTACATGTTTACGTTTTCTGGGTTCGAGTGTAAGTACACTCCCTCCCAATACTTGTCTAAATCATTTTACATGCTTGCGTTTTCTGGGTTCGAGTGTAAGTACACTCCCTCCCAATACTTGTCTAAATCATTTTACATGCTTGCGTTTTCTGGGTTCGAGTGTAAGTACACTCCCTCCCAATACTTGTCTAAATCATTTTACATGCTTGTTTGTCCCTTCACTCGGGCTCATTATCTTGATGTAATACGCTTCCGTCACTCGATTGTGCGTTTACATTATTATCAAATATTTTGCTTATCTGATTCATTTGGGTACTTTTTAATTAGTCCCATTCACTCCGCCCTTACTACATCGGATGTAAATGTGTCCGCTATAAGAAACTCGTGGTATCATATGCCACTACTTACTTGGCCAGAGTAAGCGATTTAACACATGACATACACGACCTTTTTATAGTGTTCACATCAAGCCCTATGTAAGTAACGCCTCTATTTGTTTTTCTTGGAAACAATATCCCGAATACATTTTCTATTCGGGTTTTTCCAAGTTTTTAATCTACATATGCAACTTTCAATTTCTACTTATTTGTTGCATATTAATATTTGTGCGGTTATTTAAAATGTGCACCTGGTAATGTTTGCTCTAACAGGCTCCCCTTGCCATTAACTTATTCGCAATCGTTGCGCGATTTTGGTCCATGGTGAGCATGCTCTTTTTGTCATACTTCAGACCGTTCCTCTATCATATCCGTAATTTGTTCAATCCTCGTCATCTTCAAATGCGAGTTTCCTCCAATTAAAACATTCATAAAAGTTAGTAGTGTCAACTTTACTAAATGCCCATATCATAATACAAGGCTTTTCTATTGTACGCGTCAACGTGCGCAATTTCGTCAACTATTTTCATCATTTAATTTAGGTAACGTGTATCACACGATAGCCTTATGTGTTGTTTACAACACTTTAGCATGCTAAACTATTAACATACTTGTACTTACCGGATTTGCGATCAAGCTTCGAACCGAACACTATTCTTTGTCAAGAGCATAAGGTTTAAGTCCAAGCATGGTTCCTCCCCACCATACTCGAATCTCTTAAACCAAGGCTCTGATACCAACTTGTAACGCCCGTTAAGTTAATTTAAGGTTTAATGAATCTTTTACGAAAACAATCATGTAATTACAATTACATATACATCGGAAATACGGGTTTACTAAAACTTTTACAAATCATAAGTTATTCTACATCACGTGGTTGAATTCGTTGTTTAAAATTTACAACGTAGCAAAGTGCGGAAGCGTGTATCTATATTGTGTTCGGTTCTTCGTTGAGCTTGATCGTCTTCCGGCATCCCAAAGTGTACCTACATTTCATAAACATGAAATGCTTTAGTCTTACGGGTTTTAAATCATGTCCAAACGAGTACGGGAAACAATTGATGTTCAAAAGAAAACAAGGACTTGAAAATAATCTCCAGCGTAACTTACGGTGGCACCGTAAGTTACGGTGGCCCCTGAGTTCATACTCTTCTACCATACAACAGTAGGTTACCACCGTAACCATATCAGCTCCACCGTAACTTACGGTGGCACCGTAAGTTACGGTGGGCCCTGTATGCAGCTTTTCCATTTTGTCGTAATTTGACACGAAATCTTTCGTATCTTTCAAACCGCTTATCCGTTTGACTTACCGTTTCTTCCTGCATGTTTAAAATTTGATTCTCCATCATATGGTGTTAAAATCCGATATCCGGCTTGATAAAATTTAAGACTTTTAAGTCTTCGGCTTAATACTCTTTTACCAAAATTTGACCCGTTTGTGATTTTATCAAACATACAAGTTTGTTCGACCCTTATTTCTCACAAACCTATTAAATTCAATAATGTCTAACATATTAGGTTACGATTATAGAATTATATACATTCTTTAATCCATTTCACCCATATGCTTATTTTGACCCGTTTGAGGTATTTACGCATTTTAGTCTAGAACTTATGCTTTTCTTTTGACGCCACAAAAGTCCATGTCTAATTAACTACAAATATTCCACCACAACTATTTTGTGGCGGATTTAACATAATGAATCCCTTTTCCCAAATTTACCCATTGGTTGATCATTTTACGCAAATGACCGTTTTTGAGCATTTGACCCACGAATATGAATTCCTATGACTTTTATTCATATTTAATGATTCCATAATCTTTATCTAAGTTCCTAATCAACCCCCCTATGGGTCGTTTGCCCGATATACCCTTCAAGGGTGTTTTGGTCAACTTTAGTCCCTCACTATACGACGAATGACTTTCGCTAAATATTTGACCAAAAATTGTATGTTTAACCAAAAGCTTATTTAAACGTACCTGGCTCGGGTCAAGGTATTGACCCGTTTACATAACTTTTGCTTTAAATCTTTCTAGTTAAAGCAACGCATACTTATGTTATTTCCTGTGATTACAAAACTCAACAAGCGATTGTCAAATGTAATTGTCAAATGGTGCTAACAACACCATTTGACCCATTTAGTCTAATTTGCCATTTATCCATATGAGATGGTACTTAGTTACCATTTCATCCCTTTAAACCTAACCCGGTTTTCCTTTAACTTGTTTTACTTAAAACCGTTTTTATTTGTTCGTCATTACATGACTAATTTACCTTTTTACTCCTTTTACCATGATTCATGATTTCTTACCATTTTCCCTTGTTCCGACTCTCATTGAATCGTGTCGGAACATTGTATACCAACCACTTAGTAGCATTCATATGCAATACATGAAATTAAGTAATTTTGCAAGCAATGTAAAGGGGCGTAAGCTCCACTTACCTCGCATCCGAATATGCTTTTCTTCTCGTGCTTGATTCGTTTAACCGCTTCTTTCCCAAGCCTCCACCTAGCTCGTTAGGCGACAAACTATCATCATTCACAAGGTGGTTAGATTAGTCATTTCAATTCACGACTATTCCACCTCACGTATTTTCTATGTCGAAACTACTATTTGACTTTATCATTGGTTAGTTTGACTTTTAAAAGTCAATTGACTTACCAACATATTCATATGCACATTTGGTTCATTGAACTCACTTAGCCATATTTCATTCGAACTCTTAACAAAAATCAATTTTTACATACTAACTAGTAAGCCGCGATTTCATTTAGGCATTTCATATCAATGAAAATTGGCTGTTTTTGGTGACTTGGTTAACCTGTTTACAAGTCTTCAAAAATTATGATTTTTTTATGTGGCGTACCTCTCGGAGGGTTAGCCCTTGAGTTAAAATTTCAAGATCTAACTCTTTACAAAAAATTCATGAAAATTCATTTACTAAGCTGCAATCAGATTCGTCACTTCTGACTGCAGTTTACGGAAAAATTCATTAAAAATTCCTCGTTTATCCGATTGACGAAATTCCAATTGGCGATTCTTTTAATCGCTTAAAACTTCCTACAGTAAGAATTTGAGATCATAACTCAATTCCTAAATTGAGTTATGACATTCGTGATGGGCTGCAATTTCTGCCAGAAAACGCAGCTTGAACCTTTGATACGGAAAAATTCATAAAACGCTCGATTTTCGTTGAAAAAATGCGATTCCAGTGGGGTTTTAAAGATATTTCCTGGAATTACATTCTAGACTCAAGAAACACATTATTTTATCACTTTTTGTCCAGGTTACAGCCAATACAAATCGGCTGTAAATTCTGATCAAGAATCGTTTGAATTCAGCTTTCAATTTAAGCTTGTTCTTGACATCATAACACTATTTTTTGCAATCAAAACCCTAAAAACATCTCATACATGAATTTAGTATCAACAGAAACTTAAGCTAAGCATGATTTCAATATATACTTGTCTAGGGCTTACTCCTAGACACTATATTGTTCCTATTCCATGCAATTAACAAACATGCATCATCAAATTTTCAGATTTCCCAATTTCATGAGATTTTCAAACCGTGAATTAACACCAAATTTTACATACCTTGTAACCCCCTTGTGATGAGGATCACGTATCTATGTTCAGATTTCGATTTGGGACAGGAATTAGCCTTCAATTGATCAAATTTGTGGAGTTAGGGTTTGATGAGAGTTCCTGGTCGCTCTCCTGCGCTTCTGATCGACCAAAACACTAATTTGTGTGTTTGGTTTTTTATTTAATTTGTTTTAACCAATTCTAGTTTCAAGTTTTACAACTTAGGTCCCTCCACTTTAGTTTCTATAATAACTTTGGTTAATTTTAACCCTATTATAAGTTATTTCTAAACTATTAGCTAACTAGGTTAAAATCCCTAGTTAGCAAATTCTTGTTTATTTAAGAACCCTAATATTCACCGGGTTTCTTTTACCACTAAAGGTAAATTACCCGTCTTTTAGTATAAACGTGGTTTGATTACCAAACCCGTTTTCGGGGTGTTACATTAATGAAAAAATTCAATTAAACCAAGTTAAAACGTGTGGTAACCCTAGGTCCTACAATTGTCGAACCGGGTGTGAACAGACCCTCTTCGCACGAAGAGGTCCATTCGCACAACTAGGATTTTCCCATTCGCACGAGCTGACCATGTTCGCACAAACAGACACATGTTCGCATGAATGGATCTCCCATTCGCATGAACAGTATTATGTACTTCAGTTATCTTTAATCTCAGTTCTAAGTTCCTCGTCTATCGATTCTGATGGGAAATTCAGGACCCATGAAATCACATAAACTTAGTGTCACAACGAGTGCTTAGAAGAGTTATACTTTCGTGTTTATACATACTTTCTGTACTTAAATTCCGACTCGAATGAATCAAGACTCACTCGCACGAACCAGTCCTTTCGTGTGGACTGAGTTCACTCATACGAACCGAGTCCATTCGCACGAACAGACAATCTTTTACTTTTACACCTTCGTTTCCTCATTCTTAATCACTCGTCAAATCGTGGAGAATAGGAGTAAAGCACCACCCGTATTCTTGAGGTCATGTTAAGTTAAACACAGAACTATCTTATCGTTGCTATGATAAGATTACGCTAGCGGTAAACTTTGGGTTGACATTTATAGTTGCATACCAGTTATACATTAATTCTTGATAACAATTATGTCATGTGGATTGTTCAAACTTTTATACATATGCTAGTACTCAAACTTATATGATCGCCAATACTTTTGTATTGAACTATACTTTGAAACGTGTTGCAGGCATCTAACGAAGATGATGATGAAATCTAGTAGGATGGACTAGAAACTCACTTTAGAAATTTAGTATTGTTGTTGTAATCATTTTATGTACTTGTTGTATTTGTTTCATAAACCATGTTGTATTTCTGTTTCAAACGTTGTACTTGAAAGTTTATTAATATAATGAAATCTGAGTTCTTAAGTATTGTCACAAAATAGTGTTATGAAGTCTCTAGCAATCTCGTTTTCATCTCACTCAGATGTTTCCGCCATCGGTTGGGGTGTGACAGATTGGTATCAGAGCCATAACTATAGGGACTTAGGAAAAACTGTCATGCTTTTGACCTAGTCTATAGTTAAGCGCCTTACTCGACCATACTTGATTTATATGCTAAAATTCTTAAAAAGTCTTTCTATGTGATCACACCCCGATATTTCCACGTATTACCAGTGGGCCCGGTGGGGAGTATCGTGACGTAGTCGATATCATCATAGTCAAATAATCACAGTTCTATGCACAGCGGAAGTCTAAAGTAATAATATTACAACCCAATTCGAAAGTAACATAAAATATTACAACGGATTGTAAGATGGATCCACAGGCGGATCTGAAATGAAAGAAATATTGTTCAACAGATTTAAGCATCAAAAGCTTGCAAGACTCTTTATTTGATACTAGGAGTGGCCAGCCCATTTCGCTTAGTACCTGCACTTAACTTTTTTGGAAAATACATCAGTTTACACTGGTAAATACAATTAACCGACTCATTTTGAAAATGTTTAAGAAAATTGATTTAAATGCACAAGGCACAAAATTCTTTTATAACTTGGGATAATTATTTAAAAATAAACTTGTAAAAGATTTATATGTTTGTCATACGTTCAGTAGCCCGGGTTAGAAGTACCGGGTTAAAGATTAATAGACACACCACGTAATATAAACCCACGGCGAGTTAGTCTCAACAAGCGGGTACATCTTTTTACATACGCACTGGAAGGTGTATGCCTACACCCCGTGCTTAAGTCGTGGCCATTTCAATGAATGAGCCGAGGATATCCAGGACATGGTCATTAACCCCCCAAAGGCTTAAAACAAACAAAACAAATTAAACGGGTTATCTCAATGATTTAACCATCATTCGATTAAAGATTCAATTTACGCTATCGAGCATAACTCCTAATTTAGACCATCAAAATTTGGGTTTAAACGGGTTAAACGGGTTATCTCAATGATTTAACCATCAAAATTTGGGTTTAAATAGGTTTTATGCTAAAAATGTCATTTAATTAATATAAATCCTTCAATTTACGATATCGAGCATAACTCCTAATTTAGACCATAAACTGATGTCAAATTTTTTAGGACATGCTTATAAATCAGTAATAAAGGTTTTTGTACTCTCACATTTTTAAAAATCTTGTTTTTATATCAAAAGGGCAAAATGGTCAACAATTAAGCATTTAACGAAAACATGCATATGAATCAGATTTAATAGGAACCATATAGTATAATCTCAGAGGGTTATACTAACATGAAATATGGTCCTAAAGGAACCCTAAGGCATATCTAAACTAAGCTAAATCGGGTCAGAACTGAAAGTCAAAGCAAAAGTCTACTTTTGCGACTTTCGGTTCCGAAGCGAGCCTAAACTTAGAATTGTCGGGTTGAGCATGCCTAAACATGTTCTTATATTACTTAACAAGTTATTTTGGTGTTTAAACATGTTCCATAACTTCTACATTATCAGTTATGAATTTATTTGCAAAAATAGATTATGTTGACTTTTTAATAATAAGTTTGACCCGACAATTGACCAAGTTAGAGTGCTAATCAGTGGGTGCCCTTTTAAGGGTTTATTACCTACATAATTACCAACTCATAGCCACTTTCAATCCGAAAAATGTCTGGACCATTAGTGATTAATCACTAAGTCAAAGCTTAATTACGATGGCTTTGACTTTTGGCCATTAAACTAATAAAACTTAAACTAGAGAGGCTAAGAATGCTTACAAGGACACTTAGCACGAAATATGAACTTAAGAAAACTTCCTCTAGCTCCAGAAGGCTTCCAAGAGTAAGCTTTGAAGTAAAACTTGAAATCATGAACACAAGTCCCTTATATAGCAAATTTGATGCTCCAAGATCACTCCATCTGCACCTAGGAGGTAATTCAGATGTTTACAGGTGTCCATAGGGCAGTAAAAACCGTTTACAAGCCCCAGGTATTGCTCAGAATGTATGCAAAGGCGGTGGAACTGGCTGGACATGTAGTTGTCCTGTTTTTCTGCATCTAAAGCTTCCACGCGGGCCGCGTAAAACTCTTAAGGAGTCTACGCTGGCCGCGACACTCCCCTATGACCGAAAATCAACTTTCAAAGTTTGCAGTTTTGGTCCCTGGTCCATATTAAGTTTATTTAACTTTCATTTATTGCATTTTGGACCCCCATAGTTAACTATTAAGGACCTTGGGTCATAAACTAACTCCGTTAAGTCCCCGGTTAGTTGTACGATCACCCGAAAAGTCTTGTTTTCTTCGAAACTCCACAAAATTAATATCCGAAATTCTTCAGAGCAAAATATATAATTAATACAATGTTTTTGGGATCGTTAAAAGGTCACTCAGAGGTAACATTTAACATGTTGACACTTTTAACCCCTATGTTTCGTAGAATCCTTATTTTAAGCACAAACGACTTCCAATGTTCGTCAAATTATTCATTTAAGAATACGAACGTCGTACGAGGTCAATCAGAGGCACAAGAATGGCATGTTGACACTTTGGATTCTTTTACTAACATATTTACATTGTTTGACAATTTTAGTCCTTCCAGATCAATCCCTTACACGTTTAAAGTCCATGACACGTGTCTTCATTATATTGGTCATGATTTTACGAGGTGTTACATCCTCACCCCCTTAAAAGAAATCTCGACCTCGAGATTTACTGAAATAAATGAGGGTATTTCTGTTTCATTGTGGATTCAACCTCCCACGTGTATTATGGGCCTCTACGGGCATCCCATTTTACCTTTACAATCGGCACATGCTTCTTTCGAAGTTTCTTAACCTGTCGATCCTCGATTGACAAAGGTTTCTCAACGAACTTCAAACTTTCATCTATCTGCACGTCCTTATGCGACATTGCTAGCGACTCATCGGCTAGACATTTCTTTAGGTTGCAGATGTGGAACACATTATGTATTCCACTGAGCTCTTCTGGCAGATTTAACTTGTAAGCCACGGTTCTGACACATTCGATGATCTCGAATGGTCCTATGTATTTAGGGCTTAGCTTGCCCTTTTTTGCCAAAACGCATTACCCCTTTCTAGGGTGATACCTTAAGTAACACTTTGTCACCTACCTCGAATTTCAGAGGTTTACGCCTTTTATCTGCATAGCTTTTCTGCCTATCCCTGGCAGTTTTGAGACGATCACGTATCTGCACAATCTTATCTGTTGTCTCTAAGACTATATCAGGTCCTGTTAGTTGGACATCTCCAACTTCCGCCCAACAAACTGGCGTCCTATACTTTCTTCCGTACAAAGCTTCAAAAGGTGCTGCTTGAATACTTGAATGATAGCTATTATTGTACGAAAATTCAATCAACGGAAGATGGTCATCCCAACTCCCTCCTGAATCAATAACACAAGCTCGTAGCATATCCTCGAGTGTTTGAATTGTGTGCTCGCTTTGCCCATCCGTCTGAGGATGATATGCAGTGCTGAAGTTTAATCGAGTGACTAAAGATTGCTGAAAGCTTTTCCAAAAAACGCGATGTGTATCTTGTATCCCTATCAGAGATAATAGACACTGGCACTCCGTGGAGAGATACAATCTCATCCACGTACAGCTGAGCTAACTTATCTGAGCTGTGTGTTTCTTTAATCGGCAAGAAGTGGGCTGACTTGGTCAGTCTATCTACTATAACCCAAATAGTATCATTTCCTCGCTTTGTCCTTGGTAACTTTGTGATAAAATCCATGGTTACCATTTTCCATTTCCAGGTGGGAAGTTCAGGCTGTTGTATCAAACCTGACGGCTTTTGATGTTCTGCTTTAACTTGCGCGCACGTCAAACATTTTGCCACATAAGTGGCTATAGATTTCTTCAAACCTATCCACCAATAACTTGCCTTTAAATCCTGGTACATCTTATCACTGCCAGTATGAACATAATACTTGGAACTATGGGCTTCTTGAAGGATCACTTCCCTAAGTCCTCCATAGATTGGAACCCATATTCGTCCACAATCAAGCCCTATCTCAAATGGGTTTTCAAACAATCACCACAAAAACAACCAACAACCTTCAACCAATATCATCACCATTGATGTTGGTGGTCAGACGGTGGTGGAACCCTAACGTCGTACATACAATCACCACAAAAACAACCAACAACCTTCAAACAATCACCTGAAAGTTGGTGGAACCCTAACGGTACATCTGAAAGTTGCAGTTTACAGCAAAGTGAAGGTTTTGGGTGGTTTGATTCAGGGGTTCAGACGTGGGTGGTTAAGGTCGGAGGCGGGTGGTTCGATTAGGGCTTCAGGTGAAGGTTTGAAGCATGGTGTTTGGTGAAACAAGATCAGTCACCGGAGGTGGTGGTGGTTACGGCTAGTGGTGGTAGTAGTCGGGGGTGGAAGGTAAGTGGTGGTGGTTATGACAGAGGTGGTGGTGATGGTGGTTCTGATCTAGAAAAAGAAGAAGATAAAGAAGGATTTGGGTTTTTATAAGGGTAAATTACTCTTTGTGTGTAAATGACTAAATTGCCCTTGTAGTTAACAAACTTGGTGGATGGTGTTAAAAATTTGGACTTAAATGGTTAAGAAAAGTGGCTATAGGGACTCAGGGCGTTAAACATTTTGATTTTGGACTCAAGTGGTTAAAACCCTTAAAACACAGAGACTCAAAAAGTAATTTTCCCTTTAAATTAATATATAAATAATTGTTTCTTTATAAATAACCATTTTTTAGTCAATAAAAACTTGTTCAACTAAATAAAAACCACAACTCCGTTAAGTATTTCATTTTTCTTTTTCCATATTGTACATTTATATCTTTTTTTTAATAATGAGTACAAATTATTTAAGAAAGATCAAAATGAGTGTTAAACAAATATATAAATTAAGTGTAATACATATAATATATGAAATTATTAATAATAATCAAATGATTGAAAAAATAAAACAAACCAATTTATTGAGTTTGTATATTTTTGGTGATTTTAAACATACAAGTCACATGTGACATTCACCGCTCGGGAAATTTTTACACACCAAAGAAGGGGTTGATGTTCCCGGTTGTTGCCGCTAGACTCCAACGCATGAGGGGAGTCCATTATGTCCCCTCAGGTCTTGATATCTAGGAACTATTAACATAACTTTATGCAAATTAATTGAGTGTTTATTTAAATTACCTTAAATAATTCGAGCCGGGGGTCTCACCGGAAGCAGCCTCTCTATTCTTACGGGGTAGAGGTAAGGCCGTCTACATCTTACCCTCCTGAGACCCTACATTAGCTTTGCTATTGGTGGGATTTACTGAGTATGATGATGATGACGACGACGACTTTAAATAAATAGTGTATAAGTATATTTTTATAATGAAATCGAACTAGTTCACATATTTGAAATTAAACAATTAATTTAAAGAAACATGAAAACCAATATGTAGTAACATGAAACTAATGATATTACATGAAACGCATCACACTTTAGCATTCTATGCGTACTTTAGAATATTCATGGTAAAGATATTATGAACCTGATATACTACTCTTACATGAATAAAAAACCAAAACTAATGTGTCTATACTATTTCACGTTGTACTCATTACATCTTAGAGTCGTTACGAAAAATCATTGTTTAGTTTAATAAATGAAAAGAATGGTGTTTTAGGCTTCCACACAACCAAAAAGTATATCGCTTGATATTTTCAATTATAAAATTAAATATTAAATGCATTAGTTATGATTTGTTGAGCCATTAAACAAAGAAATTCAAAAGATTATTAAAAATGAGGATAAAATTACATCATAATCACCAAAAAATTACCATAAGTCGATAGATTTATAAACCAAAAGGGCTTGTGTCCTAATGATACCAAGGTGTTTGAAAAATGTGTCCTTATCTAAGTGATGAGTGTTCAAGCCCAATTGTGGATAAAAACCGAATATACAAGAGTAGGATTAAATGGTATATATAAGTTTGTTGTTCTTAAAAATAGAAGACAGATTTAGGTTTTATAAAAAGTTAAATAAAACTTGACGAACCATTAAATAAACTTAAGGGTGCAGGAGTTTTTCAACTCCTCTCACCTTCCCTAATCAACAACCAAACAGAGACTCTCTCTCCTCTGTTTTCCTTAGCCATTCCTATAACTCTCTCATATATATAATTGTTTCTTTATAAGCAACCTTTTTAATAAATAAAACTTGTTCAACTAAATAAAAACTAAAACTCCGTTAAGTATTTCGTTTTTTTTTTCAGATTGCGGATTTATATCTTTTTAATAATGAGTAGAAACTATTTGAGAAAAATCAAAATGAGTGTTAAACAAATAAACGAAAATATAAAGTAAGTGTAATACATATAATATATACGAAATTATTATTAAATTACCAATTTAAACATATAAATGATTAAAAAACCAATTTATTAAGTTTATATATTGTTGGTGATTTTAAAGATACAAGTCTTGTATGGCATTCACCCCTCAAGATTTTTTTACGGACCCAAGGAAGGAGGCGATGCTCCCGGGTGTTGCCGCTAGACTCCAACACATGAAGGGACTCCATTTCGTCCTCTGGGTCTTGATATTTAGGAGCTATTAACATAACTTTATGCATACTAAATGAGGGTTCATTTAAATTACTTTAAATAAAGAGTGTATTGTATAATGTAATCGTACTAGTTCACATATTTGAAATTAAACGATTAACTTAAAGAGAAACATGAAAACCAATATGTAGTAACATGAAAAATAATGATATTACATGGAACACATAACTCCATGACATTTTATGCGTACTTTAGAAGATTTATGGTAAAGATATCATGAACATGGTATACTACTCTTACATAAATAAAAAACCAAAACTAATATGTCTATATTGTTTCACGTTGTACTCATTGCATCTTAGAGGCGTTACAAACATACATTGTTTACCTTCATGAATGAAAAGACATAGTGTTTTAGGCTTTCACATAGTCAAAAACTAAATCGTGTGATATTTTCAATAATCAAATTAAATTGAATAGGCATTATTTATAATTTACTAAGCTATTAAGCAAAAACAATTTAAAAGATTACCACGTTATATAAATAAGATAAAATTACATCATAATCACCATAAAATTACCATTAGTAGATAGATTTAGTTACCAAAAGGGCTTGTGGCTTTTTGGTACTAAGGTGTTGAAAATGTCTTCTTATCCAAGTGATGAGAGTTCAAGCTCACATGTGGATAAAAGTTGTAGGTTTAGAAGTATGATTAGAGGGTATGTGTAACTTTGTTCAAAAAAATAGAAGACATGTTTAGGTTTTATAAAATGTTAAATAAAGCTTGACGGACCATTAGATAAACTTAAGGGAGCGGGAGTCGGTTTTTCAACTCCTCTTACAATCCCTAACCAAGAACCAATCACAGACTCTCACCTCAGTTTTCTTTAGCCTTTTCTATAACTCGCATAAATAAGCAGGGTAGAGTTCTCTAAACTGTCCTAAACTTTTTTTAAATACTTTAATACCAAAATTTAAATAACAAAAATATTTTATCATTTATTTTAAATAAAAAAAATACAAAATAGCATTTCATTAATTAAAAACATACAACTAAATAAAAAAACATGAAGATACTACATAATTATTATCTAACGTTGTAATTTGATACTCACACTGATCTTTAGCCTCTATATTTAAGTTAATATATTAAAAAAATGTTTCTTTATAAATAACATATTTTTAGTAAATAAAAACTTGTTCAACTAAATTAAAACTACGACTTTGTTAAGTAGTGCATTTATATTTATATAAATAATGAGTATGAATTATTTGAGAAAACTCAAAATGACTATTAAACAAATAAAAAATATTAAATAAAATTATAAATTGAGTGTAATACATATATTATTTGAAATTATGAATAAATAATCAAATTAAACACATAAATGATAGAAAAAATGCAAACCAATTCATTAACTTTATATAATGTTGGTGTTTTTAAAATACAAGTCACGTGACACTCAGGGTATTTTTTACGCACCCGAGGAAGGGGTGGTTTTTTTCCCAGGTCTTGTCCCTAGACCCCAACACATGCGACTTGCAAGGACTCCACCCCACTCACCGAGTCTTGATACTTAGAAACCATTAACATAAATTTATACAAAATAATTGAGTGTTTATTAATATTACTTTATATAAGAGTGTATACATATATTTTATAATGAAATCAAACTAGGTCACATAATTAAAACTAAATAACTAATTTAAAGAAACATGAAAACCAATGTGGAGTAACATGAAAAATAATAATATTACATGGAACGCATAATTTCTATGCGTACTTTAGAAGATTCGTGGTAAAGATACCGTGAATTTGATATACTACTTTTACATATAAAAAATAAAAATAAATGTGTCTATGTTGTATCACGTTGTACTTATTGCATCTTAGAGTCGTTACAAACATTCATTTTTACCTCACTTGATTTTAATAATTAAATTAAATTAAAAATGCAATATTTATGATTTAAGGCATCATTAAACAAAAAAAAATCAAAAGATTACCACGTTTTAAAAACAATAATAAAAATAAATCACAATTAGCATAAAACTACTATAACTAGATAGATTTAGGTATCAAAGGGGCTTTTGGCCTAATAGCACAAAGGTGTTTGAAAAAATGCGTCCTAACCCAAGTGATGAGGGTTCAAACATAATTGTGGATAAAAGTTGTAGATTTCGGAGTAGATTACAAGGTATGTGTAAGTTTATTCTAAAAAATTAAAGACAGATTTAGGTTATATAAAATGGTAAATAAAGCTTAATAAGCCATTGGATAAACTTAAGGTGGGGGAGTCAGTTTTTCAACTCCTCTCACACTTCCTAACCAGCAACCAATCACAGACTGTCATCTCAGAAGCCTTTTTAAAAAAAATCTCATTAACAAGCAGGGTGGAGTTCTTTAAACTCCCTTGAACTTTTTTTTTAATATTTTAATACCCACAATTAAATAAATAAAGGTAACTTACCATTTATTTTAAACTAAAAATAAAAATAGCATTCTATTAATTAAAAGACATACAACTAAATAAAAAACATAAAGGTACCCTTTATTATTATTATTATTTATCTAAACATGGTAATTTGATACACTATAACCCCTTTTTCCACACTATAACCCATTTTCTCATAAAAGTGAGTTTTGAGCTTTTCCCAAGTATATATTACATCTATACTAATTGCTCAATTTTCGTTTCTTGTATGAATAACCTGTTGAGTTCTTTCAAATCTAGAACGTGCCAAAGCGATACATTCCAAATCCTTACCGAGTGTTTTCACTTAAACAACTTCGGCCGAGTGTTGAGTGACCACTTGTGAGGTGTGTAATTTTGTATATAACTAAATGGAATTTTATAAAGGCATGTTATGCCCAAAACAAATAATTTTTCTTAATATGTGTTTTAAATAAATCATGACGAATAAGATTGTAAATAAAATAAAAACAAAATAAAATTTGAACTTGGATTCCCGACACTCTAAAGATAAGCCCAAAACCTTCTCTTCTACCTATTCCGTTTGGATGTGTAAGCCACATTATAGAGTTTTGCTTGAGGACAAACAAAGATTCAAGTGTGAGGGTATTTGATGTGCTACACTTTAATTTATATATTTTTTCTTTTTTTTTGAAAAATATGTTTTTTTTTTTTGAAAAATAAGTTACAAATTTAATGTAGTTAGCTATTAAAAAGGAAGACTACCAATTAATGATCCATTTAAGTTTACCAATATACCTTTACACTAGTATTAAGTACAAAAATTAAATAAAGTAAAATGAAGCATTCTTATTAGTTGAAATTTCTTCTTTTTTATTCATAAAAAAAATTCTTCTTATTTGAACTCTCCAATCTATACATATAATAAAAGAAACCAATTTGAGGACACTTGTCATTATTCTAGAGCATCCTTAATTGTAGATAATAATTATTTAATTTAAATTATAAAATATTAATTAAATTAATATAAATCTTTTACACAAAAATAATATCGCATAACCTATTGCCACATATATTCGGTATTCCGAAATCAATTATCAAGGTGAGTAGTTAAGAAATCAATATTTAGATTTGTATATACTAATTTGTATATGTTTTTTTCCAATAGGATTTATCCATTTCACGTTTTTTTGTTAAGATGAGTAAAATTGGGCAAGAACACACAATGCATCATCAATTCATCATTTATCAGATCACTTGTGCCCGATCTATATTAAATATTTGATCATATTTAATTACTAGGTTAGAACCCTGTGTATTACACGGATTTAATAAATGTAGTTTTATATATTCTAAATAAAAAAACAATATATTTTTATAAACCTCATTTATTACACATGTTGAGTAAATATAAACCCCAAAGAAAAAAAGAAATTAGATGTTAGATTTTCAAATCTATCTACTGTAATAAAAGAAACCAAGTTTTGGACACGTGTCATTCATTGAACCCATCTATTTTTATAGATAATTAATATCAATTAAAAGATAATTATACAATTAAATTTAATATAAATTTAAACAATTCATATAGGAGATAATATATATATATAATATTTTAAAATAGAGTAAATTACAAAAATCGTCATTTATGTATGTCACTTTGTCTTCAATAATTATAGAAAACGTACTCGATATTTGCAAACCCTTGCAAGTTATGTCCTTTAGCCCTAACTCAGTTAATTTAAATGATTTATTTATTTTATTAAACTAAAATAGTTAAGGGTAGAATCTATTTCAAAAATGTTTAAAAAGTGTTTCTTAGTTCTATACTTATATTTTCGTTTTCAATTCTCAACACAAATACGGTAATCGCTATGTTTACGTGACATTTATAAAAACAATCACCGCAATCACCCCATCCATCGTATATCGAGTATATCCGTTAGTTTTTTTTAAGATATAAATTTGTATTAGATTCATTCAACCCGTGTAATAAATGAGGTTTTTTAAAGGTATAACATTTTTATTTTTTACTATATAAAATTACATTTATGCAACTCGTGTAATACTCGGGGTTTTAAAATATAACTTTTTTTTATTATGTAGTATATAAAATTAGATTTATTCAATACATATAATACATATGATTTATAAAGATATGACTTTTTATTGTTTGGTATATAAAATTACATGTGTTCAACCCGTATAACACAGCCTCCCTCTTTAGTCTCCCTAACGGTCGAACTTAGTCTCGCTCCTCAGCTCGACGAGGTTCTTAAAAATGTAACTTTTTTTATTATTTAATATATAAAATTAAATTTACTCAACCCGTACAATACACGGGGTTATTAAAGATATAACTTTTTTATTATTTAATATATAAAATTACATTTATTCAACCAATGTAATAAACGAGATTTTTAAATATATATTGTTTTATTATTTGGTATATAAAATTGCATTTATTCAACCCGTGTAAAAACAAGATTTTTAAAGCTATATTTTTTTTATTATTTGGTATATAAAATTGCATTTATTCAACCTCGTGTAATACACGGGGTTCTAACATAGTCTTATTATATAATAAAAGAAACCACTTTAGGGACACTTGTCATCATATTAGGCCATATCTTATAGATAATTGTTATTTTAATTTAATCTCTTCTAATTAATTATAGATAACTCTCCTACTAAATATTATTTAATTTAATATCTTATATTATAGATAACTCTCCTACTAAATATTATTAGTTTAATATCTTATGGATAATTATTATTTAGTTTAATCTCCTTCTCATTTATAATATTATTTGAACATTTTGTTTAGTTTGGTATCAAATAAATTTTACGAAACTTAAAATAAAATTAACACATATTATTTATCATTTATACATTTACGGAGTTTTAAATAAAGGGTAAAATTTATTGAGACTTCGATAACAAATTTTGCAACAACAGGATAATCTATTTTTATCACGAAAACCAAACTTTGTATTAATATAATAAATATTTTTATTTTCACTATACATAATTACATTTACTCGACCCATGTAACACATGAAGTTTTTTAAGATATAACTTTTTATTATTTGATATATAAAATTAGATTATTCAATTCGTACAATACACGGGGTTTTTTTAAGGATATATATTTTTTATTATTTAGTACAGAAAATTACATTTATTCAAACCGCATAATGCGCATATTTTTAAAGATGTAATTTTTTTATTGTTTGGTATATAAAATTACATCTGTTCAACCCGTGTAATAAATGAGGTTTTTAAAGACGTATTATTCTATTATTTGGTAAACAATATTACATTTATTCAACCCGTGTAATACACATGGTTTTAAAGATATAACTTTTTTATTTGGTATATAAAATTATATTTATTCAACATGTACAATATGGTTCTTATAGATATAACTTTTTTATTATTTAATATATAAAATTATATTTATTCAACCCGTACAATAAATAAGGTTTTAAAGATGTATATTGTTTTATTATTTAGTATATAAAATTTGTTTATTCAACCCCGTGTAATACATGGGTTTATAACCTAGTATATATATATACCCAAAGTATATATATATATATATACCCAAAGTTAAAGTTTAATAGAACTTGTAAAATTAAGAAAATAGATTTTATCTCTAAATGAAAATATATCTTTTAAGTCTTTAAAGTAGTTTTGACACACAAAGTCGTGAACTTTGAGGAGAATTTACTTTATTGATAAAAGAAGTTCATATTAATAAACGTTTTTTTATCTGATACTAAATCATGCTTAAAAGATAAGCTATTTCAGATACAATTCCAAAATAAAAAATGTAACCTAATCCTCTACGGCTTTACTGTTAATTAGTTGTCTTTTAATATTTTTATTATAGCACTTTATGTTATTCAATCAGTTTAGTTTTCATGTTGTCATGATTATCTTTAGGAGAAAACCTACATATATTATTAATTTATATTATATGTGTATATATGTGGGTATTTAGTTAAATCAAATAGATGAGTTAATAGATTTTATCTCTAAATGAAAGTATGTCTTTTGAGTCTTTTAAAGAGAATTTGGTTTTGTTATTGAAAAAAATTCATATCAATAAACATTTTTTTTTATCTGATACTAAATCAAGTTTAAAGTAAGCTATTTCAGATACAATTCAGAAAAATGAAACCTAATCTTCTACGTCTTTACCGTTAATTAATTGTCTTTTAATATTTTTATGGCACCTAATATTAATTAATTCTTTAGTCTTCATGTAGTACATGATTATCTTTTGGAGAAATATGTAGTACATAAGTGAATAATTCCCTTAATTGTGAATAAAGTGAACTAATCTTATCCTTTGATTATCAATACACAAGTGTGTAAATCAATGATCAAGATTTGATGATGAAAATACACTAGTGTATTTTACGATTTGATGATGTAAATCAATGGTCAGGATTTGTTCACTCAGTTCACAAATACACTAGTATTCAATCTAGAACCCCACCCTATATATATATAGTCAGGTTAACGTACAAGAGCCCTTATCCTACATTACGTACGCGATCATCTCAGCCGTCAGATCTTCATCCCACATTGAAATCGCATGTTGGTTTTTTTGTAACAATTTCGCATGTTGGTTTTTTAACATGCGATTTCATAAAAAATTACCACATGCGAAATTGTTACAAAAAACCAACATGCGATTTCATCAAAATTATCACATACGATTTCATCTATGCTATTTTATAACATGCGATTTCACATTGCGTACGTAGCGTACGTTAAGCCATTTTGTACAATACACTTTTTCTATTTATATATATATATATATAATATGTGTATAAAGTTAAAGTTTAATGAAATAACAAAATATAATAATTTAAGGTTATAATAGATTTCTAATACTTAATAGCATGAACTTTAAAATAATATTGTTTATAATGTGATGTTTAGATGATGCATTTTGTACATTCGCATTGCCGCGAGCTGCTTGAGAACCACCATGTGGTGTGGCTCGAAGTAACCGGTGTGGTCAACAAAAGATTTCTCAAATTCCAGCAATATTTGTCAATTTTTTTATATTGAATTCTGAATTCAAATCCTTCAATCGTTTAGTTTTTCCGTGAATAAAAACAAGGGTTGTGTGTCTACTGTCTAGGTGCCTATCAGGCTGGGTTTCATTTGTCTTCCCCAATTCTACCTTTAATTAACGTTCTACATTTTTTGTGTTTTAAAATACAAAAAGCATGTTTGTCATTGTTATAAAACTTTAAAAGAGAATTCCAGTCGGTTAGTAATACATACAAAAAGTAAAAATGATAAGTATAATCTTTAAAAACAAAAAGACTAAATTGTAATACATACAAGTTGACTAGGGTCCAAAAGGTTGTCCATAACAGTTGCTCATCAACATGGGGGCAGGGGTTTGTCTTTAATAGGCTAGGGTTTGCTATTCAGAAAGGGGTAGCGGCGCAGCTTGTTGCTCGCTTACCTGCGATATTGATGTAAAGTGCACTTATTATTAATGAAAGAGATTTTACCATACAAGTTACCATTTACTGATTTACCACACTGTAATTGATTTAAAAGAAAAAAAAAAACAGTTTAAACAGGTACGGTAAATACGTACTTAAAAATGAATGTGCTACGTGTGAATTAATTGAAGTCATGAAAAGTTAATAAAAACAATTAAATGAAAAGAGGATGGAATCTAATAAAAGAGACAGTGATGGATCCATCCTTAATCACACGTACGCACAGGGAAAGAAAAGAAGAGACAAACACACTCCTCCTTTTCAAGACCAAAAAAACCCACCCTTCAAAACTAAATAAAAAATAAAATAAAATAAAATAAAAATAATTCTCCTTTGCATCTATCTCCAGGTAAACTAACAGTGTAGATGGGTCACATACTCACATGCCATGTGACCAAACAGCTGTCTCCACACCCCCCAAATATACTACTTCTACTCCCCCCTCCCTCTCTCTCTCTCTCTCTCTCTCCTCAACCCAATCTCACTTTCTCTCTCTCTACACATTTTCCATCCCCAACCAGAATGATGAAAGCAGCTAATCACTTGTTCATAATCTCCTGAAAAAATAAACATATATAAGAAGACGTTATCTTACATCTCAACATCTCATCATCATCTTCTTCTTCTTCTTCTTCTTCTTCATCATCATGAAAGTTTTTTCTCTTTGCTTTAACGATTTTATTGTCTTTCTCGCTTTGCTTCCGTGTATACTCGATGCTGCTGATACCGAACAGCTCTTCTCCTTCAAATCCTCGTTAAAAAACCCTAATCTATTATCAAACTGGGTTTCCAGCAACAGTTTTTGCAACTACACAGGCGTCTCTTGCAGAAACTCTAGGGTTTCCGCCATAGATCTGACCGGTATTGACTTGAGCGTTGAGTTCAGTTCGATTTCGTCGAGTTTGTTGACGATTCCGACTCTCGAGTCGTTCGTTGCGAAAAACTGCAATGTTACCGGAACGGTTTCGGTTAGATCTCAGTGTAGTAAAGTGCTGACAGTTCTAGATCTGGCCGGAAACCGGATCTTCGGTTCGGTTGCGGATGTTTCTGTGTTAGCTGCTTGTTCAAGTGTGAGTTCGGTGAACTTTTCGAGGAATTTGTTGGAGTTTAATGGCGGTTTAAAGCCGTTAGGGCTTTCGTTACAGAGTGTTGATCTTTCGTATAATAAAATATCCGGTTCGGAGTTTGTACCTTGGTTGTTATCCGACGGTTGTGGTGAGCTGGTGGTGTTTAATGTTTCTGGTAATAATATTTCCGGTACGGTACCGGAGAGTTTGAAAGGTTGTTCGTTGCTAGAAGTGTTTGATATTTCTCATAATAATTTCACCGGTGAGTTACCGGTGGATATATTATTGAGCTTGAGTGGGTTGAAGAGCTTGGGGTTAGGGTTTAACAATTTTAAAGGTGCGTTGCCGGATTCGTTGTCCGGGGTACCGAATCTGGAGCGGTTCGACGTGAGTTCGAACGAGATTTCCGGTGTAATACCAGCTGGAATTTGTGGTTCGGGTTCGGGTTCTAAGTTGAAGGTGTTGTACCTTCAGAACAACCGGCTTTCGGGTTCAATTCCTTCATCTCTTGGTAATTGTTCTGAATTGGTTTCACTTGATTTGAGTTTCAACACACTAGATGGAAACATCCCGAAAAGTTTCAAAAACTTGTCAAAACTACAAGATTTGATTATATGGATGAATTTGTTATCCGGTGAAATACCTGAGGAACTTAGGTTCCTTTCGAATCTCGAAAATTTGATTCTGGATTTCAATTATTTAACCGGTACAATCCCTGCTAGTTTAAGCAATTGCACCAATTTGAATTGGATTTCATTGTCCAACAACAAATTGGGGGGTGAAATTCCGGCCGCCCTTGGGGGTTTATCTAATCTTGCTATTCTTAAGCTTGGGAACAACTCATTTTCCGGCGAGATTCCGCCGGAGCTTGGGGATTGTAAGAGCTTGGTATGGTTGGATTTAAACACCAATCAGTTAAGTGGGACTATCCCTCCTGATCTTTTCAAGCAATCTGGATTCATTGCTGATGCGTATCTGACTGGAAAACCGTATCTGTACATCAAGAATGATGGTAGTAAGCAATGTCATGGTGCCGGGAATTTACTCGAATTTGGGGGAATCCGGCAGGGGGATTTGGACCGGATTTCGTCTAGACATCCATGTAATTTCACTAGAGTGTATTTGGGAATCACTCAGCCGAATTTCAATCACAATGGGTCGATGATCTTCTTTGATCTTTCGTATAATAAACTGGAGGGTGGGATTCCGAAGGAACTCGGGTCAATGTACTATCTCAACATATTGAATTTGGGTCACAATGATCTAACCGGACCGATTCCTGATGAACTTAGCGGGTTAAAAAATTTAGCCATCCTTGATTTATCGCATAACAGACTCAATGGCTCGATTCCGAATTCGTTAACCACTCTTGGTCTTGGAGATGCTGATCTCTCCTACAACAATTTGTCGGGTGCTATTCCGATATCCGCCCCGTTCGACACATTTCCGGCAGACAGATTTTCGAATAACTCCGGGCTATGTGGTTATCCTCTAGGTAAATGCGAGCCAGATAAAGATGATAAATCGAATGGTCATCGGAAGTCCAACAAACACGAAGCATCACTAGCCGGGAGCGTAGCAATGGGATTGTTATTCTCGCTATTTTGCATATTTGGAGTGATTGTAATCTTGGTGGAGATGAGGAAAAGGAGGCGGAAGAAGGCTGCCGCCGCCCTTGAAGCGTACACTGATGGTGGTGGCAATTCGTACTCTGGCGGTGACCGTGCTAACGCTAGCACTGCGTGGAAACTAACTACCACTCGCGAGGCGTTAAGCATAAACCTAGCCGCTTTTGAAAAGCCGTTAAGAAAACTCACATTCGCGGATCTCCTCGAAGCAACAAACGGGTTCGACAACAACAGTCTAATTGGATCAGGCGGGTTTGGCGATGTTTACCGGGCCCAGTTAAAAGACAACACCGTTGTCGCAATCAAAAAACTAATTCACGTTAGTGGGCAGGGTGATCGCGAATTCACAGCCGAAATGGAAACCATTGGAAAAATCAAGCATCGAAACCTCGTTCCATTGCTTGGATACTGCAAGGTTGGAGACGAACGGCTACTCGTTTACGAGTACATGAAGTTCGGAAGCTTAGAAGACGTGTTACATGACCGAAAGAAAACCGGGATCAAGTTAAACTGGGCCAAACGAAGAAAGATCGCTATCGGGTCAGCTCGCGGGCTAGCCTTTCTACATCACAACTGCATTCCCCATATCATTCACCGCGACATGAAGTCGAGCAACGTCCTACTAGATGAAAACCTCGAAGCTCGGGTGTCAGATTTCGGAATGGCCCGACACATGAGTGCAATGGACACTCATCTAAGTGTGAGCACATTAGCCGGCACACCAGGGTACGTCCCACCGGAGTATTACCAAAGTTTCAGATGCTCTACAAAGGGTGATGTCTACAGTTACGGTGTTGTACTGCTGGAGCTTCTAACCGGAAAACAACCAACCGATTCACCAGATTTCGGGGACAACAATCTAGTCGGGTGGGTGAAACTACATGCTAAAACATGCATAACTGACGTGTTTGATCCGGAACTACTGAATGAAGATCCGACGTTAAAGGTGGAGCTGTTACAACATCTCAAAGTGGCGTGTGCGTGTCTAGACGACAGGCCATGGAAGCGGCCGACGATGATTCAGGTGATGGCAATGTTCAAGGAGATTCAAGCAGGGTCAGGGCTGGACTCAACATCCACCATAGCCAACGGCGAGGCGCATTTTAATAGGGTTGAAGAGGTGGAGATGACCATAAAAGAAGACAGTGAACAAAGCAAACACTGATGTAGTAGGCGAGTTGATGTTACTTTCAAGTGTATGGCTTTCTTTCTGTATTTTGTATGTATTATTATTATTAGTCTTTGGGGGTAATCTTGTCATTATACATAAAAACAAGTCGATCAATTTTCATGTATATATTTACATAATAGCTTCCAGAGCCTTGTGTTTTCCTTGTTTGACTAGTAGTTTTTGCATTAAAAGTGTTGCATCCATTTTAGTAACAGGTTTCTTTCTTAGCCTCTTAGACTTAACGTAGTGGGGCGGTATGCCCGGAGATGGCGCCGGAAAACGCCCAAGAACACCGAAACGCAGGGCGCTATAAATGAAAATTGGGGGTGTCGCGCGATAATTTTAACGGCGGTATGGGATTTGCTTTTGAAGTGTTGACCAATAAAAAATTATTAAGGGTTTTTTTAATATTCTAATGAAATTGAAAATTAAGAATTAGGTAATGATGGGTAGGGGCTTTATGACTACGGGCTCCAGTGATATAACGTCCCATAAAGCCCCCGTGTGACGTGGCACGACACGTGTCGCATAACGCCCCACAAGGGGCTTTATGACTACGGATGGCCTTAGGCTATGTGTTGTGCTCGTTGTGGCTTCTACACCCACATTCCACATCATCACCTTAACACAACATAGGGGCTTTTAGCCTTTTTGGGGTAGGCTACCATTTTGTTTATTTTTTAAAATGTACAACTAATCATATCTAGTCACCTTAATCTAAACAAACGTTTATTATAAAGCCAGTATGTCCCACAACCCTTTTTTAGAGGTTTTTCTACCAAGTCTATGTAGGTCACATGACCATTTTTCGTCACAAAACTGCTTTAAAGCCCCGTAACACATAGTCTTATAATTCGTTGCAAACTTGTATAATACTAAATTTACTCGATCAAATATGTTTGTTTATAACAATTAAACCCTCATCTTCACACATTTTATTGAATATAATGTTTAGTATAATAATCATTATATTTTCCTCTTTTCTTTCCATCATAAAACATAAATAACCTAAATTATTAGATATGAGAAGGATGTAAATATTATAAGTAACAAAATAGTATTTATGATTTTTGATGTAAATATAATTTTATAGCATAACATAGGAAATAAAAATAAGTGAATAGGCACACCACTTGGATGTTTCTTCTTCGTAGTCTACTAGTCTTACATATATATTTTAGAGTAAAATGCACGGATGGTCCCTGTGGTTTTGTAAAATAACACCTATAGTCCCTAACTTTTGAAAATTACACCGGTGGTCCCTGTGGTTCGACAGTTTGTTACTCGGATAGTCCCTAGGGTGGATGGAGGTTAGTTTTCTCTGTTAAGTCCATCTAAAATTACTTATTTACCCCTCCCTATAAAAATAAAAAAACCAATATGGATTATTAAAAGTGTGGACCCACCTTATTCACCTACAAAACCCACACCACCACCACATTCATCTGCAAACCCATATTGAAATATGGTTTGAGATCACAGTTCGATGAAAAGGACATTGGAAGAATTCATATAAAATTCATTTTCACAAGTAAAAAGCAAGTTTCTTCTGATCACAGATCACTATAGAAACAAACTAAATAGTGAAATTTCTGAAATCATATGCAATCTCTGGATTCACCTAAAAAACAAATCAAAATTTGTAGAGTAATATGGGTAGAACAAATCTTGAACTCCATGAAACAAATTGAGTAGTCGCCGGAAAATCCATGAAACCCAATTTTGTGGCATTAATTAGAAAATGACGAACCGGGTTTGTGGGTGTGAGATGTCGATGTGAATTTTTTAGCAGTAGAAATTAAAAGACGGCGATATAGTAGATGATGATATCCATCTGGGTTACAAATTCGTGTTGCCATCTCCATCGCAACACATCACGATAACACCCCGGTTTGAAATAGAATCAGAAACAAGCAACAAGCGACTGAAATCGACGTTCATAAACCACCGTCAAAATCGACAGTGTTGGGTTTTCAGTTACAAATTCGTTTCTGGTGCTGGTGATCTCATGGCGACAATAGTTTGTGGTGGTTTCTTGGCGTGTGTTTATATCGGAGTGACAGTGGTGGCCGAAGTAGGTGGTGTGGCAGTGCTTGTGTGGGGAGGGTGGCGGTGGCTGAAGTAGGTGGTGTGGCAGTGCTTTTGTTTTTATAGGTTGAAGAAAATGAAGGGTAATTTTGTCATTTCACATACATTTAACGGAAAAAACTAACGGACATTCACTTCAGGGACTATCCGAGTAACAAACTGTCAAACCATAGGGAGCACCGGTGTAATTTCCAAAAGTTGGGGACTATAGGTGTTATTTTGCAAAACCACAGGGACTATCCGTGCATTTTACTCTATATTTTATTACTTGTCTAAATCTTAGTTAAACGTACTTAAACATGTATATGGAATTAAGGATGTAATATGTGATGTTACTTTTTTTTAATAAACCATGAAATTTAAAGTGTTTTAAATGGACAAATGGTTATATTTAATATTACTAGTTCTTAAAATAAACAAATAGGGGGGGTACTATACAAAATACAAAGTGCCTCGTTCAGATGTAAACATGAATTAAAAAAATAAACATAAAAAGAAGTTTTCTTAAATGTAGGAAAACAATATTAAATGAAAAATTGTAGGGTAAACCGTAAACAAAGAGAATCGTAAGAAAAGGGGGTGTCCGTGATCCACAATAGAAGGAGAGGATGACGTCATCGACGGCGACCAAGTGGGAGACCACTTTCCTCAGCATAACCGCAGTTTGAGTTTCTTTCATCATCACACAATTCTTTTATTTAACTTTTTGAGAATCATTAAATGAAATTACTTTTTGATATTTTTATCTTTATATTTTAACATCATTTTTAATGGTTTCATTGAAATTCTTCTTATTCTTATCTAAGCCTAAAAAATTGACGGATTTCAATTATTTAGAGTCGACTTTTATAAACTTAATAAATAAAAAAAGAAAAATTAAAAAAAGCAACTATCATTCAATTTTGTCAAGAATTGCGTTTGTAGGCCTTTGAATACGACGGTGGCTTTCTATAATTATCCAGCCGTCATATATACACCAATACTTTTTTATTATATATAGAACAAAGATCCATTAGGAACCACCTCTTATTGTGAGAACCGCGATAACTAATGTGAACACAACAAAAAATGCCTATATATATATATATATATATATATATATAGTGGAGGGTTCAAATGAGAAGAAATTTTTTGTAAGAATAAAAAAGAACAAACTTCAACCAATTAGAAATGCTTCATTTTACTTCATTTAATTTTTGTATTTAATATGGGTGTAAGGGTATATTGGTAAAATTAGATAGATCATTAATTGTTAGTCTTCTTTTTAAATAGCTAACTAAATTAAATTTGTAACTTATTTTCAAAAAAAATATATATCTTTTCAAAGAAGAAAAAAATAATTTAAAGTGTAGGATAAATTATGAGGTGTATAGGATGAATTACGAGTTGTGTAGGATAAATTTCAGTATGTGTAGGATAAATTTCAAAAACGTGTAGGATAAATTTTGATGTGTTTAGGCAAAAAATTTAGTGTGGAGGATGATAGTCTTAATGACTAATTAATTAGTCAAAAATAATAATAAATGAGATGAGAGAAAAACTATTTAATGTTTTACAATTGTACCCTTTGTTCTTTTTCTTCTCAATTTAATTTTCTTCTCAAATGAACCCCCCCTATATATATATAGTGGAAGGTTCAAATAAGAAGAATTTTTTTTAAGAAGAAAAAAGAATAAGTTTCAACCAATAAGAATGTTTCATTTTACTTCATTTAATATTTTCATTTAATTTTAATGTAAGGGTATATTGGTAAAGTCACATAGATCATTAATATCTAGTCTTCCTTTTTAATAGCTAACTACATTAAATTTGTAACTTATTTTCAAAAAATATATATTTTTTCAAAAATAAAAAAAAAAAAATTTTGAGTGTAGGATAAATTACTAGGTTTGTAGGATAAATTACGAGTTGTGTAAGATAAATTTGAGTATGTGTAGGATAACTTTTTATGTGTGTAGGCAATGAAAAATAATGTAGACAATAATAGTCTTTATGAATAATTAATTACTTAAAGATTGTAATAAATGAGATTAAAGAATAACTACTTAATATTTTACAATTGTACCCTTTGTTCTTTTTCTTCTCAACTAAATTTTGTTCTCAAATGAACCTCCCCCTATATATATATATATAGGGAGGGGCTCATGCGAGAACTCCATTTATTGCGAGAACCGCGAGAACCAATGTGAATACAACCTAAAATAGCTAAAAAAACCTAAAAAAGACCTAACCCCCCCCCCCCCCCAAAAAAAAAAACCTAACCCCCCCCCCCCCCCAAGCTAAATGCTAAAAACTAAAACCCCCCAAAAAACCTAAAAAAAAACCTAACC
Source organism: Helianthus tuberosus (assembly GCA_030545235.1). NCBI lineage: Eukaryota > Viridiplantae > Streptophyta > Magnoliopsida > Asterales > Asteraceae > Helianthus > Helianthus tuberosus. The sequence continues at coordinate 105,367,392 of CM060431.1, read as the reverse complement.
CCCCCCACCCCCCCAGCTAAAATGCTAAAAACTAAACCTCCAAAAAACCAAAAAAAAATCAAAAAAAAAATCTAAATTTTTTTTTAAATATTTTTATGCTCAAATCGCTACTTTTAGTGGCAAAAAAAAAATTGCTTCGAAAAGTAGCGATTTTTATATAAAAAATATTAAAAAAATTTTTTTTTGTGATTTTTAGCTATTTTTAGGCATTTTTGGTTATTAGGGCTGTAAACGAACACGAACAAGACCCGTTAAGGAAATAAATGTGTTTACGAACGGTTCATGAACACTTACCGAACGAGATTTTATGTTCGTGTTCGTTCATTAAGGAAATGAGCGTGTTCGCGAACGGTTCACGAACAGAAACGAATGCAAATAATTTTGGAGAACGCGACGAAGGATAAAGATAGATGGCCCAGAGAGTAGCACTCGAACTTGAATCCTTTATTGTGGAACGGAGTTCGATCGTATTCGCAGATGTAAATAATGAGAAATTAAAGGGAAATGATGCATAAACATGGTGAAAGTGGGTTTTCTAGTTTAATTGTTAGGGTAATAAAATAAATAAAAGTTTAATAATATAAAAAAGTACAAATAAAATATAAGAATGTACAAAGATCTTCAATTAAAACACAAACATACGAATATAAACGAATGCAAATCAACGTTCACGAACACCTTACCGAACGTTCACGAACACAATTGAACGAACGAGACTTTTGTTCATGTTTGTTCATTTAACTAATCGAACGGAATTTCTTGTTCATGTTCGTTCATTTATTAAACGAACGAACATAAACGAACTTCCCGCCGAACGGTTCACGAACTGTTCGCTGAACGTTCGGTTCGTTTACAGCCCTATTGGTTATGTTCACATTGATTCTCGCGGTTCTCACAATAAAAGGTGGTTCTCGCATGATCTTCTCCCTATATATATATATATGTGGAGGTTCATTTGAGAAGAATCTTCTTAAAAGAAGAGAAAATGAATTAATCTAGACCCTATATTTTTTTGATCAATGGTTGTGAATCAAGATATCATTTTTGTCAACTTTTAATTAATGTTTTAATTATTAAGGGTAGTATAGACATTTTGATGTAGAATATTAATAAATATTTTAAAGAGTTACTCAAGTCTTATTAATGCAACCATAAATTCCTCTTTCACCATCATTAATATATTGGCTCCTACACAAATTTTATTAGAAGCGACAAAATTATTTAAAAGTTTTGTGTCCTACACATATTTTATTAGGAGTCGCAAAATTATTTAAACATGTTTGAGTATTACACATTCTGTATCCTACACCAAAATATTGTTTTAATGGTGTAGGAAACGTTGAAAATGTAAGATCATGTGCATGATTGTTTTTATTGTGTAAGGTGCACAACTATTTTATAAGATAGGCTCATTAAATGATTAGAGTTCATTAATTTGAATAGCAAAAATAAATAATAGACTCATTAAATGATTTGTTCAAATTACCTTTTTATCCTTTATTCTTTTTATTCTTAATTTTTAATTCTTCTCATTTGAACTCTCCACTATATATATATATATATATATAGGATAATGCTACATGAAAAACCTCATTTTGGTAAAAAACTTAGCAAACTCTACTTGTGGACTATATTTATCCACGTGGCCATAGTCCATTCATAACTCATTTTGCTTTCAAGGTTATTATAGTAATTTGCCAACCCAAGATATTTCCCCAATGTGATCTGACATGATCATTTAATGCCCCCCATCAACTCATTTGAAAAAATCAACAACCCCCATATTTCATTTACAATATTTCATTTTATGGTATTTTATATATTCATTAAAAGAACCTCCATTATCATCTTCTCCACCAAATTATGTTTTCTCCATGAAAACCCAAAACATCTTCATTGACAACGATGAAGAACGAAGTGAAGAACGAAAATCAGATCGATCAAACCCTGATGAAGAACGTGGGTTTGTGATGAAGATGTTAATATATGAAGTCAGATCCACGTGGAAACCCCTTCCAGATCTTGTTCCATTCCCTTTTAGATCTCCTTTGTCCACATGTTTCATAATGTTGTTACAGATCTGGATATTTGTGAGTTTTTTACACTTTTTTGTTTATATAAAATATGATTTGTATATGTTGTTTCAGATCTTGATATTTGTGAGTTTTTTACACTCTTTAAGTTTTATGCAACATATGTTTTCATATATGTTTGATTCCGGGTATTTCGTATGGATTTTCCTGATTTTGTGGAGTTTATGTTAGTTGATAACTTGAGCATGTAGGTATGAACTTTTGAAAGATGATTATAATTTACGGTTCTACTATTTTACACTTAAATATTGAACCAATAAAATATTGAATTTAAAAATTGATATAGGTATGGACTTTATAAGATGATATTCAACGTCTGGTTCCATTTTTTACACTTAAAATATCAAAAATTATTCATAAAATCTGGTTGTTAATAGGTTTTTGTATAATGGTTGTTTTAGAGATGAAACATGATTTTTTTTTGTTAAAATGGTTCTTAAAAGGGGTAAATGTTTATGTAATTTGCAGGTTTTTATTTTTGTGTTACAGCACAACACAACTAACACGTGTTATAACAAACGTTGGTTTCGTCAAACGTGGATCAGATGCTCAAGGATCATGACCATGTTTATGTTACAGCACAACACAACTAACACGTGTTATAGTTTGAACTTCTCGGACATGCATGTGTTACATGTGACATGAAACCCATGTACAACGTAACACGTGTTACGTGAGACATGAAAACACATTTTTATAACTTCCATGGCATACGCACACCCACATGTTTACAAACCGTTTCAAGACCGACCCAAACAATAAAGCCAGGGTAGCCGCTGAAAACCTAAGGCAGCAAAGGTAGCCGTTGAAAAGCTAAGGCAAATTGTCAAAGGAAGCTCCACCATTTTCTTAGTGCTATGTATTTTCGTTTACTAGTAATATGTAATGTGAGACTCTTATTGTTTTGTCTAGTACATGATGTTAAAATGGTATGGATGCTTACATGTTATCATATGTATACAAGTGGGGTTACAACAAGATTACGATATTAACTAAGCTCACCATTAAAGTCATCGCCCCCGTCGACTGTTTTCTCCCTTTGTCACATGTTAAGCAATTACATGTTCCGAACAGACAAATTGTAACACATGTTAGATCAGTATATTGTCACACCCCAAATTTCCACGTGTCACCGGTGGGCCCGGTGGGGAGTATCGTGACGTGGTTGGCAACATAATAGTCAAACAACACAATATAAAAATGCACAGCGGAAGCAAAAGATAATATTATTACAATCCGAATATAACGTAATATCAAGGTATTACAACGGAAAGTACAGGATCCACAGGCGGATCTTAAAACATAAATATTATTCAACAGACTTTAGACGCCTAGAACTTGCAAGATTCCTTATTAACGTCCTGAGCAGCTTCCAGCCTATTACGTACTTGTACCTGTCACTTAGACTTTTGAAAATACGTCAGTTTTCACTGGTAAATACACTCAACCGACTCATTTTGTAAATGTTTATGAAAATTTGTTTAGGTGCACAAGACACATAAATATTTCGACACTTGGATTAAAATGCACAGAGGCAATATTAATCTTTTATACTTTGTATACTTGATTACTTGGGACAAACTATATTTCATGTTATCAGTTTTACATAACTTGCTCTACATGCGGGGCCCGGTTCTATGCCGGTTCATGATTAACCGACACACCACTATTCCCTTATTGGGAATCCCTTATTGGGTATAAATAATTAATTAGCATATAGCATCTGTCAGGTGTATGCCTACACCCCGTGCTTAAGTCGTGGCCATTTCAATTGAATGAGTCAAGGATATCCAGGACACGGTCGCATTAACCCCCAATGTTTCAGTCAAGCAATACGAATTAAAAACAGGTTATTTGGATTTCCCGACTCATTGGTCTTCGAATCCCATACCTGACCATGCGGTATTTATATTACCGTATCCCAAGCCCGTAATAGGGAAAATAAGTTAAGGGTATTTACCTGAGCTAGCTCCTGTCTTAAATAGCAGAAATTTATAACTCAGCCGTATTCACTTAAGCAAGCGTAGGTACAATTTACCGGAAAGCTCTAGTCTGGAATGATGGTATAAATAACTAATTAGAATGCTAACGGGTCTTTAATTAAGCTTAAGCTTAGACCGGTTAGTCTTACAGAAAGATACGGTTCGTACGCACGATTAAGCGAAGACCGGATAGAATGTGATTTATACCCGACAAGTTCAGGGACTTGTATAATATGGTATCACATACACATTCTGGATTTTGAGATAAAACGATAAGGTTTGACCCGTTTCGGCTAACTTATATAAACCAGTTATATAAACCGATCCGAACGCGAATAACGCGTAACGGGTAACCGAATAGGTCACGAACAGGTTTCCTAAGTTAATATGCTTAAAATATGTTGTGATATCATAATGATACCTTCCATAATGCCCAAAACGAGTTTAATCATTAACTATGCCCCGTAGGGGTATTTTGATCATTTTAGAGATTATAAAAGGGATTTAACGTAACCCCGATGTTCGGGACTGAAGTAATCAGTAAACAGCTTATTTTTAACAGATTATATTAGTTGGTAATAATCCTTATGTGTCAAAATGGTTTTAAGCCTAAACTACGCGTATAATATGCGTATAAACCTGTTTTAAGCGACGTACGATTAAAAATACGATTCTGGGTTTTCTGATTAGTTAAACAGGCTCAAAACATTATATTTATTATTTAAAATTAGTAGCAATTGGATTCGCGTCAAAATTCCTTGTAGAAATCATTTTATGACCGAAAAGGGTAAATTCGGTATTAACCGAATTAAGGCGATAAGCCTAGCTTAAGATCAGTTTAAAAATAATTAAAAATCTTCAAAAATCCCAAAATATTATTTAACATCAGTGGGTAAAAGGTTTGGTGCCGAAAATCGGGTTTAGATAGGCTATGCGCTAATCGCGCCGTTTAATTAATAAAAAGTTTATTATTTACGCTAATGCGCATATATCCTAATCTAGACCTCCGATTGACGTGAAAATTTACGTACATGTTAATTAATCAGTAACTAAGATTATTGTACTTCCACATTTTCAAAATTCTCGTTGTATGGTCATAAGGGCATTATGGTCCAATTTAAGCGATTAACGGGAACGTGTGCATGCATCGGATAATCAACGAAACAAGTACAGAGACTTATACTATCATGCAACCCTACTCTAATGAAGTACTAAGGCATTTCCGAATCAAACTAAAACGGGTCAGAACCGAAGTCAACACAAAAGTCAAAGTTTTGCTCCTTTCGGTTCCGAACCGGGTTTAAACAGAAATTTGTCGAGTCGGACAAGCGTAAACAAGTTTTTTATACTTATTACCAAGTTACATTAATGTTAAAACAGGTTACACGCCTCGCGGATTGCTAATCGTGCTTTAAATCGCATTTTTGCAATTCTGTTGACTTTTTCGGTCAACGTTTGACCCGACAAACGACCTAGTTAGGTCTGGATTCGGTACGTGCCCTTATAAGGGTTTAATACCCATATTATTACCTATCTAAAGGTACTCTTAATTCGGGTTACGACTGAGCTATCGATAATTAATTGTGAAGTCAACCGTAAGTTACGATACATTGACTTTTAAGCTAATTACTAAGCTAGAATTTATTTAGAAGGGTTAGGCAACTTACCAAGTGATTAATGGATGCTTAGGAAGACTTGATCTGCTTGGAAGCTCCCAAAAATGATCAGAAGTGAATTGTGAATGGAATGATCAAAGAGTTGCAACTTATGTGGGTTATATAGTGTTCATGGCACCATGAATTGATGACAACAAAGTCTACAACACTCCACAATCATCCAACACCTGTTACTAGTGCCTAGGGAAGTCTAAGGGTCCTTCACATGCAAGAAAAACCGGCCAAAAGGGTCACATTCGCGTTAAACAGCCAACTGCAGGTTATTCTGGTCGCTGGGCACCCCTCGCGTAGCGCGAGGGGCCGTCGCGCTACGCGACGCCCTAAGCTGATCAGAATTGTTGTTGTTTGTTGGTGTTTCGAAAGGGCATCAACTTGCACGATTTTTGGGACTTTATATTAACACTTTGGGACCCCTAAAACATGTCTTGAACAGTTCCTACCCTACCATTAACCAATGTTTCAAATGAATGCATAAACAAGACCCGAAAACATCGGTTTACCATTGCTTTTCTTCGTGGGATCAAGTCATGCATCATCAATTCCATTATTGGCAATGATTTTCTGAAGTGAGGGTATAATAGATGTGTAAATTATTATATCGAGTCTTGGGATTTATAATTGAGGTCGTTCAGAGGTAACGATTTAACATGACGCCACTTTAAATCTTACCGAAACATCTATATTAGATCCGGGTTTTCAACGCGTTTTTGTCTTATATGACACGTGTCGTTTTAATATTTAACCCGAAATTTGCGAGGTGTTACATCCTCACCCCCTTAAAATAAATCTCGACCCGAGATTTACTGAAACAAATAAGGGTATTTTTCTTTCATGGTAGATTCCAACTCCCACGTATACTCGGGACCTCTTCGGGCATCCCATTTGACCTTTACAAAAGGTATATGCTTTCTTCGAAGCTTTCTTACCTGTCGATCTTCAATCGACAAAGGTTTTTCAACAAATTTCAAGCTCTTGTCTATCTGCACATCTGTAGGTGGCATGACATGCGAATCGTCAGCGGAACACTTCTTTAGATTGCAGATGTGGAACACATTGTGAATTCCACTGAGCTCTTCCGGTAAGTTCAACTTATAGGCAACTGACCCGACACGTTCGATAACCTCGAAAGGCCCTATGTATCTCGGGCTTATCTTGCCTTTCTTACCAAAACGCATCACTCTTTTCCAGGGTGATAACTATTGTTGAATCTTATTCTTTAATAAGAATTTAGGAGGTTTGCTATTTTCATAATCCTTAACTTTCTGCCGAATACTGGCATCTTACTGATGATTATGAATTTGCGTGATCTTATTGATTGTCTATAATGAAATTTTCAGATCTTAATGTTTGGACTTACCAACTATTGTCCTATCAATGAACGTTTATCATTCCATCTATACAAGGTTTTCAAGGGAGTAGCCTTGATACCTATATATCAAATATTATAGAGAAGCTTATCTTAAGGTGAGATGGTTATTCCAACCAGTACTTAACTAATATTAAGGAATAGCTAATCCTTGTCATTAGTCGAACAATTCGACGATCCTGGTTAGCTGATGGCAAATTCTTAATCGTTGTCTAATTAGGGTTGCGGCATGCATGCATAAGCAATATGAACCGTCTTTCTTATCTAACAACTATCTTGTTCTGAAATATCGAGCTAGGCTATATGAATCTCCTATTTTAAAATTTACTTAATCAGGTTCTCGGTTATTCCATAATTAATATGGAGTTCTTACAACATTCTAACCCAAAGCGGGATGTTAATCATAACTCTACTTGCCTCTAGGGAGGTAAACAGGGTAAACTTAGGAGAAGATAATCAAAGTACAAGGAGGTTACAGAGATTTCCATATCTCAGGCTCCAGTTCGCTCATCAACGCTTGTGTCTAATAAGTGATACGTTCATGTTATGATTTCCCATATTCCTTTACCGAGGAATATTTATTTGGATAGTTCTATTCTAGATATCTCCTTTGAATACTACTAGTCGACGGAAGTACAATACGATCATTGGGATATCTTAGGGGTTCCATGTATTAAACCTCCATGTTGATCAGACATGGAAACAATCTATGGGACACACTAGGATACGCCAATCCTCATATGACACTTTTATCAAACATAGTTTGGCATTCGCAGGCGATAGAAAACAGTGAGAAAATAATTAAAATAATATACGTTGTCGTACTCTATGCAAAGAAAGAGTGCTCTTAGATTTTCGGAACGATTCCTTGCCGATTTATACGAATCGGTTACTATGGTCCCCTTGGTAGTTATACCTTGTGGATGATAATAAAATTTTGCTAAGTTTATGGTTCATGAAGATTTATTATTGCCTGTATTAAAAACAGGACACTTAGCAGACATTATTATTGCTAAATGATAAGGAAGTTTATTGTACAAGTGCTTATATTAAATTAGAATGGAGATTTTCACAAACTAGGCACCTAGCTCAGTTGGCTAGGCGCGCGAAAGGGTGCGGCCGGCCTAGACCCGGGTTCGATTCCGGGGACGGTCAGTTCCACCATTTTTTTTTTAATATTAATTAAGCGTACGGATACGTATAATTACGAGGGTTGTCTCATAAGGAGGCTTGATAATTAATTGCTTCATATCACTCACAATATGGACTTGATTTTTAAGGCAACCACTCGATTTTTATCACTATATTGAGTCCTTAAGTATGCAACCAAAAATTTGCTAAGCTTATGGTTTACTAAAGGTTTATTATCCCTTACATTAACGTAAAATACGTAGCAGATACAATTGATGCTAAAAGGTAAGGACGTACCTTCTTATTGATATGCACTGTCTCTGGCCTTCAACTGGTAGTTTAGGCGTTTCCTTTCTTATCCATCCCAGACTTAGCTGCTCCTCCCTGGGCAGCCTCCGGGCAATTAGTACTGATGTGGCCCTTTTCACCACATCTGAAACAGCTTGCATTCTTTATGTCCCTACATTCGTGGGACTGGTGGCCAGTTCTTTTGCAGATGCCACATTGCTTTATCTTTTGGTTTGATCGACACTGTCCCCAGTGTCTTCTTTTGCAAGTTTTGCATGTAGGCTTCTTGTCGGAATCCTGTTGGTCATTGTTGAACTCGGATTTGTTCTTCTTAGGATTCTGGGAATTATTCTCCTCCCTTTTACGCTTCCCATCTTCAGAGGCCTTGGCAGCCTTGTTTCTAACCACATCTAGTGTGAGAGCTAGCGACAATTCTGCCGTTGACCTGAAGGTAGTAGGTCTCGATGCTTTCACACTTGCCTTTATTTCTGGGGCTAAACCCCCAATGAAGCGAGCAATTCGCTTTGGTTCCGGTGTGACCAAATAAGGAACCAATCGAGACTTGGTATTGAAACTTGTAAGGTATGCTTGACAATCTAAGTTCTCCATGACTAAAGTCAAGAATTCAGTCTCAATCTTCTCAACCTCGTGTTGAGGGCAATAGTTTTCTTTGATCAGCGTCATGAACTGTTCCCAGGTCATATTATATAACGGGACTTTCCCTGTAGCTTGGATCAAAGATTTCCACCAAGCTAATGCCTCTCCTTTGAAAGATTGTGACACAAATTTCACAATATCCCTATCATCACAACCACTAATATCCACAACTGCATCCATTTCGTCCATCCAAGTCATGCAATCAACAGCTCCTTTTTCCCCAGTGAAGTCCCTGGGTTTGCACGAAACAAAGTACTTATAGGTGCAACCCCTATTACGAGGTTCTTGGTTCTGTGGAACTCTTTGGGATGGATTACTCCTTTGATTCGAGGAGTGGTGAGAATTACTGTTGTGGGCAGTGTGGGTCCTGGAGGGTGTTCTAGTGTGTGATGCAGAATGGGTCCTCGTATGGGTACCACTTGATCCATGGTGCTGTCTATCCATAGCCCTATTAACCGCATTATCTATCATTGCTTGTAATTCTGCACCCTCTACGTTTACTCGGGCATTATCAGGTACTATCCCTGGGTGACTGTTGACCTCGTTTGAGTCTGCCATGTAGCTTGAACTGTAACATATCGACAATAGTCTATTGGTGAGTTTATTATAGAATTGTCTTTTAGTCTCAGAGGACGTTAATTATAGCCCGTGGGCACTTCATCCATATGGGATGCTTATATAAATAAGGATTTAGAATACTTCCATAAAATGACTTATGTGATTTTATCGTATCACACTTTGTCGAGCATGTAATTATGCTTTCATATGTTTAATAAGGATTTGAATCTCTTGAATAGGTTCTACCATCTCGGCCTTGTATGCAGTGACATTTAGGCTAGGTTTTACCTTTAAGATTCTTTTTAATAATTAACGCAGAACAAAATTTTAAATCGAGATGTTAATAAGGATCTGAATCTAATTGTGGAACTACCATCTTGGCCCTGTCTTAATGTGACATATGGCTAGGTCTTGTCCTTTTAGATTTTTGCCATTTTATTATAATGGTAGATCTTATAATATAGAAATGATATTTTATATATAATCGTTCCTTAAAAAAAATCTATACAAGTATATGGTTGCCCTAATCGGGACTTCTACCGAAAATGACTCGCCCATGCAAGAGCTAATCTTATAAATAACAAAGGAATCAAATAAGGACAAAATAAAACGAAATTTGAATTTGTCCTATGTTCTCGTCTAGACTCAAGAATGTGCAACTGTGTAACTGAGATTAAACACAAAAGGCTAGTATTTAATTCACTCAGTGTTGGCTCTGATACCAACCTGTCACACCCCAAATTTCCACGTGTCACCGGTGGGCCCGGTGGGGAGTATCGTGACGTGGTTGGCAACATAATAGTCAAACAACACAATATAAAAATGCACAGCGGAAGCAAAAGATAATATTATTACAATCCGAATATAACGTAATATCAAGGTATTACAACGGAAAGTACAGGATCCACAGGCGGATCTTAAAACATAAATATTATTCAACAGACTTTAGACGCCTAGAACTTGCAAGATTCCTTATTAACGTCCTGAGCAGCTTCCAGCCTATTACGTACTTGTACCTGTCACTTAGACTTTTGAAAATACGTCAGTTTTCACTGGTAAATACACTCAACCGACTCATTTTGTAAATGTTTATGAAAATTTGTTTAGGTGCACAAGACACATAAATATTTCGACACTTGGATTAAAATGCACAGAGGCAATATTAATCTTTTATACTTTGTATACTTGATTACTTGGGACAAACTATATTTCATGTTATCAGTTTTACATAACTTGCTCTACATCCGGGGCCCGGTTCTATGCCGGTTCATGATTAACCGACACACCACTATTCCCTTATTGGGAATCCCTTATTGGGTATAAATAATTAATTAGCATATAGCATCTGTCAGGTGTATGCCTACACCCCGTGCTTAAGTCGTGGCCATTTCAATTGAATGAGTCAAGGATATCCAGGACACGGTCGCATTAACCCCCAATGTTTCAGTCAAGCAATACGAATTAAAAACAGGTTATTTGGATTTCCCGACTCATTGGTCTTCGAATCCCATACCTGACCATGCGGTATTTATATTACCGTATCCCAAGCCCGTAATAGGGAAAATAAGTTAAGGGTATTTACCTGAGCTAGCTCCTGTCTTAAATAGCAGAAATTTATAACTCAGCCGTATTCACTTAAGCAAGCGTAGGTACAATTTACCGGAAAGCTCTAGTCTGGAATGATGGTATAAATAACTAATTAGAATGCTAACGGGTCTTTAATTAAGCTTAAGCTTAGACCGGTTAGTCTTACAGAAAGATACGGTTCGTACGCACGATTAAGCGAAGACCGGATAGAATGTGATTTATACCCGACAAGTTCAGGGACTTGTATAATATGGTATCACATACACATTCTGGATTTTGAGATAAAACGATAAGGTTTGACCCGTTTCGGCTAACTTATATAAACCAGTTATATAAACCGATCCGAACGCGAATAACGCGTAACGGGTAACCGAATAGGTCACGAACAGGTTTCCTAATTTAATATGCTTAAAATATGTTGTGATATCATAATGATACCTTCCATAATGCCCAAAACGAGTTTAATCATTAACTATGCCCCGTAGGGGTATTTTGATCATTTTAGAGATTATAAAAGGGATTTAACGTAACCCCGATGTTCGGGACTGAAGTAATCAGTAAACAGCTTATTTTTAACAGATTATATTAGTTGGTAATAATCCTTATGTGTCAAAATGGTTTTAAGCCTAAACTACGCGTATAATATGCGTATAAACCTGTTTTAAGCGACGTACGATTAAAAATACGATTCTGGGTTTTCTGATTAGTTAAACAGGCTCAAAACATTATATTTATTATTTAAAATTAGTAGCAATTGGATTCGCGTCAAAATTCCTTGTAGAAATCATTTTATGACCGAAAAGGGTAAATTCGGTATTAACCGAATTAAGGCGATAAGCCTAGCTTAAGATCAGTTTAAAAATAATTAAAAATCTTCAAAAATCCCAAAATATTATTTAACATCAGTGGGTAAAAGGTTTGGTGCCGAAAATCGGGTTTAGATAGGCTATGCGCTAATCGCGCCGTTTAATTAATAAAAAGTTTATTATTTACGCTAATGCGCATATATCCTAATCTAGACCTCCGATTGACGTGAAAATTTACGTACATGTTAATTAATCAGTAACTAAGATTATTGTACTTCCACATTTTCAAAATTCTCGTTGTATGGTCATAAGGGCATTATGGTCCAATTTAAGCGATTAACGGGAACGTGTGCATGCATCGGATAATCAACGAAACAAGTACAGAGACTTATACTATCATGCAACCCTACTCTAATGAAGTACTAAGGCATTTCCGAATCAAACTAAAACGGGTCAGAACCGAAGTCAACACAAAAGTCAAAGTTTTGCTCCTTTCGGTTCCGAACCGGGTTTAAACAGAAATTTGTCGAGTCGGACAAGCGTAAACAAGTTTTTTATACTTATTACCAAGTTACATTAATGTTAAAACAGGTTACACGCCTCGCGGATTGCTAATCGTGCTTTAAATCGCATTTTTGCAATTCTGTTGACTTTTTCGGTCAACGTTTGACCCGACAAACGACCTAGTTAGGTCTGGATTCGGTACGTGCCCTTATAAGGGTTTAATACCCATATTATTACCTATCTAAAGGTACTCTTAATTCGGGTTACGACTGAGCTATCGATAATTAATTGTGAAGTCAACCGTAAGTTACGATACATTGACTTTTAAGCTAATTACTAAGCTAGAATTTATTTAGAAGGGTTAGGCAACTTACCAAGTGATTAATGGATGCTTAGGAAGACTTGATCTGCTTGGAAGCTCCCAAAAATGATCAGAAGTGAATTGTGAATGGAATGATCAAAGAGTTGCAACTTATGTGGGTTATATAGTGTTCATGGCACCATGAATTGATGACAACAAAGTCTACAACACTCCACAATCATCCAACACCTGTTACTAGTGCCTAGGGAAGTCTAAGGGTCCTTCACATGCAAGAAAAACCGGCCAAAAGGGTCACATTCGCGTTAAACAGCCAACTGCAGGTTATTCTGGTCGCTGGGCACCCCTCGCGTAGCGCGAGGGGCCGTCGCGCTACGCGACGCCCTAAGCTGATCAGAATTGTTGTTGTTTGTTGGTGTTTCGAAAGGGCATCAACTTGCACGATTTTTGGGACTTTATATTAACACTTTGGGACCCCTAAAACATGTCTTGAACAGTTCCTACCCTACCATTAACCAATGTTTCAAATGAATGCATAAACAAGACCCGAAAACATCGGTTTACCATTGCTTTTCTTCGTGGGATCAAGTCATGCATCATCAATTCCATTATTGGCAATGATTTTCTGAAGTGAGGGTATAATAGATGTGTAAATTATTATATCGAGTCTTGGGATTTATAATTGAGGTCGTTCAGAGGTAACGATTTAACATGACGCCACTTTAAATCTTACCGAAACATCTATATTAGATCCGGGTTTTCAACGCGTTTTTGTCTTATATGACACGTGTCGTTTTAATATTTAACCCGAAATTTGCGAGGTGTTACATATATACACATCATGGTGTTTTGTAAACCACTAGCTTATACATGAATACATGTCAGGTTACAAAAAGAATATAACAGAGGCTTAACACATGTTATACATTCCAAAATGTGCAAAACAAATGACCCGTTTCATATTATATATTCCAAAATTACCGGTACATGTGTTACCATAAATGGCTCGTTTATGTTACAACACAACACAACTAACACGTGTTAAAAGAGGCTTAACACACGTTATATCAGGTATACTATGTTATTAAGTTACTATTGGAGTTTATGCATCCATTATGGAAGTCTTAACACACGTTATAATAGAGGCTTAACACACGTTATACATGTCAGGCGCGTAACACATGTTACAGTATGTATATACAAATCATGGTGTTTTGGAAACCACTAGCTTATACATGACACCATGTTGGGTTAAACCAAGATTATAATAGAGGCTTAACACATGTTATCCCAGTTATACGGTGTTACAACATTAACTTGTATGTTTCATCTTAACTTGTACACGTGTTACGATCAGTATATGCACATCATTGTGTTTTGCAAACCACTTTCATATACATGAATACACGTTGGGTTATAATGGATGCTTCACATGTTATCATATGAGTACAAGTGGGGTTACAACAAGATTAAGATATTAACTAAGCTCACCATTAAACTCATCGCCCCCGTCGAATGTTTTCACCCTTTGTCATAAAGCAATTACATGTTCCGAACAGAAAAATTGTAACACATGTTAGATCAGTATATAAACATCATGGTGTTTTGTAAACCACTAGCTTATACATAAATACATGTCAGGTTACAAAAAGATTATAACAGTGGCTTAACACATGTTATACATTCCAAAATGTGCAAAACAAATGACCCGTTTCATATTATATATTCCAAAATTACCGGTACATGTGTTACCATAAATGGCTCGTTTCATATTACACGTTACATATTTTCGGTCATTTAACACATCTTATAGTATGTATATACAAATCATGGTGTTTTGGAAACCACTAGCTTATACATGACACCATGTTGGGTTAAACCAAGATTATAATTCCATATTAACTTGTACACGTGTTACGATCAGTATATGCACATCATGGTGTTTTGCAAACCACTTTCATATACATGAATACAAGTCGGGTTATAATGGATGCTTACATGTTATCATATGTATACAAGTGGGGTACAACAAGATTACGATATTAACTAAGCTCACCATTAAACTCATCGCCCCTGTCGACTGTTTTCACCCTTGTCACATGTTAAGCAATTACATGATCCAAACAGACAAATTGTAACACATGTTAGATCAGTATATACACATCATGGTGTTTTGTAAACCACTATCTTATACATGAATACATGTCAGGTTACAAAAAGATTATAACAGAGGCTTAACACATGTTATACGTTCCAAAATGTGCAAAACAAATGACCCGTTTCATATTATATATTCCAAAATTACCGGTACATGTGTTACCATAAATGGCTCATTTCATATTACACGTTACATACTAACTTGTACATTTACTTGTACAAGTTTTACGTCCAAAATTGTGCAAAACAAATGACCCGTTTCATATTATATATTCCAAAATTACCGGTACACGTGTTACCATAAATGGCTCGTTTCATATTACACGTTACATACTATCCACATTACCGGTACATGTGTTACTATTAATGGCTCGTCTCCAGAATCCGTGACCATGTAAAACCGGCCATCACGGCCTCCAATTGCATTCCGCCCAAAACCGATACCACAACTTGTCAATTCAATATCTTTTATGGATCTGTTTCTGTAAATCAACACACGTTATATATCATTCTAACAGGTGCTTAACACATGTTATGGGACTGTCTCTGTAAATCAAGCAATCCAACAAAAAAACAATTATTGTTAAGATCAAAAGCCCAAAACAAGCAACCAAACCAACAAAAAAACCCGTTCAAAATCTCATCCTAAAGGTTTGGATTTATTTAAAATACATGAACATTAACCATTACTAGAACACGCATTAACTTCGCGTACATCCATCCAGCTTCTCAATTGAATATTTTTATGGGTTTGTTTCTGTAAATCAACACACGTTGTATAACATTGTAACAGGGGGGCTTAACACATGTTATGGGCCTGAGTCTGTGAATCAAGCAACCAAACAAAAAAACACTTACTGTTCAGATCAAAAACCCAAACAAGCAACCCAAACTAACAAAAAAACAGCTACTGTTAAGATCAAATGCCCCTAACAAGCAACCAAACCAACCAAAAAACCCGTTCAAAATCTCATCCTAAAGATTTTGATTTATTTAAAATATATTAACATTAACCATGGATACCCCATTAACCATTACTAAAACACTTTCAGCACACAAAAACATATCAACAACCATTTCAACAAAAAATCAAGTGTGAAATGATATTTCAAGAACACTTACCGGATCTATACCCGTCCGATGAACACGAAGAAGATCTTCAAACCTTCTTCACACACACACACACTCGTGCGTGTGTCTTTGTGATGAAGATTGTTGTTTCTCTATCTAAAACATCAACTTTCTCTCTCTAAAAACATTCATCTTGTCATCGCTCTTCTCACACACACACTCGTGCGTGTGTCTTTGTGATTTTTTCAGACCACATGATGCTGAAATTATCTTCAAATAAAGATCACCATTGAAGGATCACCATTAAAGATTATGAAGCTTTCTTCTTTTCACATGATGAAGAAGGAGGAGAGAGATAATAATTTATTAATAGATTTGACTAGAAGAAAGAGGAGAGAGATGATGACACAAGTGGGTTTTGTCATTTTTCAATGCCAAAAAGTGGGTTTTGTTCTACCGAAAATGCTCTTTCAGACTTTCAAATGTATATTATACTATTTCTTTTA
Source organism: Helianthus tuberosus (assembly GCA_030545235.1). NCBI lineage: Eukaryota > Viridiplantae > Streptophyta > Magnoliopsida > Asterales > Asteraceae > Helianthus > Helianthus tuberosus. The sequence continues at coordinate 105,350,691 of CM060431.1, read as the reverse complement.
ATTATAAATCTTACCAAAATAATGAGAGCCATTGATCAAGTTAGATGAGAGATAATCAATGGCTCACATTGGGTTTGCATAGTTTTTTAAAAAAGATGGGGTTTCTTGTATAGCCAAGCCCTATATATATATATATATATATATATATGGAGAAGATCATGCGAGAACCACCTCTTATTGCGAGAACCGCGAGAACCAATGTGAACACAACAAAAAATGCCTAAAAATAGCTAAAAATCACACAAATTTTTGTTTTAATATTTTTTATATAAAAATCGCTACTTTTCGAAGCCAAAAAAATTTAAAAAAAAATTTAATTTAATTTTTTTTTGCCACTAAAAGTAGCGATTTGAGCATAAAAATATTAAAAAAAAATTAGATTTTTTTTTTTTTTTAGATTTTTTTGGGGGTTTAGTTTTTAGCATTTTAGCTTGGGGGGGGGGGGGGGGGGTGGGGGTTTAGGTTTTTTGGGGGGTGGGGGAGGGGGGTTTAGGTTTTTTTTATTAGGGAAGGTGAGAGGAGTTAAAAACTCCTGCACTCTTACGTTTATCTAATGGTTATTCAAGCTTTATTTAACATTTTATAAAACCTAAATTTATCTTCACTTTTTTAGAACAAACTTACATATACCCTCTGATCCTACTCCTATATCTTTAGTTTCTATCCACAATTGGGCTTGAACTCTCATCACTTCTATAAGGACGCATTTTTCGAACACTTTGGTATCATTAGGACACAAACCCTTTTGGTTCCTAAATATATCGACTTATGGTGATTTTTTGATGATTATGATGTAATTTATCATCATTTTTAATAATCTTTTGAATTTCTTTGTTTAATGGCTCAGTAATTCATAAATAATGCATTTTAAAATTTAATCTGATTATTGAAAATATCAAGCGATATAGTTTTTGGTTGTGTGGGAGCCTAAAACACAATTCTATTCATTCATTAAGTTAAACAATGAATTTTCGTAATGATTCTAGGATGTAATGAGTACTTCGTGAAACAACATATAGACACATTAGTTTTGGTTTCTTATTTATATAAGATTCTTTACCATGAATATTCTAAAGTACGCATAGAATGTTAAGGTGTGATGTGTTTCATATAATATCATTAGTTTCATGTTACTACATATTGGTTTTCATGTTTCTTTAACTTAATTGTTTAATTTCAAGTATGTGAACTAGTTCGATTTCATTATAAAAATATACTTATACACTCTTTATTTAAAGTAATCTAAATAAACACTCAATTAATTTGCATAAAGTTACGTTAATAGTTCATAAATATCAAGACCTGAGGGGACAGAATGGACTCCTCTCATGTGTTGGAGTCTAGCGGCAACAACCGGGAACATCACCCCCTTCCTTGGACCGTAAAAAGTTCTCGAGTGGTGAATGTCACATGTGACTTGTATGTTTAAAATCACCAAAAATATATAAACTCAATAAATTGGTTTGTATTACACTTAATTTATATATTTGTTTAACACTTATTTTGATATTTCTCAAATAATTTGCACTCATTATTAAAAAAAGAGCTCAGAAGAGCTTTTGGCCAAAAAACAAACACCACCTAAAAATGGTTGTTTATAAAGAATCAATTATCTTTACTATATAATAAAAGAAACCACTTTAGTGACACTTGTGATCATATTAGGCCATCTCTTATAGATAATTATTATTTTAATTTAATCTCTTCTAACTAATTATAGATAACTCTCCTACTAAATATTATTTAATTTAATATCTTATATTATAGATAACCCTCCTACTAAATATTATTAGTTTAATATCTTATGAATAATTATTATTTAGTTTAATCACATTCTCATTTATAATATTATTTATTTGAATTAATTATATTTGAACGTTTTGTTTAGTTTGGTATCAAATAAATTTTACGAAACTTAAAATAAAATTAACTAATATTATTTATCATTTATACATTTACGGAGTTTTAAATAAAGGGTTAAATTTATTGAGACTTCGTTAACAAATTTTGCAATAACAAAATAATTTATTTTTATCACGAAAACCAAACTTTGTATTAATATATTAAATATTTTTATTTTCACTATACAAAATTACATTTACTCGACCCATGTAACATATGAGGTTTTTTAAGATATAACTTTTTTTATTATTTGATATATAAAATTAGATTTATTCAATTCGTACAATACACGAGGTTTTTTAAGGATATATATTTTTTATTATTTAGTACAGAAAATTACATTTATTCAAACCGTGTAATGCACAAATTTTTAAAGATGAATTTTTTTTATTGTTTGGTATATAAAATTACATTTATTTAACCCATGTAATAAATGAGGTTTTTTAAAGACGTATTATTTTATTATTTGGTAAACAATATTACATTTATTCAACCCATATAATACACGTGGTTTTAAAGATATAACTTTTTATTTGGTATATTAAATTACATTTATTCAACCCGTACAATATGGTTCTTATAGATATAACTTTTTATTATTTAATATATAAAATTATATTTATTCAACTCGTACAATAAATGAGGTTTTAAAGATATGTTGTTTTATTGTTAAGTATATAAAATTTATTTATTCAACCCCGTGTAATACATGGGGTTATAACCTAGTTTATATATTAATTTAAATATAGAGGTGAAAGATTATCGTTAGTGTCAAATTACCATGTTTAGATAAAAATGATAATAATAATTGGTACCTTCATTTTTTTATTTAGTTGTATGTCTGTTAATTGATGAACTGTTATTTTTAATTTTTTATTTAGAATTAATGGTAAATCAAATTTTTTATTTAATTGTGGGTATTAAATATTTTTTAAAAATAGTTTAAGGGAGTTTAAAGAACTCCACCCCGTTTGTTAACGAGAGTTTTAGAAAAGGTTACGAAAAACTGAGGTGAGAGTGTGTAATTGGTTGTTGGTTAAGGAATGTGAGAGGAGTTGAAAAACTGACTCCTCACCCTTAAGTATATCTAATGGTTCGGCAAGCTTTTACCATGAATCTTCTAAAGTACGCATAGAATATCTTATGTTATGTGTTCCATGTTATATAATTATTTTTCATGTTACTACAAATTGGTTTTCATGTTTTTTTTTTTAAATTAATCGTTGAATTTCAAATATGCAAACTAGTTCGGTTTGATTATAAAATATACTTACACACAGGGCCGTTCCTACGTTTTTGGAGACCCTAATCGAACTATGAAGTAGGGGCCCTAATTTCGCCGATAAACTCTCCTCCAATCCCGACGCAATGGGTGATTGCCCTTACTTTTTTCGTCTAGCTATAGCCGCTAGCCTAGAAATTGAAAGAAGGTTGCGATGGGAAGTGGGAACGATGATTGCGGCTGTATTTAGGGGCTTTAGGCCGCTAAATATTGATGATTAGTTCGATGGTTGTTGTGTTGTAATAGTTGGAAATCAAGGCGAAATGAGTTTTGAAACTTGACCTTTGTTTGCTAAATAATATTTATTTTGGACTCCTTGAATGAAAAATCAGTTTAATTTTGAAATAAGCGTATTTATTTGGGCCTAATACATACATATAATATATATAATTTTTTTTTTAAACTTGGAGGCCTTTATTTTTTGGTGACCCTAGGCCCGTACCTAGGTTGCCATGCCTATAGAGTCTGCCCTGCTTACACACTTTTTATTTAAAGTACTTTAAATAAACACTCAATTAGTTTGTATAAAGTTATTTTAAAAGTTACTAAATATCAAGACCCAGGAGACGGAACGAAGTACCCTCATGTGCTGGAGTCTAGCGGCAACACCCAGGAACATAACCCATTCCTTGGGTCCATAAAAAATTCCCGAGTTGTGAATTTACATGTGAACCGTATGTTTAAAAACACCAACGATATATAACGTTAATGAACTTGTTTTTTATCATTTACTAGTAAAAAGAACTGTGTGCGTTGTAGTGCAGGTACATTGCAAAAATCAAACGAATTAGTCCAAGAGTTATGTGATACGTTAACCATATGAAAACGCACGTTTTGACGTATCCGGTTTAACTTAATAGTATTGTTGTTGGATCAAAATGTAAAGTACTAGGATTTATATTGTACAATTATAACATATTAATGTGTGACCATACTCATACATAGAAAACATACAAAACATGCAATCGAAAGATGTTTTACATCAAGGGTTAAAATTTTACCCCTAGCGTTTTGCGGTGAGGTCAAAACGTAGAGTTGAAATTTGGAAACGCACATAAAATAAGCACAAAATTATATTTGATCTGACTTGTTTCCGAAAACGTTTACGTCGAAACATATATCAACTCGAATATATACAGACACATAAATAAAAACATGCACGTATAAAATAGTTGAACAAGTTTTTGTTTACTAAAAAATGGTTGTTTATAAAGAAACAATTATTTATATATTAATTTAAATATAGAAGTAAAAGATCATTGTGAGTATCAAATTACCATATTTAGATAAAAATTATAATAATAATGGTTACTTTATGTTTTTTATTTAGTTGTGTGTCTTTTAATTAATGAAATGCTATTTTTATTTTTATTTTAAAATAAAAGGTAAGTTACATTTATTTATTTATTTAATTGTGGGTATTAAAATATTAAAAAAAAAAGTTTAGGGGAGTTTAAAGAACTCCACCCTGCTTGTTAAGGCTGTGTGTAGTGGGGCGGTATGCAGCCCCATAGCGCCGTATGGCGCCGCTGCACACCGCTACGAAGGGCGCCATGCCCCAAATATTTTTCTCCGGCGCGATGTCTATAGCGGAGTTAAAGCGGCGTTATTGTGTGTGTTTGTTTGAATTTTTTTTTTATTTTCTAATTTTCCCTCACTCACAAACATATATACATACATATATTTAATGCTCTGTTTTTTGTTGCTTTTGTGTTGCAGGTATATGAAGAAGAAGGAAGACAAGGAAGAAGGAATTTAGGGTTTTGTTTTTTATGGGCTTGGGCTGGTTATTTATGTGATGTTTTTTATGGGCTTTGGGCTGGTTTTATTGAGAAAATTAAAAATCTGTTTTTTTTTCGTTGTTTTTTTTTATGTTTTTTGCAGTTTTTTTATTTATTTTCTGTTTTTATTTATTTTTCAACTAGTCTAAGTACCCGTGTGTTACACGGGTGGCTAATAAGAAAAATAACTACTTTAACATTGTTGACGTAAACATTTTAATTATATATACGTTGAAATATTAACAGAAATGATAGAGAGTACACCAAATAATTGAAATACATGAATACAACAAAAAATCACAACTCATTGAAGATTTCTTTATAAACGACATTAGTTGTTTTATTCGTAGGTTTGCCGTCGTTGTCAAGTATTAGTAGCTTGACTCTATTTCGTGTTTGAACCCTTGATAAAGCTACATACAATTAACCAATTATAACGTGGGACTAAATGACCTGCTAAGCTTAAATCGTTTTATGACCAATTATAGCACGAGACTAACATCAAAAAATTTAAAATAATGGCAGACATTATATCAAGAAGTATAAGATTACTTTTTATTTAAGAAGATTTGATTCAACCTTAAGATACATAAATTAAAATGCAGTTATGGTATAAGCTTAAACCATCACTTTCGGTGTTAATCCAATTTATAGTCAAGCTGGGAATGATCATCAGGAATGAGGCACCTCTTTCACCAAGTTCACCAAATAATCTTCATTAGTTTAAAGCAACATTAAAAAATCTAAAAAAAAAGTTATTAAAAGAGTCTATACGTATTAACGATGATCTAACATGAAAAAGTGAACTTATAGGATATAAAGCTCAATGCAATATGGCTATTATCTAACAAATGTTATATTTATTTTACAAATTCCACAAATAAGCACACATATTTTGATATATATTATAAGTGCTAATACCCGCGAAATTCGCGGGTTTGATAAAATAATATGTTTTCGAGATATAGATTCAAAGAACATTATAGTTTATCCTTGTACGAATTACCATGGTGGATAACTTTTAATAAACCACTTAAGGTTTTTGAACCTTTGGAACGAATAATTTAACACTTTTTTTGTTGACCATTTGAAAACCAATAATCACATATTAAAATACCTCATCTTTAATCAAATCACACCATCAAATAATACAAAATATTAATAAGAGCAATTCGTTGACAAACCTTGTAAATATTTCTTTGTATAAGTATGAAAGCAAAGTACTCCAAGAGTGAAAGCTAATTTCCATCACCAATGTCATGCTAAATGATACAATCATGGCTCGTTATAAACAAATATGATAAAATAATCTTTACAATAATATGGAATGAACTCCAATATTCAGTCTTTAATCTTTTTATAAGCATAACACCATAGCTCTTAATCCATCTTCTGTATAATTTGCAAGGTCCGTAAGTGTAGCAAGTTGGTATGTCCTGGAAATTACTCAATTTATATCATACAAAGTGTATTATTTGAGATCACTGAATTCAATCTTTAACATCAAATGAATAACCATAGACTTGCCTATCATCACCTTTACACAATAAGAAAATTTGACCAAATTAACCACCTACTATCACTAACATCCTTTTCGTTGGGCTGCTAAAACAAAATCAATAGCTTGAAATTCAACCGTAGGAATTCAAGGGGGTGAAGTTCAACCTACTAATTTGTCTATCGGGTATTTCAATGACATCAACAACTTAGAAGCTAAATATAATTCAATAAAAAAACATTTGTAATAAATATAAATAGGCTTTGACTTTTAACCCCTTAAATTGACTTTGGCAAATTTTAGAACTTTTACAATTTCACCAGTTATAGGCAAAGTATAACGAAATCGACCCATTTAGATAGAGCTCTAAAAAGACAAACCTCCATCACTCCATGATAGAAGAAATGGCGCAGTTAATGTGACAATCGGACAAATAAACTTATTTACTGGCTGTTACCCGCCAGGCGTTTTCACATTGCCCAAAAGCATCCTGGTTAAAAAAAAACAGGCAAGCAATCATACAGATGAATCAAGGGTGGGTCATATTTGCAAACAAAATCTTGCTCATTTGCAAGCTGCTTCAAAATCATTATTATTGTTATTATCATTTAGTTTCTTTCAGTTATGGATGAAAAAATCAAGAGTAAAACTTGTTTTTACTGACCAAGTTGGCGATCTCTCAGTTCCCATGCTAGTTTTGTTAAATGCGAATGTCTAAAACCAATTGACCCGCGCATGCCAATTGTTGCCTTCATCCCAAACTGCCTTGTAAATGACTCGAACAGATTCCGAACATCTCCAAATGCACCAACCGACCAGTCACCAATCAGTGTCTACAAATCGAAAGGAAACCAAGCATAAATCTATGATTATGCATTGCCCTTAGCAATAAAAGTGAAAAGTTAAAGTGCCAGTTTCACAGTTAGTAAAATCTAAATTGACATATACCAATTTGCCAAAACATAATCATATCAGAATTATGCCATGTATACATGTGCAACTCACTTTTGAAAATTATTGAAAATATTCATTTGATGATAAAATGACTTAAAAAGTTAAAAGTTGTTCCAGAAAGTTAAAGCATGGATTGTCTATTTCTGTGTTTTTTTCCTCAATTCAATCAACATTTCAAAAAACGATTGTGCCCGCACCTGCATTCTCGAGAGCACCAAGAAGGTTTGTTTTTTTCTTGAGAGAGTGCGGCCTTAAAGTATACCCACTGATCGAAAACCGAATCTGCACAAGTAACACATTTTCCCCATTCGTGACGCCAAAATTTCAAGTTGTCGCCACCTAGGCTCGCAAGTGTTGGCCAATGCTCTTGTAATTCAAGATTTAAAACCTATAAGCATACATCACAAACACCATGATATACATCAGATTTATTATAAAAGTTCATAATGGATTCAAACTATAGATAATGCCTTACTGTTCCTAAACTGTTCCCGAAGTCATCGGTTAACAATATGAAGTCCACTTGTCCTCTTCATGGAATTACACATGTGTTCCTTCTTTAGTAGGCATCATGTCAAGCCTACCATATTTTGATATAAAATAAGACTTAAAGTTAAAAAAAAAAAGAAGAAGCTGAAATTAATCATGTTTGTTGGCTTAATCGCTATGTCTTGTGTTGAGATACTCTAATAGATTCTTTCAAGTACCAAAATCACATAATGATCTTTGCAAAAAAGTTGCAAAATCATAGCAATATATGTATAGACATAAGGTGTGATTCAAGAATACCAAAATCACCTCACATTGTATCAAAGACATTTCATCGAGGAGCATGTGGTATGCACAAAATAAACGGAATTTAGTAATAAGAACTTCTTATGATATCAAGAACTTGAAATGCAGATTTTACAGATTAAAAGAACCTTTAGAAACTAATCATATCAAGAACTTGAAATTGACTTGAAAAATAAACCAAGACTCTACCCCTGTATATACTTAGAAAATTACTTGCCAGCATACGAATCCTACCATAATTATAATTCTAACTAATTAGTAGGAGATAAACTAAATAATTAAAACACAGACCAAATGACTAATTAACACACCTTCGAAAATAATACATCCTCCAAACCACCCCTTGAAGTCATCATACCACCCTTTTCTCTGGTTAACAGTGGCGAAGCTTAAAGTTTTCCATTAGGGGTCAAAAGTCATCTGACCTAAAAGTATATACCTCATTTTTTTTATATATAAAATTGGGGGGTCGAAAACGTATATACCTGAAAAATTCTATACGAAACGTACATACATAACACTGGTGAGCGAAAAGTTCGGGGGTTGCCCACCCCCCCCCCCCTCATAGCTTCGCCCCTGTTGTTTAACATTGCATCAGCTTCAACATTAGTAGCAAAAGTTGAGAATCTATAGTTAAATACTTTTACGGTTGTACATGTCATCTTCTTTATAACATTTGCAACTTTCACCTACCATGAAGCTGCTGTCAACGTAAATTTCCAAAAAGCCCATTGTTAATTAAGGGACCATTTGGCAACTTTTCAATGGTTAAGTATTGAACCTGTAAGAGGTCTGAACCATTAAGACATGTATCAAGTAAATCACAATACGAACATATAAAAATTTACCTTGACTTTTAGGCATAAACATCAGATCCCTGCATTATGTGTTCTGTATTTGTCTGCACATATGTAACTTGCATGAACAAATCACATAAAGCACGAACTCAATTTAGTTACTCAATGGCATAACATGGTTGTTTATATAGTCAAGTACCAAACAAATACTTGCTTGTTATATAAGCACAAACAATTGTTTATTTGACCTCATTGTACACTATCAACTAACTAACCCAAGCAGCAAGAAAAAAAAAAGGTAATCAATTTCACAATGTTCACCATCAAAAACCTAATTGAAACAACGTGGGAGCCAAAGAAATCGAGGATGATCAAAATTAGATCGCAATTTGGCAAGATACACAAAGAAGAAAATTAGGTTACAGAAGGTGTAAATCGATCCATGGCATTAAAGATTTTGGCATTAAAGATTTAGAAGAAAACTAACCTCTTGCTTGATTCCAATTGCAATTTAGGGTTTTTTTGAAACTAAAAAATCAAAAGTGATATATATTGAGAGGCAGAGGAACCATTACAGATTTGGAAAGAAACAGGGGATTAGGGTTTTTCACGGCTGAAAGGAGAAGCAACGATTGAATGAATAGCGTGTTAGGAAAAGATGGAAGAGATAGCGATAAAGGAGAGAGCGGATCTTCATCCTTTTTGTTTTGCCGCTCAAAAGAAAAGAACATGGAGTGTACCATTGGCACGTGGCAATGAATAGCTTAAATAGCCACCAAGTGGCCAAAGTCTGTTTTGCTTTATTATAATGTATAGATTTATATATTCTGTTTTTAATTGTTTTCTGTTTTTATTTATTATCAGTTTTCTTAATTAATTTTCTGTTTTTATTTATTTGCAGTTTTTTTTATTTATTTTCTGTTTTTATAAAAAATTAGAAATTAATAATTGAATAATGATTAGACGGGGGCTTTATGACTACGGGCTTAAATGCATAACGCCCCATAACGCCCACCCGCACACGTGGCGCATAACGCCCACAAAGGGGCGTTATGACTACGCATGGCCTAATGAGAATTTTAAAAAAGACTACAAAAAACTGAGATGGCAGTCTGTGATTGGTTGCTGGTTTAGGGAGTGTGAGAGGAGTTAAAAATCTGACTCCCCCACCTTAAGTATATCCAATGGTTCAATAAGCTTTACTTACCATTTTATATAACCTAAATTTGTCTTTAATTTTTTAGAACAACAAACTTACACATACCTTCTGATCTACTGCTAAATCTACAACTTTTATCCACAAGTATGTTTGAACCCTCATCACTTGGATTGGGACACATTTTTCGAACACCTTTGTGCTATTAGGCCACAAGCCCCTTTGGTACCTAAATCTATCTACTTACGGTAGTTTTATGGTAATTGTGATTTGCTTTTATTATTGTTTTTAAAACGTGGTAATCTTCAAATATTTTTTTTGTTTAATGACTCCTTAAATCATATATATTGCATTTTTTAATTTAATTTAAAATTATTAAAATCAAGTGAGGTAAAAAATGAATTTTTGTAACGACTCTAAGATCCAATAAGTACAACGTGATACAACATAGACACATTAATTTTGATTTTTTTTATGTAAAAGTAGTATATCAAATTCACGGTAGCTTTACCATGAATCTTCTAAAGTACGCATAGAAATTTTGTGTTCCATGTAATATCATTATTTTTCACGTTACTTCACATTGGTTTTCATGTTTCTTTATATTAATTATTTAGTTTTAATTATGTGACCTAGTTTGATTTCATTATAAAATATATGTATACACTCTTTATATAAAGTAATATTAATAAACACTCAATTATTTTGTATAAAGTTATGTAAATGGTTTCTAAGTATCAAGACCCGGGGAGCGGGGGTCTAGGGACAAGACCTGGGAAAACCATGTGACAACTGGCACAAAACCGGTAATTTCCGTACAGTCTAATTATTATTAAATATATGAAATTATGTGCTTAAATGTCAACATTGTCTAATTTCATGTTGTACATGTGAATTCATGCACGTTTTATACTTCAAATATGGCTTTATGCATTACGTTAGCGTTGCGTCAGAAAGACTAGTAAACTCACCGGTAAGACACACTGTGTCAGCAGTTCTGCAGAAATCAGTCAGATAATAGAATTAGGGCCTAGGAGTAGGTCCAACATCTAAAATACATTAAAACTCAAGTATGGATACGAGGGTTAACATATAAACTTTTCGGAAGCCAAACTATGCACTAAAAAGCACCCGAAACTTATCTAAAATGCTGAAATCAACATAATTCAGCAACAATTCAGCTATAATCAGCTTTTAAGCACATTAATATCATGTAGAATTTATGTTTTATTGTCCAAAATAACTTACAAAGTGTCGGGAATTAAAACTGTCACAAAAAGTGCTTTATACCTAGTGAAACTGCGCAATTCAGCACTTTAACGAACCGTAACGAACCGAACAACCGAACAAGAACTGGGACATCAAAATTTGACTAGAAGTAATGTTTTTATGATATTAAACTAGTATTGATGATAGAACACCTTAAAAATCATAAAAACCCCAAAACACACTTATACTAACTTAAACCCCCTCGTTTGCACTTTAAACCTTCAATTTCCAAAATATTACACTTTACCCCCCCCCCTTTCACCAAATCCGGCCCCAATGGGTCCCACACATGGATTTTATTTGATTTTATTAGATTTTATGTTGGGGAATATTCCAAGAATTATACCATGAAGAGATTTGGAAGATCTTTATAAAATCTAAACTAATCACACTCACATTCACTTCATCATCTTCCCCTTGTGCTGTCCTTGGTCTCGGCTCACTTCACCCACACATAACCCACCATTTTCAAGCTCCAACCTAGCAATCCAAGACCATTAGAAGATGTAAGAAGCTCATTTAGGAAAGTGCATGGTGCTAGAACTTGAAGGACCACCTTGTGGAGCTTTTAACCTCTCATTTTCTTCCTTGTTCATCATCCTCATTTTTGTGCCACTTCCCTAGCCATTAGAGCTAGTAGTAAGCTTCTTGATCACTAATTTATGTCATGTTTATGTTATGTACAAGTTTCACCATCTAAACAACTTAACTTCTAATGTTAAAAATGAAAATATCTAACATATTCATGAAGAAAATAAGTGATTACATGAAATTTTAGAGTATGTATTGATGTTGTTGATATTATATCTTGAGTTTATGTTTAGATCAAGTATGTTAAAGCTTAGATCTAACAAGTTTAAGCATGGATCTTGGAAGGTCCATGGTTAAACTTGAAGATGAACATATGAAGCATTATGTGAAATGAAAAATGGATTTTTACACATAAACTTGTAATTATGAAGAATAAAGTGGGTGTAGAACTAATTTTTTAAAGTAAACCTCATGGAAAGTTTGTTAAAAAGTTAACATAAGGCTTGTTTATGAAAGATCTAAGGTTATTAAGCATGGATCTTGAAAGATCCATGGTTAAACATTTAAAAACAATGATCTTTCTAATAAATATAAAAGTGATTTTAGAAACATGAATTACAAACTTTGAAACCATTAAACTCATGGATAAGTTGGTTAAAAAAATAAAGTCTTACAAAATTTTGTTTAAAAACCACAAGAACACTTATTTTTGGAAAGGTCCATAATATGTTAAGCGTAGATCTAAAAGACTACACGTTTTTAACAAGAATAAATTTCACCATGATGTTTCATATGAAGAAATTAGTATATGATTGTTGGTGATTGTTGTTGGATAATTGTTTTGGTGTTGAAAAGAAAATAAACACATGTTTTGAAAACATGGGAAACCTCCATTTTTAAGGGAAACTATGTCAAAATTTTTATAAAATTTTCACACTTAGAAAAATATAAGTTTTGGTGAAACTTATTCCCTAAAAATTCACCTAAAAATATTTACCAAGGTTTCCCTAATTTTTGTGTAAAATTACAAGTCAAGAAATGGTGATTTCTTCAAGTTAAAATCAATATTAAGTATGTATATTTTTGGGGAAAATATATATATTTAGTGATCACCAAATTTTGTGCTAAGAGTTTATTGTGTGTATTATATGTAGTAGTGTATTAAGGACTTGAAAATACACTGAATACTCCCATGGAGTATGAATACAAAAATACACATACAAATATATGAGAATACATAAGTATACAAGTATACAAAAATCGAGTGAATAACGAGAATGATTATATATATTTTATAGCATGACAAAATATATATATTTCTTACAAGTCTTAAAAATATATTGTTTTAAGAAATATAATTCCGGAAAGTAATAAAAATCAAAGTATTGATTTTTGGTGAAAAATACAAAATACACAAGTATTTACATAAAATACAAGTATACTTTCCTAAGAATACTTGTACCAAAATAATAATGAGGATATTATTTCACTAAATACTTATATTTATTTTTGGGAAAATAATATAAGTAACATACATGAAAAGTTAAAAATAAAAATTATTTTTAACAACTTATTACCTGGAAAAGTCTACGAAAATGAATATATATTTGTGAAGTGAAATATATATTTACAAATAAGCAATACATACTCAACGGGCAAGACCCGACAAACATGGGCACGACCCTCACAAAGAATGAACATACAAAGAACATATACATAAACAAAAGATGGTGACTTGTACTTGTGTGATACAAGTCTAGTGACTAACATACATAGAATACGTATAGGTCACGACGCTACGCAAAGTTGTGAGTTCATGTCCCCACTTTTAAACTTTTACTTGTTTTCTAAACTTGGGGAAAATACATGTGCTATGGTATGTTTATTACAAAAACTAAGGAATGATACTATAGATCATGTCACGAATAGGGTGCCATAAGCACCATTAATCAGTTACATACCAAGACCGCGGAACAAAAGGTTAGATCTAATGGGTTTCAGGCAACCACACTCTTGGCCACTCTTTTACCAAGCAGTGCTTTTGTGTCTCTAGTCGTGAATCGACAGTCGTGGATCGACAACTAAAAATGCCTATGGTTTGGATGCTTCCTATGTCGTTACACATGTTAGTGGCCTTGCAACCCACTAGCGATCTCGTATTCCTTACATTCAAAATACTTAATTACAGATACGTTTTACAAGTTATATACCATGTTTTCATACAAGTATAAAACATTCTATACAAAACTGCATGAACTCACACCAACATTATGTTGACGATTTTCCAAAACTTACATGTATTTTAGGAAACAAGCTGGATCTTGGGCGCTGGAGTTGTTTTCAAGACGTAAATTTCAAGTTTAGATGTCATCCACTTTTGTTTTGTATCATAACTTAAGGGTTTTGGTTGAAACTTAAATGACTTGGGTTAGTAATATTTCAAACTTATAAATGGATGGACATCTTTTTTTAATCATATAGTCATTTATTATAATTGAATGTAATGATATTGAGCAAGTCACGCATCATACGCTTCCGCAAAAGTCAGGGTGTGACAGTTTGGTATTAGAGCTTCGATTGTAGTGAACTAGGATTCCTTCTCGAGTCTAGACTACAATCATTAGGATTCTCTCACGAAAACATTTTTACAAAAGGTTTCTCATTGCATTTACAAAAAGTGCCAAGATCCATGAATCCAACATTTTCAAAGGAAAGAACAAACGAGAGTTATATGTGACATGTAGCATTTATTTGCTTGTGTATACTAAGTAACGTTATTATATATTAATATATATGCATATATGTATAGGGAATGATTATTGACGGGAACGAGATACCTTCGACTTCGAATCCTATTATTGTTCTTGACTTGCGTAATGAGATTATCGACCTCGCGTACACTGCGGAGCTTATGGCTGATTACCAAAGGAGGCCCCGAGCTGGATTCTGTAGAAAATGGTTGTTCTTCTCCATTGAATGCGAAGGTGCCTGACTACGGCAGTGACGGCGAGGCGGAGGAGGCAACCTTGGACAGCGACCTTATCAGTGAGACGAGACCCTGACGGCTTTTACAAAGCGAGATTGACGACACTCCCGTCCAATCAAGGAAGATGAAGTACTCATCTTGAAGGTGCCCCTCCAACTTCCAGGAATTCCCCTTATTCCTATTACGTCTAAGCATTGAGCCTATACGCGCGTAGCGATAACGAATGATGGTGCGTGGACCACCATAATGGTCCTTTCCATGTCGGAGGTATAAGGACAGTAGTGTCCCCTCTGTGGTTGATCATCTACTTTGAACGAGGGAAAGTTGGGGTGACCGTTCAAGACAATTTATTATTACGGGGGGGCCTACGTAATAACGACTTGTAGTGCATGGAAATCCTGGTGGACTCTGCGATCCAGGCTAACGATCACCACCCATCCAAAAGTTTCTAAGTGTTCACTCCTTCATCTAGTAGGGCAATACCTAGATAATTGCTATAGCACCTTACAAGTAGGAAACATGTCTTTGCCTACGTCGTGTCTGACACTTCTACCCATATTACAACACCGACACACCCATCAGTACTTCCACCCTCTCTATCCCATGGTGCACCCCATCATTTGGGTAGTGCATTCACACCCTGGAAACCACTTTACGGTTGCTGCAAGGCACAATTCGGTCCCGAGGAAGAAGTCATGTACCCTCACGACCTTATCTCTGCGTTTTCACTATCACTTTCTCCTATACGTGGTAGTAATTCACCCCCCATCTTCTGTGAAGCATACTTGTATATGTAAAACTAAAGACTATGGAAGAGTTGGAGACTTGAGGAATAAACAAGGAACAAGGTAAAGGGAAGACCTCACCGTATTTTTATAGACCTGGATGACTTGCATCAATCGGAGTAAGGTGACGCCGAGGAGGTTTGCTACACAAAGACAACAACATTTATTCCAAAATAAATGTTTAGTCTCGTCGATGTGTTTTACACATGAGAAGCACATGGGACCACAGCGAAGGAAACGCTGGTCGAGTCTAATCAGAACCTTTACCTGCAACAAGAGCTGAGCCTGAAGCTCTGTGGAACCAACAAGTTGCTGAAGCAATCGTCCAATACGAAGCAAACAACAAACATAAGGAAAGCGTTGCGACTAGGAAAGTCAAGGCATTCGTTGTCACGATTAATATAAGTGATAAAACTACCAAGGAGAACTACCAAAGTGTGATAGATGTGGTTATTATCACACAGGTCCGTGCAGGACTCGTAGGAGTGAAATTGGGGCAAGACCTGGCATAGCAAAGAGGCATGCTGATCTGGTATGAGACATGTGAATGGAATTTAGGACAGTAATAGCAATGGCAAAGGTCAAGAGTTGCAACGGATGTGGCGACAAAGGACACTATCAGAAGGACTACCCGAAGGAAAGTTCAAGCTTTTGGGAGCATTTTCATGAAGGGAATACGCTAGGCACGCTAGGACCTGAACGTAGTTACGAGTACGTTCCTTATAAACTGACACATTGCATCCGTTCTATGTAATACCGGCACCGACTTCGGTATTAAGTCTATGGAACTTAAGGATATACTTGGCCTAGGAACAAGTAAGCTAGACTCCCCACATGCTATAGAGTTGGCAAATGGGGAAACCAGTCAAAATGGATAAAGTTATTAAGGGTTGTATACTTGGACTTGGGGAAACGGAAATTCTCTATCAACCCTCTACCAGTTGGTTTAGTTAGTTTTGATGTGGTAGTCGTCATGGATTGGATATCCAAGAATAAGGCTGAAGTTGTTTGTCACGAGAAAACCATTCGCATCCCTCTTGCAAATGACGAGACACTCATCGTTCATGGAGAGAAACGAGACACGCCTCTGCGAATCATCAACTGTACGAAGGCGCATAAATGCCTACGCAAAGGATGCGTTGCATTCCTGGCGCACGCAGTAGATAAGAAGGCTGAGGAGCCGAAACTCGAAGACAATCCTGTGGTGAAGGAATTTCCTGATGTTTTTTCCCGAAGATCTGCCAGGACTACCTCCGTAAGGACAAGTCAAATTCCATATTGACTTGGTTCCAGGCGCCGCTCCTGTAGCCAAGGCACCCTACCGACTTGTGCCATCCGAGATGCAAGAATTATCTACACAACTCCAGGAGTTGTTGGATAAAGGATTCATAAGGCCGAGCTTCTCGCCTTGGGGAGCTCTAGTTTTGTTCGTGAAGAAGAAGAAGGCTGGAATGTTGCGGATGTGTATCGATTATAGAGAATTGAATAAACTCACTGTCAAGAATCGGTATCCACTACCAAGGATTGACGACTTATTCGATCAGCTACAAGGATCGAGCTACTACTCCAAGATCGACCTTCGGTCTAGCTATCATCAGCTAAGGACCCAAGAAGAGAGCATACCAAAGATTGCATTCAGGACGCGTTATGGGCATTACGAGTTCATGGTGATGCCATTTGGATTCACGAATGCACCCGCAGTATTTATGGATCTGATGAATCGTGTTTGCAAACCATATCTTGATAAATTCGTGATTGTATTTATCGATGATATTATGATTTATTCCCGAACGAGAGAAGAGCACGAGCAACACCTCAGGACCATTCTGGAACTACTGAAGAAAGAGAAGCTTTATGCAAAGTTCTCAAAGTGCGAATTTTAGATTCGCGAAGTACAGTTCCTTGGTCATGTTGTGAACGAGAATTGTATTCATGTAGATCCAGCAAAGACAGGAGCGATAAAGAATTTGGAAGTCCCCAAAACTCCAACCGAAGTTCGAAATTTTTTGGGATTAGCGGACTATTACCGCCGGTTCATCGAGAACTTCTCCAAGATAGCCCAACTGCTGACTTCTCTTACGCGGAAAGACAAGAAGTAAGAATAGGGAGATAAGCAGGAATAAGCTTTCCAACTTCTCAAGAGCAAGCTATGCGATGCACCGATACTATCTTTACCGAAGGCACTGAGGACTTCGTGGTGTACTGCGACGCTTCGCATCAAGGATTGGGTTGCGTGTTCATGCAACGCCAAAAGGTCATCGCTTACGCTTCAAGACAGTTGGAAGTGCATGAAAGGAACTATACCACACAAGACCTGGAGCTAGGTGCGGTGGTGTTTGCCTTGAAGATCTGGCGACATTATTTATATGGTACTCTATGTACAATCTTCACAGATCATAAAAGCCTACAACACATATTTGATCAGAAGGAATTAAATATGCGTCAGCGACGCTGGGTCGACCTGCTAAATGATTATGATTGTGAGATTAAGTACCACCCCGGAAAGGCAAACGTAGTAGCAGATGCGTTAAGACGAAAAGAAAGGGTTAAGACTTTAAGGGTTCGAGCATTGGAAATGACTATTCGAACGAATCTTACTACACGCATTCATAACGCACAACGAGAAGCCCTCAAGAGGAAAATCGTAGAGCTGAATATCGTCAAGGTACGGAGAAGAAATTGGTGCCAAATGAAGAGGGAACCTTATACTTTATGGGGCGCATTTGGGTTCCGCTCTATGGCGGTATTCGAGAAGTCATCTTTGATGAAGCTCACATGTCGAGATACTCGATCCACCTAGGATCGGACAAAATGTATCAAGACTTGAATGAATACTATTGGTGGCCGAAGCTTAAGAGCGACGTTGCTGTTTATGTTGAAAGGTGCCTAACCTGTGCTAAGGTTAAGGCCGAATATCAGAAATCGTTCGGTCTACTGCAACAACCCGAGATACCCATGTGGCAGTGGGAGCAAATCTCAATGGACTTCATAACCCAAACTACCCAAGACCCCTAGAGGGCATGACATGATATGGGTTACAGTTGATCGATTGACGAAGTCTGCGCATTTTCTACCGATCCGAGAGAAGGATAGCACTAGAAAGCTTGCTGAGCTGTATCTTAAAGTAATTGTGGCATGTCATGGAGTGTCTATTTTGATTATTTTAGACAGAGATGGACGTTTCGTATCAAGGATCTGGCAATCCTTTCAGGAGGCCTTTGGACCTCAGCTAGATCTAAGCACGACCTTCCATCCGCAAACAGACGGCCAGAGCGAACGGACCATACAAACACTAGAAGATATGCTTCGCATGTGTGTTATGGACCTAAGAGGTAGTGGGATACTCATCTACTTTTAGTCAAGTTCTCTTATAACAACAGCTACCATACGAGCATAAAAGCCGCACCGTTCGAAGCTCTATATGGCCACAAGTGCCGCTCACCGTTGTGTTGGGCAGACGCTGGAGACAAACAATTGATTGGTCCTGAACTTGTTCAAGAGACAACCGACAAGATCGTGCAGATCCGAGAGCGCATTAAGGCAGCTCGTGATCGACAAAAGAGCTACGCTGATCGAAGACGAAAACCTTTAGAATTCGAGGTGGGAGACAAAGTCCTGTTGAAAGTCTCACCTTGGGAAGGTGTGGCAAGATTCAGAAAACGTGGAAAGTCGAATCCACGGTGAATGGTCCAATGTATCCAGCAAATTTGCGTCGTCAAACGTTCAAAATCAAGACGAGCATAAAATTTCCATTCAAGATCTTGGAAAAGGTTGGTACCGTGGCGTACAAGTTAGAATTACCGGAAGAACTTAATGGTGTACATAGCACGTTCCATGTGTCAAACCTCAAAAAGAGTCCAACCCAAGAATTAGTTATCATCCCTGCGGATGAGGTACATATCGAAGACACACTCCGATTTACAGAACAGCCTGCTGAGGTAACGGATTGGAAGATCCATAAAACAAGGAGGAGTCGCATTAAGTTTGTCAAAGTACGTTGGAACTCTAAACACGGACCCGAGTACACATGGGAACGTGAAGACCGGTTCAAAGCTAAGTACCCCCATCTATTCGAGAAAACTCCTGCGGGAGATAACTCAGCCTGAATTTCGGGACGAAATTCTTTTAACGGGGGGAGACTGTGACAACTGGCACAAAACCGCTAATTTCAGTACAGTCTAATTATTATTAAATATCTGCAATTATGTACTTAAATGTCAACATTGTCTAATTTCATGTTGTACATGTGAATTCATGCACGTTTTATACTTCAAATATTGCTTTATGCATTACTTTAGTGTTGCGTCAGAAAGACTAGTAAACTCACCGGTAAGACACACTGTGTCAGCAGTTCTGCATAAATCAGTCAGATAATAGAATTAGGGCTTAGGAGTAGGTCCAACATCTAAAATACATTAAAACCCAAGTGTGGATACGAGGGTTAACATATAAACTTTCTGGAAGCCAAACTATGCACTAAAAAGCACCCGAAACTTATCTAAAATGCTGAAATCAGCATAATTCAGCTATAATCAGCTTTTAAGCACATTAATATCATGTAGAATTTATGTTTTATTGTCCAAAATAACTTACAAAGTGCCGGGAATTAAAACTGCCACAAAAAGTGCTTTGTACCTAATGAAACTGAGCAATTCAGCACTTTAACGAACCGTAACGAACCGAACAACCGGACAAGAACTGGGACATCAAAATTTGACTAGAAGTAATGTTTTTATGATATTGAACTAGTATTGATGATAGAACACCTTAAAAATCATAAAAACCCCAAAACACACTTATACTAACTTTAAACCTCTTTACCTCAAAAGAGGGGCCTACTACAATAACTAAGATAATATCTTAATTATGTGCAAAAGTGCGGAAATAATCAAAGGTTATACTAGATACGAGTCGGAACCAAGTGATTCATCTTGTCTATCTGTTTTTCTTTTATTTTTATTTTCAGCATTTTAGTTAATTTTTAGTTTTCTTAGTTTAAAACATTTTTCTAAACTTTTATTTTGGTTAGACGTTAAGGATAAACCGGTACTAAAAGCTCTTGTGTCCTTGGACGACCTCGGTATCTTACCAACACTATATACTACACTCAACGATGGGTGCACTTGCCCATATGTGTGTTTAGTGTCAGTGAAATATCGTGTTTTATAAATTTAAAACTTGGCTAAAATAAGTGTTAAAAAGGGCTTAAAATATACACCTAAAATATACGACACTTACCGCACATCAAGTTTTTGGCGCCGTTGCCAGGGACACAAGGATTTTAAGAAAGTTAGGAATCAACGGCCTAATCGTCTTTTATTTTTCTTTTTATTTTTTTTAGGATTTTCTTAGTTTTTCAGCTTCTGCAGAGCTCAGCACGGGCCGTGCCCGCTGAACACGCCCCCGTGCTCAATCATTGGAACTGGCAATCCTGTTTTACATTAGACAGTAAGCTGAACACGGGGCCGTGTCCACTCAACACGCCCCCGTGCCCAAGTTTCAGTTACTGAAAACAGAACCGTTAGATCCCGACGGTTGGTAATTTCTGATATAAACATGAGTGATAGTAATTATTTTTACTTTTGGCACTCTTATGGTCCGTGGTGTCAATTATGTGGTGGCGAACATGAAGAAGTAAAATGTTACTTCCTAAATTATAGGCCCCACTACATAGACCCACCATCTTCTCACAACCTTAAGAGGGGCGAAAGTAAAAATAAGCACTATTTCTCCCTCGAATGCGCCCAGCTAGATATTCTAGGGGAAATGCTCCTTAGTGAGTTATTTCAACTAGAAGAGCTAATTCTGAAATGGATAGAAGAGCTTGGGAAGGATTTTATTGATCCACCCCAAGACGATACCCATGAAGAAATGTTGGAACCGCATTCCGACAACCTCGTTGCTCCCGAAAATACCTTCGTACCTAGCAAAGACTTGGACGATAGTCGTCCCTGTGTCGATTGTGCCGTGAAGGACTCTCCATCGACTTCGTTCGGTGCATACATAGACCTGAGCGATTCGGCATATACCTTCTTTAACAAGAGCCCGGAAAAGGGTTGGACTTGTCCACCTAGAATGAAAATAGGAATTACCCTCACCGACAACCTCTTGCGTTCTCGCCTTAGTCTAGGACAATTAAGGTATATTAGGCACTTTGGGGTTGTTCCAACCAGTCAGGAGCCACCCGATACTAACAAGTTCCTTAAAAAAACTAGACAACTTCATAAAACAGTCCCTAGACACGGGGTCGTGCCCAGCCAACACGCCCCCGTGTCCATCGAAAGATTCCTTTCTGATCAGTACGTCAGAATACGGACAAACTGTGTCAGAACTCCACCTGAACACGGGGCCGTGTCCAATGAACACGGGGCCGTGTCCAGGTTGCTGTCATTTTCTATAAATGCAGCCAAGAATTCTGCACATTTGGACCAACTTGGGGCAGAGATTTGCAGGAATCTTCTCTCAAACTATCCTAGGTAAGTCTAAAAGAAGGTTCCAACAACCCATCTTGTCCTTTCCTCTTTTAGTAATTTCCTTCTTCTTCATCTTTCTCCAAGAGCTACCATTGAAAGTTTGAAATTCCTCCAAACTCTATGGTAGGGATAAATGAGTTTTGTTCAAAGAATCTTGGTAAAAACATGTTATGAAACATTGTTTTAAGTTATTAGTAGCCAAAAAGGCCCCACAACGTTCAGAAAATAACTTAAAACTCCAAGTTTCCTTGTTCCAAAACTCTGCAGAAAGATGAACACGGGGCCGTGCTCAGTGAGCACGGGGCCGTGTCCGGTTACTGTTTCATTAAATAAACTATTTTTAGTTTATTTTTCGTAGGATGACGAGTGAAAACAGCGAAACATCTCATGTGCATTCGCCAAACAGCCGTAGAGGAAGAAGACCCTCCATTGAAGCTACACTTGTACACTATGTGATAGCATTGAGGGAGGCTCTCGACGAAATGACTTCAGTAAAGGAGGTCCTAATCGACCGTATTAACGATCTAACGATGGGACTTGAAAGCAGCTTCCAAGAAATTAACCTCTTGCACCAGAGATTAAATATTCTTGTAGCACCTCCAATGGAACCAGTCCTTCCTCAACAGGATTGGAACCTGGCACTCGGAATCAACAACCCTACCGGGTGGGAAGACTTTCAGGCGGAAACTCCCATGGAACACCAACAAGAGATCCCGGTGGAAGTTGAAACTCCTCAAACTATTGCCAATGAGCCTTCTTTTCTCCTTCCAAGGGAGATAGAAGAATGGCTCGCCGACATTTGAGGAGAACCGCACTCGGAAGAAGGAGTTCAATAAGGCCTTGTTTAACCAAGATTAATTACTTCTTGGAAATTTTGCTAAATTAAAATAAAGTAAAGGCTAGGACTCCATGGTTTGTTATTTCTTTGTTTTATCTAAGTTTAATTTAGGATTATGTAAGTTCTCTCTATGGTGAAATGAAATGATGGTTTTAAGGTTTGGATGGTTTGTAATGAGTACAACACACTCATGGTGGTAAAGGATGAAAAGGGGAACGAGAAAAATGATCCCATGCACAAGAACGAGGCAACCCGACAAATTTCTCCTGTTCAGAAGGTTCAACACGGGCCGTGCCCAACCAACACGGCCCCGTGTCGAACCACCTGCAGAAAAACGCCCAGTACAGGTACCTGGACACGGGCCGTGTTCACTCAACACGCCCCCGTGTCCAGACTTCTGTTTCTCTTATTTCAATTTTGTTACTGGCACTTGAACACGGGGCCGTGCCCGGATAACACGGGGCCGTGTTCAGTGCCCAGTAACACAAATTTTTGCTTTTTAAACACTATTTTACACATCTAATCAACCTAAAAATTTATTTTTGGGCCACATTGAGGACAATGTGTAATTTAAGTGTGGGGGGGATGCTAAAACCTTGAATTTTGCAAGTCCTAAATACAAGCCTTACACAAAACTCTATTGGAACCGCTAATCACCCCAAATTTTTTTTTTCAAAAATTTCATTTTTTTTTACTTGTCTAGGTTTAACTCGGGAAATTCAAGTTCTCAAAAAGGTTATATTTTTACAAATTTACAACCGATAGCGTAGTGATAAAAAGAACCAACATAAGAAAATTATGAAAAGGCATGACAAACTTATTTAAAATTTGATTATATATACTTGATCACATAAAAACCCATTCCCACAAAAGTGAGTTTTGAGCCTTTATTGAGCACACAATTACATATCATTTGACTAAATGCTCATTTTTCGTTTCTTGTGTGAATAGCCGCTTGGTTCTTACGACTCTAGAACTTGCCATGACAATACATTCCTGGTCCTTATCAACTTAAACCCGAGTAAGTAAATGATGGAGGCATTAGGACTAACCTTTTTCATTTCTACACCATTATTTTTCTTTTTCTTTTACCACCTACCTAAAAATCCCCCTAGTTAGCCCCTTTGAGCCTAAACCTTTTCGTTTCATCACCCAAACAAAAACCCTTTCATCCACCAAAACCTTTTTCATTTTTAACCCTTTATTTTTGTAACAAGTTCGGGTCTTCGTGAAAATATATATATATATATATATATATATATATATATATATATATATATATATATATATATTGATAATGATGAAGCAAAAAGAAAATAAACAAACAAAGTAAGCAAAAATAACTTTGTTTGAATAAAAGCTTCATCAAAAATAAAAAAGTTGCAAAAATATGAAAACCGACACTTGTTACGCTTTTAGCCCTTTTTCTACTAACCACTAACCCAACCACCTACCTTTAACCCTAGCCAACCCTTAACCCACAAAGTCCTCTTGATATCTACAAAGGTATAAAAGTTAAAAAGGAGGAGGATTGATTTCTTGGCAAGCCTATGGTAGGAATAAGTTCCGTGCCGCTCTCGAGTGATTCACTAAAAATACACCTTCGGCCGAGTGTGAGTGATTTCCCCGCGAGGTATGTGAACTTGTATATAAATAGAATTTTAAAAAGGCATGTTATGCCCAAATAAGTAATTTCTTTTATGGACATTTCTAAATAAATCATTACGAATAGGAGTGTAAATAAATAAAAATAAAACCCAAAAAGATCTTGGAAATCCCGACACTCTACGACAAGCCCAAAACCTTCTCTTCTACCTATTCCATTTGGGAGTGTAAGCCACATATTAAAGAGTTTTGCTTGAGGACAAGCAAAAGTTCAAGTGTGGGGGTATTTGATGTGTGTAAAATGCAACATATAAATTACATCAAATGAGACATAAAACTAACCATTTTTTAGTGCTAATATTGGAAAAAGAGTGTTTTTGTCTTCCTTTTGTATTTTCAGGATTAAATGAGCTCAAAAACGCAAAAGAAGCAAAAAGACAGCTAAATCCAACATAAATACAAGAAAAGGAACATTAGTGGACTGCCCGAACCCTCAACGGCACCTTCCAAAGCAAAATAGAGAAAACAGAAGGCTGAACACGCCCCGTGCTCAGCCAGCACGGGGCCGTGCCCAAGAAGCAGCAGAAAAGACAAACCTATAGAAGCTTCTATTGCCCATCACGGGGCCGTGCTCAGCGGACACGGGGGCGTGTCGAAAGTACAGCATGCGCATTTATTGTAATTGTGAATTACAATTAATGAGGAGAGAGAGTGTCAGACGGACACGGGGCCGTGCCCAGCGGACACGGGGCCGTGTCCAGCTCTCTGTTCAGCCTATAAATAGGAGTGCTTGGATTCATTTCATCTCATCCCTTGGCACACCACCTCTCTCACACTTCATCCACCACCCACCACCATCACAACACCATCATCCACCACCATCATCCATTGTCCATCATAGAGTGTGTGAGTCGTCTCGGGATCCAAGATTGATCGTAAGAGTTCTTGACAATCAAGGCCATGTTTGCCTAAGTCTCTTACATCACTTGGTGAAGACAAAGTGTCTAGTATAATACTTTTTATTTCTAATCTTTTGCACTTTTTATTTGGTTTTGTATTAATGACTTTAATAACTAGTTACTTATGTTGAAGGTGATCTTTCCTTATCGTTTGTCCGTGGTGTCTTGGCATTATTTTACTGTCTATATAAAATAAAGGATTTTCACCATTCATATCTCCACGGTCTATATGGAGGTATGTTGGCTACCTGGTAGGGGGTTAAGGGAACGGTTTGGTAAAGGTCTTGCCATTGTTCAGCGTTTAGAGGTCCTGCAATGGACCTGGGTCAAATTTAGTAGGACCTCCTTCAGTACTTCACGGTATTGGATGGCGGGGGTCCAAACTCTTTGATCCCCTCATAAGTTAACTACTATTAATACTATAACCCGGCTATTTAGGACTGTATCCCTGCTGACTCAGACTACTTAGCCGAGGGTAACGTCACCGCCAAAAGCGGGGCCTATCACAATACTGCATTAATAACTTAATTCATTATCTTCCAATAATCCACCCCTTTAGGATTGTATCCCTGCTGACTCAAACTACTGGGGTGAGGGTAACGTCACCTTCAAAAGAGGGGCCTACTACAATAACTAAGATAATCTCTTAATTATGTGCAAAAGTGCGGAAATAATCAAAGGTTATACTAGATACGAGTCGGAACCAAGTGATTCATCTTGTCTATCTGTTTTTCTTTTATTTTTATTTTCAGCATTTTAGTTAATTTTTAGTTTTCTTAGTTTAAAACATTTTTCTAAACTTTTATTTTGGTTAGACGTTAAGGATAAACCGGTACTAAAAGCTCTTGTGTCCTTGGACGACCTCGGTATCTTACCAACACTATACTACACTCAACGATGGGTGCACTTGCCCATATGTGTGTTTAGTGTCAGTGAAATATCGTGTTTTATAAATTTAAAACTTGGCTAAAATAAGTGTTAAAAAGGGCTTAAAATATACACCTAAAATATACGACTCTTACCGCACATCACATATCTACCCCTGATTAATTAAATAATCCTATTTTTAAGAAACACATATTACCAAAATGCCACCAAGATGATCTCAAGCATTAAACACACCCATTGGATGGCCCCAAATCGCTTCCTAGACTTTCTAGGAAAAACACACTTTCCGTAGGATCCCCACTCTATAAAGTAATATTAATAAACACTCAATTATTTTGTATAAAGTTATGTAAATGGTTTCTAAGTATCAAGACCCGGGGAGCGGGGTGGAGTCCTCGCAAGTCACATGTGTTGGAACCGAACACAAACTAGTATCAAGATTACGTGTTTTCTTTAGTCATTTTGTGAAACCAAACAACGTTAACATGTAGCAATGTTTTTAAATACTTATGAAGTTTATAAATCTTGAAATTACAATTGGTTGTGTATTTGCATTACGATTATACAAATGCAAAATTTTTATAAAATTTACGTTAAATAAGAAAGGGTCTTACATTATAAATCCTAAATTTGTCTTCTATTTTTAGGAAACAAGAAACTTAGGCATGCCCTCTAATCCTATGCCTAAATCTACATCTTTTCTCGATACTTGTGCTTGAACCCTCATCTGTTGGTTAGAGACACATTTTTCGAACACCTTAATAACATTAGGCCACAAGCCCATTGGGTACCTAAATCTATCTACTAATGGTAATTTTATCTACTAAAGGTAATTTTATGATGATTATGATGTAATTTTATCATTATTTTTAAACGGTGGTTTTTTTTTTTTTGAAAAGAAATCTTCATTAGAAACGACACCGACCCCAAACCGGGCCGGCCAAAAAGCACTTACATAATTACAAACTCACGCCACCTATCCCAAGACAAATCTATACATTTGAATCTGTTTTTAAACCAAAGAAACCCCAAAGCTTTAACATTACTTATTACCTCTTCAACCCGAACGGATTTATTTGAAAACCTAGCTTCATTCCTAGCTCGCCAAATGCACCAACATCCAACAATGATGATGCCTTGGAAAGCAGCTTTCGCGTTTTGGTTAAGGCCGACCCCATTGTGCAACTCGAGGAGATCACGAACACTAAAGGCGAAAATACTCGGAACTTTGCACCATATACTGATGTGCTGCCACAACAAAGTCGCCACCCGGCAAGCCGTGAACAAATGATCTGTAGAGTCCTCCCCTTCCGAACATAACACGCACTCTATATTAGCAATCGGGATATTCCTTTTTTGAAGCGCAACCAAAGTCGGAATACGGTCCATTTCCGCTCTCCAAGCAAAAATGGAGCATTTTTTCGGCACCCACTTGCACCAGTCCGGGACGTATCTTTCACTGTAATCCATACCAGCATGGAGAAGTTGCTTGACACCTTTTACCGAAAAAACCCCAGACTCGTCACCAACCCAGCGCCATTTATCCTTGTTGGAAGAAAGCGAGACGCCAAGCAGCAACCTGGACAACTCCTGGAACTCGAATGAAGCTGGACCCGAGATGGGCTCACTACACCAAGCCCATTGACCCGAACCAGCAGGCCCAAACCTCTCAGCAACCATGCACTTCTTGTGTTCTTCAAAGCTGAATAAAAAAGGAAATTTATCTCGGAGAGGGGAGTCCACCAGCCACACATCGAGCCAAAATCTGATGTCATTACCGTTCCCTACGATACCTTTAATAAAAAACTGGAGCGGAGCATTATTAATCTTAGTAGTAGACAGAATCTTAACAATATTAACCCAGACTCCCCCAATGCCTTTTTTAATCGGGAGAAACTCCCAGCACCCCCGGTTCAAATGAATGGCTGCCACCGTGTTCCTCCATAGACTCTCACTTTCAACCTTGTATCTCCATCCCCATTTAGCTAACAAAGCCGCATTTGTGTGACTAAGATTCCCAATACCGAGACCCCCAACGTTTTTAGGAGAGGCCAACCGATCCCAAGCAACCCAGCACATTTTATTACCGTCTACCGAACCTCCCCATAAGAACTTCCTCATAACTGCCTCCAAGTCTTTAATAACCTTAGAAGGAGCTTTATACAGAGAGAAATAATAACAAGGAAGACTCTCGAGAACAGATTTAATTAGCGTGCAACGCCCCCCAATAGACAAGATATTAGACTTCCATAACGCAAGCCTTTTTTCTAAAACATCATAGACCGGTTTCCAGTTGCAAATCCGGTTCATGTTAGCCCCAACCACGAGCCCCAAGTACTTGAACGGAAACGACCCTGCAAGACATCCAACTAACGAAGCCATATCGATGACCTCTTCGCTAACAACCCCCAAACCGAAGAGATTTGACTTAGTCAAATTTATCTTAAGACCGGAACACAGATGAAAACAACGAAGGATACGGACAAAATTTAGGACTTCCTCACGAGACCAAGCTCCCATAAGGATAGCGTCGTCCGCATACAAAAGATGCGACAACACCGGACCCCCGTTGGGAGTTTTAATACCTTGAATCGCTCCGCCTTCCTTTCTCGCATCGAAACTCGAAGGTAGGAGCTCCGTTTACAAGAACCGAAGCCCTGGCGGAGGCCAAAATCCCCATAATCCAACTTTGCCACCGGACCGGAAACCCCATTTGGCTCATGACGGATTTCAAGAAGTCCCAATTGACATTGTCGTATGCTTTCTCGAAATCTATTTTGAGGAAAGAAGCTTTGGTCTTTCTCTTCTTAATCCAACTAATCAACTCGTTAATAATAAGAGGACCGTCCAAGATATGTTTCCCTGACATAAAAGCCGATTGGTTATCGGAGATAACACTGCCGATCACCTTCCTCAAGCGGTTGGCCAACACTTTCGAGATCACTTTACTGATTGCCCCAACTAGAGCTATCGGCCTGTAGTTGTTGAGAGTCACCGGGTCTTTACATTTCGGAATGAGAGTGATGAAAGAGGACCCACAACCACTATGAATAACCCCGTCATGGAAAAACTCTCTCAAAATAGCTACAAAATCCTGCTCGAAGATCGACCAATAACGTTTGAAAAACCTGAAATTAAAACCATCTGGCCCCGGAGCCCGATCACTACCACACCCAAAGACTGCCTCTTTAACTTCTGACACTGAAAACTCGGCTGTGAGAAGCTCCTTTTCAGCCTCCGAGAGTTGTTTGAATTTATCGCTAACAATCGTAGGTCGAATGGGTAACTCCTCTTTAAAACGGTCTCTGAAAAAAGAGAAGACCTCTTTCTTGATCTTAGAAGGTTTAGACTCCCAAGTTCCATTACATGTCAAGCCGGATATCTGATTTTTCGCCTTTCGGAAGTTAATCATAGAGTGGAAATACCTCGAATTTTCGTCTCCGTCCTTAGCCCATCGTAACCTGGATCTTTGTCTAAGGTCGGCAACCTTACGAGCCTCAATACCCAACAGAGTTTGTTTGCTTTCGCAATAAACCCACTCTTCCTCCTCGGAAAGATCTCTGAGTTCCATAATCTCTTCTAAAGAATCCTTATCCGCTTTAGCAAGAGCCTCATCTTCCTCTTCATTAGCTAACATATCATCGCGCCAATTTTTGATCGAACTACGAATGAGATTCAATTTTTTGAAAAGCATAGAAGCCGCAGGCCCAGAAACTTGAAAAGACTCCAAAGCCGAAAACACTGCCGAATCAAAACCTTTAAGCTCCAACCACGAGTTATACACCCGAAAGGGTCTAGGACCAAAATTAGCCGACGAGGAGCAGAAAGACAAAGGGCAATGGTCTGAGTGCAGGCTATTCAGGGCCCGAAGGCAAGCTTGAGGCCATAAATTGAATAGATCTAAATTTACGAGCACGCGGTCAAGTTTACTTAGTCTTCTCCCATTGTCGCGCACACAGGTGAACTTCCTACCGTGCATCTGATACTCCAAAAGCCCTGCATTATTGATGAATTCGTTAAAAGCATTAGCACAAGCCGGTTTAAACTTAGATTTTTTTCTTTCGTCGGCGGATCTGACAGCGTTGAAATCCCCGGCCACCAACCACAGACCAGGGGATCTGATGATTTCCTGCTCAATTTCACCCCATAATCTTCTTTTATCATCCACTCTTTGTGGAGCGTAGACATTACACAAGTTGATCACTTCCCCACTACCAAGCATCTTGCCTTTTACCACAATGTAATTTTGCTTTTTCACAGAACAATCCAGATCAAAAACTTGGGAGTCCCAAATCCAAATTAGGCCACCAGACTGACCAACAGACGGAACGAAATCAAAACCGAAATCCTTACTACCCCAAAGTTTAGATACATCCGAAAAAGAGAATTCCCCCTTTTTGGTTTCCTGAAGAGCCAGAAAGTCAAAATTATTCTTCTTTTTTAATTCCCTAACCCAGGGCACTTTCTCCGGCCCCCCCAAACCTCGAACGTTAAGAGAGAGCAACTTCATGGATGAACCACATTGTTACCTTCATTCAAAACCGAGTTTAAAACCATATCGCTAAACTGACCAAGATGGACACCTACCAAATTACCCAAGTCGACAGTGGCTTCCACCTCCTTTTCAACCGACACCGGTAAAGGCGGAGAGGAGCCAATACCCTGTCGATCTGCTGCTACGCCTAACGTGCCTACCTGGTTCTGGTTACCTACCTGGGCCGACTGCATAGAAGAACTCGAGGAAGATGCCCGACGGTTAAGGTCAAAACCACCACCATTGTTCTGAGAGTTAATCCCCTGTTCTTTATTGCTGGCTGCTGAGAGAAGTTCCCAGTTGTAAATGAACCTGTCAAGATCGAAAGGATCACTCGATGAAGTTCTAGGCCTCTTCTTGGCCCGTTCCGAGTCAACAGAATTGGACTGAGAGTTACAGGGCCTGCATCTTAATGGGCTTCTGATCTTGGGCCTTCTTTTTTGTTTTTTAGAATTAAAAGTTGCAGGGAACGTGGAGCCACCCTTTTCTCTCTCCTGAGTAATGTTGGCCTCGGGACCCACATCCATGCACTGATGTTCCGTAACCGAGTCCCCATGCAGAGGCGAAACACCTTCCTGAGACTTCTGACCTGCCGTGGCTGTGGAGACATCTACCGGAGCAAATTCCGATGACTGCTGGCCTGAATCCTCCGTCAAGATAACCTCTTTCAATCCAACCACTCCCATACAATCCGGGACCCAAACGTCACTGACCTCTGAAATCCACACCTTAAAGCTTCTATTCTTCCATTTAATCGTAACCGTGTCTTTGATTTCCTTACCATCTCCTACTAGAACCCTTAAAGCTTCTATTCTTCCATTTTTAAACGGTGGTTGTCTTTTGATTTTTTTTGTTAATGGCTAATTAAATCATAACTAATGAATTTTTCAATTTAATTTGATTATTGAAAATATCACGCGATATAGTTTCTTGGTTGTGTGGAAGCCTAAAAGACCATTCTTTTCATTCATAAACGTAAACAGTGCATGTTCGTAACGACTTTAATATGTAATGAGTACAACGTGAAACAATGTTGACACATTATTTTTGGTTTTTTATATATGTAAAAGTAGTATATCAGTTTCATAATATAGAATATTCTAAATTACGCATAGAATGTGATGGTGTTATGTGTTCCATGTAATGTCATTAGTTTCATGCTACTACATGTTGGTTTTCGTGTTACTTTATATTAATCGTTTAATTTCAAAAATACGTTCGAGTTCGATTTCATTATAAAATAAATATACTTATACACTCTTTATTTAAAGTAATATAAATAAACACCCAATGAGTTTTCATAAAGTTATGTTAATAGTTCCTAAATATCGAGACATGTGGGGGCAGAATAGACTCCCCTCTTGTGTTGGAGTCTAACGGCAACACCCGGGGACATCGTCCTCTTCCCTATTCGTTAAAAAAAAATCCAAAGTGATGAATTTCACATGTGACCTGTATGTTTAAAGTCACCAACAAGATATAAACTTAAAAATAGGCTTTTTTTATCATTTATATGTTTAAGTTGATTATTTATAAATAATTTCATATATGATATGTATTACACTTAATTATATATTTGTTTAACACTCATTCAATTTTCCTCAAATAATTTGTACTCATTATTAAAAAAAGATATAAATGCACAATCGGAAAAGAAAAAAAAACACTTAACGGAGTTATTTATTAATAAATAAATAAACAATTATTTATTTATTAATTTAAATATAGAGGTGATAGATCATTGCGAGTATCAAATTACCACGTTTTAGATAATAATGTGTACCTTTATGTTTTTTATATAGTTATATGCCTTTTAATCAGTGAACTGCTATTTTTTATTTAAAATAAAATAGTTAATTACATTTTTATTTAATTGGGGTATTAAAATATTAAAAAAAGAGTTTAGGGGAGTTTAAAGAACACCACCCCATTTGTTAATGAGAGTTCTAGGAAAGGCTACGGAAAACTGAGGTGACAGTATATGATTAGTTGTTGGTTAGGGAATGTGAGAGTAGTTGAAAAACTGACTCCCCCACCCTTAATTCCTAAAGGGGTGTCTTATTCCCACATACCCTATATCATATTTTCACATCCCCTATAGTATACGAGCCGTATACAATTATACGGCTCGTATAGAATGTTTTTGAATAGGAAAATGCGCAGGGAATGTTTTTTTGTTTTATTATATACGACCCGTATACAGTTATACGGGTCGTATACATGTGTATACGATTTGTAAAACGTATACGGCTCAATTGATTTATTTTTGTGGGTTTTTGATGTTACCACATGTATACGGGCCGTATAACTATATACGGGCCGTATATATTGGCGTTTTTTTCAAGTATCACGTTTTATTCCCGTAAAAACACAATCATTCTAGGGTTTCTAAACTCTTCATCACCTTTAACAATGTCGATAAACGTTGATCGGAACATGCCGCTTAAATCGAAGCACAGGTAGAGTAACGTTACCGATCAGTCCGTTGATGAAAACCTTAGCGATCGCATAGATCTTCGTGTTGGTTATTTATTGATTCCGAGTAACTAGCAGAAGAACCTGACACAGACAAGTTCTCCACAGTTTATTATTCAGATCTCTGTTCGGTCATTTTTCCAAACTACAACACACGATACTTTTAATAAGCTGTCATAGTTGTCAAATTCGATTTCAACAAATCTTTTCATTTTCCTTCAATTTCTAAAACATTCTCTGTTACATGAAGACGTGTCGGGTTCTTCTACTAGTGGTATTTTAATGAAGTATTGAAGAATAAATGTGCAAACCCAACCGTTTTTTACTACGGAAACGATGGCTATGCGAAATACAAACCGCAACCGTTTTTTAATACGGAAACGGTGGGCATTGTTTAAATCTGAATATAACTAGATGTTACGTGTATCAGCGTTGTTTATCACCCTGTGTGAGCATTGGAAACCCGACAAACAGTCTTGACAACTGTGACATTTTATCTATCTATGTGTGTCACATTCTAATTAGCGTTGTTAACTACCAAAAGAATGCATACACAAATAGTTCTAGTGGACGAAGCAAAGAGACCGTTGGGTATCTGAATCAGGTTCTCAAACAAACACTACCAAAGATGAGTTGGTGATAAATACCGGAGCTGTTATCTCGGTTGTTCAGCGTTATTCGAATGTAAGTGGATCGAGTGATACGCTTATCTATAACAAAAGACGGATGCGGTTTGCATATTCAATCTTCATTGCTTCATTAAAATTACAACACACGATAAAAATTGCATCAACTCTCCTATATCAACTTGAACGGTTGATGGTTACAAGGATCGTTCTAATAGATTAAAGAGAATAAACCATTTTTTACCAATTTTCACTCCAGTAGTTGAAACTTGAGCGCAGGAATCAATTCAAAACCCTCACCCTCAAAATCAACCAGAAACCAAAGGAAAAAAGGGCTGATAATGGCTGATGGTTCTTCGTTGAGGAAACCAAACGTAGACGGAGATGATAGGCCTAGTAACCGGAAGAGAAATCAATTGTATTTTTTTAGTTGCTTCTCTTTGTTAAGTTTCTGAACCAACCGAAATCCACAAATTCCAACAGTTTCTTCATAGATTCCGTCCGGTTTCCAAACTCTTTCACTCAAAGTTAATATTCACTGTAGGAACGTTTGACGACCTGACGAGTCTATCAGAAGAGTGCTTAGACAGAATCAGAGGCGGAATTCATTGATTCGGTCTTCGTAAAGCTTGATTTCACTACTTAACGTCTCGTTTATTAATCTGCTAACAATTTACAAGATCCGGAGACAAATTGGCAGAGCTTCTCCGTTACACCTTCAAAAACACACACATAGAACTGTTCTGGATCGCTCATATGGTCCCCTATATATAGACTTTCTGGTTCGCTTTTATGGACATGTCCGTAAAAGCGGACCAGACATAATATGTCCGTATAAGCGGACCTCACAAGTGACATAAAAGCTGACCAGACTATTACCCTATGAGCGGACCAGACTATTGACACATAAGCGGACCACAATATCCAATGACATAAACGCGGACCTAACTATACTTATGTGTTTCTTGATTTCCAATCACTCTACAATCAGCCCTAGCCTAAGACTCGAACTAAGATGTAGTCGACAGACAACTGCACCAACAGACTCCCCCTTGAATGTTGACGGAATCTTCAGTGAGAGTCTTCAATCATTGACAGCTCTTCAATCTCGTTCAGTCTTCTTCAGGAACTCCTTCCTGGAATTATGTACCTGGATCTTTCTCTGGCTCTAACTTTCATCAGACTTCCCCTAGCATCGAGCTGGGATCGCCGTCTGGAATTTGTTATCACCTTTGAAATTAAATCCTGGCTTTATCAGTTTAAGCTCTCCTCAGATTCTGATGCATCTCCTGGCTTTTGTAGCAACAGGATCAGAAACCTACACAACTCAACCACTCTATCACAAACCAAAATAATTGTGATTCAATTTAATGAATCAACTAAACATTTGAGAATTTTCACATTTAAATTCTTTTAAATTTGAAACATTTCAATTTCTAATTCAAATTAATGAATTATCTTAAACATTTCAATCCATTTAACCAACCTGTCTGTTCATCTTGTTTGGCCTTTAAGATTTTGAATATCAGCTTTTCAACATCAGTTGTCAAAAATCTTTTTGGATTTAAAAAAAAACATAAATGCAATAACGAAAAATATACAAACAATATTTTTGTGAGTTTGTGTAAGAGGATCATATCAGTTTATGTGACCAATCACTAGCACCGTTAAGCTTTAAACATTTTCAGTTCTAAACGATTCACGTTGATTGACGATATTGTTTGTCCTCTTAAGCTCAATCTAAAAACTTTCGAAATGCTTACCGATACGATTAGGTACATTTAGATAGCACTAAGTTCTTATGGACCCCACGATCTCAGCATATCCCCTCATCATGCAATACACTGACTCAAGTAATGCCTTTAAACTTTATCAACTGTGATTTGTGCGAAAACAAAGCAGAATGTTTAAACATTAACAATCAGGTCGATACTTCCGTATACGCAGAGAAAGTCCAATGTTTAAACAAAATAAGAAAAATAAAACAAGTTGAAGTTGTTTAGGCTTTAACCACCAGGTCGATACTCCCGTATACGCAGAGGTGATCCAAAGCTTAAACGAAACACCAAAGAAAATAAAGCAGAACGTTTAGGCAACAACATCCAGGTCGATACTCACGTATACGCAGAGGATGTCCGATGCTTAAACAAAATAAAGAAATCAAACAAGTTTAAATCTTTGCAAAATGAAATGCACAATCACAGCGACTTTTCAGCAAAGTTGTGAAAGTTCACAAACTTAACCAGTTTTATGTCTTTCGACAATCAGCGATTACCGAGTAGGCACACAATCAAGAAGGACAAAACTAAGTACTATGCTTTCAATCATGTTTCCCACTAGAACTAGGCTTTTTCATTTTAGGTTTGTATCGTTATCGCAAATCTACTAGTCTAGCTGAGCCTATCGTCACATCTTTAGTGAGACCGTTTATCACATATTGACTTTCCATTTCTTTAGCATGCTGTGACAGTCCAACTGATCTACTATCATTTCCTCTTTTTGACAACAAAACTCATTTTTACATTTTTTCAATGTTTTTTACATTTTCAAATTTTCTAATTTTTTTTTAAAATTTTTACTCCCCCTAAAATCAAAATATGTCACAATTTTGATTTTCTGGGAAAATTTGAAAACAAGCTGTACAAGAAATGTGACAACATGATGAGAATCACTTCAATTCTCCATTCTCTTGGCTTGAACAATCAGAACTCCCCCTCACAACAAACTATTTTCCCATAGTGATTTCAAAACACTTAAGTTTGTTTTAATCAAAATGGTTTTTCCGGAAAATAAGTTTTATGTGTCAATTCTCAAATTTGGGGTTTCATCCATCACTTTGTTCTTTTAACCACTTGTAAGATTTAACATTTATCGATTTTAACAACACAATCACATGTAGAAAATCAAGTACAACTTAATGTCCCTGATTTACCACTTGTAAGTCGAAATCACTTTCGTGAATTTCTCAAGAAATGTGCCGATTCATGTTCCACGCTTACCAACCTGGGAACTCCGGCAAGTCAGGTTTTTCTATTTAAACAGATTCACCCAAGCCTGACGGTCCTTGGGCGATTTCGAATTCTTGTTCAACAATGGTGGAAAATTTGCATCATCCATTGTTAAACCTGAATTCTCCATTTTTACCTCAACACATGGCTCTTCTGGCTTTACCACACCAGATTCATCGCCTGAATGTGGCTTGTCTGACTTTGATGAGCCAGATTCATCGCCGACAACTTTCTTCTTCTTCTTTCTCTCTTCTGTCCTCAGATTTGTATCTGATGAACTCGTCTTGCTTGAATTTGCAGTCGAGGAAAACGATTCATCAGAACTCTTATTTTTACCAACAGATGAACCCGAGGACAAGATCTTCTCGAGATACTCTCTCGCCTTCTTCCTCTTCTTCCTCAGTCTGTCTTTTTGCCCTTGTGAAAGCTTTACTTTCGGTTCTTGAACTTCTTGTTCTTGAACTTTACGTTCTTGAACTTTCTGTTCTTTGGGCTTGACATTGACTGGTTTCTTCACCTGCTTCTGAGATTCAGCCCTCGATCTTTCATTTGATCTCCTTGGGCAATCTCTGGCAATGTGACCTCTGATATTGCAATTAAAGCATCTCCTCGTCTCATAACTCCAACCTTGGCAGTTAACAGCAATGTGTCCTTGATAACCACATCGGTAACACACTCTGTTATCGTACCAATCACCATTTTCAGTCCAAACATTCAAATCATAGCACTGTTTGGCTTGGTGATAATCCTTGCTCCTCTTGTATGCTGGATTTGGCTTTTGAGCACTGTGGTCCAACCTGCACCACTTATTACCAACAATTTTAGAGTTTTCATTTTTCGATTTTTGTAATTTTTCATTGCGATTGGATGATTGATCTGATGAACTTTTATTTTCTTTTTGAACATTTTTCAAAATTTTCTCTTTTTGTTTTTGTTCCACTTTCTTCTTCAAAGGTTTTTGCTTAGAGCATTCTCCCTTTTCAGTTGATTGTGGAACAGTTTCTTGAAACTTTTCTTTTAATTTCAAAAACAATTTGTGTTTTTCGAATTTTTTATTTTCATCATCAGATTTCTCATCACAATCTTCAACTTTGACTTTGTCAAAGTTTGTGACATCGTCACTTATTGGAACTGAATTTAAAGGTTTTGGACAAGGAATAGTTGAAGTATTCACAAACACCTTCAACTTTTGTTCCCATTCCTTGATTTTACCTTCTAACTCTTTGATTTTCTTTTGAGCACATTCTGCTTCCTTTTCAAGTCGAATAATCTTTTCAAGATAAGAATTGATTTCAATTTGTTTTTCAAGATTGTTTTTACCAAATAAATCTCTCTCATCTTCTAAAATTTTTATTTGACTTTGAAAATCTTTTTCAATTTTTACTTTTTCATTTCCAAAACTTTTAATTTTTTCTTTCAATTTCTGATTTTCCAATGTCAAACTGTTCAAGTTACTTAACAGTTTGTCATTTTCAGAGTTCAGCTTTACACAAGTTTCATTCAAAACAAGAATCTGTTTATCATCAGCTTGCTTCTTATCATTCAGCTCTTTGACTTCCAAAGTCAAACTTTCCGCATCTTTCACGAGTTTGTCATTTTCCGTCTTTAAGCTGTCACATGTAAAACACACTGATGCAGAATTCGAAGATTCATTCTTCACTGATTCTTCAATCTTTGAATCTTGATCTTTTTCCATCTTGTATGTTCCTGCACCAAAAAGTTTAACAAAATTAAAAGGATTCATACTTTCATCAATATAACATTTCCTTTTAATATCGTATTTCAGATTCCTCTTTGTTGCAAGACATATTCGAACTCTTTTATCGATTTCTGTAATCACATCCAATTCTAAATCTTGTAAATTCTTTCCTATCTCATTCAAAAACTCCCTTCTTTTCTTTTCTTCCTTACGACACTCTGCAAGAACCTCATTAAAGAACTGATGTGGATTAAGCTCTTGGAAAAAATCTTTTCCTTTTAGCTCAACCATGAATTCATCCCATTTAGCAGGTAATGCAGTTGTCAATTTCAATATATGTTCATCAGTTGACATTTTAATACCCGTTCTCCACAAATTGTCTGTTAGAACTTTAAATCGTGCTTCCATCTCATTTAATGTTTCATCCTTTTGACATATGAAAAGTTCAAAACTTTTAACCCAAATGTCTGTACTCACATTCCTATAATTGGTATCCACAGTTCTCATATACCAATTATTCAGGTTTTCAAGTGTATTATTTTCTTGTTCATCAAAAATCATTTCTGTCATCGTTCGAAAATACTAGACAAATCTGTAGTGACGATCAAATGAGTGAATCTAATCAGTGTCCGAATAAGCTAACCTACTCAACGTCCGAATAAGCTAACCAGAATTTGTCCGTAAAAGCTGACCAGAATTTGTCCGTAAAAGCTGACCAGAATTTGTTCGAATAAGCTGACCAGAATTTGTCCGTAAAAGCTGACCAGAATTTGTTCGAATAAGCTGACCAGAATTTGTCCGTAAAAGCGAACCAGACTTGTCACAAAAGCGGACCAGACTTGTTCGTTCGAGCGGACCAGACTTGTTCGTTCGAGCGGACCAGACTTGTTCGTTCGAGCGGACCAGACTTGTTCGTTCGAGCGGACCAGACTTGTCACAAAAGCGAACCAGACTTTTGACAGCGAATTCGAACAGAAAAACTTAGATTTCTCCTAAACGGTTAGGAATTTGGATCTGAAACTTTCAAGGATTTATCTTGATACTATTGCGCATAAGCTGTAGAAATTTGAGCGAATTCCGACCGTGAAATCTTTCTGAATCAGTAAAAGAAGGTGTAGAAATCAGAATTTTCGAGCGAAAATCGAGCTAAACGGTAAGAACTCTTCCTCCTGAGCTCTGATACCACTTGTAGGAACGTTTGACGACCTGACGAGTCTATCAGAAGAGTGCTTAGACAGAATCAGAGGCGGAATTCATTGATTCGGTCTTCGTAAAGCTTGATTTCACTACTTAACGTCTCGTTTATTAATCTGCTAACAATTTACAAGATCCGGAGACAAATTGGCAGAGCTTCTCCGTTACACCTTCAAAAACACACACATAGAACTGTTCTGGATCGCTCATATGGTCCCCTATATATAGACTTTCTGGTTCGCTTTTATGGACATGTCCGTAAAAGCGGACCAGACATAATATGTCCGTATAAGCGGACCTCACAAGTGACATAAAAGCTGACCAGACTATTACCCTATGAGCGGACCAGACTATTGACACATAAGCGGACCACAATATCCAATGACATAAACGCGGACCTAACTATACTTATGTGTTTCTTGATTTCCAATCACTCTACAATCAGCCCTAGCCTAAGACTCGAACTAAGATGTAGTCGACAGACAACTGCACCAACATTCACTGTGGTGGATGAAAGCATAAAGTTAGAAAAATACTCAACTTGAACGGACGATATGTATCAACAAACTGTGAGTGGGAATATGGCTATGAAGAATAGTATGGATAAACAATCACCGGTACGGGTTTTGGTGTTTCGGTAGGTTGAAAGAGTGTCGGGTACTTCTGCTAGTTATTCGGAATGTTTCGAATCATCACAGAAGACGTGTCGGGTTCTTCTGCTAGTAGTATGATCCAAAAATTCCGTTGTTTAAATCAGAATCAGGTTCTCAAGACAAGGATCGTTCTAATAGATTAAAGAGAATAACCCCTTTTTTACCATTTTTTACCCATAGTATACGAGCCGTATCAGAATATACGGCCCGTATATAACCATCGTATACATTGTATACGATCGGTAAAAATATTTTTTACCAATGGTATACGGCCGTATAAACCGTATACGACTCGTATAGATATGGTAAAAAATGGTAAAAACCTCTTTAATCTATTAGAACGATCCAATAAACGAAGAACAAAGCCTATTTTCAAAACGCAGGT
Organism: Helianthus tuberosus; assembly: GCA_030545235.1. Lineage (NCBI taxonomy): Eukaryota > Viridiplantae > Streptophyta > Magnoliopsida > Asterales > Asteraceae > Helianthus > Helianthus tuberosus. The sequence goes on along the minus strand of CM060431.1, from coordinate 105,309,618 downwards.
TCATACAATGCTGTAATAGGTTGTGGTTCAGCCAAAATGACATCTAGCATTACTAACGGTTCAAGTAAGTGTCTCAAACACTACTAAACATCTGCTTTCTGAATCAGAATGTTAACTTTTTAGTTGCTTATCTTGTTAAGTTTCTGACCCAACCGAAATCCACAAATTCTGTCACTTTGTGTATTGACGAAGCTGACAAACACATTGGTATTTTCTCAAAATGTGCAAACTTGAAGAATCTCACATTAAAGGAGTTTGCAACAACGGGATCAGATGGTTTGAGTATCTTTCATCCTCGTTTGGCTAATCTCACACTTGAAAATGACAACATTGGTATTTTCACAAAATGTGCAAACTTGAAAATGACAACTTGCGAGATCTGACCCAACCGAAATCCACAATTATTTTACTCATAAACCCTTGAATCCCAACGCTTCATTTGTAACCGTAAGGATGATGCAAATTTGTACGTAAAGATCTCTACACAAACTCTTCTACATCTTTTAACCAGTTGTCCATCACTTAAGACCTTGAAAGATTTGTTGAAATCGAAGCATTCACGAACCACAATGGACTCAGACTCATGTTCAAGTAAGTGTCTAAAAATCTGAAAATTCAGGTTTACCTTGTTAATTTCTCAAAACAAACTCTCGTTTCTTCATCTTCAAGAACAATGATGAACAGATGATGTCAGATAATACTTCATTTGTCGAGAAACCATTATCTTGTGATACATGAACGTTGTATTCTTGTCTTCCAGAAGAGTTTGTATTGAACCAAGAATACTTCAAACATTCTATACCTTGCAACGTATACAGGTGCAAGAGAATGGCGAGTTATTTTCAGTTATTTCTGTTGATTCACAAATTCCATTGTTTAAACCAGAATCAGGTTCTCAATACAAGGATCGTTCTAATAGATTAAAGAGAATAAACCATTTTTTTACCATTTTTTACCATAGTATACGAGCCGTATCAGAATATACGGCCCGTATACAATCATCGTATACATTGTATACGATCGGTAAATTTGTTTTTTACCGAGAGTATACGGCCGTATAAACGGTATACGGCCCGCATACATATGGTAAAAAATGGTAAAAAAATTCTTTCTTCCCTTTTTTTAGTTGCTTCTCTTGTTAAGTTTCTGAACCAACCGAAATCCACAAATTCCAACAGTTTCTTCGTAGATTCCGTCCGGTTTCCAAACTCGGTCATTCCTTGTGATACATGAACGTTGTATTCTTGTCTTTCAGAAGAGTTTGTATTGAATGGCGAGTTACCATTTTTTAACCGAGAGTATATGAGTTAGGCGTTGGAATGATTGTAGTAGTTGGACATTGGTACCACTGTGAAAATTGCATTAGGAAGCTCATGTACGTGACAAAATAAGGATGTTCGCATAAACATATATTCGTTTCATAACCTCCTCCTATAAATCAACCACAACTGACAAAGAGCCTGTATTAGAAGCCATCCTATGTTTTTTACCAACCGAAGAGGCAGCAGAAGACGTGTTGGGTTCTTCCAACATTCACGAACCACAATGGACTCAGACTCATACTACTCACCCTCCCCTGAGGAAAAGTTTTCCCGACGACTCAAGAAAATCCACAATCAATGTATACAGGTGCAAGAGAATGGCGGGTGATATAGTAATTTTCAATAATGTAGGAATGATTGAAGTAGGAGAACATTGGCGGGTGATATAGTAATTTTCAATAATTTTCAACCATTTTTTCTTTTCCTTCAATTTCGAGAACATTCTCCCTGTGTATGTGCTTGTGCTGTAGAAACCGGTGATGAATTTGTATACACAACTGAACGTTAATTGATATTGTTTTAGACAACAACAGATAATGAACGGATTGTTGGTGGATAACGCAAACAAGTTCTCCACAGTTTGTTATTCAGATCTCTATTCGGTCATCTTTCCAAACTACAACACACGATAAGTTTAAACTTTATAGTGTGTGATTTGACCAGGAAATTATTGGGAATTAAACGCATGTCCGTAATCCCGCGTTGATAGCTTCCGTTTTATTCAGACTCCTTTTTGATGTTTTATTTTTTTCTACTTTTAGAAAGTTTTGAGCACCTCACCACTCTAAAATACTTGAAAAATCAAATTTTCGTTCCATACGGGTCGTATAATAGTATACGGCCCGTATACACGTTCGTATACATTGTATACGACCAGGCAAACTTATTTACACATGGTGTATACGGCCCCGTATACACCATGTGTAAATAAGTTTTCCCATGTGTTAATATTAGGACCCTTCCTAAATTAAGATTTATTTAACATTTTTTAACATTTTTATAATTCCTAAATTTGTCTTCTAGTTTTTGGAAACAGGAAACTTACACATACCCTCTAATCCTATGCCTAAATCTACATATCTTCTATATAATTGTGCTTGAACCCTCATTAGTTGGGTAGCGATACATTTTTCGAACACCTTGGTATCATTAGGACATAAGCCATTTTGGTACCTAAATCAATCTACTTATGGTAATTTTATGGTGATTGTGATGTAATTTTATCATTATTTTTAAAACATGGTATTCTTTTAATAATATATATTTTTTTATTTTAATAACTCTATAAAACATAAATAATGTTTTTTTCAATTTAATTTGATAATTAAAAATATCACGCGATATAGTTTTTGATTTTGTGGAAGCCTAAAACGCCATATCTTTTCATTCATGAAGATAAACCATGCATTTGTAAGACTCTAAGATGCAAGGGTACAACGTGAAACAACATAGACTCTTTATTTTAGGTTTTTAATTTATGTAAAAGTTGTATATTAGGTTTTACAATTTCTTTACCATGAATCTTCTAAAGTACCATGTAATATCATTATTTTTCATGTTACTTCACAGTGGTTTTCATGTTTCTTTAAAATTTTCCATTTAATTTTAAAATATGTGAATAAGTTCTATTTCATTATAAAATATACTTATACTCTCTTTATTTAAATTTAAAGTAATGTTAATAAACACTCAATTTATTTTTATAAAGTTCTGTTATAGTTCCTAAGTATCAAGACGGGGGGAGGGGGGGGGGGGGTGAGTGGAGTCCCCGCATGTGCTAGGGTCTAGCGGCAAGACTCGAGAACACCACCACCTGCCTCGGGTCCATAAAAATTCCCGAGTGGTGAATGTCACATGTGAATTTTATGTTTAAAAACACCAACAACATATAAAGTTAATCAACTGTTTTTTTACCATTGATATGTTTAATTTGATTATTTATTAATGATTTCATATATTTATTTGTATTACACTAAATTTATAATTTTCTAATTGTTTAACACTCATTTTAATTTTTCTCAAATAATTTGTACTCGTTATTAGAAAAATCATAAATGCACAATCTAAAAAAATGAAATACTTAATGGGGTTATAATTTTTATTTACTAAAAAATGGTTGTTTATAAAGAAGCAATTATTTTATATATTACTTTAAATATAGTGGCAAAAGATCATTGCGAGTATCAAATTACCACGATTAGTTAACAATTGTAAAAATAATTAGTATCTTCTTCATGTTTTGAATTTAGTTGTTTGTCTTTCATTAATGAAATTATATTTTATAACTTTCATATATACTTTTTTTATTTAGTTTTCGGTATTGACATATCCTTTTAAAGTTTAGGGGAGTTTAATGTTACTTCATGTTTCTTTAAATTAATCTTTTATAGTAATTTTAATAAATAAAATTATGTTAATAGTTCCTAAATATCAATACTATATAAATGATTTCATACTTTTCTAGTCCTAAAAGAAGCTAATATCATTGAAGTGTTGAGAATAACTATTTTACCTTTACACTCGTAATTTTAATAAATACTCAATTAATTTTGTATAAAGTTATGTTAATAGTTCCTAAATCTCGTTACCATAAAAATGACCTGATTTTCATATTTTTCTAGTCCTAAAAAGCTAATATCATTGAAGTGTTGAGAGTAACCACTTTACCTTTTTTTATTAAATCTATATAATTGTCCCAAAAGCTCTATTTTACATTTTTATAAACCCTAAATCTATCTACTTATGCATTTTTTTATGACTGTAATGTAATGTTACCTATTTTAAAAATAGTAATTTTTTTATGCTTACTAGTTTAATATTACAGTTTTTGTTTTTTATATAGACACAAATTAAGGAATGTGTCCTTTAAAAAATGACTTTCTTTCCTAATTGTTGCCCAAAGTGTAACTCTTTGGATCGTACATGTTTAGCAGTGTTGAACGTCGACTCTTAGACATACAAATATAACAAGTGACACCTGGGGTGTTGCAATTGCTAAAGAATTTGAGCCGATCCCTAGGCTTTGTAGGTGTTACTGAGAGTGAATGAAGATGATCTTAGAATCCATCTTTGGGAATCACCTAGTGGATATGGGATTAATCCAATTTGGTTAATCTTGAAAAAAGATTGTGATGATACTTGTCGTTAGGCCCCACCAAACTTGTTGTATCTTGATCATGGTCATGGGCTGTAAACGAACCGAACGTTCAGCGAACAGTTCGTGAACTGTTCGGCGGGAAGTTCGTTTATGTTCGTTCGATTAGCTTAACAAACGAACACGAACAAAAAATTTCGTTCGATTAGCTTAGCGAACGAACACGAACACATGTCTCGTTCGTTCGAATACGTTCGTGAACGTTCGGTAATTTGTTCGGTTACGTTCGTTCGTGTTCGTTTGATTATATAAATAAATAAATAATAAACCATTTATATAAACATATTGAAAACATGAAACCCTATTTGTTTCTTAGTTAGCTAAAATTTGGACATTCTAAAACATTTTTGGGGATAATTATGGTGGTGTAGTAGACTTCTTGTGTTTTGATTTATCATTTGATGGTTGCATTTATCTAGTTATATCCAATATTTAAGGATAACAATGTTTTTATTTTATTTTTTTTTCAAGTTAAATGTTCGTTTGCGTTCGTTTTTATCTGCTTGTGTTCGTTTGTGTACGATCAGTGTTCACGAACTGTTCGTGAACAACTGAATTTCCTTAATGAACGAACACGAACAAAAACTTGTGTTCGATATGCGTTCGTGAACAGTTCACGAACATGTTAATTTTCTTAACGAACGAACACGAACATGGCCTTGTTCATGTTCGTTCGGTTCATTTACAGCCCCATGGTGATATAGTTCTTGATATTAGAGTTCTTAACTTAGCAAACTAGAACGATTATGCGGTTTTGTTGGATAATGAGTTGGGTTAAAGGAACTTTGATGGCGGGTATGTATGTTCATAATGGACCATTAAAAGCAGTTGGAGTCGTGTTAGATGCAGAAAGAAATATGACACTTTGAAGAAATTCTTGGTTGATTATCTAAATTACACTTTGACTTCTACTGGTCATTCACTTAGGTTAGGCGTGACGGCATTGCTAGAAGTGGTGGTGGTGGTGCAACTACAACATCATCATAAGTTGGGCAATATCGATAGACAACGAATAAAAGGAAGTTCAAGATTTGATAGTTCGATTACTCTTTTAATTATTAAGGACATTTTAATCATTTCAAAAAGATTTGATAAAATAGTTATGGTGTGAATTTTCTGAATTTAACTGAGAAAAACTTAAACTAATGAACTGAAATAATTATGTTGGCCAAACCACAAACGAAAACCGTGCTTTACTTGATTAGTTTTATATACACATTTCACATATCCAGATTACAGATGGGATAAACGATCCTTTGGAGTTTGGATTAACCGAGAATCTTATTAATTTGTTATACTTTATAAATGGATTCCATGCATCAATTTATGAGCCAAACTATAACATATGGGCTTAACCAGCCCTATGGGCTATGCCTGGGATTTAAAGGCCCTCTTATAAACTAGGCTTGAGATGTCTATGCCTTTTATGTCCAACTAAGGTCAAGGAGCCAAGGAGGTGGGTTTACAAAACTTTTCATACTATAAATAAATCTGAAATAAACACAAGTATAATAGAGGTGACAACTACTCGGCCTATAGAATCGTATACACTTGTATATACCGCTTTAATTGCGATATATTAATACCGTTAATGATTGTATAATCCATTCTCTTTGCTTTGTCATTACATGTGGCTAGCACTATGTACAGATATTTATACGGTTCTCACAGTTCTTGAATAAGAAACTAGTTTTGTAATAAACACACTCCTAATAGACTAAAAATCTTGGTAATGAATATTGTAGTTCCATTCATTGGTTAATTTGTCAATGTTGTTTTTAATCTTGATAGCTATACCCGTTTGTATGTCTTAGTGGTTCCGTTATGTTTCTTGGGAAAACCGAGCCAACTTTAGGCTAAAGTAACATTTGAATCAATTTTGCTTTGCGAATGATGAGTTTAGAACATGTTTAAAGTAATAGGGGTCTCATGTCATCTCAACACCTCTTCAAACACTCTCTTACCCTTTATAAAAAAGAAGTTTGTTCATTTGAGACAACCCAGTAGATTCTTATGGATCCATGGAGCCCCGACTTGTTATCATTCCACTGTCCTGAGCGAGGGGTGTTCGCAGCTCTATGAAGCCAGCCTTACGCAGTGCCCCCTACTTTAGGAACCACGTGACCAAAGCCTTCGCTCAAGCCACATGGTTCAACTCACTACTTGAAACGGGCAAGCCAATTTATGCTCCAATGGAACCAACCTGACTAGGCTTAGTCATAGTCCAACCGTCTTTAATACCCTCACTTGAGTTACAGGCAAGCGCTACCAAGCCCGGTGACACACTGTCTGTAAGCGTGTACTACAAAGCGGAGGAAAGATTGTTAACAGTCGATGTGGGATAGAAACGGTACTTTCTTTTTATATAAACTGTAATATATGGGTAGTATTTGTTTTACATATTTTGGACTTAAATAAGGGCTTAGTAATTTAGATGTCATCCAAAAACCAAATAATAGTCAACAGATAATGGTGTTACAGGAGGTTTATCTACCAAAATCTGAGAAATTTTATGTAACTATGACAAATTTTAACAATAGCATCACAGCCTAAAATTTCTGTATTAACATTTAAATATATTTCTAGTTCTGTAATTCTGTATTTACTTATAGAGTGTTAGTAAAATATATTTTCAATAAAAAATGAACTTTGGGTTGAAAGTATCTAATTGAGCAACTGAAGCTCAAATCCACGTTCATGTGTTGTAAATAATAAAATCAACGATAGGGTCACTGCTAAAAAAGGCATCAGACGTATTAAAAATTTTAATGAGACAAGTATACGATGGCGGCGAGCCGTAAAAAAGATGGTTGTTCATTTGAGACAGCCCAGCAGATTATTGTGGAGCCAAGGAGCCCCGGCTCGTTATCCTTCCACTGTCATGAGCGAGGGGTTTTCGCAGCTCTGTGAAGCCAGCCTTACGCAGTGCCCCCTGCTTTAGGAACCACGTGACCCAAGCCTTCGCTCAAGACACATGGTCCAACTCACAACTTGGAACGGGCAAGCCAGTTTGTGCACCGATGGAGCCAACCTGACTGGACTGAGTCACTGTCCAACCATCTTTAATACCCTCACTTGAGTTACAGGCATGCGTTACCAAGCCCGGTGACATTTGGCCTCCAAACGTGTATTATAAAGTAGAAGAAAGTTTGTTCATCAGTCGATGTGGGAAGTAGCTTAAAAGGAAGAAAAATAAGAAAAAAAAAATGTGAGGTTAGGCATAGGTATTACTTTAATTATTAAAATTGGTAAACTGTTGCTTGGTTTATGATAATATTACCAACCAGAAATTGTTTTTGCTTCTTTTACTTAAAAGATAAGTTGTATAAAAGTAGAGTTTTAAAATACAAGGTAATTAATATATATTAAAGCAATGACATTTTTGGTCATCTGTTTGGACATGAGATTGTTAATTTTATTTGTCAAACACTTGAAACTTTCTACTAAAAAGAGTTAAATTAGTATTGTAGCACATTTAACACATTTGCTATTTATAAAAGTTAACCTAACCAACTCGTTTTGGCCCGTTAGTCCATCTGTTTTGCTGCAGAAAATATGTGAGCAACTAAAGGTGTTTAACAAAAGAAGAACTTGTGTTGTTTTGAGACCAACGGCTAAAACATCATCACTGCACAAATGGCTATAGCTTGAAGATATATAACATACTTAAGATGTGACATATTGCTTCTATGTATACCGAATCTAAACACTGGCAAACACACTTTTTCCATATACTCTGAAATAGTCTTATTAAAAAGTAAGATTATTATTTTGCTATATTAACAAGGGAATGTTGCATTTTGTAATCAAAACACATGGATTAGTTAGTTATATATACAGAGTATATATGGACAAAAAAGTGTTCATGGTCGACCCGACTCGACATGTTTTAACTGTACTACACAATTACCTGTTTTGACACGAATCACCAAAACACATGGAGGGATGCTTTTACATGGACCTGGTTAAAAGGCGTCACATACCACGGTTACAGATTTTTTTTTATAAAATATATGGTTGTAAGGATACATGTAATAGAGTTAGAAGACATCCACAACCAGTTCCTGTAAATTTGAAATATAATTCATAATACTTATGGGTTGTGCTAATTACTGTTTCATTAATGCATAATAGTGTTTTTAGAGTTTTTACGTAACTACACATATACAGGTAACTAGGTATAACGTTTAATATCGTGTTCGAGTTTTTCAATACCTATGCGTGTGCATCATCAACGGTATTCACATATTTTTGCAATATACGTGTATGCTGTAGGTATGTAAAATGAAAAAAAAAAACCACGCAATTAGTTTGTATGCTTACATAAGTGAAGGGTGACACCTAAACAAGTGAAGGTTGATTAGCAATGAATTTGCTTCAACAAACCAATAATTTTCTTCCAATGATCTTGTTGTTGAGAAAGAAAAGGAAGTTGAAGAATTGATGGATATGAATTCAGGCTTGCATCAATGATCTTGTTCTTCCAATGATCTTTTCTAGCGACATGCACGTTTGTATATCAACGCGAAAGTTGTCACGGATTCTTGTAAGATTACTTTAAACTCTCTCCAAAAGATAAGTTTTCATTTGATCACTCTTCATATATATTAAACGCGCCATATACATCTCAAACCGGCCGACTTTCTTCAGTTTGCACAAAACTTACAATTATTATGAAAGAGAAAAAGAGCGGTTATATATTTTAAACGACTACTTTGTATCAATGTGTATATATGGATGTGTCAATGAAAAACAAACTGTCAAGGACACTCAATTCTTCAAATTCTCATATATTTCAAAAAAACTAACTACAAGAAATTCCATTAATTTCGGTTACAAACTTGAAGTGCAAATTTATCAACTTTCTGAAACTTTCTCATAAAAGAGTAAAGTAGCCTCTGCACCAAGAACATCTTCTTCTGAAACCCTATAAACTTGGCTATCTGAAACTCCAACCCAACAAACATGACAATGGTCATTTTCGGAGTTCTTTATTTCGGTAATTACTCTTCTATAAACCGTATAATGTCCACCTCCTGCATTTCCAAAGTGCTCCACAACAGAAACAAGATTGTAGATATGATGCCCATTCGGGTTCAAGTTCCAACCCTCTCGTACCTAAAGTGATACAATTGCAAGCACCATGAGAATCGACATATACAAGCAACCCAACCCGTTTCCAGCAGTGCAAAATAATACCCTTTTGTCACTAACCCATTTGACCTGTTACCCAACCCAACCCAACCCAAAAAAATGCCCTTTTGAGTTTGAGATATTGGATTTAAGTAACCCCAACTTTTGCCATTCGATTGATAACGCTCCCAACTTTCAACTTATTTTCCTCTGGCACTCCCAAACTAACTGAACCATACGCCAGATGCCACGTCACTAAACAAGTGCCACGTCATCAAAAAGCCACGTCAGCAAAAAATACCACATCAGCACAAAAGGCCACGTTACTAAACAAGTGCCACATTAGCAAAAAGCTAACTGGGTTAGGGTTCAGTTAATTTGGGAGTGTAAATAAGTTGAAAGTTGGGAGTGGCGTGGACAATTCGTAAGTTGAGAGTATTATCAGCCAAATGATGAAAGTTAGGGTTATTTAAATCCAATATCCCTTAGTTTTGACCCGTTACCCAACCCATTTGTCCACCTCTAGTTTGATGCTACATATACACAAGCAACTGACAAACCTTGCTATCTTGATGTGTAGCGGTATATTGTTCCTCTTGAATTTCTCTGTCACCTGGATCTTCTGATGGTGGTTGTTTGTATATATTATCCAATGTAAATTTATCCGTTTGTAATCTAAGAATATCAGAAAAACGAATCAGCTGCTGATTTTGTTGTACGAGTCTATCAAATGGCAACTTCAGCTCGGAATGTTTTATTTCAACTCCTTTGTTTTGGAATGGTGACATGTCCAAAGTCAGAGGAAAAGAGAGATGACCCTAAAAATATAAACATCAGTTATCAATAACAAAGGGAAGATAGAATAGTGATGCACGTGAAGAATCAAAAATATAAAAGTACCCGCAGTTTAATTGATTCTCCAAATACATTCATCGACGCACGTTGTAAGTTTAGGCACAAAATCTAGAAGAACGTAAGCACGGAATATTTTTAGAGGGTGTGTACATTACTAGTAAAGGTTAAACAAATGTGTTGACTTGTTACCTTTGGAGTACGTGCAATATGCAATTGTTTGAAAGTCTGAGAATAACTGTTTGACCAAGGTAATGATCCAAGAGATGGTAGATCTTTGCAGTCGCATGTATCTTGCTTGCTACAGCTTTGAAGCGTTTCAATATCTGTCTGACAATTTGAGCAGATGTACCATGTTAGTAACTTGTGGTATAGTTCAACCTTTATAAAAGTTATGAAATTAAAAGTCAGCTCACCTCATTTTTATTTAGCAGAGATAAATATTTCAATGCAGTGGCATGCCAACAATGAGTGCAAAAGTAATTTTCAATCCGCTCTGCAACAAAAAACCGCTTCAAGCAATCCTCTATGGAGCATCCAGGCATCTGATACAAAAACGGTATATATTAATTTGGCTCGTCATCTTGCAGCATATATAACAACAAAATCCAAGAAACTAAATATTAGTTATACGTACGATAGAACCACCACCATATGTTGGTGGTGAAAGGTATAAGCAATTGAAGAACTGAAAATCCAGAGAAATCTGCAAAACGAATAAAACAAGAAACAATTAAATTTAAATTATCCACGTTTTGCATTATGTAACGGATCAACATAAAACGTTTCAAGAATACGCTTTATATCAAATGGTCAAAATCACCCAAAGTGTATATTTAATCAGATTTGATAAAAACTAACTATATTAGGAAAAAAAAATTGAACAAGAAGGGTATTAAGTTATTGGCCCGTTATCCAACACACTCGCCCATGGCTTTATAGCCTAGTGGCATCTTGGGGGTGGGATAAGGCTTTGAGACCAATAGGTCTTGGATTCGATTCCCACAAGGGGGGTTCTTCCCATATTTATTGGGTTTCCTCCTGAATTGGTGTATAGGCATTATGCCTAGTGGAGATGGATATCATCGGGTGGTTCTGCTGGTGGCACGATGATACTCCAGTGGTCCGTCAGTGATCCAAATTTGCGGTTCAAAGAAAATCCAACACACTCATTATACCAGTAGTTAATGCGGTAAAATATCGGATATCGGTCAAGGACCGATGTTTGAGATATCGGTTATCACGGTAGGATATCGGGTGGATATCGGTAATTTTAATATCATGCTAAATTTATATATAGCAATTTAACACTAACAATTCAGTATACTCTCCTACCATTAACAAATTAACCTTTTGCAACTTGCAAAACATTAACAATTGTAGTAAGTATGAACTTACTAAGACTTAAAACGCTAACATTTAACAATAACAACTAACAATTAAGACTTAAAACACTAATAGCAACAATAAGAAAAAAGACAGATAGTAGAACTAAGAAGAAAGGTACCGATATCGGAAAAATCGGTGATATATTGGTCAAACCTCGGTCCAATATCGGTCAATATCGTTGATATTATCGGTACCGATATTTTGTACCGATATCTCGGCAGGGGACCGATAACCGATATATCACTGATATATCGGTTGATATATCGGGATATTAACTACATACACCTATACTGCTAATGCGCTCATAGCGTAGTGAAGTTCTCATTCATTGCTATCTGATTTTGGCGCCTCCATAGCGAGTTTATAGCGGGATTTCAATTTTTTTTTTGTTTTATTTTGTTTTAATATAAATAGCAATAATATATAGGTATACAATAGCTGGATTTTAGGTTTTTGTTATATATACATATAGAAACACCGTATTTGGATATAATATACATATAAAATATTTCTAAGATTTTCTTCTAGTGTATCACTAAACATAAAACAGCGCCCGCTATTTCATCGTTATCGCTACGTAGCGTATAGGTTGATTATCGCTATCGTCCGCTATTCGCTATCAACAACTATGTGCTAATGCAATCAGATTAAAAGAAAGCAGCGATTACTGAAAAGTAAAGAATAACAGAAGTACCATTCAACCTGAAACGAGCAGCTTTTGCAAGTTAAAATGCTGCCAATAATCCCATTAAATGGTCCAAGATATCTTTGCTTCCATCTTTCTAGCTCGCTAAAAATAACCCTTTTCTCTACAGTAATAAAACGGTTACTCGAGGCAGTTGCGACAGCTAGAGAACTATGGTTTGTAGGAAAATATTCTGAGGATTCTTCTCTTAGAGAAGACAGCATGTGAGCTAACGCTTCTTCTGCATCCTGAACAAAAGTTATTATATAAAACAAGGATCATAAAACAAGTAAACAGCATTGCTCAGTTTGTTAATGAAGATAGTCAAACCTGCTGACTAGTTAGATTGAAGTTTGGTGTATAATGAGACATTGCAAGCATCACTTTTCGTGGGCTTAATACTTTGTGTTCATGCCGAACAATACATAGTTCTACAAAAAGATATCAGCCCGTTAGTTATCAGCGTAAAAGAAAACGACTTTAGGAAGATTTTCAACTTGCTTAATACTTCAACTGTTATGTTTAATAACATTCTCTAGTTTTCTTGATTCACTGTTCAAACTTCCATTATATTAAATTCACACACAACCAATAATTTATATTTTAAATCTGATAAATTATTAATACCTTGCAACAGATCATTTAAAGATACTGCAAGTGGCATATCCCCAATTTGTTCACCCTCTGATGAACCTTCAAATTCCTCAACAATCTTTTGAAGAGAATTCAGAAAACAAGAACAACTAGCCAAAGCCTAACAATTTCCAAACTCAAAATTAATAAAATTATCATAAAATTATTTAAAATTTATTAAAAAATATACATGTAAACTCAAACTCCAAAGCTCAAAGCTTTAAACTACTAACAACTAATAAACAGTTTCCCAATTCAAAAAAAAAAAAAAACTATCATAAAAATATATAAAATACATACAAGTAAATTCAATACCTGCAAGACTACATTCAAGAAGCAATTATTGCCAAGATTCTGCAACCCAGAAACTAGCGGCAATCTTTTTTCCGGTGAAGATTCAGTCTCCGAGGATGCAGACCAAGATAACAAGAGATTGTTAAAACCCCTTCTTCCTCTGCCATCTTTTAGAGCTAAAATCAAACCAGCAACACTGATGATGCTGCTTGCTAGAGAGATTTGGAAGCCAGATGAAGTAACCCAATGGGAGTTGTGTGAGATGGTTCTAAACCCATGTTTGAATGAATGAAACAACGATTGAAGCTTCACGTCGCCCTGAATTTTCATTTGGTTGAATCTTGGGTTCCCGATGTAAATTAGGGTCATCGACGGTCACTTGATTGTCAAAACCCACCCCAACTTTTACTTGAGGGTTTGCAGTCCATCCCGGATGTGTATGGTAGTTAGACGGTTTTCACATTTGTTAAATTAATAGTAAATTACAAAAAACGTCCTTAATGTATGTCACTTACACTATGTTCTCGAGTCTCATTTAACAGGGGAGGGAAGGAAAATTTTCTCTCTTAATCTCTCCAATTTGGGAGGATCAATATATGGTCATATTTGGTCATATTTTTTTCCTTTTTCCCTCCCCTCCCCCTGTTAAATGAAACTCGGGAACATGGTTTTTCATATTTTCACCTCTTTTCCCTCCCATCCCCCTGTTAAATAAAACTCGGGAACAAAGTGATTGCAAATTGTGTCTTTTATCTTTAATATTTACAGAAAACGTACTCGATGTTTGCAAACTCTAGCAAGTTATGTTCTTTATCCCTAACTCAATTAATTTTTTGTGGTTAAATCTGACTAAATGGACCCACATGAGGGTATTCTGGTCATTTTACTCTCATGTGGTGTCCATTTGTTCAGATTTAACCACAAAAAAACCGTCATGTAGGGTTCATTTGGTCAGATTTAATCACAAAAATTAATTGAGTTAGGGCTAAAGAACATAAGTTGCAAGGGTTTGCAAACATCGAGTACGTTTTCTGTAATTATTGAAGACAAATGACACAATTTGCAATAAGTGATATACATAAAGGACAATTTTTGTAATTTACTCTTTAAACAATTTACCCACACACACCCTTTATGACTTGGATACCGCTAAGTGACGAATTCATAAATTTTCATCAGCGATAGTACAAAATAGGTCATGTTAGAATGGGTTAGGAAATGTCGTCTCATGACGGATTGGGTTAAAAATTTACAATAGTTTATAGCAAATTTTCTCGGATTATAACAGGTAAGAGCTGGGTAGAGAGATTGGAACCGGTCAAAACTTAACTAATGAAATTAGAAAATCATAGTCCTTTTTTGTATTATTATACAGTTGGATTGAGTTTATTTGGTCACGAGTGAGCCTTTTAGGTCGAATGGGTCAAAAACACTGTATTTTAATTAAACAAAAATAGTTGAATTGAGTTAAGTTCATTTTTGTCTTTGTGGCCTGGTCATTAAACCAGTTGAATATAATCGACAAACTTTCAACCTAAGGGGGTTTAAGATCTGGTTTTGACAGTTTTAGGTCAAACCACGAGTCAAACAGTTAGTTGCAGCTTTTGATTGTTGAACACAAAAACTGAATTGTTAAAAAGGTAAATCTGAATTAAACCAAATTGTTACCAACAAGTTGGTTTTGGTTTCAGTGGCGGAGCTACCTTACGCCGGGGGGCAATGGCCGCTACGGCTTGGAGCGGAAAATTTTGGAAAAATTAGTGTAAATTTTGGAAAATTTTGAGGTTTTTTTGGATTTCGTTACGGCTTATTTATAAAACGTTACGGCTTGGCGGATTTTCTAGATCCGCCGCTGTTTGGTTTGGTTTCATGATTTGAGCTTCATACGCAATTATAAAAAATGATGTATTGTACTTCATGTAAAGTTGAGATTTCAACCATACTTAAATTTAATGGCGTTTTTGCATTAGAACATGCTAATAAAGTACATTATTTGTTATAAAAACTTATTTATAAAATTTATGAAATAGATATAATCCTATATACTAAAAACCAATGTCGATGGTGAATCCTTAATGTTTTGTGGCCTTATGGCCAATGTTTTCAGAACCGGACCGGAGGTCGACTCGGTCACCTTACGGGGTCAAAGGTCGGACCGGTCCGACCGGTTCGACCGGATTTAAGAACCGGATTACGTCATAAATTATATAAAAATATATATAAAACATAGAAAAAATAGATAAAATTCCAAATAATTAAGGAACTAAAAACACGACCGTTAGTCACCTAAAAACATTCAAAAGTACCAAATCTTGCAACTAACTATCAAACATAGTGTCAAATCTTGTTTTGAGTTTTTTAGATTAGGTTTTGAAGTGATTTATTCCATATTTAATTAAAAAAAAAATGACCGGCCCGACCCTATGCGACCCGCCGGCCCGACCTCCGGCCTGATGTTGGTCCAGTTTGATGGCATGAACCGGCCCGGATGAAGTCCCGGTTCCCGGCCGGACCGGTCCGACCGGCCGGGCCGGTCCGGTTTTCAAAACATTGCTTATGGCTTCTGTTTGTTTCATGTAAACCCTTAATGTTTTCTGTTATTGGCATTTATGGTCCTTTCGCCAACTATGACATAAGGGAATGCTTGCTTAGAGTGTCATACATGTTTGTGTTTTTGACGGGTCATTTTCTCTCTCCCGTTTATTTTTTTCTGACAAAATTTGGTCTAGCTGAGGTTACGGTTATGTCTTCATATCCACCTAGCATTAACTTGGTATGCGATATAATTTGTAATGACAACACCTAGCATTGAAAAGTATATTAGTAATAACAATATATTTTACATTCGATCTTAGACATCGTTTAAATAACTGTGAGTAGATAGCCATTCATCCACCATAGAAAAAGCTTCTTTAGGCTTGTTTAATGCCACTACATGACCAGCACCCTACATAATGCAAATATATCATTTTAGTTTGTTCTAGTTTCATTTTGTTTAGTTATGTTTTAAGCAATATAAGTGAAATTCAAAGTATATCCTTCTGAGTCAATCTTGTTTGGTTAGAGTTTGGCCATGCCACTTATATTACATGTTTCTTACCTTAATAGTTGCATACGTTAACGTGTATCCATTTTTAGCATATCTTGTCCGGTATCTACAAAAGCAAAGAATAGTCAGTTTACATGTCTAATAACTAAAAAAGATGCTTAAGTGAGCTCACCCAGCTACTTGGTTAGTAACAAACCATGGCTTCCACGGGCTTTCAGTTGGAAGATCTAGAGACGTAATCCATTGCTCAGTGCCGACATATGGGAAATTCATATCATGATCACCACTACAAATAGATAATTACTTAAGAGATTAAAATATAAGTAATTACCATATATGCCTACACTGTAAATATTATTTTTCAGAGTATTTGCAATACCTAATGATCAAAACTTGAGAGTTTATTGCAACAAGTTGTCTATGGTAATCGACGCTACTGAAGATGTCATATGAGTAATACACAGTGTCTTCTTTGTTCATATCATATTGTAGAGAGTAATTTGATTTGTGCCAAGTTTCAATCGTTCCCTACAAAAAGAAATCAGCATAAAATCAATTCAAAAGAAAATGGAGTTTTGTTTTTAGATGACTGCAAAAGACCAAACAATTTGTGAAATTTGTATACATAATGGGACTTTATTGAAGATGTTTAAAGGCCAAGGTTTCTCTAGGTTTTAATATGATAAAACTATATATAACAATTTGCCTTAATACAGATTTTACTAAATAAATGATATCGGTAGGTACTTTCATTTATATATTGCTATATTATTGTGACAGCAATACTACAACCTTTGAGAGCACCCGCCCATTTATCATTGAATCAGTGGCGGATCCAGAATTTTTTTTCAATTGGGTCCATTTTTTCGGTGTTCAAAGTTTTCATAATAAAACGTTAAAATTTCCGGGTCGGTCCTCGTTAGGGTCGGGTCATAGCGAGGTTTGAACTAGATTTAAAAAAAAACAGAAAAAACATGCTATATAAGGATCCAGAATTTTTTTTCAATTGGTATATTATTGTGACAGCAATACTACAACCTTTGAGAGCACGCCCATTTATCATTGAATCAGTGGCGGATCTAGAATTTTTTTTCAATTGGGTCCATTTTTTCGGTGTTTAAAGTTTTCATAATAAAACGTTAAAATTTTCGGGTCGGTCCTCGTTAGGGTCGGGTCATAGCGAGGTTTGAACTAGATTTAAAAAAAAACAGAAAAAACATGCTATATAAGGATCAAACCCATGACCTCTTGTTGGAAAAGAGAGAGATTTACCA
Organism: Helianthus tuberosus; assembly: GCA_030545235.1. Lineage (NCBI taxonomy): Eukaryota > Viridiplantae > Streptophyta > Magnoliopsida > Asterales > Asteraceae > Helianthus > Helianthus tuberosus. Next base: position 105,291,833 of record CM060431.1, on the reverse strand, counting down.
CTACACCAGGTTTTCTTTTCTTTTCTTTCTACGGTGTCCACCTAATTGTATTTATGGGGTCCTTATACAATTTAATATACCGAATCTACTAATTTTTTAAAAACATTGTGGTCTGTGGACCCCGACCCACTCTATATGGGTCCGCCCTTGCATTGAATCATTGAGTAAATAGTGTCATTAGTTTTTAAGTCATTGAAAAACAACATACCTCACGAACATGAAGTGCTTTCTGAACAACTTTATTGTTTGCCCAATATCCTAAATATATATCAGCAGCTGCCTGGAGATATAAAATAATTGGTAAACTGATCATATTCTCTTAGTTTTGTTAACTATGAAAGGTTGATTTGATAAAAAAAAAGATCCACACATACATACATACATACATAAATGCACGTACATACGCATGTACGTAGAGACCGTGGAAGGATCAAATACTGATAGATCTTAACATGATAAACATAGGAAGCAAAGTGTTGATACGAATACAAAGTGTCGATATCCAAATATCAAAATGTTGATATGTAACAAATAGTGTTGATATGCAACAACATAGTGGTAGTTATATATCAACATTGTTTGTTACATATCTAGGGCCGGCTCTTGGGCCGGTCAAACCGTACCGTCGCCCGAGTCCCAAATTTTCAAAGTGCCCGAAAAAATTTTATAAGCTTTTATATATATATAAAATTATATTATTTAGTATATGCATCCATTTATTATGCAACAAAGTGTTGGTGATAGAGTGGAAAAAATCTTCTCAAGTTAATGTAGAGGTCTCAAGTTCAAGTCTTAGTCTAGGCTCAACCACTAAGGTTTTAATTTTTTAATTCATTTTCCCTTAACCGTAATTTTGCGCCCAAATCCTTTTGTCGCCCGGAGCCCAAAATTTTTTGAGTGTTCTTGGAGACGGCTCTGTACATATCAACACTTTGTTATTTGCATATAGCACATTGTATTTCTATCAAAACTTTATTTCTAACTGTTTTTAGGTTAAGAGTATTGTGTATCAGAACCTTCCCCATACATACATACACACATATATATCTATATGCTTGTGTGGGGATATTTTTTAGTATGAGAAAGAAAAGTTACAAAACAAGTTGGCTCTGGATTTACAGCATCACAAACTGGATCCAATATATTGCCTATGTTAAGTCCGCTTGTGCACTGGAATTAAAAAAAATTATCAGAGATTGTGATAAAAAGTTACACATCTAATTAAATATTTTCAATTTGTACCTCATCTATCCGTTGAAGATTATATAAACATACTGTGTTATCCGGATTAGAATTTATGTAGTTTCCATTACAAGTTTCTTTTGTAGACTGAAATATATCAAGAATCATAAAGATGTTAGACCATGGCTCAGAGCCTCAGATTGTGAAGTAACTATGTTATGAAGTAGATATATATATATATATTGTTTTACCTCGTATATACCATCTGAAATAAGTGCAAGCCGGTGAGCAAACTCTAATCTCGAATTAAAATCAATGAATTTATCGGTTAGAGGGCTAACACATATGCATCCCTGTATGATGGGAAACATATTAATATTACTCACACATAGTACACATACATATGCGTACGCGTGCACACACAGATACATATACACACCAATTAGTAAATAAAAAAAATATTATTTTTCAGTAGTGATATGAAGAAGTTCAGTATTTACTTTAATATTCACTTGTGGTTGATTTCCATGTTGATTGCCTGCATTAAACCAGAGTAAATATTGTAATTAGGATATAAATGATATGATATAGTACATAAAAATGGAAATTGTTACCATTGTATGTCTCTAAAGTAGCAGCTGGTATAACAAGACCATAGTATGAAATCCCAGACATGTAGAATGGATTATTAAGAAACCTTGGGTGCTCCACAAGCCACTATGCATAAAACACATAAAATTTATTCAGAGGATGAGTTATGGGCATGTGTCCGCCAATAAGTCTAGGGAGTGGGGTTCTAGAGTGAACACTAATGTATTTGCGAACTGAGTGAACAAATCTTGGCCATTGATTTACACAAGTGGATGGCTAGGATTTAATCATCAAATCGTAAAATACACTAGTGTATTTCATCATCAAATCATCGCCATTGATCTACACACATGTATGACCAGGATTAGTTCGCTTAGTTCGCAAACTACACTAGTGTTCACTCTTGAATCTAATCCTAAGTCTAGGATTAACAAAAAAAAGGGAAGTTGGTACAAGAGACTAAATAATATAGGGGTTAAGTTATTCTACAAAGCCTCCTAAAAGTAAGAAGTGTAAGAAGGTATTATATAGTGACAAGTGTCCAAGAACCTAAAACCTAAACACATACACCACCACCCAAAACCTAAACACCCACCCCCACCACCACCACCCAAAAACCTAAACACCCACCTCCACCCCACCACCGGGTTTATTTTTAGGAGTCTTTCTTCTTCGTACACTTCTTATTTTTAGGAGCCTTTGTATTTGATTCTAAACCAATAATATAGAGGTTGTAAGTTTGAGTCAGTGAAAGAGAAATATATTTGACATTTAAAAAATGATAATATTGATGTTGCACTAAACTTATCTAACCTTTTGTATAAAGTCATAACATTGTAAAGCTAAAATGGTATCACTGCTCCTTGATGCTTCCCATGTTTTAGCATATGAAAATCCTACACCAGTGGGTAGATCTACAAATATCATATTAGCTACCTACAAGATTATACAATTATTTGTAAGATTAAATATATTACGTATTAATATTTAATCTGTAGCCATTATAATCATTTACATTATATAGATCAAAATATATAACAATCCTATTAAATAATTAGTTGGTAATTGTTGATGGACCATATTACCCTTATTAACTAATTAGGGTTTCCTCCTGGGTGCTTATATAAGGAGAGTTATGTGGAGGTTAAAGGGTTAGACAGTTACACATTAGACACAACCCATTAGCCATAACATCAATAATATTCGACCTCCATCTCCATAACCGATTCCCTTGTCGGTTTCTCATCATCACCATCATCAGTCAGCACCCTAAGGAGGAACCAGACCAAGATGACAATCATGTCAACCCTTAATGGATTCTCTGCTAACCTGTGCTGATGCAACCAAAGGTATGTTTTCATGTTTTCATTATGTTCAAACAGAACTGAACCAACATGTGGTATCAGAGCATATGTTGATTAGTCGGTTCTGTTTTCTATCCGTAAATCTGGATTAAAACTGGAAAACAGGTTTTAAAACAATAATTAAAAAAATTTCGTTTTTTCATCATCCGAAGTTATTACTGTTCGATTTATGTCATCTCGGATCAATTTCGGATCATATGTTTCATCTATTTTACTGTACCGAAATCATAATGTTCAAGAATTTGTTTAAATGTTCAATAATTTACCAGATTTCGGATATATGGTTTAAGGTTATTTTTTTAGGGTTCATCATGTTCTTAGTTAAAATTCGAATTTCCTTATGTTTTGGAATTTGATTTGAGTTGTTGAATGTTTTTCCAATTTTGATCTAATTTTTTATCTAATAAGTTTTCGAAATCTGTTAAAAATATAAACAGATTATTTTTTCGAAATTAGTGATAAAATTAGATCAAAGATAAAGTAGGAAACTCTATCACAATCCCAAATTTTCGAATTTTTTGTTATGTTATCACAAAAGGAAAAACAGCTATTAAACAGAGGATTCGAAATCTTTAATGTTCAAATCGCACAAGTCCCTTAACAGTCGCACAAGATCAGATCAAGAAAAAAAAAATTGATCTGATCGCACAAGACTGATCACACAAGGGAAATCGCACAAGACCTGTGGATCGCACAAGATAGTGCTGATCGCACAAAACTTGGGCCTGACTAATCGCACAAGTTTTGGGCCTTACTGATCGCACAAGTTATTGGGCCTCACTGATCGCACAAGTCCTCACTGATCGCACAAGGCCTTATCGATCGCACAAGACTTGGGCCTTATCAATCGCACAAGACTTGGGCCTTATTGATCGCACAAGGCATTACCGATCGCACAAGTGCATTACTGATCGCACAAGACTCGAAACCTCATTATTTCTTTAAGCTGTTTAATGTGAATAATTGAATAATTGGTTTTGTAATTACTTAGCTAATTAATAAGGATCACATAATGTTTTACAAAACCAAAATAGCTTAACTTGAATGAGCTTCTGATATATCATTTCTGGCCAAAGCTGACTTGATACATCTACTTATCATTCAAGTATTACAAAAGCTATGTTGTGTATGCATCATAAGCATGAATGTCTTAATTCTGGCCAAAGCTGATTTAATTCATTCATAGATGGCATACTCAACAAGTGCACAACTAAAGTGATTGTTTCAATTCTGGCCAAAGCTGATTTGTTACAACCACTTTGCACATATGCTTAAATGATTACACTTCTGGCCAAAGTTGTTTTGTCTTCGTTTAAGTATAATTTTTTAGCTAAGTCTATTATTTTGATGTTAGTAATAGACATATCACAATCTCTTCACATAATGATCCTTAGATTAATGATCCTTAATTATGTTTTTTTATGATCATTTCGTCTGCCTTATTCTTAGTACCCATAATTTTACTCACTGTATTTTTTCTTCTATTAATCTATATCTCATCCACTCTAATTTTTTAAACCTAAAATGTTTGCTTTATTTAAAGTTTCTATTAGAATTAGCTCTTAAATTAAATCCTTGATTATTCCCTAAGACACGATAATCCTATTGCTCTCTTCTGATAAAGATTCTAAAGAAGAAAATTTAGAGCATGATGAATAGGACAAATCGACCATGATGTCTATTATGATAATCAAGAACTCTCTAACGTAAATGCTATCACTAAAGTTATTCCAGATTAAGTCTTCCCTAAGACTAATCTATAATTATGGAATAATCACTAGAACTCCTAAGATGCATGCCTTAATTTGAAACTCTAAACTATGAAGTTAAGTGGTATATGTGAATACATTATAATGTACAAAACCATGACCCATAAAGTTAAGGGCTTACGCATGGAAATAAGTACATTTTTTCCAGTACATTACATACTAAGATTTTCACTTGTACAATTTGATGCATTACAAATCAACTACAACACTCAAAAAATACCAAAGTATAACGAGTGTGTTGATAAGCAACATATGTACAAAGAAATAAATGTTTAAAGCTGGAACATAAGTTGTTATTCACCTTACAACCACTTAAAATGTTTAAAGATGATTGTTCTAAGGTCCATAGACAAATTACAAGTGCTAATTCCAACTTTAAGGTTCTTCAAGGGAAAATCTCACTGCATAATTATGTCATTAGACTAGACATAAGCAACGAGACTATCCATTATTTTAAAGAACAGTTGGGTAAATAAACTAGATAGTCACTTACTAATGATATCTAAGTCTGATAATTTTAATATTCCAATTAACATATGATTAGTTGACTCTAGTTCTATACGTTTCCTTACCAGAATTCGACAAATAACTAACATGAGAGTTAGTGACAAAATTAAATGTTAACGCTATAAGAACCATAATGAAGCAGTCTTCTAACAAAGCTTTTCGATACATTATATTCTGATTATTAATCAGAGTACAGTATCATTAATTAAGCAATGTTATGAAGGTTGTGAGGTTTGCATAGTCAACATAAAGTCACACTTACCTTAAACTCTCATCTTATTTGTTCTAAATATCTGGATTGAAACATTACTAAAATGAAACTAGATGATACCTTACATTTTCACAACTTTTGTCATCATGCAAATGAGAATTTGACAAAAGAAAAATGAGACTTATAAATTTCATCCATTATAACCAAAATTCATGAGAAATTATGACATGGTTAATGAGGATGATTATTCAACTAATCTCATTCTAAGTGATTTCAAATCATGACGTTAAAGCCCTAAAATATTACTTGGCTTAAGGAATAAGTATGGGTCCATCATAAGTCATTCATTGACATTCGTGGAACTTATTCCAAATGGAGTATTCAGACATAATTTATTTATCATTTGAAAGACTATCAACTTGTAGCTAACTTTTGTCGCATATGGCCCACAGTCTTAGAAGAAATCTATTCATATGTTTACTTATTAGGATTTCTATTAAATATGTCCTTAAGTTTCTTATGACATTTGGACGTTAAGGAAGTCAAATAAAGTCTAACGTATATATGATAGGTTCCCACGTAACGTACCTCATTGAAACTTCTCTTGTAGCATTTCTAGAGATATCAAAGATCAGTGGGAGCATTAAATGTCTTAATAATAACTTGCAATAGTTGCAAGAGGTGGGGGAGTGAAAACTTTATATTACTTCAATTTACACCTCTTGTACAAGACACCGCTCCATCACGACACTGTTCTATCAAAACTTATCTCCTTAAAATCTAATGCTACTCTTACAAAAGTTTCATTGTTGCTTAATTGTGGACACACTTAGATTTCTTACCTAAACTAACATAATCCTTAACAAGAGAAACTACAACGACTAACGTCATTAATTTGTTTTCTCTATTACAATTTTTTCGGTCGTTAAGTATTGACCCTAAGCATGCTGAGTTCCTAAAGATTTCTAAGGTCAGTGGGAGCAGTCAACGTCCTTATTATGACTTGCAAGGAATACAAGAGGCGGGGGGAAGAGTGTCATTAAATTTCACTCCAAATTTAACTCCGATTACACCTCTTGTACACCATACTGCACCAACTCTTATAAACTTAGAATGAAAATGATAGCAACCTAATCAAGAGCTAATCCATAAAACTGAAACTTCTAATAAACCCAATAATCAACTCAGGAGGTCATCCAGGTTTAAAAGCCTACTAACTTTGATGATTACATAACCTCCCTAACTGAAGTTGAAATGGATTTTGGAAATGTTTACTGATCCTATCTCTTCAAATTAAGCCATTAGTGTCAATCAATATTCTTAATGGAATAAAACAGTTTTCTAGTAAAACTGATTTTATGTGTTCGTATAACGTTTGGGATTTGATTGAATTACGTAAGAGTGTTCATAAGAAAACCAAATCCTAATATAAACGTTAAGACACAAAGGAGCATGATTGATTGTCAAAGGTTACACTCAGAAAGAGATGAATTATCAAAGAGTCTTTCTTACCTATCTTACAAAAGATTTCTTTAAGGATCATCGTTGTTCTAGTAGCTTATAATAGTTTAAAGCTACATTAGATGAATATTATAAACAATTTTCCATAACAAATGGCTGACACATTTACATGTTCATTAGATAACAACCTAAAGTTTCAAACTGAAGGTTAAAGAACACTTTATTTGTAAGCCAATAAAATCCATGTGTGGGTTAATGCAAACATCATTATGTGATGAAAAGCTAACGTAATTATTTTCATCAACAACCAAGTGGATTAATGTACCTACCTCAAAATGAGTGGGAGCAACTAAATTAAACTTGTCTATATAGATGATATTCTTTTGACAAGTATATGTTACATAAGTCAAAGCATTGTTAACACAAACTTTGATATAATAGATCTCAAAGATATCTCTTACGTGATTGATATCATAACATACTGAGATAGACCCAATGGGATATTAGTTCTGTTCCATAAGTTTAACCTTAAATGGGTCCTTACATATGTAACAAACAATACTGCTCTCCTTTAGAGGATAATAGGATAAGTGAGATTATTTATTTACGCTTCATTAAATTAGAAGCCTTATGTAAGTTTAAGTCTATACTCGTTTAGATATTATTCACATTGCAACACATTAGATATGTCTAGATTAATGTGTAGCATCTAATGGAGTATTACAATATCTTTAAAAGAAACGAGAGGCTATTATTTGAAGAAGAAGTGAGAATTAAAACCGGTTTATTATTATAACTTTGTGATATTCAAAGATGATAAAATGTAATTTCGGGTATATCCTTATGTCAGCAGACAAAACCTATTTCATGGAGGAGTCATAATGCACTGATATTAACAACCTAAGTTATTACGACATAATATGGTCACTAAATGTTGTTAGAAGTTTATCAGTGGACTCATAAGTTTATTAACTCCATATAATGTTTTGAAGACTTAGTGTGATAAAGTCAGCTACCATAACTCATTGAACAGTAACAGTTCAAGAGGTACTGCATTAAGTTTCGATACGCAATTAATTATTCGTTTATGAACGAATTGAGGAAACTAAGTTTGTATCGAATACATTCATGATATGCTTAAGGATCCTATAACTGAAGGGCTATTACCCATAAGTCTTATTAAGAGAGCTCATAGACGGGTATTAGTTAATGGCCATGCGCAATTGCATATCGTACTATGAATGACTAAGTATTAGTTAATTTTCCTCATCAGTTTGATTTTGTACGTCTCTAAGAATATGTCAAGTCGACATAATGGCATATAAGACAAATAAAGTTACAAATCAAACAAAGGGCTTATGCGTATTTTGATCATGACGATTAGGTTTTAAATTAAGGCTATAGTATGATTAATGGGGGTCCTGAGTCGCATAATGATTCAACGGCTGTATTTCTCTGCTATAGTACTTGTTTAAGGCTAAAATGAGTGTTAACTCCTGATCAGGCTTATCTAATACTCATAGTAAATGATTACTCGGCTAAGTGGGAGAATGTAAGATTAAATATATTACGTATTAATATTTAATCTGTAGCCATTATAATCATTTACATTATATAGATCAAAATATATAACAATCCTATTAAATAATTAGTTGGTAATTGTTGATGGACCATATTACCCTTATTAACTAATTAGGGTTTCCTCCTGGGTGCTTATATAAGGAGAGTTATGTGGAGGTTAAAGGGTTAGACAGTTACACATTAGACACAACCCATTAGCCATAACATCAATAATATTCGACCTCCATCTCCATAACCGATTCCCTTGTCGGTTTCTCATCATCACCATCATCAGTCAGCACCCTAAGGAGGAACCAGACCAAGATGACAATCATGTCAACCCTTAATGGATTCTCTGCTAACCTGTGCTGATGCAACCAAAGGTATGTTTTCATGTTTTCATTATGTTCAAACAGAACTGAACCAACATTATTTTCATTCACCATGCATGCCAAAAACTTAGACATCCTTATGAGAAAAAAAAATATATTTTATTTTATATATCATTGTATAAAACATGTGACAAAATGCCAAGTAGGAATTAACCTTTGCCCATGAATTTTGGTTCAACTCAAATGTAATGTTAGTCCATGTTGAATTTTCATAATTGATACTTAGTGGACCTGCAAAAGATAGTTGGATTAGTATTGGTTAGTAAATATATGATTTTCTTAAAATCCAATCATCAATGACTTGACCATAACAGTAAACCTATTGTTTTATAGAGGCATGTCAAACTTTAGAGTGAATTATAAAATGTGTGCTTTAATTTTTGAGGTATAAGTTTTGGGGTTTTAACATATTTGAAGCAATGGCTTACAACATCAAATTGGATTTAGCGTTCACCAGATTTGAATAGATGTGGGGGGGTTTCTTGGACGGGAGTGCGGTAGCGATGGCCGGCTAGTGATGGTGGTGGTTGGTAGAGAGCAGTAGAGTAGAGAGAGATGGGGTGAAAAAAGACATAGTTAATTTTCTTTTAGAGTAAATTGCCAAAATCGTTTATGAGGTTTGTGCGTGTTTGCCAATTTCATCCAAAATAACTTTTTTTGTACAATATTGCCCCTTCACTTTTGGAATTTTTTGCTATTTTCATCCAAATATCTAATTTGCCTTATATCTTCTATCAAATATTTGGATAAAATGGCAAAAAATCCTAAATCTCGGGGACGATTTTGGCAAAAAAAAGTTAGACATTTGGATGAAAATATATTTGTTACATGATATATGGATGGATTATTATAGACCATGCATTACAACATTTAATCTAAACGACGGAAGACATAACAACGGAAGAAATAAGCAATCAACATGGTTAAGTAACATGTATGGAGTTAAAAGTTCGCTTTAACTATGATAAGGTAATTAAAAAAATAGCTATTTTTTTTACTTGGTATATTGAAGGGTTAATATAGATCATATAGTTTTTAATCTAAACGACGGTAAAAATAAGCAACAACACGATTGTAGGAACACCGTTCACAATATTATGATAACAAAATATAAACAAGAAAAAATGAAACTGAAAGAATGGTGACTGAGGCACGCAAAGAACACGCTTCCCTTAAAACAGATTTCGGGTCACCCAGTTGAACCGTCTGTCTCCCAGGGTACAACAGCCGAAGCAGTTAGTACTGCCGGGACTAGCCTAGCAACTGAAGATGTACCTGAAACAAGGACGTAGAGTTCCTTCAGTGATGGGAATGATTGATCGTTGGTGATGCAACTCATGCAACGTGTATCAGAGAACAGAGAAGAAAGAGCTGTGTCTGTTGGTTTCTGTTGGTGTGTTATAACTGATGAGCTAATCTCGTTTATATAGGCACAACAGCACTGATCTTTAACAATCATGCAGAGACATAGTGCAGCACTGAGTGTGATAATGCAGCCACTGAATGAGATAATGGCCATTAATCTCTTAGTTCAGTAAGAGCAGCACTTCAGCAGTCATTATCAACAATTAGGTAGCAGTCAACTTCAGCAATCAGTTTAGTAATTAGGTACCAGCTAAAACCGTCAAAAATCATAAGGCGGCTCGCGGCGATGCGAGTGGGCGAAGTGCAAAGTGCGCCATCAAAACGCCACATTACGCCCATCGCCCCCGGTCCCGGGCGCGGGCGCGTTCGGGCCCTTACGGGCCCTCAGGCTTGCCACTGGGTGTGTCCACTTGTATAGAAGATATCATCTTCCTTACACTCCTTATTATAAACCACTCTCCTATTCTTCATCCCACCAATGTGGGACAACTTGTATACTAAAACACAAGTTTTTCCAAATAGTCCAATGTTCTCTCTAAATTATTTTTATTTAATGAAAATACAAAATTTCCATTAAAACAAAATTTCCATTAAAAATTTTCCAACAATCCCCCACATGAATGGAAATTAATCCACTTCCAGATTTCTCAATACAACTTCAACAGTTGAGTATTGCCAGATAAGTAGGTGTTTCCTTTGAACTTTCCATTGTGATGTGTACTTAGTCTCTTAGCGATTAGTAGACGCGATGTCCTTGAACAAACCCCTTTTTACGTAGACGTTATTACACATCACACATTACTCTTCTTGGTCTGGCTAACCCCTCATAGATGTGTCCGTTATGGTTATGGTCATGGAACACCATCCTGGTTCTGTGAGAGCTCTAGGAATTGTGCCCCCAATTCCATTCGAAGCGACCTCACTTCTCTCTAACATAGGTGATTTACAAATCATTAAAAGCCATATGCTTAACATCTCTTGATATCACTGATTTTAAGCAGGAATGGACTAGGAAGTTTGTAACTCCCTTTGTCTGTTGGGGTACTCCCCCACAGTGACCTCAGTTTGTACAGTTAGGTGGTCCTATTGAGCCTAGATCATGGGATCTCCAATCTTCTAGGATAGGTTTTCCATTGTACAAACTTACTCACAGGGCTTTAGTCCCATTCCCATTGACGACTTATGTACTACTTCTCTGCTTAAGCCTTTAGTAAGCGGATCCGCAATGTTATCTTCTAACTTTACATAGTCAATCGTGAGAACTCCAGTTGAGAGTAGTTATCATATCGTGTTATGTCGACGTCGTATGTGCCTTGATCTGCCATTATACATTGCATTTTGAGCTCTACCAATAGCTGATTGGCTATCACAATGTATGCAAATGGCCGTCACAGGTTTAGGCCATCTTGGAACATATTCCAAGAATTGACGTAACCATTCTGCCTCTTCTCCAGCTTTATCTAACGCGATAAACTCAGATTCCATCGTGGATCTAGCTATAAGAGTTTGTTTGGACAACTTCCAAGATATAGCTGCTCCTCCAAGGGTAAACACATAACCACTTGTAGATCTAGAAGCTTTCATATCGGATATCCAGTTGGCATCACTGAATCCTTCCACAACAGCTGGATTTTGGCCATAATGCAGTCCATAGTTTCTCGTGTATCTCAAATACCTTAATAATCTTGTCATACTCTTCCAGTGCTCTGTACTAGGATTACTAGTATATCTACTTAGCCTACTCACAGCAAATGCTAAGTCTGGCCGAGTACATGACATTAGATACATAAGACTGCCAATGATCCTTGAGTATTCCAATTGAGCAACACTCTCGCCTCTATTTTTTGACAAATGTTGAGAGGTATCAATTGGAGTTTGAGCTATACTCGTGTCCTCTGGACTGAACTTCTGAAGGATCTTATCAACATAATGAGATTGACTCGGTACCAAACCAATTTGGGTTCTAATGATCTTTACTCCAAGAATCACATCTGATAGACCCATTCATGTCAAATCTCGATTTCAACATGTCTTTAGTAGATTTGATCATTTTATCATCACTCCCAATGATAAGCATATCATCTACATAAAGGCATAAGATCACATATCCTTTAGAAGTGTCTTTCACATAGACACATTTATCGCATTCATTTATTTTGAAACCATTGTTAAGCATAACTTGGTCAAACTTTTGATGCCATTGTTTTGGAGCTTGCTTTAAACCATATAATGACTTAACGAGTTTACACACTTTGCCCTCTTGACCAGGAGCAGAGAAACCCTCTGGTTGCTCCATGTAAATCTCTTCCTCTAATTCTCCATTGAGAAATGCGGTTTTTACATCCATTTGATGTATTTCCAAGTTTCTCAAAGCTGCAATTGCAAGCACCAGTCTAATAGAGGTTATTCTAGTCACAGGCGAGTATGTGTCGAAATAGTCAAGACCTTCTTTTTGTCTAAACCCTTTGACCACAAGCCTTGCCTTATACTTTTCGACAAAGCCATCAGCTTTCATCTTTTTCTTAAATATCCATCGATATCCAAGTGGTTTGCACCCTGGTGGAAGATCTACTAGCTCCCAAGTATGATTCTGCAAGATAGAATCAATTTCACTCTTGATGGCTTCTTTCCATTGAGGTCCATCTGAAGAGGTGACTGCTTCTCTATAAGTTTGAGGCTCACTCTCAATCATATATGTAAGAAAGTCAGGCCCAAAGGATTTCTCAGTCCTTTGCCTTTTACTTCTTCTTGCCTCACCTACTTCAGCCTCTCATAGTTCTTGAGTTTCCTCTCGAACAATCTCATCAACCCTTGTTGATGAACTTGCATGATTTGAAGAACTCGCATGAGTTTGTACTAACATAGGAAACTCTTCTTCAAAATAGGTCACGTTTCCTGGCCTTGTCTCTATGATAGAGTTTTTGTGCACTTCAGGATTCTTGGATTGATATACAAGAAAACGATGTGAACTACCATTTTTTGCATACCCAATAAAGATGCAATCAACAGTTTTTGGCCCTATTGTAAGTGCTTTAGGGGGTGTAACAATCACCTTGGCCAGGAACCCCCATACTTTCAAGTATTTATAGGATGATTTTTGTCCCCACCACAACTCATGAGGTGTGACATCCTTTTAGCCAGGACATGTGGTGAAGAAACACGGGTTCACCGCCGGGATGACTGGACCGCGCTCTACATGAGGGTGAAGAATCACACCTTGTTCTTCCTCTTGAACCTGGATCTGCAATGGAGAAGAGGAGAAAGTGGAGCTGTAGAGATTGCCGGTAGGAGAAGATTTCTCCTGTTTCCAGCTACAAAAGTGTGGTGGCTCCATATGCTCTGCCTAATTCAAGAGGTGAAGACCTCTTTATATAGGGGGATATGGGCCTCCCCTAACCTCAATGGGCCAGGCCCAGTTAGGGGTTATCTCTACAAGCTCCGACCCAAAGTAGTGTAAACTACATCGCGTTGGGCCTCGCGGTTGGGTTAGTAGCAACAATAATAAATAATTAATATAAAAGCAATAAGTGGCGGGAAGTCTGACCGCTCGGGTCGGGTTTAGTACCGTACCCCATCAAGTCCCCCAGTCTAGTGCTGCTCCGCGTGCAAGCGTGGTAGGAGTACTAGACTTTTTAGGAGTGCTCGAAAGTGGATTGAGTTTTAGGCTTACCTGTCGCCCAGGTGCGGGAAAGTTGTTGGCCATGCTTGTTGCGTCTGTCTTTCGCTGTGAGTAGAGATAATGGAACAGTGAAATAGTACATGATTGTTCATCGTGGGAATTGGTTGTGCAAAACTTGGTGCACGCTGATTGGTTTGCTCTTCTGCCACTCGTACCCTTAATGCTTCCTGGAATGAACCTGCGCCGCCACCGCTGCGTGGCCTTTGGTGTGTGTGTCCAACCAGCCGGCGCAAGGTTTAGGGATTGAGGGCCTTCATTCAGGATGCTAAGTGCTGAATCTGATCTTCAGTCCTGTTTGAACCTCGCGCGCGGCTTAGGTTTTGTCTAAGCAGCCCGCGCGTGGTCTGTAGGTTAGTTTGATTTAACGTATAAGGAGTATGGTCCTGCGTGCGGCCTGATTGGTCAGCGCGGCTTTTTGGGACCATAACAAGTCCCCCCAGTCCAGTGCTGCTTCCATGCGCAAAGTAAATGGTTGGAGCTCTGGACTTAGAAAAAAGAAAGTGTTGATCTTCAAAGCATTTGTTAGGTCTTGGTAGCTGGCGCGCGTGTAAGTGTTTGTCAATTACTACGGCGCGGCTACCAGGCTTGTTAATTGACACACGTTGCTTTTGAGAGCTGGCGCGCATGGGCATTGGTTGATGAAGCATGCGGCGCAACCCTTGCTAACTTCAACTTGCAGTTTCGTTGTGATTTTAGGCGAGAAATTTCTTCGAATTTTAAATTCTGACAGGTTGGCGCAAATGTCGTTGATGGTGACCCTTGAGTTGGTTGTTGACACGGCGATCATTATGTTGTCACTGACGGTTCGCCTTTGTTAGGTGAGTGTGGCCCGGCTTTAGCGGTGTGCACACAGTCGTCTGGCTATTGTAAAATATTCACCCTATGGTGTGACTTCTGTTGGTTAGCGCACGGTGCGCGCGTGTCTTAAGCCGTGAAGCGTATATATTTATAGAGTTTGAATCTTTGTAAACTGCTGTCTACAATAGTTGCACGTGTTGATCCACTTTGAAAAGGTATCGCGAATGAGAATTGGCATAAAGTTGTGTCAGGAATAATGAATTGGAGATCCGAGCCTGCGCTAATCCTCTGGTGAGACATAACAACAATGTGGCATGACGTAAGGAGATGTGGCTTGTCTTGAAGATTGTAGGTGTAGGCGAAACTTTATTTCAGCCAATGCGTTTTTGCGTATACCCAAAGTGGTGCGTGCATTTGTAGCACAGTTTACGTTTTGTAAGCGTTTTCATATATGGCTAAGCATGCGCGCACGGGTGACACACACGCTCGTATGTAAAGCAGCAGGGTCGCGTGAAGATTAGCGTGCTTATATGTACAGCAGTAAGGCTGGCGTGGAGGCTGAGATGATCGTATGTAGAACAACAGACTCGTATGGAGATCGACGTGTTGGTATGTAAAAGAGCTTGCGCGCATGGCGACTTATGTGCTCGTAAGTAATGGAGTATGCGCTCGAGGCGACTACCGGGGTCGTATGTAGAGGAATATGCGCGCGTGGCGACTTACGTGCTCGTATGTAGAGGAGTATGCGCGCGTGGCGACTTACGTGCTTGTATGTCAGGGAGCATGCGCGCGGGGCGACTTACGTGCTCGTATGTGGAGGAGCATGCGCGCGTGGCGACTTACGTGCTCGTATGTAGAGGAATATGCGCGCGTGGCGACTTACGTGCTTGTATGTCAGGGAGCATGCGCGCGTGGCGACTTACGTGCTCATATGTAGAGGAGCAGGCGCGCGTGGCGACTTACGTGCTCGTATGTAGAGGAATATGCGCGCGTGGCGACTTACGTGCTTGTATGTCAGGGAGCATGAGCGCGTGGCGACTTACGTGCTCATATGTAGAGGAATATGCGCGCGTGGCGACTTACGTGCTTGTATGTCAGGGAGCATGCGCGCGTGGCGGCTTACGTGCTCATATGTAGAGGAGCAGGCGCCAGCCGGCGACTTACGTGCTCATATGTAGAGGAGCATGCGCCAGCCGGCGCATGTGTACTCGCTCGTCTGTAAGGCAGCTTTTTAGGTTTTCGGTATGCGTGAGGATCGCTCGCCGCCTTTTCCTGTTTGAGTGTATTTCCAAACCTGCAAATGTTATTATCGAACGGGGGTGTATTATGAGGCGCCCCGCCTTATGTTAGTATTTCTTGAACTTAGAGTAAGTTGACAAGATTAATTGTGACAACGGGTTTGATAAGTGGAAAGGATTGTACCAAAACGTTGTCCTTATAAGGAGCTTGTTCTATGTATCCCTATTCCGCAATATGTGAATAATTTTGAACCTCGAAATGGTGTTACACCATGCATGCTAGTATGATTGTCTATCGCTGTCACATAACTGTTAATTGCATTGTACTAAAGTTTGATCATAGAGAAGTAACGAATGCACCCGTATATAAATGTGTCGCATTTAATGCGTATATCACGTTATTGCTTAAATAAAAAATGGACTCATGACGGTATAGTGATGACAAAATATCACTTCTATGCTTTTTACTTGCAACAGATCCAAACATTGATATGTTATTTGAAAACCGCCAAATGTTAATTTTTTGTTTGAAAAGGTCAACATTGTAACTAGAGCTATTAACCTTGGCTTTGGCTTTGTATGGGATTTATTTATTTATGTGAAATGTCTTGAGTTGAAGCTCAACTTTTGAAAATATGCCATATGTAACGAGTATGTGGAATGTTTATTCAAAAAGAGACATTTTCCAAAAAATATACATATAAACTAGTTTGCAAGCCCTTTTTTTATAATTGTTAAATTAGAGTAAAAAGTGTCCAGCTCCTTGGTTAGTGACAACATGATGACAAGCAGCTAAAGACAAAAAGCGTGTGACCCAAGGACTAGATAATAACATATCTTGCCTTTGCCTTGTCTTTTCATTATATTAAATACATTCATCTTTTTAGAAATCACGAGAGTCTTAGAAAACAAACTCATTCACTTGAAAATAAACAAGTATATATTAGATTAGGAAGCAATAGTCGCCCGTGAGATATGGCTGACTCGCATGCATGCGCGGCGTGGGACTTAGCTTGCATGCGGCGGCGCTTATTGCCAGAACAGATCTCGCGCGCGTCGTAACTCGGCTTAGCTTCTGGACAACTCAATACGCCTGAGTAACGGGACTCGCGAGTATGTTGCTCGCGAAAGAGGTGTTGTTAGCGCAGCCACCTCTGAGCCAGCAGATGTGATCGTGAAGCTCAAGCTTAGAATATTCATCATGAGCATGAATCTTTAGGACTTGCTTGTGCGGCGGAACCGTGTCCGCGCTTGTTGTCTTGCTTGCGCATGTAGACTGCTCACGTGGCGGGGTGCCCGCGCATGTAAGACTTACTCATGCGGCGTGACCGTATCCGTGCGTGAAGTCTTGCTTACGTGGCGGGCCGTGCCCACGCATGGAGAGCCTGCTCGCGCGTGAAGGCTTGGCCATGCGGGGGCCGTACCCGCGCATGAAGGTTTGGTCATGCGGCGTACCCTCGCCCGCGCATGAGGAACTCTTCACCCGGCGGGACCGTACCCGCGCATGAAGAACTCGCTCGCGCGTGATGGGGGTTGTAATTGTTTGAGACATAATAGAGATGAAGGCAAAAATCGTACCTTGTTTGAAGCTTACTTGCATCACATATAGGAGGCACGCGGTTTGTGCGCGACATAGGTGATGCCGGAGGTGGCAGGTGACTGTGCGCGACTTAGTTGATGAGGTGGCAGGTGACTGTGCGCGACTTAGTTGATGCCGGAGGTGGCAGGTGATTGTGCGCGACTTAGTTGATGCCGGTGTTTTGAAGCGCAGGTGTTCGTGGCGGAGCTGGGTTGAGCGTGATTGTAGCTCACCAAAGATGGTGGTGGAAACACAAACATGGGGACCAAGTTGTCGATGTTGTATGTTAAAAGAAAATTCAATTTGCAAGATGACAAAAATGGGAGTGTGAAGATGTACCACACATTGTACCCTTTTTTCTGTGGGGTGTCAGGTTGTGTCCCCTAAAGAGAATTATGGATGTGCAATAAGGGTTATACCTTATGCAATATTAATTGTAACTTTTCCTTCTGCAACTTACTTTTTTAAAAGCCTAGTGCATGCTTTGTTTGGAAATGTTTACAACTGTCAAACGCCTATTTCCTCTCTCTCTTTTTTTTTTCAATAAAAATGGATTGAATGTTCATCCATATGATACGTAATGTATCTCAAGCTTCTCAAAAAAATTTTATTCAGCAAAACATCTTTGAGAAGAATGTCAAAGTTGTTCAACTGATGATTGAAACAGGTAAGGGGATTTGCATCTTCGCACAGAAAAAAGGTTCAACCGAGAAAAAAGAAAAACCCAGATCTTGAGGGAAAACCAAATGTTGAGTTTTTTTTTTTTTTTTTTTTTTTTTTTTTTTTTTTTTTTTTTTTTTTGAAAAAGTTTGCATCGGATAGAGTAGAGTAGATAACTTACTCGATTTGATGTACAAATGAGGTTGAAACTCGTTAATGGAGGCATAGGAGTCACTTTGGAGCTGTGACTGTGTACTCACCAAACAAATGTAGATCTGTTTGATTTTAAAACCACAAATCTTGTGTGAATCTGGTGACTAAACACCATAGATCTGAAAGTTTGGGTAGAGGAGAATAAGTTGTGATTCTGTGATTTAGATTTTGAATCGGTGGGCGCCAATGAAGAAACACGGGTTCACCGCCGGGATGACTGGACCGCGCTCTACATGAGGGTGAAGAATCACACCTTGTTCTTCCTCTTGAACCTGGATCTGCAATGGAGAAGAGGAGAAAGTGGAGCTGTAGAGATTGCCGGTAGGAGAAGATTTCTCCTGTTTCCAGCTACAAAAGTGTGGTGGCTCCATATGCTCTGCCTAATTCAAGAGGTGAAGACCTCTTTATATAGGGGGATATGGGCCTCCCCTAACCTCAATGGGCCAGGCCCAGTTAGGGGTTATCTCTACAAGCTCCGACCCAAAGTAGTGTAAACTACATCGCGTTGGGCCTCGCGGTTGGGTTAGTAGCAACAATAATAAATAATTAATATAAAAGCAATAAGTGGCGGGAAGTCTGACCGCTCGGGTCGGGTTTAGTACCGTACCCCATCATGTGGGGTGAAAACAAGGATGTCACACATGTCCTGGCTAAAAGGATGTCACACCTCATGAGTTGTGGTGGGGACAAAAATCATCCTATAAATACTTGAAAGTGTGGGGGTGCCTGGCCAAGGTGATTGTTACACCCCCTAAAGCACTTACAATAGGGCCAAAAACTGTTGATTGCATCTTTATTGGGTATGCAAAAAATGGTAGTTCACATCGTTTTCTTGTATATCAATCCAAGAATCCTGAAGTGCACAAAAACTCTATCATAGAGACAAGGCCAGGAAACGTGACCTATTTTGAAGAAGAGTTTCCTATGTTAGTACAAACTCATGCGAGTTCTTCAAATCATGCAAGTTCATCAACAAGGGTTGATGAGATTGTTCGAGAGGAAACTCAAGAACAATCAGAGGCTGAAGTAAGTGAGCCAAGAAGAAGTAAAAGGCAAAGGACTGGGAAATCCTTTGGGCCTGACTTTCTTACATATATAATTGAGAGTTAGCCTCAAACTTATAGAGAAGCAGTCACCTCTTCAGATGGACCTCAATGGAAAGAAGCCATCAAGAGTGAAATTGATTCTATCTTGCAGAATCATACTGGGGAGCTAGTAGATCTTCCACCAGGGTGCAAACCACTTGGATATCGATGGATATTTAAGAAAAAGATGAAAGCTGATGGCTCTGTCGAAAAGTATAAGGCAAGGCTTGTGGTCAAAGGGTTTAGACAAAAAGAAGGTCTTGACTATTTCGACACATACTCGCCTGTGACTAGAATAACCTCTATTAGACTGATGCTTGCAACTGCAGCTTTGAGAAACTTGGAAATACATCAAATGGATGTAAAAACCGCATTTCTCAATGGAGAATTAGAGGAAGAGATTTACATGGAGCAACCAGAGGGTTTCTCTTCTCCTGGTCAAGAGGGCAAAGTGTGTAAACTCGTTAAGTCATTATATGGTTTAAAGCAAGCTCCAAAACAATGGCATCAAAAGTTTGACCAAGTTATGCTTAACAATGGTTTCAAAATAAATGAATGCGATAAATGTGTCTATGTGAAAGACACTTCTAAAGGATATGTGATCTTATGCCTTTATGTAGATGATATGCTTATCATTGGGAGTGATGATAAAATGATCAAATCTACTAAAGACATGTTGAAATCGAGATTTGACATGAATGGGTCTATCAGATGTGATTCTTGGAGTAAAGATCATTAGAACCCAAACTGGTTTGGTACTGAGTCAATCTCATTATGTTGATAAGATCCTTCAGAAGTTCAGTCCAGAGGACATGAGTATAGCTCAAACTCCAATTGATACCTCTCAACATTTGTCAAAAAATAGAGGCGAGAGTGTTGCTCAATTGGAATACTCAAGGATCATTGGTAGTCTTATGTATCTCATGTCATGTACTCGGCCAGACTTAGCATTTGCTGTGAGTATGCTAAATAGATATACTAGTAATCCTAGTATATGGCACTGGAAGAGTATGACAAGATTATTAAGGTATTTGAGATACACGAGAAACTATGGACTGCATTATGGCCAAAATCCAGTTGTCGTGGAAGGATTCAGTGATGCCAACTGGATATCCGATATGAAAGTTTCTAGATCTACAAGTGGTTATGTGTTTACCCTTGGAGGAGCAGCTATATCTTGGAAGTCGTCCAAACAAACTCTTATAGCTAGATCCACGATGGAATATGAGTTTATCGCGTTAGATAAAGCTGGAGAAGAGGCAGAATGGTTACGTCAATTCTTGGAATATGTTCCAAGATGGCCTAAACCTGTGACGGCCATTTGCATACATAACGACGATAAAAATAAGCAACAACACGATTAAGTAAAAATATGTCTAGAGTTAAGGTTAGCTTTAATTATATTAAGTTAAATAAAAAATAAATAAAATAACAATAGAATTAAACTTATAAAAAAGATGAAAGAATAAACATTTGTTAAACCAAAATACCTTTATTAAACTTCAAGCACCGTAAGATAATTCTATCAAAGTTCAAGGGTTAAAATGTAAAATCATTTATATAAAAGAGTTATTATTATTATACTTCATGATAAATCTATTAAATTCAGGATTAAAAATTAAATTAAATTAAGAGAAAAAAATAAAAAAGAATTTATATACTATCAATTTAGAAAATATTTGTGCAATGATAGT
This sequence comes from Helianthus tuberosus, assembly GCA_030545235.1. Lineage (NCBI taxonomy): Eukaryota > Viridiplantae > Streptophyta > Magnoliopsida > Asterales > Asteraceae > Helianthus > Helianthus tuberosus. Next base: position 105,270,485 of record CM060431.1, on the reverse strand, counting down.
TGTACACTATGCTTTGTTATTTGTTAATGCATTTGTGGGTTTTATTTTAAGCCAATTTGGTTTATTTATATACTATTAATTTTAAATATTTGTGTGCATATTTGGTGGTAAGCTGTGCTTAAATAGTTGTACCTTAATCAAATATAGGTTGTAAGTTGTGCTTAAGTGGTTGTATCTTAATCAAATAATAATGGTTTCATTACCTTACCAAATTCAATCTGTTTTGTATGCATGTATGGTTGTAAATTGTACTTAAGTGTTTGTACCCTAATCAAATAATGGTTTCATTATCTTACCATATTCATTCGGTTTGATCCATTCAAAGTTGTGTTGTTTTATTTGTAAATTATTATTATTTATAATAATCTAATTAATTTAGCCAAAATCTTGTATAAATGTAATTTGCAACACATTGATGCAATGGTTTTTGTAATGTATGCATTATTGTTTGTATAGTGGTAATGATATATATTATATATAGATTACGATGAACCTGTCAAACGAGAAAAAATTGACGCGGGTTCATCGTAACGCGCGAGTCCTAGATCAACTTAGTTATTTTATTCTATGTTTTACGTTTCGACGTTTCGGTTTAATTTCTTCGCATTAACACCGCAACTTCAGTATCGGTGGTCGCTGACAGTAGTGTGGCATTAGTGTTCGCCCCCGCCGCAACGCGGGGGGTGTTTAATACTAGTTATTATTATACTTCATAATAAATCTATTAAAAATCAGGACTAAAAACTTAAATTAATTTAAGAGAGAAAAAAAACAATACATTGTAGCATAGGCTACATAATCAATACAAAATTAGCACTATACACAATTTATTGTACCAAGTAAAATGAAATGTTTTATTGTTGCTTATTATAATTAATATATATATGATAGTTAGCGAGGAGAATGAACAGTGATTATGTGATCATTCATCATCTTATTTGTTTAATTGTTGCCACGTTATTCACTTAGTGTTAAAACAGGAACCAAACTATAATTTTCCCCTCATCTTCCTCTAAAGCTTGCACTCTTCGATCCACCACCTCCACCTCGTACCATCTATAGCGTAGCCGTCCAACCTCCACCGTACTCGTACCATTATACTTAACCCTCAATTATTTAATAAATTTTGTTCCCTTTACTTAATAACAAAACTAATGGCTTGGCTATTCATCATGTTATCGTGATGAACCGAACAGATATCTAACGAATGTCTAACACAAAGCACGGGCAAATCTTTTTTCATTGATGTCTTAGCTAAATATTTGTTGATGATTTTTGAAATGTTTTTAGCTTATTAAACATGTGATTCCTTTTGGATATTGTTTTAATTATATTTTTTTTACTTTTATTTTTCGTTTGTTATAGCAAGTGTATTAAAACCAATTGACTTCTTGATTGACACAATGTGTAGGATTACTTGCTAGTTATATTTATTTGCACATGTTTAAAATAGAACAAAGGGTTCGAAATATTTTTCCTCGGAAGATTTCTTCACTCTTGTCTCTTTTTCGTTCACACGGAATTATGTAAATTTATGTTAAATTATATTTTTTTTCTTTACATGAGTCATAAGGGGACACGGGGTGGTTCACTAGTGATAGAAACTATCACTTACATTGTCCAATAAAATCGTGCCATGTCAGCAACCAATATTCCATCACTAGTGATAGAAATGTAGGCGGGGTGGTATCACTAGTGATGGAATTATATCACTCCCAAATTTTTTTAATTTTAATTTTTAGAATTCTGCCACGTTTAATGTCCATGTACACGTGTTGTGTTGTAGTGGGGAGCTCTCATTATTTTCCATGTCCATGTACGTGTGTTGCAGGAAGACGGCAACATGCAGAACTATCAAAGCAGGAAGACGGCAACATGCAGAGCAAGCTTTAAAGTTTAACGCGTGATAAACTCCACGCCGTTGAATTTATAACGCGTGAAGGAATGGAGGCGGCGGTGTGCCGTGATGGTTCAACGCGTTATGGATGGTCCATAACGGACCACCCCGAGTCCCCTAATAATACATAGGTGTAGATCTATATAAAAGATTGCAGACATTTGTTTATTGATACTTGTGGCCCACCGATATTAGAAAACAATATTATTGCATCTCAATGACATAATATTAAATATATCTGTTTATTTCTAACTTTTTTGAACGGCTTTTTATTTCTATCAATTCAATATATTTTAATGTTGCTTAAATTTTTTTATATTTATTTGCACAGGTTTAAAATCGAACAAAGGGTTGAAATATTTTTACACTCTCTTAATCTCTTTTTCGTCCACACAGACATTACAAGTTCAAAATCAACAAAGCGTTAATAACAACTACGTATTTATAAGTGATTATTATACATTTGAGTATTTTAATTGCTTAATTGATGTTGCTGATTCACTTATATATTGTTATTGTTCCAAATATTAAGCCTACATAACTTACTTATATATTGCACCTGGAGCTATTATAATTCATAAATACAGTAAAGAGTTAACTATCATTTTCGTCTTTGTGGTTTCTTTAAACATACCAGTTCAGGCCAAATTTCAAATTTGTACCATTTTTGTCCCTGATATTCTTGAAACATGTCAATTTCTCCAATAAAATGGTATAAATTTGAAACTAACATGTTTTAAGAATGTCAGGGACGAAAATGATACAAATTTGAAATTTGGTTTGAAGTAGCATAATTGAACAAATTATAAGGACAAAAATGACAGTTAACTCTATTGTAAACTTACCGATTTGACAAAGGAAAGGATATAGTCCCGAAGCACCGGGGCCACCAGCAAGATAAAGAAGAAGAGGGTCGTGCAACGGGTCTCTTTGTGATTCAACAAAGTAGTAGAAGGCCTGAACCGCATCGTCTTCTCCAATTCCCACATATCCAGTTTCAAGAGTGAATGGAAGATCACCATGAAAACCAGGGAGATTCTTGATGATAGACTTGGAGTTTGATAAAGATGTCAGATGCATAATAAACATGAAGAAAAGGAAAAGTAGTGTCTCCATGATACCAGAACTCAACTAATTTTCAACTTTGAAGGATACAACCGGATTTCACTATGCTATATATAATAATTTCATTTTTTTAAATATTCATTCGTTTCTACACATTTTAAATTTTAAATTATAAGAAAAACCAATTATTGAAACATATATACAAGTTGAAAGTTAAATAATATTTATTTACATTTAATAGGAATAATAAAATTATTTATGTGGAAAACGTTGTTATCAGTTCCTTATTTTTATAATTTTTATAGCACAATGGATAACGTTGTTATCAGCTCCTTTTTATATAATTTTTATAGCACATATCGCAAGTTATTACCAAACTAGTTATGTAGCCCGCACACGTTGTGGCGTGTAAACCGAAATATGTACGCTTATGTGTCGGTTACTTGTACACAGGGCCGGCCTTGAGAATTCGTGTACCATGTTCAAGCTCGAAAAAATACGCCCTTAACGAAATTGGGTATTTGGCTCACTAAAGGTCTAAACCTAATGCCAAAGGGGTTAATAACTAAACTAAACCATAATAATAGTTTTGTAAGTAGGCCTATTTTGGTATTTGTATGGGTGTACCCTATTAATTTTTATCAGTTCCTTTTTATATAATTTTATAGCACAATGGAAAACGTTGTTATCAGTTCCTTTTTATATAATTTTTATAGCACAATTCGCAAGTTATTACCTAACTAGTTTTGCGTTGTGGCGTGTAAATCAAATATTTTTTCAGTTTGATAATATATACGCTTGTGTGTCGGTTACTTGTACATACTACTTATAACATGATCTCAATAAATATTACATCGACACGTAGATAAAAATATGTTTGTAAAAGGAAAAAAATTTATTAAAGTCTAGACTTAAGAAAAAGATAAGGAAAAAACTAAGGAAAGTTTAGGATATTAAATGTAAAATCTTTAAAAAAATTGCACTAGCCAGGTTTCAAACCCAGGGGCATTGATTTCGCTATACATTATTTTAATCATCTAAACCACTCCATATGCTCTTTTAATTATTGAATCCTCTTTGAATTATACATACTAATTTGCAAAACGGAATTGACAAAATAATAAGGAAAAATTACAAGTTTTGTCCCTTATCTTGATACCATATTTCAGGTGGTGTTCTTTTCAACGAATTTTGACAGGTTTTGCTATTTATAGGCAAGTTAGGAGACGCGTCAAATTTTTTCTCGGCTCGGTTGATACGTTTGTGGATAAAAAAACAAGGTTTTATACAAAGAGGGTAATGCCATTATGAGTGAACTGGGTGCCTTTGAAGATCAATTGTTTTGGATGACAAACGGGGTTATAGAATCCCTACGGGCAAGGCATTAGCTAGGAGTGGAATCGACGTTTCTTCTACAATGAAACACATGAGTCAACTTCTCATATTTGTGTCATGTCTATTCGTAAACTGTTTATGGTCGTAGATTGCTTTATGGTGCAAATTTGGGTTTCCTATCTATATCAACGTTCCACGTGATTTATTTTCATCTACGTTTCGATATGAATTTTCTTCACGTTGTTTTTAAACCGACCGGTTGTTTTTTTAAAGCATTCAGATTTTTAAAACGCTTTCCATCAACTCTAAATACACCACTACATCGTGTTTTTTATCTACATTTAAACTGACCCGTCGATGTAATGGAAGACCGTCGTGTTTATCTTTATATACGTTTTGGTATAAAATTTAGTTTGAATAACTTGCCTATCATAAACAACGTCGTAACTTTTTTGTAACTTAGAATATCATCGTGACATGGTTTTTTTGACTGGTGGTAACCTTTTAAGCGTTTTTTTAACCGTTCCGTTTTTGAATTGCCCAATGCTCATCCCTAAATACACCATTGTGACATATTTTGTCTGTTGTGTTTATCTTTATATACGTTCTGTCGTAATTTTTTTCCGAATAACTTGGCTTTCGTATAACTATTCTGTGACTTTCGAATATACTATTGGAACATTGTTTTTTTATTCGTCATGTTAGCGATTTAATTATTTTTATCGACGTTTTTAACCTAACGCGTTGAGGGGTATTAATAAAAAAAAGAGTAAACTGTCATTTTGGTCCCTGAGGTTTGGTCACTTTTGCCATTTTAGTCCAAAACTCAAACCTTTTAAATCTGGGTCCCCGTGGTTTCACTTTTATTGCCATTTTGGTCCAAAAATCAAATCACCTGATATTTGGCTATTAAAATCTGGTTATTTTGTCATTTTCCTCAGGGGCAAAATGGTCAATCTGAATTTATTATAACATATAATTAATTTATGAGAAAGGTGCCCGGATAATCCCTGTGGTTTGCTCTGTCACACCCCAACCGATGGCGGAAACATCGGGGCGTGGCACTGAGCGAAACAGAGTGTTCAAGAGAATCCATAACAACTATTAATGTCATTATATTTAACCTTTAACCTCCCATATCATCAAACATAACAACTATTAATGTCATTATATTTAACGTTTAACGTCCCATATCATCAAACATATAAAGCAAACAGTCAATACAGATACAGTCTCAAAAACAAATAAGTTGTTCCGACAACTCAGATTTATTTAGTTTGTTTCTAGACTCCCTAGCTTGTTCATCATAGCACAACATCCTATCAACCTGCCACATACGTTAAAATAAAGTCAATACACAGAGTGTAAATGTGGGTACACAAGTTTGAGTTGCATACAGTATAGCGAAAGCGTTTACGCGTAACCAGCATGTATCACGTAACGAGCGAAGCAAGTAACTATCAAAACTATGTTCACACTTAACCACGAGACTGCGTTGTAGAGTATGCGCGACACATGTCCAACTGACAAGTGAAGTAAAGAGATGTGATCCCTAGCAACCCATGTCCACGGCAGGTGCTGAGTCCAAACTATAGTACTATCGTTGCTAGAGGCGGTACCGTGTAACATGGTCTAAGCATAGTAACAAGCATTCAAGTTCACGTATAACATGCGGGAGCGATTAGCGTTAAAAGTGTTTGCGTTGTGTGTTGGTGTATGTTGTTATAGCGAACGTATGTAACACCCAAAAGTGCGTTAAAAGAAAATGGGTTCGAGTATACTCACAGTATGTTCGTAGTTGCTAAACACGCACGATATTGGATTGAAGGGAGCGCTGAGTTAGCCTGAGTATAGAACAGTAGCGTATGCGTTGAACAGTGCGTTGGATGAGTTAAGCGTCGAGTGGTGAGTCGATCGGATGGTCATCCGGACGGATGACCATTCGAACAGTTGATCATTCGAATGAGTGAGTGTGTTTGTAAATCGTTTTGAAACTTTTGAAGTTTTCGTTGTAGTATAAATCAAGTCATCCGGTCGGATGGTCATCTGGACGGATGGCCATTCGATCGGATGGTTATTCGATTGAGAAACTTGAAGTTTGAATTTTTGCGCAAATTGTTTTGAACAGGAGTTAGTATAAAGGACAAGTCACCTGTTCGAATAATCATTTGATCGGATGGTCATCTGATCGGATGGCTATTCGATTGGGTGATCTGATTGTTTTGAAAATCTTGTAAAAGTTTCTAAGTTAAAAAGTTTTAACGGAGACGGCGTAATGACGTGTCAAACAACGGGAATCCACACCAAGTCCAGTTCAGCCGATCGGATGGGAATCTCCCCATTCGGTCAAACTAACTGTCTTCAACGGGAATTCATGTTTAACCCGTAATTTGTCCTCTATCTGGTGGAAATCCGTTTTCAGACCGGTTCTCAACTAGAGAATGAGTAGAGAGCCTGAATGAGTCTAGATTCCATCGGTTTTGAGTGAAAAGTGAAGAAAAGTTGAAGGAAAGTTTGAATCAATGAAGTAGTGGTGAAATCTAGTTGGGATTTGTGTTAAATCGTGTAGAAATCCTTTAGATCTGAACAAATCTTGACGGGATGACGTCACACGACTGATTGCATAAGCAACCGTGATGATGCCATCTTCAAGAGGTCCAAATCAGGTGATTTCATGGAGAAAATGTAAGATTTTGATGGAGAAGATGATGGAGAAATGTGTAGTGATGATGGAAGTACAAGATTTAGGAAGGATTACTTACAAAATAACCTTGGATCGAGTGAAACAGTGCTTGAAAGGGACTTGAGAGCGTTTTGGTCAGATAGAGCTGTCACATCAAGTGAACAGTAGAGTGTACGAGTATTTATAGTGTGAGAGAAGAGATAAGGCAATGGAGAGATGTCACACCCCGATTTCCACGTGTCACCGGTGGGCCCGGTGGGGGAGTATCGTGACGTGGTTGGCAACGTAATAGTCAAACAACACAATAATATAATGCACAGCGGAAGCAAATTTAAAATAAGATACAACCGAATTTATTTATTGTAAACAAAGTCACAATTTATCCGGTGTTTATCCACAGTAGGATCGAATAACAAAATATTGTTTATGGTTCAACAGACTTCGGCATCTCTAAGTTTGCGAGACTTCTAATGATGCTTAAGAGAATCCCAGCCTATTTCGCCTAGTACCTGCATTCAATCTTTTTGGGAAAAATACGTCAGTTTACACTGGTAAATACATTCAACTGACTCATTTTATAAAATGATTAAAAATTGGTTTGGATGCACATGGCATAAACATTTTTATTAACTTGGGAGAATTATTTAATATTATAATCTTGTGAACGATTTACATGTTACTTATGCGTTCAGTAGCCCGGAACGTATTCCGGGTTAAAGATCAATAGACACACCACTTATGTGAGTTATACACGAGAGTACGCCTACACCCCGTGCTCAGGTCGTGGCTATCTCGTAAGATAATGCTGAGGATATCCGGGACATGGTCATTAACCCCCCAAAGGCTGTAAAGTAAACACATCTGTTTAAAACGAGCCGATCAAATTATTCAATTAACCACTAAGCGTGGAAGATTTGATGCTCGATCAAGCGGTACGCTATGTACCGTAACCCAAGCCCGTATAGGGAAAATAAGTTAAAAGTATTTACCTTGATGCAAAGTATAGTCACAATAATCAAATGGCAGGTAGCTTTTACTGTTTCTCCTAATCTGGAACGAAGGTTAAATATAACCTATTAGAATCCTAGCGGGTCTTTAATTATGCCTAAGCTTAGACCGGCTAGTTTCGAAGATACGGTTCGTACGCACGATTAAGCGAAGACCGGATAGAATGTGATTCAGACCCGACAAGTTTGATGACTTGTTTAATATGGGTTTATTATTCACATTCTAGATTTTGAGATAAAACCGATAAGGTTTGACCCGTTTCGGCTAATTTATGTAAACTTGTTTCATAAACCGAGCCGAACGCGTAATATGCGTAACGGGTATCCGTAAGAGCCATATACAGGTTTCCTAAGTTAATATGCTTCAAATATGTTGTAACATCAGTAGGATGTCTTTCGTTATGCCCCGAACTAATTTAAACACAAACTATGCCCCGTAGGGGTAGTTTGGTCTTTTTAAAGTTTGTAAAAGCGTTTATATGTTCAACTAAGTTACAGGTCTGATGTAAACAGCAAACATACTCATTTTGATGGGTTATAACAGTAGGCTAAGGCATGTATGTGAAATTTATCATATTTAACCAAACTAGGCCCCGTAGGGGTATTTTGGTAATTTCACATAAGCCGACAAGCTCGAAACTGAAGTCTGAGTTCATCAAATTTTGCTTACTGTTAAAATATGATAATTTGCTTCTTATATCAGTAGGTATCAACCCGGGTATGTCTAATATGATATTAAGACATACTATGCGTTAAAAACGCTAATTATGGCGATTAAAGGCCATTTCCGGGTTTTATACTTAAATCTGATATTTTTATATTTCCAGAAGGCTTAAAATAATTTATTTAACATATGTGATCAGTAGCAAAAGGTTTGGAGTCGTTTTTATAAGTAAAACTCATTTTATGGCCCGTAAGGGCAAAATCGACAATTAACGGGTTAAGCCTATGACTATGAGTTATGCTCAGCCTAAAATTAATTAAAAATCCTTAAAATTCCCAAATTATTATATTATATCAGTGGGTAATTCGTTTGATACCAAAAAGCATGTTTAACTAGGCTATACGCTAATTACGCCATTATGTTAACATAAAGCATTAGTTTAGCGATAACGAGCATAACTCTTAATCTATAAGTCAAACTGATGTCAAACTTTGCATGCAAGTCTTTATATCAATATTCAAGGTTTCTACACTTTTACATTTTCATAATTCATGATTTAAGGTAATAAGGGCATAACGGTCCAAGTATGAGCATTTAACGGAAACTTGCATATTAATTGGATAACTAGTGAACCAAGGTGTAAGATCACAGAGGGTTGTTCTAACATGTATCCTAATCCAATTTAAGCTCTGAGGCATTTCTAAAATATGCCCAAACGGGTCAGAACTGAAAGTCAACCGAAAAGTCAAACTATGTGACTTTCGGTTACGAACCGGGTCTAAACAGGAAATAGTCGGGTTGAACATGTTGGGACATGTTCTTACACTTATTTCTAAGTTATAAAAATGTTCAAACAGGTTACATATGTTCTAGATAGTTAATTATGCATAAATGTCAATTTAAGCAATATGTTGACTTTTTAAGTAAAGCTTTGACCCGACATTTGACCTGTTTAGGATGGTGATCAGGGGAAACCCTTTTGGGGTTTTATTACCCACATAAATACCATTCTAAAACTACTTTTAATTCGAGACAAGACTGAGTCATTAGTGACTAATCTCGAAGTCAAACCGTAATTACGACGGTTTGACTTTTAGCTAATTAACTAAGCTAAACTCAAACAAATAAGAACTAGAAGACTTACAATAGTCCAATGCACGAATTTTGATCAGAAGGGAGAGTTCCTTTGCTCCAGGAATGCTCCAAAGATCAGTTGCAAGAGTGAAGAATGAATGTGCACTTGAAGGCCTTTTTATACTTGTGCATACACCACAACAAGTTGACAACTAACTCTAGGGCCATCCATAACCATTCAACACTTGTTGCTACAGCTTAGGGATGTCTAGGGGTCTTTAAATAATGTTAACAACCGGTTTAGTGGGTCAGAAACGCGCACAACAGGCAACAGCCCGTTTTTTCGGAACTGGGCACCCCCTGCGCATCGTAGGGACATTAGGCCTACGATGCGTATGGCCTCTTCAGGGGCTGTTTGCTTGTTTCTTCATTTATTCAAAAAGGCAGCCCACTTGTACGACTTTAGGGCCTCTATTTGCAACTTAGGACCCTCCTAAAGTGCATGTTCCTGTATAATACCCTACCATTTAAGCTTGTTCCATTTGAATGCATTTGCAAGACCCGAAAACAAGGTCTATCGTTGCTTTTTCTTCGTGAGATCTTATCATGCCTTTGCAAGTTTATTATTGGCAATAATTCTCTGAATTGTGGCATGAGAATGTGTAGTAATATTATATCGGGTCTTGGGATTTATAATTGAGGTCGTTCAGAGGTAACAATTTAACATGACGCCACTTTAATCCTACCGAAACATCTTTATTAAATCCGGGTTTTTCAACGCGTTTTGTCTTACATGACACGTGTCATTTTATTATTAAACCCGAAATTTTCGAGGTGTTACATCCTCACCCCCTTAAAATAAATCTCGACCCGAGATTTACTGAAACAGGTAAGGGTACTTTTCTTTCATCGTGGATTCAACCTCCCACGTGAAATCGGGACCTCTACGGGCATCCCATTTGACCTTAACAAAAGGTATATGCTTTCTCCGAAGCTTTCTTACCTGTCGATCTTCAATCGACACAGGTTTTTCCACGAATTTCAAGCTCTCGTCAATATGCACATCTGTATGCGGCATGACATGTGTTTCGTCAGCGGAACATTTCTTTAGATTGCAGATGTGGAACACGTTGTGAATTCCACTGAGCTCTTCTGGTAAGTTCAACTTATAGGCCACTGACCCGACACGTTCGATAACCTCGAAAGGTCCTATGTATCTCGGGCTTAGTTTGCCTTTCTTACCAAACCGCATCACTCCTTTCCAGGGTGACACTTTAAGTAGGACTTTTTCACCCACTTCGAAGTGAAAATCCTTACGACTTGGATCCGCGTAACTCTTCTGCCTATTCCGGGCAGCTTGGAGATTGTTACGAATCTGGACAATCTTGTCCGTCGTTTCAAATACGATCTCCGGTCCTGATAACTGGACTTCCCCAACTTCCGCCCAACAAACTGGCGATCTACACTTTCTACCGTATAATGCCTCGAAAGGCGCAGCCTTTATGCTGGTATGGTAGCTATTGTTGTAGGAGAATTCGATCAATGGTAGGTTCTTATCCCAGCTACCTTCCAATTCGATCGCACATGCACGTAGCATGTCCTCTAACGTTTGAATAGTACGCTCACTCTGACCGTCTGTCTGAGGATGGTAAGCCGTACTAAAGTTCAAACGTGTGCCCAAAGATTGTTGGAAACTCTTCCAAAAGTGTGACGTGTACCTAGTATCCCGGTCAGAGATAATAGCTACAGGTATGCCATGTAGGGCTACAATCTTATCAACGTATAATTGGGCTAACATATCGGAGCTATAAGTCTCCTTGATGGGTAAGAAATGAGCTGACTTAGTTAGTCGGTCAACTATAACCCATATCGTATCATTGCCTTTCCTTGTCTTGGGTAACTTGGTAATAAAATCCATAGTTACCATTTCCCACTTCCACGTAGGAAGTTCAGGCTGTTGTAGCAAACCTGACGGTTTCTGATGCTCAGCTTTGACTTGCGCACATGTCAAGCATTTTGCTACATGGGCGGCTACAGACTTTTTCAAGCCTATCCACCAATAATTTGCCTTTAAATCCTGGTACATCTTGTCAGCTCCAGGATGAACAGAGTATTTGGAACTATGGGCTTCTTGGAGGATGACATCACGAAGTCCTCCAAAAATTGGAACCCATATTCGTCCGTTTAACCGTAAGATTCCGTCCTTGCTAAGAGTCAACTGCTCCTCAGTTACTCCTAACTTTTCATTAGGATAGTTAGCTTCCAACACAGCTTCCTTCTGTGCAGCTAACACCCTTTCTATCAAACTGTTCTTTATCTCCATACGCTTGGCGTTAATGCGAATGGGTTTAACCCTTTCCTTTCTGCTCAAGGCATCAGCGACTACATTCGCCTTGCCGGGATGGTATTTGATTTCACAATCATAATCATTCAAAGTTTCCATCCAACGGCGTTGCCTCATGTTTAATTCTTTCTGGTTAAACAGATGCTGGAGGCTCTTGTGATCAGAAAAGATCACAAACTTGATTCCATAAAGATAATGCCTCCACAGTTTTAGTGCGAACACAACGGCACCCAACTCCAAGTCATGGGTGGTGTAATTCTTTTCGTGCACCTTTAACTGTCGAGATGCATAGGCAATAACCTTGCCTTTCTGCATAAGCACACACCCCATGCCAGTGTGTGATGCATCACAATAAACTACAAATTCTTCAGCGCCTTCAGGTAATGTAAGCACAGGCGCGTTGCTCAACTTTTGTTTCAAAACATCGAAGGACTCTTGCTGCTTAGGGCCCCAAACAAACTTAACCTTTTTCTTAGTTAAGGAGGTTAGAGGTGCAGCAATTCTTGAAAAATTTTCAATGAAACGCCGATAATATCCTGCCAATCCCAGGAAGCTACGAATCTCCGTAGGCGTTTTCGGCTCTTGCCAGTTCATCACTGCTTCAACCTTAGCGGGATCCACCTGGATACCACGCTCACTGACTACATGTCCAAGAAATTGGACTTCCCTAAGCCAAAATTCACACTTGGAGAATTTGGCATAGAGCTTCTCCTTATGCAGAAGTTTGAGAATACATCGAAGATGTTTCTCGTGGTCAGCTTTGTTCTTAGAATAAATGAGAATGTCGTCGATGAAAACGATTACGAATTTATCTAAGTGCGGCTTGCAAACGCGATTCATGAGATCCATGAACGCAGCCGGTGCATTGGTGAGCCCAAAAGGCATCACTAGAAACTCGTAGTGACCGTAACGAGTCCTAAATGCAGTCTTGTGTACGTCTTCATCTTTGACCTTCAGCTGATGGTAGCCTGACCTCAAATCTATCTTTGAGAAGTAACTTGCCCCTTGAAGCTGATCGAACAAATCGTCGATCCTGGGCAATGGATATCTATTCTTGATCGTGACTTTATTGAGCTCGCGATAGTCGATGCACAGACGCATCGACCCATCCTTCTTCTTGACAAACAGGATTGGCGCTCCCCAAGGAGATGAACTGGGTCGAATGAAACCCTTAGCCAGCAATTCATCTAGCTGCGTCCGCAATTCCTTCATTTCGGTGGGTGCCAATCTGTATGGTGCTCTAGCAACTGGTGCAGCTCCGGGAATGATATCTATCCTGAATTCGACTTGTCTATCTGGTGGTAGGCCAGGTAGATCTTCAGGAAATACTTCTGGGTATTCTGAGATGACAGGGATGTCTTCTAACTTCGGTTTAGGCTCATCAATAATTACCTGTGCCATGTAAATGACACACCCCTTCTTCAAACACTTGGAAGCCTTGAGCATAGTCACGTGCTCAGGCAGTCCGTACTGGGTATCTCCCCGAATGGTAAGTGATTCACCAGACGGAGTCTTTATTACCACCTGTTTCTGGTTACAGACGATTTGGGCCTGGTTATGAGATAACCAGTCCATACCCAGAACTATGTCAAAACCAGCTAATTTAAACGGAAGTAGAGACAGAGGAAAAGAATGATTCTTAATGGATATAACACATCCATCTAACACAGTAGAGACGGTTTCTATGGTACCATCTGCTAACTCTACCTCATAGTTCACTTTTAGGGTTTTGACAGGTAAATTCAACAATTTACAAAATTTATGATCTACGAAGGACTTATCTGCGCCTGAATCAAAAAGTACTCTTGCAAAAACATCATTTACAAGGAAAGTACCTGTTATAACGTTATCATCCTGCACAGCCTCCTTCGCATCCATCCTGAAGACTCTGGCATTTGTCTTCTTAGCCTCCTCAGGCTTCTTGTTGTACTTAGGGCAGTTAGTCTTTATGTGGCCCTTTTCGTTGCAACGGTAACACGTTGCATCTTTCATCTTCTTGCAATCCAAGGTTTTGTGTTCCTTGGACTTGCACAAACCACAAGCAAAAGACCTTGACTCGTTATTCGAGCTTGATTCGAATCTGCACTTTCCAAAGTGCTGTTTCTTGCAAATTTTGCATGTGGGCTTCTCCCCAGAACGATGCCCATCCTTCTTCGAATCCGACCCCTTCTTGTGATCACCGCTCCCACGGTGCTTCTTGTTCGACCTACGCGAACCGTCATCATCATGCTTCCTCTTCTCGGCCGCCTTATTCCTCTGCGATCTCTGCCGGACCGCATCCAGTGTGAGGGATAAGGAAAGGTCAGTTACAGACCTGAAGGTAACTGGCCGAGAAGCTTTTACACTGGCCTTGATCTCGGGCTCTAATCCACCAATAAAACGAGCGATCCTTTTAGGCTCCGGGGTTACCAGATAAGGTACCAACCGGGATAGTGTATTGAAGCTTGTCAGATAAGCTTGACAATCGAGGTTCTTCATAACCAGTGATAGGAAGTCATATTCTATCTTTTCCACCTCATGTTGAGGGCAGAAATTTTCTTTGATCAGTGCAATGAATTGATCCCACGTCATGCTATACAACGGGATCTTTCCTGAGGCCTCCATCAGTGATCTCCACCAAGCTAACGCCTCACCCTTGAAGGACTGTGAGACAAATTTAACCACATCACCCTCAGCGCATCCGCTGATGTCCACGACCGTGTCCATTTCATCCAGCCACGTCATGCAGTCTACGACTCCTTTTTCTCCCGTAAAATCCCTGGGTTTACAAGATACAAAGTACTTATATGTGCAACCCTTGTTACGGTGTCCCTGATGCAGTACCAACTGCTGAGATGGATTACTTTGGTGGTTGGTGGACTGGCGATCATCGTCATTTTTCTTTGGTCCATCCTTTTTGGGAGGAGGCTTGTTATGAGCCTCAGAATGGGTCCTTGGCTTTGACTGTGACACCGAGTGGGTCCTACTCCGAGTACCACTGTATTCGTCATATTGTCTATCCAAAGCTTGTGTGATAGCGCCGTCAATGATTGCCTTTAGTTCAGCACCCGTTAATGTAATTTGGGCGTTCACATTCGGCTCCACAGGATAGCTATTTCCTTCATTGGAGTCAGCCATTTGTATTGAACTGTTGCAGAAAACAAGGTCAATATTTTATTTGGGATTTTATTATGGAATTACCCCTTAGGATAATTCGTTAACCATGGTAAACAGAGACCATATTTGGTTAACTTATTAATCGTATTAATTTAGGATTTCAATTAAAATTTGTCCTAAACATAAACAATAACGATATATATTAGCACATAAGGCTTGGTCACATGGACAATTTAAATTATAAGCTATGATTTCAGAGAATCGAGACTTTTATTGTTTGAACCTAGTTCATTACTTTTATTAGACAGGGAGTCATAGCTACCACTGTCTTTTGGCTCATGTAGAAATGAGCAAGGCCCGTAAGCACTATATTACCACGTATGGTTAAGCATAATCATCTTAATTGATGATGTAAATCCAGGATTCAGAGATCATTAAACTGGGTTTTGGAATCTTCTAAAGAATCCTTATAAAAATGTGATTTTTAATGAAATCACTTCTGCCAGGAGTGTTAACATGTTTTAAGATGTTAACACGAATTTGAATCTTTTAAACAGGTTTTACCACCTTGGCTTGGTCTTATATTTGACACTAAGCTAGGTTTTACCTTTTTAAGATTCTTAATTTATAATTACATAGGCAGATTAATTCAAAAGGAAATGATTTTTAATTTATTTATTTCATTTATTATTTATATATGCACATAATGGCAACATGAAATTTATAAACTAACCATTCCATTAAATCATTTAGAATATTACACATTTGCCCTAAACGGGTCTTCCAATATCAAACTTACCCTCGTAGGGGTCAACAGATACTTACCCTCGTAGGGGTTAAATAACACACATGCCCACGAAGGGGCTAAATATAATACATGTCCACGCAGGGACTATTCATTCAAACCACACACACCCACTTAGGGGTTTAAAACAAATAAGCATGCCCACGCAGGGGCTTAACAACCAACTACACCCATGCAGGGGCTTATACATCAGCGATGGAAGAACTTAACGATTCTTCTTGTTCTTCCCCTTGATCAGACCCATCAGTCCTTGGAGGAATGTTTGCCTTTCCCTTCGTTCTTCATGTGCTTCCCGTTCCACCTGCTCCAACCTATGCAAAATCTCCTCCCTATTTGGAGAAAATCGTGGTGGCTGCGACTGCGTCCTTATGATGGGCCTAGGTGGTAACGAGTATCCCTGTGTTGGGTAACTCACCCCCCAAGGATCCCCGTAAGGTCCTTGCGTGCCATAGTTCGCTGCTACCGAGTATGGGTCAGCCTCTCCATAACCGTAGTTATGATGTGTTGGTGGCTCAAACGGGTTGTAGCCCATACCACCCGGGTATGCTGGTATCGGGTTTTCAAAACCCATTGGAGGCGGCTGCTGAAAAGCTGGCTGTGAAGGTCCACCCATTTGTGGGTCCTCATAGTGCGGTGGGTAGTGACTAGCACTAGACTGTCGCGGAAAATCGAAAGTGAAGCCCCCCGGTCGCACAGATATGCGAGCACCGGTTCTTCTACGCCTTGGCGGTTGAGGAGGTGCTGGCTGAACTGGTGGCGGTGGAGGTGGTGGCGTAACTGCCACAAAGCGATGATCCTCTGAAGAATCTTGATGATGCGGCTGTGGTTGTGGTTCCTGTTGCTGATGATACGGCTGCTGCTGGTGCTGCCCATGTGACGACGAGTGATGTGAGGGTGTATAATACCACTGGTGTGGTTCAAACAAAGCTTGAAAACTGTCCGGACCACCGTAGGGTGACCCGTGAAAGGTTGATCCGTCTGATATTTCGATCGGATGATTCGGCGTACCGCTAGCTGGCATGATGGGGTCAGTATCCTCATCCATATCGTCAGCATTATCCCCCGAGAAGTGATCTTCAGGTCCTAGTGGGTTAAAACCCACGGGTTCTTGTAAGAAATCGGCCGGATTAAACTGGCCTCTATAGATAGGTGTGGGGTCCCCATAGGAATGATGGGACAAAGACCTTTGTAAAGGTACATATGAAGGTTGTGTGTTGTGAGGTTCGTATGGGTTAAGTGCGGGCGGTGTCGAGCTATGCGAAACCGATCGTCTGGCCGGTTCAACTTGGTTTCGCCGGTTTCGGTGAGGGTCTTCGCTTTCAGTAGCTGTCGGAGCCCTTGTATTTGATGGTCCTGCCTCGTGATCATTGGGGGCGGCTGTCGGCCCCTTACCGCGTCCCCGTGTTCGGAAGAATCTTGGCGGCATTTTCGATATTCCTGTCGATAAAGCATGAGATAATAATACAAAGATATATGCAAAATTTAAATAAAGGACAACACAATCAATAGTGGAATTTGTCCTATGTTATAAGTCTAGACTCAAAAGTTTAGATATGTGCAATTGTGTAATTGAGATTAAACACAAAAGGCTAGTGTTTAATTCACTCAGTGTTGGCTCTGATACCAACCTGTCACACCCCGATTTCCACGTGTCACCGGTGGGCCCGGTGGGGGAGTATCGTGACGTGGTTGGCAACGTAATAGTCAAACAACACAATAATATAATGCACAGCGGAAGCAAATTTAAAATAAGATACAACCGAATTTATTTATTGTAAACAAAGTCACAATTTATCCGGTGTTTATCCACAGTAGGATCGAATAACAAAATATTGTTTATGGTTCAACAGACTTCGGCATCTCTAAGTTTGCGAGACTTCTAATGATGCTTAGGAGAATCCCAGCCTATTTCGCCTAGTACCTGCATTCAATCTTTTTGGGAAAAATACGTCAGTTTACACTGGTAAATACATTCAACTGACTCATTTTATAAAATGATTAAAAATTGGTTTGGATGCACATGGCATAAACATTTTTATTAACTTGGGAGAATTATTTAATATTATAATCTTGTGAACGATTTACATGTTACTTATGCGTTCAGTAGCCCGGAACGTATTCCGGGTTAAAGATCAATAGACACACCACTTATGTGAGTTATACACGGGAGTACGCCTACACCCCGTGCTCAGGTCGTGGCTATCTCGTAAGATAATGCTGAGGATATCCGGGACATGGTCATTAACCCCCCAAAGGCTGTAAAGTAAACACATCTGTTTAAAACGAGCCGATCAAATTATTCAATTAACCACTAAGCGTGGAAGATTTGATGCTCGATCAAGCGGTACGCTATGTACCGTAACCCAAGCCCGTATAGGGAAAATAAGTTAAAAGTATTTACCTTGATGCAAAGTATAGTCACAATAATCAAATGGCAGGTAGCTTTTACTGTTTCTCCTAATCTGGAACGAAGGTTAAATATAACCTATTAGAATCCTAGCGGGTCTTTAATTATGCCTAAGCTTAGACCGGCTAGTTTCGAAGATACGGTTCGTACGCACGATTAAGCGAAGACCGGATAGAATGTGATTCAGACCTGACAAGTTTGATGACTTGTTTAATATGGGTTTATTATTCACATTCTGGATTTTGAGATAAAACCGATAAGGTTTGACCCGTTTCGGCTAATTTATGTAAACTTGTTTCATAAACCGAGCAGAACGCGTAATATGCGTAACGGGTATCCGTAAGAGCCATATACAGGTTTCCTAAGTTAATATGCTTCAAATATGTTGTAACATCAGTAGGATGTCTTTCGTTATGCCCCGAACTAATTTAAACACAAACTATGCCCCGTAGGGGTAGTTTGGTCTTTTTAAAGTTTGTAAAAGCGTTTATATGTTCAACTAAGTTACAGGTCTGATGTAAACAGCAAACATACTCATTTTGATGGGTTATAACAGTAGGCTAAGGCATGTATGTGAAATTTATCATATTTAACCAAACTAGGCCCCGTAGGGGTATTTTGGTAATTTCACATAAGCCGACAAGCTCGAAACTGAAGTCTGAGTTCATCAAATTTTGCTTACTGTTAAAATATGATAATTTGCTTCTTATATCAGTAGGTATCAACCCGGGTATGTCTAATATGATATTAAGACATACTATGCGTTAAAAACGCTAATTATGGCGATTAAAGGCCATTTCCGGGTTTTATACTTAAATCTGATATTTTTATATTTCCAGAAGGCTTAAAATAATTTATTTAACATATGTGATCAGTAGCAAAAGGTTTGGAGTCGTTTTTATAAGTAAAACTCATTTTATGGCCCGTAAGGGCAAAATCGACAATTAACGGGTTAAGCCTATGACTATGAGTTATGCTCAGCCTAAAATTAATTAAAAATCCTTAAAATTCCCAAATTATTATATTATATCAGTGGGTAATTCGTTTGATACCAAAAAGCATGTTTAACTAGGCTATACGCTAATTACGCCATTATGTTAACATAAAGCATTAGTTTAGCGATAACGAGCATAACTCTTAATCTATAAGTCAAACTGATGTCAAACTTTGCATGCAAGTCTTTATATCAATATTCAAGGTTTCTACACTTTTACATTTTCATAATTCATGATTTAAGGTAATAAGGGCATAACGGTCCAAGTATGAGCATTTAACGGAAACTTGCATATTAATTGGATAACTAGTGAACCAAGGTGTAAGATCACAGAGGGTTGTTCTAACATGTATCCTAATCCAATTTAAGCTCTGAGGCATTTCTAAAATATGCCCAAACGGGTCAGAACTGAAAGTCAACCGAAAAGTCAAACTATGTGACTTTCGGTTACGAACCGGGTCTAAACAGGAAATAGTCGGGTTGAACATGTTGGGACATGTTCTTACACTTATTTCTAAGTTATAAAAATGTTCAAACAGGTTACATATGTTCTAGATAGTTAATTATGCATAAATGTCAATTTAAGCAATATGTTGACTTTTTAAGTAAAGCTTTGACCCGACATTTGACCTGTTTAGGATGGTGATCAGGGGAAACCCTTTTGGGGTTTTATTACCCACATAAATACCATTCTAAAACTACTTTTAATTCGAGACAAGACTGAGTCATTAGTGACTAATCTCGAAGTCAAACCGTAATTACGACGGTTTGACTTTTAGCTAATTAACTAAGCTAAACTCAAACAAATAAGAACTAGAAGACTTACAATAGTCCAATGCACGAATTTTGATCAGAAGGGAGAGTTCCTTTGCTCCAGGAATGCTCCAAAGATCAGTTGCAAGAGTGAAGAATGAATGTGCACTTGAAGGCCTTTTTATACTTGTGCATACACCACAACAAGTTGACAACTAACTCTAGGGCCATCCATAACCATTCAACACTTGTTGCTACAGCTTAGGGATGTCTAGGGGTCTTTAAATAATGTTAACAACCGGTTTAGTGGGTCAGAAACGCGCACAACAGGCAACAGCCCGTTTTTTCGGAATTGGGCACCCCCTGCGCATCGTAGGGACATTAGGCCTACGATGCGTATGGCCTCTTCAGGGGCTGTTTGCTTGTTTCTTCATTTATTCGAAAAGGCAGCCCACTTGTACGACTTTAGGGCCTCTATTTGCAACTTAGGACCCTCCTAAAGTGCATGTTCCTGTATAATACCCTACCATTTAAGCTTGTTCCATTTGAATGCATTTGCAAGACCCGAAAACAAGGTCTATCGTTGCTTTTTCTTCGTGAGATCTTATCATGCCTTTGCAAGTTTATTATTGGCAATAATTCTCTGAATTGTGGCATGAGAATGTGTAGTAATATTATATCGGGTCTTGGGATTTATAATTGAGGTCGTTCAGAGGTAACAATTTAACATGACGCCACTTTAATCCTACCGAAACATCTTTATTAAATCCGGGTTTTTCAACGCGTTTTGTCTTACATGACACGTGTCATTTTATTATTAAACCCGAAATTTTCGAGGTGTTACAAGAGACGAGGTGTCGGATAGCCAGTCGATCAGATGGCCATCCAATCGGATGGTCATCCGAACGGATGTCCATTCGATCGGGTGGCCATTCGACCAGCCGAGTTGCGTTTTGTTGATTTCTGACTTTCGTTTCGTGCGTTAAGCGATGCGTTGCGTTTAAGCGAGTTGCGAGTGGGCGTTGCGATTAGATAATCACGTAACATTAAACAAGTAATCACACAATTAACACATATAACACATAATTGCGTAAAAGTAAATATGCGTTTCGAGTTGCGTTGAGATTGCGATGAGACTGCGTTGCGATAGTGTTTAGTATAAACATGCGACGTGGTATGCGATAAAATGCGTTAAGTAGTATGCGTTGTAAACCGTGTTAAATGCGATAACTGCGTTTTGATTAAGCGTTATGAATGCGTTGTAAGACATAATTTTAAAATATCATTTGAAATATTGTTTAAAATGCGTCAAAATAGTTAAACCCTTTAGCGATAATTGAGATCTCGAGAGTACAAGGCAATTAAGCAATAAATGACAGATCTAAGTGATGACCCGAAAAGTCGGGTTGTTACATGCTCCGATTTCACCTTTAGTCCCTACATTTTCAAAATTACAGTTATAGTCCCCAACTTTGACAAATTCGTTCTCAGATAGTCCTTACTATAGATGGGGGTTAGTTTGTTCAGTTAAGTGGGTGCTAAATGACAAAAATGCCCTTATTACTTAAAAAAGTGTAAAACCCGATTTGGATCCTTCAATGATATCAGTCTCTAACTTGTGAAGGTGTGGAATACAATCACAAGCCGATTCAAGAACAATATAATGAAACAATAATATAATCAAAACACAAACCGGAAATCTTGCATTCAATGATGACCAATGACTGATACAAGATCCCTATGGAGTTCTCGGCTCCTTTCCTAGTCGCAACCAACGATCAACCTCAACCAAGTGGTTGAGGTTTGTTTAAATACAAAACAATTTAACTTAAACCTAGGCCCAATGCGACAATAAACAAACTAACCCAAACCTTACAAAATCGGCCCATATGTTAACTAAACAAAACACAGAAACAACCCTTCAACTATGCTAACCTACATGAATAAACCTTCAGGTTCCAACAATCTCCCCCTAGGTTTATGCATGGAGGTTCTTCTAACTTCGACTGTCATGATCACCACTCGCACTATCTTTATAGCCCCAAAACCCTTTCGATTGATATGCAGAACCGAAGCAACAGCAGCAGTCCAACCTTTTGCTATTTCTTCATATTTTTCTGTAGCTCTAATCTGATTACGAGCTAAAACTTCTAAGTCTTCATAAGCAAGATTCAACAAATCGATTTGATCCACCAAACGAAAACTCACTTTATCATCACAAACAATAACTGCCTGTCCTAGACGCTCATCATAAGTCCAGAAGTGTAAAGACTTCAAAGCACCTTTCGGAATCTTTTTCACCAACGGAATTGTCTTTTCTTTGTCAGTTACAGGCCAGTGCACAATCTTCATACGCTTGTTTGTGTATGGATCTCTAATGCCTTTAGCTGGTTTAACAATGGACTCTGCCGTACGCATTGAAGGAAAACCCTTAAGAACCTCCCTCTTCAATCTCTCGAAAAACATATATCTAGCACCTCCAAGCTTATCATCTACATAAGGTGCTTTAGACAAATTTGTCAAATCCACCTTAGTGAAAGACTGAAACTGGCCTGGATGTTTGTACCACTCGACAGGACCAACTTTTCTCTTTATCCACCATCTTTTGCGATCATGATCATATCCCCAGCTAACCACACCAGAACGATTTCCAACTTTATCATAGAGAGTTTCACCAACATCCATTAAATGGTGAGTTGCATGAGCATCCTCATCATCTGGATTTAAATTATTGTTCTTCAAAATTACAAACTCCCTTTTCTTTTTAATTCTTTCCGCCTTCTCTTTGTCTGCCGCTGTATTTGTAACTCTCTTGAAATATTGTTCCATTGCAGCACTTCTTTCAGCATCATTGATGTGCGGTAAGTGTCGTATATATTAGGTGTATATTTTAAGCCCTTTTTAACACTTATTTTAGCCAAGTTTTAAATTTATAAACACGATATTTCACTAACACTAAACACACATATGGGCAAGTGCACCCATCGTTGAGTGTAGTATAGCGTTGGTAAGATACCGAGGTCGTCCAAGGACACAAGAGCTTTTAATACCGGTTTATCCTCAACGTCTAACCAAAACAAAAGTTTAGAAAAATGTTTTAAACTAAGAAAAATAAAACTAACTAAAACGCTGAAAATAAAAAAAAAGAAGAAAAGAAAAACAGATAGACAAGATGAATCACTTGGTTCCGACTCGTATCTAGTATAACCTTTGATTATTTCCGCACTTTTGCACATAATTAAGAGATTATCTTAGTTATTGTAGTAGGCCCCTCTTTTGAAGGTGACGTTACCCTCACCCCAGTAGTTTGAGTCAGCAGGGATACAATCCTAAAAGGGTGGATTATTGGAAGATAATGAATTAAGTTATTAATGCAGTATTGTGGTAGGCCCCGCTTTTGGCGGTGACGTTACCCTCGGCTAAGTAGTCTGAGTCAGCAGGGATACAGTCCTAAGTAGCCGGGTTATAGTATTAATAGTAGTTAACTTATGAGGGGATCAAAGAGTTTGGACCCCCGCCATCCAATACCGTGAGGTATTGAAGGAGGTCCTACTAAATTTGACCCAGGTCCATTGCAGGACCTCTAAACGCTGAACAATGGCAAGACCTTTACCAAACCGTTCCCTTAACCCCCTACCAGGTAGCCAACATACCTCCATATAGACCGTGGAGATATGAATGGTGAAAATCCTTTATTTTATATAGACAGTAAAATAATGCCAAGACACCACGGACAAACGATAAGGAAAGATCACCTTCAACATAAGTAACTAGTTATTAAAGTCATTAATACAAAACCAAATAAAAAGTGCAAAAGATTAGAAATAAAAAGTATTATACTAGACACTTTGTCTTCACCAAGGTGCTGTTTTTTTTTCTGCTGGAAAACCTCTTCTGCTGCAGGCCACATCTGCAGGCATCTGCAGGAGAAGAGGTGGACCAAATGTCTGCAGGCTGCAAGGAGAAGAGGGTTTGTTTTTTTTTTATATAAAACCTCTTCACCCAAAACACACACACACAACAAAACAAACTGATCTCTCTCTACTCTCTCTCTACTCTCTCTCTACAACCTCTGCACCACCGCCATCATCATCACCGCCACCACTTCACCACCGCCACCACATCACCACCGTCATCATCACCACCGCCATCATCACCACCACTTCACCACCGCAATAATCTCCACCGCTATCATCATCAGCACCGTCATCATCACAACCGCCATCATCATCATCTACTCTCTCTCTACTCTCTCTCTAACAGATCGATGATGATGATGATGTAACAGCTCGATTTGGGGTGTTTTGTTTGCCATCGATTTTAGGGTTTCGGAGGTGGAGGTCGATGGGAGTCGGCGGAGGTGGGGTGGAGGTGGTGGTGGCGGTGCAGGGGTGGTGGTGGAGGTGGTGTCGGTGCAGGTGGAGGTGGTGGTGGCGGAGCAGTGGTGTCGGTGCAGGTGGAGGTGGTGGTGGCGGAGCAGTGGTGTCGGTGCAGGTGGAGGTGGTGGTGGCGGAGCAGGGGCGGAGGTGGAGGTGGTGTCGGTGCAGGTGGAGGTGGTGGTGGCGGAGCAGGGGCGGAGGTGGAGGTGGTGTCGGTGCAGGGGTGGAGGTGGAGGTGGTGCCAAGAAGAGGTAAACCTCTTCTTGGAGAAGCTTACCTCTCATCACTTCCCCAAGAAGAGGTTGGGGAGAGGTAAAAAGCACTTCTCGAAAAAAAAAAACAAACACTCTTCTGAGGCTAAACCTCTTCCCGCGTCTGCACGGTGCAGACAGAAGAGGCCAGGAAGCTCTTTTTGGAAAAAAACAAACACCACCCAAGTGATGTAAGAGACTTAGGCAAACATGGCCTTGATTGTCAAGAACTCTTACGATCAATCTTGGATCCCGAGACGACCCACACACTCTATGATGGACAATGGATGATGGTGGTGGATGATGGTGTTGTGATGGTGGTGGGTGGTGGATGAAGTGTGAGAGAGGTGGTGTGCCAAGGGATGAGTTGCAATGAAACCAAGCACTCCTATTTATAGGCTGAACAGAAGCCTGGGCACGGCCCCGTGTTCGCTGGGCACGGCCCCGTGCCCGTCTGACACTCTCTCTCTTCATTAATTGTAATTCGCAATTACAATTAATGCGCCTGCAGTACTTTCGGCACGCCCCCGTGTCCGCTGAGCACGGCCCGTGGTGGGCAATAGAAGCTTCTATAGGTTTGTCTTTTCTGCTGCTTCTTGGGCACGGCCCCGTGCTGGCTGAGCACGGGGCGTGTTCAGCCTTCTGTTTTCTCTATTTTGCTTTGGAAGGTGCCGTTGAGGGTTCGGGCAGTCCACTAATGTTCCTTTTCTTGTATTTATGTTGGATTTAGCTGTCTTTTTGCTTCTTTTGCGTTTTTGAGCTCATTTAATCCTGAAAATACAAAAGGAAGACAAAAACACTCTTTTTCCAATATTAGTATTAAAAAAGGGTTAGTTTTATGCCTCATCTGATGTAATTTATATGTTGCATTTTACACACATCAATCATCCTTAGCAAAGGCTTTTCTTCTGTTTTCAACATCAGTTGGATCAGAGAACTCTTGTCCAAATTTCTTCTCCAACTTCCCACGTAAATCATAAACCATATTGAACAACAAACTAACATCTCCTTGAAGCTTCTCAATCTGTTGATCTTTCTTCACAATAGTATCTTCAAGTTGGATAATCTTCGCATCTTTATGAATTGAATCTTGCTCAAGTACAACCATTCGTTTCTTCACATCTCTCATGCTGATAAACTCATCTTCATCACTAGAATCATTATCAAACGGCATTCTAAATGGCTCTTCGGGTCTTTTACCACTCGAACTACTAGGTACATCAAGAACAATTCTAGAAGGACCTGCAGATTCAGAAATACCAAGTGGCATAGTATCAACAATGGAATCTGTATCAACATTTGTAACCTGAATATCAGCAGCAGTGGTCTCCAGAACATTTCCTTGAGTGTCAGTGTTTAACTCAAAGATATCTTCAGTAGTGGTGGTGGTATCAGCAACACTTTTCTCAAAATCAAAATCATATAAACCGTCATCATCTTCAGCTATAGTCATGGATTGATCTTTGTTTTGCTCAACATACATTCCGAGTCGAGGATCCCTCATTTTCCGCTTCAATGACATGGAATCAGAATCCTTTGGGTCTTCACTAGGCTTTTCACTTGATACTGAAAGATCAGAAGGAGGATTTCCCATCTTATCAGTTATAGATTTTAATAGCAAAGCCAAACTTTCAGCAGTAATCACAGGTGGAACAGCAGAAACAGCAGTATCAACTCCAGCTTCAGGAGGAAGCTCTTCATCTTCCCCAGAATTACACATAATCTCAATACCTTCATCGTCAGAGTCAATCGTTAAAATCTCTGTCTCAGGCTCATTTTCAATACCCATTTGAACATCATGTTCTTCAGCAACTATTGCATTTGCAGGCGCATCATTCACTGGAACAGGTTGCACAATGACTGGATTAGCAACAACATCTTCAGTCTCTGCAAATTGACCAAATTTCTCTAGCTCAATTAATCCTTCAAATTTCTTTTCAGTACCCTTCTTCGGGGTGAGAGCACCAAAACAAGCTGGACCCATAGGCTTCAACTCCAATGTGTTACCAGATCTCTCCAACTCTGGATAACGAGCATTAAAAATCATTTGCAAAAACCTTGGATACATGAGAAACTTGTCTTTTCTAACTCCAAACACATTCCTCTTCATCGCTTCCAAAATATACTTTGAATAATTGAAAGGCTCATTTGTTATCACACATACAAGAGTAGCAGACTGAGTAATGTTCAACTGATCTGTGCCTCCTCTGTTCTCTGTCATACACAAAACAAACATGTGCAACAAAAGACGCCAATATGGATGCACAAACTTCTTAACCAGAGGTGGATACTTCCCTTCATAACTCAATCTTGGCAATATTGCTTCAACTGTACCAGCAGGACGTTCAATTGAATATGTTTCTTGATCATTGAACTGTAAAACTTCTCGAATCATCTGTTCTGTCACAGTAACAACCTTCTTTTGAACTTCAGAAACAATAACTCCCTTTCCTTCAACAACTTCAATTTTCTCATTTTTCCAAAACTCTTGAATGAGATCTTCATAAATAACTGGATTTTCTCGTAGTGCGTGAACAATACGACAGCTGTTGAGACCTTTCATCAATGAAGTGTACAACTTCTTGTGTTTCTCCGGAGGAGGTGCTAAATATCCCGCTTGATTATGTGTTGAGATAAATTTCAAATCCATATCTTAATAAACAGTGAATCGAGACTAGAAACACAGAATATGATGACTCAAAACCGGAGAATCACGTCGGAATCAAATCAGAAACACAAGATCAGAGAATCACGCCGGAACTTTGAGAGAATATCAGAGAGTCTCGAGTGAGAAGTGAGGTCTCAACTCGATACCTGTGATTTATACTCCAATCCTAAATGAACTGGGCCGGACCTTTGACTTTTGGGCCATGACCAACTTTTAAACTTAACCGACTTAAAGGATTTTGTTTGATTAATTAATAATAAAATCCCTTTAATAAATCAGTTTTAATTCTAATAATCCACTTATACCTTCTGAGCATAATTTATAAAAACAAAACCTAAAACAAAAAATAAATAATAGAAACTATTATTTACAAAAATAAAATAGGAAATTTATAAAATTGCTCAGGGATCAAATCACGAGGTTTCGGGCTTGACATCACTTATTAACACTGATCTACTACCGAATGATCTAGACGATTGCCAGTATATTTGTCCACCTAAACTCATCTCCCTAGACTTTTTCCATATAACTGCCTGTAACAAATTTTATCATGTTTTGATTTCTTAACAATGAACACCCAAATAAATACTAATCAAATCTCGGAATTACAGACAGCACACCCTATCATGTAAGTAGCTTCCCTACCACATATTTCACAAGTCCAATCCAGATCTCTGAAATCTTAACTGGGAATAGATTGAGAAGAGAACAGAATAGATCTTAAGCAAAGATGGTATAATGTACAAGATCAAATGAGTTTTTCTCAATTTGATATAGGTTTCAAGGGTTTCTTTTGGGCACTTGAGGGCCTCTTTCGGGTGTTTAATTGATCTACAGAGCGACAACGTACAGCTAGGTCAGCATGTATCTGGATGCAGCAGAAGCTGACGTTGCCTAGCACCTCCAGGTCAGCATATATCTGGATGCAGCAAAGGAGATACACGACTTTTTCAGAGAAGATTTCAGAGTCATATCAAAATTGTGTGTATCGGGACAACATACATACATTCAAATAGAAATGAGCTAATTCCAAGTGATTTTCTTTCCTGAGGTCATATACTATTTTAGTTCTGAACAGAAACAGCCAATGTTTCCAGCCTAAAGGATAGAGCCTACCAACATATCATACTAGAGTCAAACTATTTCGATACTGGTCTTACATGAGTCAGCCCTCGACCATAATGTGAAAATTTATTTCATTTCCCAGACATGCAACACCTCTTTTTGTATTTTTCTATTTTTTAATGTTTTTGTATTTTTTAATTTTTTAATGTTTTTGTATTTTTCAAAATTTCTCCCCCTAAATTTGAGCATAAATAAAAACTACCTAAGAATAGAAAACTTTATGAACAAATTTACCTACGACAAAACAAAAACATGCTCGGTCAGTAAAGCGGATCATTTTCAGAAAATCCACAAGCACTTTGAATTTTGAGCTGCTGACAGGTTTGGTGAACAAATCAGCAGCATTTGCATCTGTGTCGATTTGCTCAAGTGTAATAAGACCTCTGTCGAAGCAATCTCGAATAAAATGAACTTTTATGTCTATGTGCTTGGTTTTGGAGTGAAAAACAGGATTTCTAACAATTTGTATTGAAGCATCATTATCGCAGTAAATAGTAGTGTTGAGATAAGTCAAACCGTAGTCCTGCAATTGATGTTGCATCCACACCACTTGAGAGCAAGATGCAGAGGCAGCAACATACTCAGCTTCAGCTGTAGATATCGCCATCGTTTGTTGTTTCTTGCATTGCCAAGATATGAGCCTGTCGCCCAGAAATTGACATCCCGCTGATGTAGATTTCCTGTCACTGTCAGTACCTCCAAAGTTGCTGTCAGAAAACGCAAACAAATCAAAATTGGAATCCCTCGGATACCACAGACCAAACCGTGGTCGGCCTTTAAGGTACCGAAAGATTCTTTTAACAGCAATAAGATGAGAAGTTTTAGGATTAGCCTGATATCTTTCACAGTTGCAGACAACAATCATAATATCCGGTCGGCTAGCTGTCAGATACATCAACGACCCGATCATAGACCTATACTGACGTTGATCCACGGGAGATCCTTCTTCATCTTCAGTCAATAACGGTCTCTCAGCCATTGGTGTTTCAGCTGATTTTGCGTCTGAAAAGTAGAATTTTGCTAGCACGTCATCCACATACTTCCCTTGATGGATAAGAATCCCTTGAGAATTCTGCTTGACTTGTAAACCCAAAAACAGTGTCATTTCCCCAAGAGCACTCATTTCAAATTTCTTCTTCATAACTCTCTCAAACTCCTTGCAAAGCTCCTCACTTGTAGACCCGGAAATAATATCATCGACATAGATTTGAACTAAGATCTGATCCTTGCCCACTTTCTTGATAAACAGAGTCTGGTCTATCGTGCCACATGTGTACCCATGAGCCAGAAGATGTTCAGTTAGTGTGGCATACCAAGCTCGTGGTGCTTGGTGTAATCCATACAATGCCATGTCTAGCTTGTAGGCATATTCTGGATGATCTGGATGCACGAAACCTGGTGGCTGCTCAACAAAGATTTCTTACTTCACATCTCCATATAGAAACGCTGTCTTGACATCCATCTGATATACAGTGAACCCCATATATGACGCGTAAGCTAAGAAGATCCGGATGGCTTCAAGTCGGGCAACCGGAGCATATACTTCATCATAATCCAGACCTTCTATTTGTCGAAATCCCTGAACCACCAGCCTTGCTTTATTTCGAACAATAACCCCTGCAGAATCTTGCTTGTTTCGAAATACCCATCTAGTTCCAAGTTTGCGCTTTCCCTTTGGCAACTTGACAAGTTTCCATACTCCAAGCTTCTCAAACTGGTTCAGCTCTTCATGCATAGCATCTACCCAGCCTGGTTCCTGCAAAGCTATATCAACAGTTTTAGGTTCGATTTGAGAAATGTAGCAAGAATATAAGCAAGTATTGATGGTTCCCGATTGGCTCCTGGTTAAAACTCCTGCATTTACAGGACCAATCACATTCTCTATAGGATGGTTTCGTTGAACACTTGTGGATATTGCCAGGTCAGGTACGGTCTCGTCTTCAGTGGTGGTGTTGCTAGACTCCCCCTCATTAGATGCTGCAGTATTATGAACGAATGGAGTGGTAACTATGCAATCTTCAGGAATGGGTTCAGGAAATAGTGCAGATCCGGAACCATTAGATGCAGAACCACTAGTTGAAGCACCTTCAGGGGATTGATGGGACGTTTGCTGACACGTAGGATGCTGCGTAAACACCATTCCTGGCGGATCAATGGTATGATGTCTGACGCTTCCTTCTGTCTGTTCTTCTTCTTCAGTGTCCTCAAAAGACAGCGGTTGTTTTGGAATAGACACACCTGCATCTGAAAAATCACTTGACAAAATGTTAAATGACTTAAACAATTCAGAATAATCGTATAACCAATCTGGGCCGACTCTAGCATCCGTAGTGTTTTCTTCAAGCCACTCAATGTTGCACGACTCGACGACCTTTTTAGTTACTTTGTTGTATACCCTATAGGCAGAGCCTTTAGCATATCCAACAAAGAAACATTCGTCCCCTTTGACCTCAAACTTTCCATTAGAGTCCATGAGTAATAATACACAAGGACATCCAAAGATACGAAAGTGTGAAACCGAAGGTTTGCGTCCTTCCAGAATCTCATAAGGAGTTTTCATATGACGTTTATTTACTAAAGCATGATTCTGGACATAACAAGCCGTGCTAACAGCTTCGGCCCAAAAGAAACTAGGAAGCTTCGAGTCAGCCAGCATAGTTCGTGCAGCCTCAATAAGAGTACGATTTCTTCTTTCAGCAACTCCATTTTGTTGAGGAGTTCATGGTGCACTATACTGACGATCAATTCCCTTTTCTGTGCAGAATGTGTCCAAAGTAACGTTCTTGAATTCTGTCCCATTGTCAGATCGAATAACCTTCACTTTGGTACTTGCTTGATTTTCAGTCAGAGTGATGAATTGTTTTACTAAGGCTACAGTTTCATTCTTGTGACTTAGAAAATACACCCAGGTGTAACGAGAGTAATCATCATAACAAGACAATAAGCTTTCCTGCCAATGCTCAATACATTCACTGGACCAAAAAGATCCATCTGAAGTAATTCGAGCACGGCTTTCGTCGAGGGTGCAGGTTTAGCCTTATGAGGTTTTCGATGAGCTTTTCCTTTTGCACAAGCAACACATTTTTCAACCAACATGAAATCTTTTATCGGAAGATCACGTACTAATTGACCTTTAGCCAGTCGGTTCAAATTCTTCATGTTCACATGCCCAAGGCGACGATGCCACAGTAGACCATCATGTTCTGAAATCTTCGAAAATAGGCAAGTAATTTCTTCACACGGTTTCTTGTTCATATCAATCACATAAGCTTTTCCTCGTCTCTCTGCTGACATTAAAAACCAGTCTTCTGGAATGACAATCCTAGGTTTAAGAACATGACATCCTTTCTTTGTAAAGTGAACTGAATTCCCTCGATCACAAATCTGAGAAATGCTCAACAGATTGTGTTTCAGTTCTGGAACATAATTAACATTTTCGAAGCTTAAAACGCCGTTTCGTACTGTTCCTTTCAACGTGATTCTGCCTGAATCTCCTCCCGCAAATGAGACATATCCACCACTAAATTCTTTGACATTTACCAGTTGGGATAAGTCTCCTGTCATGTGCCTGGAACAGCCACTATCCATGTACCAGAGGCGCACGGTAGTCCTCCACAGCTGTTCCTGCACGATTAGCGGGATTAGTTAGATTTAGGAACCCAGCCCATAGTGGATCTGGGTTTTCCTTGTGCATCAATATAAGACACTCTCTGCCACACTAAATTGTCTTTATTTAAAAACTTCGAAGTATTTTGAAAGACAGAGTTTCGATGACATGTATGAGATGGATTGGATTGCTTGGCCTTAGCTTTAGGTTTCCAATGCTTGTTTGACCAGTTAGAATTGTAATTACCAAAAGCATTATGTTGATATCTTCGAAAATCATTTTGGTGATTTTGATTTTTGCATTTGGCTACATTCCAATCCTGATCAGAAGGTTTAATCTTGCGATAGTTGTTTTTCATTGTCTTACTCTTTTCAGTCGTCATTGACTCTGAACAACGATATCGGTTAGACATGACCTTCTGATCTTGCATGAACTTTCTCTTGTACGATGCCCTTGGGAGTTGAACACAATTTCTGGCGATGTGACCCGCGATGCCACAGTTAAAACATGTTTGACGCTTCAATTTGTGAGTATTTTGAAAGTTTTTACACGATTTGCTTGGTTTTGAATGATTTGGCGTTTTAGTTTTCTAAACATGTTGTGTTTGTGGTTGTTCTGAGCATTTTGGTGGCTTTTCTTCTAATGACTCCTCACTTTTCTCAATTCTCTTTTCTTCATTACTTAATTCCGATTCAGTATTTGAACATGTAGAAGTTTCATCAATATGCTTTTTCTCAATGCATTTATCACGTGTGTGACAACTCGAAATTTAGAACGTTTCGTTGTATGCTTGAACGTTAAGTGACTAACTGATTTGATGATTTAATGAATGATATATGTGAACTTATATGATTATGTGTGTGTTTGTGTGTATAATAATATATGAACCGAGACACAAGAACCCGACTCGAGACCATGTGGTCTCGAGTGAACAATGCAACATGTGGGCCGGTTGGGCCGCACCTCATTTAACCCACCCGAAACCTACTCGGACTAGTATATATATCATGCTCCTAGCAAGCCTTGCCATTTTTGGACAATCCACACACACACTCTCCTACTCCCTCTCACTAAAACCCTAAGCTACAACATCCTTCTCCTTCATTCTCGGATCCAATCGACAACCATAAGGAGCTCTCGGATCGTCTCTCACACACACCCGCTTGGAAGCTTCACACTCACCTTTGAAACCCATCAACCGGTTAGTGTCTTTATGATGTTTGTTGTTAAGAGATAGTATGAATGATAGGACTTAACTAGTGTAGTTGTATGCTTGATGATGTTTGTGAACCGGATATGTATGTTGTTGATAATCGGATAACATGTTTTGATTTCGAATATGTTGCATAATGAGCACACGATATCTTATGTCTAAATGTGATTCAAACCATCGAATATTGATGTTCATGAAACCGGCTTGCATATGTGAATAGAAAGCATCATGTTAATCGGATTAGGGTAGATTTTAGAGATGTTATGTGATGACTTGAAACCATTAAATGAGTATGATCGAGTGTTTGATTGTTGTTCATGATTATGTTTGTGATTGATGCTAGAAACAGGAAAAAAATGATGAATAAGTTTGAATAATCAACATGAACATGACTTGAAGTTATGAAGAACAACTTGAATGTGATATGAACATGCTTGAATATTTGAAATCTGATATGTTTGATCCAATTTGGTAAGTTGCTAGACAAATAAACATGTTTAAGTGGATAGTACAAACTGTTTCATGAAATCGGTTTTCCATTGGATAGTACACTGTACCGAATCAGCAGTTGTCCAACCGAAACCTCCAGTTGCGACTCGAGACCACCACATGATGAGTCGAAATCCCCCGGTTGCGACACAGGTTGCGAGTCGCAAACACCTGGTTGCGACTCGAGACCACACTTGATCAGCACAAACCTTATGACTCGAAACCACAGTTGCGAGTCCAGTTGCGACTCGAGACCAAAACAGCATGAACCGAGACCGTGTTTGCGAGTCCAGTTGCGACTCGAGACCAAAACAGCATGAACCGAGACCGTGTTTGCGAGTCCGGTTGCGACTCGAGACCAGAACCTGCATCAGTTGCGACTCGAGACCAAGTGCATGTGCACACTGTTTGGACTTGCACCCCATTACGGGCTTAATTGATTGGGCCGGACTCTTGGGCCTAATGCACAGACCTTATATGTTACTGTTGAACGTGAATGTTGATGAACTGCCATAGATGATACTTGAATGCAATGTGCTAGAAACATCCGTGTGCTACTTGGTCACGAACCTGACTTGTATGATACAACTATGATAGGACGCGAGTGACCACGATATTGCTTGTTTGACTTTTCTGTGTATCTACCGAGCAAACCAACGTGAGTTCACACCCTCTACAAAGCATGGGATTCCCAGGGGTCGGGAATTGGGGTTAAGGAACATGGGTTCCTCGTCCTCCTTGGGTAGGACAGCAAAGATTCAGGAATATAATTCCTCGTCCTCACGGACAGATAACTCGTACTAGACCAAAACTCTATCACGAAGTCCCTCCTTTTTATATCGACTTAATCGCCGGGCCAATGGCGAGCGGGTCATTAGTTAGATAGCGCTATTTAGGTCTGACAAACCTCACACCGTGCCGCAGAGGACGGGCGTGAACTAATGGATCTGGGGCACGTCAATGATGATAGACATTGACAGTTTCAGGGCACATAAACATGACTACAGTCAGCAGTCGATATGGTAACGAGTCTAGTATATACATGGGGTAGCCCCCACGGCCGAAATGCAAGATAACTAACACGGGGTAGCCCCCACGGCTGGATTGCCAGAGTAACCGGGAATAAACAAGTCACGTTTTTAACTATGGGGTAACCCCCACGGCAGGATGCCAGCTAAAGGAAACTGTTTTCGAAACAACTTAAAACGAACACCCAACCGTGAACTCACTCAACTTGTTGTTGACCCGTTACTACATGCTTTGCAGGTCCTTAGGTTCTTAGTTGGAGCTTGCATGGAGGAGGATCGTTGTGGGACATGGACGGCTGTGTGCCATGTTAAACTTTGAAACAATTAAACTTATGTTTTGATTTAAGAATTATGCTTCCGCTTGCAACTTAACCATGTTTTGTTTGAACACCAATTGTATTGGTTGGATTTTATAACTACTTATATGCTTGTTCAATATGATTGGTGGCTGGATCCTGGTCAGTCACGCCTCCAAGCGGTAGTACTCCGCAGGTGGATTTTGGGGGTGTGACAGATTGGTATCAGAGCCATTGGTTATAGAGAACTTGGTTTTAATAAAGGGAAAAACGTTTTTATTAAAATCAGACTATAACCTGTACAGTGCTCAACGATCCACAACGACGCTTCACTCCACATGCAAGGCTCGACACACTAGGTGATATGGTCTGTGTATATTGCCTACTTGTTAGTTACATAGTACATTGCTTATGGTATGCTTGGTTAGTGTAACTACTGTTGCTTGAACACGTGCGTACTACTCTATCTTATCGTCGTACTTTCGCGAACCCCTCTCACTCACGTTCTTCTTGATATGAAGATCATGTCTGGACGCGTTAACCTGACACAAGCCCAGTTGACGGCTCTGATCAACGAACGAGTTGCCGCAGCACTTGCAGCTGCACACGCAGGAGGTATATCCTGCAGTCCGAACTCATTCTAGGATCTTTAGGATCCTACTCTCGTGAACCAACCTTTGTGTTAAATTCTGTCTTTTCTTTCACCCACGATAGGTCATCATGTTCAGCCACCCGTGTGCACTTTTAAGACTTTCATGGACTGCCGACCAACTACTTTTAGCGGCACTGAAGGAGCAGTAGGTCTCCTACACTGGTTTGAGAAGCTAGAATCTGTGTTCGAAATGTGTGAATGCCCTGAGGCGCGCAGGGTGAAGTATGCTACTGGTACTCTCGAGGGTTTAGCCCTCACATGGTGGAACGCTCAGGTTCAAATGCTGGGGTTGGTTGCTGCCAACGCCACCCCATGGGAGAATTTTAAGGAAATGATCAAGGAGGAATACTGCAGTCGTGATGAGATTCACAAACTGGAAGTGGAGTTCTTCAACCTCAAGATGACGGGGTCGGAAATTGAAGCTTATGTGAAAAGGTCGAACGAACTGGCAATCCTGTGTCCTACTATGGTGGATCCTCCCATCAAACGCATCGAACTATTTCTTCAGGGCTTAGTGCCAGAAATCCAAAGTCATGTGACTTCAGCGAACCTCGCCACCTACCAGCAAGCCGTTCAGTTGGCTCACCGTCTCACGGATCAGGCGGTGGAGCAGAACAAGTTACCAAAACGCATAGGTGCTGCAACTACTTCTGGTACCTCTAGTGACAACAAACGGAAATGGGATGGAACTTCAAGTAAGGGTTCGACTTCTGTTCAGTCCCAGTCTCAGCAGAGAAAGACTGAGGACTACAAGAGCCCTAATCAGCAATCGTCTGGTGGTCAAAGTCATGGTGGGTACAAAGGAAATCACCCCAAATGCAATCGCTGCAGCCTGCACCACAGCGGGCCATGCACCAGGGGCAACTGTCATCGGTGCAACAAGCCTGGTCACGCTGCAAAGGATTGCAGGAGCTTATACCCCGCCAATCAGAATCTTCATCAAGCTCAACAGAATCAACGCCAGCAGCAACAGCAAGGTGATAACAAATGGTGCTTTCAGTGTGGAGCTGAGGGCCACTTCAAGAGAGATTGTCCCCAACTGAACAGGAACCAGAACAACAACAACAACAATAACAACAATCAGGGGAATGGTAACAATGGGAACAACAACAACAATGGCGCCAGGGGGCGGGTGTTTGTGATTGGCCAAGGTGAAGCAAGGAACGACCCCAATGTTGTGGCGGGTAAGTTCCTTCTCGACGACTTTTATGTTTCAGTTTTATTTGATTCGGGTGTCGATACTAGCTACATGTCACTAGAAGTTAGTCGAATGCTTAAGCGTATTCCAACCCCTTTGAGCAACAAGCACACCGTAGAGCTAGCAAATGGTAAGAGTTTAGAAGCCACACACATAGTCAAGGGTTGTAAACTTATTCTCGCTGACCAGACCTTCTCTATCGACCTCATTCCTATTGTCTTGGGTAGTTTCGACGTTGTCATTGGGATGAATTGGTTATCCCAACACCGAGCAGAGATTCTTTGCAACGAGAAGGTTGTCCGTATTCCAGGTCCCGATGGTGAACCTCTCATGATTCATGGCGACAAGAGGAGTGCTGTTGAGAACGTCATTTCTCTCCTTAAGGCCCAAAAGTGCTTGCGAAAGGGCCACACTGCCATTTTGGCTCTCGTTACTGACACCTCAGAAAGAGAGAAGAAGATAGAAGATTTTCCAGTTGTACGCGATTATCCAGAGGTATTTCCTGAGGAATTACCTGGTCTTCCGCCTCATCGTCAAGTCGAGTTTCAGATTGAACTAGCTCCTGGAGCTGCGCCTATAGCTCGTGCACCTTATCGATTGGCTCCATCAGAGTTGAAAGAACTCTCCACGCAACTACAAGAGCTCCTGGATAAGGGTTTTATTCGTCCAAGCTCATCGCCCTGGGGAGCTCCAGTATTATTTGTAAAGAAGAAGGATGGTACTTTCAGGATGTGCATCGACTACCGAGAACTCAACAAGGTGACGGTGAAGAATCGCTATCCTCTACCGCGTATCGACGACTTGTTCGACCAGCTGCAAGGGTCGAGCTACTATTCAAAGATTGATTTGAGATCGGGTTATCACCAGCTCAGAGTTCGGGAAGAGGACGTCTCCAAAACAGCTTTCAGAACGCGATACGGGCACTATGAGTTTTTGGTCATGCCTTTTGGGATGACGAACGCCCCTGCGGTTTTCATGGACTTGATGGACCGAGTGTGCAAGCCTTACCTGGACAAGTTCGTTATAGTCTTCATCGACGACATCCTGATCTATTCCAAGAGTCAGGAGGAACACGAACAGCACCTACGACTTATTCTGGAACTTCTTCGAACAGAACAGCTTTATGCAAAGTTCTCGAAATGCGACTTCTGGCTTCGAGAAGTCCATTTCCTAGGCCACGTGGTAAACAAGGATGGGATTCATGTTGATCCATCCAAGATAGACTCGGTTAAGAACTGGCCTGCACCTCGTACACCAAAGGAAATTCGCCAATTCTTGGGATTGGTAGGTTACTACCGGAGATTCATAAAGGATTTTTCTAAGATTGCACAGCCTCTCACCTCGCTAACGCAGAAAGGCGTTGTTTATCGCTGGGGGAATGCACAGGAGTTGGCATTTCAGCACTTAAAGGATAGACTTTGTAGCGCACCTATCCTTTCCTTGCCGGAAGGCACAGACGACTTTGTGGTTTACTGCGACGCATCAATTCAGGGTCTTGGTTGCGTGTTGATGCAACGAGATAAAGTTATAGCCTACGCCTCACGCCAACTTAAAGTTCACGAGAAGAACTACACTACACACGATTTAGAGCTGGGAGCTGTTGTTTTTGCACTTAAGTTGTGGCGGCATTACCTGTATGGTACCAAGTGCGCCATCTACACCGACCACAGGAGCCTCGAGCATATCTTCAAGCAGAAGGAACTGAATATGCGGCAACGACGATGGGTCGAACTACTAAATGATTACGAGTGCTCAATCAGGTATCACCCGGGCAAGGCCAATGTTGTGGCTGACGCCCTCAGTCGGAAGGACACTGCGCCTAAGCGCGTGCGAGCTTTACAACTCACGATCCACTCTAGTCTCCCTTCCCAGATACGAGCTGCTCAGATAGAAGCACTGAAACCAGAAAACGTCAGGGCTGAAGCCCTACGCGGATCAAGGCAACGATTAGAACAAAAGGAAGACGGTGCTTACTACGTAACGGGACGCATTTGGGTCCCACTCTATGGCAACCTACGAGAGCTTGTGATGGATGAAGCACACAAGTCTCGCTACTCAGTACACCCTGGATCAGATAAGATGTATCATGATATCAAAACTACGTATTGGTGGCCTAGCATGAAGGCCCACATAGCAACCTACGTCAGCAAGTGT
Organism: Helianthus tuberosus; assembly: GCA_030545235.1. Classification (NCBI taxonomy): domain Eukaryota; kingdom Viridiplantae; phylum Streptophyta; class Magnoliopsida; order Asterales; family Asteraceae; genus Helianthus; species Helianthus tuberosus. The sequence continues at coordinate 105,231,301 of CM060431.1, read as the reverse complement.
TTGACTTGTGCAAGAGTCAAGTCTGAATACCAGAAACCCTCAGGCCTACTCCAACAACCAGAGATACCACAATGGAAATGGGAGCAAATTTCCATGGATTTTGTTACTGGCCTACCTAGATCCCAGCGCGGGAACGATACTATTTGGGTGATCGTGGATCGACTCACGAAGTCTGCACACTTCCTGGCCATCAAGGAAACGGATAAATTCTCCACTCTTGTAGAAATATACCTTAAAGAAGTCGTTTCGAGGCACGGGGTGCCCACCTCTATTATCTCGGATCGAGATGCACGTTTTACTTCAGAGCTGTGGCAAGCAATGCACAAATCCTTCGGCTCACGATTAGACATGAGCACAGCGTACCACCCTCAGACGGACGGGCAGTCCGAGCGCACTATTCAAACCTTAGAAGACATGCTTCGTGCATGTGTAATCGACTTTGGCAACCGCTGGGAAAAGCATCTGCCACTCGTAGAATTCTCGTACAATAACAGCTACCACACCAGCATTAAAGCTGCTCCATTTGAGGCATTGTACGGGCGTAAATGCCGGTCACCTCTTTGCTGGGCAGAGGTGGGAGATAGTCAGATCACTGGTCCAGAATATGTGGTAGACACGACCGAACAAATTGCTCAAATACGAAAACGCATGACGGCAGCTCGCGAACGTCAGAAGGTTTACGCCGACATGGGCAGGAAACCGCTTGAGCTCCAGGTTGGGGAGCGGGTACTACTCAAAGTTTCACCCTGGAAGGGTGTGGTTCGTTTTGGTAAACGCGGCAAACTCAACCCACGATACGTTGGACCTTTCGAAGTCCTTGAGAAAATAGGCAGGGTGGCCTACAGACTAAACTTACCAGCGGAACTCGGTGCAGTTCACAACGTTTTTCACGTGTCGAATCTGAAGAAGTGTCCGTCAGATGAGACCCACGTAGTTCCTCTGAAGGAACTGACCATCGATGAACAGTTACGATTCGTCGAGGAACCAGTCGAAATCACGGACCGGGATGTTAAGGTCCTCAAGAGCACTAGAATACCTCTTGTTCGAGTTCGTTGGAACTCACGTCACGGCCCAGAGTTCACCTGGGAGCGCGAAGATCAGAACAAAAGTATCCCCAATTGTTCGCAAACAGTACAACCACTACTGAGGCCGAAGCTACGGAATTTCGGGACGAAATTCCAGATCAACGGGGGGTGGATGTGACACCCCAGGAAAACCGGGAAAACCATACAACTTAACTAGCTTCCTCAGTGAGTGCCTACCAAATTTCGGGACGAAATTTCTTTCAACTTGGGGATGATGTGACAACTCGAAATTTAGAACCTTTCGTTGTATGCTTGAACGTTAAGTGACTAACTGATTTGATGATTTAATGAATGATATATGTGAACTTATATGATTATGTGTGTGTTTGTGTGTATAATTATATATGAACCGAGACACAAGAACCTGACTCGAGACCATGTGGTCTCGAGTGAACAATGCAACATGTGGGCCGGTTGGGCCGCACCTCATTTAACCCACCCGAAACCTACTCGGACTAGTATATATATCATGCTCCTAGCAAGCCTTGCCATTTTTGGACAATCCACACACACACTCTCCTACTCCCTCTCACTAAAACCCTAAGCTACAACATCCTTCTCCTTCATTCTCGGATCCAATCGACAACCATAAGGAGCTCTCGGATCGTCTCTCACACACACCCGCTTGGAAGCTTCACACTCACCTTTGAAACCCATCAACCGGTTAGTGTCTTTATGATGTTTGTTGTTAAGAGATAGTATGAATGATAGGACTTAACTAGTGTAGTTGTATGCTTGATGATGTTTGTGAACCGGATATGTATGTTGTTGATAATCGGATAACATGTTTTGATTTCGGATATGTTGCATAATGAGCACACGATATCTTATGTCTAAATGTGATTCAAACCATCGAATATTGATGTTCATGAAACCGGCTTGCATATGTGAATAGAAAGCATCATGTTAATCGGATTAGGGTAGATTTTAGAGATGTTATGTGATGACTTGAAACCATTAAATGAGTATGATCGAGTGTTTGATTGTTGTTCATGATTATGTTTGTGATTGATGCTAGAAACAGGAAAAAAATGATGAATAAGTTTGAATAATCAACATGAACATGACTTGAAGTTATGAAGAACAACTTGAATGTGATATGAACATTCTTGAATATTTGAAATCTGATATGTTTGATCCAATTTGGTAAGTTGCTAGACAAATAAACATGTTTAAGTGGATAGTACAAACTGTTTCATGAAATCGGTTTTCCATTGGATAGTACACTGTACCGAATCAGCAGTTGTCCAACCGAAACCTCCAGTTGCGACTCGAGACCACCACATGATGAGTCGAAATCCCCCGGTTGCGACACAGGTTGCGAGTCGCAAACACCTGGTTGCGACTCGAGACCACACTTGATCAGCACAAACCTTATGACTCGAAACCACAGTTGCGAGTCCAGTTGCGACTCGAGACCAAAACAGCATGAACCGAGACCGTGTTTGCGAGTCCAGTTGCGACTCAAGACCAAAACAGCATGAACCAAGACCGTGTTTGCGAGTCCGGTTGCGACTCGAGACCAGAACCTGCATCAGTTGCGACTCGAGACCAAGTGCATGTGCACACTGTTTGGACTTGCACCCCATTATGGGCTTAATTGATTGGGCCAGACTCTTGGGCCTAATGCACAGACCTTATATGTTACTGTTGAACGTGAATGTTGATGAACTGCCATAGATGATACTTGAATGCAATGTGCTAGAAACATCCGTGTGCTACTTGGTCACGAACCTGACTTGTATGATACAACTATGATAGGACGCGAGTGACCACGATATTGCTTGTTTGACTTTTCTGTGTATCTACCGAGCAAACCAAGGTGAGTTCACACCCTCTACAAAGCATGGGATTCCCAGGGGTCGGGAATTGGGGTTAAGGAACATGGGTTCCTCGTCCTCCTTGGGTAGGACAACAAAGATTCAGGAATATAATTCCTCGTCCTCACGGACAGATAACTCGTACTAGACCAAAACTCTATCACGAAGTCCCTCCTTTTTATATCGACTTAATCGCCGGGCCAATGGCGAGCGGGTCATTAGTTAGATAGCGCTATTTAGGTCTGACAAACCTCACACCGTGCCGCAGAGGACGGGCGTGAACTAATGGATCTGGGGCACGTCAATGATGATAGACATTGACAGTTTCAGGGCACATAAACATGACTACAGTCAGCAGTCGATATGGTAACGAGTCTAGTGTATACATGGGGTAGCCCCCACGGCCAAAATGCCAGATAACTAACACGGGGTAGCCCCCACGGCTGGATTGCCAGAGTAACCGGGAATAAACAAGTCACGTTTTTAACTATGGGGTAACCCCCACGGCAGGATGCCACCTAAAGGAAACTATTTTCGAAACAACTTAAAACGAACAACAAACCGTGAACTCACTCAACTTGTTGTTGACCCGTTACTACATGCTTTGCAGGTCCTTAGGTTCTTAGCTGGAGCTTGCATGGAGGAGGATCGTTGTGGGACATGGACGGCTGTGTGCCATGTTAAACTTTGAAACAATTAAACTTATGTTTTGATTTAAGACTTATGCTTCCGCTTGCAACTTAACCATGTTTTGTTTGAACACCAATTGTATTGGTTGGATTTTATAACTACTTATATGCTTGTTCAATATGATTGGTGGCTGGATCCTGGTCAGTCACGCCTCCAAGCGGTAGTACTCCGCAGGTGGATTTTGGGGGTGTGACAACGTGAGACTAATTCAGGTTCATTATTTGAACATGCAGAAGTTTCATCCATATGTGTTTTCTCAATGCATGTATCATGTGAAACTAATTCAGGTTCATTATTTGAACATGCAGAAGTTTCATCCATATGCATTTCCTCAACACATTTATCATGTAAAACTGATTCAGGTTCAATTTCAACTACAGTTTCCAATGGGGTCCCACTAGATTCAACATTAGGGACACCCACTGAGACAGATTCAGAAGAAGAATCAGGATACTCTTGATTTTCTTGAGAAGTCGTTTCAGTGGTTTCACTGAATGCGTCCTGGGGGACCTCACCTGTAACACTGTCATTAACTGAAACGTTAGAAACATCACAATCACACACATTAGCTGAAAAACAATCATCACCACACTTATTGTTCAAATCTTCAACACAAACATCATTAGTTTTGCCCAAAACAACACGCTGACAAGACGAAACATAAGCAGAAAACGACGCAAATAAAGAACGACCAAAAGCAATGTCAGATTCAGTTTGTTCAAAATAAGGTTCAGAAATATTTGAAATAACGATTGGTTCACTCCCATGAACATCTTCACATTTTACTTCAGAAAAATCATCTGCACATGAAGACGAAACGTTAGGATCAATTGAGCCTTTGGAAACGAAATGCAATGGAGTAGACTTCTGTTTCTCAACTGGTCTATCATTAGATGACGACTTATTGTTTTTAGAACCATAAGTCATTTTACTCTCATTCATCATCTCCTCCTCAGTCATCGGCAGATAAGTATAATTATCATTGTATGGAGGAGGTGTCAGATTATAACCCAAACCACGCCCTTTCTTTTCTTTGTACGCAAGTTGTTGATCACACAAATTTTTTACTAATTTACTGGAAGAATCAAATTTCTTAATATTAAGCTCATTAATTTGATATCTGTCTCTGATATCTTCCAGTTCCTTAGTTACAGCGCACAGTTTTTCCTGAACGTATAAGAGTTGAGATGATTTTACACTTACATCATCCTTGAGTTTGATGATGTCTTTTCGCTGAGCTTCGATCTTTTCTTTGTAAAGTTTTTCGTTTTTCGATAAAGTAAAGTTTTTATTTTTTATGTCTTGATAAACTTGAATTAGCTCAGTGTTGTGCATTCTATAAACTTCAACTCTTTCTCTACATTCAGGAGTACAGAAAGCAGAAAGTACCTCTTCTTTGGTTAGACCTTTAACTGGAGCTGAAAGAATCTGAGTCATGAAAGCAAAGTTTTCAGCTGAAGCCTCCTCCTCTTGTGCAGATACTTGATCATTTGAGGTCATAAAAGCAATATTATTTGAAGCAACTTGATTTTCTGGAGCAGAAATGTTCAGGTGCTCAATTTCTGAATTCCAATCAAAGTTGATGTTGGGCTGAACCACCAGGGCTTGAGCTAATCCTTTTGGTTGAGGACTTCCAGTAGCAGCATCTGTTATACTAGCAGTGGTCACAAGAGCTCTTTCTCGATTAGGTGTTATGGGCTGTGCAGGAGTTTGTTCTCTATTTATCAGTGGTTTTGTGCAATTTCGAGCATAGTGCCATTCCTCATGACAGTTGTAACAGCGCAAGTTAAAAGGCACCTTAGCAGCTCCATTCCAAGAGGTGCCCCACCTGTTTTTACCTGTTCTTTTAACAAACGTTTGTGCCCTGAAAGCAGCCATTGCCATCTGCCAGGTGATGTCCATTTCTTCAACGTCATCAGGATGGATCTGAAGTAGGTCATCGCCACTCCATTTTGGAGGATCCATTTTTCCTGCAGCAAAGGCGTTCAAACAGTTTATAACGGAGGCTGCGATATCCAAATTTTCTTTTGACTGTTGTGTAAAGAAAGCTATCATCTCATTTTTCGCAGTGGAGGCTGAAGCAGCAGTGGAAGTTTTCACAGCAGAAGCGGAAGCAGCAGTAGAAGATGATGGAGCAGCTTGTGCAGGAGACCTAGAGTAATAAATGTTTGCTGAACTAGGAGCCGCCTTAGTAGATGCAGTATTGCTAAACATTTGAAAACCTCCTACTTGAGACAAAAGAGATGTATTATTTTCATTTGATGAAGTGGGAGCAACAAAGAATCCTGCGGCTAGCATGCTGTTTTTATAGTTGGTTTCTCTTTGTTTATCATCTAATTCACAGGCTTTAATATGAGAGATCATCTCTGACAAGCTGCACCTAGCAAGATCTTTAGTTTTCTTGATCATAGCAACATGATGATCCCAGCTTTTTGGCAATGCATTTAGAAGCTGTCTATTTGTAGATGCATTTGATGTATGAATTTCTTCCATTTGCATTTGTGTGACTATCTTCACGAACCTCTGAATTTGATTGTCAACAGTTTCACCATAAATATGATTGAAGTTGTTGAAATTTTGTCTCAGCAGATTTCTTCGACTCTCCTTCATATCTTCATTCCCTTCGTAGACGTCGATCAAAGATTCCCACAGTTCTTTGGTGGATTTACAGGTGCGAAAACCAATAGTAATGTCTGGACCCAACCCCATGGTTAAGTAGGACAGTGCTCTTTCATCTTCTTCAATTATAAGCAGATCATCTTCAGTATATTCACTTTTGGCTTTCTTTACTTTTAAACCTGGTTCAGTAGGACTATCAGTCATAATCTCCCTTGGTCCCCTTAAAATACTTCGCCAAAGTTTATAATCTTTGACCTTCAAGTGTTGTTCAAAACGCCATTTCCACTCTGGGAAATCATTTGCATCAGTCAACCTTGGAATGCGTGTTGTGGTTCCAAGCTTTGAGTCCAGTTCTTGTTGTTTGTTAAGAGCAGCCAGGTCAACACTTTGATTATTTGTAGTCATGGTTACTCAATAAATTAATTAATTTGCTGATTAATTAATTATATAAGTTCAAGAGTCCAAGAGTCTAAAAGTCCAAAGTCTAAACAACGTTGCAGGAGTCGTTGCGAATCGAGACTATAATTGCGAGTCAAGACCAAGAAGGAGACAGCTCGAGACAGTAATTGGTTGCGAGTCGAGACTAAATCCACACTAGTCGAGACAGCGTTGGTTGCGAGTCGAGACCGGAACAAGACAAGTCGAGACAGTTGATGGTTGCGAGTCGAGACCGGAACAGGACAAGCCGAGACTGCTGATGGTTGCGAGTCGAGACCGGAACAGGACAAGCCAAGACTGCTGATGGTTGCGAGTCGAGACCTGCAAAACAGATATGAGATAAAAACTGTTGACTCGTAATCCCTGATTTTCAGCACTTTTCAAAAATTCAAAGATATCGTAATCTTTGAATTTTCTTTGATCACCAACTCCCTAGAAATCAGCTAACAGGTTTTCTGAAATCACACAAACCAAAATCAGTGATATCTTTCAATAATTTCACCAAGAACAGTTTGAAGATTCAATAATTTTCACTGCAAAACAAACACCAAAAACTGGATTAGTAGCAAAGGATGTTCTTGAATCCGATTGATATCAAAACCGAACCAAGAATGGTTTCTTGGCTCTGATACCAATTGTAAAACCCGATTTGGATCCTTCAATGATATCAGTCTCTAACTTGTGAAGGTGTGGAATACAATCACAAGCCGATTCAAGAACAATATAATGAAACAATAATATAATCAAAACACAAACCGGAAATCTTGCATTCAATGATGACCAATGACTGATACAAGATCCCTATGGAGTTCTCGGCTCCTTTCCTAGTCGCAACCAACGATCAACCTCAACCAAGTGGTTGAGGTTAATTTAAATACAAAACAATTTAACTTAAACCTAGGCCCAATGCGACAATAAACAAACTAACCCAAACCTTACAAAATCGGCCCATATGTTAACTAAACAAAACACAGAAACAACCCTTCAACTATGCTAACCTACATGAATAAACCTTCAGGTTCCAACAAAAAGGTTAAAAACCTAACCCACCCCAACCCTTTACCCCCTTTCTTCTTCATGTTCTTCAAATCATACCATATGTGCAACTATCACCACTCATCACCAACTCCCATTCTCATTCCCACCTCCACCGTCCACATCATCTTCTCCAGCATCTTTCTCCGACGACCATCATGGCTGATTTCAAAATTTGGATTATTATGAATGTCACAAAAAAAACTCTTGAGCACTTTAACGACTCTCGCCTTTGCTTTTGGTTCGTTTCTTATATATTTTGTATTATTTCTCCTTAGTTTCTTAATTCTTATCCAATTTTTGTAACTTAAAAATGAAATTTGAATATCAGAAACAGGAGGAGTGGTCTTCAGAACAATCACAGGTTCAATAAAAGGGCAACCAACAGGAAACTTGGTTAGTATGTGGGGTTTGCGATGGTTGGTGGTTGTCGGAAAAGGGATTTGATGAGCAACTTTGAGATGGTTGGTGGTTATCTGGGCTATTTCCTAGAAAAGGGATTTGATAAACATCTTTGTTACAGTTATTCATTTAAAGACAAAGAACAATTATAATACTTTGTTCCAATTAATTATCTGGGCTATTTCCTGGAGATACATTAGTTGACAAGAGTATCTTTTTTAAGTATTTTTTTAGTGTGCTTTTACCAATTTACTGTGACATCTGTCAAAATTCAGGTATTCGTACAATTAATTAAACCATGATTAGTGCTTAATGACTGTGCTGAATTTGCAATTAACTGCTTTCTGGTTACTGCTTTATACATACATATGCATCATACATTGTTTAATGTCATACCAATATTGCATGAAAGTCATATTGCCTCAAATGATGCATTAAGTACAGTTAGCACAGTTATCTGATAACTCAGGAAAATGCTGATAGAACTCAACATGTAGAGAGACAGTGCATTGAGACACAGAATGAGCCAAAAACCAAGTACTACACTAGTATAGTGTGTAGGAAAGTAAGGATCACAAAACTGTCTTGCTAGTGATAGTTTAAGTGCCGGAAAGTGCCTAAAACTCACCCAAAGCACTGAATTCAGCAAAATTCAGCAAAAATAGCATCTTAACACACTAATATTATGCAGAAACATGGTTAAATGGTCCTGAATACGTTCCTAAGTTTCGGGAATCAAAAGTGTCACAAAAGGGTACATAAAGAACACTAAACTGTATAGTTTAGCACTTTAACGAACCAGTAACCAACCGAACAACCGGACACTACCCGAAACATTAAATTTACACTAGAAGCACTGTTTTAACATTACCAAGCTAGCTATGGTCCCCGAACATCATAACACCCCATGCAAATATCTAATAACCAAAACACGTAACTAATACTTGATTTTGAACTAGTAAGTAATCAATCTAGTTAAAACCTATGCTAGACCCCCCCACCTATTCTCGGCTCCAACAAGGGTCCCACAAGGGGATTTGTTTTCATATTTAATTGGATTGTGTTATTGCTTTACATTACATATTACACAAGAGTTTAAGTGGTAAAATGGATATAAGAAAGGCATGAGAGGATCTTGAGTTCATAAACTTCACACACTAACACACACTACTCTCATCCCTCCTCCTTCCTTGTTCTCGGCCGACCTCAAGCACCCACACAACCACCTTCATTCCTCCATTCTCATACATTCTACATGCACATAAAGGTGCTAAAGATCATATAAAGGAGCTTGGAGCTTGTGAAAGTGGAAGGACCTCTCTTGTTTGCTTTTATCCATCTCATAACCTCTCTTGATCATCCCTAGCCTTGTGCTAGTGGTAAGAGTCTTGATCTTACTATATTACTTCCATTTTTAGTGGTTAAAGAAGAATCATAATCAAAAACTTGAAGAACACTAAAGATCATAAGAATGAAACTTGAACATAAGCTTGTTTAGTGAAGTAGTCTTGATGAAAATGAGTTGTTATGCTTGTTGATCATTGATTGCTTCTAGAAATGATGTTGATCATCATAAGATCTTGCTAGATCATGATTAAAAACATAATCTAGCAAGATGTAAGATTAGACATTGTTGTAGGATGATGAATCATCCACACATAAAGCATGAACTTGAAAGAAACATAATGTTTTCTTGAAAAATCATGATCAAGTAAGTTGTTAATCATATAGATCTAAAAACATCATGAAGGATTTCTAAAGAAACCAAGTTAAAAATAAAAGTTTCATTTGATCTTGGTTCTTAGATAAACAAATCTTGTTTTTAGTGGTTAAACAAGTGTAAGAACACTTGTGTAACAAGAAGATTGCATAAAGAAATATTTTTAGAAAATATGATTTGAAGTTGTAAACATCTAACTTCTTTAAAAATGAAGTTTTTAAAGAACTAATCACATTTCAAAGGGTAACAAGACTTACTAAGAACACTAGTAAGTTACTACAAATTTTTACAAATATTCAAGTTCATGAAGTAGTAGAATATTACTTGATTTTGGCAAAATTGGTAAGTGTAAGTTGTTTGTTGATGATTGTTAATTGATTATGTTGATTTGTACAAAAGAAAATGATATGCTTGAAAGCATGGAAACCTCCATTTTTATGGGAAACTAGAATTGATACCCCGCGTTGCGGGGTCGGTTTTTTTTAACGTGATTTGAGCGTAATGATTTTTTTTGGTAATTGATTATCAATTAAAACATGGACCAACTGAAAACGTCCATAAAAATAAACACAAAAACGTGTTATATTTAACATGACTCATGAAACGTAAGATAACTCGAATTTATACTGTTTAATGAAAACTTATTATATTTGACCCGATTTGTTTCCGAACAAAATTTACATAAAAACTTAGACCAACTGAAAACGTTTATAAAAATAAGCACGAAAACATATTATATTTAACATGACTCATTTTTAAAAAAAATTATATTGAAACGTAAACCAACTTAAATTTATACCGATATATTCATAAAAATAAGCACATAAATTCAAGGTGATTAAAATGACAATTTCAGAGTTTTTAGAAAGTTTAGAGGATGTAAGTGTTAATACTGAAAGTTAAGGGATGTAAATGGAAAAAAATATCAGGTTAAGTTATTATAGTGAACTAAAAGATTTCCTTTCCCGAACCGAAAGATGTTAAGTACCAATTCGGTACCGACTTTTGGCGTTCCTGGTACCGATTTTTACCTTCATATACCGGTACCATAACCGGTATTTTCGGTACCAGCATCGATTTGGTATCGGTTAGCACCGAGCTCGTCCCTACCCTTGAAACAAAAAAAAGAAATCATTAAAAGTTGAAGAAAATCTACGGCACCCGTGATCAAGGATGAGCAAATGGTACCGGGTGCCAGTACCGAAATTCCCGAACTAAAAGAATTCCAATATCAATTCGGTACCGACTTTTGGCGTTTTCTATAACAGGCTGATACCAGTTTTTACCTTCTTGTAGCGATACCGAACAGAACCAAAAATGTATTTTATTATAATATGAAATGTAATTTTGATTAATAATAATAATAATAATAATAATAATAATAATATAATAGATGAACTGTTCATTCAGTTCATCTATTATCATATATGAATTAAGGCAAATTTTTCTAAAAATCTAAACACTTATTAAAATATTTTTTAAACAAATATTTATAAGTGTATTTTAAACCATGAGTTTCCTACATAAACTTTGCCATAATTTTTGTTACAAAAATATAAATATTGGAGGTTGGTTTTCATAAATGAAAATGACTAAATATGTATTTAGGAAATATATATTTAGAAGACACCATGTGTGTGATCGATTGTATACTTTTTGTATAAGTTATATTATTTTAGGACTTGGAATAATATAACACATCAAAATACCAAGAATTATCATCCAAAATATTACAAAAATTCCAACGAACAAATATACACACTTACACAATATTGGTGGAAACCGAACTATGGAATAAGACTTATAAAATATTATGGAAATTATTCACAAAGTATATTTTGGTAAACAATATTTTGGACACAAAGAAAAGAAAATATGATTTTACAATTACTACAAGCATATGTCATATTTTGGCAAAGAGAAAAATACATTATTCTGACAAGTATAAATATATATATTTTTCTTGAGATTTTTAAAAGATATATTATTTTTAAGGAATATATATTTTCTTACACAAACATAAAATACAATATCTTCTCAATAAATATGGAACATATCATTTTTGGAGAAAAATGAGTTTATATATATATTTTTCCAAGTGGGACTTGGAAATATGTTAAATTTTGGACTAATAAGAAATTTCAAATATTTTTGCCAAAGAAAAATTATAAATAATTTTTCTAAGTAATATCCCTTAAAAATATATATTTTTGGAAAGATATATATTGAATATTTATTAAAAATAATATTCCGAAATAATTAATATGAAATTAAGTATAAAGGATACTTAATGAATTCAATAGAAATACGTATTCTCGTATGTATAAATACACACCGGAATACGACCCCAAAATATGGCAAAAATACACATGTATAAGATACCCCATCCTTGGGAAGGAAATACAAGTATAAATACTTGGGAAGTATTATTACAATAATATTGTTTAACAATTATTCCAAAATTTATACATATAATTTAAGTTAGAATATTAATTATTTTAACAAATAATTATATAACTTGGAATAATATCGAAGACACAAAGGAAACGTAACTCAGAAACATTAATGCTAAGTCAAGTCACGGCCCGTTCGTCTAATAGACATTAGTACATTGTAGGTAGTCGTGTTCGCCGAAGGAGCTTGAGTTATGATTGTTGAAGACGCAAGACTGTGAGTTCATGATCCCCCTTTTCTTTCAACTGTTTTCAGTTTTATAAACTTCGGGGGTGAAGTACATGTTACAAAATGATTACATACAACTACAATTGGTATGGTTAGCTTTGGAAAGTACAGTAGATCATGTGAATGGGTAGGCGCACTCTTAAGACCATTAATCCTCGTGTTAGGACCGAGGGGCAAGAGTGATAGATCTATTTGGGTGTAGCAATCCCACACCCATGTGGACCGGGGTTTGGCCCATGAGGTGACTATGTCTTACAGCAGAAGCCCGGTACAAAATCTGCTAGGTTTGAGCCTTCCTACGCCGTTGCACGCATGTTAATGGCCTTGCCAACCATTAATCGATCTGTTTCCTTATTTTGCTTTCATACCAGGATTTACAAACATACATACATACAACGATTACAAGGTTTTATTCATAAACATAAACAAACACATGAACTCGCTCAACTTTTGTTGATGTTTTCAAAATACATGTATTTCAGGGAATTAAAAGTGGATCTGGCGAGTGTTAGACGTTTCAGGTTGCGTTAAGAATAAAAGATGTCATCCATGGTCTTGAGGTTTGGTTTGGGTGTCCTATCCTGGACAAGACACCACTTCCAAATCTTGGTTCATTTAGAGTCTTTTGATGAGTCCTTGTGAACTCTTAAACAATTCGTATGGTTTGTAAAACTTGAATTTGGAGTCTTGCTTAAACAATGACGTTTGTGATGTTTTCAAATCTATTTAATGGATGATGATCTATGGTTTTATCATATAGTTGTGTTATGATTGAATGCAATGGTATTAAGAAAGTCACACCATAATCACGCTTCCGCAAAAGTCAGGGTGTGACAACTTGGTATCAGAGCTTCGATTGTAGCGAACTAGGATTCCTTCTCGAGTCTAGACTACAATCATTAGGGCTCTCACGAAAATGTTTTCATAACATGTTTTCATTGCATACACAAAACGCTCAGATCCAGGAAAAACAAACATTTTACAAACAAAAGACACGAAACACATTTCAAGGTTTATGTTTAGGGTTCAGTCTGAGAGACTGGGTGGTATAGTTTGAGAAACTGGGAGGTTTAGTCTGAGAGACTAGGTAGTTCATTCTGGGAGACTGGGAGGTTTAGTTTGGGAGACTAAGTGGTTTAGTCTGGGAGACTAGGAAGGATGCATGATTACATTGTTAATGATTGCATGTTTTAATGTGAATAGTTGATATATGTGCATATGTTGTGATTGTTTTGTTACAGACACTATGTCATCCTCTGAGAGTGGATTGTCTGACACTAATGATCCCATGGTTGTTGTTTCTGATGATGAGATCGTCCCTGAGCCAGGGATCTTTACTTCTGATACCGAGAGTGACCCGGAGATGATATCCGACGATGACGACGATTTTCAGCCCTTTGCACTGCCCGATTTCGGAGATGATTTACCGATTGCTGATGGTATCCTGGACGAGGATCCGTTTGTTATTCCCATTCCTGTGCATGATCACCTTATCATCGGTCACCCCGATGGTGAGCATGGCGTGGCACCGATCCTCGCTCCTGTTCCTTTAGTGGTCATTCCTCCTGAGGATTGACCATTCGATGATCTTTTTGACGATGATTTTGACTTGTTTGTCGATGGTCCTCCCAATGACGCTTAGGGTGATGGAGAGCTCGATGAGGAAGTTGTTGCTATTCCACTTCTGGGGATTCCCGTTATTAAGATTTCTTCTGATCCTAGCTTACATTCTGTCCCCGATTCCTTTGAGTCCGTTTCATCATCCGCCTTGCGTGTAGTTGGACTGCGATGTTACGCCACAGATTCTGACGATGATACAGCTATGTTAGCTGCACTGATACCCCCACATGACATTGAGCCTGGACATGAGCTTGATTTTGTCCCTGATGATCAGCCTGTTGATGCACCCGCTGATCCGGAGCCGATACCTGCACCTGAGTATGTGCCTGATCATTACTCTATTCCGTTCGGCATACCTGATGTTGCACCACTTATACCTGATCCAGTTCCTGCACCCGCTGACCCTCCTGTTATTGAGCCAGTTACTCCCCCACATGCACCTGCACCTATTGATGTTGCCCCTTTTCACCGGATCGAGTCCGATGTTCACCGCACTGACTTACCTATCACTTTCTTGCAGGACATTCCTCCACCCCGTCCAGGGGAAGGCCCTTCGAGCCAGCAGCCTAGCCATGACCTGCATATGTCAGCAGCTTTCCCTCACATGCCTCAGTATACACCTACTGCTCATTTTACTTCTTCGCCACTGGATGAGCCACTTAGATGGTTCCCACCGTACACCATGCCGGTTTCTGATCCCTATCATCCCTCACACTTTACTGGTTACACACAGGATGAGTTACTTTTGTCATTACAGTTACAATATGAGATCATGAGTCGCGGGATTCTAGAGCTTGAGATGATACCGCGACCCTTGCCATGTCCATGTCAGCCTGCACATGTTCCTCGTTCATCACCATCCCCATTTTCACATCCTCCTGCACCGCTTACTCCATTTCCCGAGTTTGACACTCGATTTATTACTGTTGAGCAGCAGATCAGCTATCTGTTGCGTCATGTTTATGATCTTGAGGAGGAGCTAGCGCATGTGCGCAGCTTGCTTTTTGTTCCTCCACTTCCTCCTCCACCACCATCAGCATAGCCAGTTTTTGGTTTTATGTAGGTAGCTTGCTTTTGATGAGAGCACCGCTATTGAGCTGAGCTAGTGAAGCCTTTTGGAGACCACCTTTTGACTGTATGACTTATGATAGATTGGTAGACATGTTGGACAAGGGTAGTGTGACCCTGTGTTCCCCTTTTGATACGATATTTATGTAAAACATGTAACTGTATTTGTGGTCGATGATTAATGAAAGCTCAATCATATTGTTCTCATTAAATACGTTGATTTACTTGATTATGCTATGATTGCATGCCTACTTGTTATAGCAAGCACTGTTATATACATACTACTTATTATATACATAAGACCTGACCTATACAATCTTCTTTATAGAAGATGCCTCCTCGAAGGAACAATCAGTTGCCCACAATAGAGGCTGAACTGCAAGAACGGATTTCACAAGCAATCGCACAACATGAGGCCTTGCGCTCTGAACACAGCGGACGTACCTCAGGAAATAACCCACCTCACGGTAATGTTTAATTCATTTAAAGACACATTACGGTACGTTTGGACATTCCATGTGCGTTTGCTAATGCTTTCTGTGAATGATGTTGCCTGTACAGGCTGTACTTACAAGCAGTTCCTTGACTACAAGCCTCTTAACTTTGACGGCACTGGAGGTGCTGTAGCCTTCGTTAGATGGGCTGAGAAGACAAATTCAGTGCTGCGAATGAGCAAGTGTGCGCCAGAGCACCAGGTCACCTACATTTCTGGACTTTTCCTAGACGGAGCTCTATCATGGTGGAACCTTCAGGTTCAGACTCTAGGAGAGGATGCTGCATATGCTATGACTTGGGAAGAGATGAAGGAACTGATGCGCAAGAAGTACTGCTCGAGGGCAGAGATTCAGAAATTAGAAAGTGAATTTTGGAACCTTAAGATGGACGGTCCCAAGATTGCTGAGTACGTGCAGAGATTCCATGATTTGTCTCGTGTTGTCCCCTACATGGTAGAGCCGGAGTTCAAGCGAGTTGAACGCTTCATTTGGGGATTGGCACCCTGTAGGTCCCCTATTCGTATGGATCTTTCACAGAATTGTCTTTCAAATCAAGAGTGCGGAATCCTCTTGATTAGAATATCACAGAAACAAGTAGAAAACTGAAACAACAAATCACTTTCAACCTGGGTTTCTATTGATTATCTATCAAAGTGATTACAATCAATCAAACCCTAACCAACTATCAAATTCGTCCAAGCTGTATAGCTCTCACGAAATTCCTCACAAATAATGTTTTGGCTGATTAACTTATTAACTGATTTTTTTTAAACCCTAAAGCCTAACCTTGTTTATATAACACAAGGTTACTACTTGGGCTAGGTTTCCAACATGGGTTGCGAATTGGACAGGCCCAATTCGCCCCCACACACCCAATTCATTGGGTTTGGTTAGCCCAAACATTACAACTAACTATTACAAAGCTAAACCCGCTAACTGTTTACCGTTTATCTAATTACAAGATATCCAAAGACCAAATCTAAGTTGTTGTCACAAACATGCACCAACAAACTCCCCCTTGACAATAGCTTCATAAAATAACTTTGTCTTCAGTCGTCTTGCAATCTTCATGTAATCTTGCACTGTCTTTGGTCTTTGGATAGCTTCAGCTTCAATAGCTTCTGTCAGCAACAGACTCCCCCTAAGCTGATGCATCCAATCACCAAATCTTCAAAAACTTTAGTGTTTGAGTAAACTTCAGTTCAGCATTTGTAAAACAATCTTCAAACTCTTCATCTTTGCCTGCAATATAGAAAGGAGGTTCTACCATGCATCCAATCAAACTCTCATCTCTTCACAGCAACTCATCAACTTCTCAGCAACATAGCAACTTCTCAGCAACATAGCAACTTCTCAGCAACACAGCAACTCATCACTTTAACTTCTCAGCAACATACTGCTTCAATCTGTTTACTATAAAACAAACATCTCTAGAAACCATAAGAATTTTTCAACCTAAGTTAAACAAATTATTATTATTCAAGAGATAGTTAAACTGTATCACAGATTAAGCCTTTTCCAATATCATCAACACACAAAACTTTTTAATCACACACCTTATAACCCGCATGATTTAAAATTTTGAACTCACTTTCTAACACCGTCTCCCCCTATCAGTAACAATTCCTCCAAGAATAACAGTTTTCCATACGTTAAGAATTTTAAACAGAAAAAGTCACTATTTTTGGTTTTTTATATTTTTCTGAAAGCAAGTAAATAACAAAAGCAATAAACACTCTATTTTTGTGAGAATCACTGGTAAGAAGATCATATCAGCATAATCAAACTGTTTCACACTATTAGATAATACTTTATTTTTTTTATTTTTTTTGTGAAAAGCAGTTCAAGACGATTACCAGTATGTTTGTCCACTTAAACAAAATGCATGAACATTTCAAGTACCATTACCATATGATACGTTAAGGTAATTGTATTTACTGATATACTAGCGTGTCCCACTTCAGGATATACCCCCGCGATCAAGGTATGCACAAAGAGTCATCGTAGTAGGTGAGTATACTGAATTCATCCTTGAAGATATCCTGACAGTGTCTAGGTCTGCATATAATTTGTTTTATCATGTTTTGATTGCTTAATAATGAACACCCAAATAAATACTAATCAAATCCTGGAAATATAAACAACACACTCTATCATGCAAGTATCTTCCCTACCACATATTTCACAAGTCCAATCCAGATTTCTGAAATCTTAACTGGGAATAGGTTGAGAAGAGAACAGAATAGATCTTTAAAAGAGATGGTATAATATACAGATCAAATGAGTTTTCTCAGTTTGATATAGGTTTATTGGGTTTCTTTTGGGCACTTGAGGGCCTCTTTCGGGTGTATTAGATCTATAGTGCGACAACGTACAGCTAGGTCAGCATATATCTGGATGCAGCAGAAGCTGTCGTTGCCTAGCACCTCCAGGTCAGCATATATCTGGATGCAGCAGAGGAGGTACACGACTTTTTTCAGAGAAGATTTCAGAATCAGATCAAAATTGTGTGTATCGGGACAACATACAGACATTCAAATAGAAATGAGCTAATTCCAAGTGACTTTCTTTCCTGGGGTCATGTACAATTTTAGTTCTGAACAGACGAACAGCCAAGATATCCCCAGATGAAATAACAGTATAAAGACCCAAAACTTCAGATTTTGGCAATCTATCAACACAAGATTTAAGATCATTAAACCATACACCACTGATGTGTTCCCCACTCATACTCAGTTTATTTAAGTTTATATCACATTGGTAAGTTGATTATTTCATGCTTTTTGCCTACTGATACATCATATAATGAAGCTGCTATCACACTTAAGCATTTTAAATTCAGTTTCAGTGTGACAGTCTAACTTGCTGATGTACTATCATTTCTCCTTTTTCACACAGTGATAACTCATTTTTGTTTTTCTATTTTTTTTATGTTTTTGATTTTTCAAAAAAATTTTTATTTTTGATTTTTAAGAAAAGCAGTAAACTATTTACAAAAATTCTTATGAAAAACCAGTTATTCAGGATTCCTCATCTCGTTGAGTTCAACTAAGTGTTCAAAGCGAGCCCTGTCAAAAGCTTTAGTATAAAGATCTGCCAGGTTATCTTCTGTGTCGAATCAACACTTTGAACTTCAATTTAAATCAAACAATATAAATATATCAACAATCTCACACCCCCCTTCATGTGCCTAGAGCAGCCATTATCAACATAAGTTGATAATCCTCCTTAGCAGCTCCTGCACACACCAACTAAGAAATTAGTTAGATTGGGGGACCCAAGCCTTAATGGTCTTGGGTCGTCCAAATTCACCAACCACTTGAACATCCATCCAATATCCATTACTCCTAACTGGAGTCTTGGATCTCAGGCCTGTTGATGTAAATGGGTTCTGATTTCCATAAGGTCTATGGTCCTGAGGGTTCCTATATGTATTTGGACTATTTGACCTTTGAAAATTTTGATTTTGAAACCTTGAGTTTTGATTCCAAGAAGCATGACTGTTATAATTTCTAAAGCCATTGTTATAAAAATTTCGACAACCATTATTTTGGTATCGATTTTGATATTGAACTTGACTTCTGAAATTATTTAAATTTCCATTAAAATTGCTTCTAGGTCTCTCGTATCTGCCTGGTGGAGATCTAGGCTGAAATCTTTGTTGATTTCTTTGAAAACGAGGAACTTGTGGAGTTCCTGTTCCAGCCTTATCTACACCAACAGCAACATTCTCTGGTTGCTTAGGAGCAGATTTCTTTTGAGAATTTGAGCCTTTCTCCTCACTATCACCTTCCTTCACTGGTAATTTCCCTCTCTGTTTTTCACTAAGTTGTGCTTCACTCTTTTTGTTAGGACAGCAGCTTGCTACATGTCCCTTGACGTGACATTTGAAGCACGATCTCTTTTTCGAAGACTTCTTAGCTGGAGTCTCTGAGGTAGATCCCTTATCAGATGGTGATGATCCCTTAGATGAACCTTGTTCAGTTTGCTTTATTTCAGATTTTTCTATGCTCTTATTTTTAGCAAACTCTACATTCGATTCATTTTCAATAACAACAGTTTCATTTTTCATATCACTACCTTGAACAAAATTAATCTTTTTAACAAAAGCTTGATTTTTATTCTTAGGCGGTGAATTTTTCAAAGGTTCCCTGTTATTGTTCTTCTTATCATCATCACTCTCAAATCTATCACCTTGACTTGATGTGGATGCGAAACTACTTGGTGTAGATGCCATAAAGTCTGCTAGCTCATTTTCACTAGGCAGGAATGAATAGTCATGACTAAGAGGAGGTGGAACTTCATTAAAGCCTTGGAAGCCCACACTTGTCTTGTCATTACTCTTCTTTAACCCACCCATCATGTGTTTCATAACAAAAGTAGAATCCCTGAATTGACCTAATTTCTTTTCAAGTTCAACAATTTTAAGTTGTGCATCTGACAACTCTTTGCATTTTTCAGAAATCTCTTTTGTTTTCTCTGCCATCATGTCATGAGCTAAATCTATTACTTGAAGTTTTTCATTTAACTTGCATGTTAAAGCTTCAATTTCAGCTTCACAACCTTTTATTTTCTTCAAGTATGATGATTCATTTCTTTTAACAAAAAAATTTGCTTCTTTTATGTTAGACATCTCACTTACCAGACTTTGGTTTTGTGTTGTCAACCTGGAAACCTCACCCTGTAGTTCACGACATCTCAAACATACAGAAATAGATTGTACCTCTTTCTCATGAACTTTTGTATTTTCATCAGCAACAACCTGTTCAGCTTCACTTTCTTTCTCTACTTCAACATCCACTTTTGCTTCAGCATTCTTCACTTGAGCTTCAGCATTTTTCACTTCAGATTCAACATCACTCACACTAGTTTCAGCCTCATCAACTGGCACTATCTCTGCCATGAATGCCTGAGTGGCACTCTCCTTCCCCTGATATCGCTTTTGTAATGCATCCCACATATCCTTTGAATTAGTGTACTTTTTGAAGGTATGCTTGATGCTATCAGGTAAGGACATTTTAATTGCAGCCAATGCTCTCTTTTCAGCGGCATACTTCCTTTTATCATCCTCTTTCATGTTCACATAGTCTGTTCTACGTGGTCTGCACTCATAATCGTGTGTTGGGTTTACGTACCCATCTTCAATACAGATCCACATGCGTATATCCTGAGATTCAATGAAGGATTTGAAGTTGTCCTTCCATGTAAGATAATTCTCCACCTTCATCATCTTACGTGCTTTCAAACTCATCATGTTTGACATTTTAACGTAACAGACTGTTAAAACCGTACAAAAGATCTCCGAAAACAGTGGTTACTAACTTACACCGTTAGAATCGTCTCGAAAAGACAAATCCAATGATATATAATGTCGAAAAGAATCTGTCAAACGAGCTACGGATCAATTTATATTTGCAAAACACTCAAGTTTTATCGACGCTTGCCAATAAATTTTCCACCTCTTAAATTCGCTGGTTTTTAAATTTGCTGAGTTAAATTCGCTGGTCAACTGGGTAATTTCGCTGATCTGTTATTTTCGCTGGTTAACTGGTTAATTTCGCTGATCTGTTACTTTCGCTGGTGAATCAGTTTATTTCGTTGGTCAAGTTCGCTGCTTAATTTCGCTATAACGACGACTGTAAATTCTCCGAAAACCGTGATAATTTCGCTGTGGAAAATTATACGGTTACCAAAGTCGCCTTTGGATTTATTTCGTCGATTAGTTCGCAGGTCTTATAAATTCGCTGGTCCAGTCTGCGAAATTACTTAAATTCGCCTGTTAAACTTGGAAACTTAATCTGTTCACAATTCTGAAGATTCTCCAACACAAATCTGCAAAATCAGAAAACCTAATCAGCTCAAAATTTTCGAAAATTTTGAAGAACAGATTGAAAACCACGAAGAACACGAAGAACAGTCTTCGAATCTTCAAGAGTTTCCAGCCAAAATCCTTCAAGCAATCAACAGAATCTTTCCAGAAATCCTGCAAACCACCAAACAAACAAACCAGAAGATCAAAACAGCCAAATAAATTCGAAAATTTTATCAAGAATTTCGAAAATTTTAAAACCCTAGTTTTCAAAAATTCAAAAAACTCCCTGTTTCTGCAGCAACCAATTCTGAACCGAGCCTTCAAGAGCCTAATGCTCTGATACCAATTGTAGGTCCCCTATTCGTATGGATCTTTCACAGAATTGTCTTTCCAATCAAGAGTGCGGAATCCTCTTGATTAGAATATCACAGAAACAAGTAGAAAACTGAAACAGCAAATCACTTTCAACCTGGGTTTCTATTGATTATCTATCAAAGTGATTACAATCAATCAAACCCTAACCAACTATCAAATTCGTCCAAGCTGTATAGCTCTCACGAAATTCCTCACAAATAATGTTTTGGCTGATTAACTTATTAACTGATTTTTTTTAAACCCTAAAGCCTAACCTTGTTTATATAACACAAGGTTACTACTTGGGCTAGGTTTCCAACATGGGCTGCGAATTGGACAGGCCCAATTCGCCCCCACACACCCAATTCATTGGGTTTGGTTAGCCCAAACATTACAACTAACTATTACAAAGCTAAACCCGCTAACTGTTTATCGTTTATCTAATTACAAGATATCCAAAGACCAAATCTAAGTTGTTGTCACAAACATGCACTAACACACCCCAAATCATGAGCATGGTGACGACATCAAAGCCTCCAACGATCACTGAGGCCATTGATTTGAGTGTGGCACTAACTAAAGAAGCGATTAGGCTGAACAAGTTTTTGATCTCTGATGGAAAGAAGAAAGAGACTCATGTCGAGTCGTCAGGAGAGAACAAAAGGAAGTTCTCGAATTTTAAGAAGGGTACCCAGGGAAACAATAGTGGTAACTAAAAGAGAGATGCAAATCCACCAGCAGAAGCTAAGACTGGTGCTGCTTCTGGTGTTGAAGTTAGAGGAAAAGGGTATATGGGCACCCTGCCCAAATGTGATGTGTGTCAGCTTCATCACGCTGGAAGATGCAGAGCTGGGAAGTGTGAAACGTGCGGAAAAGTTGGCCATGCCAAAGAAACATGCTGGTATGGTGCCGGTCGTGGGAATAATGGCCAAAGAGGTAATGGTAATGGAAATGGCAGTGGAAACCGTGGTGGAAACGGTTATGGAAACCGCAATCAAGGAGGAAATGGCGGAAATGGAAGCCGTGGTGGTGCTGGAAACCAAGCTGGTAATGGAAACCGCAACCAAAACAACAACCAAGGTGGTACTGGGAACAAGAAAGGATGCTTTAGTTGCGGAGATGTTGGGCATTTCAAGAGAGATTGCCCGAAGAACAATCAAGCCTAAGGAAGAGTTTTCAACATTGGGGCTAGGGAAGCTCGTCAAGATCCGAACGTAGTCACGGGTACGTTCCCTATCAACCAACACTTTGCATCTGTACTGTTTGATACTGGTGAAGATTATAGCTTTGTATCCCTAGAATTTAAGGATATACTTGGGTTAGTTGCCAGTAAGCTAGATATCCCGTATTCAATAGAACTAGCTAATGGGAAGCTAGTAGAGGCAAACGAAGTGATTAGAGGCTGTGTAATAGAACTCAGAGAGCATGAGTTTACGCTTGATCTTCTGCCAGTCGAGTTGGGAAGCTTTGACGTGGTAGTTGGAATGGATTGGTTGTCAAGCAACCGAGCTGAGATCGTATTCCATGAGAAGATCATTCGCATTCCGATGACGAATGGAGAGACGATTGTAGTGAACGGAGAAAAACACGATACTCCTCTAAGGATTATCAGCTGTTTGAAGGCCCAAAAGTTTTTACAGAAAGGATGTGTTGCCTTCTTGGCTCACATTGTTGATAAGGAAGCTGAAGAGCCAAAGCTCGAAAATATCCCGGTGGTGAGGGAATATCCGGAAGTCTTCCCCGAATACTTGCCAGGATTGCCGCCCCAGCGACAAGTCGAATTCCATATTGACTTGGTTCCAGGCGCCGCGCCTGTATCCAAGGCACCTTATCGACTTGCACCTTCGGAGATGTAAGAGTTGTCGACGCAACTTCAAGAGCTTTTGGACAAGGGATTTATTCGACCAAGCTTCTCGCCTTGGGGAGCTCCAGTTCGGTTTGTCAAGAAGAAGGACGGTAGTTTTCACATGTGCATAGACTACCGTGAGCTAAAAAGGTTAAGCATCAAGAATCGGTATCCTTTGCCGAGGATTGATGATCTCTTCGATCAACTTCAAGGTTCGAGTTATTACTCCAAGATCGACCTTCGTTCAGGTTATCACCAGCTAAGCATCCAGGAAGAGAGTATTCCGAAAACTGCCTTTAGAACTCGTTATGGACATTATGAGTTTCTAGTGATGCCGTTTGGTCTGACAAACGTGCCAGCAGTGTTTATGGATTTGATGAACCGAGTTTGCAAGCCATATCTCGATAAATTTGTGATTGTGTTTATCGATGATATTTTGATCTATTCAAGGACAAAGGAAGAGCATAAACAACACCTTAGAGCCATTTTAGAGCTGCTCAAGAAGGAGAAACTGTACGCAAAGTTCTCGAAGTGCGAGTTCTGGTTGCGTGAAGTACAATTCCTTGGTCATGTAGTGAATGAGGATGGAATCCATGTGGATCCCACCAAGATCAAGGCGATTAAGAATTGGGAAACTCCGAAGACGCCAACCGAGATTCGTCAGTTTCTAGGATTAGCTGGGTATTATCGCCGATTCATTGAGGATTTTTTCCAAAATCGCTCAACTGTTGACCTCCCTTACCCAAAAGGATAAGAAGTATGAATGGGGAGATAAACAAGAGGAAGCCTTTCAGTTACTCAAAAACAAGCTTTGCGATGCACCTATTTTATCCCTACCCGAAGGCACCAATGACTTCGTGGTATACTGTGACGGCTCGCGTCAGGGATTAGGCTGTGTGCTGATGCAGCGACAGAAGGTTATCGCTTATGCTTCGCGCCAGTTGAAAGTTCATGAGAAGAACTACACCACGCATGACCTAGAGTTAGGCGCAGTGGTGTTTGCATCGAAGATTTGGCGACATAATTTGTATGGCACCCGATGCACGATCTTTACTGATCACAAGACTTTACAGCATATATTCGATCAGAAAGATCTTAATATGAGACAACGATGATGGGTTGAGTTGTTCAACGATTATGATTGGGAAATCACATATCACCCAGGAAAGGCGAATGTGGTGGCAGATGCATTGAGTCGAAAAGAGAGAATTAAGCCCATAAGGGTTGGGGCTTTGGAGATGATCATTCAACCAAACCTCTCGTTGTGCATTCGTGCTGCGCAGAGAGAAGCTCTTAAGAAGGAAAATCTTAGGGATGAATATCTCCGTGGGATGGAGAACCAGTTGGTACCCAATGAGGAAGGGACTTTGTGTTTCATAGGACGAATTTGGGTTCCCCTCTTTGGTGGCCTTAGAGATGTGATTTTCGATGAAGCTCACAAATCAAGGTACTCGATGATGGAGAGTGCAAAGCACGAGCATTAAATGTGTTAAATTACGTATTTTATGGTGTTTTAAGTGATTACGCGTCGCCAAGATGATAACTACGGGTTTTTATGATTCTATAGGTAAAGCGCGTAATATGACGAGGTTAGAG
This sequence comes from Helianthus tuberosus, assembly GCA_030545235.1. Taxonomy (NCBI): domain Eukaryota; kingdom Viridiplantae; phylum Streptophyta; class Magnoliopsida; order Asterales; family Asteraceae; genus Helianthus; species Helianthus tuberosus. Next base: position 105,206,020 of record CM060431.1, on the reverse strand, counting down.
ATGACGCGGGACATTCGACGTTGACAAACAAAGTGAACGGTAATTTCGGGACGTGTTTCGAGTCATAAAATATGGTGGATGTATAAGTCAGCGCATGGAGTTATTTGTTCAACAAAGGTTAACTGGGTTTTAAAAATCCTAAAATCAATTACACGCACATGCCTTATTATTTTGGGATTGTGAGTCATGAAGATATAAAACAATTGTAAAGGAGGGTAGTACTCCACGTGAAGGAGGGACAAAATGTCAAACAAACATTGGCATCACATCATCCCAACATCAACAACATCATGCAGACTTTTAAGACATACATATACACGCATACATTTGTATTGGAGAAAAACAAAAAAAGTGAGGGTAGAAGATTGGAGGGTGCACGTGAAGGTTTTTACAAAGTCAAAAAAATCACATCATCAAAATGAACTGGGCTCACAGACTTGTGAAGACCATTGGGCCGATGAAACAAAATGATTGGACTTTGTGTGGGGGGACTCCACTTTGGACGGTTACGAAAGCAGAAGGGTAGCCCTTTGGCTGCTTTGCACGGAATTCAAGAAGGAAGCTCTCAAATCTCATCATCAACATCATCATCAACATCATCATCGATCAAGCAACCAACCATGAGCGGCTAGTTTCTTCGTTTCACCCCGGTGTAGGTAGTTGTATTTTCTAGGGTTTATGCATTTATTCTTTGATTCGACTTTGTGACAACTTGTATTGATTTTTGAAACCATTGACAATAGTTTACATTTGTTTCGTATTCGTAAATTGTCGAACGATGTTAAAAGTTATGACTTTGCGAAATGGTTATGTGTAGTTATGCGTTGTCATGGTTAGGATTTACTTGTGTTGATTACAAAGTGCATTCTTGTCCGTTCCTCGGGACGTTGATAGTTATTGGCACCTAAGTCACGGTACACTAAATCCGCTAATCGTATGCAATTGAGTTGAATTAAAACATGTAGGAACCCTAGGACTTACAATTACCGAAACCGGGTGTGATCCGTATTCTTAATTCTTGTTTCAATTTTTTTGTTTAGTTTACAATTTTAGTTAATCATACATCGATTTAGATAATATCCAATTGTCGGTTCACTCCGATTTATTTTTAAACTAAATAAATAAATAAACATTAGCAATCTTCATAATCACTTTGTACATTATTTGTAAATAGCCTAACTAATCGAACAGGTCGTGCGATATTGACCACATGTTCTTCGTGGATACGATACCCGACTTACCCTAGCTACCTAGGTTTAATTGGGTTTTTGACTGATCGGGACGACACGGTCACGTCAAAAATGGCGCCGTTGGCGGGGAGCTAGTGCGCTTAGTATTTCATTGCTTGTTCGATTTTTGTTTAGTTTATTTTCTTTCCTTTTTCTTGTATACTTGTGATTTTACTTTGGGTGGTCGAGTTTGTTTCTACAGGTACATGTTTTGCAGGTACCATCTTTCAATATGAATTGGGTAGATGATGATCCGTGTGAGTGTTGCGGAAGCGGAGAACATTATTTAGAACATTGCTCCGTTTTCCACGCAAAAGTTCAAGCCAACAAGGATCGGGAAGACTACCTCAGCGGACTGTATGATTATAGGAGGGCGGATTATGGAGATTTCAATGGTCCATCCTCGCATTCTCCATACAGTAGACCACCACCACCCCCAAATTATCAAGAATACTACTATGCAGAGATGGGTTACCATTATGAGCAAGAACGGGGTTACAACAACTATGAATCCGACTTGCCACATTTCTCAAGTTATCAGGAGGAGTATGATGACTATTATCATGACTCCCCTCAACCGACATACGAGGAGCCTCAAGATTCATTACACTCTAAGCTCGACACGATCATGGACATGATGCTAGAAATGAAAAAGAAAGACGAGTTGAGAGACAGATCATTTGAGGCTTTGGTTATTCAGGTTGGTCAACTAACCGAGGAGATGGCCCAACTTAGGCGAGACCAAGAGGTTTGGGCTAATGGTACAATAGTAAATGGTGAGGTGGTGGAAGAGGTTATCGATCTACCCGAGCAAGAAAATGAATGTTTGAACCGAGCGGAAGACATCACACCGCGAGACGAGTCGGATCCGAAAGATGCCCACGTTCATATCCATCCTTCTCCCATACTTATCACTCCAACCAACAAAGTTGGGGATGCGGGTTCGGGTATAAGGATTCGAAGGGTGGCGTTGCAAGACATAGGCCAATTTAGTAAGAAGCGACCCCAAAGTTGTACAATATGCATGCCGAGCAAAATAAAAAGATAATGGATCCGGCATGCCAAATACCGAGCGTATGTAGGCAACTCGGTAGGAAAATGTGCACTTCGACCACCATGAGAGGCAAATCAGGTATAATTGTTGTAGAGTTTGTACTATTATTCGTTTTATTTTTAGTTTTCATTTTTTTCTTTTCTTAGTTAAATGAACTTTGTGGGTGTGTTCCCTATATAACCCTCACGAGACCTCTCGTCCTCCCAAGCTATTGGGGGGTTTAAAAGGGCTTGTTGCATAAGCTAAATGCAACCGTGATTCCTACGAAAGTGAGTTAGGCTTGTTATTGTTGTAAATTATTTTTCCACATAAATCAAAGTAAATTAATGTTTGACTTGGTAATTTTTTTCATAAAAGTGGTAGAACTAGGTAGCTAATAAATTTTAATGGTTGTGAGAAGCATGCTTCTACACAAGGGTTAAGATTTATAGGTACGTTATGTTCGTGAGACGACCGCTTTGTTGAAAAGATGAAGGGCACACGAGGAACTAGCGAAAAACCAGGTGCACACGTTTCTTTTTATCTTTGATTTTTTAGTTAGCAAAAAGTGGAATGTAATTTGTATTTTATTTCTGGGGTGAAATTTTGGGGAGGTTAGCCATGTCACATCACTTGTGCGTTTTAAAAACTCTAGTTCTTACACATTGAGGACAATGTTTACCTCAAGTGTGGGGATGGGGGAGTAAAAGTTTTCGATTTTTGACCCGTTCATTTAAACACTATACATTGAGGACAATGTTTACCTCAAGTGTGGGTATGGGGGAAAAATTTCAAAAAATTTTCAAAATGTTTTTGTTTGAAGCGATCTTAAAAGCACAAGTAACTAAGTCAACGAGGGATGGCACAACCCATTTGGTCTTTTGTCATGGTCAAATTCAAATTAATAGCATGACGGGTATTTAGCGGGTGGTTATTTGGGAATAATTCGCCTAAGAAACTAGCACATCATGCATATCACATACCATACCCTTTTATATATGTGAGGTTTTGAGCCACTTTTAAATCATAGGATTACATATTCATGTTTCTTTGTTTGAGTGGACCATTAGTCATGTATTGTAGAACTTGCGACTTTTGATACGTTTGAGACCATAGACCGAATACAAGCACGAGAATGATTAAGGCATTAGGTAAACCTTTTCCTTTTACACCATTTGCTTACCTTTACCCCAATAAATCCCCTAGTCGCCCACTTTGAGCCTAAACCTTTCGTTTGACAACCCGTTTAGCCCATAACCGTTAAACCTTTTCTTTTAAACCCGTGTGATGAAAATTCGATTTTAGGATTATTTGTTTGTATAGTTGTGTTTGCAAAAAAAAAAGTAAATAAAAAAAATCAATCAGAAAATGTTGTGAAAAAAAAAAGAGAATAGAAAATCGTTGAGAAAATACAAAAATATGAGTTATTAGTTGTTGAATAAAATGGTGAAAAAAAAATTTGTTGTCTTGTAGTTGATGTTTATATTTAGTTTTGTTTAGTTTAGTGGTTTGTAATAAAAATCGAATTTTCATCACCTTAGCCACTTTAAATATCCTACTTCCTACCCTAAGCCTAGCCCCGTTACAACCCTTCCAAAGACCTTATGACTTGTGCTTAGTATTCGTGTTCAGTGGTGGAGAACGATTGAGTTGCAAGCCTATGCGGGTACGTGTTCTAATCGGTTGAGTGATTATTTCAAAAGCGCTAATGCATCAATTATTAGCCAATTCTAAAACCGAGTGGAGAGGACATTGTGAGGGATATGCATGATTTTTTAGTTTCAAGGGCGGGTTAATCTTGGATAACCATTTTATATGTGATTATTCACTTTACCGTTAGATATTTCGAAAAGTGTAAAAAAGTTTGAACCGACATCGGACCTTAATCTTAGTCTCGGGAATGGGATGTGTGTTTCTTGTTCGACCCACGTGAAAGTGAGAAACAGATTTGCTTGAGGGCAAGCAAACGACAAGTGTGGGGATGTGATGGAGAGTGCAAAGCACGAGCATTAAATGTGTTAAATTACGTATTTTATGGTGTTTTAAGTGATTACGCGTCGCCAATATGATAACTACGGGTTTTTATGATTCTATAGGTAAAGCGCGTAATATGACGAGGTTAGAGATGACGCGGGACATTCGACGTTGACAAACAAAGTGAACGGTAATTTCGGGACGTGTTTCGAGTCATAAAATATGGTGGATGTATAAGTCAGCGCATGGAGTTATTTGTTCAACAAAGGTTAACTGGGTTTTAAAAATCCTAATATCAATTACACGCACATGCCTTATTATTTTGGGATTGTGAGTCATGAAGATATAAAACAATTGTAAAGGAGGGTAGTACTCCACGTGAAGGAGGGACAAAATGTCAAACAAACATTGGCATCACATCATCCCAACATCAACAACATCATGCAGACTTTTAAGACATAAATATACACGCATACATTTGTATTGGAGAAAAACAAAAAAAGTGAGGGTAGAAGATTGGAGGGTGCACGTGAAGGTTTTTACAAAGTCAAAAAAATCACATCATCAAAATGAACTGGGCTCACAGACTTGTGAAGACCATTGGGCCGATGAAACAAAATGATTGGACTTTGTGTGGGGGGACTCCACTTTGGACGGTTACGAAAGCAGAAGGGTAGCCCTTTGGCTGCTTTGCACGGAATTCAAGAAGGAAGCTCTCAAATCTCATCATCAACATCATCATCAACATCATCATCGATCAAGCAACCAACCATGAGCGGCTAGTTTCTTCGTTTCACCCCGGTGTAGGTAGTTGTATTTTCTAGGGTTTATGCATTTATTCTTTGATTCGACTTTGTGACAACTTGTATTGATTTTTGAAACCATTGACAATAGTTTACATTTATTTCATATTCGTAAATTGTCGAACGATGTTAAAAGTTATGACTTTGCGAAATGGTTATGTGTAGTTATGCGTTGTCATGGTTAGGATTTACTTGTGTTGATTACAAAGTGCATTCTTGTCCGTTCCTCGGGACGTTGATAGTTATTGGCACCTAAGTCACGGTACACTAAATCCGCTAATCGTATGCAATTGATTTGAATTAAAACATGTAGGAACCCTAGGACTTACAATTACCGAAACCGGGTGTGATCCGTATTCTTAATTCTTGTTTCAATTTTTTTGTTTAGTTTACAATTTTAGTTAATCATACATCGATTTAGATAATATCCAATTGTCGGTTCACTCCGATTTATTTTTAAACTAAATAAACAAATAAACATTAGCAATCTTCATAATCACTTTGTACATTATTTGTAAATAGCCTAACTAATCGAACATGTCGTGCGATATTGACCACATGCTCTTCGTGGATACGATACCCGACTTACCCTAGCTACCTAGGTTTAATTGGGTTTTTAACTGATCGGGACAACACGGTCACGTCACTCGATCTACCCAGGATCAGATAAGATGTACCAAGACCTGAAAGATTTCTATTGGTGGCCAAGATTGAAAGGTGATGTTGCAACTTATGTTGGAAAATGTTTGACCTGTGCCAAAGTAATGGCCGAGTATCAGAAGCCTTCAGGTCTTCTGCAGTAACCTAAGATACCCATGTGGAAGTGGGAACAGATCTCAATGGATTTCATAACCAAGTTGCCAAAGACACCCAGAGGTCATGATACGATTTGGGTAATCGTAGACTGTCTGACAAAATATGCGCATTTCTTGCCTATCAGGGAAAAGGATAACACAGGTAAGCTAGCTGAGCTGTACCTAAGGGAGATAGTTGCACGTCATGGAGTGCCTATCTCGATTATATCTGACAGAGACGGAAGATTTATGTCAAGGATTTGGCAATCTTTCCTGGAAGCGTTTGGTTCAAAGCTAAATTTGAGCATGGCATTTCACCCACAGACAGACGGCCAAAGTGAGAGAACGATTCAGACGCTTGAAGACATGTTACGAGCTTGTGTAATGGACTTGGGTGGCAGTTGGGACACTCACCTGCCTTTGGTTGAGTTCTCCTATAATATTAGCTACCATACAAGCATTCAAGCTGCACCGTTTGAAGCTCTATACGGACGAAAGTGTCGATCGCCGTTATGCTGGGCAGATGCAGGCAATAGACAGCTGGTTGGTCCTGAATTGGTCCAAGAAATGACAGATAAAATCATGCAGATCCGAGAACGCATTAAAGCGGCTCGTGATCGACAAAAGAGCTATGCGGATCAAAGAAGGAAGCCCTTGGAATTCGAAGCGAGAGATATGGTTCTGTTGAAAGTCTCACCTTGGAAAGGTGTGGCACGCTTTGGGAAGCGTGGAAAGTTAAACCCACGATTCATTGGACCGTTCAAAATCCTGGAAAGGATTGGTCCTGTAACATATAAGTTGGACCTACATGCAGAACTTAATGGCGTTCATGATACATTTCATGTATCCAACCTGAAGAAAAGTCCAACACAGGAAACAGTGGTTATTCCTGCTGACGAAGTTCACATTGACGACACACTCCACTTCACCGAAGAACCCGTTGAGGTTACTGATTGGAAAGTTAACAAAACTCGGAGGAGTAGCGTTAAGCTTGTCAAGGTTAGATGGAACGCGCGTCACGGCCTAGAGTTTACTTGGAAGCATGAAGACCGCATGAAAGCAAAATACCCGAATTTCTTCCCTAACTCCCCTGCTGCTAGTAGTAAAGCTTAAAATTTCGGGACGAAATTTTCTTAACAGGGGGAGAATGTGACATCTGTCAAAAATTCAGGTATCCGTACAATTAATTAAACCCTGATTAGTGCTTAATGACTGTACTGAATTTGCAATTAACTGCTTTCTGGTTACTGATTTATACATACATATGCATCATACATTGTTTAATGTCATACCAATATTGCATGAAAGCCATATTGCCTCAAATGATGCATTAAGTACAGTTAGCACACTTATCTGATAACTCAGGAAAATGCTGATAGAACTCAGCATGTAGACAGACAGTGCATTGAGATACAGAATGAGCCAGAAACCAAGTACTACACTAGAATAGTGTGTAGGAAACTAAGGATCACAAAACTGCCTTGCTAGTGATAGTTTAAGTGCCGGAAATTGCCTAAAACTCACCCAAAGTGCTGAATTCAGCAAAATTCTGCAAAAATCAGCATCTTAACACACTAATATTATGCAGAAACATAGTTAAATGGTCCTGAATACTTTCCTAAGTGTCGGGAATCAAAAGTGTCACAAAAGGGTACATAAAGAACACTAAACTGTATAGTTTAGCACTTTAACGAACCAGTAACCAACCGAACAACCGTACACTACCCGAAACATTAAATTTACACTAGAAGCACTGTTTTAATATTACCAAGTTAGTTATGGTCCCTGATGTGTGTAAAATGCAACATATAAATTACATCAAATGAGGCATAAAACTAACCCTTTTTTAGTACTAATATTGGAAAAAGAGTGTTTTTGTCTTCCTTTTGTATTTTCAGGATTAAATGAGCTCAAAAACGCAAAAGAAGCAAAAAGACAGCTAAATCCAACATAAATACAAGAAAAGGAACATTAGTGGACTGCCCGAACCCTCAACGGCACCTTCCAAAGCAAAATAGAGAAAACAGATGGCTGAACACGCCCCGTGCTCAGCCAGCACGGGGCCGTGCCCAAGAAGCAGCAGAAAAGACAAACCTATAGAAGCTTCTATTGCCCACCACGGGTCGTGCTCAGCGGACACGGGGGCGTGCCGAAAGTACTGCAGGCGCATTAATTGTAATTGCGAATTACAATTAATGAAGAAAGAGAGTGTCAGACGGGCACGGGGCCGTGCCCAGCGAACACGGGGCCGTGCCCAGGCTTCTGTTCAGCCTATAAATAGGAGTGCTTGGTTTCATTGCAACTCATCCCTTGGCACACCACCTCTCTCACACTTCATCCACCACCCACCACCATCACAACACCATCATCCACCACCATCATCCATTGTCCACCATAGAGTGTGTGGGTCGTCTCGGGATCCAAGATTGATCGTAAGAGTTCTTGACAATCAAGGCCATGTTTGCCTAAGTCTCTTACATCACTTGGTGAAGACAAAGTGTCTAGTATAATACTTTTTATTTCTAATCTTTTGCACTTTTTATTTGGTTTTGTATTAATGACTTTAATAACTAGTTACTTATGTTGAAGGTGATCTTTCCTTATCGTTTGTCCGTGGTGTCTTGGCATTATTTTACTGTCTATATAAAATAAAGGATTTTCACCATTCATATCTCCACGGTCTATATGGAGGTATGTTGGCTACCTGGTAGGGGGTTAAGGGAACGGTTTGGTAAGGGTCTTGCCATTGTTCAGCGTTTAGAGGTCCTGCAATGGACCTGGGTCAAATTTAATAGGACCTCCTTCAATACCTCACGGTATTGGATGGCGGGGGTCCAAACTCTTTGATCCCCTCATAAGTTAACTACTATTAATACTATAACCCGGCTACTTAGGACTGTATCCCTGCTGACTCAGACTACTTAGCCGAGGGTAACGTCACCGCCAAAAGCGGGGCCTACCACAATACTGCATTAATAACTTAATTCATTATCTTCCAATAATCCACCATTTTAGGATTGTATCCCTGCTGACTCAAACTACTGGGGTGAGGGTAACGTCACCTTCAAAAGAGGGGCCTACTACAATAACTAAGATAATCTCTTAATTATGTGCAAAAGTGCGGAAATAATCAAAGGTTATACTAGATACGAGTCGGAACCAAGTGATTCATCTTGTCTATCTGTTTTATTTTTATTTTTATTTTCAGCATTTTAGTTAGTTTTATTTTTCTTAGTTTAAAACATTTTTCTAAACTTTTGTTTTGGTTAGACGTTGAGGATAAACCGGTATTAAAAGCTCTTGTGTCCTTGGACGACCTCGGTATCTTACCAATGCTATACTACACTCAACGATGGGTGCACTTGCCCATATGTGTGTTTAGTGTTAGTAAAATATCGTGTTTATAAATTTAAAACTTGGCTAAAATAAGTGTTAAAAAGGGCTTAAAATATACACCTAATATATACGACACTTACCGCACATCAAGTTTTTGGCGCCGTTGCCGGGGACACAAGGATTTTAAGAAAGTTAGGAATCAACGGCCTAATCATCTTTTATTTTTTAGGATTTTCTTAGTTTTTCAGCTTCTGCAGAGCTCAGCACGGGCCGTGCCCGCTGAACACGCCCCCGTGCTCAATCATTGGAACTGGCAATCCTGTTTTACATCAGAAAGTAAGCTGAACACGGGGCCGTGTCCACTCAACACGCCCCCGTGCCCAAGTTTCAGTTACTGAAAACAGAACCGTTAGATCCCGACGGTTGGTAATTTCTGACATAAACATGAGTGATAGTAATTATTTTTACTTTCGGCACTCTTATGGTAAGTGGTGTCAATTATGTGGTGGCGAACATGAAGAAGTAAAATGCTACTTCCTAAATTATAGGCCCCACTACATGGACCCACCATCTTCTCACAACCAAAAGAGGGGCGAAAGTAAAAATAAGCACTATTTCTCCCTCGAATGCGCCCAGCCAGATATTCTAGGAGAAATGCTCCTTAGCGAGTTATTTCAACTGGAAGAGCTAATTCTGAAATGGATAGAGGAGCTTGGGAAGGATTTTATTGATCCACCCCAAGACGATACCCATGAAGAAATGTTGGAACCGCATTCCGACAACCTCGTTGCTCCCGAAAATGCCTTCGTACCTAGCAAAGACTTGGACGATAGTCGTCCCTGTGTCGATTGTGCCGTGAAGGACTCTCCATCGACTTCGTTCGGTGCATACATAGACCTGAGCGATTCGGCATATACCTTCTTTAACAAGAGCCCGGAAAAGGGTTGGACTTGTCCACCTAGAATGAAAATAGGAATTACCCTCACCGACAACCTCTTGCGTTCTCGCCTTAGTCTAGGACAATTAAGGTATATTAGGCACTTTGGGGTTGTTCCAACCAGTCAGGAGCCACCCGATACTAACAAGTTCCTTAAAAAAACTAGACAACTTCATAAAACAGTCCCTAGACACGGGGCCGTGCCCAGCCAACACGCCCCCGTGTCCATCGAAAGATTCCATTCTGATCAGTACGTCAGAATACGGACAAACTGTGTCAGAACTCCACCTGCACACGGGGCCGTGTCCACTGAGCACGGGGCCGTGTCCAGGTTGCTGTCATTTTCTATAAATGCAGCCAAGAATTCTGCACATTTGGACCAACTTGGGGCAGAGATTTACAGGAATCTTCTCTCAAACTATCCTAGGTAAGTCTAAAAGAAGGTTCCAACAACCCATCTTGTCCTTTCCTCTTTTAGCTATTTCCTTCTTCTTCATCTTTCTCCAAGAGCTACCATTGAAAGTTTGGAATTCCTCCAACTCTATGGTAGGGATAAATGAGTTTTGTTCAAAGAATCTTGGTAAAAACGTGTTATGAAACATTGTTTTAAGTTATTAGTAGCCAAAAAGGTCCCACAACATTCAGAAAATAGCTTAAAAATCCAAGTTTCCTTGTTCCAAAACTCTGCAGAAAGATGAACACGGGGCCGTGCTCAGTGAGCACGGGGCCGTGTCCGGTTACTGTTTCATTAAATAAGCTATTTTTAGTTTATTTGTCGTAGGATGACAAGTGAAAACAGCGAAACATCTCCTGTGCATCCGCCAAACAACCGTAGAGGAAGAAGACCCTCCATTGAAGCTACACTTGTACACTATGTGATAGCGTTAAGGGAGGCTCTCGACGAAATGACTTCAGTAGAGGAGGTCCTAATCGACCGTATTAACGATCTAACGATGGGACTTGAAAGCAGCTTTCAAGAAATTAACCTCTTGCACCAGAGGTTAAATATTCTTGTAGCACCTCCAATGGAACCAGTCCTTCCTCAGCAGGATTGGAACCTGGCACTCGGAATCAACAACCCTACCGGGTGGGAAGACTTTCAGGCGGAACCTCCCATGGAACACCAACAAGAGATCCCGGTGGAAGTTGAAACTCCTCAAACTAATGCCAATGAGCCTTCTTTTCTCCTTCCAAGGGAGATAGAAGAATGGCTCGCCGACATTTGAGGAAAACCGCACTAGGAAGAAGGAGTTCATAAAGGCCTTGTTTAACCAAGATTAATTACTTCTTGGAAATTTTGCTAAATTAAAATAAAGTAAAGGCTAGGACTCCATGGTTTGTTATTTCTATGTTTTATCTAGTTTAATTTAGGATTATGTAAGTTCTCTCTATGGTGAAATGAAATGATGGTTTTAAGGTTTGGATGGTTTATAATGAATAAAACACACTCATGGTGGTAAAGGATGAAAAAGGGAACGAGAAAAATGATCCCATGCACAAGAACGAGGCAACCCGACAATTTTCTCCATTTCAGAAGGTTCAACACGGGCCGTGCCCAACCAACACGGCCCCGTGTCGAACCACCTGCAGAAAACGCCCAGTACAGGTACCTGGACACGGGTCGTGTTCACCCAACACGCCCCCGTGTCCAGACTTATGTTTCCCTTATTTCAATTTTGTTACTGGCACTTGAACACGGGGCCGTGCCCGGATAACACGGGGCCGTGTTCAGTGCCCAGTAACACAAATTTTTGCTTTCTAAACACAATTTTACACATCTAATCAACCTAAAAATTTATTTTTGGGACACATTGAGGACAATGTGTAATTTAAGTGTGGGGGGGATGCTAAAACCTTGAATTTTGCAAGTCCTAAATACAAGCCTTACACAAAACTCTATTGGAACCGCTAATCACCCCAAATTTTTTTTTCAAAAATTTCATTTTTTTTTACTTGTCTAGGTTTAACTCGGGAAATTCAAGTTCTCAAAAAGGTTATTTTTTTACAAATTTACAACCGATAGCGTAGTGATAAAAAGAACCAACATAAGAAAATTATGAAAAGGGCATGACAAACTTATTTAAAATTTGATTATATATACTTGATCACATAAAAACCCATTCCCACAAAAGTGAGTTTTGAGCCTTTATTGAGCACACAATTTCATATCATTTGACTAAATGCTCATTTTTCATTTCTTGTGTGAATAGCCGCTTGGTTCTTACGACTCTAGAACTTGCCATGACAATACATTCCCGGTCCTTATCAACTTAAACCCGAGTAAGTAAATGATGGAGGCATTAGGACTAACCTTTTTCATTTCTACACCATTATTTTTCTTTTTCTTTTACCACCTACCCAAAAATCCCCCTAGTTAGCCCCTTTGAGCCTAAACCTTTTCGTTTCATCACCCAAACAAAAACCCTTTTCACCCACCAAAACCTTTTTCATTTTTAACCCTTTATTTTAGTAACAAGTTCGGTTCTTCGTGAAAAAAAAAAAATAATGAAGCAAAAAGAAAATAAACAAACAAAGTAATCAAAAATAACTTTGTTTGAATAAAAGTTTCATCAAAAATAAAAAGCTGCAAAAAATACGAAAACCGACACTTGTTACGCTTTTTAGCCCTTTTTCTACTAACCACTAACCCAACCACCTACCTTTAACCCTAGCCAACCCTTAACCCACAAAGTCATCTTGATATCTACAAAGGTATAAAAGTTAAAAAGGAGGAGGATTGATTTCTTGGCAAGCCTATGGTAGGAATAAGTTCCGTGCCGCTCTCGAGTGATTCACTAAAAATACACCTTCGGCCGAGTGTGAGTGATTTCCCCGCGAGGTATGTGAACTTGTATATAAATAGAATTTTAAAAAGGCATGTTATGCCCAAATAAGTAATTTCTTTTATGAACAGTTCTAAATAAATCATTACGAATAGGAGTGTAAATAAATAAAAATAAAACCCAAAAAGATCTTGGAAATCCCGACACTCTATGACAAGCCCAAAACCTTCTCTTCTACCTATTCCATTTGGGAGTGTAAGCCACATATTAAAGAGTTTTGCTTGAGGACAAGCAAAAGTTCAAGTGTGGGGGTATTTGATGTGTGTAAAATGCAACATATAAATTACATCAAATGAGGCATAAAACTAACCCTTTTTTAGTACTAATATTGGAAAAAGAGTGTTTTTGTCTTCCTTTTGTATTTTCAGGATTAAATGAGCTCAAAAACGCAAAAGAAGCAAAAAGACAGCTAAATCCAACATAAATACAAGAAAAGGAACATTAGTGGACTGCCCGAACCCTCAACGGCACCTTCCAAAGCAAAATAGAGAAAACAGAAGGCTGAACATGCCCCGTGCTCAGCCAGCACGGGGCCGTGCCCAAGAAGCAGCAGAAAAGACAAACCTATAGAAGCTTCTATTGCCCACCACGGGCCGTGCTCAGCGGACACGGGGGCGTGCCGAAAGTACTGCAGGCGCATTAATTGTAATTGCGAATTACAATTAATGAAGAGAGAGAGTGTCAGACGGGCACGGGGCCGTGCCCAGCGAACACGGGGCCGTGCCCAGGCTTCTGTTCAGCCTATAAATAGGAGTGCTTGGTTTCATTGCAACTCATCCCTTGGCACACCACCTCTCTCACACTTCATCCACCACCCACCACCATCACAACACCATCATCCACCACCATCATCCATTGTCCATCATAGAGTGTGTGGGTCGTCTCGGGATCCAAGATTGATCGTAAGAGTTCTTGACAATCAAGGCCATATTTGCCTAAGTCTCTTACATCACTTGGTGAAGACAAAGTGTCTAGTATAATACTTTTTATTTCTAATCTTTTGCACTTTTTATTTGGTTTTGTATTAATGACTTTAATAACTAGTTACTTATGTTGAAGGTGATCTTTCCTTATCGTTTGTCCGTGGTGTCTTGGCATTATTTTACTGTCTATATAAAATAAAGGATTTTCACCATTCATATCTCCACGGTCTATATGGAGGTATGTTGGCTACCTGGTAGGGGGTTAAGGGAACGGTTTGGTAAAGGTCTTGCCATTGTTCAGCGTTTAGAGGTCCTGCAATGGACCTGGGTCAAATTTAGTAGGACCTCCTTCAATACCTCACGGTATTGGATGGCGGGGGTCCAAACTCTTTGATCCCCTCATAAGTTAACTACTATTAATACTATAACCCGGCTACTTAGGACTGTATCCCTGCTGACTCAGACTACTTAGCCGAGGGTAACGTCACCGCCAAAAGCGGGGCCTACCACAATACTGCATTAATAACTTAATTCATTATCTTCCAATAATCCACCCTTTTAGGATTGTATCCCTGCTGACTCAAACTACTGGGGTGAGGGTAACGTCACCTTCAAAAGAGGGGCCTACTACAATAACTAAGATAATCTCTTAATTATGTGCAAAAGTGCGGAAATAATCAAAGGTTATACTAGATACGAGTCGGAACCAAGTGATTCATCTTGTCTATCTGTTTTATTTTTATTTTTATTTTCAGCATTTTAGTTAGTTTTATTTTTCTTAGTTTAAAACATTTTTCTAAACTTTTGTTTTGGTTAGACGTTGAGGATAAACCGGTATTAAAAGCTCTTGTGTCCTTGGACGACCTCGGTATCTTACCAACGCTATACTACACTCAACGATGGGTGCACTTGCCCATATGTGTGTTTAGTGTTAGTAAAATATCGTGTTTATAAATTTAAAACTTGGCTAAAATAAGTGTTAAAAAGGGCTTAAAATATACACCTAATATATACGACACTTACCGCACATCAGTCCCCGAACATCATAACACCCCATGCAAATATCAAATAACTAAAACATGTAACTAATACTTGATTTTGAACTAGTAAGTAATCAATCTAGTTAAAACCTATGCTAGACCCCCCACCCCCACCACCACCTATTCTCGGCTCCAACAAGGGTCCCACAAGGGGATTTGTTTTCATATTTAATTGGATTGTGTTATTGCTTTACATGACATATTACACAAGAGTTTAAGTGGTATAATGGATATAAGAAAGGCATGAGAGGATCTTGAGTTCATAAACTTCACAACTAACACACACTACTCTCCTCCCTCCTCCTTCCTTGTTCTCGGCCGACCTCAAGCACCCACACTACCACCTTCATTCCTCCATTCTCATACATTCTACATACACACAAAGGTGCTAAAGATCATATAAAGGAGCTTGGAGCTTGTGGAAGTGGAAGGACCTCTCTTGTTTGCTTTTATCCATCTCATAACCTCTCTTGATCATCCCTAGCCTTGTGCTAGTGGTATGAGTCTTGATCTTACTATATTACTTCCATTTTTAGTGGTTAAAGAAGAATCATAATCAAAAACTTGAAGAATACTAAAGATCATAAGAATGAAACTTGAACATAAGCTTGTTTAATGAAGTAGTCTTGATGAAAATGAGTTGTTATGCTTGTTGATCATTGATTGTTTGTAGAAATGATGTTGATCATCATAAGATCTTGATAGATCATGATTAAAAATATTATCTAGCAAGATGTAAGATTAGAAATTGTTGTAGGATGATGAATCACCCACACATAAAGCATGAACTTGAAAGAAACATAATGTTTTCTTGAAAAATCATGATCAAGTAAGTTGTTAATCATATAGATCTAAAAAATTCATGAAGGATTTCTAAAGAAACCAAGTTAAAAATAAAAGTTTCATTTGATCTTGGTTCTTACATAAACAAATCTTGTTTTTAGTGGTTAAACAAGTGTAAGAACACTTGTGTAACAAGAAGATTGCATAAAGAAATTTTTTTAGAAAATATGATTTGAAGTTGTAAACATCTAACTTCTTTAAAAATAAAGTTTTTAAAGAACTAATCACATTTCAAAGGGTAACAAGACTTACTAAGAACACTAGTAAGTTACTACAAATTTTTACAAATATTCAAGTTCATGAAGTAGTAGAATATTACTTGATTTTGGAAAAATTGGTAAGTGTAAGTTGTTTGTTGATGATTGTGAATTGATTATGTTGATTTGTACAAAAGAAAATGATATGCTTGAAAGCATGGAAACCTCCATTTTTAGGGGAAACTATGGCAAATTTTTCTAAAAATCTAAACACTTAGAAAAATATTTTTTAAACAAATATTTATAAGTGTATTTTAAACCATGAGTTTCCTACATAAACTTTGCCATAATTTTTGTTACAAAAATATAAATATTGGAGGTTGGTTTTCATAAATGAAAATGACTAAATATGTATTTAGGAAATATATATTTAGAAGATACCATGTGTTTGATCGATTGTATACTTTGTGTATTAGTTATAATCCCTCCATCCCTTAAAAATTGTCATGGTTTGAAAAACACAAATTTTAAGGCAGACTTGATGATTGCTTTCTTTTGCTTACAAAATTACAATAATACCCTTGACATACATAAAAATATCAATAATATAGAAAATGTAAACAAATGTATTGGCCCTACTAAAATTGTACACTGACAACTTTTTTCACACAGGATAACTTTTGAGTTTCTTCCATTCACTTACATTTCAATATACCGCCAAAAGTATTTTGTTGAGATTAACCATTGAATTTTAGAGCCAACTTGACTTTGACTCCGTATGTACTGCCAATTTTTTTTTAACCATTTCAATAGTGAACCGCCAAAATAAAACTCCAAATTTACTGCCCATTTTTCCATTCATTGATAAAGTAGGCTTTTTAATTCTATACAATCCCATTTGTTAGTTTGAAGAGTACGTCTTTCACAAAGCTTGTCTTTGTATTCATATGGTTTATATTCAATGGATAACTGTATCAACTTAAACACTAAGGGGGTGTTTGTTTACATCTGAATGGATCCATTCAGAGGTTTACCTCTGAATCGGTCAGAGGTTGAGTTGTTTGGTTCACAAAACCCTTGCCTCTTAATGGTTCCATTCAGTCTGAATGGTTCAGATTTGAAAACTCGCTGAATGAAAAACTTAACATGCATGCCCTTCCTCCCATCTCATCCACAGCTCCTCCTCCACCGTCTCATCCTCCACAGCCCGTCGTCTCCCCCTCCTCTGCTCCTCCACATCGCTGTCTTCTTCTTCTTAATCGACCCCCTGATCCTCAGCCATGAATCAATCAAATTGTGGGGTTAATTCCTACAATCCCCACCTTAATCAACCCCCTAATCCTCCCCATCCCTTCTATTCAGCGGATTTCCCTCCTATTGGGCCGCACATACTTGAATCAGGGCCTAAACCCCCACATCTACATGCGCTTCACACTCATAACCTTGATTCTGGTCTTCAATCGCACACAATCCAGTCATCTGGAGGAGTTGGAGATGTGGTCGTTCCTCAATCAACCTCCAAAATCGACAATAGGGTTATGATTATCTTTAGCCACTGATCTCTCTCTCTCTTCTTCCTGTTTCGAACCCGCTGTCCGATGTAGTGGTGGTGGTGACGGTGGAGTTGCAGTGGCGACGGTGGTGAAGCGGTGGTGGGTGTTGTGGAGGTGCAACGGTGGTGGTGACGGTGTAGTGGTGGTGGTGACGGTGGAGTTGCAGTGGCGACGATGGTGTTGATGGTGGAGGTATCAGGGATGGGGATTGAGATCAGGAGATGAGAAAGCTCTGGATGTTACAAATGAGATGAGAATGGAGAAAAGGATGAACATGTATATAATATATATTTAATAATAAAATGGTTTTTTTAATTAAAAGGGGTACAAATGTCATTTTACACAGTTATTCAGATGTGCAACCAAACAGCACTTTACTGGTTCAGCACTTACTGGTTCAGAGCCTCTTACCCATTCAGACCTCTTATTCATTCAGCACTTATTGATTCAGATGTTGCCAAACAGCCCCTAAGCCCAGATTGACAAAATCCCAACGTCGAACTATATATGAAGTCTTATTGCAGCAAAGTAATGACGGCAAACTAAAATATGGATCTATAAGCGATGTGACATCACATTTCTCCGTATCTACCCGCACCGTGAGTCGCATTTGGCATCAAGCTAGATTTCAAGTCCAACATGGATATTTGGTTGACGTATCAAGGAAACCATATATAGCTAAACAAAAAAGGATACAAATCAATTTCGATCAAGTTGCACAAATACCACTACGTCGTCGAACCAATATTTGATCAATTGCGAAAGCACTAAATGTTTCAAAATCAACCGTGCATCGAAGAATAAAAGAAGGTGAACTTCGACCACATACGAATGCCATAAAGCCGAATTTGACTGAGGAGAATAAAAAAGAAAGGTTAGAATTTTGTTTATCTATGATTACACCGTCTTTGTCTAATCCTTCATTTTATGATATGTTTAACGTCGTTCACATTGATGAAAAATGGTTTTACATGTCAAAACCATCTAAACGTTACTACCTTGTACCCGGTGAGGATGAGCCATTAAGAACATGTAAATCCAAAAAAATTATCACTAAGGTCATGTTTTTGGCCGCCGTTGCACGACCAAGATTTGACACATTAGGTAATGAAATTTTCTCGGGAACGATAGGTATCTTTCCTTTCACAAAACTTGAACCCGTAAAACGTTCAAGTAAGAATCGTGTTGCGGGGACTATGGAGACTAAACCTATGTTGTCGGTGACTAAAGAAGTAACGCGGTCATGGTTAATTAATAAAGTACTACCAGCTACTAGGGATAAATGGCCGCAAGGTCATACGGGTCCAATATTTATTCAACAAGATAATGCGAAGCCGCATATTAGTATTGACGATGAACAATTCGTTCAAGAAGCATCTCGAGGTGGGTTTGATATTCGACTTCGTTTTCAACCTCCAAATAGCCCGGATTTAAATGTGTTAGACCTCGGGTTTTTCCGCGCTATTCAATCACTTCAAGAACAAGAGGTTTTAGGATCGATCAATGAATTGGTTCATGCGGTACAAATTTCTTTTCACAAAATGTCATCGCGTGAGCTTAACAATGTCTTTTTGACTCTACAAACATGCATGAAAGAAATCATGAAGGTACATGGTAGCAACAATTATCAAACACCACATATCAGTAAAGGTCGACTGGAACGTCAAGGAAGGTTACCGTTGCAAATCGAGTGTGATAGCAATTTGACTGATGAAGTGGTTTCGTGTTTAAATCACAAGGAAATGATGTAAAAGACGAAGCAAGGAAAATGACTTCTGAGTGCATGCATATTTAAAAATGAATTGGAGAAGAAAGATCCTTTTGTCTTGTTCACCTTTTGTCTATGTAGTCATGTAAATGTATGAAGTCCGAAGTTACAGAATGTAATGTACTGCTATTTGTGGGAATTAAAAGAATGAAGTCTTTTGTCTTGTTTTGTTAGTTTATCAATATTGTTTATTAATGTTAGTTGTGTAGGCCTAAGGGTAAAATTGAAAATTTGACTAGTAGCTTTTGGAAGTGGACAATTGTAATGGGACAAATAAAAAAGGGAATATGGACAATTTTTAAGGGACTGTGGGAGTATTATTTTAAGACTTGGAATAATATAACACATCAAAATACCAAGAATTACCATCCAAAATATTACCAAAATTCCAAAGAATAAATATACACACTTACACAATATTGGTGGAAACCGAACAATGGAATAAGGCTTACAAAATATTCCGGAAATTATTCACAAAGTATATTTTGGTAAACAATGTTTTGGACACAAGGAAAAGAAAATATGATTTTACAATTACTACAAGCATATGTCATATTTTGGCAAAGAGAAAAATACATTATTTTGACAATTATAAATATATATATATATATTTTTCTTGAGATTTTTAAAAGATATATTATTTTTAAAGAATGTATATTTTCTTACACAAACATGAAATACAATATCTTCTATCATTTTTGGAGAAAAATGAGTTTATATATATATTTTTCCAAGTGGGACTTGGAAATATGTTAAATTTTGGACTTATAAGAAATTTCAAATATTTTTGCCAAAGAAAAACTATAAATAATTTTTCTAAGTAATATTCCTTAAAAATATATATTTTTGGAAAGATATATATTGAATCTTTATTAAAAATAATATTCCGGAATAATTAATATGAAATTAAGTATAAAGGATACTTAATGGATTCAATAGAAATACGTATTCTCGTACGTATAAATACACACCGGAATACGACCCCAAAATATGGCAAAAATACACATGTATAAGATACCCCCATCATTGGGAAGGAAATATAAGTATAAATACTTGGGAAGTATTATTACAATAATATTGGTTAACAATTATTCCAAAATTTATACATATAATTTAAGTTAAAATATTAATTATTTTAACAAATAATTATATAACTTGGAATAATAATGAAGACACAAAGGAAACATAACTCAGAAACATTAATGTTAAGTCAAGGCACGACCCGTTCGTCTAATAGACATTAGTACGTTGTAGGTAGTCGTGTTCGCCGAAGGAGCTTGAGTTACGATTGTTGAAGACGCAAGACTGTGAGTTCATGATCCCCCTTTTCTTTCAACTGTTTTCAGTTTTATAAACTTCGGGGGTGAAGTACATGTTACAAAATGATTACATACAATTACAATTGGTATGGTTAGCTTTGGAAAGTACAGTAGATCATGTGAATGGGTAGGCGCCCTCTTAAGACCATTAATCCTCGTGTTAGGACCGAGGGGCATGAGTGATAGATCTATTTAGGTGTAGCGAGCCCACACCCATGTGGACCGGGGTTTGGCCCATGAGGTGACTATGTCTTACAGCAGGAAGCCCGGTACAAAATTTTCTAGGTTTGAGCCTTCCTACGCCGTTGCACACATGTTAATGGCCTTGCAAACCATTAATCGATCTGTTTCCTTGTTTTGCTTTCATACCAGGATTTACAAACATACATACATACAATGATTACAAGGTTTTATTCATACACACAAACAAACACATGAACTCGCTCAACTTTTGTTGATGTTTTCAAAATACATGTATTTCAGGGAATTAAAAGTGGATCTGGCGGGCGTTGGACATTTCAGGTTGCGTTAAGAATAAAAGATGTCATCCATGATCTTAAGGTTTGGTTTGGGTGTCCAATCTTGGAAAAGACACCACTTCCAAATCTTGGTTCATTTAGAGTCTTTTGATGAGTCCTTGTGAACTCTTAAACAATTCGTATGGTTTGTAAAACTTGAATTTGGAGTCTTGCTTAAACAATGTCGTTTGTGATGTTTTCAAATCTATTTAATGGATGACGATCTATGGTTTTATCATATACTTGTGTTATGATTGAATGCAATGGTATTAAGAAAGTCACACCATAATCACGCTTCCGCAAAAGTCAGGGTGTAACATTTACTCACTTAGAGCACCTCAAAACCCCCTACACCCCCTGAATTTAGTCCTCTATTTTCATCATAGGTTCAATATTGTACGTTTACCAATTTACTCTTGGAATGGTGTTGTCTGCAACGAAGAGATTGTTGACAATGCGTTGAACGGATTTTCTTAGTCGCCGGAGGTGGAAGGTAGTTGGTGGTGGTTATGAGAGAGGTGGTGGTAAGTTTTAAATGGTTGAGCCCACTTCATTCTAAAATAATTATTTAAATTTATCTTTTAATGTTTTGTTTTTTTATTTTTAAATGAAGGGTAATTTTATAATTTCACACCCATTTAACTGGACAAACTAACCCTCATTCACACTAGGGACTATCCGAGAACGAATTTACGAAACTTGGCGACTATAGCTTTAATTTTAAAAATATAGGGACTATAGGTGAAATCTAGGCAAACCATAGGGACTATCGGGCACTTTTCTCTTAATTTGTCCATAACCCAACTCCGTTCTGAAGGTTAGGTTCGAGATCAGTGAGATGCTAGCAAGGTTTTTGGGGTCAACCCCTATGTTGACCGAGTCATGGAACCTCTGTGCACGATCAAACGTCATGGCCCCCTCAAGGTTTGTTGATCGATGAAGTGGGTGGTGTTACGTATGTAGCCTTTTTAGGGGCCCAATCTGTGACAACCCGCACTAAACCAGGTATCCGTACGATTTAATTAATGATTAATTACTGCTTAATTACTATGCTTGTTTGAACTAGCTGATGAACTGCTACTTGATATCTGATACATGTACTTACTTGCATCATACTTTACTGGTCGTCACTACAATACTTACATGCTGAACCTTAGTGACAAACCTGATGCACAAAAAGCACAGTAGCACAATACACGGATAACCTACTGAACATGCTGATAAAGCCAGCATCAGGCAAACACTGCCTCCAAGGCCTATAAGAGCCTGAGATATTTGGCTACACTAGTAGTGAGTGTAGGGATACAAGGGTTGTGGAACTGCGTCTCTAGGGATAAGTCACAGTGACTGGATGTGCCTAAAACGTACTTTAAGTACAAAACACAGCACTTTAATAAATAATCCAGCTTCTAGCTGACTAGTAAAGTGCCAAAACATGGGGAAAATACTACTAGACACTTTCTAAAGTATTGGAAATAAATTGTGTCACTAAAAATAACAATAACGACACTTTAAGCTTTGTTAAGCGCTTTAACGGATTACTACCCAACCGAACAACCGGACTTTACCCGGAACATGAAAGTTTGTTATTTTCACTATTTATATTTTTTCTGAGCCAGTTAGGGTCCCTGATTACCCTAACACCCGCCATAACGCATAACATACAAGTAACTAAGTTTAACACTTAACACTTAACTAACTTAACTTAGTTACCCTAACTAACCTAGTTGAGATCGAACTAACCCCCCCCCCCTTTCTCTAACCGGCCCCAAACCATGGGAGACACACATGGTACACTTTGATTATTTTAATCCTCTTTGTCTCATATCTAGAAAGCACAATTTCCTTTGGATAATAATCTTTCTAATTGCCTATAAGTAACTTGTTAATACACCAAAGTTCATTCATCACTTAACACAACTTTCTCACCACTCTCTCCCTCTCTCAAGGCTTACGGCCGAACACCCCCTCCCCTATCCATCACTTTCGGTTTTGGTTCTGACATTCCAAGCATCTACAAACAACAAAGGTCACGTATTAGGAGTCTTGGTGCACTCGGAGCGCGAAGGACCACTTTCTTTGGCTTTTATCCACCCGTTGTTCGTCAAGAATCTTCCCTAGCCTTGAGCTAGAGGTATAACACTTAAAACTCATATTTGAACTTATCTAAAGTGGTTAAAAGAATTTTTATCGGTTAAATCTCGTTAAAATGCAAGTTGATGAACTAAAGTCTACTAAGAACACATAAAATGGTGGTTAATAGCATTTATGTTGTGTAAATGTTGTAGTACTTGAAATATGTGGTTATTTAGACCCGATCTATGTTGTGGTAGCTCGGATCACCATTTAACCCGGTTTGGTAAGATCATGGATCTTAACATAAGCTTGTTTTGGATAATACAAGGGTTAAAAGGCGAAACTCTACCACACATGAAACATGAACTTGTGTAAAAATGTTTTATTTGTGTAAAAGTGTTTTAACTTGTACAATGGTGTTTAAAACAAGCGGATCTACGCATCCACAAGTGGTATTTTCAAAGAACCACATATCAAAGAAGTCATGTACTTTAAAGGGTGGATCTTACACTAACAAACATGATTTTATAAACCACAAGTGTGTAAACACTTGTAAAATAAAAAGATCCGACAAAGGACTAGTCTTGTCAAGTGTTACTAGAAGTTGTAAAGATGGATTTTCTCTAAAAATAAGGTTTTTACGAAATCGGATTATTTACACAAAAGATCCAGTAAAAGTAAAGAGATTTACTACATATTTTTAGACAAACCACAAGTTCGTATATTTTTGCGATTATGTCTATCTTTGACTAGTTAAAATGTTGAAAAGTTGTTTGTTAATGTTGAGAACATTGGTTGATTTGATTTGTTAAAAGAAAATGATACGCTTGAAAGCGTGGCCACCTCCAGTTACAGAGGAAACTCTGGCGAAATTTTTCTAAAAACCTAACACTTAGAATTATTTACACAACAAGTGTTAGAATTATTTTTGACATATTTTCGAAATATAAATTTCGCCATGACTTTATTTACTAAATATTCGGAGGTGGGATTTTCACAAGATTTAACGTGATAAATATATATGGTCACACACTGTTTATGATTATTTTGTGAAAATGCATAAATATTATTTTTAGAGTAAAAATAATATTTACAAACGTTAACGATTCCAAAATAATACGAACGCTTTCACCATGAATATATAAGTTACGCCGGTAATTATATTACCACTCGATTGTAAAACGTAACTTACGCACATGTATTGAATCCCCCATCTTTGGGAAGGAGATTAACTACCAAGTATATACAAAATGTAAACACGAAATAGTTGTCTAACTATTTCCCAAAGACTTAAAAACTATAAAGCTAAGGCACGGCCGTCCGTCTAATAGAATTAGCACTTGTAGGTCGTCGCACAGCTTTCTGATTTGGAGATACTTGGTAGAGACGCTTCACAGTGAGTTCATGTCCCCCTTTTCTCTAACTGTTTTCAGTTTTCTTAACTGCGGGGATGAAATACATGTTACTTTGTTTACAAGTACTATTATACACGGTATGTTAACGTAAGGAGGTTTACTACTTAGATCATGTGAATGGGTAGGCGGAACACCGAGGGACTTAAGCGGTAGATCTATCTGGGTGTAGCGAGCCCAACTCTAGGCCCAACAGAACGGACCTCTGAGAGGACCAACAGAACGGACCTTGAGTGACTTGGTTGCCCAACGCATAAATCGGCTAGGGTTGAGTCTTCCTACTTGCATTTCACACATGCTAATGGCCTTGCAAACCATTGGTGATCTCTTTTCCTTACACTGCTACATACCAGGGAACTTTTATACTTACAAGTGTTTTACTTACTCACTTGCACATGAACTCGCTCAACATTATTGTTGATTTTTCAACTTACATGTATTTCAGGAAATTAACGGGATCTGGCACGGTATGGCAGGTTTTCCGCTGCACTAGTTTCCGAGGTCATCCGGGGTTTAGGGGATGTGTCTCTTTCCTGGACAAGACACAATCCTTAAACCATGTTTATATTATGTTTAAGTTTGTAATGTCTGTTGAACAAGGTTATGGTTGTTAGGGTATGTTCCCGTTAAAACAATGGTACTGTATTTGGTTTTCAAAACTTAATGGATGATCTTGCATGTTTTTAACTCATATAGCTTTCTTTATGATTAAGTTATGGTATTAAGAAGTCACACCAAATTAACCACGCTTCCGCAAAGCCAGGGTGTGACAGCTTGGTATCAAAGCTTTGATCATAGCGAACTAGGATTCTTTCTCGAGTCTAGACTATGATCACTAGGGCTCTCACGAAAACATTTTTCTGCATACCACTTAAGTCCAGATCCAAAACTTTTTACAAACAAATGTTGAGCACATTTTATTATTTATAGGCTCGGTCTGGAGGATCGAGGCTCGGTCTAGGTGACCGAGGTAGTTGAGCACGTTGATTTATTTTAGGCTCAGCCTGGAGGGCCGAGGCTCGGTCTGGATGATCGAGGCTTGGTCTAGGTGACCAAGGTAGATGGCTAGGAAGAGTAGGCTCAGTCATGACGACTGAGGCTCGATCTGAGTGGTCGAGGTGGAGGATAGAGCAGTCTTAAAGACTGGGAGAAATTGGCTAGTAAGACTAGGAGAATTATGTGATACCTTACTTGGTGACTTATGTGATTATTTGATTATATGATTGACTATTTGTGCATGTTTGTGTATATGTTACAGACACATGGATTCTACAGACACTGGTGGTTCAGACACCACAGGCCCTAGGCCTATCGTATCGGACGACCTAGAGTCATCGGAGCACGAGGTTCACACGTCCGACGTTACTAGCACAGATGAGGACGATTTCCAGCCCTTCGCATTACCTGACGGTGCTGGCGAGCTCGCAGATGGTCCTTTGGCCGGGGATCTACCACTTGCAGTGATCCCTGCCCCTATACCGCTTGCTTCGTATCCTGTTTACGGTTTGCCTATCGACGACGACGAGGAGGATGATGTCGATATGTTTGACGATGAGCCTTTAGAGGAGGATGCTCAGGGCGAGGCCCTTCCTGCTGCCGTTCCCTTGATGATCGCAGATGCTCCCGCCGCGGAGTCACCTGCTCACTCCCCAGTCCCAGACTCCTTTGAGTCTGTGGCCTCTGTACCCTCACACATCCAGAGTGCGCAGCACTTCTCTCATGGATCAGATCCTGATCAGGCATCTTCTGTTGCCCCTATCCCCAGTTTTGTTTTCGGCCACGATGATGAGGGGGATTCCGATCCTATGTTTCCCCCGGGATTCGACCCAGATCGTGACTTAGAGTTTATTCCGATGGATCAGTTTATGGAGGATCCAGTAGACCCTGTTGACCCATTTGATCCTATTGACCCAGATTTTGATTTAGAGATGGCTTTTGATGACCTCGAGCCTGCCATTGCTCCTGAGCCGGCGGCCGCTCTAGACCCCATACCTGAGCACGACCCAGTGCATGCTGACATCCCTTTTGAGCCTGTTGCTGATGATCTCCCTGTGGATATTCCTTTGATGGAGGGCGACCATGTCATTGTTGATCCTGTCGATCCTTTACCCGTTGTCGCTATACCTGTTGACCCTCCCGTTGAGCACATTGCACCTGTTCACCCTGTTGTTGCTCCCCCACCTGATCCCATCCCACTAGAGCCCGAGCATGCACTGTTCGCGGCACGCATGGATCCACCAGATGAGCATGCACAGCACGGTTGGATACCTGCTGATGAGGATGTTTCACCTTTTCCACCACAGATCCCTGATGCACGACATGTTGACTCTTCATTTCAGGTTCCCATGTATGTACCTCCAGCGGGACCCGGAGAGGGTTCTTCCGCCCATCCTTCTGGGCATGTACCGATGCCTATCCCTTTCATGCCCCAGGTACCATCTGTTCCACCCACTGTTACTCCATTTCACGTGGCACCTTTTGACCCCACCAGTGAGCCGTTCCTTTGGGCACCAGACTCTGGTATGCCACCCACTGACCCCTACCATTCTTTCCACAGGGGGTATACTATCGAGGACGTTTTGATGTCTTTTGTAGCTCAGCACGAGTCACACACGCAGCGCATCCAGGAACTTGAGAGAGCTCAGCTGCCACCGTGTCCATGCCATGGTCAGACACACTCTCCTCTGCAGCCATTTCGACCCTTACCTCCAGATTATGTTGCCCGTCTCTTTACACTAGAGCAGCAGATTGCTTCTATCATTCGTACTCAGCGAGCCCAGGAGGAGGACTGGCTCCAGTTACGTCGTTTGTTTTACACCCACTTTCCCCCTCCTCCACCACCATCTGTATAGAGCTCATCAGTGCTGTTTAGGTAGACGAGGATGAGAAGACGGCGATTGTTGGATTGCACAACATTTTTGGAGACTACTTTATGATCCTGACTTTTGTTGACATGTATTTGACACTGATTTGTTATGGTTTTTGTACATGGGTGATGTAGCCCCTAGTTGATTGATGATTGTATGACACTATGATGTACTGATACACTTACTATGTAGTCTCGATATATGGCAATCGCAGTATTCTCATCATATCTGATACGCTTGATTGCTTATTTGCATTTTTATGACATGGGATGTGTGTGATTGATAATTATGATGTACTGAGATGTTATGTGCTATTACTATTACTATATACGTACATTTCGCTATGGCCTGACCAACGTAAACCATCTTTTAGAAGATGCCGCCGAGACGTGAGACACACATGCCTACCAATGAGGCAGAACTCCAACAGATTATTGCTGCTGCCATAGCACAGTATGCAGCATCTCAGCCCGGAACGAGCGGAAGTATTAACCAAGGCAATAACAACCCACCTCACGGTAATACTAAGCCATTAAGACATACCGTGACCTAATTGGATATCTCTGGCAAGGATGCTAATGCCATTCATATGTTAACATACGTGCAGGATGCACCTTCAAGCAGTTTCTAGACTGCAAACCGGTCAACTTTGATGGCACTGGAGGTGCTGTCGCCTTTTTTCGCTGGGCTGAGAAAACCGAATCTGTACTTCGCATGAGCAAGTGTGCGCTGGATCAGCAGGTCACCTATATCTCAGGGCTGTTTCTAGATGGAGCCCTATCCTGGTGGAATCTACAAGTACAAACACTAGGCAAAGCTGCTGCCTACGCGCTGACCTGGACCGAACTAAAGGAACTCATGCGCAAAAAGTACTGTTCCCGCGCAGAAATCCAGAGATTGGAGACCGAATTCTGGCACTTGAAAATGGACGGTCCAAAGGTCGCAGAATACGTTCAAAGGTTTCACGACTTATCTCAAGTGGTTCCTTACATGGTTACACCAGAATACAAGCGAATCGAGCGCTTCATTTGGGGTTTGGCTCCCCAAATCATAAGCATGGTAACCTCATCCAAACCTGTAACCATTACTGAGGCGATTGATTTGAGCGTGGCTCTCACAGAAGAGGCCATCCGCCTGAACAAGTTTGATGAGGTCAAGACGAAGAAGGCAGAGACTCGTCGAGTCATCAGGAGGTAATAAACAGAAGTTCTCAAACTTCAAGCAGGGCGCTAGTGTAGTGGTTAAGAAAGGAGGATCAGACACGCCAGCTCAGGTTGCAGCTGGTAGAGGAGAGAAAGGAAGAGGATACATGGGCACCCAGCCCAAATGCAATACCTGCCAACGCCACCATTCTGGTCAATGTGGGCTAAAAGTATGCGAAGTATGTGGGAAACGTGGTCACTTGAAGGACACTTGTTGGGCCCCTGCCGGTCGGGGAGGCCAGGGAGGATATGGAAACAGAAACAAGAATCGTGGTGGTATTGGGGATCGCCCACAAGGAAACTATGGAGGAAACGGGAATCGAGGCAACTTTGCAAATCAGGCTGGCAATGCAAACCAAAACAACAACCCAGCCAGGAATGGAGGTGGAAACGGGCAAAGACTTGGATGCTATAACTGCGGTGATATCGGGCATTTTAAGAAGAACTGCCCAGACCTAAACCAAGCTCGTGGAAGAGTGTTCCAACTCGAAGCTAGGGAAGCGCGCCAGGACCCCAATGTTGTTACTGGTACGTTCCCTGTCAATCAACGCTATGCATCCGTTTTATTTGATACTGGTGCCGATTATAGCTTCGTGTCGTTAGAATTTAAGAATATGCTTGGGTTAGCCGCTAATAAGTTAGATATACCATATTCAATCGAATTGGCCAATGGAAAGTTAGTAGAAGTCGATGAAGTTATCAGAGGTTGTGTGATTGAATTAGGAGAACGTGAGTTTACTTTGGATCTACTACCAGTCCAGCTGGGAAGCTTCGACGTGGTAGTAGGAATGGATTGGTTATCAGGCAACAAGGCTGAGATAGTATGTCACGAGAAAGTTGTTCGTATCCCAACCGATGATGGTGAGACAATTGTGGTTCACGAAGAGAAGCGGGATACGCCACTAAGATTTATCAGCTGCCTGAAAGCAAGGAAGTGTTTGCAGAAGGGATGTGTTGCTTTTCTGGCACACATTGTGGATAAGAAGGCTGCTGAGCCAAGAATCAAAGACATCCCTGTCGTAAGGGAGTATCCAGAAGTCTTCCCAGAAGACTTACCTGGACTGCCACCTCAGAGACAAGTAGAATTTCACATCGACTTAGTTCCAGGCGCCGCGCCTGTGGCTAAGGCACCTTACAGACTTGCTCCATCTGAGATGCAGGAACTGTCGACACAACTTCAAGAGTTGTTAGACAAGGGTTTTATCCGGCCAAGCTTCTCGCCTTGGGGAGCTCCGGTCTTGTTTGTCAAGAAGAAGGACGGTAGTTTCCGTATGTGCATTGACTACCGGGAGTTGAACAAGCTGACGATCAAGAATAGGTACCCTTTGCCAAGAATTGATGATCTGTTCGACCAACTGCAAGGCTCAAGCTTTTACTCTAAGATCGATCTTCGATCTGGATACCATCAGTTAAGGATACAAGAGGAAAGTATCCCAAGGACAGCCTTCAGAACTCGCTATGGACACTACGAGTTCCTTGTTATGCCGTTTGGTTTGACGAACGCACCTGCAGTCTTTATGGATTTGATGAATAGAGTTTGCAAGCCGTACTTGGATAAGTTCGTAATTGTATTCATCGATGACATTTTAATTTATTCAAAAACGAAGGCTGAACACGAGCAGCATCTTAGAGCCATTCTAGAGCTACTGAAGAAGGAACAGTTGTACGCCAAATTCTCCAAGTGCGAATTTTGGCTACGTGAAGTCCAATTCCTTGGACACGTGGTAAATGGAGATGGAATCCACATTGATCCCACAAAGATCGAGGCGATCAAGGATTGGGAAACGCTAAAAACACCAACCGAGATTCGGCAATTCTTGGGTTTGGCTGGCTACTATTGAAGGTTCATCGAGGATTTTTCGAAAATCGCTCAACCATTGACGCTCCTCACGCAGAAAGATAAGAAGTTTGATTGGGGAATCAAACAGGAGGAAGCGTTTCAGATATTGAAGAGTAAGCTTTGTAACGCGCCAATCTTAGCTCTACCGGAAGGTACTGACGATTTTGTGGTATACTGCGACGCATCGCGCCAAGGATTGGGTTGCGTGTTGATGCAACGCCAAAAGGTTATTGCTTACGCATCGCGTCAACTGAAAGTGCACGAAAAGAACTATACCACACACGATTTAGAGCTCGGCGTAGTGGTTTTTGCTTTAAAGATCTGGAGACACTACCTTTATGGTACAAAGTGTACAATCTTTACAGATCACAAGAGCCTACACCATATATTCAACCAGAAGGAGTTGAATATGAGGCAAAGACGTTGGGTTGAGTTGCTGAACGATTACGACTGCGAGATAAAATATCATCCGGGGAAGGCAAATGTAGTCGCCGACGCCCTAAGTCGTAAAGAGAGAATCAAGCCCATAAGGGTTAGGGCTTTGGAAATGATTGTCCAAACCGATCTTTCCTTGCGCATTCGTGCCGCGCAAAAGGAAGCTCTCAAGGAAGGAAACCTTGAAGATGAATATATCCGAGGAATGGAGAAGCTTTTGGTACCAAACGAGGAAGGAACGTTATGTTTTGAGAAAAGGATTTGGGTTCCTCTGTTTGGTGATTTAAGGAAGGTTATTTTCGATGAAGCTCACAAGTCGCGGTACTCTATCCACCCTGGATCGGATAAGATGTACCAGGATCTCAAAGATTACTATTGGTGGCCTAGGATGAAAGGCGATGTTGCTGTTTACATGAGCAACTGTTTAACGTGTGCTAAAGTGAAAGCCGAATACCAGAAGCCTTCAGGACTTCTGCAACAACCTGAAATTCCCAAGTGGAAATGGGAACAAATCTCCATGGATTTTATTACGAAATTGCCAAGAACGCCAAGAGGCCATGATATGATTTGGGTGATAGTCGACCGCCTAACAAAGTCCGCACACTTTCTGCCAATCAAAGAGAAAGACAGTACTAGCAAATTGGCTGAAATTTACATGAGAGAGATCGTTGCACGCCATGGAGTACCTCTCTCGATCATCTCTGATAGAGACGGAAGGTTTGTGTCAAGGATATGGCATTCCTTCCAAGAAGCCTTTGGCTCACAATTGAATCTGAGCACTGCGTTTCATCCGCAAACTGACGGCCAGAGCGAGCGAACGATACAGACTTTGGAAGACATGCTGAGGGCATGTGTTATGGATTTGGGCGGTAGCTGGGACAGGCTTTTGCCTTTGGTCGAATTTTCATACAACAACAGCTACCACACCAGTATTGGTGTCGCGCCATTTGAAGCCCTTTACGGACGCAAGTGCCGATCACCCCTATGTTGGTCTGACGCAGGTGATAGGCAGCTTGCTGGTCCCGAGATCGTCCAAGAGACGACAGACAAGATTGCGCAAATTCTTAAACACATCGAGGCAGCTCGCCACAGACAAAAGGCCTATGCGGATCCAAACCGGAAACATGTGGATTTTCAAGTTGGAGAAATGGTGTTATTGAAAGTTTCACCCTGGAAGGGGGTGGCACGCTTTGGAAAGCGTGGGAAATTAAATCCGCGCTACATTGGTCCCTTCAGAATTCTGGAAAGAATAGGACTAGTAGAATACAAGTTGGACCTACCTGCTGAACTAAATGGTGTTCACGATACATTTCATGTATCCAATCTAAAGAAAAGTCCAACTCAAGTTGACGTTGCCATTCCCATCGACGAGATTCATGTTGACGACACGCTCCACTTCGTTGAAGAACCTGTTGAGGTCACGGATTGGAAAGTGAACAAGACCCGCCGGAGCAGTGTCAAACTCGTCAAAGTTCGTTGGAATGCCAGACATGGTCCTGAATTCACCTGGGAACGTGAGGACCGGATGAAAGAGAAATACCCCCACCTTTTTCCTAAAAACCCTGCTTCTACAAGCAGAACTTAAATTTCGGGACGAAATTTATTTAACGGGGGGAGAATGTGACAACCCGCACTAAACCAGGTATCCGTACGATTTAATTAATGATTAATTACTGCTTAATTACTGTGCTTATTTGAACTAGCTGATGAACTGCTACTTGATATCTGATACATGTACTTACTTGCATCATACTTTACTGGTCGTCACTACAATACTTACATGCTGAACCTTAGTGACAAACCTGATGCACAAAAAGCACAGTAGCACAATACACGGATAACCTACTGAACATGCTGATAAAGCCAACATCAGGCAAACACTGCCTCCAAGGCCTATAAGAGCCTGAGATATTTGGCTACACTAGTAGTGAGTGTATGGATACAAGGGTTGTGGAACTGCGTCTCTAGGGATAAGTCACAGTGACTGGATGTGCCTAAAACGTACTTTAAGTACAAAACACAGCACTTTAATAAATAATCCAGCTTCTAGCTGACTAGTAAAGTGCCAAAACATGGGGAAAATACTACTAGACACTTTCTAAAGTATTGGAAATAAATTGTGTCACTAAAAATAACAATAACGACACTTTAAGCTTTGTTAAGCGCTTTAACGGATTACTACCCAACCGAACAACCGGACTTTACCCGGAACATGAAAGTTTGTTATTTTCACTATTTATATTTTTTCTGAGCCAGTTAGGGTCCCTGATTACCCTAACACCCGCCATAACGCATAACATACAAGTAACTAAGTTTAACACTTAACACTTAACTAACTTAACTTAGTTACCCTAACTAACCTAGTTGAGATCGAACTAACCCCCCCCCCCTTTCTCTAACCGGCCCCAAACCATGGGAGACACACATGGTACACTTTGATTATTTTAATCCTCTTTGTCTCATATCTAGAAAGCACAATTTCCTTTGGATAATAATCTTTCTAATTGCCTATAAGTAACTTGTTAATACACCAAAGTTCATTCATCACTTAACACAACTTTCTCACCACTCTCTCCCTCTCTCAAGGCTTACGGCCGAACACCCCCCTCCCCTATCCATCACTTTCGGTTTTGGTTCTGACATTCCAAGCATCTACAAACAACAAAGGTCACGTATTAGGAGTCTTGGTGCACTCGGAGCGCGAAGGACCACTTTCTTTGGCTTTTATCCACCCGTTGTTCGTCAAGAATCTTCCCTAGCCTTGAGCTAGAGGTATAACACTTAAAACTCATATTTGAACTTATCTAAAGTGGTTAAAAGAATTTTTATCGGTTAAATCTCGTTAAAATGCAAGTTGATGAACTAAAGTCTACTAAGAACACATAAAATGGTGGTTAATAGCATTTATGTTGTGTAAATGTTGTAGTACTTGAAATATGTGGTTATTTAGACCCGATCTATGTTGTGGTAGCTCGGATCACCATTTAACCCGGTTTGGTAAGATCATGGATCTTAACATAAGCTTGTTTTGGATAATACAAGGGTTAAAAGGCGAAACTCTACCACACATGAAACATGAACTTGTGTAAAAATGTTTTATTTGTGTAAAAGTGTTTTAACTTGTACAATGGTGTTTAAAACAAGCGGATCTACGCATCCGCAAGTGGTATTTTCAAAGAACCACATATCAAAGAAGTCATGTACTTTAAAGGGTGGATCTTACACTAACAAACATGATTTTATAAACCACAAGTGTGTAAACACTTGTAAAATAAAAAGATCCGACAAAGGACTAGTCTTGTCAAGTGTTACTAGAAGTTGTAAAGATGGATTTTCTCTAAAAATAAGGTTTTTACGAAATCGGATTATTTACACAAAAGATCCAGTAAAAGTAAAGAGATTTACTACATATTTTTAGACAAACCACAAGTTCGTATATTTTTGCGATTATGTCTATCTTTGACTAGTTAAAATGTTGAAAAGTTGTTTGTTAATGTTGAGAACATTGGTTGATTTGATTTGTTAAAAGAAAATGATACGCTTGAAAGCGTGGCCACCTCCAGTTACAGAGGAAACTCTGGCGAAATTTTTCTAAAAACCTAACACTTAGAATTATTTACACAACAAGTGTTAGAATTATTTTTGACATATTTTCGAAATATAAATTTCGCCATGACTTTATTTACTAAATATTCGGAGGTGGGATTTTCACAAGATTTAACGTGATAAATATATATGGTCACACACTGTTTATGATTATTTTGTGAAAATGCATAAATATTATTTTTAGAGTAAAAATAATATTTACAAACGTTAACGATTCCAAAATAATACGAACGCTTTCACCATGAATATATAAGTTACGCCGGTAATTATATTACCACTCGATTGTAAAACGTAACTTACGCACATGTATTGAATCCCCCATCTTTGGGAAGGAGATTAACTACCAAGTATATACAAAATGTAAACACGAAATAGTTGTCTAACTATTTCCCAAAGACTTAAAAACTATAAAGCTAAGGCACGGCCGTCCGTCTAATAGAATTAGCACTTGTAGGTCGTCGCACAGCTTTCTGATTTGGAGATACTTGGTAGAGACGCTTCACAGTGAGTTCATGTCCCCCTTTTCTCTAACTGTTTTCAGTTTTCTTAACTGCGGGGATGAAATACATGTTACTTTGTTTACAAGTACTATTATACACGGTATGTTAACGTAAGGAGGTTTACTACTTAGATCATGTGAATGGGTAGGCGGAACACCGAGGGACTTAAGCGGTAGATCTATCTGGGTGTAGCGAGCCCAACTCTAGGCCCAACAGAACGGACCTCTGAGAGGACCAACAGAACGGACCTTGAGTGACTTGGTTGCCCAACGCATAAATCGGCTAGGGTTGAGTCTTCCTACTTGCATTTCACACATGCTAATGGCCTTGCAAACCATTGGTGATCTCTTTTCCTTACACTGCTACATACCAGGGAACTTTTATACTTACAAGTGTTTTACTTACTCACTTGCACATGAACTCGCTCAACATTATTGTTGATTTTTCAACTTACATGTATTTCAGGAAATTAACGGGATCTGGCACGGTATGGCAGGTTTTCCGCTGCACTAGTTTCCGAGGTCATCCGGGGTTTAGGGGATGTGTCTCTTTCCTGGACAAGACACAATCCTTAAACCATGTTTATATTATGTTTAAGTTTGTAATGTCTGTTGAACAAGGTTATGGTTGTTAGGGTATGTTCCCGTTAAAACAATGGTACTGTATTTGGTTTTCAAAACTTAATGGATGATCTTGCATGTTTTTAACTCATATAGCTTTCTTTATGATTAAGCTATGGTATTAAGAAGTCACACCAAATTAACCACGCTTCCGCAAAGCCAGGGTGTGACAGCTTGGTATCAGAGCTCTGATCATAGCGAACTAGGATTCTTTCTCGAGTCTAGACTATGATCACTAGGGCTCTCACGAAAACATTTTTCTGCATACCACTTAAGTCCAGATCCAAAACTTTTTACAAACAAATGTTGAGCACATTTTATTATTTATAGGCTCGGTCTGGAGGATGAAAATTCAGTGATGGTTGATGCTGGTTTGCTTCAACTTTTTTTGAATATTTATCACACACCTGTGTTTCAAAATCAGGTTAGCTTCTTTATTGTAATTCATATTTCACTATTTGATTTATTAGTAATCCGTACAAATATTTGAATATATAGATGTTTGAAATTAAGAAGAAATAGAAACAGGTAGTGTTTACTGGACACTCAAAATTGATGAATCATGAATTTAATTTGTTTTGTTTTGTTTCTTTTAAGCTAGGAATAATATCTTATAATAAATTCATATTGACCATTTTGCCCCTGAGAAAAAAGACAAAATAACAAGATTTTATTAGTCAAATATCAGGTGATTTGATTTTTGAACCAAAATGACAACAACAGTGAAACCATAGGGACCTGGATTTAAAAGGTTTGAGTTTTGGACTAAAATGACAAAAGTGACCAAACCTCAGGGACCAAAATGGCAGTTTACTCTTAAAAAATTAGTCTCTTATAGAAGAAAGAAGTAAGTTTTCATTTTAGTCCCTGAGGTTTGACCAAAATTGCCACTTTAGTCCAAATAGTTTTTTTCTTGCCATTTTAGTCCAAATAGTTTTTTTTCTTGTCATTTTAGTCCAAATAGTTTTGTTTTCTGTCATTTTAGTCCCTGAGGTTAAACCAAAATTGCCACTTTAGTCCAAATAGTTTTTTTCTTGCCATTTTAGTACAAATAGTTTTGTTTTCTGTCATTTTAGTCCCTGACTTGTCATTTTTTTGTCATTTTCATCCAACCCACTAACTCCAATAAAAAAGTTTAGTTAACTTAGGTGAATTTTGGAACCTCTGTGCACGATCAAACGTCATGGGCCCCCTCAAGGTTTGTTGATCGATGAAGTGGGTGGTGTTACGTATGTAGCCTTTTTAGGGGCCCAATCTGTGACAACCCGCACTAAACCAGGTATCCGTACGATTTAATTAATGATTAATTACTGCTTAATTACTGTGCTTGTTTGAACTAGCTGATGAACTGCTACTTGATATCTGATACATGTACTTACTTGCATCATACTTTACTGGTCGTCACTACAATACTTACATGCTGAACCTTAGTGACAAACCTGATGCACAAAAAGCACAGTAGCACAATACACGGATAACCTACTGAACATGCTGATAAAGCCAACATCAGGCAAACACTGCCTCCAAGGCCTATAAGAGCCTGAGATATTTGGCTACACTAGTAGTGAGTGTATGGATACAAGGGTTGTGGAACTGCGTCTCTAGGGATAAGTCACAGTGACTGGATGTGCCTAAAACGTACTTTAAGTACAAAACACAGCACTTTAATAAATAATCCAGCTTCTAGCTGACTAGTAAAGTGCCAAAACATGGGGAAAATACTACTAGACACTTTCTAAAGTATTGGAAATAAATTGTGTCACTAAAAATAACAATAACGACACTTTAAGCTTTGTTAAGCGCTTTAACGGATTACTACCCAACCGAACAACCGGACTTTACCCGGAACATGAAAGTTTGTTATTTTCACTATTTATATTTTTTCTGAGCCAGTTAGGGTCCCTGATTACCCTAACACCCGCCATAACGCATAACATACAAGTAACTAAGTTTAACACTTAACACTTAACTAACTTAACTTAGTTACCCTAACTAACCTAGTTGAGATCGAACTAACCCCCCCCCCCCCCTTTCTCTAACCGGCCCCAAACCATGGGAGACACACATGGTACACTTTGATTATTTTAATCCTCTTTGTCTCATATCTAGAAAGCACAATTTCCTTTGGATAATAATCTTTCTAATTGCCTATAAGTAACTTGTTAATACACCAAAGTTCATTCATCACTTAACACAACTTTCTCACCACTCTCTCCCTCTCTCAAGGCTTACGGCCGAACACCCCCTCCCCTATCCATCACTTTCGGTTTTGGTTCTGACATTCCAAGCATCTACAAACAACAAAGGTCACGTATTAGGAGTCTTGGTGCACTCGGAGCGCGAAGGACCACTTTCTTTGGCTTTTATCCACCCGTTGTTCGTCAAGAATCTTCCCTAGCCTTGAGCTAGAGGTATAACACTTAAAACTCATATTTGAACTTATCTAAAGTGGTTAAAAGAATTTTTATCGGTTAAATCTCGTTAAAATGCAAGTTGATGAACTAAAGTCTACTAAGAACACATAAAATGGTGGTTAATAGCATTTATGTTGTGTAAATGTTGTAGTACTTGAAATATGTGGTTATTTAGACCCGATCTATGTTGTGGTAGCTCGGATCACCATTTAACCCGGTTTGGTAAGATCATGGATCTTAACATAAGCTTGTTTTGGATAATACAAGGGTTAAAAGGCGAAACTCTACCACACATGAAACATGAACTTGTGTAAAAATGTTTTATTTGTGTAAAAGTGTTTTAACTTGTACAATGGTGTTTAAAACAAGCGGATCTACGCATCCGCAAGTGGTATTTTCAAAGAACCACATATCAAAGAAGTCATGTACTTTAAAGGGTGGATCTTACACTAACAAACATGATTTTATAAACCACAAGTGTGTAAACACTTGTAAAATAAAAAGATCCGACAAAGGACTAGTCTTGTCAAGTGTTACTAGAAGTTGTAAAGATGGATTTTCTCTAAAAAATAAGGTTTTTACGAAATCGGATTATTTACACAAAAGATCCAGTAAAAGTAAAGAGATTTACTACATATTTTTAGACAAACCACAAGTTCGTATATTTTTGCGATTATGTCTATCTTTGACTAGTTAAAATGTTGAAAAGTTGTTTGTTAATGTTGAGAACATTGGTTGATTTGATTTGTTAAAAGAAAATGATACGCTTGAAAGCGTGGCCACCTCCAGTTACAGAGGAAACTCTGGCGAAATTTTTCTAAAAACCTAACACTTAGAATTATTTACACAACAAGTGTTAGAATTATTTTTGACATATTTTCGAAATATAAATTTCGCCATGACTTTATTTACTAAATATTCGGAGGTGGGATTTTCACAAGATTTAACGTGATAAATATATATGGTCACACACTGTTTATGATTATTTTGTGAAAATGCATAAATATTATTTTTAGAGTAAAAATAATATTTACAAACGTTAACGATTCCAAAATAATACGAACGCTTTCACCATGAATATATAAGTTACGCCGGTAATTATATTACCACTCGATTGTAAAACGTAACTTACGCACATGTATTGAATCCCCCATCTTTGGGAAGGAGATTAACTACCAAGTATATACAAAATGTAAACACGAAATAGTTGTCTAACTATTTCCCAAAGACTTAAAAACTATAAAGCTAAGGCACGGCCGTCCGTCTAATAGAATTAGCACTTGTAGGTCGTCGCACAGCTTTCTGATTTGGAGATACTTGGTAGAGACGCTTCACAGTGAGTTCATGTCCCCCTTTTCTCTAACTGTTTTCAGTTTTCTTAACTGCGGGGATGAAATACATGTTACTTTGTTTACAAGTACTATTATACACGGTATGTTAACGTAAGGAGGTTTACTACTTAGATCATGTGAATGGGTAGGCGGAACACCGAGGGACTTAAGCGGTAGATCTATCTGGGTGTAGCGAGCCCAACTCTAGGCCCAACAGAACGGACCTCTGAGAGGACCAACAGAACGGACCTTGAGTGACTTGGTTGCCCAACGCATAAATCGGCTAGGGTTGAGTCTTCCTACTTGCATTTCACACATGCTAATGGCCTTGCAAACCATTGGTGATCTCTTTTCCTTACACTGCTACATACCAGGGAACTTTTATACTTACAAGTGTTTTACTTACTCACTTGCACATGAACTCGCTCAACATTATTGTTGATTTTTCAACTTACATGTATTTCAGGAAATTAACGGGATCTGGCACGGTATGGCAGGTTTTCCGCTGCACTAGTTTCCGAGGTCATCCGGGGTTTAGGGGATGTGTCTCTTTCCTGGACAAGACACAATCCTTAAACCATGTTTATATTATGTTTAAGTTTGTAATGTCTGTTGAACAAGGTTATGGTTGTTAGGGTATGTTCCCGTTAAAACAATGGTACTGTATTTGGTTTTCAAAACTTAATGGATGATCTTGCATGTTTTTAACTCATATAGCTTTCTTTATGATTAAGTTATGGTATTAAGAAGTCACACCAAATTAACCACGCTTCCGCAAAGCCAGGGTGTGACAGCTTGGTATCAAAGCTTTGATCATAGCGAACTAGGATTCTTTCTCGAGTCTAGACTATGATCACTAGGGCTCTCACGAAAACATTTTTCTGCATACCACTTAAGTCCAGATCCAAAACTTTTTACAAACAAATGTTGAGCACATTTTATTATTTATAGGCTCGGTCTGGAGGATCGAGGCTCGGTCTAGGTGACCGAGGTAGTTGAGCACGTTGATTTATTTTAGGCTCAGCCTGGAGGGCTGAGGCTCGGTCTGGAGGATCGAGGCTTGGTCTAGGTGACCAAGGTAGATGGCTAGGAAGAGTAGGCTCAGTCATGACGACTGAGGCTCGATCTGAGTGGTCGAGGTGGAGGATAGAGCAGTCTTAAAGACTGGGAGAAATTGGCTAGTAAGACTAGGAGAATTATGTGATACCTTACTTGGTGACTTATGTGATTATTTGATTATATGATTGACTATTTGTGCATGTTTGTGTATATGTTACAGACACATGGATTCTACAGACACTGGTGGTTCAGACACACAGGCCCTAGGCCTATCGTATCGGACGACCTAGAGTCATCGGAGCACGAGGTTCACACGTCCGACGTTACTAGCACAGATGAGGACGATTTACAGCCCTTCGCATTACCTGACGGTGCTGGCGAGCTCGCAGATGGTCCTTTGGCCGGGGATCTACCACTTGCAGTGATCCCTGCCCCTATACCGCTTGCTTCGTATCCTGTTTACGGTTTGCCTATCGACGACGACGAGGAGGATGATGTCGATATGTTTGACGATGAGCCTTTAGAGGAGGATGCTCAGGGCGAGGCCCTTCCTGCTGCCGATCCCTTGATGATCGCAGATGCTCCCGCCGCGGAGTCACCTGCTCACTCCCCAGTCCCAGACTCCTTTGAGTCTGTGGCCTCTGTACCCTCACACATCCAGAGTGCGCAGCACTTCTCTCATGGATCAGATCCTGATCAGGCATCTTCTGTTGCCCCTATCCCCAGTTTTGTTTTCGGCCACGATGATGAGGGGGATTCCGATCCTATGTTTCCCCCGGGATTCGACCCAGATCGTGACTTAGAGTTTATTCCGATGGATCAGTTTATGGAGGATCCAGTAGACCCTGTTGACCCATTTGATCCTATTGACCCAGATTTTGATTTAGAGATGGCTTTTGATGACCTCGAGCCTGCCATTGCTCCTGAGCCGGCGGCCGCTCTAGACCCCATACCTGAGCACGACCCAGTGCATGCTGACATCCCTTTTGAGCCTGTTGCTGATGATCTCCCTGTGGATATTCCTTTGATGGAGGGCGACCATGTCATTGTTGATCATGTCGATCCTTTACCCGTTGTCGCTATACCTGTTGACCCTCCCGTTGAGCACATTGCACCTGTTCACCCTGTTGTTGCTCCCCCACCTGATCCCATCCCACTAGAGCCCGAGCATGCACTGTTCGCGGCACGCATGGATCCACCAGATGAGCATGCACAGCACGGTTGGATACCTGCTGATGAGGATGTTTCACCTTTTCCACCACAGATCCCTGATGCACGACATGTTGACTCTTCATTTCAGGTTCCCATGTATGTACCTCCAGCGGGACCCGGAGAGGGTTCTTCCGCCCATCCTTCTGGGCATGTACCGATGCCTATCCCTTTCATGCCCCAGGTACCATCTGTTCCACCCACTGTTACTCCATTTCAAGTGGCACCTTTTGACCCCACCAGTGAGCCGTTCCTTTGGGCACCAGACTCTGGTATGCCACCCACTGACCCCTACCATTCTTTCCACAGGGGGTATACTATCGAGGACGTTTTGATGTCTTTTGTAGCTCAGCACGAGTCACACACGCAGCGCATCCAGGAGCTTGAGAGAGCTCAGCTGCCACCGTGTCCATGCCATGGTCAGACACACTCTCCTCTGCAGCCATTTCGACCCTTACCTCCAGATTATGTTGCCCGTCTCTTTACACTAGAGCAGCAGATTGCTTCTATCATTCGTACTCAGCGAGCCCAGGAGGAGGACTGGCTCCAGTTACGTCGTTTGTTTTACACCCACTTTCCCCCTCCTCCACCACCATCTGTATAGAGCTCATCAGTGCTGTTTAGGTAGACGAGGATGAGAAGACGGCGATTGTTGGATTGCACAACATTTTTGGAGACTACTTTATGATCCTGACTTTTGTTGACATGTATTTGACACTGATTTGTTATGGTTTTTGTACAGGGGTGATGTAGCCCCTAGTTGATTGATGATTGTATGACACTATGATGTACTGATACACTTACTATGTAGTCTCGATATATGGCAATCGCAGTATTCTCATCATATCTGATACGCTTGATTGCTTATTTGCATTTTTATGACATGGGATGTGTGTGATTGATAATTATGATGTACTGAGATGTTATGTGCTATTACTATTACTATATACGTACATTTCGCTATGGCCTGACCAACGTAAACCATCTTTTAGAAGATGCCGCCGAGACGTGAGACACACATGCCTACCAATGAGGCAGAACTCCAGCAGATTATTGCTGCTGCCATAGCACAGTATGCAGCATCTCAGCCCGGAACGAGCGGAAGTATTAACCAAGGCAATAACAACCCACCTCACGGTAATACTAAGCCATTAAGACATACCGTGACCTAATTGGATATCTCTGGCAAGGATGCTAATGCCATTCATATGTTAACATACGTGCAGGATGCACCTTCAAGCAGTTTCTAGACTGCAAACCGGTCAACTTTGATGGCACTGGAGGTGCTGTCGCCTTTGTTCGCTGGGCTGAGAAAACCGAATCTGTACTTCGCATGAGCAAGTGTGCGCTGGATCAGCAGGTCACCTATATCTCAGGGCTGTTTCTAGATGGAGCCCTATCCTGGTGGAATCTACAAGTACAAACACTAGGCGAAGCTGCTGCCTACGCGCTGACCTGGACCGAACTAAAGGAACTCATGCGCAAAAAGTACTGTTCCCGCGCAGAAATCCAGAGATTGGAGACCGAATTCTGGCACTTGAAAATGGACGGTCCAAAGGTCGCAGAATACGTTCAAAGGTTTCACGACTTATCTCAAGTGGTTCCTTACATGGTTACACCAGAATACAAGCGAATCGAGCGCTTCATTTGGGGTTTGGCTCCCCAAATCATAAGCATGGTAACCTCATCCAAACCTGTAACCATTACTGAGGCGATTGATTTGAGCGTGGCTCTCACAGAAGAGGCCATCCGCCTGAACAAGTTTGATGAGGTCAAGACGAAGAAGGCAGAGACTCGTCGAGTCATCAGGAGGTAATAAACAGAAGTTCTCAAACTTCAAGCAGGGCGCTAGTGTAGTGGTTAAGAAAGGAGGATCAGACACGCCAGCTCAGGTTGCAGCTGGTAGAGGAGAGAAAGGAAGAGGATACATGGGCACCCAGCCCAAATGCAATACCTGCCAACGCCACCATTCTGGTCAATGTGGGCTAAAAGTATGCGAAGTATGTGGGAAACGTGGTCACTTGAAGGACACTTGTTGGGCCCCTGCCGGTCGGGGAGGCCAGGGAGGATATGGAAACAGAAACAAGAATCGTGGTGGTATTGGGGATCGCCCACAAGGAAACTATGGAGGAAACGGGAATCGAGGCAACTTTGCAAATCAGGCTGGCAATGCAAACCAAAACAACAACCCAGCCAGGAATGGAGGTGGAAACGGGCAAAGACTTGGATGCTATAACTGCGGTGATATCGGGCATTTTAAGAAGAACTGCCCAGACCTAAACCAAGCCCGTGGAAGAGTGTTCCAACTCGAAGCTAGGGAAGCGCGCCAGGACCCCAATGTTGTTACTGGTACGTTCCCTGTCAATCAACGCTATGCATCCGTTTTATTTGATACTGGTGCCGATTATAGCTTCGTGTCGTTAGAATTTAAGAATATGCTTGGGTTAGCCGCTAATAAGTTAGATATACCATATTCAATCGAATTGGCCAATGGAAAGTTAGTAGAAGTCGATGAAGTTATCAGAGGTTGTGTGATTGAATTAGGAGAACGTGAGTTTACTTTGGATCTACTACCAGTCCAGCTGGGAAGCTTCGACGTGGTAGTAGGAATGGATTGGTTATCAGGCAACAAGGCTGAGATAGTATGTCACGAGAAAGTTGTTCGTATCCCAACCGATGATGGTGAGACAATTGTGGTTCACGAAGAGAAGTGGGATACGCCACTAAGATTTATCAGCTGCCTGAAAGCAAGGAAGTGTTTGCAGAAGGGATGTGTTGCTTTTC
The DNA here is from genome assembly GCA_030545235.1 of Helianthus tuberosus. Lineage (NCBI taxonomy): Eukaryota > Viridiplantae > Streptophyta > Magnoliopsida > Asterales > Asteraceae > Helianthus > Helianthus tuberosus. The sequence goes on along the minus strand of CM060431.1, from coordinate 105,161,555 downwards.
TGGCACACATTGTGGATAAGAAGGCTGCTGAGCCAAGAATCAAAGACATCCCTGTCGTAAGGGAGTATCCAGAAGTCTTCCCAGAAGACTTACCTGGACTGCCGCCTCAGAGACAAGTAGAATTTCACATCGACTTAGTTCCAGGCGCCGCGCCTGTGGCTAAGGCACCTTACAGACTTGCTCCATCTGAGATGCAGGAACTGTCGACACAACTTCAAGAGTTGTTAGACAAGGGTTTTATCCGGCCAAGCTTCTCGCCTTGGGGAGCTCTGGTCCTGTTTGTCAAGAAGAAGGACGGTAGTTTCCGTATGTGCATTGACTACCGGGAGTTGAACAAGCTGACGATCAAGAATAGGTACCCTTTGCCAAGAATTGATGATCTGTTCGACCAACTGCAAGGCTCAAGCTTTTACTCTAAGATCGATCTTCGATCTGGATACCATCAGTTAAGGATACAAGAGGAAAGTATCCCAAGGACAGCCTTCAGAACTCGCTATGGACACTACGAGTTCCTTGTTATGCCGTTTGGTTTGACGAACGCACCTGCAGTCTTTATGGATTTGATGAATAGAGTTTGCAAGCCGTACTTGGATAAGTTCGTAATTGTATTCATCGATGACATTTTAATTTATTCAAAAACGAAGGCTGAACACGAGCAGCATCTTAGAGCCATTCTAGAGCTACTGAAGAAGGAACAGTTGTACGCCAAATTCTCCAAGTGCGAATTTTGGCTACGTGAAGTCCAATTCCTTGGACACGTGGTAAATGGAGATGGAATCCACGTTGATCCCACAAAGATCGAGGCGATCAAGGATTGGGAAACGCCAAAAACACCAACCGAGATTCGGCAATTCTTGGGTTTGGCTGGCTACTATCGAAGGTTCATCGAGGATTTTTCGAAAATCGCTCAACCATTGACGCTCCTCACGCAGAAAGATAAGAAGTTTGATTGGGGAATCAAACAGGAGGAAGCGTTTCAGATATTGAAGAGTAAGCTTTGTAACGCGCCAATCTTAGCTCTACCGGAAGGTACTGACGATTTTGTGGTATACTGCGACGCATCGCGCCAAGGATTGGGTTGCGTGTTGATGCAACGCCAAAAGGTTATTGCTTACGCATCGCGTCAACTGAAAGTGCACGAAAAGAACTATACCACACACGATTTAGAGCTCGGCGTAGTGGTTTTTGCTTTAAAGATCTGGAGACACTACCTTTATGGTACAAAGTGTACAATCTTTACAGATCACAAGAGCCTACACCATATATTCAACCAGAAGGAGTTGAATATGAGGCAAAGACGTTGGGTTGAGTTGCTGAACGATTACGACTGCGAGATAAAATATCATCCGGGGAAGGCAAATGTAGTCGCCGACGCCCTAAGTCGTAAAGAGAGAATCAAGCCCATAAGGGTTAGGGCTTTGGAAATGATTGTCCAAACCGATCTTTCTTTGCGCATTCGTGCCGCGCAAAAGGAAGCTCTCAAGGAAGGAAACCTTGAAGATGAATATCTCCGAGGAATGGAGAAGCTTTTGGTACCAAACGAGGAAGGAACGTTATGTTTTGAGAAAAGGATTTGGGTTCCTCTGTTTGGTGATTTAAGGAAGGTTATTTTCGATGAAGCTCACAAGTCGCGGTACTCTATCCACCCTGGATCGGATAAGATGTACCAGGATCTCAAAGATTACTATTGGTGGCCTAGGATGAAAGGCGATGTTGCTGTTTACATGAGCAACTGTTTAACGTGTGCTAAAGTGAAAGCCGAATACCAGAAGCCTTCAGGACTTCTGCAACAACCTGAAATTCCCAAGTGGAAATGGGAACAAATCTCCATGGATTTTATTACGAAATTGCCAAGAACGCCAAGAGGCCATGATATGATTTGGGTGATAGTCGACCGCCTAACAAAGTCCGCACACTTTCTGCCAATCAAAGAGAAAGACAGTACTAGCAAATTGGCTGAAATTTACATGAGAGAGATCGTTGCACGCCATGGAGTACCTCTCTCGATCATCTCTGATAGAGACGGAAGGTTTGTGTCAAGGATATGGCATTCCTTCCAAGAAGCCTTTGGCTCACAATTGAATCTGAGCACTGCGTTTCATCCGCAAACTGACGGCCAGAGCGAGCGAACGATACAGACTTTGGAAGACATGCTGAGGGCATGTGTTATGGATTTGGGCGGTAGCTGGGACAGGCTTTTGCCTTTGGTCGAATTTTCATACAACAACAGCTACCACACCAGTATTGGTGTCGCGCCATTTGAAGCCCTTTACGGACGCAAGTGCCGATCACCCCTATGTTGGTCTGACGCAGGTGATAGGCAGCTTGCTGGTCCCGAGATCGTCCAAGAGACGACAGACAAGATTGCGCAAATTCTTAAACACATCGAGGCAGCTCGCCACAGACAAAAGGCCTATGCGGATCCAAACCGGAAACATGTGGATTTTCAAGTTGGAGAAATGGTGTTATTGAAAGTTTCACCCTGGAAGGGGGTGGCACGCTTTGGAAAGCGTGGGAAATTAAATCCGCGCTACATTGGTCCCTTCAGAATTCTGGAAAGAATAGGACTAGTAGCATACAAGTTGGACCTACCTGCTGAACTAAATGGTGTTCACGATACATTTCATGTATCCAATCTAAAGAAAAGTCCAACTCAAGTTGACGTTGCCATTCCCATCGACGAGATTCATGTTGACGACACGCTCCACTTCGTTGAAGAACCTGTTGAGGTCACGGATTGGAAAGTGAACAAGACCCGCCGGAGCAGTGTCAAACTCGTCAAAGTTCGTTGGAATGCCAGACATGGTCCTGAATTCACCTGGGAACGTGAGGACCGGATGAAAGAGAAATACCCCCACCTTTTTCCTAAGAACCCTGCTTCTACAAGCAGAACTTAAATTTCGGGACGAAATTTATTTAACGGGGGGAGAATGTGACAACCCGCACTAAACCAGGTATCCGTACGATTTAATTAATGATTAATTACTGCTTAATTACTGTGCTTGTTTGAACTAGCTGATGAACTGCTACTTGATATCTGATACATGTACTTACTTGCATCATACTTTACTGGTCGTCACTACAATACTTACATGCTGAACCTTAGTGACAAACCTGATGCACAAAAAGCACAGTAGCACAATACACGGATAACCTACTGAACATGCTGATAAAGCCAACATCAGGCAAACACTGCCTCCAAGGCCTATAAGAGCCTGAGATATTTGGCTACACTAGTAGTGAGTGTATGGATACAAGGGTTGTGGAACTGCGTCTCTAGGGATAAGTCACAGTGACTGGATGTGCCTAAAACGTACTTTAAGTACAAAACACAGCACTTTAATAAATAATCCAGCTTCTAGCTGACTAGTAAAGTGCCAAAACATGGGGAAAATACTACTAGACACTTTCTAAAGTATTGGAAATAAATTGTGTCACTAAAAATAACAATAACGACACTTTAAGCTTTGTTAAGCGCTTTAACGGATTACTACCCAACCGAACAACCGGACTTTACCCGGAACATGAAAGTTTGTTATTTTCACTATTTATATTTTTTCTGAGCCAGTTAGGGTCCCTGATTACCCTAACACCCGCCATAACGCATAACATACAAGTAACTAAGTTTAACACTTAACACTTAACTAACTTAACTTAGTTACCCTAACTAACCTAGTTGAGATCGAACTAACCCCCCCCCCCCTTTCTCTAACCGGCCCCAAACCATGGGAGACACACATGGTACACTTTGATTATTTTAATCCTCTTTGTCTCATATCTAGAAAGCACAATTTCCTTTGGATAATAATCTTTCTAATTGCCTATAAGTAACTTGTTAATACACCAAAGTTCATTCATCACTTAACACAACTTTCTCACCACTCTCTCCCTCTCTCAAGGCTTACGGCCGAACACCCCCCTCCCCTATCCATCACTTTCGGTTTTGGTTCTGACATTCCAAGCATCTACAAACAACAAAGGTCACGTATTAGGAGTCTTGGTGCACTCGGAGCGCGAAGGACCACTTTCTTTGGCTTTTATCCACCCGTTGTTCGTCAAGAATCTTCCCTAGCCTTGAGCTAGAGGTATAACACTTAAAACTCATATTTGAACTTATCTAAAGTGGTTAAAAGAATTTTTATCGGTTAAATCTCGTTAAAATGCAAGTTGATGAACTAAAGTCTACTAAGAACACATAAAATGGTGGTTAATAGCATTTATGTTGTGTAAATGTTGTAGTACTTGAAATATGTGGTTATTTAGACCCGATCTATGTTGTGGTAGCTCGGATCACCATTTAACCCGGTTTGGTAAGATCATGGATCTTAACATAAGCTTGTTTTGGATAATACAAGGGTTAAAAGGCGAAACTCTACCACACATGAAACATGAACTTGTGTAAAAATGTTTTATTTGTGTAAAAGTGTTTTAACTTGTACAATGGTGTTTAAAACAAGCGGATCTACGCATCCGCAAGTGGTATTTTCAAAGAACCACATATCAAAGAAGTCATGTACTTTAAAGGGTGGATCTTACACTAACAAACATGATTTTATAAACCACAAGTGTGTAAACACTTGTAAAATAAAAAGATCCGACAAAGGACTAGTCTTGTCAAGTGTTACTAGAAGTTGTAAAGATGGATTTTCTCTAAAAATAAGGTTTTTACGAAATCGGATTATTTACACAAAAGATCCAGTAAAAGTAAAGAGATTTACTACATATTTTTAGACAAACCACAAGTTCGTATATTTTTGCGATTATGTCTATCTTTGACTAGTTAAAATGTTGAAAAGTTGTTTGTTAATGTTGAGAACATTGGTTGATTTGATTTGTTAAAAGAAAATGATACGCTTGAAAGCGTGGCCACCTCCAGTTACAGAGGAAACTCTGGCGAAATTTTTCTAAAAACCTAACACTTAGAATTATTTACACAACAAGTGTTAGAATTATTTTTGACATATTTTCGAAATATAAATTTCGCCATGACTTTATTTACTAAATATTCGGAGGTGGGATTTTCACAAGATTTAACGTGATAAATATATATGGTCACACACTGTTTATGATTATTTTGTGAAAATGCATAAATATTATTTTTAGAGTAAAAATAATATTTACAAACGTTAACGATTCCAAAATAATACGAACGCTTTCACCATGAATATATAAGTTACGCCGGTAATTATATTACCACTCGATTGTAAAACGTAACTTACGCACATGTATTGAATCCCCCATCTTTGGGAAGGAGATTAACTACCAAGTATATACAAAATGTAAACACGAAATAGTTGTCTAACTATTTCCCAAAGACTTAAAAACTATAAAGCTAAGGCACGGCCGTCCGTCTAATAGAATTAGCACTTGTAGGTCGTCGCACAGCTTTCTGATTTGGAGATACTTGGTAGAGACGCTTCACAGTGAGTTCATGTCCCCCTTTTCTCTAACTGTTTTCAGTTTTCTTAACTGCGGGGATGAAATACATGTTACTTTGTTTACAAGTACTATTATACACGGTATGTTAACGTAAGGAGGTTTACTACTTAGATCATGTGAATGGGTAGGCGGAACACCGAGGGACTTAAGCGGTAGATCTATCTGGGTGTAGCGAGCCCAACTCTAGGCCCAACAGAACGGACCTCTGAGAGGACCAACAGAACGGACCTTGAGTGACTTGGTTGCCCAACGCATAAATCGGCTAGGGTTGAGTCTTCCTACTTGCATTTCACACATGCTAATGGCCTTGCAAACCATTGGTGATCTCTTTTCCTTACACTGCTACATACCAGGGAACTTTTATACTTACAAGTGTTTTACTTACTCACTTGCACATGAACTCGCTCAACATTATTGTTGATTTTTCAACTTACATGTATTTCAGGAAATTAACGGGATCTGGCACGGTATGGCAGGTTTTCCGCTGCACTAGTTTCCGAGGTCATCCGGGGTTTAGGGGATGTGTCTCTTTCCTGGACAAGACACAATCCTTAAACCATGTTTATATTATGTTTAAGTTTGTAATGTCTGTTGAACAAGGTTATGGTTGTTAGGGTATGTTCCCGTTAAAACAATGGTACTGTATTTGGTTTTCAAAACTTAATGGATGATCTTGCATGTTTTTAACTCATATAGCTTTCTTTATGATTAAGCTATGGTATTAAGAAGTCACACCAAATTAACCACGCTTCCGCAAAGCCAGGGTGTGACACAATCGTTAGATGGGTTGGAACCCTGTTGCGGGAATCTGGTCACGCTGTCGATCGCCTCCGCCGGAGTCTCTCCGGTCTACGGTGGGATGTTTTCTGCGTTGCGGAAACAGAGTGATGAAAATTCAGTGATGGTTGATGCTGGTTTGCTTCAACTTTTTTTGAATATTTATCACACACCTGTGTTTCAAAATCAGGTTAGCTTCTTTATTGTAATTCATATTTCACTATTTGATTTATTAGTAATCCGTACAAATATTTGAATATATAGATGTTTGAAATTAAGAAGAAATAGAAACAGGTAGTGTTTACTGGACACTCAAAATTGATGAATCATGAATTTAATTTGTTTTGTTTTGTTTCTTTTAAGCTAGGAATAATATCTTATAATAAATTCATATTGACCATTTTGCCCCTGAGAAAAAAGACAAAATAACAAGATTTTATTAGTCAAATATCAGGTGATTTGATTTTTGAACCAAAATGACAACAACAGTGAAACCATAGGGACCTGGATTTAAAAGGTTTGAGTTTTGGACTAAAATGACAAAAGTGACCAAACCTCAGGGACCAAAATGGCAGTTTACTCTTAAAAAATTAGTCTCTTATAGAAGAAAGAAGTAAGTTTTCATTTTAGTCCCTGAGGTTTGACCAAAATTGCCACTTTAGTCCAAATAGTTTTTTTCTTGCCATTTTAGTCCAAATAGTTTTTTTCTTGTCATTTTAGTCCAAATAGTTTTGTTTTCTGTCATTTTAGTCCCTGAGGTTAAACCAAAATTGCCACTTTAGTCCAAATAGTTTTTTTCTTGCCATTTTAGTACAAATAGTTTTGTTTTCTGTCATTTTAGTCCCTGACTTGTCATTTTTTTGTCATTTTCATCCAACCCACTAACTCCAATAAAAAAGTTTAGTTAACTTAGGTGAATTTTGGTCAAACCACATTTTTTTTTTTGCAGGTGCAATAGTATGGGGATGATGTTGTGCCGGTTTACAGTGAAGATGATGACCGTGCTTATTGGTTTTACGTTGATGGCGGCGGTGTTGGTTGATGACGTGGGTGGTGACAGTGCAGGCAGGTGGTGGCTGTAACACCCCGTGTTTCGAAAGTCAAAGTCAAGATTGAAGTCAAAGGAAGAAAAGATTGCTAATTGCGATCTGTCACTCCTTGCTCAACTCCTGTTTGACTTCTTTGACTTGTAGATAATCTATTTATGTTATCGCATTAGTTGTATTATGTGGCGTATCTATTAATAATCGCATCGCTTATCGCCATCGCATTCGCATTCGCAACTCGAATCCAAAATTTGACGTGATTGTCGTGGTACACGCAAATTTAATCCAAATACAACTAAATAGTTAGCGGTAAGTGGGTATCGAACACAGGGAGTTTGTGGAATATGTGTTATTTAGAAGATTATCTAAATTAACTAAAATTAAACTAATTTGCAAGTAAAGTAAAATTCAAGAGTTGGTTTGAGTGAATTGGTTTTAAAACTAAATTTAACTAAACAGATTGCACAAGAAAAGATTTGGTTGTAAACAAATTAGAGACAAATGACCATCCTAGATTTCCGGTTTGTTTCGACATTCATATTATCATTTCACTAGAAAGAACTACATAGACATAGCTCATGTGTGATTACTTGCAGTGATGAAAGGGAACTAAGTACTCAGATTCCTAGAACGTGAGGTTGTTACCAGATGATCAATCAACCCTTACCCAAGCCTAACTATACCCATGATATCTCGATTTCCAACGGCACCAAGAATGTATGGTTTCTAATTAGTTCAACATAAGGATTAACAAGTTACTAACAAACAATCACACACCATAACAACAAATCATAATGATTAAACATTGTTATTCTAGAAATTAGAGAAATCAAACATAAAATGTCTCCACCAAACCTTCAATCCAGGACAATCACCAAGTGTTTAGCCACTCATGGCTTGAAGCAACATCATAACAAAAGTTTCAATGTTCATAAAGATCCAAGACAATAAAACCAATGATTAGATAAGTGTTTTTCCTTGCCAAAGTCTCCAACATGCTCCCACAATCGTCCACAATCCAGTAGTAACCGAATGACAATGATAAGACTCCATAAATCCTCTCTCAATGGACATTTAATGTGTAAGTTACAAAACAAGATCAATCGGTGTCGTAACCTACGGCCCTCCGCCGTAGGTTACGGTGGTTAGCATAGTCGTCCAAGTTAACATAGGGCCGTAACCTACAGCCCTCTGCCGTAGGTTACGGCGGTCAGCAGGTCCAGGGTCAACATAATGCGCCGTAACCTACGGCTGGGATCCGTAGGTTACGGTTCTGACTGGTTCTTTACGGCTTGCTTCTCCTATTTTACGGCAGTGCACCCGGACTTTATATGAGGAGACGTAACCTGCGGCTGGGTGCTGAGTGAATTTTCTTTCTTATTTCCTTTGTAAAATTCCCCATGCTCCATTTGATCTCATTCATCATGCAACTTCCATCCAAACTTCACAAAAACCACTTATTAAGCACTTTAATACCTGCAACGTCAAGCATCTAGTGATTACCATGTTCAAGCAATTAACCATGTATAGCATGGGATTTTAATCATTTTATGGCTCTTAAGGGTTGTCCTACAGACCACCCGTCAAGTATCTATTAATAATCGCATATTAATCGCATCGCTTATCGCCATCGCATTCGCAACTCGAATTATGTGCTCTGGATATTATTTTATGTGTGTGTGTGCTATTTATGTGTTGCTTGTGCATGTTACGTTTATGTTGAGGTGTTAATCGAAATCGTAATCTATCGCATCGCAAATCGAATCGAAAACGCTAAACGCAAGTTATTTATAGTGATTGTATGTTAGATATAGTAGTTGGGATTAAAAGTAAGTTGATGAGTAATACTATCGCACCACTCTCTCGTACCGAATCACAACGCTCAACACTCGAATCAAAACTGCAAAACTCGTCGCGCCCACCACTCCACTCGAATGGCCAGCCGATCGAGCTGCCACCCGATCGAAGTGCCACTCGATCGAGATGCCACTTGATCGAACTGCCACCCGAACGGGTTGTCACTCGATTGACCACCCACCTTTACCCCCTTTCCTTTTATGGAAACCCTATAAATACCCTCCTTTGTCACATCATTTGATGTTGACAGCTCTCTCTTCACCCAACTTGCTCCAGCCCGCATTTCTTCCGATTTCTCTCAAATCTTGTAAGTTTTCAACCTAAATCTTGTACTTTCTTGATCTACACGCACTCCTACACCTTTCTCTCTTTTGAATCTTAACTTTTAACTGTGAAATCACTAGATTTAAGGTGTTCTAGGATGATGTCATCATGGTGTTCTTATGAACTTCATGTTTTGGCTTCAATCCACCAAGAACAACTCAGATCTGAATGATTTCCACATGAATAAACAAAGATCTTTCATAGATCTGAACATATTCATGGTGAAAAGGAATGAAAGATGGTTTTCTAACTTTCTTTCAACTCTTTTACACTCAATGCACTCAAATCCGATAGATTCGGACCTTGTCTGATCTTCTACCCATTCTTGGTGTCGTATCGGTTCCAGATCTGAATTCTATCCAAGAGGTATTGACTTCAGGTTTGAACATTAACTACTGACTCAAACCGTGAACCGGTCGGACTAGGGTGATTCCTGTTCGGTCGAGTCACTTGAGCCGGGTCGAGAGCTCTGTTGTTCAAGCATGTTATCAATGCACCTCGTTCAACACTTCAAACTATCAAAATAACCAAGGAAGAAGATGATCATGTTGTTGGTACACTTTATGTGGACTCGACTCGGTTCGATTCGATTCGGGTCGACTCGGTTAGGTCCGGCTCAAGTCCGACGTCACGACATTCCTCCGTCGTGCGCCCCAGAGTTCGACACGCGAAGCACGGAGCGCTGCAAGCAAAGTCCCGTTTACACATCATCATGACATCATCATGATGATGTCATGATGATGTCACAACATTTGTCTCATGCATGAAATTGGTGAAATTGGTGAAAGTTTAATGACAGAAACATGATCTGGGCCAATTCCTTATGTATGGGCCGAAGACTTATGTTGGAGCTTGACTTCATTTTGGGCTCAAACTACACTCGACGAAACATATTTAGTTTTAATATGTTTGTTGACGAAACAAGGTGTGTTTCGTCGACTTTAGTGTTTCGTCGTGTCCTTTATGCGTTTCGTCAGTCTGTGTCTGTGTCTAGTATAAATACCCCTCACAGTTTCTGTGTGAAACAGATGAGCACTGTGAGACTTTGAGAGAGTCTGTAAAACATTGTTTGTATATGTTTGTATCCGTTCTCATCCCTAATCAATAGATATTGAATCTTTGGTTACGTGTGTGTTTTACACTTTGTTTGGTTTGCACCGTCACGGGGATTCCGCACCCGTTACCATGTTTGTGATAAACAAGGATAGGTTTTCGTATCGGATCCACCGGAAAAACGGGACCTACAAGTGGTATCAGAGCTTTGGCTCTAATCCTTGTTTAAAACCAAACCTAGTTCGGTTTTTATCAAGTTTGAAACTGATTGTTTATGTTTTTCTAAAAAACTTTTGTTCTTGAAAGTTCATATTTTTCTTGAAAAGAAATCTTAAAATCAGTTGGATGTTGTTGTTTTGCTAGAAGTTTTAAAAAAAAACCTTGTTAAATTGCATCTTTATATAGTAAAACTGGGTTTTAGTAAAAGTTTTAAGCAAAACTTGTTATTTGAAAAAGTCTTTGTGTCCAGAAAATTTCATATCTTCATGAAACCTTCAAAAGGTTCTTGTGTGTTCTTTATGCCATCCACTTTTTGATCATTTGTGAATTAACTGTTCAATTTGTTTGTGAATTAAAAATTCATATCTGTTTGAAAATGTGTAGTGAAGGGATGGTGGGTTGCTTTGTTTGGTAAGAAAGATAACGTGTGAAGTTTGAAAATTGTTGTCCTTTGTCAGAAAAAGATAAGGCTCCTTTGAAATATCTCACCAACTCACTATAATCTTATCCTTTGTTGACAAAAGTCCTTGCAAAGAAAACCAAAGTTTTAAACAAGAAGGTTTAATCATCAGCAAAGATTTATTAAAATCATTCAGTCAACATCAAAGGTTTCACCAGTCAAAAATTTCGGCTCCATTATTTAACTCAATCTCACAGTTTCGTCGATCAACAGAGAGGATAATAAATTCAATCAGTTTGGTTATAATAGTCCAAAAACACATTCAACTTTTGTTTCATCGACCATTATTCAATTTTTGTTTCGTCGATTCACAAAGTTCAATCAGTTTCGTCGACCAGTCATCAGAATTCAGTTTCGTCGCTTAACCAGATCAACATCAGTTTCGTCGCTTAACCAGATCAACATCAGTTTCGTCACTTAACCAGATCAACATCAGTTTCGTCGCATAACCAGATCTAACATCTGTTTCGTCTCTCACAATCAAAATCTGTTTCGTCACTGCATTTCAGTTCTGTTTCGTCGAACAAGACAAACAATCAGATTCGTCGATCATTCAATTAACAAACTGTTTCGTCGAGTAACAACTTCAAAGAATACAATTATGTTTCGTCGTCATTCACACCAGTTTCGTCATTATCACATAATATTCTGTTTCATCGACCAGAGATAAGAATCCAGTTTCGTCGAGATACTTGTTCAGTTTTTAAACAGAAGTGTTGCAAAAGTGTCTTAACAGGTTGAGTTCAAGTGTGTGATCAGTTTTTCACATACATACATCAAACATGAGTTGTACTAGCCCTTGGGATTGGAGTACGGATCCACAACCAGATCTAAAACAGATGTCGATGGCCGAATATATGAGAAGTACCATACCTCAACAACAACAGTCAATAAGTGCAAGTCAATGGGCTTTAGTGTCGAATCAAAATCAAAACATACAGAATATTTTGGTAGCGAGAGGAGAAGGAAATGCAGCTACTAGAAAGACACGTCATGATCTGTTGAAGAAGAAATTCGAATCATTTCATTTCTTAGAGAATGAAACCCTAAATGATATAACTACTCGTTATTATCATTTGATGAGTGAAATGTATTATTTTGGTGTTCTTGCATCTCAACATGAAATTGTAGCACGGTTTGCTGATGCTCTACCTCCAAAGTGGAGCCCATTCATTTATCTTTTAAAGCATACGGGCGTTCTAGATGTTTTCAATGTTAATATCTATGAATTCATTCAGAAGTTGGAGCACAAGAACGAAGAGGAAATTCGAAAAGCTAAAAGGATTGCACCTACTCAAAACACAGAAATGTATTTGCCGGGTTTTGGTCCTTCAGCTAGTTCTAGTTCCATTCAGCAACCGAAGCTTCAAACGGCGTTTGTATCAAATACAAGCTCATCTCCGTTTCCACAGTTAAATCAAAGTGCTTATCTTTCGCAATCTAAACCCCAACCTCAACCTCAAGTTTCCACAACACAACCTCAATTCTATCCAAGTGTCGATTATGGTCCGGCCATACAGTTGGGAAACGGTGATCAAACAAGAACTGCGTTTTACGCTGAAATTGTCAAGAATGTCAATGATGGTGAATCTTCAGGAAAAGATGATAGTTCGGGATACAGTGACAGTTCGGATGAAGAATCGAATTTGAATGAAAGAACTGATTCCGAAGCTGATAATTTGTCGAATGATGCTAACAAGAAATCTGACTTGATCAAGAAAGCTGATGCTACTTCAAAAGAAATGGAGAAGATTCTCACTGAAGATGGATCTTTCTCTTCTCAGACTGCCTTTATGGCTAATGTCACAGCTTCTACAAGTCAGGTAAAATCCGAAACTCCTAGCATATGTAGTTATTGTGCTGATTTGAAACATGAATGTGCTAATGCTAAACATGCTTTTGAAGAACTAAAACATGAATGTGCTAATGCTAAACATGCTTTTGAAGAATTAAAACAAGAATGTGCTGAATTGAAACGTGAATCTGAAACGGTTCATAGTCACAATCAGAGTTTGGTTATTGAACTGTCAAAGTGCAAAGAGGCAAATATGGCTCTAGTTAGAAACTAAAAGGATTTTAAATCTGTAATTGAAACCTTAAAGAAAAGTGTTTCCGAAGTGACCAAAACTGTTTATCATAAACAAGTTAGCATTAACGATTACATTAACATTGTTGAGGAAACCAAAAAAGAACTAGCCATTGCCAAATGCGAGCATGATGCAATCAAGCTCAAGTTGGAGAGTTATTCTAACTCCTGATTTGTGCTCGATCACATTATTGACGTTCAACAACTGAAGGGAAACATGAGTGGTGTTGGGTATAAGAAATGTCCGCCCCCTTTGAGACAAAATTATACTTGCATGCCCGATAAGGAGGAAATGCCACGTTTTGAGCCAACTGTACCTCTTGATTATGGGGAAGTTACAACTGGCTTAGGGTTCAAAACGGACAATTCATCGGAGGGCTCATCTGATCGGAAAGAAAAGTCATCATGTGCTTCAAATCAAAGTCCTCCAACCATTGAGGACTATGATTCGTCCGATGATGAACCAGATGTGAGTGATGAGGATAAATCTCTTGAGAAGAACAAAGGAGTAGAAGTGCCTTTTGAGAATCACATTCTGTGTGATCCTCCTACTCCTGTTGTGCAATCAACTGGTGCTAAACAAGAGATAGATCCTATCACTGAGATAGTGTCTACCATTAAAAGTGATAATGTGTTGTATACTTTAGTCGGTGATGACAAAATTTATTCAAACACAGCTTTTCCAATTAAAAATGTCAATCAATCTTTGATTGATAAAGTGTTTGAAGATACTACCAGTAAGTTTTTGGAAAAGGGGATTCCGAGAGTTTCAGTAACTCAGTGTAATCCGATTCCAAAAGCTGAAGTTAGAAGAAAATTTGGAAATCAAAAATCACCAACGAAGCAACAACCTATCGCTTTTAAGGGTAAACAACAACAACAACGAGCTCCAAAGCCTAAGGCTAAGGTTGAATCAAAAGGAGCTCGTTACAAGAAGAAGGCAAAAGACGTTAAATTTGTGGCCTCCAAAGGTACTGATAAAGTGGAGACTTTTGAAAATAAGTCAAATACCGATTTTGTTCAAAAAGTCAACATTTTGAAACGTAATAGTGATAACAATTACACCCAACACACAAATGGGTGTGAAGCTAGTACCTCTGGGTCTACAACTTCAACGTCAGGCCGTCGATCAGATTCTCCTAAGTTTGTTGAAAGGAGAAAATGTTTTAAGTGTGGGGAGTTTGGGCACATCATTAAAAACTGTAAAAACACTCCCAAAGAAAATTTTGTTGAAAGACTCCCTTCTGAACAAGGTCACCAACAACGTCGTCCTGTTTCACCCAAAAATGACAAACGTACTATTAAAGAGCAAGAAACAAAACAACGACGTCAAAATGTGAAGGTGATCGAAAAGGCTTTAAAATCAGAAACTGTTAAAAGGAAACCAATTTTGTCACAACCGATAAAACCGAAAATTTCTAAATCTGTAAATAATACACAATCCGGTAAACGGAAACAAGCTTGGAAACCGAAAACAGGTGAGGATTCAGGAGAAGGCTTGCAATTTAAGGACCTTCAAGAAATTGAAATTACATTTCTTGATTCTCAGGGGCAACCTAAGTCTATGAAGGCTTGGGTCCCCCTCTCCAACTAATCTCTGAGTGAGTGTGTAGGATGTTCCAGGAGGAACTATCGATAGTCATCGGATTGTTGATAGTGGAGTGTCCATGCACAATATCGGCGACAAAAGAAATTGTTGCCTTTGGTGGAGAGAAAAAGAAAAGAAGATAGAATTGTCTGTCGAAAGAAATTGAAAGCTTCGACAAAATGCAAATCATTCCAAAGTTTGATTGTTAATGGCTTTGATCGGGTCCCAGGATAGATTCAATCAAAATGTACGCACCTGCAGCACGTCTGAAGATTCATAATCCACAAAATGAACGTGCAGTGTACATTTCTTCGCGGTGTTATTGAAGAAAATGTGTTTGTTGAACAAACCAACCGGGTGTGCGGATGCCTTGGCGTGGATTGAACAACCGCACACTACTTCTCAAGAGAAAGACAAAGACCTTCGCTGGTGCAATGTGGAAGACCAGCCGGACCCAAAGGTTTATGATCTTGTTGTTGTCAAGAGATTTCTCAGTAGCTACAAAAATCGACTTTGAAATCCACACCGGGTGGATATCCAGTTTGGGAGAGCACTCAGATTCCTTGCAATGCACAAAGCAGTTGCAGGATACGGTTTTAAATTTCTAATCTCTCCTATACTTGTCGATATTTAAGCTGCTTTATGAATTATTATCATCTCGTATAGCACTCTTTGGCCTGACACGTTGAACTCAAATATCACCTCACACGTGATTGGTTCACTATGAAACTCGTCAATGTTGTCATGGTCCGCACCGCTTACCGACATGCCAACTGATTTTTCCAAAATTCAATAAATCATTTCTGATTCAAAATTAATTTTGGTAAACGACATTGAGGTACAACATGAGTTAACCGACATCGGGAAATCCTTTTTGTAAATATCTTTGTGTCTTTTAAATTTATCTTAGTTTGATTGATTTTAGGGGGAGTAAATCCAAGTTTAAAAATTCAAAAACATCAAAAAATTTCAAAACGCAAAAACAATAGAAAATCAAAAATGAGTTTCCTGACGAGAAAAAGAGAAAATGATAGTACATCAGTGGTCTGACTAAACCTCTTTAAACTGAAATGCAAAATGAAAATCGATAAGCAACTCTATATAAGATGTATCGGTAGGCTCACAATCATTTTAAAGTGTGCAGGGTGATATAAATCTTAAATCGACTGAAGACCAGGTGGGAACCGCACATTGGCATATGGTCTTAGTACCGAAATTTCGTTTGAGAGATTGCCGAGGTTCTGAGATATTCGGTCTTTATGCTGCTTATCATCTGGGTATCATGGTTGTATCAAACCGTAAAAATAACGGAGACGAAGTCTAAGATCTTCCATGATACTATACATACGTGTACATATTGCATTCGACCTCAATAAGTGATCAACAATCACATGTCCAACAAAATAAGTGATAATATATCACATATTCTTTGTGGGAGTCAAGTTCGTCTCTCTGCTGTACGAAAGTACTGACCTGTTCACGGACTTGCTCCTGTGCCCTCATGCATCTGAAAATCAAGTTCCTCATCAATAAGTGATTTTATCACATAGGGCTTGTTTTCAATCAAATAAGTGAGTTTCTCACATTCTTTTATACGGTCAAACGGATGATAAACAGTATACTCACCGGTAAGATGAACTCTCGCGCATACCTTGATACGGGAATGTGTCGTGTGTGGATGAACACCGGTCGGTAAGTATAAATCATACCTTAACGTATCCCCTCGCCATGATTACATCTGATAAGTTGAGCTTAAGTGGATAACAATACCGATAATTGTTATAGGATGCTTATCTAAATGTTAACTAATTGAACAAAAAGAGCGTTTTGGCGTGACCGTACACTGATATGATTCTCTTACCCTCGAAACTCGCAAAAAGAATGTTTGTAAATATTTATTTACTGTATTTCGTTTCTGCATCTTTGTACATATTTATTTATTGCTTTCCGTCTTTACTTTTGAAAAATGAAAATTTACAAAAAGATTTTAGGTGTGTTTTAATATAAACTTTATAAAATCCAAAAAGATTTTGCTTCTAGTTTATTTTTTATTGACCCATGTTGGAACTCGAGTCTATCCTACCCAAAATCCTGATTCTAAGCCGGAAAACAATTGCATCTTCATAAACTGTCGAAGTTAACAAGTTTTGAAAGTTAAGAACTAAAATTGAACATATTTGTTTAAACTTTCAAACTGTTGTCGGTCGGTGTTTGATTGAGATTTGATCTCATATGTGTCATATGTTTAATGTTAACTATATTCCAAACGGCTGTTCTCATTACGTGTTTAGCTTTCTTGTATGTGCAGATGCGACATCAGAATCAGCTAAAGGCGAAGAGAACGTGTCAGATGACAAGCCGTAAAGTGAAGACACGGCGTTGATGCACTCAAAAGATAAAAATAATCGAGTTGACGCTGACCCTTCATCAACACCACAAGGATCTGAAGAATTTGACAAGTCAAAAGATTCACGAGCATAACTGAATGGAGAGTTCATTTTAAGGGGGAGTTTGTTAACACACTTCCTAAATGAAAAGGGAGTTTGTTGATACACTTTCTTCTTACGACGCGTGAAGACTTTGAAGATCCTCCGACATGAAAGACACAGAAGACGAACCTCACGAGTAGCGTCCAAGGGGGAGTTTGTTGGTACACTTTATATGGACGCGACTCGACTCGATTCGATTCGATTCTGGTCGACTCGGTTAGGTCCGGCTCAAGTCCGACGTCGCGACATTCCTCCGTCGTGCACCCTAGAGTTTGACACGCGAAGCACGGAGCGTTGCAAGCAAAGTCCCGTTTACACATCATCATGACATCATCATGATGATGTCACAACATTTGTCTCATGCATGAAATTGGTGAAATTGGTGAAAGTTTAATGACAGAAACATGATCTGGGCCAATTCCTTATGTATGGGCCGAAGACTTATGTTGGACCTTGACTTCATTTTGGGCTCAAACTACACTCGACGAAACATATTTAGTTTTAATATGTTTGTCGACGAAACAAGGTGTGTTTCATCGACTTTAGTGTTTCGTCGTGTCCTTTATGCGTTTCGTCAGTCTGTGTATGTGTCTAGTATAAATACCCCTCACAGTTTCTGTGTGAAACAGATGAGCACTGTGAGACTTTGAGAGAGTCTGTAAAACATTGTTTGTATATGTTTGTATCCGTTCTCATCCCTAATCAATAGATATTGAATCTTGGGTTACGTGTGTGTTTTACACTTTGTTTGGTTTGCACCGTCATGGGGATTCTGCACCCGTTACCGTGTTTGTGATAAACAAGGATAGGTTTTCGTATCGGATCCACCGGAAAAACAGGACCTACACATGTCAACTGGGACGGATTGCCGTCCGATCGGATTGTCGTCCGATCGGATTGCCACCCGACCAGACTGCCACCCGATCGGATTGCACCTTGGGTCCCACACTTAACTTTTATTTCAACATTTGAGGTTTTGAACATTGAACGGATTGCCGTCCAATCGGATTGCCACCCGATCGGATTACCACCCGACCATGTGATGTTTGACTTCAAGCACTTAAACAATTTTTCAAAATGTTCACTTCGAACACACTACACAATACTTTAACGCTAACCGTTACCGCATGTTATACGTGACTTAATGAATGCTTGTTTGTTATGTTTACACATGGAATGTTGTCTACCTGCCTTAGCAACGATAGTACTATAGTTTGGACTCAGCACCTGTTCACTCAGGGGGTTGTTAAGGACAATTTGTTACATGGCTCACAGTGGTGAGTGTGTATTACGAACTGCCTTGGGCAGTCAACCAACAGTCATTGGTATCGATAGGTTCATGTCGATAACTTATGTGCTTCATTTCACACTGTGTACGTGCTGGTTATGTGTAAACGATTTCGAACTCTATATGCTATTATCAAACTTGTATGCTCACCTTTACACCATGTGTATTGACTTTTACTTGAACGTATGTGGCAGGTGCTTAAGATGTCTAGATGTTTGGCTTGCTGTGAAATCAAGGCTAGGAAAGGTCTAGAAACAAATAAATGAATTGTTCGTATATGAAATCTGAGTTGTCGGAACAGAAAAATTTGACTAGATTTTGTCTGTAATAATTAAATTACTTCTTATGTCATGGTATGGGACGTGATGCTTTAAATAATTGGTAATTATAGTTGTTATGGAAACTTCAGGACAATCTGTTTCGCTCAGTGCCACGCCCCGATGTTTCCGCCATCGGTTGGGGTGTGACAGTGGCGATGATAAAAGGTTGTAATGGGATAGGTGGTGGTCGATGAAAATAGAAAAAAATAACAAAAGTTAGAGACTAAAATGGTAGAAAATAAATTGAAATTTGTGTTGAGTCCTGTGGCGATGTCTGTTACAGACAATGTCGTCATCCGGTTCTCGCGCTACCCAATCTGCTCGCCGAAAGCAGGCAGATAAATTTCTCGCCGCTATGGTTGCTAAACAAATGGCGAAGGTTTTTCCTCAAATCTTCAGTGAATTGTACGAGAATGTGAGCAAATCGTCTGAAGAGTCAAGGACCGAAACTCCCAAGGCTGCTTTCAGCTTCAAACAGTTTAAAGCTTACGGACCGAAAGAATTTACTGGCGAAGAAGGTCCTACGGCCTTATTTCAATGGTTTGATTCGATCGAGGTCACCCTACGTCAGAGTGGCTGTCCTGACGATCTCTGCACTCTGAATGCTACCGGCGTCTTCCAGTCCCGCGCTTTAGACTGGTGGACGGCCAAGAGGAACAAACGCGGAAATGACGCAGCTTATGGTTCATGGGGCGAGTTGAAGAACGTCATGCTCGAAGAGTTCTGCCCTCCCCATTGTAACACCCCAAACTTCGTATGTTTGTAACACCCCAAAACCCGAATGTTAAATTTTGAGCATGTTTTGTTTTACACGAGGTGACATGGTAACTAAGTTAATTAACTTAGTTATAGTTACAAGTTAAATATTAGGAATGGAATTTTTGTGACTAACAATTAACAAATTTCAAGGGTTAAAAGAGGATAAATGGAAACTGTTTTATTTAAAGGAATGAAGTTGGGCAAGTATGGGAATATGGTGAATCTTGAGGGACTTAGGGTGCCAAAATGGAAACTAAAATTTATTAAAACAAAATATCACACACACACATGGTGTGTGTGTGCGTGACTTCGATCAGGAGAAAGAGCAGAAGGATGAACCCTAGCTTTCAAGAACATCAACACAAATTCAGCCCATTCAAAGCTAAAATCGAATGGAAAATCATGCATGAATGAAGAATTAGCATCACCCAACATTAACAAACAAGTGGTAAGTTGTAGATTGTTATTTGGTGAAATTTTAAGAAATGGGTTATGAGCATATCTGTGAAATTGTATGAAACTAAGCATGAATGGGTGTTAGAATCATTAAATAGAACATGTGTTATGCAAGATTTTGAGAAATTTGATGTTTTGGGGTGAAACCCACTTGTAGTAGTAGAGATGATGATATAGATGATTATACATGTTCAATACTTGT
This sequence comes from Helianthus tuberosus, assembly GCA_030545235.1. Taxonomy (NCBI): domain Eukaryota; kingdom Viridiplantae; phylum Streptophyta; class Magnoliopsida; order Asterales; family Asteraceae; genus Helianthus; species Helianthus tuberosus. The sequence goes on along the minus strand of CM060431.1, from coordinate 105,141,192 downwards.
GCGATGTTGATATTTGATGTTGTATGTAATGGGTAATTGTTAGATAATGGTATCAAAGTTATATGATTCTAGGTGAAATTGATTATCTATGTTATGAACTAGGAAGAGTATGCATAAAATACTTGTACTATAGGCTTAAATGATGGCATGCACACCAAGTGTTTGATGAAATGCATAGGTGAGATTATTAGATGAGATTGGATGTAAACAATGAATGAATGTGTATAGGAAGTGATAATGGTGTGTTGAATAGTGAATTAACATAAGAAGTGTGCTCTAGATATGATTCATGTAGAAGATTTGATTTGCTAGTATCATGTGGTAGTAGTATGCTTTAGGAGTGGTACCTTATGCTTAAATGATACAATGGACACCATGCGTTGCTGGACTTTCTAAATATGGCTATGAATTAATTGTGAAGAACATGAATGTATAAGGAAGAAGAAATATTAGAATGATGATTTAGGTTGGCGAATCATGGGTTATGATGCTACATGTAGGATTACATAAATACTAGTATGAATGGAAGTTGTTTATGTACATATGTGAAAGCTAGGTGAATGTGGTTGTATGTGTCTTACTACATGAGTGTGAAGCGCATATAGTATAATGGTTATGTTCTAACATGCCACGATCTGATGTATGTGGGTGTTTAGATTGGAATTTAGGTTGCTTGATAGTTGACTTTCTAAAAGTCAATGAATGAAGAAATGTTGTGACTAGGCTTATCCAACATGATTGTAAGATGAGGAAGGTAATGTGATGCCTAATAGATCACCATGTGTTATTTTGATGATATGTTAAATTGTGTGGAATTGGAATGAAATAATTGTTAAAGTAGGACTTGTGTATGTTATAATGGACTAGTGAAAGTCAATGTGACCCATGTGTTGGAAATGGATGTTATTACGTATGAGCATATATGCTAACAATGTTGTAAATATGATAGCTTGAAAGAATAAGAACCATGTCAAGATGGACCATATCATGGGAGGCAAACGGGTCAAAGAGGAGGCAAAGAAACTAGCATAAACATGGCGAGCACAAGGTAAGTGATTTCCGTAATCACTTCTGATTTTGTTTAAGTAAGGTAGTGTTAGTTAATTGAGCATTATGGTGATTGAAATTTGATATGGTTTTGGTTGTATGAAATCGGTGAAGACATTACCATTTGGCGATATTGACTAATGAATTGTTTGTCAAGTATTATGCATTCACAGGATGATTAGCGAAAGGAGTTATGTTGCTATTACTTAGTCAATTAGTGCACGAAGTATTAAAGTGGGTCATAGCTTTAATCCGAGCCATGTATGTGCGATTAGAGTTGTAGTTAAGTCGTGGGAGTAGTCAAATGTTTAAGGAAGCACTTTGTAGTAAAGGATGGAACAAAGTTGACAAAAACGCCCTTGAAGGGTAAATCGGGCTAACGGTCTTAAAATTTGATTAGAAACAAGCTATTTGATTTAGTGAATGTTTTGGAAAAGTAGGAAAGCGAGTAGTATGATTTTCGAAAGCCAAGGACCTTAAAATGCGCAAATACCTTTAACGGGTCAAAATAAGCTCTTGAGCGAAAATGGGTTAAGAGGATGCGAGACATCCGAGAAATCTATCTTTTATAATAGACAAATGTTGAAATTATTAGGTTGATAAGAAGTTATGGTCAAACAAACAAGTTATGTTGATATATGCATGAACGGGTCAAAATTTGGTAAAAGGGTAATAAGCCGAAGGCTTAAAAGTCATAAAGTTAGGTAGTCCAAATATTAGATTTTCACTCAATGTGATGGAGAATTAAATTACGGTCGCGTAGGAAAAAGAATCGGGTAAAACGGACTTGTATAGTGAAAGTTATGCAAGTTCTAAGTTAATATTTGGTGAATTTTCGTAGCTGGGCAAAGTGCAGCAACAATAAAGGAACCTGCTGTCCAAAAAGGGGCTAGGTGGGGCGTCTAGCCCCCCCTGAATCCCAAAATTGTTTAATTTTGATTGTTTGACCCACATAACTTGTTTAAACTTGTTATTTAAGTATAAAAACTAACTTTTAAGTTGGTTTTGATCATAGGTGAATGTCAAGAGTGCCCGTCGTGGCATAGCGCGACGGGGAAGGCCCCAGGCCGTGGCGCTACGCGACGGGGGTCAGTTTCGCGAAAATCGTTTATCTTAACTGTTGGTGCATTGCGAACCCGTCTGGACCGTTTTTAAACAATTGTAAGCTAAGAATGATTAGTTTATTCCTTGTTTTAGGGAAAGTAGATACGTATGAAGGTATGTATGTATGTATGTATGTATGTATGTATGTATGTATGTATGTATGTATGTATGTATGTATGTATGTATGTATGTATGTATGTATGTATGTATGTATGTATGTATGTATGTATGTATGTATGTATGTATGTATGTATGTATGTATGTATGTATGTATGTATGTATGTATGTATGTATGTATGTATGTATGTATGTATGTATGTATGTATGTATGTATGTATGAATATAAAAGGTATGTATGTAGGCATGTATGCATGTATGTATGTAGGTATGCACGTATGTATGAATGTAGGTACGTATGTATGTAAGTAGTTATGTGTGAACGGATGCATATATTTAAGAATGTATGAAAGTATATACGCATGTATTCAATGAAATTGAGTATTGACGATAATAATAGCGTGCCTTGTGAACGAAGTGTAACGCAGGTACAACGAGAAAGTCTCACCACGGATTGTATGATCAGATGGAAAGCTGGGATGTAAAGAGTTAACGGAACGAAAAATAATCGTGAATAAATCTTGTATGTTTATAATGCGTACTAATGTTATGAATTTTATGTGGTGAGCGCAGGTAGTATGAGTCATGAGGATCATCAAGGAATAGAGATCGAGGATCGAGTCACTTGTGAGATTGTACGGGAACGTTGATGTATATAATGTTGTAAACATAAGCTATGTTTTTACTTAGTAAATAAGTCGATTGATGGATTTATGTGAAAGAGTTATGTTAAGGTTAAATTTTAAGTAAGTTAAGGTATTTATAATGAAATAAATTTATAACACGAATTTCCGCTGCGACTTTTAGTCAAATACGTATTAGGGTCTTACAAGTTGGTATCAGAGCCCTGGTTTGAGAGAATCAAGTACGAGAAGGTAGGTACTTGAACTCAAACCTATGTGCTCTTGTGATAAGGAACCTGTACAATCCATGACTCGATCAAGATCTAAAGGTAGAAATGGAATAAAAACGTGTATGTATGTATGTATTCATATGAAGAAGCTAACGGTTTGATATGTGCAAGGTAAGCTTAAAAGTTTGGAGAGGATGATCCATGAATGCAGTCTAAGATGGACGCTAAGGCAGACAAGGATGCGAATGGACAGACGGACCCCAGGTACACAATGTTAATATGTATGGTACCAGTGTTAAAAGAAAAAGGAAGAAATCTCCTTGGGAGGGTAATTAGTAAACGAAAGACAATGATATGGTCTTGGGGAAGTTTTGGAGATGTGCACGAAACTGAAACCCATTCTCGGACATAAGGTGATGATTACACGAAGGCACGAAAATAGTACGTGAATTGCGCACCTGGCCAGTACGCAAGAAGCATATGACGTTCGTGAGACCATGGTAATTATCGCATGTATGTCCGATAGAACTGGGTAGCAGGTCGGCGTGCGGGTGAAATGAGTAGTAAGACTCTCGGGAAATCGAGAGTACTACGTAAGAGTAAAATGTATGAGTGATAAGAATGAAGAATGTTGAATCCGTAAGAAAGTACGGATCAACAAGATATGAATGCAATGTTTGAATCCGCAAGACGGATTCAAGGAATGAAATGTTTGAATCCGCAAGACGGATTCAAGGAATGAAATGTTTGAATCCGCGAGACGAATTCAAAGAATGAAAGATGTGAATGTAATGTTTTAATCCGTGAGACGGATTCAAAACATAGAAGGGACGAAAGTATGAATGATATGTTAGAATCCGCGAGACGGATTCGAAATATGAAAGGAATGAAAGAATGAATTATATGCTAGAAACCGCACGACGAATTCGAAGCATAGAAGGGAATAAATGATAAGAATAAAAGTTCGAATGTGTAAGTAATTACAGATTAAGCAAGTAAATATTCTTTAAAAAAGAAGATATTATCCAAGTTATGTCTTAAACTTATATATCTATATGTGTGTGTGAATATGTATGTATACAAATATGATTGCATGCAAGATTGGTTAAAGGGACGAATTATTCATGCGGGTCAAATGGTAATCGCCATTTAAACCTTGTAATTAATGTTTTGTTTTGACAAGCTTTATGCTTATAGATAAGCGTAACGAATGGGCATGCATTGTCATAATTGGAAAGGAATAACCATCGTAAGTTATGGATGACGAGTCAAAAGTATGATTTGCGCAAGGTATGTACAAAGGTTATGTTTTCTTTTAAGTAGGGGCTTATAGCTCGACTAGAGGGGGATGTGCCAGAAATGTGTAGTTGGTAGACATATGGTCAGACTGTATTTTACAACTGGTAGTATCACAAGTACGACAGAGTATAAAAGGTTTGACTTTAGAGGTCAACAAAGGAATAAAAATTTTGGTTTTTGGCTTAATGTATTCGGTATCGCACCAGTGTGTGTACAGTAAGTAGTGATCGAGGTGATATGGATGAAATGAATTAGAATTTAACATATGAGTATGACATAGTACTTTGGTTCTGGTAGCAATGCTATAACAGAATGTGTATGATATACTTATGATCATATACTAACTCATTATGTTGCTATGGAAGTAATTAGGAAGAATATTAATAATAGATTGATGTAATGAGTAATTGTATGTTGAAGGTAAGAATGGCATGTCCAACATGATTTATGAATAAAAGTAGAAATAGTCAGGTCGCTATGATCAATGAATGTATAGAAGTATTATGCTTGATTAAGAAAGTAGGGGTAAACGCATGATTATATATTTTGTTCCTGAATAAAGTGCCTGTTATAAGGCATGAGCGAATTAATGCCATGATATGCGTTTTGAATGAAACGAGCGAATGAACTTGTAGTGATAATCATCTCTAGGGAACTAACATGAGGCAAGAATTCGAAAACTAATGGTATACATTCTACAAGTGTGTCCTAAGTGTGCTAAATAGAAGGGTTAGTGATAACCCGTAAGGAAAGGTATTCAATGTTAAGTGGAAATGAGCAAGGTATCGGGGACGAAACCTTCTTTAAGGGGGGTAGACTTATAACACCCCAAACTTCGTATATTTGTAACACCCCAAAACCCGAATGTTAAATTTTGAGCATGTTTTGTTTTACACGAGGTGACATGGTAACTAAGTTAATTAACTTAGTTATAGTTACAAGTTAAATATTAGGAATGGAATTTTTGTGACTAACAATTAACAAATTTCAAGGGTTAAAAGAGGATAAATGGAAAGTGTTTTATTTAAAGGAATGAAGTTGGGCAAGTATGGGAATATGGTGAATCTTGAGGGACTTAGGGTGCCAAAATGGAAACTAAAATTTATTAAAACAAAATATCACACACACACACACAAGGTGTGTGTGTGCGTGCCTTCGATCAGGAGAAAGAGCAGAAGGATGAACCCTAGCTCTCAAGAACATCAACACAAATTCAGCCCATTCAAAGCTAAAATCGAATGGAAAATCTTGCATGAATGAAGAATTAGCATCACCCAACATTAACAAACAAGTGGTAAGTTGTAGATTGTTATTTGGTGAACTTTTAAGAAATGGGTTATGAGCATATCCGTGAAATTGTATGAAACTAAGCATGAATGGGTGTTAGAATCATTAAATAGAACATGTGTTATGCAAGATTTTGAGTAATTTGATGTTTTGGGGTGAAACCCACTTGTAGTAGTAGAGATGATGATATGGATGATTATACATGTTCAATACTTGTGTGATGTTGATATTTGATGTTGTATGTAATGGGTAATTGTTAGATAATGGTATAAAAGTTATATGATTCTAGTTGAAATTGATTATCTATGTTATGAACTAGGAAGAGTATGCATAAAATACTTGTACTATAGGCTTAAATGATGGCATGCACACCAAGTGTTTGATGAAATGCATAGGTGAGATTATTAGATGAGATTGGATGTAAACAATGAATGAATGTGTATAGGAAGTGATAATGGTGTGTTGAATAGTGAATTAACATAAGAAGTGTGCTCTAGATATGATTCATGTAGAAGATTTGATTTGCTAGTATCATGTGGTAGTAGTATGCTTTAGGAGTGGTACCTTATGCTTAAATGATACAATGGACACCATGCGTTGCTGGACTTTCTAAATATGGCTATGAATTAATTGTGAAGAACGTGAATGTATAAGGAATAAGAAATATTAGAATGATGATTTAGGTTGGCGAATCATGGGTTATGATGCTACATGTAGGATTACATAAATACTAGTATGAATGGAAGTTGTTTATGTACATATGTGAAATCTAGGTGAATGTGGTTGTATGTGTCTTACTACATGAGTGTGAAGCGTATATAGTATAATGGTTATGTTCTAACATGCCACGATCTGATGTATGTGTGTGTTTAGATTGGAATTTAGGTTTCTTGATAGTTGACTTTCTGAAAGTCAATGAATGAAGAAATGTTGTGACTAGGCTTATCCAACATGATTGTAAGATGAGGAAGGTAATGTGATGCCTAATAGATCACCATGTGTTATTTTGATGATATGTTAAATTGTGTGGAATTGGAATGAAATAATTGTTAAAGTAGGACTTGTGAATGTTATAATGGACTAGTGAAAGTCAATGTGACCCATGTGTTGGAAATGGATGTTATTACGTATGAGCATATATGCTAACAATGTTGTAAATATGATAGCTTGAAAGAATAAGAACCATGTCAAGATGGACCATATCATGGGAGGCAAACGGGTCAAAGAGGAGGCAAAGAAACTAGCATAAACATGGCGAGCACAAGGTAAGTGATTTCCGTAATCACTTCTGATTTTGTTTAAGTAAGGTAGTGTTAGTTAATTGAGCATTATGGTGATTGAAATTTGATATGGTTTTGGTTGTATGAAATCGGTGAAGACATTACCATTTGGCGATATTGACTAATGAATTGTTTGTCAAGTATTATGCATTCACAGGTTGATTAGCGAAAGGAGTTATGTTGCTATTACTTAGTCAATTAGTGCACGAAGTATTAAAGCGGGTCATCGCTTTAATCCGAGCCAGGTATGTGCGATTAGAGTTGTAGTTAAGTCGTGGGAGTAGTCAAATGTTTAAGGAAGCACTTTGTAGTAAAGGATGGAACAAAGTTGACAAAAACGCCCTTGAAGGGTAAATCGGGCTAACGATCTTAAAAGTTTATTAGAAACAAGCTATTTGATTTAGTGAATGTTTTGGAAAAGTAGGAAAGCGAGTAGTATGATTTCCGTAAGCCAAGGACATTAAAATGCGCAAATACCTTTAACGGGTCAAAATAAGCTCTTGAGCAAAAATGGGTTAAGAGGATGCGAGACATCCGAGAAATCTATCTTTTATAATAGACAAATGTTGAAATTATTAGGTTCATAAGAAGTTATGGTCAAACAAACAAGTTATGTTGATATATGCATGAACGGGTCAAAATTTGGTAAAAGGGTAATAAGCTGAAGGCTTAAAAGTCATAAAGTTAGGTAGTCCAAATTTTAGATTTTCACTCCATGTGATGGAGAATTAAATTACGGTCGCGTAGGAAAAAGAATCGGGTAAAACGGACTTGTATAGTGAAAGTTATGCAAGTTCTAAGTTAATATTTGGTGAATTTTCGTAGCTGGGCAAAGTGCAGCAACAATAAAGGAACCTGTTGTCCAAAAAGGGGCTAGGTGGGGCGTCTAGCCCCCCTGAATCCCAAAATTGTTTAATTTTGATTGATTGACCCACATAACTTGTTTAAACTTGTTATTTAACTATCAAAACTAACTTTTAAGTTGGTTTTGATCATAGGTGAATGTCAAGAGTGCCCGCCGTGGCGTAGCGCGACGGGGAAGGCCCCAGGCCGTGGAGCTACGCGAGGGGGGTCAGTTTCGCGAAAATCGTTTATCTTAACTGTTGGTGCATTGCGAACCCGTCTGGACCGTTTTTAAACGCGTATAAGCTAAGAATGATTAGTTTATTCCTTGTTTTAGGGAAAGTAGATACGTATGAAGGTATGTATGTATGTATGAATATAAAAGGTATGTATGTAGGCATGTATGCATGTATGTATGTAGGTATGCATGTATGTATGTAGGTATGCACGTATGTAGGCACATACGTATGAATGTAGGTACGTATGTATGTAAGTAGTTATGTGTGAACGGATGCATATATGTAAGAATGTATGAAAGTATATACTCATGTATTCAATGAAATTGAGTATTGACGATAATAATAGCGTGCCTTGTGAACGAAGTGTAACGCAGGTACAACGAGAAAGTCTCACCACAGATTGTATGATCAGATGGAAAGCTGGGATGTAAAGAGTTAACGGAACGAAAAGTAAACGTGAATAAATCTTGTATGTTTATAATGCGTACTAATGTTATGAATTTTATGTGGTGAGCGCAGGTAGTACGAGTCATGAGGATCATCAAGGAATAGAGATCGAGGATCGAGTCACTAGTGAGATTGTACGGGAACGTTGATGTATATAATGTTGTAAACATAAGCTATGTTTTTACTTAGTAAATAAGTCGATTGATGGAATTATGTGAAAGAGTTATGTTAAGGTTAAATTTTAAGTAAGTTAAGGTATTTATAATGAAAGAAATTTTATAACACGAATTTCCGCTTCGACTTTTAGTCAAATACGTATTAGGGTCTTACACCCATGAGCGCCAAAAGTTGGAGGACGAATTTTGGCACATCAAGCAGAAGGAGGGTGACAACGCTGCTTTAACTGCTCGCTTCAAGCAGCTCAGCATCATCGGTCCTGATCAAGTCAAGACTTCTGACATGGCGATCAAGAAGTATATTCGAGCTCTACCCGACTGTGTCGCAGATTTTGTGCAAGCTTCAAAGCCAGCAACAATCGAAGAGACTTACCTGCTTGCCGCTGAGATAAACGACAAGCGAGTCAAGTCCGGCTTCTGGGATAAAGCCGCCAAGAATCTCCATCAAGCTACCACCGCACCAACCGCTGAAGCAACCGCCAACCCTCAGTCTACAAAAGCCTCTCGTCGCAAGAGGAAGAACAACAACAACATCTCCAGCAACAAGAATTGTGATGTCACTACCGCTGCCCCACTCCAAGTACCGGCTCAACAGCATACTCAACACCTCCAGGTTGCGGAACCAGTAACCCAAGCACCGCTGGCGAAGCATGCTTACACTGGTCCTCATCCTGCCTCCCCGACATGCACCTATCATCACCCAGTGGGGATTGCTTGCAGATTTTGCGTACATTGTAACTTGTACGGCCACTTTACCGCCAACTGCCATACAGGTCCCTGACAAGCACCAGCACCAGTCATTGCTCATCATGCTCTGCTCCCTGCCCCTTAAGGCCAACCAGCAGCTCAGGCACCCGCGGTCAACGCCAGAGTCTGCTTTACGTGTGGTTATCCCAACCACTTCGCAAACATGTGCCCCAATAGGGTTGTGAAACAAGAGCCTCAACAACAGCAGCAACAACAGCAGCAACAACAACAAGCCGCTCGTGCTCGAACTTTCAACATTAACGTGCGCCAGGCTCAAGCTGACAACAACGTGGTCAATGGTACGTTCATTGTGAATGGTATTTATGCTTCGTGTTTGTTTGATACTGGAGCCGATAACTGCTTTCTATCATTTGAGTTCGAAAAGCTTCTTAATCGTAAGCGCGCTTATCTCCCCTCGACGTTCGATGTTGAAGTTGCTACCGGAAGAACTCTGTAACGCCCCAAAACCCGAATGTTAAATTTTGAGCATGTTTTGTTTTACACGATGTGACATGGTAACTAAGTTAGTTAACTTAGTTATAGTTACAAGTTAAATATTAGGAGTGGAATTTTTGTGAGTTGTGACTAACAATTAACAAATTTCAAGGGTTAAAAGAGGAAAAATGGAAAGTGTTTTATTTAAAGGAATGAAGTTGTTGCAAGTATGGGAATATGGTGAATCTTGAGGGACTTAGGGTGCCAAAATGGAAACTAAAATTTATTAAACAAAATATCACACACACACACAAGGTGTGTGTGTGCGTGACTTCGATCAGGAGAAAGAGCAGAAGGATGAACCCTAGCTCTCAAGAACATCAACACAAATTCAGCCCAATCATAGCTAAAATCGAATGGAAAATCATGCATGAATGAAGAATTAGCATCACCCAACATTAACAAACATGTGGTAAGTTGTAGATTGTTATTTGGTGAACTTTTAAGAAATGAGTTATGAGCAAATCCGTGAAATTGTATGAAATTAAGCATGAATGGGTGTTAGAATCATTAAATAGAACATGTGTTATGCAAGATTTTGAGTATTATGCAAGATTTTGAGTAATTTGATGTTTTGGGGTGAAACCCACTTGTAGTAGTAGAGATGATGATAAGGATGATTATGCATGTTCAATACTTGTGTGATGTTGATATTTGATGTTGTATGTAATGAGTAATTGTTAGATAATGGTATAAAAGTTATATGATTCTAGTTGAAATTGATGATCTATGTTATGAACTAGGAAGAGTATGCATAAAATACTTGTACTATAGGCTTAAATGATGGCATGCACACCAAGTGTTTGATGAAATGCCCAAGTGATGTAAGGATATGAGAATTTTATGAAAGGGCTTGACATTTATGAATGAATTGGGGAATGACGAGGTTGGTAGTAAACTAACTTGAATAATGTGCCTTAGAGGAAATTCATATGAGAATTCGGGTTGAATGTATGTGATGGTCAAGATTATGCATTAGAAGCTTGTACGTTATGCTTGAACGGGCGATGTTCGCCATGTGTTTTTATTAATCAATTAATTTCAATCAAGAAGTGAATGTGTACTAAATATATAACATATGACCATGCTAGTAAAGGATGATGTTATGAATCACGTTAGGTTGTCTAACTGAACAATGTGGTCGACAATTCATGTCGTATGCGTGTTAGTGAAAGTCAATGTAGATAAGAGCTGGAAAATGTGTATTAATATGAATAAGCATGAGTACTAACATTATTATGGCATGAAGACATGAAAGGATAGGAACCACACTAGCATGGACCAAGCATGGAAGGCTAACGGGTCGAAATGAGGCAAGGAAGCGGTTACGAACATGGATGCACGAGGTAAGTGATTTCCGTAATCACTTCTTATTTTGTTTAAGTAAGGTAGTGCTAGTTAATTGAGCATGATGATGATTGAAATTTGATATGGTTTTGGTTGTATGAAATCGGTGAAGACATTACCATTTGGCAATATTGACTAATGAATTGTTTGTCAAGTATTATGCATTCACGGGATGATTAGCGAAAGGAAATATGTTGCTATTACTTAGTCAATTAGTGCACGAAGTATTAAAACGGGTCATAGCTTTGATCCGAGCCAGGTATGTGCGATTAGAGTTGTAGTTATGTCGTGGGAGTAGTCAAATGTTTAAGGAAGCCCTTTGTAGTAAAGGATGGAACAAAGTTGACAAAAACGCCCTTGAAGGGTAAATCGGGCTAACGATCTTAAAAGTTGATTAGAAACAAGCTATTTGATTAAGTGAATGTTTTGGAAAAGTAGGAAAGCGAGTAGTATGATTTTCGTAAGCCAAGGACCTTAAAATGCGCAAATACCTTTAACGGGTCAAAATAAGCTCTTGAGCGAAAATGGGTTAAGAGGATGCAAGACATCCGAGAAATCTATCTTTTATGATAGACAAATGTTGAAATCATTAGGTTCATAAGAAGTTATGGTCAAACAAACAAGTTATGTTGATATATGCATGAACGGGTCAAAATTTGGTAAAAGGGTAATAAGCCGAAGGCTTAAAAGTCATAAAGTTAGGTAGTCCAAATATTAGATTTTCACTCCAAGTGATGGAGAATTAAATTACGGTCGTGTAGGAAAAAGAATCGGGTAGGCATGGACTTTCTTCGCGAAAACCATGCTGAAGTTTTGATGCAACTCGGAAGTTTTGATGTCATAGTAGGCATGGACTTTCTTCGCGAAAACCATGCTGAAGTTGTTTGCTTCGATAAGATGATTTGATTCTCGCTCGCTAATGGTGATCAACTGTGTGTTTATGGTGAAGTCGCGTCAAAGAAACTCCAACTCATGTCATGTGTGCAGGCTAGCAAGTATCTCCACAAGGAATACCAAGCTTTTCTGGCACATATCATAGTAGCGAAGAAAAAGTAAGTTAAGGAGGTGAAAGACGTCCCCGTTGTTTGTGAATTCCCCAATGTTTTTCCTAAAGATCTTCCTGGTCTACTACCAAGTCGTGATATCGATTTCCGCATCGACCTCATTCCTAGAGCAAACCCCGTTGCCATAGCTCCTTATCGACTTGCCCCATCCGAAATGCGCGAACTTTCAAGCCAGCTCCAGGAATTGCTTGACAAAGGCTTTATTCGCCCTAGCACCTCTCCTTGGGGCGCACCAGTCCTTTTCATTAAAAAGAAGGATGGGTCGTTCCGGATGTGCATCGACTATCGGGAATTAAATAAGCCGACAATCAAGAACCGTTACCCTCTGCCTCGCATCGATGATTTGTTTGACCAGCTACAGGGTGCTACGTGTTTTTCCAAGATCGATCTACGCTCAGGCTACCACCAGTTGCGCATACAAGAGGAGGATATTCCCAAAACCGCTTTCCGAACTCGTTATGGCCATTATGAATTCGTTGTTATGCCTTTTGGTTTAACCAACGCACCCGCGGTTTTTATGGATCTGAGGAATCGCGTATGTAAACCTTTTCTGGACCGCTTCATCATCGTGTTCATCGATGATATCCTGATCTATTCCAAGTCGAAAGCTGAACACGCACAACATCTACGTTTGGTTCTCGAGCTACTTCGGGGGAATCGACTCTATGCCAAGTTCTCCAAGTGTGAATTCTGGCTGGAGGAGGTTCAATTCCTCGGTCACATTGTCAATAGTCAAGGTATTCACGTCGATCCCGCGAAGATTGAAGCCGTCAAGAGTTGGATTACACCTAAGAACCTGTCTGAAGTCCATTCTTTTCTCGGACTAGTGGGCTATTACCGTCGATTTATCAAAGGATTCTCTAAGATCGATGTGCCTCTCACCTCTCTCACGCAAAAAGACAAGCCTTTTGTTTGGGGAACTGAACAAGAAACTGCCTTTCAAACCCTCAAGTATATGCTTTGCAATGCTCATGTTCTCACTCTGCCCGACGGAAACGATGACTTTATCGTCTATTGTGATGCCTTGAACCTTGGCCTTGGTTGTGTCCTTATGCAGCGAGACAAGGTTATTGCTTACGCATCTCGTCAGCTCAAGATCCATGAGAAGAACTATAAAACCCACGACCTTGAGCTAGGCGCAGTGGTTTTTGCGTTAAAGATCTGGTGACACTACCTTTATGGTACCAAGTGTACGATCTTCACCGATCACAGGAGCCTACAACATATCTTTGACCAGAAGGAACTAAATATGCGTCAACGCCGGTGGGTAGAACTTCTCAACGATTATGACTGTGAGATTCGTTATCATCCTGGCAAAGCAAATGTCGTTGCCGACGCTCTCAGCAGACGGAGTTATTTGCACAGCGCCCGTAATATCCAAGCCCAATATGATCTCGAAACCCTCATTCGCGAAGCCCAGCATGCTTATTTCAACGAGCACACTTTGAAGAAGGAAAGAATTATCAACGATGGAGCCCAGTTAGTGAATAAGTCGAATGGGATATTCCACTATCTAGACCGAATTTGGATCCCTAAACGGACCAATTTGCGACAGATTTTGATGGACGAAGCCCACAAATCCCGATATTCTATTCATCCCGGTGCCGACAAGATGTACCAGGACCTGCGCTACAAGTACTGGTGGTCGGGCATGAAACGGGACATCGCCCTCTATGTTTCAAAATGCCTGACCTGCTCGAAGGTCAAGGCTGAGCATTAAAGACCCTCTGCCTTACTCGTTCAACCCGGGATTCCTGTGTGGAAGTGGGAGAGCATAGCTATGGATTTCGTAACGAAACTTCCGCGCACGCCATCAGGTCACGACAACATCTGGGTAGTCGTTGACCGTTTGACCAAATCTGCTCACTTTTTGCCAATGCGGGAAGACTACAAGGTAGAAAAATTAGCCCGAATCTACACCAAGGAGATCATTTGTCAACATGGGACGCCTCGCAATATCATTTCTGACCGCGATGCTCGGTTTACCTCGCGTTGTTGGGAAACGTTTCAATCTGCTCTCGGTACTATGCTTAATCTAAGTACCGCATTCCATCCTCAAACCGATGGTCAGACTGAAAGAACGATCATACCCTTGAAGACATGCTTCGTTCGTGTGTCATAGATTTCGGAGGTAATTGGGATACATACTTACCCTTGGTCGAATTCTCGTACAATAACAACTATCATTCCAGCATTCAAATGGCACCGTTTGAGGCATTGTATGGAAGAAGATGTCGATCACCTATTGTATGGCACGAGATCGGGCACTCGCAACTAACCGGTCCTGAGCTATTGCAAGAAACGACTGACAAAATCCTCCAAATTCGAGACAATCTACTGAAAGCTCGGAGTCGTCAGAAAAGTTACGCCGATAGACGACGCAAGCCCCTCGAATTTGACGTTGGCAACCATGTACTCCTAAAGGTATCACCTTGGAAGGGTGTGGTCAGATTCGGCAAGAGAGAAAAGCTCGCGCCTCGATATGTTGGACCCTTTAAGATTCTGGAAAGGATCGAAAAAGTGGCTTACAGACTCGAACTACCGGATGAACTTAACAACGTCCACCTGACTTTCCACGTTTCGAACCTTAGAAAGTGCCTAGCTGATGATGATTTGCATGTACCTCTCGAGGATCTTCAAGTAAACGAAACACTACACTTCGTGGAGAAGCCTGTCGAAATCATGGATCGCCAAACCAAGCAACCCCGATGCTCTTGCATTCCCATTGTGAAAGTCCGATGGGAAGGCAAACGAGGCGCAAAGTTCACTTGGGAACTCGAAAGCGACATGAAGGCGAAGTACCCGCAGTTGTTTGCTACGGCTTCAGCCTAATTTCGGGACGAAATTCCCTTAAGAAGGGGAGGCGGTACCACCCCATGTTTCGAAAGTCAAAGTCAAAGTCAAGATTGAAGTCAAATGAAGAAAAGATTGTTAATTGGGATCTGTCACTCCTTGCTCAACTCCTGTTTGACTTCTTTGACTTGTAGATAATCTATTTATGTTATAGCATTAGTTGTATTATGTGGAGTATCTATTAATAATCGCATATTAATCGCATCGCTTATCGCCATCGCATTCGCAACTCGAATTATGTGCTCTGGATATTGTTTTATGTGTGTGTGTGCTATTTATGTGTTACTTGTGCATGTTACGTTTATGTTGAGGTGTTAATCGAAATCGCAATCTATCGCATCGCAAATCGAATCGAAAACGCTAAAAGCAAGTTATTTATAGTGAGTGTATGTTAGATATAGTAGTTGGGATTAAAAGTAAGTTGATGAGTAATACTATCGCACCGCTCTCTCTTACCGAATCGCAACGCTCAACACTCGAATCAAAACTGCAAAACTCGTCGCGCCAACCACTCCACTCGAGTGGCCAGCCGATCGAGCTGCCACCCGATCGAAGTGCCACTCGATCGAGCTGCCACCCGATCGAGGTTCCACTCGATCGAACTGCCACCCGAACGGGTTGTCACTCGATCGACCAGCCACCTTTCCCCCCTTTCCTTTTATGGCAACCCTATAAATACCCTCATTTGTCACATCATTTGATGTTGACAGCTCTCTCTTCACCCAACTTGCTCCAGCCCGCATTTCTTTCGATTTCTCTCAAATCTTGTAAGTTTTCAACCTAAATCTTGTACTTTCTTGATCTACACGCACTCCTACACCTTTCTCTCTTTTGAATCTTAACTTTTAACCGTGAAATCACTAGATTTGAGGTGTTCTAGGATGATGTCATCATGGTGTTCTTATGAACTTCATGTTTTGGCTTCAATCCACCAAGAACAACTTAGATCTGAATGATTTCCACATGAATAAACAAAGATCTTTCATAGATCTGAACATATTCATGGTGAAAAGGAATGAAAGATGGTTTTCTAACTTTCTTTCAACTCTTTTACACTCAATGCACTCAAATCCGATAGATTCGGACCTTGTCTGATCTTCTACCCATTCTTGGTGTCGTATCGGTTCCATATCTGAATTCTATCCAAGAGGTATTGACTTCAGGTTTGAACATGAACTACCGACTCAAACTGTGAACCGGTCGGACTAGGGTGATTCCTGTTCGGTCGAGTCACTTGAGCCGGGTCAAGAGCTCTGTTGTTCAAGCATGTTATCAATGTACCTCGTTCAACACTTCAAACTATCAAAATAACCAAGGAAGAAGACGATCAGGTCAACTGGGACGGATTGGCGTCCGATCGGATTGCCACCCGACCGGACTGCCACCCGATCGGATTGCACCTTGGGTCCCACACTTAACTTTTATTTCAGCATTTGAGGTTTTGAACATTGAAAAATTGCCGTCCGATCGGATTGCCACCCGATCGGATTACCACCCGACCATGTGATGTTTGACTTCAAGCACTTAAACAATTTTTCAACATGTTAAATCCGAACGGATTGCCACCCGATCGGATAGCCATTTGATCGAGTGACCGTCCTACGGTGAACTCGTTCTCAAACAAGAGAAGTCTCGCCAATCGGATTGCTGTCCGATCGAACGGTCGTTCGATCGACCAACCTGAAGGGTAGAGATACTTCTCTATTTTTAAAATACTACAACGAAAACTTCAAATGGCAAGCTATCTTACACAAACACATCAACCCCAAACGAGATGACAATCCAATCGAGTGGCCACCCGATCGGGCGACCACCCGAACGGATTGCCATCCGATCGACCGGCCACCCGATCGGATTACTGTTCGATCCCTTGACACTTTGTATCATTTTACGCGCCGCATATCGTTTATGCTATCGTTCTGATCAGGCTAACCTTACTCTCTAGCGCTCCCTTCAATCCATCAATCGCTGTGAGTATGCTCGAATCCCTTTTTGCTTTATGCATTTTTGGGTGTTACATACGTTACTTATTCTAAATCACTTCGAACACACTACACAATACTTTAACGCTAACCGTTACCGCATGTTATACGTGACTTAATGAATGTTTGTTTGTTATGTTTACACATGGAATGTTGTCTACCTGTGTTAGCAACGATAGTACTATAGTTTGGACTCAACACCTGTTCACTCAGGGGTTGTTAATGACAATTTGTTACATGGCTCACAGTGGTAAGTGTGTATTACGAACTACCTTGGGCAGTCAACCCGCAGTCATTGGTATCGATAGGTTCATGTCGATAACTTACGTGCTTCATTTCACACTGTGTACGTGCTGGTTATGCGTAAACGATTTCGAACTCTATATGCTATTATCAAACTTGTATGCTCACCTTTACACCATGTGTATTGACTTTTACTTTAACGTATGTGGCGGGTGCTTAAGATGTCTAGATGCTTGGCTTGCTGTGAAATCGAGGCTAGGAAAGGTCTAGAAACAAATAAATGAATTGTCCGTATTTGAAATCTGAGTTGTCGGAACAGAACAATTTGACTAGATTTTGTCTGTAATAATTAAATTACTTCTTATGTCATGGTATGGGACGTGATGCTTTAAATAATTGGTAATTATAGTTGTTATGGAAACTTCTGGACAATCTGTTTCGCTCAGTGCCACGCCCCGATGTTTCCGCCATCGGTTGGGGTGTGACAGTGGCGATGATAAAAGGTTGTGATGGGATAGGTGATGGTCGATGAAAATAGAAAAAAATAACAAAAGTCAGAGACTAAAATGGTAGAAAATAAAACTATTTGAAGTTTTAGACTAAACTAACCATTTTAGTCAAATATCAATGGAAATCTATACTATATAATAAAAGAAACCTGTTTTGGGACACTTGTCATTCTCTCATTTAATTGATTCAAATTATTAATAATACTAATAATAATAATATTTAATCTAAATTAATACAAATTCTTATTATTGCAAGCTTTTTAAAATGTGTTATTTTTCTTCCTAAGCCTAATCCACCGTTTTAACTTTTAATTAATGAAAATGGTCCATGTGAGCATGAATATTATATAGACACCATATAAATAGATTTATTCGAATGTAACAAAAAAATATAAAACCTTAATATATAAAAAAAATTATAATCAAAATAATGGATCAAGAGTCTTGTGAGCATGAATATTATATACACACATCATGTTGTTAGATATTTACTCGAATGTAACAGAAAATATAATAAAAAGATGATATATCAAGAATTTATGATCAAAATAATGGATCAAGAGTCTTGCGAGCATCTATCTATACTATATAATAAAATAAACATGTTTTGGGACACTTGTTATTCTCTCATTTAATTGATTAAAATTAGTGGGAGATTGATATTAACTTTCAAGGGTGGAGATACAATAGGAAGTTAATTTGGCTAGGAAGGATAGGAAGTGATCTTGACCATCCATTAAGTTAATCAAGGGCTAAGATTAAATCAGGGAGATTGAAAGTAAGAAAAGAGGCGCGTGACTTTTTTCAGGGGCATTCTAGTCAAGTAAGCCAATAGTTTCTCTCTCCTCCAATTCTCCCCCATTTTTTAAACGTTAATAACTCTTTCATACGACATTATTTTTTTATAAAAATTGCACCAAAAAAACGAGCGTTTTTTTATCTTTAAAACGAGTATACTATTGCTATATTTTCAAAAAAAAAAAATTCAAAACCCAGTTGCGTAAAACGCAATAGAAAAACCCCCAGTTACGTAAAACGCAATGAAAAAAAAAACCCTAAAAAATGACATTTTTCTAAAACGCAATGCACCAAAAACACAAAGAAATGACTTATTTGTAAAACGCAATGGCCAGAAAACACAAAGAAATGTTTTATTTCTAAAACGCAATAGGCTAAAAACTCAAAAGAAAATGTTCTTTATAAAACGCAATGGACTAAAAACCCATAAAAATGTGTTTTACCTAACGTTTGTGTTTTACGGAAGCTCTTGAATGAATTGCGTTTTGCTGTTAAAGAGAGCTATAGGGAATTTTGAATATGCAGAATGTGATTACGATCTCTCCATATTTGCAGACTCACCAAACTTTCCAGATACAAGAATACTAGGTTATGTTTTTAAGGTGATTTGAGATTTGAACCATGGCAACTTTGTCACCCAATTGTTTCTTCATCCAATCACAGTTATATCTTCATTCTTGCTCGTTACTGAATAGCCAGAAAGGACTGAAAACACATAAAAAGTGTTTTACCTAAAACGCAATGCACAAAAAACACAAAGAAATGTCTTATTTGTAAAACGCAATGGCCAGAAATCACTTAAAAATGACTCATTCTAAAACGCAATGGACTGAAAACACTTCAAAAATGTGTTTTACCTAAAACGCAATGACTAAAAACACTTAAAAATATGTTTTTTTCTAAAACGCAATAGCCAGAAAGGACTTAAAAATGACTCATTCTAAAACGCAATGGACTGAAAACACCTAAAAATGTGTTTTACCTAAAACGCAATGACTAAAAACACTTCAAAAATGTGTTTTACCTAAAACGCAATGACTAAAAACACTTAAAAATATGTTTTTTTCTAAAACGCAATAGCCAGAAAGGACTAAAACTATCTGGGACTGTGAAAACACTCTTATTTCTAAAACGCAATGGACATATAAAACTGTCTGGGACTGTGAACTGTCTGAATTGTCTACGAATTAGTGTCTTCGAAATGAGCCAATTTCTGGAAAATTAATTTTTCTGATGCATTTTTATTACAGCAATTTAATCAGAAAAAAAAAATTCCGAGCTGACCTGGCAGCTCAACCCCAGCAATTTAAAGAATTTCTTACATGGATCGAAGTGGTTTCTTCAACAATTGATGAATTTTGAATGATTGAAACACTTATCAACGCTTGAATCGAACGAATCGAGTGATTATCTCCAAAATCACCGGAAAAAACGAGATTTTTTTATGAAATTAAACTGGGTTTTCTTCAAAAAAAAGCTGAAGAACACGTTGATCGGGTTCTGAATCATTGATTTGTGATGAAAATCGCACTATAATGTAGTGATTATTGAGATAGAAAGTGAAGAAATAGTTGAAGATGGTGGGTTTTTAAAATGATGGGTTTTTGAATTTACTGGGTTTTGAAAAAGGAAGAAGAAGGAGTTGGATTGACTAAAATACCCTTTCTCTTTATTTTAAAATTTGCCACATGTCATAATCCTATGGCTTCCTATCCTTCCTAGTGAAAATTAACTTCCTATTTGATCTTTACCCTAACTTTCAAATAATTAAAAAAATCCACCTAACATCACATATGTTTCTGATAAATTCGATTAATTAATTTGTTTAACAATCACTATTATCTTTATCATTCAGTATGGTTAACCGATTTATTATCGTACAACTTCCCACCAATTCAATCTTATGATTTTTCAATCTTATATTAACTAAATAAATAAAGATTAATATTCAATCTTATCCCACTTTAAATATAAAAAAATCTGTTAGTTTTTTTAAATATTTTTTTATTATCTGGTATATAAAATCATATTTATTCAACCTATGTAAAGACGAGAGTTTTTAAAAATATAATTTTTTTATTATTTGTTAAACAATATTACATTTATTCAACCCGTGTAATACAATGGTTTTAAAGATATATTTTTTTATTATTTGGTATATAATATTACATTTATTCAACCCGTACAATACATATGATTCTTATAGATATAACTTATTTTATTATTTAATATATAAAATTACATTTCTTCAATCCGTGCAATAAATGAGGCTTTTAAAAAGATAATGTTTTATTATTTGGTATATAAAATTCATTTATTCAACCCGTGTAATACACGGAGTTATAAGGGTATCCGGGGCACCCTTCGGGGACCCCTTCGGTGACCATAGTCCCCGATCGGGAACACCGCCGCCGTCGGTGCGGGGACCCGAATCGGGGGGTGGTTTCGGCCCTTCTTCCCCGCTTTGAAATGGCACAAAGTTTCATGAACGGTCTTGTTTGAACGGTCGACTTTTAAAAAAAAAAAAAAATTCACTTTTTAAACAAATATAAATAACCACACCCACTTCACTATTTTTTATACTCTCAAACCACACCCACTTCTTATTTTTTATACTCTCAAACCACACCCACTTCTTATTTTTTATACTCTCAAACCACACCCACTTCACTAAATGGATCCCGGGTTCCCGTTTTTTCCTCCCCTACCCGACTTTCCCGACGATGAAGGTGAACCGTCAAACGATAGTAGCTTAATTTTCTTCCAAAATCTCATCCAACAAGCGGAGCTACTAGACACGGCATCGTCTAGTAAAAAAAAGTTGTCCCTCGAGATCGTAAGGGTGGCCATGAGACACTCATGGCCGATTATTTTGTTGAAAATCCAAAATTTAATGCCGATATTTTTCGTCAGAGGTTTCGTATGTCCAAGTCTTTGTTCCTAAAAATTGTTAGTGACGTCGAAGCGTACGACGAGTGGTTTCAAGAGGGCTTGGACGGGAGAATGAAGAAAAGTTTCACGCCGTTGCAAAAGGTTACTTCTGCGATTAAACAACTTGCAACCGGTAACCCACCAGACGAAAACGACGAGTATTTAAAGATGTCTGAAAGGACCTCTCGTGAGTGCCTTGAATATTTCTGCCAGACGGTCTGTGCAATGTATGCCGGTGAATTCTTACGTAGACCAACGAGCCACGACGTTGCGCTATTGTATCAGGCTCATGAGGACAGACATCACCTACCTGGTATGTTGGGTAGTCTGGATTGTACACACTTCGTCTGGAGAATGTGCCCCACAGAATTGCGTGGACAATATATGAGAGGCGATCATCAATACCCGACGGTTATGTTAGAGGCGGTGGCGTCTCAAGATTTGTGGATTTGGCATGCTTTTTGTGGCCCGGCGGGTGCACAAAACGACATCAACGTGCTCCAACAATCTCCGTTATTTCTTACTCAACGAAACGGAACGGCGCCATATTGTCCATTTCAGGTGAACGACCACTTATACAAACGCGGGTATTATCTTACTGATGGGATCTACCCTAGCTGGTCCGTGTTTGTGAAGTCTTTTCCATATCCTCACATCCCGAATGAAAAAAAGTTCAAGAGGCAACACGAGGCCGCAAGAAAAGATGTGGAACGGGCGTTTGGTGTGTTAAAGGCGAAGTGGGGAATACTAAAGCGTCCAATGCGTTCCAAAACGGTGAAAAAGATAAGGTTACTCGTGTATACGTGCATTATTTTACATAACATGATTATAAAAGACGACGGAAGGGCGATAGCACCGGTACACATTCAAGATCCTCCAGTCGAACCCGTCTTCGCTGAAACAGCTTATAGCGAGCTCATTGACGAAGACACGCATTGGAGACTAAAACATGATCTCGTTGAACATCTCGGACGTTTAGATCTACCTCACCTTGAAGTGAGTTCCGACGACGAGTAGTTTGTTTTTATATTTTTCTAGTTTGAATGTAATTTTTATTTTTCTAGTTTGAATGTAATTTTTATTTTTCTAGGTTGTTTTTTTTTAATTTAATGAAATGTCTTTTATTTAATTTTTATTTTTATTAATATTTTTTTAATTTATAAACATGCATAAATAAAAATAAAAATAAAAAAATAAAAAAAACCCAAGTCACCTATTAGGGGAGTGCCGCCATCAAAATGTGGTGTTATGGGAGTTTAAGAGGGGAGTTGACGTGGCACTATCTGATTGGTGGTGTGTAAGAGAGGGGGCTCACCTATTAGGTGAGTGCCCCTTGTACCCTAACCTAGTTTACCCTACGAGAAACCTTATAAACGGCGCCGTCATGAAGCATCACACCATGAAACCCTAATTCCCAAAACCCTGTCTATATAACAACAACACGACTGCCTTCCATTACTCACTCACATCATCTAAACCCTAATTCCGAAACAAACAATTCCTTCTTCATTTATTAGTTTTTGCATTCGTCTATGATGATATCCTTAAGGCTTGTTTCTCATGAACATTCGCAGTGGCCGCCTGATTGAGCTTTCGCCTTCGCCAGGCTTGAGAGCTCATGCTGCTCTTTCCTTCCTTGGATGTCTGAGATCCCATTATCATTTTATTCATAACTTCTTTTGTGTTTTTTTTATTTTGAATCGGGGATCGTCTGCCCCTTTTGCAAAATTTCTATTGCTTTAGGGATGGAATGAATGATATCCCCTGAGATTTAATTCACCCTATCACTTTGTCACCAAATTCCTTAGTATTTTTTTATTTTTTTTGCTAATTTACAATTTGCTGATCATTAAGGGGTGGAATATATATATATGGTTTATTAAAAGGAACTGGTGATGATATCTTAAAGGCTTGTTTCTCAGAAACATTCGCAGTGGCCGCCTAAGAACTTTCGCCTTCGCCAGGCTTGAGAGTTTGTGCTGTTTTGCTCCTTCCTTGGATGTCTGAAGTTCATGTCTTTCTTTTTTTATAATAATTGATTTTAATGTTATTTATTTTTTTTAAATGAAGTTTGGGTATCTCGGTGATGATTTCACAGATGACGAGTCTGATATATCCATTCCATTCATTATGAAGACGAATCGAGGCATTTGTCTGAGAGATACCCTTGTTTGCTTTTTTTTATTATTTTTGTTTTCGTTGTTTTGTATTTATATTCAACAATATTTTGAATTGGTTGATTGCTAACTTTTGCAGGCTGTCTCTGTTGATTGTTTTTGAGATCAAACGACGATGTTGAAGAATCGCATTGATTGATCCTGTTGCTATTTACGATTTGCAAAAGTGTTGTTGCGTTTCTTAATGTAATCAAAGTTTAATAGATAAATATATTTGATGTTGTAAGCTTAGTCTCCAATCGTTTTTTTGGAAGGGTGACTTTCAATATATACATGACAATTGGTCACTGGGTCCCCGTCAAAGACGGTTACCCGTCAGCCCAGCTTTCGCAGACGTGATGTTCGATGATCGGGCCCAGGCTGGTGCTCTGACTGACCTTCGCCCGGAAACCATACTGCCCCACACGAGAGACCTGCTGGGGTAACAGTGGGAAGAAAACCGGGTTGCCCTCAGGACCGCACCATGTCTCGGTAGGAACGATCCATCGTTGGGACGTCCTCCCCCCATAACGCCGCAGCCGTGGAACGAACCGGTGACCTCCAAGGAGGAACCGGCCCAACCCCACCACATGGGACCAACTGGAGTCTCCAATCGTTTAGTTTAAACACTTGTTCACCCACTTTAAAGCACCTGCTTAAAGTTTCATATTATGTTGTTCAAAGTTTTAAGCTGTTGCAAACCAAGCAAACACCATATTTTGTAAGGACAGACCAAGATCCGTTGCAAGTTGGATTGCATTTAAAGGCGATATAATTGGATCCGGTATTGCATACGAAGTTATGGGTAAATCAAATGTATAGGCTGAGACTGTTGTGCTAGGTGAGGTGGTTAAATTCGATTATGGTATTGTCGTTGGTGTTAATATATGTGGTGGTGGTGTTTGTATCCATAAATATGTACTTACCAATTCAGTAACGTTTTCCGGTGTCGATGGTCATTTGTGGTTGTGTGACGATGCTAATTGATATGAACGTGGCGGGTGACTTTACTCTGCTATTCTTGGAACATCACAGCTAGCAGAACCGGACCAAACAGGGCACACAATGGCGATGTTAAATTTTTTTGTATTATAGATCATTGATGACATGATTATTGTATATTATCTTTGTGGTAGGTAGATTCAGTGGTTCTACTAGTTTGTTCGAAGTATTGTTGAGTTTTGCATTATGAATGAGTCATTTATGTGGATTTGTTTGTTTTGATGGTGATTTTGAGATTTATTGCTGCTGATTAAGCTATTTTGGATGAAGAGAAAAGGTAAGACTTTTTAGTCAAAATAAGTGAATTTGAATTAGAAGTTTGATATGAATCATAACAACAAAATGTTAAGAAAAGTCTTGGATTATAAGCTCAAAATCAAGAAGATTGATGTCTTCAATTTTGTTATAAGGGCTAATTAGGCAAATTTTTGAAGGAATTGTTGTAGATAAACTAGTTAAGGTTGTATCTTGTATGTTGGTTTGAACTTTGAAATAATCTTAGATATCATTTTTTTACTTTTTGGGAAAAGGGGGATATGGAACACCGAAAGTTGAAACATGAGGTTAATTTGCTCTCACAGTGGGAGTTATAATTGTGACCTGAGGATCAGAATTCGAATGCCGTAACAGAATAGTACATATTTGACTATTCGTACACAAAACACTTAAAACTGGTTTTGGCTGTTGAATCTTGCTTGAAAGAAATCAATTATATGACATTTAGTCATTTAGACGGATAGGATTGCAGTATTTATGTTCAGTTTTGTTGTTTTTTGGTTGGTTTTTCTTAATTATAATACTGTTTTGTTGCAGGTTTATGATGTGAGAAAGTTCTTGGAGGATCATCCTGGTGGCGATGACGTTTTGTTGTCTGCTACAGGTATTACACTCAGTTTTTTGATATTCAAATCTTGCAAGTTAAGGGCATTAAGTATATTTGACAATTAACAATGACGGAAAGATGGTTGTAATTGTAGCCAAAGAACAAGTCGGGTACATTATAATTGTTAGCTTTTTACTACTCAAAGCGAGCTACTTTGTACAATACCATAGTTTTAGTTTTTGATTTGTTATCTTGGTTTACAAAAGCGCGAGGAGCTTTGTGATGTTTCGGTCCCAAGACCTGAGGCGCAAGGCGTGCACGTCTATTTAAAACTAACAATCTTTATTTACAAACAGAGGCTATTTATCAAGTAAACCCTTCATCATTTTTCATCCATTTGGTTAACTTTTACATGCAACCCTCATGCAAACCCCAATTTGACCAAGAACTACATGAGGCACACCTTTTTGCCCCTGATGCGGCGCCTCTCAGGCTCGCCTTTTTTAGTCAAGTTTGTTGAATTAAAATCTTTGTATTATGTAAGATTGTATAAGGCTTGAGCTGTGGCACTCACTGGGAGCCTCCCCATACCCTTGTCCACGAATCATATATTATTGGGTATGTTTGGCTGTTTGTTTTTGTTTATGATTGAATGAGGCATAAATCAAACATTAGTATTGGTTTAGTCAGAGGTGGCATTGAGCAATTCGAGCTCAAACTTGGTTTAAGAACTATTGAGTTAATTTTATCAAATTTGAGTACAAGGAGGAGTTTGACTTCAATGAAAGAGGAAATTCCTAAGAAGTTGAGGTTGTCGAAAGAATTTTATTTATTTTCAGTCTGTAAGTGCACTAATTTTAACATTATTTTACTAATTTCGTGAAAATAATAAAGAGCGGGATGGTTAATCATGCATCATGTGGTGGCGTTGATAGCCGAAAGACAAGGGAGTACATGCACTAATTGGCCTTTGTCTTAATTGCCGAATGTTATGTGCCTTATGTCCAAGGTTTGATGCAAAACTACCATCGAGCCGGGGGTCTCACTGGAAGCAGCCTCTCTATTCCTACGGGATAGAGGTAAGGCTGTCTACATCTTACCCTCCTTAGACCCTACCTTAGCTTTGCTATTGGTGGGATTTACTGAGTATGATGATGATGATGAAGTTTAGAAACTTCAATAAAAGAAGCATTTCTATTCAATCATAATTTTATTTGAATCCAATGTTCTACATAATTTCTATTCATTCGTAATTTTATTTGAATCCAGTGTTCTACATAATATTTATGATACAAGTACATAACAATAGTGACATTGAATCAAACTTTAGCAGCAACCAAGGATTTGTTTTTAGTCTAAATACCTGCGTATGTATAATTCTTTTCACAATGGCCTTTAATGTGAAAATTATTGTATTCTAATAGCTATAGTGAATCCACAAGCATCTTTGTGATCTAAAGCTTTTTGCATTGAACCAGATTAAGGTATATTTATTAGCATATATTATTATATTTGGTTTTAATTTAAACAAATATTTATTGATAGAATATTGATGTCTTGCCACTGCAGTTGCTGACACCAATCTCTACTGTTGTTGATCTCAACTACCTAGAGGAAATGATCACATATTATATAGTAAATGTGGCAGATG
The DNA here is from genome assembly GCA_030545235.1 of Helianthus tuberosus. NCBI lineage: Eukaryota > Viridiplantae > Streptophyta > Magnoliopsida > Asterales > Asteraceae > Helianthus > Helianthus tuberosus. Next base: position 105,113,899 of record CM060431.1, on the reverse strand, counting down.
CGAGGCCCGTATCGGTTAGCTTGTAGGGGAAAAAAGTTGCTCAAACCTGTGGTATGTTTTCTTTCATACTACGTACCTTCTACATTGTGCATAAACTATAGCCCATTGATACCTTCTTTAAATTAAAGTTATTTTATTTGCTACGAAAATTATAGTTTGAACTGCTAACTAAGGTTTTGAAACATGGCAAACCAAACTGGGTTGGTTGGGTTGGGTTGCCCAGACTGGCGAAACTAGCCTAAAGGGTTTGGAAAAAAAACTGGCAAAGGAAAACGGTTGGGTTTGTTGGGTCGGTCGGAACTGTCAAACCAACCGTAAATCGTGGATGGTACCGTATAGATATCTTACCGGCTGACCAACCCATAAAGATGGTTTGGTTGGTTTCAATTATTTATAAACACGCTACTTTGAGTTACAGGAAGAATCTCAGGATCTGTACAAAAGGCAACAATTGAGGGAGTTGGCTATTCTAAACAACAACCTTCGATGGCACAGTACGCTGCCAAGAGGCAATGTGTCGCCTTTTGGTTCCAACAGAATAAAACAGGCCAAGACCGGGTTCCGAGTGTAACACCCCGTGTTTTCGAGGAGTCAAAGTCAACGACCGATTTCGCGCAACCAACTAATAATAGATTTCTTTTATTTTAGCTATTATGTGGAGTAAGTGTCTATAATTACAATAAATCGATGTATGTTAATCGCTATTCAATCGACCTACGCCTGTGAATTATAGGAAGTAACAATGCGATAAAGCTAACTAATCCAATCGACATCGAATCAAATCTCAACTCGAAATACACATTTGGAATATTGTTATACGTGTGTGCCTTACGTGTTACCTGCGCATGTTTAAATTTTGTATGTTGTGGAAATCAATCAAAACTCGAAATGCAATCGAACTCAATCGACATCGAACTCGAATCACAATCGAACTATGATAATTAGTGGAGAAGGGATAGTGCGAGATATGAGTGGTTGGGATTAAAAGTAATTTGACTAGGAAACCCTATCGTATCGAACCGCTCGCAACCGAAATCGAAATATAAAAAAAAATCGTCGCACCGAACACTCGAAACGTGCAGCTGATCGATCAGGCTACCAGCCGATCGAACAGCCAGCCGATCGGACATGTTGTCCGATCAAGCTGCCTGGCCGATCGGCCAACATTTTCCTCATTTGGCATCTTATAAATACCCCCGTCATTGTCATCCTTTCCACTTTTGGAAACCTCCGTCCGACCAGCACACTTAGCTCATCCTTTTCTCAGATTCCTCTCGATTCCGGTAAGATTTCGTCCTAAATCTTGTACTTTCTTGATCTACACGCACTCCTACACATTTCTATCTTTCAAATCTTAACTTTTAACCGTGAAATCATCAAGATTCAAGTGTTCTAGGATGATGACATCATGGGTTCTTGAAGAACTTCATGTTTTGGCTTCAATCCACCAAGAATAACTTGGATCTAGTCGATTTCCACATAAACAAACAAAGATCTTTCATAGATCTAAACATATACACGGTGAAAAGGATTGAAAGATGGATTTTCCAACTTACTTTCAACTCTTTTTCACTCAATGCCTTCAAACCGATAGAAACGGAGCCTGTGTCGGCTTACAAATCACTCCGGTGGTTGCATGGCTCAAGATCCGGATTCTATCCACGAGGTTAACCGATTTCGGGTTAAACGTTAAACTCCGTTCCGAACAGTTCACCGGCCGGATTTGGGTGATTCCTGTCCGACCAGGGGAACCAAGTAAGGACGAGGGATCTATGGTTCGACTCGTTGTCAAAATACCTCAATAAAACGACAAACAATCAGAACAACCAAGTGTTAGACGAATAGGCTGATCAGGTCAGGATGCTGACCGATCGGACTGTTGTCCGAACGGACAGCCAGCCGATCGACTGGCCAGCCGATCGGTTAACACATGGTCCCACACTTAATCAATTTATTTTGAAGACTAGTATTGAACGAACTGTTGTTCGATCGAACTACTGTCCGATCGGATTACTCTTCGGATCATGAGATACTATACTTCAACACTTAATCGATTTTTCAACATGTTCGATGCACTAGGAGTGCCACCCGATCGAACATCCGTCCGATCAGGTGACACCCTGCTGAGAACTTGTCTTGCTAAAAATACCTAACCGATCGGGTTGCCGGCCGATCGAACAGCCGTCCTATCGACCAACCTGAAGGGTAAAGATACTTCAATGTTTTCAAATGCTACAACGAAAACTTCAAAAGTCAAACCATCATACACAAACACATCATTCTCAAAGGAAGAAACAATCCACTCGAACAGCCATCCGATCGGCCTACCGACCGACCGGACAGCGGTCCGAACGGACTGTTAACCGAACGGTCAGCCGTCCGATCGAACTACCGTCCGATCGACCAGCTGTCCGACTCTCCAATACTTGTTTTTCGTTTTACGCGTCGCTTATTATTATGCTATCAAACTATTCAGGCTAACCCTACCCGCTAAGCGCTCCCTTCAATCCATCAACCGCTGTGAGTATACTCGATCCCCTTTTGTTTTATGCACTTTTGGGTGGTACATACGTTACAACTATTCAAATCACATCAAACACACTACTCAATACTATTTGAACGCTGAAGAAACACTAGATAATTGACCGGAATCGAATTATCTAGGGGGTTTGGATCTGCATAAAAAGGGGTTGTTCTCTCTCGTTTGATTCGATTGCAACTGATCTTCTTCTCCATTAAACTCTGCAAAACAAAGCACCGTTAGCCTCCTCAAGGGGAGAAAGGAGTTCTCTCCTTGACCCGACTCCGGCGTGAGAATAAGTATGTGTTTATGAAGAAGAAGAAGAGGTATTGACGAAGTGTGTGTAACTTGAATTTCATACCTGAATTGTTCTCATATTTATAGCCTAGAGTTTTGGGCGGGAAAACTTGTTGGTGAAATGTTGACGGAAGATGCTAACCCCGTAAGCGGTTACATTTCCTTCCGTTAAGTTTCTTGGTCCGTCGTGAGTGCACGCGGATCGCTGTTTAGATCTATGGCTGGGGTTTTGCCACGTGGAAAGTGATCAAGTGGAGGTTTCTCTCCAATTACATGCTATCATTGTGATTTCAGGGATGCCTGAGGTGATGACACGTGTCCAGACGGTTATAACCGTCTTAGTGGTGCACGGTTGAATTCTTCTAAAAGATTACTGCTGTAATCTGGTGTGACTCTTTATCGTGTGGTATCAGTTAAGTAAATAATATCCAAGTCTGGATATTATTAGGCGGAAGTGCTTGACTTAGGATTTTCATCCTTTTTTTATGGAGGGAAGTGCAAGGATTTATGATTTCCTTTTTGGCGCGCGAGTGTTGTCTGCTATCTGTCTCTTAAGCCTTCCTTTTGTAAGACCAGTGCTCGGACGCGCAAGGTAAAAAGGGGCTGAAAGACGAGGTTGTGGTATGGTCCCAAGTACTTATTATGAGGTTTTTGGGACCTTACCCTTTCAAGTCCTCCCAGTCTAGTGTTGCTCTTATGCAAGTAAGTGGAGCACTGGACTTATGAGAGTGGAAATGCTTTTTGGCGCGAAAGTAGGGGATCTTTTGTGAGAAGATTTACTTTGCTTAATAAAAATCCTTTAGGGGAAATTGTGATTTTTCCCTTTGTTGATTTGACCTTTTTGTACTCATGATCTGACGTTTAATGTCGTCACTTGTAATAAAGAATTATTGTTTGCGATACTTTTTCCTTCTTACCTTGGAATATGTACCGACGCCAGTCAGGCTTCATTTATGGGATCTGACATCTGTTTCAGTAGCGCCGTTTGGAAAGGACGTTTGACAGTTGATGATGATTACATTCCCCTTTCCCGGGGTATCTTCTATATAAACTGTTGAGGGTTTTTATCCTTTCAACTCGTTTTGGAAATATGAAGAAGAAGCGTCTCTTTCGTACTCGGCGATTACTGGATGTTCTAAGGATTTTTGAGGCTGCCGAGGGGCTCTTGCTCCTTGCCGATTCACCGCCTTTAGCAGCTACCCGAGACGAGAAACCAGTGTCTTTCGTTCATCCCACAGTGGTGGGTTCTGGTTCAGAAGCTTGCCGGCCGGAGGTTGTTGAAGAAGAGGCAGGTGTTTTATCTGTTGATGCCTTGATGGCACGTTTTACGATGATTCAGCACGGTGGATGTGAACTGGTGTATTATCGTCGGAAGAATCGCCGTGTTGATCATGTGCCGGTTGTTGCTGATTAGGTTAGGTTTGGGAAACTGTGTATTCCCCTTTTTTGACGTTTATGTTGGTCTTGCTACTAAATTTTTTTGAAGATCACTGCCGTGATTGTTGTGAATGGTTGTTTATATTGCGTTTTGATGCACTGTCGTGCATGTAAGCTTCATGTTGTGTTTGGATTACAATATGTTGCATATGTTTAATTGCTTTAAATAGGTAGAGCGAATGAGAATGGTATTGTATTCATGTGTGAACGTTTGTCTAAGATGCGCAAGGTTGTGCCCTTTTTAGACTGTTCATGAAGCGTACAATGTTTACCATATTGTTTTCGCGTATACCCAAAGAATTATATGCAATTTGTAACAAACAGTAACATGAGTAAAGATGATGCTTGTATTAATAAGGGCGCAAGGCCAATAATACAAAGGATAATAAAGAAATACATTGCCTGTATACTTTCATTTTGCGGATTGGTTTGGCTTATATGTAACACCTGCGCAACTGCTGCGCGTTCCAGGTGCGGGGAACTAGTGTCCCATCAATTCTTTTCAGGGTGTATGCCCCCTTGCCTAAGACTTCATTGATGACGTATGGTCCTTCCCATTTTGATGCTAATTTGCCTGGTTTTTCTGCGTTGGATGCTGCATTGTCGCGCAAGACAAAGTCACCAGGGATAAAGGTACATACACGTACGCGCGCATTGTAGTATTTTTTGAGTTTGGATTTGTACCTTGCCTCTGAGATGGCGGCATTTTCGCGCCTTTCTTCGAGAAGGTTTAAATCCAGTCTTCGATCTTGCTCGTTGTTTTGTCTTTCCATAGCTAGCATGCGCGGTGATGAAAGACCAATTTCTGCTGGTATTACCGCTTCTGATCCATAGACCAGGCTGAACGGGGTTTCCCCAGTGGTGGTTTTTGGCATGGTGCGGTGTGCCCATAAGATGCTGGGGAGTTCATCGACCCATCCTCTGCGCGCTGTCCCGAGTCGCGCTTTTATGCCATCGACGATCTGTTTGTTAACACTCTCAACTTGGCTCGATCTTCATTTCTTTGAACCATTTTTGAAGATCATCTGAGGCGAAGTTAGTGCCGTTGTTAGAGATAATGCGCAATGGTAATCCGAATCTGCAAATAATATGTTCCCATATAAATTTGTGAATTACCATTGCCGTTGTTGAGGCTAGTGCCTTGGCTTCGACCCATTTTGTGAAATAGTCGACTGCCACAATTATGAATTTTACTGCGCCTGGCGCGTCTGGGAATGGACCCACAAGATCAATGCCCCATTGCTGAAAGGGCCAGGCGGACGTAACTGGAATGAGTGGATTCTTTGGGCGAAGCGTTTTTGGCGCGTGGCGCTGGCAAGCTGCGCATTTTCGTAGTAACTCGACCGCATCTACATGCATTCCCGGCCAGTAACAACCTGCGTTCATTATTTTTGCTACTACCATGTGCGGTCCTCTTTTGCTATAACGTTTACTTGTTTGAGAGGGATCTGCATAAAAACACTAGATAATTGACCGGAATCGAATTATCTAGGGGGTTTAGATCTGCATAAAAAGGGGTTGTTCTCTCTCGTTTGATTCGATTGTAACTGATCTTCTTCTCCAATAAACTCTGCAAAACAAAGCACCGTTAGCCTCGTCAAGGGGAGAAAGGAGTTCTCTCCTTGACCCGACTCCGGCGTGAGAATAAGTATGTGTTTATGAAGAAGAAGAAGAAGAAGAGGTATTGACGAAGTGTGTGTAACTTGAATTTCATACCTGAATTGTTCTCATATTTATAGCCGAGAGTTTTGGACGGGAAAACTTGTTGGTGAAATGTTGACGGAAGATGCTAACCCCGTAAGCGGTTACATTTCCTTCCGTTAAGTTTCTTGATCCGTCGTGAGTGCACGCGAATCGCTGTTTAGATCTATGGCTGGGGGTTTGCCACGTGGAAAGTGATCAAGTGGAGGTTTCTCTCCAATTACATGCTATCATTGTGATTTCAGGGATGCCTGAGGTGATGACACGTGTCCAGACGGTTATAACCGTCTTAGTGGTGCACGATTGAATTCTTCTAAAAGATTACTGCTGTAATCTGGTGTAACTCTTTATCGTGTGATATCTGTTAAGTAAATAATATCCAAGTCTGGATATTATTAAGCGGAAGTGCTCGACTTAGGATTTTCATCCTTTATTTATGGAGGGAAGCGCAAGGATTTATGATTTCCTTTTTGGCGCGCGAGTGTTGTCTGCTATCTGTCTCTTAAGCCTTCCTTTTGTAAGACCAGTGCGCGTCCGCGCAAGGTAAAAAGGGGCTGAAAGACGAGGTTGTGGTATGGTCCCAAGTACTTATTATGAGGTTTTTGGGACCTTACCCCTTCAAACGCTAACCGTTAATGCATGTTATACGTGGCTTATGAATGCTTGTTTGTTATGTTTACACATGGAATGCTGTCTACCTGCCTTAGCAACGATAGTACTATAGTTTGGACTCAGCACCCGTTCGCGGGGGTTGTTAAGGACAATTACATGCATGGATTACGGTGGTAATCATGTATTGCGAACTGCATCTGGCAGTCAACCCGCAGTCATTGGTATCGATGGATCTATGTCGATAAGTAACGTGCTTCATTTCACTATGTGTACGTGCTAGTTATGCGTAAACGAATTCGAACTCTATATGCTATTATCAAACTTGTATGCTCACCTTTACATTTTATGTATTGACTTTATTTTAACGTATGTGACAGGTGCTTAGGATGTACATCTGGTAGGAAACCGAAGCTAGAATAAAGCTTTAGAGCCCAACAGATAGTTGTCTATAGTAATTGAATCAAGGGTCTCTAGAAGCAGATAAACAATTGCTCTTTTTGAATCTGAGTTGTCGGAATAGAACTATTTGCCTAGATTTTGTCTGTAATAATTTGTTTACCTTTTAAGACATGGTATGAGACATGTTACTTTAAATTGATTGGTAATGATAATTGTTATGGAAACTTCTGGACAATCTGTTTCGCTCAGTACCATGCCCCGATGATTCCGCCATCGGTTGGGGTGTGACACCGAGGAACCCGGCATCGTACTCGGGCTACTTAAAAATTAAAGATGAGAGACAAGGGTTACAGAACTCTATTATTTGTTATTAATCTGTGTTTATTAGTGTGCACAATTATTTATTTAGTGTTGTAGTTATAGTTGTTACTTAGATTTGATGACAAAAGAAGTATGATAAGCTTACACAACTGGATTAAACATCAATTTCGTTGCCCGCGGCGCAACGCGAGCCGATCATTTTTTTAGTTATTAGTTGATATTACAACCTAACCACTTTCTTCAAGTGTTGATATTACATTATTAGTGATATTTCAAACATTACAAACCAACCACAAACATCCATGTCCAATATTTAATAAAATGGCCTCCCTAACAAACCTCCTACGAAAATTAGGAATCACAATCTCAATATGTCATAAATGGATTACATGCCCATATTTACTAATCTATGCTATATAATAAAAGAAACCGTATTAGGGACACATGACATTCTATGAAGCAATCTCATATTTATTGTTTTAATTTTTTTTTAAACTAATTGACATATATTTTATTATATCTCCTATACTACTTTAGATAAATCATCCTAAAATTTAGATCTTTTTTCCTCCTTTTTCTCTTGAAGTCACCGTACTACTCCCCTATGTATCTTTAAATATTTTTATTATATCTCCTAAACTAATTTAGATAAACCAATAAACCATCCTAAAATTTAGATTTTTTTCTCCTTTTTCTCTTGAAGTCTCCCATCTCCTCCCCTATATTTCTTTAAATATTTACTAGGTTATGAAAAAGAAATTATGCTTTAAAAAGATGTGTATTGCATGAACTAAATAAAATAATTTATTATACGGGTTAAACAAATTTACGTTATCTATTAACACATTGAGTCCTCAATACATGTCTTTAAAAATGAACTTTGATGTGACATTTATAAATCCAGTTAATTTTAAAACATATTTGTTTTTTTCTCAATCGCTTATTAACTTTTTCTATTTATTGATGAATGTTAATTCAACTAAATGTCTTTAAACATATAGTATGCTTATTGAATGAAAAAAATACACAAATAACATTTTATCTAATGCCACCGTTTATGAAATATGTTACATGTGAAATTATTTTGTGCATTTACCTTATGTTTGTATGCTATTTTTATTTCTTTTTCTTAAATTATGCGTGAATATTAGGTATATGCTTTTCTTATCTTCACTTTATGTTTACAAATACATTTTAGTTTTATAAATAGTGTATTAAATTTAAACTAAATAATAATTATAACTAAATAATAATTATCTATAAGTTTAAACTAAATAATAATTATCTATAATTAAGTAGGATAGATTTTTAGTATTTAGTATACAAAATTATATTTATTCAATTTTTTTTATTATTTGGTATATAAAATTACATTTATTTAACACGTAGAATACACGTGGTTTTTAAAGATATATATTTTTATTATTTAATTATATAAATTTATAATTATTCAGACCGTGTAATAAACGAGGTTTTTAAAAATATTTTTTTTATTATTTAGTATAAAAAAATTACATTTAGTCAACCCGTGTAATACACAGGTTACTAACCTAGTGCTTTTATATGGCAAACAAAGGTTTTTGTGATGAGAAAAGTGAATATGAGGCTGTTGCATACCTAAGCTTAGATGTGAAACCTCTTAAAACTAAATCGTTTTGATTAATTCATCTCATGACTAAAATTAAAAATAATAAGGGTATGTTTGGCATGGAGCTTTTAGGAGCTTCTAGCTTTAAGCTTTTAAGAAAAAGCTCCTACTCAATAAAAAGTCTTGTTTGGTTGAAAGAGCTTTAAGCTTTTAGGTTAGGAGCTTGAAGCTTTTGGTTGAACGCTACTACTAGTAGCGTTTAGAAGGAGCTACAAGCTTTTAGGGAAAAAATGACTATTTTAACCTCTAAAAATAGGAAACTTTTTAATGCATCAACTTTCTAAATTTTTAGTTATGTCTATTTTGGTCATTTTATACCTTTTATTAAAAGCTCCAGCTACTCTACCAAACACCAAATATATCTAAAAAGCTACAGCTACTAACTACCAGCTACAGCTACCAGCTTCCAGCCACCAGCTACCAGCTTACAGCTTCCATCTAGCATCCACCAACTACTTTTGCCAAACATACCCTAAATCATTAAAACTAACTTTGATTTCTTTCATTGAAATTGAATTACATTGGAAAGAAAGATCAGAAACCAAACCCTATAATGGATGCTGTACGAATGAAAGTGTAGAAACCAATTCAATCAAAGACTGTATGTTTTTGTGATTGAGGAATTCCATATTTATGGTTGTGTTCAATGAATTTATTTGAAATGGGATTCCATTTCTATTGTGCCCAATTAATTTAATTGAAAAGTATTAAAATTTTAGTGATTTGGAAATTCGATATACATTTATTGCGCTACCAATTCAATCAACTGTGAATAATTGTGATTCGAAATTTCCACTGTGTGCAACATTGAAGTAATATAAAATTTTCATTTTCATTTTTTTTTTCCTTTTTGCTTCCATTGAAACTAATTTAGGGTTTGGTTTTTAATTATTTCATTGTTCCTACATCTTACGGATAGCGAAAACTAGTTTTAGTTAGTAGTTTCTTTTTAGTTTTGATATAAATTAATTAAAACGACATAGTTTTGAGAGGTTTCACATCTAAGCTTAGGTGTGCAACAGCCCCATATTCACTTTCCCCTTTTGTGATATGCCACTTATATTTAAGTATGATATAAATATGTTTGATATCCCTTAAAAACAGGTTTTACCAATACTGATATGCAACAAAAAACAGACGATATGCAAGTCACGGTCACATAGGTGACAAAAAACCCAGTATATTGTTGCGTATCACATGCATGTTTTTTATCGGACTTTGCTACGCACGCGAACATGTTACACATTAACGAATATGTATTTCATCATAACCTCATATAAAATGAAATTATTCACCCGTACTACATCCTTTTAGTAGTTTACCTTTCGAATCATCTTCAGTATTCTCACATGAATACATGTTCAGTTATTTATTGGACTTTTTACTTGCATTATGCCTATAGTTTAATAGAATGGATTTTTAAACACATAATATCTCATAACCATGTATGTATTACATTATCCCAAGTCCAACCCTAAACAACACAAGTCTTTTATGATAATTAACGCACACCCTAATCAAGTTTCTTTCAAGGCAATGCCCATAAAGAGTTAATTCGAAGAAAACACCCGTTTCATGATGTAAAAGTGGAATAACAAACCACACAAAATGTACGTTCATTGCCACAAATAATTAACAAACCAATGCAACGCGTACCATGTAAACCAACAAAAGTTAAAAAGTTTTGCTCTTTCAATCATCAGGCCTTCACACAGCAACTGAAGCAACTTAATAAGCTTTTCCGGCTCTGCACCCAAAATCAACAATAAAACCAAATCAATATACAAATTATTAACAACTGGCGCAGTGAATATATTACATGAAGCTGCCGCTTACATTTGGAGGTTGGTTGTAATCATTATTGGAAGCAATTGACTGCAGCTGTGGCTGTGGCTGTGGCTGTGCCTGTGTTGCATCGAGTTTAGATTTGTTGGAAGCAATGAACTCTTCTTCATTACCAATGCTAGTTCTTGATAGTTCCCTTTTGTTCTGTTTCCTCTTTTCTCGGATCTTCGAGAAATCCAAAGAATAGTCTGGCAATGGTCCCTTTTGGTCCCAGTCCCCAAATTGTGGCACCGATAACCACGGTGCATCTTTCTACAAACACACCATTCAAGTTAAAAATGTGTATAGCCAAACTTCTTATACAAAAATTCACACTGTGTTCTTAAAAGAGACTATTGCTAACCATCAGATTCTCCAAGACTCGTTATTCATCCATAATTTAGCGTAGTGATCATAACTTGTTTAATTAAATTAAGAAAACTGGCAAATTTGTTTTGGTCTTTATTTCTTTTACCGCGTCCCATTTTCATGATTTTATAAACGGAAGGTAATCGCTATATATATAGAATGTCAATCAAAGACGCTATGCAAATATATCAAGTTATGTAAACCATATGGTATAATATATTCAATCATGTATGTACAGCTGGAGCATTCAAACTTTGAATTTTTCAAACAAGACCAAAATGTCAATTCCCTCAATTTGTAAAAAATAAAGAAGTAGAAAACAAATTCTAAACACAATTTATCACATCAAGCTATCATGACCACCACCACTCCTGAAATCCCTTTTTCTTTCAAAATTGTAAAAAACAAAACACTGTTTTCATAACCTGACCGGACAACGAATCCGACGTCTTACGGATGCTTTACTAATCCTCTACTCGGACTCGAACCAGATTTAAGAACCAGATTAACCTAATCAAATTCAAACTCCCGCACATCAAATTAACAGATTTTCCGGCACCGAAACAAGCAAACAATAACGTACTGTACTAGAACATGATCTGTGCACTCTCACTAATGTGCTGGAGACATAAACAGCGAGTATAAACCCTAGCCTAACAAATCACAACATCCTCTTAGAAACAGAAACTCTATCATCAACTAATCATTTCTAAACGAAAATAAGCCGTAACAATTGCTATATACATCATTTATTAAGTTCCGAAATATAAAAAAACGTAAATAACACAGAGTATGCACGAAATCTACCTCTTCTTTCGAGTTTTCCATGCAATCGGATCTTCAATTACACACAGAGCAGAACGATCTTCGATGTTCGTTGATTCTGAGTAAAACTACAGATTATGTGACAAAAAATTATACAGAATTGTGAACGATACAGTTTGTGTGTGTGTGTGTGTGTGTGTGTGAGAGAGAGAGAGAGAGAGAGAGAGAGAGGCATACAGCGACAGGAGCAGCGCAAAGGAGAGGGTTTCGTGTGGCTAGTCTGCACTACGACAACTCAAAGGAGAATTATCTTCGTCAGCTGTGTATAAAGTATAAATCCACACCATTTTTTATAGGGCTTGTTTCGGGTGTTATTTACGACTTTGCCACGGTGTTCACGCGCTTTGGAGTGAGCTCCTCGTGTCGCTTTTTTACTTTTCCCGCGGGCCCATTCTTGTTAAAAAGCAGGGAAAATAGTTGTTTACCTTTGAAAAGGAGGGGATTGTGTATTTCAATAGCTTCATGTTTATTTGGACATAAATAAACCTACCTTTGAGTGTTTTGTTTGCAACATATTATTAGTAAAAAGTTGTAGCTAACTATTGATCGCCTTTCGTTGTCGTTCTCGATGAGGCCTCGGTTAACTTTCGGTTGAACTTACCGACTATGTGAAAGGTGACTCAAAAATTATACTTTCGATTAGATTAAAGTTAAAATTTTCTTTATCTGATGTGTAGAGAGTCTTTATTTTTCGCTTATGATGATGTTTGTATGTTTTAAGTTTGAGTGTTATATGTCCCAAGTATAACGTGTTTTACCTGATCTCACTGATTAGCATGATACTAATAGGAGTTAGCAAATTTCGCTAAGATCTTACCACAATCACTTGAATAAGAAAATTTTGTGTTTTTTTTTTATTAATCAATTGCTCAACTTTTATGTGCAGTGAACTTTCCAGTACCAATCTTAGATCTACTAGTCGGCAGTGTTTGTTTCATGGAATGTAATAGAATTGGAATTTGAATTGGATTCTAGAGAATTCCTGTAAAATCCCATAATGTGTTTCATTGGAATAATTATCAATGGAATTGAAATGGAAAAATTGTAAAATGACATAACTACCTTTAAATCTTGTAATGCATTTAGTTGATATAATATAAAGAGACTTATATTCAATTCTTTGTTGAAACGAACACTTGTATTGGTGATTCAGACCCTAACAATTTTCACCCTTAACATAAAGATTTACCCCCCCCCCCCCCCCCCACCCCCCCCAAAAAAAAGAAAAAAACTAAAACGTATTTGAAGTAATTATGATAGAATTAAAAGTAAATAGAAGTATATTTTATGGCAGATTTATACATCGAATATACACATCTATACATGTAGTCTATTCTGGATAGAAAATGCAGATTTTTGATCCTTAACAATCAACCATACACGTAGTCTTTTCTAGATATAAAATTAGATTTTTAATCCTTAACAATTAACTCATGAGTACCCAACTTCTTTTACATCCTCGAGTTCCCCCCACTTTTTATTTGATTATTTTATACACACACATCTAGCTTGAGGTTTGCGATTCAATTTTCAAACTGATCTTAAATAGCTTACATATGTATTATCTGGTGTGGGTGCGGGTTTGGTCCAATAGCAATGTCATTGGAGTTAAAAATTGGAGGTCCAAGAGTTCAAACATCGGTAACATTGCCTTTCAAAAAAAAAAAGATGTATTATCTGGTTTACTAGAGTAAAATATTACTATAAGATTACTTTTGAATGCCTAGTAACATCGTAAACTTCAAAGAGAAATGCACTTTACAAAGAAAAACGAGTATATTTTTTTTTCGAACGGCGACTTTCATTAACAACAAAACCGAAAACCCCATTAGCAAGGCGCTAGCGGGGTCCGGGCCATACAACAAAGAAACCGAGAACAAGACAAGACATTATACATCGGATTTCTTCCACTTCTCCCACGTTAAGGTCTCGCCGTTAGCTCTATGTTTCAGCCACAAAAAGCCCAAGGATTTCATCTCGCCAATAATATCCTTAACACTAACCGGGATATTTGAGAAAAACGAGTATATATTTAATGAGAATTAGAACTTGGGGTGAAAAGCTGGGTGAACTATCTTGACCAAAATAAAGCTGGTATTGATATTGACAGGATTAATATGTAAAATATTAGCAAACTGATAGAACGTTGATGTTGTAGGGACCAACCCCCACAAACATACTAACAATTAAAACCAAACAACAATCAAATAATTCAAACCAAACGCCTTCTAGCCTAGGAGTATCAAGGTATGTGTTGGCAATATGTTCTCCTCATGTGGTTGAGTGTTCAGCTCCTATGTTGGACATTGGTGTAGCTTAGAAGTAACCTTGGTGTGAGAGTAACTTGTTTGAAAAAAAATCAAATAATTCAAGGCCAGAATCCAGCTCTTATCCCATGAACAGGCAGACCCAAGCTTGCTTGGACTATACGAAGTGGGAAGACATGAAGAGGGGGCAATAAGAGTCATATGGCAGCCATGTCAGCAAGGGGGCGTGGTAAAAAAACACAGAGTGGGAGGGGCATGAAAGTGGCACTTTTTTTTTTAAATAAGAAAAAAAAAAACATCAACCAATTAAAATCCACCCACCAATCAAGAGCCTCCAGCTCCCTCGCCACCACATCCCAAACGAGACAAAATGTACCGTTCACCACGTACAAATATAAATAGACAAGTTGTAAACCAATATATTGAAACACTCATACATAAATCTGCTTAATTTATGATTTCTTTGTCCTAATGTTTTAGACACACATCAGCATCCACTACAAAAACTAAGCCACCCACTGATAAACCAACCTTACCTGTTCAGTACCCTGGCAACATAAAACTCAAAAATGGAGTAGGAGAGTTAGTGGTTTTATTTTTAAACTTTCTTTATGATCTGCACAACATCTTCATCTTCAAGCTCGTGTTCCTGACAATAAAAAATATTAAAAATCAAATGACATATTTTGACTCAAACCCGTTTGTAGTTTATAAGGATATGAAAATAAGCCTGCAACATGTAGCTTACCTTGCCAACTCTTTGTGGCTTGTGTTTTGCACTAGAACCCCAGACCAGTGCACTGCATCGAAGTATGGGACCAATGACAAAATGTTAGAATGAAAATATTGTGAAATTAGGCAAACAGAAAGTAGATGTAAAACTTCATATGAGTTCTTACTATCAACAATCAATTAATTTTCCTGTTTTACGATTTTGGATGAACCACTTACTACTTAAATTGCTTAAGCATGTCCTTGTGGATTCTAAAGCAGAAATCCTCGACAGTTTTCTTTTTAGATGAAAGAATAACAGGGTCCTCATAGTCTGGATTCATCCCTTTGGGTTTTGTGTAAATACGAGTCAAATTCAGATATTCCCAAATCATCTCTAGAAGACCATCAAGATTCCATTCCAAGTGAGCACTGCAACACATCACAGAAATTTAAAAGAATGCCATCATGATGAAAAGTAACGAGGTGTCAATCGCGAACAAGCCATGTATATTTCTTCGTGTCAAAGACATCAACCCTAACACGAACACACTTAAAAATCGTGCAATGTGCACAACCCGTTTAACACATATATCTAAACATGCCAAACAGGTGGATGGGTTGTAAACATGTTAAACAGGTTGGTGGGTTTGTATAAAACGAATGTTAAGGGTCATACATGTTAGCGGGTCAATCTATTTACTTAAGCAGGTTAAACCAATGTTTTAAAAACCGGTTTTTAAATCAAACCGGATTAGCTGTGTTTAAAAAAGCGAGCTTTAAGCGTGAAGCGTTGAAGCGTTTGAAACAACGCTTTTTTTGGTCTGAAGCGTTACATTACGTGAAGCGCTATGAAGCGAGCTTTAAGCGCGAAGCGATGATGGTTTGAAGCGACGCTTCAGCCCAATCAGGTCACATTTGGGCCATTTTTTAGGCCCAACAGTCTTTAAATAGGGTTTATGTCTTTAAATAGGGTTGATGGAGATGAATACGTACTTGATTATGATGATTATTGATTAAAGACTATTTTTATGTTTATGTTTTAAGTGTGTTTCGACTTTAAGTTATGTTTTAACTATGTTTTTTATGTGTTAAGTGTGTTTTTTAATCATGTTTTTGTGTTTGTTATTGATTAACAAGTAGAATAGGTCATATTGATGTGTACAATATTTTTTTTAATTTTTTTTTATTTTGAGCGCTTCGTATACGTGAAGCTCTCGCTTCGCGCTTGAAGCTTCGCTTAAATCTTTTGGAACCAAAACGCTTCGGAGCGCTTCGCGCTTTTTTAAACCAAGCGGATTAGGCTAAAAAATGGTTTAACCGGTTGAACCAGGTTGTACCGAGCGGTTCAACCTGGTTGACTAGCTAACTCTACAATTTCATAAATTACAACATCAACTCAAAAGTTAATCCAAAAATGCATGATTACATATTAAAAGATGATCCAAAAGTCAATCCATAATAAAAAATAATCCAAAAGATAATCGAAAATCATTCAATTTTCCAACAAGCTCTTTTAAATGAAAGTGTACGATATATTTAAGCCATTTGAATGTTGAATACATCAACTATTTTCGTTTCATACAATATTAAATAAAAACTTTTAGTTACGAATAATCATAATATATAAAAATTACGTAAGATAAGTAACATATATAATAAAAATAAGTAACAACCCAAACTAAAATAACTCTGTGCCGATACCGGTATTACGTTTCAAACCGGTCTACCGGATTTTACCGCCGGTACAAACCTTATGCCGTTTCACGTATTTACCGGGGTGTTTCGTACCGGATTTACATCTGAAAACGGTAATACCGGTATAACCGGCCGGTATTTACCGGTTTTTAAAACATTGGGTTAAACACTTGCAGGTCAACCTAACATGGCAGTTTAATTAAACAGGTTAAATAGGTCAAACCAACTCATTTATTAAAAAAGTTAAATATGAGTATATGACAACCCATTAACCCAAAACCTGATTATTTTTTCCACAATGGAAAAAAACAATAACAAGTATCTTGAAATAAGTACCTAACAGGGCAATAGTGAGGAAGTTTATCCAATATCTCCAGCTCTTCAAGTGTAATCTGATCTATTTTGTTGACAACATAGATGCAGGGAGTATATATCCTACTCCCTTCAATAACATCTATGAGATCATCAGCAGTTGCATCAAACCTAAGAGTGACATCAGCATTATGTATCTTGTATTCACTGCATATTGCCTTCACTGTTTCAAGATCCAGATGTGTATTAGCAACCGTTGATGTAAAGTTAATTCCACCCTTCTCTTTTTTCCTGAAGGTCAGATTTGGGGGCTCCTTATTTAACCTGCAACCAGATAAAACAAAAATACAAGACAGTTGTGAGAAAACATTATCACAAAGCGCCTCTCTATTAAAGGTTTCTCAAAATTAGAAGATTATGTGAAAAGAAACTATTAAAAGGGCAAATTACTAAGTTATAAACTGACCTAATGCCAAACCCTTCAAGTTCTTTTTCAATCAGACGTTTATGAGTTATTGGCTTTATTGCATCCAGCACAATCAGAATACAGTTGCATGTCCTGGCCGTGCTGATAACCTAGTTAGCAAGAGCAATTATCGATATATTATTAACATATAAAAGTCCCAACCACTACCAACATATGTATAATGATAGTCCAAAATTTCAAAAAGTAATCTTGAATGAAACAAACAGATTAAAAAAAATAAGAAAACTTATCATAGATTACCTGCCTTCCTCTACCCTTTCCATCCTTAGCACCCTCAATGATACCAGGAAGATCCAACAACTGCAAACAAAAGAGAAAAATAATAAATACTAAAAACAATATAAGCATGAAATAAACCATAGAACACAGGACTGCAAGAGTTATGTCATTTTAGGCTGCACTAGATAACAAATATTTTACAACATCTACAGAAGTTAAGGCAGTTTAAAGTTTATGTTGGAACTCATATATCTCTTTTCTAAAATACGCCTAAACAAAAAGAAGTAAAAAAGAAACAGTAGTACCTGAATCTTAGCTCCTCGATATGTGATAACACCTGGAATGCAGGTGAGAGTAGTAAACTCGTACGAAGCAACCTGGCAACAACAAAATAAAATGGCCGTTTACCTTTAGAATGTCAAATGTAAGTTGAATAATAACCATATTCTTAACTGAGTCAGCTATACATTTGTATGTTTCTAATTTTGTAAAGATGTTGTTGATATCTTCGGTGGGCCAACAACAAATTTTGAAGTATATCCATATTTAACTTCCAACAATGAAATATGTACCTCCGAAAAAGTGCCAGTTAATTTGTTTAAAAGTGTCGATTTTCCAACAGAGGGGAACCCCACAAGACCAACCCTTGCATCACCGCTTTTTGTAACATCGAAACCTTCACCAGCACCACCGCCTCCCTTTGATGTAGGTGTTAGAAGTTCTCTTCTCAATTTTGCAAGCTTAGCCTAAAAAAACACAAATCCAATGACCCATTTATGTCTACTTAATATGAACTAAAATTGGCCCAAAAGCAGTTTACATGAAGTAAATGACTTGTATATGTACCTTCAGTAATCCCAAGTGATGTGCAGTTGCTTTATTCTTTTGGGTCTTTGCCATCTAAAAGGACAATAAAGATAGTATTCGTTCACATTCAGCAGTTTAAATACCATAAATAACAACGAAACAAACAGTAGCTTCCATTTAGAAATAGTTTGGAAGCTATAAAATTAATCTCTTTTACATGTCCAAGTATTCCATGGGTCAGTTAATATAGACTTATATATTACAAAAACTAAAACAAACCACATTCTTCCTTAAAAATTAAAGTTTTGATTAGATGTAATATGTTGTTTGTGCCCTATGTGGGACCTTGCACTACTCCTATTGAGGTATAGGAATTACCTCAACACAAAAGCTCTTTATTAACATCTACCCTCCATAAAATCAAAACATACACATCCGACTGACCACTAACGTTTATGACTTTATTCTTCCAATGGCCAACCTAGATCGACTAGGTACCAAAGATGGATGACAAATCAATTATAAGGTGTTAAGAGAAAATTGTGTCCAACTGCTTCTTCAATGACATCTTTTGAATGTGATCCATTTTATACAGATGCTTGATTAGTATCTTTCTTTAACAAATCTATATTTTAGCATGTTTTTAACATATACATAGCTAAGGTTCTAACTATTGGATTAAAAACTAAGGATGCTCTCACAACACAAATAGTCAAACATTCTTCACTACATTTCTAACACATACACAATTTAGAAAAAAAAAGCTACACATTCTGCTAGCAGCTAACAGCTTCATACCCATTGCAGTTGTTCTTACAGCTATCACATATGCACACTTCAAGTAGCAGATAAAGAAAAACAGATATATAATCAAACTTTTTAAATCCTGTTTTTCACCCGTAACCGTAATTAACACAAACAGAGGAATACAAGTACTTTTTACATGGAGCCTTTTTCCTGTTATACTAACTCAAGGATTACTCCAATCAAAATTATATTATATTATACACATCCACAAAACTGTATTTGGTATACAGTATAATATTTTCCAAATGCAAAATGATTTTGATCTCCTCCTCAAAACAACCTGTGTCTATTCAAGTTGTGATACATATAACATGAAATTCAAAACAATAACCTTGTATTTCCCATAATGTTGAGAAATCATATTTACACAAAACTGCAATAATTATCCTCCAAAAATATAAATTTTTATTTCACATTTTTCAGCATAGCTGACTGGTGTATCTAAGTTAGTTAATCATATAGGTAATCTCGGATAACAACACTTGAATCGATAAACAAATTAACGAAAACAGAAACTCGATTACTAAACCTAATATTGGTTTTACGAAGTGTAGCGAGGTTTCTAGGGTTGGCGAAATGGGAATAGGAGAGTATGATAGGGATGATACCTCATCTTCGATATCTTTGATTTTCTGCATAACGGTCGCCATTGTTGAAGCAGATAGATAGCAGGTGTTGTTGGTTTTGAAGCAATTAGCTGGTATGAAGAAGAGAGTTCTAGAGAAAAGATGAGGGAGTCACAGCTCAAATGCCCCCAAAAACCCTATTTTGTGTTTAAAAAAAAAACTGTATTCCTGTTTAAAAAAAAAGGAAAATTGGTTTTTTAATAAACCAACATTTGCAACATTGGTAAATAATAATTCTACCTACGTAATTGGTATACAATAATCCTACCTATCGACATGTTGGTTCTTAATGAACTTCCGTTAATTTTTTTTAACTGAAGTTAGTTTTTAAGTTTTATTTATTACACAAACAGTCCCTGTAGTTATAATTTACTAGTTTTAACTATTTTGTAAAACAAAAAAAACATCAAGGGCCATGAAATTAAATTTTATAAAATAGTTAAAACTAGTAAATTACAACTACAGGGACTGTTTGTGTAATAAATAAAACTTATAAACTAACTTCAGTTAAAAAAAATTAACGAAAGTTCATTGAGTACCAACATGTTGATAGGTATGATTATTGTATACCAATTACGTAGGTAAGATCATTATTTACCAACAGGACAAAGGTTGGTTTATTAAAAACCAATTTTCCTTAAAAAAATAGGTAATAGGTAATATTAGTTAACTGCTATTTTCGTCTTTATAGTTTGATGGAAAATATCAGTTCAGTACAAAAAATCACTTTAGCCCAAAAAGATAACGCGCCGTTAAAAACGTTGAGAGCGGAACTAGCGCAAGGCATTATCTTTTTGGACTGAAGTGGCACGTTTAAAAAATGTTGAGGATGGAACTGACGTTAAATTTTTTTTTTTTTTTTGAACTGAAGAGTCATTTTCCAACAAACAAAAAAACGAAAATGACAGTTAACTTATCATAGGGCATGTTTGGCTTAACTTATTTGCTCCTTTTGCAAAAGGACTTTTGGCAAAAAAAAGTCAGGATTTCCTGACTTTTGCCTAGTAAAAAGTCCTTTTACCTTAAAAAAAGGAAAGACAAACACTTTTGAAAAGTCCTTTTGGCCTAAAAAAGGACTTCTACCTTCAAAAAAAGGAAAGCCAAACACCCACATACTCTTATTTTTCTTTTTTATGCTTCTAGTAGAGGGGAATCACCATGGAACTTTTTTTTTAACCAAAATGCCAAACACACATTAACAAAATTTGTAAATGCTAAACATTGATTTTAACTTTTGAGAGTCGATATCAAACCACATATAAACAAGAAATGACATGTGTATGAGAAGCCCGCTTTTGATTGGCTAACAAACCCAATAAAAATTTGATAAGGGGATCGGATTCAAAACTGTTGGATCGTCGTTTGACCCGACTGAGTCGTTCCGAAGAGTTTTATATCCAGTTTAAAGGCGGAATCAGTAAACCGGACACAGATACAGCTTATACTCTTTAATCTGTTGCTTTGATTGATAATAACAGTGTTTACAACCTGACAGAAAATTGGCAGCACTTCGTTACACCTTCAGAAGTCGCGTACCAAATGAAATGACAACAACCCTATATATAGACAAGATGATTTCGCTTGAACTAGTCCTGAAGCGAAATCATTGAAGCGAAATCACATGCCTTGAAGCGAAATCAAGTAATGTTGATTTCGCTTGAAGAGATTTCAAGCGAAATCTTCACATTCAACATGTCTAAACCCTAATTAATCCCTGTTGTTTGTACTTTCAATCACTCTAGACACAAGACTTGATTATGACGTAATCAACAGACATATAATGCACCAACAGACTCCCCCTTGGATGTTGATGAAGTCTTTGGCTACAAGTCTTTGTCTTTAACAATCTTCAAACCTTGTGAAAACTCTCTTCAATCTTTATCATCATCAGGCTCCCCCTTTCGTCAAGCTTCCGTGCTTTTAGGGATCGACACCTCTCTTTTCAGCTACAAGCTCCTCCTATCTTTCAGCTTGTCTTCAGACTCCCCCTTAGATTCTGTTCTCGGGATCGTAATCTGGATTAACATCTGCAATTTCTCAAACATTTATGAGTAACAACATTTTGAGTTCTCAATCAAATTCTCAACTCTACTCCCCCTATCAACAAACTATATAGATATAGCAGCATTAAAGAATCCAACTCCCTCACGGTTTATCATCCAAGTCCAACTTAATGACCTTGGAGATATCACAAACTGTTTTTGAAATTTTGATTTTAATTCAAGTTTCAATTTAATGAACTTGTTTTATTTTCAGAAACACAATCAGCTTACTTAGATTTTGAAACTCAGCACTCAGATATCGATTGTCGAAAATAAAGAAGAAATCAAAATCTTTTTGTATTTTCTGAAAAAGTAAAGCAATAAAGAAATATGTACAAACATATTTACATACAATATTTTTGTTTGAGAATGCGTTAGAGGATCATATCAGTTTATAACAAGTCACAAGTACCGTTGAGCTTAATTTCACAGAAAGAATTAAACAATTCACTTAGATTGTCGATATACTGATCCACTTTAAATTCTCACACAAATTTCAACTGATTTAGGATACGAATTAGGTATTTTAAGAACTTAAACTCATTCATGTGTCCCACCTCTTGAATATACTCCCGTATCCAAATCCCAATATTCAGTCTTACAGGTGAGTATACCTAGATGATATCTGTCAGGGGTTAAATGCGAGGGCCGTGAGAGCTCAGGTCGATCTTTCGATACGCAGAGAGATGACGGCTTCGACTTTTCGGTGTGTCCCCTTTAGAGGATCTTTTTTACAACAACCATGATTAGCATTTTTCAATGTTTCATCATTTTTTAGCTGAGGGTGGTGCTATATTTCAAGCAATGCAGAAAGTATTCTCCGGGGACTAGGTCAGAAATTCCTTTCAGCAGAAGTCCCGGGATAATACCCCAGATATCACTGAGTATAAAGACCTAGTATCTCAGAATAAGGGACCTTTCAAACGAGATTTCAGGGGTTACCTATATATCCAAGTAGTGTTCCCCACGAAATAAGTAAGTTTGAATTTATGTTTATATCCCGAAAAAGTTTACTAAATGTGCAAAAACCTATCGACACATCCACAGTGAGATCGTTTAACACATTTAAACTATCCATGTCTTTAGCATACTGTAACTGTCTACTGATGTACTATCATTTCCTCTTTTTACGCAAAACTCAATTTTTGAATTTTATCATGTTTTTGTCATTTTCAAATTTTCAAATGTTTTTGTATTTTCTAACAATATATCTCCCCCTAAAATGCAAAACCATTATAAAGAAAAATTTGACAACCAACACTGATAGCTTTGTCTCGCCATCCATTTTCTGCTTCTCATGCACTGATTTGCAGAAAATATAACATACCCCCATGATTTACAACCCATTGATTTTAACAGTTTGAAAACCGTTTTTCAATCTGATGAAAGTAATCATGTTTGTTCAGCCGTGAGGGTTTCGGCGTATTCAATCAACATACATTCAAAACAATTAAAAACAAACATATTTTTGGTTTTTAATTTTTCAAATTTTTAGGGTTTTGAAAATATTGTTTATTTATATACATAAAACTATCAAACTAAACTCCCTGTTTAACCAAACCAGGGTCCTGCAACCTCTTCCTGTGCCAGGTTGCTCCGATTGCCATTCTCACAATCTTCAGCTTCATTGAGCACCTGCACATTCAAACTTTATCAATCATTTGAACAATTTAACCCAGGTCTGTTGGACCTTAGGCATTTCAATGCAATAATGTTCATTCAATTTTGGAAACTCTTTGTCATTTAAAACTTGTTCAACTTTGACTTCAACTTTCTCATCTTTTACCAACTTCACTTGTTTCTTAACACTCCACATTTGGCCTTCCGGAGTACCTCTTTTGTAAAAATTTGTCTCTTTTTGAACCTTTTGATTTTGAACAACATTTTTAGGTTTCCAAAACTCTTGAGGTTTTGTCATATCAACAGATGTTCTCCAACTCTGTGTAGTTCTCAATCTGGGTGTGTGAGAATTCCAGGTCTGTCTTGAATCGAACCTGTTCGTGTTTGATTTCCAATTTTGATTTGAAGCAAACTTGTTTGTATTGAACCTCCAAGTTTGTTTCGAATCAAATCTGGTTGACCTTTGTCTCACATTCTCAGATTTCTGTTTTTCAACATCAACAGGCTTTGGATTTGGACACTTTCGTGCAACATGTCCAATTTGATCACATTTAAAACACACTTTCTTTGAAACATCCTTGGCCTGTTGTTGTTTCTTTTTCATAGCATCAAACTCATCATTAGACTGTTTCATTTTGAGTTCTTTTTCTTCTTCTAAACTACCTCCTTCAACAAAACTCATTTTTGCCTGAAACTTCGGCATTTCATGTTTGTTTCGATTCTGTTTCTTCTTAAAACCCAACCCAGCCTTCATGTTCTTCTTTTTGTAACCAGGTTTGTTATACGAACCTCTATGACTCTTACCAGCAAACTTTGAAATCTCGGATTTCTCAATCTCAACCATTTTGAAAACTTTGTCGACCTTTTCTGAAATCACATTCTGAATCGGGAAAACAACATCTAAGAATAGTTTGTCCGATCCAGTCATGGTATAAACCAATCCTTTTGAATCATCATTCAAATTTTTCTCGGATTTTGTGTTTTTCAGATAGCCATCATAAAGATTTCCTTCATCTCCATCCTGTGATTCAGACTTACCTTTTGTAGACTCATCTTTCAAAACGCTTTCAACAACCTTACTTACCACCTCTGAATCATTAGCATCATCAGATTTAGAGTAAGTCACATCGATACTTTCAGGTAACTGGTCAGCTATGTTCAAACCCTTTGCCACCTTTTCCTCATCATAAAAAGTATAGTTGTTTCTCAATGGTGGTAGTACCTGATGAAATTCTGAACCAATACCCTTTTTGCAATTTTCAGTATCTTTGTCATCTGGTGTGATGTTGAAAATGCGTTCGAGAATGTACGAAGAGTTATGATAACTTTGAAGTTTTGTAACAATCTTTTCTTTTTCAGCCAAGACTTGCTTAAGATTAGCAATTTCATCAACACATTTGTTCAATTCAATTTGCTTTTCTTTAAACCTTCTTTCATACATTTCTTTAGTTATTAAAGTTTCAGACAATCTTTGATCAAAACTTTTGACTTGGCTCTTCAAAGTATCATAAGCTTCTTGTACTCTCTGACTCGACCATTTTAAAGAATCATACTGTTTTTGTAAATCTTGAAATTTAGATTCTTTTTCAACACAATCAACACATTTTGTAGAACACAGTTGTCTATAAACATCATTATCCTTTTCAAGACCTTGACATTTCTGTGTCAAATTTTCAACTTTTAATTTCAAAATTTCTTCTTTTTCAATCATTTCTTGAAATTTTATCGTGAAACCATTTTCAAGTTTGTTTAAATCATTTTCTTTTGTTTTTATAATGTCATCTTTTTCAGTACAGATTTTGCACATTTCTATGCAATTCCTGCACTTTTGTTCCTTTTCATCAACCAATTCAACATTCAATAGATCAGAAGATTTTCTAACCTCAGTCTCATTCAGCACCAATTCTTCTGTTTCAACTTTCTGATCTTCCTTCTTTTCTTCTTTCTGAGCTTCTTCATTCTTCTGTTCTTCTTCAGCTTTCTGTTCCTCTTCAGCAGCAGTCTTCGCAACAGCCTTTACTTCTTCAATCATCTTCTTCAATTCTTCTTCTTTTCTCTTCTTCATCTCTACCACCTTTGGTAGACTTGCTTCACAAACTTCTCTAATCTTCTTCTCCAAATCAGGTAGATATGCTTTATCAGATAACCTTCGTGTGTTGAAAGTAGCCTGCCTTGGAATCAAATTTATTACAGCTTCGAAATCCACTTTTGATGGGTCAACAACTAGATTACCCCGTGGATCCATGTAACATTCCAACTCTTCATTCCATCTTTTAGCTCTCTGGGCTTCTTTGAATGGTTCATTTAATTTTCCAATTTCCCATCTTGCATAATCTGTTTTCCAATATCTATCAGGATCAATATCAGCCACAAATGCATAACCAACAGCATCTTCTTCAGGTAGAACTTCTTGACTCCAGTCATACCCTTCATCTTCGTATATAACTGCAAGAGCCCTTGATTTTTCTTCTGATTGCTTTAATCTTGGTGGCTCAGACTTGTTCTGATGGTAAATCGCCTTTCTGTAGTAATCTTCATTAAATGGATTTTCAGAATCATCAGGAGCATACGCATTTCTACACTCGCGCTTAAAGTGACCTCTTTGTTTGCATTTGAAACATGTCACCTTGGATTTATCAAATCCCAATTTGGTAGACGGTCCACCAATTGACTTTCTCCCCGTGATCTCCATGAACCTCTGTGCCCTACGAACCGCACTGGCCATACACCATCTGATGTCCATTAGTTCCATTTCCTCGGGGTCTAATTGATCATAATCTTCTTTTGTCAAATTGGTATTCCCAATCTTCCCTGCAACGAGACTTTCATATGATTCAAGTACAGATGCCAAGAAAACCATCTGTTGTTTTGCCGACTCTTCACTGAAATTCTGCCCATTCTTCAGATCCACTGCGATATTACACTGAAACAAATTCTTTGAAGCAGATTGATCAGAAGTTGTTGAAGAAGATCCACTGTGAAAACCACTGTGAAGATTTTCATTGTTCACTGATCTTGAGCTTTCTGCGGAAAATGCTGTTTTTGGAGACCCAGCCTGTGGTACTCTGTAGTAAAGCTCTACATTCTGCTGATAAGCTGGATTGTTGACTTTAGATCTCTTTATCTCCAACTCATGACTTTCAAATCTTTCAATCAGCAAATCTACTTTCAAATCTTCAGGCTTGATTGTATTTTTCAACATTAGAGCAAAGTATTTCCACTCTTGATCATCTGGTAATGAATCAAACAATTTATCCACCAGCTCCTCTTCAGAAGGTAAAATTTCATGTCTGGCTAACTCCATTTTCAGATGCCCAAATCTTTCGATCATTCTACAGACAGATTCATTTTTCATACAACTGAATAAATCAAACTCTTTACGCAACAATTTCTTTTTGTTTTTGACAATTTCATTACTTCCTACACACTTTCTCCCTAATGCTTCCCACAAACTCTTTGAGGTCTTTTCTTGTTCAAGTAACGAGATAATATCTTCTCTCACTGACTGTTTGATTAATGTGATCATTTTATATTCAGCTACAAAATTTTTTGTATCTATGTCTGTGAAATCTTTTGCTTCTATTAACTCTCCTCCCTCTTTGACTGGCTCAGTGTATCCATTTGTCAGTTTTAACCAGCTTTCAGGAGCGAAAGCTTTTACCCAACCTTCAAATCTGTTTTTCCACCAATTATAATCTTCAACTTTCATTAGCTTTGGTGGCTTCTGTTGACTTCCGTACATGTTCTCAAACTTCAAATTTTCTGAAATCTCTTTTGAATATTCTTTTATCTCAGATCTTCTATCTGACGATTCGGACGTGAACGCATACATGTCGCTAAACGGGTTTATGAAATTATCATCCATCGTGAACGTACCTGACAGAAAAATCAGTAAAACACTTAGAAATTTTTCAAAGTTTTGAAACTTCAGCAGCTTCAAGCGAAATTGTTGAAGTATATATAACTTCAAGCGAAATCAGCTC
The DNA here is from genome assembly GCA_030545235.1 of Helianthus tuberosus. Taxonomy (NCBI): domain Eukaryota; kingdom Viridiplantae; phylum Streptophyta; class Magnoliopsida; order Asterales; family Asteraceae; genus Helianthus; species Helianthus tuberosus. Next base: position 105,086,366 of record CM060431.1, on the reverse strand, counting down.
AAAATAACACTATTCAAACGAAATCAAGAACAATCTATTTCGCTTCAGCTTCAAGCGAAATCCGAAAACAAATCTGTTCAAGCGAAATCCACTATTTCGCTTCAGGAAGCTTTCAAGCGAAATCCAGCATAAACTATTTCGCTTCAGGAAGTCTTCAAGCGAAAACGACTAAAAAGTAGATCTGAAGCGAAATCAGTCAATTATCTTCGAAACCTTTCAAGCGAAACCATGTTTTAGGTAATTTTTAATGAGTTTTAATCTGAATTTGAGTCCGAAACTTTGTAGGTTTTGTTAATACTTAGTTTTACACGTTATACTCGAAAATCAATCCATTTTAACCGCTGGAACTAGCTCAGATCTGAAAAATACGAAAAAGAATGAGTAGAAATGAGAGAAATCGGTAGAATCAAGCTGTAGTAGTATGAACTCCTCGTCCTGAGCTCTGATACCACTTGTTGGATCGTCGTTTGACCCGACTGAGTCGTTCCGAAGAGTTTTATATCCAGTTTAAAGGCGGAATCAGTAAACCGGACACAGATACAGCTTATACTCTTTAATCTGTTGCTTTGATTGATAATAACAGTGTTTACAACCTGACAGAAAATTGGCAGCACTTCGTTACACCTTCAGAAGTCGCGTACCAAATGAAATGACAACAACCCTATATATAGACAAGATGATTTCGCTTGAACTAGTCCTGAAGCGAAATCATTGAAGCGAAATCACATGCCTTGAAGCGAAATCAAGTAATGTTGATTTCGCTTGAAGAGATTTCAAGCGAAATCTTCACATTCAACATGTCTAAACCCTAATTAATCCATGTTGTTTGTACTTTCAATCACTCTAGACACAAGACTTGATTATGACGTAATCAACAGACATATAATGCACCAACAAAAACTTTGTTGAGGTTACATTTAAACGGAGCAGAAAACATTGTTTTTATACCTTTTACACTATATTATATAAGAAGCAACAAACTTATGCATATCAAGGTTGTACAATTGGCTTTGGGAGATTTTCAAAAAAAAATTGGAATTTTCCTTTTTAACCCTAAGGTTTTAATCTTTCACAATTTAAGTTTAAAGTTTTAATCTTTGTTTTATTTTTAACCTTAAAGTTTTAATCTTTGACAATTTAAGTTTATAGTTTTAATCTTTGTTAATTTAACCCCTTTGATTAATTTTATTTTTCACTTCTAATTCAAAAGTTTTCATCTTATACAATTTAACCCCTTTGATTAATTTGATTTTTCACTTCTAATTCAAAAGTTTCAATCTTTTGCGATTTAACCACTTTGATTTTTTTTACTTATTTGTTGTAATCTTGCCTTTGAGAGTTTTCTAAAGAAAAAATGGTTATGCATATGGTTGTTGTAACCTTGGCTTTGAGGGTTTTTAAAAAAAAAATGATTTTTTAACTTTTCACTCAAATGTATTTCATATGGTTATGCATATGGTTGTCGTAACCTTGGCTTTGAGGGTTTTTAAAAAAAATGTTTTTTTAACTTTTCACTCAAATGTATTTCATAAATTACCTTTAAAAAAAACTATTTGTTTTTTACTTTTAACATAAAACTTTTTATCTTTTGCAATCTATCCTCACAACTTTTTTTACTTTCAACTTTGGTCCTTTATAATTTTTATTTTCCGCAAATTTTTTCGCTTTATGCTTCGTTCAAAAATTTTGTGACTAAACACATCGAAACGTGCGTCTTTGGTTTAACGTTTTTACGTTTCGTTCTAAATTTTGCGAGTTAACACGACGCAACGTACATGTGTGGGTGAACGTTTTTACATCGTCTATTTTTTCCCGTTTGAAAGGTTCAACATTACATGCGCGTCCTAAATCGATTTAGTTATAACTAAAGAATCCCCGCCGCATTGCGGCGGGTCGTAATTCTAGTTTGAATATAAAAAGCAATGTGTGTCAATTGTTGTACCTTTTCATGTCGGATATGTATTTACGATTAGGTTTTTTTGTTCGATGCGACTACTAAGTCAATCACCGTCAAGCATGTAGCGAGTGTTGTTAATTGAATATATACTATAACACACGTATGATTGCTAATTTATATATGATGCTTCTGAATGTTTCTTGATGGGTTTTTTTCAACAATCCACTCTTTCGTTTCCTACAATCGTATATGTTTCACTTTTTAATGTAAATAATAGCATAGTTACTTTCTTTTTCAAAAATAACATAATCACTTTCATAGAAGAAACCAAGATCATGTCGCAAAATGCATTGCTAATATTTAGATCGATTATCAGAAGCAAACGTTGTACATGTATATCTTTGATACCGTTACGCTAGATAATAATATCATGAGAACAAAACTATATAAATGCCTATAATAATAATATCATGACAAAGAGAAATAATACACAACGTACTAGTACATTATAAAGGCTACAAACTATACCATTTTCTTACACACCACCTTGTATTTTCTTATCTATCTATGTATACCGGTTTATCACAATAAACCGGCTTCTTGACCTATGAAATTAGTCATACTCATAACTACACACATTAAGTGATAGCCGTCTTCATTTTTGTGTTTGACGGTTTTTCACTCTTCAAATATCATCGATCCAGTCGCTGATATCAGTTTCATAGAACATTCCATCAACGACTTGGTCAATAAGAGAATCGATAAAGGCATTGCAACGAACCGAGAAGACACCCCCAACTCTAGTACGAGCACTCGTGAACCAAGCAAAAGCGGCAGCGAAGGCTACGGCAGCCAAGCAAGCCCCTGCACCCTCCTCGATTCCTTGTAAATCCGTCTTTCCAAATAGTGACTTACCAGTCACAATTTCCATTGTCACTGTTCCCGCAAATACAATCTATGGCAATAAATTATAGTTAGGAATGTTATAAATGTTGTGTCCATTGCACTAAATGTTATAAATTTATTTATTTTATCGTTTAATGAAACAAAAATTATTTTATTTTTTAAAAATCAGTTTTTACACATAACTTTACACTTGCAAGTATACTATTTGACAGTGGCAGGTCCAAGAATTTTTCTAGAGGTTCCTTTTGATAGATTCTTATTAATCATTACTATTTTTTTTCCAAATCATACAAGGTTTCCACTAATCTTTTCAATTTTCTCCAAACCGAGGTAGGAACCCCTAGATCCGCCCCTACTATTTGATGTCGTTGATCCGCCACAATTAAACCACGCAAAACATGTTTCTTTTAAATAAGTATATATCAAGTTTTATAACGCTCACAACTAACAACGACCTAATCATGTATAAAAATATAATAACTTTTATTTAATATATTGAATATATAATTACATAATAAATAATATTGTATATATAGTTATATGAAGTAATGAAAAAAATAATCAAATAGTTATGTTATATAAAAATAACTATAATTTTAAGTAAAATTATAATTATAAAATTTTAATTAATAATAATAGTAAACGAACCGAGCTTGAGCTTAAGGTTAAAAAATTATTCAGAAGCTGAGCATGTGCTAAGCTCCTTTACACCCCAAATAACAAAAAACTAATAGATCACACTAATTTATTAAGCGTGTAAATGCCCTTAAAGTTGAAAGATTACTCAAAAGCAGAGCTCAGCTTAACTCATTTACACACCTAGTAATATCACATATCTAATAAATCACACAAAATTTATTAACCATGTAAATAAAATAGATCACAAAATTTTATTAACCGTGTAAATAATACCATGGCTAGACGACCCGATATGATTTCAAAGTCATGGCTCTTTTTTGAACTCTCTATGTACTCCGAAAGCATATCGAAGAATCGCGACACATCATTATCATCATCACCTTCTACGTTCCGCATCTTCATCACTCCAAACCTATCCGAACCATAGGATCTAAGTGTGCACACCCTCGGTTGCAACAAGATCTTCGCGTTATCCGCTGTTATAGCGGCCGTGTTAGTCAGCCTGGCCTTCTGAACCGCGAGCGAAGGGACCGGTCCGGCCAGAGGATCATCTTTTTGAACCACTGGTTTGTCCGACTTGAGATGGCAAGCAATTGGCCGAGCAGCCAAAGCCATTGAACGTCAGAAATGTGATATGTGAGGGCCAAGGAAAGTACAAATAATAATAGGTTTATATTTTTAGTTTGAACCTTCGGTTTGTTGATAATTAACATTTGAGTTCTTTATTTTAGAGAAAAAGTTTACATGTAGACATGATTGGTAGTTGCTACGTAATTTTCACATCAAGTGACTTAACTTGATATATGGTCAAATAGAAAGTAACTAAAGCTTGAAAATCACATATTAAATTATTTTCTAACATTAACTAATATTACCATAATATAAATTAGCAACATAAAGTTGCTTTATGTTGTTGTACATTATGTATTGGGGGTCTTTCAAAAAATAATTGATTTTTTCATTTTCAACACAAATGTTTTTATCTTTTAAATTTAACCACTTTAATTTTTTAACTTTTTTTAAATGGTGTATGGATAGGATGTCGCTAATCGGGGTAGTAGTTAGTATCACCAAGTTAGTATTAAAATTCCCCGGTGTCGGGATTTGAACCCAAGACCTCCAAGAGAAGCAAAGCTTCTCCACCTCCCCTTGACCACTAGCACAAGAGATCATTGGTATAATACGTTATGATTATACGGTATAAATTTGATTTACTTTATGTTTTGATCCAATTGCAATGCTTATATAGGTTACATTAAGTTCGACTGGATAGGTCGAAATGCGCGTTTTCATATGGTTAACGCATCACGTAACATTTGTACTAATCCATTCGATGTTTGCACTGTGGCCGCGACGCAACGCGCGCGGGTGTTTTTGCTAGTTATAAATTAAACAACATTAAAAATATAGGATAAATAATAGTTTGGTGATTTTAGTTAGGAGTCACAATCATGTCACGTTAGCGAGTTTAAACATTGGAATACTAAACTTGAACACTACATATCTGTAACAAATACCAACTCTAACTCATACATACTCAAAGCCATGTACGAAGTTATAAACGTTTTGTGTTAAATGAATTAATCTAGTTGTAGATGAGTTTGTCGTGTTGACCTTGTAAAATACATACGTCTTATTCTATTTTTAAATGGGTCAATTTATTTAACTAAAGAGACTAAACAACCCAACACAACATATCTATTAAATGTGTCTTACATGACAACTAAAAACCTAACTATCTTCATGTCCGATACATGTTATGTTTATCAAGAATTATCACCACTTATTTCAATCGCATGATCTACCAAAACTGAAGAAAAAAAAAAAGTAAAAAACAATCCACAATTTTGATAAAACCTGAAGATTAATCTTGAATAATTAGTAAAGTTGGGGGTTTATTTAATATGTTTTATTAAAGTTTGGTTTATTTTAGGTAAGTCCTGGAGAGAAAGTTTAATAATTAGTTTAGGAAATGTTTAATATCTTGGAGAGCAAGTTTAGTAGTATTATAAATAGGGGTCTAGGTTATTGTTTTTATTTGTCCCTTTTCTTTGTAAGTTCGTATGTTCGTTTGAATGAATAGAAAGAGTCGTGGGTTTGTCTCCCCAATACCTCGTGTTCGTGTTTGTTGATACGATTGTTTGAACCGTCTGGGCCAACAATTGGTATCAGAGCTTTGGCTCGTTATAAACACGGTTCGTTGCACGAAAAAAGGTTCACGATTTAGTGTGTTACGTAACTTACGTTCCAAGATATATCTCTGGTAATAGGCGTTTGAAGGTTCGGAAGATCGAGAGTTAATTGTTTCGATTTTTAATCAAATTAAATCTATTACAATTCCTTGGGAATTGTGAATAGCCTATCTATTCGAAGGGTCCGTAAGTGATAACTCTCCTTGCTATTCGTTTGAACTAAAAGTAAGTAATTTGTTTTTTTCATGCTTGCGTCGTTCAAAGGAAGTGTAAAGAAGCTTTGAATTTCAATTTCTGTTTTGTTGTTGGTGAGTGTGTAGTATCCAAGAATAAAAAAAGAAAAAAAAAACTTGTGGTTTATTTTTGTTGGCTTTGATTGTTGCTGTTGATTTAAAAAAACACAAATATTATTTGTGGATATTCCTCTTGTTGCACGAAGAGAAAGAAACTAAAGGAGTTTTGATCGAGAACAAGTTGGTGTCTAAAGTTCGTTTGTACGCAGAAAAGAAACCCGAAAACAAATTATGGCCGGTGATAAAGAAGGGAACTCAGGAACAATGAAAGAAGCAATGGGTGGTTTTGTTTTGCAAGCACCGAAGTTAACTTCGACCAACTACGCAGCATGGTCGGTTATGGTGAAAGTTGTTTTGGGAGCGAATGGTTTGCAAGATGCGATTGACAAAGAAAATGGACCGGGAATTGAAGAAAGAAAGAAGTTTATGGCCTTAGGTGTCATCTTCCAGACCCTACCTGAAGACGTGATGCTTCAAATGGCTAAGTATTCAGAACCGAAAGATGTCTGGGAAGCGCTAAGAGTTCGTTATCTTGGTGCAGAAAAAACGCAGAAAGCTCGTATTCAAATGCTAAGAAGCGAGTTAGATGGACTGAAGATGAGTGAGACAGAAAGTATTGATGAATATGCAGGGAAGCTGGGTGGAGTACAGTCAAAGTACAAGAGCTTGGGAGCAACCCTCAAAGAAGAGGTCGTGGTGAGAAAATTCTTGAACTCTATGCCGGATAAATATTTACTTATTGTTTCTTCAATCGAGCAATTCGCAGATATCAAAAAAATGACGCTTGAAGAAGTGGTTGGACGTTTGAAGGCATATGAAGAAAGAAACAAGTTCAAGAATGTGAATGAAAGTTCATCACAAAGTCAACTTATGTTCACCCAGAATGAAAAGAAAGTTGAAAACTACCGAGGACGTGGAAGATACAACGGACGTGGAAGAGGGTATCCAAGATGGAATAAGGAACGTGAGAATACGAATGATGAACAAGGTGAAGATCGGAAAAAGAAGCCTGAAGAATGGCAAGACAGAAGAAAGAACTTGAGGTGCTACAACTGTGATAAGATTGGGCACTACTCGAGCGAATGTAAAGCACCGAGCAAAGGGAAAGAAGAAGCGAATCTGACAAAGACAGAAGATGTACATGATATCGATCCATCTCTGTTCATGGCAGTTTGTTCGACAAAGAAAGTAAGTTTGAATGAAGAAAGGGCTATCCCTGGTGTTTTTGAAAAGAATGAAGAAGGAATGTGGTATTTAGACAATGGTGCAAGTCATCACATGTCAGGAAAGAAAGAGTTTTTTACTACCTTGGATGAACAAGTTTCGGGTCAAGTAAAGTTTGGTGATGGATCCGAGATTGAAATCAAAGGTAAAGGGAATGTAACCGTGGTAAGTAAGAATGGCGAAAAGAAAACGTTTTGTGATGTTTTCTATATGCCTAAGTTGAAAACCAATCTTCTTAGTTTGGGACAATTGGATGAAGAAGGTTGCAAGATTGAAATAGCCAATGGGATGTTAAGGCTACATGATCAGAAAGGAAGATTGTTGATGAAGGTTCAGAGAAATCTGAATAGAATGTACAACATCAAGCTTCAAGTATGTTGTAATTCTAACAAAATTGAAGATGAAAAGAAAGAAAGTCCTGATGTGAAACCGATTAAGAAAGTGAGGGAAATTCTGTTTGGAACGATTCCAAAGGATTTGTTTGGAGTTTTTGAAAGTATTGGTCAAGAACGAGTTGAAGAGAAGAAGCAAGTTAAGAAAGAACGTAGCAATGCGGATTCCAAGTTAAATGCTGAAGGAATGAATGCAAAGTTTGAACAACCAGTGAAGCAAGTTTGTTATAGACAACTGAAAAGGAGGAACAAAGGCAAGAAGAAAAACAATTCAAGATTAAGGGGGTGAATGAAGGTTAATCTTGAATAATTAGTAAAGTTGAGGGTTTATTTAATATGTTTTATTAAAGTTTGGTTTATTTTAGGTAAGTCTTGGAGAGAAAGTTTAATAATTAGTTTAGGAAATGTTTAATATCTTTGAGAGCAAGTTTAGTAGTATTATAAATAGGGTTCTAGGTTATTGTTTTTATTTGTCTATTTTCTTTGTAAGTTCGTATGTTCGTTTGAATGAATAGAAAGAGTCGTGGGTTTGTCTCCCCAATATCTCGTGTTCGTGTTTGTTGATACGATTGTTTGAATCGTCTGGGCCAACAAAACCATATTAACAATTTGCATAATTTACTCTATTTTATATAAACTAATCGAAGTAGACACTCTTAGTAAGGTTTACGTATATGTTTGATATACTTTCATTTCAATTAAAAGAAAAAGGGATTTATTTGAGCATTGCTGGAAAGATGGAGGGTTTCATTTTTCGTCAATGGGTTCAAAAAGGTTTTACCGTTGGCATTTTAGTCTACTGGGTTAACTTCATTCATTTTTTCTGTTAACGAGAAAAACGATTTGGTCATTTTATATGTAGTTCTGTTAACTAGAAGGGCAATTCAGCCATATAAAATGACCAAATTGTCCTTCTCGTTAACTGGAAAAAATGGATGTAGTTAACAAAGTGGACTAAAATGGCAACGGTGAAACTGTTTTGGACCTACAAGTCAATGTTTTAAAATCCGGTTTTTTAATCATACCGGATTAGGCACAAAAATGGTTGAACCGGGTTGTGCCGGGTGGTTCAACCGGGTTGACTAGTTAATTGTATAATTTCATAAATTACAACATTAACTCAAAAAATAATCCAAAATTGGATTAAAATGGAAATCTGGAACGAACGATGGGGTGATGGAAGTCTGGAACAAGTCACGAATGATGAGTGATAAAGCAAGTTTTGAATTTTGATCGATGGAGATAAAATATCTAAAGTTGTTAGGTTAAAGCTAAGAGTAAACATGGAGATGGGACGATAAAAAGTAAAATTCTAACCCAAAAACAGACTTGAGACGGTACCGGTATAACGGTTCAAACCGGTATACCGAATTTTACCCGCGGTACAAAGTCTATGCCGTTTCTCCTAATTACCGGGGTGTTTCGGACCGGATTTATATTCGGAAACGGTAATACCGGTATAACCGGCTGGTATTTACCGGTTTTTAAAACATTGCCCACAGGCGAAAAATGAAACATTCGGACTAAACTGACAAAATGGCCCAAACCACAGGAACTAAAATGACATTTAACTCAAAAAGAAAAAAGCAATGTGTGTCGATTGTTGTACCTTTTCATGTCGGATATGTATTTACGATTAGGTTTTTTCGTTCGATGCGACTACTAAGTCAATCACCGTCAAGCATGTAGCGAGTTTTGTTGATTGAATATCTACTATAACACACTTATGATTGCTAATTTATATATGATGCTTCTGAATGTTTCTTGATGGTTTTTTTTTTGGTTATTGGATTTAATCACCCCCAACTATTGGTCGCTGCCACCCTCAACTATCACTTTGACGTCCGTCACCCCTAACTTAACACTTGATGTGTTCTGTCACCACGTTGTTAACTGATCACTAACTTTTGAGTTTGTTACTATACTTTTGGGGGTATCTAAAGATCCCAAAAACCTTCCTAAGATCCCTATGACACCCCAAAAGTATAAAAACAACATTAAAAGTTAGTGATCAGTTAACGACGTGGTGACAGAACACACTAAGTATTAAGTTGGGGGTAACGGCAACTGGCGTCAAAGTGATAGCTGAGGGTGGCAGCGGACAATAAACAATAGTTGAGGGTGATTAAATCCAATAACCTTTTTTTTCAACAATCCACTCTTTCATTTCCTACAATCGTATATGTTTCACTTTTTAATGTAATAATAGCATAGTTACTTTCTTTTTCAAAAATAACATAATCACTTTCATAGAAGAAACCAAGCTCATGTCGCAAAATGCATTGCTAATATTTAGATCGATTATCAGATGCAAACGTTGTACATATCAGATGCAAATGTTGTATATGTATATATCTACTGTTATTTGTAAAGGTTGGATTTAGTGGCAACAAAGGGTAAAGTAAGTGTGACGGGTAGGTGATTTTAATACATGGAACACGTTTCAATGATGTAAATATTTATGAAATGCACATACACACAACTTCATTATAAGGTTAGAAAAGTTCTCATCGTACTCTAAATACAAACTTATCTTATCCGCTAAGGTTTTATTTTTGGCTTTTTTTAGATTTGCTTTTTGTTCAGTATTATATAACACTCTAATTTGCAACATTTTGTTGCATTAAAACTTGTACCTTAAGCTTGGTTGATGTCTCATGCAACAAAGGTTGTACAGACTGCTTAAAGTCATGTACCAGTTTTGTTGGTACTTGACCTTAACTTTTCCATACACATAACCCCTACCTGTAACAATTGTAGAGAGACATAAAAGAGAAGGAGATGCAAACTTTAGAGAGAGAAAGTAAGAGTCTGACAAGTAGAGAGAGAGCAACAAAGAAAAAGGGATCCGATGGGTTCCGACCGCCGGTGATGGCAGAGCCATGGTGCCAGATGAAGCTACAACAGTGGTGGTCTAGGTAATGTCGGGTTGGAGAAATAAACAACAGTGGTTGTGCTAGGGTTTGACAGAGGATGATGGTGGTGGTAAGTGGCGGTGGTTCAGTTGACAACTGTGACGACCTATTCCTTTTCTTAAAACCCCCTTCTGTCTTGTCTCTCATGTCCTTATCCATTCCTCTGGGGTTATCCCCCTTCTCCGACGAAGGATCCGACGGCGGTAGTGATGGCCGACCATGATGAAGACGATGGTGTTTCATTTGTTGAGAAGTGACGGTGGTAGTGATGGCCGGGAAGACGATAGTGTTTCTTTTGTTGAGAAGTGGCGGTGGAGACAAAGATTAGGGTTCCACGATGTCTTCTGGTATAGTTCCGGCCAAACTCAGGTAAGGTTCGATTCTATTGCATGTTTCAGTATTCCGTCATTTTTCAGTACTTTCTTGAATTTATATTATTAGAGTCGGTTTCTATTTCTTTATGCACATTTAACAAAAGCACATGTACGCAATTTAAATTTTAATTGATTGGGTGGGTTATTGGTTCGATTTTGGCAAAATAGGGTTATGTTTTCATCTAGATGAGTTGTTTATTGGGTTTGATTGGTGGATTCTTGTGGTTGAGTTTTAGTTTTCTGAAAAGATTTAACTTGGTTTTTGATTGGCGGCTAGGGTAGCGCCCAAAACCAACAGATGAGTGCTTGCATATTCTTTCTTTAACTATGGAGGCAGAATCTATTCAGATATGTAAAAAAGAAAGGTGCCCAACTTTGTGTGGGTAGTGTCCCAGATGAGTTCCCAACCCGTTAATGAATTATTTGATGCATTTTCTGGTAGTTTATTTTTGATTTGGCATTGCAAAGATTATATGTAACCATGAATGGTTGATTTTGATGATATTACATAGTTAAACAACTTGATATTATGGCTGAATCGAACTAATTTATACCTCATGAAATTGTATTTAACATATGCATACCACATGCTCGACTAAATGTCTGTGAGTCCTAAACAGAAAGTTGTCATCTTGCTTTAGTATTTGCATCCCAATTAACGCCTGTTTGTTGTAGTATTATATTGTTTATGACTCTGGTATTTCGATTTATAGTTTTCACTTCTAGACTTTCTGGTACATGAAAGGAACTTATATGGTTGATAATTGAACTACTCATTGGCTTACTGCATGATAGTATTTAACACGGTTGTTAATAAACTCTTTCGTGTAGTAGGGTACATGAAGGGAATTGAACTCTAGTGCTTAGTAGTATTTAAACTACTCGTCATTAATACCTATCCACAAGAATCATAGCTCTGAAAACATAAAATTGAAAAGTATCTACATTTCTAACATGAGATTAGTTACAAGTTTATTAGAGAGAAGGTTGTAACATTTTTTAAATCACGCTTATCAACACCCTTCATGCTACTAGCCATGGTAGCATTAGGGATTCCAAGCATGACTTCAATTTCGGCATTGCTTAGACATAAGAACATCCTGTTTTGGCCTTGCTAGAGTTTATCATTTTGTTTTTTTTCCTTCTCCTTAGTTTGCTTTTGAACAATTTGTGACTTCCTTTTATGCCCTACTTGATATTCTTTGAATCCATCTTACCTCTAATCAACATGAAAAACAACAAATTAATATATGATCAATCCTATACAAACCTATTAATAAATATATTACTTACATTATAAGTGGTTCTTTAATTTGGTTCTTGAAGATTAGTTTGATAACTGATTGTTGTTATGTTTGTACGGTGGTTTTGTATAAATGGTTTTGGTGATTTTGGTATTAGAGAAAATGGTTTACGAAAAGGCTTTGGTGTTTTTTGGTATTAGAGCATATGTTTTGATTGTGTCTTCACTATAGGTTGCATCCAATTAATATAACACTGCAATTAGTATACAAGCATGAGACATAATATAATTTGTTATTTATTTAGGAATATGACGATCTATCACGGGTTATTGTTTTTGGACGATCATTAGTGTTTAAGAAAGAAACTATCTTATGTAATTAACTCAATCGCTGCTACTCAATGAAAACCGACTGAATATAAATATAAACATAGCCCCCGCCGCATCGCGGCGGGTTACATTTCTAGTTGTATTCTAATTAGAGTTTAATTTAATTTATCCTGTTTACATTTGTTTTATTTTGATTTTCATACATCTTTATATATGATTGTGTGTGTTATTACTTGAAGAAACAAATCCTAGCTGGATGGTTTTGGATCCGTTCCCACAGGTGGTCTTGTCTGAGAATCGTGAATGAACTTCGAGAAAGTGCCTGCATAATAGAACATGTCGTTAGACTCGTAACAGAGGATTCCTCCCTGTTAGTTGTGACCACATTCGGCATGAGAATAAGTATGTGTAATGATCGGAATAAAGTATGGTTTAAAGAAAGATATCGGAGAGCAGGTTACCTTTTGAGGAATGACCTCACCTCTGTATATACCACAATCAATTTCGATAGGTGGTGTGGTCCCTGCTCGAATAACCATTTGACTGATGTCAATCTTGCTCTCATTGGTGAAAAATATTATATGCTCGATGTGTGAGACCGAGGAGGAATTTACCCTAAATTCTTATGGGCCTTTGATCTGTTTGTTCGAGACATTTGGGCCGAAGGGTCTATTTTGTTTATCAGTTATGTTTAGACATAATGGAAAACATGAAAACATACCTTTGATTGCATCAGCACAGGCCAGCAGAGAATCCAGATGGAGACGTAGCAATAGTGTTTGACATGATTGTCAGCTTGATCTGGTTCCTCCTTAGGGTGCAATCTAATGATGGTGATGATGAAAAACCGATAAAGGGTAATCGACTATAGGAGAGGAGGCGATTTGATGTTATGAGTAATTAGGTTATGTGTCTAACCCTAAAACCTCCACATAAGTCTCCTTATATATGCACCCAAGAGGAAACCCTAATTAGTTAATAAGGGTAATTAGGCCCATCAACAATTAGAAACTAATTATTTAATAGGTTATTATATATTTTGATCTATATAATGTAAATGATTATAATGGCTACTAGATTAAATATAAAATAATATATATTTAATCTTACATTCTCCCACTTAGCCGAGTAATTACTATGAGTATTAGATAAGCCTGATCAGGAGTTAACACTCATTTTAGCCTTAAACAAGTACTATAGCAGAGAAATACGACCGTTGAATCATTATGCGACTCAGGACCCCAAGAGTCATAATATAGCCTTAATTTAAAACCTAATCGTTATGATCAAAATACGCATAATCCCTTTGTTTGATTTGTAACTTTATTTGTCTATATGCCATTATGCCGGCTTGACATATTCTTATAGACAGACAAAATCAAACTGATGAGGAAAATTAACTAATACTTATTCATTCATAGTACGATATGCAGTTGCGCACGATCATCAATTAATACCCGACTATGAGCTCTCATAATAAGACTTATGGGTAATAGCCCTTCAGTTATAGGATCCTTAAGCATATCATGAATGTATTCGATACAAAACTTAGTTTCCTCAATTCGTTCATAAACGAATAATTAATTGCGTATCGAAATTTAATGTAGCACCTCTTGAACTGTTACTATTCAAGGAGTCATGGTAGCTGACTTTATCACACTAAGTCTTCAAAACATTAATTACATGGAGTTAATAAACTTATGAGTCCACTGATAAATTTCCAACAACATTTAGTGACTATATTATGTCGTTATAACTTAGGTTGTTATTATCAGTTTATTATGACTCCTCCATGAGATAGGTTTTGTCTGCTGACATAAAGATATACCCGAAATAACATTTTGTCATCTTTGAATATCGCAAAGTTAAAGTAATAAACCGGTTTGAGTCCTCACTTCTTCTTCAAATCATCGCCTCTCGTTTCTTTTAAAGATATTGTAATACTCTATTAAATGCTTCACGTTAATCTAGACATATCTAGTGTGTTGCAATGTGAGTAATATCTAAACGAGTATAGACTTGAACTTACATAAGGCTTCTAATTAATAAAGCGTAAGTAAATAATCTCATTTATCCTATTATCCTCAAAAGGAGAGCAGTATTGTTTGTTACATGTGTAAGGACCCATTTAAGGCTAAACTTATGGAACGAAACTAATGTCCCATTGGGTCTATCTCGGCATGTTATGATATCTATCACGAAAGAGATATCTCTGAGATTTATTATATCAAAGTTTGTGTTAACAATGCTTTGACTTATGTAACATATACCTGTCAAAAGAATATCATCTATACAGACAAGTTTAATTTAGTCGCTCCCACTCATCTTCAGGTAGGTACATTAATCCACTTGGTTGTTGATGAAAATAATCACGTTAAGATTTTATCACATTATGATGTTTGCATTAACCCATACATGGATTTTATTGGCTTACAAATAAAGTGTTCTTTAACCTTCAGTTTGGAACTTTCAGGTTGTTTTATGAACATGTAAATATGTCGGCCAGTTTGTTAGGGAAAATTCTTTTTAATGTTCATCTAATGTAGCTCAAAACTATTATAAGCTACTAGAACAGTAATGATCCTCAAAGAAATCTTTGATAATTTATCTCTTCCTAAGTATAACCTTTGACAATCAATCATGCTTCTTTGTGTCTTAACGCTTATATTAGGATTTGGTTTAGTTATGAACACTCTTAGGTAATTCAATCAAATCCCAAACGTTATACGAACACATAAAATTAGTTTTACTAGAAAACAGTTTTATTCCATTCAGAAGATTGATTGACGCTAATGGCTTAATTAGAAGAGATAGGATTAGTAAATTTTTCCAAAATCCATTTCAACTTCAGTTAGGGAGGTTATGTAATCATCAAAGTTAGTAGGTTTTTAAACCTAGATGACCTCCTAAGTTGATTATTGGGTTTATTAGAAGTTTCAGTTTTATGGATTAGCTCTTGGTTAGGTTGCTATCATTTTCATTCTAAGTTTGTAAGAGTTGGTGCAGTATGGTGTACAAGAGGTGTAATCGTTATTAAATTCGGAGTGAAATTTAATGACACTCTTCCCCCCGCCTCTTGTATTCCTTGCAAGTCATGATAAGGACTTTGACTGCTCCCACTGACCTTAGAAATCTTTAGGAACTCAGCATGCTTAGGGTCAATATTTAACGACCAACAAATTCTAATAGAGAAACAAGTTAATGACGTTAGTCGTGATTTCTCTTGTTGAGGATTATGCTAGTTTAGGTAAGAAAACTAAGTGTGCCCACAATTAAGCAACAATGATACTTTTGTAAGAGTAGCATTAGATTTTAACGAGACAAGTTTTGATGGAACAGTGTCGTGATGGAGCGGTGTCTTGTACAAGAGGTGTAAATTTAGGTAATGTAAAATTTTCACTCCCCCACCTCTTGCAACTATTGCAAGTTATTATTAAGACACTTAATGCTCCCACTGATCTTTAATATCTCTAGAATGCTACAAGAGAAGTTTCAATGAGGTACGTGACGTGGGAACCTATCATATATATGTTAGACTTTATTTGATTTCTTTAATGTCCAGATATCATAAGAAACTTAGAGACATTTAATAGAAATCTTATTAAGTATATATATGAAATAGATTTCTTTTAATATTGTGGGCTATATGCGACAAAATGTAGATACAAGTAGATAGTCATTAATTGATAAATGAATTATGTCTGAATATTCCATTTGGAATAAGTTCCACGAGTGTCAATGAATGACTTATGATGGACCTATACTTATTCCTTAAGCCAAGTAATATTTAGGGCTTTAACGACATGATTTAAAATCACTTAGAATGAGATTAGATAAAAAATCATCCTCATTAACCATGTCATGATTTCTCATGAATTTCAGTTATAATGGATGAAATTTATAGGTCTCATTTTCCTTTTGTCAAATTCTCATTTACATGATGACAAAAGTTGTGAAAGTGTAAGGTATCATCTAGTTTTATCTTAATAATGTTTCAATCCAGATATTTAGAACAAATAAGATGAGAGTTTAAGGTAAGTGTGACTTTATGTTGACTATGCAAACCTCACAACATTCATAACATTGCTTAATTATGATACTATATTCTGATTAATCTTCAGAATATATAAGGTATCGAAAGGCGTTGTTAGAAGACTGCTTATTATGGTTATTATAGCCGTAACATTTAATTTTGTCACTAACTCTCATGTTAGTTATTTGTTGACTTCTGGTAAAGAAACATTTAAAACTAGAGTCAACTAATCATGTGTTAATAGGAATATTAAAATTATCATACTTAGATATCATTAATAATTGACTATCTAATTAATTTATCCAACTGTTCTTTAGAATAATGGATAGTCTCGTTGCTTATGTCTAGTCTAATGGCATAATTATACAGTGAGATTTTCCCTTGAAGAACCTTAGAGGTGGAATTAGTACTTGTAATTTGTCTTAGAACAATCCTTTTTTAAAGTTTAAGTGGCTGTAAGGTGAGTAACAACTTATTTTCCAGCTTCAAACATTTATTTCTTTGTACATATGTTGCTTATCAACACACTCATTATACTTTGGTACTTTTGAGTGTTATAGTTGATTTATAAGGCATCAAATTGTACAAGCGAAAATCTTAGTATGTAATGTACTGGAAAATGTACTTATTTCCATGCGTAAACCCTTAACTTTATGGGTCATGGTATTGTACATTATTATGTATTCACATATACCACTTAACTTTATAGTTTATAATTTTAAAGACCGGATTAGAATGTGGTTGAGACCCGACAAGTTTGTATACTTGTATAATATGGGTAAACTAAACACATTCTGGATTTTGAGATAAAAAGATAAGGTTTGACCCGTTTCGCTTAGTTTATGCAAACTAGTTACATAAACCGCACCGAACGCGAATAATGCGTAACGGGTAACCAAATAAGTCATGAACAGGTTTCCTAAGTTAATATGGCTTAAAATATGTTGTGATATCAGTAAGATACCTTCCATTATGCCCAAAACGAATTTAAACTCAAATTTAACCCCGAAGGGGTATTTTGGTCATTTTAAAGGTTATAAAAGAGTTTATGTATTAATCTGAGGTTTAGGTCTGATATAATCAGTAAAAATACTTAATTTAATAAGTTATATCAGTAGGGTATTGCATATGTGTGAAATTTATCACTTATAACCCAACTATGCACCGAAGGGGCATTTTGGTAATTTCACATAGGCTTTAAAAGGTCAAATCTGGAAATCTGGGTTCAAGACTTTTTCTTACTGTTAAATTATAAAAATTTACTTAAAACATCAGTAGGTATTAAGTCTTATATGTTAAAAATAGTTTTAACTCATACTATGCGTTTAAAACGCGTAAAAAGGCGGTTTTAAGCGATTTCTGGGTTTTATAAGAAAAGCTGATATTTTTATCATTCCATAGGGCTTAAAATATTCTATTTATCATATAAGATCAGTAGAAAAAGGTTTGGTATCAAAATGATTTGTAAAACTCATTTTATAGGCCAAAAGGGCCAAACCGACAATTACCGAATCAAAGCTAGAACCCTATGTTATGCTCAGCCTAAAAATAAATAAAAATATTCAAAAATCCCAAAATATTATTTTACATCAGTGGGTAAAATTTTTGGTATCAAAATTTGGGTTTAAATAGGATATATGCTAATTATGCCGTTTAATTAATAAAAAGCTTTTCATTTACGCTAATGAGCATAACTCCTAACCTAGACCTCAAACTGATGTCAAATTTTTAGGGTAATTTAATAAATTAGTAATAAAGGTTTCTATCCTCTCACATTTTCAAAAATCTCGTTTTAAGGTCAAAAGGGCATAATAGTCAACATTTAGGCATATAACGGAAACATGCATATGAATCGGATAACTAAGGAACCAAGTTGTATAACCTCAGAGGGTTACACTAACCTATAACCTGGTCCTAATGGAATTCTAAGGCATGTCTAAACTAAGCTAAATCGGGTCAGAACTGAAAGTCAAAGCAAAAGTCTACTTTTGCGACTTTCGGTTCCGAACCGAGCCTATACTTAGAATTGTCGGGTTGAACATGCTTAAACATGTTCTTATATTAATTACCAAGTTATTTAAGTGTTAAAACATGTTCCATAACTTCTGTATTATTAGTTATGAATTTATTAGTAAAAACTGACTCGTTTGACTTTTTATTAAGAAGTTTGACCCGAAAACTGACTGAGTAAACGTGGTAATTAGGAGGTGCCCTTTTGAGGGTTTAACACCTACCTAATTACGGTCACGTAGCCATGTTCGTTGCGAACAATGGCTTAACCGTTTAAAAGTCAAGGCATTTATCGAAAACGCTTGACTTTTCGGCTATAACGCTAAATAAAACAAACAAGTCACGAAAGGACACTTACAAGGGTCCAATGGACTGAAGGAGGTTCTCAAGAAGCTCAAGATCCTCTCAAAAATTAGAGAACAAGCAGATTGAAGGAAAAGGTGTGAAGGAATAAGTGCAAACCCACTTCTATTTATAGTTTTCAGGATTGTACGAGATCATGACAAGTGTCGGGAGGGATAACCAGATTAAAACAGGTGTTAAGTGGTTTTATTATACAATGGGCAACCCCTAGAATCGAATTTGTGAGTATTGGAAACTATTTTCAGCAAAACCAGCAACTAAAACTAGTTTCTGCAGCTGTACAGATCTACGCGGCCCGCGTAGATGATCTGTATGGGCTACGCGGCCCGCCTACAAGTTAGACCAGCAATTTAGACTTTCAGCATATGCAGTTTCAGTCCCTGTACTTAATAAATGTCATTTCTGACACATGTAAGGCCCGTTAACCTCATTTCAAGGCTCTACTATGATGCCTAAACATAGGGGACATGAAACATGCTCAAAAATATGTCGGATGTCGGTTCGTTTGGCCGTACGGTCACGTTGTTCGTCTAATTACGACGAAACACGAACGGATGCGAAAAACGACCCAAATTACGCGACGAATGGAATTTTATCATGCCGATCACTAAAATAAAATATTTTAATGCTTACATAAACTTTTGGATGTCCGGATATATTCAGAATGTAAGATATGCGCGAAAATGCAAACTTGTGCACTTTTTGACACTTTTAGCCCCTGCTTGACTCAAAAGTTTGTTTTTGCGCACCAAACACCTCTAAGCCTATATTTAAGCTATATAAAGGATAATTAGGGCATGTTTAACTCATGGTAATATTCCGGAAGGTCCGTTACCATACGAATCGACATACTTTTGCAGTTTGACGCAAATAATCCTTTAATCGCACAAAGTAGCGCGAAATGTCGTTTAATAACATCCAAGCCTTACATGGACCATAATGGGCATTCCCAAGCATGATTTTAATTATTGATATGCTCTCGATCGCTTAAATGGTCACCAAAAGGCGTAGATTCAAAAGTTGATGCTTTAGGTCCGTCTAATGCACAAACTTGCGCATTTCATCGTTTAATAGCATCGAAGCCTCATCTAGTCCATATTAGGCGTTCTTGAGAGTATTATAAAACATCACGATGCTTCGGGTTCGCTAAAAGGTCATTCAGAGGTATAATTAAACATATTGACACTTTTAGTTCTTCTAACTTGCAAAGTCGCGCGTAACTTTACTTATAGGCATAAAAACCTTAGACGACCAATAATTGGCATTCCCGAGAGTATAATAAAATATCATGAAGCTCCCGGTTTGTTAAAAGGTCACTCAGAGGTAAGAATTAACATGTTGACGCTTTCAACCCTTCATTGCGCAAACTTTCAATTAGAACTTATTTTAGGTATGCTAACACTTCCAGTCCTTTCATAATCAAGGTTTTCGATTTTTTTTTTCGAAAAATTAGTCCCTTAAATTCAATGTTTGACTTCATTAGGGTTTATTACACATGTCAATACATCATTGGACGTGATATTACGAGGTGTTACATCCTCACCCCCTTAAAGAAATCTCGACCTCGAGATTTGCTAAAATGCTGGAAGTACTTTTTGTCGCATAATGGACTTAACTTCTATAGCATATCTGGAGCCTCTCCAAGCTCCCAAGTTGACCTCTATAATATGTACTTGTATCCTTTTTGGAGCTTCTTAACCTGTCGATCCTCAATCGATACAAGTTTCTCATCATATCATAAATATGCATATCATTATGTGATAATGCTTCTCGACTTATTGGTGAAACACATCCTTAAATAATTAGTGTGTAATGCATTGCGAGCTCCGCCAAGCTCCTTAAAAAGGATTTAGCTTATAAGCTATTTGATCTTGATACATTCGATTCCCTTGAATGATTCTATATATTCAGAGCTTAACTAGCCTGATAATTAACAAATTGGCACACCCTTCCAGGGTGATATCTTTTGTTGAACCTTATTCCTTAACAAGAACTTAGGAGGGTTGCTACTTTCATTAATCCTTGATTTTCTGCCGAATACTGGCAATTTATAGATGATTATGGATTTGTATGATCTTATTCGTTGTTTCCAAGGAAACTTTCAGATCCTGATAATTGGACTTACTAATCTTCTGTCTAACAATAGATGTTTAACATTCCATCTATGCAAGGTCTCCAAAGAAGCAGCCTTGTTACTTACATAACAATTATTATAAAAAGCTTATTTTAAGGTGAGATGGTTATTCCAACCATTGCTTAAAACTAATTTTAAGGAATAGTTAATCCTTACAGCTAGTCGAACAATTCGACGATCCTGGGCGGCTGATGGCGATTCTTAATTGTTGCCTAAATAGGGTTGCGGTAATCAATGCATAAGCAAGATGATCCGTCTTTCTTAATTAGCTATACCGAATTCTCAGAATATTGAGTTAGGCTATATGAATCCTCTATTTTGAAACTCACTTAACCAGGGTTTCGATTCATCCAATGATGGTACTAGCCGTCTGGGAGATTTAATAATAATACAGCCCTAAATGGGATATAAATCTTAACTCTACTTGCCTTTCAGGAGGTAAACAGGGTAGTCCTAGGAGAAGATAATCAAGACCCAAGGAGGTTACAGAGATTTTCCAAATCTCAGGCTCCAGTTCATCTATCATATTCTGTGTCAGATAAGTGATACATTTATGTTACTGTTAGGATCAGAGGCTCTCATGATTATGTTTGTTTGTATGTTTTGATCAATTTATGAATATGAAAACATGTAAAGTGCAGCGGAAATGAAAACAAACTTTGTAAACACAATCAAAGGAGAAAATAGTTTGATAAACAATTGCTTCTCATAGAGTCGAAGGATTCACAAATCAAAGCAAAAGATTACAGATATGCTTACAAACTAAACTCCCCCTCAGCCTGATACCCCAAGGTTGGTTGCACACAAGATGAAAGGATTAGACATGAGGAGAAGAACCCGCTCAGTCAATCAAATGTAACAGTACAGGGTACTGTTACATTTATAGGCAAACCAAACCACTGAGGTATCTCAGCTGACGTCACCATGAAAGCGACGTCTAACAGCCTAACAACCTGTATCTACTGTCTTTACACAAACACTGCTAACCTAACCACTGACTATACATAAATAAAACAATTCACTAAACAGCTGCTCTCCCTTTATGTCAGTGCTTTACTCAAGGTTGATCAGTCCTTGACTGGGCAGTGCTTTATCATCAGTAGATAGGACCAGCAGTGTTGGATACTTCAGGGTTTTGATCAGCAGATGAAGGGCCAGCAGTAGTTGTATCTGAACAGCGGATAAGAACCATCAGTTGTTATAAATCACTTTCAAGGGGAAAGCTTAATGTAAACTGCTGCTTATTATGAATCCACTGTTGTGACCTGGTTTTGGCTTTACATTATCTGTTCCTCTGGTAGGGTTCAATCCCAACAATCTCTCCCTGGAACAGATAATGCCAAAACCTGTCATTATTCTGGATCTTTATTCCTCATCAAAAGTTCCTTTGCTTCTCTTTTAAAATCTACTTCAAAGTCTCTGGAACTTATATCATCTTCATCCCGGCACAGTGTAAGTTCAAGGAGATCCTGCAAATCTTGAACACTAAGGCCTAGTGCTTCTTTCCTTGATATGTACTTCACATCTCCATTGGATCTGACTATAGTCAATACATGGGTCTTTTGGTCAGACATCCACTTTAGTACTTTCGAACCCAATGGATTTTTCGGGAGAGGGTTATTTACTGATGAGTTGAGGGATGATGGCCTTGAAAACATCTGCATACTTTCAGACATTCTTTTGAAAGCTTCTTCAATGACTTTGTCTGCTGCAGCTATATCTTCTGCAGTTTCTTGTTCAATAAGTTCTTGTCTTTCAACTTCTGTCTTGTCTTTTGCAGTGTTTGGAGATGCAGGTTTGTTTAATACCTTCTTAAAAAGGTTTTGAAGCTTTGATGAGCTGACTTCATTCAGACCCATTTTTAAGATGGCGCCCTTGAGATACTCTGCTTCTTTTTCTATTACCTCTTCTTCAGTCAGCTGTTTGCCTTCAACTTGGTTTAACACAAGAGTAGAACTGTCTGCTGATTTTAACATTGTCATGAGGTTTTCAATTTTCTGTTCAAGCATCATCATATGTTCTCGCTTCTTTGAGGTGCTTGAAACAATTATCTTTCTTTTCTTTAGCCTTTCATAGGCTTCATCGGTCTGCTGTTTAGACCATTTTGATATGGCTTCAGCAGTATCCATTTTTGCATCCACCAGTTCCTTTTTCTTTCTCTTATATTCAGCAGTTAAGTCAGCGATGAGCTTTTCATATTTTCTCCAGTTAGGAGCATTCCTCTTCTTCGTAGGATCATTCTTAATCTTTTCAATCCTTTCTGCCTCACGCTTAAGAGCTACTACTGGCCATTCTTTGAACTGTTGTTCTTCAGCAGGATAGAATTTCTCTTTCATGATGTAGGCTAGATATTGTTTTCTTAACTCTTTCTTTTGATCAGCCTTTTCTTTGTTTAGGTCTTGTGCAAACTCTTCTATCTGCTTTACTTTTGTGAAGTAGAACTCCAGTCTTTTAGCAATGCCATCTTCGCTTAACCGTTCTTTTTCACTCTCAACTTTAGCTCTTAGTCTTGCTTGCCTTGCCTTGATTTTGAGGTAATCATCCATATCATCTGGTGGCATGTAGCCTATGAGTGAGGAGAATCTCCTTTTTGAAGGATCTTCTTCTGTATAGAATTGCCTCATCTCATTTTTTATGGCTTCAAGTTCCAGTGGATATTGTGCAGCATTAGGATCATGTATACCTTCATCGGCAGGTATTGGCTTTCTTTTTCTGTTGAAGAGCTTTGGCTGTGAAGTAGGAGAGGTGAGAGCAGTGGTGGATGACTGACTAACAGCTGTTGAGACAACTGGTGTCTCAACATCTGCTGTCATTACAACTGCTGATATGTCAGCAGTTGTCTTCTGCTTTTGAGCAGGGGATGGGAGTGGTGAGATAGTTTTTGATGGTGGTGATGGTGGTGGTGAATCATCATCTGATATGAGATTCCTTCTCCTTTTTAATGAAGAAGGAGCAGATGATGTTTTGGGTGGATCAGTGGTAGTAGATTGGATAGCAGTGGTTTGTGACAGTGATTGACTGACAGTGGTTGAAACAACTGGTGTTTCAATCACTGTTGTCATTACAGCAGATGTTGTAACATCTGCTGTCTTCTGCTTTATGGCAGGAGGCAGTGATGATGGTGTGATTGTAGATGATGGTGGTAGAGCAGTAGTTGTGGTGGTGTGTGTTGAAAGTGTGTGTGTTGATGACATGGCAGCTGTTTGGCTACTGACAGCAGTTTTTGAAACTACTGGTGTATCAGCTGTTTGACTAACAGGTTTTGAGACCTGCTTTTCTTTTTCTTTTTCTTTTTCTTTTTCAGGCTCAATATGAAGGCCATGTTCTATTCCCTTCTTCTTCATTTGCTTCATTATCTCCCCCTTTTTGGCATTATCTGCAAGGGGGTCATCAAAGAATAGTAAAGTTGAAGGAGCCTTGCCAGTGGTAGTTTGGATACTGGCCTTAATAGCCTTGATATCTGCTTGAGCGTCCTTGAACCTTGATTCCACCATGTTAGTCAGCATTTGTACTTGAATAGCATGCTTTTGATCAGCCATTTGTTGCTGTTTTTCAAGCATGGGTTGGAAAATATTCCAAAGCTCATTTGCATCAGGTGCTTGTTGTGGAGCAGGTGCTTGAGCAGGAACAGCATTGGATTGTGCTTTCTGAGCTTTTAAGATCTCTTGCACCATCTCTTTTATCTCAGAAACTGATTCTTCTAATTTTTCAACTCTGCCCATCAATTCTAGATATTTTGAATCATCACCTACTTTAGTAGGATCATCTGAATCCCCACCTGTAGTGGTTATATCAATGTGTGTCTTAGGAACTGAGTCCCAAAAATCACCCATTGATGCCCCTTGTTCTTGGTACTGGGGACTTCTTTCTTCAGCACTCGATAAACCTTTGATGGTACCAGTGGTTAGATCCAACTCACTGGTGGTTACCGAAGTTGCCATGGAAGAAATTGCCTTCAAGGGAGTCTTACTTATGAAACAACTGTCCAACTGAGGATCTGTTGATCCACCAGTTGTAGTTGCTGCTCCACTTGAACTACCACCGAGAGTTACTTGTAACTCAGGGGGTGTAACCTCCTCAATTGTTGCTGGGATTGCAGAAGTAGTAGCATCAGACCCAGTCACCTGTTGGGGTATACTCTCAGTGACAGGTGATAGAGAGAGGAACTGGTTTGTATCTGTGCTATACCAGCTGCATGCAACAAAGGTAGCATGGATTGTGGCATTATTATTGGTGAGGGGATGGGAGTTGAAAGAGACATGTCCTTGGGATCAGGACTGAGGAAGATGGATCCGAGTGGATTCAGAGCTTCATATTGTGGTGTCCCTGTGCTTACAACCTGATCCTTTTGTGAGGATGCAGGAGGAGTTTTAGGCATGGGTTGAGATCTTTCTTCCAACTGCTGTGAGGAAGTAGCATCAGTGGTTTGTGGTGACGTTTGTGTTGTCACTGGCAGTTGCTCTGGGATCTCATCTTCCAGAGTTGCCTTTGTTTTGGGTTTGGTGGGTTTTCTGGATGTTTTTCTTTTGGTCTTTTTGGTTATGTCAGGTGTGGGTTTCAAAGCAGTGGTTGTGCTGCTATGATCACCTGGAGCAGTGGGCTCAGCAGCTGATACCTGAGGAGCAGTTGTAACCGCTAAAATCTGCTCAGGTACCCCTGCTTTTGTTTTTATTGGTGCCAACATTCTAGAAAATGTTTCAGGTGTCAAGCTTTTTATTTGAAAATAGACACCTTGTTTAAGCAAATTTTCATTTTTCTTATCAAATTTTTGTAGAAAATAATAACTCAAAAATCTTGGAAACAACAAAAATGCTTTACTTTCAACGTTTTTCACCATGTCATTGAAAATCTCCTGGGAGTAGTTGTAGTCCTTATTATTCAAAATAGCGTAACCCAGGCATTGTATTTTTAATGGTATTTCGTTAAAAGATGTTGTTTTATTCGAAGCACACATCAGAAGTGTGTGAAATAAAAATTTGGGTGCAGATGGAAAATAACCCTTTTGTAGGGTATCTACCTTTGACTGTTCTGCATAGCCCCTTTTCAGAAAGTCAGCTTTTAACTCGTTTTTGTCGAAGGAAGCTTTACCTTTTTGATCATCGAGTTTGAAGATTTCTGATAGTGATTATGGAGTGATTTGAATCGCCGTACCCTGTATCGAGGAGTTAATGGCTACTACTTTATCATCTTGTTTTTCAAGCGTATCATTTTTCCAGAACTCTCTCTGGGTTTGCAGATATATGGGGGCGTCTACTGTCAACAAAGTTTTGTACTTTGATGAAGATATGGTGTCGAGAATGGAATCGAAGGTATGGTTGTTTGTGGGTTTTGTGAGTAAACCCAAATAGTTGTGAGATTGTTTGTATGGTATCTCGATGGATTCTTCGGCCGTTTGAGCGACCTCTTTGGAAGGTGCTGGTGATTTAGGTTTTGATTTTGACTTTGATTTTGTCATTTTTGCGGAGAAGAACGAAGAAGGATTTTGGAGATTTTGAGAAGAAGGGTTGGAAACTGCTATGAGAAGAGAATTTTGGAATTCAATTCGACAGTGTAAAACCCTGTTTGGGGTTTAGGGCAGGGTTTTATTTAAGAAAAAAAAATGATCGCTGATGTGGCAGCGGTTATTACGATCTGAGGGCTAAAAACTGACCACGTGTCAAACACTGATGAAACGGATGAAGCATGGAGAACAGTTGTTTTAAGAGCCACTGACGTATCAAGCATCAGTGGTTACAACGGTAAAAATTGTGGGTAGTGGATGATTTTTACTATCAGTGGATAGCATATCAGTGGATAAGACACTGATTTTGAGCATCAGTGCTTTTCAAGAAAATGAGGGATCAGTGGTTAACTTTCAGCAGTGGACAGTGTTTAGAGATCAGACGTTGGAACAAAACAGTGGTTAGGGTAAATGGTACAGATCTGAAAGACAGGTGTTTCAGCAACAGTTTTGAAGATTTTCATTCAAGGTTTTGCCACATGTCAATTTTGAAAGACAGTGGTTTAGTACCCCAGATGATGAAAACTTTTTCCTAAGGCAACTCATTTTCGTTTAATATTCAATTAAAACATGAGTACCCTAGTAATTCAAGCACAGTTTGCAATCAATTTTTGATGATAATTTAGGAGCAAACCTGAGTATGACATGATCATGACATATGTACCATTTCCTTTTGACCCATTTATGAGGACACTAATACCATAAAAAATAAGGTATTACATCCTGACAGGAGCTGAAATTATTGCCAACAAAAACAAGCATAAGTTCCAAATATATTATTAAAAAAAATGAATAATATATCCTGGTTATTCGAGAAAATCCTTTGAACACAAAAAAAATGGTTAAAGGATTTTCTAAGAATAGTATCAAAAAGATCTGGTAAAATTTCAATAGAGAATATAATCACATCACTCACAAGTTTTTGAAAAATGGTCAGTAGTTTGACAACAGTGGTAGGAAACTTTTGGAATACATTTTGACCACTGTTTGGTACCATTTTCTTTGTCAGTTGATTGCAAACCTGAGGACACATGGATAACTTTTTGAACATTTGTCTAGTCCTCTTTGGAGTTCATTCACTGGAATCAAAACCTTTTTCTGAACAGATGAATGCACATAGTTGCTTAATGACCATTATTACCCTAAACTTTGACTCATAAGTGTTTTATGTTTATACTCTTTTCTTTTGACTTCAAAAGTTTTGAGATAGACACACTTCTGAGTTTTTGTGAATTTCCTCAATGTATTTTAACAAAGTTGATTTTGTCCTTTTGAGGAACTCAACCTGTTTTCAACACATAAGATTTGAATGACTAAAGTTTTAATTCCCTCTTTTTGAGTTAACAAGACATCAATGTTTTTATGAACATATGTTTTGTTAATCTGAGGTTCAGACTTTAGTATTTATGGAAAACATCACAAATTACACATCAACAATTGAAATCAAATTTGAAAACATGAAATAATCCCATAGTTTAACAGATATGTTTCAGATCTGAAAACTATGAGTGACTTTGTGCATGAATTCACTTGTAGTGTGAAATTTGTGTGTCATATGACATCTTGGTTGATTTACAGAGTTTTTGATTAACCACTTTGAACATGATTTACTCGGTACTCTATTTTTCAACTAAATACAACCAACCTTAGTATCAATGAATTTTGAGCCGAACTGTTATGTCAATTTGATTGTTAGATCGAATTTGACTGTCCGAGCTCTGATACCAATTGTTAGGATCAGAGGCTCTCATGATTATGTTTGTTTGTATGTTTTGATCAATTTGTGAATATAAAAACATGTAAAGTGCAGCGGAAATGAAAACAAACTTTGTAAACACAATCAAAGGAGAAAATAGTTTGATAAGCAATTGCTTCTCATAGAGTCGAAGGATTTACAAATCAAAGCAAAAGATTACAGATATGCTTACAAACTAAACTCCCCCTCAGCCTGATACCCCAAGGTTGGTTGCACACAAGATGAAAGGATTAGACATGAGGAGAGGAACCCGCTCAGTCAATCAAATGTAACAGTACAGGGTACTGTTACATTTATAGGCAAACCAAACCACTGAGATATCTCAGCTGACGTCACCATGAAAGTGTTAGGTCCCGGATTGATCCGTTTCGATTGCGAACCGACTCGTGAACGTGCGGAATCCGTACACGATCGTGACCGAACACACGAGACGTAATATAATCTGTGATTCTATTGACGAATATGAAAACGTACAAAGCACCTGAATCACGATGTCACTTTCTCTCTCTACTTTCTCTCTCTAGCTCCTATCTTCTCCAAAGTCTTCAAATGAGCAAAGTGACAAAAGTTCTAAATGAGAACCCTAATGGTTCTATTTATAGGCCAAGGGTCATAATGAGATATCTCATTATTTACACAAATGCCACCTTGCCTTTTACTAAAATATAACACTATAAGCACTAAACTTAATCTATTTCTGCTACGGTCTTGAGATGACGGAGGCGATAGACATACTGCACTAACAGACTCCCCCTTGGATATTGCCGCAGTCAATCTCATACATTTGGTCAAACTCGTAGCTTTTGGTCTTTTTTTCTCTCACTGAGTCTTCTTGAAGCTTTAACACATTTTCAGCAACAAAGACTCCCTCATGCTCTAACAGAATCCCGGTGGATCTGTCTTCAGCTCCAGCTCCCCCTTTCGGTAAACTCTTCAGGCTCCCCCTTTCGTCAAGCTTCCGTGCTTTTGGGATCGACACCTGGCTTTCCAGTTACAAGCTCTTCCGGGAAAGAATCCTGGCTCCTATGCACGCTTCCCCTTGCGTTGAGCTCGTCTTCAGACTCCCCCTTAGACTCGGCTATCGGGATCGTAGTCTGGAATCTGCAATCCTCAAACATTTATAAGTAACAATATTTTGATTGACCAATTGTCCAGGAATCGTATCCTGGCTCTATCAAACTTTCTAAATCAAGATCCTGGGACTAAGATATAATAATATGAATATATCCAGGAATACTTGATACTCTCCCCCTATCAACAATCTTCAAAAAATTTGGCAGAATTTAAGAATCCAACTTCGAAAACTGGCTCTATTACAAATTTTAACAATATAAGCATCCAAATCCCTCACAGTTAATCATCCAAGTCCAACTTAATGACCTTGGAGATATCACAAACTGTTTTTGATTTTTGATTTTAAAACTTCAACTTTCAAATTAATGAACTTGTTTTATTTTCAGAAACACAATCAGCATACTTAGATTTTAAAACTCAGCTTCAGACATCGGTTGTCGAAAATAAAGCAGAAATCAAAATCTTTTTAATTTTTCTAAAAATAAAAAGCAGTAAAGAAATATGTACAAACAATATTTTTGTTTGAGTTTGCGTCAGAGGATCATATCAGTTTCTGACAAGTCACAAGTACCGTTGAGCTTAGTTACACATTAAGAATTAAACAATTCACTTAGATTGTCGATATACTGATCCACTTAAATTTTCACACAAACTTCAACTGATTCAGGATACGAATTAGATGTTTTAGGAACTTAAACTCATTCATGTGTCCCACCTCTTGAATATACTCCCGTATCCAGATCCCAATATTCAGTCTTACAGGTAATTATAACACAAATGATATCTGTAAGGGGTTAATAAATTATGAAGAATCATGAGAGCTCAGGTCAGAACTACCGTTCAGCAGAGAGATCATGACTCAACCTTTGGGTGTGTCCCCTTTAGAGGATCTTTTTTTACAACAGCATTGCTAAGCAATTTTATTGTCTTATCATATATGCTGAGGGTGATGCTATGTTTCAAGCATTGTGGAAAGTATTATTCGGGGACTAGGCCAGAACTTCCATTCAGCAGAAGTCCCGGAATAATACCCCATATATCATTGAGTATAAAGACCTAGTATATCAGAAAAAGGAACCTTTCAAACGAGATTTCAGGGGTTACCTATATATCCAAGTAGTGTTCCCCACGAAATAAGTAAGTTTGAATTTAGGTTTATATCCCGAAAAAGTTTACTAAATGTATAAAAATCTACCGACACATCCACGGTGAGATCGTTTAACACATTTAAACTTTCAATTTCTTTAGCGTACTGTAACTGTCTACTGATGTACTATCATTTCCTCTTTTTACACAAAAACTCAATTTTGAATTTTATCATATTTTTGGCTTTTTCAAATTTTCTAATGTTTTTGGATTTTTTGACAATATTACTCCCCCTAAAATTCAAAACCATTTAAAGAAAATTTGTCAACCAATACTGATAGCTTTGTCTCGCTATCCATTTTCTGCTTAAAGTGCTCTGATTTGCAGAAAATCTAACATACCCCCATGATTTACAACACATTGATATTTTACAGTTTGAAAACCGTTTTTCAATCTCGTGAAATTAATCATGTTTGTTCAGCCGTGAGGGTTTCGGCGTATTCAATCAACATATTTTTGATTTTTTTTTTAATATATTTGACAAAAACAAACATATTTTTGGTTTTTCAAAATTTTCAATTTTTAGGGTTTTTGAAATATTGTTTATTTATTTACATAACAAACAAACTCCCTGTTTAACCATCGCAGGGATCAGCAGCCTCCTCTTCTCGTGCCAGGCTGCTTCGATTTTCTTCTTGTTGACATTCGGATTTCTTCAGAAGCACCTGCACATTCAACTATTGAATTACTTGAACAATTTAGCCCAGGTCTGTTGGACCTTAGGCATTTCAACACAATAAGTTTCATTCAATGATGGAAAATCTTTGTCATTTTTCACAAAAACTTTTTCATCTTTGTCTTTGACTTTTTCAACATTTACAGAAGTCACTTGTTTCTTAACCACCCAGTTCTGTCCTTTTGAAGCACTTCTCTTGTAAAATCGTGACTCATTTTGATTATTTTGACTTTGAACAACAACTTTTGGTTTCCAAAACTCTTGGGGTTTTGTCATATCAACAGATGTGTTCCAACTTTGTGTTGTTCTGAATCTGGGTGTGTGAGAAATCTGTGTTTGTTTTGAATCAGACCTAGTCTGTTTTGGTTTCCAAGTTTGATTCAAAGCAAACTTATTTGTGTTGTACCTCCAAGTTTGTTTTGAATCAAATCTGGTTGACCTTGGTTTCACATCCTCAGATTTCTGTTTTTCAACATCAACAGGCTTTGGATTTGGACACTTTCGAGCAACATGTCCAATTTGATCACATTTAAAACACACTTTCTTTGAAACATCCTTGGCCTGTTGTTGTTTCTTTTTCATAGCATCAAACTCCGCATTAGACTGTTGTCCAATTTTGAGTTTTTCTTCTTCTGCTAAACTTTTTCCTTGAACAAAACTTGTTTTAACCTGAACATTTTTATTCCAATTTTGTTTCTTTTTATAACCCAAACCAGCCTTC
The DNA here is from genome assembly GCA_030545235.1 of Helianthus tuberosus. NCBI lineage: Eukaryota > Viridiplantae > Streptophyta > Magnoliopsida > Asterales > Asteraceae > Helianthus > Helianthus tuberosus. The sequence goes on along the minus strand of CM060431.1, from coordinate 105,054,548 downwards.
ATGTTTTTCTTCTTAAAACCAGGTTTGTTATAAAAAGATTTATGACCTTTACCAGCAAACTTTGAAATTTCTGACTTTTCAATTTCAACCATCTTAAAAACTTTATCAATTTTCTCTGAAATCACATTCTGAATCGGGAATACAACATCCAGGAATAATTTGTCCGATCCAATCATGGTATAAACCAATCCTTTTGAATCATCATTCAAATTTTTCTCGGATTTTGTGTTTTTCAGATAATCATCATAAAGATTTCCTTCATCTTCATCCTGTGATTCAGACTTACCTTTTGTAGACTCATCTTTCAAAACGCTTTCAACAACCTTACTTACCACCTCTGAATCATTAGCATCATCAGATTTGGAGTAAGTCACATCGATACTTTCAGGTAACTGGTCAGCTATGTTCAAACCCTTTGCCACCTTTTCCTCATCATAAAAAGTATAATTGTTTCTCAATGGTGGTGGTACCTGATGAAACTCTGAACCAATACCCTTTTTGCAATTGTCAGTATCTTTGTCATCTGGTGTGATGTTGAAAATGCGTTCAAGAATGTACGAAGAGTTATGATAACTTTGAAGTTTTGTAACAACCTTTTCTTTTTCAGCCAAGACTTGTTTAAGATTAGCAATTTCATCAACACATTTGTTTAATTCAATTTGCTTTTCTTTAAACTTTCTTTCATACATTTCTTTAGGGACTAAAGTTTCTGACAATCTTTGATCAAAACTTTTGACTTGGCTCTTCAAAGTATCATAAGCTTCTTGTACTCTCTGACTCGACCACTTTAAAGAATCATACTGTTTTTGTAAATCTTGAAATTTCGATTCTTTTTCAACACAATCGACACATTTTGCAGTACACTTTTCTTTCAAAATCTTATTTTCTTCTTCAAGACCATGACATTTCTGTGTTAGCTTTTCGACTTTTAATTTCAAAATTTCTTCTGTTTCAACCATTTCTTTACATTTTATTTTGAAAACATTTTCAAATTTGGTTGCTTCAATTTCTTTTGCTTTTATTATGGCATCTTTTTCAGTACAGGCTTTGCACATTTCTATGCAATTCCTGCACTTGTTTTCTTTTTTATCATCAGACGGTTCAATGCTTTTGTCTTTGTCAAACAATTCAGAAGATTCAGTTTGAATTTTTTCTGTTATCACACCTCCTTCTTCTGTCTTTTTCTGATCTTCATCTTTCATCTGTTCTTCTTCATCAGTTTCCTCTGCCGTTTTCTTTACTTCCTCTATCAGTTTTTCCAGTTCTTGTTCTTTCCTCTTTTTCATTTCTACCACCTTTGGTAGACTTGCTTCAAAAACTTCTTTTATCTTCTTCATTAAATCCGGCAAGTAACTTTTATCAGAAAGCCTTCTTGTGTTGAAAGTGCCCTCTCTTGGAAACAAATTTGTTACTGCCTCAAAATCCACTTTTGAAGGGTCAACCACTGGATTACCCTGTGGATCCATGTAACACTCTAGTTCTTCATTCCATCTCTTGGCTCTTTTTGCTTCCTTAAATGGTTCATACAATTTGCCAATCTCCCATCTCGCACTGTCTCTTCTCCACCATCTATCATGAGCACTTTCTTCTGACATTTTAAATCTTCTTCTTGATATTCGCCCCTTGTAAATCTTTAATCACCTGAATACGAACAAACAAACAAAATGAGTTTAATCAAATTTGTCAAATGAATGTAAAAGAATTTGGTCCGTTCGGATGAATCAATAGTCAATCGGATGATGTTGTCCCAAACGTATGAGATCAGCCCAATTTAGATGAGATCAGCCTAATTCGGATGAAGTGTCACGAACAGATGAGTTGGTCCGGATGATGATTCGTCCGGATGGTGAACCGGATGACAATACGCACGAGTGGGGATCCGCACGGGTGGTGATACGCACGGGTGGGAATCTGGAAGATGTTATCCGCACGGGTAGTGATACGCACAGGTGGTGATGTTATCCGCGCGTACAAGTTGTCCGTGCGTATGGCAAGTCAACAAGTCAACACGGATGGCTGAAAGTAATCCGTGCGTATGATGCTATCCGTGCGTATGGCTTGTACGTGCGTATGGCTTGTACATACGGGTGACACAACTCCTATTCGACCAACAAACAATATCACATGCACTTTAATAACTTCACATGTTCACCGAATGCAGATTGATCACGTGATTTGCTGATAAACAATCAATAGCCGACAAACACTATCACTATCACATGCAATTCTTATGAACTGACAATATCACATGGGATTATGATGTAAGAAAGTCAATGAATTTAATGAACTGCAAGAGTGAAAGAGATCACGTGACCGTTCTTAATAAATCACATGCATATCGACAAGTAATCATGCAAGTAACAAGTCAACAGGTCAACAAAGGAATCTTTAGTCTAATTGTTATCCGTGCGTACAAGCATTCATGCGGATAGGTCTACGAAGGTCAAAGCGGATTGGTTATCCGTGCGTGCGACTTATCCGCACGGATAGGTCATGCGTGCGTATGACCTTCAATGACAACAGCAACAGTTTTCAACATTTTCGCACCACAAATTTCTAATTTTCTCACAAAATACTTTGAATTTGATTTTGAAAATTTGAAGGCTTGTAAATCATGCATATACGCACAACATATCCAAATTTTAGCCGATTTTAACCGTAAAATCTTGTTTAATTTTGCGTTTTTCAGTTAGAAACGTGAAAATATGAAAATATGAAGAACTTAGACAAATCTGAGTGAAATTTCGATCTGAATCTGCTGAAATCAAGTGCGAAATCGTGTGAATGATCTGAGCAATCGAACTCCCGCTCTGATACCACTTGTAAGGTCCCGGATTGATCCGTTTCGATTGCGAACCGACTCGTGAACGTGCGGAATCCGTACACGATCGTGACCGAACACACGAGACGTAATATAATCTGTGATTCTATTGACGAATATGAAAACGTACAAAGCACCTGAATCACGATGTCACTTTCTCTCTCTACTTTCTCTCTCTAGCTCCTATCTTCTCCAAAGTCTTCAAATGAGCAAAGTGATAAAAGTTCTAAATGAGAACCCTAATGGTTCTATTTATAGGCCAAGGGTCATAATGAGATATCTCATTATTTACACAAATGCCACCTTGCCTTTTACTAAAATATAACACTATAAGCACTAAACTTAATCTATTTCTGCTACGGTCTTGAGATGACGGAGGCGATAGACATACTGCACTAACAGACTCCCCCTTGGATATTGCCGCAGTCAATCTCAAACATTTAGTCAAACTCGTAGCTTCTGGTCTTTTTCTCTCTTTCTGAGTCTTCTTGAGGCTTTAACACATTTACAGCGACGTCTAACAGCCTAACAACCTGTATCTACTGTCTTTACACAAACACTGCTAACCTAACCACTGACTATACATAAATAAAATAATTCACTAAACAGCTGCTCTCCCTTTATGTCAGTGCTTTACTCAAGGTTGATCAGTCCTTGACTGGGCAGTGCTTTATCATCAGTAGATAGGACCAGCAGTGTTGGATACTTCAGGGTTTTGATCAGCAGATGAAGGACCAGCAGTAGTTGTATCTGAACAGCGGATAAAGACCATCAGTTGTTATAAATCACTTTCAAGGGGAAAGCTTAATGTAAACTGCTGCTTATTATGAATCCACTGTTGTGACCTGGTTTTGGCTTTACATTATCTGTTCCTCTGGTAGGGTTCAATCCCAACAGTTACGAGTCCACGAATTCCTTAATCGAAGACATTTACTTGGATAAATCCATTTTGGATATCTTCTTTGAATACCATTAGCTGAATTTAGTACCATATGACCATTGGAATATCCTTGCGGTTCCATGCATTAAACCTCCATACTGATCAGGCATGGAACCAATCTATGGAACTTATTAAGATACATCAATCCTCATGTGGTGCTTTTGTCATACCGTCTGGTATTCACAATCGATAGAGATCAAAGAGGTATCAACTACATATGTTGACGTACTACACCTAGAGAGAAGATGCTTCTAGAATTTTACAACCGAAGGTTTCTGATCGGAACAGAAGAAATGGTTCTTATGATCTCGCCTGTAAGTTTTACCTTACACCTAATCTCTGAGGTTCTTACGGAAAAATTTCTAAAAGTTTGCTAAGCTTATGGTCTTATAAGAGACTCAGCGGCACCTGAAACCAAATGTAACTCCTGGCAATAAAATCACAATAAGGGATTTATCTGGTGTCATTATTAATGTGAACTGCCTCTAATCATTCATCAGGAGGGTTAAACGCCTCCATTCTTAATCCTTTTAAACTTAGCTGTAAAATCTTTGACAAATTTTTAGGGCAGACTCAACTTTGACTGGTTGTTTCTTAATCTATATAACGTGAGTAGCTGAGGTAGATCCATAATGGATTTATAATAAGCAGGCTTTGAAACCTTAATGTGCCCTCTTATTGCCGATGCTAACCACCAATAATTATTTGTATTAAGCTTAGATTTTTGGGTAGACTGAATAGGGTACTATCTCAGCCAATGAATTAAAATTTGTAACATACTGTCGACAGTCTAGAACTTTTATGGTGAGAGTCAGAAAATTCTTATTCCATCTTTTTCCATTTCGTGAAGCGGATAATAGGTTTTTCTAATAAGGTCCTTAAAACTTGGTCCATCCCATAATCTATAAGAGGATCGTTCTTGTAGACTTCACTAATGTCCTCACTAATTAAGGGTATTGCCATCGAATGACTGTGATGCATACCTCACCGTGTCCTTTCCAGCATAACCGCTGATACACCTAATGGTTTCTACTTCATCCAACAATTTCCTGCAATCGATGGCCCCTTTTTACTATTGAAGTCTCTTGACTTCCAAGAGACGAAGTACTTTTAAGTACATCCTAAAAAGGAATGGGGCTCCTTGCCATATATAATTTTGTTTGGTTTATTCTTCGCATTTGAAGTATGAATAAAGCACTTCTCATGAGCAGCGACATGTGTTTTAGAGCAAGTAGTATTCGGCTTCTTGAACCTTTTCATGACTTTTCTCATAGCCCCTTTTAACAGCTGCGTCAATTATAGTTTGGAGATTGACTCTATCAATATTGAGGTTCACATTTGATGTATTGTTAACATTTGTCACATCTTTAGCATCGCGACTATTGTTTGTCTCTTCTGAGTTTTCCATACTCGAAGCTTGGTATTAAATACCAAATTCAACAAGTGCTTAGGCAATCCGTACCATGTGTCTCCTTGAATTGTCAAAAGGCTCACCATAAGGAGTCTTGATAACTACTTGCTTCTTATCACACACACTATGGGCTTGGTTATAAGACGACCAATCCATTCCTATCACTATATCGAGTCCCTCTAATTTTAACAGAAACAAGGACAGCGGGAAAAGAATGATTCCTAATGGATATAAAACATCAATCTAATATTGCTGAAGAAGTCTCTGAGGTACCATCGGCTAATTCTACTTCATACTTAACGCTTAGAGTTTTGACAGGCAGATTTAATAATTTACAAAATCAATTGTCTACAAAAGACTTATCTGCACCCGAATCAAATAATACTCTAGCATAAACGTCATTGATAAGGATAGTACCTGTTGTGACATTGTCATCCTGAACGGCCTCTTGAGCATTCATTTGAGAGCCCCCAGCTTTGGTCTTCTTAGCCTCCCCAGGCTTCTTGGTTTTATTTGGGCAATTAGTTTTGATGTGCCTTATTTCATGTCACACCCCGACCACGTAGAACATACAAAACGTGGCGGAAACATCGGGGAGTGTTGTAACAGAATTAATGTTTCACAACCATGGAAATTTAAGTTTCGTTTTATTGATTAAAAGTGTTACAATGTCTTAACAAACAAAGAAATACAACATAATTAACTAGTCTTGCATCTTTTATGGTCACTAAAGCCCAAGTCTGCCTATGTGTATCTTGATCATCTTATGCAACAGCTCCTGAAAAACACATGTGAAAATAGGTACGTCAGCATAAAAATGCCTGTGAGATACATAGGTTTTGTGAAAATAGGTTTCATTACTTATGTTTGAGAAAATGTTTAGTCATGAACCTTGTAATTTGCTTTGTTTTGTAAATCATTTGAAAAAAACGATAAGATCAGATGATATGTATAAATAAGAGAAATAATGCATGGTTAAATGAATAACCATGTAAAAATGAGTTTGTATAAGTTAAGTTGTTTGTAAATCAATGTCTTGTGAAAAATATGTTATTTGTATAAAATGTTCTATGTCTCAAATTGAAATGATTCAAATAACGCTACAATATGTAATATCATACAAACACTTATATATAGGAAGTACCAACGGCGTATCCACCATGCTTGTATCATATTACACACGCCTCGTTACTTAAATCACTTACCCAAACAAACTACCAATGTAAATTGTCCATGTATAAATGAATTTGTCAAATGTATTGAATAATATGTCAAAATGCATGATCAATGTAAATCATGTAATGTGTAACCTAAATGATATGTATGGCTAGTGAAAACGCATCAACTAAACCATAGGTGAAATGCACAAAAACAAAGTATTGAAGTAAAACTTGGTTTAAATCAACGTTATGTTTTGTGTAAATGCATGATCAATGTAAATCATGTAATGTGTAAATGAATGATCAATGTAAATCATGTAATGTGTAACCAAACTGATCTGTATGGCTAGTGATAAATATCACCAAACCATATGCACAAGAACATAGTATTGAAGTAAAACTTGGTTTAAATCAAAGCTATGTTTTGTGTAAATGCATGATCAATGTAAATCATGTAATGTGTAAATGCATGATCAATGTAAATCATGTAATGTGTAACCAAACTGATCTGTATGGCTAGTGATAAATATCACTAAACCATATGCACAAGAACATAGTATTGAAGTAAAACTTGGTTTAAATCAAAGCTATGTTTTGTGTAAATGCATGCTATACTGATACAAACATCTATACGGTATTGTTATAATGCATACATCCAAGCCTTGAGACTGAGGCGATAAACCCTTAAACCACTTAAAGGTCTATCTGTGCTTATGTATATCGAATTCGGTCATTCCTTTCATCCCCTTTCCCTGGGATGTCCGGAACGGGAGTTGTCAATTCCTATGGTACCACTACCTACTAACGAACGGCGTAGCTAATGTTAATGAATGTATTGTTCCATTGTAAACAACCCAAATGCCATAACAAATGTAAGCATGTGATGAAAACGATGTACTAAGTATGCACGCAATGGACATACATAGCATAAAATGTAAATGTAAAACGATGTACTAAATATGCACGCAATGGACATACATAGCATAAAAACAATGAAGTCATGTAAAACAATGTACTATAAGTGTACTATTGAACATAGCATGTATATGATGTGAAAACATGAAAGCATGAAAGTAACAAGTAGGCACATGTGTTCCACCCCAAAACAGTTTGGAAAACAGTAAAAGAGGGGTCTATGTACTCACTTGAGATTGCTCAGAAGTCCTTGAGTAACAACCAAACAATGCTAGAGATCGCGGATATCAAACGGCACCTAATATAGGTAACTATGTTAATTAACCGGACCTAGATCGGAAGATTGGGTAGCATTAGGGTTTGTAAACCAAACGAGTGTAGAGACTCGTGTCATTTGGTTTAACAAAGCCTACATACTAAATGAAACTTAACCTAAGTGTTTTCGAGCCATTACGACCCGTTTAGGTAGCTTATGCTACTTTAACGCGTCGTTCGCGTGAAACGCGTTCGGACCGCCTAACTAGCCCTATGACAAGTGTTATATGCCTAAACATATTACATAATCAGTTATGTGACAAAGGTTTAGGTTACTTATGCTTAATTACCAATTATACATGAAAAGGGTATTCTGGTAATTTACCTAAGGCATATAAACTACCTATCATACAACTACTTAAACGATGTGACCATAGGGTATAACCTCAGAAGGTTATTCCCTACCTACTATGGTCACCTAATGTGTTTGGTCGGATCCTAATGATCGACCAAATGGGTCGGGTTCGAGGTATAAGCGATTTATCAGATCGCTTACCCTACGACCCTAGACAACGTGGAAATCAGTAGGCATAGTCCCAAGGGACTATGACCATCGTGATTACAATCACGTTGCGAAGTTCAAAAGAACTTCGCATTGACCATTACTGGTCAACGCTGAAAGTCAAACAAAGTTTGACTTTCTGACTCGAAAAGCAGTAAAATAAGGAAAAGAACAAAAGAATACTTACGAAGGGTCCCTGAATGCTAAACTTGATTCAAAAATCTCAGGTATGAAACAAATGTTTCAACTTAGAGTTTCTCAAATCAAATTTCTTGTGATTTTAGCAATGGGGGTGTTGGGGTATTTATAGTTTTTAGTCCAGCGTTGAGATCGTTTCATGGAAACCGTGATTCGATCACATCCGTACACTTGTGGAAAGGTTATGGAAGCTAAATATGATCCTTATCTAATGACTAAGCAACTTAGAACATGTGGAGGAGGATCAAACAGTTGTAAACAGCTGTTAAAAACATTTAATCTGGTCTGATAGTTGGAAGCGGCCCGCTTCAGGATCAGCCAAATACAATGCGGGCCGCCTGGCCCTTCTGATCTGCACACAACTTTCAAAAATGGCAGTTTCAGTCCCTGCACGTGTTTAAGGCCTTTTCCGACACTTCTAAGGCCCGTAAAGCCAACTTTAAGGCCCTAAAATGTTGCCTAAACATTGTGGACATGAAACATGCTAAAAATTATGCCGGGTGATGGTTCGTTTGGTCGTACGAACGCGATGTTCGCTTAATTACGACGGAATGCGCATAAGCGCGAAAAACGATCCAAATGACGCGACGAATGGATTTTTGGCAAGCCAAACACTAAAGTATAATATAGTCATGCTTACATAAATTTTTGGATCTCCGGATGTATTCAGAACGTAAGTTATGCGCGAAAATGCAAACTTGTGCACTTTTTGACACTTTTAGTCCCTGAATGACACAAAAGTTTATTTTAGCATACCGAACACCTCAAAGCCTATTTCTAAGCTATGTGAAGGATATTTATGGTATGTTTAACTTATGGTCATGCTCCGGAATGTCTGTTACAGTTCAAATTGGCATACTTTCGCAGTTTGTCAAATTTAGTCCCTGTAAGCGATTTAACTTGATTTTGCCATACCAAAGCCTTTAAAACTTATTTCTAAGTTATGTAAAGGTTATTTAAGGTATGTTAAGCCTATGTCACTATTCCGGAGTGTTTGTTGCATTAAACTGGTTATATTTACGCATCGGTGCACGTATAACCTTCCAGAAAGCGATTTAGAGTTTGAAATTGAACAAGAATTGATATGTGCAAATGATACACATATTTTTACAAATCCCAAGTATGAAATATAATATTTCATTGGTTCGGTATTTGTTTGATGGCCGTGGAGGCACAGGTGTTACAGTCTCCCCTACTTTAGGAAATTTCGTCCCGAAATTTATTTAGAGGAAACTTGTGAGAGCTTGAAAACATGAAGTTGAAAAGATCGAACAATATTGATTAGGGTTCTGAACTTCTAGTAACCTTTAATAACATCATGATTGCAATGTAAGAGGGATACTTATATACAAGTATATGAAGCGTCATTGGTGCGTCCACCGTACCTCTATTACATCATTCTCATTTCGTTATTGTTGTCACTATCGGCTCTTACACATAATAAATCTCACTGGGTTTCTGTGCACTAAATTTCATAGTTATGTACGCGTCCATAATCAGACAATTCCTTGCACAGTTCACACAGTCTATTTTATAGTGTGTAGGGGAAAACCAAATGAACAATCCTGTGATGAGTGTAACTAGACCGCCATAGAGTCCTTTAAATTAAATCAATAAATGATCTAAATAGACTAACAAGGAGTCTGTTCAGCTACATCACTAGATGTCGTTCTTTAACCAAATTGTGAATCAATCTTTTAGACTAGACCACTAAAAGGATCTCTTATGAAACATGGAGCGGTACTTATATAATCCAAGGGTCTTAACTATTACATAGAAGCCCATTGAGGATTGAAGGTAGTACCCTTTGAATATCCTGCTACGAATCCCTCATATGAAGATATGAAAGATCCTGCGAGGATTTGGATAACGAATATCCAGAGTACTAAAAACACAAAAATGCATAAAAGAAAACATAAGATGAATAAACACATAGTCACATAACCACAAAATTGTTTAACTAGAAGTTTGTTATGCTAACAGAGCACATGTATTTAAGGCACACTAGGAATCCATCTCGTGGATTTCATTTGGCACTTTAAACATTATCAAGAATCTAACTATAAAGATAGAAAGATTCAAAAAGAAAATTCGATTTCGATTATTAGAACCCGAAATGTTCGAATTAAGGTACATAAAGAATCCAATTAAGGACTCTGATTTGAATGATGATCATCCACAAGGGTCTAAATATGAAGATAAAAAGATCCCATATGGATTTTAGAAGTTGAAGATGTTTTGAAACCTTGCACTGGACGTGCTTATGTCAAAACATGAAGTTGAAATGCTTTACGAAGTAGAGATGCCAGATATGCCAAGGCGACATATGAAGCGAAATTTGAAAGTTAAGTCAATGTACGAGGAAAATATTTTTGAAAACTGTGCATGGGGTTCTTTTAAGAAAAATGAGTTTAATGTTTTTGAAACCTTATATATAATACTTTTGAAATCATAAAGTAGGTGTATTAGATAGATATATTTACAAAAAATGTTTTAAAATCATGCGAGATGAATTTTGAAATTATGTATAAGGTTTTTGAAAGACATGAATGATGCTTTTCGAAATCATGCACTTGATAAGAAAATGTATTGTGTTAATATTGTCTTCAGACTATATGAAATATTTTGAAATTAGGAAGGTTGGTTTTGATAACATGGCCAATGTTTTTGAAATAACATAGACAATGCATCTAGAAAAAATTGTTTTCAAACTATATGAAATGTTTTGAGATCATGAAGATTGTTTTGAAATACTTGTACTGTATATGTTGAAAAATCAAAACGTAATGGGTATGAGATTTGAAAATATCCTTAGTTATCCAACCAAGGATTCAAAGGTACTGATGTGCAAAAAGCAAGATTTCTCATAGTTTCACTTTATTTCATGTACTTCGTTTCTTAGAATGAAACGAGTACTTAGAACTTTCGAGGAAATCATGAGCGATCATTTGAAAGAGAGAATCACAAGAGTAGTTTGTAAGGAACATAGTTCCTTAATACAGGTATTATAGGGAAATGCCATAAACACATGTAATTATACTTGTATATCAGAATTGTGAACAACAACTTTTATTTATAAACAAACAGATTGTTTCACATTACTTGAAAACAAAAGAAACAAAGGCATAAGACAGCAACATCCTTTGTTCAGCCGAATGCTCATCCGTGGGTTGGATTTGCATTAGCAAGCTTTGGGCAGTTGTTCCTGAAATGGCTCGTATCGCCACAGTTGTAGCAAGTACCAGGCGGAAAACGAGCTTGAGTAGGGTTGACTTGGAGTTGGGTAGCAGCAAGATTTGCAACAGCTTTGTTCTGGATAGCAAAGCGGCATGTGTTAATCAAATGTCCCAACCGTCCACAGTAGGTGCATTTGGAGCAGGGTATGAGGTTTGAATGATGACCGTTACATCGCTTGCACCTAGGAGCAGTTCCTAAGTACGGCTTCCTAACTGGTGGCCTTGCCACTTGGCTAGGTCCCGCTTGATTAGGTGTAACCGCTGCGAGTTTCCTTGAAGCCTTACGCTTCCTTGACTTTGGTGCAGTCTTGACTTCTGCTTCCTTCAGTGGCTCTTGAGTGGCTTCATTGTCGAGACGAGAGGCTTCATTGTTGAGACGAGCCATGGCAATGCCTAAATCCACAGTCTTCTGAATCACTTCGCCTATTTGCTGGACAAATTTGGCTGTTCGCTCGGACGTTTGACCAGTGCTGAGAGGAATACACATTCTAGAAGAAAATGGAAGACATAGGAAGAAACGAGTGAAAGGTTATTGGATAATCAATACAGAATGGTAACGAATGAAAATTGTGATCATTTGTTTGTTACATAAGGCAAACAAATGAGATGGTGACAAATCAAAGTAAATGGGTAAAAAAAAATAATGTATCGCGAAGACATGCTCGCCTATAAGTGAACACTCATTCCAAGAATTCCCAGGTAAGCACAACTGGTCTCGCGTCTGATGAGATGTATACGAAGTGCTTGCCTAGACAGAAAACCCAGAATACAGGCATTCACCCTTCCAGTTTGCACGTGTTCACATTATTTAAAACCCAAAACCTTGACGAGATTTTGAAAACTCAAAGGGGTTCAAAACCATATAATAGAGAGTTCAAAACCTTACAATAGAGGGTTCAAAACCTAGTAATCAATCATCCTAGAACAGATGATTAGTTTTTAAAGCGGTTTTGAAATTTATGTTCTTGTTGTGGTTGTCGCCTAAGGATAGGTGACAGTAGTGTTTTATGACTAAACGCAAGTAAACTCGCGTTAGGGTCCTAAGAAGGTTATAGACTAGGTCAGAGTATTACTAATAACCTAATTCCCTATAACCATGAGCTCTGATACCATCTTTTCTGTCACACCCCGACCACGTAGAACATACAAAACGTGGCGGAAACATCGGGGAGTGTTGTAACAGAATTAATGTTTCACAACCATGGAAATTTAAGTTTCGTTTTATTGATTAAAAGTGTTACAATGTCTTAACAAACAAAGAAATACAACATAATTAACTAGTCTTGCATCTTTTATGGTCACTAAAGCCCAAGTCTGCCTATGTGTATCTTGATCATCTTATGCAACAGCTCCTGAAAAACACATGTGAAAATAGGTACGTCAGCATAAAAATGCCTGTGAGATACATAGGTTTTGTGAAAATAGGTTTCATGACTTATGTTTGAGAAAATGTTTAGTCATGAACCTTGTAATTTGCTTTGTTTTGTAAATCATTTGAAAAAAACGATAAGATCAGATGATATGTATAAATAAGAGAAATAATGCATGGTTAAATGAATAACCATGTAAAAATGAGTTTGTATAAGTTAAGTTGTTTGTAAATCAATGTCTTGTGAAAAATATGTTATTTGTATAAAATGTTCTATGTCTCAAATTGAAATGATTCAAATAACGCTACAATATGTAATATCATACAAACACTTATATATAGGAAGTACCAACGGCGTATCCACCATGCTTGTATCATATTACACACGCCTCGTTACTTAAATCACTTACCCAAACAAACTACCAATGTAAATTGTCCATGTATAAATGAATTTGTCAAATGTATTGAATAATATGTCAAAATGCATGATCAATGTAAATCATGTAATGTGTAACCTAAATGATATGTATGGCTAGTGAAAACGCATCAACTAAACCATAGGTGAAATGCACAAAAACAAAGTATTGAAGTAAAACTTGGTTTAAATCAACGTTATGTTTTGTGTAAATGCATGATCAATGTAAATCATGTAATGTGTAAATGCATGATCAATGTAAATCATGTAATGTGTAACCAAACTGATCTGTATGGCTAGTGATAAATATCACTAAACCATATACACAAGAACATAGTATTGAAGTAAAACTTCGTTTAAATCAAAGCTATGTTTTGTGTAAATGCATGCTATACTGATACAAACATCTATACGGTATTGTTATAATGCATACATCCAAGCCTTGAGACTGAGGCGATAAACCCTTAAACCACTTAAAGGTCTATCTGTGCTTATGTATATCGAATTCGGTCATTCCTTTCATCCCCTTTCCCTGGGATGTCCGGAACGGGAGTTGTCAATTCCTATGGTACCACTACCTACTAACGAACGGCGTAGCTAATGTTAATGAATGTATTGTTCCATTGTAAACAACCCAAATGCCATAACAAATGTAAGCATGTGATGAAAACGATGTACTAAGTATGCACGCAATGGACATACATAGCATAAAATGTAAATGTAAAACGATGTACTAAATATGCACGCAATGGACATACATAGCATAAAAACAATGAAGTCATGTAAAACAATGTACTATAAGTGTACTATTGAACATAGCATGTATATGATGTGAAAACATGAAAGCATGAAAGTAACAAGTAGGCACATGTGTTCCACCCCAAAACAGTTTGGAAAACAGTAAAAGAGGGGTCTATGTACTCACTTGAGATTGCTCAGAAGTCCTTGAGTAACAACCAAACAATGCTAGAGATCGCGGATATCAAACGGCACCTAATATAGGTAACTATGTTAATTAACCGGACCTAGATCGGAAGATTGGGTAGCATTAGGGTTTGTAAACCAAACGAGTGTAGAGACTCGTGTCATTTGGTTTAACAAAGCCTACATACTAAATGAAACTTAACCTAAGTGTTTTCGAGCCATTACGACCCGTTTAGGTAGCTTATGCTACTTTAACGCGTCGTTCGCGTGAAACGCGTTCGGACCGCCTAACTAGCCCTATGACAAGTGTTATATGCCTAAACATATTACATAATCAGTTATGTGACAAAGGTTTAGGTTACTTATGCTTAATTACCAATTATACATGAAAAGGGTATTCTGGTAATTTACCTAAGGCATATAAACTACCTATCATACAACTACTTAAACGATGTGACCATAGGGTATAACCTCAGAAGGTTATTCCCTACCTACTATGGTCACCTAATGTGTTTGGTCGGATCCTAATGATCGACCAAATGGGTCGGGTTCGAGGTATAAGCGATTTATCAGATCGCTTACCCTACGACCCTAGACAACGTGGAAATCAGTAGGCATAGTCCCAAGGGACTATGACCATCGTGATTACAATCACGTTGCGAAGTTCAAAAGAACTTCGCATTGACCATTACTGGTCAACGCTGAAAGTCAAACAAAGTTTGACTTTCTGACTCGAAAAGCAGTAAAATAAGGAAAAGAACAAAAGAATACTTACGAAGGGTCCCTGAATGCTAAACTTGATTCAAAAATCTCAGGTATGAAACAAATGTTTCAACTTAGAGTTTCTCAAATCAAATTTCTTGTGATTTTAGCAATGGGGGTGTTGGGGTATTTATAGTTTTTAGTCCAGCGTTGAGATCGTTTCATGGAAACCGTGATTCGATCACATCCGTACACTTGTGGAAAGGTTATGGAAGCTAAATATGATCCTTATCTAATGACTAAGCAACTTAGAACATGTGGAGGAGGATCAAACAGCTGCAAACAGCTGTTAAAAACATTTAATCTGGTCTGATAGTGGGAAGCGGCCCGCTTCAGGATCAGCCAAATACAATGCGGGCCGCCTGGCCCTTCTGATCTGCACACAACTTTCAAAAATGGCAGTTTCAGTCCTTGCACGTGTTTAAGGCCTTTTCCGACACTTCTAAGGCCCGTAAAGCCAACTTTAAGGCCCTAAAATGTTGCCTAAACATTGTGGACATGAAACATGCTAAAAATTATGCCGGGTGATGGTTCGTTTGGTCGTACGAACGCGATGTTCGCTTAATTACGACGGAATGCGCATAAGCGCGAAAAACGATCCAAATGACGCGACGAATGGATTTTTGGCAAGCCAAACACTAAAGTATAATATAGTCATGCTTACATAAATTTTTGGATCTCCGGATGTATTCAGAACGTAAGTTATGCGCGAAAATGCAAACTTGTGCACTTTTTGACACTTTTAGTCCCTGAATGACACAAAAGTTTATTTTAGTATACCGAACACCTCAAAGCCTATTTCTAAGCTATGTGAAGGATATTTATGGTATGTTTAACTTATGGTCATGCTCCGGAATGTCTGTTACAGTTCAAATTGGCATACTTTCGCAGTTTGTCAAATTTAGTCCCTGTAAGCGATTTAACTTGATTTTGCCATACCAAAGCCTTTAAAACTTATTTCTAAGTTATGTAAAGGTTATTTAAGGTATGTTAAGCCTATGTCACTATTCCGGAGTGTTTGTTGCATTAAACTGGTTATATTTACGCATCGGTGCACGTATAACCTTCCAGAAAGCGATTTAGAGTTTGAAATTGAACAAGAATTGATATGTGCAAATGATACACATATTTTTACAAATCCCAAGTATGAAATATAATATTTCATTGGTTCGGTATTTGTTTGATGGCCGTGGAGGCACAGGTGTTACATTTCGTTACAACCATAGCAGGTTGCGTCCTTTATGTCTTGGCACTCCAAAGTTTTGTGCCCTTCTTTATTACAGATTCCACAAGGCTTAGCTTGTGACTCTAAAGTGCATTTCCCTTTAGTCGCCTTCTTTGGGCAGCGGGTCTTTATGTGCCCCTTCTCGCCACAACCATAGCATATGGCATCCTTCAAGTCCTTGCATTCATGGGTCTTGTGATCCATCTCCTTACAGATGCCACATCCCCTGGTCTGTTCACGGAAACATTTTCCGAAGTACTGCTTCCCGCAGGTTTTACATTTGGGTTTTGCCTCATTTGGCTTGGACTGGTTTGAACCGGCCTTACCCTTTTTGTAACCCTTATTTGGGGTATTATCGCACTTTCTCTTATGATTCTTTAATACTCGGTCCACGGCTTTGTTTACGACTGTATCTAACATAGCCTGTAACTCGGTGCCCGTTAAGTTCAGTCTTGCATTATTATTTTGATCAACTGGATGATTGTGAGCTTCAGATGAGTCAGCCATGGTGAAGCTTTGAAGGCTACAGACCAAGTAGTAATAATTTGTTTAATTATATAGCGAATTGTCGAATCTGATGATTAAATAGCCATGGTGCAAATAAACCATATAGGCCAATAAATAGTATTAAATTTATTTGATTATGTTTTGCCTAGGTTTTTAAATAAACCATCTTTGGCGTTTAAACGTAATATAATCCTTCATATTTATTAGACGGGGGGACATAAGTCACAACTGTCAATGTCGTACAGGCACTAATTAGATGGCACAAGGCCTTGTCACAAGGATAATATAAAGCATAATCAATGATCCTTTGAATCGGAAAAATTTCATAGTTCATTGCTGTAGGATCGTATTCTAACCCGAACGAGTCTATCTGAGGAGTCTCGATTAGTTACAGGTGCGGAAAACAAGTAACCAACGTAGAAACAGCTAGATCTTCACTTAAATCACCTTGTTGATTGATATAACAACGTTTACATTCAATTGGAAGACCGGCAGCACCTCGGTATCCAAGTACACAACTCATATCCTGATTTCACTCAAGTGTCCTATATATAGTGTTGGTGATTTCGCTTATGTGAACATGTACACAAAAGCGAAATCACTCACTGACGAATAAGTGGAATCACCTACTGACGAATAAGTGGAATCACCTACTGACGAATAAGTGGAATCACCTACTGACAAATAAGTGGAATCACTTACTGACGAATAAGTAGAATCACTTACTGACGAATAAGTGGAATCACCTACTGACGAATAAGTGGAATCACCTACTATGACCATATGAGTGAAATCAGTCTCTTAGACACATACATTCTCCGATTTACTCGTAAAACATGCCCTAATCTAACATTCTAAGACTAAGACTCAATACAAGACGAAGTCGACAGATGTAGTGCACCAACAGACTCCCCCTCATATGTTGACGAGTCGCAGTGTCGAGTCGTTGACAATATCATGTCTTCACTTCTTCAGTCTTGATCAGTCTATGGGCTTTTCTCTCTCTATCTTCATCAACAAACTCCTCTTTAACAGTATCTGCTTGAAAATCTTCAGACTCCCCCTCTCGATTTGCTGGCATTCCTTTGTTCTTCAGCAATATATGCTTCAGGATCATTGTCTGGCTTTCTTTGTCTTCAGAATCCGAAACCTAGCACTCTATCTTCAGATTCAGAATTGAAACTTGGCTATTCCTGCACATTCTTAACCCAGAAATAAGTTTTATGAATTTAACAAATTAAGTGCACCAACACTAATTCTCCCTCTAACCACTTTCTTTATGATGAACCACTTGTTGATTGTCAAAATACATTTGATGATTAAAACACACTCCCCCTCACAACAATGTCATCATGTTTAGCACTTGGAATTTTGAAAATCAGCTCTCCAACATCAGTTGTCGAAAATCTTTTTGACTTTTTTTAAAAATTATGCTAAAACACACTGAAAATCTTTTTGAGATAAAGAAAAATGTAATGCAGTAATGAAATATTTATAGACAATATTTTTGTGAGTTCGTGCAAGAGGATCATATCAGTTTTTGACAAATCACAAGTACCGTTGAGCTTAGTTACACATTAAGAATTAAACAATTCACTTAGATTGCCGATATACTGATCCACTTAAATTCTCACACAAATTTCAACTGATTCAGGATATGAGTTAGGTGTTTTAAGAACTTAAACTCATTCATGTGTCCCACCTCTTGAATATACTCCCGTATCCAGATCCCAATATTCAGTCTTACAGGTGAGTATACCACAGATGATATATGTCAGGGGTTAAATTGCGAGGGCCGTGAGAGCTCAGGTCGATCTTTCGATACGCAGAGAGATGACGGCTTCGACTTTTGGTGGGTCCCCTTTAGAGGATCTTTTGTTACAACAGCAATGACTATCAATTTTATTGTTTCATCAATTTGCTGAGGGCGGCGCTATATTTCAAGCAAGCAGAAAGTATTCTCCGGGGACTAGGCCATTGCTTCCGCAAAATCAGAAGTCCCGGGATAATACCCCAGATATCACTGAGCATAAAGACCTAGTATCTCAGAAAGAGGGACCCTTCAAACGAGATTTCAGGGGTTACCTATATATCCATGTAGTGTTCCCCACGAAATAAGCAAGTTTGATTTTAAGTTTATATCCCGAAAAAGCTTACTAAATGTGTAAAAACCTATCGGCATATCATCAGTGAGACCGTTTAATGCTATTTAAAACATTACAATTCTTTAGCATAGTGTGACTGTCTACTGATGTACTATCATTTTCTCTTCTTTGACACAAAAACTCATTTTTGAATTTATCATGTTTTTGTCTTTTTCAAATTTTCAAATGTTTTTGGATTTTCTGAAAACTTCTACTCCCCCTAAAATGCAAACACATTTTAGGAAATTTGAAAACTACTAGACTCTTGACCCACTTGAAACATAACATGAACTGTACAAAAACTTGACAACTGACATCGAATCACTTCAATTCGCCATCCACTTGGCATAAACAATCAGAACTCCCCCTATCACAAACCATTTTCTCATTTAGATCTCAAAACACTTAAGTTTGTTTTAATCAAAATGATTTTTCCGGAAAATGAGTTTGTTTTTACCACTTGTAGATTTACCACTTGTAAAGTATGGGGATATGGTTCATCATCTTGTCAGTATTATCAACTGTAGTAAATCAAGTACAACTTAATGTCCTTGATTCACTGTTTGCAATTAAGCAACCTTTAAACCACTTGAAAGAATAACCACTTGTAGATATAACCAATCAATACCAATTGTAGGAATGAGTAATCTACATTTTACCCATCAAAGTGCCGATTCCTGCTTCGCACTTACCAACCAGGAAGCTCCGGCGTAGTCATTCAACCTGTAAAATTTTAACAGTTTCAAGCATTTTCAAGACAACTTAATTAAACATGAAAGATGCCGATTCCTGATCCACGATTACAAACTTGGGATCTCCGGCAAGTCAGGTTCTTTAAGCAAAGAAAATGTCCATCCAAGCCTGACCAGCCTTGGGTGTTTTCAATTCAGAAGCAGTTGGAGTGTAAGTTGCTTTCTTTTTAGCATAAAACTCCTTTACCCCTTTCACCTTTCCATCAACCATTTTTCCGAAAATCTTCTTAACTTTCCCATTAAACGCTTTCTCAACATCAAAGTTATCCTTCTCAGAATAACCCTGATTTGAGATTTCAGACTTTCCAGTTTTCCTTTTAAAATTTTCAGTCCTCAATGGTGGAAAGTTCTCATCATCCATTGAAGGAACTGAGTTTTCATCACTCTCATCAAACTGTGGCTCCTCTGATTTTGTGGAATCAGATTCATCGCCAGATTTTACTTCTGATTTCTTAACAACCCATTTTTGGTTGTCAAGTTTCACACTTCGCTTGTAAAATCTCTTCGAACATTCACCAACTTCAAATGTTGAATTTTTGAAAACTTTAAATTTTTCAGTTGGTGGTTCGGTTTTATCAACAATAACTTCTTTCAGTTTTCCAGAAAATCCCTGTTTTGTGTTTGTCGCTTTCGGACAGTTCCATGCAATGTGACCAGCTTCATTGCATCTGAAACAGGTTCTTGTCTCTTTCTTCACATAAGCTTCATTCTTTCTCTTCTTGGCAAGAAATTCTTGGTTAGATTGTTTCCAGAATGGGCTTTTTGCTTCCTCTTCATGGCTAGTTCCTGCAACATATGTCATTTTTGATTTATAATCTCAAACATATTTTTCATTTTTATAGTTTTCAGGTGGAATAAAACCTAAGCCTTTCTTTTTGTAGCTATGATTTTGGTTAGGTTTCTTTTGAAAACCAGAACCAGAATTGTAACCCTTTTTCTTGTTTAAACGTTGTTGTACTCTTGAGGTGTAGAGTTTAGGTTTTATATTAAGATTTTCATCTTTTATTTCAGAAATATTAATTTCTGTTAGTTTGAAAACCTTTTTTATCAAATCAGTTTTGACACCTCTTATTGGAAATTCTTTATCAAAATATAATTTGTCAGAACCATTCAAAGTATATGCAACTTCAAATGTTTCGTCATTCAAATTAGATTTTGACAACAAAAATTCTTTACTATACACCCGTTTTCCTGACGACTTTGAACTCTTGACAGACGAACTCGAACTTCCGACAGACTGACACGAACTTTCGGACTCGGACTTTGACTCTGACTCCTCATCCTTATCCAACACCTGATTGACCACTCGTTTTATCAGTTCGGACTCATGATCTGTGTCGGACGCTGTGAACGTGACGTCAATGTTGTCTGGTAATACATCGGTTAACTCAGACTCTAACTTAATATTGACCGCCTGTTTTAGTTCTTCCTCATTAGGTTTTCTAGGCGAGTACCCTTCCCAAATCGGAGGCGGACACTTATTATAACAGACACCCTGTTTCTTACCAGTATCCTTTTTCTTCTTTGGCTTTGTTTCTTCACCTTTAAACGCTTCAAATCCTTCAACTGTTGGATAAATTCTATCAATTATGTAGTCACAACCTTTGTAACTTTGCAGCAATCTTCTGATTCTTTCATTCTCAGCTGCTTCACTATCCAACTCTTTCTTCCACTTTGCACATTCTTCTATGTACAAGTTAATCTCTTTCTGCTTTGTCATCATGGTAGCATTCATCATCTTCAAAGCTTTTTCTCTTTCAGAGTTAGTCTTCTCCAGACTATTCACATGTCTGTTCAATACATCATACGACTTTTTCAAATTCTTTACATCAAACAACATCTGTTCTTTCAACTTTTCTAACTCACTAAACCTCTCATCTTTTTCTATACATTGTTTACAAGACTCTAAACATGTAAGACAAGGTTTTATAACTTCAACAATCTTCTCTACTTCCACAATCTTCTCAACTTCAACAACTTTTTCCACTTCAACTATTTTCTCAACAACCTTGATTTTTTTCACTCTGTTCATTCTTTTCTTCTTGAGAAACAGACTCTTCATCTTGACTTTTCTCATCATCATCATCACTGTTATCAATTTGTTCTTCAAGTTTTTCAATGAATTAAGCAATTGACAATCTACTAAATTGTCCAGAATTCTTCAGAATCATGAGATATGTACCCCATTCCTTTTGTGGTAAAGCATCAGCAAGCTTTTTAACCCATTCTGCTGGAGTTTTAGTAATTTTCAACTGAGACATAGTACGCACAAGATGACAATATCTCTCAATGAGACTCTTTGTACTTTCTCCTGGACAACCTGAAAACAAATCAAACTCTTTCTTTAGTACATTTATCCTATTAAAAGTTTCACTTGTCATATTAAAGAAATTGATATCCATGATTCGTAAACACATTTATCAAGACAATCCCGTTAAGCAAAATATTAAGTCCAAGATAGATCGCCTTTTAAAAATATACCTGAATCAAACAAACAAACAATCAGTTTAAACAAATTGAATATGTGAATGTGTGTGACGTTTAAATCGATCTAGAACTCGTGTCGAAGACTCGTGGACTTGTTTCAATGTTGATGAAATGAGATCGCTGAATGAATGAGCTTGATCGGAATGAAATGAATTCAATTGTGCTGATTAAATTTGATATTGAACAATTTCTGATTGGGCCGTAACTATGATAAAACTTGGGCCAAGGACTTTGTTTATACACTAAATGTTCACATGCACTTCAAACTGAATTGACCACACTTTAACTCTTATCCCATGAATGCCGACCACTTTCTAATTGATTAACACAACCTTCTATTCACATCCATATGAACCGACAATTTCACCTCACATAACACTTTTATCCCATAAATTTCCGACACCTTTTAGACTTCACATGCAAACCTTGAACGAAACCAACTGACACAAGACACAAGATTTCCTTTTCCAACCTACTGACAACCTTTTAAACCTTCAATTTTAATTGGACCTTTCCTATTTTGTTTCACATGCCAACATTTATCAACTCAAAAGTTTTTGTATGCAACACATGACCCGAGAACTCTCACAATCCCCACTAACAGACAAACTTCGTTTAGTGTCTATCACATGCAAACCGACACATAACACATGATATCTTTTCCCAAAGTACAGACATCCTTGATTAAAGAAACACACAACACGTTGGAGCGGAATCAAGATTATGATGTCTTTATGAGCGAAATTAGGAGATAATGGTGGTCACAAAAGCGAAATCAGGATCTTATGTTGACACAAAAGCGAAATCAGATGGTCATTGGGGCGAAATCAGAGGATGTCCAAATAAGCGGAATTAACTCGGTTGAACTTGATTGGACCATACTTACAAATGGTATTTGAAAGACAAAATGATGAAATCCAGCAATTCTCTGTAGAACTCCTCCTCCTGAAGCTCTGATACCACTTGTAGGATCGTATTCTAACCCGAATGAGCCTATCAGGGGAGTCTCGATTAGTTACAGGTGCGGAAAACAAGTAACCAACGTAGAAACAGCTAGATCTTCACTTAAATCACCTTGTTGATTGATATAACAACGTTTACATTCAATTGGAAGACCGGCAGCACCTCGGTATCCAAGTACACAACTCATATCCTGATTTCACTCAAGTGTCCTATATATAGTGTTGGTGATTTCGCTTATGTGAACATGTACACAAAAGCGAAATCACTCACTGACGAATAAGTGGAATCACCTACTAACGAATAAGTGGAATCATCTACTGACGAATAAGTGGAATCACTTACTGACAAATAAGTGGAATCACTTACTGACGAATAAGTGGAATCACTTACTGACGAATAAGTGGAATCACCTACTATGACCATATGAGCGAAATCAGTCTCTTAGACACATACATTCTCCGATTTATTCGTAAAACATGCCCTAATCTAACATTCTAAGACTAAGACTCGATACAAGACGAAGTCGACAGATGTAGTGCACCAACAATTGCCTTTTGGCAGGAAGTTATGAAATAAAACTATCTTTGTCATGAATACATCTTTGCCCGTAGGTATTCATCCCAAATGGATGTTTTGATGTGTACATCATGTTCGACGTTTATTAGCCATGATTCCTTTTGATCATTTAGGCTAAATAAGGGGTTTGGAAATTCCCAATATAAAGATGTAAAGTGTGATTTTATCGCATCACCGTTGTTAGGAGTGTTAACATGTTTTTAGAGGTTAACAAGGACCTGAATCTCTTTTAAACAGGTTTTACCATCATAGCCAGGTCTTTAATGACATTCAAGCTAGGTTATACCCTTTAAGATTCTTTTTAATATATATACTGGCAGATCAATTTCAAAAAGGAATGATATTTTGATTTATTTCATATATTATATTCATATATAATGATAAAAATGAAATCAAGGTAAAACATTCCAATGATTTCAAAAGAGGTACAGAATTGCCCTAAACGGGGCTTGAAAGAAAATAATGTTGTCCACGAAGGGACTGAAAGATAAGTATGCCCCTATAAGGACTTACTAAGGAAACGAACTTTAGCAAAAGGAGTTTCTTCTTCTTTTTATTTCTAAATGTTTTCTCCTTGGTTGCACGTTTATCCTAGTCGCAGTACAAAGCTCGGCATTCCTAGGCTTCGAATGGGGAGAATTCCCATCATGGCTTCTTTGCTTGGCGACATATTAAAAATATATAGAATTGAAAGCAATAATTCTCCGAATAGAGATGAGAGTATTCCTATGTTAAGTCTAGACTCAGAAGGTCAATGAATGTGCTACTGTGTCATTGAGATTAAACACAAAAGGCTAGTGTTTAATTCACTCAATGTTGGCTCTGATACCAACCTGTCACACCCCGATATTTCCACGTATTACCGGTGGGCCCGGTGGGGAGTATCGTGACGTAGTTGATATCGTCATAGTCAAACAACACAATTTAAATGCACAGCGGAGGCAAAAGATAGAAATATTTCAACCGAATAAAGTGTAATATCAAGTATTACAAAATGGCTGAAAAAGATCCACAGGTGGATCAAATAAAAGATAATTGTTCAACAGATTTTAACATCTAAGCTTGCAAGACTCTTTATTGATGCTAGGAGTAGCCAACCTATTCCGTCTAGTACATGCACTTAACCGGCCCTGACGGACGACCAATAAGAAAATCTTTTATAACTTGGGACAATTATTTAAAAATAATCTTGTATACAGTTTTACTTATTTGTCGTCCGTCAGGGCCGGTTAGAAGAGCCGGACAAGATTAACTGACACGCCACAGGTATAATACCCACAAGGTTGATTCCTTAAGTGGGTTACCAATTTTTGCATATGCAACTGTCAGGTGTATGCCTACACCCCGTGCTTAGGTTGTGGCCATTTCAATGAATGATGCCAAGGATATCCAGGACATGGTCATTAACCCCCCAAGGGCCATATACCAAATAAAACAGATTAAAACGGGTTATGTAAATATATTAATCACAATCCGATTTAAACAACTACATACCCGACCAAGCGGTATTATTATAATACCGTATCCCAAGCCCGTATAGGGAAAATAAGTTAAAAGTATTTACCTGAGCAAATTTATACAATTTATCCCAGCCATATACAACCAAGCAAGTACAGGTAGCTTTTACTGGGCTCCTAAATTTGGAACAAAGGTTTTAATACCCTATTAGATTCCTAATGGGTCTTAATTAAGCCTATGCTTAGACTGGTTAGTTTTAAAGGAGGATATATGGTTCAGACGCAAGATTAAGCAAAGACCGGATTAGAATGTGGTTTAGACCCGACAAGTTTGTATACTTGTATAATATGGGTAAACTAAACACATTCTAGATTTTGAGATAAAAAGATAAGGTTTGACCCGTTTCGCTTAGTTTATGCAAACTAGTTACATAAACCGCACCGAACGCGAATAATGCGTAACGGGTAACCAAATGAGACATGAACATGTTTCCTAAGTTAATATACCTTAAAATATGTTGTGATATCAGTAAGATACCTTCCATTATGCCCAAAACGAATTTAAACTCAAATTTAACCCCGGAGGGGTATTTTGGTCATTTTAAAGGTTATAAAAGAGTTTATATATTAATCTGAGGTTTAGATCTGATATAATCAGTAAAAATACTTAATTTAATAAGTTATATCAGTAGGGTATTGCATATGTGTGAAATTTATCACTTATAACCCAACTATGCACCGAAGGGGCATTTTGGTAATTTCACATAGGCTTTAAAAGGTCAAATCTGGAAATCTGGGTTCAAGACTTTTGCTTACTGTTAAATTATAAAAAATTACTTAAAACATCAGTAGGTATTAAGTCTTATATGTTAAAAATAGTTTTAACTCATACTATGCGTTTAAAACGCGTAAAAAGGCGGTTTTAAGCGATTTCCGGGTTTTATAAGAAAAGCTGATATTTTTATCATTCCAGAGGGCTTAAAATATTCTATTTATCATATAAGATCAGTAGAAAAAGGTTTGTTATCAAAATGATTTGTAAAACTCATTTTATAGGCCAAAAGGGCCAAACCGACAATTTCCAAATCAAAGCTAGAACCCTACGTTATGCTCACCCTAAAAATAAATAAAAATATTCAAAAATCCCAAAATATTATTTTACATCAGTGGGTAAAAAGTTTGGTATCAAAATTTGGGTTTAAATAGGATATATGCTAATTATGCCGTTTAATTAATAAAAAGCTTTTCATTTACGCTAATGAGCATAACTCCTAACCTAGACCTCAAACTGATGTCAAATTTTTAGGGCAAGTTTATAAATTAGTAATAAAGGTTTCTATCCTCTCACATTTTCAAAAATCTCGTTTTAAGGTCAAAAGGGCATAATAGTCAACATTTAGGCATATAACGGAAACATGCATATGAATCGGATAACTAAGGAACCAAGTTGTATAACCTCAGAGGGTTACACTAACCTATAACCTGGTCCTAATGGAATTCTAAGGCATGTCTAAACTAAGCTAAATCGGTTCAGAACTGAAAGTCAAAGCAAAAGTCTAGTTTTGCGACTTTCGGTTCCGAACCGAGCCTATACTTAGAATTGTCGGGTTGAACATGCTTAAACATGTTCTTATATTAATTACCAAGTTATTCAAGTGTTAAAACATGTTCCATAACTTCTGTATTATTAGTTATGAATTTATTAGTAAAAACTGACTCGTTTGACTTTTTATTAAGAAGTTTGACCCGACAACTGACTGAGTAAACGTGGTAATTAGGAGGTGCCCTTTTGAGGGTTTAACACCTACCTAATTACGGTCACGTAGCCATGTTCGTTGCGAACAATGGCTTAACCGTTTAAAAGTCAAGGCATTTATCGAAAACGCTTGACTTTTCGGCTATAACGCTAAATAAAACAAACAAGTCACGAAAGGACACTTACAAGGGTCCAATGGACTGAAGGAGGTTCTCAAGAAGCTCAAGATCCTCTCAAAAATTAGAGAACAAGCAGATTGAAGGAAAAGGTGTGAAGGAACAAGTGCAAACCCACTTCTATTTATAGTTTTCAGGATTGTACGAGATCGTGACAAGTGTCGGGAGGGATAACTAGATTAAAACAGGTGTTAAGTGGTTTTATTATACAATGGGCAACCCCTAGAATCGAATTTGTGAGTATTGGAAACTATTTTCAGCAAAACCAGCAACTAAAACCAGTTTCTGCAGCTGTACAGATCTACGTGGCCTGTGTAGATGATCTGTATGGGCTACACGGCCAGCCTACAAGTCAGACCAACAATTTAGACTTTCAGCATATGCAGTTTCAGTCCCTGTACTTAATAAATGTCATTTCTGACACATGTAAGGCCCGTTAACCTCATTTCAAGGCTCTACTATGATGCCTAAACATAGGGGACATGAAACATGCTCAAAAATATGTCGGATGTCGGTTCGTTTGGCCGTACGGTCACGTTGTTCCTCTAATTACGATGAAACACGAACGGATGCGAAAAACGACCTAAATTACGCGACGAATGGAATTTTATCATGCCGATCACTAAAATAAAATATTTTAATGCTTACATAAATTTTTGGATGTCCGGATATATTCAGAACGTATGATATGCGCGAAAATGCAAACTTGTGCACTTTTTGACACTTTTAGCCCCTGCTTGACTTAAAAGTTTGTTTTTGCGCACCAAACACCTCTAAGCCTATATCTAAGCTATATAAAGGATAATTAGGGCATGTTTAACTCATGGTCATATTCTGGAAGGTTCGTTACCATACGAATCGACATACTATTTGCAGTTTGACGCAAATAATCCTTTAATCGCACAAAGTAGCGCGAAATGTCGTTTAATGACATCCAAGCCTTCCATGGCCCATAATGGGCATTCCCAAGCATGAGTTTAATTATTTCTACGCTCTCGATCGCTTAAATGGTCACCAAAAGGTGTAGATTCAAAAGTTGACGCTTTAGGTCCCTCTAATGCGCAAACTTGCGCATTTCATCGTCTAATAGCATCGAAGCCTCATCTAGTCCATATTAGGCATTCTTGAGAGTATTATAAAACATCATTATGCTTCGGGTTCACCAAAAGGTCATTCAGAGGTATAATTAAACATATTGACCCTTTTAGTCCTTCTAACTTGCAAAGTCACGCGTAACTTTACTTATAGGCATAAAAACCTTAGACGTCCAATAATTGGCATTCCCGAGAGTATAATAAAATATCATGAAGCTCCCGGTTTGTTAAAAGGTAACTCAGAGGTAAGAATTAACAAGTTGACGCTTTCAACCCTTCATTGCGCAAACTTTCAATTAATTACGCAAACGACTACACTCGATCATCAAGTGGCTCATTTGTGAATATAAATATCGTAAGAGGTTATTTAAAACTTATTTTAGGTATGCTAACACTTCCAGTCCTTTCATAATCAAGGTTTTCGATTTTTTTTTCCGAAAAATTAGTCCCTTAAATTCAATGTTTGACTTCATTAGGGTTTATTACACGTGTCAATACATCATTGGACGTGATTTTACGAGGTGTTACATACATGAATGAATTAAATCAGCTTTGGCCAGAAATTAAGACATTCACGTTTGTAATGCATACTTAGCATAGCTTTTCGTAATACTTGAACGATAAGTAGATGTATCAAATCAGCTTTGGCCAGAAATGATACATCAGAAGCTCATTCAAGTAAAGCCATTTTGGTTTTGTAAAACATTATTTGATCCTTATTAATTAACTAAGTATTTACAAAACCAATCATTTAATAGCAAACCACATGTTAGCGCGGATCGAACTCCGCGGTGAGTTCGCTGGCGGAGCCCCGAGCTAAGTCTTAGTTCACATTAAAAAGCCTAAAATAATGAGGTTTCGAGTGAGATATCGACTCAGTTATGAGGTCTCGAGTAAGATCTCGAGTCAAGTCTCGACTCATCTTATAAACATTATGAGGTCTCGACTCATTAATGGTCTCGAGTCGCAACCATGGTCTCGAGTTGTGAAGATTTAAGCCCTTGGTCGAAATCTTAGTGGTCTTGAGTCGAGACCTTATGGTCTCGAGTCGAAATCGTTGTCTCGAGTTGTAAAAAAATTGAGAACACTTATGATTTCGAGTCGAGATCTTGTGGTCTCGAGTCGAGATCTTGGTCTCGGGTCATTAAAAGGGATCTCGAAACTCCTGTTAACAGCTGTTAATGCAAAATAACTGAAAGCTCGAAATTTTAGGGATTGTGTGATAGTGTTTCCTGTTTTATTGTTGATCTAAACTTATCAAGGATTTCGAAAATTATAACTGTATATCTTTTAAGAGTTTTCGAAGATTTTAAGAGATAAAATTCAGATCAAAACAGTAAAAAAACACCCACTAATCCAGATTTCATTCCAAAACTTAAGGAATTTTTTCGAGTTTTCTTATAACAAGTGATGAACCCTAAAAAAATAAAACATAAATCTGGAACCCGAAATCTGAAAATTAAGGCTTCTATAACAGATTTCGAACATGTTGATTTTACCCATTATGATTTCTAGTCACCATTCTTTTTCCGAAAACAATGATTTCGGTCAAGACTCGAAATCGACTGATTGTGATTATGAAGTTGTTCAGAATTCATGTTATTATGAATTCCGAAACACTGACTCGAAACAGTAACTCGAGAACAGAGTTTCGAATTTTATTAAACTTTGAAAATTTATGTTTTCCAGATTTCAATCCCAGAATAATGGATACGAAAACAATATTGATTAATCAACATATGCTCTGATACCACATGTTGATCAGTTCTGTTTAGACATAATGGAAAACATGAAAACATACCTTTGATTGCATCATCACAGGCCAACAGAGAATCCAGATGGAGACGTAGCAATAGTGTTTGACATGATTGTCAGCTTGATCTGGTTCCTCCTTAGGGTGCAATCTAAAGATGGTGATGATGAAAAACAGATAAAGGGTAATCGGCTATAGGAGAGGAGGCGATTTGATGTTATGAGTAATTAGGTTATGTGTCTAACCTTAAAACCTCCACATAAGTCTCCTTATATATGCACCCAAGAGGAAACCCTAATTAGTTAATAAGGGTAATTAGGTCCATCAACAATTACCAACTAATTATTTAATAAGTTATTATATATTTTGATCTATATAATGTAAATGATTATAATGGATACTAAATTAAATATAAAATAATATATATTTAATCTTACATATTTCTCTACGGTCTACACTACTATTTGGCCGAGTTGTAAGATGTGGTTGTGGCTTCAAAGGGAATGCCATCAGTAGAATCATCATCTATTTTCTCAACAATAAATGTCAAAATAGACAACACGACCCTAGTTTTGTTAAGTACCTAGTATTCTCATGAGCAAAGACAAAAGTCATTTGGCTTACTAAAAGAATATACAACAAAAAAAAACGTAAACAGTATTTTGGATCCATTATTTCTAAATATATTAAACGTTTTTATTTGAATAAGTCGTGTTTTTAAAGTGTCACTAAATTATTTTTTATACATGTTATTAAAAATGAAAAAAAAATTATACATGTTATTAAAAATGAAAAAAATGTCATAAGGCTGTATGGTATGGTTTGGAGTCTCTAGAGGCTTCATTGTGTCACCTTAACGCCACATCACCAATAGAGCCCTCCTCCCCTTTAACAACCAATAAGCCCCTTTTACATCAATAGCCCCCCCCCCCCCCCCCCCCCCCCCCCAATACACAAACATCTCGTTATTGTCCACCATTGCAACCACGTCCATTCAATAGCTCCCCTAATGGCGCTTGCGGGATAGTGGGGGCACTATTGATTTTTTTTGGCTGAGGTGGCGCCCCATACAATGTAGTCTAACGAAGAGCCTGCAGTATATATTTTTAGCTATTAGCTATTTGTTTTCACAAATTTAGTTTATCTTTTATAAAGTTCTGTTACAGGTATTAAAACTTTAATGAAGAGATTGTATATGGGTAGACCATCGAATGCCTTAAAAGTAAAACCTAACGCAAATATTGTTCTGGTTCTAAGGTAAAAAATTGTTGCAAGTACTATTTATTTGAATTTATTATTTTTATAATATAATATAATGTTATTAAAAAAAAATATTTCATTAACTATGGATGGTTTGCAGTTTATTTACTTAGTGGATACACAATGGCCCAATATGCAAACAACTTTACCCGTCGTATCCATCAATATGGGATGGGATGTTGATGAAGTACAAGTATGTTTTGTTTTCTTAATATAATAATTAAAATTAAAAATTTTAATTTTTAACCATTACACTTTGCATATAAACATCCCAGTGTTGCGTTGGTATGAAACATCTCCTAACACATCAGAATTCCATGTCTAATAATTTTTGGTTGTTTATAAAGCAACATATGCATAACCCAAAGGTGTACGTGCTATATAATAGCACATAATTGATCTTTGTTAACATAATATTTGGTAACAAAAACAAAGGTCTTTGATCATTAATACAGTGGATCGCAAATAACAGCTAGACTATATACCTAATAGCACATTGTAGTACACCCAAAACCCTTTTGTGTATCTACAACAACAAAAACTTGCAATGTGATAAAATGTAGCATTCCCATTACAAACCCCTCTACATTTTGGGACCACGAAATCAAGTCCTTCACCGGCAACCTCCTTATCTTTATTGATTGTCTACACGTCCTCCCGAATAGTGAGTGTAGTGCTACAAACAGTGGCGAATCCAGGGGTTCCTACTTCCTAGGAAACCCCTCGGTTTGGAAAAAAATTGAAAAAGTTAGTGAAACCTAGTATGATTTGAAAAAAAAATAGTGATTATCTACCAAAAGAAACCCTCTGGAAAATATTCCTGAATCCGTCACTGAATACAAACGACCCTAACTCACGTTGAAGATAACAATTTGTTTGTTGAAGGTTGTGAATGACATTTTGTCTATTAGCCTTATATTTTAAAGTGAAAGAGTATTTATCGTCACCAAATTTGAGTTGTCGTATAAGCGAAATATAATCCGACGAACTTTATAGATCACCTTTATATCGCTATGCCAGATAACTATTGATTTGCAATAATCTTTCTTGGAACTAAAACTATAAGCAACATAAGTCTTACAACATTTTCAGGAGTACAAAACTATATATATAGATGATTAACTGTACATCATTCTCATTAGCATGATATGGATACAAACTTTGAGAGAAACTGGATAGGAGTTATTGTTTCTTACATGCCTATAATAGTATCATGACAGAGAAATAGTACACAAAGTACTCGTATTATATATAAAGGCTAAAAACTATACCATTTTCTTACACACCACCTTGTATATTATCTATTTATGTATACCGGTTTATCCCAGTAAACCGGTTTATCCCAATAAAATTAGTCATACCCATAACTACACGCATTAAGTGATGCCCATCTTCGTTTTTGTGTGGACGGTTTTTCACTCTTCAAATATCATCCATCCAGTCGCTGATATCAGTTTCATAGAACATTCCATCAACGACTTGGTCAATAAGAGAATCGATAAAGGCATTGCAACGAACCGAGAAGACACCCCCAACTCTAGTACGAGCACTCGAGAACCAAGCAAAAGCGGCAGCGAAGGCTACGGCAGCCAAACAAGCCCCTACACCCTCCTCAATTCCTTGTAAATCCGTCTTTCCAAATAGTGAGTTACCAGTCACAATTTCCATTGTCACTGTCCCCGCAAATACAATCTATGGTAATAATTAATAAATTATAGTTAGAAATGTTATAATGTTGTGTCTATTGCACTAAATGAAACAAATTTTTATTTTATTATTAAAACATCAATTTTTACACATAATTTTATACCTGCAAGTATACAGTATACCGTTGATCCGCCAAAATTAAACCATGCAAAACATATTTCTTTTAAATAATTATTATGTATCAAGATTTATAATGCTCACAACTCACGAAGACCTAATCATGTATAAAAAATATAATAACTTTTATTTAATACATTGAATATATAATTACATAATAAATAATACTGTATATATAGTTATATAAAGTTATGAAAAAAATGGTCAAATAGTTATGTTATACAAAAATAGCTATAATTTTAAATTAAATTATAATTATAATTAATAATAATAGTTAACGAGCCGAGCTCAAACTTAAAAAAATATTCAGAAGCTGAGCATTTGCTAAGCTCCTTTACACCCCAAATAACACAAAACTAAAAGATCACACTAATTTATTAACCGTGTAAATAAAATACTCAAAAGCTGAGCTCAACTTAACTCATTTACACACTTAGGGGTGTTTGGTGTTGCGTTTTCAAAATAGATTATGCGTTTTCAAAATATATTTTGTGTTTTCAAAACTGAGTTTTGAAAAAGCATGTAGTTACATGCTTCTCCAAAACTGCGTTTTTTAGGCAGATAATCACTTTTTCATCCAAACACTTTTTTAGATTATTTTTGTTTTACAAACGCAATAATCAAATAATCACTTCAAAACGTAATTCCAAACACGCTCTTAGTAATATATCACATATCTAATAGATCACACACAATTTATTAACCGTGTAAATAAAATAGATCACACAAATTTTATTAACCGTGTAAATAAATAATACCATGGCTAGACGACCCGATATGATTTCAAAGTCTTGGCTCTTTTTTGAACTCTCTATGTACTCCGAAAGCATATCGAAGAATCGTGACACATCATTATCATCATCACCTTCTACGTTCCGCATCTTCATCACTCCAAATCTATCCGAACCATAGGATCTAAGTGTGCACACCCTCGGTTGCAACAAGATCTTCGCGTTATCCGCTGTTATAGCGGCCGTGTTAGTCAGCCTGGCCTTCTGAACCGCGAGCGAAGGGACCGGTCCGGCCAGAGGATCATCTTTTTGAACCACCGGTTTGTCCGACTTGAGATGGCAAGCAATTGGCCGAGCAGCCAAAGCCATTGAACGTCAGAAATGTGATATGTGAGGGCTAAGTAAAGTACAAATAATAATATGTTTATATTTTTAGTTTGAACCTTCGGTTTATTAATAATTAACATTTGAGTTCTTTATTTTAGAAAAAAGTTTACATGTAGACATGATTGGTAGTTGCTACGTAATTTTCACATCAAGTGACTTAACTTGATATATGGTCAAATAGAAAGTAACTTTTAAAGCTTAAAAATCACGAATTAAATTATTTTCTAACATTAACTAATATCATAAATTAAACAACATTAAAAATATAGGATAAATAATAGTTTGGTGATTTTAGTTAGGAGTCACAATCATGTCACGTTAGCGAGTTTAAACATTGAATACTAAACTTGAACACTACATATCTGTAACAAATACCAACTCTAACTCATACATACTCAAAGCCATGTACGAAGTTATAAACGTTTTGTGTTAAATGAATTGATCTAGTTGTAGATGAGTTTGTCGTGTTGACCTTGTAAAATACATACGTCTTATTCTATTTTTAAATGGGTCAATTTATTTAACCAAAGAGACTAAACAACCCAACACAACATATCTATTAAATGTGTCTTACATGACAACTAAAAACCTAACTAACTTCATGTCGGATACATGTTATGTTTATCAAGAATCAGTGGCGGATCTAGGATTCACGCCAAGCAGGAACGTTTTATAAGAAAAGCGGTAACGAAATTGAAAAAACGTCAAATTTTTTCAAAATTTACACTAAAAACGTCAAATTTTTCCCCGCCAAGCGGTAGCGGGCGCTCCCCCTTGTGTCCACATAGGTCCGCCCCTGTCAAGAATTATCACCACTTATTTCAATCGCATGATCTACCAAAACTGAAGAAAAAAAAGTAAAAAACAATCCACAATTTTGATAAAACCATATTAACAGTTTGCATAATTTACTCTATTTTATATAAACTAATCGAAGTAGACACTCTTAGTAAGGTGTACGTATATATTTGATATACTTTCAATTCATTTAAAAGAAATGGGGTTTATTTGAGCATTGCTGGAAAGATGGAGGGCTTAAAAGTATATTTTGAATGGTGAGCTATGGGTAGTCCACGTCTTTGAGAGAGAAGTTAAGGTTGTGTGGGTCAAAAGATGATAACGTGGAACATTTTAT
This sequence comes from Helianthus tuberosus, assembly GCA_030545235.1. Taxonomy (NCBI): domain Eukaryota; kingdom Viridiplantae; phylum Streptophyta; class Magnoliopsida; order Asterales; family Asteraceae; genus Helianthus; species Helianthus tuberosus. The sequence continues at coordinate 105,019,353 of CM060431.1, read as the reverse complement.
TCTCGGTGATGTTGTTTTCATTGGCACCCCATGCTGACCCTTACGCCAATAATCCAATCTATGGTTTGGTAATGTCAATGAATTTCCTTAAGTTTTGGCCCCAAACTAATTATTTTTGCTTCAATAATACAATATGTAAACTAACATTTGATCATTTCATTTTTGAACAAGATGAAGTATTATTACAGAAAATACCAGTCTGTCTGTCACAAATAATAATTAGGATAACGGGTTGATTTAGGTAAAACAATATTTGTATTGTAAGTTGAAATAGCCACCGCTATATCATATAACGGGTTGAAAACTAGAAATGGGACAACCTAAATGTGTAGGCTTCAGGTTTGAAATAACCCTTGATATCTTTTTCAGTCTTGTATGTATAAAACACTTTTATGTTGAAGTATTTTGGTAATACTCTTGAAACATCAATCAGATAATTCAAAATGAATCAAGAACAACTATGAGATATGATTGGGGAACTATCACAGTTTTTTTTACACATTTGTGAAAGAGTATATAAGTCGTCGGAAACTCAAATCGTTTAAACCAAAAAAGCAACACGATCCAACAACATACGTGTACAAACAATGAAAATACTTACCTAAAGTAGCCCTAAAGTCGACGGAAAACCAGTGGCGGGTCCATAAATTTTTTCCTGAGGGTGCGGAACATTTTTAAATATTTTAGGCCCCTTGCTATATAAAAAAATCGGTTCATAGCGGGTCGGGGCATGTAAGACAAAAGAACATCAAACTAAAATTTATATAATCATCAAAAACACGTCAAACGTCATTACAAACGTATTTAAAAGTGTGCCCTGCATGTTTTCATATTTTTAAATCTATCCAAAACATCATCTAGAGATACTAAACACACCATAAGTTCATTACATTCTTACTCATGGTTTCTATCACATATTAATCGCTCCATAAATTCATAAAACAACACTAAACACTTAAACAAAATAAACAATCATGTTCAACTATAGTCCATAATTTTCAATTTTATTTTTAAACATTCAATCCCTGGTATTAAATGTTGATTACTTGTAACCAATGTTGTAGAAGGCGCTAGACGCTAGTCGGGCGGTGAGGTACCGCCTAGGGATTAATCAGAATGGACATTTTATGTATATTTTTACAAAATTATATAAATATATAGTTAACTTTATACTTTTTATATACAAATTTACAAGTTTGGGAACCAGATGTAAAGTTGTGAAAGATAGAGGGGGTTAAATGTTAAAATACCTAAACTTAATTAAACCTAACCCACCAACTCTTTCATTATACGGCCGCACTTCCCTTCTTATCAGACATGGCGCACAAGAAAGGAGTTGTAGCCCCAATTTTGGTTCCAAATGAGGTAAGAACTCATTCCATTAGATCGATTTGATCTAATTTTGACCGATTAGGTCTGATTTTTGACCGATTTTCCCTGATTTTGACCGATTTTGACCACTGCCGCCTAGTTTGACCGATTTGCCAAAATCTAGGCGGCAGACCGATAAGCGTTTAATCACCGCCTAGGCGCGATTTCTGCAACATTGATTGTAACTAATCATTTAAACAAACAAAGCTATTCATAAAACAAAAACAAAAAAATATTCAACTACAAGTCTAGAACAACCAAAAAAATCGAAAACATAAAAAGATCAAATACTTGTACATCTATATTTTCTCCTAATCATCACATAAAAAAAACAAAAAAAATCAATAAAGAAACCATACTAGTTCTATATCGGAATTCTGGAGTAATATAGGTCAGTTTTGCCAGAATTTTGCTTTATCTGGCAAAAAAAGTCGTCCGGTCGTGAGCAGTGGCGTCAAGTCGCTGGAAGTTTTTTTGGGACGGGATTTGGAGTTGGAATGTGTGGATGGGTTTGAGTTATTTTATTTAGTTCAAATTTCTTTGGGTTGGGTTTGGGTTAATAAAAATAGATTGTAGATTGAGCTTTGATTGGGTTAAGTAATAAAGGGAATAAGTGGTTAAAGAATAATTATATAAATTGTGTTATATACTTATATATTAAATAATAATCAGTGTTTATTTTTTTATAAATTCATAATATTTTTTTCTAAGTGGGGCGGTTGAAAATTTTCAAGGGGTGCGGTCGGAATTTCCGGCGAAAAATAACACTAAAATTTATTTTTTCAAGGTGTGCGCCCGCCCACCCACGGATTGGGGTGGGTACGCCCCTGCGGAAAACTCAAGTAAAGTAGTTCGCATGTAGAGAGAGAGAGATAAGGAGAGCGTAAAGGAGGAAGAGGTGGTGAGTGGTCAACCTTTTAAACCCCCTACTGAACCAAAAGGTACAAACCAAAAAGTCTAAGAAACAACCAAACCAAAGCAAGTAAAAGCCATAAAGCATAATGTATAACCAACAATGAACAGAAATCTTATAACTTAACGTTATTTAAATGTGTTATCAAATCCATCAATGGAGTTTTTTTATGGGAATCATGTCAGCGTACCGGATTACAATTTTCGTTGTAAAATATAATTTTATAATTATTAATATCATGTATTAAGCAGATGAGCGGAAACGTGAACATGTTAATATAAATCGGTTTAATTCCATCCAGTAATCCATATGCAATTTGATTAAACAATTATAACCAGCCATAGGGTGTTCAGTAAATATAACTTAGCGAAAAACCAAGAGCTCACACAATGGATTGGTAGACGGGTTCGCTAGTAAACTGAGCACGAAACGGATTCAACACTTGAGATCCCCCACAACAACTTGGTCCAATCAAACACGCGAACCGAGGAGGCAATTCATGAAGGCGGCGACGACTTTGGTCTACCGTCTTTGAGATCGAGAGAGGGGTCGACTAAGGTTTGGATGTTGTGGTTATATTCTATTATTAGGGTTTTAGGTTTAAACATCTATTATATATAATAAATGAAAGTAATTTGGGCCACATGTCAGTAGATTAGGGCATTGACGTGATGTCGTGGTCATAATCAAATTTAATCCAAATACTACTAATAGCTAGTGGTAAGTGGGTATCGAACACAGGGAGTTTGTGGAATATGTGCTATTTAAAAGTTTCTCTAAGTTAACTAAAATTAAACTAATTGCAATGAAAGTAAAGTTCAAGAGTTGATTTGATTGATTTGAGTTTTAAAACTAAGATTACTATTCTAATTGCAAAATGAAAGTTTTTGAGTTGTAAACAATTTAGAGACAAATGACCATCTTCAGTTTCCGGTTTGCTTCAACGTTTGTGCTCTCATTCCACTAGAAAGAACTACATAGACATAGTTCATATGTGATTACTTGTTGTGATAAAAGGGAACTAAGTACTCAGATTCCTAGAACGTGAGGTTGTTACCCAATGACCAATTAACTCTTACCCATCCTAATTCTACCCATGATATCTCGACTGCCAACGGCACCAAGAACGTATGGTTTCAAACTAGATCAACATAAGAATCAATAATTTACAAACAATCAATCACACACCATAACAAATAAATCATAAAGATAAAGTTTGTTATTCTAGAAATAAGGAATTCAAGCACAAAGTCTTACATAACCTTCAACCAAAGATGATCATAACAAGTTTAGCCACTCATGGCTTGAACAAACATCATAACAAAGTCTTGATCTTCAAAAGAAGTTAGAAACATAAGAACATGATAACCAATGTCTTCAAGCTCCCAAGAACAACCAAAATTCGTCTCCAAAGTGTGTGTAACCGAATAGGATTGATTGGACATGAAAAGACACCGTAAATCCGCATTAAAAGGTGGAAGTTACACAATTACGCAGGTCAGCGCCGTAAGCTACGGTGGCCACCGTAGCTTACGGTGGCTTTAAACTTTCATATGGTGACAATTTATGTCAGGAACCACCATAAGCTACGCCCTCCACCGTAGGCTACGGTGGGCTTCAGCATGAAATTTTGTTTTCAGTATAACTTTTTCGTCTCAACTCCGTTTTCTTCGTCGTTTTCGCCCACGTTCTCGTAATTTCATCATCTATCATGTGATATTCTTAGTTCTTCCATTCCAATATTTTATTTTTTATTGATGCTCCAAATTCCTTCCCTTTTAAGCTCCATTTGTACCTGAAACACAAACAACCGTAGTTACCTAATTCTAGCCAATTACACGGATAAATGCGGGGTTAAATTATCATTTATAACACTCAAGGGTCGTCCTACGGACTACCCGTCACATACCCACACTTACCCGTTGCTTGTCCCAAGCAACCTGTTCAAAAGTCATTCCCAAACTTACAAGCGATCAAAATAAACCAAGCAAATACATGTCGTCCTTTTACTAACCTATCATCACACCACAAGACACACCCCTCGCAATAACTCTCCTCTCGGTGACAAAGAATACTAGCAAGATTGTGCTAGAACAATCAATGCAAATGCGTGACTGTGCGACAATAAGCTTGAATACAAATCAAGTGTCCGCCTATGCATTGCCTAACGTGCTCGTAAATCAAAGGGACTTATGGGTTTTTACGGGGCTATGTGTAAGGGTAGGAAGATGGTGGGAAACATATGCAAGTAGCTCATTGATTCGACCCGGTTTTATTGCTACTACAAACCAAAACAACCATCGACTATTTACACAACATCATCATCTTTTTCTTTTCTTTTTGATTTTCTTTCAACCATTTCTTTCTTTTTGTATTTTTCTCAGATTTTTTTTCATACAAACAAGCATAAAAAGAACATATACATAAACATCAAACACTAAAGCTCCTTAACTGGGTCGTCTCAATATGTAGAAATTTGAGAAGATGGGCATGGGTTACAAATGAATGGCGATAGGCTCAAACATGGCTACTAAAGACCAAACCTCCGCCCCTCGCACTACCAAGCTCATATATATATATATATATATATATATATATATATATATATATATATATCGTATGAGGTCCAACCCCCCATTCCCACACTCTCACACATCCAGACGAAGCTACCTAAATGCCCTTCTCATCTTCACAAGCATGCTAAACCTAGGCTTCAACAAGCATTCGTTATGCAAGTTCTATTAACACAAATCACAAACTGCCACTCAAAAAAAAAAAATTAATCTCTAATAATCATGTGTGTGGCCCAAGAACTCACCAAGAAAGGACAATAAGGGTTGCCGATGTGTCAATGTCAAGTTTTCAAAATTCAACAGTTTTTTTGCTTGGTTTAACAAAAAATTTCAAAATCGACAAAAATTTCCCCCATCCCCACACTTGGGATACATTGACCCCAATGTATGGCTTTAGAAGGAAATGATCGCTAAAAACCACTTTAACATCAACTTAAGCTTTAACACTCAGACCCCAAATTTCTTTTTGTTCTTTTCTCTCTTTTTATACTTATTTTTTTAATAACAAAATCACCCCAACTAACTACAAACATTTCAAAACTAAAGAACAAAACAAGATTAAGGGAAGAGTACATTAACCTGGTGAAGCTTGACACACCATATATTGTAGATAATTCGACTTTCCACCACCATCTTCACACAAAGATCTGCATATCTTCCCCACACTTGAACGTTGCCATAGCCCTGAAACATAGAAAATAACAAAACAAACAAGATCAATGTAAAACCCTCGGGTTGCCTCCCGAGCAGCGCTAAGTTTTCAGGTCTTCAGCCAGACCATGCCACTCCCCATTTATGGTGGCACAAAGAAACGATTCATATCATCTCCATCATTTCCTCGTGCCATTGAGCAAAATGCATCCATCTCATGTTCGTTTGGTGGAAAATCACGTACACTCCTGCTTAAACCTTCATACTTTTCTTCACGACCCGGTTGTTTATTGGTTTTCGTTCTTTGACACATGCTTTTCATATGACCATTAGATTCGCTATCCTTCCCCTCAATGGACTGATAACTAATAATCCTCGTCTGAACATCAAAGAAAAACTTACGGCTATTTTCGGTCATAATAATGATCCCGTCTCTACAGTTGATTTGAGCATTTGCTGTATAGAGAAACGGTTGACCTAAAATCACCCTTTGTTGCGACGTCATCTCGGCAGTAGCATAATCTAAGACCAGAAAATCCACCGGGTATTCGAATTCTCCCAACCGAATCATAACATTCTTAACAATTCCCCGTCGACGCCACCAACTTTCATCCGCCAAACTCACCATGGTGTCTACATCCTGAAGCGGACCAAAATCATACATGTCGTACAGATCACCTGGTAACACACTCATGCTCGCCCCATAATCCAATAATGCATGAGGAATTTTTAGTTTCCCCACTCGGATAGGCATGATTGGCGCTCCATACTCTTTATCATTCTCGACTTCGTTATCTTTTTCCAAACCTGAATTCACTTGATACGAAGAAGTTAGCAATGTTTCATTAAATTTATTATTTGGAACGGTGCTTACCACATTGATGTTAATGCTTTTTGTGTACTTGGGATTTATCACAGTGTCACTTGGTGATTGACCTTTTGCTTTCTTTAATAATGCCACGTCACTTGCAAGTTGACCCATTTGAGTAGTCAACGACTGAATCGCTTTGTCACGGATTTCATCTTTTTGCATGCGAACATCATCAAGTTGATTCCTTCTTTGCATATCTTGTTGCATCAACCGGAGCATATCCATAACTTCATTCCCACTTGATGAAGTTTGACCCGAAGAACTACTTTGACCACCCGATTATTGAAATTGACCTTGGTTGTATTGTTGACGAGGTATGAAATTCCTTGAGCTTCTTGGAAATTTGGGTTAGCTTGGTTTGAGGGATCCCCATATCGAAAGTTTGGGTGGTTTCTTAAGCCGGGGTGGTAAGTATTAGAGTTCATCTTATAATTTCTACCACCCCCTCCTTGCCCTTGCAATGCATTCACCTCCTCATATTGCCCTTCCACTCCTTGGCTATTTTCAGCCGCATGCCCTATCTCAAAACAAAGTGCACAAACACTATAAATTTGATTAGAAGTTTGAACATTACCATCGTCTACCGTGTGCACTTGAGTTCGGGTAATGGCCGGTCGTGCTCTCCTTGATGCTTGAGCTTTTCTTTTTGATGTGACCACCATTTGCTCCAAGAATTCCCAATCATCATGCTCGTAATTTGTGCCAAAAGTGCCATTTGTGATAGACATTAAGTCACGAGCATCTTCGGAACACAACCCCTCATGAAATGCATTCATCAATTCCCATAGCTCTATCCCATGATGAGGGCAATTATTTATCATCATGTTAAACCTCTCAAATGCTTCATGAAACATTTCAGCCGATTGTTGTTGAAAACTTCTCAAACCTTTTCTAGCATCATTTGTCTTTTGAGCGGTATAAAATTCATCCAAGAAGATTTGTTGCATTTCCGCCCATGTATAGATAGATGCCGAAGGTAATGTATTGAACCACTTTTTAGCCTTGTCTTCTAGGGAAAATTGGAATAACACCAGTTTGACATCATCGGCTAAAAACCCTTGACCCCCAATAGTATTACAAATCGAATCGTAAGCCTCCAAATGAAAATAAGGCTCCTCTGTTGCTAGACCCTTATACTTTGGCAAACTTTGTAATGAATTCATTCAAACTTCAAACGTCCTCCCTTGATCATTATGAGGGATAACTACTGGTGAAGGATTATGAGTGATCACCGGTCTGAAATGTGCTTCTATGCCTCTCGCGTGTTCACGAATATGTCTTCTTGGTACACCCAACCGGACCCTTGGACGTATAGGACCCATTGGTCTTTGAACTTGTATTTGTGGAGGCCCAAATTGTTGTGGAGGTGGTTGAAACCTTGGCCCCACATGTTGTTGTCGAACTTGCCTTTGAACCGGTGGACCTTGTGCTGGCAATTGTTGAGGTATAATTTGTTGTTGAGGAATCCCACCAACACTTGGCATTCTTTGATTTTGACCTTGAACATAAGTATATTCCCCTTGATCTCCATCACCCCCACACATGTATCCTTCTTCTTCATATTGACGTGCTGTCGTGGTACACGCAAATTTAATCCAAATAACAACTAATAGATAGTGGTAAATGGGTATCAAACTCAGGGAGTATGTGGAAATGTGTTGACTTTATAGCTTTGCAATTAAACTACAATTAACCTAATTTGCAGAAATTAAAGATCAATGATTTGGATTGTTGTTTTAGAAAACTAAATTACTAGCTAATTGCAAATCAAAATTGGGTGTTTAGCAGATTAAGAGAAAATGACCATCTTAGGTTACGGTTTCCAATAACAATTGTGCATAAATCAAACTAGAAAGAGTTACATAGACATAACTAATGCATAAACGTTTGTTGTGATAAAAGGGAACGAAGTACTCGAATTATGTAAACGCGAGGTTGTTACCCAATGATCAATTAACCAATATCCAACCCTAACCCTTTCCGTGATATCTCAATTGTCAACGACACCAAGAACGTACTATTTAGATTAGGAACAAAACATCAATTAACAATTTACAACCAAATATTCATGCATCATAATAAACATAGCAACATACCAAGTCTATTATTCTAGAAATAAAGATTCATCACACAAAAGTCATAAAGAAACCTTCACCTAAGATGATCACCGAAAGTTTAGCCGGATATTGTTTGGTGGATCATCATAACATCAAGATTGAAGTTTATATGAATCGAAAGACAAACTGGATTGTTAAAAATTGTTCACAAACACTTGCCAAAGCCAAAATTCGCCCTAGAACTCCAGAGAAACGTCCAATGATGAGATAATGTGTAAAGACACCATCAAAAACCATTTTAATGAGCAGTTACGAGTTTATCCGTCGGCTCCACCGTAATTTACGGTCTCCACCGTAAATTATGGTGGACTTCATAATGTTACGGTGATTCAAGCCTGTGGTACGGTGGGAATTGGGCATGTTTCAGGGCCATCGAAAATTACGGTGGCCACCGTAATTTACGGTGGAGCCCTGAATGTTGGGTTTTGTTTCTTCTTTCATTCCATGAACGACCCGTTCCTCTCCAAACCGTCCAAAGCAGCGTTTTATCCATTTTTAGCTCCCGAACTGTACCTGAAACATAAGCATTCGTAGTTATCTAATTCAAGATAATTACATGATCAAATGAGGGATAAACTCGTCTTTTAACATCATAAAGGGTTGTCCTATGGACCACCTGTCACATCCCCACACTTAACCGTTGCTTGTCCCAAGCAACTCATCAAAACCATTTTTTCAAAACAAGCGATCACCTAAACCAAGCATAAACATGTAGTCCTTTTACTAACCCCTTCTTAACACCCAAAATAACGCACCCCTCGCTATGTCTCTCCTCTCGGCAACAAGTTAGCACTAGCAACTATGAGCTAGACACACAAAAGGCAAACGGGCGGTTGCACAACTATAGGCTTGTACCTAAATCGATCCTTCTCCTAACAAGTGCTAAACATGAATGCAAATCAAAGGGGCTTTAAAGGTTGTAACGTGGCTAGGCGTACGGGTAGGAAATGGAATATATATGTAGTAGCAAAAACTTAACCCGGTCTTTTATTACACAATAAAGTAAACAAACAACTACCAACTTAACTAATATATACAAGACAACTCAACATCATTTCTTTTTCATTGCTTTCTCCCTCTCTCTTTTTTTTTTCAAAGCAAACAATCAAACTTAACGCAAACATACTACTAACACTATAAGACCGGGTCAAGTCGGGTAAATTTTTAGGTAACTAGCTAAGGGGTAACAAACGATAGGCTTTAGGCACAAAATGGGCAACTAAATGTCCAAACCCTCGCCCCTCTCGCAACCATGCTCATATCTATAATTAATGAGGTCTAACCCCTCAAATCCCACACTCGCACACAGTAAAGACGAGGCTACCTAATTGCCCTTATCCTTTTCACATTCATATCCAACTAAGGACTCAAACCGTATCAAGGCACAAGTTCTAATGCACCCCCACCCATTGCCACTCTCATCAAAGACAAGTATTATTTATTTACATGTGTGGCTTCAACTCTCACCAAGAACAAAGGGTATTAAGGGTTGCTGGTGCATCATTTGGGGTTAATCCAAGGTGTTCAAATTCTCACATTGTTTCGCTTGATTTAATTTTTTTTCAAAAACCTCAAAAATTCCCCCCATCCCCACACTTGGGATACATTGACCCCAATGTATGGTTTTAGGAGGATTTGATCGCTAAACTCTTTAACACCAACTAAAAGCTCAATACTTAAACCACAAATTTCTTTTTGGTATTTTTTTTCATTTTATATTTTTTTTTATAGTTTTCTTCTTTTAAAACATCACACCACCAACTTCCACCACCCAAACATAACATCAAAAACTCAACACCACCCAACCATAAACATATCAAACTAAACAAATATTCACAAAATGTACAAGAAGGAGCACGACCTGACTAATAGTAGCGCGGTTGAGGCGGTCCAAAAATGGAAGACATCATCTCGTTCCATTCTCCAAAACCGAATGCACCGCTACCGCTTCCACCTTGTTGCGAAGCTCCTTGTTGTTGACGTGGGTCTAACCATTGTGAATGATGGATCGGCAGGGTCGGATACGATATACTACCATCGTATGGCGGTAGAGACGCATAATCCACCGGAGGTGGATCCACAACCACGGGCCGTCCGGCATGCCAATCCGCATGCATTCTTCGCGCTTGATCATCTTCATACCTATTATTCATCTCTAGCTCATGGGAGAAAGCGTGTGCACGATTCCATGATTCTTGACGATCAAAGTTATGCTTCAAAGACCGCTCCATGCTAGCACTCATCATTGTTTGTTGATCAAACAAAGTACACTCCGAACCCGACCATGACTCAAAAACGGGTGTCGGAGGACGTTGGTTCTCAATAACCTCTTGCATAGTACCATTGTAAGCCCAATTCGGCTCATAGGAACGCTCCGTGTAATCATAGAAGGCACCACCATAACCCCTACCTAGCCCCCCTTGGCCCACATTCACATTCTCACCACCATGAGGCTCATCCGCATAATCATCATCACCACTCGGAGCTTCCGCCTCACTCTCCGGTTCCTCCTCTTCACCCGGTAGAAGATCCCTTGCACCCACTTTCAATGCTCGCCATCTTTGACCCTCCGACTTGAGCTTATGATACCTTTCCGATTGCGTGTAGGTCCAACCAATTCCCAACTTTTGTAAAGTGAAAGGCTGATGCCTTTTTGGTCCCCCTTTATCCTCTGACGTGATCGCCTTAAACTGCTTCATCAATCCCGTGTTCGGCAATACGGGATAATATCTCTCCCCAACTTGTTTCGGCAAATCCAGAGATAGTTCATGATCAAATATCGGATTGGAAAACGCGGAGACCCATTGAGTAACGAATAGAGGACGGGTACTTCTGGGTACCTCACTTGCTCCTTATCCCCTCTTCGTGGAATGACATTCAAAATGCAAATCGCTAGCAACAACTTTGCTTCTATCTTCAAGTTCCTCCGGTACAAAATTCCACTATAAGTACCGGGAAAAAATAACGGCGCTAGCATATCATTCCATCTCGGATGTTTCTCCGGTTTAAGCAACAAATCATCAAGGCTAGGGAACATATAGTCACGAGCCGGCAGATTGTCATATTTCCCAAATTTCTTTAGTGTGTCAAATGACATCTCCACCTTTATTCCATTTACCTCACCCGTCAACTTCATTTGTGATGGCCTGTCATACTTGTTACACTTCAACGTCGCCATCCATTCTTGAATCTCGGTGATAAACAGATTCTTGCTATCTTTATCGTAACAACGAAGCGCCGACTCCCATCCTAAGGCGCGAAACTGGTTAAACACATTGAATGGCCCAAACTCCACCTCTCGAACTTCCCTCTCACAAAGAAAAGCGACAGCCCTGTTTTTTAACCGGTTCATACTGTCATGAAAAAGTGTCGGTTGCCAATGCTCCGACTGCTCATCCAATGGACCCGACTCCCATCTTGGCATTTCAGCCGGGTCCAACTCTACCATCTCTTCATCCTCGCTTTCACTTTCACTAACTCTACCCAAATATTGTCTTTTCTTCGGTTGTTCTTCTGGCTGTTTGCCTTTGCCTTTAGATGAAGAAGACGAACTAGATCCTGCTCTTTCCTTCATTCGTACCATTTTCTACACACATAGCAAAGCAAACAACACAACCAAACACAAAAAGTTAGACCCTTCTCTCTAAAATATCCCCACACTTGCTTGTTACTATGGTTGTAGATGTTAGTGAACCAAGAGTTTATAAATATTTTTCAAAAATTGGGCATGGTGTCTCTATAATGTAGAGATTCCCAAAAAGTTCACTACTTTACATCAAATCTACATCTACAAACCATAACAATGTTCAAGTAACTATTTTCATGACAAAATCTAAGAACAAGCAAGTGGGTATGAACAAATAACACAAATAACCTTACTTTCCACAATGCATCATCAAAACATAACAAATAAACTTCCATACCTTTGTTTGAAGATGCTAGAACACACGTGAAACAAGAACTTCAAAAACCCCCAAAATTTTCGGACATAGGGCTTGTGAATCGGACCAGAAAACATCGTGTTCTTACAAATCTCTTTGCAAAATCAGCAAGTACGTGAAAAATTAGTCAAGATAGACCTAAATTTCACTTGGTTTGGCCAAAAATTGAGAAAGATATGAAGGATTGAAGGTTGAAGAAGGTTATGGAGTTTTGAAGATCTTGTGGGGTAATTGGAAAGTGAAAGATGATGTTTGTGATTAGGGAAAGATGAAAGAAAATGAGTGGATGGGGTTTAGTTCACGTGACTGTTTTTATTTTTTTTTATTTTTTTATGTACATACGATGCCCTACTCGACCCTTCAGTTCGCCAGGTCCACCGTAATTTACGGTGGACACCGTAAATTACGGTGTCACCTGGCACTAAGCTTTCACCGTAACTCAGTAGGTTCTTGCCGTAAAGCCCCAAATTATTTGACTTCCACCGTAAATTACGGTACCACCGTAAATTACGGTGGTACCTGGGCATTCCTGGTTTGGTTAAAAATGCAATTTAAAGTGTCTTTTTTATATATTTTTTTTTTCAGTTTTTTCAATTTTTTTTGTGTTTTTAAAATTTTCCAAAAACATGTAAAAATTACCCTACCCCCTCGAAAGTCCCATGTTGTCCTCAACACAATGTTAGAGCAATTCATGTCCCGAACATCCCCACACTTGTTTCAAACACTGACTTCAAGCAAATACGGTAAATGTGCAAACTATACAAAACAAACAAATGAAATGCTAACTATTTACACTACCAAACCTGGGCCTCTCATGGTTGTTCCTCATCGACCAGGCGTAAGATGTAGCCCGCTTTGTCAAGCTCCAAGTTGTTGATGTCGTTCCCTTCCAAGTATGGCTTTAACCGATGGCCATTCACTGTTTGTTATTTGTTGTTTGCTCATCTTGGATATCAATATCACCAAACCTCCCGACCCGCCGAACGGCATACGGGCCCATCCATTTGCTTTTAAGCTTGCCCGCAAACATCTTGAGCCTTGAATTGTACAACCAAACCTTTTGGCCCACTTCAAAAGTTTTCTTCCTCAACTTTGCATCGTGTACCTTTTTGAGCTTGTCTTTGTAAGCCGATGCACACTCATACGCCTCGTCTCTAATTTCTTCAATTTTGCTTAATTGCAACTTTCTCATCTTCCCCGCTTCATCGTAATCCGCATTTACCGTCTTGATTGCCCAATGTGCCCGATGAGCTAACTCCATTGGCAAGTGACAACCCTTTCCATAAACCATCCGATAAGATGTTGTGCCAATTGGAGTCTTGTAGGCCGTTCGGTATGCCCACAACGCATCATCCAACTTGCTCGACCAATCCTTCCTATCCGTTCTAACCGTCTTCAAGAGGATTTCTTTAATTTGACGGTTGGACACTTCGACTTGTCCACTCGTTTGCGGATGGTAAGGTGTGGCAATCCGGTGATTCACGCTATATCTCTTCAATAGTTTCCCGAAATTAAAGTTCTTGAAATGCGAACCACCGTCACTTATGATAACTCTTGGAATGCCGAAACGGGAGAAGATGTTGGATTTAACGAATTTACAAACAACCGAGTGGTCGTTTGTTCTTGTTGCAATGGCTTCAATCCACTTAGAGACGTAATCCACCGCCACCAAAATATATAGAAAACCATTCGAATTCGGGAAGGGACCCATAAAGTCAATGCCCCATACATCAAATATTTCTACAACCAAGATTGGTTGTAATGGCATCTCGTCCCTCTTTGAAATGCTTCCCATCCTTTGACAATTTATACAATTTCTTGCAAACTCACACGCATCCTTGAAAATAGTGGGCCAATAAAACCCACCTGAGAGAACCCGGTAGCCTGTTTTATGCCCACTAAAGTGACCTCCACAAGCGGATGAGTGGGCATGAGTCAAGATTTCCAACACCTCCGTTTCGGGCACACACCTCCGAATAACTTGATCAGGCCCGATCTTAAAAAGATCCGGTTCATCCCAAATGTATTGCTTCACTTGGACCATAAATTGTTGTCTTCGCTTCTTGGTCCAATGATTTGGGATGGCACCCGTGGCTAAGTAGTTGACATAATGAGCATACCACGGTGCAACAAAGGTGGATACGGCTAATAATTGCTCATCGGGAAAGCTTTCATTTATCTTGCTAACATCATCAATCCCTTCCACCGGAATTCGAGAGAAGTGATCCGCCACTACGTTCTCACTTCCCTTTTTGTCGCGAATCTCTAAGTCAAACTCTTGTAACAACAATACCCACCGAATTAAACAGGGCTTCGCGTCCTTTTTCTCCATCAAATACCGGACCGCGCTATGATCCGAATATACCACCACCTTACTCCCCCAAATATACGCACGAAACTTATCCAAAGTATACACCACCGCTAATAACTCCTTTTCGGTTGTGGTGTAATTCAGTTGTGCTTCGGATAAAGTCTTGCTTGCATAGTAAATCACCACCGACTTTTTATCAACCCGTTGAGCCAAAACTGCACCAATTCTAGTGTCGCTTGCATCACACATGATCTCGAATGGCTTTGACCAATCCGATGGTTGCAAAATGGGAGCTTTCACCAAGTGTTCCTTCAAAACAGTAAATGCTTGCAAACATTCGTCAGTAAAGTCAAATGGAACATCTTTTAACAACAAATTACATAAAGGTTTCGTAATAACACTAAAGCCTTTAATAAAACCTCTATAGAAACCCGCATGTCCCAAAAATGATCTTACACCCTTAACATTTTTTGGTGGTGGCAAAGATGATATTACCCTTATTTTTGCCTTATCCACCTCCATCCCCCTTTTCGATATTACATGACCCAACACAATGCCCTCTTGCACCATAAAATGACTTTTCTCCCAACTAAGCACTAAATTTTTCTCAACACATCTTTTTAAAACTTTTTGTAATTCGTTGAGACAAGATTCAAAACTAGTGCCAAAAATCGAGAAGTCATCCATAAAAACTTCAAGCGACTCTCCAACCATGTCCGAGAAGATACTCATCATACATCGTTGAAAAGTTGCTGGTGCATTGCACAAGCCAAATGGCATTCGCCGAAAGGCAAAGGTGCCATATGGACAAGTGAAGGTGGTCTTGTGTTGGTCATCCGGGTGTATTGCTATTTGATTGTAACCCGAATACCCGTCCAAAAAACAATAATACTTTTGACCCGACAATTTTTCAATGATTTGGTCAATAAAAGGTAGCGGGAAATGGTCCTTAGAAGTGGCGGCATTCAATTTTCGGTAGTCAATACATACACGCCACCCGGTGACCAGTCGGGTGGCAATTTGTTCACCATTCTCATCTTTGACTACTTGAATACCGACCTTCTTAGGCACAACTTGGGTAGGACTTACCCAAGCACTATCCGAGATCGGATAAATAATTCCCGCATCCAACCATTTAATTACCTCTTTCTTTACTACATCCCTTAGGTTCGGATTCAATCACCTTTGAGCTTCTCGTGTCGGTTTCGCATCTTCGGTGGTGATTATCTTGTGCATGACGATTGATGGACTAATTCCTTTGAGATTGGCAATTGTCCATCCAATAGCTCCTTTATTCTCCTTCAACACTTCCAATATTGCTTGCTCTTGTGCCAATTCTAAATTAGAGGCAATAATGACCGGTAGAGTGTCATTATCCCCTAGAAAAGCATACTTCAAGTGGTTTGGCAAGTCTTTGAGCTCCAACTTCGGTGGTTCTTCTAATGATGGTTTAGTACCCGAATTTATCTCCACCGGCAAGCCTTCGAATTGGTGAGTCCATGGTGGTCGACCTTCTTTCAAAGCCATAGCATCCTATTTTTCCTCTTCAACCCGGAGTGCATAAGCATGTACCTGTTCAGAAAAATCACACAAGTAAACATCCATACCATCCTCCTCATACTCATGCGGGTTGCATCCGTCAACTAAATCTGCCATCAAACACTCATCAACACCAATAGCATTAGAATTGTTAGTAAAAACATTTAAGCGCATTTTTCGATTCCTAAAAGTCATATCGATTGTACCAAATCTACAATCGATCACAGCATGCGCGGTTCTAAAAAATGGCCGACCCAAAATGACATTTTGTTGTTGTTTTGGGTCCGCGGATGAGTAGTCCAATACTAGAAAGTCAACCGGGTAATAGAACTCATCAATTTTTACAATCACATTTTGAACCATCCCCCGAGGTAGCTTATCAGACAAATCGGCTAAAACAACCGTTGTCTCCACCCTTGCTAACGGACCAAAGTCGTATTGGTCATATAAGCCCCCCGGTAAAATGCTCACTCCGGCTCCAAGATCTAGTAACGCCTTTGCCATTTGAAAATTACCAACTTGAATGTTAATTAATGGCGTGCCCGGATCTTGGATCTTAGGAGGAAGCTCCCCATTCAAAACCGCACTCACTTGCCCGGTTAAATCCACCCGCTTAGGCATTTTCTTCTTTTGTTGCCTTTTTTGTGTACATAATTCCTTTAGAAATTTAGCATACGCGGGTACCTGTTTTATTGCATCAAGTAGTGGAAGATTGATTTTTACTTGTTTAAACATGTCCCACAAATCTTCTTTTTGGGGACCTCTTGATGCAATAAAATTTTTCCTACCCGGGTCAAGTAAAGCCAATGGAAACGGGACTTGACTCGGTTCACCCTCAACTTTTTCATTCTTTTCATTTTCACCCAAACCCAGTTTTTTAACATTTGATTCTTTAGGTTTAACCGGTGAAACATTATCATCATCACTCTCATTACCCGTAACATCCTCAACTACCCCCTCGACCAAACCCGGTGACAAATTTGCTTTAAATTCTTTGCCACTTCTCAATACACTAACATGACTAATATTAACGTTGTTACCTCGTGACGAACCATGTGAAGGATTTACCTTGGTGTCGCTAGGGAGTTGACCCTTGCTTTACTTCAACTCCGCCACATCGGTTGCTAGTTGACCCATTTGGGTTGTTAGTGATTGGATGCTCTTGTCACGAACCTCATCCTTTTGCATCCGGACTTCATCGAGTTGATTCCGTTTTTGCATATCTTGTTGCATAGCCCGAATCATATCCATGACTTCATTCCCGCTTGACGAAGTTTGACCCGAACCACTTTGACCTGTTTGTTGAAATTGCCCTTGATAACCATAGTTGTTTCCACCCCGATAATTGCCTTGATTGTATTGTTGACGAGGTGTAAAGTTACCTTGAGCTCCTTGAAAGTTTGGGTTAGCTTGGTTCGCCGCATTCCCGTAGCAGAAATTAGGGTGATTTCGTAACCCGGGGTGGTAGGTGTTGGAGTTCATATTGAAATTTCGACCACCCCCTCCTTGAATTGCATTCACTTCCTCTACTTGCTCATCAACTACTCCCACTACACACACTTCCGCCGTGTGGCCTATTTCATTGCAATTAGTGCACACGTTGTACACTTGATTCGTAGTTTGCACGTTGCCACTCTCTACTCCATGCACTTGCGCTCTTTGTATGACATGTCTTGCCCGTCTTGAAGATTAGGCCTTCCTCTTGGAATTCACCGCCATTTGTTCTAAAAATGCCCAATCAACATTTTCATAATTCGTACCAAATGTACGATTGGTGATCGACATTAAATCACGTGCATCATCCGAACTCAACCCTTCATGAAATGCGTTCAACAACTCCCATAATTAGATCCCATGATGAGGGCAATTCCGTAACATCATATTAAACCTTTCAAATGCTTCATGAAACATCTCCCCCGATTGTTGTTGGAAGCTTCTCAAACCTCTCCTTGCATCATTAGTCTTTTGAGAGGTGTAATATTCATCCAAGAATATTTGTTGCATATCGGCCCATGTAAAGATCGATGCGGAGGGTAGAGTGTGAAACCATCTCTTTGCTTTGTCTTCTAAGGAAAATTGGAAGAGAACCAACTTAACATCGTCCGAAGAAAACCCTTGACCTCCAATTGTGTTGCAAATGGAGTCATATGTCTCTAAATGAAAATAGGGTTCTTCTGTTGCTAACCCCTTAAACTTCGGTAGACTTTGGAGGGCGGTTGTTCTTACTTCAAACGTTCTTCCATCCGCATGATGAGGAATCACTACCGGCGAAGGATTGTTAGTGATAATAGGCCGGAAGTGAGCTTCAATCCCCCGTACAACCTCCCGATGATGTCTTTGAGGGGCACCCAATGGTGCTCTTGGTTGACCCATTTGCCCTTGCATATGCACTTGAGGTGCAAACGGTAGTTGGTATTGATATTGATGAATTGGTGGTTGTTGTTGAATCGGCCTTTGAAATTGTGGTTGCATATTTTGAGGGCGCACTTGTTGTAACGGTGTAGGGCGTTGCAATTGTGGCCCTTGCGGTCTAATGTGTTGCACCCCAACCAGTAGTCTACTCGTATCTTGAAATTATTGAATCGGTTGACTTTGTTGACCCGCTCCTCCTTGCGGTCCCAAGTATCCTCCATCACCTCCGTAGTAAAAACCTTCCTCTTCATACCCTCTAAACTCCTCTTCATAGCCATCATCATATCCATCTCCTTGAATACCCGAGGATTGCCCGAATGGAATGGATGAGTATTGAAAGCCCAATTGGTTTGATGGTCTAAATGTAGAAGTAGCATGGACAATGGTTGAATTTGGTGGTATTGTGTAATTAGAGGATGATTGACCCGTAGTTGGGGGAAAGAAGTGTGACAATGGTGGTATTGTGGATGAAGGGCTAAAGGTAAGATTGGGTTCAACTTGAGTAGTGATCGGTTGTGTGGTATTGGTTGGTGTAGTGTCATGAGGTGGAGTAGGAATTGTAGTGGAATTTGGTATGGTTGTGTTTGGTGATGGTTGTATGGAAGTAGGTATAAATGATAAGGTCGTTTGACCCGTTGTGGGTGGTATTTGGGATTCTTGCATGATGTTTCGTGGTGTGATGGGTGAGGTAGGTGAACCAATAATTCTGTTTTCTCGTACTAAAACTCTGTTTTGCCTTAACGTTCTTTCGATCTCCGGATCAAATGACAATGGTGACGACTTGTGAGAGCCTCTAGTATGCATGCACCTGTAGAACCTGCACACTAAACACACCAGTGTAAACCCGAAAATAACAAAGCAAAATTAAAAAACTGACACACGTTGCGCACAACTCCCCGGCAGCGGCGCCAAAATTTGACGTGCTGTCGTGGTACACGCAAATTTAATCCAGATAACAACTAATAGATAGTGGTAAATGGGTATCGAACTCAGGGAGTATGTGGAAATGTGTTGATTTTATACCTTTGCAATTAAACTACAATTAAACTAATTTGCAGAAATTAAAGATCAATGATTTGGATTGTTGTTTTAGAAAACTAAATTACTAGCTAATTGCAAATCAAAATTGGGTGTTTAACAGATTAAGGGAAAATGACCATCTTAGGTTCCGGTTTCCAATAACAATTGTGCATAAATCAAACTAGAAAGAGTTACATAGACATAACTCATGCATAAACGTTTGTTGTGATAAAAGGGAACGAAGTATTCGGATTATGTAAACGCGAGGTTGTTACCCGATGATCAATTAACCAATATCCAACCCTAACCCTTCCCGTGATATCTCAATTGTCAACGACACCAAGAACGTACGATTTAGATTAGGAACAAAACATCAATTAACAATTTACAACCAAATATTCATGCATCATAATAAGCATAGCAACATACCAAGTCTATTATTCTAGAAATAAAGATTCATCACACAAAAGTCATAAAGAAACCTTCACCTAAGATGATCACCGAAAGTTTAGCCGGACATTGTTTGGTGGATCATCATAACATCAAGATTGAAGTTCATATGAATCGAAAGACAAACCGGATTGTTAAAAATTGTTCACAAACACTTGCCAAAGCCAAAATTCGCCCTAGAACTGCAGAGAAACGTCCAATGATGAGATAATGTGTAAAGACACCATCAAAAACCGTTTTAATGAGCAGTTATGAGTTTGTCCGTCGGCTCCACCGTAATTTACGGTCTCCACCGTAAAATACGGTGGACTTCACAATGTTACGGTGATTCAAGCCTGTGGTACGGTGGGAATTGGGCATGTTTCAGGGCCACCATAAATTACGGCGGTGGCCACCGTAATTTATGGTAGAGCCCTGAATGTTGGGTTTTGTTTCTTCTTTCATTCCATGCGCGACCCATTCCTCTCCAAACCGTCCAAAGCAGCGTTTTATCCATTTTTAGCTCCCGAACTGTACCTGAAACATAAGCATTCGTAGTTATCTAATTCAAGATAATTACACGATCAAATGAGGGATAAACTCGTCTTTTAACATCATAAAGGGTTGTCCTATGGACCACCCGTCACATATCCCCCAAAGTCATCGTCATACCCATCATCGAACCCATCTTGTCTTACTCCCGAAGTATGTTGAAATTGCACTCCCGGTTGGAATGGAGTAGAATGGATAATAGATGGGCCAGTTTGGTATAAATTAGGTGGTGGTATTTGTGATGATGATGGTTGGCCAGATGTTGGGAAAAATGATGAATAAGCTAGAACGGCGGATGATGTAGGATTGTAGCTAAAAGAATACACAGGTTGTGTGTTCTCCGGTAAGGTAGTGTTGGTTGGTTTGATTTCTGGTATAGATGTAGGAATGGTAGTATTTGGTGACGGTTGTGATGAAGATGGTATAAAGGGTGGTGTAGGTTCACCCGTAGTGGGTGGTGGTGGTGGATCCATGTATCTGATTGGTGTAACTGGTGTAGTACGTGTTGTTGGTGAACCGCTGATTTTGTTTTCTCGTAGTAAAATTCTGTTTCTTCTCAAAGTCCGTTCAATTTCTGGATCAAATGCCAATGGTAATAGCTTGTGAGAGCTCCTAGTATGCATGCACCTGTAAATACCTGCACACTAACACACTCAGCGTAAACCAGAAAAACAACAAACCTAAAAAGATAAAAAATAACACACGTTGCGCACTACTCCCCGGCAACGGCCAACGGCGCCAAAATTTGACGTGATGTCGTGGTCAAAATCAAATTTAATCCAAATACTACTAATAGCTAGTGGTAAGTGCAGAGGCGGAACCACGGGAGGGTCGGGGGGGTCAGCTGACCCTCCGGCCGGCCGAGTTTATGTGAACCAGTATATCTAACGAATATCAATTCTTTTAAAGTTTGTCCCTTCAGAATGTATGAAATACATTCTAGAGCAGTTAAGGTAAAGGAAGAAAGAGTAAAATAATATATATATATAGAGAGAGAGAGAGCTTTTCGGCGACAAGAAATAGTCTCTGCAACTTTCGGTGGAG
The DNA here is from genome assembly GCA_030545235.1 of Helianthus tuberosus. Classification (NCBI taxonomy): domain Eukaryota; kingdom Viridiplantae; phylum Streptophyta; class Magnoliopsida; order Asterales; family Asteraceae; genus Helianthus; species Helianthus tuberosus. The sequence continues at coordinate 104,997,609 of CM060431.1, read as the reverse complement.
AAGGAACGAAGAAGACAGAAGGAAATAAGAAATAGACATTGGGATGCAGGTTGACTTTTCTTATTTCTAGTCTGGTATTTTAATAAATAAAAAAAACTATATGATATGACTATTCCGTACCTATGCTCCTTTCAAAACGACAATAAAAAATGTATAAAAAATGTTAGTTTTTTCCATTTGATTATTTTATTATGTACTTTTGTTTATATATTTAGCATTTATATTGTTTCAGTATTATCACTTTATATAATTTTTGTCGCTAACATTTATCATATTTTAAAAAGAATGTTTTAAATAATATTATTTTCCATAATATATTTTTTAGGAAGACAATTAGGTAAACAAATTATAAAACCAAACACCCTCAAATTCGTTATTAATGGTAAGCATAAAATGAGTTCGAAAATATATACCGCACATAAAAAGTTTCTATTACGAACCCCCAGTGGTAAAATTCTAGTTCCGCCACTGGGTAAGTGGGTATTGAACACAGGGAGTTTGTGGAATATGTGCTATTTAAAAGTTTCTCTAAGCTAACTAAAATTAAACTAATTGCAATGAAAGTAAAGTTCAAGAGTTGATTTGATTGATTTGAGTTTTAAAACTAAGATTACTATTCTAATTGCAAAATGAAAGTTTTTGAGTTGTAAACAATTTAGAGACAAATAACATCTTCAGTTTCCGGTTTGCTTCAACGTTTGTGCTCTCATTCCACTACAAAGAACTACATAGACATAGTTCATGTGTGATTACTTGTTGTGATAAAAGGGAACTACGTACTCAGATTCCTAGAACGTGAGGTTGTTACCCGATGACCAATTAACTCTTACCCATCCTAATTCTACCCATGATATCTCGATTGCCAACGGCACCAAGAACGTATGGTTTCAAACTAGATCAACATAAGAATCAATAATTTACAAACAATCAATCATACACCATAACAAATAAATCATAAAGATAAAGTTTGTTATTCTAGAAATAAGGAATTCAAGCACAAAGTCTTACATAACCTTCAACCAAAGATGATCATAACAAGTTTAGCCACTCATGGCTTGAACAAACATCATAACAAAGTCTTGATCTTCAAAGAAGTTAAAAACATAAGAACAATGATAACCAATGTCTTCAAACTCCCAAGAACAACCAAAATTCGTCTCCAAAGTGTGTGTAACCGAATGGGATTGATTGGACATGAAAAGACACCATAAATCCGCATTAAAAGGTGGAAGTTACACATTTACGCAGGTCAGCGCCGTAAGCTACGGTGGCCACCGTAGCTTACGGTGGCTTGGAATGGCTTACGGTGGCTTTAAACTGTCATACGGTGATAATTTATGTCAGGAACCACCGTAAGCTACGCCCTCCACCGTAGGCTACGGTGGGCTTCAGCATGAAATTTTGTTTTCAGCATAACTTTTTCGTTTCAACTCCGTTTTCTTCGCTGTTTTCGCCCACGTTCACGTAATTCCATCCTCTATCATGTGATATTTTTAGTTCTTCCATTCCAATATTTTATTTTTTATTGATGCTCCAAATTCCTTTCCTTTTAAGCTCCATTTGTACCTGAAACACAAACAACCGTAGTTACCTAATTCTAGCCAATTACATGGATAAATGCGGGGTTAAATTATCATTTAAAACACTCAAGGGTCGTCCTACGGACTACCCGTCAGGCATCACTTTTTGCCTTTTCCCGCCCAACAGTACCATCCGCTTTTCTTATATTGAAGAAACCCTAATCTTCAGCGTGATTTTCCATATTAAGGCGATTCTTCACCATTCCTTCATCCCTTCTTCGTTGGGCCACCATACACAAAACATCATTCCGCTTCACCCTGCATCGAAGGAAAACATTAGATCTGGATGTGCTCCTTCTTACAATGCCCTAATCATTCGTTCCATTAAAGGTTTGATTTGCTTAATTTTCGTTTCTGATTTTTGCTTGTCTAATTTAGCTTAGGTCTTTTTGGATCCAGCCACCACTTTTTGTTTTTTAATGAATGGCTATTTTTTGGTATGTTGAAGTTTGTATGTGGATGTGGATATCCTCTACTGCGCTATCAAAGATCAAACCAAATCATCTCATCATGAATCATTCGAAGCGTCACCAGGTAAGCCCTATATCTTCATTTATTTTAGTATTGTAGCCCTAATTTTGGTTGCAATCCTAACTCGGTTTTCTTGATTTTGTAGCCCTAATTCGAAATTGAACCTTGAATTGAAGAACACATAACTCGAAATCAGTCTTTGTAATTTTCATGTCTGATTATACCATGAAGAGGTAATATCTGGCTTTCGTAATTTTCATCCCGAGCTATAGTTGGTATTTCTTATAAGATCTAAAGTTTAACCACGGTTGATGTTGGTTTTCTTACATGATTAATTGACCTGCTAACTTGATGCTTCACGTTGTTAGTTTTTAGCTTTGAGGCCTTCTTTTGTATCTAACATCCTTTTTTTCTGGAAAAAAAAATGGTTTTTGCAGCCATTGCAGAAAGTTTCGGCTGTTTTCTAAGGAAAGATCTTTGGTTTTTAGATATTTTCTCCAACTAAATTTATTTATTTTGATTTTTGAAACCATCTGATCTATGTTGATTGCAGATGCTTTAAATACACACATGTTATTCTCGTGAAAAAAGAAACTCTCTAAGGTGAGATTAATCTAGCCCGCTGCAAGACCTTTGATCTCCTTATTTACTGATGTATGTATGTTGTTCCATATGGATATGTGAATTTACTATGATAAATAACTTTATTTTGCAGATGATGAAGCAGTTGTAGTTGTACTATTTCATTGTGTTTCCATTTCGTATGCTGATATTTGAGTAAAAACAGATGGGTTGGGTGGATTGGATAACTCTTTCAATGGGTTTGGGTCAAAAATAAATATACACTTAGTTGATTGATTTCCTTTTTCTCTTACCTGTTTATTTGCATCAGACATTGCTATCTGAATACATCAGTCTTTTGGAGTCAAAACTTGTAAGCAAGAGCAGTATTTTGGAGTTAAAGCTATGGAAGCTTGCTGGGTTCAAACAAGTGATGTGGACACTGGAATTACCAGTTTATACCCTCTTGAAATTACAATCAAGGAAACCGAGCATCCATTATCTGAGATCTTGCAACGGTCTCCGACAGCACAATGAGAGAAAAAGGATGAAGGGCTACAATGAATTGGGTTTCCATCGGAGTTTTAAGGTTTACCTTTGAGTTTTGTTTATTCAACACAAGTTCTTCAAGTTAGAACCGGAATCTAGCTTGCAAAATTACTACTGTTCATTAAAATTACATTTTGCTGAATTGGCTTAATATTGCATCCAATTTGGTAGGTCACTGCTATTGATTGAATTCTTATGTTTATCATGAGTTTATTGAGTTAGAATTTCATATCATGGGTTTGAGGGGAATATTCATCATGCATGTTACTATATTTTAAAGGAAATAATGTCTTTCACTTAGTAAACATGTTTTGGATTGAATTGAGATGATCAATGTCTATAGTTGGATGCCATCATAATTTTTGTCTCATAGTTGGTTTATTGTTTGTGATTTCAGGTTGTGGACATGCAGGTAAAGAAAAAAAGACAACTATCTTATCTAAATCACCATCATAGCAGAGGGTTTGGGGACCAAAGAGAGAGAGACTTGGGAGTTAGAGATAGAAAGATCGCAATCATATATAACCATCTTTCTTTCTTTCATTTTGAGATGATAGTCAACCTTCACCCAAACCTTTTGTATTAAGCAGGTGTGTGTTTTGTCAAATGAGATACACGTGGGGACACACAAATCAACTTGCCATGTAAGCATGTTTATCATACTCACTGTAGCTTAAAATGGCTCACCATCTGCACGGTAATTCATTCTTTATCAAGAACTTGGTACAAGTTTCTAATAATCTTTTATAATAGAAAATTTAAGATTTTGAAAAACAAAATGAATAAAAACTGAAATTTGTTCTTTTCTTTTGTGGTACAGGAACAATAGTAAACGAGTCAAAATTAATATTTCAATGAATGGGTAAAAATTATCATTTTTAGTAAAGGGCAAAGCTTTTTTTTAGTAGACGGGTCACCCTTATCAAAAGAAATCACTAAACATCTGTAAGTTTTGATTAAAGGAACAATAGTAAACGAGTTAAAATTATTATTTCATTGAATGGGTAAAAATTATCATTTTGAGTAAAGGGCAAAGCTTTTTAATGAATGGGTAAAAATTATCATTTCGCTTTCAGATTCATCAGTTTTTCAATTCTTTTTCTTTTGTTTTGAATATGTGTTTATCTATTTGGAAGAATAGACTGTTGCGAGTATAAAAAAAGATTAAGGCTTTATTTGAGTTTCACGGATCTACAGAAAGCTTTCGGCGAGAGCAAGAAAATTCGCGATTCATCTCTGTTCCTCCAATTTACGACCCTTTTCTAATCCTTCTTCCGAGTTACTTCAATCATCAACCATGGTGGCCGAGGTATGCTTTTCAGTTTTGTCTTACCGTTTTTGCTCTAAGAATTAGGGTTTAATTAATAAGTTATTGTAAATCAGTGATTGAAACCACTGTTGGGTTAAAACAGTGGTTGAAACCACTGTTGGGTTAAAACAGGGAGTTAAACCACTGTTGGGTTAAAACAGTGAGTTAAACCACTGATATTAGTAAATTAAACGGCCAAAGTGAGAAGCTTCTTGGAAGGTTCATAAGCGAATTTCAAAGTCAATTGCTTTTAAGAAAATATTAATCTTGACTTTTAAGTTTTTAAATGGATGAATTGTCTGCCAGATGCTGTTATTGAATTTTATTTCCAGGGGAAGATAAAATTTAAATTTTCTGTAAAATGAAGAAAAAAGATGTTCATTCATTTGAAATAATCTATGTTTGTATGATGTGCTTTCTGAATATGAATATGTTGTTTTTTATTATTGTTGTGAGTTTTAGTTCTTTTTACTACTAAAACCATTTTTTATGGTGCTTAATGACTGAATCATCATTTTTACGATGCTTAAATTTTCTGTAGGTTTAACGAATTTAGAGTTGATGGTGGATCTGCAGCCAAAGCTCTTAAACCAAAGTTCAATGTGTTTTCAAAGCATTTGACAACACACACAGGCTTCCAAGTGCCAGCTTTTGAGGTATAATATATTTCATAGTGCTTTGAAATAATCATAATAATTCACATCTAAATGTTTAAAGTTCCGTTAACATACATTAATTTGTGGTTGTTAAACGGTGTTATCATATAGATCAAGTTCTTGGTTGCTGGTGCTATTGCCCTGAAAGCCCTCGGAAGCTTGTTGTTTGTTTTTGGCAGTACCCTTGGCGCTACTCTGCTGGTTAGCAATACCAGATTACAAGCACACATTTTCTTTTTTATTTATCAGAATGATTTGTTTAATTCCTTTTTCTTAACAGATTTTGCACCAGTTGATCGCCACTCCCATCTTATACGACTTCTACAATTATGACATCGAGAAAAAGGAATTCCTTCACATTTTCATCAAATCCACATAGGTTTGATTGCCAACCCTTAACCGTTCACTTATTATGGATGAGTCAATTCGGGTTGTGTTTATATCAGAGCGCTTAGTTGACCCGTTTGATTGGTTCTTTCATAATCTTGGTTGGTTATTTTTGTAGAGTTTGCCGTTGTTGGGGGCACTTCTGTTTTTCGTCGGCATGAAGAATTCCACCCCAAGAAGATCTTCAACAACAAAGAAGGCTGCCAAAACGAAGACCACCTAAGAGAAAATTTACTTTGATTTTCTTATTTTTTGTTTCGCGGACATTTTCAGGCAATCTTTTGCATGATTTGTGTCAAGGTTTTGTTGATTATGCAACATTTGTTGAGTCGGATTTGTAGTTTAAGGATTCATCTTTTATTTAAGTTATTATCTTCTAAAGGAACACGTTTATTACTGAAACAAAACTTAAGTTTTGATGTTATCTTTTACAAGAACTATATCGTTTCAAGTGGTTAATAGAGGGAAGACGCTTTACCACTCAATTATTGTAAGATTGTTAAACGCTCGAGTCGATCCAATCTCAAACCTAAATTTCAGTTTCTTGTTGGTGAAGGATCCTTCGGTAAAGTATACAAGGGGAGATGCAAGTTCACCGGTTAGGTATTCGCTTTCAGATTCATCGGTTTTTCAATTCTTTTTCTTTTGTTTTGAATATGTGTTTATCTATTTAGAAGAGTAGACTGTTGCGAGTATAAAAAAAGATTAAGGCTTTATTTGAGTTTCACGGATCTATAGAAAGCTTTCGGCGAGAGCAAGAAAACTCGCGATTCATCTCTGTTCCTCCAATTTTGTCTTACCGTTTTTTCTCTAAGAATTAGGGTTTAATTAATAAGTTATTATAAATCAGTGGTTGAATCCACTGTTGGGTTAAAACAGTGGTTGAAACCACTGTTGGGTTAAAACAGTGAGTTAAACCACTGTTGAGTTACAACAGTCGTTGAAACTACTGTTGGGTTCGAAGAGTTATCCGTAGGTTCAACAATGCTATGAGTTATCCGCTGAGTACAAAGGAAAGCATGATCCTAAAAAGCTCAAAGTACTCGGAAACGTGTCGAAGTACTCCTGATGATAAGCTGGAACTGGATGAAGCTTTGCATAGAGAAGTACGCATCAACGTTTGATTATATTTAAAATGATTATTAGTCCATTAGATATCTGACTTCATGGTTGATGCTGCAAAAAGATTCATGTTATTTTATATAGAGTGAACTGTCATTTTCATCCTGTGGTTTATCCAATATGCGAGTGCAGGCCAAATTTCAAACTTGTACCATTTTCATCTTTTACATTCTTGAACATGGCAGTTTAATCCAAAAAGTTAATGGTCATTAACTTTGACTATAAAATGAGGGGTTAAAAGGTAATTTCAACAATGTTAGGGACGGAAATGGTACAAATCTTTTGGGTGAAAGCCAGCGCAGCCAGAAGAAACAAAAGAGCCGAACGAGTCAAAGTAGAGGATGGTGGTTGTAACAGTACGGCTATGTGCTTTTTGGCTTTTGCACCTGATGGACTTCAATTGGTTGCCGAATCAGAGGATGTCTTCATTCGAGTCTGGGACACTCAAACTCATAATATTTTACTTTATTTATTGACATTATTTGTTTGTTTTATAATGTGATTAGGTGAAAATGGCACAATGTCTGCTCCAGCAGTGCAATGGCAGATGTGGTTAACAAAGAATGCGACCAAACCAATTTGTATGTCATCCCTAATGTTTAACTCTTTTTCGTTGAAGCCAAGCAAGAAAGGAGTAATCAAAACCTACTAAACTTGGACGTAACTCCTTACACGATAAGATCATCGCTGAATAAGTCTGGTAAGTTTTTTCCCTTAAAAATTTAGTAGAAAAAGATTTTGTATTCACATACATAAATATTTCATATGTTCTGAAACAGGATCGGAGGTTCTGGGACAGACATTCGTAGGAAATCAAGAATGGCTCTTTGTTAGATAACCGCACCTGAAGTTGAACTGCAAACTGGTCAGCTTATCTCAAAAATCGATTGTCTGACAAATGGAGGCGGCTGGTATTGATTGAACTGCAAACTGGTCAGCTTATCTCAAAAATCTATACACTTAATGTTTATCTAAATAACTTTCTCCAACCCGGGAAGCAATCCCGGGTGATAACCTAGTGTATTTATATATGATATAATTACAAACTAAACCCAATATTTTAACTTTCCCTCCAAGTTTAAACCATTTGATTAACTCTTAATCACGAATCAATCCCCAACCATATTTATTATCCAATAAGAAACATCTTTATTTTGTTTAACTCTTTAAACAATATATTAATTATTCTAAATAATTAATATCAGTAATATTATACAGTGTATCGTTGATGTATTGCAAAATACATCCTTTATTCGTGTTCAGTTTGTATAATTTTCCGTTATATTTAGCTTAGTTTTCGTTAGAATGTGCGTACAATTGATCAATTCGAGTTTTCCAGGTCTTGGTACTTAATATTGCTGGAAGTTGATTGAAAACGAGCCAAAATGCTGAAACACCAAGTCCCGGAACAAGTTTAAAAGAGTTAGAATAATTTTTGAGAATTTGGAGAGCTGAAGCTGATCAAGAAACGTGCAAGTCTTTGAAATTTAAGCTGTCGCGTCGCGCCACAGCTACATGTCATCACCGCCGCGCTACGCCATGATTAAATAATCAATTTTTTGGAATTTTACATGGTAGCGTCACGCGACCTCAACATCATTCACCCGTCGCGCGACGCGACGGGGTTATTTGACGGCACTTATTCATTAATCGCTAGGGTTTGGTATAAAAACCCAAGAAACTCATCATTAAACCCTAATTACGAATTGAGGACATCTTGGGCGATCTTGGGAGCATTCTTGAAGCGATTTTGAAGGTTTCGAAGCATACGAATCAGTGGTACGAGTTCAGGACGAAGAATTGAAGACTTTCACGGGTTTTCCAATTCCTTGTTTATTGATTTTCTTTCGAAACTCATCATCATGAATTCCTATTTAGACATCTTTGATTTGTTTTCATTACTTGACATGCTTGGCTAAACATTTTAAGCCACCTAGACTTTGATGAATGGATTGAATAAAGTTTTTACCTTTTTCGTTATTTGCATGAATATTATGGATTAATTGTGTTTAGTAAAAGGTTTGGTCTATTGATTTGATGTACATGCGTACTTTAATTTGGTTTATTATCATCACTTGCTTCGTATGATTCTTGGTGACGGTCTTTATCACATATTAGATTCGTGCTAGAGTTTTAGATTTTGGTGAGTGTCTATATCACGTAATAAATCCTAACTCTTTAGGGTGAAATTACGCAAATAACCCTAGAAGTAATTGTTAGTTATTCACTAGATTTTAGTGTTCTACTAGTCCCAATAGCTGGAAGGTGCGGGGCTATTGATAGGTCTTACCCGACGAATTGCTTTAGACAGTCCTTGGAAAAGGTCGTGCCTTAGTTTCCCTGTCGGTTTATTAGTCTATCAAGTCAAGTTAAGAAACCTAAACTACCCCAGACTTATAATTGGAAAAGAGTAGGTCAACATTAGGGTACTTAGACAATAATTAGACAACTGGAAAGACGTCTAATAACCGGTAGGATTAACGGCCTAGGTAGTGCCATAAGTTTCACCTCGAGAAGGGCTGAGGGGCTTAGTTGGTGTCTTAATAGGTTTAGTACCATAAGATCCCGGTTCCATAATTCATGCAGTTAACTTGATCGGTAATTTCTTTAAAATAAATCCAGGATTCTAGTCTAGGTGGTCTCGTTCATCATATAAGAAAAGCTTTCGCCTTATTTCGTATTAGTCTAGTTTTAGTTTAATACTTAGTTTAAATAGATTTCCTTAGATTTTCCGTAACCCCCCCCCCCCCCCAAAAAAAAACAATTAAACAAGTTTCTGTCGTGTCTGACAGTGTCTATTATAGTCTAGTTAATGTGGTACATAGAGTCTCGTGGTTCGATATCCGGACTTCCTTAGGTCATACTACAGTGATCGGTACACTTGCCGATTTTGTGGTTTATGTCGAGTCTAGAATTAAAGCTTTTTAGTGTCTAGCTTAGAGAGTCTAATTTAGTTAATTTTTAAAGTCTGTTTAGCACACATCAAGTTTTTGGCGCCGTTGCCGGGGACTCTTGGCAATCGCGTTCATTAGCTTTGATAGACTTAATTGACATATACGTGCTACGTGATTTATTTTGTTTTGAGTCTTTGTCTTTTATTTTTAGTTTGAGTCTTAGTGACTAGTGTTTGCTTTTCTCATATCTAGGTTTTTGCTTGTAGTTGATGGCACATCTGCCCTCGCACGGACCGCCGAAGCCGCCAGTCACCGAGTCATTGTTTTGATTGGGCCAAGGCCCATAGGTTAGTATTTCATCCTCTTCTCAATTCCCTAATTTCGATTCCACTCCGTTACCCACCCCATCTCCAACCCCACCACCTTCACCAAACCATTCACCTAAAACATCACCTAAGGTTTCCCCGCCCGATAGTCCCACCTCTAGCAATCCAGAAAACATAGAACAAATGGCCAACGCAAGACAAACCGTCCATCAACAAGCCACCCAAACTTTCACCGGTCTTGCTTCACCCATCACCGTTCCACCCATCGTTAGCGAAAACTCATGGCAGATTCCATCTTATGACATGCAAGCCATCACCAATAGCATCCAATTCCATGGCCGCGACGACGAGGACGCCCCGGCCCATATAAACCATTTCTCCCGTATCCTTGCTGCTTTTAGCCTTAACGGAGCCCCGAATGATGCTACCTACTTGCAGTTTTTCCCATTTTCACTAGCCGCCTGTGCGGCTACTTTGTTGGACTCTCAGCCAACCGGTACTTTTACCACATGGGCGGGCCTTCGTCAAGCCTTTTTGAACAAGTATTTCCCGCCCGCTAAAGCCTCATGCCTTCGTGACCAAATTCACTCCTTCCGCATGGAGCCCGACGAGCCCTATTACCTTGCTTGGGAGTGTTTCCAAAACCTTTGTGCCCGTTACTCCCATCATGGTCTTTTTGATTGGGCCCTATGTGAGAAATTCTATAATGGTCTCACCCAAGAGACTCGTGATCGTTTTGATACTAATGCGGGGGGTCATATGATGGGTATTCTTACTGTTGCCGAGTGCTTAGAGCGTTTCGAGGCATTTTCCCAATCTCAGTCGCGAGCTGATCAGCGGTATCAAGGTGGTAATTCAAATACCACTACTAGTGCACCCGCCCGTGGGGTGAACCATGTCACTATGGACCCTAGTTTAGCCTCCGTATTAGAAAACGTGACTAGGGAGCTTAAGGAGATCAAGGCGAAGGTTGATAAGTGTGAGTTTTGCCGAGGGGGTCACGATACGAGTGCGTGTCCATTATTAGTTGGTGAGGAGCAAGTCGATTTCGTAGGGGGAGGTCTAGGTAGAGGTCAACCTAGTGGGTTTGGTAATAATTTTGGTTCGGGTTGGCGTAATAATAATAACTTTAATAATAATAATAATAATAACTTTCGGTCCAATGGTAACCCCCCTAGTTTTCAATTAGCTCAAAATCCAAATAGGGGTCAAGGTTCATTCTTTGGTGGGGGTTCAAATGGGCAGTTCAATGGACATGTCAAAGAGGGGGTTCAAATAATCAGGTTCAATCAGGTCAGGGTTCAAGTTATGATTTAGGGGGTAGTCTTGAGAGAATGGAGGCCATGATGAGCCAATTAGTTGTGAGGGACCAAACCACCCAAAATACACTTAGCGGACATGACCTTATGCTTAAGAACCACCAAGCCTCTTTCCAAGACCTTCAAAGATTCGTAGGTGACATGTCTAGGAAACTAGAGGAGAGATTACCCGGTCAGTTTGAGGGTAACACCCTACCAAACCCTAATGCCCATGCCAAAGCCATTACCACTTGTAGTGGCAAAACCGTAGGGAACCCGAGAGTTGAAGAGAGAGTAGTTGATGAGGATGGGGATATTATAGATGAAGAGATCGAGATGGAGGCTTCCGGCAAAGTGCAACCGAGGCTAAGCCCAGCAAGTACCACACAGCCCTGTGTGCCCCAAGTTGAGAAGAAAGTAGAGAAAACACCCGTGGAAGTTAGACCTTCGCCACTAGTGGACCATTCGTGAGTCCCGTTCCCTTCACGTCTTAGGAATCAAAAATACTCAAGGGAATACGGGAAATTTTTAGACATCTTCAAGAAATTGAAGATTAATCTACCTTTTATTGAGGCACTTCAATCTATGCCTAAGTACGCGAAATTCTTGAAAGACCTTCTTAGGAACAAGGAGAAGTTGGGGGAGTTGTCGAATGTCCGTTGAATGGATGGTGTTCCGCCGTTGTTCTAAATAAGCTTCCCGAAAAGCTTACCGATCCTGGTATTTTTACTATTCCTTGTCTATTCGGTAGTAATACCAACACTCGAGCTTTAGCCGACCTAGGTGCTAGCATCAATTTGATGCCCTTTTCTCTCTACGAGAAGCTAGACCTAGGAGAGCTTTCACCTACCCGAATGACATTATCCTTAGCCGATCGGTCCGTTAAATACCCGAGGGGTATAGTAGAAAATTTGCTTGTCAAGGTCGACAAATTTGTGTTTCCCGCCGATTTCGTAATTCTTGATACGAAAGCGGATGAGAGAGTTCCCATTATACTTGGTCGTCCTTTCTTGCATACCGCCAAAGCCCGCATAGACGTTTATGATGGTAAGATCACCCTTAGGGTCGGTGAGGAGAGAGTCACCTTTGAGATAGATCGTTCCATGAACCACCCGAGTGGTTCCGATGACTATAGTGGTCCTTTCCATTCCGTCTACTTCTTGAATTCATTCATCTCATGTGTCGACCATTGTTTAGAGTACATTAGTGGGGCCGACTTAGTGGTAGGAGAGAAGGTAGAGGAGGAGTTGAAGTTGGTAGATGAAGTTTAATATGAGGGAGTTCCTTTGATTCCCGAAGTATTAGCTGTTAGTGATGACACCACCCAACCCCCACCCTTAGAGCTTAAAGTACTTCCATCTCATTTAGAGTATGCTTTCCTAGGGGAGGGTTCTGAGCTACCTGTTATTATCTCATCAGAGTTAGAGGAAGGTGAGAAGTTGTGGTTATTGGAGGTGTTGAAGGCCAACAAAGAGGCCATTGCTTGGAAGTTGTCTGACATCAAGGGCATAAGACCTTCTTATTGCACCCACCGGATACTCATGGAGAATGATTTCAAACCGGTAGTGCAACCCCAAAGGCGGCTCAACCCCAACAAGCAAGATGTTGTGAAAAAGGAGGTTCTTAAACTCCTAGATGTTGGGATGATATATCCCATCTCTAATTCACCTTGGGTTAGTTCCACTCAGGTTGTCCCTAAGAAGGGAGGGATGACCGTTGTCATGAATGCAAAGAATGAGCTTATCCCTTCTCGTACGGTTATGAGGTGGCGCGTGTGCATCGACTACCGAAAGTTGAATGATGCCACCCGAAAAGACCACTTCCCATTGCCCTTCATCGATCAAATGTTGGAGCGTCTCGCAGGACAACAATTCTATTGTTTTCTCGACGGGCTTTCCAGGTATTTCCAGATCCCCATAGCACCGGAGGATCAGGATAAGACCACTTTCACATGCCCCTATGACACTTATGCGTACCGACGCATGCCATTTGGGTTGTGCAACGCCCCAGCTACTTTTCAGCGGTGCATGGTTGCCATATTTCAGGATATGATTGAGAGCTCCATGGAGGTGTTTATGGATGATTTTTTGGTATATGGTAACTCTTTTGACGAGTGTTTGAAGAATCTAGAGAAGATGTTAAAGAGGTGCGTCGAGACGAAGCTTATGCTAAATTGGGAGAAATGTCACTTCATGGTGACGGAAGGTATTGTGTTTGGACACAAGATCTCTAGGGATGGTATAGAGGTAGATCGTGCAAAAATAGATACCATTAGTAGGTTACCTCCACCCACTAGTGTGAAGTCGATTAGAAGTTTTCTAGGGCATGCGGGCTTTTATAGGCGCTTTATTAGGGATTTCTCAAAAATTACTCGCCCCATGACCCGTTTGCTAGAGAAAGATGTTGCATTCGTCTTTGACGAGGAGTGTCTTAAGGCCTTCAACTTTTTGAAGGAACAGCTTGTGAGTGCACCTATTCTTATCTCGCCCGATTGGAGCTTACCATTTGAGCTCATGTGCGATGCTAGTGACTATGCCGTTGGAGCGGTATTAGGACAAAGAAAGGATAAGCACTTCCACCCCATATACTACGCGAGCAAAACGCTAAATGATGCTCAAGAGAATTAAACCACCACGGAGAAAGAACTCTTAGCCGTAGTATTTGCGTTCGAAAAATTCCGCTCATACCTTGTTTTATCCAAGACTATAGTTTTCACCGATCATTCAGCGTTACGTTTTCTTTTTTAAAAGAAAGACGCCAAACCCCGACTTATTCGGTGGATTCTATTGCTTAGTGAGTTTGATATTGAGATTAGAGACAAGAGAGGGGCCGAAAACGTAGCGGCCGATCATCGATCACGTCTAGAGGACCCCAATGTAACAGCTCGCAAAATCATGCCCAATATAATAAAGACATGTGTCATGGACTTTAAACGCGTAATGGATTGACCTGGAGGGACTAAAATTGTCAAACAATGTAAATATGTTAGTAAAAGGATTCAAAGTGTCAACATGCCAATCTTGTGCCTCTGATTGACCTCACACGACGTTCGTATTCTTTAACGAATAATTTGTCGAACATAGAAAGTCGTTCGTGCTTAAAATAAGGATCTTATGAAACATAGGAGTTAAAAGTGTCAACATGGTAAATGTTACCTCTGAGTGACCTTTTAACGATCCCAAAAAAAACATTGTAACGATTGTATATTTTGTTCTCAAGAATATTGGGTATCAATTTTATGGAGTTTCGTTGAAAACAAGACTTTTCGGGTGATCTTACAACTAACCGGGAGCTTAACGGAGTTAAAATGTGACCCAAGGCCCTTAATAGTTAACTATGGGGGTCCTAAGTGCAATAAATGGAAGTTAAATAAAGTTAAAATAGACCAGGGACTGAAATTGCAAAGTTGCAAAACTATTTACCGGATCAGAAGGTCCTCGCGGCCCGCGTAGACTCTCTAAGAGTCTTACGCGGCCCCCGTGAGCAGTACCAGCAAACAAAAAATGCACAGCTGCATGTTCAGCCTGTTCCACCGCCTTTGCATGCCTGAATTCGATACCAGGGACTGAGCAAATGGGTTTTCATGCACTAGGGACACCTGGAATCATCTGAAATCAATGTAGGGACATGTGGATTGATCATATGAAGTAGAAATTCCTATATAAGGCCCTCATTGTTGCACTTGTTCATTTGCACATTTCAATTTCACTTCAAAACACTTTCTCTGGAGCTTCCTGGAGTTCAAGAGAGCTTTCTTCTGTTCTAATCTCGTGCTAAGTATCCTTGTAAGCATTCTTAGCCTCCTAAGTTCAAGTTTTATTAGTTTAATAACCAAAAGTCAAAGCTATCGTAATTAAGCTTTGACTTAGTGATTAATCACTAATGGTCCAACCATTATTCTAATTGGAAGTGGCTATGAGTTGGTAATTATGTAGGTAATAAACCCTTAAAAGGGCTACTGATTATCACTCTAACTTGGTCAATTGTCAGGTCAAACTTATTAATAAAAAGTCAACAGAATCAATTTTTACAAATTAATTCATAACTGATAATGTAGAAGTTATGGAACATGTTTTAACATTAAAATAACTTGGTAAATAATATAAGAACATGTTTAGGCATGTTCAACCCGACAATTCTGAGTTTAGGCTCGGTTCGCAACCGAAAGTCGCAAAAGTAGACTTTTGCTTTGACTTTCAGTTCTGACCCGATTTAGCTTGTTTTAGATATGCCTTAGGGTTCCTTTAGGACCATATTACATGTTAGTATAACCCTCTGCGATTATACTATATGGTTCCTTAGAAATCCGAATCATTTGCATGTTTCCGTTAAATGCTTAAATGTTGACCATTATGCCCTTTTGAGATTAAAATGAGATTTTTGAAAATGTGAGAGGACAAAAACCTTTATTACTGATATTTAAGTATGTCCTAAAAAATTGACATCAGTTTATGGTCTAAAATGAGAGTTATGCTCGATATCGTAAATGAAAGCCTTTTTTTTTATTAAATGACATTTTTGATATAAATCCTATTTAAACCCAAATTTTGACACCAAACCTTTTACCCACTGATGTAATATAATATTTAGGGATTTTTGGAAATTTTTATTAAATTTTAAATTGATCATAATTTAGAGTTCTTGCATAGACTCGGTAATTGACGATAATACCCTTTTTGCTAATAAAATGAGTTTTACACATCTTTTACATATCAAACATTTTTCTACTGATTTCATATGTTAAATAACTTATTTTAAACAGTAAAGGCTGATCAAAATCTCAAATTTCCTTAATCAGCCCGAATATCGTCAAATACCGACTTTTATACGATTTAGGCGCATAAGTATGGTTCAAAACCATACTTGGCACCTAAGACTTATTACCTACTGATGTTATGATTAAATTTTTATACTTTAACAGTAAGTAAAATTTTTGAACTCAGATTTCCAAATTTGACCTTTATAACATATGTGAAATGACCAAAATGCCCCTACGATGCATAGTTTGGTCATAAAATGATAAATTTCACATATGTATGATATCTTACTGATATAACTTGTTAAAATAAATATTTTTACCGATTATTTTAGACCAGAACCTTAGATTACTATTTAACCTCTTGTATGAACTTTAAAATGACCAAAATACCCCTACGGGGCATAAATTGTTTTTAAATTCGATTTGGGCATAATGGAAGGTATCCTACTGATATCATAACATACTTTAAGCATATTAACTTGTGGAAACTGTTCATGACTCATTTGGTTACCCGTTATACATTTTTCGCATTCGGTACGGTTTATGTAACTAGTTTGCATAAATTAACCGAAACTGGTCAAACCTTATCATTTTTACTTCAAAATCCAGAATGTGTTTAGTTTACCCATTTAATACAAGTCTTCATACTTGTCGGGTCTAAATCACATTCTATTCCGGTCTTCGCTTAATCTTGCATTTTGAACAGTAAACCTTTCTTTAAAACTAACCGGTCTAAGTTATAACTTAAATAAGACCCGTTAGGAATCTAATAGGTTATTAAAACCTTCGTTCCAGATTAGGAGCCCAGTAAAAACTACCTGTGTTTGCTGATTTGATATACGGTTGGGATTAAATTTATATTTTAGCTCAGGTAAATACTTTTAACTTATTTTCCGTTATACGGCCTTGGGATACTGTATTATAATAATACCGCTTGGTCGGGTATGAAGTCGTACAATCAGAATGTGATTAAAAAGATGCATAACCCATTTTAATCTGTCTTGTTTGATGCAATGCCTTTGGGGGCTTAATGACCATGTCCTGGATATCCTCGGCTCATTCAATTGAAATGACCACGACTTAAGCACGGGGTGTAGGCATACACCTAACAGTTGCATATGTAAAAAGGTACCCCACTTGTAAGGAAACTTCTTGTGGGTATTATACCAAGTGGTGTGTCTATTAATCTTAACCGGCTCTTCTAACCGGGTCCTAAATGGACGACAAACATGTAAAACTGTATACAAGATTATTTTTAAATAATTGTCCCAAGTTAATAAAGAATATTTATGCCTTGTGCATTTAAATCAATTTTTATAAACACTTTTCAAAAGAGTCAGTTAATTGTATTTACCAGTGTAAACTGACGTATTTTTCAAAAGGTTAAGTACAGGTACTACTCGTAATAGGCTGGCTACTCCTACTATCAGATAAATAGTCTTGCAACCTTTTGATGCCTAAATCTGTTGAACAATATTTTCTTTATTTTAGATCCGCCTGTGGATCTACTTACAATCCGTTGAAATATTTTATGTTACTTTCAAATCGGTTTGTAATATTATTACTTTTAGACTTCCGCTGTGCATTGAACTGTGATTATTGACTATGATGATATCAACTACGTCACGATACTCCCCACCGGGTCCACCGGTAATACGTGGAAATATCGGGGTGTGACAGGTTGGTATCAGAGCCAACATTGAGTGAATTAAACACTAGCCTTTTGTGTTTAATCTCAATGACACAGTTTGCGCATTCCTTGACCTCCGAGTCTAGGCTAACGACATAGGACTAATCCTAATCTTATTGTTTTCTTTTGTTGGTTTATTTTGTTTGTTTTGACAGGAACAAAAAAAAAACAATGCTGCCATGATTCAGAGGAAGAAGTGGACGAGGCAAAGCACCAGTTACTGCACCAAATGACCACGAGGCCGGGCCGTCACACCAGCGAACTCCTTCAGCAACCATGAGCTCTAGTCCTCAAGAAGACTGGAGAACATATTTGGAACCCGTGAGGCGTTCTGTCTCGCTTAGCTCTTCACCCTCGTATCACCACTCCTTTGGGCCACAATCAGAAAACGAGCCAAATGATTCTCACCACTCCTTCCTTCCATTGCAGCGGTCGAGTTCACACCGGGCTTTTCAGGACCCGACCCCGTACTTTCAGAGCCGGTTCAACCCGGAAAACGTGAGCGAATAACCAATTGTCCATAACCCATTAGGACCAGAAGACCACTTTCCTGGAGCCCAGGATATCGATATGGACGAGGATCCAGATCCAGAACCTGCCGAGCCACCAACTGGGACGCCCACGCATCCCATCGAGATTTCTGACGGATCATCTTTCCATGGTTCACCATATAGAGGCCTCGATTCATTTGCTCAATGGTGGAGCAATTATCACTGGGAGTACACACCTTCCCACCACTCATCACCACACCAACAGGTCCCCTCTGAGGACCCACATTTTGAGACGGTCACTCCACCCCCACCGCCGCCACTAGAGCAGCAGCTGCCTCCGGAACCACCGAGGCGAAGAAAATCAGGTGCACAGATGTCCGTGCGAAGGGGGGATTTTCACTTCAGCACCCCTCAACACTCCAGTGGCAGCCACTACCCGGCAGTTTATGAAGACCCACAAATGGGTGGGCCTTCAAACCCAGTTTTAGAAGTCGACTCTGCGCCAGTCGCACCACAACCACCACCACACATGGGTTATGATAACCCAATTCCTTCTTACGCCGGTGCAGCGGCATATAAGTCTTTTGAGCAGCCAGCTTATCCTGGCTACAACTACTACAATTCCCCTGCCGTCGACCCGTACCTCGAGGCGGCCAACTACAATGCTCTTCACCCTGAAGGACCTTTCACAGTTTCATACCAATCTGGGTACCAAGCATATGGGTATCAATACCCACCACCTCCTCAACCTCCGCAGCAGCATCCACCACAGCCGCCATTGATCCAACAACCGCAGCAGCAAAAGATACTTCAGAGGTTGAACCGGGTGGAACGAGAGGTTCAGGAGGAGCGTAGAAGCCGCCTGGGATTACTTAAGGGTTTGGCAGACTTAATCAAGGGGAAGAAGAAAATGGATTATTAAAATTCCTTATTTATTTGTTTGTATTGTTATTTATTTCAATCAAGTCCCTGCGTGGACATTTTTATTTATGTAATAGGTCACTGCAAGGACTAGTATTTCTTATTTTAGTCCCTACGTGGACAATGTTATTTCTTTCATGTCCCGTGTAGGGCAATTATGTATTTCTTTTAAATTTATTGGAATGTTTTATTTAAATTTCACTTGTCATAATATGCATGAATATAATATATGAAATAAATCAAAATATCATTCCTTTTTGTAATTGATCTGCCATTAAATATTAAATGGAATCTTAAAGGTATGTCCTAGCCTATATGTCATTTTAGACCTCGCCATGATGGTAAACCCTATTTAAAAAGATTCAAATCTTTGTTAACATCTAAAAACATGTTAGCACTCCTGGTAGATGTGATTCGGTAAAGTCACACATGTCATCCTTATATTGGATTCTTCCAGATTCCTTATCTAGCCTAATGATCTATAAATCATGGGTTCAAATCATCAGTTAAGATGATCATATATGAAACACCCATTAGTGATGAATTGCCTACGGGCCATGATAATTGTCATATAAGACAAAAGACAGTTATAGTCTACGACTCCCTGTCAATAAAAGGTAATGAACTACTTTCAAACCTTAATGCCTCGATCTTCTAAGATCATGGCTTATAATTTTAAAACTGTCCTGGTGACTAGGCCTTATGTGCCATTAACAATACCCTTAATGTTTTATAACTAGGGATTAATTATAACATAAAGTTTAAAATAGAAGCTTGATTAACAAATTAACCAATATGGTTTATATTACCATGGTTAATAAATCATCAAAAATGATGATTCCATAATAACCTCTAAATAAAATATTGTCAATTGTTTTGTAGCAATCTAGCTACATGGCTGAATCAGAGGAGGTTAACAGTCACCCGAGAGAGAATATTGATACCACCAGAATTAATGTAGTTGGTGTAGACCTTCAAGTATTAATAGACAATGTTGTTACTAGGGCACTTAACAGACAGTTCAGGGAATCAAGTGGTACACACTCTAAGACTCAGTTTGCGGCTCATAGTAAGCCTCCTTCTAAGACACACGAGTCAAAGAAATACGATGCTCGTCACTCGTCAAATCAGCAAAGTATCCCGTCTAAGAAGATTGTGCTCAATCAAGAGCCACGTGTTAAGACCTGCTCTTACAAATATTTCGTCTCCTGCAAGCCCAGAGACTTCACAGGGGAGAAAGGAGCCCATTGATTGTATGACTTGGCTCGATGAGATGGATACAGTAGTTGATATTAGTGGTTGTGCAAAGCAGGACATTGTGAAGTTTGTTTCACAATCTTTTAAAGGAGAAGCTTTAGCTTGGTGGAGGTCCCTAATCCTACCTACTGGGAAGATCCAGTTGTATAATCTGACTTGGGATCAGTTTGTTGCTCTAATCAAAGAAAATTTATGTCCTCAACATGAAGTTGAGAAAATTGAGACTGACTTCTTGACCTTGGTCATGAAGAACTTAGATTGTCAGGCGTATCTTACGAGTTTCAACACCATGTCACGATTGGTTCCATACTTGGTTACACCAGAACCAAAACGCATAGCTCGTTTTATTGGAGGTTTAGCTCCGGAAATTAAGGCAAGTGTGAAAGCATCAAGACCTACCACCTTTAGGTTAGTGGCTGGTCTGTCCTTATCTCTTACCCTCGATGCAGTCAGGCAGAGATCGCTCAAGAATTCTAAAGAAGGGAAAAAGAACCCGTGAGGATGAGAACTCACGCCGTTCTGATAAGAAACATAAGGGGAACTCTGAGTACAAGAAGGGTTCTGGGTTTAAAAAGGATAGCCAGCAGACGGGTGAGAAACCCAAATGTAAAACATGTCAGAAACGTCATTTTGGAAAGTGTAGGTTGGAATCAAAATCACACCCGCAGTCGCAGTCAAAGTCGTTTGGATGTGGGATCTGCAAGTCCAAAGAGCATAAGACTTTGGATTGCAATAAAATGAAAGATGCGACTTGTTACAACTGTAACGAGAAGGGGCATATCAAGACTAACTGCCCAAAATATGCGAAGAAGCCTGAGGAGGCTAAAAAGACCAATGCTCGGGTCTTTAAGATGAATGCACAAGAAGCCATTCAGAACGACAATGTGATAACAGGTACCTTTCTTATTAATGATGTTTATGCTAGAGTATTTTTTAATTCGGGTGCAGACAAGTCTTTTGTAGACAATAAGTTTTGTAAATTGTTAAACCTGCCTGTTAAGACTCTAAGCATAAAGTATGAGGTAGAATTGGCCGATGGTACTATGGAGATTGCTTCAACCATTCTAGATGGATGTTTTATATCCATTAGGAATCCCTCTTTTCCGCTATCCTTGCTGCCATTAAAATTGGCAGGATTCGACATAGTAATAGGCATGGATTGGTTATCTTCTAACCAAGCCCAGATCGTTTGTGATAAGAAACAAGTAGTTATCAAGAATTCTTATGGTGAGCCACTTACGATTCAAGGAGATACTCAGTATGGATTGCCTAAACAAGTGTCTATGCTTAAGGCATCAAGGTGTATGAAGAAAGGATGTGTCATTTATATGGCACGGGTAACCATTGATGAGCCAAAGCCCAAGATTGAAGACATCCACATTATTTCTGAATATCCAGATGTTTTTCCTGAAGAACTACCTGGATTACCTCCAGATAGACAAGTGGAATTTAGAATTGATATCATTCCTAAAGCAGCACCAATTGCAAGAGCACCTTATTGATTGGCACCGACTGAGATGAAAGAATTAAGGACTCAGTTGGATGATTTGTTGGCAAAAGGTTTCATTCGACCTAGCTCGTCCCCTTGGGGAGCACCGATTTTGTTTGTGAAGAAGAAGGATGGCTCGATGCGTCTGTGCATCGCTTATCACGAGCTAAATAAAGTAACAATCAAGAATAGATATCCATTACCCAGGATCGACGATCTATTCGATCAGCTTCAAGGAGCAAGTTACTTTTCAAAGATCGATCTAAGGCCAGGTTATCACCAATTGAAGGTCAGAGATGAAGATGTACATAAGACTGCATTCAGAACTCGTTATGGTCTTTACGAGTTCTTAGTGATGCCTTTCGGGCTCACTAATGCACCAGCAGCGTTCATGGATCTCATGAATCGCGTTTGTAAGCCATACTTAGACAAGTTTGTCATTGTCTTTATTGATGACATTCTTATTTACTCGAAGAATCAGGCCGATCATGAAAGACATCTTCGGTGTATCCTTAAACTCCTACAGCAAGAGAAGCTCTATGCCAAATTTTCTAAATGTGAGTTTTGGCTTCGTGAGGTCCAATTTCTTGGACATGTAGTGAGTGAGCATGGTATCCAGGTGGATCCCGCTAAGATTGAAGCCATTATGAATTGGCAAGAACCAAAGACACCTACAGAGATTCGCAGCTTTTTGGGTCTAGCAGGATACTACAGGCGTTTCATAGAAAATTTTTCAAGGATTGTTGCACCCCTAACCTCCTTGACTCGCAAGAATATAAAGTTTGACTGGGGTCCCAAGCAACAAGAATCTTTTGATGTCCTCAAGTAGAAATAAAGCAATGCTCCTGTGTTGACATTGCCAGAAGGGATTGGAGAATTTGTTGTTTACTGCGATGCATCACACACAGGTATGGGTTGTGTGCTTATGCAGAAAGGCAAGGTCATTGCCTATGCTTCACGTCAATTAAAGGTGCACGAAAAGAACTACACCACCCATGATTTGGAGTTGGGTGCCGTTGTATTTGCACTAAAGCTTTGGAGGCATTATTTATATGGAACAAAGTGTGTGATCTACTCCGATCACAAGAGCCTTCAACATCTGTTTAATCAGAAGGATCTTAACATGAGACAGCGTCGATGGATGGAGACATTGAATGATTATGATTGAGAAATTCGCTACCATCCGGGCAAAGCGAATGTTGTAGCTGACGCTCTAAGGAGAAAGGAAAGGGTTAAGCCTATTAGAATCAATGCCAAGAGCAGTGAATTGAAGAACAGCTTGAATGAAAGGTTGTTAGTCGCTCAAAAGGAAGCTGTATTATAAGTTAACTATCCGAATGAGAAGTTAGGAGTAACTGCTGAACAATTATCGTATGGCAAAGATGGAATCCTAAGACTGAATGGTCAAATATGGGTTCCAATTTATGGAGGACTTCGAGATGTGATTCTTCAAGAAGCTCATAACTCCAAATATTCTGTTCATCCTGGCAGTGATAAGATGTACCAGGATTTAAAGGTAAATTATTGGTGGATAGGTTTGAAGAAATCTATAGCCACTTATGTGGCTAAATCTCTGACGTGCGCACAAGTTAAAGCAGAGCATCAAAAGCCGTCAGGTTTGCCTCAACAGCCTGAACTTCCCACATGGAAATGGGAAATGGTAACCATGGATTTTATCACTAAGTTACCCAAGACAAAGCGAGGAAATGATACTATTTGGGTTATACTCGATAGATTGACTAAGTCAACCCACTTCTTGCCGATTAAAGAAACTCACAGCTCCGATAAGTTAGCTCAGCTATACGTGGATGAGATTGTATCTCTTCACGGAGTGCCAGTGTCCATTACCTCTGATAGGGATACAAGATACACATCGCATTTTTGGAAAAGCTTTTAGCAATCTTTAGGCACTCGATTAAATTTCAGCACTGCATATCATCCTCAAACGGATGGGCAAAGCGAGCGTACGATTCAAACGCTTAAGGATATGCTACGAGCTTGTGTTATTGATTTAGGAGGGAGTTGGGATGACCATATTCCGTTGATTGAATTTTCGTACAATAATAGCTATCATTCGAGTATTCAAGCAGCGCCATTCGAAGCTTTGTACGGAAGAAAGTGTAGGACGCCAGTTTGTTAGGCGGAAGTTGGAGATGTCCAACTATCAGGACCAGATATAGTCCTGGAGACGACGGATAAGATCGTGCAAATCCGTGATTGTCTCAAAGCTGCCAGGGATAGGCAGAAAAGCTACGCGGATAAAAGGCGTAAACCTCTGAAATTTGAGGTAGGTGACAAAGTGTTACTCAAGGTATCACCCTGGAAAGGGGTGATGCGGTTTGGGAAGAAGGGCAAGCTAAGCCTAAGATACATAGGACCATTCGAGATCATCGAATGTGTCAGAACCGTAGCTTACAAGTTAAATCTACCAGAAGAGCTTAGTGGAATTCATAATGTATTCCACATCTGCAACTTAAAGAAATGTCTAGCCGATGAGTCGCTAGCAATGTCGCATAAAGACGTGCAGATAGATGAGAGCTTGAAATTCTTTAAAAAACTGTTGTCGATCAAGGATCGACAGGTTAAGAAGCTTCAAAAGAAGCATGTGCCGATTGTGAAGGTAAAATGGGATGCCCGTAGAGGCCCAGAATACACATGGGAGGTTGAATCCACAATGAAACAGAAGTACCCTCATTTATTTTAGTAAATCTCGAGGTCGAGATTTCTTTTAAGGGGGTGAGGATGTAACACCTCGCAAAATCATGCCCAATATAACAAAGACACGTGTTTAGGACTTTAAACACGTAATGGATTGACCTGGAGGAACTAAAATTGTCAAACAATGTAAATATGTTAGTAAAAGGATTCAAAGTGTCAACATGCCAATCTTGTGCCTCTGATTGACCTCACACGACGTTCGTATTCTTTAACGAATAATTTGTCGAACATAGAAAGTCGTTCGTGCTTAAAATAAGGATCTTACGAAACATAGGGGTTAAAAGTGTCAACATGTTAAATGTTACCTCTGAGTGACCTTTTAACGATCCCAAAAAAAACATTGTAACGATTGTATATTTGTTCTCAAGAATATTGGGAATCAATTTTATGGAGTTTCGTTGAAAACAAGACTTTTCGGGTGATCTTACAACTAACCGGGAGCTTAACGGAGTTAAAATGTGACCCAAGGCCCTTAATAGTTAACTGTGGGGGTCCTAAGTGCAATAAATGGAAGTTAAATAAAGTTAAAATGGATCAGGGACTGAAATTGCAAAGTTTCCAAACTTATTACTTGATCATAAGGTCCTCGCGGCCCGCGTAGACTCTCTAAGAGTCTTACGCGGCCCCCGTGAGCAGTACCAGCAAACAAAAAATGCACAGCTGCCTGTTCAGCCTGTTCCACCACCTTTACTTGCCTGAATTCAATACCAGGGACTGAGCAAATGATTTTTCATGCACTAGGGACACCTGGAATCATCTGAAATCAATGTAGGGACATGTGGATTGATCATATGAAGTAGAAATTCCTATATAAGGCCCTCATTATTGCACTTGTTCATTTGCACATTTCAATTTCACTTCAAAACACTTTCTCTGGAGCTTCCTGGAGTTCAAGAGAGCTTTCTTCTGTTCTAATCTCGTGCTAAGTATCCTTGTAAGCATTCTTAGCCTCCTAAGTTCAAGTTTTATTAGTTTAATGACCAAAAGTCAAAGCTATCGTAATTAAGCTTTGACTTAGTGATTAATCACTAATGGTCCAGCCATTATTCAAATTGAAAGTGGCTATAAGTTGGTAATTATGTAGGTAATAAACCCTTAAAAGGACACCTACTGATTATCACTCTAACTTGGTCAATTGTCGGGTCAAACCTATTAATAAAAGTCAACAGAATCAATTTTTACAAATTAATTCATAACTGATAATGTAGAAGTTATGGAACGTGTTTTAACATTAAAATAACTTGGTAAATAATATAAGAACATGTTTAGGCATGTTCAACCTGACAATTCTGAGTTTAGGCTCGGTTCGCAACCGAAAGTCGCAAAAGTAGACTTTTGATTTGACTTTCAGTTCTGGCCCGATTTAGCTTGTTTTAGACATGCCTTAGGGTTCCTTTAGGACCATATTACATGTTAGTATAACCCTCTGATATTATATTATATGCTTCCTTAGAAATCCGAATCATTTGCATGTTTCCGTTAAATGCTTAAATGTTGACCATTATGCCCTTTTGATATTAAAACGAGATTTTAGAAAATGTGAGAAGACAAAAACCTTTACTACTGATATTTAAGTATGTCCTAAAAAGTTGACATCAGTTTATGGTCTAAATGAGAGTTATGCTCGATATCGTAAATGAAAGCCTTTTTATTAATTAAATGACATTTTTGATATAAATCCTATTAAACCCAAATTTTGACTCCAAACCTTTTATCCACTGATGTAATATAATATTTAGGGATTTTTGGAAATTTTTATTAAATTTTAAACTGATCATAACATAGAGTTCTTGCATAGACTCGGTAATTGACGATAATACCCTTTTTGCTAATAAAATGAGTTTTACACGTCTTTTACATATCAAACTTTTTTCTACTGATTTCATATGTTAAATAACTTATTTTAAACAGTAAAGGCTGATCAAAATCTCAGATTTCCTTGATCAACCCGAATATCGTCAAATACCGACTTTTATACGATTTAGGCGTATAAGTATGGTTTAAAACCATACTTGGCACCTAAAACTTATAACCTACTGATGTTATGATTAAATTTTTATACTTTAACAGTAAGTAAAAGTTTTGAAGTCAGATTTCCAAATTTGACCTTTATAACATATGTGAAATGACCAAAATGCCCCTACGGTGCATAGTTTGGTCATAAATGATAAATTTCACATATGTATGATATCTTACTGATATAACTTGTTAAAATAAATATTTTTACTGATTATTTTATACCAGAACCTCAGATTACTATTTAACCTCTTTTATGAACTTTAAAATGACCAAAATACCCCTACGGGGCATAAATTATTTTTAAATTCGTTTTGGGCATAATGGAAGGTATCCTACTGATATCATAACATACTTTAAGCATATTAACTTGTGGAACCTGTTCATGACTCATTTGGTTACCCGTTATGCATTTTTCCCATTCGGTATGGTTTATGTAACTAGTTTGCATAAATTAACCGAAACGTGTCAAACATTATCATTTTTACTTCAAAATCCAGAATGTGTTTAGTTTACCCATTTTATACAAGTCTTCATACTTGTCGGGTCTAAATCACATTCTAATCCGGTCTTCGCTTAATCTTGCGTTTTGAACCGTAAACCACTCTTTAAAACTAACGGTCTAAGTTATTACTTAAATAAGACCCGTTAGGAATCTAATAGGTTATTAAAACCTTCGTTCCAGATTAGGAGCCCAGTAAAAGCTACATGTGTTTGCTGATTTGATATACGGCTGGAATTAAATTTATATTTTAGCTCAAGTAAATACTTTTAACTTATTTTCCGTTATACGGGCTTGGGATACGGTATTATAATAATACCGCTTGGTCTGGTATGAAGTCGTACAATCGGAATGTGATTAAAAAGATGCATAAACCGTTTTAATCTATCTTGTTTGATGCAATGCCTTTGGGGGGTTAATGACCATGTCCTGGATATCCTCGGCTCATTCATTAGAAATGGCCACGACTTAAGCACGGGGTGTAGACATACACCTGACAGTTACGTATGTAAAAAGGTACCCCACTTGTAAGGAAACTTCTTGTGGGTATTATACCAAGTGGTGTGTCTATTAATCTTAACCGGCTCTTCTAACCGGGTCCTAAATGGACGACAAACATGTAAAACTGTATACAAGATTATTTTTAAATAATTGTCCCAAGTTAATAAAGAATATTTATGCCTTATGCATTTAAATCAATTTTAATAAACACTTTTCAAAAGAGTCAGTGAATTGTATTTACAAGTGTAAACTGACGTATTTTTCAAAAAGTTAAGTGCGGGTACTGTTTTGGTCAAAAAATCTGATGAGGATATTGCAACCAAACTCTTTGTTTAGGGGAATGATGCTTTAAATATGTAACAGCAATGAGGATCACTTCAATGTAGAATGCACAAACAACACAAGGATTTATACGGGGAAAAAGCCCTTGATCAAGAGTTGATCTCCGGCACAAAAAACCCCGGGTGATGGAAACTACCGATCACCAAGCTCTAATAAATGATTAAATGTTTACAACTTCGGATAGTAACGAGCTAGGTACAAGGATCACTATGGTGAAATGTGTAAAAAGTGTATGAAATTGCTAAGTGTTTGAACGAGAGCTTGTATAAGCGTTTGTACGAGTGTGTGTGTAACTGAGAAATGACTAAGTGTGTTCTACTAGCTCGTTACTCCCTTTTTAAAATAGAAATAACCACCTAAACTAACTATCCGACTTTCGTGCCAAGCCTCCACGTTCTCCATAACGTCTATTTTTGGTCAAGCACGTGCAGAATAGTTTAGGAATATTCTCCAGGAATGTCGCCTAGACTTGGTCAAGCTCAATATACCTGCGAGATGCTACAAAACATAAGTAAACAATCGTCAGTACGAGGATCCTTGAAGTGATCCATGATCCTGATCCTAAAGCCCTTCTGAGGATCACTACCTGTCACAGAAGTAAGGATCACTAATTAGGATAACGAATAAGGATCACTAATTGTTAGAAAATCCTCCCCTAACAGGTACTACTCGTAATAGGCTGGCTTTTGATGCCTAAATCTGTTGAACAATATTGTCTTTATTTTAGATCCGCTTGTGGATCCACTTACAATCCGTTGTAATATTTTGTGTTACTTTCAAATCAGTTTGTAATATTATTACTTTTAGACTTCCGTTGTGCATTGAACTGTGATTATTGACTATGATGATATCAACTACGTCACGATACTCCCCACCGGTAATACGTGGAAATATCGGGGTGTGACACCCAAGAGAGAAGAGATTCGTGAGGAGGAGTGGAGACACGTTCCCTCACGAGTCTATTGAGTTTGTTGAGGCCGAAAAGGAAGGATTGCCTTGGTTTTGTGACTTAGCAAACTATCTTTCTAGTGGCAGTATTGTGAGGGGGATGTCCACACAACAAAAGAGGAAATTCATTAGTGAGTCGAGAAAGTATGTGTGGGGTGATCCTTTTCTCTTTAGAATTGGAGGGGATAGGATACTTAGGCGGTGCATATCGAGGGAGGAAGGTTGGAACACCATTAAGCATGTGCATGAAGGCCTCATGGGAGGACATCATGGTGCATATGCCACCGCTCAAATGGTGTTTGATTGTGGCTTTCATTGGCCTACCGTACTTCGTGATGCCGTTGAGTTCGTGAAGACATGTGATGCGTGCCAACGAACCGGCAACATTTCAGCCAAAGATGAGATGCCTCAAAACCCGATCCAAGTGTTGGAGGTTTTTGACATTTGGGGCATTGATTTCATGGGACCCTTTCCCGTCTCCAAAGGAAACCGTTACATACTCGTGGCGATTGACTATGTGTCTAAATGGGTTGAGGCTCAAGCTCTTCCCACAAATGAAGCCCAAGTGGTCTTGAAATTCCTTAAGAAGCTCTTTTCCCGATTCGGTACACCTAAAGCCTTAATTAGTGACCGTGGTACTCATTTTTGCAATGCATTGATGGAGAAATTGCTTGCACGCTACGGAGTCACTCATCGTTTGTCTACCGCATACCACCCACAAACAAGTGGTCAAGTGGAGAATGCAAATCGTGGTATCAAGCGTATCTTAGAGAAGACCGTTGGTAAGAATAGGAAGGATTGGTCCGACAAGCTAGACGATGTATTGTGGGCGTTTAGGACCGCCTACAAGACACCTTTAGGAACTACACCATTCATGATTGTCTATGGAAAAGCTTGTCACCTTCCTGTAGAATTAGAACATAGAGCGCTTTGGGCATTGAAAACCGTAAATCTTGACATGACCGAAGCCGCTAGGAAGCATTTTTTTCAAATCCATGAGCTTGAGGAGCTTAGGGATGCGGCGTATGCTCGATCGTTGGGAATCAAGGAGAAGACGAAAGCTTCACATGATAGGAAGCTAAGGAAGGTTAAAGAGTTTAGCAAAGGTGATAAAGTGCTTCTTTACAACTCAATATTGAAGTTATTTGCGGGTAAATTGAAGTCGAAGTGGTCAGGACCTTATATGGTTCGTTACGTGTTTCCGTACGGAGCGGTGGAGATTATGGATGAATCGGATGGCCATAGTTGGAAGGTGAATGGCCACCGATTGAAGCATTACATTGGAGGAGCAATAGACAAGAACGAGATGAAGGAAACTCCTCTCAAAATTCCATCAAAAGCCGCCAATTAGTGCTTTGGGATGAAATCCCAAGTGTAGAGTATGTACCGTTTGTAATTTCGTTAAATTTCGTAATTTTTTGTAGTTTTTCGTGTCTGTGTTTTGTGTGTTTAAGTAATTTTGTAGGAATCGTACCATTGAGGAGCTGAATTTGAAAAGAAAACGACATTCTAGGTAAGTCCAAACACTTCGAAAAAATTTGGGATGGTTTGGGGAAGGTTTTGTAACACTTAGAATTTTTTTTCTAAGGCATTAAACAAGATTTTTTACGCAACCTTCTGCCCAAATAACGCATTCGTGTTGCGTCACCATAAAACACCCTTACTGTGGCGTACTGCAACCCTTAGGTCCAAAAATTCGTTCTGAACCACGTCGTGGCATCGCGATAACACTCCTGAACCTTCTCGTCGCGCTACCCGACTCCTCCACTTGAACCCCCTATCTGAACCATGCTGTGGCGCTACGCCACAGCCCACCTATTTCATCGTGGCACGACGCGACGAAGTCCCAGTTCGATTAAAACCCATTATCCCATCAGTTTTCCCCAAATTCACAAAACCCTTTCCCCTTAACACCCCACCGCCGACTACACCTAAACCCACCATTAATCCACCATTACTCAACCATTTTTGTTGGTACATTACGTTTGTCGACTTCGTCTTGTATCGAGTCTTGTAATAGAATTGTTAGATCAGGGCACGTAGTACGAGAATTCTAGGGTTTGAGTGTGAAAGGTTAATTTCGCATGAAATTAACACTTGCTATTTCGCACGAAATAGCAGATGGTAATTCCATGCGAAATGACATCACCTGTAGGATCGTTTGCACGACCAAACGAGTCGTTCAGAAGAGATCTCCTCCAATACGAGAGGCGGAAACAAACGTATCGGATTTATTTCAGCTACAAACACACGAGAATCACTTTAACTATCTCTTGTATTGATTTGATGACGATTACAGACCTGGAGATACTTCGGCAGAGCTTCGCTACCGGAATGACCAAGTTTTTAAATGAAAACAACAAGTCCGCTATTTATACTAACTCCACTTCGTTTGAACAAGCATCTCCAGTTCATACGAACTGGCCACTTCGTTTGAACTGGCCACTTCGTTTGAACTGACCACTTCGTTTGAACTGGCTTGTTCACCTCTGTATCCTGTTAATCTTGAACCGTGTGACTTGTTTCATCTATTCTATTACATGACTCGATACAAGACGAAGTCGACAGACGTATGCACCAACAGACTCCCCCTCGGATGTTGACGAGTCTTCGGTATGCCTTCAGAACATCTTCAGTCTTGATCAGTCTTCAAGCTCTCTCCAAAGTATCTGACAATGTAAGCATCCTAAATCTCTATCTTATTTTCTTCTCTTTCTTATCAGCAATAACAGCATCTGGCTTTAACCAATCAGAAACCTTGCTTTTTCATCTTCAGACTCCCCCTTTCAATCAACTAGGGATCGTAGTCTGGCTAACCTGCACATTCTCTACCTCAAAGTAAATTTCACAAATTTAAAATTTAACAAATTTAATCTCACTTGCAGGTATTACAATCAATAAATGATTTTACAATGCTAATCTTTGATAAACCACTTGAAGAAATATCATTTTTCTTTTCAAACAAACTTTCCCAAACCTGTTCGTCATGTTTAGCACTCGGAATTTTGAAAATCAGCTTTTCAACATCAGTTGTCTAAAATCTTTTTGGATTTTTCAAAAAATTATGCTAAAACACACTGAAAATCTTTTTGGAATTTTACATAACAGAAATGAAATGCAGTATAAAAATATTTACACACAATATTTTTGTGAGTTTGTGTAAGAGGATCATATCAGTTTTTGAGACAAATCACCAACACCGTTAAGCTTTAAACATTTTAAGTTCTAAACGATTCACTTAGATTATTAGTATACTGATCCACTTAAATTTTCACACAAAGTTCAACTGCTTCGAGATATGATATTAATGTCTTAAGAACATAAACTCAATCGCGTGTCCCACCTCAGAATATACTCCCGTATCCAGATCCCAATATTCAGTCTTACAGGTAATTATGACACAAATGATATATGTATATAAATTAGGTAATGCGAGGGCCGAGGGATCTCAGGTCGATACTTCCGTATACGCAGAGAGATATCAGCTTCGACTTAACAGTATGTCCCCTTTAGAGGATCTTTTAGCTACAACAGCAGCGACTATCAATTTTATTGTTTCATCAACATGCTGAGGGTTAATGCTATGTTTCAAGCATTGCGGAAAATATTATCCAAGGACTAGGTCAGAACCACCATTCAGCAGAAGTCCCGGAATAATACCGTAAGACATCATTGAGTATAAAAACCTAGTATATCAGATTATGAGACCTTTCAAACAAGATTTCGGGGGTTACCCATATATCCGAGAGATGTTTCCCCACGATATAAGCAAGTTTGAAATTTAGGTTTATATCTCGTCACAATTTACTAAATGTGCAAAAACCTACTGACACATCATCAGTGAGACCGTTTATCACTTTTTATCTTACCAATTCTTTAGCATGCCGTGATCGTCCACTGATGTACTATCATTTCCTCTTTTATACAACAAAACTCATTTTCATTTTATCATGTTTTTGTCTTTTTCAAATTTTCAAATGTTTTTGGATTTTCTGAAAAATTTCACTCCCCCTAAAATGCAAACACATTTTAGGAAATTTGAAACTAAACTGTACAAACAACGTGACAACCAATATCGAATTGCTTCAATTCGCCATCCACTTGGCATAAACAATCAGAACTTCCCCTTACAGCAAACTATTTTCTCATTTAGATTTCAAAACACTTAAGTTTGTTTTAATCAAAATGATTTTTCCGGAAAATAAGTTTGATTTTACCACTTGTAGGGGCATGGTTCATCATATTGTCATTCAATCACTTGTAGTAGATCAAGTACAACTTAATGTCCCTGATTTACCACTTGCAATTATGCAACCTCTGTACCTCTTGTAAAAATATTCACAGCATACAAACCTATGTAGGAATAAACCTCTACACAAACCATTTTACCAATCAAAATGCCGATTCCTGCTTCACACTTACCAACCTGGAAGCTCCGGCAAGTCACACTCATCCTGTACAATTTAAACACATTTAAAAATCTTTCACAAAATCTATCTTAACAAGAATGATGCCGATTCCTGATCCACGATTACAAACTTGGGATCTCCGGCAAGTCAGGAATTTATGGTGAAAAAGCTGTCACCCAAGCCTGACCAGCCTTGGGTGATTTTGGCGGCAAACATCTGTCCCACCAACATTTTGATTTGTAAAACTCTTTTGCACTTTTAACCTTCCCATCAACCATCTTCCCGAAAATATGTTTGACTTTCCCATTGAAAGCCTTCTCAACATCAAATTCTCCCTTATCAGCGAAGAATTGATTTGAGATCTCTACCTTTCCCACTTTCTTCATCAAATTTTCTTTTGACAATGACGGAAAATTTTCCTCGTTCATCTCAGGAATGGAATTATCAACCTTTTTATCAACCAAAGACTCCTCTGATTTTATGGAATCAGATTCATTGTCAGAATTACTCTCAGATTTAACCACCCACTTTTGTTTACTCAAATCACCTCTTCTTTTGTAAAAATTTTTTGAACTTTCTCCTTCCTCAGAAGTAGAATTTTCAAATTTTTTAACACTTTTCACAGATTGTTCTTTCTCATCAACACAAGTTTTTCTCAAAACAGAATTAGAAGAAACTTCCTGTTTTTGGTAGTTGGTCTTGGGGCAATTCCAAGCTATATGTCCAACTTCTTGGCATTTGAAACAGGTTCTTCTGTCAACTCTTTCAGCAAATCTTTTCACATTCTTCTTTACTTCAGCAAGAAACTCTTGATTCGACTGCTTCCAGAACGGTTTCTTCTGTTCATCCTCTGAACTTCCTCCTGAAACAAATTTTGTTTTTGGTTTATAAGTTTTCTGATTTTTATAATTTTCTGAAGAATTGAAACCAAGACCTTTCTTTTTGTAATTACGGTTATGGTTCGGTTTCTTTCGATAACCTGAACCAGAACTGTAACCCTTTTTCTTGTTCAATCTCTGTTGAACTCTTGAAGTGTACTTTTTAGGTTTTTCAGCAAGATTTAAATCTTTTATTTCAGAAATATTAATTTCTGTTAATTTGAAAACCTGTTTGATCATTTCAGTTTTAACACTTCTTATTGGAAATTCCTCATCAGAATATAATTTGTCTGAATCATACAAAGTATAAGCCACTTTGATTGACCCGTCATTCAAATTAGATTTTGATAACAGGAATTCTCTATTGTAAACCCTGTTAACCGGTGAACTCGGACTCTTTTCTGATGAACTCGAAATTTCCGACTTAGACTCCGGTTTTGACTCTTCATCCATATCTAACACCTGATCGACCACTTTCTTTAATAACTCGGACTCATGATCAGTGTCAGACGCTGTGAATGTAACATCAATATTGTCTGGTAATTCATCAATGATTTCAGACTTTAGCTTGATGTTGACTGCCTTTTTTAGACGCTCCTCGTTAGGATTCCTTGGAGAATAAGTTTCATGGATTGGGGGCGGACATCTGTTATACTTGACACTCGGTTTCTTACCAGTATCAGTATTTTTAGTATTTTTCTTCGTGAACGCTTCAAGACCTGCAACAGTAGGATAAACACGATTAATCAAGTAATCACAAGTAGTATAACTCAACAGTAATCGTTTAATCCTTTCACTCTCAATCTTCTCAAGCTCCAACTCCTTTTTCAGATTAGCACAGTCTTCGATGTAATCATTTATGACACTCTGCTTTGTCATTAATGTTGCGCTCATTTTGTCATTTGCTTTTTCAATTTCTGAATTTGTTCTTTTCAAACTATTAACTGTCCTATTCAGCACATCGTACGACTCCTTCACATACTTCACATCAGACAGTAAATCTTCTTTCATCTTCTCTAAATCAACAATCTTCTTGTCTTTTTCTTCACAAGCTTTACAAGATTCTGAACACTTCATACAAGGTTTAATGATTTCGACTATCTTATCAACCTCAACAACTTTATCAACTTCTACAAATTTTTCAACCTCAACTACCTTTTCTATCTCGACAATCTTTTCAACCACTGGTTCTTCGGATTCTATTTCAGCTTTCTGTCCCTCAGTTTCTTTTGTTGAGCTTTCTTCAACTTCTGCTTTCAACTCATGTTCTTCAATTTTCTGAATAAACTGTGCCAGATTCATGTTTTCATGTTTTCTCATATGTTTTACAATCAACAGATAAGTTCCCCATTTTTGTTGTGGTAAGGCATCAGCAAGTTTATCAATCCATTCATCATTGTCTTTCTTAATGTTCAATCTTCCCATTTCCACGACTAAATGACAATATCTATCAATGGTCATCTTTGTTGTTTCATGGTCAAAAGCTACAAACATGTCAAATGACTTCTTCAACAACGCCTCTTCCATGTTTCGGTATCCCAAAATTCACAAACTCAGACTTTCAAATGAACTGGAATCAAATCTCAAGCGAACTGGTAATTACAAACGAACTAACTTGATGCGAACTAGTTCACCTCGTGAAACACCTGGAGACACACAAACACAACACAATCAGTTTAAATGCTTATCAATTAACTGAATAAGACTGGTACTTGAACTGGTGAATTTTCTGTGCGGACTGAACGTTGACCAACTGTGCAGGCTTCTAGAACTCGGATCAAAATCAAACGACCTTTGAAAATTTTGAACTCCAAACTGTACGAACTGACAGACACCACAACTCAAAACACGCGACCTGAGTACACACCGTGCGAAGTGAACATATTTGTTATCAACACATACAAACCCACAACAATATTTTTTAAGGTTTCACACACTATTATGCACTATCACATGAAAAGCAATTCAATCGTACATTGTTATCAAGCTGTCATCATTCACAATCAAGATCAATCATATTTCAAGCAAGTTGATGATTTAATGAACCGATATGTGGTTAACTATGATTGGACCTCTAATTATCCAATATCATATGCCCAAAATTTTAAGATCACTAACTTCTCATTGGACCATTAAAGTTGACACTTATCTCAATCACATGGACTGGTAATATATGCTCTCATTGAACCGATGAACTGTTTCTTGTGCCAACAACATCACATGTGCAACTGACAATTTTTTTTTTTTCAATTGGACTTCAACGATTAAACTTGACTTGGTTGATTGAGTAACAATGTAATTATCAGATCACATGTAACAAGACACTACATCACGTGATTCCTACTGATTTTAATCACTTGATTTTGCCGTCAATATCGACTCAATCATCACATGACCCATCAACTTTGAACAATCACATGCAGACTTATTACCCTTTTCAACCTTTGCCGACAACTGAACTTCACGTGAACTGATGATATGTTACCCACTACGTATGACCTGATGTTAATTTCAAACGAACTTAACAACCTCAGACGACCTGTGATTATATAAACGACCTGGTCAACTGTTTCAGACGACCTGGACGAAGAACAAATGAACAGAATCTGAAAAGCTTTCAAACGGACTGACGATTTCAGACGAACTGTGATTCAGACGACTTCGTATGACTTTCAGACGAACTGAATTTCATACGAACAAGAAGTTCAAGTTTACTCCGTATGAACTGAATTCTCAAACGACCTAAGTACTTCGTATCAATTTAACTCTAATTTCAAACGGACTGGCACACTTCGTGTGACCTTTCAAACGATCTGGTTACTTCGTTTCAAACGATCTGATGTTTTTATCCAATTTTATCAAGTTTTCGGATGAATTAAGATCTGATATGTTCAAGGATTGTTCTACAATGAATTCCGAGCACAATGATGTGTTATCCGTTCAATTTCGTCCACTGAGTCGCTGTAGATCTGAGTTTGAAGATTCAGTTCATACAAGATGTATAAACCTTCAAACGAACTGGCCAAATTTTCGAAAAATAGAATGATTTTTAATCTCTTTTAAGGTCTAGCACTTTCACGGATTATCTAAAACACTGTTTCACATAAAATATTTCAAATTCAATCCATTATATCCAGAAAATCTTGTTTTACTTTGAAAAAAACGTGACAGAAATGTGTAGAAGCAGAAATTTTATGAAATCAAAGCTGAAAATCCAAGAGCTCCTCCTCCTGAGCTCTGATACCACTTGTAGGATCGTTTGCACGACCAAACGAGTCGTTCAGAAGAGATCTCGTCCAATACGAGAGGCGGAAACAAACGTATCGGATTTATTTCAGCTACAAACAGACGAGAATCACTTTAACTATCTCTTGTATTGATTTGATGACGATTACAGACCTGGAGATACTTCGGCAGAGCTTCGCTACCGGAATGACCAAGTTTTTAAATGAAAACAACAAGTCCACTATTTATACTAACTCCACTTCGTTTGAACAAGCATCTCCAGTTCATACGAACTGGCCACTTCATTTGAACTGGCCACTTCGTTTGAACTGGCCACTTCGTTTGAACTGACCACTTCGTTTGAACTGGCTTGTTCACCTTTGTATCCTGTTAATCTTGAACTGTGTGACTTGTTTCATCTATTCTATTACATGACTCGATACAAGACGAAGTCGACAGACGTATGCACCAACATCACCAATATATACCCTTGAGGTGATTTCATTTGTAAGGTTCATGTTTCCGGTACCGAAGTGCTGCCGACGTGTCGACTGATCTGTAAACGTGTTATATCAATAAAACAAGATAATTAAGTGTGAATCAAGTTGTTTCAAAGTCTAATCAATGAATTTCGCCTCTGATTAGACTGAGAACTCTTCTGATAGACTCGTTTGGGTCACAGAACGATCCTACATGTGGTATCAGAGCTCAGGAGGAAGAGTTCTTACCAATTCAGCTTGAAAATCTGACTTCTACACCTTCTTTTTCAAATTAAACAGAATTTTACGGTCAAAATGACTTGAATTTTACACATTATAAGTGAAACAGTGTTTTAACAAATCCTTGAAAGAATTGGACCTTAATTCGATCTAAAATTGGTAAAATTTGTAATTTCGCTTGAAAAACAGATCGGTCATGATGATGTCAGCAGTATTTCGTACGAAATAGGCAATTGATTTCGCTTGAAATTGCTATTTCGCTTGAAAGATACACTTAATTTCGCACGAAATTACCTCAGTTTTGTTATTTCGCACGAAATTAGAGTATTTCGTTTGAGTTGGTGTTTTCGCTTGAACTGGTATTTCGTGTGAAAGCTGATTTCGTGTGAAAGTGGTATTTTTGTTTGAAAGGCTTTTTCGCACCAAATTGTTATTCCGCACCAAACTGATTTCGCATCAGTGTGTTATTTCGTTTGGACTTTTATTTCGTGTGAAACTTCATTGTTATTTGAACTTTGTTGACTTTGTGATACTGATTACTGAATCATGGAAGAGGAATTCTACAATGCGTTTGCTACACCTATTGCTCCTGTTACAGCTGCTGAAACTCTGTACAGTGAGAATGAAATGGGAACTTATCAAAAACCGCCGAAACTTATGTACATTGAAGATTTTAGAGGATGGCAAAATCGATTTGAGAATTGGGTGCAAGCTTATAAGTTTGACGCATGGTGTTCATTAGAGAAATATTACGAGAAACCGAAAAATGAACGTGGGCTTGAAAAGGCTTTTTGTGATTTTTCAGAGATTGAAAAATTGAAGTATACAAGTGAAAAGATGATGATTAGTATTCTTCAACAAGCAGTTAAAGAAGATATCTTTGTTTTGCTCCAACATGAGGGTACTGCTAGATCGATTTAGACTGTATTGATTCAAAAGTTTAAAGGAAGTGCAGATATGATTAAGAACAAAAAGGATTTACTGAAGAAATCATTTGATATGTTTGTAGCTTTTGAAAATGAAACAACAAAAATGACCATTGATAGATATTGTCATCTGGTTTTGGAAATGGGAAGATTGGACATAAAGAAAGACGACGATGAATGGGTTGATAAACTAGCTGATGCATTACCACAGCAGAAATGGGGAACTTATTTGTTGATCCTAAAACACATGAGAAAATCTGAAAATATGAATCTGGCACAGTTTATTCAGAAGATTGAAGAGCATGAGTTAGATATCTAGAAAACGGCAATCATGACTAATCCAAATGCTCAACAAGATGTCAGTTTATACTATAGAGGAAACAAATTTGAAGTTACTCCAAGCCCAAGGATACAAACTGGTTTCAGTGCTGATAGTTCTTCTGGAACAAAGGGAAGTACTGTGACTCAAAGTGGTGGATCTTCGTCTTCGTATTCAAGCTTTGATCCAAATTTTACAACACCAAGTCCTCAAAAACAGAATTCTACAAATCTGCAATGCAATATCACCTTGAACATTCAAAATGGTCAAAATCTTTCCCAGAAATAGCTAAGCAACACATGGCATCACTCATTGCTATGTTGGAATCATATGAAAGTTTGATTGCTGGCAAAATCGGAAATCTGATGCTTACCAAAGAGGATTATGACCAGATTGATGCTGAAGAACTTGAGTTGATAGATATAAAGTGGTGTTTAGCCAGTGCTGTTCGAAGGGTAGAAAAGTTTCAACAAATCACTGGAAGGATGACTTTAATGAATTGTCTAAATCTCCGATAGGGTTTAACAAATCAAAGGTTACGTGTTTTCGTTGTCGAGAAAAAGGTCATTTTAAGTGTGAGTGCAAAAATAAAGAAGCAAATGAAAGACAAGATCAGTCTGGAAAAAAACAATTATTATCAAAAATTAATTTTTCATCAGATTGCTCAACAACCACAAACTGCACATGCACGCGCCATTGAAGAAAAAGAGAAAAGAGCTTGTTATGGTATAATTGATCAACATGATGAAAAGGTTGCAGAGGGATTTGGCTGGGATAAATACATTCCACCTGGTTCAGGTCTCGTTGCTAGAATTCTGGGAGAAGATGAAGTCAAATCTAGTCCGAAAAGAATACCGATTTTTCCAGATTTTGGAAGTGATGTAGATACTGATGATGAGGAAGAATACATTAATAAAGCTAGAAAAGGTATAGATCCTAATAGTTTTAATTTGTTTTTTGCAGATAAAGTTGAGATGCTAAATGAGAAGAAGATTGCCAGATTGAAGAGAGAACTGGAAGTAAGAAGAATAGCTGATGAAAAGGCAAAGATGGAAGCTAAAGAAGCAAATGTTGAACCAGTAATTGAAAAGGTGATAGAAAAAATCGTTGAAGTAGAGAAAGTGGTAGAGAAAATTGTTGAGGTCGAAAAAATAGTCGAAGTTGAAAAACTCGTCGAAGTTGAAAAAATCGTCGAGGTAGAAAAAATTGTTGAAGTTGAGAAGATCGTCGAGGTTGAAAAGATAGTTGAGGTCATTAAACCTTGTCAGAAGTGTTTAGAATCTTGCAAAGATTGTGAGAAGAAAGACAAGAAGATTAGTGAACTGGAAGAGTTGAAAGAAAATTTGTTGTATGATGTATAGTATGTGAAAGAATCATATGACGTGTTGAACAAAACAGTGAATAGTTTGAACAAGAAAAATATAGAAGTTGATGCTGCTATGACAATGATGAGCCCAACTTTAATGACTAAGCAGAAAGTCATCAATGAGTATATTGAAGACTGGGCAAAGCTAAAGCAGGATTTGGAACTTAAAAAGATTGAGAGTGAAAGAATCAAACGTTTGTTGTTGAGTTATAAAACATGTGATTATTTGATTGATCGAGTTTATCCTTCTGTTGCAGGTCTTGAAGCGTTTCAAGATAAAAAGACAGAAGATACAGATACTGGTAAGAAACAAAGTGTCAAATATAATAAGTGTCCGCCCCCGATTTGGAATAGTTATTCTCCCAGAAAACCAAATGAGGAACGTTTAAATAAGGCTCTCAACATCAAGTTAAAGTTTGAAATCATTGATGAGTTACCAGATAACATTGATGTCACATTCACAGCGTCTGACACTGATCATGAGTCTGAGTTGTTAAAGAAAGTGGTCGATCATGTGTTGGATATGGATGAAGAGTCAAAGTCGGAGTCTAAGTCTAAGTCTAAAAGTTCGAGTTCGTCAGAAAAGAGTCCGAGTTCCCCGGTTAAACGGGTTTACAATAAAGAATTCCTGTTATCAAAATCTAATTTGAATGACGGATCAATCAAAGTGGCATATACTTTGAATGATTCAGACAGATTATATTCTGATGAGGAATTTCCAATAAGAAGTGTCAAATCTGAAATGATCAAACAGGTTTTCAAATTAACAGAAATTAATATTACTGAAATAAAAGATTTAAATCTTTCTGAAAAACCTAAAAAGTACACTTCAAGAGTTCAACAGAGATTGAACAAGAAAAAGGGTTACAGTTCTGGTTCAGGTTATCGAAAGAAACCAAACCATAACGGTAATTTCAAAAAGAAAGGTCTTGGTTTTAATTATTCAGAACATTATAAAAATAAGAAAAATTATAAACCAAAAACAAAATTTGTTTCAGGTACAAGTTCAGTGGAAGAAGAGAAGAAATCTTTCTGGAGACAGTCAAATCAAGAATTTCTCGCTGAGAAGAAAAAGAATATGATGTTGAGAACTGAGCAAAGAGTTGAGAGAAGAACGTGTTTTAAATGCCAAAA
The DNA here is from genome assembly GCA_030545235.1 of Helianthus tuberosus. Classification (NCBI taxonomy): domain Eukaryota; kingdom Viridiplantae; phylum Streptophyta; class Magnoliopsida; order Asterales; family Asteraceae; genus Helianthus; species Helianthus tuberosus. The sequence continues at coordinate 104,955,846 of CM060431.1, read as the reverse complement.
AGTTGGACACATTGCTTGGAATTGCCAACAGTTCAACAATACCAAACAGTGAGTTTCTTTTAACTCAAGATTGAAAGAAATACATGTTAATGAAAAGAAATAACCAACTGAGAAATCTAAGATATTTGAAAATTCGTTTTTTGAAACTGGTGATGTTTCAAAACGTTTTTACAAAAGAAAAGTTGATTTGAACAAACAGAGATGAGTTGTAAAATCTGAGAATAGTTCTGATAATGAATCTGATTCCATAAAATCAGAGGAGTCATCTGTTGAGAAAGAGAATGAGATTTCCGTTCTAGAGTTGAACGATGAAAATTTTCCACCATTACGGGTAGAAAATCTAAAATCAAAAGGTAGGTTTGAGATTTCAGGTCAATTTTTCTCTGGTAAAGGAGAATTTGATGCTGAAAAGGCTTTCAATGGGAAAGTTAAACATATTTTTGGGAAGATGGTAGATGGAAAAGTGAAAAGTGCAAAAGAGTTTTATAGATCAAAAGGAGGTTGGGATAGAGTTGATGTAAAATCACCCAAGGCTGGTCAGGCTTGGGTGACAGCGTTTTCTAACTGAAATCCTGACTTGCCGGAGCTTCCAAGTGGGTAATCGTGGAGCATGTATCGGCATCTTTATTGAAAAATTGTTTTTGTTAAACATTTAAAAATTGTTAAAATCTACAGGTAGTGGACTTGCTGGAACTTCCAGGTTGGTAAGTGTGGAGTAGAAATCGGAATTTTCCTACAAGTGGTATTTCTATTTATGAGTCAAGAGGTTTTGATTCATTTGTGATCTTACAAGTGGTTAATCAAGGTCATTAAATTGAACTTGAGGTAACTATCATATTAAGGGTTGGAAAACAAAGTGATGAATGAATCCCCGATCTTACAAGTGATAAAATCAACAAAACATATTTTTCGGAAAAACCATTTTTGATTAAAACAAACTTAAGTGTTTTGAAATCATAATGGAAAAATAGTTTGTTGAAAGAGGGAGTTCTGATTGTTTATGCCAAGTGGATGGCGATTTGAAGTGATTTGATATCAGTTGTCACTTTACTTGTACAGTTTGTTTTCAAATTTCTTTTAATAATTTTGAATTTTAGGGGGAGTAAGAAATTTCAGAAAATCCAAAAACATTAGAAAATTTGAAAAAGTCAAAAACATGATAAAATCAAAAATGAGTTTTGTGGTAAAAAAAGAGGAAATGATAGTACATCAGTATACTATCACAGCATGCTAAAGAATTGGAAAGTTAAACGTGATAAACGCTCTCACTGATGATGTGCCAGTAGGTTTTCGCACATTTAGTAGATTGTGTCGAGATATAAACCTAAATTTCAAACTTGCTTATATCGTGGGGAACATCTCTCGGATATATGGGTAACCCCCGAAATCTTGTTTGAAAGGTCCCTCTTTCTGAGATACTAGGTCTTTATACTCAGTGATATCTGGGGTATTATCCCGGGACTTCTGATTTTGCGGAAGCAATGGCCTAGTCCCTGTATAATACTTTCTGCTTGCTTGAAATATCGCATCACCCTCAGTACAAAAAATGATGAAACATTGAAAAATGCTAATCATGTGCTGTTGAAGAAAAGATTCTCTAAAGGGAACACAACAAATATCGAAGCCATCATCTCTCTGATTTTGCGAAAACAATAGCCTGAGCTCTCATGGCCCTCGCATTTAACCCTTTACAGATATCATTTAGGTATACTCACCTGTAAGACTGAATATTGGGATCTGGATACGGGAGTATATTCTGAGGTGGGACACGCGAATAAGTTTAAGTGCTTAATACATTAATCTCGTATCTCGAAACAGTTGAACTTTGTGTGAAAATTCAAGTGGATCTGTATACTGACAATCTAAGTGAATCGTTTAGAACTTAAAATGTTTAAAGCTTAACGGTGCTAGTGATTTATCTCATAAACTGATATGATCCTCTTACACGAACTCACAAAAATATTGTTTGTAAATATTTCGTTACTTCATTTCTTTATATAAAAATTCAAAAAGATTTTCGGAGTGTTTTAGCGTAAATTTTTGAAAAATTCAAAAAGATTTTAGACAACTGATGTTGGAAATCTGATTTTCAAAATTCCGTGTGCTAATCATGATGAACAGGTTTGGGAGAGTGTGTTTGAAATGTTTTGCCTACATGTGGTCATCAGAAATTAAAATTATTATATTAATAATTGACGTTTTGAGCTGGATTCATCAAGTGGTAAACAGAGTATAAATTTGTAAAATTTTAAATTTGTGAAATTTATTGTGTGATTAGAAATGTGTGTAGGTTTTAATGTCTATACCTGAGCAGAGTGTGAGCCAGGTCGCGATTTTGGAACATAAAAGTTATACTGCAATCCCAGCACAATTTAAGGGGGAGTCTGCTAGTAAAAGGAAGTCTTAAGAGCCAGAGGTTGATCTTGAATCTGATAAAGAGAATGTCAAGAGAATTAGAGTGAGATAATAGCCAGGTAGAGATCCTGGAGATGAAAAGAAGAGAGGATAGAGGATGCTTACTCTGTCAGATACTTTGAAAGAGCCCAAAGACTGATCAAGGCTGAAGATTGTGAAGACTCGACACTGAAGACTCGTCAACATCCGAGGGGGAGTCTGTTGGTGCATTACGTATGTCGACTTCGTCTTGTATCGAGTCTTGTAATAGAATTGTTAGATCAGAGCATGTAGTACGAGAATTCTAGGGTTTGAGTGTGAAAGGTTAATTTCGCATGAAATTAACACTTGCTATTTCGCACGAAATAGCAATCTGCTATTTCGCACGAAATAGCAGATGGTAATTCCATGCGAAATTACATCACCTATATATACCCTTGAGGTTATTTCATTTGTAAGGTTCATGTTTCCGGTACCGAAGTGCTGCCGACGTGTCTACTGATCTGTAAACGTGTTATATCAATAAAACAAGATAATTAAGTGTGAATCAAGCTGTTTCAAAGTCTAATCAATGAATTCCACCTCTGATTAGACCGAGAACTCTTCTGATAGACTCGTTTGGGTCACACAACGATCCTACAATTTTCAACCATTTTCACACCCCTGTGCTCGGATTTCAACGGTGAATAAAACCCACCGAACAGAACCCGCAGTTATTCGTTGGTTCTACTCTGATTCAGGACTCCCCACTCACAAAACTTTTCAGTTTTTCTTGCAAACTTCAAGTCTCAGGTATGTTTTTCTGCTTTAATCTCTTGTATTCGTTTCTTAGATTGTTTAATGGGTCTGTACGTGAGTTTTTTTTTTAGTCATTCGTGTCGAGTCAGTCCGTAGGTCAGGTTGAAGTCTTGTTGTGTCGAGTCTTATGGTCATTTGATATAGTGAAGTCAAGTCAGCCGTAAGGCTATGTCATTTTGGTTTCGAGTCAGGTCTGGTCGTTTGTTTTGGTGTAAAATATATGGGTGTGGGCGGTTGAGGTTTGGTTCATTGACTAAGAATGGTTTGTTTTGGTTGTTCCCGTTAGTATAGGCTGTTTTTAGTCCGAAGTTGGAGGCGGATGGTTTGGTTTGGGAGCAACGGGACTTAATTTAAAGCTTGTCAATGTCACATTGTCGCTTGTCATATGCAAGTGTTCCTTGTCTTAAGTATGTTTAGGTTGTTTAGTGTCGACATATGGGTGCGAATGGTTTTGGATTGGGCTAGTGAATGCGCTTCGATTAATGATTGATTGGTATGGCATATGTTGACACTTGAAGTTTAAACCTTGCAATGAAACGGAATTTGTGCAACGATCAAAACCTCCTTTAATTAGGCGAAATTTTTCAATGTTAAAATCTGTTTTCGACTAAAAACCAAATGAATTTAAGCAAGGTTAGACTTCCATGTCTTGGTTAGGAACTCGTTTTAATTGCGGACAATTAAAGTGCCGAGGAGGGTAGTGTACATTGAGTCCAAGTTAGGGTCTTGTTAGTTAGTTTTAGTCTAGTTTGAGTCGTAGTTAGTTGTTTTTGGGTTTACTTACACGTACAAGTGATTTAGGCTCGCCCGTACTCAATCTCCATTCGGGCGAGTTTGATTATCACTTAGCATTTGTAAAAAGGTAACCCCTTTTTTTCAGATGTGGCCGCGAATGAAATGCTATACGGCTATTCTTAGTTTTAGAAAAAATTTATAAAAATCCGGAATAAAAAATATAAAAACTTCAAAAATTCAAAAAAATTAAAAATACCAAAAATAGTTTGTTATTACTGATTGTTTGCTTGTTTTGTCTTGTTAATATCTGTTTTGCAGACATGGCTAGCAGTTCGCGAAGTGGAAGGGCCCAGAAGAGGGTCGCGGGTCAGACAGCTCCAAGACAAGATCTGATACCACAGGAGGATCTGATCCCTCAGGAGATCCAAATTCTTCAGATAGCTGCTGATGATCCAAAACTGAGAAAGATCCAGCATCAAATGTATGAGTTTATTCCGGATAGGAAATGTAGTAGAGCCGACCACCCGATATTGAAGTTCGAGCCGGGTACATCTGAGTGGAATAAGTATGATAAATTGAAGGATACTGATTTGCTTCAACACAGGGTGATAGACTGGACCTGGTTGGGGGAAATAGGTTCAAGGAAGGAAGTGGCGGACCTCTTGGGTCCAAAGTTGACTGATGCATTGGAGTGTACGCAGCCTTAGTATGAGGAGTTGGTATTGGAGTTCCACAGCACGTGGAGACACAAGGAAGGGAAGTTTGATCAGGACACAGCTGTGTCTTTCAGTCTGGGTAGGCAGGTCTTTGAGATGAATATGGCGAGGTTTACCATTGTGTCGGGTTTTTATACTGAGGAGGAGGTGAGGCAGCCGGGATTTGTGACTAGTCTGCGGGGTGCGTATTCGATTGATAGGGATCACAGTGTTGGTTCAGCTGAGCTGCGGAATTTCTGGCAGACGATTTTCGATCACCCATTCACGGTTACGAACCTGATTACTTCGGTTCGTAACCCAGTTTACCGGTATGTGTTGAAGATTTTGTCTACTACGTTGGTGGGGCGGAAGTCGGGGGGAAACAAGGCGAACTGGATTGAGTTATTTGTTTTGATGTGTCACACCCCAACCGATGGCGGAAACATCGGGGCATGGCACTGAGCGAAACAGATTGTCCAGAAGTTTCCATAACAACTATCATTACCAATTAATTTAAAGTAACATGTCACATACCATGTCTTAAAAGATAACATAATTATTACAGACAAAATCTAGTCAAATTGTTCTGTTCCGACAACTTAGATTTCTAGTACAGACAACTGTTTATTGGTTTCTAGACCTTTCCTAGCCTCGATTTCATAGCAAGCATAGCATATAAGCATCCTAAGCACATGTCACATACGTTAAAGTAAAAGTCAATACACATAATGTAAAGGTGAGCATACAAGTTTGATAATAGCATATAGAGTTCGAAATTGTTACGCATAACCAGCATGTACACAGTGTAAAATGAGGCATGTTAGTTATCGACATGAAACTATCAATACCAATGACTGTGGGTTGACTGCCCAAGGCAGTTCATATTGCATAATCACCATCGTGACCCATGTAATTAATTGTCCTTAACAACCCCTGAGTGAACAGGTGCTGAGTCCAAACAAATAGTACTATCGTTGCTAAGGCAGGTAGACAGCATTCCACGTGTAAACATAACAAACAAGCATTCATTAAGTCATGAAGAACATGCGGTAACGGTTAGCGTTAAAGTATTGCTTAGTGTGTTTGATGTGATTTAGAATAAGTAACGTATATAACACCGAAAAGTGCGTAAAGCAAAAGGGGATCGAGTATACTCACCGCGATTGAGGTAATGGATTGAAGGGAGCGCTTAGAGCGGATAATAGCCAGAACAGTTATAGAATACATAAGCGAAAGTTGACGCGTAAAATAGGAACAAAGTGTCAGTGGGTCGAACAGCAGTCCGATTGGATGGCAGTCCGATCGGATGGAAGTCTGATCGGGTGGCCGGTCGTTCGGGTGACAATTCGTTCAGACGGTCGTCCGATCGGGTGACCATTCGAGTGGACTGTTACCTCGTTTTGGGATGGATGTGTTTATGTATGATGGCTTGACTTTTGAAGTTTTCATTGCAGCATTTTGAAAATACAGAAGTATCTCTACCTTTCAGGTCGCTCGATCGAACGACCGTTCGATCGGGCGACAGTCCAATCAGTTGGACACTTCAGCGAGAACAAGTTCACAGCAGGTTGTCACTCGATCGGGCGGTAGTCCGATCGGGTGGCAACCCATGTGCATTGAACATGTTGAAAATTGTCTAAGTATTGAAGTTTCAAAACATCACATTGGTCGGATGGTCGGTCGATCGGGTGGCAACCCAATCGGACGGCAATCCATTCGGTTTTCCAAAACTGTTGAAGTTTTATTTGAAAATTAAATGTGGGGCCAAGGTGCAAGTCATTCGGGTGGTCGGTCGTTCGGGTGGCTGGCCGTTCGGACAGTAGTCCGATCGGTCGACACTCCATTCTGGTCGGCCTGATCGTCTTCTTCCTTGGTTGTTTTGGTAGTTTATCGTCTTATCGAGACGATTTAATATCGTATTAGACAACAGAAATCTTGTCACGACTTAGTAACCTGATCAGATAGGAATCACCCAAATCCGGCCGGTTAACTGTTCGGGACGGTGTTCCATGTCTAACTCGAAATCGGTCATCTCGCGGATAGAATCCAGATCTTGAACCAACACATCAACCTGCAAGAGTAGAAGGTTAGAACAAGCTCTGATTCTATCAGTTTTTGAGGCATTGAGTGTAAAAGAGTTGAAAGAAAGTTGGAAACCATCTTTCAATCCTTTTTCACCTGGAATATGTTTAGATCTATGAAAGATCTTTGTTTGTTTGTGTGGAAATCGTTCAGATCTAAGTTGTTCTTGGTGGATTGAAGCCAAAACATGAAGTTCCTAAGAACACCATGATGACATCATCCTAGAACACCTCAAATCTAGAGATTTCACGATTAAAAGTTAAGATTCAAAAGATAGAAAGGTGTAGGAGTGCATGTAGATCAAGAAAGTACAAGATTTAGATGGAAAACTTACAAGAATCACGAGAAGTCTGAAGAAAAGTGGGCAGGAACGCTGGTAGGATGAGAGTTTCCATAAATGGTAAGTTTGATGTTGAAAGGAGGGTGTTTATAGGGTTTCCCAAAAAGGAAAGGAAAGGGGAGGAGAGGGGTTGGCCGATCGGGTGGCAGCCCAATCGAATTAGAGTTGAAAAATCCATTTCTATCGGTTTGAAGGCATTGAGTGAAAAAGAGTTGAAATAGAGTTGGAAAATCCATCTTTCAATCCTTTTCACCATGTATATGTTTAGATCTATGAAAGATCTTTGGTTGTTTATGAGGAAATCGGCTAGATCTAAGTTATTCTTGGTGGATTGAGGCCAAAACATGAAGTTCTTCAAGAACCCACGATGACATCATCCTAGAACACTTGAATCTTGATGATTTCAAGGTCAAAAGTTAAGATTTGAAAGATAGAAAGGTGTAGGAGTGCGTGTAGATCAAGAAAGTACAAGATTTAGGATGAAATCTTACCGGAATCGAGAGGAATCTGAGAAAAGGATGAGCTAAGCGTGCTGGTCGGACAGAGGTTTCCAAAAGTGGAAAGGATGACAATGACAGGGGTATTTATAGGATGCCAAATGAAGAAAGTGTTGGCCGATCGGCCAGGCAGCTCGATAGGACAGCCTGTCCGATCGGACAGCAGTCCGATCGGCTGGCTGTTCGATCGGCTGGTAGCCTGATCAATCAGCTGCACGTTTCGAGTGTTCGGTGCGACGATTTTTGATATTTCGATTTCGGTTGCGAGCGGTTCGATACGATAGGGTTTCCTATTCAAATTACTTTTAATCCCAACCACTCATATCTCGCACTATCCCTTCTCCACTAATTATCATAGTTTGATTGTGATTCGAGTTCGATGTCGATTGAGTTCGATTGCATTTCGAGTTTCGATTGATTTCCACAACATACAAAATTAATCATGCGCAGGTAACACGTAAGGCACACACACGTATAACAATATTCCAAATGCGTATTTCGAGTTGAGATTTGATTCGATGTCGATTGGATTAGTTAGCTTTATCGCATTGTTACTTCCTATAATTCACAGTCGTAGGTCGATTGAATAGCGATTAACATACGTCGATTTATTGTAATTATAGACACTTACTCCACATAATAGCTAAAATAAAAGAAATCTATTATTAGTCGGTTGCGCGAAATCGATCGTTGACTTTGACCTTGACTTTGACTTCTCGAAAACACGGGGTGTTACAGCCTCCCCTAGTTTAGGGAATTTCATCCCGAAATTAGGCTGAAAGTTGTACAACACCGTGAATCACTTTCTCTCTCTAGACTTTCTCCTTGAATAACTGCGGGTACTTCGCCTTCATGTCGCTTTCGAGTTCCCAAGTGAACTATGCGCCTCGTTTGCCTTCCCATCGGACTTTCATGATAGGAATGCGCGAGCGTCTGAGCTGCTTGGTTTGGCGATCCATGATTTCGACAGGCTTTTCCACGAAGTGTAATGTTTCGTTCACCTGAAGGTTAGCGAGAGGAACATGTAAGTCGTGCTCGGCTAGGCACTTTTGGATGTTTGACACGTGGAAAGTCGGGTGGACGTTACTAAGTTCCTCCGGTAGTTTGAGTCTGTAGGCGACTTTTCCGATCCTTTCCAGAATCTTAAAAGGTCCAACATACCGAGGCGCGAGCTTCCCTTTCTTGCCGAATCAGACCACACCCTTCCAAGGTGATACCTTTAGGAGTATGTAGTCGCCAACATCAAATTCAAGGGGCTTGCGTCGTCTATCGGCATAACTTTTCTGTCGATTCCGAGCTTTTACCAGGTTGTCTCGAATTTGAAAAATTCTGTCTGTTGTTTCTTGTAATAGCTCCGGACCGGTTAATTGCGAGTGACCGATCTCGTGCCACACAATAGGCGATCGACATCTTCTTCCATATAAAGCCTCGAATGGTGCCATTTGAATGCTGGAATGATAGCTGTTGTTAACGAGAATTCGACTAACGGCAGGTATTTATCCCAATTACCACCGAAGTCTATGACACACGAACGGAGCATGTCTTCAAGAGTACAAATCGTTCTTTCAGTCTGATCATCGGTTTGAGGGTGGAAAGCAGTACTTAGATTAAGCGATGTACCGAGTGCCGTTTGAAACGTTTCCCACAGTCGCGAGGTAAACCGAGCATGACGATCAGAGATGATGTCGCGAGGCGTCCCATGATTACAAATGATCTCGTCGGTGTAGATTCGGGCTAATCGTTCTACCTTGTATTCCCGTATTGGCAAAAAGTGAGCTGCTTTAGTCAAACGGTCAACCACAACCCAAATGTTGTCGTGACCTGATGACGTGTACGGTAGCTTTGTTATAAAGTCCATAGCTATACTCTCCTACTTCCACATGGGGATCGGTGGTTGTTCAAGTAAGCCAGAGGGTCTTTGATGTTCAGCCTTAACTCTCGCACAGGTTAGGCATTTTCCAACATAGAGAGCAATATCCCTTTTCATGCCCGGCCACCAGTACTTATAACGAAGGTCCTGGTACATTTTGTCGGCACCGGGGTGAATAGAATATCGGGATTTGTGGGCTTCGTCCATCAGAATCTGACACAAATCGGTCCATTTAGGGATCCAAATTCGGTCCAGAAAGTGGAATATTCCATTCGACTTGCTCACAAGTTGGGCTCCGTCGTGGTAGATTCTTTATTTCTTCAGAGTGCGTTCGTTGAACACGCGTGCTGAGCTTCGCGGATGAGGGATTCGAGATCATATTGGGCTTGAACATTACGAGTGCTAAGCAGATAGCTCCGTATGCTGAGTGCGTCGGCAATAACATTTGCTTTGCCTGGGTGATAACGAATCTCACAGTCATAATCGTTGAGAAGTTCTACCCATCGGCGTTGACGCATATTAAGTTCCTTCTGATTAAAGATATGTTGTAGGCTCCTATGATCGGTGAAGATCGTACACTTGGTACCGTACAGGTAGTGTCGCTAAATCTTTAATGCAAAAACAATTGCGCCTAGCTCGAGGTCATGGGTTGTATAGTTCTTATCGTGGATTTTGAGCTGACGAGATGCGTAAGCTATAACCTTGTCCCGCTGCATAAGGACACAACCAAGACCGAGGTTGGAAGCATCACAATAGACAATGAAATCATTGCTTCCGTCGGGCAATGTGAGAACGAGAGCATTGCAAAGCATGTGCTTAAGTGTTCTGAAAGCAGACTCCTGTTTGGTTCCCCAAACAAAAGGTTTGTCTTTATGCGTGAGAGCGGTAAGTGGTACTGCGATCTTTGAGAATCCTTCGATAAATCGTCGATAATAGCCTGCTAGTCCGAGAAAAGAACAGACTTCAGATGGGTTCTTAGGTGTAATCCAACTGTTAACGGCTTCAATCTTCGCAGGGTTGACATGAATACCTTGACTATTAACAATGTGACCCAAAAAATGAACCTCCTCCAACCAGAATTCACACTTGGAGAACTTGGCGTAGAGTTGATTCCCCTGGAGTAGCTCGAGAACCAAACGTAGATGTTGCGCGTGTTCAGTTTTCGATTTGGAATAGATCAAGACGTCGTCGATGAATACGATGATGAAACGGTCGAGATATGGTTTACACACGCGATTCATCAGATCCATGAAAACCGCAGGTGCGTTGGTTAAACCAAAGGGCATAACAACAAATTCGTAGTGGTCGTATCGAGTGCGAAACGCGGTTTTGGGTATATCCTCCTCTTGGATGCGTAGTTGGTGATATCCTGAGCGTAGATCGATCTTCAAGAAGCATGTAGCACCTTGTAGTTGGTCAAACAAATCATCGATGCGAGGTAGGGGATAGCGGTTCTTGATAGCTAACTTATTCAATTCCCGATAGTCAATGCACATCTTGAACGACCCATCCTTCTTTTTGATGAAAAGGACCGGCGCGCCCCAAGGAGAGGTGCTCGGGCGAATAAAGCCTTTCTCAAGTAATTCCTGGAGTTGGTTTGAAAGTTCACGCATTTCGGACGGCGCGAGTCGGTAGGGAGCTTTGGCAATAGGGTTGGCTCCAGGAATGAGGTCGATACGAAAGTTGATATCACGACTTGGTGGTAGTCCGGGAAGATCCTCTGGAAAAACATTAGGAAATTCTCAAACCACAGGAACGTCTTTTACTTCCTTCTTCTCTTTCTTTTCCTTCTCCGCTACTACAATGTTAGCCAAGAAAGCTCTGTATTCCTTGCGGAGATACTTGCTAGCTTGGACACAAGACATGAGCTTGAGACCTTTTGAAGTAGTATCACCGTAAACACATAATAAATCACCATTTGCGAGCGAGAATCGAATCATCTTGTCGAAGCACACCACTTCAGCATGGTCTTCTCGAAGAAAGTCCATGCCTACTATGACGTCAAAACTTCCGAGTTGCATCGGAATAAGGTCGATTGGGAAGATGTGATTGTTGAGCTCAAGAGTACAATCACGAAGAACAGAATTAACGGCGACAGTTCTTCCGGTAGCGACCTCGACATCGAACGTCGAGGAGAGATGAGAGCGCTTACGACTAAGGAGTTTCTCAAATTCGAACGACAAAAAGCAATTATCGGCCCCAGTATCAAACAAACATGAAGTATAAATACCATTCACAAGGAACGTACCATTGACCACGTTGTTGTCGGCTTGGGCTTGACGCACGTTGATGTTGAAAGTTCGTGCGCGTGCTGCTTGTTGCTGCTGCTGCTGGTGTTGCTGCTGCTGGGGCTCTTGTTTCACAACCCTGTTTGGGCACATGTTGGCGAAATGGCTAGGATCGCCACATGCTACACAGACTCTGGCGTTGACAGCGGGTGCCGGAGGAGCTTGTTGACCCTGAGGGGCGGTGAGTAGAGCTTGATGAGCAGGAGGTTGTCGAGCACGGCAGTTGGTAGTGAAATGACCGTACATATTGCAATGAGCACAGAAACGGCAAGCGATGGTAGTCGGGTGGTGGTAGCTACAAGTTGGGCAGAGCGGATGTGGCCCAGTGTATGCACGCTTGGCAAGCGGTGGATTAGCCACAGGCCCGCTACTTGACGTTGTTGGGCTGGTACAGCTTGAATCGGTGCAACAGTGATCGCACAGTTCTTGTTGCTGGAGCTGTTCTTTCTCTTGTTCTTCCTCTTGTTGCTCGATGTGGTGGTTTCAGCAGTTGGTGCGGTGGTGGTAGCTTGATGCAGGTGCTTTGAAGTTTTATCCCAGACACCAGCCTTGACCCTTTTGTCGTTGATTTCGGCGGCCAGTAGGTAAGTCTATTCGATCGTCTTAGTCTTAGCCGCTTGCACGAAATTTGCGACGCAGTCGGGCAAAGCTCGGATGTACTTCTTGATTGTGATCTCTGGAGTCTTGACTTGGTCGGGACAGATGATGCTGAGCTGCTTGAAGCGAGCAGTGAGAGCAGCGTTGTCACCTTCCTTCTGCTGTATGTGCCAGAATTCATCTTCTAACTTTTGGGGTTCATGAGGAGGGCAGAATTCTTCCAGCATGACCTCCTTGAGTTCGTCCCACGACAGACCGTAGGCTGCATCATTTCCCCGTTTGTTTCTCTCGGCCGTCCACCAGTCTAATGCATGGGACTGGAAAACGCCGGTAGGATTCAGAGTTCAAAGATCGTCGGGGCAACCGCTCTGTCGCAGAGTGACCTCGATGGAATCAAACCAATGGAACAACGCGGTAGGGCCTTCCTCGCCAGTGAATTCCTTTGGCCCACAAGACTTGAATTGCTTGAAATTGAAAGTAGTCTTGGTAGCAGCTTTAGGAGCTTTGGTTCTCGACTCCTCAGACGATTTGTTGACGTTCTCGTAGACATCACTTACGGCTTTTGGTACCTGTTTGGCGATGATAGCAGCAAGGCATTTGTTTCTCTTCTCTTGACGAGAAAGTGTGTGACGGGATCCAGATGACATTGTCTGCAATAGACATCGTCACAGGACTCAACACAACGTATTCGAATCTCACCTCACACATCTAACGTTTACTAAAGCTTAGGAACACGTATAATCATGTAAACACATAGGCACGAAATCACAGATTCTCATAGAGACACATAAGCACATACATGTAAAGCACAGAACACTTAAGCACGTAGGGCACGGAAGCACAGAGGTACATACTCAAGTAATCACAGAGGTAGTCAAAATACAGAAACCTATCATTTACAGTTCGTGAGTGTTCGAATATGGCGATCGCGTTTAGTATATCGAGTAGTATAGTACAAGCGTGTAACGTAGCATAAGGTCGTCCACAATTTAGCGATTTGTTGGCGTTTTGAGATAGAAATGCAGTGCGAGTCGTGCATGTCGATCGATGCGAAAACAAAATTGAGCAAGTTTCCCAAAATTTAAACACATAAACAGGTAAATTCACCTATAAACACATAAAATCAATGAATCATCAGAGTCGGCAGTTGCGGGCTCAGAATCGAAACACATAAAAATCGAGGAATGGATCATCTGCGGCTATTAGACATTGACTAACCAAAGTGGTTCGACTATTCACATGGACTTGTCGTGCACGCTTGACCTACCGGGCAGTGCCTGTGCCTCGATTCTTGGGCGTTGGGCACGCATCCCGTTAGTCGTATCGTGACTTCAGGTCATTGGAGTCCGTCGAGACTTTGATGAGAGGTTCGTAAAATGGGTGGAACAAGTCGTCAAGGTTAGGGTTTCACACCTATCTTGACAACTTCGTCCCTGTTTTAATAAAATAGAGGAGATTATTCATCAAAATACGGATTTCACTCCTGATTTGGCATAATTCTCCCTGTTTGTAAATAAAACGCGAGTTGATTAGCAACTTCAGTCGAGAATTTGCGGTTTTCACACCTAATCTTGACTTAGTTACTCTTTCATGGTTGAAAATTCGAGTGCAGTGATAGTGTAGTATAAGCGAGAATATCGAGAGATAAGCTCGTACAATCCCTACCGGATATGCACGAATCGGTCTGTTGGTTCCTAACTATAGACTAGGTCTTTGAAACATCGACCCGGACTAGGTCGTGTCTTGCCTAATTCCCTATAGTTATGGCTTTGATACCAATCTGTCACACCTCAACTGATGGCGGAATCATCGGGGCATGGCACTGAGCGAAACAGATTGTCCAGAAGTTTCCATAACAATTATCATTACTATTCAATTTAAAATAACATGTCCCATACCATGTCTCAAACAGTAAACAAATTATTACAGACAAAATCCAGGCAAATAATTATATTCCTACAACTCAGATTTCAAAATAGAGCAATTGTTTATCTGCTTCTAGAGACCCTTGATTCAATTACTACAGACAACTATTTTTTGGGCTCTAAAGCTTTATTCTAGCTTCAATTTCCTACCAGATGTGCATGCTAAGCACCTGTCACATACGTTAAAATAAAGTCAATACATATAATGTAAAGGTGAGCACACAAGTTTGATAATAGCATATAAAGTTCGAATTCGTTTACGCATAACCAGCACGTACACATAGTGAAATGAAGCACGTTAGTTATCGACATAGATCCATCGATGCCAATGACTGCGGGTTGACTGCCAGATGCAGTTCGCAATACATGATTACCACCGTAACCATGCAAGTAATTGTCCTTAACAACCCCCGCGAACGGGTGCTGAGTCCAAACTATAGTACTATCATTGCTAAGGCAGGTAGACAGCATTCCATGTGTAAACATAACAAACAAGCATTCATAAGCCATGTATAACATGCATTAACGGTTAGCGTTCAAATAGTATTGAGTAGTGTGTTTGATGTGATTTGAATAGTTGTAACGTATGTAACACCCAAAAGTGCATAGAGCAAAAAGGGATCGAGTATACTCACAGCGGTTGATGGATTGAAGGGAGCGCTTAGCGAGTAGGGTTAGTCTGAATAGATTGATAGCATAACGATAAGTGACGCATAAAACGAAAAACAAGTGTTGGAGAGTCGGATAGTAGTTCGGTCGGATGGTAATCCGATCGGATGGCTAATCGTGCGGATAACAATCCGTTCGGATGGTCATCCAGTCGGACGGTAGTCCGGTCGGATGACTATTCGAGTGGATTGTTTCTTCCTATGAGATGAATGTGTTTGTGTATGATGGCTTGACTTTTGAAGTTTTCGTTGTAGGATTTGAAAACATTGAAGTATCTTTACCCTTCAGGTCGGTCGATCGGACGGCTGTTCGATCGGCGGGCAACCCGATCGGTTAGGTATTTTTAGCAAGACAGGTTCTCAGCAGGGTGTCACCTAAACGGACGGCTGTTCGATAGGGTGGCACTCCTAGTGCATCGAACATGTTGAAAAATCGATTAAGTGTTGAAGTATAGTATCTCATGATCTGAAGAGTAATCCGATCGGACAGTAGTCCGATCGAACAGCAGTTCGTTCAATACTAGTCTTCAAAATAAATTGATTAAGTGTGGGACCATGTGTTAACTGGTCGGCTGGCTAGTCGATCGGCTGACTGTCCGATCGGCTGGCTGTCCATTCGGACAGCAGTCCGATCGGTCAGCACCCTGACCTGATCAGCCTATTCGTCTAACACTTGGTTGTTCTGATTGTTTGTCATTTTATTGAGGTATTTTGACAACGAGTCGAACCATAGATCCCTTGTCCTTACTTGGTTCCCCTGGTCGGACAGGAATCACCCAAATCCGACCGGTGAACAGTTCAGAATGGAGTTTAACGTTTAACCCGAAATCGGTTAACCTCGTGGATAGAATCCGGATCTTGAGCCATGCAACCACCGGAGTGATTTGTAAGCCGGCACGGGCTCCGTTTCTATCGGTTTGAAGGCATTGAGTGAAAAAGAGTTGAAAGAGAGTTGGAAAATCCATCTTTCAATCCTTTTCACCATGTATATGTTTAGATCTATGAAAGATCTTTGGTTGTTTATGTGGAAATCGGCTAGATCCAAGTTATTCTTGGTGGATTGAGGCCAAAACATGAAGTTCTTCAAGAACCCATGATGACATCATCCTAGAACACTTGAATCTTGATGATTTCATGGTTAAAAGTTAAGATTTGAAAGATAGAAAGGTGTAGGAGTGCGTGTAGATCAAGAAAGTACAAGATTTAGGACGAAATCTTATCGGAATCGAGAGGAATCTGAGAAAAGGATGAGCTAAGCGTGCTGGTCGGACAAAGGTTTCCATAAGTGGAAAGGATGACAATGACAGGGGTATTTATAGGATGCCAAATGAGGAAAGTGATGGCCGATCGGCCAGGCAGCTCGATCGGACAGCCTGTCCGATCGGACAGCAGTCCGGTCGGCTGGCTGTTCGTTCGGCTGGTAGCCTGATCGATCAGTTGCATGTTTCGAGTGTTCGGTGCGATGATTTTTTATATTTCGATTTCGGTTGCGAGCGGTTCGATACGATAGGGTTTCCTAGTCAAATTACTTTTAATCCCAACCACTCATATCTCGCACTATCCCTTCTCCACTAATTATCATAGTTCGATTGTGATTCGAGTTCGATGTCGATTGAGTTCGATTGCATTTCGAGTTTCGATTGATTTCCACAACATACAAAATTAATCATGCGCAGGTAACACGTAAGGCACACACACACGTATAACAATATTCCAAATGCGTATTTCGAGTTAAGATTTGATTCGATGTCGATTGGATTAGTTAGCTTTATCGCATTGTTACTTCCTATAATTCACAGTTGTAGGTCGATTGAATAGCGATTAACATACGTCGATTTATTGTAATTATAGACACTTACTCCACATAATAGCTAAAATAAAAGAAATCTATTATTAGTCGGTTGCGCGAAATCGGTCGTTGACTTTGGCCTTGACTTTGACTTCTCGAAAACACGGGGTGTTACAATCAACAAATCATTTGTTAAAACTTTTAAAAGTGAATTGCAAGTTTTGTCCTTTATCTTTAGGCATTTTGCAAGTTTTGTCCTTTATCTTTAAAGTTGACGAGTTTTGTCCTTTATGTTTGAAAATCAAGCACGTTTTGTCCTTTGGGGCAAAACGTGCCTGATTTTTAAGGACAAAACGTGCTTGATTCTTTAAACATAAAGGACAAAACGTGCTTGATTTTTAAACATAAAGGACAAAACGTGCTTGATTTTTAAGGCCCAAAGGGTAAAACGTGCTTGATTTCAAACATAAAGGACAAAACTCGTCAACTTTAAACATAAAGGACAAAACTTGCAAAATGGCCTAAAGATAAAGGACAAAACTTGCAATTCACTCAACTTTTAACAATCACTAAATCCTTTTGCTAAATTTCTTTTATAAGGATCCTCGTTTTCACAAGAACCTCCTAAAATCATAATTTCTTGTTTGATGAAACGAACTTATTATTATTATTTTTTGAAACCTTTTTCCTACACCAATTTACAAAACATGTGGGCAAGAAGACTTCATGGGGACCGACCATCTTCAGATTACGTAAACTCTTTTAAAACAAAAGTAGCATTTCCATTCATTACAAAATACATTATGCTTAACCAATGAGTACTTTATAGCCTCTTACATATACAAACTATATTCTAGCCTTCAAATCAAGCTCAATCTAGTTTTGATTCGATAAACTCAACTTTTCGTTTAAACAACTATACATGCATATGATCATACACATTTTAGTCGATATCTCGCGATAACATCATTCATATCGTTCATATTTACATACTCAACCTTTTGAATGCTTTTATACGCTTAAATCCGCTATGTCCCAACGTACACTATATACGTAAATTTTATTATTCGTACCTACACTTATACGCATACGTTTTATGCTTATACTTATACTCATACTACTCGTACGTTTTATGTTTATACCCATACTTACGTGCATGTTCATACTTAAACTTATACTTATGCTCATACTTTCATTCATACTCATGATTCATACATTCGTACCCGTACGCGAGCGTAATCTGAGTGATTCGCTTACGTGGGTCCCATACATACTTAAGCATGGACTTGCATACATACTACATTCTTACATGTACACATTCTTATTTTTAAATAATGTATACCCTGATTCATACTCAACTAGTACAAGCTATGCGGATCATGCGACGATCAAAATAATCGCGGGTGCACACGGGATTATAGTGATTGGCTCATGAGAACCATAGAGTGTACTACTGTGTATGGTAAGGCACAGAACGTAACATGACACCGAACACGAAACGGACGTAATGTGGTCAAAACATGGTGAATACGCCGCTGGTACTTCCTATATATAAGTGTTTTCACCATGTTACCAAACTTTCGTAAAACGTGACATGAGAAATTCAGTGTTCTGTAGACCTATTTAGACCTAATACAACTTTAGACAACTCACAAGCGCATTATATTCGATTATCCACGACGAGACTTCATTCTTAACACACTACGTTCATCTATCCAACACTTATGCCATTCTTATGCTTGCATTCCTTAAGATTCAAGCGTTCACTTCTATACTCGTATTATTCTCCATTATCCCTTTCGTTATTCCAAACCTCGTTCACAACCAAGCTTGTTTAAACATTTGAATCCCAACTTATCTCATTACCTTTAAAACCGTCTTTCTATTCTTTATTCATGTGTAAACGTGTTTAGTAGGCCGTCAGTACTTTATTTAAAGTACCAAACCTTCTCGTTCCACTCGAAAAGCAATTTTTATGAATATGTGGTCTTATACTACCTTTAAAACTTCCTATGCAACCTACCTCACTTTTATTGATTTCAAACCATTATATAAAGACCTCCTTCTTAAATACAATACATTTGTAAAGCAACTCCAAATTTAGCTATTCAACATCGTTTTACCTATGCACGTTTCACTCATGCTTATGCCTCTAAACCATTTTAGCCAAACAAATCATTTTACAAACCTATTATGACTATTCCCCCAAGATTTCGTACTTTTCAAAACGTTTCAAAATTTCCAAGACTCAAAATTTTTACCAAACCTCTTCAAGTCTACCTCTTGAATAAATTTCGGGACGAAATTTCCTAAAGGAGGGGAGACAGTAACGCCCTGCGTTTTCATACTTTCCATATTTAGAAACCATTGCTTGAAACTCTATTTTTGGAAATCTTGCATCCTTGTAATCGTTCTTTCTTTGTAATCGTCGTAAAATCCAAGACTTGGATTATAAATAAAACTCATATGTTGTTAAATTCATGTTATACATACTTTATACATACTCATACATTTAATTTCGTGAAACATTCGATGCATATTCGTAATTCTTGGAAACTTCGTGTCAATCTTGCAAATACATGAAACTTGTGAATTATACACTTTTTGGACGAAATATGATTCATGGGTTCTCGATTCTTTATTTTCTTTCGACACTCAATACTCGTTAAACTAGTTAAGATCTTAAAATAATGGGATTCGAAAGCCTCGTGAAAGGAATAATCGTTAAAGGTTCTTTTATTTATCTATTTCGTTCATAAATATGGTTATTTAAATTTATTTAGTTTAAATTAATTAAATTAATAAATTTTTACTATTTAAAAAGCTTATTTTTATAAAATCTAGTTAGTTTCGTTAAATATTGAAGTTAGTGGACTAACTTAGTTAAATTATAGAGTTAGGCTCCTTTTAAATGGTATAAGTTGGTTAGTTATAAGGCTAGCTTCTCTTTTTATAGCATAACATAACTTTATTTAAGACCAGGGGGTGTTATGTAAATAGCTGAAACTATGAGGTTTTGTAAGAAAGAAAAAGAAATCAAATAAAAAAAAATAAATAGGGTTGGACGGGACTCGAACCCGGGCCAACAGCCCCATCTTGCACGCTTATGACCGCTCGGCTGCGGCCAGCTTATCAAACCAAACCCGCCCTAAAATTTATTTAAGGACTCCACTCCGCAGCCCGCCACAATGGCCCAGTTCGCTGATTGTGTTTCAGCTCGCAAAATGGGCGCGTTTTTTATGTTTTTTTTAGTTTTAAACTTGTTTAAGCATTAATTACTCACCCAAAACCAACCCTAATCACTTCCTTATAAATACCCAAGGCCTCCCAAGTCTTTTACACTTTAGAAACACTCTCAAATCTCTCTAAAACTCCCAAATTCGTAGCTAAAAGTGCAGGTTCGAGCAGAAACATCAAGCTCCACTAAAGTGAGCATAACTTCTTCATTACTCATCCGTTTTAGCTCATTCTTTTTCCAGAACGCTTGGCTTGACCTTAGCTTCGATTCCATGGGTATTTCACAGAGAATAAAGCCCTGGAACTCCGACAAATAGGCTCCAAAGTTCATTGATTTCATTTATCT
This sequence comes from Helianthus tuberosus, assembly GCA_030545235.1. NCBI lineage: Eukaryota > Viridiplantae > Streptophyta > Magnoliopsida > Asterales > Asteraceae > Helianthus > Helianthus tuberosus. The sequence goes on along the minus strand of CM060431.1, from coordinate 104,935,585 downwards.
TTACTAATCCTTGTTCAAACTTGAGTTTAACTCACTCAAACCCACGTCCTTATGCTTATAACCACTTCTATGGTTAGTTAAGCTTAAAAATGGGGCTGAGACATACAACATCAGAGGTTAATCCTCAAATACTTTATGTTTTAATTAGGGTTTTTGACCCACAGGTGGTGTTCAAGCTTCAAGCTTGATAAAGGTGTGATTGTGGACCAACTTGGGTTGTCCAACATAGAATCCCCACATTACTTGATGATTTCTCATAGTATAGTTGTTTATTATTCTTGTATTGATATTAGTTCATGACCCTCTTTGTATGTTTTTACATCAAGTGTAGTGGTGAACCATAAGAGGTACCTAAATGGAAGCTTGTTCTTCCTACCTCCTACATGACTTCCATGACACAATAGAGGTACCTAAATGAAGATTTATCTTCTACCTCATGCTTAACTAATGGACTAAATAATACATATAATACTTATACATATATATACCATTCGAACCCTTGATGATGGACTTGTGTTCATTCGTTAAGATATTAGAATAACATCATCTAAGACATAAGACTTGTTACGATTCTAATGAGTATATTACTCATGAAAACATTAACCCTTGAGGTTTCATAGTGTCAAGAACAAGTACTTAGTGTTAAAAGATGATTACTTTCGAATACATATATTCTTGTGTTTTAACTTCCTAAATCCCTACACGAACATATTCAACCTTCTAACCTCATCAACTTCGTCACGTTGGATAATCGGAAAGCATATGCAAATTTGTGAGTATACTCGCAACCCCTTTTTATGTTTACCATTTTTTGGGGTGTATCATGTTACCTTATTTAAAACACACTTAAACTTATTCTTTATGCAATGCACAAAACAATCCTTATACATGAATACTATGTTGTGATACTTGATGCTTACGTGGACCATACTTATGTGATATGTTTTAGTCATTAGCTTTCACGAGCCTCCATTTGATATGTATAGCGCTATAGGAGTAACGCACCGCCCCCCTTAAACTTGTGGTCATGTCGAATTAACTAAACTTTCTTGCGTAAACAGAGGATTGGCTAGAAATATTGCATGCCATGTTAGGTTGATCTTGTATAAACTAAGTTGCCATGTGGATTCGTTTTAAACTTTTATACTTATACTTATTCTTAAACTTGTATACTCGCCTTTGCTTTTGCATTGAATTGTATTTTAAACTTGTTACAGGTTGAGGATTGATGATGCTATGGAAATGGACTAGCAAAGATGCCTAGATACACACTTAGACGTTTAGGTTTAGAGTGTTGTATAAATTTCGTTATGTTATGTTGAACAATGTTGTTATTTGAATTTCTTGTAATGTTTTGACAATTTATCTATGAAATGAAATCAATTTATCTTTAATTCTATTGTCACAATTAGCGTTATGTGTGATGAGCAATCTTTCTTCGTCTCACTCCGATGTTTCCGCCATCGGTTGGGGTGTGACATATAGTGTCATGGCTAACTAACACATGTAACTAACCTATATTTCACTATAAACCTTTTCATTTGTCTATTGAAACTGAAATTTATAGTTAGGGATTTGTGATGGATAAGGACATTTGAAACCCTAATTCTAATTGGGGAAGATGAATAGTAACCTGCAGCTACAATTTTGTATGTAGGTGGGTACAACATCTGACCATTTACTGATTATAACATCTGTTACTGTAGTAATAATTGTGATCTTAAAATATGCATTTTAGTTTAAGCATGTTTCATTTATCAACATCAAAAAAGAAGAAGAATGATCTGAATTGTTTTGTATTTTGTTGGCAGGCTGACAGTGCCTACAAGAGAAGGAGTTTGTTACAAGTTGTTAGTGTTTTAACCGAGCTGAATTTACAAATTAAAAGAGCTCACATAACTTCAGATGGAGAATGGTTTATGGATGGTAACATGGCCGGCCCTGAAGGTGGGCGGGGAGGACCGCTAGCCAGGGTCCGATATTTTGAAGGGCACGTTATTTTAAAAAAAAAAACCTCTGATATGTACATTTAAAAATAAATAAATTAATAAGATATACCCATACAAACACCAACATAGGCCCACTTACAAAAGTACTTTTATGATTTAGATTAGTTATTAGCCCATTGGCGTTAGGTTTAGACCTTTAATCAGCCCAATACCCAATTTCATTAAGGCCTGATGACACGTTTTTTTAGCTCGAACATGGTACATGAATTCTTAGGGATGGCCTTGGATGGTAAATTGTGTGTGTGTATGTATATATATATATATATATATATATATAGTTTTAAGTATTGTAGTTGACAATGGAATTTCATGCCATTAGTTGATTATTTGTGCTCACACACAATGTTAGTTATAGTTGAATTTGATGGTGGTGCTGCTGTTTTTAAACTGGAGTACTGGACTATAAGAAACAACCTGCATGTCTTGCATAGTCACCCCAATTTCACAAACAGATTGGCGGTATCTAGCGGTTATGGACGTGTGTTTGTGGTGGCTATTGTTATGAGAGTCGATGACTCTTATACACATAGGCATTTGTATGTAATCAACTGAAAATACATTGGCTCTCTATGTGTTCCACGAGTTCGATGCCTAAATTCAACACATTTGTTTCACTTTGCTTCCATATCCCTTCAATCAGGTACTTTGTTGTTGTTAATGTATATGGTCAAGAAACTGTAGATCTTTAATGTTGACTGATTATTTTGATTACAGTTTCATCGTATGGATGATTGGAGATTATGGCGGTACTCTAGAATCAAAACCTCACGTCGTCACCTCTGTAGTTCCACAACACCGTATCATATGGCCGAATAGAATACAACTTTGTTTTAACGGTTCAAAACAGAAGATCACGGGTCTTGATATTGAAGACATGAAGCGTTAAAGGTACTATATAATTTGATTTATAATCACATTTTCATGTTATTGATATTGTTAGACACACATTTAGAATTTAATTTTTAACCATTATACAACCTATTTGTGTAAAGTTTGATGGTTACTACTTACTATTTTTATGTTACGTCTTATTTATATAGATATCATGAAAATAAAGGGTATCATTGTGGACCATAAATTCCCTCCTATTAATTGTTGAAATTTGCAATGCCTACAAAGAAACTTGGGGTGGTTAGTGACATGTCTGATTGTAACACAGGATGACTCGGTGAAGGTTGAATTTCTTCTGACAAATGTTATGAGTATGAAGAATGAGTTAGAGATCCAACTACAAAGGTTGATGGAAAAGAATCCAAAAGACGATGTAATCGTTTGTGTTGTTGCGTCGTTTCAGACAGTTGTAATAAATAGTAATGGAGGACTTTGAAAATGGTTTCAGAGGACTAAATGTGTTGACAAGAAGTTCTTTGGCTGTTGAGAAAATGGGACCATGGAAGAGGGATTATAAGTAAGCATTACATTTGTGAAAAGTATGTAATATATCATCATAGTTAGGTTAATTGTGAATCTTCGTTTGTGTTGAAATGCAGTGCGTATAAAGGAAGAAAATGTTGTGAATCTTCTCTGTGAATATGTGAGGGTGAACCCGACCGCAACGTGGCGGATACTATTCTAGTATATTCTAAATTCTCTTGGTTTTGATATAAGACGGTTAAGAATTGATCCAGTGATCGTTCCTTTAGTTCTATAAGCTTGAGGCGGGAGTAGATGGACTGTAGATCCTAGCATGAGGCCCTAGGTAGATTGACCGCACCTAAATTAAATTCACATGATAAGGGCTTAAGACCGGATTTGGGTTTAAAGGGACAAGTATATTCGCAATTGCGGCTAACGCAGGCTTTGGTTTTAATAAAATATAAATATGCTTTTGACCCGAGTGATTATTTATCTCTGATTTCGTTGCATATTTCTTTTTCGAGGACGAAAAAAAGTAAGTGTGGGGATATTTGATGTATTGCAAAATACATCCTTTATTCGTGTTCAGTTTGTATAATTTTCCGTTATATTTAGTTTAGTTTTCGTTAGAATGTGCGTACTATTGATCAATTCGAGTTTTCCAGGTCTTGGTACTTAATATTGCTGGAAGTTGATTGAAAACGAGCCAAAATGCTGAAACACCAAGTCCCGGAACAAGTTTAAAAGAGTTAGAATAATTTTTGAGAATTTGGAGAGCTGAAGTTGATCAAGAAACGTGCAAGTCCGTGAAATTTAAGTTGTCGCGTCGCGCAACAGCTACATGCCATCACTGTCGCGCTACGCCATGATTAAATAATCAATTTTTGGAATTTTACATGGTCGCGTCACGCGACCTCAACATCATTCACCCGTCGCGCAACGCGACGGGGTTATTTGATGGCACTTATTCGTTGATCGCTAGGGTTAGGTATAAAAACCCAAGAAACTCATCATTAAACCCTAATTACGAATTGAGGACATCTTGGGCGATCTTGGGAGCATTCTTGAAGCGATTTTGAAGGTTTCGAAGCATACGAATCAGTGGTACGAGTTCAGGATGAAGAATTGAAGACTTTCACGGGTTTTCCAATTCCTTGTTTATTGGTTTTTTTTTCCGAAACTCATCATCATGAATTCCTGTTTAGACATCGTTATTTGCATGAATATTATGGATTAGTTGTGTTTAGTAAAAGGTTTGGTCTATTAATTTGATGTACATGCGTACTTTAATTTGGTTTATTATCATCACCTGCTTCGTATGATTCTTGGTGACGGTCTTTATCATATAATAGAGTCGTGCTAGGGTTTTAGATTTTGGTGAGTGTCTATATCACGTAATAAATCTTAACTCTTTAGGGTGAAATTACGCAAATAACCCTAGAAGTAATTGTTAGTGATTTACTAGATTTTAGTGTTCTACTAGTCCCAATAGCTGGAAGGTGCGGGGCTATTGATAGGTCTTACCCGGTGAATTGCTTTAGACAGTCCTTGGAAAAGGTCGTGCCTTAGTTGCCCTGTCGGTTTATTAGTCAATCAAGTAAAGTTAAGAAACCTAAACTACCCTAGACTTATAATTGGAAAAGAGTAGGTCAACATTAGGGTACTTACACAATAATTAGACAACTAGAAAGACGTCTAATAACCGGTAGGATTAACGGCCTAGGTAGCGCCATAAGTTTCACCTCGAGAAGGGTTGAGGGGCTTAGTTGGTATCTTAATAGGTTTAGTACCATAAGATCCCGGTTCCATAATTAATGCAGTTAACTTAATCGGTAATTTCTTTAAAATCAATCCAGGATTCTAGTCTAGGTGGTCTCGTTCATCATATAAGAAAAGCCTTCGCCTTATTTCGTATTAGTCTAGTTTTAGTTTAATACTTAGTTTAAATAGATTTCCTTAGATTTTCCGTAACCCCCCCCCCCCAAAAAAAAAAAAACAATTAAACAAGTTTCAGTTGTGTCTGTCAGTGTCTATTAGAGTCTAGTTAACGTGGTACATAGAGTCTCGTGGTTCGATATCCGGACTTCCTTAGGTCATACTACAGTGATCGATACACTTGCCGATTATGTGGTTTAGGTCGAGTTTAGAATTAAAGCTTTTTAGTGTCTAGCTTAGAGAGTTTAATTTAGTTAATTTTTATAGTCTGTTTAGCACACATCAATCGTGTTTTACTATATTTAGCTATTAAATAAATTATTCGTGTTTGTTCTCCAAAGTGTAACTCTTTAGATCGTACCATGATAGTCACGTTAAATAATTGAGTGTCTGACGATCTAATTCCAACAGTTTTGTGCGTTATTGTTTCTAGTGAAGGCTTTAATTAACATAATTTGTTAAAGAAACAAATGTTGTAATTAATGGGATTTTATCTTTTTAATTTCTAACCTTTTTATATTTTTATTACTAGGTTATAGACCCGTATATTACACGCGGTTTTATAATCTAAAAAAATTAATTCTATAATCTGTTAAAAACTTTATGGAACTGAATTATTTTTCTGGACATATATAAATAAGAAATAACATTACAATTACAACTTACAAATCTCTAAATACTTATTTGTACACAAATCCTTTTTCAATTCATTCTAAAATCCATCTGGTACTTGGTATGCCCGAATATGATTTGACCCGTTAGCTAGACCTGCCACCTTTAGTTAGGATGAATGAAAGAATTGACTTACATGAATAAAAGAATTATGATGTTGCCTTCTTGTGAAGATATTTAACCTTATCAGGCATTTCTATAAAGCTTTTTAACACTCTAAACAATAATAATAATAATAAAAAAGTAAAAGTGTAAAAGATATTATTTCTCTATTTTCTACTCACTTTATTGCTAGAAGGAAGAACATGTGGCCTCCATGCCTTAGATAAGTGATTGCGATAGTCAGTGCTTGAGCATTAATCAATAGTCCATAAGCTTAATAATTGACAAAATAGATGAAAATGTAAAGATAATAAGGTATGAATGAAGAAATGTGAACACAAATAGTAGGTATGGAAGCAGGTCTGAAAAATTAACTAATTATACATGCTTCCTTGTGGTCATGGGTCAATGGGTTAAAATTTGCAGAAGTCAAAGAATAGTTTTATGGAATGGAGTGGTGATTTCGGCGAATCAACATAGATTTGGTTGATTTGGATTGTGTTTTATCTCCAACAGTTAGAGAATGGACAACATTTCTAAAACATAGCTAAAGTGAAACACATCAACCCATCAAACAGATTGAACCACCCAAAGTAATTTAGAATGCTTAAACCTTGTAGATCATTTTACTAAATTAGATACTATTTTACTAATACTGCTTTTATAATATTTTTCACTTGTTAATTGTAGGTAAATATACAAACAAAAATGTGCTAAAGGTTCGGCCCAACCAGATTTGTTTGTATTTTCAAATTATAAAATTATCCATTTTGATTCCACCTGCCATCTTGAAGTAATATTAAGAAAAAAAAAGGATGCATTATGCATAAACTTAAAACAATGTCATTAGCAAGATACATTTTCAAATTAAAAATGTTCATGTATTCTTAATTATAAAGCACAGTTAGCTATTACTTTCACTTTTCAAGTTTCTTTCTTCTTCAAAAATTATATTAGGCTTTAAAATAATATATATATATATATATATATATATAAGTTTCTTGTTAATTCGACGCAAATATAAACATATTCTTTTTTTATTAAAGAAGGTTGTATATGCTTACTTGGTTAAACACAGAAAATGCACTTCGAATAGGATAGTGGTCATCTATAAAGGCTAAAGCAACTTGTATGTAAGCATAAAATTAAATAAGCAAGGAAAACTGAATATTTCGTAAGCATCACTTGTGTTAAAAGCATATGTATAACAATAAAATCATAAGACATCATCAAATAAACTCTACTTGAGAGTCAGACATCCCTGTAATTCAGAAATATTGATCAAACTCGCATAGTAGCTAAAACAAATTATGAAGTGTATTGCATCTAGAGTACCATAGAAAGAAATTGACTATAATTACTGAAAACTTACAAGAAAGCTACACTTCACTAAATTGCTTTTCTAGTCAATTTTGAAAAGAACTATTTGCCCAATTAGTTAAAGTTTTAACCCCCACCTTGGTAAAATGGCAAACAACATATTCTATATTATTCTTTTATACAATTAGCCTCTAGTAATACCTTCAAACAGTTCTCCTCAGCACTTAACATAGATATAAGAAACTAAATTTTCAATAAAGAGAGTTGAAGGGTAAAATGTTACCTTGTAAAAATATATTAATTTTGTTGATCAAAGGTTGCTTCTCACATAAGATTGGGTGGTCTATATTTAGTTAATTTATAATTTAGTGAAATTATAATTACATATTAAACTCCTTCATATGGTGAAACTCTTGAGTAGAGTTTTATATCACTTGATTAGCTTTTATTAGAGTTTTTATGGCTCTAATTAAATCACTAATTAAGTGAAACTTTTATTAGAGTTTTATGTCTCTAATAAAATCACCACTTAAGAGAAACTCTTCATAACATACAACTCTTGTAAAGGAAAAAGATGATAGGCTATGTGACTCATTGGAATGATGAGAAAACTACAAGAGAAAGATAATATGTATGAAGAATTCTTGGAGAAGTGGTGAAGACTTGAACATCCATATGTTGGGAATTATAGAGAGATGAGTTTTCTCTACTCGATTCCATCACCTTCGTATCATCAGTTTTCCACAAGTTCAAACACTATAATTCTATTCGGTGTAACCTCGGGCCCGTGGCCATTTCCGGCAGTACAGACTGCTTCGGCTGTTGTATCCTGGGAGACAGACGCGTCGTCTTTAGTAGAGGCGCGAAATCTGTTTTAAGGGTAGCGTGTTGAACACGTGCCTCAGCCATAATCGTCAACATTTGTTTGTTCTTTTTGTAGGAAATTATTGTACAAGAAGACGTGGTTCAAGACCTCGTTGAAGTCTACACAACGGACTGAAAACACAATGAACCATACAAGTAGACGCAGTTAAAGATCAAGTTGAAGACTTTATCTTTTGAAGATATTGGTTTGAATCGATTGTTTTATTAAATATGTTGTAGTTCATATTTATTTTCGTTTGAATTTGTACATGGTTCATGTACTACAATTTTCCAAATGTTTAAAGAGAGTATCTTTATTTTTTATTATTTTTTTAACAAAATTGTGACTCATTTCCTACAAACTTAAAACAGATTTCGTGAGATTGTTGGTACAATCTTAAAAACCTTATTTATAAGGATTTTGGGTTTACAAAAGGATTTATAATAGAATAAAAAAAATATTTTTAGAGGTTATGATCTTATAAATATTTATTTTGGGAAATATGTATGTAGTACAACTTGTTGCGTTTGGATTTTTGAGATTGAGATACAATCTTATTTCCTATACCGTGGTACAAAACGAATAGTTTTGGTTCCAACGTTTGGTTTTGAAACGATTTTGGGAATCGTTAATTTTTCTAACTTTTGTGTTAGATCGGGTTTATTAGTGTAAACCATACGTTTTTTTGTAAACGTTAAATTCTCTAACATATATGTTAGACCGGAATTATTTGTGTAAACCATACGTTTTTTTGGTAAACGTTAAAGTCTCTTTAGTAGAGTTTTTTATGTCTTTAAATAAGAGTTTTATGTTACTTGATTAGAGTTTTATGTCTCTAATTAAGTCTCTATTTAAAGTAGACTATTCATCCACCCATTGATTGATACGAACAAATAAGTATTATAATGATTTTTGTAATCATTTGTCTTCTAACATGTGTGTTAGAAACGTTCATAAAAAGGGTTAGTTTGGAAGCAATTTTTTAATTGTTTAGTTTCTAACGTGTGTATTAGAAATGACTTATTATTTGAACCATATATGTGTTTTTAGCAAGTCGAATTAACATTTTGTGGAAATGTTAATATTTCTAACGTGCACGTTAGAATTTCTTTCATTTTAACATGATTGTTAAAAATGGTTAAAATACAAATGCTTTGAAATGTTTTATGTAGACATTTTATATAAGCAATTTGTTGTAGCATTGTTTTAATTCTTTGTATGATTTAGAAATAAAATGTCATACATTGAAGTTGATGTTTGATTGGCTTCAAGGAATTAAATCACCATAAAGTGATGGTGTGGTATTTATATGAACTTAATGAAATTAAAATCATTTACTAGACTCTTCATATGGAAGATAAACTCTTAAGGAGAGTTTCATGTCAATTTATTAGTTTTTATTAGAGTTTATGTCTCTAATAAAATCTTTAATTAAGTGACTTTTAAGGAGAGTTTCAAGTCAATTTATTAGATTTTATTAGAGTTTATGTCTCTAATAAAATCTTTAATTAAGTGAGACTTATCTCCACCCCATGTCTCTTGTATTAAAAGTAGGCTATGTGCCTAACTTGATGAGAGTGAAAAAACAAATACAAGAGTAAGAATACAAGAATTAAATCACCATAAAGTGATGGTGTAGTTGTGTGTGATTTTATCACCAACTTTAATTTGTGATTTGTCATGTTTTATATAAAATGACTTCAATTTTCTAACACGTATGTTAGAAAACGTGTATCACGAATACGAGGTTAGAGATTGTTCATAATGAACATAAATGTTTTATGTAAACATTTAATTGCCTATAAGTGCATTAAAATGATGAGAAATGGTTTATTTTATAAACTATATATTTGGAAAACGTTTTATGTAAACGTTCGATTCTATAATGTGCTTGTTATAACATTTTTTTTTCTAACATGCGTGTTAGAAAATGTTTAGTACATGTGTAGTAAGACTAAACAATATAAAACCATTTGATATTTTGGGTTTGATCTATGTTTTCATAACCCTAATTGATATTATTAGTATTGTATATTGCAAAACTAAGAAACTGTTTTGAATTATTTTTAAAACAAAGTTTTGCATAACATTAATAATTCAAATGGTTCGCTACTCTTACTAGAAGTAGCATATGGTGAACAAAGTAACAGCCTGGTGGTTGTTATTTGGTGAAAAACAACTTGGTGTTGTTGTGAACAAATTTAATTGTTCAAGTTTACTACTTAAATGTAGTATTTGTAACAACTTGGTGTTGTTTTGAGCAAAATTGTCCAAGTTTAAAGTTTCAATATGAAATGGGGAACTTGTACGTACAAGTGCATGGAGTCTTATTGAGGGAGTACCTCAAGACATGCCATGGGACAATATTGTTGAGAAGATTTCGATCAGATTATAAAGTGTTGAAGCTAAAAGCACTTTGCTATTTGATGTCTACATATTGTCTATGCTTCCGTTTAAATTTCAAAAGTGATTGACACTTATGATTTAGTTTCCAATGTATTTTATTGTTTGGTGTTCAATATCTTCGGATAACACATTCATTTTTTTACAAAGAAATAAATCACTAATGGTTGTGACGTATAAATTATTTTGTGGAAAATAATTATAACGTCGGTTATACATTGCTTAAAAGAATATGGTTTTAAACGGATGATACATGAAAATACTTGGATATAAACAACTTGAGAGTTGTTACATTGACTAAAAGTCAAAGACGAAACATCAAATGTATAACCACATCATGAGTGAGTAATGAAAGAACGTAGTGAGTGTATTGAGATGAAATACACTAACGACATTCATGTCGACATACTTCATTAGAAGTCATTGAAAATTCACAAGTGTGAATTCTAACATATGAAAGTAAAAGTACTATATGTTATTGTATACCTTTAATAAATCTTGCGAGATTTATAAGTAGATGCGTCTACCACTTTATTATTGTTAGATCTATATGGAGATTTTACCTTCATTTGGGAGAGCATCCTAAACATACATATCTCCTAATGAATAACAATAGATGTGTGCAAATCACTTATGGAAAAATTATGAATGCCATGTTGTTGAGTGTCGATCTAGTTGACTCTATCTCACACATAATAGTGATTGTAGACGAGAAACATTCATCTTGTTGGTGATGAATGTGTTCACCAAGTGACTTGGATTAAGACTTATGTTTAAGTACTTATGAGTCAATGGTAGATCGTTGGAAATCAAAAGTAAACAAGTTATGTTCCTTAAATGAATGATGAAATTTAGCTTTGTGCTATATACAATAATTTGTGAGACCTTCCTAAATATTGATGTTTTAGGATTATGAATAAGTCTCATTATTTTGTCTTAACAAGGGATGAATGTTGCAAAGTGATATTATGATATCCTTAGGGCTGTGAAGAATCAGAATGATGCATCTTCTGTTCACATGCTAAAGTATTGTAGTCTAAAGCATGCTAGACTAGTACTTGGTTAATTATGGGTCTTGATGGAGACTAATTAACTCTAAACATTCAAATGTGTATGAACACAAAAAGAATTTGTGTATGGACAAAGTTGAGAGAGAATTTTCATTCATTATAAGGAAATGACATGTAACTTTTAAAAAGTTTGTTCGAAAAGCTAATGAGGAGAACTCATTGTCTAAGCTTATTCTAGATGTTAAATTAGAATTATTCTAAGTTGGTGACAAACTTATGACAATGGCATGTGTTGCTTTGGTCAGCTCGGAAGCTTGTGTAAGCTAATGCAATATGAGTTGAATTCACTGATACAATAAGGTTGGTCTTGTTCAATCATATGTGTATAAATGTCGCCATAAGTGGTGTTACGGAAATGTTGATCAAATGGCAAGAAATGTGGGGGAGGGACCATTTAAGAAACAACCCTATAAGGGTATGTAGAAATGGTTCTCATTAGCACATCTAAATGTTATCCAATAACACTTAAATGTGGGGGGTGTCTTGCATTTGTTTTTAGCAATAAGGATTTTGTAATCCAATCTAACATTGCAAATAGACGACTAAGTGGAGGACACAAAGGTCGTAGTGCATAATGGAGATGTGTTTGCCTTAAATGATACACGTATCTTACGAAGACATATGTTATAACCAGATTCAGATGGCCACTGAGGTTATAGTCTTAGAAGTTGACAATAGGCAAAATTAACTTACGAGTTAAGAACACATCATGACAACTGATCTCAAATACGCAAAGTTATTTGCTAATGTTATGGATCCAACAACCTGAGGGTTTATTAGAGATCAAGTTGTGGAATGGGACTGAAGCCCTTGAAAAATGAAGTTCATATGATGGAAACCTAACTCAGTAGACTGGAGATCCCAAGAATTGAGTTCAATAGGAAAACCTAATTGTATGAATAAGCGAGGTCACTGTGGGGGAATAACCCTACGCATTTAATAAGGTAGTTTATTATAAAGATTAATAAACTTCCTAGTCCATTCCTAAAAGTGACAAGTGTGAGGCTAAGCATAATATGTGGTAAATGATTTGGATAGATCACAATAACCACAATGCTTTTAATGATCTAAGGAGAATCACCTATGTTAGAGAGAAGTGGGGTCGCTTCGAATGGAATTGAGGGCACAATTCCTAGAGCTCTCGCAGAACCAGGAAAGTGTTCCACGACCATTATTGGACACGACTATGAGGAGATGACCCGGCTAGGGAGAGTCTTGTGTGAAGTGTATTGTCGTCTACACAAACGGCAGACGAGTTCAAAGACATCGAGTTCTACTCAGAGCTAGTGGGCTAAGTGCATTTCATGAGCGAAGGTTCAAAGGGTAACACCTACCTATCGTATGCAAAACTCAACTGTCGAGGTTCCATTGGAAATTTTATGTGTTTTGAACATTCTCCATTCATGTAGGGGATTGTTGGGAAAATTAGTGAATGGATATTTAGTTAATTTATAATTTAGTGAAATTATAATTACATATTAAACTCCTTCATATGGTGAAACTCTTGAGTAGAGTTTTATATCACTTGATTAGCTTTTATTAGAGTTTTTATGGCTCTAATTAAATCACTAATTAAGTGAAACTTTTATTAGAGTTTTATGTCTCTAATAAAATCACCACTTAAGAGAAACTCTTCATAACATACAACTCTTGTAAAGGAAAAAGATGATAGGCTATGTGACTCATTGGAATGATGAGAAAACTACAAGAGAAAGATAATATGTATGAAGAATTCTTGGAGAAGTGGTGAAGACTTGAACATCCATATGTTGGGAATTATAGAGAGATGAGTTTTCTCTACTCGATTCCATCACCTTCGTATCATCAGTTTTCCACAAGTTCAAACACTATAATTCTATTCGGTGTAACCTCGGGCCCGTGGCCATTTCCGGCAGTACAGACTGCTTCGGCTGTTGTATCCTGGGAGACAGACGCGTCGTCTTTAGTAGAGGCGCGAAATCTGTTTTAAGGGTAGCGTGTTGAACACGTGCCTCAGCCATAATCGTCAACATTTGTTCGTTCTTTTTGTAGGAAATTATTGTACAAGAAGACGTGGTTCAAGACCTCGTTGAAGTCTACACAACGGACTGAAAACACAATGAACCATACAAGTAGACGCAGTTAAAGATCAAGTTGAAGACTTTATCTTTTGAAGATATTGGTTTGAATCGATTGTTTTATTAAATATGTTGTAGTTCATATTTATTTTCGTTTGAATTTGTGCATGGTTCATGTACTACAATTTTCCAAATGTTTAAAGAGAGTATCTTTATTTTTTATTATTTTTTTTAACAAAATTGTGACCCATTTCCTACAGTCTTGTACACACAATCAACTCTTTAAACAGGAACTTAAATGGATATATGAAAACATACAATATAATTTAAAACATTCTGATAATATTTACCCACAACACCCAAACAATCGAACTAAATTGCTAAAATCGCCTTCTTATTGACCATTAGGATCAAACGTTTATCTGAGCCACTCGAGAGTAAATAATGAACAGAATCATATGAGAATGGAGAGATTACAACCTTGAGGAACATCTTTGATATGATAAAAGAGACTTGTCGATATCCATGGCTTAATGTTTAAAAGCTAAATCCTAGCTTTAAGAAATTGATCGATCGTTTAGATAGAGTTGGCAATTCCGACAGCGGAAACACCAAATGCTTGTCAAGATTCGGAGCAATTAGAGATGTGAGATTGATTTCGCCATCACCATGGATGGAATTTGAAGCTATTTGTTTGTGGCACCACAAATTATTCGTAATTGTGAAAGAGGTCGTGATTAGGGTACAATTGATTAAACATTAATAACATAAAAGAAGGAATCAAAGATGAAAAATCGATGAAGAACCAAGATCGTGAGGGCATAGATGAAAATTAGGATTTGGAGTTAGTCGGGTTATAAGATTTATGTAGGCCTGCTGGAATTTTAAGGTGAGTTTGAGGATAGAATGACACATGGATTAAATTGGAATCTCGTTTGAGGAGAGAATGACACCTGGATTAAAATGGAATCCTTTATTTATATTAGATATTTATTATTGGGCTCAACCTTTTCTTAATATTGTTAAATAAAACAACTATTTTGTTAAAAATATTAATGACCATTATACCTGTGGCACATGAATGTATTTAAGGTTAAAAGCTAAAGGGGTTAGGGCTAAAGGATACCTCATGAATAGAAACTAGAGCATAAAGGATATTTATTGTAATTTCTTTAGTTAAAAGACACTGTTAACAATTTGGCTCAAATTTAAACGATGTAAAATGTAATTCACTCTTATAATAAAGTATATGTTTTATTAAAGTTAAAACTAAAACAAAAGGTTGTATTGTATTTATACTAATACTTTAACGAAAGAAAATAAAAATTACTAATGCCTTATGAGAATAAATTAAAGTTACTAATAATAATAATATAAGAAAATAAAATAGTGAAATGTGGTACACAATAAAAATCACATGGTACAAATGAAATATGTACTAACCAATTATATATATTAAGTACCAGCATTCCTATGTATTAGAAGCAGTACTTTGCGCTGAGTTGTTTTTTCACTTTAACCCCTATACTTATTTTATAAGTTTGTCACAAAGATTTTTTATTTTAACCAAACATGTTTTCACTTTCAACTTTGATCCTCTATACTTTTCATCTTTATTACAATTTTTTTTTGTAATGTTTTGGTCTAAATTTTGCAAGTTAAAGCGTTGCAATGCTCGTATATGGTTTAACGTTTTTACGTCTATATTTCCCCGTTTAACGGCCCCGTTGTAACACGCGGGTCCTAAGGCGACCTAGTTTTTTAATGTTTCGTTTAATTTTTATGCGTTAACACGCCACAACGAGCGTACGCGATTAAACGTTTTTACGTCTACTTTTCGTTCAGTTTAAGAGTCCGCCGCAAGGCGCAGGTCCTAAGTACTAGTTCTACATTAACTTCGTGAGAAGAAATTTTTTTAATAACTAACATATGTATAATTTGTTTTAATGCCCCGCTTGTTGTGTGCGTCTATAATGTATATATATGTGTGGGTGCTGTGGGGCAAAAGTGAAATTGTACTAATTTTAACGTTAATTTACTAATTCGTGAAAATAACGTTAAAAGCAGCGGCCGCTTCCTGATGGAAATGAAGACTTCGTGGTGTATTGTGATGCATCGAATTGTGGTCTTGGTTGTGTTCTCATGCAACGAGACAATGCCATCGCTTATGCCTCTCAACAGCTCAAAATACATGAGAAAAACTACACTACTCACGATCTCGAGCTTAGCGCAGTTTTTTTTTTAGTTAAAAATTTGGCGACACTACCTGTATGGTACAAAGTGTGTGGTCTTCACCGACCATAAGAGCCTACAACACATATTTAACCAAAAAGAGCTAAACATGCGTAAACGTCACTGGGTGGAATTGCTTAACGACTATGACTGCGAGATTCGCTACCATCCTGGCAAGGCAAATATCATGGCCGATGCGCTTAGTCGCAAGTCTCATGTTAATAGTATTCGTTGTTCTCAAATCGTCAGCGACCTTCATACTTGCATTCGTGAAGCTCAATATTCGTCAGCCAATGAAGGAAGTTTATTCGTAGAAATACGTGGTGCTACTGTAGACCAACTCGCGATAAAAGCAGATGGACTTCAATACTATCGTGATTGCATTTGGGTGCCAAATTACGACAATCTTCGTGAACTTATCATGAACGAGGCTCACAAGTCGAAGTACTCGATTCATCTTGGTGTTGATAAGATGTACCACGATCTTCGTACGTCCTATTGGTGGCCTGACATGAAGGACATTGCCACCTACGTCTCGAAATGCCTCACTTGCTCTAAAGTCAAAGCTGAGCATCAGCGTCCTTCTGGTCTACTTGAACAACCCGAAATCCCTGTTTGGAAATGGGATAGCATTGCTATGGATTTCATAACCAAACTCCCGCACACCTTCTGGTCATGATAACATTTGGATAATCGTTGACCGTTTGACTAAATCAGCTCACTTTCTTCCTATTCGTGAGGATTTCAAAGTTGAGAAGCTAGCTCGAGTCTACACTGATGAAATCATATGTCGTCATGGTATCCCCCTTGACATTATCTCTGACCGCGATGGTTGTTTCACTTCATGTCTTTGGCAAACTTTCCAAACCGCTATGGGTTCTCACTTGAATCTTAGTACGGCTTTTCATCCTCAAACGGATGGACAGACTGAACGTACTATCCAAACCCTAGAGGACATGTTTCATTCTTGTGTCATCGACTTTGGTGGTAATTGGGATGCACATTTACCTTTGATTGAGTTCTCGTACAACAAAAACTACCACTCCAGTATTCAAATGGCTCCTTTTGAGGCATTGTATGGGCGTAAGTCCCGATCTCCCAATTGTTGGCATGAGATTGGTGATACTCAACTTACTGGCCCTGAGCTCGTGCAAGAAACGACGGATAAGATCCTTCAAATCTGTGACAACCTCCTCAAGGCTAGAAGTAGACAAAAGAGCTATGCCGATGAGAGACGTAAACCTTTAGAATTCAACGTTGGTGATCATGTGTTACTCAAGGTATCTCCTTGGAAAGGAGTTATTCATTTTGGTAAAAAGGGAAAACTCACCCCTCGCTATGTTGGTCCTTCAAGGTACTCGAGAGGATTGGTAAGGTGGCGTATTGTCTCGATTTACCTCAAGAACTCAACAACATTCATCCAACATTTCACGTCTCGAATCTCAAGAAGTGCTTAGCTGATGAGGGACTTCAAGTTCCTATTAATGACTTGCAAATAAACGAGACTCTTCATTTTGTGGAAAAACCGGTTGAAATCATGGACCGAGGTACCAAGCAGCTTAGGCACAGTAAAATTCCCATAGTCAAGGTTCGTTGGGAAGGAAAGCGTGGTGCCGAATTCAATTGGGAACTCGAGAGCGAGATGAAGACCAAGTATCCACAACTCTTCGTATAGCCTTTCTCTAAAGATTTTGAGGACGAAATCTCCTAAAGTAGGGGAGACTATAACGCTTTGCATTTTGTACCTTTTTTTATTTTAGCAAGTCTTGTTGTACTTTCCATTTTTAGACACTTGTACTCTTGTTGTATTCTATTTTCGTTTCAATTGTATTCCAAGACTATTGATCATAATGAAAACAAAGTTATTTTAATCATATTCGTGTTATTCATGTTAGACTTATGTGCAAACTTTTACTCAAAATTCACATGTTGAACACTATATTATGCTTGATTCTTGATCCTTCATTACATTGATGCTTGATACTCGTTAAACTGATTAAAACACGTAAAATAATCGAAGTTGAAAATCGAAAGGTTGAAACCAAGTGGATTCGTACTAACCCAGCTGGTTCGTACGAACCCACCCATTTGTAACTGTTCAATCAGTAGCTAAATCTTAGGAAACCCTAGTGTATCCTCCAATCTATAAATAGAGGCCTGATGTCCTCATTCAAATTCGCTATTTCCCCTCTTACAAACGCTCTCGAATTGCTGTTGTGATCAGGATTGTTGTAAGAGTTCCCCCTTCTCTTCCCTTGATCATTTTTCTTTCATTTCTTGAGTTTTGAATCACAAGCTCTTAACATTTTTATAAAAACCCTTCTATTCTAACTACCTCGAAGATGGTTTCCACACGCTTTGCTTGGGAAAACTGTTGTGGAGCATCACACAAACGAGATTAAATCAAAGTTATAAGAAATTATTTCACAACTTAAACATGAATCCTCTTCGTTTATTTCACGATCTTGGTGGAATCGGGAATCCATCAGACTCTCAACTTATCTCATAGTTCAGAGCCTGCACTAGGATTAATTTCCATCAAGAAATGATCCGATTTGACGGATCAAACACATGTTCTTCATCATATCAGTGGATCCGTACGAATGGACTATGCCCATTCGTACGAACCCACTGCCTTTTACACTTTCTGTTTTGATTTCTGTTTCGATTTTACACTTATTTTGTTGGATCGTCGTGTGACCCTAACGAGTCAATCTAAGTAGTTCATCATAAAAAACAAAGGTGGAATCAATGTAAATGATGTCAACATAGCTTGTTCCTTTCTAATCTTTTTCTATTATTGATTTCCTGAGCTTTTACAAGTAAATTGACAATCCGGCAGCACCTCGGCTCTAAATCAGAAAAGTTACAAATGACTTGGTGAACATGGTATATATAGGGCTTGTAATTTCGTGCGAAATTAGCAATGCTAATTTCATGCGAAATCACATGTGTTAATTTCGTGCGAAATTAGCAATGCTAATTTCGTGCGAAATTACCCTTAAACATGTAAAACCTGTTTTTCTCGTACCAAGCACCATTCTATCCTATCTAGACACAAGACTCTATAAAGACGAAGTTAACAGACACTAGATGCACCAACAGACTCCCCCTTGGATGTTGACGAAGTCTTCGGCGTTGAGTCTTTAGTCTTTGTCTCTTTCCAAATTGTCTTGACATTGTAAAAGCTTCTTTCAATCTTCTATCTTCAAACTTTAATCTACAATCTCCCCTTTGAATATTGATCCAGAATCCTGACTCCCCCTTTCGCAGACTCCCCCTCACAATAAGCTGGGACTTGAATTCTAGTTCAAACTTTGACATTTTGTTGCCATGGGGATTCCTGTTTCCTGCACAATCTCTACCTAAATATAAGATATATGATAATAACAGTTTCAATTCATACTTACCATTCAACCTCAATTTTATGATTTTGTCAGAAATAAAAATCCACTTAAGTATTCAGGTCCAAGTTAATGACCCTGATTACTCAATTAGTCTACCAAGACCAACTTAATGACCTTGGATGATCTGAAACAATTCACACTGACATATTAAAACAAACTAGTTCAAACATTTTTCTGAAAATTTACAAGTTTCAAATTAATGAACTTGTTTTAACTTTTCAATTTCTCAAGTTTAACATGATTAGCTCCAAACTCATTATCCAGTCCAGAAACTTCCTTCATCTGCTTCAATTCGAATATGAAGATCAACTTTCCACTTTGGTTTGTCAAAAATAAAGCAGAAGTGTAAAATATTTTTGGATTTTTAATAAGGTTTCTAAACTAGGAATGAAATACAGAACTAAAATGCAGAATGTAAACTATTTACAAACATATTTTTGGTAAGCGTGTTAGGGAATCATATCAGCTATCTGACAAGTCACAAGTACCATTAAGCTTTAATTACATACTCAGAATTAAACAATTCACTTAGATTGTCGATATACTGGTCCACTTAAATTCTCACACAATTTCCAATCTGTCCATGATACGGATTAGGTGAATTAAAGACTTAAACTTATTCATGTGTCCCACCTCTTGAATATACTCCCATATCCAAATCCCAATATTCAGTCTTACAGGTGAGTATACCACAGATGATATCTGTAAGGGGTTAAATTGCGAAGAACCATGAGAGCTCAGGTCAGAACTTCCGTTCAGCAGAGAGATGACAGCTTCGACTTTGGTGTGTCCCCTTTAGAGGATCTTTTTTTACAACAGCCATGATTAGCATTTTTTAATGTTTTATCATTTTTTAGCTGAGGGCGGCGCTATGTTTCAAGCAATGCAGAAAGTATTATTCAGGGACTAGGCCATTGCTTCCGCAAAATCAGAAGTCCCGGAATAATACCCCAGATATCACTGAGTATAAAGACCTAGTATCTCAGAAAGAGGGATCCTTCAAACAAGATTTCAGGGGTTACCTATATATCCAAGTAGTGTTCCCCATGAAATAAGCAAGTAAGGATTTTAGGTTTATATCCCGAACAAACCTACTAAATGTGCAAAAACCTATCGGCACATCATCAGCGAGACTGTTTAATACATTTAAACTTTACATTTCTTTAGCGTACTGTAACTGTCAAGCCAATGTACTATCATTTTCCTTTTTTACACAAGCTCTTTTTTATTTTCTATTGTTTTTGGATTTTGAAAATATCTCATGTTTTTGGATTTTTGAATTTTTTTACTGTTTTTGTATTTTCTGAAAATATTATACTCTCCCCCTAAATACCAAAACAAGTAAAAAATCAACAAACCATTGCAGATTGCTTCTCAACATCATCATCTACAATGTCTCATTCATCAACGCCAAGAATCTCCTCCAACACCGATAAAAGCTTCATACCGTTCAATTTTAACAAGTATTGAAAACGAGTTTTATCAAACGCTTTGGTATGTAAATCAGCTTTTTGTTCATCAGTGTGGATTTTCTCAATTCGTATCAACTTCTTCTCGAAACAATCTCGGATGAAGTGATGACGAATTTCAATGTGTTTGGTTTTAGCGTGATGAACAGGATTTTTAGTAATGTTAATCGCTGCCTCATTATCAACAAAGATAGGGGTATTTAGAAATTGCAAACTGTAGTCGCGCATCTGTTGCTGGATCCACAAGATCTGTGAGCAGCAACTGCTAGCAGATACATACTCCGCTTCACATGTGGATAAAGCCACAGAGGTCTGCTTTTTGCATTGCCAGGTGACCAATCGTGATCCAAAGAACTGGCACCCCGCTGTTGTTGATTTAGCGTTAACTTTGCAGCAACCAACATCTGAATCGGAATAACCTTCGAGCATAAAGTCGCCATCTTTTAGATACCACAACCCCAACGATGAAGTTCCTTTCAGGTAGCGTAATATCCTTTTAACAATTACCATGTGCGAAGCTCTCGGATTAGATTGAAATCTTGCTGCGAGGCAGGTTGGATACATAACATCGGGTCTTGAAGCTGTTAAATACATCAGCGATCCGATCATGGAACGATACATTGTTTCATCTACCTTCTCTCCGGTGAGATCAGGGTTTATCCCATGGTTTGTTGCTAATGGGGTGGAAGCCGGAGTAGAACCTGACATCCCGAATTTCTCCAAGATATCATGAACGTACTGCGTTTGATGTATGAAAATTCCCTTAGGCGGTTGATCAACCTGTAGTCCCAAAAAGAATTTCATCTCACCCATCGATGACATTTCAAATTTCTGCTTCATAACTCGTTCAAAATCTTTGCACAAATTTTCATTTGTTGACCCAAATATGATGTCGTCCACGTATATCTGAACAATCAGAAGATGTCCGTCGACCTCTTTGGTGAAGAGAGTGGCATCCACTTTTCCTCGAATGAAGCTGTTGGCTAGCAAGTGTTGAGACAATGTCTCGTACCAAGCTCTCGGGGCCTGGTGTAAACCATACAGCGCTTTGTCTAACAAGTAGACCTTGTCTTTGTGGATTGGATCGGTGAAGCCCGGTGGTTGTCTGACATATACCTCCTCTTTTACCTTCCCATAGAGAAATGCCGATTTAACATCTAGTTGATAAACTATGAAATTTTTCCAAGATACAAATGCTAGGAAGATTCTGATCGCTTCTAGTCGAGCAACCGGAGCATACACTTCAGTGAAATCTATACCCTCCTGCTGACTGAAACCCTGGACTACGAGTCGAGCTTTGTTACGAATAATAACCCCTCGATCATCTCTCTTGCACTTGAACACCCACTTGGTGTTTATCTTCCTCTGACCATCAAGCAAATCTACTAATTTCCACACTCCTAACTTCTTAAACTAACTCAACTCTTCTTGCATAGCATTGACCCAAGAATCTTCAGTTAGCGCCTCTTTTTATGTTTGTGGTTCAATCTGCGAAATAAAACAACTAAGTGAAAACTCAGTTTGTAAAGGTGCTACTGTAAAATAAAAACAAGTAAGGCCTTGGTCAATTTGACGTCTAATGCGAACGCCTGATTGCAATTCTCCAATGATCAACTCCTCTGGATGGTATGAAAGAGTTCTCGGCATCACCTCGCCTGGAATATCTACCTCGCCTTCCAGATTAGTAACATTCTGATTTGCACCTTGTTCACTGACTGGGTTTGTTTGACTTGAAATCTGAATTTGCTCCCCCCTCAGAATCTGAATCACCACGATCAAATACTGGAATGTTCTCAGATTCTTGATTATCATTCTGTGCCGTCTGATTATCATGAGCAACTTCATTTTGTTGGATATCACCATGTTCTCCAGCATTACTAGGACCTGCTTCATCATCATTGGAAGCCTTTTGATGACTAGAATACTCAGCTGGGAACCTTTCCTGTGATTCTTCATACTCTCTCAGAATATCCAACTCGTCAAAGAAATCTTCTTCTTCCTTTTCTTCTTCCATGTCAAACGAATCCCACAAAGTGTCATAATGAAAACGCCATGAATCTCCAGGATTCTGCGGTGGCATTGTGTAACCTTGACACTCAACATTGTGTGCTTCAATAATCTGCTTCAAGCTTGGAACAAAGACTCGTTTCAGTGGACTTGTGTAACCCACAAATATTCCTTCGATGCTCTTTGGACCAAATTTACCAAAAGGTTCTAGAACTGTACAAGGAAACCCAAACGGTTCTAAATACTTCAGATTCGGCTTGCGGTTATTAATCAGCTCGAAACACGTCTTATTGAATTTCTTGACAGTGAGAACCCGATTGAGTGTATAGCATGCGGCGGATACTGCTTCTGCCCAAAAATTGACTGGTAGCTTTGAATCAGCAATCATCGTCATGGCCGTTTCAATTAGCGTCATGTTCTTTCTTTCAGCTACTCCATTCTGCTGCGGAGTGTAAGGCACGCTAAATTCATGCAATATACCTCTTTCATCACAATACTCTTCCATCTTGTTGTTCTTGAACTCAGTACCATTATCACTTCTGATTCTTTTGATATGCCTTTGGTACAAGTCTTCAATTTTTCTGAACAACGCCATCAAACTATCAAACGTCTCATCTTTCGACTTTAGAAATGAAACCCAAGAAAACCTTGAAAAATCATCCGTTACCACTAGACAGTAGAGATCCCCTGTAATACTTTTGACGTTTACTGGACCAAACAGATCCATATGGAGTCTCTCTAACGGTCTTAAGACTGAGTTGACTTTCTTTTTAGGATGTGATTTCTTTTTCTGCTTGCCTTTGATGCAGCTAATGCATTCTCCCTCAAGATGAAAACCTTTGACATGAACACCAATAACCAAATCATTATGCACCAGGTGATTCATTTTCCTCAGGTGAATATGGCCCATCTTTCGATGCCATAACTGTGATTCTTTTTTCTGTTGCTCTTGACACAAAACAATGAGCCTGGCCCGTTGTTGTAGTTGCTACACTCATGTCCAACACATACAGATCATTCACTCTAGGTGCCCTCATGATAATCCATTCTTCAGGAATAACAAATCCTGGTTTCAAGATCAAACATTCTTTGTCTGTAAAGTGCGTTGTATACATACGATCACAGATCTGAGATATGCTCAGAAGATTGTTCTCAAGCTCAGCGATGTAGTTAACTCTTTCAAACGTAACAATCCAATTGGATAACGTTCCTTCACCAACTATTCTACCACCTTGATTTCCTGCGAATCCCACGTAACCTCCATTAAAATTTCTAACATCATACAACAGGGTTTTCCCCGTCATGTGCCGAGAAGCTCCACTATCCATAATCCATCGTGAAACAGATCTTGGAAGCTCCTGCACATATCAGAAACATTTAGTGAGATTTTGATGCTACCCAAGCCTCTTTTGACTCAGGTAACTGAACTTTAATGTGAGATTTAACAGTGTAAAGTGGCGGAAAATTTTCATCATTCATCTTCAAGCTCTCTGTAGACCCAACCTCAACCTCTTTGTATAAGAAAAATTTGTCTTTTTGAGGTTGACCAGATGGTTGGTCTTTCTTCGAAACAACCTTCTTCTCAGAAGTAATAGCCTCTTTTGGATCAAGTTTCTCATAGTAATCCAAAGGAACATCCATCTTTACCGGTGTGGTAGAAGACGATTGTTTTTCTGACTCTGAAAACTTTGGTTTTTGAACACTTGATTTCTTTTCAACCACTTTTGGCTTCCATGTTTGTTGAGATGATGCAACCCGTTTGTAAAACTTGTCATTTTTAGTTACCATATTCTTAACAGGTTCAGTTTTGATCTTAGTGTTATCATTTTTCAAAACCTTTTTCTCAACAACCAATGGAGCTTTTCCCTTCACATCATCTTTCTTTCTTGAATTCATCACAACTTCAGTCTTAGGCTTCAAGTTGGTACACTTTCGTGCAATATGTCCAACTTGATTGCATTTAAAGCATGTTCGAGTGTCAACTACCCGACTTGTGCCTTCAGACTGAGGCTGCGATGCTTTCTTCTCAAAGAACTCTTTGTTTGATTTTGAAAAAATCCCAGATTCCTCATCAGAAAGTGAACTTGAACTGTTCACAAACACCTTTTTCTCAGTAAACCTTTTGTTTTGAACATTCTTTTTCTGATAATTCTTACCACCCTGATAACCACCCGGCCATCTGTTACGATTGTTGTTATAAAAACGCGGTGGAACAACAGGTTTCTTATAGTAAGCTTTATCTTTTTCAAAATTCATTTGCCTCTTTGTCTGATTCAAACCTTCTATTTCAGACAAATCAATTTCAACTAGTTTGAACACATTTGTCAATTTATCAACATTCACATTCTCCAAAGGAAAATCAAGATCCGAATACAACTTATCAGATCCAGCCATCTTGTACATCACAAGACCCGGTTCATCACTTAAGTTGTTTTTGGATTTTGGTTTCGGAATGTAATTGTTTAGAAAACACTCTTCATCCTCAACTGAATCACTATCAGGCTTCAAAACACTTTCAGCCATGCCTTTCACAATATCAGTTTGAAAACTATCATCAGATGAAGAAAATGTAACATCAATTGACTCTGGAAGTTTTATTTCATTTGTTTCATCTTCATCATTAACCAACCCAGACTTTTTCTTTGAAAAATTATTTAGAACAGGTGGTGGAACCTGATGAAACCCAACCCCAGTTCCATCCGAGTAAACATCTTCGCCTGCTTTGTTTTTCCCTATGGGTTTAGGAACAATGTGTTGTAAAACAAAGCTTGCGGAGCTGTAACTGGTTAATTTCAGATTGATACGCTCATTCTCAATCTTAGCTTCTTCAAACTGAAGCTTCAATTTAGCAATCTCATCCAGTTGTTGGTTGATTTGCACTTCTTTGTGTCTAAGAACCACAGTTAAATGCTCATTTTCTTTATTGGTTTTACCGTTTCTTTCATTAGAATCTTTTACCGATCGTTTTAGTTTATCAAAATTTTCTGAAATTTTACTATTATCAAGAACCAATTTTTCATTTTCTTTCTTATTTCTTTCTACTTCAATTTTATCATTTTCAATTTTCTCAGTTACTTTTTTAGCATGATCATTTGTAGCTTTTAGCATTTTATCACGGTCTAGAATCTGATCTTCAACCTTTCTGACCCTTTTTGTCAGTTCTTCAATCTTTGCATTACTAGAGTAAGTAAGTGTACTACAAAACTTGCAATTTTTCATGCAACTTTTGCAGTCACTATCCCCTTTGACTTTCTTACCTGTCTCACTTGTTGAAACATTTGGACTGACCTTGCTTTTAGACTCAGTTTCAGACTTAGAGTCTACCTCAAGTTCCTTTGCAGCAAGCACTTTGTCAGCCATCTTCCCCAAGTTTTCAGCGGTAAATTCTTGTGAACTATCTATAATCCCACCATCAATCTTCTTAGACTGTGACTCTTTCTCTATCTCCTTTTCTTTTTCAACGGCTTCTCCTCCTCCCCACCATTCTCTCTGTCTGGCATCTTCTTCTGCAGCAAATTCCTCAATGAAAGCTTCAATACTAAGAGTTTTCGTATCAATAGCAATGTTTCCTTGAGGATCAAGGTAACATTCTCTATCAGCATCCTATCTCTTTGCTTTCTTGGCTTCGCAGAACACCTTAGATAATTTGATCATCTTGAATTCTGCTTTCTGCTTTCTTGCAAGGTATTTTTGTTCTTCAGTTCTGGTGTCTTTGACAGGAATAATCTTTTCTGCTATGAAAGCATATCCTACTGCATCTTCCTCTGGTAGCAGTTCACTCCAATCAAAACCTTCGTCATCATGAATAACAGCAAGAGCTCTTGATTTTTCTTTGGGGGCATCCTCAAGCTGCTTCATTCTGGGCGGTTCTGATTTATTCTGATGATAGATCGCTCTTTTGTAGTAATCCTCACGAAATGGATTTGCAGTATCATCAGCAGGAGTGTTACGACATTCACGTTTGAAATGTCCTTTTTTGTTTACACCTGAAGCATGTGACTTTTGATTTGTTAAAGCCAAGTTTTATGGACGGTCCACCAATTGAATATCTGCCCGTAATCTCTATGAACCTTTGGGCTCGTCTGACCGCACTAGCCATACACCACCTGATATCGATCAGTTCCATCTCTTCAGGATCTATTTGATCATAGTCCTCCTTAGTCAGGTTGGTGTTTCCAATCTTGCCCGCCACAAGGCTCTCGTACGATTCTAACACTGATGCACCATCTGTTGTTTTGCAGACTCTTCACTGAAATTTTGAGTGTTCTTCAGATCCACAGCAATGTTACATTGGAACAAATTCTTTGATGCAGATTGGCTTGGATTTGTTGAAGAAGATCCACTATGAAAACCACTGTGAGGAGTTTCTTGGTTCACATTACTTGAACTCTCTATAGAAAATGTTGTTCTTGGAGAACCAGTCTTTGGTATATTTCCTCTGTAGTACAACTCCACATTCTGCTGATAAGATGTGTTGTTGACTTTGCTAGATTTCTTGATCTCCAACTCGTGACTCTCCAGTCGTTCGATAAGCAGATCCACTGTCAACTCTTCAGACTTGATTGTATTCTTCAGCATTAATGCAAAGTACTGCCAATCTTGTTCATTCGGCAGCGAGTCGAACAATTTGTCAACCAACTCTTCTTGAGTATATACAATTTTGTGTCTTGCCAGCTCCAATTTCTGATGTCCGAATCTCTCAATCATCTTGGAAACAGACTCGTTCTTTAAACAACCAAATAAATCAAACTCTTTTCTTAACAGTTTCTTTTTGTTTTTTACTATCTCAACACTACCTACACATTTTACCCTCAGTTTCTCCCAAAGATCTTTTGAATTTTCATATTCAATCAACGAAATTTTATCATCTCTCACAGACTGATGAATCAACGCAATGCACTTTTGTTCAGCAATATATCTTTCAATATCATCAGGATCTGTCAAACTTTCACCAAACCGTTCTCCTCTAACGTAACCATTCTTTAAACTTTTCCAGCTTTGATATGCAAAAGCTTGAAGCCACTCATCAAATCTTGTAGCCCACCTATTGTAATCTTCCATAGCCAACAGTTTTAGAGGTTTGTTGTATGTTCCATAGGCACTTTCAACACTTAATGTATCCAAAATAGTCTTTTTCGCCCTCGGAGCTTTCTCATTTGTGTTGTTCGATGTGTCATTTGAAGTATCATCTCCACCATTTCCAGCAAAGGCAAAACGTCACAGAATGGATTAAACTCATCCATTTTCAAGTACCTGAAATGATCAACAAACACTTAGAAAAATTTTGGACTTTACAAACAATTTCACAAGAAATAGAACTTTCACACGAAATAACCTTTGGTGTGAAATAGGATAATTTCGTACGAAATTACGTTCTAAAGTTAATTTCGTGCGAAATAAGGTATGATTTCGTGCGAAATTAGGAACAAAGTGCTAATTTCGTGCGAGATTAGATCCAATATGCTGATTTCGTGCGAAATTAGTTGATTTCGTACAAAATTAGATGTCACAGATGTAATTTCGCGCGAAATAAGAAGAGCAATTTCGTGCGAAATTAGGATGATGTCAGCAAGTTGAACACCTTTTTGTCAAATTGATCCTGTTTTAGTTCGAACTATGGTCCAATTCTTTCAAGGATTAGTTAAAACTATCTTTCGCTTGATATGTGTGAGTTTTAAGCCATTTAGACCGTTAAATTTCGTTCAAATGAGAAAAGAAAGAGTAGAAGTATGAGAATCCGGTAAAATCAAGCTGAATTGGTATGAACTCCTCGTCCTGAGCTCTGATACCACTTGTTGGATCGTCGTGTGACCCTAACGAGTCAATCTGAGTAGCTCATCATAAAAAACAAAGGCGGAATCAATGTAAATGATGTCAACACAGCTTGTTCCTTTCTAATCTTTATCTATGACTGATTTCCTGAGCTTTTACAAGTAAATTGACAATCCGGCATCACCTCGGCTCTAAATCAGAAAAGTTACAAATGACTTGGTGAACATGGTATATATAGGGCTTGTAATTTCGTGCGAAATTAGCAATGCTAATTTCATGCGAAATCACATGTGTTAATTTCCTGCGAAATTACCCTTAAACATGTAAAACCTGTTTTTCTCGTACCAAGCACCATTATATCCTATCTAGACACAAGACTCTATAAAGACGAAGTTAACAGACACTAGATGCACCAACATATTTGTCATAATTAAACGCTATAGTTACCGAATTAAACAAACTAACAAATACTTCAACATTTTCCATCAAATCAGATAAAATCTAAAACGTTCCTAGTGGATCCGTACGAATGGACAGAGCCCATTTGTACGAACCCACACTGTTAACCAAACTGAACTGTTTTATCTTCTGATTTAACCCCGTTTTTACACCCGATCATCTTGTTTATTGTTTATGTTAGTTATCTTACTATTTTCCATAATCAAGTCAGTTCATATCACGTTTAATCAGTCGGTTCGTACTTAGCAGAAGTCCCAGTTCGTACGAAGCGACTAGGTTCGTACGAACGTACTGTTTTATATTCAAAACTTGTTTTGTTCCGCGTATTTTAAACATTCTGATCCAGCTCTCTTTCACATCAGTAATCTTATATTCTCGTTTACATCTTTCAGTGTAATATCGAGACTTCCTCAACTCCGCTCGCGGTTTACGTGTATCTTCTACGCAAAACTGTGAGTATACTCGGTCCCATTTTCGTTTAAACACTTTGGGTGCAACATGTACAATATTTACGTTAATAGGCATACGAATGATGCTTACCGGATAATTTACTAAGTAATTAAATGAGTAGTTTAGCTACTTCGTTAAATTATTTACGTTAATAGGCAGTTGACTTTAAAGAGTCAAACTGACCCTTGATATGATCGAATGATAATTTCGATCATAAAAATTGTAGGATGGAATAGTCGTAAATGATTATGACTAATCTAACCATCTTACAAATTAGAATGATAGTTTGACGCTTGACAAGCTAGGTGAAAGCTTGGGAAGGAAGCGGGTCAAACGAATCAAGAATGAAGGAAAAGCATAATCAGGATGCAAGGTAAGTATAGCTTACACTATTCTTAATTTGTAGAATATTTTCTTATCGTATTAATTACGAATAAGATAAATAAGCAATTGAAATATGATGTTCCGACGTGTAGTCGTACGGAACAAGGTAATCGAAAATGACAATGGTTAAAAAGGAGTAAATCGGTCATTCGGACATACTACGAAGAATGGAAAATGAACTTTTAATAGTTACCTTTTATGGTAAACCAAAACAAATAATAAGGGCAAAATGGCAATTTGGTCACGCGTTGACAATAACCGTTAGTTTTGAAAGACACTTTATGGCGTAAGCCATAATGGGGGTCAAAAGCGTTAAGAAATAGTTTATAAGAAAAATGACCGTATGATGTAAACCGGAGCGAGTCATGTAGATGAGATGGTAATAAATATCATCTCGCAAAGATAAACGGTCACTTAGACCAAACGGGTCAAAAGGTGAAGATATCATCACCCTTTGACAATATCGACTAATGATTATTTGTCGAGTTATATGCTTACAGGAGAAAATATCTAATGGATATTTGCATTGCTATTAATTAGCGGTTATTAAAGAAAGGCATTAAAATGGGTCAATATATTGATCCAGGTCAGGTATGTATAATAGGTCAACTCATCATTTAGAACTTGAGGTTCTATGAGAGCTGGACAAAGTCAAAAATAGACATTTGGTTACCTTAATTGGTTAATTTAATGATTTAAATAATAATCATTATGTTTTGTGAAACATAACGATTCTTAAACAAGATCATAGTAAAAAAATGAGATTTTGGTCAAACATGTCATTAAAAATCATTTTTTGTAAAAGAAGGGTTAAAGTTGACCAAAACGCCCTTGTAAGCTAAATCGAGCAAACGACCCTAAAAGGTTGTTTGAAAACGAGTCTTATGATCAAGTAAATACTTTGAATAAGTATAAAAAGCGAAAGGTGTAAATATTTGGGTCAAATGACTCTAAATGAGTCTTTGTCGTAAAATAGTAATCCGAGGGATCAAACTCGGAACAGATAGTTACCACATTAAAATCAACCACAACTATAGTTGTGGTGGAAGAACAATTGATAAGTGAATGTGGAAATATGTTACTCGCAAGGAATGAGCGTGAATTATGCTTAAAAGTGCTTAAATACCCTTAACGGGTCAAAATAAGCATATATGCATAAACGGGTTAAAGATGAATAAAAGCCCATGGCTATGACCTTGTATAATAGGAATTAGTTATAACATAATGTTCATGAGAAAACTGATAGAAACAAACAGGTTTGTTTGATAAAATCATGAACGGGTCAAAACTTTGTAAAAAGGTAATAAGCCGAAGGCTTAAAAGTCTCAATTTTGTTAATCCGGATGATGGATTTTAACTCCATATGATGGAGGATCAATTTACGATCACGCAGGAAGAAACGTGACTTAAATTGGATCAATAACGAACGAGTTATGTCCGTTTTCGTAAAAACTTGGATTGCTGGAAAAATGCAGGTTTTAGAATGAAACCTGCTGGAAATAGTGCATCCTCGCTCCACGTGACGGAGGAGCAAAAATTTTGGCGCGACATGCGACGCCGCTCGTGGCCCGTGAAAGGATCTTGTATATGTGTCGTGGCCCGCGAGGGCCACTAAACCTAGCAAAAGTGTTGTTGTCCAATTGTTTTGATTGTGAACTTGTTTAAACATGTTTTAAACTAGTATAACTAACTCATTTCATGTTTATATGAAATGTAGGTATGCTTTGATTTACCGAAGGACGATCAAGCTCAACGAGGAACCGAACACAATCAAAATTCAAGCTTCCACGTTATGTCTTGTCGTTACGTTTTAAACGACGATTATATATATAAACTGTTGAAAGGTTTTATTTCATAAAATGTTTAACAAACTCGTATTTTCAAGTGTATGAGTAATCGTAAAATACACTATTATTGTTGAAATATATATATAAATCGTATAAATCAACCAAGGATCTTACATATGGGCTTCTAGCTTACGGTCCGTAAGCTTGTTAACGCGCCAATGGTTTTGAATTACATACGGACCATAAAGACTATGGTCTTGCGGTCCGTAACCGCTGCCCAGATATGAAAATTTTTATTTCTTACGGTCTGTTAGCGTATAAAGCTTACGGTCTGTAAGTGTTACTCAAGGCGTGTTAACACTTATGGTCCCTCCACATTCATACTTCCATAACTTTACAAAATTAGTCCCTCTCATCCAAATTATTAGGCATGTTTGAGAGTTTTCGGACACGTGTCATCAAATAATTCGACACAAATTTACGAGGTGTTACAAAGTTTGAAATCAAAATGTTTTTTTATAAAAGTTTGAAAGATAAAATCCAATCTTTTAGTTTGGTCCTCATCATAGTGAGAGTTGATATCAGATTGCCAAGGCAATCTAAGAAACCAAGTTTAAAGGATTGAAGAAGTGTATAAAAACTTAGAAAGAGTAGAAAAAATTAGAAAGAATTAAGGTGGTTGTGAGTTGTAAACTCACTGAGAATAGTTCTGGAAGTAGCTGAGCTCAAGTGTGCGATTTTAGTAAGTTGAGAGAATATTCGGAGTTGTGGAAGGTGAGAAATGACGTTGTGAGTTCGTATTTATAAGGTTAGGTGAGGTTTGGGATGACAGGGGATTCCGGCGACAGGGCCTCTCGTGCGAAAGGGGCCTTTCGCACGAAATGGGTCTTTCGCACGAAGGGGTATTCCCTTTTGCACGAGGATTCACGTTTGTTATTTTCGCACGTTTTGTCGGTTTTAAGTGTTTTAAACGTGTAAGTTCAATGCATAAGTGTAATGTATGAAATAATGAATGTATAATGAATTTTGCATGTATAAACAAGTATGAATTGGCGTTTAATCATATCAAGTATGCACGTATAATGAATGTATGACAAGTATGTAATGAATTTTTATCAAGTATGTACGAAATATGTATGACAAAATGGGTAAAAGGTCGAGTTTTTATTATGATTCAAGTCTCGGATTACAAGGATTGAAATGAAATACGATTACAAGAGAATACAACTTTCCATAAATAGAAATACAAACAAACTTGCTAAATAAGAAAAGTTACAACAAAACGAGGCGTTACATCGGGGGTCTCACTGGAAGTAGTCTCTCTATTCCTATGGGGTAGAGGTAAGACTATCTACATCTTACCCTCCTCAGACCTTACCTTAGCTTTGTTGTTGGTGGGATTTACTGAGTATGATGATGATGATGTATAATTTATTTTGATATACATTTTTTGTAAAATTAGTCAAGCCGATTTAGATTCAATTTTTTGCAAGAAACACCATGTTTTTAGCATATTCTCGAAGGGTATACTTTTGAATCTTGCCGGTAGATGTCTTTGGAAGCTTCTCCTTGAAAACAACAGACTTTGGAACCATGAAACCTGGCAGCTTACCTTTACAAAACTGCATTATCTCCTCTGCGGTTGGTCGCAGCTCCCCGCAGTCATCCTTCAAAACCACAAATGCACATGGTGTCTCCCCCCAAAACTCATGAGGTTGTCTTACCACCGCGACCTCATTCACCGCGGGATGCAAGTACAACACCGACTCCACTTCCACGCTGCTAATATTCTCTCCGCCACTTATGATGATGTCTTTTGACCTGTCCTTGATTTCGATATACCCATCTGCATGCATTACGCCCACGTCCCCAGTGTAAAACCACCCGTTTTTAATGCATTTGGTCGTTTCCTCAGGGTCCTTCAAGTAACCTAACATTAAACACCCACCTGCAGATGAGTGTGTGAGTTTTAGTTCTTAAAATAATAATAATGATGATGATGACGATGACGATGATGATGAAAAATTAAACACCTACCTCTCAACACTATTTCTCCTTGGGTCAACCCGTCCCATGTCACACTCACTCCCGACTCGGGATTCACAATATCCACCGCGGTCATCCCAATGGTTCTAACCCCTTGTCGCGCTTTTAACCGAGCCTTTTCGGTGGCTGGCAACCCATTCCATTCGCTCTTCCACGAACATACAAGGGCTTGCCCACTGGTTTCTGTCAACCCATACCCATGGGTCACATCAAACCCTAAAGACTCCGTCCGTAACAACACCGCAGCAGGCGGCGGCGCACCTGCCGTCAATATGTGAACTGTATGGCTTAACGCCTCACCATTAGATAGCATGTTAAGCACGACCGGTGCACCGCACATGTGTGTCACGTGATGAGTGCGAATTGCAGTGTATATGGTGGACGCATTGAATTTACGGAGACAAATGTTAATGGCACCAACCGCAGCCATACCCCAGACGTAACTCCACCCATTTGCGTGAAACATTGGTAGGGTCCACAAATATACTGGATTTTTAGGGACCCCCCACTCTAGTAGAGAATGAGTAGCTGCGATGAAAGTGCCACGGTGGCAGTGGACCACACCTTTTGGTGTAGAAGTGGTCCCCGACGTGTAATTTAACGTTATAGGATCCCAATCACTTTCGGGTCGAACCCAGATAAATCCCGGATCTCCAGCTTCCACCATAGCTTCATAAGTATTAATAAATGTACCTACAAAGTGGACATTTGTATAACATCCAATACTTTAATAGTAAACTTAGTGAATGTGTGAGTTTACCGTAAAAAAAAAAAGAATTTACCTAGAGGTAAAGACGCTGGTCCGTCATCTGCGATTAGGACCATTTGCGGGGGAGAACAAACATCCGGTAGCAAAGAAATGGCTTCTTGGATGACACGAGTGAGCTGATAATCCACAAACACGAGTTTACACTCGTTGTGTTGGATTATGACGGAGATAGTACGTGCATCCAAACGGGTGTTGATGGTATTGATTATTGCGCCGGTCATGGGGATAGCATAATGAAGCTCATATATAGCGGGGATGTTGGGAGCGAGGACAGAAACAACGTCGCCTTTTCCAATGGAGAGACGGGTGATGGATGAAGCTAGTTGGAGACATCTACGATAGGTTTCGGTCCATGTGTAAGTGAGATGGTTGTATACGATTGACGGAGAGTTGGCGTATACAGTGGCCGCCCTCTCAATGAATCCGAGGGGAGTGAGAGGGCTTGAGTTTGCACAGTTGGGCTTCTTCAATGCATCCATTTTTTTTCTTTGTTGCACAAGGAGATGAAGACGAAGATTTGAAGTTATGAAGTGAAAGTTTAGCTAGATTTCAACTTTTATATTGAACTAAACGCAAAAATATTTATTTTTTAATTTGATAAAATAATTATAGTAAAGTCTATACTCTATCCTTATGCATTATTGGTTAATAAAAAAAAAGAAAAAGAAAAAACGTGAGTGACAAATAATGATTATTAAAATCAAAATGACAACGGAGAGAGTGAAGAACGGTAGAAAACAATTCACTGAAGGAGCAGGAAGATACACATCTTATTTGCTAATTTAGTTTAAAATATAGCTCTTATTAATTAATCCGAGGTTATTTTTATTTTTGAGTTCACATGAAGGATGATGGCATGTGTTATGTTTTATTCTAGTTTTGAGCCACTTCAGATTATATTTTGGAACGAACCATGTTATGACAATTCAAATCATATTTATGTATTAAATTCTCTCATGAATGAATTGAATAAAGCTAAATCTGTATATTTAATTTCAGTGAAGGCAATATGTTTCGTGTTTGGTAGCGTATTCATTTGCTTTTGCATTCATGATTCTAGATTCAAGCTTTTATGTTGGTTGCATTCTTTTCACAATTTTCATTTATTTTATCTAATTTTTATGTATGAAGTATGAACATTTACGCATTAATTAATTAGGTAGAGGTAACTAGTTTGCTTACATATATGTAAGGGGCTATTTGGCAATTTCTTAATGGCTAAGTGTTAAATCAATAAGAGGTCTGAACCATTAAGTGTTGAACCAGTAAGAGATCTGAATCATTAAGAGCCGGTATAATGCTTAACCATTCAGAGACAAACGTCTGACCAATTCAGATTAGAAGTCTTAACCATTCAGAGATAAATGTCTGAATCATTCAGACACTTGCTCATGAAACAAACAGTCTGAACCATTAAATGTTGAACCCCTAATACCTGGTAACACATATTTACATAGACAACCATTTTGAAAAATGAATTATTGATATTAAAATTACATATACGTTTATATTTAAAATATTGATTACAAGTGGTATATAAATAGTAAATTTGCACATATATAGAATACCGCATATGTAAATTGATCATAGTTAATAAGGTTTACCATTAATTAATTTGATGAAGTGAACAACCATGTTCAGGATTAGTTTGATTCTTAACATACACGTAGTCGTGTAGATGTGTAAAAATCGAAGGTGTTTTTTTTTCAGAGGTAAAACGTATGCAGTCTGCGGACCACATCTGCAGACATCTGTAGCTGAAGAGGTGGACCAAACCTCTTCAGTCTGTAAAAGAAGACTGTTTGTTTTTTAACTTCTGCAAGCTGCTGAAATAAACTAAATTGTTATTTAAAACCTTCATGTTATAATCTTTCCTATTGTCCTCTTTTAACAAAGATGATAATGAATTCTTTCACTGGGGACACTTATCGAACACTTGGTGAACAGAAATACACAAAAACAAAAACAATGCACCTCAAATTCTCTATGTTGCAAACCCATTCTTGATAACAAGAACAGGGATTATCATCTTATTTCAACGAACTTTAGTATAAATCAGAGAGCACAAATTCAAACCTTAAACATAACATGTAGAGAGCGTGAATTGAAAGGGTCGATGGAGGGTTGCAATTGATCGGAAAGCCTTAACGACGATTACGACGAATGTATAAATCAGAACACCCGATCTGTTCGATTAGTGAATGAAGATGACGTGCTTGGTATTCTTCTGAAGTTCCAATCGATTTGATTTTCTTCACCAGTGTTTGATTTATTCAGCCCGCTCATATATTTTTGTCAACCCAGTTTGACTGGGATGTTGCATTTTTAAAGAATAAACTGCCATCCTGTCAAATAAACCCAGTTTGATAGTAATGGAAGTAAGGAAGATATTATTATTCATTTATGTTATCTTGAGAAGGAGCTAGTGTTTTCTTTGGGGGTGATTATGTTTGTTGTAGCTGGGCAAAAAGAAAGAATGAGAAGAAGTTTGAAGACATGAGTCTACATCTGCCCCAAGAAGAGGACGCGCAGACCTTTTTTTTAATGAAAGATTTTCGAGAAAACAAACAATCTTTAAACCCAAAAGTTTGCGCGTGATCTGCACGGCGCAAACATAAGAGGCCAGGAAGATGTTCTTGAAAAAAAAACAAACAGCCCCTAAGAGTTGAAAAACATTGGATAGTTAATTAATTATTAATATATTGTATAGATAAACTATTATTCCATATATAAATAAGCAAACCTTTTGTGCATAACCACTTGTAACTTGTGCTTTAAGAGTTTTTCAAAAAAAAAAAACTTGATTTTTTTAATTTTAACCCAAAGGTTTTTACTTTTTCCAATTTTAACCCTACATAATTTGTTTTTTTTACTTTAACCCAAACTTTTCATTACTTTTAACCCAAATGTTTTTACCTTTTCCAATTTTAACCCTACATAATTTGTTTTTTTTTTATTTTAACCCAAAACTTTTCATTATTTGCAATTTAACTTCACAACTTTTGTCACTTATACTTTTCATCTTTGGAAAATTTTCGGTTTACGTATAGTTCTTAATTTTTCGAGTTAATACGACGCAACGTACAAGTGTGGTTCAACTTTTTTTATGTTTTGTTCAAATTTTGCAAGTTAATACGACGCAACGTACATGTGTGATTCAACGTTTTTAACTCTATTTTTTCATGTTTGACAGGTTCGTCGCAACACGCAGATCCTAGGTCGAGTCAGTGTTGGTGGTCGAAAACGGTTGTGTCACATTAGTACTATTTGACACCGTTTTACGCCCCGCCGCAATGCGGCGTGTGCTTTGGGGGTTTTCCAAAGAAAAAATGGTTATGCATATGATTGTCGTAACCTTGGCTTTGGGGGTTTAAAAAAATGATTTTTTTACTTTTCACCCAAAAGTATTTCATAAATTACTTTTAACCCAAAAGTATTTATTTTTTTACTTTTAACCAAAAACTTTTTATCTTTTGCAATCTATCCTCACAACTTTTTCTTTACATTCAACTTTGGTCCTTTATAGTTTTCATTTTCCGCAAATTTTTCGCTTTATGCTTGGTTCTAAATTTTGTGACTTAACACATCGCAACGTGTGTCTTTGGTTTAACTTTTTTACGTTTCGTTCTAAATTTTGCGAGTTAACATAACGCAACGTGCGTGTGTGGGTGAACATTTTTACATCGTCTATTTTCCCGTTTGACAGGTTTAACATAACATGCAGGTCCTAGATCGACTTAGTCATAACTAAAGAATCTCCGCCGCATTGCGGCGGGTCTCAATTCTAGTTTTGATAAATTACCATTATATATCCCTTTTTAATTACTTAAAAAAGTGATTGATCCACATGCAAATTTTTACTACCCTACTATTCAAATTGATTTTATTACAATAAATAACAATTACAATACAATTACAATAAATAAATAAATATATATGTATGTATTAGAAATATTTTTTATATTATTCAATAAAATAATTTAAGTAAAGTCTATACTCTATCCTTATGATTTATTGGTCAAGAAAAAAATAATAAAATAATTTTAATATAGTCTATACTCTATCCTTATGAATTATTGGTTAATAATGGTTAATAAAAAAAGAACTTACAAAGAACATGTGATTAAAAGGTTGTTTTTTGTTTATACGAAAATTAGATTTTAATAATCTTGAGTTTAACATGTTGGTTAGCAAAAGTTTTAACTAAAAAGTTTTTTGTGACAGTCTCAAATTTTAACTTATTTTCCATCAACGAATTCATACCAACTAAAAGAGTTAGTTTCTTTCAGATGGTCTCTCATCCGGTTCCTCTTCAGGTTCCTCAATGTCTCTCCCCCGTCCTTCATTGCTAGAGCCCACCTGATAGGCTTCCCGTCTAACTTCACGGGGCCACACCCCTTGGCCAATCTCGATTCACTCCTAGAGCTTGTGCCTTCCAATTCATCTTCATACTGATCTCTCCATGCGAGACACCTCTTATAGTAGCCCTCGGCGCACTTGGTGCAGGAAGCGCTAAAACCACTTCTTTCACCAATGGCTCTTGAGCAGCGTCCTTTGTTGTCTGTTGACCTTCCCTGTGGATAGGCTCGCGTGCTTCTACACCTGAGTCGGGTTCACTTGTCTTGGTGATAAGCATAATATTAAACAAGTATGTACACCACACTTCCTAACCTATATTAATAACGTACAAATATATTAGTTATTTTCTCACATGATAAATTATGCTCATTGATGGATATAGAATTTGAATTCAAAGCACTTATTATATGGATTCTTTGCAAGATTGTATAAATACGTATAAAATTGAATTTTCAAAGGTACGCAACTCTAGTTTTTTATTTTCTATAGAGATGTATATATTAAATAACAGTCAAAAAACTTCTATTGTTTGTAGATTATATAATCAATAAGGATGATTTAAACAAAAACACACATATAAGACCGTTTTAATTGCTTTTTTTACGTTATGCATCCAAAACTTAACAAACATCTTCAATGCGGCTTATTATCCTCAAATGTGACACTAATCTCGCAAACAATGATAACAATCAACCACAGTTGACATTTAACACAAAGTGGGAAGGCCCGCGCGTTGCAGCGGGTGTCCTGACTAATATCAGATGCAATTATGTCTAGTACGAGCCACAACTGATATTCAATACATGAATTTATGTAAGTTTCATATATTTTCAACTGTGCACCTCAACAATGGCATCAAAAGAAGTTAAAAGAACTTGAACTTTTACACATCCATTTTCCCTTGGAACTACCATGAAGCCGATCAAAATCTATTTAATTAATTTTTCTTCTTCAATTTAATTATTATACAGAATGACCACTTTACTCTCAACTAACCTCATTTAGTATTTGTATTGTTAACACAAAAATCTGTAATTTTGCAATCATGCTTGTGAAATGTATTATAGTGAAATGTATTATAATATAGTATAGATATTATAGTCCATATAAATCAATTTATTATATTTATACATACTATTATATCATGAAAATCCCAAAGGTTGCTTGTCTAACCTTTAATTTAATCAATTAGTGAATTCAACTGAATGCATTATTTACAAGAATTTAAGAGTTTTTTGTAATTAATTTATGAAGATAATTAGTGTCATTCTTAAAACCTTTATTTAATTCCTTAATTTATTTAATTCAATTAACGAAAGACATAAGTGGGCATGGATTCCAATGATCAAATGTCTAGATTGCCCTCAAAGTGTCTTAAAACTTTGGACAATGTCCAAGTTTCCCCTCTCTAAAATGGCTTGCTTCATTTGTACATGGTGCTTCAAGATTTGTACCTATGGCAGAATTACCAAAAGGGTAAAAAACCCAGTTCTCTTCATGTCATCTTAACATTATACATTTTAATTTGTGGGCATATATAAACGGGACAGGGTGACTTACCTAAACCATTATCTTGAGTATCGCGGTAACTGTAGAAATATGGAAATATTGCAGTGTGTGGCTAAAAAATTGAAATGAGACGTGTGATTGAATTTAACACCTTTAATTGGTCATAATAAAAAATAAACAAAATGCAACGAAAAGGAAAAGACAACTTACAGGGTTGCGTAGCGCCTTATATGGAGAATCATCCAAAAATACCGTATTAGATTCATTATACTCTCCTTTATACCATGGAAGATAACGATCTTGTTTGTCCCATAACTTTTTAAGCTCTTTTAACACCAACGTCTTGCCACGTTCTCGATAGTATTAAAACCTGTTTTGGTACAGTGAAATTGATCCTGAGCAAAACCAGTTTTGATCATGTTAAAGAACAGATGGTTGACTTTATAAGTAACAAAAAGATGCAGTTGGGGAGATTATACTTTTAGAGTAATATACTACACACATAACAATAGCTAGTAGATGGCCTTACCCAACAGAAAAGCAATTGCTTAGTATCGATTGCAAGAAACTTAAGCACTTGCTCTATATTCCTTCTGGAGAATGTTGATAAATATGAAAACACCAAAACAATTGCATGAGGTTAAGGAGAGATTAATATAATGTGTAAATTAAATACAAGTAGAGGTGGCACCGGTGGCGGTGGGTCGGATACTCGAATATTGAGTATTTTTTTTGGTGAAAGTTGAAACTGGGCATGCCAATTTTTGACAAAAAAATCATATAATCAGGGCGTCAAATATGATTACGTATATTATTTTAGCATTAATCTAATTCCATGGAAAAATAATTTAGGAGGTTTATGTATTAATAATATATTTTAGACAACTTTCGATCCATTTGATCCGTTTCCTCTTATCTACTCTTTAAAAAATACCCATTAGAGAATAGAGATGAAATAGAACCCTAATTGAGCCATTTATAATTAAACGGGTCAACTATGCCACCACTACACATGAGTGAAAAACTGTCTTTCGGTTTGAAAAGTGAATAAAGTAGTAATAGGCTGAAAATTTAGAGCACCTTGTTCTTGATGTCCAAACGCCTACACTGAATCTCTCAAAGCAAAATTTCAAAAATTCATCACAAAATGGTCTCTTGAACACTAAAACAGACGGAAATAATCAAGTTAGCAACGATATGGACACAAAGAGTAAAAAAAAATTAATCCCAACCTGATTTTGAGCCTATTATTGTATCTGGTTTATAATCTTCATCCAGGTTTGCTACAATATCGACAAGCAACCCATTTACATCAAGAACAAGAAGCTTTTTTCTAGACGTACGATGACCTTTTTCCCCACAAGTATTATCTTCACTCCTAATAAGTTAAGCATAATGAATGTAAATTTTTAAACAATAATGAATTGCCAATAAACAATTCCAAATAATCGATTTCTCTAAAAAGGACACCGCCCCCTCGAAACCACAAACAACTTTGGCGAATGCTCTGTTTAGCAAAATCGCTCAAAGACTGGGAGAAACTTTTGATTTGTCATCCCGCCAGAAGGCGGTGTGGGAGTGCCTGAAGGGTCCCCATGCCCAGGATTTTTTTACCGTTATCCCAATTGAGGGGCTGGGACAATGTATGTCAGCAGTAGAATACAGAGCAATCCTTAAATACCGGCTGATGATCCCTATGTACCCAGAAGATGAAACGTGCCCGATATGTCGTAAAGCTTGTATGGATAAATACGGAGAGCACGCAGTGCATTGTAAAGAGCTCCCTGGGTTCAAATACCGGCATGACTGGGTGCGAGATGTTTTGTGGGACATCCTGAGAAGAGCTGGGATTTCGGCTAAGAAAGAGGCTCCTGTGAATTTCCTTACGGACCCTATGGAAGGGAGATCTACTCTGCGACCAGCGGATCTGCTCGTCTTTGGTTGGGCTAGGGGAAACATGCTTGTGTTGACCTCACGGGGGTTTCCCCTCTGGTTGGTTTAAGGGAAAACAGGTTTGTAGTTGGACAAGCAGCAAGAAAGGCAGAATCGATGAAAGTTAATAAGCACGCTAAAGCTTGTGCAGAGAACCAGCATGTTTTTGTCCCTTTTGCCTTTGACACATTTGGCTCCCTAGCGCCAGAAGCTATCCAATTCCTGACAAGGGTCCAACAGGTCATCCACAACAATTGCTCAGCATCAGGGGACGAGGTTTTGTCTTTGGCAGATTAGGGTTTGCAATTCAGAAAGGGGTGGCGGCGCAGCTTGTTGCCCGGCTACCTTTTGTTTTGATGTAACTTGGCAAGTATGAATGAAATTTCGATATTTTCCAAAAAAAAAATTGCTCAAACAATTAGGATAAAAGAATACCCCAACTAGAACAGAAAAATACCCAAATTAAATGAATGTTGAAGGCTTGAGAGATGAAAATGGAGGCTGAACTAATGAAGGCGAAGCAGGGGGCGGCCAGCGGCGCACCGGAGCTCTGGGTGGCGCTGATGTATGTCGTTGTTATGCTTGTTTAGGCGCTGATGTATGTCGCTGCAGTGTTGTGTGCTGCCGGCTGCGTATTGTTCTGTTTCTCACAAACAGACTCACAAATGAACAAATTTTTGGGCTTTGGGCTTGATTGTTAGATGGGTATTTAGATGTTTGGTATTATTTGGTATTAGATGTCGCTTTTAATAATAGTGAAGAGGGGTAGTTTGTTACATAGAATGGTTGAAAGAGTATACTGGATTATAAACACTGGCAATTTGGTGAAGTTCGTTATATTTGGTGTGATAAACCCAACTGAAATCAATCAAAGGTTTTTTTTGACCTTTTTATACAATAACCCCTCTATCTATTAAATCATCTTTTGAACATTAAATTTAATCAATTAAGTTGGACTCTTCATGTCACCTTAACATTATACATTTTAGTTTGTGGAAATTACAATAAATTTAATCAATTAAGTTAGACTCTTCACATGTCATATTAACATTATAGGTGACAAAGGTGCCAAAATCACAAAAATACCTCTAAAGTGTCTTAAATTTTTGGACAATGGGCAAGTTTACCCCCTCTAAAATAGTTTGGTTCTAATCTCTTGTACATGTTGCTTGAAGATGTGTACATAATGCAAAATTACCAAAAGGGTAGAAATTCTAGTTCTCTTAATATAGTATTATAGAATTATAGATAAAAGGGAGATGAAATTGAGGAAAGTAGGATTACTTTATGATTTTACGTGCTTGATTAACAAAAAGGTATGAGAGTTAATAGTGGAGA
The DNA here is from genome assembly GCA_030545235.1 of Helianthus tuberosus. Classification (NCBI taxonomy): domain Eukaryota; kingdom Viridiplantae; phylum Streptophyta; class Magnoliopsida; order Asterales; family Asteraceae; genus Helianthus; species Helianthus tuberosus. The sequence continues at coordinate 104,891,876 of CM060431.1, read as the reverse complement.
TGTTAATTGTTAATGTATTTTCTTTGAAGTTTGTGAAAGATTAAGGATTTAGAATATGCATTGGGAGATTCCATCCCGAAGCACAATAACAAAGGATTACTAATGTGTTGTTAATTGTATCTTAATAAAAATTCAAGGTTAAAGCTCAACTACAAAAAGTCAACTCGTAGGGTTTGTTTGACAACCGAGACGTGAACAACTTTGCGACAAATCAATTATATTTGTCTCGTTGCACATTATGCTGATAAAATCTTTAAGTTGCAAAAAATGACATAACTTGTGTCCTACATACAACCATTGAGGGAATGATATTGGACGAGTTGTGGAAAACTTGTTGATTGAGTGGTCCTTGCGAAAACATTATGACTATTATTGTTGACATTCCATGTAGCAATGTTGCAAACGAGTATTTGATTGTTGACATTCCATGTAGCAATGTTGCAAACGAGTATTTGATAAGCAAAATGATAAAATTATGTGATTGTCCCATTAAGGAAAATAGACACATGTAAGATGTGTGACTTATACCATGAATCTAATCATGCAACATAGGCATAAATTTTTTTAAAGATTTCTGTAAATGTATAAGGGTTGTTGTTTCTTGGGTTAGACTATCACCAACAACCTTAAAAGGATTTAAGGAGTTTGCTATATTGGGAAAAAAAACTGAACGTCAGAAGTTTTAATGCAATGATGTACTCACTGTTAGAACTCCACATGTTAATATTTAGTTTCTTAGGTTACAATTGAGACCGGACCAAATTCAGATTTGTTTTTTCGTTCCTTTTGACCATTTTGAATTTAGTTCTTTTGATTGAAAAAATAATAAAAACCGAGAAAGCCAAACCGACAATCACCTCTGGAAAACACAAGCTGACCCATCAAGTCATGATTTGACTTCCCATCCTTCTTTTTTTTCGTTCCTTTTGACCATTTTGAATTTAGTTCTTTTGATTGAAAAAATAAATAAAACCGAGAAAGCCAAACCGACAATCACCCCTTGAAACACAAGCCGACCCATCAAGTCACGATTTGACTTACCATCCTAGGTGGCAATCCATGATCTATAGGAATTAGCCTTAAAAGCGAGCCAAATCTTTTTCACTTAGTTGGAAATGACGAGCTAAGCTAACTCGACTCGTTTTGGTACTCGCGTCTAGTGAATCGAATCATCGATTCCCTTGGTTAAGAGCTCATAGCATTGCCAATGAGCTTGTGGTGGAGTGGTAATGGAGAGATTTGGGTTTTCAAGAGACCCAGGTTCAATTCCTTGCTTCTCCTAATTAGTTTTCAGCGACACCTTGTGATGATGAGAGACTATGCGAGCAGACGGCGAGATGATGAGAGACTATGCGAGTAGGCGGCGAGATGATGAGAGACTATGCGAGTAGGCGGCGATTACTAGTTCGATACTTGAACTAAACGAGTTTTACCTCACCGCACTGTCGTGCATTCGGGCGAGTGTTCACGGGCTTCTGCCCTAGGTGAGGGTTTTTTCTAATTCGGAGGCGAGTGTATTCCAATGCGATACTTGAACTGAACGGGTTTTACCTCACCGCACTGTCGTGCCTTCGGGCGAGTGTTCACGGGCTTCTGCCCTAGATGAGGGTTTTTTCTAATTCCGAGGCGAGTGTATTCCAAACGGTGAATTTTGTCAGTAGCCCATTTAAAAGATTTATTCGCAGATAAAACAAAAGCTCATAAGTCAAAAAGTCAAAATTAATGCAAGAGTTAACTGCCATTTTCGTCCCTGTGGTTTGGTCACTTTGGCCATTTCAGTCCATTTTTCAAAAAAGCGCCATTTTCGTCCCCCACGTTCTGGAAATGTGTCATTTCAGTCCAAAAATCATAACCCAGTTAAGTCAGTTTGTAAATAAGGACTGATTGTATAAATTTGTAACATAAAGGACTGATTGTGTAAATTTGAAAAATGGACTGAAATGGCAGTTAACACCACCACCACTAGCCCTGCCACCACCACCACTCCGCTGCCACCACAGCCACCACCGCCACCACCGCCACTGCCACCACAGCCACCACCGCCACCACAGCCACTGCTACCGCCACCACAGCCACTGCCACCGCCACCGCCACCGCCACCACCGCCACCACCGGCTCGGGCAACCGCAGCCACGGCCGGCATACGGTTACCATTACAGCCATGATCCGACTGAAACCGGTGTTTCAAACAGAACTTAATATGGCAAGACTTGCAGGAACTCGTATTCGAAAACGTAAGAATCTCCTTACACCGCTTAACACCACACGTAGGTTTCTTCTTCTTCTTCGGATCACAATCGTTAGATTTCTGATGCTGTTTGAGAAGCAAATTCATCTCAGCTTCTCCTCCTTTGCTGTTACGTGGAATCTCTATTGACATGGAGCATGTCTCGCATACTAAAACTCTTCTGCTGTTGTGATCTGAGTTTGTACAGTCGTGAGATTTGTACGATCGGTGTTCTACGCAGAAAACCTGTAAATTGTAATGGAGATTTGACAAACCGGTGAACATAATGTTAGGATCAGGTTGCAAAAAGAGACAAATAAAATAAAGTGTAGATTTATGAATTTACCTTGTGACAGCCGTCGCATTTGAAACGGAGGAAATCGAGTTGTTTGCAATCGGAAAGCTGGCAGTGTTTGCCTAAATCTGGAAAAGCTTCTGTTCCTCCTCCCATGGTGATTGATTGAATTTGTTGATTAAGATGAATTGGGGAACAAGTTAAGATTTGAAGAAAGTGAAATTGATTATGATTTTTTTGAGTATTGATGGATGATGATGAATTGGGGAGGATATATAGCTTTGGTTTGTCTTGGGGCGTAAGCCAGTACGTCGGCTTCTAGTTTCTTCTTTTTGTGTAGGCTGGATGAAGAAGAGTCCGGTCCCACACGCTAACACGCGGTCGTCTTCTCCGATGGATTATAGAAGTTCCGCAGATCCCCACAAACATCTAGTTCCACCCCTGCTCATTTCTGCAACTCGCCGGAGTTCGGAGTTCATCGGAGAAGACGACCGGAGAAGACGAAGACGTCCCTGTAACCCGCAAGCTTTTCGTTTCGGTATACCGTTCTCGTTCCTTTGTTTTGCTCGTTTACTTTTCGGATTAAATACAATAAATTCTGACTTTATATTACATACAAACGTCTAAAAATATGGGTCTTGCCATGACGTTGATGGTGATGGTTCCGGCGGCGGCGGTGGTGGTGGTGGCAGTGGCTGTGGTGGCGGTGGTGGCTGTGGTGGCGGTGGTGGTGGCAGCGGATTGGTGGTGGTGGCAGGGCTAGTGGTGGTGGTGTTACAAATTTACACAATCAGTCCTTTATGTTACAAATTTACACAATCAGTCCTTATTTACAAACTGACTTAACTGGGTTATGATTTTTGGACTGAAATGGCACCTTTCCAGAACGTGGGGACGAAAATGACGCATTTTTGAAAAATGGACTGAAATGGCCAAAGTGACCAAACCACAGGGACGAAAATGGCAGTTAACTCTTAATGCAATTTTGATATCAGAAATCCTTTTCACCCTTTGCTAACTCTAACCACTACCGCTGCCGCCGCCGGTTCGTTTCCGCCACCGGTGAATCAGGTAAGCTGTTGCACTACTTATTCCGACTTAGATAACGGAGCCAATTTTGTGTTACTATCACAGATTAAGTTCATCATCAGTAATCTAATTGAAACCCTAGCTAATCTCATTTTCATATCTGTTGTTAGTTCTGTGAATTGTTTCTACTTCTACAAACCCTAGGGTTGCTAATTTACATGTTGTAGTTAATATTGTAATTTACAGTCTAAACATATGGCGGAAGAAGCAGTGCTAGGGTTTCTGGAGAAGAATGAAGAGATAAAAGATTCAGGCGAGTTCGCTGTGGAGAAAGGAATCAGTCATGAAGAGATTGTTAATGCCATTAAGAGCCTCAATGGCTTTCGATTTGTTGAAGCTCAGGTTTGGTTTGTTTTCTGATCTCATTTATTAGAGATGTGTGAATGTTGTTAATTGTTGTGTAACTATATTTGTCAATTTTGTATGTAACTATGTGTAAGAATAACTGACTAGTAGTGACTAATTCACTATTTTGATACACAAAGTCTACATTCTCATTGTTATTGGTTAGACATCATAGCACTGAAATTTGATTTTGTCGAGTGCTTGATTGCTGGAAAGAAAGCTACACTAGTCATTAGCTATAGAAACATGATTCTGGAAATGAATTGCTTAGGTTAGATATGCATGCAGGGTAGATATTACATCCATAGACATTACTTGATAGTATGATACATAGTGATTGTTGTATAGAGTATAGACATTAGACAAATTTTGTTTTATCCATGCATATTGTTTTTGGAGATTTTTGAGAATAGTATCTGCTACGAACCTACATGGGATATCTGATACATGGTGATTTGTTGTATAGAGTAGGATGAAGTTATTAATAGTTAATTTCTACTAAATATTGTTTTGCTTTGAAGCATTAATAAATGCTTCCAGCTATATTGCAATGTGGTAGCGTGGTCTACTTACTCCCAACACATTTCATACTTTTAGTTCCACATTCATACCAATTATGTCATTTTTGTCTGATATTAATTAAGGTCACTAGTGTAAAATACTAAAATGTCATTTTGGGGGAAGAGCAATTTGGCAGAGAGAATGCTGATCATCTCAATCAGTTCAGATGATAAATATCAAGTAATCTTGGTTTTAAAATGTGTGATGCGCTCCTATGCGTTTGGATCCCAAAAGCCGACGCGCAATGTGTGATGCGCGCGCATCACGTATGTGAGACGTTTGTCATCTGAAAAATTATTTATACATAATATTTTAACTTGTTAACTTTAAACACTAAAATTTTAGAGATTACAATAAATAAATAAATACAAAAATATAGCTCTATTACCATCAAAGAAGTTCAACGTAACCATAATAAGCCTTGAACTTTTATGTGTACAAGTAGTCTATGCAAAAGGTACAAGTAATCTATGTACGAACTCACTTAATAACTTCATCAGCCCATTGTACAAGCCAATGAAGCACATTGTACAAGCTCATTGTACAATTTTACTCTATAGTGGTCGATTTCAGGAAAATGCGCGCATTAGGGCGCATCATGCGAGCGCATCGGGAGCGCATTATGCGATTTAGAGCGCATCATCCTTGCATCATGTAATCGCAGCACATTGCATCACCTGATGCGATCTCATCAGCGCATCACGCATTACGCGCTCCTGATGCGCGCATTTTAAAACCAAGCAAGTAATTTGATTAAAATTGGAGAAAAATGATGCAACTGAAATGATTATGTAGATACAGGTGTGTTGATAAATACTCTTGTCAGATGAAAAGATTTTTGTAAAAATATGGTGACATTTTCTACTTAATGGCCCCGGTAGTAGTACTAAAGCATCTGATAGGTTTTAAAATGTACAAATTTGTTAGTTTTATATACGGAAATCACGTGCAATGCTTACAGAATTTAACCACAAAGAACTTTTTGTAGTTGGTGTTTTTTAACTAAAGTTTTTATATCCTTTATAATATGCTGGCTCACAGCAGCGTGTATCCTTTGTGCTGTATCAAGAGTTAAGAATCTAATGTCTTGACTCTTGAGCACAGTTCTCACTTAAATATGTTGACATTTTCTCTTATCCTTTTTGGCCGTTTTTAATTTGTTTGTGTTTATTTAGATCTTTGGATGGAAATAAGTTAAGTTATATATAAAACCAGAATATGCTTTTGCATATAGGATATTAAAAAGGAGAGATGGCAACTAACTGCTGAAGGCAAAACATATGCTGCTAATGGATCTCCAGAATTCCAACTATTCATGGCGGTCCCACCAGAGGGTATTTCACGGGTAGAACTGCAGGTAAAAAACCAATCTTGTATCCACAAGACAAGATGGATTATTGAAAGTTAAATTTCGCTTTCATCATTTTTTATCCGAATTTCGCTTTCAAACTATGTATTTAGTAGAATTGGGTTTTCTATTCAAAAGGGGGTGGCGGCGCAACTTGTTGCCCGACTACCTGCCATTGCTTTGTAATTGCCCTTTTCGTGTGGAATGATATTGCAGTTTATTCAAAAAAAAAAAAAAGTTCATGTTTTTATTTTAAGTTATTACACGATAAATGTTTATTTTAAAAAAAAAATTAATTGCATGTGATCCTTCATTGTATGTATAGTATAGTCTTGGATTTTGATAATAGTTGGTTGCTTGTTGGAAGATAATCAAGATATATATATAATAAGTTAGTTACTCAAATGCAGAAAAAGCTGGGAGACTCGGTTTTCAAAATAGGCTGCCAGCAAGCGATAAAAAATAAATGGGTGGAGATGGGGAAGTCACAAGTCTCTAGAAAGGTAAAGTTGATTGAGTTTCAAGGATATATTTTATATATGATGATGCTAGTTTTTTTTTAACAATATAATCCAAAACTAATTTATCATTATTTTTGACTTGACGTAGGTGGCACATGTTGATGATAGTGTGAAGGATATGCTTGTAAAGATAAACAACGGAGAGGTGATGAATTTACCAAGTCCTTACTTTATTTAGAATATTAATCACTGGTTACCGTTGTGAATTGTTATAAACGAAAGTTTATAGTAACGTGTATTTATTTTATGTGTGTGTGTGTGCGCATCCGGCAATGGACTTGCATGTTTTCTTAAGGAATTAACATTTAAAAAGCTGGTATATCGTTGTACGGGAGGAGTGTATAAGGGTGGATAACTTGTATCTTTTGTCCAAACATAAACTTGTTTGTCTCATTGTTTTATTCTTACATGTGTTTGACTGTTAAGATTAATTATTTCAGGCCCCCAACCAAGAGGATATCGATGCTCTGAAGCGAAGAAAACTTATTTCTCCTCAGTAATGTTTCTTCATGACGTCTTTTTATTACGCTTTGGTTATACATGAAGATAAGCTGCGTATGTATTTATCAACTTTATCTTCTTCATGTGGTTTTTATGTTTGTACACTTTTTACAGGGTATGGAAAGGCTACTCTGTTAAGAAAGGTCCTAATTATGCACCAAAAAGAAGGAAGCCTGCCACCGATTTAACAAGAGAAAATCTGCCAAGGTATTATAATGTCTTATTTTAATTAATTAAGTGATGGATGCTCTTATTATTGAAGGAAAAACAAGATGCTCGAATGCTTATGATACCTGCATTTTCTATTTTGTTTTTTAAGTGGCGAGTGGAAGGACTTGCAGTTTAAAGAGTATAATTTTCTCGCTAAAGGTTTTCCAATTGAAGGCGGTTACCTCCATCCTTTACTTAAGGCAAGAGTGCAATTCATCACTATCTGATTAGATGTTTCAAATATCTTATCTTGCTGTCATCGTTTTGTATAATTGCAAACGAATGGGGGTTCTATGGTTGAGACATGTTGTCATTAAAAAAGATGCATATATCTAAATATCTAAGTTATTTCAGGTGAGGCGACAAATGCAAATGATTTTTCTTCAAATGGGGTAATGTCAACTATAACATTTCATATGACATCATTTTAATGAATAATAGTTTATATTATGTAAAACCCATTTGTTTTATTGTAGATTTGAGGAGATGCCTACAAATAATTATGTTGAAAGCAGGTAGCTATTGTATTCTTTCATTATACAACTTGATTGTTCATAACCTTGTGTTCTTCGTTAAAAAACACAATTTTTATCAATACAGCTTCTGGAATTTTGATGCACTTTTCCAACCACAACAGCACCCTGCCCGTGATTCACACGATACATTTTTCTTAAAAGGTATGCTCAAAGTTTATATTTGTGTCAGGTTTATAATTTACTCTAATGGGTGACGTTGCAATGGTATATGCAGAACCTTCTACCACAAAAACGCTTCCGGAAGATTATGTTGAGAGAGTAAAGCAGATTCATGAGTCTGGAGGTCATGGATCAAGAGGGTATGCCATCATAAGGAACATTTATATTATACCTTCACCTTTTTAGATTTTTTTTTTGGTAACAAGTATAGCAACATTTATGTTGTAGGTATGGGTATGACTGGAAAAGAGAGGAAGCAAATAAAAACTTATTACGAACTCATACAACTGCGGTTTCCTCAAGGATGCTGTACGCACTTGCAAAGGTTTATTTATCAATGTACCTTTCACGTATTTTATTTTCATGCACGTTTGTGTAAACAATTTTTTAAATAAACAAGCGTAAAGAAAAATGTTTTGAAGAGATAAATATGCTTTTGTGTTTTAACCTTGTATATTCTTCCATTTGGGGTTGAAGTAAGAGTTATAGGGCTGCATTTTAATTTATCTGCTAAAATTTGCAGAAACCTTTCGAAGCCAAAAGGTACTATAGTATTGATCGGGTCTTCAGAAATGAGGCTGTTGACCGGACCCACCTGGCGGAGTTTCATCAAATAGAAGGTATTTCTGTCTCTATTTGTTATTGTATACAATGAAATACTTGCTACTATTGAAAAAATGGAAATAATTTTCTTTTATCTGTTTGAAAATGATGGTTTTATAATGAACGGGCGTTTGTTATTTCTTGTTGGAAAAAAAAACTCAGTTATCCATTATCGGGAAGTGTGTAATTTCAAAAAATTCCCTATTTTGACAAATTCTCAGTAATTACTTAAGTTGAAGATTAAATATCATATGTTCTTATCTCGGGTCCTGACAGATCCAGTTATAGTTGAAGTTGCCACAACTTGTTTTATTTATTTTTATTTATTCTATTTATGGGTTGTTCAGGGTTAATATGTGATCGTGGACTAAGTCTCGGGGATTTGCAAGGCGTGCTGCATGACTTCTTCTCTCGTTTGGGTAAATACTAACCTCCTTCATATTAAGGGTGATACTGTAATTTGCTACAAGTAATATGATTTAAATCAAATATAATCTTTGTTTATGCCAAATCATTTAAAGTATATTATTCTTAAGCGTATCGAAAATACAGTATGTTCTCATGCCATCTTTTGTTTCAGGAATGTCCAAGTTGCGTTTCAAGCCTGCTTACAATCCGTACACTGAGCCGAGCATGGAAATATTCGGGTACAATTTTGTTATTTTAGTTAACAACTGTAATATGGATACGATAAATGTGATGTATTTAATTTGATGTGGCAGTTATCATGAAGGCTTAAAGAAATGGGTTGAAGTAGGAAATTCTGGAATGTTCAGACCTGAAATGTTACTTCCTATGGGACTTCCGGAGGATGTTACAGTTATTGCTTGGGGTCTTTCCCTTGAACGGTATGTGCAACAAAACAATTTTTTTGTTTCATTTTGACCCGTATGAGATAAAACACAATCCACACTATAACCCACACCATGCTTGTAAAGTACCTACTTCAAATTCATCACCATGTTATATATGTTTAGTTATGATAACTCTTTTAACAATTTATAAATCCGTTTGGTATACACCAGGCCAACTATGATACTTTATGGCATTGATAACATCAGAGATCTCTTCGGTCACAAGGTATGCGCAATTGCATTGATCTGTTCCAAATAATGAAAAACCGGTGGTGTGATTCTGTTTTCGCTTTTTTGCAGGTGGATCTTGGTCTCATTAAGAGTAACCCTATATGTCGTATTGGCTTATAATACAAATACTAGAATGAATGGCCGGTTAATATATGTCCCTCTTGAATGATGGTACCCTTGATTTTCGTTGACATAGAATACATGATCATTCTAGTTGTTGAAGACAAAAACTGGATGCATAGTCTTGTTATGTTTTCTTTTTGGTATTTCAAAAACATGTTTTTTGTAAGACTAGATCCTTAATTTGTTGTGTCATTAGACTTTCTGCACGTGCAATCATATACTTGCATCACAAGTTGAATTTTGATTTGCTCTTAATTAGTGTTGGTTATGCTATTTTATGTGTGCATTCTTGTCAACTTGTATATTAGCTAGTATGACTCGAATGATTTAATTTAGCTTACTTTGGGTCTCAAATATCTTTGGGTCAAACTCACTTTATTTTTTTTGAACGGTCAAACTCGGTATATATTTTTGGAACTTGGAACCAAACCCAAACACCAAAAGTACGCCGCAAGTCCACAATGTCTCCAAAATCAAACTTACACCACATACTCTGATACTCCCAACAGTCCAGCTATACAATTTTGCTCTGTTTCTGACCCATAAAAGGTATCCTCTTTGACATCTTTAACCAATTTGTAACATGATACCCTTCTATTATTAACAATGATCTCATGCGGGCTCTTCCACAGGTTCCATACTGAAGTCATAAAGATCGCGTGAATCTTCTCTTCTTGCTTGTTACTCCTAGGCTTACTATGAACTTCAATGGCTGTGACACCGAGGTAAAGGAGTTTGGAATTGGAATTTTACACCCGACACAAATTTGTCACCAAATCAGTTTTGCCGCAACAAATGATGCAATCAAATGGTCAGCTGATTCATCAGCAAAGCCACAATGAACACATGATTAGTTCAGACACGCCACCCCTCTCACCAACACTTGTTGAAATTTTATTCATCTCCACCCGTCACACAAAATAGTTATGGGTCATGGTGGGTTGTTTAAAAACAAAGTAAAATTGCAAGAGGGGGTCCATTCTGGACGTTGCCCCAATTCGCCCCCTAGCAGCGTTCTCGAAACTCAACAATGCAGAGACAAGAATGCCACGATTAGAATGAACTAAATTGACGTACACACATATAAAACATGTTTACAATCAGGGGCGCAGCTTAGTGGAAGTCCGAGGGGGCGCTCGACCCCTCGAACTTTTCGATGCGTAGTGTTATGAATAGTAATTCGTATAGAAAATTTTTAGGTATATACATTTCCACCCCTGGTTTCGGAAAATTGGGGGGGGGGGGGGGGGCGAAGCTTTGCCACTGTTTACAATAAGATTTATCATATTCTAAATACATATCTACTTTAATACTCCAATTCACATTTCAAATAATATTATTTAAATGTAAATATAAACAATGAATCAGTGACTAATTTTGCTCGCTAATACTTTTTTTTTTCATAAAGTAAGTTTAAATAAAAAACAAACTACACAAATACATTTAAGCTGGTCTAAATAAAAACTAATAAAATGAGAGATACAGTTTTCATTTGTAAGACCACCTGTAGTGCCAAGGTTTTGGACGTTTGGACGTAGAGTGGGCAAAAAACGCCCCAATCATGGGTATACACCTTGTGGGCGTTTTTAGTGGATTTTGGGTTAGGGCGTTTCCCTTAAAACGCCTGATTCAAAAGTGGATGACCAATAGAATTTTTGTGATGGTTTTTTATTTAATTCAATTATAATATCTAATCATTGCAAGAGTTTAAGCCTCACTACATCCCTTTTTAACTTCAAGCCCCTTTACTGACTAGGCTGCCACGTCTCGCTTCATGCCAAGGATGAGGGCATTTGTTTCACTCACCACTACACATGTTCTAAAAACAAACAAGAGATGACAAAAAATAACACAAAATACTTGAATTAGTTATTATGATACCTTTGACTAAAATTCTCATTTAGAAAATTCATCGAGTTTGTGATCATATAGTGGGAGACGATAAAATCAATATAGTAGGCTGGGTTAATTAAAACTTTAATATTAAAAATAATCGAAGGATTGAGATATTCTTGTTATCAAGTCGTGAATCTTTATGGCAATAATGACATAGGTATCTATTTTATCACAAGTATGGTTGTAAAAGTCCCGCCTAGGCTCCGATTACTCCCCGAGTACTCTCTACAAGGTAGGCTGTCGAGGCACGAGTACTGTTCGCCTAGACCAATTACTCCCCGAGTAATCTCCGCCTATGCTGAGTACTTCCCGAGTACTCCCGAATCCGACTAGGGAGCATTTAGCGACTTTTGCAACCATGATCACAAGGTATATTTAATAACTTTAAAGCACTAGTTAACATGTTATAAATCTTCAAAACAAACTTCTAACATTGAATTCTTTGTTGTGTGAAAAAAAAAATCGATTTCATCAAGAGCAACTCTCAATTTTAGTGGCAAAGGATAACCTGTATTATTTCTATTGTTGTTATTATATATATATACAGGGTCAAGATTTAGAAAAAACGGGGGAAAGCGTGATCGTTACCTCGGTGATCGTTACCAACTCTCTTTTTCCAAAGAAACTTTATCATGCCAACCACACCATCAAATCTTATACTTAACACTTTTATTATTTGTCAAATTTCTACTTATGCAAAAAAATCTCAAACCTCATTGTTTCTATCAAACGTATTTCTTACCCTACAATCTATTTTACGTAAATCACAATCACGAAATTCCTAATCACACCTTAAATGCTTTATTACCCGATTTTCAAAATTTTTTGAAATGCTACCTATCAACCTAATCGATCTAATGAATCTCTTGCCCACAAACTTCATACTCGACCTAATCACTAAAACACACTCACATTATACTATTATACTAAAGACGTTTTATTCCCAATAGGGAACCAATGAAATGTTCACTTGTGTACATATAAAACGTATAGATGTCGCTTCGTCGACCCCGATTAGTTGGAAAAATATGATCAATTCGTAGTCAACTTAACCAACAAATGCAAATAGCCTATCCATACACCCTCGAGACTTCGATTTCCAACAGTAGATCCTAACTTAGAATTAGCTCTCCTACCATAAAATCCATCAATACCTTAGAACAAGGATGAAACTCTTACAACCCTCGTCTGTACTCACAACCCAAGAAACTCGATACGAACCACACCTAGAGGAACACCCAATATCCACGACTAGTAACTATCCATTCACCATGCCGCGAACACCAAGGAACTAAACCTATAGACACTACCATTCAACCAACTTACCACAATCGTAACCCTACACCTACAAGACTATACCAACGAAGTTCGACTATCTATAAGTTCATTTTGCTAAAATTTTATTCAAAACCAAATTTTTTCACGAGAAACTTCAAAATACAGCTTTCGTATTTTAATACAAAATACTTTAAATGAAGCAAACTCTCTGCTTTCAAAAATCTTTTCAGACACCACTAATACACGATTCTAAATCCAAACACGTGGGCAAGGAAACTTCATAGGAGCAAACAATCTACGCCATACGTAAATCTCATTCTTTGGAAACAAAAGTAGCATTTTCTTCTTACAAAACACATCTCGCATAACAAATGGATACTTTATATTCTCTTGACATTTACAAATATGATTCTCCACTCCCAACAAACTCAATCCATTTTGATTAAATTTTCTTAAACAACTACACATACATATCAACGTACACGTTTTAGTCAATATTTCATGACAATCTGACACATATTATCATTTCACTTCGTTTTTACACACTCAAAATTTCTTGATCATTTTATATGCTTAAATTCGTTATGTTTCAATTTATACTATATCCGCAATTGTCATCAATCATACTCATACTACTCATACATTCGCACCTATACGTGAGCATAACCCGAGTGGTTCTCTTAAGTTGGTCACACACATACTTAAACATAATCATGCTTACATACGTTATCACACGCACACATTCTCACTTTTAATGTTACTGCATACCCTGACTCATACACTACTAGTACAAACTTGCGGATCATGCAACGACCAATATAATCGCGGGTGCACACGGAATTATAGTGGTAGGCGCATGAAAACCATAGGGTGTTCTACTGTGTATGGTAAGACACGGAACGTAACATGACACTGAACAATGAAACAGACGTAACATGGTTAGAACATGGTGGATACGCCGTTGGTACTTCCTATATATAAGTGTTTTTTTTTACCATATTACCAAACTTTCGTAAAACATGTCATGAGAAATTCGGTGTTTTCCCTGACCTGTTTGACGCGATTAAACAAACTCTAGTAACTCACAAACGCACTGCTAAACGCGCGATATGCGATTATCCATGACGAAACCTCATCCTCAACGCTTCATATTCGCATTATATCCAATAATCATACCATTCTTACCCTTGCATTCATCTACCGAATTGTTCGTTCACTCTCATACCATGATTATTCTCAATTATTCTTTTTGACATTTTATCCAAACCTAATTTACAATAAATCGGCCTAAACATTCAAGCCCTTAAACAAATATCCTCACCAATTCACTTCTGTCAAAATACTTCTTTACTTTAAAGACAATCTTCCATACTTTATTACGCACAAACTTTACTTAGTCGACCCATTAGCACCAAAACCTTTTGACATCATAAATCCTACCATCATAGTTTTTCCACAAATAAGAAAATTTTATGCAAACATGTGATTTTACTAATACGCATTAAAACCGATAAAACTTTCTTACAACCTACGGTGCGGACCACACTTTTCATCAAAATACATTCTATTTTATACGAAAACTTTTCTTCTTAGGTAACATCCTTTTTAAAATACATCCTCCTTTGAGTTACTCAAACTTAGTGAAATTCACTTTGCCACACACATGCACATTTTACTCATACTTATGAGGGGCGCCTCATATCACCTTAGTCAAACAAACTACTTTTACAAACCTACCCTTTCGTTCCTCAAATTCCCATACATTTTCAACACGCTTCAAACTTCAATATTTTGATTTTAGCCAACCATATTAGCCAAAATGCTTTTTTCCAAAGTCTTCCTCTTGAATAAATTTCGGGACGAAATTTCCTAAAGGAAGGGAGACTGTAACGCCTCGTTTTTGTAGCTTTCCTTATTTAGAAAGTTAGTCTTGTATTCTATTTATGGAAACTCGTATTCTCTTGTAATCGTATTTCATTTCCAATTATTGTAATCCGAGGCTTTGATCGTAATAAAACTTGGTCATTTTACATAAGTTATACATTTATTATACGCACTTGCTTTACATTCAACTTGAATACATGTTTGATACACATTCGTCACTCATGAGAATTCTACTTATTTTACGTACAAACTCTCGTAAATACGTGTTTCAATACTCTTATATACTTAGTCATACATTCTCAATACTTGATTTATACTTTCATGCGTGTATTATACTTAAAACATGTTAATTATAGAAGTTATGCCTTAAAATATACTAAACATCAAAGTATAGGGGCCATATTGTAAAAAATGGAAACTGGTTTTGCTAAATGAGGCTTGGCGCTACGCCAAGCCTAATCCCATTTGGCTTGATGGGGCGCCAAGCCCCTCAATCCGCAGAATATTGTTTCCCTTTCACGGGCTGGCCAACTTCTCCACCTCCAAACTCACCCAATCACCTTTAAACTCCATTAAAACTCTAACCCTAATCCATCACTATATAAACATACTTCCTACCTCCCATTTTCACTTTCCCAACTCCATTACACTCTCATAATGCTCTCAATTCAGCTGAAATTACAAGTTATGGCAGATTATTCTAAGAGCTAATTATGACCATCCGAATCATCCTTGTGATGATTTGTGTATTGGTGAATCATACAATAAGGTTAATCCTCCATGCTTGACTTACATGACAATCTATGAAACTTATGATGGACTTAGCTTAGGATTATTAGTAGAACTATATAAATATATGTATATATATGAACATGGCCGAATTTGTGATGATAATCGGTTTATGATTATTCGTCATGAACTTAGGCTAACTTATCTATGATTCTAAGTCTCTCGTTGTTGATTCTAATGGGCAAACTAGGACCCATGAAATCACATACGACTTAGTGTCAAAACGAGTACGTAGACTAGATATACTTTTATGCATACATACTTTTGTACTTGAATTCTAAATCCCGAATCTAACCCTTCCATAAACCCCGTATGACCTTACCTTCGATTCTCCATTCTCAAACAACTTGTCAATCACGGATAATCGGAAAACTTTTGCAAAATTATGAGTATATATGACCCCCTTTTCCTTTTACCCTTTTTGGTGCAATACGTTATACTATTTAAACACCCGTAATCATACTTTATGCTTAAATCACAAAACACAAACAATCCAATCATACATGCTTAAATACGTGAGACTTGATTTGTATACGTGGATGATTCTTTTGTGCGATTTACTTGTCATTAACTTCGTTTGAGCCTCCCCTTAACATGTATAGCGCTATAGGAGTAACGCACCACTCGTATTCTTGAGGTCATGTTAAGTCTTTAATTCTTGCGGTAATCAGATGATTGACTTGTATAATTGCATGCCATGTTTACATTAATCTCGTTAACTATTTTTGTCACGTGGATTGTTCAAACTCTTATACATACATGCTAGTACTCAAAACTTATATACTCGTTAATACTTTTGTATTAAACTATACTTTAAAATGTATTGCAGGATGTTGATGATGATGATGCACGAAATCTAGTAGGATGCCCAGAAACGCACCAAACTTTAATTCGTGTTTATTAGTTTAGTCATTCGATAATTGTTGTAATTCTTTTATTTCAAACTCGATGTATTCTATTTCAAACAATGTACTTGATATTAGCAATGAAATGAAATTATTTATTAAATACTTGTCACATTTAGTATTATGAAGTCTCGAGCAATCTCGTTCGTCTCACTCCGATGTTTCCGCCATCGGTTGGGGTGTGACAGTCCGTAAGGTATTAATCCTTATGGTCTGTAACCGATAGCTACAATGTTTATTTTGCCTTACGATCCGTAAGGCTTTAGGCCTTGCGGTCCGTAAGGGTCACTTAGAGGCCAAATCTTTGGCATGTTGACACGTATGGTCCTTCCACAACCAATCTTCCACTATTTCACAAATATGGTCCCTCTCGTCCAACATTGTGGCATATTTGAGAGTTGATTGGACACATGTTGCCATATGATTCGATATAAAATTCCAAGGTGTTACACACCTGCATTCTCAAACATTAATGCTATTCTCAAACATTAGCATATATGGTGATAAATTTCATTTTGAAGATGAAGATGGAAAGAAAATTATGATTCAGATCCGGTTTCAGATCCATTCCTATATTCGCCTCCATCAGTGGCATACAACCCCACCTTATGTTTGTCTGCTTTGAACTTCTTATCCTCGTCAACACTCCCACATCTATGGCAAAACACGACTCAAACCACCAATGCTTACCACATCCCACCGCCGCACCATGGAATCACCAACCAGTGTGGTTGTGACTGCCACAACGGCTCACCACCGGCCACCGCCGCACCATGGAATCACCAGCTTCGGGACTAGAGAGAGAGATGAAACCTATCGATTCCAGAGCACCGGCAACGAAGAAACAGTGATGGAACCCATGGCCCTAGAAATCCGGTGGTGTTTCAGATCTGAACCTTGTTTAAAAAATTTGTTGATTTCATTCGTCTTCTCTAAAGAAATAATCGACGGTGAACGCTTCAGAAATGTCGATTACCTTAAGAAATTTGTCAGTTTGAGGTTGGGGAGATTTGGAGGGGATACGGGTTGGGGAGATTTGCAAGTGGTGATATGTGGGTACCAAACATTTTATAGAAAGAAGAGAAAAGGGATAAGGCTGATGTATGGTTAGAGAAATGATAAAGTGGACAATTTAAATAGATTGTGGTAAAAAGACGTAAATGCCCTCATGTTCAATGCACATGTTATACTTAACTAAAAATTTTAACCTGGTTGGTGCCAAAGGACATAAAGTGTAAAGAGTTTTTCAAATAAAAGATTATAGCTGTAATTATTGAAGTCAAATGTGTCTGTTGCAATTTGATCGAAAAATAAAGGATAAAAATATAATTTACTCCAAAAAAAAAAAAAAAAAAAAAAAAGCATGTTTGGAAAGATAAACCCTAATAAAGGAAAGGGGGCACAATAATCTTGAACATTCATCAAAACCCTTTTTTGTAACGTCTTGTACAATAAGAAATCATCAAAAACTCCCCCATTCATTCGCCGCAACAATTAAGCAACCAACACTTCTCCATCCACACTTCTCTCTCTATTAGGGCTTTTTTTTCTCAACCATCAATGGCCGGAGGAGGTGCTTCTGCTGCCAAATCCAGCTCCACAACCACCGGCGTTCGGATCGTCGTCGCCGGTGACCGCGGCACCGGCAAGTCCAGCTTGATCATCACCGCCGCTGCCGAGTCTTTTCCGACCAATGTTCCGCCGGTGTTGCCGCCTACTAGGCTGCCGGAGGATATGTTTCCGGAGCATGTTCCTGTTACTGTCATTGATACCTCCTCTAGGTATTCTCTTCTTCATTAACTTTGAAATTAGATGAAAATTATGGTCTAGTTGTGATTTTACTTTGTTGTTTGATGATGATTTGATGTTATTACTGCAATTAAATTGATTATTTTGTGGTCAGAAGCAGGTTACATATATGTAGAAATTGAATAATTAGTAGTTTTATGAGGTTATAGACTTATAGTGGTTATGTTGGTCAAAAGTTTAAGATTTACACCTAAGTAGGTGAAAGTTATGGTGTACTAGTGGTTTTAGTTTACTGTTTGATAACTGTTTAATGTTGTAGTCATAATCAAATTGATGAAAAGTGATTATTTTGTGGTCAGAAGGAGGTTAACTACACAATTGAAGCTTGTGATTGGAGTTTGTTGGGTAGAAATTGAATAATCGGTAGTTTTTATGAGGTTATAGTGGTTTTGTTCAAAAATTTAAGATATATTGTAGGTTTAAGTTTTAAAGCAACCACATAAGTAGGTGAAAGTTATGGTGTACTAGTGATTTTAGTTTATCGTTTGATGATGATTTGATGTTGCAGCCAGAATTAAATTGTGGAAAAGTGATTATTTTTGTGGTCAGAAGGAGGTTAAGTAAACAATAGAAACTTGTGATTGGAATTTATTGTGTGGAGATTGAATAGTCAGTGGTTTTTATGAGGTTATAGTACTTGTGTTGTCAAAAGTTTAAGATATATTGTAGGTTTATAATTTAAAAGGAACTGTTTCTTGAGCTTTCGAAGTTGAAAGGAAGTACTTATTTGGAGTGGTGGATGTAAGAACAGTTGTTGTTTGTTTTGATTCTATGTGGAAGTTTGTAAATGATTGTTTTTGCATTACAGTTTGGAGAATAGAGGAAAGCTTGCTGATGAACTGAAGAGAGCTGATGCAGTTGTTCTTACGTATGCGTGTGATGAGCCTTCTACACTTGATCGATTGAGTACTTTCTGGCTTCCTGAACTCAGACGATTGGAGGTATGCGTTATGTTGGTTTTATTTGGATGGAATTTGAATTTTAATTGTTATATTTTGTTTTAGTTTAGGTTTATAGAATATGAAACTATTGCTGGCTTGATTAATTACCATCTTAAACATAGTTACAGACTCTGATGCCCTTGTCTGGCAATTTTTTTTTCTGTATAAAGTAACGTATAGTTTTGGCTCGCGAGTTACAGTGGGTTTTAAAAGCACAAATTTTTGGATGAATAAACTGGTAAAGGAAAGCCACGATATATAAACTTACGTCTGAACATAAACAGAAGGAGAAACATGATTAAAAATGAATCTGTCCATCATTTGATAGAGTTATCACATTATTAATTTCTGTATGAGCGTTGCTCTAATGGCTCATTAATTGTACATAGTAGTCATCAGTTTTTGATTGTTATTGTTATTTTTTTGTTTAAGGGTTGCGCAAAAAATGATATATAAACACATGTACAGGTAAAGGTTCCTGTTATAGTGGCAGGCTGTAAGTTGGATTTAAGGGATGAACAACAAGCAGTTAGTTTGGAGTTGGTGATGTCTCCTATAATGCAACAGTTTAGGGAAATTGAAACCTGTATTGAATGTTCAGCATACAAACATATTCAGGTAATATTATGTTTTTTTTAGTTCTTAGCTTCCGTTTTCAGTATCAAGTTGTGTAAGAAATTTTGACACATGTATTAGTTTCTGTTACCAAAATATTGGGTTCCTAATAAACTTGGCCAGCTATTTAAGTTGGAATGACTTATAATCTTTGTACCATCATTTCTTGTTTTTGTCCCGACACTCTGATTTATATTTATTAACCCCCGTATTATCAGTAGCAGTGATTGCTCATAAAATCCTTCTGCTTTCCATTTAAACTTGTCATTGAACGTTTAAGATTAATTAAATGAGGGGTGTTTTGATTGCACTTTGGAACTGGTTATCTGATTATTGCGACTTGAAGTTGGAATAATCAGTTCTTAGTGCATGGATAAGCAGATTATTGTTCTGATAATCAGGAATATATATAGGTTAAAGTTTAACAATTAGTTTATTCTAGCTACTACAAAAGTAGTTATCTACGCATAAAAGGAACTTACCTATTTAACTCCTTTAAACATAATTTCAAACGCTTATCCCCATTTCACGTAACAAGGTTACATCTCTTCTTTTTCCACAAAGCTGTCCTATTTAGTAGTTCTATCTGCTAAAACACCTTAATAGGTAAGTATTTGTAAAACATCAAACATCTAACTTATCTTATTGAATCTTTTTACAACTTCAAACAACAGCGATTCCAAACACTATTTTCTACAATCCGTTTTACTACAACTGATTATCTGATTCTGATCATTTGGTTACACATATTCACCTTTAAGCCTTATATTTTTTTGGCTATATTTTCAGATCCCTGAGGTATTTTACTATGCCCAGAAAGCCGTACTTCATCCAACAGCTCCGCTATTTGACCAGGAGGCACAAACTTTGAAACCTAGATGTGTGAGGGCTTTAAAAAGGATATTTATTCTCTGTGATCATGATAGAGATGGTGCCCTAAGCGACGCCGAGTTGAATGATTTCCAGGTTTCCATTTCTTGTTCTTGTCCATATTGTTTTTTATACGATGGAGATTGACGTGAACAGTTTCTTTTGTTATTGTCATTCTGAACAGGTCAAATGTTTTAATGCTCCGTTGCAACCCTCAGAAATAGTGGGCGTGAAAAGAGTTGTGCAAGAAAAACTGCCTGAAGGAGTCAATGAGAATGGTCTAACATTAACAGGCTTCCTTTTTCTTCACGCCTTATTTATTGAAAAAGGTCGTTTAGAGACAACATGGACCGTTTTAAGAAAATACGGTTACAATAATGATATAAGGCTTGGTGATGATCAGTTGCTGGCTCCAATTAAAAGAACTCCTGATCAGGTAAATGGTTATTTTTTCTCGTAGTTTGGTGGGCTGATGTTAGTGTAGAAGATGTTGGTCACGGATTTAATGTGAAAATAGCTAGCTTGGAATATGTTTTGTGGTTTTATCAGAAAAAGTGCGTTACTTGCCTCATAAGCAAATTATTTTTGATTTTGCATATGCTCTTCTTTTTGTGTTTGTAGAGTGTGGAGCTGACAAGCGAAGCTGTGGAATTTCTCAGAGGAGTTTTTACCTTGTTTGACAGTGATGGTGTACGTTTTACTTTCTTTTTCATCAGGATTCATGTTTCTGATATGGATAAGGATTAATTCCATATATATCCTTTCTAAGTTTTATAATATCATATTTATTTTTTATTCTGTAGCACATAAGAGAAAACAGTTACTTATAACAGTCAGTTTTACCAAAGAATTAAATAGGAACATATTTTTATTACTATAAAGATAGTTGTCAATAGCGATCGTAGCGATCGCTATTGCGCGCTACGTAGCTTATAGATCCAGTGTCACTATTTGGGTTGTAGCAAGAATAGCGACATTTCATTTATTTTTTTATTTTTAGAAAAACATATAGCAATTAAATATAGCAATAAAATAGCTGGATTTTAGGTTTTTGTTAAATATACATGTAAAATAGCATATATACTAGGGTATTTTGATATAATATACATATAGAATTTTTTAAATTTCTTTTCTCAGTGTAGCATATAGGTACCTTACCGCCATTTGTCGCTATTCGCCATTAACAGCTATGACTATAAATCATCTCATTCGTCTATTTAGTGAAAAATACTGTAGTAACTGATATTGTTTTATTACACTATGGAGTGGGTAAGTATGGTATTTCCGTATAGCTAGTGTTTTGAAAGGGTAAATTTGATATTATGAGATTTGGAAGGATATATATGAAGTCTTGAGCTTTTAAAAGGATATGTATGAAATCGACTTCGTTCATATATTTAAGTAGATTAAAAGTATACCCATCTTTTAATCAGGATGGGGCTCTTAATGCACATGAGCTTGAGGACCTTTTTTCTACTGCACCAGAAAGGTAACGTAGTTTATTCAAAGTTAACATGATTCCTCTATTATTAATTATTATTTTTATGGCTGCTATATTGTTTCTACTTAAAATTCTAAAGGTATAGGGACAAAATATGTTAGCATTAATATTGTTAGAAGGTTTGGGCGAACTTATAAATTATATTTACATACTTGTAAAATCCAGAAAAGATGAACTTCGTGCATTTTTTTAAATCAGAAATTGATTTTGCTATCTTACGTTACAGTCCTTGGAATGAAGCTCCATATGCAAATGCCGCAGAAAAAAATGCACTGGGAGGATTATCACTTGATGGATTTTTGTCAGAGGTATATTATTTATTTTTTCTAACCAAACTATTTTATTAATGTTTATTACTTTTTAGTGTCAATGGAATAGTATTGAAACATACCAATTAGTTGAAAGATTCATAAACCTTGATTTTCTTTTTCAAGTGAGATTTTTTGTTCTACTTTTCTGCTGATGTTACTTTCTTTGGTGGGATGTAGTGGGCTTTTATGACAGTTTTGGATCCAGTACTCAGTGTTGAGAATCTCATATACATCGGGTATGCTGGTGATCCTTCATCTGCAGTAAGAGTTACCCGAAAAAGACGTGTTGACCGTAAGAAGCAAAGCTCTGACCGTAACGTCTTCCAGTGTTTTGTGTTTGGGCCAAAAGAGGCAGGGAAATCCTCATTGTTGCACTCTTTTGTTGGAAGGTGCTTCTTCTGAACTAGATACTTGTTTAGAGGTGGCAAAATGAGCGGGTTGGGTAAGGGTCAAAATGAACTGGAATTGATCCGTTCGTAATCAGTGGTGTTTGACAGCTTTATTTTCTTATGTATATTTATTGTTCGACTGCTAATAACGGCGTGACATTCTCTTTTTATGGCTTGACCTCAGGCAATTTACTGAAGCTTATACACCGACAACTGAGGAGCGATATGCAGTTAATACTGTCGATCAGCCTGATGTAAGTACATTCTTCTGAAGTCTTGTTATACTGGCTGATATTCTTGAAGAGTATGTGCTTGTTTTGCTGTTACATGTAAGTAGAGGTGGCAACCTCGATCCAATTCGACAGTTTTCAACCCATGTACTGTTTGTCCTGTTATCCAATTATTTGGCAAAGTCAACCCAGTTGGCAACTTCTACATATTTTGCTTATTAAATGGTGTTTTCATTGGACTTCTTTTCTCATTAACTTGGTGGTCCTGTTGGCTCATTGTTACAGGGAACAAAGAAAACATTGATTTTGCGGGAGATACCTGAAGATGCTATTGGAAAATTGCTCGTTAATAAGGATGCGTTGGCAGCCTGTGACATTGCTGTCTTTGTGCATGACAGGTAACTGGATATTTGTTGTCATTATTTATTGGCGGCAAAATGGACGGGGCATTAGGGTTAGTAGGTTATTTGTTAATTATATGTGCTATAAAGTTTTTGAAGATAGCGGGTTAGTAGGTTATATGCTAATTATATGTGCTATAAAGTTTTTGATGATAGCGGGTTAGTAAGTTATATGTGTTAAAAAAGTAAAAATATTGTGCGACTTTAATCCATATGAGTTTGACCTATTTGGCTATTATCTTCTTTTAAATTTGCAGTTCAAACGCGTCCTCATGGACAAGAGCAACAGAGTTACTTGTTCAAGTTGCCAGTCACGGGGAATCTACTGGTTATGAGGTTCCTTGCCTTATTGTTGCAGCTAAAGATGACCTCGAACCTTATCCAACTGCAATACAAGATTCAACAAGGGTATGCGTCTTTAAAAGTTATTACAAATACACAATTCATATGTTTTCATGCATCAAAAGTAAACTTATGCAACTTTCAACCTAGTTCGACCCAGGGTTTTTTTTTCAGTTTGAATCTTTAAGATAACTAATGTGGCTGTTTTGAATCATAAAAGCTTGATTTTTACTCATCCATGATTTCATATCTCCATCTACATTTCAAATTAAATGAAGGGTATAATTTTAAAAAGGACCATTATAAATGAGGAAAAGGATAAAAAGGGGAGTGGTTAACTGAAATGTCTAACCTAGTTTGCCATTTGGATGGAAATGGCGACAAAAATGAAATCTCGTGGACCCAGAAGTGGCAAAAGTGACCTAAACTCAGCGACCATTTTGGTATTTTACTCATTTATTTAATAATTTGAATATATGTTTTTGTAGGTGAGCCAAGATATGGGAATTGAGGCTCCTATACCTATAAGCACAAAATTGGGAGACTTCAATAATGTATTTAGGAGAATTGTGAGAGCAGCCGAGCACCCTCACTTGAGCATACCTGAAACCGAAGCTGGAAAAACTCGAAAACAGTATCATAGGGTTCTTAACCGATCCCTAATGGTTGTTTCAGGTGGAGCGCTAATATTTCATTGTTATGTTTTTCATGATATTATCACTTATAGGATAAAAAAGTGTTGTTAACCGATCCCTAATGTGTGTTTCCTCGTTGCAGTGGGTGCTGCAGTTGCAATTGTTGGGCTAGCTGCATACCGCGTTTATGCTACAAGGAAGAACGCGTCCTCTTGAAATCGTCGGTTGTGCTAAAACCACAAACAATGGATCCCTGCTTTCTTTTTGTTAAATTCCATATATTTTGTTGACAGTCTCTGTAAAGAACATGTTACTAGCTTTGTTCTTGACTCGTTGAGACGGGCTTAATTTTTATTTTTGCTATTAGAGGTTTATTTTGTTTTTGTAATCAAATTGATACTCCCTCCATCACATAAAAGGTTGTATCAACTTTGTTTTCAGATATTCCATCTTGTTGTAATATAGTGCACGTTTATTACTGCACTGGTCCAAAAAATTATACCATTGATCGATCAGACTTGTACACTGCGTTGTTGCTATAAAACAACCTCAGTCCAGTTTGGTTGATGGTATGATTTTGAGACCACATTTGGTTTTAAAAGTTTTATATAAAAAGTGTGTTTTGTTAAGTGAACCAAAAGTCACTTTTTTTACTAACTAATGTAAAATAGTTCAAGTACAATCATGTTTGTTACTTCAATATTATTTCAATTTACAAACAAAGGTGATAATATCTCTTTTGTTTTGTATAACAAAGGTGAGTATACCCCCAATAACCAGATACTTATGGGAAAAAACAAGTTAGTTAAACAATGGAAACTTGTTAGCACATAATCACTTCCAAAATGCATATCCAAACACACAGAATGAATAGAGTCGATGATGATGCGTGTGATGAGCCTTCTAAACATCTAAGGTTTGACAACGTGAACTTAACCTTACGCCTAATGCTTGAGTTAAGAGTAAACACTTGAGTCATCTAAGGTATGCTCTTCATTTCAGAAGTTGAATGTCGTAACGATTGTAAACATGTACAACTCCGTTTTTTTTTTTTTTTTTTTAACTTTTATCATTTATGTATCAGATTATATCTAATATATGGGGATACATACATATCAACACCCAAACGACCCCTATGATCTTGGGCTAACTCGTTTACTGTACCTAGAAGAACTATTTGAGCTCCCAAAAGATACGTTTTGCACTATAGGAATCAAAGATTGCACCACATCTGTCATCAAAGGCCGATAATCAGCTTCCCTTTGCACACACATGGCTGCAACAGCCGCTACCTGCATAAAAAGACTTCGTTTTCATTACTCATCTTCCTTTTGTATCACTTTACAAACAAAATTGAGTATATCTCTTTAAACTTGGAGGCAGTGGCGGATCCAAGCCCTGTTTTATGGGTTCATATGAACCAACTCGGTTTGGAAAAAATGGAAAAATATAGTGAGAATCTTGTATGATTTGAAAAAAAATTAATGAGAATCTACACACGAACACACTGAAAAAAGTTCCTGGATCTGCCACTACTTGGAGGGGCATTTAAGTAAACCTCATACATTTTTGTAGCTATCAACGTCTTTTTTAGAGGTGATAATACGAGAGATTTGAAAACTTGGTTGAAATAGAAACTGATCAAGTGAAGCAAGCAAGCAATCAATCATGTTGAAAGTCGCTCAAAGTGTCATTTTACTTGAGTTTATTTTTCAATCTTCTAAATCAGTTTTTAAACAAATTACATGTTTTATTAACATAGATGACAAATTGACCCGGCGTGATTAATGTTATAACTACTCGTTTTGATCTATAGCCTAACATAAATAATTAAATACAAAATAGATCCACCCGTAAATTCATTTCTAATAGTCATGATCACGCATGAGTCAAACCAAACCAAACTAACCTGGATTAGATCCTTTTTTGAAAATTGGCCATGTAGATCTGGATCAACCATCTCCACAACTGCAGCTCTATTCGTTAATCTTGGAAGCGCCTAAGGGGTTCAGTAGGATCAACCAAAGTTAATTAAGCCACATAAACTATATACAGTTTCATTTTTCCTTTTGGATATTTACACATTTGTTATTGTTCGAAGACGGGCCCGCAACTTTTTGGTTGTCGGGCCCACCCATGTACAAAAACAATTTTGTCAGTAATCAACTATGGCGAGTGGTTGCACTCGTGCATGCATAAACTTACCCACGAGACAAGGACGTGCTCTCCAGGTGGGCGGTTAGTGTCAATAGGTACACGTCCTGTTAAAAGCTCTAGCAAAACAACACCGTAGCTATACACATCTGATTTGGTTGTAAGTTTCCCCGTCGAAGCGTACCTATCATTTGGTAAGATATATATGATCATTGGTTATTTTGCCACAAGTGTTTCAGGTCATGTTTAAAGAGAGAAAATACTCACTCGGGTGCCAAATATCCAGTAGTTCCCAACACGCGAGTCGAAATCATGCCATTTAGCTTGTCCGATCCAATCTTGGCCAGCCCAAAATCCGAGACTTTTGCACGATAGTTTTCGTCCAACAAAATGTTGGTAGATTTAAAATCACGGTGTATGACCAATGGAGCGGTGTGCTCATGGAGAAACTCAAGGGCTCGTGCACAATCTAGCGCGATTCTCAATCGGATTCCCCAATTCAATAGCTGTGACCGACCGTCATGAAGATGCAAGTGATCATAAAGACTACCATTCGGCATGTATTCGAATACAAGCAGCCTGTGTTGGTTATCCGCACAATATCCAACAAGATCCACCAAGTAGGGACATTGCAAACGACTTAGTAAATCCACCTATATATTTTAGTGGACAAGTATGAAACCGTCTTATATATCACATTTAAAACAAGTTATATTTATTTTGTTTTACTGTTCTAGTTCTTTACTTAAAATTGATTATGCAAAACAAATATACCTCTGACCGAAACGCACGCTCTCCTTGCTTGCCTTCCCGACGAAGCATTTTAATAGCGGAAAGAGTGCCATCACGCAACGTACCACGATAGACCTTCCCAAAACCGCCCTTTCCCACACGGTTAGCTTCAGTGAAGCCTTGGGTAGCGGATTGCAGCTCTTTGTATGTAAACACTTGCACCCCTTTAGATGTTGCTGATGGCAGGCTGCATGGGCTTTCTCCATAAATACACCCCCTCTCCATATCTAACCTCCCTACAAAAAAATAAATAAAAAAAATAATTACATAATTGAATAAAAAATATTCAGTTTAGAGTTAGTTAGCTGTAGTTTATTAGTTACTTTACCTGTGTTACCATTGAATGATATAATGCTATGAGCAACAAACATGCAGTTTTTTGGGTTGCTGTTGGCGGATCCATTTGGTTTTACGCGACGAAGCAATGCTATGATTACGAAAATTGTAACGAGTAAGATGATGATGATGACAACAAGTGCTAGCACCACAAGGATGGAGGTTTCTGGGAGAATATTGTGGTGGTGGAGCGAGTGGTTCCGGTTTTTGTTGGTGTGGGTTCTTTTATGTGGCGCTGGCGTGACAGTTTCCATAATCGCGATACACGAAAACCGAAGAAGATAGGATAGAGAGAGAGATGGGGGCTTTAGAGGGAATGCTTGAATGCCAAGAATAGTGATATATATATTTATGTTTTGGTAAATAAAGTATAGATATGTATTTTTTTTTCTAGGAAAATCATGAATATGGAACTGTGACCATTGATTAAGTACTCATATTCATGCACATAGAGTTTATCAACCATTAACACAATTACACATAGGATCTTTGTACAGAGTAAATGAAATTTACCTATGTAACATAGAAGTACCAGATTACTAACACGGATCTTTGTTGGGGAAAATTATGTACTAAGATCACATCACGTGTAATTCTTTAATCCTGGGTTCGAATATGACGGAGGGCGGGTTTACGGATTCTATCTGGGTCTCGTGCATGGAGGGCACGGTCTCATGGCGGTCGAGAAGTTGACCTTAAAAAAGTTATATATAGAAATAAATAATGTTCATAAGAAAAAAAATATAGTCAATGTAACAATTTTAGTTATTTTGTTGGTTACCAATATTCCTTTGATTATTTTTTCTTTCAATAGTTTTTTTTAACCTTCAATTATACAATCTTAAAAAAAGATTTATCATTGTTGTATTTATATTATCACAAATAATTTCAGTTTTTATCCTCCTAAAATTCAAGCATTACATGTGCAACTTTTGCTACACCTTTTATAAAAAAAATACCCATTTCTACATCATTAGTTTTTAAATGATGGATATATGTACGTGTAGGGTAGGTTCATTTGAGAACTACTCTTATTACGAGAACTACGGGAACCAATGTGAACACAACAACCCTAAACCCAAAAACCTAAAAAAATAACCTAACTAACCCCACCCCCAAAAACCTAAAAATGGTGGTTGCTAATGGATCCTTATCCTGTGTGTGTATATATATATATATGATAACAAAAAGTTATATAAAGATTTTGTTATGTTTTATAAAACTTTCAAAATAATAATAAAAATATTTGGGTATTCCCTAATTGTGAGGGCATGACGCATGACCTGTCCAAGCACATCACATGATCCTCGCAAGTATGTGTGAGTTTCGTTTTGTCTCTTGTTTTGTTTCCATATGATGTAATGTCTTGGTCGTGCTTGTAAGTTTACTCCATACACATTTGTACTTTATCCATTATTACTTGTACAAAACTAATTATTAGATGTGTCCTTATGTTCAAACTTCTTAAATTCTATATCATACCATTATACCATAGAAATATGTGTTGTATCTAATCATTTTAAATTTATCAAAACGCTAGCTAGCAAATGTTTTGTCTCAGTCAAAAGACCACAACATATATTTGTTTTTTTGAACGTTTTTTCAAATTCATGTATTAATATTTGTTATTTTGTAATTACAGTTTAGAAGAAAAAAATATACCATGGTATCTAATGCATTTACAATCTTCTTAATTGTCCCCCACAATTTTGTAATCATGATCATGAAGGTTTGTAATCGTTGACAAAATTTCGGCATTTTGGTAGGGATCCAACTAGACAGTGGCGGATCTAGAAAATCCGCATAAGAGTAACGTTTCAATAAAAAGGGGTAACGAAATCGAAAAAACGTCAAATTTTTCCAAAATTTACACTACCGTCGGAGCATCACCAGAGCGTCAAGGGGCTGCAACTAGTCCAACCTGATGAGTAAAACATAAATTCGAAACATACGGGATGGGGATGAGAGCATGTATGTAATTAATTTTTAAAAATGTTCGCGAAGATGATATTAGGTGATACCCGAAATCTATACCCGTTTACTTGAATCATAAAATATTTTCTTTTTGTTTTTTCTGATAGAGAAATCTGGTTATCCAATAACTTTTTAGTTCTATATTTCTAATTTCGTTGAGTAATCTATTAGAAAAATAAGAAACGCATGTGGGACATGTATTAGACTTAGAATAGTAATAGCCATCTCAAACTTGACCTATTTCCTTCGTGCCTTATTGCTTTTAGGATAATCGGTGTGAAAGTTGTGTGTGGGTAGGGTGGGGATACCTATATCCCTTTAAACCAATGAATTCCTTTGCAAAATGCAAATGGATGTAGTCTATGGTCCATATATTTTTGTATATGACCACCACTACAATAGTGCAAGTCATTGAATGGAATCACATAGGGTGTAATGAATGAAAAACCGGCCTAGTTAGAGGAAAATAGGAAAAAGAAAGTGATGTATTTTCACAATATGAATTAAATGTTTGTTATTAGTATATATTTATAATCGTACTAATTTTTATAAAACTTATTATGCATCATCAACCGTGAATTTGGGATACGGGAATAAGTCAAGAAATTCAGTTAATATTATGTAAAATGATTAGAATTGAACAATGATGATTAGGGGATACTATTGAAATTGTATATGCTTAACAAACTTTCTATGCATACCTAAAAAAACTAAATGCTACAATTTTAAATCTAAAGTTAACTTTTGTTTTGCTCCTTCCCTCTGGTTTGGTTATTTTAATGGTTTTGCTCCAATAGTTTAAAAATAGTCATTTTCCTCCCTGATCTTTCGAGTTTGTCGTTAGTTTGCTCCCTGTCTCTAACTCAGTTAAAACGTTCAATTAAAAGTAGGGGTATTTCGGTAGTTTACTCCTTGGCTCTAACTCAATTAAAACGTTTAGTTAAAAGTCGCGATAGTCGTGGTCGGCAGGTGGTGGTGGATGGTTGTGGATGGTGGTGGCCAGTAGAAAGAGTGGTTAGAAAGATAGGGGATCAGAAAAGAATTACTTATATACATGTAAATAAACAAGTTATAGGTTTATTTAGGTGAAAAGACTTACATACCCTTACTTTTATCTATAAAATTACCGAAATACCCTCCTAGTTAATGGATTTTTTGGATGGAGTTAGAGATGGGGAGTAAAATGACGATAAGTTAGAAAAATCAGGGAGGAAATGACTATTTTTAAACTATTGAGATAAAACCGTTAAAATGACCATATCACAGGGAGCAAAATGAAAGTTTTTTCTTAAATCTATTTTGGATATGCTTGTTATGAAGCCAATATTAGAATTTAATAAAAGGAAGTAAATTTTGGTGGGTCGAGTAGAATTAGTTCAATATGCTTTTTAACCTTTAGGGGGCAACTTTAGTAAAGTAATTTCCATACACTATATATATATTCATGCAATTTTTGTAAAGGGTCTTTGCTGTGGGTATCAAGAAATTGTTGTATATGTAGTCTATAACGAGTAATTAGAACAAAGAAAACAAACCTGGATACCGAATTAAATCTGTAAATAAATAATTGAATAGAAACCTGGATCAATCTCTGAATTGTGTAAGAACTATCAGATAAATCTATTTGCAGGTTACATGCAATGATTTATTCTTGATGGAATTGAACTTGATGAATCTGTGTATGTAAATGTCGATGATTTCTTTTTGTTTGTAACCGTACGTACATCTTGTGTATCTAATCGAGATAGATTACTCAAAATGGGGCGGAGTGGTGGAAAGAGTTTGGGTTTCCTTGGAGACCCAGGTTCGATCCCCACCCGCTGCATTTGGGGGAAAATGACCCCAACCTTGATTGAGGGGTCATGGCAATGATGGATAAGAGCCTTGAGTGCGTAATAGCCCGGGTTCGAGTCTTGAGCCGCACACGAGTTTTCTATTACCCAGCGGTTACTCCGGCTCTTGAGTGCGGAGGCCGCAACTGCAGTCAAGTGGCTGCCGGGGGGAAATTTTCTCGTGGAGCGCCTATGGTCAACCTCGGATGCCTCACCCGAGGGGGACTAGGGACCCATGCAATGTGGGTGTGATCCTCTCGTCTGTTGGAGTCAATCGCCGTTCAAAAAAAAAAAGATAGATTACTCAAAAACATATCAGCCTTAATCGGCTCCAATCAAGCCAACTTCATGGGTTTTAACCCAAATACAGTTAATTAAAAGTCCACTAACGAAAGCCCATATAATATCTTATATATAACAAAATCAATTTTTATTAAAAGGCCCAAATAATATTATATTATTTATATAACTAGCAAAATTTCTCCGCGCTATGCGGGGGAAATTTGGTTGATATCATTTCGCTTCTTTATGATACCGAAACTCGCAATGGCAATCAAATACATAACAATTTTCATGTTTTTGGAGTTGTCTTCAAATTTTGTAGAAGTTCCACAAATTTATCCTTGGTTTCAAAGCATGTAACAATAATAGCTTATGAAATAGCAAGGGTGTTATGCAAACAAAATATAACCATTAGGTGTTAAGGCAACAGAAATACACAGAGAAATTAAAACCATATATAAATAAAAATAT
Organism: Helianthus tuberosus; assembly: GCA_030545235.1. NCBI lineage: Eukaryota > Viridiplantae > Streptophyta > Magnoliopsida > Asterales > Asteraceae > Helianthus > Helianthus tuberosus. The sequence continues at coordinate 104,859,636 of CM060431.1, read as the reverse complement.
CTCAGCATCTCTACTCTCAAGTTGAATCCAGCTTTCCCATCCCAGGGCATTACAGTCATGCTGTGCTAATTGTATGCATCAGTCATCGCCATGTTAATAACAACAACAACAACAACAACAATAATAATAATAATAATAATAATAATAATAATAATATTAATATGTTTGTGAGTCACCTTTAATATATAAATAATGTGCTTTTAAGTCATTTACAAGTTAAGTTAGCTTCTACTGTAGCTAAGAATTTGTCTAATTATATTATATATATAATAATATACTTAAATAAACATTAATATTAAATTGGGCCCATACTCCCACGTCACCTAACTCGTTAAATTTCTAATGTTATTTCCTCGATCAACAAGTTAATCAAATATCCTTAAAAAAAAAAAAAAAAATCCTAAAATCGTTGATAACACTAAAATACCAACATAATTTGAAGAAAGCTTTGTTTTTTCAAGTGGTGACGGTTCAGTCCATATGGTGTTCAAAATAAAGAATGTGTTGGTTGTTGTTCTAAAAGAAAAGGCTGATTCCAACCCCGAGACTAGCGGTGAATAATAAACAAGAAATTATTCGGTTTGCTGTTTGATGATTTCAATAGATTTTGGCAATTTTTTATGTCAGATTTCTAACTTTGTAGTTCATCTAGCAAATGATCCAGGGCTATCAATTTTTTGCACAAACGTAGATGAAAATGTTATAAACACATCAGTAAAAACAAAAAGCAAAAAAAAAAATGTCGAGTTGGTAGTTACGTCTGATGTAAATTTTTGCATGCGACATTTTTTTTTTATTTTTTGATGGAATAAGTGTCTTTTAAAGATTTTCGATGGAATAAGTGTCTTTTAAAGATTTTCGATTTTTTTTGAAAAAACTTTTTGAAAGACATAGTTCTCATGATTCTTACAACTTAAAGTGGTTCTCATTTTATCCTTTCCCTATATATGTATATGAACAAAAGGAAACATGTAATGGATGGTAGAAACATTCCTTCCTTGCTAAAAACATAATTAGTGTAAGAGATAGATGGGGACTATAGGTGATGGATAATGGACTAAAGGGGTATGGCCCCAAAAAAGCTGCACAGACCTTCATTCAGGTCGCGCGTAGGACCATACTCCTTATTCATCTAGTTGCTTACTGGTAACCTCGCGCGTGTCACATCATCATGTATTGATCTAGCGCGAGGTCTCAACAAGAGAAAACACACATTCAAAACTTAGCATTCTGAATAAGAGCTTTCAACCACACATACCCTGCGCGGGCTAGTTACGTGTCCAGCAAAAGTCGCGCAGGGCTATGGCGCAAGGCTACTTCAGACGGCGCAAGGCTACTTCAGACGACACACAAGGTACAAGTGGCAGAAGAAAAGGGCTAATCCGCGTCCTTCAGGTTCTGCTCAATCGTGCTCCACGATCGTCTGACGTGCAGGAGACAGAAAGTACTTAAGGACGCCTACGTGGCACCAATCACAGGGCAGAGACACCTGCCCCACGATCTCCACTTACCTGCTGAGGACAGAAGGACGGCTAGGCCGACAACTGTGACACGTGGCTCCAATCACGGTGCGCCAGCACCGGAGAACTTCTAGAAGTCACTAACGGTCGACACCAGTGAGACAAGGAGCATTTCCTCTGTGTTGTCGCCTTCCGGCCCAAGGCCCATCAGCCCACATCCTCTTACACCTCTCCGGCTATAAATAAAGACCTCAGTCCACAGGTTAAACATTCTATTCCCTCTACTCTCACTCTTAATACTCACTTATCTCCTCAAAACAGTCGCTTATTCTCACGCCGGAGCCCGGTTAAGAGGGAAACCCCCATATTCCCCTCTTAACGAGTAACGGTGTTCTGTTTTGCAGGATTAACGGATCATTACGGAGCTCAGAAAGCCATAAGAAGATTAACCACTATGGTAGAAACATAAACCAAACTAATTAACCCTAGGATTAGTTCCGTGTTTCTTCATTGGCGCCCACCGGTCTTTTGCAAATCACTTTCATCTTCTTTTTCTGAGTTTTCTAAGCTATTTTTCCTTCGATCATGGCTGGTCAAGGAATCATTCCTGATTTTGGTTTTGGAACAAAATCTAATGCGGTGTTGGGCGAGGATAATCAAAACGTCCAAGTCCAGCACGTTGAAGAAATCAGTGAAATCGAAGTAACCAACACTAGGGGACCCCGCGCGAGTGCCACTCGCATCACTCAAACGGTAACCCCAGTGAATCATGTCGCTGGTCCTTCGAATCCAGCTCCACCTCAGAATATTTCGGCGCTATTAGGGCTGCCAGAAGGCGAAACTCCAGCCTCTTGGTATGCCAAACAAATCGCTATGATAAATGCGGCGTATCAAGCTTTGAGCGCATAGCAAGCAGTCTTACAAGCAGAACCATCCTTGGTTACACCTCAGGGTCCTAGTCAGGGGGCACGCCAGATACCCCCACAGCAAAACCTCCAAGGAAGAGTTAACAAGCCTCATCCCCTAAGAAGACCAAGCGTGTACGACACGCGCGACACACGGGGAGAAACATAAAGCTATTATGACCATCCGTCAAACGTTCAAAGGGGTCCACTTCATAGCCGGCTCGGGCCGCTCAATATGAATTATGAGTGGGATGACACAGACCCGAACGATGACGAACGATCCTCAGTTTTCAACCGCTTGCAGCAGAATCACGAAAATTACAAGCTAAGGCAGCGCATTGCGTATAGCGAAGAGGCAGAGCGAGACTTCAGTCTCGCCTATAGACCGGCTGAAGCTGCAGAACACTCAAAGTTTATCCCGAAGATTGCCTTGGCACCGCTTTCAAGAGAGAAGTTACCCCCGACAGGGGGATAATTCAACGGTTTAACCGATCCTGACGATCATGTCAGAGTATTCACAAGTGTTGGTTGTATGGGAGGATGGAATATGCCAATGTGGTGTCATTTGTTTATCCAGACGCTTACTGGGGATGCTCGCGCCTGGTTCGACAGCCTCCCGCCTGGAAAAATCAGTTCATGGGTTGATTTTAGAACGCAATTCGTAAATCACTTCAGCCAGCAGAGACGCTATCAGCGAGATACGTCTGAAGTAACGAATATCTGGCGTAGGGAGAATGAAGGTCTGGAAGACTTCATTACACGTTTTAACAAAGAGTGTCTGGAAATCGGAGGTGTAGGCGAACAGCTCATGCGCGCTCACTTCAAGAAAGCCATTCGTTGTGCTAGTCTCATCAGAACTATCACTGGCAAGGACGACATGCCCAAAGAATGGGACAAGGTGATGGAAGCCGCGAAAATAGTAGCGCAAACTGAAGAGTCTCTAGCTAGAGCCAAGAGCTCGTACACCGACGATCGCTTTTCCAAGAAGAATGCGGGCGAGTATGACAAGCGCAACAAGAGCAAAGGTCAGGATTGGAAATCAGGAAAACCAAGGGGTTATTAGGAAAGGCCGCGCTATCGAGAGGATGCGCGGGTGACAATTGACAGAATAGGGTATCGGAAGGTAGTCAAGGATGATAACCGCGAAAAACACTGGACTCCGCTCATAAAAACACCAAAAGAGGTGCTAATGACGGAGAACCACGATTTCAAGGCTCCAAGGCCTATGACAAACAAGAAGGGGCATGACCCTAACCTGTACTGCGACTTCCACAAGGATACAGGTCATCTGACTGATGACTGTATCAGCTTACGTCAAGAGATCGAGAGAGAGTTAAAAAGCGGAAAGCTAAGCCACTTGGTTAAAAACGTGCGCAAAAAAACTTGTCAGATCCAGCGCCACGATGATGGGAACCACAAGAAGGTCCGGCGCCTGGAAACCCATATGGTCAACGGACCAAGATACAACGCTAGAGAAAAAGGCAAACGCCCTTACGAACCTTCATGGCAAGAGCAGCAGGTCATTTTCCCGGTAGTGCACGGGGGTCCTCGCGCCACACGCCCCGTTGTCATTACCGGTATCATTGGTCACTACGAAACGGAGTACATCTTCATTGACCCGGGAAGTACAACCGACATCATCTATGAGCAATGCTTTAATCAGTTTGACGATGAAGATAAAGCGAGACTTGAGCCGGTTGATTACCCTCTGTCAGGATTTTGCAACGGAATGGTCTTCCCGTTAGGCCAAATCAGCTTCCCCGTCACGTTTTCTGACGGAAAGCATTCAAGAACCACAAATGTAAACTTCATGGTAATGCCTGTCAAATCAAGGCATGATGTGTTGATTGGGAGAGAAACCCAAGGTGAACTAAACATGGTAACTTCCACACCCCACTCAACCATCGGGTTTCCAACTGAGACGGAGGTGGCAATTATCTATGCGAAGAAAGAAGTAATGTCAGCAGAAGAAGCGCGCCCAACAAAAGCGGCGAAAGTTTCAACGACTGAACCAGAAAAGTGGGTTTTAAACCGTAAATACCCAGAGCAAACAGTGACGATTGGCCACGCAATCTCACCAAACATCAGAACGCACCTCAAGCAACTTTTGTTCAGGAATATGGATATCTTCTCCCGGACTCCGGCTGACATGACTGGAGTCCCGCGCAACATTACTGAACATTGTCTGAACACCTATCCCTCCGTTGAACCAAAAGTGCAAAGAAGGCGCAGCTTAGGGGCGGATAAGACTAAAGCAACGAATGAGTAAGTGTGTGAGCTGCTAAAAGTAGGGATCTTGAGAGAGGTGTGCTATCAAAGCTGGGTTGCGAACCCCGTGATGGTGGAGAAGTCTAATGGAGGATGGAGAATGTGCGTCGATTATACCGATCTCAACAACGCATGCCCTAAAGATTGCTACTCTTTGCCCGAGATCGACAAAAAGATAGACTCTCTCGCACCGTACAGATGGAAATGCTTCTTAGATTGTTACAAAGGGTATCATCAGGTTCAAATGAAGCTTGAGGACGAAGACAAGACAGCTTTTCGGACCGATCTCGGGATCTTCTGTTATACAAAGATGCCGTTCGGCCTCAAAAACGCTGACGCAACATACCAGCGCCTGATGGACAAGACCTTTGCTGGAGATATTGGGAAGCATATCGAGGTTTACATCGATGATCTGGTGATTAAAAGTCCCGAGGAGGACCAAATGTTAAAAGATATTGAGAAAACATTCAACTCGTTAAGAAGTGTGAATATGAAACTGAATCCAGCCAAATGTTCCTTTGGTATGGAGGAGGGCAAATTCTTGGGTTTCGTGGTTACAAATGGCAGTTTTAGAGTCAATCCAGAAAAAGTTCAAGCCATAGAGCGGATGCCATCACCACGAACGATCAAGGAGATGCAAAGGTTGGCCGGCCGCCTAGCTGCGCTTAACCGTTTTCTGTCAAACCACGCTGCAAAATCATATCCTTTTATCAGCACCCTGCGCAACTGCGTAAAAAAGCAAGAAATCAAGTGGACGCCTGAAGCAGAAGTCGCTTTTCAGCAAATGAAAGAATGTTTGATAAAGCTCCCTACTCTGACTACACCGTTCGAAAAAGAACCACTCATCATGTACTTATCTTCTTCGGATAAGGCAGTGGGGTCGGTATTGCTTGTGGAGAGAAATGGAGTTCAGACTCCAATTTATTACGTCAGTAGTGTACTTACAGATCCAGAAACGAGATATTCAACGATGGAAAAGTTAGTACTTGCGCTGCTACATGCCTCCAGGAGGCTGCGCATATACTTTACAGGTCATGTCATCACCGTACTTACTAATTTCCACATCGGCACAATATTGCAAAAACTAGAGACATCTGGGCGGTTAACAAAATGGGCGATCAAGCTGGGGGCCACAACATTTTGTATAGGCCGCGCCCAACCATCAAGGGCCAAGTTCTAGCGGACTTCATCACAGAAGTCCCAGTAGATAAAATCAAAGATTGTGAGATCGTTGAGACTCCCGTAAAATACACGTCCGATGAGTTGTGGTTGCTGTATACTGATGGGGCCTCAAACGAAGATGGCGCAGGAGCTGGATTGCGCCTTGTGAGCCCTGAGAAACATGAATTTACATACGCCATCAAGTTGGACTTCAAAAATACCAACAACGAGGCGGAATACGAGGCATTCTTGGCAGGCTTACTGTAACACCCCGAAAACGGGTTTGGTAATTAAACCACGTTAATAATAATGAACGGGTAAAATAGCGTTAGTGGTAAAATTTACCCGGTGAATATTAGGACTTAGACAAACAATCCTAATATTAGTTATAAAATTTAATAAATGCTGGAGAAAACAATGTTATAAGAAGCCCGAGTTAATGGGACTTAAAATAAAACGGGTTATGACTTCCCGAACCCATTAAGTTAACTAGGAATGTTTAACCTAGTTAGTAAGTGGGGAATATTGTTAGAAATAAGTAGGTTATGCCCTACTTAATTAACTAACCAAACATGAGGGACCAAAATGGGATAACCTGAATATGGTTTTAATTAAACTAAATAAAATAACACAACACACACACAAGTGTGTGTGGTGCGTGTTCTGGTCGACCAAGAAAAGGCTCCCAGGAGCCAAAAACCCTAACTCAACAAGATCCAGCAAATTGAAGGTCAAATTTAGCCCGAATCGGATGCATGAACACATATTAATGATCACCTAGTCGAGGGGATCACAAGGTATGTTGAATTTTATGATTTAGTGATACTTTGAGATTATGATGAACAATCATAATCGAAATTCTGAAATCAATGTTGAATCTATGAGTGTTATTATGATGAAATCTTCGTTTAGAAACAAACCCTAGTTGAAAAACTTGATGAATTGGTGTCAACACTAGGGATTTGGTAATTACCCTATTATGTGCTAAGTGGGTTTATTTACAATATGATGAACACTCGGATTAGAATGTTAAATTGATGAATATTGATTGTTATGATACAAGTTCTTGATATAGTTCATGAACACTAGACATAGAGGTTAGATTTTTGATGTAAATCTTGGTGAAAATAATTAGTTATGAACTAGTTAGTAAATATGTAAAATTATGCACATTAGGTGTTTGTTAAAATGCCTAAATGAGAACTAAGTGTTGATAATGTGCCTAATTGAGTCTTGTGAACTTGATAGTGCAATCATAAGTGTTAATTGGTGATTTGACTTTTAAAAAGTCAAACCGACCATTAATAAGATCGAATGATAATTTTGATAGAAAATACGTAAGATGGAATAGTCATAATTAATGATGACTAATATAACCGTCTTACGAATTATGATTATAGTTTGACGCTTGACAAGCTAGGTGGAGGCTTGGAAATGAAGCGGGTCGAACGAAGCAAGTATGAAGGAAAAGCGTAATTCGGATGCAAGGTAAGTATATCTTACATTAGTCAAATATTTCAGAATATCCTTTTGTCATGTTACGAAAAAGATAATTATGACGTAAGCCATAGTAGGCCAAAAAGTGTTATGAAATGGAATTATAAGTAAAGTGACCGCACGGTGTAAATCGGAGCGAGTCATATATACGAGGTGATAGTAAACGTCATCTCGCTAATATAATCGGTCAATTTGGCCAAACGGGTCAAAAGGTGTAGACACCACCTTTTGACAATATCGACTAATGATTTTGTCGAGTTATATGCTTACAGGAATAGATATCCAATGGGTACTCGCATATTTCTTAGTTAACAATTTCAAAGCAAGGTAGTAAAATCGGATTAATAAGTTGATCCGAGCCAGGTATGTATAATAGATCAACTCATCATTTAGAACTTGAAGTTCTATGAGAGTTAGGTAAAGTAAAAAGGGAAATTCGGTTACCTTAAAAGGTAAACCGAAGGATTTAAATTATAGACAGAGTGTTTTGAAAACAAGATTTGGTTAAAAATGATATTTTGGCCGTACATGGCTTAAGCAAGCCCTTCGTCGTAAAAGAAGAGTTAAAAATGGCCAAAACGCCCTTGTAGGTGAAATTAAGCAAGCAACCCTTAGAAGTTGCTTGAAAACAAGTTTTATAATCAAGTCAATACTTTGAATAAGTATGAAAAACGATTTTAGGTTCGAAAATGCTTAAATACCCTTAACGGGTCAAAATAAGCATACGAGCGAATACGGGTTTAAATGGTGTAATAAACCTATGATTAGAACCTAATATAGTAGGTAACATTAATTTGAAAAAGTGTAGGAGATATAGAATCAAATAGATACGTTTGTTTGATAAAATGCGTAAACGGGTTAAAATTCGGTAAAAAGGCAACGAGGCGAAGGCTTAGAAGTCTCAAAATTTATTAAGCCAAATGTCGGATTTTAACTCCATTTGATGGAGAATTAAATTACAAACACGTAGGAAGAAATGGTAGGTCAAACGGACACGCGGTTTGAAAGATACGGAAGTTTTCGTATCAGAAACGGCAAAATGGAAAGCTGGAATGCAGGGGCCACCGTAACTTACGGTGCCACCGTAAGTTACGGTGGGGCTGAACTTGTTACGGTGAAACACCCCTGAGTTACGGTGGGGGAATATCATTTCAGAGGCCACCGTAACTTACGGTGACACCGTAAGTTACGGTGGAGACCAGGTTGAAATTTTTGTTTTGATATCAAGAGATTAACGTTGGGATTTCTCCTTTCATATTTGTTACCGGACTCGTTTAAACACGTTTTAATCCTAGTATGACTAAAGCATTTCATGTTTATGAAATGTAGGTACATTTTGGATGCCGAAAGACGATCAAGCTCAATGAAGAACCGAACACGATAAAGACACATGCTTCCGCACAATGACTCGTTGTAAATTTTTAACGACGAACCTGATCACGTTATGTAGAATAACTTATGATTTGTAAAAGTTTTAATAAAACCGTATTTCCGATGTATATGTGATCATTAATTACATGATTATTTTCCCAAAATATACATTAAACCTTGATTTATAAGAACGGGTGTTACACTTACGCCTCGCCATAAAAATGGGAGCTCAAAATCTGCGAGCGCATGTTGATTCACTCTTGATCGCCAGTCAAATCAACGGACTATACGATGCAAAGGGCGAAGTTATGGCTTTGTATTTATATCAAGCGAAAGAGTTGCTTCAACGATTCAAGTCCTACAAGGTAGTGCATATTAATCTCTCAGAGAACAAACCAGCAGACGCCTTGAGCAAGCTCGCTTCAACTTCTTTTCAACATCTCGCCAAAGATGTAAGAATCGAAGTACTAAAAAACCCGTCGGTTTTGCTGCTACAAGTGAATGTGATAGAGTTAGGGCAACCTTCCTAGATGAGCCCTATAATCAAGTATTTGCAAGAAGGAATACTCCCTGGCAACAAGGCAGAGGCAAGGAAGATACAAAACAAGGCCTTGCATTATGAGATAAATGGCGGTATCTTGTACCGAAAATCCTTCTTGGGGCCACTTTTGCGTTGCGTGGACCCCCAAGATGCCAATTACTTGATCAGGGAGATTAACGAAGGAATCTGCGGCATCCATACAGGACCGCGCATGGTCGTAGACAAAATTATGAACGTTGGATGCTACTAGCCAGGGATGCACGTCGACGCTTTAAAGGAGCTGCGCAAATGCGACTCCTGTCAGAGGCACTCCCCGAAAACCCTGCGCCCAAAAAACGATCTTATCCCTGTATCCACTGCTTGGCCTTTTCAGCAGTGGGGATTGATATGGTGGGACCTTTCCCAGAATCTCCTGGCGCCGTCAAGTTCATAATCGTGGCCGTCGACTATTTTTCTAAATGGGTGGAGGCCAAAGCTCTCGCCTAAACTACTGCAATGATGGTGCGCAAGTTTATTTGGGAACACATCATTTGCAGGTTTGGCCTGCCACTAAAGATTGTAACTGACAATGGCACCAACTTCGCGTCTGACGACCTCCAGAAGTGGATGAAAGAGATGAACATCGAACACACTTTCTCATCTGTTGTGCACCCTCAGGGCAACGGACAAGTCGAAAGTGTTAACAAGAGTATAGTTGAAGGGATAAAAGCACGCCTGGGCACTAAGAGAAGAGGCCGGGTAGATGAGTTCCCAAGCATCATGTGGGCTCATCGAACCATGCCGAAAACGAGCACTGGAGAGACCCCTTTCAGCCTAGTCTATGGCTCAGAGGCGGTTATCCCAGCCGAAATTGGCCTGCCCTCGCCGCGCTTGACAGCAGTCAACACAATCGATAACGAGGCAGAGCGTCGTCTTGACTTGGATTTACTTGAAAAAAGGCGTGAAATTGCGCGATTTAAAAAAGCCAAGTACAAGACACAGCTGGAAAGGTATTACAATACAAGAGTGTGCATTTGTACCTTCACTCCTGGAGAGTATGTCTTCAGAGACAATTAAGCTTCAAACACTGAGCGCCCAGGAAAGCTAACACCCAAATAGGAAGGCCCATACTTAATACACGAGGTGCTAGGGAAAGGGGCATACAAGTTGCGCACTCTGGATGGATACATCATCCCGCGCACGTGGAACGCGCAATAACTGCGCAAGTGCTATATGTAACTACTCTCGGCCTGGCGCCTCTACTCACTCATGTTGGCCACGCGCCTTTTTAAATTTCCTATGATGGCTAAACACCCTTTGTGTTACTTCCATGCGATGTATATTGGCCTAAGCGCCTGTTTCTTAATCAATGAAAGCATATGCCTTATGTTTTCTTTTATCATGATGACTTCTACATTACAAATGCATGTTAAACTTTTGATTAGCACGAAAACACTTCAGTAAATTACGAGCTCTTGAGTATTGCCTCCAAGGTCCTCTGCGAACATAGCGCGAGACCGGGCAGTTACACTCGCACAAGAGCCACACAAAAATTTATTCGCGCTAACTTAACCAAAGTTTCTAACAACAGTGCAATAATTGTAACTGGACAAAGAGAAAGCAAACATAAACATCTTATTCAACAAGCGCAACTGCGCAATAGTTACATAGAAACAAACCACCATTGATTCAATCCAAAACAAGCGTGACCGCGCAACGGGTTACATTTAACATCTAAAAATAAAAATTACAAGGCACAAAGCCTGTCAATGCTACCTACTCATAACCGTCACCACCATCATCATCATCGTCATGCTTATCACCATCACCATCATCTCCACCATCGTCATCACCAGATGACTTTTCTTCATCAGATAGCTCGACAGTCTCTGGTGGATCGAGGATGGCCTTTAGCCGTTGACACCAATCATCATGCTTCAGCGCCTCTGCAACCAAATCCATCACAGGTAATGATAAATGGTCATAAGCCTTTTCAGCGCGGGCTAACTCAGCATCAGCCTGATCAGTCACTCCAAATAACCTCCACGGTGACCAACCGCGCGTGAGGCATCTATAAGAGCGGCGACAACTCCATCAAGCTCGGACGCATTAAGAATAGAGTTGGCCATCTACAACAAAGGCAATGGATTAGAAATAGGTTTTAGGAAATAAAACTTAAGAAAAAAGAGAACCATACCAGAACTACTCCCCTGCCGCGCATCCACTCAGCCTCAGCAGCAAGAGTATCAACGATGCCCTGAACCTCGGAGTAGTTATTCTGCGCTACATTGAGGGCCGCGTACTAACGTCTCGCGTTTCCTCAGCCTTTTGCTTGGCCTCCTCAGCAGAAGCAGCTTTCCCCTTCTCAGCTTCGAGGTCGATCTCCAAGGACACACTTTTGTCAACCTGCTCTTGCAGCCGATGTTTTAACTCTGCAATCTCGACGTCCTTGGCCGCCAAGTCCTTGTCCTTACCAGATAACTGCGCTTTCAGCTCAGCCTGCAAAGGATAAAGGACTTAGATAATTCTACAAACAAAAAGCACAAGGACAGAAAAGGTCAACACTTTTCGAACCTCAGCATGCTCCTTAGCAGCCTGCACATCTTCGACCTTCCCGGTCAGCTCAGCAACCTTACCCTCGAGTTCGGTAATCTTGTTACGAGTTGCATACGCGCACTGATTATCCTTTTCACATATCTTCTTGAACTCAGCACGCTCTTTGGACAATAGCTCTTCGGCAGCACGAAGCTTGCCCCTAAGGCCCTCACGGCCCCATTCCTCTGATTTTCTGTCAGCCTCGAACTTCGCCTTCTCCTCATCAAATTTAGCATTAGCTTTCTCAAACTCCTTCACTTGCCTCACAAGGTGCTCACGATACTTCTCCCAATCAGCTCGCTCCTTAACCATTGTGCGCCACTCACGTACAATTTTGTGATTGGCGGCGCGAGTATTGGCCTCTCCAACCACATAGGCTTGATACAGCCCATTGTGAGTCCGCGCCCTTTGCCGGTTAACCTCACCGGGAGGAAAGGAGTTCAAAAACCAATCACGGCACGAGCCAAACTCCTGAAATATATCTTTCTGTTTCAAACCCTAGGGAGCTTAGTGGGGAGCATTACCGCGCACCTCCTCGGTATAAGTTTTGTAATAAATATCACCAAGGGTATCCTTTGGGCCGATTATCTGTGGAATATATCCTCCAGCGCCGCCAGAGCTCGCACCACCTGCAGCATGAGATTTTTTCTTATGAATCGGAGAGCCTGATCCCCCAGTAGTAGAAGTTACTTTAACAGAATGATGGGGGGCATCAGGTTGCGCAACTTTGGTGGGTTTCTCAACCTTAGGTTCCTTCCTTTTCTCATGATGGGGCTGGTCAAGCCCCGTGATATGAACAACCTCCGGACCCTGCGCTTTATCACGAGCAATTGTAGCAGCGGTCCCGGTCTCCTTCGGATCACCACCGACAGACTTTTCGGCAGCTTTCTTCTCCCTTTCTTTCTCCTTATTTTTCTCCTTCTCCTTCTCCTTTTCAGCAACCTTGTGAACAGGCTTCTCAGCAGCCTTCTTCTCCTTCTCCTTCTCAGACTCTACCCCAGCAGTCCTGAGGGTCTTTAAAAACAACACCCTTCTTTTCAGGGGTCTTCTTTTTGGCCTCTACAAAAACGGAGTGTTAAATAGAAATAAAACAGCAAAGAAAGCAAGGTAATCAAGAAACTAACCAGGAGAAAATCTATAAAGAGAGCGCAAGTTGCTCTGTTTTCCAATCGAGGGAACCTCTCCGGCCTTCGGCGCGACAGACACACCAGCCGTAGTCTCTTCCCTACTTTTTCTTCTGACCAACTTTGCAGCAGGCTCCTCTTCTTCTTCTTCCTCCTCTTCATCGAGCGCGATATAAGACGGAGTGGCTCCAGCATCTGGGTTTCGAGAACCCGCGCTCCCTGAGCTCTTTGAACCAGCAGCTCCTGTCTTCTCCTCGCCTATACGCGACAAACCTTCAAGTGAGTCACTGATAATAACATAATCTTCCAAGTTACTCTGACGAAGGCGGAGAGTACCTTTGTCAGCAGCACCAGCAGTTTCGCGGCTACTCCCGCCCTTCTTGCTGGTCACCTCAGCGTCTAAGGTAATCACCTTCTTCAGCTTGTTAGGTTTTTTCTTCTTCTCTTCAGGGTTAATCCCCAAGTCACGCAACACACCTGCAAAGATGTTAGACCACGAACTTAGCTCCCCATTCGAAGACCCTACAGACTCCTCGCTGGAAAGGTAAAGAATTTCTTTCCCAGCGGAGGTCACAGCTCGCAAGGGTCGGGGATTGGGAAGATGCGCACCTTCAGTTACGGTAGGAGGATTAGCGAAAGCTCCAATAACAGGGTACATGAAGCGCGGCTTGATCGTATCATACCAATACTGCTCCCCTGACCTCAGCGAGCGCACGCCCATAGATCCACCGAAAGTGGGAAAGGCAGCTTGGTAAAGGCGTACCTCTACAGTCAAAATTCAACAGTTAAATGAAGCAAAATTAAACAGAAAATCAAGGAAGCAACTAACCTCTATCCTGAAACTTCAATACTGGCACCTTTTCACTATCATGTGGCCACTGGTCACTCATCTGCGCCGCGACCAGAACATTTTCACCAAGCACCCGATTTGGAGTGGCGGTAAGCTTCACATACCAATCTTCCTTCTTGGGAATCGCCAGCTCCTCCTTCTCGATCACTTCGGTCCATGGACGGAAGGTCATGGCAATAGGTATCACCTCCTCGCGAATGAAGAAGAACTTCTGTTTCCAATCATGGAAACTCTTGGGTGGATTCAACAAGATCTTTTTAGCAGACCCCCGGCTACCAAAGGAGTAAAAACCCATATTTCGAATTAACTGGTAAAATACCATGAATCTTTCAACTGTAGGCTCTATGTCATGGGCTCGGCATAAGAACTCGAAGTGCCGCACCCTTACCATACCGGGTGGACTCATCTGAGAAATGTGAAACCCATAAAAATGTAGGATATGGGCCAAGAACTCCGTCACCGGCAACCGAAAGTTGCCTTGCAGAAAGAAATATTCAAACAATGTGATATACCCCAGCGGTGCATCGGCGGCCGTCTGATTCTGACCGTGGTATCGTGCATCCCATTCCGGTGGAAACCGAAAACTTCGTGTAATCTGCTCGAACAACACTAAGTCCCATTTAAGGATAGGAACGAGACCTTCTTCACCAGAATTTTCTTCTTGATGTTCTTCAGCCATCATGGATACCGAATATAAAATCTGAATATTCTGGAAAAACTTAAAGATTTGATAAAGATCTTGAAGATATGCCAACAGATCACTTGAAGATTTGAAGGTTTGAAGAAGATATAGAGAGATGATAGCAACAGTGGAAGAGAGATGTCACACCCCGATTTCCACGTGTCACCAGTGGGCCCGGTGGGGGAGTATCATGACGACATGGTTGGCAACGTAATAGTCAAACAACACAATATCAATATGCACAGCGGAAGCAAATTTAAAAAGATATAATACAACCGAATTTATTATTGTAATATCAAGTATCACAACGTTCGATTGTTTAACCACAGAACGGATCGAAATAAAATAGAAACAATGGTTCAACAGACTTCAAGCATCCTAAGCTTGCGAGACTTTTTATTGATGCTAAGGAGACAATCCAGCCAATTTCCTTTAGTACCTGCATTCAGTCTTTTTGGGAAAATACGTCATTTTACACTGGTAAATACAATCAACTGACTCATTTTGAAAAATGATTTAAAATTGGTTTGGATGCACATGGCATAAACATTTTTATAACTTGGGAGAATTATTTAATATTATAATCTTGTGAACGAATTACATATTACTTGTGCGTTCAGTAGCCTGGATCTAGTCCGGGTTAAAGATCAATAGACACACCACATCATAGAGTTATACACTGACAGGTGTACGCCTACACCCCGTGCTCAGGTCGTGGCCATCTCGTAAGATGATGCCAAGGATATCCGGGACATGGTCATTAACCCCCCAAAGGCTTTAAGTAACAAGACTGTTTAAACGAGCCGATCAAATTATTCAACTACCCACTTTAACGGTGGATATTTGATGCCCGATCAAGCGGTATGCTATATACCGTAACCCAAGCCCGTATAGGGAAAATAAGTTAAAAGTATTTACCTGAGCAAAGTATAATTCACAATTAGCAAAATGCACGTAGCTTTTACAGGTCCTCCTAATCTGGAACGAAGGTTTTATAATAACCTATTAGAATCCTAACGGGTCTTTTAATTAAGCTTAAGCTTAGACCTGCTAGTTTCAAGATACGGTACGTACGCACGATTAAGCGAAGACCGGATAGAATGTGATTTAGACCCAACAAGTTTGAAGACTTGTTTAATATGGGTTTATTATTCACATTCTGGATTTTGAGATAACACCGTTAAGGTTTGACCCGTCTCGGCTAATTTATGTAAACTTGTTACATAAACCGAACCGTACGCGTAAAAGGCGTAACGGGTATCCGTAAGAGCCATATACAGGTTTCCTAAGTTAATATGCTTCAAATGTGTTGTGACATCAGTAAGATGTCTTTCATTATGCCCGGAACGAATTTAAACACAAACTATGCCCCGTAGGGGTAGTTTGGTCATTTTTAAAGGTTGTAAAAGAGTTTGAGTGTTAACCTGAGTTACAGGTCTGATGTAATCAGCAAATACACTCAATTTGCTAAGTTATATCAGTAAGTTAAATTATTTATGTGAAATTTATCATTTATAGCCAACTATGCACCGCAGGGGCATTTTGGTAATTTCACATAAGCCGAAAAGCTCAAAACCGGAGTCTGAGTTAATCAACCTTTGCTTACTGTTAAAATATTCTAATTTGCCTAAAATATCAGTAGGTATCAACCCGGGTATGTTCAATATGATTCTAAAACATACTATGCGTTAAAAACGCTAAATAAGGCGATTAAAGGCCATTTCCGGGTTTGATACTTAAATCTGATATTTTTATATTTCCAGAAGTATTAAAATAATTTATTTATCATATGTGATCAGTAGCAAAAGGTTTGGAGTCGTTTAGATATGTAAAACTCATTTTATGGCCCGTAAGGGCAAAACCGACAATTACCGGATTAAGCCTACGACTACTAGTTATGCTCAGCCTAAAATTAATTAAAACTCTTTAAAAATCCCAAAATAATATATTACATCAGTGGGTATTAAGTTTGATATCAAAAAGTAGGCTTAACTAGGCTATACGCTAATTACGCCATTTTATTAACATAAAGCTTTAAATTTGCGATAATGAGCATAACTCCTAATCTACAAGTCAAACTGATGTCAAACTTTGCATACAAGTTTATATATCAGTAATCAAGGTTTCTACACTTTTACATTTTCATAAATCACGTTTTAAGGTAATAAGGGCATAACGGTCAACATATGAGCAATTAACGGAAACATGCATATTAATTGGATAACTAATGAACCAAGGTGCATAATCACAGAGGGTTGTTATAACATGTAACCTAGTCCAATTAAATCTCTGAGCCATTTCTAAACCATGCCTAAACGGATCAGAACTGAAAGTCAAAGTGAAAGTCAAACTATGCGACTTTCGGTTCCGAACCGGGTCTAAACAGGAAATTGTCGGGTTGAACATGTTTAGACATGTTCTTAAACTTATTACTAAGTTATAACAATGATCAAACAGGTTGTATATGGTCTATAATGTTAATTATGCAAAAATGACATTTTAAGCTTCCTGTTGACTTTTTCTAAACTAGTTTGACCCGACTTTTGACTTGGTTAGAGTGGTGATCAGGGGAAACCCTTTTGAGGTTTTATTACCCACATAAATACCAAGCTATAACTACTTTTGATTCGAGATATGACTGAGCCATTGTTGACTAATCTCGAAGTCAAACCGTAATTACGACGGTTTGACTTTTAGCTAATTAAACAAGCTAAACTCAATTAAAGAAGGACTAGCAGACTTACAAGGGTCCTATGCACGAGATAAGATCAGTTGGACCTGCTTGAGAGCTCCAGAATTGATCAGATTGCAAGAAGGAAGTGTGAAGAACTTGTTTGCATAGCAAGGCCTTTTATAGTGAATCAACCCACCACAATTCCTTAACACATAGCTCTATGATCGACCACAACGATCCAACATGTGTCTCTAGTGCTTAGGGGGTGGTTTAGGGGCCAGGAGATGTGAAAAATTGGGTAAAGGTCGCGCACAAAGCTCATGGCAGACAACAGCCTTGTTTCTCGGTTTTTGGGAGGCTGACGCGGCCTGCCTCACGATTAGCCGAACACCAAGCGGGCCGCCTAGGCCTTAACTTCATATTTTACATTTTCTTTTGTTTTGTTACTTGACCTTTGGCTTCACGAAGGGGCAATCAAGGTTATTTCTTGCATTTTGACCCCCTTATAATTACCCACAAGGGCTTTAGGACCTATACCCACTTTGCCAAGTCCCTGAACACTTCCGGTTAACCCGAAAAGTCTTCACTTTCAACGTTTGCACTTTAACCCCTCGCACACGAATTTGATCATAACTTTCTCATACGATAACGAAACTTTATGAAATTTATATCGTGCATTCTAGTGAGCATATTTAACATTTACAAAGTTTCGGGTTTGTCAAAAGGTCACTCAGAGGTATATCTTTAAACATGTTGACACATTTAACCCCCGTAGTTTGTAATCTCTCACTTTTTGCTTCGTATGATCCATGATTTATTCGTTTGATGTTATAAACATAATGTAGGGTTATTATGAAGTATATTTATTCACTGTTGACATTCAGAACCTGTAAAATCACATACTTTCCATGTTTGTCAACTTTAGTCCTTTTATAACATTCTTTCACACGTTCAAACTTTATGACACGTGTCAACACATTATAGGACGTGAATTTTCGAGGTGATACATCCTCACCCCCTTAAAATAAATCTCGACCCGAGATTTACTGAAATAAATAAGGGTACTTTTCTTTCATCGTGGATTCAACCTCCCACGTGAATTCGGGACCTCTTCGGGCATCCCATTTGACCTTTACAATAGGTACATGCTTCCTTCGAAGCTTCTTTACCTGTCGATCTTCAATCGACAAAGGTTTTTCAACAAATTTCAAGCCCTCGTCTATATGCACATCTGTGTGTGGTATAACCAGTGATTCGTCAGCGAAACACTTTTTCAGATTGCAGATGTGGAACACATCGTGAATTCCACTGAGCTCTTCTGGTAAGTGTAATTTATAGGAAACTGACCCGACACGTTCGATAACCTCGAAAGGTCCTATGTATCTCGGGCTTAGCTTGCCTTTCTTACCAAATCGCATCACTCCCTTCCAGGGTGACACTTTAAGTAGGACTTTGTCACCTACTTCGAAGTGAAAGTCTTTACGCTTAGGATCAGCGTAACTCTTCTGCCTATCCCGGGCAGCTTTGAGACGGTCTCGGATCTAGACAATCTTGTCCGTGGTTTCAAACACTATCTCTGGTCCTGATAATTGGACATCTCCAACTTCCGCCCAACAGATAGGCGATCTACACTTTCTACCGTATAATGCCTCAAAAGGCGCAGCCTTAATGCTGGTATGCTAGCTATTGTTGTAGGAGAATTCGATTAATGGTAGGTTCTTATCCCAACTACCACCCAAATCGATCGCACATGCACGTAGCATGTCTTCCAACGTTTGAATAGTACGCTCACTCTGACCGTCAGTCTGAGGATGATAAGCCGTACTAAAATTCAAACGTGTGCCCAAAGATTGTTGGAAACTCTTCCAAAAATGCGACGTGTACCTAGTATCTCGATCAGAGATAATAGCTACAGGTATGCCATGTAGGGCTACAATCTTATCAACGTATAACTGGGCTAACATATCGGAGTTATAAGTCTCCTTGATGGGTAAGAAATGAGCTGACTTAGTCAGTCTGTCAACTATAACCCATATTGTATCATTTCCTTTCCTTGTCTTGGGTAACTTGGTAATAAAATCCATAGTTACCATTTCCCACTTCCACGTAGGAAGTTCAGGCTGTTGTAGCAAACCTGACGGTTTTTGATGCTCGGCTTTGACTTGCGCACATGTCAAGCATTTAGCTACATGGGTGGCTACAGACTTTTTCAAGCCTATCCACCAATAATTTGCCTTTAGATCCTGGTACATCTTATCTGCTCCAGGATGAACGGAGTATTTGGAACTATGGGCTTCCTGGAGGATGACATCTCGAAGACCTCCATAAATTGGAACCCATATTCGTCCATTTAATCGTAAGATTCCGTCCTTGCTAAGAGTTAACTTCTCCTCAGTTACTCCTAGCTTTTCATTAGGATAGTTAGCTTCCAACACAGCTTCCTTCTGTGCAGCTAACAACCTTTCAATCAAATTATTCTTTATCTCCATGCGCTTGGCATTGATTCGGATGGGTTTCACCCTTTCCTTCCGACTCAAGGCATCGGCGACTACATTCGCCTTGCCGGGATGGTACTTGATTTCACAGTCATAATCGTTCAAAGTCTCCATCCAACGTCGTTGCCTCATGTTTAACTCTTTCTGATTAAACAGATGTTGGAGGCTCTTGTGATCAGAATAGATCACACACTTGACACCATAAAGATAGTGCCTCCAAAGTTTCAGTGCGAATACAACGGCACCTAACTCCAAGTCATGGGTGGTGTAATTCTTTTCATGCACTTTCAATTGTCGTGAAGCGTAGGCAATCACCTTACCTTTCTGCATAAGCACACACCCCATGCCAGTGTGCGAAGCATCACAATAAACCACAAATTCTTCTATTCCATCTGGCAATGTCAATACTTGGGCGTTGCTCAACTTTTGCTTCAAGATATCAAAGGATTCTTGCTGCTTAGGGCCCCAAATAAACTTAACCTTCTTCTTAGTTAAGGAGGTTAGGGGTGCAGCAATCCTTGCAAAGTTTTCAATGAAACGCCTGTAATATCCTGCCAATCCCAGGAAGCTACGAATCTCTGTAGGCGTCTTTGGCTCTTGCCAGTTCATTACGGCTTCGACCTTAGCGGGATCCACCTGGATACCACGCTCACTAACCACGTGTCCAAGAAATTGGACTTCTCGTAGCCAAAATTCACACTTAGAGAATTTGGCATAGAGCTTCTCCTGATGTAGAAGTTTGAGAATACAACGAAGGTGTTTCTCATGGTCAGCTTTATTCTTCGAATAGATAAGAATGTCGTCGATGAAAACGATGACGAATTTATCTAAGTAAGGTTTGCAGACGCGATTCATGAGATCCATGAACGCGGCTGGTGCATTAGTGAGCCCAAAAGGCATCACTAGGAACTCGTAGTGTCCGTAACGAGTCCTAAATGCAGTCTTGTGCACGTCTTCATCTTTGACCTTCAATTGATGGTAGCCTGACCTCAAATCAATCTTCGAGAAGTAACTTGCCCCTTGAAGTTGATCGAACAAATCATCGATTCTGGGCAAAGGATACCTATTCTTGATTGTGACCTTATTAAGCTCGCGATAGTCGATGCACAGACACATCAACCCATCTTTCTTCTTGACAAACAAGATTGGCGCTCCCCAAGGAGATGAACTAGGTCTAATGAAACCTTTAGCCAGCAATTCATCTAGCTGTGTCCGCAACTCCTTCATTTCTGTGGGTGCCAATCTGTATGGTGCTCTAGCAACTGGTGCTGCTCCGGGGATGATATCAATCCTGAATTCTACTTGTCTATCTGGTGGTAAACCAGGTAGATCTTCAGGAAACACTTCTGGGTATTCTGAAATGACAGGGATGTCTTTTATATTCGGTTTAGGCTCATCAATAATCACTTGCGCCATGTAGATGACACATCCCTTCTTCAAACACTTGGAAGCCTTGAGCATAGTCACCTGCTCAGGCAGCCCATACTGGGTATCTCCCCGAATGGTAAGTGATTCACCAGACGGAGTCTTTATTACCACTTGTTTCTTGTTACAGACAATTTGGGCCTGGTTATGAGATAACCAGTCCATACCCAGAACTATGTCAAAACCGGCCAACTTAAAGGGAAGTAGAGATAGAGGAAAAGAATGGTTCTTAATGGATATAACACATCCATCTAACACAGTAGAGACGGTTTCTATGGTACCATCTGCTAACTCTACCTCATAGTTTACTTTTAAGGTTTTGACAGGTAACTTCAACAATTCACAAAACTTATTGTCTACAAATGACTTATCAGCGCCAGAATCAAAAAGTACCCTAGCATATACGTCATTTACAAGGAAGGTACCTGTAATAACGTTGTCGTCTAGAACCGCTTCCTTTGCGTCCATTCTGAAGACTCTAGCATTAGTCTTCTTAGCCTCTTCAGGCTTCTTGTTGTATTTCGGGCAGTTGGTCTTAATGTGGCCCTTTTCATTGCAACGGTAGCACGTTGCGTCTTTTATCTTCTTGCAATCCAAGGTTTTGTGTTCCTTGGACTTGCACAACCCACAAGAAAAAGACTTCGACTCATTATTCGAGTTCGATCCGAGTCTGCACTTTCCAAAGTGCTGTTTCTTGCAAATATTGCACTTGGGCTTCTCACCAGAATTATGCCCATCTCTCCTTGACTCCGATCCTTTCTTGCGGTCACCGTTCCCACGGTGCTTCTTGTTCGACTTTCATGAACCATCATCTTCACGCTTTCTCTTCTCAGCCTCCTTATTCCTCAGCGATCTCTGCCTGATCGCATCCAGAGTGAGGGATAAGGAAATGTCAGCTACTGATCTAAAAGTAGCTGGCCGAGAAGCTTTCACGCTTGCCTTGATCTCGGGGGCTAACCCGCCGATAAAACGAGCTATTCGCTTTGGTTCCGGGGTTACTAAATATGGAACCAATCGAGACATAGTGTTGAAGCTCGTTAGGTAAGCTTGACAGTCGAGGTTTGTCATCACCAAGGATAGAAAGTCAGATTCTATCTTCTCCACCTCATGTTGAGGGCAGTAATTTTCCCTGATAAGGGCAACAAATTGATCCCATGACATATTATACAATGGGATTTTTCCGGTGGCCTCAATCAGAGATCTCCACCATGCTAACGCTTCACCCTTAAAAGACTGCGATACAAACTTGACCACGTCTCTCTCCGCACATCCGCTGATGTCTACAACCGTATCCATCTCATCCAGCCATGTCATACAGTCAATGGCTCCCTTCTCCCCAGTGAAATCCCGGGGCTTGCAAGAAACAAAATATTTATACGAGCAACCCTTATCACGGGGCCCTTGATTTCGTATAACCTGCTGAGATGGAGCACTGTGGTTCGAGGAGCGTCGATCATCGTTTTTCTTCAGGTCGTCCTTCTTGGGCGGTGGCTTTGAAGGCTGTGTAGATTGGGTCCTACTACGAGTCCCACTGTACTCTTCATACTGCCTTTCCAAAGCCTGTGTAACAGCGCCGTCTATGATCGCTTTTAATTCAGCACCCGTTAACGTAGTCTGGGCGTTCTCATTTTGCTCCACTGGATGGCTATTTATTTCATTTGAGTCAGCCATTTGAATTGAACTGTTGCAGAAAACAAGGACAATATTTTATTTGGGAGTTTATTATGGAATTACCCCTTAGGGTAATTCGTTAACCATGGTAAACAGAGACCATATTTGGTTAACTTATTAATCGTATTAATTTAGGATTTCAATTAAAATTTATCCTAATTATAAACAATAACAATATATATTAGCACATAAGGCTTAGTCACATGGACAATTTAAATTATAAGCTATGATTTCAGAGAATCAAGACTTTTAAGGTTTGAACCTAGTTCATTGCCCTTATCAGACAGGGAGTCATAGCTACCACTGTCTTTTGGCTCATATGGAAGTGAGCAGGGCCCGTAGGCATCATATTACCACGTATGGTAAAATATGATCATCTTAATTGATGATTTAACCCATGATTCAGAGATCATTAATTTGGGTTTGGAATCTTTAGAAAGATCCTTACATAATAATAATGCGTGTGATTTTAAATGCATCACATCTGCCGGGAGCGTTAACATGTTTTCAGATGTTAACAGGGATTTGAATCTTTTAAACAGGTCTTACCATCATGGTCATGTCTTTATAAGGACACTCAGACTAGGTTTCACACTTTAAGATTCTTATTTTAAAAATTTACATAGGCAGATTATTTTCAAAAGGAATGATTTTGATTTATTTATTTCATATATAAATTATTTATGCACATAAGGAAAACATGAAATTTATAAAACCAACATTCCATTAATTATACATAATATTACACGCTGCCCTAAACGGGTCTTTTCAAATAACAAACTTACCCTCGCAGGGGTTAAACAAGTACTTACCCACGCAGGGGCTTAATTAACACATATGCCCATGCAGGGCTTAATAACATAATTGTCCACGCAGGGACTTATACAAATAACACACCCACGTAGGGGTTAATACAAACAAGCGTACCCACGCAGGGGCTTAACAACCAAATACGCCCACGCAGGGGCTTATACAACAACTGGAAGGATTCAATGATCCTTCTTGTTCTTCCCTTTGATCAAACTTGCTAATCCTTGGAAGAAAGTCTGTCTCTCCCTATGGTCCCTGTGCACTTCCCGTTCAACCTGATCCAGCCTCTGAAGAAGTTCTTCATGCTCAGGTGGGGAGAACCTAGGTGGCTGCGATTGAGTCCTTATGATGGGCCTAGGTTGTATCTGGTACCCTTGTGTTGGGTACCCAACTCCCCATGGGGCTCCGTATGGTCCTTCTGGGTGCAGGGCATTGTAGTTGGCTGCCACCATGTAAGGGTCGGCCTCTGCATACCCATAGTTGTTGTGGACTGGCGGTTCGAACGGGTTGTATGCCATGGAACCTGTATAAGCTGGGATTGGGTTGTCAAAACCCATTGGTGGCGGCTGCGGCATCGCGGGGTTGGAAGGTCCACCCATTTGTGGGTCCTCCTGATGTGGCGGGTAGTGGCTGGCACTTGACTGACGTGGGGAGCTGAAATGAAAGTCTCCCGCACGTGATGACATACGTGCACCTGACCTCCTACGCCTCGGTGGTGGCGGAGGCACCTGATTAACTGGTGGTGGTGGAGGCGGTGGCGTAACTGCCACAAATCGGGGGTCCCCAGAGGAATCTTGATGATGTTGCTGCTGCTGCTGCTCATGAGGCGACGAGTGGTGAGAAGGTGTATAGTACCACTCGTGCTGAGTGAACAAGGCTTGGAAGCTATCCGGACCAACATAGGGCGATCCGTGGAATGAAGATCCGTCTGAGATATCTATCGGGTGGTTCGGAGTACCACTTGCAGGTTCGACGGGGTCCGTATCCTCGTCCATGTCATCCGCATTATCACCGGAGAAGTGATCGTCTGGCCCTAGTGGGTTGAAACCCACGGGTTCTGGTATGAATCCTACCGGGTTAAACTGACCCCGAAACACAGGTGTGGGGTCCCCGTAAGAATAGGGCGATAAAGATCGCTGTAATGGTATGTATGACGGTTGAGGGTTGTTGGGCTCATATTCCGAATGCGGTCCGTACGAATTTTGGACCGGAGGTGTAGAGCTGTGCGAAACGGATCGTCTCGCCGGCTCGAACAGGTTCCTCCTGTTCTGACGTGGATCGTCACTCTCCGTAGTAGACGGAGCTCGCGCGTGCGATGGTCCAGCTTCATTGTCATTGGGGGCGGTGACTGGCCCCTTGCCTCGTCCTCTCCTTCGGAAAAATCTTGGAGGCATATTGTTAATCCTGTCAAAGTAGCATAAGATAACAATAACAAATATAAAATTTAAAGGACAAAACAAAAACCGAATAAGGTGGAATTTGTCCTATGTTATATGTCTAGACTCGAAGGTAATCAAGAAACTAACCAGGAGAAAATCTATAAAGAGAGCGCAAGTTGCTCTGTTTTCCAATCGAGGGAACCTCTCCGGCCTTCGGCGCGACAGACACACCAGCCATAGTCTCTTCCCTACTTTTTCTTCTGACCAACTTTGCCGCAGGCTCCTCTTCTTCTTCTTCCTCCTCTTCATCGAGCGCGATATAAGACGGAGTGGCTCCAGCATCTGGGTTTCGAGAACCCGCGCTCCCTGAGCTCTTTGAACCAGCAGCTCCTGTCTTATCCTCGCCTATACGCGACAAACCTTCAAGTGAGTCACTGATAATAACATAATCTTCCAAGTTACTCTGACGAAGGCGGAGAGTACCTTTGTCAGCAGCACCAGCAGTTTCGCGGCTACTCCCGCCCTTCTTGCTGGTCACCTCAGCGTCTAAGGTAATCACCTTCTTCAGCTTGTTAGGTTTTTTCTTCTTCTCTTCAGGGTTAATCCCCAAGTCACGCAACACACCTGCAAAGATGTTAGACCACGAACTTAGCTCCCCATTCGAAGACCCTACAGACTCCTCGCTGGAAAGGTAAAGAATTTCTTTCCCAGCGGAGGTCACAGCTCGCAAGGGTCGGGGATTGGGAAGATGCGCACCTTCAGTTACGGTAGGAGGATTAGCGAAAGCTCCAATAACAGGGTACATGAAGCGCGGCTTGATCGTATCATACCAATACTGCTCCCCTGACCTCAGCGGGCGCACGCCCATAGATCCACCGAAAGTGGGAAAGGCAGCTTGGTAAAGGCGTACCTCTACAGTCAAAATTCAACAGTTAAATGAAGCAAAATTAAACAGAAAATCAAGGAAGCAACTAACCTCTATCCTGAAACTTCAATACTGGCACCTTTTCACTATCATGTGGCCACTGGTCACTCATCTGCGCCGCGACCAGAACATTTTCACCAAGCACCCGATTTGGAGTGGCGGTAAGCTTCACATACCAATCTTCCTTCTTGGGAATCGCCAGCTCCTCCTTCTCGATCACTTCGGTCCATGGACGGAAGGTCATGGCAATATGTATCACCTCCTCGCGAATGAAGAAGAACTTCTGTTTCCAATCATGGAAACTCTTGGGTGGATTCAACAAGATCTTTTTAGCAGACCCCCGGCTACCAAAGGAGTAAAAACCCATATTTCGAATTAACTGGTAAAATACCATGAATCTTTCAACTATAGGCTCTATGTCATGGGCTCGGCATAAGAACTCGAAGTGCCGCACCCTTACCATACCGGGTGGACTCATCTGAGAAATGTGAAACCCATAAAAATGTAGGATATGGGCCAAGAACTCCGTCACCGGCAACCGGAAGTTGCCTTGCAGAAAGAAATATTCAAACAATGTGATATACCCCAGCGGTGCATCGGCGGCCGTCTGATTCTGACCGGGGTATCGTGCATCCCATTCCGGTGGAAACCGAGAACTTCGTGTAATCTGCTCGAACAACACTAAGTCCCATTTAAGGATAGGAACGAGACCTTCTTCACCAGAATTTTCTTCTTGATGTTCTTCAACCATCATGGATACCGAATATAAAATCTGAATATTCTGGAAAAACTTGAAGATTTGATAAAGATCTTGAAGATATGCCAACAGATCACTTGAAGATTTGAAGGTTTGAAGAAGATATAGAGAGAGGATAACAACACTGGAAGAGAGATGTCACACCCCGATTTCCACGTGTCACCAGTGGGCCCGGTGGGGGAGTATCGTGACGACATGGTTGGCAACGTAATAGTCAAACAACACAATATCAATATGCACAGCGGAAGCAAATTTAAAAAGATATAATACAACCGAATTTATTATTGTAATATCAAGTATCATAACGTTCGATTGTTTAACCACAGAACGGATCGAAATAAAATAGAAACAATGGTTCAACAGACTTCAAGCATCCTAAGCTTGCGAGACTTTTTATTGATGCTAAGGAGACAATCCAGCCAATTTCCTTTAGTACCTGCATTCAGTCTTTTTGGGAAAATACGTCATTTTACACTGGTAAATACAATCAACTGACTCATTTTGAAAAATGATTTAAAATTGGTTTGGATGCACATGGCATAAACATTTTTATAACTTGGGAGAATTATTTAATATTATAATCTTGTGAACGAATTACATATTACTTGTGCGTTCAGTAGCCTGGATCTAGTCCGGGTTAAAGATCAATAGACACACCACATCATAGATTTATACACTGACAGGTGTACGCCTACACCCCGTGCTCAGGTCGTGGCCATCTCGTAAGATGATGCCAAGGATATCCGGGACATGGTCATTAACCCCCCAAAGGCTTTAAGTAACAAGACTGTTTAAACGAGCCGATCAAATTATTCAACTACCCACTTTAACGGTGGATATTTGATGCCCGATCAAGCGGTATGCTATATACCGTAACCCAAGCCCGTATAGGGAAAATAAGTTAAAAGTATTTACCTGAGCAAAGTATAATTCACAATTAGCAAAATGCACGTAGCTTTTACAGGTCCTCCTAATCTGGAACGAAGGTTTTATAATAACCTATTAGAATCCTAACGGGTCTTTTAATTAAGCTTAAGCTTAGACCTGCTAGTTTCAAGATACGGTACGTACGCACGATTAAGCGAAGACCGGATAGAATGTGATTTAGACTCGACAAGTTTGAAGACTTGTTTAATATGGGTTTATTATTCACATTCTGGATTTTGAGATAACACCGTTAAGGTTTGACCCGTCTCGGCTAATTTATGTAAACTTGTTACATAAACCGAACCGTACGCGTAAAAGGCGTAACGGGTATCCGTAAGAGCCATATACAAGTTTCCTAAGTTAATATGCTTCAAATGTGTTGTGACATCAGTAAGATGTCTTTCATTATGCCCGAAACGAATTTAAACACAAACTATGCCCCGTAGGGGTAGTTTGGTCATTTTTAAAGGTTGTAAAAGAGTTTGAGTGTTAACCTGAGTTACAGGTCTGATGTAATCAGCAAATACACTCAATTTGCTAAGTTATATCAGTAAGTTAAATTATTTATGTGAAATTTATCATTTATAGCCAACTATGCACCGCAGGGGCATTTTGGTAATTTCACATAAGCCGAAAAGCTCAAAACCGGAGTCTGAGTTAATCAACCTTTGCTTACTGTTAAAATATTATAATTTGCCTAAAATATCAGTAGGTATCAACCCGGGTATGTTCAATATGATTCTAAAACATACTATGCGTTAAAAACGCTAAATAAGGCGATTAAAGGCCATTTCCGGGTTCGATACTTAAATCTGATATTTTTATATTTCCAGAAGGATTAAAATAATTTATTTATCATATGTGATCAGTAGCAAAAGGTTTGGAGTCGTTTAGATATGTAAAACTCATTTTATGGCCCGTTAGGGCAAAACCGACAATTACCGGATTAAGCCTACGACTACTAGTTATGCTCAGCCTAAAATTAATTAAAAATCTTTAAAAATCCCAAAATAATATATTACATTAGTGGGTATTAAGTTTGATATCAAAAAGTAGGCTTAACTAGGCTATACGCTAATTACGCCGTTTTATTAACATAAAGCTTTAAATTTGCGATAATGAGCATAACTCCTAATCTACAAGTCAAACTGATGTCAAACTTTGCATACAAGTTTATATATCAGTAATCAAGGTTTCTACACTTTTAGATTTTCATAAATCACGTTTTAAGGTAATAAGGGCATAACGGTCAACATATGAGCAATTAACGGAAACATGCATATTAATTGGATAACTAATGAACCAAGGTGCATAATCACAGAGGGTTGTTCTAACATGTAACCTAGTCCAATTAAAGCTCTGAGGCATTTCTAAACCATGCCTAAACGGGTCAGAACTGAAAGTCAAATTGAAAGTCAAACTATGCGACTTTCGGTTCTGAACCGGGTCTAAACAGGAAATTGTCGGGTTGAACATGTTTAGACATGTTCTTACACTTATTACTAAGTTATAACAATGATCAAACAGGTTGTATATGGTCTATAATGTTAATTATGCAAAAATGACATTTTAAGCTTCTTGTTGACTTTTTCTAAACTAGTTTGACCCGACTTTTGACCTGGTTAGAGTGGTGATCAGGGGAAACCCTTTTGAGGTTTTATTACCCACATAAATACCAAGCTATAACTACTTTTGATTCGAGATATGATTGAGCCATTGTTGACTAATCTCGAAGTCAAACCGTAATTACGACGGTTTGACTTTTAGCTAATTAAACAAGCTAAACTCAATTAAAGAAGGACTAGCAGACTTACAAGGGTCCTATGCACGAGATAAGATCAGTTGGACCTGCTTGAGAGCTCCAGAATTGATCAGATTGCAAGAAGGAAGTGTGAAGAACTTGTTTGCATAGCAAGGCCTTTTATAGTGAATCAACCCACCACAATTCCTTGACACATAGCTCTATGATCGACCACAACCATCCAACATATGTCTCTAGTGCTTAGGGGGTGTTTTAGGGGCCAGGAGATGTGAAAAATCGGGTAAAGGTCACGCACAAAGCTCATGGCAGACAACAGCCTTGTTTCTCGGTTCTGGGAGGCTGACGCGGCCCGCCTCACGATTAGCCGAACACCAAGCGGGCCGCCTGGGCCTTAACTTCAGATTTTACATTTTCTTTTGTTTTG
The DNA here is from genome assembly GCA_030545235.1 of Helianthus tuberosus. Classification (NCBI taxonomy): domain Eukaryota; kingdom Viridiplantae; phylum Streptophyta; class Magnoliopsida; order Asterales; family Asteraceae; genus Helianthus; species Helianthus tuberosus. The sequence continues at coordinate 104,829,954 of CM060431.1, read as the reverse complement.
TTACTTGACCTTTGGCTTCACGAAGGGGTAATCAAGGTTATTTCTTGCATTTTGACCCCCTTATAATTACCCACAAGGGCTTTAGGACCTATACCCACTTTGCCAAGTCCCTGAACACTTCCGGTTAACCCGAAAAGTCTTAACTTTCAACGTTTGCACTTTAACCCCTCGCACACGAATTTGATCATAACTTTCTCATACGATAACGAAACTTTATGAAATTTATATCGTGCATTCTAGTGAGCATATTTAACATTTACAAAGCTTCGGGTTTGTCAAAAGGTCACTCAGAGGTATATCTTTATACATGTTAACACATTTAACCCCCGTAGTTTGTAATCTCTCACTTTTTGCTTCGTATGATCCATGATTTATTCGTTTGATGTTATAAACATCATGTAGGGTTATTATGAAGTATATTTATTCACTGTTGACATTCAGAACCCGTAAAATCACATACTTTCCATGTTTGTCAACTTTAGTCCTTTTATAACATTCTTTCACACGTTCAAACTTTATGACACGTGTCAACACATTATAGGACGTGAATTTTCAAGGTGTTACAAGAGAATGATCTCTCCTCTCATCTCCACGAATATTTATACTCATTGCATTTAATGCGATGAGTAGACGTGTCGGATTCACCGCGTGCGTACCCAATCAGCGACTGCCACGTCGATCGCAAATCCCGAAGTGACAGTTACCACGCGCGCGTGGACGTCACTCTCCTGACGGAAAGCCGAACCGTCAGGGACAACTTGATGACGGCCGTGTCAGCGGTCAACTCAAACGTCGCCATCAACGACATTTCATACCAACCTGCCAGAATTCAAAATTCAAGGATTTTGCCACCCAAAATTACCAAAAGCTTCATGCAGAAGTCACTCAGGCCGTGCAGTATTCATGGTTACCGAATGAACCTGTGCGCTTACAATGAGAAGCAAAGAACCACCAACAGCCAGGCATAGTAGTCGCGTCGTAGTAACTGTCAAACATTTACACGCGCGCGCCTACCTAACATAAAGCAAGCATTTTTAGCACCTTTCTTTTTCTAAGTCTAGAGCTCCAACCACTCGCCTCGCGCATGGTGCAGTACTGGACTGGGGGAACTTGAAAGGGTATGGTCCCAAAAAAGCCGCGCAGACCTTCATTCAGGTCGCACGCAGGACCATACTCCTTATTCATCTAGTTGCTTACTGGTAACCTCGCGTGTGTCACATCATCATGTATTGATCTAGCGCGAGGTCTCAACAAGAGAAAACACACATTCAACACTTAGAATTCTGAATAAGAGCTTTCAACCACACATACCCTGCGCGGGCTAGTTACGTGTCTAGCAAAAGTCGCGCAGGGCTATGGCGCAAGGCTACTTCAGACGGCACACAAGGTACAAGTGGCAGAAGAAAAGGGCCAATCCGCGTCGTTCAGGTTTTGCTCAATCGTGCTCCATGATCGTGTGACGTGCAGGAGACAGAAAATACTTAAGGACGCCTACGTGGCACCAATCACAGGGCAGAGACACCTGCCCCACGATCTCCACTTACCTGCTGAGGGCAGAAGGACGGCCAGGCCGACAACTGTGACACGTGGCTCCAATCACGGTGCGCCAGCACCGGAGAACTTCTAGAAGCCACTAACGGTCGACACCAGTGAGACAAGGAGCATATCCTCTGTGTTGTCGCCTTCCGGCCCAAGGCCCATCAGCCCACATCTTCTTACACCTCTCTGGCTATAAATAAAGACCTCAGTCCACAGGTTAAACATTTTATTCCCTCTACTCTCACTCTTAATACTCACTTATCTCCTCAAAGCTCGCTTATTCTCACGCCGGAGCCCGGTTAAGAGGGAAACCCCCATATTCCCCTCTTAACGAGTAACGGTGTTCTGTTTTGCAGGATTAACGGATCATTACGGAGCTCAGAAAGTCATAAGAAGATTAACCACTATGGTATTAGTTCCGTGTTTCTTCATGGACTGATGGGGATATTGCGATAGTTTGATGGCATGTTTTACACTTTTAACATTGCGAGCCACTTTTATGTTTCCAAATAGCACAGTGCATATAAGCACAACTTAGCATTGCATCAAAATGATTCGTGAAGGAAAATGCGTTGGACCTGTAGCAACGATCAGTTCACGCAAAGTGTTTAGTTGGCAATAAAGTCCAGGACTAGCATCGGTTCGAATGATGTGGGTCACGCATGAAGGGTCGCATATGTTCAAAGAGGTTGATCCAAGGAAAGGGCCACATATGTTTGAACCATAGCCGGTTCAAGTGGTGGTTACTTAGGAAGGGTTGCAATCGTTCGAATTGTGACAATTATAACGAACTATCACAATGGTTGGTTGATATCCATTCTTAGGGTCACAAATTGCTTATATATAAATCATGATATACCTTTTTTTGTAGGCCATTGATTAGTTGCTTGGCTAAGGTTATGTGTAGTGGGGCGGTATGCCCAACCATAGCGCCGGCATAGCGCCGGGCACACCGCCACGGAGGGCGCCATCAGTCGGAAAAATAGGGGAGGCGCGATGTGTATAGCGCGGTGCCATGCTTGTTGTTTGTTTTCCCTCCACTCACACAGACATATATATATACATATATATCTATAATTTAAGATTTAAGGGTTTATTAATTAATTGGGTAATGATGAGGTAGGGGCGTTATGACTACGGGCTTAAATGCATAAGGCCCCATAACGCCCACATGCTGACGTGGCGCGCCACGTGTCGTATAACGCCCACAAAGGGGCGTTATGACTACGGATGGCCTAAATCAGATATAGCTACGTAAGGTAGACTCTTGCTAACAACCATGCTCTACACATGGTTTTTAATGATAGAACAAAAATAATCACAAATTGGTCCGGTGTGAAACACAGTTGAGCAGAACCTCGGTTTATCATTGTTGTGTCACTAATTATTGTATTGACAAAACCAATATCTTTGTTATGTGTTTGGTTGTCGTAACATCATAAGTAACACATGTAGTCAAAACATATTTTTCTTTTGTGATTGCTAGCTAAACAATTGTATTTGGAACCGAACACTACTCTTTTATTATTTGAAATCCTTAATTTATGCATTGTCGATTCAAGTTTATACAACATATTAATTATTTATTAGATTATGAGTCGATTTCACAAGTACTATGCAATGTCCTGGACATATTTATTTCAAGATCATGGTTGAAAGTCTATGAGATAAAATGATAAATTAATACACATGGGAGCGAATCGAAAATGGTGGCTGCGTTTAGAGAAGCCGTCGCGGAAAAATTGGTGTGAAGGTGGAGGTGGGTCGCTTCGAATGGCTTGCTTGGGCGCCCAAAAAGGTTTGCTTCTTTGTTTGGAGAATTCTAAATGGCGGAATTACAGTTAAAGGTAATCTAGAACGCAGGGGTTTTTTTTTGAGGATAATAAATGTGTTTTGTGTGGTTTTGGTTTTGAGTCACTGGAGCATTTGACCAATTCTTGTGTGATCTCAGCTGCAGTGTGGTGGTGTATATGGGTATGGAACTACCTTTTTGGTTATGTGAGGGAGTTGTTAGATTGGATTTATAACTTGAAAGGGTCAAATAAGTGGAAAAAATCATCACTGTTATCTCTTTCGCCACTCTATGGATCTTATGGAAATCGAGGAACGAATGTATTTTTGAAAGGAAATAGAGTCGAGTGGAGGCCATGGTGGATAAGATCAAAGAAGAGTCGTTTCAGTGGGTTAAGTATAGGTCGTCTTTTGGAGATCTGGATTGGGAGCGGTGGAGAGATTTAATGTTCGAAACATAATTATGTAATGTTTTCTTTTTTCCTTTGTTTGGGATTTCCAGCGCTTTGTTCTATTTTATGATTGATGAATAAAATAGTCGCGGTTAAAAAAAATACACAGACGTGTACTTGTTATTAATATATACTAGTGAAATTAAATAAACAAAAAGTTCCTAAAAGTTGACCATCAAACATAGTTAACTCCATCAAATTTGCTTGCATCATACATACATATATACATTTGAATCTAAGGGATAGATTGAGTATAGATGTAATCTTGGTCCTCAAAGCCACTTTCTTCCGACTCATTTTGATTTTCTTGCTCACCCTTCGTCTTCTTTCCCTGAATCAAATTAAAAAAAAAAAAAACAGTAGAAATTAAGCATCTTGATGTATTACTCATGATGTATGCATGTAAAATGTATGTATGATGATGATCTAACCACATGGACTGAATTGAAAGAAGTCATGTCTGGTTTGGCATCAAGATTCTCATGAGATAAGATGAGGATGAGGATGAAGAGAACAAGAGAGAGCAGAGTAGTTGTAGATCTCATCTTAATCATATGTAGTAGTTTGAGTTAATGTGGTGGTGATGATATATAACACACTCACACACACATACATATGTATATGTATATTATATAATCATTTATACGTTTTGACATATACATATGGAGAAGTGAGTGTGTGTGTGTCATGTGTCACGTGTGTGAAACTGTACCATCCTTTGACCTGTCTATTGATTCCAAGACAACAAGCTCGAGCATCAATGGAGTGAGTTTGGCTTCTTTTGGTTTTCTGCACTTCACACACTAATATATATATATAAGTCCAAGAATCCTATAGATATTCGGTGTGAAGGAGGGTAGTCCTCAAAGGATGCTCCGTCAAGTAGGATGCGTGTGAGGATATATGTGTGTGTGAGAAGGAGGGACGACAAAAACGTCTGCAGGCCAACGATTTCGACGTCGACGTCGGCGTCCCTGTGGAAATGGTGTGGAGGCCCAGCGACAGTCCAAGACGGGGCGGGGACATATCCGTACCGTGTAGCCTAATAATAGAATTTTTTTTTTTTTTTTTTTTTAGCTTCAATTTAATTTGATATAACCAGAAAACTTGTTAAGTTACATCAAAACAGAAGGTAGACGGGCAACAAGCTGCGCCGCCAACCCTTTCTGAAGTTTTCTCTATTAAAGAGACGGGAAAAGATCAAATAGGAAGTTTATTTTAGCTAGGAAGTGTAGGAAGCAATAGGATTAGGACATGTGGCAACATTTAAAATAAAGAAAAAGGGTATTTTAGTCAATCCAACCCTTTCTTCTTCCTTTTCAAAACCCAGTAACTTCAAAACCCACCATTTTCAAAACCCACCATCTTCAACCATTTCTTCACTTTCTATCTCAATAATCACTACATTATAGTGCGATTTTCATCACCAATCAATGATTCAAACACCCGATCAACGTGTTCTTCAACTTTTTTGAAGAAAACCCAGTTTAATTTCATAAAAAAATCTCGTTTTTTCCGGTGATTTTGGAGATAATCACTCGATTCGTTCGATTCGAGCGATGATAAGTGTTACAATCATTCAAAATTCGTCAATTGTTGAAGAAATCACTTCGATCCATGTAAGAAATTCTTTAATTTCATTTTTACGATATGGGTTTTTGATTTACTCATTGCGTTTTACGATCATGGCGAGGGTCCGGGGGCAGCGCCCCTGGTAGCGGGGTGCCAGGGGCGGCAGCCCCTGGCGGGGTCCAAGGGGCAGAGCCCCTGGCTGGGGTTAAGCTGTAATAAAAATCATCAGAAAAATTAATTTTTCAGAAATTGGCTCATTTCGAAGACAATAATTCGTAGACAATTCAGACAGTTCACAGTCACAGACAGTTCCCAGACAGTTTTATATGTCCATTGCGTTTTAGAAATAAGAGAGTTTTATGTGTTTTCTGGCTATTGCGTTTTAGGAAAAAAAAAAAAAAACATTTTTAAGTGTTTTTAGTCATTGCGTTTTAGGTAAAACACATTTTTGAAGTGTTTTTAGTCATTGCGTTTTAGGTAAAACACATTTTTTAGGTGTTTTCAGTCCATTGCGTTTTAGAATGAGTCATTTTTAAGTGTTTTCTGGCCATTGCGTTTTACAAATAAGACATTTCTTTGTGTTTTTTGTGCATTGCGTTTTAGGTAAAACACATTTTTATGTGTTTTTGGTGCATTGCGTTTTAGGTAAAACACATTTTTATGTGTTTTTAGTTCATTGCGTTTTAGAAAGTATATTTTATTTTGAGTTTTTTGGCTATTGCGTTTTAGAAATAAGACATTTCTTTGTGTTTTCTGGCCATTGCGTTTTACAAATAAGTCATTTCTTTGTGTTTTTGGTGCATTGCGTTTTGGAAAAATGTCATTTTTTAGGTTTTTTTTCATTGCGTTTTACGTAACTGGGGGTTTTTCTATTGCGTTTTACGCAACTGGGTTTTTAATTTTTTTTTTTGAAAATATAGCAATAGTATACTCGTTTTAAAGATAAAAAACGCTCGTTTTTTTGGTGCAATTTTTATAAAAAAATAATGTCGTATGAAAGAGTTATTAACATTTAAAAAATGGAGGGAAATTGGAGGAGAGATAAACTATTGGCTTGGATTGACTAGAATGCCCCTAAACAAACTCACGTGCCTCTTTTCTTTCCTTCAATTTCCCTGATTTAATCTTAGCCCCTTGATTAACTAAATGGATGATCAAGATCACTTCCTAGCCTTTCTAGCCAAATAAACTTTCTATTGTATCTCCACCCTTAGAGAGACATGTGATAATGTTATAACCTATACTTTGTAAAAACGAATTGGAAAACATTTGCCGGAATTTTTAACATTATTACTTTCTATTAATATAAGCATTACGAATTTACAATGTAAAGGGTCAATTAAATCTACTTTAAACCTTTCAAAAAAAAATTTAAATTAAATCTACTTTAAGTCTTTCCAACTTTATATAAAATATTGTTTTGCAATAATAATAAAATATTTACAAAACTTGTGGGTCTATATAATATATATAATATCTTTAAATTATATCAATATTTTGTAAACAAAAGAACAAGAGTTAATTACTGTTTTCGTCCCTGAGGTTTGTAAAAAATAACGGTTTCAATCCATTAGTTTAAAAATTGCCATTTCAGTCCATTAGTTTCATTTTCGTAACCATTTCAGTCCACTAACTTAACTCCATTCATTTATTTTGTTAACTTTGAGTGAACTAACTAATTCAGGGACGGTTTGCGTCAGTTTTAGAAACACAGGAACTTAAGTGTAAACTCTAAAACATTAAAACAAAAAAAAATAGTAAATTCCAAAAAATCAAAAAAAATCCAAAAAACCAAACAAATTCCAAAAAATTATAAAAAATAATGAAAATTCTAAAAAACCATAAAAATTCTACAAAATTCTAAAAAATCCAAAAAATCCGTTTCGGCGCGAACTGTTTCGACCCGAACCGTTTCGAGCTGAAGCGTTTCGACGCAAACCGTTTCGACCCGTACCGTTTCGACCCGAACCGTTTCAAGCTGAACCGTCCGTACGTTTCGAGCTGAACCGTTTCGACGCGAACCGTTTCGACCCGTACCGTTTCGAGCCGAACCGTTTCGCCCCGTACCGTTTCGAAGCCGAACCGTTTCGAGCTGAACCGTTTCGAACCGAACCGTTTCGACCCGTACTTTTTCGAAGCCGAACCGTTTCAAGCCGTACCGTTTCGAACCGAACCGTGCCGTTTCGAACCGAACCCTTTCGAGCTGAACCGTTTCGAGCTGAACCGTTTCGAACCGAACCGTTTCGAGCTGTACCGTTTCGAACCGTACCGTTTCGATGCGAACCGTTTCGAACCGAACCCTTTGGACCCGAACCGTTTCGACCCGAACCATTTCGACGCGAACCGTTTCGAAGCCGAACCAGTACGGTTCGATACGGCACGGTTCGATACGGCACGGTTGGTTCGAAACGGTTCAGCTCGAAAGGGTTCGGTTCGAAACGGCACGGTTCGGTTCGAAACGGTACGGCTTGAAACGGTACGGCTTCGAAACGGTACGGGTCGAAACGGTTCGGTTCGAAACGGTTCAGCTCGAAACGGTTCGGCTTCGAAACGGTACGGGTCGAAACGGTTCGGCTCGAAACGGTACGGGTCGAAACGGTTCGGCTCGAAACGGTACGGGTCGAAACGGTACGGACGGTTCAGCTCGAAACGGTTCGGGTCGAAACAGTTCGCGCCGAAACGGATTTTTTGGATTTTTTAGAATTTTTGTGATTTTTTAGAATTTTTATTATTTTTCAGTATTTTTTAGAATTTGTTTGGTTTTTTGGAATTTTTTTGATTTTTTGGAATTTACTATTTTTTTTGTTTTAATGTTTTAGAGTTTACACTTAAGTCCCTGTGTTTCTAAAACTGACGCAAACCGTCCCTGAATTAGTTAGTTAACTCAAAGTTAACAAAATAAATGGATGGAGTTAAGTTAGTGGACTGAAATGGTTACGAAAATGAAACTAATGGACTGAAATGGCAGTTTTTAAACTAATGGACTGAAACCGTTATTTTTGACAAACCTCAGGGACGAAAACAGTAATTAACTCAAAGAACAATAATGTGTTTCAATAATGGAGGTTCCACAATAATATAATTTCTGGCTTTGCAAAAGATACGAATGATGGTGTTGTTTTCTTTTTTCATATTTTACCGTATAAACTGATATAACTAATTGTTTTTTGTTCATAAATTTTGTAAGTATTGTTATTTTTTTTGTAAATATTTCTTGTTCATATAAAAGGGCCGAGTCAATCATAAGCTACGCAACATCAACTTATTAAAAGTTTGAATCAAGTAAGCTAAAACATGCTTGAGTTGAGTATGATCTAAATCGTTCAACTAAAATATGGATTCACAATAATTTTTTCCCGAGTATCTAAATTATTTAGATTTGTTTATTTATGATGAATCACAACCATTTTTATACATGATTGATATCATGTTTCTAGTCAATAGACTTGAAAAAAATGGTGTACGCCACCATTCGGCGTCCCTCACTAGTTCCATGACCAACGTGAGAGAGGTAAATCACATGTCTCGGAGTAAATTGGGTGGTCTTGGAGTTTAATACTTTAATCCTAAACCTTCAGAGTAGATTTCCATATCCTTACCATTGAGACGTTATCATGGGGACTGTGCCCAATAGCATTACCATATAGAGAACGGTGTCACCCGACACCATTAAATTCCGCATATCATGTGTAATGATGAACATAAATTTTTTCGAGCGACACCATTGTTTTTTTTTTTATGAACAACATAATTATAATAATATAATTTCTGGCTTTCCAAAAGATACAAATGATGGTGTTGTTTTCGTTTTTTCATCTTTTACCGTATAAACTGATATAACTAATTTAAACTTTAAAGAATGATTGACTTTATTTTTTGTTCATATTAAATTTGTAGGTATTATTATTTTCTTGATATCTAAAAGGGTCGAGTCGATCATAAGCTATGCAAGGTCAACTTATTAAAAGTTTGAATCTAGTAAGCTAAAACAAGCTTGAGTTGAGTATAATCTAAACCGTTCAGCTAAAGTATGGATTCACAATATTTTTTTCCCGAGTATCTACATGATTTAAATTTGTTTATTTATGATGAATGACAACCATTTTTATACATGATTGATATCATGTTTCTAGCCAATAGACTTGAAAAAAAATGGGGTACGCCACCATTGGGCGTCTCGCACTGGCCCCATGACCAGCATGAGGGAGGTAAATCACACGTGAGTAAATTGGGTGGTGTTGGAGTTTAATACTTTAATCTCGAACCTTCATAATAGATTTCCACATCCTTACCACTGAGACACTATCATGGGGACCGTACCCAATAGCATTGGATGAGTCAACATATGGAGAACGGTGTCTCCCGACACCATTAAATTCCGCATATCATGTGTAACGCGTAACTTAAAATTTTCGAGCGACATCATTGTTTTTTTTTTACAAACAACACAATTGTGTTTTTACAAGCGACACCATTGTGTTTTACAAGCGACACCATTGTTTTAATCTTAACCTTTCACATACTAATCTTTTAACAATTAGTTTTTAACAATGCACTTTATATTAGTAAAGAAATAAAGGCCCATGTTTAACTTTTAAATCTTTTAACCTAATAACATTATAATCCATGTCCAATTATATGTTTGTTTTCAATGATATTGTAATTTTATTATAATATTGAATTTTATTATGTGATTCGACCCAACTTGACCCAATTCAAAAATTTTAACTTGGGGTTAATATAAACCAGTGTATAAAAAATGATGCCATAAAAAAATTTTAAGGCTACATCCCTGTCCAATAAACTTGGTAGTCACATAAACTAAAAACATGTAAAAAGAGAAATTTAGCAAAGCTTTTCACCACCAATTTATAAGTTTGGGTGTTGTTAGATAACTTTTATTAGTACCGCATTTACATCAAACCGAGTGAGCCAAAAATGACTATTGAATGTTGTTACCAGCCATTCAAAAAAAAAAAAAAAAAAAAAGAATGTTGTTACCATGTTTAATCTAAAAATGTAATTTGACACATTGCTACCATATATATTGTGTACTGGGCCGATTTCAACCTTCAATATTCATATGGAAAGAGGGCCCAATGGTGATGACAACGATGAGAACTTGGAAGTTTATTGAAGAAAATTTTCTCAATTAAAAAATAAAATCGCGAGCTAAAAGTCTGAGCCTGACTTAGAGAAACCTAGAAAAGCGTAGCACTAAATCTAATTTAGCCTTAGAGTTCTAAATTGACCAAAACTATTCTATTAGAGCCTAACTCGAGCCAAGCTAAACCTGAAATCTCAAACCTAAGTCCTAGTTTTTCTTAGAAAAAATTTGGCCCCTTTTTTTGTAAATCAAAGCATACAACTTTGATATATTGATTTTTTTATGTAGTTTAATTTTTTTTGCAAAATAGTTTCTTATACAGAGAAAGAAAATATCAAATCTTGAGAAAAATAACTTTTCAATTTAAAGAATAAAGATAAAGATGAAAGTCACTTAAAGTTTAAACATCATTTTAATTTTTGTTAACCTTTCATTTATGGTTAAATAATTATGTTTTATTATTATAATTATTTAATAAACGTATTTTACATTTACACATAAAAACTAAATAAACAAGAAACCGACCCGATCAAGATCATTCAAACCTAAAAAAATGATCATTTAAAGGTAGATGGGGCAGGAGCCGGAGCGGGCTCATGTGGGTTGAAGCAGGTTACACAAGACCGTCGCAACCAATGTTGGTTCGACTCATGACTTCAAATCAAGATTCACCAGCCCATGCTAGATAAAACAAAAAAAGACATTGCCAAACGGAGTGGGTTCAAAACATGCTAGAAAGGCGTCGCCTTCCTTCCAAGTCGGTCATGATTGAATTAGGTAGTGGATTAAAATGAAATGACATTTTTTTAAATGACAAATTTGAATCACTGACGGACCACTGTAATATTATTATACCATAGTAGAATCATCCGATCATATTCATCTCCACTAGAGAATATGTATTCAAATGGGTTACTAAATACACATACCTTCTACCCAACTAAGACCAGGGCCCCAAACATTTGTGGGGCGGGTGATGGTCTGGACATTTTCACTATCAATTTTAAACCTTTTGCAATCTTGGATATACAATTTTATACGATTCATCCACCCCACTATAAACTTTATAGATAGATTCCACATTTCCACCTCATTCCAGATCACTCACTCATCCACATACTAACAACTTTGATTCCATCACGCCACCCCTTCCTTCCTTCCATTTATATCTATATCTTCCCGTGATTTTTATAAAACAAACAATGGCAAACAGAAAAACTCTCACTTATATCGTAAATGCTAAGTGGGTCTCTAATCTTTCTTTCATCCGACGGTTTTCATCGTCGTTGCAGCCACCGGAGCTTCCTCCGTTTGATTACCAACCGGTTCCGTACAAAGGCCCGTCAGCCCACCAAGTGTTTGAGAAAAGGAAAAAGTTTCTTGGCCCTTCTCTGTTCCATTACTACCAGAAGCCAGTAATCTTGTTTCCCTCTTGTTAATTATATATGTATAATCTTGTTTAGAGTATATGCATGTATGATGTATGTGTATGTATGCTTCAAATCAAGCATACCCAAAAAAGATTGTAACTTTTTTTGTCTAGAATTTGACTGATAGAATGGTTGATTAGTTACACAATATGGGTGTGTTTAGTTTAATGGATTGACCTAAGAGGCTTTACAGTTTGGATTTTTTTTTTTTTATATTATTTTTGTTATTTTTTAACAGCTTTACAGTTTGGATTTGAGAGGTTAAATATGATGTTTGGAGGTGAATTTAATGATTTATGTTTAGATAAGTAAAAGAATCAAGAAAATGAGCATGGCTGTCAAGAATGGGAAATTTCATATAATTGGCTTTGGTGTTAGTTTAGTGATGATGTTGTGTGTGTATTTAATGGTTGCAGCTTAATATAGTTGAAGGGAAGATGCAATATTTATTTGATGAAGACGGGAAGCGATATCTTGATGCGTTTGCGGGGATAGTTACGGTTTCTTGTGGTCACTGTCATCCAGAAATTTTGAGGGCTATTGAAGAACAGAACAAGCTTCTTCAGCATGCTACAACTATATATTTACACCATGCAATTGCTGATTTTGCAGAGGGATTAGCAGAAAAGATGCCTGGGAATCTAAAGGTTGTTTCCCTGTTTATGTTACACATTGTTTTTACTTGCTTAGGTTTGCTATAAGATTTAACCCTGAGGGGTTGGCCTAGTGGTAGGTTTGGTAACATTTGGTGCTCGACTTAGAGGTGGCAATTCGACCTGGTTATCTACGAATTGGTTGGTTCGGGTTATGATATATTTTCAACGGGTAAAATACTCGAAGGGGGAAAATTTAGGAATAAGTAGCTAATATGGAAACGTGCCAAATGTGTTAAAATTCATCCAAAGTGTAATTTTAGTGCATAAAACTTCCTATGTGATTTTATTCGAAGAATTTATTTTTTTTACGTAGTACTTGTCAATAAAATATACTTGGACCATGTGTACTAGTTTGGTCAAAGGTGCCAAATTCATCTGTTACTTTTGATGACTCTAATGTGTATATACCCCCATTTTCTTATGTACTTTTTGTTTGGACTTTTAATGTCACACTTATTGGCTATTGCCTTTTAAATAAAATGGTTCGAACTGAATCGCTTTATTTTTACACACTGTTAATCCCGTTGCTACTATTCATATAATTTAATGCAGTGGCCATTTTTTTCATGAAAATTATTTAGAAAATACTAACTTTGAAGTTAAAAGCAATCATCTTGACTTGAATAATCCAAAGAACAACCCCATGAGTCAAATGTCATATTTTGTTTTCTATCCATGAAATTCTTTAATGTACAGTTTGGTACTGTTACAATAATCTGTTTTGTAAAAGTTTGGTTTGATGATAATCAGGTGGTGTATTTTGTTAATTCTGGAACTGAAGCAAATGAGCTGGCAATGCTGATGGCACGACTGTATAGTGGCAATCTCGGGATGATTGCCTTGAGAAATGCATACCATGGTGGAAGTGCTGGAACGATTGGATTGACAGCTTTAAACACATGGAAGTACCCGATACCACAGGTATTTCTACTCAATGAATTTTGAAAAACTGAAGTTTCATCTAAATTTCATTGGTATAAGTATCATTGGGTGAATTGTGTAATGGGTCACACAGGTTTAAGTCAAAACAAGTAATATGGAGCATAGTTATTAAAGGCGTTAGGCTCACTCAAGGCGCATAGGTCTCGCCTGTGGCCTAGGCGCAAGGCGCAAAAAAAGCGCGGGCCTGAGAAAAAGAAAGCGCACAACAAAAAAAACTTAAAATATTTTTCTATAATAGAAAATTAATACTATTCTTCAAATAAAATAAAACTAAAGCTATTATATAGCATTTTCTATTGTCTATTTAGTACCAAAAGTTATAAATGCTTGTTTATAAGTGTAGAAAATTAGTTTTCGTTAGATAAAAGTAGGAAATCTAGCTGGAATCTTGCCAGAATTTTAAGAATTTGGCCGGGAACTCTCCAAAATCTAGGAATCTCACTGGAATATGCGCATGAACCATCACCTGGAGAATTAAAGCGCAATTGCCTTGACTTAAGGCGCAATTGCCTCGCCTTGCTAGGAAATTGGGCCTAGGCGCAAGAGGTGATGGCTTTTAACAACTATGATATGGAGTATTTGAGTGAATGTCGGTTGACCTGCAAATACTTGATTTTCTTTTCCGAATTTTATAAAATGTTAATGTCCAATATTATTCTATGGGCTTGTTTTCAAACAGTAGCTACCTTGCTATTAATACCATATATATTTTTGTTGTAATATCTTGTAGGGTGAAATTCATCATGTTGTAAACCCTAATCCTTATCGTGGAGTGTTTGGCTCCGATGCTAGTCTATATGCTCAAGATGTACAAGATCACATTGATCATGGTACATCAGGAAGAGTTGCTGGTTTCATTTCTGAAACCATTCAGGTTAGTTTTAACTTTTAAGTTGGAATCTTGTTTTATATAATAAAGTATCAAAATTAATTTTAAAATTGGAATCTTGATTAAATTGCAGGGAGTTGGGGGAGCGGTTGAATTGGCCCCTGGATACTTGAAAATGGTATATGAAATGGTACGTAAAGCGGGTGGTGTTTGTATTGCTGATGAAGTTCAAACCGGATTTGGTCGCACAGGAAGCCATTACTGGGGGTTTCAAACCCAAGATGTGATTCCTGATATTGTCACTATGGCTAAGGTAAATTCTCATCATTCCTTCGCTTCCTTTTATCCCTCCCCTTTTTGTACGTGTTTTCCTTTCTCCAACCATTTTTAGGCAATGAATCATTCCTTCGCTTCCTTTTATCCCTCCTCTTTTTGTACGTGTTTTCCTTTCTCAAACCATTTTTAGGCAATGAAAACATGTCCCATAAACTTTGCAAAATAGGCGGGATGGATGAGTTGGGTAACGGGTTGAATCATGTTTGGGTTGAAACATGTTGGGTTTGGTTCACCTGCAACACTTTTTGTTCTTTTTCTAGTTTAAAAAGAATAATTAATGTCTTAAGTATTATTTATGTAGGCTTAATTATAACAATGACCACGCTTCGGTTATGGAGAATTGCTTAACCATAACCATATGCGATAGTTGGTTAAGCATGGTTTGGGTAACCGTCGATTATGGGTCGGTTTTCGGTTAATTGTCCAATGTATCTTGCTATTGCTTTGTTCCAACTAAAAATGGTTCAATTGTGGTGTTCAATGCTCGGCTATACATTGAAATATGCATGGTTCCTGTCAAAAGCATTATCTTAAACATTTTATGTACAATAGATCTATAGATTTACAGTAACGGACTATACAACCTGAACGGTCTCTATTAGTTTTTAGAAACACAAAATTATGATTTATAAAAAAAATAATAACAATAGTTAAGGCTCCTTAACCTGATAACCAAGTAGCAACAAATATTTCAAGCTATTAAATAATAAAAACATAATGTTTACCAACTCGAATTATATATTTTAACAATTTGGTTCTGTTTCGGTTAATTGGCTTATGGAAGATTGTTTAACCATAACCGATGACTCGGTTATGGAGATGTACTTAACCATAACCGATCCGTTTTGTCGGTTTTCGGTTATTTTTTGGTTAACGGTTCAGTTTCGGTTATGGTTCGGTTTTGCAAATATTACTAAAGCTATGTTGTTACAATAAGTATCCGGATTTTCTAATTAAACGATTTTTAGGTTGTATGCATTAAAAATACACTCTTTTGACCCATTTGGTCCGCTTCCTTTAAAGCAACCTAGTTCAACCCAAAATTGGCATTTTTTGTCCGACTCGTGAATATTTAAAGAATCTTACCCGTGTGGCTATTTTCTGAATATCATAATATATGGGTTTATCCAAGTAACATATTTTTATTAATTATTTCAGGGAATTGGAAATGGTTTACCGTTAGGAGCTGTGGTTACAACACCCGAAATAGCACAAGTAATGGCGCAAAAAATACAATTCAACACTTTTGGAGGGAACCCGGTATGCTCGGCCGGTGGTCTTGCTGTGCTCAAGGTTCTTGATAAAGAAAACCGTCAAAAACATTGCGCCGATGTTGGTTCCCATTTAATCACGCGGTTGAAGAATCTTCAACAAAAATATGAAAGTAATTAATTTGCTCTTGAACTTGACATTATTAAAATAATTTCACATCTTATAGAAGTTAATATTGTTGTTTAGTAATTGGAGACGTGAGGGGGAGAGGGTTGATGGTTGGCATTGAGCTTGTGACTGACCGGAAAGATAAAACGCCTGCTAAAGCCGAAACTGCAGTTTTGTTTGAAAAACTACGTGGTAAGCAGATTAATTTATTCATGTGCAGTCAATGAGTTGGGTTGACCTGGATTGACCCATTTATAGGTAACGGGGTCGGAATTACCACCTTGAATAGGTGGCAAAATGACCGAATCAGATGGGTTGTTTAACGGTTTCGACATGTCATTTATGAAGCGAGCTGAAACGGATTCAATAAAAAAATTGGTCCATTTTTTTTATATAATTTTGAACATGATTATAAAGATATATACATTTTTTTTGTATTTATGAATGTAGAGCTAGGTGTTCTGGTTGGCAAAGGTGGATTGCATGGGAATGTTTTCAGAATAAAACCTCCTATGTGCTTCAACAAGGATGATGCAGGTAATCATCCTCTCTTCTCTTTTCTTCATATACATATTCATATGATAAATACAAGTACATATACATTTTGTATGTGCAGATTTTCTTGTTGACGCGTTGGATTATTCAATGTCAAAGCTGTGATTGTTGGGAACTCAATCTTTGGTTAGAAGTCCCGAGTCATGTGATCTTGATGCAAAATATCAACTTTGAAACGTTAGCCGATGGTCCAACCTGGCTAGTTCCTATCCCGCGCTTTAAGGGTTGTGTTACTGGTCGAATTTTCAAATACCTTGATGAGTCTGCTCTGTTTTTATTATTACTTCCTTTTGTTTACAGAAAATTGTCCTGTCATTTAAAACCAGGAATAAAGTCTACATGAAATTACATGGCTCACCCCTTTTGTCACATATGGGCTAAAGTTAAGCATGGGTGCATCCTTAGTAAGACCATGCGTAGTGGGGCGTTATTTTAAAAAAAAATTGAAAAAAAACGCCCCAAAACGCCCCCTCCCCCACTACACTAGGCGTTTTGGGGCGTTACTTTTGGAAAAAAATGTTTTTGGCGTTATGTTTAAAACGCCGAATTGGGTGAATTGTTTCTGACACTTGTGCAGTTGGAAGCTTGGACCACAAGACCCACCAATCACCACTTGGACCACTCTGACACACCCACATGCTTTTTTTTTTTTCATTAAAAATAATATGTCAAATGGGGCATTATACCCACTACACCACTTTTGCTATAATGCCCCCTTGCTGACTAGGACGCCACGTGTCGTATAATGCCCCATGGTGGGGGCATTATAACCTTCTACCACTACACATGGTCTAATAATAATTGGAATTGTATGATGTGACATGTGAATTGATGGCACTGTTTATAATATGTAATCTTTTTGGAGATTAAGTTCTAGGTTTAATAATTATTATTCCTAACAGTGGCGTCTCTGAGAATTCACATACCCTGTCCGAGCTCGAAAAATGTGCCCATATGCTTTAATGATAAACAATATAATTACGAAAATGACAAAAAATGTAGTATTTGATAAACAATGCAATTACGATAATGACAAAATCATAGTATTCTAATGAGTTACATACCGTAATAACTAATAAGTTAATAGCTAACCAATGATTCATCCAGCTCTCCTTGCATTCTTCATAGCAAATTGCTGGATCAACTCTTCATGCTTTATATTATCTAGACTTCGTTTTCGATAGCTACGATCGCCAACTCACTAAGTCTATCTTCAGACATTGTAGATCGTAAGTATAATCGATGTTCTTGCCATCCGAATGCTTGTTTAGGATCCATTAATGCCTAAAAAGAATAATCGATGTTTAATTAACAAGAACATTTATACAATGATTCTTCTTTTACAGAGATTAATATTTAATACATGGTTTACAAATTACAACCATTCGCGGATCACAACACAACTGTCTGGCATAGGACAATACTCAATAGTCAATTCAATACGATACGCGGATACGGGCAACATGGTTCTGATGTTAACAACAATTAACAGACTAACAGTTTAACAGTTAACACTAAACCGTCGAACGGACCTTTTGAGTTCTGAATTTTCTGATCGATGTTGTTCTTGTTCGCGTCTCTGTTTGAATCTTCTGTTCGCAGCAGCCTAGACCTAGCGATTCAGCGAAGTTATGATGAAGCGATGATGTTCGACTGTTCATTACTCTGGTGAGTTTGTTCGTCTCGTCCTTAAGCACATAGGAGGTTTTATTCTGAACCAGGAAATTGTCGTCATGTGTTATAATTTTTATTAAAATCATATTAGTATTGGGTCAATAAACCTTAATGTGAAGTGGGATAAATTTACAAACCATTAAAAAGTATTTGATAATGGGTCTATATTGGAATTGGTATCTGTTTACATTTTTGAAAAAACAATAACATATATATGTCGATTTTTTTTTAAAAATCACGTGCCCCTCGAAATCACGGACCTTGTACGGAAGTCCTCCGCGCACACCATCATAGTCGGCCCTGATTACTAAGATAATGGTAAAGCTAATTATGGTTCATGTCTACATAGTTTTATGTTATAATTACATAAATGGTTTGTGTGCTTTATTAGATTTTGAATTGCATCATTAAATTCGTGAAGTTGTCCACGCGGTTCCTTAGAGCATTCACATTCAATCCATCAAATTATACATACATTTCACTAAAAAACAACTCCTATATCAATATATTTCTACTAAAAACAAATACTTTTTCTCTCTCCTTTCAATTAAATAATATTATCATTACATTTTTCTCTCTCCTTCACTCACAACCACTTTCAATATATATTAAAAAAATTATACTGGATGAACAGTGTCCCCCCAAATATACAGATGAACAGTAACATTTTCTCTCTCCTCCACTCACAACCACTTTTTATACCCTTTATAATATAAAAACCTCTCCTCTCATTATTTGATGGATTGAATGTGAGTGCTCTTACATATGACATTTCGTCACCAAATTTAATTTTAAGTTATCATGGCATTATAGCCTAGTGGTATTTTGGTGGTGGGATAAGGCTTATGACCATTAGGTCATGAATTCGATTCTCACAAGGGGGGTTTTTCCCATATTTATTGGGTTTCCTCCTGAATTGGTGTAGGGCATTATTGTCTAGTGGAGATGGATATGATCGGGTGGGTTCGCTGGTGGCACGATGATACTCCAGTGGTCCGTTAGTGATCCAAATTTGCCGTTCAAAAAAAAAAAGTTAACTGACATTTCCGTCCCTGTGGTTTGTTCACTTTTGCCATTTCAGACCAATTTTGAAAAATGCACCAGTTTTCTCCCTGACATACTGGAAACATGCCACTTCAGTCCAAAAGTTAAAACACAGTTAAGTCAGACAGGTTAAATGAAGGATATTATTGTCAATTCATAAAATAAGGTGAAAATAAAAGATATATGAATTGACAATAATACCCTTCATTTAACCTGTCTGGCTTAACTGAGTTTTAACTTTTGGACTGAAGAGACCGTTTCCAGTATGTCAGGGAGGAAACCGATGCATTTTTGAAAATTAGCCTGAAATGGCAAAAGTGAACAAACCACGGGGATGAAAATGACAGTTAACTCTTTAATTTTTAACACTAACAAGCATTAGAAATGGTTGTTAAAGCTAGGGGTTAGCAATGTTGAGAGACAAAACCGGGTAGAACCCGACCTGACCCGAGACTGACGACATGCCACTCGAACAACTTACCTAGGGGTGGCAATCATGTTTGGTTGATAGGTTGGCGGGTTGACGGGTTACGGGTTAGTGGATTGAAATGTTCAACCCGAACCCGAACCCGACTCATATTATTATTCTGGTTAAAGATTTCAACCCTAACCCGACCCATATTAATTCGGGTCAA
Source organism: Helianthus tuberosus (assembly GCA_030545235.1). Classification (NCBI taxonomy): domain Eukaryota; kingdom Viridiplantae; phylum Streptophyta; class Magnoliopsida; order Asterales; family Asteraceae; genus Helianthus; species Helianthus tuberosus. The sequence continues at coordinate 104,810,012 of CM060431.1, read as the reverse complement.
CCCGAACCCGACCCGTTTAACCCATATTTTTAAATGAGTGATATAAGTTGACGATTTATAAAAAAGTTGTTTGGTTTTAAACGGGTTATCGATAACATGTTTAATGATGAGTATGAGTGTGATAAATAAATATAAAAGATTTTTTATCTAAATAGTTAAATGGGTTAATGGGTCAACCCGTTTTTTACGGGTCAAACCGAACCATACCTGTTTTTAATACGGGTCAACCCGAACCCGACCCTTTTTTAAACTGGTCGTGTTAGTCGACCAAAACCATTTTTTTTTGTGTCGGGTTCAGATCGGGTTAACAGGTCGTGTCAAGAATTGCCGCCCCTAACCTTACCTAAAGTATAATCATACTGTGAATTTTGATTTCTTTCTCTTCTTTTATATTTCATTTCATTTGCATAAGAATTGTAACAGAATTGAAATTTTTGACCGTTGTAAAACGTCTTTTTGACCGTTAATAATTTTTCTTTTATAATTAATGGAAATCATGGCATATAAATACCAAATCTTTACATTTTCCACACCAATCTTAATCATCCTTTCAAAAATTTGATTACATTCTGATTTTTTCCAATGGATTCAACTCCTCATAAGGCTAGAAAAACCAATTCAAGCCAAAACAAAGGCAAAGATCAAGCTCAATTCAACCCACAACACTCTCCACAATTTCAACACTTTTCACAAAGTCAATCCCAATTCTCCACATTTTATCAATTTTCACAACCCGTTCCGACACAACACTCAAACAATGAGTTCCGTCCCTCGCAAGACCTACACGAATTGTTTAAAATCGTTTCTGAATTTAGCAATTTCAACAAAGAAGATCTTGAGGACAAAAAACGGGTTCGAGCGGAGAAGTTGCGCCTCAAAAAGAAGAAACATCAAAGTGAAATTCTACAAAACCAAGAGGCAGTGCGCATGATGCAAGAACAACAAAAGGACAAAGATATGGACTTCTTTCTAAAGCCGCATGATCATTTGGACGGAGCGGCGTTGAATGCGGTGCTAGCACGAAAGCGTGAAATAGCACAACGTTGGGGATGGGAATGAAATGTTAGTTTTTCATAGTTTTTGTTATGATATTATCTTGTAACTTTTTTAGTTAACGAGAATTGATCTCGCTGGACCATAATCGAGAAACAATGTAAAATTATAACATGATTTAATAACATCAAGTGACTCACACGACGTAAAACATAGACGAAGTCGAACTTATACCAGCACGGGGTCAAATAGATAATGCATAAACTTTTAAAAAACGGAGGGTAAAAGTGACAACTTTGAACCTTATGGGAAGGAAAAAAGGATGAAAGCGTGGATCAAAAGTAACAGTTTTAAAACTTGAGGGAAAGGAAAAAAACATTTCACTAAATAAAAAAAAACTAGACGGGCCAAACTTAACAAAGTAGCCAAAATCAAAACTCAAAGAAAATAAGGCCATGAGAAATTATAAATAAAATAATTTAATGTAATTTTATTTACAGCTATATTTTTAAAGCACCTCAATGTGTTAATGTTATGGGATTCAAACCCTCACAAACCGCTAGTCATGTATCACATTAGATTGCAAACTTCTTTAAAAGAAATACTTATTTCTCCCACAACACTTCATCATTTTTCAAACGCTACAATATTCTACGATTAATTTAGATAAATCAAATTGTTTTATTAATAATTTGATTTGATTTTTTTTTTTTTGTATTTCTGTTGAAAATATCATTATATGTTCATTCATATACTATATTATATGGTTGTTACGTTTTTGTTATTGATCATTCATATGCAACTGGGCTTATATGTTACCTTTAAGTGTTTTGGGCTCAGTTAATATGAACTTGTATATGTGAATGGGCCCTGGTTGGTTCACTTAATGGTTTGTTTGTTAGGTTGTTATAACAACTTGTCAAGCAGTTGAAAGTATGGGGGTTATGTGGAAATATTGGAGGACCCCGATCATCTCTAGCTAAAGTTTTGGACTAGAGTGTAACTTATGAAATGGCAGCATATAAAAGAGCTGGGTTCTTTTGGACGGTGATTTAACCCTTCTTCAACATTGCACATATTCTCTCTTAATTATTCACCTGCAACAGCAATTAGAGGAATGCTGGTTCTCCGGCAATCAGTGTCCGGCGATTAAAGGAGTTTTGATTCTTCAGCTGCTCGTGTGGTTTAGTGTTATCTTTCTATTTCAGTTTCAGTCTTTTCTACAGTTTGTATTATGATCTGCTGATTGAAGATCATCTTGTATCACTCTCTGTTTGTGAGAGTTTGATCTGCAGTCGTTGATGATCATCTGTCGATGATCATCTTGGTATTGTGATGTACTTTGTCTTTGATTTCTGATCTCACATATTGTGAGATCTAGGGTTTGGGGGGTGTTTTTCGGGTTGGTTAAATAATAAAATTTTACGTCACGTTTTTTTGTCGCTTCTCTTGTGTTTAATGTTGTTATTCGTGTTTTATATCAATCGTTCATACCATTTTGACAATTTCTATATATTTAAATGATAGGATATAATTTAAAATTAGCAAATATAAAACGTTACGTAAATTAAAATAAAAGATAGTGACAATAAAAAATAAAATGTTACATAATAAAAAAATTACATAAACTAAAACTACTATTTAATAGACCACATATACTCAACTAATCGACTTGAAGCGCATGATGAGCTTCAACGTTACGTAAATCTTTGAACCTTGCCAAGCGTTCTTCAAAATCATTTGTTAGTCCGTAGCTTGATAGTTGTGCTTCATCTTTCTCATCAGCAGACCCTTGCTTATAACATCTTTCATCTTCTTTAATTATGTTATTTAATGCATGCATGCATACCTTATATTGGTTATTACTTATGCTCCAAATTCTTATTGGCCATTGTATAATGTGCCATGAGCTTGGAAATGGGATTTAGTAACATCATAAACTGTCGGCTTTTCAACAACAATTGGAATTGCCATAATGGAAATGGGAATTAGTAACCATGGATTTTATACTAAGCTACCTAGAACAAGTATGGCAATGATGCGATTTGGGTTATAGTTGATAGATTGACTAAGTCGACTCACTTTTTGTAAATCAAAGAGACTTTTAATCTAGAGAAGTTAGCTAAGTTATACATTGACTATATTGCATCTCTTCATGGAGTACCATTGTCAATAGTATCAGACAGAGATAATCGTTTCACTTCTCGATTTTGGAAGAGCTTTCAAAAAGCCTCTTAAGTTCCACAATACATCCGACCATTCGAGATAATCGAATGTGTTGGTACCGTCGCTTATAAGCTCAAACTTCCCGAGGAGCTTAGCGGTATACACGATGTATTCCATATTTCAAACTTGAAGAAATGTTTGGTCGACGAATCCTTAGCAATGCCCGACCATGATGTGCAAATCGACAAGAAGCTTCATTTTATTGAGAAACCCTTACTTATTAGTGGTTAGAATCTGATATGAGACAAAAGTACCCCAAGTTATCTCGAGGACAAGATTTCTTTTAAGGGGGTGAGAATGTAACAACCCAGTTAATTCTCGATGAAATTCTAGGTAACACGTGTCTTGAAACCTCCAACATAAGTAACTAAGTTAAAATGGAGGGACAATAATTGCCAAAGGAAATAACAAGTTGAGGGGCCTGAAATGACAAAAACCATTTTTTTTTGTTTCTTTGAATGCTACAAGGGGTGTCTGACAGCAGAAACTTCACTGTCAGTAGCATTTTCACCATTTTTGGCCACCTTGCACCTTCTTGCAACCTTCTTCTCCGGTTGTGACACCTAAGGGGACACTAATCCTCATCCTAAGCACCCTTGGACACTTATCCACTCCCATGCACCCTACATTGCTATAAATAGCAACTCTTGTGGCCATAATCTTCATTCCAAACTCAAACAAACACACTTTACTCTAAACAGTCTTGTGTGAGTTTCTTGTTCTGCTTCTCTAAGCTTCTCCTTTGGTTTTATGGAATAGGGGTGTTCAAAACTATCCGTATCCGAAAATCCGATCCGAAATATCCGATATCCGAATCCGAAATATCCGAAAAATCGGATATCCGAATTTTTCGGATTCGGATAGTGATTTTCAAAATTTTCGGATATTTCGGTTATCCGAAATATCCGCAAATTTAATTTTCATTTTTTCGGATATCCGAATATCCGAAGTATCCGAAAATTTCCGAAATACCCGAAAAATTATCCGAAAATATCTGAAATATCCGAAAACTTATATTCGGATATTCGGATATCCGAAAATATCCGTTTCCGAATATGAAAAAAATAATAAAAAAATTAAAAAATTAATAAAAAGTTGGATTTTCGGATATCCGATTCACTATCCGAATCCGTATCCGAAATTTCGGATATCCGAAATTTCGGATACGGATTCGGATAGTGAAATCTGGTATCCGAAAATTTCTTCGGATGTCCGAATTTTCGGATATCCGGTTTTGAACACCCCATATGGAAGCGCCATCTAAAGTTGGTGAGTCCCTTTTCATAAGCTCTTTCATTTGTAATTAGTTTCGTAGCTTAATTCCACCCGAGTGTCGTTAATTATAAACAATTTGACCATTCTATGTAACTTTCCGTTCTGGTCACTTTAGTCAACCATTTTCAAATTAAATTTATCCAAATGGTCATCAATTCTAAGTGGTTCAAATTTAATTTTCAAATTGGAATCTTGATTGATATTTAGGGTGTTGGGGAGTGGTTGAATTGACCCCTGGATACTTGAAAATGGTATATGAAATGGTACGTAGAGCGGGTGGTGTTTGTATTGCTGACGAAGTTCAAACCGGATTTGGTCGCACAGGAAGCCATTACTGGGGGTTTCAAACCCAAGATGTGATTCCTGATATTGTCACCATGGCTAAGGTATATTGTCATCATTCCCTAAGCAGTTAATGCAGTAAAAATCGAATATCGGTCAAGGACCGATATTTGAGATATAGGTTATTGCAGTGGGATATCTGTAAATTTAATATCATGTAGAATTTATATATATATAGCAATTTAACACTAACAATTCAGTATACTCTCCTACCATTAACAAATTAACCTTTTGCACCTTGCAAAACACCAACAATTGTAGTAACTAGGAACTAATTAAGACTTAAAACACTAATAGTAGCAATAAGAAGAAAGGCGAATGGTAGAACTAACACTGTGTTCCAAAGTTTACTAACGGAAAGAAAGGAAAGGAAATAGAAAGAAAGTAAAAATATTTTGTATTCCAGAGTTTCATTTAAGGAAGGAAAATAAAACATGTCGTGTTCCCGAGTTTCATTTAAGGAAGGAAAAGAAAGGAATTGACAGGAAAACTAGGCTAAATTCTTTAATTTTTCTTTCCTTCCGATTTGGGAGGAAACGGTGGGAAAGTCATCTTTTTTTTTTCCTTTCTCGTCTTTTCCTTTCTCACTTTTGTTTTCTTTTCTTATCCCTCGTTAAGTTAACTCGGGAACATAGCGTAAGAAGAAAGGTACTGATATACAGTCAAATATTGGTCAATATTGCCGATAATATCGGTACCGATATTTGACAGGGGACCGATAACCGATATATCGGTGACATATCATATATCGGTGACATATCACCGATTTAAGTGTATAGATCATTCCTTCACTTCCTTTTTTCCTTACCCTTTTTGTGTGTGTTTTTGTTACTCAAACCATTTTTAGCCAATGAAAACATGTCCCGTAAACTTTGCAAAATGGGCGGGTTAGATGAGTTGGGTAACGGGTTGAATCATGTGGGTATTTTTTTAATATCATAATATATGGGTTTATCAAAGTAACATATTTTGGTTATTTATTTCAGGGAATTGGAAATGGTCTACCCTTAGGAGCTGTGGTTACAACACCCGAAATAGCGCAAGTAATGGCGCAAAAAATACAATTCAACACTTTTGGAGGGAACCCTGTATGCTCGGCCGATGGACTTGCGGTGCTCAAAGTTCTTGATAAAGAAAACCGTCAAAAACATTGCACGGATGTTGGTTCCTATTTAATCACGCGGTTGAAGAATCTTCAACAAAAATATGACTGTAACTAATTTCCTCTTGAACTTGACATCATGGAAATAATTTCACTTTATGATTATTTCTTATAGAAGTTAATAATGGTGTTTAGTAATTGCAGACGTGAGGGGGAGAGGGTTGATGGTTGGCATTGAGCTTGTGATTGACCGGAAAGATAAAACACCTGCTAAAGCCTAAACTGCTGATGCGTGCGAAGTGTCGTATATATTAGGTGTATATTTTAAGCCCTTTTTAACACTTATTTTAGCCAAGTTTTAAATTTATAAAACACGATATTTCACTAACACTAAACACACATATGGGCAAGTGCACCCATCGTTGAGTGTAGTATAGCGTTGGTAAGATACCGAGGTCGTCCAAGGACACAAGAGCTTTTAGTACCGGTTTATCCTCAACGTCTAACCAAAATAAAAGTTTAGAAAAATGTTTTAAACTAAGAAAAATAAAACTAACTAAAATGCTGAAAATAAAAATAAAAATGAAAACAGATAGACAAGATGAATCACTTGGTTCCGACTCGTATCTAGTATAACCTTTGATTATTTCCGCACTTTTGCACATAATTAAGAGATTATCTTAGTTATTGTAGTAGGCCCCTCTTTTGAAGGCGACGTTACCCTCACCCCAGTAGTTTGAGTCAGCAGGGATACAATCCTAAAAGGGTGGATTATTGGAAGATAATGAATTAAGTTATTAATGCAGTATTGTGGTAGGCCCCGCTTTTGGCGGTGACGTTACCCTCGTCTAAGTAGTCTGAGTCAGCAGGGATACAGTCCTAAATAGCCGGGTTATAGTATTAATATTAGTTAACTTATGAGGGGATCAAAGAGTTTGGACCCCCGCCATCCAATACCGTGAAGTATTGAAGGAGGTCCTACTAAATTTGACCCAGGTCCATTGCAGGACCTCTAAACGCTGAACAATGGCAAGACCTTTACCAAACCGTTCCCTTAACCCCCTACCAGGTAGCCAACATATCTCCATATAGACCGTGGAGATATGAATGGTGAAAATCCTTTATTTTATATAGACAGTAAAATAATGCCAAGACACCACGGACAAACGATAAGGAAAGATCACCTTCAACATAAGTAACTAGTTATTAAAGTCATTAATACGAAACCAAATAAAAAGTGCAAAAGATTAGAAATAAAAAGTATTATACTAGACACTTTGTCTTCACCAAGTGATGTAAGAGACTTAGGCAAACATGGCCTTGATTGTCAAGAACTCTTACGATCAATCTTGGATCCCGAGACGACTCACACACTCTACGATGGACAATGGATGATGGTGGTGGATGATGGTGTTGTGATGGTGGTGGGTGGTGGATGAAGTGTGAGAGAGGTGGTGTGCCAAGGGATGAGATGAAATGAATCCAAGCACTCCTATTTATAGGCTGAACAGAGAGCTGGACACGGCCCCGTGTCCGCTGGGCACGGCCCCGTGTCCGTCTGACACTCTCTCTCCTCATTAATTGTAATTCGCAATTACAATAAATGCGCCTGCTGTACTTTCGACACGCCCCCGTGTCCGCTGAGCACGGCCCCGTGATGGGCAATAGAAGCTTCTATAGGTTTGTCTTTTCTGCTGCTTCTTGGGCACGGCCCCGTGCTGGCTGAGCACGGGGCGTGTTCAGTCTTCTGTTTTCTCTATTTTGCTTTGGAAGGTGCCGTTGAGGGTTCGGGCAGTCCACTAATGTTCCTTTTCTTGTATTTATGTTGGATTTAGCTGTCTTTTTGCTTCTTTTGCGTTTTTGAGCTCATTTAATCCTGAAAATACAAAAGGAAGACAAAAACACTCTTTTTCCAATATTAGCACTAAAAAAGGGTTAGTTTTATGCCTCATTTGATGTAATTTATATGTTGCATTTTACACACATCAAATACCCCCACACTTGAACTTTTGCTTGTCCTCAAGCAAAACTCTTTAATATGTGGCTTACACTCCCAAATGGAATAGGTAGAAGAGAAGGTTTTGGGCTTGTCGTAGAGTGTCGGGATTTCCAAGATCTTTTTGGGTTTTATTTTTATTTATTTACACTCCTATTCGTAATGATTTATTTAGAACTGTTCATAAAAGAAATTACTTATTTGGGCATAACATGCCTTTTTAAAATTCTATTTATATACAAGTTCACATACCTCGCGGGGAAATCACTCACACTCGGCCGAAGGTGTATTTTTAGTGAATCACTCGAGAGCGGCACGGAACTTATTCCTACCATAGGCTTGCCAAGAAATCAATCCTCCTCCTTTTTAACTTTTATACCTTTGTAGATATCAAGAGGACTTTGTGGGTTAAGGGTTGGCTAGGGTTAAAGGTAGGTGGTTGGGTTAGTGGTTAGTAGAAAAAGGGCTAAAAGCGTAACAAGTGTCGGTTTTCGTATTTTTGCAACTTTTTATTTTGATGAAGCTTTTATTCAAACTAAGTTATTTTTGATTAACTTGTTTATTTATTTTCTTTTTGCTTCATCATTATCACAATTTTTTTTTCACGAAGAACCGAACTTGTTACTAAAATAAAGGGTTAAAAATGAAAAAGGTTTTGGTGGATGAAAGGGTTTTTTGTTTGGGTGATGAAACGAAAATGTTTAGGCTCAAAGGGGCTAACTAGGGGGATTTTTGGGTAGGTGGTAAAGGAAAAAGAAAAATAATGGTGTAGAAATGAAAAGGGTTAGTCCTAATGCCTCCATCATTTACTTACTCGGGTTTAAGTTGATAAGGACCGGGAATGTATTGTCATGGCAAGTTCTAGAGTCGTAAGAACCAAGCAGCTATTCACACAATAAACGAAAAATGAGCATTTAGTCAAATGATATGTAATTGTGTGCTCAATAAAGGCTCAAAACTCACTTTTGTGGGAATGGGTTTTTATGTGATCAAGTATATAATCAAATTTTAAATAAGTTTGCTATGCCTTTTCATAATTTTCTTATGTTGGTTCTTTTTATCACTACGCTATCGGTTGTAAATTTGTAAAAATATAACCTTTTTGAGAACTTGAATTTCCCGAGTTAAACCTAGACAAGTAAAAAAATGAAATTTTTGAAAAAATTTGGGGTGATTAGCGGTTCCAATAGAGTTTTGTGTAAGGCTTGTATTTAGGACTTGCAAAATTCAAGGTTTTAGCATCCCCCCCACACTTAAATTACACATTGTCCTCAATGTGTCCCAAAAATAAATTTTTAGGTTGATTAGATGTGTAAAATAGTGTTTAAAAAGCAAAAAATTTGTGTTACTGGGCGCTGAACACGGCCCCGTGTTATCCGGGCACGGCCCCGTGTTCAAGTGCCAGTAACAAAATTGAAATAATTCAAACAGAAGGCTGGACATGGGGGCGTGTTGGGTGAACACGGCCCGTGTCCAGGTACCTGTACTGGGCGTTTTTCTGCAGGTGGTTCGGCACGGGGCCGTGTTGGTTGGGCATGGCCCGTTCAGGCGGTATCCCCGGTAAATCTTCCGGAAAAACATCTTCATAATCCCGTACTATCGGTACATCTCCAATCTTCCGTGATTCTTTCTCGGTCTCATTTGCATAAATTATGAATGCCTTGCATCCTCGCTTCATGAGCTTGTGAGCTTTCAACATCGAACATACTATGGGGTTGCCTCGTTTTTCGCCATAAATGGTGACGTGTTTTCCGCTCGGAGATGTTAGTTTGATCTCTTTGCGAAAACACACGACCTTTGCATGGTATTGAGATAGCCAATCCATCCCCACGACTACTTGGAATTCTCCCATCGACATCGGGATTAGATTTATCAAATATTCTTCATCGTCGATGCTCAGTTTGCAATTTTCACATACATCACAAACAATAAAGCTTTTGTTATTACCTATCTCTACTTCTAAAGGCACAGGTAATTTTGTTAAAATAAATGAAGGATGTCGAATAAACCCGTATGAAACAAAGGATTTATTCGCACCCGTATCAAATAACACGTGTGCGGGAATTGAATTTACAGCAAATATACCTGAGACCACATCAGGTTCAATCTTCGCTTCTGCGGCAGTTAGTTGGAAAGATCTTGCCTTTGCTTTCGGGGCTTCACCTTTCGATTCTTGCCCATCTTTCTTTCCAACCAGTTCCGGGCATTCCGACTTTTTGTGACCCGTTCGATAACAATTGTAACAAACCGTCACCTTCTCCGGGCATGACATAGCCATATGTCCCTTTTTCTTGCATATGGGACAAGGCTTATCCTTGTAACGACATTCGCCCTTATGATTCTTCCCACAAATTTTGCAACCTGATGTACTACCTTTAGCATCTGATTTCTTTGCGGATTCATTCGTTCTTGCTTTCTTGGCAGGGCTTGGATTCACATCTTGTGCCCTTCGTTCACCCCGTTCTATACTCTTCTTCAATTCAATCTCCCTTTTCCCGAGCAGCATTGACAATCTCGGTAAGGGTCTCATACTTTGAAGGGGTTATGAATTCTCTATACTCCGCGCTTAGCATGTTATGATAATAATAGACCTTTTGCTCTTCATTCGTTATCAAATCATCACAGAACTTCATCTTGTCCATAAACATCCCCGTGATCTTGTCTATGGATTCACCTTTGTGTCTGAGTTGCATGAACTCTTCCTTGATCTTGTTTATGACCGCTTTGGGACTATGGTGTTTAAGAAACGACGTCTTAAACTCCTCCCAAGTCATGGCCTTAGCCGCTTCACTTCCAATCTCCTTCTTTTTGTTGTCCCACCAATCTTTCGCTTGATTCCTTAGTTGACCCGTACCAAAGGCTACTTAGTCTTCTTCGTCACAATGGGTTCTCTCGAATACCCCTTCGATGTCACTTAGCCATCGTTGGCACACTATTGGGTCAACCTCCCCATTATATGTTGGTGGCTTACAAGCCATGAATTCCTTGTATGAACAAGGCTTTCGTCCTCCACGCTTTTCCTTTGTTACATTTGAATCATATTCCAGTTTCTTGATTCTATCTTCTACTATTGATAAAACCGTGTTTTGGATTTTATCAATAAAGCCCGACAAACTGTTTTCGATCGCCTTTCCAACCTCTTCGGCAATCACTTCCCTCACTTGTTCGGTGACTCTTGGCACCGCATTATCATTGTCTCCATCAGCCATCTCGATTTCTGAAATGTTTACATAGATTGTTAAACATTCCATTTATAACACCTGCTTTACTTGTTTTGATTTAATCAAGTTCATAACTTGATTTAATCATTCTTGTTTCGATTCAATCAAGTTCGTAACTTGATTTAATAATTCTTGTTTCTATTCAATCAAGTCCGTAACTTGATTTGATCATTCTTGTTTCTATTCAATCAAGTCCGTAACTTGATTTGATCATTCTTGTTTCTATTCAATCAAGTCCGTAACTTGATTTGATCATTCTTGTTTCATGCATTTCTTGTTTTTGAGTGAGCTTACACACTCTTTTCATGCATATTGTTCATTTCTCATTCTATACATAGTACATAATTTATTAACAAAACAAGTTAATTCTTACCGGACGATCGATCAAGCTTGAACCGAACACTTATTGACAACCATGAGCTCTGATTACCAACTTGTAACACCCTAAATTATACCCTTGAATTATATAATAGTTTGTATCATTTCTAGGAAAAGATAATTTACAAAACCTGACTTTCATTATCAAAGTTTATAACTTAATTCAAAATAAGTCAACTAATAACTAAGTTGAAACATTTAAAAAGATGTTCAAAACATGTTTACATCCATACACAAACGTTTTAACACATTGCGGAAGCTTCAAAATAGAGTGTTCGGTTCTTCATTCTGTCACTTGATCACCGCCCGTAAGTTCCATCAATTTACCTAAGGGTCAAAACTATTAAACATTAGTTTTGACTTTGAGCATAAAGATTAAACATATAATACAACATTAACTTGAATAAAATAAAAATATAAAATTTCCTGGCTTCACCGTAAATTACGGTGTTACCGTAATTTACGGTGACATCTGAACATATCTGGTTCCACCGTAAACCAGTAGTAAACCGCCGTAACAGACTTGAACCCTACCGTAAATTACGGTACTACCGTAATTTACGGTAGTTCCTGGAAATCATTGTTTTTGCTTGTTTTGTTCAAGGCTCTCAAACCCAACTTTCGGATTTCGTTTATCTAAGAATTCACTACATCAAATCCTATTATTTCTAACCTGTTATATGTTAACCAACATCAAAGTAAAATCCACATGTTCCGTAGTATTAATCATGCTCTAGTTTGGTTATTTGACCCGTTTAGCTTGTCTACGGAATTTCCTTCCTTATGACAACTACCGACGGATTATAACCAACTTTTAACCAATTATTCTATATAGCGACATAAATGCTTAATTTCATAGCATCCTTTATTCTAAAATCAAGTACTCATTATATAAATATCCAATCTACTAAATGTAACGGAGCAAGTTACATACGTCAATTTTTTTTTTAACAATTGTTTTGACCCGTCTCACTTGACAAAGACGAAGGTCACTTCCGTGATATATTGAACTATATTGTTTACCATGTTTTCGAAACTACAACATAAAACTATTAATTAATTCATAATGTAACGAAATGGTAAATTCGTACCTTTAGAGCACGCCTTTCCCCCGTGAATTCCCTTCGGCTTGTCCGCTTGATGATCCGGACTCTTTGCCTAGAAAATTCAGTTTTACAACTTGTTTAGAACTCTTTCCATGACCATATTCATATCATTGTGAAACATGATCAAATCTGCGTTCTCATCAAATTTAACATCAAAAATCCTCACTTAAGCATTTCTACAAACACCTAACGGGTCAGATTTTCCTACCATCATTTCCAAGTTCATGACTTGCAATTTAAACCTCAATTTCACTTTAATTAGTAACCTTGCACACATTTTAACATCAATATCACAGGAATTACCTCCTATGATGAAATTTATACTAGAATTATCATTCAAATCCTAGTGTTCATCATCATCTTATAGAACCCATAACCTAGCTTCCATGGATTCATAGAATTCTCTGAATTTGGGCATGATTTCTCCAATAGTTAGTTAGGTTTTACTTCTAAACACCTAATCAACTTTAATCCGACCAAATAACACACATGCAAGCATCTAATTTCAGAATTTCAGAATCATGAGAATTTCAAGTTGATAGTTTTCATCAAATTTCACATACCTTAGAATCCTCTTGCAATGAGGATTACGATTCTAGGCTCAATTCTTGATTTCTACTTGGATTTAACCCTTCAATTTGCAAGATTATGAGATTTTAGGTTTTTGGGAGAAGTGGGTGTCGCCCCTGAGATGTTCTGGTCGACCAACACCTCAATTTGGGGTGTTTGGTTTATTCTTTATTAGTTCCACTTAATTTAGTTTTAAGTTTAACACTTTAGGCCCCTCTACTAAGTTCAACATATCCTTTAGTAGCTCTAAACCCTTTTTATAGGTTATTTTTAGTAAACTAATTAACTAGGTTAACATTCCTAGTTAGTAAATTCTTGTCTATTTATACTTTATAGTTCCAATATAAAGTTTCATATTTTCGGGGTGTTACAAGTCCACCCCCCTTAAAAGGGTTTCGTCCCCGAAACCGATTTACGTACCAAATAAAATAGGGTGAAGGCGTCGCATTTCCTCTTCGGACTCCCAAGTAGTGTCCGAACCCTTCCTATGCTCCCATTTGACTTTGACTTGTTCGATTTGTTTATTTCGTAAACGTTTGACCTTTTTGTCTAAAATTTCAACCGGTCTCACCACATAATTTAGACTATTATCCACTTCGATATCATCGTAATGAATATAGGTCGTTTCGTCAGCCAGGCACTTTCTTAATTGAGATACGTTAAACGTGCCATGGATCCCACTTAGCTCCTCCGGTAGTTCAAGACGGTAAGCTACCTTGCCAACTCTCCCGATAATCTTAAATGGCCCGATAAACCTTGGGCTTAATTTCCCCTTCCTTCTAAATCTAATAACGCCTTTCCATGGGGACACTTTTAGCATGACCATGTCACCCACTTGAAATTCAATTGGCCTTTTCCTTTTATCTACATGTCACGACCCCCGACCCACCCTGGACGGAATCGGGAGCCGTGAACAGCCCAGTGGTACCGGTGATAATTTTGAAAACGTTGCAGCGAAAATTTCATCAGAACCGTGAGTTAGGAAAAATATCAGAGTTTAGAAAACACCGGATTTTATTTATTAAATAAATGGGATAAACCCATGTTTTACAAAGGTAGCTTTAATAAAGATAAATTTGATTATATAAAACAATATTTCTTAATTTGATTTAATTAATAAAATAAGCCACTTCTTGATGCCTTTCAGTACCGTATCCATCTTTTACTCCAATCTACTGTAATTACCTGAAACGCGTTTTAAAAAGGTTTTGTCAGCGGGAAATACTGAGTGAATCATTCATTTTGCTAAAACGACTCGTTTGTTATAATTTACAGTATTAAGAGAGATTACAATGTTTATTTCAACCAAATACCCACAGTACTTGTCATCGACTCGTTTCGGTGACTGTGGTCATATTACTATTGAGTCCGTTCACCCAATAGTAACGAGTATCATTAATTAGGTTCGCCCACCTAAATTGATAAAAACAGTAATGTGCACAATACCCCACATACCGGCTGTAATTTGGTGACTACATATACTTAATCACTGTAATTATAATCTTGAAAATAAACATACTTTTTGTAAACAATTTTGATAAAAAGAGAATGACTCACTTTATAAGCATGCAGAATTGAGTTAACAAGCTTCTTGATTCTAATTCTTCCGATAATTAAGTATGCACTTTATTATTCTGGATCTTCTGATGATTTAATGGTTTGTTTGATTGTAAGTGTGTAGTTGGGAGTATTCTTGGTAGTTAAACACATAGTTTAACAGAATGGAATACGTATTTGTGTAAAACCCAAATCAAACCTTAACGGTAATCACGAGATTCGAACCTTAACGAATTTCACAAAGTATAGTCTTATTCAGACAGTACTTTGGTATCCATTTAATGAACTCACAAAGTATAGTACTTTGGATTCCGTTTAACGAAATTCACAAAATACAATACTTTGGCATCCGTTAGTTGGTTCATGAATCGATCGGACAGAACATCGCATCGGTGATTATTGGTTAGAACACCAACGTATAGAGAAAAGAATAGAAGAAATGAACAAAGGAAATGAATTCCTAAGCTTTCTATTTATAGGTAAGAAGTAGGAAATTTCTAGGAAGTTTCCTATAGCTTTTCTAGGAAGTTACCTATACATCTTCTAGGAAGCTTCCTACTTACATATATATCTTCTTACACCTTCCTAGCACCTTCCTTTGATATTATCTATCTTATATATATATATTTATTTTTTCATATTTATTTAGGTAATTAATAAATCGTACTTAGCTTAATTAATCTTGCTTAACTTAATTACTCTCGCTTAGCTTAATTAATCTAGCTTAACTTAATTAATCTTGCTTAGCTTAATTAATCGCACTTAGCCTAATTAATCTTACTTAGCTGATTAATTAGCTTAATTAATCTTGCTTAGCCGTTAATTAATCTTACTTAAGTTTAACTTATTTATTAAGGTTTCTTAATTGCTAAGTTATCTCAACAACTAAGTGTACGTAATTAGTACGTTTAATAAATTATTTAACTATGAAATTTACTTAGCTATTAAATATTCTAGCAGTTCCCTGATTACGAGTTCTAATTTCTAGACACAATGGAACTCGTATTAGTGTATTAACTCAATTCAACTGTAACGACAACTCACGAGATAAAAACCCTCACAACGAATGACAAAGTGCGATACTTAAACATCCATCGAATTCACGACGAATGACAAAGTATAACCCGAGTTTGAGCAGCACTTAAACATCCATCGGATAGTTCAATCGATCGAATAAAGTATCGTACCAGTGATTAAAGTTATTACCCTAATAACGAGCAGAGTTTCGAGGTTTTAGGGCGTTGATAGAAAGAAACGGAGATACAAAGAGTAGGACGACGTTTTAGACCGTCGAACTGAGCAAATAATTCAGGCCCCAAGCCCCTGCATTTATACCCAAAATTTGAGCCGCCCGCGTGTCGCGAAGGACACCATGGTCCCTGTCGCGTGTCGCCTGGGGTGTCAAAGTAGGGTAGGCCTGCTTCGTCACCTATCTAGCCCTGATGAGTCGACGTTGCGTGAATTTTAAATTTTGACAGCGTTTTATAAAGATAATCATTAATAGGGTTTTACCCCCTTGAGTTTTAGGGGCCCTGATCCTGATTCCGTTTATTCTGAAAATTTTAGGGTTTGTTCAGAATCACTAGGGTTTCCTATTGGATACTTAAAATAATAATTAGGACTTTTTAATGAGAGTTGTTACATTCTCCCCACCTTAATAAAAATCTCGTCCTCGAGATTTACTGGAATAAGTAGGAATACTTTTTCTTCATCTCAGATTCCAGCTTTCAAGTGTATTTAGGTTATGATATTTCTTTTAAATTTATGTCACCTTTTAGTTAAATAAAAATAATATTAAGGTAGATGACACAAAATTTAAAATATCAAATTTTGTGAATACAAGTTGTATCTTAAGTAGGATTCAATGGTTTAACTGAATTAGTTCAAGAAATCGATGACAAATGAATGAAATGAAATGATATATTTTCCAAAGTGACTAGGTTCAAGCCAAAAGATAAATATTTAAAATGAATGTGAAGGACTTTTAAAATCAATAAAATTCTTTGTCAAAAGGAAGCTTACTTTGATTGGCAACTGATGAAGACTTAGAATTGACAGGTTCTAAATGAAATAAAAGCATGAAAAAATGATTTGTCAAATATTTGTGATATTAGAAAATCAAAGTGTTGAGAGGAGTAAATTATAAAGATACACAAAAAGACAATAGAGTTAGTGTATTATTGTTTAACGTTCCAAGTTGTTTTAATTGTGAAACAATGTGATAGTATATTATTAGTAGTAACCGTATTTTTCATACTATATCCTAGAAATTGAAATAAGAACAAGTTGTTTTGTCATGACCAACTATTATATTATATTTTGTAAAGCAAATGTAATATATTATTTGTGTCCATATCTGAATCGTATCTTATATATCAAATATATTTTTATTTGTTACATATTTTTACTATATGTAAATGGTTACCAAAAATAAATTTTAGTATTTTACTATACTAAAAATAACTTATATTTACTATGTAATATATATTGCAAGGAAGTTATTACAGTACAAAATATTTTAGTATTATTATTTTGTAAAAGAATTTACTATTGTTAAATAAAAGTTGTAAATAGAGATGTAAAAATATTTATTGTACAAAAGTATTTGTAAAATATTTTGTAAATATATATAACACTTAATGATCCGATTCTATGTGATTACTTATTTTCATTTTGAAATTATATAACGTTGTGAGTGTATTTACAAATATTGAAATCGAAGACTATTCTTATTTAGTATAATGTTCCCTTAATCCAACTTAGTTGATGACTACCATTTTATTTATATGATCATTTTCTTACCAAAGCGTTATGGTACATAGTTACCACAAAACATGTGATAGACTATTATGTATATAGTTTTATTTATCCCTCTAATTCTTATATTATTTTATGAAAATATGTCTTCTCTTTATAGTACAAAATATTTTCATATATAATTAAAATTTATTAAATAAGTATGATGACTTAATTTATATATATTAACTAGTCATTATCATGGTTGGATATTGATTAGTGCTGCCTTGTTTAAGCATAGGTGGCCAATCCATGCCTAACTAAGGCTAGGCTATTCAATACCTGCCCCTGACAATAACCCTAGTACTTAAAAATAATATTAACACTTCTGTTATTAATTTATTATTAATAATAAAATTAATATTAATTATCAATAATAAATAACTGAACGTAAACTTAAATGAGAGTATACTTCAACATAAAAATATAAATTCTTTACCTTAATAGTAATATTATTTTGTAATCCCTTATGTAAATTTTCATATATAATATTTTTCGATTGAAGATGTTAAAGCAATAATTATCACGAAAGACTAGATTAATGTTTAAAAGATATACTGAAATATGACAAGAATTTGTGTATTATTATTTTAACACACAATTTAAGATGGCTTTTATAAATATATAATTAATTAAATCCGTATATGATATATATAAACGAGATTATTGCAAGCTTTAAATTTTGTGAAAATGTCAGTACAAGGTGATCGTGATCAAAGAAATGATTCCATGAAGTCAAAGACTAAACAAGCTGATTATGGTTCAAAACAAATGAAGTACTTGTTGGGATTATTTCGAATATGATGACCTAAAATATCATATGGGACTTTGAATTGAATACGTATTGCGAGCAAGTTAACTTGGTTTGAATAAAACAAGTTTTAATAAGGAAGTTCGGACATGATCACAACAGAAATCATGTATACCCTTCAAAAGAAAATCGAGTTTTTTAAGAAATTCATTGATTTGATATTAAAGAGTTATCGTTTTGCAAAAATGCGGTTTATAATGCAAAAATCAAGTATAGCAAAACGAAATTTGAACTTTTGATAAAACAACAAATTAGAATGATGCCCTCTAGTGGTCTTCATAATTCAAATAAATCACATGTACAACAAATAGTTCATGTGTAATGTGTGAATTTACCAAGAAATGAAATGGATCAATATTTGCTATTTATGAAAGAAATCCTCAGGGTATGATGACCATTAGGGAAAGTAGAAATGCAAAAGTCAACTCATTATATGCAGAATTCAGAAAAAGAAATATAAGAATTTTATCTGGAAGTTTGTGTGATAACCGTTGTTAAGTGACATTACCAGGGAATGTTGAATAAAATAGGAAATTTGCAAAAGTATGTGACTCCTTTTTCAGGGATAATAATTATGACTCTGATTTAGACTATGCACCGATGGTTGTAAAATTTTATTCCAACGTACCTTAGTGATATTCACTTTGTAGGATAATGTGGCAAAGTGCCTCTTTTTGATCAGTAGGTCTTCTACTGACAGAAATTGTATTGGTATCTGTAGGTCCCTCGGAGGTTGAGGTGAAACCTTATTCCTTGTTATGCTTAACACACTAGCGAGTGCGGAATCCAAGCTAGCATGCAAACCGAGTTAGAAGACGACAAAACACAACACGCAAGATTCACCGATTAACACCACATGTATTAATACGAATGAAGGGTACGGTTACAAGCTCAATGTTTACAGAAGAATTCTATAAAGTCTCAAAGTGTGTGTGTGCTCTCACTTGTCTCTCTCTGTCTTCTGCTGACTAAAGTGAACACAACACCCGGGTATTTATACCCGATACAGATCGTCTGGTCGAAGGATCAGACAGACTGATCGAAAGATCATCTGTCGATCTGAAACAGCTCGAAGGATCTACATGCACCTCGAAGGATGATATCCTTCGAGGTCCATCTATCGAATGCTATCTTTCGAGCTCATCATCGTCGAAGGATATAAGGAATCCTTCGATGACATATCCTTCGACTCAAACATCTTTCAACAATGTGCTAACTGTTTGGTCAATTCAAACCAGGAGGATGGTTGACTTGGTCAAACTTACATCGAACGCACATAAAAACAAACCTGAGACGTAACTCAGACTAACACAAGACATCGTTTTGTATCATGACGAAATACAGACAAAGTACAGACACAAGTGCACCAACAAACTCCCCCTTGGCTGTAGCTTTGTCTCGATTTTCGTTCTTGTAGGTCCTCGTGTCTTCAAGTCTTTGACGTCTTTTCACGTCTTCAATGTCGGAGGATCTTTAAAGTCTTCACGTCTTGAAAGCAGAAAGTGTACCAACAAACTCCCCGTTTCATGTAGGAAGTGTGTTGACAAACTCCCCCTTAACATAAGCTCCCCCTTGAGTTATGCTCGTGAAATACTTGATCTTTATGAAGTGAGATCCTTGTGGTGTTGATGATGGACAGCGGCAACTCGATCATCTTCATCATTTGAGTGCCTTCACGTCGTGTCTTCATTCCGAAGCTTGTCATCGACCATGTTCTCCTAGCCTTTAGAATCTGCACATGCAAGAAATCTAAACGCGTAATGAGAACAACTGCTTGGAATAGCATAAGCAAACGACACACATGTGACCATTGTTCAATCATACACCGTCCGACAACAGTTTGAAAGTTTAGAAAATGTACAATTTAATCCTTTAACTTTCAAAATGTGTTAACTTCGACCATTTATGAAGATGCAGTTGATTTCCGGCTCATAATCAGGATTTTGGGTAGGATAGACTCGAGTTCCAACATCGGTCAATCAAAAATAAACTAGAAGAAAAATCTTTTTGGATTTTATAAAGTTTAAATAAAAACACACCTAAAATCTTTTTGAAATTTTCATTTTTCAAATGTAAAGACGGAAAACAATAAATAAATATATACAAAGATGCATTAAATAAATATTTACAGACATTCTTTTTGCGAGTTTCGAGGGTAAGAGAATCATATCAGTGTACGGTCATGCCAAAACGCTCTTGTTTTTCTTTTAGTTAACATTAAGATAAGCATCCTATAACAATTATCGGTATTGTTGTCCACTTAAGCTCAACTTATCAGATGTAATCATGGCGAGGGGATACGTTAAGGTATGATTTATACTTACCGACCGGTGTTCATCCACATCACGACACATTCCCGTATCAAGGTATGCACGAGGATTCATCTTACCGGTGAGTATACCGATTATCATCTGTTTGACCGTATATGATGTGAGATTCTCACTTATTTTGATAGAAAACAAGCCCTATGTGATAGAATCACTTATTTATGAGGAACTTGATTTTCAGATGCATGAGGGCACAGGAGCAAGTTCGTGAACAGGTCAGTACTTTCGTACAGCAGAGAGACGAACTTGACTCCCGGATGAATGTGATATTTTATCACTTATTTGTTTGGACATGTGATTGTTTATCACTTATTGAGGTCGAATGCAGTATGTACACGTATGTATGGTATCATGGAAGATCTAGACTTGCGTCCCCGTTATTTTTCGGAAAAAGATACAACCATGATACCCAGATGATAAACAGCATAAACCCCAAATATCTCAGAACCTCGGCAATCTATCAAACGAAATTTCGGTACCAAGACCATATGCCAATGAGCGGTTCCCACGCGGTTTTCAGTTCGTTATGTTTATATCTCCTGCACACTTTAAAATGATCGTGAGTCTACCGGTACATCATTAGTAGAGCTACTTATCTTTTTCTTTTCTTTTGATTTCTAGAAACATGTTTCGACCGACCTCTGATGTAATATCATTTTCTCTTATCTTGCCAAGAAACTCATTTTTGTTTTTCTATTGTTTTTGAGTTTTTCTGAAATTTTCTCCCCCTAAAATGCAGAAAGTAAATAAAGAAAAGACATATTTTTGTATTTTTGCGGTTTTTCAATGTTTTTGAATTTTCTTTGAAGTTTTCTCCCCCTAAAATTTAAAAACAAAGAAAATAAAGACATTTTTTTTTAATAAAAAAAATTTACAAAAACGATTTTCCGATGTTGGTTAACTCATGTTTTACCTCAATGCCGTTTACCAAAATTAAGTTATAATCAGAAATGATTTAGCGAATTTTGGAAAAATCAGTTGGCATGTCGGTAAGCGGTGCGGACCATGACAACATTGTCTGGCCAAAGAGTGCTGAACGAGATAATAATTCACAAAGCAGCTTAAATATCGACAAGTATAGGAGAGATTAGAAATTTAAAACCGTATCCTGCAACTGCATCGTGCATTGCAAGGAATCTGAGTGCTCTCCCAACCTGAATATCCACCCGTTGTGGATTTCAAAGACGTTTTTTGTAGCTACTGAGAAATCTGTTGACAGCAACAAGATCATAAACCTTTGGGTCCGGCTGGTCTTCCACATTGCACCAGCGAAGGTCTTTGTCTTTCTCTTTCAGAAGTAAGCGGTGCGGTTATTCAATCCATGCCAAGGCATCCGCACACCTGGTTGGTTTGTTCAACAAACACATTTTCTTCAATCACACCACGAAGAAATGTACACTGCACGTTCATCTTGTAGATTGTTGAACTTCAGACGTGCTGCAGGTGCGTACATTTTGATTTGAATCTATCCCGGGGACCCGATCAAAGCCTTGAACATTCACATTTTGAAATGATTTTCATTTTGTCGAAGCTTCCAATTTCTTTCATCAGACATTTCTTTTTCCCTTTTCTCTTCCTCTCCATCAAAGGCAACAATTTCTTCTGTCGCCTATCTTGTGCAAGGACGCTCCACTATCAACAATCTTACGACTATCGAAAGTTCCTCCTGGAATATCCTACACACTCACTCAGAGATTAGTCGGAGAGGGGGACCCAAGCCTTTGTGGACTTGGGTCGTCCTTGATCATCAAGGAAAGTGATTTCAATCATTTGATGATTAGGAAAAAGAACCTGTGGTGCTCCCCCTGATTGAATTACCTGTTTTTGCTTCCAAACTGTTTCACCTTTACCAGTATTTGAATTTATTGTTTTAGCATTTACTGGTTTTACAGTTTCAGATTTTGCTTTTACAGGTTTTTCTTCTTTGACCTCTGATTTTAAGGCCTTTTCAATTACCTTTTGATTCTTTTGTTTTAACTTCTTTTCCCTTTCTTTCAAGACACGTGGGTCTTGTTTTGGGGAAAGTGATCGTTTTTGGTAATTGGTTTCTTGGGGAGCACTTGTTTTTGCCTTCAACTTTTGCAGGTATGGGCAGTATCTTACAATATGCCCAATTGTGCCACACTCAAAACACATTCTCCGCTCTACAAACCTCGGAGAAACATGTTGATGATCAGACGGAGAACCAGACAATGAACTTTGTGATCTAGACGTGCTTGGACCTAAATCACATCCGTTGGTGTGTTGGGTGTAATTATTCTGATCATTTCGTTTTAAAATTCTAACTTGTTTTACAAAATCAACGTTAGATTTTTCTTGAAATGTTTCAATTTTATCTGAACCCGTGGATCCAACAAAGTTCATTTTCGGTTCTCGTTTCTTAACAGGAGCTCTTTTGTTCTGCACCTTTTGTTGTTGAACCTTTGGTTGTTCAGTCTTAGCCTGCTGAACTTTAGGTGCTTGAACCTTCTTGTTCTGAGCCTTCTTTCCCTGTACTTTACCTTTTCCTGAGTTGACTTGTTGTTTTCGCTCAACTTGTAGTTTTTGGTTTCCGTATTGTTTTCGAATTTGTTCACACGGAATTGGATCACATTGAGTGACGGTAATTTTGCCACTTTTGTTCCCCAAAAACTTATCAGTACATCCTTCAAAAATTTGCTCAATTAAATCTTGATTTACATTTTTAATTGGAAAATCTTTGTTAGAGTAGATTTTGCTATCTCCTTTGAGCGTGTACAACAAGTTATTCTCTTCACTGCTAGATACAAGGGACTCCATTGGTTTTGACATTTCAGTCTTACTCGGTTTCACTGGTGGATCACACAGGATGTGATTCTCGATTGGAATATCTGTTGTAACCGAGTTAGACTGTTGTTTCACAATTACTTCAGATTCATCATCCGAAGAATCAGCATCCTCAACAATGGGAGGACTATGTTCCTTAACACATGATGAATCTGTCACATTCTCAGATTCAGATTCAGTTTCAGATTGACCTGAGGATGATGTACCAGTTGTGAACCCGAGGCCTGCTGCAAAATCATCTAGATTGAGTGGCACAGTAGGTTCAAAATGGGGCATATCCTCGTCATCAGGCAATTTGGAGTAATTGTGATTCATTGGGGGAGGACATGATTTGAATCCAATACATTGTTTATCCCCCTTTTTCTTTTGAACATCAATAATGTGATCCAATACATAGCGGGAATTGGAATAGCTTTCCAGTTTCTGCTTAATTGTCTCACATTCACATCGAGCTGTTGCCAACTCTACCATTTGCTTTTCAATTGTGTCAATAAGATTATTGTTAGCATGTTGTTTTCGCAAAACAGCCTTTTGTAATTCTGAAACATCATGTCTTAATGACGCAATTGTTGCTTTAAATTCTTTTTCATTTCTGGTTAAAAACGAGTTAGCTTCAGCTGCTTTAGAAAGATCTACAATCAATTCTTGATTGTGTTTGGATATGATTTCAAACTGACTTTCCTGTTCAGCATATTTAACATTTAAACTATCACAATTTTCACAGCTAACTACAGTGGGTTCATCGACACATACCTGACCTGATGAACTGTCGACATTAGCCATAAAGGCTGAATGGAGAGAAGACGAAGAGTAAGCAGCTTGATCCATCAAATTAGATCTTCTTTCAGTTCCTGTTGCAGCTTCTTCCAAAAGCTCATCAATATCTGCATCGACTGACGCACTTGATGTCT
This sequence comes from Helianthus tuberosus, assembly GCA_030545235.1. Classification (NCBI taxonomy): domain Eukaryota; kingdom Viridiplantae; phylum Streptophyta; class Magnoliopsida; order Asterales; family Asteraceae; genus Helianthus; species Helianthus tuberosus. Next base: position 104,785,596 of record CM060431.1, on the reverse strand, counting down.
CATCCACATGATCATTTCCTGAAGTGGAGGATTCTTCATCTGAGCTTCCACTATAACCAGAACTGTCTTCATCTTCAGAAGATGCAACACCATTGGTGGAAGATTTTCCACCATTGGCGTGCTTTAAATCCTTTACGACTTCAGCAAAACATGCTGTTCCACCATTTCCTCCTTCTCCAAGCTGAAGCGACCAATCACAACCCTCATCTATTTGAACCACCAGCCCCCGGTTGGCATTTGATGACCCTGCTTGGCCTTGGTTGTTGACAGGTATCAACGTACGAACATTGTTCCCGTTCTGGTTCTGCTGGTTGCCTTGATTTCTGAACGGATTTTGATTTCCATGCTGAGCTGGTCTTGTGCATTCCCTTTTGAAATGACCCCGTTCGCCACAGTTAAAGCACTTGACAGCTTGCTTGTCGAACCCATACTTGGTGTCTTTCTTGTTTTCCAAGTTGGTTCTCCCCGTCCTTTCCATAAACTCCTTTGCTCTTCGAATTGCACTAGCAAGAGCCCATTTGATATCCATCATCTCAAACTCTTCTTTATCCACTTGCTGATAATCTTCATTGGTTAGATTGATATTCCCAATCTGACCTGCGATCAATCCAGAGTAATCACTAACCAAGGTGTTCAACATCTCCATATGCTCCTTGGCTATTTCGACACTGACTTTGGAAAAGTTGGAAGTGTCTAATCTGACTGTGTTTGGATTGGAAGTGGCTTGAAAGTTTGAAGAGCTTCCATAAAACCCTTGCTGTTGCGGTTGTTGCTGCTGAGCTGAAGAAGAAGAAGAATCTGGTCTTGAATACATCATCGTGTATGCTGAAGGATCAAACTGGCTTGTTGTGGAAGGACCAGTGTTTGAGATGAAGGCTGTTTGAAGCTTTGCATGTTGAGAGACTGGTTTTTCTCCACTGATACCTCCTGCAATCCCAAAGTACATCTCTGGATTTTGAGGAGTCAATGTTCTTTTTGCCTTAAGCTTTTCTTCTACATCCTTGTTCTCCAATCTTTGAATCAACTCATAAACGGTGATTGTGTCTAGAACACCATTTTCTTTGAGAATTTCAAGATAACTGCTCCACTTTGCTGGTAAGCTGTCAGCGAATCTCTTCACCATTTCTTGTGGAGTGGCAGTGACTTTAAAAGCAAACATCTCGCTCAACAAGTGATGGAACCTTGTAGATAAATCTGCCAAAGCCTCATTCTCCATACACGTGAATCCTTCAAACTCTTTCTTCAGTAATTCTTGCTTAATCTTTCTAGATTGAGCATTTCCTTCACATCGTAACGTGAGCATATCCCACAAGCTTTTAGTAGTCGTGCAGTAAACAAATTGGTGGTATATGTCTCTGTGAAGAGCTTGTGTGAGAATCATGAATGCTTTCTTTTCTAACTCAAATTTCTTCTTATCATCTTCAGACAAAGTGCTGTAAGTTTCTGGATTAGATCCTGCAACTTCCAAATCATGTTCAAATGCGGTGAAGAAGCACATCCATAGGTCTTGACCTTGCCCCTGAACATAAGTTCTCAGCCTTTCTTTCCACCATCCCCAATCATTGATGTGATTTAGCTTTGGCGGTTTTGTGCTTGTACCAGTTTCACTGTCGTTCTGCATCATAGATTGAATGCTGTTGTTTTGATTTGTGACCAATGCCCATTGATTTGCAGTGATCATTGCAGCTTGAGGTGGGGCAATAGCTTGCATCCATGCAGTTTTGTTGAAATCTGACGCCGATTGCGTAGCTGATGATTGTGGAGTCAAAGATGTTAGAGTCCACGCGGTTGGATCCCACTGACCGTTAGTTCCCATTTTAAAAAAAATTTCACAAACTATGTCAAAATCTCGAAGGATAACAAACAGCCGAAGGATATTTGATCGAAAGACCTGAAAAACACAAACTTGTTAACCTTAAACAGACTGGGATCGAAGGATCAAACCTTGTTCGAAGGATCAACAGTGTTCGAAAGATCACTGTTGAGTTTCGAGCAATGACTTCGAAAGACTCTCCAATCGAAAGATCCTTGTCTTTCGAACAATGACTTCGAAAGACTCTCCAATCGAAGGATCCTTGTCTTTCGAATAAGACCTGTAGATCGACAGATATAACCTTCGAAAAGATTCCTTGGAACGAAGGATAAGTCTCCGACTTCGAAGGATGCTCGAAGGATGACTATCTATCGAACCTCCTTTGGTCGAAAGATGAACTTTCGACTTCGAAGGATATCTTTCGATCTTGTCTGACACAGTTGACAAAGAGTGACGGGTTGGTGAAAAGGTGATGGGTAGGTGAAATCTTTCGGCAGAAGGTATGTTCAGACCATACTTTCTGCCAAAACCAGATTTGAACCAATAAAATAATGCCCAAAAACAGAAAAATCTTATCCAGAAACCGGTCACCGGATAAGCCGGAATTTTGGCCGGAAATCACCAAAATTCTTAAAAACAGATTTTTAAGTTACCCAACCCGACCAAAAACACACCCGGTAAGTTTAGAACACGTTTTAACGTCTGGAAATGCGAGAAAATCAGTAAAAACGGGTGCTAAACCAGTGAGTTTTTGTCCAAAAACACTCCAAAATCATGTAGAAACTCGGTTTTTAACAAGGAAAAGAGCCATGGCTCTGATACCACTTGTAGGTCCCTCGGAGGTTGAGGTGAAACCTTATTCCTTGTTATGCTTAACACACTAGCGAGTGCGGAATCCAAGCTAGCATGCAAACCGAGTTAGAAGACGACAAAACACAACACGAAAGATTCACCGATTAACACCACATGTATTAATACGAATGAAGGGTACGGTTACAAGCTCAATGTTTACAGAAGAATTCTATAAACTCTCAAAGTGTGTGTGTGCTCTCACTTGTCTCTCTCTGTCTTCTGCTGACTAAAGTGAACACAACACCCGGGTATTTATACCCGATACAGATCGTCTGGTCGAAGGATCAGACAGACTGATCGAAAGATCATCTGTCGATCTGAAACAGCTCGAAGGATCTACATGCACCTCGAAGGATGATATCCTTCGAGGTCCATCTATCGAATGCTATCTTTCGAGCTCATCATCATCGAAGGATATAAGGAATCCTTCGATGACATATCCTTCGACTCAAACATCTTTCAACAATGTGCTAACTGTTTGGTCAATTCAAACCAGGAGGATGGTTGACTTGGTCAAACTTACATCGAACGCACATAAAAACAAACCTGAGACGTAACTCAGACTAACACAAGACATCGTTTTGTATCATGACGAAATACAGACAAAGTACAGACACAAGTGCACCAACAGTATCGTCGTGTCTAATCATATTTTCCAAAGGTCTTGCCTCGAAAGTTATGTGTGATATATTTCAACGTCTGTGGACGTATAATTAAATTTTCATGTGTTTTCTTGTGCATTAGCACAACTTTACATGCTTCTTACTTGCGTTAATAGTTTATGGTAATTCATTGGAAATTCTTATACTTTTAATAGTGTCCCAACTTAATGGGTTTCTATTGTTATTATTTTCGCTCGAGTTACGAGTTAGATGATCAAACGAAATAATGTTTAATATCGGAAAAGAGATTCCTGATAAAGAAATCTAGACACAGATACTTGTGCTTTATTCTTAATTGACTATTGGAATTCCTTATAGATATACATATCTATATAATCATATATTTTATATGCTGTAATATACATATCCTCTATAAGGTCAATGTATGTAATAGATTCATATTTCCAAAAACAATTCAGATATCTAATTATGATACTATTTAGGGAAATCTTGTCACTTGTTTGACATATTATATACCTCGTCTTATCCGATTCGCGCCGGAGAGGTAATCTCAGTATATCCGGACAAACTGGAGAGTTTTGCTACACCATACCCAGTATTGCCGGAAAAATTTCCTATTTCCCATAAATAGTATATTTTCAAGATTTTAAAAGTGCCTTTTTCATTAGGTCTTTTATCTAGAATTAGGGAAATTTGTATTCCCGTAACATAGCTTATTCTAGACAAATTAATATCACTAAGCAATAATTACTATTAATTCTTGCTTATTTATCATATCTTGCAATATTCTATTTACCATTCTTATGGTATATCAAAACCTATCTTTCTTTATTTACACAAGTACTTAGCTTATCTCGAAGCTTATACTAAGGCATCTTTTCTTATGTTCAAGTCTAAATGTTATCATGTGTGCTACCAATTAATAGCAATCTCCTAACTCTTTTATATAAATTTAGGTATTATTATCACAACACCTATAGGCTTAAAGCAGTGGCTCTGATACCACCTTCTGTCACGACCCCCGACCCACCCTGGACGGAATCGGGAGCCGTGAACAGCCCAGTGGTACCGGTGATAATTTTGAAAACGTTGCAGCGAAAATTTCATCAGAACCGTGAGTTAGGAAAAATATCAGAGTTTAGAAAACACCGGATTTTATTTATTAAATAAATGGGATAAACCCATGTTTTACAAAGGTAGCTTTAATAAAGATAAATTTGATTATATAAAACAATATTTCTTAATTTGATTTAATTAATAAAATAAGCCACTTCTTGATGCCTTTCAGTACCGTATCCATCTTTTACTCCAATCTACTGTAATTACCTGAAACGCGTTTTAAAAAGGTTTTGTCAGCGGGAAATACTGAGTGAATCATTCATTTTGCTAAAACGACTCGTTTGTTATAATTTACAGTATTAAGAGAGATTACAATGTTTATTTCAACCAAATACCCACAGTACTTGTCATCGACTCGTTTCGGTGACTGTGGTCATATTACTATTGAGTCCGTTCACCCAATAGTAACGAGTATCATTAATTAGGTTCGCCCACCTAAATTGATAAAAACAGTAATGTGCACAATACCCCACATACCGGCTGTAATTTGGTGACTACATATACTTAATCACTGTAATTATAATCTTGAAAATAAACATACTTTTTGTAAACAATTTTGATAAAAAGAGAATGACTCACTTTATAAGCATGCAGAATTGAGTTAACAAGCTTCTTGATTCTAATTCTTCCGATAATTAAGTATGCACTTTATTATTCTGGATCTTCTGATGATTTAATGGTTTGTTTGATTGTAAGTGTGTAGTTGGGAGTATTCTTGGTAGTTAAACACATAGTTTAACAGAATGGAATACGTATTTGTGTAAAACCCAAATCAAACCTTAACGGTAATCACGAGATTCGAACCTTAACGAATTTCACAAAGTATAGTCTTATTCAGACAGTACTTTGGTATCCATTTAATGAACTCACAAAGTATAGTACTTTGGATTCCGTTTAACGAAATTCACAAAATACAATACTTTGGCATCCGTTAGTTGGTTCATGAATCGATCGGACAGAACATCGCATCGGTGATTATTGGTTAGAACACCAACGTATAGAGAAAAGAATAGAAGAAATGAACAAAGGAAATGAATTCCTAAGCTTTCTATTTATAGGTAAGAAGTAGGAAATTTCTAGGAAGTTTCCTATAGCTTTTCTAGGAAGTTACCTATACATCTTCTAGGAAGCTTCCTACTTACATATATATCTTCTTACACCTTCCTAGCACCTTCCTTTGATATTATCTATCTTATATATATATATATTTATTTTTTCATATTTATTTAGGTAATTAATAAATCGTACTTAGCTTAATTAATCTTGCTTAACTTAATTACTCTCGCTTAGCTTAATTAATCTAGCTTAACTTAATTAATCTTGCTTAGCTTAATTAATCGCACTTAGCCTAATTAATCTTACTTAGCTGATTAATTAGCTTAATTAATCTTGCTTAGCCGTTAATTAATCTTACTTAAGTTTAACTTATTTATTAAGGTTTCTTAATTGCTAAGTTATCTCAACAACTAAGTGTACGTAATTAGTACGTTTAATAAATTATTTAACTATGAAATTTACTTAGCTATTAAATATTCTAGCAGTTCCCTGATTACGAGTTCTAATTTCTAGACACAATGGAACTCGTATTAGTGTATTAACTCAATTCAACTGTAACGACAACTCACGAGATAAAAACCCTCACAACGAATGACAAAGTGCGATACTTAAACATCCATCGAATTCACGACGAATGACAAAGTATAACCCGAGTTTGAGCAGCACTTAAACATCCATCGGATAGTTCAATCGATCGAATAAAGTATCGTACCAGTGATTAAAGTTATTACCCTAATAACGAGCAGAGTTTCGAGGTTTTAGGGCGTTGATAGAAAGAAACGGAGATACAAAGAGTAGGACGACGTTTTAGACCGTCGAACTGAGCAAATAATTCAGGCCCCAAGCCCCTGCATTTATACCCAAAATTTGAGCCGCCCGCGTATCGCGGAGGACACCATGGTCCCTATCGCGTGTCGCCTGGGGTGTCAAAGTAGGGTAGGCCTGCTTCGTCACCTATCTAGCCCTGATGAGTCGACGTTGCGTGAATTTTAAATTTTGACAGCGTTTTATAAAGATAATCATTAATAGGGTTTTACCCCCTTGAGTTTTAGGGGCCCTGATCCTGATTCCGTTTATTCTGAAAATTTTAGGGTTTGTTCAGAATCACTAGGGTTTCCTATTGGATACTTAAAATAATAATTAGGACTTTTTAATGAGAGTTGTTACACTACATACGCCTTTTGCCTGTCTTGAGCCGCTTTCAAGTGTGCCCGAACTTTATCGATCTTTTCGTTCGTTGCTCTTACTATGTCTTGATGGGCGAGTTCGCGTGGACCCACTTCACCCCAACAAACCGGGGTTCGACACTTCCTACCGTAAAGCAGTTCGTATGGTGCCATTTTAATACTAGATTGGTAACTGTTGTTATACGAAAACTCGACTAACGGTAGGTGAACATCCCAACTGCCTCCAAAGTCGATTATACATGCCCGTAGCATGTCTCCCAATATTTGTATCGTTCTTTCACTTTGTCCATCCGTTTGAGGATGGTACGCAGTGCTTATGAACAATTTGGTCCCCATTTGTTCTTGGAAATCACGCCAGAAATTCGAAGTAAACCGGGTATCCCTATCGGACACGATGGACACCGGCACTCCATGACGTGCTATGATTTCATTGGTATAGACTTCTGACATCTTTTCTGACGTGTAAGTCTCACGAATCGGAATGAAGTGAGCACTTTTCGTCAATCTATCCACCACTACCCATATGGCATCAAAACCACGATTCGTCTTAGGCAGCTTGGTTAACAGGTCCATTGTAATATGTTCCCATTTCCAAACCGGAATTTCTAACGGTTGGAGTTTACCGTATGGTTTCTGGTGCTCCGCCTTGACTTGTAAACATGTCAAGCATTTTTCCACATATTTTGCCACGTCCCTCTTCATTCCGGGCCACCAATAATTTTGTTTCAAATCATTGTACATCTTGGTCGCACCCGGATGAATTGAATAACGGGATTTATGAGCTTCATCAAGTAGAAGCGCCTTTACTCCACAGGTATGTGGGACCCATATCCTTCCGGATCGAGTCTTCAACCCATGATTCCCATCCGTCAAATCTTTCAATTGACCAATTATTCTTTCTTTCTTCCAATTCTCTTCTTTCACTGCTTCTAACTGCGCCTCTCGAATACGTTCAAGTATACCCGAGGTCACCACGAGTTGCATTGACCTCACTCGTATTGGGACATAGTCCGCTTTTCGACTTAGAGCGTCCGCTACCACGTTTGCTTTTCCGGGGTGATAATGTATCTCACAGTCGTAGTCCTTCACCGTCTCTAGCCATCGCCTTTGCCGCATATTCAACTCCTTCTGATCGAAGAAGTATTTCAAACTTTTGTGATCGGTGAATATGGTGCACTTTACCCCATACAAGTAATGTCTCCATATTTTTAATGCAAACACTACCGCTGCCAATTCGAGATCGTGCGTGGGGTATTTCTTCTCGTGCATCTTCAATTGTCTCGAGGCATAGGCTATTACCTTGCCCCGTTGCATCAACACGCAACCGAGCCCCGATAACGAAGCATCCGAATAGACCACCATGTCTTCGACTCCGTCCGGCAATGTCAGTACCGGAGCTTGAGTTAGCCTTTCTTTTAGCGTCCGAAACGCTTTTTCTTGATCGACTCCCCAAACAAACTTTGCTTTCTTTTGGGTTAGCTTTGTTAGCGGCGATGCAATCTTGGAGAAATCTTGAATGAATCTCCTATAATATCCAGCAAGCCCCAAAAAGCTTCTAATTTCAGAAGGGTTCTTCGGGGGATTCCATTTTGACACCGCCTCTATCTTTGACGGATCCACCAAAACTCCATCGGCACTTATGACATGACCGAGAAATTGTACCTCTCGTAACCAAAAGGCACATTTAGAAAATTTTGCATAAAGCTTCTCTCGTCTAAGTGTCTCTAACACTTCTTGCAAGTGGCGTGCGTGTTCGGCTTCACTTTTCGAATACAATAAGATATCATCGATAAACACGATGACCGACTTATCCAACATTGGCTTGCAAACCCGGTTCATGAGGTCCATGAATGCCGCGGGCGCATTTGTTAGCCCAAATGACATCACGAGAAATTCGTAATGTCCGTATCTTGTGCGAAAAGCCGTCTTCGGCACATCTTCTTCTTTGACCTTTAGTTGGTGATACCCCGACCTAAGGTCAATTTTTGAGAACCAACTTGCGCCTTGTAGTTGGTCAAATAAGTCGTCTATTCTCGGAAGCGGGTATCGGTTCTTTACCGTGAGTTTGTTTAACTCCCGATAATCGATACACATGCGCATACTCCCGTCCTTCTTTCTCACAAACAACACCGGTGCGCCCCAAGGAGACACACTCGGCCTTATGAATCCTTTATCAAGCAAATCTTGAATTTGGGACATCAGCTCTTGTAATTCCGACGGTGCAAGTCGGTACGGGGCTTTTGCCACAGGTTTCGCGCCCGGAATCAATTCGATCCCGAACTCTACTTCCCGTTCAGGCGGTATCCCCGGTAAATCTTCCGGAAAAACATCTTCATAATCCCGTACTATCGGTACATCTCCAATCTTCCGTGATTCTTTCTCGGTCTCATTTGCATAAATTATGAATGCCTTGCATCCTCGCTTCATGAGCTTGTGAGCTTTCAACATCGAACATACTATGGGGTTGCCTCGTTTTTCGCCATAAATGGTGACGTGTTTTCCGCTCGGAGATGTTAGTTTTATCTCTTTGCGAAAACACACGACCTTTGCATGGTATTGAGATAGCCAATCCATCCCCACGACTACTTGGAATTCTCCCATCGACATCGGGATTAGATTTATCAAATATTCTTCATCGTCGATGCTCAGTTTGCAATTTTCACATACATCACAAACAATAAAGCTTTTGTTATTACCTATCTCTACTTCTAAAGGCACAGGTAATTTTGTTAAAATAAATGAAGGATGTCGAATAAACCCGTATGAAACAAAGGATTTATTCGCACCCGTATCAAATAACACGTGTGCGGGAATTGAATTTACAGCAAATATACCTGAGACCACATCAGGTTCAATCTTCGCTTCTGCGGCAGTTAGTTGGAAAGATCTTTCCTTTGCTTTCGGGGCTTCACCTTTCGATTCTTGCCCATCTTTCTTTCCAACCAGTTCCGGGCATTCCGACTTTTTGTGACCCGTTCGATAACAATTGTAACAAACCGTCACCTTCTCCGGGCATGACATAGCCATATGTCCCTTTTTCTTGCATATGGGACAAGGCTTATCCTTGTAACGACATTCGCCCTTATGATTCTTCCCACAAATTTTGCAACCTGATGTACTACCTTTAGCATCTGATTTCTTTGCGGATTCATTCGTTCTTGCTTTCTTGGCAGGGCTTGGATTCACATCTTGTGCCCTTCGTTCACCCCGTTCTATACTCTTCTTCAATTCAATCTCCCTTTCCCGAGCAGCATTGACAATCTCGGTAAGGGTCTCATACTTTGAAGGGGTTATGAATTCTCTATACTCCGCGCTTAGCATGTTATGATAATAATAGACCTTTTGCTCTTCATTCGTTATCAAATCATCACAGAACTTCATCTTGTCCATAAACATCCCCGTGATCTTGTCTATGGATTCACCTTTGTGTCTGAGTTGCATGAACTCTTCCTTGATCTTGTTTATGACCGCTTTGGGACTATGGTGTTTAAGAAACGACGTCTTAAACTCCTCCCAAGTCATGGCCTTAGCCGCTTCACTTCCAATCTCCTTCTTTTTGTTGTCCCACCAATCTTTCGCTTGATTCCTTAGTTGACCCGTACCAAAGGCTACGTAGTCTTCTTCGTCACAATGGGTTCTCTCGAATACCCCTTCGATGTCACTTAGCCATCGTTGGCACACTATTGGGTCAACCTCCCCATTATATGTTGGTGGCTTACAAGCCATGAATTCCTTGTATGAACAAGGCTTTCGTCCTCCACGCTTTTCCTTTGTTACATTTGAATCATCTTCCAGTTTCTTGATTCTATCTTCTACTATTGATAAAACCGTGTTTTGGATTTTATCAATAAAGCCCGACAAACTGTTTTCGATCGCCTTTCCAACCTCTTCGGCAATCACTTCCCTCACTTGTTCGGTGACTCTTGGCACCGCATTATCATTGTCTCCATCAGCCATCTCGATTTCTGAAATGTTTACATAGATTGTTAAACATTCCATTTATAACACCTGCTTTACTTGTTTTGATTTAATCAAGTTCATAACTTGATTTAATCATTCTTGTTTCGATTCAATCAAGTTCGTAACTTGATTTAATAATTCTTGTTTCTATTCAATCAAGTCCGTAACTTGATTTGATCATTCTTGTTTCTATTCAATCAAGTCCGTAACTTGATTTGATCATTCTTGTTTCTATTCAATCAAGTCCGTAACTTGATTTGATCATTCTTGTTTCATGCATTTCTTGTTTTTGAGTGAGCTTACACACTCTTTTCATGCATATTGTTCATTTCTCATTCTATACATAGTACATAATTTATTAACAAAACAAGTTAATTCTTACCGGACGATCGATCAAGCTTGAACCGAACACTTATTGACAACCATGAGCTCTGATTACCAACTTGTAACACCCTAAATTATACCCTTGAATTATATAATAGTTTGTATCATTTCTAGGAAAAGATAATTTACAAAACCTGACTTTCATTATCAAAGTTTATAACTTAATTCAAAATAAGTCAACTAATAACTAAGTTGAAACATTTAAAAAGATGTTCAAAACATGTTTACATCCATACACAAACGTTTTAACACATTGCGGAAGCTTCAAAATAGAGTGTTCGGTTCTTCATTCTGTCACTTGATCACCGCCCGTAAGTTCCATCAATTTACCTAAGGGTCAAAACTATTAAACATTAGTTTTGACTTTGAGCATAAAGATTAAACATATAATACAACATTAACTTGAATAAAATAAAAATATAAAATTTCCTGGCTTCACCGTAAATTACGGTGTTACCGTAATTTACGGTGACATCTGAACATATCTGGTTCCACCGTAAACCAGTAGTAAACCGCCGTAACAGACTTGAACCCTACCGTAAATTACGGTACTACCGTAATTTACGGTAGTTCCTGGAAATCATTGTTTTTGCTTGTTTTGTTCAAGGCTCTCAAACCCAACTTTCGGATTTCGTTTATCTAAGAATTCACTACATCAAATCCTATTATTTCTAACCTGTTATATGTTAACCAACATCAAAGTAAAATCCACATGTTCCGTAGTATTAATCATGCTCTAGTTTGGTTATTTGACCCGTTTAGCTTGTCTACGGAATTTCCTTCCTTATGACAACTACCGACGGATTATAACCAACTTTTAACCAATTATTCTATATAGCGACATAAATGCTTAATTTCATAGCATCCTTTATTCTAAAATCAAGTACTCATTATATAAATATCCAATCTACTAAATGTAACGGAGCAAGTTACATACGTCAATTTTTTTTTAACAATTGTTTTGACCCGTCTCACTTGACAAAGACGAAGGTCACTTCCGTGATATATTGAACTATATTGTTTACCATGTTTTCGAAACTACAACATAAAACTATTAATTAATTCATAATGTAACGAAATGGTAAATTCGTACCTTTAGAGCACGCCTTTCCCCCGTGAATTCCCTTCGGCTTGTCCGCTTGATGATCCGGACTCTTTGCCTAGAAAATTCAGTTTTACAACTTGTTTAGAACTCTTTCCATGACCATATTCATTGTGAAACATGATCAAATCTGCGTTCTCATCAAATTTAACATCAAAAATCCTCACTTAAGCATTTCTACAAACACCTAACGGGTCAGATTTTCCTACCATCATTTCCAAGTTCATGACTTGCAATTTAAACCTCAATTTCACTTTAATTAGTAACCTTGCACACATTTTAACATCAATATCACAGGAATTACCTCCTATGATGAAATTTATACTAGAATTATCATTCAAATCCTAGTGTTCATCATCATCTTATAGAACCCATAACCTAGCTTCCATGGATTCATAGAATTCTCTGAATTTGGGCATGATTTCTCCAATAGTTAGTTAGGTTTTACTTCTAAACACCTAATCAACTTTAATCCGACCAAATAACACACATGCAAGCATCTAATTTCAGAATTTCAGAATCATGAGAATTTCAAGTTGATAGTTTTCATCAAATTTCACATACCTTAGAATCCTCTTGCAATGAGGATTACGATTCTAGGCTCAATTCTTGATTTCTACTTGGATTTAACCCTTCAATTTGCAAGATTATGAGATTTTAGGTTTTTGGGAGAAGTGGGTGTCGCCCCTGAGATGTTCTGGTCGACCAACACCTCAATTTGGGGTGTTTGGTTTATTCTTTATTAGTTCCACTTAATTTAGTTTTAAGTTTAACACTTTAGGCCCCTCTACTAAGTTCAACATATCCTTTAGTAGCTCTAAACCCTTTTTATAGGTTATTTTTAGTAAACTAATTAACTAGGTTAACATTCCTAGTTAGTAAATTCTTGTCTATTTATACTTTATAGTTCCAATATAAAGTTTCATATTTTCGGGGTGTTACACCACCGCAGTTTTTGCAAACCATTTTCATCTCCTTTTTGTTTAAAACACTCTTCAAAATGACTGAAACAAACCCTTCCCACCAGGTGGATGGATAAGTTTCTTCCTTTGAGCTCATTTCGGACACCGTACACGTCCAAAGGGGCCAAAGGAACGAAATTATACAAGAAGGACAAATGAACAACGATTTTCCTAGTATCTTTGGAAGTGCATCCAGAGTGGTTAGCCAAACCACAACTGGAGCCACTTTCCAACCTCCACCAAAGGTCATCACCCAAACTACAAATGGAACCACCTTCCAACCTCCGTCTGGGGTAGTCCAACAAACACCCCGCCAGTGCAAACACCAAGCCATGGAGCTGGCCCCTCAGCTCCATCGGAACAAACACAACTGAACTTCTCCGCACTTTTAGGGCTACCCGAAGGAAAAAGTCTGGCTTCCTGGTATGCCGAACAGATGGCGTCTATAAATCTTGTTTATACACAACTCAGCGCACAACAGGCTTTGCTCCAAGCACAAGCCAACCAGTCCGCATTTGTTACCCCACCGCAAAGGTCTCTGAGCACTCACATGCCTCAGCAGGCTAATGCATTGAACTTACACGCTGAAAAAACACCTATACCAAACATCAGAAGGCCGAGCGCGCACGACACGCGCGATACCTATGGTGAAACAGAAAGCAATTATGTGCAGTATTCTCATCCACAAAGAAAACCGGTGCAAAGTCGTTTAGGTCTGCGCAACATGAACGACGAGTGGGACAATTATAAGGAAGAAGATGATGAGACGTACAAAGAAAGCACAGTGTTCAGCAGGTTACCACCAGAACACGAAGCGTACGTACCCCGTAAGCGAGCGGGGTACAATCCGAAAGCAGAACATGATTACACACTGAGCTATCGCCCGGATGGTATAGCTGAAAATTCAAAGTTCATCAAAGAGATCGTAACAGCCAATATTGACAAGACAAAATTGCCACACAATGTAGGCAAATACAATGGCTTGACAGACCCCGACGATCACCTCCAAGTCTTCAACGGCGCAGGGTTAACAGGTGGATGGAACTTACCAACTTGGTGTCATCTCTTCGCACAAACCTTTGTTGGCGCAGCGCGCGTCTGGTTTGACAGCCTACCAACAGGAAGAATCAAGTCATGGATCGATTTTCGAGACAAGTTCCTTGCGCACTTCTCTCAACAGCGCAGGCATACTAGAGATCTGGTAGATTGTCTGAATATATGGAGAAAGGACCATGAAAGCGTGGAGGATTTCATTACGAGGTATAACAAAGAATGTTTGGAGATTGGTGATGTAGGCGAAAAGATGATGCGCGCGCATTTTATGAGGGCAGTAAAATGCGACGACTTGATCAAGCGATTGAAGGGAAGAGATGGAGGCCCCAAAGATTGGGAAACCTTCATTGAGGCAGCAAAAATAATTGCGCGCACAGACAAACAATTGACCGATGATGACAACCGTCAATACAGTTACCACCACGGCGATCGGCGCAACAAGAAAAACAAAGGCCAATCATGGAAAATATCCAGTTAGGGGTGTGTATGGGTCGGTTTGGTTCGGTTTTTACTATTAACCATAACCATAACCGCTAGTTCGGTTATGGAGTTTTGGTAACCATAACCATAACCAAACTTAGGTTATGGTTAATCGGTTATGAAGTCGGTTATGGTTCGGTTGTGGTTAATTTCGGTTAAGTAACCAAGTAAGGTTTGAAATAAATAGGGTTGTGCACGATTTGAACTTAGGGGTTGTTTGGTAGCCTCTGAATGATCATTAAGAGGCTACCTCTTAATGGAACCATTAAGAATTTTACCAATTCGAAGGTAGAAGAATGTGACATGTGATGATTTACCATTCAGAGGTTACCTCTTAACCATTCAGACTTGAGGTTACCTCTTATTCATTCAGAGGTTTTAAACCATTAAGAGGTAGCATCTGAATAATCATTAAGAGGCTACCAAACAGCTCCTTAGCTTGAGCCTATTTTATGAGATAACGGAGACTAAACTTTTTGGTTAAACTACCGATTTGGGGTTCTTTTTAATAAGGTAATTCTCAAACAAAAAAAAATTATGGACATCACACCTTTGTTCTTTATCAAAATAAATGGCAACTACATCAAGATCATTTTGTTACTAATATACTTTTATCTTAGTAAAAACCCTCTATATGGTTTTGTAAAACACAAATCCACTATATAAAGTTATCATTACAAGTTCGGTTCGGTTTCGGTTATATCGGTTAACCAAAGCTTCATAACCATAACCATAACCGATTGAGCGGTTATATAAAGTTTCATAACCATAACCATTGGTTATATTGGTTATCGGTTATTAGTGGTTCGGTTATGTCGGTTATGGTTCGGTTATCGGTTATGGTGGTTAATTTGCTCACCCCTACATCTAGTTATAGGGAAAGAAGCCCGATAAGGGAAACGCGCGCAATACAATCAACCAGATCGCTCATCGAAAGGAGGTCAAAAGGGAGAACAGAGAAAAGCAGTGGACACCCTTAACAAATACTCTCTCTGAAGTATTGTCAACTGAAAATTACCAGTTCAAACCTCCGCTACAAATGAGAAACAAGAGGGGTCAAGACCCAAACCTTTTCTGTGAGTTTCACAAAGACACAGGTTACTTGACCGACGATTGTTTCAGCCTAAAACAGGAGATAGAAAAAGCCCTAAGAGATGGAAGACTCACTCATATGGTGAAAGGCGGAAAGCGCGATCACCGTCAAATCCAGCGAAAGGAAGAAGGGCCAGACAACAAGAAGCTCCAAAAATTAGAAACTCACATGGTTCAGGGAGGCCCAAGAAGGCCAAGAAAGAACTACAACAAGCATGCACAAGACGACTCTTGGCGCGAGAGACAAGTTGTTTTCCCTGTAGTAAGAGGAGGTCCGAGAGAAAGAAGGCCCATAGTCATATCCGATGTAATCGGTCACTACCAAACCGACTACATTTTCATTGATCCGGGGAGCATCGCGGATATCATCTATGAACAATGTTTTAATCAATTCGACCAAGAGGACAAAGCGCGCTTGGAACCAGTAGACTACCCGCTGACCGGTTTCTGCAACGAAGCCGTTTTTCCTCTAGGCCAGATATCGTTCCCGGTGCTACTCTCAGACGGAAGAAATTCAAGAATGGAGGTCACGTTCATGGTATTACCAGCGCATTCAAGACATGACATCCTGTTGGGAAGAGAATCCCAAGGAGAATTTAGTATGATTTGCTCCGGACCGCATTCAGCTGTGGGATTCCCAACAGAGACAGGAATAGCTCTGATCTATGCAAGCAAATAAGTCTTGGCAACAGACGAAATCAGACCAGCAAAGGCAAGCAAATCTGTACCGCGCGCGGAAGCTGAAAAATGGGTGATAAACAGCAAATACCCAGAACAAACGGTCACCTTGGGCCCTGCAATGTTTAATCTCACACGCACGGCGCTGGAAAAGTTTTATTTCGAAAACATGGATGTGTTCGCCTGGACACCAGCGGACATGGTGGGTGTCCCAAGACACATCGCAGAGCACAGATTAAACGTCTCAGAGAATGCCAAACCTGTGGTACATGCCAAGCGCCACCTAGGAGACATAAAGCATGACGCTATGCAAGAACAAGTCACGGAGCTGTTAAATGCAGGCATCATCAGAGAAGTCCGGTACCAAACCTGGGTGGCGAGCCCAGTAATGGTCCAAAAAGGAAACGACAGTTGGAGGATGTGCGTAGATTACAAGACCTAAACAAGGCATGCCCACGCGACTGTTATGCCTTACAAGATATTGACGAAAAGATCGACTCACTAGAAACATTCTGATGGAAATGTTTCCTTGACTGTTATAAGGGGTACCATCAGGTACAGATGGCCGTGCAAGACGAAGACAAAATCGCATTCCGCACACCGACAGGGCTGTACTGCTACACCAAGATGCCCTTCGGTCTGAAGAATGCAGGCGCGACCTATCAAAGACTGATGAATGAAACGTTCCATGATGCCATCGGCAAGTACATCGAAGTGTATATGGATGACCTAGTCATCATGAGCAAAGAAGAAAGTACGATGCTGATGAACATCCAAAAAATGTTCGACACACTGCGCGGAGTAAGTATCAAGCTAAATCCTGTGAAATGCTCTTTCGGCATGGAAGAGGGAAAATTCTTGGGTTTCATCGTCACAAAAGATGGGTTCAAAGTAAATCCAGATAAGGTACAAGCAATCGAACACATGCCTTCACCATCGACGATCAAGGAAATGCAGAAGTTGGTCGGACGGTTAGCAGCACTCAACCGTTTCTTAGCTAACCATGCTACTAAATCTTTCCCGTTTATGAAGACACTACGGAATTGCATGAAGAAAAGCCAGTTCCAATGGACTCTGGAGGCCGAAAATGCATTCCGCGAGATGAAAGATTCCCTCATAAGATTGCCTCATAAGATTGCCAACACTGACGGCGCCAGTGAAAAGGGAGCCCTTAGTAATGTACTTATCAGCATCTGACAAAGCAGTCGGCGCAGTTCTACTCGTAGACCGACAAGGCACACAGACACCAGTTTATTATGTGTCTCGCACTCTCAATGATCCAGAAACGAGGTACGCGATAATGGAAAAACTAGTGCTGGCACTAATTCATGCGTCAAGACGGCTGCGCAGATATTTTGCCAATCATGTCATTCATGTCTTAACAAATTACAACATCGGCAACATCCTCGCGCGGCCCGAGATTTCTGGAAGATTAGCGAAATGGGCAATAGAGTTGGGAGGCCACAATGTGGTTTTCAGGCCAAGACCAGCAATTAAGGGCCAGGTGTTAGCTGATTTCATGACGGAAGTACCCGATGATAAGGACAGGGAATGTAAAGCAATGGAAAGAGCGGAAAGGCAACGTACAGAAGAACCATGGCTACTGTATACAGACGGCGCATCCAACGAGGATGGCGCGGGCGCGGGACTTAGGCTGGTAAGTCCGGAGAAACATGAATTCACGTATGCCATTCGGTTAGACTTCAAGAGTATGAATAACAAAGCCGAATACGAAGCTTTCCTTGCCGGTCTGAGGTTAGCGATCAAGATGGGAGTCAAACACATAGAGGCGCATGTGGACTCCATGTTAGTAGCCGGACAGATTAACGGCCAATACGACGCAAAAGGAGACGTAATGGCGTTATACCTAGACCAAGCGAAAGCATTGCTATAGAACTTCCATTCTTACAAAGTGCACCACATCAATCGAAGTGAGAACAAACCAGCTGACGCACTGAGTAAGCTGGCATCCACAAGTTTCCAGCACTTGGCAAAGGATGTGCGCATCGAAGTCCTGAGCAACCCATCAGTACCGCTGAGGCAAGTGAACGTTATTCGATTGGGAACGACATCCTGGATGACCCCCCATAATCATGTACCTCCAGTCTGGGATACTACCGGAAAACAAAGCGGACGCAAGGAAGCTCCAATACAAGGCTGAACACTACCAGATGGTCGATGGAATCCTGTACCGAAAATAATATCTTGGCCCACTGTTAAGATGCGTTGACCCAGAAGATGCAAACTATCTGATTCGAGAAGTTCATGAGGGAATCTGTGGCATTCATGCCGGGCCAAGAATGGTGGTAGCAAAAGTGATGAATGCCGGGTATTACTGGCCCGGCATGCATCTAGATGCAGTGAAGGTTTTGAGGAGATGCAGCGGATGCCAGAGACATGCTCCGAAAACGATGCGCCCCAAGAACGAACTAGTCCCCGTAACAACGGCGTGACCCTTTCAACAATGGGGAATAGATATGGTTGGCCCCTTTCCCGAAGCCCCGGGTGCAGTGAAATTTATCATAGTCGCGGTAGACTATTTCACAAAATGGGTGGAAGCAAAGGCACTGGCGTCAACCACATCTACAGTAGTACGGCGTTTCATCTGGGAACAGATAATCTGCAGATTCGAGCTGCCTCTGAGAATCATCACCGATAACGGGATGAATTTTGCTGCAGAAGATCTTCAACGTTGGTTCAAAGAGTTACACATCGAGCATACCTTCTCCTCGGTTGCACATCCGCAGGGGAATGGTCAGGTAGAGGCCGTTAATAAGAGCATTGTAGACGGCATCAAAGCACGACTGGGAGAGCAAAGAAGAGGCTGGGTTGACGAATTGCCCAGCATATTATGGGCCCATAGGACGATGCCCAAAACAAGCAACGGGGAGACACCGTTCAGCTTAGTCTATGGGCCCGAGGATGTGATACCAGCGGAGATCGGACTGCCATCTCCAAGAATGCTCTCCAGAAACATGATCAACAATGAAGAAGAAAGGAGGCTAGACCTTGACCTCCTAGAAGAGAGGAGAGAGATGGCAGCTATCAATGAAACAAAATATAAAACAAAGATGGAAAAGTATTATAACTCCAAAGTCCGAATCTGCACCTTTAACCCAGGAGATTACGTCCTGAGGGACAATGAGGTGTCTAACGCCCGTAAAATTAGCTCCCAAGTGGGAAGGACCTTATGTGGGAGATGCAGTTCTCGGAAAAGGGGCATATAAGCTACGCACCCTGGACAACAAAGAAGTCCCAAGAACCTGGAATGCTCAACAGTTAAGAAGATGCTACATGTAAACAACCAAAGTTTTTTTTATGTACTTGTAACGGCTGCACATCAACACAGTTAGCACTAATACAAGAAGTGTTTGGCTATCCTTTTTTCATGTGAATTTCTTGTCACAACTGCATATATTACTTCGGGCATACACGAAAACATCAATGGCTCGACCTTAGGAAACGTTGTAGACCTCCAAGGCCTGTCACGAACAAGTGCACAGCCGGGTCAAGAACACAACCAAAGCCTAAAAAACGCCAAATAAATACTTCGTGCCCACATAAACACGAAAGCATCGAACACATGGTAAACAAACATTGTAAAGATCCCCAAAGCTGAACACAGCTGGGTCCACACAATAACCTGTAACTCGATTACTTCGTATTCACGAACCAACCTGCGCACATAAACGACAGAATAAACGTTGTAACTAAAACAACACAACCTGTCAGCGCCATCATTCATTCATGATACCTAATCAAAGTAATTACACATGCACATATTGTAACGATAACAAAATTCACAAACAAACAAGCAAGGGTGAATATTAACATAAAAGCAGCAATACATAGCTAAATGTTCGCAGGCAACTACAGGTAACTTGTTCACAAAATATAAAGTTGAAATTGTTCACGAGATTTTCAGTCGGTTACAAGGCCATTCAAGGCCATACACGGCACACAGGCCGGAGGTCTTCAATCCTGATGACTAGGGCCAGCACCCCCAGCCTCATGCCCTTCGTCACCAAGAGCTTTTTTCAGAAATGCAACAACGCCCGCCTTCCGGGATAACTTCTCAACAGCTTTCACAACGCCAAATTCAACAAACTCGTACTCATGACATTTGGCGGCGTACTTACCGGAACAATCTTCCTTGAACAACTCAAAATGGTAATCTTTCTCACCACTCGCCGCAGCAGCCCTGCCTTCGCTATAGCCTTCCTTCCGACCGCTATTATATGCCGCTTGACCCAACTCAAACATGTAGTTGGCAAGCTCATGAGATTTCACAATACGCTCGGAAATCTACAAGAAACATACAAAAATATAAGAGGGAATCACAAATACAATTAGAAAATGAGCATATACAAACAGAAGTACCAAAGGCACCGCGCGAGAAAGGAGCCATTTGCAATCAGTAGAAAGCTCCTCAACAAGAAGCTCAGAAGCTTTGCACTCTGCAACCTTCTTCTCACCAAATTCTTCCAACTTAGTTATACGCTGAATATACTCTTCTTCCCTTTTCTCAGACGCAACACGCGCTTGCTCAGCCTCTTCACTAATCTTCTTCTTTTCCCCAGATAACCTGACAATAGCATCGCGCTGAGATTGCATTTCTACATTAGTACGCTCACAAGCAGCCTCCCAATCCTTTTGCTTTTGGGTATTGACTGTTTTCTCATGCGCAAGATTTTGCTCAGCATCCGAAACCCTCCACAACAAACCTTTCTTATCAGCATTAAATTTCTTCCTCTCCTCAGCAAATGCCTTCTTCTCATTTTCAAACTCGAGAGTCTCCTCCCCCATTAGTTTCCATTCGTGAACAATCTCCTGGGAGGTGGCAAAAAAGTTAACCCCAGCATGGATGTGATCATCTAAGAGATCAAATCCGTTACGCCTTTTCTGGAACAACCTCTCAGCAGGGGGGAGGGACAAGTTGAAGAACTCTTGGCAGTTGGCACGATCATTCAACCAAGAACCCTGGGTTAAATGCCATCGAGGAACATGCGGTAAATCATCACACGCTGGGTTATGGGTATCCCAGGACCCAGTCTGGACATGTTCAAATTCATGACCATGAGGAACACCAGAGGTGGTGTAACACCTCGAAAATTCGCGTCCCATAATGTGTAGACACGTGTCATATGTTTGAACGTGTGAAAGAATGTTATAAAGGGACTAAAGTTGACAAACTTGAAAAGTATATGAAAAATACGAGTTCAAAATGTCAACAGTGAATAAATATACTTCATAATAACCCTACATGATGTTTATACCATCACACGAATAAATCATGGATCATACGAAGCTAAAAGTGAGAGATTACAAACTACAGGGGTTAAATGTGTCAACATGTTTAAGTTATACCTCTGAGTGACCTTTTGACAAACCCGAAGCTTTGTAACGGCTAATTATGCTCACTAGAATGCACGATATAAATTTCATAAAGTTTCGTTATCGTATGAGAAAGTTATGATCAAATCCGTATGCGAGGGGTAAAGCGTTAACGTTGAAAGTTATGACTTTTCGGGTTAACCGGAAATGTCCAGGGACTTGGCAAAGTGGGTATAAGTCCTAAAGCCTTTGTAGGTAAATAAGAAGGGGTCAAATTGCAAGAAATAAGTCGGTTGCCCTTTCGAATGCTTGAAAGGCCAAGCTTTTGCATTCTGCCTATTTGTTACGCACCGCAACAAATATTTGTTACGGTGCGCAAGCATGTTGCCAGCGACAGAAAGTTGCTGTTTGCTGTTTTAAACGCATTCTTGACCTTTTAAACGGTTTTCCTCATATCCCTTGGCCCCTAAACAACCCCTAAACACTTAGGGACACTTGTTAATCAGTTGTGGGCACTTATAGACTTGTGTGTCAACTTCTTATGGTGATTACATTCACTATATAAGGCCATGAGTTGCAACTCATTCCTCACACCTTCATTCTGCAATTGAGGAGCCTTCTGGAGTTTCAAAGCAGACCCAAGTCCTTTCTAATCAAGCTTAGGACTTCAGTAAGTTTGCTAATCCTTTCTTAATTAAGTTTTAGCTTAAAAGTCAAACCGTCGTAATTAACGGTTGACTTTAAGATTAATCACTAATGGTCCAGTGATTAGTCGAAGTGAAAGTAGTTATAAGTTGGTAATTATGTGGGTAATAAACCCTTAAAAGGGTTCCCCCTGATTCCCACTCTAACTAGGTCTAATGTCGGGTCAAACTTGTTGATAAAAAGTCAACAGGATGCTTAGTTTCTAATTTATGCATAATTAGCAATGTAGAACACATACAACCTGTATGATCATTAATATAACTTAGTAATTAGTGTAAGAACATGTCTAAACATGTTCAACCCGACAATTTTATGTTTAGACCCGGTTCGGAACCGAAAGTCGCAAAGCTTTGAATTTTGCTTTGACTTCAGTTCTGACCCGCTTTAGTATGATTTGGAAATGCCTTAGAGCTTCCTTAGGACCAGGCTACATGTTAGCATAACCCTCTGTGGTTTGTTCATTGATTGACCCATTCGTTTACGCATTTCCGTTAATTGCTCATATGTTGACCCTTATGCCCTTTTCACCTTAAGACGTGATTTTTGAAAAAGTAAAAGAGTAGAAACCTTAATTACTGATATATAGACTTGTATGCAAAGTTTGACATCAGTTTGAGGTGTAGAATAAGAGTTATGCTCGTTAGCGTAAAATTAAAGCTTTATGTTAATAAAACGACATAATTAGCGTATAGCCTAGTTAAGCCCACTTTTTGATACCAAATATTTTACCCACTGATGTAATATATTATTTTGGGATTTTTAAAGATTTTTAATAAATTTTAGGCTGAGCATAACTTATAGTCGTAGGCTTAATCCGGTAATTGTCGGTTTTGCCCTTACAGGCCATAAAATGAGTTTTACATATCTAAACGACTCCAAACCTTTTGCTACTGATCACATATGATAAATAAATTATTTTAAGCCTTCTGGAAATATAAAATATCAGATTTAAGTATCAAACCCGGAAATGGCCTTTAATAGCCTTTTTAAGCGTTTTTAACGCATATTATGTACTAGAAGTATTTTAAACATACAAGGGTTGATACCTACTGATATTTGAGGCAAATTATAATATTTTAACATTAAGCAAAGGTTGTTAAACTCAGACTCCAGTTTTGAGCTTTTCGGCTTATGTGAAATTACCAAAATACCCCTACGGGGCATAGTTTGGTTATAATTGATAAATTTCACATATGTACTTTACCCTACTGATATAACTCATTAATTTGAGTATGTTTACTGATTACATCAGACCTGTAACTCAGTTAAACACTTAAACCCTTTTTCAACCTTTAAAATGACCAAACTACCCCTACGGGGCCTAGTTTGTGTTTAAACACGTTTCGGGTATAATGAAAGACATCTTACTGATGTCACAACATATTTGAGGCATAATTAACTTAGGAAACCTGTATATAGCTCTCATGAATACCCATCACGCTTATTACGCGTACGGTTCGGTTTATGTAACAAGTTTGCATAAATTAGCCGAAACGGGTCAAACGTTATCGTTTTTATCTCAAAATCCAGAATGTGTTTAGTTTACCCATATTATACAAGTCTCCAAACTTGTCGGGTCTAAATCACATCCTATTCCGGTCTTCGCTTAATCATGCGTTTTGAACCGTAAACCTTTCCTTAAAACTAACCGGTCTAAGTTACGACTTAAATAAGACCCGTTAGGAATTTAATAGGTTAATAAAACCTTCGTTCCAGATTGAGAGCCCCAGTAGAAGTACTTGTGCTTGCTGATTAGAATATACGGCTGAGTATAAATTGCATTGCTAGCTCAGGTAAATACTTTTAACTTATTTTCCCTTATACGGGCTTGGGATACGGTATTATAAAAATACCGCTTGGTCGGGTGTAGAAACCTTTTAATCGGAGATGATTAAATTGCATAATCCCGTTTAATCTGTATTGATTGATAACAAATAACATTGGGGGTTAATGACCGTGTCCTGGATATCCTTGGCTCATTTTAAAAAGTGAATGGCCACGACGTAAGCACAAGGTGTAGGCAAAACACCTCCTGTTGCATATGTATAACGTATACTCACTCGTAAGGGTATCTTCTTGTGAGATTATATTTGTGGTGTGTCGATTAATCTTGTCCGGCTTGTATTGTATAATCACCGGCCCTAAATGTTGGACAACCATGTAAATCGGATACAAGATTTTTATTAATAAAAGATATTTTGTGCCTCGTGCATTCAAATCAATTTTTAAACTCTTTTCCAAAATGAGTCAGTTAATTGTATTTACCAGTGTAAACTGACGTATTTTCCAAAAGGTTAAGTGACAGGTACTATGCGTAATTGGCTGGGAGCTCAGGGCGTCATTAGGGAATCTTGCAAGTTCTAGATGCCTAAAGTCTGTTGAACAGTTTTCTTTTATTGATCCGCCTGTGGATCCTTTACCTTCCGTTGTAATACATTGACATTAATTATATTCGGAATGTAATATATTTATCTTTTGCTTCCGCTGTGCATTTATATATTGTGTTGTTTGACTATGATGATCTCAACTACGTCACGATACTCCCCACCGGGCCCACCGGTGACACGTGGAAATCGGGGTGTGACAGGTGGCTCCACCACCAGGAGCCGGATGACGTCTGGTATAAATGGTCTGACGATGCGTGGCCTCACTAGACCCCGCTTCCGTTTCAACACCCTTACCTCGACCATCACCACCAACGCCACCGGCACCACCAGCATCACCACCACCACCTTCCCCTACCTGCTCTACTTCCACAGGAACCTGTTTCTCCTTCTCAACCGGAACTTCAGGTGGAGTGGACAAACCAAAAGTCCTCGAGGGTGGAGAGGCAGGAGGAGTAATCTGGGAAGTATCAAACCTATGAGGAGCCTTACCCGGCTTCATACCTGCTGCAACACAGACAAAACAATCTGAAAAAAAAGCAAGAAAAGGACAATCTGAGCAAACGAGCAAGAAAAAACTTGTACCTCCAGAACCAGAAGCCTCATAAATTTTCTCCAACAAGTTCCCACGCGTGGCAGTAAAAACCCCAAGATCAATCTCAGACTCAGGAGGAGCTTCCTTCTGGAGTCTGGTTTTCTTCGACGCAAGCATAGCAGCTGCCTGCTCATCAAGTTTCCGTTTCTTATCTTCCAAAGCTTTCTTCTTCATTAAATCCGTCAAAGTGGCGCGGTCATCAGGATCAAACCCACCATGTTTCTCTCCTGCCCCTAAACCAGACAGCGTATCAGAAACGACAACATAGTCTAAGAAAGGAAGGGTAGAGGGATGCTTACGAGGAGTCGCAGTGGCCTTTCCCTCAGCCATCTTCTCCTCCCCCTCTGGCTTGCTAGCCTTTGTCTTTTTCCTCGTTTCCAACTGATCAGCAGTCTCAACCGGAACTTCCACATCATCATCAACAGGTTCATTAATAGGCTCATGTGCAGCCCCCTGCGCCGGACCTGCACGCGGGGAATGAGAAGTTAGGCCTTCAAGAGATCTGTCAGATCCTCCACTCGAGAGAACAATAACTTCCTCTCGGGTGGGATCAATAGCGTCATCTTCATCATCTTCACCTAAAACAACGTTAGCATAAGCAGCAAAACTCTCGTTCGTAGGATGCAAGAAACGAGGGCGAATCTGATCCAACCATGTTGGTTTCCCATCCTCCTGAATCGCCTCAACCATGACACCAGCGGCATTTGGGTCTAGAACATTCAACAAGCTGTACCCAACTGCGAAAAACAAGGAGATGAGGAAGAACATACACAAAAAAAAACTAACGAAACCTTACATACGTTTGCCTTGATAACCATAAACAGGAACACCCAGAGGGTTCTTCGGAAACCATCGTAAGCTCATACCAGCACCAACCAACGCCCTCTCCTCCAGCTGAGAAATAGCAGTGGCTTTATGCGTCACCTTCTTGTACCACTCCTTCTTGGCAAAATCCACCGTCACGTCTACCTTAGGGATCCCTTCACTCACTGACCGATAATGCATATCTACCGGGATAACACCACGGCGAATGTAGAAAAACTTTTTTTTTCCAATCATGCAGGCTTTTCGGTGGATTGGAACTACAAGGAATAACACCACTGGTCCGGGAGTTAAAAGAGTAAAAACCGCCGGTGTAAGTCACAGTGTAAAACACATTAAACATTTCAAAAGTTGGCTCAACACGGTTGGCTCTACAGACAAACTCAAAATGGGTAACACGGGGAAGCCCAATCGCGTTGATTTGAGAAATATGGAGCCCATAATTCCTCAACACCTCAGCAGTAAACTTGGTCATCGGGAGTCTGAAGTTACCTTCCCGGAAAAAGGCAGCATATAATGTAATGTAACCAGGAGGTGCGTCCATGGCGGTAGAACCTGGGGTAGGAAACTGAGCACCCCAATCCGGAAGAAAGCCCATATCCCTGACTAAATTGTGGAATTCTTCCTCTTTCCAAGCAATCGTCGCTCGATCAGGACCAGGAGGATTCCTACCTTTGAACCTCCTTTTCTTAGCAAGGGGATTGGCTCCGGAAGACATGATGAAAGATAATGAGAAAAAGAAATCTGAATAATCTAAGAAGAAGAAGAAAGGGAGAATTACAGGGAGAAATTGTTGTTCAAATTTTGAAAGGTGAAGGAAGAGGAAAGAACCACCGTGTATTTATACTCATCGCATTTAATGCGATGGGTAGTGGGTCGTCAGAGATCCAGAACGTAGCACCAACCAACGCCCTCTCCTCCAGCTGAGAAATAGCAGTGGCTTTATGCGTCACCTTCTTGTACCACTCCTTCTTGGCAAAATCCACCGTCACGTCTACCTTAGGGATCCCTTCACTCACTGACCGATAATGCATATCTACCGGGATAACACCACGGCGAATGTAGAAAAACTTTTTTTTCCAATCATGCAGGCTTTTCGGTGGATTGGAACTACAAGGAATAACACCACTGGTCCGGGAGTTAAAAGAGTAAAAACCGCCGGTGTAAGTCACAGTGTAAAACACATTAAACATTTCAAAAATTGGCTCAACACGGTTGGCTCTACAAACAAACTCAAAATGGGTAACACGGGGAAGCCCAATCGCGTTGATTTGAGAAATATGGAGCCCATAATTCCTCAACACCTCAGCAGTAAACTTGGTCATCGGGAGTCTGAAGTTACCTTCCCGGAAAAAGGCAGCATATAATGTAATGTAACCAGGAGGTGCATCCATGGCGGTAGAACCCGGGGTAGGAAACTGAGCACCCCAATCCGGAAGAAAGCCCATATCCCTGACTAAATTGTGGAATTCTTCCTCTTTCCAAGCAATCGTCGCTCGATCAGGACCAGGAGGATTCCTACCTTTGAACCTCCTTTTCTTAGCAAGGGGATTGGCTCCGGAAGACATGATGAAAGATAATGAGAAAAAGAAATCTGAATAATCTAAGAAGAAGAAGAAAGAGAGAATTACAGGGAGAAACTGTTGTTCAAATTTTGAAAGGTGAAGGAAGAGGAAAGAACCGCCGTGTATTTATACTCATCGCATTTAATGCGATGGGTAGTGGGTCGTCAGAGATCCAGAACGTCAGCCAACGAGAGAAGGACACGTCAGCGGAGAGAGAAACCGCCACCTCTCTTTTCGGGAGCGTGGGCGGCACACACCTGACACCATGACGGAAAGTAACTGACACCACTGAAAAGGCGCCTGTTCACCTCCGATAAGACAGGGACGTCAGACAGTCACATCAGTTGTCTTTATCCCAAGCCAAGAAACTTCCTTCAGAAGGAAACACAAGCACGCCATGCGCCATGCGTCCAGTTGGCTCAACTTTGCAAAGTTACCAACAGAACCATGCGCCATGCGTCCGGTTGGCTCAATTTTGCAAAGTTACCAACAGAACCATGCGCCATGCGTCCGGTTGGCTCAATTTTGCAAAGTTACCAACAGAACCGTGCGCCATGCGTCCAGTTGGCTCAACTTTGCAAAGTTACCAACAAAACCATGCGCCATGCGTCCAGTTGGCTCAACTTTCAAAAGTTACCACCATGCCATGTGCCACGCGCCCAGATTGGCTCAACTTTCAAAAGTTACCAACACGCAATGCTCCGCACATCTGCTCGGATCAACATCGCAAGATAAGCAACATGCATCAAACAAAAAACCACCTACTTAAAAGTCCAGAATCCCTCCTAGACGATCAACTCAACTAGAAGGCACACTGGACTGGGGGGACTTGAAGAGGTATGGTCCCAATTCCTTGCCTACATGGCAAGGACCACACCACTTTTCCATCATACATGGCGTACACATCAGCAAGCGAATCCAGAAGCTTTTGGAATATGGCAAGATGGCACCAAAGATGCTCCCTCCGACAAAAAGGACAAAACGTGTCACCATTCATCAAGCGCCATGTAGGCCTGTAACAAATCATATAAACCGAATTAGGGTTACTATGGGTACAATCAATTTCCAAAACATGTAGTTACATACAGGTAATCTTTCTTGGTTTTAGTAAAGATGAAATACAAATGGGTCTTAATATAAAAAGTAAAGACTTTTTTTTTCTTATTTATTTAAGTATGATGTTAAATTGTAAAACGTAAAATATAAAATAAATCGTGTATTTACAGTAGTAGGGTAATTATATGTAATTACTTTACTGGTGTAAATACATGATTTTTTTTATTCTGAGACTAAAATACGTATTTGACAAGATGGGGGGAAAATACTCAAAAAAAACCTTTCTCCTTCACTTCTCATATTAAGATCCATTTGTATGTTGTTGAAACTCATTTGTATAATAACCTTATTCTTTTTTTTTTTAATTTACTATAGTTTCATCGATTTCCTTCCAAAGCCATGTTAGAGAATTCACATCCCTTCTATCATTTCTACCATATAATTACACTCAAATCACTACATTTTCTCTTTCTTTTTCAGTTAAATAATATTTTTTATACCTTTTCATGACCTTTACCTTTACCTTTTCTCTCCCCTTCACTCACAACCACATTTAAAATATATTAAAATTTATAAATGGTGAACATTACTTTTAAAATTTATTAAAAAATTATAGAGGATAAACATTGTCCCTTCAAATATATAGATAAACAGTAACGTTTTCTCTCTCTTCATTTACAACCACTTTTTTAATATAAAAGCACATTCACAAAATTTGATGGAAGAGATGTGAATACACATTATGAAATTAGAATGAAGCAACTCCTTGTCCTTTGTGAAAATAGAGACTTGGAGCAACTCCAGGTCGATACTCACGTATACGCAGAGGATGTCCGATGCTTAAACAAAATAAAGAAATAAAACAAGTTTAAATCTTTGCAAAATGAAATGCACAATCACAGCGACTTTTCAGCAAAGTTGTGAAAGTTCACAAACTTAACCAGTTTTATGTCTTTTGACAATCAGCGATTACTGAGTAGGCACACAATCAAGAAGGACAAAACTAAGTACTATGCTTTTGACCATGTTTCCCACTAGAACTAGGCTTTTTGCTTTAGGTTTGTATCGTTCTCACAAATCTACTAGTCTAGCTGAGCCTACCGTCACATCTTTAGTGAGATCGTTTATCACATTTTGACTTTCCATTTCTTTAGCATGCTGTGATAGTCTAACTGATCTACTATCATTTCCTCTTTTTGACAACAAAACTCATTTTAACTCATTTTTTCAATGTTTTTGACATTTTCAAATTTTCTAATTTTTTTAAATTTTTACTCCCCCTAAAATCAAAATATGTCTCAATTTTGATTTTCTGGGAAATTTTGAAAACCAACTGTACAAACTTGACAACATGATGAGAATCACTTCAATTCGCCATCCACTTGGCATAAACAATCAGAACTCCCCCTCACAACAAACTATTTTCCCATAGTGATTTCAAAACACTTAAGTTTGTTTTAATCAAAATGGTTTTTTTTCGGAAAATTAGTTTTGTTGATTTTACCACTTGTAGGTTAGGGGTTAAATTCATCACATTGTTTTCTTCAACCACTTGTAAAAATTTTAACATTTGTAAGATCAATCCACAAACATCACCTGTAGAAAATCAAGTACAACTTAATGTCCCTGATTTACCACTTTTAAGTCGAAATATCACCGAAGTGAATTTCTCAAGAAATGTGCCGATTCCTACTCCACACTTATCAACCTGGGAGTTCCAGCAAGTCAGGTTTTTCATTTAAACAAATTCACCCAAGCCTGACCGTTCTTGGGTGATTTTGAATTCTTGTTCAACAACGATGGAAAATTTTCATCATCCATTGTTAAACTAGAATTCTCAGTCTTTACCTCAACAACTGGCTCTTCTGGCTTTACCACACCAGATTCATTGCCTGAATGTGGCTTGTCTGACTTTGATGAGCCAGATTCATCACCGACATGTGGCTCCTTTGTTTCTGAAGAAACAAATTCATTGCCAACAACTTTCTTCTTCTTCTTTTCCTCTTTCGTCCTCAGATTTGTATCTGATGAATGCGTTTTGCTTGATTTGTTGTTCTTTGGTGAGCAAGACGATTTATCAGAACTTTTATCTATTTTACCAGTTGTATCCGAGGACAAAATCCTTTCCAGATACTCTCTGGCCTTCTTTCTCTTCTTCCTCAGTCTGTCTTTTTTCCCCTGAGAAAGCTTTACTTTCGGTTCTTGAACTTTCGGTTCTTGAACTTTACGTTCTTGAACTTTCTGTTCTTTGGGCTTGACAGAGACTGGAATCTTTACCAATTTCTGAGATTTAACCCTCGATCTGTCATTTGATCTCCTTGGGCAATCTCTGGCAATGTGGCCTCTGATTTGGCAGTTATAGCATCTTCTCGTCTCATAACTCCAACTCTGGCAGTTAACAGCAATGTGTCCTTGATAACCGCATCGGTAACACACTCTGTTATCGTACCAATCACCATTTTCAGTCCAAACATTTAGATCAAAGCACTGTTTGGCTTGGTGATAATCCTCTATCTTCCTGTAAGCTTGATTTGGCCTTGAAGCACTGTGGTCCGACCTGCACCACTTTTCACCAACTATTTTTGAATTTTCATTTTTTACTTTTTGTGGTTTTTGATTGCGATTGGATGATCGATCTGATGAACTTTTATTTTCTTTTTTAACATTTTTCAAATTTTTATTTTTTTGTTTCTGTTCCACTTTCTTCTTTAAAGGTTTTTGCTTAGAGCATTCTCCCTTTTCGGTTGATTGTGGAACAGTTTCTTGAAATTTTTCTTTTAACTTCAAAAATAAATTCTTTTTGTCAATTTTTACTTTTTCATCATCAGATTTTTCATCGTAATCTTCAACTTTGACATTGTCAAAGTTTGTGATATTGTCACTTATTGGAACAGAATTGATCGGTTTTGGACAGGGGAAATCAGATGAAGTCACAAAACCTTTCAATTTCTTTTCAAGTTCATCAATCTTGTTCCTTGAATTCTCAGCTTCGTTTTCAAGCTGAGAGATTCTTTCAAGATGAGACTTGATTGATTTCTCATTCTCATTCTTCATGTTTTCAAGAACAGATTTTTCATTTTCCAAAACTTTTATCTGTTCTTGAAGTTTTGTTTCATTTGCTTTCAGATTTTTGTTCTCCAGCTTGATCCAGAAATCTTCATCTTCTGAAGATTTCTTTTTGCTTTCAAACTCCTTTTCTTTCTCTCTCAAAACTTTGTTTTCTGATGTCAAACTGTTCAAATTACCCAACAGTTTGTCATTTTCAGTTTTCAACTTCACACAATTTTCCTTCAAAATAAGAATCTGCTTATCATCAGCTTGCTTCTCATTTCTCAACTTCTTGACTTCCAATGTCAAACTTTTCGCATTCTTCAAGAGTTTGTCATTGTCAATCTTAAAATTGTCACATTTGGAGCACACTGATTCTGAACTTGAAGATCCAAGCTTCACAGATTCTTCATTCTTTTGAACTTGTTCTGTCTCCATCTTGTATGTTCCTGCACAAAAGAGTTTAACGAAATCAAAAGGATTCATATTTTCATCAATATAATATTTCCTTTTAATATCATATTTCAAATTATTCTTTGTTGCAAGACACACACGAATTCTTCTATCTATTTCAGCAATTACATCCAATTCCAATTTTAGTAAATTCTTTTCCATCTCATTCAAAAATTCCCTTCTTTTCTTTTCTTCCTTACGACACTCTGCATGAACCTCATTAAAGAACTGATGTGGATTAAGCTCTTGGAAAAAATCTTTTCTTTTTAGCTCAACCATGAATTCATCCCATTTAGCAGGTAATGCAGTTGTCAATTTCAATATATGTTCATCAGTTGACATTCTAATACCCTTTCTCCACAAATTGTCCGTTAGAACTTTAAATCGTGTTTCCATCTCATCCAAAGTTTCATTCTTTTGGCACATGAAATATTCATAACTTTTTACCCAAACATCCACATCTACATTCCTGTAACTACTGTCCACAGTTTTCATATACCAACGATTTAAATTTTCAAGATACTCATTTTCTTTCTCATCAAATATCATTGTCACTTTTCTAAAACAATATGCACTCAAACAACCTTCAAGCGAAATACCTGCAAACAAACTTCAAATGAGATCAAAAGATTAACTACAATATTAGTTCAAGCAAAATACTTGATTTCGCTTGAAACAAATAAAACAGAAGCACCCTTTGAAGCGAAATCCTCTTTGAACAAAGTAATTGATTTCGCTTGAACTCGTTTCAAGCGATAATAACACACTTTTTCAAGCGAAATTGTTGAAGCGAAATCTGGTCAATACAGAATACTTCAAGCGAAATCCTTTCAAGCGAAAACAATGATTTCGCTTGAAGTACAACTCTATCTAAAATTCTTGAAGCGAAATCTGATCAGTCTTCTAGCGAAAACAAACAGAATCTGTTCAATTTCTCAAGCGAGACCTAGATTTCAAGCGAAATCAACCTCTCAATTTCGCTTGAATCATGCTGACATCATCAAGTCGATCTGTTTTTTGCAAAATTGATCAAGTTCTAGGCTGATTTTAGGTCTGAATCTTTCAAGGATTTGTTAATTCAATATTTCGCACACTATATACGAAAATCAGTCCATTTTAACCATGAAAACTTGATTAATTTTGAAAAGAAGGTGTAGAAGTCAGTGAAAACGAGCTAAACAGTAAGAACTCTTCCTCCTGAGCTCTGATACCACATGTAGGATCGTGAAACGACCTAACGAGTCAATCAGAAGAGTACTCAGACAGAATCAGAGGCGGAATTCATTGATTCTGTCTTTGTTTAGCTTGTAACACACCAGAAATACTATTTACTGTCTCTTGTATTGATCTCTGAAAGATTACAGACTTGGAGACACCTCGACAGCACTTCTATGTCGGAAACTAACAACTGAACTGAACTGAACTATCCAACTGATTACGCTTCAGGGTATATATAGAAGTTGGGGTTTCGCTTGAGCACTGTTCAAGCGAAATCATGTTATGTGGATTTCGCTTGAACCTGCTTGAAGCAAAATCATCTATTAATAACCCTTGAAGCGAAATCATCATTTAAACACACTAAAACATGATATTTTCTCATATTACAAGCCCTAATCAATCAGTTCTAATCTAAGACTCGAACGAAGATGAAGTCGACAGACAACTGCACCAACAGAAACTGATCCGAATCTATTTAAACAAACCTAAACCCGCAAATTTCGTGTTAGAAATTTACACCTCTAACCTGACACCCCCACCGCAATAGCTTCAAAAAAATTAGATCCCCAAATCCCTACGCAAGGGTATATCCTTGGTGTTTGAGAGTTGGGTTTCTTGACAACACAACAGATGAATATTTAGCTACCTCCGCTGGGTTTCTTGACCACACAACATATGAATACTTAGCAACCTATAAAAACTACACAACAAATGAATATTTAGCTACCTTGTTGACACCGAATCAAACTCGGGGGAATGGTGTTCCAGATCTTCCCTATCCAACGTGTCCCTTCCCCCAAGCCTTTCCCGACTCCTCACCCATTAGCCTTAAAGATAGCCATAAATATCACAAAAAAATCACAATTTACTATTTTCATGATTCGTGTAAATATTCTGTAAAAAAAAAACTACCCAAATAGTATAAACTAGTAAGATTACCCGCGCTTCGCAGCGGGGTTTAAGTTGATATCTATTTTGGTTCCGTATAAAAACCGAAAGAAATATGCTTAAAAGAATATAAAACATGTCTTACATTGACAAAAAAAACATAAAAATAAATTTAAATTGAATAGCGAGACAAATTGATTTAAATTAATTAATATAAAGTCTATCTTAAACAGTGGCGGATCCAGCCGGAGAAATCACTGGGTTCCTTTTTCCAAATCATACAAGGTTTACACTACAAAAAAAAACGTTTTTTTTCCAAATCATACAAGATTTACACTACAAAAAAACGTTTTTTTCCGAAAAGACTGGGTTCCTGGAAACCCGGTGAATGGGTCTAAATCCGCCCCTGATCTTAAATATAACTTTAATGAAAAAGGAACCTTAAATTAAAACACTAAATATAAAGAAAAGTAAAAAAAAATAAAGTCGAAAAAAATCAAGAAAGAAAAAAAAAAGGATGAAAGCACTATTCACACAACTTGCTAATTGTAAAGTACGTCAATACGTAGACCAACTTGAATTTATACTAACACGTGCATAAAAATAAGCACATAAGAAAACATTTATGACGTGGTGTCGGACGTAAAGTGACTCGAATTTATACCGTCTAGTGAAAACGTATTATATTTGACCCAACTCGTTTCCGAATAAAATTCACGTCAAAACGTAGAATAACGGAAAACATACATAAAAATAAGCAAGAAAATGTATTATATTTGACCCGACTCATTTTCAGAAGAAAAAAAATTGCGTCAAAACATAGAACAACTGAAAAACGTATATAATAATAAGTATAAGAACATATTATATTTGATATAACTCATTTCTGAGAAAAATTTATGTCTAAACGTAAATTAATTTGAATTTATGCCAACACATACATAAAATAAGCACGTAAAACTCGATTACAAAGTTCTTAAAAATTTAACGGGTTGTAAGTGTTAATGCT
Organism: Helianthus tuberosus; assembly: GCA_030545235.1. NCBI lineage: Eukaryota > Viridiplantae > Streptophyta > Magnoliopsida > Asterales > Asteraceae > Helianthus > Helianthus tuberosus. The sequence goes on along the minus strand of CM060431.1, from coordinate 104,750,158 downwards.
GAAAATTGAAAGGCATAATAAGTATATAAAAATACAAAAACAAAAAAGGCAAAAAGATCAAAAGGTAAAACAAAAAGATAAAAGACAAAAAAAAAAAAAAATCAAAAAGCAAGTTACTGTACAACACCTTTGTAAATGTAAGGATATAGAACTAGTAGGTTTTGTAGCACCCACTTTTCTATCCGACTACAATATAAAAATATCCAATTTTTACTTAACTATGGTAGTTTTATTTAATTTGCGTCGGATTGTAGATTGGAGCACAAAAAAATCGTAATTTTCTTACTAATTTAAGTATTTTTTATATGAAACAATGTAAAATAAGAAATAACAAAAATAATAACCCCATAGACTTGAGGCTGACACTGGTTTGACTTGTCAACGCTTACAAAACAACAAAAACTGAAATTCCAAACCAATAAGCTCATCATCCTCCTGCTTCCGTGTCTCCTCCTTCACCACATCTTCACTCACTTCACAAACCTAGGGTTTAACCTCAATTCAACAAACTCCATAATCAATCCACCACTGAGCTGTAAGCATGGCAGCATCCTGTTGCTCTGCATCACCTTCGCTCGACCTCACTTTTCTCCGCCCATTTTCCGCTTCCACCAGGCTCCGGTTCTCACTCTCTACACGCAATGCTCTCCGAAAATCGAATCGTTCTTCAACGAAAGTAGCGTTTAGAGGTCGAATTCGATCGGTTCGGACCACCGAAGAAGTGATCCTTGTGGAGAAGGAGGATGGGAGGATTGATGTAGGTGGCAATGGGAATGTTGTTAATGTTAATGGTGTGGAGAATTTGAAGAGTTTGAATGGGAGTGTTGCTGGTGGTGGTGAGAATGGGAGACTTGTTAAGTATGTTAATGGTAATGGTAATGGTAATGGTAATGGTAATGGTAATGGTTATGTTAATGTTGTGGAGAAGAAGGGCGAGACGAAGAAGAAGAAGAAGAAGACGATTGAGGAGATCGGCCAAGAAGAGGCGTGGTTTAAGCGGAGCGGAAAGGGCAAGGTTGAGGTATGTGTTTTAAGTATTGACCATTGGTGTTGAATTTTAGTAGCAAGTTGTTGTTTCATTATGTTTGATGCAGGAATTTGGGGATTAGGGTACTTGTAGAATAAGGTTAGAGGTTTGTTATGGTAGTAACATGTTGTTGAGTATGGAAGAATTGAATTGAAATGAATTGTTTGTTATTGTATAGATGGAAAGGTAAGTGATAGTAGGTATAGTTGTCGTAGGGCTTCTGACAACAGATGATGATTTTTAGAGTTTAGAATGGTGATGATGCCGTTCAGATGCGGTGTTACTGTTATTTTAGGAATGTAATCTGTTAAAGTTGAATATACCATTTGGGCGTGTTATATATATTTTGAACTCAAGTAAAACTCTATTTATTAACCCTTTTTACTGTATTTCACTTGCCTTTGACGTAAACTTCAACTTTTTGTAGGTATCTGTTACTCCTGGTGGGAGGTGGAATAGATTCAAAACTTATTCAACCATTCAAAGGACTTGTGAAATATGGGGTTTTGTTCTGACGTTTCTTTTTAAAGTCTGGTTCAACAATCAGAAATTTGCATACCGTGGTTAGTTACTACTTACTAACTCAGTTGTATCCTCATTTTATTTGTCTGTGTTTTACGTCACTAGAAGATGATCTAGATTAATGCCCCTCTATGTTCTGGGTTACTGTTTTTTTCTACAACATAGCTTGAACTTACATTTGTGCCCACAAAAATCCCTTACTGAAAACGACGAAAGACCCAACATGGAAATTGATAGTTATGTTGTCAAATGTTGTATGTCTGTCACAAGTACCTAAAATCCAGAGCACACAAAAGAACAAATTCATTTTTAGATAATATATGAAATTAAAGCCCTAGTTTTTTGTTGTCATTATTAGTATTTGGCTTAAGTCATTGGTTGTCTGCAGGTGGAATGACAGAACAGAAGAAAGCTCAACGGCGAAAAACTCTAGCCAAGTGGTTGAAGGAGAGTATTTTGAGATTAGGGCCCACTTTCATCAAAATCGGGCAGCAGTTTTCAACAAGAGTTGACATTCTTGCCCAAGAATATGTTGATCAACTATCAGAGCTTCAGGTATATTAACTCATACAATGTTAAACTATCAGTTGTTATTGATGATTTACGTTAAGTAATAACTAAAAGTTCGGATGAAAATGGCTTAAGTGATGGGCCTTTTTGCTTGAGTATGTAATTGTAAAGATATGAGCCAAGTTTTACTTCACAAACACTACTTCATCCTACTAATAGCTACTTGGAGTAAAATGCCAAAATCGTCCCTGAGGTTTGGGCACTTTTGCTTGTTCCATCCAAAATAAGATTTTTTTTTCTTTTGTAACTGGGCCCTGACGTTTCATTTTTGTTGCCATTTCCATCCAAATGACAAACTCAGTAAAAAAGCTTTGTTAACTCAAGGTTTTTTTTGTCTTTTTACATTTTGTTTTAACTGAGTTTGTCATTTGGATGGAAATGGCAACAAAAATGAAACGTCAGGGGTCCATTTACAAAAAAATTCTTATTTTGGATTTAACAAGCAAAAGTGCCCAAACCTCAAGGACGATTTTGACATTTTATTCTAGTTACTTGCATCAATCAAATGTAAGTTTTTCCCTATGAACTCTGCCTACAGGATCAAGTTCCTCCATTTCCGTCAGAGACTGCTGTTTCTATTGTCGAAGAAGAACTTGGAGCTCCTGTTAGTGAAATATTTGATTACTTTGATTTTGAGCCGATAGCTGCTGCAAGTCTCGGTAATCACAAAGTTTATATGAGTGTCATTGAAAACACTTATGTTAATCAACCATTCATTATTCTGTAGTGTTATCTGTGACAACCAGTATATAATCAATTATTTGGTATGACTTTTATCTAATGCAGGTCAAGTACATCGAGCAAAATTAAAGGGTCAAGAAATAGTTGTTAAAGTACAAAGACCAGGCCTCAAGGATCTCTTCGATATTGATCTTAAAAATCTAAGGGTTAGTCGATTCTTAATTTTTCTCTGTTATTACATCTGATCTAATTTATGTTATTAACATCGTGTAGCTACGTGTTTCATCTTTTTCAGGTAATAGCAGAAAATCTTCAGAAACTTGACCCAAAGTCTGATGGTGCGAAAAGGGATTGGGTTGCTATATATGACGAGTGTGCTAATGTCTTGTACGAGGTGACCATTTTTTCATGAATTTTTGAAGTGCATTTAGTTGGGTTGATATCGAAGGTTTTTGCTAATGAGTGCCAATTTATGTTTCTATCAGGAGATTGATTATACAAAAGAAGCTGAAAATGCAGAATTGTTTGCACGTAACTTTAAAGATCTAAATTATGTAAAAGTCCCGAACATATACTGGGAATACACCACCCCACAGGTAAATAGTTCTGTATGTATATAAATTGATCGTGTATATAATTAGAACTTTCTTTTATTCCTTTAGCTCATTATTACATTATGTTGATCCAACTGTAGGTTCTTACAATGGAGTATGTTCCAGGAATCAAGATCAATAGGATACAAGCTTTAGACCAATTAGGTGTTGATCGTAAAAAGTAAGTGTAATATGTGGTGTATGATAATACTAAATGATGAATGCTAAATAATCTTACCGCACCATGATTTAATATAATCATATGAATTATATCAATTCGTATGGTCATCTAAACATGTTTGGTAATATGTACGTTCCACAGGCTGGGCAGGTATGCTGTTGAATCATATCTGGAACAGATACTATCTCACGGTTTCTTCCATGCTGACCCCGTAAGTTTCCTGTATATTCTTCTGGATTTCGATGCCAGGTGGCATATACATGTTTTTCTTTAGTTACCAATACCATAGGTGAAGTATCTGTGCATATATGCAATTCACACGCAACGTATGGTTAAAATCATCTCCTTCTTTGATTCAGCATCCTGGTAATATAGCTGTTGATGATGTGAATGGCGGAAGGCTAATATTTTATGATTTTGGAATGATGGGGAGGTAATGAGTGACTAACCATTGTTTTTAGAAAACGTCATATGTGTTTTTCTTGACATACTGACCTTTGGGTTCTTGCAGCATAAGCCCGAACATCCGTGAAGGTTTGTTGGAAGTATTTTACGGAGTTTATGAGAAAGATCCAAATAAGGTTCTTCAAGCTATGGTTCAACTGGGCGTTCTTGTGCCAACCGGAGACATGACAGCTGTCAGAAGAACTGCACAATTCTTCCTTAATAGGTTAGTTATCCTTAAAGCCTGTACTTGGTCTTCCTGTTTAATATAACTAAATGTAAATATATAGTTCCATAGTTATTTTTTCACATTTGTCAATGTAACATACATTTTTACAGCTTCGAAGAACGCCTTGCGGCACAAAGAAAAGAACGAGAGTTGGCAACTGCAGAACTTGGGTTTAAGAAACCATTGACCAAAGAGGAAAAAATAGAGAAGAAAAAAGAGCGTTTAGCTGCAATCGGTATTGGCTTTTTCCATCATAGGTTCCTGTATTATCTGTTTAATCTTACTTCATGTTCTTTTGCAAAATGTCAGCATTATTTGATAATATAAGTATAGCAGATATTATATGCTTTTTTTCTGGTAGTGTAATATTAGTTTTTGCATTTTTTTTTTCAGGGGAGGATTTATTGGCTATTTCCGCAGATCAACCATTCCGATTTCCTGCCACTTTCACCTTTGTCGTTAGAGCTTTTTCAGGTACCAGTATCTGATTTTGTAATTATCATCATCTTCTAATACCAGATGAAAATGCACTCTCAAATTAGATACCCAAGTATTGATAGTATCATAATAGTTATAATTTAAAGACAGCTCACGGTGTTTATTTGTATCTTGCAGTGTTAGATGGCATTGGAAAGGGTCTCGACCCCCGTTTTGATATCACAGAAATTGCTAAGCCGTGAGTGTTCATTTTGCCCTATTTACTTATTGAAACCTTAAAAGTAACATGATAATTTGTTTATTTCTAGGTATGCTCTGGAACTGCTAAGGTTTCGTGAAGCTGGTATTGAAGTTGTCATCAAGGTTTAATCTTAATTCTTAAATCACTTTTCATAATATTTGGCATTTTGTGTATTCAAGAACTAATTTCATCTTTTGACCACATTGTATTTTGTTTCAGGACTTTAAAAAAAGATGGGAAAGACAATCACAAGCATTTTATAACTTATTTAGACAAGCTGACAGGATTGAGAAACTTGTTGCAGTTATTGAACGATTGGTAAATATCATTTTTGTGTATCAAGTTTCCCTCATTTTCATTGTTTTTCACATAGTTTACCTGAATTACAATTTTGTATTGCATATTCTTATAGGAGCAAGGTGATTTGAAGTTACGAGTTCGAGCATTGGAATCCGAGAGGTCGTTTCAACGTGTTGCTGCTGTTCAGAAGACAATTGGAAGTGTAAGTTTTATTTAATAAAAATTTCCTTATCATATAAATAACATAGATTTTCTAATTGTGTATTTTTTTTTTTTTTGATAGGCGGTAGCTGCTGGAAGCCTGGTCAACCTGGCAACTATTTTGTATTTAAATTCAATGAGAGTAAGCACCAAAATTTAATTTACTAATAAATTTATTTGGCAATAGAAATAATACATAAATTTCATTATGCTTCATGTCTTCTTTCAGGGTCCCGCTATGATAGCGTATTCCTTTTGTGCATTTTTTGGGTTCCAAGTTCTGTTTGGCCTGTTGAAGGTTAAGAAACTCGATCAACGGGAGAAATTGATTACTGGAACAGCTTAAACAAAATGTAAGTAATATATATGTTTGATCCTTAAGCATCATGTTTTGTAGATAATGATTTCTTATAAACCATTAAGCGTTATACTAAGTGCACATGACTATAAGAGTAGCTAAGAAACACCCATCACATAAAGGAAAAGTTAAATTAGCATTTTCATAGGCGTTTATCTGATTTTCATAATCCGGTGTCACATAATCACTTTCACAACGCACATCCAAACACCCTTTGAAACTCCTTTCTATCACTCGGTGAATACCTGACCATATGAAAATTTTGTGCAGATTAAAACAGAAAATACTTGTGTGTTCTTGATACAAGTTCACAACCTAACATCCAAAAAGAAGCTGCAGAGTTTTGTAGACAAATAATCTTTCCAACCTTCCAATTTAGAGATCTGTGTGTAAAAGAATATAGATATATCCTGGATTGTAAGGTATCATAAATTCACCATCTTTTTGTTACAATTTTAGGCTAGTTTTTGTGGGTCATTGAAGCTCCCCGGGCCCTATTGCACAAACTTGACCCGAGTCCATGAGAGTTTGTATACTTGAGGTGTGGTTCTCACATTTGACTTTCACATCTGTAGATATGTATACTCCATAATAGAAGGGCATGGTCAGATGTCTATGTAAATCTTTTGTGTCAATATTCCTCGTGTATATCTCTTGTAATTCTCATTATAAAGTGCCTATCAACATAATTCATATGGTGAAGATTTCTATACTCACATGATAATTAGAGCACTTTTGTAGTATTCAGATATCATCACCTGTGAGAACATATCAAAAGAAAAAGAGGAGCGTAGGATCAGGCTGATATCATGTGTGCCGTATAAAGAAAGCGTTGTATGGCCTTATTATACAAGCTTCACGCACTTGGTTTCGGCGACTAAGTGACTTCTTTTTACATCAAGGCTTCTCTTGCAGTATGCTCATGACATCCTTACTCGGTCAGGTTTACTTTATTAAAAGTCCATCTCTATTCCTCTTGTTGCTCATGAAGTGTTTTCCAGCACCGACATGCCATTTTCTGATCACACTTTATATTGTTCTCTTGTACAAATCATTTTAACCAGAGAAAATACAACATTGTTTAACATGTGATAAATAAGACGGGTACTCAACCACCTTTCTCTCTCTCATACCGCATGTGATTGATTATTTAGTCATACACTGCGTACAAGTGTTTACATCATGTTTTTGTTGCATGACATTATGAGTAACAAAGCTTTTTTGAATGCTTTCCGAAAATTGAACTACTAACGTCAACACACACATGTTACTAAGGTGCATTTTTCTTTGTTTTTTTTTCTTTTTTATTAAGTCGGTATGACTTTTATATGCGTACTTTTATTTTATTTGTATGAATATTATTATTATTATTGTTGTTGTTAGTAGACATACCGTGGATCAGGAACGGCGCCTTCGTTGCCTCCGTCGGCAGCTCTACAAAGGAGGGCCGACCTCTTCCGCATCCAATAATTTGACACCAAAGCTCAGATGCCACTTGATGTAAATGGCAAGATCTTATTTAGTAGACAAAGGCTTGAAGAATTTCAAGTATTTGATACAATATCTTTAATAAAAAAATCAATATGATTCATGCGAATTCAAACAATAAAAAGAACCCAAATGTAAAAGGGAAGAATTGTCTTGGTCACTAGAAAAGAAAACCAAAATCGGACTTTGGTTCCACTGGTTCGAATCATGACTTTGTTTTTAAACAGGATGTTCTTGCATCAGTAACATTATTTCCCATATTCTTTTTTTAACAGCGATAATTCTTTGATTATAGAACAGGGCCACAAAGGCTTACATTATTACCGTCTGTAACCCAATTTCAATTACATAATCCATTTTCTTTAGAAACTGAAGAACCAAAGAATCGAATTAAGGCCGGAGCCTGTAATCGAGGGTTTGGATCTTGTAAAGAAGCTTGGAGAACAATCCTGCAAAAATAGAAAACCGTTAGGCTCGCCGCAGAGATGGGAGGGCCCCTCTGCGACCATCCTCCGGTGTGAGGATAAGTATTTGTAGAGAGAGAAAGTAGGGACGAAGGTTCAGAAAATCGTACTTGGCCTTGTAGTTGATGGAGTATTTATAATGATCAACTGAGATTGCGTCATTCGTGCAGACGCACTTAAATGGAGGTTCGTCCTCGGAGTTATGGGGAGAACGGGCGTATCTGAGGTATCCGTCAAGGTGAGTCCGGTTCGTGCCTCGGATATGTATCTTCAAGTCCCTCAGTTTGTTAAGTTTCGTACGGGACTTAGCAAAATGTTGTCATGAGTTGTTCTGTTCAGGTGACGTGTCATCGCTGGAGTGGTTCGAGTTAAATGACGTGGCACGATCTAAATGATACTGACGTGGTGTGGGTGACTTAAATGACTTGACCGTCAGTCACCCACCCGTGACGGTTACGAATCCCTGCGTTGGTACTCACGATATCCTGTTGAAGTGACGATTCGATTTGACCGTCCCTCAACCGACATAAAACCCCTATAAAATCCGTTTTTACCATTTTATTTTTACTCTTTTTTCTCTTATCTTCTTCCTCTCTATTGTTATCCTCTTTAATCTCTTTCTTCTTCTTCCTTAAGGTGCGTCCTTTTTCTCTTTTTTATAAAAATGGCTCCTGGTAAGGACAACTTGTCTGATAGTGTGAGTGTTCTCACACAACGGCAGTTAAATAAGTTTGTTAGTGAGTATAGGATCCCATTAGACTTGAATCCGGTCCTGCCTTCGAAAGACGAAACCATTTACCCTTTTCGTCAAGGAAAGTTTCCCTTCTATACTCGCGTCTGTAATTTCGCGAATTATAGGGTCTCGTTTTCTCGCTTTTTGATTAGGGTTCTCCAGTTTTTTAGGGTTCACATCAGTCAGGTTAACCCGTTCGGCCTTAGCCGTATAAACCATTTTGAAATCTCTTGTCGAGCCCTAGATCGGATACCGGACCTAAATGTTTTCTGATACTTTTATGAGTTTATCACAGCCGGAGATTGGTATACCTTTGCGCACCGGAAGGGTATACCTTCCCCGTCCTCCAGCGAACGGTCTAGCTTGAAAAATTGGAAAGATAATTTTTTCTGGCTGGACGATCGTTGCCTTCCGGAGGATATGAGGTGGCGTTTCAAAGACCAGACAATGTCTTTCGACCTAGGTGAAGACTTCGTCTTTGACGAAGGTCTGGTCCGTGCTTTGATTGAGCACAAGTCCCCAATCCGTCCCCTTCCCGAGCATTTCCTTTGGTTAGGTCGAGTCTGTTTTTCCTGGGCCCAAGGGGATAGGGATTGGCCGATTATTCGCCGAAAGCGTGATCGTAAGTTCCGGCCTTTTGCGTCCCCTTCGGCACCATTATTTTGCTATTTTACTAACTTTCCTTCTGTTTTTGAAAATGTAGGTGCCATAATGTCTCTTCTGGATGCTCTGAAGGTTCCGAGTTTGGATGTTTTTTACTTTGATTTTGCAGATCAAGGCGAGGACGAAGTTCCTCTTATGAAGCAGGTGGCTTCTTCGGCCCAAGAGGTTCGTCCAGAAGTGGCCTTGGATGCGGCTGAACCATCTAATGCTGAAGGAGCTTCTGCCGTTCCTACTCCTACAAAAGAGGCGGCCGGCTCCTCTGGATCTCAAGCTGATAAGAGATCTATTCTGGATGTTGTGGACGATGATCCTGAGATTCGTAAGCTGGATGAAGCCCTTCAATACCGGCCTTCTTCTGTTTCTTTGAAGAGCAAAGGTGCCATGCCTGATCCTGAATCTAAGCCTCTTATTCGTAAGAGAAAAAATGAGACTTTGCAGATTCGTTCCTCTGACCCTCTTCCTATGCCAAAGTTGAAGAAGAATAAGAAAGGATCTTCTCGTTCTGAAGGTGATGTGATGGGTGAACTTGATGAACACCTTACCGACGGTAAGTTTTCAAGGGAAGAAGCCGCAATGGCTCGTAACAAACCAACTCCTACCTATTCCGGTGGTTTTCTTCCCAGTAACGAAGTGGAGAACATGGAGACAGAGGTTCCGGAAATTACGAGTAAAGAGAAGGAAAAAAACTCATGGCGAACCCAAAGTTGTGACTTTTTCAGGTACGAACTTGGACTCGCCTTTAGGTCCGGACCGTTTTATTGATGATGAGGAAGACCAAGTGTCTTCCCTTCCTTCATCTTGGTTCGGACCTGAGCTGATGTCCTTTTTTCGATATGCAGATGTATTTTCGGACGATATGGAGATCGATCCGGCGACGGCTGAAGAGAAGTTTGTTCCGGATTGGGATATCCGGAACAAGGATAGAGTGATGGACGAGTTGGTTGCTCGCACTCTTCTTTTCAATATCAATACTCCATTAGATCATGCCCGAAGCCGAAGAATGAAAAACCCGGACCTTGGTGCCGCGGTTCTAACTAATCAAGCCCAATCAAATATTTTTGTGACGGAGCTCTACCGGCGGTGGGTAGAAGCGGAGTCGGTAAGGGAGAACTTGGAGAAGGAGGCACGTTCTTTGAAACGTAAGATTCAAGGGACTCTGGATATGGAGAAAAGGGTTACGCAGCTTACTCAGGATCTTAAGGTCCAGCAAGAGAAAGTTAAAGCCTTGATTTCTCAGAATCAGTCATCCCAGGCGGCGGCGGCCTCCGCCGCGGAGGACCGTGACAGGATTGCTACGGAGTTAAAAAATTTATCTGAGTCGATGAAAAAGAAAGATGAGGAGCACAAGACGGTTTTGGCAAAGATGGATGAGTCTTTTAATAACGCGCGTCTGGCTTATGCGGGCATGATGGCTGGTACGTCCTTTACTTGATTTGTTTCTTTTTTTATTTATCATTTCTCTCTAACACTTTGGTCAGAGCGGGATACGCTAAAATCAGGAGAAGCTGATTTGAAAGCCCAGATTGAGGAGATGAAAGGGCGCGAAGAAGAGATTGAACTGGAGAATGCTTCCTTGAAAGCTAGGGTGGAGGATCTTCAGGCAACTAAAGCTTGGATGCTTTCGGAGGGGGCTAAACTTCTTGCCAAAAATATTCATAAAGGCCCGGAAATGACTGCTGCCGTGGCCGCTGTTAACAATGCTATGAGCTCCGTTGGTGTCAATTCCGGTCTTCACAACGGTTATCTTCATGCCTTGAAGAAGAAGACCCCTTATGCCGATGTTCCTATGCTGAATCGCAATGTAGCCGAAGAACTTAGTGCAGCTGTTGCTTGCTTTGATACTCTTACCTTCCCGGTGGTAGAGGATCTTCAGAAACTTGTCAACGAACCACTTTCTCAAATCAAGAAGGCTTTATTCTTTGCAAGTGGTGGTTCTCCGAAGGAATGAGGTGGACATGCCCGGCTCCTTGGGGTATGCACCTTGGAAGTTTTTAACTTGTTTGACTTTTTTAGAGGGTGGACATATCCGGCAGTTTGGGATATGCACCCTATTTTCTGAATTCGGAATGAATGTAATGATGTTCTTACTTGTGTTTGACAATTATCCTTTTGATATGCAAATATTTTTTGTATCATCCGGCTATATTAGTCCGGTTGATTTTGATGTAATCACTCTTGTGCATGCGTCAATGCTTGTGTTTACGTTTCTTCTTTTTAGAACGTTCTTTTTCAAGGTACGGATCCGGTTTGCTTTACTTTTTTAGGATAATTTTAAGTGAAGGGAAGAATATGAACGAAGCCAGTTCATTCTTTCCTTTTAGGGTTAGCATCCTGAAGGGGTATGGTCCCAAATATCGCGTCAGCACGACCGCGAATGACCATTACCCTCATTAAAAACCCCCAACAGCAATTAACTATCCAGTGTCCGCGTAGACACACGCGAACACTGCGGTCCAATCTGTCCATCGATGAGAAGACTTACCTTAAGGACGGAAACTGATGTTACCCATAGCGATGCGGCCTTGCACCGCATCCTATGAACATTTTCGTCACGACAAGGGATCTGGACAACAGTAACAGTCACTCAACAAGCGATGCGGCACAACACCGCATCCCTCGCAAATCATGGATGGAACAACCAATGCGGGAACAACATCTATGACCGCAAGCAGCGATGCGGCTTGGCACCGCATCCTGCCTACAAGGCAAGTGGGTCTGACACCACAGTGCAAGTGGCACTGGGGACAGTCGCCTACTAGCCCACGTATGAACAACAGTCTGACACCACAGCCAGACGTGGCATTACCACAGCATCCGACAGGTCTGACACACCTGCAAATAGCTGTGCGATGTCAGACTAGCTACTCAACTACCCTCCTTCACTCCTCGGCTATAAATACTCACCCCAAACCAGGTTTGAGGTATCACTTCTCAACTCTCTCACTACTACTACTATCATACTTTGCTTCCCAAGCAACTTACTGATTCTCACGCCGGAGAGTGGTAACAAGGAGCACCCCCCACCCCATTCTCCTTGTTGCGAGTCACGGTTTGTTTCCTTTTGCAGGAAACCCACCACCAGACGATCCAGCCAACGATCCTCGGAAAGAAGGGATTAACCCTCTTGACGAGAACAGTGAGTTAACCCTACTCGGTTAACCATTGTTTCATCATTGGCGCCCACCGCTACTCTTAGCACATTTTCCCAATCATCCTTTTCTTTCCAAAGATGTCTGATCGTCAAAACAACACAACCGGGGATAACCTAAACCCCGCAAACCAAGGGCCTGCGGGAACCATTCCCCTAGGCCCAAATGCTGAACACATTGGCACGTCAGCGCAAGGGGGCGTATCCCTTACGTTTGGACATGATCTGTCACAATACGCTGCTGTCATACCTCCAGGCATGAACCCTCATACCTGGTACGACCAACAAGCGGCCCTTCTGGCCGCAACGTACAACAGAGCTTGTGCAGACGAGCAAGGAGGTATCGGACCTACCCCGATACCGCGTACACCTGCCGGTCGTGTTTTACGATACGACGACAGGACCCCCACACATCCTGCCTCCAGAAGCAGACAGGAAGACCGCGGCTCCTCCTATTGTGATGTCCGCACAATCAACGAGGACGATTCCTCATACGGATCCCGCCGCAGGGACTCCGTACACAACCGTTTAGGCTCTCAAGAAGAAAGAAGGCGGCAGACTACAATGTACCGCAACACAAACATTCATAGTCGGTTGGGACCACAGTCCCACCATGAAGGGTATGGCCGTACTGATCCAGATGACAGTACATACCGCGGAGAGTCCCATTCCACCAACAGTAGACCGGGCGGACGTGACTATGTTCCTCCCAGTCAACCCCGCAACACATACCTCCGCGCTGCAAAGCGCAACCAGGGCAAACCCTACAGGCCGAAATCTGCGGCCGAAAACTCTAAATTTGTCCCAGAGATCGCCAACGCCGATGTCACCACCACAAAATTCCCATTGAACATTGGGAAATACAACGGCTCGACCGACCCTGATGATCACAACAACATCTTCGTCGGCGCTGGGTGCAACGGCAAATGGGACGAACCCACCTGGTGCCATTTTTTCCCACAGACCCTAACAGGTCTGGCCAGGGCATGGTTCGATTCCCTCCCACCAGGGTCACTGACCTCATTCGAGGACTTACAACAAAAGTTCCTCGCACACTTTAGCCAGCAACGACGCCATGAACGTGATTCAATGGACGTCATGAACATCTGGCGTAGGGACAACGAATCGCTTGATGCATTTGTTGTCCGTTACAATAAAGAGATCCTAGAGATAGGCGACGTTGATAACCAGATGGCACGTAACCATTTCATTGTTGCAGTCAAAGACGAACAAATGGTTATGGACATTTCCGGCGGCAACAGCTTGCCTAAGAAGTGGGAAGATGTCATGGCTAAGGTCAAAACATATGCCCAAACCCAGCGGTCTCTCAGACCGCACATATCAAAAGCACAACCCCTGGCGGAAGGCCAGTCTTCCCGACAAGAATCCAAGCGCAGCAATAAGCGCAACAGGGACACATGGAATCGCGGCAGCGATCCCAAACCATATGTCCCCCGGAACAACCAGCCCGACGCAAGGGCTACAATCAACGCCCAACGAGAAAACCGGGCGTCAAAGAAAGAGTCTCGAGACCGCAACTGGACTGAGATCAACCAGTTGCCAAGCGACGTTCTTCTCACGGATGCGCAATCCCTGAGACCGGCCCAACCGATGAAGTCCAAAAAGAATCAAGATCCCGCACTCTGGTGCGAGTATCACAAGGACTCGGGCCACACCACGAACAACTGCATCAGTCTCCGACTGGAGATTGAGCGAGCCCTAAAGGAGGGGAAACTGCAACACCTTTTGACAGGCGCACAAAAAGCCACAAAGCGCATCACTCCCCACAACGAGGGCACCTCTACGGGTAAAAGGGCCATGTACGTGGCCTCAACCCACATGATCAATGGAGGGAAAGGAAGACCGCGTAAGGCGGCGAGAAGACCGGACAATGACTGGAAGGACGAGCAAGTCGTCTTTCCAAAAGTCCGAGGCGGACCGCGCGATAGGCGCGCCGTGGTTATCACTGGGCACCTGGCTCACTACTGCACCGAGCGATTGTTCATCGATCCGGGCAGTACGTCCGATATTATATACGAACAGTGCTTCAACCAGTTCGATCAAGAAGACAAAGATCGACTGCAGCCAGCGGACTACCCGCTGGCTGGATTTTCAGGGGAAACCGTGTTCCCCCTGGGACAAATTACTTTCCCTGTGCGCCTCACCAACGGAAGGCACACGAGGACGGAGGAGGTAAACTTCATGGTTTTACCTCACACCTCAAAGTATGACGTGATTCTCGGGAGGGAGTCCCAAGGCGACTTCAACATGATAACATCCGTCCCCCACTCTGCTATCGGTTTTCCAACCGAAACGGGGATCGCGATAATATACGCCCAAAGAGAAGTCATGTCTACGGACGAACTGCGTCCGACAAAGGTAGCAATGCCTACCCCCAACACCCAACCAGAAAAATGGGTTCTTAATGCAAGACACCCAGAACAAACAGTCACGTTGGGCCATGCCTTGACACCTACCATCAGAGCGCGCCTGAAGCAACTCCTCTTCAGAAACCAAGATATTTTCGCGTGGAAACCCGCAGATATGACAGGGGTACCACGCGAAATTGCGCAACACTTCTTGAATACCATGCCAGGTATCAAGCCCGTGATCCAAGGCCAACGCCACCTTGGATCAGCAAAAAACGCGGCGATGGAAGAGCAGGTACAAGAACTGCTCTCCGCAGGCATCCTGCGGGAAGTGAAATACCAGACTTGGTTGTCCAACCCAGTCATGGTAGAAAAACCAAGCGGAGGCTGGCGCATGTGCGTCGATTACAAAGACCTCAATAAGGCCTGCCCCAAAGATTGTTATGCGCTTCCAGAGATCGACGAGAAGGTCGATAACCTCGCACCATTTCGATGGAAGTGCTTCCTCGATTGTTACAAAGGCTATCACCAAGTACAAATGGCAATCGACGATGAAGATAAAACGGCATTCCGCACTCCTACCGGGAATTACTGCTACACCAAAATGCCGTTCGGGCTGCGCAACGCGGGCGCAACCTATCAAAAATTGATGAACGACACCTTTCGCGGTCAAATCAGCAAAAGTGTCGAAATCTATATGGACGACCTGGTCGTCATGAGCATGGAGGAAAACACCATGCTCGACGACATCGACAGAACATTCCAAACTCTGCGAAGCGTTAACATGAAGCTCAACCCAGGGAAATGCTCGTTTGGAATGGAAGAAGGCAAATTCCTTGGATTCATCGTAACCAAAGATGGATTCAAGGTGAACCCGGAAAAAAGTTCAGGCGATCGAGCGCATGCCATCGCCTTCTACGATGAAGGAAATGCAACGACTAGCCGGTAGGCTAGCCGCACTCAATAGATTCTTAGCCAACCATGCAGCTAAGTCTTACCCTTTCATCAAGACCCTGCGGAGCTGTCTAAAAAAGGAACAATTCCAATGGACCGTAGAGGCCGAAAAAGCTTTCCGGGAAATGAAAGAGTGTTTGATCCAACTCCCAACTTTAACCGCACCACGAAAAGATGAGCCACTCATCTTATACCTGTCTGCCGCGGACAACGCGGTAGGCGCGGTACTTATAGTGGAGCGGGAAGGAGTCCAAACACCCATCTACTACATCAGCAAAATGCTCAACGACCCAGAGACAAGGTATTCCATCATGGAAAAATTGGTACTGGCACTAGTGCACGCATCGAGACGTTTACGACGTTACTTTGCAAACCACGTCATTACAGTGTTAACCAACTATAGGATCGGCCCGATCCTATCAAAACCCGACATCTCTGGGAGGTTAGCAAAATGGGCAATCGAGCTAGGCGCGCTTTCACTGAAATATAAGCCGCGCCCCGCAATCAAAGGCCAGGTCTTGGCTGACTTCGTCGCTGAAATACCAGCAAACCGCATCCAAGAATGCGAAGAAGAACAAAACCCTGTATCACAACCAACCTCCACAGAAACCTGGGCACTATTCACGGATGGTGCATCTAACGAAGATGGTTCGGGCGCAGGTTTGCGACTTTTCAGCCCCGATGGCCAAGAGCTAACCTACGCAATACGTCTCGATTTCGAAAGTACGAATAACGAAGCGGAGTATGAGGCTCTACTGGCAGGGTTGCGTTTAGCAATTAAACTCGACGTCAAACATTTGGAAGCACACGTCGATTCACTTCTAGTTGCAGGGCAGATACGCGGTGACTATACTGCAAAGGGGGATACCATGATCCTCTATCTCGAACAAGCCCTGCAACTGAAGTCAAAGTTTACCTCCTTCAGTATTCGCCACATCAACAGGAGTGAAAATAAACCCGCGGACGCACTATCAAAACTTGCGTCCACCAGCTTCCAACACCTGGCAAAAGAGGTACGCATCGAAATCCTGCAAAATCCTTCGGTACCCCTGCGCCAAGTCAATGTCATCCAATACGGTACAACATCCTGGATGACACCGCTCATTGCATACTTACAATCCGGGGTTACTCCCGAAAACAAAGCAGAGGCACGCAAGTTGCAACACAAAGCGTGTCATTATCAAATGGTAGACGGTATCTTATACCGTAAATCATACCTAGGGCCACTCCTATGATGCGTCAACCCCCAAGATGCCACATACCTTATCAAAGAAATTCACGAGGGGATCTGTGGCATACACGCAGGACCACGCATGGTGGTGGCCAAAATCATGAACGCCGGCTACTATTGGCCGGGCATGCACCTGGATGCAGTCACAGTCTTACGCAAGTGTTTCAATTGTCAGCGACATGCTCCCAAGACCTTGCGTCCCAAGAACAACTTGATCCCCGTCACCACCGCATGGCCATTCCAAAAATGGGCAATCGATGTGGTGGGACCATTTCCAGACGCACCAGGGGCAGTGAAATTTATCATAGTAGCGGTTGATTACTTTACAAAATGGGTAGAAGCAAAGCCACTTGCATCAACCACCGCTATGATAACAAGGAAATTCATATGGGAACATATCATCTGCCGTTTCGGTCTACCAATGTGCATAGTCACCGACAATGGTACCAACTTCGCTGCCGATGACTTTCAAAAATGGCTAAAAGAGCTCAACATTGAACACATATTCTCCTCAGTGGCGCATCCGCAAGGGAACGGTCAAGTCGAGAGTATCAATAAAAGCTTAGTCGAAGGCATCAAAGCACGGTTGGGAACAGCCAGACGCGGCTGGGTTGATGAACTCCCAAGTATTCTATGGGCTCACAGGACAAGCCCAAAAACAAGCAACGGCGAGACCCCCTTCAGCTTAGTCTACGGTACTGAAGCGGTGATCCCCGCGGAAGTAGGCCTCCCCTCACCTAGAATGTTGGCCATAAACAAGATGGACAACAATGAGGAACGCATGGTTGATTTAGACCTCTTGGAAGAAAGACGCGAAAACGCTGCAATCAACGAGGCGAAGTACAAAACCAAGTTGGAAAAGTACTACAATACACGCGTTCGCATTTGTACTTTCAACCCTGGAGACTACGTCCTTCGTGACAACGAAGCATCCAACGCCGAACGCCCGGGAAAACTTGCCCCCAAGTGGGAAGGACCGTACCTCATCCAAGAGGTCCTGGGCAAAGGCGCGTATAAACTACAAACATTAGAAGGCGACACTATCGCACGCACATGGAACGCACAGCAGCTTCGACGCTGTTATATGTAAGCCATGTGTTCTGCATGTAATCTATTGGGCCGCAGGCCATTTGCAAATAAATAAATAGACGATTCAATGCAACATTGTTTATTTATTTCTATTACAAATGCGTGTTCCACTCTGAGGTATACACAAAAACAGATTAGGAAAAAATCTTCATTCGTGATACCCACACAGAATGGTAACCACACGCAACTATTGTAATAGGCCAGCAATGGCAATACTATTTGTCTAGCCAGAAACGAATCTTCATACTTGCATGTCACCTAGATATGCAAAAGGCAATTACAGATTTAGTATTACTCACAGTAACACTAAACGCGTACAAATTCAAACATGCAAGTACTGAAAACACTTGTAAAAATTGAAACAACAATTCTTTATATTCAAAAAATTCCTGCACCTGCGCGGTGCGCAAGGACTTTACATAAAGTTTTGTAACGGTTACATAAGAAACCAAAAGAGGCACGCAGGCCAAATCTAATCTTCCTTTGTGCCACTGGGGCCCGCACCATCCGTTCCCTCAACATCTGGTTTTTCCTCATCTTCATCTTCAACAGCGTATAAAACTCGCAAGCGGTCCACATAATCCTCCGCTTCCAGACACTTTTCAAGTTCTTCAAGATCTGTAAGGGTTGTATCATTAAACTCCTTAATCGCAGAAGCAAGAAGCGCTTCAGTGTCCACGCCATGAAACCCGGACCGCTCATCAGTAAGCCCGCCACGCGCTGCAACATTCAAATGACTGATACAGCGGTTGTAGCCAGCTTTGAAACCAGCATCCCGGGCACGCTCCCTGATCTCGTTAATACCTGCTACGGTCTCGGGTGCGTCAAGAATGGCAGTAACAATCTGCGTAACATGAATACAATGGTTATCAAAGGCAAACCTACAACAAAAATAAACAAAGGAACGGATACTTACATGCCCGATCCCGCGCGTACGCATCCATTCATGATCAGCTTTGAGCAACCCAAGTGAAGAGGCGTGGCTATCCCTAGCCTCTTCAGCCTCTCTTGCCCGCACTTCAGCTTCAGCAGCACGGGCATAAATTTCCTCAATAGTGACCCCCCGGGTCCGCACTTCAGCCTTTAAAACAAGGAATCAGAAGTATGCAAAATGAATCAACAAACTTGTGGGACACAATTTTCAAAGTTAGGGAAAACTTATACCTGAAGTTCCAAGATAGTTTGGCTTAACCGGCTGCGGTCAACATTTGCCCCTTCAAGAGCGTTTGCAGCACGAGCCTCCGCCTCCTTGGCCTCTTCCAGAGCCTTGGCGAGACGAACCTCTGCTTCCTTGCCCCCTTGGGCAGCCGCAACAGCCTCAGCTTTCTCTTTAGCCAACGCAGAAATTGCTGCCTTGGCATTGATAAGCTCCTGACGAACATGAAAGAGAGTTTCATTCTGTTTACCCCAAGATTCTTTCCAAGTCTTGCGTTCATCAGATAGCGTCTTGCGCTCATCAGAAAGGGTTTCTTTCCAACGCTTACGCTCATCAGACAGCAATTTTGCAAGAGTACGAACCTGTTTAAGCTCAGCAGTTGCAGCCCATTCTTCAGTCTGCTTATGCTTCTCAAACGCAGCTCTGTCCCTCTCAAGCTGCTCTCTATCCCTCTCAAGCTGCTCTGCACCCTCACGTGCAGACTTCACCAACTCCTCGGCCTCGGCCCGTAAACGCGCATTCTCCTCCCCCTCGCGCCCCAACACCTTGCACTTCTCCATAAGTGCATTCGCCATTATGGAGCCCCCCACAAGCATGGAGGAGAGTTGGTTCATCTGGACCTCAGTCGGTAAAGAACGGGCCCGGTTTACCTCAAAAGGGGTGCCCAAACCATTCAAAACCTCCCTACAAGCGGAGGGGTCAACGGTAATATCGTCCCCTTGCAATACAGACCATGGGGGGCGGTGATAGGACGTAGCCCGCGCTTCCGTGTAGGAGCGATAATAATACTCCAATTCAGTCTCGTCAGGCTGAATAGGAGTTTCTACAAAACCCGCACCACCAGAAGCGGAACCGGAAGCCTTCTCAGCAACAGGAGACTTTGGCTTTCCGGTGTAACCAAACTTCAAATCCATATCAACAGTATCCTCTGGGGTGATAACATTATCACTCGAATCAACCGTGTCATGGATTTGAGCCGCAGGACCTTTTCCAGTGTCCACCCCCCGCACAGAGGCTTCAGGAGTAACAACCTTATGAACCCCCGCACCCGCAGCAGTGTCGTGCGGGGGAGGGGGAGGAGGAGCATCAAAGTCGAAGAACCCTTCATCTTGAGGCTCTGAAATCAACACAAAAATACTTTACAGAACAAGTATAAACACGAAATATTTGTTAGCCATACGTTACATACCAGACACAACCGCAGGCTGGATTGGTATGACAAAAGGCTTGCGCCTGGTCTGAATCTTCGGTTTCTTTCTCCCACCAGCATCACCAGCTTCCTCCGTTTTCCTCTTCCTCTCGTCACCTGGTTTGGAACCCGCAGTGGTTCCACCTGTGGCCGCACCAGCACCTGGAACACCCAAGCCCTCTAGGGTGTCAGATACTACCACGTAATCGGTATATCTGCGGAAATGAGAAGGAGAGATACCTGCTGTTTGCTTCACCAAAGGCGGAACAACAAAAACAGGTTTCTTCACACCGCAACCCCGCCCAGATTTATCCACAGGTTTTTTCTCCGCATGTTTTTTGGGGGCGCCCTTTGGCTCAAATTTACCAAGGTCCCCAAGTGTACCTGCGTATGGAATATCAGTAACAAACCTGGTAAAGCAATAAAGGTTATGAGTTATTACCTTTGCCCTGCGGCAGGGGTGCAGTCATCACCGCGCGTGAAGCAACGCGGAAGAGAGGGACAATCGTCAGGTTAAAACCTTTACCCTCCGCAGTCGGAATAAGATCAACTTTGCCAGTAAAAGTTGGATCAAATATTTTCCACACTTCCACAATTTCTGATAATACATATTCAAATTAACAACAAACACAGGAATAAAGCAACCGCAAAAGAGTGGTAACACTTACCACCAGTTTTCTCCCGCACCACAGGCGTAAAATTCCTCTTAGGCCGGGTCAACATCATCCGCAGTACCCACAACTCATTGTTGGTCAGCTGCCTATGCTCAATGGGTTTCAGCTTTGAGAACCACTCCGCAGTATCCGCGGTAGGCATAGCAATATCCTCCGCAGGGATAGGCTCATTGACGTTCCGCATATTCATGTCCACAACAACCACGGCAGCTTTAACATAGAAGAACTTACACTTCCACTTCGTAATACCCTTCGGAGGGGTCATCAACTTGATGCTTCCATACCGTTCTCTAAAAGAAAAGAAACCGGTGTTCACCGTCAACTGGTAAAACCCCCGGAAGTTTTCAACGGTAACCGGCAGACCAAGAGCTCGAAAAGTTGATTCGAAATGTCTAATACGGATCATCCCAAAAGGACTCATCTGGGAGATATGGATCTTGTAATATTCCAAGACCTGAGCAACAAAAACTGTTAATGGTAAACGAAGGTTACCATCAGTAAAACACTCGGCCCACATGGTGATGTAACCGGCCGGAGCACTAGCACCAGTATCACCAGGTTGGGGATATTCAGCCCCAAACTCGTGAGGCATCTCAATCTTGGCAATCAGTTGGTCGAATAACGCTTTCGACCACTTCAATGGTGGTAGGCCACCACCAGGAACACTGCCACCATCATCTTCTTCTTCTCCGGCCACCAGAGAAGATGCTTCAGGGTTTTCACCCTCCACATTATGTGGGTTAGATGGATCAGCCATCAGAAATATGTAGAACAGAAGTTTCGAGTTACAGAAAAACTCAGAAAACCCAAAAGATTACCAGAATAAAAGATAGATTGATCGGAGAAGATGAAGGGAATGCTCCCTCTCACCAGAAATTTTTTCGAGAAAATTGAACAGTGAGGAGAAACCAAACGGTTCCCCCTTTATATACTCATCGCAATAAATGCGATACAGTAACCGCCTCAACACGTTCAAAAATAGGTGAGTTACAAGGCGACACGTGGTCAGCGATCTTTCCGCTGACAGTTATCACGCGCGCGTGGCCGCCTACGCGCCTGACAAAGAAGACTTTTTTACTTCCTGCTACAGTGCAGTTATGACCTCGGTCAGTGTAAACGTCTTTTCAAATCAGCACATGTCAGAATCCTACCAACTTCAACTACCCACACGTGCAATCGTGACGTAAGCAACAGAAAGCGACAACCTTATCCAAACACAAGCGGCATGCGGTTTTTCTGGTTACCGCACCATAACCCATACCGCATGTCGTTTTTTACATACCCCTCAAAAAAGGCAAAAATATATATCTTCAAATTATATAAAGGGGTATAAGTCATAAACCGCACATATCCACGAGCACACGCGGAATATGCGGAGATGACGCACACCAACCCGCACAGGTGTGTCAGATACTCAGAACCAGCACGGTTCTTTGGACTGCGAAAACCGCTTCTCAGGATGCGGTAAACTGCACCCCATGAAAGCTTCTTCAAGCTTCAAAACCCTCGTTTCCGGTTCACAACCACAGAGGGAACGCAAACAGCTTCTCTTTAAGGAACAGGACATGTATGCTGAGCAACCGCACATCAGCAACCCTGTCCCCTGAACCTTCAAGAGCCACATCCAGACTACAAAACTTCTAGAAGCGAGTTCTTTGCTGCAAACCGCAACCATTCCTACATAGTTACTGCAAACCGCAACTATGCGAACGGTAGCTACGGAAGAGCCACAACTAAGCCACCACGCGGAAGAGCAAAGCTATTTCAAGAAAAACTGCTTTCCAACTAAACGTGAAGGAAAGTGGCTACAAAATGAATGCGGAAGAGTTTCAACCAACTTCCCAAGTATCTAAAACGATCTCTTCCGGCAACGCTACATACAGGGAAACTACTTTCCACCAAAGCGTGAAGGAAAGTGGCTCCAGAACAGCGGTAACAAGTCTGCCTATGACTAGTTACCCACCTATGGACCGCATAGAATAAACAATGGTGGGCACAACCCTGCCTATGATCATGTTTATTTACCCATAGTCCAGATTCACATTGTTCGATCAAACACGACCAACAATGACGCAACTACCCCACGATCCTCAAAGAAACAGGGCAAACGAGGTTCGGCAACGAGGTAACCGCAAAGAACGAACGGTTACCAGAGAGCTACACCTCTGAGGACGTGCGGTTACTTGAGAGATAAACCGCAGAAGACGCGCGGTTACTAGAAAACTTAGCTGGAGAACACGAACACCCCACAAAACAGGGATCATCGTTACATGTCCAGTTGCTGAACATAGAGCTTGAGCAAAGTACTTACAACTTGGCACCAGCTGAAGCAGAGGTTCCAACTATACTGAAGAAGACATCTTCAGTCACGATCTCAAAGGTTGGTTCGAACCCTGCTAATAACTTCAGTCACCGTCTCAAAGGTTGGTCCGAAACACCAACAGGTGGCTGATGACATCAGCAAAAGGTAGACCGCGTCAAGTCCTTGGCTGAGAATTCCGCATCAGACGGAACTTGCGCACCATGCACCCTTCACAAAGGAAGAAACAATCCACTAGAAAGGGCCTACTACTTAAAGATGCCATCTGCATGGCATAATCTTAACCTTCTAGACAACATAGTCCAGTATCCCTCCCACATGCGACTCGCATACGGGAGAAACACTAGACTGGGGGGACTTGAAGGGGTATGGTCCCAAATATCGCGTCAGCACGACCGCGAATGACCATTACCCTCATTAAAAACCCCCAACAGCAATTAACTATCCAGTGTCCGCGTAGACACACGCGAACACTGCGGTCCAATCTGTCCATCGATGAGAAGACTTACCTTAAGGACGGAAACTGATGTTACCCATAGCGATGCGGCCTTGCACCGCATCCTATGAACATTTTCGTCACGACAAGGGATCTGGACAACAGTAACAGTCACTCAACAAGCGATGCGGCACAACACCGCATCCCTCGCAAATCATGGATGGAACAACCAATGCGGGAACAACATCTATGACCGCAAGCAGCGATGCGGCTTGGCACCGCATCCTGCCTACAAGGCAAGTGGGTCTGACACCACAGTGCAAGTGGCACTGGGAACAGTCGCCTACTAGCCCACGTATGAACAACAGTCTGACACCACAGCCAGACGTGGCATTACCACAGCATCCGACAGGTCTGACACACCTGCAAATAGCTGTGCGATGTCAGACTAGCTACTCAACTACCCTCCTTCACTCCTCGGCTATAAATACTCACCCCAAACCAGGTTTGAGGTATCACTTCTCAACTCTCTCACTACTACTACTATCATACTTTGCTTCCCAAGCAACTTACTGATTCTCACGCCGGAGAGTGGTAACAAGGAGCACCCCCCACCCCATTCTCCTTGTTGCGAGTCACAGTTTGTTTCCTTTTGCAGGAAACCCACCACCAGACGATCCAGCCAACGATCCTCGGAAAGAAGGGATTAACCCTCTTGACGAGAACAGTGAGTTAACCCTACCCGGTTAACCATTGTTTCATCACATCCCTAGTTCGGCCGAAAATATTTTTATGTTGCAACTTTGTTAGTGATAGAAAATTTTTGTTAATCTATTTATCCGATCCGGAATTAAACTTCTCCGGTTAACACACGGTAAAAAACATTTCAAATAATCCGTGGGTAAAACCCTCCACGGTTCTTGGAATTGTAAAATTGTTCGGTGCGGGCAAAAACATCCGCATTACAAGGAAAGTGACAGGTGACGGAGGCCGTAGCTTCCGTTTTACAATTTTATTTTTAAAACAAGAGTATAAGCACCATCCTTTCCTGCAGTGTTAATTTGATAAGGACCCTCCCACTTCGGAGCCATTTTCCCGGTACCTTCAGCCAAACTCGCCTCGTTGCTTCGCATAACGTAGTCTCCGACTTTAAACCGGACCTCCTTTACTTTAGAGTTGTAGTGTTTTTCCAACTCTTTTTTATACTTTGCTTCCCGGATAGCCGCAAGTTCTCTTCTTTCTTCGACCAGGTCGAGGTTTAAACGGAGTTCTTGTTCGTTCTCTTCTTGGCTCTATTGCATGCGAGTGGTAGGTATCCCTACTTCGGCGGGAATGACTGCTTCTGGGCCGTATGTTAAGCTGAAGGGAGTTTCCCTGGTGCTTGTCTTCGGCATCGTCCGGTGAGCCCACAGGACGTGCAGTAATTCATCAGCCCGTGAGACGCCTTCTTTCCCCAGGCGCTTTTTGACGCCCTCCACGATGCTGCGGTTGGCTCTTTCTACTTGCCCATTGGCTTGGGGGTGGGCAACCGAAGCAAAATTTTGTTCAATATGCATTCTTTCGCACCAAGTTTTGAACGGTTTTTCTACAAACTGCTTTCCATTGTCACTGACAATACAAAGTGGCATTCCGTATCTGCATACTATGTTTTCCCAAACAAACCTTAGTACTTGATCTCATGTGATGGTCCGGAGGGGTTTGGCTTCGATCCATTTTGTAAAGTAATCGATGGTGACCAACAGGAACCTTACCCCTCCGGTGGAAACAGGGAAAGGACCGACAATGTCAATCCCCCATTTCTGAAATGGCCATGCCGAAGTGACAGGGACGAGGTTATTTTTGGCTCGGTGACTGATGGGAGCGTGCCGCTGGCAGTCTTCACATGCTTGTAGTTCATTAACAGCGCTTTGATGCATGCCCGGCCAGAAGTAACCGGCATTCATAGCCTTGGCCACAACCATCCTAGGTCCGGCGTGGATGCCGCATATCCACCAGTGAATTTCTCTTATGACATAAGTAGCTTCCTCCGGAGTTAAGCATTTTAGGAGCGGACCTAGGAAGGTCTTTCGGTAAAGTTGCCCATCATGAACCTGATACTGCAGTGCTCTCACTTTTAGCTTCCGGGCCTGGGCTTTTTCTTCCAGTAGGGTGCCATCGTTCAAATATTCCAAGATCGGAGTCATCCATGTTCTTTCTTGTACGGAGATTGACATTACGGACTCCGTATGGTCGATGGCTGGGGTTTGCAAAGTTTCAACTAGGACCTCATTGGACAAGTGACAGAAGGCTACGGACGCAAGTTTGCTCAAGACATCCGCCTTTTTGTTCTTGCTTCGTGGTATGTGAACTATCTTGCAAGAATCGAACGAGGAGATCAAACTGTTAACTTGGCTTAGATACCGGATCATGTTTTCTTCTCGTGCCTCGTACTCTCCGCCGACCTGATTGGCGACTAGTAGTGAATCAACATGAGCTAGTACGGAGGTCGCACCAGCCTTGGCCGCGGTTTGGAGCCCTGCGAAGAGAGCCTCATATTCTGCTTAGTTGTTTGAAGTTTTAAATTCAAATCGCAGAGCATAAGTATATTCTATCCCCTCCGGATCTATCAGAATTAAACCAGTACCTGACCCTTCTTTGCTGGAGGCTCCATCTGTATACAAGTTCCATACCCTGGGGAGAGCGGACTTTTCTTTAGTGCTTTCTCCGGTTGGTACCTCCGTAAGGAAATCTGCCACAGCCTGGCCTTTTACCGGACCTTTGGTTCGGTATGTGATATCGAAAGCGCTGAGTTCGATTGCCCATTTGGTGAGACGTCCGGAAACCTCCGGCTTTCTAAGAATCTGCTGGATCTGAAGATCGATTTGCACTTCTATATTGAAAGCCTGAAAATACCTTCGGAGACGCCGGGATGCATGAACCAACGCAAGTGCCAATTTCTCTATTATTGGGTACCGGGTTTCATAATTTTTCAGAATGCGGCTTACGTAGTAAACCAATATTTGTGCTTGATTCCGGTGCACCACTAGTACAACACTTATGGCGAAATGTGAAGCGGAAAGATAAACAGTGACGGTTTCTCCAGTGATTGGTGCGGTCAGAGTGGGTAAAGACCCAAAACAAACTTTTAATTCTTGGAATGCCGAGTCAGCCTCCGGTGTCCACTGTATTTGACCCTTTCCAGTTCTCCTTTTTAACACATTCATGAAAGGAATGGTGCGATCGGCTGCTTTCGAGACGAAACGATGGAGAGCTACCAACTTACCGTTCAATGATTGGATTTCTTTGACCGTTTTTGGAGGCTGCATGGAGATTACCGCTTTGATTTTATCCGGGTGCGCCTGTATTCTGGACTGTGTTATCCATACGCCCAGGAATTTTCCTTCTTCTAAACCGAAAGAACATTTTTTGGGATTAAGCTTGAGATTGATACTCCGAAGCCTGGTGAAGGTTTCGAGTATGTCATTGATCATGTTGTCTTCGGCTTGACTTTTGATGACCAGATCATCCATGTAAATTTCTAAGTTTCGTCCGATCTGATCTTTGAATGCCTTATCCATCAACCTTTGGTATGTAGCTCTGGCGTTTTTAGCCCAAACGGCATTTTGGTATAACAGAAGAGTCCCTCATTCGTTACGAACGCCGTCTTATCTTCGTCTTCTAAAGCCATCTGTATCTGGTGGTAGCCTTTGTATGCGTCCAAGAAGCATTTAAGACGAAAGCTGGAAAGGGAGTCAATCTTTAGATCGATCTCCGAAAGAGGATAGCAATCCTTCGGACACGCGTTGTTTAGATCGGAAAAATCGACGCACATCCTCCAAGTTTTGTCTTTCTTGGTTACCATCACCGGATTAGAGACCCATGTTTGATACCGCACTTCTCTGATAATTCCGGCGCTAAGCAACTGTAACACCCTAACACTTTTAACCTTAAAACGACGCAGCAGAATTTCGAGTCTGAAAATTTCTTTCATGACATACATCTTGACATTCAAAAATATTCATTTTATAATATAAGAACATAACTTATCGACACTAAATTACATATTTAAACATTCCCGTACAATCCGTCTTGTGACTCGATCTTCGATCTCTACTCCTTGGTAATCCTCATGGCTTGTACTACCTGCGCTCACCACATAAAATTCATAACGTTAGTACATATCATAAGCATACAAGATTTGTACACGTTTACTTTTCATTTCATTAACTCTTTACATCTCGGCTTTCCCTCTGATCATACGATCCGTAGTGAGACTTCCTTGGTATCCTGCGTTACACTTCACCACCAGGCACGATATTATTATCGTTAGTACTCAATATCATTGAATGCATGCGTACACACTTTCATACAACCTATACGTACACTTACGATCACACATAGCAACATACATACCTATGTACCTTCGTACATACGTACGTGCATACCTAAATACATCCATTCATACTTACATACATACATACTTACATGCCTACATACATACATACATACCTACATACCTACATACATACAAACCTATATACATACTCACGTACAAACCGACATACATACTTACATACATACATACATACTTATTCCATACCTTCTCACAACTTACATCCGTGCGTAACTTCGTACATACTCACTTGACTACATATACATACTATCTACATACACCCTTACATACATTCACTTATACTTACACAACATACATACGTACCCACCTACATACATGCCTACATTTATATTTTCCATCAGCCATTGCAATATACCCGACTCCTACTGGCCTACTCATACACGTCTCCATATATATCCTTATGTACTCACTTACATACTATAATCTTACATACATCCGCGCATACACGCTTACATACACTTCTACAAACGTGTATAGAGATATACAACATCCATACATACCTATCCACACATACGCTTACCCTAATGGTCACAAAACATGAGTTAAATTAGTCGTACGCAACTTAAAACGCGTTTAAACGAGTTCCCGAGCCAAAACGGAGCATGAAAACAATTTTCGGAACAACTTACCCCGTCGCGCGACGCGACGGGCCGTCGCGCTACGCGACCCCCTTGTTTCAGCAGAAGGTTTGCAGCTGGTTGCTGCATATTTCCAGCGCGATCTGATTTCACGGAAACGGCCATAACTCACTCGTTTTTGATCCGTTTTACCCGATTCTTTTTCCTACGCGTCCGTAATTTTATTCTCCATCTAATGGAACTAAAATCCAACATCCGACTTAATATAATTTCTGACTTTTAACTCTTCGACTTATTACCCTTTTACCACTTTTCGACCCGTTTATGCATACGTCAACATAACTTGTTCGTTTTACCAAAACCTCTTATAGACATAATAATGTACGTGACGTCTATCATAAATTACCAAATTCTTGGATGTCTTGCATCCTCTTATCACCTTATCGTTCATATACTTATTTTTGACCCGTTAAGGGTATTTGTGCATTAATTGGTCTACGACTAACCAAACCGTAATCCCCACTTCCATACTTGTCCAACACATTACACTAATCGTATAACTTGTCTCAAAACTACTTTTAAGCTCGTTTACCCCAAAATACCCATCAAGGGCATTTTGGTCAACTTTAATCCCATCAATTACGACGAAGGACTTTGACACATTTTTGACCTCAAACATCATGTATTTTTAATTAAAACACTTTATTTCTTAATCGTACTAAGAAGTGATTACGGAAATCACTTACCTTATGCGTCCGTGC
This sequence comes from Helianthus tuberosus, assembly GCA_030545235.1. NCBI lineage: Eukaryota > Viridiplantae > Streptophyta > Magnoliopsida > Asterales > Asteraceae > Helianthus > Helianthus tuberosus. The sequence goes on along the minus strand of CM060431.1, from coordinate 104,720,727 downwards.
TCGTATCCGATTCCTCGCCTTTTCTTGACCCGTTAGCCTTTCATGCTTGAGTCCGTCTTGACATGATTCCTATACCCTCTTTTCATCAAGATCACACTCTTATTAGCATATGCATTCGTACATGATAACAATCGCATCAATCACATATTTCACACTTAACTTTCATTAATCATTTCTAACAACATAACTCATATAATCATGTCCGTATACGTTTAAACTCATGTAACTCATCATGTCATTACATTTAACACGGATTGCTATTACATGTACCATACGACTTCCCATCAACCTACATTTACGACAACGAGTCAAATCATGCTTCTTATACTTAGTTGACTTTCAAAAGTCAACTATTAACCATATGTAACTATCGACTTATCAACATATACCCGTAACATCATAATCGACTATACGGACGACACTATATACATTTTATCATTCACTTGATGTATGTACTACCTTTTAAGCATAACGTACAACTCATTCATGCATAAATCTTCTAAACCCTTACATAACCCATCACAACCTACTACTAACCATCATGGATCATTCCCAAATAAACATCAATCATGTCATCATCATTTTTCTCCTAATTCATCTAACAAGAATTCATCATACCCACATAATACATCAATCTTTCAACAAGAATTGGACATAGGTGATGAGTCTAGTCATCTTCATCACCATAACTAATGGGTTTATCATCTAAACATCAAATTAGCACAAACCATTCATAATCCATGTTTTACATGATGATTATAACACATACTCATGCTCAATTCCACTTAAACTCATGGATTAGAACATAACCCACTTCACCCATGATCACCAATCTTAGATTTAAAACATACCTTATGATCCTCTCGTGTTGGTGATCATTAATCCATGCTCGGTTATGGATTTAAGCTTCAATTTGCCTTCCGATTTGAGCATAAAGATGGATTTAGGGTTTGAGGCTCCATGGGAGCCTCCTGCTCCTTCTCGAACACACGCCTGTGTGTGTGTGTGTGTGTGTGTTAAGTTATTTAATAACTTAACTTTCATTTGTTCCACTTTAGCCCCTCGGGTTTACCTCTAAAACATAACTGACACTACCCTCATCATTTAATACTTTTGACCATACCTTTAACTAGGTTAAATAGTCTAGTTATTTATTTCATAACGTGTCACATCAGAACATACGACAAATATTTAACAGTCAGATTTTGGGGCGTTACAGCAACTTTCGTACATCCTCGGAGATGGCTTTGTTACGGGCTGGAGCCATGTTTCTTTTTCTTTGAGATACTGGCTTTACTGAATGCGACACTTTCAGTCTATGTTCGGCCAAACATCGGGGAACTCCGACCATGTCAGAGGTTTGCCACGCAAATACATCAAGTGAATTGGACAAAAGCTTCCACAGCTTCTTTTTGGTACGTTCAGGGAGCTGGGCCCCGACTGCAATTTTTTTGCTCCGGAAAATGCGGGTGTATAGCCCATTCTTCTGTAAGGAGGTTCGGAGGTTGGATATTACCGTTACTTTGTCGTATTTCAGCTACGCAAATTGTTGACTCAGAGTGCAAAGTTGCTACCCCTGCTTCGGTGGGGAATTTTAATGAACCATGGATGGTAGAACTGAGGATACCGAAAGCGCACATGCCTGGTCTCCCTAGTATGACGTTGTGGACGGATCTTGCCTCCACTACCAGGTACGTCAAATTAACGGTCCGGACCATACTTCCTTCTCCCAACGTTGTTGGCAAAGTGATTTGCCTGATAGGCTGACCACCTCTCCGGAGAAACTTACTAATGGCATAGAGACTCGTATCAACTTTGCTTTGGTTTGCGGAGCTAGCTGTTGGAAACACTGCTGATACATGATCTCGGTGGCACTTCCGCTGTCAACATAAACCCTCCGGACCTTGTGACCTACTATGATCGCAGACACTATGATAGGTCCGTCTTTTACTTCTCCGGGGGTAATTGGAGGGAAAGCGATCGGTTGCTGCATCCAAGCGGCCATATGATGACTGGATCGCTTGATGCCCTGGTTACCTACTTTCCGGATCATGCAAATTGCTGGTTGATTGTTCGGATTATCCGCCGGATTCCCTGAAGACTTTCCTTCCTTTACTTCTTTTACTAGGTGTGACAGCTTACCAGACCGCACTGCTTTTTCTATTTCTTGCTTTAGGGACCAGCAATCGTCTGTATTGTGACCTCGAGCATGATGGTAATCACAATATTTCTTGGAGTTCTTATCACCTGGATTTCGGAGTTTTGGTGGGACAGGGAAACTTGCCCCTTCTGCGCTGAGAATTTCACTGGGAGTTTTGGAAAGGTCCGATAGATTGTAGAACCTTGATCCAGAGCTTCTTCCTCGTGGAGGTCTGCCGTTCCTATTGTAGGGGTGCGGTCGTCCCCTACTTCCGGATGGAGTTTTATCGAACACCGACCCACCATTTTTCTTCCAAGAGGACATCTTATGATCTGACTCCGGAGCTGGATTACATGCGTTTTTTCCTCGAGCGAAAGCTCTGGCTCGTTCCATGAGTACTTCCATCGTCTTCGGAAGATTCTCGTGTAGTTTCTCGACCAGCTGGTTGTTCCGGACACCATGACAGAATCCGGAGATCCTTAACTGGTCAACTACCCCGCTGATCTGCATACTTTCCCGGTTAAACCGGTCGATGAAACTATCCAAAGATTCCCCATCCTTTCTCCGGATGTTGTGAACTTCGGTGATTTCTTTGGAGTAGTGCCGTTGTTGGCTAAAATTCTGAAGGAACAATGTAACATCCCTATTTTTACCATAGGTTTGGTTAAATTTATTAACCATTAGTAACTAGTAACTAGTAAATAATTTATTTTAATATAATTATTCAATCAAAATAGTTTTAAACATTATTTTTAGTTGGTTGAAATAATTTTGGCCTGTGTATGGGTGACCTTTTCTAATAAAATAAAAGTATATAAAAACTTATATTATTAGACAGGTAACTTACGGGTAAGTTGACTATAAGAAATATGAAGTTCCTAGACGGGCCTAGGAACCGTACAATAGTTAAATTATAAAAAATACATTGTATTTTGAACCTACTCTATTTTTAATGAAACTTAGACCTAAATGTAGACAAAAATATTCTCGTTCTAAAGACATATTTATTATTTCCTAGAACGTTATATTTTAAAAGTTATACGCGCCAAATAAGTGAAGCAATTAAATTAATATATAAAATAATAAAATAAATACTAAAAATTAACATTTGAAAAGTTGTTGAAACTAGAATTACGACCCGCCGCAATGCGGCGGGGATTCTTTAGTTATAACTAAGTCGATTTAGGATGCGCATGTTATGTTGAACCTTTCAAACGGGAAAAAATAGACGATGTAAAAACGTTCACACACACATGTACGTTGCGTCGTGTTAACTCGCAAAATTTAGAACGAAACGTAAAAACGTTAAACCAAAGACGCACGTTTCGATGTGTTTAGTCACAAAATTTAGAACGAAGCATAAAGCGAAAAAATTTGCGGAAAATAAAAATTATAAAGGACCAAAGTTGAAAGTAAAAAAAGTTGTGAGGATAGATTGCAAAAGATAAAAAGTTTTATGTTAAAAGTAAAAAACAAATAGTTTTGCGTTAAAAGGTAATTTATGAAATACATTTGAGTGAAAAGTTAAAAAATCATTTTTTTTAAACCCTCAAAGCCAAGGTTACAACAACCATATGCATAACCATATGAAATACATTTGAGTGAAAAGTTAAAAAAATCATTTTTTTTAAAACCCTCAAAGCCAAGGTTACAACAACCATATGCATAACCATTTTTTTCTTTGGAAAACTCTCAAAGGCAAGATTACAACAAATAAGTAAAAAAAATCAAAGCGGTTAAATCACAAAAGATGGAAACTTTTGAATTAGAAGTGAAAAATCAAATTAATCAAAGGAGTTAAATTGTATAAGATGAAAACTTTTGAATTAGAAGTGAAAAATAAAATTAATCAAAGGGGTTAAATTAACAAAGATTAAAACTATAAACTTAAATTGTCAAAGATTAAAACTTTAAGGTTAAAAATGAAACAAAGATTAAAACTTGAGTTAACTGCCATTTTCGTCCCTGTGGTTTGGTCACTTTGGCCATTTCAGTCCATTTTTCAAAAATGCGCCATTTTCGTCCCCCACGTTCTGGAAAGGTGCCATTTCAATCCAAAAATCATAACCCAGTTAAGTCGGTTAGTAAATAAGGACTGATTGTGTAAATTTGTAACATAAAGGACTGATTGTGTAAATTTGTAACACCACCACCACTCCCCTGCCACCACCACCACCACTCCGCTAAAATCGATGTGTTTGAGCATTGTGAGGGGTGTAAAATGTTTGTGGGGATCTAAGGAACTTCAGATGTCCGTTCAATTCGGTTGATCATCATGACGCTTCCGATAACAAGCAAAAACCGTCGCCCGGAAGAAAGTCATCAGCTGAGGCATCTGCAAATGGCCTACCTAGAAACTTGGTCAAAGTTTCTCTTAGTAACACACGCTTGACCGATGCAACTGCTTCATGGTCTTCACTCCCGTCATCTCTTGCAAAGCTTGGGAAGGTGCGTTTTTCCCCTGTTCCGCAGAACTATTTTTATTATTTCACTACCAACGACAATAACGTGTATGTAATATCTTCTTTCTGTATAGGAAGTCCTCAAGTATAGAGATTCTGCCCAAATTGCCGCCATAGAGGCCATACAAGAGGCGTCAGCTGCAGAAACGTTACTTCAATGCATTAGGTACTTTACGCTTTTTAAATATTAATGCCTTACAAAATATCAAATGTATTGGTTTTGTACCGATTACAGTTACAAGTTGCAATACAGTTACTATCATATAACATAAAAGCAAATTAAATATGTAAGAAAGTACCGTTATCCATAAGTTTGCAATATAATTGACACTCAAATTACATATAAATCATGTATGGCAGCACATATTCTGAGTTGCGTTCCTCTACAAAAGAAGACAACCCGCAGCCTACTGTGGAGCAATTCTTGGCGCTAAATGACAACTTGAATCACGCTCATCGCGTTTCTGAATCTTTATCCAAAACTACTCTGCTCGGTTCAACATCAGATCACGAAACTGAAAGTATATTCGGAAAGACGTAAACACACAACGAGTGGTTAGACGTGATTGGATGTAACAAGGATGAAGAAGAAGCGGAGTGGTGGTGGTGGCAGGGCTAGTGGTGGTGGTGTTACAAATTTACACAATCAGTCCTTTATGTTACAAATTTACACAATCAGTCCTTATTTACTAACCGACTTAACTGGGTTATGATTTTTGGACTGAAATGGCACCTTTCCAGAACGTGGGGGACGAAAATGGCGCATTTTTGAAAAATGGACTGAAATGGCCAAAGTGACCAAACCACAGGGACGAAAATGGCAGTTAACTCTTAAAACTTTAAACTTAAATTGTGAAAGATTAAAACCTTAGGGTTAAAAAGAAAAATTCCAATTTTTTTTTTTTTTTGAAAATCTCCCAAAGCCAATTGTACAACCTTGATATGCATAAGTTTGTTACTTCTTTATAAGGTAGTAATATGTATGCGTGTCAACATAATCCAGAATCAAAAGAAAATATAAAACTAAAATATAAAATGATAAAATTTAAATGGCTACGTGGAAAATAAATTTTGAGACAACATGAGTGTATACGTGTACTACTATGATGCACTTCAACAAATTTTGAAGTAGTATATATACATCTTAAACTATAATAGTAAGTATCCATTTTCCTTCTTTTGTCTTCGATTCCTTTAGTAATTCATCCAAAGCCATGTCCCGTTTTAAGTGTTGTAATTCCCGATCACCGCTGCCCTTTCCGATTGATCTGGAACTCATAACGCATGACAGGGCTCTGCCCGACTAAGTTGTTGGGATTCGGTCTCGGGACATCGGGATAAGGTTGAATTAGGGGTATTATACATACCACGAGTGCATTATATATATTTTTAAATAGCTCTGAAGTTATACCCAAAATTTATACCAGAAGGCTTTCTAGTTAAACTCTAAAGTTACAAAGTGGGTCCATTCTCTTTTCTTACTATTTTATTTCCTTTTTCTTTATAATATAATTATATTAAAAAATGTCCCAAACCATAAACAACTCTCATCAAAACTATTATATTTTTATTATTATTATTATTATTATTATATTTTATTCACTAAGAAACTCTAATTGAGACACCCAAGTAATTCTGTATAAACCTTAAAATTTTCATAACAATCAGAATCAGGATCAGGGCCCATAAAACTCAGGGGGGGCATTTCCCATTCGATATTATCATCACAGTTTTACGTGTAATTCGAATTTTCACGAACCATCGACTCAGCTAGACTACCAAGACACGTGGCAACCTTATGTTAAAATCCGACCCGTCGGGCCACACGACGGAACCACATGAACCCCTCGCGACACGCGAGGGGGACAATTTTTCAGTATAAATAGGGGAGGTTGGCACGTAGCTTTCTGCGTTGGTTCGACGTCCAAATTCGTTCTGTGCACTGAGATATCGTCCAAATACTCTAAAAACACACACGAATCACTAATTAGTATAGCGGGTGCTGCTACGATACAAGGTATTAACTCAATCGCTGCTACGATTCAATGTCCGATCGATTGAAACTATCCGATGGATGTTTTAGTATTATCCTTTGTCATTTGTCGTGATTCCGACAGGAAGTTTGAGTACCACCCGAACTCGGGGAATACTCTATCATTCGTTGTGAATCCGATGGATGTTTAAGTGATTGCACTTTGTCATTCGTTGTGAGGGTTTTAATCTCGTGAGTTATCGTAAATGCTGTATTAGTTACTTACCAAGTTCGTGTGCACTAAGTTACAAGGCTAAATCAATAGGCTAAGCTCTGCCTGTATAAATCTGCAATATATCAAGGCTTATCTGTAGACTAAACTTTGGCCGTATGAATCTGCATGATTATAATGTGAGTCATTCTCTGAAGAAACACTAGATAAATGGTCGGAACCGAGATATCTAGGGGGTTTGAATCCGCAAAAAAAAGGTTAGTTCCCTCTCGATTGATTCAGTAATTATCGACCTTCTTCTCCGAGAGCTCTGCAAAAAAGAACACCGTTAGCCTCGCCAAGGGGAGAAAAGGGTTCTCTCCTTGACCCGACTCCGGTGTGAGAATAAGTATGGGTAATGAAGAAGAAGAAGTATTTGAGAAGTGTGTTTTACTTGAATTCATACCTGGGTTGTTTCTCATATTTATAGCCGGGAGTCGTTTAGGCGGGAAAACCCGTTAGTGAAAAGTTGACGGAAGATGCTAACCCCGTAAGTGGTTACATTTCCTTCCGTTTAAGTTCTTTGATCTGACGTGAGAGCACACGGATCGTGGTTTAAATCAAAGGCTAGGGATTTGCCACGTGTAATGTGATCAAGTGGAGATTACTCTCCAATTGCATGCCTTCGTTGTGATTTCAGGAGTGCCTGTGGTAATGACACGTGTCCAGACGGTTATAACCGTCTGGGTGGTGCACGATTACACTTCTTCTAGAAGATTACTGTTGTAATCTAGTGTGGTATTTTACCGTGTGGAGACACTGAATAAATAAATTCAAGTTAGGAAAAATATTACCCAAGTCTGGATATTTGGGCGGAAGTATTAATCTCAGGATTTTTATCCTTTGCTGATGGGAGAAGGCGCAAGGATTTATGATTTCCTTTGGGCGCGCGGCTATAGATTGCTGATTACTTTCTTCCCTTTGTAAGACCAGTGCGCGGCCGCGCAAGGTTAAAAGGTTGAAAGGCAAGGTTATGGTATGGTCCCAAATGCTTATTATGAGTTTTCCGCTGCTTCTGCAGGGCGGTAAACTAAGTCATAGTTGTCACACCCCCAAAATCCACCATGCGGAGTTCCACCGCTTGGAGGCGTGACGTGACCAGGATCGAGCCACCAATCATACTGAACAACGTACTTAAGTAAATAAAGACAACCACAATACGATTGGCGACCAAAAGCTAGTTAACCAAGTTTTTAATTTATACAGCGGAAGCATAAACGTAAAGTTCAAAACATAAGTTCGCAGTTCATAAGTTTAAAGTCCAACACATAGGTTTAATAGGTTCATAATGTTTTAAACATTAGACACTGGACATAACCGTCCGCACACCACAACGACTCCTTCCTCGTGCAAGCTCCAAATGTTTAGCGACCTCTAAGGCATGTAACAACGAGTCAACAACAAAGTTGAGTGAGTTCACGTTTGGTTGTTTAGTTATAGCATTCGTTTCGTAAATCATATATTCGTTTTGTAAACCATGTATCGTATAAGTTTGCATCGCGGTCTTTCTGACATGTTTGCGAAGATTAGTGGGGGTTTCCCATGTGTTACTAGACCTCGCGTATCGACTGCTACGAAAATGTAAGAGGTGCCCTTAGTCAATGTCTATCAACATTGACCCTTTGCCCATAGTCCATTAGTACACGCCCGTCCGACTGGCACGGTGTGAGGTTTGTTAAACCTAATAGCGCTATTAACTAATGACCCGCTCGCCATAGGCCTCGGCGATTAAGTCGATAATTGAGGGACTTAAAGTGATAGAGTTGATGGTCTTATGATCGTGTACGTAGGTTTTACGTACGTGCCCTTCAATACGAGGACAGTAGTAAGTATGAGTGTGCGTAGGTTTTACGTACGTGCCCTTCAATCCGAAGACAATAAAAATAGTTTAATAGTAATGATAGTACAAGTAGTTATTCAATCCCATTCCCAACCCCTGAGAATCCCATGCCTTAAAAAGAGTGTGAACTCACCTTGGTTTGCTCGGTTAGGTTCTCAAATATAGTTAACAGTCAAGGTCGGTCAATCACGTCCTAATAAGGTACGGATAACAATCAGTTTCTCATGCATAACACGTATCCTATGTATGGTTTATTTGCACATTACTTCGTCCACATAACAGGTACACACTTTAACGATTTATGCCCATATAAACTTCCCATCCATTCCCCACTCATAAACAAACATACGATATTGCACGTAACACATATAACATGTTAGATAATTCACCGATAGCATACTCGACATTTAAACACGCAAGTCACAACTTATGTCAATTCAACATTTATTTTCGAAACCGGCTGTTTTCGGACATTTAAATAAAATACTTAACTTATTCCAAAAATTTCCAAATTTTTGCGGAACGTCCTAATCGACCCACAAATTATTGTGTAAAAATATCGGGGTCTAGTTCATTATCAGTAATTTATAGAAAATCGTTTACCGAACTGTGATCAGATTTGTTACATTCTGATCACAGTTTACGGAAAAATTCGTCAAAAATTCCTCGTAAGTCCGTTTATCGAAATTCCAGTTCGAGGGTCACAAATATATCCGTGACCATTTTTGATAAAAGTTTCAGGGGCTGGTTCGGTTCAGGTTTTAAGTTGTGATCGAAAACGTACAGCCCAATTTACTGCAGTTAAAATCAGCCTTAGCTGCTGTCACGGAAACAGACTTTTAAAATAGTAAACGACTTCAAAAAAATACGATTCCAGCGCCATTTTCTTCGTTTTTCGAAAAGACCCGATTTAGGCTTTTGAAATTCCGTTTTTCGAGTTTTTAAAGTCCGTTTACAGCCTGTTGAAGGCGGCTGTAAAATGCTCCAGCATGTTATTTTTAAGTTTAAACATTACTAAATCGCATCAACGAGTGTCCGAACAATGGGTTTAGCAAGAAAACAACTTTTAAACATCAAGTATGATTTACCCAATCCTCAAACCAACAAGATTCCGCTTCAAAAATCAGCCACAAGTAAACTTTTATGTTCATAACTTATGTTACACATTTTCTAGCATTCTCGTTATTTAGTGATTTATACAACAACACACATACTATAAATCATAAATTTCAAACAAGATGAAACAAGTTAAGATGAGACTTACTACTAGCTTAAAGCTAGGGTTGAAATCTAGTGAAGAAATGTGATGAGAAAAGATGAAGAATCAAGCTAGAACAAGCTCCTTTGAAGTCCCCTTAAGTTGCAACCTTCATAGATCCTCTGAAGCTTGAATGGAAGGTATAAAATGAAGGAGATGATGATGTTTGAAGGTGGTGATGGTGCTTTCGGTTTTGGGCAGCCGAATGAGAGAGAGAGTGGTGAGGAGAGAGAGAGTGAATATTGTGGAATGATGAATATCTAGTGCCATGTCCTTATAAGATCATCTCATATATTATGTCCAAATTTGCAAGCTAAGATCTAAATAAAATAATGAACTAAAATCTAATCAAATATATCAAGTAAGGTGTGAAGATGTGGTGGGGTCCACTTGGGATCAAAAAAATCGGATGGGGGGGGGGGGGGGTATTGTTGCAAAAATTGTGACAAAATGCAAGTAAAAGTTAGATGAAGTAATGTGGTGATTTAAGAGATAGTTTGTTTATTTTTAGCGGGTGTTATGGCATACGGGGATCATGACTAGCCATAAATAATAAAACAACGCGTCTGCCAAAAATTTAGTGTCTCGGGTAATGTCCGGTTATTCGGTCGGACACTGTTCCGTTAAATTGGTTAATTGTTCCGTAAGGCGTCTTATTTATATATTTTTGTAACGAAATAAATTCCTAACACATAGGAAAATACACCGGACCATTTAGTGACTTTTCTGTATACTACCAGTATGTTAACATGCTCATGTAAGTATAGTTCAGTAATCAGAGAGCAGTTAAATATTTCAACACAGTCACCAAGCACTTAAATTATTATTAAATAAATTGTACGAAATACATGTAAATTGAGGGTTGTCACAATAGTTGTGCTCTGCCTCAGGGTTATAAACCGCTCGAGGCCTGCATTTGTTATAGTTTGGCTGCAGTCGATTGAATACACTGGTGTTTGCACTCAAACGATATGTTTGATCGGATTCATCGGTGTGAGTGTCCCGTTGGGAACCCAACCTATCATGAACCGATTGTCTTCGACGAAGGTGTGGTTCACCATGGTGTTGTCTCTGGTAACTGCCTGACTGAATGTACTCGCGTTGTGATGTGGATCTGGCATGAACTTCTATATCTTCGTAAGTTGATTCTTCTCGTTGGGAGGCATGAGCACGAGATCCTGGTCTCCGTGACTGGGTCAGGGGAGCAATTTGAGCACACAGCTGTGTGTATACTGCGTTTAATGCCCCTTGAGACCGGACATACCATGATATCGGAGTTTCTCCTGGTGGTAAAATTGATTGAGTAGGGTTTGCTGGTATCATTCCTGGAGTGACAGGATCGTTTGCCCGATTGGATTGGACCTCATTATCGTCCGAGGCATCTTCTAGGATTCCGTCTACTTGCAAATTGTTTCCGACATTCGGTCGAGGACCGACTTGTCGATGAGATGATGAGTTTTCTGCCATACTGAAGTTAAAATTGAAAGGAACTGAATAGAAACGAGATGAAAACTAGAAAAACAGAGGAATCGGTGGGCGCCAATGAAGAAACACTAGATAAATGGTCGGAACCGAGATATCTAGGGGGTTTGAATCCGCATAAAAAGGTTAGTTCCCTCTCGATTGATTCAGTAATTATCGACCTTCTTCTCCGAGAGCTCTGCAAAAAAGAACACCGTTAGCCTCGCCAAGGGGAGAAAAGGGTTCTCTCATTGACCTGACTCCGGTGTGAGAATAAGTATGGGTAATGAAGAAGAAGAAGTATTTGAGAAGTGTGTTTTACTTGAATTCATACCTGGGTTGTTTCTCATATTTATAGCCGGGAGTCGTTTAGGCGGGAAAACCCGTTAGTGAAAAGTTGACGGAAGATGCTAACCCCGTAAGTGGTTACATTTCCTTCCGTTTAAGTTCTTTGATCTGACGTGAGAGCACACGGATCGTGGTTTAAATCAAAGGCTAGGGATTTGCCACGTGTAATGTGATCAAGTGGAGATTACTCTCCAATTGCATGCCTTCGTTGTGATTTCAGGAGTGCCTGTGGTAATGACACGTGTCCAGACGGTTATAACCGTCTGGGTGGTGCACGATTACACTTCTTCTAGAAGATTACTGCTGTAATCTAGTGTGGTATTTTACCGTGTGGAGACACTGAATAAATAAATTCAAGTCTGGGAAAAATATTACCCAAGTCTGGATATTTGGGCGGAAGTATTAATCTCATGATTTTTATCCTTTGCTGATGGGAGAAGGCGCAAGGATTTATGATTTCCTTTGGGCGCGCGGCTATAGATTGCTGATTACTTTCTTCCCTTTGTAAGACCAGTGCGCGGCCGCGCAAGGTTAAAAGGTTGAAAGGCAAGGTTATGGTATGGTCCCAAATGCTTATTATGAGGTTTTTGGGACCTTACCCCTTCATTCTCTTTTTATCAACTATTTACAATACCTCAAATTATTTTCAAAAGTTATAATTACAGGGACTAAGTCGTGGATATCTTGAATCACTGGCTAGTGGGGTATTGTGCACATTACTAATTTTCTCCCAGTTAGGTTCATTGACCTACTAGGGATAATCATCACTATTTAGGTTCATTGACCTAATAGTGGTATGACCATCGTCACCATTGTGACATGTCACCATTGTGACAGGACGCCAGATAAAAATAAGATAGAAGCCATTGTAATCGCTCTTATGCTGTAATTGATAACTAAGCATCATTTTATGTAAATAGAATGATTCACTCAGTATTTCCCGCTGACAAAACCTTTTTAAAACGCGTTTCAGGTAATTACAGTAGATTGGAATAAGAGATGGATACGGCACTGAAAGGCATCAAGAAGTGGCTTATTTATTAATTAAATCAAATTAAGAAATATTGTTTTATGTAATTAAATTATCTTTATTAAAGCTACCTTTGTAAAACATGGGTTTATCCCATCTATTTAATAAATAAAATCCGGTGTTTCTAAACTCTGATATTTTTCCTAACTCACGGTCCTGATGAAATTTCCGCTGCAATATTTTTCAAATTAAATCACCGGTACCACTGGGCTGTTCACGGCTTCCGATTCCGTCCAGGGTGGGCCGGGGGTCGTGACAAACAATCTTCGGAATTCCTCAAAGTCATTTATCTCTCCTTCGTTCAGTGCGTCAAACCATACCCGGGCAGCCCCAGTTAGTGTTTGTGCGAACATGAAACACCACGCCAGCATCGTTCATTGTTCTACTCGCGCAGCTCCATTGAAGTCGAACATATGATCATCTGGATCAGTCGTACCATCATACTTCTTCACTGTAGTTGCCATTTTGAGCTTCGGAGGGAGCTTGGCGTTTGTGATGCGGGCACTGAATTTGGACTTGGCAGTCATGGAAACCGGATGATATGGCTTGGTGAGTTCTGGATCATTAATTACTTTCATTTGTGTTTCATTTCATACTGCCATTGCTAGAGATGGTCCGGAAGAACGCTGCACATATCCATTATAAGTTTCCGAGGTAACAACTGTGGAGAAAGTAGGAGAGGTGAATATCGTAGGACCCATGGTCCTTACCGGAGTTTCATCATGAAAGAGCCTGGTTCGTAAACCGAGGATCTGTTCATCTCTAGCCTGTTGTGCTTTCAACCTTCGTAGAAGACTTGCATTTTTGGAGAGAAATTCCGCATCGAACTCTGATGTTTGCGAAGTAGGAAGTAGAATAAATGGCAATGTTGTTCCTGGTCCCGAGCTTAAAGCAGCTGAGATTGCAGAAACAGTGCCTGCCGGTACTGTAGTTTGTGTACTAACAACTATGGATCCCAGATTCGCAAAACCTGAGGCCGCCATTTGTCAGTTCGTTGCTCAAGAAATTCACCAAAGTGAAGGACTGTGAGCTTTGAGATCGGATGGCGCCAATTGAAGAACCAAAGAATCGAATTAAGGCCGGAGCCTGTAATCGAGGGTTTGGATCTTGTAAAGAAGCTTGGAGAACAATTCTGCAAAAACAGAAAACCGTTAGGCTCGCCGCAGAGATGGGAGGGCCCCTCTGCGACCACCCTCCGGCGTGAGGATAAGTATTTGTAGAGAGAGAAAATAGAGAGAGAAAGTAGGGACGAAGGTTCAGAAAATCGTACTTGGCCTTGTACTTGATGGGGTATTTATAATGGTCAACTGAGATTACGTCATTCGTGCAGACGCACTTAAATGGAGGTTCGTCCTCGGAGTTATGAGGAGAACGAGCGTATCTGAGGTATCCGTCCAGGTGAGTCCGGTTCGTGCCTCGGATATGTATCTTCATCGACAATGAGCTATTCAATAACCTTTCACCACTCCTCTCCATCCGTCCTCACAAACAATCTCTTCCATTTCCCTATTCCTTTCTCCTCCCCTCTCTCGACTGTTACACCCTCTAAGTCATATATGCCAAAAACTTGCATTGCCTTAGTCTTATCCAACCAGGTAAGTTAAGATTCAAAACTGAACTTTCATTTTTAAATAAATTATCTATCAAGTATAACCCTAATCCGGATAATTCTGTTCAAATTATCTAGCATTGGGATTAAAAATTAATTTTTTTTTGAAAAAAGAAAGATTAGCGGTTAGGGGGTAGGGGCGTCAATCACTCATCACTCACAACTTCCAATCAAGTTCCGTCATCTGATCAAACATTATTCCATCACTAGTGATGAATTTTAGTGGAAATTCCCATCACTTGTGATGGAATTCCATCACTCACAACTTTTTTTTGTTTTGTTTTTAAATTACAAATTAACAATAAAAACATTAAAATTATAAATTATAAATTTCATTTAAATAAAACCTAAATTACATACTAAAAAAACTACATTGCAAATAATAAAAACCTAAAAAATCTATGGTATCTCCCAACCCCACTTTTCACATATCTCGCGTTTGCGTTGAAGTACGATCGACTTAAACGGTTCGTCGAGATTGTTGTGCGGTTGTAACAAGACGTTTAAATCACTATTTTTTTCGTTTTCGGTCAGGTGTCGAATATACGCCTCCTCCATTTAAGTTGCCGCCACAAGTTTTTCTCTTCTATCATTGACTTTGGTCATTTCCACCAATTTAGCCTATTTTGACTCAAAGTTTGTATTTTTTATGTTTGAAAGAATGTGTTGAAAGAATGTTTGGACTGAAAGAATGTTTGGTAATTTACAAAATTTATATTGTGTATGTATATATACATATATTAATTCTTTAAACGGTAATAAGTCCAACGTTCACTTTTTTGAATTTTTAACGCGTTAAACATACCATGCGTTTTAAATATCACACGTTAAAAAAGTGGTGGCGGCGGTGTTCTTTCATGTTCCACGTGTGGTGGACAGGGTATCACGGGGCGCGGCGACCCCCTTACCAAAATCTAACTAAACTCGTACGAAACTAACTAAAACTCCTCAAACTGGGGGAACCACATTTGACCGTTATCACTCTATATCCAATAACCCTCCCTCTCACATATATATCTTTTTTGTAAATAAACTGCCACCATCATCATAATAATAATATTCAAGCTTCCCCCTTTTCCCACCTGACCGATGGAAAGCCCACCGCCTCTACCGCCGCCGGTTTATGCTGACGTCATCTCCACCGTCAACCCAACAACCGCCGATTCAAACTCAACCGTTGAAAAGCACACCAAACAAAACCCCACGTGCACAGTTACCAAGAAAAAGATCAAGAACAAGAGGAATGACGTCAACAAATCCCACATCGACATCACTGCTGACCCACCACAAGGATCGGTGAATTCGGGTTCATCATGTTCTTCAACGTCGAATGTATTGCATTCGAGAACAAAAGGTGTTCGTGTGTCAAATAATCGAAGAAACCCTAGAGTTTTTAGCGGCGGTTTGAGACGACGGAATGGTGGTGAGGCGGATGCGCTTGCGCTTCCTCTTGGAATGTCGATTGCTGCTTTTGTTGCTCAGGTTGTTATTGACATTGTTTGATTGTTGATTTTGTGTTGAATTTGATTATATATAGAAACCCTAGAGTGAGGAACAATTGGGTGTGTTTAAAGATTTGATCTTTTTGTGTTTTTTTTTTTATCAAAAAGTTAATTTCTTGGTTAAAAACAATTAGGTGATGACTAATGAATTGAATTCTGGCATTTTGAGGGAATTTTTAATAAGTTGGTTAGTTGATTGGTAATGTTGCCAGATTTTTCATCTAGGTATAGTTAGGTTGTCGGTTTGGTCAAGTTGTAGCATTCATGAGTTCGATCTAGGCTGCAAGATTCAAAGAACCTGTTACAAAAATATCTCATGTATCTGTCTGTATATGTATGAATTTTGAAATGAAAGAGTTAAAGAGGGTAAGGGTGAGAGAGGCTGCTGGAGTATTCCACCTAAGAAACAATGGCGTGTGTTTAAAGATTTGTTCTTTATGTGTTTGGTAACATTCTTTGAGAGGTGGGTGGAGGGGATTCGTTGTGTGTGTTAAAAAAAGTTCATTTCTTGGTTAAAAACTATTAGGTGATGAAAGATTTTAAGGAATTGTAGTTGTTTATGGTATCGGAGGCTGTGGTGTGATGCCTGGAACTGTTGTTTTTTTTTTGGGATTTTACCATTTTGAATTCTAAGAATGTAAGAGAAGGTATAATAAGTTGGTATAGTTAGGTTGTCGGATTGGTCTGGTTCTAGCTTTACCAAGTTTGATCTAGGCTGCAAGATGGAGCACTGGGAACACCCTTCAATGGTCAAGTTGGTAAAGTATATAAGATAATCTCATGTATTTGTATATGTATGAAATGCAAGAGTTAAAAGAGAGTATGGGCAAGTTAGGATGCTGGGGTATTCCATCAGGGTAGAGGACAGGAAGGCACTTGTTCAAGTGGTTGACCCTATTTTACAAAGGAGGGGACATGGTCTGGGTCAGGCCCAATGGGCTGAACCTACTTGGGACCGGGCCCAGACGTTGATCCTAATCCGGGAGGTACATCTACAGATGATTTAAGGCACAACCAGGGCAAAGTTATTTTATTTTGAATAGCATCTGCAGTTTACATTTTAGGTTGCTAAAGTACCTTGCCAACCTTTCGCTTATACTCTACTTTAGCATGTTAATAGTTTACTTTTTTCTTTCATAAGCTTTGCCTATGTTTTATTGTTTATAAGCAGTTATGAAGAAGCGATTAATAGAATGCATCAAAGTTAACCATTTATAACATATCACATCAATTTCGCGCGCTTTTTCCTTACTTTTTGTGTTGTCAGTACTCTTTTGTTCATCACTAAGCACGTATCAACTCTAATTTACATATCAGGTGTTGGAAAAGAAAGATGCAACTGAAGAAAAGATGTCTGCAGATCATCTCTCTGAGGTAATTATGATTGGTATCCTACAAATGCTTTTATAATCCGAAAATTCCATTGGCACATTCGTATCTTGTTGTGCTGCTCATGTAGACAGCTTGACTGGAACATCCTGCTGAGAACTTTTCAGCTATGGATTATATAGTTTTGGTACGTTTAGAGGTGTAACAACTAATTGTGTGGATTAATGATGGCTTGATAACTGTTTCTATACATTAATGACTAAATATATTCTAGAGGTCGCAAGTTCAGCCCGTTTAATGTTGATTTGGATTATATTTTGCCTCACAGATTTGCACTTTGGCGGTAAAAGAATCATTGTCCAATGTAAGTTATTATACTTTCACCTTTGAAAATTACCCATGCCTTTTACATAATATACTTTTTTTTATCACCATGAGAACCCGTTAGGGAAAACTCTTGGGCCCACCAATACCCTTCTAACTATTAGTACGCTTTTCGTAAAAAAAAATTGTATTGGTTTTTTTTAAAGGTCTTTGGTGACAAATTCGACTCCTTTGTAAGTAACTTCGAAAGATCATTTCAAAGCACTTTGATGACACTCAAAGTAATCAACGAATCGTCAGGAAACCGAGAAAGATCGTATCTGCACGGGGAAAGCAGTTCAAACGATTTTCATTTCAATATGAAAGAAAACACATCCACAAGTAATCTTCGAGAACAAGTAACCGTTGGTTCAGATGAAGAGAATAATGTACATAATTATCCAATTTACAATGAGCTTGCAGTCGTTGATGACTCAATAAGTGGTCAAAATAGTCAACAGCTAGCGTGTGTTCCTCCAAACCGACTGCATTCTGGAGTTAGTTATAGCCAGTCGTCTGCACTTACCACTTTTGAACGATCTGTAAGCGAACAAGCCCGCTCTAACGATCTTAAAGCATTAGAAATTAGTCTTAGTATAAAAAAGATGAGACTAAAAGAAGCACAGCTTGCCGTTGATTGTGATTCAAATGTTTTGGAGAGGTTTAAGTTATCAATGGGAATCTCAAAAGCTAATTTTAGAGCCGAAAAGTTTAAAACGGAGTTACAAGATTCGAGACACGCTCAATTGCTTAAACGGTGCGTTGATTGTCTTGTTGCTGGTTTGTTGATTATGGTTGCGTGTCTTGCTTATGGAACATATGTTCATTCGTATCAAAGACTCGTCGAAGCTAACGAATCATGTATGCTCATCAAGGTATGGATTTAATTTGTTTTTGTCCTACTGGTCAACTTATAACATTTGATTGTGTGTTAGGGCTTTGTGATTCGGCATGCATATTCTTATAAATACATCTTAAAACCAAATGTTGGTGGTTTTTCCACCGGCAACCCCCGAAATATTCACCAAATGTTGGTGGTTAGTCCCTTGCCTTTTTCCACCCACCATACAACCTCTTTAACTTTTGAAAATTCCAATTTTAACCTCTATACTATTAATTCATTTTACAACCCCTCAAAAGTATGTGACATTTGCAATAATGGCCCCTCCTTTTTACACCTACCATACAACCCTCAACTTTTGAAAATTGCAATTTTTATCTAAGCCAAACTAATCCCTACATATTTAACTAATTTTTCTTTTGCTAATTTCCTTTTTGAAAATAAACTAAATTGTTGTTTTGTGTAAGAACTTTGTAAAATATCATTTTGACCCACTCGAGTTTCTAAGTTCCGAGTTTATTCCTTTCGTTCCTTTTACCTTAAAAAACTATTTTACGTGCGTATTTTTATTTATGTGTCGGTATAAATTCGAGTTGGTCTACGTTTCATCGTAAACTTTTTTTTGGAAGTTAGTCGGGTCAAATATAATACGTTTTCGTGCTTATTTTATGTACGTTTTCAGTTGGTCTACGTTTCGCTGTAAATTTAGTTATGAATCGAATGGGGTCAAATATAATATGTTAGTTTACGGTATAAATTCGACTTACTCTATGTTTCGACCCTCCGCAACGCGCTAGGGGTAAAAATTTCAACCCTTGATGTGAATATGTTTTTTGATTACACATGTCAGTTTTCCTTTTATACATGTTTTATGCTTTTTTGTACGTTTCCTATGTATGAGTCGTGTCACATATAAATACATTATGATTGTATATTATAAATTCGATTACTTTACACTTTGATCCAACCACAATGCTATTGAGTTAAATCAAATACATCAAAACCCGCGTTTTCATATGGTGTACGCATCACATAATGCTTGGACTAATCCCTTCTATGTTTGCAATGTACGCGCGCGGGTCTAATTATTAGTTATCACTTAATTATAACCAATCATATCATTGCTACTACTTAAAACAGCATAAGCACATCTAACGCTATCTTCTGCAACTATTGTAATTATTCTTAATCACTTCAGAATATGTATCCAAAGACAAACTAATCATCTTCTTTTTATGTTTTCAGGAATCAAGTTCATGGTGGACCCCAAAGTCAGTCTCATCTTTCAGTTCGGGATTTCAAATCCTTCGGTGTCAAGTTCAAGTTATAACCCGAATGCTATTCGGCATATTAATGATTATCGCAATCACATTTCTACTCGTTCAACGCTCGGGAACTATGAATCAAACAATGCCGGTTACATTCATACTTCTACTACTCGGTGTCGGGTGCGGTTTTGCAGGAAAATTTTGCATAGACACATTGGGAGGAAGTGGGGCCCATTGGCTTTTATTCTGGGAAATTCTTTGTTTGGTACATTTATTTGCAAGCCTTTGTACCTCAATGTTGTTCCTTATTCTTCATGGGCCCGTTACCGTGGTTGACCAGTCAACGACGCGTATGTTGTTCCCGTACTGGTTAAGACGGGTGGTGTTTTATATCGCGTTGTTCCTCCTGCCGTTGCTATGTGGCTTGATGCCGTTTGCTGGGGTTGGTGAGTGGCTTAAGCATTTTGTATCTCTGGTGGTTGGTCGTGTGTCTGAATGAATGTTTGTTAATTAATTACTGTGTGTTTCTTGTGGTGTTTATTTATGTTTTGCAGTTGGTTGTGTGCTTGTAATGTTGTGTTTGTATGTTTATAGTTATTGTGGTCGGAATTAGACCAACTGCTAATGATAATTGGAAGATGTGTTTTGTTAATTGAGTGTTTTGTCTTTGTGATCTTTGATCGTTTTTACTTTGTTGCTTCTAGTATGCGTGTTGTTGTGACATAATCAAATTAGTTTTAATATATGCTGAAATATTAGATTAGACATAGTTGTGAGATTATTTAGACAAATGAATTAAACCAGTTAACATTTAGAGTAAAATGCCAAAATGGACCCTAAGTTTAGGCCACTTTTGTCATTTTAGTCAAAAAATGAAAACTACGTCAGCCGGTTAGGGAAAATGAGTATATATAGTATATTGAAATGCTTATAAAAAATATTGGATTTTAATAATCCTAACTATTCGATGTTGGCCGCCAACAGTCCCAACTTCAAAAATAACCACTGACAGTCCTAATAATTGACATATTGGCCACCAATGGATCCTGACTAACATAAGTCGCCGGTCGTCGGAAAACCGTTTCTGTCAAGAAAAAGGTTTCTAAAGGTCCGATCTAAGGTTGCGGAGAGGTTTGGGACGAAAATGTTGACTTTTCCGGTGACTTTAATAATTGGGGTTTTTACTAGAAAAATGTTCCCAAAGGTCCATAATAAGGTTACAAAGAGGTTCGGAATGGAAATGTTGAGTTTTCCGGCAATAAATGAGTTTTCCGGCCAAAAAGCGTTTTTCCGGCGACCGGAGACTAACGGCGTTAGGGTTCTGTTAGTCAGGTCATTGGAAGCCAATATGTTAAAAGTTAGGACTGTCAGTGATTATTTTTAAAGTTGAGACTGTTTGCAACCAACGACGAATAGTTAGGATTATTAAAATCCAATATTCCACAAAATTATACATCGTTAGATGGAGGGGTCTTAAACATTGAACATTTGTCTTTCTAGGGCCTGATCTTTCACTTATTGCATTATTTCTTGATTTTAGTAAATTGGAGACATATTTAATAAACTTATAGGCATCTTACAATTAACACTCAACCTATTAGTTTATGTTATAAGGGTAGGGATCCTGTACATTAATCAAGAAGTGTGAGAAGTGTATTATAACACTATATATAACATTATATAACACCATATAAACACCGTATAACAATATGTAACACCATATAATACCATATAACACTATGTAACGCTATATGACACTATATAACACTATACATCTATCATAGACATGCTATCAGACAAACTATAGTGTTATATTTGTTATATAGTATTACATAGTGTTATATGGTGTTACATATTGTTATACGGTGTTTATATGGTATTATATAGTGTTATAATACACTTCCCATACTTCTGGATTAATATATTATGGTGGACATGTATGCACTATGATTAACATATAACCTATTAGTTTAGGTTTTAATATCGTAGAAATACATATATGCACCAATAATTTCACCAATTCTTAAAATGTCAAAAATCCATGAACATATAATATAATTGTCAGACATGTTAATCTTTTTAACATGATTAGCTATTATTTGTGCCAATAACATGATAACTCGTTTATGAAATGAACCCGTTTAGCTCTAAACAATGTCATGTTAACAATTCGTGTAATTAAGTTATGTGGCTCGTGATTGTTATTCTTTAACATATATGATCGTTGATAATCGTGACTCGCTAAAATACAACAAAAGTCATAAAAGAATGAAAAAAACGTGCAATTATAACAACTGTATATATAGTTTTGTTACAATGATAACCACCTAACAAATAGCAATTGGGAATTGCCTAAAACCACACATTTTGAAATATTTAAGTGTTAACTTAAACCATTAATTGCAAGTATAACAATTACAATACGAATATTACAAAAATTATTCCGGTTTATGTAGTTACTACATAAATTCATGAGCATGTGGTGCCACGATTGTGTTGGCATCATGCAGCTCAACCATGTTGATCAACTCATCGCGATACCCCATCACACGTTCAAGATACATACCGTTAGGAACTTCAGAGGTCACTTGTTTTGGTGTCCAGTTAGACACCTCACAACCGCTCTCAGTAACACCAGTGATGGTATCACTAGGTGAGTCGGACGTTCCGACATATTGGTTCAAGTAACTTTTCAAACTACCAACGTAGTTTTGAAACCCTAGCGTTGTCATGGCCCACAAGAGATCCTCCCCGTTGATCGTCTTTCGCTTCTCTCTTTGGCATTTATCCGATGCTTCACCCGTGATGAAGCTAATGAATTCGGACACACATTCTTGGACCGTCTCTTTTGCTTCTTTTGATATTTTGGCATTAGCCGGGAGTGACTTTTTCATGATACGCCCTACATTGGCTATCGGGAGAAGCCGCTCTTGGTCTTTTGAGGTGTCGGAGATGTTGCCGGATGACGGGCTACCTGCCGGGCTATTTGGGATTCTTTTTCCGGTCATGGTGTCGTTTTTGAGTCCTAAGGGTGATAGATTGTGGGCTTTTATGGTGTAGAGAGTTAAGTAAACGAACATTAAAAAAAAGTGCAAAGACGGTTTGATTTAGACAAAAAAGCTATAAAATAAATTTGAAAAAGAAGAAATATTAGAATATCTGGGGGCAGACTATTTTTTATTACAAATTTATAATTCTTCATATTATATAATTAAAAATGGCTTATACTACCTTTGTGTAGATATTATATATGAGTTACTTTACTTGCATAATTAGGTTTGAATTTGTGTAGATATTATATAGAGTTAAATGCTTGGTTGGTCCCTGTGGTTTTCAAAAATTGCAGACTTGGTCCCAATGGTTTACTAATTATACGCGTGGTCCCTGTGGTTTTCAAAAATGCACTCGGTTGGTCCCTAGCCCTAACATCAGTTAAATTTCTCAGTTAAGTCCATGTTAAATGACCCAAATACCCTTGCTTATTAACAAAACCCACCAGATCTTCTTCAACCTCCATACCCTATTCTTCCCCCTCTCTTTAAAACCCACCAGCCACCTCCATCGACACCTTCAACCCACCGCCTCCATCTCCACCATAAACCCACCACCACCGCCGTCACCTTCAACCCACCACTTCCGCCTCACCTTCAACCCACCGAGGAAGCTTCTTCAACAGCTGTATTCTCTCCAACTTAGGGTTAGGGTTTCCATGAATCTCCGTCGATCGGTGCTTCTGCTTACCTAAGCAACTGGTGGTCACTCAAGCAACTGGTGGTCAAATGGGCTGACTTTTGTTGACCAAATGGAGGGAAAATAGGTTTAGCAAAGGTAGTGCAATGAGTGCACAATCTGTTAGGGATAAAGGTGGATAATGGTGGAAGCACCCACCCAGCATAAATCACTGAACCAGTCATTAATTACACACCAAGCAACTGCATTCAAGTGAAATTAAAAACCATATTGTGGTTAGTTTCATATAATTCATACGATTGTGTTGGATTTGTTGAATGATTTGAGAAAATAATAAATCTTCAGGATTTCAATCACTACTTAATTACCTTGAAAGTTGAAACCAATCAAATAGTTGGATGAATAAAAGCAGACTGAAACAAGGGAAGCTTCAAGTTGCAGGTTTCTTGAAGTTTTGTGGCGGTTTCATGAAAGCAGTGCTGGGGTTTTGGTTGCAGGTTAATCGTCGGTGAGTGGATAGCCGGAGAAGAAAGCAGTGCTGGGGTGGCGAGGGTGGGGGCGGGGGTTGGGTATTAAAGCAGACTGAAACAGGGTGCGGGGGTTGAAGGTGACGGCGGATGTGGTGGGTTGAAGGTGACGGCGGTGGTGGTGGGTTTATGGTGGAGATGGAGGCGGTGGGTTGAAGGTGTCGATGGAGGTGGCTGGTGGGGTTTTAAAGAGAGGGAGAAGAATAGGGTATGGAGGTTGAAGAAGATCTGGTGGGTTTTGTTAATAAGCAAGGGTATTTGGGTCATTTAACATGGACTTAACTGAGAAATTTAACTGATGTTAGGGCTAGGGACCAACCGAGTGCATTTTTGAAAACCACAGGGACCACGCGTGTAATTAGTAAACCATTGGGACCAAGTCTGCAATTTTTGAAAACCACAGGGACCAACCAAGCATTTAACTCTATTATATATACAAAGTTTATATAAATAATCATGATATTTAACTGATTGCAAAGTTGACTTAATTTGTAAAAATATTGTATAAAGATTGAGTGCAAACTTTGCTCATTTGACCATTTAATTTGTTTCTTAATCAAAATTCAAACCTACAAATTTTGATCTTATAAAAATATAATTTATAATGTAATCATA
The DNA here is from genome assembly GCA_030545235.1 of Helianthus tuberosus. Classification (NCBI taxonomy): domain Eukaryota; kingdom Viridiplantae; phylum Streptophyta; class Magnoliopsida; order Asterales; family Asteraceae; genus Helianthus; species Helianthus tuberosus. Next base: position 104,696,201 of record CM060431.1, on the reverse strand, counting down.
TTTAGCTTAGAACACAAGAACAAATCGGGGGGGGGGGGGGGGGGGGGGGGGTAAAAAAACGTATATACCCAAAAATTTCTATACAAAGACTACATATTCTCCACTACTGAGTGAAAAGTTGGGAGGGTCGACCACCCACTCCCGCCCCCAGTAAGCTACACCAATGTGTGGAAATAAAGATTTTTTTTAAACGGCTACCAAATCATATATTCTTTTAAATATACTCTTGAATCTTGATCAATGTCTACCATAGACTATGATCTTTAACCACTAAGAAAAGAACACTTTTGTAACATACTTTGATATTATTAGACTTCATGCCTTTTTATATATAAAAAAAAAAAAATTGTGTATGTATGATATTTTTTAGTAAAATGAATCAACAATTTTTTCTTCACTTATACCCATTATGTCAAAGAAAATTAGCTGTAAATATTACTTAAAGTTCATGTGCAATTTATCCATTTAATCTATTAAAACTATAAATTTCACAAAATTAAATACCATATTTGCCTTTCAAAAATACGAGTATTATTTTATAACACTCAAATAGTTAAAATGTGAAAACGTTAAAGCCTATAGATTCTTTCATGTTGCAACTCCTGAATAGAGAGAACGTACTATTTTATTAAAAGTTTTGACGTTATTATACCACTATTAGGACACTACAAAAACCAAGTTTTCTTTACCTATTATTTTTATTCTTGTATTGTTATGTAATTATTCTTCATGCTCTTATTATTATTAACAACCCGTTTGCGGTATGCGCATATAATGTATATATCTATGTGCCATCGGGGGGCAAAAGTGAAAGTGCATTAATTTTAACGTTATTTTACTAATTTCGTGAAAATAACGTTAAAAGCTGAGGACGGTTAATCATGCATCATGTGGTGGCGTTGATAGCTGAAAGACAAAATGATACATGCACTAATCGGTCTTTGTCTCGATTGCTGAGTGTTATGTGCCTTATGTCTAAGGCTTGATGCAAAACTACTATCGAGCTGGTGGTCTCACTGGAAGCAGCCTATCTATTCCTACAGGGTAGAGGTAAGGCTGTTACATCTTACCCTTCTCAGACATTACATTTGCTTTGTTATTGGGTGAGATTTACTGAGTATGATGATGATGATGATGATGATGATGATACTGTTATTATTATTACTATTGTTATAATTAAAGAATCACTATTATTACTATAATCGATATTACCATTTACCCCATATAGTATTCATGAAAAGTGTTCCGGGCAGAAAACTATCGTATCAAATGTCAAAAGTGTTGCTGAGAGAATGATGTCAATTTTCCAATAATAATAATACAATTACATTTTTCATATTATTTTTATTATTATTGGATTAGAGTATTTGTCTTTACAAAAATATAACATGATTTGTAAAACATGAATTGAGCATCATTTATGCTAGGCCAGTACAAAACCAATGATGATTACTATAAACTGTAGAGCCAACTTACATTCACCATGACAAATATGAAACAACAAATGAATCACTACAATAGATCTTAGTTTGTATAATAACATTAGGGGTTGGGATATAATATATCATTCAATTTTCTTTAATATATATTAATATTATTTCTGTCTTTATTAATAGTTCAAACAGGGGGTTCATTGGGAAACACTAAAAAAGTAGAGGAATCCGGGAACACTCTTAAAATTCAACTTAATTGTTAGGGCATAGATTTTTATAATTATGGATCCAATATTCTGAGGTGTTGCCTGGATCAGTTATCCTTAGCGGGTAATGCAGGGACTCGAGGATCAAGGATCCTTATTATTAATTATGATTTCTAACAATTATTCTCGATGTTTGTTAATATTCATGTGCAGGTTATCAACGAAGTGGACAAAGTCTTAGCTGGAATCTCGGGGATAATTCGTTCAAGATCCTGCACGTGCTATTTCCACTAACGGTCATGGGGAGTGAACATGGTCTTGCATAATTTTCGGGCTTAGTTGTTAGTATAGTTCAGAATTCACAATTCACATTTCGCATACATACACTACGAACCCAAAAACACACACAACACTCTTAGCAATCGGTTGTAAAACATTTGATCAACATCCGAAGTTGTAATCTCTTTTGATTGTGCAATATAGTTGGTAGTGATAGTTTTCACTACCCGAGGTTTTTATGCCGACGATCTACTAGTGATCAAGAGTTTTTGCTCGTATAAATCTCTGTGTTTGATTGTCTTATACGTTCGACATTCATTTCATTATCGATCCTCACCTAAGCAGTCTACCTCACTTTACAAATTTTGTTACATTATCCTTAACTAGAATTTTGATCAAAACAGTGACATGTTAAAAATCATTTTTGTTTTAGTTTTTCGACGTTTTTTCTTATAAATACATGTAAAAGTATGTTTAATAAAAAATCAAAAACTAAAATTATAAAAAAATGTTTAAAAACAATTAGAAAAGGCTAAAATATTTTTTTTACAACAATGATTTTTTTATTAGAATAGTTTTTACCCATTTTTATAAGGAAAAGCGTTAATGATTTTTAACATGTTAAGTTAATTTTATAAGATATTTTTATTTTAACAGTTTTTTAAACATTTTTTATATTTTTAGTTTTTGATTTTTTTTATTAAAAATGCTTCTACATGTATTTATAAGGAAAAGCGTCGAATTGTTTTTAAATTAACTGATTTTTAACATGTTAAATTAAATTTTTAAAATTATTCACCGGTTCTCCACTTTTTTACTGTTCTCTAATAAACATCACACTAGTTCAAGTATACCGTTAGATATTTTACTAACATACCGGTTAAAAGCTTAAAAGTAATTTTTTTAACAAAAATATGATAAATAAATGAATAATCATACACACCTTTAAAAAAGTTAAGATCATCGTCGTCTCTTTTGTTATAGAAGGTGACAATTTCTGATTGTTTGGTTTCTAGTGTGGCCACATGCCATCATTAGCAACCTCTGACTACTTGTTTTTTTTTTTTTTTAATTTTGATTACGTTTGTTTCCCATATAGAGTAAAATGCATGGATGGTCCCTGTGGTTTTGTAAAATAACACCTATAGTCCCCAACTTTTGGAAATTACACTGGTGGTCCCTGTGGTTTGGCAGTTTGTTACTCAAATAGTCCTTAGAGTGGATGGAGGTTAGTTTTCTCTTATAAATCCTTCTGAAATTACTTATTTACCCCTCCTTGTCATCTCCCTCTTCTTCACCTACAAACACAAATCATCACTGATCATCTCCAAACACAAATCAATTCCACAACAATGGCGACAACAACCACCCCAAAACCCCAACGATCACCAGAAGAAATTGAAGACATAATCCTCCGCAAAATCTTCCTCGTTTCCCTAACCGATTCCATGACCAATGACTCACGAATCGTTTACTTGTAGATCACGGCAGCCGAGATTAGATCGAAGGATTCCATGACCAATGACTTACGAATCGGATGAAGGCGGCCACCTCAAACTCTCACGAGATTAGATCGAACGAGTCCTCGTTGATCGCCTCTCAGGTAATTTCGCATCCGCATAACCTCTCTTTCAATACCTAATCGGAATTTATCGCCGTGCCTGTGAAGAACGAAAGAAAATTGTTAATATGAAAGATAAGTTAGTTGGGGCACAGATGGAAACAGTTGTGAATCAAGCGAAGAAGTTATCAGTTTCTTATTGTAGAATTCATTTAAGTAATCCCGATATGTTTCTGGATAATGATAGAAGTAGGTCTAATGTTTCCCCATTGTTGCCGTTGGTTTTCGGTGAGGTTAGTAGCTCAATTGATACTTTTGGTGGTGGTAGTGTTGATGTCTGTCCTGGTTTTATAGATGAGTTGTTTAGGGATACGGATTACGAGTCGGTGGAGCCGATATTGAAGCAGTTGTATGAGGATTTGAGAGGGATTGTTTGTAGGCGGTGGAGGGTTCAGGCGGCGGTGGAAGTGGAGGTGGGTGGCTATGGTTGTTTACAAGCGAGAGGGTGAATAAGATGGGCCCACACTTTTAATAATCCATTGGTTTTTTATTTTTTATAGGGAAGGGTAAATAAGTAATTTCAGATGAACTTAACAGAGAAAACTAACCTCCATCCACTCTAAGGACTATCCGAGTAACAAACTGTCGAACCACAGGGACCACCAGTGTAATTTTCAAAAGTTGAGGACTATAGGTGTTATTTTATAAAACCACAGGGACCATCCTTGCATTTTACTCTCCCATATATTAGAAGTTGTTTCATTGACTTTAGGTGTTGGTTCCTTGGTTTTGGGTATTAGATATTTAGATTTCATTTGTAGTTGGGAGGTAGATGTTGTAAGTGTTGGTGACGTAGAGGGTGTTGCGGTGTTGTTGGAGTTTGATAGTCGTAGATGATGGTGGAGTGATAGCAAAACTTAGACTTGCAAGTAATAAACGTTGTGTTGGGAGTTTATAAAACGTTGTACTGATTTTGTAAAGAAAATAAAGGTTAGCGTATAAGAAAATGTTAAACTTGGCTTAAATGTATAATAAAATATTAAACTCTGTATACATGTATACAAAAATATTAAAGTTGGCTTAGGCAAAAGTTGGGCACAAAATAATACAATAGATCTCAACTCTAAAACAATTATCTAAAGGACATTGTGTTTAAGTAGTTTGGTTGTCTAGTTTCTAGGTAATTTTGAGCAAAACATATATGAGTCGGTTCTATTTTGTCGATGTCATATGCATTGTGTAATGGTTGTATGAATCCAGCATCTACTTTAGTTGAAATTCACTTACATACACATGTAAGCACACTCGCACACTTACATCTCTCTCTATATATACAAGAATACTCGGTTTTAGTGGGTAAACTAGTGGAAGATATTAAAGAAGACTCCTTCATATGGTCTAAGTTCAAATCGGAGAGCATCGTATTGCCCTACTCTAGTCAGGCTATGTTGTCTTAATCGGGCACAAGTTGGCTTCAAAGTTTGGTTTTTTTGGGCTTTCCCCCAGGAAACCACACCGCCAGCTGTTACTTGACAGTCATTGTGCCACCACAAGAGCATAACTGTCTGGCGTAACACACAGTGGGACGAAAACCCGGTTGGGCTTGGGAATCGAATTGACAATCTCACACAAGTTATAGTTCAAATCCTTCATTGCCTGTATCCACGTCATATGACATAAGTGAAAATTGAACTTGAGTCTCCATTGAAAAACTCAAGCCTCCAACCACACTTGAACATTTCTTAGGCTTCTCTAAATATGGTAACAATTATACCAAAATAAAACATAAATTGTTCCAATTTACAACGAATGCACTAAATTTGTATTCCGCTACTTACCAAAATATGACTGCACAGGAATATCAATTTTATTGACAAAAAAAGTTAGTTGTGTCTATGTATGTGTTTAGGCATATATGCGTGGGATGAGGTTCTAGAGTGTATTTGGGAACTGAGTGAACAAATTCTGGCCATTGATTTACATCATCAAATCGTAAAATACACTAGTGTATTTTCATCATCAAATCATGGTCATTGATTTACACTTGTGTATACACTTGTGTATTGATAATCAAGAGCTAGGATTAGTTCACCAGTGTTCACTATTAAGAAGGTTACATAACCCTATATGCGTGTATATGTATATTTTTGTATATAAGTGTATGTGTGTTTCATGACTATAACTCAAAGCTTACAACTAGTAACTTTTATTTTATTGTAGTTGATAGCTACCGGGTCATTATATATTTATTTTCGCGATGTATTCTAAAGTAGCCATTTGGCATATGCTGCAACTAACCAGCCGCTTCCAATTTTATAATCATCTACAAATGCCCCAAACATCTTGGCCCCTCAAAGTATTAACAGCTAAACTCTAAATTATATTATTATTTTTAGTCGAAATTATTTAAATAATAATAGGTAATTACTATTTAGCTATGAATAAGTGTATCCTTTTTAATAAGATTAAGTTTCTGTGTTGTTATAAATGTAAATCTCTTTTTATCAACAACATGCATATATAACATGCCCAACACACAACGAGAAAACTTCACACGATTGGGCTTCATAGCAATTTTCAAATGTATTTTTTTGATGATAAACCAAGTATGTTTAAAGTATTTCAAATGGTTTTCAATTTTCAAATGAGTAAAATGCCAAAATCGTCCTAGAGATTCGGTCACTTTTATAAAAATGAAACTTTTTGTAACTAGACCAGTAAGGTTTTATTTTTTTCTTGTCATTTCCATGAGAGGCTGAGTTCTTAATTTCTTGTCATGTGGTATGAGAAGGAACCATCAAATATACATTCATGAATTTAAATTGTGGTTGTCACATATTTATGTACATCTTAAATACATATTCCTTTGACTATTTTCTCAATTCTGTTTCATTTTAGAATAATATAATTTGTTTTTTGTTAGACAAAGGTGAGGTGTAGACATTATTATATATATATATATATATATATATATATATATAGGGGACCGCTAAAATGAGAACCACCTCCAGTTGTAAAAACCATGAGAACCTCTTGATCCGAGACGAGTTGGACCAAATTTTTTTTTTCATAAATGTAGGTGTGTGTATTACAAACACATATGTAAAAAAAAATTTCAAAAAAAAATGTCGTGTGTGTAGTTTTTTACACCACAAGTTTGGTGTTTACGGGTACCGTAAATTTACGGTACCCGTAAACACCAAACTTGTGGTGTAAAAAACTACACACACGACATTTTTTTTTGAATTTTTTTTACATATGTGTTTGTAATACATACATCTACGTTTATGAAAAAAAATTTGGTCCAACTTGCCCCGTACGGGGTAGTTCTCATGGTTTTTACAACTAGAGGTGGTTCTCATTTTAGCGGCTCCATATATATATATATATATATATATATATATATATATATATATATATATATATATATATATTATATATTGTTATAGATGGACGATTAATAGTAATTTTAAATTTAAAATAATATATAGTTTCTTTAATATTTTATTATTTTAATATTATAATATCTTATTATATTTACTTTCAACATATTTCCTTTTTTTAAACCACATTCCCTTTTTTATTTTACTTTTTGATTTTCATATTTTTTTAATAATATTATCTTTATCAATCAATTTGATATTTTTTTAATAACTGCCGTTTGTTAATTAAAAAAAACTTAAGTACGCAATTATGTTTATCCTCCCCCCCCCCCCCCCCCCCCAGATTCCGATATAAGTGTTGTTAAAAATGAAGTTGTATTCAAACTAGAGTATTTATTTGGTATCGTTTTACGGTACGATAATAAATTAAACCGATTCTATCGTTTGGCTTTTGAAACAACATTTTTTGTTTTCAAATATCGTTTGTTTAACATTATCATTTTCTCTATTTCGCCGCAACGCGCGACGCCAATAAAAACTAGTTTCTTTTATTTTAGAAGTGATAGTAGTTTGGAAAGTCTCTTCCCATTGAAACCGACCTTTGGATTTGATTGTAAAATACATATTTTTTTCTATAGCGAAACATGTTCTGTTTTCATATTCAAATAATGTTTGCTTTTCGTTTTGAAGAATGTTTAATTATTCTTTGTAAAACTTCATACTAAAATTTGAAATTTCAAGATATGTGATTACACATGTTTTTCCATCAAATTTCTAAAATCTTTACTTTTATAAGCAAGGTCAAATTTAGATCTTTGAACATAGTAATCTATTTTCCAAATCTCTGTTTTCTTTCATTTAAACTCTCTTTTATAAATGACTTTCTAAGTAAAGATTACACAACTTGCTTAGCTTTTTAATCATTCTTGTTCAATAGTAACCGAAGAATGGAAAAGATTCTTCAAGCGTCTCAGGTCCTAAAATTGCATGATAAATACCGCCAAAACCCAATACTGCAGAGGAAATTAAATGAAGTACTCCAGATACAAAGTATGGAAAAGTATCTATAACTTCCCCACCAGGACCTACCCCCCAACCTAGAGTAGCTAGGTGAGGAGTAAAATTAATCCCTGTTCATACATAGGCTTTTCTGGTACGAAATGAGCCACTTCAAATAGATTCATTGCTTCGGCCCAGAATACGATTAATCCGGCATGTCATTGAACAAGTATCTTCTATTGTCTCTTCTTGGTTCAATTTTTTAGTGTACCTCTTGTTGTGTGCGTCTTCCTTAAAAGCGTCATAAGTTATAGATAATAATATTTTATGTTAGTAAATCAACATAGTTTAAAGAAAAGTATATAACATTATTGACTAAGTTTAAAGTAACAAGTTGTAAACTTTCATAGTTTCCACTAATCCAGTTCCAGTATAGCCTTGTGAATCTGAAAGTGCGTAACCGGCTAGGTCGTTGGGCCATTCCTTGTTTGGGCCACAATAAGCAACAACCATCTTAGAGAAAGCCCAAAGAAAATGGAACATAATCAACATATTAGTAACTAGTAAATTTCCCTCATGTTGTGTTGTGACAGCTTTAAAACGTAAAGTACTGGAATTTATACCATCTAATGAAAATGTATTACATAATTTATCCCCGTCTTTTTTAAGCGTCAATAACTTTTTATACTTAACTTTTTTTTTTCAAAAAAAATTACTCCATAATAACGTGTGTTTTTATCTTTAATATGAGTACCATATTTCTATACTTATATAGAGAGAAAATTTACGTTTCGATCATATGTTTTAGTCCATGGTTTTTTGTCTATGTTGTTTTAATTGTATAATGATTTGTGTTTTACAGTAAAACACCATGAACGTACAAGACACCATAACATTGCAAATATCATTTACATTCAATCTTGTTTTCTATGGTGTTCTATTTTACAAGACACTATAATCTGTTTGAATTCCTAAAATAAAACATCATAGAAAACAAGACTGAAAAATTAAACGTAAATGGTATTTGCAATGTTATGGTGTCTTATATACGTTCATGGTGTTGTACTGTAAAACACAACGTCTTGATTCACTATACAATTAAAACAACATAGAGAAAACACCATGGACTAAAACATCCGATTGAAACGTAATTATTTTTCTCTATATAAGTATAGCAATATGGTGCTTATATTAAAGATAAAAAAACACTCATTATTATGGTTTACTTTTTTTAAAGTTGCGTATAGAAAATAATTGACGTTTAAAAAAGACGGGGGAACTTGCATGTGGGTTTTTGAATTTTATCGTTAATTGGGGTTTTTATTAAATTACTTAATTGTCATTATCTTAGTAAATTAAATAATGACATGGGTCCTCATCATGTTTTTTCTTATTCTTCTCACAAATTTCATCTTTTTTACAAGATCCTAAACCTATATATATATATATATATATATATATATATATATATATATAGAGAGAGAGAGAGAGAGAGGCCAGTTAACGTACATTACGACTTAACGTACGACCGGTACGTCACGAAATTACGCACGTTCAATGGAAAATCACGCACGTTATAAATCTCAGAAAAACTAATCACGCATGTCGGACATATGAAATCACGCACGTTAGTCGGCATTCCCTACTCCCAGATCAAAAAACGTAACCGCTTTTCTACGATCTGAAACCACTGTTACTGCCCTCTGACTCCAATCGAATCAAAGTTTGGTCATGTTCCTGCATCCTCTGTTCTACAGTCTGAATCAAAAGCTTTGTCGTGTTCATCCTCTGTTCTACTGTTTTTATTTCATGTCGACGTTTTTGCAGAAACTTTCCTAAATCAATGATGAATTTGACCACATTTCGATGAAATTGACCGAACAATGGCCAATTTGAACTTAAACGAAAAGAAACTTGAACCGAATTGGAACCCAGATTGAGTCGTGAATTGCCTGGAAACTTTGTGTAAAATCACGCATGTTATAGTGTAAAATTACGCACGTTGTCGTACGTGATGTACGTTAAGCCGTACTGTACATTACACTTTCTCAATATATATATATATATATAGGGTCGGGATTTAGAGAAAACGGTAGAAAGTGTGAGAACGGTGAGAACGCTTATCGATTGCCCGATCAAAACAATCTATGGACTAGATTGGCGTGGTGGCGTTTTCGTAAATAACATCAATTTTATTACGTGGACGCGCTTCATTAAGGGTAAAAGGGTCTTTTGACTTCTCCACACAAAACGCCATCTCATGAAATAAAACGCCAAAAACAAAAATCACAGACAATTCCCAGAAAAAATGCCATTATATATAAAACACCAAACTTAATTAGAGTAAAATCCCGCCTAAAAAAACGCCAAAAAAATCCTATATATACAACATCTCAGACCTTCAATTAAAAACACACACAAAAACCCAAACGCCATATTTCATATATCCCATTCGCCTTAGAAACGCCAAAAAACCCAAACATCAAATACCTTTAACCCTAAAAAAAATTTTGAAATTCAGTTTGGTTGTCTGTAAGATTTCGCTCAATGAGATGGACAAAATCCTTAAGTGAGGATGTTGTTCATTTCATTGAGTAAAACCTTATTGACTAATCCTCAACTTCCATCCAATTTATAACGCCAAAACATACAAAAACATTATTGAGTTTTGTTGTCAATAAAGTTTAGCTGTATGGGGTGGACAACATTGTCAGTTATCTTTCTTAACAGAGGATTAAGAATGTTGTCCATCTCAAACAGCAAAACATTATTGATTTTAGCATGATCAAATTTTGAGTTTTAAGGTGCTCTTATTTCGTGGCGTTCTTTTTATCGGTAAAACGCCAAAAAGGTTAAAAAAAAATCAAACATCGTTCATTGTGAAATTCAAGATTGTTGGCTCAATAACATTTTGCTGCATGAGATGGACAAATCTTCAAGAAAAAGATGCTGATGTCAGACTGTGTGCTTCCAAACAGCCACACATAAAACTACTTGAAAAACAAAAAAACAAAATGAATCATATGAAAGTCGAACCAGCCAGTTAACATGATTCAAAAAAAGAAGAAAGAGACTGGTGACAGTGAAGATTTGAAAGATCAATTGTTTATGTATTCTTTTTTTTTTATTTTATTTTCCTTTTCAGTTGATTGTTATATAATAAAAACGCCATAAATAATAAAAACGTCAAAACAGCCAAAATGCTTGTTTAAATGATATCATCCCGTTAAACGCCACCAAAAACTCCCAAACTAAAATAAAATTACTTTGAAAAAGTATTATAAAAAAACCCAAAAAAAATAAAAAATAAAAAGCAAACTTGAAAATGTAACTAGACACAAAAAATACAGATAAGTAATACTGAAAATAGGGAAAATTTATTATATTAGAATCTAAAACGCCAAACTTGAAAGATGGGACGTGTTACAGATTTCAGAGATAAAGCTTATCAAAAACAATAATTAAAAACAGTAACTGAAAAGACGAATACTTTATTATAATAATGCACCGCCTAACTTAGGTTCCAAAAAGACATCCTATAAAATGATACGTCCTAACAACTTCTATTTGATCAAACAAAAAAAAAACAAACGCCAATACTACTAGATACCACTCACTGGAAAACGCCAAAAAAATCAAAGATGGCTAGTATGCTTTCTTGGATATTCATAATAATTTTTCGTGAAGTTTCACTGAATGAATTATTATCAGAAGGGAGTAACTCAGAAAGATTTTGCTGCATGAGATGGACAAAAATTCAAGAAAAAGATACTGATGCTAGTCATATGGCATTTTGTATTTTTTGTTCTTGAAGAAAGTTTGGATGACAAAAAGATATCAATGACAATGAAGAGTGGGTTGATTATAAAGATGAAGACCAAGATAAAGAAAAAGCGAAAAACTCACTCACACGACATAGATCTATGTCCCCAAACATTCACAAAAAAGCCAGATCAACAGACGAGCAAGCAAAAATATCAAACCAATGGGTTTGTTAAGTTTTACATAAAACGCCATATATTTGGTGACAGTTCTAGTACTATTAAAGAAGAGAGAGACTGATGACAGTGAAGATTGGGAAGAGAGATCCGATTAGGATTTTTAATTTATTTTCTTCGCTTGTATTTTTTTTTCCTGTGATTGAAATATAATATAACAATAGTAAAACGCCAAGATAACACAAACGCCAAAAGTTTATAAAAAATAATAGAACAATGGGCCATCTTGTTTAAAACGCCATTCAAATAGATAATGGCAAACGATTTAAATAAACGCCATAAACGCCAAAATATTAATACAATGAAACCATTAAACGCCATTAAATATTGAATTTGGTTAACGCCAAAAATCTTAAAAACCAACAATATTGGGAAAAGCGGAACTGGAAAAGAAGAAGATGAAAGGACGAAAAAGCCCCTCCGCCCTTTTCTAAGCGGCGGGACACGTGTTGGGCTAGGAAGCGTTCTCACCGTTCTCACACTTTTGAGCGTTTTCTCCTGATCCGGTTTCTATATATATATATATATATATATAGGGTAAGATTCATGCGAGAACCACCTTTATTGCGAGAACCGCGAGAACTAATGTGAACACAACAAAAAATAGCTAAAAAACCTTAAAAAAACCAAACACCCCCCCCCCCCCCCAAAAAAAAAAAAAAAAAAGCCTAAAAAAACCTAACCCCCCCCCCCCCCACCCCCCAAGCTAAAATGCTAAAAAATAAACAGCCCAAAAAAATCTAAAACAATCAAAAAAACACACAATTTTTTTTTAATATTTTTTACATTAAAATCGCTACTTTCAGTAGCCAACAAATAAAAAAAAATTGGCTACTAAAAGTAGCGATTTTTTGATAAAAATATATTAATAATAAAAAAATGTGTGTTTTTTAGCTATTTTTATGTATTTTTAGTTGTGTTCACATTGGTTCTCGCGGTTCTCGTAATAAAAGGTGGTTCCTAACGGATCCTTCTCAAATATATATATATATATATATATATATATATATATATATATAAATATTATAATAAGGGGTAAATTACACTTTTCATCCTTTATATTTGTATTGGATTGCAATGGATGCCCTTTAACTTCAATAATTACAGTCACAACTCTTTATTTGAAAAACTCATTACACTGTACGTCCTTTAGCACTAACCAGGTTAAAATTTTCAATTAAGTATGGCATGTACTTTACACATGAGGACATTTATGTCTTTTTACCCTATTCTATTTATCTATTTATCTATTTATATATAATAATCCATAAAATTCTTATCTCTTTTCTATCGTTGTCTCTCTCTACACCCATAATCAGATCATCACCATTATCATAATCATAACCATCAACATTCATCATCGACTCACCATTAACCATCATAACCACAACCATCAACCATCATCAGCATCGGACCGAAACACCACCACCAGACTGCAATCTCGCCGCTTCGATTTGAAACACTAGGCTGTGGTGACGTTTCAATCGTCGAAGGATGACGTAACGACTCTATGATGGTTGTGTTAGAAACCTACCCAAGAAAGCATGTACGACTACTATACATATACAAGTTGCATATTAGGTTTTGAAGGGGTATGGTCCCAAAAACCTACGCCAACCAATCAGGTCGCGCGCGGGACCACACTCCTACTACACTAATCTGGCAACTTTCTAGACCTTGCGCCGACCAATCAGGTGAAACCTAGGTCACGCGCGAGGTGTAAGCAAATACAAGACCAAATTTCACACTTAGCTTCCTGGAAAAAGCCCTCACTTCTTGGACCTTACGCTGGCTACATGGGTTTTCCCCAAAGGCCGCACGGAGGACAGAAGCGCTCCTAGGACAAGTACCAAAGGTACAAACGGCAGAGCAGTGGACCAATGAGCGTCCAACGGGTTGTATCCGATCGTGCTCAACGATTAACAACCGTACAAGAGACAAGAAGGTACACAAGGACGCATACGTGGCACCAATCAGCGTGCGCCGACATATGCTCCACGATCTCCACTCAGCCGCCGATGACAGAGAGACAACAAGGACAACGGTCAGGACACGTGGATCCATTCAACGTGCGCCAACTCCATCCTTACCCAGAAGCACTAACGGTTGTTGCAGAGTGGACAAGAGGGATATTCCTTGTGGTCAATGTAACAACCCACTTTTTGAAAAACAAAGTCAAAGTCAAAGTCAAAGTCAAAGTCAAAGGAAGAAAAGATTGCTAATTGAGATCTATCACTCTTTGCTTAACTAATGATTGTACGTTTTGACTTGTAATCGAATCTTTTTATTTATTTACTTTAGTTGTATTATGTGGAGTATCTACTCATAATCGAAGTTTAATCGATGTTTAATCGCTAATTGAATTATCGCTAATCGCATCGCTATAACATTCGCAACTTGAATTATGTGTTTCTGGTTATTGTTTTACGTGTGTGTGCCATTATGTGTTACTTGTGCATGTTATGTTTATGTTGAGGTGTTTAATCGCAATCGCAATTCTATCGCATCGCAATCTAATCGCAAACGCTAAACGCAAGTTATTTATAGTGATTGTATGTTAGATATAGTAGTTAGGTTATTTGTGTAACTAATGGGTAATACTATCGCATCGCTCACTCGAATCGCATCGCAACGCTCAACAAGCAAAACGAAATGCCGAAACTCAACTCGTCGGAGCCACTCGATCGAATGGCCGATCGATCGAATAGCCATCCGATCGGATGGCCATCCGATCGGATTGCCATCCGATCGGTGCACCATCCAACCCTTGCCCATCCTTTCTATTTTTGGCAACCTATAAATACCCCTCCTATCACATCACAAGTGATGTGACAGCTCCTCCTCACTCGACAGCACACTCAAGCCTTCTTTCTCTCAATTTCTCGCGATTCTTGTAAGTTTTCAACTCAAATCTTGTACTTCTATGATCTACACACACTACTTCATCATTTTCACCTTTGAATCTTAACTTTTAACCGTGAAATCAACGGATTCGAGGTGTTCTAGGGTGATGTCATCATGGAGTTCTCATGAACTTCAAGTTTTGGCCTCATTCCACCAAGAACAACTCAGATCTGAAGGATTTCCACATGATTTAACAACGATTTCGCATAGATCTAAACATTTTCAAAGTTAAGAGGATTGAAAGAAGCTTTTCCAACTTTCTTTCAACTCTTTTACACTCAATGCACTCAAAAGCGATAGATTCGGAGCTCATTCATGCCTTCTACTCTTCCCTAGTGATGTGCCGGTTTGAGATCTGAATCCTATCAACGAGACAATTGATTTCTTTGAACATGAAGCCTCCTGTCACGAACAGTTAACTGATCGGATTGGGGTGATTCCCGTTCGATCGGATAGCCTGGGTCTGATGGAGTTTCCGTTGTTTGAACACGTTGTCATACCTTCTCGAGCAAACCGCAGAAACTTTTCAAAATAATCAAATTCAAGACGATCTGGATCGTTGGGACGGATTGCCGTCCGATCGGATTGCCATCCGATCGAACTGCAATCCGATCGGATTGCACTTGGTTCCACACTTAATCATTTTTATAATTTTTCGAAGAACATCAGTTCCAACGGATTGCCACCCGATCGGATTGCTATTCGATCGGGTGACCATCCTGCTGTGAACTTGTTCTCAACTAAGAAGCCTCGCCAATCGGATCACCATCCGATCGAACGACCGTTCGATCGATCGACCTAACTGTGGAGAACAAGGTCATATCAAGCCTAACTGTCCAAAGCTAGCTCCAGCAACGAACACCAAGAATACTAAAAATGCTAGAGCATTTGTTCTTACTGCAGAAGAAGCAAAGATGATCCCGGATGTGATCACCGGTACGTTTTTAGTTAATGATGTTTTTGCTAAAGTCTTATTTGACTCTGGTGCGAACCAAAGTTTTATTAATACTTCATTTTGCAAGTTTCTTAATCAATCATTAACTAAACTCCCACAAGAATGTCTAGTAGAGACAGCAAATGGGGAAACCATTAAGATTTCTGAAATCTTGCAGGGAGCAAGAATAGAAATTCTAAATCAGAAATTTATTGCAAACCTTTACCCAATGAATCTGGCAGGATTTGATGTTGTGTTAGGAATGGATTGGTTAATAACCAATAAATCCAGTATTTTATATGATCAAAAGTCAATCCAAGTAAATTCACCAAGGGGTGAAAAGATCACAATTAAAGGAAATAAAACCTCTAGATCCACAAAATTCATCTATGTGATGAAAACAGCAAGTTATATAAGAAAAGGGTCATTAGTGTATTTGATTTCTATAATCACTAACACTAAAGGAAAAGAATTAAAGGAAATTCCAGTAGTATCCCAGTTTTCAGATGTATTTCCAGAAGAGCTACCAGGACAACCTCCAGACAGAGAAGTGGAATTCAGAATCCATTTGATACCAGGAACCGCACCAATTGCCAAAGCACCTTATCGTTTGTTGGGATTGAACCCTATCAGAGGAACAAATAATCAAAGCCAAAACTGGATGAGAGCAGTGGATCCAGAATAAGCAGATGTTATGTAATAAAGTCTCTCCCCTTGAAAGTGATTTCAACATCTGATGACCTCCAATCTATTGATCGGTACAACTGCTGACCTACAACTGCTGATCAAGTCAATGACTAATGAAGACTAAAGCCCTGTTGTTCAATCTGCTGCTATGGGTCAAGCACTGCTGGATATATCAAGTGTTGCTGGGTTCACATCAGTGGAAGGATTCAGCAGTAGTTAGTTTGTCTTTATGTAATGTATTGTAATAACAGTTGTTAGCATAACAGTACTTGTATAAATCAGATGTTAGAGTTTGTTAGGAGGTTAGATGTCACTTTCATGGTGACGTCAGCTAAGATGCCTCAGTGGTTTGTCCGTGCCTATAAATAGAACAGTACCTTGTACTGTTCTATTAGCTCTTCACCATCTTTCTTCCTGTACGAACAAATCACTGTGAGCTCAGGCTGAGGGGGAGTTTGTTGCATACATGCAATTGTAATCGTTGATGAAATAAATTCAATCATTCGGTTCATTGTTGAAAATGTGTGTTGAAAGCAATTATCCTGTTTGATTGTGAAAAGTTTGTTTCCATTTATATTCCGCTGCACTACTCATTCATTGTTTATCTTAATTCAAACATAAAACACAATCAAAACCAAACTCAGATCCTAACAATTGGTATCAGAGCTCGGACAGTCAAACTTGATTTAACAATCATTTTGACATAAATAGTTCAGCTCAAAATCGTTGATACTGATAGTTTGTTCGTTTTGTTGAAAAACATTGTAAGGTTTAATCACCATCAAAGTTGATTAATCAGTGCCGGTAAAACAACCAGGATGACGTCACAATCACAAGATGATAAGAATAACATTGGCTCTCTTTTCAAACCACCCATGCTTAAACGTAATGAATACAACATCTGGGAGAGAAGGATGGGTCACATCCTTGCTCAACAGAATACTGGATGTTGGAGATCTGTTGTTTTTGGACCACACGTTCCCATGGTGCCAAGTGCTGAGGATACAAAGAAGTTCGAACCTAAAAAACCTGAAAATTATACTGAAACTGATTTCCAAAAGTTCGAACTCGATGCCAAAGTATTTAGCATCATTGCATCTGCATTACCCAATGAAATCTATGTTGGGCTGTTACATTGTAACAGTGCCAAAGAGCTATGGGATGCACTGAAGGAACAGTTTGGGGGAACGGAAGAAGTTATTGAAAATAATAGGGAAATTCTGAATCAGTAGTATGAAACCTTTTGTCACATCAAGGGTGAATCATTGACCCAACAGTTTGAGCGATTTAGTTGTCTCATTAGTGAGCTAAGACTTGTTAAAGTTACATTTCCTAATTCAACACAAAATAGCAGGTTTCTTAGATCACTACCTGAAAAATGGGATACAATTGCTTTTGTAACTAGAAATTCAGCTGAGTTCAAAGATCTGACCCTGACCCAACTTCATGGTAGACTCCTGACCTATGAAAGGGAGTTAAACCAGAAAAAGAAGTTGCAAGAGTCTGGCAAAGTTGCCGATGATTATTCATTTGGCAACACAACTCTTTTTGGTCTGGAAGAATCTGGTAGCAGCAGTAAGGATCAGAGTTATAATCATTTTATTGATATAACTGCTGGTGGAAATTTTAACAACTCTGATTCTCACTCTGCAAATTATGCTTTTACTGCAAATTGTGAAAACCAGATGTCAGATAACTTGTGTTTTGAAGTAAATGATTTGCAACACTTTGATCCCACTGACTTAGAAGAGATGGACATTTTGCATCAATTGGCTTTGCTTTGTGTAAGAACAAGCAAATTCTATAAAAGAACAGGTTGAAAATTCCCAGGATTACATGGGAATTTAAGAGTGGGGTTGGATAAATCAAAACTGAAGTGTTACAAGTGCAATAGGCTAGGTCATTTTGCTAGGGAATGCAGGAGTCAAACCACTGGTCCAATAATAACTCATCCCAGCTCAAACCCTAGACCACAACATCAAAGCACTGTGCACTATACCCAATATACCCCTGCAGCACATGTTAACACTGCTCACTATGCTGCAACCCCTGTGCCTGTGCATTATGTTCAAACCACTGTTCCACAAATTCAGTATGTTCAAGCCCCTGTCCCTCAGGCACAAGTGCAACCTGTTGCACCTCAACAAGCTGCTCCAACAGTGGTACAACCAGATCAGCAAAGCTTTTTCACCCAAGGCTTTGTTGACTGGAGCAGCATGCCTGATGAGCTTGGTGATGAAAATTTTGCACTCTATGCTTCTAATGATACTTTTAATGATGAATTTTGTTTGATGGCATTAGAGTCAATACCAGAAGGGGTAGAAACTGAAGGTGAACAACTAAGTGCTGAAACGGTGGATGAAGTGGCTGAAGCAGTGGTTACTGCAGTTGCTGGTGAACTATTGCTGGGAGAAAATTCAGAAACCCTGATTGAACCACTGTCTGACCCCTGGTCCAAAGAAGACAAAGAAGAAGAGGAAGAGAAGAAAGCAGGTGAGAAAGAAGTTAGAGCTGATGAAGAAGGTGATCATCAATGTGATTGTGCCATGATGGCTGCTACTAAGGTATCACCTCAAGTTCTTGAAAAACTGTGTTCAGACAAATGCATTATTGCATTTGCTAGCATTAAAGAGGTAAATGAAAACCTTAGGGATAAAGTCTTAACTGATGAAGTCAAATTTGAAAAGTCATTGAAAGAACTTAAAAACAAATTGGCTGAAAAAGACAAAGAATCAGCAGTCTCAAAGAAGAGCAAAGCATAACCAAGAACCAACTCCAAACTATGGTAGAAAAATACCAAGTTTGCAAAAAGGAGTTGGAATCCACCCAGATCACTTGTAAAGATGGGTGGAATCTTGCAAAGGTTATGAGGTTATGCTTGAGAAACAGCTTGAAAGCAATGTCAAGTTTGGTATAGAATATAGAAAATATGATGATCTTGAAAACACTGTTGTCAAACAAGCTGGTTCAATTGAAATAAAACCAACCAACAAGAATGGCCAAGAAGTAAAGATTACTGACAAACTTGGTAACAAAATCACTCTGGAAAGATCATTTGTGGGGTCCTCAACTTTTGAGGAAATTGAGAAATACCAATTTAAACCCACATGGTCTGATGAGTGTGACATTCTTGAAAATTTCAAACCCATGGATTTCACAACCACTGATGGTGTCACAGCTCCAAAAGCAAATGTCATTCCTATCAAAGACATCCCAACAGTGGTTCAAAACTCTGTTGCTGAGGAGTCTGGGAAAAGGAAGAAAAGATCAAAAACCTGTTTTGTGATTTTTGTGAAAAGAGGAATCATCTAACAAAAAACTGTTTTCATCTAAAAGCATATGATTTAAACAAAACAAGTATCATTGTACCTGCTGAAAGCTGCACCATCTGTGGTAAAAATAACCACAAAACTCAAGAATGTGTGTATCTCAAGAACTTTGATGTGAAAAAGAATGAGTACACTGATAAAACATCCTTGAGTCCATCAACATCATCTGTCAAATTCACCAAGAACCAACCACTGTTTGTGCCAGTCCAAACAGCTGTTACAAAGCAACTGAATCAAACATCTGTCCAAAGAGATGTTCAAGTGACTGATGCACCCCCTGCCTACCAATACAGAAGAGGCAAGGGATAAGTGGACAACCACCATACCAAAGGATCCCACATGTTTATGAGGCCTACAAAAGGCCCTCTAAACCAAGAGTGAACAAGCATCCTTTTGGTTATCAGCAGGTCATTGGTCAAGAACCCCAATAGCGGTTAGAGAAAAACAGTCCTAAAACTGTCCAAACCCCTGACCTAACCACTGCCCATCCATCTGAACTCATCCCAGACACTGTTTAGACCCCATCCAAAGCCTTATTGGCTTTGGAGACCCTAATGAACTAATCCTTTTACTTCATGTGCAGGGAGCTTCTGCATGCTTAGATAGCCTTTGGTATGTAGATAGTGGAGGCTCCAGGCACATGACAGGATGTAAAGCCCTTCTCAAAGATTTCAAAATCCATGGAGGGGGTGATATATCCTTTGGTAATAATAGTAAAGGGAAAGTTATGGGGTCTGGCACAGTACAGTATGGTAATGTAAAATCTGAAAATGTCAATCTGATAGACAATCTAAAATTCAACCTCCTGAGTGTTTCACAAATGAGTGATAAGGGGTATGGATCATTCTTCACAAAGGAGTGTTGTAGGATTGTTGGACCAGAAATGGTTGAAAAGATTGAAGCAATAATAAAAACTGGAAAAACCAAACTTGTTACTCAAAGAAGTGGCAATGTTTATGTGGTGGATATGTCAAAAGAGAGCCCCAGAACTGATGCCTGTCTGTTCTCAGCTGCATCAAACAAAGAGACAGAATTATGGCACAGGAGATTGGGGCATACAAATCTCAAGACAATGTTTAGTAAGAGGTTTACCTCAAAAACTGTTCACCTGTCCTGAGCATTGTGTTTCCTGCCTAAAAGGAAAACAACATAAAAGCTCCTATAAATCCATTGATGAGTCCAAAACAACCAAATGTTTGCAAATGCTTCGTATGGATTTGTTTGGCCCAGTTAAAGTCATGAGTCTTAGGAAAAAGAGATATTGTTTGGTTATTGTTGATGACTTTTCTAGGTTTACATGGACTTACTTTTTACACTCAAAAGATGAGACTGCAGGCATTCTGCAAGACTTTGTGAAATAGGTTGAAAAGCAGTTTGACCTTCCAGTAAAAATCTTCAGAAGTGACAATGGCACAGAGTTCAGGATCAAGGAGTTAGATGATTTCTGTGTGTCAAAAGGAATTGTGAGGCAATACAGCATTCCAAGAACACCAGAACAAAATGGGGTTGTTGAAAGAAAGAACAGAACTTTGATTGAGGCTGCTAGAACCATGCTTGCTGATTCAGGTTTGCCATTAACTTTTTGGGCAGAGGCAGTAAACACTGCTTGCTATGTCCAAAACAGAGTTTTAATCAACCCCAGGCATCAAAAGACTGCCTATGAACTGCTGTATAAAATAAAGCCATTGATCTCATATTTCAAAGTTTTTGGCTGCCCATGCTTCATTTTAATCTTAAAAGATTCTATCTCAAAGTTTGCAGCCAAAATTGATTGTGGTTATCATCTGGGATACTCAACCACTGCTAAGGCCTACAAAGTGTTTAACACAAGGACCAAAACAGTAGAGGAGACTTTGAATGTAAAGTTCAATGAACTTTCATCAATGAAAATCCCAGCAAATCCTGCAGAATTATTTGATCTTGATAAATTTACTTTTGAAAATATTGCTGTCAAGACTAACAATGCAGGTCCATCAGAGGATTCATCACCAGACTATGGGTATGAAATCATCATTCCTCAACAAAAGTCTGTCCAAATGGGAAGAGCAGCAGATGTTCAAACCAGCTGTCAAAGCTCAACCACTGCTACCTCAACATTTGTTGATCAAAGTAGCCCATTAACCCCTACTTCCACATCATCAAACACTGTTAACAAAAGTCCTCAAACAGTGGATCAAAGTCAGCATGTGTCCACACCATTAGCTCCTATTCCACCACCTTTTGAAGCCACTGCTGGATCATCAAAGTCACCAGCAGTGGTTAGCTCAGATGATTCACATCTGCAGCCCTCCCCACTCAATGCCATTGTTCCATACCAAGGAGATCTTATCTTCTTGAAATCTCATCCACCAGACCAAATCATTGACAACATCAATGAAGGGGTGCTCACAAGAAGTCAATCCCAAAACATTTGTCTTTTTGCTGGTTTTCTATCTCTCCATCAGCCAGTCAAGTACCAAGAGGCACTAAAAGACAACAGTTGGGTAGAGGCAATACAAGAGGAGCTCCAACAGTTTAGAAGACAACAAGTTTAGGAGCTTGTACCATTGCCAGAGGGTGTAAGTCCTATTGGCACAAAATGGGTCTTCAAAAATAAAACTGATGAAAGGGGTATTGTTGTCAAGAATAAAGTCAGGCTTGTGGTTCAAGGGTTCAGACAAGAAGAGGGCATTGACTAGGATGAAACACTTGCCCCTGTAGCAAGACTTGAAGCTATCAGATTATTTCTGGCCTTTGATGTCAACCACAACATCAAGGTGTACCAAATGGATATCAAATGTGCATTCCTCTATGGTAAGATTCAAGAGGAGGTTTATGTTTGTCAACCTCCAGGCTTTGAGGATCCATTTAATCCAAATCATATCTACTAGCTGAATAAAGCTTTGTATGGCCTGAAACAAGCACCAAGGGCCTGGTATGAAACTCTTTCCACCTTTCTAATTTCCATTGGTTTCACAAGAGGTAAGATAGACAAAACATTGTTTCTAAAATGGAGAGGAAAGGATTTGATGATTGTCCAGATTTATGTGGATGACATCATCTTTGGAAGCACATGTAATAAAATGTGTGAAGAGTTTAGGCAACTCATGACAGCTGAGTTTGAAATGAGTGCAATGGGTGAACTCCAGTGTTTTCTTGGTCTCCAAGTAAGGCAACTGCAAAATGGCACTTTTATCCATCAAGGCAAATAGGCCAAAGAACTCTTAAAGAAATTTGAGATGGATGATCGTAAGCCATGTAGTACACCCATTGCAACCAATAAAGTAGTCATGTCTGATGAGAATGATGATTTGGTTGATCAAACTTTATATAGAAGCATGATTGGGTCTTTATTGTACCTAACTGCATCTAGGCCAGACATCATGTTTGCAACATGTGTTTGTGCAAGATCCCAATCAGCCCCTAGAAAGTCAAACCTTATTGCTGTAAAAAGGATATTCAGATACCTAAAAGGTGTTCCCACACTTGGTATCTGGTATCCAGCTGATGGTAAAATTGAGCTTTCAGGTTTCTCAGATAGTGACTTTGCTGGATGTGACAAGACAAGGAAGTCCACTTCAGGAGGGTGCCAATTCCTAGGTAATTGTTTAGTGTCTTGGCAAAGCAAAAAGCAAGCAGTTGTTTCCACATCCACTGCTGAGGCAGAGTATATAGCTACTGCAAGCTGTACAACCCAACTGCTTTGGCTTCAAAATCAGTTGCTGGATTTTGGTATCACTGCCTTAAAGACACCACTCATGTTGGACAGTCAGGCAGCAGAAAATATCATCAAAAATCCAGTTTCCCATTCAACCACCAAGCACATTGACATCAGACATCACTTTGTGAGGGATTGCTATGAAAAAGGTTTGATTTCTCTGCACCATGTTCCAACTAAGGATCAGCTGGCAGATGTGCTAACCAAAGCATTAGACACATCCACCTTTGAAAGCTTGATCTCTAGGATTGGCATGCTAAACATGGAATAACAGGCAAAATCCTGTTTCTCTATGAATAAAAGCATTAAAATGTTTTCAGAAAATCAAAAATCCATCCTTAAAAATAGCTAAAAATGAATTTTTCATTAAATCCTTAAAAGTCTGCCATAACCACTGCTTTGTTCAAAAGTCTGTTCTACTAAAAACTCTGTCCACTGCTGAAAGTCAACCCCTGTTCTCTTATTTTCTTGATAAGCACTGATGTTCAAAATCAGTGTTTTATCCACTGATGTGCTATCCACTGATAGTAAAAATCACCCACTGCTTTCACTTGTACCATTACAACCACTGGTCTTGTTCCATCAGTGGTCTTTATAAAAACACTTGTCCTTCATCTCATTAGGGTTTGGCACATGGACAGTACATAGCGGTCAGATCTTTTGTAACCGCTGCCACGTCAGCATTCACTTTTTCTCTTATAAAACCCTTTTCAAAACCCCAAACAGGGTTTTACTGTCGAATCGAATTCACAAAAATTCCTTTCTCAAAACAGTTTCCATTTCCCTCTCTCAAATCCTTCAAAACTTTCATCAATCTTCTTCTCCAAAAATGACAAAATCAAAGTCATCCGCAAAATCCACTTCAACATCTTCTCGTAAAAAGGCCGCTCAAAAGGCTACACCCATCGAAATCCCATACAAAGCACCTCACAATTATCTGGGTCTTTTGACAAAACCAGGCACCACCGATACATTCGACTCCATCATTGACACCATGTCTGCATCAAAGTACAAAACTTTGTTAACAGCAGATGCTCCAACTTATCTGCAAACCCAGAGAGAGTTTTGAAAAAATACTACCCTTGAAAAACAAGGAGAAGATGTCATAGCCATTAACTCTTCTCTAATGGGTAAAGCTGTCAAAATCACACCACAATCCATCTCGGAGGTCTTTGAACTCAATGATCAGCAAGGTAAAAATTCTTTTCCCAAAAATGAGTTAAAAACTGATTTCCTTGAAAGGGGTTATGCAGAACAAATAAAAAGGGATACCTTACAAAAAGGTAATTTTCCACCTGCAACAAGATTTTTGTTCCATACTCTGCTTATGTGTGTTTCAAACAAAACCACTTCTTTTAATGAGATACCATTAAAGATTCAAAATCTGGGATATGCTATTCTTCAAGATGAAAATTTAAATTACTCCCAGGAAATCTTTAATGATTTGGTTAAAAATGTTGATAAAAAGTTATTCTTACCTTTTCCGAGATTTCTAAGCTATTATTTTGAAAAGAAATTTGGTAAGGATGATGCTTCTGCAATAAAACAAGGTGAATATTTTCAAATAAACAGCTTAACTGCTGAAACTTTTACAAGAATGTCAACACCTTGCAAAACACAAGCAGAGGTGCCTGAGCAGATTTTAGCAGCTACCACTGCTCCTCGGGTATTTGCTGCTGAGCCCACTGCTCAAGGTGATCATAGCAGCAAAACAACTGCTTTGAAACCCACACCTAAAATCACTAAAAGGCCAAAATAAAAGAAATCTCAAAAGCCCCCCAAACCTACCAAAAAGGCAACTCTGGAGGATGAGATACCATAGCAACTGCCAGTGACAGCACAAAAGTCACAAGAAACCACTGCTGCTACTTCCTCACAGCAGTTGGTAGAAATATCTCAACCCATGCCTGAAACTCCTCCTGCTTCTTCTAAAAAAGAACAGGTTGTACAAATAGGGACACCACAATATGATGCTCTGGAATCACTTGCTTCCATCATCCACAGCCCAATGCCCGGGGCCAATTCTCTTTCTACACCCAACCTCACCTCCACAATTCCCCCACCTACAAAATTATTATTGGATGCTATTGATTTGAACCAGGCACAAACTAGTCCTTCTCACTCACCTGTCAATGAGAACATACTCCAACAAGTGACTAGGCCTGATGTATCAATCATTGCTAACCCATCAACAAGACCTGAGGAGGTTACACCCCTTGAGTTACAAGTAACTCTTGGTGGTAGTCCAAGTGAAGCAGCCACTACAAATGTTGAACCCACTGGTTTACATTTAGACAATGGTTACATCAATAAGACTTCCTTGGAGGCAATTTCTTCTCTGGGAACACTTGTGTATCCAGTTTATACTGGGTCACTAAAAAGTGTCTCTCAGTTTGAAGGAAGAGGTCCCCAGTACCAAGACGAAGGGGTATCAGTGGATGACTTTTGGAATACAATCCCTGAGTCAACCACTGTTACAACCACTGTTAGTGGGAAATCAGATGATCCCATTAAGTTGGGTGATGGTTTAAAGTACCTAGAATTGACGGAGAGAATTGACAAACTGGATACCTCTGTTGCAGAAATCAAAGAAATGCTGCAACAGATGTTGAAAGTTCAAAAGGTGAAACCCACTGTTGTTCTAGCTCAAGCATCTGCTCCACCACAAGCACCTGCTGCAAATGAGTTATGGAATCTATTTCAACCCCTGCTCCAACAAAAACAACAAATGGCTGATCAGCAGCATGTCATACATGTTCAAATGCTGAGAAACATGATGGAGTCAAGGTTCAAAGATACCCAAGCTGACATCAAGGCTATAAAGGCCCACATACTGCACAACAGTGGCACTGCTACTCCCACTGTTCTCTTCATTGATAACCCCCCTCCAGATAATGCCAAAAAGGGGGGAGAAAATCAAGCAGTGGAAGAAGAAGGGAATTGAAGATGGGCTCTATATTGCACCAGAAAAAGAAAATATGACTAAAAATATCCCTTTGCCAGATGGTAGTAAGAAGATGGATGTCACCACAAATGCACTTGCAGAAGCAGAAGCAAGTGTAAAAAGGGATAGAAAGGCTAAGGATAAAGCCAGGTGGGAACAGAAGAAGAAAGCTTTCATGGAGCTGAATGCACAGGGTACTTCTGAACCTATGAATGATGAAAATTCTAAGGATGAAAAGAAGAAGCCCACTAGACAAGTGAGGCAACCCAAACACCTACCATCCAGACCTGCAAAGCATGCCTCCAAACCACCTACTAAAGGCTCCAAACCTCAAACATCTGTTGTAACTCCTGCTGTATCAACAACTGCTGATACTTCAGTAGTTTCAACAACTGCCAGCCACACACCTGCCATCTCTTCAACACACACTACTTCAACACACACCACAACCACTGCCTTACCACCACCACCACCAAAAATCATTTCACCACCAAAAACAACCTCACCACCATCACCTCCTGCTAAAAAGCATAAGACATCAGATGTTACAACATCTGTTGTAATGACAACAGTGGTTGAAACACCAGTTGTTTCAACAACTGTTAGTCAGCCACTTTCCACCACTCAAATCACCACCACTGATCCACCCAAAACATCATCAGCCTCTCCTACGATAAAAAGGAGAAGGATTTTTATACCTGATGATGATTCTCCATCACCACCACCAACATCCTCACAATCTCTTTCACTTGTTAATATCCCAAACCCTATTCCTCTCTCATCAGCTCATGTACAACAACCAATCACTGCCTTTACTCCTGCAGGTTTCCAATATCCTCTTGAACTTATTGCTGTCAGAGAAGAGATCAAATCCTTCTACTATGAGGATGATCCTGCTAAAAGGAAGTTACCATCAGTTGAAGGATATCCTAGGCCTAACAACATTGAAGAGTACTTGAAAATCAAAGCTCTACAGGCAGAGGATATTTCTAAAAGAAATTCACAAGGAAAAACTGATAAAGAAATTCAAAGGCATTATCAATTTCTGCTCACACAAGTCAGATCCTTGGAGCAGTTTGCAAAGAATGTTTGTAAGCAAGTGTCAGAAAGAGCAGATGAAACCCTGAGAAAAGACTACATTGAAAAAATCATGGCTTTTAAGAAGTATAAGGGTGAAAAATATATGTACAAAGAGTGGACCATTCCTGAGCTTGAAAAAGAAGCAGCTAGGATTCAAGAAATGATTAAGAATAAGGTCAAACACACTCCTCCAGATTGGTCAAAGTACAAAAAGAATGTGCCTGAAAAGACATTGGAGCTGAAGAGAATGAAAGAGGAATTAGTTGCTGCTGACTATGGGTCCAAAATTCAAGTGATGAGATGGAGAGAAGACAAAGTCAGGACCACCTACAAAAGGTTGGAGGAATTAAGGAAGAAAGATCCTAAAGTTCCACAAAAACCTGACTATCCTGAAGCAGAGATTTCAACAAGACCACCAAAGCTGCAAATCAGGAGATCCACTGCTCCAGCTGGTGCAGCCATCTATAAAAGAAGACAACAACAACAGTTGGATACTGAAACAGTGGCAGAATTAATGGAAGGAGATGACCTTGTAAAAGAGGGCATTAAGATAATGATAGCTGAAACTCTTGGCCTAAATCAACCTGCAAGCACTGCTCAGACAGTCATCACAAGGCCAACTTCACCAAACTCCTCATCTAATAAAAATCTCCCAAGAAACCCACCAGACTCAAAAGTACTAAAGTGGAAAACTGACAAACAGACCCATGTACTGACAATGATCAAGTGTAGTGTAGAAGTGAAGAAAATAACAAGGGAACAAGCATTTGGCCTAAGTCTTGAAGATTTGCAGGATCTCCTTGATCTTCCATTGTGCAAGGATGAAGATGACACATATGCCTTAGCCTTTGAGTTACAACTCAAAGGGCAAATAAGGGAACTGTTGATGAGGCAATAAAGATCTACCAATAATGAAGAGTTTTGGCATTATCTGTTCCAGGGGAGATTGTTGGGATTGAACCCTATCAGAGGAACAGATAATTAAAGCCAAAACTGGATCAGAGCAGTGGATCCAGAATAAGCAGATGTGTATGTAATCAAGTCTCTCCCCTTGAAAGTGATTTCAACATTTGATGACCTCCAATCTACTGATCGGTACAACTGCTGACCTACAACTGCTGATCAAGTCCATGACTAATGAAGACTAAAGCCCTGCTGTTCAATCTACTGCTATGGTGTAACACCCCGTGTTTCCACGAGTGAAAGTCAAAGTCAAGGTCCAAGTTAACGACCGATTTCGCGCGACTTGACTCGTAGAAATGTTTTTATTTTATTTAAATTATGTGGAGTAAATGTCGTTCATTACAATAATCGAATCATATTAATCGTATTTCAATCGACACGCGACTGTGAATGATAGGAAGTAATAATGCGATAAAGTTAATCAAGCTATGCTAATCAAATCGACATCGGATCGTAACTCGAACTGTGTATTTTACTTGTTGTTTATACGTGTGTGTGCCTTACGTGTTACCTATGCATGTTTATTTTATGTTATGATTGTGATAATCAAGCGAACCCAATCGAACTCGAAGTCTAACTCAAATGTAAACGAACCCGAACCTGAATTCCAAGTCGAACCATATAAGAAGTAGTTGGGACTGAAAGTAATTTGACTAGGAAACCCTATCGAATCGCTCGCAAATCGAAACCGAAGCAACATCGCACCGAACGCACTTATTCAGGTGACATCCGCACGGATGGTCAATCCGCACGGATTGCCAATCCGCACGGATGACCAATCCGGGTGGATAGCCTATCCGGGTACGTGCCATCCGCACAGATCACCCTTTCCCTTTTTGGCATCCTATAAATACGCGGGTCACTCTCCAACTTTTCCACTTTTGGCAAGTGACGTCCGAACCGCACGCATTCTTCACTTTTTCTCAGATTTCTCTCAATCCAGGTAAGATCTTGCACTAATTCTTGTACATTCTTGATCACTACACAATTCTACACCTTTTCATCTTTCAAATCCCAATTTCTAACCATGAAATCACCCAGATTTGAGGTATTCTCAGGTGACGTCATCATGAAGTTCTTATGAACTTCAAGCTTGACTTCATTCCACCAAGAATAGCTCAGATCTGAACGATTTCCATAAGATTTCACAACAACTTCACCTAGATCTAAACTTTTCTAAGGATAAAAGAGTTGAAAGAAATAAACCTAAGTTCTCTCCTTCTTTTTCCCTTAGAATCGGTACGAATCTGATCGGTTCTAGTCTTCTACTCGATAATAGTGAAGCACTAGTCCTAGATCTGGATTCTACCCACAGACACCTGATTTCGGGGTCAACCGGAATGACCGTTCCGAATCGCCGGCAGGCCGAGTTAGGGTGGTTCCTGACCGGTCTAGTCATGCGGGTGAGAATACGATTCCAAGTGGTTACCGCGCAATCAGAACGTCTCGATAAACGACAACAGAAACCAAGAGTAGATGAACGGAACAATCAGACCAGCTGTCCGCACGGACGAGCTGTCCGCACGGACAAGCTGTCCGCACGGACGAGCTGTCCGCACGGACAGGCTATACGGACGGATTGTCACCCGGACGAGCTACCCTTGGGACCCACTTTCCAAACAAGGTTTGAGTACCGACGAATGAGCAATCCGGGCGGACGACCTCTAAATGGATTACTCTTCGGATCATGAGATACTAAGGCCTTAAAACAAATTCAAACAGCGTTCATCCGCACGGCCAAGTCGTCCGCACGGACAGGCTATCCAGACGGATTGTCTCTGCCCGCGCGCACAGACTGTCCGCACGGATTACCATTGTCCGCACGGACTACCACCCGGACAGATTGCTGTCCGCGCGACCGGCTTGAAAGGTAGAAACACTTAAATGTTTCCTAAATGCCACAACGAAAACTTCAAAGCACAAGCCATCATACACAAACACATCCTTAACTTAGGAAGAAACAATCCACTTGAACGTTTATCTGCACGAACAACTTGTCCGTACGGATAAGCAATCCGTACGCACGACTAGTCCGCACGGATTACCATCCACACGTACAACCCACGCGCACGGATAGCTTATCCGGATGGGTCACCATCTGCACGGATTACCATCCGTACGGATAGTTCACCCGCACGTATGACTTCCTCTCACGGATAGTTGATCCGCACGATCAGCCATCCTAACCACTCTCACTTTGTACTGATTTCCATGCCACTTATCTTTGCGTTATCGAATCTATTCAGGTTAACCGTACTCGCTGAAAAGCGCTCCCTTCAATCCATAATCGCTGTGAGTATACTCGAACCCTTTTTGCTTTAACACTTTTGGGTGTTACATACGTTACGAATATTCAAACTACAACAATCACACTACTCAAGCTATTTTAACGCTAAACTATTTATGCATGTTATACGTGGCTTATGAATGCTTGTTTGTTATGTTTACACATGGAATGCTGTCTACCTGCCTTAGCAACGATAGTACTATAGTTTGGACTCAGCACCCGTTCACACGGGGGTTGTTAAGGATCTTTTACTTGCATGGATTACGGTGGTAATCATGTATTGCGAACTGCCTCGGGCAGTCAACCCGCAGTCATTGGTATCGATGGATCTATGTCGATAACTAACGTGCTTCATTTCACTATGTGTACGTGCTGGTTATGCGTAAACGAATTCGAACTCTATATGCTATTATCAAACTTGTATGCTCACCTTTACATTATATGTATTGACTTTATTTTAACGTATGTGACAGGTGCTTAGGATGCATATGTGGTAGGAAATGGAAGCTAGAATAAAGCTTTAGAGCCCAACAAATAGTTGTCTGTAGATAACGTATTAAGGGTCTCTAGAAGCACATAAACAATTGCTACTTATTTAAATCTGAGTTGTCGGAACAGAATATTTGTTTTGATGTTATCTGTAATAACTTGTTTGACTATTTATGATACGGTATGGGACGTATTGCTTTAATTAAATGGTAATGATAGTTGTTATGGAAACTTCTGGACAATCTGTTTCGCTCAGTGCCACGCCCCGATGATTCCGCCATCGGTTGGGGTGTGACATATGGGTCAAGCACTGCTGGATATATCAAGTGCTGATGGGTTCACATCAGTGGAAGGATTCAGCAGTAGTTAGTTTGTCTTTATGTAATGTATTGTAATAACAGTTGTTAGCATAACAATACTTGTATAGATCAGATGTTAGAGTTTGTTAGGAGGTTAGATGTCACTTTCATGGTGACATCTGCTAAAATGCCTCAGTGGTTTGTCCGTGCCTATAAATAGAACAGTACCCTGTATTGTTCTATTAGCTCTTCACCATCTTTCTTCCTGTATGAACAAATCACTGTGAGCTTAGGCTGAGGGGGAGTTTGTTGCATACATGCAATTGTAATCGTTGATGAAATAAATTCAATCATTCGGTTCATTGTTGAAAATGTGTGTTGAAAGCAATTCTCCTGTTTGATTGTGAAAAGTTTGTTTCCATTTATATTCCGCTGCACTACTCATTCATTGTTCATCTTAATTCAAACATAAAACACAATCAAAACCAAACTCAGATCCTAACATCGTTTGGCACCCGTAGAAATGCAGGAACTAAAGAAACAGTTAGACGAATTGTTGGAAAAGGGATTCATACAGCCAAGGTCATCGCCATGGGGAGCACCGATTTTATTCGTTAAAAAGAAGGATGGATCAATGCGTATGTGCATTGACTACCGTGAATTGAACAAAGTCACGATTAAGAATCGGTATCCATTACCAAGAATCGATGATCTGTTTGATCAATTGCAAGGAGCACGATTTTTCTCAAAAATCGATTTAAGGTCAGAATATAATCAATTAAAGGTACAGGAAGAGGACATTCCTAAGACCGCTTTCAGAACAATGTATGGCCATTATGAATTTACTGTAATGCCATTTGGTTTAACCAATGCCACAGCTGCATTTATGGATATGATGAACCAAATATGTATTCCATATTTGGATAAATTCATAATTGTCTTTATAGATGATATTCTTATTTATTCCAAAAGCAAAGAGGAACATGCAGCGCATCTGCACGCACTTCTAAGTTTATTAAGAAAAGAAAAGCTTTATGCTAAATTTTCGAACTGTGAATTTTGGTTAGAACAAGTACAGTTTCTTGGACATCTAGTTAATCATGAAGGAATTCATGTAGATCCCACCAAGATCGAGGCAATTACCAAGTGGAAAACCCCTGAGTCACCAACCGAGGTTAGAAGTTTCTTAGGATTGACCGGTTATTATAGAAGATTTATTCGAGATTTTTCTAGAATAGCCATTCCCTTAACTAAGTTAACCTGTAAATCCGTTAAATTTGAATGGGGACCAAAACAAGAAGAAGCCTTTAGAATTCTTAAGCAAAGACTAACCAATGCACCCATACTAGCGTTACCGGAAGGAACTGAAGATTTTGTAATCTATTGTGACGCTTCTATGTTAGGTTATGGATGTGTGTTAATGCAACGTCAAAAGGTTATAGCTTACGCCTCTAGAAAACTTAAGAATCATGAAGAGAATTATTCAACCCATGATCTAGAGTTAGGGGCTATAATTTTTGCTCTTAAAATTTGGAGACATTACCTATACGGTAGTAAGTTTACCATTTTCACCGACCATAAAAGTTTAAGGTATGTTTTTGGGCAAAAGGAATTAAATATGAGACAAAGACGCTGGATGGAGATACTTAGTGATTATGATTGTAATATTCAGTATCATGCAGGAAATGCAAACATAGTAGCTGATGCTTTAAGTCGAAAGTGTCACGAAAAGCCAAAAAGAATACGTTCTTTTAAGTTAAATCTGCAAGTAGATTTAAATGATCAGATTAGAAAGGCACAAGAATCAGTAATCAAGGATGATACTGAGAAGTTAAAAGGAATGATTAAGGAATTAGAACAAGGAACAGATGGAGTTTGGAGATTCCATAAGAAAAGAATGTGGATACCTAAATTACGAAACCTACATCACCGTATATTAGAAGAAGCCCATAAGTCTAAGTATACGATGCATCTTGGAAGTGATAAGATGTATCAGTAGTTAAGGAATAATTTTTTATGGATAGGAATGAAAAATGATATAGCAGCATATGTTGCAAAGTGTTTAACCTGTTCACAAGTCAAAGCTGAACATCAGAAACCCGCAGGATTGTTGCAACAGTTAGAAATGCTTGTATGGAAATGGGAATTGATAACGATGGATTTTGTTACTAAATTACCCAAAACAAAAAAGGTAATGATACAATCTGGGTGATTGTAGACAGGCTAACCAAGTCAGCTCATTTCCTACAAATGAAGGAAACTTTCAGTACGGAACAATTACCTAAATTATACGTAAATGAAATAGTTTCATTACATAGAATTCCTCTATCAATTGTTTCTGACAGAGATAGTCGCTTTACCGCTCATTTTTGGACAAGTTTCCAAAAAGACATGGGAACCAAGTTGAATCTAAGCACAACTTATCATCCTAAAATGGACGGACAAAGCGAAAGGACGATTCAGACAATGGAAGACATGCTTAGAGCTTGTGTAATTGATTTCGGAGGTAATTGGGACGATCATTTACCATTGATAGAATTTTCTTATAATAAAAGTTATCATACAAGTATCAATGTTGCACCTTTCGAAGCACTTTATGGACGAAAGTGCCCAACGCCAGTCTGTTGGGCATAAATTGGAGAAAGGCAACTATCTGGACCTGAGACAGTACAGGAAACAACAGACAAGATTATTCAAGTCAAGGAACGACTGAAAGCAGCACGTGATCGACAAAAGAGTTATGCTGATAACTGACGAAAGCCATTGGAATTTCAAGAAGGAGATAAAGTGTTATTGAAAGTCTCTCCTTGGAAAGGAGTGGTAAGATTCATCAAAAGGGGAAAGTTAAGCCCCAGGTATGTTGGACCTTTTGAGATTATTAGAAGAATATGACCTGTAGCCTATCAGCTACAACTGCCAGAGGAAATGGCAGGAACACATGATGTATTTCATGTATCTAATCTCAAGAAGTGTTTAGCTGATGAATCATTTATAGTACCTCTTAAGGATATAGAGGTAAATGAACAATTAAAGTTTGTAGAAAGACCTCTACAGATTGAAGACAGGAAAATTAAAAACCTCAAGCACAAGAGATTAGTTCTGGTCAAAGTGAAATGGGATTCCAAAAGAGGACCAGAATACACATGGGAGCTTGAATCAGAAATACAAAGGAAATATCTGCACCTATTCCGGTAGATCTCGAGGACGAGCTCTAAAACAAGGTGGAGAGGATATAACAACCCTCCTGAATTTTTCTGACACCCTAATATATTTTAAAATTTTCCTATATGTCTCAAAATAGACCCCGTATGTGAAAACCGAGCCCAAAATACGATATAACATTAAATATTAAATAAAAACAAAGTTTTTGTGTCGCTCGTTGGCCGCGTAAGACCACACTTGGGTCTACGCGGGCACGACAGCCCTACAATGAGGCGCAACCCTGAGCCGACACGTGTCATGATCGTGTCGACTCTAGTAGTGATGACCAATCAGGGCTAAGGTCTACACCCCTCCTACGCGGGCCGCGTAAGCCTTAACCTAAGCTTACGCGGGGCGCGAGAAACTCGAAATGTGGCCCTATATAAAGGAGGCATCGGCTGAACATTCGAAATCACTCAATTCTCACTTTTCTCTCGAATTACTATATAGTAGGCATTATACTTGGGTATAATATCCCCCTAATTAACGAAGTTCTGCTCCATTGTAAGTATTATAACCTAGGTTACGTATTAGATAAGCTGCCCGATTGATCTAGGGTTCCGTAACGGCTGTCGAGGTTCTGCCCAGACGTAGTCGTTGGAATGCCGTCTCGGTGAAGGTATTATTAATATAAATATAAAGGGTTATTATACTAACACGTGTGCATTTTTGTGTAAATTCTAGATAATCAGCAGGAAACCCTTACAGAAAACCTAAGACAGCAGTGTGAGTAATCTCCTTTTTGTAAACTGTTTTTACAAAACCTTAAATATTTTACAATGTGATTAAGCAGTGATTGAGTCTTTGTAGTTCTTCAATTACTGCCGGTATGTTGGGGTTTTGTATACAAAATGTGGAACACGTTACCATTGGACAAAGAGTTAGCCAATGTGTAATATGACCCACCAGTCAGGATTGACAGTACTGAATGAGTAATTGTGTAGACATAAACATTGTAATCGCTCTCAATACTGTGTTAATTGATAAAACTCTTTTTGATTAAACTGAGATTCACTCACCGGTATTTCCCATTGACAAAATGTTTTTAAACGCGTTTCAGGTAACAAAATGTTAAAGCCAACTAGAAGCCAGCTGGACAGCACTGAAGGCTTGGAAAGTGGCTATAAAAGTTACCTAAATAAAAGAAGATGTTTTATTCAATAAAATAGGGATTTTCCCTATGAAAATATTTATAATGAAAACTTGGGTTTTATCCCAATATGTTTAATATTATAAAAGTGTGGTATTTACTCTGATAAATATTTCCTAACTACGGTCCTGATGAAATTTCCGCTGCCAAATTGTTAAACAAATGATACCACCAAAACTGGTCTCGCGGCCGCCCGTTCCCGGGACAATAGGGGGCGGGGGTTGTGACAACTTGGTTCACTTTTCACCGTTTTACGCACCGCTCTTCGCTTATGCTATCGTTAACTGTCCAGGCTAATCACCCTAGCGCTCCCTTCAATCCATTACTTCCATCGATGTGAGTATACTCGATCCCTTTTTGCTTTATGCACTTTTGGGTGTTACATACATTACTTATTCTAAATCATATCGACACACAACGCAAACACTATTTATACGCTGACCGTTATTGCATGTTACTTGTTACTTGATGAATGCTTGTATGTTATGTTAACACAGTGATTGTTGCTTGACGCCTTAGCAATGATAGTACTATTTGTTTGGACTCAACACCTGTCGTGGACAGGGGTTGTTAAGGTTACCTCTTCACGTGTCACAGTGGTGATATGTGTTGCGCATTCTACAACTCGCAGTCTAGTCTGTGCATATTTCATTGTCGATAACCTACTAGCTTCACATTACACATGTTACATGCCGGTTATGCGTAAACGCTTTCGAACTCTATTATATCTATTAAACTTGTATGCTCACCTTTACACTATGTGTATTGACCGCTATTGTAACGTATGTGACAGGTGCTTAGGATGTTGTGCTTTACCTGCTTTGTGGAATCAAGTAGGAATGAGAGTCTAGAAACAAACGAACAATTTATTTATTTAAATATGAGTTGTCGGAACAAGTTTTTGTTTTGAGATATCTATGTTTGTAATAATTAGTTATTTGATGGGTTATGGTATGGGACATAATATTAACTATCCGGTAATTTAGTTGTTATGGAATTTCTCTTGACAATCTGTTTCGCTTAGTGCCGCGCCCCGATGATTCCGTCATCGGTTGGGGTGTGACAGTCGACTCCAGGCCCAAGGCCCATCAGCCCATCTCCTTCCATGCTACTCCGGCTATAAATAGGAGCCTTCACCTACAGGTTTAACCATTTTGTTCCTTGCTCTCTCACTACTAATCACACACTTATTTCCTCAAAACGCATATTATTCTCACACCGGAGAGTGGTTAAGAGGAGAACCCCCCTATTCCCCTCCTCTTAACAAGCTTAATGGGGTGTTTAGTGTTTTGCAGGAAACTCATCATCACAGATCGGAGAAGATTAAGAAGATTAAGGGGCTGTTTGGCAAACCTCTTAATGATTCATTAAGAGGCAAACCTCTTATTCGGACAGAGGCTGTGTGTTTGGTTGGCAAAATACCAACCTCTTAATGGTACCATTCAGTGCTTAATCATTCAGCACTAGGAACTTGCTGAAAGAAAAAAAAGACTCGCATACCCCTTTCCTTCTTCTCTTCTCTGTATCACAACTAGGGTTCACAATCTTCTCCTCTCATCAAGACGACCTCACCTCAGCCCCCATCCTTCTCGCCGCCCTCCTTCTCCGCCCGTCCTCCTCTCCTCCTCCCTTCCTCCGCCTCTCCTCCTCCCTCCGCTGCCTACATCTCTCTCCTCGATCCAAGTCCCGCTCGGTCCGCCTCCTTCTCCTCCGCCGGTCCGCCTCCTTCTCCTCCTCCCTCCGTCCGCCTCCTCCTCCTCTTCACATCCTCCGCCGGTCGCCGCCTCCTCCCTCCATCCAAAATACAGGTTTGTTTGTTTTTTTCTATTAAACTGATTTTTAATTTAAGTACTCATTATTATGATGTGGTTAAACTCATTTGTAGTTTGATTTGGTTTTTTTAATTAAACTGATTTTTTTTTATTAAAGTGATTTTTAATTTAAACTGATTTTTAGTTTGATTTGGTTTTTTGGTATGGATATGTTTATTTTTCTGTTTTTTTTATTAGTTTGATTTGGTTTTTTTTTTTTATTGATTGATGTTATATGTAGAATGGTTATCTTGTATGTTGCAAATTCATAGTTGATTATTATTAGTTGTTTATATTAGAAATATTGGCTAATTGGTATGATTGTGAATGGTTCTGTTGTATGTTTGATTGTGGTTCTCTTGTATGTTTGATTGTGGTTCTGTTGTATGTTGAAAAAAGATACAAGTTTTCTTTGTGAATGGTTATGTTGTATGTTGAAAAAAGATACATATTTTCGTATGTTTCCATGGAATTTAAAGGATTAATGTGTAATTTGGATTTTCTATGGCGTTTTGTATTTTTCTTTTACAATTTTTCATCAATCTGTACACTATTCAGAACTCTTGCCAAACAGATACATTTCATTCAGCACATAATAGTTCAGAGGGGTAATATAGTCATTCTGCACAGTCATTCAGAGATACAACCAAACAGCTCTTACTGGTTCAGCACTTTCTGGTTCAGAGCCTCTTACCCATTCAGACCTCTTACTGGTTCAGCACTTACTGGTTCAGCACTTGCCAAACAGCCCCTAACCTTATTTATTGAGCCACATACCATAAACTAATCACCAGATTAGTTTGGTGTTTCTTCAGGTTTCAAAAGTTCTAGATCTACAAATTTTCATTCTATGAGTTACAGATCTAGAAAGAGGAAGAAATTATATAAGAAAATGCGAAAATGCGAATGTGTGTTCGGTGTGTATTGATTCATATATAGGAAGTTTATATAAGAAGACAAAGAATAGTGAGACGAAGATTTGGGAATTTTTTTTGAAATGTAATCAAGAGCCTATAGATTCAGCTTCTTCATATTATATTGACTTTTATTTTTTACTTTTTTGTTAGTCTGCAGGAGGCCATTGCAAGATACTACCGTTTTGTATGGAACTAGTGGAATTCCCGCGCTTCGCAGCGGGCTACCGGTCTGTATTAGTTCGGTTTGTTATAGTATTAAGTACGATAACGACACTCGGTATAGCAACCAAAAGATATATGCCCAAGAGGATATCGACACGTGTTATATATTGACCAAAAACCATAAAACGAAAACCGAATTGATGTTGTTTGGTCTGTATCAGTTCGATTCGTCACGCTACTATTATCATACCGACGCTTGCTATAACTTATATATATCGTCACGCCGAGAAAATCCCAAAAGAGTATATGGTACCGGTAATGGTGTTGTTTGGATGGTATTGGTTCGGTTCATTATGCTTAAAAAAAGTTCGGGGGGTCGGCCGCCCCCTCCCGCCCTACTTAAGCTGCGCCCCTGATAATATATAACTGATAAATTTTTTTCTTTCTTTTAATTGCAATATAAGTGATATATTTATATCATGAATTGTGTTTTTTAGGTGAAACTCTAGGGTCTAAACCATAATGATGCTTGCAAAAATAATTTATAAAAAACAAAAAACCAACCAATGTAGCTATAAAAAAAAACATAAAGAAAAAGCTACCATAACACTAACCAATAACATTAATTATGTTACTGTACATCCTCTTTGAATTTGTATGTATATATAATATAATTTATTTTATGTAGAGCACATCCTTTTCCCTTTTATCTACTTATTCTTTTTATTCTTATTTTTTTAAGTTAGGTTATCTTAATGTAATATATTATATTGTGCATTGTAATATAGCCAAATAATGGCTTAAGGGGGGAATTTTATGAATTCACCCTCTGTTTTGGGATTTGTTCAATGTGGATGAAATTGAGGTTGAATTGATGAAGAAAGTGAGGAATTTGTAGGTTGGAAACAGAGGAATTATGATGATTGGAAGTTGGATTCATTGGTGGTGGTAGAGGATTTTAATGGTTTTTATAAGTGGTGGTGGTAGGGATTGGTTGGAGGGGGGGGGGGAGGAGTTTATTTGCTTAAATATATTAGTAACTAGGTTATTACCCGTGTGTCACACGGATTGAACGCTAAAAAAAGAAAACACATATAACTTTATATTCAAAACAGTTTAAATAAAATAAAGGCAAAAGTTTCCTTAACAAATGATAAATGAACAAAAAAGACTACAAATTTCCAAAAAATTCTTGGCATCGTTCGTATGTTGCCTTTATCTACCGCCGCAACAAAGGCGTCGTATAACTCAAGTGGAATCTGCAAGTTAATATTAGCATACATTGGTTAATCAGATCACATATTAGCAAAATGTATAAATAAGTAATTACTAATTAGTGAACACTTAATAGTTAATACCTGTGGAGCAACAATAGTTTTGAGATAGTTGGCCATTTCACCATTGGCAATGGAAGAAACCTTTTGTCCAGGAACATCGACTAAACAGCGAACCTCGGTGTTACTAATTGGATAAAACAAGATCGGTGAAGGACCGTGAGGATAACGTGACCATGGTTTGCATATGGAAAATTGATGTTCTCCAGAACCAGACCCACAAAGGAAGAAGGTACTTCTACCTGCAACATAATCAAGTTCAAATTTTCTTCAAGGGAAAAAAATAAATTAATGATGTGTC
Organism: Helianthus tuberosus; assembly: GCA_030545235.1. Classification (NCBI taxonomy): domain Eukaryota; kingdom Viridiplantae; phylum Streptophyta; class Magnoliopsida; order Asterales; family Asteraceae; genus Helianthus; species Helianthus tuberosus. The sequence continues at coordinate 104,655,853 of CM060431.1, read as the reverse complement.
TTGTAAAAAGACCTGTGGCTTGCAGAGAGCACGGCGCAACTTAGAAAAACAGCCATCGCACACAATGGTGAGAGGCGCGTGTGCGGCCAGTATCTGCCCATCTTTGGTTTTGTAGCACACCCCTTTAACTGTTCCGTTTTCCTCAAGTAATGAAGTTACAGTCCCTTGTTCCAGTTTAACATTGTTATTAAAATATTTGATATGAGTATGCATCTTGATTAATATATTACAAACTATACTTTGGAAGAGGTGCAGCTTTTTCCCTCATCCGTTGAATAAACCGCCCGTTGTGAAAGCTTCTTCCAGATATATCAGATTCGAACTTTTCCAAAGGATAAGAGAGTTTTGTGTTTCGGCCATCCATGTAAATGGCATAACCGAAAACTTGTTGAGCTTCAGTTCCATCCACACAATCTATAGCAACAAGTATGTACAAAGATGTCAGACAGTGATACTGGTACTGAGAATTAAGTTTGGATATCGTGGTTAGACATGAGGTTTTAGAATTAGAGATTGTGTTTAGGAAGATTAAGAGGAACTTTACCTTCAAGACCCAACTCGATCAATTTTAGATAGCCACCTGGCTGTAGAAGTTCACCCACAATTCGATCTGGTTCAGTTAAGTCCCGTTCAATCACGTGCACTCGACGGCCTTCCTGTATAAGTTAAGCAATAGCGTAAGAAATCAAGCATAGTGGGACAATTTTTGATGTTGAAATTACCCAAAAAATATGTATCCAAAATATAAAATTTCTATTAAAAAAATGATAGTGGATTACAATTTCTACATAAAAGAAGCAAATAAGATCAGTTGGTTTGAATAATATATTTAACTGGATCTGGATCTTCTTTTTTAACAACTTTTTCTTGTTCAAACAAAGAGTAACTATAGTAATAAGTTGTTTTATCAGTTGGTTTGAGTAACTAGAACACTCGGAAAAGAATTAAACATTATTTTAAAATGTCAGTCTTGTTAAGATATGTTCGATTCTGTATGCACGTATGCAAACGGCAGCCCTTATTATGTCAAATAAGAATACATAAAGATTTAAAGAAGAAAACCTGGTTTTAACCATCATGGAAGCCGCTTCAAGCAGCAGCCTTGACTGATGATCTGTGTTGTGAGCTCTTGCATATGCTACATTCTCTAATACATCATTACCATTCAACCCAAACCTGCAACATAAAAAACATGATTAAAAAATGTATTAAATAAGGTAAAAAAACATGCTGATCTTGACAACGATGTCCACCACCTGTCGGCTATCTGTAAGAGTCTTTGCGGCCTGAATGTACCTTCAACATCAATGTACATCGCCTTCCCTTCACTACCACCTTGATCTAACGGAAGCTAAGATAATAATTAATAAAACCAAAAGTCAGCACAGTTGTTATCTTTTGTAAGAGACGCGTTAATTAATGATAGTCAAAAAACACATTCTTACTTGGCAAGTTACGCATAGAGTGTGACAAAGTTGAGTCTTCCAAGAATGAAACTCGTCGTATATTTCAGTAATAGATCCGGTTTCAATTCCTCCTATTAAAAAGCACACAATGTAAATTGACCAAAACTGACCAATAATAAAATCTTGCAGAAGAATTTTAAATGGAGTAAAAAGTGTAAATTGCAAAGAAAGGTCATCGAAGCCAGTCAGAATATTTAGAATTAAAAAAATCGCGTTGACTTATAACGGCCAACAAAACGATAGCAAAGAAAGATGATTTTCGATGCTTATAGAAGAGCATATGAATTTTTTGTGTTTATCTCATTTTAGCTTTTCATTTTTACGTAATGTTGATCTTTTGTTAAGGCAGCACGGCAGATTAGCATTCATTATCAATATCAATCACGAAATGCATCTTGTATTCTCGTGGCAACATAAGGGCATGCTTTTAATATGATCGACCTCATTTACTTATTTATATAGCGGAAGTCAATGATATGATCAAGAAATATAAGACCGCGTTTTTTAACCTATGCACCACAAAAAAAAAAAAAACTAATACAGTCACAAAAAATCATCATTGGAGTTATAACGTTCCTAAATATACTAAACAAACACACGTAATAACCGTTTTAGGAAGCATCATATCAATTTACACTACCAGCATTTAATCGAACACCTGGCATGAATGAAAAACAACAGCCCTAAACAGTCCAGCAGACAAGTAACAATTCCCTAAATAATCCTAAACCAAGTTGCTACAAAATCTACGGAACTATCAGGATGAGAAACTGAACCATAACACTTCAAAAACAAAGCTTTACTCCCAGTCTGGTCAGACAAAACATGAGCAGTGGTCGTAGCCCCAGACAATTCATTCATGCAAATCTTCACCGACAATTATTGTTAAAGAAACATAAACACTTCAAGACAGTCTATATTGAAATTATGATATACACGTATTGCTAATACAATTGTTTAAAGCAAATAAATAGGTCTTGCTTAAAATGATCATAATACCCTTCCAATGTAAAAAAATGGTCTCACCTGAGTATCATACGCATTGGACACACGAGCGGCTTCCTTAAATTTTAACCATGGATGCATCGAGTCAACCTAAAAGGATGTTTTCTTGAATGGTTATCGCAAAGAATGTTGGCTCTTGGCTGACCAACCCAATTTGTTGTCTTAACCATTTCAATTTAAGTCCCTTAATGCCATGCCCATCAACCATTACTTATCCTGTAAAAACGTAATACACAACTATGAATTTTCCGAACAAAAGAAAGTCTCGATATACTTCCGCAAATAATGTGACAAAAACAATATTCTCAGAAAAATACAGAAGACTCATAGGCAAACATGGTGCTTTATAGTATGAAAAGGAAGTTGTACATATGCATGCTGGTTGAATTGAGTTAATGAAGTGTCAATTGTCACTTACATGATATAGCATCATAAACCTTTTCAATGAGGGAACAGAGCCCATGTAAATATTTGAAACTTCAAAGTAAGCAACAGAGCCCAACTGAAGGATAACCTGCCATTCAAAAAAAAGTAAAATTAACTCAAAAATCTTTTCATGGAAGGAGCTCAAATAAGAAGCTACAAATTTGCCCAATTTAAAAAGGTTTAAATACAGACTCATTGGCCAATTTGCAGAATCAAAAGGACGTGGACCACGAACATATGAATGTTGCAACTGTTTGAACAAACTTTCATCATCAGTTCATTTTTATGAGCCAATTCAATGTGTAAATCATATCAAATATAATCCTAATCGACTACCTTGATGGATTTGATGTTTGAAACCGGCGCCGGAGCAACAACCACTTATAACATACCTAGCATAACTGGCTGACTTCTGCCATGACAACTTCCAGCCATGACTCAAGCACTGCCAACTCTTTTCGGTAGACACTAAAACTGAATAAAAGAGGCACTATATATTGAAAAATAGGTTTTTTTAACAACATATTGAAAAATAACTATAAATAATAATTATAAACTATAAAAACTTAAAAAAAATAGATTAACATATTATATTAACAGATCATACATGTCGATAACCAAATTCAAACAAACAATCTTAGTTCTGATAAATAATCATCCAAACAGAGAAAACCTTAGTTTAATGGTTCCTAGGTAAATGGAGAGCAGAGTTTCAGCCCATGCTTATACATTGTTTAATTTTTTTTTATTGATTCAATTACAGCCCTATAGAGTTTCAGCCCAGCGCAGAGTTTAATGCTTTTAATTATTTTTTTATTGATAGTTTCCACTTTTTCTCTGCAGGTCATCCCATGCGACCCATGTGTATCCATTATTTTCATGCTTTTTTTTTTTAATTGGTAACTTGTCTTCCACTTTGTTGAATGCTTTTTATTATATTTTTTATTGGTAATACAGCATCTGCAGTATCTATAGGGCTGTAATTGAAGTTTAAATAAAAATTTACTCACTCGGGGGAAGGATTTTCTCACTCGGTATAAATTAAATCAAAGTTTAAATAAAAATTTAGCTCAACACAAACTCAAAATGACGTCAAATGCTAAAATAAAAGTTGAAATTACCAATCTGCATCTCCAAATATACAATTGATTCAACAATTTCCAAGCTTTTCTTCTGTGATTTTAACCGCCTTGATGCGCCCTTATACATAAAACACACTCGTACAATAAGACAAAAGATGCAAAGGGATTTTCTAAGATATAAAACAACTTGAATGTGAATATTAACAACTTACTGCTGCTGATGCATCTCGACCTAGCTGTGCAAATTGCAAACCCATGGCTGGTTGATTGGCCATAAAACGGGCTGTTGAAGGGTTCCTGTTGGTTGCAATTGCTTGCCAAATAGGTTTGGACCTCCATAAACTCTGTTTTGTTAATTTAAATCCCTGCAAATGTGATACAAGGAGTGAACAAATTTCTGTAAGGAAATAATTCCGACTCACCAAGCACAACGTACGGTTAATATTCATCACAGTCCAACCTTCTATAGCAAGTGACTTAACAAGCAAATGTCTTAAAAGTTGGAGCCAAAATCAACTCAGAGCCTGTAGTTGTGTGGAATGATTCTACAGAGACACATCTCATTTAACTCGTGACCTAATTTAATTAAAAAAATAGCATTAGTAAGGCATTGAAGTTAAATACAGGACTGATGTCATGATATACTAAAAAAGAAGCGATATATTGAATTCTTCGGCATGGTTAAACATCAAACTGTGTTACCAGAAGCATGTCAGAGAAATTACAGATCAAATGATATAACAGATCTAAAGAAAACACTAACAATCAAACGTAAATTGTATATATCTAAACCGATTGAACAACTCTTGCATTGCACACATATATCCATTCTGAAACCAAATTCAAATCTTTTCCACCATCTCTCAGCGCCACCACTCTTGTAACTTATTACTTATGACTTCTGACCATCGCGTTGTCTTCAACCCGCTTCCTGCTACATACTGGAAGATTAAAAAAAATAAAACATTCCACACAAACAATTAAGAACACTGAAAAAAAAAAAACAGAATTAGCCAGCAAAAAACCCTAATTCAATTGTTGAAGATCAATAAACTTATTTACAATCCAACTTCAAGTCAAACCCATATGCCCAATTATCAAAATCACATAAACCCTAAATTCATATTGCAAATCATCAACAGGAACCCTAAAATCTGAGTAATAGATAAATAACAGATTCGTACCTTGGTGTCGACGATATTTAACTATCAGAACCGAAAAGCAATCGAAGATCAAGAAACCCTAGGTCAGAACGAATGAAGATCAATTAAATCAACAACTAAAAGGAAGATCGAATGTTAAAGAATGATAAAATCATCATGGTTAATCGAAATAATTGTTGATCTAACCTTGATCTGAAGATCTTTGAGGAGCCGAACCTTGATGTTGAAGATAGTTGAGAGCCGATTTAGAGATGGAGAGCAGAAACTTATGATGGAAGAATAAAACCTAGGAGGCGGAGATGTATGAATGAAGATTAGAGAAGTCGGGTTATAAGTTTTATATACGGAAGGAAAGACCATATATCCGACCCAAAAACTTTCGGATCCCGCGTCCAAATGAAGTGTTTGGTTTCTGTAATATTGACACATAGGATTTTGCTGATGTGGCTAGTGTATATCTTTGCCAAGTGTCCCCATGGGTTAGCTATTTATTAGAGGAGATAGAAGTTACTAACCTACCCCTATGTGCAAGACACATATCATACTTAACTGAAATTTCTAACCTGATTAATGCTAAAGGACGTACAATCTAATGAGTTTTTCAAATAAAGAATGGTGATTGTAATTATTGAAGTTAAATGACACACTTACAATCTGATACAAATATAAAGGACGAAAAATGTAATTTACCCTATAATAAGTTTTAAAATAATCACATATAAAAAAATGTTATCAAGTGACATGTTTTAAAGTGTTATATATATATTAAAATAAGTTTTAAAATGATCATATATCAAAATAATTTTGTTAATTTGACATGCACGATAATAAGACACGTCAAAATGAAGTTAGCACATTTTGCCTTTTAAACCACGTCCAAAGGTTATTCAAAGTTTTTTTTCGCTTGATATTAAAAATGGTAGTAAAATATTTTAATATCTTGATTCAAAGTTATCTTTTCTAGAATAATTAACATGTCACTTTTCAAATTTGGTTGCGTAAAGTTAACACATACCCTTTTCAGCCTAATAAGATACTTGTATTTGTAGGAATCATTTCTTTTATTATTATTATTATTTTTTTTTTTTTTTTTTTTTAACAAATTTTAAAATTTATTACTGTAAGAACTGGCCGAGTTACATCAATATCGCAGGTAAGCGAGCAACAAGCTGCGCCGCTACCCCTTTCTGAATAGCAAACCCTAGCCTATTAAAGACAAACCCCCGCCCCCCTGTTGATGAGCAACTGCTGTGGACAACCTTTTGGACCCTAGTCAACAAACGGATAGCTTCTGGGGCTAGGGAGCCAAAGGTGTCGAAGGCGAAGGGGACAAATGCATGTTGGTTATCAGCACATGCTTTAGCGTGTTTATCCACCTTTTTTGATTCCGCTTTTCTTATAGCCTGTCCAGCTACAAACCCGCTTCCCCTTAAACCAGCTAACGGGGAGACTCCTGTGAGATCCACACAAGCATGTTTCCCTCCCGCCCAGCCAAAGACGAGCAGATCCGCTGGTCTCAATGTAGATCTCCCTTCCATGGGATCTGTAAGGAAATTCACAGGGGCCTCCTTCTTGGCAGAAATCCCAGCTCTCCTCAAGATGTCCCCCAAAACATCCCTCACCCAGTCATGCCGATATTTGAAACCAGGGAGCTCCTTACAGTGAACAGCATGCTCCCCGTATTTATCCATGCAGGCTGTACGGCAGATTGGGCAGATCCCGTCTTCTGGATACATAGGGATCATCAGCCGGTATTTGAGAATAGTCCTATACTCAACAGCCGACATGCATTGCCCCAGCCCCTCGATCGGGATAACAGTCAAAAAGTCTTGTGCATGGGGGCCTTTCAAGCACTCAATCACCGCCTTCTGGCGGGGAGACAAATCAAATGTTTCTCCCAGACTCCGAGCGATTTTGTCAAATAGGGCATTCGCCAAAGTTTTTTGTGGCTTTGGGGGGGCGGTGTCCATATTAGAGAAACCGCCAATATCAAAGTCTGGAAGAGAGACACTTAAGTACCCAAGGGCCTGTTGGTAGTCTACATCAAGCTTACCAACCCCACTGTTCCGAAGGATATGGTCTTGCAATACACACGACTGAGCTCTAGACGCCACAAAAGCATAAACTCCAACATCCCGAGCTGAGAGGAGGCCTAAACCACCCAGACGCATCGGCAAAGATGCCAAACGCCACTGAAGGTCACCGAAGTAGGACCCCCCGCAAACAACAATGTCTTCGATAGCCTCTCGGAGACCATTGTCAAAACGGGATACCGCATTTGCCATGAATTGGGGTTGGCAGGTCCGCAGCCCAAACAGTAACTTAGCTACCCCCATGCATGACCTTAAAAGAAGAAGCTCGCACTGGGGGTTCTGGAGGCAGGGCAAGAGTTTTATTATTACTTTTCATTTACAAATATTCAAGTATTACAACAGAGCCATAACATACGTTGATGAAAAACGTAATTTTTAAATTGAAGATCATATAATAATCGTTTTTTCTTTATATCAGCTATTCTACTAACAATAATTCCATAGGTAAAAACAACTACTTTAAACATAGTAAATAAGTGAACAATAAAAAAAATTATCGGTTGTATGGTCAACGTCTCAACTATCGTGCTAAGCCTCGCTAGTTCCGGTCGTATTATACCAAAAATATGTTCTATGGAAAAATGTTGTAGTATGCATATGGTTTGGTTTTGATAAAGTTTTAAATCTGGTTCTACTTTTTTTTTTTCTTTTAAAGTATATAGTAAACAAAATATAAAATTATGTTTTATAAAGAGTAAAATTCAATTTTGCTCCTTAAGGTTTGACAAAAACATCCATTTTCCTCCAAAAGATTTAAAACATCGATTTACCTCCAAAAGTTTTATCAATTGTTACGTTTTTATCCAAGCCTCTAACAACATCCAACTCCTTTGTTAAGTCTAACCCGTGAGTCTGTCATGTGATGGGTATCTTTGTCATTTTCCGTACTAAAATAAAATATCCCTACACAAATACTAAAAAAAACCCTACACAAAAACCCAGTAGTTCACATCAGTTCGCTATCTTCAAAAACTCATTCCATAGCGAACTGACGTGAACTACTGGGTTTTGTGTATGTTTTTTTAGTATTTGTGTAGGGATTTTTTATTTTAGCATGGAAAATGACAAAAATACCCATCACGTGATAGACACACGGGTTAGACTTAACCAAGGAGATTGATGTTGTAACCAACTGGGGTGTCCCAGTTGGCCTGTCCCACCCTTCCTCTTCATAGAGACCCGGGTTCGACTCCAGGGATGGTCACCAGCCACCCACCTCTTCACAGGGGAAACGGATTGACTCGGGACAGGGGATTTACCCCCAGGTGGCTATGGGGCTGTGCTACCTGCGGAGTGAGTTCACTCCGGCGGCTGGGAGATCCGTGGAATATCCCCCCCCAAGGAGATTGATGTTAAAAGTTTGGATAAAAATGAAACAACTAATAACACTTTTGAAGATAAATCAATATTTTAAATCTTTTGGAGGAAAATAGATGTTTTTGTCAAACCTCACAGGGAACAAAATTGAATTTAACTCTTTTATAAAAATAAGAACATTTTGATAGACTAATCAAAGTTTCTTTTTCTTTTTTTATATATACATATAAAAATTTTAGATGTTATCTGGTTAATAATTGTTCTTGCCCGTCCCTAATTTTATATTTCACACACTGAATGGCTCATTTAATAAAATATTTACGATGAGTACTAGCATCTTCTAGCTTCTTCAATCTTTTTTAGAGAAAATATTGAAATAGACATGTAAACTTTACACAAGTTAAAACAATGTTAATATTAGGGGTATAAATAAGTCAAGTCTCAAACTCCCTGAAATTCAAGCTTAACTATTTTAGTTTAGAGAGGTTAGTTTTAACTTGTCTCATTTAAATTTTAGAATATGAGTGGGAGGACATGAAAAGGGGGTATTAAGCATTATGTGGTAGCCACGTCGGCAAAGGGGCATGATAAGAAAAACACGGGATGGTGTTGGACGTGAAAAAGGGTCCACCTTTTGTTAAAAAAAAAAACCTCATCAATCACAAAACTTCTATCACAAACCAATCAACTCGCGTCACATCACCAACAAAATTGCCCTCCACGCTGGTGGAGAACCTCAAGCCCCATCCACAACCAGTGGCGAAGCTTGGATTTTTCGGCCGGGGGGGTGAAAACATATATACCAAAAAATTTCTATAGAACCGGGGGGGTGAAAACGTATATACCCACAAATTTCTATACGAAAACTACATATATAACACTACTGAGCGAAAAATCCCGGGGGGCGGACGTCCCCCCCCCATTAAGCTTTGCCCCTGTCCACAACACCGCCCTCCACGCCATACGCGGGGTGGTGTACCCAACGTGGAGGGGCTTCCACGTAACATTTTCATGCCGAATTGCATGTGGTCTTATTACTTTATCCATCTTTTATAGATTTTTATATTATTAAGAAGACCTTTTAACAAGTACAATTTATTTTAGTGCATCTCCTAGACACCTATTAATAAAAAAAACTTATGAAATTAAGAAATTAGAATGACAAAGTATAAACCTTTAGTTTTTTTCATCCCAAACAAGCATTTTCATAAGTGATAAGATTATGTTTGGCCCAAATAAACCCTAGAATATATTCCCCCGAACTACTTTTTGTGTGGCGGTGGTGGAGTGGTGGGGACTAACAAGATTGCACATGAGGCACTTTGAGCGAACCTTGGCTTGCATAGTTGTGGCCAAAGCCAAAGAACCAACACTTGTGTTAAAGTGGGCATACTTTTGTGCTTTTTATAGCCTCCACATGTGGCATGCACTTCTTGAAGGCAATACAAGCCAATACATGTGCCTCCACTGTTAATTCATGTGTGGGTGGAGAGTAAATAGTAACCTAGTGACACTTTGGTTGATTCTTGCACTTTGATTGTTAACATTCTTTTATGTTAATTGATGCATGTTTTGTTAGATATGTTACATATCGGTTACTTAATCAACATTTTGTTAGATTTGTAGATATAGAGCCAAGTGCCCAAGTTAGTGTTAAACCTCGTTTTCAATAGCAATTTATATGTAGATGGTTATTAGTGTCACTTGTATAACCTCGTTTTCATATGTAAATGGTTTTTTTTAACGGTAAATTTCTTTTATTTCCTGTTGTCTGTGAGACTTGAAACCAATACCTCCCCCTTTCACAATGTAAATGTTTTTTTTTTTTAACGGCAAATTTCTTTTATTCCCTGTTGTCTGTGAGACTTGAACCCAAGACCTCCGATGGATCACCACCCCATTATATGTAAATGGTTACTAGTGTCACTTTTATAGTCTTGATGGAGGGTAACATGGTAATTGGTAAGTATTATAAGGTTTAACTAGTAAAATTATGGGGCTGTTTGGCTAAGCTTTTCAAAATGACTTATTTGCTTTTCTGAAAAGCAAATAAGTCAATAAGCTGTTTTGAAAAGCTTTAAAATGGAGCTTTTCAAAATGACTTATTTGCTTATTTGCTTTTCAGAAAAGCAAATAAGTCATTTTGAAAAGCTCCATTTTAAAGCTTTTCAAAACAGCTTATCCCAGAAAGCAAATAAGCAAATAAGTCATTTTGAAAAGCTTAGCCAAACAGCCCCTATATTTCTATTAAAAATATTTAAATATAAAAAAAATATAAGAAGAAGCTTAAAAAACGTGGTTGTGTTATTTATTTCGCTTTGTTAAGCCATTAACACGAAAAATATGTGTTTTCTAAAACCTTCTATATTATCAAAATCTTATCAAATAACTAATTATTTTTCATTTCGAAGAAATATGTGTCTTTTAAAACCTAATATAATATCAAAATCTTATCAAATACTAATTATTTTCATTTAGTGTTAGTTTTTATGTCTTGACAAAGCGAAACAAATAACACAACGAATTTAAAAAATGACATTTGAAGTTGAGTTTAAGAATAATGGATAATTTTAAACAAACTCATGAGTATATTTGATACTCGAAAAACAATGAGTAATCATGTATTCGATGGATATTAGCGGTATAACGTTTATAATTAGATATGAAACTATGTCTACACATGTAATTAACAAAGTAATTACATAAAAACTACGGATAACAATCGAACCTGAATTTGATGGATAAACCTGAAATATTTGAAACGAGTTTGGGGTCAAGTAATCAGGTATGATACTTTTTTTTGCGGGTTTGGAATGGGTACAAGATTTGGAGATATACCATTTACTCGATTATATACCCGAATAATTTATTTTTTAACTTTTAAATATGTATAGATGATACATCATTTTTTATCATCAAGGCAGTTGAATCATCACCAGGCATAGACTTTTGTTACAATCTTTTTATAACATCTAAAATGTTAACCATAGGTTTGAAGCAGAGTTAATAAATAAATATCCAATAATTTTGGTGGGGAAGTTAGAAGAACTGTGGATGAAGCCGCCGCTGGATCTGGTAAATGAAGCCGCCACGTGTCGGTGAGTGATGAAATAGGGTTGCATTTCAGTCGGCCTCCACCACCTCATTCATTCCTTTCCTCCTGACTTCCCAAATTTCTGGCACAGCACAGCTCAATTCATAATCCAAAAACCCTAATTTCTCTCTTCTCTTCTTCAACAACTTGTTCTGATTTTTCAAATTTTGCTTCACTCGCTACGATTAACGCGCCACAAGTTTCGTACGGAGTAACAGTCGCTTCATGATCTCATGATTTGTAAGTAATTTGTTTTTTTAGGTGTTTATTGTAGGATGATAGATAGATGAATTTTGAAGTAGATATGAGTTAAGAGTTATTTCGCATATATTCATAGGCTATTTGTTTGCTGTATCTCCTTGTTTAAGTTTATTGAAGGTTTCTGAATTCCAGCTGCTGATCCAAACTTGTAGTTGTAGCGTTGTCTGGTGTTTGTTGTCAAAAACTGAAATGATGATTTACTTTAGGGCTTGCTAGCGAGCTTCATTTCAGTAATTATTAGTCAGTAGTAGTATATGTATAGCCTGTGTATGAAACTTATGTTGATCGATCGAGAGAGAGAGAGAGAGAGAGACAGTTATGAGAGCAGTGGCGGAGCTTGACCAAAAGTTTTTTGGGGGGGGGGGGGGGGATGGGATCCAATTTATATATTATATAAATATTTAGGCAAAATTAATTGGGGCGATCCTTTATAATTTTAAAATTTTTGGACGAAAAATTGGAAATTTTATACTTCTAACTGAAACATTGGGAGGGGCGGGTGCAACCCCGGGTATCAACTGTCCTTCGTCCCTGTATGAGAGCATCTAGTTAGTTGAGGTGATTATGGTTGTTACCTCTATATACAGAGGATGTAGACATCCTCTATTACCTCAACTAACTAGATGCTTTTTAACCGACTCTCTCTCAATCGATATAAGCTACATACACAGACTATACATATACTACTACTCACTAATAGTAATTCAGTTGTTTGTGTTTTAGATTGAAGCAAAATAAGTTTAACATTTTCACTGTGTGAGTCAAGTTAAATTCCTAATCTAGATGTTCATGTTTTGGATCTTATTTAGTTAAAATTAATATGAACTCCATGAATTTGTTTGTCTATCTGTAGAATTGGATTCTATTTGTTGATTATTATTTTTTAATTTTCAGGGTGAGATTTGAGTCATTTGATCCTAAGTTATAAAAATGCTGTTGTTTGTCGATGGTTGGCGTATCTATACTTGAGGCTCGAGGCGTTGGTGCTGTTGGTTGTAGTTTTCAAGTCACTTTGGGTGGTTTTGTTTTTCTTATTTGACTAATGGCTGATGACAGCCAGCATACAAGTTGGCTTGCTTCTGGTTTGGCTCTAATATTGGACGGTGAAGATAAGAAGGAGAGTAGTCAGAAAAGTCGTCTTCTCTCGTACTGTGATGATTTTGGTGAACAGTCACTTGAACGGACGCTTGAACATGTGTTCGACCTCCCGTCGAAAACGATTAATTTGCTGACATGTCAAGTTGATTCTAATGTAATTTGCTCTATTATAAAAAATGATTACTTGAAATATCATAAAACGTTATTGACTGTTGACACTTCAAGAGAAGGAGCGTCTGCCAGTGTTGACGGTTCTGGGCCTTACATTGTTAAAATTGAAGAATCGAGCGTGTGCGGTGAATTTCAACTTATAAAACTGCCTTTGTTAATTGAAAGCCACGCGGTATTCAGTAGTGCGCGAGCAAATGCATGTGTATGGAAAGGTAAATGGATGTATGAAGTAACTCTAGAAACCGCTGGTTTACAACAGCTTGGATGGGCTACTATTTCTAGCCCTTTTACAGAACACACAGGTGTAGGTGATGCGGATGATTCATATGCATTTGATGGAAAACGGGTCATCAAGTGGAACCTAAATGCTCAACCGTATGGCCAGACATGGGTTGTTGGCGATGTCATTGGATGCTGCATAGATTTAGAAGCTGATGAAATTTCATATTATAGAAACGGTGATTCTCTTGGTGTAGCGTTTAACGGAATAAAGAAAATGGTTCCTGGGCTAGGGTATTATCCCGCAATTTCTCTTTCTCAAGGCGAACGGTGTCATTTGAATTTTGGGGCCCGCCCATTTAGCTATCCTATTCAAGGGTTCCAACCGATTCAAATCCCACCATCGACAAATCCGTTAGCTGTTGGTTTGTTTCATTGCTTTTCAAAGTTGTTGAATATGTGGCGAGGGGAGAACAACAGTTATAGCTCTATGGAAAAGCTAAGAAGTTTAAAACGGTTTATGCCTATTAACGAGTTATATAATCCCGTTTCTCGTGGAATTTGTATGGAGTTATTCTCAATTCTTAACGCAAATGCAGAGTGTGTGGAATACATAAGCTGGGGCCCGCTTCTTTCTTTTCTCATGGATGTTTTCCGGGATCAAGCACCTCATGATTATGAAAGTTTGGATAAAGTACTTGATGTTCTACTTGATTTCCCGGGGTCCACATTGATGTTTGAACACCTCATCTCTGCTCTTTCTTACCATTGTAAGACTGCATCTATTGTGTTACGTGAGAGTCCATATTCGGGTTCATATCCATATCTTGCATTGGCATGTCACATGTTAAGACGTGAAGATTTGATGGTGGTTTGGTGGAAGATGTCTGATTTTGAGTTTTTATTTGAAGGATTTTTGTCTCAGAGATGTCCAAATAAACAAGATCTTCAGCATATGATACCTGCTGTATGGTGGCCTGGTTCATGTGAAGATGTTTCTCATGAAAGTAGCATGATGTTGACCACTAAAACGCTGACTGAAGCAATTAATAAGGTATAGTTTTTCTCTGATCCATCTCATATAGACCTATATTCTATCGTGTGAACTGTAAGTTCATTTTGATATTATATAACAAAAGAGGGTGTCTTAGGAATAGTTCCTAAGACACAACCTCTATTTTTAAATTATTTTTCTTCATCAAGTTTACAATAATGCCATCCAACAAATGTTTTTTTTTTCTTTTTCTTTTTGTGTTTTAACCCTTCAACTTTTAGCATTGCCACTTACACCCACTCAGCTTTCTAAAAACTTTTGTAAAATGTCATTTTGACCCCCCTCAAGTTTTACGTGCTTCTTTTAATGTACGCGGGTCAAATATAATACGCCTTCGTGCTTATTTTTATGTACGTTTTTGGTTGGTCTACGTTTTGTTCGGAAACGAGTCGGGTCAAATATAATACGTTTTCACTAGGCGGTATAAATTTGAGTTACTTTACGTTTCGACTCCTCTGCAACGCGTGGTATCATTCTTTAACGTAAAAAAACACTATTTTCTTAAGTGCTTAGTTTTAAGTACGTTTCGTTATAAATCCAAGTTGGTTTACGCTTCGACGTAAATTTTCTCGGAAATGAGCCGGGTCAAATATAATACGTTTTCGTGCTTATTTTCATGTGCGTTTTCAGTTGGTCTACGTTTTGACGTAAATTTTGTTCAAAAACGAATCAGGTCAAATATTTGATGGTATAAGTTCGAGTTACTTTAAGTTTCGACGCTGCCGCAACGAGTGGCGGGTCAAAATACTAGTTTTGTGTTATTTATTGTTTTCTACTAGAGCAGCATAATGAAAAGAGCCTTAGCACTTAACTACAGGCTTAAAAAAGTTAATAAATAAACTTGTATTATGTTTTCAGTTAATAAAAAGCATCATGAATTCAGTATACACACCCGTTTTGCAGATTGAGGAGAAACATCGGGACCTATGTTGTCTAGTCATGCAATTCATTCCACCCGTAACTCCTCCTCAGTTACCAGGCTCCGTTTTCAGAACATTTTTACAGAACATTATATTAAGAAACAGGGGAGCAGATCGCAACATACTGCCACACGGTGTATCAAGCAATTCCGTTCTTGTTTCTTTGTTCACTGTTATACTTCATTTCTTATCAGAAGGATTTGCAGTAAGAGGGTGTGGTTGGATGTTGGGTTCTGGAACTAGTGGGGGGCCCACTGTCGGGTTTCTTCACAGAGGTGGTCAACAAAGTTTTCCACTTCCACTAATTCTTAAACACGACCCTCACCGAGTTGAGATCTCAAGGCTCGGTGGGTCCTACAGTCATCTAGCTAATTTCCACCCTGTGAATGTGGACCCTGAAGCTGAAGTGGTTCAGTGGGAGGAAGGGTGTGTAGATGATGTGGACCCAGAAACCAGAATAACACATTTAGGGATTCAGAAGCCGTGTTGTTGCTTAAGTTTGGACGCTAATTTTTCACGGATTTCTAAGAATCCTTTTAGATATACGGCTAAAGCTTCTCAGAGCCATTGCAGTTCCATTCCGGAGAGATCCGCTCAGGTGGCTGCTGAATGCAGTTCTGGCAATTTGAATGATGACATGGCGGATAAACCTAGCACGAGTGACCAGTCGGATTCCGAGTTTGGTTATCTCCTGGTGCAGCAAATGAGGGTTGTAGCGTTAGAGAGTACTTCATCTTCGTCAACGTTAAAAGAGGAGGAGCTTTTGGATGCCCTGCTCTTGTTGTACCATTTGGGCGTTGCGCCAAATTTCAAACAGGTTATATATATATATATATTATCTTTTTTAATATTGTAAAATGTAAATCTTGCTTGTAAGACGAAGTTATTTGTCTAACATGGGTGGTTTTGACTTTTGACTGCAGGTGTCAGGTTACATGACTCTTCAGTCACATTCAATATCCCAGTTGGAAGAAACAGATAGACAAATAAGAGAACGAGGCGGAGGTGAACAATTAAGGCAGCTGAAAGAGGCCCGAAATGTCTACCGTGAAGAGGTTATAGATTGTGTGCGCCATTGTGCTTGGTAAATATATCTTTTTAATTTTTTTTATTGTTTGGAAATTTCCATTGTATGTGTTCTGCACTGGTGCGATCCATGTTTGACCTTTAATATACTTCTATTTGACCTTAAAATATAAGCCTGAATACAAATATAAAGTCCTAAGGGAAAAAAATATTAAGCGACAGTGAAACATTTTATTTAGAGTAAAATGCCATTTTCTTCTTTGAGGTTTGGCCAGTTTTTCGACTTTCGTCCAAATGTTTGTATTTCTGAATCTGGATCCAAAAGGTTTGAAATCTTACCGTTTACATCCGGCTTGTTAACTCCATTTTTCTTCGTTAAGTCAGAGGGGTATTTCTGTTTTTTGTTAACTTAAAGGGCAATTTGGTCTTTACCACGGGTATTCAGTCTTTTTACATAAAGTGAAAAAGACTGAATTGCTCTTTAAGTTAACAAAAAAGACAGAAATACCCCTGACTTAACGGAGAAAAATGGATGGAGTTAACGAGCTGGATGAAAATGGCAAAGATTTCAAACCTTTTGGATACAGATGCGGAAAAACAAACATTTGGACGAAAGTCGCAAAATTTGCCAAACCTCAGGGGACGAAAATAGCATTTTACTCCTTTATTTATTAAATTCGTATCCATGTTTGTATCGTAGGTACCGTGTCTCTCTTTTTGCCAGTTGGAAACAAAGGGGAATGTATGCAGCATGTATTTGGATTTCTCAGTTGCTTCTGGTTCTTAGCAAAATGGATTTGGTTTTCAGTTATGTGCCTGAATTTTATTTAGAAACTCTGGTACGCCATTGAACCCTCATAATATAAACTTTCACTTTTTTGCGTTACCCGAAAAATTTTTGAGGTTATTAAACCCTCTTGATCTTGCTTTGCAGGTTGATTGTTTTCATGTTTTGCGAAAGAGCGATCCTCCTTTTGTCCCTGCAGGAATGTTTATAAAACAAGGACTTGGTTCATTTGTACGTTCCTCTTTTTCCATGTTTGTAAGTTTATAACTACGGATATAAACTATTTACATATAAACTAATGTTTTCTATGTTTTTTTATTCAGGTTACTTTTGTGGTTACCCATTTCAGCGACCCGAGAATATCAAGCGCAGAACTAAGAGATCTACTTCTGCAATCAATTTCTGTATTAGTTCAGTACAAGGAGTTTTTGGCTGCTTTTGAGAGCAACCGAGCAGCAACTCGTAGTCTCCCAACATCACTTTTATCAGCGTTTGATAACCGATCATGGATTCCTGTAACCAATATACTAGTAAGATTATGCAAAGGTTGCGGGTTTGGATATTCAAAGCACGGAGAGTCTTCATCGGTTTCTAGCGTGTTTCAGGTGAGAGTTTACCACATTGCTTTTAGTAGAGCAGGTCAGGCAGGTTGATTCTTGATTCTTGTGAAACAACTAGTATTTTGACCTGCCGCGCGTTGCGACAGCGTCGAAACTTAAAGTAACTCAAATTTATACTGTCAAATATTTGACCCAACTTGTTT
Organism: Helianthus tuberosus; assembly: GCA_030545235.1. NCBI lineage: Eukaryota > Viridiplantae > Streptophyta > Magnoliopsida > Asterales > Asteraceae > Helianthus > Helianthus tuberosus. Next base: position 104,637,908 of record CM060431.1, on the reverse strand, counting down.
CCGAACAAAATTTACGTCAAAATGTAAACCAACTGAAAACACACACAAACAAAGGCACGAAAAAACGTATTATATTTGACCCGACTCATTACCGATAAAAATTTACGTCGAAACGCAAACCAACTTGGATTTATACCGAAATGTACTTAAAAAATAAGCACGTAAGAAGATAGTGTTTTTTTTTTAAGTTAGAGAATGACCTCACGCGTTGCGCGGCTTTGAAACGTATAATAACTCGAATTTATACCGCCTAGCGAAGACGTATTACTTGACCCAACTCGTTTCCAAACAAAATTTATGCCAAAACGTAGACCAACCGAAAACGTACATAGAAATAAAACCGGAAACGTATTATATCTGACCAACGTACATAAAAATAAGCACGTAAAACTTGAGGGGGGTCAAAATGACATTTTACAAAGTGTTTAGAAAAGTAAAGGGGTGTAAGTGCCAAGGCTGAAAATTGAGAGGTCGAGGTAAACAAAAATACAAAGAAAAAAATAAGAGTGAATTGCAAGAATTGTCCTTTATCTTTATGCCTCTTTGCAGGCGGTGTCCTTTATGTTTAAAATTGACGAGTTTTGTCCTTTATGTTTAAAAATAAAGCACATTTTACCCTTTGGGCCTAACCCAGTTAGTTTTTTTCATTAAATCTTGTCATGTGCCTTGCACATGAGGGCAATTTTGTCATTTTAACGAAGCAGGGACTAAATGTGTAAAAAGATATAAATTCTCTCTCCCCCTCTCTCTTCTCTCTCACACACCAACAACCGTCTACCCTCTGTCCATCACCAACAACCGCCACCAAGCACCACCAACAACCGCCACTCTCTCTCTCTCACACAGGCTTCACTAACCACCACCGTATACCACCGCTACCACCACCCTTCACATCCACCAAGGAAACCCAAACCAATCCTCTAAGCAATCCACCGGAAACACTAACCCCGCCTCAAAAACAACCCACCAGAAAACGCTAACCCTATCACCGCAGTCGTCATGTCGCTGCTGCTACTGTTGCTGCCATCACGTTGCTGATGTGGTGGTCGCAAATAAGTTTCCGGCGGGTTGGGGATAAATGGTTTCTAGCGGGTTGGGACTAAGCGTTTGATTCTAACACTAGTACACCGACGATTATACTCTTCAACTTGCTAATCTTGAAATTTATTAGGTAGATGGGAGTGCAGCTAAAAAGGGCTTCAATAGTTGTTGTTTTCGTGGGGTTGGAGGTTTTGAAACAAGTGAATGAAGTTGGGTGGATGATGACATAGGCAAATGAATAATTAAATGGGGAAGGTTCAAGTTAGTGGTAACAGATTTGTGTATGATGGATGAAATTGCAGCTTTGATTTTGGTGGGGTTTCAACAGACATGTGGGTGTTTGTTGATTAAGATAAAAGGAGTGTGACGGTGGGTGGTTAACGGCTGCGAAAAAGAGAGAGATAGATGGGTGGGTTGGGTTGGGTTGGAGGTGGTGATAAGTGGTGGTGAGAGCAGGTGGTGGTAAGTGGTGGTGGGTGGATGGTGGTGGTGGTGGATGGTGATAGAGAGAGAAAGATGGAGAACTTTTTATTTATATATATTTTATTTCTTTTGTTTTAAATGTTTTGGTATTTAAGTTATTTATATATTTAGTTCCTAGAAAGATGAAATGACAAAATTGCCCTCACATGCAAGTCACATGACAAGATTTAGCGAAAAAAACTAACTGGGTTAGGCCCAAAGGGTAAAACGTGCTTGATTTTTAAACATAAAGGACAAAACTCATCAATTTTAAACATAAAGGACACCGCCTGCAAAAAGGCATAAAGATAAAGGACAATTCTTGCAATTCACTCAAAAAATAAAACTCAAAGACAAAAACCAAGGGCAATTTTGTAAATTGTAGCAATATGATATTATTATTCTACTGTAGCGACGTTTGTTAATTGTTATATATAAAATTCCTGATGTTTATTGTCAAAACAGAAATTATTACGTGAGGTTTGTCTGAAAGATGAAGAATTGTTTTCAGCGTTTCTCAATCGCCTTTTTAATAATCTAAGCTGGGCAATGACGGAATTCTCGGTTTCCATACGAGAAATTCAAGAAAAAGGCCAGGTACACGGACAATCGTCTTTCTCAAACTAATTGTGTTTTGTCTGGTGATACATTTTTTTTACAAGAATGAACATTCTCTTTTGCAGATGATCGAGTTTCAGCAGAGGAAATGCGGTGTTATATTTGATCTTTCAAGCAATCTCGCAAGGGTACTAGAGTTTTGTACTTGTGAGATTCCTCAGGCTTTTTTGTCAGGGGCAGATACGAACTTGCGCAGATTAGTCGAGATGGTTGTTTTTGTTCTCAATCATTTGACTTCCGTTGCTGACCCGGAGTTCTTTGACTCGTAAGTTTCTTCTTTTTATTGACTCTTAGATTTATTCAAATTTATTAACTAGTTTCATTGCTTCTACAGGATACTTAGAAGGCCTAATCAAACTCCAGAAAAAGTCAACAGAGGCATGATTTTGGCACCTTTAGTAGGTATCATCTTGAATCTGTTGGATGCGAGCCTTGTAACAGACACCGGCGAGCAGAACGATATTGTCGGCATTTTTGCTAGCATGGACTGTGCTGATACTCTTATTTCGGGATTCCAGTACCTATTAGAGTTCAATTGGGTTAGTACCCATCACTTTCGATATACGTTTATTCAAAAATTTAGATCATTTTTTAGAGAGTTAAGTGCCATTTACATCCCTGTGGTTTGTCCACTTTTGCCATTTTAGGCCATTTTTCAAAATTGTATTATTTTCCTCCTGGGCATTCTCGATACGTGCCATTTCAGTCCAAAAAACTAACCCCACTTAAAAACCTCAGTTAGCTCAGGGGTAAAATGGTAATTCTATATTTTTATTTTATTTTTTAATTTTCTTCAATTCTTTTAAAAAATAAAGCAACAGAATTTCTTTATACATATTTTTTTAAAATTCTGCTGCTTCATTTTTTAAAAGAGTTGAAGAAAATTTAAAAATAAAATAAAAATATAGAATGATCATCTTTACCTAGGGTTAGTTTTTTGGACTCAAATGGCACGTTTGGAGAATGTCAGGGAAGGAGGAAAATGATAACAATTTTGAAATTTGGCATCAAAATGGCAAAAGTGGACAAACCACAGGGACGTAACTCTTTTTTAGATGATATAACATCTTAAGATCATATTTGACACATTAGTTGTGCCTGTTTTGAAGTAATTTTCTCTCACATATTCTTGCATCACTTTGCCAGGCTGGCACCTTTAAGGGGGATGTTCATTTCACAAAACTCCGGCGGTTAGAAGATTTATCCAGCCATCTTATCTCGAGAACAGAGTACAAGAGGGTGGCCCACAAAGAAGAAACCGAAAGTGATGATAATGTGTGCTGCATCTGCTACAGGTGTGAAGCAGATGCCAAATTCTTACCATGCACACATGTTTCATGTTTTGGCTGCATAAATCGCCATCTCATCAATTGCGAGAGGTGCTTCTTTTGCAATGCGACAGTACTTGAAGTCGTTCAGAACGATGCAAAAAGTTGGGAAATATAACTTTAGCTCTAATTTAGTTTACTTGGACAAAAAGAAATGGATAAACTTAAAAAGACTGGTTAGTTATAGATAGTGTAAATAGTCATATACATGGAATATGTTAGTGGTATAAGTGCTGTACTGTTGGCACTGTACTCGGCTGCTTATAAATTTTGTAGAGGGGGCCGAGGGCGATTATTTTTTGGTATATGTTTTTTTTATTAAGTTCAGAACAATTCAGGTGTGACAATTTGCTGCTGCTGCTGCTGAGGTACAAATAAGTGAATCTCTACAGTTATAATTTTCTGGATATGAAAGAGAAGGGTTTAATTTTGTAAATAGAGTTTGTATCTGATGTATCTTATTGGCAGTGTGATCCAACAGGTGTGTCAATAGGAAATTTTAAGATCCATAATAATATCATCTGAATTTGGATTATTTTCTAGTGTTGTATTTTGTTTACTATTCTCAAAGAGGGGTGTAAGAGAACTGAACGAACACAAATACGGCTTGTCAAGTTTTCTGCTTCTGTTGATGTACAATCATTTCATAGATTAACGGATTATCCAAACTCGTTAAAATTCAAATCCACTTATTTGTAATTGATAATATATCTATTTTATAACGTTTAAGATTCAAGGCTATCATATAAGTTCACAAACGACAAGTTTGTTCATGTTCTTCATTTAACTAAAAGGACATTAGATCTTGTTCATGTTCGTTTATTTGTTAAACAAACATTCTGTCGAACAGATTGTCAATTCATTTCAACATTTATCCGAACCACACAAACTTTTATTACATGCTACAAATTACAACGTTACATGGAGAATCAAAACTGACTGATCTAAAATGTATGAAGGAAAACATACTGTATATTCACAAGGTGTGACCAAAAGAGCAAGGGCATAATCGTCAATCTTTTTTTTCGTGGTGTCTGTCAGGGGTGGAGTCTATGCCTAAGCACTTGAGACAAGCATGTTTTGCAAGCCCAAAGATATGACATGGGTGGTGAGAATGTTCTGCACTCCACTCCCCTCATTTGTTGTGGACGGTTCTGCCCTTTGTCGAGCATTCGGTTTCTTTGCTCTTTGAACTACTTCACTTGTGCTTGTTCTTGTCAGACATTTAGCATACAGTTTTACAACAAAACACTAGTTCAATCACAAGTACTCACAAAAGTTCAAATTTGGATGCATACAAACCTCATAATCATTTATTTACAAAAGAAAATAAAATAAAACACCAATAAAAAGTGTTAGCAAGTCAACCCAACCCAGCCTGGCCCGTTTTGACCCATTACCCAATCCAACCATCTTGATATTTTTACTCAACAACCGTGGTATTGTTTTGAAGGTGGTGGTGTGTGCTTATTTGTTGTGGACGGCTGAAATTGTCACCTAGTTGTGTACATGTACATGTACATATACATATACATATACACACATGCATATATATGTTTGTATGTATATGTGTCATTAATCATGCCTATTCACAAAGTTGTAGCTTTTAGACAATGCATGCCTATTCAGGTCAAGTCAGCACCCATAATCTAACTTAACTATCAGTTGGAAAGTACTGAAAAACCATAAGGCATAACCAACAATCTTAAATGCGTTACATACTCGCTTCTAGTGTCTATCTATATTTTGTCTGCCACAAGCTTCTCTTGAAAGAACATGAATGTTTCCATAGCATTGTATGTAGGGCTGTCCATGAGCCGAGTTTGTGCCACACCAGCACTGATTCAGGCTTGAATCGATATTTCCAAACAAGTTGTCTTGTTTTTTTGAACTTTTATGATAATGTATGTTTCTTTTAATTAAAGCCTCAAATAACACATTAACAATCTACAGTTATACACATCTAAACAGTGGCGGATCTAGAAAATCCGCGTAGGGGTAACGTTTCAGTAAAAAAAGGGTAACGACTAGAGGTAGCCGCTTGGTACAAGTGGCATCCTCTGAACTTTGTTGGATTGTATGAGTCAACTAGCCTATATCCCGTGTGACACACGGGTTAAAAAAATATAATTAATAACCTATTATTTAATATGATGTTTTATATTTTAACAATCAAAGTAACATCTAAGAGCATTCACATTGATGCCTTCATCTTCATCTATATAATTGAATAAAAAAACTCATTTTTCTCTAAATTATGTTTAGTTTTCTAAAACCTCTCACATCCATCTCTCTATCTATATCTTTATCCTACTCAAAAACACTAATTTTATTATTTATTTATCTTTCATACACACTCACAACAAAAATATAGTGGATGGATATGAGCCTCTAAATATACAGGTTTACTTTAACATCTATAAAAAATTATCTATTATAGAGATATCAATGTAGTGGTTTTTTTGTTGTTTTCTCTATTTCTTCCTCTACATTATATCGAATTTATTAATAAAGAGGCTTCAATGTGAATGCTCTAACCAAGTAATTTAAAATAATAATGTTTTGACACATTTTAATTCAATATAATTTCCCTCTTTCGTACACAGGTTAGATAAATATATTAATAAAGCATATAATATTATAAAATGAACATCAACAATATACGAAAAAAAAGTTGTTGACTATGATATAGTTAATTTAAAACTTCCCACATAAGTAGAACTTTTTGTTTACATATAATTTCTGACCTTATACATTATGAATAAATTATAATAACCTTTCATAACTAAAGAGGTAAAAAAATGACATTAAATCAAATATAAGTTCGAGTTCACAAATGTTACCTATGATTAATTATCGTTTGAATCCTTCTATACTTTGATTATCTAAATTATTATTAGCATATTTAACAAATTAAAAATTGAAATGTATAAGAGGTCTTTAAACTTAAATTGATGGAAAGTAATTATTTTGATATACCACAATTATAACTAAATAAATAAATATGTATATATGAGTAAATTAAGTTATATATATAAAAATACATAACTTATACAATGTTAATACATATCATATAAATAGAATGTTAGTTTAAAATGAAATTACATCTGAATATTTTTTTAAAATACTAAAGTTATCATTATATTACATTTTAATACATTTGTATAACCTATCTATTTTCATGATTTATAAAAATTCACTTTATGCACATAATACAAAAAATTACTTTCTGTACACAATATCTTCACACTCCCCTAGGTTATAATGGGTGAAAGAAAAGCGATAAAATTACTTCAACATTCAGTTAATAAATGATGGGTCGAAGTTTAACATTTTTAAGTTCCAAGTGTGATTAATTGACTTGTGGTCATTTAACGGATGGGCTTGAAGAAGTTTCGGTAATGGGCTGTCTGGTTAATGGGCAGGCTGGACAGTGGGCCTATGGGCATCCTACCTTTCAATTCAATCGCCCACTGTTATGATAAGCCTGCTAAATGTTTTTTTGTTTACAAAATTGTAGCGTCTACCAGCGGAGGTATCTAGAAGAGCAGGGCTGACCAACAAACTCCATCCACTAACAATTGAAAACATGCAAGGTCAAGTGGTTACGAAGAAAACAAAAACCGAAAGCAATGGTAAAGCATTACGGTATGCAATTGAAGATTGGGGAGGTTTCATGAATGCTAATGGTTTGAAACATGGTGACATGCTTCACTTTACTTTTATACCCTCGCTGAAGAAAATTATCTTAACGAAAGTGGATGCAGTTGAAGGAAATGCATAAGTAGGTTTGGAAGTTGATTTGATGCGGTCTTTTGAAAGTCAGTTAGTACTTATGATGTTTCGGATATGGATTTTGAAGCTTTAGGTTGGTGTCTTAGTTAATGATTATGAATGGTTTTATTTTGGAACTTAACAGATATGGTATGGCTTGTTAAGGTTGATGGGAATGTTTGTGTAATATTTAACACTTTTCTTTGGTTGACTATGGTTTATGTAAATATTGGTGTTATGGTACAAAAGGAATTCATATCTAAATAATGTTTCGTTATGTAAAAGATACACACGTATTCAAGTAATAAAACTAAATCACATTTGACAAGTTAAATTTGAAACAATCGCAATAAATGAAAATACGGAGAATATAACTAATACAATATACTATCGTCTCTGCCTTTAACTCAAGATAAAGCGACGTACACTTCACTGTGAGTGAACACATGATACTTTAAATATACATTACAAATTTCTAAAAACTTCTTTGTATACCACATTTGAGGTTGTATCTGAAAGATTTCCATCACTATCTAGAATAACAATTTTGAGGCTATCTCGTCGGGTAACTCTTAATAATGCAACATACAATTGACCATGTGTAAAAACTGGGTTTTTCAAAAACAAACCAACTCTAGAGAGTGATTGTCCTTGACTTTTGTTTATGGTCATTGCAAAAGATACGACGAGTGGAAGTTGTCTTCTTTGTAACTTAATGTGAAGTTTTTTGTCTGTAGGTATCAACGTAATTCTAGGAATGTAATGACGATCTCCAATGTGAATTCCGGAGATAATCTCTACCTGTATAACACGCTTACCCAAAGAGACCACCTTTAATCGTATTCCGTTACACAAACCACTTTTTTGATCAATATTTCTAAGAAGCATGACCGGAACACCTACCTTCAACACTAACCTATGATTGGGCAAACCAGAAGCTTTAATTACATTAAGAATATCTGGGGAGCATAATCTATCATCTAAATTCTCATTAACCATTTCTGTTGGACATATACTATCTGAACTTAGATATTCCTTCTCAACTCCCGGAAAAACTGACAACAACCGGTCGTTAATTTCTTGAACCACATCATTTGTTGGAGCAAGAATTGCTCTTTGATGGAAGTAATTTTGTTCATTGAAATGATATATAAGAGAAGGATATACAAACTCGATTAACTCAGAAATGGGATCTGACGAATGTTTGATGAGAAGATCTTCGGGTATTTGTAAATTTGCATCGCCGTCATTCATACCACCAACATTACCTTCCCCTATATCCAAAAGCCAGTTTGCAAAAATGGTAGTTTTCTGTATTTCAGATGGATCATTTGAGGTACTCAACCGCAAATTTTTTGTCAATTTTAGGACCTTGCAAGTTCTCCAAAGATAAGAAGAACTTAAAGAAGCATTTAAAATTTGTTCTCTGCTTCCTCCTGGCACCACAGGTAGTATTTGTCGGAAGTCTCCTCCAAAAACTATAACTTTCCCACCAAATGGTAATTCTGATGATGCTCCAGATCCAGATCTAAAAAGGTCTTTTAACGATCTGTCCAAAGCTTCAAATCCATGTTTATGTACCATTGGTGCTTCGTCCCAAATAATAAGTGATGTTTCTTGTAATAAACGTGCAAGATGCTGTCTGGCTTAATGAAGCAAAAAGAATCCTCATCTAAATTGATAGGAATGTGGAACCGGGAGTGAGCAGTCCTCCCTCCTGATAGCAAAAGAGATGCAATTCCACTGGAAGCCACACTTAAAACAATTTTCCCTTCAGATCTTATAGATGCATATAAAGTCTTCCAAAGATATGTTTTTCCAGTTCCACCGTAACCATAAACAAAAAAAAACCCCCTCCTTTGTTGTTATCCACCGCTGTGATGATTTCTTCATATATAACCCGTTGTTCATGAGTTAATGAAGAGAAAAGGTTACGAAACTCTTCAGCTAATATCTCCTTGTCATAAGCCAACTCTTCACTAAGTAAAAGATTGTTTGCGGAAGATATACAATCATGATTAGGAAAAGGAATACTGGAATACCTTTTAAGAGTCGAATTATTTCGAAGTAAAAACTTTTGGATCTCAAACAATGTTAGGTTCTTAATTTGATCTTCGTTAAGTACTAAACCTGTCAAATAATTAAATTAACGTCTAAATTATATATATTACATTAACTTAAACATTTATATAAAATTTATTATAATGGAAAATACCTGGATGTTTTAAAATACGACGTTGCTTGTAGAGAATGTCATCTGACAAGTAAGTGAAAGTTTTTTCCCACACAAATTCAGGTCTAGACATACTCTCTGACATTAACATTGTACAAAACAAACTTCTTAAATAATAACCCGATCCGGTGAAACTTGCTTCTACAATTGCTTCAACATATTCATTGTCATCATCCAAAAGGCCATATGCATAACATGCATCTCTAAAAGTAGGATACTCAACATCATTTACGGTTCTAATATCCTCAAAATTTCTTGGACCTTTCACCTTGTTCAACAAAATCCTCAAATAATAAGCTTCACCAACTGAAGGAGAAACCGAATGAATTCTGCCAATTGAAAACCCTCTTTTCCTTGGTTTCCACTTACGTTTGTTGCTCTTCCAGACAAATTGTGTTGGGAATTCGACATAAGTAAGTTGACTTGCGGCTGGGTATTTTTTATTACAAAGAAACCACTGTAAAAACATTGAAGCATTCACTGACGGTTTATCTAACACATCTTCTATTTCTTCAAATTCTTCATAGATAACATGTTGTTGTCCTGGAAGATGAAAAGGAAGCCTAATGACAGAAGGATTCCTATAATGTATATCATAAGAAAAAATCCGCCAAGACGCTTCACAAGCAGATATGTATCTACAACTATAGTAGTCTTTGATTTCATCAACCGTCTTTTCTTGATCATTTGCTTCTTTACTTGGTACAAAACAAATTGATGCCCTATCATGACCTTTGTTTATATATTTAAACAAATATTTTATTGATCCGGCCTGATTGCACGACTCAACATTGATGTGTGCTTGATATCTTTGTAACAGAATTTTGTTGTATGGCACAACACTGCGGTTATCTAACTTGACATCTGACTTCTCAATAAAAACAACATTGTTACGTCTTCTATAAACGGGAAAACCATCACCATCTATGCATGTAGATTCACGGAATTTTTTGGGAAATTTTTTTGAACACTTTCCGTCAATCATGCAGGGACAATTCATATTTTCAACACCACAAGGACCATGAATCATGAACTCACTTACAAGAAAATATAACTCTGGTTCTTTGTCTTTGTCAGGTATTTCGGCATAAATGAATGGATCGATATAATCAACGGTTGGAAGTTTGTGGTCGGCATGCATAAATAAGCACAAATGAGCATGAGGCAAGCCGCGCTTTTGAAACTCCACCGTATATACAACTAAAAAAAGCAAAAAAGCAAATTTTAAATTGTGTAATATATTTACTTTTTAATGTTTCCTACCGTTTACTAACTAAATAGGCATATATAACATAGTTTATAGTTTATTTATTATAAATGTCGAAAAAAATGTAGAAACGTTTGAAGACAAAAACAAAAAAAATTAAAATACCTGCTTGAACCTTTCCCAGAATTGCATTATCCCTTAAGTCTTTAATGATGGAATCCAACTTGATTTTAAATAACCTACATAAAATATCAGGCCTATCTTCCGGGTTAAGAGTCGTGTCCTTATGAAACCTCTTCACTTCAGGCCATTTTGGGTTACATGTGATTGTTATGAAAAAATCAGGATATCCATACCATTTACAAAGGGACATGGCATCTAAATAATTTTGAAACATGTACCGTGCACTACCAGTAAAAGACGAAGGTAATATAACACGCTGACCGATTTTGGAGACATCACTTTTGCCTTGTTTTTAACGGAACATAAATTCTCAAAAGTCTCGCATCTTAATTTCTTTTGTTGAGTACGTATGTATAAGAGCCTTTCGCTTTCAATCATAGTATACGCATCAACCAAAAATTGTTGAAAAAGCCTTCTGGAATTAAGAGCCAAAGAAAACGTATTCAATCTGTCTTGGATTCTATAGCAAAAGTATTATCTCATTGTGCACGTATGTCTTTTACTGGTGGTTGAAGTATAAACATCACTGGTGGTTGAAGTAGAAACATCACGATGAAGGATATCAATTCTATAACCATCATCACCGTACACAAAAAGTAGGGGATATTGAAGAGCTAAATAAGAAGGATGTAGTTCACTAATACGCTCGTGATAACCTTGTTTACTCTTCGCAATAATATCTCTAGGTTCAAACAAAGTGTCAATATCTCCAACTATTAAAGCAGCAACTTCAGAAGCAGTTGGCAAGTTATATGTCCTACCATCTTGATTCCTTTTTGCAATAAGGCGTATCTTTAGATTCTCACGAGGATTTCTTTGAAAACAATCTCGCGCCATTCTGTAAGACTTAACCAACTGATTGTGTGAATCTAACATTGCCTTCAATTCTTTAATAATTTCAAAATCCAAATTTTCGGTACTTGATGTGGAGTCTTTTTTGGTTTGCCTATTTAAAAAAGTAAAATATAAAGTAAATATGGATTGATAAAAAAAGGTATTTTTGGAATATGAAATTTTGAAAAATTACATAAAAAACATACCCTAAAACAAATTGTCTGTTTGCAACCTCATTCTCAGTATCATATATATATAACTGAGAAAATTTAGGCTTGGATCCATTCGTTGGTATAAGACTTCCAATACTATGATAATTTTCACCACTAAGTCTGAATACATACGGAGATTTACCATTGTTAATGGAGTTATCTACTTTTCCACCCATGGAAGTAAAAGAAAACATTGAGTTGTAACGACGAATGTTTTTAAAAAAATGATTGCTTTTTGAGTCCGAAGAAGTATAAAGACTTTTATAATCAGAGGGGGGGGGGCTTGAAATCGGGAAGTTTGACTTTACTGTAACCACAACATAGAGAAAAACTTGATTTAGTCTTTCTTTGATAACTTCTTAAGACTTCATCTTTCCATAATTTTGCATGACATGTTTCACATATATGACTCTGATCACCATGATCCAAGTAATCTGTTAAGGGTAAAGTTTAATTTTAGTAGTATATAATTATAAAATAGTATTGTTAAATTGAAAAGGATAAATTTAAAAAGCTTTGTAAATGGAATATTACCTTTTGATATGCCACAAAATATATTGGTTATAAATTCTTCGGCAAGATGGAGTTTTTCTCGATAATTGTTCAAGGAAGATAATTGAATATTCTTATTTGACGTACAAGTACCTGAAAAAGGAATTCGTATTTAACAATTGTGAATATATATATATATATATATGTTAACTACTGATAATAATTTGAATTTAGAGTTTGAAAATAAAAATAAGTAAGTAACATACTTTGTGGTAATTTGATAGATGCTTGTGTACTTGATCTTTGAAACTTTACTGATGGAGATTTAATTGCTTGTTTTTGCCTATCACGATATTGTTTCCTGATGCTCCGACAAAACTTTGGGCTAGTATAATCATCATTGGTGATTGAAGCTGTGAAAGATAGAATGTTGTATACAAATAGAAAAAAGTAAATGGAAATATGTACTTTTTTATTAAATGCAAAACAGGAAAATTAATCATTTATATACCATTAGTAATATCTGATAGCATAGGTGTAAAATAGATATTGGAAGAAGTAACAGTGGTATGTTGATTTAGATTTGATTGATAAGGAATAACAACTTCCTTCACATAAGGGACAGTTCTATTAATTGGTGAATTGTTATAACTGAACTGGATATTTGATGAAGAAGTACCTGCTAAATATATGAGAACTATTAATAATAATTTGAATTAGTATTTTGTAATTAGAAAAATGAGACTACCATACTTTGACAAAATGTGAGACATGGTTGTGTACTTGAAATTGGAATGTTTGGTGATGTAGAATTCATGACTTGTTTTTTGCTATCCAGATATTGTTTCCGGATGCGCCGATTAAACTTCGGGCTAGTATAATCATTATTGGGGATTGAAGCTGTGAAACAAAAAATGTGGTATACAAAGACAAAAACATAATGGAAATATGTAGTTTTTAAAGAATTGATTAAAAATAAATATGTACCATTTGTAACATCTGATAGCAATGGTGTATAATAGATATTTGAAGCAGTGTCAGTGGTATGTGTGTTTGGAATTGATTGATAAGTATTGACGACTTCCTTCCCATAATCGGTACTTCTGTTAGTTGGTGATTGGTTAGAAGTAAGTGGGATATTTTTCAAACCTGCTTTATGAAAACAAATATTTAGTATTGTAATAATAGTGTACAGTTAATATTTGCATAAAATGAAATATTTAAATTAAAAAAGATGCGAGTAATGAAGATTAACTTTAAAATATACCTTATTCATAAAAAAAATTAATGGTAAACATATAAATTACCTTTCGATTTGTTGTGGGAATCCCTTTTATCGATCTCTTCTTTTCGCATAACTATTCTTTCTTCACAATCTAGAATGAATACAGATATTTCAGCTATAATCAAATAGGTGAAAAGTAAATAAAGTAAATACATACTATTTGTAATGTTAGAAAGCGGACTTCGCATTTGTAAGTCTGAATAAATATAAAAAACTTTCATTAGTTTCAAATTATTGTTTTATAAGCAGTCAAAAATTAATATTAAATGGCATATATTATTGACAAATAGGAGAAGGTATTGAAAACATGACCTTTGCCTGTGCAAGTAAAATCACAAGCTTTCGTTTTTTTAACTGCCATATGTAATTTCCTTTTTTGTCGCATAACCTTTGCTTCAAAAATTCCCTCGTTTTGATCTGTGGATAATATATGGTATAAGTAAGGAAAAAAATATTTTACATAGACTCAAACATAAAGCATATTTCGAGAGGTATTTGAAAAATTAAAATTGACATGTTGAGTTTTAAAAGTACATAATAAGGAGTGGAATACTTTGACATTCAAGGATTTGAATGTTTAAAGGGTATAAACTTTTAAAAATGATGTTTTTTGAAAAACTATGTAGTACAATCGCAATATAAAGATTAAAGTTAAGTTTAGAATAAAAAATATTGTTTATCGTGTATTGTGAATGTCGATATTTACAAAAGATTTGAGGGTTTCTTGTAACTACTATCAACTGAAGATGATAATGTATATTCTAAAAAAAAAGTTGTTGAGAAAGGACCAGGGTTTAAAAAGTGATCAACCTTATCTTTACATTATAATGACATAAAATATAATGTTGTAAAAAATAAAAACAGAAATGTAACAAAACATTAATACATTAAAAACCAAAACATAATAGTTGCTTTGGAATATTGTCTTGAACCATTCAGTACAACAAAAGGAAATTAAACTTCTTAAACATAAAAGCTTGAATGATCCCAAGCTTTTGAAGTAGTTCTTAAACGATAAACATAAGTTAAAACACACTAAAATAACATAGGAAAACAACACTTAGAACATAAAGACTGTAAAGTCTTCATTTTTCAATTTTCGGAATTAGGAGAGTTGGTTTCCCAGGTTTAACTGGTTTGGTGGTTGACATTTCTCCATTTTCATCAACATCATAACTCTCAACCAAGTTTTTCTTGAAAGCAGGTTTTTTGGTTTTCCTCTTAAAGATCGCAGGCTCACCAAATGGCTTACTTGCCATGGCAATGTCATCCAAATTTTTGGCCAAAGGGGTGATGACATTATCATCCATGGACTCAGTAGCAACCTAAAAATGATATACAAAATTGGTGTCAACAAAAATACTGAAAATTGGTCTTAATTATATAAATTAAATTGTAAAAAATTAAAAGTATATAATTAATTTTACATACCTTCGATTTGACGTCTTCGTTTGATTTGGTACCAACAGTGACTCCCATAATAACATCAGTGGAGTTATCATCCTGCATTTTTTGTATAGTACAATTTTTATATCAAATAACTAAAATACTACATAAACATATAATTGAAGATAAAGTTTAATAATGAGTAATTTTAAAGAGTACAGAATGCATACATTCAGGTTAACAGTATCTTCTGAATCCATATCAGTGAACCTGTTGTTCAAAGAAGCGGACTTTTCCACCTACAATGTTTTTCAGAAATTGAGTATGTCAAATATGTTTCAATAGTAAATGAACCGGTAATTAAGTACTGAATCTTAATATTACCTCAATGTTGTTTGCTTTCTTCTCAAGCTCAAATATGATATCCTCATCATCAGTCAATTTAGAAACACCAAAAAACCAAAAGTTGTTTTCAATGTTGAACTCACTTATATCAATCTTAAATGCAAATTTTTTCCCCAAAAGAGCTTCAAACTCGTCAGGATAGAGACCCTTATCACCACCCTGTAGTATATATACAAATATATTATTGACATATTAGATGGGACAAAAATAAGAATGTGCAAAACTAATAAATACAAACTTACAGCAACATGTTTTTCAATTAAGTTAGCTGCAGTCGTTTTTAGAATTCGGCAAGCATCTCTGTCAAACAATGTCAATGACACAGTTCCACTTGAATCTTGAACAGTCAATGGAATTTTAAGCCTAAATAACAAAGTGTCAAAATGTAAGGTATGAAATATAAACAACTAAGAGAAACAATAACTTTCAAACAATTTAAATTTGTTTAGACCTTTGAGTATATTGAATCACAGTGTCCTTGCAAGTTGCCGTTTTGCACTCATAAACCTCTTCTTCATCAACCAAGACACCAACCGTAGGTGTATCATTATTAACTTTTTGGAAAACCTTCTTGTTACAAGCTTTACAAGCAAAATAATACCATGGCAAATCTTCGGATATCATTTGAACAGTACCAACAACAACAACAGACTTGGCCTATAAAATAAGTAGTTTAGTTATAACGACAGAAATAATGTTAATATAAAAACATAGTCATGTACTTTACCTGATTGAGATTTACTTCAGCTATGTTGTTGAATTCAGATCTAACAACATACTCATCATACAATGATAAAAATATTCCAGAAAGCCGAGAAGATTGACTCGAACATGAAGAAGCAGCAGAGTTTGTAATAAGCCTGTTACAAATAATTAGATTACATTAATATTTGTGTATTTATAATAAATTACCGAAAATTTTATTAAATGAATTCTGGGTTTTTTTAATTGAAATGATTAACCTGTTACGAAAAGAAGTCATTTCATCAACATCAGAATTGATGAAAAGCTTTGAAACATTGAAACAGCTATTAACATAACCAAAACGACCAAAGTACTTCAGTGTAGCAAACTGCAGAATGACAACAATAACACCATGTTGTTCTCTGTTTTCCCAGTGCTCTAAAATCCGATCAGCATAAGAATCCCACAAAGACAGGTATATTGAATCCATCCTTCACAAAAAATATTGTAAAATCAGGATTAAACAAAAGGGGTAAACATTATAAATTATGAATTTATAATTGATGTGTGCAAAATGCAACATATAAATTACATCAATTGTGGCATAAAGCTAACCCTTTTTTAGTACTAATGTTGGAAAAAGTGTGCTTTTCTCTTCCTTTTGTATTTTCAGGATTAAATGAGCTCAAATTAACAAAAGAAGCAAAAAGGCAGCTAAATCTAACATAAATACAAGAAAAGGAACAAACGTGGCATGCCCGACCTCCCCGAAAGCATCTTCCCAAGCAAAACAAGAGAACAGAAGGCTGAACACGCCCCGTGCTCAGTGAACACGGGGGCGTGCCCAAGTGCCAGCATAAAAGACAAAGCTATAAAAGCTTCCATCGCCCACCACGGGGCCGTGCTCAGCGGACACGGGGCCGTGCTCAACTATAAGATTCGCAGAATCCATGCAAATCTTGATAGTACAGATACGCTTCTGCACACGGGGCGTGCCCAGCGGACACGGGGGCGTGGTCAACTAATGCAGACAAACTGCAATTAATGAAGACAGAGAAGAGGATGGACACGGGGCCGTGCCCGAGCTTCTGTTCAGCCTATAAATAGGAGTGCTTGGCTCAAATTCAAACCATCCCTTGGCACACCACTTCTCTCACACTTCACCCACCACCATCACAACACCATCATCCACCACCATCATCCATTGTCCATCATAGAGTGTGTGAGTCATCTCGGGATCCAAGATTGATCGTAAGAGTTCTTGACAATCAAGGCCATGTTTGCCTAAGTCTCTTACATCACTTGGTGAAGACAAAGTGTCTAGTGTAATACTTTTTATTTTTAATCTTTTCGCACTTTTTACTTGGTTATGTATTAATGACTTTAATAACTAGTTTCTTATGTTGAAGGTGATTCTTCCTTATCGTTTGTCCGTGGTGTCTTGCCATTATTTTACTGTCTATATAAAATAAAAGATTTTCACCATTCATATCTCCACGCTCTATATGGAGATATGTTGGCTACCTGGTCGGGGGTTAAGGGAACGGTTTGGTAAGAGTCTTGCCTTGTTCAGTGTATAGATCCTGCAAGGACCTGGGTCAAATTTAGTAGGACCTCCTTCAATACTTAACGGTATTGGATGGCGGGGGTCCAAACTCTTTGATCCCCTCATATGTAAGCTACTATTAATACTTTAACCCGGCTACTTAGGACTGTATCCTTGCTGACTCAGACTACTTAGCTGAGGGTAACGTCACCTTCAAAAGAGGGGCCTACCATAATATGCATTAATAACTTAATTAATTATCTTTCAATAATCCAACCCTTTAGGATTGTATCCTTGCTGACTCAAACTACTGGGTTGAGGGTAACGTCGCCTTCAAAAGAGGGGCCTACTACAATAACTAAGATAATCTCTTAAAAAGTGTAAAAGTGCGGAGATAATCAAAGGTTACACTAAACGCGAGTCGGAGCCAAGTGATTCATCTTGTCTATCTGTTTTTACTTTTATTTTTATTTTCAGCATTTTAGTTAGTTTTTGTTTTTCTAGTTTAAAACCTTTTCTAAACTTTTGATTTGATTAGACGTTGAGGATAAACCGGTACTAAAAGCTCTTGTGTCCTTGGACGACCTCGGTATCTTGCCAACACTATACTACGCTCACGATGGGTGCACTTGCCCATATGTGTGTTTAGTGTTAGTAAATATCGTGTTTTATAAATTTAAAACTTGGCTAAAAAGTGTTAAAAAAGGCTTAATATATACATTAAAAACTAATAACACTCACGCACATCAATAATCAATATATTGAATACGAATTAAAATACATACTCTAGATCTTGAATGATGACATTGAGTTTCTTAGTGTCTTTACCCCTTGCTGTCTTAAACTTCTTAAGGTCTTTAACATCAGCAACAAAACCAATAACATCTAGAAAATGACAGTCGGGTTAAATGTGAAAACATATTACAGTATTTAACAATTTAACTAAAAAACATGTATGAGGTTTTTAGTTACCTATAGATTTGTTTTCAGGAACAGTTTTGTCGATGATATCCTTAAAGGATGTGAATGAGAAGCCATAGATGGGACCATTGAAATCCTTACATGGGTACACATCGGTATCACAGTAGATTCCCAGCTTGTTTTTGTTGTCCACATACTTGTACTTGGACTCATTTAACCCAATAGTGGGTTTGACAATGTGACGTGTGCGTATATATACATAATTTGCAATAAAATTACACACGATTTGGTTTTAAATTTATAAAAGTGATTATTACTTTTACATCAAAACACACACGAAAGAGGCAAGTGTACCCCGTCATATATGTAGTAAAGTATCAGTAAGAACCAAGTATCGATCCAAGGAAATGGGCGGAGAAATAATACTAGACCTTTGTCACTAAACTACCGGTAAAAACATGAGTTGTTTGATTTTTTAATAAACTAAAGTAAGCATAAACAACTACTTATAAAACATAGTAGAAAATAGATAAATAGCCTTGCTTAATACACAACCCAAGTATGTCAACTAAGTCGGTTTTGGCACTAGAAGCATTCGGTCAATTTTCCATTTTAAGAAAATTAGTATCCCTTTCGGGAATCCTAACATGACAATCATTCGGAAAGCTAAAACGATAAACACACTTTAACCACCTAAAACTGTTCTTTAACGTGCAATTGATAAATGCCTATGAAAATCTCTTAAAAATAAGTTAGTCATCCGTTAGGAGTTTTCTAACCGCACTTAATCAAGGAAAGCGACACTGATAAACACAATGCAACCACCGAGACAAGCATAAACTAGATTAAATCACAACCGAGTTCATTTTACAAATCTTACACATAAATTCACCAAGATAGCAATTTTGGCCAAAACTACTAACTAAGTTAACAAATCATGGCAATAATTCATAACGACACCATTTAACCCGTTTAGGTCCTTACGTGACGGCAAGCTTTATTGATTAACAATAATTACATTTTATTAAATCACTAACCATTTCTAGTATCATGATGCACACATTTTAACCAAGTTAAACTAGTTAACCAAGTTTAAAGTTTATTAATACAAGATTAATTAAGCTTCATTTTTCAACTATCTTAACTAACCAAGCACCAATCATCCAACATAATTACTTATAATCAAGAAATCAATATCAATAACAAGGTTGCAAACTAATCATCAAAGATTAACATAGAAAATACTTCCAAATGTCATTACAAACAAAGATTAACACACTAATGGTTATAATCAAGCAAGGGATTGTTTTGTTTTTGCCCAAAGGCTACAATAATACATAAACATTAATCTAAATGCTTGAAAGATTAACAAAATCATGGAAAGATTAGAAAACCAAACCATAAACAAGCATAAGATTAAGAATCTGGAAGATAACGAAGCTAATCGGCACAATGTGGCTTGAATTCGGGTTAAAGCAGAAGCCTCCGGAGCCTGAAAATCGCCAGAATCGCTTCCAAAATGTCCAGAGTTACAAGCAGAATGTTTCTGCAGGTTTTTATATAATTTCGATGTCGCACGGTCGTGCGTCCTGTTGCACGACCGTTCACTTTATGCATTATTGGAGGTATGGTGCACCATACTGCATGACGTCACAGATCTTGACCGGTCTTCGGTCTCGCATGACCGTTCTTCATATGGCACGACCGTGCGTTTCCGGGATCTTGTTGCACGGACTGATGCACTGGTCGTTCATCACCGGGGTTTGGCTGAACATCGGATCCGCACGGGGTGCAATATATGGCACGTCCGTGCGTCACCGGGATTGCCTTGCACGCCGTGTTGCACCCTCGTTCATTGCCGGGCTGGTCTTGATATGTCGGAGATGCACGGTCGTGCATTAGGCCGCACGACCGTTCCACTTGCCCAGGTCAGAATTCTCACAGAATGTTCGCAGCTTCGTCATTTTGTCCGGAAAGTCCTCGTTTTCACTATCATCTTTTCTGGTATGCTGTTTTAGGCCTGTAAACAAAAATATACATAATTAAGTATCCGAATGACGGTTTTACGGCCGGAAACACATAAAATGGGGGACTAAAATATGTGTAAATTAGCGAATATCAAATCTCCCCACACTTGAACCTTGCTTGTCCTCAAGCAAGCTAAACTAAAATGCAATAAAAGATAGAATCAAACAAGAACGATAATTTACACATTATTTTATTGAAAACAACTATAAACGGTTAGCCGGTTTTTCGAAAGACAACATCAAAAGACTCAAACCCAACAAGCATATGCAAATATATAGCGACAACCAAAAAGCCGTGACTTCACATTTAATTGACTCAACATGTTAATCTTCACACAACTCACAATGTTCACACACACTCGGTTTTATTTATGAAACATACATAAAATGTGTACGTGCAAACACTCAATGCCTCGTCAATGAAATGTGTAATATCATAAGCTTGTCAAAAGATCTCATCTCCACCAACTAACATGCGAAAAAGTGTAAATCAAGAGGTCTTTACGGGTTGTAACGTTAGGCTTGGGCGAAGGGTATGGAAATGGATATTTAAAGTGGCGAAAACGGTTAAAACTCAGTAGTAGCGTTTAACTAGCAACAAACAATACAACTATACAAACAAATGCCTTAAAAAGGCGAATATTGCGCAATCGAGCTCATCAACGAAATTTTAACATTTAAGCATTCAAAATTGCTCGATTTTTGTCAACTTCACCCTATTTTAGGGTGTTTTATTTTCTGTTTTTTTTTTTTTGCAAACTAATTATACAATAAACTAAAACAAACGCTAGTTAAACGATTATTTTGACCGAGTTTCAACACAAAAGGGTTTAAAACATAAAAAGGCTAAATTTGGCTAAGTGGGCGATAATGTGGGTAAACAAAGGTAAACGGGAAGGCTCGACATGGTTAATCCTAAAGGGTAATATAAGGTTTACGGGAAGCACAACACAAAGAACAGGGTTTACAACAAAGGGGTAACCTAAGTGCCTCTATCACTTCTACACAATTCCGCAAGTTCATGGTCTTAACAAGCATACTAGTGACAAGTTCTAAATTACACATAACATCCAGCTCACTCCTATATCCGAAATGAACAAATATATAACAATATCAAGGCTCAAATATGTTCACGTAACGGAAGGAATGGGTAAAAGTGTGAAAACTATCATGCAAGTCTTTCTTTGTTTGTCACGCTTTCCGGTTTCCTTTTTCAAAAATATTTTGCTTGTCGAGTTTTTATCAAGTCCGAAGCTTTCTAAAACACAACCAACCGGTTTATTTACTAAAATATATACAAAATACAGGTATTTTTGAATGATTTTTCTGATTTTCTGATTTTTTTATAGAGGACAAACAAAGTTAACAAAGTTAACCCCCTCCCCACACTTGAACTTCGCATTGTCCCCAATGCGAGACCCGAAATATAGAGAAAAGGATAATAGTACTCCCCTCATGATGATGTCTGATGAAACGAGACTTCCAAAGTTGTATCTGTCATGTGCTCCAGTCCAAGATATGTCGGATCTGCAAGTATGTCACATGTACACCAAAACAGAACAGAAACAGAATAAACATAAATAAACCATAATGTACATAAATAGAAATACTAGAAATCCCAACAAAGACATAACATAAAAACTAAAGTAAAGAGTCTGAAAAATAAAGCGTATATAACCGAGGGTGTTTGACATAACAAACAAAATAAACACCCGAAATAAACAAAGTACAGAAAAGATAAAACCACAAACTACCCACTCCACCGACTCCTACTCGTCATCACCATTATCGTCTCTCGTGAAGGACGGGCCCGTATCACCATAACCAGGTGGGTTCCACGGTGGGAACTGTGGGGGATGCTGAAAGTAGTCGGGATATGCATGATGCATCTCCCCGAATAAGTATGAAAATCCAGCACTCACCCCCTGGTATAAACTATCCTGGTTCTGCCTAAGCTGATCCTGAGTGGCCCTGAGCTGATCCTGACTAGCCCTGATCTGGTCGATATAAGTCCCATGCTGCTCCTGCGTAACTCGCATCTGTTGGAATTGCTGGTAAAACTCTGGCCACTCCTGATGCTGGTGGAAATCATGGTGCTGTGGTGAATGTGGTGGTGTATGTGGTGGTGGTCCGTTCTGCTCCTGATACACCTGATCATGCATCTCCTCATCCTCGTCTTCCTCCTCAGGTGGAGGCAACGGGTCCCAGACCTCGTTGTTTAGACCCCTCAATCTATCCCCCCGACCTGTTTCAACAATCAATCCCATCGCCTTCAGTGACCTAATATCAACATAAACACCCTCGGTTATTAGAGTGAGACTCTGAAGTACCTCGTCAGTCATCAATCCCAGATTGTAAGCAATTTCGGTCACATACTGACCGCCGTGGATCTGACTATTGGGTGTCCTCCCTGAGCTCTTCACAAAGTATTCAGCCATCCTTGCGGCTAGGTTGATATGTGCTCCCTCAACCAGCGCATAGAGAAAAAACAAATCTGGTGTGGGACAGTTCCCAAGACTGTCCATGCGCCCGCAAATTGTGTGGCTAAACACATGATGCATCACTCACACCAAAGGGTCTTTCAATCTTGAAGCCTTAGACATTCTCGGGTCGTAAGGGTCACCTATAGCATTTTCAGCCCAAAACTGGTTTCGTGCTGCATCAGATGGAAAAGTGAACTGATCCGTGAAGACATCGGAATCCATGTCTTCTCTTGTGTAAATCCCGAGCCTCCTACCCAATCGACCCACCGACCAACTATGCCATTGTCCACCCAACCTGAAAGCTATCCGCTCCTTGTAGCAGAATTTGGGACTTCTATGAGCAACTGGTTTTTCGTAGGCATATGAGGAGAAGAACTCTATTGTCAGCTCAAGGTAGACGGGTCGGTTGATACCGACCAGATTCGCAAGTGGGATAGTGAGCATGCTGTCAAGTCTGTCATACTGATTTAGCTCCCTCATAACTTCCCAATCCAGCCACCGGGGGACTCCGAATTGACCTCGCCTTCTCAATAAGGCGTCACGTCTCGGAATGCAAAGAGCTTCTCGCTTATCATCGGGGTTAAATTGCAGGAAAGGTTGATCCATCTGTATGAGGAATATTGTTAGAAAGATGGGAACAGGAAATTTTTTAATCAAAAACAGTCGAGCAGACAATTATGAAGAAACTGTCATTCTGATCTGGGCCTGTGGCACGGACGTGCGACGAGACGCACGGTCGTGCGTCGCCGAGAACGAACAGAAATGACCCAAATATGTCGGATCTGCACGGTGTGCGACCAACGGCACAACCGTGCATTACCGAGATCAACAACAAATATCGTGAACAGCTGGAATGGCATGACCGTTCCATCCAAGGAACGACCGTGCGACAACGTTTTTGCAGAACCCGACCCCTGATCTTTGAACAGTCAGATTTCTCCGAAAATCAACAAATTTTTACACAAACAG
The DNA here is from genome assembly GCA_030545235.1 of Helianthus tuberosus. Taxonomy (NCBI): domain Eukaryota; kingdom Viridiplantae; phylum Streptophyta; class Magnoliopsida; order Asterales; family Asteraceae; genus Helianthus; species Helianthus tuberosus. Next base: position 104,613,818 of record CM060431.1, on the reverse strand, counting down.
GGGTCAGAAAATCCACCGGATGTTCACGATACGCACGATTCAAACAAGGGTTAGGGTTTCATTTGTATTTATGAAGAGAACCCTAAAAAACCTTGAAGAATCGGATGAATCTAACCTAGAAAGCGAAGAAACAGAAAATCTACATGAAGGAACGTACCGTGCGAAGTAGGGTGTGAAATCGTGCGAAGAAACCGTGCGATTTTAAGTGATATCGCTCTGGAACGGCCGCAGATGGTTAGGGTTCGCGAATGAAGGGAAAAGAAGCAGATGGGGGTTTTTATAATGTGCAAAAGACCAAACTGCCCCTGCCTCTCTCACGGTCGTGCGACAGCTCGCACGGTCGTGCGCCACCTACATTTTTCAAACCTGCAAGCTGTTCTCGGAGATGCACCGGGGGTGCGACTCACCGTGCCGGCCTGCTCGGAAACGCACGGCCGTGCGATTCGTGGCATGGTCGTGCAACAGCTGCAGATCAGAATTTTCTCCAGAAGCCCTTTCCAGCAACTGTTTTGGCCGTTTTTCGCCATTTTTTCAACACGCCAACTGTTTTAACAATATTGCAACACAGAACCTTCGCTCGGCACGTATGAAAATTATACAAACTAACGGAAACTACCTAACATACCTAAATTACGCTAAAACTAGAAAAACATATAAAAAGACGATACTACCCCTAAAGCACAAAATACGCTCTTGCTACATTTTTGATCCGCGAGTCAGTAGCGTAGACTCTCTCCTCCCCACACTTATGATGTGTGCGGGGTTTGGAGCTCAATTACCTCCACCGCCGACTCTATCGGCCCGACAACGTACAACTTCAACGGGTGACCATTTACCTTGAATGTAACGCCATCTGCGTTCTCTACCGCAACAGTACCATACGGAAATACCTCCTTAACTGTGTATGGTCCTGTCCAGCGTGAATGAAGCTTCCCTGGAAATAAGCGCAGTCGTGAATTGTAAAGAAGAACAAGATCATCCGCTTGGAATTCTTTATGGTCCTTCAAGCGTTTGTCGTGAAATTTCTTTGTGCGCTCTTTGTAGAGGACGGAGCTCTCATAAGCTTGTTGTCGAAGTTCCTCTAATTCATGAATCTGGAGAAACTGGGCTTCACCTCCGGTTTTCAAGTCCAGATTCGCGGTCTTTAAAGCCCACATAGCTTTGTGCTCCAGCTCTACTGGTAAATGGCATGCCTTTTCGTATACCAACCTAAAGGGAGTAGTCCCAATATGGGTCTTATAAGCTGTACGGAATGCCCACAATGCCTCATCAAGTTTGTCCGACCACTCCTTGTGGTTTGCACCAACAGACCGCTCAAGGATGCGCTTTAGCCCTCGGTTAGTGACTTCCACCTGCCCGCTCGTCTGCGGATGATAAGGCGTGGACAAAAGGTGATGCACACAGTAACGGGACAAAGCCTTTTCAAGCTGTGTATTACAGAAATGAGTCCCTCTGTCACTAATAAGCGCTTTCGGAGCGCCAAATCGGGCGAACAAACTTTTCAAGAATCTCACGACCACCCTGGCGTCGTTAGTGGGTAAGGCCTGTGCCTCCGCCCACTTTGATACATAGTCAATTGCGACTAGGATGTACTTGTTACCTCGTGAGGGGGGAAATGGTCCCATGAAGTCTATCCCCCAAATGTCAAAGACTTCACAAACTTGTATCCAGTTCTGGGGCATTTCATCACGTGCCGATATATTCGTTGCCCTCTGACAGGCATCGAACGCTTTTACCCAACTCTGCACGTCACGAAAAATAGTCGGCCAATAAAACCCGGAATCCAACACCTTCTTGGCGGTGAAGTTGGCTCCATGGTGGCCTCCGGTAGGTCCCTCGTGACAATGGCGCAGAATATCGGTTGCCTCTTTCCCTGATACACATCTTCTGATCACCTGATCAGCACCCACTTTGAATAAGAAAGGATCGTCCCAAATGTAGTGCTTGAGATCCGAAAAGAATTTCCTCTTTTGCTGGTGAGTCAACCCTTTAATCAGAATCCCGCAAGCAAGATAGTTCGCAAAGTCGGCGAACCAAGGCGACTCATCGCATATCTCAACACTCATCAACGACTCGTGTGGGAAATCGTCATTGATTGAATCCCAACGCGAGTCCTCGATGTCTCCATGCTCTAACCGAGATAGATGGTCAGCCGCTACATTCAACGCACCCTTTTTGTCTTGAATTTCAATATCAAACTCTTGCAGCAACAGGATCCATCTGATGAGACGCGGTTTTGCGTCTTGTTTGCTGAAGAGATATCTAATGGCTGCGTGATCAGTATACACAACGGTTTTCGAAAGCACCAAATACGATCTAAATTTATCAAATGCGAAAACAACTGCCAAGAGCTCTTTTTCAGTCGTGGTGTAGTGCTCCTGAGCGTCGTGAAGAGTCTTGCTCGCATAATAGATCGGGTGAAAGTGCTTTTCTTTCTTTTGCCCTAAAACGGCCCCTATAGCGTAATCACTCGCGTCGCACATGATTTCAAACGGCAGACTCCAGTCCGGTGCAACTAAAATAGGGGCCTCAATCAACTTTTGCTTGAGAAGATCAAAAACCCTCAAGCAATCATCTCCAAATATGAACGGAGCGTCTTTCTCCAACAAACGGGTCATGGGCCTAGCGATTTTTGAAAAGTCTTTGATGAATCGCCTATAGAACCCCGCATGACCAAGAAAGCTCTGTATCGCCTCACAGAGGTGGGCGGCGGAAGTTGTGAAATAACGTCAACTTTAGCTAGATCGACTTCCATACCCGCACGAGAAATCTTATGTCCTAGAACTATGCCCTCCTTCACCATGAAGTGGCACTTTTCCCAATTCAGGACCAGATTCGTCTCCTCGCACCTCTTCAACATCTTTCTCAAATTTTCCAAACAATGATCGAAGGAATCCACAAATACCGAAAAGTCATCCATGAAAACCTCCATAGAATCCTCGATCATATCATGGAAAATAGCAACCATGCATCTCTGGAAGGTCGCTGGTGCATTACACAACCCAAAAGGCATCCGCCGGTATGCGAATGTGCCGAAGGGGCAGGTAAAAGTAGTCTTCTCCTGATCCTCATGAGCGATAGGAATTTGGAAGTACCCAGAGAACCCGTCCAAGAAACAGTAATACAACTTCCCCGACAGACGTTCCAACATCTGGTCGATGAATGGAAGCGGGAAGTGATCCTTACGAGTAGCATCGTTGAGTTTGCGGTAATCAATGCAAACTCGCCACCCAGTGACGGTACGGGTAGGAATTAGCTCATTCCTATCATTTGAAACTACAGTCATACCTCCTTTCTTAGGTACAACCTGCACTGGACTCACCTACACAGAGTCAGAAATAGGATAAATCATCCCGGCATCCAACAACTTAATCACTTCTTTCTTCACCACGTCTTGCATATTTGGATTTAAACGCCTCTGATGTTGTGCACACGGTTTGTACTCGTCTTCCATCAGAATCTTGTGAGTACAAAAAGAAGGATTGATGCCCTTGATATCCATGATTTTCCATGCAATGGCTCTCTTATGAAGTCTTAGAACCTTGAGAAGCTGATTTTTCTCATCTTTTTCCAATGATGCCGAAATTATGACCGGTAAGCGACGCTCCTCGTCCAGAAATGCATACTTGAGATGTGGTGGGAGTTCTTTCAACTCCAAAGATGGCAGATCTTCAACCGACGGTTTTGCTTTCTCTTCTTCTACATGGACAATTTCAAGAAATCTCTCCGGACTCTGGGAACCATCGTCACCAATCTGATAGACTGGCTGCTCGAAATCGTGGCCCTCCTGGGTAATGCCAATCAGGTCCCCACACAACAGACGTGTGTTCGAATCAATCTCGTCAATAATGCCTAGAAAATGAGAGCTTACACATGCATCGACAATGTCGACATAATAAAGCATGTCATCGTGACTTTGCGGATGCTGCATCGATCTTTTGATATCGAATGTCACGTGCTCATCATTCACTCGGAGCGTGATTTGGCCAGCTGCCACATCAACAATCGTCCTCGCTGTATTGAGGAAAGGGCGTCCAAGTATTAAAGGCACTCTTGAATCTTCGTCCATGTCAAGAATAACAAAATCCACGAGGAAAATAAATTTATCGATTTTTACAAGCATGTTTTCCACAAATTCACGCGGATACTTGATTGAACGGTCTGCCAACCGAATGCTCATCCTAGTAGGTGACGGCTCACCCAGATCCAGTTTAGTAAAAACCTTATATGGCATAAGGTTGATACTCGCTCCCAAGTCAGCCAATGCGTGGCTAACAGACATGTTTCCAATCAAACACGGGAGTGTAAAACTACCAGGATCTCCCGTTTTCATGGGCAAACGGTTTTGTAGAATGGCAGAACAAGTTTCATTCATCACCACACATGAAATATCCTCGAGCTTCTGTTTATTTGAGAGGATGTCCTTAAGGAATTTCGCATACTTTGGCATCTGGGCCAAAGCTTCAACAAACGGTATATTAATGTGTAGTTGCTTAAACAACTCAAGGAACTTACCGTATTGTTCGTCATTCTTCTGCTTCTTCATCCTGCCTGGATAAGGTACTGGAGGAGTGTAATCTTTGACCGACTCCTGGACTTGTGTTGTACTTGCTGGGCGTAGCCTGGCTTGCACCTCGTCCGGTGTGTCAGTCGGGACCGCTTCAGTGATCGGTGATGAGTCCGATATGACGGGTCCGGTAGTTTTTCCACTCCTGGTCATGATCGCATTCACATGCCCACCCGGGTTTGGTTCTGTATTTCCCGGAAGACCACCCGGGGGTCTTTTTGACATCATCTGCGCCAGCTGACCAACCTGATTCTCGATATTCTGAATCGAGGCCTTGTGACTCCTCATTTCTCCCTCATGAGAAAGAAAACGATCCTCGCTCTGCTGGTAGCGTTTTTCAGCCAACTGATTCGCACTCGAGGAGCTAGTAAGAAGCTGAGCCATCATATCCTCCAGCTTGGAACTAGACTGAGGGGCCTGCTGCTGGGAGCTACTCCTAGTGCCCTGATTCTGATATGAATATGGACGTTGCGGGAAAGATTGGTTGTATTGCTGGAACTGCTGACCCTGACCTTGCTGTGGTGCTGGAGCGCGCTGAGTAAATCCCAAAGGGTTTTGATTACCTGTATTCGCTCGCCACCCAAAATTTGGGTGATTTCTCCAACCGGGATTATAGGTGTTGCTGTACGGGTTGTTCTGCGGCCTCACCTGATTACTCACGAAATCTACTTCTTCATGGCCCTCATATACGACTCCCTGAGAGCACGCACCAGGCTCATGTGACACTCCACACTGGTCACATCCTGAGCCAGCCTGCGCAACCATCTGGGACCTGTCGAATTTCGTTGCAAGAGCTGAGATTTGTGCAGTAATAGCTGTATAGTCGTCTACCGCATGAACTCCTGCGCGGGATGCTGACGATGATGATGTAGCCCGACCTCTATCTCCTTCGCGACGAGAGCTAGACTTCAATGCAGCTTTTTCAATGATCGCGTAAGCTTCAATTGGTGTCTTTGTTCCAAGATCACCTCCTGCATTCATGTCTAATCTCTCCTGCGTATTGTAGCTAAGCCCTTGATAGAATGTCAAGACCAGCTGTCTCTTGGAGAAGCCATGATGTGGAACATCTAGTAACAGATCCTTAAATCTCTCCCAAGCTGTGTGCAACGACTCTCCCTCATCTTGGCAAAAGGTCACAACCCAATTTCTTAACTTGGTTGTCTTCTCAGGCGGAAAGTATTTTTGCATAAACAGCTCCGCCAAACCATTCCAAGTCCTGATGGACCCAGCTGGTAATGACATAAGCCATGCTCTGGCTTTTTCACGCAATGAGAATGGAAACAACCTCAACCTAACAGCATCCTCCGAAACATCTCTAATCTTAAACGTGGAACAAACTTGGAGAAAAGCCGCTATATGTCGTCTGGGATCCTCATGCTCACGCCCGTCAAACTACACCGAATTCTGCACCATATTAATAATACTAGATTTAATTTAAAAAACAGGTGCATCTATAGTAGGTCGTAGGATACTCGGCTCCAGGCCTGTCGCTCCAGGCTGATTAGATTCATTCAAAGGTCGCTCGTCGTCTGCCATGATTACATTCCCTGCTGCCCCTGAGCCCTCGGCTTCAGCGGGTACCACCTGCTCCTGCTCACCAGATGCGAGCAGTAGCCCAACCGCACGCCCTCTCACGCGAAGACGTCTCCTTAGATCACGCTCGGGTTCGTCTGACGGTTCAACAACTTCTGGAGCGGGGGTCGAGAACATCAACCTGCAAACGAAAAATTGACACAATGAATATTTTATTAATATAATAATGCTGTTGTTTTTTTTTTGCTGAAAAGACACAGAATTATTATTTTAAATGGGCTGAAAATTTTATAAAAATTCGAAAATGGGCCCGAAATTTTATAAAAATTAAAGCAATAAAAATGAATGAATCGGCTAAAGTAAAAATGAATACCCGAAGCCGAAAACTCAAAGAATAAATGAATAAATAAATCCGGATTAAAATAAAAAAATGGAATAAAAATTTACAAGCGTACAAAAATGACTTGGAAAACGAATAAATCGAATTAAAAGCAAGAAATATTAACAAATAAATAAACAAATAAAGAATCAAGAAAGTATACACAAATATTAACAAGAACATACACCGATAACATAATGACTCGGGTCGTTCCTAAAACTCGCCATTTCCCCGGCAACGGCGCCAAAAACTTGGTGTGTGCGTATATATACATAATTTGCAATGAAATTACACACGATTTGGTTTTAAATTTATAAAAGTGATTATTACTTTTACATCAAAACACACACGAAAGAGGCAAGTGTACCCCGTCATATATGTAGTAAAGTATCGGTAAGAACCAAGTATCGATCCAAGGAAATGGGCGGAGAAATAATACTAGACCTTTGTCACTAAACTACCGGTAAAAACATGAGTTGTTTGATTTTTTAATAAACTAAAGTAAGCATAAACAACTACTTATAAAACATAGTAGAAAATAGATAAATAGCCTTGCTTAATACACAACCCAAGTATGTCAACTAAGTCGGTTTTGGCACTAGAAGCATTCGGACAATTTTCCATTTTAAGACAATTAGTATCCCTTTCGGGAATCCTAACATGACAATCATTCGGAAAGCTAAAACGATAAACACACTTTAACCACCTAAAACTGTTCTTTAACGTGCAATTGATAAATGTCTATGAAAATCTCTTAAAAATAAGTTAGTCATCCGTTAGGAGTTTTCTAACCGCACTTAATCAAGGAAAGCGACACCGATAAACACAATGCAACCACCGAGACAAGCATAAACTAGATTAAATCACAACCGAGTTCATTTTACAAATCTTATACATAAATTCACCAAGATAGCAATTTTGGCCTAAACTACTAACTAAGTTAACAAATCATGACAATAATTCATAACGACACCATTTAACCCGTTTAGGTCCTTACGTGACGACAAGCTTTATTGATTAACAATAATTACATTTTATTAAATCACTAACCATTTCTAGTATCATGATGCACACATTTTAACCAAGCTAAACTAGTTAACCAAGTTTAAAGTTTATTAATACAAGATTAATTAAGCTTCATTTTTCAACTATCTTAACTAACCAAGCACCAATCATCCAACATAATTACTTATAATCAAGAAATCAATATCAATAACAAGGTTGCAAACTAATCATCAAAGATTAACATAGAAAATACTTCCAAATGTCATTACAAACAAAGATTAACACACTAATGGTTATAATCAAGCAAGGGATTGTTGTGTTTTTGCCCCAAGGCTACAATAATACATAAACATTAATCTAAATGCTTGAAAGATTAACAAAATCATGGAAAGATTAGAAAACCAAACCATAAACAAGCGTAAGATTAAGAATCTGGAAGATAACGAAGCTAATCGGCACAATGTGGCTTGAATCCGGGTGAAAGCAGAAGCCTCCGGAGCCTGAAAATCGCCAGAATCGCTTCCAAAATGTCCAGAGTTACGAGCAGAATGTTTCTGCAGGTTTTTATATAATTTCGATGTCGCACGGTCGTGCGTCCTGTTGCACGACCGTTCACTTTATGCATTATTGGAGGTATGGTGCACCATACTGCATGACGTCACAGATCTTGACCGGTCTTCGGTCTCGCACGACCTTTCTTCATATGGCACGACCGTGCGTTTCCGGGATCTTGTTGCACGGACTGATGCACTGGTCGTTCATCACCGGGGTTTGGCTGAACATCGGATCCGCACAGGGTGCAATATATGGCACGTCCGTGCGTCACCGGGATTGCCTTGCACGCCGTGTTGCACCCTCGTTCATTGCCGGGCTGGTCTTGATATGTCGGAGATGCACGGTCGTGCATTAGGCCGCACGACCGTTCCACTTGCCCAGGTCAGAATTCTCACAGAATGTTCGCAGCTTCGTCGTTTTGTCCGGAAAGTCCTCGTTTTCACTATCATCTTGTCTGGTATGCTGTTTTACGCCTGTAAACAAAAGTATACATAATTAAGTATCCGAATGACGGTTTTACGGCCGAAAACGCATAAAATGGGGATAAAATGGGGGACTAAAATATGTGTAAATTAGCGAATATCACAATGAAATAGCAATCTGTTAGAAAATTTGGAAAATAAACATAAAAGAATTTAAAAAACAGTAAAAAGTGAACATGTAAGGTACGTGTAAAAAAGTTGGTATGTAAAACTTAAAAGTTAAAAAATATTTAGAAACTAAAAATAATTAAGTTACAATGCAATGTTGTATTATTAAGTTAAAATTAAAACCACCAAACAGTGTACAAATATATTATGCAGTTGCTTATTTATACAGGTTATAAGTTATTGCATATACCTAAGTTATAGGTACCTTTTAGTTCTACACTATGTGGATGTCAACAATTTATTTTTAATAAATTTAAGGATAAGGTAAATGTAAGTATACAAATATTATATATATGATGTTTAAAATATAAGCATATAAGGTACTTCAATGAGAATATGGTCAAAACTTGTGGTTGTTACATTTGGAACTACTCATAACTTATTAGGGATAAGATGATAATACAATTCCTAAATTATTGACATGTGAATAAAAATACATGTATAAAACACATAAAGAAACTACTTCAATAATACACAATTATACAAATAAAAACAAACAGTTATATAGCATAAATACATTTTCTTAAAACTAATGCAGTTGTAAATATATTATGTAACAGTTAAAAGATATTTTTAGAAACTAAAAAAACTTAAGTTACAATGCAATGTCGTATTATTAAGTTAAAATTACAACCACCAAACAATGTACAAATATATTATGCATTTGCTTATTTATCGAATCATACGTTATTGAATATACCTAACTTATAAGTACCATTTAGTTCTACACTATGTGGATGTAAATAATTTCTTTTAAATAAATTTAAGGATATGGAAAATGTAAGTATACAAATAATTTATGATGTATAAAATAGAAACATGTAAGGGACTTAAATGAGAATATGGTCAAAAGTTGACGTTTTAACAATTGGAACTACTCATAACTTTCTAGGGGTAACATGATATTAGAAGTCCTAAATTAATGACATGTGACTAAAAATAATTTAAAAAAACACATAAAGAACCAACCTCCATAATACACAATTATACAGATAAATACAAAAACTAAAATTTCATAACTACATTTAATTAAAACTAAGTCAGCTGTGAATAAGTCTTTATGTAACAATTAAACATGCAAGTTTATGCATAACCAAACATTGTTAAAATATACATGGCAGTTGCTTATTTCAACGGTTATAATGTGACAACCGTCACTTTTCCGTACATTCCGTACACGAAATGAACCGTAATTTGTGCTTAAATGACCGTGCATGATCTGGTTTACCAGACAAATAAATTTCTGATTTCCATGCAAGTGAATTCATGCACATTCTGTACTACGAAATATAGCTTTATGCATAAACGAGAGCGTTGCGTCAGAAATATTAGTAAACTCACCGGTAGGACACATCGTGTCAACAGAACTGCAGAAAGCAGTCAGACATTAGAATTGAGGCCTAGGTATAGGTCCGACGACAAAAGTACATTAAAACCCAAGAGTACATGTAAGGGTTTAATTTATAGACATTGCGAAAGCAAAAATAAGCACTAAAAAGCACCCGAAACGTACTTTAAGTGCATAATTTTGTATAATTCAGCTCAATTCAGCATTTAAATATTTGAATATTATGCAGAAATTTCGTTTTGTCATCCAGAATATTTCCCTAAGTGTTGGGAATTGAAAGGGTACAAGAAGGGTACTTAAAAGACACTAAAAAGTGTGATTTAGCACTCTAACGAACCGGTATCTAACCGCACAACCGGATATCACCCGGAACACTAAATTATTATTAGAAGCATTGTTTTAATGTTTCTGAGCTAGTTATGGTCCCCGAATACCATAACACTCCTTATAACATAATAACACACGAAATCCCTAAACCTTATACTTGAAACTTAACTTATAATTGTAATTAGGGATTGGAATTTACATTTAACCCCCCCCCCATTGCTAACTTACGGCTCACCCAAGAGGGCCCCACCCCAAGATTTGTGTAATCTCCTAATGATCCTAGTAGATCTTGATTTGATATGCAAAAGATCATGTTTGGTACTTGGAGGACACATTACACAATGGGTATTCTTTAAACTTGAATATAAGAGAAACATGGAAGACCATAATTTCACACACCAAAAACACACTAATCCATCTTCTTCTTCCCAAAACTCACGGCCACACCATACCTTCACACCACCTTCATTTTCAACCTCCTTCCATGCATTTCAAGGTGATCTAGAGGTGTATAGAGCTAAGTTAGGAAGCTTGGAGCTTTCGGAACTTGAAGAACCTCAACCGTTTGCTTTTATCCACTTCATTTGCCCTCTTGAACTTCCCTAGCCTTGAGCTAGTAGTAAGTGTTCTAAAACACCTTCTTGATCTTGTCTAGAGTGGTTAAAAAGAACTTTGTCGGTTAAAATCTATGAACATACAAGAGGACATGCTAAAAGTTTACTAAAATGTTAAAAATGTTGGATAAAAGCTATGTTGTTGTGTAAATCTTGTAAGACTTGTCCTGTTATGATTATAAGAACATGTCTAAACATGTTCAACTCGACAATTTTCAGTTTAAGCTCGGTTCGGAACCAAAAGTCGCATAGTTTGACTCATGCTTTGACTTTCAGTTCTGACCCGTCTAAGCATGTTTTAGACTGGCCTTAGAGCTTTATTTGGACCAGGTTTCATATAAGTATAACTCTCTGAGATTATACAACTTGGTTCATTAGTTATCTGATTCATATGCATGTTTCCGTTAAATGCTTAAATGTTGACTATTATGCCCTTTTGACTATAAAACGTGATTTTTGAAAAAGTAAAAGAGTAGAAACCTTAGTTACTGATTTATAAACTTGCACCTAAAATTTGATATCAGTTTGAGGTCTAGATTAAGAGTTATGCTCATTAGCGTAAATTGAAAGCTTTATGTTAATTAAACAGCGTAATTAGCGTATAGCCTATTTAAACCCACTTTTTGATATCAAACTTTTTACCCACTGATATAAAATAATATTTTGGGATTTTTGGATATTTTTATTTATTTATAGGCTGATCATAACCTAGAGTTCTAAGCTTAATTCAGTAGTTGTCGGTTTTGCCCTTTTAAGCTATAAAATGAGTTTTACCAAACCTTTTGATACCAAACCTTTTTCTACTGATATAATATGATAAATAGAATATTTTAATCCTTCTGGAATAGTAAAAATATCAGCTTTCCTTTAAGAACCCGGAAATAGCTCAAAAATCGCCATTTTAAGCGTTTTAAACGCATAGTATGTACTAAAACCATATTAGATATATAAGACTTGATACCTACTGATGTTTTAAGTAAATTTCTATACTTTAGCAGTAAGCCAAGTTTTAAGCTTAGATTTCCAGATTTAACCTTTAAACCTTAAGTGAAATTACCAAAATGCCCCTTCGGTACTGGTATAACTTAGTAAATTAAGTATTTTTACTGATTTCATCAGACCCGAAACTCAGAATTATACTTTAAACTCTTTTCTAACCTTTTAAATGACCAAAATGCCCTTACGGGGCATAATTTGAGTTTAATTTCATATGGGGCATAATAGAAGATATCTTACTGATGTCACAACATATTAAAGGCATATTAACTTAGGAAACTTGCATATGACTCATATGGTTACTCGTTACGCACTTTTCGCATTCGGATCGGCTTATGTAACTAGTTTACACATATTAGCCGAAACAGGTCAAATCATATAGTTTTTGTCTCATAATCCAGAATGTGATTAAGTTACCCATATTAAACAAGCATACAAGCTTGTCGGGTCAAAACCACATTCTAAACCGGTCTTTGCTTCATCATGCGTTTGAACCGTGTCTTCCTTTTGAAAACTAACCGGTCTAAGTCTAAGCTTAATTAAAGACCCGTTAGGAATCTAATAGGTTATTATAAACCTTCGTTCCAGATTAGGAGACCAGTAAAAGCTACTTGCACTTGCTGTATTTGATTTATACATTGCTCAGGTAAATACTCTTAACTTATTTTCCCTATACGGGCTTGGGATACGGTACTATAAAAGTACCGCTTGGTCGGGTGTATGTCATTTAAATCGTACTGTGATTGATGTATTTACATAACCTGTTTAATATATATTATTTGGTGTATGGCTTTTGGGGGTTAAATGACCATGTCCCGGATATCCTTGGCATCATTCATGAAATGGCCACGACCTAAGCACGGGGTGTAGGCGTACACCTGACAGATGCATTATGTAAAAACTGGTATCCCACTCAAAGGAATCAACAATGGACGACAAATGAGTAAAAATGTATACAAGATTATTTTAATAATTGTCCCAAGTTATAAAAATATTTTTTTCCGAAGTGCATTCAAATCAATTTTCAAACCATTTTCAAAATGAGTCAGTTAAGTTGTATTTACCAGTGTAAACTGACGTATTTTCCAAAAAGGCTAAGTGCAGGTACTAGACGAAATAGGCTGGCTACTCCAGGCGTCTTTACTCAAGTCTCGCAAGCTTTAGATGCCTTTAAAGTCTGTTGAACAAGTTTCCTCTTTATTTTGATCCGCCTGTGGATCTGTTTCAACTGTATTGTGATACTTAATATTACATTTTGTTCGGTTGAAATAAATCTATCTTTAGCTTTCGCTGTGCATTTAAATATTGTGTTGTTTGACTATGATGATATCAACTACGTCACGATACTCCCCACCGGGCCAACCGGTGACACGTGGAAATATCGGGGTGTGACAGGTTGGTATCAGAGCCAACACTGAGTGAATTAAACACTAGCCCTTTGTGTTTAATCTCAGTTACACAGTTGCACATTCTCGAGTCTAGACAAGAACTTAGGACTAATCCAAATTCGTTTTATTTTGTCTTTATTTGATTCCTTCTTTATTTTTCTGATTAGCCCTTGCATGGGCGAGTCATTTCAGTTAGAAAACCCGTTTTGGGCAACCATGTATTTGTTTAAATTTTAATAGGACGGTTAGATTCCTATATTATAAGATCTACCATTATAATAAAGTGGCAAAATCTAAAAAGGACGAGACCTAGCCATATGTCACCTTAAGACAGGGCCAAGATGGTAGTTCCACAATTAGATTCAGATCCTTGTTAACATCTCAATTTAGGATTGCTCTGCGTTTAAATATTAAAAAGAATCTTAAAGGTAAACCTAGCCTAAATGTCGTTGCAGACATGGCCAAGATGGTAAGACCTATTCGAAAGATTCAAACCCTTATTAACATCTGATATGTTATCAATAATGACAAAGATGTGACTCGATAAAATCACATAAGTCATTTTTAAGTTGGGATGTTCTAAATTCCCTTATTTATATATTCATCCCTTAAGGATGAAGTACCCACGGGCTATAATTAACGTCCTTTGGGACTAAAGACAGTGGTAGCCTACAACTCCCTGTCAAGAAAAGGTAATGAACTTTGATTCAAACCTTAATGCCTCGATTCTGTAAAATCCTGGTTTAATAATTAAATATGTCTACGTGACTAGGTTTTTGTGCTATTATTAACTTGTAAATTAGGATTTATGATAAAGATCCAGAATAATTATATTTAACAAATTAACCAAAAGGATTATTAAAAACCATGGTTAATAAATCGTCAAGGACAATAATACTGTATAAGCTTCTAAATAAACCTTGTCCTTAATTGATTTTATGTAGCAATTAAAGCTACATGGCTAGGTCAGAAGAAGTAAACAGTCATCCCCTGGAAAACCACGATGGTGATAGGGTTAATATAACCAGAGGAGAGCTCCGTACACTGATTGATACAGCTGTATCTAAAGCTGTAGAGGAGCAATTCAAGGAGTACAGTGGGACGCATAGTAGAACTTCTTCGGTACCCCACTCTAAGTCTGTTCCTAAGACTCATTCAGAAACTCATAGCAAGCCACCCTCTAAGAAAGATGAACCCAAGAAAGAGAATGTTGAACATTCCTCAAACCAACACAGTGTTCCATCCAAGAGGATAGTGTTCGATGATGGAGCGCGTACCAAGTCCTGTACTTATAAGTACTTTGTTTCCTGCAAACCCCGGGATTTCACTAGGGAGAAAGGGGCAATAGATTGTATGACTTGGTTAGATGAAATGGACACTGTTGTTGATATCAGCGGTTGTGCTGAAAGGGATATAGTGAAGTATGTATCCCAATCGTTCAAGGGAGAGGCATTAGCTTGGTGGAAGTCTCTCATTCAAGCTGCTGGGAAGATCCCACTCTATAATATGTCATGGGAACAGTTTGTAGTCCTCATTAAGGAGAACTATTGTCCACAATATGAGGTGGAAAGGATTGAATCAGATTTCTTATCACTGGTAATGAGGAATTTAGATTGTCAAGCTTACCTCACCAGTTTCAATACCATGTCTAGATTGGTTCCTTACCTGGTGACACCAGAACCCAAGAGGATTGCTCGCTTCATTGGGGGATTAGCCCCAGAAATCAAAGCCAGTGTTAAGGCTTCAAGACCTGCCACTTTTAGATCAGCAGCTGATCTATCTCTATCCCTCACTCTAGATGCGGTCAGATTGAGATCACTCAAGAACTCGGAGGAGAGTAAGAGGGAGCGTGAGGATGACACCTCACGAAGGTCTGAGAAGAAGCACAAAGGTAGTTCAGACCACAAGAAAGAATCTGGGTCCAACAAAGGTAACCAGCGAACTGAGGAAAAGCCAAGGTGTGCAACTTGCCAAAAACGCCACTTTAGAAAGTGCAGGCTTGAGACCAAGTCTCAATCAGGATCACCTGCATGTGGGTTATGCAAGTCTAAGGAACATAAGACTATTGACTGCACATTAAGACCAACTGCCCTAAATACGCCAAGAAGACCAATGCTAGGGTCTTCCAGATGAACGTACAGGAGGCAATCCAGGACGACAACGTGATCACAGGTACCTTCCTCATTAATGATGTTTATGCAAGAGTGTTATTTGATTCCAGAGCAGATAAGTCTTTTGTTGATGATAAGTTCTGTAAGTTGTTAAACCTACCTGTTAGAACCTTAAGTGTGAAATATGAGGTGGAATTAGCTGATGGAACCAAAGAAACAGCCTCAACTGTTTTAGATGGATGTGTTATATCCATTAGGAACCACTCTTTTCCTTTGTCCTTACTTCCCTTTAAGTTAGCCGGTTTTGATATAGTTATAGGTATGGATTGGTTATCGCATAACCAAGCCCAGATTGTGTGCAGCAGAAAGCAAGTGGTAGTCAAAACTCCGTCTGGTGAGTCACTTACCATTCAGGGGGATACCCAGCATGGATTGCCTGAGCAAGTGTCTATGCTCAAGGCATCTAGATTCCTGAAGAAGGGTTGTGTCATTTATATGGCACAGGTAACCGTTGGTGAGCAGAAGCCCAAGGTTGAAGATATCCCTGTCATTTCAGAATATCCTGAAGTTTTTCCTGAAGAACTACCTGGTTTACCACCAGATAGGCAAGTGGAGTTCCGAATTGACATCATCCCTGGTGCAGCACCAGTAGCAAGAGCGCCTTATAGGTTGGCACCAACAGAGATGAAGGAGTTAAGGACGCAGTTAGATGATCTGTTAGCCAAGGGTTTCATTAGACCTAGTTCGTCCCCTTGGGGAGCGCCGATCTTGTTTGTCAAGAAGAAGGATGGATCGATGCGTTTGTGCATCGATTACCGTGAGCTTAATAAGGTCACTATTAAGAATAGGTATCCTTTGCCCAGGATCGACGATATGTTCGATCAATTGCAAGGGGCAAGCTACTTTTCTAAGATCGATTTGAGGTCAGGCTATCATCAGTTGAAAGTTAAGGATGAAGATGTACACAAGACTGCATTTAGGACTCGTTATGGTCATTACGAGTTCCTAGTGATGCCTTTTGGGCTCACTAATGCACCTGCCGCATTCATGGACCTCATGAATCGCGTCTGCAAGCCTTACTTGGATAAATTTGTCATCGTCTTTATTGACGACATCCTTATCTACTCGAAGAACCAAGCTGACCACGAGAAACATCTTCGCTGTATTCTCAAGCTTCTACATCATGAGAAACTCTACGCCAAGTTTTCGAAGTGCGAATTTTGGCTTCGAGAAGTCCAATTCCTTGGACATGTGGTAAGTGAGCGTGGTATCCAAGTGGATCCCGCCAAGGTAGAAGCAGTTATGAATTGGCAAGAGCCAAAGACGCCTATTGAGATTCGCAGCTTTCTAGGACTAGCAGGATACTATAGGCGATTTATTGAAAACTTCTCAAGGATTGCTGCGCCCCTAACTTCATTGACACGTAAGAAGATTAAGTTTGATTGGGGCCCTAAGCAGCAGGAATCCTTTGACATTCTTAAGAAAAAGTTGAGCAATGCTCCTGTATTAACGTTACCGGATGGGATTGATGAGTTTATAGTATATTGTGATGCATCACACACCGGGATGGGTTGTGTGCTTATGCAGAAAGGCAAAGTTATTGCCTACACTTCATGACAGTTAAAGGTGCACGAGAAGAACTACACCACCCATGACTTGGAGCTGGGTGCCGTTGTATTTGCACTAAAACTATGGAGGCACTACTTGTATGGAACCAAGTGTGTGATCTATTCAGATCATAAGAGTCTTCAACACTTGTTTAATCAGAAGGATTTAAATATGAGGCAACGACGATGGATGGAAACTTTAAATGATTATGATTGTGAGATAAGATACCATCCAGGCAAGGCAAATGTAGTTGCTGACGCCTTAAGCAGGAAGGAAAGAGTGAAGCCGATAAGAATCAATGCCAAGAGCATTGAGATAAAGAACAGTTTGAACGAAAGGTTGTTAGCTGCACAGAAGGAAGCTGTGTTGGAAGCTAACTATCCTGATGAAAAGCTAGGAGTAACTGAGGAGCAGTTATCCTATGACAAGGATGGAATCCTAAGGTTAAATGGACGAATATGGGTTCCAGTTTATGGAGGACTTCGGGATGTTATCCTCCAGGAAGCCCACAGTTCCAAATATTTAGTTCATCCTGGAGCTGATAAGATGTACTAGGATCTAAAGGCAAACTATTGGTGGATAGGCTTGAAAAAGTCTATAGCCACTTATGTAGCTAAATGTTTAACGTGTGCGCAAGTCAAAGCTGAGCATCAGAAGCCGTCAGGTTTGTTACAACAACCTGAACTTCCCACATGGAAGTGGGAGATGGTGACAATGGATTTCATCACCAAGTTGCCAAAGACGAGGAACGGAAATGATACTATATGGGTAATAGTAGATAGACTGACTAAGTCAGCACATTTCCTACCCATTAAGGAGACTTATAGCTCTGACATGTTAGCCCAACTGTACGTAGATAAGATTGTAGCTCTGCATGGTGTACCAGTGTCAATTATCTCTGATAGAGATACGAGATACACCTCTCATTTTTGGAAAAGCTTCCAACAATCATTGGCCACGCGCTTAAATTTTAGTACGGCTTACCATCCACAGACGGACGGGCAAAGTGAGCGTACCATCCAAACGTTGGAAGACATGCTTCATGCATGTGTGATTGATTTAGGTGGTAGTTGGGATAACCACCTGCCATTGATTGAGTTCTCCTATAACAATAGCTACCATACCAGCATTAAGGCTGCGCCTTTTGAGGCATTATATGGTAGAAAATGCAGAACACCTATTTGTTGGGCGGAAGTAGGAGAAGTTCAATTATCAGGACCTGATTTGGTCTTTGAAACAACGGACAAGATTGTCCAGATTCGCGATCGCCTGAAAGCTGCCAGAGATAGGCAGAAAAGCTACGCAGATCCAAAGCGTAAACCTCTAAAGTTTGAGGTTGGTGATAAAGTTTTACTTAAAGTATCACCCTGGAAGGGAGTGATGCGGTTTGGTAAGAAAGGTAAGTTAAGCCCAAGGTATATAGGACCATTCGAGGTCATCGAATGTGTTGGGTCAGTGGCTTACAAGTTAAACTTGCCTGAAGAGCTCAGTGGTATTCACAATGTATTCCACATCTGCAATCTGAAGAAGTGTTTTGCTGATGAATCACTAGTCATACCACATACAGATGTGCACATAGAAGAGAGCTTAAAGTTTGTCAAAAACCTGTGTCGATCGAGGATCGACAGGTTAAGAAGCTTCGAAGGAAGCATGTGCCTATTGTAAAGGTAAAATGGGATGCCCGTAGAGGTCCCGAGTATACGTGGGAGGTAGAGTCCACAATGAAAGAAAATTACCCTCATTTGTTTTAGTAAATCTCGAGGTCGAGATTTCTTTTAAGGGGGTGAGGATGTAACACCTCGTAATTTCATGACCAATAATGTAATGACACGTGTCATAAGCTTTGAACATGTGAAAAAGTACTTTAGAGGGACTAAAGTTGACAAACAGAGAAACTATGTGAATATAAGGGTCCAAAGTGTCAACAATGGATAAATATATCTTAAAATGGCCCTACAAGATGTTTATACCTTCAAACGAATAAATCATGGATCATACGAAGCTGAAAAGTGAAAGAAGGTGAGAAGTTACAAACTACAGGGGTTAAATGTGTCAACATGTTTAATGTATACCTCTGAGTGACCGTTTAACAAACCCGAAGCTTTGTAATGATGAATTATACTCACAAGAATATGTGATAAAAATTTCACCAAGTTTCGTTACCGTATGAGAAAGTTATGATCAAATTCGTATACGAGGGGTTAAAAGCGTCAACGTTAAAAATTTAAGACTTTTCGGTGATCGTATGAATAACCGGGGACTTAAAAAAGTTAGTTTATGAATTGAGGTCCTTAAAAGTCAAATTAGAGGGCCCAAAGTGCAAGAAATAAAGGTAAAACCACGTTTGGAAGTGCAGGGGTCGAAACTGTCAACATTTGAAAGTTGTGTTGTGCTGGCATGGTCCTTGCGCACCATAAGCTAGGACCCTTACGGTGCGCAAGCAGGTCCCAGATGCAGAAAAACGGGCAGCTGCCTTAAAAGGGTATTCTCTGATTCCCACTCTAACTAGGTCAATTGTCGAGTCAAACTTGATTATAAAAAGTCAACAGGAAGCCTATTTTCAAATAAATGCATAATTAGCAATGTAAAGTCTATGCAACATGTTTTGTCATTAATATAACTTGGTAATTAATATAAGAACATGTCTAAACATGTTCAACTCGACAATTTTCAGTTTAAGCTCGGTTCGGAACCAAAAGTCGCATAGTTTGACTCATGCTTTGACTTTCAGTTCTGACCCGTCTAAGCATGTTTTAGATTGGCCTTAGAGCTTTATTTGGACCAGGTTTCATATAAGTATAACTCTCTGAGATTATACAACTTGGTTCATTAGTTATCCGATTCATATGCATGTTTCCGTTAAATGCTTAAATGTTGACTATTATGCCCTTTTGACTATAAAACGTGATTTTTGAAAAAGTAAAAGAGTAGAAACCTTAGTTACTGATTTATAAACTTGCACCTAAAATTTGATATCAGTTTGAGGTCTAGATTAAGAGTTATGCTCATTAGCGTAAATTGAAAGTTTTATGTTAATAAAACGGCGTAATTAGCGTATAGCCTATTTAAACCCACTTTTTGATATCAAACTTTTTACCCACTGATATAAAATAATATTTTGGGATTTTTGGATATTTTTATTTATTTATAGGCTGATCATAACCTAGAGTTCTAAGCTTAATTCGGTAGTTGTCGGTTTTGCCCTTTTAAGCTATAAAATGAGTTTTACCAAACCTTTTGATACCAAACCTTTTTCTACTGATCTAATATGATAAATAGAATATTTTAAGCCTTCTGGAATAGTAAAAATATCAGCTTTCCTTTAAGAACCCGGAAATAGCTCAAAAATCGTCTTTTTAAGCGTTTTAAACGCATAGTATGTACTAAAACCATATTAGATATATAAGACTTGATACCTACTGATGTTTTAATTAAATTTCTATACATTAGCAGTAAGCCAAGTTTTAAGCCTAGATTTCCAGATTTAACCTTTAAACCTTAAGTGAAATTACCAAAATGCCCCTTCGGTGCATAGTATGGTTAGAAATGATAAATTTCACATGTAGGTTATACCCTACTGGTATAACTTAGTAAATTAAGTATTTTTACTGATTTCATCAGACCCGAAACTCAGAATTATACTTTAAACTCTTTTATAACCTTTTAAATGACCAAAATGCCCTTACGGGGCATAATTTGAGTTTAATTTCATATGGGGCATAATAGAAGATATCTTACTGATGTCATAACACATTAAAGGCATATTAACTTAGGAAACTTGCATATGACTCATATGGTTACTCGTTACGCACTTTTCGCGTTCGGATCGACTTATGTAACTAGTTTACACATATTAGCCGAAACGGGTCAAATCATATTGTTTTTGTCTCAAAATCCAGAATGTGATTAAGTTACCCATATTAAACAAGCATACAAGCTTGTCGGGTCAAAACCACATTCTAAACCGGTCTTCGCTTCATCATGCGTTTGAACCGTGTCTTCCTTTTGAAAACTAATCGGTCTAAGTCTAAGCTTAATTAAAGACCCGTTAGGAATCTAATAGGTTATTATAAACCTTCGTTCCAGATTAGGAGACCAGTAAAAGCTACTTGCACTTGCTGTATTTGATTTATACATTGCTCAGGTAAATACTCTTAACTTATTTTCCCTATACGGGCTTGGGATACGGTACTATAAAAGTACCGCTTGGTCGGGTGTATGTAGTCATTTAAATCGTACTGTGATTGATGTATTTACATAACCTGTTTAATATGTATTATTTGGTGTATGGCTTTTGGGGGTTAAATGACCATGTCCCGGATATCCTTGGCATCATTCATGAAATGGCCACGACCTAAGCACGGGGTGTAGGCGTACACCTGATAGATGCATTATGTAAAAACTGGTACCCCACTCAAAGGAATCAACCTTGTGGGCATTATACCTGTGGTGTGTCAGTTAACTTAAGTCCGGCCCTACAAACCGGCCCTAATGGACGACAAATGAGTAAAACTGTATACAAGATTATTTTAATAATTGTCCCAAGTTATAAAAATATTTTTTGCCGAAGTGCATTCAAATCAATTTTCAAACCATTTTCAAAATGAGTCAGTTAAGTTGTATTTACCAGTGTAAACTGACGTATTTTCCAAAAAGGCTAAGTGCAGGTACTAGACGATATAGGCTGGCTACTCCAGCCGTCTTTACTCAAGTCTCGCAAGCTTTAGATGCCTTTAAAGTCTGTTGAACAAGTTTCCTCTTTATTTTGATCCGCCTGTGGATCTGTTTCAACTGTATTGTGATACTTAATATTACATTTTGTTCGGTTGAAATAAATCTATCTTTAGCTTCCGCTGTGCATTTAAATATTGTGTTGTTTGACTATGATGATATCAACTACGTCACGATACTCCCCACCGGGCCCACCGGTGACACGTGAAAATATCGGGGTGTGACACAAATCCTTCAAATAGGTGTTGTTACTGTATCAAAGAAATGTGGGGTTAATATTAGTATGTATAAAATAGGATATGAATCAGTAAATGGAAAAAAATAAGAGAACTACCCGTGCTCCATTAGTTCACTGTTTTGCTTCACAGATGAAATGGAAGAAGGAGAGTTCTGGTTGGTGAAAAAGGAGGAAGGGGGAGTGGATATAAATAATGGGGGATGGAAGAAAAAAAACTATATAAGGTATATGAAAGTAAACAGATTCAGTTATCTTCCTTGGATAGGTAGTAGAATAACTAAAAGGTGAAACAATTTGAAATGGTTTATTTGTCCTTATAGTTGACCGAAAAAAAAAGTTAGACCTTACATAACCTGCCAATTTAAAAGCATGAACCGTTGAAAGTCCATTTGTTAAAGGAACAAAGAATTCAGTCCCATTTTAGGCTTTCAGTTTTGTTTGTATTATTCTGTTTTTTTAACTGCTGTCTTTTCAGGGCCTTAATAGGCTGTATGAATATCAATTGGGTATGTATAGTTTTTTTAGTGAATACTTGTTCTTAAAATTATTTAAATACATATGTATATGAAATATCCTTTACTATTGTTAAGGACTACTGTTGTAAAGGTTTAAATTAATGATCTTTATAAAAAAGAAACACGTTTCCAGTCTTTAAAATATTTACAAAAGTATGGTTATGAGTAGAAATCAAAGTGTCTTTGTGAAACGTCCTTGAAAAAATTGATTTACTTTCAAAAAAAGAAATATGGTTAGTATATTATTCAAACAGAATTAATTTATAGTTGACAATTTAAAAACTGTGAAAACCATAATGTACTGCAATGACAAAAGGGCTTGACCGTTAATAAACTGAATGGTGAAAAGTGGAACAAAGATTATGGGTAAGGTCAACTAAAAGGAAAAGGTCTTTCAGAAAGTCAAAATAAAAGGTTTATGAAAATAGGAAAAGTTTGTCTTTGTATTTTTATGCTTTTCCTGGGTTTTTAAAGCTAGTAATCTGAAAAGTAAAGGAGGTGAAGAGTGTTTTTGGGGAAGAGTTTGATTACCTTGTTGATACAAAGACAAACTTGTATACTTTAGGAATTCTTAGAAGTGTAAAGTGTAAAAAGTTATAAAATAGGTTAAAAGAAATACATAAATTGATTCAGATCTGTTTGGAATATTTTGTTTTCAAATACAGAATGGTGACATAATGGTTTACCAAGATCAAAATCACATGAACCAAGATTTAGTTTAAATTTTACAATCATTCATCCTAAACATGTTAGTAATCAATTTCTGAGTACATTTACAACAATAATATAAAATGAGACTTAAAAACTTATATACCTTTGGACCATTTCAAACTCAGCTGAGTGAGATTTCGGATTCAGGTATGCATCCATCCAATGCTGAAAACTGATGAATTCATATAAACTTATTTGTATCACCTACAACAAAAAACAGTTGTTGAAAATCAAAACTCTATTATGTATCTGATATGAACTGAAAAAAACATGTTATCCCTTCTTAAAAACAAAAACTAATATCATGCTAAAAAACAGAGGTGACATTATTTCTTGCAAACATCCAGAACACAAATTGGACATTTAACACAATATTTGATTATCAAATATCAAATCATATTCAGATTCTAAATAATTGGTTTTCCAAATCCATAACGGTAAAAAAAAACCCAATGTTAGTGAAATTAGTTCAACATTAGAAATATCAAGCCAAACAATTACTTTCAGTATTCAACTACCTAGTTAGGATTCGTCAATTATGTATAAACTGGTTATTAAGATTTCCAATTTACATTTAAAAATTAGAATTCTTAATTCGACTTATCTGATTATGGATTTCCAAGAATCGTGCAAAGAAGTGTCAATCACATGAAGCCGACCAAGTTGTTTGACTTCGAATCTTAGAATAAACCCTAATATGTTCAACCAAAAACAAAATGTTAGAATAACAAAATGGAATCACAACTCATAAAACTGCTATAAAAGAGAAGAATGATGAAAAAGATGAAGAAACCCTAACCTGTAATACGCGTGGTTCAGATCTACAATAATCACTAACAAAATCAACTCAACAAACGCCTAGAATCAAGAACAGTGATCAGAAACATGACGAAACCATAACCTATTAAACGCGTTGTTCAAATCTTCATAAAAGTTAAAAAAACAAAAGATTTTTTAGGGAGAATAAAACCTGAGACAGAAAAGGATGCAAAATTGGGAAAATGAAAACAGCTACCGGTACGGATAGCTTGAACAAACCGTAATATGATCAACGGGTGGTTCAGATCTACAATAATAAGTAACAAAATCAAGTTAAAAACCACCTAGAATGAAGAACAATTAACAAAAAAGGAGGAATCTCATACATGTTAATCGTGTGGTTAAGATCTTCAACCATGGATGAATGATGGAGATGAACAATGGAAGAATAAACCCTAATATGAAATACGGGGGGTTCAGATCTAGAATAATCAATAACAAAATCAACTCAACAAACTGCTAAAATCAAGAACAATGAACAAAAATAGAATAAAACCATACCTGTTAATTGCGTGGTTAAGATCCAGAACCATGGATGAGTGATGGAGAAGAAGAATGGTTGCGCGAGTGTTGAGGAGAGATGAAGGAATCGGAGCGGCTGTGGGGAAGTATTAGGGTTTGTTCGAAAATGAAACAAAAAACCCGGTTCAGCAGCGTGTAGACGTGGACACCTTATTTGTTGAACACGGTAGTAAATTGAAGGAGGGGCTGACATGTGTTTAGGGGGAATGTGGGGGTGCCAAGTGGAAGAACCTAGTTCTTTTATTAGAGATAGAGATGTTTATTATGGTGATTTTCCCTTATTAGAATCAATTACTAAATTGATAAGACTTTAAGGTGTGGTCATGCTTCCCCCCAACATCTACATCACCTCTATCTCCCTCTTCCCCTTCCCTTTCCCCATCAAAGGGGTATGGTTCCCCTTCACCCCCACCTCCTTCCCCGCCAATCAACAAGCAACAACATCTGGGAGGACGGGGTTGGGTTCCCGAGTGCGCCGAAAGGAGGACACGGGGGGGGGGGGGGGGGGTTCCCGACGGGGGAGGGTGCCACCTCAGCTCCCCGCTCCCACACCCCACCGTCTAAGGTCTCGACAACTTCTATATGATATCAAGTGTTAACAATATGTTCAACGTTAAACCTAGACGTGTAACCACAACAAAACTAACTTAGAAGTTATAAATTTATAATGGAAATAATCTGATATTTAATGCTCAGTAGTTCTCATATTCCTGAAATTGTATTACCATTGCTAATGTAGTTCTCATATCTCCAACAATGTTGTTGGTGCATACATGCCCAAGCATGACACTTAAATATTGACAATGATACAAATATAAACATGTTGGGTATATACGAAATACCAAGGCTCATACATACACAATCTAGTCCTCCCCTTATGTCTAACTAACAAAGGCTGTTACAAGATGGTCAAAAAAGTAGTCGATGTCACGATTAGTCGACAACAAAACTGCTAAGATAACACACCCTCACAAATAGGCTGCAAATCACACAAAGTTTTCCTAAAAAGTTCACGGTCACTATTATTGATGTGTGCAGGCACAGTAGGAGTTCAAAATTAGACTTTATAATTGGTAAATGGTTGCTTGGTTTTCTAATATTACTACCAACCATAAATCATTTTTGCTTTCTTTTACTTAAAAATAGAGATTGTTCTAAACTATAATATTACAATACATTATTGTAATATGTAAAGAAGCAGTAACATTGACATTTACCTAACCAACATGTTTTAGGCTATTAGCCCATCCATTTTGCCTCCTCTATGTTACAT
Organism: Helianthus tuberosus; assembly: GCA_030545235.1. NCBI lineage: Eukaryota > Viridiplantae > Streptophyta > Magnoliopsida > Asterales > Asteraceae > Helianthus > Helianthus tuberosus. The sequence goes on along the minus strand of CM060431.1, from coordinate 104,587,928 downwards.
AATTCAAGCTGTGGGACTTTACGCAAACTAAAGATAAAATGAGAGCAACTGTCAAGAACATAACCTATGTTGTTTGAGACCAAATGTCAACAGTGCGATGTTGGTGTGCAAAAAAGATGGTTGTTCATTTGAGACAGCCCAGCAGATTATTGTGGAGCCACGGAGCCCCAGCTCGTTATCCTTCCACTGTCATGAGCAAGGGGTTTTCGCAGCTCTGTGAAGCCAGCCTTACGCAGTGCCCCCTGCTTTAGGAACCACGTGACCCAAGCCTTCGCTCGAGACACATGATCCAACTCACAACTTGGAACGGGCAAGCCAGCTTGTGCACCAATGGAGCCAATCTGATTGGACTGAGTCATTGTCCAACCATCTTTAATACCCTCACTCATCACCTCCCCTACCATTAGCCCTTAATATAAACTATTTCTGCAATTTTAAAATTATACATATTCCCCTACCATTAGCCCTTAATATAAACTATTTCTGCAATTTTAAAATTATACATATTATTACAAAGTGTGCATGGACACTCATCACCCCCTACCATTAGCCCTTAATATAAACTATTTCTGCAATTTTAAAATTATACATATTCCCCTACCATTAGCCCTTAATATAAACTATTTCTGCAATTTTAAAATTATACATATTATTACAAAGTGTGCATGAACAGTCTTTTGATTTTTTATTAATATTGTTTTTTTCTATAGGTTTTTATTAGTATTATATTGTTTTATTTGTTTAATTGATTTAAACATATAATTTTATTCTGCAATTTTAAAATTATACATATTCCCGAACACTCATCACCTCACCTACCATTAGCCCTTAATATAAACTATTTCTGCAATTTTAAAATTATACATATTATTACAAAGTGTGCATGAACACTCATCACCTCACCTACCATTAGCCCTTAATATAAACTATTTCTGCAATTTTAAAATTATACATATTATTACAAAACATACATATTATTACAAAAACAGTCTTTTGATTTTTTATTAATATTGTTTTTTTCTATAGGTTTTTATTATATTGTTTTATTTGTTTAATTGATTTAAACATATAATATTTTATAAAATTCAAGAGATTCATTTCAAAGGAAAGAATTTTATATTGTATATTGTATGACCCAAGCCTTCGCTCGAGACACATGATCCAACTCACAACTTGGTACGGACAAGCCAGCTTGTGCACCAATAGAGCCAATCTGACTGGACTGAGTTATTGTCCAACCATCTTTAATACCCTCACTTGAGTTACAGACATGCATTACCAAGCCCGGTGACAATTGGCCTCCAAACGTGTATTATAAAGTAGAAGAAAGTTTGTTCACCAGTTGATGTGGGATAGAAATGGTACTTTTTGAGTCTGAATGAGAAAATTATAATTTACACTCATAGTAGCTTTTCTACCTGAAGATCAACTTGCCAAAGTGACAAAATCTTTGTTTTGTATATATTAGAGTAAAATAACAGCCGGACAGTTTACCGTAGGTGCACTACTTGTCTACTTCACACCGGCTGCAGAAGATGGAGTCACGTATTGGACTTGATGCTAAATTCAGGAAAAACAGAAGAATGAAAAGATGCCAAAAGCACATAGCAGTATGAAGACATATAAACTCCATATACATGAGATGGATGCCGGATAGATGACATACCCAGTGTACTAACTATTAAAACAGGTTAGTTTTTACATGTTAAAAACTATTGAAAAATGCTTATTTGATTGAACTTTGTATCTGGGCTATTGTTTCATAACAATAGCAACTCCTTTTATAGGCTACAATCAAAGTAAATTATACAAAAGAAGAACATGGTCTGCTCACTAACCCACTAATTGAATTAACAATTAGAAGATACAGTAAAAAGAAATGAAAAAAACCATCATAAGTGGCAATTTATTGGTTCAGAGTCGCTTATTGTTGATTATTTTGTTAATTAATCATTATCTGCACATCTATAGCGCAAGTTGTTGAGGTACACAATTGGAATATAAAACACAAGTGAATCAAAAGCAAATTGAATGGCTGTGAAAGAAGTTTTGAGTTTGTGATTGATCCCACATCGGAGGAGGGTATGAAAGGGGGTGGGGTGTTGGGATATAAAAGAGGGGTTAGGGGTATTGAGAAAAGTATCTTTGCGCTTGGGGCAATGACGCAGCTAATGAGGTAATAACCGAGGCGCGTCAATTGCTGGTTGAAAACTATTTCCAAACCCCCTCCTCGGCTTTGGGTCTCCCTTGGCCGTCGAGAATTTCTGGAAGGGCTCCCTTTTGAGGGTAAAGCCCTACAATCTCTAGTTCTAATTTTTTTCCTGTTATATTGGTTTGTGCTTTTGGCTTAGGGTCTGATTTTAAAAAAAAATTGTTGATAATATGATATATCTGTTGATATTTTAAGATTTTTATTTATTAATAAGTATATACAATTTAATTAAAAAGGTAAAATATTTAATAATATGTAATGGTAAAACATACTGTAAAATATAACTTTTTTATATAACGAATATTTATCGAAAACAATATAATGAGAGTAACATACTATAGCCACCAGAATACATCAAATGAATCTCATATTAATGTTATGTTAGTTTAAGATTCTATTTCTGCTTCTGTTCTTCGCTTATAGAGGGTGCAACAGTGGATAATCTTGAAGCATATTCTGCTCTGTAAGAGTATCATTTTCCTTCTGTGGGGTCCATAACACCTCAACTGCCTGTAAAATGTTAGCAAACAAACATAAAAAAAAATCATGATTTGTGAATTGTGTGTTAGCAAAGAAAACAACTCCAAACAGGTCTCACCAGTATATTGTTTGAAGGGATAGATGCAAGCTTTTGCAAAGCTATCTTCACAAGTTCCCTTGTTCTGATCGGTAGCAGTTCATGTACGCCGCTAGCAGCCACAATGATCGTAACCTTTTAACCAGAACATATACTTTTTAGTCAAGGAATGTTTGACAGATTATGTGATACCGAATAATTAGAGAATCAGATAAGCAGTTGTAATGAAACGTACTCACCACAATATATTTGTTACAGACTGCATCGGATACCTCCTCATGACTTGTTACACTTTGCTTTCTGATGTTGTTGAAGTTGACCAGAGTCTCCTTGTCAAATTTATCCCTTTCTTCTTTAGAAAGTTCATTAAATCTTTTCTCGCATTCGTCTACTCCCCTTTTCACTTCCACCTGCAACATGTTAATAAACAAAGATTTTGACTTTTAAGGTTCCACATGACAAAAGGTTTTATGATCTTTTAAGTTTGTGTCAAATATCAACCATTTGACAAATTATCAAGCAGAAACAAGACGGGTAACTATAAGGACTTACCGAAGAATAACCAGAAATGCAGTAATCGGGATGTTGAAGCATGGATAGTGTTGTCTCTGTAACCAAATAGAAATCAGTTAAAACATCAACGAGCGGTAGAATTAAAACTATTTACAGACACATGTATAGAACTATTAGCAAAGTGTTACAACCTGCCTAAATTTTAATCGCTATGCACGAGTTCTGGAATGTTCCAGATAAAAAGATAACACCATGACAAAACGGTGGTTATTGTGACACGTCATTAGCTGTTATTATTTTACCTTGTAATACATGCCCGAAGCCCTTAGGAGTGGAGGTATCAGCTGTCTCCGCTATTTGATTAAGATCCTTTTGCAGTGATCTAGCGATACTCGACAATCCAACCTTAACAATATACAAAGTTAGTAGTAGTTACCACAAATTGTACTATACAGATTCTTGAAAAGCAGAATACCTGAAGCTTAAGAACACTTATTTCGACACGATTTTCATCAGCATACCGTCTTAATCGCAAGTAAATTGCAAAAACAGTAACAATGATAATACAACAATCACGGAGACCTAATTCAACTGCAAACACTTGCCGGGCTGGGCTATCGATATGAGTGCTATAACTCTTAGAAGAAGATGATTCTGGGCTGCCACCGGTCTTAGTGTTATAACATCTAGAATAAGAGGATCTTGGGATGTTACTTGTAGAATATGAGGATTTGGCGGTTCTGCTAGAACTCAAAGAACGAAAAGAAGTCCCGCCCATCCGTCCACCGGAAGCAGCCAACGCAAGGTGGTGATGATACACCATTAGCAAACTCAATAAAACCATCCCAGTCATTGACATCATAATTAGTCAAGTTGGAGTTAACTAACATGTTAAGAGAGTGGTTTTAAGTTTATAGATATGATTATTTCGTTTGGAAATTTCTCTGTTGGAGTTGTGTCTTACGGTCAATGATTACGAAAGTGTGAGTGAAACTTACTATCCTTACATTGCAAGTTCCATGTTGTTACCAAATAATATTCAATGCTAATGTTTTTTCTTTTAAACGTGTGATGTCCATTGTGTAACAGATGTAGGTTCTAACACCAACTTTTATTAAAAGATTTAATAAATTGTTATGAAATAACTAAAATATCCTTTTAACAAACTAGGACCCTACTTTGCTCTTTCCTATCAAATTCCATAAGTGTGTCATTATTAGAAGTGTACCCCTAATTAATTGAAATAATAAATGGGGATTCAAAGCAAATGTCTTGTCTACATCCAAAAGAGTTCATAGGTACATGTCGTACATATCTGTCTTTAGATGAACATGGTTGGTATTTCATTGCCTCAAAAGGAAAATATGTTGTTATTTAAAAAATAAATAAACAAATTCAGTCTTATGTTAACAAATCTTACCAATGAAAATATTTGGGCTCTAAGGTAGGATATAGAGTGAGCTTAACTGAATAAACATCAACTTAAGATCGAGTTCATAACATTTCGAGTCAAGCAGGCCAAGCTTGTAAACTTCAGTTCGAACTGGAAAAACCGAGCCCATATTGAGTCAAGCCAGCTCGGTGAGATGACTCGTTTGTAATAATTTTGAATGTTTGCCTAGACGGCTAGACCTACTCCACATCAACTCGTCAATAAGTCTCTATCGCGTCTTAACAACATTAATGGAGCATTAATGCATTATTGGCCTCATTGCAAGTGGGAAAAGATGCAAGGTTCCATTTTACTGGTAGTAGTGGAACAACGTGATACCAAAAAAAGTAAGAATCATATCTTATATCTTACTAAAAACCAAAATGCTTTATATAAAATGACGATAAGGGAGTAAATTCGGCACTTACCAAACATATATATATATATATATATGGGTCTTAAAACACGTATACACATAATATAGAGTTCTCAACACCACATATGCTAAAAAAAGCAAGTAAAATAACAAAGCTACAGTCACAATATATGCTAAAAACCTTGAGGAATTTGGATCCATAAGTTGGTGGAAAGTCTGGATCTTGAGCTTGAGGATGAAACAGAGTTAACAACAAAACACCAACTTCATCTTCTTGCATTTTCTTGCAATCCAAAAACACATATATCCAAAACAACAGTAATTAGTAGTAGTAGTAGTAATAGTAGTAGTGGCATGCGATCTTACAAGCTGCAAACGGAAACCTCAAAAGGGTAAGTCAAATCTAATGAAACTAGTAGAAGTAGAACATTTATTCACAGTCGGGTATCGGTCTCACAAAGTTGCTTATCTCATCCATCACGATATGAAAGTGGTCGTTATTGGGCAACAGGTAGAACCCGATGGTTGCTTTCTCTAGGAATAGAAGTTTGACATCTTGACCAGCCCGTTTAAGCCCATCCGCATACGCCAATTGCCAGTCTTGAATCAGGTCCAAACCCGCTACCACCACAAGACTCTTCGGGAACTTAACCCCTTCAAGACTTATACCCCTTGGCCCAAAAGGGTTACAAGCCGGATGGTCCCGATCTTCACCTTCGGGAAGAAAAGCCTTCCAATACCAATCTCTGTCTTGAATCGTTACAAAATATTTCGTATCCAAACGTGTCTCGGATTCGGTTCGTGTCTGCCCACCAAACATTGGATTCAACAGTATGTTTCCCAAAATACGGATTTGAGATTTAACCGCTCGTAAAGCGACGTTATGTACTATGTTACCACCAGAGCTATCTCCAGCCAAGAAAATATGAGCTTTTGAGTCTTTACTCTGCAGCCACGGCCTTGAGTTGACCCATTCAAGGGCGGTCCAGCCGTCATCATAGGCACTGGGATAAGGGTGTTCAGGGGCTCGCCGGTAGTTTACAGACACCACCACCGCCTTACAAAGACCTGCAAGCCGGCGGCAAAGAATGTCGTAGATTGCACTATTTGCAGATGAATGTGCAAAGCTACCACCGTGGAAGAATATTATAACAGGAACAAAGTCGGATTTCGATACAGGCTTCTCAAGAAGATTGAAACTTGTCGATAATGGTACCCCGCCTTCGGTCTCCAGTGCAGCCGGTCTGTAGATTCTAGATAGAAGGTTAGTTGACCGGTCAATCACAATATCGAAGGAGAATACCCCATCCACAGGGTTCACATTGGCTGGGACTTTCCGGTCAAGGAATTCAGCCAGGTGCCGGTTAAACGTGCCGTCTGGTCGCCTGAGAAGATTGTAAGCTAGCTTGAAATTCGACATCAGGATCCATGTATTCAGTGGAACCACTTTCTACGCACAAAAACAAATGAAAATTTTCAGAACATAAACCCTTCCCTATTGTTTCCCTCAAAATCGAATGAATAGCAACTTCAATCACCTATTTCATAACCTAAACCAGTTCCAATAACTTTAATTCATCAAACACACATCACATGTGACTACATGAAAATCGAATAAATAAGAACTTCAATCACCAAATTCATAACCTAAACATGTTCAAATAGCTCTCCAGTTCATCAAACACGCATCACACGTAACGTGATTTCTACATGAAAATCGAACAAATAATAACTTAAATAACCTAAACCAGTTCACATAACTTCATTGTTACATTTCATTTAACACACAGCACGCGTAAAGTGATTTCTACATGAAAATCAGTTGAATAACAACTTCAATCACCTTATATAAACCTAAACCAGTTCAAATAACTTCACTTCATCAAACACACATCACACGTAACGTGATTTCTACATGAAAATCGAACAAATAACAACTTCAATAACCTAAGCCAGTTCACATAACTTTAATTCATCAACACACATCACACGTAACGTGATTTCTACATGAAAATCGAACAAATAACAACTTCAATAACCTAAGCCAGTTCACATAACTTTAATTCATCAACACACATCACACGTAACGTGATTTCCACATGAAAATCGAACGAATAATAACTTCAATCTTCAGATAACTTCATTTCATCAAACAAACAGCACACGTAACGTGATTTCCACATGAAAATCGAACAAATAACAACTTCAATCTTCAGATAACTTCATTTCATCAAACAAACAGCACACGGAACGTGATTTCCACATGAAAATCGAACAAATAACAACTTCAATCTTCAAATAACTTCATTTCATCAAACAAACATCACTCGTTAACGTAATTTCTACATGAAAATCGAACGAACAACCACTTCAATCACCTAATTTAAACCTAAACCAGTTCAAACAACTCCAATTCATCAAAAACACATCACACGTAGCGTGATTTCCACACGAATCCTACTTACAGATCTAAAACCAAAAAAACAGAGCCCGATCAACACAAACTAACTAGTCACAAAAAAACCGAAAATCACAAACAAATATCCACACAAAAAAAGCTGCACAGAATTACCTTCGATTCACAGACGTTGATTTGATCGCTTCCCGCCATGAACACTCACTGTGAAGAAATTCAAACCGTACGATACGTATCACGTAGAACAAAAACCCTAAGCTAACGGTGACGTATTACGTATATGATTCAGAGTTTCGAAGTAAGCATCATCACATTTCGAGGAGATATTTTTAGTAAGAATAAGATTCCAGGCGGTTAATATTAGGGATCCATAGAGAGGATGACAGGAGGAAGAAGAAGAGTGGTGAGTGAAAGATAAGGTGAAAGAGGAGAGTGCGCACTTTAGCAAGGGAGTGTGGGATAAGGCTAAAATGTTAGGTGAGAATAGGGGTGTAGTTAAACACAAGGGACAATAGAAACGATGAAAAGAGACCCCCAATGGTACCGTACTCTACTACCGTGTAGAGGAAGGGAGCCCCGGGTTGCAACTTTATAAACTTTCAAAATTTTCGGAATCTTTATTATTGTAGGGTATGTGTTTCTAGTCGTTTTTGGGTTTGTTTGTCACCATATCGTTTTGTTTTAGTTTCATCTATCGTGTGATTTGTGTGACTAAAGTTGTTGCCGTTCGGCGGCGGAACTAGCCCAAAAATTTAGGGGTATTAAGGGATAATTTTACATTACGTAGACGGGGTTGAGGAATAGCTCGTGCTACTAGTGGCGAAGCTTGACCCGAATAACGGGGGGGTCGAAAACGTATATACCAAAAAAATTCTATAGAACCGGGGGGTCGAAAACGTATATACTCAAAAATTTCTATACGAAAGCTACATATATAACACTACTGAACGAAAAGTTCGGGGGGTCGGGCGCCCCCCAGCCATCTTCTAAGCTACGTCCACGTGTGCTACCCCTACTAACATTCTAAGTCCGCCACTGTTGCCATTATAGAGTTCAAGATTTTAGATGGTATTACCAGTGAAATTGTTTAGACTATTTTATAACACGTAAAAAGTTATGAAATTAGTAGCATTCTAGTTTATTTTTATGTTATAATAACCATAATTTAATCCTACACACGTGTGTATAGCTATTTCTGACCTCAATGAAGTTGGACAAACATATTTTTGAATTATAAATTCATCTTTTAGTTATTATCCTTATTAATCTATCAAGTTACCATTGAGTTATCCTTATTGTTGAATTGTAGAATTATAAGATCCACTCTCTTTTAAACTGTGGGGCTTGGGTTGGGCATTTGTTGACACGTGGAATGGGTGCCCCCCACCGCCTGGTTACGTGTTCGTGGGGTATGGCGGGGCGTGGGTTGGGCTTGGGTTGGGTGCACCACGTGGCAGAAAATTTTAAAAAAATATATATACAAAAAATTTATAAAAAAGCACACAACATTTATAAAAAAAAACCTACAACTTCATTAAAATTTTAAAAATTACATAATCCTAAAAATTACATAATTTCTAAAAATTACAAAATAACAAACCTAGAGCGTTAAATAAATTTCAAAAAGGTCGATCTTGTCGAACGCCTTTTTTTTCTTGCCTCGAAACTCTATGTTCGCCACCGCCACTCGGTCCTCGTGGCTTAACTCGCCACTGGGAACGGCTTCGTAGTAAGCCTTGAAACGCTCGAGCTTGGGCCGTAGCTCGCGTCATTTATTTGGCACGCGTTGAGGTTGTGGCGGTCGTTACCGAGGTTATGTCGGTAGGCTCCGAATGCTTCCAGCCAATATTTTGTTTGGCCCGGTGGCCGCCCCTTCATCGCGTCAACGACGCTTGTGACGAGAGCAATTTCTTCTTCATGGGTCCAGGATGCCATAGCGGGGTTGGGTTCGTGGGATGGGGGGACCAGTGGGTTAGCCGGTGGGGTTGGGTTCGTAGGATGGGGTGGACCAGTGGGTTAGCGGGTTCGAGAGAAGTGGGTAGCCGGTGGGGTTGGGTTCGTGGGATGGGGGACCAGTGGGTTGGGGGTTACAATATATAGAGGTTGTTGGGAGACCCAGGTGGCGGTTTGAATTTAAAATTCGAAATTTGAAAAGTCCGCCTGACGTGGCGGGGTGAGCGAATGAGATTCAGCCAGCTAGGATGGCCATACCGCCCCACGCCCGGCTTGAAAGCCAAGCCCCAAGGGCCACGCCCCAACCCAAGCCCACCCGAGGTGGTGGCTTGGGCGTTTTCCCCCAACCCATGCCCAAACCCAAGCCCCATACCCCATGACCTAAGGAGCACGAAACATCAGTGGCGGAACCAGAACGATTTAGTTAGAGGGTCATCATAAGCTTATATTATATACTGGTTCAAATTAGGGGGTCCATCTCTAAGTTTGTTCTTCAAAAACTCAAAATTTATAATTAAAAATTCAAAAAGTTCTGGTGACCGGAGGGTCAAAGGACCCTCTTGACCCCCATCTGGTTCCGCCCCTGCGAAACATTGAAGAAACTATTTGTGAACGTCGTTATTTCGAGAGTTAATTACGTGAATGATACTTGTGGTATGCATGTTCTATGGATTTGATCATTTTTTTTACTTCAAAAATTAAGGATTCGAACACCGTTGCTTGTAAACGTGGAACGTGTTTATCCATATCATTAAAGATATTAAAATTACGTTAAATTAATGCCATATAAAAATTTAGTTATCAAGGGATCTTAGTGTCACGAAGTTATCTTTTGATCTCTGTGTGGCATCCTTATGTTCTGGGGATAAGCCAATCTATCGTGCTCTTTGTGTGAGTCATTAGTTTTGTCCGGCCTTGTACTCATTAGGAGAGTGACAACAACTCTCGACGAGCGGTACGTTCGGCGCATAGACACGACTAGACACGTACACCTTCTTAATCCACTGAGACCGTCCTTGTTAAAGTTTCAGACTAGCTAGCAAACCCAAGCGTTCAAGTACAATCTATATAGCATAACGATCTTTGAACATTTAGCCCATGACACTTTCTCACCACCATTTCATGCACATCCTCATGCATGCTCGCAATCCCATGCTTGCTCGCATACTTGGACGATGAATCTTCCCCGTAACTTGAGCATGATTCACTTTGGTTGGGTGGAACACCCAGTAGCACAACAACAATGATCTTCTGTCATGTATGTTTTAAGTTTTTCCTCAGTTAGTTTTTAGAGTTGACGTCGAGGTCCCACCGGTAGTTTCAGGAATATGTGGCCCTGAAGAATGTAGCAGCTTTCATCCTTCATCCTGTTACTGCCTTTCTTGTACCGTAGTTTTGAACACAAACAAGGACGGCTTCATTGATACCATACTAGGCGGCGCTTAGATTCCATACTCGCAGCGTATAAATACCTTCACCAATGTGCCCCATATTTGGTATTCAATTACCACCATTGCATAACCATACTCTAAATTTTAAGCATACTTTGATTAAGAGTCAGTTCCAACGTATCCGAGAATCGACCTACTTTTATACCACATTGTCACAGAGTTATCTTTCGATCCCGGTGTGGCATCCCCATTTCCCCTGAGATAAGCCAATCCATCTCACTCTTTGTGTGGGTCACTGGTTTTGTCCTGACTTTGACTCATCGTGAGAGCAACAACAACTCTCGGCCGATGGTGCGTTCGTCGCATAGACACGACTAGTCACGTGCACCTTCTTAATCTGCTGAGGTCGTCCCTGATAAAGTCTTGGGCTATCCCTTAATTCCAGGGGTTCAAGTATAAACCATGGCGTAATGATCTTCGAATAATTGGCCCGTGACATTTGGAGCCGCTATATAGGTGTTCAAAACCGGATATCCAAAGATTTGTATATCCGAAATTTCAGATATTGAATAGGATATCCACATATCAAACTTTTATTTTTTATTTTTTAATTTGAAACCGGATATTTCTCGGAATTATACATTTGTAAGATAACTAGAGTTATGCGCCGCCCGCGTTGCGGGGCGCTAAACCGAGTATTTCTTAGTTTAATGACATGTACGTCTTTATGTCGGTTAGGTATACTTATAATACGATATCAAAAAAGATACATCAAGTTAACCAATTAAAGAAAAACAGTACCATAGTTATGATTAAAAAAAAATAACTAAAACGATGACAAACTTGTAATTTAGAGTTTGGGGCAAAACAATAATTTGTCAGGGCCAATTAGCGAGTGCTAGGCAGCTGTTTGGCATGAATAAAAACAAAATTGAGTCAACCAAGTAAAATAAAACACTACCATGGTTTTGCAAAAAAAAAAAAAACGATGGCAATATTGCAATTTTTAGCTGAGGTAAAATCGTAATTTTAAAATGGAGGTAAAATAATATTTTGAACTTAGGGCAAAACCATTTTTTTTATTTTGAATTGGGGGCAAAATCGTAATATTTTAACTGCGGGCAAAACCGTAATTTTTAGCTGGGGGCAACATCATAATTTTAAACTGGGAACTAAATCGTAATTTAGCAGGACTCGAGCTGAGAGCAAAACCATAATTTTATTTTGAACTGGGGGCAATATTGTATTTTTTAACTGAAGGCAAAATCGTAAATTTAAGCAGGGGCAAAAGCTAAATTTTTTTTAATCAGGGGCAAAATCGTACTTTTACATTAGGCTAAATTTGTAATTTGACACGACCTAGAAATAACTATTATATGAAAAAAGGAAAAACAAAATAAAAAAACAAAATAAAATAAAAAAACAAACAAAAGCGGTGGCCACTTTTGGCCAACCACATAAGACAAATATTTCCGCCGGCCACTTTCTTTTCTTTCAGGTATTGAAATGTGAATGGTGCTTTTGACTTTTTAAATTTTATTATTTGTTTTAAGTTTAAAATCAACCCCTTATACTATAATAAATTATGCCTTTTACCTAATAGTTTTATTTTTCTCTTTATACCCATTAGTATTATCTTCCTCTTGTTACTTTCCTTCATTAGTGTCTTTTTTATAAAAACCAAATATGCGGCTTACTTTAATTTTCTTTCTAGACATTCCGACATATTTTTTTTATTGAAAATGAGGTTGTATTTGAAACAGCGGTACATTGACGAAGTGAGCTGGTACCAACCAAACATTATCGGTACCTGTATTGGTATTGGTATTGTAAAACATGACTTTATTATTTGGACTAGACCATACAACTTTTGTATAATAATATCATTGTAAATAAAAATTCTTTAGTCGTAGAAACCGAGCCTTAAAAATTTTAACATCCTCGCCGCAAAAGCATGGGTTCACCCACTAAATACGCGGGTAGATTTGATTTTTTCCGACATTCCAATATAAATTTTATTGAAAACAATGCTGTATTCGAAATAGTTGTACAATGACAAAACAAGCCGATACAGTCCAAACAATATCGCTACCGGTATCGGTGTTATGAAAATTGTTATTGATAGTCGTTTTTATGGTTTTCGGAAAATATAAAACAAAAACTTATGTTTTGAGTTATATGATACAATTTTGTGTAATAGAAAGATTGTAAATAAGTTCTTTTCGGTCATCAAAACCTAGCCATATTAATACCTAGCCATACAAATTCTAACATTATGTAACTGTCAAAATAACCATATTATGTAACTGTCAAAATAACCCTATCGAAACGATTTTAGTTACTTATAACATTGTTTTTTCCCATAAAAATAAAGATTTCAAATGCTCGCACCAACAACCTTAGATATATTTTAAGGTTGCATGTTGTGGAAGTGCGCTAGTCATGTCATCCACCACTGCTCGCGAGCACCACAACGCAGTCAGTGTGAGCGTGGTAGCCTCGTTGAACACGTGTTTTGGGGTGTGGTAGCTTGGTCGAGCAGAGGTTAACCACAACATGCTCACGTGAGCAGGGGCGAAGATTTGTTGGTGCCCGGGGTGCACCCGTCCACCCCAATATTTCGGTTAGAAGTGTATAGGTTTCGATTTGTCGTCCGGAAATTTTAAAAATTATATAGGATCGCCTCTCCCCAATTATTTCTCCTAAATATTTATACAATATATAAATTAAAGTAAAGTTTGTTACCACTTTGTATATAAGTGATGTGTAGTTTTGTAAATATATTTTAACTCTTATTTGTTTAACCCTATGTTACCCACCACACAATAAACTTAATCACAAATTTTTATTTCTAAGAACGGGTCATTTGAATGAATGAATTTTTTTAGTTTTATTTGGAACTATTATTATTTGACTTGACCCGAATCGATAGCCGACCTGACCCGACCCGAAACATAACGATAGGAAAAAAAATTGGGTCCCATCACTTTACGCCCCCTCGAAACTTTTGGTCAAGCTCCGCCACTGCACGTGAGGGGAGACGTGAGTGAGCAAAATGATGAGTAGGCGTATAGTCAGCGTCATGTGTCGTAATATTAGAAGATAAATCCAGATTATCAAGTGAGCGACAACAGGTAACCTTTTAAAGTTAACTAATAAAAAAGAAAAACAAATAATAATACATAAAAGACAGCTTGCAAATATATATTTCCAAAGTTGATTGGTGATGATGCACAGCTCGATATGTGTTGGGAAATCGTAAATGGTTTCAAATTTTAGTTCGAATTCAAGACAAAAGAGATAAGTATCAATATATTACTAAAAAATTCAAAATTCAATTTATAAAAGTATTAACTTGAAGGACTCCGGCTCATTCTTAAGGGTAATTTGTTAAGCCGCAAAGGTTTGGTACTTCAGGGTTTTGGCGAGGTATTAAATAGGGATCAATTTTGAGTAAAAATATGTCTATTCATATAAACTTTTAGTTAGGCTATGCGGTATGATAATGGTCATTTTTTGGAGGATGATCCGCCACGTAGGCGCCACGTCATAGTCTTTTGAAGGATGATCCGTCATGGTAGAAACACTGGAAATGGGAGAATGATCTCCTACCCCACCAAGTTATTTATTTATTTATTTTTATTTTTAATTCATCTACTTTTTTTTAACATTTATTAAACTACCTAACTTTGAAGAAAATGGATATATATACACACTTAAAAAATGTATAGGGGGAAAAAGTCAACAAAAGATGACTTGAAGTTATGTATATTTACTATTCATGACAACCAATAAGGAAAGTTTACTATTCATTATGATGTGACAACTACTATTCATTAGCTTTGTTTTTTAATATATAATATATATATAGGATAATAAGATAGAAAAATAAGTCCATTAATATTAAAAAACAAAACATTACATAAGTTAAAGAAAACATAAAGTTAAAAAAAAATTCCTAAGAACTTTCATACTTTTTCATGATTTTCTCTTGCATTTTTTTTAAAATGGCTCGTTTTTGTTCAGGATAACTTTCAACATCAGGCGTCATTATGTCTCATTCCTTTAGTTCGTTTTTTTCTTAGTCCACCCGAACCTTTTCTTCCGCCACGCGTACCTTTTCTCCCGCCACGTGTACCTTTTCTCCCGCCACGCGTACCCTTTCTTCCGCCACGCGTTCCTTCACATTTGCCTTTTAGGACCTCCGTGTAAGCTTTGAATTGGGCCATAAACGCCTCCATCTTCGAATCGCCCCCATTTTCGTTTTTTTTCTTTGTAGCCGCCTCTTTTTTTTATTTGTCCCGGCCCAGGGAAGTTCCTCCGCTCGTACGGCGTACTCTTCTTCGTCAAATTCAGCGTCGTCGTTTAAATTAATTTAACAAAAGTATATATTAAAAAAATTAAAATTAATATTAAAAAGAGTTAACTGCCATTTTCGTCCCTGTGGTTTGGTCACTTTGGCCATTTCAATCCATTTCTCAAAAATGCGCCATTTTCGTCCCCCACGTTCTGGAAAGGTGCCATTTCAGTCCAAAAATCATAACCCAGTTAAGTCAGTTAGTAAATAAGGACCGATTGTGTAAATTTGTAACATAAAGGACTGATTGTGTAAATTTGTAAAATGGACTGAAATGACAATTAACACCACCACCACTAGCCCTGCCACCACCACCACTCCGCTGTCACCACCACCGCCACCACCGCCAGTCCGCTGCCACCGCCACCACCACCACTCCGCTGCCACCACCACCACCACTGCCATCACCACCACCACACACTCTCTCTCTACTCTCTCTCTCTATGCTCTGCAATCACCACCACCATCACCTTTACCTCTCTACTCCGGTGACCGGAGTAAATCCGGCCATCTTTCCGATCTGGGTCGAATTGAACGGACATCTGAAGTTCCTTAGATCCCCACAAACATTTTACACCCCTCACAATGCTCAAACACATCGATTTTAGCCGGAACCGAACCTGCAAATTTACACAGCGGAGTGGCGGTGGCAGCGGAGTGGCAGATTAGGATGTGTCGGTTCAGATTAGGATATATCTATATACACAGTAGTATACAGATTTGATGTACTTTTGGTTGTCGACATTTTGATTCAATAAAACAGTTTCCTTTTGATTCCTTAGTCCCTGCATATAACTGCATATAGATGCATATATGATCTTTGATTTATGTTCTTGATATCCAACACTAACTTATTTGCAGTGATGAGGGATGTAGAACCTCTGGGAAAAAAGAAAAGACAAAAAAGATGGTGTCTTCCCAGTACCTTTTCTAACAATGAGGATTTACAAAGTGGAGATACTTTCCAACAAGTTAAAGTTGCAGGTTCTGGTTTGAAAATATTCAGCTTAGATGGACTTAAAAATGCCACTAGGAACTTTAGTGATGATATGGTTTTGGGTGAGGGAGCTTTTGGCAAAGTTTATAAAGGTTGGATTGAACAAGAAACATATGTTTCCTCAAAGCTTGGCTCTGGGATTCCTGTAGCTGTTAAAAAGCTCAATATTGACGGTCATCAAGGATTTGAAGGTGGTGGCGGTGGCGGTGGCAGCGGAGTGGCGGTGGTGGCGGTGGCAGCGCAGTGGTGGTGGTGGTGGCAGCGGAGTGGCGGTGGTGACGGTGGCAGCGGAGTGGCGGTGGTGGCGGTGGCAGCGGAGTGGTGGTGGTGGTGGCAGCGGAGTGGTGGTGGTGGCAGGGCTAGTGGTGGTGGTGTTACAAATTTACACAATCAGTCCTTTATGTTACAAATTTACACAATCAGTCCTTATTTACTAACTGACTTAACTGGGTTATGATTTTTGGACTGAAATGACACCTTTCCAGAACGTGGGGGACGAAAATGGCGCATTTTTGAGAAATGGACTGAAATGGCCAAAGTGACCAAACCACAAGGACGAAAATGGCAGTTAACTCTATTAAAAAGTATGGGAAAAGATCAAATATGAAGTTTATTTTGGCTATGAAGTGTAGGAAGCAATAGGATTAGGACATGTGGCAACATTTAAAATAAAGAAAAAGGGTATTTTAGTCAATCTAACTCTTTCTTCTTCCTTTTCAAAACCTAGTAACTTCCAAACCCACCATCTTCAACCATTTCTTCACTTTCTATCTCAATAATCACTACATTATAGTGTGATTTTCATCACTAATCAATGATTCAAACACCCGATCAACGTGTTCTTTAGCTTTTTTGAAGAAAACTCAGTTTAATTTCATAGAAAATCTCGTTTTGAAGATAATCACTTGATTCGTTCGATTCGAGCGCTGATAAGTGTTTCAATCATTCAAAATTCGTCAATTGTTGAAGAAATCACTTCGATCCATGTAAGAAATTCTTTAATTTCATTTTTACGATCTGGGTTTTTGATTTCGTCATTGCGTTTTACGATCTTGGCGGGGTTCCGGGGGCAGCGCCCCTGGTAGCGGGGTCCCAGGGGCGGCAGCCCCTGGCGGGGTCCAAGGGGCAGAGTTGACCTCGGAAATTTTTTTTCGATTAAATTGTTGTAATAAAAATGCATCAGAAAAATTAATTTTCTGTAATTTGTCTCTGGAAACTGCATTCATAAACTGCATTGGTTCAGACAGTTCACAGCATAGACAATTCACAGCACATGCAAAACTATTGTCATGGTTCAATGCGTTTTAGAGAGAACACTTTCTTTGGTGTTTTTAGGCAATTGCGTTTTAGAACTAAAACATTTTTATGTGTTTTCTGACCATTGCGTTTTAGAAAAACACATTCTTGAAGTGTTTTTGGTGCATTGCGTTTTAGGTAAAACACCTTTTTAGGTGTTTTCAGTCCATTGCGTTTTACAGATAACACTTTCTTTTGTTTTTTAGGAAATTGCGTTTTAGAATGAGTCATTTTAAGTGTTTTCTGGCCATTGCGTTTTACAAATAAGACATTTCTTTGTGTTTTTTGTGCATTGCGTTTTAGGCAAAACACTTTTTATGTGTTTTCAGTCCATTGCGTTTTAGAAAACAGACATTTTAAGTGTTTTCTGGCCATTGCGTTTAAGAAATAAGACATTTGTTTGTGTTTTTTGTGCATTGCGTTTTAGGTAAAAAAAACATTTTTATGTGTTTTTAGTCTATTGCGTTTTAGAAAGTACATTTTCTTTTGAGTTTTTAGGCTATTGCGTTTTAGAAATAAGACATTTCTTTGTGTTTTCTGGTCATTGCGTTTTACAAATAAGACATTTCTTTGTGTTTTTTGGTGCATTGCGTTTTAGAAAAATGTCATTTTTTAGGGTTTTTTTTTTCATTGCGTTTTACGTAACTGGGGGTATTTTTATTGCGTTTTACGCAACTAGGTTTTTATTTTTTTTAAATATAGCAATAGTATACTCGTTTTAAAGATAAAAAAAAACGCTCGTTTTTTTGGTGCAATTTTTATAAAAAAATAATGTCGTATGAAAGAGTTATTAACATTTAAAAAATGGGGGGGGGGATTGGAGGAGAGAGAAACTATTACCTTGGATTGACTAGAATGCCCCTAAACAAACTCACGCACCTCTTTTCTTCCCTTCAATTTCCATCATTTAATCTTAGCCCTTGATTAGCTAAATGGATGGTCAAGATCACTTCCTAGCCTTCTTAGCCAAATAAAATTCCTATTGTATCTCCACCCTAAAAAGTATATACTAAAAAAAATTAAAATTTAACTTTACATACATTTAACGGGGTGTGTGGATGTGCTAATATACGTATTCGCTAAGGCCTCCTCCTCGAGCGGCTTTCACGGTTTTGGCTTCGGTTTCGAAGGTTGATTTTGGTCAACCGCAACTTGTTTTCTCTTTTTACGTTTAGAAGATTGTGGTTGCGTCTCTAACGACTTCTATGTTGTTTTCACCGGGTTCTAGTGGTTGAGAAGTTTGAACGTGTTGTGGTGGTTGAGAAGCTTGAACGGGTTGCATCTTAAACGTGTTTCGCATCATCAAGTTTTGTAACGCTTGAGTTTGTTGCGTACTCGAAAAAACGTTTGGAGAATGTTGGAAACCCGCAAAAGCGTTGGCGGAAAATTGCGAGAAAGGGTTCGGTTCCATTGTAGGATAGTACCTGGGCACCAAAAAAACGTCCAGGTTTGGCTTTGGGTTGTTCGGGTTGTAGAGATCCATTGTAAAGAGTAGAAGAATGTTTTATAAAAAAGTAGAAGTTTTTATAAAAAGTTAAGAGAGAGATGGGGTTGAAGTGGGTAAAAAATGGGGTAAAAAGGTTGTATTTATATAAAAAGTTTATGGAGTTTGGGGTTGTTGTCGCAACCCCCGTCCCCTAACTAGCCGGGAACGGGCGGCTGCGGCCAGTTTTAGTGGTATCGGTGATTATCAGTTTGGCAGCGGAAATTACATTAGGACCGTAGTTAGTGTTTTGGTAAAAAATTACCGAAGCAATTTAGTGATCAAATTAGTTAAGTGAGGTAGTGTGCTAAAATTACGTGTAAAAAATATGTTAACCAAGTTAGTTATAAAAACAGTTTCAGGATACGGCTTAAGATATAGAGCTGTATCTGTGATCAAACAATGAGCAGAAAAGTAAAGGTTGACACGTGATGTACGAGGAAAGCCCTTGATCAATCTAGATCGCCGGCATAAAACCTCGGGAGCTGACAATCGCAGCTGCCTTGTTCTTCTATTGCTTTAAATATCAGGATACAGTGCAGGATGTAGAGCGAATCAACTAGGTGTTACAATGTTTTTTGAATACAAGTGTTTGTGTGTAGTGTTTGCAGAGAGCTAGAGAGAAAGTGTTTGAAAATGTGAAAGTTGCGTGCCTTAATCTGATCCGCCCCTATCTATTTATAGTAAAACAAATATAACAAACTATCCTAAATAACCGGGATCCAGCGAATATTCCTCACTCGAACGTTGTAGACCTAGTCTTTCGGGTTCAACGTCTCTCCCATAAAAAACACACCCGAGTCTTGAGGAGATGAAGTCCATCTGACCGTTAGCAAACCCCAGCCTTCAACCTGCACGTGGTTAATTCAGCCAACCTCAGGATATCGCCCAGGATGTTAGCAATATCCCCGTCCAGTATCCTGGTCACAAATAAACAATTAAAAGCAGGATATTGATCAAGATATGTACGCTCAGAAAATGACCCATAACAATTGTCCCCAAATATATCTGTTGGTATACCAATCCAACGGATATATTTTAAAAGTTTTATCTCATAAATTAAAGCAATTAAATCTAGACGTCGGTCAAAATCTCATCATAACCTCCAACGCGCTTTTAACTCGATGGAGATCCACAATGCCCCTATATCTTCTCTCTTCTTGTTTGAAAAGCAGATATCTTCAACAGAGTCTCCAGGTAACTCCTACTTCTTGTTCACTTTTTATCAATCTTTCTTTCCACATCTGCCATGGGCCCATGGCCACCAGGACTCATTCCTAAACCGGTGAATCATCCGAGACTTTTACCCAACAGAATCTTCTCAACAATCCTGAGAAAGAAGTCTGTGCCTTTGATAATGCAGACATTGCGGCTTTGAGAGCTTCCGGTGCTTTTCCTGATAACACAGTCTTTAGACCGTTCGATCGGTCAATTCGATCGGATGTTTCTTCCACAGATTGGGTTTGCTTTCCAGCATACCCTTTTTCGCTGGGTCTTCGATACCCCTTTCCCGAATTCATGATGCAATTCTTCCGGACCACCGGCATCTCTTTTGCTCAAACCATGCCCATGGTTTGGAGAGTATTAATCGTACTTAACCAAATCAAAAACCTTCACTGTCCCGACCTTTGTATCGAGGATCTGCCAATCTCTTATCGCCTTCGATCTCACGGTTCTAGCCGGTTTTTGCTTTATTCAACTTCCAACAAACCCCTTATTCTTAAAGCTACTAAAAATGAAGACGGATAGCAACGCAAGTTCTTTTTCGTCAAACGAGACTCCATTGCTGAGGGTGCCAGCCTTCCGGTGGAATGGTTAACCACCGGTAGGGTTATAAATGTTCTCACGTACCTTTAGGTTTTTATCTTTTGCTGATATCCTTCTTTCTGATTCTTACGCAGTAAATTTCAAGAAAGTAGCTCCCCCTACCGCTGAATCAGAGGAAAGAATCAATACTGTTTACCAATTACCTGCAATAGACAGAAGTTTCACCACACACATCCCGAGTTCCAGTCAATACTCGTCATCTGAAATGTCTGGTAAGGATTACTTTTAAAATAGTTAGTTAGTATAGCATAGTAGAATAATAATAATAATAATAATGTAAAACTTTTTCCTTTACGCAGCACCGGCTAAGATCCCTGAAGTCTTTGATCTCGACGAGTTGGACAACTATTCTGATCAGGTTCAGATCAAGAAGGAACCTAGTCCCAAGGCCACAGCCTCATCCAAACCCAGTGGTTCCAAGGCAATTGCCATTATCAAACCCTCTCCAGCTACCAAGCCCCGGAGTTCAAGCTCCCGTAAAAGGAAAGAACCCGATTCCCCTGTTATTTCTGACACATTTCCCTATGAGAACTATGGGTTCACCGAAGCTAGCAAGTTTATGACCTCCTTTCTCAACCAGGTTAATATTCTCAAACCATATCTTGCGGTTATGCCATTCACACGGATTTATCAATACCTTTCTTCTTATTTTTGCAGGGTCTTGAACGTCTGGTTCATCTGTATCAGGAATCCTGCGGGCTCAACAAGACACTTGAATCTAAATAAAAGAAAGCTGAAGTCACGATCTCCGACCAAGGCATGATTGCATCCGCTAAATCTCGTCATTATGAGGAGAAATTCAAGGCTATGACTCGACTGCTCTCAACAAAGCTACTCTCCAGGCCCAGGCCGATCTTGACGCTGCCCATGCACAACATGAACGGGATATGGTCAGCTACCGGGAAAGCCTTAAGAGTTCTGTCGTCACTTCTCTCCTCCAGGCCAGGTTGAAAATGGCCCAAGAAGCCAAAGCATTAGGCTTTGAATGCCCTTCTTGGGACGTCGGTGCCTGGGAAACAAAGCTAAAGAACCTCAGCGGCACTTCTACCAAACCAGCTACCGAAGGATCCTCCAAAGCAGCTGAAAATGCCATTGATGCCGAGAGGAATGCCGAAGCGGATCCTGAGACGGATGCTGCCGAAATTACCGCGAACGAAGAAGACACTGTGATGCGTGTGAAGTGTTATATATATTAGGTGTATATTTTAAGCCCCTTTAACACTTATTTTTAGCCAAGTTTTAAATTTATAAAACACGATATTTTACTAACACTAAACACACATATGGGCAAGTGCACCCATCGTGAGCGTAGTATAGTGTTGGCAAGATACCGAGGTCGTCCAAGGACACAAGAGCTTTTAATACCGGTTTCTCCTCAACGTCTAATCAAAATAAAAAGTTTAGAAAAATGTTTTTAACTAAGAAAAATAAAAACTAACTAAATGCTGAAAAATAAAATAAAAAGAAAAACAGATAGACAAGATGAATCACTTGGTTCCGACTCGTATCTAGTGTAACCTTTGATTATTTCCGCACTTTTGCACATATTTAAGAGATTATCTTAGTTATTGTAGTAGGCCCCTCTTTTAAAGGTGACGTTACCCTTACCCCAGTAGTTTGAGTCAGCAAGGATACAATCCTAAATAGCCGGGTTATAGTATTAATAGTAGTTAACTTATGAGGGGATCAAAGAGTTTGGACCCCCGCCATCCAATACCGTTAAGTATTGAAGGAGGTCCTACTAAATTTGACCCAGGTCCATTGCAGGACCTCTAAACGCTGAACAATGGCAAGACCTTTACCAAACCGTTCCCTTAACCCCCGACCAGGTAGTCAACATACCTCCATATAGACCGTGGAGATATGAATGGTGAAAATCTTTTATTTTATATAGACAGTAAAATAATGCCAAGACACCACGGACAAACGATAAGGAAAGATCACCTTCAACATAAGCAACTAGTTATTAAAGTCATTAATACAAAACCAAGTAAAAAGTGCAAAAGATTAGAAATAAAAAGTATTACACTAGACACTTTGTCTTCACCAAGTGATGTAAGAGACTTAGGCAAACATGGCCTTGATTGTCAAGAACTCTTACGATCAATCTTGGATCCCGAGACGACTCACACACTCTACGATGGACAATGGATGATGGTGGTGGATGATGGTGTTATGGTGGTGGTGGGTGGTGGGTGAAGTGTGAGAGAGGTGGTGTGCCAAGGGATGGTTTGAGCTTGAGCCAAGCACTTCTATTTATAGGCTGAACAGAAGCTCGGGCACGGCCCCGTGTCCACAACCTTCTCTTTCTTCATTTAATGCTGTTTTGTCTTTTTAGTTGACCACGCCCCCGTATCCGCTGAGCACGACCCCGTGGTGCAGAAGAATCTTTGTACTATGCAGATTTGCTGGATTGTGCGAATCTTATAGTTGACCACGGCCCTGTGTCCGCTGAGCACGGCCCCGTGGTGGGCAATAGAAGCTTCTACCACTTTGTCTTTTCTGCTGACACTTGGGCACGCCCCCGTGCTGGCTGAGCACGGGGCGTGTTCAGGCTTCTGATCTCTTGTTTTGCTTGGGAAGATGTTGTCGTGGGGTCGGGCATGCCACGTCTTGTTCCTTTTCTTGTATTTATGTTATATTTTGATGTCTTTTTGCTTCTTTTGTTAATTTGAGCTCATTTAATCCTGAAAATACAAAAGGAAGACAAAAGCACACTTTTTCCAACATTAGTACTAAAAAAGGGTTAGTTTTATGCCTCATTTGATGAAATTTATATGTTGCATTTTTAACACATCAAATACCCCCACACTTGAATCTTTGCTTGTCCTCAAGCAAAACTCTTTAATATGTGGCTATTACACTCCCAAATGGAATGGGTAGGAAAGAAGGTTTTTTTTTTGGGTTTTGTCGTAGAGTGTCGGGATTTCCAAGATTCTTTATTTAGTTTTATCTTTATTTATTTACAATCATATTCGTCATGATTTATTTAAAACTTTTCATAAGATAATTTACTTATTAGGGCATAACATGCCTCTTTAAAATTCTATTTATATACAAGTTCACATACCTCACTGGGATCACTCAATACTCGGCCGAAAATGTATTTTTGTGGATCACTCGAGAGCGGCATGGAACTTACTCCTACCATAGGCTTGCCAAGCAATCAATCCTCCTCCTTTTTAACTTATATACCTTTGTAAATATCAAGAGGACTTTGTGGGTTAAGGGTTAGGCTTGGGTTAAAGGTAGGTGGTTGGGTTGGTGGTTAGTGGTTAGTAGAAAAAGGGCGAAAAGCGTAACAAGTGTCGGTTTTCGTATGACTTTCTATTTTTGTAACTTTTATTTTTTTGATGAAGCTATTTATTCAAACAAAGTTATTTTTTATGAACTTGTTTGTTTATTTTCTTTTGCTTCATCATCAACAAATATATATATTTTTTTTATCATACGAAAAATCGAACTTGTTACTAAAACAAAGGGGTAAAAAATGAAAAAGGTTTTGGTGGGTAAAAAGGGTGTTTGGTTTGGGTTATGAAATGAAAAGGTTTAGGCTCAAAGAGGTTAACTAGGGGGATTTTGGTTAGGTGGTAAAAAAAAGAAAAATAATGGTGTAGAAATAAAAAGGTTAGTCCTAATGCCTCCATCATTTACTTACTCGGGTTTTAAGTTGGTAAGGAGCGGGAATGTATCGTCATGGCAATTTCTAGAGTCGTAAGAACCAAGCGGCTATTCACACAAGAAACGAAAAATGAGCATTTAGTTCTAATGATATGTAATTGTATGCTCAATAAAGGCTCAAAACTCACTTTTGTGGGAATGGGTTTTTTATGTGATCAAGTATATATAATCAAATTTTAACTAAGCTTGTCATGCCTTTTCATAATTTTCTTATGTTGGTTCTTTTTATCACGACGCTATCGGTTGTAAATTTGTAAAAATATAACCTTTTTGAGAACTTGAATTTCCCGAGTTAAACCTAGACAAGTAAAAAAATAAAAATTTTTGAAAAAAATTTGGGGTGATTAGCGGTTCCAATAGAGTTTTGTGTAAGGCTTGTGTTTAGGACTTGCAAGGTTCAAGGTTTTAGCATCCCCCCCACACTTAAATTACACATTGTCCTCAATGTGTCCCAAAAATAAGTTTTTAGGTTGATTGAATGTGTAAAAATGTGTAAAAAGCAAAAATTTTGTGTTACTGGGTGCTGAACACGACCCCGTGTTGTCCGGGCACGGCCCTGTGTTCAAGTGCTAGTAACAAAATCAAAGCAAGAGAGACAGAAGTCTGGACACGGGGGCGTGTTGGGTGAACACGACCCGTGTCCAGTTACCTGACTGGGTCTTTTTCTGTAGACTGTGCAGCACGGGGCCGTGTTGGGTGGACACGGCCCGTGCCGAACTTACAGTAAATGAAGAAATTTGTCGGACGGTTCTGTTTTCCCGCATAGAGTGCTGGTTCAAGTTTCCCTTGCATCCTTTGCCATCTCAAGTGTGTTTTATTCCTGAAATTTAAAACTAACTAGAAAACAAGAAAATTAATCTAAACTAAACTAAGGATAGTTCCGCGGAATGCCTCTGTGGTGCGCCACGTTTATAAGGGTCCTTGGCTAGACCCAAAGCCTGCTCACATGTTACCCAAGTGGGATGTATTGCATCCCATGCTACACCGTCGGAGAGCGTCATCCAAGCTTGAGTCTATGACCTTCATGTAGTTGACCGGGTCTTCTTCCTCTACTTTCTTTCCACATTCAAATTTTACTTCCTCATCCCCAAACTTCAATATTAAAGTTCCGTCATTCATATCCACCACTGCTTGGGCGGTGGCTAGAAATGGCCTCCCGAGGATGAGAGGGACATCGGTGTCTTCTTCCATGTCTAGGATGACAAAGTCGGTTGGAAAGACGAAATTGTCAACCTTGACCAGCAGATTTTCAGCGACACCTTGTGGAAATTTGACGGACCTATCGACGAGTTGTATGCTCATCTTTGTAGGGCTTGTTGTTCCTAGGCCGAGTCGCTTGAACATTGACGTGGGCATGAGGTTAATGCTAGCCCCAAGATCGGCTAAAGCATTATGGACGGGGGACTTCCCAATCGAGCAAGGAATTGTGAAGCTCCCGGGGTCGATTTTCTTTTGTGGAAGTTTGTTGAGTACTAAAGCGGAGCATTCTTCGCCTAAGTTAACTAATTGCAATGATTCAATTTTCCTTTTGTGAGTGAGGAAATCCCTCATAAATTTTGCATATTTAGGCATTTGGGTTAGGACCTCAATAAAAGGAATATTAACATGCAATTGTTTTAGTAAACTTTTGAACTTTACGAATTGCTCATCGGTCTTTTGACGATTTAACCTACCGGGGTACGGAATTGGATGAGTCTTGGTGGGCTCCTGATTTGTTGAAGGAGCCTTTTCTGGTTGAGGTGTGGGTGAAGTAGTGCTTTGGCGTTGACTTCCTTCAACTGGTGGTAATGGCGCATCCTCGGGACCCACGGTTCGGTTTCTTAACGTGATGAGGTGAACTTGCGCCTTTGGGTTGGTTTCGGTATTACTTGGTAACGCGCCCTGTGGTCTCTCGGAGAAATTTTGAGCTAGTTGATTTAATTGTTTTTTAACGTTTTGAATGCTAGCTTGTTGATTTCTAAAATTCGATTCCAATTGTTGAAATCGATCCGAGTTTTTCTTTTCGGTGTCGGAGATGAGGCGAGATATGGTATCTTCAAGCCTTTCTCTTCCACCTTGTTGTTGAGAGAAATTTTGTGGTTGTTGAAAATTAGTTCGTTGGTTTTGTTGGTTACTACTATTGCCGGGATCTCTCCAACCAAGATTTGGGTGATTACGCCATCCTTGGTTGTAGGTACCTGTTGGAGGACCCGACGGCCTAGGTCTATTATCAATGTAGTTTACCGTTTCTGCTTGTTCATCTAATTCTTTCATACAACTCCAATTTTCATGTGACCCACCACACCCTTCACAAGCCATAACCGAGGCCGTTTTTGTCATTTCTAGCTTTTTGATTTTCGAAGAGAGGGCCTCGATTTGGGCTTGTAAAGAGGTGCTTTCATCAACCTTATGGGTGCCCGGGGTAATAGATTTATTACCTCGGGGAGTGTGCCATTGAAAATTGGTTTGAGCAATTTCCTCAATTTGATTATATATTTCATTTGGGCGACGATTACCTAAAAGTCCCCCGGAGCTTGAATCAAGTGTTTGTCTTGTGTGTGGCAACAACCCATTGTAGAAAGTGGATACTTGTTGCCACACTGCTAGACCGTGATGAGGACACTTTCTTAGAAGCTCCTTGAACCTTTCCCAAGTTTCATATAAGGATTCCCCATCCTCTTGTGAGTATGTATTAATATCAGTCATTAATTTAGCCGTTTTAGCAGGAGGGAAATACTTATATAGAAACTTTTGGGCAAGTTCATCCCAGGTGTTTACCGAGCCAACTGGGAGGGTGTTAAGCCAAGCCTTAGCTCGGTCTTTTAGTGAAAATGGAAACATCCTAAGGCGAATGGCGTCGTTTGATGCTCCATTGATCCGAAAAGTATCACATATTTCCAAGAAATTAGTAATATGTAGATGGGGATCCTCGTCCGCAAGCCCATGAAAGGTTGCGGAGTTTTGGAGCATTTGTATCAAATGTGGCCGAAGTTCGAAGTTGTTGGCTTCGACATTCGGTGCATTGATAGCGGCACCGAGATTGCCTACGGTGGGCTGTAGGTAATCCATGAGGGTACGTTGGTCCGCCATTGGAAGTGGGTCCCCCGAAACTTTCTCTTGATTTTTAGATTTAAGTCTTTTTCTGAGAAAGCGTTCGGGTTCTTCTAGAGGTTCTTTTATGTCTCTACTAGAACTGGAGCTCATGCACTGCGTAGGAGGTTCAAATGTGACGCCTGGGTTCCAAGTCCTGCAATAAAAACAGAAAAGAACGTTGGTCAGAATGTTCACCACGGCCCCGTTCTCGGTGAACACGACCCGTGGTCAGAGATACAGTGATTGTTTTCTGGATCCCTGTTACTGGGAGTTGGGCACGGCCCCGTGTTGCACCGACACGGCCCCGTGTTCAGCTCTCTGTCACTCAGAAAATAAAAACTGCCAGTGATGATGCTGGGCACGGCCCATGTCCAACCAGGCACGGCCCGTGCTGAGCTCTGCAGAAACATAAAATTTAAGAAAAAAAATCTAAAAAAATGAAAAATAAGAAAAACGATTAGGCCGTTGATTCCTAACTTTCTTAAAATCCTTAACGGCGCCAAAAACTTGATGTGTGTGAAGTGTTATATATATTAGGTGTATATTTTAAGCCCCTTTAACACTTATTTTTAGCCAAGTTTTAAATTTATAAAACACGATATTTTACTAACACTAAACACACATATGGGCAAGTGCACCCATCGTGAGCGTAGTATAGTGTTGGCAAGATACCGAGGTCGTCCAAGGACACAAGAGCTTTTAATACCGGTTTCTCCTCAACGTCTAATCAAAATAAAAAGTTTAGAAAAATGTTTTTAACTAAGAAAAATAAAAACTAACTAAATGCTGAAAAATAAAATAAAAAGAAAAACATATAGACAAGATGAATCACTTGGTTCCGACTCGTATCTAGTGTAACCTTTGATTATTTCCGCACTTTTGCACATATTTAAGAGATTATCTTAGTTATTGTAGTAGGCCCCTCTTTTGAAGGTGACGTTACCCTCACCCCAGTAGTTTGAGTCAGCAAGGATACAATCCTAAATAGCCGGGTTATAGTATTAATAGTAGTTAACTTATGAGGGGATCAAAGAGTTTGGACCCCCGCCATCCAATGCCGTTAAGTATTGAAGGAGGTCCTACTAAATTTGACCCAGGTCCATTGCAGGACCTCTAAACGCTGAACAATGGCAAGACCTTTACCAAACCGTTCCCTTAACCCCCGACCAGGTAGCCAACATACCTCCATATAGACCGTGGAGATATGAATGGTGAAAATCTTTTATTTTATATAGACAGTAAAATAATGCCAAGACACCACGGACAAACGATAAGGAAAGATCACCTTCAACATAAGCAACTAGTTATTAAAGTCATTAATACAAAACCAAGTAAAAAGTGCAAAAGATTAGAAATAAAAAGTATTACACTAGACACTTTGTCTTCACCAAGT
Source organism: Helianthus tuberosus (assembly GCA_030545235.1). Taxonomy (NCBI): domain Eukaryota; kingdom Viridiplantae; phylum Streptophyta; class Magnoliopsida; order Asterales; family Asteraceae; genus Helianthus; species Helianthus tuberosus. The sequence goes on along the minus strand of CM060431.1, from coordinate 104,558,952 downwards.
GATGTAAGAGACTTAGGCAAACATGGCCTTGATTGTCAAGAACTCTTACGATCAATCTTGGATCCCGAGATGACTCACACACTCTACGATGGAGAATGGATGATGGTGGTGGATGATGGTGTTATGGTGGTGGTGGGTGGTGGGTGAAGTGTGAGAGAGGTGGTGTGCCAAGGGATGGTTTGAGCTTGAGCCAAGCACTTCTATTTATAGGCTGAACAGAAGCTCGGGCACGGCCCCGTGTCCAGTGGGCACGGCCCCGTGTCCACAACCTTCTCTTTCTTCATTTAATGTTGTTTTGTCTTTTTAGTTGACCACGCCCCCGTGTCCGCTGAGCACGACCCCGTGGTGCAGAAGAATCTTTGTACTATGCAGATTTGCTGGATTGTGCGAATCTTATAGTTGACCACGGCCCCGTGTCCGCTGAGCACGGCCCCGTGGTGGGCAATAGAAGCTTCTACCACTTTGTCTTTTCTGCTGACACTTGGGCACGCTCCCGTGCTGGCTAAGCACGGGGCGTGTTCAGGCTTCCGATCTCTTGTTTTGCTTGGGAAGATGCTGTCGTGGGGTCGGGCATGCCACGTCTTGTTCCTTTTCTTGTATTTATGTTAGATTTTGATGTCTTTTTGCTTCTTTTGTTAATTTGAGCTCATTTAATCCTGAAAATACAAAAGGAAGACAAAAGCACACTTTTTCCAACATTAGTACTAAAAAAGGGTTAGTTTTATGCCTCATTTGATGAAATTTATATGTTGCATTTTTAACACATCACACTGCCCCCTAAAATTTATTTCCTTTTGTCTGAACAATTTTATGAACAATTTTTACTTTTCGCATCAAAACCATTTGATAGCCGAAGGCGGATGGATCCTGGGTTTCAGGATGAAGCCTTTGGTTATCAGCTAGTACCGTTTATTTCCAATAATTTCATCTTTCATTTTTCTTGCTATCACTTTCTGTCTTTCTTATTACAGACCTTAGCTTTAAAAATATATTCAGTGATACATCATGAAAATTTTTATTAAGTAGGATTTCTAAAAATTCAATCACCTTTAGAAAAAATTAAAAGATAGTCCATTTTAAAACCTGTTATGACGATAATTGCTTGATTAAAGTTTCAAACTAGTACCAGTTTCATGTATCTTAATCAAATATCCTGAAAAGTATTTTGAAAATATATTTTGGGAATATATCCCGAGAATTTATCCTAATCAGGATGTTTAACATAGTACTGTCAAAAACTTAAACAACGTTTACAAAGGAAAGATCATACCAGGAATAGGGTATAACCCTATTCTCAAACTTCAATCCCCTTGCAACTCTTCCAATGAAGATGTCCCCTGTCTGAGACACTCAGTGTATTAGGTCCGAGCCTTATCCTTTGAGTTTTACACCATTGCCTTAGTAGGAATGTCCCATGTGTACAATGTCTTCAAATACTTAGAAATCTTCTAGATATCAGTTCCTGTTGTATAGATAATTTTTCATGTTACAGGGGTAAAACCCAAGAATGTACTGGAGATAAATCCCTTGTATTCTGGGGGAAATCCCAAATTTTCGTGCGCTACAGGCCGGAGTGTATAAACTCCAAGACTTAGAAAGGTGAAAACCTTTAAACCTTAGAGAGTATGAAAATACCCTTTCGTGAGAGAGGGTGATCAATCCTCATATACCTTTAGGATTCAGGATATAGCCAATAGTAACGAAATTGTCAGCCACTTTTACATGGACTGGTCCCGCCACCTTGAACTATTCCCGAATAACTTGCGCTCCAGACGGGGTGTTTAAACCCAATTCGGAAGAAAGGTGAATACCTTTAAACCTGTGAAGGGATCAGGATCCCTTATACGTGAGAGAGGGGGCCAGTCCTCTAATCTTCCGAAGTATCCTGAGTGAGCATCCTGGAGCTATATCCCGGAGCATATGCTGCAAAACATCCTTAAACTAAGGTGGGTGTTAGCTTGGCTAACACCCCTCCGATGCTTAAGTTAGTATTGGGTTTCAAAGAACAAATCAAATCAAACATATTTAAAAGAGATAGAATTCATACCATCCTGAGTTAGAAATTAAATTCTAAACTCACTTGAAATAAAGCTTAAGGTGTATAGCCTTCCAAGATCTCGGCAGCATATCCCCCTCCATATTCTTGAGTCGGTATGCACCTTTTCCTGATTCTGATTCAATCTCATATGGTCCTTCCCATTTCGGAGCCAGCTTTCCATCAGCAGGATTGGTAGTATTCTGAAAAGCTTTTCTTAACACCCAATCTCCAACTTTGAACCTTCTAATCCTTATATTCTTGTTGTATGTTCTGGATATCCTTTGTCGATATGCCGCCATTCTTAGCCGTGCTGCATCTCTTGTCTCATCAATAGTATCCAGCTCCTGGCATAGGACTTCAGGATTCTGCTCAGGATTCCAGAGGTTGGATCTTGCTGTGGGTATCACCATCTCTGTTGGGATCACTGCTTCTGCTCCAAATACTAAGGAAAACGGGGTTTGACCAGTTGCATTTTTTACCGTCGTTCTATCAGCCCACAAAACAAAGGGTAATTCTTCTGCCCATCTCCCTTTCTTGGCCCCTAATCTTTTCTTCAAGTTGTTGACAATTATCTTGTTTGAGGATTCAGCTTGGCCATTTGCTTGAGGATGTACATGAGTAGACGTAATCATTTTGATTCCCCAACTCTTGCAAAAGTCAGTAGTCCTCTTACTTATAAACTGAGAACCATTGTCACAGATTATCTCGGCTGGTACTCCGAATCTGGTCAGGATATTTCGCTTTAAGAAGGATACCACTTCTTGATCCCTGACTTGGACAAATGCCTCGGCTTCAACCCATTTGGAGAAATAATCTATCATTGCCAACATAAAAACCTTCCCTCCTGGAGCCTTTGGAAGCTTTCCCACTATATCCATACCCCACTTCATAAATGGCCAAGGGGAAACAATAGGATATAATGGTTCAGCAGGCTGATGCAGTATGTTACTATGTCTTTGACATGCATCACATCTTCGAACATATTCTGTGGCATCTTTCCTCATTGTCGGCCAATAATATCCTGTCCTTGATACTTTTGATAATAATGATCTGCCCCCAGTATGGTTACCACAATCCCCTTCATGTATATCTTGAAGTTCTTCTTTTGCTTCAAGATCCTCCAAGCACCTCAAATACGGTCCTGCAAGAGATTTCTTGTATAAAACATTGTTTATAATAGTGAATCATGATACCTTCATCCTAAATGCCTCAGGATTTTCATTTCTGGGGATGTGTCCTTCCTTGAGATATCTCATGATTGGAGCCGTCCAGGATTTAGGATCCTCTTCAGGATACCCTGCTCCAGGATCCTGAATACCCACTACTTCTTTATCCTGAGGATTCGTTGCAGGATACAGGATATGTAATATTGGCATTTGGGTTCCTTCCGGTATCCTGATCGATGATCCCAGATTTGCTAAGGCATCTGCTTCAGCATTATCTTCCCTTGGTACCTGTTCAAGTGTAAAAACATCGAAATATCCTGCTAAATTTTTGAGAATATCGAGGTATTCGATTAATTTCTCACCCTTAACTGCATAGGATCCATTAAAATGGTTAGTGATTAACAAGGAGTCAACATACACTTGCAAATTCTTGATACTCATATTCCTAGCCAACTCTAATCCTGCAATTAAAGCCTCATACTCTGCTTCATTATTAGTAGCAGGAAACTCACATCTAATAGACTGGGGTAATATGTCCCCCTGTGGCGATTTTAGTAGTATACCTAATCCTACTCCTCTTACATTAGATGGACCATCAGTATATAATGTCCAGGATCCTGAGGATTCTCCTAACTGTTGGACTTCTAGGTCTACCTCATCCTGAATGTCACTACTGAAATCAGCCACAAAGTCAGCTAAAGCTTGAGACTTTATGGCATTTCTAGGTTCATATACTAAATCATAAGCACTTAACTTTACTGACCACTTAGCCATCCTGCCTGACATTTCTGGTTTCCTAAGCACATTTTTGACAGGATAATTTGTTTTAACATGAATTCTATGTGTCTCAAAGTAATGTCTAAGCTTCGTTGATGCCATAACTAATGCTAGTATCAATTTTTCTAAATGAGAATATCTAGTTTCAGCATCTAACAAACTTTTACTAACATAATAAACAGGATACTGCTGACCTTCATGATCCTTTATAAGAACAACACTTACAGCATTCCCTGATACAGCGGGGTATAGGGATAGTGGTTCACCATTCTCAGGCTTCATCAATAGAGGTGCAGTTGAGAGATATCGCTTCAAATCCTGCAAGGCTGCTTCATGCTTTGCTCCCCATTCGAACTTCTTGTTCTTTTTGAGGATATCATAAAATTCCTTGCACTTTTCCGAGGATCTTGAAATAAATCAGTTCAACGCTGCTACTCGGCCTGTTAGTCGTTGAACATCCTTCATATTTGAAGGTGATTTGATATCCAGGATGGCTTTAATCTGCTCCGGGCTTGCCTCTATTCCTCTTTTAGTCACCATATTGTTAGGGGAGGATTTTCTAACAATTAGTGATCCTTATTCGTTATCCTAACTAGTGATCCTTACTTCTGTGACAGGTGGTGATCCTCAGAAGAGCTTTAGGATCAGGATCATGGATCACTTTAAGGATCCTCGTACTGACGATTGTTTACTTATGTTTTGTAGCATTTCGCAGATATATTGAGCTTGACCAAGTCTAAGCGACATTCCTGGAGAATATTCCTGAACTATTCTGCACGTGCCTGACCGAAAGTAGACGTTATGGAGAACGTGGAGGCTTGGCACGAAAGTCGGATAGTTAGTTTAGGTGGTTTTTTCTATTTTAAAAATGGAGTAACGAGCTAGTAGAACAGACTTAGCCATTTTTCAGTTACACACACTCGTACAAACGCTCATACAAGCTCTCGTTCAATCACTTAGCAATTTCATACACTTTTTACACATTTCACCGTAGTGATCCTTGTACCTAGCTCGTTACTATCCGAAGTTGTAAACATTTAACCATTTATTTTAGCTTGGTGATCGGTAGTTTCCATCACCCGGGGTTTTTTGTGCCGGAGATCAACTCTTGATCAAGGGCTTTTTCCCCGTATAAATCCTTGTGTTGTTAGTGCATTTTACATTGAAGTGATCCTCATCGCTGTTACATATTTAAAGCATCATTCCCCTAAACAAAGAGTTTGGTTGCAATATCCTCATCAGATTTTCTGACCAAAACAGTTTGGCGCCCACCGTGGGGCAATTGGTGCTTCAATTCTGAGAAATTTTGTTCATTTCATTCATTTCGGTTCATTACCTTCAACCACATGGCTTCTCAGGGAAAACTACTCCAAGTTCTATGTCGGCGGTCACTTTTTCACAGGGCATTTCGCCTTTGCATCATCTCCCCCTTACATTCCAGAAGAATGCTGAGAATTCTCCGAAGAAGACAACCCCCGTTTTCACAAAACCAACTGTTGTTTCTTCCACTACACTTACTAACAGTGATTTTTATGCTTTGATTGTGCAGATGAAGGATCACATGCAGCAGGTCAAAACTAATGGCAGGATCCTTCGCGAAATTGATAAAATCAGCAGAGGATCACAACCCTTTGATGTCGAGGTCACTGAATTTCGACACTCCGGTCATAACTTCCCAGCACTTTGCAGCTCCACATGTCCAATACCAGGGTGGATCAACAGGAATACGTTCTGGATCATCGGCAATGTCTCAGGTTCAAGGATCCTCTCAGGGTCAAGGATCCTCGCAGGTTCAAGGATCCTCTCAGGGTCAAGGATCCTCGCAGGTTCAAGGATCCTCTCAGGTTCAAGGATCCTCGCAGGTTCAAGGATCCTCTCAGGTTCAAGGATCCTCGCAGGTTCAAGGATCCTCTCAGGTTCAAGGATCCTCTCAGGTTCAAGGATCCTCTCAGGTTCAAGGATCCTCTCAGGTTCAAGGATCCTCGCAGGTTCAAGGATCCTCTCAGGTTCAAGGATCCTCTCAGGTTCAAGGATCCTCTCAGGTTCAAGGCTCCTCTCAGGTTCAAGGATCCTCGCAGGTTCAAGGATCCTCTCAGGTCCAAGACCCCCATTCACAACACTTCAAGGATCCAACATCTTCCAGGATCTAGGATACTTATGGAGTGTGCAACCCAGAAGTTCGGATGTTTATCTAGGAGACTTCATACCAATGCAGACCATTGCTTCCTCTGGTCCCTCGGTTATGCCAGAATCCCGCCAACATGGATTCACATCTAGAATCCCAATTTTGAATCATTCAGGAGAGATACCGAAGAGGTTTCAGACATCAAATCTGGTTGCTTGTGCAAGGGCTTTGGATCCACACTTACCGGATCATCGTTAATATGGCTGCTAAGTCTTCCTCCTTACTCTATTACTTCATTTGCTAATCTAGTTAATTTGTTTAATAGCCAATTTTCATGTAGTAGAAAATTTGAACGATTAACTAGTGATCTATATAGGGTAACACAAGGTCAAAATGAATCACTTAGAGATTACGTCAGTAGATTTAGTAAAGAATCCTTAGAAATCCCTAACTTAGATATTGCTACAGCTCTAGAAGCCTTTAAAATGGGTTTGCTTAGGGATTCAATGTTCTATGATGATCTTGTCATGACCCCTTGCAGGAACTTAGATGAAAAAAGAAACAGGGCCCTTAGGTTCATCCGTTTAGAGGATGACAAAAGGATCCACGAGAGATTATCAGGATCCTCAAAGCAAGACAAATAAGGATCCTATCTCAAGGATAACTGATCCAAGCAATACTCCAAGCATGACAACCAGAGTGTGCATGTTGTGGAACAAGATGAAGATGATCAGGATTATCCTCCTATTTCTGAATATTGTTTTTCTGCTGATAATAATGAACTTATCCTTTCTATGCAGAGTTTAGGTGACAAGGTTAGGTGGCCAAGGAAGAATGACAAACCGCCTACCACCAAAGACAAATCGAAATGGTGTGCTTACCATGGGGATTCTGGTCATCTCACAGATGAGTGCATAGCATTAAGGAAGGAGATAGGTTATCTTTTGAGCAAAGGATACTTGAAGGAATTGCTCGGAAGGAAAAAGTCAAGGATCAAGTATCCGGAGAAAGTTCCTGAAAAAGCTCCTCCTCCACCATCCGATGCTCAAATCATCCATTTCATCTCCGGAGGTTCTCAGCAGCTAAGAGAAGTGCAAAGGAAACAAAGATGGAGAATGGGGGCAGACCTGTTCGGACCTCCATCCTTACCCATCAGAAAGTGATATCATATGATGAGGATAACTGTGCGGACATTCAGGATCCTCATCACGACGGTGTAGTTATTACATTATTTATATCTAACCATTTTGTTCGCAGGATTCTCATTGATGGGAAAAGCTCAGTGAACATAATCCAGTTGGATGTCCTCAATAGAATGGACATCCTTGAATCCGATATTGCCCAAAGATCATCTGTCCTTGTGGGATTCAGTGGAGAGACAAAGATTACATTGGGGGATATCAAACTTCCTATCTATATAGAGGGAGTGAATTATGTTAAAAAATCTATGTTATTGATTGCTTGTCTTGCTGTAATGTTATCTTTGACAGGCCATGGATACACGATATGAAGGCAGTCCCCCTCAACATATCATCAATGTGTCAAGCTCCTAACTCTATGAGATATGGTGAAGATAGAAAGTGATCAGCAGGAGGCAAAGAACTATTACACTTCTTCAATGAAGCCAGCCTCTAAGGAGCAAGACGTCATGGAGGCAAAAGAGCAAGACGTCAAGGATATTCTGTTGAACCAAGAGGATCCTGAATCCAAAATTTTTATAGGATCCGGGATCCTAGACAGTATTGAGCAGGATTTAGTATCCTTCTTGGAAAGAAGAAAATCTACCTTTGCTTGGAAACATGAAGATATGACAGGTATATCTAAGAATGTTATTACTCACAAACTTGGTATTGACAGGTCTTTCAAGCCAATACCCCAAAAAAAAGGAGAAAGTTTACACTTGAAAGGAATGTCATTGTCCAAGAAGAGGTAGACAAATTGCTCAAGGCAAGTTTGAGTGAACTGATAAGCATGAAGCTGCACTCAAGGTTCTTAAGGATTATCTATCCTCAGCACCAGCCCTGATGAAACCAGAAAATGGAGAATCGTTATCCTTATACTTAGCTATTTTAGTTAAAGCAGTAAGTGTGATCCTAGTTAAGGATCATGAAGGCTCTCAACATCCGGTATACTATGTAAGTAAAATTCTACTTGATGCTGAGGCCAGGTATTCTCATTTAGAGAAATTAATTCTTGATTTAATTATGGCTTCTGCTAAACATAGACATTATTTAGAAACTCACACTATTATTATGAAAGCTAACTTTCCTATTAAGAATGTTCCTAGAAAAACTGAAATGGCAGGTAGAATGGCAAAGTGGATAGTCAAGCATTGAGTATGAACCCAGGACTGCCATCAAGTCCCAAGCCTTAGCTGACTTTGTGGCTGATTTCAGTAGTGATCTACAAAGGAAAGCTGAATTAGAAGTTCAACAACTTGAGAAGACAAAGGATCCTTGGACACTCTTCACGGATGGAGCTTCAAATGTTAAAGGAACTTGACAAGGCACACTACTAAAATCGCCACAGGGGGACATTATACCCCAATCCATTGCATGTGAATTCCAAACCACTAATCATGAGGCAGAGTAGGAGGCCTTGATAGCAGGTTTGCAATTAGCTAACAATATAAGGATCAGGTATCTTCAAGTATTCGTAGATTCCCTATTAATTACTAACTACTTTAGTGGTTCTTATGCTATTAAAGGTGAAATACTAATCGAGTACTTAGAAATAGTCAAGAAATTGGCAGATTCTTTTGCTTTTTTCAGTCTACCACAGGTACCCAGGGAAGAAAATGCAGAAGCTGACGCTTTAACTAACCTTGGATCATTCCTAAAGATGCAAGAAGATGTGAAAAATACTCATCACCCATGTTTTAACTCCTGCAATTGAGGATCACGTAGCCATGGAGATAGTGGAGGATTCTGCAATCATACCTGGTGATCCTGCACACTCGAATTCAGGATCCTGGATCCTTCCAATCCTAAGATATATACAACATGGAGAGATCCCTACAGGACAAAATCCTAAAGCTTTCAAAGTCAAGGAGACTGTGGAAACTACACTAGGGGCAGAGCACTATTCTCAAGGATCCTTAGAACAACATACTATAGGCCTACCACGAAGAAGGATGTTGTCAATTATGCAAAGAAGTGTGATGCTTGTCAAAGACACAGTAATATTCTACACCAACCAACATAACATCTGCATCCTAAGAAGAAGCTTTTGCTCAAAGTCAGAAAAAAGGAAATGGCCAGTTATCAACAAAGAATGGCTGGAGCATACAACAAGAATGTCAGGATTAGAAGATTTCAAGTTGGTGATTTTGTGCTAAGAAAAGCATTCCAGAACACTACAAATCCTTCTGATGGCAAGCTAGCACCAAAGTGGGAAGACCCCTATCTAATTGAAGCTGAATCAGGAAAGGGGGCATATCACTTGTTAACAATGGATGATGATCTCCTACCAAGAGCTTGGAATGCTGTTCATCTCAAAAAATACTTTAAGTAAGATGGATCAGGGATCCTCAGCGATACCGGTATTCTGATTAAGGATCCAGGATCCTCAAAGGATACATGATTCTACATTTGGTAACACATTACTTTCATTTTCATTCATTTTATACTTATTACTTATCATAAGTTAAAGATGTTAATCAGTTAACATCTATTTTCACAAAGTTTAAGCTTTTGCAGAGTTGTTATCATTTTACAGAAGATCAAAGTGGTTGGCCAACCCTCCAAAGTTTCGGGCTTGTCCCCAGTTTGGGCTTGTCCCCAGATTCCGCCTGTAGCGCACGATGATCCTGGTGTAGTTCAAGGCTTTGGGACCAGTACTCGTTCTAGGGGCTGATAATTCCATTGTTCTGGCTATGCTTAGGATCCTACGTATAATGGTAGACGTACCATACATCCGTTCATAAGGTTTCTAACGTTTTCACGTTAGCTAAGGTTTTGGCATCTTCATGTCACTAAGTTTGGATAGACGCCAGTTAGGGCCATACTCCAGTTTACACACGATCCTTGGGCTTGTCCCCAGTCATCCTTGGGCTTGTCCCCAGTTATCCTTGGGCTTGTCCCCAGTTATCCTTGGGCTTGTCCCCAGTTGCTAACTCTTTTCTTATATTGGCTTAGTCCCAAGTTATGCTCTATTTCAGGTCCTTGAAGATAGGCAGTTAGGGATCCTTAATCCTTATTTCACTCTAAGGTTTATTTTATAGTTATCCTTATTAAGGTTAGGATTCTAACTTGGATCCTCAGGTATGATCCTTAACTCTTTTGATTTTATTTATTATTCTTCTAAATAACCCTTATACTTGACAACTGAACTTGTATTTCTTAAATCATATCACTTTTTAAAACCTATCGGTTATGGGATATGTGATCCTTGTTCATTTCCTAAATTTTTTGGATATCTTTTCTAATTTTTCAAGGCTTGATAAGTATAAACAGAATGAATATTACAACAGTTGGAAAGTAACATACTAAAAAGGATAGCAACACAAGATAAGCGACAAAAGGTTAAGTTTTTATTTATTAACATAAGGCTAACCCTTTAAAGGTTGTCAAAATTACATACCCGAGCTTCTACCAGCAAAACGTGGCCCGTCCGCTGGGGTAGGTAAAGGGTGTCCATGATAACGAGTTCAAAAGTAGTGCAGGAATATAAAGGCGGTAGGATCACAATGGCTTCATCCCCCAAACAGAGGATCCCTCCACCAATTGCAATCCTGCCTATTGTCCAAAGGATCATACATGATCCTTAATCCTAAAACCTATTGTTCAAAGTACAAACCATGAAATTGTTTTAAACATCACAACCATCAAACTAAAAAAATTGGGCTCCGGCCTTGGCACATATATCCATCATCGCCCAATTGTGCAGCCTACACCTTTGCTGCATCCTCTTCTCCTCCAGCTGCGGTATCCTTCACCTGATCCTTCCCACTGCCACTTGCTTCAATCGCCAAGACTTCAATAGCCTCCTCTTCCTCATCCTCAAGATCAGCCAACCTTTCCTTCCAACCCTCAACATCCCAGCTGTTTTTATCAAAGCTAGGATCTTGAGCTTCCTGGGCCATCTTCAATTTTGTCTGGTACATCGTAATGGCGGCAGAGACCTTAGCATTTTCCATAAGTTCATGCTTTTCATAGTCAAGGTGGATCAGAAGTTTGGCTGTCTTGGTCTTCTCATCTAGGAGTTCCTTCCGAGCATCAGCAAGTGCAAGATCCTTGAGCACAGCAACCTGTTGGAGATCGGCAATCTTTTTATCTTGATCCTCAACGTGGCCCACATAATCCTCAATCTCAGCAAATTTCTGCAAAAGAAAAGGATAAAAGCAGTTCAAGACCAAGTGATCCTCATGCGAGTAGGATACATAGGCAGAATAAAGGATCCTTACTTCATTGAAGTATTCAAGGAACTGGTGGCGGATCAGTGGTAGACCCTGAAGATCCTCAGCATCAGAAGTTTTCCTCTTCTTGACACCCTTTCCTTTAGTGGGTGCCTTTGGAATGGAAATGCTGGGACTGCTGGTGGATCTCTTCCTTTTGGGTCGTACGACATCAAGGTCAGCAGTGTTGAATTGGGATACAGGCTTGGCAGATTTTCCAGCACCTACACAATTAAAGCAAGATAAGTATCTTTTCCTAGTTCATATTTCACTATATATTTAAATCTTAAACAAGGATACTTACTTGACATTGTGACAGAGCCTGAGGAGACCTCCTGTGAATCTTGGGTTGTTGTCTTGAAAGTTCTTGTCTCAGGATCAAGTCTCTTGAAAGCGAGGAGTCTTTCCCTAGCAGCAGGGGACAGTTTGAGGTGTGAAACGGTGATAGCTGCATAAGAAGAAAGCAAAAATATCAGTTATCCTTACATCAAAAGGAAGTTCCTGGTGATCCTTCTCAGGATCCTCCATCCTACCATGGGTAGCCCATTTTTTAGGAAGATCCTTTCCATCCTGGATGGAATCTCTCTTGATAAAAAAGAAGCGTCGTTTCCAATTAGCATCATTCTTGGTGGCTTTGAAGATCGGGTGTTCTTCACCAGGTTTACGTTTGAACAAATAACGGTGAGAGCCAAAGGTGGTAAGATCATACAGTTCTCCCAGCTCTGCCATTCCTAGATCTATCCCCTCTTGATCGATGATCCTTTCAAGGGTGTGCAAAACCCTCCAAATCATCGGCATGGCTTGGATATAAGAGATGCCGGTTAGGGAAAAGAAAGATTGGGTGAAGGCTGGAAAAGGATATGTATAGCCTATGGTGAAAGGAGTGACGGGGAAAGCAACCCACTTATCGGAGATATGATCGCTCAAGGCATTGGGGTCAAAAGGCCTGAATTCGGTGTTCGCCGGAAAACAATAGCGAATCCTATCTATCTGAGCATCATTGAAGCAGCAGCGTTCTTTAATGGAATCTTCAATGATCCCCTGGCTTTTCGGAGGACTGTTCTTTGGGTGATCCTTGCCCGGTGAACTTCGAAGCAACATTTTCGTACTGACGGAGATAAAGGTAGAGAAACAGAGTAAGAAGGGAGAAAGAGGAGAAAGAATTACCTGGTAGCTCGTCGACTGAGAATTTAAAGGGAGTCTCTTTCGAATTTGAATGCATGATGATCCTACCTATATCTCTATTTATAATTATGATTCTGCAGGATTGTCACTTCCGTGACATCATCATCGCAACGGCTAGTTCTATTTTAACGGCTATATATCCGTTAGTTTGTTACGGATAAGATCAAGAAAACATAACTCGCTAATTTTACAATTTCACTCCTTATATTTTGGGGGCAATTGTTAGGGGAGGATTTTCTAACAATTAGTGATCCTTATTCGTTATCCTAACTAGTGATCCTTACTTCTGTGACAGGTGGTGATCCTCAGAAGAGCTTCAGGATCAGGATCATGGATCACTTTAAGGATCCTCGTACTGACGATTGTTTACTTATGTTTTGTAGCATTTCGCAGATATATTGAGCTTGACCAAGTCTAAGCGACATTCCTGGAGAATATTCCTGAACTATTCTGCACGTGCCTGACCGAAAGTAGACGTTATGGAGAACGTGGAGGCTTGGCACGAAAGTCGGATAGTTAGTTTAGGTGGTTTTTTCTATTTTAAAAATGGAGTAACGAGCTAGTAGAACAGACTTAGCCATTTTTCAGTTACACACACTCGTACAAACGCTCATACAATCTCTCGTTCAATCACTTAGCAATTTCATACACTTTTTACACATTTCACCGTAGTGATCCTTGTACCTAGCTCGTTACTATCCGAAGTTGTAAACATTTAACCATTTATTTTAGCTTGGTGATCGGTAGTTTCCATCACCCGGGGTTTTTTGTGCTGGAGATCTACTCTTGATCAAGGGCTTTTTCCCCGTATAAATCCTTGTGTTGTTAGTGCATTTTACATTGAAGTGATCCTCATCGCTGTTACATATTTAAAGCATCATTCCCCTAAACAAAGAGTTTGGTTGCAATATCCTCATCAGATTTTCTGACCAAAACACATATATCCTAAAAACTTTCCTGCCCCCACTCCGAAATGGCACTTAGCAGGATTTAGCTTCATGTTGTATTGATCCAGGATATCAAATGCTCTCTTGATATCCTGGAGGTGATCCTCAGCCTTTCTAGATTTTACTACCATATCTTCAATATATACCTCCATGGTGTCCCCCAACTTATCTTTGAACATCATATTCACCAATCTCTGGTATGTTGCACCTGCATTTTTCAAACCGAAAGGCATAGCAGTATAACAATAAATACCTGTTGGTGTCATGAAAGCAGTATCCTCCTGGTCTGAAGGCTCCATTTGAATCTGCTGAAATCCTGAGGATGCGTCCATGAACGTTAACATCTCATGCCCAGCAGTAGCATCCACCATTGCATCGATATGAGGAAGGGGGAACGGATCTTTAGGACAAGCCTTATTCAAGTATGTGTAATCTACACAGACTCTCCATTTCCCGTTTTTCTTCTGCACTACGACCACATTTGCCAACCATCTTGGAAACTTGACTTCTCTAATCATTTTGGACTTTAACAATCTTTCAACTTCCTCTTGGATGATTATATTTCACTCAGGAGCAAACTTCCTTCTTTTTTGCTGAACAGGCTTGAATGACCTGTCAATTCCAAGCTTGTGAGTAATAATGTCTTTGGATATACCTGTCATATCCTCATGCTTCCATGCAAACGTTGACATCCTGCATTTCAAAAAGTTAGTTAATTGTTTTTCAATATCCTGAGGGATATTGGTTCCTACGAGCACCGAGATATCAGGATTATCCTGATCCAGGATAACTTTCTTCATATCCTGCTCTGAAGCCTCCACAATATCCCGGGCCCGCACCTTTAATTGCTATGCTGGATTGGGCTTGGTTGAGGATTTCATTGAGGATGAGTAGCATTCCTTCGCCTCCTGCTGATCACTATCAACCTTGACAACCCCCCAAGGGGTAGGGATCTTGATGCACTGATGATAAGTCGACGGTACAGCCTTCATATCATGGATCCATGGCCTGCCTAGTATGATGTTATAGCAGGACAGGGAGTCCATCACACAGAAACGTTGTATCGAGTTGACCCCTTCAACATATACTGGTAACTTTATCTCTCCTACAGTATTTCTAGCTTCTCCACTGAAACCAACGAGCACAGTGGACTTCGAAGTAATGTCCATCGGAGATACATTCATTCTTTTCAATGTTTCCAGCTGAATTATATTGACAGAACTACCGTTATCCACCAATATCCTGCGTACGAAATGGTTAGCCACATATAATGTTATTACCAAAGCATCATGGTGAGGATCCTGAACAGTATCCCTGTCTTCACTATCGAAAGTGATCACTTTATCAGTTGTGAGGGTAGTCATCCTGACTGGTTTGTCTCCCCTTTCACTCTTAGCTTCCTTTGCATGTCTCTTGGCCGCCGAATACGAAGTCCCACAAATGTCGGATCCTCCTGAAATAAAGTTAATTATCTTGGCATCTGCTGGGGGTGATGCTGCTCGTTCAGGATCCTTCTCGGGATCCTGCCCTTTATTCTTCTTTCTTCCCAGCAAGTCCTTCAGATATCCTTTGCTTAACAGGTAACTTATTTCTTTCCTTAAAGCAATGCAATCTTCGGTCATATGTCCGAAGTCTTCATGGAAGGCACACCATTTGGATTTATCCTTCCAATCAGCTTTCTGTTGATTCTTTCGAGGCCACCTAGCCTTGTCCCCTAAACCCTGCATAGCATACACTAACTCAGGTATATTAACAGAAAAGAAGTATTCAGATAAGTCAGGATATTCTTCAGGATCCTCGTCTTCAACAACATTCACTTTCTTGTTATCATTTCTGCCATATGGCTTGGAGCGATATGGCTTATACGAGGATTCTGATTTCCTGTTGGTTGATTCGTAGGTTGAGGTAGAATTCATCCTCTCTTGCATCTTCTTGTTATCTTCCAAATGGATATATCTCAAAGCCCTGTTACGAGCTTTGTCGAGATTCCTGCAGGGATTCATTACAAGATCCTGATAAAACTGAGAATCCTTTTGTAACCCCATCTTAAAAGCTTGCACAGCTGTTGCAACATCAAGATGTGGGATATCCAAGGATTCTCGACTGAACTTCTTCACATAATCCCTCAAGGATTCCTGAGATCCTTGAGTTATCCTGTAAAGGTCACTGGTTAGTTTCTAAAAACTCCGACTACAAGAAAATTGACTGTTAAATAAATTAACCAAATGAGCAAACGAAGTAATTGAGTGAGGAGGGACGTTTAACAGCCATTTTAAGGCTGATCCTGTCAAGGTAGAACCGAATCCCTTGCATAAGCATGCTTCCTTGAGATCTGGAGGGATAGGATTGATTTCCATCCGTTCCCTATACTGGGCAATATGCTCTTCAGGATCCGTAGTTCCGTCATACAGTTTCATGTTGGGAGTCTGAAATCTTTTTGGGATTTCAGCATCACAGATAGGATACGCAAAGCGGGATATCCTGTGGCTGTCTTGGGATACTTCCGGAATTGGCTGTACCACTCCAGGTACACTGGATATCATGTCCTTCAATTTCTGGAGCTCCCTGGTAAATGTTGACGTCATACCTGCTTCCTGCAAAGACCCATTGTTGTTAGTAGCAAGAATATTATTATTTGACACATTACCGGTCTGAGGGTTTTGGCCATATCCTGAAGCATATCCTGAACTCCTCACAGTCGACATCCTGACTGTCACACCCCGACCACGTAGAAGATACAAAACGTGGCGGAAACATCGGGGAGTGTTGTAACAGAATCATTGTTTCATAACACATGGAAATTGAAATACTGTTTTATTGAATACACGAGTTACAATGTCTTGACAATCAAAGAAACATAACATAAATAACTAGTCTTGCATCTTTTATTGTCACTAAGGCCCATGTCCGCCTAAGTTTATCTTGATCAATCCTATGCTTCATTTCCTGAAACACATGTGAAAATAGGTACATCAGCATAAAAATGCCGGCGAGTACATAGGTTTTGTGAAAATAAGATTCATGACTTCTGTTTAAGAAAATGTTTAGTCATGAACCTTGTAATTTGCTTTGTCTTTGTAAATCATTTGAAAAACAATAAGTTCAGATGATACGTATAAATAAGAGAATAATGCATGGTTAAATGAATAACCATGTAAAAATGAGTTTGTATAAGTTAAGTTGTTTGTAAATCAATGTCTTGTGAAAAATATGTTATTTGTATAAAATGTTCTATGTCTCAAATTGAAATGATTCAAATAACGCTACAATATGTAATATCATACAACCACTTATATATAGGAAGTACCAGCGGCGTATCCACCATGCTTGTATCATATTACACATGCCTCGTTACTTAAATCACTTACCCAAACAAACCACCAATGTAAATTGTCCATGTATAAATGAATTTGTCAAATGTATTGAATAATATGTCAAAATGTTTATGTGTCAAATGTAAACCTATGTAAAATGCATGATCAATGTAAATCATGTAATGTGTAACCAAAATGATATGTATGGCTAGTGAAAACGCATCAACTAAACCATAGGTGAAATGCACAAAAACAAAGTATTGAAGTAAAACTTGGTTTAAATCAAAGCTATGTTTTGTGTAAATGCATGATCAATGTAAGTCATGTAATGTGTAAATGCATGATCAATGTAAATCATGTAATGTGTAACCAAACTGATCTGTATGGCTAGTGATAAATATCACTAAACCATATGCACAAGAACATAGTATTGAAGTAAAACTTTGTTTAAATTAAAGCTATGTTTTGTGTAAATGCATGATCAATGTAAATCATGTAATGTGTAAATGCATGATCAATGTAAATCATGTAATGTGTAACCAAACTGATCTGTATGGCTAGTGATAAATATCACTAAACCATATGCACAAGAACATAGTATTGAAGTAAAACTTGGTTTAAATCAAAGCTATGTTTTGTGTAAATGCATGCTATACTGATACGAACATCTATACGGTATTGTTATAATGCATACATCCAAGCCTTGAGACTGTGGCGATAAACCCTTAAACTACTTAAAGGATTGTCTGTGCTTCATGTATATCGAATTCGGTCATTCCTTCCAATCCCCTTTCCCTGGGATTTCAGGAACGGGAGTTGTCAATTCCTATGGTACCACTACCTACTAACGAACGGCGTAGCTAATGTTAATGAATGTATTGTTCCATTGTAAACAACCCAAATGTCATAACAAAATGTAAGCATGTGATGAAAACGATGTACTAAGTATGCACGCAATGGACATACATAGCATAAAATGTAAATGTAAAACGATGTACTAAGTATGCACGCAATGGACATACATAGCATAAAATGTAAAACGATGTACTAAGTATGCATGCAATGGACATACATAGCATAAAAACAATGAAATCATGTAAAACAATGTACTATAAGTGTACTATTGAACATAGCATGTATATGATGTGAAAACATGAAAGCATGAAAGTAACAAGTAGGCACATGTGTTCCACCCCAAAACGTTTGGAAAACAGTAAAAGAGGGGTCTATGTACTCACTTGAGATTGCTCAGTAGTCCTTGAGTAACAACCAAACAATGCTAGAGATCGCGGATATCAAACGGCACCTAATATAGGTAACTATGTTAATAAACCGGACCTAAATCGGAAGATCTGATAGAATGAGGGTTCGTCAACCAAACGAGTATAGAGACTCGTGTCATTTGGTTTAACAAGGCCTACATACTAATTGAAACCTTAATCTAATTTCTTTCGACCCATTACGACCCGTTTAGGTAGCTTATGCTACTTTAACGCGTCGTTCGCGTAAAACGCGTTCGGACCGCCTAACTAGCCCTATGACAAGTGTTATATGCCTAAACATAGTTATGTGACAAAAGTTTAGGTTACATATGCTTAATTACCAATTATACATGAAAAGGGTATTATGGTAATTTACCTAAGGCATATAAACTACCTATCATACAACTACTTAAACGATGTGACCATTAGGTATAACCTCGGAAGGTTATTCCCTATACACTATGGTCACCTAATGTATTTGGTCGGATCCTAATGATCGACCAAACTGGGTCGGGTTCGAAGGTATAAGCGATTTATCAGATCGCTTACCCTTACGACCCTAGACAACGTGGTAATTAGTAGGCATAGTCCCAAGGGACTATAACCCTCGTGATTACAATCACGTTGCGAAGTTCTTACGAACTTCGCATTGACCATACACTGGTCAACGCTGAAAGTCAAACAAAGTTTGACTTTCGGACTTGAAAAGCAATAAAAGAAGGAAAAGAACGAAAGAATACTTACGAAGGGTCCCCAAATGCTAATCTCGATTCAAGAATCTCAGGTATGAAACAAAGGTTTCAACTTAGAGTTTCTCAAACCAAAATTCTAGTGATTTTGAAGCATGGGGGTGGGGTATTTATAGTAAATGGTCCACCGTTAGGATCGTTTCATGGAAACCGTGCTTTAATCCCATGCGTACAAGTGTTGGAACCTTATGGTGACTAAAAGATGATCCTTATCAGCTGACTAGACAATTTAGAATGTGTGGGTGTGGTTAAAACAGCTGCAATCTGCTGTTAAATGCAGTTAACCTGGTCAGAAGGACTGACGCGGGCCGCCTGAGTTTTCCTTGATCTTGAGGCGGGCCGCCTAGCAGTCACAGATCAGAACAAAGTTTCAGAAATGGCAGTTTCAGTCCCTGCACGTGTTTAAGGCCATTCCCGACACTTCTAAGGCCCGTAAAGCCAACTTTAAGGCCCTAAAATGATGCCTAAACATTGTGGACATGAAACATGCTCAAAAATATGCCGGACATTGGTTCGTTTGGCCGTACGAACGCGATGTTCGCTTAATTACGACGGAATGCGCATAAGCGCGAAAAACGATCCAAATGACGCAACGAATGGATTTTTGGCAAGCCAAACACTAAAGCATAATATAGTCATGCTTACATAAATTTTTTGGATGTCCGGATGTATTCAGAACGTAAGTTATGCGCAAAAGTGCAAACTTGTGCGCTTTTTGACACTTTTAGTCCCTGAATGACCCAAAAGTATATTTTAGCACACCGAACCCCTCAAAGCCTATTTTTAAGCTATGTAATGGATATTTAAGGTGTGTTTAACTTATGGTCATGTTCCGAAATGTCTGTTACAGTTCAAATTGGCATACTTTCGCAGTTTGTCATATTTAGTCCCTGTAGACGAATTAACTTGATTTTGGCATACCAAACCTTCCAAATCTTATTTCTAAGTTATGTAAAGGTTATTTAAGGTATGTTTAGCCTATTTCACTATTCCGGAGTGTTCGTTGTATTAAACTGGTTATATTTACGCATCGGTGCGCGTATAACCTTCCAGAAAGCGATTTAGAGTTTGAAATCGAACAAGAGTTGATATGTGTAAATGATACACATATTTTTACAAATCCCAAGTATGAAATACAATATTTCATTGGTTTGGAATTTGTTTGATGGCCGTGGAGGCACAGGTGTTACAGTCTCCCCTACTTTAGGAAATTTCGTCCCGAAATTTATTTAGAGGAAACTCGTGAGAGCTTGAAAACATGAAGTTGAAAAGATCAAACAACATTGGTTAGGGTTCTGAACTTCTAGTAACTTTAATAACATCATGTTTGCAATGTAAGAGGGATACTTATATACAAGTATATGAAGCGTCATTGGTGCGTCCACCGTACCTCCATTACATCGTTCTCATTTTGTTATTGTTGTCACTATCGGTTCTTACACATAATAAACCTTACTGGGTTTCTGTGCACTAAATTTCATAATTATGTACGCGTCCATAATTAGACAATTCCTTGCATAGTTTACTCAGTCTATTTTATAATGTGTAGGGTAAACCAAATGAACAATCCTGTGATGAGTGTGACTAGACCGCCATAGAGTCCTTTTAATTAAATCAATAAATGATCTAAATAGACTATCAAGGAGTCTGTTCAGCTACATCACTAGATGTCATTTTTTAACCAAATTGTGAATCAATCTTTTTTATTAGACCACTAAAGGGTCTCTTATGAATTCATGGAGTGGTACTATATAATCCAAGGGTCTTAACTATTACATAGAAGCCCATTAAGGATTTAAGGTAGTACCTTTTGAATATCCATTCTACGAACCCCTCATATGAAGATACGAAAGATTCTACGAGGATTTGGATAACGAATATCCAGAGTATACAAAACACAAAAATGCATAAAAGAAAACATAAGATGCATAAACACATAGTCACATAACCACAAATTTGTTTAACTAGAAGTTTGTTCTGTTAACAGAGCACATGTATTTAAAGCACACTAGGAATCCATATCGTGGATTTCATTTGGTACTTTAAACATTATCAAGAATCCAACTATAACGATAGAAAGATTCAAAAAGAAAGAAAATTCGATTTCGATTTTTAGGAACCGAAATGTTCGAATTAAGGTACATAAGGAATCCAATTAAGGACTCTGATTTGAATGATAATCATCCACAAGGATCTAAAAGTGAAGATAAAAAGATCCCATATGGATTTTAGAAGTCAAAGATGTTTTGAAACCTTGCACTGGATGTGCTTATGTCAAAACATGTAGTAAAATGCTTATGAAGTTGAGATACTTGATATGTCAAGGCGACATATGAAGCAGAATTTGAAGGTTAAGTCAATGTATAAGGAGAAAATATTTTTGAAAACTATGCATGGGGTTCTTTTAAGAAAAATGTGTTTAACGTTTTTGAAACCTTATATATAATACTTTTGAAATCATAAAGTAGGTGTATTAGATAGATATATTTAAAAATGTTTTAAAATCATGCGAGATGAATTTTGAAATTATGTATAAGGTTTTTGAAAGACATGAATGATGCTTTTCGAAATCATGCACTTGATAAGAAAATGTATTGTGTTAATATTGTCTTCAGACTATATGAAATATTTTGAAATTAGGAAGGTTGGTTTTGATAACATGGCCAATGTTTTTGAAATAACATAGACAATGTATCTAGAAAAATTGTTTTCAAACTATATGAAATGTTTTGAGATCATGAAGATTGTGTTGAAATACTTGTACTGTGTATGTTGAAAAAAAATCAAAACGTAATGGGTATGAGATTTGAAAATACCCTTAGTTATCTAACCAAGGATCCAAAGGCACAGATGTGCAGAAGCATGATCACTCATAATGTCACTTTATTTTCTGTACTTCGTATCTTAGAATGAAACGAGTACTAAAAACTTTCGAGGGACTCATGAGCGATCATTTGAAAGAGAGAATCACAAGAGTAGTTTGTAAGGAACATAGTTCCTTGATGTAGGTAACATAGGAAAAGTCATACACACATGTAACTACACTTGTATATCAGAATTGTGAACAACAATTTATTTATGAACAAAATAGATTGTTTCACATTACAAGGAAACAAAAGAACAAAAGCATAAGACAGCAACATCTTCTAGTCAGCCAACTGCTCATCCGTGGGTTGGATTTGCATTAGCAAGCTTTGGGCAATCCCTTAGGAAATGGCCCATCTCGCCACAGTTATAGCAAGACCCTGGTGAGAAACGAGCTTGAGCAGGAGTGTCGCCAGCTTGATTTGGTACAGCTGCAGTTGGGCAAACCCTTGCTGTATGACCTATAAGTCCACAAATTTGGCATTTGCGGCACTTCACACTAGGGTGATGATGGAGGCTACATTGGTTGCACAAGGGTGCAGTTCCATTGTATGGCTTCCTAGCAGGGGGTTGAACTGGTTGGTTGGGGAAGGCTTGACCATTGTGAGCGACCATGGCGAAGTTCTGAGAAGCCTTTCGCTTCTTTGACTTCTTAGGGGATCGTTCATCCATGGTCTTTGATTCCTCGATTGGTTTATTGGCTGATGGTGTTGTCGCCTGACTAGGTCCTGCCTGTCTTGGTGACTCTTGAGTGGCTTCATCCTGGAGATGATACATGGCAGTAGCTAATTCAACAGTCTTCAGGACTACTTCGCCTATTCGCTGAGCGAATTTGGCTGCTTGCTCAGATATCTGGGCGTCATCGTGATGAAGAGACATTCTTGAAGAAAAAGAAAGACAGAGGAAGAAACGAGTGAAAGGTTATTGGATAATCAATACAGAATGGTAACGAATGAAAATTGTGATCATTTGTTTGTTACCTAAGGCAAACAAATGAGATGGTGACAAATCAAAGTAAATGGGTCAAAAATAATGTATCGCGAAGACATGCTCGCCTATAAGTGAACACTCATCCCAAGAATTCCCAGGTAAGCACAACTGGTCTCGCGTCTGATGAGATGTATACGAAGTGCTTGCCTAGACAGAAAACCCAGAATACAGGCATTCACCCTTCCAGTTTGCACGTGTTCACATTATTTAAAACCCAAAACCTTGACGAGATTTTGAAAATTCAAAGGGGTTCAAAACCATATAATAGAGAGTTCAAAACCTTACAATAGAGGGTTCAAAACCTAGTAATCAATCATCCTAGAACAGATGATTAGTTTTCAAAGCGGTTTGGAAATTTGTGTTCTTGGTGCGATCGTCGCCTAAGGATAGGTGACGGTATTGTTTTATGACTAAACGCAAGTAAACTCGCGTTAGGGTCCTAGAAAGGTTATAGACTAGGTCAAAGCATTACTAATATCCTAATTCCCTATAACCATGAGCTCTGATACCAACTTTTCTGTCACACCCCGACCACGTAGAACATACAAAACGTGGCGGAAACATCGGGGAGTGTTGTAACAGAATCATTGTTTCATAACACATGGAAATTGAAATACTGTTTTATTGAATACACGAGTTACAATGTCTTGACAATCAAAGAAACATAACATAAATAACTAGTCTTGCATCTTTTATTGTCACTAAGGCCCATGTCCGCCTAAGTTTATCTTGATCAATCCTATGCTTCATTTCCTGAAACACATGTGAAAATAGGTACATCAGCATAAAAATGCCGGCGAGTACATAGGTTTTGTGAAAATAAGATTCATGACTTCTGTTTAAGAAAATGTTTAGTCATGAACCTTGTAATTTGCTTTGTCTTTGTAAATCATTTGAAAAACAATAAGTTCAGATGATACGTATAAATAAGAGAATAATGCATGGTTAAATGAATAACCATGTAAAAATGAGTTTGTATAAGTTAAGTTGTTTGTAAATTAATGTCTTGTGAAAAATATGTTATTTGTATAAAATGTTCTATGTCTCAAATTGAAATGATTCAAATAACGCTACAATATGTAATATCATACAACCACTTATATATAGGAAGTACCAACGGCGTATCCACCATGCTTGTATCATATTACACATGCCTCGTTACTTAAATCACTTACCCAAACAAACCACCAATGTAAATTGTCCATGTATAAATGAATTTGTCAAATGTATTGAATAATATGTCAAAATGTTTATGTGTCAAATGTAAACCTATGTAAAATGCATGATCAATGTAAATCATGTAATGTGTAACCAAAATGATATGTATGGCTAGTGAAAACGCATCAACTAAACCATAGGTGAAATGCACAAAAACAAAGTATTGAAGTAAAACTTGGTTTAAATTAAAGCTATGTTTTGTGTAAATGCATGATCAATGTAAATCATGTAATGTGTAAATGCATGATCAATGTAAATCATGTAATGTGTAACCAAACTGATCTGTATGGCTAGTGATAAATATCACTAAACCATATGCACAAGAACATAGTATTGAAGTAAAACTTGGTTTAAATCAAAGCTATGTTTTGTGTAAATGCATGATCAATGTAAATCATGTAATGTGTAAATGCATGATCAATGTAAATCATGTAATGTGTAACCAAACTGATCTGTATGGCTAGTGATAAATATCACTAAACCATATGCACAAGAACATAGTATTGAAGTAAAACTTGGTTTAAATCAAAGCTATGTTTTGTGTAAATGCATGCTATACTGATACGAACATCTATACGGTATTGTTATAATGCATACATCCAAGCCTTGAGACTGTGGCGATAAACCCTTAAACTACTTAAAGGATTGTCTGTGCTTCATGTATATCGAATTCGGTCATTCCTTCCAATCCCCTTTCCCTGGGATTTCAGGAACGGGAGTTGTCAATTCCTATGGTACCACTACCTACTAACGAACGGCGTAGCTAATGTTAATGAATGTATTGTTCCATTGTAAATGACCCAAATGTCATAACAAAATGTAAGCATGTGATGAAAACGATGTACTAAGTATGCACGCAATGGACATACATAGCATAAAATGTAAATGTAAAACGATGTACTAAGTATGCATGCAATGGACATACATAGCATAAAAACAATGAAATCATGTAAAACAATGTACTATAAGTGTACTATTAAACATAGCATGTATATGATGTGAAAACATGAAAGCATGAAAGTAACAAGTAGGCACATGTGTTCCACCCCAAAACGTTTGGAAAACAGTAAAAGAGGGGTCTATGTACTCACTTGAGATTGCTCAGTAGTCCTTGAGTAACAACCAAACAATGCTAGAGATCGCGGATATCAAACGACACCTAATATAGGTAACTATGTTAATAAACCGGACCTAAATCGGAAGATCTGATAGAATGAGGGTTCGTTAACCAAACGAGTATAGAGACTCGTGTCATATGGTTTAACAAGGCCTACATACTAATTGAAACCTTAATCTAATTGCTTTCGACCCATTACGACCCGTTTAGGTAGCTTATGCTACTTTAACGCGTCGTTCGCGTAAAACGCGTTCGGACCGCCTAACTAGCCCTATGACAAGTGTTATATGCCTAAACATGTTACATAATCAGTTATGTGACAAAATTTTAGGTTACATATGCTTAATTACCAATTATACATGAAAAGGGTATTCTGGTAATTTACCTAAGGCATATAAACTACCTATCATACAACTACTTAAACGATGTGACCATTAGGTATAACCTCGGAAGGTTATTCCCTATACACTATGGTCACCTAATGTATTTGGTCGGATCCTAATGATCGACCAAACTGGGTCGGGTTCGAAGGTATAAGCGATTTATCAGATCGCTTACCCTTACGACCCTAGACAACGTGGTAATCATTAGGCATAGTCCCAAGGGACTATAACCCTCGTGATTACAATCACGTTGCGAAGTTCTTACGAACTTCGCATTGACCATACACTGGTCAACGCTGAAAGTCAAACAAAGTTTGACTTTCGGACTTGAAAAGCAATAAAAGAAGGAAAAGAACGAAAGAATACTTACGAAGGGTCCCCAAATGCTAATCTCGATTCAAGAATCTCAGGTATGAAACAAAGGTTTCAACTTAGAGTTTCTCAAACCAAAATTCTAGTGATTTTGAAGCATGGGGGGTGGGGTATTTATAGTAAATGGTCCACCGTTAGGATCGTTTCATGGAAACCGTGCTTTAATCCCATGCGTACAAGTGTTGGAACCTTATGGTGACTAAAAGATGATCCTTATCAGCTGACTAGACAATTTAGAATGTGTGGGTGTGGTTAAAACAGCTGCAATCTGCTGTTAAATGCAGTTAACCTGGTCAGAAGGACTGACGCGGGCCGCCTGAGTTTTCCTTGATCTTGAGGCGGGCCGCCTAGCAGTCACAGATCAGAACAAAGTTTCAGAAATGACAGTTTCAGTCCCTGCACGTGTTTAAGGCCATTCCCGACACTTCTAAGGCCCATAAAGCCAACTTTAAGGCCCTAAAATGATGCCTAAATATTGTGGACATGAAACATGCTCAAAAATATGCCGGACATTGGTTCGTTTGGCCGTACGAACGCGATGTTCGCTTAATTACGACGGAATGCGCATAAGCGCGAAAAAATATCCAAATGACGCAACGAATGGATTTTTGGCAAGCCAAACACTAAAGCATAATATAGTCATGCTTACATAAATTTTTTGGATGTCCGGATGTATTCAGAACGTAAGTTATGCGCAAAAGTGCAAACTTGTGCGCTTTTTGACACTTTTAGTCCCTGAATGACCCAAAAGTATATTTTAGCACACCGAACCCCTCAAAGCCTATTTCTAAGCTATGTAAAGGATATTTAAGGTGTGTTTAACTTATGGTCATGTTCCGGAATGTCTGTTACAGTTCAAATTGGCATACTTTCGCAGTTTGTCATATTTAGTCCCTGTAGACGAATTAACTTGATTTTGGCATACCAAACCTTCCAAATCTTATTTCTAAGTTATGTAAAGGTTATTTAAGGTATGTTTAGCCTATTTCACTATTCTGGAGTGTTCGTTGTATTAAACTGGTTATATTTACGCATCGGTGCGCGTATAACCTTCCAGAAAGCGATTTAGAGTTTGAAATCGAACAAGAGTTGATATGTGTAAATGATACACATATTTTTACAAATCCCAAGTATGAAATACAATATTTCATTGGTTTGGCATTTGTTTGATGGCCGTGGAGGCACAGGTGTTACACTGACCGAGGAGGGTATCTCAGTGGTATGATTCTGAGAATGGCTTGGGACGATATTCCCCCCGTTATCCTCAGTGTAAACTGCAGAACTGAAGTTCAAAGCCCTGGGCTGTGTAGGAGTGACAGTTTCTTCAGCAGGTCTACTCGAGCTAGCTTTTAAGAGTTGTATTTCTCTTAACAACATTTGGTTAGTTTACTGTTGCTGCCTCATTTGATCCTGCACACTTCCAAATAAAGTTAGAATTTCATCATTAGAGGCTAAAACGAGAGCAGATCCCTGAACACTCCGAGTAGGGATAACATCCTAAGGTTGTGAAGAAATTGGCATCCTTGAAGGAGTTGGTGGAAGCACCGAACCGGCAGTAGCAGAAGTCATAGCGGACATAGTGGAGGAGCTCATGTTTGATCTCGAAGCCATTGAAAATAAGTTAGAAAATTTTTTTGACAAAAGAAAACCGAATAATGATTTTACTAAAGTTTTTAGCAAAAATAGCACCACTTGCCCCACGGTGGGCGCCAAATTGTTTTGGTCAAAAATTACCGAAGCAATTTAGTGATCAAATTAGTTAAGTGAGGTAGTGTGCTAAAATTACGTGTAAAAAATATGTTAACCAAGCTAGTTATAAAAACAGTTTCAGGATACGGCTCAAGATATAGAGTTGTATCTGTGATCAAACAATGAGCAGAAAAGTAAAGGTTGACACGTGATGTACGAGGAAAGCCCTTGATCAATCTAGATCGCCGGCACAAAACCTCGGGAGCTGACAATCGCAGCTTCCTTGTTCTTCTATTGCTTTAAATATCAGGATACAGTGTAGGATGTAGAGCGAATCAACTAGGTGTTACAATGTTTTTTGAATACAAGTGTTTGTGTGTAGTGTTTGCAGAGAGCTAGAGAGAAAGTGTTTGAAAATGTGAAAGTTGCGTGCCTTAATCTGATCCGCCCCCATCTATTTATAGTAAAACAAATATAACAAACTATCCTAAATAACCTGGATCCAGCGAATATTCCTCACTCGAACGTTGTAGACCTAGTCTTTCGGGTTCAACGTCTCTCCCATAACAAACATGCCCGAGTCTTGAGGAGATGAAGTCCATCTGACCGTTAGCAAACCCCAGCCTTCAACCTGCACGTGGTTAATTCAGTCAACCTCAGGATATCGCCCAGGATGTTAGCAATATCCCCGTCCAGTATCCTGGTCACAAATAAACAATTAAAAGCAGGATATTGATCAAGATATGTACGCTCGAAAAATGACCCATAACAGTTAGGAAATATTTTATCAGAGTAAAATACCACACTTTTATAATATTAAACACATGGGAAAATCCTAAGTTTTCAGTACACACATTCCCATAGGGATAAACCCTATTTTATTTAATAAAAACATCTATTTATTTAGGTAACTTTTATAGCCACTTTTTCAAGCCTTCAGTGTTGTCCAGCTGGCTTCTATTTGGCTTTCACATTTTGTTACCTGAAACGCGTCTAAAAACATTTTGTCAGTGGGAAATACTGGTGAGTGAATCCCAGTTTAATCAAGAAGAGTTTTATCATTTAACAGTATTGAGAGCGATTACAATGTTTATATCTATACAATTACTCATTCAGTATTGCCAATCCTGACTGGTGGGTCATATTACACATTGGCTAACTCTTTGTCCAATGGTAACGTGTTCCACATTTTGTATACAAAACCCCAACTTACCGGCAGTAATTGAATAATTACAAAGACTCAATCACTGTTAATTATAATTTAAAATAAATAAAGGTTTTGTAAAAACAGTTTGCAAAAAGGTTTACAAAAAGGAGATTACTCACATTGTTGTCTTAGGGTTTTCCTTTAGGATTTCCTGGTGATTATCTATTAATTACACAAATGCACACGCGTTAGTATAATAACCCAATATTTACATTAGTAATATCCTCCCCGAGACTCAATTACGGAACCCTAGATCAATCGGGCAGCGTATCTAATACGTAACCGGGGGTTATGATACTTACAACGAGGCAGAACTTCGTTATTTTAGGGGGTATTATGCCCGGGAATTATAATTGCTATGTAGAATTGAGAGAAAGAGAAAGAGAGAATGAAGGGTTTGGAAACGAAGGCCGATGGCCCCTTTTATAGTGCTGGTCGACAGGTCCGTCGCGCCCCGCGACGAAGGAAGGCAGGTCCTTCGCGGGTCGCGACGTAGGGAGTCTAGGGCTTAGCCTTGCCCGGTCATGCACGTAGGTTCGACACGCTTCAGACACGTGGCGGCAGGGGGAGCGGCCTCATGGCTAGGCGTTCGCGCCCCGCGAATGATCAGGCATAGTCTGTCGCGGGCCGCGACAGACTTAAATAATTTGTTTTTATTTTATTTTTAATTATATATGGTATTTTGGGCTCGGTTTTCGCATACGGGGTATGTTTTAAGGCATATAGGGACATTTTGAATATATTAGGGTGTCAGAATAAATTTAGGAAGGTTGTTATATCCTCCCCACCTTGTTTTAGAACTCGTCATCGAGGTCTACTGGAACAGGTGTGGATATTTCCTTTGCATTTCTGATTCAAGCTTCCATGTGTATTCTGGTCCTCTCTTGGAGTCCCATTTTACTTTGACTAGAACTAATCTCTTGTGCTTGAGATTCTTGACTTTCCTGTCTTCAATATGTAGAAGCTTTTCTGCAAATTTAAGCTTTTCATTTACCTCTATATCTTTAAGAGGTACCACTAGTGATTCATCAGCTAAGCATTTATTGAGGTTAGATACATGAAATACATCATGTATTCCTGCCATTTTCTCTGGCAGTTGTAGCTGATAGGCTACATGTCCTATTCTTTTAATAATTTCAAAAGGTCCAACATACCTGGGGCTTAGCTTTCCCCTTTTGATGAATCTTACCACTCCTTTCCAAGGAGAAACCTTCAATAATACTTTTTCTCCTACCTGAAATTCCAATGGCTTTCGTGTGTTATCTGCATAACTCTTTTGTCGATCATGTGCTGCTTTCAATCGTTCCTTGACTTGAATGATCTTGTCTGTTGTCTCTTGTACTATCTCAGGTCCAGATAATTGCTTTTCTCCAATTTCGGCCCAACAGACTGGGGTTCGGCACTTTCGTCCATAAAGTGCTTCGAATGGTGTAGCATTGATACTTGTGTGATAGCTGTTATTGTAAGAAAATTCTATCAATGGTAAGTGATCATCCCAGTTACCTCCGAAATCAATTACACAAGCTCTGAGCATGTCCTCCATTGTCTGAATTGTCCTTTCGTTTTGTCCGTCCGTTTGAGGATGATAAGCTGTGCTTAGATTCAACTTGGTTCCCATGGCTTTTTGGAAACTTGTCCAAAAATGAGAGGTAATGAAACTATTTCATTTACATACAATTTAGCTAATTGTTCCATACTGAAAGTTTCTTTCATGGGTAGGAAATGAGCTGACTTAGTTAGCATGTCTACAATCACCCAGATTGTATCATTACATTTCCTTGTCTTGGGTAATTTGGTAACAAAGTCCATTGTTATCAATTCCCATTTCCAAATTGGCATTTCTAACTGATGCAATAAACCTGAGGGTTTCTGATGTTCAACTTTAACTTGTGAACATGTTAAACACTTAGAAACATAAGCTGCTACATCCTTCTTCATTCCTATCCACCAAAAATTATTTCTTAAGTCGTGATACATCTTATCACTTCCAGGATGCATCGTATACTTAGATTTATGGGCTTCTTCTAATATACGGTGGCGTAGGTTTCCTAATTTAGGTATCCACATTCTTTTCTTATGTAATCTCCAAATTTCGTTTGTTCCTTGTTCTAATTCCTTAATCGTTCCTTTCAATTTCTCAATATCGTCCTTGATTACTGATTCTTGTGCTTCTTTAATTTGTTCATTTAAATCTACCTGCAGGTTTAACTTAAGAGAACGCACTCTTTTTGGCTTTTCATGATACTTTCGACTTAAAGCATCAGCTACTACATTAGCCTTTCCTGCATGGTACTGGATAATACAATCATAATCACTAAGAATTTCCATCCAGCGTCTTTGTCTCATATTCAATTCCTTTTGCCCGAAAACATACCTTAAACTCTTATGATCTGTGAAAATGGTAAACTTACTACCATAAAGGTAATGTCTCCAAATTTTCAGGGCAAAAATTATAGCTCCTAATTCTAAATCGTGGGTTGAATAATTTTCTTCATGATTCTTAAGTTGACTAGATGCGTAAGCTATAACCTTTTGACGTTGCATCAATACACATCCATAACCTAACTTAGAAGCGTCACAATAGACTACAAAATCTTCAGTTCCTTCTGGTAACGCTAGTATGGGTGTGTTGGTTAATCTTTGCTTAAGAATTCTAAAGGCTTTTTCTTGTTTTGGTCCCCATTCAAACTCAACAGATTTACAGGTTAGCTTAGTTAAGGGAATGGCTATTCTGGAAAAATCTCGAATAAACCTTCTAAAATAACCGGCCAATCCTAAGAAACTTCTAACCTCGGTTGGTGATTCATGATTAACTAAATGTCCAAGAAACTGTACATGTTCTAACCAAAATTCACATTTTGAAAACTTAGCATAAAACTTTTCCTTTCTTAATAAACTTAGAAGTACGTGTGTAACGCTCCGCGTTTTCATAACTTTCCTAATTTAGAAAACGAGCCTTGAAAATCTTTTTTTTAGAAACTTGTCCTTTTCGAAATGGTTAATCATCGAGAAACCTTTTATTTTTATACCATTCGTTATAAAGATGGTTATCTATTCTTTGTTTAAGTAATTAAATTAATTAATTTTTATTATTTAAAAGTTTACTTTTATAATAATCTAGTTAACCTCGTTAAATTTTTAAAATGAGTAAACTAACCTAGTTAATTCTGTTGTTAAGTTGGTTCTTTAAAGATAGCATAACCTAACCAAATTAATCAAAACACAGGGACTGAATGTGTAATTTCTACAACTACTAAAAGCAGTTAAAATAAAGGGTGTCCAAACCCTAGCCGCTTACAAACTCTGTTACACACACAGAGGGTGTTTGGGGTTCCTTTTTTTTTGAGGAAAAAAGGAATTTTGAAGGGATAAAAGGACTTTTAATGGTGTTTGGCTTTCCTTTTTGAAGACAAAAGTCCTTTGCAAAAGCCAAAAGTCAGATTTTTCTGACTTATTTTTTACAAAAGAACTTTTGGAAAAGTTGAAAATAAGTTAAGCCAAACATGCCCACAGACCCATCTTCCTCACTGCTGCTCCTTCTTCAATAGAAAAACCCTGAACATCCTCACCTCTCATAACCTTAACTCTTCTGCTTAACAAAAAAAACATCACCCTCACCTCAGATCCTCGCCATCACTTCCCTGCTACCCTCCTTTCCACCTCGATACCTTCACAGGCAGATGCGCCGCCGCTCACGGCGGCGGTGGTGGTAACTTGAGCAACAGAACAACCCCCTTCCTCTGTCTACTCTCCTCCGACGGCTGAAGATCGGAGCTCCGGTGGCTCGTTCCTTGCCGGCAGCGATCACGACACCCCACCACGGACAACCACCTCCACTCTCCCTCTCTTACCTCTTCGTCGATTGGCAAAAATGGCAGCGCCGCCATGAGCGGAGCTCCGGCGGTGGGTGTCTTGGGCTGTCAGGTTCGCGATGATGATGGTGGTGGTGACTATTTCTGTTTCGGGTTCACGACAAATCTCAGCTGATTCGGATTTCGGCTCGGTTCAGGTCCGGCAGCCGACGGCGGGTCAAGCTTGGTTTCGGGTTGGAGTAAAACGTGGTTCGCGTTGCAGGTTCATTTCGGGTCGAGTTTGGTGTGGGATTCAGTCTCGGTGCAGTTCAGCCCATGTTTTCGTTCAGTTCAGGTTATGTTTCCATTCCAAGCTAAATCTCAGTTTTAATCCGGGTTTTTGTTTGTTTAAGTTTCGAATTCGTGTAATTTTAATCGGGTTCGTTGGTTATGTTTCAGTTTTGGTGCGGATTCTGGTCTCGGTCAAACCGCGGTCAACGGTCAGATTCGGGTTCGGGTCAACACCGGTCGAGTCAGTCAAATCGGTTAACTCGATTCAGTCGTATTTGGGTCGGGTCAGCGGATTAGGCTCAAGCCTTGGTATAAAATGTCGTGAATGTTATTTATATATTGTTTTATTCTATATTTAGTAATTGCTTTAATCGCGGAATCGACCTCTCAAGTCGAACCGGCTGTTGAAATTGTAAAAACATAGATTTTTGTACGGTAATCGTATTTCTAAACTTGTATATAGAAATATATATATATATATATATATATTGATTATTGTTTTGTAATTGTTGAGTTTTGAATATAATGATCGACACCTTCTTGTCGGGATCGTCCAAAAACAGAGGAAACTCTATCCGTTTTTCGTATAAACCGGTAAAACGAACGTGTTAAATTCTTAAAGCGAAACCTATCAAATTCGATTAACTTTTATAAAATAGATACAAATATATATTTATTTATTTGACAACATTTCAACAATGCTCTTGATAAGACTCGATATATAATTTTTTTCATAAACTATATAAAATATATATGAATATATACATCTTTATATCAACTGGTTGTATTTGAAATTCCAATTCAAATCCTCCGTCGTAATCCCGATTACTCATACACCTTTGTTTTCCCATATAGGGTGACCTCGGTGTTCCATCCTCCTATCTTACGCTCGTCAACACTTGGATAATCGGAAGACTTAGCAATTTTGTGAGTATACTCGAACCCATTTTTACTTTTAAACACTTTGGGCGCAACATGTATTCTATATTAAACTCACGAAACTTTGAAACTATTTGAATCACTCTCTATCCATATTGGAACATGAAACTATATGATGCTTGTTAATCTCGTATGTGATTTAAACTTTTGTGTCTATATGCTCATTAACTTCGTACAAGCCTACCTTCACAATTATAGCGCTATAGGAGTAATGCACCGCCCACGATTCTTGGGGTATTGTTAAGTCAAACATGTTAACCTCCCTTTATTCTAACCGGGGATAGACTATTTTAACGCATTGGATTTTTGGGTTTGAACATATACTTGACACCGTTACGACATACTAGTAACTAGCATTTTGTGATTCAAGTTGGATACGGGCCTTAAACTATTTTAAAACCATTTTCATGCTATGTATCAAAACTTGTATACTCACCTTTGCTTTTGCATTGAACTCTATTTTAATACATGTTGCAGGTTCGATAGACAAGATGATGCTAAGTGAAGAAACAAGACTTAAGTGGATCTAGAAACACACGTAGACTAAATATATATGTACTTTATAATTGAAACAATGTTGTCTTTATTTGATTCTTGTATGACATTTTAGCAATTTATGAAATTTAAATTAAACTATATTGTCACATAGTGTTATGATGTCTCTTGCAATCTAGTTTTCGTCTCATCCTGATGTTTCCGCCATCGGTTGGGGTGTGAAACATGCAAATGCTTTGCATGTTCCTCCTTGTTTTTAGAGTAAATGAGAATATCATCTATAAAGACAATTATGAATTTATCCAAATATGACTTACATATGCGGTTCATCATGTCCATAAATGCAGCCGGGGCATTGGTTAAACCAAATGGCATGACAGTAAATTCATAATGGCCATACCTTGTTCTGAAAGCGGTCTTAGGAATGTCCTCTTCCTGTACCTTTAATTTATGATATCCTGATCGTAAATCGATTTTTGAGAAAAATCGTTGCAACTGATCAAACAGATAATCGATTCTCGGTAATGGATACCGATTTTTAATCGTGACCTTTTTTAATTCGCGGTAATCAATGCACATACGCATTTATCCGTCTTTCTTTTTGACGAACAAAATCGGTGCTCCCCATGGTGATGAACTTGGCGGAATGAACCCTTTTTCCAACAATTCGTCTAACTGTTTCTTTAATTCTTGCATTTCTGCAGGTGCCAAACGATAGGGTGCTTTGGCAATTGGTGCTGTTCCTGGTAGCAGATGAATTTTGAATTCGACTTCCCTGTCTGCCGGTAACCCTGGTAATTCTTCTGGAAACACATCTGGAAACTGGGATACTACTGGAATATCCTTCAGTTCTTTTCCTTTAGTGTTAGTGATTATGGAAATCAAATACACTAATGATCATTTTTTACATAACTAGCTGTTTTCATCACAGAGATGAATTTTGTGGATCTAGAGGGCTTATCTCCTTTAATTGTGATCTTTTCACCACTTGGTGAATTTACTTGGATTGACTTTTGATCACATAAAATACTGGCTTTATTGGTTATTAACCAATCCATTCCTAATACAACATCAAATCCTGCCAGATTCATTGGGTAAAGGTTTGCAATAAATTTTTGATTTAAAAATTCTATTCTTGCTCTCTGCAAGATTTCAGAAATCTTAATGGTTTCTCCATTTGCTGTTTCTACGAGACATTCTTGTGGGAGTTCAGTTAATGGTTGATTGAGAAGTTTGCAAAATGAAGTATTAATAAAACTTTGGTTCGCACCAGAGTCAAATAATACTTTTGCAAAAACATCATTAACTAAAAACGTACCGGCGATCACATCCGGGATCATCTTTGTTTCTTCTGTAGTCAGAACAAATGCTCTAGCATTTTTAGTAGTCTTGTTGTTCATGGCTGGAGCTAGTTTCGGACAGTTTGGCTTGATATGGCCTTGTTCTCCACAGTTGTAGCATATCCTATTGTTAGGTTTCTTCTTGCAGTCTTCTTCCTTGTGTCCAGATATTTTGCAGAAGTTACAGTATATGGAGCATCTTCCAGAATGCTTCCCTTTGCAATACTTGCAATAAGGTGCAGAAGTAGAACCTACATTTTTCCCACAGTTGGAATTTCCAGAGCGGAATTCCTGGGTAAGCCTTTGCGTTAGGTTCCTCCTCTGGTCTTCTTCTCGCGTACGAACTAATTCATCAGTCAAGGTGTTTGCTAGTTCTACAGCTTCTTCTATGGTTTGAGGTCTAGCTGCCTTGACTACATGCCTAATTTTCCCGATTAATCCCCAGATGTATCGGGAGATTAATACTGGTTCTGGTGATGCAAGGGTTGGTACTATTCTAGCATATTCAAAGAATAAAGTAGTATAACCCTTACTATCCACTCCAGTCATTCTAAGGTTTAAGAACTTGTTTGCTATCTGTTCTTTTTCATTGGGAGGGTGGAATTTTCTTTCTACCATATTTTTAAATTCCTCCCATTCCATATTTTAAACCCTGTCACTTCCCCTAGACTGGAGGATAGTGTTCCACCATTCTATGGCTGAGTTTTTAAACAGATTGGAGGCAAACATTATCTTATCTTCTTCTGCGCACTTGCTTATTTTTAAGACTGCCTCTGTCTTTTCTATCCAGCGTAGAGCTGCAATGGCCCCTTTATTGCCAGAGAATTCTATTGGTTTACAGGACCATAATTCTTTGTAAGAACAACCATAAGACATGGTTATTCTTCTTTTTGGAATGGGCACTTGAAAATTGGGTCCATTGTGCATGTTGTGGCTAGGTTCTATATGGGTTTGTTTACTTCCATTACCACTTTTATCATTATTTTCTGCGTCCCTAACATTTTGGATAATAGCTGGCATGACATCTCTAATTCCTTGGGTTACAAGGTGTCGAATTTCACTATTATTTATTTGATTTTCATTATTCTGGTTTTCCGGATTTGCTGCATCGGCCATCTGGATTTTAAACAATTACAAGGTATTAATATTGCATAAAAATATCCAATGAAATAATCACACAACAAGCATGTTGATCGAAAATCGTCGAGCATTGCGACTTACTCTATTTTATAGTATGCATCTATATTTATTACAAGTACAACCGGAATAAAATACAATACTAGTATGCATCACTAACCACGAGGTGGTCTATACTAATATATATATATATATATATATATATATATATATATATATATATATATATATATATATATATTATCATTCTTTTTCAAACATACACACACACACATATATATATATTATTTTATTATTATTATTACTATTACTGGTATGGGTTCATCCAGAATTCCATATTACGCTCGTCATACTTCCAGACGAGTCGTTCCCCTATTTGTCTCATCCTTTCGCTCTCTTCTAAAATCTCCTCACCAAAGGTTCGGAGTTCTTGCACATTCTCAGTGCTCATGGGTTGTGCGGGTGCTGGTATCGGAACTGGGTATTGTGGCATTGGTTCTTCCTGAGGATATGGATTCTCTAGAATTTCCCTAATGTATTGATCATTATCATAATAGGGATCTAGAGGGTCCAGACCTGGGTAAGCTGCTAGGTTTGGCATGGGTTCCTCTGGCATTGGGTAGCGTTGCTGGTAATCCCTATGGTCGTCAAACCACGGATCGTAGTCTGAGTCTAAGGGATTGGGTGCTGGTACTCTAGGTATCTCAGTCAGATCAAAGGCTGGTGCTGGGATTTGGTTTTCCGAGTTGACTTTAATCTCCATTGGTTGTGTGGGAAACAAGGGTAATGGTTGGGGTGCTATGAGTTGCTCTAAATTAGGGTCTGCAGTTGTAGTTGCTAGGATATGAAAATTTGCTAGACTCCTATTGAGCATATCCTGGGTGTGAGCATCTGTTTCTCTTTTAGCGGCTGCTAAAACTCGCTGTTGTTGTAACTTTTTCATCCTCTTCCTACGTTCATGCGCACCTCTGCTGAACCATCCTCTCTTCTTAGGAGGGAATGGCTCTTCAGATTGAGCCTTGAACACAAATATCCCATCTTCATTGTCATCTGAATACCCTGAAAGGGTAGGCTGTGAAGAGGTACCTTCGTCCCTAGGTGAGCCGGACAACTGACGGTAGGCGTCGGAAGGTCCTTGGTCGCTCATACTGTAAACTAACAAATAGTCAAATAACACACAATAATAAAATAAAGATATGCACGTAGTTCCGTAGAAATTTCCTAACATATGAACAAAGTTTGGTGTCAGCAGAACACTTATGTGGCTGAATCAGTGGCTTAGC
The DNA here is from genome assembly GCA_030545235.1 of Helianthus tuberosus. Classification (NCBI taxonomy): domain Eukaryota; kingdom Viridiplantae; phylum Streptophyta; class Magnoliopsida; order Asterales; family Asteraceae; genus Helianthus; species Helianthus tuberosus. Next base: position 104,520,877 of record CM060431.1, on the reverse strand, counting down.
TCTGATACCACCTTCTGTCGCAACCCCCGTCCCCTAACTACCCGGGAACGGGCGGCCGCGGCCAGTTTCAGTGGTATCGGTGATTATCAGTTTGGCAGCGGAAATTACATCAGGACCGTAGTTAGGAAATATTTTATCAAAGTAAAATACCACACTTTTATAATATTAAACACATGGGAAAATCCCAAGTTTTCAGTACACACATTCTCATAGGGATAAACCCTATTTTATTTAATAAAAACATCTCTTTATTTAGGTAACTTTTATAGCCACTTTTCCAAGCCTTCAGTGCTGTCCAGCTGGCTTCTATTTGGGTTTCACATTTTGTTACCTGAAACGTGTTTAAAAACATTTTGTCAGTGGGAAATACTGGTGAGTGAATCCCAGTTTAATCAAGAAGAGTTTTATCATTTAACAGTATTGAGAGCGATTACAATGTTTATATCTACACAATTACTCATTCAGTATTGCCAATCCTGATTGGTGGGTCATACTACACATTGGCTAACTCTTTATCCAATGGTAACGTGTTCCACATTTTGTATACAAAACCCCAACATACCGGCAGTAATTGAAGAATTACAAAGACTCAATCACTGCTAATTATAATTTAAAATAAATAAAGGTTTTGTAAAAACAGTTTGCAAAAAAAGTTTACAAAAAGGAGATTACTCACATTGTTGTCTTAGGGTTTTCCTTTAGGATTTCCTGGTGATTATCTATTAATTACACAAATGCACACGCCTTAGTATAATAACCCAATATTTACATTAGTAATACCCTCCCCGAGACGGCATTCCAACGACTACATCGGACTGAACCACGACAGCCGTTACGAAACCCTAGATCAATCGGGCAGCGTATCTAATACGTAACCGGGGGTTATGATACTTACAATGAGGCAGAACTTCGTTATTTTAGGGGGGGTATTATGCCCGGGAATTATAATTGCTATGTAGAATTGAGAGAAAGAGAAAGAGAGAATGAAGGGTTTGGAAATGAAGGCCGATGGCCCTTTGTTGATACACTTTTTGTGGACGCGACTCGGCTCGGTTTGACTCGGTTCGGTTCAACTTGGTTTCGACACGGTTAGGTCCGACTCAAGCCCGACGTCACGATATTCCTCCGTCGTGCGCCCCAGAGTTCGATACGCGAAGCACGGAGCGCCGCAAACCGAGTCCCGTTTACACATCATCATGACATCATCATGATGATGTCATGATGATGTCATAACCTTTGACTAAATGAAAGTTGGCAACGAATCTTCTCTGGGCCAATCAACCATCATTTGGGCTGAAATATTAGTTTGGGCTTTGACTAATATTTGGGCCAGACTACAAATGACGAAACAAAATGATATTAAAATGTATGTCGACGAAACAGAAAGTGTTTCGTCGACTTTTAATGTTTCGTCGTGGCCTCTTTGCGTTTCGCCATAGTCTGTGTCTGTGTCTTGTATAAATACCCCTCATTAGTTTCTGTGTGAAACTGATGAGTATGAGAGTTGTGAGACTTTGAGAGAGTCCGTAAAACATTGTTTATATATGTTTGTATCCGTTCTCATCCCTAATCAATAGATATTGAATCTTTGGTTACGCGTGTGTTTTACACTTTGTTTGGTTTGCACCGTCACGGGGATTCAACACCCGTTACCGTGTTTGTGATAAACAAGGATAGGTTTTCGTATCGGATCCACCGAGAAAAACGGGACCTACAAGTGGTATCAGAGCTTTGGCTCTTTTCCTTGTTTAAAACCAAACATTGTCGTGTTTGAAACAAGTATTATTGTGATTTTTTTCAGATTTCGTTCTTGAAAAGTTTATATTTTTTTTTCTTCTGGAAAAAGTCGTTAAAATCAGTGTTTATCCAATTGTTTTTGCTAAAAGTTTGTTCAAAAACCTTGTTTGTTTAAATGTTTACATGTTACTAGTGGGTTTTTGTTGAAAATTTAAGCAAAATCTTGTTTCCGAAAGTTGTGTTCATCTGATATTCATATAGTTCATAAGATATCTTCAAACTGTTCTTCATAATATATGAGTGTTTGATTCGTTTCTTGTTTGAATTAAAGTGTTTGTGGTTAAAATATAATTGTTTGACATTTGTGACATAAAATGATGGTTGTTTACTTGAAAATTGTGATCAACAGTAGTGTATAGTTTGAAATTTGTGTCTTGTGTCAGAAGGAGATAAGTTTGTTTAATCAAAGCGTTTCGTAAAAGGTACAATTGTGTTTCGTCGCATACAAGGGATTCTGTTTCGTCGATCATTTTTCAACATCTGTTTCGTCGTTTTATTAAACAATCAGATCTGTTTCGTTGTTTTATTAAACATTTAAGTTTGGTCATAATAGTCAAACATCAGTCATAAGTTTCATCGGTCATTTATTAATTCAAGTTTCATAATCACGTGATGATACTGACTGTTGACATTAAATGCAAAATTCAGATTGCATGTGATGGTTATAGGTCCAATAACAATTCAATATTGTGAGTAGGAATCAAATTTGTCGGCCCATTTGATAATAATTAGATTGCATGTGCTGAAGCTTCATATCGGTCCAATTATATTCAGTTTCGTCGACATCAGAGATCCTGTTTCGTCGCATCTTTCAGCAATCACCTGTTTCGTTGCCAAGATCACAAGCTGAGTTTTGTCGTCCTTTAATCATTCAGTTTCGTCGTGGATTGAAGTGGGCTTCAAACTAAATTGGGCTTCATCCAGTTTCGTCGTACATTTGAAGTGGGCTTCAAACTCAAAAGAACCTCATCTGTTTCGTCATTTAAATCAAAAGAACTTCATCTGTTTCGTCGACCAAGAAACTGTTTCGTCGATCAGAAGTGTTTCGTCGACATACATCATCATTTCTGTTTCGTCGTACCTTTCAAGGATTCACGGTTTCGTCGTTCATTAATCAACATCAACATCAGTTTCGTCGAACTAAATTATTAAAAAATCAGTTTCGTCGCCTAGTTTCATAACTGAGTTTCGTCGATAGCGTTTCGTCGAGTTTGTTATCATTTTTAAACAGAAGGTTTGCAAAAGTGGGTTAACACTGTGTTTTCAAGTATTTGATCAGGTTTTCACTCACATATATCAAATATGAGCTGCACAAGTCCATGGGATTGGAGTACGGACTCACAACCAGTTCAAAAACCGACTTCGATGGCCGAATATTTAGCGAGTACCATACCTCAACAACAACAATCTATTAGTGCAACTCAATGGGCTTTGGTGTCGAATCAAAATCAAAACATACAGAATCTTTTGGTAGCGAGAGGAGAAGGAAATGCAGCTACTAGAAAGACACGTCATGATCTGTTGAAGAAGAAATTCAAATCATTTCATTTCTTAGAGAATGAAACCCTAAATGATATAACTACTCGTTATTATCATTTGATGAGTGAAATGTATTATTTTGGTGTTCTTGCGTTTCAACAGGAAATGGTAGCACGGTTTACTGATGCTCTACCTCCAAAGTGGAGCCCATTCATTGAGCTTTTAAAGCATACGGGCGTTCTAGATGCTGTCAATGTTAATATCTATGAATTCATTCAGAAGTTGGAGCACAAGAACGAAGAGGAAATTCGGAAAGCTAAAAGGATTGCACCTCCTCAAAACACAGAAATGTATTTGCCGGGTTTTGGTCCTTAAGCTAGTTCTAGTTCCATTCAGCAACCGAAGCTTCAAACGGCGTTTGTATCAAATACAAGCTCATCTCCGTTTCAACAGTTCAATCAAAGTGCTTATCCTTCACGACCTAAACCCCAACCTCAACTTCAAGTTTCCACAACACAACCTCAATTCGATCCAAGTGTCAATTATGTTCCGGCCATACAGTTGGGAAACTGTGATCAAACAAGAACTGTGTTTTATGCTGAAATTGTCAAGAATGTCAGCGATGGTGAATCTTCAGGAAGTGATTACAGTTTAGAATCAGACTTGAAGGAGGGAATGGATTCTGAAGCTGATAGTTTTTCGAATGGTGCCAAGGAGATGAAATGTCAAAAATCTGTCTTGGTCAAGAAAGCTGATGCTACATCAGAAGAAATGGAGAAAATTCTCACTGAAGATGGATCTTTCTCTTCTCAGACTGCCTTTATGGCTAACGTCACAGCTTCTACAAGTCAGGTAAAATCTGAAACTCCTAGCATATGTAGTGATTGTGCTGATATGAAACATAAATGTGCTGAATTGAAACATGAATCTGAAACGGTTCATAGTCACAATCAGAGTTTGGTTTTTGAACTGTCAAAGTGCAAAGAGGCAAATATGGCTTTAGTTAGAAACGAAAAGGATTTTAAATCTGTAATTGAAACCTTAAAGAAAAGTGTTTCCGAAGTGACCAAAACTGTTTATCATAAACAAGTTAGTATTAACGATTACATTAACATCGTTGAGGAAACCAAAAAGGAACTAGCCATTGCCAAATGCGAGCATGAAGCGATCAAGCTCAAATTGGAGAGTTACTCAAACTCCCGATATGTGCTTGATCACATCATTGACGTTCAACAACTAAAGGGTAATGTTAAAGGCATTGGGTATAAGTCGTGTCCACCTCCTTTGAGACACAACTATACCAGGATGCCCGATGAGGAGGAAATGCCGCGTTTTGAGCCAACTGTACCTCTTGATTATGAGGAAGTTACAACTGGCTTAGGGTTCAAAACGGACAATTCATCGGAGGGCTCATCTGATCGGAAAGAAAAGTCATCATGTGCTTCAAATCAAAGTCCTCCCACAGTTGAGGACTATGATTCGTCAGATGATGAACCAGATGTAAGTGATGAGGATAAATCTCTTGAGAAGAACAAAGGAGTAGAAGTGCCTTTTGAGAATCACATTCTGTGTGATCCTCCTACTCATGTTGTGCAATCAACTAGTGCTGAACAAGAGATAGATCCTATCACTAAAACAGTGTCTACTGTTAAAAGTGATAACGTGTTGTACACTTTAGTCGGTGATGACAAAATTTATTCAAACATAGCTTTTCCAATTAAAAATGTCAATCAATCTTTGATTGACAAAGTGTTTGAAGATACTACCAGTAAGTTTTTGGAAAAGGGGATCCCGAGAGTTTCAGTAACTCAGTGTAATCCGATTCCAAAAGCTGAAGTTAGAAGAAAATTTGGAAATCAAAAATCACCAACGAAGCAACAACCTATCGCTTTTAAGGGTAAACAGCAACAGCAACGAGCTCAAAATTCTAAAGGATCACAACCGAAGGTTGAGACCAAAGGAGCTCGTTTCAAGAAGAAAAACAATGATGTTAAATTTGTAGCATCCAAGGGTACTGACAAGGTGGAGACTTTTGAAAATAAATTAAACACCGATTTTGTTCAAAAAGTCAGAATTTTAAAGCGTAACGCTCAAAACAATTACACCTAACACACAAACGGGTGTGATGAAGGAACAAGTACCTCTGGGTCTACAGGTTCAACACGTGAAAGTCGAACCGGATCTCCCAAGTTTGTTGAGAGGAGATCGTGTTTCAAATGCGGGGAGTTTGGACATATTATCAAAAACTGCACAAACTCTCCGAAACCAAATTTTGTAGAAAGAGCCCCTTCTGAACACGGTCACTCACAAAGTCGTCCTGTTTCTCCAAAACATGATAAACGCACTATTAAAGAACAGGAAACAAAACAACGACATAATAATGTGAAGGTGATCGAAAAGGCTTTAAAACTGGAAAATGTTAAAAGGAAACCAAGTTCACAACAACCGTTAAAACCAGAAATTGTAATTAATACACAATCTGGTAAACGGAAACAAGCTTGGAAACCGAAAACAGGTGAAGGTTTAGGGGGAGGTGTGAAATTTCCAAATCATCAAGAGATTGAAATTACATTTCTTGATTCTCAGGGGCAACCCAAGTCTATGAAGGCTTGGGTCCCCCTCTCCAACTAATCTCTGAGTGAGTGTGCAGGATGTTCCAGGAGGAACTATCGATAGTCATCGAATTGTTGATAGTGGAGTGTCCATGCACAAGATCGGCGACAAAAGAAATTGTTGCATTTGGTGGAGAGAAAAAGAAAAGAAGACAGAATTGTCTGTTGAAAGAAATTGAAAACCTTCGACAAATTGAAAATCATTACAAAGTTTGATTGTTAAAGGCTTTGATCGGGTCCCCAGGATAAATTCAATCAAAATGTACGCACCTGCAGCACGTCTGAAGTTCAAAATCAACAAGATGAACGTGCAGTGTACATTTCTTCGCGGTGTGATTGAAGAAAATGTGTTTGTTGAACAAACCAACCGGGTGTGCGGATGCCTTGGCATGGATTGAACAACCGCACACTACTTCTCAAGAGAAAGACAAAACCTTCACTGGTGCAATGTGGAAGACCAGCCGGACCCAAAGGTTTATGATATTGTTGCTGTGAAGAGATTTCTCAGTAGCTACAAAATCGACTTTGAAATCCACACCGGGTGGATATCCAGTTTAGGAGAGCTCTCAGATTCATTGCAATGCACGAAGCAGTTGCAGGATACGGTTTTAAATTTCTAATCTCTCCTTTACTTGTCAATATTTAAGTTGCTTTATGAATTATTATCATCTCGTACATCACTTGACCTGACACGTTGAACTCGAATATCACCTCACACGTGATTGTTTCACTATGAAACTTGTCAATGTTGTCATGGTCCGCACCGCTTACCGACGTGCCAACTGATTTTTCCAAAATTCGCTAAATCAATTCTGATTAAAATTAATTTTGGTAAACGACATTGAGGTAAAACATGAGTTAACCGACATCGGGAAATCGTTTTTGTAAATACCTTTGTGTTTTTAAAATTTATCTTAGTTTGTTTATTTTAGGGGGAGTAAATCCAAAATTTGAAAAATTCAAAAACATCGAAAAATTTCAAAACCCAAAAACATTGGAAAAACAAAAATGAGTTTCCTGGCGAGAAAAAGAGAAAATGATAGTAAATCAGTGGTCTGTTGAATCCTCTTTAAACTGAAATGCAAAATGAAAAATGTTAAGCAGCTCTATATAAGATGTATCGGTAGGCTTACAATCATTTTAAAATGTGCAGGGTGATATAAATCCTTAAATCGACTGAAGACCAGGTGGGAACCGTACATTGGCATATGGTCTTAGTACCGAAATTTCGTTTGAGAGATTGCCGAGGTTCTTAGATATTCGGTCTTTATGCTGTCTTATCATCTGGGTATCATGGTTGTATCAAACCGTAAAAATAACGGAGACGAAGTCTAAGATCTTCCATGATACCATACATACGTGTACATATTGCATTCGACCTCAATAAGTGATCAACAATCACATGTCCCACATCATCATCATCATCATACTCAGTATATCCCACCAATAGCAAAGCTAAGGTAGGGTCTATATATCACATTTATCCGGGAGTCAAGTTCGTCTCTCTGCTGTACGAAAGTACTGACCTGTTCACGGACTTGCTCCTGTGCCTTCATGCATCTGAAAATCAAGTTCCTCATCAATAAGTGATTATATCACACAGGGCTTGTTTTCAATCAAAATAAGTGAGTTTCTCACATTCTTTTATACGGTCAAACGGATGATAAGCAGTATACTCACCGGTAAGATGAACTCTCGCGCATGCCTTGATACGGGAATGTGTCGTGTGTGGATGAACACCGGTCGGTAAGTATAAATCATACCTTAACGTATCCCCTCGCCATGATTATATCTGATAAGTTGAGCTTATGTGGACAACAATACCGATAATAATTGTTATAGGATGCTTATCTAAATGTTAACTAATTGAACAACAAGAGCGTTTTGGCGTGACCGTACACTGATATGATTCTCTTACCCTCGAAACTCGCAAAAAGAATGTTTGTAAATATTTGTTTACTGCTTTCGTTTCTGCATCTTTGTATATATTTATTTATTGCTTTCCATCTTTACTTTTGAAAAATGAAAAATTTCAATACCAAAAAGATATTAGGTGTGTTTTAATCTAAATTTTATAAAATCCAAAAAGATTTTGCTTCTATCTTATTTTTGATTGATCGATGTTGGAACTCGAGTCTATCCTACCCAAAATCCTGATCGTAAGCCGGAAAACAATTGCATCTTCATAAACAATCGAAGTTAACAAGTTTTGAAAGTTAAAGGATTAAAATTGATAAATTTTTAAACTTTCAAACTATTGTAGGTAGGTGTTTGATTGAGATTTGATCTCATATGTGTCGTTTGTTTAATTTGTCTATATTCCAAGCGGTTGTTCTCATTGCGTGTTTAGCTTTCTTGTATGTGCAGTTGCGACACCAGAATCAGCTAAAGGCGAAGAGAACGTGTCAGATGACAAGCCGTAAAGTGAAGACACGACGTTGATGCAATCAAGATGATCGGGTTGCAGTTGATCACTCATCAACACCACACGGATCTGAAGAATTGACAGATCAAAATATTCACAAGCATGACTCAATGGAGAGTTCATTCTACGGGGGAGTTTGTTAACACACTTTCTAAATGAAAAGGGAGTTTGTTGATACACTTTCTTCTTACGACGCGTGAAGACTTTGAAGATCCTCCGACACAAAAGACACAGAAGACGAACCATCACGAGTAGCGTCCAAGGGGGAGTTTGTTGATACACTTTTTATGGACGCGACTCGGCTTGGTTCGAATCGGTTCGGTTCGGTTCAACTTGGTTTCGACACGGTTAGGTCCGGCTCAAGCCCGACGTCACGATATTCCTCCGTCGTGCGCCCCAGAGTTCGATACGCGAAGCACCGCAAACCGAATCCCGTTTACACATCATCATGACATCATCATGATGATGTCATAACCTTTGACTAAATGAAAGTTGGCAACGAATCTTCTCTGGGCCAATCAACCATCATTTGGGCTGAAATATTAGTTTGGGCTTTGACTAATATTTGGGCTAGACTACAAATGACGAAACAGAATGATATTAAAATGTATGTCGACGAAACAGAAAGTGTTTCGTCGACTTTTAATGTTTCGTCGTGGCCTCTTTGCGTTTCGCCATAGTCTGTGTCTGTGTCTTGTATAAATACCCCTCATTAGTTTCTGTGTGAAACTGATGAGTATCAGAGTTGTGAGACTTTGAGAGAGTCTCTAAAACATTGTTTGTATATGTTTATATCCGTTCTCATCCCTAATCAATAGACATTGAATCTTTGGTTACGCGTGTGTTTTACACTTTGTTTGGTTTGCACCGTCACGGGGATTCCGCACCCGTTACCGTGTTTGTGATAAACAAGGATAGGTTTTCGTATCGGATCCACCGAGAAAAACGGGCCCTACACCCATTTTATAAGGCTGGTCGACAGGTCCGTCGCGCCCCGCGACGAAGGAAGGCAGGTCCTTCGCGGGCCGCGACGTAGGGAGTCCATGGCTTAGCCTTGCCCGGTCATGCACGTAGGTTCGACACGCTTCAGACACGTGGCGGCACGGGGAGCGACCTCGTGGCTAGGCGCTCGCGCCCCGCGAACGATCAGGCATAGTCTATCGCGGGCCTCGACAGACTTAAATAATTTGTTTTTATTTTATTTTTAATTATATATGGTATTTTGGGCTCGGTTTTCGCATACGGGGTATGTTTTAAAGCATATAGGGACATTTTAAATATATTAGGGTGTCAGAATAAATTTTGGAGGGTTCTTATAGTTGTTTTGAATTATAGTCGTTTGTTTATATTCATGGCATTTTTTTTACAACGGTAACATCATTGAAAAGGGGGGTTTTTGTCTTTTTGTGGCACGGCACAAACGTCTCCAAAGAGACGAGAGGACGATGACGCATAGGTGGGAAACGGTGTTGGGGGCGACGCCGGTCCAGGCCGGCCCAAGGCCGACCCCCATACCGTGTAGCCTTAGGACGGTGCGTGTGGTTTAAAAGCCTAGGGCTTTATTATGTCAACTCAGCGTTATTTAGGCGCCACCTCATATGTGGGGATTTAAAGTCCCTTCCTTTAGTTAAAAACCCCTATCATGATTACCTAATTATTTGTTTTGTATTTTTTTTTAATTTATATTGTCACACCCCCAAAATACAAAAGCGGAGTATCACCGCAGGAGGCGTGACTGACCAGGATCCAGCCACCAATCATATTGAACAATGTAAATAAGTAATTAAAAATCCAAACCAAATAATATAATTGGTGTCAAAACAATTTAACAACGTCTAAGTTATCAGCGAAAGCAATAAGTTCAAAACCCAAATCATAAGTTTAAAAGTTCATAAGTTTATCATGAACACACAACGTCCATGTTCCACAACGACTCCTCCTGTGCAAGCTCCATCTAAGTACCTAACGACCTGCAAGGCATGTAGCAACGAATCAACAATGCGCGAGTTCACAGTTGGTTGTCCATTTTAGTGTTGTTCCAAAAACATAAGTTATTTCGAAAACCACAAGTTGTCTAGTTCCTTGTTTCCCAAACCATAACCAGTGGAGGCTTCCCCATGTTAACCACTAGACCCGTTACCATATCGACTACTGACTGTAGTTACGTTTATATGCCCTACGTCAATGTCTATCATCATTGACAAAGTGCCTGTAACACCACGTAAAAATGTGTCCAATTGTGTAAAAACACGTGTCCTAAACTCTAGTTATGTGAAAGATTGAGTTTGAAGGACTAAAGTTGCCAAACGATGAAAATATGAAACCACAGGGACTAAAAGTGTCAACATACCAAACTTGTGCCTCTGAATGACCATACATGAAGAATATATTCTTAAACGGGTGATTAATTGGATATGAGAAGTCGTTCATGAAAATAATCGAAAGATTATAAATAACAAGGGTTAAACGTGTCAACATGTTAATTCTTACCTCTGAATGACCTTTTAACGAACCCGAGGCTTCGAAATATTCAAATATACTCTCAAGAATAAGTGGTATAAATTTCAAGTGGTTTCGAGATCGTTAAGCAAGTTTTCAAGACTTTGGGTGAAAAGTGTCAACGTGGTGAAACTTGTGTTTAAGGTGATATTTAACGAAACCGGGCTAACAGAGTTTGATTATACTTCGTTGAGCCTCTACAAATTAACTACAAGGGCCTTATATGTCAAAAATGAGGTTAAATAAGGTTTAAAACGACCAGGGACTAAACCTGCCAACAAATGATACTTGTTTAACTTGAGCCCCACCTCCACACGGGCCGCGTAGCCCATAAAGAATTCCTACGCGGGCCGCGTAGAAGTCCCCAGCACAGAAACACTTGGACAGATGTGAGTTTTCAGCTCCAAACCGACTTTAACTTCTTGTATTCGATTCTAGGGGCTGTTGGACGGATTTATTTTACCACTAGGACACTTGGAGTGATCCTAGGAACATCCAAAACACCTGCAATCATCTAGGGACTTGACAATCTCCTATATAAGACATTCTAGTTCAATGTTTTTATGTACACTTTTGCAACAACTTTCAAAAACACTCACTTCTGGAGATTGCAAGCATTAGGTGAAGATTTCCAAGTGTAGAAAAGATAACAAGGACCCTAAGTAAGAGTTTTAATCCCTGCTTAGTCCATTTAATTAGCTTAAAAACCGAAAAGTCAAACCTATCGTAATTAAGCTTTGACTTTCGGTTTAATCATAATTGGTCCAGCCACTGATCGAAACGAAAGTGGTTATAGAACCATATTAAGGTAGGTGATTAACCCTTAAAAGGGCACCTCCTAATTATTCCATTTGACTAGTTAATTGTCGGGTCAAACTAGTTAGTCAAAAAGTCAAACTGGACAGAAATTTTAAAATAATTAAAACTAATAAAACAGAGGTTCTAAATTATATTTTAACATTCTAATGACTTGGTAATTAGTATTAGAACATGTTTAATCAGGTCTAACCCGACAATTATCAGTCTAAGGTCAGTTTATAACCGAAAGTCGCAAAAGCTTAACTTTTTCTTTGGCTTTCAGTACTGACCCGTTTAAGCTTAATTCTTCCATGTTTTAAGCTTCCATTAGGACCATATTATATAGTAGTGTAACCTCCTGGAGTTATATTGCTTGGTCCTTATTGGTTTGAATTATATGCTCGTATTTGTTAATATGCTTATAAATGCCGTAAATGCCCTTTTGACATATAAATGAGAATTTTAGAAAAGTGAGAGGACAAAAACCTTTGCTACTGATATATAAGCTTGTCTTGAAAATTTGACATCAGTTCTTGGTCTCAAATAGGAGTTATGCTCGATATCGTAATTAGAAGCTTTTTGTTAATTAAATTGCGATATCTTGCATAAGACATGTTTAAACTTGGATTTTGAACTAAAACTCATTACCTACTGTTAAGATATTATTTTTAAGGAATATTAAGATTTTCGGTCAGATTATAATCTGTTTAAATCATAGAGGTCTTGTGTAATTCGGTAAATGACGATAATACCCTTTTCATGAATAAAATGAGATTTACAAACGAATTGAATGCCAAACCTTTTCCTACTGATTTTATACATTAAATAAGTTATTTTGAGCATTTAAAACTTATCAAAATCTCAGATTTACATAAACATCATGATTATCGTCAATTAGCGAGTTTTACACTATTTAGGTGCATAGTATGGTTTAAAACCATACTTAACATCTAAGACTTGTTACCTACTAAATTTTTAAACAAATTTCAATATTATTACAGTAGGTATAAGTTATAAACTCAGGTTTCCAAAAATGTCCTTAAAAGCATATGTGAAATGACCAAAATGCCCTTTCGGGGCATGGTTTGGCCATAAATGGTAAACCTCACACATATGTAGTATCTTACTGATGTAATGAGATAAATTAAATATTGTTACTGATTTAAAAAGACCAGAACCTCCGTTTATTATAAAATCTCTTTCATAATCATTAAAATTACCAAAATGCCCTTTCAGGACTTAAATTGGTTTTAAATACTTTTTGGGCAAATATGTTAACATCCTACTGATGTATTAACATATTTTAAGCATAATAACAAATAAGACCTGTATGTAATTCATTTGGTTACCCGTTACGCATTTATGCGTTCGGATCGGTTTATGTGACTAGTTTACGTAAAATAGCCGAAACGTTTTTAACCTTATCATTAAATCCTCAAATTCCAGAATGTGTTTAGTTTACCCATATTATAAAAGTATCCAAGCTTGTCGGTTCTAAACCACATTCTATTCCGGTCTCCGCTTAATCTAGCGTTTAGAGGCGTAAAGTTTCTTCCTAGCTAGCCGGTCTAAGTCATTGACTTAATTAAAGACCCGTTAGCATCCTAATAGGTTATTAAACCTTTTATACAGATTAGTAGCATCCAGTAGCAGGTATCATCATAAAGCTTTAGGATTTTACGGCTGAGTTACTTTTCACATTTAGCTCTGGTAAATACTTTTAACTTATTTTCCCTTATACGGGGTTGGGATATGGTATTATAATAATACCACTTGGTCGGGTATGAAATCATTTAATCGGATTGTGATTAATAAATTTAGATAACCCATTTTAATCTGTCTTGTTTGATAACATAAGCATTGGGTGTTAATTTGACCGTGTCCTGGATATTCTCGGCTCATTTCATTTGAAAATGGCCACGACCTATGTACAGGGTGTAGGCATACACCGGACAGATGCAAATGCTAAAATATAAACCCACATGTTGGGGATAACTCCTTTGTGGGTTCTATAAGTTGTGAGTCGGTTAATCATGATCGGCTTCCAACCGGCCCCAATTGTATGACAAACATATAAATCTGTATACAAGATTATCTTTAAATAATTGTCTCAAGTTATAAATGATTTGTGCCTTGTGCACCTAAATCAATTTTTATAAATACTTTTCAAATGAGTCAGTTAATTGTATTTACCAGTGTAAACTGACATATTTTCTAAAGATTGATTGACAGGTACTTCTCGTAAATAGGCTGGAGCTACTGGGTGTCATATAAGAGGATCTTGCAAATCCGTAGATACCTGGAGTCTGTTATTTTCTGTTTCTTGTATTTTATTTATGATCCGCCTATGGATCTTATTACAATCCAGTCTGTATATTCTTTCGTCGAACACTCAGACATTATGGTTTGTAATAGTTTATTCACCAAGCCTTCCGCTGTGCTATTATATTGTATGTATTGACAATGATGATATCAACTACGTCACGATACTCCCCGCCGGGCCCAACGGTAATATGTGGAAATATCGGGGTGTGACAGGTTGGTATCAGAGCCAACATTGAGTGAATTAAACACTAACCTTTTTTGTTTAATCTCAATGACAAAATAAGCACATTCCTTAGACTTCCGAGTCTAGGCTAATGACCTAGGATCTATTCTTAACTTTCCTTTTGTTGTTTATGTTTTATTTACTTGTTTTGACAGGTTTTACCAATAATGCCGCCACGTGTACGAGGCAGAGGAAATGGACCAATGAGAGGAGGGCCATCAGGCCACGCGGGACCTTCCCATCGACGTACCCCGTCAACGACTTTCTCTAGTTCCGACTCTCGGGACCATTGGAGTCATAGCTTCGAGCCGGCAAGGCATTCTTTTTCGCTAGGATCCTCACCTTCGGATCCTCCATACTTTGGGCTACCCATTCCTGACGAGCCCCAACATTCCCATCACTCTCAAGAATCGCACCATTCGAACCAATCTCACCACTCCTTACACTCCCATTCTTTCCATCACTCCGACTCCATTTATTCCCCAGCTCAGTTCAACCCTAATGACTATGTCAACAATCTTTTTGGTTTCAATCCCTTAGGACCCGAAGATCACTTCTCCCAGGAAATAGAGATGGATGACGACCCGGACCCAGAAATGCAAACCGGAACACCGGGCCACCCTATCAGTATCTCGAGCGGTTCTCCATATCAAGGATCGTTGTACCAAGGGCCCGATCCATATAAAGAATGGTGGTCAAAGTATGAATGGGAATTCACCCCTTCATATCATAACTCCCCGGCTCAACCTCCTTTGAATGAGCCTTACCTTCAAGTTGTCACTCCTCCACCTCTTCCTGTTGAGGAACCACCTCAACAACCACCTCAACCACCTCCCGAGCCACCTAGGTGAAGGAGGAATGCACGAATGTCTATGTGTGGGGGACCACGGTTCAGTTCCCCTCATGGTTCAAACTCTTACCCTCCTATTCCAGAGGACCCCCAAATAGGTGGACCCTCGCATGTGGCGTCAGAGGACAATCCTCCGCCAGTTTCTTATGCACCACCTCCACCGCCAGTGGGTTTTGACAACCCAATACCAACATACCCAGGTTCATCTGGGTATAACCCATCTGGATATCCAACGGATTATGGAACCCATGATCCATATCTTACTGCTGCACAGTATAATGCACTTTATCCTTCTTCTTATCCACCAGTTTACCCAACTGGATATCCGGTGCACGGGTATCAATACCCACCTTACCAACAACCTCCTCCTCCTCAACAGGAGCAAACCCAAGAAATACTGCAGAGGTTAGACAGGGTTGAGCGTGAAGCAGATGAAACCAAAAGAAGCATAACAGCTTTCTCAAGGGCCTTACGAATCTCATCAAAGGCAAAAAGAAATAGGAAATTGTTTATTTTATCTTGTATTGTCTTTTAATCATGTCCCTGCGAGGACATTTTCTTTATTTTCAGTACCAAGTCCCTGCGTGGACTTATTTTCTATTTCTGTAGCCCCTGCGTGGGCAGTGTGTTGTTTCAAGACCCGTTTAGGGCATCCTTGTACTAGTTTTATGATTTAATGAAGTTTATTTTTTATTTTTAAATATGTATTTTATTACATCATCATGCTATATCATTTCAAATTTTATTTGATCTGCCAAAGAAATTCTTAAGGGTATAACCTAGCCAAAATATTAATGGCTATGATGGTACAACCTTTTTAAGAAAATAACTCCCTGTTAACATCTGAAAACATGTTAACATTCCTGGTTGTGCAGTACGAGAAACCACACAAGCTTCCAAATGTACTTGGACCTTCCCAAGTCACTTCCATAGCCTATATGATCAGTATGAATCATGGAAGCATCAATATGATGTATATACCTAAAACATCCAATTGCGATGTATGCTTATAAGCAAAGGTATAATAATGACAATGATAGTTTTATTTTATAAACTTCTTGTCAAGAAGGTGATGAACCTTGTTAGACTTTAAAAGATCATTGATCCAGGAGATCATTGATTATAGTCTAATCATCCCTGTGACATGGCCTTCTGCGCTATCTAAATGTCCTTCGAGACGAGCCTTGTGCTAAATGAAAATGTCTTATATGACATTGACAGATGTGATTTATATTCCTCTGTCTAATAAATATAAAGAATTATATCTCATTGATTGTTATTTATTACTTAAAATGGTCTATATGGTTTAATAATACCATGACCATCTAATCATCAATGTGATGATTTATTACATAATTTAAATATAACATTATTGTTCAATTTTAGTACCCAAATCATGGCTGGATCTGATGAAGCAAACAGTCATCCACGGGAAGAGAAATAATAATGAAGCCAGAATAAATCTTACAAATGCTGAACTGCAAGCAATGATTGACACCGCGGTTGCTCAAGCGGTGGATAAGATATTCAAGGAACCGAGTAATGTTCAGTCCAAAACTCACACAAAACCCTTATCACAGTCGCATGCTTCAAAAAGGGATGAATCTCAGCATTCATCCAACCAGAGATCTGAATCTCAGAAAGTGGTGTTAAATCAGACTCCTAAGTACAAAAAGAGTTGTACCTATAAGTACTCCGTCTCCTGTAAACCGAGGGATTTTACAGGAGAAAAGGGAGCAATCGACTGCATGAAATGATTAGACGAAATGGAGACTGTAATTGACATCAGTAGATGTGCTAAGGAAGACATAGTTATGTTTGTGTCTCAATCTTTCAAGGGCGATGCCCTCACTTGGTGGAAAGCATTGGTACAGTCCACTTGAAAGGTTCATCTGTATAACCTTTCGTGGAGCAAGTTTGTTGATCTTGTGAAAGACACGTATTGTCCTCAGCATGAAGTTGAGAGGGTTAAAACTGACTTCTCACCTTGGTGATGAAGGATCTAGATTGTAGATCCTATGTGACCAGCTTTAACTCGATGTCAAGGCTTGTACCATACTTGGTCACCCCTGAACCCAAACACATTGCGCGTTTCATCGGTGATTTGGCCCCTGAAGTAAAAGGGAATGTTAAGGCTTCTAAGCCAGCCACTTATAGATCTGCTGTGGATCTATCTTTGTCCCTCACTCTTGATGTTGTGAGGAGTAGGGCAAAGAAAGCTACCGATGATGGGAAGAGGAAGAGGGAGGAAGACAAGTCTCCTCAGTCAAACAAGAAAAGCAAAGGGAACTTTGGTTCTAAGAAAGGGCAGTCCAGTGATAAGCCCAGGTGCAAAACCTGCAACAAAAGGCACTTCGGAAAGTGCAACCAAGACCCACAAGCCAAACCATGTGGGATTTGCAAAAAGAAAGGGCACAAGTCTGTAGAGTGCCGGAACATCAAGGACGTAACCTGTTATGGTTGCAATGAAAAGGGGCACATCAAGACAAATTGCCCCAAGAATGCTAAGAAGCCTGAGGAGGCGAAGAAAACGAATGCGAGAGTTTTTCAGATGAACGCAAGGGAAGCGGTGAACGACGAGAACGTCATAACAGCTACCTTCCTCATCAATAATAACTATGCTAGAGTCTTATTTGATTCAGGAGCTAATAAGTCCTTTGTAGACCATAAGTTTTGTAATTTACTGAATCTGCCTATTAAGACTCTAGACATAAAAGATGAGGTAGAGCTTGCTGATGGTACCTTAGAAACAGCTTCAACTCTTCTTGATGGATGTTTCATATCCATCAAGAATCATTCTATCCCGCTATCCCTCTTGCCAATGATAAAAAGCTAGTTAGTTATTATCAAAAACCCCTTCTGGTGAATCTGTCACTATTCAAGGAGATACACAATATGGGTTGCCCAGCAATGTGTCAATTCTCAAGGTATCGCAGTGTCTGAAGGGCGGATGTGTCATCTATATGGCACAAGTATCAGTAAACGACCCAAAGCCTAAGATTGAAGATATCACAATCATTTCTGAGTACCCTGATGTCTTTCCAGACGAATTACCTAGATTACCTCCTGAGAGGCAAGTCGAATTCAAGATAGATATTCTCCCAGGATCTGCACCCATTGCATGAGCTCCTTATCGTCTAGCGCCTACTGAAATGAAAGAGCTCAGGACTCAATTGGACGACTTACTGGAAAAGGGTTTCATACAACCCAGCTCTTCGCCTTGGGGAGCTCCAATTCTGTTTGTGAAAAAGAAGGATGGGTCAATGCGCTTATGCATTGATTATCGTGAACTAAATAAGGTAATGATCAAGAATCGTTATCCTTTACCCAGGATTGACGACTTATTTGATCAGCTCCAAGGGGCGAGCTTCTTCTCTAAGATTGATTTAAGATCTGGGTATCATCAACTTAAGGTCCGAACAGAAGATGTGCCTAAAACGGCGTTCAGGACGAGGTATGTACATTACGAGTTTTTAGTGATGCCTTTCGGGCTCACTAATGCGCCAGCAGCATTCATGGACCTCATGAATAGAGTCTGCAAAACTTACTTAGATATGTTTGTCATTGTCTTCATAGATGACATACTTATCTATTCTCGTAGCCAAGTTGATCACGAGAAGCACCTTCGATGTATCTTAGGATTGCTTCGACAGGAGAAGCTATATGCTAAATTCTCCAAATGCGAGTTCTGGCTCCGTGAAGTCCAATTTCTTGGACACGTTGTTAGTGAGCGTGGTATCCAAGTCGATCCCGCCAAAATAGAAGCCATCATGAACTGGGAAGCACCAAAGACGCCAACAGAGATTCGCAGTTTTCTGGGTCTAGCTGGATATTATAGAAGATTCATTGAGAACTTCTCAAGAATAGCCGCACCATTGACTTCTTTAACCCGTAAGAATGTAAAATTTGATTGGGGTCCAAAACAACAAGAATCCTTTGAGATTCTTAAGTAGAAATTCAGCAATGCTCCAGTGTTGACATTGCCCGAAGGAATTGAAGAGTTTGTCGTTTATTGTGATGCATCACACACCGGTATCGGTTGTGTACTTATGCAAAAAGGCAAGGTGATTGCCTATGCATCACGACAACTAAAGGTGCATGAAAAGAATTACACCACCCACGACTTAGAGTTGGGTGCCGTTGTATTCGCACTAAAGTTATGGAGACACTATATGTATGGAACACAATGTGTGATCTATTCGGATCACAAAAGTCTTCAACACTTATTTAATCAAAAAGAGCTCAATATGAGACAGCGCTGGTGGATGGAGACTTTAAATAATTACGATTGTGAAATTCGCTACCATCCCGACAAGGCGAATGTAGTCACCGATGCCCTAAGCTGAAAAGAGAGAGTTAAACCTATCAGGATTAATGCTAAGAGCATTGAACTGAAGAATAGCCTGAATGAAAGGCTATTAGCTGCACAGAAAGATGCTGTTTTGGAAGCTAACTGATGTGCGGTAAAGTGTTATATTTATTAGGTGTATATTTTAAGCCCCTTTAACACTTATTTAGCCAAGTTTTAAATTTATAAAACACGATATTTTACTAACACTAAACACACATATGGGCAAGTGCACCCATCGTGAGCGTAGTATAGCGTTGGTAAGATACCGAGGTCGTCCAAGGACACAAGAGCTTTTAGTACCGGTTTACCCTCAACGTCTAATCTAAATAAAAAGTTTAGAAAAATGTTTTTAAACTAAGAAAAATAAAAACTAACTAAAATGCTGAAAAATAAAAATAAAAACAGATAGACAAGATGAATCACTTGGTTCCGACTCGTATCTAGTATAACCTTTGATTATTTCCGCACTTTTGCACATAATTAAGAGATTATCTTAGTTATTGTAGTAGGCCCCTCTTTTGAAGGTGACGTTACCCTCACCCCAGTAGTTTGAGTCAGCAAGGATACAATCCTAAAAGGGTGGATTATTGGAAGATAATGAATTAAGTTATTAATGCAAATTATGGTAGGCCCCGCTTTTGGCGGTGACTTTACCCTCGACTAAGTAGTCTGAGTCAGCAGGGATACAGTCCTAAATAGCCGGGTTATAGTATTAATAGTAGTTAACTTATGAGGGGATCAAAGAGTTTGGACCCCCGCCATCCAATACCGTGAAGTATTGAAGGAGATCCTACTAAATTTGACCCAGGTCCATTGCAGGACCTCTAAACGCTGAACAATGGCAAGACCTTTACCAAACCGTTCCCTTAACCCCCGACCAGGTAGCCAACATACCTCCATATAGACCGTGGAGATATGAATGGTGAAAATCTTTTGTTTTATATAGACAGTAAAATAATGCCAAGACACCACGGACAAACGATAAGGAAAGATCGCCTTCAACATAAGCAACTAGTTATTAAAGTCATTAATACAAAACCAAATAAAAAGTGCAAAAGGTTAGAAATAAAAAGTATTATACTAGACACTTTGTCTTCACCAAGTGATGTAAGAGACTTAGGCAAATATGGCCTTGATTGTCAAGAACTCTTACGATCAATCTTGGATCCCGAGACGACTCACACACTCTACGATGGACAATGGATGATGGTGGTGGATGATGGTGTTATGGTGGTGGTGGGTGGTGGGTGAAGTGTGAGAGAGGTGGTGTGCCAAGGGATGAGTTGAAATGAAACCAAGCACTCCTATTTATAGGCTGAACAGAAGGCTGGGCACGGCCCCGTGTCCGATGGACACGCCCCCGTGCCTGTCTGACACTCTCTCTCTTCATTAATTGTAATTCGCAATTACAATTAATGCGCCTGCTGTACTTTCGCCACGCCCCCCGTGTTCACTGGGCACGGCCCGTGGTGGGCAATAGAAGCTTCTATAGGTTTGTCTTTTCTGCTGCTTCTTGGGCACGGCCCCGTGCTGGCTGAGCACGGGGCGTGTTCAGTCTTCTGTCTTCTCTATTTTGCTTGGGAAGATGCCGTTGAGGGGTCGGGCAGTCCACTTATGTTCCTTTCCTTGTATTTATGTTAGATTTAGCTGTCTTTTTGCTTCTTTTGTGAATTTGAGCTCATTTAATCCTGAAAATACAAAAGGAAGACAAAAACACTCTTTTTCCAACATTAGTACTTAAAAAGGGTTAGTTTCATGCCACATTTGATGTATTTTATATGTTGCATTTTACACACATCAAATACCCCCACACTTGAACTTTTGCTTGTCCTCAAGCAAAAATCTTTAATATGTGGCTTACACTCCCAAATGGAATGTGTAGAAGAGAAGGTTTTGGGCTTGTCGTAGAGTGTCGGGATTTCCAAGATTCTTTATGTAGTTTTATTTTTATTTATTTACAATCCTATTCGTCATGATTTATTTAAATCTTTTCATAAGAGAAATTACTTATTTGGGCATAACATGCTTTTTTAAAATTCCATTTATAAACAAGTTCACATACCTCACGGGAGAAATCAATCACACTCGGCCGAAGGTGTATTTTTAGTGAATCACTCGAGAGCGGCATGGAACTTACTCCTACCATAGGCTTGCCAAGCAATCAATCCTCCTCCTTTTTAACTTTTATACCTTTGTAAATATCAAGAGGGCTTTGCGGGTGAAGGGTTAGGCTTGGGTTAAAGGTAGGTGGTTGGGTTAGTGGTTAGTAGAAAAAGGGTGAAAAAGCGTAACAAGTGTCGGTTTTCGGAGGATTTTCTATTTTTGTAACTTTTTATTCTGATGAAGCTTTTATTCAAACAAAGTTATTTTTGATGAACTTGTTTGTTTATTTTCTTTTGCTTCATCATCAACACATTTTTTTTTCAATCATACGAAAAACCGAACTTGTTACTAAAACAAAGGGTTAAAAAAATGAAAAAAGGTTTTGGTGGGTGAAAGGGTGTTGGGTTATGAAATGAAAAGGTTTAGGCTCAAAGGGGCTAGCTAGGGGGATTTTGGGTAGGTGGTAAAAAAAAGAAAAATAAATGGTGTAGAAGAAAAAAGGTTAGTCCTAATGCCTCCATCATATACTTACTCGGGTTTAAGTTGATAAGGACCGGGAATGTATCGTCATGGCAAGTTCTAGAGTCGTAAGAACCAAGCGGCTATTCACACAAGAAACGAAAAATGAGCATTTAGTCTAAAGATGTAAATTTGTATGCTCAATAAAGGCTCAAAACTCACTTTTGTGGGAATGGGTTTTTATGTGATCAAGTATATATAATCAAATTTTAACTAGGTTTGCTATGCCTTTTCATAATTTTCTTATGTTGGTTCTTTTTATCACGACGCTATCGGTTGTAAATTCGTAAAAATATAACCTTTTTAAGAACTTGAATTTCCCGAGTTAAACCTAGACAAGTAAAAAAAATGAAATTTTTGAAAATTTTTTGGGGTGATTAGCGGTTCCAATAGAGTTTTGTGTAAGGCTTGTATTTAGGACTTGCAAAATTTCAAGGTTTTAGCATCCCCCCCCCCCACACTTAAATTACACATTGTCCTCAATGTGACCCAAAAATAAATTTTTAGGTTGATTAGATGTGTAAAATGGTGTTAAAAGCAAAGATTTATGTTACTGGCAGTCTGGACACGGCCCCGTGGGGACCGGACACGGCCCCGTGTTCAGGTGCCAGTAACAAAAATTAAAGAAAAGAAACAGAAGCCTGGACACGGGGGCGTGTCTGGTGAACACGGCCCGTGTCCAGTTACCTGAACTGGGCATTTTTCTGCAGGGGGTTCAGCACGGGGCCGTGTTGGTTGGGCACGGCCCGTGTCGAACCTTCTGTAATGGAGAAAATTGTCGGACGGTTCTGTTTTCCTGCATGGGGTGCTGGTTCAAGTTTCCCTTGTATCCTTTGCCATCTCAAGTGTGTTTTATTCCTGAAAATTAAAACTAACTAGAAAACAAGAAAATTAATCTAAACTAAACTAAGGATAGTTCCGTGGAATGCCTCCATGGTGCGCCACGTTTATAAGGGTCCTTGGCTAGACCCAAAGCCTGGTCATATGTTACCCAAGTGGGATGTATTGCATCCCATGTTACACCGTCGGAGAGCGTCATCCAAGCTTGAGTCTATGACCTTCATGTAGTTGACCGGATCTTCTTCCTCTACTTTCTTTCCACATTCAAATTTTACTTCCTCATCCCCAAACTTCAATGTTAGAGTTCCGTCATTCATATCCACCACTGCTTGGGCGGTCGCTAGAAATGGCCTCCCGAGGATGAGAGGGACATCCTTGTCTTCTTCCATGTCTAGGATGACAAAGTCGGTTGGAAAGACGAAATTGTCAACCTTGACTAGCAGATTTTCAGCGACACCTTGTGGAAATTTGACTGACCTGTCGGCGAGTTGTATGCTCATCTTTGTAGGGTTTGTTGTTCCTAGGCCGAGTCGCTTGAACATTGACGTGGGCATGAGGTTGATGCTAGCCCCAAGATCGGCTAAAGCATTACGGACGGGGGACTTCCCAATCGAGCAAGGGATTGTGAAGCTCCCGGGGTCGATTTTCTTTTGTGGAAGTTTGTTGAGTACTAAAGCTGAGCATTCTTCGCTTAAGTTAACTAATTGCAATGATTCAATTTTCCTTTTCTGAGTGAGGAAATCCCTCATGAATTTTGCATATTTAGGCATTTGGGTTAGGACCTCAATAAAAGGAATATTAACATGCAATTGTTTTAGTAAACTTTCGAACTTTGTGAATTGCTCATCGGTCTTTTGACGATTTAACCTACCTGGGTACGGAATCAGATGAGTCTTGGTGGGTTCTTGAGTTGTTGAAGGAGCCTTTTCTGGTTGAGGCGTGGGTGAAGTAGTGTTTTGGCGTTGACTTCCTTCAATTGGTGGTAAGGGCTCATCCTCGGGACCCACGGTTCGGTTTCTCAGCGTGATGAGGTGTACTTGCGCCTTAGGGTTGGTTTCGGTATTACTTGGTAACGCGCCTTGTGGTCTCTCGGAGAAATTTTGAGCTAGTTGATTTAATTGTTTTTCAACGTTTTGAATGCTAGCTTGTTGATTTCTAAAATTCGATTCCAATTGTTGAAATCGATCCGAGTTTTTCTTTTCGGTGTCGGAGATGAGGCGAGATAGGGTATCTTCAAGCCTTTCTCTTCCACCTTGTTGTTGAGAGAAATTTTGTGGTTGTTGAAAATTAGTTCGTTGGTTTTGTTAGTTACTACTATTGGCGGGATTTCTCCAACCAAGATTTGGGTGGTTACGCCATCCTTGGTTGTAGGTACCCGTTGGAGGACCCGACGGCCTAGGTCTATTATCAATGTAGTTTACCGTTTCCGCTTGTTCATCTAATTCTTTCATACAACTCCAATTTTCATGTGACCCACCACACCCTTCACAAGCCATAACCGAGGCCGTTTTTGTCATTTCTAGCCTTTTGATTTTCGAAGAGAGGGCCTCGATTTGGGCTTGTAAAGAGGTGCTTTCATCAACCTTATGGGCGCCCGGGGCAATAGATTTATTACCTCGGGGAGTGTGCCATTGAAAATTGGTTTGAGCAATTTCCTCAATTTGATTATATATTTCATTTGGGCGACGATTACCTAAAAGTCCCCCGGAGCTTGAATCAAGTGTTTGTCTTGTGTGTGGCAACAACCCATTGTAGAAAGTGGATACTTGTTGCCATACCGCTAGACCGTGATGAGGACACTTTCTTAGAAGCTCCTTGAACCTTTCCCAAGTTTCATATAAGGATTCCCCATCCTCTTGTGAATATGTATTAATTTCAGTCATTAATTTAGCTGTTTTAGCAGGAGGGAAATACTTATATAGAAACTTTTGGGCTAGTTCATCCCAGGTGTTTACCGAGCCAACTGGGAGGGTGTTAAGCCAAGCCTTAGCTCGGTCTTTTAGTGAAAATGGAAACATCCTAAGGCGAATGGCGTCGTTTGATGCTCCATTGATCCGAAAAGTGTCACATATTTCCAAGAAATTAGTAATATGTAGATGGGGATCCTCGTCCACAAGCCCATGAAAGGTTGCGGAGTTTTGGAGCATTTGTATCAAATGCGGCCGAAGTTCGAAGTTGTTGGCTTCAACATTCGGTGCATTGATAGCGGCGCCGAGATTGCCTACGGTGGGCCGTAGGTAATCCATGAGGGTACGTTGGTCCGCCATTGGAATTGGGTCCCCCGAAGCTTTCTCTTGATTTTTAGCTTTAAGTCTTTTTCTGAGAAAGCGTTCAGGTTCTTCTAGGGGTTCTTTTATGTCTCTACTAGAACTGGAGCTCATGCACTACGTAGGAGGTTCAAATGTGGCGCCTGGGTTCCAAGTCCTGCAATAAAAACAGAAAAGAATGTTGGTCAGAATGTTCACCACGGCCCCGTGCTCAGTGAACACGGCCCGTGGTCAGAGGTACAATAATTGTTTTCTGTATCCCAGTTACTGGGAGTTGGACACGACCCCGTGTTGCACCGACACGGCCCCGTGCTCAGCTCTCTGTAACCCAGAAAATAAAAACTGCCAGTGATGATGCTGGGCACGGCCCGTGTCTGACCAGGCACGGCCCGTGCTGAGCTCTGCAGAAGCTGAAAAACTAAGAAAATCCTAAAAAATTAAAAAGAAAAATTAAAAAAATGATTAGGCCATTGATTCCTAACTTTCTTAAAATCCTTGTGTCCCCGGCAACGGCGCCAAAAACTTGATGTGCGGTAAAGTGATATATTTATTAGGTGTATATCTTAAGCCCCTTTAACACTTATTTAGCCAAGTTTTAAATTTATAAAACACGATATTTTACTAACACTAAACACACATATGGGCAAGTGCACCCATCGTGAGCGTAGTATAGCGTTGGTAAGATACCGAGGTCGTCCAAGGACACAAGAGCTTTAGTACCGGTTTATCCTCAACGTCTAATCAAAATAAAAAGTTTAGAAAAATGTTTTTAAACTAAGAAAAATAAAAACTAACTAAAATGCTGAAAAATAAAAATAAAAAGAAAAACAGATAGACAAGATGAATCACTTGGTTCCGACTCGTATCTAGTATAACCTTTGATTATTTCCGCACTTTTGCACATAATTAAGAGATTATCTTAGTTATTGTAGTAGGCCCCTCTTTTGAAGGTGACGTTACCCTCACCCCAGTAGTTTGAGTCAGCAAGGATACAATCCTAAAAGGGTGGATTATTGGAAGATAATGAATTAAGTTATTAATGCAAATTATGGTAGGCCCCGCTTTTGGCGGTGACGTTACCCTCGACTAAGTAGTCTGAGTCAGCAGGGATACAGTCCTAAATAGCCGGGTTATAGTATTAATAGTAGTTAACTTATGAGGGGATCAAAGAGTTTGGACCCTCGCCATCCAATACCGTGAAGTATTGAAGGAGATCCTACTAAATTTGACCCAGGTCCATTGCAGGACCTCTAAACGCTGAACAATGGCAAGACCTTTACCAAACCGTTCCCTTAACCCCCGACCAGGTAGCCAACATACCTCCATATAGACCATGGAGATATGAATGGTGAAAATCTTTTATTTTATATAGACAGTAAAATAATGCCAAGACACCACGGACAAACGATAAGGAAAGATCACTTTCAACATAAGCAACTAGTTATTAAAGTCATTAATACAAAACCAAATAAAAAGTGCAAAAGGTTAGAAATAAAAAGTATTATACTAGACACTTTGTCTTCACCAAGTGATGTAAGAGACTTAGGCAAACATGGCCTTGATTGTCAAGAACTCTTACGATCAATCTTGGATCCCGAGACGACTCACACACTCTACGATGGACAATGGATGATGGTGGTGGATGATGGTGTTATGGTGGTGGTGGGTGGTGGGTGAAGTGTGAGAGAGGTGGTGTGCCAAGGGATGAGTTGAAATGAAACCAAGCACTCCTATTTATAGGCTGAACAAAAGGCTGGGCACGGCCCCGTGTCCGCTGGACACGCCCCCGTGCCTGTCTGACACTCTCTCTCTTCATTAATTGTAATTCGCAATTACAATTAATGCGCCTGCTGTACTTTCGCCACGCCCCCGTGTTCACTGGGCACGGCCCGTGGTGGGCAATAAAAGCTTCTATAGGTTTGTCTTTTCTGCTGCTTCTTGGGCACGGCCCCGTGCTGGCTGAGCACGGGGCGTGTTCAGTCGTCTGTCTTCTCTATTTTGCTTGGGAAGATGCCGTTGAGGGGTCGGGCAGTCCACTTATGTTCCTTTCCTTGTATTTATGTTAGATTTAGCTGTCTTTTTGCTTCTTTTGTGAATTTGAGCTCATTTAATCCTGAAAATACAAAAGGATGACAAAAACACTCTTTTTCCAACATTAGTACTTAAAAAGGGTTAGTTTCATGCCTCATTTGATGTATTTTATATGTTGCATTTTACACACATCACTAACCT
The DNA here is from genome assembly GCA_030545235.1 of Helianthus tuberosus. Taxonomy (NCBI): domain Eukaryota; kingdom Viridiplantae; phylum Streptophyta; class Magnoliopsida; order Asterales; family Asteraceae; genus Helianthus; species Helianthus tuberosus. The sequence continues at coordinate 104,493,557 of CM060431.1, read as the reverse complement.
TCCAGATGAAAAGTTAGGTGTAACTGTTGAATAGTTAACACCTGGAAAGGATGGAATTCCCAGACTGAATGGAAGTATCCGGGTTCCCATTCATGGAGGACTTCGAGATGTAATCCTCCACGAAGCTCACAACTCCAAATATTCAGTTCACCCTGGAGGTGATAAGATGTATCAGGATTTGAAAGCTAATTATTGGTGGATATGGTTGAAGAAATCTATTGCCACCCATGTAGCTAAGTGCTTGACCTGTCCTCAGATTAAAGCAGAGCATCAAAAACCATCGGGTCTGCTTCAACAGCCAGAACTTCCCACATGTAAATGGGAGATGGTAACTATGGACTTTATAACCAAGTTACCTAAAACAAGGCATGGAAATGATACTATATGGGTCATGGTTGATTGACTGACTAAGTCAGCATATTTCTTACCCATCAAGGAGACTTATAGCCCCGACAAGATAACTCAGTTATATGTAGATAAAATTGTATCCTTCCACGGAGTGCCAGTGGCTATTATTTCTGACAGAGATACTAGATACACCTCTCACTTTTGGAAAAGTTTCCAACAATCTTTGGGCACTCGTTTAAATTTTAGTACTGCTTACCATCCTCAAACCGATGGACAAAGTGAGCGTACAATTCAAACTTTGGAAGACATGCTCCGAGCATGTGTTATTGATTTGGGAGGTAGTTGGGATGATCACCTACCCTTGATCGAGTTCTCCTATAACAATAGCTACCATACTAGTATTCAGGCTGGGCCTTTTGAGGCATTATATGGTAGGAAATGTAGAACGCCTGTTTGTTAGGCAGAAGTAGGAGAAGCTAAGTTATCAGGACCTGATATAGTCCTTGAAATGACGGACAAGATTGTCCAGATTCGTGATCGCCTGAAAGCTGCCAGGGATAGGCAGAAAAGTTATGCTGATAAGAGGCGAAAACCCCTAAAGTTTGAAGTGGGCAATAAAGTCTTACTGAAAGTATCACCCTGGAAATGTGTGATGCGTTTTGATAAGGTAAGTTAAGCCCTAGATATATTGGACCATTCGAGATTATCGAATGTGTCGGAAGTGTAGCTTATAAGCTAAACTTGCCTGAGGAGCTGAGTGGAATCCACAATGTGTTCCACATCTGTAATCTTAAGAAATGTCTAGCTGATGAATCATTAGCTATGTCTCATAAGGATGTACAAATTGATGAAAGCCTGAGGTTTGTTGAAAGACCTATATCGATCGAGGATCGTAATGTTAAAAAGCTCCGAAGGAAACACGTGCTATAGTAAAGGTCAAATGGGATGCCCGTAGAGGTCCCGAATATATGTGGGAAGTCGAGTCCACTATGCGAGAGAAGTACCCTCACTTATTCCAGTAAATCTTGGGGTCGAGATTTCTTTTAAGGGGGTGAGGATGTAACACCACGTAAAAATGTGTCCAATTATGTAAAGACACGTGTCCTAAACTCTAGTTATGTGAAATATTGAGTTTGAAGGACCAAAGTTGCCAAACGATGAAAATATGAAACCACAAGGACTAAAAGTGTCAACATGCCAAACTTGTGCCTCTGAATGACCATACATGAAGAATATATTCTTAAACGAGTGATTAATTGGATATGAGAAGCCGTTCATGAAAATAATCGGAAGATTATAAATAACAAGGGTTAAACGTGTCAACATGTTAATTCTTACCTCTGAGTGACCTTTTAACGAACCCGAGGCTTCGAAATATTCAAATATACTCTCAAGAATAAGTGGTATAAATTTCAAGTGGTTTCTAGATTGTTAAGCAAGTTTTCAAGACTTTGGGTGAAAAGTGTCAACGTGGTGAAACTTGTGTTTAAGGTGATGTTTAATGAAACCGGGCCTAACGGAGTTTGATTATACTTCCTTGAGCCTCTACAAATTAACTACAAGGGCCTTATATGTCAAAAATGTGGTTAAATAACGTTTAAAACGACCAGGGACTAAACCTGCCAACAAATGAAACTTGTTTAACCTGAGCCCCACCTCCACACGGGCCACGTAGCCCATAAAGAATTCCTACGCGGGCCGCGTAGAAGTCCCCAGCGCAGAAACACTTGGACAGATGTGAGTTTTCAGCTCCAAACCGACTTTAACTTCTTGTAATCGATACTAGGGGCTGTTGGACGGATTTATTTTACCACTAGGACACTTGGAGTGATCTTAGGAACATCCAAAACACCTGCAATCATCTAGGGACTTGGCAATCTCCTATATAAGACATTCTAGTTCAATGTTCTTATGCACACTTTTGCAACAACTTTTAAAAACACTCACTTTTGGAGCTTGCAAGCATTAGGTGAAGATTTCCAAGTGTAGAAAAGATAGCAAGGACCCTAAGTAAGAGTTTTAATCCCTGCTTAGTCCATTTAATTAGCTTAAAAACCGAAAAGTCAAACGTATCATAATTAAGCTTTGACTTTCGGTTTAATTATAATTGGTCCAGCCACTGATCGAAACGAAAGTGGTTATGGAACCATATTAAGGTAGGTGATTAACCCTTAAAAGGACACCTCCTAATTATTTTATTTGACTAGTTAATTGTCGGGTCAAACTAGTTAGTCAAAAAGTAAAACTGGACAGAAATTTTAAAAATAATTAAAACTAATAAAACAGAGGTTCTAAATTATATTTTAACATTCTAATGACTTGGTAATTAGTATTAGAACATGTTTAATCATGTCTAACCCGACAATTATCAGTCTAAGGTCAGTTTATAACCGAAAGTCGCAAAAGCTTGACTATTACTTTGACTTTCAGTTTTGACCCGTTTAAGCTTAATTCTCCCATGTTTTAAGCTTCCGTTAGGACGATATTATATAGTATTGTAACCTCCTGGAGTTATATTGCTTGGTCCTTATTGGTTTGAATTATATGCTTGTATTTGTTAATATGCTTATAAATGCCGTAAATGCCCTTTTGACATATAAATGAGAATTTTAGAAAAGTGAGAGGACAAAAACCTTTGCTACTGATATATAAGCTTGTCCCGAAAATTTGACATCAGTTCTTGGTCTCAAATAGGAGTTATGCTCGATATCGTAATTAGAAGCTTTTTGTTAATTAAATTGCGATATCTTGCATAAGACATGTTTAAACTTGGATTTTGAACGAAAACTCATTACCTACTGTTAAGATATTATTTTTATGGAATATTAAGATTTTCGGTCAGATTATAATCTGTTTAAATCATAGAGTTCTTGTGTAATTCGGTAAATGATGATAATACCTTTTTCATGCATAAAATGAGATTTACAAAGGAATTGAATGCCAAACCTTTTCCTACTGATTTGATACATTAAATAAATTATTTTGAGCATTTAAAACTTATCAAAATCTCAGATTTACATAAACATCTTGATTATCGTCAATTTGCGAGTTTTACGCTATTTAGGTGCATAGTATGGTTTAAAACCATACTTAACATCTAAGACTTGTTACCTACTAAATTTTTAAACAAATTTCAATATTATTACAGTAGGTTTAAGTTATAAACTCAGGTTTCCAAAAATGTCCTTAAAAGCATATGTGAAATGACCAAAATGCCCTTTCGGGGCATGGTTTGGCCATAAATGGTAAACCTCACATATATGTAGTATCTTACTGATGTAATGAGATAAATTAAATATTTTTACTGATTTAAAAAGACCAGAACCTCAGTTTATTATAAAATCTCTTTTATAATCATTAAAATTACCAAAATGCCCTTTCGGGACTTAAATTGGTTTTAAATACTTTTTGGGCAAATATTTTAACATCCTACTGGTGTATTAACATATTTTAAGCATAATAACAAATAAGACCTGTATGTAATTCATTTGGTTACCCGTTACGCATTTATGCATTCGGATCGGTTTATGTGACTAGTTTACGTAAAATAGACTCGTTAGCATCCTAATGGGTTATTAAACCTTCTATATAGATTAGTAGCATCCAGTAGAAGGTATCATCATAAAGCTTTAGGTTTTTACGGCTGAGTTACTTTTCACATTTAGCTCAGGTAAATACTTTTACCTTATTTTCCCTTATACGGGCTTGGGATATGGTATTATAATATTACCACTTGGTCGGGTATGAAATCATTTAATCAGATTGTGATTAATAAATTTACATAACCTGTTTTAAACTGTCTTGTTTGATAACATAAACATTGGGGGTTAATTCGACCGTGTCCTGGATATCCTCGGCTCATTTCTTTTGAAAATGGCCACGACCAATGTTCGGGGTGTAGGCATACACCTGACAGATGCAAATGCTAAAACATAAACCCACATGTTGGGGATAAATCCTTTGTGGGTTCTATAAGTGGTGAGTCGGTTAATCATGACCGGCTTCCAACCGGCCCCAATTGTATGACAAACAAATAAATCTGTATACAAGATTATCTTTAAATAATTGTCTCAAGTTATAAATGATTTGTGCATTGTGCACCAAAATCAATTTTTATAAATACTTTTTAAATGAGTCAGTTAATTGTATTTACCAGTGTAAACTGACGTATTTTCTAAAGATTGATTAACAGGTACTTCTTGTAAATAGGCTAGAGCTACTAGGTATCATATAGAGGATCTTGCAAATCCCTAGCTACCTGAAGTCTGTTATTTTCCGTTTCTTGTATTTTATTTATGATCTGCCTGTGGATTTTATTACAATCTAGTCTGTATATTCTTTCGTCGAACAATCAGACATTATGGTTTGTAATAGTTTATTCACCAAGCCTTCCGCTGTGCTATTATATTGTATGTATTGACAATGATGATATCAACTACGTCACGATACTCCCCGCCGGGCCCACAGGTACTATGTGGAAATATCGGGGTGTGACAGTGCCCAAGTCCATTAGTCCACGCCCGTCCTCTGCGGCATGGTGTGAGGCTTGTCAAACCTAATAGCGCTATTTAACTAATGACCCGTTCGCCATTGGCCTGACGATTAAGTCGATATAAAATGAGGGACTTAATGATAAAATTTTGTCTAGTGTCAATCAATGTTGTCACCCTTTGTAAGGACTCTAAAAAATATCCCAAATTGACCCGTAAGTACGAACCCGGACCCCTGAAACCTTAATCCATATGAAAAATCAAGAAAATCAGATTTTTTATCTTCAGGCGGGCCGCGTAAAGGATAGGCTAGACTTCACGCGGGCCGCGTCCACCTTAAGTTGACCGGATAAGCGTTCCCGGTCCACGTGTCACCCACGTGGCATGCCTACCAGTGACACGGATGCCCTAATCTATGAACTAGACCTCCACGCGGGCCGCGTAAGGTTCGAGCGAAGGTTCACGCGGGCCTCGTGAGACCCAAATTTCACCTATAAATAGAATGGATCATGAGCAGTCCAGTGGTGTCGAAACCATTTCATAAAAATGAAATCTCACTGCTCAAAATCGAAATTTAATATAGCGAGGCGCTGCTACGATACTCTGCATAAAAAGGTGGGTTTCCTCTCGTTTGATTCGATTACAATTGATCTCCTACTCCGATAACTCTGCAAAAAAGAAGCACCGTTAGCCTCGCCAAGGGGAGAAAGAAGTTCTCTCCTTGACCCGACTCCGGTGTGAGAATAAGTATAGGTTATGAAGAAGAAGATGTATTTGAGAAGTGTGTGTAACTTGAATTTCATACCTGAGTTGTTTCTCATATTTATAGCCGGGAGTCTTTGGGCGGGAAAACCCGTTAGTGAAAAGTTGACGGAAGATGCTAACCCCGTAAGCGGTTGCATTTTCCTTCTGTCCAACTCTTTGATCCGACGTGAATGCACACAGATCGCTGTTAGATCTATGGCTGGGGATATGCCACGTGGAAAGTAATTAAGTGGAGATTACTCTCCAATTACATGCTATCGTTGTGGTTTCAGGGATGCCTGAGATGGCGACACGTGTCCAGGCGGTTATAACCGTCTTAGTGGTGCACGATTGAATCCCTTCTAGAAGATTACTGTTGTAATCTGGTGTGACTCCTTATCGTGTGGAATCAGCTGAATAAATAAATCCCAAGTTTGTGTAAATAATATCCAAGTCTGGATATTGAACGGAAGTGTTTATTTTAGGATTTCTATCCTTTGTTTATAGGAGAAAGCGCAAGGATTTATGATTTCCTTTGGCGCGCGAGTGTTAACTGTTGACTGTTTCTTAAGCCTTTCTTTTGTAAAACCAGTGCGCGGCCGCGCAAGGTAAAAAAGAAACTTAAAGATGAGGTTGTGGTATGGTCCCAAGCACTTATTATGAGGTTTTTGGGACCTTACCCCTTCAAGTCCCCCTAGTCTAGTGTTGTACTTATGCAAATAAGTGGAGCACTGGACTTATGAGAGGGAATGCTTTTGGCGCGAAAAATAAGGAAACTTCCGGGAGAAGATTCATTTTGATCGTTGTAAAGATTTTTTGAACATCTTTGACTTTAAATGAGACTGGTACAGTAAAACTGAGTGACAGGCTGTCACTGTCAGTTGTTTTTTACTGTCCGTGTCTTGCACGAGCGCGTGTAAGCGCGTTTGTGTTGGTTTTCACTCTCTCTGCTGCTTGGAGAACTGTGATATCCGAAAAAGTTGTTGTGGCGGTTAACGATGCTATTTATTGTGGTGAGTATATATAACGTTTGAGTAACCCCATTTCTGTGTAATCATTGTTTTGTTGAAAACTTTTCTTGTTCCTTTCTTCTAAGAAATGTCGACTGAACTTCCACCGTTAAAGTGGCCTAGAGCGACCTTCGATGGTTTGGTTCGGAATCTCAAATTTCTGGAGAACTGGGGTGCTCTGTACCCTGAAGAGGGGCAGAATGCAGCGGATGCTCCGGCTGGGTATATTACCCTTTTTTGGGATTTTTTATGTGAAGGAAACTTTCGTTTGCCTGTTACTAAATTTTTTCTTGAAATTCTTGGGTTTTACGAGCTGCATATCTCCCAACTTCATCCTATTGGCATGGTTAGGGTTCGACATTTTGAATTTGTGTGTCGGACAATGCATATTGAGCCGACTGTTCCTCGATTTAGGGTTTTCCACCAGATGCATTGTACCCAAGGGTTTTATTCGTTCGTTCAGAGGGCGTCTGCAAAGAAGATTCTACAGGAACCCCCAAAATCCTTCCATGATTGGAAGCAAAAATTCTTTTTTATCAAGGCCGGAGTGATTCCGGTGAGGATGGTTTTAAGGGGGAAAGAGGATGTTCCTGTTGAAATGATTCAAACCCCCATTGATGAGAACTGGTATCAAGATTTGAAGGACGTTCCCAACATTGCTTTGCCGGAGAAAGCTCTCGTCGGAGCCGGCATGAGTTTGAATTGGAAAATGGAGCGTGATGACAAACCGGTGTACACCGAGGATGGTCTTGGTAAGTTTGGGGTTTTTCCCTCTTTTCTTTCTTCCTTTTTTTTTTTGACTTGCTCTCCCTTGATTACAGGTGTTTCACTGTATGTTGTTGCCTTTAAGAGGGAAGGCGGAAATATGGGTACTATCAAGAAGAAACCTGATGAGGAACTTTGGTACCATCGTATTGTAAGAAACTTTGTTCTTCCGCGGGATGCGGATCTGTCTGCTCAGCCTGCTGCTGGCGCTGGTAGGTTATGTGTATATTGGTTTACTGTTTGCTTTTTGCGCTTTTTGAGTAAAATGTTCTTTGCGCTTCTGTAGGTGAGTTGTCAAACTTGGGCATAGGCCCTGAAAAGAAGAAACGCGCGATGACTTCTACTTCTGCGCCGAAGAAAAGCGAAGATAAAACTCAATCCTTGAAGACAAAAAGTGTTGGAGGAGAGAAGAAAGGTATGCGCCATTCCTCTGACTCTTGGTGCGATTATGTGGTGGTTTCTGACTCTTTGGAGGGTCTTACACCTGCAGTTACTGTTAGGAGGCCGAAACCTAAACCGAGAGATACTGCTGATATCCCTCCATCCAACCCAAATGAACCCATTGATTTGGAATCTAGTCCTGAACACTTGGTGCATAGGAAGACTGGGAAAAGGAAACAAGCTGATACTGACGTTGAGGGTCAGCCATCTAAGAAGATCCAGAGGAAGAAAATTACCAGAAAGGGAAATCTAGATGCTTTTATTTCAGAATCTGTTCCTGGTAAGTGTTGTCTTTACTTCTTTTCTTTATGCGCGTTAAATCTTTACAGATTTTGTTTTTTCAGAGGTTCCTGTTTCCCCTGTTCCCACAGAGCCACATGCTGTGGTTAATGAAGAGCTTCCATCCACCCCTCCGCGTGCTTCTGTTGTTGACCAGTTAGAGACTACGGAGGTTGCTGATGGTGGTGTGGATAAGACTGTTGAGGCTGAGAAGCCTGTTGATGTTGTTGCAGAAGCTGGAAAAGTTGTTGATCCAGAGGTTGTGGATGGTGTACGAACCTCTAAAACTGTTGCTCAAGATTTGGGGAAAGAACAAACTGCTGAAAAGATCCCCACTCCAGCTTCTTCTCCTAAACCTTCTGATGCTATGCCTGAGCGTGTTGAGAAGGTTACTGCTGAGGAGCAAAGCTCATTTGCTGGTGTTGATAAAAATTCTCCAATCCGCCCAGAGGAAACCCTGGGGGATTATTATTACAGGACTTACTCGGAGAAAGATGCGTCTAAGCTTCACGCCCCTGTCTGGAATTTGAAAAAAGGTGACACTTTCTCGGATTGGCGCGTGTGCCAAGATTGGTTGCAGGGGATACCTCCGCCTGGGGAGATCAAGTTTCAAGAAAGCCGGTCTTATGAACAAACCTATCAAGCTTACCTTGAAGAGACTGCTTCACATGTTTCTACCACTCATCGCATAGTGCGTGAGTGGTATGGTATGCATAAGGATTGGGAAACTTTTAGGGTGTCCCAGAAGAAGTTTGCCAATGATGAGAGGCGCTTGGCTCAACTAAAAGCTAAATTGGAAGCTGATCTTAAAACTGAGGAGTGGTCTACTGCAGGTTGGAAGAGGAAAGTGGAAGCTGAAGCTGCCCTCCTTTCTGAAGAACGTAAAAACTGGAAGAAAATTTGCGAAAAAGATAATGCTGAGAAGATGAATCTTTGCAATATCATCAATAATCTCAAGGCTGAGACTGAAAAACTGAAGAGACAGGATACGGAGATAGAAAGGTTAAAAAAGGAGAAAGCTGATGCAGAAGCTGCTCTGGAAGAAGCGCGTTCTCATAGGGAGCGCAGTGAGCAACGAGAGGTACAAGCTTGCGCCACTCTTGCTCTTAGAGATAAAGAGTTAGAAGAACTTACTGCTTTGCTTTCTGACCAGGAAAAACTTAACAAGGACCTGGAGTTTGCGTATTCTGAAAAGGCTGAAACTTCCCGCCGTTTGACTGAGACCGAAGAAAAATTGGAAAATTCTGAAACGGCGCGAGCTACAGCGGAAAGTGAGCTTGAACCTTTAAAGAGTGATATGGCGTGGCTGAAAGAGCGTGGAATTGCTTGTGTAAGTTTCTTGCACTTTTTCTGTTGTGGAACTGTTTATGCGCTTTCTTGTTATTTACCCTTTCCTCCTTTTCCAGGTTGCTGAATCAGTGTTAAATTCTGAGGAGTTGGATAAAACCGTTGGTCGGTTAGTTTTCGCCGCGCGTAAAGATGGGTATGCCCAAGGATATGCTGAGTGTTCTCAGCATGTAAATAGCGCTTTGAAGGTGGATTGGGATATCAGCAAATCTGCTACTTATGGTGTAGATACTAATGTTGCGCTTGCTGCTTTAAAAACATAATTTAACAACTTGCAACTCCCTGTTATGGATCTGATAAATGTTGTGCTACAATCTGACGATCACGTAGCGCAACTAAAAGAAATCTTTCCGGATGAGGGTGAAGATTTGTCGTAGGTTGAAAATGTATTTGAACAATTTCCTTGTAATATTCGGGATGTATATCCTCTTTTTGTTGATGCGCTGTTGCGCAAGTAACTAAAACACTGTCGTGTTTGATAGTTTTTTTAGGCGTATTTGTATGCCGAGAATAGTATGCTATGTTTTTCGTTTTACAATATTTTGCATGAGTACGATTACTTTTATTGAGTAAGGCGAATGAAGTTGGTATAAAGCTCATGTGTGAACTTATGGTCGTTTGTGACGTGATTACTGACCGTTCATGAAGCTTATTTTGTAACTACCATAATGCTTTTGCGCTTACTAAAAGAAATTGCATGCACTTTGTAAGAAAAACACAGAAATAATAGAAACTTTGCTATTTTATTTAGGGATAGAGCACAGAGGCTTTTACAAAGTTTGCTAATATAATTATATGAAACTTAACTTACTCTCTAATGTTTCCGCTTCGCTTGATAGATCATGTTTTTCCGCGGGGAATTCATAGAGTTGTCTCTTAAGTTTTTGCCCTTTTGCTTGGGCCCTCCTCACTCCGAGTTATCTGCTTAATTTCTTTGCGCACATTTTGGAGCAAATGTGTGAGCTCGCCGCTTTTGAGGGCTTTCTCTATTTCTGTGCGTAAAGAAATACAGTTGTTAGTGTATGCCCGTTGTCTTTGTGGTACTCGCAGTATTGGGCAGGGTCTTGTCCGCGCTTATTTTTCATGGGGATCGGAGGTTTGAATTGATAGTCTTCGGTACTCAAGACTTCCGTCGGGGTCTTAGTTAGGGGAGTCCACTGCCTTTCCCTATTCTCCTGTTTAGACTCCCTCTGCGCGGTGAGTTTGTTGATCGTTGCTCGAGCATCTTCAGACGAACGATTTCCCGAGCCAGACTCGCGCCATGATTTCTTAAATTTTCTCTCGCCAGTGGAGCTTAAATCCGCGGGTCTATTATGTGGTGGTGGTGGTGGCCTGTTTGTGGTAAGGTTTTTTTCGGTTTGCACATAAACCTTGGCCGCCGCCATCACCTTCTCCCAACTCTTAGGGAGGCCTTCTGTTCCAGATAAGACCTTAATCATGTCATCACACCTAACCGCGTACTTGAATTGAGCGCGGATTAGTTGTTCGTGAACACCGCCAATCTCTAGTACCTCTTTGTTGTATCTAGTGATGAAATCCTCCAGATTTTCGTCGTCATGGCGCCAAATGTTCATGACATCAGATGTATCTCGAATAGAACGCCGTTGTTGACTAAAATAAGTTAGAAATTTTTCGCGCAGATCCTTTCAAGATGTGATCTGTCCGATTGGCAAGTTATCGAACCAGATCCTCGCCGGGCCGATTAGGGTCTGTACGAACAGATGGCACCATAACGGGTCCAGCCCCCAACCAAACCTGCGCTTGTAAACACTCTTAAATGATCATCCAGGTCTGTCAACCCGTTGAACTTTCCCACGTTCGATGGTAATTTAGCTTTCTCAAGCGGTGCGAGAGCTATCTCCATGATGAACTTTGAATTTTCCGCTGCTTCCGTAGGGCGGTAAATTAGATTGTAATTATGCTCGGCCTCCGGGCTATAAACCGCACGAGGTCTTTGTAATTAGGCTGCAATCGGCTGAACACGCTGGTATTCTCACTCACACGATAGGTTGGATCAGATTCATCGGTGTGAGTGTTTTGTTGAGGACCCAGCCTAATATGAACTGATTGCCTTCGGTGTTCCTCACGATATTCTCTCTGATGGCTTCCTGACTGAGTGTGTTCATGCTTTGAAGCAGATCTGGAGTAAACTTATGTATTCTCGTGGGATGGTCCTTCCCATTTGGAGGCATTAGCACGAGAACCTGGTCTCCTTGGTTGGGTTAAGGGAGCAGTCTGTGCACACAGCTATGTGTATACTGCGTTTAGTGCCCCTTGTGACCTAACGTACCAGGATATTGGAGTTTCTCCTGGTGGTAAAATTGAGTGAATAGGATCTGCTGGTAGCACTCCTGGAGTGATAGGTTCGCTTACTCGATTGGATTGAACCTCATTATCGTCGGAGACTTCCTCCGGTATTCCTTTAGGTTGGACGTTGTTACCAATATTCGGCCGAGGGCCGGTTTGCCGGTGAGCTGATGTCTCTTCCATGAGCAAATGGAATCGACAAAAATGAATCGAAAAAACAAGAGAAACGGATGAAACAGAGAAAAAACGGTGGGCGCCAATGAAGAAACATTAGATAAACGACCGAGATCGGAATATCTAGAGGGTTTGAATCCGCATAAAAAGGTGGGTTTCCTCTCGTTTGATTCGATTACAATTGATCTCCTACTCCGATAACTCTGCAAAAAAGAAGCACCGTTAGCCTCGCCAAAGGGAGAAAGAGGTTCTCTCCTTGACCCGACTCCGGTGTGAGAATAAGTATAGGTTATGAAGAAGAAGATGTATTTGAGAAGTGTGTGTAACTTGAATTTCATACCTGAGTTGTTTCTCATATTTATAGCCGGGAGTCTTTGGGTGGGAAAACCCGTTAGTGAAAAGTTGACGGAAGATGCTAACCCCGTAAGCGGTTGCATTTTCCTTCTGTCCAGCTCTTTGATCCGACGTGAATGCACACGGATCGCTGTTAGAACTATGGCTGGGGATATGCCACGTGGAAAGTAATTAAGTGGAGATTACTCTCCAATTACATGCTATCGTTGTGGTTTCAGGGATGCCTGAGATGGCGACACATGTCCAGGCGGTTATAACCGTCATAGTGGTGCACGATTGAATCCCTTCTCGAAGATTACTGTTGTAATCTGGTGTGACTCCTTATCATGTGGAATCAGCTGAATAAATAAATCCCAAGTTTGTGTAAATAATATCCAAGTCTGGATGTTGAGCGAAAGTGTTTATTTTAGGATTTCTATCCTTTGTTTATAGGAGAAAGCGCAAGGATTTATGATTTCCTTTGGCGCGCGAGTGTTAACTGTTGACTGTTTCTTAAGCCTTTCTTTTGTAAAACCAGTGCGCGGCCGCGCAAGGTAAAAAAGAAACTTAAAGATGAGGTTGTGATATGGTCCCAAGCACTTATTATGAGGTTTTTGGGACCTTACCCCTTCAAAATGTTATAATTACAGGGATTAAGTCATGGTTATCTTGAATCACTGGCTAATTGGGGTATTGTGCACATTACTAATTTCTCACGGGTTAGGCTAATAAATCCAAACAGTGATAATCATCACTACTTGGGGAAAGACCCAATAGTGGTATGACCATCGTCACCAGGTGACACGACGCCAGATAAAAATAAGATAGAAGCCATTGTAATCGCTCTTATGCTGTAATTTATAACTATGTGTCATTTTATCAAATTGAGTGACTCGCCAGTATTTCCTCGCTGATAAAATATTTTTAAAACATGTTTCAGGTGACCTGCTGTAAATCAAGGAAAACGTGCTACGGAGCACTAACAAGCTTGAAGAGGTGGCTCAGTTAAAATCAATAAACATGTTTTATAAATCAGGGAATTTCCTAGTAAAATTCCTCTATTGTAAATCACGGGATTATCCCGAATTATGAAATAAAATAATCGGGCATTTTCAAGTTTTAAAAGATCCTGTTAAATCTTCCGCTGTCGCATCAATTAATAAATACCACGAGTTCCTGTCCCGGGGCTCCTGACTGGGTCAAACCGGGGCTGGGGCCGTGACAGGAAGAGGTGGTATCAGAGCCACTGATTTAAGCCTATTAAGTATTTAAAAATACTTAATTTTCCTGATTATCGTCTTGTGATTATATGTTTTAACTGACTATTTGTTAGTTACAGTATGGGTAAGAAAATAATTTCGGATATCTATCTTAAATTAGATAGTTCACCGAAAGATAAGGGAACTTCATCCCAATCAAATTCCTCAAGCTACTCAGCAGATACTGAGGAAGGAATATTTATCCGTAAGGCACAGTTTGAGGAACCACTTACCCCTAAGAAAAGAAATTTGATTCTTAGGAAAAGTCAAGGGAAAATAAAGAAGTCACAACCAAAAGGAGTAGGCATCAACCCACCATGGGAAGATGAATTAGACGAAAAATGGGCAAATCTCTACATGTTAGCTACTACAGCAGTAAATGCTAACTTATAGCTAAATCACCAAACTAGTACCAACACCTATGTCACCTACAAGCCAGAAACTTTAATATAATAAATAACCGCTAGTATATTTGAAATTTAGTTATAATAAATATGTGTTGTTTCAATAAATGGTTTGTATAAATTAGATAATTATAATTAATATTTAATTTTTCTAATTACCATTATGTAATTATGTGAAAATTCAAAACTTTTAACCCAGATTTTGTTTCATCATAACTGATAAACATCATGAATGAATTATCTGAAACCCCTTCAGAATCTCAATCTCTATCATGTTAATGTGGAAGTTTCCAAAGATTTTACCGGTTATTGTGCTGATATAGAGGAACCTATGGAATTTCAAGCCCAACCTCCAGAGAAACCTAAGCCAAAGAAGAGGAGAAGAATAGTGGGCTGGAGGCGAGTACGTAGGAGGAAACCAACAATACGGAAAGCTATAAAAACAGAGGATTCCAAAGGTAAAGGCAAGGAAATAGAGATTGGAGAAAGTTCTAGGCAAGACCAGGGGTTGGATCATAAACTAGCACTTAGTGACCTCATCGGACCTGCCGGTGAAAATCTTTTTAATTACCCAGCAGAAGCACAACTTCCAGTTGACCTAGAACCTAAAATCCCAGATCCTATTATTCACTCCCAACCTCTACCAGCAGAGTTGGAAGAATGATTGAACACCGACTGGCAGTTTCAGAATCTCCTAAATAACCCTGATACCTTTTTCCCTCAATTCGACCCAGAGCCTCCACTACACCCACCTATGAGCATGGAAAATCTAGCTGAACTCCGCCATTTTGGCGAGGAGCTGGTAGATGCAGGGAACAGAATCCGAGAGGTAGGAGAGAGGATCTCTTGGAAGTATGACGAGAGGGAACGTCGTTTCTAAGATGCCAGCTGACTAAAGTTGTGGGGTTGTAGAAGAATGTGTGTAATAATAATAATAATATAATCATAAAAATATAATTATGTGAAATAACTTAAAAATAAAACTTTGTAAGATAACCAGTTTGTACGGATGCCTATAATATATAAAATATCTAAAGTCGAAAGAACGACAATTTTGGCTATACGTGTTAATGTGATAATGTGCAATTATTTTGTTATGTTTGGTTATTAATTATTTTATACTAATTACTTATCTAAATTAATTACCAGATGGCACACGCTGGTAATGAACCCGATAATGAAGTTAATCAATCTGAGCATAACAATGAGGATCAATTTCTGAGTAGGCAAGATATCGAGAATATCGTTGCTCAGGGAATAGCCAATGCTATTCCAGCAATACTTGCTGCTGCTAGAAATCCAGTTGAACCTCAACAAATTATTCCTAGTAAACGTACTCAGGAAGATAACTTCAGTAATAGTATAAACGAAGGCGGTAACTATACTAATAACAACAATGACGGAATGCAAGCTCCACACTTGATGTGACTGCTCTCGTGCGACCAGACGTTCCAACCCACTTTTCTCTCGATTTCTCGCGATTCTTGTAAGCTTTCAACTCAAATCTTGTACTTCCTTGATCTATAACTAATTCTACACCCTTCTACCTTTTAAATCTCCACTTTTAACCGTGGAATCTCTGGATCTTGGGCATTCTAGGGTGATGTCACCATGAAGTTCTTATGAACTTCAAGGGTAATGTCATCCTATGCAAGAACATCTCAGATCTGAGTGATTTCCATACGTTTTTACATAAATCAAGTCTAAATCTATGTTTTCTACTCAAGAAGTTGTGTGATTACTAAGGATTTGAGGTGCCTTGAGGATGATGTCACCCTAAGCTCACATAAACTTCAAAGTGTGACCTCATTCTTACCATAAACAGCTCGGATCTAAGTAATTTCACCTGCTTTATAACGAATCTCACCAAACCTAAGTTGCCTAGCCATAATGTGTGTGATTTCGGGTTAAACTTGAGAAAAGCCATCAAGAACGGCCAGATATGATGGAACGGGGTGGTTCCCGGCTGTTAGAACGGGTCAGACTTGATGGAATTTCGGTTGTTTAGCATGAAGGAACACCGTCCCAATCAAAACCGCTGAAAACCGTCAAATTAGTCGAATATCAGCTGGATAGGCTGCCAGCCGATCGGACAGCAACCCAGTCGATCGGACAGGCTGCCAGCCGATCGGACAGCAGCCCAGCCGATCGGACAGGCTGCCATCCGATCGGACAGCTGGCCATCCGATCGAACCACTGCCATCCGATCCATGTGTCATCCGATCGGATGAGCCCATCCGAACGGATGAGCACCATCCGACCGGATAACTGACTTTTCAATGCTATTCTCGCTTAACCGTGCATCGTTTACTATATCCTTCAATGATTAACACAGACGTACTCGCAACCGACTCAATCAAGTTGTAATCTCGCTAAATACGCATTGTGAGTATACTTGAACCCTTTTTAATCGCATTTTGGGTGTAACATACGTTTCTAACAAATCGAACTTATCAATCGAATTATTCAATCAATCGAATTATCACTTGCTAATAACTGTTATGCATAGATATACGTGATGCTAGTTGCATATGTGCTAGGGCTTATACTCGCGACGTCCCGCCACGACTAGTATAGTACTATTGCGCCCGACGGGGTCTAGTTTGCCATCGCATATTCTAGCATCGAGGACTTAGTTGGTAGTATCAGCTTTGTGAGTATATATGTCGTGTGTTACGTTTATGCATGTGGAAATTCGCTACACGTTTTAATCTATTACGCTATACCTATCAAACCTGTATACTCGCCAATACTTTCCTATTGACAAATCTTTTAACGTATGTTGCAGGTTAGATAGCAGACTCTATCAAATCAAGCTAGGAGGTCTAGAAACTCAATTAAAATCTAGGTTGTCGGATTTGTATTGTTCGAGAGGACAAGAAATCTGTGATAACTTGTGTGATTGTATTATTTTTTAGTATGGGATAACGAATGTATTAAATATTATCGCAATATAGTTGTTATGGATTCTCTTGAGCAATCTGATTCGCCTAGTGCCGCGCCCCGATGATTCCGCCATCGGTTGGGGTGTGACAGATTGGTATCAGAGCCATAACTATAGGGAATTAGGCCAGACTCGACCTAGTCCGGGTCGACGTCTTAGAAATTGACCTAGTCTATAGTCTAAGTACCAACAGGCCGACTCATACGAACCCAGTAGGGTTGTATCGGGCCTACTTAATACTCTCGATCGAAATTGCTAAAAGCTACAACTTTGTGTGAACACCGCGTACTACAGCTTCACACGAAGAAGCTTTTCCTAAGGCTGAAATGCTACTTAGCCTTTCCTAAGGCTGACACAATACACGTGTTTTCGAAAATACTCGCATAACGAAACCGAGTGATCGAGTCGAGACCAGGTGTGAAAACCCAGAACTCTCGATGAGATCACTCACTCAACGCATTTTTCTAGCACGAGAACCTTTCATCGAGTTAGGAGTGACATCCACATCTCGACGAAAGTCTCCATTTCGAAATCTAGTGGAACTCGCGAATTTATTCGAAGAGCATAACCACACTTAGGAACAAAGCTGTTAAGTCAGGGGTGAAACCCGTACCTTAATAAGCCGTTCCACTCTCTAAATTGATTTTCAAAAAGCTCTCACCAAGGACTCGACTATCACAATAACTCGAGCCACGCGATGACTCGGAGGACGAATGCCATGAGTTGCATCCCAGTGGAAGCATGAGCCCTCTAGGACAACGCGTGTGCACGAACTTGTTAAACATAGTTGGGTTACCTTGGGTAGTCGACGCCTAAACACCCAAGGCACTCTATCATACGACCTGCCAATTTGCAACCGGTTGAAACTTAATTTCGTTGGTGTGTTTTGAAACCTTACGCTTTATCGATTTCTCGATTTAACTATTTTCACTCCCTACTTTATAAACGCACAATTCGCACAACCATCGCAATCTAAAACGAAACCCGAATGTTTGCAACAAAACTAATGCATAATCTATCGCCTTCGCTCTCGTTATCTCACCTCAACGCGTCCTCGCATATTCTAAATCAACCTGTATGTGTATGATTACAAATTACAAATATATAAATACATATATATATACGTATAAACAACAAGTCATTGTGTGAGAACTTAGGAATTTCGTGTCTCCTATGTGACTCGCATTACTACTATACTATCGCATCAAGTTTTGAACGCGCTCGATCGCATCGCAAAACTCAAAAATCATTATGATCGAATCTCATTCCAAGTCTCTTCCTGTCTAGATGCCTTCCAACGACTCTACCTCGAGACGAACAGCTAGGAGAAGAGCCAAACAAAGCGCCAATAAGAGGATTGCATCACTTGTGACCAAAGAAGTGGTAAAGCTTATTCCTCAAATTGCCGCTCGAGTGCACTCTCTCAGCAACTCTCGAACCTCGGAAGACTCCAAGACGGAAGCGCCGCAATCTGCTTTTCTTTACAAACACATCAAAGCCTGTGACCCGATGGAGTTCACGGGTGAAGGAGGTGTGACTCAACTACTCCAGTGGTTTGATTCTATCGAAGTTACCCTTCGTCAAAGTGGGTGTCCCGATAGTTTCCGTACTACTTGCGCCACTGGAGTATTTCAATCACGAGCACTCGACTGGTGGACCGCTGAACGTAACAAACGTGGGATCTCCGCAGCTTACGCTCTCTCTTGGGATGAGCTGAAATAGCTCATGAAGAAAGAGTACTGTCCTCCGTATGAAACTCAGAAGCTGGAAGACGAATTTTGGAAAATCAAGCAAACCAAAGGTGACAATGCTGGCTACACCGCAAGGTTCAAACAGCTTAGCATAATCTGCCCAAGTCAAGTCAACACTTCAGAAAAAGCCATTTCGAAGTACATTCGCGGCTTGCCTGAGTGTGTGGGTGATTTTGTCGAAGCTGCAAGACCTGCTACCATCGAAGAAGCCTATCGCTTAGCCGCAGAAATCAACAACAAACGACTCATGGAAGGGTTCTTCTCAAAGAATCCTGTCAAGCAAGCTCATCAAGCAATCGCCATTAACTCTTCAGGGGATCCTGTCAACGATTCTTCTGACAAATCTGCTGACGATTCCCCGGACAAATCTGCTAGCGATTCTGCCAACGACTCTTCTAACAAATCTGCCGACAGATCTTCCGACGAATCGGCCAAAGATTCTGCAAGTGAGTCCTCAGACGAATCCTCCAATGACGACACCTCTTCGCAAGACACCGACAAACCCAGCCGCAAACGAAAAATCTCAAGCCTGAGCTCGTCAACAACTGAACTACTATAGCCGAAGCCTCTTCAAGCAGTCCCGGTGTTTCCAAAACGAGCTTACACTAGAGCTCATCCTCAGTGTTACTCGTGTACCTATCATCACCCAGTTGGGGCTGACTGCCGCTATTGCAATAACTGCAATTGTTACGGTCACTTCACCCGCAACTGCCGCATCGAACCGCGAACTTGAGTACAAAAACAACAGCTCCAGCAAAAGTCTTCAGCATCAAACATCTAGCAAGCGTAGGATAAAGTTGTAACGATACGATTTTCGACGTTAATTTCTAAGTTTTGAACCTACTCTATTACTCGATGTTGCCATTATGCGTAACAATTAACTCTCGTTTTTGTCTTCTCTATCACACTCTAGTCGTCGTACTTAGACTAGATTCACACACATACTATATACTATATCATGAAATAATGTGTTTTGCCCTCACTGCACTCTTGGAACGAGGTACGAGGAACGATAAACGTGCAAGGAACAACTAATCACGGGTGCACACAGGATTATTTGGGTCAGTGCACGGAGATCGTAGTGAATTGTAAGGTGCCATAATGCGTTACGACGAAGTATGCCACCAAACCACGTGATCTAAGTAGTAGGGGTCAAGCAAGGCGTGCTTTATCATACTACCGAAGTTCCGTGAAGAAAGTGCCACGTGGAGTTGAACGTTATTAGAACTATTATATTATTGTGATTATTTTTAACACACTACACTCAATCGCAAGGCGTAACAACTGAATCGCATCATCGCGAGACTTGTCGTAAGTCTGCAAACGCAATGCAATCGCCTCATCGATGGACTCTGGAAAGTCTACCTCGCAGGACAATTGCATCGACGCAAGACTGGTCGTAAGTCTGTAGCAACCAACCTCATCAAGCACATTAACGCTCACAATGTTGTTCGAGTGAGGACCTATTCTACCCTCCTCGATAACCGTGATGCGTCGCAACGTAACGTTAAGCTTATTCGAAACAAAACTCCGACTAATCGCAATCGCTTATCATGTGTAACTCGCAGTCTCTATCGCTTATTATATGAATCTCTATCGCTTATTATGTGAATCTATATCGCTTGCTGTGTATCAATCTATCGCTATCGCCTACCGTTATCTGAGAAATTTGTGTTAAGTTAGCACACATGACCTCGCCTCACGAAATGAAGCTCATATGATTAAAGCAAGGTGTTTTAGTCAATACAGCGGGCTTTCGTGGAAACAGGCCATGTGGGGTCTGATGTTGGTTAAACTCTGTGGTATAATCAATCGAATCAAACCGCATAATCGCGCATCCCTCCATCGCTTGCAACGCAACAACTGCCGCTTATCGTGATTCATTTATCATCGCCGTCGTCACTAGTGTTGTGTTATGTTATTCGCTTAATCCCCTAATCGCTTATCGCTTATCGTGTATAGTCTACAGCTTATTCGCGTATCGCGTACCGCTTATCGCTCGCTTGGTGTTCATTGCAATCTGTGAGGTATTAGTACACATGACATCGCTTCACGAGGCGAAGCTAACCTGGTTAAACGTGGTGTTTCACCATGTTAGCAGACTCTCGTGGAAACGTGCCATGTGGGTTCAAAGTGGAATCTAATCGAAAACGCGCTACTCGCTTATCGCTTATCGCTCAACGCCTACCCAGACACGACACATAAATACTTTGTGGCATCAGGCTACTCGCGCACGCTGCTACAGCTACGTTCGCAATTCAACTCGTCAGTTTAACCTGTTCAATTCTATCTTATACTCGGTCCGACTTCCTATCGATTGGGTCGGGTAAGCGCGAATTCTATTCGTGTCATATCGGCACACCTGACACCGCCTGACGGAACAGAAGTAATATGGGCAAAGCATGGTGGAAACGCCGCTGGTACTTCCTATATATAAGTGTTTTAAGCATATTAACAAACTTTCGTGGGAAAGTGCCAAGTGGGGCTCGGTGATCAACTACCTTTTGTACTATTAAAACTTGTTTTTATAAAAATTTTGGAGTTAAATGCCAAAATCGTCCCTGAGGTTTGCGTACGTTTGCCATTTTCGTCCAAAATGACACTTTTGTACCAAATTGCCCCCAACGTTTGTAACTTTTTGCAACTTTCATCCAAACCACCAACTTAGTTAATTTTTTATGTTAAGTTGAGTAAATTTGGATGAAACTGGCAAATATAAAACCACAAGAACGATATTGGCAATTTACTCAATCCCTTTTTAATTTCTTTTATTTAATTATTTTTGTTACATATATAATAAAAAAGAATATACATGGAGTTTTTAGAAAAAAATTAATAGTTTTGTCACATAATTTTTATAAATTTTCATCCAAATCACTAACTCAGTTTATTTTTCTGTTAAGGTGAAGGATGTTTTAAATTTTATAAATTAAGACAAAAATTAATTTACAGCTTCTTTATATAAATCAGTTTTATAAAGAGAAAATGCCATTGGTGTGCAACACATAACAAGCAATTACAACTTTTAGTATTTATCAGTTGTAGAGATAGAAAAAAATTGTAAAACGTTACATATTTTCTAAATGTGTTGAACACCTAGGAAATATGTTGGTAGAACTAAAATATTTATTTAATTAAGATTATGAGGGTAATTATTCTGAGTGGCTTGAGTAAAGAAACTTTTGGTTCATAGCATTATAATTACAATTTGGTGGGTAATTTTAAGGTTTGGTAACGATACGTTGTTTGATAGAGGGGGGGGGGGGGCACTGGCTTCTATTTTTCCTTAGGAGCGAATTTAAAAGAGTAGAAGATGAATTACAAACTTGGTACATATGATAAGATTTTTTATTTGACCTTTCTCAATAAGGTCCGCATTTTAGTTTTATAAAATTTAGAGGTTTAAGTAGATTTTATTTTTATAAAACTTATCTATATAAAAAATTAGAAATTAATTTTTGTCTTAGTTTATAAACATCCTTCGCCTTAATAGAAAAATTAACTTAGTTAGTGGTTGGATGAAAATTTATAAAAATTATGTGACAAAGCTATTTTTTTTCATATAAAAATTGCATGTATATTCTTTTTTATTATATATGTAACAAAATTAATTAAATAAAAGAAATTTAAAAGAGTTTGAGTAAATTGCCAAAATCGTCCCTGTGGTTTTATATTTGCCAGTTTCATCCAAATATCATCAACTTAACATAAAAAATAAACTAAGTTAGTGGTTTGGATGAAAATGGCAAAAAGTTACAAACGTTGGGGGCAATTTGGTACAAAAGTGTCATTTTGGACGAAAATGGCAAACCTGCCTAAACCTCAGGGACGATTTTGGCAATTAACTCAAAATTTTGATTTAAAACCGGTGGACAAGTGAAATTTTCTCACAACGTGGAGATAACATCGAATCAGCTTAACTCCATGCCCAAGAAAAGTTTCATGAGTCCAAGTTTTCCTTAAAGCTTTTACAACATCAAAACGAAATCCCTCTTAAGACATTGGTTCGACATCGAGTTCAGCTTGAACCCATGCCATAGGAGAGTTTTCGTAACCTCAGTTTCCATCTTTGAATTCCTTAAAATGTTTAAAACTTAAACTCCCTTGCAACGTTGGTTAACAACGACTCCATTGACCTCACGTTGAAAGGAAAATTTTCAAGATTTCCGTCCAAAATTCCTTTTTGGGATATCTAAAAACGAACGTCTCTTGTAACGTTGGTTAACGGTCGACTCAGTTAACCCTACGTCACGAGAAACCTTGCAAGCTCTTTAAAATTCAATCGAATTGAGCTAACGAATTCTTCCCGACACAAGGCACAGTGGAACGCCAACTCGTGGAATATTACTTTTGTCTTTTACGTCGCCTTCCCGCTATCGCAATCGATCTCTCCTAATCGAAATGCTCTCGTTGTTAACTCTCGGTCAAATCACTCGCTGTATCGCTACTTACGTAAGATCAAACCTCAAAAGCCTACCCATTGGATTAATTTCAGGACGAAATTTCCTAAAGTAGGGGAGACTGTAACAACCCGCACTTTTGTGCGTTGTTACTACTCGATATACACGTTACGCCTAGCACCAGAGATTCGGATCATAATGTAACTATATCGCATACCTCGCTATTCGAAGGATAATCGCATACTTTCGAAATACATTATCGTTATACTATACCACATCACAAACACTAACACTCGCGATGACATTGAGTGAGGACCTATTCTACCCTCCTCAGTGGCCGTGATGTGTCGAAACGCAGATAATTAACGCTAACAAGGACTCTCGGGTGAGTGATATAGCTCCAGTCGTCGTGACGATGACGACAATACGAGTGAGTGGTACCCCGTCAGTCTTTGTGGCACAAAACACAATAACGTTCACAATGACATCGAGAAATGACCTATACTACCCTCCTTGATGGCCGTGAAACGTCACTAATAATCGCACTCGAATCGAAAACCGATTGTTATATCTAAATTTGGAATACGAATACGTATATACGACCCGCTTGTGAATAGTTATAATAATTAAATAAATAATAAATAAATATATGTGTGCTCAAAATCATCGCAACGCGCAACGATCCAAATGTCGAGACACGAACAAGTCCAACCGATCGGACAGGACAAGTCCAACCGATCGGACAGGACAAGTCCAACCGATCAGACAGGACATGCCAACCGATCGGACAGGACAAGTCCAACCGATCGGACAGGACGTGTCAGCCGATCGGACGAGCATGCCAACCGATCGGACGGGCCGGCCGATCGAACGGGCCAACCGATCGGACGGGCCGGTCTTCATTTTTGATCTGTTTTGTTTGAATGAAAAGTGTTTTTATATCTCAGATGATCTAGTCCCTCTAGCACCCAGATTAGTCGAATATCAGTTGGATAGGCTGCCAGCCGATCGGACAGCAGCCCAGGCGATCGGACAGGCTGCTAGCCGATCGGACGGCAACCCAGCCGATCGGACAGGCTGCCATCCGATCGGACAGCAGGCCATCCGATTGAACCACTGCCATCCTATCCATGTGTCATCCGATCGGATGAGCCCATCCGAACGGATGAGCACCATCCGACCGGATAACTGACTTTTCAATGCTATTCTCGCTTAACCGTGCATCGTTTACTATATCCTTCAATGATTAACACAGACATACTCGCAACCGACTCAATCAAGTTGTAATCTCGCTAAATACGCATTGTGAGTATACTTGAACCCTTTTTAATCGCATTTTGGGTGTAACATACGTTTCTAACAAATCGAACTTATCAATCGAATTATTCAATCAATCGAATTATCACTTGGGAATAACTGTTATGCATAGATATACGTGATGCTAGTTGCATATGTGCTAGGGCTTATACTCGCGACGTCCCGCCACGACTAGTATAGTACTATTGCCCCCGACGGGGTCTAGTTTGCCATCGCATATTCGAGTATCGAGGACTTAGTTGGTAGTATCAGCTTTGTGAGTATATATGTCGTGTGTTATGTTTATGCATGTGGAAATTCGCTTCACGTTTTAATCTATTACGTTATACCTATCAAACCTGTATACTCGCCAATACTTTCGTATTGACAAATATTTTAACGTATGTTGCAGGTTAGATAGCAGACTCTATCAAATCAAGCTAGGAGGTCTAGAAACTCAATTAAAATCTAGGTTATCGGATTTGTATTGTTCGAGAGGACAAGAAATCTGTGATAACTTATGTGATTGTATTATTTGTTAGTATGGGATAACGAATGTATTAAATATTATCGTAATATAGTTGTTATGGATTCTCTTGAGCAATTTGATTCGCCTAGTGCCACGCCCAGATGATTCCGCCATCGGTTGGGGTGTGACAACAACTGTGGAGAAGTTGGACACTTTAGGCCAGACTGCCCAAAACTGGTCAAACCAGCCGATAACAAAACCAAACCTGCAGAAGGAGCTACCAAGAAGAACGCAAGAGCCTTCCAGTTGATTACTCAGGAAGCAGAACTAATTCCTGACGTGATAGCTGGTACCTTCCTAGTTCACGACGTCTATGCAAAAGTATTATTTGACTCTGGTGCAAACCAAAGTTTTATAAATACTTCATTCTGCCAAGCCCTTAACTTAACTTTAACCAACCTTAGGCAGATTTTTACAGTCGAAACGGCAGATGGGAATTCTGTTAAAATAAATAAGGTTGTGTGAGAAGGAAAGATAGAACTTTTAGGTCATAAATTTTCGGCAAATCTGTTACCTATGAATTTAGCCAGATTTGATGTTATGTTAGGAATGGATTGGCTAGTAGCCAATCATGCTCGAATTCTTTGTGATAAGAATTCCATAGAAATTCATTCACCCTCAGGAGAATTAGTGGTGATTACAGGAGATAAGCTACGAAAGCCAATGAAATTCATTTCATTAATGAAATTGGCCAGTTATTCAAGAAAACAAGAAATGGTGTATATGATTTCAGTAATCATTAACACTAAGAATAAGGAACTTAAGGAAATTCCAGTAGTATCAGAATACCCAGAGGTATTCCCAGAAGAACTACCTGGATTACCACCTGATAGGGAAGTAGAATTTAGAATTCATCTCATTCCTGGAACTACACCGATAGCCAAGGCACCTTATCGGTTAGCACCCACAGAAATGCTAGAATTGAAAAAGCAATTAGATGAATTAATGAGCAAAGGATTTATACAACCTAGTTCATCCCCGTGGGGAGTGCCAGTGTTGTTTGTAAAGAAGAAAGATGGTTCGATGTGAATGTGTATCGATTATAGAGAATTGAATAAAGTTACAATTAAGAATCGATACCCATTACTTAGGATTGATGATCTTTTTGATCAATTGCAAGGAGCTAGATACTTTTCTAAGATAGATTTATGCTCCGGATATCATCAATTGAAGGTACAAGAAGAAGGCATACCTAAAACGGCTGTCAGAACTAGGTATGGTCATTACGAGTTTACAGTCATGCCCTTTGGGTTAACCAATGCTCCAGCAGCATTTATGGACATGATGAATAGGATCTGTAAACCGTACTTGGATAAATTCGTAATTGTCTTTATCGACGATATACTTATTTATTCCAAAAGCCAGGAGGAGCATTGTGAGCACCTACATGCACTCTTAACATTGTTAAGAAAGAAACAACTTTATGCCAAATTCTCGAAGTGTGAATTTTGGCTACAAGAAGTGCAATTTTTAGGATACATGGTGAATCATGAAGGTATTCACGTAGATCCTGCTAAGATAGAAGCGATCACTAAATGGACGGTCCCGCAGTCAGCTATAGAAATTAGAAGTTTTATAGGGTTAGCCGGATATTATAGACGATTTATTAAGGATTTTTGCAAAATAGTTGTACCCTTAACTAAGCTAACCTGTAAAGCAGTTAAGTTTGAATGGGGACCTAGGCAAGAAGAGGCTTTTAAAATTTTGAAACAAAAGTTAACAAATGCTCCAATTCTAGCCTTACTAGAAGGAACAGAAGATTTTGAAGTATACTGTGATGCTTCAAAGCTAGGATTAGGATGTGTATTAATGCAACGCAAGAAGGTAATTGCGTATGCATCAAGGCAATTGAAAAAGCACGAGGAAAACTATACGACTCATGACTTAGAATTAGGAGCCATAATTTTTGCCTGTAAGATTTGGAGACACTATCTGTATGGAAGTAAGTTTACTGTTTATACAGATCATAAAAGCTTAAGTGTAACACCCTTGTTATATTACTAGATTTAATGACTTAATTACTTTGCATATCATGCCAAAATTTGAAGTTTACAAGAAAGACAATTCTTAAAGTTTTTATCTAGACACAAAATTCACATAATTATCCTACGAAACCATTTCAAGACATAAGATACAATTGTTTACATAATATTTTTCTTAAACAAAAGATCAAGTGCGGAAGCGTTAAACTTTGTGTTCGGTTCGTCTTGATATCTTGATCATCATCCTACTACCTGATGTTCCTGAAAAACTGAAATGTTTATCATAGAACATTAATAACGGAGGTTCTAGAACTAATACATAATTGAAACCACATTTCATGAATTGAAAAATAGAAATTTCAAAACTTTTCTGACTCTACCGTAACTTACGGTCCCACCGTAAGTTACGGTAGACAATTTTCCAATAAGGGTTCCACCGTAAATCAGTAGATCCTTACCGTAAACTTCTGGCATCCACCGTAAATTACGGTAATACCGTAATTTACGGTAACACCTGGGATTTCAAGTTTTGTTTTCTTGTTCTATTACACCAAGATTCTAACTCTATAAGTTCAGGTTTTTCTATGATCCCGAAACCTTAAAACCCCATATTTCTCTAGAGATACATATTAATCAATCATCAAAGATCTTTCCATCATATTCCTATGTAATAATCATACCTTACTTGATTTGTTCGACCCGTTTAGGCACCAAGAATTAATCATCAAGCAAGGTAATTCGAACATAGATTTTCTACAATTGTTTTGGCCCGTCTCATTAGATTAAGACGAATAGACACTTACTTGATATATAGATCTACCTTGTTTACCATGTTTTCGAAACTACAACATAAAACTATCAATTAATTCATAATGTAACGAAATGGTAATTTCGTACCTCTAGAGCACGTCTTTCCCCCGTGAATTCCCTCCGGCTTGTCCGCTTGATGATCCGGACTCTTTGCCTAGAAAATTCAGTTTTACAACCTTTTTAGAAATCTTTCCATGACCATAATCACATCATTATTAGTCATGATAAATTCTGCGTTTTCCTCCTATTCTAACATTTAACTCTTCGATTAGGTATTTCAACGAACACCTAACGAGTCCGATTTTTCTACAATTATTACTAAGTTCAAGACTTGCAATTTAACATCTAATTTCACTATAATTAAGCCATTTGTACTCCTTTAATCATTCAAATTAGCTGAATTTCATCATACCATTCAGCTTTTCTCTAGATTAAAATTCATAATCCTAGTACTTGTCTAGTCTTTACACTATCATAAATCACCTACAATGGTGATTATAATTTCTTCAAGCAACATGTAATGATTTTCACAATTCATCATCTAGGGTTTAATCCTAAACAACATATTACTTCCAGATTCCTTCATGCATGACATATCTAGGTTCAATTTCAGCTTTTTCACCATTAACCTAGAATTCATGGTGGAGCAAAATATCAAAATTATACATACCTTTTGATCCCTATGACGAGGTGACCACTAATTCAGGTTTAGAATTCGATTTGAAACAGATTTGAGGCTTCAATTTAGTAGATTTTGATGTGAAGCTAGGGTTGGAGAAAACCCCTGTGTCGCCCCCCTTTCCTCCTGATCGACCAGACACACAAGTTTTGTGTGTTTGGTTTGATTTTGTTATTATTAGTAATTATCTTTCACATTTAACAAGTTTAACCCCTCTACTATGATTTTCTTTTAAGTTTGAATATCTTAACCATGTTATGAACTATTTCAAGACTTAAACTTAACTAGGTTAAGTTCCTAGTTGGTAAATTCTTGTTTGTTATTTCATTAGAAATTCTAATATAAGGATTTATATTTTCGGGATGTTACATTAAGATACATATTTGGACAAAAAGAATTAAACATGAGGCAAAGGAGATGGATGGAAATCCTAAGTGATTACGATTGTGATATTCAATATCACGAAGGAAATGCAAACGTAGTTGCTGATGCGTTAAGTCGTAAATATCATGAGAAACAACGACGAATTCGTGCTCTTAGATTAAGTTTACAATTAGACTTAATGGAACAACTGAAAAACATTCAAGAAACAGCAATCAAGGATGATGCTGAAGGAATGAAAGGAAGAATAAAGGAACTAGAACAAGGAAGTGATGGAATTTGGAGATTCCATAAGAAACGAATTTGGGTACCTAAGCGAGGAGAATTAAGAAATAAGATTTTAGAGGAAGCCCATAAATCTAGGTATACCATGCATCCTGGTAACAATAAAATGTACCAAGATTTAAGGAATAATTTCTGGTGGATAGGAATGAAAAAGGACATAGCCAGATATGTTTCTAAGTGTCTTACTTGTTCACAAGTTAAGGCAGAACACCAGAAACCCTCAGGTCTACTACAACAATTAGAAATGCCTGTATGGAAATTGGAACTCATAACAATGGATTTTGTTACTAAGTTGCCCAAAACCAGAAAAGGTAATGATGCGATTTGGGTAATTGTGGATCGATTAACCAAATCAGCTCATTTTCTACCTATGAAAGAAACCTTTAGCATGGAAAGGTTAGCCAAGTTGTATGTAGATGAAGTAATATCCTTACATGGAGTTCCACTCTCCATTGTATCGGATAGGGATAGTCGTTTCACTTCCCATTTCTGGACAAGTTTCCAAGAAGCTATGGGAACCCGACTAAATCTAAGTACTGCATATCATCCTCAGACAGACGGACAAAGTGAAAGGACGATCCAAACCCTGGAGGACATGCTTAGGGCTGTGTGATAGATTTTGGTAGAAACTGGGATGACCACCTACCTTTAATTGAATTCTCCTATAACAATAGCTATCATTCAAGTATTGAAGCTGCCCCATTTGAAGCACTGTATGGACGCAAGTGTAGAACTCCAGTTTGCTGGGCAGAAATAGGAGAAAGCCAATTATCAGGTCCTAAGATTGTGCAAGAAACTACTGACAAGATCACTCAAATCAAGGAAATATTAAAAACGGCTCGAGATCACCAGAAGAGTTATGCAGACAATAGGCGTAAGCCGTTGGAGTTTCAAGTCGGAGATAAGGTTCTCTTGAAAGTTTCTCCTTGGAAAGGAGTAGTTCGCTTTGGTAAGAAAGGAAAGCTAAGTCCAAGATACGTAGGACCATTTCCAGTAATCCAACGTATAGGACCAGTTGCCTATCGCTTACAACTACCAGAGGAGCTAGTTGGGATACATGACGTATTTCATGTATCCAATCTCAAGAAATGCCTATCTGACGAATCCTTAATAGTACCTCTTCAAGATGTAGAGGTAAATGAAAAGTTAAAATTTGTTGAGAAGCCACTGCAAATAGAAGACAAAAAGATCAAGTTTCTCAAGCACAAGCGACTAGTGCTAGTTAAAGTCAAGTGGGATTCAAAAAGAGGACCCGAATACACTTGGGAGCTGGAATCAGAAATGAAGCGAAAGTATCCTCACTTATTTCAGTAAATCTCGAGGACGAGATTTTAAATAAGGTGGGGAGGATGTAAGGACTCTTAAAAATATCACAAATTGACCCGTAAGTACGAACCCGGACCCCTGAAACCTTAATCCATATGAAAAATCAAGAAAATCAGATTTTTTATCTTCATGCGGGCCGCGTAAAGGATAGGCTGGACTTCACGCGGGCCGCGTCAACCTTAAGTTGACCGGATAAGCATTCCCGGTCCACGTGTCACCCACGTGGCATGCCTACCAGTGACACGGATGCCCTAATCTACGAACTAGACCTCCATGCGGGCCGCGTAAGGTTCGAGCGAAGGTTCACGCGGGCCGCGTGAGACCCAAATTTCACCTATAAATAGAATGGATCATGAGCAGTCCAGTGGTGTCGAAACCATTTCATAAAAATGAAATCTCACTGCTCAAAATCGAAATTTAATATAGCGAGGCGCTGCTACGATACAGGGTATTAACTCGATCGCTGCTACGATTCAATGTCCGATCGATTGAAAACTATCCAATGGATAAGTGTTGCCCACATTAGGGCCATACTTTGTCATTAGTCATTAATTCGATGGATGTTTAAGTATAGCACTTTGTCATTCGTTGTGAGGGTTTTAATCTCGTGAGTTATCGTAAATGCTGTATTAGTTACTGACCTAGTTCGTGTTCATGTTATTTAAATTAGGTTACAAGGCTAATCAGTAGGCTAAACTCTGTCCGTTTAAATCTGCAATATGAGTCATTCTCTTTTATCAAAAGTATTTTACAATACTCCATTTTCAAATGTTATAATTACAGGGATTAAGTCATGGTTATCTTGAATCACTGGCTAATTGGGGTATTGTGCACATTACTAATTTCTCACGGGTTAGGCTAATAAATCCTAACAGTGATAATCATCACTACTTGGGGAAAGACCCAATAGTGGTATGACCATCGTCACTAGGTGATACGGTGCCAGATAAAAATAAGATAGAAGCCATTGTAATCGCTCTTATGCTGTAATTTATAACTATGTGTCATTTTATCAAATTGAGTGACTCGCCAGTATTTTCCCGCTGATAAAATATTTTTAAAACATGTTTCAGGCGACCTGCTGTAGATCAAGGAAAACGTGCTACGGAGCACTAACAAGCTTGAAGAGGTGGCTCAGTTAAAATCAATAAACATGTTTTATAAATCAGGGAATTTCCTAGTAAAATTCCTCTATTGTAAATCACGGGATTATCCCGAATTATGAAATAAAATAATCGGGTATTTTCAAGTTTTAAAAGATCCTGTTAAATCTACCGCTGTCGCATCAATTAATAAATACCACGAGTTCCTGTCCCGCGGCTCCTGACCGGGTCAAACCGGGGCTGGGGCCGTGACACCCTTCACTTAAGAGGGTGGGAGTACGTGTCCTACCCAAGCAGAACACGCAGGTTTCAAAGTTGTCACCCTTCACATAAAAGGGTGGAAGTACGTATTCTACCTAAGGAGAATACGCAGGATTCCTTATTAAACATTAACCCATTCCCAAACCACCGGGAATCCCATGCCTTGTAGAAAGTGTGAATTCACGTTAGGTTAGCTCGGCAGATAAATAGAAAGGTCACTTGAGCTAATTGGGTCAACAACGTCCTAATATGGTTATCATACAAGTCAGGTCTAGGTTCAAGTAATTCATGTATGTTTACATATAAACTCACAAGTTACGTACTCATAACGATCACGACATACAAATAGAAACATGTTAACAATATCAATCAAGTGTACACATAAGCCCAAATTGTGCGATTCAGATGATTGGGCCGTTGTGGTTGTGCGAGCCCAATCATCTTGTGCAACTCGGCTGGTAAAGCCCAATAGATGCCCGGCCCAACGTGTTATGGGACCAACACAAACTTGTGCGATCCCCAACATGTTGTGCGATCCAAACTTTGACCCAGCCCAATAACTTGTGCGGCCCAATTAACATTAACAGTTCAATTTCTTGTGCGGCCCAACATGTTATGCGATCAGCACTGTCTTGTGCGATCCACAACCTGTTGTGCCATTGTGCTTAAAAAAGGTCATACAATGTGCTTTAACAGTTATACCCTATGGGAACCTAGCTTGTGCGACTGACTTATGCGAGATGCCCTTGTGCGATCAGATCTTGTGTGATCCGATCTTGTGCGATTGGGCTTGTGCGATCAGTTTATGTTTTTCCTTAAATCATGCAAGTCGGTTACACATTCCATGATTACACGATTCACAACAATCAATCTCCAATCAATTATCATTTACCCAAAACACAATCAAATCATGAACAACAACTATTATTCCAATCAAATCGTATCAAACATCAACAATTAAATAAAAAATCATGCACTTCTTCATGCCCAATCAAACTAAAATCAACTAAACCATTAACATGTATTCGGTCCTAGGTTATCATAAACCATTATACAATCCATCAACCAACAACAGTTCCATTCATCATATATATATATTGAAACCGAACACATATTTCCGAATCATGATTACGATGTCCAACAACATAATTCTTAGCATAAACCCTAGTTTTCGTACCAAATCATAACATCAAGTTCATAATAATCCAAATCATGGCAACTAACAAAGATGTAACACTAACCTTGAAAACCGAAGAACTAGATTAGTCGAGATGGGGAACTTCGGTTGTGGGGATTGCCGTCGAACAAGAGAGAGGAAAGGTGAGAGAGCTAGGGTTTTGCTAAACTTTGTGTGTTTTGATAAAGTGTAGGATTTATACTAACACCCTTGGTGTTATGCGAAAACAATAGGGGCCGGCCCATCCCAGGCTGCCCTTTGGGTCATGCATACGAACAAGAGTTGGGCCGAGAGAAAGGAGCGTGACAAAAGACAAAGTGTACGGCCCAAACAAGTTTGTGCGATCGGCCACATATTGTGCGACTAGGTTTGTGTTGTGCGACCGAGGATACATATTCACATTATAATTTCACATAACACGTTCAATACACATCATTCCATAAAAATCAACGTATTATATAATCACATAATGTTCATACTGGTTACATCAAATACAAAGAAAGGTTCTAGAATACGAGTTGTCACATATATACTATTTTTATTTAGGAAAATTGGCCTGTAATAATTTCTACTAGACGTTATTGGTAGTTCCATCTTTGAATATCCCCCTGTATGTCTAATCTTTAACGTATTTTTTCCTCCACTGGTCCCCTGTTAAAAAAAACTTAACGGAGTTATCAGAACTACGATACGAGTCGATTGATGTAAAACTTAACTCGAAGCATTATTTTTTCCTGCATGACACATTTTTAATTGGAAGAAGCAATCTAAGCTAAGCTAAGCTAAGCTAGGCATGCAAACGAACAACAAACCGATAATAACGGTTTCGAGAACGGAGATGCGTGATTCGCCATTGAATTTCATCTCCTGATTCTAACGATTTCATTTATCCTTTCTTCCTTGAGGAACAAATCCCCCCGCTAACTCGTATGTAAGACCTAATGCCATTAATACCACATTTTTTCTTGCAAATTGTTCACTTCTTCCCTCTAATTATTATTTCTTAATGTGAGCTTTTGTGCCTAGGGTTTATTTATAGTAATCCTCAATTACTTATGCGGAATTCTGAAGAAATTGATAGAGAATGTTTGATTTTATATAATTATATATGCATCGTGTTTATCTATGAAATTGAGGCACTACATACATGTTTAGATATAATCATATAATTTGGAATAATAAATATCTTTATATATATGATGGGGTTCATCAAATATGGGATGACGTCTCATGTTTGATCAGGTCACATTTCTTTATGGTCCCACCTTCAATTAGTGTCAAGGTCTAAGATTTGATGTATGCATGACATATGCCAAAGGTGAATAAAAAAAAAAAAGAGAGTTTTGTGTTGTGTTTTGCCAACTCACACTTTGATTTGTGTGGGATTAGTAAGAGGATCATGAATTCATGATCATGTGTCATAGGGGATTTAAGTATTCAAAGGTTGCATAGCTAGATGACCCAAATCAGTTTGTAGAAAAAACGGTAAAATGACAACAATGCCCTTAGTTTTAAACAGTTTGGAGTTGAATTTTGGAGTGTCATCAAATCTCGTCAAGACGAGAAACATGTGCTAAAGGAATGGTTTTGCTATAATCAGTGAGTTGGTTGTAGCAAGTTATGAGTGCGGTTTTGACCGGAGCTCACATAAATGAAACCATTTTTTTAAATCCTTTTAGGGGTTTCTTTATTTATCTATTTGTTAAATCTTTTGAAATTTGTGTGTAGTCCACTAACCCCCATGCTAAATCAGCATGGGGGCGTTAAACACCATGCCGTCCCACCATTCAGGAGCGCCAACAACCCTTCCGCCATCTAGTTAACGGGCATGAATGGGTTTGAGAGTTGGGGTCCACCCAAATCAACCAAGCACATTTTTTTTCTTTAATCTAATTTCTACTTAATCCACTGTATCATAGCTAATGAGTGGTTTAGTTATTGCCCTCTGCCTATGTGGCGCTGAGGTATCAGCACTTTTTGGGTAGTTTAGTCACTATACGGTTGATAGCCACCAACTGTTGTTAGGGTCCTTGTTGTCTATTAAGGTACAATTGACAGCCTGACAGTTATTTCAAATCAGACACTGTACAACCATATGGAAACTCTAGATAGTGTCCTGAAAAGACAAAAGTTGTTTGCTGATTTTTGTTTTGTTAGTATTTTCCCATTTCATCTACAGATAAAGCATAAATGTTACACAGCCACTTTGTAGTTGAATATCAAGATTTTTAAAAGAAAAAAATAAAAGCTACACAACTATAAACCTCAAAATAATTGAAGCATATGAAAGGAACTACAGTAGTCTACAGTTACTCAAAACCTGTTTGGTGCTTCTTTTTAGATCTTACAGTTGGCTCTTCATAACAGCAGTACATATTTTAGCATATTAATTTGATCTTATGATAGACAGCTGATTTGGCTACTTCCAGTTGCTTGCTGACATTGAAACTGTGTGATCCAGCTGTCTAGAGTCTGTTTAGCTCATTTAAAGAATGTTCATGTATGCATCAAAAGTAGGTGAAAAGCATTTGATTGTGTGCATTCACTATGTTCTTTTAAAGGTCATTAATAATTATGAGACTTAAGTGTAGGGTCAGTTCAGAAATGCTAGTAAAAGATTGTTAAAATACACTTCTTGAGATCGTTGCGTTGGCGAACAAGTTGCGGATAATATATAGCTCCCCTGGAACAAAGACATTAGTAATTAATCTAGAATTGGCTTTAAGTATAGGTTTGCAAAACTTTTTAAAAAAGATTAAAAAAACTGTAAAAAAATAAAAACATTTCAAATTACTCTGGCAGGTAATTTCGATTCTATTTTGCTCCTGCAGACGATGGGCAATGACTCTGAGGATGAGGATAAAACCTCTCAGGTAAACTTGTAATACTATATCACCAAATGTCCAGTAATTAATAGCTGGAAATAATTCTGTTTGTTCTTTCAGTTATGAAACATTATACTTATTTGTCACCACCAAGATGCCGCTAGGCTCTAAAGCCATGGACTTAAGAAGATAATTAATCATATAATCTTAAGCTTGTTTGTTTCCTCTTATATATTATGTGCAGACAGCAAGATCTCAGATACCGGGAGTAACGGTTGGAGTAGCCCCCTCGTTTAGAAGTGCCGAACGTGCGGAGAAACGTAAAGAGGTAGTTTCCCACTTCAGTTTGCATATAATTTTACAAGTTCCCCTAGAAATTATACATTGTTCTTTCTTTTACTATAAAGTTATAACATAACAACCTTAGAGGCTTAAAATGTTAATTTTATAGGTATGTTTCTTAAATTAGAAATGGGTCGCCTCTATTCTATTTTTATTTTTTAGTACTTTTATTGTAATTTGAACTTTATAAAAGTGCTATAAATAGGAAAACATTTATTTTATAATATTGAGAAACAATGATAAGCAAAAACTATTATATAGAGTTTTAGCAACTCAGGCTTCACATTGATTGTTTAAATAACACGATTTATTCTTCTACCTGTCATTTTTTTCCTAGTTCAATATGAAGATAGAGCAAAAGCAGGAAGCTTTGGAGGCAGAGACAAGGGAAAATATAATAAGAAAAATGGTAACCTATTGCTATATAGGTCAATTTGGTTAGATATGACTTCGAACAAGTCGATTTTGGTTAGACTTGACTTCAAACGGGTCACGGGTCAAATGCCCAATTTTGTAAAATATATGTCTAAAGATTGAACAGTCAACTCGGGTTGAAATATTACATATCACTAGGGGTGTAAACCAGCCCAGAGGCTTGAGAGCTACTCGGGATCGGCTCGGTTAAAAGCTCGAACGAGTAGAGCCTTAACGAACCCGAGCTCGAGCCTGAAATACAACTCGCTTAGTTACCGAGCCGGAGCTTGAGCCTCAAATACAAAGCTCGTTTAGGCTCGTGAGCCTAAAAGAGCCCAAACAAAATTTAGGTTTTTTTTTAATATATTATAATGATAATGATGATTATAACCCAATCCTAAAAAGTCCAAGTCGGTTTCAACTTAGGACCATATGATTTAAACTAATAACATTGGTGAGCTGAGCTCGAGCCGAGCTTTGGCTCGTTTAAGCGATATCGAAGCGAGCATGAGCCAAGATTTTGGCCCGTTTGAGTTTGTTCTCAAAATAGCTCGAGCCGTGCTCGAGCTTTGGGTTTTACTTGCAAGCCGAGCTCGAGCTCAAATAAGTAGACTTGAGCCGAGCCGAGCTCGAGCTTCAAAAACATGACGAGCTGAGCTCGGGCCTAGCGGGCGCGGGCTCGGCTCGTTTATACCCCTACGTATCAGAGTGTGTTTAAATACTTATAGTCTGCTATATATATATATTTTTTAATCTCAAAGAAAGATTAGTATTTTTCTTGAAAATGTTAATGTTAGGCGGAGGAACAAGCAGCTCTAAAGGAACTGAGAAAGAGCATGGTTGTTAAAGCACATCCTGTTCCAAGCTTTTACCGTGAAGGACCTCCACCAAAATTTGAACCAAAAAAGGTACTTCATTTTTCTTACTTTATGTTATCATTTTACACTAATATATAACATACTACTTGTGCTTATTTCTTTTGCATAGTGGATGTATATCTTGAATCTAGTATTTAGAAATAGTAGAACGTTTACAGTTACCGTTGACTCGTGCCAAATCACCAAAGTTGACCCGGGGAAGTAGCTGCAACGATTCACACCATTTGATCATTGACGACAAGTGTTCATCTTCACGTAATGTACCACTCAAGGGACGCCGTTGCATAACTCCAAATTCTAACCGGAACAAATAATTACAAAGTTAAGGAACATTGTTGCCCCAACACCTGTAAAACTCCATCTTGTAAGTCATTCAAGTAGTTGCTTGGTCATGACTTAGGTTTTGAATTTGGTTGCCTTTTCATGAGAAGCAGATTGGCGCAAATGTGCCGTTGTAATTTGTAAGTGCATCTAAGTTTTGGGATATTGTTTTTTGTATAAAGTTAACTCTTATAGACCATTGACATGTAACAATATATACTAGTCGTGGTAGAACACAACCATCTACAACTATCTTAGTTATAATTAATGTA
Source organism: Helianthus tuberosus (assembly GCA_030545235.1). NCBI lineage: Eukaryota > Viridiplantae > Streptophyta > Magnoliopsida > Asterales > Asteraceae > Helianthus > Helianthus tuberosus. The sequence goes on along the minus strand of CM060431.1, from coordinate 104,455,680 downwards.
TTCATCTTCCTGTATGCATAACACATAGACAAATACCGTATAATATATAGCAAACATACCTGCATACATTTCAAATATACAATTTAGGGTAACATGTATATCCTACAAGTGTTTTGGAGCCGAGGGTCTCTCTGGAAGCAGCCTCTCTATCCCTAGGGATAGAGGCAAGGTCTGTCTACATCCCACCCTCCCCAGACCCTATAAGTAGCTTTGCTAGTTGTGGGATTTACTGGGTATGGTTGTTGTTGTTGTTGTTTATGTATATCCTACAAGTCTCATAATGCATTAGATTAGTTTTTAATCCTATTATATAAGAATGGTAAATACAAACACACATGTGTCTACATGGTTTGCTTGTACTCAAACTACCACAAATACCTACTATTTGCTCCTCTTGACACAACAATGATTACATCATGCCAGACAAGTACCATGTGTTCACAATAACACAAGGCTGATGTAGTTGTCAACACACTATACACATGATATTGTTGTTACCACAAAATGTCTCAAATTACAAACCTTGGTCCAAATAACACACAAGCACACAAACACATGTATATTTGCGGTTGAAGACTTTAAAAGGATTTACATTGTGTAAGTTGTGATCGGATATGCAGATAAAATAACTAACAATATAGTATATGCGTTTAAGCGCCATATGTAGAACCATCTTGAGTCTCTCTTATTCTTCTTTACTTGCTTAGATATTTTACTTTAGAAAATATGCACCACCAGTGGCGGAACCGGAACTTCTTTGTTAGGGGGTCATCACAAGACTCTCTTTTCTGCCGGCTACATCTAGAGAGTCTAAAACATGTTTTTTCCTAGAAAAATCTTAGATTGTACATATAAGAATCTTACAAATTTCTATGTCGGGGGGTCAGCGGACCCTCTTGACCCCCTCTAGTTCCGCCCCTGTGCACCACAAATTATATGAGTACATAAAGGTTTTATACCCAAAAAATAATTTATTTATTTAGAAACTCTCATGCAAGATGCAACATATAAATTATATACCATATACTAAACGTCTTGTGAAAAGTCTAGTTAAACTCATAATTCACCTTTAATTTCCAATTATATAGCAAGGTTATGACTTATAATTACTTAAATCACCATTAAAAGATGTCAATGTCTCCGCTTCTTTTATGAATTTGCAAACCGATCACATCCTTCAAGGGTTCAAGTAATTAACTAATCAAGTCTTCTTTTTTAAGAGTGACTTTTTATGTACATGACTTAGCTGTTACCGGGAGTTTGTCAAAAACAAACTCCCGTCAGCCCCGCACTTGAGGACGTGATGTTCTATCGGGCCCCGGCCCCCGCGCAAGCTGATCTTCCCCCGGAAACCATACTGCCTCCACACGAGAGACTCGCTAGGGTAACAGCTGGGTAAAACCGGGTGTGCCCTCAGGACCGCACCATGCCTCGGTAGGATATGATCCATCATTGGGACTCCCCCCCCCCCCCCCCTCCCAAATGCAGCAACCAGGAGTCGAACCGGCAACCTCCCAAGGAGGAAACCGGCCCAACCAACCACATGGAAACCAACTGGGCTAGGGAAGGGGATATTAACTAATCAAGTCTAGCAAGGGAATTTTTTAAGTTTGCTCAAAATCTCAAATGGTCAAAATGAGCCCAAATCCGAAAGTTGGGCCCAAAAGGCATATCATGATCTTTTGGTAATTACATTCTTAAAAGTAAATCATTCTTAACTAATTCATTTTATCGATTTGCAAGATTCCTGTCTTTGCAAAAAGACAAAATTGCAGAAAACAACTTTTATGTTTGCCTCAAATTGCACTTTATACCTTTCACTATGAAATCAACAAAGACCAACCATGTTTTATTATACCCTATAACCTTTAGCACTAACCACGTCAAAAAAATCAGTTAAATGGACTCACATGCCTTGCACATGAGGGTATTTAAGTCTTTTACTTTTAAATTAAAACACTACTTTTTTTATTAATAAAAACTCACTTGCACCGCACCGCACCGCACCCCATCCTCACCCTACCTTCTCTCTCCCTTTAAGTTCCACATGCATGTATAATCCAACTCGGTATGTGAATAAGTTGACATAAATTTAATTTACTAATTGTACACCTTCCAATGGAAATTCAATATACGTTCATTCGTTAACCATATATTTATAAAAACCGATAAATAATAACCTTGTTCCTAACTAATTAAAGTGAGTTTTTAAATTTTACATATTAACTAGCTTAATCAACTCATGATTTATATTGCTCAAAGGAGACCAGTTTACGATAACAATTAGAGGTCGATTCTCCATTTTGATTGCTATTACAAACTTTCTATGGTAACAATTGGAGGTCGATTCTTAATTTGAATTGATATTACAAACTTTCTGATATAAATTGAATTTGGACTTGATTAATATTTGTTTTCATTCAATTGAGATGATTATATGTGACCTGGATTTAACATGAATGTAGATGAAGTTAGTGTAGTGGACTTAGATTGCAACAACATAGAAACCTTGGTATGTAAATTACAAAACTTTTAGTTTTTGTTAAATATAGCAATAAGCACTAAACCTCGGGGACCAAAACGACAATTTACTCTTGACAAATACGGGTCATGAAAACGTTGACGCATCTAGAGGGTGTTTGGGTTAGCTTATTTTGGAAGAACTTATAACTTATTGACTTATAAAAGTTAATAAGATGTTTTTATAGTGTTTGGGTTAGCTTAGTAAGTTGTTTTTATGTGTTGAGAAGTTGAAAATGATAAGTTAACTAGGTTTAACCCCCCGCCGCGTTGCGGCCGGGGCTTACAAAGCAAGAACAATAGAAGAATGCTCGGCGTTCGGTTTCACATAAGTTAGAAGCCAATTGTTTGTTACATTCCGCTTACCGGTTGTGTAATCGAGGAAGAGAACCACCATCGATCATTAACCTAAAGGTTAGAAATCAACTTACGAAACTGATAGACGGTGGCAAGATCTGCATCATTATCGGCCTCATACCTTACCAACAACAACCTGAGATATTGAAGAAGAATGATTCAAAACTTGGTTCATCTATCTTACAATATTTATTGTTTAAGCTCTAAATACCAACAGATCTCACAAATATATTATAAGCAAGTGCAAATTAATACAAAGCAAGAACAATAGAAGAATGCTCGGCGTTCGGTTTCACATAAGTTAGAAGCCAATTGTTTGTTACATTCCGCTTACCGGTTGTGTAATCGAGGAAGAGAACCACCATCGATCATTAACCTAAAGGTTAGAAATCAACTTACGAAACTGATAGACGGTGGCAAGATCTGCATCATTATCGGCCTCATACCTTACCAACAACAACCTGAGATATTGAAGAAGAATGATTCAAAACTTGGTTCATCTATCTTACAATATTTATTGTTTAAGCTCTAAATACCAACAGATCTCACAAATATATTATAAGCAAGTGCAAATTAATACAAAGCAAGAACAATAGAAGAATGCTCGGCGTTCGGTTTCACATAAGTTAGAAGCCAATTGTTTGTTACATTCCGCTTACTGGTTGTGTAATCGAGGAAGAGAACCACCATCGATCATTAACCTAAAGGTTAGAAATCAACTTACGAAACTGATAGACGGTAGCAAGTTCTGCATCATTATCGGCCTCATACCTTACCAACAACAACCTGAGATATTGAAGAAGAATGATTCAAAACTTGGTTCATCTATCTTACAATATTTATTGTTTAAGCTCTAAATACCAACAGATCTCACAAATATATTATAAGCAAGTGCAAATTAATACAAAGCAAGAACAATAGAAGAATGCTCGGCGTTCGGTTTCACATAAGTTAGAAGCCAATTGTTTGTTACATTCCGCTTACCGGTTGTGTAATCGAGGAAGAGAACCACCATCGATCATTAACCTAAAGGTTAGAAATCAACTTACGAAACTGATAGACGGTGGCAAGATCTGCATCATTATCGGCCTCATACCTTACCAACAACAACCTGAGATATTGAAGAAGAATGATTCAAAACTTGGTTCATCTATCTTACAATATTTATTGTTTAAGCTCTAAATACCAACAGATCTCACAAATATATTATAAGCAAGTGCAAATTAATACAAAGCAAGAACAATAGAAGAATGCTCGGCGTTCGGTTTCACATAAGTTAGAAGCCAATTGTTTGTTACATTCCGCTTACTGGTTGTGTAATCGAGGAAGAGAACCACCATCGATCATTAACCTAAAGGTTAGAAATCAACTTACGAAACTGATAGACGGTAGCAAGATCTGCATCATTATCGGCCTCATACCTTACCAACAACAACCTGAGATATTGAAGAAGAATGATTCAAAACTTGGTTCATCTATCTTACAATATTTATTGTTTAAGCTCTAAATACCAACAGATCTCACAAATATATTATAAGCAAGTGCAAATTAATACAAAGCAAGAACAATAGAAGAATGCTCGGCGTTCGGTTTCACATAAGTTAGAAGCCAATTGTTTGTTACATTCCGCTTACCGGTTGTGTAATCGAGGAAGAGAACCACCATCGATCATTAACCTAAAGGTTAGAAATCAACTTACGAAACTGATAGACGGTGGCAAGATCTGCATCATTATCGGCCTCATACCTTACCAACAACAACCTGAGATATTGAAGAAGAATGATTCAAAACTTGGTTCATCTATCTTACAATATTTATTGTTTAAGCTCTAAATACCAACAGATCTCACAAATATATTATAAGCAAGTGCAAATTAATACAAAGCAAGAACAATAGAAGAATGCTCGGCGTTCGGTTTCACATAAGTTAGAAGCCAATTGTTTGTTACATTCCGCTTACTGGTTGTGTAATCGAGGAAGAGAACCACCATCGATCATTAACCTAAAGGTTAGAAATCAACTTACGAAACTGATAGACGGTAGCAAGATCTGCATCATTATCGGCCTCATACCTTACCAACAACAACCTGAGATATTGAAGAAGAATGATTCAAAACTTGGTTCATCTATCTTACAATATTTATTGTTTAAGCTCTAAATACCAACAGATCTCACAAATATATTATAAGCAAGTGCAAATTAATACAAAGCAAGAACAATAGAAGAATGCTCGGCGTTCGGTTTCACATAAGTTAGAAGCCAATTGTTTGTTACATTCCGCTTACCGGTTGTGTAATCGAGGAAGAGAACCACCATCGATCATTAACCTAAAGGTTAGAAATCAACTTACGAAACTGATAGACGGTGGCAAGATCTGCATCATTATCGGCCTCATACCTTACCAACAACAACCTGAGATATTGAAGAAGAATGATTCAAAACTTGGTTCATCTATCTTACAATATTTATTGTTTAAGCTCTAAATACCAACAGATCTCACAAATATATTATAAGCAAGTGCAAATTAATACAAAGCAAGAACAATAGAAGAATGCTCGGCGTTCGGTTTCACATAAGTTAGAAGCCAATTGTTTGTTACATTCCGCTTACTGGTTGTGTAATCGAGGAAGAGAACCACCATCGATCATTAACCTAAAGGTTAGAAATCAACTTACGAAACTGATAGACGGTAGCAAGATCTGCATCATTATCGGCCTCATACCTTACCAACAACAACCTGAGATATTGAAGAAGAATGATTCAAAACTTGGTTCATCTATCTTACAATATTTATTGTTTAAGCTCTAAATACCAACAGATCTCACAAATATATTATAAGCAAGTGCAAATTAATACGTAACGGGTATAAAGAAAAAACTGACACATGTAATCAAAAGAGATGAATTAAAGATTTTGAAAAAAAGGAAAAAGGAAACCTCTGGCTCGTTACCCAAAGAAGTTTACATTTAAACGTAGACTAACTCGAATTTATACCGAAACGTACATAAACTATGCACGTTAAAAATGATTTTTAACGAAAATGTATTATATTTGACCTAACTCGTTTCCTAAAAACGTTTACGTCGAAACGTAGAGCAAATCGAATTTATACTAAGGCGTCCATAAAAATATGCTCGTAAAAAATAGTTTTATAAGTAAATGAAGTATAAGGCTAAACTTGAAACAAACTATTAGTATAAAACTTAATAAAATTACCTAAAAGTGTGCCAAGTAGCATGAATGGCACACCACTGTCAGCGACCACCAACATCGGAAAAGCTTGTAAAAACAAAATAAATAAAAAAGGAAAAAATAACACCGATCGAAAAGTAGACGTAAATCGTTGAACAGCACAACCCGTTTTGGCGTGTCAATGCTAAGAAATTAGACCGAAGCGTAAGCGTAAAATGTAGAAAAGAATAACAAAGTCGAATTAGGACCAGCGGGTTACGACGAACCTGTCAAACGGGAAGAAAAAAGCCGCGTTGCGACGGACCTGTAAAACAGGAAAAAATATACGAAAAAAACGTGGAATCTCACACGCACATTGCGGCATGTTAACTCACAAAATTTAGAACGAAACGTAAAACGAAAAAATTGTGAAGATTAAAAGTTTGGGGACCAAAGTTGAAAAAAAAATTTGATGGGTTAATTTTGAAAAGATGAAAAGTTTGGATTAAGAGTAAAAAAAATCTAAGGGGCTAATATGAAAAGGAAGAAAACCTTTGGGTTACAAATGAAAAATTAACTTTTTTTTTTGGGAAACTCCCCATGCATAAGGTATAACACCTTAATGCCAAAACAAGTTACTAATTTATAGTTGGTAAATATTTGTAAGTTAATAAGTTGTTTTTGAGCCAATGGTCTCTAGCTCAAGTGGTAGGAGGACTTGAGTTGTTCATTGAAGCCTCAAGTTCAATTCTCATTTGGTGCAAAAAAGGAGCGAGACACTGGTGGGCAGCGATAGGGAAACCCAAGGAAACATGGGTTCGATCCTTGAGCTAAACGGGTTTTACTGGTAATTTACTGTCGTGCCTTCGGACGTGTGGGTTATTGGGTTTTCCCAGGAATTGATGGTGGACGACTCGGGTTACTCTAGGAGTACTCCGTTTGTCTAGTGGATGTTCTAAGAGTAAACATGGGTTCGATCCTTGAGCCAAACGGGTTTTACTGGCAATTTACTGTCGTGCCTTCGGACGGGTGGGTTATTGGGTTTTCCCAGGAATTGATGGTGGACGACTCGGGTTACTCTCGGAGTACTCCGTTTGTCCAGTGGATGTTCTGAGAGTGCTCGAGATTGATTTGTTTGCCGTTTAAAAAAAAACAAGCTGTATTTGAGAAGGAATCCCAAACAACCCCCTAGTTTAGTTTGAAAGTTCTGGATATAAAACCCCTAACTTCTCGAAAGCCCCCAATTTAGGGTTTAACAAACGCAACACTCGTGAACTCTCCTCTACAACATGGCTCCAGATGCTTCCGATGCTCTTGCAGGTTCACCACTCAATCTATACATATTAATCACATCTTCTCTATTCACCTAACCGATCTCCCAATTTCGATTTCAGTGAGAGAAAAAGTTCAACAGTTGTTGAACGCTGCAGTTACCGGAAACCTCGATTTCTTGAAGAGTAAGTTTCTTTTTCCACAATCAATTGAGATAATAATTCTCATTATTGGTAGATATTTATATGTTATATGTATGGTTATGGTGAAATTGATAGGTGTAGCTGCACAGTTAGATGATGGAAAAGGATTATCGCAGACGGTGGCGAATGTTAAGGATGCGAATAAACGAGGAGCTTTGCATTTTGCTGCAAGAGAGGGGCAGACTGAGGTTTGCAAGTATTTGCGTGAGGAATTGAAACTTGATGTGAATGTTAAAGATGAGGATGGTAATTAGTTTTTTGTTTGTTAAGTTTGATTTAATAATTCAATATGGAAGTAAAGTTTTACGATTATTGAAGTATATTATTTACAGGTGAGACACCTCTTATTCATGCTGCAAGGCAAGGGCATGTTACTACTGCTAAATACCTCATCGAACATGGGGCTGATCCTTCGCTATCGAGTGAATTAGGAGCTACGGCTCTGCATCATGTTGCCGGAATAGGTGAGTTGTTATATCATGTTGCCTTTACTGATGGACTAGATTCGAGTGTTATATTATAAGATGAGCTTGTTTAAAGAAACCAAAGATATTATTTTGTTTATGGGGAAGTTTGGAATGAGTTTATGGGACTAAATGTTTGCAGGACACATTGAGTTGATGGAGTTATTGATCTCACATGGTGTTGATGTTAATTCACAAAGTGAGTCTGGTACCCCGCTGATTTGGGCTGCTGGTCATGGACAACAAGATGCTTTAAAACTTCTACTAAAACACAAGGCTGATGTAAGGCTTTAATGATGGTTGTTTCTTTTGTATTTTATATTATGTTCTTTTGAAAGTTTAATGTGTTGTTATAGCTTTGCTAGGTGGATATCATATTTATCTCATGGATGCTTAGAACAATACTTGATATCTGGGGTTTGTTTTATAAAACTGAATAAATCAGTGTTAAATAAGTAAGTTTGGATGATCTAGAGAATAGAGATTGCTTGAATTGGTGTTGAATGGAAAATGATTGATTTCAACTTTCAAATGATTGATCCACATCCCCACATGCTGTGATATGTCATACATGTTGAATGAATGAATGATCCTATAGGGTCTGTTTTTCATGACTTTTTGAAACATTAGTGGACTTTGCTGGATCCTTTTATGACATTCTTTCTTGCTTTACACAAACATCATCAGGACACAAAAACTTAGAACCAATAAAACGAAAGATATGAGAAGATGAAGAAAGTTTACATGAACTCTTTACTGGGACGCAAAAACACGAACTCGTTTTTTAATGTTGCATGTAGTATATATATGATATGTGTTTACACCTGTATTTACAAGTTATTAAACCGTGGTGATTGTTTTGCAGCCTAATATTGAAACTGATGATGGCATTACTCCTTTGCTGTCAGCTGTAGCTGCAGGCTCACTCCAATGTTTAGAGCTGTTAATTCAGGTACACCCATTTCTATACTACCAGACTGTATATATGTCTACTACTCACCCTAGGTAGACGAGTGTTTCTTTCTAAGCTATTATATGTAAGAACTATAATTATGCATCATATCTCAAAATGCAGTGTCATGCCTATATTTAAACTTCAAGTGTTCATCATAGGTTTATTTGTCAAGTGTTAGTTAGTAGTACTTACTTGTGTTGGACTACAGGCAGGTGCTAAAGTAAATATTATTGCTGGTGGAGCAACCCCACTACATATCGCCGCTGATATTGGTAACTCAGAATTGATCACATGCTTGCTTAAAGCTGGCGCTGATCCCAATATGACCGATGAGGTGAGCCTTAAGAAAGTAGCCACTCTTATTTTTAGAAATTCAATTTTTTAATCATTTGTTGGTAGCTACTTCACTGTCACTTTTTCGGTCCCCATTTGGTAAAAATATCGGCTCCTTTTATTCTCTTGCTATTTTAGGATGGCTTAAAGCCTGTACAAGTTGCAGCTGCTCGAGGTAACCGGGCTGCTGTTGAGATGCTTTTACCACTATCATCTCAAGTGGAAACCGTTAAAGATTGGACAGTTGATGGTATAATCAACCATATGCAGTCCGAAGGTGCTAAAGAACAGGTACTTAAATATATGTATGTATGTTTCGACATATATCAAATGGTATCATCGTGCGGTGTTAATTTAACCACATTTTGAGGTAATTCTCTTAGGAAGTAGAAAGAAATACAAGAGATATTCCAACCAATTCGCCAAGGGATGCTACTGTTTCAACCAAAGAAATACCCAAGGTATCATTTTGTCTTTTTTCTTTAACACTAAAGATTGTTTTAGTATAAATCTAAGCTTGTAAATAACAGAAATTCGTTTTCGTTATGACATTAAAGTGTTGGCCATGTTTGCAGGTGTCAGCGGAAGCAAAGAAAAAAGCCGCTGAAGCCAAATCAAGAGCAGATGATGCTTTCAGACGGAAGGAATATCAGATAGCTGTAGATGCTTATACTCAGGTATGTTTTTTATAACAAATCAAAAGGATATTGTTTGCTTTTAAAATCTAATCTTTTCATGCTGGCCATAAAACAGGCAATTGATTTTGACTCGAGTGACGCTACGTTGTTATCAAATCGTAGTCTCTGTTGGATGCGCCTTGGACAAGCTGACCGGGCGTTAACTGATGCACAAGCGTGTAGGGAATTGAGACCCAACTGGCAGAAAGCTTGGTATAGAGAGGGTTCAGCTTTGCGTTTGATGCAGGCATGCACTGTTCTTCATTTAATCTAAAATATTTTTCTTAGTTTTTTGAGTTAAATGTCAATTTCGCCCGAGGTTTGGCCAGTTTTGTGGCTTTCGTCCAAAGGTTTGTTATTTCGCATCTGGATCCAAAAGGTTTGAAATTTTGTCATTTTCATCCGACTCGTTAACCCCATCCATTTTTCTCTGTTTTGTCAGGGGTATTTCAGTTTTTTTGCTAACTTGAAAGGGTATCTTTTGTAACTGTTCGTGTTCCTGCGACAATGAAGTCTTTTAAGTTTTAAGTTAACAAAAAAGTCGTAAATACCCCTGACTTAACGAAGAAAAATGGATGGAGTTAACGAGCCGGATGAAAATGGCAAGGTTTCAAACCTTTTGTTTTGGATCCAGATGCGAAAAAACAAACCTTTGAACGAAAGCCACAAAACTGGCCAAACCTCAGGGGCGAAAATGACATTTACTCTGTTTTTTTTCATCTAAAGTTTTATACCATTATTTTCTCTCTCTGTTGCAGAAATTTGATGAAGCAGCAAATGCGTTTTATGAGGGTGTTAAGCTTGACCCTGAAAATACGGAACTTGTACATGCTTTCAGGCAATGTTCTAATTACCTACACATTACTTATATTGTTACAAAACAGTCTGTTAGTTTCTGTAAAATGGTAGAAGTATCACATAACCTTTGTATTTCAGTGTATGAAACTATTTAATTAGTGACATACGGAAAAGAACGTTACATATAACTATAACACTTTATATGGGTGAATCGTTGAACTGGTCATTCTGATGATTGGTTATAGAATCTGGTCATTGATCTCATTTATTCTTCTTTCTGTTTTCTAATATCGGGTATTTTGGATGTTGTGGATAGAAATAAAATCGTTTTTTTGTGTACTATCTCTGATGGGGCTATGTTCTTGTCATCTTACAGGGAAGCAGTTGAAGCTGGAAGACAATTTCACGGTGTTAACAAGGAAAAATAGGGTGTGTAGCTTCATTAATATATTAAATGTTTTTTTTTAAATATAATGTTATGCAATGAAGTGTATCCTTCACTCTTCTATGTCTATTGAAAAATCTTTGAATGAATTGCAGGAATGATCTAGTCCCTCTAGCACCCAGATCGACGATCAATGACGTTGATAATGTATGTTTAGTTGGCAGTTAGTGCGGTCTTCATTTTTGATCTGTTTTGTTTGAATGAAAAGTGTTTTTATATCTCAGATGATTATATGAGGTGTTTGCGTCGTGACTAAAGTTTTCTACTCGTCGTGTACATTATGGTGGTTTTAAATTGCCTGTGTACTATATGATTTGTTTTGATTTAGTATGGGTCTTATGTATTTCTGCGAGTTTCTTTAGGTTAACTCGGCAAACCAAACTGGCTGGGTTTGCTGAGCTTCCGGCTTGGATTGTTTTTAGTTCTTTAAAACCATTGGTTTGCATTTAAAGAATTAAAGCTGGAAATAAGATTGTTTATACTGGGTGAATTTTAGTTGATTTTAACAGTAATAAGCAACAAGCTATACTAATTGGCCCCCCGAATGTTTCGGTTAGAAGTGTAATATTTCCGATTTGAATGAATGAAGATTACGTAGGTTTATTTGGAGTTATTATTGTTTGAACTGAACCGAATCGAATATCCGATCCGGACATATAACCCGAAACATAGCAATAGGACAATTTTTTTTGGTCCCATGACTTTCCGGCCCCCCGGGAACTTTTGGTCAAGCTCCGCCATTGAGACTCAGGTTATCCCCTTGCATGAACCTAGAACAAAAGTATCCTCGGACGATCCCTTATAGGAGAACTCCAAAACAGGCTTCTTTTTCACGCTCCTAGCACCTTTTGTTACATGCAAAAAACTGATTTTGCATTGTTTCTTTTTATTGCATTCAAACATGATTGGCGTGGGTTCTTCTTTGACATGAATGGCTTGGAGGTAAGGATCTTTGAGCCATAATTTGCATACACACCGGAAACAAGCCAATGATTTGATTGGCAATCTTGACAAAAGTCCGTATATAGGTATTGACTTTCACTATTTGCAAAAGAATCAAGCAAAAACCAACAAATCAAACGATGACAAGTATGGTCTACCGGTCTATACGGCCCCTCGTTAGTCGGCCAGAACACTAAAAAGCTACAAGTAGATCTCACATCTCACCCAACCACAAGATGACACATGCCATTCATGGCAAACCTACTAAGGCTTTGCAATTACTTGCTAACTTAACATACAATATTTTTTTTTTATAGAAGATGATTATATGTGGCGTTAGGCTTGTGACTAAAGTTTTCTATCCGCGGGTACATTATGATGGTTTCAATCGCATGTACTATATATGATTGCTTTGATTTAGTACCGGTTTTCTTTATTTCTGTTAATTTCTTTAGGTTAACTCGAAAACAAATGGACTGAAAACAAAATTCAAGGTTAAACTGATATTAATGATAATTGTAGTAGATACGAGGAAACATAAACAAGAATTTATATTTTGTTTTTAATCGAACCCGCACTTGTGTGGATCGAAAAGAAGCTGCTTCGGTACATGCGGATATTTGCTAAACGTCCATCATCCCAATCAACTTGTCGCAAATTACAACTTTTCTCAGTGTAAACAAACAACCGATCCCCTCTACTGGAGGCCAACAATATGTCCCCATCTTTGTTCAAACAACCCGAAACCAACGCATAATCCGGCAACAGATCAAGATCAAACCAACAACGCAACACCCATCCTTCCGGCTTCAATATCCACAATTTGATATGAATGCCATTACACCTATATGCAATTCCAACTTCACCATTTAAATCAACCAACTGATCATAGTTAACGTCCCGATCGCCCTCTTTTAGTTTAGGAGTGTCTGTTAACCCGAATTTCTCCAACTTCACATCAAACCACACTATTTTTCTTCCATCTTTGTATGACCAAAACTTATGACGACTAGCCAACCAATGCAAACGTCCATGCGCAAATACACCTTCACCGCTTATTGGATAAGCTGGGATTCGCGCTATCTCTCGCCATTCGCTTGACCTCGAGTAACTATGAACCATGGTGCATAGTTGTGGCTTAATGTATTGTAACGACGGCTCTTTAAGAATAACAAACACCGTCTTTAAAGTGTTGGTGGAATCATCAAAACCTATCCCCGCTGCCTCGTGTCGACTGAACATGCGCATATGAGGACTAATCTTGATGGGTGGCAAATTGTAGCATTCTTTTCTAATAGGGTCTATAAGCATAAGAAAGATGCCATCGAAGTGTTTTCGATAACAGGCCAGGGTTAGCCCATTGCATGAACCTAGAACCAGGGTCTTGTGGCACGAACCCGTAAAACAAAAATCCAAAACCGGGTTCTTTCTCACTGTCGTAGTACCTTGGACTAGACGCAAAAAACTGAGTTCGCATTGTTTCATGTGATTAAAATACTGAGATTTTTGGAACATGATTGGCGTGGGTTCTTCTTGGACATGAATGGCTTGAAGGTACGGATCGTTGATGTATTTGAGCCATGGTTTGCATACACACCGGAAACGAGCCAATGATTTGATCGGCAATCTTGACAAGATTGTGTATATGATTTCTGGTGGAAACTGTTCCGCCATTGACTTCAAGGTCGCAGGCTGAATGTTAAAGGGTTTATTGTGCGTTTGATGAATGATACTTATATAATGGATTGAATTAGGGTTCACGTACACAAGAAAGTTATGAAAATACACGAAACTTAGCCCCCAAGTCGTCGTACTTCTACATAAATCAAATAACATACCAAACCTTAGATTTATACAAAAAACGAGTAATTACTAAATTTTAATAAATAATAAATAAATATCTATTCAATCTAACTTATAAGAACATGTATAGTGGTGAAGAAAAATAGTGCCCCCACCATGGGGCATTATCTGATACGTGTCATCATAGTCAGCATTGGGCATTATAGCAAAAGTGGTTTAGTGAGGCATTATTCCAATAATGCCCATTCCAATCATTAAAAAGGATTAAAAAAAAATGAAACTTATTTAAAAAGCTTTTTGGTCAGACGTGTCAGCCCACTTGGACCACTATACTACTTCCCATTGGTCAGTCAAATTGGACCACTTGTATCTTTGAGCGTTTTATATAAAACGCCGGGCTCCTTTTTTTTCAAAAAAAATTCAAAATAACGCCCTATGTAATGGGTGGGGAGGCGTTTTCGGGCGTTTTTTTTTAATTTAAAAAAAAAAACGCCACACTACACATGGTCTAATAAAAGACTCAAAAAATGACACATGTCATTCTCTCCTTCAACCTCATAAATTTTATTTTTATTTGTTTAATAAATTTCTTTTAATATTAATATTAATTAATAACCAATATATAGATATCACTTATTTTTATCCTTATCTTTATCTAAAAATTAATAAATAACTTCAATTTTGCAATTTAGACCCTTTATTTTTTGCTTTTAACCCAAAGTTTTTCATCTTTTACATTTAATCCTAACTCTTTTTTATTTTCAAATTTGGTCCACCATACTTTTCATCTTTCCCAAGTTTTTCGTTTCGTTCTAAATTTTTTGAGTTAACGCACCGCAACGTGCGTGTGGGGTTCAACATTTTTTCATATATTTTTTTCCCGTTTGACTGGCCCGTCGCGTCACATCTATTTTTCTGCGTTTGACAAGTTCATCCAACACGCGGGTCCTGGATGGGCTTAGTTATTTTTTCTATGATTTACGTTTCGGTTTAATTTATCAGCAATGAGCGTGCATCATTCAAAGATTTTACGTCTGCTTTTCGCTCGGCGTTATTTTTTCCCGTTTTATTTATTTTGTTTTTACGAGCTTTTCTGATGTTGGTGGTCGCTAACAATGGTATAGTATTGTTACTACTTAACACAGCTTTATGATAACCACTGCAACGCATGGGCTTAATACTAGTATAATAATAAGAAGAAGAATAAAGTGTGAATTGTTTCGGAAAATATTCTTTTTATTAAATTATTCCATATATAAATAAGCAACTTTTTAGTGCATTATAAGTTGTACATTGTGCTTTAGGCATTTTCCCAAAAAAAAACCTTGATTTTTTAGTTTTAACCCAAAGGTTTTTACCTTTTTACAATTTTAACCCTACATAATTTGTTTTTTTAACTTTAACCAAAAACTTTTCATTATTTGCAATTTAACTTTTGTAACTTATACTTTTCATTTTCGTAAATTTTCGTTTTACGTATAGTTCTAAATTTTTCGAGTTAATACGACGCAACGTGCATGTGTGGTTCAACGTTTTTACCTCTATTTTCCCATGTTTGACAGGTTCGTCGCAACACGCATACCCTAGGTCGAGTCAGTGTTGGTGGACGATGACGGTTGTGTGACATTAGTACTATTTGACATCATTTTACGCCCTGCCGCAACACGGAGTGTTCTTTGGGGGGTTTTCAAAGAAAAAATGGTTATGCATATGGTTGTCGTAACGTTGGCTTTGGGGGTTTTCCAAAAAAAATGATTTTTTTTTTACTTTTTACCCAAAAATATTTCATAAATTACTTTTAACCCAAAACTATTTGTTTTATTACTTCTAACACAAAACTTTTTATCTTTTGCAATTTATCCTCATAACTTTTTTTACTTTCAACTTTGGTCCTTTATAGTTTTCATTTTCCACAAATTTTTCGCTTTATGCTTGGTTCTAAATTTTGTGACTTAACACATCGCAACGTGTGTCTTTAGTTTAACGTTTTTACGTTTCGTTCTAAATTTTGCAAGTTAACACGACGCAACGTGCGTGTGTGGGTGAATGTTTTTACATCGTCTATTTTTCCCCGTTTGACAGGTTTAACATAATATGCGGGTCCTAGATCGACTTAGTTATAACTAAAGAATTCCCGCCGCATTGCGGCGGGTCGCAATCCTAGTTGTTTTTAAATTACTAATATAAAACTAATTAAGGCTGGCTAAGTTAAAAGATTTTTTATTTTTTATTTTTTACTTTTAGTTGGGGTTTGAATGTAAACAAATGGTTTTTCGTTAGTTTTTTTTAGGGTTCTAATATTAACACATGGGAAAACTTATTTACACATGGAGTATACGGGCCGTATACTGTTATACGGCCCGTATGGAATAAGAACAACTGACAAAGTCTGTTGGCACAAACTTTGTCAGTTGTTTTTATTCCATACGGGTCGTATAACAGCATACGGCTGTTGGCACAGACTTTGTCAGTTGTTTTTATTCCATACGGGCCGTATAACAGTATACGGCCCGTATACACCATGTGTAAATAAGTTTGCCTGGTCGTATACAATGTATACGAACGTGTATACGGGCCGTATACTCTTATACGGCCCGTATGGAACGAAAAATTTGATTTTTCAAGTATTTAAGAGATTTAAGGTGTAAATCACACTAGATATTTTACAGTCGTGAGGTGCTCAAACCTTTCTAAAAGTAGAAAAACTAAAACATTAACAAGTAACAAAGATTGAAGAACAAGAAAACGTGTCGTATGACTGTAATAAAACGGAAGCTATCAACGCGGAATTACGGGCATGGTGTTATTCTTTATTTAATATTTATAGAATAAAAGGAAGGGTGAGACATTTGATGAGAGTTGTAAGTAGTCTGAATAAAACGGAAGCTATCAACGCGGGATTACGGACATGCGTTTAATTCCCAACATACTTGTTTTGTCACGTACATTTCCTAAGAAACTTTTCGTGCACTGAACCTTCACCTCCAATCATTTCATGGTCAAATCACACACTATAAAGTTTAAACTTATCGTGTGTTGCAGTTTGGAAAGATGGCCGAATATAGATCTGAATAACAAACTGTGGAGAACTTGTTTGCGTTATCCACCAACAATCTGTTCATTATATGTTGTTGTCTAAAACAATATCAATTAACGTTCAGTTGTGTATACAAATTCATCACCGGTTTCTACAGCATCTGTTTATGCAAACATCCTTATTTTGTCACGTTCTGCGAAAAAAAACATCATCTGTTCATCATTGTTCTTGAAGATGAAGATGAAGAAACGAGGGTTTATTCTCTTTAATCTATTAGAACGATCCTTGACTTGAATTTGTGATGATTCGAAACATTCCGAATAACTAGCATAACCCGACAATCACAAGTTGTTGATATTTGGGTGGTGATTTACTCCCGAACAAACCATGCCCACCTTGACCAGAATAGATAAGCGTATCACTCGATCCACTGTCAAGATAATATTAGCAGAACCCGACATACTTGACAGTGGTACCAATGTCAAATCAAGTTGAGCTTCCTGATGCAATTTTCACAGTGGTACCAATGTCCTACTACTACAATCCTTCCAACGCCTGACTCATATCGTCCGTTCAAGTTGAGCTTAAGTTGTGTACCCTTCAATCTTCTTGAGTATTTTTCTAACTTTATGCTTGCATCCACTACAGTGAATATTAAGTTTGAGTGAAAGAGTTTGGAAACCGGACGGAATCTACGAAGAAACTGTTGGAATTTGTGGATTTCGGTTGGTTCAGAAACTTAACAAGAGAAGCAACTAAAAAAATACAATTGATTTCTCTTCCGGTTACCAGGCCTATCATCTCCGTCTACGTTTGGTTTCCTCAACGAACTACCTATTACAGCAGTGTATGAACCTGTGTTTTGTAAATAGCATTTGTTCTTCGTTTATTGGATCGTTCTAATAGATTAAAGAGGTTTTTACCATTTTTTTACCATATGTATACGGGCCGTATACCGTTTATACGGCCGTATACTCTCGGTTAAAAACAAATTTACCGATCGTATACAATGTATACGATGATTGTATACGGGCCGTATAATATTATACGGCTCGTATACTATGGGTAAAAAATGGTTTATTCTCTTTAATCTATTAGAACGATCCTTTTCTTGAGAACCTGATTTTGATTTAAACAATGGAATTTGTGGATCAACAGAAATAACTAAAAATAACTCGCCATTCAATACAAACTCTTATGAAAGACAAGAATACAACGTTCATTAAAATACCACTAGTAGAAGAACCCGACACGTCTTCATGTAACAGAGAATGTTTTAGAAATTGAAGGAAAATGAAAAGATTTGTTGAAATCGAATTTGACAACTATGACAGCTTATTAAAAGTATCGTGTGTTGTAGTTTGGAAAGATAACCGAACAGAGATCTGAATAACAAACTGTGGAGAACTTGTTTGTGTCAGGTTCTTCTGCTAGTTACTCGGAATCGATAAATAACCAACACGAAGATCTCTGCGATCGCTAAGATTTTCATCAACGGACTGATCGGTAACGTTACTCTACCTGTGCTCCGATTTAAGCGGCATGTTTCGATCAACGTTTATCGACATTGTTAAAGGTGATGAAGAGTTTAGAAACCCTTGAAAAAACGCCAATATATACGGCCCACATATAGTTATACGGCCCGTATACATGTGGTAACATCAAAAACCCACAAAAATAAATCAATTGAGCCGTATACGTTTTACAAATCGTATACACATGTATACGACCCGTATAACTGTATACGGGCCGTATATAATAAAACAAAAAAAAACATTCCCTGCGCATTTTCCTATTCAAAAACATTCTATACGAGCCGTATAATTGTATACGGCTCGTATACAATTGGGGATGTGAAAATAAGATATAGGGTATGTGGGAATAAGGAGACCCTTTTTAACCTGTTTTGAAATTAGGTGATCCGCTTAAAAGATTTTTTATTTTTTATTTTTTACTTCTAGTTGTGGTTTGAATGTAAACAAATGGTTTTTCGTTAGTTTTTTTTTAACCTGTTTTGAAATTATTCGGGTAGGTTAGTGAGGTGTCAAAATTTGGAATAAACTTAGATGGATGAAAGATGGATCATTTTTTTTGGAAGGAGACTTTCTGTACAAGACCGATTGGTCTCTGGGGACATGTCTAAGACATTCTCCGTCAACCCCGCATCTCCGGACACGATGTTCGATCGGGCCCCGGCCGGCGCGTGAGCTGACTTCCTCCCGAAAACCATGCTGCCCCCACACATGTTGCTGGTGATGGGAATCATTGTATCAGAATAATAGCGGAAGCGGTTTATATATAATTTACCAAAAGCCGATTATATAAATTATTTGATTTATTAATCCGATTAATAAATATTCCCAATCAGGATCAAGGTTATACGCATATAAACAAATAAACGGAAAAACAACCATAGAGGGTTTTAGTAATCAACCTTTGACGACTACACCGGAATTGTAACACGCGGGTTACAACGAATCCTCGCTAGTAGGAAGTTCACAACCGAGCACAAGATACCCGAGAGGAGTGGCAGCCAAGCCTCGGAGGATGGCTAGAGTTTTTGTGTTTTTTTATAAAAGTGTCCCTCGGGTTTCCACCATAAACCTCCTTTTATAAAACCGGGTGTCCTTTGGGTTTCCACCTTAAAACACAATTATAATCCTCTTAATAATAATCTAATTAATATTAAGTCTCTTGGGTTTCCATCTATTATTATTTCACAAATAATAATATACCTACTCGTGAACATATACGATTCGTGTACCAACGTGTAACTCTTCGGATCGTACCGAGTTAGTTACGTTGACTTTAATTAAGGTCGGACATACATATATCCAACAATCTCCCACTTGGACGATTTTAATTAAATGAGTCAACGTGTGCAGAGTTGGACGCCTAGCTGCATCGCACTGCTCCTAACACGGCATGACACTTTACAGTCGTCAACTAGTTCTTTGCGTTCAAGTAACACTTTACTTAACCAAATACTATAGCCCTGATAATTCTATCAATAAGTCCCTTCTGTATAGAACATTCGTTGATCATAAGACATGGATCATTCATTCTTATAAAGTGATCAACCATTCTCTATTCTCGTCTTTAATTCAAAGTGGTCTAACGAACTACTCTTAGTCCGAGCGTGGCCACGCGTTTATTCCAGTTTGAGTTAACGAGGGCGCCAGAATGTCTAAACTTCTAATCCCATAGAAGTACAGAATTCCATCAGCACCATACAACTCCCACTTAACCTTGGATTCCTCCCAACGCTACCCGGATTACTACCCATGTTTCAGGACAGTGTTAGATAACATCAAAGATTGTCCTTGATCAATGTAGTTTAATATGTGCCTAAGGAAAAAGGACAAATTGAACATATCAATATCAAAACATCTCATGACTAAGATCCATGGAGATCGTTTTGAAGCGAGTTACATCCAATATCATTCCCTAGTGATATCTGTGAATTTTGATTCTCAAACTCTTGAGTTATTCATCTCATGAATACAATCATCTCAATTCACAATAGTCTTACATTCAAATTCATTCCCATGTAATTTGATCGACTACGGATATTTTAGAATACGCTTATTCAAGGATATAAACATACAAATAATGAACACAGTTACAAAATAATTAAACTTGCATTTAACCAGTAAATCAAATAACTATTTCAATGTAACTGTTGTAGTTCAAAATTAAAACACCAATACTAACTACAGATCATGCCCACTGTCTAGCAAATCTAAGCCCTATTTTTCCAGCATGCTCCTCATGTTTAGCTTGAGGTAAAGGCTTAGTAAAGGGGTCAGCCAGATTTAGATCTGTATGAACTTTGCTTATTACGATGTCTCCACGCTCTATTATTTCTCTAATATAGTGGAATTTTCTGAGTATATGCCTTGTGGTTTGATGCGACCTTGGTTCCTTTGCAAGAGCAATGGCACCAGTATTGTCACACAACATCTCGATTGGTTTCTTTATGCTAGGCACAATGTCGAGATCAGTAATGAACTTCTTCATCCAGGCAGCCTCCTTAGCAGCATCTGATGCAGCATTGTATTCTGATTCACAGGTGGATTGAGCAACCACACTTTGCTTCGAGCTCTTCCAAGTAACAGCCCCACCATTCAGAATGAAAACATATCCAGTCTGTGATCTTGAATCGTCACGATCAGTCTGGAAACTTGCATCAGTATAACACTTAACTGATAGCTCCTCATCCAGTCCTCCATATATTAAGAACATGTCCTTAGTCCTTCTTAAGTACTTAAGAATGTTCTTCACTGCAGCCCAGTGGCTCTCTCCTGGATTCTGTTGATATCTACTCGTCATGCTAAGAGCATACGAGACATCAGGTCTGGTACATAACATGGCGTACATGATGGAACCGATAGCAGAAGCATATGGAACTCTTTCCATTTTCTTCTTTTCTTCTTTGGTCTTAGCACATTGCTCGCCATTAAGAATGGTTCCATGTGCCATGGGCAAGAGCCCCCTTTTTGAGTCTTGCATTGAGAAGCGTCGTATGACCTTATCAATATATGTACTTTGACTTAAACCTAATAACCGCTTTGATCTATCTCTATGAATCTTTATTCCTAGAATATAAGCGGCTTCACCAAGATCTTTCATTGCGAAACATTTTCCCAACCAAGCCTTAACATCTTTTAGCATAGGGATATCGTTTCCAATGATTAGTATGTCATCTACATACAGAATTAGAAAAGTGATATAGCTCCCACTAGATTTCTTGTAAACACACGGTTCATCTTCGTTTTTAATGAAGCCAAACTCTTTAATTTTCTGATCAAAACGAAGATTCCAGCTGCGAGATGCTTGCTTCAATCCATAGATGGATTTATTTAGCTTGCACACCTTATTAGGATTATTTGGATCGACAAAACCTTCAGGTTGAACCATATAGACATCTTCAAGTAAGTGTCCATTAAGGAACGCGGTCTTGACATCCATTTGCCATATCTCATAGTCATAATATGCAGCAATGGCAAGTAGAATTCTAATAGACTTAAGCATGGCTACTGGCGAAAAAGTTTCCTCATAATCAATTCCTTGAGTCTGAGTGAAACCTTTTGCTACAAGCCTTGCTTTGTAGGTTTGCACATTTCCATCCATGTCGGTCTTCTTCTTGAAGATCCATTTGTTTCCTACAGTCCGACCTTCGGTAGGAAGATCAACCAAATCCCAGACTTGGTTATCATACATGGATTGCATCTCCGCATTCATGGCTTCTTGCCATTTCTTGGATTCTGAATCCAACATTGCAGCTTTGTAAGTAGCAGGTTCAGCTTCATCAATCATGAAGATATCGTCATACCTTTCAGGGGCACGACGATCCCTAATACTTCTTCGAACACTTGGTGTTTCTGTTGTTTCTTGAGTCCTCTCAGGCTCAACTTCAACAACTAGATCAGTTACTTCTGGTTCTGTCTGAACAACTGGTTCAGTCACTTGTGATTCTCGAATTTCTTCAAGATCCACATGATTTTCTCCAATCCCTTGTGCCAGAAGCTCTTCCTCCAAGAAAGTGCCTCTGCGTTTAGTGAAAATCTTATTTTCAGTAGGGTGGTAGAAAAGGTAACCGATCCTTTTAGCGTATCCTACGAAAACCACTTTTCCGCCTCTGGGATCTAGTTTATCCGAAGATTCTAGAGTGACATAAGCATTACATCCCCAGACCTTGAGATAGGATACTTTTGGTTTCTTTCCATGCCATATCTCATAAGGCGTTTTGTCAACCTTCTTCGTTGGAGCTATATTCACAAGTTTTGCGGCAGTTTCTAGAGCATAACTCCAAAAGGAGCGTGGGAGGGTTGTTCGACACATCATTGATCGAACCATATCTAATAGAGTTCGATTTCTCCGTTCAGACACACCATTATGTTGTGGCGTTCCAGGAGGAGTGAGCTGTGAAACTATTCCACAATCCTTTAGATGGTCGATGAACTCCTGACTAAGATATTCACCGCCTCGATCTGATCGAAGCATCTTAATAGTTCTATTTAGCTGATTCTCTACTTCGTTTTGGTACTCCTTGAACTTTTCAAATGTCTCATGTTTATGTTTCATAAGATAAACATAACCATATCTACTTAAATCATCAGTAAATGTAACAAAGTATCTTTCTCCATGTCTTGACATTGTTCTGAATGGACCACATACATCTGTATGTACAAGTCCCAACAGATCATTAGCTCTTTCTCCAACATTTGAAAAAGGTGCTTTTGTTAACTTTCCACTTAAGCATGATTCGCATTTGCCAAACGTTTCCGAACCCTTAGAATCTAATATTCCTGCGGTTTTAAGCTGTTTAACACGGTTCTCGCTTATGTGTCCAAGTCTACAATGCCACATATACGTATCGTTAAAGTCCAACTTGTTACGTTTATGGGAGATGTTGCATAATATGTTATTGTTTTGGATTTCTATCTCATAGATTCCATTGTTTGTGTAGGTCCCTCTCGAGGATGAGATAAAACCTTATCCTTGTTATATCAAACACACTAGCGAGTGCGGAATCCAAGCTAGCATGCAACCGAGACTTTATACGAGAACAAGCACAAACACAACACACAACATTCAACGATTAACACCACTTGTATTAATGCGTATGAAAGGTTCAGTTACAAGCCCAATGTTCACAGATGTATTCTGCAAACTCTCAAAGTTCTCTCGTGTGTGTGCTCTCAACAGAATGCTCTCTCTGTTTCTGTCTCTCTTGTCCTGACTATGTGTTCTCTTATCTCTATCTTCTCTTTTCACACAACACACTACATGGGTATATATACCCGACACAGCAGGTCTGGTCGAAGGATCAGACAGATTGATCGAAAGATCATCTGTCGACCAGAAAGCCATCGAAAGATTCACAAATACCTCGAAGGATGATATCCTTCGAGATATCCTTCGAGTTCATCCATCGAAGGTTTATGTTTCGAACTCATCTATCGAATGTTCATCTTTCGAGCTCATCGAAGGATATAAAACAATCCTTCGATGACACATCCTTCAACACAACCAGCTTACAACATTTTTCTAACTGTTTGGTCAAGTCAAACCAGGAGGATGGTTGACTTGGTCAAACTTACATCAACCTTTCATTAAAGACATCGTTTTGTATCATGACGAAATACAGACAAAGTACAGACACAAGTGCACCAACAAACTCCCCCTTGGCTGTAGCTTTGTCTCGATCTTCGTGTCTTCAAGTCTTCAAGGCCGAGTCGAACCGAGCCGAGTCGCGTCCACACAAAGTGTATCAACAGTTTGGTTTTGCATCAAAGTAAAATATATCATTAAAATAAGCAGAAATAAATTCACCATTAAAATGATAATTGAAACCTTGTCCATGAAAAGCAGAAACCGAAACAATATTTCTAGTAACACTAGGAATAAAATAAACATTGTTCAAAACAAGTTCTAAACCAGAAGGAAGTAAAAGAACATATTCTCCAATCGCCTTCACAGCAACTCTTTGTCCATTACCAACATGGACCTCCAAGTCGCCTTGTTTCAGCTTCTTAATCTTTCTTAGTCCCTGCAAAGCATTACAATTGTGAAAACCACATCCTGTGTCAAACACCCATGTTTTGCCAGAAAAAGAAAAGATTTCAATAACATATATACCTGAGGACTCTCCTCCTGAAGCCTTGGCTTGCTTCAGTTCAGCTAAATACTTAGCACAGTTCCTCTTCCAGTGCCCAATTTCATTACAATGAAAACACTTGGCATCCTTCTGAGGCTTCTTGTTTGCAACTAATTTGCCTTTGCCCTTCCCTTTGCCCTGATTACCCCTTTTCTTGGTGTTAGGTTTCTTAACATGACCCTCCTTGATCATCAACACTGGTGCAGTCTTGCTGGGTATATTCACCTCAGCAGTTTTGAGCATCTGATGCAGCTCTGCAAGTGTCTTCTCCATCCCATTCATATTGTAGTTCATAGTGAACTGATCATATGACTTAGGAAATGAGTTGAGGATGATATCCCCAGCTAATTCATCACTCAAGGGGGATTCCAGACGAGCCAAATGATCAACATATGCCTTCATTTTTAGCACATGAGCGCTAACTGATGTACCCTCTTGCATACGAGTGGTTATGAGTGATTTCATCACATCAAACCTCTCATGACGAGCCTTATGTTGGAACATTTCAACCAGGTGCTCATTCATCTCATATGCCATCTTGTCATCCATGGTCCTTTGAAGTTCAGGAATCATGGATGCTAACATTAAACATGAGACTTTCATAGAGTCATCAAAGTGCTTTGCATAGTTTCTATATGCAACTGTTTGCTAATTGATGGGTTCATCAGGGACTGGCGTTTCAAGAACATACAGTTTGTTCTCCGCCTTGAGAACAATTTTCAAGTTGCGGTGCCAGTCCATGAAGTTGGAGTGGTTCAGTTTGTCCTTCTCTAAGATGGACTTGAGAGAGAATTGGGAGGAATTGTTTTTAGTTGACATCTACAAAATTCAAAATTAATTAATTAGTATTTTATGTTTTTAATATCTTAATTTAATTTTATGACCCAAAAACAAAATTTTAATTAAGATGAGATCCCGATTCATCATATGACAGTGAATTGGCTCAAGCACTATCCACTGGTATGATTATGTAGGTAAACAACGATTGTTAATTGTGTCCACTACACAACTCTCCATTTGAGGTTATCGCTTAAAACGATGTATGTTTAACCCCAACTATGCCCACTTGATGAACAAGCGATGTTTTGTCCTTTACTATTAACTGTATCACCGGCCTATGTTACACAGGAAACGCGATGATTACCTTCTTTCATGATGGATGCCCAGATGCAGGGTATAGCACTAACATTTGGGTTCGATTTAGAATGAAGTGTTAACTCGTTAAGGGTGGCATAAAACATCAATTTAAAATTTGGGATTTATTTTAATATTTACCAAAAAAAAATATTTTGAATAACTCGTAGCATGAGGCGAGTTACACAATAGTTTATAAAATCCGATTTTATATATAATTCGTGATAATAGAAACTCCTTTCCACGCTCGCACGATATAGTTTTAAATACCCTATTAAACTATGTCGGTCGTTTTATCGCGAATAATCTTGTTTTAAATATTAATAAAACCCTTTTATTAAGTATACTTTTCAGTTTTATAAAACTTGTTTTAATAAAACCGTTGTCTTGATTGTGAAAATTTTATTTATTTTGGGTTATCTAGATTATTTACAATAAATAAAACACAACCACAAAACACAATAAAAAAAAACGAATCGAGCCCCTAATAGGTTGGCCGTTTCGTTTTAGCCAGAAACGAAACGAACTAGTCAAAAAGGGTTTCAAAAGCTAATTTTTGAAAGCTCCCACTTGACCCGCGATCTCTATCTTCATGGTACCTGTTCGCCATTTATCTTGATCTTGATCTTGTACTCGAAGGATTACAATAATAAATTTGAAAATACAATAAAACCAAATCTATTCTAATCCTATCTATTACATCGGATCCAATATCCGCAACAAAATACAAATCAAAATAAAACCATAACCAACACAACCATGACAAAGGTCATAACCTAGGGCTCGATTCACATCACAATCCATAGACAACCAAAAGCTTTTGATCTTTTGTCAAAATAAATAATTTTTGACAAATAAAACATAGATCAAAATTGTAACTTTACCATCTATACGCGTGTAACCGTGGCTCTGATACCACTGATGGGAATCATTGTATCAGAATAATAGCGGAAGCGGTTTATGTATAATTTACCAAAAGCCGATTATATAAATTATTTGATTTATTAATCCGATTAATAAATATTCCCAATCAGGATCAAGGTTATACGCGTATAAACAAATAAACGGAAAAACAACCATAGAGGGTTTTAGTAATCAACCTTTGACGACTACACCGGAATTGTAACACGCGGGTTACAACGAATCCTCGCTAGTAGGAAGTTCACAACCGAGCACAAGATACCCGAGAGGAGTGGCAGCCAAGCCTCGGAGGATGGCTAGAGTTTTTGTGTTTTTTTATAAAAGTGTCCCTCGGGTTTCCACCATAAACCTCCTTTTATAAAACCGGGTGTCCTTTGGGTTTCCACCTTAAAACACAATTATAATCCTCTTAATAATAATCTAATTAATATTAAGTCTCTTGGGTTTCCATCTATTATTATTTCACAAATAATAATATACCTACTCGTGAACATATACGATTCGTGTACTAACGTGTAACTCTTCGGATCGTACCGAGTTAGTTACGTTGACTTTAATTAAGGTCGGACATACATATATCCAACAGCTGGGGTAACAGTTGGGTAAAACCGGGTTGCCCTCAAGACCGCTCCATACCTCGGAAGGAAACGATCTATCATTGGGACGTCCCCCAAATGAAAGATGGATCATAGTGAATTTACTAAACTTGTATGTTTATCTCAATCTTCAGGTGCCGCTAAGTTGTTTAAGGACTCATGTTCCCTATTTTTGACACCCTTTACCCACCCCTTCAATCGTTGTTTAATATGCCTCAACTTAGCCACCAAAAATATGCGCCAGAGTCCAGGCCTATCCCAGCAAAAGAATCCACCTGCGATTTTACCACGTCGTCAATACCTTGGCGGTCCAACCAAGAGTCAAAAAACCTAAACAGAATAGGTCCAAAGTCAACCGGCTCCGTTGCTAGGATAATTGGCGAATGGTCAGACAAGTGCCTTGGCAAGGCCGTTGAACACGCATCTAGCCAATAATCCACAAAAGATTGACAAACTAAAAATCTGTCTAATTTCCTATACATACGTTTACCAAATGGGGGAATAGTACCACGCAGCTGCCTGGCACTCCCCCCGTTTAACCAACCAGTTTACTATATTATATCCACTAGGTTATAACCTCGTGTATTACACGGGTCGAATAAATGAATTTTATATACTAAATAATAAAACAATATATCTTTAAAACCCTCTTTTATGGCACGGGTTGAATAAATATAATTTTATATATTAAATAATAGAAAGTTATATCTATAAGAACCATATTGTACGGGTTGAATAAATATAATTTTATATACCAACTAAAAAAGTTATATCTTTAAAACCGCTTGTTTTACACGAGTTGAATAAATGTAATATTGTTTACCAAATAATAAAATATTTAAAACTTGTAAATGTAATGAAGTCTCAATAAATTTAACCATTTATTTAAAACTTGTAAATGTAGAAACGATAAATAATATTAGTTAATTTTATTTTAAGTTTCTTAAAATCTATTTGATACCAAACTAAACAAAACGTTCAAATATATAGTTAATATCAAGAGTAAATTACGATTTGGCCCCTGTGGTGATATCACTTTTACCATTTTAACCAAAAAACGAATCTTTTAACATGTGAGCCCACAACGTCTTTTTTTCTAACACTTTTGGCCCCTGCCAAAAGGGTTAGAAAAAAAGACGTTGAGCGCTCAGATGTTAAAAAATTCCTTTTTGGGCTAAAATGGTAAAAGTGATATAACCACATGGGCCAAAATCGTAATTACTCTAATATCAAATTACTAACTAAGTTTGAATTTGAAGTAAATAGATAAATATAAAAGTAATAATTAAACTAAATAATATTTAGTAGGAGGATTATCTATAATTAATTAAAAGAGATAAATTATAATTATCCATAAGAAATGACCTAATATGATGACAAGTGTCCTCAAAGTGGTTTATTTTATTATATGTATAGATTTTAAATTACGTTTTTGCTCCTGTTTAAAATTATCGTTTTGCCCCCAACTCAAAATAAAATTACGCTTTTGTCCCCATCTCAAAATTACAATTTTGCCCTTAATGCAAAATTACGATTTTGCATGGCACTCCCGTATTGGACCAACCAGTTTATTATTTTATATCCATTTTAAATTACGTTTTTGCCCATCTTTAAAATTACGGTTATGCCCCCAGCTCAGAATTACCTTTTCGCCCCCAGTTCAAAATAAAATTTTGTTTTTGCCCCCAGCTAAAAATTACGATTTTGCCCTCTGTTAAAAAATGTGATTTTTCCCCGTTTAAAAAATTATGATTTCGCACTCAGTTTAAAATTACGTTTTTTTCGCAGTTCAAAATAAAATTATGCTTTTGCCCCCAACTCAAAATTACAATTTTGTCCTCGGTTCAAAATAAAATTGTGATTTTACCTCGAACTTAAAATTACGATTGTGTCCTTAGTTCAAATTTATATTACACTGTTACCCCAACTTCAAAATTACGAATTTGCCCCGATGAAAATTTACAATTTTACCCTTGGTTCAAATTTACAGTACTACCATCACTTTAGCTTTTGGCAAATTACGATTTTACCCCAGTAAAAAAATACAATTTTCCCTCAGTTAAAAATTACAATATTGCCATTGTTTTAGTTTTTTTATCAAAACTATAAAAGTGTTTTGTTTTAATTAGTTGACTCGATTTAATTGTTTTTCGTGTCAATGAGCTGCCTAACACTCGCTCATTATTCGGCCATCGCCCCGCTACGCGGGCGAGGTATTAACTAGTTTACTACAATTAGGGCTGCAAACGAACCAAACAAACACGAACAAGACCTTGTTCGTGTTTGTTTGTTAAGAAATATATGTGTTCGTGAACCGTTCACGAACACTTATCGAACGAGATTTTATGTTCGTGTTTGTTTGTTAAGAAAATGAACTTGTTTGTGTTTGTTTGTGTTTGTTTGTTAATTTTAGGCAACGAACAAAAACAAACGTTGACGAACACAAATGATCACAAACTAATGTTCATGAACACAAATGGAAACAAACGAACACAAATAATCGTTCATGAACAGAATATATAATACACTGACACTTATTAGATATTTAATTTGTCGGAATTTTGAAGTATTTAAATAAATATAAAAACTAAAAACACTAATGAACTATCGGACACAAACGAACATGTTACCGAACGTTCACGAACATAAATGAACGAACACGACCGCTGTTCATGTTTGTTTATTTAACTAAGCGAACGAAATTTCTTGTTCGTGTTCGTTTGTTTAATAAACAAACGAACACAAACGAACTTCCCGCGGAACGGTTCACGAACTATTCGGCGAACGTTTGGTTCGTTTGCAGCCCTAACTACAATTCACCAAGTTGTTCCTATTTTTAACACAAGTAAATCGACTTCGTTTCATTGCAAATTCTGTCATGTTGGCCTCATAAATATAATCGTTAGAACCCCTAGAGCTAACATGATCAACCATTGAGTTTTTCTATCCCCCGGTTGCCTTACGGCATTAAAATTTCCAAAAATAATTCACACCCCTTGGTACGAGTTCATAACTCCCCTGATATCATTCCAAAGGCTACCTTTGGTGGTGTTGCACTGAGGTCTGAGGGGCATACACATTCAAAATCTGGAAATCAAAATAAAAAAAACCTCTCACCAAGCCCGACACTAGAACAGGGGCGGACCCAATGCTTTAGCACACCCATAGCACGGGCTACGGCTCAAGTGCGTATTCATAGTGTATTTCTT
Source organism: Helianthus tuberosus (assembly GCA_030545235.1). Lineage (NCBI taxonomy): Eukaryota > Viridiplantae > Streptophyta > Magnoliopsida > Asterales > Asteraceae > Helianthus > Helianthus tuberosus. Next base: position 104,425,181 of record CM060431.1, on the reverse strand, counting down.
TTTCCGGTTTTATAATAAAGATACCCCTAAAATAATACAAGGATACCCCTAACTAACACAAACTTGTAGAACTAGTTGAGGACCCGTCCGTAGGTCGGGTACCCTAACGACATAATAACATAAATACTCATAGAACATAATAAACAAAACGATAAAACATATTTATAATGTCACTAAAAAAACAACGAAACATTAAAATGAACAAAACAAAAAAGCATACTTAATGGAAATAAAAATATGGTGAAGTAAGAGTCTCGGTATATATTGCTCCTTGTAACCCGTGAAACCAAACTACAGGTAAGAAACAATCATCCCCTTTCTTTGTCGTGTCAATTTCATTAGCAACTCCATCATTTGATACGACAAGAAACCTGCCAGTACTTGTAATATGTGTAATAGAGCATGATAAAATAATAGGCTGCATGCGAGGGAAAGCCCATAATTTCACCCAACTTTCACCTTCCAGCCTCCATAGATGTCACACCCCGACTTTCCACGTGTCACCGGTGGGCCCGGTGGGGAGTATCGTGACGTGGTTGGCAACATAATAGTCAAACAACACAATATATAAATGCACAGCGGAAGCAAAAGATAAATATTATTACATTCCGAATATAAAGTAATATCCAGTATTACAACGGAAAGTAAAGGATCCACAGGCGGATCTTAAAACATATCATTTGTTCAACAGACTTTAGACGCCTAGAACTTGCAAGATTCCTTATTAGCGCCCTGAGCTTCCAGCCAATTACGTTCAGTACCTGTCACTTAACCCTTTTGGAAAATACGTCAGTTTTCACTGGTAAATACACTCAACCGACTCATTTGAAAAGAGTTTAAGAAAATTGGTTTGGATGCACGTGGCACAAAATATCTTTCATAATTTGATTAAAATGCACAGAGGCAAAATTAACCTTTTTAACTTGGAACAATTATAGTTATAACCTTGTATACAGATTTACATGTTCGTTGTACGTTCAGGGCCCGATGTAGAAACCGAGTCAAGATTAACAGACACGCCACAAGTATAGGCCCACAAGAGAGTGGGATACCGTTATTACTTAGTAACTGTCAGGTGTATGCCTACACCCCGTACCTAAGACGTGGCCATTTTATAATACAATGATGTCAAGGATATCCGGGACATGGTCATTAACCCCTAAAGGCTTTTATTTCAAACAATACAGATTAAACCGGGTTACCTCAATAATTTAATCACAATCCGATTAAACATTCAATACCCGACCAAGCGGTATTATTATACCGTATTCCAAGCCCGTATAGGGAAAATAAGTTAAGAGTATTTACCTGAGCTAGCTCCTGTCTTAATTAGCAAGAATCTAATAACTCAGCCGTATTCACTTAAGTAAGCGTAGGTACCATTTACCGAAATGCTCTAGCCTGGAATGATGGTATAAATAATCAATTAGAATGCTAACGGGTCTTTAATTTAGCTTAAGCTTAGACCGGTTAGTCTTAAGGGAATATACGGTTCAGACGCATGATTAAGCGAAGACCGGAATAGAATGTGTTTTAGACCCGACAAGTTTGAAGACTTGTCTTAAATGGGTATTTCATACACATTCTGGATTTTTGAGATAAAACCAATAAGGTTTGACCCGTTTCGGCTAATTTATGTAAACTTGTTACATAAACCGAACCGAACGCGAAATAAGCGTAACGGGTATCCGCAAGAGCCATATACAGGTTTCCTAAGTTAATATGCTTCAAATATGTTGTGACATCAGTAGGATGTCTTTCGTTATGCCCGAAACGAATTTAAACACAAACTATGCCCCGTAGGGGTAGTTTGGTCATTTTAAGGGTTGTAAAAGAGTTTAGATGTTTAACTGAGTTACAGGTCTGATGTAAACAGCAAACATACTCAATTTGATATGTTATATCAGTAGGCTAAAGCATATATGTGAAATTTATCATTTTTAACCAAACTATGCCCCGTAGGGGTATTTTGGTAATTTCACATAAGCCGAAAAGCTCAAAACTGAGGTCTGAGTTTATCAACCTTTGCTTACTGTTAAAATATCATAATTTGCCTCATATATCAGTAGGTATCAAACCGGGTATGTCTAATATAATTTTAAAACATACTATGCGTTAAAAACGCTAAACAAGGCGATTAAAGGCCATTTCCGGGTTTGATACTTAAATCTGATATTTTTATATTTCCAGAAGGCTTAAAATAATTTATTTATCATATGTGATCAGTAGCAAAATTTTTGGAGTCGTTTAGATAAGTAAAACTCATTTTATGGCCCGTAAGGGCAAAACCGACAATTACCGGATTAAGCCTACGACTACTAGTTATGCTCAGCCTAAAATTAATTAAAAATCTTTAAAAATCCCAAAATAATATATTACATCAGTAGGTATTAAGTTTGATACCAAAAAGTAGGCTTAACTAGGCTATACGCTAGTTACGCCGTTGTATTAACATAAAACATTAATTTTGCGACAATGAGCATAACTCTTAATCTACAAGTCAAACTGATGTCAAACTTTGCATACAAGTTTATATATCAGTAACTAAGGTTTCTGCACTTTTACATTTTCATAAATCTCGTTTTAAGGTAATAAGGGCATAATGGTCAACATATGAGCAATTAACGGAATCATGTGTATTAATCGGATAACTAATGAACCGAGGTGTATAATCATAGAGGGTTATACTAGCATGTAACCTGGTCCAAATGAAGCTCTTAGGTATTTCTAAAACATACCTAAACGGGTCAGAACTGAAAGTCAAAGTGAAAGTCAAACTATGTGACTTTCGGTTCCGAACCGGGTCTAAACAGGAAATAGTCGGGGTTGAACATGTTTTGACATGTTCTTACACTTAATACTAAGTTATAACAATGATCAAACAGGTTATATATGTTCTAGATAGCTACTTATGCATAAATGACATTTTAAGCATCCTGTTGACTTTTTACTTAAAAGTTTGACCCGACATTTGACCTGGTTAGAGTGGTGATCAGGGGAAACCCTTTTGAGGTTTTATTACCCACATAAATACCAACTCATAACTACTTTTAATTCGAGATATGACTGAGCCATTATTGACCAATCTCGAAGTCAAACCGTAATTACGACGGTTTGACTTTTAGCTAATTAAACAAGCTAAACTCAATTAAAGAAGGACTAGCAGACTTACAAGAGTCCTATGCACGACTTATGATCAGTTGGACCTGCTTGGGAGCTCCAGAATTGATCAGTTATGCACTTGAAGGTGTGAAGAACAATGGTTGCATAACATGCCTTTATATAGTGTTTAATCCACCACAAATCCTTGACATGTGTGTCTACAACTCACCACAACTGATCAACACTTGTTCCTATATGTTAGGGGGTGCCTAGGGGTCGTCCACATGTGAGAAAAACCAGCTAGATCGGTCACAATCGCGCATAACAGGCTGTAGCCCGTTTTTCTGGTTCTGGGAGGCTGATGCGGCCCGCATTAGTTTTAACTAATGCTGAAGCGGGCCGCCTGGCCCTTATAAATCAGGTTTTTCATTTTTATTTGTTTTGCTGCTTGACCTTTGGCTTCACGAAGGGGCAACTAGGGTTATTTCTTGCATTTTGACCCCCTTATATTTACCCACAAGGGCTTTAGGACTTATACCCACTTTGCCAAGTCCCTGAACACTTCCGGTTAACCCGAAAAGTCTTAACTTTCAATGTTAACACTTTAACCCCTCGCACACGAATTTGATCATAACTTTCTCATACGATAACGAAACTTTATGAAATTTTAATCGTGCATTCTAGTGAGCACAATTAACATTTACAAAGCTTCGGGTTTGTCAAAAGGTCACTCAGAGGTATAATTTAAACATGTTGACACGTTTAGCCCCTGTAGTTTGTAATCACTCACTTTTTGCTTCGTATGATCCATGATTTATTCGTTTGAGGTTATAAACATCATGTAGGGTTATTATGAAGTATATTTATTCACTGTTGACACTTAGAACCCGTATTATCACATACTTTCCATGTTTGTCAACTTTAGTCCCTTTATAACATTCTTTCACACGTTCAAACTTTATGACACGTGTCAACACATTATAGGACGTGAATTTTCGAGGTGTTACAATAGATCAACCGTCCAATTAGGAAGCCCACGAGTAACAAACATATGAAGCTCTTTATGAACAACAACTAAATTTCTATCATAGTCAGCATGTGGAATTCTTGGAAAGGTTTTCAACTTAAATCTCTCTGATTCCACATCAAAGCCAAACAACATAACACCCTTATTCTCAACAAAACAGTTAACCAAAAAATATAAAACACCTTTGCAAAAAGTTCCATTAGACCAAATAGGCTCTCCACGCTAGCAACGAAGTTTATTTGCAAAAGTGATTTTGTGCCACGAGTCAAACATACTTGAATATACATGAACCCACATTCTACCACGCCTACGCTTTATGTGTAAAAGCTTGTAATCATCCGTCTTATCCACATACAACCCAATTGCATCTGACTTAGGTTTATATAAACCACGACTATTTGAGTTGGACACCTCTTTAAATGCATGAGTTAATGGATTCCAAATAACCAATTTGCTAGTATTACGAAAACAAACACATAACAATCCTTCAAAACTTGTTAGAATATTTACTTTATTCCAAGGCGCTTCAAATGGAAGTAAGATTCTGGAGTTTAATAATGTACCTGAATCTTCACACGAAAGGGGGAATACAGAACATAAGCGCGAACCAATTGCTATAAATTTCTAGTTATAGGATGTAGATATGTGACGACAATGCATCATAGCAAAATGACGTGTCGATAGAAGAGATAACCATTCCTTGCATACACACTTTGACCGACCCACACCCTTTGCAGGAAGCCTTATTAATATCTTATACACAAGAATGTTAAGACCAAGATAATCAATAGAAGTACTTTGTCGTCCATGGCCATGTAAAAACATTTTTCTTTTGCATGATTGTAGATTGTTCGTACTCATTTCTCACTGGAAGTAATATTAGTATAATTATTGTTAGCACAAGATTTTGAATAAAATTACCTATATAATGTCATTCGTTCATAAAGTTAAATCTACATCACGACAGTAATAGATAAGATTATTATCTTAAACTGGAAAACATTTTAAAAATTTCAACAAAAAAGGTTAACAAATGAAAAAACAAAACATATTAAGTACCAAATTCTAAGTAATCCAAAACATTAAATAACATGAACAATAATTTTAACGTTGCATAGATCTAAGCAAGTGTGCCTCATGCACATCTGGTTCAATAACCATTTAATAAACTCCGTATCCTTCAACATATCAACTGAAAAAAGCAGACATGTGTTACAAATTATGTTCATAGGTCATTTAAAAAATTAAAATATATAAGAAATACGTATTAAGCCTATAACATACTTGACGACGTATAGACCAACTTGAGTTGAGAGACGTATATGATAGATTTACTGGATATTGCACGATATGCTCGTACAATATTTATATGCCTCGATGTGTCTAGACGCAACTTTATAACCTGACCACTGTAAAATAATCAAACACATTATATTAAAAATATATGTATATATATATATATATATATATATATATATATATATATATATCTATACTATCTATAAAAGGAGCTTAGAAGCTGACCTCACTTTGCTTACGTGTCATGATATTAGGTATGCCACATAGGATTCGATGACATCATAAATCCGATTTTAATATGACATCATAATTCAGATTTTAAAATTCATTTCATTTATTTAATCCCTTCAATTAATTTGGAGCCATTTTCAAATTTCAAATCATAATTTCAATCCCTCTTTCTAATAGAGTTCATTTTCAAAATTCAAAACCTTCACACCTCTCTCTCTCCCTCTTCAACTCCGAATAACATCTTCGTTTCAGCAGATGAGGTCTCCGTTTCAGTAGATGAGGTCCAGTTCATCCGTCAAGAAGCCGATGAAAAAGCTAGCGAGATCTCCGTTTCAGCAGATGAGGTAAGTCTATGTTCAAATCAAGTCACATTTTCGAGTAATTAGGGTTTAAACCACAAAAACCATAACTTATCATATGTTTCATTTCCAGCTTTCACTTGATTTTTGTTAGTTTATTCCTAAGTTTCATGTTAATTGTCGCTTTAATTCTGATGTTTGATAGTTCACTATACAGTTGGAAGCTTTAATTCTGAAGTTTGATAGTTCACTATACAGTTTGAAGATTAGGTCTTCGTTAATGTTGTTACACTTTTGTTGTTATATTCTGATTCTAGTTGATAAGTTAGGGTTTTTGTGGTTTAAACCTAACTTAATAGTTATATATGATTTGTACTGTATCTATCATCTGTTCCTTTTCCGGTTGATAAGTTTGTTTTGTTGAAGATGGGTTTGATCAAATGTTTATATATGATTTGTATGCTTCATTGTAAATCTTTTTTGGCTTTGTATTGGCACTGAAGATGGAAGATTGAGTTGTGGTTTCTCAAGTTTCAGAGGAAAAAGGGCATCCATCAAAGAACCGACTTGGAGTCTGAAAAGGATAACTCGAGTGATGATGGTTCTATTGTTTCAACTACAGTAACAAAAACCAAATAGAAGTGATGAAAGGGGGAGAATTGAAAATGCTGGTGGGGTTGTCATGTGGGCAGGTAATTTTGGTTTTCTGTAAATGAATCGTGCCTTTTGTTATGTTCTTTGTATTGACTGAAAATGTAACAACCCTCATTAAAAGTCCTATTTATTTTATTATTTTATAAAAAGGAAACCCTAATTAAGATACCCAAGTAATTCTACGCAAACCCTAAAAATTTCAGAACAATCAGAATCAGGATTAGGGCCCCTAAAACTCAGGGGGGTATTCCCTACTCAACGATTATCTTTATAGATTGCTGTCAAAATTGAATTTAAAAGTTTCGTCGACTCAGCTGAGCTAGTCCCACATGTGGCAACCCTATGCCTAAACATAAGTTTCACGCGGGCCGCCTCAAGTTAGCTTAAAACTCATGCGGGCCGCCTAAGGGACAAAATTCGGCTATAAATACAGGAGATTGGGACTTGAATTCTGGCTTCAGAACGACGAAGAAATTCGAAAAATACGCTGAGTTATGCTCTGTTTACCACAATTAACACACACAGGCACTAAATCGATGCCACAATCAGGGTATTAGCACAATCGCTGCAACGATTCATTTTCCGACGATCAATATATCCAATGGATGTTTAAGTGCCGCCCACATTAGGGTTATACTTTATCGTTCGTCATTAATTTGACGGATCATCGTTAATTCGATGGATAAAGTATTATACTTTGTCATTCGTCATTAATTTGACGAATCATCGTTAAATCGATGGATGAAGTATTGCACTTTGTCGTTCGTTGTGATGGTTGATCTCGTGAGTTATCGTAAAGGCTGTATTGATTACTAACCCCGAATTGTGTGCCTGTTATTAAATTTAGGTTAAAAAGGCTAATCAGTAGGCTAAACTCTGCCCGTATAAATCTGCAATGTGAGTCATTCTCCTTTTCTCACAGTTTGTGAGTCATTCTCTTTTTATCAAATTATTTTACAATACCTCAAATTATTTTCAAGGTTATAATTACAGGGACTAAGTCGTGGATATCTTGAATTACTGGTTAGTGGGGTATTGTGCACATTACTAATTTCTCCCAGTTAGGTTCATTGACCTACTCGGGACAATCACTATTAGGTTCATTGACCTACAGGGATAATCATCACTATTTAGGTTCATTGATCTAAATAGTGGTATGACCATCGTCACCATTGTGACATGTCACCATTGTGACAGGACGCCAGATAAAAATAAGATAGAAGCCATTGTAATCGCTCTTATGCTGTAATTATTAACTATGCATCATTATGCAAAATAGAATGATTCACTCAGTATTTCCCGCTGACAAAACCTTTTTAAAACACTTTTCAGGTAATTACAGTAGATTGGAGTAAGAGATGATACGGCACTGAAAGGCATCAAGAAGTGGCTTATTTATTAATTGAATCAAAATAAGAAATATTGTTTTATGTAATAAAATTTATCTTTATTAAAGCTACCATTATAAAACATGGGTTTATCCCATTTATTTATTAAATAAAATCCGGTGTTTTCTAAACTCTGATATTTTTCCTAACTCACGGTCCTGATAAAATTTCCGCTGCAACGTTTTCAAAATAATCACCGGTACCGCTGGACTGTTCACGGCACCCGATTCCGTCCAGGGTGGGTCGGGGGTCGTGACAGAAGGTGGTATCAGGGCCACTGCTTGAAGCCAATAAGTGTTGTAATAATAATACCTAAGTTCCTATAAAAGAGTTAGGAGATTGCTATTAACTGGTAGCACATATGATAGTATTTAGACTTGAACTTAAGAAAAGATGCCTTAGTATAAAATTCGAGATAATCTAAGTACTTGTGTAAATAAAGTATGATGGGTTTTGATATATCATGAGAATGGTAATTAGAATATTGCAAGATATGATAAATAAGCAAGATTTAATAGTAATTATTGCTTATTGATATTACTTGGGCTAGAATAAGATATATTACGGGAAATATAAGTTTCCTTGATTCTGGATAAAAGCCCTAATGAAAGAGGCACTTTTGAAAAGATACTATTTATGGGAAATAGAAATTTTCACCGACAAAACTGGGTATGGTGTAGCAGACTCTCCAGTTTGTTCGGATATACTAAGGTTACCGCTCCGGCGCGAATCGGATAAGACGGGGTATATAATATGTTAAATAAGTGACAAGATTTCCCTAAATAGTATCATGATCAGATATCTAACTGGTTTTTGGAAATATGAATCTGTTAAATACATTTGACCTGATAAATGGTATGTTTATTTCAGCATGTGAAATATGTGATTATATAGATATGTATATCTATAAGAAATTTCAAAAGTCAATTTGGAATAAAGCATAAGCATCTGTGTCTAGATTTCTTTATTAGGAATCTCTTTTCCAATATCAAACATTATTCCGTTTGATCATCTGTCTCGTAGTTCTTGTGATAAAATAAACAATGGAAAATCTTTAAGTTAAAACGCCATCAAAAGAATTTCTAACGCGTTACCATAAACTATTAATGCAAGTAAGAAGCATGAAAAGTTGTGCTAATGCACAAGAAAATACATGAAAATTTAATTATAAATCCACAGACGTTGAAGTATATCACACACAACTTTCAAGGCAAGACCTTTGGAAAATATAAATTGGCCACAATGACACCAATGTTAATTCCGTCAGTAGAAGAACTAAAAGCAGCACTTTGCCATATGATCATATAAAACGACATGAAATCTCGCTGAGGTACACTAGAACAAGATTTCACAAAAACATCGGTGCACAGTCTAATCAGAGTCATAAGAATTAGCACTGAAAAAGGAGTCATATACTTTTGCAAATTCTCTATTTCATTTTATTTGACATTCCTTGATAATGTCATTTAATAACGGTTATCACTCGAAATTTCAGATAGAAGTTCTTATATGTCTTTTATTGAAAATTCTGACTTCTGCATATAATAAGTTGACTTTTGCATATCTACTTTTCCTAACGATCATCATATCAGAAGGATTTATTCATAGTAGCAAATATTGATTCATTTCATTTCTTGGTAAATCCACACGTTACACATGCACCGTTGGTTGCGCATGTGGTTTGTTTAAATTCTAAATTCCACTGGAGGGCTTCATTCTAATTTATCGTTTTATCCAAACTCAAATATCCTTTAGTTAGGTTTGATTTTGGCACGGTGAACCGCATTATAGTTTTGTTATGACCATGTCCGAACTTTCTTATTTAAACTCATTTTGTTTAAACCGAGTTCAATTGTTTAAACTTGCTCGTATTACATATTCAATTCAAGGTTCCATATGATGAATTAAAACCATCATATTCGGAATAATCCTAACAAGCATTTCAATTCTTTTGAACTATAACATGCTTATGTGATCCTCGAAATCACTAAATTATTTCTTTAATCACGATCACCTTGTGGTGACATTTTCACAAAATCTGAAGATTTCGCTAATCTCGGATTTAAATATTTAATTATTTATATTAAATCCACTTTGTTGATTTATTCTATACAAATAATCTTAAAATAATCATATGCTCAGATAAAGATATCCAAATTCATATTTCGGTATATCTCTTAATAGTTATTACAAATATAGTATTACTATATTTTAAACCATTACGGTGAGGAAATTATATTTTTTATATATGTAGGTATAAAAACTATGTTTGAGATATACTCTCATTTAAAGTATTGTTTAGTTATTTATTAGTGATAATTTTATTATTAATAATTATATATTAATAGTAGTAATGTTTATTTTTAAATACTAGGATTATTATTAAGGGAAGGTATTGGATAACCTAGCCTTAGTTAGGCATGGACTGATCACCTATGCTTAAACAAGGCAGCACTAACCAATATCCACTCATAATAATAACTATTTAAAATATATAAATTAAGTCATCATACTTATTTAGTGAATCTTAATTATATATAAAAATATATATATATATTTTTATTATATTTCAAAGAATTAGAGGGACGAATAAAATTATATAAATTGTTTATCACATGTTTTGTAAAGAAAATAATCATATAAGAATAATATGATAAGTCATCAACTACATTGGGTTAAGGGAATATTATGATATATAAGATACGGTTTAGACAGAGATACAAATAATATAATATAATGGTTGGTCATGTCAAAACAACTTGTTCTTATTATATTTCAATCACTAGGATATAATATGAAAAATATGGTCACTAATAGTGTACTATCACATTGTTTCACAAATTAAAATAACTTGGAACTCTAAATAATGATACACTAACTCTATTGTCTTTTTGTATCTTTACAATTCACTCATTTCAAACACTTTGATTTTCTCATATCATAAATATTTGACAAATCATTTTTCATGCTTTTACTTCATTTTGAACCTGTCAATTCTTCCCGAGTTGCCAATCAAAGTAAGCTTTCTTTTGACAAAGAATTTTATTGATTCTAAAACTCCTTCACATTCATATCTATTGATCATATATCTTTTGGCTTAAACCTAGTCACTTTGGAAATTTATATCATTTCATCTCATTCGTTGACAATCGATTTCTTGAACTAATTCAGTTGAACCATTGAATCCTACTTATGGTACAACTCGTATTTCACAAAATTTGATATTTTAAATTCTGTGTCATCTACCTTAATACTGTTCTTATTGAAATAAAATATGACATAAAAGAAATATAATAACCCAAATACACTTGGGAATTGGAATCTGAGATAAAGAAAAAGTATTCTTATTTATTCCAGTAAATCTCGAGGACGAGATTTTAATTAAGGTGGGGAGAATGTAACAACCCTCATTAAAAGTCCTATTTATTTTATTATTTTATCTAAAAGGAAACCCTAATTAAGATACCCAAGTAATTCTACGCAAACCCTAAAAATTTCAGAACAATCAGAATCAGGATTAGGGCCCCTAAAACTCAGGGGGGGGGGGTATTCCCTACTCAACGATTATCTTTATAGATTGCTGTCAAAATTGAATTTAAAAGTTTCGTCGACTCAGCTGAGCTAGTCCCACACGTGGCAACCCTATGCCTAAAAATAAGTTTCACGCGGGCCGCCTCAAGTTAGCTTAAAACTCACGCGGGCCGCCTAAGGGACAAAATTCGGCTATAAATACAGGAGATTGGGACTTGAATTCTGGCTTCAGAACGACGAAGAAATTCGAAAAATACGCTGAGTTATGCTCTGTTTACCACAATTAACACACACAGGCACTAAATCGATGCCACAATCAGGGTATTAGCACAATCGCTGCTACGATTCATTTTCCAACGATCAATATATCCAAAGGATGTTTAAGTGCCGCCCACATTAGGGTTATACTTTATCGTTCGTCATTAATTTGACGGATCATCGTTAATTCGATGGATAAAGTATTATACTTTGTCGTTCGTCATTAATTTGACGGATCATCGTTAAATCGATGGATGAAGTATTGCACTTTGTCGTTCGTTGTGATGGTTGATCTCGTGAGTTATCGTAAAGGCTGTATTGATTACTAACCCCGAATTGTGTGCCTGTTATTAAATTTAGGTTAAAAAGGCTAATTAGTAGGCTAAACTCTGCCCGTATAAATCTGCAATGTGAGTCATTCTCCTTTTCTCACAGTTTGTGAGTCATTCTCTTTTTATCAAATTATTTTACAATACCTCAAATTATTTTCAAGGTTATAATTACAGGGACTAAGTCGTGGATATCTTGAATTACTGGTTAGTGGGGTATTGTGCACATTACTAATTTCTCCCAGTTAGGTTCATTGACCTACTCGGGACAATCACTGTTAGGTTCATTGACCTACAGGGATAATCATCACTATTTAGGTTCATTGATCTAAATAGTGGTATGACCATCGTCACCATTGTGACAGGACGCCAGATAAAAATAAGATAGAAGCCATTGTAATCGCTCTTATGCTGTAATTATTAACTATGCATCATTATGCAAAATAGAATGATTCACTCAGTATTTCCCGCTGACAAAACCTTTTTAAAACACTTTTCAGGTAATTACAGTAGATTGGAGTAAGAGATGATACGGCACTGAAAGGCATCAAGAAGTGGCTTATTTATTAATTGAATCAAAATAAGAAATATTGTTTTATGTAATAAAATTTATCTTTATTAAAGCTACCATTATAAAACATGAGTTTATCCCATTTATTTATTAAATAAAATCCGGTGTTTTCTAAACTCTGATATTTTTCCTAACTCACGGTCCTGATAAAATTTCCGCTGCAACGTTTTCAAAATAATCACCGGTACCGCTGGACTGTTCACGGCACCCGATTCCGTCCAGGGTGGGTCGGGGGTCGTGACAGAAAAGATAGAAAAAATTAAATCTTTTGTTCTTTTTATGATAAATCTTGGTGTTTGACCATCGTGTTAATAGAATTGGTGATTTTAGATCTTCTTATCATAAATTGCTAAACCAATCATAAGTTTATTGATTTTGCATCGTGTTTTGGAAGTTTTTCGATTTGGGGTTAAAAAATATTTGATTTTTAATATGCCCATGGATTATTGTTTAGGTAAAGCTATGGTAATTGTTGTGCAGCCTGCTAAAGATCCGAGAACGAAGAAGAAAGAAGTGACGATGAAACAAACATTGATGATTGGGCTGCCAATACTTTCCTACGGTAAATATTATATAGATTGCTGCAATCTATTGTTATTAAAACTGTTATTAATTGTTTTAAAACTCGCGTGTGCTATTAATTCTATTAAGAGTTAACTGCCATTTTCGTCCCTGTGGTTTGGTCACTTTGGCCATTTCAGTCCATTTTTCAAAAATGCGCCATTTTCCTCCCCGACGTTCTGGAAAGGTGCCATTTCAGTCCAAAAATCATAACCCAGTTAAGTCAGTTTGTAAATAAGGATTGATTGTGTAAATTTGTAACTTAAAGGACCATTTAAGTAAAATGTATAAATATTAATATAATTATAAAATATATAATATATAATATATATATATATATATATATATATATATATATATATATATATATAATGTATACACACCACCGCCGCCGGAACCACCACCATCAACGTCATCATCGTCATCTCGATCCCGCTACCACTCTCTCTCTACTCTCTCTCTCTCTCTCGTCGTTATCTCTCTCTCTCCGCAACACAAATGCAGCATTTGTTTGAAGATATTTTCAAGTGACAAGCACTTGGTGGGCACAAAAGGTGTCACCTTGAGAAAGAAGATGGTGGTGTTGTACCAACAGCAACAGCAACTGCAACGACATCAGTACTTTCGCAACCATTTAGGTTCGATTTGAACTTCCCTGCATCTCTACAAGATGATTCCACATGTTCAAGTTCAGATTTGGATTTAAGATTACGCCTGTGAACTATATATAGTCATGTATAACTATAACATTACATAAATGTATGTATCATCAATCATGTATGATGTATGTCTGCTCCTTTCTATATATATATATATATATATACCATAACTTGTACTAATTAACTTGTATCTTTTCCATCTTCATACATTTGTGTAATTCCTCAAGTATTTCCTTTAGTAAAAACCGATGTTTATCTCCTGCGATGAACTTACAACACGCGTTATTAACATGAACCATACTGTAACCAGCCATCACCTTAACCTGTTTATCTTTAACCATGGCCCTAAATCTTGCAGCAGCGTCCCACGAACCACGTGCAGAATACACGTTTGATGCAAGCATGTAACCACTTGAGTTATTCGGTTCAAATTCGAGAACATGTTTAATCACTTTTTCCTGAATATTTTCATTACCGTTGTAGCTCGTTCTGCAACCGCTTAACAACGCCCCCCAAGCACTCGCGGCGACGTTTTTTCCTTTGGCCAGTTGGTCGATCAGTTCCATTGCAAGATCGAGATGACGATGATGACGTTGATGGTGGTGGTTCCGGCGGCGGCGGTGGTGACCACCGGAGCTCCGGTTCCGGCGGCGGTGGTGTGTATACATTATATATATATATTATATATTTTATAATTATATTAATATTTATACATTTTACTTAAATGGTCCTTTAAGTTACAAATTTACACAATCAGTCCTTATTTACAAACTGACTTAACTGGGTTATGATTTTTTGACTGAAATGACACCTTTCCAGAACGTCGGGGAGGAAAATGGCACATTTTTGAAAAATGGACTGAAATGGCCAAAGTGACCAAACCACAGGGACGAAAATGGCAGTTAACTCTTCTATTAAAACTGTTAAGAGGAGTTGTTTAATCGTCAGATTGGTTTAGTTCAGGATTATGTAATTTTGTTGTGATTTGGTTGATTTTGGTTGAAATTTATTTATTTCATGTGGTGTTTTATTTTACTTTGAAGTTTGCTTTGTTTAAAAGCTTTATTTGCGGTAATTTTATGTATTTTAGAAATTAGGGTTCTAATTTGGGGTTTTTCATTACATGTAGTGTTTTCATAGAGCTCTACAGTCAACTGTCTTCTATCAGGTACAAGATCTCTATTTTAAAATTGATGATGAAAATTGTTGATAATTTAAATTGCATAGAGTTTAGGTCATGAAATTAGGTATTTAGGTAATTTAAATGAGTTTTTCTATTTGCTCAAACTAATTGATGTCTCTTGCGTAGGTACATTGCATCTGATGTAAGACTGTTCACCAACTTCGATTTCATCTTATAGGTATGAACCATCACATTCAAAACATTAAATATTATTAATCTTGTGTTTGTTGATTTTGACCATATTTGCCCTTTGAATCTAGCGATGGAGGTAGAAGACAGCTGTGTCATTACTCATGTTCAAGATAAGCTCTTTCGTGTTCATGTGAGCAAGAAGAGAGGAAGACACAAAGGAGGTGTGAAACATAGTTCAGATGATACAGGTTCAGGTGTCAAATCCGTATCATGTGAACTGTGTTTGACACATCCTTTGTGTCTTTCTCTCTTCTTGCTCACATGAACACGAAATAGGTTATCTTGAACATGATGTTATCTATTAAGAGAGCTTAGATAATCACATAGAATTGGCTACGTGTCAACTTCTCAGGTATGCTATGTAGTCCTCGCTGATGTCATAATTACGAAACGGTATCCTTTAGTGTTGTTTTCGCTAAAGTTTGAAACGGTATTGTTTAGTGTCACTCTACCTTCAAGGAAAGTCCTAAACCCTAAGGTATAATTTTAAATTTTGCCTTCAAATTCTTTCTAACAAAACAATAGAAACGTTGTTGATTATTTGATTTTTTTTTTGTTCATTTTTTGTAGCTATGACAAGGTTTAAAACTATTGAATGGCTTGAAAGTGTAGTTAGGCCATTGGAGATACCAAAACAACCATCAAACTTTTTGATAGGTCAAAGCTTCATGTTTCCAACAACTAATGGTTGTTCTATCGTAAAGACTTCAGGTATGTATCTTAAGCATAAACTTTATATTGTCATTCATGGTGTAAAACAATGTGATTAGAGTAGAAGTTCAACATTGCTATGTTGTAACTTAGTTTCAGTTTGAATCTGTTTGTGTGTTTCCGAGGGCTTTTTTAAGCAAGCCACATAGTATAAACTCTAACTTTTGGGTGTTGTAGATTGTTTTAGGTTGATTTCTAGGATTATTTAGGTTGAAGGTAGCCTTCATTAGGGTTTTTATTGTCACCCGTGTGCTGTAAATTAGGACGAAAATCATCTTAAATGACTATACGGTTGTTTTTCTCATTTTACCTCAACATGGTTTCATAAAATTACTTTCTTGCCTGTTATAATTCTTTTTCTAATCTCAGGGCTATAAAATTATTTTCGTGTTCACCTTCGTTTGTGATCAAAATATGTTGTTAAATAAACGAACATATATTAAAAGATATAAACTTGAGTCTATAAGACTAGCATATTGGGTGCTGCTACCACCAATGGACCTTTCGACTTTAGCCCTAGAATATATACAACTACCAAACAATCTTGTATAAATTAATTGTCATGTAAGTAGTTAATCTTGTATAATGTGCACATCATGCTCAGATACAGGACAAGGCAGAATTGTTCTTTGAATTGTGTTCATCAAGTTTTTGATTAAATGACTAATTAAGTTTTGATTCTGCAGGAGAGCTGGGAACGACCGGAAGTTGTGGTGGCTGTGTGACCGAGATATAATCGAATTGAAGTTTGTAGAAGTAATTTTATACATCAGCTTGAAAAGGTACTTAACTTTCGTTGAATTGAAGTTTTTCATAGATCTTAACTATTTCTATGATCACCATCAAATGTAACTAACAAAGAATTAATAAAATGCTAATAAAACATTAGAATCAATTGATCAAACAACTACACTTGAGTCTGTAAGAGTACCATATTGAGTGCTGTTGTCCCTAATGTAGCTTTCGACTTTAGCGCTAGAATATCTACAAGTACCAAATAATCTTAATTTAATTAAAATTAAGGAAAAAGTTACCCATGTTTGTTGAAACTGTTTCGCTTCCAAAATTGTTAAAGTCAGCACATAAATGAACATTAAACAGATCATCCATGGTACCAAACAACAATGTTAAGAAAAAAAATTTAGATGAAATATTTTCTAATTTATCGAAAATGGAACACCGTCTCTTTATCTTCAAACTCATGAAAAGATGTAAAACTAAACTGTGATAAAAAAAATAATACTTATAAAATATGAAGTATTAAGAAAGTAGCAATTACATATAAAAAAGAAAACTAATCAGAGACATCTAACTCTAATTGCAAGAATCAAGGAACTTTAACTTCAACTCCATGGAGCACTGAACCTCTCGGTGTATCTCATTGATCTTTCTCATGAACTCCAGATCTCTTTCTCCACATTCTATATTACTCGCAACACACAGGTCACGAACGGAAGTAGTCGGCATTGCCCTCAAGTCCCTCGAAACTTGGTCTCTTGTCAGCAGACCAAGTTCCAGTCCGTTAAAACACCTCTTCAACTCTTGAAGAGTAGACCTATCAGCCAAAACTTGGTCTTCGATTTGTTTAATAAAGCGTTGCTTGAAATCGTCAGATTTTGCAGAAGTATATGACTCCATTTTAATATATTTATAAGAACTAAGGCAAAACAATAATAGTTGCACTTTTGTTTCACTGAATGAATCTGTTTTGATGAAAAAAAAATTTATTGGCAATGCTATTATATACTATATGTAACAGGCCAAAGGTCAGCTTTAAAGGCAAACATTAAATTAACATTTATACTTAAAAACCATGTACATTTAATGATTTAAGAGTAAAAAACGTGTATATGGGAATTGCCTGTTCAGTTATCCTATTAATCATTTTAATGCAAAACCTTTGAAAAATGAGTTTTCATGGGAAAACAAGTAAAATTAAATATGTAGAAAACCAAGGAACAAAATTGAAACCTTCAAAAAAAGGTTATCATAATTAGGAGATGTCTCTTCATTTACTCTATCAAAGATTTTAAACACTATAAAGCATCATTATTATTTTACTTGAAAACATCAACACTTCAGTTTAAAAAAAAAACATTCATCCTAAAACAAATCGTCCAAAAACACTTACATTCTTCCTAAATGGCAAGGAAAACCTTCTACCACTGGTCCGATACCACTGATCTTAAAATCGAATTTTCAACCTGGTCACTCCAAGAACAAAGAAACGCTGAAGAACTCAACTAAAAAGTTGCTATTGTTAGTGATAAATATTATAAGCAAACCTGGAGTAGCATTGCACTGCTAGATGAAGTTGCCTCTTCTACTCCAACAGAGTTTAAACAAAAAGCAGAAGAGTTTATTACAAATTTGCTGAGAAGAAGGCGAGAGAACGAGATATTCTATTAAGTGTTAATTGTAATGTTTAATTTTTTATTTTTATTATTTTTCAAAATCATAATTTTGTAATACTATGGTTTATTATTGAATATTCAAAGTTTCACTGCTTTCAGAATTTTGCAATTTTAGTTTTACCAGTTTCTTTTATCCAAGATTGCTACTGGTTGGTACAATGCCCTTATTGTAAATTTCTTTTATCCAAGATTGCTACTGGTTGCTTTAATGAAGACGTCAATGGACCTAATTATAATTTTGGAACCCAAACATGCTACAGGTTTATTTAATAAAGATTGACTTTTCTGATATTAATTTTGATGCAGGACAAGCAGTGGAAGTTGACCGGAAGGTGGGTACAAAGGAAAATTTTCTGTTTGTTTCGTGAAGAATATTTCTACATAGTTGTTTTGGTTTTATATAAAATTTTCTACTTTCTATGACGTGTTGTTTCGTTAAAATTTTCTGTTTGTTTTGTTAAAAATATTCCTACTTTCGATGACAGTGAAGCTGGGGCAAAGATCACATCAAGTTTGTCCCTAAAGTCTAATTTATTTCTGCCAATGAGTAAAGAAGATGACAAGGAACAGTTTAGTCACATGGTATTGGTTAGTAATCTTGAACCGCTTATAAAAAATAATGAAGTAGAGACTGGAGTTAATGTTAAAGAACAGTGAAGTGTCTTGTGAGTTTTACATGAAGACTAAATTTTCAAATCTTTTATATGATTTGTATATGTTCTTGCATAGTGCCTTCATGAAGTTTATTAATATATGTTTTTCAAAAACCACACTTGGGATTTCTTACTTTGAGGTTTTATAATACTCTATTTACCGAACTGATTTACTTCCTTTATCTCTAAGACACTTCAAACTATATTAAAGAATTTGATGACACACAAGTGTTGGTTAGGATTTATGTTCCTAGGTTTATGTTTGGAATATGTTATTGGATTTGCAGACAAGAATGCTCATTTTTGGATATTGGTTAACTTTAAGAACCATTTTTTGTGTTTGACAAGAATGCTCAATTACATGCTTAAAATTTTTAAGCTTCTGATTGTATCATCGACATTATAAACTTGAGTTGACTTTCATAAGATAAAGTTCCTGTTGTAGGCTTACGTCAAGTGATTGTTGAAGGGGAACCGATGGTCCGAGCATTAAATACCATTGAGTATCCTCTGTTATGGTTGCTTCCATATCAACTGAGACCTACACAGTAATTGGAGTACAAGCATTCTAAGTTTGTTAATCTGATTGTTGAAGGGGAACCGATGGTCCGACCATTAGGTCGCTTTAGTTTTATTTGTGGGTGATTTTGTAAATGAATATTGAAATAAGTAACCCTATAATCTGAAAACAAGATTTGTAATGTGTACAGAATGTGCAAGGCGTTACTGCCAGTAAATGAAGAACATTTGACTGATGAAGCCATATGGGAGTCACTTCCTGTAAGTCACACTGCTTTTGTTATCACAGTCAAATATTACATTTAATGTGCTAAAGAAGAAAATAGTAAAAAAATAAAATAAAACAATTGTGTAGTTTTCTTGTGTTGGAAACTTAGTTTAAAAAAGCGCGCTTTAAGCTCGCTTAAAGCGTTAACCGCTTGGCAAAACGCTTTATTTGCTCTGAAGCGTCAAAACACGTGAAGCGTTTTGAGGCGACGCCTCGGCCCAATCAGGTGCAAAAAACGACGCTTCAGCATAGGGTTTTAGGTTTTAACGTTGTTTCAACATTAAAAAAACGAACAGGGCGTGCAAAAAACGAACAAGGTCTTTATTAAAGGGTATAAGTGACATTTGATCAAGTTGAAAAACCTTGAGCTTAACTTGGTGCATTTGTTCTCAGGTAAAGCATGATCACACAGTCATGACTAATGATCTTTCAGCAACGAAAAACATCAAATCAGCCATGAAATGTTTTCTTTGCTTTTTAAGGGGAACATAGGTGCTTCTCTCCTAGGGCATACAAAACACAGGTTATTGGCGGCAGCCCGCCATATTTAACATATAAAAAAACTTTATATGTTAAATGTGGCGGGATTCCGCCAATAATCTGTGCTTTGTATGCCCTATGGAGAGAAGCACCCATCTTCCCCCTAAAAAGCAAAGAAAACATTAGGAAAAAGCATTATGAATGAGGATGGCCTGAATCTACGTAAGTGGCAGGTTTATTATATTTACCGATTTCAAATTTTATTTCCAACCTTTCTGATTTAGGTTTTTTGCAGACATTGACAATGCAAGAAAGGCTGCACCAAAGCCAGAAACACTGTTTGGGTTTTCCTAAGATATTGTACGAAAGGTTGCTGCTAAGTATCCCAAACATCCCTGGATCTTGGCATGAAAGTTATTAGGTTCAAGGTAATGGTTAGATTTTAAAACTGTTATTAATCATGAGCTAATTATAATTGTGATAAAGTTAAACCTTTTAGTTATGTTCATTCTAAAATGAAATTCATCCCAATTGGTCGCTAAGAGTTTGTAGAATATAAACTGATAAGTTATAGAGATAATGAATCTCTATCATAGGGTACATGCTGAGATTATTGAATTTTGAGTGACATATCCCATATATAGCTTTAACATAGTTTATTATTATTATAAACATAGTTTAACATTAAGAATTGATTGGAGTGTAAAGTGTATTATTTTGAACTTTTTGAACGAAATTTTATTCATTCATGTGCTAAAAACTTAGACTTTATTTGATGATGTTGATGTTGATGCAGATGTGTTTTTACATTCAACTGGACTTAAAAATCAAGTGCATAAAAATGGTCATTGTGGAATGGATTTGATATTGCTTGGTGCTTATTTGGACAAAAAAAAAATCAACGTATTTAAACAGGTAAATTTACAACCGCTTATTTATGATAGTCTCTGCTAACTTGAGTTCGTATTAACGATTAGATACTTCCTATTGAGTTTACTCTATAGGTAATGGTGTAGTAAAAGGAGATTTAATTATAATTGAAAAACTAACATAAGGACTTTGTTATAAAAGTGCAGCGAACCAGACCATATTGTCATGCGTCCTACGGTTTCTGGAGCAAATCCTTGTGTTGGGGCAGCTGCGATTTGGGTTGTTTGTGGCTGCGTGGGTGGTGCCTCGATGCTGTAAACAGTGGTCAATGAACATTGGATAGTAGGGGTAACGAGTACCATAACAAAACAACAAAAGGAATAGCAACAACATGCAATTAGGTGCAGTTTTGGGGCTGCTAATGGTGTCTAAACAACCATTATAAGCGATGGTTGTGGCTGCCAAAACAGTTCAGAAATAGGACGCCATGCTTAAATGATTCAGGGTCGGTTTCAGGGTTGAATCATAGTTTACAAATTGTGAGTTCGTAAGGTATTTTTAGGGTATGTTAAAGGTTATTTCTATTCCATGTTTTATATGTAGAGTCTAATTTGATATGTAATAGAAAAAAATACGCAAGTTTATAAACATGGAAGTGAAAACACCATGATCAATATTTCTCTTTTGTATGTGTTCGACTTCTTGACTTATTATTTAAGAGTTTGTTTTGATTTGTCAAATTTTGAAATTTTATACTTTATCAGAATTTTGGTTATTTTCTTCTTATTAGTGATACTGATGCTTATGGCCACACCTTATATCCCAGTTAGACATGAAAAAAAAATAGAAACTCAGTTTAAGAAATATAATTGTTCTGCTTTACTTAGAATGCCAGTGTGTTTAAAAACGTAAAAGATAAAAGATGATTTTGCATGAACTAAAGCAAAGGTTCCTTAAAATCAGCTTTGCTTTTGCTGCTCGATATGCAATCATGGTATCTATACTTTGGCAGGGCATTCCAAGTGGTTTTAGGCGATCGACGGCATAGTAGGCAATAAAATGACATTGCCTTTGCATACGTGTCTATATACAAGTATATGGCATGTTGTTCGGGTTATTTAGACACAAATGGTTAGAAAACATGAAGAAATGATTAATAATCTGTTTTTTAGATACAAATGGTTAGAAAACATTTAGAAATGATTAATAATCGGATTTGTAGACAACATATTATCAATTACTTAGATTATTTCTATATCAAACCTGAACTAATAATTTTTTGAGAAAAATTAAAGCCTAAATTGTATATTAAATCTAATAAATGCAATCTAATAATCAAATCTTTTTTAAATAAATGCAATCTAATAATTATGTGTATACTATATATAACAAATTATTAAAGCCTAAATTGTATATTAAATGTAAAGTTTTAATACATATAATACAGAGAAAACACGTCATACCAACTTCGTAGACTTGACAGGACTTACAGACTCGATAACAAAAGACCGTAACATACAATACAGAGAAAAAATGTCGTATCACCACAAGCAATTGTGGATCCTTGCTGATATGAATGAATATAATCCCAGTGTAGGTAATTACATATCTGCCACTTGGGTTATATTCATTCATATGAATGAATATAACCCCAGTGTAGCTCTTCGATTTTCCTTGAAATTCCAGAGCTCGCTAATTACATATCTGCCACTGGGGTTATATTCATTCATATACAATTGATCGTTCTGATCAATTACTTCCTTATGTGCACCGCACCATCTTCTAGGAGGTTGTCAAGTGTTCTCGCCTTCGTGCTTGGTTTTTTGCGTATCTTTACATCCGCAGCCATTCTGTACAATAAAACACATTCAAATGACCAATATAAACACATTCAAATGACCAATATGAGGAACCCATATCATCGAATCAAACCACAAACTGTTGTATGAGGAACACATCAATCCGAAACTGATCCGATCAGTTCATTTGTATAAAATTTAATTCTAATTTAGTTCATCTTCTTAAACAATTCTCAAATGACCAATATGAGGAACCCATATCATCGAATCAAACCAAAAATCAATATGACGAACACATCAATCCGAAACTGATCCGATCAGTTCATTTGTATAAAATTTAATTCTGATTTAGTTCATCTTTTTAAACAATTCTCAAATAACCAAAAATCAATTTTCACATTTCAAGTATCAATATTGATGTGTTCAAATAACTACACACTGATGCGCTTTATCAATTTCCATCATTTGTTTCTTCGCATTTGATTCAGAAACTAAAACCCACAAGTATCATAGTTTCAATAAACAACCTAGATCTGTACTGTAATTGTTTTTAGAGAAAAACACACAAGAATCAGCCAAATGATCACATGAGATCTGAAACTATAGAAATCAATGATACATTTTGAACAATATACTCAGTTGATACCCGAGACAAAAACCCACAAGAATCAAAACCAAAACACAGTTGATCTCATATGAGGAACCGAAAACACATTCAAAACCTCTGTTTTGCTACCCAAGACAAAAACCCACAATAATCAAACAAAACCTCTGTTTTGATACCCGAGACAAAAACCCACAAGAATCAAACAATATTTTCATATAAAACCTGAAACAAACCTTCATAATAACCAAAACCCAAACCTCTGTTTTGATACCCTAGATAAAAACCCACAAGAATCAAACAATATTTTCACACAAAACCTGTTACATTCTAGCATATCAAAAACATAGTGTCGATCATGTTTTAGGTATGTGATATTACCTTCGATTGTTATAGAAGATGAAGATGATGAAGATGAAGTTGAAGCTGATGATCGGTGGAGATTACAGAAGAGGAAGATGATTCCGATGAAGATGATTTCGATGAAGATGAAGATGATCCGATGAAGATGATTGAAGATGAAGATGAAGATCTGTGTTTTGGGACTTGAGAGAAGATGAAAATGATTTTATTGAGAAGTGTGAATGTTCTAATCATACATATATGTTTATCATTAAGATTTGAGGGTATAAAAGACATTTCACAATTGTGAAACAGTCAAATAGGGTGATGTTTTTCACATACCACAGAGACGCAAATTGCGTTTTTCTCTAATTTTTTTGTAACATGGTAATGAAATTTTTATGTCCTAACACATACTGTCTTAATATTTGTTTTCGATCTTTATTAAACATACCCGTGTGTTCACCATTGCGTCACAACTAACAATGTGTCAAAAAATTAGTTCATGTTTTCATTTTAGACAACATATTACCAAGTACTTAGCTTATTTGTATATCAACCATGTACACTAACACATAATTTCATTAACATTGTTTTATAAAGATATGTAACTAAATGCAAAGAATTTAAATCATATATTATAATATGTTTTGAGTATTATTGAATTATACAATAACAATGGACCTTTACTGAATTTTACACTAACAATGTGTCAAAAAAAATTTACATCATATATAAGAAGTTATTAGACAACATAAAATTAGGTCATGCTTTCATTTTCAACAAAATATTATCAATTACTTACCTTATTTCTATATCAAACATGTACACTAAAACAAATTGTCTTTAACATTGTTTTATAAAGATATGTAACTAAACATAAAGAATTTAAATAATATATTATAATATGTTTTTTAGTATTTGCTTCCGATCGTTATTAAAACAAACCCGTGTGTTCACACGGGTGTACACCTAGTATATATATATATGTGTGTGTGTGTGTGTGTGTGTTACTTAAAACATTAAGGTCATTAATAATAAAAACGTGGCTTACGTAGCATCTTGCAAATTTGTGACAACTGTGTTCTGTAATCGATGTACAATGTAAAACAATGTTAAATATCAATAAAACAATGTGCTTTGGTGTTATTATATGTGTTTTGGTGTTATTATGTGTGTATTTATGTTTGAGGATTTTTCAATTTGATTCGATTCCGATTTCAAGCTTTAAATCGCTTTCTGGAAGGTTATACGCAAACTGGTGCGTAAACGCAGTTAGTTTAACGCGACAAACACTCCGGGATAGTGACATAGGCTTAACATACCTTAAATAACCTCCACATAACTTAGAAATAAGTTTTGGATGGTTTGGTGTGTTGAAATCAAGTTTGTTCGATCGCAGGGACTATTTGTGTCAAACTGCGAAACTATACCGATTTGTATAGAAACGAACATTTCGGAACTTGATCATAAGTTAAACATACCCTAAATATCCTGTACATAGCTTAGAAATAGGCTTTGAGGGGTTCGGTATGTTAAAATAAACTTTATTGATCAATAGGGACTAAAAGCGTCAAAAAGTGCACAAGTTTGCATTTCCGCGCATATCTTACGTTCTGAATATATCCGGACATCCAAAAATTTATGTAATCATTAAAATATTTTATTTTAGTGATTGGCATGATAAAATTCCATTCGTTGCTTAATTTGGATCGTTTTTGCGTTCGTTACGACTTCCGTCGTAATTAACCTTCTTGTGCCGAACCTTCCCCTTCCTCACCCAACAATGGGACTTGGGCCCATTTTTCGTGTTTTCGAACGACCTCCCATGCCTCGACATGTTGAAAACCGCTCGGATATCTATCTTTAAATTCCTTTAAAGCGACTTTCATCACGTTGAGATTTTTTCTTGGCTTCGCGGGGTTGGTTCTCCATTGCTCGGTTTGGCTTTGTGTTGTATTTGATAGATTTTTAGAGTAAGTTTGAGAATGAGTGTGGTAAAAAATTAGATTAAAGTTGGTTATTTATATTGGGTAAAATTGAATTTTTTTTTAAACATTTGACCGTTGCCCAACGTTTAAATTCTCAATCCTTGTGCAATTTTGTGCGGTGAACATACACCGACCCCCCTCCCCGAATACCCTCCCCGAAGTGATGGCGGCGGTGTTCCCGCTCGGGGACTTGGGTCACCGCACCACTCCCCGCATAGTGCCCCGTTCACCCTAAAAAACCTTATGATTTAACCTTATTATGCTAAGTAAACTTATTGTGTATAGATCCCCACCCAATTAAAACTCAACGCTCAGATCACTGATAATCGTAAACTAATAATGATGTATTTAGGGCTGTAAACGAACCGAACGTTCAGCGAACAGTTCGTGAACCGTTCGGCGGGAAGTTCGTTTATGTTCGTTCGATTAGCCTAACGAACGAACACGAACAAAAAATTTCGTTCGGTTAGCTTAGCGAACGAACACGAACATAGGTCTCGTTCGTTCGACTGCGTTCGTGAACTTTTGGTAATATGTTCGGTTACGTTCGTCCGTGTTCGTTTGATTATATTAAAAAAATACTAAATAATAAACCTTTTATCTAAACATATTGAAAACTTAAAACCCTATTTTTTTTTCTAAGTTGGCTAAAATTTGGACATGCTAAGAAATGTTTGGGGATAATTATGTCTAAGTTAGTTAAAGTTGATTCATCGTTTGGTGGTGTATTAGACTTCTTGTGTTTTGATTTATTATTTGATTGTTGTATTTAACTACTTATATCCAATGTTTAAGGATAACAATATTTTTATTTTTTTATTTTCAAGTTAAATGTTCGTTTGCGTTCTTTTTTATTCGCTTGCGTTCGTTTGTGTTCGCTTGCGTTCGTTTGTGTTTGAGACCAGTGTTCACGAACTGTTCGTGAACAACTGAATTTCCTTAACGAACGAACATGAACATAAACTTATGTTCGGTATGCGTTCGTGAACAGTTCGCGAACATGTTAATTTCCTTAACGAACGAACACGAACATGGCCTTGTTCGTGTTCGTTCGGTTCGTTTACAGCCCTAGATGCATTCCATACATTCTTTATAGTTAAGAATTTTACCCATCTCTCACTGCCAAAATCAACAACGCAAACCACCACCACTAAATTACCACCGGTCCACCACCACCACCCCCTGCAACACTGTCATCACCGTAGCACCACCACCACTAATGCAGCACAAGTGCACAACCACTACCGAGCGTCACCACAATTGACCATTGCTAATCACCACCGCGCGCGACCTACATCTAGCTGCCACCACTACAGCACCGGCCACCACCCCCGTTTCTCTCTCTATAAAGACAACCAAACACACTCTCTCTCATATCGACGGAAACCCGTCTGCCCCCACCTCTGGAAAGACAACCAGGTCTGATCGTACGCAACGCGGCTGAGGCGATAGCACCCGACCATGGTTTTAACGATAACCAACGACTTGGTGGCTGGTGGTGGCAACTCAAATGGTTGCTAACTAGACCTGGCAAACGGGTTGGGTCGGGTCGGGTCGGGTCGGGTCATGGGTTAAAATGGGTTCGGGTCAAAACGGGTCAATTAGAAAAAGGGTTGTTTTGGTTCGGGTCGAAACGGGTTCGGGTCAAAACGGGTTTGGGTTGGAACGGGTTCGGGTCGGAACGGGTTCGGGTCAGAACTGGTTTCGGGTCGGGTCGGGTTTGTTAAAAAATGTTTTTTTTAAAGTGACTGTACATCAAGGGGCAATTTTGTCGGGTTTCGACACGAACCGTATCGTTTGAGATTTTCGATTTGAACAGGTGATTGACGGTTAACGTTGTGATAATTTTGAACAGATTCGATAGGTGTTTGATGAGATTTGTTTTGATTTGATGCACAAGTGATAACAACTATAACAGTTAACAGAAAACAAAATCAGTTGAATGTTTTGAATGGATAAAATGACATTTGGTGATCATATTGTTCAGTGATTCACTGATTCACTAATTTGTCAAACAGTTAATACAAAAGTTTGTTCGAATACTGTTAAAAGATTTGAGTTTCGGATTGATTCAGACGAATTTTTGATTGATTTCGAACTGATCCGGTTGATTTAGTTGTGATTATAGTTTGTTTCGGATCATTTCGAAGCTATACAAACTGTTTTTGTGATTGATTTTCGGTCAAGTTTCGATTGCAGTTTAGAGTGTTGATTGAAAATTTTGGATTAACCCGATCAATTTCAGTTGATTTCTGATAGAATCAGTGTTTTTTAGTTTGATTGTTCAAGATCTGAGATATTCTAAATCATTCTCATAATCGAAATTTGATCATTGTAGAACTGATCTGTATAGGAACCCGAATCAATCGAAATTTGTGTTGATTATAGAGATTTCAGAATTGTTATCGATCAGATTTGTTGATTTTGTTCGTAGAAGTTGATTGTGAATCAGCTTTGTTGAATTGAAATAGAAATCTGAGTTGCAGAAAATTTGAAATTAAACATGCAGGTCGTGTAGTGTTTTGTTGTGTTGCTGAAGGTAGAAATCGAAGAAGATGAGCTGGGCTGGGATGTGAAACTTAGTGTTAATTAATAAAACGATATGGTTCGTGTCGAAACGGTACTGGTCGAAACGGTTCGCGTCGAAACGGTACGCGTCGAAACGGTTCGCGTCGAAACGCTACGCGTCGAAACGGTTCGCGTAAACGGTACGCATCGAAACGGTACGCGTCGAAACGGTTCGGGTCGAAACGGTTCGCGTCGAAACGGTTCGGGTCGAAACCCATTCCGATCCGAAACCTATTCCGATCCGAAACCTGCCCCATTTCTTTAAGACATCAACCCACATTGACCCATTTCTTTAATGTTGTCGACCCGCTTTGACCCGAAAATAACAAGATGGAATTTCAAGTAACCCATTGTGACCTATTTAGGTAAAATATCTTACCCAAACCAACCCATATAATTTTAAAAGCAACCCAAACTGACCTACTTGGAAGGCTTTGGATCAAGATTGCCCCATCTATTGCTAACTTCTTGTGTGGTATCAGGTAGGAGAGGGAGAGCCGTTCAAAAAAAAAATCAAAGAGAGAGAAGAGTAGTGATGTGATGTGATGTGATGCGTATGGGGTAAAGAGCTGGGTTTGTACGTGTATGTGGTCCTCTATGCAAAGTAACCAATCAAAATGTATAAAATTGAGCACTAAATTAGTGAGGAGAAGAAAATTTGCAAATTAATATAAGGGAAATAAGGTTAAATATTCAAATGTCAAATACCTCTCTAGAGACCTTTTTTTTTTTTTAAATAAATGTTACTTTTTATCCGAAATTGAGAGAAAAGTTACAAGCAAATTATATTATACATAACCTTAGGTATCATTGTTTTGTTGTGCGTTATGCATGTTCCACAAACAAATTAAGACCATCACCATGTTCTTGTAGTTGTTTTGTTGTTCTTTCACGTTTGTCTGGACAGTTGACGACATCTAGCTACGTGATGGTATAGGATTTAGGCTGTTGGGTATGGTGACGGATGAAGACGCGGGCGCGGGGGGGGGGGGGGGGGGGATGGGGCGACGGAGCCGGCGCCGAGAAGAAAGAGGGGGGCCCACATGTTTTGGTCCGTCGCAAACGTCCATATTCGGACGGTGAGGACGGGGACGGGGGGCGGTTTGGTGTAGATGCCGTCGCCGGAGCAAGACGGGTGGGGCCGGGGGCGAAGTTACATATTTATTTTTATATTGTATCAATTTTGTTTTCTAAATAATAGTAACCTATCTCTCTTGGTGAAAAATAAGCCGATACCATACGGTTTCATAGAGGACCACTTATTTCTCTTTAAGTTGTACTAATTTGATATTTTTAGCAATTAATCATATCATTGGAACATGCATAAACTTTTTCACTTTTTTACCTTTGGTCTACAAAACCAACCCACATGATCATACCAGCTTCACCATATTCCACTTCAATTCAATTCTCCCAAACATGACATCTCCGGCGAAGATACTCCTTTTCATCTCCCTACTACTCTTCACCACGGCCACTGCGGTCACCGACGACACAACAACCTTTAACCACATCCTAGAGAAATACATCCTTGTTGCACTAGACGTAAAATCGTACACATTAAACCAAGGCACGGGAGAGTTCACAGTTGACCTGCACCGCGATACGGTTAATTTATCGGTGGGTGACATGCAGTTCATGTTCAAGTCTCCGGTGAGAGGGGTGATGGGTAAAGATATGTCCAGTGTGACCAAGTTGGAGGGGGTAAGTGCAAAACAAGGGGGCTTCTGGGGTGAGATCACGGAGCTTGCTTGGAGCATTAATGGTGGATAGTACTGATGGGTATAAAATTCACTTATCATCGAAAGGATATATTTACCATGATCATTGGAGCTTTTGGTCCAGGGTTTTAGGGTTTTTCATAGAGAAGATGAAGATGCTGGTGAACAAGCTTCTCAAGATGCCAGTAGTACTCTAAACCTAATTATATATTCAAGAGTCAAGAGTTGATCTTCTTAGCTTACTATAATATAATATCTTATGTTAACGTAGGTGTGTTTTATTGTTTAATGGTGTGCTTATGATTAAGATAGTATCTAATTAGTATCTACTAATTAATTTGGTGTGTTTTGTTGTTCATGCTGTGCTTATCATATAGTATATATTTGTTATGATAATTTATCTTTTTGTCTTTGAATTCACTACTACACAAATGAATACTACCGACGAAATCAAATAAGAACCAAAAAGACAGATCAATAGGGAAAATTTAAAAAACATCGCTAATTTATCGTTGGTTACGTACTGGCTGATTGCCAACGACAGATCATACCATGTATGTATATATTTCACAATTATATTATACTATCTATTAATAATATAACCTTGTGAAGAGTAATGATTGACATGTGTCCACCATTAAGCTATTTTTTTATACTTTCTACGCCTTTTATTCATGTTTATAAGCTCTTCAATATAAATGCATTTATTCTCTTTAAAGTACAAATATGTATTAGTAGCTTAATGCGTTTATTATTATTATTATTATTATTTTATTTATAGATATTGATATTGATATTAAGGTGACTACATTTAATAATTGCGAATCCTAATATGGAAATATAAAGAGAAAATTACGAAAATAGCCAAAGGCCAGGGTTGACTTACGAAAATAGCCACCTCATGCGTTCTTGGAGTGGAGCATCACGGATTCAAATGCGCGGGATGCGTCTAGAAACAATGGGATGCGTCTTTGGAGCAAAACCCAATAGAAAATGGACACGTGGCCAGGGGCGGAGACAACATAGAACCAGCCGTAGCACGGGCTACGGCTCAAAGTCGTGTTCGCAGTGTTTCGCAGTGTTAATTTTTTGTTTTTTTTTTCGATTTTATATAAAGGATACCCCTAAAAAAATACGAGGATACCCCTATAAAGGATTTTATATGAATACACCGTAATTTTTTTTTTTTTGGGGATACCCCTGATGTTAAAGTCTAGCTGGGCAGACTCCTCCAAGGGGTCAGACAGACTCCTCCAATGAGTCAGGCAGACTCCTCCGAGTGTGAGATCCAAGGCGTCAGGCCTGACCCCTTGGAAGAGTCTGCCTGGCCCTTTGGAAGAGTCTGCCTGACCCCTTGGAGGAGTCTGCCGCCACGTGTCCATTTTCTATTGGGTTTCGCTCCAAATACGCATCCCAAGACTTCCAGACGCATCCCACGCATTTGAATCCGTGATGCGCCACTCCAAGGACGCATGAGTCGGCCGCCACGTGTCCATTTTCTATTGAGTTTCGCTCCAAAGACGCATCCCAAGACTTCCAGACGCATCCCACGCATTTGAATCCGTGATGCGCCACTCCAAGGACGCATAAGGTGGCTATTTTCGTAATTCAACCCTGGTCTTGGCTATTTCGTAATTTTCTCAAATATAAAGTTTATACATGAATTTACTTTTTTATGTTTAATGGTCGAAATGCTTTTTCATTTTTTTGGACAGACATGAAGTTCATGAGAGTTGCAAGCGCACGTCTATTATAATCTAAATATGGCAATGAGAATGCTTTATACAGGAAGCCTTGTTTACCATGTGCATCCTCTTCACACAAATTACATATACAAACAAAACTGAATGGAAAAGAGAACATTACTGTTTCCAGTATATAAGTATTTTGAACTTAAAATAACAAATGTTGAAACGACTAATTAGAACTGTTTATTCCTTTATTTATTGTGTTTTGATTCAGCTATTATCTGTTCTGAGGGTGTTTGGGATTGCTGATCTTAACTGTTTGGAGTAAGCAGTTAGAATTTGCTTATTTCCAAAGACAATCATTATATAAACAGTTTTAGGGTGGAGGGTATAATAAGCGGGGATGTGTGCGGGGACTCAAGTCACCGATTCGGTGACTACACCGTGGCTTCCATTGCATTCGGTGACCAAGAGAGATAATGCCAAAATCGGTAACCTTTCACCGATTGATGTGATGTTGATTGATTGGATATTTTGACCGTTTGCCTTTTAAATTTTTGACCGTTTGTAATTTTTTGAACGTTTATTATTACCGTTTGTGAATGTTTTTATATAAACTCAATTTTTCAATCATTTTTTGACACACAATTCTTACAAAAAATCTCTCTTTCTAGACCCACAAACACCATGGATAAACAAAACAAAGGTGAACCCAAGAAAAAAGGTTCCGCTAGGAAACGAGATGTTGCCATTTATTCTCGCGAGGAAACGAGATATCGCAAAAAAATATAATTGGCCATGCAATTTCCAAAATATTAGTTTATTTTATTGTTTAATTTTTTAATTTTAAATGTAATGTGTTTTTTTTTAATTTTAAATGTTATGTTTTTTTTTTAATTTTAATGTGTTTTTTTTTTAAGTTTTAAATGTAATCTGTTTTTTTATTAAGTTTAAAAAATGTTTTAATTATTTATGCATAGTTTATAATTTTTAAATAAAAAATATATAACTCAAACACCCTAGGGTGTTTGACTATACCCTCTGATTGAGTGTAAAAATGGGAGTGGAATGGGGAGTTGACATGGCATAATATTATTGGCTAGGATTTCACTCAAACACCCTAAGGTGTTTGACTATACCCTCCACCCTTAATAATCAATCCGGAGCATCCTTGCCATAATTACCCTGCCAAGGACCTAGAAAAATTATCTATATAACTACATTGGTAAATCTTGTTCACATTGGTAAATATATCGAACAAGTTAGGAGGTGCGAGAAGTGCACGCTTGTTCGAGCTGTTATAATTATGAGCGTTCGGGCGGAGCCCCGAATGGAGGTTCCAAGGGGGCAACGCCCCCTTTGCAGGGGTCTGGGGGCAGCGTCCCTAGAAGCAGGGTCCAAGGGTTAGAGCCCCTACCTGTGGTCGAGCTGTTCTTGGTCACGATTTTAATTTAAATAAAATAACTACCTTGAGGCAGTTATCTAAAAGATTATCCAAAAATTCGAAATTGTAATTCTTGGTCACATTCTGGCTTAATACAATTTCACATACACATACTATTTGTTCAATTTTTCAATCTAAGTTGTATCCGATTGAATTATTCGGATAAACCACTTAATATTTGACCTGAAAGTGGTCACACGCCTCTCAGATTATCCATGGTATACACAATTCCCCAACAATTAATATTGTGAATTGTATTTTCCCCCTGAATGCTACAAAATATATAGTTAGACGGGTGGGTGTAGTTCGGGAAAAACACATCGAGAGGACGACTTGGAGGGGGACATCTCCGGTCCACCCCGAAGCACTCTCTCTCTCTCTCTCTCTCTTGATTCTCTCTATCTCTCTCTCTCTCTTGATGTGATTGATGGATGAGGAAACCATTTCCTATAGATAGGGGAATAAGAAGGTGGTGATGTGGAGGTGAGGGAAGGGGAACCACACCCATGGTCTTATATACAAATGTCAAATGCTAAGACTCAAATTATGTAAGGCCAAATTTCGTGTAATAATTTATTAAATAGTTTAGAAAATTTCAAGCCCAAAGGCCGACACGTCATGCCAAATAACATTGTTTTGGGCTATTTTAGTCATGCATAAATATTTCGTCACCAAATCTAATATGGTTAATCGATCCATAACTAAACTAGCATGTAAAACTATCGGTTTTGATTATCATTGCCCGCTTAACCAAAAGTGTAGTTATGGTTTTGATTTTGGGCCAATACTGACCCAAATTAACCCATGCATTACCCTACTTAATTTTTATTATTCTCGTTTATACCTAAAAATTAGGTGATATCAAGAATATTATCTAATCAATAATACAATTACAATAGTAACGGAGATGATTGTGA
Organism: Helianthus tuberosus; assembly: GCA_030545235.1. Classification (NCBI taxonomy): domain Eukaryota; kingdom Viridiplantae; phylum Streptophyta; class Magnoliopsida; order Asterales; family Asteraceae; genus Helianthus; species Helianthus tuberosus. The sequence continues at coordinate 104,390,908 of CM060431.1, read as the reverse complement.
TAAGACTATGTAATATGATGGCCCTAAAGGGCTACGGGGCTAGCATGGCATTGCAGCCCTAAGTTGGCACACTGCGCCACCTTGGCGGCCCTACGATGAGGCAACCCGGAGCAGGATGAAGGCACCGAGAATGAGAGACAAATTTTTAAAAACTTATAAACCCATAATAGCTAGTAATTTTAAGAGTTTATTACATCATTCGTCCCTGTGGTTTATGCAAAGTAACAACTTAAGTACTAATAGTTTAAAATAACAATCTGAAGTATTAACTTTTAATTTTGTAAAAGCTAAGGTATTAGCACTGCCAAATGTTAGTTTTTTTTTTTTTTTTGTTAGATTTCTATGAAATGACCAAAACACCCTTTATAACATCAAAGACTATTTATGTAATTCTTTGATTTAATTAAAGGGACCACATTTGTGTAAAATACAAATACATATTTTTATATGAATATAGAAATACAAAAGATATAAGTAATATATTTAAATAAATAGCTTTTAAAGTTTTTTTTTTTTTAATTTTTAACTAGTATATTTAAATAAGTAGCTTTTTCTTTAAGTTATTTTAAATACTTTTTTAGTTTTTTAAACGAAAAAAGGGCTTTTTTTTAATAGACAACTTTTTCTTTGACACATGTATTTTTATCCATGTCTCGATGTAATTTTTATTGAGATCGTGTTAGTATGTACAAGTAACCGAAACACAGACGTCTATATTATTAAACTGAGAAAAATTCTGCTTACAAACTAGTTTGAAACAAAAGCAGCAGAAGAACAACAAATCAATACACCATCTATAACATGGATGAACGTGCAAGTTATGGTTTAAAAATATAAGGCAAGAAGATATTATCTTCTAAATTGTGTACTAAACACCAAAATGAAACAGTTGTTGACTATCTAAAGATACGGGTCAGATCTAGCACGCACTTGTTTAAGTTTGATGATCTCGACTTAAAACTTTGTGATTGAATATGTGTGGCCGGCCACACGTGTGCGGCTCATCATCAGGCGTGCAACAAACTAGATCCTTTATTTTTCATGATCTTAGCATTTAACTTCTCCATGAACTGTTGGTTCGCTCGAAGCCTGGTCTTCACATAGCTTGTTCGGGCATCTTCAACTAGCTTATCAGCTTTACCAGCCTCCTCAATCAGCCCAAATAAGGTCCTGAGACAGTCTTTCCTGTTTTCCTCGCGATGCTCAAACCTACAAAGGGTACATTCCTTACTTTTTGTAATCATGTTTGATATACTTTTTACTTACAAAAAAGTTAACAAAATCAGGCTCGGTCAAACCAGCCCAACCCAGAGACACGTTTCAGCCCCATACAAGAACTTACCTGCACTGACCAGTTACCCAAAACCGACCAGTCCATTTTGCAACCACTAGATCATACAGAATTTAGAGTAAAATGGCATTTTCATACCTGAGGTTTGGCCAGTTTTGCGACTTTCATCCAAAGGTTTGTTTTTCCGCACCTGGATCCAAATGGTTTGAAATCTTGCCATTTTCATCCGGCTCGTTAACTCCACCCATTTTTCTCCGTTAAGTCATGGGTATTTTAGTCTTTTTGTTAACTTAAAAGGGCAATTCGGTCTTTTCCACTTTATACACAAGCATTTAGCATAATGTACAAGTATTCAAAATACCCTAAACAGAGAAAAAAGACGAAAATACCCCTGACTTAACAGAGAAAAATGGATGGAGTTAACGAGCTGGATGAAAATGGCAAGATTTGAACCTTTTGGATCCAGATGCGGAAAAACAAACCTTTGGCCGAAAGTCGCAAAACTGACCAAATCTCAGGGACGAAAATGCCATTTTACTCCAGAAATTACCATGTAGGTTTGGTAACTACAGTTACAAAATATAATTTAAAAACTGAGAGATTAATATATATTACCTCTCACTGGTTATGGTAAGTTCATCTTTTCCTGGGTTGTATCTTTTTCCAACCAATTCCCGTAGTCGACGAAACTGGTTTTTCGAAAGGCCAAGCTCTTTGACAGTGACAGCCAGTTTTGCTTTTCTGTTTTTAGGGTGCCACGAATCACCACCAGGAACAAACACAACCCGTGTTTGCCACCTAAGCACAGGGCCTTCACCCGGGGGGTCATCTATGTCTTTCTTCTCTACAGCAGAAGCCGCCTCGTCAAACTTTGGGGGACCCGCTTCCTCTATCTCCTTAGTGTGTTTCATGAGCATGTTGTGCTCGAATTCCTGATACATTTCGTAACCTTGCTCGGGTTCAAGCTCGCCAGTTTCGACCATATCTGCTATCTCGTTATACTTTTCTTCAACCAATTTTTTCAGATGATCTGAGTTCACAGGAAATTAAATGCCATTATAGATACAACAATCAATTATATTATATTATATATATATATAACAAAGAACAACGGGATCTACAGTAACAATTCATTGGTCAAGCATGGTGTGATGACGTGTCTGTTTGTTTTCCTAAATTATTTTAGAATCGAAAATTGAAACAAAGGAACTGTTGAGGTGGATTAAGGAGTCATTTTACAATCTGAATAGCAAGGTTTGATCATTATACTAGCCGTTTTTTTTTTCCTTTTTTTTTTGTCAATGATTATTTACAAATACTTATTTTAACTAAATGAAATTATCAGATAATCATTTTTTTCAAATTTTAGTTTAATTAATTATAATAAATTCAAATCAGTCACGTTTTTAAACGATATTAAATTACCATTTTTTTAAATTGTGTTTGAAGCAAACATAAAAAGATTTTAAGTACTTATAACACATTTGGATAGGTCATGATCTTATACAATTTTAATTTTAAATTATGATTATATTCAAAACTAAGAAATAACTTTTTTCATGATTCCGAATATACCGGTACGGCGTGGTTTTTTTATCTACGTAGCGATGTGCAAAACCGGCCCGCCTGCATCAATTTCTTTTTCTTTTTGTATCACTTATAACTAAGATTCTGTATAAAATCAAGTACACCGAGCACGTTTTGCGTATATTGGGTCAATTTTTGTAAAAAGTGAATCAACTACACCGAACACGTGTTGATGCATTGGTAGTGTAACAAATCGTACTGACTATATGAATTCACGCAGCAAAACGCAGGAAATCCCGCTAGTTATTTCAAATACAAGACTTAAAAAAGGCAGGCCAACAAAAAAACAGGCACAAAAAACTTATTAAATAAAAAGGAATTACAACCGTAACATACCTGGAAGGAGTTTTTCCCACATGAACATGTCCTGTAGTATCTGCTCACACTCTTTAGTATCTTTAAGATGACCACTATCAACAGCCTCCTTAATCATACCTTCCCATTTCTTGTCATCCATATAAAAAAATTCATCTTTTGTCATTCGATTGATCACAATATCTTTCGCGTTATACAGATTATCTATCTCATCATCTGTCTCATGTAACTCATCAAAATCCGACTCAAACTCTTGATCGTTGACACCATCAATTGGTTGCATATTAAACTCATCAAGCAGCTCATCATCTGTATCCGCATGCTTTTGTGTAATTTTCCTCCTGAATATCGACTCCACCACATCCGGTAATGCCTCTTCATCCTTTTCTTTGAAGTACTTCTCTATCTGCATTTTCAGCTCTGCCAGACAAGTATTAATACAAAAGGTTAGCCCGTATATATTCCTTTAAACTACAACACAAATTATAAATCTTATGCACTTCCTTGGTGTCAAAAGGTGTGTGGCACTCGAATGCGTTTTGATCCCAAAAACTGATGCGCGATGTGTGTGCATCACGTATGACGGTATGAGAGGCATTCATTATTAAAAAAAAAACTATGTTAACTCTTAAACACTAAAATATGTTCATCAGCTCTGATCAAATTTGTTCAATCGATGGTATAATTTGTCCAAATATTCAAACCCATTGCTCAACTGATGGTCAGATTTGTTCAATCAGATTTCAAAAACTCAGACCCGATGCAATCAACACTCTAATTTGTTCAAATACTGGCTAAGAGCCCCCGTAGTGGGGCGTTTTTAAAAAAAAATTAATAAATAACGCCGAAAAACGCCCGGAACCCATTATATAGAGGCGTTTTCGAGCGTTTTTTTGAAAAAAATTGAATCAGCGTGTTTTAAACCACGCCTTTGTTCATCTCACTTGGCCAATCAGGTAAGTCCAACTCAAATACCTTTATATTTAAATTAAAAAAAACAAGAAAATATTAATTAGGTAATGATTGATGGGGCATTATTGGGCATTATCCCACTACGCCCATTTGTGAAAAACGCCCATAATGCCCCTTTGCTGACTGGGATGACACGTGTCGTAAAATGCCCATAGGTAGGGGCATTATTCATGTGTACCACTACACATGGTCTAACTGCATCTGGCATCCCATCAGACCACATCACACACATCGCATTTCGCATCATGTTATGCGCACATCAACTGCAGCAACGCAATCTCTTCACCGCACCACACACTCATAATGACCACATTTTAAAAAAACAATGTGCACTTCCACTACCAACTACAACACTTGTACTTATAATAATGCACATATATCCTCATCACGTAAAATCAATTTCATAAAAAAAAAAAAGTGAAATCAGTTACTAAACTAATGTTTACAAACTATCCTGTTCACAAATCAACCACAACCTACAGTTCACTAAACATACACAAAACTAAAATTAGGGTTTATAATATCAATATAATTTCAGCCGTTAATGTACCTTTATTGCTGACATCTTTAACGTCAAGCTCCTTTGACGGAGGTTGCAAAATGCTGTTAGATTCCAACGGAATATTCGATTGGTCCGTCGATGAATTCTCGTTTTCAGTTGAGAAGAATCTGAGGTTCGATCCAAAGCTACAAAAGGGAGAATTGATGATTTTGGGGTTAGGTGGGGAAGGTGATGATCGATTAGGGCTTAAGAGGTGACGAACGGGGATTTTGTTGAATAAAGCTCGTCTCATGATTTAGGGTTTAAGAGAGGTTTGCCGATCGGAATCGATGAAGGTGAGGGCAAAGAGTTGTTAAGTTATGAAAGTTTGAGATTAGGTCCTTGGATTTGTACCTATGTGGAATCTTAGAGTACTCTATGGTTTCATTTTGGGACTATTATGGCCCATGGATTGTTAATTCACGATTCGGGTTTAAACGGTGAAACTGTTTAAACTGGTCTAGTTTAGTAATTAACTTGTTTTCAAATCTTAATGGTCGAAATAGATCTCGTTTTTTTTTTGGGAAACGAGGGAACTCCCCCGGGCAAACCTTTTATTTAATGATGTTCCAATGAGAATACAAACAAGAGCATTTGGCAAAGGCGACTCGCCAAAGCCAAACCTCAAAAAAGAAATAAACAAAGAACAACAAACTAAAAATGGATAGAAGCTAAACTCCACGAGCAATGTCTCTTGCCGACTCGTCCATTTCGGATTCAACCTCTACTTCATCTTCAACATTTGTTTCAATTAAAGCTTCCTTAACCGGGTCAAACTTTGTGAGCATCACATAATAGGCCTTCAATTTCTCCGACCATGAAGAAAATACATCCTTCGGAGGTTGCGTATTTGTTTCATAAAATTTTCGAACCACTAACATTTCTTTTTCCCACAACCCGTGCTCGGTATCAAAACAATCTTCTTCATTTTGAAGTGTGTCAAAAGCATTTTTTGTTTCAACTATTGGGCTAACCCAAGGCCCAAAATTATGTCGTGACACATCAAAATAACCACTTCCTTTCCTTTGGCCCGAGTTTTGCATTAAAGTATTTGGATCAATCGAAGACTTACCTTGTCTTGGACTGATTGGGCCTGATTTGTTTAGTGGCGGGTAGTGATCATTAGAACTTAGCGGAACTGGGCCTGAATTACCGTCTGATTTACAGCCCATAGCCGAGCCCATACGCACATCAGAACTATCAGTTGGGCCCAATTTGACATCATTTCGTTGCAGCCCACCCTTAATTCCACCTGCCGCTTGAACACAGCCCAAGCCAGCGCCCTTGTTAAGCCCAGCAGCCTCATCGCTGGGCTTAACAGGGCCCATACACACATCCAAATCGACAATTGGGCCAGAAGTATTACTCGGAACATTTGATGGACCTGCTCTATTACATTTTGGGCCATTAACCAATCTTTCTACATCTTTTTTTGCCAATGGAGCCCACTTAACATTGGGCTTTTTCTTTGTGATCAACGTAAATCCATCATCTTGGACCACCGGCTTCTTTAAAACATATTTTATAACCGGTTTATCACTATCAATTTTGACAACCGGCTTTTGAACCACCTCATGACTCGCCTCCAAATGACCAAAAATCTTACATTTTCCACACAAAGGGGGTTTAGAATCACACACCTAGTGAAAATGTGTTAAAGTTGGTTTGGTAAAGTGGATGAGACAATACATGATGTTCATAGCACAACAAAATAACGAAAATCTAAATCAGTCGTCGCCAGAGCGACTTCCAAGCTGGCAGTCTTGGTTTACTTTGCTTTTTCTGTTGTGCATGTAAATAGAACATCTTACTTTCATCCAAACTTGCCCATTTTGCTCTAAACTCTATAAAATATCATTCTAAGATATATTTCTCTAATTTCATTGTAATTCAAACTCCAAATCAAAGAGAGATTTAAGATCAAGAGCCAAAAAATTAAAAAGAATTGTTCCATAACTTAATCATCGTTGATTCTTGTATTTGAACTTTGTATTAAAAGCATCGTTTCTAGTTGTTGTCACATACTTGTAAGGGACATTGGTAAGTTTGTTTAGTAATTTGAAATAGTGGTGATCACTACCACTTGAGATTAGTGGAACGTAGAAGGTGATCACTTCTTTTGAAAGAGTGAGATGTTTGTACAAGGTGATCACTACATTTGCTTAGTGAGACTATTGTGTGATGATGATCCCTATCGGTTTAAGGAAGACAACTGGTGGAGAAACTCTTGATCGAAGGATCAGGGAGAGGACATACTAGTATTAGCTAACATCTCTCGAACCACTATAAATCGATTTTGTGATTCATTCCCTTAACTCTTTAAATACTTGCATATCTTATTGTTTCTTCTATAAATGTATATTGTTGGGTTTTAACAAATGATTAATCAACTAAAACAAGTGTTTAACAAATAAATTTGAAGAAAACATATTCACCCCCTTTAGTTTTCTACACACCACAACACATACACTTAAGGTTCGATTGATGGTTATGTTATGATTACGAGAATCTAAAGTATTTAATATTATATCTATACTAGGTTATAACCTCGTGTATTACACGGGTTGAGTGACGTGCCTGTCGTGGTACACGCAAATTTAATCCAATTACTACTAACTAGATAGCGGTAAGTGGGTATCGAACTCAGGGAGTATGTGGAAGGTGTGTCAATTATGTAGCTTTGTATTTAACTAAAATTTAACTAAAGATTGCAGAAATTTAAATTTCAAGAGTTGATTGTTTTGACTTTAGCATTAACTTAATTAAATTGCAATTTAAAGATTGGTGTTGTAAACAGATTGAGAGGAAGTGACCATCTTAGATTTCAGGTTGTCATCCACATTAACATTCATGCTTAACTAGAAAGAACCACATAGACATGGTTCGTGTTTGAGTATTTGTTGTGATAAAAGAGAACTAAGTACTCGGGTTGCAAAACGCGAGGTTGTTACTCGATGATCAAATGATAATTATCTAACCCTTAATCCGCCCACAATATCTTGATTACCAACGGAACCCAGAACGTATGGTTTAGATTAACATTAAACAAGAATCAATACTTGACAAACAAACATTCAAACACCATAATAACTTACAAACATTCAGAGTTATTATTCTAGAAATTCAAGCATAACATAATGTTTCAAGACAAACCTTACATCTAAGATAATCACCAAGAGTTTAGCTACTCATCTCCTGCACTACCATGCTTGTTCTTGAAAGAAATATTGTTCAGAGAAAGAGAGATTAAAGATTGATTTTTTACAACTCAATGACATGGGTTTAAATAGATGTTCACAAGCCCCCAAGCCTTGATAATTACTCCCAAGTTCGGCCCTTGCATGCAGCTGCAATTAATACTCAAAAGATAGGCCCCTATAGGAGATTCCCCAACTGCATTTAATAGTAAAACGCCAAAAACTGTCAGATAGGGTCGTAACCTACGGCTCACTGCCGTAGGTTACGGCAGTCAACAAATCTGTTTCGGTCAACTGGGTGCCGTAACCTACGGCCCTCCTGCCGTAGGTTACGGCGATAAGTGTCTTACGGCGTTGAGGTTCTGTATTACGGTGAAACACTTGGACAACTAATGTGAGCCGTAACCTACGGCCCCCTTGGCGTAGGTTACGGTGGTAAGTGAACTTTTCCTTCTTGTTTCGTCTTCGTAACCTCCATTTCTTCGATTCTAACACCGCCATCTTTTAGCATCCATCCAAGCTTCGTAAAAACCATTTCTTATGCTATTTAGTGCCTGTAACATCAAACCTCTCGTGATTACCCAATTCAAGCTATTAAACGGATAAAGTATGGTATTTTAATCTATTTAAACGCCTTAAGGGTTGTCCTACGGACCACCCGTCACATCCCCACACTTACCCGTTGCTTGTCCCAAGCAACTCATTCAAAAACTATTTCAAAACACAAGTGATCAAACATGCAAACCGAGCTAAACGTGTTGTCCTTTTACTAACTTTAATCATACCACAAAATACACCCCTCACAAAAAGCTCTCGGTAACAAGAATTATTAGCATGATGTTAATTGCTAACCACTCAATACGTGTGTGTTCATGTGTGCGACAATAAGCTTGAATACAAATCAAGTTTCCTCCCAACCACATCTAACATGCTTTTAGAATCAAAGGGACTTATGGGTTGTAATGGGGCTTAGGTGTAAAGGTGAGAAAATGGTGGGATTGTGAAAGTAGCTCATTGATTCGACCCGGTTTTGATTTTTACTACTAAACAAAGCAAACATTACTATCTACACAAATTCAACAAACTTTTCTACTACTAAACACTTCTTTTTTTTTTTTTTTTTTTTCATACATAACATAAAGCTTGACAATATGTACAAGAGTATCAATACTACGAACTGAATTCCTAAACCGGGTCATCTCAATAGGTAGAATTTTGTAAGAAGTAAGTTTGGGTCACAACCGAATGGTTTAAGGCTCAAACATGGCTTTCTAATGACCAAACCCCCACCCCTCACAATACCAAACTCATATATGTAATAAATGAGGTCCAACCCACCATTCCCGCATTCTCACACATCTAGACGAGGCTTCCTAAAAATCCCTTATCATTTTCAAAAGCATGGCAATTCTAGGATTCAACGAGAATTCGTACACAAGTTCTATGAACACAATAAACACACCGTCACTCAAACCAAAAGAATAATCTCTATTAAGCATGTGCGTGGCCCAAAACTCACCAAGAAAAGATTGGAAAGGGTGTTGGTGTATCATGCGGACAATGTCAAGTTTTCAAATTTCACCATTTTTGCTTGGCTTAACAATTTTTTAAATTTCTTAAAATTTTCTCCTCATCCCCACACTTGGGATACATTGTCCCAATGTATGGTTTTGAGGAAATGATCACTTCTAAACAAAAACATTAGCTTCCGATAATACTCTCAAATCCCTTTTTTTTTTTTTTTTTTTTTTAACTTACAAAAACACCACCAACTGTCACAACCCAAATCAACAAGGCAACATCAAAACACCTCCCGACCTCCCAACCATAAACACAGCATACCAAATAAACAAATATACACAAATGCACAAAGGAGCAAGATACGACCTGGCTAGTAATACTTCGGCTGTGGAGGCCCGAAGATAGATGTCATCATGTCCTTCCATTCACCAAAACCGAATGCTCCGCCACCACTGCTACTTCCTTGATCGGCACTTGGGTTCGCCTGTTGGTAATTCATAGCATGCGGATCCACCCACTGAGAGTGATGCAATGGAGGGGTGGGGTATGACACACTACCATCATTTGGTGGCAATGTGGTATAATCCACAATAGGCGGATCTGGTTCAATTGGTTGGCCTGCGTGCCATTGATCATGCATGCGTCTTTGGCGATCATCCAAATATTGATTGTTCACCTCTTCTTCATGAGCATACATATGAGCACGGTTCCATTGCTCATTCCTATCATAAGTCTGCTTCAAAGCCCTTTCCATGCTTGCCCCCATGAAAGTTTGCTGATCAAAAAATATTTGGTTTGGTTCACTCCATTCACCAAAAGTGGGTGGCCGCCTTTGTTCGATAATTTGACCCATATCTCCCGAATGGGCCTAGTAAGGATCGTAGGGTTGTTGTGCATAATCAAATGGACCCCCCACATAACCAGCTCGTACATTGGGTTCCTGAACTTGAGCATCGACCATGAAAGTATCTTCACGGTAATCATCATCTCCACTCACCTCTCCATCCGATATTTCGGGTTCGTCAGCTTCACCCGGCCGTAGTGGTCTTGCATCCACCTTTAAAGCTCTCCACCTTCTTCCATCTGTTTTCAGCCTATGGTACCGTTCCGTTTCTGTGTAGGTCCAACCTGGCCCGATACTGCCAAGGCTAAACGGTCTGAACCTCTTGTACGACCCTTTTTCATCACCTTTGATTGCCCCATATTTTTTTAACAGCGCTGTGATTAGCCGGCAATGAGGTATAATCTTTCTTTCATGACTAATTTTGCTTAGCCAAATGTTATTTAGCACAAAAAATCGGAACGGGACCTTAGGGGAACCATGCATCATCATATAAAGGAGTGGCACCTCTTGAAAACGAACCTCCATTTTGTCACCTCGTCTTGGCATAACATTAGATGTGCACAATGTCAACAACAATTTTGCTTCTATTCTCAAGTTGCGTCTATACAACTTCCCATGTGTCGTATTTGGAAGAAAAAGGTAGTCGAGCATATTCTGCCATTGAGGGTGCTGATCTGGTTCAAGATACATATCTTTGAGACTTGGGTATATGTATTCATTGGCTGGCTCATCATCAAACTTTGCAATCCTGCGCAAAGAATCATAAGACATTTCAACTCTTACCCCATTACACTTTCCAACGAGCTTCATCTTGCATGGGGCCTTAAATGGGGGGCATTCAAGTGAAGCCACCCACTCTTGAATTTGTTGATCATACATCTTCTTTGTCTCGCCGTCATAACACTTCATAGCCGCACCCCATCCCAATGCTTTAAACTTTGCTGTAATACCAAATGGTCCGAATTCTGCCTCCCGAATTTCCTTTTCACAAAGAAATGCTTCAGTCCGTTGTCTTAATTCGTTCATTTGGTCATGAAATAAGTCTTCTCGCCATTCCGCGGGTTGTTCCAACAATGAGCCGGCAGCCCAATCTGGCTTCGGACCCCTTTGAGGCGCATCCTCCTCCGAATCCGGGTCACCAACCCGGGTCAGTCTCCTTCTCTTTTGTTGTGCATCATCCCTTTGAGGTACATTGGATGAACTTGCAATTCCTTTCCCTTTTTTCGATGCCATATCTACAAACCACATAAACAATTTAAGTTAACCAATTCCTCAATTTTCCCCACACTTGCTTCATGTTAAGGGTATGAATATGAAAACAAAATTTCATTCTTTCAAACAAAATTTCAGCATGATGTCCCCTATAAATCAGAATTTTTCCAAAACATTTTTACTAGACATCAAGCAAATTCATACCCTAACATACAATGGTTCACAATTTCCTACATCTATCATGTACTAGCAAGTGTGTAAGTAACAACAAAAGTGAAAAATTTCAAACCTCAATGCACTTCAAAGAATGTCAAAAGAATTGCATACCTTGGTGTTGTTGACGATGAGAATCACAAAACTTGAAGTTTGACACCAAAAACCCCAAAAAGCCCCAAAATTTTCGGCCTTTAGGTCTAAAATTCGAGCAAGGAAATGAGGTTTTCTTCCAAATTTTTACCCAAAATCAGAATGCTTGTGAAATTTTAGCCAAAATGGACCCAAAAATCACTTGATTTGGACAAGATTTGATGAAGATATGAGTGTTTGAAGGTTATGGTGGTTAGGGTTCTTGAATGGAGAAGACAACTAGATGAAGAAGAAAAGGAAATGAGTGGTTGGGGATTAGAGAAAAAGTGTGGATGGGGTGTAATAATGTTATTGTTTTATTGTTTTTATTATTATTATTTTTGGGTTTTAATATATATATATATATATTTTTTTTTTTTATATAAAAACCGATAACAAGTCCCCAAGTTCTGCACGTCGCCGTAACCTACGGCTTCCCGCCGTAGGTTACGGTGGTAACTGGTTGTTTATGTGTACCGTAAAACAGGGGCTAAGTGCCGTAAGACTTGTTGTTGCTTAGTTGTTGCCGTAAGCTACGGCCCCCCCACCGTAGCTTACGGCGGGTACTGGGCAAATATGGGGGGGCCAAAATCTAACTTAAAATTTTTTTTTTTTTTTTTTTTTTTTTGTTTTGATTTCTACTTTTATAATTTTTAGTGTGTTTTCTTGAAAACATGAAATTTATTATTTCCCTACCCCCCGTTAAAATCCCGTGTTGTCCTCAACACTATGTTCGGAAATTCCGTAAAAACTTCCCCACACTTGTGTCGAACACCGGTTTAAAACGGAACTTATTCAAACCAAAATAAATTAAACTAAATATTTACACTACCAAACCTGGGCCTCTCATGGTTGTTCCTCATCGACCGGGCGTAGAATGTAGCCCGATTTATCAACTTCCAAGTTGTTGATGTCGTTCCCTTCCAAGTATGGTTTTAACCGATGTCCATTCACCGTAAATTGATTATTCGTTTGTTCATCCAGTATTTCAACATCACCAAACCTTCCAACTCGCTGAATGACATACGGCCCCATCCATTTACTCTTGAGCTTTCCCGCGAACATCTTGAGCCTTGAGTTGTACAACCAAACTTTTTGGCCCACTTCAAAGTTCTTCTTTCTTAACTTTGCATCATGCACCTTCTTGAGTTTGTCTTTGTAAGCTGATGCACATTCATACGCTTCGTCTCTGATTTCTTCAATTTCATTTAATTGCAACTTCCTCGTCTTTCCCGCTTCTTCATAATCCACATTTACCGTTGCGACTGCCCAATATGCCCGATGTGCTAATTCCATTGGCAAGTGACAACCCTTCCCATACACCATCCGGTAAGGTGTTGTGCCAATCGGAGTTTTGTAGGCCGTTCGGTATGCCCACAACGCATCGTCCAACTTGTTTGACCAATCCTTCCTATCCGCTCGAACCGTCTTCATGAGAATTTCTTTGATTTGACGGTTGGACACTTCAACTTGTCCACTTGTTTGCGGATGGTACGGTGTGGCAATCCGGTGATTCACACTAAACTTCTTTAATAATTTCCCGAAATTAAAGTTCTTGAAATGTGAACCACCGTCACTTATGATAACTCTTGGAATACCAAAACGGGAAAAAATGTTGGATTGAACAAATTTACAAACAACCGAATGGTCGTTTGTCCGCGTTGCAATCGCTTCAATCCATTTTGAGACGTAATCCACCGCCACCAAGATGTATAGGAAACCATTTGACTTTGGGAAAGGACCCATAAAGTCAATCCCCCAGACATCAAATATCTCTACAACCATTATGGGCTGTAATGGCATCTCATCTCTTTTTGATATACTTCCCATCTTTTGACAGTTAGTACAATTTCTTGCAAATTCACATGCATCTTTGACGATTGTAGGCCAATAAAACCCACATGAGAGAACCCGATAACCCGTCTTATGCCCGCTGAAATGCCCTCCGCATGCGGATGAGTGGGCATGAGTCAAAATTTCCAATACCTCCGTTTCGGGCACACATCTCCGAATAACTTGATCCGCCCCGATCTTGAAAAGATCCGGTTCATCCCAAATGTATTGCTTCACTTGGACCATGAATTGTTGTCGTCGCTTCTTGGTCCAATGATTCGGAATGACACCCGTGGCTAAGTAGTTGACATAATGAGCATACCACGGTGCAACAAAAGTGGATACGGCTAAAAGTTGCTCATCAGGAAATCTTTCATTTATTTCACCAAAATCGTCAATCCCTTCTACCGGAATTCGAGACAAGTGATCTGCCACTACATTCTCACTTCCCTTTTTGTCTCGAATCTCTAAGTTAAACTCCTGTAACAACAATACCCACTGAATTAAACGCGGCTTCGCATCCTTTTTCTCCATCAAATATCGGACTGCACTATGATCCGAATACACCACCACCTTGCTCCCCAAAATATACGAACGGAACTTATCCAATGCATACACCACGGCTAACAACTCCTTTTCGGTTGTGGTGTAATTCAGTTGCGCTTCGGATAAAGTCTTGCTTGCATAATAGATCACCACCGGCTTTTTATCAACCCGTTGACCCAAAACTGCCCCAATGGTTGTGTCGCTTGCGTCACACATGATTTCGAACGGCTTTGACCAATCCGGTGATTGTAAGATGGGAGCTTGCACCAAGTGTTCCTTCAAAACATTAAATGCTTGCATACATTCATTAGTAAAATCAAATGGGACATCTTTTAGTAACAAGTTACATAAAGGTTTGGTGATAGCACTAAAACCTTTTATGAATCGCCTATAAAATCCCGCATGTCCCAAGAATGACCGTACGCCCTTGACATTTTTCGGTGGTGGCAAAGATGCTATTACCCGTATTTTTGCTTTGTCCACTTCCATCCCTCTTTCAGATATTACATGGCCTAACACAATACCCTCTTGCACCATGAAATGACTTTTCTCCCAACTAAGTACTAAATTTTTCTCAACACAACGTTTTAAAACTTTTTGTAATTCATTAAGACATGATTCAAAACTAGTACCGAAAATCGAAAAGTCATCCATGAACACTTCAAGCGACTCTCCAACCATGTCCGAGAAAATACTCATCATACATCGTTGAAAAGTTGCCGGTGCATTGCACAAGCCAAATGGCATTCGCCGAAAGGCAAAAGTGCCATATGGACAAGTGAAGGTGGTTTTGTGTTGGTCATCGGGATGTATTGCTATTTGATTGTAACCCGAATACCCGTCTAAGAAACAATAGTATTTTTGACCCGATAGTTTTTCAATAATTTGGTCAATAAAAGGTAATGGGAAATGGTCCTTAGAAGTGGCGGTATTCAATTTCCGATAGTCAATGCATACACGCCACCCGGTGACCGGTCGGGTGGCAATTTGTTCACCATTTTCTTCCTTAACAATTTGAATACCGGCCTTCTTAGGCACAACTTGGGTAGGACTTACCCAAGCACTATCCGAAATTGGATAGATAATTCCCGCATCTAACCATTTAATTACCTCCTTTTTTACTACCTCCCTGAGGTTCGGATTTAATCGCCTTTGAGCTTCTCGTGTCGGTTTCGCATCTTCGTTGGTAATGATCTTGTGCATGACAATCGATGGACTAATTCCTTTGAGATCGGCAATCGTCCATCCAATAGCCCCTTTGTTTTCCTTTAAAACTTCCAATAAAGCTTGTTCTTGGGCTGCTTCTAAGTTAGAAGCAATAATGACCGGTAGAGTGTCATTATCTCCTAAGAAAGCATACTTCAAGTGGTGTGGTAAGTCTTTGAGTTCCAGCTTTGGTGGTTCTTCTAATGATGGTTTTGTACCCGAGCTAAACTCCGCCGGTAAGTCTTCGAATTGATGAGTCCATGGCGGTCGACCTTCTCTCAAGGCCATGGCATCTTGTTCTTCTTCTTCAACCCGTAGTGCATGAGCATGTACCTGTTCAGAAAAATCACACAAGCAAACATCCATACCATCTTCATATTCATGCGGATTGCATCCGTCAACTAAATCTGCCATGAAGCACTCATCAATACCATTAGCATTAGAATTGTTAGTAAAAACATTCAAACGCATTTTTCGATTCCCAAAAGTCATATCGACCGTACCAAATCTACAATCAATCACAGCATGCGCGGTACTCAAAAATGGCCGACCCAAGATAACATTTTGGTGTTGTTTTGGGTCCGCGGACGAGTAGTCCAAAACCAAAAAGTCGACCGGGTAATAAAACTCATCAATTTTTACAATCACATTTTGAATCATCCCCCGAGGTAACTTATGAGACAAGTCGGCTAAAACGACCGTTGTTTCTACCCTTGCTA
Source organism: Helianthus tuberosus (assembly GCA_030545235.1). Classification (NCBI taxonomy): domain Eukaryota; kingdom Viridiplantae; phylum Streptophyta; class Magnoliopsida; order Asterales; family Asteraceae; genus Helianthus; species Helianthus tuberosus. Next base: position 104,374,779 of record CM060431.1, on the reverse strand, counting down.
GCGGACCAAAGTCGTATTGGTCATATAAGCCCCCCGGTAAAATGCTCACCCCGGCTCCAAGATCTAGTAACGCTTTTGCCATTTGGAAATTTCCAACTTGAATGTTAATTAATGGCGTGCCCGGATCTTGGAGCTTAGGTGGAAGCTCCCCATTCAAAACTGCACTCACTTGCCCGGTCAAGTCTACCCGCTTAGGCAATTTTTTCTTTTGTTGCCTTTTTTGTGTACATAATTCCTTAAGAAATTTAGCATACGCGGGTACTTGTTTTATTGCATCAAGGAGTGGAAGATTAATTTTTACTTGTTTAAACATGTCCCATAATTCTTCTTTTTGAGGACCTCTTGATGCAATAAAATTTTTCTTTCCCGGGTCAAGTAAAGCCGATGGAAATGGAATTTGACTTGGTTCACCGTTATCTTTTTCATTTGTGTTACTTGCATTTTCACCCAAACCCGGTTTGTTTTCAATTGATTCGTTAGTTTTAACCGGTGAAACTTCATCATCACTATCATTACCCGTGATGTCCTCAACTACCCCCTCAACCAAATCTGGTGACAAATTGGCTTTAAATTCTTTGCCACTTCTTAAAACACTAACATGATGAACATTAACATTACCTCGTGACGAACCATGTGAAGGATTTACCGTAGTGTCGCTAGGAAGTTGACCTTTGCTCCTCTTCAATTCCGCCACATCGGTTGCCAATTGACCCATTTGGGTTGTTAGTGAATTGATGGTTTTGTCACGGACCTCGTCTTTTTGCATTCGAACTTCATCGAGTTGATTCCGCTTCTGCATATCTTGTTGCATAGCCCGTAGCACATCCATGACTTCATTTCCGCTTGACGAAGGTTGACCCGAACCACCTTGACCCGTTTGTTGAAATCGCCCTTGGTAACCATAATTGTTTCCACCCCGATAATTGCCTTGGTTGTATTGTTGACGAGGTACAAAGTTACTTTGAGCCCCTTGGAAATTTGGGTTAGCTTGGTTTGCTGCGTTTCCGTAACGGAAATGAGGATGGTTTCGTAACCCGGGGTGGTATGTGTTGGAATTCATATTGAAGTTTCGACCACCCCCTTCTTGGATAACATTTACTTCCTCCACTTGCTCATCAACTACTCCCACTACACAAGCTTCTGCCATATGGCCTATTTCATTGCAATTAGTACACACATGGTATACTTGGGTTGTAGCTTGCATGGTACCACTTTCTACTCCATGCACTTGAGTCCTTTGTGTCACATGTCTTGCCCTTCTTGAAGATTGAGCCTTCCTCTTAGAATTCACCGCCATTTGCTCTAAATATGCCCAATCAACATGTTCATAATTAGTACCGAATGTACCATTAGTGATTGACATCAAATCCCGTGCATCCTCCGAACTCAACCCTTCATGAAATGCATTCAACAATTCCCATAATTGAATCCCGTGATGAGGGCAATTCCGTAACATCATATTAAACCTTTCGAAGGCTTCATGAAACATCTCCCCCGGTTGTTGTTGGAAGCTTCTCAAACCTCTTCTTGCATCATTTGTCTTTTGAGAGGTGTAATATTCATCTAAGAACATTTGTTGCATGTCTGCCCATGTAAAGATTGATGCAGAGGGTAGAGTATGAAACCATCTTTTTGCCTTGTCTTCCAAAGAAAATTGGAAGAGAACCAATTTGACATCATCCGATGAAAACCCTTGGCCTCCAATGGTGTTGCAAATGGAGTCGTATGTCTCCAAATGAAAGTAAGGTTCTTCCGTTGCTAACCCTTTGAACTTTGGTAGACTTTGGAGGGCGGTTGTTCTAACTTCAAAAGTTCTTCCATCCGCATGATGAGGAATCACTACCGGCGAAGGATTGTTAGTGATAATCGGCCGGAAGTGAGCTTCAATCCCACGTACCACTTCCCGATGATGTCTTTGAGGAACACCCAATGGTGCTCTTGGTTGACCCATTTGCCCTTGTATTGGCCCTTGAGGTGCAAAGGGTGGTGGAAGTTGGTATGGTGGCATTGGCGGTTGTTGAATTGGTCTTTGGTATTGCGGTTGTGTATTTAGTGGACGCACTTGTTGTAGCGGTGTAGGGCGTTGCATTTGTGGCCCTTGCGGTCTAATATGTTGCACCCCAACCGGTACTCTATTATTGTTTTGAAATTGCTGAATTTGTAGACTTTGTTGACCCGCTCTCCCTTGAAGTCCCAAGTATTCTCCATCACCGCCAGAGTAAAAACCTTCTTCCTCATACCCCCTAAACTCCTCTTCATAACCGTCATCATATCTCTCCACATGCATACCCGAAGATTGCCCAATTGGGATGGATGGATATTGGAAACCCAATTGGTTCGATGGTCTAAATGTAGAAGTAGCATGGACAATGGTTGAATTTGGTGGTATCGAGTAATGAGAGGATGATTGACCCGTAGTTGGGGGAAAGAAGTGTGACAATGGTGGAATGGTGGTAACCGGGCTAAAAGTAGGATTGGGTTCAACTTGAGTAGTAGCCGGTTGTGTGATATTGGTTGGTGTGGTTGGGCTTGTATTGGTGCTTGGAATTGTGGTGTTTGGTGATGGTCGTGTGGAAGTAGGCATGAATGGTGAGGTTGGTAGACCCGTTATGGGTGGTAGTTGTGAGTTTTGCATGGTATTTTGTGTTGTGATGGGTAATGTAGGTGAAGCAATAATTCTGTTTTCTCGTAATAAAACACGGTTTTGTTTTAAGGTTCTTTCAATCTCCGGATCAAACGATAGTGGTGATGACTTGTGAGAGCCTCTAGTATGCATGCACTTGTAATACCTGCACACTAAACACAACCCGCGTAAACCCGAAAATGACAAAACAAAACTAATAAATTAACACACGTTGCGCACTACTCCCCGGCAACGGCGCCAAAATTTGACGTGCCTGTCGTGGTACACGCAAATTTAATCCAATTACTACTAACTAGATAGCGGTAAGTGGGTATCGAACTCAGGGAGTATGTGGAAGGTGTGTCAATTATGTAGCTTTGTATTTAACTAAAATTTAACTAAAGATTGCAGAAATTTAAATTTCAAGAGTTGATTGTTTTGACTTTAGCATTAACTTAATTAAATTGCAATTTAAAGATTGGTGTTGTAAACAGATTGAGAGGAAGTGACCATCTTAGATTTCAGGTTGTCATCCACATTAACATTCATGCTTAACTAGAAAGAACCACATAGACATGGTTCGTGTTTGAGTATTTGTTGTGATAAAAGAGAACTAAGTACTCGGGTTGCAAAACGCGAGGTTGTTACTCGATGATCAAATGATAATTATCTAACCCTTAATCCGCCCACAATATCTTGATTACCAACGGAACCCAGAACGTATGGTTTAGATTAACATTAAACAAGAATCAATACTTGACAAACAAACATTCAAACACCATAATAACTTACAAACATTCAGAGTTATTATTCTAGAAATTCAAGCATAACATAATGTTTCAAGACAAACCTTACATCTAAGATAATCACCAAGAGTTTAGCTACTCATCTCCTGCACTACCATGCTTGTTCTTGAAAGAAATATTGTTCAGAGAAAGAGAGATTAAAGATTGATTTTTTACAACTCAATGACATGGGTTTAAATAGATGTTCACAAGCCCCCAAGCCTTGATAATTACTCCCAAGTTCGGCCCTTGCATGCAGCTGCAATTAATACTCAAAAGATAGGCCCCTATAGGAGATTCCCCAACTGCATTTAATAGTAAAACGCCAAAAACTGTCAGATAGGGCCGTAACCTACGGCTCACTGCCGTAGGTTACGGCAGTCAACAAATCTGTTTCGGTCAACTGGGTGCCGTAACCTACGGCCCTCCTGCCGTAGGTTACGGCGATAAGTGTCTTACGGCGTTGAGGTTCTGTATTACGGTGAAACACTTGGACAACTAATGTGAGCCGTAACCTACGGCCCCCTTGGCGTAGGTTACGGTGGTAAGTGAACTTTTCCTTCTTGTTTCGTCTTCGTAACCTCCATTTCTTCGATTCTAACACCGCCATCTTTTAGCATCCATCCAAGCTTCGTAAAAACCATTTCTTATGCTATTTAGTGCCTGTAACATCAAACCTCTCGTGATTACCCAATTCAAGCTATTAAACGGATAAAGTATGGTATTTTAATCTATTTAAACGCCTTAAGGGTTGTCCTACGGACCACCCGTCATTGAGTAAATAAATTTATATACTAAATAATAAAACATTATATCTTTAAAAACTTCCTTTATTGCACGGGTTGAATAAATATAATTTTATATATTAAATAATAAAAAGTTATATATATAAGAACCATATTGTACGGGTTGATTTAATGTAATTTTACATACCAAATAAAAAAATTATATCTTTAAAACCACATGTATTACACAGGTTGAATAAATGTAATATTGTTTACCACATAATAAAATAATACATCTTTAAAAAATCTCATTTATTACACGATTTAAATAATGTAATTTTATATACCAAATAATAAAAAAAGTTAGTAAATGTAATTTTGTATAGTGAAAATAAAAATATTTAATATATTAATACAAAGTTTGGTTTTCGTGATAAATAATTTGTTTTATTTAAAATGTCTTAAATCAACAATTTACAATTTCGGTTATTAGAAAAATAGAAGAATGGTATTCGAAATTTAAAGTAGGGTAAAATTTAATATTAGCTCATCATTCATTTATTTATTTAATTAATATAAGATAAGTTTGGAAGTGAGGCGAGAAAATCATAAAATAAATACATACAATGAACGACATGTGTCACACATTAATGTTTTATTATATAGTATAGTATAGATAAAAATTTAGATTGATATAAATAGATTATTTTCTTGTAGCAAAATTTGTTAACGAAGTCTCAATAAATTTAACTCATTATTTAAAACTCCGTAAATGTATAAATGATAAATAATATTAGTTAGAGTAAATTACGATTTTGGCGCCTGTGGCTATATCAGTTTTACCATTTTAGCCCAAAAAATATTTTTTTAACATCTGAGCCCCAACGTCTTTTTTTTCTAACCCTTTTGGCCCCTAACACTAACCTCATCCATTAAATGTTAGGGGCCAACAGGGTTAGAAAAAAGACGTTAGGGGCCAACAAGATTAGAAAAAAAAAACGTTGGGGTTCAGATGTTAAAAATTCTTTTTGGGCTAAAAGAGTAAAAGTGATATAACCACAGGGGCCAAAATCGTAATTTACTCTATTAGTTAAATAAATAACATTATAAATGAGAAGGAGATTAAACTAAATAATAATTATCCATAAGAAATTAAACTAAATAATATTTAGTAGGAGGATTATATATAATTAACTAGGTTAGTTCCCCGTGTGTTACACGGGTTGAACAATTTAAACTTTATAATAAATATTTATTGTAAATGCAAATCAAAGACGGAGACATTTAAATACCAAATTGACATAAATGGGTTAATATAAATATGATGTATGTTAGTATTATAAAATTCATCAAAAAAATATGTAATCAAACTGTCGTTGAAAATAATACAAAAATAAATATATTATATAATACTTATTATTGTATTTACGTATTACATTACATTTATGTAATGAGAAATAAAATTTTACAATTATAACTCGCACATTACCGAAAGTAATTTGAATCCAAAAATTATTCACATAGTTCATAAATATCTGTAAATTTATTTGTACACAACATTACATCTTTTATTCGTAACTTTACTATCTCTATCTATAATTAGTAGTTTTACCTGTCTCTACTTTTAATTATTAATAATGTCATTGATCATGGGTGAATCTAGTAATGCTAAAAGCAAACCAACCTTGGATAGTGACTGACATTGGCTTATATTAATTGTCATTGCAAAACCGACAGATAGTGGAAGTGGAGATCTATGGATATATGGTCACAATGCAACATAACAAAATTAGGTGTTGATAGCAAAAACGGCCACTGCTTACGCACATTCCTAGACTGGCTCGTAGACTTTTTCGGTAACTTGATTAGAATCTCATACACAAATATATCAATATTAGAAAGGTACAATAATAATAATAATAATGGTAGCAATTATAAATAATACAATAGCAGTGATAATAATCTATACTATATAATAAAAGAAACCTGTTTTGGGACACTTGTCATTCTCTCATTTAATTGATTAAAAATATTAAAGTATGATAAGATTTTATGATATTTATAATTATATTTATAAATTATTACCTGTATAGGTATTACGTGTATTAAAGATGGTTAAATATATTTAATATGTATATGATATATATTAAAATGTTTTGTTTAATATACTTATCTAAATATTTATTATGGATAAATATTAATATATATATATATATAATTACCGTGATTAAAATAAAAATCTAAATTAATACAAACTAGATGCTTTACGTATATATAATTTAATAACCATTTTAGCTCCATGGATAATTTTAACAGATTTCACCCATTTTTATTAAAATTCTTATTATTAATAATATTAATTTAATCAAATCTAAAATCTAATCTAATACTTTTTTTATTTTCAATAATATTTAATCTAATCTAATAAGAATTCATATGAATTCCAAAGTTGATATTAACTTTCAAATAATTAAAAAAAATCCGCCTTACATCACAAATGTTTCTGTTAAATTCGATTAATTAATTTGTTCAATAATCACTATTATCTTTATCATTCAGTACGGTTAACCGATTTATCATAATACAACCTCCCACCTATTCAATTATATGATTTTTCAATCTTATATTAACTAAATAAATAAAGATTAATATTCAATCTTATCCTACTTTAAATATAAAAAAATCCATTGGTTCAGATTAATATTCAATCTTATCCTACTTTAAATATATAAAAAATCCGTTAGTTTTTTTAAATATATTTTTTAATTATTTGGTATATAAAATCATATTTACTCAACCCATGTAATACACGAGAGTTTTTAAAAATATAACTTTTTTTATTATTTGATAAACAATGTTACATTTATTCAACCCGTGTAATACAATGATTTTAAAGATATAATTTTTTTTATTATTTGGTATATAATATTACATTTATTCAACCCGTACAATACATATGGTTCTTATAGATATAACTTATTTTATTATTTAATATATAAAATTACATTTCTTTAACCCATGCAATAAAGGAGGCTTTTAAAAAGATAATGTTTTATTATTTGGTATATAAAATTCATTTATTCAACCCGTGTAATACACGGGGTTATAACCTAGTGAGATTAATAAAACAATATTACTTTTTGTCATAATAGTTATAAGTTAATAAAGTAAATAAATAATCTACTTGTGTAAATATTAAAACGTAAGTGAATATGATTCTGTTTAAATGTTTATAGATGATGACTATGTAAATAAAAGTTTAGATATTCAAATGAGATTATTGATAGAATATATGAATTTAAAATGTATATATCGTAAATAATTTAAATAGGAGCTCAGATATATTTAGATACAAATTAGGGTTTTGATAGGTGAACCTATTAATTTGAATTTGAAAATTAAAATTTGGATAAAAATATTAAGTGGGGATTAATTTATTTTTTTCAAGATTTAAGGATTAATTTTTTTTTAATTTAGGATTAACTAATGAAACTAAAAGGATTATGTTTAAGGCGGGAAAATAAAATTCTAGATAGCCTTAATGATTGTCATGTGTCTCAAATTGGTTTACTTTATTATATGTATAGATTAGAAAATATTAAACTAAAATAATACTTATCTATAACACATGGCCTAATATGATGACAAGTGTCCCAAAAATGGTTTCTTTTATTATAGAGTAAACTTTCGTTTTGCTACCTGTGGTTTGGTCACTTTAATGGTTTTGCCCCAAACCTTTAAAAATAGCCATTTTACTCCCTGATGTTTCCATTTTATTACCAGTTTGCTCCTCGCCTCTAACGCAGTTAAAAATCTCAATTAAAAGTAAGGGTACTTTAGTAATTTTACTTGCAATCAGAAGGACATTTTGGTAATTTGATATATACGGATTTAATTATTTATAACTAATTTATTAATTCATAATCCTAGGCCTGATATATACGGACATTTTGCAATCAGAAGGACATCTTCATCTTCAACCTGAACCAAGAACATCAACCCTAGGCCTCCTAGTTGTGCAAACCACCTGCAAATCCTAGCCGCTCGACAAAAAATCAGCAAACATCACCGCCACTGCCACTCCACCCCACACCGGCCACCATCTGCAAACATCACCGGTGTTACCATTCCACCCCTAATCGACAAACATCACCGCCACTGCAACTCCACCCCACAACGGCAAACATCACCGCCATTGCCACTCAACCAACACCGGCCACGGTCAGCAAACATCTGAATAGTCTCTTTCTCTCTAAACCCCCATCAACACCATTGTAGATCCAAGTTGTCTCTCTCTCTCTAAGCCCCAACCATCATCATCTCAAATCTGAAACGCCAGCGATCCCCACCTCAAACCACTCCCACTTTCTCTCTAAATTGTCTTCGTCTGAAACAGATCTGAAGTTCTAAACCATCTGCGACGGTGATGACGTGGCGACTCGCGAAGAGGCGACAGAGACTGGCTAGATGTGTAGGTGGTTTAAACCTCTCATTATTCTTCTATGAGCATCCACCGTTTTGTTGATGTTTGGTAAGTTATTGATGGTATATGTTAAAATAGTTTTGAGGGTTTATTGAGTGGTTGCTTTCTGAGAAAATAAAGAAAAGAAAGATTAACTGAAAATATGAGAAAGAATGGTGGTGATGAGTAGATTAGTGCTTCGATTTTGGGGATGGTGGTGGCTGGCACATGATATTAGGTGGTGGTTGGCGATGGTGTTCAAGTGGTCTGGAGAAAGAGACAGAGAGAGGTGTGTGAGGTGAGAGAGAGAATTTTAGGTTCATATATGGGATGGGAAAAGACTAAAATGCCCCTCATTTGAGGGGCATGTGACCTGGATTTAATGGTTGAATTGGATGACATTAGGGGTCGGGAGTGAAATAGAGATAAGCTTCATAGATCAGGGAGAAACTGGCTATTTTTAAAGGTTTTGGGCAAAACCATTAAAGTGACCAAACCACAGGGAGCAAAACGAAAGTTTACTCTTTATTATATAGTATAGATATCTCTAAATATAATAAAGCAAAAGGTTTATGGCTGAGGTGTCAACACCACAAGCCACCCCTTTGCTCTCTCTCCTATGTGTCACAATTCTAAGCCACCTTCTTTATTTCTATCATATGTGTCAATTTATTAGATTTTTTTTATATAAAACCTAAAGTCTGAATTTTGGGACCCACGGCTCTGTAACTCATCAGTTCTAATAACTCACGGGCATCTCATTTCAAATTTCAAACTCATTTTTTCTCTTTCTTCATTCTCCCTCTCTCAAATGGTTTCTAGATCTGGATCTGCTTTCTTCCCAATTGACACACCTCCATGAAAGTGTTGAAGATCACTATGGTCTAATTGCAATCATGCAAATGAAAAGAAATCTCAATCCAAGATCTTCATCATCTTTTTTTAACCCTAAAAATGCGCATTGGACAAATATCAACCCCCAAAATATTAGGTAAATCTTTCCCCTCTGCTCCAAGTTTTCGGTCATCACTGCACTCCGGCTTCTTCCTTTCTTGGGTTCTAGAGATGACCACTGTTGTGTCACATAAGAGGTTTGCGATGGAACAACGGTGGTGGAACCTTTGAAGATCGACTGTGACGGCGGTAGTTAGGGTTCCAGCTGTGAAACCCGCTTTCCAGGGGTTAATCTTTGATGTTCATCATTAGGTAACAACATTGTTCATGCATATTTTATAAAATTCCTTAAACTCTTAAACCCTAATTTTCTTTTGTTTCACTGAAATTGAAATTTTGTTTGGTTTTCTCTTTGTATTTGGGTTCTAGGGTTTCCGTCGGTATTCAACTTCAATTTACGATTCTATTGTTTCTTGTAATCCACGAGAAGGCTGTGAATTTGTTGTTTGAGAAGAGGCCGGAGCAGTTTGGAATCGGCGTTTGATTGTTGTTTTGAATCGAAGGTTTGTCATATTATTAGGTCAGATAACCATTTAGCAAATTAAGGACTGTGTTTGTTATGTTTACCTCATTGTGTTTGTGTTAAATGATGTGTATTTTTGAGCTTCTCACTCTGTTATTGGTTACTAATGCAGAAATGTTGTATACTTGATTTGTATGTGTGTTTATGGGTTATGGGTTCGATTCTTTATGTATATGCATGCATGTGAGTGCATTTTTAGGAAGATATAGGTATATATATGATGATGTACTACAGGTTTCAAGTGTTTTTTAATCTTTTATTAAAACCTGATGGTTTTTAAAAATAAAAATTTAGAAGAATCAACTTGATTTGGGGTAATATATAAATGCTACCAAAATGAAATAATGTAGATGGATTTGTTCATTCTGGTTTCAAATGTGTTTTGATATGTAAATGGATCCAAGTTTTATGTATCCATTTCTAATGAATACACACATTTTCATATGCATATTTAAATATCATAAGCATTTTGAAGCTGAATGCTATCAGGGGTGGTAGCTTGCTTGCATCTATGTTCAGATAGATTTGCAGTACCCAAGATGTTAAATGGAGGTGGAATACTTTCGTCGTTTTAATACCTTTTTTAATCATTAATTTAATTCAGGAACACAGGTTCATACTTTGTAACTGGCCTTTTATTCAGTTCAATGCATGTGGTGTACATGAATATAGTTATTATCAAACATTTGGTTTTCTTTTAGGTGAAGTGGACCTTGCTGAATGGGTTTACATCTCCAAAATTCTTTTACTAATGTTCACTTTGGTTAGTTTGCCAACTGAAAACACAGGGAGTGTTATTGGTAGAGGTTGTGTAAATATCAATACTTGAAACTAGAGGTGCACAAACTGGGTTGTTTTATATCCGGTTCCGGGTATGGTCAGGTTTTGAGAGAAACCGTGTAGGATTCAGGTATGGGTAGGGTTCAAGCATAATCGGGTATTAGTACCCGTTTTTTTAAAATCTATATTATTATTTTACACAATAATTTCGTTTAATAATTAGATTTTATTTGTACTTTGTAAAAATTATAATATGCATTACTAGACTTTTTAAATATAAAATTTAAAATAAACATAAAATTATACTTGACAAAATCATAATAGGGATAAAAAAATCCGGTATCGGGTATAGCCGTATAGGGTATGTTCGAGTATTATATAGGGTGCAAAAAAAATCAGAAATAAATATAAGAGATTATCTTTTCTCCCTCTTGCTATTTGATGTTGACATAAACCAGTTTCTCTCATGTACATCTTTTTTATTGTTTTATAGGATGTGACTGATGTGGAAGCAGGAGGAAACAAGGGTGTCTCTGACAAGAGGTGGTGACACATCTAAAGATAGGGAACATATGGATCTGAGGTAAACTCAGAAAAGTGGTTAATATGGCGGACTTGAACTCAAGATACGGATGATACTGCATTTGTGACAGCACCAACAAATGTGATGGGAATATCTAGATCTGAGGTAAACTCAGTTCTCATTCAAATTATGTTCTTAACGTTACCACCACTCTAGATTCTGTCATAATTATTTTTTTTTAGAGTTTTTGCACACTAAAGATGATCTTTTTGCATGTCCACTTGCAAGGCTGCAAGTTCTGCATATCCTCATGTAATTTAACTAATTGATTATTGCCTGAATCTGCAGAAATTGATTGAAGGATACCTGATTAGAGCTGCTCAATAGAGTTACATGTTCTGTCATATTCTTTTTGGCATTTACAACTTAACACATATTGCCTCTGGTTCTCAATTCATTTATCATATGAATATGTTGCAGCTTTCATGTAGTAAACTGTAGTTTTTATTTATGAAAGGGGGAGACCTGTGCGGCCGAGCAAGGGAAAGAAGCAGTGTTAGCAAGGTACATGCTTTTAATCATTAATATTCTGGCGATGTGTACAGAAAACAAGAATACGATTGATCAAATATAATAAGCTACAAATTTGGTTGTTTCTTCTTCTATGAGTACGGTTCTAAGGGATACGACGATAGCTCTTGGCCGTTGCAGACTAAAAATGGCAGGCATGGTGGCGAGGTACGATTGATAATGCATTATTCGGGTGCCAATGCAAACAATTATTTGCCATCAGCAAGTGCACCGCATGTGTCTATGTACTCTGCACCGCCGCAATCTTCATCCATGATTTATCCACCTGTCTCTACCGGTGCTTATCCTATGCCACCCGTATACCCACCACTGGCAGCTCCTTATCCCCCTCAGCCATACCCTCCAGCTCAGCAGCCATATGGCTCCCACTATTCTCATGGTAACTCTTCTTCTTAATTGGGCCATCATGTAATAAATGCCGCATTTTGACCCGTTTGTATACACACAGGTTAATTTATTTTGGGTACACTCTAACGGGTCAAATAGGGTGAAATCTGTTTGAAATTTGTCAAAATGAAAAATACCTTCTAAATGACTTTTCCAATAAAATTGACTATTATATGCATAATATAGGTTTGTTATCATATTTGATATAACAGTTGGTTACCCTATCGACTCGTCCATTTTAAATCACCCACCCCATGCTTTACTAATTAATCTTGAATTTGATGTCATTATTAGGATCTGCATATCCAGGAGGGTATACTACTCTATACTGAGGCACAATTCCTACTAAAGGTGATGGTGTTGCAGATTAATACTATTGACATTAAATTCACGTATATATAAGTAATTAATATTGTTTTATTGATTGGTTTTTTATATTGTATTTTAATTATATTTAATACCCGTACGTACATACATGGTGGTGAAGGTATAAAATTTCTATATTAAGATACTCGATATACTTGCAAATATTCTATGTATATGTACTAGGTTATATACCCGTGAGCTTCACGGGTTATGAGTTGTGTTAAAAAAAAATTATATTTACAAAAGAATTTTTTATATGATTTCTTATAAGTGAATAACCATTCATGTGATTCTTGAACTATTTTTTTTAATTGATTTTGTGATTCTTGATTGAATTTGGTTAAAGATGATTTGAAATCTTGGATTAATCTTTAAGATGATTTGAAAGATTTTGTTGTGGTTGTATAGTTTGATTAACATGCGAAATTATGCAGCTTTTCGGGTTTGCATATCTTGGACCATTTGGGCATTACTACCACATATTGTTGGATAAGTTGTTCAAGGGCAAAAAAGACTCGACAACGGTTGCCAAAAAGGTATTCTATTGAGCCTTTTTCTTGGTTTTATGTTGAGTCTATGTAGTCTGACCTGTTTGGGTCAAGGGGGATTCTGAGAGTTTCGGGTTGGATTGATCAAATTGTAGGTGTGGTTATTAAGTGCCTGATGAAGACTACAACAAATAGAAATCAAAGCATATATGTTAGATATTGTGGCTGTAAGCTGAGAGGTACTATATGTAAATGGATAATGTTGGGATTGAAGAATATAAAAATCGAGGGCCATAGGCAGGATGTTGCGATTGATTTTGTAAGTATAATGTACATTCGAAGTAAAAATGGGTGGCTTAGTTATCCTGAGTTGGAATGGTATTTTTTAATGATTCATTTTGCGACTTATATAATTTAAATTGATATAAAAACAATCGGTATGGATTCATTATACGTATAACTTTTGAAAAAATGTCTTTTTGTTTTATTTAATGACATAACTCGATTAATATAAATTCATTTTTTCTACCCAGGAAGTTCCCGGGTGATAACCTATAGAAGCTTCTCTTTCTCATTATAAATTATGTTAATTAGTAGTAGGTGCAGATAGTGAATTGCCAATTACAAATACTCAAATTGTTATTTCAACAACATTAGAAGTTTTAGCATCTAATACGATCAGTGTGGTTTTGATCCCTTATGGGAAGCTATTATCTCTTAATTTGGAGTTTAGTTTGCCATCACAAATACCGATAGCTGTTGGCAAGATTGGCAGGTAGTGGGGGGTTGGGTAATAGATTCGGGTCGGAACATGTCAAATCCTTATACAGATCAAAATGAGTCGGGTTGACCCTTGGACATATTTTTGCTCATTTAAAAATGAAATATGAACATGAAACTTACAAGAACATTTTCAACCTGTTTGGCACATTATCCTCTAGCTATTTTTCAAACTATTTTGTTTGAATTGAAACGCAACCCAATTCGATCCACTCTAATGTAAAAGGTCTTGAATTTGCTTTCAGGGTCTTTTTATGAATTTCTTTTATTGTTATCATTTGGTGGCTTCATTGGTTCTGATTTCTTGGTTTAAATAGATGAAAACAGAGGCCACTTTAGAATCAAAGGACTCACATCTAGCAGCTATGATACCCGTAAAGAATTGGTTGTTGGAGATGTTAAAATACCTGGTGAATTGGTTTTAAAGGCTTAAATGAATGATATATGGAGACTAAAGTTCTACATGAATTAGTAACTGGAATTATAAAGAAAAATAAAAGAAAGTTAAATTCAGGTCCGACTAAGTGGTCGAACCAGTAACTGGCCGGATAAAGAAGGTAAACCTACCAATAGAACATTAAAATATTTTATACAAAAAAGTTTTGGATATTTATGAATTATAACATAACTTTTAAATTTTTAGTATTATATACGAAACGCATTTCGGTCACAAGTATTTATACGATTATTAATTGTACCGCTTTTAACCCGTGTAACACACGGGTTTATAACCTAGTGAATTTATAAGGAAGATGAACAACAATAAACAAATATTTTTTATTATAATTTTGCTTTTAAGAAAACCTATTCATTGCTAGTTTGTTTCATGAAATGGCAGTAAAAAAAAACATATTATGTTTTCTATGGTAATTTTTAAGATATGAAAAAAACATATGTTTTTCTATTGTAACTTTTAAGATATGATATTGTCACGGCCCTTGACCCGGTTTGACCCGTTCCAGGAGCCGCGGGACAGAAATCTCGTGGTATTTAATTAACAGCGGAAGTTTCTTCAGGATCTTTTTAAAACTGAAATATTTCCCGATTATTTTATTTCACAACTCGGGATAAAACCCCGGTAATTTACAATACTATGATTTCACGGAGAAATCTTTTATTTTACAAAACATGTTTCTTTATTTTATTCTGAGCCACTTCCTTAAGCTTGTAGTGCGTCTCGACACTTTTCCTGGATCACAATAGATCACCTGAAACATGTTTGAAAAAGGTTTTGTCAGCGGGAAATACTGAGTGAATCATTCTATTTACTAAAACGACACATTTGTTATAATTTACAGTATTAAGAGCAATTACAATGTTTCAGATATCAACCAACTACCCTCGGTATTTGTCACTCGACTCGTTTCTGTGACTATGGTCATATCACCCATTGGCTAACTCGTTGTCCAATGGTGAAGATTATCAAGTAATGTATACAAAACCCCACATACCGGCTGTAATATGGTGATTACAAAGACTTAATCCCTGTAATTATAACTTTGAAAATAAACATGCTTTTGAAAGTAATTTGATAAAATGAGAATGACTCACATTGCAGATTTAATTATGAACAGAGCTTAGCCTACTGATTAGCCTTGATAACCTAGTTTAAATAATCAGGCACACAAACTAGGTTAGTAACTTAATACAGCATTTACGATAACTCACGAGATTAAAACCTTCACAACGAATGACAAAGTGCGATACTTAAACATCCATCGATTTAACGACGAATGACAAAGCATAAACCCTAATGTGGGCAGCACTTAAACATCCATTGGATAGTTTAATCGATCGGGCATTGAATCGTAGCAGCGATCGAGTTATTACCCTGAATTGTGGCAGCACTTCGTGATCAGTGTGTGTTTTTGTAGTAAACAGTGTCTAACTTTGTGTACGTAAAGAATTTTAACGTCGAACTGAAGCCAGAAATCAAGTCCCAAGCCCCTGTATTTATACCTGAAATTGACATCTCCCGCGTGTCGCGGAAGATGTCCCTGGTTCTGTTGCGACTCGCCTGGGGTAACAATCTACCCTAGGGTAGCCTTGTCTCCCAGTAGGCTTGCTGAGTAGGTTTCGTGTTATTTCGAATTTTCGACAGCAAACTGTTAAGATATTACCGAATAGGGTTTACCCCCCCTTAGTTTTAGGGGCCCTAATCCTGATTCCAAATGTTCTGAAAATTTTAGGGATTATGCATAATCACTTGGGTTTCTTAATTAGGGTTTCTTATTGGACAATTTAATTAAATAAATATAACTTTTAATGAGAGTTGTTACATTTTCCCCACCTTAATAAAAATCTCGTCCTCGAGATTTACTGGAATAAGTGAGGATACTTTCGCTTCATTTCTGATTCCAGTTCCCAAGTGTATTCAGCTCCTCTCTTTGAATCCCA
Source organism: Helianthus tuberosus (assembly GCA_030545235.1). Classification (NCBI taxonomy): domain Eukaryota; kingdom Viridiplantae; phylum Streptophyta; class Magnoliopsida; order Asterales; family Asteraceae; genus Helianthus; species Helianthus tuberosus. The sequence continues at coordinate 104,358,395 of CM060431.1, read as the reverse complement.
TCTGACTTTGACTAAAACTAGTCGTTTGTGTTTGAGAAACTTGATCTTTCGATCCTCAATTTGAAGAGGTTTTTCAACAAATTTCAGCTTTTCGTTTACCTCTATATCTCGAAGAGGTACTACCAGTGATTCATCTGATAAGCATTTATTGAGATTGGATACATGAAATACATCATGTACTCCTGCTAATTCTTCTGGTAGTTGTAAACGATAAGCAACTGGTCCTATACGTTGGATCATTGAAAATGGTCCTACATATCTTGGACTTAGCTTTCCTTTCTTACCGAATCGAACAACTCCTTTCCAAGGGGAAACTTTTAATAGTACTTTGTCTCCTACTTGGAATTCAAGTGGCTTGAGTCGATTATCTGCATAACTCTTTTGACGATCACGAGCCATCTTCAGTCTTTCCTTGATTTGAGTAATCTTATCAGTCGTCTCTTGCACTATTTCAGGACCTGACAATTGACTTTCTCCTATTTCTGCCCAACAAACTGGAGTTCTGCACTTTCTTCCATACAGTGCTTCAAATGGGGCGGTTTCAATACTTGAATGATAGCTATTGTTATAGGAGAATTCAATTAATGGTAAGTGATCATCCCAATTTCCACCAAAATCTATTACACATGCTCTGAGCATGTCTTCTAGAGTTTGGATCGTCCTTTCACTTTGTCCGTCTGTTTGGGGATGATATGCAGTGCTTAGATTTAGTCGAGTTCCCATAGCTTGCTGGAAACTTTTCCAGAAATGAGAAGTGAAACGACTATCCCTATCCGAAACAATGGAGAGTGGAACTCCATGTAAGGATACAACTTCATCTACATACAATTTTGCCAACCTTTCCATACTAAAGGTTTCTTTCATTGGTAGAAAGTGAGCTGATTTGGTTAATCGATCCACAATTACCCAAATCGCATCATTACCTTTTCTGGTTTTGGGTAACTTAGTAACAAAATCCATTGTTATAAGTTCCCATTTCCATACATGCATTTCTAATTGTTGTAGTAGACCTGAGGGTTTCTGATGTTCTGCCTTAACTTGTGAACAAGTGAGACATTTAGAAACATATCGTGCTATATCCTTTTTCATTCCTATCCACCAGAAGTTCTTTCTTAAATCTTGGTACATCTTATTGTTTCCTGGGTGCATAGTATACCTAGATTTATGGGCTTCTTCTAAAATTTTAGGTCTTAAGTCTCCTTGCTTAGGTACCCAAATTCTACTTTTGTGGAATCTCCAAATTCCATCGGCTCCTTGTTCTAATTCCTTTATTCGTCCTTTCATTCCTTCAGCATCATCCTTGATTGCTGTAGCTTGAACATTCTTCAATTGTTCCATTAAATCTATTTGTAGATTTAATCTAAGAGCACGAACCCGTCGTTGTTTCTGATAATACTTACGACTTAAGGCATCTGCAACTACATTTGCCTTTCCTTTGTGATACTGAATATCACAGTCGTAGTCACTTAGGATTTCCATCCATCTTCTTTGCCTCATGTTTAACTCTTTTTGCCCAACTATATATCTTAAACTTTTATGATCTGTATAAACAGTAAATTTACTTCCATACAGATAATGTCTCCAAATCTTAAGGGCAAAAATTACGGCTCCTAATTCTAAATCATGAGTCGTATAATTTTCTTCGTGCTTTTTCAATTGCCTTGAAACATATGCAATCACCTTTTTGCGTTGCATAAGCACACATCCATATCCTAGTTTTGAAGCATCACAATATACTTCAAAATCTTCAGTTCCTTCTGGTAAGGCTAAGATTGGTGCATTTGTTAATTTCTGCTTTAATATTCTAAAGGCTTCTTCTTGCTTTGGTCCCCATTCAAACTTAACCACTTTACAGGTTAGCTTAGTTAATGGAACATCTATCTTGGAAAAATCCTTAATAAACCGTCTATAGTACCCAGCTAAACCTATAAAACTTCTAATTTCCATTGCTGTTTGTGGAACCTTCCATTTGGTAATTGCCTCTATCTTAGCAGGATCTACGTGAATACCTTCGTGATTCACCATGTGTCCTAAGAATTGCACTTCTTGCAATCGAAATTCACACTTCGAGAATTTGGCATAAAGCTTTTCTTTTCTTAACAAAGTTAAGAGTGCATGCAAATGCTGACAATGTTCGCCCTGACTTTTTGAATAAATAAGTATATCGTCTATGAAAACAATTACAAATTTATCCAAATACGGTTTACAGATCCTATTCATCATGTCCATGAATGCTGCAGGTGCATTCGTTAACCCAAAAGGCATGACTGTAAACTCGTAATGACCATACCTAGTTCTGAAAGCAGTTTTAGGTATGTCTTCTTCTTGTACCTTCAATTGATGATATCCGGAGCGTAAATCTATCTTAGAAAAATATCTAGCTCCTTGAAGTTGATCAAACAGGTCATCAATCCTAGGTAATGGATATCGATTCTTAATTGTAACCTTATTCAATTCTCTATAATCGATACACATTCTCATTGAACCATCCTTTTTCTTAACAAATAATACTGGTGCTCCCTAAGGAGATGAACTAGGTTGTATGAAACCTTTACTTAGTAATTCATCTAATTGCTTTTTTAGTTCTAACATTTCTGTGGGTGCTAACCGATAAGGTGCCTTGGCTATCGGTGTAGTTCCTGGAATTAGATGAATCCTAAATTCTACTTCCCTATCCGGAGGTAATCCCGGTAAATCTTCTGGGAATATATCTGGATATTCTGAGACTACAGGAATTTCCTTAAGTTCTTTACCCTTAGTACTAATGATTACTGAAATCATATATACTATTCCTTGTTTTCGTTCATAATTAGCAACTTTCATTACTGATATGAACTTCATGGGCTTACGTGGTTTATCTCCTGTAATCCTAATTACTTCTCCGGTGGGTGATTGAATTTCTATGGAATTCTGATCACACAAGATTCGAGCATGGTTGGTTACTAACCAATCCATTCCTAATACAACATCAAATTCAGCTAACTTCATTGGCAATAAGTTTGTAGAGAATTTATGTCCTAAAAGTTCTATATTTTCTTCCTGCAAAACTTTATCTATTTTAACTGAATTTCCGTCTGCCGTTTCAACTGTAAAAATCTGCCTAATATTGGTTAAAGGTAAATTAAGAGCTTGGCAGAATGAAGTATTTATAAAACTTTGGTTTGCACCAGAGTCAAATAATACTTTGGCGTAAATGTTGTGAACTAAGAACGTATCGCTATCACATCTGGGATGAGTTCTGCTTCTTGAGTGGTTAGCTGAAATGCCCTGGCATTCTTCTTAATAGTTCCGTCGGTCGCCTTGGTTTTGTTGTCTGCTGGTTTGATTAATTTAGGACATTCTGGTTTAAAATGTCCTTTTTCTCCACAGTTATAGCAGATCGTTGTTTTCTTTCTGCAATCTTCTTCCCGATGTCCTACCGTTTTGCAAAAATTGCAGGTTACATTACATCTTCCATAATGTTTTCTTTTGCAATTCTTGCAGAATGGCATAGTTGAGGATTTTCCCGTTCCTCTTCTGTTGAAGTTGCTATTATTACCCGTACGAAATCCTTGGGTAATTTTCTGAGCTAATTCCTTCTTCCTGTTTTCATCTTGGGTGCGTACTAGTTCATCGGTTAGGGTATTAGCTAATTCCACAGCATCGTCAATAGTGCGAGGTCTCGCAGCTTTAACGATGTTGCGGATTTCACTAATCAGTCCCCAAATGTAGCGAGAAATGAGTACCGGTTCTGGCGAAGCCAGCGTTGGTACTACTCTAGCATATTCAAAGAATGTAGAAGTATAACCGCGACAATCTACACCCATCATCCGATGATTTAGGAACTTATTTGTCATTTGTTCCTTTTCATACTCGGGACATAATTTTCTTTCTACAAGACCCTTAAATTCTTCCCAATTCATGGCATAAGCTATTATTCTTCCTTTTGATTGTAACACAGTGTTCCACCATTCGAGTGCTCCTTCCTTGAAGAGATTTGATGCGTACATGACCTGATCATCTTTAGCACATTTACTTATTGCAATTACTGCTTCAGTTTTCTCTAACCAACGCAGTGATGCAGTTGCTCCTTCATTGCCTGCAAATTTCGTAGGTTTACAAGCAAGGAATTCTTTGAAAGTGCAACCAGGCGTTGCAGTTTTCATTTTCTTAGGTAATGGAGCTTGATGTGGTTCCCCATTATGATTAACATGATCATTGCCTCCGTTTACACTATTACTGAAGTTATATTCAGAAATACGTTTACTAGGAACAATTTGTTGCGGTTCCATTGGATTCTTTACAGCAGCAACGATTGCTGGAATAGCATTGGCTATCCCTTGAGTAACAATATTTTCGATATCTTGCCTAGTCATATATTGATCTCCTGGATGTTGCTCAGGCTGATTAACCTCATTTACTGGTTCATTACCAATGTTTGCCATCTGATAATATATTTTATATAAATAATTAGTATAAATACAAATATAATAAAACAGTTTGCACATAATCACATTAACATGTATAACAAAAAATTATCGATTTCACAAGTTTCATTTCTATATATTATATTATGCCTCGTACACACGATTATCATACACCGTTTTATTGTTAAGTTATTACACATACTGGTTATTATGATTATTTATTAACAAATATTTCTGCAAACTCCCATTATCTGGTCAGCTAATTTCTTAAAAACGACGCTCCCTTTCGTCATACTTCCAAGTAACTCTTTCTCCAACATCCCTAATCCTATTTCCTGCACTAATTAATTCTTCGCCCCAGAGACGAAGTTCAGTCAGATTCTCCGGGCTCATAGTTGGGTATAGTGGAGGTTTTGGGTCAACTTGTGGGAAAAATGTATCAGGGTTGTTTAAAAGATTTTGGTATTGCCAATCAGTTGTCCACCATTCATCTAATTCTACTGGTATTGGTTGAGGTTGGACAATAGAATCTGGAATAGCAGGTTCCAGATTGATTGGGATTGGAGCTTCTAGTGGGTAGTTGAAAAGATCTTCTTCAGTAAATATAAGGTTTGGATTGGCTGGTTCAAGGTTTCCATCAGCAGGTCCGATGAGGTCACTCATTACTAATTTATGATCTAAAACTTCCCAGGGAGTCATTTTCTATTTCTGTCTAGAACTTTCTCCGATTTCTCTTTCTGTTTGTTTAAAACTCTTCTCAGCTTCTATCTCTACTTGATTAACATTTTCCTCAATTTCTACCCCTTTTCCTTTGTCTTTTGGTTCTTCAGTTGTAGTAACCTTTCTTGTTGCTGGTTTTTTTCCTACGTACACGCCTCCAGCCCACAAATCTGCTTCTTTTCTTGAGTTTAGGTTTTGCCAGTGGTATGGATTGAAATTCCATGGGTTCTTCTTTATCAGCGAAGTAACCGGTGAATTCCTTGGAAACTTCTATCTTAACGGGATAGAGGTTAAGATTTTCTAAACCTTCAGATATCTCATTCATGCTATTTAGCGTATATGCAAAATACATACCAAATGTTAAAATAAAATAACAAAATTTTATAGATAACCCTTAAATATTATTGCATACATAAAACAACTGACAAGTAAATTATACTACGATTTACTGTAAACTTATTTATTTACTAAATAAGGTTTCTGGAAAATAAAAGTGCTAAAACTTTTGAGTATTTAGAGATTTGCATTTTCTGCTACTGTAGCTAGCATATAAAGATCTGTCCATTTCTCATCTAATTTGTCCTCCCAAGGTAATTTACTGATTAAATCCTGGGTTTCCTGTTTAACTTTCTTCTCTCGGTTTTTCCTTATTTCCTCCTGACTTTTCCTAATAATCAAACTTCTTTTATTAGGAGAAAGTGGTTTCTCGTAATGTGCCTTTCTCACAAATATTCCTTCTTCAGGAATTATATAAGGTTTTGTTTGGGATGAACTTCCCTTCTCGTTGGATGACCTATCTAGTTTAAGATAGATGTTTGACAGCTTTTGTTTACCCATACTGTAATTAACAAATAATCAGTTAATAAAACACATAAGCACATACTTGGCAATTAGTAAAATTAAGTATTTCTAAATACTTAATAGGCTTAGATCAGTGGCTCTGATACCACCTTATTTCTGTCACGGCCCTCGACCCGGTTTGACCCGTTCCAGGAGCCGCGGGACAGAAATCCCATGGTATTTAATTAACAGCGGAAGTTTCTTCAGGATCTTTTTAAAACTGAAATATTTCCCGATTATTTTATTTCACAACTCGGGATAAAACCCCGGTAATTTACAATACTATGATTTCACGGAGAAATCTTTTATTTTACAAAACATGTTTCTTTATTTTATTCTGAGCCACTTCCTTAAGCTTGTAGTGCGTCTCGGCACTTTTCCTGGATCACAATAGATCGCCTGAAACATGTTTGAAAAAGGTTTTGTCAGCGGGAAATACTGAGTGAATCATTCTATTTACTAAAACGACACATTTGTTATAATTTACAGTATTAAGAGCAATTACAATGTTTCAGATATCAACCAACTACCCTCGGTATTTGTCACTCGACTCGTTTCTGTGACTATGGTCATATCACCCATTGGCTAACTCGTTGTCCAATGGTGAAGATTATCAAGTAATGTATACAAAACCCCACATACCGGCTGTAATATGGTGATTACAAAGACTTAATCCCTGTAATTATAACTTTGAAAATAAACATGCTTTTGAAAGTAATTTGATAAAATGAGAATGACTCACATTGCAGATTTAATTATGAACAGAGCTTAGCCTACTGATTAGCCTTGATAACCTAGTTTAAATAATCAGGCACACAAACTAGGTTAGTAACTTAATACAGCATTTACGATAACTCACGAGATTAAAACCTTCACAACGAATGACAAAGTGCGATACTTAAACATCCATCGATTTAACGACGAATGACAAAGCATAAACCCTAATGTGGGCAGCACTTAAACATCCATTGGATAGTTTAATCGATCGGGCATTGAATCGTAGCAGCGATCGAGTTATTACCCTGAATTGTGGCAGCACTTCGTGATCAGTGTGTGTTTTTGTAGTAAACAGTGTCTAACTTTGTGTACGTAAAGAATTTTAACGTCGAACTGAAGCCAGAAATCAAGTCCCAAGCCCCTGTATTTATACCTGAAATTGACATCTCCCGCGTGTCGCGGAAGATGTCCCTGGTTCTGTCGCGACTCGCCTGGGGTAACAATCTACCCTAGGGTAGCCTTGTCTCCCAGTAGGCTTGCTGAGTAGGTTTCGTGTTATTTCAAATTTTCGACAGCAAACTGTTAAGATATTACCGAATAGGGTTTACCCCCTAGTTTTAGGGGCCCTAATCCTGATTCTAAATGTTCTGAAAATTTTAGGGATTATGCAGAATCACTTGGGTTTCTTAATTAGGGTTTTCCTATTGGACAATTTAATTAAATAAATATAACTTTTAATGAGAGTTGTTACAGATATTTTATAAATATTTAAATATGTTGTTGCGACTTGTCTAATATTATCTACATCTCAACAAAAAAACAATGAAATTGAGTTGTGAGTGGTAATGTACAGGTGATCGAACTACAAGCGCACATGTTATCAAAGCTACCTCACATTTAGTTTTTTTTATAAACCGATTTCGTTTACCCTTTACGTTATTCAAATTATATAGTGTTATGCTTTACAAATTTCGAATATACCATTGTGACGTGCTTATTTTTATCTACGTTTAAATAAAATTTTTGTTCAAAATCGGATGGGTCCATTATAATAATTTTTTTTGTATGTTCTTTACTATGATGAACCGAATCAATACCGACGTATAAATATCTTTGGTAGCAAGTATCGGCATCGGTACCGTACTTTGATATGTGATGAACTAAACTGACACCATCTAGCAACATTGATGTCTTGTCGATTTCGACCGAACAACATCGGTACCAGTATTAGTACTGTCGAAACTGTTACTAATATTCATTTTTGTGGGTTTTGACCAATATAAAACACATGTCAAAATCATTTTTATCTTATCATGACTTTATTTTATTTTATTATCTTTTAGTTGATATACCGAGTGCTAATACCATACTAATAGCGTAATGAATCGAACTGATACCGAACAAATAGACGCCACGACACGTTGGGGGAATTTTGCTATTTTATTATAATAAAAGGATGATTATAAACAAGTAAGAATACAAAAGGGTAAATAGTCATATCATTAATTTGTACGGGATAAAATATTACTCTATATACTAAAAACCAAAGTCGGTGAAGAAAGTACTTCTCGACACCGGTCATAATGATTTGGGTTTTTGCATGTTTGGTCCTTGTATACTAAAAAACAAAGTCGGTGGAAAAAGTACCTCTCGACATTGGTCATTATGATTTGGGTTTTTGCATGTTTGGTCCTTATATATAGGTTTTTTTTGGTCCCCTAACTTTCAAAAATTACTTATACACTCCTTTATTTGATAATCTTCATTGACGTGTTGGTTTTTGATACTTTATCTATTTGCATGCGTTTGATTTTCAAGATTTGGATTTACTTAACATGAGGAATGGAATGTTTTCATGTAAATGGACTTTATAGTTTCTTTGTTAGGGTTTTTAGATCCTTAATGTCTTTTTTGATGAATTAATCATTGTTTGGTTTAGGTTTCTATGTGGTTGTCATGGTGTTTATTTGATAGGTAACTTTAAAATGTGGGCAATGATGATCGAATATTCGCTTATGTTGAGAAAACTTTAAATTGCATCCATGAGTGTTAAGCCCATTTGTGGTTGTTGTTGTTGTTTCTTTAGGTTTTTAACATGTCTATGAAGATGAAACAACTGTCATTCGAAATGTTGGTATATGTTGGTATATTTGATACCTTGATATGTTTGCACGCATTCGATTTTCATGGTTTAGACAAATATTTGATAATCTTCATGACATGTTGGTGTTTTCATATTTTGGTCTGTTTGCATGCTTTCGATTTACATTGTTTGGATTTACCTAACATAAGGAATGTGATGTTATCATCTAAATGGATTTTACAGGTTCTTTGTTAGTTTTTAGACCTTTAATGTATACTTTGATGATTTGATGCGTTAAAAGTAACTTTTAGTCGTCTTTGGTTTGGGCTTCCATGTAGTTACCATGGTGCTTATTTGATAGATTACTTTATAATATGGACAATGATGATTATTCACTCATGGCGAGTTAGCTTTAAATTGCATCCATGAGTCTTGATCCCATCTATTGTTGTTGTCGTTGTTGTTGCTGTTGGATTGACATGTTATTGTTTACAATCTTAAAAAACATTTGTGGTGTTTTTTACCTTTACACGCTTTAAAGTCAATATTTCTCATCCACTTTACCTTTTCAATGTATATTAAAATTTATTTGTATTTACTTATGTAAATTTCTATTTGTTGTCGTTCAAAATGACTAATCCAGCATATATGTATGAATGACTCAAAAGAATGTTGGATGAAGTAATGATGTCTGATTATAGGATGTCACCAAGGACTTGGATGAGATCTCAAACAAAAAATGACTAGCATTCGTCAGACTCAAATGGACCTACATGTGGCTATCGACAAGCTCTACGAGGCTTCAAAGGATGCAAAGGTGTTAGATTAACTAGAATTGTAAAAAAAGTTGATTGTAAATTTTGGTATTTTATTTATATACAATCAACTATTAAATTGGGTTATTTAAACTTGAGATGTCAAAGTGACCATTTCCATATAGTTAACTTAAGGGTAGTGTATTTGCATATAGTTAACTTAAGGGTAGTGTATTTGCAAGGGGCATGCGAAGATGATACAAAATAAATGTTTCAAAATAAATTTACTAGATGAAAATTACAAATTTAATAAACTCAAACTTTAGTAGACGGAGTTACAAATCTGTATTGGTTATTCACACGGCTTAATAATGGCGTATGAAATATAAACGCTGAACAAACATGACTCTTAATGAACTGTTTTTATCCCTATATCATGTATATTTTCAAATAGTTTATTAGTTAATGTAGTTCGACATAGGCTCTTTATACTACTTAATAAGTACATTTACACCACCACGACCACAAAAAATAGTAAAAAAACCTACCAATCTAAAATCTAATAAAAAGTAAAAACTAATTAAAATAACAATATAAGACCACTCATAAAGGATAAAAAAAGTAATAAAAAAAAGGAATACAACACCACTCATAAAGGATAAATAGAAATGACGTGGCAAACAAGAACCTTAAAGGGTTTCTCCGTGCAGAATCCAACACCTACTTCTACTGGATCTTTTCCATAATCATAACATTAATTTGGGGTTTACACCACTTGTACTTCTCTCACTACCCACTTCCGCACTATACCAAACTGGTATTATTCACCTTCATCCTCATCTTTTTATATAATTTTTTTTTCAATCTTCAATCGCCTAATCTTATAATGATCATAAACCTATTGTTTTCCTATAATTCTAACCCTTTTTTCCTGATTTTTAATCTGATTTCTGGGTCATATATATATATCAAGATTAATGGCTGCTTCTGCAACTATGGTTGTGAGTAACAAGTTGATTGTGAATTCAAGTAATGGGGATTATAAGGTGTGGGAAGATCCATCGTTTATCAAATGGAGGAAGAGGGATTCTCATGTTTCACTCCATTGTCATGATTCTGTTGAAGGTAGGGTTTTTTTGTTTTTATATATGATAAAGAAGACGTTGACTTTGACCTTGGGTTTAAAACTTTTTGGATACTTTAAGGTGGTGGGGTGTGATTAGTTTATGATGAGTTATTATGACATTTGATTTTGACATTAGATCTAATTAATGAATGAATGATGGTTAGGTTTGTTTGGTTAGTTAAAGGTCAGAAGATTGTTGCAGTTAGTTTCTTGAATGATTTGGTTTATTCTTTTGGTACTGGATAATGTGATTAGTTCTCACTTAACCTTTTTAAACTCTCCGCTTAATGTTTAGCAGCCGATTAAGGTGGCCATCAATGATCAAGCACATTGCGTTGTACTTGTTCCGTAGGTGGCTGCTTAAGTAGCTCTAAGCCGGGATCTTTAGATGATTGACCTTGATATATATACCTTTTTGAATTCAAGGCAGGCTCAACCTTTTTTAGGGAATTGGGACCTAAAGCGGATTCTAAAATTGGGGTCTTTTTCGTTTAAAAAAAATTTGGTTAGGATCCTAACACACATTCTTTGTATATGATTTCTAAAAGCACAAAAGCGCACAATCTTAACAGAGAATTCGAGAGATTGAGAGCCGAGGAAGTTGTGATCGGGAAGAAGAATCAAATGTGAATCAAGCATAGTCAAATTCTAAAAAAATGGGGGGCCCAAGCTTCAATATATTTTTAATTTTTAGTTGAGCCGCCGCAGGCCCGCAGTCTTTGATTAAGTTAATCTTTAATAAACCAATACGAAGGTGACTTTAATTCCTTTGTCTTCTAAATACAAAGAACTCATATAGTTGTCCTCAAAACATTTAAACACTACCTTTTATTTATTTCTTTTTTTTTTTGCCACTTTGGATTGGCTAATGAGTTTAAAAATGTGAATACGGTATGAATTTACTAGTATTTGGTAGAAGTGACATATTGCATATCGGTTATATCATAAAACTACCCATTTGGGCTTGCTTAAAACTGTTGAGACTTGTTAATGATAATATAAAGGGTTCTAACTTTAAGTCAAGTTTCACATGTGCATACTAACAAATTGTGTTATATCTTATGTTCATTAGCATGACTGGCTATTCAAACGAAACCAAAGTTGATTACAAATGAGGATACTTGGTGTTTGAAGTATTGTTCAAAAGAGAACTACGAGAACCGCATAAGCAGTTGTATCTTTTGTAAATGTGATGCGTTGGTCGGTTATGTAACCGCCTACCCCACTCTCTTTCTAACACCCAATTTTATATGCCAAGCGCTACGTACAAGTGCATTATGGGGTTCTTGCGGTTTACTACTTAAAATTGGTTCGGGAGTCAACATGTCCCTATCTATGTAACGCTACCTCAAACTTTTTGTATGTTTGCTTTAAGTGGCTAGCAATTTCAGTTTCTAACAATTTGCTCCTCTCCGAAGCGGGGTCCACAAAACATATGCAGACAAGTTGTTACAGTGTGCTCCAATATTATATGTTCATTTTATATATTATTTTACACATAATCTTGTTTATAATTTGGGCCTTTACAGCTTGGAAAATCTTGTAGCCGAATGTGTTTATGTTTTTCTCTAGTAGCACTTATTCGACATGTTTTAAGCCTGTTTCATTTGCAGGTTCTCTAAAGTACTGGTATGAACGAAACAAAGTGGACGTTCTTGTTGCAAAATCAGCAGTTTGGGACGATGATGCTGTTTCCGGATCAATTGAATGTGCCAAACATTGGGTTAAAGATTTGCCTTTTGTTAAATCGTTATCGGGGTACTGGAAATTCTACCTTGCTCAAAGTCCTACCGCTGCTCCTTCAAATTTCCAAGATACAGCATTTCAAGACTCTACATGGGAAACAATACCAGGTAAATGCTAATTTACTATGTCATTATTAAAAAATCAACATTTGAATTTTTTAACATCAATTGGTTTTCTTTCAAATAAAAATAATTGGCCAAAAATTCAGTTGTATGAAAATAAATTTGATTCCGTTAAGCAAATTAGTTGATAAGTATCAAACTGGTAGTACTGTCAAGATAAGAATACTTAAAATATCAATGTTAATTTTGAGTTTTTGGGAAAAAAATATGTTTGACTATGTGAAGTCAAAAGCTGACTTTCTTCTGGACCTATATTAGTATTAATATGTGATTTTAGATACGTACAGCGTCTTTTTTTCCTTTCTGTTTCTTGACCTTGAGATTACTCTACTACAACTTCTAACCATCCCTTGTTTTTTTTTTGGGAAGTACCATCAAATTGGCAGATGCATGGGTTTGATCGACCCATATATACAAATATAATATATCCGTTTCCACTTGACCCACCCCATGTTCCCGATGATAATCCCACTGGCTGCTACAGGACATATTTTCAACTTCCAAAAGATTGGGAAGGTAAGTTCCTGATTTAATATTCATCACCAGATCTCTTTTGCTACGTATTTTATGTAATAAAGGTAATAATATATTCCACCATGAAAGTTTCGATAGCTTGCATTTGGAATATTGAACTTTCTTGAGTTACCTATTTTCCTGCTGTTAACATTACAATGTCTTGAACGCCTGATGGTTGATTTCTTTTCACAAGATTCCGCTATATTGTTGTAATTGAATGGCATTTTGAATGTTTTATTAATAGTAAAAAATATTGAACCGAGGGTCTCTCTGGAAGCAGCCTCTCTATCCCTGGGATAGAGGTAAGGTTTGTCTACATCTCACCCTCCCCAGACCCTAACAATAGCTTTGCTACTTGTGGGATCTACTGGGTTCGGTTGTTGTTGTTATTTATTAATAGTAAAAATATCTGTGTACATTTGACAGTAGTCAAACATGTCATAAAACTCTTCATTGGTACTTGTTAGGTCGACGGGTATTACTACACTTTGAAGCTGTTGATTCTGCTTTCCACGTGTGGATCAACGGGTCTCTTGTTGGATACAGGTTTGGTTTTATCATGCATGCTTTTTAAGTAAGCTTTAGTGAGTTATCGTGCTACAAAGGTGGCAATTTCAACCCAAGTAGGCCAAACAGGTTGAAAAACACCAAAAGTCTATTTTTGATGAGTACAACCTCCTAAATCATTTTATATTATTGCCGTAATAAATATTAGATCTTTCATTTTTAATAAGTTCTACTGCAAATGGACTACAAAAGTGTTAAGTGGGTCAACCTAACCTCACCTGGCCAATGCTTACGGGCCATACTTAAATATGTACCCCATTTCAACCTATTACCCGACCCACTCATCTTGCCACATCTAGTCTGCTAGTGTCTGTTGATCAGTTCTGTTTAAACTAAATGGAAAACATGAATAACATACCTGTTATGGCATTCAAAGCAGAGGAGAATCCAGTCAGAGATCCAGCCATTGAGTTCGACATCTTGGTCAGTATGATCCGGTTCCTCCTTAGGGTGTAAAGTTATGATGGTGATGATAACCGAAAGTAGGGTAAGGTTTCGGTTGAGGGAGAGAGGACGAAATTGATGTTAGTGAGGGTTGATTGATTGTGTAAAGTGTGTAACCCTTTAACTCTCTAATAAGTCCCTTATTTATACACCCAAGAGGAAACCTAATTAGTTAATAAGGGTAATATGGTCCATCAACAATTACCAACTAATTATAATAGGTTATTAATATATTTTGATCTAATATAATATAAATGATTATATAGGCTACAAGATTAAATACTAAATAAATAATATTTAATCTAACATTCTCCCACTTAGCCAAGTAATCATTTATCATGAGTATTAGGTAAGCCTGGCCAGGAGTTAACACTCATTTTAGCTTTAAACCAAGAACTATAGCAGAGAAATACAGCCGTTGAATCATCATGCGACTCAGGACCCCCATTAGTCATACTATAGCCTCAATTTAAAACCTAACAGTTACGATCAAAATACGCAGCCCTTTAGCGTCTGATTTGTATTTATATTTGTCTATATGTCATTACACCGGCAGAACATATGTTAGAGACATACAAAATCAAACTGAGGAAATTTTATTAATTAAAACATAAGCTAGTACAATATGCCATTAAATAAGGTCTTTAGTAAGTCCCATATTCGATACATGTTCTTCGAAAACTTTAGGTGGGAGACCTTTAGTCATCGGATCCGCAAGCATATCTTTAGTACTAATATACTCAATACAAAGATTATTTTCCTCAACTCGTTCACGTACGAACAAGTACTTTGTATCAAGATATAAACCAGCTCCAGTCGAACTGTTACTGTTCGAGAAACTAACGGCAGCTGAATTATCACAGTAAAGCTTCAATGGTCTAGAAATGGAATTAACAATCTTGAGTCCAGTGATCAGATTTCTAAGCAACATTCCATGACAGGTTGCGTTGTAAACAGCAATGTACTCTGCCATCATTGTGGAAGTTGTAGTTAACTGTTGTTTATGACTCTTCCATGAGATAGGTCCGCCTGCTAACATAAAGATGTAGCCCGAAGTGGATTTCTTGTCATCTTTGCATTTGGCAAAGTCAGAATCAGAATAGCCTACCACTTCTAAATGATCACTTCTTCTATAAGTCAGTTTATAGTCTTTCGTCCCTTGCAGATATCTAAGGACCTTCTTAGCTGCTTTCCAGTGATCTAGGCCAGGATTAGTCTGATAACGACCTAGCATTCCAGCAATATAAGCGATATCTGGGCGAGTACAGACTTGAGCATACATCAGGCTCCCGACTACTGACGCATAAGGTATCTGGCTCATTTGCTCCTTTTCAACCTCTGTTGTCGGACACTGGAATGAACCGAAAACATCTCCCTTAACTACTGGAGCGACGGAGGGTTTGCACTGTTGCATGTTGTAACGTGTAAGAACACGATCTATGTAAGTCTTTTGAGACAATCCTAAGATCCCTTTGTGTCTATCTCGGTGAATTTCGATGCCAATGACGTAAGAAGCATCTCCGAGATCCTTCATGTCGAAGTTATGCGAGAGTAAACGCTTCGACTCATGCAACATGTCTAAACTATTACTTGCCAATAGAATATCATCTACGTAAAGGACAAGTATAGTAAAGTTACTCCCACTCATCTTGAGGTAGGTGCATTGATCCACTTGATTCTTCATAAAACCTTGCCTCTTCATGACTTCATCAAACTTTAGGTACCATTGACGTGATGCTTGTTTTAACCCATAAATGGATTTCTTCAACTTACAGACTAGATGCTCCTGACCTTCAGGTTTAAAGCCTTCAGGTTGTTTCATGTAAACATCTTCGTCTAAGTCTCCGTTAAGGAAAGCAGTTTTGACGTCCATCTGATGCAGCTCTAAGTCAAAATGAGCTACTAGGGCCATGACGATCCTTAGGGGGCGTTTGGTTCGCGGGAATTCAATGGAATTTAAAGGAATTGGAATCTGAATTCCATATCTTAAGATGCTTGGTTTATAGAATTTGATGGAATTAGAATCTAAATTTCAATCTTCATATGTTTGGTTCACAATGGAAATGCACATGAAGATTGGAATTTAGAGTCCAATACCATCAAATTCTATAAACCAAGCATCTTAAGATATGGAATTCAGATTCCAATTCCTTTAAATTCCATTGAATTCCTACGAACCAAACGCCCCCTTAATGAATCTTTACGAGAGACAGGTGAAAACGTCTCTTGATAATCAATTCCCTCTTTCTGAGTGTAGCCCTTTGCAACCAATCTCGCTTTGTAGCGTTCAACGTTCCCATTCGGATCCAGTTTTGTTTTGAACACCCATTTACAACCTACAGGTTTGGTACCATTGGGTAATTCGACTAAATCCCAAACGTCATTTTTCTTCATGGATTCAAGCTCATCAATCATTGCTTTGTTCCATTCAGAAGACTGATCACTGCTAATGGCTTCGTTATAAGAGATAGGATCATTGAGCTTTCCAGCATCCATTTCAGTCAGGTAGGTAACATAATCATCCCAATTAGTAGGCCTTCTTTGCCTAGATGACCTCCTGAGTTGATTATCGGGTTCAGCGTTGTCTTGGTTTTGAGCGTTTGATGTGCCTTCGTTATGAGGTATAATGGGTTCTGATTGTGGAGATGGATTTTGTGCAGTGACTTCAGGTGCAGTTGCATGGGGTACAAGAGGAGTAAACGGAGTAATGATAAGCGACGAGTCTCTCCCCCCCCGCGTCTTGTACTTCTTGCAATTCTTCGTAAGGGTTGGTACTGCTCCCACTGACCTTGAAATCCTCCAAGAACGTAGCACGCTTGGTTTCAACAATACGGGTGACATGGGAAGGACAATAGAAACGATAACCCTTCGAATGATCAGGATACCCGATAAAGAAGCAGGTAACTGTTTTAGGGTCAAGTTTCCTTAGGAAAGGATTGTAAAGTTTTGCTTCAGCAATGCAGCCCCATACTTTCATATATTTAAGACTCGGTTTCCTTCCTGTCCAAAGTTAATAAGGAGTTTTAGGGACAGACTTAGAAGGAACTCTATTGAGTATATGAACAGCTGCTTTTAACGCTTCAGTCCAGAGGAATAATGGTAAATTAGTGTTGGCTAACATACTGCGCACCATGTTCATAAGGGTACGATTTCTTCGTTCAGCGACACCATTCTGCTGAGGTGTACCAGGCATGGTGTATTGGTTCACAATCCCCTGGCCCTTACAAAACTCATAAAATGGACCAGGAGCTTGACCCACATCAGTATGTCTTCCATAATATTCACCGCCTCTATCTGATCTCACAACTTTAATCTGACGATCTAATTGCTTTTCAACTTCAGCTTTATAATCTTTAAAAGTTGTTAGAGATTCAGATTTCTCCTTTATAAGATACAAGTACATGTAACGAGAATAATCATCAATGAAAGTGATAAATGAAGTATGTCTTGTTATACCAGCAATTTGATAAGGACCACTAATGTCAGTGTGAATGAGTTCTAATAAATTAGAGCTCCTAGTGGCACCTTTCTTATTTGCTAATGTCATTTTGCCTTTGAGACATTTGACACATGTTCCAAAATCGGTGAAATCGAGAGGAGGTAAGACTTCATCCTTTACGAGACGATTTAATCGTTCTCTTGAGATGTGGCCTAAACGTTGATGCCACAACATAGATGAAGTCTCTAAGTCTCGAATTTGTTTCTTTTCTATCTTTGTGAGTGATTCATTAATATTATATGACAACAAAGATTTAGAAAAATTATCATCTAGTTCTAATCTATAGAGACCACCATCCAGAATGCCAGTACCATAAACAACGGAATCATAGAGAATAGAGAGTTTGCGATGACCATGAGAAACGACAAAACCGTCCATGTCTAACTTTGGTCCTGATACAAGGTTCCGAGTTACCTCAGGAACATATAAGGTATCATA
Organism: Helianthus tuberosus; assembly: GCA_030545235.1. Lineage (NCBI taxonomy): Eukaryota > Viridiplantae > Streptophyta > Magnoliopsida > Asterales > Asteraceae > Helianthus > Helianthus tuberosus. The sequence continues at coordinate 104,340,416 of CM060431.1, read as the reverse complement.
AAGTTTAATACATAAACCAGTTTTCAAAAATAATTGTAATGTTCCTATGGCCTTCACTTCTAATTCCCGATCATCCCCAACTTTAAGTGTTCTTTGGTTTCTTCCCAGCTTCCGGATTGTAAGGAATCCCTGAAGTGAATTGGTAACATGTACCATAGAACCAGAATCAAACCACCAAGAATTAGCAGGAACATTTAAATTAAAGGACTCAAGTATCATGAAAAAATCGTTACCTTTCTTAGCCAGCCACTCCTTGAAGTCAGGGCATTCCTTTTGCTTATGTCATGTTTTCTTACAGAACTTGCAGTAGGGTTTGCCTAAGGAGTTCTTAGAGTTGGAAGGTGCACTTGTATTAGGAGTTGGATTTGGCTTGTGAACCTTAGAAGCATCCTTTCTTGGATAATTGTTCTTCCTCTTCTTTGAGCTGGAGGTGGTGAAGTTAGCAACATCAGTATGGCGATCCATCTTCATACGCTCTTCCTCCTGCACGCACATGGCGATCAGCTCACTCATCGTCCATTTGTCCTTCTGAGTGTTGTAATTGATCTTGAATGCTTCATAGGACGAAGGAAGCGAAGTGATGATGAAGTGAACAAGAAAACCATCACTGATCTCCATCTTTAGGCCCTTCAACTTATTGGCCATGTCATGCATCATCATGATGTGTTCGCGAATGCCGCTCCTCCCATCATACTTAGTCGTCACCAGCTTGAGGATAAGAGTGCTAGCGTGTGCTTTTGATGTTCCCTTGAATTGATCCTCCACAGAAGCCAGATAGGTTTTAGCATCTTCAGAATCAGGAATGGCCCCTCTGATTGAGTTATGAATGGACTGCTTCATGAACATGAGAGACATGCGGTTACACCTAGTCCACTTATCATGGAGTAACTGCTCAGCAGCAGTACTAGTAGCAGTAAGATCCGCTGGCTTATTCTCTCTTAGAGCATAATCAAAGTCCAGCAGCCCAAGAGTAAGCATGAGGGCATCCTTCCAAGCAGCAAAGTTATCACCAGTCAAAGGTGGAATCCCTTGATTGGGTGCTGATAGTGGAAATAAGATGAGCAAGTTACGATACTAAGAAAGAAGTCTTAATGTGATCTAAGGGCATGTTATACTAAGGCAGGCATAAGTAATGACCATTTTAATTATGAAGCTGTGATAATGTCTATTACTAACATCAAAATAATAGACTTAGTAAAATTCTATTTAAATGAAGACAAATCAGCTTTGGCCAGAAGTGTAATCATTTAAATATGTGTGCAAAGTAATTGTGACAAATCAGCTTTGGCCAGAAATGAGACAATCACTTTAGTTATGCACTTGTCAAGTCATGCTAAACATAAATGAATTAAATCATCTTTGGCCAGAATTAAGACATTTCAGGTTTGTAATGCATACTCAACATAGCTTTTTATAATACTTGAACAATAAATAGATGTATTAAATCAGCTTTGGCCAGAATTAATACATCAAAAACTCATTCAAGTTAAGCTATTTTGGTTTTGTAAAAATTATCTGATTCTGATTAATTAAGTAAGTGTTAACAAAACCAAGTATTTAATAGCAAACCACCTGTTAGCCCCGAAAAAAAAAATTTTAGGTCACATTAAACAGCTTAAGTAATGAGGTCTCGAGTTGTGATGGTTATGGTTGCGAGTCGCAATCTCAGTCTCGAGTCGTCATGGTTATGGTTGCGAGTCGCAATCTCAGTCTCGAGTTGTCATGGTTATGGTTGCGAGTCGCAATCTCAGTCTCGAGTTGTCATGGTTATGGTTGCGAGTCGCAATCTCAGTCTCGAGTTGTGATGATTGCGGTTGCGAGTCGCAACCTTAGTCTCGAGTCGTGATCTCTGTTAACAGCTGCTGATTGTGATAAAACTGAAACTCGAAATTTAAGGGATTTGGGATAGTATTTCCTGTTTTAATCATGATCTAAACTTATCAAGGATTTCGAAAATAATAACTGATTATCTCTTTAACAGTTTTCGAAAATTTAATAGATAAAAATTTAGATCAAAACAGTAAAACACTTACTAATCCAAAATTATATTCCAAATCTTATGAATTTTTTCGAGTTTCTTAGAACATAAATGATGAACCCTAAAATAATAAGAACATAATCTGGAAATCCGAAACCTGATTTTAATGGTTTTGTAATGGATTTCGTGACAATAAGCTTAATCCTTTTATGATTTCGGGTCAATTTATCAAGTAACAATTTTCGAAAAACAGGGATTTCGGTATCAAAGACCCGAAAACAGCCGAAACTTTTAAAGGCTTTAAAAAATTCGTTTTCCAGATTTTTGATCCGAGAATAATGGATACAAAAAAAAAAAACAGAACCGATTTATCAACATATGCTCTGATACCACATGTTGATCAGTTCTGTTTAAACTAAATGGAAAACATGAATAACATACCTGTTATGGCATTCAAAGCAGAGGAGAATCCAGTCAGAGATCCAGCCATTGAGTTCGACATCTTTGTCAGTATGATCCGGTTCCTCCTTAGGGTGTAAAGTTATGATGGTGATGATAACCGAAAGTAGGGTAAGGTTTCGGTTGAGGGAGAGAGGACGAAATTGATGTTAGTGAGGGTTGATTGATTGTGTAAAGTGTGTAACCCTTTAACTCTCTAATAAGTCCCTTATTTATACACCCAAGAGGAAACCTAATTAGTTAATAAGGGTAATATGGTCCATCAACAATTACCAACTAATTATAATAGGTTATTAATATATTTTGATCTAATATAATATAAATGATTATATAGGCTACAAGATTAAATACTAAATAAATAATATTTAATCTAACAGTGTCAACCCTTAAAAAAAATTAATATTGCAACACAACACATTCATCTTCACATGCTATATTGGTTTTGGTGTTTAATCAGTCAAGACAGTAGACTACCTGCTGAATTTGAAATCACCGATTTCTGTCATGAGTGTGGATCTGACAAGAAGAATGTTATAGCTGTGCAAGTATATCGATGGAGTGATGGTTCTTATCTTGAAGATCAAGATCATTGGTGGTTGTCTGGTATTCATCGAGACGTGCTTCTGTTATCCAAACCAAAGGTTTCTGATTTTCTTATATGAACTAAAACTAAGCCAGTCGTCGTTTAAAAGCGGAAACTTCTTAATACTTTATGCATGTGTTCAGGTATTCATAGCAGACTATTTCTTCACTTCGAATCTAGTGGAAGATTATTCCTATGCAGATATCGAGGTAAAACCTACGGTTCTAATTTCTTACATTTAAGTGATTTAAGTTTAGTCTGTTGAAAGTTAAAGAACTATATAATGGTCGAATTCTTATCTTGTATGCTTTAGGTTGAAGTAATACTTGACAAGTCAACGGAGGTCAATGTCAATAAAGATGTCAAAATTGAAGTCACACTGTTCGATATTAGCGGTAACGAGTGTACTGATCTTCTATCGACTGATGTGGCATGTTTAGAGCTTCACCCCCCTCCTAGAATGCCTTTAGGGTTTCACGGATATAGACTAACTGGAAAACTGAAAAATCCCAAGCTTTGGTCTGCAGAGCAAGTGAGTTATTCAATCAACCTATTACTTTTTTTCTTCAACTTAAATATGGCAAAATAGATGGGTTGAGTGACGGGTCAAAATGGGTTTGCGACAAAAAGATTATTTTTTACATGTTTTACGCTTCAACGTTGTAGCATAACACAAAATCCCCTAATCAACTGGTTTACAAGTAGATTAGCTATGCCTATATTTGCCACCCATACATAAATTGTACATCATAACAACGCTGAATTTTGTGGCAGCCAAATCTTTATACTTTAGTAGTCTCCCTGAAAGATGCATCGGGTAATATCGTCGACTGTGAATCATGTCAAGTGGGCATTCGGAAGATTTCAAAAGCCCCAAAACAGTTACTTGTTAATGGGCAGCCAGTTATGATCAGAGGGGTAAACAGGCATGAACACCATCCACGTATAGGAAAGACGAACATTGAATCTTGCATGGTTAAGGTGACAGCCTTTTTGTCTTCTTGTTTATTCATATTCTTGCAATACATTTGATACATAACATCCGTTTTTTTATGGCGTAGGATTTGGTTTTAATGAAAGAACATAATATAAATGCTGTTAGAAACAGTCATTATCCTCAACATCCAAGATGGTACGAGTTATGCGATTTGTTTGGAATGTACATGATAGATGAGGCCAATATCGAGACACACGGTTTTGATCTTTCTCACCATGTCAAGCATCCAACTCAAGAACCGATTTGGGCCTCGGCTATGTTGGATCGCGTTATTGGCATGGTGGAAAGGGACAAAAACCACGCATGCATTATTTCTTGGTCTCTCGGAAATGAAGCAAGCTATGGACCAAATCATGCTGCTCTTTCTGGTATGACTACTTTTCAAATTTTATTATACGTACAACAACAACAACAACCATACCCAGTATATCCCACAGATAGCAGAGCTATTTATAGGGTCTGGGGAGGGTGGGATGTAGACAGACCTTGCCTCTATCCATAGGGATAGAGAGGCTGCTTCCAGAGAGACCCTCGGCTCGAAAGCGAACAGCAAACCAACATACCAAGTCAAAGAATACAGAAATAAGAGGTCGCCCATACTAAGAAAGTGATAAGAGTGGGACAATATAATGTGAATCATGTATTATGGCATGTAATATCATTTTGGGCGTAAACATAATGTAAATAACGTATAAAAGCATACAACATCATAGACACAAGAAGGCAATCATCGGAAAAGTCCCTTAAAGAAAAGGAAAAGCCTACGTCCATGAAAAACACCTAAGACCTTTCTACAATATCCTCTAGAAGTCCTTAACCCTAATCCTACGCCTCCACGAAGTCCTATCGTGGACCATGTCCTCAGAAAGATGTAACTCTAGTAAATCATGCCTAATCTGCTCATCCCATGTCAGTTTGGGTCTGCCTCTTCCTCTCCTCCCCTCCACAGTGAGAGTTTCCACTACTCTAACCGGTGCCGTCGCTTCCCTCCGCTTTACATGCCCAAACCATCTCAATCTCCCCTCCTTAATCTTCTCCGATATACTAACCACTCCTAGTCTATCCCTAAAAACCTCATTTCTTATCCGATCTAACCTCGTGTGTCCACACATCCACCTCAGCATCCTCATTTCTACTACCTCCATCTTGCGCGCTTGTGTCTTCTTGATAGCCCAACAGTCTGTTCCATAAAGCATAGCTGGCCTAACTGCTACCCTGTAAAATTTCCCTTTTAAATTTTATTATACGTAGAGGTGGCTAAATGGGCACACCCGTAATATGCCAACACGGGTTCCAGTCAGAATAACCAATCGGTCGGGTTGACCCGAAATATTTATGAATTCTTTTTCAATAGCTAGCGTGTCAAACATGATTTATTTCTTTTGAATAAAATGATTTAGAAGGTTTTATGCATTAAAAATTCGCTTTGTGTGACTTTCGAGGGTTTAATGCATTAAACAGTTGCTTTGTTTTAAAGCATTAAACACTCGCTTTATTTCTTTTGAATAAAATGTAATGATTTCCAGGGTGGATTCGTGGAAAGGATCCTTCCCGAGTTATACACTACGAAGGTGGTGGATCGCGGACCCCATCAACAGACATTGTATGTCCTATGTACATGCGTATCTGGGACTGCGTTAAGATAGCAAAAGATCCAACCGAAACGAGACCGCTAATATTGTGCGAGTAAGTTCACCTTTTAATTGATGTATATAATGAAGCAACAATTTCGTCTTTTAAATATGTCATTATTTGTTTCCATTATACCGACTTCAAATTATTAACCAATTTTGTAAAGGTATTCGCATGCCATGGGCAATAGCAACGGGAACATTTATGAATACTGGGAAGCCATTGATAGCACATTTGGTCTCCAAGGAGGATTTATATGGGATTGGGCTGACCAGGGGCTACTCAAAGAAAGTAGTGATGGTAGCAAGTTCTGGGCTTATGGCGGTGACTTTGGAGATACCCCTAATGATTTGAATTTCTGCATGAATGGTCTCGTATGGCCCGATCGGACCCCTCATCCTGCACTAAATGGTGATTACTGTACTTTTTTGCTTAGTATTTTGTACGGGTGGTGAAATGGGCTGGCGGGACGTAGGGCTGCACACGAACCGAACGAACACGAACAAGGTATTGTTCGTGTTCATTTGTTAAGCAAATAATGTGTTCACGAACGGTTCCTGAACACTTAGCGTACGATATTATTTGTTCGTTAAGGAAATGAACATGTTCATGAACGGTTCACGAACACAAATAAAATCAGCGGAGATGGCGGAAGCTAGAGGTAGATGGCGAAGGGAGCAACGCTGGAACGTGAAGCCTAAATCATGGAACGGAGGTCGATAGTATTCGTCGATGTGAATAATGAGAAGGAGAGAGAAGTAGAACGGTGCATAAACATGGTGGAATAGGGTTTTCTATTTTGTTTGTTAGGGTAATAAAATAAATAAGAATTAAAGAATATAAAAAAGTTTAGATAAAATAAATAAATGTACAAAAATCCTTAATGAACAACATAAACAAACGAACATGAATAAATGTAAATGAACAAACATTCACGAACACATTACCGAACGTTCACAAACACAATCGAATGAACGAGACATCTGTTCGCTGAACGTTCAATTTGTTTGCAGCCTTAGGCGGGACGGGTTGGGTAATTTTTAGTCCGGTTTAATATCGGTGAGGCTGAGTGGGACCAACCAACAAACACTTTCTTATTAGAATTTTTATATATAATGACTTGATACTTTATTTATTTGTTTTCAGAGGTCAAGTATTGCCATCAACCAATTAAAGTGTCATTCACCGATGGCTTATTTAAGGTACCTTGACCGTTCTTAGTTCTATTTGTAATTTTAATCATTTTATGAAGCACATGTTGCGAACCTTGATGGTATATTTTTGTGTTCATAGATCACAAACACCAATTTCTTTCAAACAACCGAAGGGGTAGAGTTTAGTTGGGTGATTGAAGGTGATGGATGTAAGCTTGAGTCGGGAAGTCTCAATCTACCGATATTAGATCCACAAAGCAGTTACGATATCAAATGGGAATCCAGCCCGTGGTATCCATCATGGGCCTCGTCCTCTGCTGCCGAAACCTTTTTGACCATTACCGCAACTCTTTCTAAGCCCACACGATGGCTTCAATCTGGTCATGTTGTGTCAACTAAACAAATCGAGTTACCTTCAAAAAAAGACTTCATCTCCCCTGTAAGTAGTTCTAACTTTTCCAATGAGCCTCTTTACATTTGACTTTATACGAATCTTTAATGATATGCTTGCTCTTAAAATGTTGTTAAGAGGCCAACTTACACTCTCTGATTGGATTTGCAGGCCCCAAAGGTTAAAAAAGTCGCATTGAATTATGAATTCATAGACCATAAACTTACCATCCGACATAACGCCTCAGAGATAACGTTCTACAATGAGTCTGGTGCAATTGAAAGCTGGACGGTAATTACTTCTTTTACGTTGCATTACATGTCGTTCTAATCACTTTGGTAATGAATATCGAAAAACACCATAAAACCCGTTTTAAGTTTTGTTTGATGGTGATAAACGCTAGGTTGAAGGAGTTCCCGTGATGCGTAAGGGCATAACACCATGCTTCTGGCGTGCACCTACCGACAATGACAAAGGGGGAGAAGACAACAGTTATCTCTCAAAATGGAAAGCCGCTAATCTCGATAACGTTGTTTTCGTTAAAGAGAACTCAAATGTTAAGAAGATCACAGACCAGCTTCTAGAAGTAACCGTCGTGTTTAACGGTTTTTCAAAGGGTGGTGAAAACGAAAACCCTCTTTTCAAAGTCGACATGAAATACTCCTTCTACGGTTCTGGAGATGTTATTTTGGTTAGCCATGTGAAACCAAGATCGGATCTTCCACCTTTGCCACGTGTTGGGGTCGAATTCCATTTGGAGAAGTCGATAAGTAATGTTAAGTGGTATGGAAGAGGCCCGTTTGAATGTTATCCGGATCGAAAAGCGGCTGCGCACGTGGGGTCGTATGAGAAAAAGGTGGATGAGATGCATGTTCCTTATATAGTTCCGGGAGAATGTGCGGGCCGAGCTGATGTTAGATGGGTTGCATTCCAAAATGATCAAGGCTCAGGCATCTATGCTTCCGTTTATAATGACTCTCCGCCGATGCAAATGAATGCAAGTTATTATAGCACAACGGAGCTTGATCGTGCAACACGCAAAGAAGAACTTGTGAAGGGAGATGACATTGAGGTAACGTTTTTTTGCTTCCGTTTCTATTCATACACCAAAAGTTCAAAAAGATCAACTCTATATCGATTATTGGTTGACCCGTAGGTGCATCTTGACCACAAGCATATGGGTATAGGTGGCGATGACAGTTGGTCTCCCGCGGTTCATGACAAATACATGATTCCACCTTCACCATGCACTTTCTCCATCAGGTTCTTTCCGATAACTGCTGCTACATCTCCCCATGATATCTATAAGGCTCGGTCTTGAGTTGATAATAACGGTTGGCGTGGTCAAAAAGTCAATAACGCCTGGCCTCGTGATCGGCGAGTCAAGAATAACGGTTGGCATGGTCAACAAGTCAATAACAATGGCTGGCATGGGAAACAAGTTAATAACCTGGTATCTATGTGTTAGTTTTTTATGTTGCAAAACTCAAATTAACATCAAGTTTAAACAATAATTGGTTCCATCTGTTTCAGTCGGTTTGTTCAAGGTATGTATGTATGTTTTCGATCGGTTTCTTTAACCTCTTAAGAAAAGTTGTCCATTAAGATCAAAGAGAAAGGGAACCCTTCACAGTTCACACCACCACCAAGAGAAAAGATCTATAAATCAAAATGAAAATAGAGGATAAACTTCTCAATTCATATTCATCAAGCATAGTGTCCAACTCTGAACTAGAGGTGCACAAATCGGTTATTTTGAGAAACCTGTTTGGTTAATTGAACCGACAGTTAAAAAAATCGGTTATGCTTTAACTAGTTTGGTTAATAACTGGTTTTTTGTTCTCATTTTTTCGGTTGTTCACTTTAATGAGTTCGGTTAATAACCAGTTTTCTTCCTATTAATTAACCGGTTTTTTCTATTTTTTTCGGTAAATCAGTTAAAAAACCCGGTTCCTTCTAAAAAAATCCGTAACCGATTACGAACCTATGGTCAACAAAAACTACTAACTGGTTATCCCTCGATCGGTTATTAACTAGTTACGATGTTGATTATTAACCGGTTATTTTGTAGTGGTGCACAAATCGGGTTTTTTGAAAAACCGGTTCCGGGTATGGAACCGGGTTTGGGCATCGGGTTTTATAAAATCGGGGTTTTTTTTAAAAAAACGGGTCGGGTCCGGGTTTTATAGCAAAAATGTATACCCTATATACCCGGGTTCGGGTAGGGCCCGGGTCGGGTTTTCTAAAACCGGGTATTATAATACCCTATTTTCAGGTTCGGGTATGCATCAGGTTGGGAAAAAACCCGCACCGGGTATTAAAAAACCCGACCAAGTATTCAACATAATCATGGTAAATTTGTTAAACCTAGATTTAAAACTGGAATGTAAACATACTACATGCATGCCCCATGTAATTGTTCCTTAATTCTCGCATATAAAACTGGATATTTATAAAATCTGGTTCCGGGTATTTTTAAAACCCGGTTTCGGGTATTTATAAAAACCGGTTCCGGGTATTTATAAAACCGGGTCCTTCAAAAAACCAGGTATAGAAAAACCCAGTTTCGGGTTCGGGTATAAAAAACCAGGGTTTTATAATACCCGGTTTCGGGTTCAAGTTTTTTGTGCACTTGATGAAACACTGGTTAACACCGACGGTTAACTAGCTGGATTGTCTCTTACGTGGGTTCAATCTCCTTCTCTACTAGTCAATGACTAAGGTCCTGCAAAACAGCAACACCGTTAGCTCGTTAAGAGGGGAATATGGGGGGTTTCCCTCTTAACCGGGCTCCTGCGTGAGAATAAGTACTGCTCTGAGGAAGAAAACAGTGTGTGTTGTGGGTGAAGAGTGAGGAGAACAGAATGGATAACCTGGATGATGAAGGGTCCTATTTATAGCCGGAGGGTGAAAGAGGGAGGAGCAACCTTGCCAGCTGTTATCGGGTGCCAGCTGTCCGACCAAAGGGAATATCCTCTTGGTCTTATTTGCTGCGTTCGGGATAGTGGTCCACGTGGCGCGCCGATATTCGTCCATGTTGGAGGAGACGTACTGCTGTTGTCGGTCTGCTCCCAGATTTGCTGCAGGTCTACATGGCGCTCGATGACTGGTGACACGTGTTGTCCTTTCTGTCGGAATGAGCATCTTTGGTGCCACCTTGAAATCTTCCAGAAGCTTCTGGATTTACTTGCTGATGTAGGCGTCATATGGACGGGAAAAGCGGTGTGGTCCTTGCCATATGGACAAGGAATTGGGACCACACCTCTTCAGCACCACTACACCTCCACTCAGAAAGAGCAACAACTTTTGGCCCATAACAAGCAACTTATGGCCCAACAACTTTTAAACCATTAATAACTTCTAAAAGGAATTTTGATTGAACAACTACTCAACAAGGTTTAAAACCAGCAGCAACAACCGGACGATCTTATGAACGATTTTCAGAAACTAACTTCTGCATCAAGAGAAGTTTGATGATTGTTTTCATATACTTCGTATCAGAATTTGCAATGTTTAGTAACAAATAATATAATATTAATTGAACAAGTTAGTTGCATCTTATTTTATCTTATCTTATCTAGATACGTAAGCAAATGGTACTAGTTGTATTTCCTTCCCTTTAAATAGTACGTATATTGTAAGTTTGCAAAATGAGATAAACGAGCTAATCAAATATGAGTTTAGTATCTCCTTTGTTCGAGTAGAGAATTTTCACTCCTTCGGCTTGTGGTCTTATTCGTTCAAGCTTGAGCGTGTGTTCGTGTGTGATATCAGTTTGTTACATTTAGGTACACATATCTTAATAAATGTGTAAACATAGAAAATGCGACGATGGAGGTTACCCAAAACCTGATCTTAAACTCAACTTAAAAACCGACTTCAAATATGAAATACTCAACTACACTTCTAACAACTATATAAATTAAATAACCAATATATATTAACTTCCATACCAACTACAAACTATATCTAGTCATCAAGACAACTCTTATTAAATATCCAAGAACACCAAACAAACCAACTACTCTAATCACTAATTTCATGATCAATAAGACATTTGAAAGTAGCCAACTTAAATAACTACCAGATGCTATTGTTGCTGGATCCACCAACACATATGTTACTAATTTCATCAAAATTGGATACTTGGTAGCATTATTTCCCACCATTGTAACACGCGGAACTCATTTGTTCGTAGAAACAACGAGTTCCGCCTCTTTTGCATGTTTTCTCTTAACATGGTTCCACAAATGATGAGTTCCAGCAGGTCCAGAAACAAATCTTCTCTGACAAAAGTTACAAACCGCAACACTTTTGTTGTTTCGTTTCGTGAACTTTTTGTAATAGTTCCAAACCTCGGATCTTCTCTTCCGCCGGCTAGCAGGTTCGACTTCTTCATATTCCGTCATCGACTCGTTATCATCCGTAGTTGATTTAATATCAATGTGATTACATTCTTCTGGAACAATGACTTCTGCGTGTTTTCCTCTAAGATGGTACCATAAATGAGTAGTTCCAGCATTTTCCGAAACAAAATTTGCACCACAATAGTTACAAACCGCAACTTTTTTGTCTGATTTCTGGAGTTTTTCGAAATGATTCCAAACCATTGATTTGGATTTAGTTTTCTTTTGTTCTGTCATGGGTAAATCACAGCCTGGAGTTAAAAAACTCTCCTTGTAACTACAATCTGCATAAATGTAACATAAAAACATAATTATATATACTAAACCAAAATATAAGCAACCGATTCAAAAAACTAAAAACTAGTTTAACTATAATAATTGGATTTTAAAATCCATATCCAAAGACAACTACTAAGTCATTAGGACATAGTGACATACTTTTATTCTGTATTTAAAAGAATAAGAACGTTTTATTTGAGCTAAAAATTATTTTCTCAAGTAACAGATGAATATTACTTCTAAATTTTGAAGATTTACCTGATAATATTGTTTTCTGTGTATCCTTTATATCCTGCAATTCCAACAACTTCTTTGATCGTTTTCGTTTTCTTTTCAAGAGTGTCCCACCTGTGTATTCAACTGCAGAACTCTCCGCAATGGCATCGCGCGTCCCGCCTGTGTATTCAACAACAGAACTCTCCATAACCGCATCGCGTGTCCCGCCTGTGTATTCAACCAGAGAAGTCTCGACAACTGCGTTGTGTGTCCCGCCTGTATATTCAACCAGAGAATTCTCCACAACTGAATCACGCACCCCACCTGTGTATTCAACCACAGAACTCTCGACAACCGCATCGCGTGTCCCGCCTGTGTATTCAACCACAGAACTCTCGACAACCGCATCGCGTGTCCCGCCTGTGTATTCAACCAGAGAATTCTCCACAACTGTCTCACGTGCCCCGCCTGTGTATTCAACCAGAGAATTCTCCACAACTGTATCACGCGCCCCGCCTGTGTATTCAACCACAGAATTATCCACAACTGTACCGCGTGTCCAACCTGTATATTCAACCACAGAATTCTCCATGACTGTACCGCGGGCCCCGCCTATGTATTCAACCACATAATTCTCCACGTCTGCATTGCAAATTCATAAACACAACATACTATTAACTAGAGGGTTACCACCCACGCTCCGCGGCAGTTCGAAACGTAGATAAAAATAAGTAAATGGCAAACGTGACAATAAAAAACCACGTCGCGATGGTATATTTGAAAGTCAAATAAAAGTTAGGTCTTTGTATACGAAAGCCAAGTTATTCGAACAAATTTACACTAAGATGTATATAAAGATAAATCGAATGAAAAGTAGACGTAAAAACGTTGAACCATGCACGTCCGGTGCGGCGTGTTAACGCGTCTAAATTAGACTGAAACATAAAACATAGAAAAGAGGTAAAAAGTTGAACCATGCACGCCCGTTGCGGCGTGTTAACGCTTCAAAATTAGACCGAAACATAAAACATAGAAAAGAATAACGAAGTGGACCCAGGACCTGTGACGCGGCCGTGAAACATGAGAAAATAGACGTAAAAACATTGAACCACAGACGCACGTTGCAGTGTGTTAAGTCGCAAATTTAGACCGAAAAGCAAAACGAAAAATTTGTAAAAGATGAAAACTATAAAGTAAAAAAACCACAAAATGACAAAATTAGTACTGTTGCTAAGCACCCATAAATGTTATATATAATAATAATTGAACTATACAAACCTAAAGTCATTTTATGCAAAATCACCATTGCTTTTATCCAGACAAGATTTAACAACTTGTGAACTTATAAAAAAAGCAATCACTCTGTTTAGCATTTTCACATGTTAAGAATCCTGGTATACTACGACATGCGAATATAATGTTACCATCAGTTTCACTCGAGTCATTTGAAAGTGGGGATCCAACATTGTTGCTATCTAGAAGCTTCTCAGGAATATCGGGGCAAGGGTGTGCTGGCAAGTAGCATAATTCTTCCTGAGAGATATCCGAGTCACTAAAAGTTGATTCCTTCTCAACTGTAATAATATCAACTTCATCATCTTCATTTAAGCATGTTCCTTTAACCTGAAATAGTTAACGAGTTTAGAACTTATGATGTAGAGAGCGTTTCTTTTACACAATTAACCTCATTTGATAACTCCTACGTTTTGCTTAGGGGTGTTCAGAATTCGATTCGGATTCGAAAAATTTGAAATTCAACTCAAATCGATTCGATTATCAAGAATACGAATTTATAATTTTAAATTTGATTTGATTCGAAATTCGAATTCAAGTTATACATGTTTATTTATTATATTTATATATAATATACATGTATAACTTTAATTTGGGCTATGGTATAAACTAATCTATAAATTTAATCTAAGTCCGAAAAGAGCCCATTACCAAGCCCAAATAGCCCATGATGAATTTTCATATTTTAAATGAATTTGAATCAAAACGAATTTATTCGAATTTATCCAAATTCGATTCAAATTGGCGTTTTAATTCGAATTGAATTGACCAGTTTTTAATCGAATTCGAATTCCAGCAAAAAGAAAAATTATTCGAAAAATTTGATTCAAGGAATTTGAAAATTCGTTATCGGATTCGATGAACACCCCTAGTTTCGCTAGTTCAGATTTAGGCACTTTACCTTCTCAGTTTCAGGCATCAAATCAAATTCGTCTTCTTGTTCCACGTACTCCTCGTTTTTATCAAGTTCCCTGAAATCCGGAGCAAACACACTCCAATTTTCCGTATAATCTTTTACCCAAATGTAAACTAAACCCGTTAACGACACCGAAACAACAATCGGTTGAGCAGGGTGCCACGCCAAATCCACTAAAGCTTCCTTCGGACCGTCAAGTAGTTTCACAAGAAGCCCGTCCCGATCCCATACGTATATCTTATGCTCTCCTTTACTAGCGGAACCGCCAACAACCCACTCACCATCACCGCTAAAACACGGTGCTTTCCAATGCACTTTCGTTACGGAATCTTGAAACTCCCGAAGAAGTGATAAACACTTTAATCCAACAGATTCATTTCCGTCAAAAAATTTGTGTGCATCTTTCAAGGGCAAAAGGTTCTCATAAACCCTAATAATACGATCACTCGAATTCGTAAGAACGTGTTGCCCATTCCTGCTGAATACTATATTCTTTATTGCCGCACCACCCGGAATTTGAACGATACCACAAACCTTGTTATTTTTATAATCGATTATCAGAATTTCCCCTATGGAATTTCCTAAATAAACCAGATCCCCAGACTTGTTAAAGCAAGCTTCGGTAGGGGTATAATTGGAAGATCCGTCTGAAAAGTTGTGTGTGGTGTTATCGGGTGATGATATCGGAAGCACGGTTGTAATTTGGGTACGGAAATCGAGTATAAAAGGAGCGGAAGAGGATGAAGTGACTAGGCAAAGAGATGGTGGCGAGGAACCACCGCTGCCGCCAGGATGTAGGCGGGCTTGTAGATGGGTTTGTTGTAGTATTGTTTGAAAGACCTTTTCACCCTTTGAAACATTCCAAAGAGTCAAAGAATTGTCGGAAGCTGATACAAGTATGTGATGACCAGTTTTTGACCAGCTAACGCTAGTTATGGCAGCAACATGGTCATTGTTCTTAAGTTCCTTAGCGATTCCTCTGGTCTGGAAATCCCATACAACACACCTGCCATCAGAGCACCCAGCTGAAAAGGAAAATAAATACCATAAACAAATTGATAATAATAAAAATTAATAAGGTCATGCGGGTTGGGTAATGGGTGAAAAAGGGTTCATGTCTTTTTTAGTACGGGTTGAAACGTACCAGTCGGGATGGATTGACTCGCAAACACTTCTTTGCATGTTTTTTTAAATGTTTATTAATGGGGTATGTGTTAGTTATTATTACAAGAGCTATATCACTAAACAGTAATCTGAATCTTTGAGTGAAACAATTCAGAGATGTAACACAGCCCATCTGACCTGTCCACGTGTTAGCTAAGTTCTTATTTGACCACTTTGACCCGTTACATATAACATACAACCCAAGTCGACCCATTCAATTAGCACATGCTCGAAAAATAGTGTTTGTAAGCATCTCCGTACTGAAAATTCCTTGACCCATCAAAGACCCATTGGCCTACATACTGAAAATTCCTTCTTCATGATAACAATCTCCTTATGCATAGTTTCAGATTCATGTAACTGCTTCCTCAATGCCTCTTTGTGACAACAAAAAGTGCCTTCAAAAGGTCAACAAAGAGTCTTTGTTTCATGCAAATCACAACAAGTAGGGCCGGCCAGCACATGTTTCTCAACTTGGAAACGAGGCTCTTTTTTGTTGTAGACATCGGTCTCATCTTTGCAACCTTTCATGGAGTCACAAGATAGTTAAAAATTTTCCCTACGAGATTAAGTATCTTCCAAAAAGGTCTCACACTTTCCAACAAGGAACTAAATGATCGACTCCTTTCACTATGTGCTCAGATTCATGAGGATCATAGCCTGTCAACAAGGTTCGACCATATATGCTAGAGCATGAGATCCATAATTACTATGTGACAACAATATTGGCTTAAACTAGTTTCTTATTCCCATTCCATGTTTAGAAATGGGTGATGACAAACACTCCACATAATTATGATAGTTACAATAAGCGTATAGTAGATGTTAGTTTTTAGTATAAAAGTTGAGGTTATGCTAAGTGTTGTGCACACGGCTAGTCATCTGTTGCTAGTGTCTACAATGTGTTACCTAATTATGATAATTACACGCCGAAATGTGTATAAGTGTATACACACATTAACCCTTTTCTGAAAGTGTATGCCCAAATGTGTATAAGCCATAACTTGTGATCTTTTTCATAGCAAAAATGAATAATAGCGATTTTTCTTTTACATTTACAACAACAACAACCATACCCAGTATAATCCCATCCATAGCCAAGCTATTGGTGGGGTCTGGGAAGGGTGAGATGTAGGCAAGCCTTACCTCTATCCCGAGTGATAGAGAGGCTGCTTCCAGTGAGACCCCCAGCTCTAAAGTCACGTATATCCATATAAGTCAAGGTAAAACACCCATAGCCACTAGAAAAAAAAAAAACACACACACACACACATTAAAAACACATGATAATAGACAAGCAAAACACCACTATAGGATATAAAACACATGATATAGACAAGTAACGCACCACATGCAAAGGTCACCGAAATAAATTAAAAAAAGTTAAGCTACTAAGCAAAAACCTAGAACAACACCAAATCATCTGCCGTTCAAAAAAAAAACACCAAATCATCTACCTAAAAATCCTTGTCCTTAATCCCACGTCTCCACGAACTCCTGTCCTCGACCATGTCCTCATAGAGATGCAATTCTAACAAATCATTCCTAATTCGCTTGTCCCAACTAAGTTTAGGCCTCCCTCTACTCCTTCTCCCCTCAACAGTGAGAGTTTCCACAGTTCTAACGGTATCGGTCAACTGCCTCCTCCTGACATGCCCAAACCATCTTAACCTCCCTTCCCTTATCTTATCTGATATACTAGCAACCCCAAATTTTTCCCTAAAAACATCATTTCTTTTACATTTGTAGGGCCAAATTACTTGGGAGTTACTATCCCTACTCTGGGTTTTAAAAGAGCGCGCATGAGGCTGCGACACGCCTTTTCCACAAAGAGCAAGAAGAGCGCAAATTTGGTTTTCTTAGGATCTGAGGCACACGCCTTGTGTACTTTGGGTGTTTTTATGTATCGAAGTGTTTTACTATAGGTTTTTTGGCTTGTACATGTAGGTAAAATCATATATAAACCTTAGCTATATTTTGGATAAGGGATGCTAAAAACCTATGGGATATATAAAAAAATTTATATAATCTCCTTGCGTCTTGGGTACAAAAAGCCCACCGCTTCTGCGCTTCGTGCCTCGGTTTAGACCTCGTCGCTTTTGTGAGCCTATCCAGAGGCGGTGATGAGGATGTGCCGGGAGGACCACCGCACAGTGCCCATGATTTCGAGGGGCACGTATTTTTTTTTTTTTTAAAAATCCGATATATACATGTTAATTTTTTTAAATAGTATACCTATACCAACTCCAAGATAGGCCCATTTACAAAACAATTTTTATGATTTAGAAGTTAGCCCATTGGCATTAGGTTTAGTGAGCCCAATACCCATTTGATTTAAAAAAAATAATAATAAAAAAACATTCGGAAGGGCACATTTTTTCGAGCTCGAACAGAGGGTACATGAATTCTAGTGCGGCTATCGCTTTTTAAAACCAAGTCTCTAAATACATTTTCCATCATGCATATCTTATGAAAATTTGAAATGCACATCTCCTTTAAAAGCATATACACTTCACATATATGCCCTAAGCTACACTTAATCTTATAGTGCATTAATAATTTGGGGATAACACAAGTTATTTATTTATTTATTTATAATAATTGGGCATTTAAATAACACAGGGAAACCTTTTAGAACACTATGGAGGATGATGACGATCACCTGCTAGAAGAGTACCACGGCGATTAAAGGCAATGCATTTCATGACACCATATTCCAAATACGTATCTATCACTTCCGGAAAACCCCCCTGCAACCGATCTTCACACCCCCAACAAAACTTCAAATCAGTAAACCATAAAATTGCGCGAAAATGATTAATCTGAATGCGAACGAGAGGGTAAGATTGTAATACCTACAGTCGGACCATTCATATTAACTGGAAACTTATGCTGTTATGAAGTGATTTGAGTCTGCATTTACTCACTTGTGATGGGAAACCCTAGGGATTTGCCGCCGGTGATGTGTCACCGGAGAGGGGTAGAGAGAAGATAGGGGTTTTACTGCGGTGGAGAGTTTTGGGGTTTTGGGCCAAAGATGGCCATGGGTATGATAATAATAATAATGGAAAAATTAAAATTTCTAACAAAACTTTGCATGTAGTATTGTAGTTTAGGGACGTTCAAATCGCTCGCCGCTTGTCACTTGCTCGACGCTCGTTCGGAAATTGCTCGGAAAATGCTCGTTCGATTTGACGCTCGGTTGTAAACGAGCCGCTCTGCTCGGTTCGGTTTGTAAACGAGTCAAGTATGAGCAAAGGTCTGCTCGGCTCGAATTATTATTTTTAATTAGTATACATATACATATACATATACATGGTAGGGATAGTGTACATTAATTCAGAAGTGTGAGAAGTGTATTATAATACTATATATAACACTATATAACACCATATAAATACCGTATATCACTATGTAACACCATATAACACTACGTAACACTATATAACAATATATAACACTATACATCTATCATAGACATGCTATCAGACAAAATATAGTGTTATATTTGGTATATAGTGTTATATAGTGTTACATAGTGTTATATGGTGTTACATAGTGTTATACGGTGTTTATATGGTGTTATATAGTGTTATATATAGTGTTATAATACGCTTCTCACACTTCTGGATTAATGTACAGGATCCTCTACATACATATACATATACATATGCATATACACATACATATATAAAAATGTATACACACAAATATAAATTATTCATGTATACACACACACACCTATATATACACACATTACACATACAGATATACTTAAATATAAATGAAATTTATAGTTTTATATATAAACTATATTAGATTTTGGTTCACTATATACAAATTTACAACTACGTCTATACATACTAGACCAACCACGCCAATAAAAAAATTAATATCAAATCTAAAAGTTAAACCCTAAACCGATAAACGACAGGCTGATTATCGCCTCAATGTTTCCTGTCGTTACCCTAAGTCGATCGTCTCCTGCTCTCAACGTAATTGTTCGTGCAATATGATCATCGCCTCGTCAGCCACAACATTCTTATTCATAAGAAAAATATTATACCATGAAATGTGCATGTTTTTAAAGACATAAAAACTTGAGACCAAACATTGTCACTATCTCTATCAGCAAATTTAAATCGGGCAACACGATTGTCCAAATCGCTCGAATTTTGCTCGACGCTCGCTCGGAATATTTACTGCTCGAAAAACGCTCGCTTGATTTGAGGCTCGGTTTTAAACGAGCCGCTCCGTTCGGTTCGGTTTGTAAACGAGCCAAGCATGAGCAAAGGTCCGCTCGGTTCAGCTCGGCTCGTGAACAGCCCTATTGTAGTTAGGGGGTGTTTGGTGAAGCTTTTCCACGCCCCTTTAGGCCACTCGGTGTGGGGTTCGGTAAGGCCCGTCCTGGCCCGTCGTCGAGCCTCCACACCATCCTGAGCTTACCGGTGTCGTCGCAATCGTCCCACCTCAGACGGGCACTAAATGACAAATTTTTTGGCCGTTTGATCGAGCTCGCCACAACTCCAGCCACTTTCAATTTTTCTTTGCAATCTGCTCTTGTCACTTCGCCGGAAAACATAAACTCCATGTAGGTCCGGCTAGGGGAGGATCTAGTCGCCTAATCCTTGTGTACAAACCAGCCCGGTTGTGCGGAATCCAACCGAGATAGCAAACCGAGATAGAACACGTAAATAAACAACACACAAGACTCAACGATTAACACCACTTGTATTAATACGTATGAAAGGTCCGTTACAAGCACAAGGTTTACAAATCAGTTCTGCAAACTCTCTCTAGTGTGTGTGTTCCTTATCTGTCTCTCTGTGTCTAACTGTCGAAGTGAACACAACACACGGGTATTTATACCCAAAACAGCATGTCTGGTCGAAGGATCAAACAGTCTGGTCGAAAGATCATCTTTCGACCACAAACAGCTCGAATGATCAACATGATTCACGAAAGATGGGATCTTTCGTGGTCCATCTATCGAATGACATCTTTCGAGCAGGTCATCGAAGGATATAGGCAATCCTTCGATGACACATCCTTCGACCCAATATCTTACAACCGTAATGTTGACTGTTTGGCCAAGTCAAACCAGGAGGATGGTTGACTTGGTCAAACTTACAAGACTAACAAGACATCGTTTTACATTGTGACCGAATACAGACAAAGTGCAGACATAAGTGCACCAACAAACTCCCCCTTGGCTGTAGCTTTGTCTGGCTGTAGCTTTGTCTCGATCTTCATTCTTGTAAGTTCTCGTGTCTTCAAGTCTTTGACTTCTATTCAAGTCTTCAATATCGGAGGATCTTCAAAGTCTTCACGTCTCGAAAGCAGAAAGTGTACCAACAAACTCCCCGTTTCATGTAAGAAGTGTGTTGACAAACTCCCCCTTAACATAAGCTCCCCCTTGAGTTATGCTCGTGAAATACTTGTTCTTTATGAAGTGAGATCCTTGTGGTGTTGATGATGGTCAGCGGCCACTCGATCATCTTCATCATTTGAGTGCCTTCACGTCGTGTCTTCATTCCGAAGCTTGTCATCGACCATGTTCTCCTAGCCTTTAGAATCTGCACATGCAAGAAATCTAAACGCGTAATGAGAACAACCGCTTGGAATATCATAAGCAAACGACACACATGTGACCATTGTTTAAACAAACACCGTCCGACAGTTTGAAAGTTTAAAGTATTTTATCAATTTCAAATTTTAACTTTCAACACTTTGCAAATTTCGACCGTTTATGAAGATTTAGTCATTTTCGGTTTTCGTTCAGGTTTCAGGTAACGAAGACTCGAGTTCCAACATCGTACGATCGAAAATAAAATAGAAATAAAATCTTTTTGGCTTTTATAAAGTTTATATTAAAACACACATAAAATCTTTTTGGTATTTTTGAATAATTCAAATGTAAAGACTGAAAGCAGTAAATAAATATATACAGACATTCTTTTTGCGAGTTTCGAGGGTAAGAGAATCATATCAGTGTACGGTCATGCCAAAACGCTCTTGTTGTTCAATTAGTTAACATTAAAATAAGCATCCTATAACAATTATCGGTATTGTTGTCCACATAAACTCAACTTATCATTTGTAATCATGGCGAGGGGATACATTTAGGTATGATTTATACTTACCGACCGGTGTTCATCCACATCACGACACATTCCCGTATCAAGGTATGCACGAGGGTTCATCTTACCGGTGAGTATACCGATTATCATCTGTTTGACCGTATATGATGTGAGATTCTCACTTATTTGGATTTGAAAACAAGCCCTATGTGATATAATCACTTATTGATGAGGAACTTGATTTTCGATGCATGAGGGCACAGGAGCAAGTACGTGAACAGGTCAGTACTTTCGTACAGCAGAGAGACGAACTTGACTCCCGGAAAGAATTTGTGATATATTATCACTTATTTTGTTTGGACATGTGATTGTTGATCACTTATTGAGGTCGAATGCAATATGTACACGTATGTATGGTATCATGGAAGATCTAGACTTGCGTCCCCGTTATTTTTCGGTAAAAGATACAACCATGATACCCAGATGATAAGCAGCATAAAGACCGAATATTTCAGAACCTCGGCAATCTCTCAAACGAAATTTCGGTACTAAGACCATATGCCAATGAATGGTTCCCACCCAGTCTTCAGTCGAATTTAAGTTTATATCACCCTGCACACTTTAAAATGATTGTGAGCCTACCGATACATCTTATATAGAGCTGCTTATCGTTTTTCATTTAAGGTTTAAAGAGGCTTAGACAGACCACTGATGTACTATCATTTTCTTTTTTTCTCGCCAGGAAACTCATTTTCGTTTTTCTATTGTTTTTGAGTTTTTGAAATTTTTCGATGTTTTTGGATTTTCAAATTTTGGATTTACTCCCCCTAAAATCAATAAACTAAGACAGATTTTTAAAAAAAAGGTATTTACAAAAATGATTTTCCGATGTTGGTCTTACTCTTGCTTGACCTTAATGCCGTTTACCAATAATAAGTAGTCAAATCTTGATTTGTCAAAAGCTTTGGTAAAAAGGTCGGCACGTTGGTCATCGGTGTGGACGTAAGCAACATCGATTAGCCTTTTCTCAAAGCAATCACGTATGAAGTGATACTTAATATCAATGTGCTTAGTCTTTGAATGCTGCACAGGATTTTTAGTGATCTGTAATGCAGCAGAATTATCAACGTAAATAGGAGTAGTTAGGAATTCAAAACCGTAGTCGCGCATTTGTTGTTGGATCCACAAGACTTGGGAGCAACAACTTGAGGCAGCAATGTATTCAGCTTCGCATGTTGATGTAGCGACGCACGTCTGCTTCTTGCACTGCCATGTGACTAGGCGATTTCCCAAAAACTGACATCCAGCCGTTGTGGATTTGCCGTCGATTTTGCATCCGCCAAAATCAGAATCACTGAATGCGATCAAGTCAAAGTTATTATCCCTAGGGTACCATAGACCGGTGTCAGGGTAACCCTTCAAATAACGAAAAATCCTTTTTACAGCTGCAAGATGTGAGGCCTTCGGGTTCACTTGATATCTGGCAAGCAGGCACGTTGGGTACATTATATCTGGTCTTGATGCTGTAAGGTACATAAGGGATCCGATCATCGCGCGATAGTGTGAGGGGTTAACATCTTGACCCTTCAAATCTGGAGTAATTCCGTGATTTTGTGGCAATGGGGTACCAATGGGCGTTGCATCAGACATCTGGAACCGGCTCAAGATGTCACCAACATATTTAGTCTGATGGATGTATATCCCAGACTCAGTTTGTTGTACTTGTAGGCCCAAAAAGAAAGTCATTTCCCCCATAGCACTCATCTCGAATTTATCCTGCATCACACGCTCGAAATCCCTACACAACACATCATTAGTAGAACCAAAAATAATATCATCAACGTATACCTGTACCAGTAGAAGATCTCCATCTTGTTCTTTGATGAAGAGAGTGCAGTCGATAAGACCTCTGCGAAAACCGTTCTCCAGCAGATAGTTAGATAAGGTTGCGTACCAAGCTCGCGGTGCTTGATGTAGACCATATAGAGCTTTGTTGAGCAACCAAACCCGATCGGGATGGATAGGATCTTCAAAACCTGGAGGCTGCTCGACGTACACCTCTTCTTCCACCACACCATGTAAGAATGCACTTTTCACGTCCATCTGGTATACCTTGAAGCCTTTGAATGAGGCATAAGCCAGAAAAATCCGAATGGCTTCTAGACGTGCGACAGGTGCATATACTTCGTTGTAGTCGATCCCTTCAATCTGACGAAAACCTTGAACGACTAGCCTTGCTTTGTTCCGGATAACGATCCCACGGTCATCCTTTTTGCATTTAAACACCCAACGGGTACCAATCTTCTTGTAGCCAGCAGGTTTCTCTACGAGTTTCCAGACACCTAGCTTCTGGAATTGTTGCAGTTCTTCCTGCATTGCTTCAACCCATGAGCTATCTTTCAAAGCATCTTTCCAAGTTCTGGGCTCTTCCTGTGATACATAACACGCGAAAGACCAATCATTTTGTTGACCAGATTCTCGGATAGTTGCATACAAGCCTGCATTGTTGTTGTTTCGCAACATGTTTCTTGTTTGAACGCCACTCTGTACATTTCCGATGATGTTTTGTTGAGGATGGGTATTATGAATCCTTGTTTCTGGATTATCTTGAACTGGAATATTTGAACCCAGATTGTTGAGATTGAGATCAACAATCAATTCAAGGCCCGGAATTGACGAAGAGGATGATGCAGTAGCTTCAGCTGTTCTAGGGACATCCACTGGAGGAGTACCCTCTGAAATACCATGAACTGCTGTTGGAGCTTCTTGATCTGCATCTAGAAATTCATCATCCTCTGAAGATTCGTTCAATTCGGTAGCATCTTGAAAATCCTCATTATCGAGAGCATTGTTGTTCACCGAAGATGGTTCTTGATTGACAATAATGGGACGAACCAACGGTGAATCTGTTGCATTATCACTCTCGAAGAACATCCTTGCCGCAGCATTTTCTTCAACGGCTTCTACATTGATCGAATTGAAAAAGTCATCGTACTCAAACATCCAAGGCTGACCAGGATTTCTAACTGGCAAAGTGTGCCTTTGTACTCTGACTTCAGACCATTCCTCGACCCTTTTAGACTCTAGATTCCAGACTCTCAAGTTTGGGGTGTAATACCCAAGAAAGTATCCCTCAATTGCTCTTGCCCCAAACTTTCCATTAGGATCGATTATCGTGCAAGGAGCTCCAAACGGTTCAAGATATGACAAGTCAGGTTTCCGTTTGTTAATAAGCTCAAAGCAGGTCTTGTTGTGCCTTTTGACTGTAAGGACTCGGTTCAACGTATAACATGCAGAGGACACAGCTTCAGTCCAGAATGGAATGGGCAGCTGCGATTCTACCAACATAGTCCTAGCAGTCTCGATCAATGTGCGGTTCTTACGTTCAGCGACGCCATTCTGCTGAGGAGTATAAGCTGCACTAAATTCATGAAGAATACCTTTTGTAGTGCAAAACTCCGCCATGGCATGATTTTTGAATTCAGTACCATTGTCGCTGCGTATCCGCCTAACCTTCAAGTTGTAAAGATTCTCAATCTGAATGATCAAGTTTTTGATAATACCGAAGGTTTCACTCTTATGAGCCATGAACGCCACCCAAGAAAATCTTGAATAATCATCAGTTATCACGAGGCAATATTGATCATTCCTAATGCTTTTGTGCTTGACAGGACCGAACAAATCCATGTGCAAACGTTCAAGAGGAACAGCCACCGTGTTGACTTTCTTTGTAGGGTGTCGCTTCTTCGTTTGTTTTCCTTTTTGGCACGACACACAGACGTCTTGAAGATGGAAATTTTTAAGAGGAACACCATTCACCAATTCATTTGATACCAAATGATTCATTTTGCGTAAGTGAATGTGACCCATTCGTCTGTGCCAAGAGATTGTGTCTTTTTCTGTGGCTTTAGAAACGAAACATGTTGCTTGTGCAGACGTTGTGATAGCTTGGCTCATATCAAGGACATACAAATCATTTATCCTCGGAGCCGACAAGAGAATCCATTCTTTTGGAATTTTGAAGCCGGGTTTCAGCACATAACATCCATTTGCATCAAAGTGTACTGAGAACTGCTTATCACAAATTTGAGAAACGCTAAGAAGATTGTGATCAAGTTGTTGCATGAAGTTGATCTTATCAAAGCTAACAACCCCGTTGGAAATCATTCCTTCACCCGTAATGTATCCGCCCTTATCTCCAGCAAAAGCAACATAACCTCCTCTAATAGATTTGACGTCGTAGAGAAGCTTCATGTCGCCTGTCATGTGCCTGGATGCCCCACTATCAACAATCCAATGACTACTGATAGTTCCTCCTGGAACACCCTGCACATGAACTCACACAATTAGTTGGAGATGGGGACCCAAGCCATTGTGGTCTTGGGTCTTCCATTTTCATCAATCACAATAACCTCTATTCTTTGATGATTCGAGAATTGAGATGGTCCCCCTGAATTCTTAACCGTTTTTGGTTTCCAGGTCTGTTTTGTTATACCAGTGTTATTCTTTAAAAACTTAACTTCATGATTGTCTGAAGTTTTTAAATTGTTTGGTTTGACAGAAACAGATGGTTTGTTAACCACATCGGTTTTAATTGCTTTTTCCATTTTCTTGACCTGTTGGCGTTTCTGTTTCTTTTCCCTTTCTTTTACAAGGCGGGGATCTTGTTTTACAGAAACAGATCGCTTGCGGTCAATTTTGTCACGGGGATCATCTTCTTTTGCTTTCAACTTATGAAGATACGGGCAATTTCGAATGATATGCCCAATTGTACCACATTCAAAACATGATCTTCGTTCAACAAACACCGAAGTATCATGTGGTCGTCTTGCCGATGATGAACTTTGTGATCCCGAGGTACTAGGTTTTGAACTATTTGGTTCATTCCTTTTCATTACAGTTGCTTTCTTGACAAAATCTAAGTTAGATTGATTTTCAAACGTAGCAATTTTGTCCGTTCCCTTAGATTTCACAAAGTTCACATTCTTCTTCTTCTTCTGATTCGGCTTCTTTTGAGTTTGAGTCGGTGTTTTACCTTTTGGCTTAGTATGATTTTGCTGTTTTTGCACTGTTGGTAATTTTTGATTTCCAAATTGTTTTCTAACTTCAGCCTTTGGGATAGAAGGGCACTGTGTTACAGTAACATGTGGTCCTGTCTTTCTCAAAAACTTACTTGTTGAATTTTCAAAGACGTTACTGATTAAAGATGGATTAACATTTTTAACAGGAAAATCTTTGTCTGAATAAATTTTATCATCACCAACAAGAGTGTACAGCAAATCCACACTCTCCGACTCTTTTTCAGACACAGGCTCGATAGCAACAGTCTCAGCAGGTTTTGCAGGAGGATTCCTCATCTTTTATCACTGCATCAGACCTTGCTGAATCAGTATCATCAGACTCATCATCAGAAGAATCAGAATCCTCACTGTATATCACAACTGGAGGAGCCTGATTCGGTTCAGCAGAGGACACAAATGTATCTGCTGACACATCTGAATCTGATGATACTTCTTTCTTGTATCCGAGACCTGCTGCAAATTCTTTAACATCTAGAGGAACAGATGGTTCAAAGAAAGTTCTGTTCTCTTCATCTGGCATGGCATCATAATTGTTTCTCACGGGTGGTGGACATTTCTTGTAGCCTATGCATGTGACATCCCGTTTTTCTTTCTGTACATCAATGATGTGATCCAACACATAGCTAGAACTCAAATAACTGTCTAACTTGAGTCGGATCGCCTCACTTTCCGTTTTAACACACGCCATTTCTTTTTGCATTACCTCAAGACGAGTTATATACAAATTAATGTCTGTTTGTTTTCTGGAAACCATTTTAGTTAACTCGGTTTTATCTTTCTTTAATGTTTCAATTACCGATTTAAACTCCTTTTCATGGTTTTCATAAAACATGTTGGCTTCTGTGCACTTAGAAAGATCCACGGTCAACTTCTGGTTGTGGATGAATGTCACATCATACTTGTCTTGCAAAGCCTCGTGTTTGCTTTGCAACTCACACCACTTAGTATTCAACGAAACATGTTTGTCTTGCAAGTCAAACAAACTAGCTTCTAAAGCATCATGTTTGCCTTGCAACTCAGACATGTTTGCTTCCAAATCAGCACATCTAACATTCAAGCTATCACAGTTATCACAGCTAACAGAAGTGGGTTCATCGACACATACCTGACTTGATGAACTGTCGACATTCGCCATAAAGGCTGAATGGAGAGAAGACAAAGAATAAGCAGCTTGATCCACCAGAATAGATCTTCTTTCAATTCCTGCTGCAGCTTCATCCAATAGTTCATCAATAACTGCATCGACTGACACACTTGATGTGTCATCTTCCTGATCATTCCCTGAACCCGAGGACTCTTCATCCGAACTTCCACTGTAACCTGAGCTGTTGTCATCTTCAGAAGATTCATCACCATTGGTGGAAGATTCTCCACCACTGGCGTGATTTAAATCCTTGACAATTTCAGCAAAGCATGCTGTTCCATCTGAAGCATCATTTCCCAACTGGATTGACCAATCACAGCCTTCATCTACTTGAACCACAAGTGCCTGGTTGGCATTTGATGGTCCTGCTTGAGTCTGGTTGTTGACAGGCACCAATGTGCGAACATTGTTCCTGTTCTGGTTCTGCTGGTTGCCTTGACCTCTAAAAGGATTCTGGTTTCCATGTTGAGATGGCCTCGTACATTCACGCTTAAAATGACCGCGTTCCCCACAATTGAAGCACTTAACAGCCTGTTTATCGAACCCATACTTGGTGTCTTTTCTACCTTCCAAGCTGGTTCTGCCCGTTCTTTCCATGAAATCCTTTGCTCGCCTAACAGCACTGGCAAAGGCCCACTTGATGTCCATCATTTCCATCTCCTCTTTATCTATCTGCTGATAGTCTTCTTGTGTCAGATTAATGTTACCAATCTGACCTTCCACTAATCCACAGTATGCGCTCACCACAGTGTTTAGCAGCTCCATGTGTTCCTTTGCTACTTCCACACTGACTTTAGAAAAGCTTGAGGTGTCGAGCCGTACTGTATTTGGCTTTGATTGTTGACCAGCAGATGATGTGCTTCCATAACACGCTTGCTGTTGAGGAGGAAGTGGATTCCCGAATATATCAGTTGCTCTGATTTGCTGTTGCTGTTGTGGTGCTGGTTGAGGAACTGGATTAAGCGGATTTCCATATATGTCTGTTGTTGGAGGAGGAGTGCCATACAAGCTAGTGCTAGACACAAATGCTGTTTGAATTGGAGCGTGTGAAGGAGGTTTTGTAGAAGTGCTAGAAGCTCCATAATACATTTCAGGATTTTGTGGCACTGGAACTCTTTTCGCCTTGAGAGTTTCTTCCTGATTCTTGTTTTCCAGGAGTTGAGCGAAGTCACCGAAGTTTGTTGTATCCAACGTGCCGTTGTACCTCAGGATTTCTAAGAAATTATTCCATTGAGGTGGCAGTGCATCTGCAAACTTCTTCACTACCTCTGCTGAAGTTGTTACAACCCCAATATTTCCCAATTCAGTCAGCAAATGATTGAATCGACTTGTCAAATCTCCTAAAGATTCATTCTCCATACAAGTAAAACCATCAAACTCTTTCTTTAGCAGGTCTTTTCTTAATTGACGTGTCGCTTCATTTCCTACGCCCCTTGTTTTCAATGCGTCCCACAACCTCTTCGTTGTCTTGTGACTGACAAATTGATGATAAATATCTTTGCTTAACGCCTGAGTAAGAATGGCATACGCTTTCTTCTCTAAGTCATAGACCTTCTTCTGATCTTCCGTAAGATCAGCAAATGTAGCAGCAGATGAAGCGGCAACCTCTATTGTTTGATCAAAATCTGTGATGAAACGCAACCACAATTCTGTATTTTGACCAAGGACGTATGTATGAAATCTATCAAACCATCCCGGATATTCACTTAAATGCATCAACTTTGGAGGTCTATTCAAACTTCCCGTTTCACTCTCGCTTAACAAAATGCTTTGAACACTTGGAGTTTGATTTGATACGAATGCCCATTGACCGGTAGATATAGCATTAGCTTGCGAAGATACAGGTGCGGGAGATTCGGCCCATGCAGGAGATGCAGGTAAGGGAATACCCCACATCGAATTCATTTTTGATCAAGAAAAAGAATACACCAGCCGAAGGATACCTGTTCGAAAGACTCGAAAAACACAAACTGTTAAACACAAACAGACAAAGGATCGAAAGATCAACACTTGTTCGAAGGATCAACAGGGTTCGAAAGATCACTGTTGAATTTCGAACAATGTTTTCGAAAGATTCTCCAAACGAAGGATCCTTATCTTTCGAAAAAGAACTGTAGACCGAAAGATGAACACTGTTGAGTGTCGAACAATGATTTCGAAAGACTCCCCTATCGAAGGATCCTGGTCTTTCGAATAAGAACTGTAGATCGAAAGATGTATGCTTCGAAATGATTCCTTGGTTCGAAGGATGATGATCTATCGAACCTCCACTGATCGAAAGATGATCTTTCGACTTCGAAGGATATCTTTCGAACTGCTCTGACACAGTTGACAAAGAGTGACAGGTTGGTGAAAAAGTTGACGGGTTGGTGAGAACTTTCGGCAGAAAGTATGTTCAGACCATATCTTTCAGGTCTGAACATGCAGGTTTTTCACCAACCGGGTAATGATCAATATTTTAATCAGTTTACTCTTCCCAACACACAAACACTTAGAAATTTAAGATTTTTAAGATCAAAAGTGTAGATTTTATGAAGAACACAATGAAGATAGCAAGAACACTTAAGATATCGGTTGAAGATAAGAAGAACAAACCCAGAAATATGAATATTTCTGCAAACCGATAACAAACCGAAGCCCGATTTTAACAAGTTTTTCCAGAAAACATAAACTTCAAACACCCGGAAAACACCCGAAAACACTCGGTTTTAACAAGGAGAAGAGCCAAGGCTCTGATACCACTTGTAGGTCCGGCTAGGGGAGGATCTAGTCGCCTAATCCTTGTGTACAAACCAGCCCGGTTGTGCGGAATCCAACCGAGATAGCAAACCGAGATAGAACACGTAAATAAACAACACACAAGACTCAACGATTAACACCACTTGTATTAATACGTATGAAAGGTCCGTTACAAGCACAAGGTTTACAAATCAGTTCTGCAAACTCTCTCTAGTGTGTGTGTTCCTTATCTGTCTCTCTGTGTCTAACTGTCGAAGTGAACACAACACACGGGTATTTATACCCAAAACAGCATGTCTGGTCGAAGGATCAAACAGTCTGGTCGAAAGATCATCTTTCGACCACAAACAGCTCGAATGATCAACATGATTCACGAAAGATGGGATCTTTCGTGGTCCATCTATCGAATGACATCTTTCGAGCAGGTCATCGAAGGATATAGGCAATCCTTCGATGACACATCCTTCGACCCAATATCTTACAACCGTAATGTTGACTGTTTGGCCAAGTCAAACCAGGAGGATGGTTGACTTGGTCAAACTTACAAGACTAACAAGACATCGTTTTACATTGTGACCGAATACAGACAAAGTGCAGACATAAGTGCACCAACACTCCAGCCAAGTCGTTCATCGTTCATACCGAGCTCAATTAGGTAAGTTCTTTACACGATTTTATTCATTTACAACCGTCGAACAAAATCCCTAATAGAATTCCGATTAAACTTGCATGTTTCTGTTCAATTTGGGGAATCAAAGGTAGGGCTTGTTTGAGATTTATATGGGTAGATGGTATAAATTTACACTCAGTTGGAATGGGTTTTTTTAATGTAAATAAATTTAGGGATTAAAGGTGGGGTAGGCTCATCCTCCATTTCCTTGGTTCCATCCTTGGAGGGGCATTCTCCAAGGACTATGACATGATGTTGAGGTGGAGGGTCATCCTCCAAGGACTACCCTCACTCATACCGAATAGCTTTAGGCTAGAGGGTGTGGTTTAAAGCTCTAGAGCTTTAAGCGTCATGTAGGCGACACATAAGCAGGGACCTTTATCGCTAACTTACACGGTGTGGAATAACGCCCATTATAAAGCCCCTTTTAACTATATTTAAAAAAGTAATAAATAAAAAAATCTGATTGGTTGATGAAGGTCGGGCCCGTTGATATCTTCCTCTCGCGCGCGCTATTCTTCTTACGGAAGCCAAGGATAGCGCCCCCTTTAACGGAGGCGGGGGGTTTAGGGAGCTAAACTTCATGAGGTTGCGGGGGGCGCGAAACCACACCCCTTGGCCTTATAACTTATTGACCTTTATAAAAAGTTAATAAGGAGAAAAAGTGTTTCGCAAACTCAAAAGAACTTTTTAAAATGACTTCATACAAGAGGAAAAGTCAGTTTTGAAAGGTTAGAACATTGTGACTTTTTGAAGCTCCTTATAATTTACCATAAAAATTACAAAAATGCCCTAAGTGCCCTAATACACATCGCTGTTCTTTTCCATATCCGTGTCCATTTTAGTCATTTTACATGAATAAGTTAAGCCAACTACTTTTTAAAAAACAACTTATTAACTTTTTGGCTTTTCACATCACATAAGCTAATACAAACACTTTTTTTAAAATTACTTTTCAAAAAGTAATAAATCAATAAGTCTTTTTAACAAAAAGTTCTTTTTTAGTTAAATAAGCTTAGCCAAACACCTCTTTAGTTTCATATAAGTTTATAAGTAACGCATGACGGGCTTCTTTGTTCAACTAACACATTTTTGTATTGTTATCGTTTTTAAAATTAGTAACGGTGAAATAATAAATCTAACCCTCTTTTACTAAATATTTCAACAGTTTTATAACTTTTTAGAAACATTACTGGTTCTTACAATAAATTTTAACTTTTAGAGTGCTCATTGTGAGCATTCACATCCAATCCATCAAATTATACATACATTCCACTAAAAAACAACTCCTATATCAATATATTTCAACTAAAAACAAATACTTTTTCTCTCTCCTTTCAATTAAATAATATTATCATTACATTTTTCTCTCACTTCCACTCACAACCACTTTCAAAATATATTAAAAAATTATAACGGGTGAACAGTGTCCCCCCAAATATACAGATGAACAGTAACATTTTCTCTCTCCTCTACTCACAACCACTTTTTATACCCTTTATAATATAAAAACCCCTCCTCACGTAATTTGATGGTTAGGATGTGAATGCTCTGCATTAAGTTTTTAGTGTTTTCTTTAATTGGGCGAATTAAAAAGGAAGTGATGGGTTAAACGGAAATGACATGCAGTTTATGTACCGATAAGTTGTACCCTACACAGTATAATTTGTCTTAAACGTCTTAAAATTTGAAGTAAATTACGATCCTCCCTCAAATCTTTTATATAGTTGCATAGAAGGTACATATAATTAACCATCATATTATTATCTTATTTTTTATATAAATAATTGTATTATGTCACAAGTAGTCTTTCAAAGCCCTGTGCGAGACACGCAGTTGTCCAAGGACAAGTTGTTATGTCTGCTTATTGATATTCACATCCGAGCTTCGTATATAACAATTAACGATCCGATAATTGTTTTCGGTAATTAACCGTATAATATTGATAATAGAACGAATCTAATTTTATCGTTACCTTACTTGCATATCTGGTGAGTTTCATTGCCCCCTTTTTTTTAACTGTTTTACTTGGGGTGAAAAGCATGTTTACATACGTACACACTTGCACATGAAAACGTGATTTGATGTGAATTATCTGAGTTAGCACTAACACACGGAAAGTCCCCACAAACACAAATGATCAACTATAGGCCGGTGGATGTGTGAATAGTACTATTAGTCTGACAAACTCAATTGAACTGACATGGATGCCATGGGTTCTACTGCATTTGCAAATGTCCATGCACATACTTTACACATGCCATGGGGTGCTAGACATAGCTATATGGGGCAGGAATATTGACGTGGTTTATGTGGGCCACAGGGATATGACTGAACTGTCGAGGCTTCACTTGTGGGCTTAGTATAATCACATTTGTTAAATCCAATTTACATACACGCTAAATTGATACGAATAAAACCGGTGAAACTCACCAACTATTTGTAGCTGGCCGTTTTAACATGCTTTTTAGTTAAACATAAGGAAGAATAAGGTGTGAACGTGCTAGTTGGACAAGTTTTGTTGTTCGGATATTATTGTAGATAGAGGCAAAGATAATAGTAGAAAATAAAGAAGTTCGCAGGAACTTGTTTGTGTTACTCTATATATCGTGTGTAACCGACTTTTAAAATAATGTAATATGATGTACATTAGTGTGTTTATGTCTCTTTGTAAACAACGAGGTTGATACCAGAGGTGTCTGTTGCACCCTCTTTTACTTCCGTTGTTGGTCGGGGTGTGACAGCACAAAAGCCATATTTTTGTGAATGTTGCAGGCGAAAGTTGCACCTCACTGGGAAGATACAATCACGTGAGAGTTGCAGGCGAAAGTTAACACTTTGGTGTGAAATTTGAGGACACGCAAAATTCGTTGGTCAGCTGGATCTCGTCAAATACAAAAATAATTGTCTTTACATTGTACTAGTCTAGTAGAGGGTAATAAGTATAACATTGTCCTGTATGTATAAGACACGCTAGTAAACCTAACACAAATCAATATACAATTGATAAAATCTTCGTTTTCAAGGGATATCTTCGTGTTTCATTGTTTTTTCCAAATTATACCAAAACTAATATGGAAGCTTGTAAACGTGTTTTAAGTTTGTTCCCTAAGTTTCGTGCATTTATTGTTTGAGATCAAATTGTTATTGAAAGGTTTTTAAGTAAATCAACATAATTTACCCCATTAAGGTTTACCCGAAACCATCACTAGTACTCTAGTGGTGGCCACAGGTATTTAAGTTCCACCTATGGTGGGCCCGGGTGAGTTTTCCCCTCCAGGTCTCAAGTTCGAGTCTGGGTGATAGGGGTTTCTCATTGAGGGGTTTAAATTGGGGATCTATTGTGCGAGGGGGCTCTCTAGCGCGGACCCGGTTAAGACAACATATGCTAGACCTCCCGACATTCGCGAATAATTCACACCTTTCAAAAAAAAAAAAGGTTTACCCGAAACGTATATTTATTCATATCTAGCTTTTCCTACTACAAGCCAAAAATTGGACCAAATGATCATATACAACGTCCAATGTTTAGTTAATAGCATAACAATGTTGATCAAAGTTGAATAAGATTTTAATCGTTGATTGTAGCACAACTTAATCACAAACAAATAAGAAAACATTATCACGCAAGCTCTTTGTTCAAAGAGCGACTAACAAGGTAAGTCATGTCGATTTTTTACGAAGATGTTGACATACGAGAGACCAAAGTCGAATTTTTAAGTCCAACTTCATTCACGTCGGGACAGTTGGGAAGTGCAAGGTCTTTATAGCAAACATAGAAACACTCACAAACATCCTTATTGTGATCGTGACATTTTCCCCATCCGTCTTTGTGCAACTTTGCACAAGTATTGTCACACGGAGTTGGCAAACACGCAGAAGGCGCCTTATAGACTTGTTCATCCTTACATACCAAGGCCATCTTGCAACTCTCACCTGTTTGATCGTCAAATGTAGGTAAACACAATTGAATTTGTAATTATGTGTTTGACTTTAAAAAGTCTACTAGGATAGTAGTGGCAGCCCACAAATTAAATATGAAAGCCAAGAATTATACATTTCGAGGATGAAAGTGACATGTTGACTTTAAAAGTCAACTTGCAGTGAGCATAAAGCCAATAATGTATATAAACCCTTTAGCCTATAAGTTGACTTTGAAGGTCAAACATAGATATGATGGGCACCCATATCACTAATTTGCAAACTTTTTAACATATACATCAAAACACATACTACAAAATCCGACATAGCGAGGAACGTTATTGTGAGTTTAAGGAAAACAACATCAGAATCCAAATTCAAATTGAAAAAAGAACCTGTTTGACCTCGGATAAATTAACAACTATATATTGATCTAAACGAAAGGCGGTCCAAAAATACCGTTAAACGGGGCAAAAAGCAAGAGGATTGCCAAAGTTGCTAAAGAGAACTGCATAGATGATGGCTTTAGATGCTGCTGTTTATAAAATCAAAGAGAGGGTGATTTGGTTCAAGTGTTTTGGTTCATGGCTTTATTATGGAGAAGAAACTTGAAAGTTGAAACTGAATTATTTAATGAATCATTAAATTCTTCAATATCTCACACTTTTGTCAACACCTTAATACAAATTAATGGTGTTTTATTTAGTGGGTACACTAGTGTCTTCAATATGATACCAATTTTAAATTGGATGGCAAAAAACCGTAAGCCCAACATGAATATTTGAAACATCTGAGACGGGTATTCGGGCATGAGATGAAAAATTAAATATTTCTAAGGTATGAGACAGTAATGGGTCTAGGTGATGCCCGGGCATTCTATTCGAACCCGAAAATATTTAATTTTTATTTTCACTTAACCCTTGTCTAGTCATGCTTCATTCTAGCAATTTCATGAGATATAATGTGAATTTTACTTACTTTTAGGATATGTATTATCTACAGAATGTTCCAACACGGAGGAGTTGACCGCCTCCCAAAACGAATAATACTGGTCCGTCCCGGCGAGAGTGAAGGCAACCGCGACGGTTCAACCTACTCCACCGTACCGGACCACCAGATCGCACTCACCCATCAAGGAATCTCTCAGGCCAGACTCGCCGGAACCCAGATCCGCCAACTAGTTTCCGCTTCCGACAGCCTCCCGGACACCTGGAAAGTCTACTTCTATGTTTCACCGTACACGCGAACACGATCCAGTCTCCGGGAGATTGCGAGATCGTTTCCTAGGAAGTGTGTGATTGGAGTTAGAGAAGAATGTAGGATTAGGGAACAGGATTTTGGGAATTTTCAGATTACTGAAGAAATGAAGATGATTAAGGATGTTAGACAGAGGTTTGGTAGGTTT
Organism: Helianthus tuberosus; assembly: GCA_030545235.1. Taxonomy (NCBI): domain Eukaryota; kingdom Viridiplantae; phylum Streptophyta; class Magnoliopsida; order Asterales; family Asteraceae; genus Helianthus; species Helianthus tuberosus. The sequence goes on along the minus strand of CM060431.1, from coordinate 104,303,908 downwards.
TTTTATCGGTTTCCCGAGGGTGAGTCTGCTGCTGATGTGTATGATCGTGTTTCGAGTAAGTGTTTTGTTGATGATTTGTTGTAGGATCAGTTGTTTGATCATTTGGGAAATAACTTTTAAGAATGTGCAGGCTTTCTTGAATCTTTATGGAGAGACATAGACATGAACCGGCTTAATCATGACCCGTCAACAGACCTAAACCTGATCATAGTCTCACACGGGCTCGCTTCGCGAGTGTTCTTGATGAAGTGGTTCAAGTGGACCGTTGAGCAGTTCGAGTACTTGCACAATTTTGACAACTGTGAGTTCCGAGTGATGCAATTAGGTTCGGGTGGTGAGTACAGTCTAGCAGTTCACCACTCTGATGAAGAGATGCAACAATGGGGACTATCGCCCGAAATGATAGCGGCCCAAAAATGGCGAGCCTATGCTCCACGGGGTGCCAATATGGAGAAATTGCCATGGTACCTTGACGGTTTCTTAGACCATGTAAGTGATGATGGTGACGACGATTATGATGATGATAAAAATATCGAAAATAATGTTTCTTGAGTTTTCATGTTGAAGATCCAAGCAGTGGTAGTATGCACATTACCTCTAGTATTGATCATATACTGTCCTTCAATAGTTATTATGTTTATATTATATATATATACTTTTGTCTCATGAAAGTTGTAACTAGTGATACAATAGTTGTAAATACAACCAAAGGGTCTTTCTTTCTTCATATGTTTTTTTCACATTGAATAAAAGTTTCACCCTAGCACAACCAATCTACGGTTCGACCATAAACTAACTGCTAAAAAGCACAACTTACAGGACTAAAGGAACATGAATGGATCATGTTGCGTTCATGCATCAGCAACCTTGTGTCCCACATGGTGCTTTTTGAAATGGATGTTCCAAAGTTTCGTTTTCAATTCGATAAGTTCATATTGTTCTTATACGACATATAATAGTAACAAATATCCTAAACGCTTTTAAAAGTTTCACTTAACATCAAATTAGTCTAAATGTAGGAAACATGCTAAAGACGCATAATTCACACACGAGAAAACCATTGTAGGACCAAATTCACACCATGAGAAAACCATTGTATGACGGGATTGCAAACCCATGTGTATCACGCGAGACGAAAGCGTATAATGCTAGATACATTCTAGCAAACGACATCTGCATCTACATCTCTCTCACATTCCTATAATTAACTCCCCATTTGATGAAATCTTCATGTTTATATATTCTTTTAAGGTTACCACAGAAATTTTAGGTTGTGGTTGAGAATATCAATTGTACATCAACTACACAAAAACTCTCAGATTTGGTAGATAAGCTTTCTTTAAATATCATTATCTGTTGAGTATCATTTGTTTTTTTTTTTTTTGAATGACAAGTAAATTACTAAGCTGTTATTTAAGTCCAAAATATGCAAAACAATATTGCTCATCCTGATATACTATTATTTATATAAAAAAAGAGTACCATTTCTATCCCACATCGCCTAAGAAAAAATCTTTCCTCTTCTTTATAAAACACATTTTCGGACCATGTGTCACTGGGCTTGGTAGCGCATGCTTGTAACTCAAGTGAGGGTATTAAAGATTGTTGGACAGTGATTCAGCCCAGCCAGGTTGGCTCCATCGGTGCACAAACTGGCTTGCCCGTTCCAAGTTGTGAGTTGGACCATGTGGCTCGAGCGAAGGCTTGGGTCACGTGGTTCCTAAAGCAGGGGGCACTGCGTAAGGCTGGCTTCACAGAGCTGCGAAAACCCCTCGCTCATGACAGTGGAAGGATAACGAGTCGGGGCTCCATGGCTCCACAATAGCCTGCCAGGCTGTGTCAAATGAACAACCATCTTTTTGGAAAACTGTTCACTAAAAACTAATTACAAGTTCAACATCAGAAAGCAAAGTGCCTCAAGTCATGAGGAGGTATTATGGAGAGACCTATTTGCACTCGTTTTCCTTGCTAGCTCTTAAATCGTGAATTTTTATTGTTTACCTGACATGTTACAGAACACGAAATGCTTCAAGATTATCCGCAGCTGCATCCTGTATAGGCCATGTACAGATGCAGGAAACTGCATTCCCTCCTAACCTTTTGTTGATATGGGCTTTTTATGCGATTTAGGTATGTTACTATCTGACCATTTTTATACATTCTGATGTCATATGGGCATGTTTTACCTGTGTTCCTTATTCAAATTTTACTCGAATGACCCAATACTTGTACCGAGTTAAAATGGAATAACAAATTCTGGTTTCGGATTAACCGAATCTGTTCGATATGAATACATGATTTTAACCCTACTAAATTGCGGTCTCTAAAGAAGACTCCATTAGCAAAACATTAAACTTCAATGAGCTTTGATCCAAAAACCAATTGAAATACAATGAGCAAAAACTTTGAAAATCTATTTAAAAAACTAGTAGCAAACTTTTAACAAAAAGAAATATTAGAACTAAAGTTTGTAGGGCTTTACCCTCGAGAGTGAGCCCTTCCAGAAATTCTCGACGGTCAAGGGAGACCCAAAGCCGAGGAGGGGGTTTGGAAATAGTTTTCAACCAGCAATTGACGCGCCTCGGTTATTACCTCATTAGCTGCGTCATTGCCCCAAGCGCAAAGATAATTTTTTTCATTTCCACAACCCCTTTTTCATACACCCACCATCCACCCTTTTCATACCCTCCACCGATGTGGGATCAATCACAAAACTCAATCTTGTTTCACAGCTATTTTATTACTCTGTTTCATTTGTGTTCTTCAACAACTTGTGCTATAGATGTGCAGATAATGATCAATTAACAAAACAACCAACAATGAGAGATTCTGAACCAAAAAAATTGCCAATTATGAATGTTTTTTTTCTTTTTCTTTTTCTTTTTCTACATTTACATCTCCATAATATGTTGAAGATTGTTCATGGTTACAATATGTAGTTCTTGCTTGCACTTTGCTAATTGTAAGCTTAGCAGCTGGGAAAAAGAGAAGCAATAAAGAAACCCTTTTAGTGGCAATACCCTTTATCTATAACGAGTTAAACAAGTAAGACGAAAGATTAGCTTAAACGGAACCAAACAGGCCAAAATTCACCCAAGGTGTCTTTTAAAGGCTTCCTATATCGATTCACTAATAACTTTAGACATGCAACTTTTCAATCACATTCGACACTTCAGTAACTTATAGAAAAGAAAAAAAAACTAGTCTTCTATACTCATCCAAATTGATTGATGATTTGATTCATATCGTATCATCATCATCATCATCACAAACCATAAGTTTCTTGGTTACAATGATTCCCTAAGTGTCGAACAACTATCTCCCTCGTTTAACAAGGAAGAACTAAACCCCATCATACCCGTCCCCAAATCAAACTCCAAGATATGATCCTCCAACTGATATCCCCCTAAAATAACTGAACCGGTCATACCCATACCGCCATCGACAAAGGCCAAACACATCACCGAATCACTCACTTCCACCATCGAATTCCGCCCTTGTATCCTCCACTTGACGAGTTGGCTCTGCATCACCATTTGGATCTCGGGCACAGTTGCCTGAGAAGGAAAACACACCCCAAACGGCGCCACCGGAGACACCACAGTCATGTTCATCGCCGTAACGAAAGCTTTTGTGAAGATCTCGTAAAGTGAGCTCTTCATGACAGTGTAAGGAACCGTTGAGCTTATTTCTACGCCTCCTATGGGCTGCCCTACACCCAATCTCCTACCGTTAATTTTGATGGAATTAACATTCACATAGTACCCATCCACTGACATCAACGGAGTGTAAGACAGAGATTTAGAGATCCCGGCGCCGGAAATTATAAATCCGTCCGATGAAGATAAGCAGACAGTGAACTTTCTGGGAAAGTCAAAAGCGTTGACCATCTGAGATTGAAACGCAACTTTTGACCTTCCGAAACCCAGCACACCTTTGGCACTGTTGACCAGGCCTTTGACTAAATAGTCCGGCGAACACGAAAACAAAAAGCTTTCAAGGGTCATACCATCGACGGAGACTATATCCTGGGCGAGATCTCCGAAAGTGGTGTCTCCGGTGATGGGGTTTTGTTGGGGAACCTGACAACTGGGAGATGGACCAGCCATCAAGCATTGGAGGGAGCCATGGCTGACGAAGGTCCGAGATGGGGGGCAGTTGTTTAGCCATAGGGATTGACCGGAGAGATGGAGGACGAGTTTGGTGGGAAGTGGAGGAGTTCCGATGAGCAATTGGGTGGTGTACTGGTGGGTGTGGAGATCTTTGGTGATTTGGAGAAGAGTAAGTAGTGAGTGGCTCATGCTCATGCTGATGGAGAGAAGAGGAAGAAAGAGAATGAAAAGATGACAAGCCATGGAGGAAATGGAAGACTGCAATACGCGGCGGGAGGGAGAGGAGGAAATCACATGGAATAAATTTAGGAAGTAGATAACACGTGGGTGGATATTATTTTATTGGTTTACTTTAGTGACACATCACACACTCATCAGCCTTATCCTATTCCGTCTTTATATAATAATTCTTTCATATTTTAAGTTTAAAAATCACGTGCAATTCATGTTTTGAACTGATAAATTTGGATAGTATAGGGTGTCTTCTACATTAGCTCACCTCTAATTTATCATTTATCATTTAAGTTTAAAAAAAAAATTAGAGGCTATTATGAAACTATAACTGCAAGTTGTATTATATAAAGCACCAAATATTACTTTTCTTGCTTCTAAAAAAAAAATAACTATTCTAAGGTTGTGGTTGTAACACAAATTACTATCCTCTTGTTTTAATTTATTTTTGTCTAAAGGAAATATTGGAAAAGGAAAGAATGCCCGTGGTTTAATCCACACGAACCATAGTAGATGAGGTAAAAGGGTGGTGTAACGATCCATTAATAGTCCTATATGGCGATTGATGACTCAACCCATACCCCACACTGGTTAAAGGGTAATTTGCCATTTATCTATCTATTTTGGAGTTTGTTAGTTACCATTAATGTTAAACTAAATTTAGAACATGTTATAATATAACTTTTAACTAGATTTAGTCCCGCGCGCGTTGCGCTGCGGACACATCACGATCACTCAATAGTTTAACCCCAACACACCCCTCATGTTTCATTTTCGATCTCACCTCTTCAACACGACAGTGTTATATTTTAGGATATATAAAGTAGGTAAATATATTGATTTAAAGTTGGACATCACCAGATGTTTGTAAGTAAAACAGATGACTTCTTGGTCCTAAGACCATGTGTAGTGGTTTAGGAAAATAATGCCCCCACCATGGGGCGTTTTGCGACACGTGGCAGTCCAGTCAGCATGGGGCGTTATTGCGAAAGTGGCGTAGTGGGAATAATGCCCAATAACGCCCCTTCCAATCATTAAACAAAAAAAAAAGCAAACTATTTTCTCATTGGCCAGTCAAACCCAGTCAACCCATTCCACAATCCCTTTAGGCGTTTTTTTAAACACGCCAAACAATTTTTTTTTCAAAAATACTGCCCAAAAACGCCTACCGTAATGGGGGGGGCGTTTTGCGGCGTTTTTTTTTTCAATTTTTTTTAAAAATACCGCCCCACTACGGGTGGTCTAACAAACCATTAAAAGCAAACATACCATTATATTAATGTCTACCTTTGCTTGTGTTACCCTTTAATGTCTTTTACCAATGGTTGTCTTAACCATAAACATGAATTCATTTAACTTATGAATTTTCGCTCTTGATGACATATGGTAGTTGCTGCTAGCTTTGTATACATCTGATTGATTATCCTAAGTTTGTATAATATGATTGTAAGTTGTATGTTGAGTACTCATCAAGTCATTTTGCACCTTTAAAATATCAACACATGTTATGTTATCTAGCAGAGTTCATGACCTACCCAAATGACTTCGAACCGTATATAAAATAAACCATTTAAAAACCGATTCAAAACATATAAGACAGACCTTTAACAACAGCCACCACTACAACCATCACTATCGCCACTACCACCATATCAAAAACACAACCACCAACATCATCAGACAACACAGCCACCACCATCAAGAAAAACACTTGATTAAAGTCTGGAAAGAAAGAAAGAACGGAAAAAGGAGGCTCAGATTCAAGCATCCTCATCGCCATCATCAAGATAGCACGGCTCAGTGCCACTACGGCTGCAACCGGAGTTGCCATGCCAAGTAGCGGCCACCATCATCGCCTTCTAGAACACTCCCATGCAACAACTTCCAAATCAGGTTCATCACCAACAGCCGACGACTTCACCGTTCGGCTTCATCAACACCCGAATCATAGAGTGGGCCATGATAAAATGAAATCAGGAATCAACTTTAAACACAAAAACAAAACCACAGATCCAACACACCAACGTACAACTTCTAAAACAAAGAGTACAATTGCCATTGCATATCAATGTTGATAAATGCTACAAGGTATCATACCGGTTCATCACCACCGTATGGAAGCCTAAACGACCTCCAAACCATCATACCAGCGCTCCAACAAACTCCGCCGAACCGGTTAATCACCTTCAGCCGAAACCCCAACAACCTCCACAAAATCGTTCAATAAGAAAACGATATGTGGTGGCTATAAAACCATACACGACGTCAGAGAAGTGGCGGAGATAGGGTGGAGAAGCGGCGGAGATGGGGGCGGTAGAGCCTCATAGAGAGAGAATCTCACAGTTTTGAAAGGGAAACAAATTACTAAATGATGAACAATCAGTTTTGGTGAGAAAGAAAAACCATCAATGAGTACCACTAAAACAACACATGGTTTCCAATAAAACAGCTGAACAGCTTGTACAACAAAGGGTACAAGTAACATTGCATAACAATGATGCAAATTTATAGTATATAATATAATGGTGTGGCAACCAGTGGCGGACCCATGATTTTTTTTTCATTGGGGTCCATTTTTTGTGTAAGGATTTTTCACTACCAAACATTAAAATTTTCGGGTCGGTCAACATAGTCGGGTCTGGGGCTAGGAAATAATGTAGAAGCATGTAGTGGACATGAAACTACTACATTATATGTTGGAAGTTTTATTTGTTAATCAAGTGTTAAAACACTAGTTTAATTTTGATGGAAAAAAAATAAACTATAAAATCAAGACATGTAAGACTTGAACTTGGGATCTATTTGTTGGAAGACAAGGGGATTTACCACAACACCATGTTTCCTTTTAATACTATGGGGTCCAATTAATTTATTTTATGGGGTCCTTGAAAAATTTAACATACCGATTCTACTATTTTCTAAAAAAAAAATTGGGGTCCGTGGACCCCGACCCGGACCATGTGGGTCCGCCCATGGTGGCAACCCAACATGTTGCTACAAAAATTCACTTGTTTTGATATGCAGCCAAAGTTGCTAATCTTGTCACCTCAGCTTTCAGAAATGTATCACTAATTGTAAAATACACACAGGTGATAGAGTTTTAAATTTAATGAGATTGGGTCATGGTTAAAAGACTTAAACACTTCACCAAAAAAAACATATAGATTGGGACATGGTTAAATACGTAAACACTAATTTAAAAACTTATGGTCCTATGGATTCGGCCATGTTTAAAATATTCGGTTCGGTTATGAATATGTATAAGAATAACCATAACCAAACCGCAACATGCGGTTATCAAAAATATAAATAACCGACCCTTCGGTTGTTTCGGTTTTCGGTTCAGTTATTTCGGTTACGGTTCGGTTATTTCGGTTTTATGCTCACCCCTACTTTAAGAGTTGTTAACATGTAATCTTTCTTATAACATGTACGTATGTGTTTCGGTTACTTGTACATACTACTCATAATACGTTCTCAAAAAAAAAATTAAATCGAGTCAACCAATTCAAACAAAATACTAATCATTTAACATGTCATTTTTTCTAACTAAACAAAGAATAACAATACTATACTCAATTTAAAGGGAATAAAAGCCTTTATTTACTATGTAATTTTTAAAAAGAAATACGAAAAAAAATTATAATCATTTAAAAATCATGGGGGTGGTTTATTGACAAATGTTTTAGGTTATTGATAGAATTTGTATGAAACTTATCTGATTGATTTGCAAATTCCTTTGGAATTGTGATGAATTAGAATTAATTCCCTTTAAATTTAATGTTTAGTTGACATGATGGAATTGGAATTGAAATTTGAATATATTCCACCATTCATTTGAATTTAAGAATCTTTCACATCAATAATGGAATGTCCACTTTCCAATGGAATGCTAATTAATTATCAAAAATACCTAATTTTTCATCTAATTCATTTAATTCCATTTATAAAATTATCAACCAAACACAATACAAAATTTAAGTGAAATTGATTCCAATTCCACCAAATTTCAATTCCTTTAAAAAAAGGACCTTGATATTCACACACCCAAACCTTATTTCCACACCCCCAAAGCGCCGCGCTTTGGCCAAATCGGGGCGTTTAGGCTTGCTTTCCAGACATAAGGTGATGTGATGGTGTACGATGTCACTGTTCTGTACCTTGAAGCGCCCCACTTTGGCCAAAGCGGGCCGTTTAGGGTTCTTTCTGCAGACAAAGGGTGATGAGACTTGATGCGATGTTATATTCTGTACGATGTTGAAGAAAGTGTCACGTTTGAACCCTAAGCGACACGCTTTGGCCAAAGCGCGGCACTTCGACCCCCATTTCATGCATTTAAGAGGCAGACCATGCATTCTGTCTCGTATTCAAAAAAAAAAATCATCCATTTCAAAAAATTGAGGTTGAGGTTCTGTTGAGTTTTTTTTTTTTTTTTTGAACTGTGAAAATTCTGTTGAGTAGAGCATTTTTTTAGTGATTACGATGTCGTGGTTTAGCAACTACCTTTTCGGTGAATACTCTGAGGAGTCCGTTGTTCCAGATTCTTACGAGGGAACCGCTATTTCTGACTCGTACGATATATTGATCCTTTCCAACACGAGGGAGGAGGAGGTTGTATCTGGCATTCGTTATCATGACAATACAGTGCAGCTGGACTTGAATGGCATTGTGGAAGACTCGTACACATAACACAACTATTCGGATTACGGATACGGAAGGGAACCGTATCCTCAGGCTGAATATCCATACGGTCAGCCAAACTATCCCAACCACGGTTACGGTGGTGAGCAAAGTTGTGTACAACAAGACTATCCCGACCATGGTTACGGTGGTGAGCGGAGCTGTGTACAGCAAAACTATCCCGACCACGGTTACGGTGGTGAGCGTAGCTATGTACAACAATAATATTTTAACGCCCATATTTCTTATTCCAAATAAGTATTATTATTTACAAAATTCGGGCATGACCCGTTCGTATAAAGAACAATTCCCTGTAAGAACTTAAACATGACGCAGCGGAAAATATGAGCCCAAAAATTTTCTTTCTTATTTAGACCCATTACTTATTTAAAAGCTCAAATACAAATGATAAACATTTACAAAAAAAGGGATTAACAATAACCACATTAAAGTAACGCTTCAAGACAACACATAAATCAGACTATGTGGCCGTTCTTCCCGTACAATCTTTAATTTGGGGCTCGATCAATGCATGCTTATCTTCGATAGTAGTGGTAGAGATACGTGTAATACCTGTGAACATCACATACAACTTAACCATTAGTAATTGACAACTTTATACAACATGATTCTCATATAATCTAATAGTGAATAACATTTAACAATGAAACTTTGATTTATTTAACTATCCTCTCGTATTTTCTTATTCAGAGTTCGACTTCGATACTTGAAGAACCCGGTGTTCATATACCTGCAATACATTTCAATCTCAAACACACCATTAGCAATCATTAATGCTCGAACATAATGAAACCATTCCGTACCATTCCTTTATACATTTATAACATTTCGCATTCACAAACGTATACATTCCTAATTTTTACGTGCATTCATAGCAACCACTTCCTACTTACATCTATATATTTTTTATTTTCAGCCCCTTCACCCGGCCGGGTCGGATTAACCACCCGGCCGTGTCAGCTAACCATATATTTTTCACAGAGCCTTCACCCGGCCGTGTCAGCTCTGCACTTTTCCCAGCCATTAATTCCAACCGAAACGGACATAACTCTCTCATTTTTGATCCGTTTTACCCGATTCTTTTTCCTACGCGCCCGTAATTTAATTACGGATCCGTTTATCACTTCAGGTCACATCAAAAGCTGATTTATAAGCAACCGGGTTATAAACCCCTTTATACATTATTTGACCCGTCTAATCCTACTAGTTTACTTTCATTATAAACAACTCCTTTGTTATACTAAAATAATACTTACCTCAATACTTCTCATTCATTACATGATTCTTGCATATTTTTCTACACATAAATATTAAATACTACGTACATACTAAGAAGTGAATTGGAATCACTTACTCGCATACTCGTTGACTTTTTAGAAAGTCAACGGTTATACCTACTTATTCACAAGATCAATTTTACACATAGTAACGCTTTAAACACACCTTAACAACTGTAAACATTCACCCGAAGCAATATTTAGTGTTTAGTAAATTGGTGACTAGAAAATCATATGTTTTAAGTTCATAAAACACATTATTTTCATTGCTGCATTTTTCACCCAGCAGCTGTTCGGGGTCACTTTCCCCCTTTTTAATCACATAATCTGACTTCGACTTTCAAATAAGAATTGTAATATGCGGAACAAGCTTTTCAACGATATAAGGCTCGTTGTCTAACTCCTAACAACGAATGAGATACGGCCTTTACAAGATGACTATCTAGGGCTGTCAAAAGTGACGAATTTACTAACTTTTTACACAAACTTGAATCAATTCAAGTTTCATGTAGGCATTTTATCAAACACTTGGTGTGCGTACACCGTTTAATGCACAATGTACAACCAAATCATGCTTTCATTCCTATTTCCTATCTTCATTCATCATCACCACTAAAAATTACATAAATTTCATACCATCTTTCAATCTAACCTATAATTATGCATCCCACACCAACTGGTTCATCATATTTACACAAACTCCATTCTTACAAGATCATCATATATCATCATACTACATTGAACGAGTGGGTTTCATCCCAAAATATCAATTTACTTAAAGTCTTGCACAATTCGTCTTTCATGTGATGATTCTAACATATAATCATACCTAATTTCATGAAATTTCCTAGATTGATCATAACCCACTTTATTCAAGATCATCAAATCATAAAATTTAACTTACTTGATTGTGAAGAACACATAGGAGATCGAAAATCTTGATACATGCATCCTATACATCTTCAAATTCCTTATCAATTGGCTGATTCATGATGAACAAGGGTTTCCCCTTGTTCTTCTTTTGTCTGGGCGACACTCACACCAGTGTTGTAGAAGGCGCTAGGCGCTAGTCGGGCGGTGAGGTACCGCCTAGGGATTAATCGGGATTAATCGGGATTAATCGGATTGGGATTTTTATATGTATTTTTTCAAAATTATATATATATACCCAATAATATAAAAATAATACTTCAAAATTCACATAAATACTTCAAGTTTCAGATAGTATGGTTCGATTTTGACCGATTTTGACTGATTCTGACCAATTTTGACCGCCTGGGACCGCCTGGGACCGATTTTGACCGATTTTAACCGATTAATATAGGCCGATTAATCCGATTTTTGACCGCCTAGGACCGCCTAGGACCGATTTTGACCGACTTTGACCGACTCCGATTAATTGGCCGACTAGCTCAAAATTAGTCAGTAAGTAGCCGCCTAGCGCCTAGGCGCCGATTAATCGGCCGCCTAGGCCGATTTTTGCAACACTGACTCACACACATCAGTGTGTGAGTTTTAGTGTTTTAATTGGTTTTTTATTTATTTCATCTTTCATAATGCCCAAAATAGTCCCTCACGTTTCTAATTGCTTATAAATGAGATTAAACTCATTATCTTGTCATTTAATGACCATCACACTAACTTGGTTACTTTTAATGATTTAATTGTCAATACTTCAATTACTAGCACCTTATTTACTTTCATATGGTAAAACTTACATTTACCACTTTCTTTTATAAAGCATTAATAATAAAATATTACATTATGACTTTTAAAAATTTCGGGGTGTTACAAGTCTACCCCCCTTAAAGAAGGTTTCGTCCCCGAAACCTCATTCATTTCTTCTATAACACATCTGGTTATATTCTTCGTTTGTTCATTCATTCGGGTTACATTGGAAGACTTACATAAGTATGTTGTGAGAAATTGCCATTAGTCACACATCCCCTAATCCATAATTTGAAACTAGCATCCCGACATACATTCACACCTATCAAGATTTTCTACTCTTGTGAAAACCAATCCTTAGTTATTATTGTTTTTACTTATGTATCGATTCATTTCATTCATGATGCATATCGTAGGCTTTTGATTTATCAATTTATAACACTTTAACTTTCTACTCTATGAATCGTGTCCAAAGGCCAATCCATGATATTCATCATTGTTGACTTTTAAAAAGTCAACTGCCCTACGTAATATACCTTCTATTTATGAACATGAAATCATTATAAAACAGTAGACAATAGTATTATTACCTTTATAAGGGAACACCAACCAATAGTATGCATTCATTGAACTACATCCCGAGTGTATCCCCTTTCACATATTCATGTACATACAAACGTGTCCCCTACATTCTTCACATATACTAGTTCATACTACTTATACCTACCATGGCCCAATATACATTTATGCGTATAATTTCGTTCACTCAAACGCATTCAACATATCATACTTATTCATGCATATAATCATCTGACAATAGATCTACTTGTAAACGAGCTTTGTCCCTTCGTACAAATAACATATTTTAACACATTTGTAGGTTCAAGTTCTATTCACATATGGGTTTTAGAGTCTAACGCGAGCTTTCATGTTAAACCCGCCGCAATTTACGGCCATAATCCGTGTCTTACGGTTACTACTTGCTGGTTAAACTCGTTTCATGGTTTACTTATTAGGCACTAGCATTCATACAGCTCGATGACATTAAGTTCGAGTTGAAATTCATTCCTTGGTCGACTTATAAGAGTCAAACCTTCCTTTTCATGCCACATTTTGTGCTATCAATAATTCATACAGAAGTTCAATCATAGCATAAAATTTTATATTCATATATTAAATAATTTGCTAACCTTACTTCCTTGGCGCAGTACTTGAAAATGCAGCAACGAGCCGGTCCTCTTCGTCACCACCCATACCATGTTTCGGATTGACCTCATTCATCCGTGTGACGAGCTTTCGCTTATGAACATTCTTTCACTGACCTTACTAGGACTATCACATCCTGGTTCCTTATTCATATATTAATACTTTCTCAACTCCTTCGTAGAACATTGATGCATTCCACCTGTACAAAACAGGTCTATACGTGACCATTTCTTAACATATCATTTTAGTTGTTTGACCCATTCACGATGGTTTAATACATAATTGTTCTTCCGTAATTCTTTAACTTATTTATCAACTTCTGCAGTTTGACTTTTCAAAGTCAACCTGCCACTTCTTTCTTTTTATGAATACACATAACGAAGTACATGTTTGTACTTCTTGTCAATTCAAGCATATATTTAATTTCATCGCTTTATGCTTTAGTGCTCCTCACGTACACTTGTCCTTTCCATTAAAGCTTAGGTCTTTCGCCCGGGTCGTAACCCGTCATTCACTTTGACTCTCTAGAGTCGAGTATCAACATATTTCACGCTTGTAATTTATCCAATATTTATTTCTTACGGCTACAACTTCTTGCCACATCAACCGTTTTCGATGTTTCATACCTACTTAATGGACCAAACTAATCTATCCATTCTTTTATTACTTCATTTATTATTAACAATTCATCTTCATTCGGCTTCTCAAGAGTCAAACTACAATCACCTTTTTACCTGCATTTTATTACTTGCTTTATTACTTATCATTATATTTCGTTTGACCTTCGGAAGTCTACTTTGTAAATACAATCTTACATATGCCTATCGATTATTCTATCCTGACGCATCCATCTCTAGTCGAGTCATAAACTCCTATTAAATGCATAACTTTTATACATATCTGGCACAAGTCGAAATCCATTGACTTGTTATCCATATTTTGCTTGACTATTTCCTTCCAGTTTGTGACATTACATTTCCGTACATCATGCTCACCTACAATTAAATAACTTAACCATTTCAAACATTAAATACCTGGTTCAAATGGTACTCACCATTTGACCCGCATAACTCATTTATCCTATCAACCATCCTTTCATACAATACTTGAGCGTAATTATATTCATATATTTACATATATATAAGTTCAAAACATAGCAATAATAATATCCGCTTCACAAGGAATATTTACTCGTTCTATCTATAATTATTAAAAATTTTGAGCCCTTCACTCTTGTCATCCATTCTTACTTATCTGATTCGTGCCTATTTACAAATTTTGAACTTTTTCATTCTATCATTCATTCCCTTCTATGTTTCGAATCCGTCTCGCGGTTTCTAACATATCATTCATATCTTTCATTCTTTGAATCCGTCTCACGGATTCAAACTTTGCATTCATATCTTGTTGATCCGTACTTTCCTACGGATTCAACATTCTTCATTCTTACCACTTATACTTTTTACTCTTACGTAGTATCCTCAATTTCCCGAGAGTCTTATTACCCCTTTCACCCGCACGCCCACCTGCTACCCAGTTCTACCAGACATACCTGCGATAATTACCACGGTCTCACGAACGTCATATGCTTCTTGCGTACTGGCCAGGTGCGCAATCCACATACTAGTTTCGTGCCTTCGTGTAATCATCGCCTTATGTCCGAGAAGTGGGTTTCAGTTTCGTGCATATTTCTAAAACTTCCCCAAGACCCCATCATTGTCTTTCGTTTAATAATTACCCTCCCAAGGAGATCTCTTCCTTTTTCTTTTAACATCGGTACCCATACATATTAATAGCGTACACCTGGGGTTAATTTGCCTATTTGAATCTTTGCCTGCCTTAGTATTCATCCTATTCTGCATCCACGGACCATCCTCTTTAAACACTTATGCTTACCTTGCACATACAAAACCGTTAGTTTCCTTATTCACATGCATAAATACATACTTACATTCGCTTTTACCTTTAGATCTTGATCGAGTCCTAGATTGTACGGGTTCCTGGTTACAAGAGCACGCATGTTTGAGTTCAAGTATTTGCCTCCTCATACTTGATTTCCCTCAAACCAGGGCTCTGATACCAACTTTTAACGCCCATATTTCTTATTCCAAATAAGTATTATTATTTACAAAATTCGGGCATGACCCGTTCGTATAATGAACAATTCCCTGTAAGAACTTAAACATGACGCAGCGGAAAATATGAGCCCAAAAATTTTCTTTCTTATTTAGACCCATTACTTATTTAAAAGCTCAAATACAAATGATAAACATTTACAAAAAAAAGGGATTAACAATAACCACATTAAAGTAACGCTTCAAGACAACACATAAATCAGACTATGTGGCCGTTCTTCCCGTACAATCTTTAATTTGGGGCTCGATCAATGCATGCTTATCTTCGATAGTAGTGGTAGAGATACGTGTAATACCTATGAACATCACATACAACTTAACCATTAGTAATTGACAACTTTATACAACATGATTCTCATATAATCTAATAGTGAATAACATTTAACAATGAAACTTTGATTTATTTAACTATCCTCTCGTATTTTCTTATTCAGAGTTCGACTTCGATACTTGAAGAACCCGGTGTTCATATACCTGCAATACATTTCAATCTCAAACACACCATTAGCAATCATTAATGCTCGAACATAATGAAACCATTCCGTACCATTCCTTTATACATTTATAACATTTCGCATTCACAAACGTATACATTCCTAATTTTTACGTGCATTCATAGCAACCACTTCCTACTTACATGTATATTTTTTTTATTTTCAGCCCCTTCACCCGGCCGGGTCGGATTAACCACCCGGCCGTGTCAGCTAACCATATATTTTTCACAGAGCCTTCACCCGGCCGTGTCAGCTCACCACCCGGCCGTGTCAGCTCTGCACTTTTCCCAGCCATTAATTCCAACCGAAACGGACATAACTCTCTCATTTTTGATCCGTTTTACCCGATTCTTTTTCCTACGCGCCCGTAATTTAATTACGGATCCGTTTATCACTTCGGGTCACATCAAAAGCTGATTTATAAGCAACCGGGTTATAAACCCCTTTATACATTATTTGACCCGTCTAATCCTACTAGTTTACTTTCATTATAAACAACTCCTTTGTTATACTAAAATAATACTTACCTCAATACTTCTCATTCATTACATGATTCTTGCATATTTTTCTACACATAAATATTAAATACTACGTACATACTAAGAAGTGAATTGGAATCACTTACTCGCATATTCGTTGACTTTTTAGAAAGTCAACGGTTATACCTACTTATTCACAAGATCAATTTTACACATAGTAACGCTTTAAACACACCTTAACAACTGTAAACATTCACCCGAAGCAATATTTAGTGTTTAGTAAATTGGTGACTAGAAAATCATATGTTTTAAGTTCATAAAACACATTATTTTCATTGCTGCATTTTTCACGCAGCAGCTGTTCGGGGTCACTTTCCTCATTTTTAATCACATAATCTGACTTCGACTTTCAAATAAGAATTGTAATATGCGGAACAAGCTTTTCAACGATATAAGGCTCGTTGTCTAACTCCTAACAACGAATGAGATACGGCCTTTACAAGATGACTATCTAGGGCTGTCAAAAGTGACGAATTTACTAACTTTTTACACAAACTTGAATCAATTCAAGTTTCATGTAGGCATTTTATCAAACACTTGGTGTGCGTACACCGTTTAATGCACAATGTACAACCAAATCATGCTTTCATTCCTATTTCCTATCTTCATTCATCATCACCACTAAAAATTACATAAATTTCATACCATCTTTCAATCTAACCTATAATTATGCATCCCACACCAACTGGTTCATCATATTTACACAAACTTCATTCTTACAAGATCATCATATATCATCATACTACATTGAACGAGTGGGTTTCATCCCAAAATATCAATTTACTTAAAGTCTTGCACAATTCGTCTTTCATGTGATGATTCTAACATATAATCATACCTAATTTCATGAAATTTCCTAGATTGATCATAACCCACTTTATTCAAGATCATCAAATCATAAAATTTAACTTACTTGATTGTGAAGAACACATAGGAGATCGAAAATCTTGATACATGCATCCTATACATCTTCAAATTCCTTATCAATTGGCTGATTCATGATGAACAAGGGTTTCCCCTTGTTCTTCTTTTGTCTGGGCGACACTCACACACATCAGTGTGTGAGTTTTAGTGTTTTAATTGGTTTTTTATTTATTTCATCTTTCATAATGCCCAAAATAGTCCCTCAAGTTTCTAATTGCTTATAAATGAGATTAAACACATTATCTTGTCATTTAATGACCATCACACTAACTTGGTTACTTTTAATGATTTAATTATCAATACTTCAATTACTAGCACCTTATTTACTTTCATATGGTAAAACTTACATTTACCACTTTCTTTTATAAAGCATTAATAATAAAATATTACATTATGACTTTTAAAAATTTCGGGGTGTTACAAATATCCCGACAAGGGAGAGGGTGGTGGGCAAGATGAGGAATGCTATTACCTAATTACATTTTCTTTTGATACAAACCGGAAATTTTCGTCACGTGATGAGTTGGTGGATTATGTACAGAAGACGGGAAAGGACAATGGCTACGTCATTGTGATTAAAAGGTCGAATAAAAGAGGAAGTAATTTCAAGGTTTGGTTTCAATGCAGTCTTGGTGGGGAATACAATAGTGTAGCTACAGTGAGGAAAACAGGTAGCAAGAAAACAGGTTGCCCGTTTGAGTTGATAGGGTTTACGGAAGCAGAGGGAAGTGTTTGGAAGATAGAGGTGAAGGACACACGACACAATCACACTCCTATTGAAAACTTAGAGGGTCACGCGTATGCGAGAAGGCTTTCTTCGGAGGATAAAAGACTGATTGAGTAGTTGGCAGAGCAGGATATTCCATACCGTAGCATCTGGCGTACGTTGACGAAAAAGAACCTGGATAAAAAGATTATTCCGAAAGATGTACACAATGTTGTTCAAAAGATCAATTCCGGAAAGAGGGTCGGAGAATCTCGAATGCAACAACTCGACAACCGTCTCGTCGAAAAAGATTTCACCTATTACATGCGCGAAAATGAGACCACGAACGCAGTTGAAGATATCTTATTTGTCCACCCACTTTCACTTACTATGTGGTGTGCGTTCCCGCATGTGCTCATGATTGACGCCACCTACAAAACAAACTTGTACAATCTTCCGTTTGTGCATGTCGTAGGTATGACATCGACAAACCAGTCATTTTTGGTTGCTCATGCGTTAATTTCTGCAGAGAAGGCAGAAGACTACATATGGGTGTTGGAGAGGATCAAGTCTATGTTGGTGGACTGTATGGAGTCGCGTGTCATCGTAACCTTCGTCTGATTCTGAAGACAATAACTCGTTATATGTTTTTTTATATATCAGCCTGCGATTTCTTCTGGAGGGTTCATCTATGGTAGTGTTTTTCCTTTTCTGATTCATACAATGTGAAGAGAAAAGTGTAAAACTTATAAAAAATATAATACTGACAATTAAATTATATATGTTTTGTAAAAATAAAACAACTTTAAATTATATATGTTTTGTAAAATAAAACAACTTTAAATTATATATGTTTTATAGAAAAAATCTACAACTTTTCAAAAAAAAAAAAAAAAAACAACCAAATACAATAAAACAACAAACCAACAATCCATTTTTTCCACCAAAACCTCACTTTTCCCCCAAAAATAAACAGACAGCCCAAAACGCCCCGCTTAAAATGTCCCGCTTTGATCAAAGCGAGGCGTTTTGGTACGAGGTCACCAGACAAGGACTAAACAAACTCAGTCCTGTCTGTTGACTTAACTCAAAGCGTCCCGTTTTGACCAAACAGGACGTTTTGAGATGTGCGAATAGACTAAGGGGGGGGGGGGGTCACTAGTGATAAAATTTCATCACTCACAATATCCAATCATGTTCCGTCATGTCAGCAACAAAAATTTCCATCACTCACAACCTTTTTTAGTGGGGGTGGTCATCACTCACCACCACACCCAACAATTTCCCCCCAACCAACAACTATCCTCACAAAATAATATCATCACGGCGTTGAAAAAATAACGAAATCGGAAACCGTAATTGTATCACGCGTTATACGTGGGGGTGGGAATTTGTGATGTTCCACGCGTTATACTTTGTTTTCGTGATACAATCACGCACCGCCCCAGACGACCTAATGGGGTGTGTGAAACTGTGAATAGCCCGAGGCTAAAAAAATCCTCAAACCAAACGGCCATGATGGTACGATAATTCGATTCCATCTACAATGACGGCTAAATCACCATTGGATTGAGTGGACTCCTCAAAAAGTCAAAATGGGTGCAGCCTGTTCTTCATCCCCCCTTTCTCTTTCGTTACCCAATCACCATTCATCCACTCTCCATCACCCCAAATCACCATCAAATTTCATCATCTCCCCTTCTAATCTCACTTATTATTCCCCTTTCCCCAAATCTTTACACAAATCCTCAATGAATTCGCCCCCCAAATGCAGCAGTATTACAACCAACTCCTCAACAAATTCTCTCAAAAACCCCATCTCCGATCCTCACTCAATCGACTCAGAATTGGTTCAGAAGTTGGTTCATGATGCTCTTGTTTGGAGCTCTCTTCATGGGCTTGTTGTAGGAGACAGAAATGCGGAGGTTGTTTTTTTTATTTGTAAAGCTTATTTTCAAGCAGAGTTTTTATTTAGATTATGATGGTTTTTGGGTCTTGTATTTTGTTTTAAAGATTTTCAAGATGAGATTTTTAGGTTTGATTATGGTTGGTTTTTGGGTTTTGTATGATTTTAAAGATTTTCAAGATGAGATTTTTAGTGTTGATTATGATTAGTTTTTGGGTCTTGTAATTTTTTTAAAGATTTTCAAGATGAGATTTTTAGTTTTGATTATGATTGGTTTTGGGTTTTGTATGATTTTAAAGATGAGATTTTTAGTTTTAGTTATGGTGGGTTTTTGGGTCTTGTATTTTTTTTAAAATTTTCAAGATGAAATTTTTAGACTTAATTATGAACGGTTTTTGGGTCTTTTATTATTTTTTTAAAGATTTGAAGATGAGATTTTTAGTTCTGATTATGATTGTTTTTAGGTTATGTATTATTTAAAAGATTTTCGAGTTTTGATTATGATTGGTTTTCGGGTTTTGTATTATTTGAAAGATTTTAAAGGTGAGATTTTTAGTTTCAATTATGATTGATTTTGCAGAGATCAGGATTGGTTCCTGGAGTGGGAATGGTTCATGCCCCAATTGCTTTATTACCAAATTCATTTCCAGAAGCTCAGTGGAATCAAGCTTGTGAGTTGGCCCCAATTTTCAATGAGTTAGTTGACCGAGTTAGCTTGGATGGCAAGTTTCTACAGGACACTCTTTCAAGGTAATTCGATACCCTTGACATAATTATTTCAGTATAAGTTGTTGATTAATCGGTATATATGTTCAAATATGCTATTGGAAAAAGTATGAAAGTGAACATTTTTATATAATGGATATGTTTAGTGTATGTCTTCTTGCTATAATGTTTGAGTTTAGCCTTGTTTTAGTTTTCTTGTGTTTTGCCTTGACAAAAAGAATATGTTTTCAGACTGGTTTAAATTTTACTAATGAATGTTTTCAAACTGTCTTTTTAAATCTTGAAATTACAGAACGAAGAAAGTGGACGCCTTTACATCCAGATTATTGGATATACATTCTCGGATGCTACAAAGCAGCAAGAAAGAGGTATCTTAATAGCGTATTTATTCTATGATGTTATTAATAATCAAGCAAGGCATACAACCTACAATCAGTGAAGTGTTCTTGCTGTAAATTACATGGAATGCCTCTTTCTACATGTACATGAACTATTAGACATAAAATTAGGTATATATGTTTATATATATTAGTTCATTCAGAGATTTGTAATATAATACGGTTGGTATCTTATTCAGGTTGCTAAAGTTTTAAAATCTTTCTTAGGATATCCGCTTGGGATTACATCGCTCGGATTATATGCTTGATGAGAAAACAAATTTACTTCTTCAAATAGAACTGAACACAATTTCGTGTTCTTTTTCTGGTTTAAGTTGTCTTGTCAGCGAGCTTCATAGGTGACATACATATATAAATATATATACACACACATTCTATAATTTTTTAGGAGTAAAATGCCATTTTCATCCCTGAGGTTTGGCCAGTTTTGCGACTTTCGTCGAAAGATCCAATAGGTTTAAAATCTTGCCATTTTCATCCGGCGTGTTAACTCCATCCATCTTTCTCTGTTAAATCACGGGTATTTCCTTCTTTTTTGTTAACTTGAAGGGCAATTCGGTCTTTTTCAGGGGTATTCGGTCTTTTTACATAAAGTGAAAAGGACCAAATTGCCCTTTAAGTTAACAAAAAAGACAGATAATATCCTTGACTTAACGGAGAAAAATGGATGCAGTTAACTAGCCGGATGAAAATGGCAAGATGTCAAACCCTTAGGATCCAGATGCGGAAAAACAAACCTTTGGACGAAAGTCGCAAAATTGGTCAAGCCTCATGGACGAAAATGGCATTTTACTGATCACTTCAAAGTGTTCATTTATTAATTAAATTTATATCTTTCATCTTGCAGGAGCTTACTTTCTCATCACGCAAAACCCCTCGGGCTTGATTCACAAAAGGTTCCAATAAACGCGTCAGCAAGTAAGTTTGCTGAGGTGTTGGCGAAGGCGTGGGCCGAGTATAGCAACCCGAGGTTCTATTTTTTTTTTCTCATGCTGATTCCTTTGTTTTTTTTTTTAATATAATGTGGTGTTAGAAAGATTTGATAATTATGTAATACAGTGCAGTAGTATTGGTGGTGGTTCAACCTGGAGAAAGGAACATGTATGACCAACATTGGCTTACTGCAACCCTCAAGGAAAAATATCCTTTTGACCTTATAATATATTTTTTTATTCTTAATTTAAAAAGGTGACGGGTCAACCTGTTTAGTCAAACGGGTAATCAGGTGAAATATGATTCGATGAAAAGTTTGTAAGGAAACTTTTGCAACAAAACCGATCTTTAAGATAAATGCAAAATTATCCACCTCCAATTTAATCAACTTTTAGAAACGCGTATGCAAACACAAATACGAATTTGTAGTATTATGCTTTGAGTGTTAAAAGTAGTCCTGAGCTGATCAACACACATAACGTTACAAGTATCCGGAAGACACTGGCTGAAATTGATGCACAAGGGAAGATTCTTTCAGATGGAACTCTTCAAGTGTATGTATTATTATTATTAATTTGTTGATGAAAATTTCCGAACGAATGGCAGCTGAATGTCGCAAGATTTCAGGGACGGTGAAACTGTTGCGGTCATATATTTTAGAGCTGGATACGCGCCCACCGATTATCCTTCTGAATCAGTCAGTAGAAATCTTGAACTTTTTTTAAAAGATTTCTTTAGCGTGTTTTAGTTTTTTAAATTTACAAGATAAAGCAAATGTTCATGCATGTTATAGGAGTGGAAAGCTAGGCTATTGATGGAGGAGTCATCAGCTATTAAATGCCCTTCAATATCATATCATTTAACGGGTACCAAGAAAGTTCAGCAGGAGCTTGCAAAACCGAACTTGCTTGAGAGGTAATGCTAAAAGATATTTATCATTTAAACAAGTATAGGGTTATCTAATCTTCAAGGGGTGGCCGTGTTAAACTAGGGGTGCTAAACGGGTTGTGTTCATGGGTTGGCGGGTAGAACCCGACCCGAACCCAATAATCGTGTCATACATATGAACCCGAACACGACTTGAATATTCGTGGGTTGACCCGAACACGACCAGAAGTTTTTATTTTTTTAAGTTTTTTCACAAAATAATATATTAAAATTTTACTACAAAAGACACAAATGTATATAATACAATTGCATTTTAATTACATAATTTAATGTCAATTTCTATTTTTAAGTTATAATTATGGCATAAAACACCCACCCAATTTAATTTATGACATAAAACATATTGTAAAAAAATATAATATAAATAGGTTAAAGGGGTCAACCCGCCAAGCCGTTCGGGTTGACACGAACCCGACCCGTTTAGCTAAACGGGTTCGCGGGGTTCAACCTGAAACTGACCATAACCCATTTAGATTAAACCCAAACTCGCGAATTTCGTGTCAAGTTCGTGTCGTGTCAGAAATTCACACCCCTATGTTAAACGCTTGATTTCCTCTAGCAGAGGTCTCATGTTCTAGTCTAAGCCCATGAGTTTTCCTTAACGGGTTCTCATAGTTACCAAAAAGAAATATAGGGATAATGTGGGAATTTGATGGTTGATTATTTGTTGTAATGGTTTTGAGTATGATATTTGTATGCCTTCTGGGAGCAGGTTTCTTGAAAACAAAGATGACATTGCGAAGCTTAGGGGATGCTTTGCTGGATTATGGAGTCTTGACGATTCTGATGCTGTCAAGAATGCTATTCAACAGCCAGAGGCATACGTCATGAAACCGCAACGAGAAGGCGGAGGTCATACATCTTATATATATTGTTACTATAGTATATATCTATATCATCTTCTTTTCCTATTTTTTTTCCCAAACTTAAAATAACGTTTGTTTACATTTTTATATTATATTTTTCAACTCAGGTAACAACATTTATGGAGACGATGTTAAAGAAACACTATTAAGATTGCAGAAAGAAGGGTCTGAAGAAGAAGCAGCTTACATTCTCATGCAAAGAATATTCCCAACCGTTTTCCCAACGCTTCTTGTACGAGAAGGTATTTGCTACAAAGAACATGCAATATCCGAACTCGGGATATTCAGTGCTTATTTAAGGTATACTATACTTTCCGCAACATCATGTTGATTATTTATTTTTTAGTATGATATCATCTGAGCATATGCATTGATATGCAGAAACAAGGAGACGGTAATTAGTAACGAACAATGTGGTTATCTGATGCGCACCAAAGTTTCTTCGTCAAATGAAGGCGGAGTTGCTGCTGGTTTTGCCGTTCTGGATAGTTTGTATTTAAGTTGATATGCGATAATGTAAGGATCAGTAATCATTCCTTAATGATTTCTGGCTCGATCAAGAGCTAATAAGTTACTGTTTCAGTTTTTGATCCTTGTTGCACGATTATCTGTCAGATACCGAAAGTTGCGGCATTTGTAATGAACTTGTATTTTATTCATATTGTGAGACTTGAGTCAACTACAAAAGTCAAATCTTAGAATACTGAAAAGCGAATACTTTTTCTTTTATCTTATCTTATTATCTGTTTACATAAACAGTCGGAATTACAAAGTGGATACATGAACCTAGTAACTAAGTTTCTCAACAATTTCTACTTGTTCTTTCATAGTGGGATAAAGAGCCTCAACGAGATTTAACAAGAACCCATCAGAACCATGTTTTGCCATCAAAGAAACCGACACAGGAAGACCGTTATATTTCCCTAGTGGGATTGTCACCTGTGGACCAAAACCAAGGTGCAAATATTTCAATACAGCTAGCGAGAAATAAGTAGAAGCGGCAAAATGGACGGGTCGGATAACAGGTCAAACAAATTTTTAGAGTGTGAACCAGGTTGACCCCGGTCAACCTGATATACTTTTCGCCACAATTAGAAAAATAGTAAAATGTCATTTTCGTCCCTAAGGTTTGGCCAGTTTTGCGACTTTTGTCCAAAGGTTCGTTTTTCCGCATCTAGATCCAAAAGGTTTGAACACTTGCCATTTTCATCCAGCTCATTAACTCTATCCAATTTTCTCCGTTAATTCAGGGGTATTTTCGTCTTTTTCCTACTTGTTTTTGTTAGTAAGGTATTTTAAATACTTACACATAAAGTGAAAAAGATCGAATTGCCCTTCCAGTTAACAAAAAACACGGAAATACTCCTGACTTAACGAAGAAAAATGGATGGAGTTAACGAGCCGGATGAAAATGGCAAGATTTCAAACCTTTTGGATTCAGATGCGGAAAAAACAAACCTTTGGACAAAAGTCACCAAACTGACCAAAACTCAGGGACCGAAATGAAATTTTACTCTTAGAAAAATGTTGAGATTCTGACCTGGCAAAATCCAGATACTCCAGCTATTGATAACAAGCTGAACACTCGCGCACGAAATGTTTCCAATGAAGTGGTCTCTGTTTGCAGTTTAGGTGGAGGTCCAGGAACAGTCGGGATCACAATTACGCCATTTTCCTAAACACATAACAGGAAATTTTCTTGGATCAATGTAGGTACATATGTTTTGAATGTCATACACGAGTTAGTTACCCCTAAGAGAGCAGCGAGGGCTTCCTGTAGTTGGGTCTTCACAGACTCACATGCACCGATGTGTTCTCCAGATGTGTTGAGGGCATCAAGCACCCGTTCTGATATACCGGGGCCCAAGTTAGGTTTCACCGTGCTCACCCACTCGCCATGGTTCTTCTTGAATTCAAACCTACGCTTAACAAGAAGGAAAAACAACACATTATGGAAAACTACTGAATTTTTGCCATGCCTATGATGGTCCTATATGTGTTATAAGTCAAGATATTTACAAAATAAATCCAAAATGCACACCTTTGTAGCAACCGCATGGCAGCAGAGAGAGCCGTCAAAGATTTTATGCTAAATTCTTTGTTTTCAGTATCGTTCTCCATGAAATGATTCAAACTAGGAACTTTGCTTTCAACGTAGTCCCCGAGGTTAACAGGTTGCAAAATTTGACCCCCGGATAACTTCTCTATGGATGCAGCAATAACGTTGGTCACGTGAGTGCTTGGGATACTAGAAAGCTTAAAACAATCTTCAGCAATTAGAACTTGACTAGGTTGCACTAATTTTTCATTAGGCAACTGTAATAATATCTGCCCAACATGGTTTAAAGTCACGGGATCCCTAGCAAACCATCCTGCATAGAATTGGCAGATGCGCGCTCTAAAATACACCTTTTCCAGCTATTAGCATGCCTCAATGTGTAATAATCACAACTTACCAACAGTATCAAAACTCTGTGCCATGGGAATAACTCCTTTGGTTGAAACAACTCCATGTGACGGACGAAACCCAAAGATTCCACAATACGATGCAGGAACTCTTACACTTCCTCCAGTGTCCGTGCCTATACAGATAAAACTGTTAAAACTACTGCACAACTCAGAGATTACAGAAACGTCTAGACAGCTTAAACTCACAGTTCAATGGCTCATGAAATGGAACTCACCTAAAGAGAAATCAACAAGCTCAGCACCAACTGCCACAGCAGAGCCACTTGATGATCCTCCAGGGACGCGGTCTGGTGCACAGGGGTTAACCGGTGTCCCGTAGTGTACATTTTCTCCATTTATGCTGTGAACAAAACGTTATCTGACTGTAAAACCTTCGTGAGCTACTCAAGATCTGTTCGCTAAAAACTTGAACCCGATCTCGAGCTTTTATTTATGCTCGTTTAATAAACGAGCCCGAGCCCGAGGTCGAGCTTGAGCCGGCTTGCGAGCCTAAATGAGCTTTGATTTATATAATTTTTAT
Source organism: Helianthus tuberosus (assembly GCA_030545235.1). Lineage (NCBI taxonomy): Eukaryota > Viridiplantae > Streptophyta > Magnoliopsida > Asterales > Asteraceae > Helianthus > Helianthus tuberosus. Next base: position 104,277,149 of record CM060431.1, on the reverse strand, counting down.
TTAATATATTAATATAAAAATGTTATTATCATCTACAATATATTATATTTTATATAAAAATTAAAATATACATGTAAGTAATTGTAAAATATATGAATTAAATAATTAATAAACAATAAGCGAGCCTAGCTCGAGATTGAGAAACTATTGACGAGCTGAACTCGAGGTTTAGAAATAAAACTATAAACGAGCTGAGCTCGGGCTCCGCTCCTCCGTATCTGACCTATAAGCCATTTCATCCATGAGAGTTCTACCAAGACATATAGCACCAGCATTCAAGACAGCTGAAACAGCTGGAGCTGTGGATGTAGCAGCAGCATGAGTCCTTAACCAATCTGGATTCCCAAATCCAGACACATAACCTTCCATGTCAAATCTGCAGCCGGCATAAACTTTTAAAAAAAGATCATGTTTCAAACATGTAGATACATACACAAATGTATACGAAACTCACATGTCTTTGACGGCAAATGTGAGGCGATTCAACGGAGAAGTGGTTGGTACCGTCGGGAGGATGAATTTCTCCATGAATGCTCCGTAATCGGTGGTGGTTCCGGTCATTGTCATTGTCAGGAGAAATTGAAATTTGAAATTGCAGTTGAAGAAGGAGATAGAATTAGAGTGAAGAAGGATATGGTATGGATAAAAGCTCCACTCTGACAGGTCCAAAACAAAACAGCCTGCCCCTGGTAACGTACCATGTTCGAACTTGAAAAAACGTAACAAAATTTGGCTCACCAAAGGTTAATAAGAAATCTAAACCATAAAAATAATTTTCAAAGTGGGCATATGTTGGTATTTGTATGGTATATCCTATTAATTTATTTATTTTTACATATACATATCAGACTTTTTTAAAATATAATATGCCCTTTGAAATATCGGGCCTTGGCCGGTGTTCCTTCCCACCCACCATTAGGGCCGGCCATGGTCCAAAATGACAGTTGTCGGTTTAAATGGGGACACAATTACGTGATTAATATTTATTATATTGTGTTTGTTTTAATATCTTCATGGTGAAGTTGACATGGATAAGAAGGGATGAAGGGTTGATCTGTTGGTATTGAAGATGAATATGAAGATGGAGATGTTTAAACGGGTTTTTGAGACAAATTTATATGTTGTTCAACCTCCTTCAACATTGGGTTATTCGCCTGACACACGCTTTTATATTATAAAATATAGTTGTGAGCAGAGAAGATAAAAAATGTTACCGTTGATTTGTATATTTGAGAGAATATTGTTTACGCTCTATATTTTTTAATATATTTTGTAAGTGGTTATGAGTGAAGAAGAAAAAAAATGTATAAGAAAATATTATTTAATTGAAAGGATAAAGAAAATGTAGTTATTTTTAGTATAATTACAGGGTAAAATTGGTGAAAGGAGTGTAAATGCTCTTAGCGCAAAGCCTCTATGCTATGTTCCGGGTTCTTTTTAAGGAGAGAACCGAAAGAAAGTGGAATAAAGTTGAAAAACAATTTGCTGTTATGAATTATTATATATTTATTGTGTGACTATCCAATTGTGTTATGACTCTCCATATACTTAACTCCCATCTTGTAAGCCTATAAATAGAGGCATATGTAATCCATTTTAGACATCAATAAGATATCCATTTTCCCCAATCTCTCTTTCTTATCTCTATAATGTTAATAGGCTAGTTGTTACACAACACGTTATCAGCACGAATTGTTTTTGAAGTTGGATGGTATCAACACAAGACGCCATGTCGTATCAACGTTGGCGAAAGAGATAAAAGACAAAATTGTTGATCTGGTATGAAAACCCTTAATTGTTATAATTTTATTTCCTCTTTTCTCATCGATTGTTTATATGATAAAACTTGAAAATTAACTTACGCTTTTCTTGATATTTTTTTATTAGTTATGATTTAAGATTAAAATCATCATGATCAATGTTGACATCATCCTTGTTTAACCAGTATCATAATGTTTGCGTTGATCATATTGTAGAAAGCTAGAAAGTCTTTTAATATAATGCATCTAAAAATCTTCACAAAGTGATAGAGACGATATTGTTTGTGTTATATTTACGTCCACTGTGTTATTCATATTGTTAATTGTAGTTATGTTGATATGTTGTGTTATTTAGTGTAAATTTATGTAATTTGCATGATGTAACTGAACTATATGAAGTGTTGAGGTGTTATTATTCATGCATGCTACTTGAAACATAAAGCAACACTTACGTAAATGTGATTTTATAACGATCATCCATGTTATACATCTTTGTAAAAGCTAATAAATTAAGGTGTATATCAGTTTTGGTTTTTGAATTGTAATCGACTTATTACTTGTGGGATAAATTGTTTTTATTATATTTTATAGTTAGTAATTAAATAGCTTTTTATTGTTGCTCTAAATTTTATACAACGAATTACGTTGTTGGGTTTTCAAAGAGACATTACAAATTCTAAATCATTATGTGCTTTTATTATTATCGTTATGAGTTTTGATATCATTATGTGCTTTTATGATTGTGGTTATGACTTTTGATTGGTTCATTAATTAGTTTTTGTTAATAGTATTTATACAATTTATGATGACTACCAAAATACAATTTGTATTAAAAGGTGATGTCTAATAGTTCTATTTGAAGATAATCATTAGTGCAATTATGTTAATGAATTTACAATAATGCACATGTTTATATGATAATATGTTATAATATGACAACTACTTAGTTAACTTTGTTGTATATCATTGTTATTGCAATTGTATAAGCCTTTTAGTTGCTATTTGATATTTAAATATGTGATTTGATTCTATGAAATATTTGTGTGGTAAAATATATTATTTGCAAATTAACATGACACTAAAATTCTCAAGATGCCTGTTATATTTCCTTGAGCAACAAAATTTATTAGTATAAGAAAGCTCATTTACAAGTAATAAAGATTCATATGTTATTATATGATCGAGAAAGTTGATAGTGACATTTGTTTATGTTTTAAACTATAGTGACAAATATGTGTATATATGATATACTTGTGATTGGTTATATCATGTTACATTTATGGATAACTTACATACATTTTATTGCAAGTGATGAAAAATCTTATTTCATAAGGTTGTATCATAACCTATTTATTTGGTGACATGTTATATAGTCATACATTGTATAATCTAATGTATATATTATGTTCCATATGTTATAAATTTGGAAGGGGACATCAAAGTGACCAGGGTTGTGGTATATGATCACAAGCTATAAAAACGATTGAATTGTGGTCACGGTTTATATAAAAAGACACCTGGAGTATCTAACTTCTCAAAGCTTATTATGAGTTTATCGAAGCTTGTAAGATTTTAAACCGATAAGTATGAATGTCTCGGTTATATAACTACATCTCTATTTATATCATGTGATGAGAAAAATATATATCATAATCCATTGAGCAAAACAAGTTTCATTGTCAAACCTCAAATATGTTCTTGAAGAAACAAGATTGTTAAAGAATATGTAAGGTTTGAAACAACCACCATGAAAGTTGTGTGATTCTAATCCATACATGAAGTGAATGTGATGATATAATGACAAATGTAAAGGTCGTGATCATGTATATTAATAACTAAGAAAATTGTAATGATGTCACCATGATAGTTGTTTGGTTATAATCCATTCCTTGAACTGAATGTGATGATATAACAATTGGTGTAAAGTTCGTAATCATGGTAATTGAGAAAATTTTTATGATGCTCATGTAATGAGATCAACCATGTTAATAATGAGATTATTATACAATGATCGTTATAAAGGTCGTAAGATATAAGATTGATAAATCTTATACGACTCAACTACTTCTCAATTGTTGGTAAGCAAAGAGAACATTATTTACAAGGAAAAATCGACTAAATTCTTTTTATTTGTCACACTTGAGACATATGCTCCTAAAGTAGCAATATCGTTATAAGAGTTATGAAAAAATGAAATGATTTTACACTCATGTGACCGAGTAAATAATGAAAAGCTATGAAGCTTGTTTTGGTTCTACTGCATTCCCAAAAGTGAATGTGATTATATATTAATCATTGTAAATGTAATGATGGACCTAATTGAGACACTTGTAATGATGAGATTAACTATAAGAATTGTAATGATGACCATTTTAATAATGAGATAGACCACCAAAAGTGGCAAACTAAGGAGTGATTGCATAACGTGATGGTTTTAACTTTGAAGTTATAATATATTCTCTTGTATCATACGTTTTGTATTACATACGAGCAAGTAATACACATACGATCATAAACCAGAAGTTTATGGATCATAATTATTTAATTAGTTGGCATGACCGGTTAGACCACACCGAGTCAATGATGATGTGAAACATAATAAAGAACTAGAAGATTCTTCAAGATAATAATTAGCATGAAATGTTTGCTCTCAAGGAAAATTATATATTTGCAAAATAAACGAGGGTGTGTATACCTAAATATTCTGGAAGCGATTAAAGGATATCCATATCCCAACATGATACCATTTAGTTTTTTTTTTAAATTGATGCATTGTCTAAATGGTTATCAAATCCACAACCTAAAGCTTGTGTGATTGTGGCTTAGCTAATGTGATAGCAAGCATATTAATCCGGATTAGTATATTTATTTGATAATCGTGAATTTGATTCCCAAGTTATTAACGATCATTGGAATAAGTGTTATTGTGATCACTAAACGTCTACTATTGGTTACAAAGCTAGTAATCATGAGATGAGCAAAAGTTCATTTAGATACATGTAATTTTATATATAGTACCATCAATTCACATCAAGCCAATAAGTTATAGTTCTCCCCATACAGCTGGTTTTTGGTCAGGAACCAAAGATGTCTCATCAAAGATTTTGGTTGTGCGACAAATATTGAAACTCATCCACCACACCGCACAAAGATGAGACTTCTACAAAGCTTGAGAATATGTTGGGTATAAATAATTGTCTATGATTAAATATTTAAAGCCATTAGTGAGAAATTCGTTTATGGCTCATTGGTTTTCACTTTAATGAATGAATGTTCCCAACATTAGGGGGAGATAACAAGCAGTTGAAAAGTGAAAAGTGAAATGAATTATCATGTCATCTTGATCCTCAGACTATAAACTATGAACTAGAAGTTTAAAGTATAATTCATTTACCAATATTAAAGATCAAATTACCAGACAAGTTCACTGACCTAAATAGAGTGACTACTAAGTAAGTCACATAATCAACTGCTTATGCTCCAGTTATATTTGTGTCATAAGAGGACAACCACATATTTTTGTAATGAGTCTATTGCACGCCTAAAGCGTGGTAGACTAGTTGATTCCAATAATAAAATTCCTCGAAAATTGGAGCAAGTAATTAAGATGGTCAAGTCGAGGTTATAGTAATAAGATATCCTGAAGAAACAATAGACATGATGGTTCAAGAAGAACCTCAGGTACCTGAAAATAAAGAGATCTCGATAAGTTGTATCATGTCTAAGATATGTATGGAATCGAAATAAAAATCGAAGTCGTTATACTTTTGTATATAATGTAGCGCTTAAAATAATTAAATGATGAGGATCAAGATTTAAGATATGCCTATGAATGAATATTAAGAAATGATTGGCCAAAATAGAAAGACGCAAATAAGGCAGAGTTTAGTTCTCTAATGAAATGGAAAGTTTTTGGACCAACAGTCCATACAACTGAAGTTGTAAAATACGTTGGATACAAATGTATCTTTTACGCAAATCATGTGAAAATCAAATTAAGTGATATAAGTCAAAATTGGTGGCACAAGAATTCTCACAAAGACCTATGATTGATTATGAGGAAACGTATTCTCTAGTGGTGGATGCATTGACTTTCCAATATTTTATTAGTCTGGTAATATAGAGAGGGAATTGATGTGCGTCTATGAATGTTATGTATCACTTGATACTAAAAGTGTACATGAAGGTCCCTAAAGGATTTGAATGATCAAAATCATGTAAGTTAAATTCTCGAGAACAATATGATCATTGTATATAGATTCATTTTTGTTTACGATTATAACAACTCTAAACCGACACCCTTATAAATTTTCCGACACCCTAATATATTTTAAAATATCCCAATATGTCAAAAAATATACCCCATACGTGAAAACGGACCCCGAATACCTTAAATACTATTAAAAATAATCAAAAATCAAGTTTTTGGGTTTGAGGCGGGCCGCGTAAGCCACACCTCAAACCTTACGCGGGCCGCGAGCAGTCGAGAACACGGTGACACCCGGTGATGACACGTGTCATCATCGTGGCAGGTCTAGTCGATGATCCGGATGAGCTAGACCGTTGACCAGAGTTGACGCGGGCCGCGTAGGCCCTTGTCTTCCTTTACGCGGGCCGCGTAGAACCCGAACTCAGCCCCTATAAAGCTGGAGTTCGGGCCTTCAGTCGAATCCGTCCAAAAGTTGCTTTCTTTCTCTCAATTTCACGTAGTGTGCATTATACACGGGTCTAATACCCCCCTAAATAATGAAGTTCTGCTCCGTTGTAAGTATCATAACCCCTGGATACGTATTAGATACTCTGTCCGATTGATCTAGGGTTCCGTAACAGCTGTCGTGGTTCTGCCCGACGTAGTCGTTGGAATGTCGTCTCGGGGAGAGTATTACTAATGTTAAAATGGGTTATTATACTAACACATGTGCTTTTGTGTAAATTATAGATAATTCTCAGGAAACCCTAAAGGATAATCTAAGACAGCAATGTGAGTAATCTCCTTTTTGTTAACTGTTTTTACAAAACCTCACACGATTAATTATATATTAAACAGTTATTGAGTATTTGTAAGGTTACAATTATCGTGGGTATGTTGGGGTTTTGTATACAAAATTTGTTACTGGAGGGGTAACATTTCCACAAGTCGGGTCTGACAGTACCACGGGTGATAATTGATATGACTTGGAAACAAATTTAATTGCGAGACCGCCCTCAATACTGTACAGAGGTTTTTATTTAAACTTGATTAAACTGGGATTCACTCACCAGTATTTCCCACTGACAAATGTTTTTTAACACGTTTCAGGTAACAAACTGTGAAAGCCAAATAGAAGCCAGCTGGACAGCACTGAAGGCTTGGAAAAGTGGCAATAAAATTACCCAAAATAAAATGGATGTTTTAGTAAATAAAATAGGATTTATTCCTATGAAATTGTGTGTATTGCAAACTTGGGTTTTATCCCATGTGTTTAATATTATGAAAATGTGGTATTTTACTCTGATAAAATATTTCGTAACTACGGTCCTGATGTAAATTCCGCTGCCAAAATTGAATAAACACGCGATACCACCGAAACTGGCTCATGGCCGCCCGTTCCCGAGGATTAGGGATCGGGGGTTGCGACAGAAGGTGGTATCAGAGCTGAGCCACTGATTCAGCCACAGAAGCGTTCTGCTGACATCAAAATTCAATCTGTTAGGAAATAAATTACGGAAATACGTGCATAATTGTATTTTATTATTGTGTGTTATTTGACTATTTGTTAGTTTACAGTATGAGCGACCAAGGACCATCTGACGCGTATCGTCAATTGTCTGGTTCGCCTAGAAGAAGGCACCTCCTCTTCTCAGCCTGCCCTCTCGGGGTACTCTGCTGATACTGAAGAAGGAATATTCGTGTTTAAGGCTCAGTCAGAAGAGCCATTTCCTCAGAAAAAGAGGGGATGGTTCAGTAGGGTAGCACACGAGCATAGAAAACGTATGAAAAAGTTACAAGACCAGAGAGCACTAGCAGCAGCTAAGAGAAAGACAGATGCCTATGCCCAGGACATGATCAATAGGGGAATAGCCAACATCCACATCCTAGCAACCACTGCAGCTGACCCTAATCTGGAGCAAATAATAGCACCCCAACCACAACCACCAATTCCTGACCAACCAATGGAGATAGAAAACCCTAAAAATCAAATAGAAATGCATGATTTCAGCCCGAAGGAAATACCTAGGGTACCAGCACCAAACCCCCTAGACCCAAATTACGACCCCTGGTGGGACGACAATAGGGACTATGTGCAGCGCTACCCGATACATGAGGACATGCCCATGCCAAACATAGAAGCCTACCCAGGTTTGAATCCTTTAGATCCCTATTACCACGATGAATACATTAGGGATATTTTAGAAGATCCTTACCAGTTCCAGGCACCTACACCTCCATACCATGAACCCGCACGCCAGATTCTGAACCCAGTCCTAGAACCTGCACCCCCAATGAGTGCAGAAAACGTACAAGAACTTAGGACATTTGGTGAGGAAATTTTAGAAAGTAGTGAAAGAATGAGACAGGTAGGAGAGCGACTCGTCTGGAAATACGACGAGCGCAATATGGATTTCTGGATGAATCCATATCCATGAATGAGATTGTGGAAACGGTAGTAATAATAATAAAATATGTGTGTACGGATGCCTACTACTATTAGTGTAATTTTATTTCAGTTGATATTGTAATTTTTATTTCAGTACCGGTGTGTAATAGATACATATTATATGAATAGAGTAAAGTCGCAATGATCGACGTTTTTTACCAAAGTGCATGTCATGTGATTAACTATATTAAATATTATTTTGTGATATTAATATGTGGTAAATGTTTAAAATTCAGATGGCCGACGAAGGAAATCAGGAAAATCTGAATAACGATAACCAGAGTAACATTAACTTGGTTAATGAGAATCCAAACATCAATAACAATGGAAATCAAGTGGATAATAGTGCTATCCAACACATAGTGGCACAAGGAATTATAGATGCAATGCCATTTATTATTCAAACGGTTCAGGAAGCGAATAATAAAAGTAAACATAGCAGTAAGCAACCAATTGAACCAGAACACAGCGTGAACAGTGGACCCGTACTTCAAGTGTCCATTCCCAAAAGAAGAAGAGCCATGCCTTATGGTTGTTCTTATAAAGAATTCTGGTCCTGCAAACCAATAGAATTCTCGGGCAGTGAAGGACCCATTGCAACACTACGCTGGATAGAAAAGACTGAGGCAGTCTTAAAAATAAGCAAGTGTGCTGAAGAAGACAAAATAATGTTTGCTTCTAATTTGTTTAAAAACTCAGCCTTAGAATGGTGGAACACTATCCTCCAGTCAAGAGGAAGTGATAGGGTATATAACATAGAATGGGAGGAATTTAAGAATATGATAGAAAGGAAATTCTGCCATCCCAATGAAAAGGAACAGATAGCGAATAAGTTTCTGAACCTAAGAATGACCGGGGTAGATAGTAAGGGTTATACTACCACATTCTTTGAATATGCTAGAATAGTACCAACCCTTGCATCACCTGAACCAGTATTAATCTCCCGTTACATCTGGGGATTGATCGGGGAGATTAGGCATGTAGTCAAGGCAGCTAGACCCCAAACCATAGAAGAAGCTGTAGAACTAGCCAACACCTTGACAGATGAATTAGTCCGTACTAGAGAAGAAGACCAGAGTAGAAACCTAGCCCAAAGGCTTACCCAAGAATTCCGTTCTGAGAATTTCAACCGTAGGAATGTGGGTTCTACCTCTGCACCATTCTGCAAGGTCTGCAAGAAAAAGCATTCGGGAAAATGCTCCACTCATTGCAATTTCTGCAAGGCACCAGGACACAAGGAAGAAGATTGCAGAAGAAAATCCAGTAATGGACTATGCTTCAACTGTGGGGAAAAGGTCACACCAAGCCAAACTATCCGAAATTAGCTCCAGCTGCAAACAACAGGAACACTAAAAATGCTAGAGCATTCGTTCTGACTGTAGATGAAGCCAAGATGATTCCAGACGTGATAGCTGATACGTTTTTAGTTAATGATGTTTTTGCTAAAGTATTATTTGACTCTGGTGTGAACCAAAGTTTTATTAATACTTCGTTTTGCAAACTTCTAAATCAGTCATTAACTAAACTACCACAAGAATGTCTAGTAGAGACAATAAATGGAGAAATGGTTAGGATTTCTGAAATTGTACAGGGAGCAAAAATAGAGTTTTTAAACCAAAAGTTTATTGCAAACCTTTATCCCATGAATCTGGCAGGATTTGATGTCGTTTTAGGAATGGATTGGTTAATAGCAAATAAAGCCAGTATTTTATGTGAGCAAAAATCAATTCAAGTAAATTCACCAAAAGGTGAAAAGATCACAATTAAAGGTGATAAACCATTTAGATCCACGAAATTCATCTCTGTGATGAAAACTGCAAGCTATATAAGAAAAGGGTCTATAGTGTATTTGATTTCTATAATCACTAACACTAAAGGAAAAGAACTAAAAGACATTCCAGTAGTGTCTCAGTTTTCAGATGTATTTCCAGAAGAATTACCAGGACTACCGCCAGACAGAGAAGTTGAATTCAGAATTCACCTGCTACCAGGAACAACACCAATTGCCAAAGCACCTTACCGTTTGGCACCCGCAGAAATGCAGGAACTGAAGAAACAATTAGATGAATTGCTGGAAAAAGGATTCATACAGCCAAGTTCATCCCCATGGGGAGCGCCAATTTTATTCGTTAAAAAGAAGGACGGATCAATGCGTATGTGCATTGACTACCGTGAATTGAACAAGGTCACAATTAAGAATCGGTACCCATTACCGAGAATCGATGATTTATTCGATCAACTGCAAGGAGCTCGATTTTTCTCTAAAATCGATTTAAGATCAGGATATCATCAATTAAAGGTACAGGAAGAGGACATTCCTAAAACCGCATTCAGAACAAGGTATGGCCATTATGAATTTACTGTCATGCCATTTGGCTTAACTAATGCCCCAGCTGCATTTATGGACATGATGAACCGAATATGTAAGCCATATTTGGATAAATCCATAATTGTCTTTATAGATGATATTCTAATTTATTCTAAAAGCAAAGAGGATCATGCAAAGAATTTGCACGCACTTTTAAGTTTATTAAGAAAAGAAAAACTTTATGCTAAATTTTCAAAGTGCGAGTTTTGGTTAGAACGGGTACAGTTTCTTGGACACTTAGTCAATCATGAAGGAATTCATGTGGATCCCACAAAAAATGAGGCAATTACTAAATGGAAAACCCCTGAGTCACCAACCGAGGTTAGAAGTTTCTTAGGATTGGCCGGTTATTATAGAAGATTTATTCGAGATTTCTCTAGAATAGCCATTCCTTTAACTAAGTTAACCTGTAAATCCATTAAATTTGAATGGGGACCAAAACAAGAAGAAGCATTTAGAATTCTTAAACAAAGATTAACTAATACACCCATACTAGCATTACCAGAAGGAACTGAAGACTTTGTAGTCTATTGTGACGCTTCCAAATTAGGTTATGGATGTGTATTAATGCAACGCCAAAAGGTTATAGCTTATGTGTCTAGGCAACTTAAGAATCATGAAGAAAATTATTCAACCCATGATCTAGAATTAGGAGCTATAATTTTTGCCCTTAAGATTTGAAGACATTACCTTTATGGTAGTAAGTTTACCATATTCACTGATCATAAGAGTTTAAAGTATGTTTTCGGGCAAAAGGAATTGAATATGAGACAAAGACGATGGATGGAAATGCTTAGTGACTATGATTGTGATATCCAGTATCATGCAGGAAAGGCAAATGTAGTTGCTGATGCTTTAAGTCGAAAATATCATGAAAAGCCAAAAAGGGTACATTCTCTTAAATTAAATCTACAAGTATATTTAAATGATCAAATTAGAAAAGCACAAGAATCAGTAATCAAGGATGATACTGAAAAGCTAAAAGGTATGATTAAAGAATTAGAACAAGGAACAGATGGAATTTGGAGATTCCATAAAAAGAGAATGTGGATACCTAAATTAGGAAACCTACGCCATCGTATATTAGAAGAAGCCCATAAGTCCAGATATACAATGCATCCTGGAAGTGACAAGATGTATCAGGATTTAAGAAATAATTTCTGGTGGATAGGAATGAAAAAGGACATAGCAGCCTATGTTTCTAAATGTTTAACCTGTTCACAAGTTAAAGCTGAACATCAGAAACCCTCAGGTTTGTTACAACAACTAGAAATGCCAGTGTGGAAATGGGAATTAATAACAATGGATTTTGTTACCAAATTACCCAAAACAAGGAAAGGTAATGATACAATCTGGGTGATTGTAGATAGGCTAACCAAGTCAGCTCATTTCGTACCAATTAAGGAAACTTTTAGTATGGAACAATTAGCTAAATTATATGTAAATGAAATAGTTTCATTACATGGAATTCCTTTATCAATTGTTTATGATAGGGATAGCCGTTTTACCTCTCATTTTTGGTCAAGTTTCCAAAAGGCAATGGGAACCAAGTTAAATCTGAGCACAGCTTATCATCCTCAAACGGACGGACAAAGCGAAAGAACAATTCAGACGATGGAAGACATGCTTAGAGCTTGTGTAATTGATTTCGGAGGTAATTGGGACGATCACTTACCTTTAATAGAATTTTCTTATAATAATAGTTATCACACAAGTATCAACGCTGCACCATTCGAAGCACTTTATGGACGAAAATGCCGAACCCCAGTCTGTTGGGCAGAAATTGGGGAAAAGCAACTATCTGGACCTGAGATAGTACAAAAAACAACTGACAAGATCATTCAAGTCAAGGAACGACTGAAAGCAGCACGTGATCGACAGAAAAGTTATGCTGATAACAGGCGAAAACCATTGGAATTTCAAGTAGGAGACAAAGTATTATTGAAAGTCTCTCCTTGGAAAGGAGTAGTAAGATTCATCAAACGAGGGAAGCTAAGTCCCAGGTATATTGGACCTTTTAAGATTATTAGAAGAATAGGACCTGTAGCCTATCAGCTACAACTGCCAGAGGAAATGGCAGTAATACATGATCTCAAGAAATGTCCAGCCGATGAATCACTGGTAATACCTCTTAAGGATATAGAGATAAATGAACAACTCAAGTTTGTAGAAAGACCCCTACAGATTGAAGACAGGAAAGTCAAAAACCTCAAGCATAAGAGATTAGTTCTGGTCAAAGTGAAGTGGGACTCCAAAAGAGGACCTGAGTACACATGGGAGCTTGAATCTGAAATGCAGAAGAAATATCCACACTTGTTCCAGTAGATCTCGAGGACGAGCTCTAAAACAAGGTGGGGAGGATATAACAACTCTAAACCGACACCCTTATAAATTTTCCGACACCCTAATATATTTTAAAATATCCCAATATGTCCAAAAATACACCCCATACGTGAAAACGGATCCCGAATACCTTAAATACTATTAAAAATAATCAAAAATCAAGTTTTTGGGTTTGAGGCGGGCCGCGTAAGCCACACCTCAAACCTTACGCGGGCCGCGAGCAGTCGAGAACACGGTGACACCCGGTGATGACACGTGTCATCATCGTGGCAGGTCTAGTCGATGATCCGGACGAGCTAGGTCGTTGACCAGAGTTGACGCGGGCCGCGTAGGCCCTTGTCTTCCTTTACGCGGGCCGCATAGAACCCGAACTCAGCCCCTATAAAGCTGGAGTTTGGGCCTTCAGTCGAATTCGTCCAAAAGTTTCTTTCTTTCTCTCAATTTCACGTAGTGTGCATTATACACGGGTCTAATACCCCCCTAAATAACGAAGTTCTGCTCCGTTGTAAGTATCATAACCCCTGGATACGTATTAGATACTCTGCCCGATTGATCTAGGGTTCCGTAACGGCTGTCGTGGTTCTGCCCGACGTAGTCGTTGGAATGCCGTCTCGGGGAGAGTATTACTAATGTTAAAATGGGTTATTATAATAACACGTGTGCTTTTGTGTAAATTATAGATAATTCTCAGGAAACCCTAAAGGATAATCTAAGACAGCAATGTGAGTAATCTCGCTTTTGTTAACTGTTTTTACAAAACCTCACACGATTAATTATATATTAAACAGTTATTGAGTATTTGTAAGGATACAATTATCGTGGGTATGTTGGGGTTTTGTATACAAAATTTGTTACTGGAGGGGTAACATTTCCACAAGTCGGGTCTGACAGTAACACGGGTGATAATTGATATGACTTGGAAACAAATTTAATTGCGAGACCGCCCTCAATACTGTACAATGGTTTTTATTTAAACTTGATTAAACTGGGATTCACTCACCAGTATTTCCCACTGAAAAATGTTTTTTTAACACGTTTCAGATAACAAACTGTGAAAGCCAAATAGAAGCCAGCTGGACAGCACTGAAGGTTTGGAAAAGTGGCAATAAAATTACCCAAAATAAAATAGATGTTTTTAGTAAATAAAATAGGATTTATTCCTATGAAATTGTGTGTATTGCAAACTTGGGTTTTATCCCATGTGTTTAATATTATGAAAATGTAGTATTTTACTCTGATAAAATATTTCCTAACTACGGTCCTGATGTAAATTCCGCTGCCAAAATTGAATAAACACGCGATACCACCGAAACTGGCTCGCGGCCGCCCGTTCCTGAGGATTAGGGATCGGGGGTTGCGACAACGATTGAACTCCTGATGAGTTTTCTAAAGAAATTGAGTTCCCTAAAGGTAAATCAAAACATCTTAATGATGTAATTCTTGTGCACCAATGATCATACATAGAAACTTGTACCCAGTGATTGTGATATCTCAATAGATAGTGTACACGCATGGTACAATATGGATTTTGAAGATAAAAGCAAGTGTTTATGACATTTTGCATATGATATAGATATCTCTGTGTTATATGGGTAAGTTTATGTAGCAAAACTCATGAAGAGTGAATGCACATGTATATTTGGATAAGATGGGCAGAATTCGCTCATGGATTGATAATGCCAGAAGCATTGATATAAAAACCTCAAGAACGTACTATATGAAGTTGACAAAATACGCATGGGCTAAAATAGTTGGGTCGAGTGTTGTACAACTCGAGATATTCGCATAAAGAGGGATATAAGTTTGATTAAATTAGCCATGTTCTATGAACATTCTACTTTTAAAAGTTCACTATAATCGCAATTTACAGTAATGATGTCTAGGCATCATTGAGAGAAATTATCGAGCTTTTAGAGGGAGGATTTTTGAATGACCTTGGCACGGTCTAATTATTACTCGAACTGCAGTTCGAGTATACATGTAATTATATTTTACTAATCCCGCAAGTACATCTAGAAGATGATGTTTGGATATTTTAGTATGGACATAGTTGAACCTTAAAGTATGTTAAAGGTTGTTAAGTCATTTGTTATAAGAAATGCCTATTATCATCTCCTACCAAAGTAGAGATTCTCATTCTAGAAGTACCATCGTTAAATGCATAAGTGCATTAAAATGTTTTGCTAGCTATGTATGGTTATAATATCTTTCACTTGAGCTTATTGTCATGATATAACCTTTGTCAAGCGAAGAGACATTGGAATGAGTTCAAATAAATATTTCAGGTATAAACGATATTTGGTTATATTTTACTAACCCATCAAAGCTAGTTTGGTTAGTCTTGTAGATGCAGGAATGTAACAAAACACAGTCGTGGACATATGATAATTTTTTTGGAAGGAGGCACCTAAAGTCTCGTTAGAAGATTATACAACATTGCTCAACGTAAAGGATTGCACATTAAGGGATCAAGCGACAAATCATTCGCTACAAAAGCTTTATTCGACTTTCAAGGAAGATGGACACACGTCACTTAAAGGATACATGTTAAAATGAGGGGAAGACTTATTTAAGTTGCACTCTTTTTCCCTTGAGTAAGTTTTGTCCCATTGGGTTTTCTTAGTAAGGTTTTTAATGAGGCAACACACCTGATCCAAAAGTATCAGGGGGAGAAAATACGCGTTGCACTCTTTTTTCCTTAACTATGGTTTTATCCCACTGGGTTTTCCTAGCGAGGTTTTTAACGAGGCAGCATCACCAAGCGTATTATAAGTATAATATATTATTTTATCACGTGGATAGTCAAGGGGGAGTGTTATGAATTATTATATATTTATTGTGTGACTATCCACTTGTGTTATGACTCTCCATATACTTAACTCCCATCTCTCCATATACTTAACTCCCATCTTGTAAGCCTATAAATAGAGGCATATGTAATCCATTTTAGACATCAATAAGATATCCATTTTCCCCAATCTCTCTTTCTATCTCTATAATGTTAATAGGCTAGTTGTTACACAACATTTGCATCCTTAAGAGTTTTTTAATGGAAAGAGGTGGAAAGAAGCTGAAAAAGATTTATGCTTAGTTTTTTTAATGAAATGAAGGGAAAAGAAGCTGAGATATATTTACATTTCTGAGTATGGATGAGCAATTTGGTATCAGTGCCGGAAAATACCGATATTGGACCATACCGTACCAATCGAATTTCGGTACTAATTCGATAGCCATATTTGACGTTTTTTCGGGATTAGTACTTTTGGTTCGGTACGATAAGATATTTTACCGACAATTTACCTTCGAATATCGTACCGGGCATTTTTCGTGCCGGTATCGATACCCATTTTTTCGAATTTCGGGATCGGTACTTTCTTAATGATCACATCCCCACTTCTGAGTTTTTTATTAGAAAGAAGTAGAAACACGAGAAAGAAAGATTTTTAATACTCTCCCATGCTAACTTTTCTCCCGAAATTGGTGGATTTTGAGAGAAAGGGAGATTTCCTCATAACATTCCACCTAGATCTTTGCCAAAAACTTTATTCCCCCTCCTCCCCAACCCAACACGAAACCATATATCTTTTATTCCTCTTTCTTTTATTTCCTAATTCCATTTCCTTAATTTCGTTTTCCTTTCTTTTCTCCTCTTGATTCCCTTTTCTTATTTTGCTTTCGTTTATTAAACTCGAGAACACAAATGCTAGTGACAAAGGGGTTTCAAGGGGCAGACGTAGTGGGGTCTAAGAGCATAAGGCAGAACCAGGAAGTTTTTGGGCAATATCGGGTGCATTTGAGGTTGATGGTCGTTTCCCTTTATATATATATACCGGACGGGCGTTATGGTTCTCTTAATACTTCCTCATCATCTTAGTCGTTGAGGTTAATTTGACAACGTACATCTGACCCACATGTGCTTTGTTCCTTTAACTCCAAAGTGTTTATTATTTTGAAGATCGACTAATTTCCAGCATCAATGCCCATTTTGAGGAGTACATTACAATTTCCCATATCGGTAAAAGGGAAAACAGCCTGACATGGTCCACCAATATCGAGCAGTAACCAACTTTAAAATATTGGCTTCACTGGAACTGCTTTTCTGATTGTTGTAAAACTTGTTATAAATATCGTTAAACTTCATGATTTTAAGCCTCATATCCCTTCACTTCAAGCACAACATTTTTGAGGTTTCCTAGGTGAGTCAAAATCCACCACATCAATCCTCTATTTATCAGCATTACCCTAAACCCTAACCTAACTAGTTAAATTAGGGTCCAAGTTAAGTATTAATTCTAGCCCAATATGCTTAGATAATCAGACCACTATTTAATTTTTTTTTTGAACGGTGAACTTCAATAAAACGGCTAGTCCTCAAAACGAGGACCGCCAAGAAAACGATTACAACATATACAATGGGAAAACAGCCCAATCCTTCCACATAATAGAGTTAAACCTAGATCGATTCTTAAGCCATAAAAAAGAAAGGGATTTAACTAAAGCCACAACATCGGCTACCTTACGCGTAGTGTTGTCAAAGACCTTTTTATTTCTAGCATTCCAAATCGCCCAACATGTCGTCATTACAATCCCCCTTATAACTTTCTTCGCCCACTTTGGCCCTTGCACATTCTTGTAAAACTTGAGCAAATCTTTAATGTCCATAATCATAACATAGTCGAGTTTACACCATTTCCGAATAAGGATCTGTTAGGATCGGAGGCTCTCATGATTGTGTTTGTTTGTATGATTTGAACAATTTATGAATATGAAAAAAATGTAAAGTGCAGCGGAAATGAATAACAAACTTTGTGAACACAATCAAAGGAGAAAATAGTTTGATAAATATTTGCTTTTCATAGAGTCAAAAGATTACAATTCAAAGCAAAAGATTACATTGCAAGCTTACAAACTAAGCTCCCCCTCAGCCTGATACTACAGTGGTTGGTTGCACAAGATGAAAGGATTGAATTGAGGAGAAGAACTCACTCAAAACAATCAAATGTAACAGTACAGAGTACTGTTCCATTTATAGACAATCCAAACTACTGAGGCATCTCAGCTGACGTCACCATGAAAGCGACGTCTAACAGTCTAACAACCTGTATCTACTGTTCTTATACAAAAACTGCTAAACCTAACCACTGACTATACATAAAACAGATGATATACTAAACTACTGCTCTCTCTTTATGTCAGTGCTTTCCTCAAGGTTGATCAGTCCTTGATTGGGCAGTGCTTTGCCATTAGTAGATTGTACCAGCAGTGCTTAGTTCTCAGCAGTCTTCTGGCTTCATCAGTAGTTCTGAATAACAGCAGCAGTTGTATCCGGGCAGTGGATGTAAGACCATCAGCTGTTATAATCACTCTCAAGGGAGAAGACTTAGTGTAAACAATTGCTTATTGTGGATCCACTGTTGTGATCCGGTTTTGGCTTTCATTATCTGTTCCTCTGGTAGGGTTCAATCCCAACAATCTCCCCCTGGAACAGATAATGCCAAAACCCTTCATTATTTTGGATCTTTATTCCTCATCAGCAGTTCCCTTGCTTGTCTTTTAAATTCTTCTTCAAATTCTTTGGAACTTGTGTCATCCTCATCCCTGCACAATGAAAGTTCAAGGAGATCCTGCAAATCTTCAACAATAAGGCCTAGTGCTTCTTTCCTTGATATATACTTCATCTCACCATTGGATCTGACCAGGGTCAATACATGGGTCTTTTGATCAGAGAGCCACTTTAGTATTTTTGAACCAAATGGGTTTCTTGGGAGAGATTTATTTCCTGATGAGCTTGGAGATTTTGGCCTTGAGAAAAATTGTAAAGCAGTATCCTGAACTTCAGACATTCGTTTAAAAGCCTCTTCTATAACTTCATTTGCTGCAGCTATGTCTTCTGCAGTTTCTAGTTCAATCAGCTCTTGTCTTTCTCTTTGTTCAAGTTCAGTGTCTGTGATATCTGCTGCAGGTTTGGTTAATACCTTTTTAAAAAGGTTTTGAAGTTTTACTGAGCTATCTTCTTTTAGATCCATTTTCTTGATGGTATCTGTGAAGTACTCAGCTTCCTTTTCTTTTTCTTCACTAGTCAACAGTTTTCCTTTCTCTTGGTTTATCACAAGACTCGGGTTATCTGTTGATGTGAGCAGTGTTTTAAGAGCATCCAGCCTCTGTTCCATCTTGTTGTAGTCAGGCCTTTTAGAAGTGCCTGTGACTGTTATCTTTCTTTTCTTCAGTCGTTCATAAGCCTCATCGGTATACTGCTTTGTCCATTTTGCTATGGCTTCAGCAGTATCCACTTTAGCATCTATCAATTCCTGTTTCTTCTTTTTGTATTCAGAAGTAAGATCAGCAATTAGCTTTTTGTACTTGTTCCAATTTGGAGCTGTCTTCTTCTTACTTGGATCATTTTTAACCCTTTCAATCCTGCTTGCTTCATGCTTCAAGGCAACCAGTGGCCACTCTTCAAATTGGTTTTCTTCAGCTTGATAGAATTTTTCTTTCATTATATATGCAAGATATTCTTTTCTCATTGCTTTTCGTTGATCTGTCTTTTCTTTGATCAGACCTTGTGCATAGTCTTCCATCAGCTTGACTTTTGTGAGCAAAAATTTAAATTTTACAGAAATGGCTTCATCACCTTGATCTTTGCATTCGAGTTTAGCTCTGATCTTTGCTTGCCTTGCTTTCATCTTGAGATATTCATCCATGTCTTCTGGGACTACGAAGCCAATGAGAGAGGGAAATCTTCTTTTTGAAGGATCTTATTCGGTGTAAAATTGTCTCATCTCATTTTTCACATCATCTAGTTCCAGTGGATATTTAGCAGCGACAGGATCATATTTTTCATCAGTTGGCTGAGTAGTTTCTCTTTTTCTTTTGTGAAGCTTTATGGATGAAGAGGGTTTTGGTTGTGATGTAGGAATGATAAGAGCAGTGGTGGATGATTGACTAACAGCTGTTGAAACAACTAGTGTTTCAACCTCTGTTGTCATTACAACTACTGATGTGTCAGTAGATGTCTTCTGCTTATGAGCAGGGGTTGAAGGTGGTGAGGTAGTTTTTGATGGTGGTGATGGTGGTGGTGAATCATTATCAGGAATGAAAACTCTTCTCCTTTTTATTGTAGGAGAGGCTGATGATGTCGTTGGTGGATCAGTGGTTTGAATGGTGGACAGTGTCTGACTAACAGCTGTTGGAACAACTGGTGCTTCAACTGCTGTTGTCAATACAACAGATGTTGTAACATCTGCTGTCTTCTACTTTATGGCAGGAGGCATTGGTGGTGATATGATTGTAGATGATGATGGTGGTAGAGCAGTGGTTGTGATGATGTGTGATGAGGTGGCAGCTGTTTGGCTACTGCTAGCAGTTTTTGTAACTACTGCTGTATCAGCTGTTTGGATGGAAGTTTGAGATTTTGACCCTTTTGAGGATTGAGATGTCTGTTTTTCTTGTTCTGGTTCAACATACAGGCCATCTTCAATTCCCTTTTTCTTCAACTGGATTTTCTCTCCCTTTTTGGCATTATCTGGAAGGGGTTTATCCATGAAGAGGATAGTTGAAGGAACTTTTTCACCATGGGCAGTCTTTTGTATGTTGGCCTTTATAGCCTTGATGTCTGCTTGAGTATCTTTAAATCTTGACTCCACCATGTTTGTCAGCATTTTTATATGCCTTTCATGCTGCTGATCAGCTGTTTGTTTTTGTTTTTCTAGTAAGGGTTGAAAAAGATTCCAGAGCTCATTTGCGGCAAGTGCTTGTGGTGGAGCAGGTGTTTGAGGTGGAACAGCAATGGATTGTGCTTTTTGAGCTTTTAACAGCTGTTGCACCATATCCTTTATTTCAGCAACTGAGGTTTCCAGTTTTTCAACTCTTCCCGTCAATTCCTGGTATTTTGAATCATCACCCACTTTAATGGGATCATCTGAATCCCCACCTGCAGTGGTTGTATCAATGTGTGACTTAGGAACTAAGTCCCAAAAATCACCCATTGATGCCCCTTGTTCTTGGTACTGGGGACTTCTTTCTTCAGCACTTGATAAACCTTTGATGGTACCAGTGGTTAGAATCAACTCACTGGTGGTTACCGATGGTGCTATGGAAGAAATTGCCTTCAAGGGAGTCTTATTAATGAAACAACTATCCAACTGAAGATCTGTTGATCCATCAGTTGTAGTTGCTGCTCCACTTGAACTACCACCGAGAGTTACTTGTAACTCAGGGGGTGTAACCTCCTCAGTTGTTGCTGGGATAGCAGAGGTATAAGCATCAGACCCAGTCACTTGTTGGAGTGTACTCTCTTTGATGAGTGATTGAGAGGAACTGGTTTGTGTCTGAGCTATATCAACTGCATGCAACAAAGGTAGCATGGATTGTGGTAATATTATTGGTGAGGGTATGGGTGTTGAAAGAGACATGTCCTTGGGATCAGGACTGAGGAAGATGGATCCGATTGAATCCAGAGCTTCATATTGTGGGGCCCCTGTGCTTACATCCTGATCCTTTTGTGAGGATGCAGGAGGAGTATGAGGCAAAGGTGGAGATCTTTCTACCAACTGCTGTGAGGAAGTAGCAGCAGTGGTTTGTGGTGACATTTGTGTTGTCACTGGCATTTGCTCTGGGATCTCATCTTCCAGAGTTGCCTTTGTTTTGGGTTTGGGGGGCTTTCTGGATGTTTTCTTTTTGGTCTTTTTGGTAATAGCAGGTGTGGGTTTCAAAGCAGTGGTAGTGCTGCTATGATCACCTGGAGCAGTAGGCTCAGCAGCAGATGTCTGAGGAGCAGTGGTTACTGCTAAATTCTGCTCAGGCACCTCTGCTTTTGTTTTTATTGGTGCCATCATTCTAGAAAATGTTTCAGTTGTTAACCCTTTTATTTGAAAATGGACACCCTGTTTAAGCAAATTTTCATTTTCTTTTTCAAATTTTTGTTTAAAATAATAGCTTAAAAATCTCGGAAAAAGTAAAAATGCTTTGCTATCAACATTTTTCACCAAGTCATTAAAGATTTCCTGGGAATAGTTGTAATTTTCATTCTTCAAAATAGCATATCCCAGACATTGAATCTTTAATGGTATTTCGTTAAACGCTGTTGTTTTATTTGAAACACACATCAAAAGTGTGTGAAATAAGAACCTTGGTGCAGAAGGGAAATAACCTTTTTGTAAGGTATCTACCTTTGATTGTTCTGCATATCCCCTTTTCAGAAAATCAGCTTTTAACTGGTTTTTATCAAAGGAAGTTTTACCTTTCTGATCATCGAGTTTGAAGACTTCTGAGATTGATTGTGGAGTGATTTGAATCGCTTTACCCTGTATCGAGGAGTTGATGGCTACTACTTTATCGTCTTGTTTCTCAAGCGTAGCATTTTTCCAGAACTCTCTCTGGGTTTGCAGGTAAATGGGAGCGTCTGCTGTTATCAAAGTTTTGTACTTTGATTCAGATAAGGTGTCAATGATGGAATCGAAGGTGTGGTTGTTTGTGGGTTTTGTGAGTAAACCCACATAGTTATGAGGAGATTTGTATGGTATTTCAACGGATTCAGCGGCCGTTTGAGCGACCTCTTTGGTAGATGATGGTGATTTTGATTTTGATTTTGCTTTTGATTTCGTCATTTTGATGCGGAAGAATAGAGAATGATTTGGGATGAAGGGTTAGAAACTGCTTTGAGAAGAGAATTTTAGAATTCAATTCGACAGTGTAAAACCCTGTTTGGGGGTTTTGATCAGGGTTTTATTAAAAAATGATCGCTGACGTGGCAGCGGTTATTGAGATCTGATGGCTAAAAACTGACCACGTGTCAACCTCTGATGATATGGATGAAGAATGGAGGACAGTTGTTTTGAGAGCCACTGATGAAGCAAACATCAGTGGTTACAACGGTAATAAAGTGACAGTGGATGATTTTCACTATCAGTGGATAAGACGCTGATTTTGAACATCAGTGCTTGCCAAGAAAATGAAAGGTCAGTGGTTGACTTTCAGCAGTGGATAGTAATTAGAAAACAGATATTTGAACAAAACAGTGGTTAAGGGTAAGATAATGGTAATGATTTGAAAGACCAGTATGTCAGCAACTGTTTTGAGAATTTTCATTCAAGGTTTTGCTACATGTCAATTACACATTTTGAAGCTTTTACAACTCCTTGACAGTGGTTTAGTACCCCAGATGATGTAAACTTTTTACTAAGGCTACTCATTCTTGCTATAATATTTAAATTAAGACAAGAGTATCCCAGTAGTTCAAGGTCTATTGTCAATCAATCTCTGATCCGTTTTAAGACAAACTTGAATTAGATATGACCTTGACACTTGTACCAAATTCCTTTTGATCTGTTTTGAGGAGAATATAGCCAACAAAAATAAAGGTTATACATCCTGACAGGAGACTGAAACTTTTACTATCAAAACCCAGTAAAAGTTCAAAATATATTATTCCTTTAAAAAAATGAAGAATAATATATCCAGCTATAACCGAGAGAATCCTTTTACAGAAAAAAAATAAAGGATTTTCTGAAAACAACACTAAAAAGAATCTGGTATAATTTTCTCTGAAGCCCCTAATCATATCTATCTCAAGCTTATGAAAATGATCAGTGGTTTGACAACAGTGGTATGAAATTTTAAATATATTTTGACCACTGTTTGGTATCATTCTTTTGTTGATTGATTGACAATAAACAAATGAGGACACAAGATCACATAAGTTTTCGAAAACCCTGATGTAGATTTTGTTACTATGTGATGATTCTGAAAATTTGTCTAGTTCTTTTGAAAGCTTATTCACTGGAAATACCATGGTTACCTGAACCTTTTCCTGAACCAATGACTGCACACAGTTGCTTTGATGACCATTTTTACCCCAACTTTTGACTCTAAAGTGTTTTATGTTTATACTCTTTTCTTCTGACTTCAAAAGTTTTGAGATAAACACACTTCTGAGTTTTTGTGACTTTTCTTCTTCCCTTTTTACCCTTCCCATTCATAAGTAATGAAATACTTACTGGGAGGTTTTATTGAAGGAATACTTTAATCCAGAATCATTTTGCAGTAATGTTTTAAGAGATTAAGCCATATTTATAGAAATTTTTTGACCAATCTCACATTACATATGATACGGACTATCTTGACTCCCGTTTTCTTAATGTATTTCAACAGAGTTAATTTGTTCCTTTTGAGGATCTCAACCTTTTTTCAACACATAAGATCTAATGACTAAAGTTTTAATTTCCCTTTTTTTACGTTAGCAAAAACACTAATGTTTTATGAACATAGGCTTTTGTTAAGCTGAGGTTCATACTTTAGCATCTAAATATAGTGACATCACAAGTTTCATAACAACAATTGAAATCAATTTTGAAAATAAGAAATAATCCCATAGTTTAACATATATGTTTTCAGATCTAAAAACCATGAGTGTCTTGTGCATGAAATCACTTGTTGTGTGAGATTTGTGTGTCATATGACATCTTGGTTGATTTACAGAGTTTTTGAATAACCACTTTGAGCATGGTTTTCTCGGCACTCTGTTTTTCAACTAAATGCATCCAACCTTAGTATCAATGAATTATGAGCCGAACTGTTATGTCAAATTGATTGTTAGATCGAATTTGACTGTCCAAGCTCTGATACCAATTGTTAGGATCGGAGGCTCTCATGATTGTGTTTGTTTATATGATTTGAACAATTTATGAATATGAAACAATGTAAAGTGCAGCGGAAATGAATAACAAACTTTGTGAACACAATCAAAGGAGAAAATAGTTTTATAAATATTTGCTTTTCATAGAGTCGAAAGATTACAATTCAAAGCAAAAGATTACATTGCAAGCTTACAAACTAAGCTCCCCCTCACCCTGATACTACAGTGGTTGGTTGCACAAGATGAAAGGATTGAATTGAGGAGAAGAACTCACTCAAAACAATCAAATGTAACAGTACAGAGTACTGTTCCATTTATAGACAATCCAAACTACTGAGGCATCTCAGCTGACGTCACCATGAAAGCGACGTCTAACAGTCTAACAACCTGTATCTACTGTTCTTATACAAAAACTGCTAAACCTAACCACTGACTATACATAAAACAGATGATATACTAAACTACTGCTCTCTCTTTATGTCAGTGCTTTCCTCAAGGTTGATCAGTCCTTGATTGGGCAGTGCTTTGCCATCAGTAGATTGTACCAGCAGTGCTTAGTTCTCAGCAGTCTTCTGGCTTCATCAGTAGTTCTGAATAACATCAGCAGTTGTATCCGGGCAGTGGATGTAAGACCATCAGCTGTTATAATCACTCTCAAGGGAGAAGACTTAGTGTAAACAATTGCTTATTGTGGATCCACTGTTGTGATCCGGTTTTGGCTTTCATTATATGTTCCTCTGGTAGGGTTCAATCCCAACAGGATCCAAACTCCAAACACAAAACCACAGTTTACGAACACATGGGCACAGTCCTCATCATCCACATCACATAAAGAACATGTTGTAGCCGATATAAAATTTGCCTCCTTTGAAGTGCAAGCCGGGTCGGAAGACGATCCATTTCCACTCACCACATATGAATGCTAATTTTGAGAGGGACCCAAGATTCCCAATTGAAAAGTCGTGTCCGGTGATTGTTTCGGTCTTTCCTCATCAGTTTTTTGGCATCAGCGATTGTAAAGTGAGGATTTCCTTCTACATCCCACATCCACACATCCTTATTTCCTGCAATAGAAACCATGGTGTAACACCTCTTAAAATCGTGTCTAATAATGTGTTGACACGTGTCCCTAATCCTAGCTATGTCAATCATTGACCAGGAGGGACATTATTGCCAAACAGTGAAAACTTTGAATATGCAAGGACTAAAGGTGTCAACATGCTTAAACTAAGCCTCTGAGTGACCTTATACGGTATTCGTATTCTTTTAATAAGCCACTTGTTGGATAAACGAAACCGTTTGCAATATAATTCAAAAGTTGTGCATCGAAGGGTTAAAAGCGTCAACATGTTAATTCTTACCTCTGAGTGACCTTTTAACGAATCTGGAATGTTATGATGTTTGATCACACTCTTGGGAATACTTATATTGCCCGTCTAGAGCTTTTATGCCGTTAAACGGTAATACGCACAAGTTTGCGCGTTAGAAGGGTTTAAAGTGTCAACACGTTTAAATTATACCTCTGAGTGACCTTTTGACGAACCCGGAGCGTAACGATGTTCGGTTATACTTCCAAGAATACCTACAACCTAACTTGAAGGGCCAAAAGTGCTAAATATGAAAGTTATATCAAGTTAAAAGGTAAAGGGGCTAAATGTGTCAACATTTAAAATGGTTTTGCTGATCCGGGTGAGTGTCGCGGGCCGCGTAGATGTGGGCCTGGGCGTTCGCGGGCCGCCAGGAACCTGTATCTGCAGATTATTATTATTTTTAATTGATTTTCTTCCTTGTTCTCCAAACAAACCACCCTTACTCACATAATTTGATACTAGGGGCTTGCTAATTGTTTTTAAAACATGGTATACACATGTTACAATCCTAATAATACTTGGGGAACACACAAGACACTTGTAATCATCCTAGTTCATCTCAAAAACTATAAAGAGAGGTCATCCTCAACCATTTCATTTGCACCTCTTCTCATTCTATTCTACTTCCTGGAGATTCCTGACCTTAAGGAAGCTCATTTTTAGTAGAAAAGATTGCTAGGACCCTTTGTAAGTGTTCCTAGCCACTAGTTTATGTTTTATAGGCTTTTTAGCCAAAAGTCAAGCGTTATCGTAATAACGCTTTGACTTTTAGTAAGACCTTAAAAGGTCAAGCCATTGTTCGCAACGAACATGGCTACGTGATCGTAATTAGGTAGGTGTTAATTCCTAAAAAGGGCACCTCCTAAGAATCACGTTTGCTTGGTCAATTGACGAGTCAAAGTAATATTAATTTAAAAAGTCAATGGGTCAGATTTTAAAATAATTGTGATCTGAGTTTAAGAGTGTTCTAAAATATGTTTTATCACTTAAACAACTTGGTAATAGTTATTAGAAGCTGGTCATGACATCAGATTTCATAAATCTTCGCATAAATCGTCATTTAACGACTTTAACGGCGTTTAGGCACGTAGTATGGTTTTAAACCATATGTGTGAACCAAGACTTGTTACCTACTGATTTTATAAACCATTTTAAATGTTTTTACAGTAGGTATAAGTTATGAACTCAGAATCCCAAATAATGTCTCAAAACTATGTGTGAAATGACCAAAATGCCCCTGCGATGCATAGTTTGGTCATAAAGCATAAACCACACATGTATTTGATATCCTACTGATATGATATCATAATTTAAACATTTTTACAGAATGTTTATGACCATGACATCAGTTTACTCGCAAGCTCCTTTTATAAATTGTAAAATTACCAAAATGCCCTTATAAGGCATGGTTTGATTTTAAAACCTTATCGGGCATACAAGTTGATATCCTACTGATATTATAACTTGTTTAAAGTGTATTGGCATATGGAACTTGTTCATGACTCATCCGATTACCCGTTATCGCTTATACGCGTACGATTAGACTTACGTAACTAGTTTACATAAGTTTACCGAAAAGGGGTTTAACCTTATCGTTTTGATCTCAAAATCCAGAATGTATTATGTTTACCCATCTTATACAAGTCCTAGTACTTGTTGGGTTTAAACCACATTCTATTCGGTATACGCTTAATCTAGCGAACCTATTCTTAAGTATCGGGTTATGTCTAAAGGAACTACCTTTGGCCCGTATACATTCTAACAGATAATAAATCTATTCATTCCAGACTATAGTACCCCCCCAGATAATTGGACTTGGTTCAATATACTTAGACTTGCGGCTTTTTGCCAAATATAGTCTTATTGATTGGAAGCTAGCAAAAAGGTAAATATTCTTGACTTATTTTAGTGTAAACTTGGGATGGCAAATATGCCTCTTGGGATGGTTATTACACAAGTAAGTCGCCTATGATTGCGCAAAAGTGTATGAATACGGTTTTATTCCGATTACTTGATAATTACTGTTATTGGGGGTTATTGATACTATGTCCGGACAACCCAATGGGTTAATCAAGCATATAATCTTGTAACAAGAAAAATCCCAAGATATATTTAAAAAGATTACCTACGGGTTATCTATATGTATAAAACTCTTTTTGAAAAACTATTTTTCCAAATAGTCAGTTAATTGTATTTACCAGCTTTGGCTGACGTATTTTCAAAAGATTGAACAGCAGGTACCAAACCTTATTATAGGCTGGGATTACGGGTCGGCTAGAATGAAGGCTAAGAAATTTGCACACCTGATGCTTAAGGCCTATGATGTCTAAAGCTCTGTTTATTTAGATCCTGCATGTGGGCTTGTATCGAACGCTTGTAATACTTTTATACATTCAAGCTTTATTTTAATAATTTCAATCCAATACTTCCGCTGCATATTATTATACTGTGATAACTGTTATCCAACCGTCACGTGTGTACCCATCCGGGCCCACCGGAAATCGGGGTGTGATAGGTTGGTATCAGAGCTACAGTTTGAGTGAATTAGACACTAGCCCTTAGTGTCTAATCTCAAATATCACAAATGCAGATTCCTTTAAAAAAAACTCCGAGTCTAGACCTGAATATAAGACTACTCTTAATCTATATAGTAGTTACTGATTTTTACCGCCAAGACGTCGTGGACCAGATGAAGAATCTGTGATGGGTCGCGGACTCAATGATCTTTACCTTTGAGTAGCTTGAAGTTCCACATGGTGAACTATCTATGCTTTGGAGACGATGACACCTGTACGAGGATGCTAAACCTCACCATCTGATAAATCTTTTGATATTTCTATGATATCCTAATATCATTTATCCAAAGTCTATCATATTTGATAAGACATTCTGGTGATGTATCACCAGCTGATTGAAACAACAACAATATTGGAAAGCGGTATCATGGCAATGTTATGTGTGCACTTTGCACCAAAATTTCTATTCTTCAATTCAAATGTTCTCCCATTTTAGAGAATAAGCAGAAGAAGAAATCACTTTCTCTGATTCATGCTTAGAGCATATAGTTTCGAGTCTTCGAGCTCGATTAATTCAAATCCATCCGGATATATATTATATTATATAAATTCGGAAACTTTCGCCAGTAAATTTCTCCAACTGGAGTACGACAATGATTTTTATTTCATTGATTTTTAGCAACTACGAATGCCAAACTTAGTTTGATGGAAGCGCCATATGATAATTGGCAGTATCCTAGTGTGTCCCATAGATTGCTTTCATGCCTGGCCAGTATGACAGTTTAATGCATGGAACCACTAAGATCTCCCAACGGTCATATTGTACCGATATTGGCTAATAGTAAGCATCTAATATAATTTGGCGATATTACAGCCATAAGAAGAATCATTGATTTTATGGAGCCCATTTTATGATTTTTCCTTCTAATAATATGAAGGTCACATTTATTGCTCCTACCTTATCAAACAGATCTCTTGCTTGCGCAATAGACGAAGGCCAAAAAGCACATGTTCCCACTAATGAGTGGTTGAAATAGTGCAAGATGTTCGTCCAAATATGAGATGACTCATCCCCAATTCTCCTGATAAGGAGAGGGGTATATTTATAAACGGTGTACTTTATTGAGCCGTACCATATACAGTGTATTTATTGAGCTGTATTATATATGCTGTACTATATTGAGGCGTATTCCCGAATATCCCATGTGGAGAAAAGGTATATTTATAAACGGTGTACTTCATTGAGCCGTACCATATACAGTGTACTTTATTAAGCTGTATTATATACGCTGTACTTCATTGAGGCGTATCCCCATGTCTCCCGATAAAGGAGAGGGGTATATATTTAAACGGTGTACTTTATTGAGCCGTATCGTATACACTGTACTATATTGTTAGTGCAGTATGTCTATCGCCTCCGTCATCTCAAGTCGTAGCTGAAACTGATTAATTCTAGACTATATTGTAATATCTAGTTACTAAAAGGCAAGGTGGCATAATTGTAAATAAGGAGAGTCTCCTTATAACCTTGGCCTATAAATAGAACCATTAGGGTTCTCATTTGAGACTTTTGCCACTTTTGCTCATTTGCTACATTTGAGAGATCTAGTTCTAGAGAGAGAAACTAGAGAGAGAAAGTGCAAAAGAGGTGATTCAAGTGATTGTACGATTTCAGATCTTATATAGAATCACAGTTATATTACTGTTCGTGTGTTTCGGTCTTGCTCGTGCACGGATTCCGCACGTCGCACGAGTCGGTTCGCAATCGTTCGGAGTCAAACCGGTCCTAACAAGTGGTATCAGAGCAGGAGATCGATTGCTCAGATCATTCACACGATTTCGCACAGGATTTCATCAATTTCAGATCCAAAATCGCATCAGAATTGAGCAATTTCTTCATCTTTTCATATTTTCACGTTTCTAACTGAAAAACGCAAAATTAAACAAGATTTTACGGTTAAAATCGGCTATAATTTGGATATGTTGTGCGAATATACCTGATCTAAAAGCGTACAAAGTTTCAAATCATAACTCTAAGTCATTTGTGAGAAAATTAGATTTTTGTGGTTCGAAAATGTTGAAAGTTGTTGCTGTTCACCGCACGGATGGCAATCCGTGCGGATAACAAATCCGTGTTGACCGTAGTTGACTATCCGGACGGATAATATTCTCGTGCGGACAACTTATCCGGGTTGACCGTTGTTGACTATCCGGACGGATAATATTCTCGTGCGGACAACTTACTCGGGTTGACTGATTATTTGACCATTCGGAGGGACACCTGTCCGAGCGGATAACAATACACGTCACCAATAATCCTTGTCTATCACACTTAGTCAACATTTTCAGCTTGTCAGTCAACATATTCGGTGAGCATGTGAAACATTAAATTCAATCGGTGCTTTTAGTTTCACGAGAATCTGATTAAAAGTCTGATAGCCCATGTGCTAGTGCATGTGAAGTTGATATTGAATAGTTATCACGTGATCATCTTTGCCCAAGAATAGTTGTCTGTATTACATGTGAACAATTGCACGTGATTTGTCCTACAACTTTGTCGATATGCATGTGATATAATGGCTTTCACGTAAAGGTTTTTGTCTTGTTGCAAGTGAGTTTGTTGATTCATTGAAGTCAAAGAAGTCAACTTCATCCTCACGAATCCCCACTCGTCCGGATCACTACTCGTGCGGATAACTCAGCCACCCGGATCCCCATCCGGATCTCCATCCGAACGGATCTTCATCCGGATACTGTCCCACCCGCACGGATAGCAATCCGCTCGATCGGCAATCCGTGTCACGGAATTTCATCTAAAACAATTGACTTGTGTCGACTCATTCGTTCGAGTATTTGTACAATCAAGTTGTTTGATAATAATTGAACTAATCTTGTTTGTTTATATTCAGGTGATTCAAGATGGATAAAATGTTTGATGAACAGGAAAACGAGAATCTTAAAAATTTAAACGTTTGGACTTCTGGATCTTGGATTGATAAGAAGAATAAGAAGGATGTTTGGATTAAAAGATTCAAAAATTTCTTATGCATGAAACATGAATCTTTGGAACAGTTGGATAGACGTTTTGATGAATTGATTGATAAGATAGATAGATATGAGATAAAGTTTTCAAATGCTGAAAAAATTTCAAAATTTGCTGATGCATTACCTCTAGAATGGGATGAATTTTTAAGTGAACTAAAAAGGGATGCTAGTTTCTCAAAGCTTCATTATAGAGAATTCATCAATAAGCTTAGAACACATAAGTTTGATAAAGAAAAAAGAAAAGAAGAGTTGATGAATGAAATAAAAAGGGACTTAGAAAAGATAAATTTGGATGTGATCATTGAAATGAGAAAAAGAGTCTCTATGTGTCTTGCTGCAAAAAATGTCATGAAATATGATATTAAGAGAGGTTGTTTTATTGATGAATATGCAAACCCTCTTGATTTTGTTAAAATTTTTTGTGCAGGAACATTCAGGATGGAAACAAAGAAAGAAGCTGATGTTGAAAAGATGAATGAAAAATGCTCAAAATGTGATAAACTTGGAGCAGACAATGCCAAATTCTTGAGTGATGCGGAGAATTTGACATTGGAAAACAAAGCTTTGAAAGATGGGAAGAAAGCTGATGATGAACAGATTCTGGAGTTGCGCTTGAACTGTGAAAAACTAAAATCTGAAAATATCAAACTGTTGAGTGATGTGGACAGTTTGACATTGGATAACAAGATTTTGAAAGAAAAAGAAAAAGAGTTTGAAAATGAAAAATTAAAATTTGAAAATGATTTCAAAAGTCAGTTAAAGATTTTAGAAGATGAGAGAGATGTTTTTGGTAAAAATAATCTTGAAAAACAATGTGAAATAAATTCTCATCTTGATAAAATCATTCGACTTGAGCATGAAGCCGAAGGTAATAGAAAGAAAATTGCTGATTTAGAAAACAAGTTGAAAAGTTTTGTGACTTCTGCACCATATGTGTGTCCAAAACCGATCAATTATGATCCAATAAGTGACAATGTCACAAATTTTGACAAAGTCAAAATTGAAGATTGTGATGACAAAGCTGATGATGAAATAGAAAAGGAAAAGAAAAGAAAAATATTTTTAGATTTACAAGAAAAATTTAAAAATACTGTTTTGCAATCTACTGAAACAGGTGAATGTTCTAAACAAAAACCTGTTAAGAAGAGTGTAGAACAGAAACAAAAAGTTAAAAATTCGAAAAATTTTAAAAATGAAAATAAAAGCTCATCAGTTCAGTCATCCAATCATTATAAAAAATCACAAAAATTTGTAAATAAAAATTCACAAAATGATGGTAATAAGTGGTGCAGGTTTGACCACAGTGCTCAAAAGACAAATCCAGCATTGAAGAGGAGAAATGATTATCACCAAGCCAAACAATGTTATGATCTGAAGGTTTGGACTGACAGAAGTGGATGGTACGATAACAGAGTGTGCTATTCCTGTGGTGTTAAAGGACACATTGCTGTTAACTGCCAGAATTGGAATTTTGAAACACGAAGATGCTATAATTGCCATATCAGAGGACATATTGCCAGAGATTGCCCAAGGAGATCGATGGGAAAATCAAGGGTTGAATCTCAGAGAATGGTGAAGAAACCAGTCAATGTCAAGCCCAAAGAACAGAAGGTTCTAGAACAGAAAGTGAAACTTTCGCAGGGGCAAAGAGACAGATTGAGGAAAAAGAGGAAGAAGGCGAGAGAGTATTTGGAGAAGATTTTGTCTTCAGGTTCACCAGTTGGTTCGAATAAAAGTTCTGATGAATCGATTCACTCGACGGTAAAGTCAAGCAAATCAAATTCTTCAAATGCAAATCTGAGGACAAACAAAAGGAAAAAGAAAGTTATTGGCGATGAATCTGGCTCATCCAAGTCAGACAAGCCAAGATCGGGCAATGAATCTGATTCCACAAAATCAGAGGAGCCACAAGTTGAGGTAAAAAAGGAAGAGACAGTTCCTTTAATGAATGATGAGAATTTTCCACCATTACGAGCCGCAAACCTAAAATCAAAAGGTGTTGATGCTGGAAAAATGTTTAATAGCAATGTTAAACATATTTTTAGCAAGATGGCTGATGGAAAGGTAAAAGGGGCAAAAGAATTTTATGAAGAAAAGAGAAATGTTCAAAACACACCCAAGACTGGTCAGGCTTGGGTACATAAATCTGTTGGTTGAATTTCTGACTTGCCGGAGCTTCCAGGTTGGTAAGTGTGAAGCAGGTATCGGCATTTTTCTTGAGAAATTCACAGGATGGTAACTGTGATATTTCGTCTTACAAGTGGTTAATCAAGGACATTAAGTTGTACTTGATTTTCTAAAAGTGAAAGTGGTGTTTGGCCTAATAATGTTAAATTTTCAAAATGGTTAAAAGAGAACAAGGTGATGAGATGACCCCAAACCCACAAGTGATGGGTAAACAAACTAATTTTTCCGGAAAAACCATTCTGATTAACACAAAATTAAGTGTTTTGAAATCATTATGGGAAAATAGTTTGTTGTAAGGGGGAGTTCTGATTGAATACGCCGAAACCCTCACGGCTGAACAAACATGATTACTTTCACAAGATTGAAAAACGGTTTTCAAACTGTCGAAAATTAATGGGTTGTAAATCATGGGGGTATGTTATTTTTTTTCTGCAAATCAGTGCATGTGAAGCAGAAAATGGATGGCGAGACAAAGCTATCAGTATTGGTTGTCAAACTTTCTTTAAAATGATTTTGCATTTTAGGGGGAGTAATATTGTCAGAAAATCCAAAAACATTAGAAAATTTGAAAAGGCCAAAAACATGATAAAAATTCAAAATTGAGTTTTTGTATAAAAAGAGGAAATGATAGTACATCAGTAGACAGTTACAGTATGCTAAAGAAATGTAATGATTAAATAGCGTTAAACAGTCTCACTGATGATATGCCGATAGGTTTTTATACATTTAGTAAACTTTTTCGGGATATAAACCTAAATTCAAACTTGCTTATTTCGTGGGGAACACTACTTGGATATATAGGTAACCCCTGAAATCTCGTTTGAAAGGTCCCTCTTTCTGAGATACTAGGTCTTTATGCTTAGTGATATCTGGGGTATTATCCCGGGACTTCTGATTTTGTGGAAGCAATGGCCTAGTCCCCGGAGAATACTTTCCGCAATTGCTTGAAATATAGCACAGCCCTCAGCTAAAAAATGATGAAACATTGAAAAATGCTATTCATGGCTGTTGTAACAAAAAGATCCTCTAAAGGGGACACACCAAAAGTCGAGCCGTCATCTCTCTGCTGAACGGAAGTTCTGACCTGAGCTCTCACGGTTTCGTACTATAATTTATTCCCCTTACAGATATCATCTAGGTATACTCACCTGTAAGACTGAATATTGGGATCTGGATACGGGAGTATATTCAAGAGGTGGGACACATGAATGAGTTTAAGTTCTTAAAACATCTAATTCGTATCCTGAATCAGTTGAACTTTGTATGAAAATTTAAGTGGACAAGTATATCGACAATCTAAGTGAATTGTTTAATTCTTAATGTGTAACTAAGCTCAACGGTACTTGTGACTTGTCAAAAACTGATATGATCCTCTAACGCAAACTCAAACAAAAATATTATCTGTAAATATGTTTGTACATATTTCTTTTCTGAAAAATACAAAAAGACTTTTGATTCTACTTTATTTTCGACAACCGATGTCTGGATGCTGAGTTTCAAAATCTAAGTATGCTGATCGTGTTTCTGAAAATAAACAAGTTCATTAATTTGAAACTTGAAGTTTTTAAAATCAAAAATCAAAAACAGTTTGTGATATCTCCAAGGTCATTAATTTGGACTTGGATGATTAACTGTGAGGGATTTGGATGCTTAGATTGTTAAAATCTGTAAAAGAGCCAGTTTCCGATACGGTTCGTTAAAACTGCCAAATCTGTAAAGATTGTTGATAGGGGGAGAATATCAAGTAATCCTGGATATATTTCATATTATTATATCTTAGTCCCAGGATCTTGATTTAGAAAGTTTAATAGAGCCAGGTTACGATACCTGGACAACCGAAAATGTTTTCATTGTAAAATATTTTAGCAAAAGTTGAGAGAGCCAGGTTTTCAATCCTGGAAGTTCAAAACGTTGTTACTCATAAATGTTTGAGAATTGCAGATGTAGTACCAGACTACGATCCCGATAGCCGAGTCTAAGGGGGAGTCTGAAGACGACCTCAACGCAAAAGGAAGCGTGCATTCAAGGACCCAGGAACTATTCTGGAAGAGCTTGTAACCGAAAAGCCAGGTGTCGATCCCAAAGCACGGAAGCTTGACGAAAGGGGGAGCCTGAAGAGTCTACCGAAAGGAAGGAGCTGAAGCTGAAAACAGATCCACGGGGATTCTGTTCGAGCTAGAGAGAGAGAAGGACCAGAAGCTACGAGTTTGACTCAATGATTGAGATTGACTGCGGCAATATCCAAGGGGGAGTCTGTTAGTGCAGTATGTCTATCGCCTCCGTCATCTCAAGTCGTAGCTGAAACTGATTAATTCTAGACTATATTGTAATATCTAGTTACTAAAAGGCAAGGTGGCATAATTGTAAATAAGGAGAGTCTCCTTATAACCTTGGCCTATAAATAGAACCATTAGGGTTCTCATTTGAGACTTTTGCCACTTTTGCTCATTTGCTACATTTGAGAGATCTAGTTCTAGAGAGAGAAACTAGAGAGAGAAAGTGCAAAAGAGGTGATTCAAGTGATTGTACGATTTCAGATCTTATATAGAATCACAGTTATATTACTGTTCGTGTGTTTCGGTCTTGCTCGTGCACGGATTCCGCACGTCGCACGAGTCGGTTCGCAATCGTTCGGAGTCAAACCGGTCCTAACATATATTGTGGTGTATACCAAATCTCCAACTAAGGAGAAGTGCATATAATTAAAACGTCAAATGAGACGTGTCCTGGAAACTCCAACTGAGGAGAAGGACTAAAGGTGCCAACTCTATTGGGTGAAGACAAATTTGTCGAAGGACCGCTAGTAATCAAGCAATTAAATCTCTTTTGAATTTACTTGGTCTACTAGTTCTTATGTGATTAAGACTAGTAAATAAGACCATGATAAAAGACTCTGTCTTAAATTTTCCACCAACGGTAGTGGTTGAAAAGGGGATAGAAGTGGAAACCTGATTTCCTCACACCAATATAATCTCAAAAATCTTTAAGTGATTCTTGTCCAACTATGGGACGACACTTATCTAAGATCTCCAACTAATTCCCGAATGTGTGGAAAGGAGATAAAAAAAATCATCCGTCTATGATGCTAATCATTCCCGAATTTCCCTATAAGGAGAAAGGGTATGTTTATAAACGGTGTACTTTATTGAGCCGTACCATATACAGTGTACTTTATTGAGCTGTATTATATACGCTATACCTTATTGAGGCGTATTCCAATCTCCCAATAAGGAGAAAGGCATATATTTAAACGGTGACTGTATCGAGCCGTATCACATACGCTAACTATATTGAGGCATATCCCCAAATCTCCCAATGTGGAGAGGGACTTATAGTTAAACGTCAACTATGACGTATACCCAAATCTCCGATTACGGAAAGGGACTTATATTTTCAACGTCAACTAAGACGCATCTCCAAATGAGGAGAAGAATTTTATTCAATACGTTGATTGAAATGTATCATTAGAATCTCCAACTAAATTCCCAACTACGTGGAAAGGAGAAAGCTTTCGTCCAACTTCGTGACGATATTTATCCCAAAACTCCAACTAATTCCCAACTGTGTGGGAAGGAGGAAAAATCTTCGTCAACTTTGTAACGATACTTGTTCCAAATCTCTAACAATTCCCAGTTATGTGGAAGGAGGGGAATCATAATACTGCTTTGTCAGTTAAAGCTATGACAAATGTGACCTTTATGGTTCCCTGTCTAAAGTGGTGGGTTATACCCAAACCTCATAGTCCATATGATCAATACGATCATGACTAATATCATCTAATACGATGATCGTATTATTTGACATCCTTAGTGATGTTTTGCCTACGGGCTATACCATAATGTCCAGTTGAGACATTGGCATTGTGATCTTTATGATCCCCTGTCCAAGGTGATGAGCTATGCTCAAGCCTAATAGTCTATATGATCAATACGATAATAATTAATATCATCTCATAAGATGATCATATCATTTATCATCCTTAGTGATGTTTTGCCTATGGGGTATACCATAATGTCCAATTGAGACATTGGCATTGTGATCTTTATGATCCCCTGTCCAAGGTAATGAGCTATGCTCAAGCCTAATAGTCTATATGATCAATGCGATCATGACTAAAATCAACGATATGATGATGTTTAACATCCTTAATGATGTTTCGCCATCGAGCTAAATTATGTTGTCCAATTGTGACAAGATAAATTGTAATCTTTTACAATTCCTTGCCCAAGGGGGTGAGCCATGCTCAATTCTCTTAGTCTATATGATCCGTGCAATCCTGACTAATATCATCAGTATGGTGATCATATTATTAACATCCCTAGTGATGAAGTGCCTACGGGCTATACCTTACTCTATTGTCAATGAGACAATCATAGTTGCGACCTTTATGGTTACCTGTTTAAAGTGGTGAGTTATACTCAACCCTAACAGTCTATGTGATCAATGCGATCATGATTAATATCATCGACACGATAATCATACTTAACATCCCTAGTGATGTTTCGCCTATAGACTACATTATATCATCCATTTAAGACAATGACAGTTGTGACCATTATGGTTCCCTGTCCAAGGTAGAGGGCTATGCCCAAACCTCACAGTCTATATGATCAAGTGCGATCATGACTGATATCATCAGTGCGATGACCATTAGTTAACATCCTTTGTGATGTTAAAGGAATTGCCTACGGGCCATATTATATCGTCAATTGTGACAACAGTTGCTGTCTATGACCCCTTATCCAAAGGTAATGAACTATGTTCAAACCTTAAAGCCCTTTAATCAAATGAGATCGCAGCTTGTGTATATCTTAGTTGTCCTTTGTGACAAGGCTTTATTGCCATATCTTTCAATGTCCTCCGTGACAAGGCTTTAGTACCATATCATTCATTGTCCTTCGTGACGAGACCTTGTGCCATATTTTTCAATCTTTGTGACAGGCCCTTGTGCCATGTCTTTCATGTCCTTCGTGACAAGCCAATATTTAAATGTCCTTCGTGACAAGCCAACGTGCTATATTTAAATGTCCTTCGTGACAAGCTAAGGTGCTATATTTAAACGTCCTTTGAGACAAGCCAATGAGTTATATGGCTAAGTCCAATACCAATTGTGGTAAACAGGGCTAGTGAAATTGATATATAAACATATAGATCTGTCAGATCTAATGCAAATAAATTAAATTTGCTATTTAGTTCTCGAAGAATTACTGATGGCCTTATTATCTTTCAGATAAACTTATGGCGAGCCTGAGTATTGGCAAAGCAAGTAAGAAAAACGGTGGTGACAATTTAGAGCACCAGGACCGTAATGACGAAGAGAATCGTCTTCGATCCATAGTTGCCGATGAAGTCGGTAAAGCCCTGGCTGGATTTATGGCCACATTTAAAGGGTCAAAGCCATCAGTACAGAAAGAGAACTCTGTTTCTAAACCCCGTTCTAATACTTATAAGACTGAAAGGTCTCATTTCTCCTCAACTAAAAGTGAGCAGAGTATCAAG
The DNA here is from genome assembly GCA_030545235.1 of Helianthus tuberosus. Lineage (NCBI taxonomy): Eukaryota > Viridiplantae > Streptophyta > Magnoliopsida > Asterales > Asteraceae > Helianthus > Helianthus tuberosus. The sequence continues at coordinate 104,237,791 of CM060431.1, read as the reverse complement.
AGTATCAAGAAAGCTGAGTCTCACGACTCTAAGAAGGGGTGTACATATAAATACTTTGTTTCTTGTAAACCCCGTGACTTTACGGGTGAGATTGGAGCTATTGATGCTCTAAAGTGGCTGGATGAAATGGAAACCGTTGTTGATATAAGCGGTTGTGCCACCAAGGACATTGTTAAATACGTGTCCTATTGTGTTGTAAAACACAGACTTTTATCATATGTATTTTGTATAATTTAGTAATTAATTAAAGTTGTTTTTATTAGTTTTATTGTATACTTTATTATTTTATATTGTTACAGGTCCCGGTGCGAAAAGAATTAAATTCGAACTTAAATGATCAAGAAACGAAAAGCTAGAAATCTTTAATGAAGTTCGAGGGACTAAGTTTGTCATTTGATGGAAATGGGAAATTCATGTTGATATATTAATTAAAGATGAGGGACCATAAGTGGATAAAGGCTAGAAGTTGAATAAATGTTGCAACTTGCAAAGTCACGAAGGAGAAAAGAAATCAATGTATTTTGTGATTTATGAATGCTATGTGGGTCCCACTGACCTCAAATTAGATTTTTGACCAACAAAAATAAAAACCATCTGTTGACCGCATACATTCATCAGTTTGTTTTGTTTGTGGGCCGATAGAGATACATGGAGTCATGAATATTTTTCTTTTGGGCTGTGAACACATGACCAGCCAATCAATTTGGACGCACATCAGACGCATACAGGGAATTAATTATCATTGAGGGAGGCACGATCAGATATCTTACGAACGAAGAAACCCTAGGCGACTTTTGAGAGCAGATTTTGAGTATTTTGGAGTGTTTAAGCTTGCGGGAATCATTCGGTTAAATCTTGGAGCGTGGAAGTGAAGATTGTTCGGGTTTTATCTCCCGGTTTTCTTTAATTTCGTGTTTTCGATTTTTTTTCCGATGAATTCTTGTGTTGAACTTGATTTGTTTGTTTTAGACAACATGTTTCTTGGCTAAACCTTAGATACTACCTAGACAAGATGATGGTTTGATTAAAGTCTGGATATTTTAACGGTTTTTATTATTTGTATGGATTGATTTCTGAAAGTAAATTGTTCTAGTATTTCTGATTTGATGCGTGTGCGTATTTACTTTTGATTGTTAATTATTTACTGTTTCACATAGATTTTGGTGAATGTCTTTCACATAATAAATTTGTGTTGATTGTTCGATTCTTTGCGGGTTCGGGTAATCATTGGGTAAATTGGCCAATAGCCTTAGAAACAGTAATTGAAATACAATTAGAATTAAGTATTCTGCTTAACTTGTCGCTGAGAGGCTCGAGTTAGTTATTAGGTCTCAGTGCAATATATAGCTAAGACAGGTTTTGAGAGAAGTCGGTTTTAGTTCCCTAATTGCATTTGTGTTTAGTAAACCAAGTTAGAACCTAGAACTGCCTTAGATTGTCGCGCTGAGAGGTAGATAGTCGTATTAGGGCACTTTTAGAGTCGTTAGAGGACTGAGAGGAAATCTAACAGTCGGTATTCATAACAGCCTTGTAGGGTTTCCTAGGTTTCTTCCTGAGAAGGGTCGGGAAGTCTTAGCATTGAAATACCTTAGGGTTTAGTATTTTACGATCCCGGCTCCATACAACAATAATACCGTTAGAAGTCCATTCATAGTTAAACTGGATTCGAGTCTAGGTAGTCGTTAATCTCATCTGAATCAAACCTTAGTCTTCGTTCGTGTCTTAGCTTAATCTTATTTTTATTGCAATTTTAGGATTTTAGTAACCCCCCCCCCTTTAAACACAATAATTATTAGGTCGTGTCAGTGTCTAGTCTAAATAGAGTCGTTAACGTAATTCATTAGAGTCCTTGTGGGTTCGACATCCGGACTTACTTTTCTGTGCTAGAGTCGACCGGTTCACTTGCCGGTGAGTAGTTTAGTCAAGTTAGAGAGTCTAGATTTTTATTACTTGAGTCTTAATTTAGGGTAATTTTAGTTTATTTAGTTGAACTACTTTTTCCACATCAAGTTTTTGGCGCCGTTGCCGGGGACTCTTGGCAATTGTGTTAACTGCTTAGTTTGGATTTCAACTGATATCGTTACGTGCTTTTTGTGTGTTTGTGAGTCCTAGGAATCCAAGTAATTTTAGTGTCTTTTTCGTATTTTTAGAGTCTTTTGTTGGAGTTGTCTTACTTGTTTGTTATCGGTTTTGCAGTTCATGCCCCACACGCGTTCGCAGGGACCAGTGAAGCCACCGATCGACAAGTTTTCCTTCTCCACACCCAGTATTCAGGTAGAAAAATCCTCAAATTCATCTACAGCCCCTTCTGACTCTACACTTCAATCTAAACCACCAAATTACGACTTCACCCCGAAGTCATCTCCCCACAACTCCCCACCACCATCCCGTCAACATAGTCCACCACCAGTTCACCAAATGGCCGATAACCAAACTGTTCACCAGCGTTCCACCTCAGGTTTTACCGCAAATTCACCCATCACCATCCCTAAAATCACCAATGACAAGTCCTGGAAAATTCCCTCATACATCATGACCGCCATTAACAACTCTTGTCAGTTCCATGGTCGTGATGATAAGGATGCGCCTTGACGTGATGTCACGGTCACAATCAAATTTAATCCAATTACAACTAATTAGCTAGCGGTAAGTGGGTATCGAACACAGGGAGTTTGTGGAATATGTGTTATCTCAATGTATGTCTAACTAACTAGATTAATCTAAATTGCAAGAAATGTAAATTTCAATGTTTGGGTTGATTGGTTTTAATTAACTAAATTAAACTAAATTAGATTACAAATCAAGGTTAAGTTTTGTAACAAGATAAGAGGATAGTGATCATCCCGAGTTTCAGGTTTTAAGGGACAACTAACGTTCATGTTCAACTGGAAAGAACCACATAGACATGGCTCATGTAAGATCAATTGTTTGTGATGAAAGGGAACTAAGTACTCGGATTCCTAGAACGCGAGGTTGTTACCCGATGACCAATCAACACATATCCAACCCTAATCCCTCCCATGATATCTCGATTGCCAACGGCACCAAGAACGTATGGTTTAGAACTATGATCAAACATACATCAACAATTTACAAACAACCAATCAAACACCATAATAAACTAACAACACATGCACAGTCTAATATTCCAGAAATTAAAGAACAAACATAATTGTCACAAATAAAACCTTACATCCGAGACGATCACCAAGCAAACCTAGCCGCTCATAGTGTTATGAACCATCATCACAATCGAACCTTTGTCCATTGGAATCAAAAACAAAGTCTTCATGTTTAGATCACTCAAGAACACCTTAGAACACCCCAAATTCGCCCCTTAGGAGTTACAAAACGAATGGGAATGATTAGATGATGAAAAGGCACCATAAACAACCTTAAATGAGGGAGTTACAAGTTTCACGCTGGCCTCCACCGTAAATTACGGTACCACCGTAAGTTACGGTGGCTTAAAATGGTTTACGGTGGAGTTAAACTGAGTTACGGCATCAATTTTTGTCAGAGTCTACCGTAAATTACGGTACCACCGTAAGTTACGGTAGGCTTCAGCAATCAATTTTTGTTTTCTTCATAACTTTCTCGTTTCAACTCCGTTTTCTTCACCGTTTTCGCCTACGTTCTCGTAATTTCATCCTCTATCATGTTATCTTCTTAATTCTTCAATTCCAAAATTTTATTTTTTTCATTTATTCTCCGTCTTCAATCCTCTAATTAAGTCGCGCCTATTCGAAGCTTAATTTCCACACTTTTAAGCCCCAAATGTACCTGAAACACAAGCAAACGTAGTCATCTAATTCAAGACAATTACATGATCAAATGGGGGATTAACTTATCTTTTAACACACTTAAGGGTTGTCCCGTGGACCACCCGTCACATCCCCACACTTAACCGTTGCTTGCCCCCAAGCAACCCATCAAAAACCATTTCCAAGTTCACAAGTGATCAACGTAAACCAAGCATAAACATGTAGTCCTTTTACTAACCCTTTCTTAACACCCAAAATAACACACCCCTCTCTATATCTCTCCTCTCGGCAACAAGTAAGCACTAGCAATTGTGAGCTAGACACACAAAAGGCAAATGGGTGATTGCACAACTATATGCTTATACCTAAATCGGTCCTCCTCCTAACAAGCGCCAAACATGAATGCAAATCAAAGGGGCTTTAAGGTTGTAACGTGGCTAGGTGTACGGGTAGGAAATTGAATATATATGTAGTAGCGAAGGACTTTACCCGGTCTTTTTATTACACAATGAAATAAATAACACATAACTACTATATACAAGATAACTCACACATCCTTCTTTTTCATTTTTTTTTCATTGCTTTTTTTTTTCTTTTTCTTTTCTTTTCTTTTCTTTTTTTTATATTTTTTTTAACAACATAGCAAACATAACATAGCAACAACGAAACATTCAACATAACAAATCTAAACACCACTATAACAACTACTAACACTATAAGACCGGGTCAAGTCGGGTAAATTTTTGAGGAACTAGGTAAGGGGTAACAAATGATCGGCTTTAAGCACAAAATGGGCAACTAAATGTCCAAACCCCCACCCCTCTCGCAACCATGCTCATATATATATCTTATGAGGTCCAACCCCCCAAATCCCACACTCACACACGCTAAAAACGAGGCTACCTAAATGCCCTTATCCTTTTCGCATTCATATCCAACTAAGGACTCAAACCGTATTAAGGCACAAGTTCTAATGCATCCCCACCCGTTGCCACTCTCATCATAGACAAGTATTATTTATTTATTTACATGTGTGGCTTCAACTCTCACCAAGAATAAAAGGGTATCAAGGGTTGCCGGTGCATCATTCGGGTGTAATCCAAGGTGTTCAAATTCTCACAATGTTTTGCTTGATTTAAAAAAATTTTAAAAACCTCAAAATTTCCCCCCATAATCAAAATTTGACGTGATGTCGCGGTCACAATCAAATTTAATCCAATTACAACTAATTAGCTAGCGGTAAGTGGGTATCGAACACAGGGAGTTTGTGGAATATGTGTTATCTCAATGTATGTCTAACTAACTAGATTAATCTAAATTGCAAGAAATGTAAATTTCAATGTTTGGGTTGATTGGTTTTAATTAACTAAATTAAACTAAATTAGATTACAAATCAAGGTTAAGTTTTGTAACAAGATAAGAGGATAGTGATCATCCCGAGTTTCAGGTTTTAAGGGACAACTAACGTTCATGTTCAACTGGAAAGAACCACATAGACATGGCTCATGTAAGATCAATTGTTTGTGATGAAAGGGAAATAAGTACTCGGATTCCTAGAACGCGAGGTTGTTACCCGATGACCAATCAACACATATCCAACCCTAATCCCTCCCATGATATCTCGATTGCCAACGGCACCAAGAACGTATGGTTTAGAACTATGATCAAACATACATCAACAATTTACAAACAACCAATCAAACACCATAATAAACTAACAACACATGCACAGTCTAATATTCCAGAAATTAAAGAACAAACATAATTGTCACAAATAAAACCTTACATCCGAGACGATCACCAAGCAAACCTAGCCGCTCATAGTGTTATGAACCATCATCACAATCGAACCTTTGTCCATTGGAATCAAAAACAAAGTCTTCATGTTTAGATCACTCAAGAACACCTTAGAACACCCCAAATTCGCCCCTTAGGAGTTACAAAACGAATGGGAATGATTAGATGATGAAAAGGCACCATAAACAACCTTAAATGAGGGAGTTACAAGTTTCACGCTGGCCTCCACCGTAAATTACGGTACCACCGTAAGTTACGGTGGCTTAAAATGGTTTACGGTGGAGTTAAACTGAGTTACGGCATCAATTTTTGTCAGAGTCTACCGTAAATTACGGTACCACCGTAAGTTACGGTAGGCTTCAGCAATCAATTTTTGTTTTCTTCATAACTTTCTCGTTTCAACTCCGTTTTCTTCACCGTTTTCGCCTACGTTCTCGTAATTTCATCCTCTATCATGTTATCTTCTTAATTCTTCAATTCCAAAATTTTATTTTTTTCATTTATTCTCCGTCTTCAATCCTCTAATTAAGTCGCGCCTATTCGAAGCTTAATTTCCACACTTTTAAGCCCCAAATGTACCTGAAACACAAGCAAACGTAGTCATCTAATTCAAGACAATTACATGATCAAATGGGGGATTAACTTATCTTTTAACACACTTAAGGGTTGTCCCGTGGACCACCCGTCACATCCCCACACTTAACCGTTGCTTGCCCCCAAGCAACCCATCAAAAACCATTTCCAAGTTCACAAGTGATCAACGTAAACCAAGCATAAACATGTAGTCCTTTTACTAACCCTTTCTTAACACCCAAAATAACACACCCCTCTCTATATCTCTCCTCTCGGCAACAAGTAAGCACTAGCAATTGTGAGCTAGACACACAAAAGGCAAATGGGTGATTGCACAACTATATGCTTATACCTAAATCGGTCCTCCTCCTAACAAGCGCCAAACATGAATGCAAATCAAAGGGGCTTTAAGGTTGTAACGTGGCTAGGTGTACGGGTAGGAAAATGAATATATATGTAGTAGCGAAGGACTTTACCCGGTCTTTTTATTACACAATGAAATAAATAACACATAACTACTATATACAAGATAACTCACACATCCTTCTTTTTCATTTTTTTTTCATTGCTTTTTTTTTTCTTTTTCTTTTCTTTTCTTTTCTTTTTTTTATATTTTTTTTAACAACATAGCAAACATAACATAGCAACAACGAAACATTCAACATAACAAATCTAAACACCACTATAACAACTACTAACACTATAAGACCGGGTCAAGTCGGGTAAATTTTTGAGGAACTAGGTAAGGGGTAACAAATGATCGGCTTTAAGCACAAAATGGGCAACTAAATGTCCAAACCCCCACCCCTCTCGCAACCATGCTCATATATATATCTTATGAGGTCCAACCCCCCAAATCCCACACTCACACACGCTAAAAACGAGGCTACCTAAATGCCCTTATCCTTTTCGCATTCATATCCAACTAAGGACTCAAACCGTATTAAGGCACAAGTTCTAATGCATCCCCACCCGTTGCCACTCTCATCATAGACAAGTATTATTTATTTATTTACATGTGTGGCTTCAACTCTCACCAAGAATAAAAGGGTATCAAGGGTTGCCGGTGCATCATTCGGGTGTAATCCAAGGTGTTCAAATTCTCACAATGTTTTGCTTGATTTAAAAAATTTTTAAAAACCTCAAAATTTCCCCCCATAATCAAAATTTGACGTGATGTCGCGGTCACAATCAAATTTAATCCAATTACAACTAATTAGCTAGCGGTAAGTGGGTATCGAACACAGGGAGTTTGTGGAATATGTGTTATCTCAATGTATGTCTAACTAACTAGATTAATCTAAATTGCAAGAAATGTAAATTTCAATGTTTGGGTTGATTGGTTTTAATTAACTAAATTAAACCAAATTAGATTACAAATCAAGGTTAAGTTTTGTAACAAGATAAGAGGATAGTGATCATCCCGAGTTTCAGGTTTTAAGGGACAACTAACGTTCATGTTCAACTGGAAAGAACCACATAGACATGGCTCATGTAAGATCAATTGTTTGTGATGAAAGGGAACTAAGTACTCGGATTCCTAGAACGCGAGGTTGTTACCCGATGACCAATCAACACATATCCAACCCTAATCCCTCCCATGATATCTCGATTGCCAACGGCACCAAGAACGTATGGTTTAGAACTATGATCAAACATACATCAACAATTTACAAACAACCAATCAAACACCATAATAAACTAACAACACATGCACAGTCTAATATTCCAGAAATTAAAGAACAAACATAATTGTCACAAATAAAACCTTACATCCGAGACGATCACCAAGCAAACCTAGCCGCTCATAGTGTTATGAACCATCATCACAATCGAACCTTTGTCCATTGGAATCAAAAACAAAGTCTTCATGTTTAGATCACTCAAGAACACCTTAGAACACCCCAAATTCGCCCCTTAGGAGTTACAAAACGAATGGGAATGATTAGATGATGAAAAGGCACCATAAACAACCTTAAATGAGGGAGTTACAAGTTTCACGCTGGCCTCCACCGTAAATTACGGTACCACCGTAAGTTACGGTGGCATTAAAATGGTTTACGGTGGAGTTAAACTGAGTTACGGCATCAATTTTTGTCAGAGTCTACCGTAAATTACGGTACCACCGTAAGTTACGGTAGGCTTCAGCAATCAAATTTTGTTTTCTTCATAACTTCCTCGTTTCAACTCCGTTTTCTTCACCGTTTTCGCCTACGTTCTCGTAATTTCATCCTCTATCATGTTATCTTCTTAATTCTTCAATTCCAAAATTTTATTTTTTTCATTTATTCTCCGTCTTCAATCCTCTAATTAAGTCGCGCCTATTCGAAGCTTAATTTCCACACTTTTAAGCCCCAAATGTACCTGAAACACAAGCAAACGTAGTCATCTAATTCAAGACAATTACATGATCAAATGGGGGATTAACTTATCTTTTAACACACTTAAGGGTTGTCCCGTGGACCACCCGTCACATCCCCACACTTAACCGTTGCTTGCCCCCAAGCAACCCATCAAAAACCATTTCCAAGTTCACAAGTGATCAACGTAAACCAAGCATAAACATGTAGTCCTTTTACTAACCCTTTCTTAACACCCAAAATAACACACCCCTCTCTATATCTCTCCTCTCGGCAACAAGTAAGCACTAGCAATTGTGAGCTAGACACACAAAAGGCAAATGGGTGATTGCACAACTATATGCTTATACCTAAATCGGTCCTTCTCCTAACAAGCGCCAAACATGAATGCAAATCAAAGGGGCTTTAAGGTTGTAACGTGGCTAGGTGTACGGGTAGGAAATGGAATATATATGTAGTAGTGAAGGACTTTACCCGGTCTTTTTATTACACAATGAAATAAATAACACATAACTACTATATACAAGATAACTCACACATCCTTCTTTTTCATTTTTTTTTCATTGCTTTTTTTTTTCTTTTTCTTTTCTTTTCTTTTCTTTTTTTTATATTTTTTTTAACAACATAGCAAACATAACATAGCAACAACGAAACATTCAACATAACAAATCTAAACACCACTATAACAACTACTAACACTATAAGACCGGGTCAAGTCGGGTAAATTTTTGAGGAACTAGGTAAGGGGTAACAAATGATCGGCTTTAAGCACAAAATGGGCAACTAAATGTCCAAACCCCCACCCCTCTCGCAACCATGCTCATATATATATCTTATGAGGTCCAACCCCCCAAATCCCACACTCACACACGCTAAAAACGAGGCTACCTAAATGCCCTTATCCTTTTCGCATTCATATCCAACTAAGGACTCAAACCGTATTAAGGCACAAGTTCTAATGCATCCCCACCCGTTGCCACTCTCATCATAGACAAGTATTATTTATTTATTTACATGTGTGGCTTCAACTCTCACCAAGAATAAAAGGGTATCAAGGGTTGCCGGTGCATCATTCGGGTGTAATCCAAGGTGTTCAAATTCTCACAATGTTTTGCTTGATTTAAAAAAATTTTAAAAACCTCAAAATTTCCCCCCATCCCCACACTTGGGATACATTGACCCCAATGTATGGTTTTGGAAAGACTTGATCGCTAAACCCTTCAACATCAACCAAAAGCTCATCATCTCAAACCACAACTTTCTTTTTGTTTTTTTTATATATAACTAAAAACACCACCAACTTTCACAACCCACCAAACAAACAAACACATCAAAACACCACCTAACCGCCCAACCGTAAACTTAAACATGAATATATACAAATGTGCACAAAATGAGAACAAGACACAACCTGATTAGTAAATCAGCAGTGTTGGTGGTAATGCAGCTGCGGTAATCAGACCAGTTCATAAACATCTCTTGGATTCGCCGATATCTCAACGGAGATGTTGCCAAACATCCCCACGCTTGAATCATTGCATCCGCGAGGGTTGAAACGTAATAACCTGCCAAAACACAAACACAACACCAAAACAAAACCAAACAAAGCAAAACAAAACAAAACAAAACACAAATACAATACTCTACATCCTCGGGCTGCCTCCCGAGAGCGCTAAGTTTAAAGGTCTTCAGCCAGACCATACCTGATATGCGTTATGGTGGTCTTAATGCACACTTACCTGCAGCATTTCCAACAAATGCCCGGAAATTTACATGCCATCTCCATAGATTTGTCAATCTATTTGGCATGTTAAAGCTGCTCCTGCGGGCTTTGCTAGTCCACTTCATGACATATACCTTAATGTCTGGTAGTTTCACCCTTCTCATCTTGTTTCTTGAACCCTCTTCCCCACACTTGTTAAATTGAATTATGGGAAGAGGTTCGGTACACATATCCATCCCATCAGCCTGCTCTACCTCATAATCTGCACACATCATCTGATCTACAAGTGACTCTTCATCAGATAAAGGACTCATTGGTGTGGTATTATCCTCCACAACCTCCTCCTTCATGTGAGAATAATCTCTAATATCGTCAGGTAATGGTGAGAGGCGTTCTTCTATCTCTATCTTCAATTTTAAAGTATGACACTTAGAAACTAAGCAGCTGATTCGGTCTTCATCGGACAGGTTGGGTGTTGCTAAATATTGCTCGAGTTTGGACAAAGTTACTTCCAATACAGCAAGCTCTTTTTCCTCCTCGGTCTCATAAACATAAACACCCTCGGGCTCAGAATATTCTTCGGGATGATATTGTCGATATCCCTGATACGGTCTATAGATGCGCGCTTCCATCATCTTTTTATTCCAATACTTCGGGTTTTCCGAATACACCGGGCACACATCATAATCATAAGTGTGATCGCGACCGCAACAAAAACATAGACCATCCATCCTTGCCTCATAATAAACTTCCTCGTCCCGATCGTATCCATATGAATAATAGTCATCCTCCATTTCTGATTCATAATCGTCAACGTATGATGGAGGTGGAAGCTGTGAAACATAAGACACCGGTTTTCCATGTGCCCTCCTGTAGTGAGCCTCGTGGCAACCAATACATGGATGTCGTGGACCCCCGCACAATCTACACGTAAATAAGCTGAAATTTGTGTAATGCCCTGTCATCCTGCACAACACAACTCAACTACCAAGTGTAAATCATGAACATAAAAGAAATCTTTTTGGTTTTTTTTTTTTAATTTTTTTTTCAAACTAATACACAAGATAACACACGTTGCGCACTACTCCCCGGCAACGGCGCCAAAATTTGACGTGATGTCGCGGTCATAATCAAATTTAATCCAATTACAACTAATTAGCTAGCGGTAAGTGGGTATCGAACACAGGGAGTTTGTGGAATATGTGTTATCTCAATGTATGTCTAACTAACTAGATTAATCTAAATTGCAAGAAATGTAAATTTCAATGTTTGGGTTGATTGGTTTTAATTAACTAAATTAAACTAAATTAGATTACAAATCAAGGTTAAGTTTTGTAACAAGATAAGAGGATAGTGATCATCCCGAGTTTCAGGTTTTAAGGGACAACTAACGTTCATGTTCAACTGGAAAGAACCACATAGACATGGCTCATGTAAGATCAATTGTTTGTGATGAAAGGGAACTAAGTACTCGGATTCCTAGAACGCGAGGTTGTTACCCGATGACCAATCAACACATATCCAACCCTAATCCCTCCCATGATATCTCGATTGCCAACGGCACCAAGAACGTATGGTTTAGAACTATGATCAAACATACATCAACAATTTACAAACAACCAATCAAACACCATAATAAACTAACAACACATGCACAGTCTAATATTCCAGAAATTAAAGAACAAACATAATTGTCACAAATAAAACCTTACATCCGAGACGATCACCAAGCAAACCTAGCCGCTCATAGTGTTATGAACCATCATCACAATCGAACCTTTGTCCATTGGAATCAAAAACAAAGTCTTCATGTTTAGATCACTCAAGAACACCTTAGAACACCCCAAATTCGCCCCTTAGGAGTTACAAAACGAATGGGAATGATTAGATGATGAAAAGGCACCATAAACAACCTTAAATGAGGGAGTTACAAGTTTCACGCTGGCCTCCACCGTAAATTACGGTACCACCGTAAGTTACGGTGGCTTAAAATGGTTTACGGTGGAGTTAAACTGAGTTACGGCATCAATTTTTGTCAGAGTCTACCGTAAATTACGGTACCACCGTAAGTTACGGTAGGCTTCAGCAATCAATTTTTGTTTTCTTCATAACTTTCTCGTTTCAACTCCGTTTTCTTCACCGTTTTCGCCTACGTTCTCGTAATTTCATCCTCTATCATGTTATCTTCTTAATTCTTCAATTCCAAAATTTTATTTTTTTCATTTATTCTCCGTCTTCAATCCTCTAATTAAGTCGCGCCTATTCGAAGCTTAATTTCCACACTTTTAAGCCCCAAATGTACCTGAAACACAAGCAAACGTAGTCATCTAATTCAAGACAATTACATGATCAAATGGGGGATTAACTTATCTTTTAACACACTTAAGGGTTGTCCCGTGGACCACCCGTCACGCCTGCACATATCAACCGTCTCACCCGTCTGTGTAGCACCTTCGGCATCGAAGGTGTTAATCTTGATGCCCGCTTTCTCCAAGTCTTCCCCTTTTCGTTTGCTGGTCGCGCAGCCACATGGCTCGATTCGCAGCCAGCAGGTACTTACACTACTTGGGCTGGACTTAGGGATGCCTTCCTTGCTAAGTATTTCCCACCTGCGAAGGCCTTTCGCCTTCGAGATCAGATCCATTCCTTCAGAATGGAGCCTGACGAACCATATCACTTAGCTTGGGAGAGGTTTCAAACTTTACTCTCGCGTTGTTCCCAACATGGCCTGTCGGATTGGGCTTTAGTAGAAAATTTTTACAATGGTCTTACCCCTGAGTGCAAGGCCCGATTCGACACATCTGCAGGAGGCCACCTAATGGGAAAGAAAACTGTGGCTGACTGTAATGATCTCTTTGAGAGCTTCGCTCATGCTGATATAGATCATAGTGCTACCAGCAGGAATTCCAATCCTGTGATATCTTCCTCATCTTCTCGAGGAGTGAACCAAGTCGTCTCAGACTCAAAGGTAGTATCTCAACTAGACTATATCACCAAAGAGTTGCTAGAAATTAAGAAGAAGGTAGATAGGTGCGAAGTTTGTAGAGGTGGACATGACACCATAGAATGCCCAACACTTACCCTAGAACAGGTCAAGTATATAGCAGGTCAAAATAGGGGTCCAACGAACCCGTTCAATAATAGTAACTCCAATTGGCGTGCTAATAGTTATCGCTCTTCAGGTAACCCTCCTGGTTTTCCATCAGGTCAATATCAAAATAGGGGGCCAGGTTTCTATTCTAGTGGGAGGTCGGGTCAAACAGGTCAATTTGCTAGTTCAGGTTCAGGTGCACAGTTTAGAGGTGAGGGGTCACACCAAGAGGTTCAACCTAAGAATGAGGGGTCAAACAGTAGTCTGTCTAGGATAGAGGACCTTCTCACCCAACTAGTGGTTAAGGATCAGGCTACCCAACATACCTTAGAAGAACACACTACTTTCTTAAAGAATAATCACTCAAATTTCTTAGATCTTCAAAGGCAAGTTGGGGATATTGCACGCCAGTTGTAAGAGCGACCTCCCGGTCAATTTTCGGGCAACACAAAGCCCAACCCATCTGGCTCTTTGAAGGCAATTTTGACCCATAGTGGTAGGACTCTAGGAGAGGTAGTGAGACCCGAGAGTGTCGAGGTAGAAGATGAGGACCCCGTAGATGAGGAGATTGAAATGGAGGCTCCCGGTAAAGTGCAACCTAGGTTAATCCCAGCAAGTACCGCACACACCGGGGGGCCTTCAAGTGAGAAGAGTGTAGGTAAAAAGCCCATTCAAGTTGTTCCATCACCCAATGTTGATATTTCCCGTGCTCCATTCCCTTCCCGCCTTAAAAATCAAACTTATTCCAAAGAGTACGGGAAATTTTTAGAGATATTTAAGCAACTTAGAATCAACCTCCCTTTCATAGAAGCCCTTCAATCAATGCCGAAATATGCAAAATTTTTAAAGGATCTTCTAAAACGTAAGGATAGGCTAGGAGAGGTTTCTAACATCCCCCTTAGTGGAGGGTGTTCCGCCGTAGTTTTGAACAAGGTCCCGGAAAAATTGACGGATCTGGGCCTCTTTACCATCCCGTGCTTGTTTGGGAGTGATACCGAGTGTAGGGCCCTAGCCGATCTAGGAGCGAGTATAAACTTAATGCCATATTCCATGTATGAGAGGTTAGGTCTAGGAGAGTTGTCCCCTACACGTACGTCTTTGTCGCTAGCCGATAGATCCGTAAAGTATCCACGTGGCATAATTGAAAATCTTCTAGTCAAAGTGGATAAATTCGTCTTTCCCGTAGACTTTGTCGTTCTTGATATGGAAGCCGACGAAAAGGTTCCTATCATTCTAGGATGCCCATTCTTGTGTACCGCCAAGGCCATCATCGATGTCTTTGACGGGAAAATTACCCTTCAAGTCGGTGAGGAGAGAGTTACTTTCGAGATAACACGCTCCATGGAACACCCTAGTGGTTCCGATGACCTTAGTAGTCCTTGTCATTCGGTCTATTTCATAGAATCTTTCTTATCTTGTGTCGACCATTGCTTTGACTATATTAGTGGAGCCGATCTAGTTGAGAGTAAGATAGATGAGGTAGTTGAGAAGGTAGAGGAGGTTGTGAGTGAGAGTGAGGAAGTAGAAGAGAACGAGTGGGTTCCCGAAGTGCTAGAATTGAGTGAGGTTAAAAGTGAGAGTGAGAGTACACCTAAAGAGAAACCCGCCCCACTAGAACTTAAAGTTCTCCCATCCCACTTAGAGTATGCGTTCTTAGGTGAGGGGTCCAATTTTCCCGTCATTATTTCGTCTAAGTTAGAGGAGGGAGAGAAGGGTAGGTTGTTAGAGGTGTTGAGAGTGAATAGGGAAGCCATTGCATGGAGTCTTTCGGATATCAAGGGCATAAGCCCCGCCTATTGTACCCACCGGATACTCATGGAAGATGACTATAAGCCGGTGAGGTCGTTAAGAAGGAAGTGCTTAAGTTGTTAGATGCCGGGGTGATTTACCCTATTTCCGATTCACCATGGGTTAGCCCGACCCAAGTCGTCCCAAAGAAGGGTGGGATGACGGTGATCATGAACGAAAAGAACGAATTGATCCCTTCCCGTACCGTTACCGGTTGGCGTGTGTGCATAGACTATCGAAAGTTAAACGACGCCACCCGGAAAGACCATTTCCCCTTACCATTCATTGACCAAATGTTGGAGCGTCTAGCGGGTCAACAATTTTATTGTTTTCTCGATGGATTTTCGGGTTATTTTCAGATCCCCATCGCCCCGGAGGATCAAGATAAAACGACATTCACATGCCCTTACGGCACTTATGCGTATCGCCGCATGCCTTTCTGGTTATGCAACGCTCCGGCCACATTCCAAAGATGCATGGTTTCTATATTCCAAGACATGCTTGAGACTTCCATGGAGGTTTTCATGGATGACTTCTCAGTTTATGGCACCACTTTCGAACAATGTCTTCTAAATCTTGATAGAATGCTTAAGAGGTGCATAGAGACAAATCTTATGTTGAATTGGGAGAAGTGTCACTTTATGGTGACGGAGGGGATAGTTTTAGGACACAAGGTGTCGAGAGAGGGTATAGAGGTGGATAGGGCCAAGATAGATACCATAAGTAGATTGCCTCCACCCACTAGTGTAAAGTCCGTTAGAAGTTTCTTAGGTCATGCGGGCTTTTATAGGCGTTTTATCAAGGATTTTTCCAAGATCACTCGCCCCATGACCCGACTTTTAGAGAAAGATGTGCCTTTCGTCTTCGACGAGGAGTGCATCAAGGCTTTTGATTTCTTGAAAGAAAAACTCGTTAGTGCCCCTATACTTGTTTCACCCGATTGGAGCTTGCCTTTTGAGCTCATGTGTGATGCAAGCGATTATGCCGTAGGTCTTAGGTCAAAGAGTCGATAAACACTTTCATCCCATCTACTACGCGAGCAAAACTTTAAATGATGCTCAAGAGAACTATACCACCATGGAAAAGGAACTCTTAGCCGTAGTGTTTGCGTTTGATAAGTTTCGCTCATATCTAGTGCTTTCCAAAACCACCGTGTTCACCGACCATGCCGCTTTGCGCTTTCTATTCCAAAAGAAGGACGCAAAGCCACGTCTTATTAGATGGATTCTTTTGCTCTCCGAGTTCGATATCGAAATAAAAGATAAAAAGGGAGCGGAAAACGTGGCCGCCGACCATTTGTCACGTGTAGAGGATCCAAAGAGAGAGGAAGTTTGAGAGGATTCCATAGGAAATACTTTTCCTCATGAAACCATAGACTTCGTTAGTGCCGAGGTAGAGGGTTTGCCATGGTTCTTGGATTTGGCGAATTATTTAGCAACCGATGATCTTGTGAGGGGTATGTCATATCAACAAAAGAAAAAGCTTCTTAGGGATGCTAGGAAGTATATTTGGGACGACCCGTACCTATTTAGGATAGGTGGAGATAGAATGCTTAGGAGATGCATTTCAAAGGAGGATGGTTTAGACATCCTTAGACATGTGCACGAGGGTTTAACGGGAGGCCATCACGGGCCGAATGTGACGGCACAAAAGGTTTTTGATAGTGGTTTTTATTGGCCAACGGTAGTTAAGGATGCCGTAGAGTTTGTTAGGACATGTGATCGTTACCAACGTACCGGCAACATCTCATCCAAGGATGAAATGCCCCAAAATCCCATCCAATTTCTTGAAATTTTTGACGTTTGGGGCATTGACTTCATGGGACCTTTCCCATCTTCAAGTGGGAATAGGTACATCCTCGTGGCCATTGACTATGTCTCTAAGTGGGTGGAAGCTCAAGCTTTACCCACTAATGATGCCCGAGTGGCGGTGAGATTCCTTAAAAAGCTATTCACGCGTTTCGGAGTCCCTAAAGCTATCATAAGTGACCGTGGCACGCATTTTTGCAATTCCGCCATGGAAAAAGCACTTGCACGCTACGGTGTCACTCATCGTCTTTCCACCGCATACCACCCGCAAACTAGTGGCCAAGTAGAGAATGCTAACCGAGGGGTGAAGAGAATCCTAGAAAAAACGGTAGGAAAAAGTAGAAATGATTGGTCGGAAAAGCTCGACGACGCTTTGTGGGCATTCCGCACCGCCTACAAGACACCGTTAGGAACAACACCCTTTATGATTGTGTATGGCAAAGCTTGCCATCTCCCGGTAGAGTTAGAGCATAGAGCTTTGTGGGTTTTGAAAACCGTTAACCTTGATCTTACCGAAGCCGCTAGAAGGAGATTCTTCCAAATTCATGAGTTGGAAGCTTTGAGGGATGCCGCCTATGAACGATCTTGGAGTATCAAGGAGAAAACTAAGGCGTTGCATGATAGGAGGTTGCGAGGTTTGAAGGAGTTTAAGGTAGGTGATAAAGTGCTCCTATTCAATTCGAGGTTGAAATTGATAGCAGGGAAGCTAAAATCAAGATGGAGTGGACCGTATGTGGTTAGGGAGGTGTTTCCATACGGCACCGTTGAGTTATACGACGAAGTTGACAAAGGTGTGTGGAAGGTAAACGGTCATCGCTTAAAACATTACTTGGGAGGTCCCATTGATACTACTGACGAGGAAGAAATTCCTCTCGAGGACCCACCCACATTCACCGAACAGTGAGATGCGAAAGCTTCGTTTGTAGAGTATGTACCGATTGTAATTTTTGTTGTTTTTCGTTTTTTTTTCTTTCGTAGTTTTTCGTGTTTGTGTTTTGTGTTTGGAGAAAATTTGCAGGAAATGTACCTTTGAGGAGCTGAAAACGCGAAGAAAAGTCATTCAAGGTAAGTCCCATACTTAGAAAAATTTTGGGATGGTTTGGGGAAGGTTGGGTAAGAGTTAGAAAAATTTTCTAAGGCAAAAAGTTGGAAATTCACGCAACTTTCTGTTAAAAAATGCCCGTCGCGTAGCGCCACCAACATACATACCCCGTACTCGCGCTACGCCACCATACAGGTCATATAAACACCTTTTTGAGCTTTTTGAACGGTTTGAACCCCCCCCCCCCCAAAGGCCGAACCTCTTTTGAACCACCTACTTATGGACCCTTATATAAACCCCCACCTATCTTTTTCTTCCCCAAAAGTTACTCCCAACCCTACCAGAGCCCACCATACGCGACTTCCACTCTTTTCACCATCACTTCTCCAATTTTCTATGAAAATTCACAATCCGAACCTCCCCGTGACCGGAATCTCCACCCGAATAAAACCCCTAAACCATTTGTAACATCCGGCTGCCACATCATTGCGACTCGGGACCAAACAAAACTCAAAAAGTTCATCTTTTTCTTGTGCGACTCATCGATTCAGGTATGTTCCTTGTGTATTCTCTTATCTATGTGCCGATTGAAGTCAGTTGGTGAGCTATTTGTGTCGGTTCAGGTCAAGTCCAGTCGAGTCAGGTTCACCGACGGCTATTTCAATCCGTGTCTGGTGTGTCGAGTAGCTGTCGGGTCTCAACTTGTGTCTATGATTTGTTGAATCTGTTGGTTCGTTTCAGGTTAGTGTCGGGTCAAATGCTGTAGTGTGTGTGTCAGTTATTTCGAGTCAGTAGGGTTCTGCAATGTCGAGTCAGATTTGTTTTGTCGAGTAACTATGGTCAGTCCGGTGAGTCTGTGTTGGGTCGAGTCTTAATTGACTCAGTTGAGTTGTCGATTAGTTTGGGTTGGGTCAGTCGATCTTTGTAGGTATGTCGAGTCGGCCCGATGCGGCTGTTAAGTCTGCGTCGGGTCAGGTTTGTCGGTTCAGTGTATGGGTTTAGTGTGATGTCAAGTCTGAGTTTTCATTTGCCTTGTTTGGTCCGTGTCCAATCTACTTTGGTTTGTAGTGTCCATTTTAACAATCAGTCCAATCGAGTCAGTCTTCTTGTGTTAATGTCGAGTTTAGTTGTGGTAGCTTTGTGAGTCAAGTCTTTGAGTCGTTTGCATATTACTAATGTCGTGTTTGATGTGTTAGTTTGTGTGAGTCAAGTTCATGTCACATCTGTTCTTTTGGTCAGTCGAAGTAAAAGCGTCAAGTCGTTGTTTGAGTCTAGTGTGAAGCATTGATCTTGTACTTGACTTTTATCGGTTGCGGAATGGATTGGGTTGGGATATGCTTGTTATATTTGACAGTTTTAGTGACGAAGATTGATAGAATTAAGTGTAGGGATTCATTGGGTTACACTTAGCTTTTGGGTATTGGTTTTGGTAGTCGGGGAGGTGTTGGAATTGTTTGCATTTGATTGTGGGTTGGTTTGGCATGACAATAGACAATTAAAGGTCCAATCTTGCGCATTTGAAACTGAATTTTTTGCATTCGAAAGAAACTTCCTTTCATTAGGCGGAATCTTTCGACGCTAAAGTCATTTTCAAAACAACTAAAAAGTAATTATTTTAACGCGTGAATTGGACTTCAATGTCATATTTTGGCACTTTGGCTCTTAATTGGGACAATTAAAAGTGCCGATGGGGGGGTAGTGTACATTGAGTCTAGTTGATTGTTTTGCGTCGTCTTGGTGTCGTTTTAGCATAGTTTTTGTAGTGTTTAGTATTATTTGGGTTTACTTGCACGTACAAGTGGTTTAAGCTCGCCCGTACTCAATCTCCATTCGGGCGAGTTTAACCACCACTTAGCGATTGTAAAAAGTAGCCCGCTTGTGTTAGAATTAGCCGCGAATGAAATGCTATACGGCTATTCTATTTCTGGAAAAAAAAAATTCAAAAAAAATTATAAAATTTAAAAATACCAAAAATAGTTGTTATTTACTGACTGTCTGCTTGTTTTGTCTTGAAATTTATCTGTTTTGCAGGCATGGCTAGTAGTTCTCGTCGAGGAAAGGGTAGGAAGACCGGAGCGGGTCAGTCAGCACCGCAGCAAGATCCGGTTCCTCAAGAAACTCCGATTATTCAAATAGCGGCCGATGATCCGAAATTGAGAAAAATCAAATATCGAACAAATTTTAATTTTATTCCGGATCAGAAAACGCACAGAGATGATCACCCGATTTTGAAGTTTGAGCTGGATTCACCCGAATATGATAAATTTGAAAAGCTGAAAGATACTGAGCTACTTCAACACCGGGTTATCAATTGGAAGTGGTTGGAGGAGATAGGTTCAGAGCAGGAAGTGAGGGACCTTTTGGGTGAAAGATTGATTGATGCGTTGGATTGTATAGAGCCTCAGTATGAGGAGTTAGTGCTAGAGTTCCATAGCACTTGGGTGCATAAGGAGGGTAAGTTCGAGCAGGGCACAGCGGTGTCATTTAGCTTTGGAAGGCAAGTGTATGAAATGAATATTGCGAGGTTTGCTATCGTTTCGGGTTTGTATACCGAAGAGGAGGTGAAGAGGCCGGAGTTTGCTACTTACTTGAGGGGTGCGTATAATAAACCAAGGGATTGTAGTGTTGGTGGGACTGAGTTGAGAGAGTTCTGGAGTTCCATTTCTGATCGTCAAGAAAGAAATCAACAAAACAAGGGATTGGAAAACCCGAGAAATCTTCGATTCTTCGTCCTGAACTTGATCCACTGATTCGAATGCTTCACGATCTCCGATTCAGCTCCAAGATAGCTCCAAAATCGCCTCCAATGTCCTCTGGTTCGTAATTAGGGTTACTAATCCGGTTTTTCCTGATTATGATCCTCCTTTTCCCAGAAAACCCTAAAACCCGATGCTGTACATGATCTGTTCGCGTATTAAGAGCTCTCGCGGCCCGCTTGGATGTTTAGTGTAAGTGGACGCGGGCCGCGCGCCAGTTATAATCCCAGAATCATCGTTTAAGTTAATGCGGCCCGCCTGGTAAATGTTCATAAGCTTATGCGGGCCGCCTGGAAGCTCCAGAACTTGATTTTTCACTCCCGAGCTTCCGGTTTCCGATCCAACACGTTCCTTTGCTAGATTTTACTCGTTTCCGCTTCTTTTCAGCTTCAAGTACCTGAAAACACAATTAAATCAAAAGCATATACATTCTAATCTAACACGACACTAAATCTAGCTAAAACCGAACAAACCTAGACACGAATAAAGATGTATTTTGCAATACATCAAATATCCCCACACTTACTCTTTTTTCGTCCTCGAAAAAGAATTATGCAACGGAATCATAAACAAATAATCACTCGGGTCAAAAGTATAGGTATAATTAATTAAAAACCAAGACTTGCGTTAGCCGCGATTGCGAATATACTTATCCCTTTAAACCCGAATCCAATCCTAAGCCCTTATCATGTGAATTTAATTTAAGTGCGGTCAGTCTACCTAGGGTCTCACACTAGAATCTACGGTCCACCTACTCCCACCTCAAGCTTATAGGACTAAAAGAACGATCACTGGACCAATTCCTAACCGTTTTATATCAAAACCAAGAGAGTTTACAATCAACTTTTTTTTTTCTTTTTTTCTTCTATTTTTTTTTTCTCGTGAGTCTAGACGATACTTTCCCTAACCAAGAGGTATTCCGGCTGTAGAGTCGCGATCCCCAACCACAGATTACTTAGGTTTCGGTACTTTTATTCGGCAAGTCGATTTCACACACCCTAGCGGTATTCCGACTGTAGAGTCGCTATCCCCAATCACAGATTACATAGGAATGTGCTACTTTCATTTAGTTTCTAGCTCACTTTTTATTCTATTTTTTTTTTTCATGACCACAAACTCTAACGGTTTTAACTTATAACGGTGCCCCTTATACTATTATTGGCAGTTTTAGTTTCCCATATTTCCCAGGCGAAAACCCACTAGCAGACCGACAATTAAGGTATATTAGCTCAAAGGGACTTAAAACCAAACCCGGGCCTATCCACATATCCCAAACTAGACGCAAACTCGGTTTATTATAATCTCATATTATTATTATTCGAACCCGAGCAAAAATTCATTTTTTCTATCATTTTCCGTTTTAATTGCAAACTTCTTTTGTACTCGAAAGACATTTTCTATTTTTTTCAATTTTTTTTTTCAAATTTTTAATTTTTTTGTGTTTTTCATATTTATGACTCAAATATTTACAAGTATCCCATCCCCACACTTAGAGATTGCATTGTCCCTAATGCAAGAACGAAAATACGACTCAACAACTACCTAAAAATAAAAACTGCAAATGAAATAAAAAAAAATATACAACAACAAAAAAGGGAAACGACTTAGCTGGTTAGGACAAAAGTCAGTGCCAGCCGTACGAGTCTTGAATCCCACGAACGATCGTATAGCATTTCATTCGCGATCGTTGCCTAGTCTGCTTGGGTTTATCAATATGGCAGTTCCGAAATCACCCAAATGGAAATTGAGTACGGGTGGTACAATCCAAACCTGCACAATCAAAGCAAAACAGAACCCAACGCAGTACCGACTCTAAAAACGACTCAAACTACTAATTAAGACTCAAAATACAAACTAAAAGGCTCAAAATACAACTAAAGGTCAAAAACAAGTCAGAGCCGGTTCAAGGAGCCTCGCGCGACGCTAAGAACCCCCTCGCGTCACGCGGCGGGTCAAGAAACTTTTAGTTTTCGTCTGGCAGGTCTCGCGCGACGCTAAAGACCTTGGCGTCACGCCAAGGTCCGTTTTTCATAGAATGTTACGTGGTAAATGCCCTTTCATGCCTTAGAATTTTTTCCATAATTTTTCCCAACCATCCATCACTCCCAAAAGTTTTTCTAAGCATAAAACGTACCTGGAAGCTTATTTTTCTCACGATTCCCTGCAAATCCTCGGCAAAGCACTCCTGCACACGACTCAAACCACAACCAAAGACCCGAAAAACTAACCAGAACGACCGTTAATTACTCTAAATTGCGAAAAATAAACGAAGATACAAACTATACAAACTCTACAAACGAGTAGTAACTTCTCACATACTTATGGAGGATCATGGAGATGCAGCTCACCTCCAAACATACTCTCACGGGCTGTATCACCACTATATGTATCGCCCGAATCAAACCGACCACCCTTATCTCTCTCAAAACCTTTCAACTCCTCATCTAGCGTTTTGAATCTAAATTCTCCATATCTAAATTTATCCCCACACTGAGGTTTGCTCAGTGTCTCAATCCTAGATTCTAAACGCACCAATCTCTCCTCTAACTCCTCTAATTTCCTATCCGGTGGGTCCCCACACTTGAATCCTAGCACCTTCTCTTAACTCGCATCACTCACATCCTTCTCCTCATCTCTCTTGTCATTCTCACAACCCCCCACTAACGAAACCGACTGCACTCTGTCACTAGGCCCTTTCGAACTCTTGACCTCAAAAACTACTGATTCCTCGCCCGCTCTAAGTGTGATGGTGCCTAAAGAGACATCTATTAGAGCTTTAGCGGTGTTTAAGAATGGGCGACCTAAAATTAGCGGTATGTTTTCATCGGCTTCCATGTCTAGAATAACGAAATCGGCCGGAAAAACAAACTTATCCACCTTAACAAGCAAATTCTCAACTATTCCCCTCGGGTGTTTCACGGATCTATCAGCTAAGGACAATGTCATTCGAGTAGGTGAAAGCTCGCCTAAGTCTAGCTTCTCGTAAAGGGAAAAGGGCATTAAATTGATGCTAGCACCTAAGTCGGCTAAGGCTCTAGTATTTGTATTACTACCGAATAGACAAGGAATGGTGAACACACCGGGATCGGTAAGCTTTTCAGGAAGCCTATTTGAGACAATGGCTGAACACCCTCCATGCAATGGGACATTTGACAACTCACCTAATTTCTCCTTATTCCTAAGAAGGTCCTTTAAAAATTTCGCATATTTTGGCATGGACTGAAGTGCCTCGATAAAAGGAAGATTAATCTTCAATTGCTTGAAGATATCTAAGAACTGCCCGTATTCCCTTGAATATTTTTGATTCTTAAGGCGTGAGGGAAACGGAACATACGCATGATTCACATAGGGTGAAGGTCTAACGTCTATGGGCTTTTTCTCAACTTTCTTCTCACTTTGAGACTCACCGGGCTGTGCGGTACTTGCTGGGACTAGCCTCTTTTGCACTTTGCCGGGAGCCTCCATCTCAATCACTTCATCTATTATATCTCCATCCTCATCAACCTCTCTCTCCTCAACACTAGGGTTCCCTACGGTTCTGCCACTACGAGTGGTAATGGCTTTTACATGAGCATTCGGGTTAGGTTGGGTGTTAGCTGCAAACTGACCGGGTAATCTTTCATCTAACTTCCTAGACATATCACTTACAACCCTAGAAAGGTCTTGGACCGCAGCTTGGTGATTCTTAAGCATGAGATCATGTTCACTAAGTTTCTTTTGGGTACTTTGATCCCTAACAATTAGTTGACTCATCATGGACTCCATTCTTTCCATGCTACCCCCTAAATCGAAACTTGAACCTTGACCTGTTTGAACCTGAGTATTCGACCCCCCATCCTTGACCTGCCCACTTGAACTCCCACTAAAGAGTGAACCTAGACCCCTATTTGGATTTTGAGCTATTTGAAAACCAGGAGGTCCATTTGAGCGAAAATTGATATTATTAGTAAAGTTATTATTATTATTTCGCCAACCCGAGCCAAGATTATTACCCCCAAAACCGCTAGACTGACCTCTACCAAACCCTCCTCCTAAATAATCACATTGCTCCTCACCAACTAATAAAGGACATGCACTCGTATCGTGACCACCTCGACAAAACTCACACTTATCAACCTTAGCTCTAATCTCCTTAAGCTCTCGAGTGATGTTTTCCAAAACAGAGGCTAAACTAGGGTCCATGGTGACATGGTTCACCCCTCGGGCGGGTGCACTAGTAGTGGTATTTGAATTACCACTTTGAGACCTCTGATCGGATCGTGATTGGGACTGAGACTGAGCAAATGCCTCAAAACGCTCTAGACACTCTGCAACTGTAAGGATACCCATCATATACCCCCCTGCATTAGTATCGAACCTATCTCTAGTCTCTTGGGTAAGACCGTTATAGAATTTCTCACATAAAGCCCAATCTGAAAGACCATGCTGGGAGCAACGAGCAGTTAGGTTTTGGAAACGCTCCCAAGCAAGGTAATAAGGCTCGTCGGGCTCCATGCGAAAGGAGTGGATTTGGTCTCTAAGCCGTGAAGCTTTAGCGGGCGGGAAGTACTTATTCAAAAAGGCTTGACGAAGCCCCGCCCAAGTGGTAAAGGTACCGGTTGGTTGAGAATCCAACCAAGTAGCCGCACGGCCGGCTAAGGAGAATGGGAAAAGCTGTAGGTAGGTGGCATCGTTGGGTGCACCGTGAAGGTTAAAGGTAGCTAGGATGCGGGAGAAATGGTTAATGTGGGCCGGGGCGTCCTCATCGTCTCGGCCATGGAATTGGATGGTATTGGTGATAGCCTGCATGGCATAAGATGGAATCTGCCATGAATTGTCACTAACTATGGGTGGGACGGTGATGGGTGAAGCAAGGCCGGTGAAATCCTGAGTGGCTTGCTGATGGACGGTTTGCCTAGGGTTGGCCATGTGTTCTAAGTTTTCTAGGTTACTAGAGGTACTAGAAGTAGGGCTATTGGGTGGTGAATCCTTAGGTGAGTGGTTTGGTGAAGGTGGTGGTGTAGGAGGTGGGGTGGGTAACGGGGTGAAATCGAACTTGGGGAAACGGGATGAAGATGTAGAAGTAACCTGTGGGCCTTCACCCAATTGAGATGATGACTGCTTGACTGGTGGTGGTGGTCCGTGCGAGCGCAGATGTGGCATCCACTACGAGCAAAAACCTGAACACAAGAAAAGCAAACAATAGTTACTACGACTCAAGATAAAAAGAAAAGACACAAAACAAAGTAAACACGTAGCACGTATTTGTCAAGTAAATCTATCAAAGCTAATGAACGCAATTACCAAGAGTCCCCGGCAACGGCGCCAAAAAAACTTGATGTGTGCTGAACAGACTATTAAAAACAACTAAATTAGACTCTCTAAGCTAGACACTAAAAAGCTTTAATTCTAGACTCGACCTAAACCACACAATCGGCAAGTGTACCAATCAATGTAGTATAACCTAGGAAGTCCGGATATCGAACCACGAGACTCTATAAACTACGTAAACTAGACTCTAATAGACTCTGACAGACACGACTTAACTTGTTTAATTGTTTGGGGGGGGGGGGTTACTGAAAACTAAGGAAATCTATATTAGACTACTAAATTAAACTAGAACTAGACTAAAACGAATTAAGATTGTGAACTTTTCTTATATGAGAACACGACCACCTAGACAAGAATCCTGGATTGTTTTTAAGAGATTACCGATTAAGTTAAGTGCACGAGTTATGGAACCGGGATCTTATAATACTAAACCTATTAAGAACCAACGAGGCCCCTCGACCCTTCTCAAGGAGAAACCTGTGGCACTACCTAGGCCGTTAATCCTACCGGTTATTAGACTTCTTCCCAGTTGTCTAATTATTGTGTAAGTACCCTAATGTTGACCTATTCTTTCCCAATCCTAGGTCTAGGGTAGTCTGAAGTAATAGATTTGACTTGATAGACTAATAAGACCGACATGTAAACCAAGACATAACCTTTCCCAAGGCCTATCTAAAGCAATTCGCCGGGTAAGACCTACCAATAGCCCCTCACTTCCCAGTTATTAGGACTAGTAGAACACTAAGACTTAGCAAATTATTATCACTTACTTCTAGAGATTACCGGCCGATTCTCCCTAAAGAGTGAAGGTTTTCTAACGTGATATAGACACTCACCGAAACCCTAAACCCTAATATGACTCTATGTTGTGATATAGACCGTCAATAAGAATCATACGAAGCAAATAATAACAATAAACCCACTCAAAGTGCGCATACACATCAAACCATTAAATCAAACCTCTTACTAAACACAATCACCCATAACAATCATGCAAATAACAAAAACGGTAAAATCTTTATATTAATCCATTCATCAAGTCTAGGTGGCTTATGAAATTAGCCAAGCATCTCAGTAAATGAAAACAAAACAAAGATGTCTAAAACAGAATTCATTGTAACAAAGTTTCAAGAAAGTAATCGACAAAACAAGGGATTAGAAAACCCGATTGATTCTTCGATTCTTCGCTCTCGACTCGTACCAATGATTCCCGTGCCTTGAAATCTCCGATTGCCTTCAAAGTATGCTCTCCGAATGCTCCAAGATCTCACTAATTCGCAAATAGGGTTACAATCAGGTTTCTTCGGAGTTAAACATCAAACCCTAGCTGGAAATCACATTAATTCGAATTAACATCCCTCGCGCGACGCTAGGGGGGCGTCGCGTCGCGCGGCGCCTCCAATATTGATTTTTCTGATTTTTTTATTATTTTCCTATTTCCAGCTTCTCCGACGCGCGTACGAATCCCGTTTTTCTTCCGAACTGCTCGTTTTTCAGCACTTTAAGCTACGGGACCTGAAATCAAAGCTTAACGTCAGCAGTATCATAATTCTAACCTAAAACAGACTCGAAACAACTGAAAACTGACCAAAATATACACTATAAACATATGTACTTTACAGTACATCAGTCTACGAATTTGATCACATCGGTTCGTAATCCGGTGTATAGGTATGTGCTGAAAATCCTGTCTACTACACTTGTAGGGCGGAGGTCGGGGGAGAACAAAGCAAATTGGATCGAGCTTTTTATCTTGATGTGTAGAGTGCAGGAAAAGGAAATGAATCTGGCTACTGTCTTAGCAGATTCGTTCAGTAGAGGTCGAAGAGGAGGTATTCAAGTTGGGTTGGATATGGGCCCCTACATTACCAGGATTGCAACAAATCTGGGAGTATTTGACAAATATCTTCCCGAATTTCTACATAAGGGGCCCACGACAGCGATGTTTAGATTGCAAGACCTGCAGAAGGCAGGCATAGTGTCATGGCAGGAACCCTACGGCTAGGAGCCGATCAGAGAGGGTCCACATGTTCAGCTGCCACAGAGACAACCAACTGAGGATGTCGTGACTCAGATTGAGCAGCCACCACAGGTACACGAGCAGCCAGTACGTCAGTTCCAGAGGAGACATCCTCTACCTGAGCCTCTTACTTTGGAGTCATTCTCTGGTTATGTGGAGCAGAGATTTGATAGGTTGGAGCAGTTGATTGAGGCACTTCAGAGGGGTCAGTCGAGGCAGGATGATATTCTTCGTTATATGATGACCGTTCAGAGCATGAGGATTCCGGATTACTTCCGGCCAGGGCAGGAGGGCCAGGCTGGTGTTGGTGCACAGGCTGATCCGGAGCCTCCAATTCAGGTATTTGAGGAGAGCAGCCATGAGTCCGATAGTGGATAGTGAGGAGTAGTGTGGGGATTGCACGAGGATGCAGAGCAGCAGCTGACGTTTTATATCTTTTGCTGATTATTTTTATTTTGTGCTGTTTTGATCCTCACTTTTGGTCTGTACTGATATTCGTATACTTTAAACAGGTTGGTTAGGGATGGTTGGGTTGGTTGATGTGATGAAACAGATAAACTACTGATGTTTTTGATATATATGATGATATGTTTTGGTAGCTTGTTTGATTCAGATAGGTTGATTTTGTTAGCCGCTTTCGTTCGCGTGTCCGAGGTTAGAGTTGTTTGCTGAGCGCGTTTCGAATTGGAGGGCTTATGTGGAAATGACTGGCACTTTGACTGTCTCACATATCAGCTAAGTCGTTTCCCTTTTTGTTGTTGTATTTTTATTTCATCGTTAATCGTTATTTCCTTAGTAGTTAGTTAGTAGTTTAGTAGTTGTTAGGTAGTGAGTCGTATTTCCATTCTTGCATTAGGGACAATGCAATCTTTAAGTGTGGGGATGGGATGCATGTAAATAATCGAGTCTTTTATTGAAAAATAAAAAAAATTAAAAAATTTTGAAAAATAAAAAAAAATTGAAAAATCAAAAAATGTCCTTTGATATGAGAAGTTTGCATAAATAAAACGGAAAATGATAGAAAAGGTGAATTTTTGCTTGGGTTAAATAATAATAATATGAGATTATAATAAATCGAGCTTGCGTCTAGTTAGGGATATGTGGATAGGCCCGGGTTTGGTTTTAAGTCCCTTTGATCTAATATACCTTAATTGTCGGTCTGCTAGTGGGTTTTCGCCTGGGAGATATGGGAAATCAAAACTGCCGAAAATAGTATAAGGGGCACCATTATAAGTTAAAACTTTTAGAGTTTGTGATCATGAGAAAAAAAATAGAATAAAAAGTGAGCTAGAAACTAAATGAAAGTAATGCATTCCTATGTAGTCTGAGCTGGGGATAGCGACTCTACAGCAAGATTACCGCTAGGGTATGTGAAATCGATCGTGCAAAGAAAAGAAAGAAAAGTACCGAAGCTTAAGTAATCCGAGTTGGGGATAGCGACTCTACAGCCGGATTGCCTCTTGGTTAGGGAAAGCATCGTCTAAGCATCGTCTAATGCAAATAAATTAAATTTGCTATTTAGTTCTCGAAGAATTACTGATGGCCTTATTATCTTTCAGATAAACTTATGGCGAGCCTGAGTATTGGCAAAGCAAGTAAGAAAAACGGTGGTGACGATTTAGAGCACCAGGACCGTAATGACGAAGAGAATCGTCTTCGATCCATAGTTGCCGATGAAGTCGGTAAAGCCCTGGCTGGATTTATGGCCACATTTAAAGGGTCAAAGCCATTAGTACAGAAAGAGAACTCTGTTTCTAAACCCCGTTCTAATACTTATAAGACTGAAAGGTCTCATTTCTCCTCAACTAAAAGTGAGCAGAGTATCAAGAGTATCAAGAAAGCTGAGTCTCACGACTCTAAAAAGGGGTGTACATATAAATACTTTGTTTCTTGTAAACCCCGTGACTTTACGGGTGAGATTGGAGCTATTGATGCTCTAAAGTGACTGGATGAAATGGAAACCGTTGTTGATATAAGCGGTTGTGCCACCAAGGACATTGTTAAATACGTGTCCTGATGTGTTGTAAAACACAGACTTTTATCATATGTATTTTGTATAATTTAGTAATTAATTAAAGTTGTTTTTATTAGTTTTATTGTATACTTTATTATTTTATATTGTTACAGGTCCCGGTGCGAAAAGAATTAAATTCGAACTTAAATGATCAAGAAACAAAAAGCTAGAAATCTTTAATGAAGTTCGAGGGACTAAGTTTGTCATTTGATGGAAATGGGAAATTCATGTTGATATATTAATTAAAGATGAGGGACCATAAGTGGATAAAGGCTAGAAGTTGAATAAATGTTGCAACTTGCAAAGTCACGAAGGAGAAAAGAAATCAATGTATTTTGTGATTTATGAATGCTATGTGGGTCCCACTGACCTCAAATTAGATTTTTGACCAACAAAAATAAAAAACATCTGTTGACCGCATACATTCATCAGTTTGTTTTGTTTGTGGTCCGATAGAGATACATGGAGTCATGAATATTTTTCTTTTGGGCTGTGAACACATGACCAACCCATCAATTTGGACGCACATCAGACGCATACAGGGAATTAATTATCATTGAGGGATGCGCGATCAGATATCTTACGAACGAAGAAACCCTAGGCGACTTTTGAGAGCAGATTTTGAGTATTTTGGAGGTTTTAAGCTTGCGGGAATCATTCGGTTAAAGCTTGGAGCGTGGAAGTGAAGATTGTTCGGGTTTTATCTCCCAGTTTTCTTTAATTTCGTGTTTTCGATTTTTTTTCCGATGAATTCTTGTGTTGAACTTGATTTGTTTGTTTTAGACAACATGTTTCTTGGCTAAACCTTAGATACTACCTAGACAAGATGATGATTTGATTAAAGTCTGGATATTTTAACGGTTTTTATTATTTGTATGGATTGATTTCTGAAAGTAAATTGTTCTAGTATTTCTGATTTGGTGCTTGTGCGTATTTACTTTTGATTGTTAATTTTTTTACTGTTTCACATAGATTTTGGTGAATGTCTTTCACATAATAAATTTGTGTTGATTGTTCGATTCTTTGCGGGTTCGGGTAATCGTTGGGTAAATTGGCCAATAGCCTTAGAAACAGTAATTGAAATACAATTAGAATTAAGTATTCTGCTTAACTTGTCGCTGAGAGGCTCGAGTTAGTTATTAGGTCTCAGTGCAATATATAGCTAAGACAGGTTTTGAGAGAAGTCGGTTTTAGTTCCCTAATTGCATTTGTGTTTAGTCAACCAAGTTAGAACCTAACAATCGGTATTCATAACATCCTTGTAGGGTTTCCTAGGTTTCTTCCTGAGAAGGGTCGGGAAGTCTTAGCATTGAAATACCTTAGGGTTTAGTATTTTACGATCCCGGCTCCATACAACAATAATACCGTTAGAAGTCCATTCATAGTTAAACTGGATTCGAGTCTAGGTAGTCGTTAATCTCATCTGAATCAAACCTTAGTCTTCGTTCGTGTCTTAGCTTAATCTTATTTTTATTGCAATTTTAGGATTTTAGTAAACCCCCCCCCCCTTAAAACACAATAATTATTAAGTCGTGTCAGTGTCTAGTCTAAATAGAGTCGTTAACGTAATTCATTAGAGTCCTTGTGGGTTCGACATCCGGACTTACTTTTCTGTGCTAGAGTCGACCGGTTCACTTGCCGGTGAGTAGTTTAGTCAAGTTAGAGAGTCTAGATTTTTATTACTTGAGTCTTAATTTAGGGTAATTTTAGTTTATTTAGTTGAACTACTTTTTCCACATCATGTCCCAATCCTTCAAGGAGGATGCTCTGACTTGGTGGAAGGCACTGATCCAATCCACTGGCAAGGTTGAAATGTACAGCCTGGGTTGGTCAAAGTTCGTGGAATTGATCCGCGAGACTTATTGCCCACCTCACGAGGTGGAGAAAGTTGAAACTGACTTTCTAAAGCTGACCATGAAAGGCCTCGAATGTCGAGCCTATTTGTCTGGTTACAACTCCTTATCAAGACTCGTGCCTTATTTAATTACCCCCGAGTCTAAGCGCATTGCGCGGTTTATTGGAGGACTCGCTCCAGAAATCAAGGGGATGGTTAAATCCTCCAAACCTGAAACTTTTAGATCCACTATGGATCTGGCCCTATCTCTCACTGAAGATGAAATAAGAGCAAGGGAGATTAAAGCCGAGGAGGATCACAAGCGAAAGCGTGATGATACCCCAGGTAAAGATTACAAAAAGGGTAAGACTGGTTCGAGTTCAGTCCAAGCCAAATGAGGCAAAACCCAAGTGTAAAACCTACGGGAAGCAACACTCTGGAAAATGTCTCCGTGAGCAGACCAAGGGTTGTGGCATCTGTAAGGAGATGGACCACAAGTCTCATGAATGCATAAACTTGAAAGACGCCACGTGTTATGGATGTGGCGAGAAAGGGCATATAAAGACCCGTTGCCCAAAGAGGGTGACTGACGGGAAAAACAAGGCCACTGATGGCTAGAAAGGCAATGCTTGAGACTTCCAATCTGCTACAGCAGAAGCAGTTCAAGACATATCTTTACGTATCTGTTTCTCGTAAATGTTTTCTTTATTAGAAACTTGTTTTAAACTCTGGAGCCAGTTAAAGCTTCATCGATTGTAAATTTAATAAAATTTTTAATTCTGCTACTTTAAGACTTAAATATTATTTAAAAATCAAGTGGCCAATCCAGATGGTTTCACATATGATATACCCTTCTCGAATCATTTGTCTGAGATAATCTTTTATTTATAAATCCTGCGGGATTCGATATTTTCCTAGACATGGATTGGTTAGTCCAAAAACCAAATCCCCTTTGTCTGCAGTAAGAAACTTATCAAAATTAAAATCCCCATCTGGTGATATACTCACCATTCGTGGAAGAACAAACATCATGGATTGCTGAGGAAGCTTTATGCTTAAGGTGTCCAACTGATAGAATGAAGAATGTGTCATCCATATGACATAAGTAAAATTCTGACGAATAATAGTCGAAAACTAAAGACCTTTGTGTGGATAGACATGAGAAGTCCATAGCCACCTAGGAAGCTTAATGTTTAAAACGTTCGCAAGTGAGTCGAACATCGTAGACCATTTTCGGTCCGCATGATGAACTGGAAAATCCC
Organism: Helianthus tuberosus; assembly: GCA_030545235.1. Taxonomy (NCBI): domain Eukaryota; kingdom Viridiplantae; phylum Streptophyta; class Magnoliopsida; order Asterales; family Asteraceae; genus Helianthus; species Helianthus tuberosus. The sequence goes on along the minus strand of CM060431.1, from coordinate 104,204,649 downwards.
ACTTAGATTTGGGAGATGGTAACAATGGATCTAGTCTCCAAGTTACCTTAGATAAAGTGCGGCAGCGACGCGATGTGAATTTTAGTCGACAGAATTACTACATCAACGCTTCTTATCAATTAAGGAAAATTATAATTCCGACAAGTTAAGCTGTATATCGACAACATCGAGTCTCCTTATAGAGCATCGTTGTCTATAGTATCAGATTAAGATACTAAATAAATTCTTATCTCTGGAAATTCTAGCAAGATGCTCAGCTGATAAGCACTGTCATGTTTCGCCATGACATTTAAACATGAGCATAGGGTTTATTGAAAAACCTTGTCCATTATGGACCATGGAATTTGAAAGTTCCAAGTTACCTCGTAAACGCGAATGGGATTCCCATTGTGGCCCAGGATACTCTTGAGAGGTTGAAACCTCCTACTATACGGAATTAACCGTATTGCTCTGAGCAAATCTTGAGGTCGAGATTTCTTTTAAGGGGGTGAGGATGTAACACCTCTTAAAATCGTGTCTAATAATGTGTTGACACGTGTCCCTAATCCTAGCTATGTCAATCATTGACCAGGAGGGACTATTATTGCCAAACAGTGAAAACTTTGAATATGCAAGGACTAAAGGTGTCAACATGCTTAAACTAAGCCTCTGAGTGACCTTATATGATATTCGTATTCTTTTAATAAGCCACTTGTTGGATAAACGAAACCGTTTGCAATATAATTCAAAAGTTGTGCATCGAAGGGTTAAAAGTGTCAACATGTTAATTCTTACCTCTGAGTGACCTTTTAACGAATCCGGAACGTTATGATGTTTGATCACAGTCTTGGGAATACTTATATTGGCCGTCTAGAGCTTTTATGTCGTTAAACGGTAATACACACAAGTTTGCGCGTTAAAAGGGTTTAAAGTGTCAACATGTTTAAATTATACCTCTGAGTGACCTTTTGACGAACCCGGAGCGTAACGATGTTCGGTTATACTTCCAAGAATACCTACAACCTAACTTGAAGGGCCAAAAGTGCTAAATATGAAAGTTATATCAAGTTAAAAGGTTAAGGGGCTAAATGTGTCAACATTTAAAATGGTTTTGCTGATCCGGGTGAGTGTCGCGGGCCGCGTAGATGTGGGCCTGGGCGTTCGCGGGCCGCCAGGAACCCGTATCTGCAGATTATTATTATTTTTTAATTGATTTTCTTCCTTGTTCTCCAAACAAACCACCCTTACTCACATAATTTGATACTAGGGGCTTGCTAATTGTTTTTAAAACATGGTATACACATGTTACAATCCTAATAATACTTGGGGAACACACAAGACACTTGTAATCATCCTAGTTCATCTCAAAAACTATAAATAGAGGTCATCCTCAACCATTTCATTTGCACATCTTCTCATTCTATTCTACTTCCTGGAGATTCCTGACCTTAAGGAAGCTCATTTTTAGTAGAAAAGATTGCTAGGACCCTTTGTAAGTGTTCCTAGCCACTAGTTTATGTTTTATAGGCTTTTTGGCCAAAAGTCAAGTGTTATCGTAATAACGCTTTGACTTTTAGTAAGACCTTAAAAGGTCAAGCCATTGTTCGCAACGAACATGGCTACGTGATCGTAATTAGGTAGGTGTTAATTCCTAAAAAGGGCACCTCCTAAGAATCACGTTTGCTTGGTCAATTGACGAGTCAAAGTAATATTAATTTAAAAAGTCAACGGGTCAGATTTTAAAATAATTGCGATCTGAGTTTAAGAGTGTTCTAAAATATGTTTTATCACTTAAACAACTTGGTAATAGTTATTAGAACATGTATAAACATGTTCGGCTCGTCAATTCCCGTTTTAGGGTCGGTTCGCAACCGAAAGTCGCGTAGTTTGACTTCTACATTGACTTTTGGTTATAAACCGAATTAGACTAGTATGCTACTGATTTTAGGTTCCGTTATGATCATAATATAATGTAGTATAATCCCATAAGGTTATATTACACGATCGGACTAGGAATCCGAGTTTATGCGCATGTTCCGTTATTATGCCATACTTTGACTAAAATGCCCTTTTGATTAAAAATAAGGTTTAAGACATAAATGAGCATGCAAGTGAGTTATGTACTGATAAGTAAACATGTTTAGAATATTTTAGTGCTTATAAACTGGTCATAAACTGAGTTTACGCATATGGTCGTAAACTATGCTTTTAAAAGGACTAAAATACCCTTTTAAGTATAAAATGAGTTTTAAACATAATTTTAGTATAAAACTCATTACCTACTGATATGATATTATAATTAGGATTCTTTGGGATGCTAAGTCAGATTGTAAACTGAGTTTAACTTCACTTTCGTATACAATGCCGATAAATGACGATAACGCCCTTATGGTACTTAAAATGTGTTTTAAGCATAATATTCAAACCAAACCTTTTACTTACTGATTTGTTATGACAAATAAAATATTTTAATTATTCAAAGCTGGTCATAACATCAGATTTCATAAATCTTCGCATAAATCGTTATTTAACGACTTTAACGCCGTTTAGGCGCTTAGTATGGTTTTAAACCATATGTGTGAACCCAGACTTGTTACCTACTAATTTTATAAACCATTTTAAATGTTTTTATAGTAGGTATAAGTTATGAACTCAGAATCTCAAATAATGTCTCAAAACTATGTGTGAAATGACCAAAATGCCCCTGCGGTGCATAGTTTGGTCATAAAGCATAAACCACACATGTATTTGATATCCTACTGATATGATATCATAATTTAAACATTTTTACAGAATGTTTATGACCATGACATCAGTTTACTCGCAAGCTCCTTTTATAAATTGTAAAATTACCAAAATGCCCTTATAAGGCATGGTTTGATTTTAAAACCTTAACGGGCATACAAGTTGATATCCTACTGATATTATAACTTGTTTAAAGTGTATTGGCATATGGAACTTGTTCATGACTCATCCGATTACCCGTTATCGCTTATACGCGTACGGTTAGACTTACGTAACTAGTTTACATAAGTTTGCCGAAAAGGGGTTTAACCTTATCGTTTTGATCTCAAAATCCAAAATGTATTATGTTTACCCATCTTATACAAGTCCTAGTACTTGTTGGGTTTAAACCACATTCTATTCGGTATACGCTTAATCTAGCGAACCTATTCTTAAGTATCGGGTCATGTCTAAAGGGACTACCTTTGGCCCGTATACATTCTAACAGATAATAAATCTGTTCATTCCAGACTATAGTACCCCCCAGATAATTGGACTTGGGTCAATATACTTAGACTTGCGGCTTTTTGCCAAATATAGTCTTATTGATTGGAAGCTAGCAAAAAGGTAAATATTCTTGACTTATTTTAGTGTAAACTTGGGATGGCAAATATGCCTCTGGGGATGGTTATTACACAAGTAAGTCGCCTATGATTGCGTAAAAGTGTATGAATACGGTTTTATTCCGATTACTTGATAATTACTGTTATTGGGGGTTATTGATACCATGTCCGGACAACCCAATGGGTTAATCAAGCATATAATCTTGTAACAAGAAAAATCCTAAGATATATTTAAAAAGATTACCTACAGGTTATCTATATGTATAAAACTCTTTTTGAAAAACTATTTTTCCAAAGAGTCAGTTAATTGCATTTACCAGCTTTGGCTGACGTATTTTCAAAAGATTGAACAGCAGGTACCGAACCTTATTATAGGCTGGGATTACGGGTCGGCTAGAATGAAGGCTAAGGAATTTGCACACCTGATGCTTAAGGCCTATGATGTCTAAAGCTCTGTTTATTTGGATCCTGCCTGTGGGCTTGTATCGAACGCTTGTAATACTTTTATACATTCAAGCTTTATTTTAATAATTTCAATCCAATACTTCCGCTGCATATTATTATACTGTGATAACTGTTATCCAACCGTCACGTGTGTACCTATCCGGGCCTACCGGAAATCGGGGTGTGACACATGGACAACATGAAATTAACGTCTTGCATTTCTGAAATTTCTTCTACTGTGGACGAACAAGCATTCCAGCCAGAACCCAGAGAGTGAGCTGTTCCTGTTTACTGAATTCGCTCTGAAATAGTGCAGTTTTTATTGTTTTCCAAGGAAAAAAGTTTCGGCCATCTGTCCATCAAGAGTTTATCGCCAAACCACCTATCTTTCCAAAATCGTAATGACTCTCCATTGCCAAGCTTGCCTTTAAAGAACCAATGCGCCTGCTTCCCACCGATTTGAAGCTGATCAATCACTGAAACCAAAGACTTCCAGCAGCCGGTCAAGTTTCGAGTGACCGGGAGAAAAATCCACTTGTTTCTACCACCGTGAATTGCCTCAATAACGTTTCTCCAAAGACTTCATTGTTGATTTTTGTAGCGTCAGGCCCATTTCAATAATAGAACTGCATTAACATCACTAAGCTTCGAGATACCCAACCCTCCTTTGCTTTTAGGCGAAGTGACCACGTCCTAACAAACCCAATGAAGCTTCTTTTTGTCGATTGTACCAGCCCACAAAAAATTCCTCATGAGACTCTCCATTTTTTCAATCACATTTTTAGGCGCCTTGTATAAAGATAAATAGTAAATGGGAAGACTAGATAGAACCGATTTCACCAAGGTCAAGCGCCCACCTATAGATAGTGTTTTCGCTTTCCAAGAGGTTAGGAGATTTTGAATGGTCTTTATAACCGGACTCCAATGAGCGATCCGATTCATGTTCGCTCCCACTTTAATTCCCAAATATTCAAATGGAATATCACCGATCTTGCAACCAATAGACCCGGCTAAATTGTTCAAATCATCACCTTTAATACCCATACCATATAAGTGGGACTTGTGTATGTTTATTTTTAATCCGGAGCACAAGTAAAAAATTCTAAGCAAGCGAGATGTCTTCTTCATGTTAGCTTTGGACCATTTCCCAAATATTAAAGCGTCATCCACGTAGAACAAGTGGGAAAGAGTAGGACCACCATTCGGAAGCCGAATACCTTCAAACTCACCCAACTCCGTCGCTTTATTAAGAATGGAAGCCAAAGCCTCGATCACAATTAAGAACAAGTATGGTGATAAAGGATCTCCTTGCCTCACACCTTTCTCGCATTGGAACTCATAGGTGGGGGAACCATTTACTAATACCGAAGATCTTGCCGAAGCAAGGATGCCTTTTACCCAAAGGCACCATTTTGGTGGAAATCCCATTTGGCTCAGAATAGATAGTTAAAAACCCCCAATTGACGTTGTCAAAAGCCTTCTCGAAATCAATCTTTAACATAAAAGCTTGTTCCCCATTTTTCTTAATCCATCCAATGACCTCATTTATAATCAAAGGGCCATCTAAAATGAAACGATCCTTTAGAAAAGCCGTTTGCGTGTGAGAGATCACCATCCCAATCACTTTACTCATTCTTCCCGCAATAATTTTGAAGATGGTTTTACTCACAACCCCTACCAAGTTAATGGGTCTATAATCTTTCAACCCCAACGGGGCCTTAGACTTAGCAATGAGCGTTATAAAAGAGGTGCTACATCCTTTATTTATAACTCCCGTTTGGTGAAAATCCCCCATTAACCGAAAGAAATCATCCTCAAGACATCCCCAGAATTGTTTTACAAACCCATTTAATTATATGTATGTATATATAAACATTGTATTATAATACATATACGCACACTATATTATAATGCATATACACACACACTATTACAATACATGTAAGGAGTACATAAATGTAATTTTACATAGTTTAAACACATAGTTACAACTTTTAAAACATGTGGTATAGTCCTTTAGATCATGTGTAGTGGTCACCCAAGTGGTTTGTTCTTTTTTGTCATGTGGCATGGTAAAACATGTCATAAAGCTACAATAGAGTAGTAAAGTCTTTACCTTATAAACAACCACTCACTTTGTCCCCACACCAATGTGGGACAAAGTATTTACCACCTTTTGAGACTTTTATTCACACACCCAAAACTTACAACATATAAGTCCTAAACTTTTGCTACTAACTATTAGCTCCATGATCTTAAATGGCATATATAATAGTTTTTTTAATTTTATATGTGGAATCTTATTTATTTTCAAAGCATAACATATTTTTTATATTTTTTTTCTCTATGTGCGCTTTTCTTAAATAGCTTTTTTATGTCAAGTATTTGATGAAATTTGAATCTTTTTTATGTTTTTAACTACTGAATTTGATGAAATTTGATGAGAAAACTCTTTTTTGATGTTTAGTATTTATTATTTTATGATATATATAATTTTAATATTTATTTATTAATACCGCCTCGGCCTTACGCCTCGTTCCGCCTCGATACTTACGCCTCGTGAGGCGAAGGGAAAACGCCTCGAAACTCGTTTCCGTTTTTTTAAACCTTGGTGATGCATGTGAAATTAGTGGGTTTAGAATTGAAAACTTTTTTTATTTAAAAATTGGATTGATCAAGACAATCATCAACCATTCAACCTCTCTCTTACACTACGTGATACAAACCACAAACAACACCCCAAAATGCCAAACCAAATGAGGAGAGGGTGGTGTAATGCACGTGGTTTGGCCAACCACATGCCCACTACACATAGTCTTAAAACATAGTGTTAACTTTCATACATTGATATTTAAAAAAATACATCATATTTAGCATTGTCTTCTCTTTAATTTGTGTATGGTACCACTATAGTTTTTTATTTAAAAAATAACATGTTACATGATTATCGGTGTCTATTTATCCGCCGCTATGTGCAGACACATATATAGTAGTGTGTGCGTGTGTGTGAGATCATATACTTCCCAATAAACGGTTCACAAATTGTTCGCTAAATATACGGCTCGTTTCGAGCATAAAAGAGAGGATGGTTGGTGAAGGAGAATCCTTATTGAGGAGGGCGAGAGGGTCCGTGGTGCATTGGAGGTCTTATTGTTTTGTTTACGTATATCAGACAATATTATATATTTTTTTAGAAAAATAAAAATTAAATGTCATTTGGATTTATTATATTAAAATCCTAGAAGACGAAACTTGTACTAATAAGGCTGGCTGAGACGTTTAAAACTCAAATGCAAATCTTGCCAAACTTTATCCAGTGAGGTATGCTAACACATGCATGAACCGTGATAAATTTGATTATTTTAATGTCACACCAAACAAATTTAAGTGTTTATCTAAATCACGTCACTCGTAAAATTATATATTTAATTGAATCAGAACCCATATAATGTGATGATAATTGGCGGTGCGCTGGTGCATGAGTGCAACAAATGTAAGAATTAAGTTTACTTTTTATAAAAATATATTCCAAAATATATATAATGACGAGACTCTCGTTATTTGTGGAAAATTCTTGTAGTACAATACCGGTTACATAAACTAAATAAATAAATGTAATATACAATTAAATTGTACCAATCTTGATTCAAAGCCAAGGTCTTTGAAAACTTCAACTGCATCTACGAGATCGAAACTCCACTGCAAGACAAGCAAAAACATTGACGGTTTTGGTTGAGGCACGTGTTCAACACGCTTCCCTTAAAACAGATTCCGCGTCTCCTCTCAGACGGTCTGTCTCCCAGGGTACAACAACCGGAACAGTATGTGTACTGCCGGAGATGGCACTCACGCCCGAGATTACACCGGATATAAATTGGTGTACATATCATTAGGAAATATGAAGTTGAAGAAAAAGACAATTTAGAGAATACTCTTCTCTAAATTTCTATGGAACAAAATTCTTTTATGTGTGTGTATTTCTCATCTTTTTCTCGATAATCTCTAGAATGAAACATCATCCTCTTCTTATACTCACACACATAAAGAAGCCATTAAACCCCATTATTATTGTCATGAATTAGACAATTAATCAAGATCATTAATCTTGTAATAAATGGGTTTAAATCTCTACATAAATGGACTTTAGTGGTTCGGTCAAAACTGTCATTTCTCTTAATGACTAGAATTAAACGAGTTGAAACAGCTAGTTTGACCAAGTCCAACCATCTGTTTAGTTTCCGCTGCAAACCTGCGCGCGCGCCTGAACTGAGTTGCTAGTCCATGCATCACGCTACATGGACCTTAAACCACGCCATATGGAGTCGCGCATCACATTGATGCCACTACACATACCAGGACGCCACCCGGTCATGTGCCATCCATACTCGCGCGCCACTTGCATTCTTCGCCATGGCCAATGTCGTGCGCCATGCGCTCGACATGCGCTATGCCATGATATCCGCCTAGCCCACCCAAGTGTGCGCCATAAGCGGACCCGCCATGTATCTGACCACGCGCTCATGGACAAAATACAAAGGCGGTGTGCGAAGTTCAAAGTGCACCACATTGGCCTATAGCCCATGTTTTGCGCGCATATGTGATGTGGAGTCGCGCGCCACACGGATGCCACTGCACATACCAGGACGCCACCTGGTCATGCGCCATCCATACTGGCGCGCATATGTGCGGGTGCGGCGCACCCTTTGGTCCCCACTAGTGATTGCCATTAAGGAAACAATTACAAGGAGTGCTCCTCCTTATATACCACTTTAAGTTTTGTCATCCCACCTATGTGAGACAAGTTGACAAAACTAATCCATTTTAATCATCTTTGTTTGTTCCAAACATACAACTTCAAGCTTCGATATCTCATTCATCTTAGCTCTATTTGGACATAGTTTGAACACAAACCATAAATAATTATTGAAGGGGTAAGGTCCCAAAAACCTCATAATAAGTACTTGGGACCATACCACAACCTCGTCTTTCAGCCCTTTTTACCTTGCGCGGCCGCGCACTGGTTTTACAAAAGAAAGGCTTAAGAGACAGATAGCAGACAACACTCGCGCGCCAAGAGGAAATCATAAATCCTTGCGCTTTCATAAAGGATGAAAATCCTAAGTCAAACACTTCCGCTTAGTAATATCCAGACTTGGATATTATTTACTTAACTGATACCATACGATAAAGAGTCACACCAGATTACAGCAGTAATCTTCTAGAAGAATTCAATCGTGCACCACTAGGACGGTTATAACCGTCTGGACACGTGTCATCACCTCAGGCCCCCCTGAAATCACAATGATAGTATGTAATTGGAGAGAAACCTCTACTTGATCACTTTCCACGTGGCAAACCCCCAACCATAGATCTAAACAGCGATCTGTGTGCACTCACGTCGGATCGAGAAAACTTAACGGAAGGAAATGTAACCGCTTACGGGGTTAGCATCTTCCGTCAGCATTTCACCAACGAGTTTTCCCGCCCAAAACTCTCGGCTATAAATATGAGAACAATTCAGGTATGAAATTCAAGTTACACACACTTCGTCAATACCTCTTCTTCTTCATAAACACATACTTATTCTCACGCCGGAGTCGGGTCAAGGAGAGAACTCCTTTCTCCCCTTGACGAGGCTAACGGTGCTTCGTTTTGCAGAGTTTACCGGAGAAGAAGATCAGTTGAAATCGAATCAAACGAGAGAGAACAACCCCTTTTTATGCAGATCCAAACCCCCTAGATAATTCGATTCCGGTCAATTATCTAGTGTTTCTTCAATTATTTATACAACACATATATAAATATTATTGATGTCCAAAATATTTAGTGAAAAACTCATTTTCACTAAAATTTCCAACAACAAAAAGAATAATATTTCTTTTAATGGATTAGGATCAAATACAAAGGATCCTAATTGTAAGAAGGGTACAAAGGCTTCTAAAAAAACTCATTACTAAAAAAAAAAAAAAAAAAAAAAAAACTTAAACATCCACCACCACCAAAAACCTAAACCCCCACCCACCCCATCACCCACCCCAAAAAATTTTTTTGCTGAGAAGGTGGGGGGGGGGGTTAGGTTTTTTTTTAGGTTTTTGGGGGGTGGGGGGTTAGGTTTTTTTGGTGAGGTATAGTTTTTTTTTTTGCCGGTGGGGGGGAGTTTAGGTTTTCGGGTGGTGGTGGGGTGGGGGGGTGGGGGTTTAGGTTTTTGGGTGGTGGTGGGGTTGGGTGGGGTGGGGGTGGGTGTTTAGGTTTTGGGTGGTGATGTAGTGGGTTTAATTTTAGTTTATTAGACACTTGTCACTCTATAAATCCTTCTTACACTTCTTACAATTAGGAGCCTTTGTAGAATAACTTGACTCTTCTTTTAATATAGCAACTTGGGAAATTCTTTTTTTTTTTTTTTTTTTTTTTTTGTGTAGCGAACTTTTTAAATAACTTGTATGATTTGAAAAATGCCTGTTAAGTGAGTATATGAAAAGGTTTCAATGCTAGGTTCAACTTGATCATCTTAAACATTTTTTAATGATATCTTGTAATTAATGTTAGGGTGTACGGTGTGGCATGCGGCAAGGGGCGGCAAAGGGGCAAACACCGGCGCCGACGTTTTGGCGAATCGGCAAACCAAACAAATCGGTGACATGTTACCGAGTCGGGAAAGAAGATTGTTTTGGTTGGTGGGCCATGTATAACGGTAATATTACCGTTTAAATAAATAAAAAAAAATTTCTTTAAAAAATTATACTATAAATATCAAACCAAACTATAACCAAATACCCTCAAATATATACCCAACCAAACCAAAAATACCACCAATTCTTCCCAAATATTTACAAAATAAAATGGCGGATGAACTCCCGTTATGGTTCCCATCCATGAGTAGCGACGATTCATCCGATAGTAGCATTCTTTTTTTTCAAAATCTCATCGAAGAAGCCGAACTTCAAGACACGGGCACATCTAACCGAAGGAGATATATTGAACGTCAACGTGAGGAGGGGCATGAGACACTCATGGCGGATTATTTTGTCGAAGACCCGAAGTACAACGAAGATATCTTTCGGCATAGGTTCCGTATGTCGAAACGTTTGTTTCTAAAAATTGTGGCCGATGTGGAAGAGAACGACCCGTGGTTTGTAGAGGCCCCCGATGCGCGAGGTAAGAAGGGCTTTACGCCGTTGCAAAAGGTGACATCGGCTATTAAACAGCTCGCAACTGGTAACACTCCAGACGAGAACGACGAGTACTTGCATATGGCCGAAAGAACTTCCCGCGAGTGCCTAGAATATTTTTGTGAAACGGTTTGCAAAATATACGGTCCAGAGTTCTTACGTAGGCCGACAAGCCACGACATGGCACTTTTATACCAAGCTCATGAGGAAAAACATCACCTTCCAGGTATGTTCGGTAGCCTTGATTTCACCCATTTCGTTTGGCGTTTTTGTCCGACAGAGTATCGAGGACAATATATGCGAGGAGATCATCGATACCCGACTGTTATGCTCGAAGCGGTTGCTTCTCAAGACTTATGGTTTTGGCATGCTTTTGCCGGTCCACCGGGTTCTCAAAACGATATCAATGTTCTACAACAATCTCCGTTATTTTTAACGGAACGAAATGGAACCGCGCCAAAATGTCCATTTTACGTTAACAACCATTTATACAAACGTGGTTATTTGCTCGTGGATGGAATCTACCCTTCGTGGTCCGTGTTTGTGAAGTCGATCCCTTACCCTCACGAAGTAGACCAAAAGAAATTCAAGAGGCAACATGAGGCGGCAAGAAAAGACGTCGAACGAGCTTTTGGTGTTTTGAAGGCGAAATGGGGTGTAATGAGTCGACCGATGCGAGTAAAAACCGTTAGAAAATTAGAAGTGTCGTGTATACGTGTATTATTTTACACAATATGATTTTGAAAGATGAAGGAAAGGCGATAGCACCGGTGCACATTCGGGATCCTCCGGTCGAGCCCGCTCTAGACGATACGGTGTTGGGCGAGTTGATGGATGAAGACACACATTGGAGACTAAAAAACGATCTCATAGATCATCTTGCAAGTCAAGATTTACCCCACCTTTTGGTCGATTCCGACGAAGACTAGTTTAAATTGTTTCAAGTTAATGTAATTTTATTGTTTTTTAATTTAGTGTAATTTTGATGTTTTTAATTTAATTTATGAAAGTTTATTGTTTTTTAATTTAATGTATTTATTCTACATTTATTAAATAAAATAGTGCACAAAAAAATAATATTAAAAGTTTACCACTTCAGCAAGTGTTTAAACCATTGCCAACACTTTTCAGCAAAGTTTAAACACTTTTGACTGATTGACATGGCGCGCTCTGATTGGTCGGTTTTTTAGTTTACCACTCCAAAGTGTTTAACCACTCCCCACACCCTTATAGTTCGAGTTAATTACTTTAGAGGAATTGTTCTGTAATAATCTTAACTATATGTCATTGGTCACTAACAGTCCCATTTTTGAATATTCCCTATGCTAGTTCCATCTTTCACCTATTTTTCCTCCACCGGTCCTCAGTTAAAATAACTTAACAGAGTTAAGTTTTTTTTTTGAATTACAAACTGATGTATTAGGGCTTTTGATCAGAACGAGGATACGAGTCTATTGATGTAAAACTTACCTCGAAAAGGTGCTCTAAACGACTTAAATTTTGTTAATTGGAAGTTTAAACACTCGAATTGAAGCACCGTTTTCATCGCTTGGATCACAATTTCAAGAAAAGTTTTACATCATTCGACTCGTATCCTCGTTCTGATCAAAAGCCCTAAAATGTCAGCTTGTAATTCAGAAAAAAAAAAACTTAACTCCGTTAAGTTTTTTTAACTGAGGACCGGTGGAGGAAAAATAAGTGAAAGGTGAGACTGAAATGGGGAATATTCAAAGGTGGAACTGGCAATGGCCAATGACGTCTTGTTGGGATTATTACAGACCAATTCCCCATTATTTTATAAGTTCGGCTAACTCTTTTTACACATATATTGTTTGTAATTGGGTGTCCAATAGGCGGCATTCGTAACATAATAATACACAATTAAACCCACGTTCTCCGCCCATAGCTTTATAGCCTAGTGGCATCTTGTGGTGGGACAAGGCTTTGGGACCAATAGGTCATGGGTTAGATTCCCACAAGAGAAGTTTTTCCATATTTATTGAGTTTTCTCCTGAATTGGTGTATAGACATTATGCCTAGTGAAGATGGATATAATCGCATGGTTTCGCTGGTGGCACAATAATACTCCAGTGCTCCGTCAGTGATCCAAATTTGTCGCTAAAAAAACCACATTCTCCTTTATAATATCATTATCTATACTATATTATAATGCATGAGGCAAGGGCATTTTTAGATACCCAAAAAATAAGAACTTTCCCCCCTTTATTTATAGAAAGACCCCTAAAATGAGGGTAGTTTGGTCTTTTAAACACTATTTATTTTTTTGCCCCTAAACTTATTACACTTAAATCCCTAAGGTTTTAACAATATTATAGATAATTAGTTACAATTCACCCTCCACAACAAACTTATAATTTTTTACTTATTCTTGACATATCTTATAAACTATATTGTTTAAAAAAATCCAAAGATAGCATGACGACCTACACATTTTTGTCGACGTTTCGGTAGTTGTCTTGTTCAATATCGACGCACAGATTAAAAGGTACAAGTAGATAATGCTTTAATGTACAAGTGATTAAAGAAGAAAATAGCAACTAATAATCTTTTTCCTTTTAAGATACCTAAAAAATAAAAACTTTTCCTTTTTAATTTATATATACACCCCCTAAAATAAGGGTAAATTAGTCTTTTTAAACAATAGTTACATTTTAATCCTTCATCTTAATTAGATTTTAATCCCTTGTTTTAATGTACAACGCATTAAACATATCATGTTAAGAAATATGTAAATACATTTGGCTACAACTTTTGTAACTTTTAAATTTTGAAATAAGGTTACCAAATTAGAGCCGAAATCTATGCTTTCTGTCACCAATTCAATCGATAGAAAGAGAAACAAAAGGGGAGAACACGCAAGAGCGATATAGAGAGAGAAATCTGAGGGTGGCAGTGGTGGTGCTACGGCGGCGCCAGCCATACTCCGGCGCGGTGAAAACGGATTGGGCAGGCGAGTTGTGGTGGTAATGATTCGGTTACAACCTTCCATACGGTGGTGACGGTAGTGGTACTCAAGAGCCACATAACCTTCACTGGTTCCAAGGTTAAAACGAGGAGGAAGACAATGACAGAAAACCCTAGCCACTTCCTCCGGCGATGGTGGCTAGGGTTTCGGCGAAGACTCCGACTAGCTCTGGTAAGTCCTCTTTCGATTGTATGTTCCATCGGCTGTTAGATTGGTCCGCGTAATGACGATTGTGACGAATGCCGGTTGTTACAGCTTTCCGACAATGGTTCAGCCACCTCTAATGCACTCTGGTGTAGGAGACTAGGGTTCCAATGAAGGTCAGAGGCTAAACCAACGGTGACCACAACCATCATCATCATCTTCAAGATAAGATTATGGTAGTTTATCACCTGGTTGTGAGGAACAATTAAACTTAGCTGTCACAGGTTCGTTTTAATTACAACGAAGGGGAATTGGATATTGTTGTTCAACATGTTATCTCACTGATATATGTAGGTACATATCCTTGTTTTTTTTTTAATTTAAATTTTCTCCGTCTAATTTATCATCTTGAATCATTTTCTTCGCAATAGAAATTGAACCCTTTTAGTTTTGTGAATAATGGATAAACATGTGTAAAGCGCAGTTATAAGGGATAAGGTAATTTAGTGATTTGATACTTTGAAGATTATTTGAAATTAATAAATTATATGTTTGAATATAATTTTTATTTCTAAGTTATATTTATTATTCCGTGCTTACCCATTGAATTTTTGATAGATATTCAGCTACGAGCAGCTGCTGTTAAATCAGATTCAAGAAGAAAAGCCAGATGATGTGTACTCTGGGATTGCTTCCAGGTTAGGGCTTTTAACTTTAATTTAGAAATATATATTCTTTTTTTTTCTTTTGGGAAAATGATGTTTTTAGATGTTGAAATTGTTGCAAATTCATATAATAATCTAAATATAATTTTACAAATCCGAAGTGTCCAAGTAATACGAAATCTTATTTTAACCAGAGTGATTGGGATTAGGAAGAGAGATGCAGAGGGAGATTCGACGACTGATTAAAATGCTAAACATATGTGGTCTTCGCTGGCTGGTCTTGTTAATATCACATTGGTGTAAGTTTTGGTTGGGTACGTTTACTGCAAAGGGAGGCTGTTTTTTGCTTCTATCGTTAAACATTTATTTTTATGTTTTAAGTTTTCTTATGTTTCTAATTTTATGTAACAATGCTACAAATGACTTATGCTCCTATTTCTTATGTTATTGAGACGTGTAAGCCTTATGATATAGATAGATCAATTGGTGCCACTAACTCAAAAACCTAAGAAAACAATAAACATAATAAAAATTTGTAGAACATCATACGAATCAGAAAACTAACATAAGTACTATACAATAGATCACAACTGAGTTGATAAACTAACAAAAATGTGTACCGCAATGCAAATTGTCACCCCGCTGCATCGCGCGGGCACCTTGCTAGTTAAAATCTCGTATATTACACGAGTTGAATAAATGTAAGGGGCTGTTTGTTTACCTCTTAATAGTTCAGACCTCTAACTGATTCAGCATTTAATGGTTCAGACGGTTTGTTTCGTGAGCAGATGTCTGAATGGTTCAAACATTTGCCTCTGAATGGTTAAGTATTATACAGAGTCTGAATGGTTAATACCTCTAATTTGAATTGGTGAGACATTTGCCTCTGAAGGGTTAAACATTATAATGACTCTTGATAGTTCAGACCTCTTACTGGTTCAGTACTTAATGATTCAGACCTTTTACTGGTTCAACACTTAACCATTCAGAAGTTGCCAAACATCCCCTAAGACAATGTATTTTGGTAATATAAAAGTTATGCCTTTAAAAAACTCATGTATTTCACAAGTTGAATAAATTTATGTGTAACATGGGTTGAATAAAGTATAATGTAATCTCTTATCACATACAATCGTCAAGATATGTTTTAAAAATGAACTTTGACGTGACAATTATAATCATGTTAAGTGAATTTTTAAAACATTTTATATAACACCCCGTGTTTCGAAAGTCAAAGTCAAAGTCAAGATTGAAGTCAAAGGAAGAAAAAAATTGCTAATTGCGATCTGTCTCTCCTTGCTCAATTCCTGTTTTGACTTCTTTGACTTGTAGTTAGTCTATTTTATTATCGCTTTAGTTGTATTATGTGGAGTATCTGGTAATAATCGCATAGTAATCTTTATTTATCGCGTGTTTAATCGCTTTATCGCTATCGCAATCGCACTCGTAACTCGAATTACGCATTTTGGCTATTGTTATACGTGTGTGTGTGCCTTATGTGTTACTTGTGCATGTTTATTTATGTTATGTGTGGTAATCAATAGAAACGCAATCGAACTCAATCGCAATCGAATCGTAAACGCTAAACGAATACAAAATAAGGATGATTGTATGTTGATATAGTAGCTGGGATTAAAAGTAGTTTGTCTAGGAAATTCTATCGCATCACAACGCTCACAATCGCAATCGAAACGGCAAAACTAGTCGCACCAAATGCTCGAATCGGTGGCCAATCGACCAGGTGACCAGTCGATCGACCAGCCACCCGATCGAGCTGCCGCTCGATCGATCAGCTGTTTGATCGGACTGCCCACTCGATCGACCAGCCACATCCCACCCTTTCCTTTTTGGGAAACCCTATAAATACCCCTTGTCACCATCATACTTTCCACTTTTGGAAACTCTCCTCCGACCAGCTCATCTTTTCCACTTTTCTTCAGATTTCTCGCGATTCCGGTAAGATCTCGTCCTAAATCTTGTACTTCCTTAATCTACACGCACTCCTACACCTTTCTATCTTTTGAATCTTAACTTTTAACCGTGAAATCATCAAGATTCAAGGTGTTATAGGATGACGTCATCATGTGTTCTTGAGAACTTCATGTTTTGGCCTCAATCCACCAAGAACAACTTAGATCTAACCGATTTCCATATAAACAAACAAGGATCTTTCATAGATCTAAACATATTCACAATGAAAAGGATTGAAAGATGGGTTTTCCAACTTTCTTTCAACTCTTTTACACTCAATGCCTTCAAAACCGATAGAATCAGAGCTTGTGCTGACTTACTACTCATTCTTGTGGTTGTGTTGGTTAAAGATCTGGATTCTATCCACGAGACTACCGATTTCGGGTTAAACATGGAACACCGTCTCGAACAGTTAACTGGTCGGATTTGGGTGATTCCTGTCAGATCAGGGGTACCAAGTATTGACAAGGTTTCTGTTGCTTAATACGTTATCAAAACGTCTCGATAAAACGACAAACAATCAAAACAACCAAGTGTAAGACGAACAGGTCGACCAGGACGGAGTGTCATCTGATCGGACTGCTGTCCGATCGGACAGCCATCCGAACGACCGGTCATCTGTAACACCTCGAAAATTCACGTCCTATAATGTGTAGACACGTGTCAAATGTTTAAACGTGTGAAAGAAATATTATAGAAGGACTAAAGTTGACAAACATGGAAAGTATGTGATTATACGGGTTCTAAGTGTCAACAGTGAATAAATATACTTCATAATAACCCTACATGATGTTTATAACATCAAACGAATAAATCATGGATCATACGAAGCTAAAAGTGAGAGATTACAAACTACAGGGGTTAAATGTGTCAACATGTTTAAAGATATACCTCTGAGTGACCTTTTGACAAACCCGAAGCTTTGTAAATGTTAATTATGCTCACTAGAATGCACGATATAAATTTCATAAAGTTTCGTTATCGTATGAGAAAGTTATGATCAAATTCGTGTGCGAGGGGTTAAAGTGCAAACATTGAAAGTTAAGACTTTTCGGGTTAACCGGAAGTGTTCAGGGACTTGGCAAAGTGGGTATAAGTCCTAAAGCCCTTGTGGGTAATTATAAGGGGGTCAAAATGCAAGAAATAACCTTAGTTACCCCTTCGTGAAGCCAAAGGTCAAGTTGCATAACAAAGAAAATAGAAAATTCTGAATTTAAGGGCCATGCGGCCCGCGTTGATATCTGTTAAAGGGGAGGCGGGCCGCGTCAGGCCGCCAGATGCAGAAAACGGGGACAGACCCCTGGAAACGCGAAGAATCGATCTTAAACGACATTTTAACATGGTGGGCGACCCCTAAACTGTACTAGGGCACTAGAGACACATGTTGGATGGTTGTGGTCGATCATAGAGTTATGTGTCAACATTTTGTGGTGGAAATTTCACTATAAAAGGACATGAACTTGCAACATTGTTCTTCACATCTCATCTGCACTTTCTGATCAATTCTGGAGCTCAAGCCTGCTCCCAAGTGCTCACTAATCAAGCTTAGGACCCTTATTAGGAGGACCAGTAAAAGCTACGTGCATTTTGCTAATTGTGAATTATACTTTGCTCAGGCTAAATGCAGGTACTATACGTAATTGGCTGGACCTTTCTCCTTAGCATCAATAGAAGTCTCGCAAGCTTAAGATGCCTACAAGTATGTTGAACTATTGCTTCCATTTTATTTACGATCCTTCTGTGGATAAACTTCCGAATATTGTGACATTTGATATTACAATAATAAATTCAGTTGTATTATATTTTCAATTGCTTCCGCTGTGCATATTAAATATTGTGTTGTTTGACTATTACGTTACCAACCATGACGTCACGATACTCCCCCACCGGGCCCACCGGTGACACGTGGAAATCGGGGTGTGACATCATCCGATCGACTTGCACCTTGGCCCCACAATTAATTTTCAAATCAACCCTCAAGAGTTTTGGGAACACCAAACGGATTGCCGTCCGATCGAGTTACCACTCGATCGACTGACCATCCGACTATGTGATGTTTCGAAACTTCATCACTTAAACAATTTTCAACATGTTCAATGCACAAGGGATGCCACCCGATCGAACAACCGTCCGATCGAGTGACAACCTGCTGAGAACTTGTTCTCGCTGAAGTGCCCAACCTATCGGACTATCGCCCGATCGAACGGTCGTTCGATCGATCGACCTAAAAGGTAGAGATACTTCAAGGTTTTCAAAATGATACAACGAAAACTTCAAAAGTCAATCCATCATACACAAACACATCCTTCCTAAGGGAAGTAACAATCCACTTGAACGGTCATCCGACCGGACGACCGTCCGAACATACTGACACTCGAACGACCGGTTGTCCGATCGGACTACCATCTGATCGAACTGCTGTCCTACCCACTTGCACTTTGTATTGCTTACGTGTCGCTTATCGTTATCCTATCAATCTGTTCAGGCTAATGTCACGGCCCCCGACCCGGTTTGACCCGTTTCAGGAGCCGCGGGACAGAAATCCCGTGGTATTTAATTAATTGAGTGTAACAGCGGAAGTTTTCATCAGGATCTTTTAAAACTGAAATATTTCCCGATTATTTTATTTCACAACGCGGGATAAAACCCCGGTAATTTACAATCATTTGATTTCACGAAGAAATCTTTTGTTTTACAAAACATGTTTCTTTATTTTATCCTGAGCCACTTTCTTAAGCTTGTAGTGCATCACGGCACTTTTCCTGGATCATAACAGATCACCTGAAACATGTTTGAAAAAGGTTTTGTCAGCGGGAAATACTGAGTGAATCATTCTATTTATATAAAATGATGCATAGTTATTAATTACAGTATAAGAGCGATTACAATGGCTTCTATCTTATTTTTATCTGGCGCCATGTCACAATGGTGACGATGGTCATACCACTATTAGGTCAATGAACCTAAATAGTGATGATTATCCCTAGTAGGTCAATGAACCTAACTGGGAGAAAATTAGTAATGTGCACAATACCCCACTAGCCAGTGAATCAAGATATCCACGACTTAGTCCCTGTAATTATAACTTTTGAAAATAATTTGAGGTATTCTAAAATAGTTGATAAAAAGAGAATGACTCACATTGCAGATTTAAATTGAGCAGAGCTTAGCCTACTGATTTAGCCTTTTTAACCTAAATTTAATAACAGGCACACAATTCTGGGTTAGTAATCAATACAGCATTTACGATAACTCACGAGATCAAACCCTCACAACGAATGACAAAGTGCAATCACTTAAACATCCATCGGATTCACAACAAATGACAGAGTATTCCCCGAGTTCGGGTGGTACTCAAACATCCTGTCGGAATCACGACGAATGACAAAGGATAACCCTAATGTGGGTAGCACTTAAACATCCATTGGATATTTTGATCAATCGGACATTGAATCGTATCAGCGATCGAGTTATTACCCTGATTGTGGCGTCGATTAGTGATCCGTGTGTGTTAATTGTGATAAACAGAGCATAACTCAGTGTAGGATTGGAATTTCTACGTCGTTCCAGCGCCCAAATTCAAGTCCCAAACTCTACTATTTATACTGAAAATTTGACCCAGTGGCGTAGCGCGACTGCTAACCTAGTTTCATAGGGTAGCCCCGTGTGTGAGTAGGCTTGCTGAGTTAACGGTTTTGTGAAATTCGATTTCTACATATAGTTATGTGGATAATCGTAACTAGGGTTTACCCCCCCTGAGTTTTAGGGGCCCTGATCCTGATTCTGAAAATTCTGAAAATTTTAGGGTTTGTGCAGAATCACTTGGGTGTCTTAATTTGGGTTTCCTATTGGATAAAATAATAAAATAAATAGGACTTTTAATGAGAGTTGTTACATTCTCCCCACCTTAGTAAAATCTCGTCCTCGAGATTTACTGGAATAATTGAGGATACTTTCTCTTTATTTCGGATTCCAGCTCCCAAGTGTATTCAAGTCCTCTCCTTGAATCCCACTTTACTTTCACTAGCACTAGTCGTTTGTGCTTGAGAAACTTTACTTTTCTGTCTTCTATCTGAAGAGATTTCTCAATAAATTTTAACTTTTCATTTACCTCTATGTATTGAAGAGGTACTACCAAAGATTCGTCTGATAGACATTTCTTGAGATTGGATACATGAAATACATCATGTACTCCAGCTAACTCTCCTGGTAGTTGTAAATGATAAACAACTGGTCCTATACGTTGGATCACTAGAAATGGTCCTACGTACCTTGGACTTAGCTTTCCTTTCTTACCGAATCTAACAACTCCTTTCCAAGGAGATACTTTCAATAGCATTTTGTTTCCAACTTGAAACTCCAACGGCTTTCGTCTATTATCTGTATAACTTTTCTGGCGATCTCTAGTCGTCTTCAGCCTTTCCTTCGTGATACTGAATATCACAGTCGTAGTCACTTAGGATTTTCCTCCATCTCCTTTGCCTCATGTTTAATTCTTTTTGCCCAAATATATATCTTAAATTCTTATGATCCGTATAGACAGTAAACTTACTTCAATACAGATAATGTCTCCAAATATTAAGGGCAAAATGCATACGCAATTACCTTTTTGCGTTGCATTAGCACATATCCAAATTCTAGCTTTGAAGCATCACCGTAGACTTTAAAATCTTCTGTTCCTTCTGGTAAGGCTAGGATTGGAGCAATTTATGCTTTAAGATCCTAAAGGCTTCTTCTTGTTTAGATCCCCATTCAAACTTAACTGCTTTATAGGTTAGCTTAGTTTAATGGTACAGCTATCTTAGAAAAATCCTTAATAAAACGTCTATAGTATCTGGCTAAACCTACAAAACTCCTAATTTCCATTGCGGTTTGCGGAACCTTCCAATTGGTAATTGCCTCTATCTTAGCAGGATCTATGTGAATACCTTCATGATTCACCATATGACCTAGAAATTGCACTTCTGGTAGCCAAAATTCACACTTCGAGAATTTGACGTAAAGCTTCTCTTTAACAAAGTTAAGAGAGAATGCAAGTGCTGACAATGTTCTTCCTGACTTTTGGAATAAATAAGTATATCGTTGATGAAGACAATTACAAATTTATCCAAATATGGTTTACAGATCCTATTCATCATGTCCATGAATGCGGCAGATGCATTCGTTAACCCAAAGGGCATGACTGTAAACTCGTAATGACCATACCTAGTCCTGGAAGCAGTTTTAGGTATGTCTTCCTCTTATACTTTCAATTGATGATATCCGGAACGTAAGTCAATTTTAGAAAAATATCTATCTCCCTGGAATTGATCAAATAGATCATCAATTCTAGGTAATGGGTATTGATTCTTAATTGTAACCTTATTCAATTCCCTATAATCAATACACATTCTCATCGAACCATCCTTTTTCTTAACAAACAACACTGGTGCCCTCCACGGGGATAAACTAAGTTGTATGAAACCTTTAATAATTCATCTAATTGCTTTTTCAGTTTTAATATTTCTGTGGATGCTAACCGATAAGATGCCTTGGCTATCGGTATGGTTCCTGGAATTAGATGAATTCTAAATTCTACCTTCCTATCTGGTGGTAACCCTGGTAATTCTTCTGGGAATACATCTGGGTATTCTGAAACTACAGAAATTTCCTTAAGTTCTTTATCTTTAGTATTAATGATTACTGAAATCATATATATACTATTCCTTGCTTTCGTTCATAATTAGCAACTTTCATTACTGATATGAACTTTATGGGTTTACATGGATTATCTCCTGTAATCATCATTACTTCTCCAGTGGGTGCACAAATTTCTATGGAATTCTTATCACAGATAATTCGAGCATGGTTGTTTACTAACCAATCCATTCCTAACACAACATCGAATTCAACTAATTTCATAGATAATAGAGTTGCAGAAAATTTATGATTTAAAAATTCTATTTCTACGTTTTGCAGAACCTTATTTATTTTAACTGAATTCCCATCTGCCGTTTCTACTGTAGAAATTTGCCTAATGCTGGTTAAAGGTAAGTTAAGAGTTTGGCAGAATGAAGTATTTATAAAACTTTGGTTTGCACCAGTGTCAAATAATACTTTTGTGTAAACGTTGTGAACTAAGAACGTACCGGCTATCACATCTGGAATGAGCTCTGCTTCCTTAGCAGTCAGTTGGAAGGCTCGTACATTCCTTTTTGCTCCTTCTGCAGGTTTGGCTTTATTGTCAGATGGTTTGTTCAGTTTTGGACAATCTGGCCTAAGATGCCCAGCTTCTCCACAATTGTAGCAGACTGAAAATTTCTTCCTTCTGCAGTCTTCTTCTTGATGCCCCGGAATTTTGCAAAAATTGCAATATCCTTTGCATCTTCCAAAATGATTCCTTTTGCAAATATTGCAAAATGGGCTAGTGGAAGATTGCCCATTCCCTCTTCTCTTGAAATTGTTATGGTTACCCGGACGGAATCCTTGGGTAATCTTTTGAGCTACTTCCTTCCTTTTATTTTCTTCTCTTGTCCGTACTAGTTCGTCAGTCAGAGTATTGGCTAAATCCACCGCATCATCAATCGTGCGAGGTTTCGCAGCCTTGACGATATTACGGATTTCAGCAATCAATCCCCAAATATAACGAGAAATAAGTACCGGCTCTGGCGAAGCCAGGGTTGGTACCACTCGAGCATACTCGAAGAATGTCGAAGTATACCCTCGACAATCTACATCCACCATCCGGTGGGTTAGAAATTTATTTGTCATTTGTTCCTTTTCATACTCGGGACAGAATTTTCTTTCTACAAAGCTCTTAAATTTTTCCCAATGCATAGTATACGCCATCCTTCTTCCTTTTGCTTGTAACACCGTATTCCACCATTCTAGCGCCCCTTCTTTGAAAAGGTTTGACGCGTACATGACCTGATCATCCTGAGCACATTTACTTATGGCAATTACTGCCTCGGTTTTCTTTAACCAATGTAGTGCTACAGTTGCTCCTTCATTGCCTGCAAACTCAGCGGGTTTACAAGCAAGAAATTCTTTGTAAGTGCAACCAGGCGTTGCAGCTTTCATTTTCTTAGGGAGCGGAGCCTGCCGTGGTTCATTATCATGATTAACATGATCATTGCCTCCGTTTACGCTATTACTTAAATTATCTTCAGAAATACGTTTGCTAGGAACGATTTGTTGCGGTTCGATTGGATTTTTAACAGCAGCAATGATTGCTGGAATAGCGTTGGCTATCCCTTGAGCAACTATTCTTGGAATAGCATTGGCTATCCCTTGAGCAACGATATTTTCTATATCCTGCCTAGTCATATATTGATCCCCCGGTTGTTGCTCAGATTGATTAACTTCATTAACTGGTTCATTACCAACATTTGCCATCTGGTAATTAATTTATATAATTTATTAGTATTAAAAGAATTAATCCAATGTCACAATTAATTGCACATAATCACGTAACGAATATACAAACAAAAATGTAAATTTTCTAAAATTTCATTTGTTTTATAGATTATATCATGCTTCTATATACAACCGTTTTATTATTTATTTTACACATCCTGATTTTACTATTACCATTACACAACCACAGTTTCATAAACCTACTATCTTTCGTCATTTGTTTTCCTAAAAACGAGGCTCCCTTTCATCATATTTCCAGGCAATTTGTCCCCCTATCTCTCGAATTCTATTCCCAGCATCCATTAGTTCTTCATCAAAATGGCGGATTTCAGCCATATTCTCGTTACTCATTGGTAGATTTGGTAAAGGTTCTGGTTTGAACTGAGGAAAAAGCTTATAGGGATGGTTCTGGAGCTGTATTTCATTAATCAACCATTCGTCTATTTGCGAGTGGATTGAAGGGTTTGGAATAGCTGGTTCTAAGTTCATTGGTAGTTGTGTTTCAAGAGAGTGAATAAAAACATTTTCATTAACAGGCTTAATAGTATTATAGCTTGCCAATATAAAATCTAGCTCTTCCTGAGATGGTAACCCCTCAATTTGCCTAGAGCTTTCCCCAATTTCCATTTTCTTAGGCTTGGGTTTCTTGAGAGGTAAAACATTGAATTCTATAGGTTCTTCTATGTCTGGTATATACCTATTGAAATCTCTGGAAACCTCTATTCTTACTGGATAGAGATTTAAATTCTGAAGGGCGTCAGACAAGTCACTCATGCTGTTTAGCAAAATACACACAAATACTAAGTTAAAAATCATAACAAAATTTTTATAGAAAAACTTTTAAATATTATTTCATACTGGGTAACTACCAAAACAACTTAAAAATTTAAAACACACTAAGGTTTACTTATTTATTTACTGGGTAAGGTTTCTAGATTGTAGGTAATCCGGGTGCTAAAACTCGAATCAAAATATTTAAAGATTTGTATTTACTGCTATAGTGACTAGCATATAAAGATCTGCCCATACTGTACAAAATTAGTCAGATAATAAAACAAATAATCACAAAATAGCAATTAATAAAAATTAAGTATTTTCTAAATACTTAATTGGCTTAAATCAGTGGCTCGATCAGTGGCTCTGATACCACCTTTTTCTGTCACGGCCCCCGACCCGGTTTGACCCGTTTCAGGAGCCGCGGGACAGAAATCCCGTGGTATTTAATTAATTGAGTGTAACAGCGGAAGTTTTCATCAGGATCTTTTAAAACTGAAATATTTCCCGATTATTTTATTTCACAACGCGGGATAAAACCCCGGTAATTTACAATCATTTGATTTCACGAAGAAATCTTTTGTTTTACAAAACATGTTTCTTTATTTTATCCTGAGCCACTTTCTTAAGCTTGTAGTGCTTCACGGCACTTTTCCTGGATCATAACAGATCACCTGAAACATGTTTGAAAAAGGTTTTGTCAGCGGGAAATACTGAGTGAATCATTCTATTTATATAAAATGATGCATAGTTATTAATTACAGCATAAGAGCGATTACAATGGCTTCTATCTTATTTTTATCTGGCGCCGTGTCACAATGGTGACATGTCACAATGGTGACGATGGTCATACCACTATTAGGTCAATGAACCTAAATAGTGATGATTATCCCTAGTAGGTCAATGAACCTAACTGGGAGAAAATTAGTAATGTGCACAATACCCCACTAGCCAGTGAATCAAGATATCCACGACTTAGTCCCTGTAATTATAACTTTTGAAAATAATTTGAGGTATTCTAAAATAGTTGATAAAAAGAGAATGACTCACATTGCAGATTTAAATTGAGCAGAGCTTAGCCTACTGATTTAGCCTTTTTAACCTAAATTTAATAACAGGCACACAATTCTGGGTTAGTAATCAATACAGCATTTACGATAACTCACGAGATCAAACCCTCACAACGAATGACAAAGTACAATCACTTAAACATCCATCGGATTCACAACAAATGACAGAGTATTCCCCGAGTTCGGGTGGTACTCAAACATCCTGTCGGAATCACGACGAATGACAAAGGATAACCCTAATGTGGGTAGCACTTAAACATCCATTGGATATTTTGATCAATCGGACATTGAATCGTATCAGCGATCGAGTTATTACCCTGATTGTGGCGTCGATTAGTGATCCGCGTGTGTTAATTGTGATAAACAGAGCATAACTCAGTGTAGGATTGGAATTTCTACGTCGTTCCAGCGCCCAAATTCAAGTCCCAAACTCTACTATTTATACTGAAAATTTGACCCAGTGGCGTAGCGCGACTGGTTACCCCTATAGTCGTCGCGCTACGCGACTGCT
The DNA here is from genome assembly GCA_030545235.1 of Helianthus tuberosus. Taxonomy (NCBI): domain Eukaryota; kingdom Viridiplantae; phylum Streptophyta; class Magnoliopsida; order Asterales; family Asteraceae; genus Helianthus; species Helianthus tuberosus. Next base: position 104,178,194 of record CM060431.1, on the reverse strand, counting down.
AACCTAGTTTCATAGGGTAGCCCCGTGTGTGAGTAGGCTTGCTGAGTTGACGGTTTTGTGAAATTCGATTTCTACAGATAGTTATGTGGATAATCGTAACTAGGGTTTACCCCCCCCCCCTGAGTTTTAGGGGCCCTGATCCTGATTCTGAAAATTCTGAAAATTTTAGGGTTTGTGCAGAATCACTTGGGTGTCTTAATTTGGGTTTCCTATTGGATAAAATAATAAAATAAATAAGACTTTTAATGAGAGTTGTTACAGCTAACCCTACTCTTTAGCGCTCCCTTCAATCCACCAATCGCTGTGAGTATACTCGAACCCTTTTTTCTTTGTGCACTTTTGGGTGTTACATGCGTTACTTATTCTAAATCACATCGAACACACTACGCAAATACTTTAAACGCTAACCGTTACTGCATGTATTACGTGACTAAATGAATGCTTGTCTGTTATGTTTACACATAGAATGTTGTCTACCTGCCTTAGTGACGATATTACTATTAGTTTGGACTCAGCACCTGTTCACTCAGGGGTTGCTAAGGACAATTAGTTACATGGCTCACAGTGGTGAGTGTGTATCGCGAACTGCCTTGGGCAGTCAACCCGCAGTCATTGGTATCGATGGGTTCATGTCGATAACTAACATGCCTCATTTCATTCTGTGTACGTGCTGGTTATGCGTAAACGATTTCGAACTCTATTATGCTATTATTAAACTTGTATGATCACATTTACACTATGTGTATTGACTGTTACTTTAACGTATGTGACAGGTTCTTAAGTTGTTTATATGCTTAGCTTGCTGTGAAATTGAGGCAAGGAAAGGTATAGGATGCTCTTTGTGCTGGTGATGAAATTAAAGCTAGGGAAGGGGTCCTAGAAACCAATAAACAAACTATCTATTTGTAAATCTGAGTTGTCGGAACAGAACTACTTGACTAGATTTTGTCTGTAATAATTATATTATCCTTTATGACATGGTATGGGACATGTTGCTTTAAATATTTGGTAATTATAGTTGTTATGGAAACTTCTGGACAATCTGTTTCACTCAGTGCCACGCCCCGATGTTTCCGCCATCGGTTGGGGTGTGACAGATTGGTATCAGAGCCATAACTATAGGGAATTAGGCAAGACTCGACCTAGTCCGGGTCGATGTCTTAGAAACGGTCTAGTCTATAGTTAGGAACCAACAGACCGACTCGTGCATGTCCAGTAGGGATTATGTGTGAGCGTACTTGCTATTTCTCGCTATTCTCACCTACGCTACTCTATCACAGCACTCGAATTTTCAAATATGAATGAGCGATTAAGTCGAGATTAGGGGTGAAAACCGCAAACTCTCGACTAAATTGCTTGTTCAACCCACATTTTTATCTATAAACACGAGAAGTTGTGTTGAAATAGGAGTGAAATCCATACTTTGACGCATAATTCTCTTTTATCTTATCAAAACAGGAAAGGAGTTGTTAAGCCAGGGGTGAAACCCTAACCTTGACAACTTGTTCCGACCTTTACTTGGTTTAACAAAACTCTCACCAAAGTCTCGACGGACTCCAACGACTTGAAGTCACGGTATGACTAAAGGGATGCGTGCCGAACGCCTAAGAATCAAGGCAAAAGCACAGTCCTGAAAGTCAAAGTATGTACAACAAGTCCTTGAGAATAGTCGAATCACTTTGGATAGTCAATGTCTAATAGCCGCAGACGATCTATTTCTCGATTTCTATGTGTTTCGATTCTGAGCCCGCAACTGCTGACTCTGATGATTCGTCGATTTTATGTGTTTGAATGTGTATTTACCTGCTTATGTGTTTTAATTTGTGGAGACTTACTCGATTTTCGCTTTCACTTTAATCGACACGCACGACCCGCATTGCATATCTACCCCAAAACGCTGACCAATCGCTACTATTATGAGGAACGACCTTACGCCCTAATGTTTGCTAAGATAATTGATTATGCTATACTACTCGCTATGATACTTGCGATCGCTACTCTCAAATGCGTGTAGGCTTTGAATGATAGGTTTCTGTATTCTGACTGCTCCCATGTGCTTCTAAGTGAATTATGTGCTTATATGCTTAGGTGATTCTGTGCCCTACGTGCCTATGTGCTTCTGTGTTTATGTGAATTTGTGGTTATGTGCATACGTGATTACGTGACTGTGTTCCTGAGCTTTAGTAAGTATTAGACGTGTGAGGTGAGATTCGATTATGACGTGTCTGAGACCTATGACGATGTCTGTTTCAGACAATGTCAACTGGACCATCATCTGGACCCCGTCACCCACGACTTTCTCGCCATGAACAGAGAGACAAACGCCTTGCTGCCATACTCGCTAAACAAGTGGCAAAGGTTGTGCCTCAGATCGTGAGTGAGATTTATGAGAATGTTAGCAAATCATCTGAGGAGTCCAGAACCGAAGCTCCTAAGGTTGCTCACAAGACTGCTTTCAGCTTCAAGCAGTTCAAGGCTTGCGGTCCTAAGGAATTCACTGGAGAAGATGGCCCAACGGCTACTTTTCAATGGTTCGATTCCATCGAAGTCACTCTGCGCCAGAGTGGATGTCCGGAAAATCTCCGCACACTAAACGCTACCGGCTTCTTCCAGTCCCGCGCATTAGACTGGTGGACGGCTGAGAGAAGCAAATGCGGAAATGATGCAGCCTATGAGCTGACGTGGGAAGAGTTGAAGGCCATCATGATGGATGAATTCTGCCCTCCCCATGAACGCCAAAAGCTGGAGGACGAATTCTGGCACATTAAGCAGAAAGAAGGTGACAACGCTGTCCTGACTGCTCGCTTTAAGCAGCTCAGTATCATCTATCCCGATCAAGTGAAGACGCCCAACATGACGATCAAGAAGTAAATTCGAGCTCTACCCGACTGTGTTGCAGATTTTGTGCATGCCGCAAAGCCAGCAACGATCGAAGAAACATACTTGCTTGCAGCCGAAATCAACGACAAGCGAGTAAAAGCTGGTTTTTGGGATAAAACTTCAAAGAACCTGCACCAAGTCACCGCCACACCAACCGCCGAAACCGCCACCGCTCAATCGTCAAAGTCCTTACGCCGCAAGAAGAAGAACAACAACAGCAGCTCCAGCAACAAGAACTGTGCTGCCACCACCACTGCTGCTCCACTCCAAGCCGTACCGGCTCAGCAGCAGTCTCAGCACCGATCAGCTCCAGCAATCTATGCACCGCCTGTAAAGCGCGCATACACAGGCCCCCACCCTGCCTGCCCAACATGCACTTATCATCACCCGGTGGGTCTCGCCTGCCGTTTCTGCACACACTGCAATATGTACGGCCACTTCACTGCCAATTGTCGTACTGGTCCCCGTCAAGCACCCGCTCAAGCCACTGCTCATCAAGCTCTGCTCCCAACCCCACAAGGCCAGCAAGCGGCTCAGGCACCTGCGGTCAACGCCCGAGTCTGCTTCGCATGTGGTGATCCCAACCACTTTGCGAACATGTGCCCGAACAGGGTTGTGAAGCAAGAGCCTCAGCAACAGCCTCAGCAGCAGCAACAAGCCGCACGCGCCAGAACTTTCAACATCAATGTGCGCCAAGCCCAGGCTGACAACAACGTAGTCAATGGTACGTTCCTTGTGAATGGCATTTATGCTTCGTGTTTGTTTGATACTGGAGCCGATAACTGCTTGTGTCATTTGAATTCGAGAAGCTTCTTAGTCGTAAGCGCTCCCATCTCCCCTCAACGTTCGATGTTGAAGTCGCCACCGGAAGAACTGTCGCCGTTAATTCTGTTCTTCATGATTGTACTCTTGAGCTCAACAATCACATCTTCCCAATCGACCTTATTCCAATGCAACTCGGAAGTTTTGACGTCATAGTAGGCATGGACTTTCTTCGCGAAAACCATGCTGAAGTCGTCTGCTTCGATAAGATGATTCGATTCTCGCTCGCGAATGGTGATTTATTGTGTGTTTATGGTGAAACTGCTTCGAAAGGCCTCAAGCTCATGTCATGTGTCCAAGCTAGTAAGTATCTCCGCAAGGAATACAGAGCTTTCTTTGCTAACATTGTAGTAGCGGAGAAGGAAAAGAAAGGAAGACCTGGTGTAAATGATGTCCCAGTAGTTCGAGAATTTCCTAACGTTTTTCCTGAGGATCTTCCCGGACTTCCGCCAAGTCGTGATATCGACTTTCGTATCGACCTCATTCCTGGAGCCAACCCTGTTGCCAAAGCTCCTTACCGGCTCGCACCGTCCGAAATGAGTGAACTCTCGAGTCAGCTTCAGGAATTACTTGAGAAAGGCTTCATTCGCCCGAGCACCTCTCCTTCGGGCGCGCCGGTCCTTTTCGTCAAAAAGAAGGATGGGTCGTTCCGGATGTGCATCGATTATCGGAAACTGAATAAGTTGACTATCAAGAACCGCTATCCCCTGCCTCGCATTGATGATTTGTTTGATCAGCTACAAGGTGCTACGTGCTTCTCGAAGATCGATCTACGTTCAGGCTATCACCAGCTACGCATCTAAGAGGAGGATATACCCAAAACCGCTTTTCGCACTCGTTACGACCACTATGAGTTCGTTGTTATGCCTTTTGGTTTAACCAATGCACCGGCGGTTTTCATGGATCTGATGAATCGCGTGTGTAAACCTTATCTCGATCGTTTCGTCATCGTATTCATCGACTATGTCTTGATCTATTCCAAGTCGAAAGTCGAACACGCTCAACATCTACGTTTGGTTCTCGAGCTACTCCAAGGGAATCGACTCTACGCCAAGTTCTCCAAGTGCGAATTCTGGCTAGAGGAGGTTCAATTCCTCGGTCACATTGTAAATAGTCAAGGTATTCACGTCGATCCCACGAAGATTGAAGCCGTTAAGAGTTGGATTACACCTAAGAACCCGTCTGAAGTCCGTTCTTTTCTCGGACTAGCGGGCTATTATCAACGATTTATCGAAGGATTCTCAAAGATCGCTGTGACGCTTACCGCTCTCACTCATAAAGACAAGCCTTTTGTTTGGGGAACTGAACAAGAGTCTGCCTTCCAAACCCTCAAGCGCATGCTTTGCAATGCTCTTGTTCTCACATTGCCCGATGGAAACGACGACTTTATTGTCTATTGTGATGCCTCGAACCTTGGTCTTGGCTGCGTCCTCATGCAACGGGACAAGGTCATTGCCTACGCATCTCGTCAGCTCAAAATCCACGAAAAGAACTATACAACCCATAATCTCGAGCTAGGCGCAGTTGTTTTGCGTTAAAGATTTGGCGACACTACCTGTATGGTACAAAGTGTACGATCTTCACCGATCATAGGAGCCTACAACATATCTTTGACCAGAAGGAACTTAATATGCGTCAACACCGATGGGTAGAACTTCTCAACGATTATGACTGTGAGATTCGTTACCACCCTGGCAAAGCAAATGTCGTTGCCGACGCTCTCAGCAGACGGAGTTATTTGCTTAGCATTCGTAATACCCGAGCCCAATACGATCTCGAAACCCTCATCCGCGAAGCCCAGCATGCTTGTTTTAACGAGCGCACTTTGGATAAGGAAAGAATCTACCACGACGGAGCCCAGATTGTGAATAAGTCGAATGGGATATTCCACTTCCTGGACCGAATTTGGATCCCTAAGCGGACCAATTTACGAGAGACTCTGATGGATGAAGCCCACAAATCCCGATATTCCATTCATCCCGGTGCCGATAAAATGTACCAGGACCTTCGCTACAATTACTGGTGGCCGGGCATGAAAAGAGATATCGCCCTCTACGTTGGAAAGTGCCTGACTTGCTCGAAGGTCAAGGCTGAACACCAAAGGCCCTCTGGCTTACTCGAACAACCCCCGATCCCTATGTGGAAGTGGGAGAGTATAGCTATGGACTTCATAACAAAACTCCCGCGCACGCCATAGTGTTTAATTCACTCAATGTTGGCTCTGATACCAACCTGTCACACCCCGATTTCCACGTGTCACCGGTGGGCCCGGTGGGGAGTATCGTGACGTAGTTGAGATCATCATAGTCAAACAACACAATATATAAATGCACAGCAGAAGCAAAAGATAAATATATTACATTCCGAATATAAGTAATGTCAAAGTATTACAACGGAAGGTAAAGGATCCACAGGCGGATCAATAAAAGAAAACTGTTCAACAGACTTTAGGCATCTAGAACTTGCAAGATTCCCTAATGACGCCCTGAGCTCCCAGCCAATTACGCATAGTACCTGTCACTTAACCTTTTGGAAAATACGTCAGTTTACACTGGTAAATACAAATAACTGACTCATTTTGAAAAGAGTTTAAGAAAATTGATTTGAATGCACGTGGCACAAAATATCTTGACACATTGATTAAAATGCACGAGGCAAAATTAATCTTTTATACTTGGGACAATTTTATTAATAAAGATCTTGTATCCGATTTACATGTTTGTCCAACATTTAGGGCCGGTGATTATACAATACAAGCCGGTCTAGATTAATCGACACACCATAAATATAACTCACAAGAAGACATCTTACGAGTGAGTATATCTTTTACATACGCAACAAGAGGTGTTATGCCTACACCTTGTGCTTAAGTTATGGCCATTCACTTTTTAAATGAGCCAAGGATATCCAGGACACGGTCATTAACCCCCAATGTTATTTGTTATCAAACAATACAAATTAAAACGGGATTATGCAATTTAATCATCTCCGATTAAAAGGCTTCTACACCCGACCAAGCGGTATTTTTATAATACCGTATCCCAAGCCCGTATAAGGAAAAATAAGTTAAGAGTATTTACCTGAGCTAGCAATGCAATTTATACTCAGCCGTATATTCTAATCAGCAAGCACAAGTACTTCTACTGGGGCTCTCAATCTGGAACGAAGGTTTTATTAACCTATTAAATTCCTAATGGGTCTTATTTAAGTCGTAACTTAGACCGGTTAGTTTTAAGGAAAGGTCTACGGTTCAAAACGCATGATTAAGCGAAGACCGGAATAGGATGTGATTTAGACCCGACAAGTTTGGAGACTTGTATAATATGGGTAAACTAAACACATTCTGGATTTTGAGATAAAAACGATAATGTTTGACCCGTTTCGGCTAATTTATGCAAACTAGTTACATAAACCGAACCGAACGCGAATAACGCATGACGGGTAATCATGAGAGCCATATACAGGTTTCCTAAGTTAATTATGCCTCAAATATGTTGTGACATCAGTAAGATGTCTTTCATTATGCCCAAAACGTATTTAAACACAAACTAGGCCTCGTAGGGGTAGTTTGGTCATTTAAAAGGTTATAAAAGAGTTTAAGTATTTACCTGAGTTACAGGTCTGGTATAATCAGAAAAAATACTTATTTTGATAAGTTATAACAGTAGGATAAAGTATATATGTGAAATTTATCAACTATAACCAAACTATGCACCGTAGGGGCATTTTGGTAATTTCACATAAGCCATAAAGCTCAAAACTGAAGTCTGAGTTAAACAACTTTTACTTACTGTTAAAACATTATAATTTACCTAAAATATCAGTAGGTATCAACCCTTGTATGTCTAAAATAGTTCTAGTACATACTATGCGTTAAAAAAACGCTTAGAAAGGCGATTAGGAGCCGTTTCCGGGTTATATACATAAAGCTGATATTTTTATTATTCCAGAAGGCTTAAAATAATTTATTTATCATTTAAGATCAGTAGCAAAAGGTTTGGAGTCGTTTAGATATGTAAAACTCATTTTATAGCCCGTAAGGGCAAAACCGACAATTACCGGATTAAGCCTACGACTATAAGTTATGCTCAGCCTAAAATTAATTAAAAATCTTTAAAAATCCCAAAATAATATATTACATCAGTGGGCATTAAGTTTGATATCAAAAAGTATGTTTAACTAGGCTATACGCTAATTACGCCGTTTAATTAACATAAAGCCTTCAATTTACGCTAATGAGCATAACTCTCAATCTACACCTCAAACTGATGTCAAACTTTGCATACAAGTTTATATATCAGTAACTAAGGTTTCTACACTTTTACATTTTCAAAGATCACGTTTTAAGGTGTAAAGGGCATAATGGTCAACATATGAGCAATTAACGGAAAAGCGTAAACGAATGGGTCAATCAATGAACCAACCACAGAGGGTTATGCTAACATGTAGCCTGGTCCTAAGGAAGCTCTAAGGCATTTCCAAATCATACTAAATCGGGTCAGAACTGAAGTCAAAGCAAAAGTCAAAGCTTTGTGACTTTCGGTTCCGAACCGGGTCTAAAACAGAAAGTTGTCGAATCAAACAAGCTTAGACAAGTTCTTATGCTTATTACCAAGTTATATGAATGATAAAATAGGTTACACGCCTTTTACATCGTTAATTATGCGTTAAACGAAAGATTACATTTCTGTTGACTTTTTCTAATCATCTTTGACTCGACAAATGACCTAGTTAGGATGGGAATCAGTGGATGCCCTTTTAAGGGTTTATTGTCCACATAATTACCAACTTATAACAACCCTAATTTTGACAAATCGCTGGACCATTAGCGATTAATCAATAAGTCAACCGTTAATTACGACGGTTTGACTTTAAGGCTACAAACTAAGCAAAACTTAATTAAGGAAGGTTAAGCATACTTACTAGTGTCTAATGGATGATTAGGAAGGCTTGGGGTCTGCTTTGAAGTTCCAGAGATGATCAGAAATGAGTGCAAGAATGTTTGTAACTTGGAGGCCTTATATAGTGATCAAGACACCACAAAGTGTTGACAACTAAGGCTACAATTGACCACAAGTTCTTTACAAGTGTCCCTAGATGTTGTAGGGATTGTTTAGGGGCCAAGGAAGATGAGGAAAATCGTTTGTAGGTCGAAAAATGCGTTTAAACTGGCAACAGCCGGTTTTCTGTTGCTGGGCACTGCTTTACGGACCTCAAGGTCCCCAGTGTTGAGGTCCTCAAAGCAGACATCAGGAGCCAAAAATTGTAGTAACTTGTCCCTTGGCCTTTCGAAAGGTTACTAAGCTTAATTCTTGCATTTTGAGCCCCTCAATTTTACTTATAAGGGCTTCAAGACTTGTTTAAACATTGGCAAGTCCTTGGTTAACTTTATGCTTACCCGAAAAGTCATAATTTTCAACGTTGACGCTTTTAACCCCTCGCATACGAATTTGATCGTAACTTTCTCATACGATAACGAAACTTTATGAAATTTATATCGTGCATTCTAGTGAGCATAATTAATCATTACAAAGCTTCGGGTTTGTCAAAAGGTCACTCAGTGGCATAACTTAAACATGTTGACACATTTAACCCCTGTCGTTTGTAATCTCTCACTTTTAGCTTCGTATGATCCATGATTTATTCGTCTAAGGGTATAAACATCATGTAGGGTTATTGTAAAGTATATTTATCCATTGTTGACATTTTGAACCCTTATTTTCACATACTTTCTATGTTTGTCAAATTTAGTCCCTCTAAAGTATACTTTCTCACGTTCAAGCTTATGACACGTGTCAATACATTATAGGACGTGAATTTTCGAGGTGTTACATTCGGCAAGAAAGGGAAACTAGCGCCTCGATATGTTGGACCTTTTAAGATTCTGGAAAGGATCGGAAAAGTTACCTACAGACTCGAACTACCGGAGGAACTTAGTAATGTCCACCCGACTTTCCATGTGTCAAACCTCCGAAAGTGCCTGGCTGAGCATGATTTAATTGTACCTCTTGATGACCTCCAAGTAAACGAAACACTACACTTCGTGGAGAAGCCTGTCGAAATCATGGATCGCCAAACCAAGCAGCTCAGACGCTCGCGCATCCCCATTGTGAAAGTCGGATGGGAAGGCAAACGAGGCGCAGAGTTCACTTGGGAACTCGAAAGCGACATGAAGGCAAAGTACCCACAGTTGTTTGTTACGGCTTCGGCCTAATTTCGGGACGAAATTCCCTCAACTAGGGGAGGCTGTAACACCCCGTGTTTCGAAAGTCAAAGTCAAAGTCAAGATTGAAGTCAAAGGAAGAAAAAAATTGCTAATTGCGATCTGTCTCTCCTTGCTCAATTCCTGTTTTGACTTCTTTGACTTGTAGTTAGTCTATTTTATTATCGCTTTAGTTGTATTATGTGGAGTATCTGGTAATAATCGCATAGTAATCTTTATTTATCGCGTGTTTAATCGCGTTATCGCTATCACAATCGCACTTGCAACTCGAATTACGCATTTTGGCTATTGTTATACGTGTGTGTGTGCCTTATGTGTTACTTGTGCATGTTTATTTTTGTTATGTGTGGTAATCAATCGAAAAGCAATCGAACTTAATCGCAATCGAATCGTAAACGCTAAACGAATACGAAATAAGGATGATTGTATGTTGATATAGTAGTTGGGATTAAAAGTAGTTTGTCTAGGAAATTCTATCGCATCGCAACGCTCATAATCGCAATCAAAACGGCAAAACTCATCGCACCAAACGCTCAAATCGGTGGCCAATCGACCAGGTGACCAGTCGATCGACCAGCCGCTCGATCGATCAGCTGTTCGATTGGACTGCCCACTCGATCGACCAGCCACATCCCACCCTTTCCTTTTTGGGAAACCCTATAAATACCCCCTGTCACCATCATACTTTCCACTTTTGGCAACTCTCCTCCGACCAGCTCATCTTTTCCACTTTTCTTTAGATTTCTCACGATTCCGGTAAGATCTCGTCCTAAATCTTGTACTTCCTTAATCTACACGCACTCCTATACCTTTCTATCTTTTGAATCTTAACTTTTAACCGTGAAATCATCAAGATTCAAGGTGTTATAGGATGACGTCATCATGTGTTCTTGAGAACTTCATGTTTTGGCCTCAATCCACCAAGAACAACTTAGATCTAACCGATTTCCATATAAACAAACAAGGATCTTTCATAGATCTAAACATATTCACAATGAAAAGGATTGAAAGATGGTTTTTCCAACTTTCTTTCAACTCTTTTACAATCAATGCCTTCAAAACCGATAGAATCGGAGCTTGTGCCGACTTACTACTCATTCTTGTGGTTGTGTTGGTTTAAGATCTGGATTCTATCCACGAGACTACCGATTTCGGGTTAAACATGGAACACCGTCTCGAACAGTTAACTGGTCGGATTTGGGTGATTCCTGTCCGATCAGGGGTACCAAGTATTGACAAGGTTTCTGTTGCTTAATACGTTATCAAAACGTCTCGAAAAAACGACAAACAATCAAAACAACCAAGTGTAAGACGAACAGGTCGACCAGGACGGAGTGTCGTTCGATCGGACTGCTGTCCGATCGGACAGCCATCCGAACGACGGGTCATCCGATCGACTTGCACCTTGGCCCCACAATTAATTTTCAAATCAACCCTCAAGAGTTTTGGGAACACCGAACGGATTGCCGTCCGATCGAGTTACCACTCGATCGACCGACCATCCGATTATGTGATGTTTCAAAACTTCATCACTCAAACAATTTTCAACATGTTCAATGCACAAGGGATGCCACCCGATCGAACAACCGTCCGATCGAGTGACAACCTGCTGAGAACTTGTTCTCGCTGAAGTGCCCAACCTATCGGACTATCGCCCGATCGAACGGTCGTTCGATCGATCGACCTGAAAGGTAGAGATACTTCAAGGTTTTCAAAATGCTACAACGAAAACTTCAAAAGTCAAGCCATCATACACAAACACATCCTTCCCAAGGGAAGTAACAATCCACTCGAACGGTCATCCGACCGGACGACCGTCCGAACGGACTGACACTCGAACGACCGGTTATCCGATCGGACTACCATCCGATTGAACTGCTGTAACAACTCTCATTAAAAGTCCTATTTATTTTATTATTTTATCCAATAGGAAACCCAAATTAAGACACCCAAGTGATTCTGCACAAACCCTAAAATTTTCAGAATTTTCAGAATCAGGATCAGGGCCCCTAAAACTCAGGGGGGGTAAACCCTAGTTACGATTATCCACATAACTATCTGTAGAAATCGAATTTCACAAAACCGTCAACTCAGCAAGCCTACTCACACATGGGGCTACCCTATGAAACTAGGTTAGCAGTCGCGTAGCGCGACGACTATAGGGGTAACCAGTCGCGCTACGCCACTGGGTCAAATTTTCAGTATAAATAGTAGAGTTTGGGACTTGAATTTGGGCGCTGGAACGACGTAGAAATTCCAATCCTACACTGAGTTATGCTCTGTTTATCACAATTAACACACACGGATCACTAATCGACGCCACAATCAGGGTAATAACTCGATCGCTAATACGATTCAATGTCCGATTGATCAAAATATCCAATGGATGTTTAAGTGCTACCCATATTAGGGTTATCCTTTGTCATTCGTCGTGATTCCGACAGGATGTTTGAGTACCACCCGAACTCGGGGAATACTCTGTCATTTGTTGTGAATCCGATGGATGTTTAAGTGATTGCACTTTGTCATTCGTTGTGAGGGTTTGATCTCGTGAGTTATCGTAAATGCTGTATTGATTACTAACCCAGAATTGTGTGCCTGTTATTAAATTTAGGTTAAAAAGGCTAAATCAGTAGGCTAAGCTCTGCTCAATTTAAATCTGCAATGTGAGTCATTATCTTTTTATCAACTATTTTACAATACCTCAAATTATTTTCAAAAGTTATAATTACAGGGACTAAGTCGTGGATATCTTGATTCACTGGCTAGTGGGGTATTGTGCACATTACTAATTTTCTCCCAGTTAGGTTCATTGACCTACTAGGGATAATCATCACTATTTAGGTTCATTGACCTAATAGTGGTATGACCATCGTCACCATTGTGACACGGCGCCAGATAAAAATAAGATAGAAGCCATTGTAATCGCTCTTATGCTGTAATTAATAACTATGCATCATTTTATATAAATAGAATGATTCACTCAGTATTTCCCGCTGACAAAACCTTTTTCAAACATGTTTCAGGTGATCTGTTATGATCCAGGAAAAGTGCCGTGAAGTACTACAAGCTTAAGAAAGTGGCTCAGGATAAAATAAAGAAACATGTTTTGTAAAACAAAAGATTTCTTCGTGAAATCAAATGATTGTAAATTACCGGGGTTTTATCCCGCGTTGTGAAATAAAATAATCAGGAAATATTTCAGTTTTAAAAGATCCTGATGAAAACTTCCGTTGTTACACTCAATTAGTTAAATACCACGGGATTTCTGTCCCGCGGCTCCTGAAACGGGTCAAACCGGGTCGGGGGCCGTGACAGAAAAAGGTGGTATCAGAGCCATTGATCGAGCCACTGATTTAAGCCAATTAAGTATTTAGAAAATACTTAATTTTTATTAATTGCTATTTTGTGATTATTTGTTTTATTATCTGACTAATTTTGTACAGTATGGGCAGATCTTTATATGCTAGTCACTATAGCAGTAAATACAAATCTTTAAATATATTGATTCAAGTTTTAGCACCCGGATTACCTACAATCTAGAAACCTTACCCAGTAAATAAATAAGTAAACCTTAGTGTGTTTTAAATTTTTAAGTTGTTTTGGTAGTTACCCAGTATGAAATAATATTTAAAAGTTTTTCTATAAAAATTTTGTTATGATTTTTAACTTAGTATTTGTGTGTATTTTGCTAAACAGCATGAGTGACTTGTCTGACGCCCTTCAGAATTTAAATCTCTATCCAGTAAGAATAGAGGTTTCCAGAGATTTCAATAGGTATATACAAGACATAGAAGAACCTATAGAATTCAATGCTTTACCTCTCAAGAAACCCAAGCCTAAGAAAATGAAAATTGGGGAAAGCTCTAGGCAAATTGAGGGGTTACCATCTCAGGAAGAGCTAGATTTTATATTGGCAAGCTATAATACTATTAAGCCTGTTAATGAAAATGTTTTTATTCACTCTCTTGAAACACAACTACCAATGAACTTAGAACCAGCTATTCCAAACCCTTCAATCCACTCGCAAATAGACGAATGGTTGATTAATGAAATACAGCTCCAGAACCATCCCTATAAGCTTTTTCCTCAGTTCAAACCAGAACCTTTACCAAATCTACCAATGAGTAACGAGAATATGGCTGAACTCCGCCATTTTGACGAAGAACTAATGGATGCTGGGAATAGAATCCGGGAGATAGGGGGACAAATTGCCTGGAAATATGATGAAATGGAGCTTCGTTTTTAGGAAAACAAATGACGAAAGATAGTAGGTTTATGAAACTGTGGTTGTGTAATGGTAATAGTAAAATCAGGATGTGTAAAATAAATAATAAAACGGTTGTATATAGAAGCATGATATAATCTATAAAACAAATGAAATTTTAGAAAATTTACATTTTTGTTTGTATATTCGTTAAGTGATTATGTGCAATTAATTGTGACATTGGATTAATTCTTTTAATACTAATAAATTATATAAATTAATTACCAGATGGCAAATGTTGGTAATGAACCAGTTAATGAAGTTAATCAATCTGAGCAACAACCGGGGGATCAATATATGACTAGACAGGATATAGAAAATATCGTTGCTCAAGATATAGCCAACGCTATACCAGCAATAGTTGCTCAAGGGATAGCCAACGCTATTCCAGCAATCGTTGCTGCTGTTAAAAATCCAATCGAACCGCAACAAATCGTTCCTAGCAAACGTATTTCTGAAGATAATTTCAGTAATAGCGTAAACGGAGGCAATGATCATGTTAATCATGATAATGAACCACGGCAGGCTCCGCTCCCTAAGAAAATGAAAGCTGCAACGCCTGGTTGCACTTACAAAGAATTTCTTGCTTGTAAACCCGCTGAGTTTGCAGGCAATGCTGCAGCACTACGTTGGTTAGAGAAAACCGAGGCAGTAATTGCCATAAGTAAATGTGCTCAGGATGATCAGGTCATGTACGCGTCAAACCTTTTCAAAGAAGGGGCGCTAGAATGGTGGAATACGGTGTTACAAGCAAAAGGAAGAAGGATGGCGTATGCTATGCACTGGGAAGAATTTAAGAGCTTTGTAGAAAGAAAATTCTGTCCCGAGTATGAAAAGGAACAAATGACAAATAAATTTCTAACCCACCGGATGGTGGATGTAGATTGTCGAGGGTATACTTCGACATTCTTCGAGTATGCTCGAGTGGTACCAACCCTGGCTTCGCCAGAGCCGGTACTTATTTCTCGTTATATTTGGGGATTGATTGCTGAAATCCGTAATATCGTCAAGGCTGCGAAACCTCGCACGATTGATGATGCGGTGGATTTAGCCAATACTCTGACTGACGAACTAGTACGGACAAGAGAAGAAAATAAAAGGAAGGAAGTAGCTCAAAAGATTACCCAAGGATTCCGTCCGGGTAACCATAACAATTTCAAGAGAAGAGGGAATGGGCAATCTTCCACTAGCCCATTTTGCAATATTTGCAAAAGGAATCATTTTGGAAGATGCAAAGGATATTGCAATTTTTGCAAAATTCCGGGGCATCAAGAAGAAGACTGCAGGAGGAAGAAATTTTCAGTCTGCTACAATTGTGGAGAAGCTGGGCATCTTAGGCCAGATTGTCCAAAACTGAACAAACCATCTGACAATAAAGCCAAACCTGCAGAAGGAGCAAAAAGGAATGTACGAGCCTTCCAACTGACTGCTAAGGAAGCAGAGCTCATTCCAGATGTGATAGCCGGTACGTTCTTAGTTCACAACGTTTACACAAAAGTATTATTTGACACTGGTGCAAACCAAAGTTTTATAAATACTTCATTCTGCCAAACTCTTAACTTACCTTTAACCAGCATTAGGCAAATTTCTACAGTAGAAACGGCAGATGGGAATTCAGTTAAAATAAATAAGGTTCTGCAAAACGTAGAAATAGAATTTTTAAATCATAAATTTTCTGCAACTCTATTATCTATGAAATTAGTTGAATTCGATGTTGTGTTAGGAATGGATTGGTTAGTAAACAACCATGCTCGAATTATCTGTGATAAGAATTCCATAGAAATTTGTGCACCCACTGGAGAAGTAATGATGATTACAGGAGATAATCCATGTAAACCCATAAAGTTCATATCAGTAATGAAAGTTGCTAATTATGAACGAAAGCAAGGAATAGTATATATATGATTTCAGTAATCATTAATACTAAAGATAAAGAACTTAAGGAAATTTCTGTAGTTTCAGAATACCCAGATGTATTCCCAGAAGAATTACTAGGGTTACCGCCAGATAGGAAGGTAGAATTTAGAATTCATCTAATTCCAGGAACCATACCGATAGCCAAGGCATCTTATCGGTTAGCATCCACAGAAATATTAAAACTGAAAAAGAAATTAGATGAATTATTAAAGGTTTCATACAACTTAGTTTATCCCCGTGGGGGGCACCAGTGTTGTTTGTTAAGAAAAAGGATGGTTCGATGAGAATGTGTATTGATTATAGGGAATTGAATAAGGTTACAATTAAGAATCAATACCCATTACCTAGAATTGATGATCTATTTGATCAATTCCAGGGAGATAGATATTTTTCTAAAATTGACTTACGTTCCGGATATCATCAATTGAAAGTATAAGAGGAAGACATACCTAAAACTGCTTCCAGGACTAGGTATGGTCATTACGAGTTTACAGTCATGCCCTTTGGGTTAACGAATGCATCTGCCGCATTCATGGACATGATGAATAGGATCTGTAAACCATATTTGGATAAATTTGTAATTGTCTTCATCAACGATATACTTATTTATTCCAAAAGTCAAAAAGAACATTGCCAGCACTTGCATGCTCTCTTAACTTTGTTAAAGAGAAGCTTTACGTCAAATTCTCGAAGTGTGAATTTTGGCTGCCAGAAGTGCAATTTCTAGGTCATATGGTGAATCATGAAGGTATTCACATAGATCCTGCTAAGATAGAGGCAATTACCAATTGGAAGGTTCCGCAAACCGCAATGGAAATTAGGAGTTTTGTAGGTTTAGCCAGATACTATAGACGGTTTATTAAGGATTTTTCTAAGATAGCTGTACCATTAAACTAAGCTAACCTGTAAAGCAGTTAAGTTTGAATGGGGATCTAAACAAGAAGAAGCCTTTAGGATTTTAAAGCATAAATTAACAAATGCCCCAATCCTAGCCTTACCAGAAGGAACATAAGATTTTAAAGTATACGGTGATGCTTCAAAGCTAGAATTTGGATATGTGTTAATGCAACGCAAAAAGGTAATTGCGTATGCATTTTGCCCTTAAGATTTGGAGACATTATCTGTATGGAAGTAAGTTTACTATCTATACGGATCATAAGAATTTAAGATATATATTTGGGCAAAAAGAATTAAACATGAGGCAAAGGAGATGGAGGAAAATCCTAAGTGACTACAACTGTGATATTCAGTATCACGAAGGAAAGGCTGAAGACGACTAGAGATCGCCAGAAAAGTTATACAGATAATAGACGAAAGTCGTTGGAGTTTCAAGTTGGAAACAAAATGCTATTGAAAGTATCTCCTTGGAAAGGAGTTGTTAGATTCGGTAAGAAAGGAAAGCTAAGTCCAAGGTACGTAGGACCATTTCTAGTGATCCAACGTATAGGACCAGTTGCTTATCATTTACAACTACCAGGAGAGTTAGCTGGAGTACATGATGTATTTCATGTATCCAATCTCAAGAAATGTCTATCAGACGAATCTTTGGTAGTACCTCTTCAATACATAGAGGTAAATGAAAAGTTAAAATTTATTGAGAAATCTCTTCAGATAAAAGACAGAAAAGTAAAGTTTCTCAAGCACAAACGACTAGTGCTAGTGAAAGTAAAGTGGGATTCAAGGAGAGGACCTGAATACACTTAGGAGCTGGAATCCGAAATGAAGAGAAAGTATCCTCAATTATTCCAGTAAATCTCGAGGACGAGATTATATTAAGGTGGGGAGAATGTAACAACTCTCATTAAAAGTCCTATTTATTTTATTATTTTATCCAATAGGAAACCCAAATTAAGACACCCAAGTGATTCTGCACAAACCCTAAAATTTTCAGAATTTTCAGAATCAGGATCAGGGCCCCTAAAACTCAGGGGGGGGGGGGGGTAAACCCTAGTTACGATTATCCACATAACTATCTGTAGAAATCGAATTTCACAAAACCGTCAACTCAGCAAGCCTACTCACACACGGGGCTACCCTATGAAACTAGGTTAGCAGTCGCGTAGCGCGACGACTATAGGGGTAACCAGTCGCGCTACGCCACTGGGTCAAATTTTCAGTATAAATAGTAGAGTTTGGGACTTGAATTTGGGCGCTGGAATGACGTAGAAATTCCAATCCTACACTGAGTTATGCTCTGTTTATCACAATTAACACACACGGATCACTAATCGACGCCACAATCAGGGTAATAACTCGATCGCTAATACGATTCAATGTCCGATTGATCAAAATATCCAATGGATGTTTAAGTGCTACCCATATTAGGGTTATCCTTTGTCATTCGTCGTGATTCCGACAGGATGTTTGAGTACCACCCGAACTCGGGGAATACTCTGTCATTTGTTGTGAATCCGATGGATGTTTAAGTGATTGCACTTTGTCATTCGTTGTGAGGGTTTGATCTCGTGAGTTATCGTAAATGCTGTATTGATTACTAACCCAGAATTGTGTGCCTGTTATTAAATTTAGGTTAAAAAGGCTAAATCAGTAGGCTAAGCTCTGCTCAATTTAAATCTGCAATGTGAGTCATTCTCTTTTTATCAACTATTTTACAATACCTCAAATTATTTTCAAAAGTTATAATTACAGGGACTAAGTCGTGGATATCTTGAATCACTGGCTAGTGGGGTATTGTGCACATTACTAATTTTCTCCCAGTTAGGTTCATTGACCTAATAGTGGTATGACCATCGTCACCATTGTGACATGTCACCATTGTGACACGGCGCCAGATAAAAATAAGATAGAAGCCATTGTAATCGCTCTTATGCTGTAATTAATAACTATGCATCATTTTATATAAATAGAATGATTCACTCAGTATTTCCCGCTGACAAAACCTTTTTCAAACATGTTTCAGGTGATCTGTTATGATCCAGGAAAAGTGCCGTGAAGCACTACAAGCTTAAGAAAGTGGCTCAGGATAAAATAAAGAAACATGTTTTGTAAAACAAAAGATTTCTTTGTGAAATCAAATGATTGTAAATTACCGGGGTTTTATCCCGCGTTGTGAAATAAAATAATCGGGAAATATTTCAGTTTTAAAAGATCCTGATGAAAACTTCCGCTGTTACACTCAATTAGTTAAATACCACGGGATTTCTGTCCCGCGGCTCCTGAAACGGGTCAAACCGGGTCGGGGGCCGTGACAACTGCTGTCCTACCCACTTGCACTCTATATTGCCTACGTGTCGCTTATCGTTATACTATCAATCTATTCAGGCTAACCCTACTCTTTAGCGCTCCCTTCAATCCACCAATCGCTGTGAGTATACTCGAACCCTTTTTGCTTTGTGCACTTTTGGGTGTTACATACGTTACTTATTCTAAATCTCATCGAACACACTACGCAAATACTTTAAACGCTAACCGTTACTGCATGTATTACGTGACTAAATGAATGCTTGTTTGTTATGTTTACACATGGAATGCTGTCTACCTGCCTTAGTGACGGTAGTACTATTAGTTTGGACTCAGCACCTGTTCACTCAGGGGTTGCTAAGGACAATTAGTTACATGGCTCACAGTGGTGAGTGTGTATCGCGAACTGCCTTGGTCAGTCAACTCGCAGTCATTGGTATCGATGGGTTCATGTCGATAACTAACATGCCTCATTTCATTCTGTGTACGTGCTGGTTATGCGTAAACGATTTCGAACTCTATTATGCTATTATTAAACTTGTATGCTCACCTTTACACTATGTGTATTGACTGTTACTTTAACGTATGTGTCAGGTGCTTAAGTTGTATATATGCTTAGCTTGCTGTGAAATTGAGGCAAGGAAAGGTCTAGGATGCTCTTTGTGCTGGTGATGAAATTGAAGCTAGGGAAGGGGTCCTAGAAACCAATAAACAAACTATCTATTTGTAAATCTGAGTTGTCGGAACAGAACTACTTGACTAGATTTTGTCTGTAATAATTATATTATCCTTTATGACATGGTATGGGACATGTTTCTTTAAATATTTGGTAATTATAGTTGTTATGGAAACTTCTGGACAATCTGTTTCGCTCAGTGCCACGCCCCGATGTTTCCGTGTCACACCCCGGATTCCACGTGTCACCGGTGGGCCCGGTGGGGGGGGGAGTATCGTGACGTGGTTGGCAACATAATAGTCAAACAACACAATAATTAATATGCACAGCGGAAGCAATATAAAAGATAAGTTTCAACCGAATTTAATATTGCAATATCAAATGTCACAATATTCGGACGTTTATCCACAGACGGATCGAAAATAAAATGGAATTAATAGTTCAACAGACTTCAGACATCTTAAGCTTGCGAGACTTCTATTGATGCTAAGGAGAAATCCCAGCCAATTACGCTTAGTACCTGCATTTAATCTTTTTGGGAAAATACGTCAGTTTACACTGGTAAATACAATCAACTGACTCATTTTGGAAAATGATTGAAAATTGATTTGGATGCACGTGGCATAAACATTTTATTTAACTTGGGAGAATTATTTAATATTATAATCTTGTGAACGAATTACATGTTCCTTGTGCGTTCAGTAGCCCGGATCTTGTCCGGGTTAAAGATCAATAGACACACCACAATATTCTTTTGTGCACTGACGGGTGTACGCCTACACCCCGTGCTTAAGTCGTGGCCATTTCGTAAAATGATGCCAGGGATATCCGGGACATGGTCATTAACCCCCCAAAGGCTTTAAGTAACAAGACTGTTTAAACGAGCCGATCAAATTATTCAATTAACCACCCAACGATGGAAGATTTGATGCCCGATCAAGCGGTATTCTATATACCGTAACCCAAGCCCGTATAGGGAAAATAAGTTAAAAGTATTTACCTGAGCAATGTATAAATCACAATAAGCAAATTGCAAGTAGCTTTTACTGGTTCTCCTAATCTGGAACGAAGGTTTATAATAACCTATTAGAATCTAACGGGTCTTTAATTAAGCTTAAACTTAGACCGGTTAGTTTCAATGATACGGTTCGTACGCACTATCAAGCAAAGACCGGATAGAATGTGATTTAGACCCGACAAGTTCAGAGACTTGTTTAATATGGGTATTTTATGCACACTCTGGATTTTGAGATAAAACCGTTAAGGTTTGACCCGTTTAGGCTAGTTTGTGTAAACTAGTTACATAAACCGAACCGAACGCGTAATAAGCGTAACGGGTATTCATATGAGCCATTTATAGGTTCCCTAAGTTAATATGCTTCATATATGTTGTGACATCAGTAATATGTCTTTTATTATGCCCGAAATGAATTTAGTCACAAACTATGCCCCGTAGGGGTAGTTTGGTCATTTTAAAGGTTGTAAAAGAGTTTAAATGTTAACCTGAGTTACAGGCCTGATGTAATTAGCAAATATACTCAATTTGCTAAGTTATATCAGTAGGTTAAATTATATATGTGAAATTTATCAATTTTAACCAAACTATGCACCGTAGGGGCATTTTGGTAATTTCACATAAGCCGAAAAGCTCAAAACCGAAGTCTGAGTTTAACAACTTTTTCTTACTGTTAAAATATTATAATTCACCTCAAATATCAGTAGGTATCACCCTTAGTATGTTTAAAATAGTTCTAGTACATACTAGTCGTTAAAACGCTTAATTAGGCGATTAGAAGCCGTTTCCGGGTTCTATATAGAAATCTGATATTTTTATTATTCCAGGAGGTTTAAAATAATTTATTTATCATTTATAATCAGTAGCAAAAGGTTTGGAGTCGTTTAGATATGTAAAACTCATTTTATGTCCCGTAAGGGCAAAACCGACAATTACCGGATTAAGCCTACGACTATGAGTTATGCTCAGCCTAAAATTAATTAAAAATCTTCAAAAATCTCAAAATAATATATTACATCAGTGGGTAATGATTTTGATGTCAAAAAGTAGGCTTAACTAGGCTATACGCTAATTACGCCGTTTTATTAACATAAAGCTTTCCTTTTACGATAACGAGCATAACTCTTAACCTACACCTCAAACTGATGCCAATTTTTGTATGCAAGTTTAAATATCAGTAAATAAAGTTTCTACTCTTTTACATTTTCAAAAATCACGTTTTAAGGTGATAAGGGCATAATGGTCAACATATGAGCAATTAACGGAATCATGCGAATTAATTGGTTAACTAATGAACCATGGTGTATAATCACAGAGGGTTATACTAGCATGTTACCTGGTCCAAATTAAGCTCTAAGGAATTTCTAAATCATGCCATAATGGGTCAGAACTGAAAGTCAAAGTATAAGTCAAACTATGCGACTTTCGGTTCCGAACCGGGTCTTAAACAGGAAATTGTCGGGTTGAACATGTTTAGACATGTTCTTACACTTATTACCAAGTTATATTAATGATCAAACATGTTGTATATGTTCTACATTGCTAATTATGCATAAATTAGAATTTAAGTATCCTGTTGACTTTTTCTTAACAAGTTTGACCCGACATTTGACCTAGTTAGAGTGGGAATCAGGGGGAACCCTTTTGAGGGTTTATTACCCACATAATTACCAACTTATAACTACTTTTGATTCGACTAATCACTGGACCATTAGTGATTAATCTTAAAGTCAACCGTTAATTACGACGGTTTGACTTTTAAGCTATAACTAGGCTAAAACTTAATTTAGAAAGGTCAAGCAAACTTACAAAGGTCCTATGCACGAAATGTGATCACTTGAGAGCAGGCTTGAGCTCCAGAAATGATCAGGAATGCAAGAGAAGGTGTGAGGAACTTGGTTGCAACTTTGGTCCTTTATATAGTGGATTTCTCACCATAGATTGTTGACACATGGTTCTACCACTGACCATAAATCATCAACACATGTCCCTAAGTGTTTAGGGGGTGCCTAGGGGCCAAGAAAGATGAGGAAATTCGGTTAAAGTCGCGCATAAAGGCTATGGCAGACAACAGCCAAGAAATTCGGAGCTGGGAGTCCCTCGCGTGGCGCGAGGGCTCCTCGCGTGGCGCGACGGTCGTCTGCAGAAAATCTGAATTTTTGATTTTTTGCTATATGATCATTGGCTCTTCAAACTCCGTTTAGACACTTGTTTCTTGCATTATGAACCCTCATAATCTATTTGTAAGGGCTTTAAAACATATACCCACTTTGTTAAGTCCCCGGTTAACTTTATTGTTACCCGAAAAGTCCTAACTTTCAACGTTTACGCTTTAACCCTTCGCACACGAATTTGATCATAACTTTCTCATACGATAACGAAACTTTACGAAATTTATATCGTGCATTCTAGTGAGCATAATTAACAGTTACAAAGCTTCGGGTTTGTCAAAAGGTCACTCAGAGGTATAACTTAAACATGTTGACCCTTTTAACCCCTGTAGTTTGAAATTTCTCACTTTTAGCTTCGCATGATCCATGATTTATTCGTTTGATGCTATAAACATCAAATAGGGTTAATGTACAATATATTTATTCACTGTTGACATTTAGAACTCGTATTTTCATATAGTTTCCATGACTGTCAACTTTAGTCCTTCTATAACATTCTTTCACATGTTCAAACATATGGCACGTGTCTACACATTATAGGACGTGAATTTTCGAGGTGTTACATTCCGCCATCGGTTGGGGTGTGACATTTTATTCTTAATCGGATATTATTTTTTAATGTCTAATATATTTTTTGACGTGACAATTATAATTATGTTAAGTGCATTAACACGCCGTAACGGGCGTGTGTGGTTCAACGATTTTACGTCTGTTTTTCTCGTTCAGTGTTATTTTTACTTTTTTATTTATTTTATTTTTACGAGCTCTTTTTTATATTGATGATCGCTGGCAGTGGTGTGGAATTAGTGCTACTAGGTACGAATTTTCGAACGTATTTAACCAATTAATTTTTTTACTAATAATTTGTTTCGAGTTTACTGCTATACCTCCTTTACTTAAGAAATACTAATTTTTTACGTGCAAATTTTTATGTACGTATCGGTATAAATTCGATTTGCCAACGTAAACTTTTTCTGAAAATGAGTCAGGATAAATATAAATACGTTTTCGTTTAAAAAACCATTTTTACGTGTATATTTTCATGTACGCTTCGGTATAAATTCGAGTTGGGATATGTTTTGACGTAAACTTTTTTCGGAAACAAGTCATGTCAAATATAATATGTTTTCGTGATTATTTTATTAACGTTTTGTAAATTTTGTTTCGATCCGAGTGGAGTCAAATTGTGATTTAATTTTCCGTTTATTTAAAAGCTCTAATTATTCTCTCTTGATTATACGTGTCAGCTTTTCCGTTATACCCTTTACGTTTTCTATGTATGCCTCAGGTCACATATAATATGTTATGATTGTGTCATATAAATTTGATTTACTTTAAGTGTTGATCAAATCATAATGCTTACATAGGCTACATTGAGTTCACACGTGCTTTCATATGGTTAATGCATCACATAACGTTAAGATTTATCCATTCGATTTTTGTGATGTACCCGCAGTTGCGGCACGGGTGTTATTGCTACTTATTATATAAATATAAAGTTCGTAACCAACTCGATAATGAAGTGTTTAAATAAGCTTTTCCTTGATTTCATCCAGCCGTCACAAGTTATTAATAATACTTTCAAATCAACCAAAACCACTCGGTCTCTCTCAATAATATCTTTTTTCAGGTGAATCAAATCCTACCGTTTCGGAGACGATGAACAGTCTTTTGCGACGAGCTACCGCACAGGTCACCACATCATATTCATCCTAAAATCAATATCAATATCAAAATCTTCATTTTTGAACTGCAATTGACCTTACCGCTGCTACTACGGTTACTCTATTTGTTTTCGAATAATGAAGATCCTGTTAGGTTACACTTTGTTGAATAAATTGTTGCAAATCCTGTTTGTGAGATGTGATTATCGTCGATTTACGTAACTAAAGATAGATAATTAGATATTACAATATGAATGTTCTAGAATCGATATTTAGAGCGTTTTAGTCTTGTTTGATATGTTAATTAGGTCAAATCAATTTGCATTCAGAATAGTTATGTTATTTGAATCAGAAACTGGAATGTGTAGGATGCAGTAAAATGAATGTTATAATTACAAGTTGAAGTCGAATATATTGATAAGATGTGTATATACAGATCGTTTCGCACACGAAAAATGGTGGAGGATCAAGGATTATCTTGGCTAGGTGGACTAGTACAGAAGCGGTTCAAAGTGATGAGGGGTATGTATGATTCTATGGCTCACAAGATTGTATTCAAATTATGTATTCGACTACTTTATTATAGCTTTATCTAAGGTAGATGGTTGTTCATGTATCGTCTCATGTAAAGTTATATACATAGCATGATCATGAAAAACTAAGCCTGGAAAAACGGGTGGGGCGGGTTGGGTAACGGGTCAAAACAGGGTGGACTTTGTGGCAGAGTTTACATTTCAAAGTTGATGCATGTTTTTAGTAGGTAGTTTGAACTTTGTGACAGATACTAAGAATAGGAAAATGCGAATGTTAAGGTGTTGAAATCGGTTCTAATCGAACCTTTGATTCCGATCGCAGGTTCAAGGGACACGGTATGTTAGCTCCTTTTACTGCTGGGTGGCAGACCAGTGATTTACACCCCTTGGTGATAGAGAGGTCTAAGGTAAAGATTATTGAAATACCGTGTTATGAATATGGAAATTCGATCAGATCTGTGTTCTCCTTAGGTTGATGTGTCGTTTTGTTTATGACATGATTCTCGTTCTTTTTATCTATCACCTTTTGTGTTCTTGGTTTAATAGGGTTCATATGTCTATGATATAAATGGGAAGAAGTATCTCGATTCTCTAGCTGGTCTATGGTGCACAGCTTTAGGTACATCTTTATTCTCAGTAATGTTATGTGTGCTAAATCTCATGGCTGGCGACTTGATTATGGTATTTGCTCATAAAAATCTTTTAAAGAATGATTACTTATTTAATTTTTAATGTATATTTTTCATTTTGAAATTTTCAGGGGGCAGTGAACCGCGTCTTGTTGATGCTGCAACCAAACAGCTAAATACTTTACCATTCTACCACTCGTTTTGGAATCGTACCACAAAACCCTCACTGGTACAATGAATCATTTGTGGAAGTTTCATACACACACCCACTTACACATATAAAGTGGATTAATGTGATGTTTCATACAGGATCTTGCAAAAGAACTTCTTGAAATGTTTACAGCTAGTAAAATGAAGAAAGTTTTCTTCACAAACAGTGGCTCAGAAGCTAACGACACTCAGGTTTGCTTATTTTCTAGGTTAATTCATAGTATTCTTCACTGTTGTTTTGAATTTAACAACGTAATCCATTTGTTCATCAATCTTATAGGTGAAACTGGTATGGTATTACAATAATGCACTTGGAAGGCCAAACAAGAAGAAGTTTATTGCTAGATCCAAATCGTAATATATATATATATTTTTTTATCATATCATCGGTGCTTGTAATTTGTATCCTCTTCTTCCATGGCTATCAAGAAGCTTATATTTTATCTTATTTTGATTTAATAATTTATTTTCGACAGATACCATGGGTCGACTCTCATATCAGCTAGTCTTTCCGGGTAGGATTATTAGAAAGGTGTTATCATCTAATAAATCTTTCTGGTTTGTTCTCGACAATTTTTAAAAATCTTTTTTGCAGCCTTCTTCCATTGCATCAGAATTTTGATCTACCTTCTCCCTTTGTATTGCATACTGATTGTCCTCATTATTGGCGGTTTCATCTTCCAGGTTTTTCTTTACCTCTTTATTCTATCAATTTGTGTACCTTTTATTCAGTCATCAAGATTTATTTGTTCAGGCAAATTTATTGTTATGCATATTATGAAATAGGTGAAACGGAGGAACAGTTTTCAACCAGACTAGCAACCAATTTAGAAAATTTGATCATCAAAGAGGGGCCAGAAACAGTATAAAAACATATATATTAAAAAAAAAGATCATTGATGGTTGTTGTGGATGACATTGTATGCTTTGTTGATTACAGATTGCTGCATTTATCGCAGAGCCGGTAATGGGAGCAGGAGGTGTGATACCTCCACCTGAAGGTTATTTTGAGAAGGTTGTTTATAAAATCTAAATGATCAAATATTTATAAAATGTTTTGTATTGTTTGCATGTAAATATAGCCGGATAGTTGATTAACAATATTTGGTCTTCTAAAACCTCTGCAGATTCAGGCTGTTGTGAAAAAGTACGATATTCTATTCATTGCAGATGAGGTACTGCAGTAGTTTTTATATGTTGTTGAGCATTAATGAGTAAATGACATCTTGAATCGAGTGTTTTTTTCATAATTTATTTGCATGTTTTATATAGGTAATCTGTGCATTTGGGAGGCTTGGAACTATGTTTGGTTGTGATAAGTACAACATCAAGCCTGATCTTGTCTCCGTAGCCAAGGTAAAATCATTAAACACTTCCCAACCCATTCTTTATCCAACAAACGGGTCAAATGGGAGCATTTGAGCTAAATTGTTTTTATTCAAAGTTTTGAATTACCAGGATAATGATATTATTTTTTTGCTATAACTAAAATAGTAAATGTAATTATAAAAAGAGTAAATTGCATTTTACGTCCTTTAAGTTTGAGGCAAATTGCAGGCGGCAGGCGCTGTCCTTTAACTAACGAAATTACACTGGATGTTCTTTATGTTACTATTTCCCATCGGGCGGTGTCCTTTTGCCTAACCCAGTTAATTTTTTCTGTTAACTCTTAATGTGTGCCACTCACATGAGGGCATAATGGTCCATTTCACTTATTTTCTTGTTAATATATATTATTTTTATTTAATTTTATTTTAGTTATTAAGTGAAATGGACCATTATGCCCTCATGTGAGTGGCACACGTTAAGAGTTAACAGAAAAAATTAATTGGGATAGGACAAAAGGACACTGCCTGATGAGAAACGGTAACATAAAGGATACCGGGTGTTATTTCGTTAGTTAAAGGACAACGCCTGTAGTTTGGCTCAAACTTAAAGGACGTAAAATGCAATTTAGTCTTATAAAAATTGCAAAAGAATTTAAGGGTCAGCTTGACCCGGCTCTTTTTGACCCCGTATTACTAAATGACACATTTCAACCCAAACCCATTTCAATGCGTTACCGGACCCACTCATCTTGCCACTTATATATTTTAATCTATATTTTGAGGGTTCAGAAGAATATAACTACAGCTCTATCAAAATTTCCAAATCGAGTTTTTTTTTTCAGGCACTTTCCTCTGCATATATTCCCATTGGAGCCGTTCTTGTTAGCCCAGAAGTTGCAGATGTTATATCTTCCCAGAGCGATAAACTCGGTAAATAACAAGTGTTCAATTTGTTTTATTTATTAATTTTTTTTGGTGGCTTTAATCATGGTCCTGACTCACATTTCTGACAATTATATTTTTGTTAGGTGTACTTAGTCATGGATTTACCTATTCTGGACATCCAGTGGCATGTGCTGTCGCATTGGAAGCCCTCAAAATTTATCAGTATGTGCTTACTTTAGATCTCTGAATTCTAATTTGGACCCTTTTACTTAAGCTTATGTTCTAACGCATAAAACTTCGTAGAGTATATTTACTATTTTGGCCTCTGAGGTTTGGTGAGTTTAACCTTTTCGACCTAAAAATGAATCTTTTGACTTTTCAGACCCTGAGGTTGCATTTTATAATGGCTTTAGCCCCTAACACTAACTCTGTTACCTTATTCTGTTAAGTGTACAGATATTTTAGTACTTCTACACCTCAGGGGTTGTTTATGTAAAAATTATAGAAGTATCCCCTTACATTTAAAACAAAAACTTTGTAATTTACATAAAGAACTTCTTAGGTGTAAAAGGACCAAAAGACTCTTACACTTAACAGAAAAAAGTAACGAAGTTAGTGTTAGGGCCCAAAATTGTTACAAATGCAACCTCAGGGTCTGAATGTCCAAAGATTATTTTTTGGGCCGAAATGGTTAAACTGACTAAACCTCAGGGGCCAAAATAGTAATTTACTCAACTTCGTAAATCACTGTATCAACTATTAAGAAAATTATGACTATTGTTGAAATCTTATAATTTCATGTCATCATATTAGTCACATGATTCATCTCCAAAAAAAATTGGAGAAATTTTATGAAGGCTCAGCCTCACTCGACCCGTTACTCAACATTGTGATGGCCTAAACTTTTAACCATTCTGTGTATTGTCAGGGAGAGAAACATTGTTGAGCAAGTCAATAGCGTGGCCCCAAAGTTTCAAGACGGTTTAAAAGCATTTTCCTCAAGTCCTATTATTGGAGAGGTACCTCATATAAATAATATAATCGCTAAATTCATATTGTTTATAACAATATAAGTTACTAATGTTTGTTAACTCTGTAGATTCGTGGAACGGGTTTGATTTTGGCTACTGAATTTGCTGATAACAAGTCACCTGACACCCCCTTCCCTCCTGAATGGGGTAAAGAGTGTTTTGTTCATATTCTTCAGTTTCTTGTTGATACTAGTTTGGTGTTAATTTAACTGAGTTATTTGTTATAACCAAGTTTAACTGTATCAAATTTTGATGATATTTGAGTTTACAGGGATAGGTGCATATTTTGGAGCACAGTGTGCAGAACACGGGATGTTGGTGCGGATTGCTGGTGACAACATAATGATGTCTCCACCTTTTATAATCACCCCTGATGAAATCGACGAGGTATGTTTATCTTATTATCTATACAAATATATAGATATATGCACACACATATGTAATATAAGTTTATAACTATATACATATGATGCTTGATACTTGATTGTTGTTTGCAGTTGATAAGCATCTATAGGAAAGCGCTAAAGGCAACTGAAAAGAAGGTGGAGGAACTGAAATCTCAGCATTAAGCACGCGGTTAAGAATGCTAAAAGGTAAATCGTGAAAGATAAACCGTAAAGGGACTGTGTATTCATTGTGCGTATAGAAGGATCACACTGGGACTTTATATTGATACCTTAAGTCTATGATAGCTCATACCAGAACTTTCGCCAGTTGAACCGGACCCTGAACACCCTTGTATACTTTGGCTTCATTTTTTAACCTGTTTGGACCTGTTTTGCATTTGTCTTCCTTACAAATTGACTTGTCACATAAACTGGTTAAAATTGGCCGTTTAAAGTTTTCTTTGTGTTATAGGTGGTTAGGCAAATCTTCATGGAAAGCTTGAATGAAGAATAGTTGAACTCAAAACAGTTGAATATACTTTATCCTTGTGGTTTTGGTACAGTTTTGATTGTGAATGTAAGTGGTCTTTTGTTCGTTTCAACCGTTTGCGTAAAAACGTGTTGATGGGTTGACATGTTGATGCAATATAAAAAAATCTATAACAAGTTCTATTTTTTAGGTTTCCATATCAATAGTTTCTTGTATCTTACTTTTTAGTTTTTACTATTGTTTCGCAAGTTTTTTTTATTAATATTTTAGAGTGGGGGTTAGGATATAATAGGAAGTTTATTTGGCTAAGAAGGCTAGGAAGTAATCTTGACCATCCATTTATTTAATCAATGGTTAAGATTAAATGAGGGAAATTGAAGGAAAGAAAATAGACGCGTGAGTTTGTTTAGGGGCATTCTAGTCAATACAAGGCAATAGTTTCTCTCTCCTCCAATCCCCCCTCCCCCCATTTTTTAAACGTTAATAACTCTTTCATACGACATTATTTTTTTTATAAAAATTGCACAAAAAAAAACGAGCGTTTTTTTATCTTTAAAACGAGTATACTATTGCTATATTTTGGAATTTTTTTTTTCTAAAACCCAGTTGCGTAAAACGCAATGGAAAAAAAACCCTAAAAAATGACATTTTTCTAAAACGCAATGCACAAAAAACACAAAGAAATATCTTATTTGTAAAACGCAATGGTCAGAAAACACAAAGAAATGTCTATTTTATAAAACGCAATAGCCTAAAAACACAAAAGAAAGTGTACTTTTTAAAACGCAATGGACTCAAAACACATAAAAATGTGTTTTACCTAAAACGCAATGCACAAAAAACACAAAGAAATGTCTTATTTCTAAAACGCAATGGTCAGAAAACACTTAAAATGTCTGTTTTCTAAAACACAATGGACTGAAAACACATAAAAATGTGTTTTACCTAAAACGCAATGCACAAAAAACACAAAGAAATGTCTTATTTATAAAACGCAATGGCCAGAAAACACTTAAAAATGTCTCCTTTCTAAAACGCAATGGCCTAAAAAAACAAAAGAAAGTGTTCTCTCTAAAACGCAATGGACTGAAAACACCTAAAATTGTGTTTTACCTAAAACGCAATGACTAAAAACACTTAAAAAATGTGTTTTTCTAAAACGCAATAGCCAGAAAACACATAAAATGTCTTAGTTCTAAAACGCAATGGCCTAAAAACACCAAAGAAACTGTTATCTCTCTAAAACGCATTGAACCAGGACAATAGTTTTGTCTGTGAATTGTCTGAACCAGGAAGTAGAGATTAAAAGGCTGTCTACGAATGCAGTTTTCCAGAGGCAATTTACAGAAAATTAAATGTTCTAATGCATTTTTATCAACCCCAGCCAGGGGCTGCCGCCCCTGGGACCCTGCTACCAGGGGCGCTGCCCCCGGACCCCCGCCAAGATCGTAAAACACAATGACTAAATCAAAAACCCAGATCATAAAAATGAAATTAAAGAATTTCTAACATGGATCAAAGCCGATTTCTTCAACGATTGACGAAATTTGAATGATTCAAACATGTATCAGCGATCGAATCGAACGGATCGAGTGATTATCTTCAAAATCACCGGAAAAAACGAGATTTTGTATGAAATTAAACTGGGTTTTCTTCAAAAAAGCTGAAGAACACGTTGATCGGGTGTTTGAATCATTGATTGGTGACGAAAATCGCACAATAATGTAGTGATTATTGAGATAGAAAGTGAAGAAATGGTTGAAGATGGTGGGTTTTGAAAATGGTGAGTTTTGAAGTTACTGGGGAGAAGAAGGAAAAAGAAAGGATAAGATTGACTGAAATACCCTTCATCTTTATTTTAAATTTTGCCACATGTCCTAATCATATTGATTCCTATCCTTCCTAGCCAAAATAAACTTCCTATTTGATCCTAACCCTTTAGAGTGGTTATAGAGATTTCTTTAAGTAAATATTAGGTTATAATCCCGTGTATTACACGGGTTGAATAAATGAATTTTATATACTAAATAATAAAACAATATATCTTTAAAACCCTCCTTTATTGCACGTGTTGAATAAATGTAATTTTATATATTAAATAATAAAAATATCTAATTTTATATATAAAGTAATATTGAAAATAAAAATAAATAATAATTTTTTTAATACTGAAAATAAAAATAAAAATAAATAATATATTAATACAAAGTTTGGTTTTAGTGATAAATAATTTGGTTATTTAAAAATATCTTAAATTAACAATTTAAATTTAAGGATAATATTATATTAGAAAATTAGAAGTATTATATTCGACATTTAAAGTAGGATAAGATTTAATATTAATTTTTATTTATTTAGTAATATAAGATAGAAAAAAAATATGATTGAATAGTTGGGAGGTTGTATGATGATAAATGGGTTAACGTATTATAATGTCATATGTTTTTAGTTATATATTTTTTGAAATATTTAAAAAAAATTAAGACTTTGTTATTATTAGTAAAATCAATGATTTTATATTTGTAATTTTGTTTGGTATTATTTTATTAAAAAGTGCATATTATACATATAATTATATTATGTCTTAGTTACATTAAATTTAAACTACATAATAATTATCTATAGTTAAATAGAAGAGATTAAACAAAATAATATTTAGTAGGAGAATTATCTATAACTAATTAGAAGAGATTAAACTAAATAATAATTATCCATAAGATATTAAACTAAATAATATTTAGTAAAATGGTTATCTATAATAATTAGAAGAGCTTAAAATAAAATAATAATTATCAATAAAACATGGCCTAATATGATGACAAGTGTCCACTAAATGGTTTCTTTTATTATATAGTAAGTACTAGGTTATAACCCGGGAACTTCCCAGGCAGAAAAAATTAAATGTCAACGAACCCAGAGAACTAAATCAAAATGCAGAGCCGTGAACCAAAAATAGATGATTCAAATCAAAGGCATAAGGAAAAGTAACACAAAACAATATTCAAGACCCAAATACGCCTACCGGCTACCTAAATTAAAACACAAAAATGAAGTTAAAAGATCCAAATACACATACGAGGGAGCTAAATTAAAACACGAAAATGAAGTGGAAACAATGTTGATCCAAGAGGATTTAGTTTGTTTGAGGACACCAGCAAAAGAAAAGATCAATAAAAGTCACAGATAAAATACATAAAATGAAATTATTATAGGTGATTTAATCATGAAATTACTTTATATGAATTAATCGTTATCCATATTATACGCGAAGTGGAGGGTTCAAATGAGAAGAATTTTTTTGTAAGAAGAAAAAAGAAGTTTCAACCAATAAGAATGCTTCATTTTACTTCATTTAATATTTGCATTTAATTTTAATATAAGGGTATATTGGTAAACTTACATAAATCATTAATTTGTATTCTTCCACTTTAATAACTAACTAATTAAATCTGTAACTCATTTTCAAAATATATACTATTTTTAAATTAAAAAACAACTTAATTTAAAGTGTAGAATAAATTGCGGGTTGTGTAGGATATATTTCAAGGTGTGTAGGATAAGTTTCGACTGTGTAGGATAAAATTCTATAATGTGTAAGGTATATGTAGGAAAATTTTGATATGTGTAGGTTTGTCGATTATATGTAGAATAATTAATGATTAGTTGACTAATTAATTAAAGAGAGAAAAATTAATGAGCTAAGTTATAAATGAAATAGTATTTTACCAATATGTCATTTCTTCTTTTTCTTCTTTCAATATTTTTCTTCTCATTTGATCCTCCCCCTATACGCGAAACCCGCATAAATATTTAAAAAAAATGGCCATCACCAATCATTAACGACCTAAACTGACCACATCCATGTTGTAAAAGTCTTGTTGAACTAACATCATAAGTAAAATTGCAGTTGTTAATAAACATAAATATATGCCTTATACACAACATTTGACGTTTATTTTCTAATCATACTATCTTTATCTAAAATTAGTAGTTTCAATACGTCATAGGACTTTCATGAATCAAACTCATCCTCTTGGTGAAGCTTTCGGCCATGTCCGAGTTGTTCTCCTCAATTGGATCTATATAACAACCCTCCTAAAATAGTTAGAACGTCCCTATACGTCCTAAAATACACCCCGTATACGAAGTTTGACCCTAAATACCTTTATTTTTATAAAATTAAAATAAAAACAATTTTTAATGGTTCCTGGCGGGCCGCAAAGACTTGTTCTTCGTCTTACGCGGGCTGCGACAGCTCAAGGCTAGGGCACACCCGGTGCCGCCACGTGGCACAACGCGTGTGAAGGCTAGTTGTCCGATTCAGCAAGCCTAGGGCCTACATACCCTAGCTCGCGGGCCGCAAATGCTTAGCCTTCGGCTTACGCGGGGCGCGACAAACCCGATTTCCAGCCCTATAAATAGCAACCATCGGCCTCAGTTCACAAATCGCACCAAACACGAATTCTCTCTCTATTTTCTATAGTGTAGAAGCTATACCCGGGCATTATACCCCGCTAAAATAGTAAATCTTTGCCTCGATGTAAGTATTATAACCCCCGGTTACGTATTAGATACGCTGCCCGATTGATCTAGCGCTCCGTAACGGCTGTCGAGGTTCTGCCCGACGTAGTCGTTGGAGTTCTGTCTCGGGGAGGGTATAACTAATGTAAATATTGGGTTATTATACTAATGCGTGTGCATTGTTTAATTTATTAGATTATAACCAGGAAACCACAGGAAAAAGTCTAAAGTAGCAATGTGAGTAATCTCCTTTTTGTAAATTTTTTCACAAACTATTTTTTACAAAACGTTAAATAATTTACAATGTGATTAGCAGTGATTGAGTCTTTGTAATTCTTCAATTACTGCCGGTATGTTGTGTAACAACCCGCACGTTCGTGCGTTGTTACTACTCGCTATACTCGTTACGCCTAGCACCAGAGATTCGGATCATAATGTAACTATATCGCATATATCGATAAATCGCAGTATTTTCTCTTGTTATCGCATACTTTATCGCTATCACATCACATTGCACTTGCTGACAACCACGATGATGTCGAGTGAGGACCAATGCTACCCTCCTTGATAGCCGTGATGTGACGCAAGGTAGCACAACACTAAAAAACGCACTCGCAGGCACGCGTAACCCGATTATCGCAAGATTGGAATATGGATATGTATATACGACCCGATGTGACTAATTATAATAAATATATGAAAATGTGGATGAAAATGAGTACCCAAACTATCGCAACGCTTAATGATCGAAACGAAACGCCAAAACTCAACTTGCCGGAGGCATTTGATCGA
Organism: Helianthus tuberosus; assembly: GCA_030545235.1. NCBI lineage: Eukaryota > Viridiplantae > Streptophyta > Magnoliopsida > Asterales > Asteraceae > Helianthus > Helianthus tuberosus. The sequence goes on along the minus strand of CM060431.1, from coordinate 104,142,553 downwards.
ATGACAATTCGATCGAATGGCCATCCGATCGGATTGCCATCCGATCGGATTGCCACCCGATCGGACAGCCATCCGATCCATGGCACTTTGTCACCCTTTTCTCCTCTTCACCTATAAATAGCCCTTGTCACATCACTGTTCAAGTGATGTGACAGCTCTCACTCGGCCAACACGTTTTGGGACTATTTCCTCTCGATTTCTTGTGATTCTTGTAAGTTTCTACCTCAAATCTTGTACTTCTATGATCTACACGCACTTCTTCATCATTTTCTCTTTTAAATCTTAACTTTTAACCGTGAAATCAATGGATTTGAGGTGTTCTAGGATGATGTCATCATGGAGTTCTCATGAACTTCAAGTGTTGGCCTCATTCTACCAAGAACCACTCAGATCTGAAGGATTTCCACAAGAATAAACAACATTTTCGCATAGATCTACACATAATCATGGATAAAAGGACTGAAAGATGGTTTTCCAACTTTCTTTCAACTCTTTTACACTCAATACACTCAAAACCGATAGAATCGGAGCTTGTTCTGATCTTCTACTCGTTCTTAGTGAAGCATTGGTTCAGGATCTGAGTTCTATCAAAGAGACTACCGATTTCGGGTTGAACATGAGCAACCGTCTCAAACAGTGGACTGATCGGACTAGGGTGATTCCTGCCCGATCGGGTCACCTGGGTGTTGATAAGGCTCTGTTGTTTGGCACGTTGTCACACCGTCTCGAGAAAACCGCAAAACTTTCAAAACAAACAAGTGTCAAGACGACTTAGGCCGCCGGAATGGATTGCCGTCCGATCGGATTGCCACCCGATCGGACAGCCACCCGATCGGATTGCCGTCCGATTCAGCTTGCACTTGGTTCCGCACTTAAATTATATTTCAACTCCTCAAGAGTTTTGAACATCGAACGGATTGCCGTCCGATCGGATTGCTATCCGATCGAACGATCATCCGACCCTGTGATGTTTTGAACTTCATCACCTAAACAATTTTTAACATATTCAATGCACAGATTAGTTCCAAACGGGTTGCCACCCGATCGGATTGCAATCCGATCGAGTGACAAACTGCTGTGAATTTATTCTCACTAAGTGTCCTACTAATCGGATCGTCACCCGATCGAGCCGCCGTTCGATCGATCGACCTGAAGGGTAGAGATGCTTCTCTGTTTTCAAAATGCTACAACGAAAACTTCCAAAGGCAAACCGTCATACGCAAACACACCCTTGCCAAATGAGGTGACAATCCAATCGAATGGCCATCCGATCGGATTACCAATCGACACTTGGTTCACTCGCCACCGTTTAACGCACTGTTCGACGCTTACGCTATCAAACTGTAACCAGGCTAACCTCAGACGTGCTCCCTTCAATCCAACCAAGTTGTGTTTACTTGCTGAACACCAACTGTGAGTATACTTGAACCCTTTTTGTTTTTGCACTTTTGGGTGTAACATATGTTGCTATCAAATCGAATTACATCAAATGCTTAAACTACTTATCACTTGCGAATGACTTACGTGCATAGTTATACGTGATGCTAGTTACATATGTGCTAGGACTTATACTCGCGACGTCCCACCATGACTAGTATAGTACTATTGCACCCGACGGGGTCTAGTTTAGCAATCGCAATCGCAGCTCGAGGACTTAGCTGGTAGTATCAGTTTTGTGAGTATATATGTCGTGTATTACGTTTATGTATGTGGAAATTCGCAGCTTTTATCTGTTACACTATTACATATCAAACCTGTATGTTCGCCAATACTTTTGTATTGACATTATTTTAACGTATGTTGCAGGTCAAATCGCAGGCTATTTTAAATCAAGCTAGGAAGTCTAGAAACTCAACTAAAATCTAGGTTGTCGGATTTGTATTGTTCGAGAGAATATGAAATCTGTGGCAACTTATGTGATTGTATTTGTTTATTAGTATGGGATAATGAACGCATAAAAATATTGTCGCAAAATAGTTGTTATGGATTCTCCTGAGCAATCTGATTCGCCTAGTGCCGCGTGTCACACCCTGGCTTTGCGGAAGCGTGGTTATTTTGGTGTGACTTCTTAATACCATAGCTTAATCATAACAAGCTATATGAAATAAAAACCATGCAAGATCATCCATTAAAATAAGTTTTAAAACCAAAGTAACATAACATTGTCTTGGAACTACACCATCATAACATAAAGCATTGTTTTGAAAGGCATAAACATCAACATGAATAAAACGCAGTTTAAGGACTGTGACTCGTCCAGGTAAAAGTCACATCCCCTAAACCTGGATGACCTCGGAACCCATATGCAGCGGGAAAACATAACATACCGCGCCAGATCTTTAATTCCCTGAAATACATGTAAGTTTGGAAAAATCAACAATAATGTTGAGCGAGTTCATGTGTAAGTGAGTAAATAAACCTTTGTATGTATAAAAACCCTGGTATGTAGCAAATAAGGAAAAAGAGATCACCAATGGTTTGCAAGGCCATTGATATGTGTGAAGTGCAAGTAGGGAGACTCAAACCTAGCGGATTTATGCGTCGGGCACAAAGTCACCCCGAGGTCCGTTCTGTTTGGGCCTGGGGCTGGGCTCGCTACACCCAGATAGATCTACCGCTCCTGTCCCTCGGTCCTACCTTGAGGATTAATGGCCTCAAGTTTCCGCCTACCCACTCACATGATCTGAATAATAACCCTCCTTACGCTAACCATACCATGTAAGAATTATTCGTAATCATAGTAACATGTATTTCACCCCCGCAGTTTAGAAAACTGAAAACAGTTAGAGAAAAGGGGGACATGAACTCACAGTGGTGCGTCTCTACCAAGTATATCTCCTGATCAAGCAGCTGTGCGACGACCTACACGTACTAACTCTATTAGACGGATGGCCGTGCCTTAGCTTAAGGTTTAAGTTTTTGGGAAATAGTTAGACAACTATTTCGTGTTTATATTTTTGTAAATACTTGGTAATTATTCTCCTTCCCAAGGATGGGGGATTTAATACATGCGTGTTCGCAAAATTCGAAATACATTATTAAGTCTCACTTAATATATTTTATTCCATTTGTCCAAAAAAAAATACTTTACTTCCCAAAATATAAATATTTTTCCCAAAATAATACTTTGACAAAAATACGTGCTCATAAATATTTTCTTAAAATGCGTAAGTTACGTTTTGAAGATCGGGTGGTAATAATTATACCGTTGTAACTTAAATAATTATTGTGAAGGCGTTCGTATTATTTTGGAATCGTTAACATTCGGTAATATTATTTTTACCCTAAAAATAATATTCGTATAGTTCACAAAATAATCATAGAAATTCACAAGTGTTGCTATGAAAAACATATATTCTAAATATATATATTTCAGGTTTTATTTTGTGAAAATCCCACCTCCGACACTTAGAAATTTTGTAAACAGAATCATGGCGAAATTTAGGTCTTTGAAAACAAGTTAAAGATGTATTTCTAACACTTGTGATGAAAATATTTTCAAGTGTTAGGTTTTTAGAAAAATTTCGCCAGAGTTTCCCCTGAAACTGGAGGTGGCCACGCTTTCAAGCGTATCATTTTCTTATATAATTCAAATCAACAATTTTCTTATTCAACAATATCCAAAGCATTAAACTAGTCAAAACATATATAAATCGCATAAATTACATGAACTTGTGGTTTGTCCAAAATTTGTAGAAATTTCCATTACTTTTAGTGGATCTTTGCAATACTCTACTCGGTTTCGTAAAAGCCTCGTTTTTAAAGAAATTCCATCTTTACAACTTCTTGTAAAATTTGACAAAACTAGTTCTTTGTCGAAACTTAGTGTTACACAAGTATTTACACACTTGTGTGTTTGCTAAAATCATTATTGTTTATGAAAGATCCGTCTTTAAAAGTATGTTTTCTCTTGACACGTGGTCCTTTGAAAATACCGTTTGTAGATCCGTAGATCTACTAGTTTTGAACACTATTTCATAAGAAAAATCGATTTTACACAAGTTCATGTTTAATGTGTGGTAGAGTTTCATCATTTAACCCTTTGTACACTTAAACAACTCTATGCCATGATTCTTGATCATGACTAATCCGGGTTAGATGTTGATCTGAGCTACCACATCATAGATCGGCACTAAATAATCACACAAAACAAATCTTACAAGATTTACACAACCCTTGTGTTATTAACCAACATTTTTAACATTTTAGTAGACTTTTACATATCATCTTGTAAGTTCATGAGTTTTAACCGTCATATATTATTTTAACCATTTTAAAATAGATCGAGAGTGTGTTTAAAGCAACTTACTACTAGCTCGAGGCTAGGGAAGAAACTAGTCGAAAAATGCGTGGATAAAAGCAATGGGGTGAGGTCCTTCACGTTCCGAATGCACCAAGCTTCCTTATGTGAGATCCTTAACACTTGTATACCCTTGGAACTTGCAAGATCAAAACCGAAAATGGATGGATGGTTGTGGGGTGCTCTCGGCCGAGAACCAAAGAGAGAGGGAGAGAGTGTTTTGTTGAGAGTTGAGTGATGGAAAGAATGATGTGTTTAGGCTTGAACTTATAGGCAATTACTACATACTTAACCAATGGATCATATGCTTTCTTGATATGGGACCAAGATGATTATTTTAATCATAAATAGGACAAGGGTGTCCCCCTAGGGGACGAGTTCGGTTGAGGGGGGGGGGGGGGTCCTTGGTTGGTTTCCAACTAAGTAATTAAGTTATAGTTAGATGATTAGGAGGTGTAACCATTTACTAGTATGTTATGCCTTGCAGCGGGTGTTAGGGTATTCGGGGGCCCTAACTGGTTCAGAAAAAGAAAAAACAATGTTTATGGCAATATTTTTATGTTCCGGGTATAATCCGGTTGTTCGGTTGGATAATGATCCGTTAAAGTGCTTAACAAAGCTTTAAAGTGTCATTATTATTATTTTTAGTGACACAACTTATTCCCGACACTTTGGAAAGTGTCTAGTAATGTTTTTCTCATGTTTTGGCACTTTATTAGTTAGCTAGATGCTGAATTTTAATTAAAGTGCTGAATTTTGTACTTAAAGTACGTTTTAGGCACATCCGGTCACTGTAATCTCATTCCTAGTGACGCAGTTCTACAACCCTTATATCCCTACACTCACCACTAGTGTAGCAAACTATCTCAGGCTCTTACAGGCCTTAGAGGCAGTACCTGCCTGGTGCTAGTTATGACAGCACGTTTAATAGGTTATCCGTTCATTGTGCTACTGTGCTTTTGGTGCATCAAGGTTGTCACAAAGGTGCTGTAAGCAAAACATGGAGTGACAGCAAGTAAAGTATGATGCAAGTAAGTACATGTATCAGCATTCAAGTAGCAGTTTATCCACAAGTTCAAGTAAGCACAGTAATTAAGCAGTAATTAATTATTAATTAAGTCGTACGGATACCTGGTTTAGTGAGGGTTGTCACATTCTCCCCCCGTTAGAAAAATTTCGTCCCGAAATTTTAAGTTCTGCTTCTAGAAGTAGGGTTCTTGGGAAATTGGTGGGGGTATTTCTCTTTCATCCGGTCCTCACGCTCCCAGGTGTATTCAGGACCATGTCTGGCATTCCAATGAACTTTGACGAGCTTGACACTGCTCCGGCGGGTCTTGTTTACTTTCCAATCCGTAACCTCAACAGGTTCTTCAACGAAATGGAGCGTGTCGTCAACATGAATCTCGTCGGTGGGAATGACAACGGTATCTTGAGTTGGACTTTTCTTCAGGTTGGATACATAAAATGTATCGTGAACTCCATTCAGTTCAGCAGGTAGGTCCAGCTTGTAAGCTACTAGCCCTATTCTTTCCAAAATTCTGAAAAGGGCCAATGTAGCGCGGATTCAACTTCCCACGCTTTCCGAAGCGTGCCACACCCTTCCAGGGTGAAACTTTCAATAAAACCATATCTCCAACTTGGAATTCCAAATGTTTCCGGTTTGGATCTGCATAGGCTTTCTGTCTTTCGCGAGCTGCTTCGATGCGTTTTCGAATCTGCGCAATCTTGTCTGTCGTCTCTTGGACGATTTCGGGACCAACAAGCTGCCTATCACCTGCGTCAGCCCAGCATAGGGGTGATCGACACTTGCGTCCGTAAAGAGCTTCGAATGGCGCGGCTCCAATACTGGTGTGGTAGCTGTTGTTGTATGAAAATTCGACCAGTGGCAAATGCTTATCCCAGCTACCGCCCAAATCCATAACACATGCTCTCAGCATATCTTCCAAGGTCTGAATAGTCCGCTCGCTTTGACCGTCGGTCTGAGGGTGAAATGCAGTGCTCAGATTTAATTGTGAGCCAAAAGCTTCTTGGAAGGATTGCCAAATCCTTGATATGAAACGTCCATCTCTATCAGAGATAATCGAGAGAGGCACTCCATGACGTGCAACGATTTCTCTCATGTATATTTCCGCAAGTTTGCTAGTATTTTCCTTCTCTCTGATAGGTAAGAAGTGCGCTGACTTCGTTTATCGGTCCACTATTACCCAAATAGTGTCATGGCCTCTTAGCGTTCTTGGCAACTTTGTAATAAAATCCATGGAGATTTGTTCCCATTTCCACCTGGGAATCTCAGGTTGTTGCAGAAGTCCTGAAGGCTTCTGGTATTCCGTTTTCACCTTAGCACACGTTAGACACTTGCTCACATAAACAGCAACATCGCCCTTCATCCTAGGCCACCAATAGTAATCCTTGAGATCGTGATACATCTTATCCGCTCCTGGATGGATAGAGTACCGCGATTTGTGAGCTTCATCAAAAACAACTTTCCTTAAACCACCAAACAGAGGAACCCAAATCCTTTTCTCAAAACATAACGTTCCTTCCTCGTTTGGCACCAAAAGCTTCTCCATCCCACAGAGATATTCTTCTTCAAGATTTCTTTCCTTAAGAGCTTCTTTCTGCGCGGCACGAATGCACAGGGAAAGATCGGTTTGGATAGTCATTTCTAAAGCCCTAACCCTTATGGGCTTGATCCTCTCTTTTCGACTTAGGGCATCGGCAACTACATTCGCCTTCCCTGGATGATACTTTATCTCGCAATCGTAATCATTTAACAACTCAACCCATCGTCTTTGTCTCATATTCATCTCCTTCTGGGTGAATATGTGTTGTAGGCTCTTATGATCTGTAAAAATTGTACATTTCGTACCATATAGGTAGTGTCTCCAGATCTTTAAAGCAAATATCACTGCGCCTAGCTCCAAATCGTGCGTGGTATAGTTCTTCTCATGTACCTTCAACTGACGTGATGCGTAAGCAATAACCTTCTGGCGTTGCATCAACACGCAACCCAATCCTTGACGCGAGGCGTCACAGTATACCACGAAATCGTCAGTACCTTCCGGTAGTGCTAGGATTGGCGCATTGCAGAGCTTATCCTTCAACAGCTGAAACGCTTCTTCCTGCTTGATTCCCCAATCAAACTTCTTATCTTTCTGGGTGAGGAGCGTCAATGGTTGAGCGATCTTCGAAAAATCCTCAATGAACCTTCGATAGTAGCCAGCCAAACCCAAGAATTGTCGAATCTCGGTTGGCGTCTTTGGCGTTTCCCAATTCTTGATCGCTTCGATCTTGGTTGGATCCACATGGATTCCATCTCCATTTACCACATGTCCAAGAAATTGGACTTCACGTAGCCAAAATTCGCACTTAGAGAATTTGGCATACAACTGTTCTTTCTTTAGCAGCTCTAAAATAGCTCTTAGATGCTGTTCGTGCTCAGCCTTTGTCCTTGAATAAATCAAGATGTCGTCGATAAACACAATCACGAACTTGTCCAAGTACGGCTTGCAAACTCTATTCATCAAATCCATAAAGACTGCAGGTGCGTTTGTCAAACCAAACGGCATAACAAGGAACTCGTAGTGTCCATAACGAGTTCTGAAGGCTGTCTTCGGGATACTCTCCTCTTGTATCCTTAACTGATGGTATCCAGATCGCAAATCGATCTTTGAGTAAAAGCTTGAACCTTGCAGTTGATCAAACAGATCATCAATTCTTGGCAGAGGATATCTATTCTTGATCGTCAGCTTGTTCAGCTCCCGGTAGTCTATGCACATTCGTAAACTACCGTCCTTCTTTTTGACAAACAGGACCGGAGCTCCCCAAGGCGAGAAGCTTGGTCGGATAAATCCCTTGTCTAACAACTCTTGAAGTTGTGTCGACAATTCTTGCATCTCAGACGGGGCAAGTCTATAAGGTGCCTTAGCCACAGGCGCGGCGCCTGGGACTAAATCGATGTGAAACTCCACTTGCCTCTGAGGCGGCAGTCCAGGCAAGTCCTCCGGGAAGACTTCCGGATACTCCCTCACGACAGGGATATCTTTAATCTTCGGTTCTGCAGCTTTCTTGTCTATAATGTGTGCCAGGAAGGCAGCACATCCCTTCTGTAAACACTTTCGCGCTTTCAGGCAGCTGATAATTCTTAAAGGCGTATCACGCTTTTCACCATGAACCACAATCGTTTCTCCATCTTCGGTTGGGATGCGAATGATCTTCTCGTGGCAGACAATTTCTGCCTTGTTACTTGATAACCAATCCATTCCTACTACCACGTCAAAGCTCCCCAGCTGGACTGGTAGTAGATCCAAAGTAAACTCACGTTCTCCCAACTCGATTGCACAACCTCTGATCACTTCATTGGCTTCTACTAACTTCCCATTAGCCAATTCGATTGAGTAGGGAATATCTAACTTACTAGCGGCTAAACCAAGCATATTCTTAAATTCTAACGATACAAAGCTATAGTCGGCACCAGTATCAAATAAAACGGATGCATAGCGTTGGTTTATAGGGAACGCACCAGTAACGACATTGGGGTCCTGGCGCGCTTCCCTCGCTTCGATATGGAACACTCTTCCACGGGCTTGGTTCAACTCTGGGCAGTTCCTCTTAAAGTGCCCGATATCACCACAGTTAAAGCATCCAGGTCTTTGCCCGTTTCCACCTCCATTTCCAGCTTGGTTATTCCTTTGGTTATGATTCACAGCGCCTGCTTGATTCGCATTGTTGCCTCGATTCCCATTACCTCCATTGTTTCCTTGTGGGCGATTTCCATTTCCACCCCGGTTATTGTTTCTGTTTCCAAATCCTCCTTGGCCTCCCTGGCCAACAGTGGCCCAACACGAATCCTTCAAGTGGCCAGGTTTCCCACACGCTTCACACACCTTCAAACTACATCGGCCAGAATGGTGACGCTGGCAGGTGTTGCACTTGGGCTGGGTGCCCATATATCCTTTTCCTTTCTTTCCACCACCAGCTGTAACCTGAGCTGGCGCGTTTGGCTCTCCTTTCTTAACAACACCACTAGTGCCTTGTTTGAAGTTCGAGAACTTTCTTTTGTTACCTCCGGATGACTCGACGTGAGTCTCTTTCTTCTTTGTCTCGATCTCATCGAACTTGTTCAGGCGGATAGCCTCCTCAGTGAGAGCCACGCTCAAATCGATTGCCTCAGTAATTGTTGCAGGCTTGGAGGAGGTCACCATGCTTATGATTTGAGGAGCTAATCCCCAAATGAAGCGTTCAATCCTCTTGAATTCTGGAGTGACCATATAGGGTACCACATGCGACAGGTCGTGAAACCTCTGAACATATTCCGCGATCTTCGGACCTTCCATCTTCAAATGCCAGAACTCAGTTTCCAATCTTGGGATTTCAGCGCGAGAACAATACTTTTTGCGCATTAGTTCCTTCAGTTCGGTCCATGTTAGTGCGTAGGCAGCAGCTTCACCAAGTGTCTGCACTTGCAAATTCCACCAAGATAGGGCTCCATCCAAAAATAGCCCAGAAATGTAGGTGACTTGCTGGTCTGGTGCACATTTGCTCATGTGGAGAACAGATTCAGTCTTCTCGGCCCAACGAACAAAAGCGACAGCACCTCCGGTGCCATCAAAGTTGACAGGCTTGCAGTCTAGAAACTGCTTGTAGGTGCACCCATGAGGTGGATTGTTGTTGCCATTGTTGTTTGAGCTGCTTCCGCTGGGTCCTCCTTGCGAGGCGGCGTATTGCGCGATGGCAGCAGCGATGACTTGTTGGAGTTCTCCCTCATTGGTAGGCATCGGCGTTTGACGTCTCGGTGGCATCTTCTAAAAGATGGGTTCACGTCGGTCAGACCATAATAAAGCGTACGTATATAATGATAGTAATAGTACATAACATCTCATGTTATAATCATATCAATCACACAACATCCCATGTCATAAAACATAAATAATCAATCAGAACATCACATATGATGAGAATACTGCGATTGCCATATATCGAGACCACATAGTAAGTGTACAGGTACATAATAGTGTCATACATCATCAACGACTAAGGGCTACATCACCCCAGACCAAAAGAATATCAAATCAGTGTCAATACATCCATATACATGTCACAAAAGTCAGAATCAAAATGTAGTCTCCAAAAATGCTGTGCAGTCAAAACAATCGCCGTCTTCTCACCAGCGTCCACCCATACGGTACTGAAGAGCTCTATACTGATGGCGGTGGAGGAGGGGGAAAATGGGTGTAGAACAAACGACGCAAATGGAGCCAGTCCTCCTCCATGGCTCTCTGGGTACGCAACCAAGAAGCAACCTGCTGCTCAAGTGCCAAAAGGCGTGCAGCATAGTCAGGTAACAATGGTCGAGGGTGCTGCGAAGAAGCAGGGTGGGTCTTACCCTGACACTGGCACGGCGGTGGCTGAGCTCTCTCAAGCTCCTGAATACGCCGTGTGAGTGCCTCCTGCTGGACAACAAACGACATCAGAACGTCCTCAATAGAATACCCCATATGGAAAGGATGGTAGGGGTCGGTCAGTGGCATAACAGATGGTGACGTCCAGAGAAACGGCTCGCTGGCTGGATCAAAAGGTGGCACAAAGAATGGAGATGCAGGGGGAATAGCAGATGAAGACTGTGGCATAACTGGAATAGATGTCGGCATATGTCCAAAAGGATGAGCCGAGGAACCCTCTCCAGGTCGAGCTGGAGGTGTGTACTGTGCAAATGAAAAAGAGAAATCAACGTGACGTGCATCGGTGGTATGAGGAGGAATAGGTGGAAGCTCATCATCCGCAGGAATCCACCCATGCTGGGCGTGCTCATCTCGTGGGTCAATCTGTGCCTCAAAAAGTGCTCGATCAAACTGTACAGGCATAGGGTCAAGGTGGGGTGCAACAAGAGGGTCAGCAGGTATATCAGCGATAAGTGGGGGATTAACATGATCAGCAGCAATAACATGGTCACCCTCCAGTAGTGGTGCATCAGCAGGGTGAACATCAATGGGTAGGTCAGCAATCACAGGATCAATGGGCATGCCAGCATGAACAGAGTCATGCTCAAACACTGGGTCAGGAGCAGCTACTGGCTCAAGGGCCATGGCAGGCTCGGGATCAACGAACTCCATATCAAAATCTGCATGATCAGCGAATGCAGGGTCAACTGGGTCTACTGGGTCAACCATAGGCTGATCCAAGTGGATGAACTCTATCTCCTGGTCCGGGTCAAATCCAGGGGGGAAAACAGGGTCTGAATCCTCATCGAGGTCGTGATCGAAAGCAAATCTAGGAGGAGAGACAGCAGATGATGCCCTGTCAGGATCTGAACCGTGTGAATAGTGCTGTGCGCTCCGAGTGTGTGACGGTGCGGAGGCCACAGACTCGAAGGAGTCTGGAGCGGGTGAGTGTGCAGGTGACTCCTCAGCTGGAGCATCTGCGAGTAACAAAAGACCACCGTCAGCTAGAAGGGCCTCGCCCTCAACATCGTCCTCCAGGGGCTCATCATCAAACAGATCGACGTCGTCGTCAACGTCGGCGTCGAGGAGCATATCGTAAGCAGGATAAACGGCCAAAGGTATGGGAGCAGGGATCTCTACGAGTGGTAGGTACCCAGCAAAAGGGCCATCAGCGGGCTCATCGACAGCGTCGGGCAGCGCAAAGGGCTGAAAGTCATCCTCGTCTGTGCTGGTAACATCTGATGTGTGGACCTCGTGCTCTGAAGACTCTAAGTCGTCTGATACTATGGGTCTAGGGTCCGTGGTGTCCGAATCACCTGTGCCGGACGAGTCCATGGTGTCTGTAACACAAACAAATATGTACAAATAATCAATCATATAATCAGATAAGCACATTAGTCACCAAGTAAGCAATCAAATAATTCTCCTAGTCCCACTAGCCTCCCAGCCTCTCAGACTGCTCTTCCTAGTCCCACTAGCCAAATTCTCCCAGCCTCTCAGCCTAACTCCCTAGTCCCACTAGACAACTACCTCGGCCTCCTAGACCGAGCCTCGGTCTTCCAGACCGAGCCTCAGCCTCCCAGACTGAGCCTATAAATAATAAATAAATGTGCTCAACATTTGTTTGTAAAAAGTTTTGGATCTGGACTTGAGTGGTATGCAGTGTAAAAATGTTTTCGTGAGAGCCCTAGTGATCATAGTCTAGACTCGAGAAGGAATCCTAGTTCGCTATGATCAGAGCTCTGATACCAAGCTGTCACACCCTGGCTTTGCGGAAGCGTGGTTATTTTGGTGTGACTTCTTAATACCATAGCTTAATCATAACAAGCTATATGAAATAAAAACCATGCAAGATCATCCATTAAAATAAGTTTTAAAACCAAAGTAACATAACATTGTCTTGGAACTACACCATCATAACATAAAGCATTGTTTTGAAAGGCATAAACATCAACATGAATAAAACGCAGTTTAAGGACTGTGACTCGTCCAGGTAAAAGTCACATCCCCTAAACCTGGATGACCTCGGAACCCATATGCAGCGGGAAAACATAACATACCGCGCCAGATCTTTAATTCCCTGAAATACATGTAAGTTTGGAAAAATCAACAATAATGTTGAGCGAGTTCATGTGTAAGTGAGTAAATAAACCTTTGTATGTATAAAAACCCTGGTATGTAGCAAATAAGGAAAAAGAGATCACCAATGGTTTGCAAGGCCATTGATATGTGTGAAGTGCAAGTAGGGAGACTCAAACCTAGCGGATTTATGCGTCGGGCACAAAGTCACCCCGAGGTCCGTTCTGTTTGGGCCTGGGGCTGGGCTCGCTACACCCAGATAGATCTACCGCTCCTGTCCCTCGGTCCTACCTTGAGGATTAATGGCCTCAAGTTTCCGCCTACCCACTCACATGATCTGAATAATAACCCTCCTTACGCTAACCATACCATGTAAGAATTATTCGTAATCATAGTAACATGTATTTCACCCCCGCAGTTTAGAAAACTGAAAACAGTTAGAGAAAAGGGGGACATGAACTCACAGTGGTGCGTCTCTACCAAGTATATCTCCTGATCAAGCAGCTGTGCGACGACCTACACGTACTAACTCTATTAGACGGATGGCCGTGCCTTAGCTTAAGGTTTAAGTTTTTGGGAAATAGTTAGACAACTATTTCGTGTTTATATTTTTGTAAATACTTGGTAATTATTCTCCTTCCCAAGGATGGGGGATTTAATACATGCGTGTTCGCAAAATTCGAAATACATTATTAAGTCTCACTTAATATATTTTATTCCATTTGTCCAAAAAAAAAATACTTTACTTCCCAAAATATAAATATTTTTCCCAAAATAATACTTTGACAAAAATACGTGCTCATAAATATTTTCTTAAAATGCGTAAGTTACGTTTTGAAGATCGGGTGGTAATAATTATACCGTTGTAACTTAAATAATTATTGTGAAGGCGTTCGTATTATTTTGGAATCGTTAACATTCGGTAATATTATTTTTACCCTAAAAATAATATTCGTATAGTTCACAAAATAATCATAGAAATTCACAAGTGTTGCTATGAAAAACATATATTCTAAATATATATATTTCAGGTTTTATTTTGTGAAAATCCCACCTCCGACACTTAGAAATTTTGTAAACAGAATCATGGCGAAATTTAGGTCTTTGAAAACAAGTTAAAGATGTATTTCTAACACTTGTGATGAAAATATTTTCAAGTGTTAGGTTTTTAGAAAAATTTCGCCAGAGTTTCCCCTGAAACTGGAGGTGGCCACGCTTTCAAGCGTATCATTTTCTTATATAATTCAAATCAACAATTTTCTTATTCAACAATATCCAAAGCATTAAACTAGTCAAAACATATATAAATCGCATAAATTACATGAACTTGTGGTTTGTCCAAAATTTGTAGAAATTTCCATTACTTTTAGTGGATCTTTGCAATACTCTACTCGGTTTCGTAAAAGCCTCGTTTTTAAAGAAATTCCATCTTTACAACTTCTTGTAAAATTTGACAAAACTAGTTCTTTGTCGAAACTTAGTGTTACACAAGTATTTACACACTTGTGTGTTTGCTAAAATCATTATTGTTTATGAAAGATCCGTCTTTAAAAGTATGTTTTCTCTTGACATGTGGTCCTTTGAAAATACCGTTTGTAGATCCGTAGATCTACTAGTTTTGAACACTATTTCATAAGAAAAATCGATTTTACACAAGTTCATGTTTAATGTGTGGTAGAGTTTCATCATTTAACCCTTTGTACACTTAAACAACTCTATGCCATGATTCTTGATCATGACTAATCCGGGTTAGATGATGATCCGAGCTACCACATCATAGATCGGCACTAAATAATCACACAAAACAAATCTTACAAGATTTACACAACCCTTGTGTTATTAACCAACATTTTTAACATTTTAGTAGACTTTTACATATCATCTTGTAAGTTCATGAGTTTTAACCGTCATATATTATTTTAACCATTTTAAAATAGATCGATAGTGTGTTTAAAGCAACTTACTACTAGCTCGAGGCTAGGGAAGAAACTAGTCGAAAAATGCGTGGATAAAAGCAATGGGGTGAGGTCCTTCACGTTCCGAATGCACCAAGCTTCCTTATGTGAGATCCTTAACACTTGTATACCCTTGGAACTTGCAAGATCAAAACCGAAAATGGATGGATGGTTGTGGGGTGCTCTCGGCCGAGAACCAAAGAGAGAGGGAGAGAGTGTTTTGTTGAGAGTTGAGTGATGGAAAGAATGATGTGTTTAGGCTTGAACTTATAGGCAATTACTACATACTTAACCAATGGATCATATGCTTTCTTGATATGGGACCAAGATGATTATTTTAATCATAAATAGGACAAGGGTGTCCCCCTAGGGGACGAGTTTGGTTGAGGGGGGGGGGGGGTCCTTGGTTGGTTTCCAACTAAGTAATTAAGTTATAGTTAAATGATTAGGAGGTGTAACCATTTACTAGTATGTTATGCCTTGCAGCGGGTGTTAGGGTATTCGGGGGCCCTAACTGGTTCAGAAAAAGAAAAAACAATGTTTATGGCAATATTTTTATGTTCCGGGTATAATCCGGTTGTTCGGTTGGATAATGATCCGTTAAAGTGCTTAACAAAGCTTTAAAGTGTCATTATTATTATTTTTAGTGACACAACTTATTCCCGACACTTTGGAAAGTGTCTAGTAATGTTTTTCTCATGTTTTGGCACTTTATTAGTTAGCTAGATGCTGAATTTTAATTAAAGTGCTGAATTTTGTACTTAAAGTACGTTTTAGGCACATCCGGTCACTGTAATCTCATTCCTAGTGACGCAGTTCTACAACCCTTATATCCCTACACTCACCACTAGTGTAGCAAACTATCTCAGGCTCTTACAGGCCTTAGAGGCAGTACCTGCCTGGTGCTAGTTATGACAGCACGTTTAATAGGTTATCCGTTCATTGTGCTACTGTGCTTTTGGTGCATCAAGGTTGTCACAAAGGTGCTGTAAGCAAAACATGGAGTGACAGCAAGTAAAGTATGATGCAAGTAAGTACATGTATCAGCATTCAAGTAGCAGTTTATCCACAAGTTCAAGTAAGCACATTAATTAAGCAGTAATTAATTATTAATTAAGTCGTACGGATACCTGGTTTAGTGAGGGTTGTCACACCGCGCCCCGATGATTCCGCCATCGGTTGGGGTGTGACATGTTGGGGTTTTGTATACAAAATGTGGAACACGTTACCATTGGACAACGAGATAGCCAATGAGTAATATGACCCACCAGTCATGGATTGACAGTACTGAATGAGTAATTGTGTAGATGTAAACATTGTAATCGCTCTCAATACTGTTAAAGGATAAAATATTTCTTGATTAAATTGGGATTCACTCACCAGTATTTCCCACTGATAAATGTTTTTAAAACGCGTTTCAGGTAACAAAATGTGAAAGCCAAAATAGAAACCAGCTGGAGAGCACTGAAGGCTTGGAAAATGTGGCTATAAAAGTTACCTAAATAAAGAAAGATGTTTTATTCAATAAAATATGGTGTGTCCCTATAAACATGTTTGTAATAAAAACTTGGGTTTATCCCAATTTGTTTATTATAAAAAGGTGGTGTTTTACTCTGATAAAAGATTTCCTAACTACGGTCCTGATGTAAATTCCGCTGCCAAATAATGATAAACACCGATACCACCATCTCTAAGTAGGCCGCGACCGCCCGTATCCCGAGGCAGGGGTCGGGGGTTGCGACAGAAGGTGGTATCAGAGCTACAGCCACTAATTTCAGCCAAGGAAGTGTTCTGCTGACATTGAAATTATCAATTTTGTTAGGAAATAATCAATGAGACTATGTGCATACGTGTAGATTATTATTTTGTGTTATTTGACAATTTGTTAGTTTACAGTATGAGTGACCAAGGACCTTCGGACGCTTACCGTCAACTGTCCAGTTCACCTAGGGACGAAGGCACCTTTTCACACCCTACCCCCTCGGGGTATTCGGCTGATACCGAAGAAGGGATTTTCGTGTTCAAAACACAATCTGAGGAGCCATTCCCTCCTAAGAAGAGAGGATGGTTCAGCAGAGGAGCCCATGAACGTAGAAAAAGAATGAGAAAATTGCAACAACAGCGGGCCTTAGCAGTGGCCAATAGAGAAATGAATGTTCAAACTCAGGATATACTCAATAGGAGACTAGCTAATTTTCATATCTTAGCTATCACCGCTGCCGACCCTAATCTGGAACAACTCATAGCACCCCAGCCGTTACCACTATTTCCCACACAACCCATGGAAATTGAACCAAACCCAGTAGACCAAATTCCAGCACCTGCTTTTGACCCAGCTGAGATTCCTAGGGTACCAGCACCCCATCCTCCAGACTATGAACCATGGTTTGACGACCATAGGTATTACCAACAACTTTACCCAATCGAGGAACCCATGCAAAACCTAGTAGGACCCTATCCCGACTTGGATCCTCTAGACCCATATTATGATAATGACCAATATATCAGGGAGATTCTAGAGAACCCATACCCACGAGAGGAACTGATGCCCCAATACCCTGACCCCATACCAGCATCCGCACCACCCATGAGCTCTGAGAATGTGCAAGAACTCCGAACCTTTGGTGAGGAGATATTAGAAGGAAGTGAGAGAATGAGACAGATAGGTGAGAGGCTCGTCTGGAAGTATGACGAGCGTAATATGCAATTTTGGATGGATCCCCACTAAGTAGTAGTAATATATATATATATATATATATATAGATAATCTTATAGCTACTGATGCCTACTAGTATTGTAATTTAATTTCTAGTTATGGTTTGTACTAGACACACATATATATATAAAATAGAGTAAAGGTCGCAATGTTCGACGATTTTGGATCAATATGTTTGTTGTGTGATTGTTTGCATTTAATATTGTTTTGCGATATTAATACTTGGTAAACGTTTATAATCCAGATGGCCGACGCAGCAAATCAGGAAAACCAGAATACTGAAAATCAAATAAATAACAGTGAAATTCGACACGTTGTAACCCAAGGAATTAGAGATGCTATGCCAGCAATCATCCAAAATGTTAGGGAAGCGGAAAATAATAACAGTAATGGTAGAAGTAAGCGAACACATACTGAACTTAGTCACATCGTGAACAATGGGCCATTACTTCAATTGTCAATTCCAAAAAAAAGAACCATGTTTTATGGTTGTTCTTACAAAGAATTCTGGTCCTACAAACCAATAGAATTCTCTGGCAATGAAGTGGCCATTGCAGCTCTACGCAGGATAGAAAAGACTGAGGCAGTCTTAAAAATAAGCAAGGGCGCAGAAGAAGATAAAATCATGTTTGCCTCCAATTTATTTAAGAACGCAGCTCTAGAATGGTGGAACACTATCCTCCAATCTAGGGGAAGTGGCAGGGTCTATAATATGGAATGCAATGAATTTAGGAACATGGTGGAAAGGAAATTCTGTCCTCCTAATGAAAAGGAGCAGATAGCAAATAAATTCTTAAACCTTAGAATGATTGGAGTAGACAGAAAGGGTTACACTACTACATTCTTTGAATATGCTAGAATAGTGCCGACCCTAGCATCACCAGAACCAGTGTTAATCTCCCGTTACATATGGGGATTAATCAGTGAAATTAGACATGTAGTCAAGGGAGCTAGACCACAAACCATAGAAGAAGCTGTAGAACTAGCAAATACCTTAACTGATGAATTAGTGCGTACCTAAGAAGAAAACCAGAGGAAGAACCTAGCTCAAAAGCTTACCCAAGAATTTCGCTACGGTAATTCCAATCGTGGGAAAAACGTAGGTTCTACTTCTACTCCTTCCTGTAAGTACTGCAAAAGAAAGCATTCTGGGAGATGCTCCATATACTGCAATTTCTGCAAAATATCTGGACATAAGGAAGAAGACTGCAGGAAGAAATCTAACAATAAGATATGCTACAATTGTGGAGAACAAGGCCATATTAAGCCAAATTGTCCGAAACTAGCTCTAGCAACAAACAACAAGACTACTAAAAATGCTAGAGCATTTGTTCTGACAGCCGAAGAAGCAAAAATGATTCCGGACGTGATTGCCGGTACATTTTTAGTTAATGATGTTTTGCTAAAGTATTATTTGACTCTGGTGCGAACCAAAGTTTTATTAATACTTCACTTTGCAAAATTCTCAATCAACCATTAACTAAACTCCAACAAGAATGTATAGTAGAAACAGAAAATGGAGAATCCATTAAGATTACTGAAATCTTACAGGGATGAGAATAGAACTTTTAAATCAAAAATTTATTGCAAACCTTTACCCAATGAATCTGGCAGGATTTGATGTTGTATTAGGAATGGATTGGTTAATAGCCAATAAAGCCAGTATTCTATGTGATCAAAAGTCAATCCAAGTAAATTCATCAAAAGGTGAAAAGATCACAATTAAGGGAGATAAGCCAACTAGACCCACGAAATTCATCTCTGTGATGAAAACTGCAAGTTATGCAAGAAAAGGGTCACTAGTGTATATGATTTCCATAATCATTCACACTAAAGGAAAAGAATTAAAAGATATTCATGTAGTATCCCAATTTTCAGATGTATTTCCAGAAGAACTACCCGGACTACCGCCAGACCGAGAAGTCGAATTCAGAATTCATTTACTACCCGGAACAACACCAATTGCCAAAGCACCTTACCGTTTAGCACACGCAGAAATGCAAGAGCTAAAGAAACAGTTAGACGAACTATTAGAGAAAGGATTCATACAGCCAAGTTCATCACCTTGAGGAGCACCGATTTTATTCGTCAAAAAGAAAGACAAGTCAATGCGAATGTGCATTGATTACCGTGAATTGAACAAAGTCATGATTAAAATCGGTACCCATTACCGAGAATCGATGATTTGTTTGATCAGTTACAAGGAGCTCGATTCTTTTCTAAAATTGACTTACGCTCAGGATACCATCAATTAAAGGTACAGGAAAAGGACATTCCTAAGACCTCCATCAGAACGAGGTATGGCCATTATGAATTTATTGTCATGCCATTTGGTTTAACGAATGCCCCAGCCACATTTATGGACATGATGAACCGAATATGTAAGCCATATTTGGATAAATTCATAATTGTCTTTATAGATCATTTACTCTAAAAGCAAAGAGGAACATGCAGCGCATTTGCATGCACTTCTAAATTTGCTGAGAAAAGAAAAGCTTTATGCTAAATTCTCAAAATGCGAATTTTGGTTAGAAGAAGTGCAATTTCTTGGACATTTAGTTAATCATGAAGGAATTCATGTGGATCCCACAAAGATCGAGGCAATTACTAAATGGAAAACCCCTGAATCACCAACAGAGCTTAGAAGTTTCCTAGGATTGGTGTGAGAACTGTCAAAAATTCAGGTATCCGTACAATTAATTAACCATGATTAGTGCTTAATGACTGTGCTGAATTTGCAATTAACTGCTTTCTGACTACTACCATATACATACATGTGCATCATACATTTTTAATGTCATACCAATATTGCATGAAAGCTTTGTTGCCTCAATTGATGCATTAAGTACAGTTAGCACAGTTATCTGATAAATAAGGAAAATGCTGACAGAACTCAGCACATAGACAGATAGTGCATTGAGACACAGAATAAGCCAGAAACCAAGTATTACACTAGTGTAGTGTGTAGGAAAGTAAGGATCACAAAACTGCCTTTCTAGTGATAGTTTAAGTGCCGGAAAGTGCCTGAAACTCACCCAAAGTGCTGAATTCAGCAAAAATCAGCATGTTAGCACACTAATATTATGCAGAAACATGGTTAAATGGTCCTGAATGCTTTCCTAAGTGTCGAGAATCAAAAGTGTCACAAAAAGGTACATAAAGCACACTAAACTGCAAAGTGTAGCACTTTAACGAACCGGTAACCAACCGAACGACCGGACACTACCCGAAACACCAAAATTTCACTAGAAGCACTGTCTTAACATTACCAAGCTAGTTATGGTCCCCGAACACCATAACACCTCCTAAAAATATCTAATAACTAAAACACGTAACTAATACTTGGATTTCAACTAGTAAGTAACTAGTTTGGTTAAAACCTAGCCTACTACCCCCCCCCCCCATGTCTACGGCCCAACAAGGGTCCCACTTGGTAGATTTTATTTCAATATTTAATTGGATATGCATACACTTTCCTAAACATAATATACAAGGGTTAAGGACTTGAATTTGGTTATAAGTAAGACATGAAGGGAACTTGATCTCATTTTCACACACACTAGAAAACACACACCTCCTCCCCTCTTCCCCCTTGTTCTCGGCCAACCCCAAGCACCACCATCACCACCTTCATTCATCCATTCTCATATATTCCAAGTATATACAAAGGTGTTAGAGATCATACAAAGAAGCTAGGAGCTTGTGGAAGTGGAAAGACCTCTCTCATTTGCTTTTATCCATCTCATAACTTCTCTTGATCATCCCTAGCCTTGTGCTAGTGGTAAGGGTCTTGATCTTGCTAGTTTACTTCCATTTTTAGTGGTTAAAGAAGAATCATAATCATAACCTTAAAGAACACTAAAGATCATAAGAATGAAACTTGAACATAAGCATGTTTAATGATGAAACTAAGTTGTTTATGTGATGATTTGCTTGTTGTTTGTTCATGTATATGATGTAGATCATCATGTGATCTTGCTAGATCATGATTAAAAACATAATCTAGCAAGATGAGAAAGTAGAAATATTGTAGGATGATAGATCATCCACACAAGGATCATGAACTTGAAAGAACATAATGTTTCTTGGAATATAATGATCAAAGTAAGTTGTTAACCTTGTAGATCTAAAGATTTCATGGGTGATTTCTAAAGAAACCAAGTTAAAAATATAAGTTTCATTTAATCTTGGTTCTTACATAAACAAATCTTATTTTTAGTGGTTAAACAAGTGTAGAAACACTTGTGTAACAAGAAGAATGCATAAAGACATATTTTTAGAAAACATGATTTGAAGTTATAAACATCTATAATCTTTAAAAATGAAGTTTTTAAAGAACTAATCACACTTTAAAGGATAACAAGGCTTACTAATAACACTAGTAAGTTCCTACAAATTTTTACAAATATTCAAGTTCATGAAGTGGTTGATTATTACTTGTTTTTGGCAAATTGGTAAGTAAAGGTTGTTTATTGTTGATTGTGGATTGATTGTGATGATTTTTACAAAAGAAAATGATATGATTGAAAGCATGGAAACCTTCATTTTTAGGGGAAACTATGGCAAAATTTTCTAAAAATCTAAACACTTAGAAAAATATTTCTAAACAAGTATTTACAAGTGTATTTTAAGCAATAAATTGTTACAAAAACTTTGCCATAATTTTTGGTTACAAAAATACAGATATTGGAGGTTAGTTTTCATAAATAAAAGTGGCTAAATATGTATTTAGGAAATATATATTTAGAAGACACCATGTGTGTGATTATTTGTATATTTTGTGTATTAGTTATATTATTTTAGGACATGAAATAATATAACTCATTAAAATACCAAGGATCACAATCCAAAATATTACCAAAATTCCAAAGAATGAATATACACATTTACACAAAAACATTGGGGAAAACCGAACTATGGAATAAGACTTACAAAAATATTCCGGAATTTATTCACAAAGTATATTTTGGTAAATAATATTTTGGACACCAAGGAAATGAAAATATGATTTTCATAATTATTACATGAAGATGTCATATTTTTGATAAAGGAAAAATATATTATTTTTGGCATGTATGAACATATATTTTTCTTGGAAATTTTGGAAGATATATTATTTTTAAGAAATATATATTTTCTCTTACACAAACACGAAATACAAAATTTTTGAGGTGAAAGATATATTTTCTCAAATAATATGAAACATATCATTTTTGGAGAAAAGTGAATTTATATATATATTTTACAAGTTAGACATGGAAATATACTATTTTTGAAACTTATGAGAAAATACAAATATTTTTGCCAAAAGAAGAATTATAAATAATTTTTCTAAGTAATATATATTACAATATATATTTTGGAAATATATATTGGTGAACTTTTATTAAAGATAATATTCCGGAAAAATTAATATGAAATTAAGTATAAGAATACTTAACAATTACAAGAAGATACGTATTCTCGTACGTATAAATGCACACTGGAATACGACCCTAATGCATGGTAAAAGTATACGAGTATAAGAATACGAATACAAATACCCCCATCCTTGGGAAGGAAATACATGAATAAATACTTGGACAAGTATTAAGTCAATATATATTGTTCTAACAATTAATCCAAAACTTAATAAATATAATTTAAGTTAAAATATTAATTATTTTAGCAAAATAATTATATAACTTGGAATAATATCGAAGATACGAAGAAACGTAACTCAAAGACAATAATACTAAGTCAAGGCACGACCCGCTCGTCTAATAGATCATAGTACGTTGTAGGTAGTCGTGTTTGTCCGAAGAAACTTGAGTTACGGTGATTGAAGACGTAAGACTGTGAGTTCATGACCCCCTTTTCTTTTAACTATTTTCGGTTTTATAACTTCGGGGGTGAAGTACATGTTACAACTATTTACAAACATTTTGATTTGGTATGGTTAGCTAAGGAAGGGTACTACTTGATCATGTGAGTGGTGGGTATAACACTTAAAGCCATTAATCCTTGTTGTAGGACCGAGGGACATGAGTGATAGATCTATTTGGGTGTAGCGAGCCCACACCCATGCATACCAGGGTGGCCCATGTGGTGACTATGTCTTATTCCCGGAGACAAATTTGCTAGGTTTGAGTTTTCCTGCATCACTTCACACATATCAATGGCCTTGCAAACCATTGGTGATCTGTTTTCCTTGTTGCTTTCATACAAGGAGTTTACAAACATACATACATACATACATACATACTTTCAATGATATCAAAGGTTTATTCATACACACAAACAGACACATGAACTCGCTCAACTTTTGTTTTTTGATTTCAAACAACATGTATTTCAGGGAATTAGTTGTGGATCTGGCGGGCGTTCAGAAGTTCCAAGTGTGGTTTAAAAATAAAATATTTCATCCATGGTCTTCGGGTTTGGTCAGGGTGTCTTATTCCTGGACGAGACACGTCTTCCAAATCCTAGTTTTATTTAATGTCATCTGTCGAGTCTTTGTGAACTCTTAAACAAGTTGCATGGTTTGTATTCGAATTTGAATTTCTATGTTTTAAGACAATGTTGTTATGTTTTTAAACTTAATTAATGGATGACCATCTATGGTTCTTATTATATAGTTGTTGTTATGATTGAATGCACTGATATTAAGAAAGTCACACCATAATCACGCTTCCGCAAAAGTCAGGGTGTGATAGCTTGGTATCAGAGCTTCGATTGTAGCGAACTAGGATTCCTTCTCGAGTCTAGACTACCATTAGGGCTCTCACGAAAATACTTTTACAACATGTTTTCATTGCATACACAAAACCGTCCAGATCCCAGGGAAACAAACATTTTTACAAACAAAAAGACACGAAACACATTTCAAGGTTCATGTTTATGGTTCAGTCTGAGAGACTGAGTGGTTCCGTCTGAGAGACTGGGTGGTTCAGTTTGAGAAACTGGGAGGTTTAGTCTGGGAGACTGGGTAGTTCAGTCTGGGAGACTAGGCGGGTTTAGTCTGGGATACTAGGAAGGATATGTGATTACATTGTCATTGATTGCATGTTTAATGATTAGTAGTTGATATATGTGCATATGTTGTGATTGCTTTGTTACAGACACTATGTCATCATCTCAGAGTGGACTGTCCGATACCGATGACCCTATGGCTGTAGTGTCTGACGATGAGATTGTCCCCAAGCCAGAGATCTTTACTTCTGACACCGAGAGTGACTCGGAGATGATGTCCGACGATGACGACGACTTTTTGCCCTTTGCGCTGCCCGACTTCGGAGATGATTTACCGATTGCTGATGGTATCCCAGACGAGGATCCTTTTGTTATTCCTATTCCTGTGCACGATCATCTTATCATCGGTCATCCCGATGGTGAGCACGTCGTGGCACCGATCCTCGCTCCCGTTCCTCTCATGGTCATTCCTCCTGAGGATTGGCCTTTTGACGATCTTTTTGACGATGATTTTGATCTGTTTGTTGATGGTCCTCCCGATGATGGGTTATATGAGTAAGTACAAGACAAATTTCAATAAGATAGCAAGAAGGGAAATCAAAATTAGCACAAAAGCAGAAAGTTTAATAAAAAAAGAAGTATTCAATTAAGTTACGTGAAATGTATATTAGAAATCAACTCATGAGAGTTGGGGGAACATAATGGGCTAGGACTTGGATGGATGATTTATGTAATTTACAAGAAAGAAAACTTTTACAAGAAAGGCTAATATAATGTCTTGTAAGTAAGATTGATTTGGAAGAGAGTACCAATGTGTACTTCAATGCACATACGATAAGTAAGAAGTGGCACTTGACTTTAAGAGGTCAAACTGCAAAAGGTTCATAACATAATTAACTAAATGAAAGATTTATATGTAAGAATAGAATGTGTAATATGGTATAGTATGCATGTAAGGAATTTGTAAAAAAAGGGTTATAGGTGAATAACCGTCGAAAGATATGAATATTTAAGTGAAGTAAATTTCAAAGAAATGTTCACAATGATCGTCGAGTGGTAATGTACCTGAATGATTGCAACTGTGGAAATTATGATAAAATATGTAAGATGGCAAGTACCTTTAGAAATACTAACTTTGATGCTAGGCTTGTTGGCAATGTTCATTTAAACAAGACATTGTTGAAAGAATGCACTTAGGTGGAAGCTTAACAAATGAACGGATACGATCAATCCAGGTATTGAATGAATCAAAATGAATCGGGCCGATTCAGGCCGCAGGCCGTTGGATTTTGCAATAAAATCAAGGTTAGTAAAATGTTTAGCTCGTGACGGGTGGTCCGTAGGACAACCCTTAAAGGTTATAAAAGAACTAATTCCTCACTCTTAATTCGGTTAATTTAGTGGAATGTGATAACTACAGTATGCTTGGCTTTTCAGGTACAAAGGAGCATAAGTGAGTGGTTTTGAGATGTTAGGATAGGGGCTCGGACTTGGCAAAATAAAAAGGGAGCAATGAAGATTGGACAAAAGAAACAAATCCAGGCATCACCGTAGCCTATGGCGCCTGCCGTAGGTTACGGCAATCATTGAACATAGATGGTGCGCCGTAGTCTTGTTTCCTTCTACCATAACATTTTCTTGGCCGTCGTAGGCTATGGCCATCGCCGTAGCTTATGGCGCTTGCTAGCGTAAAAGTTGTAACTACCGGTTTTTAATGGATTTTTATTATGTCTTTTGCTCTCCAATCATTCTATTCGGTTACCCAGCAGTTTGGAGGCGAAAATTGGTGATCTTCTTGGCTAGAGACAATTTCTAAACAATTTGTTGGTGTTTCTAATTCCTATGAAAATTGATATGAGTTTGATGATGATCTACCAAGGTATGAGTGGCTAAACTTATGGTGATCATCCTAGGTTGAAGGTTGTTCAAGACATTTGTGTTCTTCTTCTTATTTCTAGAATAATAGACTTGCAATCGCTGTTGGTTTATTATGGTGTGTTGATATTTGTTTGTAAGTTGTTGATTTATGTTTCAATCTTAGTCTAAACCATACGTTCTTGGTGCCGTTGGCAATCGAGATATCATGGGAGGGTTAAGGGTTGGATGTTGATTATTTGGTCATCGGGTAACAACCTCGCATTCTTGTAATCCGAGTACTTCGTTCCCTTTTATCACAAACAAGTAACTACACATGAGTCATGTCTATGTGGTTCTTTCTAGTTGAATTTAAACATGAATGTCAACTGAAACCGGAAACCTAGGATGGTCATTTGTTCCTAAACTGTTTACAAACCAAATCCTTCTTTATTAAATTAATTAATCTTAGTTTTTAAAATCAAACAATCCAAATCTCTGAATTTTTATTTCCGCAATTTAATTTAATTTAGTTAATTAGCAAACCATTTAGATAACACTAATTCCACAAACTCCCTGTGTTCGATACCCACTTACCGCTAACTATTAGTTGTAATTGGATTAAATTTGATTAAGTCTTCGACCTCACGTCAAATTTTGGCGCCGTTTCCGGGGAGTAGTGTGCAACGTGTGTTATCTTTGATATTTTAAGTTTATTATTTTTCTGGTTTACGCTGGGTGTGTTAGTGTGCAGGTATTTACAGGTGCATGCATACAAGAGGCTCTCACAAGCTATCACCACTTGCGTTTGATCCGGAGATTGAGCGGATTTTGAGAAGAAACAGAGTTTTAGTAAGAGAAAACAAAATTCTTGGTTCACCAACAACACCAATTACACCTATCAAAACAATGGATCCACCACAACCACCACCCACTACGGGTCAACCTACACCATCCACACCCTTACCAAATACTACCATTCCTACATCCACACCCGAAATTAAACCTACCAACACCACTTACCCGAAAATACCCAACCCGATTACACTTTTAGCTATGCTTCTACATCATCCGTCGTTCCAGCTTTTTCATCATCTTTCCCAACTTCCGGGCAATCATCATCATCACAACAAATACCACCACCCGGTTTATTTCAACCCGGTCCATCCATAATTCATTCCACTCCTTCATTTAAGCCACCTTTGCAACCGGGATTACAATATCAACATCTACAGTTTCTACAAACTTCGGGTGTAAGATAAGATGGGTTTGAAGATGGTTATAACGAAGAGTTTGGGGGATATGTAGAAGAGGGGTACATGTATGGGGGAGATGGAGAGCAAGGGGAGTATACGTATGTTCAAGGTCAAAGTCAAGGGATGCAAGGATATGGTAGAGCTCCTCAACAACCAATTATACAAGAAATCGTTCCTCAACAACAATTGCCACCACAAGGTCCACATATTCAAAGGCAAGTTCAACAACAACAACAACATGTGAGGCCAATGTTTCAACCACCGCCTCAACAATTCGGACCTCCAAGACCACAAGTTCAAAGACCAAATGGGTCCCGCACGTCCAAGAGTTCGGTTAGGCGTGCCAAGAAGACATAACCGAGAGGCCATTAGAGGTATAGAGGCACACTTTAGGCCGGTGATCACCAACAACCCGTCACCAATAGTCATTCCTCAAAATAATCAAGGAAGGACTTTTGAAGTTCGAACAAACTCTTTACAAAGTTTGCCAAAATATAAGGGTCTAGCAATGGAGGAGCCTTATTTTCATTTGGAAGCTTATGATTCTATATGTAACACTATTGGTGGGCAAGGGTTCTCATTGGATGAAGTGAAGTTGGTATTGTTTCAGTTTTCACTAGAAGACAAAGCGAAAAAATGGTTCTACACCTTACCCTCGGCATCGATTTACACATGGGCAGAAATGCAACAAATCTTTTTGGAAGAATTCTTTACTACCTAAAAGACGAATGATGCAAGGAGAAGCTTGAGAAGCTTCCAACAACAACAAGGTGAGATGTTCCATGAGGCATTTGAGCGATTCAACTTAATGCTTAAAAATTGCCCACATCATGGTATTAAATTATGGGAGTTGTTGAATACGTTCCATAAGGGTTTATGTTCTGAGGATGCTCGTGAGTTGATCTCTATCACAAATGGTACATTCGGTACCAAGTACGACCAAGATGATTGGGCATTCTTGGAACAAATGGCAGTCACATCGAAAAGGAAAGCTCAGTCGTCAAGGAGAGCATGACCGGCCATTACCCGTACTCAAGTGCATGCGGCGGAAGATGCAAATGTACTAACCACAAATCAAATTTATGATGTTTGTGCACTTTGCAACGAATTGGGGCATGCGGCTGAAAATTGCCAAGGAGTGGAATGGCAATATGAGGAGGTTAATGCAATACAAGGTCAAGTTGGGGTGGTAGAAATTACAACATGAATTCGAATACATACCACCCCGGGTTATGAATGTAACACCCCGTGTTTCGAAAGTCAAAGTCAAAGTCAAGATTGAAGTCAAAAGAAGACAAGATTGCTAATAGCCATCTGTCACTCCTTGCCCAACTCCTATTTTGACCTCTTTGACTCGTAGATAGTCTTTTTATGTTTTTACGTTACTTGTATTATGTGGAGTACTTGTTAATAATCGAGGTTTAATCGCTATTAATCGCATGTTTAATCGATTTATCGCTTATCGCTATCGCATTCGCAACTCGAATTAGGTGTTCTGGTTATTGTTTTATGTGTGTGAGTGCTATTTATGTGTTATTTGTGCATGTTATGTTTTTGTTGAGGTGTTAATCGAAATCGCAATCTATCGCATCGCAATCGAAACGAAACGCTAAACGCAAGTTAATTATGATGATTGTATGTTAGATATAGTAGTTGGGATTAAAAGTAATTTGATGTGTAATGCTATCGCATCGCTCTCCCGAATCGCATCGCAACGCTCAGCACACGAATCGGAACAGCAAAACTCATCGCGCGAATCACTCCAATCGAGTGGCCAGCCGATCGAGCTGCCACCCGATCGAAGTGCCACTCGATCGAGCTGCCACCCGATCGAGGTGCCACTCGATCGAGCTGCCCACCCGAACGGGCTGCCACCAGATCGACCAGCCACTTACCCCCTTTCCATTTATGGAAACCCTATAAATACCCCTCATATGTCAACATCACTTGATGTTGACAGCCCTCACTCGACCAGCTCGCTCAAGCCTACTTTTCTTCCGATTTGTCGTGAATCTTGTAGTTTTCCACCTAATCTTGTACTTTCTTGATCTACACGCACTCCACCTTTCTATCTTTTGAATCTTTACTTTTAACCGTGAAATCACTAGATTTGAGGTGTTCAAGGATGATATCATCATGGTGTTCATAAGAACTTCATGTTTTGGCTTCAATCCACCAAGAACAACTTAGATCTGAATGATTTCCACATAAATAAACAAGGATCTTTCATAGATCTGAACATATTCCTGGTGAAAAGGATTGAAAGATGGTTTTCAAGCTTTCTTTCAACTCTTTTACACTCAATGCACTCAAAACCGATAAAATCGGAGCTTGTCCTAATCTTCTACTCCTTCTTGTTGATGTGTTGGTTCAAGATCTAGATTCTATCCGCGAGATTACCGATTTCGGGTTAAACATGAAACATCGTCTCGAACAGTTAACTGGTCGGACTAGTTGATTCCTAACCGATCGGGTTACTAAGTCTTGACGAGGTTTCTGTTGTTGGACACATTATCAAACAGCCTCGAGAAAACTTCAAACTATCAAAACAACCAAGTATGTAGACGATCAGGTTAACTGGGACGGATTGCCATCCGATCGGATTGCCACCTGACCGGACAGCCACCCGATTGGCTTGCATCTTGGGTCCCACACTTAACTATTATTTCAACTTGTGAGGTTTGAACATCGAACGGATTGTCGTCCGATCGGATTGCCATCCGATCGTATTACCACCCGACCATGTGATGTTTGACTTCAACACTTAAACAATTTTCAACATGTTCAGTACGTACGGATTGCCACCCGATCGGATAGCCATCCGATCGAGTGACCGTCCTGCTGTGAACTTGTTCTCAATCTGAGAAGTCTCACCAATTGGATTGCTGCCTGATCGAACGGCCGTTCGATCGATCGACCTGAAAGGTAGAGATACTTCTCTATTTTCAAAATGCTACAACGAAAACTTCAAAAGACAAGCTATCATACACAAACACATCCATCCCAAACAAGGTAACAATCCACTCGCATGGTCACCCGATCGGATGACCATCCGAAAAGATGGTCACCCAATTGACCGGCCACCCGATCGGATTGCCACCCGATCGGATTACCGTCCGATCCCTTGACACCTTGCATCGTTTTACGCTCCGGTTATCGTTTATGCTATCGTTCTGATCAGGCTGATCTCGCTCTAAGCGCTCCCTTCAATCCATCATCGCTGTGAGTATACTCGAACCCTTTTTGCTTTACGCACTTTTGGGTGTTACATACGTTACTTATTCTAAATCACATCGAACACACTACTCAATACTTTAAACGCTAACCTCTACTGCATGTTATACGCGTCTTAATGAATGCTTGTTTGTTATGTTTACACATGGATTGCTGTCTACCTGCCTTAGCAACCATAGTACTATAGTTTGGACTCAGCACCTGTTCACTCAGGGGTTGTTAAGGACAATTAATCACATGGCTCACAGTGGTGAGTGTGTATTACGAACTGCCTTGGGCAGTCAACCCGCAGTCATTAGTATCAATAGGTTCATGTCGATAACTACCGTGCTTCATTTCACACTGTGTACGTGCTGGTTATGCGTAAACGATTTCGAACTCTATTATATCTATCAAACTTGTATGCTCACCTTTACACTATGTGTATTGACTTTTACTTTAACGTATGTGACAAGTGCTTAAGATGTTTAGATGCTTGGCTTGCTGTGAAATCGAGGCTAGGAAAGGTCTAGAAACAAATAAATGAATTGTCTGTATTTGAAATCTGAGTTGTCGGAACAGAACAATTTGACTAGATTTTGTCTGTAATAACCATATTACTTTTTATGTCATGGTATGGGACGTGATGCTTTAAATAATTGGTAATTATAGTTGTTATTGAAAGTTCTGGACAATCTGTTTCGCTCAGTGCCACGCCCCGATGTTTCCGCCATCGGTTGGGGTATGACAGATTGGTATCAGAGCCATAACTATAGGGAATTAGGCAAGACTCGACTTAGTCCAGGTTGATGTCTTAGAAACGACCTAGTCTATAGTTAGGTACCAACAGACCGACTTGTGCATACCCTGTAGGGGTTATGTACGAGCTTACTTGCTATTTCTCGCCTACACTACACTATCACTGTACTATAACTTTCGAAACTGAACGGGCAACTAGGTCGAGATTAGGTGTGAAAACCGCAAACTCTCTACTGATTGCTTGTTCAACCTGCATTTTATCTACAAACAGGGGAAATTGCGTTAAATCAGGAGTGAAATCCATACTTTGACGCATAATTCTCCCTCATTTTTATCAAAACAGGGACGAATTTGTGAGATAGGGGTGAAACCCGAACCTTGTCGACTTGTTCCGATCTCTAATTTTGTTTTACAAAACTCTCACCAAGGTCTCGATGGATTCCAAGGACTCGAGTGCTTGAATGGCCGAAATGATGGGTGTCATTCACCACGTGTTGGTGATAGAGCACAGTCTATTAGGTCAAAAAGGACCTTTGGCATATTCCTTGTGAATAGTCGAATCACTTTGGATAGTCGACGTCTATCAGCCGCAGACAATCTATTCTCGATTCTATGTCATTCGATTCTGAGCTCGCAACTGCTGACTCTGATATTTGTCTTTTTTTTATGTGTTTTATGTGCTGATTATCTGCTTGTGTGTTTACGATTTTTGGTGATTTATCCGTTTTTCGCTATCGCTTTGATCAACACGCACAACATACTACACGATCGCCTACGAATCGCTGGTCATTGTTCGCAATCACTACTCGATACTCGCAATCACTATAATTAATCGCTATACATGCTGTGAAGGATAGGGAATACGTGCAACATATAGTTAGGTTTCTGTATTCTGACTGCCTCTTTTGTTTATGTGTTTCCGTGCCCTACGTGCTTATATGCTTCTGTGCTTATGTGCTTTTGTGTTTATGTGAATCTATGATTACGTGTCTACGTGTATACGTGTTTCGTGAACGTGTTCCTGAGCCTTAGTAGTACTAGGCATGTGAGGTGAGATTCGATTATATTGTGTTTGAGTCCTGTGACGATGTCTGTTGCAGACAATCTCGTCATCTGGTTCTCTCGCTACCCAATCCGCTCGCCGAAAGCAAGCTGACAAACGCCTCGCCGCTATGATCACTAAGCAAATGGTGAAGGTTGTTCCTCAGATCGTCAGTGAACTGTATGAAAATGTGAGCAAATCTTCTGAGGAGTCAAGGACCGAAACACCCAAAGCTGCTTTTAGCTTCAAACAGTTTAAAGCTAGCGGACCGAAAGAATTTACTGGCGAAGAAGGTCCTACGGCCTTATTTCAATGGTTTAATTCGATCGAGGTCACCCTGCGCCAGAGTGGCTGTCCTGACGAACTCCGCACTCTGAATGCTACCGGCGTCTTCTAGTCCCGTGCTTTAGACTAGTGGACGGCTGAGAGGAACAAACGTGGAAACGACGCAGCTTATGGTTTAACGTGGGATGAGCTGAAGAACGTCATGTTGGAAGAGTTCTGCCCTCCCCATGAGCGCCAAAAGTTAGAGGACGAATTCTGGCACATCAAGCTAAAGGAGGGTGACAACGCTGCTTTAACCGCTCGCTTCAAGCAGCTTAGCATTATCTATCCTAATCAAGTCAAGACTTCTGATATGGCGATCAAGATGTATATTCGAGCTCTACCCGACTATGTCGCAGATTTTGTATAAGCTTCAAAGTCAGCGACAATTGAAGAGACTTACCTGCTTGCCGCTGAAATAAACGACAAGCGAGTCAAGTCTGGCGTCTGGGATAAAACCGCCAAGAGTCTCCACCAAGCTACCACCGCACCAACCGCTGAAGCAACCGCCAACCCCCAGTCTTCGAAAGCTTCTCGTCCCAAGAGGAAAAACAACAGCAACTCCAGCAACAAGAATTGCGCTGTAACCACCGCTGACCCACTCCAAGCTGTACCAGCTCAACAGCAAGCTCAACACCGCCAGGTTACGGCACCAGTAACTCAAGCACCGCCGACAAAGCGTGCTTACACTGGTCCTCATCCTGCTTGCCCAACTTGCACCTATCATCACCCAGTGGGGATTTCTTGTAGATTTTGTGTACATTGCAACATGTACGACCACTTTACCGCCAACTGCCGTACAGGTCCTCGACAAGCACCAGCACCAGCCATTGCTCATCAAGCTCTGCTCCCTGCCCCTCAAGGCCAACAGGCGGCTCCGGCACCCGCGGTCAATGCTAGAGTCTGCTTTGCATGTGGTGATCCCAACCACTTTGCAAACTTGTGCCCCAATCTGGTTGTGAAGCAGGAGCAACCGCAGCAGCAGCCTCAGCAACAGCAGCAGCAGCCTCAACAACAACAACAACAAGCCGCTCGTGCTCTAACTTTCAACATTAACGTGCGCCAGGCTCGGGCTGACAACAATGTGGTCAATGGTACGTTCCTTGTGAATGGTACTTATGCTTCGTGTTTGTTTGATACTGGAGCCGATAACTACTTTGTATCGTTTGAGTTCGAAAAGCTTCTTAATCGTAAGCGCGCCCATCTCCCCTCAATGTTCGATGTTGAAGTTGCTACCGGAAGAACTGTCGCCGTCAACTCCGTTCTTCGTGATTGTACTCTCAAGCTCAACAATCACATCTTCCCTATCCACCTTATTCCAATGCAGCTCGGTAGTTTTGATGTCATAATAGGCATGGACTTTCTTCGCGAAAACTATGCCGAAGTTGTTTGCTTCGATAAAATGATTCGATTCTCGCTCGCAAATGGTGATCAATTATTTGTTTATGGTGAAACTCTCTCAAAGGATCTCAAGCTTATGTCATGTATCCAAGCTAGCAAGTATCTCCGCAAGGAATACAAAGCTTTCTTGGCTAACATTGTAGTAGCGGAGAAGGAAAAGAAAGGAAAGACTGAAGTGAAAGACGTCCCCGTTGTTTGTGAATTCCCCAACGTTTTTCCTGAAGATGTCCCAGGTCTACCACCCAGTCGTGATATCGACTTTCGCATCGACCTCATTCCTGGAGCAAACCCTGTTGCAAGAGCTCCTTATCCACTCGCTCCGTCCAAAATGCGCGAACTCTCGAGTCAGCTCCAGGAATTGCTTGACAAAGGCTTTATTCACCCTAGCACCTCTCCTTGGGGCGCACCAGTCCTTTTTTTCAAAAAGAAGGATGGGTCGTTCCGGATGTGCATCGACTATCGGAAGTTGAATAAGCTGACAATCAAGAATCGTTACCCTGTGCCTCGCATTGATGATTTGTTTGACTAGTTACAAGGTGCTACGTGTTTCTCCAAGATCGATCTACGCTCATGCTACAACCAATTACGCATACAAGAGGAGTATATTCCCAAAACCGCTTTCCAAACCCGTTACGGCCATTATGAATTCACTGTTATGCCTTTCGGTTTAACCAACGCACCCGGTTTTTATGGATCTAATGAACCGCGTGTGTAAACCTTTTCTCGACCGCTTTGTCATCGTGTTCATCGATGATATCCTGATCTATTCCAAGTCGAAAGCCGAACACGCGCAACATCTACGTTTGGTTCTCGAGCTATTCCGGGGGAATCGACTCTATGCCAAGTTGTCCAAGTGTGAATTCTGGCTAGAAGAGGTTCAATTCCTTGGTCACATTGTTAATAGTCAAGGTATTCACGTCAATCCCACGAAGATTGAAGCTGTTAAGAGTTGGGTTACACCCAAGAACCCGTCTGAAGTTCGTTCTTTTCTCAGACTGGCGGGCTATTATCGCCATTCATCGAAGGGTTCTCTAAAATCGCTGTGCCGCTTACTGCCCTCACGCAAAAAGACAAGCCTTTTGTTTGGGGAATTGGACAAGAGACTGCCTTTCAAACCCTCAAGTACATGCTTTGCAATGCTCCTATTCTCACTCTGCCCGACGGAAACGATCACTTTATTGTCTATTGTGATGCCTCGAACCTTGGTCTTGGTTGTGTTCTTATGCAACGAGACAAGGTTATTGCTTACGCGTCTTGTCAGCTCAAAATCCATGAGAAGAACTACACAACCCACGATCTCGAGCTAGGCGCAGTTGTTTTTACGTTAAAGATTTGGCGACACTACCTTTATGGTACCAAGTGTACGATCTTCACCGATCATAGGAGCCTACAACACATCTTTGATAAGAAAGAACTAAATATGCGTCAACACTGGTGGGTAGAACTCCTCAACGATTATGACTGTGAGATTCGTTATCATCCTGGCAAAGCAAATGTCATTGCCGACGCTCTCAGCAGACGGAGTTATTTGCACAGCGTCCGTAATATCCAAGCCCAATACGATCTCGAATCCCTCATCCGCGAAGCCCAACATGCCTGTTTTAATGAACACACTTTGAAGAAGGAAAGGATTCTCAACGATGGAGCCCAGCTAGAAAGCAAGTCGAATGGGATATTCCACTATCTGGACCGAATTTGGATCCCTAAACGGACCAACTTGCAACAGATTTTGATGGACGAAGCCCACAAATCCCGATATTCTATTCATCCCGATGCCGACAAGATGTACCAGGACCTGCGCTACAAGTACTGGTGGCTGGGCATGAAGAGGGATATCGCCCTCTATGTTTCAAAATGCCTAACCTGCTCGAAGGTCAAGGCTGAGCACCAAAGACCCTCTGGCTTACTCGTTTAACCCAAAATCCCTGTGTGGAAGTGGGAGAGTATAGCTATGGACTTCGTGACGAAGCTTCCGCGAACACCCTCAGGTCACGACAGCATCTGGGTTGTCGTTGACCGTTTGACCAAGTCAGCTCACTTCCTGCCAATACGAGAAGACTACAAGGTAGAAAAATTAGCCATAATCTACACCAAAGAGATCATTTGTCGACATGGGACGCCTCGCGACATCATTTCTGACCGCGATGCTCGGTTTACCTCGCGTTGTTGGGAAACTTTCCAAGCTGCTCTCGGTACTGTGCTTAATCTCAGTACAGCTTTCCACCCTCAAACCGACGGTCAGACTGAAAGAACGAAGAGTACCCTTGAAGACATGCTCCGTTCGTGTGTCATAGATTTCGGTGGTAATTGGGACGCGTACCTACCTTTGGTCGAATTCTCGTACAATAACAGTTATCATTCCATCATTCAAATGGCACCATTTGAGGCATTGTATGGAAGAAGATGTCGATCGCCTATTGTATGGCACGAGATCGGGCACTCGCAATTAACCGGTCCTGAGCTATTGCAAGAAACGACTGATAAAATCCTCCAGATTCGAGACAATCTTCTGAAAGCTCGGAGTCGTCAGAAAAGTTACACCGATAGACGACGCAAGCCCCTCGAATTTGACGTTGGCGACCACGTACTCCTAAAGGTATCACCTTGGAAGGGTGTGGTTAGATTCGGCAAGAGAGGAAAGCTCGCGCCTCGATATGTTGGACCGTTTAAGATTCTGGAAAGGATCGGAAAAGTGGCTTACAGACTCGAACTACCAGAGGAACTTAACAACGTCCACCCGACTTTTCATGTTTCGAACCTCAGAAAGTGCCTGGCTGATGATGATTTACATGTACCTCTCGAGGATCTTCAAGTAAACGAAACACTACACTTCGTGGAGAAGCCTGTCGAAATCATGGACCGCCAAACCAAGCAGCTCCGACGCTTGTGCATTCCCATTGTGAAAGTTCACTGGGAAGGCAAACGAGGCGCAGAGTTTACTTGGGAACTCGAAAGCGACAGGAAGGAGAAGTACCCACCGTTGTTTGTTACAGCTTCAGCCTAATTTCGGGGCGAAATTCCCTTAAGAAGGGGAGGCTGTAACACCCCGTGTTTCGAAAGTCAAAGTCAGTCAAGATTGAAGTCAAAGGAAGACCAGATTGCTAATAGCGATCTGTCACTCCTTGCCTAACTCCTGTTTTGACCTCTTTGACTCGTAGATAGTTTTTTTATGTTTTTACGTTAGTTGTATTATGTGGAGTACTTGTTAATAATCGAGGTTTAATCGCTATTAATCGCATGTTTAATCGATTTATCGCTTATCGCTATCGCATTCGCAACTCGAATTAGGTATTATGGTTATTTTTTTACGTGTGTGTGTGCTATTTATGTGTTATTTGTGCATGTTATGTTTATGTTGAGGTGTAAATCGAAATCGCAATCTATCGCATCGCAATCGAATCGAAAGTAATTTGATGAGTAATGCTATCGCATCTCTCTCCCGAATCGCAACGCAACGCTTAGCACACAAATCAGAACAGCAAAACTCATCGCGCGAATCACTCCAATCGAGTTGCCAGCCGATCGAGCTGCCTCCCGATCGGGCTGCCACCCGATCGAAGTGCCACCCGATCGAGCTGCCACCCGATCGAGCTGCCACTCGATCGAGCTGCCACCCGAACGGGCTGTCACCCGATCGACCAGCCATTTACCCCCTTTCCATTTATGGAAACCCTATAAATACCCCTCATATGTCAACATCACTTGATGTTGACAGCCTTCACTTGACCAGCTCGCTCCAGCCTACTTTTCTTCCGATTTCTCGTGAATCTTGTAAGTTTTCCACCTAAATCTTGTACTTTCTTGATCTACACGCACTCCTACACCTTTCTATCTTTTGAATCTTATCTTTTAACCGTGAAATCACTAGATTTGAGGTGTTTAAGGATGATGTCATCATGGTGTTCATAAGAACTTCATGTTATGGCTTCAATCCACCAAGAACAACTTAGATCTGAACGATTTCCACATAAATAAACAAGGATCTTTCATAGAACTGAACATATTCATGGTGAAAAGGATTGAAAGATGGTTTTTAAGCTTTTTTTTCAACTCTTTTACACTTAATGCACTCAAAACCGATAGAATCGGAGCTTGTCCTAATCTTCTACTCCTTCTTGTTGATGTGTTGGTTCAAGATCTGGATTCTATCCACGAGATTACCGATTTTGGGTTAAACATGAAACACCATCTCGAACAGTTAACTAGTCGGACTAGGGTGATTCCTAACCGATCGGGTTACTAAGTCTTGACGAGGTTTCTGTTGTTTGACACGTTATCGAACAGCCTCGAGAAAACTTCAAACTATCAAAACAACCAAGTATGAAGACGATCAGGTAAACTGGGATAGATTGCCGTTTGATCGGATTGTCGTCCGATCGGATTGCCACCCGATCGGATTACCACCTGACCATGTGATGTTTGACTTCAACACTTAAACAATTTTCAACAAGTTCAGTACGTACGGATTGCCACCCGATCGGATAGCCATCCGATCGAGTGACCGTCCTGCTGTGAACTTGTTTTCAATCTGAGAAGTCTCGCCAATCAGATTGCTGCCCGATCGAACAATCATTCGATCGATCGACTTGAAAGGTAGAGATATTTCTCTATTTTCAAAATGCTACAACGAAAACTTCAAAAGACAAGCCATCATATACAAACACATCCATGCCAAACGAGGTAACAATCCACTCGCTTGGTCACCCGATCGGATGACCATCCGAACGGATTGTCACCCGATCGACCGGCCACCCGATCGGATTGCCACCCAATCGGATTACCGTCCGAACCCTTAACACCTTGCATCGTTTTACGCGCCGCTTATCATTTATGCTATCGTTCTGATCAGGTTGATCTCGCTCTAAGCGCTCCCTTCAATCCATCATCACTGTGAGTATACTCGAACCCTTTTTGCTTTACGCACTTTTGGGTGTTACA
Source organism: Helianthus tuberosus (assembly GCA_030545235.1). Classification (NCBI taxonomy): domain Eukaryota; kingdom Viridiplantae; phylum Streptophyta; class Magnoliopsida; order Asterales; family Asteraceae; genus Helianthus; species Helianthus tuberosus. Next base: position 104,103,325 of record CM060431.1, on the reverse strand, counting down.
TAAGTTACTTATTCTAAATCACATCGAACACACTACTCAATACTTTAAACGCTAACCTCTACTGCATGTTATATGTGTCTTAATGAATGCTTGTTTGTTATGTTTACACATGGATTGCTGTCTACCTGCCTTTGCAACGATAGTACTATAGGTTGGACTTAGCACCTGTTCACTCAGGGGTTGTTAAGGACAATTAATTACATGGCTCACAGTGGTGAGTGTGTATTATGAACTGCCTTGGGCAGTCAACCCGCAGTCATTGGTATCGATAGGTTCATGTCGATAACTAACGTGCTTCATTTCACACTGTGTACGTGCTGGTTATGCGTAAACGATTTCGAACTCTATTATATCTATCAAACTTGTATGCTCACCTTTACACTATGTGTATTGACTTTTACTTTAACGTATGTGACATGTGCTTAAGATGTTTAGATGCTTGGCTTGCTGTGAAATCGAGGCTAGGAAAGGTCTAGAAACAAATAAACGAATTGTCTGTATTTGAATTCTAAGTTGTCAGAACAGAACAATTTGACTAGATTTTGTCTATAATAACCATATTACTTTTTATGTCATGGTATGGGACGTGATGCTTTAAATAATTGGTAATTATAGTTGTTATGGAAACTTCTGGACAATCTGTTTCACTCAGTGCCACGCCTCGATGTTTCCGCCATCGGTTGGGGTGTGACAACGAAACCATCTGAACTTTAGATAGAGAAATCCATCAAACCAAGCCAACCCGAATTTTCAAGGAAGTCAAGGTAACTTTGTTCCACGCCAACCGTTTAATAATCAAGGTGGGTATCGAGGCGGAAACAACCAAGGATTTCAAAGACAATACCAAACGGGTCAAGAGCATGGTGGGTCTTCGGGTGGAAACGAAGTGATAGAGATGTTGAAGGCGATGCAAACGGAAATGCAAAAGAGGAATCAAATGGACGATGCTCGTATTCAAAAGGATGAGATCCGTGACAAAGCAATTCAATCTTTGACCACCCAAATGGGTCAACTCGCAACCAAAGTGGCGGACTTGAAAAAAAGTAACGGTCAGTTACCAAGCGACACTAAGGTAAACCCTTCTCATAACTCGTCTCGTAATAATAATATTAATATTAATCATGTGAGTGTTTTGAAAAGTGGGAAGGAGTATAAAACCAACCCTTTACCGGGTTTGGTTGATGGGGTGGTTGAGGACATAACGGGTCAAGAAAGTGATGATGAAAATGAAACACCTAAAAATTCTTCTAAAAACCCAATTTTGAAAAAATCGTGGTCATTGAAGAAACAAAAGATAAAAATGAGGAAGGGGGACCTAGTCAAGTCCCATTTCCCTCGGCTTTAGTGGATCTGGGTAAGAAGAATTTTATTTCAAAACGGGGTCCTCAAAAGGAAGAAATGTGGGAGGTGTTCAAATAGGTTAAAATAAATCTTCCATTACTTGAGGCAATTAAACAAGTACCCGCTTATGCAAAATTTTTAAAAGAATTGTGTACCCAAAAGAGGCAACAAAAAGTGCCTAAACGAGTCGATTTATCTGAGCGAGTAAGTGCGCTTTTAAAGGGAGATCTTCCTCCTAAGCTTCAAGATCCAGGAACGCCCCTTATTAATATTCAAGTTGGAAATTTTCAAACGGCAAGGGCGTTACTTGATCTTGGAGCCGGAGTGAGTATCCTACCGGGGGGCTTATATGACCAATACGATTTTGGTCCATTAAAGCGGGTTGTGACAACGGTTGTTTTAGCCGATTTGTCTCATAAGCTTCCCTGAGGTATTGTGCGGGATGTCATTGTTAAGGTTGATGAATTTTATTATTCGGTTGATTTTCTTGTTTTAGACTACTCATCCGCAGACCCAATTAAACAACAAAATGTTATTTTCGGCCATTTTTGAACACCGCTCATGCCGTAATTGATTGTCGATATGGTACGGTCGAAATGATGTTCGGTAATAGAAAGATGAGATTAAATGTTTTTACTAGCGTGTCTAATTCTTTTGGTGGTGATGAGTGTTTTCTAGCAGATATAATCGACGGATGCGACCCTCATGAATATGAGGAAGATGTGTTGGAACTGTGTGTTTGTGATTGTTCTTTGCAGGTACATGTTTGTGCATTAAGAATGGAAGAAAAGGAGAAAGAGGCTCTAGCGGCCAAAGAAGGGATACCGCCATGGACCCACCAAATCGAGAATTTATCGGTGGAGATTGATTCGGGTATGAAGCCTTCGTTAGAGTGTCCACCACAAGTGGAGTTGAAGGAGTTACCAAAGCACTTGAAATATGCATTTTTGGGGGACAATGACACTTTACCGGTGATCATTGCCTCTAATTTGGAGGTGGCTCAAGAAGAAGGCTTGTTGCGGGTGTTAAGGGCTCATAAGGTGGCCATTGGATGGACGATAGCCAAATTAAAAGGTATTCGTCCATCCATTGTTATGCACAAGATTATTACCAATGAAGATGCAAAGCCGACCCGAGAAAAACAAAGAAGGTTGAACCCAAATTTGAGAGAAGTTGTGAAAAAAGAGGTAATAAAGTGGTTGGATGCGGGGATCATCTATCCCATTTCGGACAGTGCATGGGTGAGTCTGACACAGGTAGTGCCTAAAAAGGCTGGCATCCAGGTAATCAAAGACGAACAAGGTGAGCAAATCGCCACCCGACCGGTCACCGGGTGGCGAGATTGCAAAGATTATAGAAAATTGAACGCCCCTACCTCTAAGGACCATTTCCCGTTACCCTTCACTGACCAAATTATTGAAAAACTTTCGGGGTAAAAAATATTACTGTTTATTGGATGGGTATTTGTTGGTGCATATTTGTGACAACAGCTTTTAGATTTGGTCTTTGGATATCTTGTATTTAGTAAAACGATAAACAGTTAGCGGGTTTAGCTTTGTATTAGTTTATTAAGAGTGATTGGGCCAAACCATAACCTAGCCCATATGCAAAGCTTGTCCTATATAAACAAAGGTTAGCATTAGGGTTTACGCTAATTACCTTAATCACTTTTGGAGAGAATTCATGAAAGACAAAGGCTTGGATGAATTAGAGATCTTGATTGATTGTAATCGTTTGAAGATAATCAATAAAGATCGGGTTTATAGAGATTTCTGTTTCTACTCGTTTTCTGTTAAATCTGATCACGAGGATTCCGCACTCTAGGTGAGATCGACGATTCTATGACGATCCATACGGATTAGGGGACCTACAGTTGGTATCAAAGCGATTAGGCTCTTGATTGGCTTGGTTCAGAATCGTTTTCTGCAGAAAAATTGGATTTTTGGACGTTTTTGGAGGCTGTTTTCGAAGTTTTGACGGCTGTTTTAAGGTTCTGCTACTGATTTCGGATAAACAGCAAGCTTTTCGGATCATCTCGGATAGAAATCCTGCTTCTCGGATCATCTCGGATCAAGAAACTTGGATTTCGGATCATCTCGGATTAAGAAACTTGCATTTCGGACCACAAAAACTTGCATCTCGGATCATACTGAAGGATCTCGGATCATCTTGGATTAGAAGGTGCTCATCTCGGATCAGAAGTTGGGCATCTCGGACCATCACTGACCATCTCGGATAAAAAAGAGTTCATCTCGGATCATTCCTGACCATTCCGGATAACCATCTCGAACTTAAGACCATTTCGGACCATCTCGGATTAAGGGGTGGAATTTTATTTGGCTGACGTAGGAAAATCTTCACTGTTTCGTGTTTAGAAAATTATCCGTAGCTCATCTCAGGAAATCGTTTGCACCGTTGGACTCCTTGGATTTTTAGGACAAAAAAAAGGTCTTTGACATTATATATCATTAGAATCGTAATTTCGAGACGAATCTATCGGTATAATTTTGTAAAAACAGTTTTCGGAAAAATTTTGTACTGTTTTACCAGTCCGTTACGGTAAAATGTCAAACATGTCTAATTTGAACGAACTCTTGAGAATGGAGCATGAGGTTGGCACTACCAACAAACCGCCTAAGATGATGAAGGTGGAAAATTATCTGACATGGAAGGACAGGTTTCAATCATTCATTGAATATTAGGACACACGCATGTGGATCTGTATTATAGATGGGTACACAAACCCAACACACGATTTTGAGGGCAGACTACGTGTCACAGCCTACGTGAACATGCAAGAGGCTGATAAAAAGATGTATGAGGCTGAAAAGAGAGCCTTGGCTGCAATAAAAATGTCCTTACCTGATGGCATCAAGCATACCTTTAAGAAGTACACTACTTCAAAGGAAATGTGGGATGCATTAGAAAAAAGATATGATGTTAATGCCGATGTCAACAAGAACAAAGTTGATCTACTGAAGATGCAGTTCGCTGTATTCAAGTATATGAAAAATGAGTCACTTGAGGACATTATCACGCGATACTATCATCTGATGTCAGAAATGGACAATTATGATATAGATTGCTATTCTAACATAGAGAAAAATGACAAGCTGCTCGATGCTTTACCTGCTAAATGGGATATCTACACTCTCATGATCAAGGGAGAAGTAGATTATGAGACAAAGGAACTGGAAGAAGTAGTTGGAAAGCTGAGAGCTTATGAGCTCAATATGAAGAAGAAGGAAACTGGATATGATCAGTGTCACACCCCGACCACGTAAAACAACAAATCGTGGCGGAAACGTCGGGGAGTGTTGTAACAGAATCATTGTTTCATAACACATGGAAATTTGAAATTTTGTTTTATTGATTAAAAGAGTTACAATGTCTTAACAACAAGGAAGCATAACATAAATAACTAGTCTTGCATCTTTTATTGTCACTAAGGCCCAAGTCCGCCTAAGTGTATCTTGATCAATCCTATGCATCATTTCCTGAAACACATGTGAAAATAGGTACGTCAGCATAAAAATGCCTGTGATATACATAGGTTTTTTTTGATTTAGGATTCATGACTTGTAAGTTTAAAGAAAAGGTTTAACAAAAGTAGTCATGAACCTTGAAAAATGTTTTTGTTTTATAAATCATATAAAAATCGATAAGGAAACAGATGATATAAAAGAGATATGTATGGTTAAGTAAATAACCAAGTAAAAATGAATTTGTATAAAATGTGTTGTTTGTAAAACAATGTTTTGTAAAGATATGTTAATTGTGTAAAATGTAATATGTCAAAATTGAAATGATTTAAATAACGCTACGATATGTAACATCATAAAAACACTTATATATAGGAAGTACCAGCGGCGTATCCACCATGCTTTTATCATATTACACACATATCGTTACTTAAATCACTTACCCAAACAAACTACCAATGTAAAAATGTTCATGTATAACTAAATGTAATGTTTTAAACAAATGTTGAAATGTTATTGTGTAAACAAATGTAATGTAGAGTGAATAAAAAGCCTTTATTGATTAAAAGCATTTACTCGACCCTATAAGAAATAAATGTACAAAACAATGCAATTGATAAATTATAATCAAAATTTATGTTTTATAAAATAATGCATGCTTTACTGATACAAACATCTATGCGGTGTTGTGAAAATGCATACATTCAAGCCTTGAGACTGTGGCGATAAACCCTTAAACGAATTAAAGGTTTATCTGAGTAATGTATATCGAATTGGGTCATTCCTTTCATCCAAACATACCTAGGATGTCAGGAACGGGAGTTGTCAATTCCTATGGTACCACTACCTACTAATGAACGGCGTAGCTAATGTTAATGAATGTATTTTTGAGCCATTTAAACAAACCAAATGTCATACCAAAATGTAAGCATGTTTTATGAAAATATTGTACTAAGTATGCAACAAATGGACATACATAGCATGAAATGTAAATGAAAATAATGTACTAAGTATGCACTAAATGGACATACATAGCATGAAATGTAAATGAAAATAATGTACTAAGTAGGCTCTAAATGGACATACATAGCATGAAATGTAAATGAAAATAATGTACTAAGTATGCACTAAATGGACATACATAGCATGAAATGTAATGTAAAACGATGTACTAAGTATGCACTAAATGGACATACATAGCAAAAACATAATGAAATCATGTACTAATAGTGTACTAATGAACATAGCAAGTATATGATATGAAAAACATGGAAAGCATGAAAGTAACAAGTAGGCACATGTGTTTCACCCCAAAACGTTTGAGAAATAGTAAAAGAGGGGACTATGTACTCACTTGAGGGTGCTTAGAAGTCTTGAACAACAACCAAGCAAAGCTAGAGGGATCACGGAAATCAAACGGCACCTAATATAGATAACTATGTAAATAGACGGACCTAAATCGGAAGATCGGATCGAATGAGGTTTCGTAAACCAAATGAGTATAGGAAATCATGTAATATGGTTTAACAAAGCCTACATTCTAAAAAAAAACCTATTCTAAGTGCTTACGACCCATTACGACCCGTTTAGGTAGCTTACGCTACTTTAACGCGTCGGTTGCGTGAAACGTGTTCGGACTACCTAATTAGTCCTATGACAAGTATTATATGCCTTATCATGTCTAATAATGTTACCTAATCAGTTTAGATGTAAAAATTTTGGTTACATATGCTTAAAATGAATTTATGCGTAAAAAGGGCATTTTGGTAATTTTCCTAAGGCATATAAACTACTTATCATACAACTAACTAAACGAAGTGACCATAAGGTATAACCTCGGAAGGTTATTCCCTATACAACTATGGTCACCTAATGTGTTTGGTCGGATCCTAATGATCGACCAAACGGGTCGGGTTCGAAAGTCTAAGCGGTTGATAAGACCGCTTGACTTACGACTCTATACAAGCACTATACTAAAAGTGACGAGCTAAACATGTTAAAACATGTTTAGTTAAGTTAGAAAACAGGTTTTGATATCAAAACAAAGGGTTTTGATACCCAAGAGTAGTTTGGTTACAAAATACGCATGAATACGTATTTTGGCCGAAACTACGACTCGTCACTACGCCTAATCAATGTGGTAATCAGTAGGTTTAGTCACACGGGACTAAAACCATCATGATTACGCTCACGTTGCGAAGTTCAACGAACTTTGTGTTGACCAACTCGTGGTCAAAGCAGAAAGTCAAACACTGTTTGACTTTCGTGCTAAAAACGCATAAAAAGCACGAAAGAGACTTACAAAGGGTCCAAGCTAGGAAGTTTTGATTCAAACAACTCAGGTATGAAGTAATAACTTCAACTTAGAGCTGATTGAACCAAAGTGTGAGTTGAAATGAAGTGAAGGCATGGGTTTATATAGGATTCGGTAAACCGTTAGGATCGTTCCTCGCATTTCGTGCTTTGATCTTGGCCCTCCACTTGGGCTCATGGTTTTCAAAACCATGGGAATGTTTAAAACCAGCAAATTTGAGCCCATAGCATCCAAAACCAGCCATTAAAACCATCAACACTTCAAAATTGGACTAGGTTCATTGAATCTGGTCAGAAATTTCAAAAATGGTCCCTGCACTTGTAAAACTTGATTTTTGGCACTTTTAAGCCCCGTTAACCCCATTTCAAGGCTCTAAAATAAATTTAAAGTACAGGAAACTTAAAATATGCTCAAAAACATCTCGGATGTCGGTTCGTTTGGTCGTACGGTTACGTTGTTCGGTTAATTACGACGGAAATCGTAATGAACGCAAAAACGATCCAAATTACGCGACGAATGAAATTTTATCATGCCAATCACTAAAATAAAATATTTTAATGATTACATAAATTTTTGGATGTCCGGATATATTCAGGACGTGAGATATGCGCGAAAATGCAAACTTATGCAATTTTGACGCTTTTAGCCTCTATTGATCAAATAAGTTCATTTTAGCATACCGAACCCCTCAAAGCCTATTTCTAAGCTATGTAAAGGATATTTAGGGTATGTTTAACTTATGATCAAGTTCCGGAATGTTCGTTACAGTACGAATCGGCATACTTTCACAGTTTGTCAAAATTAGTCCTTGTAAGCGAATAAACTTGATTTCGACACACCAAACCATCCAAAACTTATTTCTAAGTTATGTAAAGGTTATTTAAGGTATGTTAAACCTATGTCACTATTCTGGAGTGTTTGTTGCATTAAACTGATTATATTTACGCATCAGATCGCGTATAATCTTCCAGAAAGCGATTTATAGCTCGAAATCGAACAAGAATTGATATGTGCAAACGATACACATATTTATACAAATTCCAAGTATGAAATACAATATTTCATTGGTTTGGTATTCGTATGATGGTTGAAGTGACACGGGTGTCACAGTCTCCCCTACTTTAGGAAATTTCGTCCCGAAATTTAATTTTAGAGGAAACTTGTGAAGACAACTGTGATGGTTTCGCTTTCGAATGAATCCCTCGAACCCTAAGTAAAACTCTGGGCCATGTTTGGATTCTTAGCGAAATTGTCAACCGTCAAAGTGAAGTCCTTGTAGTAACAAAACATGGAGTTTTGAACTACGGACATAAGAATGTTCCTTATGAAAACTATCATAGGAAACTTGTGTGTGCTCGAAATCAGAGTCAGAGAGTGTAAGATAAAATGACATTGGTCAAGGTCCAGGACTTCTAGTAACTTAAATAACGCTACGTTCACAATGTAATAAGGAACACTTATATACAAGTATATAAAGCGTTATTGGTGCGTCCACCGTACCTTCATTACATTGTTCACGTTTCATTATTGTTGCCACTATAGGTTCTTACACATGATAAATCTTACTGGGGATCTAGTGCACTGAATTTCATAATTATGTACGCGTCCATAATTACGTAATTCCTTGCATAGTCCGCATAGTGCATTTTATAATGTGTAGGGGAAAACCAAATGAACAGACTTGTGATGAGCGTGACTAGACCACCATAGGGTCCTTTTAATTAAATCGATAAATGATTTAAATAGACTACCAAGGAGTCTTTTCAGCTACATCATCACATGCCATTCTTAACCAGATTCTGAATCAATCTTTTGACTTAGACCACTCAAGGGGTCTCTTTGAATTTTGGAATGGTACTATATAATCCAAGGGTCTTAACTATTACGTAGAAGCCCATTAAGGATTTAGGGTAGTACCTTTGGATATCCTACTGCGAATCCCTCACATGAAGATATGGAAGATTCTACGAGGATTTGGATAATGAAAACAAAAACACAAAAGAAAAATACATAACACATAATCACAAAATTGTTTATCTTGATCTTTAATTTGTTATCATTTTGTTAATTTGTTTTGTTAATTGTGCACATGTATTTAAAGCACACCGGGTATCCAATTCGTGGATTTTGATTGGCACTTTAAATATTTCCAAGAATCTAACTATAAAGATAGGAAGATCTTAAAAAGAAAATTCGATTTCGATTATAAGGAATCGAAATGTTCGAATTAAGGCATACAAGGAATCCAATGAAGGACTCTGATTTGAATGATAATCATCCATAAGGATCTAATTGTGAAGGTAAGAAGGTCCTATATGGATTTTGTGGTTTGAAAAGTGGGAGGCGTTTTAGAACTTTGCACTAGACGTGCTTAAGTCGGAATATGAGGTAAAATGCTCATGAAGTTGAGGCGCTAGATATGCCAAGGCGACATATGAAGCAGAGTTTGAAGGTTAAGTCAATGTATGGGCAAAATGTTTTTGAAAACTATGCATGGGGTTCTTTTTGAAATGTGTTTAATGTTTTTGAAACCTTGCATAATACTTTTGAAATCTTAAAGTATGTGTATTAGGTAAGTATATTTACAAAATGTTTTAAAATCATGCGAGATGAGATTTTGAAATTATGTATAAGGTTTTTGAAAACATGAATGATGCTTTTGAAATCACGCACTTGATATATTAAGTAGATATACTGTGTTAAAAATGTTTTCAAACTATATGGAACATTTTGAAATCATGAAGGTTGTTTTGAAAACTTATGCTATGCATGTTGTTATGAAAATCAGAATGTAATGGGTATGAGATTGAAAATATCCTTAGTTATCTAACCAAGGATTCAAAGGCACAGATGTGCAAAAAGCACGATTACTCATAATGTCACTTTATTTCCTGTACTTCGTCTCTTAGAATGAAACGAGTACTTAAAATTTTCGAGGAAATCATGAGTGATCACATGAAAGGGGGAATCACAAGAGTAGTTTGTAAAGAACATAGTTCCTTAATGTAGGTATTATAGGGAAATGCCATACACACATGTAACTACACTTGTACATCAGAATTGTGAACAACAATTTACTTATAAATAAAACAGATCGTTTCAAGGTTCAACAAAAGACAGAAGATTCAAATTATTTAAAGTAGCAGCTTCTTCTAAACAGCCAAATGCTCATCCGTGGGTTGGATTTGCATTGACAATCTTTGGGCATTTGTTCTTGAAATAGCTCGTCTCGCCGTAGTTGTACCAAGTACCAGACGGTAAACGAGCTTGAGCAGGGTTGACTTGGGGTTGGTTTGGATCACCTTGGATCGGGTTGAATTGACAAGCATTTGCCAGGTGACCGAGTCATCCACATGATGCACACAGACGACACTGCAGGTAAGCTTGGTGAGGTGCATTACATTTGTTGCACATCAGTGCAGTACCGGCATAAGGTTTCCTGACAGGAGATTGAGCAACAGCAAGATTTGCAACAACTTTGTCTTGAATAGCAAAGCGGCATATGTCAACCAAATGTCCCCATCGTCCACAATGGGTACATTTGAAGCAGGGTATCTGATTTGGGTGATGACGGTTGCATCGATTGCACCAAGGAGCACTTCCCAAGTACGGTTTCTTAGCTTGCGGTGCTGTCACTTGGCTAGGTCCTGCCTGATTTGGTGCAACGATTGGAGGATTCTTTGAGGCTTTACGCTTCCTTGACCTCTTCAAAGGCTTGGCTTCTGCTTCTTTTGATGCTTCTCGAGTGGCTTCATTATTGAGACGAGACATGGCGATACCTAAATCCACAGACTTCAGGAATACTTCACCTATTCGCTGGGCAAATTTGGCAGTTTGCTCGGACATTTGAGTGTCGCTGCGATGAAGAGACATTCTGGAGGAAGTGAAAGACATAGGAGGAAACAAGTGAAATGTTATTGGATAATCAAAACAGAATGGCAATGCATAAAATTGCGATCATTTATTTGTTACTTAAGGCAAACAAATGGGACGGTGACAAATCAAAGTAGACGGGTCATATTAATGTATCACTGAAGACATGCTTGCCTATAAGTGAACACTCACCCTAAGAGTTCCCAGGTAAAAGTGACTGGTCCGATACTGCGGATTTATACGAACACTCTAGCCATAGACAAAAAACTCAGAGTACAGGCATTCACCCTTCCAGTTTGCACGTGTTCACATTATAAGACCCAAACTTTGACGAGATTTTGAAAACTTAGAGGGTTCAAAACCTAGTAATTAATCATCCTAGAACAGATGAATGGTTTTCAAAGCGGATTCGAAATTTGTGTTCTTGTTGTGGTTGTACCCTAAGGATAGGTGACGATATTGTTTTATGACTAAACGCAAGTAAACTAGCGTTAGGGTCCTAGGAAGGTTATAGACTAGGTCAAAGCATTACTAATAACCAAATTCCCTATAACCATGAGCTCTGATACCAACTTTTCTGTCACACCCCGACCACGTAAAACAACAAATCGTGGCGGAAACGTCGGGGAGTGTTGTAACAGAATCATTGTTTCATAACACATGGAAATTTGAAATTTTGTTTTATTGATTAAAAGAGTTACAATGTCTTAACAATAAGAAAGCATAACATAATTAACTAGTCTTGCATCTTTTATTGTCACTAAGGCCCAAGTCCGCCTAAGTGTAACTTGATCAATCCTATGCATCATTTCCTGAAACACATGTGAAAATAGGTACGTCAGCATAAAAATGCATGTGAGATACATAGGTTTTATTGATTTAGGATTCATGACTTGTAAGTTTAAAGAAAAGGTTTAACAAAAGTAGTCATGAACCTTGAAAAATGTTTTTGTTTTATAAATCATATAAAAATCGATAAGGAAGCAGATGATATAAAAGAGATATGTATGGTTAAGTAAATAACTAAGTAAAAATGAATTTGTATAAAATGTGTTGTTTGTAAAACAATGTTTTGTAAAGATATGTTAATTGTGTAAAATGTAATATGTCAAAATTGAAATGATTTAAATAACGCTACGATATGTAATATCATAAAAGTACTTATATATAGGAAGTACCAGCGGCGTATCCACCATGCTTTTATCATATTACACACATCTCGTTACTTAAATCACTTACCCAAACAAACCACCAATGTAAAAATTTTCATGTATAACTAAATGTAATGTTTTAAACAAATGTTGAAATGTTATTGTGTAAACAAATGTAATGTAGAGTGAATAAAAAGCCTTTATTGATTAAAAGCATTTACTCGACCCTATAAGAAAGAAATGTACAAAACAATGCAATTGATATTTTATAATCAAAATTTATGTTTTGTAAAATAATGCATGCTTTACTGATACAAAAATCTATGCGGTGTTGTGAAAATGCATACATTCAAGCCTTGAGACTGTGGCGATAAAACCTTAAACGAATTAAAGGTTTATCTGAGTTATGTATATCGAATTCGGTCATTCCTTTCATCCAAACATACTTAGGATGTCAGGAACGGGAGTTGTCAATTCGTATGGTACCACTACCTACTAACGAACGCGTAGCTAATGTTAATGAATGTATTTTTGAGCCATTTAAACAAACCAAATGTCATACCAAAATGTAAGCATGTTTTATGAAAATAATGTACTAAGTATGCAACAAATGGACATACATAGCATGAAATGTAAATGAAAATAATGTACTAAGTATGCACTAAATGGACATACATAGCATGAAATGTAAATGAAAATAATGTACTAAGTATGCACTAAATGGACATACATAGCATAAAATGTAATGTAAAACGATGTACTAAGTATGCACTAAATGGACATACATAGCAAAAACATAATGAAATCATGTACTAATAGTGTACTAATGAACATAGCAAGTATATGATATGAAAAACATGGAGAGCATGAAAGTAACAAGTAGGCACATGTGTTTCACCCCAAAACGTTTGAGAAATAGTAAAAGAGGGGACTATGTACTCACTTGAGGGTGCTTAGAAGTCTTGAACAACAACCAAGCAAAGCTAGAGGGATCAGGAAATCAAACGGCACCTAATATAGATAACTATGTAAATAGACGGGCCTAAATCGGAAGATCGGATAGAATGAGGTTTCGTAAACCAAATTAGTATAGGAACTCATGTAATATGGTTTAACAAAGCCTACATTCTAAAACGAAACCTATCCTAAGTGCTTACGACCCATTACGACCCGTTTAGGTAGCTTACGCTACTTTAATGCGTCGGTTGCATGAAACGCGTTCGGACTGCCTAATTAGTCCTATGACAAGTATTATAAGCCTTATCATGTCTAATAATGTTACCTAATCAGTTTAGATGTAAAAAATTTAGGTTACATATGCTTAAAATGAATTTATGCGTAAAAAGGGCATTTTGGTAATTTTCCTAAGGCATATAAACTACTTATCATACAACTAACTAAACGAAGTGACCATAAGGTATATCCTCGAAAGGTTATTCCCTATACAAGTATGGTCACCTAATGTGTTTGGTCGGATCCTAATGATCAACCAAACGGGTCGGGTTCGAAAGTCTAAGCGGTTGATAAGACCGCTTGACTTACGACTCTATACAAGCACTATACTAAAAGTGACGAGCTAAACATGTTAAAACATGTTTAGTTAAGTTAGAAAATAGGTTTTGATATCAAAACAAAGGGTTTTGATACCCAAGAGTAGTTTGGTTACAAAATACGCATGAATACGCATTTTGACCGAAACTACGACTCGTCACTACACCTAATCAACGTGGTAATCAATAGGTTTAGTCACACGGGACTAAAACCATCATGATTACGTTCACATTGCGAAGTTCAACGAACTTCATGTTGACCAACTCGTGGTCAAAGCAGAAAGTCAAACACTGTTTGACTTTCGTGCTAAAAACGCATAAAAAGCACGAAAGAGACTTACAAAGGGTCCAAGCTTGGAAGTTTTGATTCAAACAACTCAGGTATGAAGTAATAACTTCAACTTAGAGCTGATTGAACCAAAGTGTGAGTTGAAATGAAGTGAAGGCATGGGTTTATATAGGATTCGGTAAACCGTTAGGATCGTTCCTCGCATTTCGTGCTTTGATCTTGGCCCTCCACTTGGGCTCATGGTTTTCAAAACCATGGGAATGTTTAAAACCAACAAATTTGAGCCCATAGCATCCAAAACCAGCCATTAAAACCATCAACACTTCAAAATTGGACTAGGTTCATTGAATCTGGTCAGAAATTTCAAAAATGGTCCCTGCACTTGTAAAACTTGATTTTTGGCACTTTTAAGCCCCGTTAACCCCATTTCAAGGCTCTAAAATAAATTTAAAGTATATGGAACTTAAAATATGCTCAAAAACATCTCGGATGTCGGTTCGTTTGGTCGTACGGTTGCGTTGTTCGGTTAATTACGACGGAAATCGTAATGAACGCAAAAACGATCCAAATTACGCGACGAATGAAATTTTATCATGCCAATCACTAAAATAAGATATTTTAATGATTACATAAATTTTTGGATGTCCGGATATATTCAGGACGCAAGATATGCGCGAAAATGCAAACTTATGCACTTTTGACGCTTTTAGCCTCTATTGATCAAATAAGTTCATTTTAGCATACCGAACCCCTCAAAGCCTATTTCTAAGCTATGTAAAGGATATTTAGGGTATGTTTAACTTATGATCAAGTTCTGGAATGTTCGTTACAGTATGAATCGGCATACTTTCATAGTTTGTCGAAATTAGTCCCTGTAAGCGAATAAACTTGATTTCGACACACCAAACCATCCAAAACTTATTTCTAAGTTATGTAAAGGTTATTTAAGGTATGTTAAGCCTATGTCACTGTTCCGGAGTGTTTGTTGCATTAAACTGATTATATTTACGCATCAGATCGCATATAATCTTCAAGAAAGCGAGTTAAAGCTCGAAATCGAACAAGAATTGATATGTGCAAACGATACACATATTTATACAAATTCCAAGTATGAAATACAATATTTCATTGGTTTGGTATTCGTATGATGGTTGAAGTGACACGGGTGT
The DNA here is from genome assembly GCA_030545235.1 of Helianthus tuberosus. Lineage (NCBI taxonomy): Eukaryota > Viridiplantae > Streptophyta > Magnoliopsida > Asterales > Asteraceae > Helianthus > Helianthus tuberosus. Next base: position 104,088,156 of record CM060431.1, on the reverse strand, counting down.
CACAATCAGGTTCAAGATCCAGTGATTTACAATGGACTTACATCTTCTTCGTCTCACAACCCTTCTAGCGACTCTGCTACTGCTTTTCTTTCGTGTGAGAATGAGCAGGTTACTGTAAATGAAGATGGTGATGTGTGTTTCGTAGCTGCTTCAGGAGGATCATCAGGAGCTAAAAGAACATCATCTACTAATTAGAGTAGCAGCACTAAGTCAATGCCTATGAGTGTGAAGTCTGCAGAAGAACATCTTGCTCTACTTGCTTCATTTGTTGCTTCATATGAGAACTACATTCAGGGAAAGATATCTGATCCTGCCACTTTAGATGAAGATTATGATCAGATTGACCCTGATGACTTAGAGGAGATGGATCTACAAATGGCAAATTCAAGAGGTTCATGAATATGACAGGAAGGAAGTTTATAGGGAAAAGCGTTGGTTTTGACAAGACCAAAGTAAGGTGCTTTAACTGTCAAAGTTATGGACATTTTGCTCGGGAATGTCAAAAACAAAAACAGGAGACTTCGAGTCAGAGTTCAAACAATAGGAATGCAACAAACAACACTAACTCAAGGGCTTTGATCTCTACTGCACGAGAGGGATCATATGACTGGAGTGTTCATTTGTAAGATGATGAGAATGTTACTCAAGCATTCATGGCAGAGATAGTGCCCGTTGATGATGCTGAAGCTAACGTGGAAGATGCTGAAGCAAAGGTGGATGCTGAAGTTGAGAGAGAAAGTGAAGCTGAGAAAAATAAGGCTAATCAGACAACTGAAGCTGAAGAGGAAAAGCCGAAGTCTGATCATGAAAACTGAAGCTGAAGAGGAAAAGCCGAAGTCTGCTCTCACGGCCAACCTTGATAAGCCAACAGGAGAGGTACGTTCTAATTCTGTGTGTTTAAGATGTCGTGAATTATAGGGAGAGGTTGACAGGTTGTCAACACAAAACCAAAGCCTGGTAAACGAGATATCAAATATAAAAGAATCAATTTTTTTGCTAAAAGAAATGAGTCGTTATATTTAAAGAAGATAAAAGGTTATGAAGGTGAAATTGAAGCTTTAACCTGCAAATTAAATGAAAAACTTCAAATCATAGACATAGCTCATGATATGATGAGTGAGAAAGCGAAAGAGATTTCTGAAAAATGCAAAGAGTTGTCAGATGCACAACTCAAAATTGTTGAACTTGAAAAGAAAATGAGTCAATTCAGAGATTCTGCCTTTGTAATGAAACATATGATGGGTGGCTTAAAGAAAAGTAATGACAAAACCAGTGTGGGCTTCCATGGTTTCAGTGAAGTTCCACCTCCTGTTAGTCATAACTATTCTTTTTTGCCTGATGAAAATGAGCTCACAGACTTTGTGTCAACATCACCAAGTAGTTCCACATCAAGTCAAGGTGATGTGTCTGAAAATGATGATGCTAGTGTGAAGAAGGAAAATAACAGGGAATCAGTTTTGAAAAAGAAAAACTCACCTCCTAAACAGAAAAAATCAAACTTTTGTTAAAAAGATTACTTTTGTTCAAGGAAGTGACATGAAAAACGAAACCATTGTCATTGAAAACGAATCAAATATAGAGTTTGCAAAAAAATAAAAACATAGAAAAATCTGAAACTAAGCAAACTGAACAAAATCATTCCAAGGCATCATCATCAAATCCAGGATCTAGTTCAAAGACTTCTGTTAAGACGTCTTCGAAAAAGAGATCGTGCTTCAAGTGTCACACCAAGGGACATGTAGCTAACTGCTGTCCTAACAAAAAGATTGAAGCACAAGTAAGTGAGAAACAGAGAGGGAAGTCACCAAAGAAGAGTGGTGATAAAAAGGAGAGAGAGTCTAACTCTCCAAAGAAGTCTGCGCCTAAGCAACCAGAGGGTGTTGCTGTTGGTGTGGATAAGGCTGAAAAAGGAGCTCCACAAGTTCCTCGTTTTCAAAGAAATCAACTAAGATTTCCGCCTGAATCTACATCAGACAGATATGAAAGACCTAGAAGTAGTTCACCAAGAATGAACAATCATAATTCAAATAATTTCAGAAGTCAAGGTCAATATCAAAATCGATACCAAAGTAATGGTGGTCGAACTTTTTATAACAATGGCTTTAGAAATTACAACAATCAAGATTCTTGGAATCAAAACTCAAGGTTTCAAAATCAAAATTTCCAAAGGTCACATAGTCCAAATTATGTGTTTATTATGTCTTGTTTATTATTCAGTTAATGGCGTTTTAATCTATAATGTTATTACGAGACATTTTCTATTTTTAATGGCGTTTTTCTGATTTTTCTGTTCCTCACTGTGTTTTCTCAGACGAAGTTGCTTCCTCGAGTCAAAGGTTTTGCCCCAAAACTGGATTACCATTTATCATTCCTGACGTAAGTGAAGAAATAAAGCCCACAATGGACATGGTATTCACAAGCCTCGATGATTGTTATTCAATGTATGTCAAGTATGCCAAGGAGTGTGGGTTTTCAGTCAGGAAAGGGACTACAAAGAAAAACTCTAAAGGTATGTTACATATTAAGTATTACTTGTGTACGAGAGCTGGTTTATATAAGGACAAGAAGGTTGATACATTGGACCCCAATCAAAAGGAGCAATTAGTGCGATCTAACTTTTCAAAGAGAACTGATTATGGTGCACTGTTAGGTGTAATTTTTGAGCCTGGATCATGGAAGGTATATAAGTTTGTCGAGGAGCACAACCATGATCTTGTTGAACGTCCTGATAAGCATTTTCTTCCAACTGAACGACACCTCACTCAGCTCTAGAAGCATGTTATACACAGCATGTCTAAGTTGAATTTGGGTCCAGTCAAGGCGTTTAATGTTATGAAGACTTGTTTTGGCGGTTTTGAACACGTGGGTGCAAGTAAAGTTGAATTTAAGAATTACAAGAGGCAAATTAACTTGTTTATAGGGGAATATGACGCCGATATGGTTGTGAGACATTTGAATGAAAAAAAAAAACATTCTCATCCTAATTTCTCGTATGATTACTTCACAGACGAAGACAATCGTCTGAAGGGACTTTTTTGGGTGTGACGATCAAGCCAAACGTAATTACCACGTGTTTGGTGATGTGATTTCGTTTGACGCTACGTATCGTTCCAACAAATAAAATTTTATAATTCAACTTCTTCTGTTTTTTTGGCGTTTTATGAGTTACATGCAATGGCGCTTTTATGAGTTTACATGTAATGGCGTTTTATTAGTTTACATGCAATGGCATTTTATTATTGTTTCAGTTCTCATGGCGTTTTCATATGCAGATACGCTATGGTGTTTGTACCATTCACTGGTATAGACAATCATCACTGCAATGTTACATTTGTTGTTGCATTATTGGTGTCGGAAACTCCTGATACGCATATTTGGTTGTTGAGAGTTTTTCTAAAAGTTGTTGGTTCTCAACCAAAAGTTGTTGTCACTGACCAAGATCCAGCAATGAAGAAGGCTATTTCTTTTGTATTTGTTGACACGAGGCCAAAAAACAATATAAGATCGGACAACCAAATCAAACGCCAAAAAAAAAAAAAAACAACGCCACTAAATAAAACTACCATAAACCTCTAATTTTGGTCATGCTAAACTCAATAATGTTTTGCTAAACAAGATGGATAACATTGTTAATCCTTAGTCAAGAAAAATGTCTAACAATATTGTCCATCCCGTTCAGCTAAACTTTATTGAGAACAAACTGAATCTCCATGAAATGACGTTTCTGAAATTTTGTGGTTTTTGTATGTTTTGGCGTTATATTAAGGATTTTGCCCATTACATCAAGCGAAAGTTTACTGAGAAAATAGTGTATCTCAAGGAAACATGGATTGGAATCTTTGATATTTGGATTTTTTGGCGTTTCTAAGATGAATAGTATAGAGGAAAATATGGTATTTGGGGTTTTGGTGTGGTTATTAGTAAGTCTGAGAAGTTGTTTATATAGGAAGATTTTGGCGCGTATTTTAGGCGCGATTTTTATTATAGTAAATGCTAGTAATTAAGTTCCGTCATTTCAGTACTGTTTGTTCAACTTTATCGGTTAAAAACAAAGTTTGGTGTTTTATATCTAATGGCGTTTAGATTAGGATGAAGTGTGCTATGTGGGTGAAGGCAGGATTTTAATGGCGTTTTTATTCATGAGTTTGGCGTTTTGTGTTGAGAAGTCAAAAGACCCTTTTACCCTTAAAGAAGCGCGCCACACTAATAAAAGTGATGTTATTTACGAAAACGCCACCACGTCATCTCGTCCATAGATTGTTTTGATCTGACGATCCATAACCGTTCTCTCCATTCTCACACTTTCCACCGTTTTCTCTAAATCCCGACCCTAAATATATATATATATATATATATATATATATATACTAGTAGGAAACCCGCGCGATGCGACGGCGGCGACAATGTACAACGCGGTGCTAGTTTCCTATTAGTTTATCAATCCACTCGTGTCACAGTATATAGTATTCCTCTTAGTGTTCTTATTCGTAGCATCAGAGTGTAGTATGTCCACTCCATGAGCTTTACAGATCTTGTTAACTAATAAAATAGTAACAAAGATTTAATGCATTATTGTAAGCACAAATTCAAAGTTTTATCTTATTACACAGGTTGAATTATGGAAAATTAATAAGATAGTAGGAATGCCCGCGCGTTGGTGCGGGTACTTATGTTTTTTTAGCGCATGTTGTGTGGCGGGTTTATGCCACAAAAAAAAAAAAAAAAAAAACAACTATAACACCATACCATTAACCGATTTAGGAGGTTTCACAGTTTCAAACCAGACCACAAACACCCAAGTTAAAAAGCAAAATACCATCATTTTGGATCACTAACAAAAAAACAACAGTGCTTAAAGCATGCATCTTTGCCCTGCAACTCCAAACCCAGCATCAACCTAATGTGTTTAAAGTAATAATAATATATTTACAAAATTATTGAGTTTATAAACCACCTAATACTTTTTACAACTTTTGAAAACAAACAACCTAGAAAGAGTAGAGGCCAATAGCAAGCTCATAGTCCCTGATGCATATTAGAGTTTTAATAATCAATCGGCCCATGCCATATACAAGGTGATCCATCTCTAGCCCAATGCAATGATGCATCACATTCTAAAGCCCATACTTACACCTCCATAAAGCTGGTCATCTAACACTTAAACCCAATGCCATCTTAGTCCAATCCACAGGTATGACCCAACTTTTAAAAGCCCATTGTGAACTCCCTCCCCAACCCATACAAGCACCGTACCGCTTGTAGAACTCACAACCAAGGCCCACACAGAACTTGTATAAATGAGAACAAGTTTGCCCAGTCCTTTAACATTAACATAAAAGGCCAGAAATCAATGTTAGATCAGAAAACCAACAATGATTGTGTTTTCCAGGAGCAAATTTAGACAAGTAGTACCATTGAAAGAACTATTTCCATTTTAATGCCTTGAAAAGTACAATAAACTTGGTTAGCCACTTTTTCAGACCTCATGTCAGAAGAAAATATATGTTAAAACAAATTTTAAAATCAAAATCCCATATCCATTACAAAATCCACCTTGGTTGTTGTTAGTTCTTACCATCAGCCAAGTCGCCTCCTGCTCAACCGAAACTTGAAGCTTCTTCCCTTGTGATCTTGCGGTTTTAGTTCACTTCCCATTGAAAGTCGTCCCTTGTTATATCATGAACAGTTTATGCCACAACAGTCCAATCTGATTATCCAATCTTCTACACCTTAATCTCATAATGATATAGGGTTTAGGGTCTTGGGTTTTACCGAAAAAAACATGTTTTTTTTTTTAAAATTAGTGTACACAAATCTAGCCTTGTAGAGATTCAAAAGGATGTTATCTAGAGACTTTTGAGCCTGATCTGAACATCTTCTTCGCAAAGAATTAATGGCTTCATTTGCTTCTTCGGCCCCATTATGTTGTTTCATAACAATCGCTAGATCCTTTAGCACGCTATCAACTCGACCTCCAGCATTAATGGTTACCCAAAACAACAGTATCGGCCTTTCCGCATCCTTCTCAACCAACTACACAACCAATCGAATTGCTCAACAAATCAGTATCAATCCAACAAAATCTTCAAAAACCAAAAATTAGATCCGCATAATTATAATCATACCTGAACAAGTTCAAGGAAGAATCACCAACTGGGACCTTGTGAGTCACATGAATTGACTCGCACCGAGTCAAGTTCAACATGAACAAGTCAGACCGAGTCGAGAGCAAATAAGAAAGAAAACAAATTTTTAGTCAACATGAATTAAATACTTATAAATTTCCTTGATGTCATTTCAATTAGCCGTTAAATGAAAATCCAACCTAGGCATATTAACCACAAGCTTTATTACTTTGAAACATCATCAAAATAAATGTTCTTACATTGTGACCAAATTTGTTGTATTAGCATATGTAGAAGGAATTTCTCCACCAACTCCAACACTATGAATGTAACTCTGACAAAATAAACATACATGAATATAATATTAGATGATTTGATCATTGGTAAGGTAAATCGTGGAGCTCTTTTATAAATTCCACATTTATGCCAATATGGAAACAAGAAAAAGAAGACAAGATTTTCAGAATCGCCATAAAAAATCTATAAACTTGCAACATATTTTATTATGTTAATACTTTTAGTAATCAAGTTGGTTTTAAGCCTGTAATGGCTAACCACATACAAATTGGCTTTTACATTTTCCAGATAACTCATCAAATGATACACATTTAGGATGGTATGACTTCAAGCAATCCCTAAAATAATAAAATATGTTAATATATTTGGATGATCCAAAATATAAACATAACAAAAAATAGAACCAAAAATGTTTCTGCCATGTGATGACGTATCTCAGTATGAGGCTCAACAGATGGGATATATATATACATACATATATATAGGGGACCGCTAAAATGAAAACCACATCTAGTTGTAAGAACCGTGAGAACTACACCGTACGGGACGAGGTGGACCAATTTTTTTTTTTTCATAAACGTAGATGCGCGTATTATAAACACATTTGTAAAAAAAAATTCAAAAAAAAATGTCGTGTGTGTAGTTTTTAGCACCACAAGTTTGCGTTTACGGGTACCGTAAAATTTGTTTAAAATTTACGGTACCTGTAAACACAAACAAAACTACACACACGATATTTTTTTTGAATTTTTTTTTACAAATGTGTTTATAATACATGCATCTACGTTTATGAAAAAATATTTTGGTCCACCTCGCCCCGTACGGTGTAGTTCTCACGGTTCTTACAACTGGAGGTGGTTTTCATTTTAGCGGCCCCCCATATATATATATATATATATATTATGTATATAGTGGAGGGTTCAAATGAGAAGAAATTTTTTGTAAGAATAAAAAAGAACAAATTTCAACCAATAAGAATCATTCATTTTACTTCATTTAATTTTTGTATTTAATATTAGTGTAAGGGTATATTGGTAAACTTAGATAGATCATTAATTGTTAGTCTTCCGTTTTAATAGCTAGTAGATTAAATTTGTAACTTATTTTCAAAAAATATATTTTTTCAAAGAAAAAAACAATTAATTTAAAGTGTAGGATAAATTACGAGGTGTGTAGGATGAATTACGAGTTGTGTAGGATAAATTTCAATATATGTAGGACAAATTTTCAAAACATGTAGGATAAATTTTGATGTGTGTAGACAAAAAAATTAGTGTGAAGGACAATAGTCTTTATGACTAATTAATTAATTAGTCAAAGATAATAATAAATGAGATGTAAGAAAAACTATTTAATATTTTACAATTGTACCCTTTATTCTTTTTCTTCTCAATTTAATTTTCTTCTCAAATGAACCTCCCCCTATATATATATATATATATATATATATATATATATATATATATATATAAAAGATAGGAAAATTCATTTAACTTTCATAGTAAAAGGCCCAAGAATAAGTCTTTAGGGCATATAACAGGGCATAACAATTTTTTCATGGAAGAATGAAAGAATTTTTTTTTCTAAGAAATAGGTTGCTATTTTCTACTTCCAAAAGTATGAAAGAGTATGGTTTCTTTGTAAGGAAAAAAATTGAAAGTATGTTGCTATAATTATACTAAAACTCTTATCTTTTCTCTCTTCTTTCCAATTAAATAATGCTCTTATAAATATGATTACATAAATTCCTATTACATAATTTGCAACTCTATGTCTTAATAACAACATTATTTTCATAATTTGCAACTCTATGTCTTAATAACAACACCAATTTATCAAACCATGAACACAAACCAACGTATTAGCATTATCAACTAAAGCTATCTTTAAAACTCAAGAATGTTGATGATGTTTCATCACAAAATGATAAATCCTCCCCATATATTATGGGCCTGATATTAGTTTGAACTGTAGGTGGAATGTGCGAGGTTCGTACAGTTTCTAACTCTATGGCAACCTCTTTCATTGTTGGCCTGTACCTTCCATTCAGATTTAAGCAACGCATTGCTAGATTAGCTACAGTTAAAAGCTCATCCCTAGTACCTTCTTTAATTACTGCTTCATCAAATATAGACATAACACGCCCCTCTTCCATAGCCAACATAAAGTGTGTAGCTAAACTTCTATGTTCATTGAATCTAGTTAGAGAAATTGGCCTTTCACCGGTTAAGAGTTCAGCTAAAACAACTCCAAAACTATATACATCACTCTTTTCAGTGAACTGGCTAGACTGAAAATACTCAGGATCAAGGTAGCCAAATGTACCTTTGACTAAGGTAGTCAAATGAGTTTTTTCTATTGAGACAAACTTTGAAGTTCCAAAGTCAGAAACTTTGGCTCTGTATTTATCATCTAAAAGTATATTAGTGGTTTTGATGTCTCTATGGTATATTGGAATGGAAGTTGCCGAATGCAAGTAGGCAAGTGCTCCTGCAACCTCTGTAGCCATTTGTAATCTCATGTTCAAAGAAACTCGGAACTCGTCAGTTCCGTTGTGAAGACGATCATACAAGGTACCATTTGGAATGAATTCAGAAACGAGCAAAGGGACCTCCGTCTCTAAGCAACACCCCAGTAGTTTGACCACGTTCCTATGATTAACTTGGGAAAGAATGACCACCTCATTGATGAAGTGTTTTAGCTGGCTCTCATCAACACCTTTTGATTTCTTGATTGCTACAATTCTTCCATCCACTAACATCCCTTTGAATACCGTACCTTGGCCTCCTCGACCTAAAATTCTGTTCTCATTGAAGTTGTCTGTGGCCTTCTCCAACTCATGTGATGTGAAAAGTAAGGTTTTACCAACTAAAGACTGGTCAGCTTCTTCTTGTTGTTTTAAAAGTAAACCACCATTTCGTTTAAAGAACCTCTTTCGTTGTCTGCTTTCTTTTGTTTTCATCATCCATTTGTACAATACATAACTGGTTGCCACCACAAAAAATATACCCATGCTTATACTAACACCTAATCAAGGCCAAAACAAATGACAAGTTTGTAACTTTGAAAAGAAGTTGTATATACAAACTAGAGTCAATTTATAGGGATAGAGATGACATTACCTAGAATAACTGCCATGGATGATTTGCTTCTAAGGCTTCTAGAAAATTGGTCGTATGGTCCACAAGTGAAGTTTCTTACTTTAGTAACTGAGCCAACACCATCATATATTATATCATAGTTACATGATGAAGAAGGGCAACTTGCACAATCTTCAATTACTAAACACACATCATATAAGAGGGTTTGTGTAAGAACCTAATACAAATAAAATAAATTAATAACACAAATATACATAGGTAGATAAGATGCTGTCTAATACCTTCACATCCATCAAATAAATAAGGATTTCCTTTGTAACCCATATGTCGCACACATCTCCGTGACTCCACTGAAGTACCATTACCTGTATTCAGTTCTATATTTATAGGGTCCGCTGCTCCTCGACAACAATTTAGTGTGGTACTGTGCGGAAGGATCCACATAAGTGATATAGGAACAAAAGAGTCGTTAGCCGCAACAGAAAAGCTTCCTCTCGCATATGCAAACCCATCCACCAAGAAGGCATACCCACAACGTCCATCTACACCCAAACCCATGAGATTTATACTGTATGAATTAAGATAATGAGGAATTGTCGTTTGGCAACAACTAACTCCAAAACAGTTGCTTCTTTCGCCAAAAGTCTCATTCAGACAAAAAGTGGAACACCCGGTGAGCGCGTTCTCACTATCCATCATAACAGCGTTACCACACCCCTCAAAAACAAATATGTTGTGATATCTGCAAAACAGAAAGGGAGTCTTACTAAGATTGATGCTCATAATCTGACTGCCATTTCGAACTGGGTTTTGGCAATCAGAGATCCTTGGTGTAGGCGTACTAACAACGACTGTTTGATTTTCCAAGTGTACACCCAAGACTTCCAGGTGGTTGAGTGCAGGTAGATATGGGGTCGAGGAGTTGCAATCAACAATATACCATGGGTTGATAGAACAACCCGCACCAATCCCAAACGGGTATGGAATTGTCACATCCCCACATGTATCATTGCACCCTTGCTTTGCGTACTTTTGGTTTGCAATTGATATTGCTGTTAAAGAAAGGAAAATGAGTAAATGGCAAGCTTGGAATAACTTCATATTTATGTGAACTAGTGATAGCAGAAAATCTAATGGGTGTTTCATGTTTATAACGAGGGACATGACTGATCTAGAGACCCACTAGTCCATGCGGTGTTAGAAAAGTAAAAACTTAAATTTCTCTACATTAAGACAAATATGTTGACTTGGTCCTCCTCGTTTCATTTAATGTATAATACAGTATATGTAGGTCCTTATTAGACAAATGTCTAATAGCACATTAATTGTATATTTGTATGTGTTAGACATCCCCATGTGAGGTCTTGGTTCCATATTATGTCGGTATATGAAAATGCGGTAAACATTAAAACATTTTGTACGTTATGGGTAGTCTTCTAAATCTTCTAAATAAAAAAAAGTGTACAAAGAGATAATGGATCGCAAAATATAACACAATGCCAAAAAATTCAACACAATGAGTCGCAATCAACGATGTTATAACAACCCACCTAAAACTCCTTAGAACACCCTAAATGTTCCTATTATACCCTGTATACGCGTTAAAGGGCCTAAATAACATTTATATTCATAAAAATCAAATAAAAACAACTATATGGGGTTGTCGCGGGCCGCGACCCGGTCACCCAAGTCCGTCGCGGGGCGCGACGTAGTGACACCAGGCGACACCCTGGTCCGCCAGGTGTCCGGTTACGTGTGGAAGTTACTAGTTTGACTCAACAAAGCTAGAGCCTAGCCAGCCTACCTCGCGGGCCGCGAAGGCCGACTCCAGAACTCTCGCGGGGCGCGAGCCGCCTTCGGTCAGACTATAAATAGAGGCCTTCGGCCTCATTTGCAAACCGTTCTGTCACACCCTCAGAACCACGTGCGGAGTATTACCGCGAGGCGTGCGACTGACCAGGATCCAACCACCAATTATACTGAGCATTCAATTAAAATTAGTAATAATGTTCACCAACCACAGGGGTTAGTAAATATCATAATTAAAGTTCAAAAGTTTTAAGTTCAAATAGCAGTTTAAGTAAGTAGCGGAAGCACAGGCAACACAATTCAAACAAAGTTCATAGTTTAAGTTTATTATAGAACCCAACACACGGGTTAAGACGACCACTACACATCCCCAAGCTGCAAGCTCCTGAGTCACTTGGTACCTGCAAAGCATGCAGTAGGGTATCAACATAATGTTGGCGAGTTCACGAGTTTGTCCAGTTTTTAATTCCAAAAACTTGTTTCAACAGTTAATTTACTCATTTATACCATGCCAAGGGGAGCTACCCCTTAAGTAAGCTACTAAACTGGTTTTACAATACTGAATACTATGCGACCGTACGTTTCCGTAGAGTGCCCCGTTTGTCAATGTTCTATCATCATTGACGGTTTGCCAGAGTCTATTAGTTCACTCCCGATCCCATACGCGGGCACGGTGTGAGGCTGGTGAGACCTAAATAGCGCTATCAACTAATAACCCGTTCGCCTGGCCCCGACGACTAATCGGTATTAAGTAGTAGGGACTTGAGTGATAGAGTTTCGTTTGGTATTGCTTGTTGCATCCAATATAAATAGTAATTAACTAAGGGTCCCGCATAAGGGGAGAAAAGTAGGTTTGTATCCCTTACAAGGGGATAGCGTTGTTTTAAGTTCCGTTTCCCAACCACCGGGAACGCATGCTTTAAAAGTTGTGAACTCACCTTGGGTTGCTCTGCAGATTGGTTTACTTGGTCAAGCACGCTGATCACCACGTCCTAACATGGTTACCAGTATGGGTCAGGTTTGGGTACAGAGAGGTCACGTATACTTTACACATAACTAAAACATAGCATGCATAACAATTATCCATTAAGTTATTGGGCCGGTTCTAATCCTTAAACAGTTAATCAGCAGTTAGCACATAGTCTAGTTAAATATGCAGCCCAAACATGACCAGACACATTGGCCCAATAACTAAGGCATGCAGCCCAGTCGAGACCAGGTTGTCTCGACTCGAAAGCACGAGGTCTCGAGTCGCAACCAGCGGGTCTCGAATAGTGATTGTCTAACTCGAAATCATGCAGGTCTCGAGTCCCATCTCGAGTACAGATCTGGGGGTCTCGACTCGAGAACATGCCCATCTCGAGTTCCTGAAGCTTGACTGTTGATCTCGAGTTGTTGATTCATGGTCTCGACTCGCAATCACTGCGGTCTCGAGTTGTCAGTTAGATGGTCTCGAGTCAAGACCGGGGGGTCTCGAGTTGCACACCTGATCGACAGAATCCTTCTAGAACACCTGCCAGCACTTGTACTATCCAACAGAATTGCAAGATCATTATCTTATGTACAAACCAATCAAATATCACAAACATGTTTCCTTGTCTAATTCTTAATCAAAACAGATCAAACACAACAATTTCAAATATTCATATCATATTCAACATGTTCTTCACCGTTTCATCCATTTATATATTCCATGCCTATCATTCATCCTAATGGACTAAATCCCCTTATTCTAATACTAAAACAGATCAATCTTTACATACACAACCTAGTTACTTTATGAGGAACATGATAATCAATCATCATAACACACTTTCACTCATATAAAATCATATCAAGCAAGTTTCATATCAACATGACAAGGAATCATCAAGGCATCATGGTTCATACATCCCTTTTTTTTTTAACAATCAAAACCGAAAATAACTATTATGCTACACATTCATTTCCATAACACAAAATCTATCATTAAGCTAATCACATTAATCATCTAGTCACTTTAACTCACCTATCCTCTTAGAACATGTTTATCACTCATCAAGCACACATTTTTGTCATACATTGCCAACTATAATGAAAGGAGCAACTAACCGATTCAAGTGTGGGTACAAGGGTGTGAAGTAGTGAAGAATGAAGCTTCCAATCGGTGTGTGCGAGCTGATCCGAGACCTCCGATGGCTGCCGGTTCAAACCCGAGGGGAGGAGAGGAGGTGGTGTTGTTAGGGTTTTAGTGAGAGAAGGTAGGAGAGTGTGGGAGTGAGTGTGAGGGAATGTTTGGGGATTTGGGGTGATGATTGAGTGTCCAAAATAGGAAATGTCGGCTTACGTGGGGTCTTTATACTCGCTATAAGTCGGTGCACCCTAATGGGTTCCGAATTGGCTCAAGGGTGTGTGTGTGGCCCAACCGTTGTGGGCTACTCGAGACAGAGTGGTTTCGAGTCGTATCCTTGGGGTCTCGGCTCACATATATACACGTATATATATATGTATATATATATATATATATATACATAACAAATATATACTAGGATCACATAGCTCAACAAGATAATTCACAAACTTTCATTTAAAATGTACGTACTCATAATGCTAATACAAGAAGGTTGCTCGGGAAAACCTAGAGTGTCACATTATCCCCAAGTTTTAAGAACTTTCATCCCGAAAGTTAAAGTGCAGCCACTGACAAGCTAGTATGAGTGAGAACGTTTCAACGGGGTGTCACATCCTCCCCCCGTTTGTTTGGAATTTCGTCCTGAAATTCTAAGGTAGCTTCAGTGCTGGGAGTTTCGTCTGGGAACAACTAGGGATATTTGCGCTTCATCTGGTCTTCCGCTCCCAAGTAAACTCTGGGCCACGGCGCGAGTTCCAACGTACTCGTACGATAGGTATCTGGCTATGTTTGAGGGTCTTGATCTCTCGATCCGTGATCTCAATCGGTTCCTCAGTAAAGTGTAGTTGTTCGTCAAAAGTTAGCTCCTTGAAAGGAATGATGAGTGTTTCATCTGACAGACACTTCTTCAGATTAGACACGTGGAAGACGTTGTGCACTGCACTTAGTTCTTCAGGCAGATTCAATCTGTAAGCAACCTTACCGATCTTCTCGGTAATTTCGAATGGTCCGACATATCGCGGATTGAGCTTGCCCCGTTTTCCAAAACGAACCACACCCTTCCAGGGTGAGACTTTAAGTAGAACCCGGTCACCGACCTGGAATTCTAGCGGTTTCCTACGCTTATCAGTGTAACTTTTCTGACGGTCACGAGCTGACGCCGTGCGTTGTCTGATTTGGGCAATCCTTTCCGTAGTCTCGACTACAAGTTCCGGGCCAGTAATTTGGCTTTCGCCAACTTCCGCCCAACATAGAGGTGATCGGCATTTACGACCATACAATGCATCAAAGGGTGCTGCCTGAATGCTGGTGTGGTAGTTGTTGTTGTAGGAGAACTCTACCAACGGTAAGTGTCGTTCCCACCCGTTTCCAAAATCAATAACACATGCTCTTAGCGTGTCTTCAAGCGTTTGGATGGTACGTTCCGTTTGACCATCGGTCTGTGGGTGGTAAGCAGTACTCATATCCAGACGTGAGCCAAAAGATCTATGCGTAGCTTGCCATAATTCGGATGTAAAGCGTGGGTCACGATCAGATATGATAGAGATTGGCACTCCATGCCTAGCAACTATTTCCTTCAAGTAGATGGCAGCGAGCTTCAAATACTTATCTGTTTCCTTGATCGCGAGGAAGTGTGCCGACTTGGTTAGGCGGTCCACGATGACCCAAATGGTAACGTTCCCGCTTGGGGATCTAGGTAAGCCCATAACAAAATCCATAGAAATCTGCTCCCATTTCCATGTTGGCAGCTCTGGTTGTTGCAACAAGCCCGACGGCTTATGGTATTCAGCCTTGACCCTGGCACAGGTTAAACATTTGCTAACGTACTTAGCGATGAGAACTTTCATGTTAGGCCACCAATACAAAATCTTGAGATCGTGATACATTTTATAGGCACCAGGATGTATCGAGTAGCGTGACTTGTGTGCTTCGTCCATCACAAGTTCTCGGAGGTTTTCATAAGATGGAATCCAAATGCGACCAGCAACGTAACGAATACCATCGTCCTTGAGTTCCAACCGTTTCTCCATACCCCGTAGGGATTCATCTGGGAGGTTTTCTGCCTTTAGTGCTTCATCCTGAGCATTGCAAATCTGACTAGGGAGGTTCAGGTGGATAGTGAGCTGTAAAGCACGAACGCGCCTAGGTTTGGTTTCCTTCCTGCTGAGGGCGTCGGCCACCACATTGGCATTGCCCGGATGATACTTGATTGCGCATTCGTAGTCGTTAAGGAGTTCTACCCATCTGCGTTGCCTCATGTTCAACTCCTTCTGTTCCAAAATATGCTGGAGACTCTTGTGATCGGTGTAAATTGTGCACTTGGTACCGTACAAGTAATGCCTCCAAATCTTTAGTGCAAAAACGAATGCTCCGAGCTCCAAGTCGTACGTCGTCTAGTTCCTCTCGTGAATCTTGAGCTGTCGAGAGGCATAGGCAATAACTTTCTCGCGTTGCATCAACACGCAACCGAGCCCATGAATAGACGCGTCACAGTAAACCACAAAGTCGTCGGTACCTTCAGGTAATGAGAGAATAGGAGCACTACAGAGGTTATCCTTTAGCTTCTGAAAAGCAGACTCCTGAGCATCATTCCATTTGTAAGCGATACCCTTCTTGGTGAGAGTCGTGAGGGGTTGAGCAATCTTCGAAAATCCCTTGATGAATCTACGATAGTATCCTACCAATCCCAAGAATTGGCGAACTTCGGTCGGCGTCCTAGGTGTAGGCCAATTCTTTATAGAGTCAATCTTAGCTGGATCGACGTGAATTCCGTCCTTATTGACCACGTGCCCAAGGAAGTGGACTTCTCGAAGCAAGAAGTCACACTTTGAGAATTTGGCGTATAGTTGCTCATCGCGATGGAGCTCGAGAATAAGACGCAGGTGTTGTTCATGCTCCTCTTGACTTTTCGAGTAGATCAGGATGTCGTCGATGAACACAATCACAAATTTGTCGAGGTAAGGCTTGCACACTCGGTTCATGAGATCCATAAAAATTGCAGGCGTGTTAGTCATCCCAAAAGGCATGACAAGGAACTCGTAGTGACCATAACGAGTTCTGAACGCAGTTTTGGAGATGTCCTCGTCGCGGACTCTCAGCTGATGATAACCTGATCGCAAATCAATCTTAGAGTAGTAGCTCGATCCTTACAACTGATCGAATAGATCGTCGATACGAGGGAGTGGGCAGCGGTTCTTGATGGTAACCTTGTTCAGCTCACGATAGTCGATGCACATGCGGAATGTGCCATCTTTCTTCTTGACAAAGAGCACTAGTGCTCCCCAGGGTGAAGAACTAGGATGGATAAATCCTTTATCCAAAAGTTCTTGCAGTTGCGTAGAAAGTTCCTTTAGTTCAGCGGGGGCTAGTCGATAAGGCGAACGAGCTATAGGTGCCGCTCCAGGAGTTAGCTCGATTTGAAATTCGACCCGACGGCGAGGAGGGAGTCCAGGTAATTCTTCAGGAAATACCTCAGGATAGTCGCGTACAACTGGAAAATTTTCGATCCTCTTTTCCTTTTCCTGGGTGTCGGTGACAAGTGCTAAGATAGCGGTGTGCCCCTTTCGTAAACACTTCTGGGCTTTTAAGAACGAGATGATGCCTGTGATTTCTCCGCCTTTGTCACCTTGAATGATGAGGGGTTTGTCAGAAGGACGGGGAATACGAACCATTTTCTCTTGACAGAGGATTTCAGCCCGATGTTTGGATAGCCAATCCATACCAATGACGACGTCGAAGCTTCCAAGAACGATAGGGAAAAGATCGATGCTAAAGGACTTACCAGACAATACTAGTTTGCAATCACTTATCACGTGTGAGGCCTCGATGTTTCTACCATTTGCTAACTCGACGGTATGCTTAGAACTCAATATCGTACGTGTACGCTTAAGTTTCTTACTAATACGTAGGGATACATAGCTAGCATCGGCTCCAGAATCAAACAATACAGTAACGTAACGATCATCAAGTAGGAACTTACCCGCTACGACGTTGGGATCATTCCTAGCTTCTCCAGCTCCAATCACAAAAGCCCTTCCTCTGGCACCATTTCCAGCATTGTTGTTGTTTTGATCGTTGTTTCCAGCACCCTGGTTGTTATTTCGGTTCTGGTTCAGTTCAGGGCAATCCCTTCGCATGTGCCCCGTTGCTCCACACTTGAAGCATCTACGGTTGTTTCCTTGCTGCTGCTGTTGCTGTGGTTGTTGCTGATTCTGCCTAGCAGGAAGCTGGCTTCTGCAGTCTTTGGCTTCATGCCCCATCTTGTTGCACCGCTGACACTGACTTTTGCCACATGGTCCACTGTGGTGTCGGTTACACTTGTTACACTTGGGGTGGTTTCCTCGGTAGCCACCCTGTTGCTGAGGGCCCTTGTTGTTTTCAGTTTTGCTTTGCTGAGTTGGGGCCTGAGTGGGGTTAGCATCCTTGCTCTTATTCCCTTCCCACTTACGCTTGTTATCACCAGAAGTCCCAGTAGTAGCACTAATCCTTTTGGGCAGCATGCCCTGTTCCACAGCCAGATCAGTTAGTTTATGAGCAAGACGAATGACTGGCTGAATGGTAGCTAGTTTGGCTGAAGTGACCAAGCTCTGGATTTCTGGAACCAAACCCTTGATGTACAATTCAATCCTTCGATAAGTAGGTTGAGACATTGGGCAGAGAGCAGAGTAGTCGTTAGACTGCTTGGTGTAGGTCTCAATTTCTGATCCAACCATCTTAAGCTCAAAGTACTCGTTTTCGACCTTGTGGATGTCATCCCTGTGACAGTACTCTTCCTTGATCATATTCTTGAAATCTTCCCAAGCAGTAGCATTAGCAGTTTCCAAACCAAGCATCTGAATCTGCGCCTTCCTCTATGAAAGCGCATTTCCTTCAAGCGTATCAGTAGCAAACTTCACCCAATTAGCAGGGGGACACTCGCAAACAGCAAAAACAGCTTCAGCCTTCTCAATCCAGTGCAGAAGGCCTATGGCACCCTCAGTGCCATTGAAAGGGAGAGGCTTGCAATCCATGAAGGTTTTGAAAGTACAAACACGTGGTTGCGCAGGCGCATGCTGACCTCCAGGGTGAGCTTTGAAAGCTGCAGCCACCGTGTTGATCAGGTTAGTGAACTGAGCCTGAGTCATGTTAACGTTTCCTCTTTCGCGTCCACTCATTGTCTTCATAACCAGAAAACACAATATGAGTGCGATGTCCTAATGTGGCGAGAATGAGATAGAAGAGGGAGGTGTATACGTCTATCGAGGCACACTAGTACATATAGTAGAGCATAGTCATAAAACAAACAAGCAAGTAAACACAAGTCCGAGCCATGAGGTCTAATACATCGAGTCTTGCACTTGGAGTGTAGTGTCGTTACTAGTCACGGGTTATAGTCTGGTTTTTCTCAAAAAGACTTTCTTTGTAAAACCGAGTTCACTATAACCAATGGCTCTGATGCCAATCTGTCACACCCTCAGAACCACGTGCGGAGTATTACCCCGAGGCGTGCGACTGACCAGGATCCAGCCACCAATTATACTGAGCATTCAATTAATAATAGTAATAATGTTCACCAACCACAGGGGTTAGTAAATATCGTAATTAAAGTTCAAAAGTTTTAAGTTCAAATAGCAGTTTAAGTAAGTAGCGGAAGCATAGGCAACACAATTCAAACAAAGTTCAGAGTTTAAGTTTATTATAGAACCCAACACACGGGTTAAGACGACCACTACACATCCCCAAGCTGCAAGCTCCTGAGTCACTGGGTACCTGCAAAGCATGCAGTAGGGTATCAACATAATGTTGGCGAGTTCAAGAGTTTGTCCAGTTTTTAATTCCAAAAACTTGTTTCAACAGTTAATTTACTCATTTATACCATGCCAAGGGGAGCTACCCCTTAAGTAAGCTACTAAACTGGTTTTACAATACCAAATACTATGCGACCGTACGTTTTCGTAGAGTTCCCCGTTTGTCAATGTTCAATCATCATTGACGGTTTGCCAGAGTCTATTAGTTCACTCCCGATCCCATACACGGGCACGGTGTGAGGCTGGTGAGACCTAAATAGCGCTATCAACTAATAACCCGTTCGCCTGGCCCCGACGACTAATCGGTATTAAGTAGTAGGGACTTGAGTGATAGAGTTTCGTTTGGTATTGCTTGTTGCATCCAATATAAATAGTAATTAACTAAGGGTCCCGCATAAGGGGAGAAAAGTAGGTTTGTATCCCTTACAAGGGGATAGCGTTGTTTTAAGTTTCGTTTCCCAACCACCGGGAACGCATGCTTTAAAAGTTGTGAACTCACCTTGGGTTGCTCGACAGATTAGTTTACTTGGTCAAGCACGCTGGTCACCACGTCCTAACATGGTTACCAGTAGGGGTCAGGTTTGGGTACAGAGAGGTCACGTATACTTTACACATAACTAACACATAGCATGCATAACAATTATCCATTAATTTATTGGGCCGGTTCTAATCCTTAAACAGTTAATCAGCAGTTAGCACATAGTCCAGTTAAATATGCAGCCCAAACATGACCAGACACATTGGCCCAATAACTAAGGCAGGCATCCCAGTCGAGACCAACCTGGTCTCGACTCGAAAGCACGAGGTCTCGAGTCGCAACCAGCGGGTCTCGAATAGTGATTGTCTAACTCAAAATCATGCAGGTCTCGAGTCCCATCTCGAGTACAGATCAGGGGATCTCGACTCGAGAACATGCCCGTCTCGAGTTCCTGAAGCTTAACTATTGATCTCGAGTTGTTGATTCATGGTCTCGTGTCGCAATCACTGCGGTCTCGAGTTGTCAGTTAGATGGTCTCGAGTCGAGACCGGGGGTCTCGACTTGCACACCTGATGACAGAATCCTTCTAGAACACCTGCCAGCACTTGTACTATCCAATAGAATTGCAAGATCATGATCTTATGTACTAACCAATCAAATATCACAAACATGTTTCCTTGTCAAATTCTTAATCAAAACGGATTAAACACAACAATTTCAAATATTCATATCATATTCAACATGTTCTTCACTGTTTCATCCATTTATATATTCCATGCCTATCATTCATCCTAATGGACTAAATCCCCTTATTCTAATACTAAAACAGATCAATCTTTACATACACAACCTAGTTACTTTATGAGGAACATGATAATCAATCATCATAACACACTTTCACTCATATAAAATCATATCAAGCAAGTTTCATATCAACATGACAAGGAATCATCAAGGCATCATGGTTCATACATCCTTCCTTTTTTTTTTGAACAATCAAAACCGAAAACACCTATTATGCTACACATTCATTTCCATAACACAAAATCAATCATTAAGCTAATCACACTAATCATCTAGTCACTTTAACTCACCTATCCTCTTAGAACATGTTTATCACTCATCAAGCACACATTTTTGTCATACATTGCCAACTATAATGAAAGGAGCAACTAACCGATTCAAGTGTGGGTACAAGGGTGTGAAGTAGTGAAGAATGAATCTTCAAATCGGTGTGTGCGAGCTGATCCGAGACCTCCGATGGCTGCCTGTTCGAACCCGAGGGGAGGAGAGGAGGTGGTGTTGTTAGGGTTTTAGTGAGATAAGGTAGGAGAGTGTGGGAGTGAGTGTGAGGGAATGTTTAGGGATTTGGGTGATGATTGAGTGTCCAATATAGGAAATGTAGGCTTAGGTGGGGGCTTTATACTCGCTCTAAGTCGGTGCACCCTAATGGGTTCCGAGTGGGCTCAAGGGTGTGTGTGGCCCAACTATTGTGGGTTACTCAAGACCGAGTGGTCTCGAGTCGTGTCCTTGGGGTCTCGGCTCACATATATACACGTATACATATATATACATAACAAACACATACTAGGATCACATAGCTCAACAAGATAATTCACAAACTTTCATTTAAAATGTACGTACTCATAATGATAATACAAGAAGGTTGCTCGGGAAAACCTAGAGTGTCACACGTTCAAAATTCTTTTATTCTCTCAGACACTATAATAGCAATATTGCTTGGGAATAGTACCCCTAAATAGCAAAGCTCTGCCTCGTTGTAAGTATTATAACCCCCGGTTAAGTATTAGTTACCCTACCCGATTGATCTAGGGCTCCGTAACGCATGTAAAGGCTTTGTCTGACTCAGTTCGTTGGAGTTCTGTCTCGGTTGTATGGCTAATGTAATTTGGGTTATCTTACTAACACGTGTGCATTGTTTAATTTTCATAGATAATATCCAGGAGAATCACCAGGAAGGTATAGTATTACCTAAGTCTGCAATGTGAGTTATTCTCTTTTTCTACCAAACTGTTTTACCAAAACCTCAAATGTTTTAATCATACTTAACAGTGATTGAGTCTATGTGTTCTACAATTACTGCCGGTATGCTGGGGTTTTGTACATTACATGAAATCCGTTACTATTGGACAAAGAGTTAGCTAGTAAGTAACATGACCACAAGTCAGGAATTGACCATACTGAATGAGTAACTGTGTAGATATAAACATTGTAATCACTCTCAATACTGTAAAGTTATAAAAGCTGTTTTGATTAAACTGGGATGCACTCGCCAGTATTTCTTGCTGATAAACCTTTTTAAAACGCATTTCAGGTAACTTAATGTGAAAGCTATTAGAATCCAGCTAGAGAGCACTGAAGGCTTAAAGAAGTGGCTATAAAAAGTTACCTAAATAAAAGGAATTTATGTTTTCAATAAAATAGGGTTTTATCCCTATAAATGTATTATCAGTAAAACTTGGGTTTTATCTCATTTGTTTATTAAAAAAGTTTGGTGTTTTGAAACTCTGATAACATTTTCTAACTACGGTTCTGATGTCTCATTTCCGCTGCCAAATTAATAAACACCGATACCACCGACTCTGTGATAGCTCTCGCTGCTGCCCGCTCCCGGGGCAGGGGTCCGGGGCTGCGACAGATGTACCATAGGTTGATAGAACATCCGGCACCAATTCCAAATGGGTATGGAATTGTCACATCCCCACGGGTATCATTGCACCCTGGCTTTGCGTACTTTTGGTTTGCAGTTGATGTTGCTGTTAATGTAGGGAAAATCAATAAATGGTAAGCTTGGTATAACTTCATATTTGTGAGGAATGATGGCAGAAAATTTAAATGGTGTTTTACTTTCAGGCCGGAGGGTATGGGATGGGCCCACCCCGCCACCTCACCACCGATAGCACCCCCGGGGCGCCACCACCCATACTGACCAAATTAATCCGGGGCGCCATGGGACTCTCACCAGCATGATAACGACGATTTGTTGAGTTGATCGAGGTAAGTTGGTCAAATTTGAACGCTGGACAATGTTCGGATTTTATAAAAAAAAGTTTTTTTTAATTCAAATATATATACAAACCTATCCCAAACTAAAACACACACCAATCAAAAACTAAAACACACACCAATAAAAAAAACACATAAATTCTACCCAATCATTTTTAAGAATGTCATCCGATTCGTCGAGCTCTTCATCCGACGGTGTTCTTGACGATATGATTATCGCAATTACGCAGGAGACGATTAATTATTTGCGAGAAGAAGCCCAATCCTCTACATCGCTTACCAGACAACCGACTCTTGAACAGGATCGGTTAGCTGCTCATGAACGTTTAATGCAAGATTATTTTTGTGAAAATCCGTTGTACGATGATGTCCAGTTTAGGCGTAGGTTTCGTATGAGCCGTCGTCTTTTCCTAAAAATTTCTAATGATCTTGCGGGCGAATTCCCTTTTTTCACACAAAGAGAAAGTGCTAGTCACAAAGTTGGTTTCTCTGGAATACAAAAGTGTACTACAGTATGTGTCGTGATTCTCTTGAAAATTTCTGTGACGGTATTTTTTATTTGTTCTTATTATTATTATTATTATTTTTTTACAATTTGTTATTTTTATTGTTACTCTTATTATTTTTTAATTTACCGTTTATTATTTTTAATTTATATTGTTTTTGTTTTTAATTTATATTGTTTTTAATTTACATTGTTATTATTTTTAATTTACAGTTTATTATTTTTAATTTACATTGTTTTTGTTTTTAATTTACATTGTTATAATTTTTAATTTACATTGTTATTATTTTTAATTAACACTATTAATTTATTAGGTGTTATCTTTTGTACGGGAGGCGATATTTGAGGATGCCAACCGCTGCCGACGTTCCACTTTTATACGAGGCCCATCAACGGATACACGGGTTTCCTGGGATGTTGGGTAGTCTTGATTGCACGCACTGGGATTGGGCGGCATGTCCAACCTCTTGGAAATGGCAACACCATCGTGGTGACCACGATGGTCCTACCCTAATATTACAAGCGGTCGTTCTCAAGATTTATGTATTTGGCATGCGTACTTTGGCATGGCCGGTGCGAACAATGACATCGCAGGTTTACAATCTTTGAATCTTTTCGACGATGTCATAGATGGTGTTGCACCAGATATTTCATTCTATGCAAACGACGTGGAGTATAAGTATGGGTACAATCTCACAGACGGTATTTATCCAGAGTGGGCGACGTTGGTAAAAACCCTTTCGTGTCAAGATGACGAAAAAAGAATGTATTTCAAGAAGAAACAAGAGTCAGCAAGAAAAGATATCGAGTGGGCTTTCGGTAAAAAAGAGATGGTCTATCATCGCCCAGCCGTCGAGGATACTTGAAAAAAGTAAAATGAGAAATGTCATGTATATGTGCGTCATTTTGCATAACATGATATTGGAGGACTAGGGTAGAGCGTTTTGGGGAGGAAGTTATGATGAAAGTAACCAACCGACGAACCCACTACTAACATACACTGTAAAAGAAGTTGTCCGATCGAAGATACGTGACAGGAACACACACCATAACCTTCGAGCTGATCTGACTGAGCACCTAAGGTTTTATCGTAAACAAGGAGGAGACGACAAATACGGCGAGTGACTTTGTATTTTTTATTTTAATTATGACATTGTATTTTTTTATTTAAATTATAGCATTTTATTTTTATTATTTAAAATATCAGTTATAAATTAATATGTCAAAATTAAATAATGTTTAAATTTAAATAACCAAAATAATTAGGTAATTATGACGGGAGCTTTATCCCACACCCTACAAGTTAAGGGAAGGGCCTTAAAGCCCATTGTCTGACATGGGCGTGACATGGCGCTGAGGTGGCGTGATAAAGCCCTTAAGGGCTTTATCCCACACCCTCTAGCCTTATAACAATGGGCATGATTGAAGAAATCTACCTATAAAAATCTAGAGACCCATTAGTCCATGCCGTGTTAGAAAAGTAGAAACTTGATATATTGTGAATTTATTTACATTAAGACAAAATGTGTTGATTTGGTCCTCCTCCTTTCATTTAATGTCTAATACAATATATCTAGGCCTTAGTTTTATTATTATTATTATTAGAGTTAATTACTGTTTTCGTCCCTGAGGTTTGTCAAAAATAACGGTTTCAGTCCATTAGTTTAAAAATTGCGATTTCAGTCCATTAGTTTCATTTTCGTAACCATTTCAGTCCACTAACTTAACTCCATCCATTTATTTTGTTAACTTTGAGTTAACTAACTAATTCAGGGACGGTTTGCGTCAGTTTTAGAAACACAGGGACTTAAGTGTAAACTCTAAAACATTAAAACAAAAAAAATAGTAAATTCCAAAAAATTCCAAAAAACCAAACAAATTCCAAAAAATAATAAAAAATAATAAAAATTCTAAAAAATCATAAAAATTCTAAAAAATTCTAAAAAATCCAAAAAATCCGTTTCGGCGCGAACTGTTTCGAACCCGAACCGTTTCGACGCGAACCGTTTCGACCCGTACCGTTTCGACCCGAACCGTTTCGAGCTGAACCGTCCGTATCGTTTCGACCCGAACCGTTTCGAGCTGAACCGTTTCGACCCGTACCGTTTCGAAGCCGAACCGTTTCGAGCTGAACCGTTTCGAACCGAACTGTTTCGACCCGTACCGTTTCGAAGCCGAACCTTTTCAAGCCGTACCGTTTCGAACCGAACCGTGCCGTTTCGAACCGAACCCTTTCGAGCTGAACCGTTTCGAACCGAACCGTGCCGTATCGAACCGAACCGTTTCGAGCTGAACCGTTTCGAACCGAACCCTTTGGACCCGAACCGTTTCGACGCGAACCGTTTCGAAGCCGAACCGTTTCGGTTCGATACGGCACGGTTCGATACGGCACGGTTCGCGTCGAAACGGTACAGCTCGAAACGGTTCGGTTCGAAACGGTTCAGCTCGAAACGGTTCGGTTCGATACGGCACGGTTCGGTTCGAAACGGTTCAGCTCGAAAGGGTTCGGTTCGAAACGGCACGGTTCGGTTCGAAACGGTACGGCTTGAAACGGTTCGGCTTCGAAACGGTACGGGTCGAAACGGTTCGGTTCGAAACGGTTCAGCTCGAAACGGTTCGGCTTCGAAACGGTACGGGTCGAAACGGTTCGGCTCGAAACGGTACGGGTCGAAACGGTTCGCGTCGAAACGGTTCAGCTCGAAACGGTTCGGGTCGAAACGGTACGGGTCGAAACGGTTCAGCTCGAAACGGTTCGGGTTCGAAACAGTTCGCGCCGAAACGGATTTTTTGGATTTTTTAGAATTTTTTAGAATTTTTATTATTTTTTAGAATTTTTTGGAATTTGTTTGGTTTTTTGGAATTTTTTTGATTTTTTGGAATTTACTATTTTTTTTGTTTTAATGTTTTAGAGTTTACACTTAAGTCCCTGTGTTTCTAAAACTGACGCAAACCGTCCCTGAATTAGTTAGTTAACTCAAAGTTAACAAAATAAATGGATGGAGTTAAGTTAGTGGACTGAAATGGTTACGAAAATGAAACTAATGGACTGAATTCGCAATTTTTAAACTAATGGACTGAAACCGTTATTTTTGACAAACCTCAGGAACGAAAACAGTAATTAACTCTTATTATTATTATTATTATTATTATTATTATTATTATTATTATTATTATTTAAGTTGTGATCATGCATCTTTTGGAGTGTTTTTAATTTTTGCTCAATATTTATATATAATATATATCATACATGACAATATATATTTTGGTCTCAAAAACCTATAGTTTTATATTGTTATTAAATAGATTGATATATTTTTACATTATTCGCAATGGGAATTTAACATCTTTCATGAATATCAAAATTTCTATATCAATAGATGATATACAATCCTTATTTAAATTAAATTTGTCTCATGACGAGAAGATAAATTTTATATTAAACAAAACATGATGTAATATAAGTCAATAGTGAATAACTAAATAATATGCTGACAAATAATCTTAAATTTAAAAAAGCTAACGGAATCATTAAAAAATTAATTAGATTTTTTTTTTGAAAGTAAACTTATTAAAACAAACCTCCGACCCAAAAGGGCAAAAGACCAAACAAGAACACATCCCCGACCCAAATGGGCAAAGGACAAACAATTACAACATATACAACAGATATTTACAGCAATCCTCTCATATAATATATTTACAAGAAGATCTATTTTTAGCCCATCCAAAACCCATCGACTTTATCTCTCCTAAAATATCTTGCGGACCACGTTTAATCTGATTGAAAATCATCTCACCCCTTCCTTTCTATAGGCACCAACATGATATAATCACCAGACCGTGAATGATCTTCTTTGCTTTCTTACTCAACTCAGAGAAAGTGTGGATGTCCAAAATGTCTTTAAAATCGAATATAAAAATAGGAGGGATGTTACACCAAGCATTGAACCCTGACCAAACCTAGTTAGCCACCTCGCACGCTGTGAAAAGATGATCCACCGTTTCCTCGTAATTATTGAAGAAACGACACATAACCAATGGGATGTTAATGTTCCTTTTTCTTGAGTTAACTCTCGTAACTAATCTGTCTAGATCTCCTCTCCAAGCCATAATATTGCATTTAAGAGGCACCCATTTATACCAGACAAAATTCAGGAGATAGCTACCATCTCTATTTTCAACCAACGCCTTTTTAACTTCCTTCACCGTAAAACCGTCAGAATCGCCACCAACCCACTTCCAAGAGTCATTATCGTTGGAGAGCATAACCCGATTTAGAACTTCTAGGCACTCTTGCCACTCCCTGTGCTTAGTGGCCGACTCAAGGTGTCTAGACCAATTCAAAGAAAACCACCATTTTCTTGATCCACAGTAAGTCTCTCCGCCACCCTGCACGTTTTACACATTTCTAGACCAAACAGATGAGGCCATCTTTCCATGGACGGAATATCGTCCACCCATGTGTCAATCTAAAACCGAATCTTAGTCCCATTAGCAAGGCATGGATGAATTAAAAAAATACGAGTAAGGACATCGATACAATACTAGAAAAATGAGGACCCATACAATACCAAATTAACAAGTATCACTGACGGTCAAGTTCTGTAGGTGATCGCCGAGGGATCACTAACATGCCCCATAAGGAGTTTCAAAATAAATAATGAAAGAAAGAAATTAAATTACGCTTCACAAATGTGTTGGTACTCATGGTGGCTATTTTAACCCACAAATAGGATTCTCACCCAAGATACGATAAGACCTTGGATATGATTCTCGCATAGGCTTTTCATTCATTTATCTATAAGTACAGATCACGGCAAGCCTTTTAGAGTTCTAGTTGGTAACCGCCGATGATACGTAGATTATAATTTCGGATAGTTTTCTTGCCCATGCTTTTTAGTCGTGTGTTGTTAAAAATTAGTTTTCTTACCTTTGTTAGTAAGCGATCATCAACAAACTCAACAAAAATAGTAACCAGAAACGTGGATATTCGTTTCGGCTCGACTCCTAAAACTGCAATTTGTTTCTTATGTCCCCAACCTTCCATTATTTGTATCATTTTTTAAGCTCTAATTCTTCTGCTTTAAATCGGGATGGTGAAGACACATGATAATGTGTAGTTCTCTTGGTAAACATTAAAACATTTTGTACGTTATGTGTAGTCTTCTAAATAAAAAAAGTGTACAAAGTGACAATCGATCGCAAAATATAACACAATGCCAAAAAATTCAACACAATGAGTCGCAATCAACGATGTACCATAGGTTGATAGAAAATCCGGCACCCATTCCAAATGGGTATGGAATTGTCACATCCCCACAGGTATCATTGCACCCTAGCTTTGTGTACTTTTGGTTTGCAGTTGATGTTGCTGTTAATGAAGGGAAAATGAATAAATGGTAAGCTTGGAATAACTTCATATTTGTGAGGAATGATGGCAGAAAATTTAAATGGTATTTTACATTTAGGGCGGAAGGTATGGGATGGCGCCACCTCACCACCGATAGCGCCCCTGGGGCGCCACCACCCATAACGACCGAATTAAACCGGGGCGCCATGGGACTCTCGCCAGTATGGTGTCACACTGCAACCGATGGCGGAATCATCGTGGCGCGGCACTAGGCGAACCAGATTGCTCAAGAGAATCCATAACAACTATTAAATGACAATATTTAAAAGGTTCATTGTCCC
Source organism: Helianthus tuberosus (assembly GCA_030545235.1). Lineage (NCBI taxonomy): Eukaryota > Viridiplantae > Streptophyta > Magnoliopsida > Asterales > Asteraceae > Helianthus > Helianthus tuberosus. The sequence continues at coordinate 104,059,227 of CM060431.1, read as the reverse complement.
ATACCAATAAACAAATATTTCAAACAACAGTCATAACGGAGTTCATATCTCTCAAACAAAACAAGTCCGATAACCTAGATTTTATTTGCGGGTTTCTAGACTTCCTAATCCATTGCAGCAATCAGACCATCAACCTGTCACATATGTTAAAATAAAGTCAATACATAAAGTAAAGGTGAGTACACAAGTTTGCATAGATATAGTATAAAAAGTGTTTACGCATAACCAGCATGTAACACGTAATGGGAGAAGCATGTAACTATCAACAACGATACACCTAACTGCGTGACTGCGATGTAGAGTATGCGCGACACATGTTCACCGAATTAAACACGGGAAGTAAAGTAATGTGATCCTTAGCAACTCCTGTCACACAGGTGCTGAGTTCAGACTATAGTACTATCGTTGCTAAAGGCGGTATAGTGTAACACTGTGTAAACATAGTTAACAAGCATTCAACAAATCACGTATAGCATGCGGGAGCGGTTAGCGTTCATAAAGTGTTTGCGTTGTGTGTTGAGTTTTGATATAGAACGTATGTAACACCCAAAAGTGCGTTAAACGAAAATGGGTTCGAGTATACACACAAAGCATGTACTAATCAAGAAACACGATCCTCAATGGATTGAAGGGAGCGCCGGATCAGCCTGCGTACGGGAACAGGAGCGTAAGTCCTCCAAAGTGCTGAAACGGTCAAAAATCGAAGTGTCAGTGGGAAAAAGAAGCTTCGTACGAAGCTGTGCCTTCGTACGAAGGTGGTCTTCGCACAAGTCAGGCTTCCGTTGTCCAAAATCGAGTGTAGACCGCGGGTGCATTTGTGAGACCAAAAGGCATGACCACGAATTCGTAATGGCCATAACGGGTACGGAAAGCGGTTTTCGGTATGTCTTGCTCTTGGATACACAACTGTTGATAACCAGAACGTAAATCGATCTTAGAGAAACACGTAGCGCCTTACAGTTGATTGAACAAATCGTCAATTCGGGGTAGAGGGTAGCGATTCTTGATAGTAAGCTTGTTAGTTCCCAATAATCGATGCACATTCGGAACAATCCATCCTTCTTTTTCACGAAAAGGACGGGTGCGCCCCATGGTAATGTGCTAGGGTGTATAAAGCCTTTATCACGTAGCTCCTGGAGTTGGCTAGAAAGTTCACGCATTTTGGTGGGTGCGAGGCGGTAGGGAGCTTTAGCGACAGGGTTAGCACCAAGGATAAGGTCGATACGAAAATCGATATCCCGAGTAAGGGGTAGACCGGGTAAATCGTCAGGAAAAACATTAGGAAAATCACGAACCACAAGTACCTTTTCCATCGACTTCTTTTCCTCCTCCGCTACTACAATATGGGCTAAGAAAGCCAAGTATTCCTTGCGGAGATACTTGCTTGCCTGGATACATGACATTAGTTTCAATTCCTTCGAGGGTACTTCGCCGTAAACACATAGTTGATCGCTGCTTGAGAGAGAGAAATGAATCATCTTTTAGAAACAAACGACTTCGGCACGATTTTCACGAAGAAAGTCCATGCCTACTATGACATCGAAACTACCAAGCTGCATTGGAATGAGGTCGATCAAGAAAGCGTGATTGTTGAGTGTAAGAGTACAATCACGGAGAACGGAATTGATGGTGACGGTTCTTCCGGTGACAACTTATACGTCGAAGGTTGTTGGGAGGTTAGTGCATTTACGTTTTAAAATCTTTTCGAATTCAAACGACACAAAACAGCTATCGGCTCCAGTATCAAATAAGCAAGAAGCATAAATACCGTTAACAAGGAACGTACCATTAACAACATTGTTGTCAGTCTGAGCCTGGCGGACATTGATATTGAAGGTTCTTCCGTGGGCTGCTTGTTGTGGCTGCTGTTATTGTTGCTGTTGCTGCTGCTGAGGCTGCTGTTGTTGTTGTTGCTGCTGTAGTGTGGTTGCTGCTGCGGCTCTTGTTTCACAACACGTAGAGGGCAGACATTAGCAAAATGATTCGGGTCACCACAAGTGTAGCAAGCTCGTGCATGAACAGCGGGTGCAGGAGCTGCTGGGTTGACCCGAGGAGTAGGAAGTTGAGCATGTGGTGTTGGAAGAGCTTGAGTAGCTTGCTGATGGGGGCCTGAGCAGCAGTGAGAAGTGAAGTGCCCATAGATGTTGCAATTAGCATAGAAACAACAGTTGACCCCTGTCGGATGATGATAGGTACATGTAGGGCACAAAGGGTGATTACCAGTGTACGCACGCTTGGCAGGCGGTGCGTTGGTAATAGTGACTTGACAATTCTGGTTGTTGGGTGGTGCTGAGACAGTAGTGGATGGTGCGGCGGTCATCCCATAGTTCTTGTTGTTGTTGTTCCTTCGCTTGCAGCTCTGGCGGCTAGACTTTGAACCTTGAGATGCTGCATTGTCTGTACTGGGAGTTGCAGTAGCCTGATTGAGACTCTTGGTTGAGGTTTTGAAAGCTCCAGCCAAGACTCGTTTGTCGTTGATCTCAGCTGCGAGTTGGTAGGTTTCCTCGATAGTAGTGGGTCTCGCTGCCTGAACAAAATCAGCTACGCAATCGGGAAGAGCACGGATATACTTTTTGATAGTCTTTTCAGGTGTATCCACCTGACTGGGACAAATAATGCTCAACTGTTTGAAACGAGCGGCGAGATAAACATTGTCACCTCCTTCTTGCTTGATGTGCCAGAATTCATTCTCCAGCTTCTGGACTTCGTGGGGAGGACAAAATTCCTTTATCATGAGCTCCCTGAGTTCCTCCCATGAGAGGCCATAAGCTGCATCGTTACCGCGCCTGTTGTGCTCAGCGGTCCACCAATCAAGTGGCCTTGATTGAAAGACTCCAATAGCATTCACAGTGTGGAGATTTTCGGGACATCCGCTTTGACGAAAGGTGACTTCGATCGAGTCGAACTACTGAAACATGCCACTGGGTTCATCTTCGCCAGTAATGTTTGTAGGACTACAAGCTTTGAATTGTTTGAAGCTGAAGGGAACTTTAGGCGCTTCGTTCTTTGAATCAACAGAAGATTTGTTGCTAACCTCGTTGATTTTACCAGACAATTTGAGGTATAAGTTTAGCCATTTCCTTGGCCACAAGTGAAGCGATTCGTTTGTCAGCATGTTTTCTTTGGACGTTTCGGCGAGTGTGAGAACCGAAAGAAGACATTGTCAAGAATGAGTTCTGCAGCAGATGAGATTCGATTATAACGGGTTTTGTTTTGAAAGATTTGCGTTTTACAACCCATTTTATTATTATTATTATTACTTAAATAAAGATCAGTAACACGTCAAGCTATTAGGCACATAATTACGTAGGCACATAAACCACATAGGCACGTATACACATGGGCACATAAGCACGTATGAGCACATAATTCACATATTTTGCACGTATTCACCTACATATTTTGCATGCATTCACCTATATTCCAAGGACGCTTAGCGCGTATGAGAGTTGCAAGAGATAGCGAGTAGCGAGCTATGGCGTATCATAAGCGAGGAGTACGAGATTCCTTAGTTTGTCGCGATTAATTAGCGTTTCAGATTGCGGTAGTGGTGTGATCCTGAGCTTTATACTACGAGCGGGAAGCGAAAAGCGATAAATCGAAACCATAATTCATAAATTTAAACACATAAACATAATAAAATCGATGACGCGTAAAAATCAGCGATTGCATGCTAGAAAGTAAATGGAGTGCCTTGGGTATTAGGCATTGGCTACCCAAAGTGATTCGACTATTCCCAACGGGTTTCAGTACACGCTTTGGCCTAATAGATTATGCTCTCACCGAAACACGGTGAACGGCACTTATCCTTCCAGTTACTACGTGGCTCAAGTCATTGGAACAGTCGAGACTTTGGTGAGATCTTTGAAAATCAAAGTAGGGAGTGGAACTGGTCATTAAGATGTGGGTTTCACCCCTAACTTAACAACTTCGCTCCTAATGGTGGTAAGTCCATGAGATAAAGATGGAGAATTCCATTGAGATGTGGATATCACTCCTAACTCAACGAAAGTTCTCGTGCTGAGAGTAAAAATACGCGTAGAGGGAGTGATCTTTTCAAGAGTTCTTGGTTTTCACACATAATCTCGACACAATCACTTGGTTGTGTTATGCGAGTGTTTTCAAAACGTGTGTATTGTGTTAGCCTTAGGAAAGGCGAAGTAGTATTGAAACCTTAGGAAAGGTTCCCCCTTCGTACGAAGCTATGTTCGTACGAAGGTGCAATGTGGTGAGTTTGTACGATGGTACAACAAAGGGGTTCGTACGAAGCCCAAAGTGGGTTCGTACGAAGCTGGTCTGTTGGTACTTAGACTATAGACTAGGTCAATTCTACACGACTCGACCTAATTCCCTATAGTTATGGCTCTGATACCAATCTGTCACACCCCAACCGATGGCGGAATCATCGGGGCACGGCACTAGGCGAACCAGATTGCTCAAGAGAATCCATAACAACTATTAAATGACAATATTTAAAAGGTTCATTGTCCCATACCAATAAACATATATTTCAAACAACAGTCATAAAGGAGTTCATATCTCTCAAACAAAACAAGTCTGACAACCTAGATTTTATCTGTGGGTTTCTAGACTTCCTAATCCATTGCAGCAAACAGACCATCAACCTGTCACATACGTTAAAATAAAGTAAATACATAAAGTAAAGGTGAGTACACAAGTTTGTATAGATATAGTATAAAAAGCGTTTACGCATAACCAGCATGTAATACGTAACGAGCAAAGCATGTAACTATCAACAACGATGCACCTAACCGCTTGACTGCGATGTGGAGTATGCGCGACACATGTTCACCAAAGTAAACACGTGAAGTAAAGTAATGTGATCCTTAGCAACTCCTGTCACACAGGTGCTGAGTCCAAACTATAGTACTATCGTTGCTAAAGGCGGTCTAGTGTAACACTGTTTAGACTTAGTTAACAAGCATTCAACAAATCACGTATAGCATGCGGGAGCGGTTAGCGTTCATAAAGTGTTTGCGTTGTGTGTTGAGTTTTAATATAGAACGTATGTAACACCCAAAAGTGCGTTAAACGAAAATGGGTTCGAGTATACTCACAGAGCGTATACTAATCAAGAAACACAATCCTCAATGGATTGAAGGGAGCGCCGGATCAGCTTGCGTACGGGAACAGAAGCGTAAGTCCTCCAAAGTGCTGAAACAGTCAAAAATCGAAGTGTCGGTGGGAAACAGAAGCTTCGTACAAAACTGTGCCTTCGTACGAAGGTGGTCTTTGCACACGTGGGGATTCCGTTATCCAAAATGAGTGTTCATCCCTCCAACCTTAAGCTACTTATTAAACTTAGAGTCGGAGAGGTCTTTGATTGAGTCACGTATGAGAAACAGGCTGTTAAGTGTGAAGTCAGGGTTTTCGTACGAAGGAATTGCCTTCGTACGAAGCCATATATGTGCCTTCGTATGAAGGCAGTGCCTTTGTACGAAGCCGGCTTCGCACAGAACAGTCCAGTTCACAAACGTGGCTATTCTTGGCATTTGGTGCTGTGTTTTCGCCTGGATCGGATGTGTTTCCAAGTCCTATTCAAGCAGGTTTCGAAATTACCTCGTTCCACTATTCGGTGAACGAAATATATGTCGTTTTTAGGTCCGTTTTGGGTGAAAATCAAGTTAAAACAGGTTTTTGAAAGGTTTTCACTGGAATCTAACACTTGGAGAGTGTGAAATCAATAGATTTCTAACTTGGGAAACCGAAGTTAGTCCCAATACACTCTGTTAAGTGTAAATCAGTGATGAAAGTAGATTTTTTGATGAAAAAGATGAAGGGTTTTAGTAAAAACAGGAGTTTATGAAGAAAAGAAGAGTTTAAGTGAAAAAGTTGAAGTTTCAAGTGAAATCATAAGAGTTTTAGATGAAAATCAAGTGATTCTTGTGAAAATCGAAGTGGAAAACGTTGTATAATTGAAGAAAACTGTTAAATCTTACTTGAAAATGGTTGGACAGCAATTCGGTAGAGTTTCGAATCAAAATCAGCAAGTGAGAAATGAGGAGGGGTGAGCTTGCTATTTATAGGGAGTGGGGGTTCTCACAGAACAGTCTGTACGAAGCTAGTTGCCTTCGTAGGAAGGCAGTGCCTTCGTACGAAGCTAGTTAGCTTCAAACAAAAGGTGTTGTTTTGCGTGGAACTTCCTCTTTTTTCGCATATAGGATGCTTGTTAATGTGTTTTGTTGCGTTAGTTAGTATCGGTACTTTAAGTATTCTAGCGAGATGTCGAATGTCGTGTCGTGTTGCGTTTCGAAGTGATAAATCGAGTTGTACGACTAGCGTTGAGTTTGCGTTGCGATAGCATTGCGAGTAAACATTACACATAACAAGTACACATAAGTAAGGCATATAAGAACACACATCATAACATTACTACTACTAATAACAGCGTTTGCGATTTAGCGTGTTAGTCGTGTTAAGCGAATGCAGAGGCGTGCGATAACCATACAAACACACCCGGTAATTTAAATAGCATAATTCCCTGTAATTCGTGTTGTGTTAGCGTTGCGAATATAAAGCGTTTAAACGTTTAGCGGTGCAGTGTGATGAAAATGTATTTAGTATAACAAAATCCTTTATTTACATCGAATCTCGGAATACAAGATGGTTACAAGTCAAAGCAAATGGGTAACGATCCGAAAATCGGGTTGTTACATATGGTAATGATGATTTGTTGAGTAGATCGAGGTATGTCACACCCCAAAAATACCACACGCAGAAACCCACGCGAGGCGTGTGACGTACCAGGATCTAGCCACCAATCACATTGAACTCATAAAAATATTTCAAACAAAACTTTCATTTATTAACATAAGCGTTACAAAACATTATTTACTGTTCAGCGGAAGCATACTACAATAATTAAGGATTTCATAACACAAGTGTGTAAAAGCCATTAAACATGTCTCATGATTCCATGCAACTCGACCCATGACCACTCCAGCATCCCAGACAGCAAGATCCAACGACGAGTACCTATAGGTCTGCAAGCATGCAGAAAAGTGTATCAAACAATGCTGGTGAGTTCAAAGTTTGTTAACACGTTTTAGTTACCAGATATAAGTATAAAACATTTCAGAGATTTGATGGTGTTAATAACTCGATTACCGCCGATGGCTCCAGATTATTTGCCCTATTCCCCAATGCCTCTATCAAAGCAATGGTCAAGACTGAGGTCATTAGTTCACGCCCGTCCTCCCCGGTACGGTGTGAGGGTGCCAAACCTAAATAGCGCTATTAACTAATACCCCGTTGCCTCCCCGGCAACAAATCGGTAGAAGGGACTTAAATGATAGATATGAGTGTATTAACCAACATCCCGGGTTTAACATTCCAGTCAAACCCAATAACCCGACATTCCTCCCTGGAACGTTTACCAGATGTCCCTCCCCGGGACGCATGCTTGGAAAAAGAGCAGTGAACTCACCTTAGATTTGCTCGGTATTTAACAAGTTACCCATTCCTGTTAATCAACCAATCCCTACCGTGGTTACCAAAGACAGTTAGTTCGTTTACACATAAATCACGCATTCCACATTCATGTTGTGTACGAGAAGCACTCATTTCGCACATGTCATAACATAATATCCCAGTTTCATCAAGTAATCACATAACATATATTCAGTTCTCATATACATTCATGCTTACATCTTTACACCCTTTCTAGCAAATATAGTTTAGCATACACTTTTCAGTTGATCAATCCGAGCCTATGACGTTTACGCACTTTCAATCAGTTTGTATACGACTCATTTATTCATGCATGTGATTCACCTCTAAACCGAATAATCATGTAACAAATTCAGCATTGTTTTGCAAGACAAACAGTATGTTGATCCAAGAGTGGTCTAACAGTTTACTAGCCACATCAACTTCACATATTTCATTCCATTCATCTACAGTTATTATTATGTTAACTATCATTCCACCTTAATCAATTAATCTAATCGTTCCTACGCTATCCATCATCATGCAAAACGAAGTCCTTGATAGAACATCAAGACTACTTCAGGATCATGCTCACACAGGTCTACATAACGAGTTTATATTTGTTAACATCACATTTATCTGCCGAAAGCCCTCTTGGCGAAGAATCCATTCTTCATCAAGAGGTGATTGTGACGAAAGATCGGTTGTCCTCCGACAACCCTCTTGGCGAAGAACCCATTCTTCGTCAAGAGGTGACAGTGACGAAAGACCATATTATTCGTCATATGCAATGGCGACGAAGGTCCATGGTTCTTCGTCGGTAATAGTTCGTCACTTAACAGACGACCAAGATTTCCTTCTTTGATTTACATGAACCCTAATTCCTTATTAGTTTTATAAATCATCATCACAGCAACCTTCCATGGGTTTCAGTTAAATCATCTATGCACAACAAGGTTTGTTTATCAACATGTATTACGATTCACAATTTACATCGATCTACTGACCACAATCAAAACATCCGGATTGAATCATATGAACTCATCAGCTTATTATCATCATTACATAGAGTGGACAGAATTCACCATTCATACTATCATAACCATAAAAATAACTAAATATGCTTTCTAGTCATCATTAGTTTATGTTTAACTGTTATAGATCATCAATTGACATCATGTAAACTTCTAAATTAGTCATACAGTTTATTGCAACCCTAGATAACCATATAAGATCACCACCACACAAAATCACGTATTAATTATTTAACCGATGAATGAAAACAAGATGCTAACCTCGATCAAGATGGAATCAAAAGAAAACTCGAGTCGAGGAGGATTTGCCGTCGGTTTTGAAGGAGGAGAGGAGAGGTGACAAAGAGTTTAGGGTTTTCCGTTTAGTAGACAATGGACGGTTACACGTATATAAACATTGAGATCCTACTAGGCCATACATGGATTGGGCCGAAGGCCTGCTTGGCGAAGTGTACACTTCGACGAAGAACATAATTCGTCGAACAATGATGACGAAGGACATGGTTCGTCATGAACTATTGATAACAAGGAACAGTCGATGAAGAACTTTGTTTGAGAGGTTACCAAACATAATTAATTCCTAAATTATTCACTAAACAACTCTACACCATAATAGTTCAATTGTTCACCAAATATGCACAAGTTACAACACCAACAATTATGAAAAGACAGTGTGAAACAAGTAACGTGTCGAGGAAAGACCTTGAAAACTCGGGTTGTCACATCATCCCCAACTTGAAAGAAATTTTGTCCCGAAATTTGACAAGCAATCCAACACGGTGAAATGTTAAATCAGTGCGGATCTTCCGCAGGTGCCCCAAGGTAAGTTGGTCAAATTTGAACGTTGGCCAACGCTCGGATTTTATAATAAAAAAGTTTTTTTTTAATTCAGATATATATACAAACCGATTCCAAACTAAAACACACACCAATCACAAAAAAACACATAAATTCTACCCAATCATTTTTAAGAATGTCATCCGATTCGTCGTGCTCTTCATCCGACGGTGTTCTTGATGATATGATTATCGCAATTACGCAGGAGATGGTTAATTATTTGTGAGAAGAAGCTCAATCCTCTACATTGCGTACCAGACAACCTGCTCTTGAACCAGGTCGGTTAAGTGCTCTTGAACGTTTAATGCAAGATTATTTTTGTGAAAATCGGTTGTACGATGATGTCCAGTTTAGGCGTAGGTTTCGTATGAGCCGTCGTCTTTTTCTGAAAATTTCTAATGATCTTGTGGGCGAATTCCTTTTTTTTTCACACAAAGAGAAAGTGCTAGTCACAAAGTTGGTTTCTCTGGAATACAAAAGTGTACTGTAGCATGTGTGGTGATTCTCTTAAAAATTTATGTGAATGTATTTTTTATTTGTTGTTATTATTATTATTTTTTTAATTTACGATTTATTATTATTATGGTTATTGTTATTATTTTTTAAATTTACAGTTTATTATTTTTAATTTACATTGTTATTGTTTTTAATTTACATTGTTATTATTTTTAATTTACATTATTATTATTTTTTATCAACACTATCAATTTATTAGGTGTTATCTTTCTGTACGGTAGACGATATTTGAGGATGCCAACCACTGCCAACGTTCCACTTTTATACGAGACCCATCAGCGGATACACGGGTTTCCTGGGATGTTGGGTAGTCTTGATTGCAGGCACTGGGATTGGACGGCATGTCCAACCGCTCGGAAAGGGCAACACCATCGTGGTGACCACGATTGTAACATCTGTGCTTGTAATCATTGTGAACAGTTCTTTCATCAACAAGAGAATGTTATTTGATCCCAATGTTTGTTTGATTGTGTTTTACATTTTTCATGTTTTGACTTTTATTCAATTTCAAACTCTATATCGCTTTCTGGAGAGTTATACGCAAACTGGTGCGTAAACGTAATCAGTTTAATGCGAAAAATACTCCGGAATATCAACATATACTTAACATACCATAAATAACCTTTACATAACTTAGAAATAAGTTTTAAAGGCTTTGGTATGGCAAAAACAAGTTAATTCGCTTACAGGGACTAAACTTGACAAACTGCGAAAGTATGGCAATTTGAACTGTAACGAATGTTCCGGAACATGACCATAAGTTAAACATACCATAAATATCCTTTACATAGCTTAGAAATAGGCTTTGAGGGGTTGGGTGTGCTAAAATAAACTTTTGGGTTATTCAGGGACTAAAAGTGTCAAAAAGTGCACAAGTTTGCACTTTTGCGCATAACTCACGTTCTGAATATATCCGGACATCCAAAAATTTATGTAAGCACTAAAATATTTTATTTTAGTGTTTGGCATAAGAAAAATCCATTCGTTGCGTCATTTGGATCGTTTTTCGCGCTTATGCGCATTCCGTCGTAATTAAGCGAACATCGCGTTCGTACGACCAAACGAACCAACATCCGGAATATTTTTGAGCATGTTTCATGTCCACAATGTTTAGGCATCATTTTAGGGCCTTGAGGTTGGCTTAACGGGCCTTAAACGTGTCGAAATGAGCCTTAAACACCAACAGGGACTGAAACTGTCATTTTTCAAACTTATTTCTGATCAGACAAGGCCAGGCGGCCCGCCTAAGTTTTGTGTGTATCCTGACGTGGGCCGCGTCAGCCTCCCAGACCAGATTCGATCTTTAAACAGGCTGTTAACAGCTGCTTTACCCACAAAACCCACTTGCACATGGTATTTCTCAATACTAGGGGCTCAAATGGTTTTGTAAAACCATGTTCTTGAGGTGTATGGCCAAGATCAAAGCACGGTTTCCAAGAAACGATCTTAACGGCTCACCGAACACTATAAATACCCAACCCCATCCATTGCTAAACCCACAAGAATCTGATCTTAGAAACTCTAAGTTGAAACCTTTGTTTCATACCTGAGCACTTGGATCAAGATTAGCATTCGGGGACCCTTCGTAAGTATTCCTTCGTTCTTTTATTGCTTTTCGAGTCCGAGAGTCAAACTTTGTTTGACTTTCTGCGTTGACCAGTTTATGGTCAATGCGAAGTTCGTTTGAACTTCGCAACGTGATTGTAATCACGATGGTTATAGTCCCTTGTGACTATGCCTACTGATTACCACGTTGTCTAGGGTCGTAAGGGTAAGCGATCTGATAAATCGCTTATACCTTCGAACCCGACCCATTTGGTCGATCATTAGGATCCGACCAAATACATTAGGTGACCATAGTAGGTAGGGAATAACCTTCCGAGGTTATACCCTATGGTCACATCGTTTGAGTAGTTGTATGATAGGTAGTTTATATGCCTTAGGTAAATTACCAGAATACCCTTTTCATGTATAATTGGTAATTAAGCATATGTAACCTAAACTTTTGTCACATAACTGATTATGTAACATGTTTAGGCATATAACACTTGTCATAGGGCTAGTTAGACGTCTCGAATGCGCTTTTGCGCGCACGACGCGTTAAAGTAGCGTAAGCTACCTTAATGGGTCGCGATGGGTCGAAAGCACTTAGGTTAGGTTTCATTTAGAATGTAGGCTTTGTTGAACCATACTACATGAGTTTCATACTCATTTGGTTTACGAACCCTCATTCTACCCGATCCTCCGATTTAGGTCCGGTTTATTAACATAGTTACCTATATTAGGTGCCGTTTGATTCCGTGATCTCTAGCATTGCTTGGTGGTTATCTTAGGACTTCTGAGCAATCTCAAGTGAGTACATAGACCCCTCTTTTACTGTTTTTTTTAAACTGTTTTGGGGTGAAACACATGTGCCTACTTGTTACTTTCATGCTTTCCTGCTTTCACATCATATACTTGCTATGTTCATTAGTACATTTATAGTACATGATTTCATTGTGTTTATGCTATGTATGCCCATTGTGTGCATACTTAGTACATTGTTTTACACTACACTTATGCTATGTATGTCTATTGTTGCATACTTAGTACAGTTCACATGCTATGTATGTCTATTGTTGCATACTTAGTACAGTTCACATGCTACGTATGTCCATTTGTTGCATACTTAGTACAGTTGTTTTCATTCACATGCTTACATTTTGATATGATATTTGGTTTGTTTTGATGGATCAATATACATTCATTAACACCGATCACGCCGTTCGTTAGTAGGTAGTGGTACCATAGGAATTGACAACTCCCGTTCCTGAAATCCTGGGTAGGTGTGGATTGGAAGGAATGACCGAATTCGATACACATAAGCACAGATAAACCTTTAATTTGTTTAAGGGTTTATCGCCACAGTCTCAAGGCTTGGATGTATGTATTCTCACAATACCGCATAGATATTTATATCAGTATAGCATGCATTTGTTCCACAAAACATAGCTTTGATTTAAACCATGTTTTACTTCAATACTTTGTTTTTGTGCATATGGTTTAGTTGATATATTTCACTAGCCATACATATCATTTTGGGTTACACATTACATGATTTACATTTGACACATAAACATTATTGACATTGGTTACACATTACATGATTTGCATTTGACACATAAACATTATTGACATTGGTTACACATTACATGATTTACATTTGACACATAAACATTATTGACATTGGTTATACATTACATAACTTACATTTTGACATAAACATTTTGACATATTATTCAATACATTTGGCAATTGGTTTAAACATAAACATTCTACGTTGATTGGTTTGGTTTGAGTAAGTGATTTAAGTAACGAGGCGTGTGTAATATGATACAAGCATGGTGGATACGCCGCTGGTACTTCCTATATATAAGTGATTGTATGGTATTACATATCATAGCGTTATTTGAATCATTTCAATTTGGACATATAACATTTTATACAAATAACATACTTTTCACAAGACATTAATTTACAAAATAACTTATTTTATACAAACTCATTTTACGTGGTTATTCATTTAACCATACATTATTATCTTATTTATACATATCATCTGATCTTATCGTTTTTCAAATGATTTACAAGACAAAGCAAATTACAAGGTTCATGACTAAACATTTTCTCAAACATAAGTCATGAATTATGTTTTCACAAAACCTATGTATCTCACAGGCATTTTTATGCTGACGTACCTATTTTCACATGTGTTTTCAGCAGATGATGCATAGGACTTGTCAAAATACACTTAGGCGGACTTGGGCCTTAGTGACAATAAAAGATGCAAGACTAGTTATTTATGTTATGTTTCTTTGATTGTCAAAACATTGTAACTCTTTTATTTAATAAAACAATATTTCAATTTCCATGTGTTATGAAACAATGATTCTGTTACAACACTCCCCGACGTTTCCGCCACGTCTTGTTGTTTTACGTGGTCGGGGTGTGACAGAAAAGTTGGTATCAGAGCTCATGGTTATAGGGAATTAGGTTATTAGTAATACTTTGACCTAGTCTATAACCTTCCTAGGACCCTAACGCGAGTTTACTTGCGTTTAGTCATAAAACAATACTGTCACCTATCCTTAGGCGACAACCACAACAAGAACATAAAATTTCAAAACCGCTTTGAAAACCAATCATCTGTTGTATGATGATTGATTACTAGGTTTTGAACCCTCAGTTATAAGGTTTTGAACCCTCAGTTATAAGGTTTTGAACCCTCAGTTACAAGGTTTTGAACCCTCAGTTATAAGGTTTTGAACCCTCAATGATAAGGTTTTGAACCCTCAATTATAAGGTTTTGAACCCCTTTGAATTTTCAAAATCTCGTCAAAGTTTGGGTCATATAATGTGAACACGTGCAAACTGGAAGAGTGAATGCCTGTACCCTGAGTTTTCTGTCGAAGGCTAGAGTGTTCGTACAAATCCGCAGTATCGGACCAGTCACTCTTACCTGGGAACACTTGGGGTGAGTGTTCACTTATAGGCGAGCATGTCTTCAGTGATACATTAATATGATCCGCTTACTTTGATTTGTCACCGTCTCATTTGTTTGCCTTAGGTAACAAACAAATGATCGCAATTCTTATGCATTGCCATTCTGTTTTGTTTATCCGATAACCTTTCAATTGTTTCTTCCTATGTCTTTCATTTTCTTCTAGAATGTCTCTTCCTCTCAGCACTGGTCAAATGTCCGAGCGAACAGCCAAATTTGCCCAGCAAATAGGCGAAGTGACTCAGAAATCTGTAGATTTAGGCATTACCATGTATCAACTCCAGAATGAAACCACTCAAGAATCACCAAAGGAAGCAGAAGTCAAGCCAGCACCAACCGCGAAGAAACCAACCGAGGAATCAAAAACCATGGATGAACGATCCCCTAAGAAATCAAGGAAGCGTAAGGCTTCAAGGAAACCCGCAGCGGTTGCACCAAAACAGGCAGGACCTAGTCAGATGACAGCATCACCAGCCAAGAAGTGGTACAAAGGAACTGCTCCCTTGTGCAAACGATGCAACCGTCATCATTCGAACCCCTTACCCTGTTTCAAATGTACCTACTGTGGACGGTGGGGACATCTGATTAACATATGCCGCTTTGCCATCCAAAACAAAGCTGCTATCAACCTTGCTGCTACCCAACTCCAAGTCAACCCTACTCAAGCTCGTTTTCCGACTGGTACTTGCTACAACTGTGGCGAGACGAGCCATTTCAGGAACAACTGCCCGAAGATTTTCAGTGCAAATCCAACCCTTGGATGAGCATTCGGCTGAACAAAGGATCTTGCTGTCTTATGCCTTTGTTTCTTTTGTTTTCGTGTATTGTGAAACAATATGTCTCGTTCATAAATAAAAGTTGTTCGCAATTCTGATATACAAGTATATTTACATGTGTTTATAGCATTTCCCTATAATACCTACATTAAGGAACTATGTTCCTTACAAACTACATTTGTGATTTCTCCCTTTCAAATGATCGCTCATGATTCCCTCGAAAATTTTAAGTACTCGTTTCACTCTAAGATACGAAGTACAGAAAAATAAAGTGACATTATGAGTAATCATGCTCCTGCACATCTGTGCCTTTGAATCCTTGGTTAGATAACTAAGGGTATTTTCAAATCTCATACCCATTACGTTTTGATTTTTTCAACATACACAGTACGAGTATTTCAAAAACAATCTTCATGATCTCAAAACGTTTCATATAGTCTGAAAACAATATTAACACAGTACATTTTCTTATCAAGTGCATGATTTCGAAAAGCATCATTTATGTCTTTCAAAAACCTTATACATAATTGCAAAATTTATCTCGCATGATTTTAAAACAAATTTTTAAAAAATATATACCTACCTAATACACCTACTCTATGATTTCAAAGGTATTATATATAAGGTTTCAAAAACATTGAACACATTTTTAGAACCCCATGCATAGTTTTCCAAAAACATTTTCTTCATACATTGACTTCACCTTAAAATTTCGCTTCATATGTCACCTTGGCATATCTAGCATCTCAACTTCATAAGCGTTTTTACTTCATGTTTTGACCTAAGCACATCCAGTGCAAGGTTTCAAAACATCTTCAACTTCTAAAATCAATATGGGATCTTTTTATCTTCACAATTAGACCCTTGTGGATGATTATCATTCAAATCAGAGTCCTTAATTGGATTCCTTATGTACCTAAATTCAAACGTTTCGGTTCCTTATAATCGAAATCGATTTTTCTCTTCAAAAAAAAAAAAAAAAATCTTTCTATCTTTATAGTTAGATTCTTGATAATGTTTAAAGTACCAAATGAAATCCAAGGAATGGATTCCTAGTGTGCTTTAAATACATGTGCTCTATTAGCAGAACAAATTTCTAGTTAAACAATTTTGTGGTTACGTGACTATGTGTTTATGCATCTTATGTTTTCTTTTATGCATTTTGTATTTTTATACTCTGGGTATTCGTTATCCAAATCCTCGTAGAATTTTTCATATCTTCATATGAGGGATTCGTAGTAGGATATTAAAAAAGGTACTACCTTAAATCCTAAATGGGCTTCTATGTAATAGTTAAGACCCTTGGATTATATAGTACTATTCCATGATTCATAAGAGACCCTTTTAGTGGTCTAGTAAAAAAGATTGATTCAAAAATCTGGTTAAGAATGACATGTGATGATATAAGCTGAAAAGACTCCTTGGTTGTCTATTAAAATCATTTATTGATTTAATAAAAGGGACCCTATGGTGGTCTAGTCACACTCATCACAGGTTTGTTCATTTGGTTTTCCCCTACACATTATAAAATAGACTGTGTGAACTATGCAAGGAATTATCTAATTATGGACGCGTACATAATTATGAAATTCAGTGCACAGAAACCCAGTAGGATTTATTATGTGTAAGAACCGATAGTGACAACAATAACAAAATGAGAACGATGTAATAGAGGTACGGTGGACGCACCAATGACGCTTCATATACTTGTATATAAGTATCCCTCTTACATTGCAAGCATGATGTTATTAAAGTTACTAGAAGTTCAGAACCCTAACCAATGTTGTTCGATCTTTTCAACTTCATGTTTTAAACTCTCACAAGTTTCCTCTAAATAAATTTCGGGACGAAATTTCCACAAGTAGGGGAGACTGTAACATCTGTGCTTGTAATCATTGTGAACAGTTCTTTCATCAATAAGAGAATGTTATTTGATCCCAATGTTTGTTTGATTGTGTTTTACATTTTTCATGTTTTGACTTTTATTCAATTTCAAACTCTATATCGCTTTCTGGAGAGTTATACGCAAACTGGTGCGTAAACGTAATCAGTTTAATGCGACAAATACTCCGGAATATCAACATATACTTAACATACCCTAAATAACCTTTACATAACTTAGAAATAAGTTTTAAAGGCTTTGGTATGGCAAAAACAAGTAATTCGCTTACAGGGACTAAACTTGACAAACTGCGAAAGTATGGCAAATTGAAATGTAACGAACGTTCCGGAACATGACCATAAGTTAAACATACCATAAATATCCTTTACATAGCTTAGAAATAGGCTTTGAGGGGTTGGGTGTGCTAAAATAAACTTTTGGGTCATTCAGGGACTAAAAGTGTCAAAAAGTGCACAAGTTTGCACTTTTGCGCATAACTCACGTTCTGAATACATCCGGACATCCAAAAATTTATGTAAGCACTAAAATATTTTATTTTAGTGTTTGGCATAAGAAAAATCCATTCGTTGCGTCATTTGGATCGTTTTTCGCGCTTATGCGCATTCCGTCGTAATTAAGCGAACATCGCGTTCGTACGACCAAACGAACCAACATCCGGAATATTTTTGAGCATGTTTCATGTCCACAATGTTTAGGCATCATTTTAGGGCCTTGAGGTTGGCTTAACGGGCCTTAAACGTGTCGAAATGAGCCTTAAACACCAACAGGGACTGAAACTGTCATTTTTCAAACTTATTTCTGATCAGACAAGGCCAGGCGGCCCGCCTAAGTTTTGTGTGTATCCTGACGCGGGCCGCATCAGCCTCCCAGACCAGATTCGATCTTTAAACAGGCTGTTAACAGCTGCTTTACCCACAAAACCCACTTGCACATGGTATTTCTCAATACTAGGGGCTCAAATGGTTTTGTAAAACCATGTTCTTGAGGTGTATGGCCAAGATCAAAGCACGGTTTCCAAGAAACGATCTTAACGGCTCACCGAACACTATAAATACCCAACCCCATCCATTGCTAAACCCACAAGAATCTGATCTTAGAAGCTCTAAGTTGAAACCTTTGTTTCATACCTGAGCTACTTGGATCAAGATTAGCATTCGGGGACCCTTCGTAAGTATTCCTTCGTTCTTTTATTGCTTTTCGAGTCCGAGAGTCAAACTTTTTTTGACTTTCTGCGTTGACCAGTTTATGGTCAATGCGAAGTTCGTTTGAACTTCGCAACGTGATTGTAATCACGATGGTTATAGTCCCTTGTGACTATGCCTACTGATTACCACGTTGTCTAGGGTCGTAAGGGTAAGCGATCTGATAAATCGCTTATACCTTCGAACCCGACCCATTTGGTCGATCATTAGGATCCGACCAAATACATTAGGTGACCATAGTAGGTAGGGAATAACCTTCCGAGGTTATACCCTATGGTCACATCGTTTGAGTAGTTGTATGATAGGTAGTTTATATGCCTTAGGTAAATTACCAGAATACCCTTTTCATGTATAATTGGTAATTAAGCATATGTAACCTAAAATTTTGTCACATAACTGATTATATAACATGTTTAGGCATATAACACTTGTCATAGGGCTAGTTAGACGTCTCGAATGCGCTTTTGCGCGCACGACGCGTTAAAGTAGCGTAAGCTACCTTAATGGGTCGCGATGGGTCGAAAGCACTTAGGTTAGGTTTCATTTAGAATGTAGGCTTTGTTGAACCATACTACATGAGTTTCATACTCATTTGGTTTACGAACCCTCATTCTACCCGATCCTCCGATTTAGGTCCGGTTTATTAACATAGTTACCTATATTAGGTGCCGTTTGATTCCGTGATCTCTAGCATTGCTTGGTGGTTATCTTAGGACTTCTGAGCAATCTCAAGTGAGTACATAGACCCCCCTTTTACTGTTTTTTTTAAACTGTTTTGGGGTGAAACACATGTGCCTACTTGTTACTTTCATGCTTTCCTTCTTTCACATCATATACTTGCTATGTTCATTAGTACATTTATAGTACATGATTTCATTGTGTTTATGCTATGTATGCCCATTGTGTGCGTACTTAGTACATTGTTTTACACTACACTTATGCTATGTATGTCTATTGTTGCATACTTAGTACAGTTCACATGCTATGTATGTCTATTGTTGCATACTTAGTACAGTTCACATGCTACGTATGTCCATTTGTTGCATACTTAGTACAGTTGTTTTCATTCACATGCTTACATTTTGATATGATATTTGGTTTGTTTTGATGGATCAATATACATTCATTAACACCGATCACGCCGTTCGTTAGTAGGTAGTGGTACCATAGGAATTGACAACTCCCGTTCCTGAAATCCTGGGTAGGTGTGGATTGGAAGGAATGACCGAATTCGATACACATAAGCACAGATAAACCTTTAATTTGTTTAAGGGTTTATCGCCACAGTCTCAAGGCTTGGATGTATGTATTCTCACAATACCGCATAGATATTTATATCAGTATAGCATGCATTTGTTCCACAAAACATAGCTTTGATTTAAACCATGTTTTACTTCAATACTTTGTTTTTGTGCATATGGTTTAGTTGATATATTTCACTAGCCATACATATCATTTTGGGTTACACATTACATGATTTACATTTGACACATAAACATTATTGACATTGGTTACACATTACATGATTTGCATTTGACACATAAACATTATTGACATTGGTTACACATTACATGATTTACATTTGACACATAAACATTATTGACATTGGTTATACATTACATAACTTACATTTTGACATAAACATTTTGACATATTATTCAATACATTTGGCAATTGGTTTAAACATAAACATTCTACGTTGATTGGTTTGGTTTGAGTAAGTGATTTAAGTAACGAGGCGTGTGTAATATGATACAAGCATGGTGGATACGCCGCAGGTACTTCCTATATATAAGTGATTGTATGGTATTACATATCGTAGCGTTATTTGAATCATTTCAATTTGGACATATAACATTTTATACAAATAACATACTTTTCACAAGACATTAATTTACAAACAACTTATTTTATACAAACTCATTTTACGTGGTTATTCATTTAACCATACATTATTCTCTTATTTATACATATCATCTGATCTTATCGTTTTTCAAATGATTTACAAGACAAAGCAAATTACAAGGTTCATGACTAAACATTTTCTCAAACATAAGTCATGAATTATGTTTTCACAAAACCTATGTATCTCACAGGCATTTTTATGCTGACGTACCTATTTTCACATGTGTTTTCAGGAGATGATGCATAGGACTTGTCAAGATACACTTAGGCGGACTTGGGCCTTAGTGACAATAAAAGATGCAAGACTAGTTATTTATGTTATGTTTCTTTGATTGTCAAAACATTGTAACTCTTTTATTTAATAAAACAATATTTCAATTTCCATGTGTTATGAAACAATGATTCTGTTACAACACTCCCCGACGTTTCCGCCATGTCTTGTTGTTTTACGTGGTCGGGGTGTGACAACGATGGTCCTACCCTAATATTACAAGCGGCCGCTTCTCAAGATTTATGGATTTGGCATGCGTAGTTTGGCATGGCCGATGCGAACAATGACATCGCAGTTTTACAATCTTCGAATATTTTGGATGATGTCATAGATGGTTTTGCACCAAATACTTCATTCTATGCAAACGACCTGGAGTATAAGTATGGATACTATCTCACAGACGGTATTTATCCGGAGTGGGCGACGTTGGTAAAAACTTTTTCTTGTCCAGATGACAAAAAAAGAATGTATTTCAAGAAGAAACAAGACTCAACAAGAAAAGATATCGAGCGGGCTTTCAGTGTGTTAAAAAAGAGATGGTCTATCATCGCCCAGCCGTCGAGGATACTTGAAAAAAGTAAAATGAGAAACGTCATGTATATGTGCATCATTTTGCATAACATGATATTGGAGGACTCGGGTAGAGCGTTTAGGGGAGAAAGTTATGATGAAAGTAACCAACCGACGAACCCACTACTAACATACGCTGAAAAAGAAGTTATCCGATCGAAGATACGTGACAGGAACACGCACCATAACCTTCGAGCTGATATGACCGAGCACCTATGGTTTTATCGTGAACAAGGAGGAGGCGACGAAGACGACGAGTGACTTTGTATTTTTTTAATTTTAATTCTGACATTTTATTTTTTTGTTTTAATTATAACATTGTATTTTTTTATTTAAATTATGGCATTTTATTTTTATTATTTAAATTATGAGTTATAAATTAATATATCAAAATAAAATAATGTTTAAATTTAAATAAAAAAATAGTTACGTAATTATGACGGGTGTGACACCTTGCTTTTCAGGCCGTACCGTACAATTCTAACACGTGTTGTGAATAGATAAAAGGCCGTATTTGACTGATTATGATGTTTATATGTGGAATTTAGTGAGTTGGTAAATGTGAACTTTGGTAAAAATTATGTTGGCAACGGTAAGATAAACGATTATCGCGTAACGGTTAAAATGCGAAACGAACGTCGGTGACCGCCCGATCAGTGTTAAAATCCTAAAAAATAGTCTGTTATGATTAGAATAATAATTTTAATCATATTCGTGAGGAAAAATAAATTAAAAAGCTGTGAAACTCTATTTTTCGAGTTTGAGCGCGTAATGCGCAACACAGCGCGCATACCGACAAAATACTGTCAACGCAGCCAGTCAAGGCAACTCATAACTATTTCAGTAATGTTTTGTTGAGATTATTTTTATAGAGTCATAAAAATAATTTAAAACGCACTAAAACGGGATTAAGACGCTAGATAAAATACCCGGTAACCAGTAAAATACCAGTTTTGAATTAGATTATGTATATATGTATATATACGATTATGTATGTGGGAGAATTGAGAAGTGGCAACCATAGATCACACTCTCTCTCTTCTCTCTTCCATGCATTGGTTGAAGAATAGGTGCCATCTTTTATAAACTTCCAATCTTCCACATTCCAAGAAATCTCATCACAACAAAACTCATCTCTCTCTCTCTCTCCCTCTAATTCACGGCTGAAAACAGCCTATATCTCCTTCATTTTCGAAAATTTCAACCCTCTTCTTGAAGATTCAAGTCATTCCTAGCTTGTCCCAAGCATTTGTGAAGATCCAAGGGTCGTTTGAAGGTGTTTCAAGCAAGAACCAAGCACCAAATAATCACACTTTGTCAAGAAACCCATCAAAATCTTGTAGGTATAAAATTTACATTAAAAACCATATTCTTGATTCTTGATGATGTTGATGATGATAGAAGTTTCTCAAAGTTCTTGGATAATTCACAAACTTGAAACTAATAAGAAATGGGTTTTTATGCAAAATAAAAATGGACATATATATATGTATGTATACATAACCGTATATGTGTATGTGTGTATATATATGAGATTGAGTTTGATTTATGATGGATATTTGTTTGGTTAATTCTTCTAAAATGACATGCATGTAGGTTTTGTCAAATGTTCATTTATGAAAGATTGTTGTATGAAATTATGTCTAGATGATTAGATGATGAACATGTCTTGGATTTGCATGAATTAACTTCAGGTTTGATGCATATAATTTCAAATGAAATGATGATAATATGATATATGTGCTTTAGATACTTGTACACAAGCATGCATGATGAAAGATGAACATGAAATGATGATTTGATAAAAATAAAGTATAATCAGAATCTAAACACTAAAAATATGAATATTTGAAGTGTTAAATGGTATAAAACTTTGTCATAAAGTTTACTAGCTTTGCATGTTGTACTTTGTGCTTTAGGTGTTGTAAAATATGTGAAATTGCATGATTTATGTGAGACCTACACTAATATGATTATAACCATCAATAACATGTATTGTGTTAAAATATCAAGTCATTAGGACTTGGGATGATTATGGTAACATTGGATGCAAAACTATGCGGTAAAACGGTTAAAAATCGGCTTTTCGGAGGATTTTTATGAAACTGAATTAGATCAGTAAGTAAACTGATATTTTTAGTTTAAAAATAATTATTTTAACTAATTTTAAGTTTACTTGGTATTTGGTTAGTTATACGTGACTTCCGACGCCGAAAACGTTACCGAATCGCTAAAATACGCATTTTTCAATGAACAGTAGTATGGGTAAATTTTGGGTGAACCTTATGTGTTAAGAGGTGTTATGTGATTTAAACATGTGAATGTGAAAATATGTTAAGTTTTAACATGGTAATGAAAATTTGGATTATGCATGTATACTTGTGCGTTTTGTACGGTAGAAACGGTAAAAATCGCGTGAAATGTGTAACTTGCTTCTCGAGCATGAAATTTGATACATATGAGATATTTTATGTATAATAAAATGACAAAATAGATAAGTTAACAATATTTCGCGTGTTTTGGAGTTAATTTATGTGTATGTTTATGTATATATTACGACGCGCAAATCGTAGATATATTGCATATAAACGGGAGTGTTAACGCATTTACACAATAATGGTCACCAATAAAATCGTTCAAGTCGCAAAATCTTAAATATATATATATATATATATGGACTCATATATATATTAACGTGCCAACATAATCAAACAACATGATTTTTCGAGAAAATCTCAAAGTTATGTGAAAATTCTAAGAAAACAGAGAAACTTAGGATTTTGTGATGTATAGATTGATTTAAAACTCGCTCCTACCTACAATAGGACATGTAGAAATCAAACTGTGGGATTGCGCTATTTAAAATACGCACCCAAAGGTGAGTGTCACTAAACCCCTCTTTTTACTACTTTGTACATATATTCGGGGTAGAACATGCCAATAAAAGGGTTTAATAATGTTTTTAGAATAAAACATACCTTTTGATATAAATTATATATTTTCGTTGAAAATATTGAATTTGTGAAAATATATGTTTCGGGGATGAAACGGTTTTTGTTAAATATATGTTTCGGGGATGAAACGGTTTTTGTTGAATATTTGTTTCGGGGATGAAACGGTTTGGTTGAATATATTTGTTTCGGGATGAAACGGGGATTGGTACGGTGTTTCCGAGGCGAAACAGACTGTAAAGTTGGGACGCATGCCAGCCTGATCTCAAGGGAAGGAGATTCAGGGGATTCGTACAACTTCGTGTATTAAATTTGTCGTATTAGTAGAGCAATTATATTGTACGTGAGGCAGACATCATATTGGTCTCGAGTGGACCCTGCGCCCATGATGTCGTTTAATCAGTTAAGTATTGCACGCGAGGAATTGTTGGTAGATCTATCGGGTTGACAACCCCGTCGTGACCGGTCGCCCCGTGTCAAGTTAAACAACGAATTGATATTTTGTTTATTGTCTTGCTTTGATTATCCCTGCATGGTAAATATATAGTTTGTATTGTCTACCTAACATACGAGTCCGAAAATTGACGCTATGAATTAAATATACAAAACCTGGGTAAGAGTTTTATTGTCGGGTTTTTGAACCATGACGGAGGACCCATGGATTTTATTAAGGAAGTAAAATGGACATTCTAAAAATTATATGGATGTTTTAAAATAAACACATAATCAGAAAGTTTTCCTTTGGAATGAATTGTTTGTATGTGAACATGTGAACTCACCTTCCTTTGTGTTGACACTTGATTTTAACGTGTTCTACAGGTACTTGAGTTCGGCTTCGGGAATTATGGCGTATCTTGTGTTTGTCGATGCATGTTTTGTCACTTAAAATGTTGGACTAACTTTTAAACTCTCTGGGACTAATGTAATAAGATCCGTGAGGATCAAAGACAACTTTATCATGTCATGGTTATGTCGTGTTTTGGGACGTTAAGTTTAAAATCTATGTTTTAAATAAGTAATATTGTCCAACAATAAAATACCTCAAACATCAAGATAGAAATGGGCACCAACTTCCGTCTCCAATACGTTTTAAATTCCGCTGCGACGTTTTTGTGGTGTGACAGAAGTTGGTATCAGAGCCAATGGTTGTTAGCGAACTAGATGTTTTCAGAGGAAAACACTAGACTTCAACCGAATAATTTTGAGATTTGAAGTCCAAAATTCTCGAAGCCAAGATTTTTAAGTAAACATGAAAATTTTATCATATATGAAAACCCTTATGTGTTTACGTGCATACGTGATTTTCTGTTTATTTAGGCCTTATGTGTTACTATTCATATTGATCACACACTTACTTTGTATGGTTATGATATGTCACATCTCGGCCTATAGAGCCATTAGTAGTCCTGCTCACTGATACTGTCGAGCCTACACTTGAGATTCTTTAGCCCGTCATAGGAAGAGGACTCGACCCGTTGGAGGGATCGCATCGACTTCGAGAGCTGAGACAGCGTCTGCTTTAAAGAAGTAGAAGGAGATTTGGGTCAATCGCTCTCACTAAGATCGTCAGTTCGCCATGTTACGCGGAAACCTGGAGACGACGAAGGGCAAGATGAGAGACTTAGAGGGACAGATGGACTGTTATGATGAGCTAGAAGAGCTTGTTAGGAAGAAGTTGGACTTCCAGGTATTGAAGTATTAGTTGTTGGTTATTTCTGTTGTTTGTTTTGTATATCTCATTTGATGAACCCTATTTATGACTTGCATGCCGAAATTTTCAGATATTTAGGAGGAAATTTCATATAGACTTGTTGCGGGTGTTGATGTAGACATGCCGAATTTTGATTAGTCTTAGTACTAAAAACCAGTTTTGTAAATTTCTGGTATAAATATCGAATGAGTTCCTTTTGGTTTAAAAATTGTTCTCATTAATATGTGGATATTATACATGTGCAATGTTTGGTCCACTAACATTTAAGATTGAATTATTTTGGATATCGTCTTAAGTTGATATTATGTTGTAATAATAGAAACGACGAAATGCCTCCAAAAGCGAGACAGGGTTCTGGACTACCTACTACCCGGGAAGTGGTGGCACAACTCATAGCCCAACATGTTAATACTGCCATGGAATAGCGCGATGCTAACCAAAATAATGGCCAGGAACATGGACTGATGCTCATGGGCATGGTTTTGGTGGGACACAGATCGGAAACCCTTCAGGTGATATAATGATCGGAAAGTTTTAGTAGTTCCTGTGTTATGATATAATCAGAGCGTAACCCCGAGTTTCATTAACCTTGTGAACCGTGCATAGATGTACGCACAAAACAATCCAGGGATGTAACCTAAGATCATTTACTGGTACCCTATGCAATGACGTGGCAACGGTATGCGTGATGTCGGGTCGTCACAGCGGATCGACCATTCAAATAATTCCGCATTCCGAGCCTAGATCTGGGGATTCATGAAAGCGAAAGTCTGAGAGTTGAGGAAGGAAACCGATGAGAAGCGTGATAGGAAACGCAGTTCGAGGAAGGCGTATGTAGCCAGTTCTAGCCGTTCTAGAAAGAATAATGCCAGGGATGACAGGAGTAGTTTGAGAAGAAGACTTACGGGGATGAGCGGAGAAAGTGCGATAGATGTGGTCGGACTAGACATATGACTCGCGAGTGCTATGCTAAGAGTACGTTGGATGGAGTTATGCTCGAGGGATGCTTCGTGTGTGGTAAACAAGGACACTACAAAAGAGATTGCCCGAAACCGAAAGGACAGGATGCTATGGGTAAAGCCGTCGAGGCGAGTGCTGGGAAGGCACGTGAGAATCCTGCTACTGTTACTGGTATGTTTTGAATCAAAAACCAATCTATGTTCATACTTTTAATACCAAAGCTGACTTGAGTTTTGGTTCAAAAAACATTGAACCATTTTTGTGTTCATCTACAAGTAAGCTGAGTATAAAGTGCCTGATGAAACTAGCAATTGGTAAGTTGATGGAAACTAGTGAGGTCGTTCGCGGTTGTAGTATTTAGTATGTGATCGTATTTCTAGTGTTGGTTTATTTCCAAGTGGAGCTGGGAAGCTTTGACGTAGATGTGAGGATGGATTGATTATCCAGGAGCGAAGTGGGGACTATCGCTTGAAGAAGCTATCTAGGATATCTCGTCTTGATGACGGTAGAGAGGTGGTAATTGTTTGCCGGGACCGACCGAGTCGAGTGTCGAGTGTCGAGTGTTGAGTGTTGAGGGTTAAGAGTCGTCAGGGTTTTGAGGATGCTCAAGTGATTATGAAAACGCTATCCTGCATTCTTTGTTAATGTGGTGGATATGAAGACCAAATGTAGGAATATCGAAGAGATTCCTATTGTTTGCAATTATCCAGAAGTTTCCCTAAAAAGACTTACCTGGATTGCCCCCAACGAGGCAGATCGACTTCCGAATCGATCTGGTACCCGGTGCTGCACCCATTTGCAAAATCTCTTCATAGATTAAGCACAAATGTCAAATCAGCTTCAAGAGCTATTAGGAAAGGGCTTCATTCGATCAAGCTACAAGGATCCAACTGCTACACGAGGACCGACCTACGATCATGATATCAGCAGTTGAAGATTGCTAACAAAGATATTCCAAGGACTGCTTTTTGAACACGATATGGACATTGCGAGTTATTAGTCATGCCTTTTGACTAAATTAATGCGCCATTTATATATTCATGGATCTCATGAACAGGGTATGGAAACACTAATCGGATAAGTTCGTGATAATATTCGTCGACGACATACTTGCTTATAGGCGAGCCAAGGAGAATCATGAGTAACATTTGAAGTTGACTATGGAGTTGTTGAGGATTAAGGAAGGCATGCATGTAGATCAGTCTAAGATTAGAGCGATCAAATGATGAGAAACGCCAAGGACCCCGTCGGGAGTATGACGATTCATAAGACTAGCTGGGTACTACCGGAGATCTATTAAGAATTTCTCTAAATTAGTGCAGCCTTCGACACTAATAGCCTCAAAAGGGAAAGGGAAATTGGTTGGGCAGAAAAGTAATAGGAAGCTTTGCAAACCTTTGGAGGAAATGTTGAGAGCGTGTACGATGGATTTCGAAGAAAGTTAGGATACTCACATGCCCTTGGCAAAGTTATCCCACAATAATAGTTGTCACGCTAGTATTTAGGTTGCTCAGTTTGAAGCCTTTTATGGATGGAAGTGTCGATTTCCACTTTGTTAAGCTAAAGTTGCAAAAGACGATTAACCAGACCTAGTTTATCTAGGAAACCAGCGACAGGATTTGCCTAGATCGAGGGAAGGTTAAAAGTCGCCCATTTGATCGACAGAAGGATTACATAGACAATTGAAGGAGTTATTTTACAAAGGATGTTATTAAGTTAGCAGAGAAAGGGAAAAGCTGAGCCACATTGATCAGGTCCTTTCAAGAGCCCATCCTGAGTTGGATCAGTCGCTTATAGGCTCAAGCTACCATAAGGATTGAGTAGTGTACTTGATGTATTTTTTGGGTCCAGTTTGAGAAAGTGTATAAGGAATAATACACTGATTTTGTGCTTTGTAGAAATGTATTTAGAAGATAAACGAAAGTTTATCAAAGTACCGTAGAAGCAGTACGTATAGCTAGAAGAGTTATGTTAATAACTCGACAGGCGATTACAACATTCTAGTCGTATATGTGATTTATTGCTTGTGCAATTTGTAGATACCTTAAATGAATGCAAAATGGAAAGAAAGTGAGTTCATGAGATTAGATACTTTCGAGAGCCCATCTTGAGTTGGATCAATCATATGTAAACTCAGACTACCTCAGGTACGGGGTAATGTATATGTAAATATACGTATATAGAAGGTGGAATTTTGACTTAATCATCTTGATTTAGTGCTTGTGAATGTTGAACCTTGGAAAGGGTGGAGAGCGTTGAGACGTGAGATTAAGAATTAAGGATGTGTATAATATAGGTCTATGAAGATTCTTCATAAGAATCAAAGTTTCTCACAGAAACTACAAGACCATATTCATCAAGCCTGTTTTTACTGTTTCCACCTCGTGCTAAACGAAACCTGTAGAGTAAAATTTCGGGGACGAAAATTCCTAAACAGGGGGAGACTGTGACACACGAGATTTTAGGCCGTACCGTACAATTGTAACACGTGTTGTGAATAGATAAAAGGCCGTATTTGACTAATTATGATGTTTATATGTGGAATTTAGTGAGTTGGTAAATGTAAACTTTGGTAAAAATTATGTTGGCAACGTTAAGATAAACGCTTATCGCGTAACGGTTAAAATGCGAAACGAATGTCGGTGACCACCCGATCAGTGTTAAAATCCTAAAAAATAGTATGTTATGATTAGAATAATAATTTTAATCTTATTCGTGAGGAAAAATAAATTAAAACGCTATGAAACTCTATTTTTCGAGTTTGAGCGCGTACTGCGCAACACAGCCCGCATACCGACAAAATACTGTCAACGCAGCCAGTCAAGGCAACTGATAACTATTTCAGTAATGTTTTGGTGAGATTATTTTTATAGAGTGATAAAAATAATTTAAAACGCACTAAAACGGGATTAAAACGCTAGATAAAATACCCGGTAACAAGTAAAATACAAGTTTTTGACTTAGATTATGTATATATATGTATATATACGGTTATGTATGTGGGTGAATTGAGAAGTGGCAGCCATAGATCACACACACTCTCTCTCTTCTATCTTCCATGCATTGGTTGAAGAATAGGTGCCATCTTTTATAAACTTCCAATCTTCCACATTCCAAGAAATCTCATCACAACAAAACTCATCTCTCTCTCTCTCTCTCTCTCTCCCTCTAATTCACGGCTGAAAACAGCCTTTATCTCCTTCATTTTCGAAAATTTCAACCCTCTTCTTGAAGATTCAAGTCATTCCAAGCTTGTCCCAAGCATTTGTGAAGATCCAAGGTGGTTTGAAGGTGTTTCAAGCAAGAACCAAGATCCATATCATCACACTTTGTCAAGAAACCCATCAAAATCTTGTAGGTATAAAATTTACTTTAAAAACCATATTCTTGATTCTTGATGTTGTTGATGATGATAGAAGTTTCTCAAAGTTCTTGGATAATTCACAAACTTGAAACTAATAAGAAATGGGTTTTTATGCAAAATAAAAATGGACATATATATGTATGTATGGATAACCGTATATGTGTATGTGTGTATATATATGAGATTGAGTTTGATTTATGATGGATACTTGTTTGGTTAATTCTTCTAAAATGACATGCATGTAGGTTTTGTCATATGTTCATTTATGAAAGATTGTTGTATGAAATTATGTCTAGATGATTAGATGATGAACATGTCTTGGATTTGCATGAATTAACTTCAGGTTTGATGCGTATAATTTCATATGAAATGATGATAATATGATATATGTGCTTTAGATATTTGTACACAAGTATGCATGATGAAAGATGAACATGAAATGATGATTTGAATATGATTTGATAAAAATAAAGTATGATCAGAATCTAAACACTAAAAATATGAATATTTGAAGTGTTAAATGGTATAAAACTTTGTCATAAAGTTTACTAGCTTTGCATGTTGTACTTTGTGCTTTAGGTGTTGTAAAATATGTGAAATTGCATGATTTATGTGGTTTATGTGAGACCTGCACTAATCTGATTATAACCATCATTTTAATCAGTAAATAACATGTATTGTGTTAAAATATCAAGTCATTACGACTTGGGATGATTGTGGTAACGTTGGATGCAAAACTATGCGGTAAAACGCTTAAAAATCGGCTTTTCAGAGGATTTTTATGAAACTGATTTATATCGGTAAGTAAACTGATATTTTTAGTTTAAAAATAAGTATTTTAACTAATTTTAACTTTACTAGGTATTTGGTTAGTCATACGTGACTTCCGAAGCCCGAAAACGTTACCGAATCGCTAAAATACGCATTTTTTCAATGAACACTAGTATGGGTAAATTTTGGGTGAACCTTATGTGTTAAGATGTGTTATGTGATTTAAACATGTGAATGTGAAAATATGTTAAGTTTTAACATGATAATGAAAATTTGGATTATGCATGTATACTTGTGCGTTTTGTACGGTAGAAACGGTAAAAATCGCGTCAAATGTGTAACCTGCTTGTCGAGCCTGAAATTTGATACATATGAGATATTTTATGTATAATTGCTTTAAAAATGACAAAATAGATAAGTTAACAAGATTTCGCGTGTTTCGGTGTTAATTTAAGTGTACGTTTATGTATATATTACGACGCGCAAATCGTAGATATATTGCATATAAACGGGAGTGTTAATGGATTTACGCAATAATGGTCACCGATAAAATCGTTCAAGTCGCAAAATCTTAAAAATATATATATCTATGGACTCATATATATCTTAACGTGCCAACATAATAAAAAACGATGATTTTTCGAGAAAATCTCAAAGTTATGTGAAAATTCTAAGAAAACAGAGAAACTTAGGATTTTGTGATGTATATATTGATTTAAAACTCGCTCCTACTTATAATAGGATGTGTAGAAATCAAACTGTGGGATTGCGCTATTTGGAACACGCACCCAAAGGTGAGTGTCACTAAACCCCTCTTTTTACTGCTTTGTACATATATTGGGGGTAGAACATGCCAATAAAAGGGTTTAATAATGTTTTTGGAATAAAACATACCTTTTGATATAAATTATATATTTTCGTTGAAAATATATGGATTTGTGAAAATATATGTTTCGGGGATGAAACGGTTTTTGTTGAATATATGTTTCGGTGATGAAACGGTTTTTGTTGAATATGTGTTTCAGGGATGAAATGGTTTGGTTGAATATATTTGTTTTGGGATGAAACGGGAATTGGTATGGTGTTTTCGAGGCGAAACATACCATAAAGTTGGGACGGATGCCTGCCTAATCTCAAGGGAAGGAGATTCAGGGGATTGGTACAACTTCGTGTATTAAATTTGTCATATTAGTTGGATATATATATTGTACGTGAGGCAGACATCATATTGGTCTCGAGTGGACCCTGCGCCCATGATGTCGTTTAATCAGTTAAGTATTGCACGCGAGGAATTGTTGGTAAATCTATCGGGTTGACAACCCCGTCGTGACCGGTCGCCCCGTGTCAAGTCAAACGACGAATTGATATTCTGTTTATTGTCTAGCTTTGATTATCCCTGCATGGTAAATATATAGTTCGTATTGTCTAGCTAAAATACGAGTCTGAAAATTGACGCTATGAATTTAATATAAAAAACCTGGGTAAGAGTTTAATTGTCGGGTTGTTAAACCGTGACGGAGGACCGACGGATTTTATTAAGGAAGTAAAATGGACATTCTAAAAATTATATGGATGTTTTAAAATAAACACATAATCAGAAAGTTTTCCTTTGGAATGAATTGTTTGTATGTGAATCTGTGAACTCACCTTCCTTTGTGTTGACACTTAATTTTAACGTGTTCTACAGGTACTTGAGTTCGGCTTCGGGAATTATGGCATATCTTGTGTTTGTCGATGCATGTTTTGTCACTTAAAATGTTGGACTAACTTTTAAACTCTCTGGGACTAATGTAATAAGATCCGTGAGGATCAAAGACAACTTTATCATGTCATGGTTATGTCGTGTTTTGGGACGTTAAGTTTAAAATCTATGTTTTAAATAAGTAATATTGTCCAACAATAAAATGCATCAAACATCAAGAGAGAAATGGGCACCAACTTCCGTCTCCATTACGTTTTAAATTCCGCTACGACGTTTTTGGGGTGTGACAGAAGTTGGTATCAGAGCCAATGCTTGTTAGCAAACTAGATGTTTTCAGAGGACAACACTAGACTTCAACCAAAGAATTTTGAGATTTGAAGTCCAAAATTCTCGAAGCCAAGATTTTTAAATAAACATGAAAATTTTATCATGTATGAAAACCCTTATGTGTTTACGTGCATACGTGATTTTCTGTTTATTTGGGCCTTATGTGTTACTATTCATATTGATCACACACTTACTTTGTACGGTTACGATATGTCATATCTCGGCCTATAGGGCCATTAGTCGTCCTGCTCACTGATACTGTCGAGCCTACACTTGAGATTCTTTCGCCCGTCGTTACAGAATCGTTTATTCTACTATTCGAGTCACGTGTTTTGCTACACCTCTTTTAAGTCTTCACTCGTCATAGGAAGAGGACTCGACCCGTTGGAGGGATCGCAACGACTTCGAGAGCTGAGACAGCGTCCGCTTTGATGAAGCAGAAGGAGATTTGGGTCAATCACTCTCACTAAGATCGTCAGTTCACCACGTTAAGTGGAGACTTAGAGTCGACGAAGGGCAAGATGAGAGACTTAGAGGGACAGATGGACTGTTATGATGAGCTAGAAGAGCTTGTTAGGAAGATGTTGGACTTCCAGGGATTGAAGTGTTAGTTGTTGGTTATTTATGTTGTTTGTTTTGTATATCTCATTTGATGAACCCTATTTATGGCTTGCTTGCCGAAATTTTCAGATATTTAGGAGGAAATTTCATATAGACTTATTGCGGGTGTTGATGTAGACACGCCGAATTTTGATTAGTCTTAGTACTAAAAACAAGCTTTGTAAATTTCTGGTATAAATATCGAATGAGTTCCTTTTGGTTTAAAAATTGTTCGCATTAATATGTGGATATTATACATGCGCAATGTTTGGTCCACTAACATTTAATGATTGAATTATTTTGGATATCGTATTATGTTGATATTATGTTGTAATAATAGAAACGACGAAATGCCGCCAAAAGCGAGACAGGGTTCTGGACTACCTAGTACCCCGGAAGAGTTGGCACAACTCATAGCCCAACACGTTAATACTGCCATGGAATAGCGCGATGCTAACCAAAATAATGGCCAGGAACGTGGACGTGATGCTAATGGGCATGGTTTTGGTGGGACACGGATCGAAAACCCTTCAGGTGATATAATGATCGGAAAGTTTTAGTAGTTCCTGTGTGATGATATAATCAGAGCGTAACCCTGATTTTCATTAACCTTGTGAACCGTGCATAGATGTACACACAAAAGAATCCAGGGTTATAACCCAAGATCATTTACTGGTACCCTATGCAATGACGTGGCAACGATATGCGTGATGTCGGGCCGTCACAGCCGATCGACCATTCAAATAATTCCGCATTCCGAGCCTAGATCTGGGGATTCGCGAAAGCGAAAGTCTGAGAGTTGAGGAAGGAAACCGATGAGAAGTGTGATAGGAAACGCAGTTCGAGGAAGGCGTATGTAGCCAGTTCTAGTCGTTCTAGAAAGAATAATGCCAGGGATGGCAGGAGTAGTTTGAGAAGAAGACTTACGGGGATGAGCGGAGAAAGTGCGCCAGATGTGGTCGGAGTAGACATATGAATCCTGAGTGCTATGCTAAGAGTACGTTGGATGGAGTTACGCTCGAGGGATGCTTCGTGTGTGGTAAGCAAGGACACTACAAAAGAGATTGCCCGAAACCGAAAGTACAGGATGCTGTGGGTAAAGCCGTCGAGGCGAGTGCTGGGAAGGCACGTGAGAATCCTGCTACTGTTACTGTTATGTTTCGAATCAAAAACCAATCTATGTTCATACTTTTAATACCAAAGCTGACTTGAGTTTTGGTTCGAAAAACTTTGAACCATTTTTGTGTTCATCTACAAGTAAGCTGAGTATAAAGTGCCTGATGAAACTACCAATTGGTAAGTTGATGGAAACTAGTGAGGTCGTTCGCGGTTGTAGTATTTAGTAGGTGATCGTAATTCTAGTGTTGGTTTATTTCCAAGTGGAGCTGGGAAGCTTTGACGTAGATGTGAGGATGGACTGATTATCTAGGAACGAAGTGGGGACTATCGCTTGAAGAAGCTAGCTAGGATATCTCGTCTTGATGACTGTAGAGAGGTGGTAATTTTTTGCCGGGTCCGACCGAGTCGAGTGTCGAGTGTCGAGTGTCGAGTGTTGAGTGTGGAGGGTTAAGAGTCGTCAGGGTTTTGAGGATGCTCAAGTGGTTATGAAAAGGCTATCCTGCATTCTTTGTTAACGTGCTGGATATGAAGGCCAAATGTAGGAATATCGAAGAGATTCCTATTGTTCGCAATTATGTAGAAGTTTCCCTAAAAAGACTTACCTGGATTGCCCCCTGCGAGACAGATCGACTTTCGAATCGATCTGGTACCGCTGGTGCTGCACCCATTTGCAAAATCTCTTTATAGATTAAGCACCGTTTGAAATGAAGAAAATGTCAAATCAGCTTCAAGAGCTATTAGGCAAGGGCTTCATTCGATCAAGCTACAAGGATCCCGCTTCTACACGAAGATCGACCTACGATCAGGATATCATCTGTTGAAGATTGCTGACAAAGATATTCCGAGGACTGCTTTTTGAGCACGATATGACCATTGTGAGTTATTAGTCATGCCTTTTGACTAAATTAATGCGCCATTTATATATTCATGGATCTCATGAATAGGGTATGGAAACCCTAATCGGATAAGTTCGTGATAATATTCGTCGACGACATACTTGCTTATACGCGAGCCAAGGAGAATCATGAGTAGCATTTGAAGTTGACTATGGAGTTGTTGAGGATTAAGGAAGGCATGCATGTAGATCAGTCTAAGATTAGAGCGATCAAATGATGAGAAACGCTAAGGACCCCGTATGGAGTATGACGATTCATAAGACTAGCTGGGTACTACCGGAGATCTATTAAGAATTTCTCTAAATTAGTGCAGCCTTCGACACTAATAACCTCAAAAGGAAAAGGGAAATTGATTGGGCAGAAAAGTAAGAGGAAGCTTTACAAACCTTTGGAGGAAATGTTGAGAGCGCGTACGATGGATTTCGAAGAAAGTTAGGATACTCACATGCCCATGGCAGAGTTATCCTACAATAATAGTTATCACGCTAGTATTTAGGTTGCTCAGTTTGAAGCCTTGTATGGATGGAAGTGTTAATTTCCACTTTGTTAAGCTAAAGTTGCAAAAGACGATTAACCAGACCCTAGTTTATCTAGGAAACCAGCGACAGGATTTGCCTAGATCGAGGGAAGGTTAAAAGTCGCCCATTTGATCGACAGAAGGATTACATGGACAATTGAAGGAGTTATTTTACAAAGGATGTTATTAAGTTAGCAGAGAAAGGGAAAAGCTGAGCCACATTGATTAGGTCCTTTCAAAAGCCCATCTTGAGTTGGATCAGTCGCTTATAGGCTCAAGCTACCATAAGGATTGAGTAGTGTACTTGATGTATTGTTTGGGTCCAGTTTGAGAAAGTGTCTAAGGGATAATACACTGATTTTTTTCTTTGTAGAAATTTATTTAGAAGATAAATGAAAGTTTATCGAAGTACCATAGAAGCAGTACGTATAGCTAGAAGAGTTATGTTAATAACTGGACAGGCGATTACAGCATTCTAGTTGTATATGTGATTGATTGCTTGTGCAATTTGTAGATACCTGAAATGAATGCAAGAAGGAAAGAAAGTGAGTTCATGAGATTAGATACTTTCGAGAGCCCATCTTGAGTTGGATCAATCATATGTAAACTCAGACTACCTCAGGTACGGGGTAATGTATATGTAAATATACGTATATAGAACCCGAATTGGTGGAATTTTGACTTAATCTTCTTGATTAAGTGCTTGTGAATGTTGAACCTTGGAAAGGGTGGAGAGCGTTGAGACGTGAGATGTCACACCCCGACCACGTAAAACAACAAATTGTGGTGAAATCGTCGGGGAGTGTTGTAACAGAATCATTGTTTCATAACACATGGAAATTTAAATGTTGTTTTATTGATTAAAAGAAATTACAATGTCTTAACAACAAGGAAGCATAACATAATTAACTAGTCTTGCATCTTTTATTGTCATTAAGGCCCGAGTCTGCCTATGTGTAGCTTGATCAATCCTATGCATCATTTCCTGAAACACATGTGAAAATAGGTACGTCGGCATAAAAATGCCTGTGAGATACTTAGGTTTTATTGATTTAGGATTCATGACTTATAAGTTTAGAAAAAAAAGTTGTTTAACAAAAGTCAGTCATGATCCTTGTAAAATGTTTTTGTTTTATAAATCATATAAAAATCGATAAGGAAACAGATGATATAAAAGAAATATGTATGGTTAAATAAATAACCAAGTAAAATGAATTTGTATAAAATGTGTTGTTTGTAAAACAATGTTTTGTAAAGATGTGTTAATTTGTGTAAAATGTAATATGTCAAAATTGAAATGATTTAAATAACGCTACGATATGTAATATCATACAAGCACTTATATATAGGAAGTACCAGCGGCGTATCCACCATGCTTGTATCATATTACACACGCCTCGTTACTTAAATCACTCACCAAACAAACCACCAATGTAAAAATGTTTATGTATAACTAAATGTAATGTTTAAACAAATGTTGAAATGTTATTGTGTAAACAAATGTAATGTAGAGTGAATAAAAAGCTTTTATTGATTAAAAGCATTTACTCGACCTTATAAGAAAGAAATGTACAAAACAATGCATTTGATAAATTATAATCAAAATTTATGTTTTGTAGAAAAATGCATGCTTTACTGATACAAACTTCTATGCGGTGTCGTGAAAATGCATACATTCAAGCCTTGAGAGTGTGGCGATAAACCCATAAACGAATTAAAGATTTATCTGAGTTATGTTTATCGAATTCGGTCATTCCTTCCATCCAAACATACCTAGGATGTCAGGAACGGGAGTTGTCAATTCCTATGGTACCACTACCTACTAACGAACGGCGTAGCTAATGTTAATGAATGTATTTTTGAGCCATTTAAACAAACCAAATGTCATACCAAAATGTAAGCATGTTTTATGAAAATAATGTACTAAGTATGCAACAAATGGACGTACATAGCATGAAATGAAATGTAAAATAATGTACTAAGTATGCACTAAATGGACATACATACAATAAAATGAAATGTAAACAATGTACTAAGTATGCACTAAATGGACATACATAGCATAAAATGATATGTAAAAATGTACTAAGTATGCACTAAATGGACATACATAGCATAAAATGAAATGTAAAACAATATACTAAGTATGCACTAAATGGACATACATAGCATAAAATGAAATGTAAAACAATGTACTTAAGTATGCACTAAATGGACATACATAGCAAAAACATAATGAAATCATGTACTAATAGTGTACTAATGAACATAGCAAGTATATGATATGAAATCATGGAAAACACGAAAGTAACAAGTAGGCAGATGTGTTTCACCCAAAACGTTTGAAAAACAGTAAAAGAGGGGTCTATGTACTCACTTGAGGGTGCTTAGAAGTCTTGAACAACAACCAAGCAAAGCTAGAGGGATCACGGAATCAAACGGCACCTAATATAGGTAACTATGTAAATAAACAGACCTAAACGGAGGATCGGGTAGAATGAGGTTTCGTAAACCAAACGAGTGTAAGAACTCATGTAATATGGTTTAACAAAGCCTATATTCTAAAACGGAACCTATCCTAAGTGCTTTCGACCCATTACGACCCGTTTAAGTAGCCTATGCTACTTTAACGCGTCGTTCGCATAAAACGCGTTCGAACCGCCTAAGTAGTCCTATGACAAGTAAAATATGCCTTAACATGTCTAATATTGTTGCCTCGTCAGTTTAGCTGTCAAAAATTATGTTACATATGCTTAAAATGAATTTTGGCGCAAAAAGGGCATTTTGGTCATTTACCTAAGGCATATAAATTACCTATCATACAACTACTTAAACGAAGTGACCATAAGGTATAATCTCGGAACGTTATTCCCTATATAACTATGGTCACCTAAAGTGTTTGGTCAGATCCTAATGATCGACCAAACGGGTCGGGTTCGAAAGTATAAGCGGTTGTTTAGACCGCTTACCCTACGACCCTACATAAGCACTAAACCTAAAGTGACGAGCTAAACATGTTAAAACATGTTTAACGAATTTAGAAAACAGGTTTGGTATCGAAACAAACGGTTTTGATACCTAAAAGTAGTTTGGTTACAAAATACGCAAGAATACGCATTTTGGCCGAAACTACGACTCGTCACTACACCTAAACAACGTGGTAATCAGTAGGTATAGTTATAAGGGACTATAACCATCGTGATTACGCTCACGTTATGAAGTTCAAACGAACTTCATGTTGACCATAAACTGGTCAATGCAGAAAGTCAAACAAAGTTTGACTTTCACGCTAAAACGCGTAAAAGAACGAAAGAATACTTACAACGGGTCCAAGAACGGAAGTTTTGATCTAATAATTCCCAGGTATGAAGGTTTTATCCTTCAACTTAGGGAAAAATCTGATCAAAGTGTGAGTTGAGAGTGAAAACATGAGGGGTATTTATAGTTTTCGTACAACCGTTAGGATCGTTCATCGAAAACCGAGCTTCAATCTCATCCGTACACTTGTGCCCCCTGATTTGTAATACCTTGGGCACTCAAAACCAGCCCATAGGAACTTCAAAAACCATTTGCAACCATGGGGAACAGCTGGAAATGGCTGGAAACTAGTTTCTGCACATCTGGAAATTTTAGGCGGCCGGCGTAAGAATTGATCAAGGCTTACGCCCCAGGCCTAAAACTTCAGATCAGCAAAACAGTTTCAAAAGTTGCTGTTTCAGTCCCTGCATGTATTTAAGGCCCATTTTGACACGTTTGAGGCCTGTTAAGCCATTTTCAACGCTCTACAATGATGCCTAAACATAAGGGACATGAAATATGCTCAAAAATATGTCAGATGTCGGTTCGTTTGGTCGTACGATCGCGATATTCGGTTAATTACGACGAAACACGAACGATCGCGAAAAACGATCCAAATTACGCGACGAATGGATTTTTATCAAGAAAAACACTAAAAAATAATATTTTAATGATTACATAAATTTTTGGATGCTCGAATGTATTCCGAACGTAAGTTATGCGCGAAAATGCAAACTTGTACACTTTTTGACGCTTTTAGTCCCTGAAAGACCAAAAAGTTTATTTTAGCATACCGAACCCCTCAAAGCCTATTTCTAAGCTATGTAAAGGATATTTATGGTATGTTTAACTTATGATCAAGTTCTGGAATGTCCGTTACAGTACGAATCAGCATACTTTCGCAGTTTGTCGAATTTAGTCCCTGTAAGCGAATAAACTTGATTTCGGCACACCAAACCTTCCAAAACTTATTTCTAAGTTATGTAAAGGTTATTTAAAATATTTTAATCCTATGTCACTATTCCGGAGTGTTTGTTGCATTAAACTGGTTATATTTACGCATCAGTGCGCATATAACCTTCCAGAAAGCGATTTAGAGCCCGAAATCGAACAAGAATTTATATGTGCAAATGATACACATATTTATACAAATCCCAAGTATGAAATACAATATTTCATTGATTTGGTACTTGTTTTATGGCCGTGGAGGCATAGGTGTCACAGTCTCCCCTACTTTAGGAAATTTCGTCCTGAAATTTATTTAGAGGATACTTGTGAGATCTTAAAACATGAAGTTGAAAAGATCAAACAATACTGGTTAGAGTCCTGAACTTCTAGTAACTTTAATAACATCATGCTTGCAATGTAAAAGGGACACTTATATATATAAGTATATAAAGCGTTGTTGGTGCGTCCACCGTACCTTCATTACATTGTTCGCGTTTTGTCATTGTTGCCACTATAGGTTCTTACACATGATAAATCTTACTGTGGTTTCCGTGCACTGAACTTTGTAATTATGTATGCATCCATAATTATGTATGCATCCATAATTATGTAATTCCTTGCATAGTCACGCAGTGCATCTTATAATGTGTAGGGGAAGAAAATAATGAACGAACTTGTGATGATTGTGACTAGACCATCATATGGTCCTTTTAATTAAATCAATAAATGATTTAAGTAGACTACCAAGGAGTCTGTTCAGCTATATCACCACATGTCATTCTTAACCAGATTCTGAATCAATCTCTTGACTTAGACCACTCAAAGGGGTCTCTTTGAAAGATGGAATGGTACCATATAATCCAAGGGTCTTAACGATTACGTAGAAGCCCATTAAGGATTTAGGGTAGTACCTTTGGATATCCTACTGTGAATCTTTCACATGAATATACGGAAGATTCTACGAGGATTTGGATAATGAAAACAAAAACACAAAATGCATAAAAGAAAACACATAATCACAAAATCACATAATTGTTTATCTTGATTTTTAATTTGTTATTATTTTTTTAATTTGTTTTGTTAATTGTGCACATGTATTTAAAGCACACCAGGTATCCAATCCGTGGATTTTGATTGGTACTTTAAATATTTTCCAAGAATCTAACTATAAAGATAGGGAGATCTTAAAAAGAAAATTCGATTTCGATTACAAGGAATCGTAATATTCAAATTCAGGT
The DNA here is from genome assembly GCA_030545235.1 of Helianthus tuberosus. NCBI lineage: Eukaryota > Viridiplantae > Streptophyta > Magnoliopsida > Asterales > Asteraceae > Helianthus > Helianthus tuberosus. The sequence continues at coordinate 104,017,823 of CM060431.1, read as the reverse complement.
ACTCAAGGAATCCAATTAAGGACTCCGGTTTGAAAGATAATCATCCACAAGGATCTAATTGTGAAGATAAAAAAAGATCCCATATGGATTTTGGGATTTAAAAAGGCGGGAGGCGTTTCAAATCCTTGCACTAGACGTGCTTAAGTTAAAACATGAGTTAAAATGCTTATGAAGTTGAGGTGCTAGATATGCCAAGGTGACATACGAAGCAGAATTTGAAGGTTAAGTCAATGCATGAGAAAATGTTTTTGAAAACTATGTGTCACACCCCGACCGCGTAAAACAACAAATCGCGGCGGAAACATCGGGGCGTGTCGTAACAGAATAAATTGTTTCATAACCATGGCATACAAAGTTGTATTTATTTATCAACAAGGGTGTTACATTGTCTCAAAACAGTAAATTAAGAGTTCAGAACATAATTAAACATAGTCTATCTTCTTTTAAAGTCTCTAAGGCACAGGTCCGCCCTAGTATCAAGATCATCATCCTACGGAAAAGCACCTGAAAACACATGTGAAAGTAGGTACGTCAGCATAAAAATGCCTGTGAGATACATAGGTTTGTGAAAATAAGATTCATGACTTGTATTTGAGAAAATGTTTAGTCATGAACCTTTTAATTTGCTTTGTCTTGTAAATCATTTGAAAAACGATAAGATCAGTTGATATGTATAAGTAAATGTAAGGTTAAATGAATAACCATGTAAAATGAGTTTGTATAAGATAAGTTGGTTGTAAAACAATGTCTTATGAAAAGTATGTTATTTGTATAAAATGTTATATGTATCAAACTGAAATGATTCAAATAACGTTACGCTATGTAATATTATACAAACACTTATATATAGGAAGTACCAGCGGCGTATCCACCATGTTTGTATCATATTACACACGTATCGTTACTTAATCACTTAATCAAACCAAACCATCAAGATGTAAAATGTTCATGTACAAACCAATTGTCAATTGTTATTGTGTAAATCATATCAAAATGTCTATGTCCAATGTAAACCACCAAATGTGTATATAAATGTCAAAATGTTTATGTTCAATGTAGATCATGTAATGTGTAACCAAAATGTCATGTATGGTAAGTGAAATGTATCAACTAAACCATATGTAAAATGCACAACAACAAGGTATTGAAGTAAAACACAGTTTAAATCAAAGTCATGTTGTGTGTAACAAATGCATGCTATACTGATACAAACATTTATGCGGTATTGTTATAATGCATACATCCAAGCCTTGAGACTGTGGCGATAAACCCTTAAACAAATTAAAGGTTTATCTAAGTTATGTATATCGAATTCGGTCATTCCTTTCATCCCCTTTCCCTGGGATGTCCGGAACGGGAGTTGTCAATTCCTATGGTACCACTACCTACTAACGAATGGCATGATCAATGTTAATGAATGTATTGTTCCATGTTAAACAAACCAAATGTCATACCCAAAATGTAAGCATGTGAAAATGATGCACTAAGTATGTAATCAAATGAACATACATAGCGTGAAAATGTAATGTAAAACAATGTACTAAGTAATGCACACAATGGGCACACCTAGCATGAAATGTAATGTAAAACGATGTACCAAGTAATGCACACAATGGGCACACCTAGCATGAAATGTAATGTAAAACAATGTACCAAGTAATGCACACAATGGGCACACCTAGCATGAAATGTAATGTAAAACAATGTACCAAGTAATGCACACAATGGGCACACCTAGCATGAAATGTAATGAAATCATGTACTATAATGTACTATCAAACATAGCCGGTAAATGATGTGAAAACAGGAAAGCATGAAAGTAACAAGTAGGCACATGTGTTCCACCCCAAAACAGTTTAGAAAACAGTAAAAGAGGGGTCTATGTACTCACTTGAGATTGCTCAGATGTCTAAAGATAACCACCAAGCAAAGATATAGATCACGGAATCAAACGGCACCTAATATAGGTAACTATGTTAATAAACCGGACCTAAATCGAATGATTGGATAGAATGAGGGTTTGTAAACCAAACGAGTGTAGAGACTCGTGTCATTTGGTTTAACAAAGCCTACATACTAAATGAAACCTAACATAATTGTTTACGACCCATTACGACCCGTTTAGGAAGCTTATGCTACTTTAACGCGTCGTTCGCGTGAAACGCGTTCGGACCGCATAACTAGTCCTATGACAAGTGTTATATGCCTAAACATGTTATATAATCAGTTATGTGACAAAAGTTTAGGTTACATATGCTTAATTACCAATTATACATGAAAAGGGTATTCTGGTAATTTACCTAAGGCATATAAACTATTTATCATACAACTACTTAAACGATGTGACCATAAGGTATAACCTCGGAAGGTTATTCCCTACTCTATGGTCACCTAATGTGTTTGGTTGGATCCTAATGATCGACCAAATGGGTCGGGTTCGAAGGTATAGGCGATTTATTAGATCGCCTACCCTACGACCCTAGACAACGTGGTAATCAGTGGGCATAGTCCCAAGGGACTATGACCAACGTGATTACACTCACGTTGCGAAGTTCAAACGAACTTCGCATTGACCATTACTGGTCAACGCTGAAAGTCAAACAAAGTTTGACTTTCTGACTCAAAAAGCAATAAAATGAGGAAAAGAACGAAAGAATACTTACGAAGGGTCCCCGAATGCTAAACTCGATTCAAAAATCTCAGGTATGAAACAAATGTTTCAACTTAGAGTTTCTCAAATCAAATTTCTTGTGATTTTGAAGCATGGGGGGTGGGGTATTTATAGTAAAAGGTCCACCGTTAAGATCGTTTCATGGAAAACGTGCCTTAATCGTAACCGTACATGTGTTGCAAAGTTGTGGTGGCTTAAATTGGTCCTTATCAGCTGAAATGTCAAGTGGAGAGTGAGTGGTTGTGTTTAAAACAGCTGGAAAATGCTGACTGTTAAGTCTGATCTGTTCTGCAGAACCCCTACGCATCGTAGGGCAAAAAGTGCTACGCATCGTAGCCATACAAGTTTGGCAGATTTACACTTTTGGTCCCTGTTATGCAATAAGGTCATTTTCGACACGTTTAAGGCCCGTTAACCCCATTTCAAAGCTCTAAAATGAAGTTAAAGTATAGGGAACTTAAAATGTGTTCAAAAATATCTCGGATGTCGGTTCGTTTGGCCGTACGAACGCGATGTTCGCTTAATTACGACGGAATGCGCATAAGCGCGAAAAACGATCCAAATGACGCAACGAATGGATTTTTCTTATGGCGAACACTAAAATATAATATAGTCATGCTTACATAAATTTTTGGATGTCCGGATGTATTCAGAACGTAAGTTATGCGCGAAAATGCAAACTTGTGCACTTTTTGACACTTTTAGTCCCTGAATGACCCAAAAGTTTATTTTAGCACACCGAACCCCTCAAAGCCTATTTCTAAGCTATGTAAAGGATATTTAAGGTGTGTTTAACTTATGGTCATGTTCCGGAATGTTCGTTACAGTTCAAATTGGCATACTTTCGCAGTTTGTCAAGTTTAGTCCCTGTAAACGAATTAACTTGTTTTTGCCATACCAAAGCCTTCAAAACTTATTTCTAAGTTATGTAAAGGTTATTTAAGGTATGTTGAGTATATGTTGATGTTCCGGAGTATTTCTCGCATTAAACTGGGCACGTTTACGCACTAGTTTGCGTATAACTCTCCAGAAAGTGATGTAGAGTTTGGAATTACATAAAAGTCAAAACATGAAAAATGTAAAACATAACAAAACAAACATTGGGATCAAATAACATTGTTTTATTGATAATAGAACTGTTCATAGTGATTACAAGCACAGTTGTTACAGTCTCCCCTACTTGTGGAAATTTCGTCCCGAAATTTATTTAGAGGAAACTCGTGGAAAAAGATGTGGATATTTCGCCTTCATTTGATCTTCGCGTTCCCAAGTAAACTCAGGTCCACGTTTAGCTTCCCAGCGAACTTTGACCAAAGGAATGCGCTTGCGTTTAAGCCACTTGACTTCACGTTCCATGATTTCCACTGGTTTCTCAACAAATTTCAGTGTTTTGCCAACACGAATTTCGTCAAGCGGTATGGAGAAGTTCTCATCAGCTGAACACCTCTTGAGATTGGACACGTGAAAAGTTGGATGAACATTTCCAAGTTCAGGAGGTAACTCAAGTCTGTAGGCTACCTTTCCGATTCTTTCGACGATCTTGAATGGTCCAACGTATCTAGGTGCAAGTTTTCCTTTCTTTCCAAATCTGATCACACCTTTCCAAGGTGAGACCTTAAGTAATACTCGATCACCGACTTGAAATTCCAAGGCTTTGCGTTTTGGGTCCGCGTAAATCTTCTGACGGCTTCTAGCTGCCTGAAGGTTATCACGAACTTTCTTGACCTTGTCAGTTGTCTCTAAAATGAGGGCAGGTCCAGTAAGTTGAGCCTCGCCAATCTCATTCCAGCAGACTGGTGAACGACATTTTCGACCATAGAGAGCCTCGAAAGGAGCCATTTTGATGCTAGTGTGATAACTGTTGTTGTAGGAGAATTCAATCAATTTAAGATGTGAATCCCAACTACCACCAAAATCGATCACACAAGCTCTAAGCATATCCTCCAGAGTCTGGATTGTTCTCTCAGATTGACCATCCGTTTGCGGATGATAAGCTGTGCTCAGATTAAGTTGGGTCCCCATAGCAGATTGCATGGTTCTCCAAAAATGAGAAGTGAAACGAGCATCTCTGTCAGAAATGATGTTCAAAGGAACACCATGTCGAGCCACAATTTCATCTACATAGATTTGAGCAAGTCTGTCAGTAGGAAAATCCTCACGGATTGGCAAGAAATGTGCTGACTTTGTAAGACGATCAACGACTACCCAGATGGCATCATGACCTTTCTTAGTGCGTGGAAGTTTGGTAACGAGATCCATAGTAATGTTTTCCCATTTCCAAACTGGGATCTCTGGTTGCTCCAATAAACCAGAAGGACGCTGATGTTCAGCCTTAACCTTAAGACAAGTAAGGCATTTGGATACGTATAAGGCAATGTCTTTCTTCATACCAGGCCACCAATAATGAATACGAAGATCCTTATACATCTTATCTGAGCCCGGATGAATAGAATAGCGAGACTTATGGGCTTCGTCCATAAGCAAGGTACGAAGATCATCCTGGCTTGGGACCCACAAACGGTCCATGAAGTAATACGATCCATTGTCCTTCAGTTCCAGAGCAGGTGTTATGTGATAGGGAAATTCCTTATCCATCAATCCTTGTGAAACACAAGTTTGTTGAGCTTGAGAAATGCGTGCTTGGATATCGGATCGAGCTTGAATAACAGATTGAACACGTACACAATGAAGCTTAGTACGTTCCTTACGACTCAATGCATCAGCTACGACATTCGCCTTACCAGGATGGTAGCGAATTTCGCAGTCATAGTCGTTTAAAAGCTCAACCCAACGTCGCTGTCTCATGTTGAGTTCTTTCTGGTTGAAGATATGCTGAAGACTTTTGTGGTCAGTGAAAACCACACATTTTATACCATACAAATAGTGTCTCCAGATCTTGAGAGCAAAGACAACTGCACCCAACTCAAGATCATGAGTGGTGTAGTTCTTCTCATGTATCTTCAACTGCCTCGATGCATAGGCTATGACTTTGTTCCTTTGCATAAGAACACAGCCAAGACCCAATTTCGATGCATCACAATACACAACAAAATCATCATCACCCTCAGGCAATGATAGAACAGGCGCATCGCAAAGCTTCTGCTTCAGGTGTTGAAAAGCTTCCTCTTGTTTGTATCCCCAATAAAAGGGCATTTTCTTCTGAGTTAGAGCAGTTAGAGGAACTGCAATCTTCGAGAAGTTTTCTATGAAGCGGCGGTAATAACCCGCTAGACCAAGAAAAGAACGAACTTCAGTAGGAATAGAAGGTGTATCCCAATCCTTAATCGCACTGATCTTGGAGGGATCTACATGAATACCTCGTTCGTTTATAACATGCCCCAAAAATTGAACTTCTTTAAGCCAAAATTCGCACTTGGAGAATTTGGCGAAAAGTTGCTCTTTCTTTAGGAGTTCCAGAGTAAGACGAAGATGTTGCTCGTGATCAGCTCGCGTCTTAGAGTATATCAAGATGTCGTCAATAAAAACAATGACGAACTGATCCAAATAGGGTTTGCAGACCCTATTCATTAAGTCCATGAAAACAGCAGGAGCATTAGTCACACCGAATGGCATGACTGTGAACTCATAGTGCCCATATCGAGTACGGAACGCTGTCTTCGGAATGTCTTCTTCTTGCACCCGAAGTTGATGATATCCAGATCGCAGATCAATCTTCGAAAAATAAGAAGCGCCCTGTAGCTGATCAAAGAGATCATCAATGCGAGGTAGGGGATATCGATTCTTGATGGTAAGCTTGTTAAGCTCACGATAATCGATACACATCCTAAAAGATCCATCCTTCTTCTTGACAAAAAGAATGGGAGCACCCCAAGGTGAAAAGCTAGGACGGATAAAACCTTTGTCAGAGAGCTCCTGAAGCTGCTTAGATAACTCTTGCATCTCAGACGGTGCAAGACGATATGGAGCTCTGGCAACGGGATTTGCACCAGGTACGAGATCAATGCGGAACTCGACTTGGCGTGCTGGAGGTAGACCAGGTAAATCTTCAGGGAATACTTCAGAATAATCCCGAACGACAGGAATATCTGAAATAGACTTACCCTTGCCTTTATCTTCTGTAACATGTGCTAAGAAAGCCACATAGTTCTTCCGCAGATACTTCCGAGCTTTAAAACAAGACATGAGTTTGAGACCACTGCTAGGCTTCTCACCTTGAACCTGCAGAGTCTCGCCTGTCGAAAGCGGCACACGAACTATCTTCTCAGAACAAACTATCTCTGCGTGATGCTTGGATAACCAATCCATTCCCACAATAACGTCGAAGCTTCCAAGTTGCATAGGCGCGAGGTCAATAGGAAAAAGATGGTCGTTAAGGTTCAACTGGCAGTTGCGAAGAACAGAATCAAGAATAATGGGTTCACCACTAGCAACTTCTACTGTCAAAGGTTTTCCTAGTTTCGTTCTAGACACGCGAAGCACTTGCTCAAAAGACAAAGACACGAAACTCTTATCGGCACCAGAATCGAAAAGAACAGTTGCAGGCTGATTATTAATAAAGAACGTACCGTTCACCACATTATCATCCGCCTGCGCCTCTTGGGCATTCATGTTAAAGGCTCGGCCTCGAGCCGGAGCCTGATTCTGGTTCTGGTTCTGGTTCGCCAGTCTTGGGCACCGATTCCTATAGTGGGTCAGATCCCCACAATTGTAACAAGCACCTGGTGGGTATTGTGGTCGTGCAGCTTGACCCTGTTGCTGAGCAGGAGGCTGTGCAACTTGTTGAGCCGGGTTTTGAACTGCGCGATTTTGAGCAAACCGACAAACCTCTGCAAGATGACCTGACTTCCCACAGCTAGTACAGAAACGGCACTGATGTTGCGGCTGATGTTGACTGTTGCACCTATTGCACAAAGGTGCATTCCCTGTATAGGGTTTCTTTGCTGGAAGCTGTGCGGGTTGGTTAGGAGCTGCCTGATTAGCTTGGGCAGTGATAGCAAAATTTTGGGAAGCCTTTCGCTTCCTTGACCTCTTCGAAGAACCAGAGTCCTTTCCATTCTTGTTTTGACCCTTCTTGCTATCCCCCTTGTCAGCCTTCCGGTGTAGCTTTCCCTTTCTAATCTGCGACTCAGTCAATGTCGCTGATAACTCGATCGCCTGACGGAGTGTGGCAGGTTCACTACCAGTAAGAATGTCTTGTACCGAGTCAGGTAGGCCGTCGATGTATCTCTCGATAGCCTTGTCGAGTGGGGTAACCATAGTCGGGCAAAGCAAACTCAACTCCTCAAACCGATCCGTATAAACCCTGTGCTCACCACTATCTTGCCTCAAAACATCAAACTCTTTCTCCAACGCCCTCTGTTCATTGCGAGGACAGAATTCCCTCATCATAAGGGCTCTTAGTTCAGCCCATGTCTGTGCAAGAGCAACTTCTGCACCCCTGTCTCTCATAATCCCGTTCCACCATGTCAAAGCCCTCTTCTGAAATACGCTCGAAGCAAACTCGACTTTGCGATTATCCGGACACTGCACGTGGCGGAAAGTATTCTCACTACTCTCGAACCACTGAAGAAGCCCAGTCGCTCCTTCAGAACCACTAAACTTGAGTGGTTTAGCCTGATTAAAATCCTTGTATTTGCATGGAACATTGTTGTTATTGTTGGCTTGGTTCCATTGAGCAAAGAGATTTGGAAATTGAGCAGCCATTTGCTCCGCAATAATTTCTGCCAGCTCGGCAGTTGCTATCAGATTGTCGCGTCGAGGAGGCATTCTAAAAGAGGAAAACATGAAAGGAAACGAGTGAGATGATTGGATGAAAAGAATGAGATGATAAAAACAAGAATTGCAAACAACATAGATGGTGGTCATTCGTCCGTATCACAAAGCAACCAAACGACACACAGTGACTAATCAAAGTAAATGGATCAAAAATAATGTATAATGAAGACATGCTCGCCTATAAGTGAACACTCATCCCAAGAATTCCCAGGTAAGCACAACTGGTCTCGCGTCTGGTTGAGATGTATACGAAGTGCTTGCCTAGACAGAAAACCCAGAATACAGGCATTCACCCTTCCAGTTTGCACGTGTTCACATTATTTAAGACCCAAAACCTTGACGAGATTTTGAAAATTTGAAGGCACAAGGCCAAAAATTTAATCAAACTGAAAAGGGTTCAAAACCATATAACAGAGGGTTCAAAACCTTGTAATAAATCATTCAAAAACAGATGATTGTTTTTCAAAAAAAACGTTTCGGAAAAATTTGGTTCTTGTTTTGATAATCACCTAAGGATAGGTGATGTATATGTTTTAAGATCTAAACACAAGATAACTCGTGTTAGGGTCCTAGAAAAGTTATAGTCTAGGTCAAAGCATTACTAATAACCTAATTCCCTATAACCATTGGCTCTGATACCAACTCTTCTGTCACACCCCGACCGCGTAAAACAACAAATCGCGGCGGAAACATCGGGGCGTGTCGTAACAGAATAAATTGTTTCATAACCATGGCATACAAAGTTGTATTTATTTATCAACAAGGGTGTTACATTGTCTCAAAACAGTAAATTAAGAGTTCAGAACATAATTAAACATAGTCTATCTTCTTTTAAAGTCTCTAAGGCACAGGTCCGCCCTAGTATCAAGATCTTCATCCTACGGAAAAGCACCTGAAAACACATGTGAAAGTAGGTACGTCAGCATAAAAATGCCTGTGAGATACATAGGTTTGTGAAAATAAGATTCATGACTTGTATTTGAGAAAATGTTTAGTCATGAACCTTTTAATTTGCTTTGTCTTGTAAATCATTTGAAAAACGATAAGATCAGTTGATATGTATAAGTAAATGTAAGGTTAAATGAATAACCATGTAAAATGAGTTTGTATAAGATAAGTTGGTTGTAAAACAATGTCTTATGAAAAGTATGTTATTTGTATAAAATGTTAATCGTGGTGCAGAAGTTGCTCTAGCACAGACATGGGCTGAACTTAGAGCCCTTATGATGAAGGAATTTTGTCCTCGACACGAGATCAGGGCTTTGGAAAGGGAATTCGACAATCTTGAGCAAGACAGCGGTGAGCATCGAGCCTACACGGACCGTTATGAAGAGTTAAGTCTGTTATGCCCAAACATGGTCACGCCTTTGGATAAGGCAATCGAAAAGTACATTGATGGCCTCCCTGACTCAATACAAGACATTCTGACTGGTAGCAACCCTACTACAGTTAGACAGGCCATTGAGCTATCTGCAACCTTGACTGAATCAAAGATCAGGAAAGGTAAACTTTTCCGAAAAGGTGACAAGAAGCCGGTCGAAGAATCGGAACCAATCGAGGAATCAAAGATCATGGATGAACAGACTGGATCTCCTAAGAGGTCAAAGAAGCGAAAGGCTTCTCAGAACTACGCTGTGGTCGCTCACAATGATCAAGCCGTCCTCAATCAACAAGCTCAACCCCCTGCCAGGAAACCCTACAACGGAACTGCACCCTTGTGCAACCAATGTGGCCTACATCATCATGCTGGGGTGAAGTGCCGCACATGCCAAGTTTGCGGACTTATAGGTCATACAGCTAGGGTTTGCCCAACCGCAGCTGCACCAAATCAAGCTGGAAACAATCCTGCTCAAGCTCGTTTTCCACAGGGATCTTGCTACAACTGTGGCGAGATGGGCCATTTTCGTAGGAATTGCCCAAGGCTTGCTAATGCAAATCCAGCGCAGGGATGAACATATGATCAACCAGAAGACAACATCGTTTAGAAATAATCACGTCTTATGTATTATTTTCTTTTGTTGTCAAGATCCAAGAAACAGTTGTTATCGTTGTTTATAAATAAATCTTTTATTTACATTGCAATGTATTTATGTGATTGTATGTATAAACAACATATCCCCTACAATACCGACAATCAAGGAACCGCATTCCTTGAAGAACAGACTACTCCCAAATTTCTTCCATTGTATGATCTCTTGCGTTTTTCACGAAAATCCTAAGTACCCGTTTCTTCCAAGAGAAACGAAGTACGAGGTGCCAAGTTAATTGCAATCAATAACAAGATAATAACAATTAAACAACTATGTGATTATGTGCTTATGAACATTACAAGACAAACTGTGCGGACTATGCAAGGAATTACGTAATTATGGATGCATACATAATTATGGAATTTAGTGCACAGAAACCACAGCGAGCTTTGTCATGTACCTAGAAGTTAACCCTATTCATTTTCAATTCTGATGAAGTATCCGTTGAGGAAAAATGAACTAGCTATTCATTTTTCACTTCTGAAGAATATCCGTTGAGGAAATGAATATCCGTTTATCCTTCATTTCCAATTCTGAAGAATACCCGTTGAGGAAAATGACTCCGTTTGTGCATTTTCGTTCTGAAGAGTATCCGTCGAGGGAAATGAATATCCGTTTATTTAATCCTTCATTTCCGAACCTGAGGAAACAACCGTTGAAAAATGACTCCATTAGTTCATTTTCGTTTCTGAAGATTATCCGTTGAGGAAATGAATATCCGTTTGTCTATCATTTTCATTTCCGTTTCTGAAGAAGCAACCGTTGAAAATGACTCCGTTAGTTCATTTTCGTTTCTGAAGATTATCCGTTGAGGAAATGAATATCCGTTGTTTAATCCTTCATTTCCGTTTCTGAGGAAGCATCTGTTGAAAATGACTCCGTTTGTTCATTTTCGTTTCTGAAGATTTTCCGTTAAGGAAATGGATCCCCGTTTGTTTATTCCTTCATTTCCGCTTCTGAAGAATAATCGTTGAGGAAAATGACTCCGTTTGTTCATTTTCGTTCTGAAGAATGTCCGTTAAGGAAATGACAGGATAATGCTTTACATATCTCTGGTGGTTATCTGACACAAAGTCACAAATAGACTCCTACGAATTAATTTCGGGACGAAATTTCCTAAAGTAGGGGAGACTGTAACACCTGTGTCATTTCAACCATCAAACAAATGTCAAACCAATGAAATATTATATTTCATACTTTGGACTTGTATAAATATGTGTATCTTTTGCACATATCAACTCTTGTTCGATTTCAAGCTCTAAATCGCTTTCTGGAAGGTTATACACGCACTGATGCGTAAATATAACCAGTTTAATGCAACGAACACTCCGGAATAGTGAAATAGGCTTAACATACCTTAAGTAACTTTTACATAACTTAGAAATAAGTTTTGAAGGCTTTGGTATGGCAAAATCTAGTTTAATTGCTTACAGGGACTAAAGTTGACAAACTGCAAAAGTATGCCAATTTGAACTGTAACAGACATTCCGGAACATGCCCATAAGTTAAACATACCATAAATATCCTTTACATAGGTTAGAAATAGGCTTTGAGGTGTTCGGTGTGCTAAAATAAACTTTTGGGTCATTCAGGGACTAAAAGTGTCAAAAAGTGCACAAGTTTGCATTTTCGCGCATAACTCACATTCTGAATACATCCGGACATCCAAAAATTTATGTAAGCACTATAATATTTTATTTTAGTGTTTGGCATAAGAAAAATCCATTTGTCGCGTCATTTGGATCGTTTTTCGCGCTTATGCGCATTCCGTCGTAATTAAGCGAACATCGCGTTCGTACGGCTAAACGAACCGACATCCGAGATATTTTTGAACACATTTTAAGTTCCCTATACTTTAACTTCATTTTAGAGCTTTGAAATGGGGTTAACGGGCCTTAAACGTGTCGAAAATGGGCTGATTACACTGCAGGGACCAAAAATGAAATTCTGCCAAACTTGTATGGCTACGATGCGTAGCACTATTTTGGCTACGATGCGCAAGGGGTCCCCAGAACAGATAATAATAACCATTGGCTCTGATACCAACTCTTCTGTCACACCCCGACCGCGTAAAACAACAAATCGCGGCGGAAACATCGGGGCGTGTCGTAACAGAATAAATTGTTTCATAACCATGGCATACAAAGTTGTATTTATTTATCAACAAGGGTGTTACATTGTCTCAAAACAGTAAATTAAGAGTTCAGAACATAATTAAACATAGTCTATCTTCTTTTAAAGTCTCTAAGGCACAGGTCCGCCCTAGTATCAAGATCATCATCATACGGAAAAGCACCTGAAAACACATGTGAAAGTAGGTACGTCAGCATAAAAATGCCTGTGAGATACATAGGTTTGTGAAAATAAGATTCATGACTTGTATTTGAGAAAATGTTTAGTCATGAACCTTTTAATTTGCTTTGTCTTGTAAATCATTTGAAAAACGATAAGATCAGTTGATATGTATAAGTAAATGTAAGGTTAAATGAATAACCATGTAAAATGAGTTTGTATAAGATAAGTTGGTTGTAAAACAATGTCTTATGAAAAGTATGTTATTTGTATAAAATGTTATATGTATCAAACTGAAATGATTCAAATAACGTTACGCTATGTAATATTATACAAACACTTATATATAGGAAGTACCAGCGGCGTATCCACCATGTTTGTATCATATTACACACGTATCGTTACTTAATCACTTAATCAAACCAAACCATCAAGATGTAAAATGTTCATGTACAAACCAATTGTCAATTGTTATTGTGTAAATCATATCAAAATGTCTATGTCCAATGTAAACCACCAAATGTGTATATAAATGTCAAAATGTTTATGTTCAATGTAGATCATGTAATGTGTAACCAAAATGTCATGTATGGTAAGTGAAATGTATCAACTAAACCATATGTAAAATGCACAACAACAAGGTATTGAAGTAAAACACAGTTTAAATCAAAGTCATGTTGTGTGTAACAAATGCATGCTATACTGATACAAACATTTATGCGGTATTGTTATAATGCATACATCCAAGCCTTGAGACTGTGGCGATAAACCCTTAAACAAATTAAAGGTTTATCTAAGTTATGTATATCGAATTCGGTCATTCCTTTCATCCCCTTTCCCTGGGATGTCCGGAACGGGAGTTGTCAATTCCTATGGTACCACTACCTACTAACGAATGGCATGATCAATGTTAATGAATGTATTGTTCCATGTTAAACAAACCAAATGTCATACCCAAAATGTAAGCATGTGAAAATGATGCACTAAGTATGTAATCAAATGAACATACATAGCGTGAAAATGTAATGTAAAACAATGTACTAAGTAATGCACACAATGGGCACACCTAGCATGAAATGTAATGTAAAACGATGTACCAAGTAATGCACACAATGGGCACACCTAGCATGAAATGTAATGTAAAACAATGTACCAAGTAATGCACACAATGGGCACACCTAGCATGAAATGTAATGTAAAACAATGTACCAAGTAATGCACACAATGGGCACACCTAGCATGAAATGTAATGAAATCATGTACTATAATGTACTATCAAACATAGCCGGTAAATGATGTGAAAACAGGAAAGCATGAAAGTAACAAGTAGGCACATGTGTTCCACCCCAAAACAGTTTAGAAAACAGTAAAAGAGGGGTCTATGTACTCACTTGAGATTGCTCAGATGTCTAAAGATAACCACCAAGCAAAGATATAGATCACGGAATCAAACGGCACCTAATATAGGTAACTATGTTAATAAACCGGACCTAAATCGAATGATTGGATAGAATGAGGGTTTGTAAACCAAACGAGTGTAGAGACTCGTGTCATTTGGTTTAACAAAGCCTACATACTAAATGAAACCTAACATAATTGTTTACGACCCATTACGACCCGTTTAGGAAGCTTATGCTACTTTAACGCGTCGTTCGCGTGAAACGCGTTCGGACCGCATAACTAGTCCTATGACAAGTGTTATATGCCTAAACATGTTATATAATCAGTTATGTGACAAAAGTTTAGGTTACATATGCTTAATTACCAATTATACATGAAAAGGGTATTCTGGTAATTTACCTAAGGCATATAAACTATTTATCATACAACTACTTAAACGATGTGACCATAAGGTATAACCTCGGAAGGTTATTCCCTACTCTATGGTCACCTAATGTGTTTGGTTGGATCCTAATGATCGACCAAATGGGTCGGGTTCGAAGGTATAGGCGATTTATTAGATCGCCTACCCTACGACCCTAGACAACGTGGTAATCAGTGGGCATAGTCCCAAGGGACTATGACCAACGTGATTACACTCACGTTGCGAAGTTCAAACGAACTTCGCATTGACCATTACTGGTCAACGCTGAAAGTCAAACAAAGTTTGACTTTCTGACTCAAAAAGCAATAAAATGAGGAAAAGAACGAAAGAATACTTACGAAGGGTCCCCGAATGCTAAACTCGATTCAAAAATCTCAGGTATGAAACAAATGTTTCAACTTAGAGTTTCTCAAATCAAATTTCTTGTGATTTTGAAGCATGGGGGGTGGGGTATTTATAGTAAAAGGTCCACCGTTAAGATCGTTTCATGGAAAACGTGCCTTAATCGTAACCGTACATGTGTTGCAAAGTTGTGGTGGCTTAAATTGGTCCTTATCAGCTGAAATGTCAAGTGGAGAGTGAGTGGTTGTGTTTAAAACAGCTGGAAAATGCTGACTGTTAAGTCTGATCTGTTCTGCAGAACCCCTACGCATCGTAGGGCAAAAAGTGCTACGCATCGTAGCCATACAAGTTTGGCAGATTTACACTTTTGGTCCCTGTTATGCAATAAGGTCATTTTCGACACGTTTAAGGCCCGTTAACCCCATTTCAAAGCTCTAAAATGAAGTTAAAGTATAGGGAACTTAAAATGTGTTCAAAAATATCTCGGATGTCGGTTCGTTTGGCCGTACGAACGCGATGTTCGCTTAATTACGACGGAATGCGCATAAGCGCGAAAAACGATCCAAATGACGCAACGAATGGATTTTTCTTATGGCGAACACTAAAATATAATATAGTCATGCTTACATAAATTTTTGGATGTCCGGATGTATTCAGAACGTAAGTTATGCACGAAAATGCAAACTTGTGCACTTTTTGACACTTTTAGTCCCTGAATGACCCAAAAGTTTATTTTAGCACACCGAACCCCTCAAAGCCTATTTCTAAGCTATGTAAAGGATATTTAAGGTGTGTTTAACTTATGGTCATGTTCCGGAATGTTCGTTACAGTTCAAATTGGCATACTTTCGCAGTTTGTCAAGTTTAGTCCCTGTAAACGAATTAACTTGTTTTTGCCATACCAAAGCCTTCAAAACTTATTTCTAAGTTATGTAAAGGTTATTTAAGGTATGTTGAGTATATGTTGATGTTCCGGAGTATTTCTCGCATTAAACTGGGCACGTTTACGCACTAGTTTGCGTATAACTCTCCAGAAAGTGATGTAGAGTTTGGAATTACATAAAAGTCAAAACATGAAAAATGTAAAACATAACAAAACAAACATTGGGATCAAATAACATTGTTTTATTGATAATAGAACTGTTCATAGTGATTACAAGCACAGTTGTTACACTATGCGTGGGGTTTCTTTTTGAAATGTGTTTAATGTTTTTGAAACCTTATATATAATACTTTTGAAATCATAAAGTAGGTGTATTAAGTAAGTATATTTATAAAATGTTTTAAAATCATGCAAGATGAGATTTTGAAATTATGTATAAGGTTTTGAAAATATGAATAATGCTTTTTGAAATCATGCACTTGATATATTAAGAAAATATACTGTGTTAATATTGTTTTCAGACTATATGAAACATTTTGAAATCATGAAGGTTGTTTTGAAAACTTATGCTATGCATGTTGTTATGAAAATCAGAATGAAATGGGCATGAGATCGAAAAATTACCCTTAGTTATCTAACCAAGGATTTAAAGGCACATATGTGCAAAATGCACGATTACTCATAATGTCACTTATTTTCTGTACTTCGTTTCTTAGAATGAAACGAGTACTTAAAATTTTCGAGGAAATCATGAGTGATCACATGAAAGGGGGAATCACAAGAGTAGTTTGTTTAAAGAACATAGTTCCTTGATGTAGGTATCATACGGAAATGCCATACACATATGTAACTACACTTGTATATCAGAATTGTGAACAACCATTTATTTAAAACAGATTGTTTCAGGGTTCAACAAAAGATACAAAGCATGAAAGTTCAGATTATTTAAAGCAGCTTCTTCTGATCAGATAAATGCTTATTTGTGGGTTGGATTTGCATTGCCAATCTCTGGGCATTTGTTCCTGAAATGGCTCGTCTCTCCACAGTTGTAGCACGATCCAGGTGGAAAACGAGCTTGGATAGGGTTGGCTTGTGGTTGATTTGGACCACCTTGGGTTGGGTTAGTTCGACAAGCACTTGCCAGGTGACCAATTCGCCCACATGATACACACACACGACACTGTAGGTGAGCTTGGTGATGCCCGTTACATTTGTCGCATAACGATGCCGTTCCTTTGTATTGCTTCTTAGCTGGTGGTGCTGCCACCTGGCTAGGTCTGGTCTGATTTGGTGCAATGACTGGAGAATTCTTTGAAGCTTTACGCTTCCTTGACCTTTTCGAAGGCTTGGCTTCTGCTTCCTTCTATGCTTCTTGAGTGGCTCTATTATTGAGACGAGACATGGCGATACCTAAATCCACAGACTTCAGGATTATTTCGCTTATTTGCTAGGCAAATTTGGCAGCTTGCTCAGACATTTGAGTGTTGCTGCGATGAAAAGACATTATGGAGGAAGTGAAAGACACAGGAGGAAACAAGTGAAATGTCATCGGATAAACAAAACAGAATGATAATGCATAAAAATTGCGATCATTAGGGTCCTAGGAAGGTTATAGACTAGGTCAAAGCATTACTAATAACCTAATTCCCTATAACCATGAGAACTGATACCAACTTTTCTGTCACACCCCGACCACGTAAAACAACAAATCGTGGCGGAATCGTCGGGGAGTGTTGTAACAGAATCATTGTTTCATAACACATGGAAATTTAAATGTTGTTTTATTGATTAAAAGAAATTACAATGTCTTAACAACAAGGAAGCATAACATAATTAACTAGTCTTGCATCTTTTATTGTCACTAAGGCCCGAGTCTGCAAATGTGTAACTTGATCAATCCTATGCATCATTTCCTGAAACACATGTGAAAATAGGTACGTCAGCATAAAAATGCATGTGAGATACATAGGTTTTATTGATTTAGGATTCATGACTTATAAGTTTAGAAAAAAAAGTTGTTTAACAAAAGTCAGTCATGATCCTTGTAAAATGTTTTTGTTTTATAAATCATATAAAAATCGATAAGGAAACAGATGATATAAAACAAATATGTATGGTTAAATAAATAACCAAGTAAAATGAATTTGTATAAAATGTGTTGTTTGTAAAACAATGTTTTGTAAAGATATGTTAATTTGTGTAAAATGTAATATGTCAAAATTGAAATGATTTAAATAACGCTACGATATGTAATATCATACAAGCACTTATATATAGGAAGTACCAGCGGCGTATCCACCATGCTTGTATCATATTACACACGCCTCGTTACTTAAATCACTCACCAAACAAACCACCAAAGTAAAAATGTTTATGTATAACTAAATGTAATGTTTAAACAAATGTTGAAATGTTATTGTGTAAACAAATGTAATGTAGAGTGAATAAAAAGCCTTTATTGATTAAAAGCATTTACTCGACCCTATAAGAAAGAAATGTACAAAACAATGCATTTGATAAATTATAATCAAAATTTATGTTTTGTAGAAAAATGCATGCTTTACTGATACAAACATCTATGCGGTATTGTGAAAATGCATACATTCAAGACTTGAGACTGTGGCGATAAACCCTTAAACGAATTAAAGATTTATCTGAGTTATGTTTATCGAATTCGGTCATTCCTTCCATCCAAACATACCTAGGATGTCAGGAACGGGAGTTGTCAATTCCTATGGTACCACTACCTACTAACGAACGGCGTAGCTAATGTTAATGAATGTATTTTTGAGCCATTTAAACAAACCAAATGTCATACCAAAATGTAAGCATGTTTTATGAAAATAATGTACTAAGTATGCAACAAATGGACATACATAGCATGAAATGAAATGTAAAATAATGTACTAAGTATGCACTAAATGGACATACATAGCATAAAATGAAATGTAAACAATGTACTAAATATGCACTAAATGGACATACATAGCATATAATGAAATGTAAAACAATGTACGAAGTATGCACTAAATGGACATACATAGCATAAAATGTGTAACAACCCTCGGTAAAACCAACACCCTTATAATATTAAACACTCTAGTATATTATAGAATGTCCCAATACGTCTTATGTTAAACCCCGTATGTGAAAACCAAGCCCCAAGTATGTTATAACATTTAAAATAAATGAAAAATATGAAATATTGAGTTGAGGCGGGCCGCGTAGACCCACCCCAACATCTCATGCGGGCGGTATCAAGGTTGATACCAGACTTCGTTGATTTCTTTAGTTAAAGCGGGCCGCGTAAGAGTTCTCGATAGTGTACGCGGGCCACGAGAGACCAACAACGCGGAGACACCAGATGCCGACACGTGTCGACATCGTGTCAAGCCTAGTGGTGATCCGGACAAGCTATAGAGTTGACCAGGGTTGACGCGGGCCGCGTAACCCTGGCCTGTGCTTTACGCGGGCCGCGTGGAGACCAAATTCAGCAACTATATAAGAAGGCCTCGGGATTTCATTTCAATTCGTTCATTTCTGTTTCTCAATCTCGAATTTCTGAATTAGAGGCATTATAGTCGGGTAATATATCCCCTAATTAGCGAGGTTCTGCTCCGTTGTAAGTATTATAACCCCAGTTTCGTAATAGTTACGCTGCCCGATTGATTTAGGGTTCCGTAACAACTGTCGTGGTTCTGCCCGACGTAGTAGTTGGAATACCGTCTCGGGGAGGGTATCATTAATAATTTCAAAGGGTTATGATACTAACCAATGTACATTTGTATAAATTATAGATTATATCCAGGAAACCCTTACGAGAAGCCTAAGATAGCAATGTGAGTAATCCTTCTTTTGTGTAAACCTTTTTGTGAGTTTATCCTCTTTTTGTTAACCTTTTTGTAATATTTTACAAAACCTTAATTATTTTACAATGCGATTAAGCAGTGATTGAGTCTTTGTAGTTCTTCAATTACTGCCGGTGTGTTGGGGTTTTGTATACAAAATTTACTACACTGTGAGTAGTAAGTCAAAGTTGACAGTACGTTACCATTGGACAATGAGTTAGCCAATGTGTAATATGACCCACAAGTCAGTGGATTGATAGTACCAAATGGAGTAATTGTGTAGACATAAACAATGTGATCGCTCTCAATACTGTTTTAATTGATAAAATGTTTCTTGATTAAACTGGGATTCACTCACCAGTATTTCCGACTGACAAATGTTTTTAAAACGCGTTTCAGGTAACCCAATGTGACAGCCAATTAGTAAAAAGCCAGCTGGAGAGCACTAAAGGCTTGGGATAATGTGGCTATAAAAGTTACCTAATTAACGATGTTTTAAATTCAATAAGATAGGGTTTATCCCTATAAATGTATTGTAATAAGAAACTTGGGTTTTACCCATGTGATTATTAATATGAAATATGGTGGTTTTACTATGATAAACATTTCCTAACTACGGTCCTGATGTAAATTCCGCTGCGAGATTTAATAACTGATACCACCGAAACTCTGAGATCGCGTCCGCCCGTTCCTGGGAATAAGGGATCGGGGGTTGCGACAGAAGGTGGTATCAGAGCCTAGCCACTGGTCTGAGCCAAAGAAGTGTTCTGCTGACACTTAAGTTCTAAATTTTGTGTTAGGAAATAAAATAATGGAAATATATGCATAACTGTAAATATTTGTTATGTGTTATTTGACTATTTGTTAGTTTACAGTATGAGTGATCAAGAACCCTCAGATATGAATCGTCAGTTATCTGATTCACCTAGGAGTGAAGGTACATCATCACAGCCTGCCATTTTGGGGTATTCTGCTGACTAGGAAGAAGGATTGTTTGCTTTTAGAGCTCAGTCAGAAGAGCCATTCCCTCATAAGAAACGAGGATGGTTCAGTACGGAAGCTTTTGCTCGTAGGAAAAGAATGCGAAAATTGCAACAGAAAAGAGCCTTAGCAGCTATTAAGCGAGAGACAGATGCCCATATGCAGGATATGCTTAATAGAAGCCTAGCTAATTTCCATATCCTAGCTACAACTGCTGCTGACCCAAGTCTGGAACAACTAGTAGCCCCACAACCACAAAACCCAGAACAACCCATGGAGATAGAAAATCCTGACAACCAAGTGGAGATGCACGACTTTAACCCAGAAGAAATCCCTAGGGTACCTGCACCAAACCCCCTAGACCCAAATTACGACCCCTGGTGGGACGATAATAGGGACTTTGTGCAACGTTACCCTATCCAGGAATACCCACCCATACAGAACATAGAAGCCTACCCAGGTATGGACCCTTTAGATCCCTATTACCAAGATGAATATATTAGGGAGATCTTAGAGGATCCTTACCAATTTCAGGAACTGTCACCCCCATATCAGGAACCCGCACCTCAGATTCCAAACCCAGTCCGAGAACCTGCACCCCCAATGAGTGCAGAAAACGTGCAAGAACTTAGGACTTTCGGGGAGGAAATTTTAGAAAGCAGTGAGAGAATGCGTCAGGTGGGAGAGCGTCTCGTATGGAAATACGATGAACGCAATATGGATTTTTGGATAAATCCATATCCTTGAATGTGAGAATGGATGAAATAGTAGGAATAATAATAATAAAATAATAAAATGAAAATTAAATAAAATATGTGTGTACGGATGCATAGTACTATTAGTGTAATTTTTTCTGTTGGTATTGTAATCTTTATTTCAGTACAAGTGTGTAATAGACGCATAGTATATGAAAATAGAGTACAAGTCGCAATGATCGACGTTTTTGGCTAGATTGCGTGTCAGGTGAATTATGATATTACTCATTATCTTGTGATATTAATATAGGGTAAATGTTTAAAATTCAGATGGCCGACGAAGAAAATCAAGGAAATCTGAATAACGATAACCAGAGTAACATTAACGTGGTTAATGAAAATCCAAGCATCAATAACAATGGAAATCAAGTGGATAATAGTGCTATCCAACATATAGTGGCACAAGGAATTATAGATGCAATGCCATTTATTCTTCAAACTGTTAAGGATGCTGATAATAAAAGTAAGCATAGCAGTAAGCGACCAAGCGAACCAGAAAACAGCGTGAACAATGGACCTGTACTTCAATTGCCCATTCCCAAAAGAAGAAGAACCGTGCCTTACGGTTGTTCATACAAAGAATTCTAGTCCTGTAAACCAATAGAATTCTCGGGCAATGAAGAACCTATTGCAGCTCTACGCTGGATAGAAAAGACTGAGGCTGTTCTGAAAATAAGTAAATGTGCGAAAGAGGACAAGATAATGTTTGCTTCCAATCTATTTAAGAATGCAGCCTTAGAATGGTGGAACACTATCCTTCAGTCTAGAGGAAGTGATAGGGTTTATAGTATGGATTGGGAAGAATTTAGGAATATGGTAGAAAGGAAATTCTGCCCTCCTAATGAAAAGGAACAGATAGCAAACAAATTCCTAAATCTTAGGATGAATGGAGTGGATAGTAAGGGGTACACGAAGTTATTCTTTGAATATGCTAGAATAGTGCCAACCCTTGCTTCACCAGAACCGGTGTTAATCTCCCGTTATATCTGGGGATTAATTGGAGAGATTAGACATGTAGTCAAGGCAGCTAGACCTCAAACTATAGAAGAAGTTGTAGAACTAGCAAATACCTTGACAGATGAGTTAATTCGTACTAGAGAAGAAGACCAGAGGAAAAACCTAACCCAAAGGCTTACTCAAGAATTTCGTTCTGGAAATTTTAATCGTAAGAATATGGGTTCTACCTCTGCACCATACTGCAAGGTCTGCAAGAAAAAGCATTCGGGAAAATGCTCCACTCTCTGCAATTATTGCAAGATGCCAGGTCACAAGGAAGAGAATTGCAAGAGGAAATCCAATAATGGATTATGCTACAACTGTGGAGAAAAAGGTCATATCAGGCCAAACTGTCCGAAATTAGCTCCAGCTACAAACAACAAGAGTACTAAAAATGCTAGAGCGTTTGTTCTGACTGCAGATGAAGCCAAGATGATTCCAGATGTCATAGCTGGTACGTTTTTAGTTAATGATATCTTTGCTAAAGTATTATTTGACTCTGGTGCAAACCAAAGTTTTATTAATACATCATTTTGCAAAATTCTAAATCAGTCATTAACTAAACTACCACTAGAATGCCTAGTAGAGACCGCTAATGGAGAAACCGTTAGGATTTCTGAAATCTTGCAGGGAGCAAGAATAGAAATTTTAAATCAGAAATTTATTGCAAATCTTTATCCCATGAATCTGGCAGGATTTGATGTTGTTTTAGGAATGGATTGGTTAATAGCCAATAAAGCCAGTATTTTATGTGATCAAAAGTTAATACAAGTAAATTCACCAAAAGGTAAAACGATCACAATTAAAGGAGATAAGCCCTCTAGATCCACAAAATTCATCTCTGTGATGAAAACTGCAAGCTATATAAGAAAAGGTTCTATAGTGTATTTGATTTCTAAAATCACTAACACTAAAGGAAAAGAACTAAAAGACATTCCAATAGTGTCACAGTTTTCAGATATCTTTCCAGAAGAATTACCAGGACTACCTCCAGACAGAGAAGTTGAATTCAGAATTCACCTACTACCCGGAACATCACCAATTGCCAAAGCACCTTACCGTTTGGCACCTGCAGAATTGCAAGAACTAAAGAAACAATTAGATGAATTGTTAGAAAAAGGATTTATACAGTCAAGTTCGTCGCCATGGGGAGCGCCGATACTGTTTGTTAAAAAGAAGGACGGATCAATGCGTATGTGCATTGACTACCGTGAATTAAACAAAGTCACGATTAAGAATCGGTACCCATTACCGAGAATCGATGATCTGTTTGATCAACTACAAGGAGTTCGATTTTTCTCTAAAATCGATTTAAGATCAGGATATCATCAATTAAAGGTACAGGAAGAGGACATTCCTAAAACCGCATTTAGAACGAGGTATGGTCATTATGAATTTACTGTCATGCCATTTGGTTTAACCAATGCCCCAGCTGCATTTATGGACATGATGAACCGAATACGTAAGCCATATTTGGATAAATTCATAATTGTCTTCATAGATGATATTCTAATTTACTCTAAGAATAAAGAGGATCATGCAAAACATTTGCACGCACTTTTAAGTCTATTAAGAAAAGAAAAGCTTTATGCTAAATTTTCTAAGTGCGAATTTTGGTTAGAACAGGTACAATTCCTTAGACACCTAGTCAATCATGAAGGAATTCATGTAGATCCAACAAAGATTGAGGCAATTACTAAATGGAAAACCCCTGAGTCACCAACCGAGGTTAGAAGTTTCTTAGGATTGGCCGGTTATTATAGAAGATTTATTCAAGATTTCTCTAGAATAGCCATTCCCTTAACTAAGTTAACCTGTAAATCTGTTAAGTTTGAATGGGGATTAAAACAAGAAGAAGCATTTAGAATTCTTAAGCAAAGATTAACTCATACACCCATATTAGCATTACCAGAAGGAGCTGAAGACTTTGTAGTCTATTGTGATGCTTCTAAATTAGGTTATGGATGTGTGTTGATGCAACGCCAAAAGGTTATAGCTTACGCATCTAGACAACTTAAGAATCATGAAGAGAATTATTCAACCCATGATTTAGAATTAGGAGCTATAATTTTTGCTCTTAAGATTTGGAGACATTACCTTTATGGTAGTAAGTTTACCATATTCACTGATCATAAGAGTTTAAGGTATATCTTCAAGCAAAAGGAGTTGAATATGAGACAAAGACGCTGGATGGAGATGCTTAGTGACTATGATTGTGATATCCAGTATCATGAAGGAAAAGCAAATGTAGTGGCAGATGCTTTAAGCCGAAAGTATCATGAAAAGCCAAGAAGGGTACGTTCTCTTAAATTAAATCTACAAGTAGATTTAAATGAGCAAATAAGAGAAGCACAAGAATCAGTAATCAAGGATGATTCTGAAAAATTAAAAGGTATGTTAAAGGAATTAAAACAAGGAACAGATGGAATTTGGAGATTCCATGAAAAGAAAATGTGGATACCTAAATTAGGAAACCTACGTCATCGTATACTAGAAGAAGCCCATAAATCTAAATATAGATGCATCCAGGAAGTGATAAAATGTACCAGGATTTAAGGAAAAATTTCTGGTGGATAGGAATGAAGAAAGACATAGCAGCCTATGTTTCTAAATGTCTAACATGTTCACAAGTCAAAGCTGAACACCAGAAACCCTCAGGTTTGTTACATCAACTAGAAATGCCAGTGTGGAAATGGAAATTAATAACAATGGATTTTGTTACTAAATTACCCAAAACTAAGAAAGGAAATGATACAATCTGGGTGATTGTAGATAGACTAACCAAGTCAGCTCATTTCCTACCAATGAAAGAAACTTTTAGTATGGAACAATTAGCTAAACTATATGTAAATGAAATTGTTTCTTTACATGGTATTCCTTTATCTATTGTTTCTGATAGGGATAGTCGATTTACCTCTCATTTTTGGTCAAGTTTCCAAAAGGCAATGGGAACCAAGCTAAAACTAAGCACAACTTATCATCCTCAAACGGACGGACAAAGCGAAAGGACAATTCAGACAATGGAAGATATGCTTAGATCTTGTGTAATTGATTTTGGAGGTAATTGGGATGATCACTTACCTTTAATAGAATTTTCTTATAATAATAGTTATCACACAAGTGTCGAACCCCAGTCTGTTGGGCAGAAATTGAGGAAAAACAACTATCTGGACCTAAGATAGTGCAAGAAACAACTGATAAGATAATTCAAGTTAAGGAACGACTGAAAGCAGCACGTGATCGACAAAAGAGTTATGCTGACAACCGACGTAAGCCATTGGAGTTTCAAGTAGGAGATAAAGTATTGTTGAAGGTCTCTCCTTGGAAAGGAGTGGTAAGATTTATCAAAAGAGGAAAGCTAAGTCCCAGGTATATTGGACCTTTTGAGATTATTAGAAGAATAGGACCTGTAGCCTATCAGCTACAACTGCCAGAGGAAATGGCAGGAATACATGATGTGTTTCATGTATCTAATCTCAAAAAGTGTTTAGCTGATAAATCATTGATAGTACCTCTTAAGGATATAGAGGTAAATGAACAACTCAAGTTTGTAGAAAGACCTCTACAAATTGAAGACAGGAAAGTCAAGAATCTCAAACGCAAGAGATTAGTTCTAGTCAAAGTGAAGTGGGACTCCAAAAGAGGACCAGAGTACACATGGGAGCTTGAATCAGAAATGCAAAAGAAATATCCGCATTTGTTTCAGTAGATCTCGAGGACGAGCTCTAAAACAAGGTGGGGAGAATGTAACAACCCTCGGTAAAACCAACACCCTTATAATATTAAACACTCTAGTATATTATAGAATGTCTCAATACGTCTTATGTTACACCCCGTATGTGAAAACCAAGCCCCAAGTATGTTATAACATTTAAAATAAATGAAAAATATGAAATATTGAGTTGAGGCGGGCCGCGTAGACCCACCCCAACATCTCACGCGGGCGGTATCAAGTTTGATACCGGACTTCGTTGATTTCTTTAGTTAAAGCGGGCCGCGTAAGAGTTCTCGATAGTGTACGCGGGCCGCGAGAGACCTACAACGTGGAGACACCAGATGCCGACATGTGTCGACATCGTGTCAAGCCTAGTGGTGATCCGGACAAGCTATAGAGTTGACCAGGGTTGACGCGGGCCGCGTAACCCTGGCCTGTGCTTTACGCGGGCCGCGTGGAGACCAAATTCAGCAACTATATAAGAAGGCCTCGGGATTTCATTTCAATTCGTTCATTTCTGTTTCTCAATCTCGAATTTCTGAATTAGAGGCATTATAGTCGGGTAGTATATCCCCTAATTAGCGAGGTTCTGCTCCGTTGTAAGTATTATAACCCCAGTTTCGTAATAGTTACGCTGCCCGATTGATTTAGGGTTCCGTAACAACTGTCGTGGTTCTGCCCGACGTAGTTGTTGGAATACCGTCTCGGGGAGGGTATCATTAATAATTTCAAAGGGTTATGATACTAACCAATGTACATTTGTATAAATTATAGATTATATCCAGGAAACCCTTACGAGAAGCCTAAGATAGCAATGTGAGTAATCCTTCTTTTGTGTAAACCTTTTTGTGAGTTTATCCTCTTTTTGTTAACCTTTTTGTAATATTTTACAAAACCTTAATTATTTTACAATGCGATTAAGCAGTGATTGAGTCTTTGTAGTTCTTCAATTACTGCCGGTATGTTGGGGTTTTGTATACAAAATTTACTACACTGTGAGTAGTAAGTCAAGGTTGACAGTACGTTACCATTGGACAATGAGTTAGCCAATGTGTAATATGACCCACAAGTCAGTGGATTGATAGTACCAAATGGAGTAATTGTGTAGACATAAACAATGTGATCGCTCTCAATACTGTTTTAATTGATAAAATGTTTCTTGATTAAACTGGGATTCACTCACCAGTATTTCCGACTGACAAATGTTTTTAAAACGCGTTTCAGGTAACCCAATGTGACAGCCAATTAGTAAAAAGCCAGCTGGAGAGCACTAAAGGCTTGGGGATAATGTGGCTATAAAAGTTACCTAATAAACGATGTTTTAAATTCAATAAGA
Organism: Helianthus tuberosus; assembly: GCA_030545235.1. NCBI lineage: Eukaryota > Viridiplantae > Streptophyta > Magnoliopsida > Asterales > Asteraceae > Helianthus > Helianthus tuberosus. The sequence continues at coordinate 103,990,413 of CM060431.1, read as the reverse complement.
TAGGGTTTATCCCTATAAATGTATTGTAATAAGAAACTTGGGTTTTACCCATGTGATTATTAATATGAAATATGATGGTTTTACTCTGATAAACATTTCCTAACTACGGTCCTGATGTAAATTCCGCTGCGAGATTTAATAACTGATACCACCGAAACTCTGAGATCAAGTCCGCCCGTTCCCGGGAATAAGGGATCGGGGGTTGCGACAAAATGAAATGTAAAACAATGTACTAAGTATGCACTAAGTGGACATACATAGCAAAAACTTAATGAAATCATGTACCAATAGTGTACTAATGAACATAGCAAGTATATGATATGAAATCATGGAAAACACGAAAGTAACAAGTAGGCACATGTGTTTCACCCCAAAACGTTTGAAAAATAGTAAAAGATGGGTCTATGTACTCACTTGAGGGTGCTTAGAAGTCTTGAACAACAACCAAGCAAAGCTAGAGGGATCACGGAATCAAACGGTACCTAATATAGGTAACTATGTAAATAAACGGACCTAAATGGAGGATCTGGTAGAATGAGGTTTCGTAAACAAACGAGTGTAAGAACTCATGTAATATGGTTTAACAAAGCCTGTATTCTAAAACGGAACCTATCCTAAGTGCTTTCGACCCATTATGACCCGTTTAAGTAGCTTATGCTACTTTAATGCGTCGTTCGCGTAAAACGCGTTCGGACCGCCTAAGTAGTCCTATGACAAGTAAAATATGCCTTAACATGTCTAATATTGTTGCCTAGTCGGTTTAGATGTAAAAAATTATGTTACATATGCTTAAAATGAATTTTGGCGCAAAAAGGGCATTTTGGTCATTTACCTAAGGCATATAAATTACCTATCATACAACTACTTAAACGAAGTGACCATAAGGTATAACCTCGGAAGGTTATTCCCTATACAACTATTGTCACCTAAAGTGTTTGGTCGGATCCTAATGATCGACCAAACGGGTTGGGTTCGAAAGTATAAGCGGTTGTTTAGACCGCTTACCCTACGACCCTACATAAGCACTAAACCTAAAGTGACGAGCTAAACATGTTAAAACATGTTTAACGAATTTAGAAAACAGGTTTGGTATCAAAACAAACGGTTTTGATACCTAAAAGTAGTTTGGTTACAAAATACGCAAGAATACACATTTTGGCCAAAACTACGACTCGTCACTACACCTAAACAACGTGGTAATCAGTAGGTATAGTTATAAGGGACTATAACCATCGTGATTACGCTCACGTTATGAAGTTCAAACGAACTTCGTGTTGACCATAAACTGGTTAATGCAGAAAGTAAAACAAAGTTTGACTTTCACGCTAAAACGCGTAAAAGAACGAAAGAATACTTACAACGGGTCCAAGAACAGAAGTTTTAATCTAATAATTCCCAGGTATGAAGGTTTTATCCTTCAACTTAGGGAAAAATCTGATCAAAGTGTGAGTTGAGAGTGAAAACATGAGGGGTATTTATAGTTTTCATACAACTGTTAGGATCGTTCATCGAAAACCGAGCTTCAATCTCATCCGTACACTTGTGCCCCCTGATTTGTAATACCTTGGGCACTCAAAACCAGCCCATATGAACTTCAAAAACCATTTGCAACCATGGGGAACTGCTGGAAATGGCTGGAAACCAGTTTCTGCACATCTGGCGGTTTTAGTCGGCCGGCGTAAGAATTGATCAAGGCTTACGCCCCAGGCCTAAAACTTCAGATCAACAAAACAGTGTCAAAAGTTGTTGTTTCAGTCCCTGCATGTATTTAAGGCCCATTTTGACACTTTTGAGGCCTGTTAAGTCATTTTCAAGGCTCTACAATGATGCCGAAACATAAGGGACATGAAACATGCTCAAAAATATGTCAAATGTCGGTTCGTTTGGTCGTACGATCGCGATATTCGGTTAATTACGACGAAACACGAAAGAACGCGAAAAACGATCTAAATTACGCGACGAATGGATTTTTATCAAGCAAATCACTAAAACATAATATTTTAATGATTACATAAATTTTTGGATGTCCGGATGTATTCAGAACGTAAGTTATGCGCGGAAATGCAAACTTGTGCACTTTTTGACGCTTTTAATCCCTGAAAGACCAAAAAGTTTATTTTAGCATACCGAACCCCTCAAAGCCTATTTCTAAGATATGTAAAGGATATTTATGGTATGTTTAACTTATAATCAAGTTCCAGAATGTCCGTTACAGTACGAATCGGCATACTTTCGCAGTTTGTCGAATTTAGTCCCTGTAAGCGAATAAACTTGATTTCGGCACACCAAAAACCTTCCAAAACTTATTTCTAAGTTATGTAAAGGTTATTTAAGGTATGTTAAGCCTATGTCACTGTTACGGAGTGTTTGTTGCATTAAACTGGTTATATTTACGCATCAGTGCGCATATAACCTTCCAGAAAGCGATTTAGAGCCCGAAATCGAACAAGAATTGATATGTGCAAATGATACACATATTTATACAAATCACAAGTATGAAATACAATATTTCATTGATTTGGTACTTGTTTGATGGCCGTGGAGGCACAGGTGTCACATGAGATTAGGAATTAAGGATGTGTGTAATATAGGTCTACGAAGATTCTTCGTAAGAATCAAAGTTTCTCGCAAAAACTACAAGACCATATTCATCAAGCCTGTTTTTACTGTTTCCACCTAGTGTGAAAACGAAACCTGTAGAGTAAAATTTCGAGGACGAAATTTCCTAAACACGGGGAGACTGTGACACCCGGTTTTCAGGCCGTACCGTACAATTGTAACACGTGTTGTGAATAGATAAAAGGTATTATTTGACTGATTATGATGTTTATATGTGGAATTTAGTGAGTTGGTAAATGTAAACTTTGGTAAAAATTATGTTGGGAACGGTAAGATAAACGCTTATCGCGTAACGATTAAAATGTGAAACGAACGTCGGTGACCACCCGATCAGTGTTAAAATCCTAAGAATAGTCTGTTATGATTAGTATAATAATTTGTATCATATTCGTGAGGAAAATAAATTAAAACGCTATGAAACTCTATTTTTCGAGTTTGAGCGCGTACTGCGTAACACAGCGCGCATACCGACAAAATACTGTCAACGCAGCCAGTCAAGGCAACTGATAACTATTTCAGTAATGTTTTGGTGAGATTATTTTTATAGAGTGATAAAAATAATTTAAAACGCACTAAAACGGGAATAAGACGCTAGATAAAATACCTGGTAACCAGTAAAATACCAGTTTTTGACTTAGATTATGTATATATATGTATATATACGGTTATGTATGTGGGTGAATTGAGAAGTGGTAGCCATAGATCACACTCTCTCTCATCTCTCTTCCATGCGTTGGTTGAAGAATAGGTGCCATCTTTTATAAACTTCCAATCTTGCACATTCCAAGAAATCTCATCACAACAAAACTCATCTCTCTCTCTCTCTCCCTCTAATTCATGGCTGAAAACAGCCTTTATCTCCTTCATTTTTGAAAATTTCAAACCTCTTCTTGAAGATTCAAGTCATTCAAAGCTTGTCCCAAGCATTTGTGAAGATCCAAAGGTGGGTTGAAGGTGTTTCAAGCAAGAACCAAGCTCCATTTCATCACACTTTGTCAAGAAACCCATCAAAATCTTGTAGGTATAAAATTTACTTTAAAAACCATATTCTTGATTCTTGATGATGTTGATGATGATAGAAGTTTCTCAAAGTTCTTGGATAATTCACAAACTTGAAACTAATAAGAAATGGGTTTTTATGCAAAATAAAAATAGACATATATATGTGTGTATACATAACCGTATATGTGTATGTGTGTATATATATGAGATTGAGTTTGATTTATGATGGATACTTGTTTGGTTAATTCTTCTAAAATGACATGCATGTAGGTTTTGTCATATGTTCATTTATGAAAGATTGTTGTATGAAATTATGTCTAGATGATTAGATGATGAACATGTCTTGGATTTGCATGAATTAACTTCAGGTTTGATGCATATAATTTCATATGAAATGATGATAATATGATATATGTGCTTTAGATACTTGTACACAAGCATGCATGATGAAAGATGAACATGAAATGATGATTTGAATATGATTTTATAAAAATAAAGTATGATCAGAATCTAAACACTAAAAATATGAATATTTGAAGTGTTAAATGGTATAAAACTTTGTCATAAAGTTTACTAGCTTTGCATGTTGTACTTTGTGCTTTAGGTGTTGTAAAATATGTGAAATTGCATGATTTATGTTGTTTATGTGAGACATGCACTAATCTGATTATAACCATCATTTTAATCAGTAAATAACATGTATTGTGCTAAAATATCAAGTCATTACGACTTGGGATGATTATGGTAACGTTGGATGCAAAACTATGCGGTAAAACGGTTAAAAATCGGCTTTTCGGAGAATTTTTATGAAACTGAATTAGATCAGTAAGTAAACTGATATTTTTGTTTAAAAATAAGTATTTTAACTAATTTTTAGTTTACTTGGTATTTGGTTAGTCATACGTGATTTCCGACGCCCGAAAACCTTACCGAATCGCTAAAATACCCATTTTTTCGATGAACACTAGTATGGGTAAATTTTGGGTGAACCTTATGTGTTAAGATGTGTTATGTGATTTAAACATGTGAATGTGAAAATATGTTAAGTTTTAACATGATAATGAAAATTTGGATTATGCATGTATACTTGTGCGTTTTGTACGGTAGAAACGGTAAAAATCACGTGAAATGTGTAACTTGCTTGTCGAGCATGAAATTTGATACATATGAGATATTTTATGTATAATTACTTTAAAAATGACAAAATAGATAAGTTAAAAAGATTTCGCATGTTTCGGTGTTAATTTATGCGTACGTTTATGTATATATTACGACGCGCAAATCGTAGATATATTGCATATAAACGGGAGTGTTAACGGATTTACACAATAATGGTCACCAATAAAATCGTTCAAGTCGCAAAATCTTAAATATATATATATATATATATATATATATATATATATAGGGGATCGCTAAAATGAGAACCACCTCCAGTTGTAAGAACCGTGAGAACTACACCGTACGGGGCGAGGTGGACCAAATTTTTTTTTTCATAAACGTAGATGCATGTATTATAAACACATTTGTAAAAAAAATTCAAAAAAAAATGTCGGGTGTGTAGTTTTGAGCACCACAAGTTTGTGTTTACGGGTATCGTAATCGTAAATTTTATTAAAATTTACGATACCCGTAAACACAAACTTGTGGTGCTCAAAACTACACACCCGACATTTTTTTTTTTGAATTTTTTTTACAAATGTGTTTATAATACATGTATCTACGTTTATGAAAAAAAAATTTGGTCCAACTCGCCCCGGATCAAAAAGTTCTGACGGTTCTTACAAGTGGAGGTGGTTCTCATTTTAGAGGTCCCCTATATATATATACTCATATATATATTAACGTGCCAACATAATCAAAAACGATGATTTTTCGAAAAAATCTCAAAGTTATGTGAAAATTCTAAGAAAACAGAGAAACTTAGGATTTTGTGATGTATATATTGATTTAAAACTCGCTCCTACATATAATAGCACGTGTAGAAATCAAACTGTGGGATTGCGCTATTTAAAATACGCACCCAAAGGTGAGTGCCACTAAACCCCTCTTTTTACTGCTTTGTACATATATTGGGGGTAGAACACGCCAATAAAAAGGGTTTAATAATGTTTTTGGAATAAAACATACCTTTTGATATAAATTATATATATTCGTTGAAAATATATGGATTTGTGAAAATATATGTTTCGGGGATGAAATGGTTTTTTTTTAAATATATGTTTCGGGGATGAAACGGTTTTTATTGAATATGTGTTTCGGGGATGAAACGGTTTGGTTAAATATATTTGTTTCATGATGAAACAGGGATTGGTACAGTGTTTCCGAGGCGAAATAGACCGTAAAGTTGGGACGGATGCCGGCCTGATCTCAAGGGAAGGGGATTCAGGGGATTCGCACAACTTCGTGTATTAAATTTGTCATATTAGTAGGATATATATATTGTACGTGAGGCAGACATCATATTGGTCTCGAGTGGACCCTGCGCCCATGATTTCGTTTAATCAGCTAAGTATTGCACACGAGAAATTGTTGGTAGATCTATTCGGGTTGACCACCCCATCTTGACCGATCGCCTCGTGTCAAGTCAAACGACGAATTGATATTCTGTTTATTGTCTAGCTTTGATTATCCCTGCATGGTAAATATATAGTTCGTATTGTCTAGCTAACATACGAGTCTGAAAATTGACGCTATGAATTTAATATACAAAACCTGGGTAAGAGTTTTATTGTCGGGTGGTTGAACCGCGACGGTGGACCAATGGATTTTATTAAGGAAGTAAAATGGACTTTCTAAAAATTATATGGATGTTTTAAAATAAACACATAATCAGAAAGTTTTCCTTTGGAATGAATTGTTTGTATGTGAATATGTGAACTCACCTTCCTTTGTGTTGACACTTGATTTTAACGTGTTCTACAGGTACTTGAGTTCGGCTTCGGGAATTATGGCGTATCTTGTGTTTGTCGATGCATGTTTTGTCACTTAAAATGTTGGACTAACTTTTAAACTCTCTGGGACTAATGTAATAAGATCCGTGAGGATCAAAGACAACTTTATCATGTCATGGTCATGTCGTGTTTTGGGACGTTAAGTTTAAAATCTATGTTTTAAATAAGTAATATTGTCCAACAATAAAATGCATCAAACATCAAGATAGAAATGGGCACCAACTTCTGTCTCCACTACGTTTTAAATTCCGCTGTGACGTTTTTGGGGTGTGACAATGGGAACTTTATCCCACACCGTGCAAGTTAAGGTAAGGGCCTTAAAGCCCCCTGTCTGACATGTGCGTGACGTAACGCTGAGGTGGCGTGATAAACCCCCTAAGGGATTTATCCAACACCCTCCAGCCTTATTACAATCGGCATGATTGAAAGAATCTACCTATAAAAATCTAGAGACCCACTAGTCCATGCCGTGTTAGAAAAGTAGAAACTTGATATATTGTGAATTTATTTACATTAAGACAAAATATGTTGATTTTGTCCTCCTCCTTTCATTTAATGTCCAATACAGTATATCTAGGCCTTGGTTCATCATTGTTGTTGTTGTTGTTATTATTACTATTATTACTATTATTATTATTATTATTATTTAAGTTGTGATCATGCTTCTTTTGGAGTGTTTTTAATTTTTCTTAATATTTATATATAATATATCATACATGACAATATATATTTTCGTCTCAAAAACCTATATTTTTATTAAATAGATTGATATATTTTTACATTATTCGCAATGGAAATTTAACATCTTTCATAAATATCAAAATTTCTATATCAATAGATGATATACAATCCTTATTTAAATTAAACTAGAATTGCGACCCGTCGCAATGCGGCGGTGATTCTTTAGTTATAACTATGTCGATCTAGGACCCGAACGTTATGTTAAACCTGTCAAACGGGAAAAAAGACGATGTAAAAACGTTAAATCAAAGACGCATGCTGCGATGTGTTATGTCACAAAATTTAGAACCAAGCATAAAGCGAAAAATTGGCGAAAAATGAAAACTATAAAGGACCAAAGTTGAAAGTACAAAAAATTGTGAAGATAGATTGCAAAAGATAAAAAAGTTTTGGGTTAAAAGTAAAAAAAAAACAAATAGTTTTGGGTTAAAAGTAATTTATGAAATACCTTTGGGTGAAATGTAAAAAAAAATCAAATTTTTTTTTTGGAAAACCCCCAAAGCCCAGGTTATAATAACCATATGCATAACCATTTTTTCTTTGCGAAACCCCCAAAGCACACCCCGCATTGCGGCAGGGCGTAAAACGGTATCAAATAGTACTAATGCCACACAACCGTCGTTGACCACCAACACTGACTCGACCTAGGATCGGTGTCAAACATAGAAAAATATAGGTAAAAACGTTGAACCACACCTGCACGTTGCGCCGTGTTAACGTGCAAAATTTGAAACAAAACATCAAAAAGTTGAACCACAGTCGTACGTTGCATCGTATTAACTCGAAAAATTTAGAACTATACATAAAACGCAAATTTGCGAAAGATGAAAAGTATAAGTGACAAAAGTTGTGAAGTGAAATTGCAAATAATGAAAAGTTTTGGTTTAAAGTTAAAAAATAAATTATGTAGGGTTAAAATTGCAAAAAGGTAAAAACCTTTGGATTAAAAGTAAAAAATCAAGTTTTTTTTTTGAAAAAGTCCCAAAGCACAAAGTACAAATTGTATTGCATAATTTTTGTTGCTTATTTATAGTAATAAAATAAAATTTGTCTCATGAGGGGAAGATAAATTTTATATTAAACAAAATATGATGTAATATAAGTCAATGGTGAATAACTAAATAATATGCTGACAAATAATCTTAAATTTAAAAAAGCTAACGGAATCATTAAAAATTAATTAGATTGTTTTTGAAAAGTAAACTTACTAAAACAAACCTCCAACCCAAAAGGGCAAAAGACCAAACAAGAACACATCCCCGACCCAAATGGGCAAAGGACAAACAATTACAACATATACAACGGATATTTACACCAATCCTCTCATCTAATATATTTACATGAAGATCTATTTTTAGCTCATCCAAAGCCCATCGACTTTATCTCTCCTAAAACATCTTGCAGACCACGTTTAATCTGATTGAAAATCATCTCATTCCTTCCTTTCCATAGGCACCAGCATGATATAATCACCAGTCCGTTAATGATCTTCTTCGCCTTCTTACTCAACTGAGAGAAAGTGTGGATGTCCAAAAAGTCTTTAAAATCAAATATGGAAATAGGAGGGATGTTGCACCAAGCACTGAACCCTGACCAAACCCAGTTAGCCACCTCGCACGCTGTGAAAAGATGATCCATCATTTCCTCGTAATTATCGAAGAAAGGATACATAACCGATGGGATGTTAATGTTCCTTTTTCTTAAGTTAACTCTCGTAGCTAATTTGTCTAGATTTCCTCTCCAAGCCATAATATTTCATTTAAGAGGCACCCATTTACACCAGACAAAATTCGGGAAATGGCTATCATCTCTATTTTCAACAAACACCTTTTTAACTTCCTTCAACATAAAACCATCAGAATCGCCACCAACCCACTTCCAAGAGTCATTATAGTTGGATAGCATAACCTGATTTAGAACTTCTAGGCACTCTTGCCACTCCCTATGCTCAGTGGCCGACTCAAGCTGTCTAGACCAATTCAAAGAGAAACCGCCATTTTCTTGATCCATAGTAAGTCTCTCTGCCACCCTGCACGTTTTATACAGAACTTCTAGGCACTCTTGCCACTCCCTATGCTCAGTAGCCGACTCAAGCTGTCTAGACCAATTCAAAGAGAAACCGCCATTTTCATGATCCATAGTAAGTCTCTCTGCCACCCTGCACGTTTTATACATTTCTAGATCAAACAGATGAGGCCATCTTTCCATGAACGGAAGATCGCCTACCCATGTGTCAATCCAAAACCAAATCTCAATCCCATTAGCAAGGCATGGATGAATTTAAAAAGTACAAGTAAGGACATCGATACAATACTAGAAAAATGAGGACCCATACAATACCAAATTAACAAGTATCGCTGACGGTGAAGTTCTGTAGGAGATCACCGAGGGATCACTAACATGCCCCATAAGGAGTTTCAAAATAAATAATAAAAGAAAGAAATTACGCTTCACAAATGTGTTGGTACTCATGGTGGCTATTCTAACCCACAAATAGGATTCTCACCCAAGATACGATAAGACCTTGGATATGATTCTCGCATAGGCTTTTTATTCGTTTATCTATAAGTACATATCACGACAAGCCTTTTAGAGTTCTAGTTGGTAACCGCCGATGATATGTAGATTATAATTTCGGATACTTTTCTTCCCATGCTTTTTAGTCGTGTGTTGTTAAAAATTAGTTTTCTTACCTTTGTTGGTAAGTGATCATCAACAAACTAAAAAAAAATAGTAACCAGAAACATGGATATTCGTTTCTTCTCGACTCCTAAAAATGCAATTTGTTTCTTATGTCCCCAACCCTCCATTATTTGTATCATTTTTTAAGCTCTAATTCTTCTGCTTTAAACCGGGATGGTGAAGACACAAGATAATGTGTAGTTCTCTTGGTAAACATTAATATTATGTACGTTATGTTTAGTCTTCTAAATCAAAAAAGTGTACAAAGAGACAATCGATAAAAATATAACACAATGCCAAAAAATTCAACACAATGAGTCGCAATCAACGATGTACCATAGGTTGAAAGAACATCCGACACCAATTCCAAACGGGTATGGAAATGTCACATCCCCACGGGTATCATTGCAACCTGGCTTTGTGTACTTTTGGTTTGCAGTAGATGTTGCTGTTAATGAAGGGAAAATGAATAAATGGTAAGCTTGGGATAACTTCATATTTGTGAGGAATGATGGCAGAAAATTTAAATGGTGTTTTACGTTTAGGTCGGGGGTATGGGATGGCGCCACCACGCCACCTCACCACCGATAGCACCTCCGGGGCGCCACCACCCATACTGACCGAATTAAACCGGGGAGCATGGGACTCTCGCCAGCATGATAACAACAATTTGTTGAGTTGATCGAGGTAAGTTGGTCAAATTTGAACGTTGGCTAACGTTCGGATTTTATAAAAAAAAGTTATTTTTAATTCAAATATATATATACAAACCTATCCCAAACTAAAACACACACCAATCACAAACTAAAACACACACACCAATCACAAAAAAAAAAAAAAAAAAAACACATAAATTCTACCCATTCATTTTTAAGAATGCCATCCGATTCGTTGAGCTCTTCATCCGATGGTATTCTTGACAATATGATTATCACAATTACGCAGGAGACGATTAATTATTTGCGAGAAGAAGCCCAATCCTCTACATCGCGTATCAGACAACCTGCTCTTGAACGAGATCGGTTAGGTGCTCATGAACCTTTAATGCAAGATTATTTTTGTGAAAATCCGTTGTACGATGAAGTCCAGTTTAGGCGTAGGTTTCGTATGAGCCGTCGTCTTTTCCTAAAAATTTCTAATGATCTTGCGGGCGAATTCCCTTTTTTTCACACAAAGAGAAAGTGCTAATCGCAAAGTTGGTTTCTCTGGAATACAAAAGTGTACTGTAGCATGTGTCGTGATTCTCTTGAAAATTTTTGTAAAGATATTTTTTATTTGTTATTATTATTATTATTATTATTTTTTTAATTTACAATTTATATTTTTATTGTTATTGTTATTATTTTTTAAATTTACAGTTTATTATTCTTAATTTACATTGTTATTGTTTTTAATTTACATTGTTATTATTTTTAATTTACATTGTTATTATGTTTTATTAACACTATTAATTTATTAGTTGTTATCTTTCTGTACGGGAGGCGATATTTGAGGATGCCAACCGCTGCCAACGTTCCACTTTTATACCAGGCCCATCAGCGGATACACGAGTTTCCTAGGATGTTGGGTAGTCTTGATTGCACGCACTGGGATTGGGCGGCATGTCCAACCGCTTGGAAAGGGCAACACCATCATGGTGACCACGATGGTCCTACCCTAATATTACAAGCGGTCGCTTCTCAAGATTTATGGATTTGGCATGCGTACTCTCGAAAGGCCGGTGCGAACAACGACATCGCAGTTTTACAATATTCGAATCTTTTTCGACGATGTCACAGATGGTGTTGCACCAGATACTTCATTCTATGCAAACAACGTGGAGTATAAGTATGGGTACTATCTCACAGACGGTATTTATCCGGAGTGGGCGACGTTGGTGAAAACTCTTTCGTGTCCAGATGACGAAAAAAGAATGTATTTCAAGAAGAAACAAGAGTCAGCAAGAAAAGATAACGAGTGGGCTTTCGGTGTGTTAAAAAAGAGATGGTCTATCATCGCCCAGCTGTCGAGGATACTTGAAAAAAGTAAAATGAGAAACGTCATGTATACGTGCATCATTTTGCATAACATGATATTGGAGGATTCAAGTAGAGCGTTTTGTGGAGAAAGTTATGATGAAAGTAACCAACCGATGAACCTACTACTAACATATGCTAAAAAAGAAGTTATCCGATCGAAGATACGTGACAGGAACACACACCATAATCTTCGAGCTGATCTGATATGAAAACCCTCAAAAACGCCCTAAATATACCTCGTATACATGTAACCGAACCTGTATAACCTTAGTTTTTATTAAAAACAAATATAATAATTATTTTATGTCTCTCGCGGGGAGGGAGAGGCCTTACTTGCCGGACAGCCTTTTGTACCACGTGGCACAACACACGTCAAGGCTAGGCTCGTGACTAGGCGACCCTAGCCGTAGCTAGGATGCCCTCACGGGGCGTGAGATAGTCCCTTAGGCGGGTCGCGGGGCGCGAGAGACCCCCGGAAAAGTGTATATAAGGAGTCTCAGATCAACATTTCAAAATCATTCATCTCTTTCTTTTCTCAGTCTATATTATACAACAATAGCTTGATATTATACCCCTAAAACACGAGCTCTACCCCGTTGTAAGTATTTTAACCCAAATCACTAATTCGTTACCCTACCCGATTGATTGAGGACCCACCAACGCATGTCGAGGCTCTGCCAAACTAAGTTTGTTGGGGTTCTGTCTCGTGTTGTATGACTAATGTGATTTGGGTTATTTTACTAACACGCGTGCATCGTATGTTTTTAATAGAAACTCAAGAAAATAATCAAGAAATGTTACCAGGAAGCCCGTAGGATACCTAAGTTTGCAATGTGAGTCCATTCTCTTTTTCTCACAGTTTTGAGCCCTTATTTCAAATGTTTTCCAAAAACCTAAATATCTATCGGTTATAATTACCGTGATTAAGTCTTTGTATTCTACAATTGCGGCCAGTATTATGGGGTTTGTATACAGTACTTGATAACCTTCACAATTGGGCACGGGTATCCAATGTGTGATATGACCATAGTCACAGATCCGTCGAGTGAGAAGTACTGAACAAGTAATTAGGTAGATATAAACATTGTAATCGCACTGTAAAAATTATAAAAGCCTATTTTTAGAAAGTGGAATGTACTCGGCAGTATTTCTTGCTGATAAAATGTTTTTAAAACGCATTTCAGGTAACTTAATGTGAAGCTATAAGAAGCCAGCTATGGAGCACTGAAGGCTTAAAGAAAGTGGCTATAAAGTTACCTAAATAAAAGTTTATGTTTTCAGCAACTAGGGTTTATCCCTATAAAGATATTATGAATGAAACATGGGTTTTATCCCATTTGTTTATTATAAAAGTTTGGTGGTTTGAAACTCTGAAATTTATTTCCTAACTACGATCCTGATGTCTCATTTCCGCTGCCAAATTAATATACACCGATACCACCAGCTCGTGTCCGCGGCTCCCGCTCCTGGGGTAGGGGTCGAGGGTTGCGACAGAAGGTGGTATCAGAGCCACTGGTTTTAGCCATTTAGGTGTTCTCCTATGTAAGACTCTTCTTAAAATACCCGAATTAATAATACACAACATGCATTTAGTACCAAAATTTCGAGTTTACAAAAAAAACTTTCATGATTTTAAGACCATATATGATAGTAATATTCAAGTTAGAATCCTACTAATTAAACATACAAGACATGACTTCAAGTGTTTACATATTACTAAAAACAAAATAGATCAAGTGCGGAAGCTTTGTTTAGTGCGTTCGGTTCTTGTCAATTGCTTGATCGCTATCCGGATTTAGTCCGTCACCACCTACGGTCAAAACCATGTAAAAGATTAGTTTTGACACCCTAGAAACAAGTATGATCAAGTTTCATGTTCAAACAATGCAAAAACAACAAAATTCCAGCATTTTAGGTGGTCGCGTCGCGCGACGGAGATGTGGATCAGCGGTCGCGTGCCGCCACTACCGTCGCGTCGCGTGATGGTTATCGTATTTCACCGTGGCCTAGCGCCACGGTGTGTTTTTGACAGAAGGTTGTTAGCTGGAGCTGCAAATCAGCCCAGCACCATTTTTATCGGGCGTCCGTTTTAGCATATTCTTTTTCCTACGCGACCGTAATTTAATTACGGACGCGTTTATTGACACCATTTACATAAAGTTTCAGTTTTAGAACTATTGGCCTTTAATTCGGCTCCTTGTTTATTCGACCCATTTCTCTACAAGTTCAACAACTTCTTTTGTTGTCAACACATGTTTACAACCAATTTACCCAATCCCGGGTTTTCCGACTATGACGTTCCGCTTCCCTCACGAGGGTTGCTTACGCAATAATCGTCATGCTTGTTCAAGGATTTAAACATGCTTTTTAACATTATTTGACAAGCATAAATTTCAACTTGTTTTGACCCGTTTGGATGCCGAATGGAGACCACCATTTCAAAACATTCAAACTCTATCTCTAGCACATGATTTGACCCGTTTTATTTGTCTATGGCACTTCGTCACTTCCGTGACTTAACGGGCTTCCTTGTTTACCAAATTTCAATATAACAAGCTAAAACTATCAATTAATCATAACGTAATGAAACCATAGGTCGCGTACCTTTAAAGCGCACCCTTCAAGCGCGTATCACATCCGTCTTGTCCACTTGACGATCCGGATTCTTTACCTAAAGAGTTCCATTTACAACCAAATTTAGAACTCTTTTGTAATCAATAACGGAAAATTCTTTATGATATTCAAATCTGCGTTTTTGTTCGATCGTTAACGCTTTATTCCTCACTTAGCCGTTTTAACAAACACCTAGCGGGTCAAATTTTTTACATAATCATTACTAGGTTTTGTCATGTTATTTTCATTCCTATTAGCCTCAATTAGGCACATATAGACAAGATTTTAACATCAATATTCCAGAATTTACTTCATAAATTTAAATTACACTAGAACAAGCATTATGATCCTAGTGTTCATCTAATTTCTATAAACCCATTGATCACTCACAATGGTGATTACAACTCCACAAGTATCATGCAAGGTTTTGTCAAGAGATCATCTAGGGTTTATCCCTAGACATCATATTATCTCAAGTTTAATCTATCCAGCACATAATCAAGCTAAATTTTCGTTTTTCACATTTAACCAAGAATTCAAGATGCATCAAAATACCACAATTTTGCATACCTTATGATCCCTTTGTCGAGGTGATCACTAATATATAATCAGAATTCGATTCATACTTGATTTAGGCTTCCAATTTGAGCTTTTTGTGAAGAATTAGGGTTTGAAGGGTGTCCCCTGGTCGCCCCTTTCTTCTGTTCGATCCAAGCACCCACACAAGTGTGTGTTTGGGGTGTTTATTTACTAAATTAACATTTAAGTTTCAGTCTTGACTAGTTTGGTCCCTCAACTTTTATTTAACTTTAAGTTTAGGTATTTTAACCCTATTATAAGTTACTTCAAGACTTGTAGCTAACTAGGTTACAAAATTCCTAGTTAGTTGATTCCTGTTTGATTAATACTTTATAATAAAACATAAAGTTTTGTATTTTTGGGGCGTTACAAGTCCACCCCCTTAAAAAGGGTTTCGTCCCCGAAACCGAATTACGTACCAAATAATGTAGGGTAGAGTCGTTGCATCTCCTCTTCGGATTCCCGTGTGGTATCTGAACCCTTCTTGTGTTCCCATTTAACCTTTACTTGATTGATCTGTTTGTTCCTTAATATTTTCACCTTACGATCTAAAATCGCAATGGGCTTTACCACATAGTTAAGGGTATCATCCACCTCGATGTCATCGTAGCGGATATAGGTTGTTTCGTCCGCTAGACATTTCCGAAGATGTGACACGTGAAATATGCTATGAATTCCGCTTAATTCCTCCGGTAGTTCGAGGCGGTATGCTACTTTTCCCACTCGTTCAACAATTGTAAATGGCCCAATAAATCCGGGCTTAGTTTTCCTCTCTTTCTAAACCGGAAACCCCCTTCCATGGGGATACCTTAAGCATGACCTTGTCGCCAACCTGAAACTCGATCGGTCTCCTCCTTTTGTCCGCATACGACTTTTGTCTATCTTGAGCCGCTTTCAAGTGTGCCCGAACCACATCAATCTTTTCATTAGTGGCTCGAACTATGTCTTTATGGGCAAGTTCACGTGGACCCACCTCACCCCAACACACCGGGGTCCGGCACTTCCTACCGTAAAGCATTTCGTACGGTGCCATCCCGATACTAGCATTGTAGCTATTATTATATGAAAATTCAACCAATGGTAGATAAACATCCCAACTACCTCCAAAGTCGATTATACATGCCCGTAGCATGTCTTCCAACGTTTGTATTGTTCTTTCGCTCTGTCCATCCGTCTGAGGATGGTACGCAGCGCTAATGAACAATTTTGTTCCCATTTGCTCTTGGAAATCTCGCCAAAAATTTGAAGTGAACCGGGTATCCCTATCGGACACGATAGATACCGGTACTCCGTGGCGTGCCACTATCTCATTAATATATACTTCGGACATCTTTTCTGACGTATAACTCTCACGTATCAGGATAAAGTGAGCACTCTTTGTCAGTCTATCAACAACTACCCACGTTGCATCAAATCTGCGGTTCGTCCTTGGTAGTTTGGTTAACAGGTCAATTGTAATATGTTCCCATTTCCAAACCGGAATTTCTAACGGTTGGAGCTTACCGTATGGTTTTTGGTGTTCCACCTTGACTTGCAGACATGTCAGGCATTTCTCCACGTATTTCACTACATCTCTTTTCATCCCGGGCCACCAATAATTTTGTTTCAAGTCGTTATACATCTTGGTCGCTCCCGGATGGATGGAATAACGAGATTTGTGAGCTTCATCGAGTAGAAGCTTTTTAACTCCACATGTGTTAGGAACCCAAATTCTATTAAAACATGTTTTCAAACCGTGATTGCCTTCTTCGAGATCCTTAAATTGGCCAACAATTCTTTCCTTTTTCCAGTTTTCCACCTTAACTGCTTCAACTTGTGCTTCTCGGATTCGTTCTAGTAAGCCCGAGGTCACAATAAGCTGCATTGATTGTACTCGTATCGGGGCATAATCTACCTTTCGGCTCAACGCATCAGCCACTACATTAGCTTTCCCGGGGTGATAGTGTATTTCACAATCGTAGTCCTTGACCGTTTCCAACCATCATCTCTGCCTCATGTTTAATTCCTTCTGATCGAAGAAATACTTCAAACTTTTATGGTCGGTAAAGATGGTACATTTTACCCCATAAAAGTAATGTCTCCATATTTTTAAGGTAAATACCACTGCTGCCAGCTCCAAATCATGAGTCGGGTATTTCTTTTCATGGATCTTCAGTTGCCTCGAGGCATAGGCTATGACCTTGCCTCGTTGCATTAAAACATATCCGAGCCCCGAATGTGACGCATCAGAATAAACCACCATGTCGTCAACCCCTTCCGGTAACGTTAACACCGGAGCGCGAGTTAATTTTTCTTTGAGCGTTTGGAAGGCTTTCTCTTGTTCGATGCCCCATACAAATCTTTCCTCCTTGCGAGTCAATTTGGTCAATGGTAAGGCAATTTTGGAGAAATCTTGTATGAATCTCCGATAATATCCCGCGAGCCCTAAAAAGCTTCGGATTTCTGAGGGATTCCTTGGAGTATTCCATTTTGACACGGCTTCTACTTTTGACGGATCCACTAGTACCCCATCGGCACTAATGATGTGCCCGAGAAACTGCACCTCTCGTAGCCAGAAGGCGCACTTTGAGAATTTTGCATACAACTTTTCTCGTCTGAGTGTCTCTAACACTTCTTGCAAATGGTAAACGTGCTCAGCTTCATTCTTCGAATACACTAAAATGTCATCGATAAAAACGATCACCAACTTATCCAGCATAGGTTTGCAAACCCGGTTCATGAGGTCCATGAAAGCCGCGGGTGCATTAGTCAACCCAAAGGGCATTACGAGGAACTCATAATGCCCGTACCGCGTACGAAAGGCCGTCTTCGGTACGTCTTCCTCCTTGACTTTCAACTGATGATAACCCAACCTGAGATCAATCTTTGAGAACCAACTCGCTCCCTGTAGCTGGTCAAATAGGTCATCAATTCTTGGAAGTGGGTATCGATTTTTCACCGTGAGTTTGTTTAACTCTCGGTAGTCGATACACATGCGCATACTGCCATCTTTCTTTTTCACGAATAGTACTGGTGCGCCCCACGGGGACACACACGGTTGGATAAACCCTTTGTCCAGCAGTTCTTGGATCTGAGGCATCAATTCTTGTAGCTCCGATGGCGCGAGTCGATACGGCGCTTTAGCCACAGGTTTTGCGCCCGGAATCAATTCAATTCCGAACTCTACCTCTCGTTCTGGTGGTATTCCCGGTAAATCTTTCGGGAACACGTCTTCATAATCGCATACCACCGGCATGTCTCCGATTTTAAGGTATTCTTTCTCCGACTCACTTGCGTATACCATATATGCCTTGCATCCATGTTTCATAAGTTTGTGAACTTCTAGCATTATGCATACCACCGGGTTACCCCCATTTTCACCGTATATCGTAACGTGCTTTCAACTAGGAGATGTCAGTTTTATTTCCTTTCGGAAACATGCCACCTTTGCGTGGTATCGGGACAACCAATCTATACCCACGATCACTTGAAATTCTCCCATTGACATTGGGATCAAGTCTATTGTGTATTCTTCGTCGTCCATGCTCAATTTACAATTTTCACATACATCACAAACGATAAAACTCTTGTTATTACCTATCTCTACTTCTAAGGGCATAGGTAATTTTGTTAGAATAAATGAAGGATGTCGAATAAACCAATATGAAATAAAGGATTTATTCACACCCGTATCAAATAATATACATGCAGGAATCGAGTTTACAACAAATATACCTGAAACCACTTCGGGTTCAACTTTTGCTTCTGCGGCAGTCAAGTGGAAAGATCTAGCCTTTGCCTTCGGGGCTTCACCTTTCGTGTCTTGCCCGTCTTTCTTTCCCACTAGGTCATGGCATTCCAACTTCTTGTGACCTAGTCGATAGCAATTGTAGCAAACTGTCACTTTTTCCGGGCATGATGAAGCCATATGCCCCGTTTTCCGACATATGGGGCAAGGTTTATCCTTGAAGCGACACTCGCCTTTATGACCCTTTCCACAGATTTTGCAATTTGGCGACCCACCTTTTGCATCTGATTTCTTCCCCGTTTCATTCATTCGCACTTTCTTAGCAGGGCTTGGATTAACATCATGTGCCCTACGTTTGCCCCGTTCAACCTGCTTCTTCAATTCAATCTCCCGTTCCCGAGCAACATTTATGATCTCGGTAAGGTTCTCGTATTTTGAAGGAGTCATAAACTCCCTATACTCAGCGCTCAACATATTGTAGTAATAATATGTCTTTTGTTCTTCATTTGTCACCAATTCATCACAAAATTTCATCTTATCCATAAACATTCCCGTGATCTTGTCTATGGACTCACCCTTGTGCCTAAGTTGCATGAACTCTTCTTTGATTCGATTAATGACCGCCTTGGGACTGTGATGTTTAAGAAATGGCGTCTTAAATTCATCCCATGTCATGGCCTTGGCTGCTTCACTCCCAATTTCTTTCTTTTTGTTATCCCACCAGTCTTTCGCTTGACCCCTTAATTAACCAGTACCATAGGCTACGTAGTCATCTACATCACAACGTGTCCTCTCAAATACCCCCTCGATATCTCTTAGCCATCGCCGGCATACTATTGGGTCAACCTCTCCATTATAAACTGGCGGTTTGCACGCCATGAATTCCTTGTATGAACAAGGCTTTTGTCCTCCGGACTTTTCCTTTGCTAGATTAGCACTATCTTCCAATTTCTCGATTCTCTCGTCCACTACCGACATAACCGTGTTTTGAATCTTATCGATAAAACCAGACAAACTATTTTCGATTGCCTTTCCAACCTCCTCGGCAATCACTTCTATCATTTGCTCCGTGACTCTCGGCACCGCATCATCGTTACTTTCATCCGCCATCTTTAATACTGAAATGTTTAAATTAACCGTTAAACATTTCATTTATAATATATGATTTACTTGTTTTGATTTAATCAAGTTCATAACTTGATTCAATCGTTCTTGTTTCATGCATTTCCCGTGTTTGAGTGAGCTTACACACTCTTTTCGTGCATGTCAGTTCATGTTTCATTTCTATATTCTTTAAATCTACTTAAAACAATTTACTCTTACCGGATGCTTGATCAAGCTTGAACCGAACACACTTTATTGACAACCCTTAGCTCTGATTACCAACTTGTAAGAGTCTTCTTAAAATACCCGAATTAATAATACACAACATGCATTTAGTACCAAAATTTCGAGTTTACAAAAAAAACTTTCATGATTTTAAGACCATATATGATAGTAATATTCAAGTTAGAATCCTACTAATTAAACATACAAGACATGACTTCAACTGTTTACATATTACTAAAAACAAAATAGATCAAGTGCGGAAGCTTTTTTAGTGCGTTCGGTTCTTGTCAATTGCTTGATCACCATCCGGATTTAGTCCGTCACCACCTACGGTCAAAACCATGTAAAAGATTAGTTTTGACACCTTAGAAACAAGTATAATCAAGTTCCATGTTCAAACAATGCAAAAACAACAAAATTCCAGCATTTTAGGTGGTCGCGTCGTGCGACGGAGATGTGGATCAGCGGTCGCGTGCCGCCACCACCGTCGCGTCGCACGACGGTTATCGTATTTCTCTGTGGCGTAGCGCCACGGTGTGTTTTTGACAGAAGGTTGTTAGATGGAGCTGCAAATCAGCCTAGCACCATTTTTATCAATTAAAAACTTAAAATCGAAATAACTTTTGACTCGGGCGTCTGTTTTAGCCGATTCTTTTTCCTACGCGACCGTAATTTAATTACGGACGCGTTTATTGACACCATTTACATAAAATTTCAGTTTTAGAACTATTGGCCTTTAATTCGGCTCCTTGTTTATTCGACCCATTTATCTACAAGTTCAACAACTTGTTTTATTGTCAACACATGTTTATAACCAATTTACCCAATCCCGGGTTTTCCGACTATGACGTTCCGCTTCCCTCACGAGGGTTGCTTACGCAATAATCGTCATGCTTGTTCAAGGATTTAAACATGCTTTTTAACATTATTTGACAAGCATAAATATCAACTTGTTTTGACCCGTTTGGATGACGAATGGATACCACCATTTCAAAACATTCAAACTCTATTTCTAGCACATGATTTGACCCGTTTTATTTGTCTATGGCACTTCGTCACTTACGTGACTTAACGGGCTTCCTTATTTACCAAATTTCAATATAACAAGCTAAAACTATCAATTAATCATAACGTAACGAAACCATAAGTCACGTACCTTTAAAGCGCACCCTTCAAGCGCGAATCATCTCCGGCTTGTCCACTTGACGATCCGGATTCTTTACCTAAAGAGTTCTATTTACAACCAAATTTAGAACTCTTTTATAATCAATAACGGACAATTCTTTATGATATTCAAATCTGCGTTTTTGTCCGATCGTTAACGCTTTATTCCTAACTTAGGCATTTTAACAAACACCTAGCTGGTCAAATCTTTTACATAATCATTACTAGGTTTTGTCATGTTATTTTCATTCCTATTAGCCTCAATTAGGCACATATAGACAAGATTTTAACATCAATATTCCAGAATTTACTTCATAAATTCAAATTACACTAGAGATCATCTAGGGTTTATCCCTAGACATCATATTATCTCTAGTTTAATCTATCTAGCACATAATCAAGCTAAATTTTTGTTTTTCACATTTAACCTAGAATTCAAGATGCATCAAAATACCACAATTTTGCATACCTTATGATCACTTTGTCGAGGTGATCACTAATATATAATCAGAATTTGATTCAGACTTGATTTAGGCTTCCAATTTGAGCTTTTTGTGAAGAATTAGGGTTTGAAGGATATCCCCTGGTCGTCTATTTCTTCCGTTCGATCCAAGCACACACACAAGTGTGAGTTTGGGGTGTTTATTTACTATTTTAACATTTAAGTTTCAGTCTTGACTAGTTTGGTCCCTCAACTTTTATTTAACTTTAAGTTTAGGTATTTTAACCCTATTATAAGTTACTTCAAGACTTGTAGCTAACTAGGTTATAAATTCCTAGTTAGTTGATTCTTGTTTGATTAATACTTTATAATAAAACATAAAGTTTTGTATTTTTGGGGTGTTACATCCTAATACCTAAATTTTAACTAATTGTGTTTGGAAGTAACTTATGTGTTATTCTGTGTAGATATATATTATTGTTTTGTTGTTATTTTGACAATTTTCTATTTCACAGTATGAGTGATCAGGGTACTTCTGACGCTTACCAGCATCTACCTCATTCTCCTATGGATGAAGGAACATCCTAGGCAACCCTCGGATACACCGCCGATTCTGCGGATATCTTTGTTTTCAAAGCCAAATCAAAAGAACATTTTCCCCCTAAAAAGAGAGGTTGGTTTAGTAGAGCAAAATCATAGAGGAGAGAAAGGATGAGAAATTTTCAACAACAAACAATAGTGAATAGAGAGAGAAATAACCAAAATCCAGAAGCTAGACCTGTATGGGAGGAAGAATTGGATAGGCAACTAGCTGACTTTCATATATTTGGAAATATAGAAGGAGATTTTGATCTCAACCAAGTAGCAGACCCACAACTTCTACCATTATTCCCTAACCAACCCAGGGATCTAGAACAAAACCAGGAAAACCAACTTCAAATCCCAGCTTTTGATCTAAATGAGATACCTAGAATTCCAGCACCAAACCCTTTAGATCAGTGGTGGAACGACAACCGGTCATTCCAGGAATTATTGAATAATCCATATCCCTATGAAGATCAGGAACCACTTTACCCTAACCCAGTGCCAGCCCCAATGCCACCAATGAGCCATGAGAATGTAGCAGAACGTCGCCAATACGGTGAAGAGTTGGTTGAACAAGGAAATTGAATCCGCCAAATCGGAGAAAAACTTGTCTGGAAGTACGACGAGAACGAGATGCTATACTAGAAACAAGTCGCCTAAATATATATATTTATATATAGTGTGTGTGTAATTTTTGTTACTTTGAAAAAAAAATCAACTAAAATAGATATGAACTAATATATATCACCTATATATATATCGATGCATAGTTACTAGTGTTTAAATTCCAGTTATAGTTGTAATAGATGCATATATGAATATGGAAAGAGTAAAGTCGCAATGCTCGACTTTTTTGGTTAAATATGCTTGAGTAATTGTTTGTTTAAATTCTAGAATATTAATACCTGATAATGTTTGCAATTAAGATGTCGAATGAAGTAAATCAGGAAATCCAGAATAACAATAATAACGGAAACCAAGTGGATAAAAGTGCTATCGAACTTAGAGTAGCTCAAGGAATCATAGATGCTATGCCCTATTTTATCAACACTATTAAAATGGCAGAAAATAATTCCGTAATAGGCAGTAAACGTGCACGCACTGAACCAAGTCACAGTGTGAATGGAAATCACGGACCACTTATTGAAGCTCCAATTCCAAAAAGAAGAAGGACCATCTCATATGGTTGTTCTTATAAAGAATTCTTAGCCTGTAAACCGATAGAATTCTCAGGCAATGAAGGAGCCATTTCAGCATTACGCTGGATAGAGAAGACAAAAGCAGTTTTAAAAATAAGTAAATGTGCAAATTAAGATAAGATCATGTTTGCTTCTAATCTTTTTAAGAATGCAGCCTTAGAGTGGAATACTATTCTTCAATCTAGAGTAAATGACGGGGTTTACAACATGGAATGGAACAACTTTAAGGAGATAGATGAAAGGAAGTTTTGTCCTCCTCATGAAAACGAACAGATTGCTAATAAGTTCCTAAATCATAGAATGATTGGGGTAGACTGCAGGGACTATACTACCATATTCTTTGAATATGCAAGGATAGTACTAACACTAGCCTCACCAGAACCAAGGTTAATATCCCGTTATATCTGGGGATTAATCAGTGAGATCAGACATGTAGTCAAGGTAGCTAGACCACAAACCATAGAAGAAGCAGTAGAACTTGCTAACACCCTGACTGATGAATTGGTACGAACGCAAGAGGAAAAACAGAAAAAAACCTAGCCTAAAAGATTACCCAGGAAATACGTTATGATAATTCCTATCGTGGAAAAGCAACATGTTCTTCCTCTGCACCCTATTGCAAGTTTTGTAAGAAGAAGCACTCAGGAAAGTGTGTTGTGTCCTGCAACTTTTGCAAGTTCCCAAGACATAAGGAAGAAGATTGTAGGAAGAAAGCTAGTGCCAGAGTATGCTACAATTGCGGAGAAACTGTTCATATCAAACCGAACTGTCTGAAACAAGAAGAATGCCAGAGCCTTCGTTCTGACAGCTGAGGAAGCCAAGATGATCCCGGATGTGATTGCCGATACGTTTTTAGTTAATGATGTTTATGCTAAAGTATTATTTGACTCTGGTGTGAACCAAAGTTTCATAAATACTTCTTTCTACAAACTTCTCAATCAACCATTAACCAAACTTCAACAAAACTATCTGGTGGAGACGGAAAATGGAAGCTCAATCAAGGTAAGTGAAATCTTGCAGGAAGCAAGGATAGAAATTTTATGCCATAACTTTACCGCTAATCTTTTACCAATGAATCTAGACGGATTCGACATCGTATTAGGAATGGATTGGTTGGTAGCCAATCAGGCATGTATATTATGTGATCAAAAGTCTGTACAAGTAAGTGTGCCAAATGGTGAAAAGATCACAATTAAAGGAGATAAGCCAACAAGGTCAATAAAGTTCATCTCTTTGATGAAAGCTGCAAGTTATGAACGAAAAAGAGGAATGGTGTATATAATTTCAGTAATGTGACAACTATGCTCTGTAATCGATGTATAATGTAAAACAATGTTGGTTATCAATAAAAAAATGTGCTTTGGTGTTATTATATGTGTTTTGGTGGTATTATGTGTGTATTTTTGTTTGATGATTTCACGATTTGATTCGATTCCGATTTCAAGCTTTAAATCGCTTTCTTGAAGGTTATACGCAAACTGGTGCGTAAACGTAGTTAGTTTAACGCAACAAACACTCCGGAATAGTGACATAGTCTTAACATACCTTAAATAACCTCCACATAACTTAGAAATAAGTTTTGGATGGTTTGGTGTGTTGAAATCAAGTTTGTTCGATCGCAGGGACTATTTGTGTCAAACTGCGAAACTATACCGATTTGTATAGTAACGAACATTCCGAAACTTGATCATAAGTTAAACATACCCTAAATATCCTTTACATAGCTTAGAAATAGGCTTTGAGGGGTTCGGTATGCTAAAACAAACTTTATTGGTCATTCAGGGACTAAAAGCGTCAAAAAGTGCACAAGTTTGCATTTTCGCGTATATCTTACGTTCTGAATATATCCGGACATCCAAAAATTTATGTAATCATTAAAATATTTTATTTTAGTGATTGGCTTGATAAAATTCCATTCGTCGCTTAATTTGGATCGTTTTTGCGTTCGTTACGACTTCCGTTGTAAATAACCGAACAACGCAACCGTACGACCAAACGAACCGACATCCGAGATGTTTTTGAGCATGTTTTGAGTTCTCTATACTTTAACTTCATTTTAGAGCCTTGAAATGAGGTTAACGGGGTTTAAACGCATCGAAAAAGGCCTTAAACACGTGCAGGGACCAAAACTATCATTTTTGAAACTTTGCTGAAACTGTCACCTGGTGGCGCTGTGCCACCACCTCCTGCCATGTCCGTGGCGCGACGCCAGCACCTGATCTGGACAGAAACTTGAATTTTGGCATTTTTCAGCAATGGGGTCGAACTTGGGGGTCTATTTTGAAACATTTTCAATACCGTTAACTGGTTTTGGGGCACCCCTAGTATCCCAAAACCATGGGCCATATGGGTACGATCCAGATTGAAGCACGTTTTACGATGAACGATCCTAACGGTTCTTGATTCTCTATAAATAGCAACACCAACTTCACTTCATTCTCACTCAAAATCTGATCTAAGATGCTCTAAGTTGAAGCCTTTGCTTCATACCTGAGCTACTTGGATCAAGTTTTGCTCGCGGGGACCTTCTGTAAGTATTCCTTCGTTCTTTTTCTTTCGTTTTTAGCTTAAAAGTCAAATTGTGTTTGACTTTCTGCATTGACCAGTTTATGGTCAATGCGAAGTTCGTTTGAACTTCATAACGTGAGCATAATCACGATGGTTATAGTCCCTAGTGACTATACCTACTGATTACCACATTATCTAGGCTTAGTGACGAGTCGTAGTTTCGGCCAAAATGCGTATTCTCGCGTATTCTGTAACCAAATTACTTTTAGGTATCAAAACCGTTTGTTTTGATACCAAACCTGTTTTCTAAATTTGTTAAATATGTTTTAACATGTTTAACTCGTCACTTTTTAGATTAGTGCTTGTGTAGAGTCGTAAGTCAAGCGGACTAAACACCCGCTTAGACTTTCGAACTCGACCCGTTTGGTCGATCATTAGGATCCGACCAAACATGTTTAGTGACCATAGTTGTATAGGGAATAACCTTCCGAGGTTATACCTTATGGTCACTTAGGTTTAATTAGTTGTATGATAGGTAGTTTATATGCCTTAGGTAAATGACCAAAATGCCCTTTTCATGCATAATTGGTAATTAAGCATATGTAACGCAAACTTTTGTCACATAACTGATTATGCAACATATTTAAACATGTTTAGGCATATAATACTTGTCATAGGACTAGTTAGACGTCTCGAACGCGCTTTACGCAAACGACGCGTTAAAGTAGCGTAAGCTACCTTAATGGGTCGTGACGGGTCGAAAGCGCTTAGGTTAGGTTCCGATCTAGAATGTAGACTTTGTTAAACCATAT
Organism: Helianthus tuberosus; assembly: GCA_030545235.1. NCBI lineage: Eukaryota > Viridiplantae > Streptophyta > Magnoliopsida > Asterales > Asteraceae > Helianthus > Helianthus tuberosus. The sequence continues at coordinate 103,963,439 of CM060431.1, read as the reverse complement.
CACATGAGTTCCAACACTTATTTGGTTTACAAGACCTCATTCTATCCGATCTTCCGATTTAGGTGTCGATTGTTTGAATAGTGATTCGATTACTAGGTGCTGCTTGATTTCTCTGGTTTACTTGAGTTTGTTGAAGTTCTATTGATTGAGGATACTTTGCATTTCATGTGAGTACATAGTTCCCCTATTTTACTGTTTTCAATTGTTTTGGGGTGATTCATATGTATCAAAACGATTTTCGAGGTTTAAACGATGGTTTCAAAACCGATTAAGATGGTTTATACTAAACTAATAACGATTTCGATAAAGTGAACAAACTTGTTGGTTGTAGTTACATAACGAATGACATTCATTAGCATTGATCAAGCCGACCAGTATTAGGTTATGGTACCATAGGATCTGACAAATCCCGTTATCGTACTTCACCCATGGTTATGTGTGGGTTAGGTGGGTAATGACTGAATCTGATTGTTAACTTACCCTTTGGTGGTTTGTTAATGCGAGAAGCGAGATAGTCGAGTCACGAAGGTTTGAATGTTATTAGCGAGACGACCAAAAATAGTTTTCACAATTAAAACGAGGATAATTTAAACGAGTTAACGATTTGGAAACGATTTAAACAAGATTAAACGAGTTGGATAAACAATTGGTTTTTGGTTAAGTGTTTAGATAACGGGACGGGTGTAATATGGTGAAAACATGGTAGATACGCCGCTGGTACTTCTTATATATAAGTGTTTTCAACATATTACATAACGTGGCGTTATTTAGTTCACTTGGGTAAACGATTTTGAGATGATGTCACATAACGATGTTTTCGAAAGGATATAAACCATACGAGTTTTATTAACGAGTTAATATGAGATGTTTTACAATTTGGTTTACTAAAACAAATGTTTTTGGGTTAAGAATCATGGCTACGAGGTTTTATAAATTATAACCCGCTTGATTTGAGTTGGTTAATTACGTTGCAATATTATACACTTTTCAAAACAAGGTTTTTAATAAGATATTGCAACATGTAAACTAGCCATGAATCCGACACTCTTATAAAACCTATGTGCTCGCCAGCATTTCTTTGCTGACTTTGTTTTTACATATGTTTCAGGTGATGTTGCTTGATGTTGATTGCTAGGATGCATGAGTCACAAAGGATCTGGACGAGGCCTTAGTGACATAATAACAATGATAGTCGATATATAACTTGTTTGTTTCGTGTTAAAACAATGTAAATTACTAAATGAATAAATAAAACGAAACTCTTTTTGTATCCATGGTTGTGAAACGATAATTCTGTTACAACACTCCCCGACGTTTCCGCCATGATTTGTTGTTTTACGTGGTCGGGGTGTGACATGTAATCATTAACACTAAAGGAAAAAAAGTAAAATATATTCCCGTAGTATCTAAATTCTCAGATGTCTTTCTAGAAGATTACCTGGATTACCGCCAGATCAAGAAGTTGAATTTAGAATTCACTTAATACCAGAAACAGCACTGATTGCCAAAGCACCCTATTACTAGCACCAACGGAGATGCAGGAATTGAGGAAACAGCTTGACGAATTACCAGAGAAAGGTTTCATTCAGCCTAGCTCAACGCCATGGGGGTCACCGGTGTTATTCGTCAAGAAGAAAGACGGATCGATGCATATGTGCATTGATTACCGAGAGCTGAATAAGGTTACGATTAAAATCGGTACCCACTACTGAGAATCGATGATCTGTTCGATCAACTTCAAGGTGCTTGATTTTTCTCCATGATCGATTTACGCTCAGAATATCATCAACTGAAAGTACAGGAAGAGGACATTCCTAAAATTGCTTTCAGAACAAGGTACGGTCATTATGAATTTACAGTCATGCCATTTGGTTTAACCAATGCCCCAGCCACATTTATGGAAATGATGAACAGGATATGTAAACTGTCACACCCCCAAAATCCACACGCGGAGTATCACCGCTTGGAGGAGTGACATGACCAGGATCCAGCCACCAATCATATTGAACAATGTATTTAAAATAGATAAAATCCAACCACGCAATATAATTGGTGTTCAAAAACTAGTTAACCAAGTTCAAATTAAACAGCGGAAGCATAAGACGTAAAACCAAAACATAAGTTCAATAAGTTCATAAAGTTTAAATGTTTAGAACGGGACATAACAATCCATATCCCACAACGACCTCCTCCTCGTGCAAGCTCCATAAGCATCTATCGACCTGCGAAGCATGTAGTAGCGAGTCAACAACAAAGTTGAGTGAGTTCACAGTTGGTTGTCCATTTTAGAGTTGTTTCCAAAAAACGTAGTTTAATCTTAACCAGCTATCCAGCCGTGGGGGTTACCCCATAGTTCGAAAACGTTTGTTAGTTAACCCATTTTTTACTTCGGCCGTTTCAGCCTTGGGGGCTACCCCATGTTCATAATCCCTGGCTATCCAGCCCGGCACTCCGGCCGTGGGGGCTACCCCATTTTTAAACTACCAGACTCGTTACCATATCGACTACTAACGAAAATAAGTTGTGCCCTAGCGTCGGTGTTTATCATCACCAACGTGCCATAGTCCATTAGTACACGCCCGTCCGAACGGCACGGTGTGAGGTTTGTTAAACCTAATAGCGCTATTAACTAATGACCCGCTCGCCATTGGCCTCGGCGATTAAGTCGATATAAAATGAGGGACTTCGTTGATAGAGTTCTAGTCTAGTAAATCTAAATCCGTCCCAACAGGACGAGGAATTCACATTCCTGAACACGTCCCAACAGGACGAGGAATCCCTATTCCTTAACCCATTCCCATTCCCACCGGGAATTACCATGCTTTGTAGAAAAGTGTGAACTCACCTTGGTTTGCTCGGTTAGATTAGTTACTCTAATAATCAGGAATTAAGCACGTCCTAACATGGTACAGATAACAATCAGTTTCACGTGCATGCATAATACGTATCCTACGTACAGTTTATCTACTCATTACTTCTATCACATAGCACGCACTCACGTTAACATTTCACGCCCATATAAACATCCCATCTATACCCATTCAAAAGCAAACATACGATATTGCACATAACACTTTCTTTGACATATAACACGTTAGATCGTTCTCAGATAACCTACCCAACATTTAGACACGCAAAATGCTACTTATGTCGTTTCAGCTTTAACATTCAAAACTGGGCTGTTTTCGGGCATTTGAATAAAATAGTTAACTTACTCCAAAAATTCCCAACTTTTTACAGAAGGTCTTAAACGATCCAAATATTATTGTGCAAAAATCTCGGGATCCAATTCATTACCAATATTTTATAAAAAATCATTTCCCGGACTGCAATCAGATTCGTCACTTTCTGACTGCAGTCCACGGAATAATTCATTTAGAATTCATCGTAAGTCCGATTGATGAAATTCCAGTTGGAGCATTACAACGACATCAGTGGTCAACTACATTACAAATTTCATGAGCTAATTTTACACAGATTTCAAGTTATGACGAAAAACATAACACACATTTTCTACAGTAAAAACGCAGCTTTTGCTGCTGTGAAAAACGACCCTTTAAAAATAGCAAACGAAGTCCAAAAATTATGAATCCAGTGCCCTTTGAAACGTTTTTCGAAAGTACATAATTTAGACTTTAGAAAATCAATTTTTTGATTTATAACGGTCTGGTTACAGCCAACTGAAGTTGGCTGTGATAACCAAACAGCCTCCTGTTTTCAGCTTTTAACATTCTAATGCGAGTTATATTGGTTCCGTTAACATAATTAGCGACTAACCACACATACACATCAGTTACAACTGGTTAACATCAAAGCTCAGATTATTTATCACTTAACACATCAATAACTAACAAGATTCATAATCACTCATGCATGCATATACTTTTAATCCTTCAAATAAGCTTGAAATTACCTTGAAATGCTTATGGATCTTCAAGAACTTGTAGGTTTCGAAATTTTGAATGTGTATGTGTGTGTATTCAACCGTGAATATGAGAGAGAGAGAGAGAGAGTTAGAGTTGATTGTGTTTGTGATTTTTCTTGGATTTTGTAGGATTTTGGAAGATTTGAGGAGATATGGAAATCTTGTAGGATTTTGGAAGATTTGAGGAGATATGGAAATATTGCACTCACACCATATACGCATATATACATATACATATCATATATGTGATTAAAACTAGTATTTAACTGGATACCAGGTGTTTTATCTAGCGTATAATTGCGTTTTGACGCGCTTTAAATTATTTTTAACGCTCTATAAAAATAAACTCACCAAAATATTACTCAACAATATTTTATTTGCCTAGACTGACTGCGTTGTCTGTATTTTGCAGTATACGTGCTGTACTGTGCAGTATGCGCTTAACTATATAAAAATATAAAGATAGTCGATGGGAATGAACGCTTTACCTTGAAAGTACGGGTTGTCACATCATCCCCAAGTTGAAAGAAATTTCGTCCCGAAATTTAGCACGTGGTTACTGAGGAAGCTAGTTAAGTTGCGTGGTTTCCTGGTTTTTCCTGGGGTGTCACATCATCCCCCCGTTGGTTTGGAATTTCGTCCCGAAATTCTGCAGTAGCTTCAGCCTCAGTAGTGGTTGCACTTTTCCTAAACAACTAGGGATACTTGAGTTTCATTTGGTCTTCTCGTTCCCAGGTATACTCTGGGCCACGACGGGAGTTCCAACGAACTCGAACAAGAGGTATTCTGGTATGCTTGAGAACCTTAACATCTCGATCAGTAATCTCTACTGGTTCCTCGATGAATCGCTGCTGATCGTCGATAGTGAGCTCCTTAAGAGGAACTATGAGGGTCTCATCTGACAGACACTTCTTCAGATTTGACACATGGAAAACATTGTGAACTCCGCTGAGTTCTGCCGGTAAATTCAGCTTGTAGGCCACCTTGCCAATCTTCTCAATGATTTCGAACGGTCCGACATAACGCGGATTCAGTTTGCCTCGTTTGCCAAAACGAACTACACCTTTCCAAGGTGAGACTTTGAGTAGCACTCGATCCCCAACCTGGAACTCGAGTGGTTTCCTGCGCTTATCAGCGTAGCTTTTCTGACGGTCACGAGCTGCCGCCATTCATTGACGTATCTGAGCAATCCTCTCGGTTGTATCTACTACAAGTTCTGGGCCAGTGATTTGGCTGTCACCAACTTCTGCCCAACAAAGAGGTGATCGGCATTTACGTCCGTACAATGCCTCAAACGGAGCGGCTTGGATACTGGTGTGGTAACTGTTGTTATACGAAAACTCCACTTGTGACAACCCTCACTAAACCAGGTATCCGTACGACTGAATTAATAATTAATTACTGCTTAATTACTGTGCTTACTTAAACTTGTGGATAAACTGCTACTTGAATGCTGATACATGTACTTACTTGCATCATACTTTACTTGCTGTCACTCCATGTTTTGCTCACAGCACCTTTGTGACAACCTTGATGCACCAAAAGCACAGTAGCACAATGAACGGATAACCTATTAAACGTGCTGTCATAACTAGCACCAGGCAGGTGCTGCCTCTAAGGCCTGTAAGAGCCTGAGATAGTTTGCTACACTAGTGGTGAGTGTAGGGATATAAGGGTTGTAGAACTGCGTCACTAGGAATGAGATTACAGTGACCGGATGTGCCTAAAACGTACTTTAAGTACAAAATTCAGCACTTTAATTAAAAATTCAGCATTCTAGCTAACTAATAAAGTGCCAAAACTTGAGAAAAACATTACTTGACACTTTCCAAAGTGTCGGGAATAAGTTGTGTCACTAAAAATAATAATAACGACACTTTAAAGCTTTGTTAAGCACTTTAACGGATCTCTATCCAACCGAACAACCGGACTTTACCCGGAACATAAAAATATTGCCATTAACATTGTTTATCTTTTTCTGAGCCAGTTAGGGTCCTCGAATACCCTAACACCCACTGTAATGCATAACACATTAGTAACCGGATTAATTTCCTAATCATCTAACTATAACCTAACTATATAGTTGGAAACCAACCAAAGACCCCCCCCTCCAACGAAACCGTCCCCAAGGGGACACCCCTTTGTACTTTCAAGATTATAATAATCTTGTTGTTTAATATCTTGGTGACATGAGAACCATTGGGTAATTAACATAAGGTTTGCCTATAAGTTCAAGCCTAAACACATCATTCTTTCCATCACTCAACTCTCAACAAAACTCTCCCTCTCCTCTCTATAAGCTCTCCGCCGAACATCCCCTATATCATCCATCCATCTTTCGATCTTGATCATCTCATCCCAAGTGTGTACAAGTGTTGAGGATCACATACGAGGAGGCTTGGTGCATTCGGAACGCGAAGGACCTCACCTCATTGCTTTTATCCACCCAATCTTCGACTAGTTTCTTCCCTAGCCTCGAGCTAGTAGTAAGTGACTATAAACGCCCTCTTGATCTATTCTAAAGTGGTTAAAATAAACTTTGTCGGTTAAAACTCATGAACTTACAAGATGATATGTAAAAGTTTACATAAATGATGAACATGTTGGTTAAAAGCATAAGAGTTGTGTAAAACTTGTAAGACTTGTTTTGTGGTGATTATTTAGTGCCGATCTATGTTGTGGTAGCTCGGATCATCATCTAACCCGGATTAGTCATGTTCATGAAACATGACATAGAAGATGTTAAGAATGAAAAGGGTTAAATGATGAAACTCTACCACACACTAAACATGAACTTGTGTAAAATTGATTTTTCTTACGAAATAGTGTTTTAAACTAGTAGATCTACGGATCTACAAACGGTATTTTCAAAGGACCACGTGTCAAGAGAAAACATACTTTTAAAGACGGATCTTTCATAAACAAGAATGATTTTAGCAAACACACAAGTGTGTAAATACTTGTGTAACACTAAGTTTCGACAAAGAACTAGTTTTGTCAAATTTTACAAGAAGTTGTAAAGATGGAATTTCTTTAAAAACGAGGCTTTTACGAAACCGAGTAGAGTATTGCAAAGATCCACTAAAAGTAATGGAAATTTCTACAAATTTTGGATAAACCACAAGTTCATGTAATTTTTGCGATTTATATATATTTTGACTAGTTGATGCTTTGGATATTGTTTTGGTTGAAATGAGAAAATTGTTGATTTGAATCTTAAAAGAAAATGATACGCTTGAAAGCGTGGCCACCTCCAGTTACAGGGGAAACTCTGGCGAAATTTTTCTAAAAACCTAACACTTGGGAATATTTTCACTACAAGTGTTGTAAATTTAATTTTTGACTTGTTTTCAAAACGTAAGTTTCGCCACGATTTTATTCACAAAATATCGGAGGTGGGATTTTCACAAAATAAAACCTGAAATATATATATATCTAGAATATATGTTTTCATAACAACACTTGTGAATTTCTATGATTATTTTGTGAACTATACAAATATTATTTCTAGGGTAAAAATAATATTACCGAATGTTAACGATTCCAAAATAATCCGAACGCCTTCACGATAAATATTTAAGTTACAACGGTATAGTTAATACCACCCGACCCTTAAAACGTAACTTACGCATTTTAAGAAAATATTTATGAACGCGTATTTTTGTCAAGGTATTATTTTGGGAAAATCATATGTATTAAAATATAATATCTTTGGGAAAATATTTATATTTTGGAGTTAGAATTAAAATATATTAAGTGAGACTTAATAATGTATTTCGAATTTTGCGAACACGCATGTATTAAATCCCCCATCCTTGGGAAGGAGAATAATTACCAAGTATTTACAAAAATATAAACACGAAATAGTTGTCTAACTATTTCCCAAAAACTTAAACCTTAAGCTAAGGCACGACCATCCGTCTAATAGAGTTAGTACGTGTAGGTCGTCGCACAGCTGCTTGATCAGGAGATATACTTGGTAGAGACGCACCACTGTGAGTTCATGTCCCCCTTTTCTCTAACTGTTTTCAGTTTTCTAAACTGCGGGGGTGAAATACATGTTACTATGATTACGAATAATTCTTACATGGTATGGTTAGCGTAAGGAGGGTTATTATTCAGATCATGTGAGTGGGTAGGCGGAAACTTGAGGCCATTAATCCTCAAGGTAGGACCGAGGGACAGGAGCGGTAGATCTATCTGGGTGTAGCGAGCCCAGCCCCAGGCCCAAACAGAACGGACCTCGGGGTGACTTTGTGCCCGACGCATAAATCCGCTAGGTTTGAGTCTCCCTACTTGCACTTCACACATATCAATGGCCTTGCAAACCATTGGTGATCTCTTTTTTTTCCTTATTTGCTACATACCAGGGTTTTTATACATACAAAGGTTTATTTACTCACTTACACATGAACTCGCTCAACATTATTGTTGATTTTTCCAAACTTACATGTATTTCAGGGAATTAAAGATCTGGCGCGGTATGTTATGTTTTCCCGCTGCATATGGGTTCCGAGGTCATCCAGGTTTAGGGGATGTGACTTTTACCTGGACGAGTCACAGTCCTTAAACTGCGTTTTATTCATGTTGATGTTTATGCCTTTCAAAACAATGCTTTATGTTATGATGGTGTAGTTCCAAGACAATGTTATGTTACTTTGGTTTTAAAACTTATTTTAATGGATGATCTTGCATGGTTTGTATTTCATATAGCTTGTTATGATTAAGCTATGGTATTAAGAAGTCACACCAAAATAACCACGCTTCCGCAAAGCCAGGGTGTGACACCACTAACGGAAGGTGTTTTCCCAGCCATTACCAAAGTCGATTACACATGCCCTAAGCATGTCTACAAGGGTTTGGATGGTGCGTTCAGATTGCCCATCCGTCTGTGGATGATATGCCGTGCTCATGTCTAACCGAGAACCAAAGGACTTGTGCATAGCTTGCCAAAACTCAGATGTAAAACGTGAGTCACGATCAGAAATGATGGAGGTTGGCACTCCGTGCCTTGATACTACTTCCTTTAGGTAGACGTCTGCTAGAGTAGAAAACTTGTCGGTTTCCTTGATAGCCAAGAAGTGTGCAGACTTAGTCAATCGATCCACTATCACCCAAATAGTGTTATTTCTGCGTTGAGATTTAGGCAGGCCAGTAACGAAATCCATTGAAATTTGCTCCCATTTCCATGTCGGGATCTCTGGTTGTTGGAGTAGGCCTGATGGTTTCTGATATTCAATCTTGACTCTCGCACAAGTCAAACATTTACTGACGTAGGATGCTATGTTGGCTTTCATACTAGGCCACCAGTACATAGTCTTGAGATCGTGGTACATCTTATCCGAACCAGGATGTACTGAATAACGAGACTTGTGTGCCTCATCCATCACAAGCTCACGTAGATTACCATAGAGTCGAACCCAGATGTGCCCATTTACATAGTAGGCGCCGTCTTCCTTTTGTTCTAACCGTTTCCTCGATCCTCGTAGGGACTCCGCCCTGATGTTCTCTGCTCTCAATGCTTCAACCTGAGCATCTCGTATCTGAGTGGGAAGACTAGATTGGATGGTAAGTTGTAACGCATGTACACGCTTAGGTATAGTATCCTTTCGACTGAGGGCGTCGGCCACAACATTGGCTTTGCCCGGATGGTACTTGATCGCACATTCGTAATCATTCAAGAGCTCGACCCATCGAAGTTGTCGCATGTTTAACTCCTTTTGCTTGAAGATATGCTCGAGACTCCTGTGATCGGTGTAAATGGCGCACTTGGTACCGTACAGGTAATGTCTCCATATCTTAAGTGCGAAAACAACTGCTCCCAATTCCAAGTCGTGCGTAGTGTAGTTCCTTTCGTGAACTTTAAGTTGGCGTGATGCGTAGGCAATGACCTTGTCACGTTGCATTAACATGCAACCAAGTCCTTGGATGGAAGTGTCGCAATAAACCACAAAATCATCTGTGCCCTCAGGCAATGAGAGGGTAGGCGCGCTACAAAGTCTATCTTTTAAGTGCTGAAAACCAGATTCTTGTGCATCACCCCAACGATAGGTGACACCCTTCTGAGTCAGTGAAGTGAGAGGTTGCGCAATCTTTGAGAAATCCTTGATATACCTTCTGTAATATCCTGCCAAACCCAAGAATTGGCGGATTTCTGTTGGTGTACGGGGTGCAGGCCAGTTCTTGATCGAGTCTACCTTGGATGGATCGACATGAATCCCATTCTTGTTTACCACGTGGCCTAAAAAGTGGACTTCACGAAGCCAGAAGTCACATTTCAAAAATTTGGCATACAACTGCTGTGTTCGAAGAAGTTCCAAAATAAGCCTCAGGTGTTGCTCGTGTTCTTCCTGACTCTTCGAATAGATCAGGATGTCGTCGATGAAAACTATGACAAACTTATCCAGGTAAGGTTTGCACACTCGGTTCATGAGATCCATGAAGACCGCTGGTGCATTCGTCAATCCGAAAGGCATAACCAGAAACTCGTAATGCCCATAACGAGTTCTGAATGCTGTCTTAGAGATGTCCTCATCTCGGACTCTCAGCTGATGATAGCCCAATCTTAAGTCAATCTTAGAGTAGAAGTTTGACCCTTGCAGCTGGTCGAATAAGTCATCAATGCGTGGAAGAGGATAACGATTCTTCACGGTTACCTTGTTGAGTTCGTGGTAGTCAATACACATTCTGAAGGTACCGTCTTTCTTCTTCACAAATAACACTGGAGCTCCCCAGGGCGAAGAGCTAGGACGAATAAAACCCTTGTCCAAGAGCTCTTGCAATTGGGTGGACAATTCTTCTAGTTCTGATGGAGCTAAGCGATAAGGTGCACGAGCTATGGGCGCTGCTCTAGGAGTTAGCTCGATTTGAAACTCGACTTGACGATGAGGCGGAAGACCAGCTAATTCCTCGGGGAATACCTTAGGAAAATCGCGTACAATAGGAATGTCTTCAATTCTCTTCTCTTCCATTGATGCGTCAGTAACGAGAGCTAGAATGGCAGTGTGGCCCTTTCGCAAACACTTCTGGGCCTTAAGGAAAGAGATGATGCCCACAACAGCACCACTCTTGTCGCCACGAATCACGAGGGGTTCTTCACCAGAACGAGGGATGCGGACAATCTTCTCGTTGCAAAGAATTTCCGCTTGCTGATGAGATAACCAATCCATCCCAATAACAACGTCGAAACTACCCAGAACGATAGGAATGAGGTCGATAGAAAAGGTCTGATCAGCAAGAACAAGATTACAACCCTTAATTATGTGTGTGGCCTCTAAACTTTTACCGTTTGCTAGCTCTACCATGTGTTTGGTGGTCAAAAGTGTTGGAGTACGCTTAAGCATTCGACTAACTTTTAAGGGCACGTAGCTAGTATCGGCACCCGAATCAAATAAAACAGTAACATAAAAGTCATCCAGTAGAAACTTACCCATCACAACGTTGGGATCATTCCTAGCATCACCCTGTCCAATCACGAAGGCACGACCCCTTGCCCCATTACCATTGTTGTTTCCCCCATTGCCATTTCCATTCCCCTGATTGTTGTTGTTCTGGTTCTGATTCAGCTGGGGGTAGTCTCTCTTGAAATGGCCTTCAGCACCACATTGAAAGCACCCTTTGTTGTTACCTTGTTGTTGCTGCTGCTGGCGTTGATTCGGTGGGGCTTGCTGTTGCTGCCGATTCTGATTCGCTGGACGCTGACTCCTGCAATCCCTTGCAATGTGACCAGGCTTGTTGCACCGATGACAGTTGCCTCTACTACATAGCCCGCTGTGGTGCAAGTTACTGCGATTACATTTGGGGTGATTCCCCTTGTATCCACCCTGCCCTTGACTTCCAGAAGGCTGCTGACTGGGGCTCTTATAGTCCTCAGTCCTTCGTTGCTGTGACTGAGACTGAACAGAGGTAGAACCTTTGCTCGAATTTCCATCCCATTTTCTCTTGTTGTCGCTAGGAGCATCAGGAGTAGCTGTGGCACTGATACGTTTGGGCAGCCTGTTTTACTCCACCGCCTGGTCAGTGAGACGATGAGCTAGTCGTATAACTTGCTGAATGGTACCCAGGTTAGCTGAAGTCACGTGACTCTGAATCTCTGGTACAAGACCCTTGAGGTACAACTCAATACGTTTGATGGGAGGGTCCACCATAGTAGGACACAAGATGGCCAGCTCGTTTGACCTCTTCGTATACGCCTCAATTTCAGACCCTATCATTTTCAGATTGAAAAATTCCACCTCTAGCTTGTGGATGTCGTCACGACTACAGTACTCTTCCTTGATCAAATCTTTGAAGTTATTCCATGGGGTGGCATTAGCAACCGCCAGCCCTAGCAGTTGAACCTGTGCTTTCCACCAGGTTAACGCAGCACCTTCAAGTGTTCCAGTAGCAAATTTCACCCTACGATCTTCAGGGCATTCACACATCTCAAAAACAGACTCAATCTTCTCGAACCAGTGAAGAAGACCTACAACTCCTTCTGTGCCGCTGAAAGTACTAGGTCGGCACTCCATGAATGTTTTGAACGTACATATGGGAGGCTGAGCATGTTGACCTGTGGCGCGAGAATAAAAGACAAGCTTAAGCACAAGAGTTGGTTCGCGAGGGTAGGATCTAAACGTCCTAAGATGAGTTGATATGGCAGGTTATACCTCCTGCAGGGACAGCTGCGAGTGCCTCAGCCACTCGTTCGTTGATTAGATCCGTCAGCTGGGCTTGTGTCATGTTGATAGCACCACGTCCTCCGCATCTGTTCATGATCTTCACAATGAAGCGAACATAAGTGAGAAACGTGTGGTGAAAGTGCGTAAGTGTGGGATGACAGAAGAGAGTAAACACACAGGGTTTCAATTATCAGTTGTTATATTAACTAAGCATGCAATGTACTATGTAAACTAATAGACAGGCAATGTAAGCATAAACCATTTCACCTATGGTGTTGAGTCTTGCACGTGGACCGAAGCGTCATTGTGGATCGTTGAGCACTATACATGTTATAGTCTGGTTTTATCAAAAAGCTTTTCCCCTTTTTTTAAAACCAAGTTCGCTATAACCAATGGCTCTGATACCAATCTGTCACACCCCCAAAATTCACACGCGGAGTATCACCGCTTGGAGGAGTGACATGACCAGGATCCAGCCACCAATCATATTGAACAATGTATTTAAAATAGATAAAATCCAACCACGCAATATAATTGGTGTTCAAAAACTAGTTAACTAAGTTCAAATTAAATAGCGGAAGCATAAGACGTAAAACCAAAACATAAGTTCAATAAGTTCATAAAGTTTAAATGTTTAGAATGGGACATAACAGTCCATATCCCACAACGACCTCCTCCTCGTGCAAGCTCCATAAGCATCTATCGACCTGCAAAGCATGTAGTAGCGAGTCAACAACAAAGTTGAGTGAGTTCACACTTGGTTGTCCATTTTAGAGTTGTTTCCAAAAAACGTAGTTTAATCTTAACCAGCTATCCAGCCGTGGGGGTTACCCCATAGTTCGAAAACGTTTATTAGTTAACCCATTTTTTACTTCGGCCGTTTCAGCCATGGGGGCTACCCCATGTTCATAATCCCTGGCTATCCAGCCCGGCACTCCGGCCGTGGGGGCTACCCCATTTTTAAACTACTAGACTCGTTACCATATCGACTACTAACGAAAATAAGTTGTGCCCTAGCGTCGGTGTCTATCATCACCGAAGTGCCATAGTCCATTAGTACACGCCCGTCCGAACGGAACGGTGTGAGGTTTGTTAAACCTAATAGCGCTATTAACTAATGACCCGCTCGCCATTGGCCTAGGCGATTAAGTCGATATAAAATGAGGGACTGCATTGATAGAGTTCTAGTCTAGCAAATCTAAATCCGTCCCAACAGGACGAGGAATTCACATTCCTGAACACGTCCCAACAGGACGAGGAATCCCTATTCCTTAACCTATTCCCATTCCCACCGGGAATTACCATGCTTTGTAGAAAAGTGTGAACTCACCTTGGTTTGCTCGGTTAGATTAGTTACTCTAATAATCAGGAATTAAGCACGTCCTAACATGGTACAGATAACAATCAGTTTAACGTGCATGCATAATACGTATCCTACGTACGGTTTATCTACTCATTACTTCTATCACATAGCACGCACTCACGTTAACATTTCACGCCCATATAAACATCCCATCTATACCCATTCAAAAGCAAACATACGATATTGCACATAACACTTTCATTGACATATAACACGTTAGATCGTTCTCAGATAACCTACCCGATATTTAGACACGCAAAATACTAGTTATGTCGTTTCAGCTTTAACATTCAAAACTGGGCTGTTTTCGGGCATTTGAATAAAATAGTTAACTTACTCCAAAAATTCCCAAATTTTTACAAAAGTTCTTAAACGATCCAAATATTATTGTGTAAAAATCTCAGGATCCAATTCATTACCAATATTTTATAAAAATCATTTACCGGACTGCAATCAGATTTGTCACTTTCTGACTGCAGTCCACGGAATAATTCATTTAAAATTCATCGTAAGTCCGATTGATGAAATTCCAGTTGGAGCATTACAATGACATCAGTGGTCATCTATAGTACAAATTTCATGAGCTAATTCTACACAGATTTCAAGTTATGATGAAAAACATAACACACATTTTCTGCAGTAAAAATGCAGCATTTGCTACTGTGAAAAATGACCCTTTAAAAATAGCAAACGAAGCCCAAAAATTATGAATCTAGTGCCATTTGAAGCGTTTTTCGAAAATACATAATTTAGACTTCAGAAAATCAATTTTTTGATTTATAACGGTCCGGTTACAGCCAACTGAAGTTGGCTGTAATCACCAGTTGGCTGTAATCACCAAACAGCCTCCTGTTTTCAGCTTTTAACATTCTAATGCGAGTTATATTGGTTCCGTTAACATAATTAGCGACTAACCACATATACACATCAGTTACAGTAGGTTACCATCAAAGCTCAGATTATTTATCACTTAACACATCAAGAACTAACAAGATTCATAATCACTCATGCATGCATATACTTTTAATCCTTCAAATAAGCTTGAAATTACCTTGAAATGCTTATGGATCTTCAAGAACTTGTAGGTTTCGAAATTTTGAATGTGTATGTGTGTGTATTCAACCGTGAATATGAGAGAGAGAGAGAGTTAGAGTTGATTGTGTTTGTGATTTTTCTTGGATTTTGTAGGATTTTGGAAGATTTGAGGAGATATGGAAATCTTGCACTCACACCATATATGCATATATACATATACATATCATATATGTGATTAAAACTGGTATTTAACTGGATACCGGGTGTTTTATCTAGCGTATAATTGCGTTTTGACGCGCTTTAAATTATTTTTAACGCTCTATAAAAATAAACTCACCAAAATATTACTCAACAATATTTTATTTGCCTAGACTGGCTGCGTTGTCTGTATTTTGCAGTATACGTGTTGTACTGTGCAGTATGCGCTTAACTATATAAAAATATAGAGATAGTCGATGGGAATGAACGCTTTACCTTGAAAGTACGGGTTGTCACATAAACCATACCTGGATAACTTCATAATTGTCTTTATAGATGATATTCTAATTTACTCTAAGAGTAAGGAGGATCATGCGAAGCATTTGCATATACTCCTGACACTGTTGAGAAAAGAAAAGCTTTATGCAAAATTCTCAAAATGTGAAGTTTGGTTACAAGAAGTGCAATTCCTTGGACACTTGGTTAATCATGAAGGAATTCATGTGGATCCCACAAAGATCGAGGAGATTACCAAATGGAAAGTCCCAGCATCACCAATAGAAGTAAGAAGTTTTCTTGGACTGGCAGGATATTATAGACGTTTTATTCAAGATTTCTCTAGAATAGTCATTCCATTAACCAAACTGACTTGCAAATCAATTAAGTTTGAATGGGGACCAAAACAAGAGGAAGCATTCAGGATTTTAAAACAAAAGTTAACCAACGCACCAATACTCGCATTGCCAGAAGGAACTGAACACTTTGTAATCTATTGTGACGCCTCAAAATTAGGATTTGGATGTGTGCTGATTCAACGTCAAAAAGTAATTGCTTATACCTCTAGACAGCTTAAGAAACATGAAGAGAATTATACAACCCATGATCTAGAGTTAGGAGCAATAATTATTGCCCTTAAGATTTGGAGACAATATCTTTACAGTAGTAAGTTTGTTATTTTCACGGATCACAAGAGTTTAAGATATGTCTTTGGACAAAAGGAATTAAACATGAGACAAAGACGTTGGATGGAAATTCTTAGTGATTATGATTGTGATATCCAGTATCATGAAGGAAAAGTTAATGTAGTAGCTGATGCTTTAAGTCGAAAGTATCATGAAAAGCCAAAAAGAGTACACTCTCTTAGGCTAAACCTGTAGATGGATTTAAATGAACAAATTAGAGAGATACAGGAAACAACAATCATGGACGATGCTGAAGGTTTAAAAGGAATGATCAAGGAATTAGAAAAAGGAGCAGATGGAATTTGGAGATTTCATAAGAAAAGGATATGGATACCAATCCAAGGAAACCTACGGAACCGAATTTTAGAAGAAGCCCATAAGTCTAAATATACGATGCATCCCGGTAGTGACAAGATGTATCAAGATTTAAGAAAGAATTTCTAGTGGATAGGAATGAGAAAGGATATAGCAAATTATGTTGCTAAATGTTTAACCTGTTCCCAGGTTAAAGCTGAGCATCAAAAACCTTCAGGATTATTACAACAATTAGAGATGCCAATTTGGAAGTGGGAATTGATAACAATGGACTTTGTTACCAAATTACCCAAGACACGAAAAGGTAATGATACAATCTAGGTGATTGTAGACAGATTAACCAAATCTGCTCATTTCTTACCTATGAAGGAAACTTTCAGTATGGAACAGTTGGCCAAGCTATATGTAAATGAAATAGTTTCATTACATGGAATTCCTTTATCTATTGTGTCTGACAGAGAAAGCCGTTTTACTTCTCATTTTTGGACAAGTTTCCAAAAAGCAATGGGAACTAGATTAAATCTATGTACAACTTATCAACTCAAACGGACGAACAAAGTGAAAGGACAATTCAGACAATGAAAGACATGCTTATAGCCTGTGTAATTGATTTTGGAGGAAATTGGGATGATCACTTACCTCTCATAGAATTTACTTACAACAACAGTTATCATACCAGCATCAATGCTGCACCATTTGAAGCCCTCTATGGACGAAAATGCAGAACCCCAGTCTCTTGGGCAGAGATCGGAGAAAAGCAACTGTCAGGTCCTGAGATTATACAAGAGACAACTGACAAAATAATTCCAGACAAAGAAAGACTGAAAGCAGCACGAGATTGTGAAAAAGTTTATGCAGATAACAGACGAAAACCGTTGTAATTTCAAGTTGGGGATAATGTATTGTTAAAAGTTTCTCCATGGAAAAGAGTTGTCATATACGTTAAAAGAGGAAAACTAAGCCCAAGGTATGTTGGACCTTTTGAGATTATCAAAAGAATAGGACCAGTAGCATATCAGCTACAACTGCCGGAAGAAATGGCAGGATTACATGATGTATTTCATGTGTGTAACCTCAAGAAATGCTTAGTAGATGAATCATTGATAATACCTCTTCAAGACAAAGAGGTAAATGAAAAACTTAAGTTTGTAGAAAACCCATTCAAATTGAAGATATAAAGATCAATAATCTCAAACACAAGAGATTAGTTCTGGTCAAAGTGAAATGGGATTCGAAGAGAGGGCCAGAGTACACATGTGAGCTAGAAACAGAAATGCAAAGGAAATATCCACACCTATTCCAACGAATCTTGAGGACGAGATTTAAAACAAGGTGGGGAGGATATAACAACCCTCGAAAACGCCCTAAATATACCCTGTGTACATGTAACTGAACCTGTATAACCTTAGTTTTTATTAAAAACAAATAAAATAATTATTTTATGTCGCTCGCGGGCCGCGACAGACACACCCTGGTGTCCCGCGGGGCGCGAGAGGCCTTACTCGCCGGGCACCCTTTTGTTCCACGTGGCACAACACGCGTCAAGGCTAGGCTCGTGACCAGGCAACCCTAGCCGTAGCTAGGGTGCCCTCGCGGGGCGCGAGAGAGTCACTTAGGCGGGTCGCGGGGCGCGAGAGACCCCCGAAAAAGCGTATATAAGGAGTCTCATATCAACATATCAAAATCGTTCATCTCGTTTTGTCTCTCAGTCTATATTATACAACAATAGCTCAATGTTATACCCCTAAAACACCAAGCTCTAGCCCGTTGTAAGTATTTTAACCCCAATCACTAATTCGTTACCCTACCCGATTCATTTAGGACCCACCAACGCATGTCGAGGCTCTTCCAGACTAAGTTTGTTAGGGTTTTATCTCGTGTTGTATGGCTAATGTGATTTGGGTTATTTTACTAACACACGTGCATTGTATGTTTTTAATATAAACTCAAGAAAATAATCAAGAAATATTACCAGGAAACCCATAGGATACCTAAGTTTGCAATGTGAGTCCATTCTCTTTTTCTCATAGTTTGTGATCCATTATTTCAAATGTTTTCCAAAAACCTAAATGTTTATCAGTTATAATTATAGTGATTAAGTCTTTGTATTCTACAATTGCTGCCAGTATTATGGGGTTTGTATACAGTACTTGATAACCTTCACAATTTGGCACGGGTATCCAATGTGTGATATGACCATAGTCATAGATCCGTCGAGTGACAAGTACTGAATGAGTAAATGGGTAGATATAAACATTGTAATCGCTCTTAATACAGTAAAAGTTATAAAAGCCTATTTTTATAAATTGGAATGTACTCGCCAGTATTTCTTGCTGATAAAATGTTTTTAAAACGCGTTTCAGGTAACTTAATGTGAAGCTATAAGAAGCCCGCTATGGAGAACTGAAGGCTTAAAGAAAGTGGCTATAAAGTTACCTAAATAAAAGTTTATGTTTTCAGCAACTAGGGTTTATCCCAATAAATATATTATGATTGAAACATGGGTTTTATCCCATTTATTTATTATAAAAGTTTGGTGTTTTGAAACTCTGAAATTTATTTCCTAACTACGATCCTGATGTCTCATTTCTGCTACCAAATTAATGAACACCGATACCACCGGCTCGTGTCCGCGGCTCCCGCTCCCGGGGTAGGGGTCGGGGGTTGCGGCAGAAGGTGGTATCAGAGCCACTGGTTTAAGCCATTTAAGTGTTCTTTTAATACCTAAATTTTTACCAACTGTGTTAGGAAATAACTTATGTGTTATTCTGTGTAAAAATATATATTATTATTTTATTATTATTTTGACGATTTTCTTGTTTATAGTATGAGTGATTAGGGTACTTCAGACGCTTACCGTCAGCTACCTCATTCTCCCAAGAATGAAGGAACATCACAGCCAACCCTAGGATACACACCCGATTCCGTGGATATCTTTGTTTTCAAAGCCAAATCAACAGAACCTTTTCCCCCTAAAAAGAGAGGTTGGTTTAGTAGAGCCAAATCGGAGAGAAGAAAAAGGATGAGAAATTTTCAACAACAAGGAATAGTGAATAGAGAGAGAAATACCCAAAATCCAGAAACTAGACCTTTATGGGAGGAAGAATTGGATAGGCAACTAGCTAACTTTCATATGTACGGAAATGTAGAAGGGGATTTTGTTCTCAACCAAGTAACAATGATAGAATCACAACCTCTACCATTATTCCCTGACCAACCCATGAATCTTGAACAGAACCAGGCAAACCAACTTCCAATCCCAGCATTTGATCCAAATGAGATACCAAGGATTCCAGCACCGAACCCTTTAGATCAGTGGTGGGACGACAACCGGTCAATTCAGTAAATATTGAATAACCCATATCCTTACGAAAAACCAATACCACGTTACCCTGAACCAGTGCCAGCCCTTATGTCACCAATGAGCCATGAGAATGTAGCAGAACTTCGCCAGTACGGTGAAGAGTTAGTTGAAGAAGGAAATCGAATCCGCCAAATTGGAGAAAACTCATCTGGAAGTATGACGAAAACGAGATGCTATACTAGAAACAAGTCACCTAATATATATATAGGGTCGAGATTTAGAGAAAACGGTGGAAAGGGTGAGAACGGTAAGAACGCTTATGGATCGTCCGATCAAAACAATCTATGGACTAGTTTGGCGTGGTGGCGTTTTCGTAAATAACACGAATTCTATTAAGTGGACGCGCTTCATTAAGGGTAAAAGGGTCTTTAGACTTCTCTACCAAAAACGCCAAACTAATGATTAAAACGCCATTACGGGCCAAAATACATCCATATTAAACAAAACATCTCAGACATTCATTAAACACCCCCCCCCCCGAACCGGAAACACCATATTTACTACTATATACCATTCATTTTAGAAACGCCAAAAAACCTAAAACATCAAACACACCAACTCAAAACGCCATATTTTACTATTTACCAATCATCTTAGAAAACGCCAAAACATTCAAACATCAAAGATTCCAAAAAATCGACGTTTCTTTTAGATACACTATTTCCTCAGTAAAACGCCAAAATGGCAAACATCGTTTCTTGTATACTCAATATTGTTCTACATGAAGTTTCGCAGAATGCATTCTTCCCTGAGGTGCTGTGACTCAATAACATTTTGCTGCATGAGATGGACAAATCTTCAACAAAAAGATGCTGGTGTCAGACTTATGTCATTTTTTGTGTTTTGTTCTTGATGAATATTATAATGGCATGAAGAGACGAATGAAACTGATGAGTGGTTTGAAGATAAATATTCAAACAAAAAACTCACATCATTTTGTCTTTCCAAACGACCACAAAAAAGCATACTTCAACAATAAAAACTCATGCATGCCAAAGTCAAACCGCCAGTGAACATGTTTCAAAGTAAAAAGAGACGGATGAGAGTGAAGATTTCGAAGATGAATTGTTTCTATTTTTATTTTTTTAATTTTCTTTTTCTGTTGTTTGTTATGTATTTTTCAGCTAAGAACAAAAAATACATTATTTTAATAAAAAGGCCAAACAGACATAATGATTGTGAAACGCCATAATGCAATAAAACGCCAAAAACTCCCAAACTATAATAAAAGTAATTTGGACAAGTATTATTAAAAGCTAAAAATGAAAAAAACGCCAAAAACTACTTAGAGCCATTAAAAAATGCCAAACTTGGAAGATGGCACGTCTATCACCCTAAAAACTCATAAAAAGCTGAACAAAAGTAGTAAAAATACACACAGTAATCAAAAAGACGGCTACTTTATTAATATCATTTATTATAAATAAAATCCCGCCTAAACTACGTGCCAAAAACATCCTATAAGAGAGACGTCTATGCACAATCAATTGATCACACCCAAAAACAACGCCACGTTTCCTAGAAACCATTCACTTTAAAAAGCCAAAAAAATAGTTAAAAAGGCCACAGATGGGAAACCTCGTTTCTTCTACATTGAGTATTGTTCTGAATGAAGTTTCACTGAATGGATTCTTCTCTGAGGTGGGTATCTCTATAAGCTTTTACTGAATGAGATAGACAAATATTCATGAAAAAGAGACTGATGACACTGATATGTCATCATGTCACTTTGTTCTTGATGGATATATGGATGGCATGATGGGATCAATACATTCGAGCAGACGTTGATCTTAAACATGTCACCAAACAAGTATATATCAAACCACAATGCAGGATGCCACTAAAAATAAGCATCTTCTAATGACGGGTATTACGTAGGAAAATAAGGATCTAGATAAGGTATTTAAAACATGTTCAAAACGCCAAAAAGGTTAAAGTAGAAGAGGCTGATGACAGTGAAGATTTGGATGAGAAACTAGATTAGAATTTTTAATTTTTTTTCATTTTCTATTGTTTGTTATCTAATTCTCTGTTGTTTATTAACTAATTCTCTACTAATAAAAAAATTGAGTATAAAACGCCAAAAACTACAAACACCAAAACGCCTGATAGTATGAAAACTGTGAGAACAGATGTTAGCAAAGCACGTTGTTGCTATATAAAATGCCAAAAAAATGCCAAACAAAGTATTACTGGAAAAAGCAACACTAATTAACAGATGAAACTGAAAGAAACTGTAATTGCAAAACAGTAAAATGAAGAGACGGTAACATTATTGCCAAACACTTATTATAATAAAAGGCACTACATGGAAAATTGAATTTGTTTATCTTTTCAAAATGCCATAATTGTCTGTCACATTATAGGCCTGCATCCTACACGGCACAACAATCAAAGCCATACTTAGTTAAAACTCCAAAATATTAACTATGCTCCTGATCTAAAAAAAACAATAAAAACGTCGCGTATTTGTTAAACGCCAGAAAATGGAAAAGTGATGTGACATGCGTTTAAAAAAGAATATAAAAGGACAAAAAAGCCCCCCAGCCCTTCACTATGTCGCGTGACACGTGTTATGCTAGAATCCGTTCTCACTGTTCTCACACTTTTGGGCGTTTTCTCCTGATCCCGTACCTATATATATATATGTGTGTGTGTGTGTGTGTGTGTGTGTTTTGTTATTTTGATAAAATATATATATATATATATATATATATATATATCGATGCACAGTTATTAATGTTTAAATTTCAGTTATAGTTGTAATAGATGCATATATGAAAAGAGTAAAGTCGCAATGATCGACGTTTTTTTGTTAAAAATGCTTGAGTGTTTGTTTGTTTAAATTATTCCGTGATATTAATACCTGATCATGTTTACTATTCAGATGCCAAACGAAGTAAATCAGGAAATCCAGAATAACAATAATAAAGCAAACCAAGTGGATAAAATTGTTATCGAACACATAGTAGCCCAAGAAATCATAGATGCTATGTCATATATTATCAACACTATTAAAAAGGCAGAAAATAATTCCGTAATAGGCAGTAAACGTGCACCCACTGAACCAAGTCACAGTGTGAATGGAAAGCACGGACCACTTATTCAAGCTCCAATACCAAAAAGAGGAAGAACCATCTCATATGGTTGTTCTTATAAATAATTCTTAGCCTGTAAATCAATAGAATTCTCAGGCAATGAAGGAGCCATTTCAGCCTTGCGCTGGATAGAAAAGACAGAAGCAGTTTTAAAGATAAGTAAATGTGCAGATGAAGATAAGATAATGTGTCGTAGCCCCCGACCCCTACCCCGGGAGCGGGCGCCGCGAGACACAGAGCGGGTGGTATCAGTGTTTATTAATTTAGCAGCGTAATTTAAACATCAGGACCGTAGTTAGGAAATATGTTCAAAGTTTCAAAACACTAAACTTTTATAATAAATAAATAATTGGGATAAAACCCAAGTTTCATTCACAATAGATTTATAGGGGTAAACCCTAATTATTGAAAACAGAATCTCCTTTTTATTTAGGTAACTTTTATAGCCACTTATTTTAAGCCTTCAGTGCTCTCCAGCTGGCTTCTATTACCTTCACATTAAGTTACCTGAAACGCGTTTTAAAAAGGTTTTATCAGCAAGAAATACTGGTGAGTGCATCCCAGTTTAATCAAAACAGCTTTTATAACTTTACAGTATTGAGAGCGATTACAATGTTTATATCTACCAATATACTCATTCAGTATTTGTCATGTTCACAGTTCCATGACTGTGGTCATGTTACTCATTGGCTAACTCATCATCCAATAGTAACGGATTACAAGTAGGGTACACAAAACCCCACATACCGGCAACAATTGTAGAACACATAGACTCAATCACTCTTAAGTATAGTTGAAAACATTTGAGGTTTTGGTAAAACAGTTTGGTAGAAAAAGATAATGACTCATAAACGGTGAGAAAAGAGAATGGACTCACATTGTTGATTTAGGTAATACTATAGCTTCCTAAGGGTGTTCCTGATTATAATCTATTAAAAATAAACAATGCACACGTGTTAGTAAGATAACCCAAATCACATTAGCCATACAACACGAGACAGAACTCCAACGAACTTAGTCAGGCAGAGCCTTGACATACGTTACGGAGCCCTAGCTCAATCGGGTAGGGTAACGAATACGTGATCGGGGGTTATAATACTTACAACGAGGCAGAGCTTCACGTTTTAGGGGTATAATACTCGAGTATTTTTGCACTATATGTATGAGATAGAAAAAGAATTGAGCGAATGAAGACTGAGGCCATCGGCCTCTATTTATAGGCTGGATTCCAGGTCCCTCGGGGCCCGCGAGCCCACAGGCTAAGTCTGTCGCGGCCCACCAGCCACCCTTGCTTTGGTTTAGGCTCGGTTAGTCATGGGTATAGGTCGTCGGGTGTTGTGCCACGTGGCACGCTGAGAAGCCACCAGGTTCACCTCGGTCGCGCCCCGCGACTCCTATGGTGAACTGGGTAGCGGCCCGCGAGCCACTATATATATTTGTTTTATTTGATTTTTAAGAATATTAATGTTATTTATATCCGTTTATGTATATACGGGGTATAACTAGAACGTTTAGGGTGTTTTGAGAGTTGTTATATCCTCCCCACCTTGATTTAAATCTCGTCCCCGAGATTTACTTGAATAGGTGTGGATATTTTCGTTGCATTTCTGACTCGAGCTCCCAAGTGTATTCTGATACTCTCTTGGAATCCCATTTCACTTTAACAAGAACTCATCTCTTGTGTTTGAGATTCTTGATCTTTCTATCTTCAATTTGTAGTGGTTTCTCTACAAACTTAAGTTTCTCATTTACCTCTATGTCCTAAAGAGGTATCACTAATGATTTGTCTGCTAAGCATTTCTTGATGTTACATACATGAAATACATCATGTACTCCTTCCATTTCCTCTGGTAGTTGTAGCTGACAAGCTACTGGTCTTATTCTTTTGATAACCTTAAAAGGTCCAACATACCTTGGGCTTAGCTTTCCTCTTTTAACGAATCTGACAACTCCTTTCCATGTTGAAACTTTTAATAATACCTTATCTCCAACTTGGAATTCCAATGGTTTTCGTCTGTTATCTGCATAACTCTTTTGACGATGTCGTGCTGGTTTTAGTCTTTCCTTGACTTGAATGATCTTGTCCGTTGTTTCTTGCACTATCTCTGGTCTAGATAGTTGCTTTTCTCTAATTTCTGCCCAACAGACTGAAGTTCGGCACTTTCTTCCATATAGTGCTTCAAACGGTGCAACATTAATGCTGGTATGATAGCTGTTATTGTAGGAAAATTCTATTAATGGTAAATGATCGTCCCAATTTCCTTCGAAATCAATTACACAGGCTCTAAGCATATCTTCCATTGTCTAAATTGTCTTTTCACTTTGGCTGTCCATTTGAGGATGATAAGTTGTGCTTAGATTCAACCTGGTTCCCATTGCTTTTTGGAAACTTGTCCAAAAATGAGATGTGAAATGGCTATCTCTATCAGACACAATAGATAAAGGAATTCCATGTAATGAAACTATTTCATTTATATATAACTTGGCAAACTGTTCCATACTAAAAGTTTCCTTCATCGGTAAGAAATGAGCAGATTTGGTTAATCTGTCTAAAATCACCCAGATTGTATCCTTACCATTTTGAGTCTTGGGTAATTTGGTAACAAAGGCCATTGTTACCAATTCCCATTTCCATATTGGCATCTCTAATTGTTGCAATAACCCTGAGGGTTTCTGATGTTCAGCTTTAACCTGTGAACAGGTTAGACATTTAACAACATAGTTTGCTATATCCTTTTCATTCCTATCCACCAAAATTTTTTCCTTAAATCTGGATACATCTTATCACTACCAGGATGTATCGTATACTTAGACATATGGGCTTCTTCTAAAATTTGGTGACGTAGGTTTCCTTGAATAGGTATCCAGATTTTGTTCTTATGGAATCTCCAAATTCCATCTGTTCCTTTTTCTAATTCCTTAATCATTCCTTTTAATCCTTCAGCATTATCCTTGATTGTTGTTTCCTGTATTTTTCTAATTTGCTCGTTTAAATCTATCTGCAGATTTAGTCTGAGAGAGCGTACTCGTTTTGGCTTTTAATGATACTTTCGACTTAAAGCATCAGCTACTACATTAGTTTTACCTACATGATACTGGATATCATAGTCATAATCACTAAGGATTTCCATCCAACGTCTTTGTCTCATGTTTAATTCATTTGCCCAAAAACATATCTTAAACTCTTACAATCTGTGAATATAACAAACTTACTACCATAAAGATAGTGTCTCCAAATCTTAAGGGAAAAATTATGGCTCCTAATTCTAGATCGTGGGATGTATAATTCTCTTCATGTTTCTTAAGCTGTCTAGAGGCATAAGCTATAACCTTTTGATGTTGCATCAGCACACATCCGTATCCTAACTTAGATGCGTCACAATAGACTATAAAGTCTTCAGTTCCTTCTGGTAACGCGAGTATCGGTGCATTGGTTAACCTTTGCTTTAAAATCCTAAAAGCTTCCTCTTGTTTTGGTCCCCATTCAAACTTAACTGATTTACAGGTCAGTTTAGTTAATGGAATGGCTATTCTAGAGAAATCTTGAATAAACCGTCTATAATATCCTACCAATATATCCAAGAAAACTTCTTACTTCCATTGGTGACTTAGGGACTTTCCATTTGGTAATAGCCTCGATCTTTGTGGGATCCACATGAATTCCTTCATGATTAACCAGATGTCCAAGAAATTGCACTTCTTGTGACCAGAATTCGCATTTTGAGAATTTAGAAAAAGTTTTTCTTTTCTCAACAATGTCAGAAGTGTATGCAAGTGCTCTGCATGCTCCTCTTTACTCTTAGAGTAAGTTAGAATATCATCTATAAAGACAATTATGAATTTATCCAGGTATGGCTTACATATCCTGTTCATCATGTCCATAAATGCGGCTGGGGCATTGGTTAAACCAAATGGCATGACTGTAAATTCATAATGACCGTACCTTGTTCTGAAAGCAGTTTTAGGAATGTCCTCTTCCTGTACTTTCAGTTGATGATATCCTGAACGTAACTCTATCTTAGAAAATAATCAAGCTCCTTGAAGTTGATCGAACAGGTCATCGATTCTCCGTAGTGGGTACCGATTTTTAATCGTAACCTTATTCAATTCTCGGTAATTAATGCACATACGCATTCAACCGTCTTTCTTTTTGACAAATAACACCGGTGCTCCCCATGATGATGAGCTAGGCTGTATGAAAACTTTTTCAAGTAGTTCGTCCAATTGTTTCTTCAGTTCCTGCATCTCCGTTGGTGCAAGTCGGTATGGTGCTTTGGAAATCGATGCCGTTCCAGGTATTAGGTGAATTCTAAATTCAACCTCTTGATCTGGTGGTAATCCAGGCAATTCTTCTGGGAAAACGTCTGAGAATTTAGATACTACAGGAATATCTTTTAATTCTTTTCTTTTTGTGTTAAGGATTACTGAAATCATATACACTATTCCTCCTTTCCTTTCATAGCTTGCAGCCTTCATCACAAAGATGAATTTTGTTGACATGGTTGGCTTATCTCCTTTAATTGTGATCTTTTCACCATTTGGTGTACTTACTTGTACAGACTTTTGATCACATAAAACACTGGCATGATTGGCTACCCACCAATCCATTCCTAATACGATATCAAATCCGGCTAGATTCATTGGAAAGAGATTAGCAGTAAAATAATGGTTTAGAATTTCTATCCTTGCTCCATGGAGGATTTCACTAATCTTAATAGAATCCCCATTTGTTGTCTCTACCAGACAGTCTTGTCGAAGTTTAGTTAATGGTTGGTTGAGAAGTTTGTAGAAAGAAGTATTGATAAAACTTTGGTTTGCACCAGAGTCAAATAATACTTTGGAAAAAATATCATTAACTAAAAACGTACCGGCAATCACATCCGGAATCATCTTGGCTTCTTCAGCTGTCAGAAGGAATGCTCTGGCATTCTTCTTGGGTCCTTCAGTTGCCTTAGCCTTGCTGGTTGTTTCTAGAGCTAGTTTCGGACAGTTCGGTTTGATATGACCAGGTTCTCCACAATTGAAGCATAACATATTGCTACCTTTCTTCCTGCAGTCTTCTTCCTTATGTCCAGACATTTTACAGAAGTTGCAGTATATTGAGCACCATCCTGAGTGCTTCCTTTTGCAATACTTGCAGTTAGGTGAAGAGGAAGAACATGTACCTTTCCCATGGTAGGAATTACCGTAACGAAATTCTTGGGTAAGCTTTTGAGCTAGGTTCTTTCTCTGGCTTTCCTCTTGAGTACGTACCAATTCATCAGTCAGGGTGTTAGCTAGTTCTACAACTTCTTCTATGGTTTGTGGCCTAGCTGCCTTGACTACGTGTCTGATTTCACTAATTAATCCTTAGATGTAACGGGAGATTAACACTGGCTCTGGTGAGGCCAAGGTTGGTACTATCCTAGCATATTCAAAGAATATGGTAATGTACTCCCTGCCCACCATTCCAGTCATTTTAAGATTTAGAAACTTATTGGCATTTTGTTCCTTTTCGTGAAGAGGACAAAATTTCCTTTCGAATATCTCTTTAAAGTTATCTTCATCTGCGCATTTACTTATTTTTATGACTGCTTCTGTCTTTTCTATCCAGCGCAAGGCTGAAATGGCTCCTTCGTTGCCTAAGAATTCTATTGGTTTGCAAGCCAAGAATTCTTTATAAGAACAACCACATGAAATGGTTCTTCTTCTTTTTGGAATTGGAGCTTGGATCAGTGGTCCGTGATTTTCGTTCACGCTGTGACTTGGTTCAGTGATTTGTCGTTTACTTCCTATTGTAGAATTATTATTTTCTTCTTCTTTAATACTTTTGATAATATATGGGATAGCGTCTATGATTCCTTGTGCTACTATGTGTTCGATGGCACTTTTATTCATTTGGTTCTCATTATTACCATTATTCTGGTTTTCCTAATTTACTTCGTTGTCCATCTGAATTGGAAACATTTATCAGGTATTAACATCACGGAATAAGATTTAATATAAACAATCACACAAGCAGGTTGATCAAAAACGTCAAGCATTATGACTTACTCTTTTTATATATATTATATATATGAATCGATTACAACTTATAACTGAAATTTAAACACACCAGTAGTTATGCATTTTTAGTCTATCTATTCTAGTTGCTATATATATATATATATATATATATTTCAAAGTAAACAAATTACACACAGATATATATATTATACTAGGTGCTAGTTTGTCCAATACTACATCTCACGCTCATCATACTTCCAGACGAGTTTCTTTCCTATCTGGCGGATTCTATTTCCCTCTTAAACTAAGTCTTCGCCAAACTGGCGAAGTTCCGGCACATATTCATGGGTCATTGGTGGTATAGGGGCTGACATTGGGCCGGAAGGGTATGGGTTGTTTAATAATTCCTGAAATGCCCTGTTGTCGTCCCACCACGGGTCATAGTCTAAAGGGTTCAGATTGGTATACTGTGCGATAGGGTTTGGTGTGGGAATTCTAGGGATCTCATTGGGGTCGAATGCTGGGATTGGGAATTGGTCCTCCTGGTTGGGTTCTAGCTCCATTGGTTGGTTGGGGAATAAGGGTAGAAGTTCTGGTTCGGCTACTTGGTTCAGATTTGGGTTTGCTGCTGTATCTGCTAACATGTGGAAATCAGCTAACTGCCTATCAAGTTCCTCCTCCCATAATGGTCTATTAGTTTCCTGGGTTTGGGCGATCATTTCTCTATTGGCTTTTGCTATCGCTCACTGTTGTTGGAGTTTTTTCATTCTTCTCCTCCTCTCAAGCGCTCCTCTACTAAACCATCCTCTCTTTTTAGGAGGGAATGATTCCTCAGACTGTGCCTTAAAGATAAAGATTCCTTCTTCAGAATCAGCAGAGTATCCTAAGGGGGTTGGCTGGGATGAGGTTCCTCCATTCTTTGGGGAACTAGCTAATTGATGGTAAGCGTCGAATGTACCTTGCTGACTCATACTGTAAACTAACAAATTGTCAAATAATATAAAATAATAATATACATATTTACACAGAATTATATAAATTATTTCCAAACACAATTGGTTAAAATTTAGGTATTAACAGAACACCTAAATGGCTTAAACCAGTGGCTTTGGCTCTGATACCACCTTTCTGTCGCAGCCCCCGACCTCTACCCAGGAGCGGGCGCCGCGAGACACAGAGCGGGTGGTGTCGGTGTTTATTAATTTAGCAGCGGAATTTAAACATCCAGACCGTAGCTAGGAAATAGGTTCAGAGTTTCAAAACACCAAACTTTTATAATAAATAAATAATTGGGATAAAACCCAAGTTTCATTCACAATACATTTATAGGGGTAAACCCTAATTATTGAAAACAAAATCTCCTTTTTATTTAGGTAACTTTTATAGCCACTTCTTTTAAGCCTTCAGTACTCTTCAGCTGGCTTCTATTAGCTTCACATTAAGTTACCTGAAACGCGTTTTAAAAAGATCTTATCAGCAAGAAATACTGGTGAGTACATCCCAGTTTAATCAAAACAACTTTTATAACTTTACAGTATTGAGAGCGATTACAATGTTTATATCTACCAATATACTCATTCAGTATTTGTCATGTTCACAGTTCCATGACTGTGGTCATGTTACTCATTGGCTAACTCATCGTCCAATAGTAACGGATTACAAGTAGTGTATACAAAACCCCATATACCGGTAGCAATTGTAGAATACATACACTCAGTCACTCTTAAGTATAATTGAAAACATTTGAGGTTTTGGTAAAACAGTTTGGTAGAAAAAGATAATGACTCACAAATGGTGAGAAAAGAGAATGGACTCACATTGTTGATTTAGGTAATACTATAGCTTCCTAAGGGTGTTCCTGATTATAATCTATTAAAAATAAACAATGCACACGTGTTAGTAGGATAACCCAAATCACATTAGCCATACAACACGAGATAGAACTCCAACGAACTGAGTCAGGCAAAGCCTTGACATGCGTTACGGAGCCCTAGATCAATCGGGTAGGGTAACGAATACGTGATCTGGGGTTATAATACTTACAATGAGGCAAAGCTTCACGTTTTAGGGGTATAATACCCGAGTATTTTCGCACTATATGTCTGAGAAAGAAAAAGAATTGAGCAAATGAAGACTAAGGCCATCGGCCTCTATTTATAGGCTGGATTCTTGGTCCCTCGCGGTCCGCCAGCCACCCTAGTTAGGGTTTAGGCTCGGTTAGTCATGGCTATAGTTCTGCTGTGTGTTGTGCCACGTGGCACGCTGAGAAGTCGCCAGTTTCACCTCGGTCGCATCCTGCGACTCCTATGGTGAACTAGGTCGTGGCCCACGAGCCACTATATATATTTGTTTTATTTGATTTTTAAGAATATTAATGTTATTTGTGTCCATTTATGTATATACGGGGTATAACTAGAACATTTAGGGTGTTTTGAGGGTTGTTATATCATGTTTGCTTCTAATCTCTTTAAGAACGCAGCCTTAGAGTGGTGGAATACCATTCATCAATCCAGAGGAAGTGACAGGGTTTACAGTATGGAATGGAATAACTTTAAGGAAATAGTTGTAAGGAAATTCTATCCTCCTAATGAAAAAGAACAGATTTCTAATAAGTTTCTGAATCATAGAATGATTGGGGTAGATTGCAGGGATTATACTACCATATTCTTTGAATATGCAAGGATAGTACCAAAACTAGCCTCACCAGAACCAGTATTAATCTCCCATTACATCTAGGGATTAATCAGCGAAATCAGACATGTAGTCAAGGCAGCCATACCACAAACTATAGAAGAAGCAGTAGAACTTGCTAACACCCTGACTAATGAACTGGTACGTACGCAAGAGGAAAACCAGAAAAAGAACCTAGCTCAAAAGATTACCCAGGAACTACGCTATGGTAATTCCTATCGTGGAAAAGGAACAGGTTCTTCCTCTGCACCCTGTTGCAAGTTTTGTAAGAAGAAGCACTTAGGAAAGTGTGTTGTGTCCTGCAACTACTGCAAGTTCCCAGGATATAATGAAGAAGATTGTAGGAAGAAAGCTAGTGCCAGAGTATGCTACAACTGTGGAGAAGCTGGTCATATCAACCAAACTGTCCGAAACTAGCTCTAGCGATAAACAACAAAGCAAAGGCAATAGAAGGACCCAAGAAGAATGCAGGAGCCTTCGTTCTGACAGCTGAGGAAGCCAAGATGATCCCGGATGTGATTGCCGGTACGTTTTTAGTTAATGATGTTTATGCTAAAGTATTATTCGACTCTTGTGCGAACCAAAGTTTCATAAATACTTCTTTCTGCAAACTTCTCAATCAACCTTTAAATAAACTTCAACAAGACTGTTTGGTGGAGACGGCAAATGGAAACTCTATCAAGATAAGTGAAATCATGCAGGGAGCAAGGATAGAAATTTTAAGCCACAACTTTACCACTAATCTTTTACCAATGAATCTAGCCGGATTCGACGTCGTATTAGGAATAGATTGAGTGGTAGCCAATCAGGCGCGAATATTATGTGATCAAAAGTCTGTACAAGTAAGTACGCCAAATGGTGAAAGGATCACAATTAAAGGAGACAAGCCAACAAGGACAACAAAATTCAGTAATCATTAACACTAAAGGAAAAGAATTAAAAGATATTCCCGTAGTATCTAAATTCTCAGATGTCTTTCCAGAAGAGTTACTTGGATTACCGCCAGATCGAGAGGTTGAATTTAGAATTCACCTATTACCAGGAACGACACCAATTGCCAAAGCACCTTATCACCTAGCACCAACGGAGATGCAGGAATTGAAGAAATAGCTTGACGAATTACTAGAGAAAGGTTTCATACAACCTAGTTTATCGCCATGGGGAGCACCGATTTTATTTGTCAAGAAGAAAGACGGATCAATGCGTGTACATTGATTACCGAGAGCTGAATAAAGTTACAATTAAAAATCGGTACCCACTACCAATAATAGATGACCTGTTCGATCAACTTCAAGGAGCCCGATTCTCTTCCAAGATCGATTTACGCTCAGGATATCATCAACTGAAAGTACAGGAAGAGGACATTCTAAAACTGCTTTCAGAACAAGGTACGGTCATTATGAATTTACAATCATGCCATTTGGGTTAACCAATGCCCCAGCTGCATTTATGTACATGATGAACATGATATGTAAACCATACATGGATAAATTTATAATTGTTTTTATAGATGATATTCTAATTTACTCTAAGAGTAAGGAAGATCATGCGAAGCATTTGCATATACTCCTGACACTGTTGAGAAAAGAAAAACTTTATGCTAAATTCTCAAAATGTGAATTTTGGTTTCAAAAATGCAATTCCTTGGACATCTGGTTAATCATGAAGGAATTCATGTGGATCCCACAAAGATCGAGTTGATTACCAAATGGAAAGTCCCCGAGTCACCAAAGGAAGTAAGAAGTTTTCTTGGACTAGCATGATATTATAGATGTTTTATTCAAGATTTCTCTAGAATATCCATTCCATTAACTAAACTGACTTGCAAATCAGTTAAGTTTGGATGGGGACCAAAACAAGAGGAAGGATTTAGGATTTTGAAGCAAAGGTTAACCAATGCACCGATACTCGCTTTGCCAGAAGGAACTGAAGACTTTGTAGTCTATTGTGATGCATCTAAGTGAGGATTTGGATGTGTGTTGAAGCAACATCAAAAAGTAATTGCTTATGCCTCTAGACAGCTTAAGAAACATGAAGAGAATTATACAACCTATGATCTAGAATTAGGAGCCTTAATTTTTGCCCTTAAGATTTGGAGACACTATCTTTACGGTAGTAAGTTTGTTATTTTCACGGATCATAAGTGTTTAAGATATGTCTTCTGACAAAAGGAATTAAATATGAGACAAAGACGTTAGATGGAAATTCTTAGTGATTATGATAAATAAATAAAATAATCTTTTATTGCCACTCGCGGGCCGTGACAGGATCAAGGGGGTGTGTCGCGGGGCGCGACAAGCCCATTTCTTGGCGGACACCCAACCTGCCACGTGGCATAACACGTGTGGGTCCTAGGGAAAACTCAGCAACCCTAGCCGTAGCTAGGGGTGCCCTCGCGGAGCGCGAAGGAGACTAGGGGTGGGGGTTGCGGGGCGCGAGAGAGGTCCGAATCAACTATAAATTGAGCAGTTCACTGCCTTTCAACATCGTTCATTCTCTTTTCTCTCTCAGTCTATATTATAGCTCGATATAATACTCCCCCCTAAAACACGAAGCTCTGCCGCGTTGTTAGTATTTTAACCCCAATCACTAATTCGTTACCCTACCCGATTGATTTAGGTCCCACCAACGCATGTCGAGGCTCTGCCCGATTAAGTTCGTTGGGGTTTTGTCTCGTGTTGTATGGCTAATGTGATTTGGGTTATCTTACTAACACGTGTGCATTATATGTTTTTACTAGAAACTCAAGAAAATAATCAACAAATATTACCAGGAAGCCCGTAGAAATACCTAAGTTTACAATGTGAGTCATTCTCTTTTTCTCACAGTTTGTGAGCCATTATTTCAAATGTTTTCCAAAACTCTAAATGTTTATCAATTATAATTACAGCGATTAAGTCTTTATATTCTACAATTGTTGCCAGTATTATGGGGTTTGTATACAGTACTTGATAACCTTCACAATTGGGCACGGGTCTCCAATGTGTGATATGACCATAGTCACAGAAGTGGTCGAGTGACAAGTACTAAACGAGTAATTGGGTAGATATAAACATTGTAAACGCTCTTAATGCTGTAAAGTTATAACAACTGATGTTTTTATAAATTGGAATGTACTCGCCAGTATTTCTTACTGATAAAATGTTTTTAAAATACGTTTTCAGGTAACTTAATGTGAAGCTATAAGAAGGCAGCTATGGAGCACTGAAGGCTTAACGAAAGTGGCTATAAAGTAACCTAAATAAAAGTTTATGTTTTCAGCAACTAGGGTTTATCCCTATAAAGATATTATGAATAAAACATGGGTTTTATCCCATTGGTTTAATATAAAAGTTTTGTGTTTTGAAACTTTGAAATTTATATCCTAACTACGATCCTGATGTCTAATTTCCACTGTCAATATAATAAACACCGATACCACCGGCTCGTGTTCGCGACTCTCGCTCCCGGGTAGGGGTCGGGGGTTGCGACAATGATTCTCGAATAGGCTTTTCAATTGTTTATCTATAAGTACAGATCGCGAGAAGCCTTTTAGAGTTCTAGTTGGTAACCGCCAATGATACGTATTATATAATTTTGGATAGTTTTCTTGCCCATGCTTTTTAGACGTGTGTTTTTAAAAACTAGTTTTCTTACCTTTGTTGGTAAGCGATCATCAATAAACTCAACAAAAATAGTAACCAGAAACGTGGATATTCGTTTCTGCTCGACTCCTAAAACTGCAATTTTTGTTCTTATGTCCCCAACCTTCCATTATTTGTATCATTTTTAAGCTCTAATTCTTCTGCTTTATACAGGGATGGTGAAGACACATGATAATGTGTAGGTCTCTTGGTAAACATTAAAACATTTTGTACATTATGTGTAGTCTTCTAAATAAAAAAAAAGTGTACAAAGAGACAATCGATCGCAAAATATAACACAATGCCAAAAAATTCAACACAATGAGTCGCAATCAACGATGTACCATATGTTGATAGAAAATCCGACACCAATTCCAAACGGGTAAGGAATTGTCACATCCCCACAGGTATCATTGCATCCTGGCTTTGCGTACTTTTGGTTTGTAGTTGATGTTGCTGTTAATGAAGGGAAAATGAATAAATAGTAAGCTTGGAATAACTTCATATTTGTGAGGAATGATGGCAGAAAATGTAAATGGTGTTTTACGTTTAGGCCGGAGGGTATGGGATGGCGCTACCCCGCCACCTCACCACCGATAGCACCCCCAGGGCGCCACCACCCATACCGACCGAATTAAACCAGGGCGCCATGGGACTCTCGCCAGCATGATAACGACGATTTGTTGAGTTGATCGAGGTAAGTTGGTCAAATTTGAACATTGGCCAATGTTTGGATTTTATAAAAAAAGTTTCTTTTTAATTCAAATATATATACCAACCGATCCAAAACTAAAACACACACCAATCACAAAAAAACACATAAATTATACCCAATCATTTTTAAGAATGTCATCCGATTCGTCGAGCGCTTCATCCGACGGTGTTCTTGACGATATGATTATCGCAATTACGCAGGAGACGATTAAATTTTTGCGAGAAGAAGCCCAATCCTCTACATCGCGTACCAGACAACCGGCTCTTGAACGAGATCGGTTTGGTGCTCATGAACGTTTAATGCAAGATTATTTTTGTGAAAATCCATTGTACGATGATGTCCAGTTTAGGCGTTGGATTCATATGAGCCGTCATCTTTTCCTAAAAATTCTAATGATCTTGCGGGCGAATTCCCTTATTTCACACAAAGAGAAAGTGCTAGTCACAAAGTTGGTTTCTCTGGAATACAAAAGTGTATTGCAGCATGTGTCGTAATTCTTTTGAAAATTTATGTGAAGGTATTTTTTATTTGTTATTATTATTATTTTTTTTAATTCACAATTTAATATTTTTATTTTTATTGTTATTGTTACTATTTTTTAAATTTACAATTTATTAGTTTTAATTTACATTGTTAATGTTTTTAATTTACATTGTTATTATTTTTAATTTACATTGTTATTATTCTTTATTAACACTATTAATTTGTTAGGTGTTATCTTTCTGTACGGGAGGCGATATTAAGGATGCCAACCGCTGCCAACGTTCCACTTTTATACCAGGCCCATCAGCGGAACCACGGGTTTCCTTTCCTGGGATGTTGGGTAGTTTTGATTGCACGCACTGGGATCGGGCGGCATATCCAGCTGCTTGGAAAGGGCAACATCATCGTGGTGACCACGATGGTCCTACCCTAATATTACAAGCGGTCGCTGTGACAACTCGTAATTTAGAACCCGTCATTGTACCTTGATGTAATATGCTGGAACGTTATGTGTTATATATTAGCAAATGAAAGTTAGTGATTATCTGAATGTGCTATGTGTTATTAATGTGTATGTATAAAGTATAGATTATACAAGTGCGTATGTAGTGAACCGGAACCAAAACACAAGAACCCAACTCGAGACCACTCGGTCTCGAGAGAATAGTGCAACTGTTGGGCCGGTTGGGCCATGCACTCCCTTTAAGCCATCCGAAATCCACTTAGAGTGCACCCCCTTGTATAAAACCCAAAACCTACACTCACTCTCACACACACACTCTCCTCCACACTCTCTCTCTCTAGAAAACCTTAAACCCTAGAGGTCAAGCATCACCTCTCCTCTCGTTCTTCTCGGATTCAACCGGTGACCACAAGGATGTCACACCCCGACCACGTAGAACATACAAAACGTGGCGGAAATGTCGGGGAGTGTTGTAACAGAATTAATTGTTTCAAATCCATGGCAATTGAAGTTTCGTTTTATTGATTAAAAGTGTTACAATGTCTTAACAAACAAAGAAATACAACATAATTAACTAGTCTTGCATCTTTTATTGTCACTAAAGCCCAAGTCTGCCTATGTGTATCTTGATCATCTTATGCAACAGCTCCTGAAAAACACATGTGAAAATAGGTACGTCAGCATAAAAATGCCTGTGAGATACATAGGTTTTGTGAAAATAGGTTTCATGACTTATGTTTGAGAAAATGTTTAGTCATGAACCTTGTTATTTGCTTTGTTTTGTAAATCATTTGAAAATCGATAAGATCCGATGATATGTATAAATAAGAGAATAATGTATGGTTAAATGAATAACCATTGTAAAATGAGTTTGTATAAGATAAGTTGTTTGTAAATCAATGTCTTGTGAAAATTATGTTATTTGTATAAGATGTTATATGTCTCAAACTGAAATGATTCAAATAACGCTACAATATGTAATACCATACAAACACTTATATATAGGAAGTACCAGCGGCGTATCCACCATGCTTGTATCATATTACACACGCATCGTTACTTAATCACTTAATCAAACCAAACCACCAAAGTAATGTTTAACAATTGTAGAAATGTTTATGTATAGTCAAATACGGTTCACAGATACAAACGGTTCACAGATACAGACGGTTCACGGACACAAACGGTTCACAGGTACAAACGGTTCATAGATACAAACGGTTCACAGGTACAAACGGTTCATAGATACAAACGGTTCACAGGTACAAACGATTACAACGGTTCACATAGTCAAATAGTTATAAACGGTTCAAAATGTAATATAATGTGTTCATATACTGGATGAGCATATGCAACAAAATGTAATGTAAAACAATGTACTAAGTAATGCACACAGTGGGCACACCTAGCATAAGATGTAATGAAATCATGTACTATAATGTACTAACGAACATAGCATGTATATGATGTGAAAACATGAAAGCATGAAAGTAACAAGTAGGCACATGTGTTCCACCCCAAAATGTTTGGAAAACAGTAAAAGAGGGGTCTATGTACTCACCTGAGATTGCTCAGTAGTCCTTGAGTAACAACTAAACAATGCTAGAGATCGCGGATATCAAACGGCACCTAATATAGGTAACTATGTTAATTAACCGGACCTAGATTGGAAGATTGGGTAGCATTAGGGTTTGTAAACCAAACGAGTGTAGAGACTCGTGTCATTTGGTTTAACAAAGCCTACATACTAAATGAAACTTAACCTAAGTGTT
This sequence comes from Helianthus tuberosus, assembly GCA_030545235.1. Lineage (NCBI taxonomy): Eukaryota > Viridiplantae > Streptophyta > Magnoliopsida > Asterales > Asteraceae > Helianthus > Helianthus tuberosus. Next base: position 103,924,787 of record CM060431.1, on the reverse strand, counting down.
TTCGACCCATTACGACCCGTTTAGGTAGCTTATGCTACTTTAACGCGTCGTTCGCGTGAAACGCGTTCAGACCGCCTAACTAGCCCTATGACAAGTGTTATATGCCTAAACATGTTACATAATCAGTTATGTGACAAAGGTTTAGGTTACATATGCTTAATTACCAATTATACATGAAAAGGGTATTCTGGTAATTTACCTAAGGCATATAAACTACCTATCATACAACTACTCAAACGATGTGACCATAGGGTATAACCTCGGAAGGTTATTCCCTACCTATTATGGTCACCTAATGTATTTGGTCGGATCCTAATGATCGACCAAATGGGTCGGGTTCGAGGTATAAGCGATTTATTAGATCGCTTACCCTACGACCCTAGACAACGTGGTAATAAGTGGGCATAGTCCCAAGGGACTATAACCAACGTGATTACACTCACGTTGCGAAGTTCAAACGAACTTCGCATTGACCATTACTGGTCAACGCTGAAAGTCAAACAAAGTTTGACTTTCTGACTCGAAAAGCAATAAAATAAGGAAAAGAACGAAAGAATACTTACGAAGGGTCCCCGAATGCTAATCCCGATCCAAGAACTCAGGTATGAAACAATGGTTTCAACTTAGAGCTCTCAAATCAGGATTCTAGTGATTTTAGCTATGGAATGGGTTGGGTATTTATAGGAATACCCGAACCGTTAGGATCGTTTCATGTAAAACGTGCCATGATCCAAGGCGTACACTTGTCGGAACCTTATGGTGACTAAAAATGATCCTTATCTTCATGACTAGATAATTGGAAACATGTGGGTGTGGGTTAATCTGCTGAAAACAGGCTGTTAAGTACTCTGCATCTGGTCTGCAGACCCCCTACGCATCGTAGGGCAAATATGGCTACGCATCGTAGCCATACAAGTTTGGCAGAATTACAGTTTTGGTCCCTGTCATGCATTCAGCCCATTTTCGACACGTTTAAGGCCCGTTAACCCCATTTCAAAGCTCTAAAATGAAGTTAAAGTATAGGGAACTTAAAACATGCCCAAAAATATCTCGGATGTCGGTTCGTTTAGCCGTACGAACGCGATGTTCGCTTAATTACGACGGAATGCGCATAAGCGCGAAAAACGATCCAAATGACGCGACGAATGGATTTTTGGCAAGCCAAACACTAAAGCATAATATAGTCATGCTTACATAAATTTTTGGATGTCCGGATGTATTCAGAACTTAAGTTACGCGAAAAAATGCAAACTTGTGCACTTTTTGACGCTTTTAGTCCCTGAATGACACAAAAGTTTATTTTAGCATACCGAACACCTCAAAGCCTATTTCTAAGCTATGTAAAGGATATTTATGGTATGTTTAACTTATGGTCATGTTCCGGAATGTCTGTTACAGTTCAAATTGGCATACTTTCGCAGTTTGTCAACTTTAGTCCCTGTAAGCGATTTAACTTTGATTTCACCACACCAAACCTTCCAAAACTTATATCTAAGTTATGTATAGGTTATTTAAGGTATGTTAAGCCTATTTCACTATTCCGGAGTGTTCGTTGCATTAAACTGGTTATATTTACGCATCAGTGCGCGTATAACCTTCCAGAAAGCGATTTAGAGCTTGAAATCGAACAAGAATTGATATGTGTAAACGATACACATATTTTTGCAAATCCCAAGTATGAAATACAATATTTCATTGGTTTGGCATTTGTTGGATGGTCGCAGTGACACAGGTGTCACAGTCTCCCCTACTTTAGGAAATTTCGTCCCGAAATTTATTCGTAGGAGTCTATTTGTGACTTTGTGTCAAATAACCACCAGAGATATGTAAAGCATAATCCTGTCATTTCCTTAACGGATATTCTTCAGAACGAAAATGAACTGACGGAGTCATTTTCCTCAACGTGTATTCTTCAGAAGCGGAAATGAAGGAGTAAACAAACGGGGATTCATTTCCTCAACGGAAAATCTTCGGAAACGCAAAATGAACTTACGGAGTCATTTTCCTCAACGGGTGTTTCCTCAGAAATGGAAATGAAAATGATAGACAAACGGATATTCATTTCCTCAACGGACAATCTTCAGAAACGAAAATGAACAAACGGAGTCATTTTCAACGGGTGCTTCATCAGAAATGGAAATGAAAATGATAGACAAACGGATATTCATTTCCTCAACGGACAATCTTCAGAAACGAAAATGAACAACGGAGTCATTTTCAACGGGTGCTTCATCAGAAATGGAAATGAAAAGGATTTAACAACGGATATTCATTTCCTCAACGGATAATCTTCAGAAACACAAAATGAACTTACGGAGTCATTTTCAACGGGTGTTTCCTCAGAAATGGAAATGAAAATGATAGACAAACGGATATTCATTTCCTCAACGGACAATCTTCAGAAACGAAAATGAACAAACGGAGTCATTTTCAACGGTTGTTTCCTCAGAGTTGGAAATGAAAGATAAACAGATGTTCATTTCCTCAACGGATAATCTTCAGAAACGAAAATGAACAAACGGAGTCATTTTCAACGGTTGCTTCATCAGAGTTGGAAATGGAAAAATAATCAACGGATCTTCATTTCTTCAACGGATAATCTTCAGAAACGAAAATGAACAAACGGAGTCATTTTCAACGGTTGCTTCCTCAGAAAAGGAAATGAAGGAAAAATCAACGGATATTCATTTCCCTCAACGGATATTCTTTAGAACGAAAATGAATGGAAAATTCATTTCCCTCAACGGTTATTCTTCAGAATGGAAATGAAGGATAAACGGATATTCATTTCCTCAACGGATATTCTTCAGAAGCGAAAAATGAATAGCTAGTTCATTTTTCCTCAACGGATACTTCATCAGAATTGGAAATGAATTGGGTTAACTTAGATACATGATAGAACTTGCTGTGATTTCTGTGCACTAAATTCCATAATTATGTATGCATCCATAATTACGTAATTCCTTGCACAGTCCGCACAGTTCATTTTGTAATGTTGTGGGGAAGGATATCAAACTTGTGATGACGGTGACTAGACTACCACAGGGTCCTTTTAATTAGATCAACAGAGGATCTTCTTAATTAGGCCACCAAGGAGTCCTTTCAGCTATCTCATCACATGATATTCCTAACCAGATTTTTGGATCAATCTGTTTAACTAGACCACTCAGGGGTCTAATTATGGAATAGTACAGTATAATCCAAGGATCTTTACTATTACGTAAAAGCCCATTGAGGATTTAATATAGTACCTTTGGATATCCTACTATGAATTTCCTTATACAAAGATATGGAAGATTCTACGAGGATTTGGATAACAAAACTTGGATTACACCAAAATCATAAAAGGAAACACATAAGCACATAATCACATAGTTGTTTAACTTGTTATTAACTTGTTATCTTTGGACGCGGATACTTAAAGTACACCAGGAATCCAATTCGTGGATTTCATTTGGCACTTTAATCATTTCAAGAATCTATCTATGAAGATAGGATAATCTTAAAAGGAATTCGGCTTTGTCCTTATTGAATTGTGATGTACGTATTGAATCATACAAAGAATTCAATTAAGGACTCCGATGAATGATACCCATCCACAAGGATCTAATTATGAGGATAGAAAGATCCTACATGGATTTTGGAGTTTGTGTAACGAGAGTGTTCCGACACCTTGCACTAGGCGTGCTTACGTCGATACACAAGGTAGAAAGTTCATGAGGTTGAGGCGCCAGATATGCCAAGCGACATATGAAGCAGAGTTTGAAGGTTGAGCAGCAGTAGGATTTGTAACAGCTTTGCTTTGGATTACAAAGCGGCACATGTTAACCAAATGTCTCCATCGTCCACCGTGGGTACATTTGAAACAAGGTATTTGATTTGAATAATGACGATGGCATTGATTGCACCAAGGAGCAGTTCCCTTATACAGCTTCATCCCTGAGGCGAGTCATGGTGATAGCTAAGTCAACGGTCCTCTGGAGTACGACGCCTATTCGCTGGGTAATTGCAGCACCTGGTTCGGACATTGTTGTTGCGATGAAGAAGCATCTTGAAGATAACGAAAGGCATAGGAGGAAACAAGCGAAAGATAGTCAAAAGAAAATGACAAGGCATGTAGATTGTGACCATTTGTTTGTTACCAAAGGCAAACAAATGAGACAGTGACTAATCAAAGTAAGCGGGTCAATATAATGTATCGCGAAGACATGCTTGCCTATAAGTGAACACTCATCCCAAGAATTCCCAGGTAAGCACAACTGGTCTCGCGTCTGATGAGATGTATACGAAGTGCTTACCTAGACAGAAAACCCAGAATACAGGCATTCACCCTTCCAGTTTGCACGTGTTCACATTATTTAAAACCCAAAACCTTGACGAGATTTTGAAAACTCAAAGGGGTTCAAAACCTTGTAATCAATCATCCTAGAACAGATGATTAGTTTTCAAAGCGGTTTTGAAATTTATGTTCTTGTTGTGGTAGTCGCCTAAGGATAGGTGACGGTATTGTTTTATGACTAAACGCAAGTAAACTCGCGTTAGGGTCCTAGAAAAGTTATAGACTAGGTCAAAGCATTACTAATAACCTAATTCCCTATAACCATTGGCTCTGATACCATCTTTTCTGTCACACCCCGACCACGTAGAACATACAAAACGTGGCGGAAATGTCGGGGAGTGTTGTAACAGAATTAATTGTTTCAAATCCATGGCAATTGAAGTTTCGTTTTATTGATTAAAAGTGTTACAATGTCTTAACAAACAAAGAAATACAACATAATTAACTAGTCTTGCATCTTTTATTGTCACTAAAGCCCAAGTCTGCCTATGTGTATCTTGATCATCTTATGCAACAGCTCCTGAAAAACACATGTGAAAATAGGTACGTCAGCATAAAAATGCCTGTGAGATACATAGGTTTTGTGAAAATAGGTTTCATGACTTATGTTTGAGAAAATGTTTAGTCATGAACCTTGTTATTTGCTTTGTTTTGTAAATCATTTGAAAATCGATAAGATCCGATGATATGTATAAATAAGAGAATAATGTATGGTTAAATGAATAACCATTGTAAAATGAGTTTGTATAAGATAAGTTGTTTGTAAATCAATGTCTTGTGAAAATTATGTTATTTGTATAAGATGTTATATGTCTCAAACTGAAATGATTCAAATAACGCTACAATATGTAATACCATACAAACACTTATATATAGGAAGTACCAGCGGCGTATCCACCATGCTTGTATCATATTACACACGCATCGTTACTTAATCACTTAATCAAACCAAACCACCAAAGTAATGTTTAACAATTGTAGAAATGTTTATGTATAGTCAAATACGGTTCACAGATACAAACGGTTCACAGATACAGACGGTTCACGGACACAAACGGTTCACAGGTACAAACGGTTCATAGATACAAACGGTTCACAGGTACAAACGGTTCATAGATACAAACGGTTCACAGGTACAAACGATTACAACGGTTCACATAGTCAAATAGTTATAAACGGTTCAAAATGTAATATAATGTGTTCATATACTGGATGAGCATATGCAACAAAATGTAATGTAAAACAATGTACTAAGTAATGCACACAGTGGGCACACCTAGCATAAGATGTAATGAAATCATGTACTATAATGTACTAACGAACATAGCATGTATATGATGTGAAAACATGAAAGCATGAAAGTAACAAGTAGGCACATGTGTTCCACCCCAAAATGTTTGGAAAACAGTAAAAGAGGGGTCTATGTACTCACCTGAGATTGCTCAGTAGTCCTTGAGTAACAACTAAACAATGCTAGAGATCGCGGATATCAAACGGCACCTAATATAGGTAACTATGTTAATTAACCGGACCTAGATTGGAAGATTGGGTAGCATTAGGGTTTGTAAACCAAACGAGTGTAGAGACTCGTGTCATTTGGTTTAACAAAGCCTACATACTAAATGAAACTTAACCTAAGTGTTTTCGACCCATTACGACCCGTTTAGGTAGCTTATGCTACTTTAACGCGTCGTTCGCGTGAAACGCGTTCAGACCGCCTAACTAGCCCTATGACAAGTGTTATATGCCTAAACATGTTACATAATCAGTTATGTGACAAAGGTTTAGGTTACATATGCTTAATTACCAATTATACATGAAAAGGGTATTCTGGTAATTTACCTAAGGCATATAAACTACCTATCATACAACTACTCAAACGATGTGACCATAGGGTATAACCTCGGAAGGTTATTCCCTACCTATTATGGTCACCTAATGTATTTGGTCGGATCCTAATGATCGACCAAATGGGTCGGGTTCGAGGTATAAGCGATTTATTAGATCGCTTACCCTACGACCCTAGACAACGTGGTAATCAGTGGGCATAGTCCCAAGGGACTATAACCAACGTGATTACACTCACGTTGCGAAGTTCAAACGAACTTCGCATTGACCATTACTGGTCAACGCTGAAAGTCAAACAAAGTTTGACTTTCTGACTCGAAAAGCAATAAAATAAGGAAAAGAACGAAAGAATACTTACGAAGGGTCCCCGAATGCTAATCCCGATCCAAGAACTCAGGTATGAAACAATGGTTTCAACTTAGAGCTCTCAAATCAGGATTCTAGTGATTTTAGCTATGGAATGGGTTGGGTATTTATAGGAATACCCGAACCGTTAGGATCGTTTCATGTAAAACGTGCCATGATCCAAGGCGTACACTTGTCGGAACCTTATGGTGACTAAAAATGATCCTTATCTTCATGACTAGATAATTGGAAACATGTGGGTGTGGGTTAATCTGCTGAAAACAGGCTGTTAAGTACTCTGCATCTGGTCTGCAGACCCCCTACGCATCGTAGGGCAAATATGGCTACGCATCGTAGCCATACAAGTTTGGCAGAATTACAGTTTTGGTCCCTGTCATGCATTCAGCCCATTTTCGACACGTTTAAGGCCCGTTAACCCCATTTCAAAGCTCTAAAATGAAGTTAAAGTATAGGGAACTTAAAACATGCCCAAAAATATCTCGGATGTCGGTTCGTTTAGCCGTACGAACGCGATGTTCGCTTAATTACGACGGAATGCGCATAAGCGCGAAAAACGATCCAAATGACGCGACGAATGGATTTTTGGCAAGCCAAACACTAAAGAATAATATAGTCATGCTTACATAAATTTTTGGATGTCCGGATGTATTCAGAACGTAAGTTACGCGAAAAAATGCAAACTTGTGCACTTTTTGACGCTTTTAGTCCCTGAATGACACAAAAGTTTATTTTAGCATACCGAACACCTCAAAGCCTATTTCTAAGCTATGTAAAGGATATTTATGGTATGTTTAACTTATGGTCATGTTCCGGAATGTCTGTTACAGTTCAAATTGGCATACTTTCGCAGTTTGTCAACTTTAGTCCCTGTAAGCGATTTAACTTTGATTTCACCACACCAAACCTTCCAAAACTTATATCTAAGTTATGTATAGGTTATTTAAGGTATGTTAAGCCTATTTCACTATTCCGGAGTGTTCGTTGCATTAAACTGGTTATATTTACGCATCAGTGCGCGTATAACCTTCCAGAAAGCGATTTAGAGCTTGAAATCGAACAAGAATTGATATGTGTAAACGATACACATATTTTTGCAAATCCCAAGTATGAAATACAATATTTCATTGGTTTGGCATTTGTTGGATGGTCGCAGTGACACAGGTGTCACAGTCTCCCCTACTTTAGGAAATTTCGTCCCGAAATTTATTCGTAGGAGTCTATTTGTGACTTTGTGTCAAATAACCACCAGAGATATGTAAAGCATAATCCTGTCATTTCCTTAACGGATATTCTTCAGAACGAAAATGAACTGACGGAGTCATTTTCCTCAACGTGTATTCTTCAGAAGCGGAAATGAAGGAGTAAACAAACGGGGATTCATTTCCTCAACGGAAAATCTTCGGAAACGCAAAATGAACTTACGGAGTCATTTTCCTCAACGGGTGTTTCCTCAGAAATGGAAATGAAAATGATAGACAAACGGATATTCATTTCCTCAACGGACAATCTTCAGAAACGAAAATGAACAAACGGAGTCATTTTCAACGGGTGCTTCATCAGAAATGGAAATGAAAATGATAGACAAACGGATATTCATTTCCTCAACGGACAATCTTCAGAAACGAAAATGAACAACGGAGTCATTTTCAACGGGTGCTTCATCAGAAATGGAAATGAAAAGGATTTAACAACGGATATTCATTTCCTCAACGGATAATCTTCAGAAACACAAAATGAACTTACGGAGTCATTTTCAACGGGTGTTTCCTCAGAAATGGAAATGAAAATGATAGACAAACGGATATTCATTTCCTCAACGGACAATCTTCAGAAACGAAAATGAACAAACGGAGTCATTTTCAACGGTTGTTTCCTCAGAGTTGGAAATGAAAGATAAACAGATGTTCATTTCCTCAACGGATAATCTTCAGAAACGAAAATGAACAAACGGAGTCATTTTCAACGGTTGCTTCATCAGAGTTGGAAATGGAAAAATAATCAACGGATCTTCATTTCTTCAACGGATAATCTTCAGAAACGAAAATGAACAAACGGAGTCATTTTCAACGGTTGCTTCCTCAGAAAAGGAAATGAAGGAAAAATCAACGGATATTCATTTCCCTCAACGGATATTCTTTAGAACGAAAATGAATGGAAAATTCATTTCCCTCAACGGTTATTCTTCAGAATGGAAATGAAGGATAAACGGATATTCATTTCCTCAACGGATATTCTTCAGAAGCGAAAAATGAATAGCTAGTTCATTTTTCCTCAACGGATACTTCATCAGAATTGGAAATGAATTGGGTTAACTTAGATACATGATAGAACTTGCTGTGATTTCTGTGCACTAAATTCCATAATTATGTATGCATCCATAATTACGTAATTCCTTGCACAGTCCGCACAATTCATTTTGTAATGTTGTGGGGAAGGATATCAAACTTGTGATGACGGTGACTAGACTACCACAGGGTCCTTTTAATTAGATCAACAGAGGATCTTCTTAATTAGGCCACCAAGGAGTCCTTTCAGCTATCTCATCACATGATATTCCTAACCAGATTTTTGGATCAATCTGTTTAACTAGACCACTCAGGGGTCTAATTATGGAATAGTACAGTATAATCCAAGGATCTTTACTATTACGTAAAAGCCCATTGAGGATTTAATATAGTACCTTTGGATATCCTACTATGAATTTCCTTATACAAAGATATGGAAGATTCTACGAGGATTTGGATAACAAAACTTGGATTACACCAAAATCATAAAAGGAAACACATAAGCACATAATCACATAGTTGTTTAACTTGTTATTAACTTGTTATCTTTGGACGCGGATACTTAAAGTACACCAGGAATCCAATTCGTGGATTTCATTTGGCACTTTAATCATTTCAAGAATCTATCTATGAAGATAGGATAATCTTAAAAGGAATTCGGCTTTGTCCTTATTGAATTGTGATGTACGTATTGAATCATACAAAGAATTCAATTAAGGACTCCGATGAATGATACCCATCCACAAGGATCTAATTATGAGGATAGAAAGATCCTACATGGATTTTGGAGTTTGTGTAACGAGAGTGTTCCGACACCTTGCACTAGGCGTGCTTACGTCGATACACAAGGTAGAAAGTTCATGAGGTTGAGGCGCCAGATATGCCAAGCGACATATGAAGCAGAGTTTGAAGGTTGAGCAGCAGTAGGATTTGTAACAGCTTTGCTTTGGATTACAAAGCGGCACATGTTAACCAAATGTCTCCATCGTCCACCGTGGGTACATTTGAAACAAGGTATTTGATTTGAATAATGACGATGGCATTGATTGCACCAAGGAGCAGTTCCCTTATACAGCTTCATCCCTGAGGCGAGTCATGGTGATAGCTAAGTCAACGGTCCTCTGGAGTACGACGCCTATTCGCTGGGTAATTGCAGCACCTGGTTCGGACATTGTTGTTGCGATGAAGAAGCATCTTGAAGATAACGAAAGGCATAGGAGGAAACAAGCGAAAGATAGTCAAAAGAAAATGACAAGGCATGTAGATTGTGACCATTTGTTTGTTACCAAAGGCAAACAAATGAGACAGTGACTAATCAAAGTAAGCGGGTCAATATAATGTATCGCGAAGACATGCTTGCCTGTAAGTGAACACTCATCCCAAGAATTCCCAGGTAAGCACAACTGGTCTCGCGTCTGATGAGATGTATACGAAGTGCTTACCTAGACAGAAAACCCAGAATACAGGCATTCACCCTTCCAGTTTGCACGTGTTCACATTATTTAAAACCCAAAACCTTGACGAGATTTTGAAAACTCAAAGGGGTTCAAAACCTTGTAATCAATCATCCTAGAACAGATGATTAGTTTTCAAAGCGGTTTTGAAATTTATGTTCTTGTTGTGGTAGTCGCCTAAGGATAGGTGACGGTATTGTTTTATGACTAAACGCAAGTAAACTCGCGTTAGGGTCCTAGAAAAGTTATAGACTAGGTCAAAGCATTACTAATAACCTAATTCCCTATAACCATTGGCTCTGATACCATCTTTTCTGTCACACCCCGACCACGTAGAACATACAAAACGTGGCGGAAATGTCGGGGAGTGTTGTAACAGAATTAATTGTTTCAAATCCATGGCAATTGAAGTTTCGTTTTATTGATTAAAAGTGTTACAATGTCTTAACAAACAAAGAAATACAACATAATTAACTAGTCTTGCATCTTTTATTGTCACTAAAGCCCAAGTCTGCCTATGTGTATCTTGATCATCTTATGCAACAGCTCCTGAAAAACACATGTGAAAATAGGTACGTCAGCATAAAAATGCCTGTGAGATACATATGTTTTGTGAAAATAGGTTTCATGACTTATGTTTGAGAAAATGTTTAGTCATGAACCTTGTTATTTGCTTTGTTTTGTAAATCATTTGAAAATCGATAAGATCCGATGATATGTATAAATAAGAGAATAATGTATGGTTAAATGAATAACCATTGTAAAATGAGTTTGTATAAGATAAGTTGTTTGTAAATCAATGTCTTGTGAAAATTATGTTATTTGTATAAGATGTTATATGTCTCAAACTGAAATGATTCAAATAACGCTACAATATGTAATACCATACAAACACTTATATATAGGAAGTACCAGCGGCGTATCCACCATGCTTGTATCATATTACACACGCATCGTTACTTAATCACTTAATCAAACCAAACCACCAAAGTAATGTTTAACAATTGTAGAAATGTTTATGTATAGTCAAATACGGTTCACAGATACAAACGGTTCACAGATACAGACGGTTCACGGACACAAACGGTTCACAGGTACAAACGGTTCATAGATACAAACGGTTCACAGGTACAAACGGTTCATAGATACAAACGGTTCACAGGTACAAACGATTACAACGGTTCACATAGTCAAATAGTTATAAACGGTTCAAAATGTAATATAATGTGTTCATATACTGGATGAGCATATGCAACAAAATGTAATGTAAAACAATGTACTAAGTAATGCACACAGTGGGCACACCTAGCATAAGATGTAATGAAATCATGTACTATAATGTACTAACGAACATAGCATGTATATGATGTGAAAACATGAAAGCATGAAAGTAACAAGTAGGCACATGTGTTCCACCCTAAAATGTTTGGAAAACAGTAAAAGAGGGGTCTATGTACTCACCTGAGATTGCTCAGTAGTCCTTGAGTAACAACTAAACAATGCTAGAGATCGCGGATATCAAACGGCACCTAATATAGGTAACTATGTTAATTAACCGGACCTAGATTGGAAGATTGGGTAGCATTAGGGTTTGTAAACCAAACGAGTGTAGAGACTCGTGTCATTTGGTTTAACAAAGCCTACATACTAAATGAAACTTAACCTAAGTGTTTTCGACCCATTACGACCCGTTTAGGTAGCTTATGCTACTTTAACGCGTCGTTCGCGTGAAACGCGTTCAGACCGCCTAACTAGCCCTATGACAAGTGTTATATGCCTAAACATGTTACATAATCAGTTATGTGACAAAGGTTTAGGTTACATATGCTTAATTACCAATTATACATGAAAAGGGTATTCTGGTAATTTACCTAAGGCATATAAACTACCTATCATACAACTACTCAAACGATGTGACCATAGGGTATAACCTCGGAAGGTTATTCCCTACCTATTATGGTCACCTAATGTATTTGGTCGGATCCTAATGATCGACCAAATGGGTCGGGTTCGAGGTATAAGCGATTTATTAGATCGCTTACCCTACGACCCTAGACAACGTGGTAATCAGTGGGCATAGTCCCAAGGGACTATAACCAACGTGATTACACTCACGTTGCGAAGTTCAAACGAACTTCGCATTGACCATTACTGGTCAACGCTGAAAGTCAAACAAAGTTTGACTTTCTGACTCGAAAAGCAATAAAATAAGGAAAAGAACGAAAGAATACTTACGAAGGGTCCCCGAATGCTAATCCCGATCCAAGAACTCAGGTATGAAACAATGGTTTCAACTTAGAGCTCTCAAATCAGGATTCTAGTGATTTTAGCTATGGAATGGGTTGGGTATTTATAGGAATACCCGAACCGTTAGGATCGTTTCATGTAAAACGTGCCATGATCCAAGGCGTACACTTGTCGGAACCTTATGGTGACTAAAAATGATCCTTATCTTCATGACTAGATAATTGGAAACATGTGGGTGTGGGTTAATCTGCTGAAAACAGGCTGTTAAGTACTCTGCATCTGGTCTGCAGACCCCCTACGCATCGTAGGGCAAATATGGCTACGCATCGTAGCCATACAAGTTTGGCAGAATTACAATTTTGGTCCCTGTCATGCATTCAGCCCATTTTCGACACGTTTAAGGCCCGTTAACCCCATTTCAAAGCTCTAAAATGAATTTAAAGTATAGGGAACTTAAAACATGCCCAAAAATATCTCGGATGTCGGTTCGTTTAGCCGTACGAACGCGATGTTTGCTTAATTACGACGGAATGCGCATAAGCGCGAAAAACGATCCAAATGACGCGACGAATGGATTTTTGGCAAGCCAAAAACTAAAGCATAATATAGTCATGTTTACATAAATTTTTGGATGTCCGGATGTATTCAGAACGTAAGTTACGCGAAAAAATGCAAACTTGTGCACTTTTTGACGCTTTTAGTCCCTGAATGACACAAAAGTTTATTTTAGCATACCGAACACCTCAAAGCCTATTTCTAAGCTATGTAAAGGATATTTATGGTATGTTTAACTTACGGTCATGTTCCGGAATGTCTGTTACAGTTCAAATTGGCATACTTTCGCAGTTTGTCAACTTTAGTCCCTGTAAGCGATTTAACTTTGATTTCACCACACCAAACCTTCCAAAACTTATATCTAAGTTATGTATAGGTTATTTAAGGTATGTTAAGCCTATTTCACTATTCCGGAGTGTTCGTTGCATTAAACTGGTTATATTTACGCATCAGTGCGCGTATAACCTTCCAGAAAGCGATTTAGAGCTTGAAATCGAACAAGAATTGATATGTGTAAACGATACACATATTTTTGCAAATCCCAAGTATGAAATACAATATTTCATTGGTTTGGCATTTGTTTGATGGTCGCAGTGACACAGGTGTCACAAAGGAGCTCTCGGATCGGCTCGCACACACCCATTTGGAAGCTTCGTTCGTTACCACTTCACACCTTTGAACCCATATTTGAACCGGTTAGTGATTTCTTTGCAAACATATGTATATACATGATTTGAGTGTTGATTAAGTGATAAATTGCATTGTAACTATTATTCGAGTATGAAGAATGTGTTGTGTGAATTAATGGGCTCTTGATTTGCTAGGGAGGCATGCTTAGTTACAACATCTATGATGAACATGATCTCTTTAGTAATAAGTATAGATCTTTGTATGATAAATCTTATGTAAGCATGCTATTGTATTGATTGAACATACTAGAAACCGATGATAGCCTTTAGTGATGTCCGAATCATGCATTTGTTTAGAGGTTTAGGTTGTCTTGAATGAACATGCTTATAAATGATGAAATGGATGAATAAGGGTTGATTGTGATATGAATATTTGATGGACTATTTGAATATATGTTGAACATGTTATGAACATTTGAAAAATGCTTGTTTGATCCGTTTTATTTGAGTATTAGACAAGAAAACATGTTTGTATGGATAGTACACACTGTTGCATGAAATCGGAATCCCATTGGCTAGTACAAATGCTGGCAATCAGCAGATGTTCCAGTCGAGACCTCCAGTTTCGACTCGAGACCATTAAGCTACAACTCGAGATCACGGTTGCGACACAGGTTGCGAGTCGAGAACCCCTAGTCTCGACTCGAGACTACACATTACCAGCACACAAGCAGCATAACTCGAGACCACGGTTGCGGGTCCGGTTGCTACTCGAGACCGTCTAGTCTCGACTAGTACATGCATGACTCGAGACCTCCCCAGTTGCGACTCGAGAACTTGTAGGCTACAACTCGAGACCCCACAGTCTCGAATCGGGACCTCTAGTCTCGACTCGAGACCATATATACGTGCACACTGTTTTAGACTTTCATGCCATGCGAGCCCAACTATTTGGGCCGCATACTTGGACTTTGCTTATTTGCGTAGATAAGGCTATTGGATGTGTTTGTGCCCTGTTGATTAACTGAAGTATTTATACGTGTGTGCCATGATCAATACGTGTATGCAAATGTGTGTAGAAAACATACGTGCACTACCTAGATACGAACCTGACTTGTATGGTACAACTATGTTAGGACGTGGTTGACCACAATATAGCTTGATTGACCTTTCTGTGTATCTGCCGAGCAAACCAAGGTGAGTTCACACTCTCTACAAAGCACGGGATTCCCAGGGATTGGGAATTGGGGTTAAGGAATATGGATTCCTCGTCCTTTCTTGGGTAGGACAGCATCGGTTCAGGAATATAATTCCTCGTCCTCATGGACAGATAACTCGTACTAGACCAAAACTCTATCATGAAGTCCTTCCTTTTTATATCGACTTAATCGCCGGGCCAATGGCGAGCGGGTCATTAGTTAGATAGCGCTATTTAGGTTTGACAAACCTCACACCGTGCCGCAGAGGACGGGCGTGAACTAATGGATCTGGGCACGTCAATGATGATAGACATTGACAGTTCAGGGCACATAAACATGACTACAGTCAGCAGTCGATATGGTAACGAGTCTAGTGTATACATGGGGTAGCCCCCACGGCCGAAATGCTAGATAACTAACAAGGGGTAGCCCCCACGGCTGGATTGCCAGAGTAACCGGGAATAAACAAGTCACGTTTTTCAACTATGGGGTAACCCCCACGGCAGGATGCCAGATAAAGGAAACTGTTTTCGAAACAACTTAAAACGAACACCCAACTGTGAACTCACTCAACTTGTTGTTGACTCGTTACTACATGCTTTGCAGGTCAATAGGTACTTAGCTGGAGCTTGCATGGAAGAGAGTCGTTGTGGGACATGGACAGATGTGTGCCATGTTAAACTTTGAAACAATTAAACTTATGTTTTGGTTTTAAACGTTATGCTTCCGCTTGCAACTTAAACTATGTTTGTTTGGACACCAAATTGTATTGGTTGGATTTTTGTAATCACTTACATGCTTGTTCAATATGATTGGTGGCTGGATCCTGGTCAGTCACGCCTCCAAGAGGTGGTATTCCGCAGGCGGATTTTGGGGGTGTGATAGATTGGTATCAGAGCCATTGGTTATAGTGAACTTGGTTTTAATAAGGGGAAAAAGTTTTATTAAAATCAGACGATAACCTGTACAGTGCTCTACGATCCACAACGACGCTTCACTCCACATGCAAGGCTCGACATTCTAGGTGATATGATCTATGTATATATTGCCTACTTGTTAGTTACATAGTACATTGCTCATGGTATGCTTGGTTAGTACAACTACTGATTGCTTGAACACGTGTATGCTTACTCTCTTCTGTCATCATATTTTCGCGAACCCCTCTCACTCACGTTCCTCTTGATATGAAGATCATGTCTGGACGCATTAACATGACACAAGCCCAGTTGACGGCTCTGATTAACGAACAAGTTGCTGCGGCACTTGCAGCTGCACACGCAGGAGGTATATCCTGCAGTCCAAACTCATTCCAGGATCTTTAAATCCTACTCTCGTGAACCAACCTCTGTGTTAAACTCTGTCTTTTCTTTTACCCACAATGGGTCAACATGCTTAGCCACCTGTGTGCACCTTTAAAACTTTTATGGACTGCCGACCAACTACTTTTAGCGGCACTGAAGGAGCCGTAGGTCTCCTCCATTGGTTTGAGAAGCTCGAGTCAGTTTTCGAAATGTGTGAATGCCCTGAGGCGCGCAGGGTGAAGTATGCTACCGGTACTCTCGAGGGTTTAGCCCTCACATGGTGGAACGCTCAGGTCCAAATGCTGGGGTTGGTTGCTGCCAACGCCACCCCATGGGAAAATTTTAAAGAGATGATCAAGGAGGAATACTGCAGTCGGGATGACATTCATAAGCTGGAAGTCGAGTTCTTCAACCTCAAGATGACGGGGTCAGAAATTGAGGCGTATACTAAGAGATCGAATGAGCTTGCATTATTGTGTCCTACTATGGTGGACCCTCCAATTAAGTGAATTGAACTTTTTCTCAAGGGCTTAGTGCCAGAAATCCAAAGTCATGTGACTTCAGCTAACCTCGCCACCATCCAGCAAGTTGTTCAATTGGCTCACCGTCTCACGGATCAGGCGGTGGAGCAGAACAGGTTACCAAAGCGCATAGTTGCTGCAACTGCTTCATACGTCTCTGGCGACAACAAACGGAAATGGGATGGAGCTTCAAGTAAGGGTTCGACTTCTGTTCAGTCTCAGTCTCAGCAGAGAAAGACTGAAGACTACAAGAGCCCTAGTCAGCAATCATCTGGTGGTCAAAATCATGGTGGGTACAAAGGGAATCACCCCAAATGCAATCGCTGCAGCCTACACCACAGCGGGCCATGCACCAGGGGTAACTGTCATCGGTGCAACAAGCCAGGTCACGCAGCAAAGGATTGCAGGAGCTTATATCCCGCCAATCAGAATCGTCAGCAAGCTCAACAGAACCAACGCCAGCAGCAGCAGCAAGGTGATAACAAAGGGTGCTTTCAGTGTGGAGCTGAAGGCCATTTCAAGAGGGATTGCCCCCAACTGAACAGGAACCAGAACAACAACAACAATAACAACAATCAGGGGAATGGTAACAATGGGAACAACAACAACAATGGCGCCAGGGGGCGGGCGTTCGTGATTGGTCAAGGTGAAGCAAGGAATGACCCCAACGTTGTGGCGGGTAAGTTCCTTCTCGATGACTTTTATGTTACAGTTTTATTTGATTCGGGTGCCGATACTAGCTACATGTCACTAGAGGTTAGTCGAATGCTTAAGCGTATTCCAACACCCTTGAACAACAAGCATACTGTAGAGTTAGCAAATGGTAAGAGTTTAGAGGCCACTCACGTAGTCCAGGGTTGTAAACTTGTTCTTGCTAACCAGACCTTCTGTATCGACCTTATTCCTATCGTCTTGGGTAGTTTCGACGTTGTCATTGGGATGGATTGGTTATCCCAACACCGAGCAGAGATTCTTTGCAACGAGAAGATTGTTCGTATTCCTAGTTCCGGTAATGAACCTCTCATGATTCGTGGCGACAACAGGGGTGCTGTCGAGAACATCATCTCTTTCCTTAAGGCCCAGAAGTGTTTGAGAAAGGGGCACACCGCTATTTTGGCTCTCGTTATTGACACCTCGGAGAAAGAAAAGAAGATAGAAGATTTTCCAGTTGTACGCGACTATCCTGAGGTATTTCCTGAGGAATTACCCTGCCTTCCGCCTCATCGCCAGGTCGAGTTTCA
This sequence comes from Helianthus tuberosus, assembly GCA_030545235.1. Taxonomy (NCBI): domain Eukaryota; kingdom Viridiplantae; phylum Streptophyta; class Magnoliopsida; order Asterales; family Asteraceae; genus Helianthus; species Helianthus tuberosus. The sequence continues at coordinate 103,906,802 of CM060431.1, read as the reverse complement.
GATTGAACTAGCTCCTGGGGCTGCGCCTATAGCTCATGCACCTTATCGTTTAGCTCCATCAGAGTTGGAAGAACTCTCTACGCAACTGCAAGAACTCTTGGATAAGAGTTTTATCCATCCTAGCTCATCGCCTTGGGGAGCTCCAGTGCTATTTGTGAAGAAGAAAGACGGTACCTTCAGAATGTGCATCGACTACCGTGAACTCAACAAAGTGACGGTGAAGAACCGCTATCCCCTTCCACGTATTGACGACTTGTTCGACCAGTTGCAGGGGTCGAGCTACTATTCAAAGATTGATTTGAGATCGGGATATCACCAGCTGAGAGTTCGAGAAGAGGACGTCTCCAAGACAGCTTTTAGAACGCGTTATGGACACTATGAGTTTTTGGTCATGCCTTTTGGGCTGACAAACGCACCTGCGATCTTCATGGACTTAATGAATCGAGTGTGCAAGCCTTACCTAGACAAGTTCGTTATAGTCTTCATCGACGACATCCTGATCTATTCCAAGAGTCAGAAGGAACACGAGCAACATCTACGACTTATTTTGGAACTCATTCGAACAGAACAGCTTTACGCAAAGTTTTCAAAATGCGACTTTTGGCTTCGTGAAGTCCATTTCCTAGGCCATGTGGTGAACAAGGATGGGATTCACGTTGATCCATCCAAGGTAGACTCGATTAAGAACAGGCCTGCACCTCGTACACCAACGGAAATTCGCCAATTCTTGGGTTTGGCAGGTTACTACAGGAGATTCATTAAGGATTTTTCCAAGATTGCACAGCCTCTCACCTCACTAACGCAGAAAGGCGTTGTTTATCGATGGGGAAATGCACAGGAGTTAGCATTTCAGCATTTAAAGGATAGACTTTGCAGCGCACCTATCCTTTCCTTGCCAGAGGGCACAGACGACTTCGTGGTCTACTGCGACGCATCAATTCAGGGTCTTGGTTGTGTACTGATGCAACGGGATAAGGTCATAGCCTACGCCTCACGCCAACTTAAAGTTCATGAAAAGAACTACACTATACATGATTTAGAGCTGGGAGTTGTTGTTTTTGCACTTAAGATATGGAGACATTACCTATACGGTACCAAGTGCACCATTTACACCGATCACAGGAGTCTCGAGAACATCTTCAAACAGAAGGAGCTAAACATGCGTCAACGACGATGGGTCGAGTTATTAAACGATTACGAATGTGCAATCAAGTATCATCCTGGCAAAGCCAATGTTGTGGCTGATGCCCTTAGCCGAAAGGACACTGTGCCTAAGCGCATACGAGCCTTGCAGCTCACTATACATTCTAGTCTTCCTTCTCAAATACGAGACGCTCAGATAGAGGCATTGAAACCAGAAAACGTCAGGGCTGAAGCCCTACGCGGCTTAAGGCAACGATTAGAACAAAAGGAAGACGGTGCATACTACGTAACGGGACGCATTTGGGTCCCACTCTATGGCAACTTACGAGAGCTTGTGATGGATGAAGCACACAAGTCTCGCTACTCGGTACATCCTGGTTCGGATAAGATGTACCACGATATCAAAACTACGTATTGGTGGCCTAGCATGAAGGCCCATATAGCAACTTACGTCAGCAAATGTTTGACTTGTGCGAGAGTCAAGACGGAATACCAGAAACCCTCAGGCCTACTCCAACAACCAGAGATACCACAATGGAAATGGGAACAAATTTCCATGGATTTCGTTACTGGCCTGCCTAGATCCCAACGGGGGAACGATACTATTTGGGTGATCGTGGATCGACTCACAAAATCTGCACACTTCCTGGCTATCAAGGAAACGGATAAGTTCTCCACTCTAGCAGACGTATACCTTAAGGAAGTTGTCTCGAGGCACGGGGTGCCCACCTCCATTATCTCGGATCGAGATGCACGTTTTACTTCAGAACTGTGGCAAGCAATGCACAAATCCTTTGGCTCGCGTTTAGACATGAGCACAGCGTATCACCCTCAGACGGACGGACAGTCTGAGCGCACCATTCAAACCTTGGAAGACATGCTTCGTGCATGTGTAATCGACTTTGGCAACAGCTGGGAAAAGCATCTGCCACTTGTGGAATTCTCGTACAATAACAGCTACCACACCAGCATTAAAGCTGCTCCGTTTGAGGCATTATACGGGCGTAAATGCCGGTCACCTCTTTGTTGGGCAGAGGTGGGGGATAGTCAGATCACTGGTCCAGAACTTGTGGTAGACACAACCGAACAAATTGCTCAAATACGACAACGCATGGCGGCAGCTCGTGACCGTCAGAAAAGCTACGCCGATAAGGACAGGAAACCACTTGAGCTCCAGGTTGGGGAGCGGGTACTACTCAAAGTTTCACCCTGGAAGGGTGTGGTTCGTTTTGGCAAACGAGGCAAACTTAACCCACGATACGTCGGACCTTTTGAAATCATCGAAAAAAATAGGCAAGGTGGCCTACAGACTGAACTTACCAGCAGAACTCAGTGCAGTTCACAACGTTTTCCATGTGTCGAATCTGAAGAAGTGTCTGTCAGATGAGACCCTCGTAGTTCCTTTGAAGGAACTCACCATCGACGAGCAGTTACGATTCGTCGAGGAACCAGTTGAAATCACGGACCGGGATGTTAAGGTCCTCTAGAACACTAGAATACCTCTCGTTCGAGTTCGTTGGAACTCACGTCGCGGCCCAGAGTTAACCTGGGAGCGCGAAGATCAGATGAAACAAAAGTATCCCCAACTATTCGCAAACGGTACAACCACTACAGAGGCCGAAGCTACGGAATTTCAGGACGAAATTCCAGATCAACGGGTGGAGGATGTGACACCCCAGGAAAACCAGTGAAAACCATACAACTTAACTAGCTTCCTCAGTGAGTACTTACAAAATTTCGGGACGAAATTTCTTTCAACTTGGGGATAATGTGACAACTCGTAATTTAGAACCCGTCATTGTACCTTGATGTAATATGCTGGAACGTTATGTGTTATATATTAGCAAATGAAAGTTAGTGATTATCTGAATGTGCTATGTGTTATTTATGTGTATGTATAAAGTATAGATTATACAAGTGCGTATGTAGTGAACCGGAACCAAAACACAAGAACCCAACTCGAGACCACTCGGTCTCAAGAGAATAGTGCAACTGTTGGGCCGGTTGGGCCATGCACTCCCTTTAAGCCATCCGAAATCCACTTAGAGTGCACCCCCTTGTATAAAACCCAAAACCTACCCTCACTCTCACACACACACTCTCCTCCACACACTCTCTCTCTAGAAAACCTTAAACCCTAGAGGTCAAGCATCACCTCTCCTCTCCTTCTTCTCGGATTCAACCGGCGACCACAAGGAGCTCTCGGATCGGCTCGCACACACCCATTTGGAAGCTTCGTTCGTTACCACTTCACACCTTTGAACCCATATTTGAACCGGTTAGTGATTTCTTTGCAAACATATGTATATACATGATTTGAGTGTTGATTAAGTGATAAATTGCATTGTAACTATTATTCGAGTATGAAGAATGTGTTGTGTGAATTAATGGGTTCTTGATTTGCTAGGGAGGCATGCTTAGTTACAACATCTATGATGAACATGATCTCTTTAGTAATAAGTATAGATCTTTGTATGATAAATCTTATGTAAGCATGCTATTGTATTGATTGAACATACTAGAAACCGATGATAGCCTTTAGTGATGTCCGAATCATGCATTTGTTTAGAGGTTTAGGTTGTCTTGAATGAACATGCTTATAAATGATGAAATGGATGAATAAGGGTTGATTGTGATATGAATATTTGATGGACTATTTGAATTGTTGGTGCATGTTTGTGACAACAGCTTAGATTTGGTCTTTGGATATCTTGTAATTAGTTAAACGATAAACAGTTAGCGGGTTTAGCTTTGTATTAGTGAGTTAATAGAGTTTGGGCTAAACAAAACCCACATTGGGTGATGGGGGACGAAATGGGCCTAGCCCATGTAGGAACCCATGCCTAAAGTTGCAACCTTGTGTTATATAAACAAGGTTAGGCTTTAGGGTTTAGGTTAATAAGCCAAAACAGTTTGTGAGAGGGATTTCGTGAGAGCTTTAGGGTTTGGACGAAATTCAGAGAGTTAGGGTTTTAATTGATTGTAATTCAGTTTGATTGATAATCAATAGAAAACCCGGATTGAAAGTGTCTTGCTGTTCCTACACGTTTTCTGCTTATTCTGATCAAGAGGATTCCGCACTCTTGATCGGATTGACAATTCTGTGAAGATCCATACACATCAAGGGGACCTACAATTGGTATTAGAGCGTTAGGCTCTTGGAGGCTCGGTTCAGAATTGCAGACTGCAGATTCGGGTGGAAGACTGAGAAATTTCGAAAATTTTGAAACCTGAAAACTAGGGTTTTGAAATTTTGTGGGTTTGATAATTTTCGAAATTTTTGTTTAATCATATTTGGCTGTTTGATCTTCTGCTTTGATTGTTGATTGGTTTGCAGGTTTTAGGGTTTCTAGGATGAATTTTTGGCTAAAAAAACTTGAAGATTTGAAAACTGTTTTCGTGTTCTTCATCAAGTTCATCAAAAGTTTGTCAAAAGTTTGCTGATTTGCTTGTTTGATTTTGCAGGAAGTTGTTACGAAATCTTGGAAAAATCTGCTGAATTAGGAAAATATTTGATCAGATCCTGCGAATTTGGATATCAGCGAATTTGTGACTTGAAATCTTGGTGGACAGCGAAATTGTTTGACCCGGCGAATTTGAAATCCAAAGGCGACTTTGGTAACCGTATAATTTTCCTCAGCGAAATTATTACGGTTCACGACGAATTTACTGGCCGTCGTAACAGCGAAATTAGACCAGCGAATTTGTCTAGCGAAGTTGAACAGCGAATTTGACCTGCGAACTTGTGAACTTAATCAGCGAAATAACGTTGAACTGATCAGCGAAATTAAGTGACTTACCAGCGAAATTAACAGCATATTTAAAAGGTGGAAGATTTTTTGGCAAGCGTAAGGAAAAATTAACGTTTTCGTGAATAGAAAGTGATCCGTAGCTCGTTTGACTAAACCATCTGCACCGTTGCATTCCTCGTATTTTTAGGGAAAAAAAAAAGACTCTGGAAAATCCCGAATTCGGTTTTCGACATTATATATCATTGGATTTGTCTTTTCGAGACGATTCTAACGGTGTAATTTGGTAACCACTGTTTTCGGAGATATTTTGTACGGTTTTCTCAGTCTGCAACGTTTAAAATGTCGAACATGTCTACTTTGAATGAGTTGTTGAAGATGGAGCATGAGGTTGGCACTACCAACAAACCACCAAAGATGATGAAGGTGGAGAACTATTTGACGTGGAAGGATCGTTTTCAATCCTTTATTGAATATCAGGATACTCGCATGTGGATATGCATTAAAGATGGGTACACAAACCCTACACATGACTTTGAGGGCAGACCACGTAGAACTGCCTATGTGAACATGGAAGATGCTGATAAGAAGATGTATGAGGCTGAAAAGAGAGCCTTGGCTGCAATCAAAATGTCTTTACCTGATAGCATCAAGCATACTTTCAAGAAGTACACAAACTCAAAGGATATGTGGGATGCATTAGAGAAAAGATATGCTGGAAATGAAGATGTTAAGAAAAACAAAGTTGATCTACTGAAGAAGCAGTTTGTTGTTTTCAAGTTCATGAAACATGAGTCACTTGAGGACATCATCACTCGATACTACCATCTGATGTCGGAAATGGATAATTATGAGATAGAGTGCTATACTGACGTTGAAAAGAATGACAAGCTGCTCGATGCCTTACCTACCAAGTGGGATATCTACACTCTCATGATCAAGGGAGAAGCAGATTATGAGACAAAGGAGCTGGAAGAAGTAGTTTGTGACAACTGGCACAAACCGGTAATTTCCGTACACATTAATTATTGCTTAATGACTGCAATTATGAGTTTAATTGTCAGCAATGTCTGAACACATGATTAAACAAGTGAATTCATGCACGTTGTATACTACAAAATATTGCTTTATGCATAAACGAGAGCGTTGCGTCAGAATAATAGTAAACTCACCGGTAAGACACACTGTGTCGACTGAACTGCAGAAAGCAGTCAGACGTTAAAATTGAGGCCTAGGTGTAGGTCCGACGACAAGAATGCATTAAAACCCAAGAGTACATACAAGGGTTAATATATATACAATTCGGAAGCAAAAATAAGCACTAAAAAGCACCCGAAACGCACTTTAAGTGCAGAATTTACACAATTCAGCAATATATCAGCATTTAGACATATAAATATTATGCAGAAATGTCGTTTTATTATCCAGAATATTTCCCTAAGTGTTGGGAATTGAAAGAGTACATGAAAGGTACTTAAAAGACACTAAAAAGTGTGATTTAGCACTTTAACGAATCGGTATGTAACCGAACAACCGGACTATACCCGGAATATGAAAATATTATTATTTTCACTATCTAGATTTTTCTGAGCCAGTTAGGGTCCCCGTATACCCTAACACCCGTCATAACACGCTACACATTAGTAACGGGGTTAAACACTTAACTTAACTTAGTTTAATCTAACTAATACTTAAAGATTAGTTACAAACTAACCAAACCGCCCCCCCCCCCCCCATTGTAATCGGTCCTAACTAGAAGGGGACAACCCTTGAATTCTTTTTATTACTTTAATCCCTTGCCTAATATCTAGGAGGCACAAGATCTATTGGTTAATAACACTAGAAATTGTCTATAAGTTAACCCCTAAACACATATGATCATTTATCACCTAAAACTCACCAAACACACTCTCCTCTCTCCCTCTAAAGCTTACGTCCAGCCATCCCCATTCCATCCATCACATTTTCGAGTTGGTCTTGCAACTTCCAACCATCTACAAGCTTCAAGGGTCGCGTATTAGGAGCTCTTGTGCACTCGGAACGCGAAGGACCTCCACCGTTAGCTTTTATCCACGCGTTTTTCATCAAAGATCTTCCCTAGCCTTGAGCTAGAGGTATAATGTTTAAAACTCACTTTTGAACTTGTCTAAAGTGGTTAAAAGGATTTTCGTCGGTTAAATATCGATAACATACTTTTTGAAGTATAAAAGTCTAGTAAAAACACTAAAATGGTGGTTAATAGCTCATGTGTTGTGTAAAAGTTGTAGTACTTGAAATATGTGATTATTTAGACCCGATCTATGTTGTGGTAGCTCGGATCACCGTTTAACCCGGTTTGGTAAGATCATGGATCTTAACATAAAGCTATTTTAGAAGTAACAAGGGTTAAAAGGTGAAACCCTACCACACATAAACCATGAACTTGTGTAAAAATGTTTTAACTTGTACAATGGAGTTTAAAACTAGCAGATCTACGTATCTGCAAGTGGTATTTTTGAAGAACCACACTTTAAAGAAATCACATGTTCTAAACCGGGTCTTACACAAACAAAAGTGGTTTTTATGAACAAACAAGTGTGTGGATGCTTGTGTAACAAAGGTTTTAACAAAGAAATAATTTTCGTAAGAACCGACTAGAAGTTGTAAAACTTCATATTCTTTAAAAATAAAGTTTTTAAGAAATTAAACTTATTTTTAAAGATAACAAGACTTACTAAATGTGCTAGTAAGTTACTACACATTTTTGTAAATATGCAAGTTCATGAAATTAGTGATTATTGTTGACGATTATTATTAATAATTGTTGTTGCTGATTGTTGATGATTGATGATGATTTAAAAGAAAATAAACACACGTTTTGAAAACGTGGGAAACCTCCATTTTTAGGGGAAACTCTGTCAAAATTTTTTATAAATTTTGACACTTAGAAAAATATAAGTTTTTGGGAAACTTATTCCCTAAAAATGTGTTTAAAAGTATTACTAAGGTTTCCCTAATTTTTGATGATAAGAAATGGTGATTTCTTGAAGAATAAAAATGGATATTATGTATATATATTTTTTTGAGAGAAAAATATATATTATTTTATCACCAATTTTTGTGCTAAGTGTATATAGTATGTGTTATACGTGCTAGTGTATTAAGACTTAAAAATACACTAATTACTCTTGAAGAGTAGAAATATAAAAATACACATACAACATACAAGATACACAATTCGGGTGCAAAGTGCAAAACACAAAAGACTTATATTTATTTTTGGAGAAAATAATATAAGTACGATACGTAGTTAAAAATATAGAATATTTTTAACACAAGAAAATATACACAAAAGAGAGTGACTGTACTTGTGCGACGCAAGTCTAGTGACTAACGATAAGAAAACGCGTATAGGTTACGACGTTAAGTAAGCAAATCCGGTGGAGTTTACGACGCTAGGAACGCAAAGTTGTGAGTTCATGCTCCCCCTTTTCTCTTAACTGTTTTCAGTTTTATAACTTCGGGGGTGAAATACATGTTACGTGGTATAATAAACGAGAATTGATACTGGGTATAATAAACAAAAATTGATACTTGATATAATAAACGAGAATTGATACTTGGTGTAATAAACGAGAATTGGTACTTGGTATCATAAACGAGAAATAGTGTCACGAATAGGGTACCATAAGCACCATTAATCGTGTACATACTTAGACCGCAGAACAAAAGGTTAGATCTAACGGGTACTCGGGCAGCCCCACTCTTGGTGACCACTAGTACCGAAGAGTGTTTTTGTGTCTCCGTCGTGAATCGACAACTAGAAAAATGCCTATGGTTTGGTGACTTCCTATGTTGTGCCACACGTTAATGGCCTTGCAACCCATTAACTAAACAAGAATACTTTATTTGGTTTACACCACAAGAATACTTTATTTACACAAGAATACATTATTTGGTTTATACCACAAGAATACTTTATTTGGTTTACACCACAAGAATACTTTATTTACACAAGAATACATTATTTGGTTTATACCACAAGAATACTTTATTTGGTTTACACCACAAGAATACTTTATTTACACAAGAATACATTATTTGGTTTATACCACAAGAATACTTTATTCGGTTTACACTACAAGAATACTTTATTTTCACAAGATACTCGTTATGTTTTCATACAAAGTATACAAACGTGTTCAACACAAAACTGCATGAATTCACACCAACTTTATGTTGACGTTTTTCCAAAAACTCACATGTATTTCAGGTAACTAGGATGGATGTGCGCGTGGTCTTGCTTATGCTCGTGGATGTCGCTTGTGTTTAACTTTAAATAAAGTTGTAAACTTTTGAGACAATGTCTTTATGCTGTCTAGCGATGTAAACGCTAACGTATGTTTTCAAATTATGGTATTTGAATGTTATTTTACGAGCATGTAGCATGTTTACTCTTCGTATGCAATGAGAACCTTTCATGATCACACCTCGTGCTTCCGCCGCAGAAAGGGGTGTGACAGATTGGTATCAGAGCTGCGATTGTAGTGAACCAGGATTCCTTCTCGAGTCTAGTCTACAATCTCTAGGATCCATTCACGAAAACAATTTTCAAAGAGTTTTCATTGCATAAAACGTCCCGCGACATCCACTGCCTGAAACTGTATACATGAGTCTAGAAAAGACACTACGAGACTTAGAGTGCACTTGAGTAGCACTTGTCCTTGACTAGAAATTACATGCAATTATGTGAGCTAGAAGTAGAATGTCACAAGTATATGTGACTTTATCTGAAAGCGATGGCCCATCTGAAGGAAGAAAATACGAGGACGAAACGAACTGTGCGGACTGTGCAAGGGGTTACGTAATTATGGATGCATACATAATTATGGGATTCAGTGCACAGAAACCACAGCAAGTCTTGTCACGTATAGATTCCTTCAGTGCAAGCCTACCAAGTACTCTGCTAGAGTAATAATTGTTTGATGTCACTTATGTGGTATATATACCTGTGAATATATATGATACTACAGTCTAGTGTGACGATATCAAACAAATGCCTAACCCTGCTGTGTTATGTTCTGTCAGAACATGGCACCCAGGAAAGCTGTGAATGCTCGCAATGACGAACAACCTCCTCCTCCCCCACTGCCAAGAATTGCCGAAGAGCTGGAGGCTCTACTGGAAGAAAGGATCTCCGCTGCTATCGCCCAGTACGAGGCAAACCGTACTCAAGACAGTGGAGGACCAAGCAACGCTAGACGTAATAGGAATGGAGATTCATCTGGAGACAGCGTAGTGCGAAGCTGCACTTTTCAGCAGTTCCTCGACTGCAAGCCGATGAAATATGACGGCACAGGAGGTGCAGTAGCATTTGTACGCTGGACGGAGAAGACTGAAACTACTTTCCGCTTGAGCAAGTGTGCTGCGGATCAGCAAGTCACTTTTGCTACTGGATTGCTCGTCGAGGAAGCTCTGACTTGGTGGAATTTGCAAGCCCAAACCCTGCTCGATAATGCCGCTTATGGCTTAACTTGGGAGGAACTGAAGGAGAGAATGAGAGAGAAGTACTGCTCTCGTGCTGAACTCCAAAGACTGGAGACGGAGTTCTGGCACCTGACCATGGAAGGTGCTGACATAAGTGGTTACACTCGAAGGTTCCACGATCTGTCTAGAGTACTTCCCTACATGGTGACTCCCGAATTTAAGCGTGTTGAACGCTACATTTGGGGACTGGCCTCAGAGTTTCGTGGCATGGTGACGTCTGCCAAACCACAAACAATCACCGAGGCTGTAACTCTGGCTGTCAGCCTGACCAAAGATTGTGTTCGTAAGAAGAAGTTATCGTTGAACCCAACAGAGAAGACCGAGACACATGATGAGTCGTCCGGTGACAAGAAGAGAAAGCGTTCGAATCTGAGTCAAGCGACTCGCAACAACAAAGATTTCAACAAAAAGCATGAGGCTAACCCGTCTCAGGAGGCGAAGACCCTTTCAACCAAGGCATACCAAGGCTCCATGCCTGAATGCCAAAAATGTAAGTTTCATCATAAAGGAGCTTGTCGCATTCCAAGGTGCGACAAATGTGGTAGATTGGGTCACCAAGCAGAAAACTGTTGGGGAAACGGAAGGAATGGGAATGAGAATGGCAATGGTAACCGGAATAGCCGTGGAGCTGGGCAAAGCCAAGGATGCTTTGGTTGTGGAGGCATGGATCATTTCAAGAAAAATTGCCCAAGGGGAAACAATGCTCAGACCCGAGCATTTGTAATTAGAGCAAGGGACGCACGCAAGGACCCTAATGTGGCCAACGGTACGTTCCTCATTAACAATCACATTGCATCCATATTATTCGACACTGGCACCGATTATAGTTTCATGTCTGTGGAATTTAAACGCATACTCGGAATAGAATCTAGTAGATTAGAAATTCCTTATTCCATAGAACTAGCCAATGGTAAACTTGTTGAATCAGGCGAAGTTGTTAGAGGCTGCACACTAGAACTTGGTGAACGAAATTTTAGCATCGACCTCTTACCTATTCAATTGGGTAGCTTCGATGTAGTGGTCGGAATGGACTGGTTGTCCAAGAACAAAGCTGAAGTTATTGGTCATGAGAAAATCATTCGCATCCCTTTAGCGAATGATGAAACTCTCATCGCGCATGGAGAAAAACGAGACGCGCCTCTTCGAATCATCAGCTATATGAAGGCACAGAAGTGCTTGAGGAAAGGATGTGTCGCTTTCCTAGCACACGTTATAGACAAGAAGGCTGTGGAGCCAAAACTCGAAGACATTCCTGTGGTGAATGAATTTCCTGATGTTTTTCCCGAAGATCTGCCAGGATTACCTCCGCAACGACAAGTCGAATTCCGTATAGACTTGGTTCTAGGAGCTGCTCCTGTAGCCAAGGCACCCTATCGACTTGCTCCATCCGAAATGCAAGAATTATCTACACAACTCCAGGAGTTGTTGGATAAAGGATTCATAAGGCCAAGCTTCTCACCTTGGGGAGCTCCAGTATTGTTCGTGAAGAAGAAGGATGGAACACTGCGGATGTGTATCGATTACAAGGGAACTAAACAAGCTCACTATCAAGAATCGGTATCCACTACCGAGGATTGATGACTTATTTGATCAACTGCAAGGATCAAGCTACTATTCCAAGATCGACCTTCGATCTGGATATCATCAGCTGAAAATCCAAGAGGAAAGCGTACCAAAGACTGCATTCAGAACGCGATATGGGCACTACGAATTTCTGGTGATGCCGTTTGGGCTGACGAATGCACCAGCGGTCTTTATGGATCTAATGAACCGCGTATGCAAACCATATCTCGATAAATTCGTGATTGTATTTATCGATGATATCCTGATTTACTCGCGAACGAAAGAAGAACATGAGCAACATCTCAGAACCATCTTGGAGCTACTGAAGAAAGAGAAACTTTATGCAAAGTTCTCGAAATGCGAATTCTGGATTCGCGAAGTACAATTTCTTGGTCACGTGGTGAATGAAAAGGGCATTCATGTAGACCCGTCCAAGATGGAAGCAATAAAGAATTGGGAAGCTCCCAAGACCCCAACTGAAGTTCGTCAATTTTTGGGCTTAGCGGGCTACTATCGGCGATTCATTGAGAATTTCTCGAAGATAGCCCAACCGCTAACGACCCTGACTCAGAAAGACAAGAAGTACGACTGGGGTCACAAACAAGAAGAAGCCTTTCAGCTACTTAAGAACAAGCTCTGCGATGCACCGATACTATCGTTACCCGAAGGCACTAAAGACTTCGTGGTATACTGCGACGCCTCACGACAAGGCTTGGGTTGCGTGCTCATGCAACGCCAAAAGGTCATCGCTTACGCTTCAAGACAACTGAAGGTTCATGAAAGAAATTATACCACTCACGACCTAGAGTTGGGCGCAGTGGTATTCGCCTTGAAGATTTGGCGACATTATCTATATGGTACTCGATGTACAATCTTCACAGATCACAAAAGCTTACAACACATATTTGATCAGAAGGAATTGAATATGCGCCAGCGACGTTGGGTCGAGCTGCTAAATGATTATGACTGTGAGATTAAGTACCATCCTGGAAAGGCGAACGTTGTAGCGGACGCGTTGAGCCGAAAAGAAAGGGTTAAGACCCTAAGGGTTCGAGCGTTAGAAATGACCATTCGAACGAACCTCACTGCACGCATTCGAGATGCACAACAAGAAGCTCTTAAAGAAGAGAACCGTAAAGCTGAATACCTACGGGGTATGCTGAAATACATGGTGCCAAACAAAGAGGGAGCCTTATACTTCAAAAAGCGTATTTGGGTTCCACTCTGTGGTGGCATACGTGAGGTCATCCTTAATGAAGCCCACAAATCGAGATATTCGATCCATCCAGGATCGGACAAGATGTACCAAGACTTGAAAGAGTACTATTGGTGGCCGAGACTCAAAAGCGACGTTGCTGTCTATGTTGGAAAATGCCTAACCTGTGCGAAGGTTAAGGCCGAATATCAGAAACCGTCCGGCCTACTACAACAACCAGAGATTCCCGTGTGGAAGTGGGAACAAATCTCGATGGACTTCATAACGAAATTACCCAGGACCCCGAGAGGGCACGATATGATATGGGTAATAGTTGATCGATTGACGAAGTCTGCGCATTTCCTACCAATCCGAGAGAAGGATAGCACTGGAAAGCTTGCAGAAATATACTTAAGAGAAATTGTGGCACGTCATGGAGTGCCAATCTCAATCATTTCAGACAGAGATGGACGCTTTGTCTCAAGAATCTGGCAATCATTTCAGGAAGCCTTTGGATCTCAGTTAGATCTAAGCACGGCATTCCATCCACAAACAGACGGCCAGAGCGAACGAACTATACAAACGTTAGAAGATATGCTTCGCGCATGTGTCATGGACCTAGGCGGCAGCTGGGATACTCACCTACCTTTAGTTGAGTTTTCCTACAATAACAGTTATCATACAAGCATAAAATCCGCGCCGTTCGAAGCTCTGTATGGCCGCAAATGCCGATCGCCCTTATGTTGGGCAGATGCCGGAGATAAACGTATGGTTGGCCCTGAACTTGTACAAGAGACAACCGATAAGATTGCGCAGATCCGAGAGCGCATTAGGGCGGCTCGAGAGCGACAAAAGAGCTACGCGGATCCAAATAGGAAATCGGTAGATTTCAAAGTGGGAGACAAAGTGTTGTTAAAAGTCTCACCATGGAAGGGCGTAGTCAGATTTGGAAAGCGTGGAAAGCTGAATCCACGATATATCGGACCATTCAGAATTTTGAAGAGAATTGGTACCGTGGCATACAAGTTGGAGTTACCGGAAGAACTTAATGGAGTACATGATACGTTTCATGTATCTAACCTGAAGAAGAGTCCAACGCAAGAAAACGTGACCATCCCGATGGATGAAGTACATATTGATGAAGCCCTCCGATTTACAGAACAACCCGTTGAGGTTACCGACTGGAAAGTCAACAAGACCAGGAGGAGCAGTGTGAAACTTGTTAAAGTACGTTGGAGCTCTAAGCACGGACCCGAGTACACATGGGAACGTGAAGACCAGTTCAAGAAAAAGTATCCCCACCTATTCAAGAAGACTCCAGCGAGAGTTAGTTCAGTCTGAATTTCGGGACGAAATTCTTTTAACGGGGGGAGACTGTGACAACTGGCACAAACCGGTAATTTCCGTACACATTAATTATTGCTTAATGACTGCAATTATGAGTTTAATTGTCAGCAATGTCTGAACACATGATTAAACAAGTGAATTCATGCACGTTGTATACTACAAAATATTGCTTTATGCATAAACGAGAGCGTTGCGTCAGAATAATAGTAAACTCACCGGTAAGACACACTGTGTCGACTGAACTGCAGAAAGCAGTCAGACGTTAAAATTGAGGCCTAGGTGTAGGTCCGACGACAAGAATGCATTAAAACCCAAGAGTACATACAAGGGTTAATATATATACAATTCGGAAGCAAAAATAAGCACTAAAAAGCACCCGAAACGCACTTTAAGTGCAGAATTTACACAATTCAGCAATATATCAGCATTTAGACATATAAATATTATGCAGAAATGTCATTTTATTATCCAGAATATTTCCCTAAGTGTTGGGAATTGAAAGAGTACATGAAAGGTACTTAAAAGACACTAAAAAGTGTGATTTAGCACTTTAACGAATCGGTATGTAACCGAACAACCGGACTATACCCGGAATATGAAAATATTATTATTTTCACTATCTATATTTTTCTGAGCCAGTTAGGGTCCCCGTATACCCTAACACCCGTCATAACACGCTACACATTAGTAACGGGGTTAAACACTTAACTTAACTTAGTTTAATCTAACTAATACTTAAAGATTAGTTACAAACTAACCAAACCGCCCCCCCCCCCATTGTAATCGGTCCTAACTAGAAGGGGACAACCCTTGAATTCTTTTTATTACTTTAATCCCTTGCCTAATATCTAGGAGGCACAAGATCTATTGGTTAATAACACTAGAAATTGTCTATAAGTTAACCCCTAAACACATATGATCATTTATCACCTAAAACTCACCAAACACACTCTCCTCTCTCCCTCTAAAGCTTACGTCCAGCCATCCCCATTCCATCCATCACATTTTCGAGTTGGTCTTGCAACTTCCAACCATCTACAAGCTTCAAGGGTCGCGTATTAGGAGCTCTTGTGCACTCGGAACGCGAAGGACCTCCACCGTTAGCTTTTATCCACGCGTTTTTCATCAAAGATCTTCCCTAGCCTTGAGCTAGAGGTATAATGTTTAAAACTCACTTTTGAACTTGTCTAAAGTGGTTAAAAGGATTTTCGTCGGTTAAATATCGATAACATACTTTTTGAAGTATAAAAGTCTAGTAAAAACACTAAAATGGTGGTTAATAGCTCATGTGTTGTGTAAAAGTTGTAGTACTTGAAATATGTGATTATTTAGACCCGATCTATGTTGTGGTAGCTCGGATCACCGTTTAACCCGGTTTGGTAAGATCATGGATCTTAACATAAAGCTATTTTAGAAGTAACAAGGGTTAAAAGGTGAAACCCTACCACACATAAACCATGAACTTGTGTAAAAATGTTTTAACTTGTACAATGGAGTTTAAAACTAGCAGATCTACGTATCTGCAAGTGGTATTTTTGAAGAACCACACTTTAAAGAAATCACATGTTCTAAACCGGGTCTTACACAAACAAAAGTGGTTTTTATGAACAAACAAGTGTGTGGATGCTTGTGTAACAAAGGTTTTAACAAAGAAATAATTTTCGTAAGAACCGACTAGAAGTTGTAAAACTTCATATTCTTTAAAAATAAAGTTTTTAAGAAATTAAACTTATTTTTAAAGATAACAAGACTTACTAAATGTGCTAGTAAGTTACTACACATTTTTGTAAATATGCAAGTTCATGAAATTAGTGATTATTGTTGACGATTATTATTAATAATTGTTGTTGCTGATTGTTGATGATTGATGATGATTTAAAAGAAAATAAACACACGTTTTGAAAACGTGGGAAACCTCCATTTTTAGGGGAAACTCTGTCAAAATTTTTTATAAATTTTGACACTTAGAAAAATATAAGTTTTTGGGAAACTTATTCCCTAAAAATGTGTTTAAAAGTATTACTAAGGTTTCCCTAATTTTTGATGATAAGAAATGGTGATTTCTTGAAGAATAAAAATGGATATTATGTATATATATTTTTTTGAGAGAAAAATATATATTATTTTATCACCAATTTTTGTGCTAAGTGTATATAGTATGTGTTATACGTGCTAGTGTATTAAGACTTAAAAATACACTAATTACTCTTGAAGAGTAGAAATATAAAAATACACATACAACATACAAGATACACAATTCGGGTGCAAAGTGCAAAACACAAAAGACTTATATTTATTTTTGGAGAAAATAATATAAGTACGATACGTAGTTAAAAATATAGAATATTTTTAACACAAGAAAATATACACAAAAGAGAGTGACTGTACTTGTGCGACGTAAGTCTAGTGACTAACGATAAGAAAACGCGTATAGGTTACGACGTTAAGTAAGCAAATCCGGTGGAGTTTACGACGCTAGGAACGCAAAGTTGTGAGTTCATGCTCCCCCTTTTCTCTTAACTGTTTTCAGTTTTATAACTTCGGGGGTGAAATACATGTTACGTGGTATAATAAACGAGAATTGATACTGGGTATAATAAACAAAAATTGATACTTGATATAATAAACGAGAATTGATACTTGGTGTAATAAACGAGAATTGGTACTTGGTATCATAAACGAGAAATAGTGTCACGAATAGGGTACCATAAGCACCATTAATCGTGTACATACTTAGACCGCAGAACAAAAGGTTAGATCTAACGGGTACTCGGGCAGCCCCACTCTTGGTGACCACTAGTACCGAAGAGTGTTTTTGTGTCTCCGTCGTGAATCGACAACTAGAAAAATGCCTATGGTTTGGTGACTTCCTATGTTGTGCCACACGTTAATGGCCTTGCAACCCATTAACTAAACAAGAATACTTTATTTGGTTTACACCACAAGAATACTTTATTTACACAAGAATACATTATTTGGTTTATACCACAAGAATACTTTATTTGGTTTACACCACAAGAATACTTTATTTACACAAGAATACATTATTTGGTTTATACCACAAGAATACTTTATTTGGTTTACACCACAAGAATACTTTATTTACACAAGAATACATTATTTGGTTTATACCACAAGAATACTTTATTCGGTTTACACTACAAGAATACTTTATTTTCACAAGATACTCGTTATGTTTTCATACAAAGTATACAAACGTGTTCAACACAAAACTGCATGAATTCACACCAACTTTATGTTGACGTTTTTCCAAAAACTCACATGTATTTCAGGTAACTAGGATGGATGTGCGCGTGGTCTTGCTTATGCTCGTGGATGTCGCTTGTGTTTAACTTTAAATAAAGTTGTAAACTTTTGAGACAATGTCTTTATGCTGTCTAGCGATGTAAACGCTAACGTATGTTTTCAAATTATGGTATTTGAATGTTATTTTACGAGCATGTAGCATGTTTACTCTTCGTATGCAATGAGAACCTTTCATGATCACACCTCGTGCTTCCGCCGCAGAAAGGGGTGTGACATAGTTGGCAAGCTGAGAGCTTATGAGCTCAGTATGAAGAAGAAAGATACTGGATATGATCAGGTTCAAGATCCAACGATTTACAATGGGCTTGCACCTTCTTCATCTCACAACTCTTCTAGCGACTCTGCTACTGCGTTTCTTTCGTGTGAGAATGAGCAGGTCACATTGAATGAAGATGGTGATGTGTGTTTTGTAGCTGCTTCAGGAGGATCAACAGGAGCTAAGAGAACATCAGCTTCTAAGCAGAGTAGTGGTGTTAAGTCAATGCCAATGAGTGTGAAGTCTGCTGAAGAGCATCTGGCTTTACTTGCTTCATTTGTTGCTTCCTATGAGAACTACATTCAGGGGAAGATATCTGATCCTGCCACTTTAGATGAAGATTACGATCAGATTAACCCTGATGATCTTGAAGATATGGATTTGCAGTGGCAAATGGCCATGATTACTAGACGAGTGAAGAGGTTTATGAACCGAACATGAAGGAAGTTTATTGGAAAGACTGTTGGTTTCGATAAGACCAAAGTGAGATGCTTCAACTGTCAAAGTTATGGGCATTTTGCTAGGGAATGTCAGAAACAAAAGCAGGAGACTTCGAGTCAGAGTTCAAACAATAGGAATGCATCAAACAACTCTAACTCAAGAGCGCTGATCTCTACTGCTAGAGAAGGTTCATATGACTGGAGTATTCACTTGGAAAATGATGACAATGTCACACAGGCATTCATGGCAGAGATAACTCCAGTTGATGATGGTGAAGCTACTGTGGGAGATGCTGAAGCAAAAGTGCATGCTGAGGCTGAGGTGAAGATAGAGAATAAAGTTGATGAAAAGAAGGCTGATCAGACAAAAGATGCTGAAGAGGATAAGCAAAAGTCTGACCATGAAAAGGAAGCTGAAGAGAAGGAAGCTGAATACAACAGAGTGAAAGCTCAGCTAGCGGCCCTCATGGCCAACCTTGATAAACAAACAGGAGAGGTAAAGTCAAATTCTGTGTGTTTAAAATGTCGTGAACTACAGGGTGAGGTTGACAGGTTGTCAACACAAAACCAAAGTCTGGTGAGCGAAATGTCTAACATAAAAGAAGCAAACTTTTTTGCTAAAAGAAACGAATCGTCATACTTGAAGAAGATAAAAGGTTATGAAAGTAAAATTGACTCATTAACCTGCAAACTAAACGAAAAACTTCAAGTCATAGACTTAGCTCATGACATGATGGCTGAGAAAACAAAAGAA
The DNA here is from genome assembly GCA_030545235.1 of Helianthus tuberosus. Lineage (NCBI taxonomy): Eukaryota > Viridiplantae > Streptophyta > Magnoliopsida > Asterales > Asteraceae > Helianthus > Helianthus tuberosus. Next base: position 103,887,502 of record CM060431.1, on the reverse strand, counting down.
ATTTCTGAAAAATGCAATGAGTTGTCAGATGCACAACTTAAAATTGTTGAACTTGAAAAGAAATTGAGTCAATTCAGAGATTCGTCTTTTGTAATGAAACACATGATGGGTGGGTTAAAGAAGAGTAATGACAAGATACGTGTGGGCTTCCAGGGCTTTAATGAAGTTCCACCTCCTCTTAGTCATGACTATTCATTCCTGCCTAGTGAAGATGAGCTAGCAAACGTTATGGCATCTGCACCAAGTAGTTTCGGTTCCACATCAAGTCAAGGTGATGGATCTGAGAGTGATGATGCTAAGGAGAACAATAACAGGGAACCTTTGAAAAGGAAAAATTTCACCGCCTAAGAATAAAAATCAAGCTTTTGTTAAAAAGATTAATTTTGTTCAAGGTAGTGATATGAAAAATGAAACAACTGTTATTGAAAATGAATCAAATGTAGAGTTTGCTAAAAATAAAAACAAAGAAATATCTGAATCCAAGCAAACTAAACAAGGTTCATCCAAGGGATCATCACCATCTGATAAGGGATCTACCTCAGAGACTCCAGCTAAGAAGTCTTTGAAAAGGAGATCGTGCTTCAAGTGTCACATCAAAGGACATGTAGCTAGCTGCTGTCCTAACAAAAAGAGTGAAGCACAACTTAGTGAAAAACAGAGAGGAAAATTACCAGAGAAGAAAGGTGATAGTGAGGAGAAAGGCTCAAATTCTCCAAAGAAATCTGCTCCTAAGCAACCAGAAAATGTTGCTGTTGGTGTAGATAAGGCTGAAAAAGGAACTCCACAAGTTCCATGTTTTCAAAGAAATCAACCTAGATTTCAGCCTAGATCTCCACCAGGCAGATACGAGAGACCTAGAAGCAGTTCACCTAGAGTGAACAATTATAATTCAAATAATTTCAGAAGTCAATGTCAATATCAAAATCGATACCAAAATAATGGTGGTCGAACTTTTTATAACAATGGCTTTAGAAATTACAACAATAATGCTTCTTGGAATCAAAATTCGAGGTACCAAAATCAAAATTTTCAAAGGTCAAATAGTCCAAACACATATAGGAACCCTCAGGACCATAGACCTTATGGAAATCAAAATCAAATTCCATCAACAGGTCTGAGATCCAAGACTCCAATTAGGAGTAATGGATATTGGATGGATGTTCCAGTGGTTGGTGAATTTGGACGACCCAAGACCATTAAGGCTTGGGTCCCCCAATCTAACTAATTTCTTAGTTGGTGTGTGCAGGAGCTGCTAAGGAGGATTATCAACTTATGTTGATAGTGGCTGCTCTAGGCACATGACGGGGAATGTGAGATTGTTGTTATATATATATTAAATGATTTAAATTGAAGTTCAAAGTGCTGATTCGACACACTACATAACCTGGCAGATCTTTATACTACAGCATTTGACAGGGCTCGCTTTGAACATTTAGTCGAACTCAACGGGATGAGGAATCCTGAATAACTGGTTTTTCATAAGAATTTTTGTAAATAGTTTACTGCTTTTCTTAAAAATCAAAAATACAAAAACATTGAAAAATGAAAAATAAAAAAAAATAGAAAATCAAAAATGAGTTATCACTGTGTGAGAAAGAAGAAATGATAGTACATCGGCAAGTTAGACTGTCACACTGAAATGAAATTAAATTGCTTAAGTGTGATAGCAGCTTCATTATATGATGTACCAGTAGGCAAAAGCATGAAATAATCAACTTACCAATGTGATATAAACATAAATGAACTGTGTATGAGTGGGGAACACATCAGTGGTGTATGGTTTAATGACCTTAAATCTTGCCTTGATAGATTGCCAAAATCTGAAGTTTTGGGTCTTTATACTGTTATTTCATCTGGGGATATCTTGGCTGTCCTTCTTTTCAGAACTAAAATTGTACATGACCCCAGGAAAGAAAGTCACTTGGAATTAGCTCATTTCTATTTGAATGTCTGTATGTTGTCCCGATACACACAATTTTGATCTGATTCTGAAATCTTCTCTGAAAAAATCGTGTACCTCCTTTGCTGCATCCAGATATATGCTGACCTGGAGGTGCTAGGCAACGACAGCTTCTGCTGCATCCAGATACATGCTGACCTAGCTGTACGTTATCGCGCTATAGATCTAATACACCCGAAAGAGGCCCTCAAGTGCCCAAAAGAAACCCAAGAAACCTATATCAAACTGAGAAAAACTCATTTGATCTGTATATTATACCATCTCTGCTAACGATCTATTCTGTTCTCTTCTCAACCTATTCCCAGTTAAGATTTCAGAAATCTGGATTGGACTTGTGAAATATGTGGTAGGGAAGATACTTGCATGATAGAGTGTGTTGTTTATATTTCCAGGATTTGATTAGTATTTATTTGGGTGTTCATTGTTAAGCAATTAAAACATGATAAAACAAACTATATGCAGACCTAGGCACTGTCAGGATATCTTAAAGGATGACATCAGTATACTCACCTACTACGATGAATCTTTGTGCATACCTTGATCGCGGGGGTATATCCTGAAGTGGGACACACTAGTATATCAGTATTAAATTACCTTAATGTATCATACGGTAATGGTACTTGAAATGTTCATGCATTTTGTTTAAGTGGACAAACATACTGGTAATCGTCTTGGACTGCTTTTCACGAAAAATTAAATAAAGAATTATCTAATAATGTGAAACAGTTTGATTGTGCTGATATGATCTTCTTACCAGTGATTCTCACAAAAATAGAGTGTTTATTGCTTTTGTATTTATTTGCTTTCAGAAAAATATAAAAATAAAAAAATAGTGTTTTTTTTCTGTTAAAATTCTTAACGTACGGAAAACTGTTTATTCTTGGAGGAATTGTTACTGATAGGGGGAGACGGTGTTAGAAAGTGAGTTCAAAATTTTAAATCATGCGGGTTATAGGGTGTGTGATTGAAAAGTTTTGCGTGTTGGTGATAAAATTGAAAATGCTTAATCTGTGATGCAACTTTGTTGAAAAATTCTATGGTTTCTCGAGATGTTTGTTTTATAGTATACAGATTGAAGCAGTGTGTTGCTGAGAAGTTAAAGTGATGAGTTGCTGTAAAGATGAGAGTTTGATTGGATGCATGGTAGAACCTCCTTTCTATATTGCAGACAAAGTTGAAGAGTTTGAAGATTGCTATTCAAATGCTGAACTGGAGTTTACTCAAACGCTAAAGTTTTTGAAGATTTGGTGATTGGATGCATCAGCTTAGGGGGAGTCTGTTGCTGACAGAAGCTGTTAAAGCTGAAGCTATCCAAAGACCAAAGACAGTGCAAGACTACATGAAGATTGCAAGATGACTGAAGACAAAGTTATTTTATGAAGCTATTGTCAAGGGGGAGTTTGTTGGTGCATGTTTGTGACAACAGCTTAGATTTGGTCTTTGGATATCTTGTAATTAGTTAAACGATAAACAGTTAGCGGGTTTAGCTTTGTATTAGTGAGTTAATAGAGTTTGGGCTAAACAAAACCCACATTGGGTGATGGGGGACGAAATGGGCCTAGCCCATGTAGGAACCCATGCCTAAAGTTGCAACCTTGTGTTATATAAACAAGGTTAGGCTTTAGGGTTTAGGTTAATCAGCCAAAACAGTTTGTGAGAGGGATTTCGTGAGAGCTTTAGGGTTTGGACGAAATTCAGAGAGTTAGGGTTTTAATTGATTGTAATTCAGTTTGATTGATAATCAATAGAAAACCCGGATTGAAAGTGTCTTGCTGTTCCTACACGTTTTCTGCTTATTCTGATCAAGAGGATTCCGCACTCTTGATCGGATTGACAATTCTGTGAAGATCCATACACATCAAGGGGACCTACATGAATATATGTTGAACATGTTATGAACATTTGAAAAATGCTTGTTTGATCCGTTTTATTTGAGTATTAGACAAGAAAACAAGTTTGTATGGATAGTACACACTGTTGCATGAAATCGGAATCCCATTGGCTAGTACAAATGCTGGCAATCAGCAGATGTTCCAGTCGAGACCTCCAGTCTCGACTCGAGACCATTAAGCTACAACTCGAGATCACGGTTGCGACACAGGTTGCGAGTCGAGAACCCCTAGTCTCGACTCGAGACTACACATTACCAGCACACAAGCAGCATAATTCGAGACCGCGGTTGCGGGTCCGGTTGCGACTCGAGACCGTCTAGTCTCGACTAGTACATGCATGACTCGAGACCTCCCCAGTTGCGACTCGAGAACTTGTAGGCTACAACTCGAGACCCCACAGTCTCGACTCGGGACCTCTAGTATCGACTCGAGACCATATATACGTGCACACTGTTTTGGACTTTCATGCCATGCGAGCCCAACTATTTGGGCCGCATACTTGGACTTTGCTTATTTGCGTAGATAAGGCTATTGGATGTGTTTGTGCCCTGTTGATTAACTGAAGTATTTATACGTGTGTGCCATGATCAATACGTGTATGCAAATGTGTGTAGAAAACATACGTGCACTACCTAGATACGAACCTGACTTGTATGGTACAACTATGTTAGGACGTGGTTGACCACAATATAGCTTGATTGACCTTTCTGTGTATCTGCCGAGCAAACCAAGGTGAGTTCACACTCTCTACAAAGCACGAGATTCCCAGGGATTGGGAATTGGGGTTAACGAATATGGATTCCTCGTCCTTTCTTGGGTAGGACAGCATCGGTTCAGGAATATAATTCCTCGTCCTCATGGACAGATAACTCGTACTAGACCAAAACTCTATCACGAAGTCCCTCCTTTTTATATCGACTTAATCGCCGGGCCAATGGCGAGCAGGTCATTAGTTAGATAGCGCTATTTAGGTTTGACAAACCTCACACCGTGCCGCAGAGGACGGGCGTGAACTAATGGATCTGGGCACGTCAATGATGATAGACATTGACTGTTCAGGGCACATAAACATGACTACAGTCAGCAGTCGATATGGTAACGAGTCTAGTGTATACATGGGGTAGCCCCCACGGCCGAAATGCCAGATAACTAACAAGGGGTAGCCCCCACGGCTGGATTGCCAGAGTAACCGGGAATAAACAAGTCACGTTTTTCAACTATGGGGTAACCCCCACGGCAGGATGCCAGATAAAGGAAACTGTTTTCGAAACAACTTAAAACGAACGCCCAACTGTGAACTCACTCAACTTGTTGTTGACTCGTTACTACATGCTTTGCAGGTCAATAGGTACTTAGCTGGAGCTTGCATGGAAGAGAGTCGTTGTGGGACATGGACAGCTGTGTGCCATGTTAAACTTTGAAACAATTAAACTTATGTTTTGATTTTAAACGTTATGCTTCCGCTTGCAACTTAAACTATGTTTGTTTGGACACCAAATTGTATTGGTTGGATTTTTGTAATCACTTACATGCTTGTTCAATATGATTGGTGGTTGGATCCTGGTCAGTCACGCCTCCAAGCGGTGGTATTCCGCAGGCGGATTTTGGGGGTGTGACAGTCGCTTCTCAAGATTTATGGATTTGGCATGCGTACTTTGGCATGGCTGGACGAACAATGACATCGCAGTTTTACAATCTTCGAATCATTTCGACGATGTCATAGATGGTGTTGCACCAGATACCTCATTCTATGCAAACGACGTGGAGTATAAGTATGGTTACTATCTCATAAACGGTATTTATCCAGAGTGGGCGACGTTGGTAAAAACTCTTTCGTGTCCAGATGACGAAAAAAGAATATATTTCAAGAAGAAACAAGAGTCAGCAAGAAAAGATATCGAGCAGGCTTTTGGTTTGTTAAAAAAGAGATGGTCTATCATCGCCCAGCCGTCGAGGATACTTGAAAAAAGTAAAATGAGAAACGCCATGTATATGTGCATCATTTTGCATAACATGATATTGGAGGACTCGGGTAGAGCGTTTTGTGGAGAAAGTTATGATGAAAGTAACCAACCGACGAACCCACTGCTAAGATACGCTGAAAAAGAAGTTATCTGATCGAAGATACGTGACAGGAACAGACACCATAACCTTCGAGCTGATTTGACCGAGCACCTATGGTTTTATGGTGAACAAGGAGGAGACGACGAAGACGACGAGTGACTTTGTATCTTTTTATTTTAATTATGACATTGTAATTTTTTTATTTAAATTATGGCATATTATTTTTTTATTTAAATTATGAGTTATAAATTAATATATCAAAATTAAATAATGTTTAAATTTAAATAAAAAATAATTAGGTAATTATGATGGGAGCTTTATCCCACACCATGCAAGTTAAAGGAAGAGGTCTTAAAGCCCCATGTCTAACGTGGACGTGACGTGGCGCTAAGGTGGCGTGATAAAGCCTCTAAGAGCATTCACATCCAATCCATCAAATTATACATACATTCCACTAAATAACAACTCCTATATAAATATATTTTCACTAAAAACAAATATTTTTCTCTCTCCTTTCAATTAAATAATATTATCATTACATTTTTCTCTCACTTCCACTCACAACTACTTTCAAAATATATTAAAAAATTATAACAGGTGAACAGTGTCCCCCCAAATATACAGATGAACAGTAACATTTTCTCTCTCCTCTACTCACAACCACTTTTTATACCCTTTATAATATAAAAACCCCTCCTCACATAATTTGATGGTTAGGATGTGAATGCTCTAAGGGCTTTATCCCACACACCCTCCAGCTTTATAACAATGGGCATGATTGAAGGAATCTACCTATAAAAATCTAGAGACCCACTAGTCCATGTCGTGTTAGAAAAGTAGAAACTTGATATATTTTGAATTTCTTTACATTCAGACAAAATATGTTGATTTGGTCATCTCCTTTCATTTAATGTCTAATACAAAATATCTAGGCCTTGGTTTATTATTATTATTATTATTATTATTATTATTATTATTATTTAAGTTGTGATCATGCATTTTTGGAGTTTTTTTTTTATTTTTCCCAATATTTATATATAATATGTATCATACATGACAATATATATTTTGGTCTCAAAAACCTATATTTTATATTGTTATTAAATTGATTGATATATTTTTACATTATTCGCAATGGGAATTTAACATCTTTCATGAATATCAAAATTTCTATACAATAGATGATATACAATCCTTATTTAAATTAAATTTGTCTCATGACGAGAAGATAAATTTTATATTAAACAAAACATGATGTAATATAAGTCAATGGTGAATAACTAAATAATATGCTTACAAATAATCTTAAATTTAAAAATGCAAACGGAAAAAAAATTAATTAGATTTTTGTTGAAAAGTAAACTTATTAAAACAAACCTCCGACTCAAAAGGGCAAAAGGACCAAACAAGAACACATCCCCGGCCCAAATGGGCAAATGATAAACAATTACAACATATATAACGGATATTTACACCAATCCTCTCAGATAATATATTTACATGAAGATCTATTTTTAGCGCATCCAAAACCCATCGACTTTATCTCTCCTAAAATATCTTGCGGACCACGTTTAATCTGATTGAAAATCATCTCATTCCTACCTTTCCAAAACCCATCGACAAACAATTACAACGGATATTTGCACCAATCCTCTCATCTAATATATTTAAATGAAGATCTATTTTTAGCGCATCCAAAACCCATCGACTTTATCTCTCCTAAATTATCTTGTGGACCATGTTTAATCTGATTGAAAATCACCTCATTCCTTCCTTTCCATAGGCACCAGCATTGTATAATCACCAGACCGTGAATGATCTTCTTTGCTTTCTTACTCAACTGAGAGAAAGTGTGGATGTCCAAAGCGTCTTTAAAATCGAATATGAAAATAGGAGGGATGTTGCACCAAGCACTGAACCATGACCAAAACCAGTTAGCTACCTCGCACGCTGTGAAAAGATGATCCACCATTTCCTCGTAATTATCGGAGAAAGGACACAAAACCGATGGAATGTTAATGTTCCTTTTTCTTAAGTTAACTGTCATAGCTAATCTGTCTAGATTTCCTCTCCAAGCCATAATATTGCATTTAAGAGGCACCCATTTACACCAGACAAAATTCGGGAGATGGCTATCATCTCTATTTTCAACCAACGCCTTTTTAACTTCCTTCACCGTAAAACCGTTAGAATCGCCACCAACCCACTTCCAAGAGTCATTATCGTTGGAGAGCATAACCCAATTTAGAACTTCTAGGCACTCTTGCCACTCCCTGTGCTCAGTGGCCAACTCAAGCTGTCTAGACCAATTCAACGAGAAACCGCCATTTTTTTATCGATAGTAAGTCTCTCCGCCACCCTTCATGTTTTATACATTTCTAGACTAAACAGATGAGGCCATCTTTCCATGAACGAAAGATCGCCCACCCATGTGTCAATCTAAAACCGAATCTCAGTCCCATTAGCAAGGCATGGATGAATTAAAAAAAATACGAGTAAGGACATCGATACAATACTAGAAAAATGAGGACCCATACAATACCAAATTAACAAGTATCGCTAACGGTCAAGTTCTGTAGGTGATCGCTGAGGGATCACTAACATGCCCCATAATAAGGAGTTTAAAAATAAATAACGATAGAAAGAAATTACGCTTCACAAATGTGTTGGTACTCATGGCGGCTATTATAACCCACAAATAGGATTCTCACCCAAGATACAATAAGACCTTGGATATGATTCTCGCTTTGGCTTTTCATTAGTTTATCTATAAGTACAGATCGCGATAAGTCTTTTAGAGTTCAAGTTGGTAACCGCTGATGATACGTAGATTATTATTTCAGATAGTTTTCTTGCCGATAGGGGCTGATCTAGTGTATAACAAGGGGTAATGCCCGCTACCCCTTAGCGCTCCGGCGGTAGTGTAAAATTAGTGTAAATTTTGGAAAAATTTGACGTTTTTTCTATTTCGTTACCGCTTATTTATAAAACGTTACCGCTTGGCACGAATACTAGATCCGCCACTGCTTGCCGACGCTTTTTAGTCGTGCGTTGTTAAAAATTAGTTTTCTTACCTTTGTTGGTAAGCAATCATCAACAAACTCAACAAAAATAGTAACCAGAAACGTGGATATTTGTTTCTGCTCGACTCAACCTGCAATTTGTTTCTTATGTCCCCAACCTCCCATTATTTGTATCATTTTTTAAGGTCTAATTCTTCTGCTTTAAACCGGGATGGTGAAGACACGTGATAATGTGTAGGTCTCTTGGTAAACATTAAAAGATTTTGTACGTTGTGTGTAGTCTTCTAAATCAAAAAAGTGTACAAAGAGACAATCGATCGCAAAATATAACACAATGCCAAAAAAGTTTAACACAATGAGTCGCAATCAACGATGTACCATAGGTTGATAGAACATCCGGCACCAATTACAAACGGGTATGGAATTATCACATCCCCACAGGTATCATTGCACCCTGGCTTTGCGTACTTTTGGTTTGCAGTTGATGTTGCTGTTAATGAAGGGAAAATGAATAAATGGTAAGCTTGGAATAACTTCATAGTTGTGAGGAATGATGGCAGAAAATTTAAATGGTGTTTTACGTTTAGGCCTGAGGATACGGGGTGGCGCCACCCCACCACCTCAACACCAATAGCACCCTCAGGGCGCCACCACCCATACCTAACGAATTAAACCGGGGCGCCATGGGACTCTCGCCAGCATGATAACGACGATTTGTTGAGTTGATCGAGGTAAGTTGGTCAAATTTGAACGTTGGCCAACGTTCGGATTTTATAAAAAAAAGTTTTTTTTAATTCAAATAATTATACAAACCTATCCCAAACTAAAACACACATCAATCACAAACTAAAACACACACCAATCACAAAAAAACCCATAAATTGTACCCAATCATTTTTATGAATGTCATCCGATTCGTCAAGCTCTTCATCCAACGGTGTTCTTGATGATATGATTATCGCAATAACGTAGGAGACGATTAATTATTTGCGAGAAGAAGCCCAATCCTCTAAATCGCGTACCAGACAACCGGCTCTTGAACGAGATCGATTAGGTGCTCACGAACGTTTAATGCAAGATTATTTTTGTGAAAATCCGTTGTACGATGATGTCCAGTTTAAGTGTAGGTTTCGTATGAGCCATTGTCTTTTCCTAAATATTTCTAATGATCTTGCGGGCAAATTCCCTTTTTTAACACAAAGAGAAAGTGCTAGTCACAAAGTTGGTTTCTCTGGAATACAAAAATGTACTGCAGGATGTGTCGTGATTCTCTTAAAAATTTCTGTGAAGGTATTTTTTATTTGTTGTTATTATTATTTTTTTAATTTACAATTTATTATTTTTATTGTTATTGTTATTATTTTTTAAATTTACGGTTTATTATTTTTAATTTACATTGTTATTGTTTTTAGTTTACATTGTTATTATTTTTATTTACACTGTTATTATTTTTTATTAACACTATTAATTTATTAGGTGTTATCTTTCTGTACGAGAGATGATATTTGAGGATGCCAACCGCTGCCGACGTTCCACTTTTATACGAGGCCCATCAGCGGATACAAGGGTTTCCTGGGATGTTGGGTAGTTTTGATTGCACGTACTGGTATTGGGCGGCATGTCCAACCGCTTGGAAAGGGCAACACCATCGTGGTGACCACGATGGTCCTACCCTAATATTACAAGCGGTCGCTTCTCAAGATTTATGGATTTGGCATGCATACTTTGGCATGGCCGGTGCAAACAATGACATCGCAGTTTTACAATCTTCGAATCTTTTCGACCTTGTCATAGATGGTGTTGCACCAGATACTTCATTCTATGCAAACCACGTGGAGTATAAGTATAGGTAATATCTCACTGACGGTATTTATCCGGAGTGGGCGACGTTGGTAAAAACTCTTTCGTGTCCAGATGATGAAAAAATAATGTATTTCAAGAAGAAACAACAGTCAGCAAGAAAAGATATCGAGCGGGCTTTCGGTGTGTTAAAAAATAGATGGTCTATCATCGCCTAGCCGTCGAGGATACTTGAAAAGAGTAAAATGAGAAACGTCATGTATATGTGCATCATTTTGCATAACATGATATTGGAGGACTCGGGTAAAGCGTTTTGTGGAGAAAGTTATGATGAAAGTAACTAACCGACGAACCCACTACTAACATACGCTGAAAAAGAAGTTATCCGATCGAAGATACGTGACAGGAACCCACACCATAACCTTCGAGCTGATCTAACCGAGCACCTATGGTTTTATCGTGAACAAGGAGGAGACGACGAATACGACGAGTGACTTTGTATTTTTTTAATTTAATTATGACATTTTATTTTTATTATTTAAATTATGAGATATAAATTAATATATCAAAATTAAATATTTTTTAAATTTAAATAAAAAAATAATTAGTTAATTATGACGGGGGCTTTATCCCACACCCTACAAAGTTAAGGGAAGGGGCCTAAAAGCCCCCTGTCTGATGTGGACGTGACGTGGCGCTGAGGTGGTGTGATAGTGCTTTATCCCACACCCTCCAGTCTTATTATAATGGGCATGATTGAGGAAATCTACCTATAAAAATCTAGAGACCCGCTAGTCCATGCCGTGTTAGAAAAGTAGAAACTTGATATATTGTGAATTTATTTACATTAGAGTTAATTACATAGTTAGTCCCTGTGGTTTGCACAAAATAACAAACTTAGGTACTAATAGTTTCTGATAACATTCTAGGGTATTAACTTTTCATTTTGTAACGTTTGAGGGTATTAAGCTTATTTGAAGGCTTAAAATCACATTTTGTTAGTACCTAAGTATGTTATTTTGTGCAAACCACAGGGACTACCTATGTTATTACCTTAGAAGTTAATACCTCCAAACGTTACAAAATGAAAAGTTAATACCCTAGAAGGTGATTTTAAACTATTAGTACCTAAGTTTGTTATTTTGTGCAAACCACAGGGACTAACTATGTAATTAACTCTTTACATTAAGACAAAATATGTTGATTTGGTCCTCCTCCTTTCATTTAGTGTCTAATACAGTATATCTAGGCCTTGGTTTATTATTATTATTATTATTATTGTTATGGGTGGAATTTCGAGCTTATATCCTGAAAGCATATCCTGATATTATATGCTTGATGCTGCGGCCAGGATACTGAACCAAGATATTGGTAACATCCTCTGGGGTATCCTGGTTGCAGCTAACGATTTTATTTGGTTGCAAGGTACCAACGTTAAAGGACTTGATCTACCTGAAGATTCGCTCAAGGTGGTTGAAAAATGGACGTTGATGGTGGAAGAATGGGTCTTGTAACGGTCAGAATAGAAGAAAGGCATATTCCGCGAGAATATCGGATGTTGGTCAATGCTATTGACGTTGTAACGGTCATATGAGCTGAAGACCCGGTTTTATGGTTAATATGCACGTGGAAAACAAGTTAAAAGAGTCCCCCAACGTTCAGAATGGAATATTCTAAAGTATCCCGGAATAATAGGACAGTTTGTTAGTTTTTGTTACTATAAATAGGGGCGATCGGATCATAGGTAGACACAACTTTTCCACTCACTTTCATTCGCACACTTTACTCTCTAGCTACCAGCAATCACTACACACAAACACTTGTACTCAAATTACATTGTAACACCTAGTCGATCCGCATCATATCCTGCACTGTATCCTGATATTTGAAGCAATAGAAGAACAAGGCAGCTGCGATTGTCAGCTCCCGAGGTTTTGTGCCGGCGATCTAGATTGATCAAGGGCTTTCCTCGTACATCACGTGTCAACCTTTACATTTTCGCTCATTGTTTGATTGTAGATACAGCTCTATATCCTGAGCCGTATCCTGAAACTGTTTTCACAACTAATTTGGTTAACACATTTTTCACATATAAATTTTAGCACACTACCTCACTTAACTAATTTGATCACTTAATTGCTTAGGTAATTTTTGACCAAAACAATTTGGCGCCCACCGTGGGGCAAGTGGTGCTACTTTTACTAAAAATCTTTGTGAAATCGTTAACCGGTTTTCTATTTTCGAAACTTTTCGCCACATTGTTTACAATGGCCTCAAGATCAAACATGAGCTCCTCTACTATGTCTGCTGCAACCTCTGCTATTACCGGTTCGGTGCTTCCACCACCTCCTCCAAGGATGCCATTTTCTTCACAATCTGATCTGCTCCCGTTTTAGCCTCTAATGATGAAATTCTGACTTTATTTGGAAGTGTGCAGGAACAAATGAGGCAGCAACAAGAGACTAACCAAATGCTGTTATGAGAAATACAACTCTTAAAAGCTAGCTCGAGCAGACCTGCTGAAGAAACTGTCACTCCTATACAGCCCAGAGCTTTGAACTTCAGTTCCGCAGTTTACACTGAGGATAACAGGGGGAATATCGTCCCAAGCCATTCTCAGAATCATACCCCTGAGATACCCTCTTCGGTCAGGATGTCGACTGTGAGGAGTTCAGGATATGCTTCAGGATATGGCCAAAATCCTCAGACCGGTAATGTGTCAAATAATAACATTCTTGCTACTAACAACAATGGCTCTTTGCAGGATGCAGGTATGACGTCAACATTTACCCGGGAGCTCCAAAAATTGAAGGACATGATATCCAGTGTACTTGGAGTGGTCCAGCCAATTCCGGAAGTATCCCAAGACAGCCACAGGATATCTCGCTTTGCATATCCTATCTGTGATGCTGAAATACCAAAAAAATTCCAGACTCCCAACATGAAACTGTATGACGGGACTACGGATCCTGAGGAGCATATTGCCCAGTATAGGGAACGGATGGAAATCAATCCTATCCCTCCAGATCTCAAGGAAGCATGCTTATGCAAGGGATTTGGTTCTACCCTGACAGGATCAGCCTTAAAATGGCTGTTAAACGTCCCTCCTCACTCAATTACTTCGTTTGCTCATTTGGTTAATTTATTTAACAGTCAATTTTCTTGTAGTCGAAGTTTTGAGAAACTAACCAGTGATCTTTACAGGATAACTCAAGGGCCTCAGGAATCCTTGAGGGATTATGTGAACAAATTCAGTCGAGAATCCTTGGATATCCCACATCTTGATGTTGCAACAGCTGTGCAAGCTTTTAAGATGGGGTTACAAAAGGATTCTCAGTTTTATCAGGATCTTGTAATGAATCCCTGCAGGAATCTCGACGAAGCTCGTAACAGGGCTTTGAGATATATCCGTCTGGAAGATGACAAGAAAATGCAGGAGAGGATGAATTCTACCTCAACCTATGAATCAACTAACAGGAAATCAGAAACCTCATATAAGCCATATCGCTCCAAGCCATACGGCATAAATGATAACAAGAAAGTGAATGCTGTTGAAGACGAGGATCCTGAAGAATATCCTGATTTATCTGAATACTGCTTTTCTGTTAATATACCTGAGTTAATGTATGCTATGCAGGGTTTAGGGGACAAAGCTAGGTGGCCTCGAAAGAACCAGCAGAAAGCTGATTGGAAGGATAAATCCAAATGGTGTGCCTTCCACGAAGACTTCGGACATATGACCGAGGATTGCATTGCTTTAAGGAAAGAAATAAGTTACCTGTTAAGCAAAGGGTATCTGAAGGACTTGCTGGGAAAAAAGAAGAATAAAGGTCAGGATCCCGAGAAGGATCCTGAACGAGCAGCATCACCCCCAGCAGATGCCAAGATAATTAACTTTATTTCAGGAGGATCCGATATTTGTGGAACTTCGTATTCGGCGGCCAAGAGACATGCAAAGGAAGCTAAGAGTGAGAGGGGAGACAGACCAGTCAGGATGACTACCCTCACAACTGATAAAGTGATCACTTCCGATAGTGATGACAGGGATACTGTTCAGGATCCTCACCATGATGCTTTGGTAATAACATTATATGTGGCTAACCATTTTGTACGCAGGATACTGGTAGACAACGGTAGTTCTGTCAATATAATTCAGCTGGAAACATTGAAGAGGATGAATGTATCTCCGATGGACATTACTTCGAAGTCCACTGTGCTCGTTGGTTTCAGTGGAGAAGCTAGGAATACCGTAGGGGAGATAAAGTTACCAGTATATGTTGAAGGGGTCAACTCGATACAACGCTTCTGCGTGATGGACTCCTTATCCTGCTATAACATCATACTGGGAAGACCATGGATTCATGATATGAAGGTTGTGCCATCAACATATCACCAATGCATCAAGATCCCTACCCCTTGGGGAGTTGTCAAGGTTGAAAGTGATCAGCAGGAAGCGAAAGAATGCTACTCATCCTCAATGAAATCCTCAACTAAGCCTAGTACAGCATAGCAATTAAAGATGCGGGCCCAGCATATCGTGAAGGATTCGGAGCAGGATGTGAAGAAAATTATCCTGGATCAGGATAATCCTGATATCTCGGTGCTCGTAGGAACCAATATCCCTCAGGATATTGAAGAGCAGTTAACTAACTTTTTGAAATGCAGGATGTCAACGTTTGCATGGAAGCATGAGGATATGACAGGCATATCCAAAGACATTATCACTCACAAGCTTGGAATTGACAAATCATTCAAGCCGGTTCAGCAAAAAAGAAGAAAATTTGCTCCTGAGCGGAATGCGATTATCCAACAGGAAGTTGAAAGATTGTTGAAGTCCAGGATGATCAGAGAAGTCAAGTTTCCAAGATGGTTAGCAAACGTAGTTGTGGTACAGAAGAAAAACGGGAAATGGAGAGTCTGTGTAGACTACACGGACTTGAACAAGGCTTGTCCTAAAGATCCATTTCCTCTCCCTCATATCGATGCAATGGTGGATGCTACTGCTGGACATGAAATGTTAACGTTCATGGACGCATCCTCAGGATTTCAGCAGATTCAAATGGAGCCTTCGGACCAGGAGGATACTGCTTTCATGACACCAACAGGTATATATTGCTATACTGCTATGCCTTTCGGTTTGAAAAATGCAGGTGCAACATACCAGAGATTAGTAAACATGATGTTCAAAGATAAGCTGGGGGACACCATGGAGGTATATATTGACGATATGGTGGTGAAATCTAAAAAGCTGAGGATCACCTCCAGGATATCAAGGGAGCATTTGATATCCTGGATCAGTATAACATGAAGCTGAATCCTGCTAAGTGCCATTTCGGAGTGGGGGCAGGAAAGTTTCTTGGATATATGGTAACGAAAAGGGGGATAGAGGCAAGCCCGGAGCAGATTAAAGCTATCCTGGATATAAAATCACCCTCGAATATGAAGGACGTACAATGGTTAACAGGCCGAGTAGCAGCTTTGAATAGATTTATTTCAAGATCCTCGGAAAAATGCAAGGAATTCTATGATATCCTCAAGAAGAATAAGAGATTTGAATGGGGAGCAAAGCATGAAGCAGCCTTGCAGGATTTGAAGCGATATCTCTCAACTGCACCTCTATTGATGAAGCCTGAAAATGGTGAACCACTATCCCTATACCTCGCTATATCAGGGAATGCTGTAAGTGCCGTTCTTATAAAAGACCATGAAGGTCAGCAATATCCTGTTTATTATGTTAGTAAAAGTTTGTTAGATGCTGAAACTAGGTATTCTCATTTAGAAAAAACTGATATTAGCTCTAGTCATGGCATCGACAAAGCTTAGACATTACTTTGAGACACATAGGATTCATGTTAAAACAAATTATCCTGTCAAAAATGTGCCTAGGAAACCAGAGATGTCAGGTAGGATAGCCAAGTGGTCAGTAAAGTTAAGTGCTTATGATTTAGTATATGAACCTAGAAATGCCATAAAGTCTCAGGCTTTAGCTGACTTTGTGGCTGATTTCAGTAGTGACATTCAGGACGAGGTAGACCTAGAAGTTCAACAGTTAGGAGAATCTTCAGGATCCTGGACATTATATACTGATGGTGCATCCAATATAAGAGGTGTAGGTTTAGGTATACTACTAAAATCGCCACAGGGGGACATATTACCCCAGGCTATTAGGTGTGAATTTCCTGCTACTAATAACGCGGCAGAATATGAAGCTTTAATTGCAGGATTAGAATTGGCTAAGGATATGAGTATCAAGAATTTGCAAGTATATGTTGACTCCTTGTTAATTACTAACCATTTTAATGGATCCTATGCAGTTAAGGGTGAGAAATTAATCGAATACCTCGATATTCTCAAAAAACTAGCCGGATATTTCGATGTTTTTACACTTGAACAGGTACCAAGGGAGGATAATGCTGAAGCAGATGCCTTAGCAAATCTGGGATCATCGATCAGGATACCAGAAGGAACCCAAATACCAATATTACATGTCTTGTATCCTGCAACGAATCCTCAGGATAAAGAAGTAGCGGGTATTCAGGATCCTGGAGCAGCATATCCTGAAGAGGATCCTAAGTCCTGGACGGCTCCAATCATGAGATATCTCAGAGAAGGACACATCCCCAGAGATGAAAATCCTAAGGCATTTAGGATGAAGGTATCACGATTCACTATTATAAATAATGTTTTATACAAAAAATCTCTTGCAGGACCGTATTTGAGGTGCTTGGAGGATCCTGAAGCCAAAGAAGTACTTCAGGATATACATGAAGGGGATTGTGGTAACCATACTGGGGGCAGGTCATTATTCTCAAAAGTATTAAGGACAGGATATTATTGGCCGACAATGAGAAAAGACGCCGCAGAATATGCTCGAAGATGTGATGCATGTCAAAGACATAGTAACATATTACATCAGCCTGCTGAACCGCTGTATCCTATTGTTTCCCCTTGGCCGTTTATGAAGTGGGGTATGGATATAGTGGGAAAGCTTCCAAAGGCTCCAGGAGGAAAGGTTTTCATGTTGGCAATGACGAATTATTTCTCCAAGTGGGTTGAAGCAGAAGCATTTGTTCAAGTTAGAGATCAAGAAGTAGTATCCTTCATAAAAAGGAATATCCTAACCAGATTCGGAGTACCAGCCGAGATAATCTGTGACAATGGTTCTCAGTTTATAAGCAAGAGAACTACTGACTTTTGCAAGAGTTGGGGAATCAAAATGATAACATCCACTCCGGTACATCCTCAAGCGAATGGACAAGCAGAATCCTCAAACAAGATAATTGTCAATAACTTAAAGAAGAGACTTGGAGCCAAAAAAGGAAGATGGGCAGAAGAATTACCCTTTATTTTGTGGGCTGATAGGACAACGGTAAAGAATGCAACAGGCCAAACCCCATTTTCCTTGGTATTTGGAGCAGAAGCAATGATTCCAACGGAAATGGCAATACCTACTGCAAGATCTACCCTACGGGATCCTGAACAGAATCCTGAAGCCTTGTGTCAGGATTTGGATACTATAGATGAAAAGAGGGATGCAGCAAGGCTAAGGATGGCAGCATATCAACAAAGAATATCCAGAGCATATAACAAGAATATTAGGACCAGAAGATTTAAGGTTGGAGATTGGGTGTTAAGAAAGGCTTTTCAGAATACCACTAATCCTGCCGATGGCAAGCTAGCTCCAAAATGGGAAGGACCTTATGAAGTTGAATCAGAAGCAGGGAAAGGAGCATATAGACTCAAGAATATGGAAGGGGATATGCTACCGAGATCTTGGAATGCTATACACCTTAAGCTTTATTTCAAGTGAGTTTAGAATTTAATTTCTAACTCAGGATGGTATGAATTCTATCTTTTTTAAAAATGTTTGGTTTAATTTATTCTTTGAAACCCAATACTAACTTAAGCATCGGAGGGGTGTTAGCCAAGCTAACACCCACCTTAGTGTAAGGATGTTTTGCAGTATATGCTTCGGGATATAGCTCCAGGATGCTCACTCAGGATACTTCAGAAGATTAGAGGATTGGCCCCCTCTCTCACGTATAAGGGATCCTGATCCCTTCACAGGTTTAAAGGTATTCACCTTTGTTCCGAATTGGGTTTAAACACTCCGCCTGGAGCGCAAGTTATTCGGGGATAGTTCAAGGTGGCGGGACCAGTCCATGTAAAAGTGGCTGACAATTTCGTTACTGTTGGCTATATCCTGAATCCTAAAGGTATATGAGGATTGATCACCCTCTCTCACGAAAGGGTATTTTCATACTCTCTAAGGTTTAAAGGTTTTCACCTTTCTAAGTCTTGGAGTTTATACACTCCCGCCTGTAGCGTACGAAAATTCGGGATTTTCCCCAGAATACTTATGGGTTTATCCCCAGTACATTAAGGATTTATCTCCAGTATATTTTAGGGTTTATCCCCTGTAATATAAGAATTATTCAAACGGTTGCAGCTGATGTCCAGAAAATTTCTAAGTATTCGAAGACATTATGCACAGGGGACATTCCTACTGAGGCAATTGTATAAAGCTCAAAGGATCAAGCTCGGAGCTAGTACACTAAGTGTCTCAGACTGGGGACATCTTCGTTGGAAAAGTTGCAAAAGGATTGAAGTTTGAGAATAGGGTTACACTCTATTCCTGGTATGATCTTTCCTTTGTAAACGTTATTTAAATCATTTGAGTTTTTGAAACTATGTTTGACAAAACCTTAAGCATCCTGATTAGGATATATTCTCGGGATATATTTTCAAAATGTATTTTCAAAATATGTATCAGGATATTTGATAGGAATATTTGAGACATGATACTTGGATTAAAAAATGAAACTGTGTTCTAGTCAAACAAGTGTTCTCAAAACCAACTTTGTAAAATAAAGATGAGGTGTCCTCTTTCTCTGAAAACTTTATCTGAATTGCTTGAGTTATAAAAACCCTATTTGACGGAAGTCTTAATAGGATATTTGCGAGTATACTGATCAAGATATTTTCATAAAAAGTAATAATTGCACTAAGTTTGGAACATTGGAATTCAGATTAAGCAATGCATAACAAATAACAACATGTAAGGTTAAAAGGTTAGTTTATTATTAATTGTATTCTTGGTTTCATCTCAAAAAGAGACCTATCCACCAAGAACACAATTAAGTTTTTAAAGCAAATTTACATAAACAGTTGAAGGCTTCGTCCTGAAAACACGAGATCCCTCCACCTCCAACTGTTAAATTGTTCTAAAGCTTGCAGGAAATTAAAATTGTTCTAAGTACAAGACGACCAGATGATTCAGACCCTACAAAGCAAAATACAGGTATCGTTAAAGACAAACTAACCAGGATACAGGTTCAGTATATGTGTACGGGATACAGGATTTGGATATTTACCTTATTAAGGAAGGAGGTCATGGGCTCGATGGATTCCATGAAGCCAAGGTCATCATAAGAGAAACCTTCGGCAGCAACAGTGGAGGGCTTAGAGCAGGTGGCAACAGATGATTCTTTTTTTACCAGGACAGGCTTGGAGTAACTGTCAAGCTCCTCAAGATCGAAGACAAAAGGGACCTTAGCAGAGTCTACAGAAAAGGGAGTAGTTTCAATCTTATCATATTATGTGCTGATTAACCAAACATATGCAGGAATGTTCAAAATAGATATCCTTACCAGACGTGCCAGAAGACTACCTAGTTATGAGAAAGTATAACCTTGGAAGTTGCGCGAAGTCACATCAACATCTACATCCCATTACGTGCATCGAGCAACACAACGAAAAATATACCCGTTTGGATTTCAGGATCCTAACAGATATATTTTTGGGGACAATTGTTATGGGTGGAATTTCGAGCTTATATCCTGAAAGCATATCCTGATATTATATGCTTGATGCTGCGGCCAGGATACTGAACCAGGATATTGGTAACATCCTCTGGGGTATCCTGGTTGCAGCTAACGATTTTATTTGGTTGCAAGGTACCAACGTTAAAGGACTTGATCTACCTGAAGATTCGCTCAAGGTGGTTGAAAAATGGACGTTGATGGTGGAAGAATGGGTCTTGTAACGGTCAGAATAGAAGAAAGGCATATTCCGCGAGAATATCGGATGTTGGTCAATGCTATTGACGTTGTAACGGTCATATGAGCTGAAGACCCGGTTTTATGGTTAATATGCACGTGGAAAACAAGTTAAAAGAGTCCCCCAACGTTCAGAATGGAATATTCCAAAGTATCCCGGAATAATAGGACAGTTTGTTAGTTTTTGTTACTATAAATAGGGGCGATCGGATCATAGGTAGACACAACTTTTCCACTCACTTTCATTCGCACACTTTACTCTCTAGCTACCAGCAATCACTACACACAAACACTTGTACTCAAATTACATTGTAACACCTAGTCGATCCGCATCATATCCTGCACTGTATCCTGATATTTGAAGCAATAGAAGAACAAGGCAGCTGCGATTGTCAGCTCCCGAGGTTTTGTGCCGGCGATCTAGATTGATCAAGGGCTTTCCTCGTACATCACGTGTCAACCTTTACATTTTCGCTCATTGTTTGATTGTAGATACAACTCTATATCCTGAGCCGTATCCTGAAACTGTTTTCACAACTAATTTGGTTAACACATTTTTCACATATAAATTTTAGCACACTACCTCACTTAACTAATTTGATCACTTAATTGCTTAGGTAATTTTTGACCAAAACAATTATTATTATTTAAGTTGTGTTCATGCATTTTTGGAGTGTTTTTAATTTTTTTTCTCAATATTTATATATAATATATATCATACATGACAATATATATTTTGGTCTCAAAAACCTACTATTTTATATTGTTATTAAATAGATTGATATATTTTTACATTATTCGCAATGGGAATTTAACATCTTTCATGAATATATAAATTTCTATATCAATAGATGATATACAATCCTTATTTAAATAAATTTGTCTCATGACGAGAAGAAAAATTTTATATTAAACAAAACATAATGTAATATAAGTTAATGGTGAATTACTAAATAATATGCTGACAAATAATCTTAAATTTAAAAAAGCTAACGGAATCATTAAAAAAATTAACTAGATTTTTTTTTTTTTGAAAAGTAAACTTATTAAAACAAACCTCCGACTCAAAAGGGCAAAAGACCAAACAAGAACACATCCCCGACCCAAATGGGCAAAGGACAAACAATTACAACATATACAACGGATATTTACACCAATCCTCTCATCTAATATATTTACATGAAGATCTATTTTTAGCGCATCCAAAACCCATCGACTTTATCTCTCCTAAAATATCTTGCGGACCACGTTTAATCTGGTTGAAAATCATCTCATTGCTTCCATTCCATATGCACCAACATGATATAATCACCAGACCGTGAATGATCTTCTTCGCTTTCTTACACAACTGAGAGAAAGTGTGGGTGTCCAAAACATCTTTAAAATCGAATATGAAAATAGGAGGGATGTTGCACCAACCACTGAACCCTGACCAAACCCAGTTAGCCACCTTGCACGTTGTGAAAAGATGATCCACCGTTTCCTTGTAATTATCGGAGAAAGGACACATAACCGATGGGATGTTAATGTTCCTTTTTCTTAAGTTAACTCTCATAGCAATCTATCTAGATTTCCTCTCCAAGCCATAATATTGCATTTAAGAGGCACCCATTTACACCAGACAAAATTCGGGAGATGGCAATCATCTCTATTTTCAACCAACGCCTTTTTAACTTCCTTCACCGTAAAACCGTCAGAATCGCCACCAACCCACTTCTAATAGTCATTATCATTGGAGAGCGTAACCCGATTTAGAACTTCTAGGCACTCCTGCCACTCCCTGTGCTCAGTGGCTGACTCAAGCTGTCTAGACCAATTCAAAGAGAAACCGCCATTTACTTGATCCATAGTAAGTCTCTTCGCCACCCTGCATGTTTTATACATTTCTCTACCAAACAAATTAGGTCATCTTTCCATGAACGGAAGATCGCCCACCCATGCGTCAATCCAAAACCGAATCTTAGTCCCATTAGAAAGGCATGGATGAATTAAAAAATACGACTAAGGACATTTATACAATACTAGAAAAATGAGGACCTATACAATACCAAATTAACAAGTATCGCTGACGGTTAAGTTCTGTAGGTGATCGCCGAGGGATCACTAACATGCCCCATAAGGAGTTTAAAAATAAATAATGAAATAAAGAAATTACGCTTCACAAATGTGTTGGTACTCATGGCGGCTATTCTAACCCACAAATAGGATTCCCACCCAAGATACGATAAGACCTTGGATATGATTCTCGAATAGGCTTTTCATTCGTTTATCTATAAGTACAGATCGTGACAAGCCTTTTAGAGTTCTAGTTGGTAACCGCCGATGATACGTAGATTATAATTTCAGATAGTTTTATTGCCCATGCTTTTTAGTCGTGTGTTGTTAAAAATTAGTTTTCTTACGTTTGTTGGTAACCGACCATCAACAAACTCAACAAAAATAGTAACCACAAACGTGGATATCCGTTTCTGCTAGACTCCTAAAACTGCAATTTGTTTCTTATGTCCCCAACCTTCCATTATTTGTATCATTTTTAAGCTCTAATTCTTCTACTATAAACCGGGATGGTGAAGACACATGATAGTGTATTGGTCTCTTGGTAAACATTAAAACATTTTTTACGTTATGTGTAGTCTTCTAAATCAAAAAAGTGTACAAAGCGACAATCGATCGCAAAATATAACACAATGCCAAAAAAAATAAACACAATGAGTCGCAATCAACGATGTACCATTGGTTGATAGAACATCCGGCACCAATTCCAAACGAGTATGGAATTATCACATCCCCACAAGTATCATTGCACCCTGGCATTGCGTACTTTTGGTTTGCAGTTGATGTTGATGTTAATGAAGGGAAAATGAATAAATGGTAAGGTTGGAATAACTTCATATTTGTGAGTAATGATGGCATAAAATTTAAATGGTGTTTTACAATTAGGCCGGAGGGTATGGGATGGCGCACCCTGCCACCTCACCACCGATAGCCCCCCTAGGGTGCCACCACCCATACCGACCGAATTAAACTCGGGCGCCATAGGAATCTTGCCAGCATGATAACGACGATTTGTTGTGTTGATCGAGGTAAGTTGGTCAAATTTGAACGTTGGCCAACTTTTAGATTTTATAAAAATAGTTTTTAATTCAAATATATATACAAACTTATCCCAAACTAAAACACACACCAATCACAAAAAAAAACACATAAATTATACCCAATCATTTTTAAGAATGTCATCCGATTTGTCGAGCTCTTCATCTGACGGTGTTCTTGACGATATACAACAACCATACCCAGTAAAATCCCACAAATAGCAAAGCTCCTTATAGGGTCTGGGGAGGGTGGGATGTAGATAGACCTTTCCTCTATCCATAGGGATAGAGAGGCTGCTTCTAGAGAGACCCTCGGCTCGAAAACGAACAGCATGGCAACACACCAAGTTAAAGAATATAGAAATAAGAAGTTATCCATACCAAGAAAGTGAACATTGTGGCACAATATAATGTAAATCATGTATAATAGCATACAACTTCATTTAGGCATAAACACAAGAAGGCAATCACTGGAAAAGTCCCTTAAAGAATAAGAAAAATCTACGTCCCTGAAATACACCTAAAACCTTACTGCAATATCCTCTACAAGTCCTTAACCCTAATCCTACGCCTCCACAAAGTCCTATCTTAGACCATGTCCACAGAAAGATGCAACTCTAGTAAATCATGCCTAATCTGCTCATCCCATGTCAGTTTGGGTCTGCCTCTTCCTCTCCTCCCCTCCACAGTAAGAGTTTCCACTACTCTAACTGGTGCCGTCGTTTCCCTCTGCTACACATGCCCAAACCATCTCAATCTCCCCTCCTTGATCTTCTCTGATATACTAGCCACTCCTAATCTTTCCCTAAAAACCTCATTTCTTATCCGATCTAACCTCGTGTGTCCACACATCCACCTCAGCATCCTCATCTCTGCTACCTCCATCTTGCGCGCTTGTGTCTTCTTGATAGCCCAATAGTCTGTTCGATATAGCATAGCTGGCCTAACTGCTACTCTGTAAAATTTCCCCTTTAGTTTAGTTGGGAACCTCCTATCACACAATACCCCACTAGCTGCCCTCCATCTACACCAGCCAGCCTGTATGTGATGGGTTACATCACTATCTATGTCACCATCTCTCTGTACAAACGACCACATGTGCTTAAATCTAGTTACCTTCGGGACCAATTGATCCTCAATGATGATTTAAGTGTCATTGTCAACGGCTGCACCACTGAAATCACAGTGTAGATACTCTGTCTTAGATCGACTAATCCTTAGGCCCTTGCCCTCTAAAGCTACTCGCCACTCCTCTACCCTCGCGTTCAGGCACTGTTTAGTCTCTGCAATCAACACAATATCGTCTGCAAAAAGCATGCACCACGGAGTCCTACCTCCACAGGAAAGAAGTCTGTATCTCCTACAGGCGCGCGGACACTAGTTTCCGTTCTATCGTACGTATCCTTAATTATGTCTATATACTTCCCCGGTAGCCCTCGACCCTCCAAACTATTCCAAATCAGTTGCCGTGGGACAGTATCATATGCCTTTTCCAGGTCGATAAACACCATATGTAAATCTTTCTTCTTCGCTTTATATTTTTCCATCAGCCTCCTTAGAATATGTATCGCTTCTGTAGTTGACCTCCATTTCATGAATCCAAATTGGTTTTCTGAAACCTGAGTTGTCTTCTAATTCTAGTTTCAATTACCCTCTTCTAGAGCTTCATAGTGTGACTTAGCAGTTTGATTCCTCTGTAGTTCCCACAACATTGGGCGTCACCTTTATTCTTGTGAAAATCCGTTGTACGATGATTATCGCAATTACGCAGGAGATGATTAATTATTTACAAGAAGAAGCCCAATCCTCTACATCGCGTACCAGACATGCGGCTCTTGATTGCAATTGGTTAGGTGCTCATGAACATTTAATGCAAGATTATTTTTATGAAAATCCGTCGTACGATGATGTCAAGTTTAGGCGTAGGTTTCGTATGAGCCGTCGTCTTTTACTAAAAATTTCTATTGATCTTGCTGGCGAATTCCCTTTTTTCACACAAAGAGAAAGTGCTAGTCACAAAGTTGGTTTCTCTGGAATACAAAAGTGTACAGCAGCATGTGTCGTGATTCTCTTGAAAATTTTTGTGAAGGTATTTTTTATTTGTGGTTATTATTATTATTTTCTTAATTTACAATTTATTATTTTTATTGTTATTGTTATTATTTTTTAAATTTACAGTTTATTATTTTTTATTTAAATTGTTATTGTTTTTAATTTACATTGTCATTATTTTTAATTTACAGTGTTATTATTTTTTATTAACACTATTATTTTTATTAGGTGTTATCTTTCTATACAGGAGGCGATATTTGAGGATGGCAACCGCTGCCGACGTTCCACTTTTATACCAGGCCCATCAGCGGATACACGGGTTTCCTGGGATGTTGAGTAGTTTTGATTTCATGCACTGGGATTGGGCGGCATGTCCAACCGCTTGGATGTTGTACCAACCACTGAACCCTGACCAAACCCAGTTAGCCACCTCGTAAGCTATGAAAAGATGCTCCACCATTTCCTTGTAATTATCCGATTATCAGAGAAAGGACACATAACCGATGGGATGTTAATGTTCCTTTTTCTTAAGTTAACTCTCGTAGCTAATCTGTCTAGATTTCCTCTCCAAGCCATAATATTGCATTTAAGAGGCACCCATTTACACCAGACAAAATTTGAGAGATAGTTATTGTCGCAGCCCCCGACCCCTACACCGGGAGCGGGCGGCCGCGAGGACAGTATCAGTGGTATCAGTGTTTATTAATTTGGCAGCGGAAATTACATCAGGACCGTAGTTAGGAAATAGTTTATCAAAGTTAAAACACCACACTTTTATAAATAACAAATACATGGGAAAAACCAAAGTTTCCATTATAACATGTTTATAGGGATAAACCCTAATTTATTGAAATAAAACTTCTTTCTTGTTTAGGTAACTTTTATAGCCACTTTTCCAAGCCTTCAGTGCTCTCCAGATGGCCTCTATTTGGCTTTCACATTTTGTTACCTAAAACGCGTTTTAAAAAGTTTTATCAGTAAGAAATACTGGTGAGTGCATCCCAGTTTAATCAAAACAATTTTTATCACTTTACAGTATTGAGGGTATCCGCAATTACATTTGTTTACATCTACCCAATTACCACCCACGATACTGTCAGTCCTGACTTGTGGTCATGCTACTACTCACAGTGTAGTAACAAGTAATGTATACAAAACCACAACATACCGACAGTAATTGTAGAATCATAAATACTCAATCACTGTTAAATGAAATTTAAAATAATTGAGGTTTTGGTAAAAACAGTTTACAAAAAGTGAATGTACTCACAAAAAGGTTTACAAAAAGGGGAATGACTCACATTGCTATTTTAGATAATACTACTGCTTTCTTGTGACTTCCTGGCTATAATCTATTAAATTAAACAATGCACACATGTTAGTTAGATACCCAATTTACATTAGCTATACCCCCGAGACAGAACTCCAACGACTGAGTCAGGCAGAGCCTTGACATGTGTTATGGAGCTCTAGATCAATCGGGCAGAGTAACTAATACGTAACCGGGGGTTATAATACTTACAACGAGGCATAGCTTCGCTTTTTAGGGGTATAATACCCGTTAATATTTGCAGTATATTGTCTGAGAGAGAAAAAGAACTGAGCGACGAACAACTGAGGTTGAACGCCTCATTTATTGGGTGGAACTTGGGCGGCTCGCGGCCCGCGACACCCCATCCCTTCACCTTACGCGGCCCACGAGTTCAATAGGCTAGGTTCTAGCCTTGGCTAATCAGCTCCTAGACTCAATACGCACAGGGCCACGTGGCATCACGAGGGCTCGCCTGGTGCCACCTTATCGCGGCCCGCGACAGTCTGGAGTTGCCTGGGTCGCGCCCCGCAAGAGCCCTATAATTTTGTTTTTATTTTATTTTTGTTAATATAAAGGTATTTAAGGCTTATTTTTCGTATACGGGTTGTATTTTAGGATGTATTGGAGCATGTTAAGGGTTCTGGGAGAGTTGTTATATCCTCCCCACCTTGTTTTAGATCTCGTCCTCGAGGTCTACTGGAACAGGTGTGGATATTTCCTTTGTATTTCTAACTCGAGCTCCCAAGTATACTCTGGTCCTCTCTTGGAGTCCCATTTCACTTTGACTAGAACTAATCTGTTGTGTTTGAGATTCTTGATCTTTCTGTCTTCAATCTGTAGGGGTTTCTCTACAAACTTACGTTTCTCATTTACCTCTATGTCCTTAAGATGTATCATTAGTGATTCATCTGCTAGACATTTCTTGAGATTACATACATGAAATACATCATGTATTCCGGCCATTTCCTCTGGCAGCTGTAGCTGGTAAGCTACTGGTCTTATTCTTCTAATAATCTCCAAAAGGTCCAACATACCTGGGGTTTAGCTTTCCCCTCTTTATGAATCTGACCACCCCTTTCCATGGAGAAACTTTTAATAACACTTTATCTCCTACTTGAAATTACAACGGTTTTCATCTATTATCAGCATAACTCTTTTGACGATCGCGTGCTTCTTTTAGTCTTTCCTTGACTTGAATAATTTTGTCCGTTGTTTCTTGTATTATCTCTAGCCTAGACAGTTGCTTTTCTCCAATTTCTGTCCAACAGACTGGAGTTCGGCACTTTCGTCCATAAAGCGCTTCAAATGGTGCAGCATTGATGCTGGTATGATAGTTGTTATTGTAGGAAAATTCTATTATTGGTAAATGATCGTCCCAATTTCCTCCGAAATCAATTACACCAGCTCTAAGCATATCCTCCATTGTCTGAATTGTCCTTTCGCTTTGTCTGTCCGTTTGAGGATGATAATCTGTGCTTAGTTTTAAATTGGTTCCCATTGCCTTTTGGAAACTAGTCCAAAAATGAGAAGTAAAACGGCTATCTCTATCAGAAACAATAGATAAAGGAATTCCATGTAATGAAACTATTTCATTTACATATAACTTGGCTAATTGTTCCATACTGAAAGTTTCCTTCATCGGTAAGAAATGAGCAGATTTGGTTAATCTGTCTACAATCACCCAGATTGTATCATTTCCTTTTCGTGTCTTGGGTAATTTGGTAACAAAGTCCATTGCTATCAATTCCCATTTCCATATCGGCATTTCTAGTTGCTGTAATAAACCTGAGGGTTTCTGATGTTCAGCTTTAACCTGTGAACAGATTAGACATTTAACAACATAGGTTGCTATATCCATTTTCATTACTATCCACCAGAAATTCTTTCTTAAGTCTTGATACATTTTATCACTACCAGGATGTATCGTATACTTAGACTTATGTGCTTCTTCTAAAATTCGGTGGCGTAGGTTTCCTTGTTTGGGTATCCAGATTCTTTTCTTATGGAATCTCGAAATTCCATTTGTTCCTTGTTCTAATTCCTTAATCATTCCTTTTAATTTTTCAGTATCATCCTTGATTACTGATTCATGTATCTCTCTAATTCGCTCATTTAAATCTATCTGCATATTTAATTTGAGAGAACGTACTCGTCTCGGCTTTTCATGATACTTTCGACTTAAAGCATCAGCTACTACATTAGCATTTCCAGCATGATACTAGATATTACAATCATAATCACTGAGGATTTCCATCCAGCGTCTCTATCTCATATTTAATTCCTTTTGCCCAAAAACATATCTTAGGCTCTTATGATCACTGAAAACAGTAAACTTGCTACCATACAGGTAGTGTCTCCAAATTTTAAGGGCAAAAATTATGGCTCCTAACTCTAGATCATGGGTTGTATAATTTTCTTCATGATTCTTAAGTTATCTAGAGGCATAGGCTATAACCTTTTCACGTCGCATCAACACACATCTATAACCTAACTTAAAAGTATCACAATAGACTATAAAGTCTTCAGTTCCTTCTAGTAACGCTAGTATGGGTGCGTTGGTTAATTTTTGCTTAAGAATTCTAAAAGCTTTTTCCTGTTTTGGTCCCCATTCAAACTTAACTGATTTGCAAGTCAGTTTCGTTAAGGGAATGGCTATTCTAGAAAAATCTAGGATAAACCGTCTATAATATCTTGCTAGTCCAAGAAAACTTCTCACCTCCGTTGGTGTCACACCCCGACCACGTAAAACAACAAAGCGTGGCGGAAACGTCGGGGAGTGTTGTAACAGAATTATCGTTTCCTAACCATGGATACAAAAAGTGTTTCGTTTTATTGATAATATTAAGCATTAACATTGTTTTAACACATAACAAACAAGTTTTATATCAACTATCATCGTTTTATGTCACTAAGGCCTCTTCCAGATCCTATGTGACGCATGCATCCTAGAACGTCAATCAAGCAACAACACCTGAAACATATGTAAAAACAAAGTCAGCAAAGAAATGCTGGCGAGTACATAGGTTTTATAAGAGTATCGGAATCGTGGCTTCGTTTACATGTTGCAGTACTTTATTAGACTTCAAGAGTCAAAATACAAACCTCATTTTGAAAAGCGTATTGCAACATAATTAACCAACTCAAACCAAATGGGTTATCGTTTATAAAATCTTGTAGCCATGATTCTTAACCCAAAAACACTTTTGTTTTAGAAAAACCATTTTGTAAAACATCTCGTAAAAACTCGTTAATAAAACTCGTATATTATTTCGAAAACATCGTTGAGTGACATCGTTTCAATATCGTTTACCCAAGTGAACTAAATAACGCCACGGTATGTAATATGTTGAAAACACTTATATATAAGAAGTACCAGCGGTGTATCTACCATGTTTTCACCACATTACACCCGTCTCGTTATCTAAACACTAGCCAAAAACCAATCGTTTACCCAAATCGTTTAACATCGTTTCCAAATCGTTTACTCGTTTAAATCATCCTCGTTTTAATTGTGAAAACTTATACATAGTCGTCTCGCTAATAACATTCAAACCTTCGTGACTCGACTACCTCGTTCCTCGCTTCTCGTATTAACAAACCCCCAAAGGATAAGTTAATAATTACAGATTCAGTCGTTACCCACAACACCCACACATAACCATGGGTATAGTGAAATAACGGGATTTGTCAGATCCTATGGTACCATAACCTAATACTGGTCGGTTCGGCCAAAATTAATGAATGTCATTCGTTATGTAACTACAACCAACAAGTTCGTTCACATTATCGAAATCGTTATTAGTTTAGTATAAATCGTTTTAATCGTTTTTGAAATTATCGTTAACACCTTGAAAACATTATGTACATATGAATCACCCCAAAACATTTGAAAACAGTAAAATAGGGGAACTATGTACTCACATGTAGTGCAAGGTATCCTCAATCAATAGTACTTCAACAAACTCGAGTAAACCAGAGAAATCAAGCAGCACCTAGTAATCGAACCACTAGTCAAACAATAGACGCCTAAATCGGAAGATCGGACAGAATGAGGTCCTGCAACCCAAATGAGTGTTGGAATTCATGTGATATGGTTTAACAAAGCCTACATCCTAAATCAGAACCTAACCTAAGTGCTTTCGACCCAACGCGACCCATTAAGGTAGCTTATGCTACTTTAACGCGTCGTGCGCGCAAACGCGCGTTAGAGACGTCTAACTAGTCCTATGACAAGTATTATATGCCTATACAAGTTTAATCATGTTGTATAATCAGTTATGTGACAAAAGTTTAGGTTACATATGCTTAATTACCAATTATACATGAAAAGGGTATTTTGGTAATTTACCTAAGGCATATAAACTACTTATCATACAACCATCTAAACTAGGTGACCATAAGTTATAACCTCGGAAGGTTATTCCCTATGCTACTATTGTCACCTAATGTGTTTGGTCGGATCCTAATGATCGACCAAACGGGTCGGGTTCGAAAGTATAAGCGATTGATTAGATCGCTTACCTTTACGACCCTAAATAAGCACTAAACTAAAAGTGACGAGCTAAGC
This sequence comes from Helianthus tuberosus, assembly GCA_030545235.1. Taxonomy (NCBI): domain Eukaryota; kingdom Viridiplantae; phylum Streptophyta; class Magnoliopsida; order Asterales; family Asteraceae; genus Helianthus; species Helianthus tuberosus. Next base: position 103,855,682 of record CM060431.1, on the reverse strand, counting down.
ATGTTAAAACATGCTTACCTAAGTTAGAAAACAGGTTTTGATATCAAAACAAACGGTTTTGATATCCTAAAGTAGTTTGGTTACAAAATACGCGTAAATGCGCATTTTGGCCGAAACTTCGACTCGTCACAGAGCCTAGATAACGTGGTAATCAGTAGGTATAGTCTCTAGGGGCTATAACCATCGTGATTACACTCACGTTATGAAGTTCAAACGAACTTCACATTGACCATAAACTGGTCAATGCAGAAAGTCAAACGCAGTTTGACTTTAACGCTAAAACAAATGAAAAGAACGAAAGAACACTTACAGAAGGTCCCCGCAAGATTTGATTCCGATTTTTCTCTCAGGTAAGAAGCATATACTTCCACTTAGAGAGCATAAATCAGATTTCAAATTGTGGGTTTTGAAGTGAAATGGATGGGGTATATATAGGATTTCTAGAACCGTTAAGATCGTTCCTCGAAAACTGAGCTTTGATCTGGACCTTACATGTGTGCCCATGGTTTTCTAAAACCATGGGAGCCCCTAATATGGACTATGTTCATTGAATACCAGCCCATGGTTTTGCAAAACCATGGGTTAAAACCATCAACACTTCAAAATGGACTAGGTTCATTGAATCTGCCAGAAATTTCAAAAATGGTCCCTGCACTTGTAAAACTTGATTTTTTTGGCACCTTTAAGCCCCGTTAACCCCATTTCAAGGCTCTAAAATAAAGTTAAAGTATAGGGAACTTAAAATATGCTCAAAAACATCTCGGATGTCGGTTCGTTTGGTCGTACGGTTGCGTTATTCGCTTAATTACGACGGAAGTCGTAACGAACGTAAAAACGATCCAAATTAAGCGACGAATGGAATTTTATCATGCCAAACACTAAAATAAAATATTTTAATGCTTACATAAATTTTTGGATGTCCGGATGTATTCAGAACGTAAGTTATGCGCGAAAATGCAAACTTATGCACTTTTTTACGCTTTTAGTCCCTGAATGAGCATAAAGTTTATTTTAGCATACCGAACCCCTCAAAGCCTATTTCTAAGCTATGTAAAGGTTATTTAGGGTATGTTTAACTTATGATAAAGTTCCGGAATGTTCGTTACTATACAAACCGGCATAGTTTCACGGTTTGACACAAATAGTCCCTGCGATCGAACAAAGTGGATTTCGACACACCAAACCATTCAAAACTTATTTCTAAGTTATGTGGAGGTTATTTAAGGTATGTTAAGCCTATGTCACTATTCCGGAGTGTTTTTCGCGTTATACTGACTGCGTTTAAGCACCAGTTTGCGTATAACCTTCCAGAAAGCGATTTAGAGCTTGAAATTGGAATCGAATCAAATTGTAAAATCACTAAACACAATTACACATATAATAACACCAAAACACATATAATAACACCAAAGCACATTGTTTTATCAATAATCATCATTGTTTTACATCGTACATCGATTACAGAGCACAGTTGTCACAGTCTCCCTTACTTCAGGAAATTTCGTCCCGAAATTTTAACTAGAGGAAGCTTGTGAAAACAAATGCGGATATTTCGTTTTCATCTGGTCCTCACGTTCCCAAGTAAACTCTGGGCCATGTTTGGATTCCCAGCGAACTTTGACCAATCGAATCCGTTTGTTCTTCAACTGGTTGAAAGCACGATCCACGATCTCCACGGGTTTCTCGACAAAGTGCATTGTTTCATCGATTTGGATCTCGTCGAGAGGAATGTGTAGATCAGCGTCAGCTATGCACTTTCGCAGATTGGACACGTGAAAAGTCGGGTGAATATTTCCAAGCTCTGGAGGTAGCTCCAGACGATAGGCAACTTTTCCAATTCTTTCCACAATCTTAAATGGTCCCACATATCGAGGTGCAAGTTTTCCTTTCTTTCCAAATCTCACCACTCCCTTCCAAGGTGATACCTTGAGTAGGACACGGTCTCCGATTTGAAATTCTAAGGGCCTGCGTCGCAGATCCGCATATCTCTTTTGACGGTTTTGCGCTGTCACAAGATTATCGCGGATTCTCTTGATTTTGTCTGTTGTTTCCAGAACGAGCTCAGGTCCAGTAAGCTGAGCTTCACCGGTCTCGTTCCAACAGACAGGTGAACGACATTTTCGACCGTAGAGAGCTTCGAATGGTGCCATTTTAATGCTAGCATGATAGCTATTGTTGTAAGAGAACTCGATTAGTGGCAGATGAGAATCCCAATTACCACCAAAGTCTATCACGCATGCTCTAAGCATATCCTCCAAAGTTTGAATCGTTCTCTCAGATTGGCCATCTGTTTGGGGATGATAAGCAGTGCTTAGATTCAGTTGGGTTCCCAAAGCAGATTGCATGGCCTTCCAAAAATGAGATGAAAATCTAGCATCACGATCGGAAATGATATCTAAAGGAACACCATGTCGTGATACAATCTCGTCTACATAGATCTTGGCAAGCTTCTCAGCAGAGAAATCCTCACGGATTGGTAAGAAGTGAGCAGATTTTGTCAAACGATCAACTACAACCCAAATAGCATCGTGACCTTTAGACGTACGTGGTAACATAGTAATGAGATCCATGGCAATGTTTTCCCATTTCCAAACCGGTATCTCTGGATGTACAAGCAAACCAGATGGTCGTTGATGTTCTGCCTTGACTTTGAGACAAGTTAGGCATTTTGACACATACAAGGCAACATCTTTCTTCATACCAGGCCACCAGATCTTAGTACGAAGATCCTTGTACATTTTATCAGCACCAGGATGGACAGAATATCGAGACTTATGTGATTCGTCCATCGCTAAAGTGCGAAGATCGTCTTGTTTCGGAATCCACAATCGATCCTTAAAATAGAGCAAACCATCGTCTTTCGCTTCGAGCTTAAGCTCAAGTTGACGTGGTAATTCATTACCTATCAAATTTTGTGAAACACAAAATTGCTGAGCTTGAAGGACACGAGTTTGAAGATCAGATAGTGTTCGAACAGAATGAAGCTTGACTCGCTCCTTTCGACTAAGCGCATCGGCTACAACATTCGCCTTACCAGGGTGGTAGCGAATCTCGCAGTCATAATCGTTTAAGAGTTCAACCCAACGTCGTTGCCTCATGTTCAGCTCTTTCTGATTAAGAATGTGCTGGAGACTTTTATGGTCTGTGAAAACCACACACTTCGTTCCATAGAGGTAGTGTCTCCAGATTTTAAGCGCGAAAACCACAGCTCCTAACTCAAGATCATGAGTCGTGTAGTTCTTCTCGTGAACTTTCAGCTGCCTAGATGCATATGCAATAACTTTACCTCGTTGCATAAGGACGCAACCAAGGCCTAAGTTGGACGCATCGCAATAGACAACGAAATCATCGCTTCCCTCGGGCAGAGATAGAACAGGAGCATTACATAACTTCTTCTTCAGCGTTTGGAACGCTTCTTCTTGCTTGGGTCCCCACTCAAAAGGCTTATTTTTCTGAGTCAAAGCAGTGAGTGGAACCGCAATCTTCGAGAAATTTGAAATGAATCGACGATAATAACCAGCAAGACCAAGAAAAGATCGAACCTCTGTAGGCGTCGTCGGTGTATTCCAGTCCTTAATAGCAGCAATCTTGGATGGATTCACATGAATACCCTGCTCATTGACTATATGACCCAAGAATTGAACTTCTTTAAGCCAGAATTCACACTTGGAGAATTTAGCAAAAAGTTGTTCCTTCTTCAGGAGTTCCAATGTTAAGCGAAGGTGTTGCTCGTGCTCGGCTCGAGATTTTGAATAAATGAGAATATCGTCGATGAACACAATAATGAACTTGTCCAAATAAGGTTTGAAGACCCTATTCATTAAGTCCATAAAGATAGCTAGAGCATTCGTCAAACTAAAAGGCATGACTGTGAACTCATAATGCCCATATCTTGTGCGGAAAGCAGTTTTGGGAATATCTTCTTCGAGAACACGAAGTTGATGATACCCAGAACGCAGGTCGATCTTGGAAAAGCATGAAGCACCCTGCAGCTGGTCGAAGAGATCATCAATTCGAGGTAGGGGATATCGATTCTTGATGGTGAGCTTATTAAGCTCACAACAATCGATACACATTCGAAAAGATCCGTCTTTCTTTTTCACGAAGAGGACAGGAGCTCCCCAAGGTGAAAAGCTCGGTCGGATGAATCCTTTATCAGATAACTCTTGAAGCTGTTTCGATAACTCTTGCATCTCCGACGGTGCAAGACGATAAGGTGCTTTTGCAATCGGGTTGGCATTGGGTATAAGGTCAATATGAAACTCGACTTGACGAACTGGAGGCAAACCAGGCAGTTCATCAGGAAACACCTCTGGATAATCCCGCACAACCGGGATATCCTGTATACTCTTGCTCTTGTCTTTCTCCTCGGTGACATGTGCCAGAAAAGCAACATATCCTTTTCGCAAATAACTTTGGGCTTCCATACACGACATAAGCTTCAAACCATCTGGTGGTTTCTCACCACGAACTTCCAGAACATCGCCAGACGGAAGAGGAATACGAACAATCTTATCGAAACAAACCACCTCAGCGTGGTGTTTGGTTAACCAGTCCATTCCAATGATAATATCGAAACTCCCAAGTTGCATTGGTGTGAGGTCAATAGGAAAAAGATGGTTATCAAGGTTCAACTGACAATTACGAATAATAGAATCGAGAACAAGAGGTTTACCAGTGGCAACTTCATCAGATAAGGGTTTCCTCAGTTTAGTTCTAGGTATCGCAAGAAAGGGCTCAAATGACAATGAAACAAAACTTCTATCGGCACCAGAATCAAAAAGAATAGATGCAGGTTGATTGTTAACAAGAAACGTACCACTGACAACCTCGTTGTCAGCCCTCGCTTCGTTTGCATTCAAATTGTACGCTCGCCCACGAGTGGGATCGACAATTTGAAAAACAAAGAGGTATTGAAAACATCGACAAAACACAAGGAAGGCGATCATTTGTTCATTACCTCGAACAAACAAACGACACGCAGTGACTAATCAAAGTAAATGGGTCAATGTAATGTATCGCCGAAGACATGCTCGCCTATAAGTGAACACTCACCCCAAGAGTTCCCAGGTAAGAGTGACTGGTCCGATTAAGTGGATTTGTACGAACACTCTAGCCTTAGACAGAAAACCCAGGGTACAGGCATTCACTCTTCCAGTTTGCACGTGTTCACATTATTTTGGCCCAAACTTTGACGAGACTTTGAAAACCCAGAAGGCACCATGCAAGGCATGAGTCAAACTGGAAGGGTTCAAAACCTAGTAATCAATCATCCTAGAACAGATGATTAGTTTTCAAAGCGGATTCGAACTTAGCGTTCCTATTGTGGTTATCACCTAAGGATAGGTGACGGTTTTGTTTTAAAATCTAAACACAAGTAAACTTGTGTTAGGGTCCTAAAGTTATAGTCTAGGTCAAAGCATTACTAATAACCTAATTCCCTATAACCATTGGCTCTGGTACCAACTCTTCTGTCACACCCCGACCACGTAAAACAACAAAGCGTGGCGGAAACGTCGGGGAGTGTTGTAACAGAATTATCGTTTCCTAACCATGGATACAAAAAGTGTTTCATTTTATTGATAATATTAAGCATTAACATTGTTTTAACACATAACAAACAAGTTTTATATCAACTATCATCGTTTTATGTCACTAAGGCCTCTTCCAGATCTTATGTGACGCATGCATCCTAGAACATCAATCAAGCAACAACACCTGAAACATATGTAAAAACAAAGTCAGCAAAGAAATGCTGGCGAGTACATAGGTTTTATAAGAGTATCGGAATCGTGGCTTCGTTTACATGTTGCAGTACTTTATTAGACTTCAAGAGTCAAAATACAAACCTCGTTTTGAAAAGCGTATTGCAACATAATTAACCAACTCAAACCAAATGGGTTATCGTTTATAAAATCTTGTAGCCATGATTCTTAACCCAAAAACACTTTTGTTTTAGAAAAACCATTTTGTAAAACATCTCGTAAAAACTCGTTAATAAAACTCGTATATTATTTCGAAAACATCGTTGAGTGACATCGTTTCAATATCGTTTACCCAAGTGAACTAAATAACGCCACGGTATGTAATATGTTGAAAACACTTATATATAAGAAGTACCAGCGGCGTATCTACCATGTTTTCACCACATTACACCCGTCCCGTTATCTAAACACTAGCCAAAAACCAATCGTTTAACATCGTTTCCAAATCGTTTACTCGTTTAAATCGTTTAAATCATCCTCGTTTTAATTGTGAAAACTTATACATAGTCGTCTCGCTAATAACATTCAAACCTTCGTGACTCGACTACCTCGTTCCTCGCTTCTCGTATTAACAAACCCCCAAAGGATAAGTTAATAATTACAGATTCAGTCGTTACCCACAACACCCACACATAACCATGGGTATAGTGAAATAACGGGATTTGTCAGATCCTATGGTACCATAACTTAATACTGGTCAGTTCGGCCAAAATTAATGAATGTCATTCGTTATGTAACTACAACCAACAAGTTCGTTCACATTATCGAAATCGTTATTAGTTTAGTATAAATCGTTTTAATCGTTTTTGAAATTATCGTTAACACCTTGAAAACATTATGTACATATGAATCACCCAAAACATTTGAAAACAGTAAAATAGGGGAACTATGTACTCACATGTAGTGCAAGGTATCCTCAATCAATAGTACTTCAACAAACTCGAGTAAACCAGAGAAATCAAGCAGCACCTAGTAATCGAACCACTAGTCAAACAATAGACGCCTAAATCGGAAGATCGGACAGAATGAGGTCTTGCAACCCAAATGAGTGTTGGAACTCATGTGATATGGTTTAACAAATCCTACATCCTAAATTGGAACCTAACCTAAGTGCTTTCGACCCATCGCGACCCATTAAGGTAGCTTATGCTACTTTAACGCGTCGTACGCGCAAACGCGCGTTAGAGACGTCGAACTAGTCCTATGACAAGTATTATATGCCTATACAAGTTTAATCATGTTGTATAATCAGTTATGTGACAAAAGTTTAGGTTACATATGCTTAATTACCAATTATACATGAAAAGGGTATTTTGGTAATTTACCTAAGGCATATAAACTACTTATCATACAACCATCTAAACTAGGTGACCATAAGTTATAACCTCGGAAGGTTATTCCCTATGCTACTATTGTCACCTAATGTGTTTGGTCGGATCCTAATGATCGACCAAACGGGTCGGGTTCGAAAGTATAAGCGATTGATTAGATCGCTTACCTTTACGACCCTAAATAAGCACTAAACTAAAAGTAACGAGCTAAGCATGTTAAAACATGCTTACCTAAGTTAGAAAACAGGTTTTGATATCAAAATAAACGGTTTTGATATCCTAAAGTAGTTTGGTTACAAAATACGCGTAAATGCGCATTTTGGCCGAAACTTCGACTCGTCACAGAGCCTAGATAACGTGGTAATCAGTAGGTATAGTCTCTAGGGGCTATAACCATCGTGATTACACTCACGTTATGAAGTTCAAACGAACTTCACATTGACCATAAACTGGTCAATGCAGAAAGTCAAACGCAGTTTGACTTTAACGCTAAAACGAATGAAAAGAACGAAAGAACACTTACAGAAGGTCCCCGCAAGATTTGATTCTGATTTTTCTCTCAGGTAGGAAGCATATACTTCCACTTAGAGAGCATAAATCAGATTTCAAATTGTGGGTTTTGAAGTGAAATGGATGGGGTATATATAGGATTTCTAGAACCGTTAAGATCGTTCCTCGAAAACTGAGCTTTGATCTGGACCTTACATGTGTGCCCATGGTTTTCTAAAACCATGGGAGCCCCTAATATGGACTATGTTCATTGAATACCAGCCCATGGTTTTGCAAAACCATGGGTTAAAACCATCAACACTTCAAAATGGACTAGGTTCATTGAATCTGCCAGAAATTTCAAAAATGGTCCCTGCACTTGTAAAACTTGATTTTTTTGGCACCTTTAAGCCCCGTTAACCCCATTTCAAGGCTCTAAAATAAATTTAAAGTATAGGGAACTTAAAATATGCTCAAAAACATCTCGGATGTCGGTTCGTTTGGTCGTACGGTTGCGTTATTCGCTTAATTACGACGGAAGTCGTAACGAACGCAAAAACGATCCAAATTAAGCGACGAATGGAATTTTATCATGCCAAACACTAAAATAAAATATTTTAATGCTTACATAAATTTTTGGATGTCCGGATGTATTCAGAACGTAAGTTATGCGCGAAAATGCAAACTTATGCACTTTTTGACGCTTTTAGTCCCTGAATGAGCATAAAGTTTATTTTAGCATACTGAACCCCTCAAAGCCTATTTCTAAGCTATGTAAAGGTTATTTAGGGTATGTTTAACTTATGATCAAGTTCCGGAATGTTCGTTACTATACAAATCGGCATAGTTTCGCAGTTTGACACAAATAGTCCCTGCGATCGAACAAAGTTGATTTCGACACACCAAACCATTCAAAACTTATTTCTAAGTTATGTGGAGGTTATTTAAGGTATGTTAAGCCTATGTCACTATTTCATAGTGTTTGTCACGTTATACTGACTGCGTTTAAGGACCAGTTTGCGTATAACCTTCCAGAAAGCGATTTAGAGCTTGAAATTGAATCGAATCAAATTGTAAAATCACTAAACACAATTAGACATATAATAACACCAAAACACATATAATAACACCAAATCACATTGTTTTATCAATAATCATCATTGTTTTACATCGTACATCGATTACAGAACACAGTTGTCACAGTTGGTGACTCAGGGACTTTCCATTTAGTAATCGCCTCGATTTTTGTGGGATCCACATGAATTCCTTCATGATTGACTAGGTGTCCAAGAAATTGTACTTCCTCTGTTAGTGCATGCATCTGTCAACTTCGTCTTGTATCGAGTCTTGCACTGTAATAGTTAGATCAAGGCTTGAAAAACGAGATAGTGGTTTTTTAGAGGTGATTCCACTCGAAATGACACCTTGTCATTTCGTGGGGAATCACATAAGTTTCTAATTCCACTCGAAATGTAAAATGCTGATTCCACTCGAAAGTTAAATTCTAATTCCGCTCCAAATGACATCATGTCATTTCGTGGGGAATCAGAAGCCTATAAATAGGTCACTATGAGCGAAATTAGATAGAGAGTTCTTGTATTCCATACCAAGGTGCTGCCGGTGTGACGTTTGCATGTAATTTGTTATAAATCAATACAAAAGGTGTTTAAAAGTGAATTGTTTGCTGTTTCTACATCAGTTTCTTGTTTTCCGCACCTGAAACTGAATAAAACTCCTCTGAAAGACTCGTTCAGGTCAGAATACGATCCTACAAGTGGTATCAGAGCCAAGTACGAGGAGTTCTGTCGAATTCAGCTGGATATCAGTGTTTTTCTGTCTTCTACACCATTCTTTCTTCATTTCAGAAATTTTTAACGGTCAAAATCGGTTCAAATTTTCACAAATTGTATAAAAGTGACTATTAACAAATCCTTGAAAGTTTCATAGCTAAAATCGACTTAAAAATGGACCAAAATGGACTCCGAGTTGATTCCGCTCGTAATGATCATTCTTGTTTTCGCTCTTGAAAGCCTGATTCCGCTCCTAAACTTGCTGTTGATTTCGCTCTTGGCTGCTAAATCTGTGATTCTGCTCCTGAACTTGATGTTGATTTCGCTCCTGGTTGCAAAATTTTTGATTCCGCTCCTGATTGTTTCTGATTCCGCTCCTGTAAACATTTGATTCCGCTCATAGTTTCAAAGTCTGATTTCACAAGATGACAAGTTTAATCAGACCCATGTGCTTTCATTTAAAGCAAAGTTGATTTTGCATGAGAATATAGTCAGGTGTCAGCCATTATAGTTGAGGTCCAATTAGATTGTTTTTGAAATTGGTGTTGTCAGTTTATGATGGTTGCACATGTGATGTTGTTGGCACAAGTTACGCTTCATTGATTCATGTGATCTTAGGAATTAAAGGTCCAATGAGAATTGAGTAATCATCATTACTAGTTTTGTCGGCAATTAAAGGTTATATGTGGGGTTCAATTAAAAGTTAGTGGGAGATTGTGAAAGTTATCAGAATTCATGTGATGCACTAGTTTTGATAAAGTTTGTTTTCAGTCAATTTGATATTCAGAACCATTAGTGTGTGCATGTGAAGTAAGATAAAGTGTCAGCTATTTTGGTCAAAGTTGCATGTGAGTTGGACAGTTTTGCATGTGATTAAAGTTAGTAGCTCACTTCATGTTATTGGCCCAATCAAATTGAAGTGTTACTTGAAAGAGTCAGCCCACCATATATCTTCGGACTACTAAAGTCAAGTTTGGTTAGATCATTAATTGTGTTGTCAGCCCAAGTATTTCAATGGCCCAAGGTTTAAGTCAGTTCACACCAAATTCAATTCACATCAATATTCAGCCCAAATCCAAGTTTCAACATTATAAAGTCCTCGGCCCAATCATCTTTGTTAGTTGTCAGCCCAGTTTAAAGTGTTCTATATCAAGTTTAATCGGATCAATTGAATTCATATCTTTTTGGCAAAGTCCATTCATTCAGCGATCTCACGTCATCTACATTGAAACGAGTCCACAAATCTTCAACACGAGTCCTAGATTGATTCAATCGTCATTCACATTCACATTTTTAATTCGGTTAAACTAATTGTTTGTTTGTTAGTTCAGGTGATTTACAAGGTGAACCAGTTCGGTTGAAAGCTAGTTTGAGAAATTCTTCGATATCGAATCATGAGTGAAGATTTTTACAACGCATTCGCAACATCTCCGACTACTCTGGGTGAAATTACTAAGAACATGAACATGGAGAATGAAACCGGAACAATGCAAAAACCCTCGAAACTTATGGGAATTGAAGATTATCACGGATGGAAGAAACGGTTTGAGAATTGGGTTCAGGCGAATCATCTAAAAGCTTGGGAGAGCATCGAAACTGAGTATGAGAGGCCAAAGAATTCAGCGGGAGTTGATAAAATCATTTCAGAATTTACAGAGCAAGAAAGAGATAGTTATAAAGGAGAGAAAATGATGATCAATTTGTTACAACAAGCAGTAAAGGAGGATATTTTTGTGTTGCTTCAACATGATGACAATGCTTACTCTATCTGGGAAGCTCTTAAAAAGAAATTCGAAGGAAGTACTGAGATGCTTCAGAGTAAAGCAGCATTGCTGAAAAAGGAGTTTGAACTGTTTACGTACATGCCTGGTGAAACAACAAAGAGTCTTATTGAAAGATACTGTCATCTTGTACGCACTATGTCACAGTTGAAGATTACAAAAACTCCAGCAGAATGGGTTGAAAAACTTGCTGATGCGTTACCGCAACAGGAATGGGGTACATATCTGATGATATTGAAGAATTTCGGACAGTTTAGAAGGTTATCGATTGCACAGTTTATAGAGAAGTTGGAGGCACAGGATCTGGAGCAGCAGAAAATTGCTAGAATGAACAGTTCTACTCATCAACAAGATATTAAATTGTACTATAAAGGAAATGTTCAAACTGCTGAAGCAAGTCCAAAGATACAAACTGCATTTAGTGCTGGAAATCAATCTACACCAAGCAGTCAAGGATCAGTCAACACTAGTGGGTTCTCAACGGTGAATCCTCCAAGTGTTCAAAGTTCATCTGCTGGAAATGGTCATTTAATTCAGTGCAATGTGGCTTTACATCTTCAAAATGGACAAAATTATTCTGAAGAGATTGTAAAGAATCATATGGGATTATTGGTCACTGCATTAGAGTCTTATGAAGGGTTGATTGCCGGAAGAATTGGTAATCCAATGCTCACAAAGGAAGATTATGACCAAATCGATGCAGAGGAGCTGGAACTGATGGATATTAAATGGGCTTTAGCGAGTGTTTTGAGGAGAGCAGAAAAATTTAGATTGGTTACAGGAAGAAATGATTTCTTGGATGCAAATCTTTCTAATCTAGGATTTGATAAATCTAAAGTTGTCTGTTTTCGTTGCAGGGAGAAAGGCCACTTTAAAAGAGAGTGCAAGAATTAGGAGCCGAGAGGAGCAAAAGAGTCGTCTGGGAAAGATGATTATTATAGGAAAACCATTTATCGGCAAATCACTCATCAACCGCATCAACAAAAAGAAGCTCAAACAGCACATGGAAGAATGATCGAGGATGCAAACAAGAAGGCTTACCATGGCATTATTGATCAAGATGATGAGATAATGGCTGATGGTTTTAGCTGGGACAAGTACATTCCAGCTGATCCTAATGTTAAAGCTTTTATTGCACATATTGTTCGAAAGCCAGAAATGTTGAAGGAATGGATGGAAGTGTTATCTGATGAAGAGAAAAGTGAAGATGAAGGATCTGTTTCATCTGAAAACAGTTCATCAGAAACAAGTGATAGTGATGAAGAGATGGAACAGATAAATGTTGGAAAAACTCATCTATCTTCTGACAGTTTTGAATTTTATTTTGCAGATAAATTGAAGAAACTCAAAGAGAGGAAAGCTGCAAAAGAATTGAAAGAAGTCAAAGTGGTTGAGAAGATAGTTGAAGTGGAAAAAATAGTTGAAGTCGAGAAGATCGTTGAAGTCACCAAACCTTGTCTTACTTGTTTAGAGTCATGTAAACAATGTAAAGAAAAAGATGAGAGGTTTAGTGAGTTAGAAAAGTTGAAAGAAAAGTTGTTGTTTGATGTAAAAAATTTGAAACAGTCATATGATGTATTGAACAGAACTGTGAATAGTCTGGAAAAGACTAACTCTGAAAGAGAGAAAGCTTTGAAGATGTTGAATGCTACCATGATGACAAAGCAGAAAGAGATCAACTTGTACATAGAAGAATGTGCAAAGTGGAAGAAAGAGTTGGATAGTGAAGCAACTGAGAATGAAAGAATCAGAAGATTGCTGCAAAGTTACAAAGGTTGTGACTACATAATTGATAGAATTTATCCAACAGTTGAAGGATTTGAAGCGTTTAAAGGTGAAGAAACAAAGCCAAAGAAGAAAAAGGATACTGGTAAGAAACATGGTGTCTGTTATAATAAGTGTCCGCCTCCGATTTGGGAAGGGTATTCGCCTAGAAAACTGAATGAGGAACAAGTCCAAAAGGCAGTCAATCTAAAGTTAGAGTCCGAGTTAACCGATGTATTACCAGACAACATTGACGTCACGTTCACAGCGTCCGACACAGATCATGAGTCCGAATTAATTAAAAGAATGGTCGATCAGGTGTTGGATAAGGATGAGGAGTCAGAGTCGAAATCCGAGTCCGAAAGTTCGTGTCAGTCTGTCGGGAGTTCGAGTTCGTTCGAAAAGAGGTCAAAATCGTCGGGAAAATGGGTTTACAGTAAAGAGTTTTTGTTGTCAAAATCTAATTTGAATGATGAAACATTTGAAGTTGTGTATACTTTGAATGATTCTGACAAATTATATTTTGATAAAGAGTTTCCAATAAGAAGTGTTCGTTTTGACATGATCAAAAAGGTTTTCAAAATGACAGAAATTAATATTTCTGAAATAAAAGATTTAAATCTTACTAGAAAACCTAAGAAATACACTTCAAGAGTTCAACAACGTTTAAACAAGAAAATGGGTTACAATTATGGTTCGGAATTTCGAAAGAAACCAAACCATAATAGTAAGTTCAAAAAGAAAGGTCTTGGTTTTATTCCACCTGAAAACTATAAAAATGAAAAATATGTTCGAGATTTTAAATCAAAAATGACATATGTTGCAGGAACTAGCCATGAAGAAGAAGCAAAGAGCTCATTCTGGAAACAATCAAATCAAGATTTTCTTGCTGAAAAGGAAAAGAATGGAGCTTATCAGAAGAAAGAAACCAGAATCTGTTTTAGATGCAATGAAGTCGGTCACATTGCATGGAACTGTCCTAAAGCAACTAACACAAAACAGGGAGCTTCTGGAAAACTAAAAGAAGTTGTTGTTGATAAAACCGAACCACCAACTGAGAAATTTAAAGTGTTTAAAAATTCTACATATGAAGTTGGTGAATGTTCAAAAAGATTTTACAGGAGAAGTGTGAAGCTTGACAACCAAAAATGGGTTGTTAAGAAATCTGAGAAGAAAACTGGCGATGAATCTGATTCCACAAAGTCAGAGGAGCCACAATTTGATGAGAGTGTTGAAAAATCAGTTCTTTCAATGGATGATGAGAACTTTCCACCATTGAGGACTGAAAATTTTAAAAGGAAAACTGGAAAGTCTGAAATCTCAAATCAGAGTTATTCTGAGAAGGATAACTTTGATGTTGAGAAAGCGTTTAATGGGAAAGTTAAGAAGATTTTCGGAAAAATGGTTGAAGGGAAAGTAAAAGGGGTAAAGGAGTTTTATGCTAAAAAGAAAGCAACTTACACTCCAACTGCTTTTGATTTGAAAACACCCAAGGCTGGTCAGGCTTGGGTGGACATTTTCTTTGCTTGAAAAACCTGACTTGCCGGAGATCCCAAGTTTGTAATTGCGGATCAGGAATCGGCATCATTCTTTCTTAAAATTGATTGTGTAAATGAATCTTAAAGTTTGTTAAATTTTACAGATTGTGAATTGCCGGAGCTTCCAGGTTGGTAAGTGTGAAGCAGGAATCGGCATCTTGATTGGTAACAATGTATTTGTGTAGATGTTTATTCCTACACGTGGTTGTATGTTTTGGATATACTTACAAGTGGTAAGAGATTGATTATGACAAAGTGATTACTCAAGGTCATTAGTTTGAACTTGATGTAATCCTGATACAAGAGATTGAATGGACAAAATGATGAACCATACCCCTAACCTACAAGTGGTTTGAAAATCAACAAAAATTATTTTCCGGAAAAATCATTTTGGTTAAAACAAACTTAAGTGTTTTGAAATCATTATGAGAAAATAGTTTTGTGAAAGGGGGAGTTCTGATTGTTTATGCCAAGTGGATGGCGAATTGAGGCGATTTGATATTGGTTGTCACTTTACTGTATAGTTTGTTTTCAAATTTCCTAAAATGTATTTGCATTTTAGGGGGAGTAGAAATTTTTGAAAATCCAAAAACATTTGAAAATTTGAAAAAGGCAAAAACATGATAAAATCAAAAATGAGTTTTTGCGTCAAAGAAGAGGAAATGATAGTACATCAGTAGACAGTCACAGTATGCTAAAGAAATGTAATGTTTAAATAGCGTTAAACAGTCTCACTGATGATATGTCGATAGGTTTTCATACATTTAGTAAACTTTTTCGGGATATAAACATAAATTCAAACTTGCTTATTTCGTGGGGAACATTACTTGGATATATAGGTAACCCCTGAAATTTCGTTTGAAAGGTCCCTCTTTCTGAGATACTAGGTCTTTATACTCAGTGATATCTGGGGTATTATCCCGGGACTTCTGCTGAATGGAAGTTCTGACCTAGTCTCCGGATAATGCTTTCCGCAAAAGCTTGAAACATAGCTTCGCCCTGAGCAAGCTGATGAAACAATAAAATTGATAGTCGCTGCTGTTGTAATGCAAAAGATCCTCTAAAGGGGACACACCCAAAAGTCGAGTCATGATCTCTCTGCTGAACGGTAGTTCTGACTTGAGCTCTCATGATTCTTCATAATTTATTAACCTCTTACAGATATCATCTGTGGTATACTCACCTGTAAGACTGAATATTGGGATCTGGATACGGGAGTATATTCAAGAGGTGGGACACATGAATGAGTTTAAGTTCTTAAAATACCTAACTCATATCCTGAATCAGTTGAAATTTGTGTGAGAATTTAAGTGGATCAGTATATCGGCAATCTAAGTGAATTGTTTAATTCTTAATGTGTAACTAAGCTCAACGGTACTTGTGACTTGTCAAAAACTGATATGATCCTCTTACACAAACTCACAAAAATATTGTAAATATTTCTTTACTGCATTTCTTTATATTAAAAAATCCAAAAAGATTTTCAGTGTGTTTTAGCATAAATTTTGAAAAACTCAAAAAGATTTTCGACAACTGGTGTTGGAGAGCTGATTTTCAAAATTCCAAGTGCTAGACATGATGACTATGTTGTGAGGGGGAGTCTATGTGTTTGAAAATCAAATATGGTTTAATCTATTTTTTTCAAGTGGTTCATCAGGTTTATTATTGATAAGATGTTTGATTTGAGGGAGAGTTTGAGTTGATGTATACATGTTAAATGTTAAATTTGTGAAATTTATTTCTGGGTTAAGAATGTGCAGGTGTAGCCAGGTTTTGATTTTGAACCTGAAGATAGAGTGCCAGGTTCAGATACCTGAGGATTCTGATTGGAGATAGCCAGAAAATGATCTTGAGACATGAAGAGTTAGACTGATTGATATGAAGAAGCTGTGAGATGGAAATCCAGACAACGATCCTAAAGTTGATGATGCTGATGAACTGAAGGAATGCCAGCATATCGCAAGGGGGAGTATGAAGACCTGCGAGAAAAGATTAAGAGTGAAGCCCAGAGACTGATCAAGACTGAAGATGCGAAGACTCGACACGTGAGACTCGTCAACATCTGAGGGGGAGTCTGTTAGTGCATGCATCTGTCAACTTCGTCTTGTATCGAGTCTTGCACTGTAATAGTTAGATCAGGGCTTGAAAAACGAGATAGTGGTTTTTTAGAGGTGATTCCACTCGAAATGACACCTTGTCATTTCGTGGGGAATCACATAAGTTTCTAATTCCACTCGAAATGTAAAATGCTGATTCCACTCGAAAGTTAAATTCTAATTCCGCTCCAAATGACATCATGTCATTTCGTGGGGAATCAGAAGCCTATAAATAGGTCACTATGAGCGAAATTAGATAGAGAGTTCTTGTATTCCATACCGAGGTGCTGCCGGTGTGACGTTTGCATGTAATCTGTTATAAATCAATACAAAAGGTGTTTAAAAGTGAATTGTTTGCTGTTTCTACATCAGTTTCTTGTTTTCCGCACCTGAAACTGAATAAAACTCCTCTGAAAGACTCGTTCAGGTCAGAATACGATCCTACATCCTCTAACCAAAATTCGCATTTTAAGAATTTAGCATAAAGCTTCTCTTTTCTCAATAATGTAAGAAGTGTATGCAGATGCGCTGCATTCCTCTTTACTCTTAGAGTAAATTAGAATATCATCTATAAAGACAATTATGAATTTATCCAGATATGGTTTACATATTCTGTTCATCATGTCCATAAATGCGGCTGGGGCATTGGTTAAACCAAATGGCATGACTGTTAATTCATATTGACCATGCCTTGTTCTGAAAGCAGTTTTAGGATTGTCCTCTTCCTATACTTTCAATTGATGATATCTTGAGCGTAAATCGATCTTAGAAAAGAATCGAGCTCCTTGCAGTTGATCGAACAGATCATCGATTCTCGGTAGTGGCTACCGATTTTTAATCGTAACCTTGTTCAACTCTCGGTAATCAATGCACATACGCATTGATCCGTCCTTCTTCTTGACAAACAGGATTGGTGCTCCCCATGGCGATGAACTTGGCTGTATGAAACCTTTCTCCGGTAGTTTTCCCAACAGTTTCTTCAGTTCATGCATCTCTGCTGGTGCTAAACGGTAAGGTGCCTTGGCAATCGGTGCTGTTCTTGGTATTAGGTGATTTCTGAATTCAACCTCTCTATCTGGCGGTAATCCAGGTAACTCTTTTGGAAAAACATCAGAGAATTGAGATACTACGGGAATATCTTTCAATTCTATTCCTATAGTGTTAATGATTATGGAAATCATATACACTAGGAATCCTTTCCTTGCATAATTTGTCGTTTTCATCACAGAGATGAATTTTGTAGACCTGGTTGGCTTATCTCCCTTAATTGTGATCTTTTCACCATTTGGTGAACTTACTTGTATTGACTTTTGATCACATAGAATACTGGCATGGTTGGCTACTAACTAATACATTCCTAATACGATATCAAATCCAGCCAGATTCATTGGATAAAGGTTAGCAATAAAATTATGGTTTAAAATTTCTATTCTTGCTCCCTGTAAGATTTCAGTGATCTTAATGGAGTCTCCATTCGCCGTTTCTACCAGGCATTCTTGTTGAAGTTTAGTTAATGGTTGATTGAGAAGTTTGCAGAACGAAGTATTAATAAAACTTTGGTTTGCACCAGAGTCAAATAATACTTTAGCAAAAATATCATTAACTAAGAACGTACCGGCAATCACATCCAGAATCATTTTGGATTCTTCAGCTGTCAGAACAAATGCTCTGGCATTCTTAGTAGTTTTGCTGTTTGTTACTGGAGCTAGTTTCGGACAGTTCTGCTTAATATGCCCAATCTCTCCACAGTTGAAGCATAGCTTATTGCTGGGTTTCTTCCTGCAGTCTTCTTCCTTGTGTCCCGACATTTTGTAGAAGTTGCAGTATATGGAACATCTTCCTGAATGTTTCGTTTTGCAGTACTTACAGTAAGGTGCAGAAGTAGAACCTGTACCTTTCCCACAATTGGAATTACCGTAGCGAAATTCCTCGGTAAGCTTTTGGGCAAGGTTCTTTTTCTGGTTTTCTTCTTGCGTACGTACCAATTCATCAGTCAAGGTATTGGCTAGTTCTACTGCATCTTCTATGGTTTGTGGTCTAGCTGCCTTGACTACGTATCTAATTTCACTAATTAATCCCCAGATGTAACGGGAGATTAACACTGGTTCTGGTGAGGCTAGGGTTGGCACTATCCTAGCATAATCGAAGAATATGGTAGTGTAACCCTTGCAGTCTATTCCAGTCATTCTAAGGTTTAAGAACTTATTAGCGATTTGTTCTTTTTCGTGAGGAGGACAAAATTTTCTTTCAACCATTTCCTTATAGTTGTTCCATTCCATATTATAAATTCTGTCACTTCCCAAAGACTGGAGAATAGTATTCCACCATTCTTAGGCTGCATTCTTAAAAAGATTAGAAGCAAATAAAATATTATCTTCCTCTGCACATTTGCTTATTTTTAAGACAGCTTCTATCTTTTCTATCTAATGTAGAGCTGCAATGGCTCCTTCATTGCAAGAGAATTCTATTGGTTTGCAAGACCAGAATTCTTTGTAAGAACAACCATATGACATGGTTCTTCTTCTTTTTGGAATAGGTAATTGGAGTAGCGGTCCATTATTCACGCTGTGACTGGGTTCAGTAGGTGGTCGTTTACTTCTACTGTTAGTGTTATTATTTTCTCCTTCTTTAACAGTCTTGATGATATATGACATAGCGTCTATAATTCCTTGTGCTACTATGTGTTGGATGACACTGTTATCTAATTGGTTTCCATTATTATCATTATTCTGGTTTTCCTGATTTACTTCGTTGTCTATCTGAATTGTAAACATTCAACAGGTATTAATATCACAGAATAAGATTTAACGCAAACAATCAGACAAACAAATTGATCAAAAACATCGAGCATTGCGACTTTTACTCTTTTCATATATATATATATATATATATATATATATATATATATATATATATTACAATCTACAACTGAAATTTAAACACACTAATAGTTATGCATCGATAGATATTAGGTTATCTATTTTGATTTTTTTTCAGGTTACACACACACACACACACACACATATATATATATTATTACTAGGGGTTGTTCATCCAAAATTTCATTTCTCGCTCGTCATATTTCCACACGAACTTTTCTCCTATCTGTTTTACCCTCTCTCCTTCCTCTACTAATTCCTCACCAAATGTGTAGAGGTCCTGCACATTCTCTTCACTCATGGATGGTAGTGGGGCTGGTACTGGGTCAGGGTACTGAGGTATAGGTTCTCCATATGGGTAAGGGTTGTCTAGTATCTCCTGAACATACTGATCGGCATTCCAATACGGGCCTAGAGGGTTAAGGTTGGTATACTGTGCTATGGGGTTTGGTATCGGATCTCCCTGTGGATAGAGTTCCTGGTAATCCCTATGGTCATTCTCCCATGGATCATATGCTAAAGGATTAGGTGCTGGGATTCTAGGTATCTCGTTTGGGTCAAATG
This sequence comes from Helianthus tuberosus, assembly GCA_030545235.1. Taxonomy (NCBI): domain Eukaryota; kingdom Viridiplantae; phylum Streptophyta; class Magnoliopsida; order Asterales; family Asteraceae; genus Helianthus; species Helianthus tuberosus. Next base: position 103,835,685 of record CM060431.1, on the reverse strand, counting down.
CTGGTATGGGAATTTGTTTTCCTTGGGTAAGTTCTATCTCCATTGGTTGGGTTGGAAATAAGGGCAATGGTTGTGGTGCAATATCTGATCTAGGTTTGGATCTGCTGTAGTGGTGGCTAATATATGAAAGTTTGTCAACCGTCTATTAATTATTTCTTGGTTTTGGGCATTGACTTCCCTATTGGCTGCTACTAACGCTCTTTGTTGTTGCAACTTTCTCATTCGCTTTCTCATCTCGTGTGCTCCTCAACTGAACCATCCTCTCTTTTTCAAAGGGAATGGTTCCTCGGATTGCGCCTTAAAAATGAAGATTCCCTCTTCTGTATCAGCAGAATACCCCGAAGGAGTAGGCTGTGAGGAAGTTCCTTCACTTTTGGAAGAACTAGCTAGGTGACGATAGGCGTCAGACGTACCTTGCTCACTCATACTATAAACTAACAGATTGTCAAATAATACAAAACAATAATATACATATATACACATAATCACATAGATTATTTCCTAACACAACTGATAAAATTTAGGTGTTAGCAGAACACTTCTGTAGCTTAAATCAGTGGCTGTAGCTCTGATACCACTCTCTGTCGCAGCCCCCGACCCCTACCCCGGGAGCGAGCGGCCGTGAGGATAGTATCAGTGGTATTGGTGTTTATTAATTTGGCAGCGGAAATTACATCAGGACCGTAGTTAGGAAATAGTTTATCAGAGTTAAAACACCACACTTTTATAAATAACAAATACATGGGAAAAAAGTTTCCATTATAACATGTTTATAGGGATAAACCCTAATATATTGAAATAAAATTTCTTTCTTGTTTAGGTAACTTTTATAGCCACTTTTCCAAGCCTTCAGTGCTCTCCAGCTGGCTTCTATTTGGCTTTCACATTTTGTTACCTGAAACACATTTTGAAAAGTTTTATCAGCAAGAAATACTGGCAAGTGCATCCCAGTTTAATGAAAACAATTTTTATCACTTTACAGAATTGAGGGCATCCACACTTAAATTTCTTTACATCTACCCAATTACCACCCACGGTACTGTCAATCCGGACTTGTGGTCATGCTATTACGCACAGTGTAGTAACAAGTAATGTATACAAAACTCCAACATACCGACAGTAATTGTAGAATCACAAATACTCAATCACTGTTAAATGAAATTTAAAATAATTGAGGTTTTGGTAAAAACAATTTACAAAAAGTGAATGTACTCACAAAAAGGTTTACAAAAAGGGGAATGAATCACATTGCTATTTTAGATAATACTACTACTTTCTAATGACTTCATGGTTATAATCTATTAAATTAAACAATGCACACGTGTTAGTAAGATAACCCAATTTACATTAGCTATACCCCCGAGACAGAACTCCAACGACTGAGTCAGGCAGAGCCTTGACATGCGTTACGGAGCTCTAGATCAATCGAGCAGAGTAACTAATACATAACCTAGGATTATAATACTTACAACGAGGCAGAGCTTCGCTTTTTAGGGGTATAATACCCGTTAATATTTGCACTATATTGTCTGAGAGAGAAAAAGAATTGAGCAACGAACAACTGAGGTTGAACGCCTCATTTATAGGCTGGAACTTGGGCGGCTCGCGGCCCGCGACACCCCATCCCTTCACCTTACGTGGCCCGCGAGATCAATAGGCTAGACTCTAGCCTTGGCAAATCAGCTCCTAGACTCAACACGCACAGGGCCACGTGGCATCACGAGGGCTCACCTGGTGCCACCTTGTCGCGGCCTGCGATAGTCTGGGGTTGCCTGGGTCGCTACCCGCAAGAGCCCTATAATTTTGTTTTTATTTGATTTTTGTTAATATAAACGTATTTTAGGCTTATTTTTCGTATACGGGGTGTATTTTAGGATGTATCGGAGCATGTTAAGGGTTCTGGGAGAGTTGTTATATCATCCCCACCTTGTTTTAGATCTCATCCTCGAGGTCTACTGGAACAGATGTGGATATTTCCTTTGTATTTCTGACTCGAGCTCCCAAGTATACTTTAGTCCTCTCTTGGAGTCCCATTTCACTTTGACTAGAACTAATCTGTTGTGTTTGAGATTCTTGATCTTTCTGTCAATCTATAGGGGTTTCTCTACAAACTTAAGTTTCTTATTTACCTCTATGTCCTTAAGAGGTATCATTAATGATTCATCTGCTAGACATTTCTTGAGATTACATACATGAAATGCATCATGTATTCCTGCCATTCCCTCTTGCAGTTGTAGCTGGTAAGCTACTGGTCCTATTCTAAAGGACAAACATACCTGGGGCTTAGCTTTCCCCTCTTTATGAATCTGACCACACCTTTCCATGGAGAAACTTTTAATAACACTTTATCTCATACTTGAAATTCCAACGGTTTTCGTCTGTTATCAGCATAACTCTTTTGACGATCGCGTGCTGCTTTTAGTCTTTCCTTGACCTGAATAATATGGTCCGTTGTTTCTTGTACTATCTCTGGTCTAGACAGTTTCTTTTCTCCAATTTTTGCCCAACAGAACGGAGTTCGGCACTTTCGTCCATAAAGCACTTCAAATGTTGCAGCATTGATGCTGGTATGATAGTTGTTATTGTAGGAGAATTCTATTAATGGTCAATGATCGTCCCAATTTCCTACGAAATCAATTACACTAGCTCTAAGCATATCATCCATTGTCTGAATTGTCCTTTCGCTTTGTCCGTTCGTTTGAGGATGATAAGCTATGCTTAGTTTTAACTTGGTTCCCATTGCCTTTTGGAAACTAGTCTAAAAATGAGAAGTAAAACGGCTATCTCTATCAGAAACAATAGATAAAGGAATTCCATGTAATGAAACTATTTCATTTACATATAACTTGGCTAATTGTTCCATACTGAAAGTCTCCTTCATCGGTAAGAAATGAGCAGATTTGGTTAATCTGTCTACAATCTCCCAGATTGTATCATTTCCTTTCGTGTCTTGGGTAATTTGGTAACAAAGCCCATTGTTATCAATTCCCATTTCCATATCGGCATTTCTAGTTGCTGTAATAAACCTGAGGGTTTCTGATGTTCAGCTTTAACTTGTGAACAGGTTAGACATTTAGCAACATAGGTTGCTATATCCTTTTTCATTCCTATCCACCAGAAATTCTTTCTTAAGTCTTGATACATTTGATCACTACCGGGATGTATCGTATACTTAGATTGATGGGCTTCTTCTAAAATTCGGTGGCGTAGGTTTCCTTGTTTGGGTATCCAAATTCTTTTCTTATGGAATCTCCAAATTCCATATGTTCCTTGTTCTAATTCCTTAATCATTCCTTTTAATTTTTTCAGTATCATCCTTGATTACTGATTCATGTATCTCTCTAATTTGCTCATTTAAATCTATCTGCAGATTTAATTTGAGAGAACGTACTCGTCTCGGATTTTCATGATACTTTCTACTTGAAGCATCGGCTACTAAATTAGCCTTTCCAGCATGATACTGGATATTACAATCATAATCACTGAGGATTTCCATCCAGCATCTCTGTCTCATATTTAATTCCTTTTGCCCTAAAACATATCCTAGGCTCTTATGATCGGTGAAAATAGTAAACTTGCCACCATACTGGTAATGTCTCCAAATTTTAAGGGCAAAAATTATGGCTCCTAACTCTAGATCATGGGTTGTATAATTTTCTTCATGATTCTTAAGTTGTCTAGAGGCATAGGCTATAACCTTTTGACGTTGCATGAACACACATCCATAACCTAACTTAGAAGCGTCACAATAGACTATAAAGTCTTCAGTTCCTTCTAGTAATGCTAGTATGGGTGCGTTGGTTAATTTTTGCTTAAGAATTCTAAAAGCTTTTTCCTGTTTTGGTCCCCATTCAAACTGAACTGATTTGCAAGTCAGTTTCGTTAAGGGAATGGCTATTCTAGAAAAATCTCGAATAAACCGTCTATAATATCCTGCTAGTCCAAGAAAACTTCTCACCTCCGTTGGTGATTCAGGGACTTTCCATTTAGTAATCACCTCGATTTTTGTGGGATCCACATGAATTCCTTCATGATTGACTAGGTGTGACAACTGGCACCAAACCGGTAATTCCCGTACACTTTAATTATTATTTAAATGACTACAATTATGTGCTTAAATGTCAACATTGTCTGAATACATACTAAACAAGTGAATTCATGCACGTTTTATACTACAAGAATTACTTTAGGCATTAATGAATAGCGTTGCGTCAGAAATACTAGTAAACTCACCGGTAAGACACAATATGCCAACAACTCTGCAGAAAGCAGTCAGACAATAGAATTGGAGCCTAGGTGTAGGTCCAATGACAAGAATACATTAAAACCCAAGAGTACGTACAAGGGTTTATATATAGACATTACGAAAGCTAAAATACGCACTAAAAAGCACCCAAAACGCACTTTAAGTGCAGAATTTTATTAAATTCAGCTATAATCAGCTTTTAAACATATAAATATCATGCAGAATTTATGTTTTATTATCCAGAATACTTCCCCAAGGGTTGGGAATTGAAAGGGTTACAAAAGGGGACATAAAGGACACTAAATGTTGCGATTTAGCACTTTAACGAACCGGACATTACCCAGAACATCAAAATATTATTAGAAGCATTGTTTTTATGTTTCTAAACTAGTTATGGTTCCCAAACATCATAACACACTATATTGTGACAAAACACATAAAGCACCTAACTAGTTCACTTAACTTCTAACTAAACTAAACTAACTACCATTACAAACCAACTAGATTACCCCCCCCCCCCTAACCGGTTATGAACATGTGGGACCCTCCTTGATTTTCTTTTAATTGTTAACTAGATCATGTTTAGTCCTTTTGAGACACATTACCCATAAGTTAAAACCTTGAAATGGTTTATAAGTATACACATTATGTTCTAGCTTCATTATCATCTTCATCTTTCAACAAACTCTCTCTTCTTCTCCCTCTCTTGGCTTCGGCCGAACCCAAGCACCCCACCATCATCATCATTCAATCAAGTCTCTCCCATTCCATACATATACAAGGGTGATAGAAGGTGTACAAAAGAGCTAGGAGCTTTCAGAAGTTCAAGGACCTTCTTCATTTGCTAATAACCACCTCTTTTCTTCTCTTGAACATCCCTAGCTTTAAGCTAGTTGTAAGACTCTTGAACACCCTTGTTTACTTCTATTTTTAGTGGTTAAAAGACTTATTATGTTGAAAATCATATGAACACTAAAGAATATGAACATGAATCTTGAACATAAGTCTTGCACATAATGAAATAGTGATGAAACTATGTGTTTAGTGTATGAATGATGCTTGTTTGTTGAAATGATGATGTTGATCATCACATAAAGCTTGCTAGAGTATGATTAAACACATGATCTAGCAAGTGGAAGGATGATTATGTAACAACATGAAATAATCATCTTCTAGTAAACACATGAACTTGATAAATGAAATGATTTCTTGAAAAGTGAGCTAGTAAACTTGTAAACCTAAGATGTATGAAGGGTTTTTCTAAAAGAACCAAGTTTAAAATATGACTTTTAGAAGATCTTGGTTTTTACTTAAACTTACACTATTTTGGTGATAAAATAAGTGTAGAGACACTAGAAAAACAAGAAGATTTAATAAAGAAACATTTTTGTAAATTATGTTTACAAGTTATAACACCAAATCTTTTCAAGAATGGAATTTTTGATGAAATAAACACACTTTAAAAGAGTAACTAAGTCTACTAGAGACAGTGCCAAGTTACTACAAGCTTTGAGAAAGAACAAGTTCATGTTGTCATGTAACTTACTTGATTTTAACACTTGTTAGATGAGGAATGAGTTGTTGATTGTTGATGATCTTTAAAAGAAAATAAACACATGTTTTGAAAACATGGGAAACCTCCATTTTTAGGGGAAACTCTGTCAAAATTTTTATAAATTTTGACACTTAGAAAAATATAAGTTTTTGAGAAACTTATTCCCTAAAAATGTATCTAAAAATATTTACCAAGGTTTCCCCAATTTTTGTGTTAAGAAATAATGATTTCTTCAAGAATAAAATTGATATTAAGTATGTATATTTTTGAGAAAAATATATGTATTTATTGATCACAAAATTTTGTGCTAAGTGTATGTAGTATGTATTGCATTAGGACTTGAAAATACACTAAGTACTCATAAGAAGTAAAAGCACAAAGATACACATACAACATACTTAGACACATACGAGAAAATATATTTGTGAAAATATATTACTTGATAGAGTAAATAACTTAGACAAGTTATAAACATGAAATGAAGTATGGACAAAATACATAATTCGGGTGCAAAATACAAGATACTTATATTTATTTCTGAGAAAATAATATAAGTAAGATACATAGTTAAAAATATAAACTATTTTTAACACAAGAAAACATATACATAAAGATGGTGACATGTACTTGTGCGATACAAGTCTAGTGACTAACGTTAATAGAACACCTTTAGGTCACGACGCTAGATAAGCAAATCCGGTGAAGTTTACGACGCAGGAACGCAAAGTTGTGAGTTCATGCTCCCCCTTTTCTTTTAACTGTTTTCAGTTTTATAACTTCGGGGGTGAAATACATGTTACAAATATTACAATGTTTACAAATGGTATGATAACAAGAAGCACTCTTGGTGAAAAATAGTACCAAGTATGATGCGAGAATACAAGAAGCACTCTTGGTGAGAACGAGTACCAAGTATGATGCGTTTTAAGGAATGATACAAGAAATGATACGAGAAATCGTGTCTCGAATAGGGTACCATAAGCACCATTTATCAACAATATACCTAGACCGCAGAACAAAAGGTTAGATCTAACGGGTTTCGGGCAGCCACACTCTTGGTGAGAACGAGTACCAAGTAGTGCTTTTGTGTCTCAGAAAAGCTTGATAAATGCCTTATGGTTTGGTGACTTCCTATGTCGTGTCACATGTTAATGGCCTTGCAACCCATTAACAACCCTAATACATACAAGAACACCTTATTTATACAAGATTCATACCACAAGGATACTTGATTTATACATGAATATTTGATTTACACAAGAATACTTGATTTATACGTGAGTACGTGGTGTACACAAGGATACTTGATTTATACATGAATATTTGATTTACACAAGAATACTTGATTAATACATGAGTACGTGGTGTACACAAGAATACTTGATTTATACATGAATACTGGATTTATACAAGGATACTTGATTTATACAAGATACAAACTATGTTTTCATACAAAGTATACCAACGTAAAATACAAAAAATGCATGAATTCACACCAACATTATGTTGACGGTTTTCCAAAACTCACATGTATTTCAGGTAACTAAAAGTGGATGTGCGCGCGGTCTTACTCATGCTCTTGGATGTTGTTTATGTTTATCGTTGAATAAAGTTGTAAACTTTCAGACAATGTGTTGTCTCATGATGTAGACACTTAATCTATGTTTTCAGTAATGTAATGTTTGGCATTTGAAGTTATTTTTGAGCATGTAGTATGTTTATCAATCGTATGCAATGAAAACCTTTCATGATCACACCTCGTGCTTCCGCCTAAGAAAGTGGTGTGACAGATTGGTATCAGAACTGCGATTGTAGTGAACCAGGATTCCTTCTGGAGTCTAGACTACAATCTCTAGGATCCTTTCACGAAAACAATTTTTCAAAAAGTTTTCATTGCATAAAACTTTCCGCGACATCCACTACCTGAAACTGTTTACAAGAGTCAAGAAAAGACACTACGAGACTTAGGGTGCACTGGAGTAGCACTTGTCTGTGATTAAGAATTACTTGCAAATATGTGTGATAATTGATATATACATATACTAGAAGTAGAATGTCACAGGTATACGTGACTTTATCTGAAAATAATGGCCTATTTGAAGGAAGAGATACGAGGACGAAACAAACTGTGCGGACTGTGCAAGGAGTTACGTAATTATGGATGCATACATAATTATGGAATTTAGTGCACAGAAATCACAGCAAGTCTTGTCACGTATAGATTCCCTCAGTGCAAGAAAAGGTCAAACGTGAACACCAGCCTATTAAATACTCTGCTAGAGTAATAATTGTTTGATGTCACTTATGTGGTATATGCCTGTGTATATATATACTACTACTGTCTAGTATGGCGATATCAAACAAATGCCTAAACCTATTGTGTGGTGTTCTTTCAGAACATGGCACCTAGGAGAATTGTGAACAATCGAGATTCGGATCAACCTCCTCCTCCCCCACTGCCAAAGACTGCGGAAGAGCTGAACGCTCTACTGGAGGAAAGGATCTCCGCAGCTATCGCCCAGTACGAGGCAAACCAAACCCAAGACAGTGGTGGACCAAACAACGCTAGACGTAATGGGAATGGAGATTCATCTGGAGGCAACGCAGCTCAGGGCTGCACTTTCAAGCAGTTTCTCGACTGCAAACCAATGAACTACGACGGCACAGGAGGTGCAGTAGCGTTTGTACGCTGGATGGAGAAGACTGAAGCTACTATCCGCATGAGCAAGTGTACCGCGGATCAACAAGTCACTTTTGCTACTGGGTTGTTTGTCGATGAAGCTTTGACTTGGTGGAACTTGCAAGTCTAAACCTTGGGTGATGATGCCGCTTATGGCCTGACTTGGGATGAACTAAAGGAAAGAATGAGAGAGAAGTATTGCTCTCGTGCTGAACTCCAGAGGTTGGAGACAGACTTTTGGCATTTGACCATGGAAGGTGCAGACATTACTGGTTATACTCGAAGGTTCCACGACTTGTCTAGGGTGATCCCCTATATGGTGACTCCTGAATTTAAGCGCGTTGAACGCTACATTTGGGGATTGGCCTCAGAATTTCGCAGCATGGTAACTTCGGCCAAACCTCAAACAATCACTGAGGCTGTAACTCTGGCTGTCAGCCTTACTGAAGATTGTGTTCGAATGAAGAAGTTGTCACTGAACCCAACAGAAAAGACCGAGATGCATGCTGAGTCATCAAGTGAAAAGAAAAGGAAGCATGCGAATCTGAACCAAGCAACCCGCAGCAACAACAAAGGTTCATACAACAAGAAGCATGACACTCACCCATCTAAGGAGGCAAGAACCTTTGCAGCGGCAAATGATACTGCAGCCAGAGGATACCAAGGCACCCTGCCTAAATGCCAAAAATGTAAGTATCATCTTGAAGGAGTTTGTCTCATTCCAAGGTGTGACAAATGTGGTAGATTGGGTGATCGAACAGAAGACTGTTGGGGTAAAGGAAAGAACGGGAATGGAAACCGCAACGGTGCTGGAACTGGAAACAATGGTGGCAATGGAAATGGTATTGGCAACAGGAATGGTAACGAAAATGGGAAGAACCGAGGATGCTTCAGTTGTGGAAGCAATGATCATTTCATAAAAGACTGCCCAAAGGGAAACAATGCTCAGGCTCGAGCATTTGTGATTGGAGCAAAGAACGCACGCGAGGACACTAATGTGGTCACCGGTACGTTTCTCGTTAATAATCACTTTGCATCCATATTATTTGACCCTGGTGCCGACTATAGCTTCATGTCTGTGGAATTTAAACCTATGCTTGGGATAGAATCTAGTAGATTAGACATTCCTTATTCCATAGAACTAGCCAATGGTAAACTTGTTGAATCGGGCGAAGTTGTTAGAGGTTGCACATTAAACTTGGTGAATGAAGATTTAGCATCGATCTCTTACCCATTCAATTGGGTAGCTTCGACGTGGTGGTCGGAATGGACTGGTTGTCCAAGAACAAGGCTGAAGTTATTTGCCACGAGAAGATCATTTGCATCCCTCTGGCGAATGATGAAACTCTCATCGTACATGGAGAAAAACGAGACGCACCCTTGCGAATCATCAGTTGTATGAAAGCACAGAAGTGCTTAAGGAAAGGATGCGTCGCTTTCCTGGCACATGTTGTGGATAAGAAAGCTGAGGAGCCAAAACTCGAAGACATTTCTGTGGTGAAGGAATTCCCTGATGTTTTTCCCGAAGATCTGCCAGGGCTACCTCCGCAACGAAAGTCGAATTCCGTATAGACTTGGTTCCAGGAGCCGCTCCTGTAGCCAAGGCACCCTATCGGCTTGCACCATCCGAGATGCAAGAATTATCTACACAACTCCAGGAGTTGTTGGATAAAGGATTCATAAGGCCAAGCTTCTCGCCCTGGGGAGCTCCAGTATTGTTCGTGAAAAAGAAGGATGGAACACTGCGGATGTGTATCGATTACAGAGAACTGAACAAGCTCACTGTCAAGAATCGGTACCCGTTACCGAGGATTGATGACTTATTCGATCAATTGCAAGGATCGAGCTACTATTCCAAGATCGACCTTCGATCTGGATACCATCAGTTAAGGATACAAGAAGAAAGCGTGCCAAAGACTGCATTCAGGACGCGCTATGGGCATTACGAGTTTCTTGTGATGCCATTTGGGCTGACGAACGCGCTAGTGGTATTTATGGATCTGATGAACCGCGTATGCAAACCATATCTCGATAAATTCGTGATTGTATTTATCGATGATATCCTGATTTACTCGCGAATGAAAGAAGAACATGAGCAACATCTCAGAACCATTTTGGAACTACTGGAGAAAGAGAAACTTTATGCAAAATTCTCGAAGTGCGAATTCTGGATTCGCGAATTACAGTTTCTGGGTCATGTTGTGAACGAAAAGGGCATTCATGTAGACCCATCCAAGATTGAAGCAATAAAGAACTGGGAAGCCCCCAAAACCCCAACTGAAGTTCGACAATTTTTGGGCTTAGCGGGCTATTACCGACGATTCATCGAGAATTTCTCAAAGATAGCTCAACCGCTAACTACCCTTACGCAGAAAGACAAGAAGTACGACTAGGGCGACATGCAGGAAGAAGCCTTCCACCTACTTAAAAATAAACTATGCGATGCACCAATACTATCGTTACCCGAAGGCAGTGAAGACTTCGTGGTATACTACGACGCTTCACGACAAGGTTTGGGTTGCGTGCTCATGCAACGCCAAAAAGTCATCGCTTACGCTTCGAGACAATTGAAGGTACATGAAAGGAACTATACCACACACGACTTGCAACTAGGTGCGGTGGTATTCACCTTGAAGATCTGGTGATACTATTTGTATGGTACTCGATGTACAATCTTCACAGATCACAAAAGTCTACAACATATATTTGATCAGAAAGAATTAAACATGCATCAGCGATGATGGGTTGAGTTACTGAACGATTATGACTGTGAGATTAAATACCATCCTGGAAAAGCAAACGTTGTAGCAGACGAGTTAAGCCGAAAAGAAAGGGTTAAGACCCTAAGGGTTCGAGCATTGGAAATGACTATTCGAACGAACCTCACTACACGTATTCGTGACGCACAACAAGAAGCCCTTAAGATGGAAAACCGTAAAGCTGAATACCTCCTGGGTATGTTGAAATATATGGTGCCAAATGAAGAGGGAGCCTTATACTTTAAGAAGCGTATTTGGGTTCCGCTCTATGGCGGCATTCGAGAAGTCATCCTTGATGAAGCGCATAAATCAAGATACTCGATCCATCTAGGATCGGACAAAATGTATCAAGACTTAAAGGAATATTATTGGTGGCCGAGGCTCAAAAGTGATGTTGCTGTTTATGTTGGAAAGTGCCTAACCTGTGCTAAGGTTAAGGCTGAATATCAGAAACCGTCTGGCCTACTACAACAACCAGAGATACCCATGTGGAAGTGGGAGCAAATCTCGATGGACTTCATAACAAAATTACCCAGGACCCCGAGAGGGCATGATATGATATGGGTGATAGTTGATCGATTGACGAAATTTGCGCATTTCCTACAAGCATACAAGCATAAAAGCCGCACCGTTCAAAGCTCTATATGGCCGCAAGTGCCGATCGTCCTTATGTTGGGCAGACGCTGGAGACAAACGAATGGTTGGTCCTGAACTTGTACAAGAGACAACCGACAAGATTATGCAGATCCGATAGTGCATTAAGGTGGCTCGATATCGACAAAAGAGCTACGCTGATCGAAGACGAAAACCATTAGAATTCGAGGTGGGAGACAAAGTCTTATTAAAGGTCTCACCTTGGAAGGGCGTAGTAAGATTTGGAAAACGTGGAAAGCTGAATCCACGATACATCGAACCATTCAGAATTTTGGAAAGAATTGGTACCGTGGCGTACAAGTTGGAGTTACCGGAAGAACTTAATGGAGTACATGATACGTTTCATGTATCCAACCTCAAGAAGAGTCCAACACAAGAAAACGTGATCATCCCTGCGGATGAAGTGCATATTGATGACGCCCTCCGATTTACAGAACAACCCGTTGAGGTTACCGACTGGAAAGTCAACAAGACCAGGAGGAGCAGTGTGAAACTTGTCAAAGTGCATTGGAAATCTAAGCACGGACCCGAGTACACGTGGGAACATGAAGACCAGTTCAAAGAAAAATACCCCCACCTGTTCAAGAAGACTCCTGCAAGAGTCAACTCAGCCTGAATTTCGGGACGAAATTCTTTTAACGGGGGGAGACTGTGACAACTGGCACCAAACCGGTAATTCCCGTACACTTTAATTATTATTTAAATGACTACAATTATGTGCTTAAATGTCAACATTGTCTGAATACATACTAAACAAGTGAATTCATGCACGTTTTATACTACAAGAATTACTTTATGCATTAATGAACAGCGTTGCGTCAGAAATACTAGTAAACTCACCGGCAAGACACAATATGCCAACAACTCTACGGAAAGCAGTCAGACAATAGAATTGGAGCCTAGGTGTAGGTCCAATGACAAGAATACATTAAAACCCAAGAGTACGTACAAGGGTTTATATATAGACATTACGAAAGCTAAAATACGCACTAAAAAGCACCCGAAACGCACTTTAAGTGCAGAATTTTATTAAATTCAGCTATAATCAGCTTTTAAACATATAAATATCATGCAGAATTTATGTTTTATTATCCAGAATACTTCCCCAAGGATTGGGAATTGAAAGGGTTACAAAAGGGGACATAAAGGACACTAAATGTTGCGATTTAGCACTTTAACGAACCGGACATTACCCGGAACATCAAAATATTATTAGAAGCATTGTTTTTATGTTTCTAAACTAGTTATGGTTCCCAAACATCATAACACACTATATTGTGACATAACACATAAAACACCTAACTAGTTCACTTAACTTCTAACTAAACTAAACTAACTACCATTACAAACCAACTAGATTACCCCCCCCCCCCTAACCGGTTATGAACATGTGGGACCCTCCTTGATTTTCTTTTAATTGTTAACTAGATCATGTTTAGTCCTTTTGAGACACATTACCCATAAGTTAAAACCTTGAAATGGTTTATAAGTATACACATTATGTTCTAGCTTCATTATCATCTTCATCTTTCAACAAACTCTCTCTTCTTCTCCCTCTCTTGGCTTCGGCCGAACCCAAGCACCCCACCATCATCATCATTCAATCAAGTCTCTCCCATTCCATACATATACAAGGGTGATAGAAGGTGTACAAAGGAGCTAGGAGCTTTCGCAAGTTCAAGGACCTTCTTCATTTGCCAATAACCACCTCTTTTCTTCTCTTGAACATCCCTAGCTTTAAGCTAGTTGTAAGACTCTTGAACACCATTGTTTACTTATATTTTTAGTGGTTAAAAGACTTATTATGTTGAAAATCATATGAACACTAAAGAATATGAACATGAATCTTGAACACAAGTCTTGCACATAATGAAATAGTGATGAAACTATGTGTTTAGTGCATGAATGATGCTTGTTTGTTGAAATGATGATGTTGATCATCACATAAAGCTTGCTAGATTATGATTAAACACATGATCTAGCAAGTGGAAGGATGATTATGTAACAACATGAAATAATCATCTTCTAGTAAACACATGAACTTGATAAATGAAACGATTTCTTGAAAAGTGAGCTAGTAAACTTGTAAACCTAAGATGTATGAAGGTTTTTTTCTAAAAGAACCAAGTTTAAAATATGACTTTTAGAAGATCTTGGTTTTTACTTAAACTTAAACTATTTTGGTGATAAAATAAGTGTAGAGACACTAGAAAAACAAGAAGATTTAATAAAGAAACATTTTTGTAAATTATGTTTACAAGTTGTAAACACCAAATCTTTTCAAGAATGGAATTTTTGATGAAATAAACACACTTTAAAAGAGTAACTAAGTCTACTAGAGACAGTTCCAAGTTACTACAAGCTTTGAGAAAGAACAAGTTCATGTTGTCATGTAACTTACTTGATTTTAACACTTGTTAGACGAGGAATGAGTTGTTGATTGTTGATGATCTTTAAAAGAAAATAAACACATGTTTTGAAAACATGGGAAACCTCCATTTTTAGGGGAAACTCTGTCAAAATTTTTATAAATTTTGACACTTAGAAAAATATAAGTTTTTGAGAAACTTATTCCATAAAAATGTATCTAAAAATATTTACCAACGTTTCCCCAATTTTTGTGTTAAGAAATAATGATTTCTTCAAGAATAAAATTGATATTATGTATGTATATTTTTGAGAAAAATATATGTATTTATTGATCACAAAATTTTGTGCTAAGTGTATGTAGTATGTATTGCATTAGGACTTGAAAATACACTAAGTACTCATAAGAAGTAAAAGCACAAAGATACACATACAACATACTTAGACACATACGAGAAAATATATTTGTGAAAATATATTACTTGATAGAGTAAATAACTTAGACAAGTTATAAACTTGAAATGAAGTATGGACAAAATACACAATTCGGGTGCAAAATACAAGATACTTATATTTATTTCTGAGAAAATAATATAAGTAAGATACATAGTTAAAAATATAAACTATTTTTAACACAAGAAAACATATATATAAAAGATGGTGACTTGTACTTGTGCGATACAAGTCTAGTGACTAACGTTAATAAAACACGTTTAGGTCACGACGCTAGATAAGCAAATCCGGTGAAGTTTACGACGCAGGAACGCAAAGTTGTGAGTTCATGCTCCCCCTTTTCTTTTAACTGTTTTCAGTTTTATAACTTCGGGGATGAAATACATGTTACAAATATTACAATGTTTACAAATTGTATGATAACAAGAAGCACTCTTGGTGAAAACCAGTACCAAGTATGATGCGAGAATACAAGAATACAAGAAGCACTCTTGGTGAGAACGAGTACCAAGTATGATGCGTTTTAAGGAATGATACAAGAAATGATACGAGAAACCGTGTCACGAATAGGGTACCATAAGCACCATTAATCAACAATATACCTAGACCGCAGAACAAAAGGTTAGATCTAACGGGTTTCGGGCAGCCACACTCTTGGTGAGAACGAGTACGAAGTAGTGCTTTTGTGTCTCAGAAAAGCTTGATAAATGCCTATGGTTTGGTGACTTCCTATGTCGTGTCACATGTTAATGGCCTTGCAACCCATTAACAACCCTAATACATACAAGAACACCTTATTTATACAAGATTCATACCACAAGGATACTTGATTTATACATGAATATTTGATTTACACAAGAATACTTGATTTATGCGTGAGTACGTAGTGTACACAAGGATACTTGATTTATACATGAATATTTGATTTACACAAGATTACTTGATTTATACATGAGTACGTGGTGTACACAAGAATACTTGATTTATACATGAATAATGGATTTATACAAGGATACTTGATTTATACAAGATACAAACTATGTTTTCATACAAAGTATACCAACGTAAAATACAAAAACTGCATGAATTCACACCAACATTATGTTGACGTTTTTCCAAAACTCACATGTATTTCAGGTAACTAAAAGTGGATATGCGCGCGGTCTTACTCATGCTCTTGGATGTCGTTTATGTTTATCGTTGAATAAAGTTGTAAACTTTCAGACAATGTGTTGTCTCGTGATGTAGACACTTAATCTATGTTTTCAGTAATGTAATGTTTGGCATTTGAAGTTATTTTTGAGCATGTAGTATGTTTACCAATCGTATGCAATGAAAACCTTTCATGATCACACCTCGTGCTTCCGCCTAAGAAAGGGGTGTGACACTAGGTATCCAAGAAATTGTACTTCCTCTAACCAAAATTCGCAATTTGAGAATTTAGCATAAAACTTCTCTTTTCTCAATAATGTATGAAGTGTATGCAGATGCGCTGCATGTTCCTCTTTACTCTTAGAGTAAATTAGAATAACATCTATAAAGACAATTATGAATTTATCCAGATATGGTTTACATATTCTGTTCATCATGTCCATAAATGCGGCTGGGGGATTGGTTAAACCAAATGGCATGATTGTAAATTCATAATGACCATACCTTATTCTGAAAGCAGTTTTAGGAATGTCCTCTTCCTGTACTTTCAATTGATGATTTCCGGAGTGTAAATTGATCTTGGAAAAGAATCGAGCTCCTTTCAGTTGATCGAACAGATCATCGATACTTGGTAGTGGGTACAGATTTTTAATCGTAACCTTGTTCAACTCTCGGTAATCAATGCACATACGCATTAATCCGCCATTCTTCTTGACAAACAAGATTGGTGCTCCTCATGGCGATGAACTAGGCTGTATGAAACCTTTCTCCGGTAGTTTGTCCAACTGTTTCTTCAGTTCCTGCATCTCTGTTGGTGCTAAACAGTAAGGTGCCTTGGCAATCGGTGCTGTTCTTGGTATTAGGTGAATTCTGAATTCAACCTCCCTATCTGGCGGTAATCCAGTTAACTCTTCTGGAAAAACATCGGAGAATTGAGATACTACGGGAATATCTTTCAATTCTTTTCCTTTAGTGTTAATGATTATGGAAATCATATACATTAGGGATCCTTTCCTTGTATAACTTGGCATTTTCATCACAGAGATGAATTTTATGGACCTGGTTGGCTTATCTCCCTTAATTGTGATCTTTTCACCCTTTGGTGAACTTACTTGTATTGACTTTTGATCACATAGAATACTGGCATGGTTGGCTACAAACCAATCCATTCCTAATATGATATCAAATCCAGCCAGATTCATTGGATAAAGGTTAGCAATAAAATTATGGTTTAAAATTTCTATTCTTGCACCCTACAAGATTTCAGTGATCTTAATGGAGTCTCCATTTGCCGTTTCTACCAGGCATTCTTTTTGAAGTTTAGTTAATGGTTGATTGAGAAGTTTGCAGAACAAAGTATTAATAAAACTTTGGTTTGCACCAGAGTCAAATAATACTTTAGCAAAAATATCATTAACTAAGAACGTATCGGCAATCACATCCGGAATCATTTTGGCTTCTTCAGCTGTCAGAACAAATGCTCTTGCATTCTTAGTAGTTTTGTTGTTCATTGCTGGAGCTAGTTTCGGACAGTTCTGCTAAATATGCCCAATCTCTCCACACTTGAAGCATAGCTTATTGCTGGGTTTCTTCATGCAGTCTTCTTCCTTGTGTCCCGATATTTTGTAGAAGTTGCAGTATATGGAACATCTTCCTGAATGTTTCGTTTTGCAGTACTTACAGTAAGGTGCAGAAGTAGAACCTGTACCTTTCCCACAGTTGGAATTACCGTAGCGAAATTCCTCGGTAAGCTTTTGGGCTAGGTTCTTTTTCTGGTTTTCTTCTTGCGTACGTACTAATTCATCAGTCAAGGTATTGGCTAGTTCTACTGCATCTTCTATGGTTTGTGGTCTAGCTGCCTTGACTACGTGTCTAATTTCACTAATTAATCCCCAGATGTAACGGGAGATTAACACTGGTTCTGGTAAGGCTAGGGTTGGCACTATCCTAGCATAATCGAAGAATATGGTAGTGTAACCCTTGCAGTCTATTCCAGTCATTCTAAGGTTTAAGAACTTATTAGCGATTTGTTCTTTTTCGTGAGGAGGACAGAACCAAAAACCAAAAACCAATCATTTGTGTCTAATTTCACTAATTGCACCCTTGACTACGTGTCTAATTTCACTAATTACACCCGTCCCGTTATCTAAACACTAACCAAAAACCAATCGTTTGTTCACTTATTAGCGAAGAATATGGTAGTGTAACCCTTGACTACGTGTCTAATTTCACTAATTACACTCGTCCCGTTATCTAAACACTAACCAAAAACCAATCGTTTGTTCCATTCGTTTAACTCGTTTAAATTGTTCTAAAATCGTTTAACTCGTTTAACTCGTTCCAAAATCGTTTAATTATCCCAAAATCGCTCTCGTTTTAATTGAGAAAACTACTTTTGGTCGTCTCACTTATAACATCCAAACCTTCGCAACTCGTCCCTCGTTCAACTCGAATTAACAAACCACCAAAGGGTAACTTAACAATCACAGATTTAGTCGTTACCCACATAACCCCCACACATAACCATGGGTGCAGTCTGATAACAGGATTTGTCAGATCCTATGGTACCATAACCTAATACTGGCCGGCTTGATCAATGTTAATGAATGTTATTCGTTATGTAACTACGTCCAACAAGTTTGTTCACATTATCGAAATCATTATTTGTTAAATATAAACCATTTTAATTATTTTTGAAACCATCGTTAATAACATCGAAATCGTTTAACACATATGAATCACCCCAAAACAATCGAAAACAGTAAAATAGGGGAACTATGTACTCACATGAAGTGCAAAGTATCCTCAATCAAAACGACTCAACAAAGCTCAAGCAAAACAAGGAAATCAAGCAGCACCTAAAAATCGGATCACTAGATAAATAATCGACACCTAAATCGGAAGATCGGATAGAATGATGTCTTGTAAACCAAATGAGTATTGGGACTCATGTGATATGGTTTAACAAAGCCTACATTCTAAATTAGAACCTAACCTAAGTGCTTTCGACCCGTTACGACCCATTAAGGTAGCTTACGCTACTTTAACGCGTTGTTCGCGCAAACGCACGTTTGAGACGTCTAACTAGTCCTATGATAAGTATTATATGCCTAAACATGTTGCATAATCAGTTAAGTGACAAAAGTTTAAGTTACATATGCTTAAAATCCAATTATGCATGAAAAGGGCATTTTGGTCATTTTACCTAAGGCATATAAACTACCTATCATACAACTACTTAAACTAAGTGAACATAAGGTATAACCTCGGAAGGTTATTGTTAGTCCATATGTCTGTAGCTTCCGTCAGCATTGAGTCTTATTTTGTATCGTATATGTCTTTTGTGTACTTATATGTAAATGTATGTATGTGTGTAGAACGACAGCTCAGGGAATGTTGTTGAACTGTAAAAGTGAAGTCCGATGGATGGCATGTGTCACCCGATCGGATGGCCATCCAATCGGATTGCCACCCAATCGGACTGCCACCTGATCGGACAACACTTAATCACTTCCCTGACTTTGCCTATAAATGCCCGGCTTGGGTATGTCATTCAGAACTTTTGCTCATTCTGTAAGGAGACTTTGTCAGGTCTGATTCTCTACCGGTTCTTGTGTACTTTCACATCATTCTAATAGAAAGATCAGATGGATTTGATCGTTGAATACGTTGTTGTGATTCTGTGACTTGATCCATGGATTTCGCACATTGATCGAGGTCGATTCATCCACGTTCGTGACGAACAGATCCTGATCCAAAGGCCTAACAGTTATTCCCAATACAACTATGGTCACTAAACATGCTTGGTCGGATCCTAATGAACGACCAAACGGGTCGAGTTCGAAAGTCTAAGCGGTTGTTTAGACCACTTGACTTACGACTCTATACAAGCACTAAACTAAAAGTGACGAGTTAAACATGTTGAAACATGTTTAACCAAGTTAGAAAACAGGTTTTGATATCAAAACAAATGGTTTTGATACCCAAGAATAGTTTGGTTGAAAAATACGCATAAACGCGCATTTTGACCGAAACTATTACTCGTCACTTTGCCTAATCAACGTGGTAATCAGTAGGTATAGTCACTAGGGACTATAACCATCATGTTTACGCTCACGTTGCAAAGTTCGAACGAACTTTGTGTTGACCAATTCGTGGTCAAAGCAGAAAGTCAAACACAGTTTGACTTTCGTGCTTAAAAAAGCATAAAAGCATGAAAGAATACTTACAAAGGGTCCAAGCTAGGAAGATCTTGACTCAAATTGCTCAGGTATGAAGTGTTAAACCCCAACTTAGAGCAATTGAATCAGATTGTGAGTTGAAAGGAATGAAAGTGTTGGGTACTTATAGAAATCCCACAACCGTTAGAATCGTTTCTCGCAATTCGTGCTTCGATCTTGGCCATACACTTGGGCACAAGGTTTTAAAAACAATGGGGACATGAAATACCATCAAATGGTGTTGCAAATCAATGATTAAAACCATCAAAAACAAGCTGGAAAGCCAGATTTAATGTTTCTGATCTGGGCTGCTGACACGGGCCGTGTAAGAATAAGCTTAGGCTTACGCCCCAGGCCTAGCAAACTTTGGCAGATTTACAATTTTAGTCCCTGAATGCCCAAAACTTGGATTTTGATGCATTTTTGACACGTTTAAGCCCCGTTAACCCCATTTCAAGGCTCTAAAATGAAGTTAAAATATAGGGAACTTAAAATATGCTCAAAATCATTTCCGATGTCGGTTCGTTTGGTCGTACGGTTGCGTTATTTGGGTAATTACGACGGAAGTCGTAATGGACGCAAAAACGATCCAAATTAAGCGACGAATGGAATTTTATCATGCCAATCACTAAAATAAAATATTTTAATGATTACATAAATTTTTGGATGTCCGGATATATTCAGAACGTAAGATATGCGCGAAAATGCAAACTTATGCACTTTTTGACGCTTTTAGTCCCTATTGATCAAATAAGTTTATTTTAGCATACCGAACCCTCAAAGCCTATTTCTAAGCTATGTAAAGGATATTTAGGTTATGTTTAACTTATGATCAAGTTCTGGAATGTTCATTACTATACAAATCGGCATAGTTTCGCAGTTTGACACAAATAGTCCCTGCGATCGAATAAACTTGATTTCGACACACCAAACCATCCAAAACTTATTTCTAAGTTATGTAAAGGTTATTTAAGGTATGTTAAGCCTATGTAACTATTCCGGAGTGTTTTTCGCGTTAAACTGGTTACGTTTATGCACCAGTTTGCGTATAACCTTCCAGAAAGCGATTTAAAGCTTGAAATCGGAATCGAATCAAATCGTAAAATCATCAAACACAAATACACACATAATAACACCAAATCACATATAATAACACCAAAACACATTGTTTTATTGATAATTAACATTGTTTTACATTATACATCGATTACAGAGCACAGTTGTCACAGTCTCCCCTACTTTAGGAAATTTCGTCCCGAAATTTTAACTAGAGGAAACTTGTGAAAACAAATGCGGATATTTCGCCTTCATCTGGTCCTCACGTTCCCAAGTAAACTCTGGTCCACGTTTGGACTCCCAGCAAGCCTTGGCCAATCGAATCAGTTTGTTCTTTAACTGTTTGACTGCACGGTCCATTATCTCCACGGGTTTCTCGACAAAGTGCATCGTTTCATCAACTTGAATCACGTCGAGTAGAATGTGAAGATCAGCATCAGTTAACACTTTCGCAAATTGGACACGTGAAAAGTCGGATGAATATTTCCAAGCTCTGGTGGTAGCTCTAGTCGATAGGAAACCTTTCCAATTCTTTCAACAATCTTAAATGGTCCAACATATCGAGGTGCAAGTTTTCCTTTCCTTCCAAATCTCACCACTTCCTTCCAAGGTGATACCTTGAGTAGGACACGGTCACTGACTTGAAATTCTAGGGGCTTGCGTCGCATATCCGCATAACTCTTTTGACGGCTTCTAGCTGTCACAAGATTATCGCGAATTTTCTTGATTTTGTCTGTTGTTTCCAGAATGAGCTCAGGTCCGGTAAGCTGAGCTTCACCGATCTCATTCCAACAGACAGGTGAACGACATTTTCGACCGTAGAGAGCTTCGAATGGTGCCATATTAATACTAGCATGATAACTATTGTTGTAAGAGAACTCGATCAATGGAAGATGAGAATCCCAATTACCACCAAAGTCTATCACGCATGCTCTAAGCATATCCTCCAAAGTTTGGATCGTCCTCTCAGATTGTCCATCTGTTTGGGAATGATAAGCAGTGCTTAGATTTAGTTGGGTTCCCATAGCAGATTGCATGGTCTTCCAAAAATGAGATGAAAATCGAGCATCACGATCAGATATGATATCCAAAGGAACACCATGTCGAGATACAATCTCATCAACATAAATCTTTGCAAGTTTATCAGCAGATAGATCCTCGCGAATCGGAATAAAATGAGCTGACTTCGTTAATCGATCGATAACAACCCAAATAGCATCGTGACCTTTAGATGTACGCGGTAACTCAGTGATGAGATCCATAGCAATGTTCTCCCACTTCCAAACCAGTATCTCTGGTTGTACAAGCAAACCAGAAGGTCATTGATGTTCAGCCTTGACTTTGAGACAAGTTAGGCATTTTGATACATACAAGGCAACATCCTTTTTCATACCAGGCCACCAATACTGAGTACGAAGATCCTTGTACATTTTATCAGCACCAGGATGGATAGAATATTGAGACTTATGAGATTCATCCATCACTAAAGTGCGGAAATCATCTTGCTTCGGAATCCACAAACGATCCTTGAAATAGAGTAACCCATCGCCTTTCGTTTCGAGTTTAAGCTCGAGTTGAAGCGGTAGCTCATATTTCAATAATCCTTTGATCGCACAAGATCGTTGAGCTTGAAGGACGCGAGATTGAATATCAGATAGAGTTTGAACATAATGAAGCTTGACTCGCTCCTTTCGACTAAGCACATCGGCTACGACATTCGCCTTACCAGGATGGTAGCGAATCTCGCAATCGTAATCGTTCAAGAGCTCAACCCATCATCGTTGCCTCATGTTCAGCTCCTTCTGATTAAGAATGTGCTGGAGACTTTTGTGGTCTGTGAAAACCACAAACTTTGTGCCATAAAGATAGTGTCTCTAGATTTTAAGAGCGAAAACCACAGCACCTAACTCAAGATCGTGAGTCGTGTAGTTCTTCTCGTGAACCTTCAATTGTCTGGACGCATATACAATGACTTTGCCTCGTAGCATAAGAACACAACCAAGGCCTAGATTCGACGCGTCGCAATAGACAACGAAATCATCGTTTCCCTCAGGCAAAGACAAAACAGGAGCATCACATAGCTTCTGTTTCAGCGTTTGGAACGCTTCTTCTTGCTTGGGTCCCCACTCAAATGGCTTATTCTTCTGAGTCAAAGCAGTGAGTGGAACCGTGATCTTTGAGAAGTTTGAAATAAACCGTCGATAATAACCAGCGAGACCAAGAAAAGAACGAATTTCTGTAGGTGTCGTTGGTGTATTCCAATCCTTAATTACAGCAATTTTGGATGGATCCACATGAATACCCTGCTCGTTGACTATATGACCCAAAAACTGAACTTCTTTAAGCCAGAATTCACACTTGGAGAATTTAGCGAAAAGTTGTTCCTTCTTTAAGAGTTCCAGTGTCAAACGAAGGTGTTGCTCATGATCGGCTCGAGACTTTAAATAAATGAGAATATCGTCGATGAACACAATGATGAACTTGTCTAAATAAGGTTTACAAACCTTATTCATTAAGTCCATGAAGATGGCTGGGGCATTTGTTAAACCAAAAGGCATGACTGTGAACTCGCATTGACCATATCTCGTACGGAAGGCAGTTTTGGGAATATCTTCTTCGAGAACATGAAGCTGATGATACCCAGAACGTAGATCGATCTTGGAAAAACAGGAAGCACCTTGCAGCTGATCAAAGAGATCATCGATTCAAGGTAGGGGATATCGATTCTTGATGGTAAGCTTATTAAGCTCACGATAATCGATACACATTCGAAAAGACCCATCTTTCTTCTTCACAAACAGGACTGGAGCACCCCAGGGTGAAAAGCTCGAACGGATGAATCCTTTATCAGATAACTCTTGAAGCTGTTTCGATAACTCTTGCATCTCCGACGGTGCAAGACGATAAGGTGCTTTCGCAATCGGGTTGGCATTAGGAACAAGATCAATATGAAATTCGACTTGACGAACTGGAGGCAAACCAGGCAGTTCATCAAGAAACACCTCTAGATAATCTCGAACAATCAGAACATCTTGAATACTCTTGCTCTTGCCTTTCTCCTCGGTGACGTGTGCCAGAAAAACAACATATCCTTTTCGTAAATAACTTCGGGCTTTCATACACGACATGAGCTTCAAACCTCCAGATGGTTTCTCGCCACGAATCTCTAGAACTTCACCAGACGAAAGAGGAATACGAACGATTTTATCGAAACAAATCACCTCAGCATGAAATTTAGTCAACCAATCCATCCCAATGATAATGTCGAAACTCCCAAGTTGCATCGGTGTGAGGTCAATAGGAAAAAGATGGTTATCAAGGTTCAATTGACAATCGCGAATAACAGAATCGAGTACGATCGGTTTACCAGTAGCAACTTCGACAGATAAGGGTTTCTTCAGTTTAGCTCTAGGTATCTCAAGTAAAGGCTCAAAAGATAACAAAACAAAACTTCTATCGGCACCAGAATCGAAAAGAACATATGCAGGTCGATTGTTAACAAGGAACGTACCATTGACAACCTCGTTGTCAGCCCTCGCTTCGTTTTCATTCAAGTTGTACGCTCGTCCACGAGCGGGATTCACATTCGCATTCGCGTTCGGATTTGCATTTGCATTTGCATTTACCAACCTCGGGCAGTTGTTGCGGAAATGACCCATCTCTCCGCAATTGTAACATGAACCAGGTGGGAATCTAGCAGCATTCCCCTGAACCTGTGCTTGAACCCGAGCAGCTTGATTCTGACCAAACGATAGATGTTGGCCAGATGCCCAAGTTTACCACACGTAGTACACTGCTTACACGCCTGTTGGGTAGCATGATGACTATTGCATCGAGCACAGTGAGGTGCAGTACCAGCATATTGCTTCTTCACTAGAGGTTGTGCTGGTGGGTTCTGAGTATTTTGTGCAGTAACTGCAAAGTTCTGGGAAGCCTTGCGCTTCCTCGACTTCTTAGAAGACTCACCCTTCTTCTTACCTTTACCTTTACCCTTTTCTTGTGTGGAATCAGCTGACTTCTTCTTATCACCCTTGCGGGTCAAAATACCTTTTCTGACCTGAGAGTCGGTTAGAGTAGCAGCTAATTCGATCGCTTGACGAACAATAGAAGGATTACTGCCAGTCACAATGTCTTACACAGAATCTGGTAAACCATCGATATACCTCTCAATCGCCTTCTCCAACGGGGTAACCATAGTAGGACACAACAAACTGAGCTCCTCATAACGATCCGTATACGCACGGTGTTCTCCCCCATTTTGTTTTAGATCATTGAATTCTCGTTCCAAAGCTCGAATCTCATGACGGGGAAAGAACTCTCTCATCATGAGAGCTCAAAGCTCTTCCCACGTTTGTTCCATCGCCACATCGGCACCCCTATCACGCATCACCCTGTTCCACCATGTAAGAGCACGCTTCTCGAACACACTGGATGTAAATTCAACCTTACGCTCATTCGGACATTGCACATGTCTGAATGTGCTCTCCAAACTTTCGAACCATTGCAGGAGCGTGGTTGCTCCTTGAGACCCAGAAAACTTCAATGGTTTAGTAGAATTGAAATTCTTGAAATTACATTGAGCATTATTGTTGTTATTATTATTATTGTATAACTGATGGATCTGGGTTACTACGTTTGGAAGCATAGCAGCCATTTGCTGAGAGACAAGGGCTGCGACTTCTTCATTGGTTAAAGGTTGTGCATCACGTCGAGGAGGCATTGTCTAAAAGAACAAGAAAACATGAGAAACCAGTGAGGTCGACAATTGGGAAAAACAAAAGAGGTATTGAAAACATCGATAAAACACAAGGAGTGCGATCATTTGTTCGTTACCTCGAACAAACAAACGACACGTAGTGACAAATCAAAGTAAATGGGTCAATATAATGTATCGTGAAGACCTGCTTTAGCCTATAAGTGGACACTCATCCCAAGAGTTCCCAGGTAAGAGTGACTAGTCCGATTATGTGGATTTGTACGAACACTTTAGCCTTAGACAGAAAACTCAGGATACAGGCATCCACCTTTCCAGATTGCACGTGTTCACACTATAAGACCCAAACTTTGACGAGATTTTGAAAACTTAGAGGGTTCAAAACCTTATAACAAATCATTTATGAAGAAATGATTAGTTTTCAAAGCGGATTCGAAATTTGTGTTCTCATTGTGGTTATCACCTAAGGATAGGTGTCGGTTTTGTTTTAAAATCTAAACGCAAGAAGACTCGCGTTAGGGTCCTAGAAAGTTATAGTCTAGGTTGTTAGGCCTTTAGATCAGGATCTGTTCGTCACGAACGTGGATGAATCGACCTCGATCAATGTGCGGAATCCATGGATCAAGTCACAGAAGCACAACAACGTATTCAACGATTAAATCCGTCTGATCTTTCTATTAGAATGATGTGAAAGTACACAAGAACCGGTAGAGAATCAGACTTGACAGAGTCTCCTTACAGAATGAGCAAAAGTTCTGAATGACATACCCAAGCCGGGTATTTATAGGCAAACTCAGGGAAGTGATTAAGTGATGTCCGATCGGGTGGCAGTCCAATCGGGTGGATGGCCACCCGATCGGATAGCACTTGATCACTTCCCTGAGTTTGCCTATAAATACCCGGCTTGGGTATGTCATTCAGAACTTTTGCTCATTCTGTAAGGAGACTCTGTCAAGTCTGATTCTACCGGTTCTTGTGTACTTTCGCATCATTCTAATAGAAAGATCAGATGGATTTAATCGTTGAATACATTGTTGTGATTCTGTGACTTGATCCATGGATTTCGCATATTGATCGAGGTCGATTCATCCACGTTCGTGACGAACAGATCCTGATCTGAAGGCCTAACAAGTGGTATCAGAGCCACAGGAGGCTGAATCGAGGACTACGACAGCGAATTCACCGGAATTTCAGCTATTCTTGCCGATTACAGTCGAATTTCATCGGAAATTTGACGAATTCTCTCACTTTCTACTCATTTCTTGATGTGTTTTACACTTTTATACCTTAAAAATGAGAAAAATGTAAAACTGAACGGGAATCTACGGTTAAAATTTGACAAATTTGATATCAATCGATTCGCAATCAATCATAGTACAAGCCTTCAAAATTTCATAAGATAATTCCTTCAAAACATGAATCAAAATCATCAAAAACCATGTTGAACAGTTCATGCTTGCTGCCGTCATCCACTCGCTCGGACAGCTGTCCGAACGGATTGGTCTAGACAGTTCCTAATATTTGTTTGCTGACGTCATCTTGTCACCCGATCGGATCACTACCCTATCGGACGACATTGTTGTCTTTGTTTTCATCAGCTGACGTCATCATCCCACCCGATCGGACAACAATCCTATCGGATTGGAATTGGTAGTTCTTGTTTTCATTAGCTGACGTCATCCTGTCACTCGATCGGATTACCACCCAATCGGTGAAGGGTTGAAAAGTCAAAGTTTCTTAAAAGTCTTTATGTCACTCGATCGGAGAACTACTCGATCAGATTACCACCCGATCAAGTTGCCATCTGATTCGTGTACATCTCTTGTTACCTGAGTGTGCCACTAGATCGGATTACCATCCGATTCAAGTGCATCAGTGTGAATCTTTTGAAAATTCTAAAAATTTGTCTAAGTGTTTGAAAACTGTTTCAGGTACTCTACAATGGGAGACGATTTTCTAAACCCATTCAGCGACGTGTTTGCCTACAACACGGGAGACACCACGACAAGTAACACGAAAAACACAGCTCCAAACCCGAATCCTAAGAAAGCGATTGCTGACTCACTTAGCGTGGATAACGCGTATGGCACTTACAACAAACCGCCCAAGCTCATGGCCATTGAAGATTATAACAGATGGGTGAACAGGTTCGAGGACTGGTTGAAGGCATTCGCCTACCAAAGCTGGAAGTGTTTTAAAAATGGTTTCAACATTGGAAGGAGTGATTATGAAAATCTGATCGATACTGAACAAGAAAATTTTATTGCTGAATAGAAATGTATTGCTTTATTACATCAATCCGTTAGGGATGATATCATATATTTGATCGATTACAAAGATGCAAGAGATTTATGGGGAAAATTAGAAAAGAAGTGTGTAGGAGGAGCAGAAATCGTTAAGAATAAGAAACGTTTATTGAAGAAAGAATTTGATTTGTTCGGTTGTATGAAGAATGAGTCGGTCTTGAAGATGATAGAGCGGTTTTGTCACTTAAAGATAGAGCTTGTGAGATATGGGATTACTGTTACCGAGGAAGAATTGGTTGAAAAGTTGTTGGAGTCATTGCCAGACGAAAAGGATTTGCAATATTATTCATTGGTTTTGAGAAACACAATGAAGATGTCTGATATGACTGTCGATTGGCTAATTGAGAGGTTTGAAAGCCACAAACTTGAGATTAGAAAGACAAAAAAGTCAAAAACACCCCGTACCAACAAAACGTTGATCTGTACTATCGGGGAAGCATGATACCAATGACAGTCTCACCAAAAACTGCTTTTTCAGCTGAGAACTCGAACACAGTCACTGAAGAAAGACAAAACAGCAGTCCAGCACCCAGTAGTGGTTATCACGGGAGTACTTCTTCATCTGCTTCATGCCAGCAACAACAATCTGTTCCGAAAAATGTGTTTCAGTGTAACATTGCAGTAAATCTGAACAATGCCCAGAATTTTAATGAAGAAACTACAAAACAACAAATGGTATTCCTAGCTTCAATCCTGGAATCGTATGAAAGTTTAGTGGCTGGGAAAATCGGGAACACGAACCTTACCAAAGAAGATTATGATCAAATCGACCCCGAAGAAATGGAGTTGATCGACATACGCTGGTGTATGGCAAGCGTTGTTCGAAGAGCTCAGAGGTTTATAGAGATAATTGGAAGACACTCCATCGGTGGACCTTCTACAAAATTGGGCTTCGACAAGTCAAAAGTTACATGTTTTAAGTGCAAGCAGAAGGGGCACTTTAAGAGAGAATGCAGGAATGCAGCTTCAGATGAAACGGCCAATCCATTCCATGATGATTATTATAAAAAGGCCATTTATCATAAAAACAAAGAAGAACCGCCGAGAAAGAAACAAATTGAAGAAACTCCTAAAGAAAAGTCAAGAGCCTTAGCAGTTATCCATGATGATGAGGGCTTTGACTGGAGTGAGTTGTTACCTGAAGAAGATGCTGTGGGTTATGCTTTCATGGCAAAAATCGTTCCATTCAAAGACACTCGAACTGAAGAGGAGAAATACGTCAATAGAAAGATGTTAGCACAAACCATGAAGGATAGACATTATCGAGCCTGGAAAGAGGCTAAAAGTGCAAACAGATGGGATGCTGATCGAGAGTGCTATTTGGACCCTAAAGGCAATATACTTGTTGAACCATCAACACTCGTTGATGAGACTCTCATTGAACAAATAGCACAACAGGAAGAAGAAAGACAGAGAGAATGGGCAAGACAAGCTGAAGAAGAGAAAGAGTTAAAGTCAAAGAAAGTCGATGATGGGATAATCGACACAACAAAAGAATTCACTGCAGAGAACCTGAAGAAGATGGCAGATAAAGTGTCCGCAGCAAAGGAATTAGTAGTAGATTCTAAGTCTGCATCTAAGTCAAAGAGCCAGGTCAGTTATAGTGATTCAACAAATGGGTCAGGTAAGACTGATAAGGCAAAAACTGTGAGTGACTGCAAAAATTGCATGAAAGACTGCAAGGTTTGTAGCACACATGCATTTCTCAACACCAAAAAGACTGAAGAACTAACTGAAAGAGTCAAAGAAGTTGAAAATCAAATCTTAAGTCATGACAAACTGGTGAAAGCTTCAAATGATAGAATAAAGGAATTAACTGAGAAGATTGAAAAAGATAAAATTGATGTAGAACGAGTTAGGAAAGAAAATGAAAAGTTAATTCATGAAAACCGACAACTTTCTGAAAATCATGAGAAGCTGAAAAGAACGATAAAAGATTCTGATGAGCGAAACAGTAAAACATCCAAAGAAAACCTTCAATTGTCAGGAGTCCTTCAGTCAAAAGAAAAGCAAATCAACCAACAGTTGGATGAGATTGCTAATCTAAAGCTTCAGTTTCAGGAAGCTAAGATTGAAAACGAACGAATCAATCTAAAACTAAACAGTTACAACTCCGTGAGCTTTGTTCTTCAACACATAGTTCCCAAACCCATTGGGAAGAACAAAGCTGGTGAAGATGTATATTCAGATCTTGAATTTCCACTTGAAAATGTGAATGTCGACAAGTTGAAAAATGTGTTTAAACTTGTTGAGATTGATGTTTCTGAAATCGAAGGTTTGAAACGTTCCAAAAGGAAATTGAACTTTGAAAAAGATAAGTCTTACTACAAAAAATCTGTTGTATCGCCATGATTTTCTAACAACAACCAAAACAAATGGTCGCGTGGTTATCAGGGTGGTAAGAACAATCAAAGGAGGAACTTTCAAAACAAGAAGTTTGTTGAGAAAAAGGTGTTTGTAAAAAGCTCGAGTTCACATTCCGAGCAAGAATCTGAGATTTTTTCAAAATCAAATGAAGAATTCTTTAAGAAGAAGGCCTCACAGCCTCAGACCGAAGGAAAAAGTCAGGAAGATGACACCTGAACATGCTTTAAGTGCAACAAAGTTGGACACATTGCACGAAAGTGCACCAACTCGAAGCCTAGGTCTGCGGTTGTCGAGAGTCCGAAAAAGAAAGACGATGTAAAAGGCAAAACTCCAATGGTTGTTGAGAAGAAAGTTTTGAAAATGAAAACACCAAAGTCAAAACTGAACCTGTAAAGAAGTTGGTAACTAAAACTGATAAATTTTACAAACGGGTCGCTTCATCTCAACAAACATGGAAGCCAAAATCTGATGATAAGAAAGCAAGTTCTCCAAAACCAAAGGTTTCTGAGTCTGCAAAACAATCATCTTCAACCACACCGGTAAAGATGAATGTTCCTTTGGATTACTATGAGAAACTTGAGAAACAAACTTCCGCCTCATCAGGAAAGAAGTATGTTGCAAAGAAAGACCAATCATCTGGTCAACCTCCGAAAAATGATTTCTTTCTATACAAAGAGGTTGAGATTGGGTCTGAAGAAAGCCTGAAAATGAATGGAAAAAATTTCCCACCATTATACACCAAAACCGCACGCATTAACGTCAAGCTACCTGAGTCGAAAGAGGCTTGGGTTGCTTCAAAATCTCACTAAATGTTTGTGACATGTGCAGAAGCTTCCAAGATCCATCTCACGTTGGATAATTGATAGTGGAGCTTCGAGGCACATGACGGGGAGAAAAACCCTACTTTACGATGTTAGATGGTTTAACGGAGGTTATGTTGGTTTTGCCGGTTATCAGGGAGGTCATATCATTGGTGAGGGAACTTTATCGAATGGTATTGTCACATTTGAAAGAGTCAACTACATTGCCGAGCTAGAGAACAATCTTCTGAGCATTTCTCAGATCTGTGACCGAATATATTCGACACACTTCACGGATAAAGAATGTCTGATCTTGAAACCGGGGTTTGTCATCCCCGAGGAGTGGGTCATCATGAGAGCACCGAGAGTCGATGATCTGTACGTGTTGGACATGAGCGTAGCCACTACTACCACGGGTCAGACTCACTGCTTCATGTCAAGGGCCACTAAAAAGGAGTCGCAATTGTGGCATAGTAAGATGGGCCACATTCACCTACGCAAGATGAACTACCTAGTACATAATGATTTGGTCAAAGGTGTTCACTTGAAGAGTTTCCATCTTGAGGGGGAGTGCATTAGTTGTGTCAAAGGAAAGCAACGGAAGAAATCTCACCCTAGAAAGAAGATGAACTCAGTCTCGAGGCCATTGGAGAGACTTCACATGGATCTTTTTGGTCCTGTGAACGTCAAAAGCATAACTGGTGATCTCTACTGCTTAGTAGTCACAGACGACTATTCGAGATTTTCGTGGGTGTCCTTCTTGAAGACAAAAGATGAAACATTCGAGAGTTTGCTGAGAGTTTTCAGAAAGATTGAGAATTTGTACCGAACCCGCGTCAGAAGATTGAGAAGTGATAACGGTACTGAATTTAAGAATAATAGAATGGAAGAATTTTGTGATGAAAAGGGTATACTGCAAGAATTAAGCGCACCTTATACTCCGCAGCAAAATGGAGTCGCTGAGAGAAAGAATAGAACGCTGATAGAAACGGCCAGGACAATGCTTGCTGTTTCCAAATTACCGATCAATTTCTGGGCAGAGGCAGTTTCAGCTGCTTGTTATACTCTCAACAGGGTTCTCACTGTGAAAAAGCACAACAAGACATGTTTCGAGTTGATCAACAATAGAAAGCCTAATCTCGAGTATTTGGAACCGTTCGGGTCTCCCTGCACAGTTCTGGATCCTGATGGAAAATTTGGTCCAAAGTGCTTTGAAGGTATCTTCGTGGGATATGCAAGTCCATTGAAAAGAGTCTTTGTTCCAAGTATGAAGCGGATCATCGAAGCACAACATGTTGAGTGCCAAGGCTACACAATGCCTCCACAGAAACCCGCTGACTCATGGCGCATCAATTATGACAATCTATGGGATTCATTCGAGCTAGAGGAAGAGCCAGAGTTATTTGATGAGTTGGATATTCTAAGAGAATATGAAGCAGCACAGGAAAGATTCCCAGCAGAATCTTCTAGACGTCAACGACAAACTTCCAACGATGATGAAGCTGGTCTAAGTAACGTTGGAGAGAATGACGATGTTCAGCAAACTCCGACATCTTCGGAACGAGAGCATGCTCCTGAAAATCAGACGGCAGTCAATGATAATTCAGAATCTGATGAAAGGCCAACATTCGATTGTGGTAATTCAGAGTCTGAGGGGGAGCAAATCCAGTCTCCAGATCAGTCAATTCCTGTCAATGAACAAGTCGCAGATCAGAACGTTACAAATTTGGAAGGTGAGGTAGATGTTCCAGGCGAGGTGATGCCGAGGACTCTTGCATATCATCTAGAAGAGTTGATAATAGGAGAGTTGCAATCAGGCATTCGCACCAGAAGCCAGATTGACCAGGGCCTTACTTGCTTTTATACAAAAGTTGCTCCTTTACAAACAAATTTTTCACTTAGTTGTTACATTTCGCAGATTGAGCCGCGAACGTACAAGGAAGCACTAACTGTAGATTCCTTGGTCAACGCAATGCAGGAGGAGCTGAGTCAGTTTAAGAAGTTGGGTGTATGGAAACTGGTGGACTTGCCTGATGGTCATAGGAAGATAAACACTAAGTGGGTGTTTAAGTGCAAAAGGGATGATCGAGGGGTTATTGTTCGCAACAAAGCTCGACTCGTGGTCCAGGGTTTCAGTCAGCATGAGGGGATAGATTTCACTGAAGTATATGCTCCGGTTGCTCGACTTGAGGCGATTAGAATCTTCCTAGCGTTTGCTTCTTGGAAAGGATTTAAAGTGTATCAGCTAGATGTGAAGTCGGCATTTCTCTATGGTAAAGTGAAGGAGGAGGTATATGTCGGACAGCCACCGGGCTTCACCGACCCAATCCACAAGGATAAGGTTTATCTCTTGGATAAGGCGTTATACGGCTTACATCAGGCCCCGAGAGACTGGTACGAGACGCTGTCTCAACATCTGTTAGCCAACAACTTCATCCGAGGCAAGGTAGACGCCACCCTCTTCACAAAAAAGTCGACGGCCATCTTCTGATAGTCCAGATTTACATGGATGATATAATTTTCGGGTCGACAAATGAAGAACTCTGCAAAGATTTTGAAAAAGTGATGAAGCAGAAGTTTGAAATGTCATCAATGGGTGAGATGAAGTTCTTCTTAGGGTTTCAGGTTAATCAACTGCCTGAGGTGTCACACCCGCTCATAGCGGAAGCGCGAGGTGTGATCTGATCGGTTCTAATTGCATAACAATATAAGTGAACATACTAATTGAATAAAAACAAGCTCCAATGCCATTGTCATAATTGTTTCAAAAGAACGCAACATAAGTTAAATGTATTGGTTACAAACCATCAAATGAAAATAAGTTGTCATTGTTTTATACATCAAAATGTAAGTCTTAAAATGTCAAGGCTTTGACCACTATATCACCGCAAAGAGGCGGTATATAGGCGGTATATAACGGGCAAGCCCTTCAAATGGTGGCATGGAGTCTTGATACTTGCTTTCCTTGACTGAAATGTCTGCATGGTCCACTAATTTCCTGAAATACATGTTAAGTTTGAAAACATCAACAAAAGTTGGCGAGTTCATGCAGTTTAGTTGTATGAGATGTATCTGTAAAATGTGAGTTGTATAAAATGTATCTGTAAAATGTGAGTTGTATAAAATGTATCCATAAAATGTGAGTTGTGTAAACTGTATCCATAAAATGTGAGTTGTATAAGGTGTATCTGTATGTAATGATGTAGTATGTAAAGCGTCAATGAAATCGTTGATCATTAATGTTTCGCGAGGACATTAATATGTGTGACGAATTAGGAAGCAATCCAAACCTAGACGATTTCGTGTCGACTACTATCGACTGGGACACAAACGCACTCTTCTGTATGGGTCCACGACCAAGAGTGGGGCTCGCCAATACCCATTAGATCTAACCCTCTGTACCTAGGTCCAAACTAGATTAATAGTGCTTAGATGTATGACCCTAATCGCACATGATCTAAGGTGTTTCGTTCCATGACTTAACATACAATTGAACATGTATTTTCCCCGATAGTTGTAAAGTTGTAAAGCATTTAAAATGAATAGGGGACATGAACTCACAGAATTGCGTCCGTGAATGGTAAGTACTGTGATCTGACGTACGGTCGTCCTGAATAGTGTCACGACCTACAAACGTTCTATATTTGTTAGACACTTCGGTCTTGTAATGACTTGAGTACAAGTCTTTTATCTTGAATATGTGTTAATACTTGTATGTCTTTGTTATTCATTGAACTGTGTCTTAGATGTATTAACTGATAACTGTTTAGTGTATATATTTTGCCAAATACATATTCTTGTATCTCGTGAGTTGTATCGTCGGGTCTTGTCTCCTTGATTTCGTGTCTTGTATAAATAAATTGTATAATTGTAATTTTTACCAATTATATGTCATTGGGCTTAGCCCAAGAATTCATGTTATTGGGCCCAAATAGTGTTGGGCCTAAATAGTGTTGGGCCCAAATGTTATTGGGCATAATGTTATTGGGCCTTGGCCCATATGTTTGGTTTTGGGCTTAGCCCATGAGTCTTGATATTGGGCTTAGCCCATGTATTTATGTTAAGCCCAATTAGGATGATAAGCCCATTTGTAAAACAAGCCCGTTTGTATAAAAAATAAGCCCATTTATATAAAATAGGGCCATCTGTAAAATAAGCCCATTGGTTATAAAATATGCCCATGTGTTAAAAATATATTCTTTCATCTTTTTATAAAAGTTACTAAGTATAGGCTTTTTAGTTAAAAGAATACACAATAGTTTTTATAAGTTTCAAAACATCCGGATATTGTCGACGGTGATTTGTATATATTCGCGTCGAAAGATCGCCTAAACGTCGTAGTAACTCCTCGGAATGGCGATATGTTCATAGATTCGTCCGTCGTCCGTTTTGACCATAAGTTGTGTCCGAAAGCTCGGAATGTCCGTAAGTGAGTTTCAAGGCGTATTTAACTGTAGTCTTGTAAGACTTTAGTCGAAATGTACATTGTGTTCATTTGTACCATTGTATTCAAGTTCCTAGCTATCATAGATATAACTAACACAAACAAATAACACATAGCACATAAGTTGTTAAGTTAACTAAATATATATTTTCTCAAAAATATATATTTATATCAAACTTTGAAAACTATTCTTTAAAATCTTTTTAATCTAATAAAGATATTGTCAAAAATAATAGTTTTTATAACTTATGATTTTTAAGAAAAATTGGCCATATTTTATTAGAAATATGGACTTTGCCATGTTTAATAAAACATATCTTTTTCTTATAAAATCACCAATAATCTTCTCATATTTTTATTAATAAAAACATATGAGATTTATAACATAAACTTAACAAGATGAAATCATAATCATGTAGGGTTTTGGTATGATCTTTACATATGTTTAATAGTTCAAAAATCATACTTAACTTCTAGTTTTAACAAGCTTTTTATAAAAACCCATCTTGTATGTTTCTTTTTATAACTTTGTAAAAGTATTATTTTTGGTTAAACCCTTACATACTTTAACAAAATCAAAGATTATGATCATCCATCTAAACATTTATGTTTAACAAAACCCTTAAACATTTTCATGTACACTTGTTAGATTATGTTTTTAAACATCATCTAACAAGTTATTTGTATGCTAATCATCAAAACTAGATCAAATATGCAAGTAATCATCTTCATATCACAACATAAACACACTTTTATATCATGATTATTATTTTGCTTCTTTGTATTTTCATATTATTTTGTATGATTGTTTTAGTTATAACTCGTTCTTTAAACAATAAATACATAAATAAGTAGGAAAAAGAGATTGTTGAAGCTTACTTCTAGCACTAATGGCTAGGGATGATCTTGATGATGATTAAGAAAAGAAAAATGATGATCTTGATGCTTGTGAGCTCCTAGATGGATGAGAAAGCTTGCTTCAACTTGTGTATGCCATAGATCTTCTCAAGTTCCATGAAAATGCATCTTGATCATCATGAAAGTGTGTTGGATCGTCGTATGACCCTAAACAGTCAGTATGAGTAGTCCATCATCAAGTACAAAGGCGGAATCAATGTAAAAGATGTCAACACAGCTTGTTTCTTTCTAATTATTCTTTTATTGATCAATCCTGAGCTTTTTACACGTTCAAATGACAAACGGAGAGCACCTCAACTCAGAGCATATGACCAGATTCCGTTTGAAATGACACCAGCACACACATATATATAGTGAAGAGATTTCGCTTGAACATGCAACATGTTGGTTTCAAGCGAAATCACATGTGTTGATTTCGCTTGAACTGCACCATGACGCTTTCAAGCGGAATCACCCACTTTAACATGTTCTAACCCTAATTTCTACCCTGTTGTGTGCTCGTTTATCCTATCTAGACATAAGACTCGATTAATACGAAGTTAACAGACACTAAGTACACCAATAGACTCCCCCTTGGATGTTGACGAAGTCTTCGGCTTCGAGTCTTTAGTCTTTGTCTCTTTCCAAATTGTCTTGACATTGTAAAAGCTCCCTTCAATCTTTTATCTTCCATCAACAGCTAGCATAAAGCACAGACTCTGAATCTTTAACAACCTTCAAGCTCCCCCTTGAATATAGATCTAGGAACTGTATCTGACTTTAAGTCTTCAGACTCCCCCTATCAATAAGTTGGGATTTTGTTTAACTATTTTCTCAAATTCATACCTGTTACCTGCACAATCTCTACCTAAATATAAGATATATGACAATAACAATTTCAATTCAAACTTACCATTCAAACTCATTTGATGATCTTATCAGTGTTTAGAAATCCACTTAAGTATTCAGGTCCAAGTTAATGACCCTGATTACTCAATTTATCTACCAAGTCCAACTTAATGACCTTGGTTGATCTGAGACAAATCACACTGACATTTGTTCAACATTTTCAAACAAATTTTCTGCAATTTACAAGTTTCAAATTAATGAACTTGCTTTAACTTTTCAACTTTCACAAACATATCATATTTAGCTCCAAATTCATCCTCCAGCTCAGAAACTTCCTGCATCTGCTTCAATTCGAATCTGAAGATCTGCTTTCCACTTTGGTTTGTCGGAAAATAAAGCAGAAATGTAAAATCTTTTTGGATTTTTAATAAAGCTTCTAAACTAGAAATGAAATACAGAAATAAAAATGCAGTAAATGTAAACTATTTACAAACAAATTTTTGGCGAGCGTGTTAGGGAATCATATCAGCTATTTGACAAGTCACAACTACCGTTAAGCTTTAATTTTATACTCAGAATTAAACAATTCACTTAGATTGTCGATATACTGATCCATTTAAATTCTCACACAAATTTCAATCTGTTCAGGATACTGATTTAGTGTTTTAGAGACTTAAACTTATACGTGTGTCCCACCTCTTGAATATACTCTCGTATCCAAATCCCAATATTCAGTCTTACAGGTGAGGATACCACATATGATATCTGTAAGGGGTTAAATTGCGAAACCGTGAGAGCTCAGGTCAGAACTTCCGTTCAGCAGAGAGATGACGGTTCGACTTTAGTGGGTCCCCTTTAGAGGATCTTTTTTACAACAGCATTGATTAGCAATTTTATTGTCTCATCATTTTATGCTGAGGGCGGCGCTATATTTCAAGCAATGCAAAAAGTATTATTCGGGGACTAGGCCATTGCTTCCGCATTATCAGAAGTCCCGGAATAATACCCCAGATATCACTGAGTATAAAGACCTAGTATCTCAGAAAGAGGGATCCTTCAAACAAGATTTCAGGGGTAACCTATATATCCAAGTAGTGTTCCCCATGAAATAAGTAAGTAAAGATTTAGATTTATATCCCGAACAAACCTACTAAATGTGTAAAAACCTATCGGCACATCATCAGCGAGACTGTTTAAGACTTTTAAACATTTCAATTCTTTAGCATACTGTAACTGTCAAGCCGATGTACTATCATTTTCCCTTTTTACACAAGCTCTTTTCTGGTTTTCTATTGTTTTTGGATTTTAAAAATATCTCATGTTTTTGTATTTTTGAAATTTTTACTGTTTTTGTATTTTCTGAAAATATTACCCTACCTACACTCCCCCTAAATACCAAAACAAGTAAAAAATCGACAAACCATTGCAGATTGCTTCTCAACATCATCTACAATGTCTCCTTCATCAACGCCAAGAATCTCTTCCAACACCGATAAAAGCTTCATACCATTCAGTTTTAGCAAATATTGAAAACGTGTTTTATCAAATGCTTTGGTATGTAAATCAGCTTTTTGTTCGTCAGTGTGGATTTTCTCAATTCGTATCAACTTCTTCTCGAAACAATCTCGAATGAAGTGATGACGAATTTCTATGTGTTTCGTTTTAGCGTGATGAACAGGATTTTTAGTAATATTTATCGCTGCCTCATTATCAACAAAGATAGGGGTGTTAAGAAATTGCAAACTGTAGTCGCGCATCTGTTGCTGGATCCACAAGATCTGAGAACAGCAACTGCTCGCAGAAACATATTCAGTTTCACATGTGGATAAAGCTACAGAGGTCTGCTTCTTGCATTGCCAGGTAACCAATCTTGGTCCGAAAAACTGGTACCCCGCTGTTGTTGATTTAGCGTTAACTTTGCAGCATCCGAAATCGGAATCGGAATACCCTTCAAGCGTGAAATCGCCTTCTCTTGGATACCACAACCCCAATGATGGAGTTCCTTTCAGGTAGCGTAATATCCTTTTCACAATCACCATATGCGAAGCTCTAGGATTAGACTGAAATCTTGCTGCGAGGCAGGTTAGATACATGATATTGGGTCTTGAAGCTGTCAAATACATCAGCGAACCGATCATGGAACGATACAACGTTTCATCTACCTTCTCTCCGGTGAGATCAGGGTTTATCCCATGATTTGTTGCTAATGGGGTGGAAGCCGGAGTAGAACCTGACATCCCGAATTTCTCCAAGATATCATGAACGTACTTCATTTGATGTATAAAAATTCCTTTGGGTAATTGATCAACCTGAAGTCCCAAGAAGAATTTCATCTCACCCATCGATGACATTTCGAATTTCTGCTTCATAACTTGTTCAAAATCTTTGCACAGATTCTCATTTGTTGACCCAAATATGATGTCGTCCACGTATATTTGAACTATCAGAAGATGTCCATCGATCTCTTTGGTGTAGAGAGTGGCATCCACTTTTCCTCGAATAAAGCTATTGGCTAGCAGGTGTTGAGACAATGTCTCGTACCAAGCTCTCGGGGCCTGGTGTAAACCATACAACGCTTTGTCTAGCAAGTAGACCTTGTCTTTATGGATTGGATCGGTGAAGCCCGGTGGCTGACCGACATATACCTCCTCTTTTACCTTCCCATAGAGAAACGCTGATTTTACATCTAACTGATAAACTTTAAAATTTTTCCAAGATGCAAATGCTAGGAAGATTCTGATTGCTTCAAGTCTAGCAACCAGAGCATACACTTCAGTGAAATCTATACCCTCCTGCTGACTGAAACCCTGGACTACGAGTCGAGCTTTGTTACGAACAACAACCCCTCTATCGTCTCTCTTACACTTGAACACCCACTTGGTGTTTATCTTCCTCTGACCATCAGGCAAGTCTACTAACTTCCACACACCTAACTTCTCAAACTGAGTCAATTCTTCTTGCATAACATTGACCCAAGAATCTTCAGTTAGCGCCTCTTTATATGTTCGTGGTTCGATCTGCGAAATAAAACAACTTAGTGAAAACTTAGTTTGTAAAGGAGCAACTGTAGAATAAAAACAAGTAAGGCCTTGGTCAATTTGACGTCTAGTGCGAACGCCTGATTGTAATTCTCCAATGATCAACTCTTCTGGATGGTACGAAAGAGTTCTCGGCATCACCTCGCCTGGAACATCTACTTCGCCTTCCAGATTAGTAACATTCTGATTTGCACCTTGTTCATCGACTGGAATAGTTTGACTTGAAATCTGGATTTGCTCCCCCTCAGAATCTGAATCACCATGATCAAATACTGGCATGTTCTCAGATTCTTGATTATCATTCTGTGTCGTCTGAATATCAGGAGCAACTTCATTTTGTTGAATATCATCATGTTCTCTAGCATTGCTCGGACCTGCTTCATCATCATTTGAAGTTTGTCGCGGTCGACTTGAATACTCAGCTGGGAACTTTTCTTGTGAAGACTCATACTCTCTTAGAATATCTAACTCGTCAAAGAAATCTTCTTCTTCTTCTTCTTCCTTTTCTTCTTCCATGTCAAACGAATCCCACAAAGTATCGTAATGAAAACGCCATGAATCTCCAGGATTCTGCGGTGGCATTGTGTAACCTTGACACTCAACATTCTGTGCTTCAATAATCCGCTTCAAGCTTGGAACAAAGACTCGTTTCTGAGGACTTGAATATCCCACAAATATTCCTTCAATGCTCTTTGCACCAAATTTTCCCAAAGGCTCTAGAACTGTACAGGGAGACCCAAACGGTTCTAAATACTTTAGGTTCGGTTTGCGGTTATTGATCAGCTCGAAACACGTCTTATTGAATTTCTTGACATTGAGAACCCGATTGAGCGTATAGCATGCGGCGGATACTGCTTCTGCCCAAAAGTTTACTGGTAATTTGGAATCAGCAAGCATCATCCTGGCCGTTTCAATTAGCGTCCTGTTCTTTCTTTCAGCTACTCCATTCTGCTGCGGAGTGTAAGGCGCGCTAAATTCATGCAATATACCTCTTTCATCACAATATTCTTCCATCTTTTTGTTCTTGAATTCAGTACCATTGTCACTTCTGATTCTTTTGATACGCCTTTGGTACAAATTTTCAATGTTCCTGAACAACGCCATCAAACTGTCAAACGTCTCATCTTTAGACTTCAGAAATGAAATCCACAAAAATCTGGAATAATCATCAGTTACTACTAGACAGTAGAGATCCCTGGTAATACTTTTAACGTTCACTGGACCAAACAGATCCATATGGAGTCTCTCTAACGGTCTTGAGAGTGAGTTAATTTTCTTTTTAGGATGTGATTTCTTCTTTTGCTTTCCTTTGACGCAACTTATACACTCTCCTTCCAGATGAAAACCTTTGACATGAACACCAGTTACTAAGTCGTTATGCACCAGATGATTCATTTTCCTCAAGTGAATATGACCCATTTTTCGATGCCATAACATCGATTCCTTCTCCGTTGCTTTTGACATAAAACAGTGTGCCTGACCCGTTGTAGTAGTTGCTACACTCATGTCCAATACATATAGATCATTCACTCTGGGCGCTCTCATGATCACCCACTCATCGGGAACAACAAATCCTGGTTTCAAGATCAAACATTCTTTGTCTGTAAAGTGCGTTGTATACATGCGATCACAAATCTGAGATATACTTAGAAGATTGTTTTCAAGCTCAGCGATGTAGTTAACTCTTTCAAACGTGACTATGCCATTAGATAGAGTTCCTTCACCGATTATTCTACCACCTTGATTGCCTGCAAAACCTACATAACCACCATTGAAATTTCTAACATCGTACAGCACGGCTGTTTTCCCCGTCATGTGCCGAGAAGCTCCACTATCCATAATCCATCGTGAAACGGATCTTGGAAGCTCCTGCACATATAAAAAACATTTAGTGAGATTTTGATGCCACCCAAGCCTCTTTTGACTCGGGTAACTTGACATTGATGTGAGATTTTCCAATGTAAAGTGGTGGAAAATTCTTGTCATTCATCTTTAAGCTCTCCTCAGATCCAACCTCAACCTTTTTGTATAAGAAAAACTCATCTTTCTTAGGTTGACCAGTTGGTTGATCTTTCTTTTGAACATTCTTCTTCTCTGGTGGAGTAGAAGATTGTTTCTCCAATTGTTCATAATAGTCCAAAGAAACATCCATCTTTACCGGAGTGGTAGAAGACGATTGTTTTTCCGACTCTGAAACCTTTGGTTTTGGAGAATTTTTTGGCTTCCATGTTTGTTGAGGTGAAGTAACCCGTTTGTAAAATTTGTCATTTTTAGTTTCCAATTTCTTAACAGGTTCAGTTTTGAATTTTGTGTTATCATTTTTCAAAATTTTCTCAACAACCATTGGAGCTTTTCCTTTTACAACATCTTTCTTTCTTGAATTCATCACATCTTCAGTCTTAGGCTTCAAGTTGGTACACTTTCGTGCAATATGTCCAACTTGATTGCATTTGAAGCATGTTCGGGAGTCAACTACCCGACTTGTGCCTTCAGACTGAGGCTGCGATGCTTTCTTCTCAAAGAACTCTTTGTTTGATTTTGAAAAAATTTTAGATTCTTCATCAGAAAGTGAACTTGAACCGTTCACAAACACCTTTTTCTCAGCAAACCTTTTGTTTTGAACATTCCTTCTTTGATAGTTCTTACCACCCTGATATCCACCCGACCATCTGTTTTGATTGTTGTTATAAAAACG
Source organism: Helianthus tuberosus (assembly GCA_030545235.1). NCBI lineage: Eukaryota > Viridiplantae > Streptophyta > Magnoliopsida > Asterales > Asteraceae > Helianthus > Helianthus tuberosus. The sequence goes on along the minus strand of CM060431.1, from coordinate 103,792,433 downwards.
CGGTGGAACAACAGGTTTCTTGTAATAAGCTTTATCTTTTTCAAAATTCATTTGCCTCTTCGTCTGATTCAAACCTTCTACTTCAGACAAATCAATTTCAATCAATTTGAACACATTTGTCAATTTAGCAACATTAACATTCTCCAGTGGAAAATCATGATCCGAATACAACTTATCAGATCCAGCCATCTTGTACATCACAAGACCCGGTTCATCACCTAAGTTGTTTTTGGATTTTGATTTTGAAATATATTTGTCCAAAAAACATTCATCATCCTCAGTAGTATCACTATCAGATTTCAAAACACTTTCAACCACACTTTTAACAACTTCTGATTGGACACTTCCTTCATTGGATGACGAAGTGAATGTAACATCAATTGTGTCTGGAAGTTTAACCTCATTTTCATCCTCATCATTAACCAACCCGGACTTTTTCTTTGAATAATTGTTTAAAACTGGTGGTGGAACCTGATGAAACCCAACCCCAGTTCCATCCGAGTAAATATCTTCGCCTGCTTTGTTTTTCCCGATGGGTTTGGGAACAATGTGTTGCAAAACAAAGCTTGCGGAGCTATAACTGGTTAATTTCAGATTGATACGCTCATTCTCAATCTTAGCTTCTTCAAACTGAAGCTTCAATTTAGCAATCTCATCCAGTTGTTGGTTGATTTGCTCTTCTTTGTGTCTAAGAACAACAGTTAAATGTTCATTTTCTTTATTGGTTTTACCGTTTCGTTCATCAGAATCTTTAACCGTTCGTTTTAGTTTGTCAAAATTTTCTGAAATTTTACGGTTTTCAAGAACCAATTTTTCATTTTCTTTCTTAATTCTTTCTACTTCAATTTTATCATTTTCAATTTTCTCAGTTAACTTTTTAGCATGATCATTTGAAGCTTTTAGCATTTTATCACGATCTAGAATCTGATCTTCAACCTTTCTGACTCTTGTTGTCAGTTCTTGAACCTTTGTATCACTAAGGTAAGTGAGTGTACTACAAAACTTGCAGTTTTTCATACAACTTTTGCAATCACTATCACCTTTGACTTTCTTACCTGTCTCACTAGTTGAACTGTTTGAACTAACCTTGCTTTTAGACTCAGTTTCAGACTTAGAGTCTACCTCAAGTTCCTTTGCAGCAAGCACTTTGTCAGCCATCTTTGTCATATTTTCAGCGGCGAAATCCTGTGATGTATCAATAATTCCATCATCCACTTTCTTTGACTGCAGTTCTTTTGCTGTCTCTTTCTCATCAGATTCACCTCCTCCCCACCATTCTCTCTGTCTGGCATCTTCTTCTGCTTTGAATTCCTCAATGAAAGCTTCTATACTAAGAGTTTTCGTATCAATAGCAATGTTTCCTTGAGGATCAAGGTAACATTCTCTATGAGCATCCCATCTCTTTGCTTTCTTGGCTTCATTGAACACCTTAGATAATCTGATCATCTTGTATTCTGCTTTCTGCTTTCTTGCTTGGTATTTTTCTTCTTCAGTTCGGGTGTCTTTGACAGTAATAATCTTTTCTTCTGCGAAAGCATATCCAACTGCATCTTCCTCTGGTAGCAATTCACTCCAATCAAAACCTTCATCATCATGAATAACAGCAAGAGCTCTTGATTTTTCTTTGGGGGTATCCTCAAGCTGCTTTATTCTGATGATAGATCGCTCTTTTATAGTAATCTTCGCGGAATGGATTTGCAGTATCATCAGCAGGAGCGTTACGACATTCTCGTTTGAAATGTCCTTTTTGTTTACACCTGAAGCATGTGACTTTTGATTTGTCAAAGCCAAGTTTTGTAGATGGCCCTCCGATAGAATGTCTACCAGTAATCTCCATGAATCGTTGCGCTCTCCGGACTGCACTGGCCATACACCACCTGATATCGATCAGTTCCATCTCTTCAGGATCTATCTGATCATAGTCTTCTTTAGTCAGGTTGGTGTTTCCAATCTTGCCCGCCACGAGGCTCTCGTACGATTCTAACACCGACGCTAAGAACACCATTTGTTGTTTTGCTGACTCTTCACTGAAATTTTGAGCGTTCTTCAGATCCACAACAATGTTACATTGGAACAGATTCTTTGATGCAGATTGACTTGAAGTTGTTGAAGAAGATCCACTATGAAAACCACTGTGAGGAGTTTCTTGATTCACAGAATTTGAACTCTCTGCAGAAAATGTTGTTCTTGGAGAACCAGTCTTTGGTAGATTTCCTCTGTAGTACAACTCCACATTCTGCTGATAAGATGAGTTGTTGACTTTGCTAGATTTCTTAATCTCCAACTCGTGACTCTCCAGTCTTTTGATAAGCAGATCCACTGTCATCTCTTCAGACTTGATTGTATTCTTCAACATTAATGCAAAGTACTGCCAATCTTGTTCATTCGGCAGGCATCCACTTTTCCTCGAATAAAGCTGTTGGCTAGCAGGTGTTGAGACAATGCCTCGTACCAAGCTCTCGGGGTCTGGTGTAAACCATACAGCGCTTTGTCTAGCAAGTAGACCTTGTCTTTGTGGATTGGATCGGTGAAGCCCGGTGGCTGACCGACATATACCTCCTCTTTTACCTTCCCATAGAGAAACGCCGATTTTACATCTAACTGATAAACTTTAAAATTTTTCCAAGATGCAAATGCTAGGATGATTCTGATCGCTTTGAAAATGAAGATGGGGGAGGGGGTTTCTTGACCGAAAATGGGGTGTCGTTGGGAGCTTTTGGTGTTGTGAAAATAGGAGGTGAAAAGTATGAATGAAATGGTTAGAAAATGAAAGAAACTAGTTGCTACAATGATCATCTTTCACCACTTGCATCAAGTTGCAACAAGAGGTAAAATATCTAGATATTATGGTAACAAGTTGAAAGAAAAGTGGGGCCCACAAAGGGTGTTGCAACCGTGAATGGGGGGGGGGGTCCCCTTTGTTTTTGCTTCTTGATTTACCTAGTAAAAGTGTTAGAACTTTTAGGTAGTTGTTTAGGAAATTTATAAGTATAAGTGTTTAAGTGTTTAAAGGGTGTTAAATGATCATTACTAGACCATAATGATCCAATTAACACTAGATGACCATTAAAAAAAAGATTTGATATTGTTCAGATATTCGTTTTGAATTGTTTCGGTTAGAGGTTATTTGAACGCTAAGTTGCGTAACTTGTGTGAATTGATGTAGTTATTGGCTCGGATGATACCCGAATGTATCCTCACATGAATTCTATGTTAAATAACATTTTTACATGTCGTAAAAATATTAGAAAGCTGATTTCTACATAATTTCTGCGGAAAAGTGTTGAAATCGTCGCTTTTAGTGCTTTTCGGGAAATTTTTAGTGTAATCGGACTTCGGAAAGGTTTTTAATCAAACCCTTGCATTCTAAGTTAGGGTTTAATATATATTAGATGCTGGACTTTCGTCTGAGTCCTAAAGATTTCGTTTAGATGATTTCTGCGGATCCTGCGTTTTCGTCAGAATACTACTTTACTAGGTGCTTTTCTAGTAGTTTCGATGCATTGTTTAAACTGTTTCAAATGTACTTAATAAAAATGGATCATATGCATCCTAAGTAAGTATTCCACGAGTATTCTAAGTGTATGTCACGAAATACGCAGTTCGAGTGTTCAAAATGCATAAAAATGTAGCTAAAATAAGTACTTTAAGTGCAAGAAAGTTACCGAAAAGTGGCAGTTGTCACATTCTCCCCCTGTTATTGAGAATTTCGTCCCGAAATTCAAGCTGAGTCATCCTTTGCAGGAGTATTCTCGAACAGGTGGGGGTATTTTGGTTTTGATTTGATTTTCACGTTCCCAAGTATATTCGGGTCCGTGTCGAGAGTTCCAATGAATTTTTGCTAATATGTTACGACTCCTTCATGTTTCCTGGACCTTCCGGTCCATGACCTCAATAGGTGCTTTGGTGAATTGGAGTTTGTTATCAATATGAACCTCATCCTCCGGGATGAAAACTGTTTCTTGCGTTGGACTCTTCTTGAGATTCGACAAATGAAATATGTCGTGCACACTACTAAGTTCTTCTGGAAACTTCAGCTTGTAGGCATCGGTGCCAATCTTTTCCAAGATTTCAAATGGACCTACGTATTGAGGGTTAAGCTTTCCACGCTTACCGAACCTTGCTACGCCCTTCCAAGGCGAGACTTTCAACAAGACTTTGTCTCTGACCTCGAAAGATAATGGCTTCCGTCTCTTGTCTGCGTAGCTCTTTTGTCGATCGCGAGCCGCCTTGATACGGTCTCTGATCTGAAAGATTTTTACCCGTAGTCTCTTGGACTAATTCCGGACCAATTATTTGTTTATCGCCCGCTTCCGCCCAACATAGCGGTGAGCGACACTTTCGACCATAAAGAGCTTCGAACGGTGCAGCTTGTATGCTTGTATGGTAGCTGTTGTTGTAGGAAAACTCAACCAAAAGTAAATGAGTATCCCAGTTGCCTCCCAAATCCATAACACATGCACGAAGCATATCTTCGAGTGTTTGGATTATCCGTTCGCTCTGGCTGTCAGTTTGTGGATGAAAGATCGTGCTTAGTTTTAAATGACATCCAAAGGCCTCTTGAAATGACTTCTAAATTCGTGAAATGAAGCGACCGTCTTGGTTTGAGATGATTGAAATAGTCATTCCATGATGAGCCACTATTTCTTTGAGATAGAGTTCTGCTAGTTTCTCTGTACTATCCTTCTCCCGAATTGGTAAGAAGTGTGCGGACTTTTTTAGTCTATCGATGATTACCCATATCATGTCGTGACCTCTTGAGGTCCTGGGTAACTTCGTAATGAAGTACATCGATATTTGTTCCCATTTTCAAACGGGAATCTCGGGTTGTTGTACCAATCCCGAGGGATTTTGCTACTCGGCTTTGACTTTCGCATAAGTCAAGCATTCTCCGATATAAGTAGCGATAACACTTTTGAGGGTAGGCCACCAATAGTATTCTTTCAATACTTAGGCCTACGTGCTTCCTCAAAATATCATCTCGAAGGCCGCCAAAGAATGGAACCCATTTTCGACCCATTAGGTATAAAGTTCCATCTTCTTTCGGCGCTAATTGTTCCTTCATGCCTCAAAGTGTTTCTTCTTGAATATGCTCTTCTTTGAGCGCTTGTGAATCATCTTCTCTAATGCTTGAACTCTCAGTGTTCTATCTCGTTCCTTGCGGCTCAAGGCGTCCGCTACAACGTTCGCCTTGCCCGAATGGTACTTTATTTCACAATCTTAGTCGTTCAGCAATTCAATCCAACGTCGTTGATGCATCTTTAGTTCTTTTTGATTGAATGTGCTGAATACTTTATGATCCATGAAAATCATACACTGAGTACCATATAAGTAATGTCGCCATATTTTCAAAGCGAATACCACTGCTCCTAACTCGAGGTCATGAGTGGTATAGTTCTTTTCATGAACTTTCAGTTGACATGATGCGTACGCGATAACTTTCTCCCATTGCATAAGTACGCAACCCAATCCTTGATGCGAAGCATCACAGTAAACTACGAAGTCATCGGTACCATCAGGTAGTGATAAGATTGGTGCATCGCACAACTTATCCTTGAGAAGTTGAAATGATTCCTCTTGTTTCCCGATTGGGTGAGGGAGGTTAGCGGTTGAGAAAATTTTAGAAAAATTCTATATAAATCTCCGATAGTACCCTGCTAATCCCAATAATTGTCGGACTTCAGTTGGAGTCTTGGGCACTTCCCAGTTCTTAATTGCTTCGATCTTCGAGGGGTCTACTTGAATGCCTTTCTAGTTCACTATATGCCCGAGAAATTATACTTCACAAATCCAAAACTCAAATTTGGAAAATTTTGCCTATAGTGTCTCCTTCTTGAGTAGTTCTAAAATGGTTCTCAAATGTTGCTCGTGCTTGTCGGCCGATCGTGGGTATATTAAAATGTCGCCAATGAATACTATGACAAATTTGTCAAGATACGGCTGGCACACGCGGTTCATTAAATCCATGAAGACCGCTGGTGCGTTCGTTAAACCAAAGGGCATAACGAGAAATTCATAATGACCATAACGAGTTTGAAAAGCCGTCCTTGGTATGCTTTCCTCTTGTATTCGTAACTTGCGATACCCCGATTGTAAGTCTATCTTGGAGTAGAAGCTTGAATTTTGCAATTGATCGAATAAGTCATCAATCCTCGGTAGTGGATACCGATCCTTGATGGCGAGTTTATTCAACTCTATGTACTCTATGCACATTTTGAACGTTCCGTCCTTCTTCGCCACAAATTGGACTGGAGCTCCCCAAGGTGAGTAGCTTGGTCTAGGGAATACTTTATCCAACAACTCTTGAAGTTATGTGGGTAACTCTTGCAATTCAGAAGGTGCTAATCTATATGAAGATTTAGCTATGGGTGCAGCTACGGGTGCAGCTCCCGGCACCAAGTCGATGTGAAACTTGACTTGTCGATATGGTGATAGTCCTGGCAAGTCTTCAGGAAAGACTTCAGGAAAGTCCTTTATCACAGGAATATCTGTCAGCTGCGGCCCATCGGCCTTCTTGTCGACGACATGCGCCAGGAAAGCAATACCACCCTTTCGTAAGCACTTATGTGCCTTCATGCAATTGATTAGCCACAATGGTGTGTCGTACTTCTCTCCATGAATAACAAGTGTCTCTTTGTTCAATAGTGGTAGGCGAATGACCTTTCCATGACAAAAGACTTCGGCTTGGTTATCGGATAACCAATCCATGCCAACCACTATGTCGAAACTACCCAACTCAACGGGTAAGATATCGATACTGAATCTTCGCTCGCCAAGTTCCAAGGAACATCCTCTAACAACTTTCCCTGACTCGACTAGTTTACCGTATGTCGATTCTATAGAATGAGGGGACGTCTAGCTTACTTGGCTCTAGGCCAAGTATATTTTAAATTCTGTGTGGTGAGGACTTCACTGTATAGTTTTAGGAACCCTATATTTAAATGTAGGATAACCCAATCCATATGTTTAGATGTTGGATAACCCAACCATATGTTTAGATGTAGGATAACCCAATCCCTAATTGTAGCTAGGACATTCCCGTCCCTAGGGTGGGATGATGCAGTCATGCCTCGGATCTCCGGGGCTAAATCCCAAATGTAACGCGTAATGCGTTTGAATTCGGGTGTTACCCAGTATGGAACAACCCTTGAGAGATCGTGAAAGCCTTGAGTGTAACCAACAACATTGGCTCTAGGCATGATCGAGTTCTAGAATTTGTTTCTAACCTTTGAATTTATATCAGCAAGCAATACTCTTCTCGCATGAGATCCTTGAGTTCTTCCCACGTCAACCTCTTCACTGTATCACTTCTTAGCGTTTGTACTTGGAGATTCCTCCAAGTAAATGTTGCATTCAGCAGGAGACTCTCTGTGTATCTAATTGTCTACTCAGGAATGCGTTTCCTAGTATGACTAACCGACTTCATTGTCTTTATGTGGCAGACAGAACCTACCGCACCTCTTGTATTAACGAGGTCTTGCCGCTTACAGTCCAAAAGTCTTAAAATTAAGGCCTTGTGTGGTTGATACGTGGTTGCAAACCGGTGCTCGTTATTGTTTAACTTGACGTTTTTACGTAAGTTTTAGTTTCGAATAGCCTACTTTTAATCAAGAATGTGTTTTGCAGGTTTGATGGAGTTTAAGGAGCTTTTCGGGAGCTTTACGAGTCACCGGGTCGAAAACCGGAGCACCAGGATGCGTTACGGGTCAACCGGAAGTGTTGGAAGCGGAAAACAGAAAGTGTGTAAACGAGAGCCCGTCGCCGACGGCCCTAGCCCCGTCGGCTACGCCCCCTTAAAAGACCCGTCGGCCAGATTTGCTCGTATCCAGTCATTTAGGCCGTCGGCCATAAAAGGGTTTTTGGGAGCCCGTCGGCGACGGGTAGTGCTTTGCTGAAACGGGAATTTTTGTGATTTGGGGGTTTAGCTCGAATTCTATTGGCTTGGTGGGCATTAACTCGTAAGTTACACAACACTTTGAAGTTTGAACTTGATCTTGGAGCCTATTATCATTATCAATTCACCTACCATCTACCATCTATCATCCCTACATCACAACATCACGAATCATCATCATCGATCCATCTACACAATCAATCATTCCACAAACCCTAATCCTTCTACCACTATCATTCTTCACCAAACATCCATCATTCACCATTCATACACTTTTCAAGCTTCAAGATGACTTCCTTTGCATTCCAATCATCCGGTGATCAAGTTGCATCAACCATGAGCGGCTAATCATCTCGGTTTCACCCCGGTGTAGGTAGTTGTTAATTTTAGGGTTTCAATTTGTTCTTGTTTCATCTTAGTGACAATTTGTATTTGGTTTTTGAAACTTTCGACAATAGTATTACATTTGTTACGAATTCGTGAATTGTCGAACGATGTTAAAAGTTATGACTTTGCGAAACGGTGATATGTAATTGTACGTTGTCTTTGTTAGGATTTACTTGTGTTGATTACAAAGTGTCTTTTTGTCCGTTCTTCGGGGCGTTGATAGTTAGTAGCACCTAAGTCACGGTACACTAAATCCGTTAATCAAATGCATTTGAGTTGAAGCTAAAACTTATAGAAATCCTAGGTTAATAATTACCGAAACCGGGTGTGATTCCTTTTTTATTATTATTGTTCTAGTATCCAAATTTCTTGCAATCGTTAATTAGTAGTTGTTAACCATTCGCATCAATTCATTTAGTTAAAAATCATATCTCTCTATTAAACAAAAATACAAAAATATCTGGCAAGCTTCATAATTGTGACAATTGTTCTTAATTCATTCGAATCCATACACAAACCACATACTCTTCGTGGTTCGACCCCTTGCTACCACTAGCTATTGTTAAGGGTAATTAGGGCATATAAATATTATCTTTGACCGGAGCGCGACACTCCGATCAGTGGTCGTATCTTCTAGTGTGGCATTGCTACTCATTCCCGATCCATCGGGATTTGAATCACTTGAACTACCAGTATCACCAGTACCATCACTAGTGTCGTCCCGGTTAACCTCATGTTGTGCAATTCCTGCACCCTCGTGTTGTTCCATAATAACTTTAGTTTGACTGTGAGATGTTGATTAGTTAACCCCTTTGTGGGTGTAGACCTTCCTCCTGGTGCCATGATCTTTTTAATATACAAAATTAAAAGAATCTAGACATATATTTTGGATAAATATAGTCTATCATGTGCCCAAGAATGAAGAAGGAAATTGGTCATAAAATCCTCAAGATCGTATTGTTCATACATGTTTGAATAAATGATAATGTGGATAATGTGACAACTGGCACAAACCGGTAATTTCCGTACACTATAATTATTGCTTAATGACTGCAATTATGAGTTTAAGAGTCAGCAATGTCTGAACACATGATTAAACAAGTGAATTCATGCACGTTGTATACTACAAAATATTGCTTTATGCATAAACAAGAGCGTTGCGTCAAAAATAATAGTAAACTCACCGGTAAGACACTATGTGTCAACGGAACTGCAGAAAGCAGCCAGACAATAAAATTGGAACCTAGGTGTAGGTCCGACAACAAGAATGCATTAAAACCCAAGAGTACATACAAGGGTTAATATATATGCAATACGAAAGCAAAAATACGCACTAAAAAGCACCCGAAACGCACTTTAAGTGCAGAATTTATATAATTCAGGAATAATTCAGCATTTAAACATATGAATATTTTGCAGAAATGTCGTTTTATTATCCAGAATATTTCCCTAAGTGTTGGGAATTGAAAGAGTACAAGAAAGGTACTTAAAAGACACTAAAAAGTGTAATTTAGCACTTTAACGGATTAATATCCAATCGAACAACCGGACTTTACCCGGAACCTAAAAATATTGTCAATGACATTATTTTTCTTTTTCTGAGCTAGTTAGGGTCCCCGAATACCCTAACACCCGTTATAAATTATAACACTCTAATTAATTTAGTCACATAACTAATTCCACTAACTAAATGGTTGAAATGGAACCATAATACTCCACCCCTTTCTTGACCGAGTTCCCCAATTGGGAACACACTTTTATCCTTTTTGATTATTTTAATCTAGTGCCTAATATCTAGTTAGCATAATATACCATGGATAAAACTCTAAAAGTGGATATTATAAGAAACCATGAGAACACCATCTCATTTGCACAACACTTTACAAAAAAAAAATTCCTTTCTTTCTTCCTTTGATACTTACGGCCAAGAGGTTACACAACCATCCAACCACTTTCAAGTTTCCATCTTGATAAACCATATACATACAAGTGTGAAGGATCACGTATAAGGAGGCTCGGTGCATACGGAATCGCAAGGACCTCACCACAACGCTATTAACCGCCTATTTTTCGTCTAGTTTCTTCCCTAGCCACGAGCTAGTAGTAAGTGACTCTAAACGTCTTCTTGTTTAAAGTGGTTAATAAGAGATTTAACGGGTAAAAATTATGAACACTAGAGATCAAAGTTTAAAGTCTACTAAAAATGATGAACAAAGTGGTTAATGAGTAAATATTAGTGTGAAACTTTTGGATCTTGTTTTGTTATGATTATTTATTATTGTTGGATGCTAGTAGGGGAACGGATCGTCATCTAACCACGCTAGGTCATGTTCATGGAACATGAACTAGCACTATGTTTAGTGTAAAAAAAAAAAAAAAAACTAGATGACGAACCCTTTCAAACATAAACATGAACTTGTGTAAAAACGATTTTTCTTATAAAATGGAGTTCTAAATTAGTAGATCTAAAGATCTACAAGTGGTTTTTCGGAAGAACCAAGCAAAAATATTAGTGTTGTTAAAACCCGGATCTTATCCGAACTAAAAGCGTTTTTTAGTAAATAAACAAGTGTGTGGACACTTGTGTCACAAGAAAAATTTAACAAAGAAATATTTTTGCGAATCTTGACTAGAAGTTGTGAGACTTCATATTCTTTAAAAATAAAGTTTTTAAGAAACTAAAATTATTTTTAAAGATAACAAGACTTACTAAATGTGCTAGTAAGATACTACACAATTTTGGTAAATATCCAGGTTCATGAAGTGGGGAAAAGTAGTGATTATTGTTGATAATTGTTGTTGATGATTATTGATGATTGATGATGATTTAAAAGAAAATAAACACACGTTTTGAAAACGTGGGAAACCTCCATTTTTAGGGGAAACTCTGTCAAAATTTTTATAAATTTTGACACTTAGAAAAATATAAGTTTTGAGAAACTTATTCCCTAAAAATGTGTTTAAAAGTATTACTAAGGTTTCCCTAATTTTTGGTGATAAGAAATGGTGATTTCTTGAAGAATAAAAATGGATATTATGTATATATATTTTTGGAGAGAAAAATATATATTATTTTATCACCAATTTTTGTGCTAAGTGTATATAGTATGTGTTATACGTGCTAGTGTATTAAGACTTAAAAATACACTAATTACTCATGAGGAGTAGAAATATAAAAATACACATACAACATACAAGATACATAATTCGGGTGCAAAGTGCAAAACATAAAAGACTTATATTTATTTTTGGAGAAAATAATATAAGCAAGATACGTAGTTAAAAATATGGAATATTTTTAACACAAGAATATATACAAAAGAGAGTGACTGTACTTGTGCGACGCAAGTCTAGTGACTAACGTTAAGAAAACGCGTATAGGTTACGACGTTAATTAAGCAAATCCGGTGGAGTTTACGACGCTAGGAACGCAAAGTTGTGAGTTCATGCTCCCCCTTTTCTCTTTAACTGTTTTCAGTTTTTATAACTTCGGGGGTGAAATACATGTACAAAAGTACAATATTTATAAATGGTATGATATAAATACAAGAAGTACACTTGGTGAGAACGAGAACCAAGTGTGACGAAATATATGAATATGAGAAGCGCATTTGGTGAGACGAGAACCAAGTATAAGGCGCTATGAGAAATGATAACAAGAAACGCGCTTGGTGAGAACGAGAACCAAGTAGGAGGCGTTATGAGAAATAGTGTCACGAATAGGGTACAGAAGCACCATTAATCAACAATATACCTAGACCGCAGAACAAAAGGTTAGATCTAACGGGTGCCTGGCAGCCACACTCCTGGTCGGGGCGAGAATCGAGGAGTGCTTTTGTGTCTCAGAATATACCAATTAAATGCCTTAGGTTTGGTGACTTCCTATGACGTGCCACATGTTAATGGCTTTGCAACCCATTAACAATCTGATAATTACAGAAATACTGTATTTACATAAAATTCATACCATACAAAATTGATATATAACTTGAAGTACGTGGGGTACTCAAGAAGATTGAATTATACTTGAAGTACGTGGGGTACTCAAGAGAATGAGAATTAAACTTGAGTACGTGGGGTACTCAAGAAGAAATTGAATTATACAGATGTACGTGGTGTACACATGAAACTGGATTTATATATGAAAACTTGATTTACTCACAAACTATGTTTTCATACAAAGTATACAAACATGAAATACAAAACCGCATGAATTCACACCAACTTTATGTTGACGTTTTTCCAAAACTCACATGTATTTCAGGTAACTAGGATGGATGTGCGCGTGGTCTAGCTTATGCTCGTGGATGTCGCTTGTGTTTAACTTTGAATAAAGTTGTAAACTTTTAAGACAATGCTTTATGCGACTTAGCGATGTAAACGCTAACGAATGTTTTCAAATTATGGTATTTGAATGTTATTTTTACGAGCATGTAGCATGTTTACTCTTCGTATGCAATGAGAACCTTTCATGATCACACCTCGTGCTTCCGCCGTAGAAAGGGGTGTGACAGATTGGTATCAGAGCTGCGATTGTAGTGAACCAGGATTCATTCTCGAGTCTAGTCTACAATCTCTAGGATCCATTCACGAAAACAATTTTCAAAGAGTTTTCATTGCATAAAACGTCCCGCGACATCCACTACCTGAAACTGTCTACATGAGTCTAGAAAAGACACTACGAGACTTAGAGTGCACTTGAGTAGCACTTGTCTCTGACTAGAAATTACTTGCAATTATGTGTAATAATTAGCATGTACTAGAAGTAGAATGTCACGAGTATACGTGACTTTACCTGAAAGCGATGGCCCATCTGAAGGAAGAAATACGAGGATGAAACGAACTGTGCGGACTGTGCAAGGAGTTACGTAATTATGGATGCATACATAATTATGGAATTCAGTGCACAGAAATCACAGCAAGTCTTGTCACGTATAGATTCCCTCAGTGCAAGCCTACTAAAGTACTCTGCTAGAGTAATAATTGTTTGATGTCACTTATGTGATATATACCTGCGAATATATATATACTACTACTGCCTAGTAGGACGATATCAAACAAATGTGTAACCCTGTTGTGTTATGTTCTGTCAGAACATGGCACCCAGGAAAGCTGTGAATGCTCGCAATGACGATCAACCTCCTCCTCCCCCACTGCCAAGAACTGCTGATGAGCTGAACGCTCTACTGGAGGAAAGGATCTCCGCTGCTATCGCCCAGTACGAGGCGAACCGAACTCAAGACAGTGGTGGACCAAGCAACGCTAGGCGTAATGGGAATGGAGATTCGTCTGGAGGCAATGCAGCTCAAGGTAACCTTAAGACACTGTGCTAAGCATGAGGAAATTTATGAACGGTCTTTGTTTCATTATTTCTTCGATTGCTCACATGTGAATTGGTTTAATCAACTCCAGGCTGCACTTTCAAGCAGTTCCTCGACTGCAAGCCGAAGAACTATGATGGCACAGGAGGTGCAGTAGCATTTGTGCGCTGGACGGAGAAGACTGAAGCTACTTTCCGCATGAGCAAGTGTACCGCGGATCAACAAGTCACTTTTGCTACTGGGTTATTTGTCGATGAAGCTCTGACTTGGTGGAACCTGCAAGCCCAAACCTTGGGTGACGATGCTGCTTATGGCCTAACTTGGGAAGAACTGAAGGAAAGGATGAGAGAGAAGTACTGCTCTCGTGCGGAACTCCAAAGGCTGGAAACGGAGTTCTGGCACTTGACTATGGAAGGTGCTGACATCAATGGTTACACTCGAAGGTTCCACGACCTGTCGAGAGTGCTTCCCTACATGGTGACTCCTGAATTTAAGCGCGTTGAACGCTACATTTGGGGACTAGCCTCAGAGTTTCGTGGCATGGTGACGTCGGCCAAACCACAAACAATCACCGAGGCTGTAACTCTGGCTGTCAGCCTGACTGAAGATTGTGTTCGAATGAAGAAGCTATCATTAAACCCAACAGAGAAGACCGAGACGCATGCTGAATCGTCCGGCGACAAGAAGAGAAAGCATGCCAGTTTGAACCAAGCAACTCGTAACAACAAGGGTTTTAGCAAGAAGCGTGACGCTAACCCGTCTCAGGAGACGAAAACCCATGCAACCAAAGCATACCAAGGCTCCATGCCTAGATGCCAAAAATGTAAGTATCATCATGATGGAGCTTGTCGCATTCCAAGGTGCGACAAATGTGGTAAATTGGGTCATCAAACAGAAGACTGTTGGGGAAAAGGAAAGAACCGAAATGGGAACGGTGCTGGTAACAAGAATAGCAACGGGAAAGGGCAAGGATGCTTCAAGTGTGGAAGCAATGATCATTTCATGAAGAACTGCCCAGAGAGAAACAACGCTCCGGCTCGAGCATTTGTGATTGGAGCAAGAGACGCGCGCGAGGACCCTAACGTGGTCACCGGTACGTTTCTCATTAACAATCACTTTGCATCCATATTATTCGACACTGGCGCCGATTATAGCTTCATGTCTGTGGAATTTAGACGCATACTCGGAATAGAATCTAGTAGATTAGAAATTCCTTATTCCATAGAACTAGCCAATGGTAAACTTGTTGAATCGGGCGAAGTTGTCAGAGGCTGCACACTAGAACTTGGCGAACGGAATTTTAGCATCGATCTCTTACCTATTCAATTGGGTAGCTTCGATGTAGTAGTCGGAATGGACTGGTTGTCCAAGAACAAAGCTGAAGTTATTTGTCATGAGAAAATCATTCGCATCCCTTTAGCGAATGGTGAAACTCTCATCGTGCATGGAGAAAGACGAAACGCGCCTCTACGAATCATCAGTTGTATGAAGGCACAGAAGTGCCTAAGGAAAGGATGTGTTGCTTTCCTAGCACACGTTATAGACAAGAAGGCTGAGGAGCCGAAACTCGAAGACATTCCTGTGGTGAAGGAATTTCCTGATGTGTTCCCTGAAGATCTGCCAGGGCTACCTCCGCAACGACAAGTCGAATTCCGTATAGACTTGGTTCCAGGAGCTGCTCCTGTAGCCAAGGCGCCCTATCGACTTGCGCCATCCGAAATGCAAGAATTATCTACACAGCTCCAGGAGTTGTTGGATAAAGGATTCATAAGGCCAAGCTTCTCGCCCTGGGGAGCTCCAGTATTATTCGTGAAGAAGAAGGATGGAACACTGCGGATGTGTATCGATTACAGGGAACTAAACAAGCTCACGATCAAGAATCGGTATCCACTACCGAGGATTGATGACTTGTTTGATCAACTGCAAGGATCAAGCTACTACTCCAAGATCGACCTTCGATCTGGGTACCATCAGCTGAGAATCCAAGATGAAAGTGTGCCAAAGACTGCATTCAGAACGCGATATGGGCACTACGAATTTCTTGTGATGCCGTTCGGATTGACGAACGCGCCAGCGGTCTTTATGGATCTGATGAACCGCGTATGCAAACCATATCTCGATAAATTCGTGATTGTATTTATCGATGATATCCTGATTTACTCGCGAACGAAAGAAGAACATGAGCAACATCTCAGAACCATCTTGGAGCTACTGAAGAAAGAGAAACTTTATGCAAAATTCTCGAAGTGCGAATTCTGGATTCGCGAAGTACAATTTCTTGGCCACGTGGTGAATGAGAAGGGCATTCATGTAGACCCGTCCAAGATTGAAGCAATAAAGAATTGGGAAGCTCCCAAGACCCCAACTGAAGTTCGACAATTTTTGGGCTTAGCGGGCTACTATCGGCGATTCATTGAGAATTTCTCGAAGATAGCTCAACCGCTAACGACCCTTACTCAGAAAGACAAGAAATACGACTGGGGTCACAAACAGGAAGAAGCCTTTCAGCTACTTAAGAACAAGCTCTGCGATGCACCGATACTATCATTACCCGAAGGCACTGAAGACTTCGTGGTATACTGCGACGCCTCACGACAAGGCTTGGGTTGCGTGCTCATGCAACGCCAAAAAGTCATCGCTTATGCTTCAAGACAACTGAAGGTTCACGAGGGAAATTATACCACTCACGACCTGGAGCTGGGTGCAGTGGTATTCGCCTTGAAGATTTGGCGACATTATCTATATGGTACTCGATGTACAATCTTCACAGATCACAAAAGCTTACAACACATATTTGATCAGAAGGAATTGAATATGCGCCAGCGACGTTGGGTCGAGCTGCTGAATGATTATGACTGTGAGATTAAGTACCATCCTGGAAAGGCAAACGTTGTAGCAGACGCGTTGAGCCGAAAGGAAAGGGTTAAGACCCTAAGGGTTCGAGCATTGGAAATGACGATTCGAACGAACCTCACAGCACGCATTCGAGATGCACAACAAGAAGCTCTTAAAGAAGAGAACCGTAAAGCTGAATACCTACGAGGTATGCTGAAATACATGGTGCCAAACGAAGAGGGAGCCTTGTACTTTAAGAAGCGTATTTGGGTTCCACTCTATGGTGGCATACGAGAAGTCATCCTTAATGAAGCCCACAAATCGAGATATTCGATCCACCCAGGATCGGACAAAATGTATCAAGACTTGAAGGAATACTACTGGTGGCCGAGACTTAAAAGCGATGTTGCTGTGTATGTTGGAAAATGCCTAACCTGTGCCAAGGTTAAGGCAGAATATCAGAAACCGTCCGGCCTACTACAACAACCAGAGATTCCCGTGTGGAAGTGGGAACAAATCTCGATGGACTTCATAACGAAATTACCCAGGACCCCGAGAGGGCACGATATGATATGGGTAATAGTTGATCGATTGACGAAGTCTGTGCATTTCCTACCAATCCGAGAGAAGGATAGCACTGGAAAGCTGGCAGAGATATACTTAAGAGAAATTGTGGCACGTCATGGAGTGCCAATCTCAATCATTTCAGACAGAGATGGACGCTTTGTCTCAAGAATCTGGCAATCATTTCAGGAAGCCTTTGGATCTCAG
This sequence comes from Helianthus tuberosus, assembly GCA_030545235.1. Lineage (NCBI taxonomy): Eukaryota > Viridiplantae > Streptophyta > Magnoliopsida > Asterales > Asteraceae > Helianthus > Helianthus tuberosus. The sequence continues at coordinate 103,775,225 of CM060431.1, read as the reverse complement.
TTAGATCTAAGCACGGCATTCCATCCACAAACAGACGGCCAGAGCGAACGGACTATACAAACGTTAGAAGATATGCTTCGCGCATGTGTCATGGACCTAGGCGGCAGCTGGGATACTCATCTACCTTTAGTTGAGTTTTCCTACAATAACAGCTACCATACAAGCATAAAAGCCGCGCCGTTCGAAGCTCTGTATGGCCGCAAATGCCGATCGCCCTTATGTTGGGCAGATGCCGGAGATAAACGTATGGTTGGTCCTGAACTTGTACAAGAGACAACCGATAAGATTGCGCAGATCCGAGAGCGCATTAGGGCGGCTCGAGAGCGACAAAAGAGCTACGCGGATCCAAATAGAAAATCGGTAGATTTCAAGGTGGGAGACAAAGTGTTGTTAAAAGTCTCACCATGGAAGGGCGTAGTCAGATTTGGAAAGCGTGGAAAGCTGAATCCACGATACATCGGACCATTCAGAATTTTGAAGAGAATTGGTACCGTGGCATACAAGTTGGAGTTACCGGAAGAACTTAATGGAGTACATGATACGTTTCATGTATCCAACCTGAAGAAGAGTCCAACACAAGAAAACGTGATCATCCCGATGGATGAAGTGCATATTGATGAAGCCCTCCGATTTACAGAAAAACCCGTTGAGGTTACTGACTGGAAAGTCAACAAGACGAGGAGGAGCAGCGTAAAACTTGTCAAAGTACGTTGGAGCTCTAAGCACGGACCCGAGTACACATGGGAACGTGAAGACCAGTTCAAGAAAAAGTATCCCCACCTATTCAAGAAGACTCCAGCGAGAGTGAGTCCAGCCTGAATTTCGGGACGAAATTCTTTTAACGGGGGGAGACTGTGACAACTGGCACAAACCGGTAATTTCCGTACACTATAATTATTGCTTAATGACTGCAATTATGAGTTTAAGAGTCAGCAATGTCTGAACACATGATTAAACAAGTGAATTCATGCACGTTGTATACTACAAAATATTGCTTTATGCATAAACAAGAGCGTTGCGTCAAAAATAATAGTAAACTCACCGGTAAGACACTATGTGTCAACGGAACTGCAGAAAGCAGCCAGACAATAAAATTGGAACCTAGGTGTAGGTCCGACAACAAGAATGCATTAAAACCCAAGAGTACATACAAGGGTTAATATATATGCAATACGAAAGCAAAAATACGCACTAAAAAGCACCCGAAACGCACTTTAAGTGCAGAATTTATATAATTCAGGAATAATTCAGCATTTAAACATATGAATATTTTGCAGAAATGTCGTTTTATTATCCAGAATATTTCCCTAAGTGTTGGGAATTGAAAGAGTACAAGAAAGGTACTTAAAAGACACTAAAAAGTGTAATTTAGCACTTTAACGGATTAATATCCAATCGAACAATCGGACTTTACCCGGAACCTAAAAATATTGTCAATGACATTATTTTTCTTTTTCTGAGCTAGTTAGGGTCCCCGAATACCCTAACACCCGTTATAAATTATAACACTCTAATTAATTTAGTCACATAACTAATTCCACTAACTAAATGGTTGAAATGGAACCATAATACTCCACCCCTTTCTTGACCGAGTTCCCCAATTGGGAACACACTTTTATCCTTTTTTATTATTTTAATCTAGTGCCTAATATCTAGTTAGCATAATATACCATGGATAAAACTCTAAAAGTGGATATTATAAGAAACCATGAGAACACCATCTCATTTGCACAACACTTTACAAAAAAAAAATTCCTTTCTTTCTTCCTTTGATACTTACGGCCAAGAGGTCACACAACCATCCAACCACTTTCAAGTTTCCATCTTGATAAACCATATACATACAAGTGTGAAGGATCACGTATAAGGAGGCTCGGTGCATACGGAATCGCAAGGACCTCACCACAACGCTATTAACCGCCTATTTTTCGTCTAGTTTCTTCCCTAGCCACGAGCTAGTAGTAAGTGACTCTAAACGTCTTCTTGTTTAAAGTGGTTAATAAGAGATTTAACGGGTAAAAATTATGAACACTAGAGATCAAAGTTTAAAGTCTACTAAAAATGATGAACAAAGTGGTTAATGAGTAAATATTAGTGTGAAACTTTTGGATCTTGTTTTGTTATGATTATTTATTATTGTTGGATGCTAGTAGGGGAACGGATCGTCATCTAACCACGCTAGGTCATGTTCATGGAACATGAACTAGCACTATGTTTAGTGTAAAAAAAAAAAAAAAAACTAGATGACGAACCCTTTCAAACATAAACATGAACTTGTGTAAAAACGATTTTTCTTATAAAATGGAGTTCTAAATTAGTAGATCTAAAGATCTACAAGTGGTTTTTCGGAAGAACCAAGCAAAAATATTAGTGTTGTTAAAACCCGGATCTTATCCGAACTAAAAGCGTTTTTTAGTAAATAAACAAGTGTGTGGACACTTGTGTCACAAGAAAAATTTAACAAAGAAATATTTTTGCGAATCTTGACTAGAAGTTGTGAGACTTCATATTCTTTAAAAATAAAGTTTTTAAGAAACTAAAATTATTTTTAAAGATAACAAGACTTACTAAATGTGCTAGTAAGATACTACACAATTTTGGTAAATATCCAGGTTCATGAAGTGGGGAAAAGTAGTGATTATTGTTGATAATTGTTGTTGATGATTATTGATGATTGATGATGATTTAAAAGAAAATAAACACACGTTTTGAAAACGTGGGAAACCTCCATTTTTAGGGGAAACTCTGTCAAAATTTTTATAAATTTTGACACTTAGAAAAATATAAGTTTTGAGAAACTTATTCCCTAAAAATGTGTTTAAAAGTATTACTAAGGTTTCCCTAATTTTTGGTGATAAGAAATGGTGATTTCTTGAAGAATAAAAATGGATATTATGTATATATATTTTTGGAGAGAAAAATATATATTATTTTATCACCAATTTTTGTGCTAAGTGTATATAGTATGTGTTATACGTGCTAGTGTATTAAGACTTAAAAATACACTAATTACTCATGAGGAGTAGAAATATAAAAATACACATACAACATACAAGATACATAATTCGGGTGCAAAGTGCAAAACATAAAAGACTTATATTTATTTTTGGAGAAAATAATATAAGCAAGATACGTAGTTAAAAATATGGAATATTTTTAACACAAGAATATATACAAAAGAGAGTGACTGTACTTGTGCGACGCAAGTCTAGTGACTAACGTTAAGAAAACGCGTATAGGTTACGACGTTAATTAAGCAAATCCGGTGGAGTTTACGACGCTAGGAACGCAAAGTTGTGAGTTCATGCTCCCCCTTTTCTCTTTAACTGTTTTCAGTTTTTATAACTTCGGGGGTGAAATACATGTACAAAAGTACAATATTTATAAATGGTATGATATAAATACAAGAAGTACACTTGGTGAGAACGAGAACCAAGTGTGACGAAATATATGAATATGAGAAGCGCATTTGGTGAGACGAGAACCAAGTATAAGGCGCTATGAGAAATGATAACAAGAAACGCGCTTGGTGAGAACGAGAACCAAGTAGGAGGCGTTATGAGAAATAGTGTCACGAATAGGGTACAGAAGCACCATTAATCAACAATATACCTAGACCGCAGAACAAAAGGTTAGATCTAACGGGTGCCTGGCAGCCACACTCCTGGTCGGGGCGAGAATCGAGGAGTGCTTTTGTGTCTCAGAATATACCAATTAAATGCCTTAGGTTTGGTGACTTCCTATGACGTGCCACATGTTAATGGCTTTGCAACCCATTAACAATCTGATAATTACAGAAATACTGTATTTACATAAAATTCATACCATACAAAATTGATATATAACTTGAAGTACGTGGGGTACTCAAGAAGATTGAATTATACTTGAAGTACGTGGGGTACTCAAGAGAATGAGAATTAAACTTGAGTACGTGGGGTACTCAAGAAGAAATTGAATTATACAGATGTACGTGGTGTACACATGAAACTGGATTTATATATGAAAACTTGATTTACTCACAAACTATGTTTTCATACAAAGTATACAAACATGAAATACAAAACCGCATGAATTCACACCAACTTTATGTTGACGTTTTTCCAAAACTCACATGTATTTCAGGTAACTAGGATGGATGTGCGCGTGGTCTAGCTTATGCTCGTGGATGTCGCTTGTGTTTAACTTTGAATAAAGTTGTAAACTTTTAAGACAATGCTTTATGCGACTTAGCGATGTAAACGCTAACGAATGTTTTCAAATTATGGTATTTGAATGTTATTTTTACGAGCATGTAGCATGTTTACTCTTCGTATGCAATGAGAACCTTTCATGATCACACCTCGTGCTTCCGCCGTAGAAAGGGGTGTGACAGATAACCGCAACCAAAATGCGTAGCGCTTCTTGCGTGTACTAGACATATGCCTAAGTGGAAAACGAAATAATTTGTTGAGGAGGGGAAACCAACCAGTGACCTCCGTCCCTATAGTATGCATTCCATACTACATAGGCTTTGATCATCCGAAGTAGAGAAATTCCTTTGTCGTACTTGCCCATGTGACGAATATGGTAATAGTGCTTGAGCTTCACGAGCTCCAACAAGATCAATAAGATCTTCATAGATGTCGAATAAAATGCAATGAGGGAGTTGTAGCATGGCTCATGCCATACCATCCCTTTGGATAGGACAAATGTCAAATGACGGAATTTATTGTATTCATTTCCAATAAGTAAGATAAGGTGCCATAGACACCAAGGAACCAACTCATGTACAAGAATTCTAGAATGTTGAGGAAAGATCCTCCATGAGTGGTTAACAAGTTTTGTTTGTTTAGATGACTAGTCTCGAACAACTCGTGTTGTAGATTGAATGTTAGGTGCGCACAATATGTATCGTCTTCCTGTATTGTATTGTAGGGTGTTATAGTAACCATCTCAGTTAGTGTTCTACTAGATAGAAACTTGAACAACTTAAGAATTTTGAATGGATAGTGATCACTAGCTTTGCCCGCAGAGTCCACTAGAATTTCCATGCACTACAAGTTGTTATTACGTGGGCCCCCGTAAAAATAAATTGTCTTGCATGGTCACCCCAGCATTCTCTCGTTCAGAGCAGGCGATCAGTCAGAGAGAGGACACTATTGTCTATGTTTAACACAGGAGGGAACTTTATGATAGTTCATGTGTCAACGTCCGTTGTCATTACTCGCGGAATGGCACGGCGTTAGATGAAATAAAAATAGAGAGAATTTGTAAAAATAACATCTGGAGGGACGCCTTCAAGATGAGTACTTCATCTTCCTTGTCTGGATAAGAGTGTCGTCAATCACGATTTATATGAGTCACAGGGACCTCGTCCCACTAATGGAGTTGTTGTCCAAGGCTACCACCTCCACCTCATCGTCACTACCAAAGTCAGGTATTTCAGCATCCACGAGAAAGCAACCATCTTCCACGGGATCAATGCTTTATGGTCTCACTTAGGAACCACGTTCGTCATAAGCTCCGCAATAGATGTGGGGTCGGTATTCTCATTGAAGATGTATTGTATAAAATATGTCATGTTCGAAAATAGAGTATCATATCTTGTGTAAAAGATGTCGTGTCTTAACCATGTTATGTGTGTCAAGGATGACAATGGAATTCAAAGTCGAAGGCATTTTGTTCTTGCCAAATATTTCGTACAACACATATATGAATAACTTATATATATAATCATGAAAAATCCTATCAATCAAGGATTTCTATCTTGTGTAAGCTGAACTTGTAAACTGTTTATAATGCGTAAACTGATAATGTAATGTATTGTAGGCACATAGTCTGTTAATGTAATGTGTCGATTTCTTATAGACTTCACCCATGGAAATATCCTCGCTTGATTTATGTGAAGTGAATTTTTGTTGTAGTGGATCTTGAAAAATGTTTATGCAATGAAAACCTTTTGACGTGTCCAATTTTATTTATAATCTGTTCAACATGAACAAGAGGTTTTCATGAGAGGTCCCTAGTGATTGTAGACTTAGACTCGAGAAAGAATCCTGGTTCACTACAATCGATGCTCTGATACCAATCTGTCACACCCGCTCATAGCGGAAGCACGAGGTGTGATCTGATCGGTTCTCATTGCATAACAATATAAGTGAACATACTAATTGAATAAAAACAAGCTCCAATGCCATTGTCATAATCGTTTCAAAAGAACACACCATAAGTTAAATGTATTGGTTACAAACCATCAAATGAAAATAAGTTGTCATTGTTTTATACATCAAAATGTAAGTCTTAAAATGTCAAGGCTTTGACCACTATATCACGGCAAAGAGGCGGTATATAACGGGCAAGCCCTTCAAATGGTGGCATGGAGTCTTGATACTTGCTTTCCTTGACTGAAATGTCCGCATGGTCCACTAATTTCCTGAAATACATGTTAAGTTTGAAAACATCAACAAAAGTTGGCGACTTCATGCAGTTTAGTTGTATGTGATGTATCTGTAAAATGTGAGTTGTATAAAATGTATCTGTAAAATGTGAGTTGTATAAAATGTATCCATAAAATGTGAGTTGTGTAAATTGTATCCATAAAATGTGAGTTGTATAAGGTGTATCTGTATGTAATGATGTAGTATGTAAAGCGTCAATGAAATCGTTGATCATTAATGTTTCACGAGGACATTAATATGTGTGACGAATTAGGAAGCAATCCAAACCTAGACGATTTCGTGTCGACTACTATCGACTGGGACACAAACGCACTCTTCTGTATGGGTCCACGACCAAGAGTGGGGCTCGCCAATACCCATTAGATCTAACCCTCTGTATGTAGGTCCAAACTGGATTAATGGTGCATACATGCATGACCCTAATCGCACATGATCTAAGGTGTTTCGTTCCATGACTTAACATACAATTGAACATGTATTTTCCCTGATAGTTGTAAAGTTGTAAAGCATTTAAAATGAATAGGGGACATGAACTCACAGAATTGCGTCCGTGAATGGTAAGTACTGTGATCTGACGTACGGTCGTCCTGATTAGTGTCACGACCTACAAACGTTCTATATTTGTTAGACACTTCGGTCTTGTAATGACTTGAGTACAAGTCTTTTATCTTGAATATGTGTTAAGACTTGTATGTCTTTGTTATTCATTGAACTGTGTCTTAGATGTATTAACTGATAACTGTTTAGTGTATATATTTCGCCAAATACATATTCTTGTATCTCGTGAGTTGTAACGTCGGGTCTTGTCTCCTTGATTTCGTGTCTTGTATAAATAAATTGTATAATTGTAATTTTTAGCAATTATATGTCATTGGGCTTAGCCCAAGAATTCATGTTATTGGGCCTAAATAGTGTCGGTCCTAAATAGTGTTGGGCCTAAATAGTATTGGGCCTCAATAGTGTTGGGCCTCAATAGTGTTGGGCCTAAATAGTGTTGGGCCTAAATAGTGTTGGGCCCAAATGTTATTGGGCATAATGTTATTGGGCCTTGGCCCATATGTTTGGTTTTGGGCTTAGCCCATGAGTCTTGATATTGGGCTTAGCCCATGTATTTATGTTAAGCCCAATTAGGATGATAAGCCCATTTGTAAAACAAGCCCGTTTGTATAAAAAATAAGCCCATTTATATAAAATCGGCCCATACGTAAAATAAGCCCATTGGTTATAAAATAAGCCCATGTGTTAAAAATATATTCTTTCATTTTTTTATAAAAGTTACTAAGTATAGGCTTTTTAGTTAAAAGAATACATAATAGTTTTTATAAGTTTCAAAACATCCGGATATTGTCGTCGGTGATTTGAATGTATTCGCGTCGAAAGATCGCCTAAACGTCGTAGTAACTCCTCGGAATGGCGATATGTTCATAGATTCGCCCGTCGTCCGTTTTGACCATAAGTTGTGTCCGAAAGCTCGGAATGTCCGTAAGTGAGTTTCAAGGCGTATTTAACTGTAGTCTTGTAAGACTTTAGTCGAAATGTATATTGTGTTCATTTGTACCATTTTATTCAAGTTCCTAGTTATCATAGATATAACTAATACAAACAAATAACACATAGCACATAAGTTGTTAAGTTAACTAAATATATATTTTCTCAAAAATATATATTTATATCAAACTTTGCTTTTATAAAAACTATTCTTTAAAATCTTTTTAATCTAATAAAGATTTTGTAAAAAGTAATAGTTTTTATAACTTATGATTTTTAAGAAAATTTGGCCATATTTTATTAGAAATATGGACTTTGCCATGTTTAATAAAACATATCTTTTTCTTATAAAATCACCAATAATCTTCTCATATTTTTCTTAATAAAAACATATGAGATTTATAACATAAACTTAACAAGATGAAATCATAATCATGTAGGGTTTTGGTATGATCTTTACATATGTTTAATAGTTCAAAAATCATACTTTACTTCTAGTTTTAACAAGCTTTTTATAAAAACCCATCTTGTATGTTTCTTTTTATAACTTTGTAAAAGTATTATTTTTTGTTAAAAACCTTACATACTTTAACAAAATCAAAGATTATGATCATCCATCTAAACATTTATGTTTAACAAAACCCTTAAACATTTTCATGTACACTTGTTAGATTATGTTTTTAAACATCATCTAACAAGTTATTTGTATGCTAATCATCAAAACTAGATCAAATATGCAAGTAATCATCTTCAAATCACAACATAAACACACTTTTATATCATGATTATTATTTTGCTTCTTTGTATTTTCATATTATTTTGTAAGACTGTTTTAGTTATAACTCGTTCTTTAAACAATAAATACATAAATAAGTAGGAAAAAGAGATTGTTGAAGCTTACTTCTAGCACTAATGGCTAGGGATGATCTTGATGATGATTAAGAAAAGAAAAATGATGATCTTGATGCTTGTGAGCTCCTAGATGGATGAGAAAGCTTGCTTCAACTTGTGTATGCCTTAGATCTTCTCAAGTTCCATGAAAATGCATCTTGATCATCATGAAAGTGGCTTGAAAATGAAGATGGGGGAGGGGGTTTCTTGACCGAAAATGGGGTGTTGTTGGGAGCTTTTGGTGTTGTGAAAATAGGAGGTGAAAAGTATGAATGAAATGGTTAGAAAATGAAAGAAACTAGTTGCTACAATGATCATCTTTCACCACTTGCATCAAGTTGCAACAAGAGGTAAAATATCTAGATATTATGGTAACAAGTTGAAAGAAAAGTGGGGCCCACAAAGGGTGTTGCAACCGTGAATGGGGGGGGGTCCCCTTTATTTTTGCTTCTTGATTTACCTAGTAAAAGTGTTAGAACTTTTAGGTAGTTGTTTAGGAAATTTATAAGTATAAGTGTTTAAGTGTTTAAAGGGTGTTAAATGATCATTACTAGACCATAATGATCCAATTAACACTAGATGACCATTAAAAAAAGATTTGATATTGTTCGGATATTCGTTTCGAATTGTTTCGGTTAGAGGTTATTTGAACGCTAAGTTGCGTAACTTGTGTGAATTGATGTAGTTATTGGCTCGGATGATACCCGAATGTACCCTCACATGAATTATATGTTAAATAACATTTTTACATGTCGTAAAAATATTAGAAAGCTGATTTCTGCATAATTTCTGCGGAAAAGTGTTGAAATCGTCGCTTTTAGTGCTTTTCGGGAAATTTTTAGTGTAATCGGACTTCGGAAAGGTTTTTAATCAAACCCTTGCATTCTTAGTTAGGGTTTAATATATATTAGATGTTGGACTTTCTTCTGAGTCCTAAAGATGTCGTTTAGATGATTTCTGCGGATCCTGCGTTTTCGTCAGAATACTAGTTTACTAGGTGCTTTTCTAGTAGTTTCGATGCATTGTTTAAACTGTTTCAAATGTACTTAATAAAAATGGATCATATGCATCCTAAGTAAGTATTCCATGAGTATTCTAAGTGTATACCACGAAATACGCAGTTCGAGTGTTCAAAATGCATAAAAATGTAGCTAAAATGAGTACTTTAAGTGCAAGAAAGTTACCGAAAAGTGGCAGTTGTCACACGAGGGAAGGTTCATACATCAGATGAAGTATGTTAACGACGTTTTAGAGAAATTTGGGATGTACGGGACTGCTCCAACTTCCACCCCGTTAGCGACGAACCATGGAATAAACCCTGATTTCACCGGAGAGAAGGTGGATGAAACGTTGTACCGTTCCATGATCGTATCGCTGATGTATTTGACGGCATCGAGACCTGATATTATGTATCCGACCTGCCTCGCGGCCCAATTTCAATCAAGTCCCAGAGCTTTGCATATAACAATCGTCAAGAGGATATTACGCTACCTGAAAGGAACTCCAAGCTTGGGTTTGTGGTATCCAAAAGAAGGCGATTTCATGCTTGAGGGGTACTCTGATTCCGATTTCGAATGCTGCAAAGTCAATGCTAAGTCAACAACTGCGGGATGACAGTTTTTGGACCCCGATTGGTCACCTGGCAATGTAAGAAGCACACCTCTGTTGCTTTGTCTACATGTGAAGCCGAGTATGTATCTGCTAGCAGCTGCTGCTCCCAGATAAAGTGGATCCAGCAATAGATGCGCGACTACGGTTTGCAATTTCTTACCAATTTCTTACCTCCCCTATCTTTGTTGATAATGAGGCAGCTATTAACATAGCAAAAAATCATGTTCATCACGCTAAAACCAAACACATTGAAATTCGTCATCACTTCATCCGAGACTGTTTCGAGAAGAAGTTGATACGAATAGAAAAAATCCACACCGATGAACAAAAAGCTGATTTACATACCAAAGCGTTTGATAGAACATGTTTTCAATATCTTTTAAAACTAAATGGTATGAAATTATTGTCGGTTGCGGAGGGGATTCTTGGCGTAGATGAAGGTACCACTGTAGATGATGTTGAAAAGCAATCTGCAATGGTTTGTCGATTTTTTACTTGTTTTGGTATTTAGGGGGAGATAGGTAATATTTTTAGAAAATACAAAAACAATAAAAAATGCAAAAATCCAAAAACATGAGATATTTCAAAATCCAAAAACAATAGAAAACCGAAAAAGAGTTTGTGTAAAAAGGGGAAATGATAGTACATCAGCTAGACAGTTGCAGTACGCTAAAGAAATGTAATGATTAAATAAGTGTTAAGCAGTCTCACTGATGATATGCCGATAGGTTTTTATACATATAGTAGGTTTGTTTGGGATATAAACCTAAATCATTTCTTGCTTATTACGTGGGGAACATCTCTCGGATATATAGGTAACCCCTGAAATCCTGTTTGAAAGACTTGTCTGTTTCTGACATACTAGGTCTATGTGCGTAATGATATCTGGGGTATTATACCAGGACTTCTGATTTTGCAGAAGCAATAGCCTAGTCCTCGTATAATACTCTGCACTGCTTTTTTCTTAAAGCTCTCCCTCAGCATAAAAAATGATGAAACATTGAAAAATGCTAATCATGTGCTGTTGAAGAAAAGATCCCCAAACGGGACACATCGAAAGTCGAGCCATCATCTCTCTGTCTGAACGGAAGTTCTAACCTGAGCTCTCATGGCCTCGCATTACCCGTTTACAGATATCATTATTATACTTTCACCTGTAAGACTGAATATAGAAAGTCTGGATACGGGAGTATATTCTGAGGTGGGACACACGTATAAGTTAAGCCATTAAAACACTAATTCGTATCCTGAACAGATTGAAATTTGAGTGAAAATTTAAATTGGATCAGTATATCGGCAATCACTGTGAATTGTTTAATACCGTGTATGTTATCAAGCTTAGCGGTGCTAGTAGCTTATCGGTAGCTGATATGATCCCCTAACACGCTCACCAAAAATATGTTTGTAAATAGTTTACGTTTACTGCATTTCATTTCATTTCAGTTTAGCACTCAAAACCCAAAAAGATTTCATAGTTTTCTAGTCTTAAACTTTCTTAAAATCACAAAAAGATTTTACATTTCTGCTTTGTTTTATCGACAAACCAAAGTGGAAAGCTGATCTTCAGACTCGCAGTTTTGAAGCAGAGATGCAGGAAGTTTCTGAGCTGGACAGATAGGTTGGGAGCTTATCATGAAAAACCTAGCAAAATGCAAAATCTATGCAAGTTCATTAAGTTGAAACTTGTAATTTTCAGAAAAATGTTTGAAAAAGATTGAACAAAACGTCAGTATGCTTTGTTTCGGGTCAACCAAGGTCATTAAGTTGGACTTGGTCGGAAAATTAAGTGCCTAGGGTCATTAACTTGGACCTAGATACTTAAGTGGATTTCTAAAACTGATAAAATCTGAGAAAAATGTCAAAAAGTCAAAAGGTCAAAGTTTTAAAAGTCAAAGAGGTGTATTTGGCTCGGGCGGCAATCCGATCGGGCGGTAACCCGATCGGACAGCAATCCGATTCAGTGACACTATAAATAAATGGTCAAAGCTTCAGTCAAACTTTTCACTCGATCGAGCAACCATCCTATTCTCTCACACACACTCTCACTTTTGATTTGATTTCTTCACTTTTTCTTTGCACAAGACATTGGATTGTTGGTTTGCACAACCTTCTCAATGGCAAAGGTAAGTTTTTCAAGATCTAAACTGTTAAAATTGATGATTTTGTTGTCTGTTCTTGATGACGAAACTGTTCGGACCTTTATTGTTAGATCTAGGAATTTCTAGGAAGTTTTGATGAAATCTGGGGTTAAGGTTTTGTTCACGATGATTAGATCTACAAGTTTACCGATTCAATTTGTGTGAAAACATGATAAAATCCATAGATCTGATGTCTAGAACAAGTCGGCTATCGGTAGTGTTTTTGTCAAATTAGTCACTGTTTAGGCCGAATTAGAACATGATGAACATAGGGTTTTGATCACGATTAGATTCTCTATGTAGATTTATGTTCAATTTGATGATTTTCCTTAGAAAATTTTGATGTTCAAGTTGTGATCAATCTGTTCTTCACTTGTTCTTGAATCGAGTGGCAGCTCGATCGGGTGGCAATCCGATCGGGTGACCACCCGATTCATTGCATGATTACTTGTTAAAAATTTTCTAAGTATTTGATGCCTTGATAACTGTGCTTAAACTGGTAAACTATTTGGTGATTATCTTGGAATTTGTGCCTTTTGACTGTCAAACTGTTTTGAATAGTTTGGCAACCCGATCGGGTGGCAATTCGATCGGGCGGCGATCCGATTCATAGCACTTCATAGTATTTGCCTAGGTTTCTGTGCTTTCACTGAGGACTTGGAAAGTTTAGCAACCCGATCTGGTGGCAATCCGATCGAGTGGCAACTCATTCCAAATACACTCATTCACTGTTCATCACTTGCCATGAATAGAGTGGCAATCTGATTGAGTGGTTGTCCGATCGGACAGCCATCCTATCCACATTACTATGTCTTGAAAATTGTGCACTCATGTCATTGATCGAGTGGTGTCACACCCCGACCATGTAAAACAACAAATCGTGGCGGAAACATCGGGGAGTGTCGTAACAGAATCATTGTTTCACAACCATGGATTAAATAATTTTGTTTTATTGAATTATTGAACATATTGTTTTATTACAAATCAGATAAATACAAATATTTTCTTTCAAGTTTTAAAATCGCTAAGGCACAAGTCCATCCTAAGTGTAGCATACATCAACATTCATCACATGGCAGCACCTGAAACATGTGTAAAAATAGGTACGTCAGCATAAAAATGCCTGTGAGATACATAGGTTTTATTAATGCAGGATTCATGACTTGTAAGTTTAAAAGAATGTTTAACAAAAATAGTCATGAATTTAAAAATGATGTTTTCTTTATAAATCATATAACAAGTGATAAGAAATCAGATGATATAAAAGAAAGAAAGATGCATAAATAAATAACTAAGTAAAATGAGTTTGTATAAAATATGTTGTTTGTAAAACAATGTTTTGATAAAAAGGTTGGTAGTATATATAAAAATATACTTTGGTTTTAAGAAAGTCGAATAAGTAATATATTAAAATATATTTTAGTTCCAAAATAGTTAAACAGATAGTATATTAAATATACTTTAGTTGTCAAAAAAATAATTTCAGTAGTATATCAAAAGTATACTTTGGTTTTATAAATAATATATTAAACTATGTTTTAGTAATTAACAAAATATATGTTGTCTTGTACAATATCACATATGAGAGCATATCAAACTATACCTTGGAAGTATAACAAAATATACAAAAAATGTGATTTAGAATTCATTCAAACCTTAGTGTATCAAACTACACCTTAGAGACTATAGAAATACCACAAAGGCAATCTCTATTTGGATAAAAATTGGTTTCTGACATTCCATACAACAGGAATGGGGTGTCTAATCCTATAGCGCTATATCATACTACCAATCGGTCTGGTGAATGTATAAAACAAGTATAATCCAACAATTAATTTTATAATCTTTGAAAAATTAGTATTTAAACCATAGATAATCATTCAGTTTGTCAAAAGATAAGTACTAACATGTATAATCAATTTATACTTTGAAATCATGAAAATAACAAATAGGTACACATGTTTCACCCCAAAACATTTGAAAACAGTAAAAGAGGGGACTATGTACTCACTTGAGATTGCTTAGAAGTCTTGAATAACAACCAAGCAAAGCTAGAGGGGTTACGGAAATCAAACGGCACCTAATATAGGTAACTACATTATTAAACCGGACCTAAATTGGAAGATCGGATAGAATGAGGTTTCGTAAACCAAATGTGTATGGGAACTAATGTAATATGGTTTAACAAAGCCTTCATACTAAATCGAAACCTAGCCTAAGTGCTTACGACCCGTTTAGGTAGCTTACGCTACTTTAACGCGTCGTTCGCGTAAAACGCGTTCGGAACGCTTAACTAGTCCTATGACAAGTATTATATGCCTAAACATGTTTAAATATGTTGCATAATCAGTTTAGTGACAAAAGTTTGGGTTACATATGCTTAAATACCAATTATGCAAGAAAAGGGCATTTTGGTCATTTTACCTAAGGCATATAAACTACCTATTATACAACTACTTAAACGAAGTGACCATAAGGTATAACCTCGGAAGGTTATTCCCTATACAACTATGGTCACTAAACATGCTTGGTCGGATCCTAATGATCGACCAAACGGGTCGAGTTCGAAAGTCCAAGCGGGTGTTTAGACCGCTTGACTTACGACTCTATACAAGCACTAAACTAAAAGTGACGAGCTAAGCATGTTAAAACATGTTTAACGAAGTTAGAAAACAGGTTTGATATCAAAACAAACGGTTTTGATACCCAAGAATAGTTTGGTTACAAAATACGCATCAGCGCGTATTTTGACCGAAACTATGACTCGTCACTACACCTAATCAACGTGGTAATCAGTGTCACACCCCGACCACGTAAAACAACAAAATGTGGTGGAAATGTCGGGGAGTGTTGTAAGAGAATCATTGTTTCACAACCATGGATTAAATAATTTCGTTTTATTGAATTATTGAACTCATTGTTTTATTACAAATCAGATAAATACAAATATTATCTTTCAATTTTTAAAGTCGCTAAGGCACGAGTCCATCCTATGTATAGCATGCATCAACAATCATCAAATAACAGCACCTGAAACATGTGTAAAAATAGGTACGTCAGCATAAAAATGCCTATGAGATACATAGGTTTTATTATAATAGGATTCATGATTTATAAGTTTAAAGAAAAATATTTAATCAAAAATAGTCATGAACCTTAAAATATTTTCTTTTATAAATCATACTAAAGTTTATAAGAAATCAGATGATATAACAGAATAATGCATAGGTAAATAAATAACTAAATAATAAGAGTTTGTATAAAATATATTGTTTGTAAAACAATATTTTGATAAAAAGGTTTGTAGTATATATATAAAAATACACTAAGGTTTTAAGAAAGTCGAATAAGTAATATATTAAAATATATTTCAGTTCCAAAATAATTAAATAGATAGTATATTAAATATACTTTAGTCGTCAAAATAATAATTTTCAGTAGTATATCAAAAGTATACTTTGGTTTTATTAATAACATATTAAACTATGTTTTGGTTTTATAAATAACATATCAAACTATGTTTTAATAATTAACAAAATATATGTTGGTTTTGTACAATATCACATATGAGAGCATATCAAACTATACTTTTGGGAGTATAATAAAATATACAATAATAATGTGATTTTAGAATTCAACCATACCTTAGTGCATCAAACTACACCAATTGAGACTATAGAAATAACACAAAGGCAATCTCTATTTGGATAAAATATCGGTTTCTGACATTCCATGACAACAGGAATTGGGTGTCTAATCCTATAGCGCTATATCATACTAACAATCGGTTGGTGAACATAAAATAAGTACTATCCAACAATTTAATTTTATAATCTTTGGAAAAATTAGTGTTTAAATCATAAATAATCATTCAGTTTGTCAAAAGATAAGTATTAATACGTATAATCATTTATACTTTGAAACCATGAACATAACAATTAGGTACACATGCTTCACCCCAGAATATTTAAAAACAGTAAAAGTGGGGACTATGTACTCACTTGAGGATGCTTAGAAGTCTTGAATAACAACCAAGCGAAGCTAGAAGGATCACGGAATCAAACGGCACCTAATATAGGTAACTAAGTAAATAAACCGGACCTAAATCAGAAGATAAGATAGAATGAGGTTTCGTAAACTAAATGAGTGTGGGAACTCATATGATATGGTTTAACAAAGCCTACATACTAAAACGAAACCTAACCTAAGTGCTTACGACCCATTACGACCCATTTAGGTAGCTTATGCTACTTTAACGCGTCGTTCGCGTAAAACGCGTTCGGAACACCTAACTAGTCCTATGACAAGTATTATATGCCTAAAAATGTTTAATTATGTTGCATAATCAGTTAAATGACAAAAGTTTGGGTTACATATGCTTAAATATCAATTATGCATAAAAAAGGCATTTTGGTCATTTTCCTAAGGCATATAAACTACATATCATACAACTATTTAAACGAAGTGACCATAAGGTATAACCTCGGAAGGTTATTCCCTATACAACTATGGTCACTAAACATGTTTGGTCGGATCCTAATGATCGACCAAACGGGTCTAGTTCGAAAGTCTAAGCGGTTGTTTAGACCGCTTGACTTACGACTCTACATAAGCACTAATCTAAAAGTGACGAGCTAAACATGTTTAACGAAGTTAGAAAAATAGGTTTGATATCAAAACAAATGGTTTTGATAC
The DNA here is from genome assembly GCA_030545235.1 of Helianthus tuberosus. Taxonomy (NCBI): domain Eukaryota; kingdom Viridiplantae; phylum Streptophyta; class Magnoliopsida; order Asterales; family Asteraceae; genus Helianthus; species Helianthus tuberosus. Next base: position 103,757,965 of record CM060431.1, on the reverse strand, counting down.
CCAAGAGTAGTTTGGTTACAAAATACGTGTGAACACGCATTTTGGCCGAAACTACGACTCATCACTACGCCTAATCAACGTGGTAATCAGTAGGTATAGTCACTTGGGACTATAACCATCGTGATTACGCTCACGTTGCGAAGTTCAAACGAACTTCGTGTTGACCATAAACTAGTCAATGCAAAAAGTCAAACATAGTTTGACTTTCGTGCTTAAAACGCATAAAAGAATGAAAGAATGCTTACAAAGGGTCCAAGCTAGGAAGATCTTGATCCAAATCACTCAGGTATGAAGCAAAGGACCCAACTTAGAGTGTAATTCAGATCAAGTGTGCAGAAAATGAATGAAGGGCATGGGTATTTATAGGATTCGGTTCACCGTTAGGATCATTCCTTGCTAAAGAGGGAAAGATCTTGGCCATACATGCGGGCTCATGGTATTAGGATACAAGGGGTACACAAATACCAGCCCACAAGATTGAAAACAAGCAAAGGAAACCATTAGAATAAGTGGGAAAGGCCAGATTCAATGTTTCTGCAAAACTGCTGATCTGGGACATGGATACGGACCGCATCCACATATCCATACGGTCCGCATGGACCTTGCAGACCAGCAACTTTCAAAAATGGCAGATTTAGTCCCTGAAGCCCCAAACTTGATTTTCGATGCATTTTTGACACGTTTAAGCCCCGTTAACCCCATTTCAAAGCTCTAAAATGAAGTTAAAGTGTAGGGAACTCAAAACATGCTCAAAACATCTCAGATGTCGGTTCGTTTGTTCGTACGGTTGCGTTGTTCGGTTAATTACGACGAAAGTCGTAACGAACGCAAAAACGATTCAAATTAAGCGACGAATGGAATTTTATCATGCCAATCACTAAAATAAAATATTTTAATGATTACATAAATTTTTGGATGTCCGGAAATATTCAGAAAGTAAGATATGCGCGAAAATGCAAACTTATGCACTTTTTGACGCTTTTAGTCCCTGTTGATCAAATAAGTTTATTTTTGCGCACCAAACACCTCAAAGCCTATTTCTATGCTATGTAAAGGATATTTAGGGCATTTTTAACTTATGATCAAGTTCCGGAATGTTTGTTACAGTACGAATCAGCATACTTTCGCAGTTTGTCGAAATTAGTCCCTGTAAGCGAATAAACTTGATTTCGACACACCAAACCATCCAAAACTTATTTATAAGTTATGTAAAGGTTATTTAAGGTATGTTAAGCCTATGTCACTGTTCCGGAGTGTTTGTTGCATTAAACTGGTTATATTTACGCATCAGTTCGCGTATATCCTTCCAGAAAGCGATTTAGAGCTCGAAATCGATCAAGAATTGATATGTGCAAATGATACACATATTTATACAAATCCCAAGTATGAAATTACAATATTTCATTGGTTTGGTATTTTTTTTGATGGTTGAAGTGACACAGTTGTCACAGTCTCCCCTACTTTAGGAAATTTCGTCCCGAAATTTAATTTTAGAGGAAACTTGTGAAGACAACTGTGATGGTTTCGCTTTCGAATGAATCCCTCGAACCCTAAGTAAAACTCTGGGCCATGTTTGGATTCTTAGCGAAATTGTCAACTATCAAAGTGAAGTCCTTGTAGTAACAAAACATGGAGTTTCGAACTATGGACAGAAGAACGTTTCTTATGAAGACTTATCATAGGAAACTTGTGTGTGCTCAAAATCAGAGTAGGAGAGTGTAAGATAAAATGAAATTGGTCAAGGTCCAGGACTTCTAGTAACTTAAAAAACGCTACGTTCGCAATGTAATAAGGAACACTTATATATTGGAAGTACCAGCGGCGTATCCACCATGCTCCTTTCTACATTGTTCCCATTTCGTTATTCTCATCACTATAGGTCTTAACACATGACAAAATTTGCTGTGGTTTCTGTGCACTGAATTCCATAGTTATGTATGCATCCATAATTACGTAATTCCTTGCACAGTCCGCACAGTTCATTTCATAATGTCACACCCTAACTTTTGCGGAAGCGTATGATGTGTGACTTGTTTAATATCATTGCATTCAATCATAATAAACAACTACATGATCAAAACGATGTTCATTCATTCATAAAATTTGAGTATTACAAATACCGGTTATTTAAGTTTTAAAACACAACCTTCGACTAGGTTACAAACCAACAAAAGTGAATGACATCTAAACTTGAAGTCTACTTCTAGAAACAACACCCGCGCCCAAGATCCAACCTGTCACCTGAAATACATGTAATTTTGGAAAACATCAACAAAAGTTGAGCGAGTTCATGCATTTTGTGTGAGTATTTGTAATCTTGTAAACTTTTGAGAGACTCCTTTGAAAACAGGTATGAAAAGCGTGTATGAACATACCAAATAAATATTTTACAAGGACATTAAGGCATGTGAGGACATAGGGAGCACTCGAAATGAGTAGGCTTATACCCTTGTCGATTTTCCCTCGACTATGTCGATTTCCTCGACTATGTCGAATTTCCCTTCGACTATGTCAATTTACCTTGAGTATGTCAATTTCCCTTGACTATGTCGATTTCCCTCGACTGGGACACCGAAGCACTTAAGTGATCACATGAGGACCATGAGTGGGGCTCGGCCGTACCCGTTAGATCTAACCTTCGTCCCTAATTAAGAGTTAATGGCATTTCAAATTTAGTCTATGCTCACATGATCTAATAGTTCAGTTCATAGTCAATTCATACCGTTTAAACATTCGTAACATGTATTCCACCCCCGAGAGTTATAAAACCAAAAACAGTTAAGAGAAAAGGGGGACATGAACTCACTGTTTTGCGTCTTCAGTACTCGTAACTCAAATCTCGTCAGCAAACACAACTACCTACAATGTGCTAGGGTCTATTAGACGAACGGGCCGTGCCTTGCCTTAGTATTCATGTTTTGAGTTACGTTTCTTTTATGTCTCCAATATTATTCCAAGTTATAATTCCTTGTTAAAATAATAATTATTTTAACTTAAGTTACATTTATCAAATTTTGGAATAATTGATTAAACCATATTTTTGTAACAATACTTCTCAAGTATTTATTTTCGTATTTCCTTCCCAAGGATGGGGTATCTCATGTATGTGTATTCGTATTCTCATATTTGTAGTTACCAAAATAATATATCTTCAAGTCTTACTTCAGAAAATATATTTAAACTTGTTTTGTCCCAAAAATAATGTATTTCAAGAAAATATATATATATTTTTCTCAAAAATCATATATCTTCTAAATATTCTAGGAAAATATATTTTACTTCCAAAAATAATATATTTTCTCTTTGTCGAAAATATGACATACTTTGTAATAATAACGAAAATCATATTTTCATTTCTTGTGTCCAAAATAATATTTACCAAAAACATATTTATAACGGTATTTTCCGGAATATTTGTAAGTTACATTCTATCGTTCGATTCCGCAATATTATGTGTGTAACTTATATATGTATTCCTTGTGAGTTTTGGTATTATTTTGGATTATAAATTCTTGGTATTTTGTTAAGTTATATTACTTTAAATCCTAAAATAATATAACTATTACACCAAGTATACAAATAATCACACACATCATGTCTTTAATGTAAATATATATTCTAAATACATATTTACCCGTTTTTATTTATAAAAACCAACCTCCAATACTTGTATTTTTTTAACAGAGTCTATGACAAAGTTTTTATTGGAAACCATGGTTAAAACACACTTGTAAATATTTGTTTAGAAAATATTTTTCTAAGTGTTTATATTTTTAGAAAACTTTGCCAGAGTTTCCCCTAAAAATGGAGGTGTCAATGCTATTAAAGCATATCATTTTCTTTTCAAAAATCATCATAACCAATCAATAATCAATCTACACTTACCAAGTGCTAAAACAAAGCTATCTACATAAAGATCATGAACTTGAGTTTTCATAAAAACTTGTAGTAACTTGGTAGTATGTTTAGTAAACTTTGTTACCCCTTTAAAGTGTGTTTATTTCTTTAAAAATCTCATTCTTGAAAGATTTGAGTGTTTACAACTTGTTAGATGATTTTTCCAAAAATCATTCCTTTGAGTTTTTCTTGTAAACAAAGTGCTCTTATACTTGTTTCAACACTAGAAACATGATTGGTTTTCTTTAAAACAATGTTTATACAAATCTTGTTATTTAACTTGGTTCCTTTGGAAAACTATTTTAGAAATCATCCACTCACAAGACTTTTATCTTGTTTAAATCATCATCTTATGAAAACAACTTTTATCATTCAAGTTCATGTAACATAAAGCATGATGATCTTGGTCTTTCATAAGATCACCACTTTAACTTACTAGATCATGTGTTTAATCACAATCTAGTAGGTTACTTATGATGTCTAGCATCACTAACACTAATAATCAGTCAACAAGAAGCAAACAATCATAAATCAACAAGATTTCATATGTTTATAAGCTTATGTTAGAGATTTATGATTATGTCTTTTAATGTTCATCATGTTTAACAATGTTCATCACTTCCATTTCAAGATCAAGAGATCATAAGAGCCTTACTACTAGCACAAGGCTAGGGAAGAACACTTGATGTTGATGATGACAAAAGTGATGGATAAAAGCAATTGATGAAGGTCCTTCAAGATCCACAAGCACCAAGCTTCATTAAACACCTTCTAACACCCTTGAATGAACTTGGAATGGTTGAGATTGAAATGGAAGTGATGATGGTGGTGGTGGGGGTTCACGGCCGAGAGGGAGAGAGAGAGGAGGAGGATGAGAGTTGTGGTGAAGTGTGTGAGCTCTAGAGTTCTTATAAGGAAAAATTACAAGTTTTGTCCTTTATCTTTATAGTACTTTACAGGCGGTGTCCTTTTTTTCAAATGTTGACAGGCGGTGTCCTTTAGTAGGTATTTTGTTACAAGTTTTGTCCTTTAAACCCAACCTGGTTAAAAAAACTCAGTTAATTTGTGGCACATGAGGGTAATTATGTCTTTTCCACCCCACCACTTCATTTCCCCCTTTTATAACCCCCACAAACCCTAATTTATTCTTTAAAAAAATACTTCAAAAAAATTATATATATGTGTGTGTATAACAACAATCGCCGACAGAGATTACACAACAATCGCGGACAACATCTCACTGGAGATTGATCAAAATGAAGAAGATGGTGTCATCCATGGATCTTGTAGCATGGAGAGGCTTCGTCTACACTCTCTTCATACTCCACTTCGTCTTCGTCTGTCAACTCCTTCTACTTCAACCCCTTGTTTCAGCTTTAGGTAATCTTGTTCCTGTGTGTGTGTGATTCAGTGTTTTAATTGGACTTTATGTTTACTGAGATCAAGAATGGTGGTTTATGATTTAATCTTGGTTTAGTTTGGGGATCTTATTAGGTTGTGGAATTAGTGTACTATTGTTGTGTCAGTTATAGTTATTAATTATAGTGGAACTGAATTGTTGAATCAAGCATAGCATAGGGTTACGGTTTGGTGCCTTTGATTGTTTTGGTTTTCTGGTTTGTTAGGTTTAGGAAGTTATGATTTTGGGGGGTTTCCACTTCAAACTTATTTGGGTTTTTATGAAAAGTTATATCTTGATTGCTTGCAGGTCTTAAATTTAGTTTACATTGAAAAAGCATCTAACTTTTCTGTTTACTTTTCTGCTTGCAGGTCTTGATTGCTTACGAGATGCTAGGTCAACTTTCACCATTCATATTCGATTTGGGTTTTGGGGTTTATGTTATTTTATTTGATTTAAACTCATTTGAAATAAGTTAAGATATAGTGGTGGCGTACGGTGGGTGTGGGTGAAGATGGTGGTTAAATCAGTTGACAAAGAGGGTGGGGGACAATGGCAGATGGTGTGGGTGGGGGATAGTGGGCGGCGGTGTGTAGAGAGAAGGGTGGCGGTGGTGACTGTGATAGGAAAGATGGGGAGGGTGACAAAGGTGAAGGCTAAGGTGGTGGCAGATGGTTGTTGTGGTGGTGGTGGGAGATGGTGGTGATAAATGAAGGTTGAGAGAGAGAGAGAGAGAGAGAGAGAGAGTACTGTGTGTATTTATAGAGAGAGAGATTTTTTAATTTAAAGAAAAATGTTATTAGTTTTTTATAAATTCTTTTTGTTTTATATATTAAAAAGATTTATAAAAAAATAGGTATAAAGACCAAACTACCCATGTTTGACCAGATTTAACAAAAAAATCTAACTGAGTTAGGGTTAAAGGACCAAACTTGTAACAAAATACCTACTAAAGGACACCGCCTGTCAACATTTGAAAAAAAGGACACCGCCTGTAAAGTACTATAAAGATAAAGAACAAAACTTGTAATTTTTCCTTCTTATAATCCATCCAACTCTATTATCCAATGGTTTATGTGTTTTTAATAGTACAAACATGATCTAATCAAATCCAAGGAAGATTAGCAAGATCAAATGAGATTTAGTGTGATCAAGGGTGGGGCCACATGTGACCGTCCACCTATATGGGGGGGGGGGTAAGTGTAAGTTTAAATGGGTAGTTAAGTTACAAGTTGAAATCCAAAGTGTATTGATTAGTATTTAAGTGTATGATGTGTTATATAGTGTGTTAGGGTGTTCGGGGATCATAACTAGCTCAGAAACATTAAAACGGTGCTTCTAGTATAATTTTGATGTTTCGGGTAGTGTCTGGTTATTCGGTTAGATACCGGTTCGTTAAAGTGTCAAACTATTCCGTTTAGTGTTCTTTAAGTACCCTTTTATGACACTTTTAATTCCCGACACTTAGGGAAGCATTCAGGACCATTTAGTCATATTTTTGCATGTAACAAACTTGTTAAAATGCTGAATTTTTGCTAATTTGTGCAGAATTCTGCACTTTATGTGGGTTTTAGGCACTTTCCGGCACTTTATCTATCACCTAGAAAAGCAGTTTTGTGGTCCTTACTTCCCTACACACTATACTAGTGTAATACGTAGTCTCTGGCTCATACTGGGCCTCAAAACACTGTCTGTCTATGTACTGAACTTCGTCAGCATTTTAGTTTGTCTGATAATGGTGTCAATTCTGTTCTGTGCATTATTAGAACTATATCGTGTTGCATGTAGTAATGATAAAAGTCTTGCAACATGAAATGCCATTGTATGTACATAACAGAAATCAGAAATTCATTTGTCTTGTAAACTAGATCATGCACAGTTATTTGTTGGTGCATGCGTCTGTCGACTTCGTCTTGTATCGAGACTTGAATGTATTTAGATAAATCAGGGCACGTAATACGAGAAAACTGTCAATATTAGGGTTAGATGGTAATTTCTCTTGAAATGTCAAATTAGTCATTTCATACGAAATTAACCTTGTTAATTCCGTTTGAAATCGTAATTCCGTATGAATCTAATTCCGTTTGAGCATGTTCAAGCGGAATTAGCATGTTTATATATAGGGAGGTTCTGATTTCATTTGAGTAAGTTGTGTATGTGTGATTCCGGAGCCGAAGTGCTGCCAAAGTGTCGTTTTGCTGTAAAACTTTGTCAAATCAATTAGAAAGACAGTTAAAGTGAATTTCTAGCTGAATCGAACTCGATATGTCTGTTTTCGCCTTTCATATTGAGTAGAACGCCTCTGAACGACTCGTTTTGGTCGGTAAAACGATCCTACATGTGGTATCAGAGCTCAGGAGGAGGAGTTCTACCGTTTTCAGCTTGATTTCATCAGATTTTCTAACTTCTACACCTTCTTTTCAAAATTGAACTTGTTTTCACGGTTAAAATGACTTGAAATTCTCACAGTATACGCGCATTTGTGTTCTAACAAATCCTTGAAAGTTTCAGACCTAAATTCTGCTTATAACCTAATCAATTTGTAATTTCGCTTGAAAGTTTGGACCGAAATGATGATCTCAGCATAATTCCGTTTGAAATTACACTTAATTCCGCACGGAATTAGTAATTTCGTTTGAGTATCCCGTTTCAGTGTGTAATTCGGTTTGAAAGTTTCAAACGAAATCAGTGATTCCGCTTCAAATCGTTATTCCGTTTGAAGGCCTTATTCCGTGTGAGTTGGTATTCCGTTTGAAACTGGTTTGCGGGTAATTTCGTTTGAAGAGTTAATTCCGTTTTAAAGTGTCTGATTTGTGATAAAGTTTACCGAAACATGGAAGAGGAATTCTACAACGCGTTTGCTACATCCCCGACTACTCCAGCTGAAATTGCTAAAAACATGAACATGGAAAATGTAACCGGAACTTTGCAAAAACCCCCGAAGCTCATGGGAATTGAGGAGTATTATGGTTGGAAAGATCGATTTGAAAACTGGGTTCAAGCTAACCATTTGAGGTCTTGGGAATGTGTTGAGAAAAAATCTGTTCTACCACGTACAGAATTGGAAGTTGAAAAGAAAATTTATGAATTTAATGATAAAGAACGAGAAATGTACAAAGCAGAAAAGATGAAGATCAGTTTACTTCAGCAATCTATTAAAGAAGACATATTCGTATTGCTTCAACATGATAAAACTTCACGTTCAATTTGGGAAGCACTTCGAATTAAATTTGCGGGAAGTGAGAAAATGATCAAAAGTAAAAAAGGCATTGCTAAAGAAAGAATTTGACTTGTTCACAAGTTTGCCGGGAGAAGATACAAAGAAACTGATTGAAAGATATTGTCATTTAGTACGTTCAATGTCATTGTTGGACATCACCAAAGATCGTGAAGAATGGGTAGACAAATTAGCTGATGCTTTACCTCAGAAAGAATGGGGTACATTTTTGATGATCTTGAAAAAATACTGGAGAATATGATGGTTTGACAATTTCCCAGTTCATTGAAAAGATTGAAGGTCAAGATCTAGAACAGCAAAAGATTGCAAGAATGAACAATCCTAGTGCACAACAAGATGTTAAGATGTATTACAAAGGGAGTGTTCAGAACGTTGAAGCCAGTCCGAAAATCCAAACTGCTTTCAGTACAGAAAAATCATCTGAATCAATTAATCAAAGTTCAAACATCAGCAGCAGTGGATTTTCTTCATATCCTAGTGTGAATACGAAAGCTTCAAGCTCAAGTCATCAAGTTCAAAGCTCAAACAGCAACAATGGTCATGTCTTAAATTGCAACATCGCGTTGCATCTTCAGAATGGTCAAAATTTTTCTGAAGAAGTTGTCAAAAGTCATATGGCATTACTTGTTACAACATTGGAATTTTATGAAGGATTGGTTGCAGGATGGATCGGAAATCCCATGCTGACAAAAGAGGATTACGATCAGATCGATGCTGAAGAAATGGAGCTAATGGATATAAAATGGTGTTTAGCGAGTGTTTTGAGAAGAGCCGAAAAATTCAAAATGATTACAGGAAGAAATGATTTTCTGGATGCTAATGTATCTACTTTGGGTTTTGATAAATCTAAAGTTACTTGTTTTCGATGCAGGGAGAAAGGACATTTCAAGAGAGAATGTAAAAATAGAGAAGCAAGTGGAGCACAGAATCCGTTTGGAAAAGATGATTACTATCGGAAAGTCATTTATCAACAAGTTGCTCATCAACCATATCAACAAAAAGAATCACAAACTGCACATGCTAAAATGATCGAAGATGCAAATAAGAAAGCTTATTATGGTATCATTGATCAAGATGATGAAAAAGTGGCTGCAGGTTTCAGTTGGGACAAATACATTCCACCCGATTCAAAAATAGCAGGTCTCATTGCACAGATAGTTCAAGAACCAAATTTGATGACGGAGTGGATGAAAGCGTTTGCCAGTGATGAGAAGAATCAAGATGATGAATCTAGGTCTTCAGATGATAGTTCTGAACAAACACAAGTGTTTGATCAATCATCAACTGATGACAGTGATGATGAGGAAGAAATGCATATTAATATTGCAAAAACTCATTTATCTCCTGAAAGTTTTCAATTTTATTTTGCAGATAGAGTGGAAAAGCTGAAGGAGAAACAAGCAGCAAAAGAAAAGAAAAAGGTGTTTGTTGATGAGAAAGTGGTTGAAACTGAGGAAGTAGTTGAAACTGAGAAAGTGTTTGAATCTGAGAAAGAAGTTGAAGTTGCTGAGAAAGTGGTTGAAGTTGAGAAGATAATCAAAGTTGAAAAAATTATTGAAGTGGAAAAGATTGTTGAAGTCATCAAGCCATGCTTAAAATGTTTGGAATCGTGTAAGCAGTGTGAAGAAAGAGATGAGAAATTGAGTGAACAAGACAAGATGAAAGAAAATTTATTGTTCAATTTCAACTATGTGAAAGAATCGTATGACGTGTTGAATAGAACGGTAACTGGTCTACAAAAGACAAATTCTGAAACAGAAGATGCGTTGACTATGATGAATGCTGTAATGATGACAAAGTAGAAGGCTATTAATCATTACATTGAAGAATGTGCAAAGCTGAAGCAAGAATTGGAGACAGAAAGGATTGAAAATGAAAGAATCAGAAGATTACTGCAAAGTTATTCTAGTTCTGATTATTTGATTGATCGAATTTATCCAACTGTTGCAGGTTTTGAAGCATTTCAAGACAAGAAGTCTGAAGAAAAGGATACTGGTAAGAAACAAAGTGCAAATTATAACAAGTGTCCGCCTCCGATTTGGGAAGGTTATTCTCCCAGAAAACCAAATGAGGAGCAAGTAAAAAAGGCAATCAATATAAAGTTAAAGTCTGAAACAATTGATGATTTACCAGAAAATATTGACGTCACGTTCACATCATCTGACACTGATCATGAGTCTGCGTTAATAAAAAAGGTGGTCGATCAGGTGTTGGATAAAGATGAGGAGTCAGAGTCAAAGTTGGAGTCCAAAAGTTCGAGTTCATCATCAGTTGACAGTTCAAAGTTGTCAGTTAAAAGGGTTTACAATAAAGAGTTCCTGTTATCAAAATCTAATTTGAATGAAGAACCAATCAAAATGGCATATACTTTGATTGATTCAGACAAATTATATTCTGATGAGGAATTTCCAATAAGAGGTGTTAAACCAGAAATGATCAAAAAGGTTTTCAAACTAACAGAAATCAATATTTCTGAAATAAAAGATGTAAATCTTTCTGAAAAACCTAAATCTTACACCTCAAGAGTTCAACAACGTTTAAACAAGAAAAAGGGTTACAGTTCTGGTTCTGGTTTTCAAAAGAAACCAAACCAGAACGGTAATTACAAAAAGAAAGGTCTAGGTTTTATTCCACCTGAAAATCATAAAAATTATAAAAATGATAAACCAAAAACTGTTTTTGTTTCAGGAACAAGTTCGGAAGTAGAACAAAAGAGCTCATTCTGGAAGCAAACAAACAAAGAGTTCTTTGCTGAGAGACAAAAGGTTGAGAAGAATGGAGCTTACCAAAGAAAGGAGACAAGAACCTGTTATAGATGTCAAGAAGTTGGTCATATTTCTTGGAACTGTCCTAAAGCAACCAACATCAAACAGGAAGTTGTTTCTAAACTCAAAGAAAAAGTTGTTGATAAAACTGAACCACCAACTGAAAAGTTCAAAGTGTTTAAAAATTCTACATATGAAGTTGGTGAATGTTCAAAGAAAAGATTTTACAAAAGAAGAGTGAATCTTGACAACCAGATGTGGGTTGTTAAGAAATCAGATGTGAAATCTGGCGATGAATCTGATTCCACAAAGTCAGAGGAGCCACAAGTTGATATAAAACTGGAAACATCAGTACCGCCAATGGATGATGTCAATTTTCCACCATTGCGGGATGAAAATTTTAAACAAAAAGTTGGAAAGGTTGAAATATCGAATCAATTCTATTCTGAGAAGAAATAATTTGATGTCGAAAAAGTTTTTAATGGAAATGTGAAAAAGATTTTTGGGAAGATGGTCGATGGGAAATTAAAAGGGGTAAAAGATTTTTATGAAACAAAGAAAGCATCTTACTACCCGAGTGAAACTGAGGAGGAAACATCCAAGTTTGGTGAAGCTTGGATGTCTGTTTTTCATAAGTGAACAGTTTGACTTGCCGGAGCTCCCAAGTAGATAATCGCGGAGCATGAATCGGCATCATTCTTGAAAAATTTGTTTTTGAAAAGGTTGATTTGCCGGAGCTTCCAGGTTGGTAAGTGTGAAGCAGGTATCGGCATTTTTCTTGAGAAATTCACGAAAGTGATTTCGATTTGCAAGTGGTAAATCAGGGACATTAAGTTGTACTTGATTTTCTACAAGTGGTGTTTGATGTTTAATCTTAAAAATGTTATTTTTTTTCAAGTGGTTAATAGTACAAGGTGATGAATTGATCCCCGAGCCTACATGTGGTTTTATTAAATCAACAAAAAAAAATTTCTGGAAAAACCATTTGATTAAAACAAACTTAAGTGTTTTGAAATCATAATGGGAAAATAGTTTGTTGTGAGGGGGAGTTCTGATTGTTTATGCCAGGAGGATGGCGAATTGATGTGTTTCGATATCAGTTGTCAGTTTTTCTTGTACAGTTTGTTTTCAAATTTCTTTAAATGTGTTTGAATTTTAGGGGTAGTAAGAATTTTCAGAAAATCCAAAAACATTAGAAAATTTGAAAAAGTCAAAAACATGATAAAATAAAAAATGAGTTTTGTTTTAAAAAGAGGAAATGATAGTACATCAGTGGACTATCACGGCATGCTAAAAAAATGTAAAGTCAAAATGTGATAAACGGTCTCACTGATGATGTGCCAGTAGGTTTTTACACATTTAGTACATTGTGACGAGATATAAACCTAAATTTCAAACTTACTTATATCGTGGGGAACATCTCTCGGATATATGGGTAACCCCCGAAATCTTGTTTTAAAGGTCTCTCTTTCTGAGATACTAAGTCTTTATACTCAGTGATATCTGGGGTATTATCCCGGGACTTCTGATTTTGCGGAAGCAATGGCCTAGTCCCCGTATAATACTTTCTGCTTGCTTGAAATATAGCGCCGCCCTCAGCACAAAAAATGATGAAACATTGCAAAATGCTAATCATGTGCTGTTGAAACAAAAGATTCTCTAAAGGGAACACACCAAAAGTCGAAGCCGTCATCTCTCTGCTGAACGGAAGTTCTGACCTGAGCTCTCACGGCCCTCGCATTTAAACCCTTTACAGATATCATCTGTGGTATACTCACCTGTAAGACTGAATATTGGGATCTGGATACAGGAGTATATTCTGAGGTGGGACACGCGAATAAGTTTAAGTACTTAAGACATTAATCTCGTATCTCGAAACAGTTGAACTTTGTGTGAAAATTTAAGTGGATCAGTATACTGACAATCTAAGTGAATCGTTTAGAACTAAAAATGTATAAAGCTTAACGGTGTTGGTGATTTTTCTCAAAAACTGATATGATCCTCTTACACAAGCTCACAAAAATATTGTCTGTAAATAGTTCTTTACTGCATTTCGTTTATTTCAAAATTCAAAAAGATTTTTAGTGTGTTTTAGCATAAATTTTGAAAAATACAAAAAGATTTTCGATAACTGATGTTGGAGAGCTGATTTACAAAATTCCAAGTGCTAAACATGATGACAACTTGTGAGGGGGAGTTTGTTTGATACAAGAAAAGGTTTTAAAAGAAAAATGTTTTTCATACAAGTGGTTCATCAGAGATTAACATTGTAAAATCATTTATTGATTTGTGTTTACAAGTGTTAAGCAAAGAATAAATTTGTCAAATTGTAAATTTGTGAAATTTATTGTGAGGTAGAGTTTGTACAAGATTGAAGATTGGAGAAGGCCAGGTTTCTGATCCTATGCTTAAAAGGAATCAAGAGATCTGATCAAGAGATTTAGAAAGAGATAAGAGCCAGGTTGTGATTCTGGAATTGGAGATGAAAAGAAAACAGAGATTGAGGAAGTTTTACATTGTCAGATACTTCAGGAAGAGTTAAAGACTGATAAAGACTGAAGACATTGAAGACTCGACACTGAAGACTCGTCAACATTCGAGGGGGAGTCTGTTGGTGCATGCGTCTGTCGACTTCGTCTTGTATCGAGTCTTGAATGTATTTAGATAAATCAGGGCACGTAATACAAGAAAACTGTCAATATTAGGGTTAGATGGTAATTTCGCTTGAAATGTCAAATTGGTCATTTCATACGAAATTAACGTTGTTAATTCCGTTTGAAATCGTAATTCCGTATGAATCTAATTCCGTTTGAGCATGTTCAACCGGAATTAGCATGTCTATATATAGGGAGGTTCTGATTTCGTTTGAGTAAGTTGTGTATGTGTGATTCTGGAGCCGAAGTGCTGCCAAAGTGTCGTTTTGCTGTAAAACTTTGTCAAATCAATCAGAAAGACAGTTAAAGTGAATTTCTAGCTGAATCAAACTCGATATGTCTGTTTCCGCCTTTCATATTGAGTAGAAGGCCTCTGAACGACTCGTTTCGGTTGGTAAAACGATCCTACATTATTAAAGCACATATTACTGTTCAATTAGTGTACGGAATGTACGGAAAAGTGACAGTTGTCACAGACTCCCCCCGTTAAAAGAATTTCGTCCCGAAATTCATGCGATGCCATCGGTCGCAGGGGAGTTGTGACTCAAATGTGGTCACTTAAGTTTAAAATTTGTCTTCATGTTCTCATGTAACTCTGGGTCATGATATGAATTCTAACGTACTCAAGTAAATCAACTATGTCTTCTCCGTGTTTTGTGGACTCTTAGTCCGCATCCTTAACAGGTTCTCTAGTAAATTGGAGTTTGTCGTTGACGTGAATCTTGTTTGTGGGAACAACGACTGTTCCTTGAGTAAGACTCCTCTAAAGACTAGACAGAATGTGTCGCGATCACTACTGATCTTTTCTGGAAGTTTCAGCTTGTGAGCAATGGTCCCGGTCCCTACCAGGATCTCGAAAGGTCTAATATACCGGGGGTCCAACCTTCCACGTTTTCCAAATCGCATCACGCCTTCTCAAGGCGAGGCTCCCATTAAAACCATACTTCTTATCTCAAATTTCTACGATTTCTGCCGCTCGTCGGCGCAATCTTTCTGTATTCTGCGGGCTGTCTTGATATGATCACATATATGAACGATCTTGCCTATAATTTTTCCTGAACCAACTCGGGCCAGTAGATTGTTTATCTCTGGTCTCCGTTTAACACAACGGGGGTCGACTTATTATGTTCCATCTAAAGCTTCACACGAAGCGATTTAAACAGCGGTGTGATAAACACTGTTGTAGGAAAACTCCACTAAGGGCAAGTGAGTGTTCCAACTTTTCATCAAAGTTTATCACCCAAGCACGCAACATGTCCATACAGTCTGCATCGTTTAGTGGCTCAGTCTATCTTCGTTAATATTTAAGTTCTTACGATCAACGGTGTGCTGCAACCCTTGTGATCAGTAAAGGTCGTGCAGCGTTTTCTTACAGGTAATGACGTCAAATTTGCGGTGCGCAATTAGTGTATTTAGATCAAGGTTTCTTCTCAAGATCCCTTAATCAACGTGACGCGTATGCAATGCCGTGGTCTCGTTGCATTGACGCGCAATCGAGACTTTGTTGAGAAGCGTCACATAATTGCAACTCTAACTCCTTAGCTCTTGATTGCAGGGCTGGCACGAATCTCATTCTTATCCACCATGTATCCTAAAGTTCTTACCTTGCGAATTCAAAATTCGCCCTTCGACATCCTAGTACATAATTGTTCTTTCTCTAAGAGTCGCAGGGTAAATTACAGATGTTGCTCATGACCTTCCTTGGTCTTCGAGCTTATGAGAATGTAACCAATAAATATAATCATGTTCTTATCCATGTACGGCTTGCACACCTGATTCATGAGGTCCATGAATATTGCCGGTGCGTGTGTTAAGGGAAACGGCACGTCAAGGAACTCATAATGCTCAAGGCGAGTCCCTAAGGTCGTGTTAGGGATATTTTCCTCTTGTATTCATGGCTGAGGACATCCTGACCTCAAGTCGATCTTCGAGTAGTAACTGGAACCTTACAATTGGCTCGTTCATGTCATCAGTCCTTGGCAAAGGATTACGATTCTCAATTCTCTGAAATTTATGCAAAGTGGAAACTACCGACTTTCTTCTCGTGTCCTTAACTAAGGGTGTCATGTCCTTAATTCCCTCTGTCTAGCAGCTCTTGCAGTTATATCGGAGGCTCATGCTTCTCGGATGAAGCTAGTCGGTAAGGCGTCATTCGGCACTGGTGCCGCTCCTGGCACTAGGTTCATCCTAAACTCCTCTTGTTGCTATGGAGGTATTCCTGGTAAGTCTTCAGGAAAGGATTCTGGACAAATTCCTCCACCACGGGGTTGTCTTCTAGCTCCAGCTCCTTGGTCTCCTTATCGGCAACATGAGCTAGGAAGGCTATGCAGTCTACTCGGAGGTGCTTCTATGTCTCTTCGACCAATGAGAGATGTTGCAGACCCATGGTCTTATGGGGCCTAGTACCCTTGCACCTAACGCAAGAAGGTAGTGTACTATAAGTGTTTTATCATTCGCAAGAGGGGTGCGACTGATTTTCGTTATATCGAACGACTTCAGCTTTATACTTGGATATCCAATCCATGCTGACTATCATATCATGACTTCCCAAGTCAGTGGTAACAGAAGGTTCCGGCCTTCTGAGTCCCCAAAATATAATCCTTAATCGCTTCGTCTGCTTAAACTAGCCTTCTATGTGCCCATTTCTAAAGAATACGGGACGTCTATTTTACTCGAAACTAGGCCAAGCAGTTTCTTAAGTTCTAAGGATACGAGATTAAAGTTGATGCCACTATTAATCAGAAATGGATGCATAAGGTTGGTTAATAGGGAACATACCCGTACCCGCATCTGGGTCCTGGCGTGCTTCACGAGCTCCGATCGTGAAGACCCTTCCTTGCTTGGTTCTTCCTAGGGCAATCTTTCCTAAAGTGCCCTGCTTAGCTACATCTGTAGCAACCTGGAATTTTCCGATTATCTCTTCCGTCTGGATCCTTCGCCCAACAGGCATCCTTGCCGTGCCCTTCCTTTCCACACTTTCCACACTTAGGCCTCAGACATCGACCTTCATGGTAAAAATTGCATTCCTCGCACCTCGGCTTAGTCCCCAAGTAAACCTTACCACCAGCCTTATTAGTGGTTCCATAAGCTTTCCTGCCACGCGGCGGGTTCACTTCCTTTCTTTTGTTTGCAATAGAGCTTCCATGACTGACTTGGGTGCCTATCTTTAGGTTTGAAGACTTCCTTTTCTTGTTGCCTGATGACTCCACATGGGTCTCTTTCTTGCTATCCTCAGATTCTGAAAATTTTCCCATGCGCAGAGCTTCTTCAGTAAGAGTGACACTCAAATCGATAGCCTCTGCGATGGTTGGGGGCTTTGAGGTAGTAACCATGCTCCTAATTTGAGGTGCAAGTCCCCAAATGAATCGCTCAATCCTCTTGAATTCCGGCTTGACTAAGTAGGGAACGACCCTAGACAAGTCGTGAAATCGCTGGACGTACTCAGAAATCTTCGGCCCGTCCATTTTTAAATTCCAGAACTCCACCTCAAGCTTCTGGATTTCAGCCCTAGAACAGTATTTCTTCTCCAACATTTCCTTGAGCTCATCCTAGCTTAGTGCATGAGCAGCTTCGTCACCGAGGGTCTGAACCTGAAGGTTCCACCAAGAGAGCGCGTCGTCCAAAAACAACCCTGAGATATAGGTAACACTCTGCTGGGGCGAACAGTTACTCATTCTTAGAATGGAGTCAGTCTTTTCTGCCCAACGAACAAATGCAACAGCACCTCCTGTGCCATCAAAATTCAATGGTGTAGGATCGGTTTGCAGATCCGAACGAGTCGGTTCAGAGGAATTCTATCAAATACAGGTGCGGAAAACAAGTATTTGACTTGTAAACAGCTGAATCTTCACTTTAACACTGATTTGTATTGATTAGACAACAATTACAATCAGTTCTCACACCGGCAGCAACTCGGTATGGAAATCTCTCAAATGTTACTCTATGAAAACTATGATTTCGCTTGACCTAACATCCCTATATATAGACTTGGAGATTTCGCTTGGAATGTCCTGAAGCGAAATCGTTACTTGGAGATTTCGCTTGAGGCTTCAAGCGAAATCCTCTACAAATCCAATCCTTCAAGCGAAATCTTTCTAACTCTCGTTTTACGTGCCCTGATCTATTCTAGCAAGACTAAGACTCGATACAAGACGAAGTCGACAGATGTAGTGCATCAACAGACTCCCCCTCAGATGTTGACGAGTCGACTATCGAGTCACACCAATACTGTGTCTTCAAATCTTCAGTCTTGATCAGTCTCTGGGCTTTTCTCTCTCTATCTTCTTCTCCAGAAACACTGGCTCTATCAGACTCCCCTTCAAGATTTGCTGGTATTCATTTATTCTTCAGCAACATCTGCTTTAGGATCGATGTCTGATTCAAAAGTTGTATACAAGATCATTGCCTGGCTTTTATCTAATTCTCTTGATCAGATCTCTTGATTCCTTAAGTTCATCAGCATCAGCAGCTAGCAAACTTTAGATTCATGATCAGATACTGACTTTTGTAAACTTTGAATGAACTAACCTGGCTCACCTGTAACAATCTTAACCCAGAAATAAATTTTCTAAATTTAACAAGTTAAATGCACCAACAATCTGATATAATCAGATAATTCTCTCTCATATCACAAATTAATGAACCAGATGTAGGTTTTATTTTAAAAAATACCAATTGTAGGAATTTAACAAACCTTTTTTACATTTTAAGATTCACTCCCCCTCACAACCAAGTCATCATGTTTAGCACTTGAAATTTTGACAATCAGCTATCCAATATCAGTTGTCGAAAATCTTTTTGAATTTTTCAAAAATTTATGCTAAAACACACTAAAATCTTTTTGTAAATTTTTGATTGTAAAGGAATGCAATAAAGAAATATTTACAAACAATATTTTTGTGAGTTCGTGCAAGAGGATCATATCAGTTTCTGAGACACATCACCAACACCGTTAAGCTTCATTTCATATTAAATTCTAAACAATTTACCTAGATTGTCAGTATATTTGTCCACTTAAATTTTCACACAAATTTCAACTGTTTCGAGATACGTTATTAATGTTTTAAGCACTTGAACTTATCTGTGTGTCCCACTACTTGAATATACTCCCGTATCCAGAATCTCAATAATCAGTCTTACAGGTGAGAATACTACAATGATATCTGTATATAATTTAGATGTGCGAGGGCCGAGGGATCTCAGATCGATACTTCCGTATACGCAGAGAGATATCAGCTTTGACTTTTCGGTGTGTCCCCTTTAGAGGATCTTTTTGCTTACAACAGCAGCATATATCAATTTTATTATTTCAGCATGCTGAGGGTTTAATGCTGTGTTTCAAGCACTGCAGCAAGTATTAGCCAGGGACTAGGTCAGAACTACCGTTCAGCAGAAGTCCCGGAATAATACCCCAGATATCATAGAGTATAAAGACCTAGTATATCAGATTAAGAGACCTTTCAAACAAGATTTCAGGGGTTACCTATATATCCAAGTTTGTGTTAACCCACAGAACAAGCAAGTTTGAAATTTAGGTTTATATCTCGTTACAATCTACTAAATGTGCAAAAACCTACTGACATATCCACAGTAAGATTGTTTATCACATTTTTACTTTACAATTCTTTAGCATGTTGTGATAGTCCACTGATGTACTATCATTTCCTCTATATGCAACAAAAACTCATTTTTGAATTTTATCATGTTTTTGTCTTTTTCAAATTTTCAAATGTTTTTGGATTTTCTGAAAATTTTTACTCCCCCTAAAATGCAAACACATTTTAGGAAATTTGAAAATAAACTGTACAATAAAGTGACAACTGATATCGAATCACATCAAATCGCCATTCACTAGGCATAAACAATCAGAACTCCCCCTATCACAAAACTATTTTCTCATTTAGATTTCAAAACACTTAAGTTTGTTTTAATCAAAATGATTTTTCCGGAAAATAAGTTTTTATGATATAATCATTTGTAGATTCGGAGTGTGGTTCATCACATTGTCTATTCGAAATACCAATTGTAAATATGGTCCAATCTAGTTCAACTTAATGACCTTGATTAACCTTTTTCATGTATGCACCTACTATACCAAATGTAAGAATTTACCACATGTAGAACACAATATCATTTGTAGGAATGTTACGTCTACATCACCATTTTACCAATCAGAATGCCGATTCCTGCTTCGCTCTTACCAACCTGGAAGCTCCGGCGTAGTCATACAACCTATAAACATCCAAACACTATCAAAAACTTTTACCCAAAACCTTCAAACATTAGAAAGATGCCGATTCATGATCCACGATATAAACTTGGGATCTCCGGCAAAGTCCTAAAACTTTAAGGAAAACAAACTTCCACCCAAGTCTTATTTGACTTGGTGGCTTCCAATTCCTGGGCAGTAGGGTTATAAGTTGCCTTTTTAGTTGCATAAAAATCTTTAACCCCCTTTACTTTCCCTTCAAGCATTTTCTTGAAAATTTTCTTAACATTACCATTGAATGTTTTTTCAATATCAAAATCTGAGATTTCTATTTTACCAACCATTTGTTGAATCTCTTTCACACTCATTGATTTAATATCAGCATCATTCAACAAATCATTAATCTCATTTTGTGACTCCTCTGATTTTGTGGAATCAGATTCATTGTCAGAACTATCAACTGATTTCTTAACAACCCATGTTTGGTTGTCTTTTGCCTTCTTTTTGTACAATTTTTTAGAATTTTCACCAACTTCATTCTTTGAATTTTCAACAGTTTTGAAATTTGTAGTTGGTGAATCATTCTTTTCAACCACTTTTCCTTTAAGTTTTTCAGAGACTCCCTGTTTTTTGTTGACTTTGTTTGGACAATTATGAGCAATGTGTCCAACAACTTGGCATTGAAAACAAGTTCTTGTATCTCTTGGAATGTCTCTTGAATGAAAAACTCCAGTTCCTGTTCTTTTTCTTTCAACAAGAAACTTCTGATTTGTTTCTTTCCAGAAAGGTTTCTTCTGTTCATCTTCAACACTTCCACCTGAAACAAATTCTGTTTTTAGTTTAAAATTGTTTACATTTCTGTAACTTTCTTGCTTAATAAAACCTAAACCTTTTCTTTTGTAATTACAATTTTGATTTGTTTTCTTTTGAAAACTAGAATCAGAATTGTAATTTTTTCTTCCTTTTTTCTTGTTTAACCTTTGTTGAACTCTAGAAGTGTATTTTTTAGGTTTTTCATTAAGATTTAAATTTTTAGTGTCAGAAATATTAATTTCTGTGATTTTGAAAACCTTTTTGATCTTGTCAAATCTAACACTATCCATCGGAAACTCTTCATCAGAGTATAATTTGTCAGAATCATTTAAAGTATATGCAACTTTAAATGTTTCATCCTCCAAATTTGCTTTTGATAACAAAAATTCTTTACTATAAGACCGTTTTTCCGATGACTTTGAACTGTTGACTGACGAACTTGAACCCCCAGACTCAAACTTTGACTCAGACACCTCCTCAGTATCCAACACCTGATCGACCACCTTTTTGATTAACTCAGACTCATGATCAGTATCAGACGAGGTAAACGTGATATCAATGTTATCTGGTAAAACATCAGTTGTCTCTGATTTTAACTTTATATTGACTGCTTTTTCAACTTGTTCCTCATTTGGTTTTCTAGGAGAATACCCTTCCCAGATAGGAGGCGGACACTTGTTGTATTTAACAGTCGATTTCTTACCAGTCTCATTCTTTTTCTTCTCATCCTGAAATGCTTCAAAACCTGCAACAGTAGGATACACTCGATCAATAACATAATCAGAACAAGAATAACTCAGTAATAACCTTCTGATCCTTTCATTCTCAATCTTTTCTTTCTCCAACTCTTGCTTTAGATTAGCATTCTCTTCGATGTAATGATTAATTGCCTTTTGCTTTGTCATCAGTGTAGAATTCGTCATCGTTAATGCCTTTTCTCTTTCAGAATTCGTTGTTTGAAGACCTGTCACAGTTCTGTTCAACACGCTATACGATTCTTTCACATAACTGATGTCAGATAGTAGCTTTTCTATCAGTCTTTCTCTATCAAACAGAATCACATCTTTTTCTTCGCAATTTTTGCAAGCTTCCAAACACTTCTTGCAAGGCTTTTCAATTTCAACAATCTTTTCAATCTCGATTGTTTTTACCACTTCAATCACTTTTTCTTCCTCAGTTACTTTCTCAGCTTCAGTCACCTTTTCTTCAACAACTACTTTAACTTCCTCATTCGGTTGTTGTTCTTTAGCAGCTTGTTTCTCCTTCAGTTTCTCCATGCGATCTGCAAAATAGAAATGAAAACTTTCAGGAGAAAGATGTTTTTTAGCAATATTAATATGTTTTTCTTCTTCATCATCACTACTACTCTCCATTGGTGTTTGATCAAACTCTACTGATTTTTCAGAATCAGCATCTGAAATACCAGAATTAGATGGTGTTTGATCAAATGCAACTTCCTTTTCTGAAGTATCATCATTTTGTACACTCTCTTCTGTAGTTAATGACTCAGAATCAGCACTTTTTAAACTTTCTTCAAAAGTAATCGATTGATCTTTCACTTTTTCACCAATTGAACTCATCCAAGTAGCAAACAATTCTGGTTCTCTAACAATCTTTGCAATGAAAGCTTTGAAGTCACCCTTTTCATCAACAAACATATCCCAATTGAAACCTTCAGGTAATTTCTCATCATCTTGATCAACTGTGCATGCTTTGTTGTCAGAAGATATATAATTGCTCCAGTTGAAATCTACCAAGCATCCTCTCTTTGAATCTTCAATCTTTCTACCATGAGCTGTCTGTAATTCTTGTGTCTGACCAACTTGCTGATAAATGGCTTTCCGGTAGTAATCGTCTTTTCCAAATGGATTCTGAGCGCCACTAACTTCTCTGTTCTTGCACTCCCGCTTAAAATGACCTTTTTCTCTGCACCTGAAACAAGTAACTTTAGATTTATCAAAACCTAAAGTAGAAACACAAGCATCAAGAAAATCATTTCTCCCGGTAATTGTCTTGAACTTTTCAGCCCGTCTTAGAACACTTGCAAGACACCATTTGATATCCATTAATTCCATCTCTTCGGCATCTATTTGGTCGTAATCCTCTTTAGTAAGCATAGGATTTCCAATTCGACCAGCCACTAAACCTTCATATGAGATAAGCACGGAACCAAGTAAAGCCATATGATCTTTTGCAATGTCTTCAGAAAAACTTTGACCTTCTGGAAGATTTAGAGCTATGTTGCATTGAATCACACAATCATTTCCCATCTTTGTGCTTTGAGACTGAAAATTTTCTGATGAAGTCTTTGGATTGACACTTGGATAGAATGAGAATCCACTGCTGCTTTTGTTTGAGCTTTGATCAATCTTTTCTGTAGAATCTCCAGCACTAAATGCAGTTTGAATTTTCGGACTTCTTTCAGCTTCTGGAACCGGAATGCTACCTTTGTAGTACATCTTTACATCCTGTTGACCACTTGGACTGTTCATCCTCGCGATCTTCTGCTGTTCCAAATCCTGACTTTCAATCTTTTCAATGAACTGAGAGATCGACAATCTATCATAAACCCCAGTATTTTTCAGTATCATCAAATAAGTTCCCCACTCTTTCTGAGGTAATGCATCAGCAAGTTTATCCACCCATTCATCGTTTTCCTTTTTAATACCCATCATTGACATTGTTTTTACTAAGTGACAATATCGTTCAATAAGTTTCTTTGTATCTTCTCCGGGCAAACTTGTGAACAAATCAAATTCCTTTTTAAGCAATGCCTTCCTGCTTTTAATCATACTCGTACTGCCTTCAACTTTGATTTTTAGAGCATCCCATATTGATTGTGATGTTTTGTCATGTTGAAGTAGTATGAAGATGTCTTCTTTGACGGCCTGTTGAAGTAGACTAATCATCATCTTTTCAGCTCGGTATATTTCCCGTTCTTCCTTACTGAAATCTGAAAGCTGTTTTTCAGTTTGCATTTCGGTTTGTGGTGGAGTATACTTTGTCAGAATACATTCCCATGATCTTAGATGATTTGCTTGCACCCAGTTTTCGAATCTATCTTTCCATCCGTAGTATTCTTCAATTCCCATTAGCTTCGGGGGTTTCTGAGTAGTCCCCATTTCATTTTCAGAATTCATGTTCTGAGCAATGGAAGATGAACTAGACGATGTTGCAAAAGCGTTGTGAAAATCGTTATCCATGTTTCAGACACTTTCAAGCGGTACCCTTCAAGCGAACTAGACAAACTGAACAACCCTCAAGCGAAAACCTTGAAGCGAAATAGTTGAAGCGAAACAATTTCAAGCGAAGCTGTCTGAAGAGAGAACTCTGAAGCGAACACCTTGAAACGACAACCTTGAAGCGAAAACAGATAATTTTGAAGCGAAATGAAATGTGTCGCTTGAAACTTCAAGCGAAATCGTCCAACACAAATTTTGTTCTTCAAGCGAAATCCATTCGGATGTTAATTTTGATCACTTTTAGGTTGAATTTGGCTGTGAAACTTTCAAGGGTTTGTTATCTTGTACTTTTAAACAATCTGTGAAAATTTGAGATGATTTAGACCGTGAAAAGTTTCTGAACTGAGAAAAGAAAGTGTAGAAGTAAGAAATTTTGATGAATTTCGGCTGAATTTTGCAGAACTCCTCCTCCTGAGCTCTGATACCAATTGTAGGATCGGTTTGCAGATCCGAACGAGTCGGTTCAGAGGAATTCTATCAAATACAGGTGCGGAAAACAAGTATTTGACTTGTAAACAGCTGAATCTTCACTTTAACACTGATTTGTATTGATTAGACAACAATTACAATCAGTTCTCACACCGGCAGCAACTCGGTATGGAAATCTCTCAAATGTTACTCTATGAAAACTATGATTTCGCTTGACCTAACATCCCTATATATAGACTTGGAGATTTCGCTTGGAATGTCCTGAAGCGAAATCGTTACTTGGAGATTTCGCTTGAGGCTTCAAGCGAAATCCTCTACAAATCCAATCCTTCAAGCGAAATCTTTCTAACTCTCGTTTTACGTGCCCTGATCTATTCTAGCAAGACTAAGACTCGATACAAGACGAAGTCGACAGATGTAGTGCATCAACAAATGGCTTGCAGTCCAAGAATTGTTTATAGGTGCAGCCAGTTGGAGGGTTATTTCCGGAAGTGCCACCGCTGTTTTCGGAGCGGAGGGCTTCATGTCGTGCAATTGCCTGTGAGATGCGTTCTTGAAGTTCGGCTTCTGTCCTTGGTAACGTACTGGTGTTTGTGTCACGTCTGGGCGGCATTTCCGTCTGTCAAAATGGTAGGGAGTAGGTTAGACAACATTCCATAATTGTCTACGAGGTACATATTACCACAAGCAAACATGTAATCACCCAATATCACATGCATATATAATCAACAATGTATGAGCGAGGAAACAATTACTGAGCCCTCACATAGGCTTGGCAACTTGGCTTATTGCTTGTAACCAAATGAACTCGAGGTTACATCACCTTGGTCACACAAGTTTCAGTTATTTTCCTGCTACATTGGTTTTCTTAGGCCTTTAGCTTCACTGGTGGGTATATTTTCCCAGAGATGGGGTTTGTTCATGTAAGGGTGATAGAGAGTGTAACGTCACTGAATCTTTCCCGTGTGTTGGCCCTCTCTACTTGCTTAGAAATCGGTTCTTATACAATTCGTGAATGGGCAGAAGTGTCAGGCACGAAGTAGGTAAAGACAGGTTTCCTACTTTGTAAAGTGCTAAAGCAATGGTCTAGGTGTTGTCCTATCAGATGAAGGTGTGGACACCTAGAGTTTATTTTTGTGTAGTGATCATTAGCTTGGCCCGCAGAGTCCACCAGGATTTCCATGCACTACAAGTCGTTATTACGTGGGCCCCCATAATAATAAATTGTCTTCCATAGTTACCCCAATTTTCCCTCGTCCAAACAGATGATCAACCAAGGAGGGGACACTACTGTCCTTATATCTTTGACATGGAAAGGACCATTGCGGTGGTCCACGCGCTAACACTCGTTATCGTTACGCGCGAATAGGCACGATGATTAAACGAAATAGGAATAAGGAGAATTCCTGGTAGTTGGAGGGGCACCTTTGAGATGAGTACTTCATCTCCCTTGTCTGGTCAGGTGTGTCGTCAATCTCGCTTCACAAAAGCCGCAGGGATCTCGTCCCGCTGATTAAGAAGTTGTTTAAGGTTTCCGCCTCTGCCTCGCTGTCACTACCGTAGTCAGGCACCTTCACGATCGAGAGGGAAAAGCAGCCATATCCTACGGAAGCAAGCTCAGAATCTTGTTTGGTAATCACTCCAGTCATGAGCTTTGCAATGAACTCAGTTGGCACTTTATTTTGGGGTATTCTCCTCCTTACTAATGTCCTTGCCTTGTCTCTCCTTTGAAAAATGTTTGACTCATGGATCTTGACGCTTACGTGAATGCAATGAAAAACTTTTTTTTTTTTGTAAAAAATGTTTTTGTGAGAGAGTTCTAGTGGTTGTAGTCTAGACTCGAGAAGGAATCCTAGTTCACTACAATCGAAGCTCTGATACCAAACTGTCACACCCTGACTTTTGCGGAAGCGTATGATGTGTGACTGGTTTAATATCATTGCATTCAATCATAATAAACAACTACATGATCAAAACGATGTTCATTCACTCATAAAATTTGAGTATTACAAATACCGGTTATTTTAGTTTTAAAACACAACCTTCGACTAGGTTACAAACCAACAAAAGTGAATGACATCTAAACTTGAAGTCTACTTCTAGAAACAACACCCGCGCCCAAGATCCAACCTGTCACCTGAAATACATGTAATTTTGGAAAACATCAACAAAAGTTGAGCGAGTTCATGCATTTTGTGTGAGTATTTGTAATCTTGTAAACTTTTGAGAGACTCCTTTGAAAACAGGTATGAAAAGCGTTTATGAACATACCAAATAAATATTTTACAAGGACATTAAGGCATGTGAGGACATAGGGAGCACTCGAAATGAGTAGGCTTATACCCTTGTCGATTTTCCCTTGACTATGTCGATTTCCTCGACTATGTCCAATTTCCCTTCGACTATGTCAATTTACCTTGACTATGTCAATTTACCTTGACTATGTCGATTTCCCTCGACTGGGACACCGAAGCACTCAAGTGATCACATGAGGACCATGAGTGGGGCTCGGCCGTATCCGTTATGTCACACCCCGACCGCGTATAACATGCAACCACGGCAAAAACGTCGGGGTGTGTTGTAACAGAATTATTGTTTCACAACCATGGTAATTAAAGTTATGTTTTATTCATCAAACATGAGAGTTACATTGTCCTAAACGAAAGAAAACAAGAGTACATAACATTATTAAACAAGTTCTAGCTTCATTTTTAAGTCACTAAGGCACAGGTCCACCCTAGTATGTCCTACTCAAACCTATGCACCAGCTCCTGAAACACATGTGAAAATAGGTACGTCAGCATAAAAATGCCTGTGAGATACATAGGTTTTGTGAAAATAGGATTCATGACTTGAGTTTAAATAAATGTTTAATAAAAAATTAGTCATGAATCTTGTTAAGTGTTTTCTTTTTATAAATCATATGAAAATGTGACAAGAAATCAGATTATATAAAAGAAAAGTGTATGGTTAATTAAATAACCAAGTAAAATGAGTTGTATAAAACAAACTGTTTTGTAAAACAACGTCTTATTAAAAATATGTTATTTGTGTATAATGTTATGTGTCTAAATTGAAATGATTTAAATAACGCTACAACATGTAATATCATACAAGCACTTATACATAGGAAGTACCAGCGGCGTATCCACCATACTTGTATCATATTACACATGTCTCTTTACTTAAATCACTTACCCAAACAAACCAACAATGTAAATTGTTCATGTTTAAACCATTTGTCAAATGTTATTGTGTAAACTATGTCAAAATGTTTATGTCAAAATGTAAATCATGTGATGTGTAACCAAAATGTCATGTATGGCAAGTGAAATATATCAACTAAACCATAGGTAAAAATGCACAAAACAAGGTATTGAAGTAAAACATAGTTTTAGTTAAAGTTATGTTTTGTGGAAATGCATGCTATACTGATACAAACATCTATGCGGTATTGTGAAAATGCATACATTCAAGCCTTGAGACTGTGGCGATAAACCCTTAAACAAATTAAAGGTTTATCTAAGTTATGTGTATCGAATTCGGTCATTCCTTCCATCCAAACATACCTAGGATGTCAGGAACGGGAGTTGTTAATTCCTATGGTACCACTACCTACTAACGAACGGCGTAGCTAATGTTAATGAATGTATTTTTGTCCCATTTAAACAAACCAAATGTCATATCAAAATGTAAGCATGTGATGTAAAACAAATGTACTAGGTATGCAACAATGGACATACATAGCATGTGATGTGAAACAAATGTACTAAGTATGCAACAATGGACATACATAGCACGTGATGTGAAACAAATGTACTAACTATGATGAACATACATAGCATGAAAAGGTAATGTAAATCAATGCACTAGGTATGCACTAAATGGACATACATAGCGTGAAATGTAATGTAAAACGATGTACTAAGTATGCAACAATGGACATACATAGCAAAAACACAATGAAATCATGTACTACAAGTGTACTAATGAACATAACAAGCATATGATATGAAAACATGGAAAGCACGAAAGTAACAAGTAGGCACATGTGTTTCACCCCAAAATAGTTTGAAAACAGTAAAAGAGGGGTCTATGTACTCACTTGAGATTGCTCAATAGTCTTTAGATAACCACCAAGCAAGGCAATAAGGATCGCAGAATCAAACGGCACCTAATATAGGTAACTATGTTAATAAACGGACCTAATCGGAGGATCGGGTAGAATGATGTTTCGTAAACCAAATGAGTGTAAGAACTCATGTAGTATGGTTTAACAAAGCCTACATTCTAAAACGGAACCTATCCTAAGTGCTTACGACCCATTACGACCCGTTTAGGTAGCTTATGCTACTTTAACGCGTCATTCGCGTAAAACGCGTTCGGACCGCCTAACTAGTCCTATGACAAGTAAAATATGCCATAACATGTCTAATATTGTTGTCTAATCAGTTTAGATATCAAAAATTATGTTACATATTCTTAAAATGAATTTTGGCGCAAAAAGGGCATTTTGGTAATTTACCTAAGGCATACAAATTACCTATCAAACAACTAACTAAACGAAGCGACCCTAAGGTCTAACCTCGGAAGGTTATTCCCAATGCAACTATGGTCACCTAATGTGTTTGGTCGGATCCTAATGATCGACCAAACGGGTCGGGTTCGAAAGTATAAGCGATTGATTAGATCGCTTACCTTACGACCCTACATAAGCACTAAACCTAAAGTGACAAGCTAAACATGTTAAAACATGTTTACGAATTTAGAAAACAGGTTTGGTATCAAGACAAAGGGTCTTGATACCTAAAAGTAGTTTGGTTACAAAATACGCAAGAATACGCATTTTGGCCGAAACTACGACTCGTCACAATACCTAAACAACGTAGTAATCAGTAGGTATAGTCACTAGGGACTATAACGATCGCGATTTTGCTCACGTTGCGAAGTTCAAACGAACTTCATGTTGACCATAAACTGGTCAGTGCAGAAATTCAAACGGAGTTTGACTTTCGTGCTAAAAACGCATAAAAGAACGAAAGAGGACTTACAAAAGGTCCAAGAATGGAAGTTTGATCTGAATTTTCTCAGGTATGAAGTGTTTCCACTCCAACTTAGAGAAAAAATCTGATCAAGGTGTGAGTTCAAGTGAAGTGGGGGTGGGCTATTTATAGTTTTTGCACAACCGTTAAGATCGTTCATCGTAATACGAGCTTCGATCACAACCGTACATGTGCACCCATGGTTTTGCAATACCATGGGCACTTTAAAATGGCCCCTAGAATGCTAAAATACCATGTGCAAGTGCTGGAACAAGCTGGAACAGGCTGTAAATAGCTGGAAAATCAGTTTTGCAGGTCTGGCAGTTTTACACCGGCCGCGTAAGGTTCAAGGGGGGGGCTTACGCTGGCCGCCTGAGATCCCCAGTTCAGCAATAAGTTTTAATAATTGCAGTTTTGGTCCCTGCATGCATATAAGGCCCTTTTTGATGCGTTTGAGGCCCGTTATGCCATTTTTCAAGGCTCTACAATGTTGCCTAAACATTTTGGACATGAAAAATGCTCAAAAATATGTCGGATGTCGGTTCGTTTGGTCGTACGATCGCTATATTCTGTTAATTACGACGAAACACGAACGAACGCGAAAAACAATCCAAATTACGCGACGAATGGATTTTTATCAAGCCAATCACTAAAATAAAATATTTTAATGATTACATAAATTTTTGGATGTCCGGATGTATTCAGAACGTAAGATATGCGCGAAAATGCAAATTTATGCACTTTTTGACGCTTTTAGTCCCTTAATGACCAATAAGTTTATTTTAGCATACCGGACCCATTAAAGCCTATTTCTAAGCTATGTAAAGGATATTTAGGGTATGCTTAACTTATGATCATGTTCCAGAATGTCCGTTACAGTACGAATCAGCATACTTTCACAGTTTGTCGAATTTAGTCCCTGTAAGCGAATAAACTTGATTTTGCCATACCAAACCCTTCAAAACTTATTTCTAAGTTATGTAAAGGTTATTTATGGTATGTTAAGTATAAATTGATGTTCTGAAGTGTTTTTCACATTAAACTGATTACGTTTACGCACCAGTTTGCGTATAACTCTCTAGAAAGCGATATAGAGTTTGAAATTGAACAAAAATCAAAACATGAAAAATGTCAAACATAAACAAACAAATATTGGGGTCATATAAAATTGCTTTATTGATAATTAACTGTTTACACTGATTACAAGCATAGGTGTCACAGTCTCCCCTACCTGTGGAAATTTCATCCCGAAATTTGTTTAGAGGAAACTCGTGGGAATAGATGAGGATATTTCGCCTTCATTTGATCTTCACGTTCCCATGTAAATTCTGGTCCACGTTTAGATTCCCAGCATACTTTAACCAATGGAATGCGCTTGCGTTTAAGCCACTTGACTTCACGGTCCATGGTTTCCACAGGTTTCTCAACAAAATGCATCGTGTTATCAACACGGATTTCGTCAAGTGGTATGTGGAGGTTCTCATCAGCTAAACACTTTTTGAGATTGGACACGTGAAAGGTTGGATGAACATTTCCAAGTTCAGGAGGTAACTCAAGTTTGTAGGCTACCTTTCCAATTCTTTCGACGATCTTGAATGGTCCAACGTATCTAGGTGCAAGTTTTCCTGTCTTTCCAAATCTGATCACACCTTTCCAAGGTGAGACCTTAAGTAATACACGATCACCGACTTGAAATTCCAAGGGCTTGCGTCGTCGGTCCGCGTAACTCTTTTGACGGCTTCGAGCTGTCTGAAGGTTATCACGAACTTTCTTAACCTTATCTGTTGTCTCTAGAATGAGGTCAGGTCCAGTAAGCTGAGCCTCACCGATCTCATTCCAACAGACTGGTGAACGACATTTTCGACCATAGAGAGCCTCGAAAGGAGCCATGTTGATGCTGGAGTGATAACTGTTGTTGTAGGAGAATTCAAATAACGGAAGATATGAATCCCAAATACCACCAAAATCTATCACACAAGCTCTAAGCATATCCTCCAAAGTCTGGATTGTTCTTTCAGTTTGGCCATCTGATTGTGGGTGATAAGCTGTGCTCAGATTAAGTTGGGTCCCCATAGCAGATTGCATGGTTCTCAAAAAACAAGACGAGAATCGAGCATCTCTGTCAGAGATAATGTTCAAAGGAACACCATGTCTAGATACAATTTCTTCCACATAGATTTTAGCAAGCTTGTCAGCAGATAGATCCTCACGGATCGGCAAGAAATGCGCTGACTTTGTAAGACGATCAACAACTACCCAGATGGCATCATGACCTCTCTTAGTGTGCGGAAGTTTGGTAACAAGATCCATTGCAATGTTTTCCCATTTCCAAACTGGAATCTCTGGTTGCTCCAATAAACCAGAAGGATGTTGATGTTCAGCCTTTACCTTAAGACAAGTAAGGCATTTTAACACGTATAAGGCAATGTCTTTCTTCATACCAGGCCACCAATACTGAGTACGAAGATCCTTATACATTTTGTCTGCACCAGGATGAATAGAATAACGAGACTTATGGGCTTCATCCATAAGCAAGGTGCGAAGATCATCTTGGCTTGGGACCCACAAACGGTCCATGAAATAATATGATCCATTGTCCTTCAGTTCAAGATCAGGCTTAATATGATAGGGTAATTCCTTACCCATCAAACCTTGTGAAACACAAGTATGTTGAGCCTGAGAAATGCAGGTTTGGATATCAGATCGAGCTAGAATATCAGATTGAACATGAACACAATGAAGCTTGACACATTCTTTATGACTCAAAGCATCAGCCATGACATTCGCCTTACCAGGATGGTAGCGAATCTCACAATCATAGTCGTTTAGAAGTTTAACCCAACGTCGTTGCCTCATGTTGAGTTCTTTCTGATTAAAGATATGCTGAAGACTCTTGTGTTCAGTGAAAACCACACATTTTGTACCATACAAATAGTGTCTCCAGATTTTGAGAGCGAACACAACTGCACCTAACTCAAGATCATGAGTGGTGTAGTTCTTTTCGTGTATCTTCAACTGCCTTGATGCAAATGCTATGACTTTGTTCCTTTGCATGAGAACACAGCCAAGACCCAAATTTGATGCATCACAATATACGACGAAATCATTATTGCCCTCAGGCAAAGATAGAATAGGCGCATCACAAATCTTCTGCTTCAAGGTCTGAAACGCTTCTTCTTGCTTAGATCCCCATTCAAAGGTTTTGTTCTTCTGAGTTAGAGCAGTTAGAGGAACTGCAATCTTCGAGAAGTTTTCAATGAAGTGGTGGTAATAACCCGCGAGACCAAGAAAAGAACGAACCTCAGTAGGAGTAGTAGGCGTATCCAAATCCTTAATCGCACTGATCTTGGAGGGATCTACATGAATACCTTGTTCGTTGATGATATGTCCTAAAAATTGAACCTCCTTAAGCCAAAATTCACACTTGGAGAATTGGCAAAAAGTTGTTCTTTCTTCAGGAGTTCCAGAGTAAGACGAAGATGTTGCTCGTGATCAGCTTGCGTCTTAGAATAAACCAAGATGTCATCAATGAAAACAATGATGAACTTGTCCAAATAAGGCTTACAGACCCTATTCATCAAGTCCATGAAAATAGCAGGAGCATTAGTCAAACCAAATGGCATAACAGTGAACTCATAATGCCCATATCGAGTGCGGAATGCTGTCTTGGGAATATCTTCTTCATGTATATGAAGTTGATGATACCCAGAACGAAGATCAATCTTTGAAAAATAAGAAGCACCCGGTAACTGGACAAAGAGATCATCAATGCGAGGTATGGGATATTGATTCTTGATGGTAAGCTTGTTAAGCTCACGGTAATCGATGCACATCCTGAAAGATCCATCTTTCTTCTTGACAAAAAGAACGGGAGCACCCCAAGGTGAAAAGCTAGGACGAATAAAACCTTTGTCAGAAAGCTCCTGAAGTTGTTTAGATAGCTCTTGCATCTCAGACGGTGCAAGACGATATAGAGATCTGGCAATAGGATTTGCACCAGGTACAAGATCAATACGGAACTCGACTTGGCGCGCTGGGGGTAAACCGGGTAACTCTTCAGGAAATAGTTCAGGATAATCCCGAACAACAGGGATATCTTGAATAGACTTACCTTTGCCTTTATCTGCTACGACATGTGCCAAGAAGGCCACATAATTCTTTCATAGATACTTCTGAGCTTGAAAACAAGACATAAGCTTGAGGCTATTAGCAGGTTTCTCACCACGAACCTGTAGGATCTCACCTGTCGAGAGCGGAACATGAACAATCTTTTCAAAACAAACTACCTCTGCGTGATGCTTGGCTAACAAATCCATGCCCACTATAATGTCGAAGCTTCCAAGTTGCATTGGAATGAGGTCGATAGGAAAAAGATGGTTGTTAAGGTTCAACTGGCTGTTGCGAAGAACAGAATTAAGGACAACGGGTTCACCACTAGCAACTTCTACTGTCAAAGGCTTTCCTAGTTTCGTTCTAGACACGCGAAGCAATGGCTCAAAAGATAATGACACAAAATTCTTATCGGCACCTGAATCAAAAAGAACAGAAGCAGACTGATTGTTAACAAAGAACGTACCATTCACCACCTCTTTGTCTGCTTGTGCCTCAACAGCATTCATATTGAAGACTAGACCTCGAGCCTGAACCTGATTCTGATTTTCGTTAACCAGCCTTGGACACTGGTTTCGATAATGAGTCAGGTCTCCACAATTAAAGCACGAACCAGGAGGAAAGTGAGGTCGTGCGGCTTTCGCTTGCTGTTGAGCAGGCAGTTGAGCGGCCTGCTGAGCTGGGTTACGTGCGGCCTGATTCTGAGCAAAACGAAAAACATTGGCAAGATGACCTGACTTTCCACAGTTAGTACAGAAACGGCACGGAAGTTGCGGTTGATGGTGACTATTGCATCTGTTGCACAAAGGTGCATTCCCTGCATACCGCTTCTTCGCTGGAGGCTGTGCGGGTTGGTTGGGGGCTGCCTGATTAACTTGGGCAGTGACAGCAAAATTTTGGGAAGCCTTACGCTTCCTTGACCCCTTTGAAGAACTAGATTCCTTACCCTTCTGGTTTTTACCTTTCTTGCTCTCACCCTTGTCAGACGAGTGTTTCTTGCCCTTGTCACCCTTCCTGTGTAACTTACCCTTTCGAACCTGCGACTCAGTCAACGTCGCAGCTAACTCAATTGCCTAGAAAACTATGGTAGGGTTACTACCAGTGATGATGTCTTGTACAGAGTCAGGTAAGCCATCAATATACCTCTCGATAGCTTTCTCAAGTGGGGTAACCATGGTAGGGCAAAGTAAACTCAACTCCTCATACCTGTCAGTGTATGCCCGGTGCTCACCACTATCCTGCTTTAAGTCATCAAACTCCCTTTCTAAAGTCCTTATTTCATGACGAGGACAAAACTCCCTCATCATAAGAGCCCTAAGCTCAGCCCAAGTTTGTGCTAACGCAACCTCAGCACCACGGTCTCTCATAACCCCGTTCCACCATGTAAGAGCCCTCTTCTGAAATACGCTAGACGCAAACTCAACTTTGCGATTCTCAGGACACTGAACATTACGGAACGTACTCTCCATGCTCTCGAACCACTGTAGGAGCCCAGTTGCTCCTTCAGAACCACTAAACTTGAGTGGTTTAGCCGAATTGAAACTCTTGAAATTGCATGGAGTATTCTGGTTATTGTTGGCTGGGTTCACTTGAGCAATAATGTCTGGGAGTACAGCAGCCATATGCTGTGCCCTAATATGTGCCATTTCGGCATTAGGTAGCGGATTTTCGCATCGAGGAGGCATTCTAAAAGTGGAAACATGAGAGGAAACGAGTGAGATGATTAGATGAAAAGAATGAGATGAAACAAAATCGACAAAAGCAAGGATGGTGGTCATTTGTTTGTACCACAAAGCAAACAAACGACACACAGTGACTAATCAAAGTAAATGGGTCAAAAATAATGTATCGCGAAGACATGCTCGCCTATAAGTGAACACTCACCCCAAGAGTTCCCAAGTAAGAGTGACTGGTCCGATTATGTGGATTTGTACGAACACTCTAGCCTTAGACAGAAAACCCAGGGTACAGCAGTCACTCTTCCAGTTTGCACGTGTTCACACTATTTAGAACCCAAAACTTTGACGAGATTTTGAAAATTTGGAAGGCACAAGGCCAAAAGAATTATTCAAAAACGGATGATTAAACTTTCAAAATCATTATGAAAAATCGAGGGGTTCAAAACCTTATAATAAATCATTTAAAAACAGATGTTTGCTTTTCATAAACCGTTTCGGAAAATTGGGTTCTTGTTTTGGTAATCACCTAAGGATAGGTGAAGTGCATGTTTTAAGATCTAAACACAAGATAACTTGTGTTAGGGTCCTAGAAAAGTTATAGTCTAGGTCAAAGCATTACTAATAACCTAATTCCCTATAACCATTGGCTCTGATACCAACTCTGCTGTCACACCCCGACCGCGTACAACATGCAACCGCGGCGGAAACGTCGGGGAGTGTTGTAACAGAATTATTGTTTCACAACCATGGTAATTAAAGTTATGTTTTATTCATCAAACATGAGAGTTACATTGTCTTAAACGAAAGAAAACAAGAGTACATAACATTATTAAACTAGTTCTAGCTTCATTTTTAAGTCATAAGGCACAAGTCCGCCCTAGTATGTCCTGCTCAAACCTATGCACCAGCTCCTGAAACACATGTGAAAATAGGTACGTCAGCATAAAAATGCCTGTGAGATACATAGGTTTTGTGAAAATAGGATTCATGACTTGAGTTTAAAGAAATGTTTAATAAAAAATTAGTCATGAATCTTGTTAAGTGTTTTCTTTTTATAAATCATATGAAAATGTGACAAGAAATCAGATTATATAAAAGAAAAGTGTATGGTTAATTAAATAACCAAGTAAAATGAGTTGTATAAAACAAACTGTTTTGTAAAACAATGTCTTATTAAAAATATGTTATTTGTGTATAATGTTATGTGTCTAAAATGAAATGATTTAAATAACGCTACAACATGTAATATCATACAAGCACTTATATATAGGAAGTACCAGCGGCGTATCCACCATGCTTGTATCATATTACACATGTCTTGTTACTTAAATCACTTACCCAAACAAACCACCAATGTAAATTGTTCATGTTTAAACCATTTGTCAAATGTTATTGTGTAAACTATGCCAAAATGTTTATGTCAAAATGTAAGTCATGTGATGTGAAACCAAAATGTCATGTATGGCAAGTGAAATATATCAACTAAACCATAGGTAAAAATGCACAAAACAAGGTATTGAAGTAAAACATAGTTTAAGTCAAAGTTATGTTTTGTGGAAATGCATGCTATACTGATACAAACATCTATGCGGTATTGTGAAAATGCATACATTCAAGCCTGGAGACTGTGGCGATAAACCCTTAAACAAATTAAAGGTTTATCTAAGTTATGTGTATCGAATTCGATCATTCCTTCCATCCAAACATACCTAGGATGTCAGGAACGGGAGTTGTCAATTCCTATGGTACCACTACCTACTAACGAACGGCGTAGCTAATGTTAATGAATGTATTTTTGTCCCATTTAAACAAACCAAATGTCATATCAAAATGTATGCATGTGATGTAAAACAAATGTACTAAGTATGCAACAATGGACATACATAGCATGTGATGTAAAGCAAATGTACTAAGTATGCAACAATGGACATACATAGCATGTGATGTGAAACAAATGTACTAAGTATGCAACAATGGACATACATAGCATGTGATGTGAAACAAATGTACTAAGTATGATGAACATACATAGCATGAAAAGGTAATGTAAATCAATGCACTAGGTATGCACTAAATGGACATACATAGCATGAAATGTAATGTAAAACGATGTACTAAGTATGCAACAATGGACATACATAGCAAAAACATAATGAAATCATGTACTACAAGTGTACTAATGAACATAACAAACATATGATATGAAAACATGGAAAGCACGAAAGTAACAAGTAGGCACATGTGTTTCACCCCAAAACAGTTTGAAAACAGTAAAAGAGGGGTCTATGTACTCACTTGAGATTGCTCAATAGTCTTTAGATAACCACCAAGCAACGCAATAAGGATCGCAGAATCAAACGGCACCTAATATAGGTAACTATGTTAATAAACGGACCTAATCGGGGGATCGGGTAGAATGAGGTTTCGTAAACCAAACGAGTGTAAGAACTCATGTAGTATGGTTTAACAAAGCCTACATTCTAAAACGGAACCTATCCTAAGTGCTTACGACCCATTACGACCCGTTTAGGTAGCTTATGCTACTTTAACGCGTCATTCACGTAAAACGCGTTCGGACCGCCTAACTAGTCCTATGACAAGTAAAATATGCCTTAACATGTCTAATATTGTTGTCTAATCAGTTTAGATATAAAAAATTATGTTACATATGCATAAATGAATTTTGGCGCAAAAAGGGCATTTTGGTAATTTACCTAAGGCATACAAATTACCTATCATACAACTAACTAAACGAAGCAACCATAAGGTATAACCTCGGAAGGTTATTCCCTATGCAACTATGGTCACCTAATGTTTTGGTCGGATCCTAATGATTTACCAAACGGGTCGGGTTCGAAAGTATAAGCGGTTGATTAGATCGCTTACCTTACGACCCTACATAAGCACTAAACCTAAAGTGACGAGCTAAACATGTTAAAACATGTTTAACGAATTTAGAAAACAGGTTTGGTATCAAGACAAAGGGTCTTGATACCTAAAAGTAGTTTGGTTACAAAATACGCAAGAATACGCATTTTGGCCGAAACTACGACTCGTCACTATACCTAAACAACGTGGTAATCAGTAGGTATAGTCACTAGGGACTATAACCATCGTGATTACGCTCACGTTGTGAAGTTCAAACGAAGTTCGTGTTGACCATAAACTGGTCAATGCAGAAAGTCAAACAGAGTTTGACTTTCGTGCTAAAAACGCATAAAAGAACGAAAGAGGACTTACAAAAGGTCCAAGAATGGAAGTTTGATCTGAATTTTCTCAGGTATGAAGTGTTTCCACTCCAACTTAGAGAAAAAATCCGATCAAGGTGTGAGTTCAAGTGAAGTGGGGGTGGGCTATTTATAGTTCTTGTACAACCGTTAAGATCGTTCATCATAATACGAGCTTCGATCACAACCGTACATGTGCACCCATAGTTTTGCAATACCATGGGCACTTTAAAATGGCCCATAGAATGCTAAAATACCATGTGGAAGTGCTGGAACAAGCTGGAACCGGCTGTAAACAGCTGGAAAATCAGTTTTGTAGGTCTGGAAGTTTTACACCGGCCGCGTAAGGTTCAAGGGGGGGCTTACGCTGGCCTCCTGAGATCCCCAGTTCAGCAATAAGTTTTAATAATTGCAGTTTTGGTCCCTGCATGCATATAAGGCCCTTTTTGATGCGTTTGAGGCCCGTTAAGCCATTTTCAAGGCTCTACAATGTTGCCTAAACATTGTGGACATGAAACATGCTCAAAAATATGTCGGATGTCGGTTCGTTTGGTCGTACGATCGCGATATTCGGTTAATTACGACGAAACACGAACGAACGCGAAAAACAATCCAAATTACGCGATGAATGGATTTTTATCAAGCCAATCACTAAAATAAAATATTTTAATGATTACATAAATTTTTGGATGTCCGGATGTATTCAGAACGTAAGATATGCGCGAAAATGCAAACTTATGCACTTTTTGACGCTTTTAGTCCCTGAATGACCAATAAGTTTATTTTAGCATACCGGACCCCTTAAAACCTATTTCTAAGCTATGTAAAGGATATTTAGGGTATGTTTAACTTATGATCATGTTCCGGAATGTCCGTTACAGTACGAATCGGCATACTTTCGCAGTTTGTCGAATTTAATCCCTGTAAGCGAATAAACTTGATTTTGCCATACCAAAGCCTTCAAAACTTATTTATAAGTTATGTAAAGGTTATTTAAGGTATGTTAAGCATAAATTGATGTTCCGGAGTATTTTTCGCTTTAAACTGATTACGTTTACGCACCAGTTTGCGTATAACTCTCTTGAAAGCGATATAGAGTTTGAAATTGAACAAAAATCAAAACATGAAAAATGTCAAACATAAACAAACAAATATTGGGGTCATATAACATTGCTTTATTGATAACTGAACTGTTTACAATGATTACAAGCACATGTGTCACACGGTATATCTAACATCCATCCCTAATTAAGAGTTAATGGCATTTCAAATTTAGTCTATGCTCACATGATCTAATAGTTCAGTTCATAGTCAATTCATACCGTTTAAACATTCCTAACATGTATTCCACCCCCGAGAGTTATAAAACCAAAAACAGTTAAGAGAAAAAGGGGGACATGAACTCACTGTTTTGCATCTTCAGTACTATTAACTCAAATCTCGTTAGCAAACACGACTACCTACAATGTGCTAGGGTCTATTA
Organism: Helianthus tuberosus; assembly: GCA_030545235.1. Lineage (NCBI taxonomy): Eukaryota > Viridiplantae > Streptophyta > Magnoliopsida > Asterales > Asteraceae > Helianthus > Helianthus tuberosus. Next base: position 103,717,779 of record CM060431.1, on the reverse strand, counting down.
GACGAACGGGCCGTGCCTTGCCTTAGTATTCATGTTTTGAGTTACGTTTCTTTTATGTCTCCAATATTATTCCAAGTTATAATTCCTTGTTAAAATAATAATTATTTTAACTTAAGTTACATTTATCAAATTTTGGAATAATTGATTAAACCATATTTTTGTAACAATACTTCTCAAGTATTTATTTTCTTATTTCCTTCCCAAGGATGGGGTATCTCATTTATGTGTATTCGTATTCTCGTATTTGTAGTTACCAAAATAATATATCTTCAAGTCTTACTTCAGAAAATATATTTAAACTTGTTTTGTCCCAAAAATAATGTATTTCAAGAAAATATATATATATTTTTCTCAAAAATCATATATCTTCTAAATATTCTAGGAAAATATATTTTACTTCCAAAAATAATATATTTTCTCTTTGTCGAAAATATGACATACTTTGTAATAATAACGAAAATCATATTTTCATTTCTTGTGTCCAAAATAATATTTACCAAAAACATATTTATAACGGTATTTTCCGGAATATTTGTAAGTTACATTCTATCGTTCGATTCCGCAATATTATGTGTGTAACTTATATATGTATTCCTTGTGAGTTTTGGTATTATTTTGGATTATAAATTCTTGGTATTTTGTTAAGTTATATTACTTTAAATCCTAAAATAATATAACCATTACACCAAGTATACAAATAATCACACACATCATGTCTTTAATGTAAATATATATTCTAAATACATATTTACCCGTTTTTATTTATAAAAACCAACCTCCAATACTTGTATTTTTTTAACAGAGTCTATGACAAAGTTTTTATTGGAAACCATGGTTAAAATACACTTGTAAATATTTGTTTAGAAAATATTTTTCTAAGTGTTTATATTTTTAGAAAATTTTGCCATAGTTTCCCCTAAAAATGGAGGTGTCCATGCTATTAAAGCATATCATTTTCTTTTAAAAAATCATCATAACCAATCAACAATCAATCTACACTTACCAAGTGCTAAAACAAAGCTATCTACATAAAGATCATGAACTTGAGTTTTCATAAAAACTTGTAGTAACTTGGTAGTATGTTTAGTAAACTTTGTTACCCCTTTAAAGTGTGTTTATTTCTTTAAAAATCTCATTCTTGAAAGATTTGAGTGTTTACAACTTGTTAGATGATTTTTCCAAAAATCATTCCTTTGAGTTTTTCTTGTAAACAAAGTGCTCTTATACTTGTTTCAACACTAGAAACATGATTGGTTTTCTTTAAAACAATGTTTATACAAATCTTGTTATTTAACTTCGTTCCTTTGGAAAACTATTTTAGAAATCATCCACTCACAAGACTTTTATCTTGTTTAAATCATCATCTTATGAAAACAACTTTTATCATTCAAGTTCATGTAACATAAAGCATGATGATCTTGGTCTTTCACAAGATCACCACTTTAACTTACTAGATCATGTGTTTAATCACAATCTAGTAGGTTACTTATGATGTCTAGCATCACTAACACTAATAATCAGTCAACAAGAAGCAAACAATCATAAATCAACAAGATTTCATATGTTTATAAGCTTATGTTAGAGATTTATGATTATGTCTTTTAATGTTCATCACTTATTAACCAACTATATATGAAAGATCAAGAGATCATAAGAGCCTTACTACTAGCACAAGGCTAGGGAAGAACACTTGATGTTGATGATGACAAAAGCGATGGATAAAAGCAATTGATGAAGGTCCTTCAAGATCCAAAAGCACCAAGCTTCATTAAACACCTTCTAACACCCTTGAATGAACTTGGAATGGTTGAGCTTGAAATGGAAGTGATGATGGTGGTGGTGGGGGTTCATGGCTGAGAGGGAGGGAGGGAGGAGGAGGATGAGAGTTGTGGTGAAGTGTGTGAGCTCTAGAGTTCTTATAATCCATCCAACTCTATTATCCAATGGTTTATGTGTTTCAAATAGTACAAACATGATCTAATCAAATCCAAGGAAGATTAGCAAGATCAAATGAGATTTAGTGTGATCAAGGGTGGGGCCACATGTGACCGTCCACCTATATGGGGGGGGGGGTAAGTGTAAGTTTAAATGGGTAGTTAAGTTACAAGTTGAAATCCAAAGTGTATTGATTAGTATTTAAGTGTATGATGTGTTATATAGTGTGTTAGGGTGTTCGGGGATCATAACTAGCTCAGAAACATTAAAACGGTGCTTCTAGTATAATTTTGATGTTTCGGGTAGTGTCTGGTTGTTCGGTTAGATACTGGTTTGTTAAAGTGTCAAACTATTCCGTTTAGTGTTCTTTAAGTACCCTTTTGTGACACTTTTAATTCCCGACACTTAGGAAAGCATTCAGGACCATTTAGTCATATTTTTGCATGTAACAAACTTGTTAAAATGCTGAATTTTTTCTAATTTGTGCAGAATTCTGCACTTTATGTGGGTTTTAGGCACTTTCCGGCACTTTATCTATCACCTAGAAAAGCAGTTTTGTGGTCCTTACTTCCCTACACACTATACTAGTGTAATACGTAGTCTCTGGCTCATACTGGGCCTCAAAACACTGTCTGTCTATGTACTGAACTTCGTCAGCATTTTAGTTTATCTGATAATGGTGCCAGTTCTGTTCTGTGCATTATTAGAACTATATCGTGTTGCATGTAGTGATGATAAAAGTCTTGCAACATGAAATGCCATTGTATGTACATAACAGAAATCAGAAATTCATTTGTCTTGTAAACTAGATCATGCACAGTTATTAAAGCACAGATTACTGTTCAATTAGTGTACGGAAAAGTGACAGTTGTCACACATAATGCGTAGGGGAAAAATCAATTGAATAAACATGAAGCGACTTGACTAGACCACCAAAGGATCTTTTTAACTAGATCAACGAACGATCTTTTTAACTAGATCAACACATGATCTTTTTAACTAGAGCGTCGTACGATCTACTTAAATCGGCCACTTAAGGGATCTGTTCAATTATATCATCACATGATATTCCTAACCAGATTTTTGAATTAATCTGTTTAACTAGACCACTCAAGGGGTCCAATTATAGAATAGTACTTCATAACCCAAGGGACTTAACTACAACGTAGAAGCCCGTTAAGGATTTAAGATAGTACCTTTGGATATCCTACTATGAATCTCTCATATGAGATATGGAAGATTCTATGAGGATTTGGATAATGAATATTCAGATTACACAAAAAAACACAAAACATAAAGAAATCACATAATTATTTAACTTGATCTTTAATTTGTTATCTTTGGACACGGGTAATTAAAGCATACAAGGAATCTAATCCGTGGATTTCATTTGGCACTTTAAACATAAGGATCTAACTAGGAAGATCTTAATAAGAATTCGGCTTTGTCCTTATTGAATCGTAATGTACGTACTAAGGCATACGAATAATTCAATTAAGGGCTCCGATTTGAGCGATATTTATCCAGAAGGATCTAATTATGAGGATAGAAAGATCCTATTTTGGACTTTGGAATTTGTGTAATGAGAGGTGTTTCGAAACCTTGCACTAAACGTGCTTAAGTCGATACACAAGGTAGAAAGTTCATGAGGCTGAGGTACTAGATATGCCAAGGCGACATATGAAGCAGAATTTGGAGTTTGAGCAGCGGTAGGATTTGCAACAGCTTTGTTTTGGATAGCAAAGCAGCACATGTTAACCAAATGCCTCCATCGTCCGCAGTGGGTACATTTGAAACAGGGTATTTTGTTCGGGTGATGATGGTTACATCGATTGCTCCAAAAAGCGGTTCCCTTGTACGGCTTCATCCCTGAGGCGAGTCATGGTGATAGCTAAATCAACGGTCCTCTGGAGTACGACGCCTAATTGTTGGGCAATTACAGCACCTAGTTCGGACATTGTTGTTGTGATAAAGAGGCATCATGAAGGTAATGAAAGATATGAGAGGAAACAAGTGAAATGATATCGGATAATCAAAACAGAATGACAACGCATAGAAATTGCGATCATTTGTTTGTTACCTAAGGCAAACAAATGAGATGGTGACTAATCAAAGTAAATGGGTCAATATAATGTATCACGAAGACATGCTCGCCTATAAGTGGACACTCACCCCAAGAGTTCCCAGGTAAGAGTGACTGGTCCGATACTGCGGATTTGTACGAACACTCTAGCCTTAGACAGAAGATCCAGGGTACAGGCACCCACCCTTCCAGTTTGCACGTGTTCACATTAATTAGACCCAAACTTTGACGAGATTTTGAAAACTTAGATGGTTCAAAACCTAGTAATCAATTATCCTAGACCAGATGATTAGTTTTCAAAGCGGAATCGAAATTTGTGTTCTTATTGTGGTTGTCACCTAAGGATAAGTGACGGTATTGTTTTAAAACTAAACACAAGATAACTTGTGCTAGGGTCCTAGGAAGGTTATAGTCTAGGTCAAAGCATTACTAATAACCTAATTCCCTATAACCATTGGCTCTGATACCAACTTTTCTGTCACACCCCGACCACGTAAAACAACAAAACGTGGCGGAAACGTCGGGGAGTGTTGTAACAGAATCATTGTTTCACAACCATGGATTAAATAATTTCGTTTTATTGAATTATTGAACTCATTGTTTTATTACAAATCAGATAAATACAAATATTATCTTTCAAGTTTTAAAGTCGCTAATGCACGAGTCCATCCTATGTATTGCATGCATCAACAATCATCACATAACAGCACCTGAAACATGTGTAAAAATAGGTATGTCAGCATAAAAATGCCTGTGAGATGCATAGGTTTTATTATAATAGGATTCATGACTTATAAGTTTAAAGAAAAATATTTAATCAAAAATAGTCATGATCCTTAAAATATTTTCTTTTATAAATCATACTAATGTTTATAAGAAATCAGATAATATAACAGAATAATGCATAGGTAAATAAATAACTAAATAAAAAGAGTTTCTAGAAAATATATTGTTTGTAAAACAATATTTTGATAAAAAGGTTTGTAGTATATATATATAGAAATACACTTAGGTTTTAAGAAAGTCGAATAAGTAATATATTAAAATATATTTCAGTTCCAAAATAATTAAACAGATAGTATATTAAATATACTTTAGTCATCAAAATATTAATTTTCAGTAGTATATCAAAAGTATACTTTGGTTTTATTAATAACATATTGAACTATGTTTTGGTTTTATAAATAAAATATCAAACTATGTTTTAATAATTAACAAAATATATGTTGGTTTTGTACAATATCACATATGGGAGCATATCAAACTATACTTTTAGGAGTATAATAAAATATACAATAATAATGTGATTTTAGAATTCGACCATGCCTTAGTGCATCAAACTACACCAATTGAGACTATAGAAATACCACAAAGGCAATCTCTATTTGGATAAAATATCGGTTTCTGACATTCCATGACAACATGAATGGGGTGTCTAATCCTATAGCGCTATATCATACTACCAATCGGTTGGTGAACATAAAATAAGTACTATCCAACAATTTAATTTTATAATCTTTCGAAAAATTAGTGTTTAAATCATAAATAATCATTCAGTTGATAAGTATTAATACGTATAATCAATTATACTTTGAAACAATGAACATAACAATTAGGTACACATGCTTCACCCCAAAACATTTGAAAACAGTAAAAGAGGGGACTATGTACTCACTTGAGGATGCTTAGAAGTCTTGAATAACAACCAAGCGAAGCTAGAGGGATCACGGAATCAAACGGCACCAAATATAGGTAACTAAGTAAATAAACCGGACCTAAATCGGAAGATCGGATAGAATGAGGTTTCGTAAACCAAATGAGTGTGGGAACTCATATGATATGGTTTAACAAAGCCTACATACTAAAACGAAACCTAACCTAAGTGCTTACGACCCATTACGACCCGTTTAGGTAGCTTATGCTACTTTAACGCGTCGTTCGCGTAAAACTCGTTCGGAACGCCTAACTAGTCCTATGACAAGTATTATATGCCTAAACATGTTTAATTATGTTGCATAATCAGTTAAATGACAAAAGTTTGGGTTACATACGCTTAAATATCAATTATGCATAAAAAGGGCATTTTGGTCATTTTCCTAAGGCATATAAACTACCTATATACAACTATTTAAACGAAGTGACCGTAAGGTATAACCTCGGAAGGTTATTCCCTATACAACTATGGTCACTAAACATGTTTGGTCGGATCCTAATGATCGACGAAACGGGTCTAGTTCGAAAGTCTAAGCGGTTGTTTAGACCGCTTGACTTACGACTCTACATAAGCACTAATCTAAAAGTGACGAGCTAAACATGTTTAAAACATGTTTACCGAAGTTAGAAAACAGGTTTGATATCAAAACAAACGGTTTTGATACCCAAGAGTAGTTTGGTTACAAAATACGCATGAACACGCATTTTGGCCGAAACTACGACTCGTCACTACGCCTAATCAACGTGGTAATCAGTAGGTATAGTCACTTGGGACTATAACCATCGTGATTACGCTCACGTTGCGAAGTTCAAACGAACTTCGTGTTGACCATAAACTGGTCAATGCAGAAAGTCAAACTTAGTTTGACTTTTGTGCTTAAAATGCATAAAAGAACGAATGAATGCTTACAAAGGGTCCAAGCTAGGAAGATCTTGATCCAAATCACTCAGGTATGAAGCAAAGGCCCCAGCTTAGAGTGTAATTCAGATCAAGTGTGCAGAAAATGAATGAAGGGCATGGGTATTTATAGGATTCGGTTCACTGTTAGGATCATTCCTTGCTAAAGAGGGAAATATCTTGGCCTTACATGTGGGCTCATGGTATTAGGATACAAGGGGTACACAAATACCAGCCCACAAGATTGAAAACAAGCAAAGGAAACCATTAGAATAGGTGGGAAAGGCCAGATTCAATGTTTCTGCAAAACTGCTGATTTGGGACATGGATACGGACCACATCCACATATCCATACGGTCCGCATGGACCTTGCAGACCAGCAACTTTCAAAAATGGCAGATTTAGTCCCTGAAGCCCCAAACTTGATTTTCGATGCATTTTTGACACGTTTAAGCCCCATTAACCCCATTTCAAAGCTCTAAAATGAAGCTAAAGTGTAGGGAACTCAAAACATGCTCAAAAACATCTCGGATGTCAGTTTGTTTGTTCGTACGGTTGCGTTGTTCGGTTAATTACGACGAAAGTCGTAACGAACGCAAAAACGAACCAAATTAAGCGACGAATGGAATTTTATCATGCCAATAACTAAAATAAAATATTTTAATGATTACATAAATTTTTGGATGTCCGGATATATTCAGAACGTAAGATATGCGCGAAAATGCAAACTTATGCACTTTTTGACGCTTTTAGTCCCTGTTGATCAAATAAGTTTATTTTTGCGCACCAAACACCTCAAAGCCTATTTCTAAGATATGTAAAGGATATTTAGGGTATGTTTAACTTATGATCAAGTTCTGGAATGTTCGCTACAGTACGTATCGGCATACTTTCGCAGTTTGTCGAAATTAGTACCTGTAAGCGAATAAACTTGATTTCGACACACCAAACCATCCAAAACTTATTTCTAAGTTATGTAAAGGTTATTTAAGGTATGTTAAGCCTATGTCACTGTTCCGGAGTGTTTGTGGCATTAAACTGGTTATATTTACGCATCAGTTCGCGTATATCCTTCCAGAAAGAGATTTAGAGCTCGAAATCTATCAAGAATTGATATGTGAAAATGATACACATATTTATACAAATAACAATTATGAAATTATAATATTTAATTGGTTTGGTATTTGTTTGATGGTTGAAGTGACACAGGTGTCACACCCCCAAAATCCACCATGCAGGGTATCACCGCTTGGAGGCGTGACGTGACCAGGATCGAGCCACCAATCATATTGAACAACGAAATCTTAGTAAGTAAAACCAATCACAATACGATTGGTGACCATAAGTCAGTGACCAGTTTTTAAGTTAACAGCGGAAGCATAAAACGGAAGTTCAAAACATGAGTTTATAGTTCATAAGTTTAATGTCCAAAACATAGTTTATAAAATTCAATTATTAAGTACGGGATATAACAGTCCGCATCCCACAACAACCTCCTCCTCGTGCAAGCTCCATAAGCATCTAGCGACCTGTAAGGCATGTAACAACGAGTCAACAACAAAGTTGAGTGAATTCACAGTTGGTTGTTTAGTTATAGCATTCGTTTCGTAAATCATCTTTTCGTTTTGAAAACCCTGTATCGTATAATTCCGTATCGCGGTCTTTCTGACATGTTTGCGAAGATTAGTGGGGGTTTCCCTTGTGTTACTAGACCACGCGTATCGACTGCTACGAAAATGTAAGAGGTGCCCTAAGTCAATGTCTATCAGCATTGACCCTTTGCCCATAGTCCATTAGTACACGCCCGTCCGACTGGCATGGTGTGAGGTTTGTTAAACCTAATAGCGCTATTAACTAATGACCCGCTCGCCATAGGCCTCGGCGATTAAGTCGATAAATGAGGGACTTCATTTGATAGAGTTGATGGTCTTATGGTTGTGTACGTAGGCTTTACGTACGTGCCCTTCAATCCGAGGACAGTAGTAAGTAGTTTAATAGTAATGATAGTTCGAGTAGCCATTCAATCCCATTCCCAACCCACCGGGAATCCCATGCCTTAGAAAGAGTGTGAACTCACCTTGGTTGCTCGGTTTGACTCTCAAATATAGCTAATAGTCGAGGTCGGTCAATCACGTCCTAGTATGATTACCACTTAGTTTATTAGTGATTTCAAATAGGACACAAAGTTCCTACACGTATCTATCACATAACATGCATCACTTTAACGGTTCATGCCCATATAACCTTCCCATCTATTCCCCTCTCATAGTCAAACATACAACATTGCACATAACACTTTTATTGACATATAACAAGTTATATCATTCTCGGATAACCTACTCGACATTTAGACACGCAAATCACTACTTATGTCGTTTCAGCTTTGTTAATCAGAACTGGACTGTTTTCGAGCATTTTAATAAAATAGTTAACCTTTTCCAAAAATTCTCAAATTTTTACAGGATGTCAAAAACGTTCCAAATTTTATTGTGTAAAAAATATCGGGGCCCAGTTCGTTACCAATATTATATAAAAATTCTTTTACCCGACTGCAATCAGATCTGATACTTTCTGATTGCAGTTTACGGAAAAATTCACTAAAAATCAATTGGAGGGTCACGGGAACAACAGTGCCTATCTTCAGTAAAAATCCCATGAGCCGATTCTGCTCAGGTTTCAAGTTTTGACTCCGACTACGACACACTTTTTCAGCAGGAAAATTTCAGCTTAAGCTGCTGTCTTAAAATAATTCCTTAAAAATAGTAAACGACCTCGAAAAATCACGATTCCAGTCCCATATTTTCAGATATTCAAAATTACACAATTTAGACTCCAGAAATTCAGTTTTTCGATTAAAAACGAACCAGTTACAGCCTGTTGAAGGGGCTGGAAAATCTCAATCAGCAAGCTGTTTTTATTGTAGAAGTTACTAAAAACGCATCAACAAAGGTCCTAACCATGGTTTATCGATGATTTAATGTTCAAACACCATGCATGCATTTACCAAACTCAAACCAACCAAATTTCAACTTCAAACAAACTTTTTATCTATGGTTTCTATGCAGAATTTCAAGTTCATCTTTTTAGTGTTTTAGCATTAGTGTGCCATGAACATTTAAACAAATCATAACAAGAACAAGATGGAACAAAGGTGTGAAGGGACTCACTACTAGCACAAGGCTAGGGTAACAATCTTAGGGCAAAGATGATGGAGATGGTGGTGCTAGAGACTTGAACAAAGCTTCCTTGTGAATCCTTCAACTTGTAACTACTTTGAATGTTCTTCAAGCTTGGAGAGGGACTTGTATGAAGAAGATTAGGGTGTGTAGTAATGGTGGTGGTGATTTTTGGTTATGGAGAGAGGGGGGGGGTGTGAGCCGAAAATAAGAGGGAGGAGGGAGGAGGTTGAGTGTGGGTTTAGAGGAAATGATGAACAATCTTGGAAACATGCAATTCTAGATCCTAGGGTAATCATACCCAATAACTCTTGGCCAATAGAACAAGGATTCCCTTTACACAATATCTAAACAAAATATTTTTGATAATTATGGCAGATTTTCGGTTGGGGGGGGGGTAAAATGTAAATTTTTGGTAACTAATAGGTATTAACTTAGTAGGTTAAGGGTATTTCCAAGTGTAGTGGGTGTATGTCATGTTTACATGGCGTATGGGAATTTTTGTGACCGTAAATAATTAAGAATGATAAATAATACTCCTGACAATATTTTGGTGTCCCGGGTAATGTCCGGTTGTTCGGTTACGTATCGTTTCGTTAAAGCGTTTAATTGTTCCGTAAGGCGTCTTATACATATATTTTTGTAACGAAATTTATTCCTAACACACAGGAAAATATACCGGACTATTTAGTAACTTTTCTGTATACTACTAGTATGCTAACACGCACATGTAAGTATAACACAGTAATCAGAGAGCAGTTAAATGATTCAGCACAGTCATCAAGTACTTTTATTATCATTAATAAACTGTATGGTTACATGCAAATTTGAGGGTTGTCACATTCTCCCCCTGTTAAGAGAATTTCGTCCCGAAATTTAGCGCGTGGTTACTGAGGAGGCTAGTTAAGTTGCGTTGTTTTCCTGATTTTCCTGGGGTGTCACATCATCCCCCCGTTGATTTGGAATTTCATCCCGAAATTCTGTAGTAGCTTCAGCCTCAGTAGTGGTTGCGTTTTCCTTAAATAGTTGGGGATACTTGAGTTTCATTTGGTCTTCTCGTTCCCAGGTATACTCTGGGCCACGACGAGCATTCCAACGAACTCGGACCAGAGGTATCCTGGTATGTTTGAGGATCTTAACATCTCGATCAGTAATCTCTACAGGTTCCTCGACGAATCGCAGCTGGTCGTCGATAGTGAGTTCCTTTAGAGGAACTATGAGGGTCTCATCTGACAGACACTTCTTCAGATTCGACACATGGAAAACATTGTGAACTCCGCTGAGTTTTTCAGGTAGATTCAACCTGTAGGCGACTTTGCCAATTTTCTCAATGACTTCGAAGGGTCCGACATAACGCGGATTGAGTTTGCCTCGTTTGCCAAAGCGGACTACACCTTTCCAAGGTGAGACTTTGAGTAGCACTCGATCCCCAACCTGGAGCTCGAGTGGTCTTCTTCCCTTATTAGCATAACTTTTCTGACGGTCACGAGCTGCCGCCATTCGCTGTCGTATCTGAGCAATTCTCTCGGTGGTGTCTACCACATGTTCTGGGCCAGTGATTTGGCTGTTACCAACTTCTGCCCAACAGAGAGGTGATCGGCATGTGCGTCCGTATAATGCCTAAAACGGAGCGGCTTGGATGCTGGTGTGGTAGCTGTTGTTGTACGAAAACTCCACTAGCGGGAGGTGCTTTTCCCAGCCATTACCAAAATCGATTACACATGCCCTAAGCATGTCTTCAAGGGTTTGGATGGTGCGTTCAGATTGCCCATCCGTCTGTGGGTGATAAGCGGTGCTCATATCTAAACGTGAGCCAAAGGACTTGTGCATTGCTTGCCACAGTTCAGAAGTAAAACGTGCGTCACGATCAGATATAATAGAGGTTGGCACTCCGTGCCTTGATACCACTTCCTTTAGGTAAATGTCTGCAAGAGTAGAAAACTTATCCGTTTCTTTGATAGCCAGAAAATGTGCAGACTTGGTCAGTCGATCTACGATCACCCAAATAGTATTGTTTCCGCGTTGAGATCTGGGCAGACCAGTAACGAAATCCATGGAAATTTGCTCCCATTTCCATTTCGGGATCTCCGGTTGTTGAAGTAAGCCTAATGGTTTCTGATATTCAGACTTAACTCTCGCACAAGTCAAGCACTTGCTGACGTAGGTTGCTATGTGGGCTTTCATGCCAGGCCACCAGTATGTGGTCTTGAGGTCGTGGTACATCTTGTCCGAACCAGGGTGTACCGAATAACGAGACTTGTGCGCTTCGTCCATCACAAGGTCGCGTAAGTTGCCATAAAGTGGAACCCAAATTCGCCCTGTTACATAGTAGGCGCCGTCTTCCTTTTGTTCTAGCCGCTGTCTCGATCCTCGTAGGGATTCAGCCCTGATGTTCTCTGCTTTCAATGCTTCAACCTGAGCATCGCGAATCTGAGCGGGAAGGTTAGATTGGATGGTAAGCTGTAGAGCACGTACACGCCTAGGTATGGTATCCTTTCGACTTAGGGCGTCGGCCACAACATTGGCTTTGCCCGGATGATACTTGATTGCGCATTCATAATCGTTCAAGAGCTCAACCCATCGGCGTTGACGCATGTTTAACTCCTTTTGTTTGAAGATATGCTCGAGACTCCTGTGATCGGTGTAAATGGTGCACTTGGTACCGTACAGGTAATGTCTCCATATCTTAAGAGCGAAAACAACTGCTCCCAGCTCCAGATCGTGAGTAGTGTAGTTTCTTTCGTGAACTTTAAGTTGTCGTGATGAGTAGGCAATGACCTTGTCACGTTGCATCAATACGCAACCAAGTCCTTGGATGGAAGCGTCGCAATAAACCACGAAATCATCGGTGCCTTCGGGCAATGAGAGGATAGGCGCGCTACAAAGCCTATCCTTTAGATGTTGAAATGCGGACTCTTGTGCATCACCCCAACGATAGATGCCACCCTTCTGAGTCAGTGAAGTGAGAGGTTGTGCAATCTTGGAGAAGTCTTTGATAAACCTTCTGTAATATCCAGCCAAACCCAAGAATTGGCGGATTTCTTTTGGTGTGCGGGGTGCAGGCCAGTTCTTGATTGAGTCAACCTTGGATGGATCAACATGAATCCCATCCTTGTTTACCACATGGCCTAGGAAGTGGACTTCGCGAAGCCAGAAGTCACATTTTGAAAACTTGGCATACAATTGCTCTTTTCGAAGAAGTTCCAACATAAGTCGTAGATGCTGCTCGTGTTCCTCCTGACTCTTAGAATAGATCAGGATATCGTCGATGAACACAATAACGAACTTATCCAGGTAAGGCTTGCACACTCGGTTCATGAGATCCATGAAGACCGCTGGTGCATTCGTCAGCCCGAATGGCATAACCAGAAACTCGTAATGGCCGTAACGAGTTCTGAATGCTGTTTTGGAGACGTCCTCATCTCGGACCCTCAGCTGATGGTATCCCGATCTCAAGTCAATCTTGGAGTAATAGCTCGACCCTTGCAACTGGTCGAACAAGTCGTCAATACGTGGAAGAGGATAACGATTCTTCACAGTCACCTTGTTGAGTTCGCGGTAGTCAATACACATTCTGAAGGTACCATCTTTCTTCTTTACGAACAAGACTGGAGCTCCCCAGGGCGAAGAGCTAGGACGAATAAAACCCCTTTCCAAGAGTTCTTGTAATTGCGTGGACAGTTCTTCAAGTTCTGATGGAGCTAGACGATAAGGTGCTCGAGCTATGGGCGCTGCTCCAGGAGCTAGCTCGATTTGAAATTCAACTTGACGATGAGGCGGAAGACCAGGCAATTCCTCAGGAAATACCTCAGGAAAATCGTGCACAATAGGAATGTCTTCAATTCTCTTCTCTTCCGTTGACGTGTCAGTAACGAGTGCCAGGATGGCAGTGTGGCCCTTTCGCAAACACTTCTAGGCCTTAAGGAAAGAGATGATGCCTTCGACAGCACCACTCTTGTCGCCACGAATCATGAGGGGTTCTTCACTAGAACGAGGAATGCGGACGATTTTCTCCTTGCAAACAATCTCCGCTTGATGATGGGATAGCCAATCCATCCCAATAACGACGTCGAAACTACCAAGTGTGATAGGAACAAGATCGATAGGGAAAGTCTGACCAGCTAAGACGAGGTTACAACCTTTAACTACGTGTGTGGCTTCAAGACTTTTACCATTTGCTAGCTCTACCGCGTGTTTGGTGTTCAAAAGTGTTGGAGTGTGCTTAAGCATTTGGCTAACTTTTAAGGACACATAACTAGTATCGGCACCCGAATCGAATAAAACAGTAACAAAGAAGTCATCCAGAAGAAACTTACCCATCACAACGTTGGGATCGTTCCTTGCATCACCCTGACCAATCACGAAAGCACGACCTCTTGCTCCATTACCATTGTTGTTACCCCCGTTGTTACCTCCATTGTTGTTCCCGTTTCCCTGGTTGTTGTTGTTGTTCTAGTTCTGGTTAAGCTGGGGACAGTTCTTCTTAAAGTGGCCTTCAGCGCCACACTGAAAGCATCCCATGTTGCCCTGTTGCTGTTGCTGATTCTGCGGTGCTTGCTGTTGCTGCTGGCGATTCTGATTTGCAGGCCGTGAGCTCCTGCAATCCTTGGCTTCATGACCCATCTTGAGACACCTCTGACAACGTCCTTTGTTGCATTGACCACTATGGTGTCTGTTACATTTGTTGCACTTCGGGTGGTTTCCTCAATACCCACCCTGTCCTTGATTACCGGAGGATTGCTGACCAGGACTCTGGTAGCCATCAGTCTTTCTCTGCTGAGACTGAACCGAAGCAGAACCCTTACTGGAGTTTCCATCCCATTTTCTCTTGTTGTCGGTAGGTGCATCAGAAGTAGCTGTGGCACTGATACGTTTGGGTAGCCTGTTTTGCTCCACCGCTTGGTCGGTGAGACGATGAGCCAACTTGATAATTTGCTGAATGGTACCCAGGTTGGCTGAAGTTACGTGACTTTGAATCTCTGGTACTAGGCCCTTGAGGTACAGCTAAATACGTTTGATGGGAGGGTCCACCATAGTTGGACACAGGATGGCCAGCTCGTTTGACCTCTTAGTATACGCCTCAATCTCAGACCCCGTCATTTTCAGATTGTAAAATTCCACTTCTAGCTTGTGGATGTCATCCCGACTACAGTACTCCTCCTTGATCAGCTCTTTAAAACCATTCCAGGGTGTGGCATTAGCAACTGCCAGTCCTAGTAGTTGAACCTGCGCCTTCCACCAGGTTAACGCAGCCCCTTCAAGTGTTCCGATAGCATATTTCACCCTACGGTCTTCGGGGCATTCGCACATCTCGAAAACTGACTCAAGCTTTTCAAACCAGTGAAGAAGGCCCACTGCTCCTTCGGTGCCACTGAAAGTAGTAGGTCGGCAGTCCATAAACGTTTTGAACGTGCACACAGGAGTTTGAGCATGTTGACCTGTTGCGCGAGAATAAAAGACAAGATTAAGCACGAGGGTTGGTTTGCGAAGGTAGGATCTAAACATCCTAAGGTGGGTTGATATGGCAGGTTATACCTCCTGCAGGGACAGCTGCGAGTGCCTCAGCAACTCATTCGTTGATCAAAGCCGTCAGCTGGGCTTGGGTTAGGTTCAAACGTCCACTCATGATCTTCACAACGAAATAACGTAGGTGAGAAAAGTGTCGCGAAAGTGCGTAAGTGTGGGATGATAGTAGAGAGTAAGCACGCAAGGTTCAAATAACAATTACCACATTATCTAATGCACAGTGAGAACTATCTAACCGACAATATAACATAAATCATACCACTTATGGTGTCGAGTCTTGCACGTGGAGCGAAGCGTCGTTGTGGATCGTTGAGCACTGTACAGGTTATAGTCTGGTTTTATCAAAAAGCTTTTCCCTTTTTAAAACCAAGTTCACTATAACCAATGGCTCTGATACCAATCTGTCACACCCCCAAAATCCACCATGCAGGGTATCACCGCTTGGAGGCGTGACGTGACCAGGATCGAGCCACCAATCATATTGAACAACGAAATCTTAGTAAGTAAAACCAATCACAATACGATTGGTGACCATAAGTCAGTGACCAGTTTTTAAGTTAACAGCGGAAGCATAAAACGGAAGTTCAAAACATGAGTTTATAGTTCATAAGTTTAATGTCCAAAACATAGTTTATAAAATTCAATTATTAAGTACGGGACATAACAGTCCGCATCCCACAACAACCTCCTCCTCGTGCAAGCTCCATAAGCATCTAGCGACCTGTAAGGCATGTAACAACGAGTCAACAACAAAGTTGAGTGAATTCACAGTTGGTTGTTTAGTTATAGCATTCGTTTCGTAAATCATCTGTTCGTTTTGAAAACCCTGTATCGTATAATTCCGTATCGCGGTCTTTCTGACATGTTTGCGAAGATTAGTGGGGGTTTCCCTTGTGTTACTAGACCACACGTATCGACTGCTACGAAAATGTAAGAGGTGCCCTAAGTCAATGTCTATCAGCATTGACCCTTTGCCCATAGTTCATTAGTACACGCCCGTCCGACTGGCACGGTGTGAGGTTTGTTAAACCTAATAGCGCTATTAACTAATGACCCGCTCGCCATAGGCCTCGGCGATTAAGTCGATAAATGAGGGACTTCATTTGATAGAGTTGATGGTCTTATGGTCGTGTACGTAGGCTTTACGTACGTGCCCTTCAATCCGAGGACAGTAGTAAGTAGTTTAATAGTAATGATAGTTCGAGTAGCCATTCAATCCCATTCCCAACCCACCGGGAATCCCATGCCTTAGAAAGAGTGTGAACTCACCTTGGTTGCTCGGTTTGACTCTCAAATATAGCTAATAGTCGAGGTCGGTCAATCACGTCCTAGTATGATTACCACTTAGTTTATTAGTGATTTCAAATAGGACACAAAGTTCCTACACGTATCTATCACATAACATGCATCACTTTAACGGTTCATGCCCATATAACCTTCCCATCTATTCCCCTCTCATAGTCAAACATACAACATTGCACATAACACTTTTATTGACATATAACAAGTTATATCATTCTCGGATAACCTACTCGACATTTAGACACGCAAATCACTACTTATGTCGTTTCAGCTTTGTTAATCAGAACTGGACTGTTTTCGAGCATTTTAATAAAATAGTTAACCTTTTCCAAAAATTCTCAAATTTTTACAGGATGTCAAAAACGTTCCAAATTTTATTGTGTAAAAAATATCGGGGCCCAGTTCGTTACCAATATTATATAAAAATTCTTTTACCCGACTGTAATCAGATCTGATACTTTCTGATTGCAGTTTTACGGAAAAATTCACTAAAAATCAATCGTAAGTCGGATCGATGAAATTCCAGTTGGATGGTCACGGGAACAACAGTGACTATCTTCAGTAAAAATTCCATGAGCCGATTCTGCTCAGGTTTCAAGTTTTGACTCCGAATACGACACACTTTTTCAGCAGGAAAATTTCAGCTTAAGCTGCTGTCTTAAAATAATTCCTTAAAAATAGTAAACGACCTCGAAAAATCACGATTCCAGTGCCATTTGTTCAGATATTCAAAATTACACAATTTAGACTCCAGAAATTCAGTTTTTCGATTAAAAACAAACCAGTTACAGCCTGTTGAAGGGGCTGGAAAATCTCAATCAGCAAGCTGTTTTTATTGTAGAAGTTACTAAAAACGCATCAACAAAGGTCCTAACCATGGTTTATCGATGATTTAATGTTCAAACACCATGTATGCATTTACCAAACTCAAACCAACCAGATTTCAACTTCAAACAAACTTTTTATCTATGGTTTCTATGCAGAATTTCAAGTTCATCTTTTTAGTGTTTTAGCATTAGTGTGCCATGAACATTTAAACAAATCATAACAAGAACAAGATGGAACAAAGGTGTGAAGGGACTCACTACTAGCACAAGGCTAGGGTAACAATCTTAGGGCAAAGATGATGGAGATGGTGGTGCTAGAGACTTGAACAAAGCTTCCTTGTGAATCCTTCAACTTGTAACTACTTTGAATGTTCTTCAAGCTTGGAGAGGGACTTGTATGAAGAAGATTAGGGTGTGTAAGTAATGGTGGTGGTGATTTTCGGTTATGGAGAGAGGGGGGGGGGTGTGAGCCGAAAATAAGAGGGAGGAGGGAGGAGGTTGAGTGTGGGTTTAGAGGAAATGATGAACAATCTTGGAAACATGCAATTCTAGATCCTAGGGTAATCATACCCAATAACTCTTGGCCAATAGAACAAGGATTCCCTTTACACAATATCTAAACAAAATATTTTTGATAATTATGGCAGATTTTCGGTTGGGGGGGGGGGGGTAAAATGTAAATTTTTGGTAACTAATAGGTATTAACTTAGTAGGTTAAGGGTATTTCCAAGTGTAGTGGGTGTATGTCATGTTTACATGGCGTATGGGAATTTTTGTGACCGTAAATAATTAAGAATGATAAATAATACTCCTGACAATATTTTGGTGTCCCGGGTAATGTCCGGTTGTTCGGTTACGTATCGTTTCGTTAAAGCGTTTAATTGTTCCGTAAGGCGTCTTATACATATATTTTTGTAACGAAATTTATTCCTAACACACAGGAAAATATACCGGACTATTTAGTAACTTTTCTGTATACTACTAGTATGCTAACACGCACATGTAAGTATAACACAGTAATCAGAGAGCAGTTAAATGATTCAGCACAGTCATCAAGTACTTTTATTATCATTAATAAACTGTATGGTTACATGCAAATTTGAGGGTTGTCACAACAGGTGTCACAATCAGTAGGTATGGTCACTAGGGACTATAACCATCGTGATTACGCTCACGTTGCGAAGTTCAAACGAACTTCGTGTTGACCAAAGACTGGTCAAAGAAGAAAGTCAAACACAGTTTGACTTTCATACTTAAAAACGCATAAAAGAATGAAAGAAGCTTACAAGAGGTCCAAGCGATGGAGATTTGATCAAAGATTTCTCAGGTATGAAGGTTCTTAGGCTCCAATTTAGAGAAATCAGATCAAATGTGTGGGTTGCAAATGAAATCTTGGTGGGTATTTATAGATTTCGGTCCACCGTTAAGATCGTTTCTCGATTCCCGAGCTTCAATCTCAACCATCCATGTGTGCCCATGGTTTTAGAATACCATAGGTGCCTCAAAATACTCCATAGATTGCTTAAAAACCATGTGCAAACCCAAAAACCCACCTGCTGATTGAAATCAGCTTGTTTTGCAGTTCTGGGCATTTTATGTGGCCGCGTAGACATAGGGGATGTCTTACGCACCCCTCCTAAGACCTCAGTTCAGCAACTTTTCAAAATTTACAGAAACAGTCCCTGCATGCATATAAGGCCCTTTTTGGCATGTTTAAGGTCCGTTAACCTCATTTCAAGGCTCCAAGATGAAGTTAAAGCATAGGGAACTTCAAACATGTTCAAAAATATGTCGGATGTCGGTTCGTTTGGTCGTACGGTTGCGTTGTTCGGTTAATTACGATGAAACACGAACGGACGCAAAAAACGATCCAAATTACGCGACGAATGGAATTTTATCATGCCAATCACTAAAATAAAATATTTTAATGATCACATAAATTTTTGGATGTCTGGATATATTCAGAACGTAAGATATGCGCGAAAATGCAAACTTATTCAGTTTTTGACGCTTTTAGTCCCTATTGATCAAAAAGTTTATTTTTGCGCACCAAACACCTCAAAGCCTATTTCTAAGCTATATAAAGGATATTTAGGGCATATTTAACTAATGATCAAGTTCCGGAATGTCCATCACAGTACGAATCGGTATACTTTCACAGTTTGTCAAAATTAGTCCCTATGGTCGAATAAACTTGATTTCGGCATACCAAACCCTCCAAGACTTATTTCTAAGTTATGTAAAGGTTATTTAAGGTATGTTAAGCTTATGTAACTATTCCGGAGTGTTTGTCACGTTAAACTAATTACGTTTACGCAATAGTTCGCGTATAACTTTCCAGAAAGCGATTTAGAGCTCGAAATCGAAAAAGAATTGATATGTGCAAACGATACACATATTTATACAAATCCCAAGTATGAAATACAATATTTCATTGGTTTGGTATTCTTATGATGGTTGAAGTGACACAGGTGTCACAGTCTCCACTACTTTAGGAAATTTCGTCCCGAAATTTAATTTGAGAGGAAACTTGTGAAGACAACTGTGATTGTTTCGCTTTCGAATGAATCCCTCGAACCCTAAGTAAAATTCTGGGTCATGTTTGGATTCTTGGCGAAATTTTCAACTGTCAAAGCGAAGTCCTTGTAGTAACAAAACATGGAGTTTCGAACTACGGACAGAAGAACGTTTCTTATGAAGACTATCATAGGAAACTTGTGTGTGCTCGAAATCAGAGTCGGAGAGTGTAAGATAATATGACAATGGTCAAGGTCCAGGACTTCTAGTAACTTAAATAACGCTATGTTCGCAATGTAATAAGGAACACTTATATATAGGAAGTACTTGCGGCATATCCACCATGCCTTTTCTACATTGTTCCCGTTTTGTTATTCTCGTCACTATAGGTCTTAACGCATGACAAAACTTGCTGTGGTTTCTGTGCACTGAATTCCATAATTATGTATGCATCTATAATTACGTAATTCCTTGCACAGTCTGCACAGTTCATTTCATAATGCGTAGGGGAAATCAATCGAATAATCATGAAGTGACTTGACTAGACCACCAAAGGATCTTTTTAACTAGATCAATGAACGATCTTTTTAACTAGATCAACACATGATCTTCTTAACTAGACCGTCATACGATCTCCTTAAAAACACCACTTAAGGGATCTTTTCAATTATATCATCACATGATATTCCTATCCAGATTTTTGAATCAATTTGTTTAACTAGACCACTAAAGGGGTCCAATTATAGAATAGTACTTTATAATCCAAGGGTCTTAACTATTACGTAGAAGCCCATTAAGGATTTAAGGTAGTACCTTTGGATATCCTACTATGAATCCCTCATATGGAGATATGGAAGATTCTATGAGGATTTGGATACTGAATACTCGGATTACACAAAAACAAAAGACATAAAGAAATCACATAATCACATAATTGTTTATCTTGGTTTACAATTTGTTATTATTTTGTTAATTTTCTTGTTAATTGCACACGAGTATTTAAAGCACACCAGGAATCCAATCCGTGAATTCCATTTGGTACTTTAAACATCTTCAAGAATCTAACTATGAAGATAGGAAGATCTTAATAGGAATTCGGCTTTGTTTCTTAAAAGAAACGAGTATTTAAGATTTTCGGGGAGATCACAAGTGATCATAAAAATGACAGAACCACACGAGTAGTTTGTCTTGGTGTCGGCATCGTAGGGTTATATCAAACATTCACACAATCGCATCAGTTTCACAAAATAAAATTGAAACAACAAATTTTATTTATATAACAACTGAGTCGATTTAAACATCAAAAGATAACAACCAAGGAATTACAAAAGACTAATTGTTCACTGCTGCATCGTTGTTCGCGTTTGCCTCGTTTATGTTAAACACTCGTCTACGCGCTGGATTTGCGTTAACAAGTCTTGGGCAATTGTTTCGGTAGTGAGTAAGGTCACCACAGTTATAACATGACCCAGGAGGAAACTATGCTTGCGCAGCAACAGGATTTGCAGCAGCTTGATTTGCATAACGGTAGGAATTGATCAAATGTCCCAATCGCCCACAGTGGGTACATTTGTGACACTGTTCTTGTCTTAGATGATGACGGTTGCATTTGTTGCACAAAGGTGCGGTACCAACATAGTTTTTCCTAGCACGAGGTTGTGCTGGCTGGTTTGGTGCAACCTGATTGTTCTGAGCGGTTATTGCGCAGTTTTGTGAAGCCTTGCGCTTCTTCTTCTTGGATGTCTCGGCCTGTTTATCCTTGGGTTCTTGTGCAGACTTGTCAGATGGTTTCGGGTCGCCCTTTTGGAAAAGCTTACCTTTCCTGATCTGAGACTCAGTCAGGGTAGCAGATAATTCAATAGCCTGCCTGACGGTAACCATCAATGTACTTTTCAATCGCCTTTTCCACAGGCGTAACCATGGCAGGACATAACAGGCTCAGCTCCTCATAACGGTCAGTGTAGGCTCGATGTTCACCGCTGACTTGCTTTAGATCGTCAAATTCCCTTTCCAACGCCCTAAGCTCATGACGTGGACAGAACTCCTTCATCATAAGAGCTCGAAGCTCTTCCCAACTTTGAGCCAGTGCCACATCGGCACCCGTATCACGCATCACACTGTTCCACCATGTAAGAGCACGCTTCTTGAATGCACTGGATGCAAACTCAACCTTATGCTCATTCGGACATTACACATGTCTGAATGTGCTCTCCAAACTTTTGAACCATTGCAGGAGCGCGGTTGCTCCTTGAGACCCAGAAAACTTCAAAGGTTTAGCATAATTGAAGGTCTTGAAACTACACTGAGCATTATTGTTGTTATTGTTGTTGTATAACTGATGGATCTGGGTTACTATTCCTGGAAGCACAGCAGCCATTTGCTGAGCGACAAGGGCTGCGAATTCTTCATTGGTTAGAGGTTGAGCATCTCGTCGAGGAGGCATTGTCTAAAAGGACAAGGAAACATGAGAGAAAACAAGTGAAATGGCATTGGGTAAGAATAGGATGTTACAATTACCGACCAAAAAGGCATGGATGATGGTCATTTGTTCGAACTATGAAGCAAACAAACGACGCACAAAAGCTGAATCAAAGTAAATAGGTCCTCATAATGTATCGCGAAGACATGCTTTAGCCTATAAGTGGACACTCATCCCAAGAGTTCCCAGGTAAGAGTGACTGGTCCGATTATGTGGATTTGTACGAACACTCTAGCCTTAGATAGAAAACTCAGGATACAGGCATCCACCCTTCTAGATTGCACGTGTTCAGACTATAAGAGCCAAACTTTGACGAGATTTTGAAAACTTAGAGGGTTCAAAACCTAGTAATCAATCATCCTAGAACAGATGATTGGTTTTCAAAGCGGATTCGAAATTTGTGTTCTTATTTTGGTTGTCACCTAAAGATAGGCGACGGTATTGTTTTAAGACTAAACACAAGATAACTTGTGTTAGGGTCCTAGGAAGGTTATAGTCTAGGTCAAAGCATTACTAATAATCTAATTCCCTATAACCATTGGCTCTGATACAAACTTTTCTGTCATACCCCGACCACGTAAAACAACAAATCATGGCGGAAATGTCGGGGAGTGTCGTAACAGAATCATTGTTTCACAACCATGGATTAAATAATTTTGTTTTATTGAATTATTGAACTCATTGTTTTATTACAAATCAGATAAATACAAATATTGTTTTTCAAGTTTTAAAATCGCTAAGGCACAAGTCCATCCTAAGTGTAGCATGCATCAACATTCATCACATAGCAGCACCTGAAACATGTGTAAAAATAGGTACGTCAGCATAAAAATGCCTGTGAGATACATAGGTTTTATTAATGTAGGATTCATGACTTGTAAGTTTAAAAGAATGTTTAACAAAAATAGTCATGAATTTAAAAATGATGTTTTCTTTATAAATCATATAACAAGTGATAAGAAATCAGATGATATAAAAGAAAGATGCATAAATAAATAACTAAGTAAAATGAGTTTGTATAAAATATGTTGTTTGTAAAACAATGTTTTGATAAAAAGGTTTGTAGTATATATAAAAATATACTTTGGTTTTACGAAAGTCGAAAAAGTAATATATTAAAATATATTTTAGTTCCAAAATAGTTAAACAGATAGTATACTAAATATACTTTAGTTGTCAAAATAATAATTTTCAGTAGTATATCAAAAGTATACTTTGGTTTTATAAATAACATATTAAACTATGCTTTGGTTTTATAAATAACATATCAAACTATGCTTTGGTTTGTAAATAACATATTAAACTATGTTTTAGTAATTAACAAAATATATGTTGTTTTGTACAATATCACATATGAGAGTATATCAAACTATACCTTGGAAGTATAACAAAATATACAAAAAATGTGATTTAGAATTCATTCAAACCTTAGTGTATCATACTACACCTTAGAGACTATAGAAATACCACAAAGGCAATCTCTATTTGTATAAAAATTGGTTTCTAACATTCCATACAACAGGAATGGGGTGTCTAATCCTATAGCGCTATATCATACTACCAATCGGTCTGGTGAATGTATAAAACAAGTACAATCCAAAGATTAATTTTATAATATTTGAAAAATTAGTATTTAAACCATAAATAATCATTCAGTTTGTCAAAAGATAAGTACTAACATGTATAATCAATTTATACTTTGAAATCATAAAAATAACAAATAGGTACACATGTTTCACCCCAAAACATTTGAAAACAGTAAAAGAGGGGACTATGTACTCACTTGAGATTGCTTAGAAGTCTTGAATAACAACCAAGCAAAGCTAGAGGGGTTACGGAAATCAAACGGCACCTAATATAGGTAACTACATTAATAAACCGGACCTAAATCGGAAGATCGGATAGAATGAGGTTTCGTAAACCAAATGAGTATGGGAACTCATGTAATATGGTTTAACAAAGCCTTCATACTAAATCGAAACCTAGCCTAAGTGCTTACGACCCATTACGACCCGTTTAGGTAGCTTACACTACTTTAACGCGTTGTTCGCGTAAAACGCGTTCGGAACGCTTAACTAGTCCTATGAAAAGTATTATATGCCTAAACATGTTTAAATATGTAGCATAATCAGTTTAGTGACAAAAGTTTGGGTTACATATGCTTAAATACCAATTATGCATTAAAAGGGCATTTTGGTCATTTTACCTAAGGCATATAAACTACCTATCATACAACTACTTAAACGAAGTGACCATGAGGTATAACCTCGGAAGGTTATTCCCTATATAACTATGGTCACTAAACATGCTTGGTCAGATCCTAATGATCGACCAAACGTGTCGAGTTCGAAAGTCCAAGCGGGTGTTTAGACCGCTTGACTTACGACTTTATGTTACACCCCGACCGTGTATAACATGCAACCGCGGCGGAAACGTCGGGGAGTGTTGTAACAGAATTATTGTTTCACAACCATGGCATTTAAAGTTATGTTTTATTTATCAACAAACGGGGGTTACATTGTCTCAAACAAAGAAAACGAGAGTTCATAACATAATTAAACTAGTTCTAGCTTCATTTTAAGTTGCTAAGGCACAGGTCCACCTATGTGTGTCTTGATCGATCCTATGCATCATTTCCTGAAACACATGTGAAAATAGGTACGTTAGCAAAAAAATGCCTGTGAGATACATAGGTTTTATTGATTTAGGATTCATGACTTGTAAGTTTAAAGAAAAGGTTTAACAGAAGTAGTCATGAACCTTGTAAAATGTTTTTCTTTTATAAATCATATGAAAATCGATAAGAAAACAGATGATATAAAGGAATAGTGTATGGTTAAATATATAACCAAGTAAAAATGAATTTGTATAAAATGTGTTGTTTGTAAAACGATGTTTTGTAAAGATGTGTTAATTGTGTAAAATGTAATATGTCAAAATTGAAATGATTTAAATAACGCTACGATATGTAATATCATAAAAGCACTTATATATAGGAAGTACCAGCGGCGTATCCACCATGCTTTTATCACATTACATATGCCTCGCTACTTAAATCACTTACCCAAACAAGCCACCAAAATATCATGTTTAAACCAGTTGTCAAATGTTTATGAGTAAATCAAGTCTATTGTCAAATGTAATCCATGTAATGTATAACAAAAGTCATGTATGGTAAGTAAAAAGTACCATATGTAAAAAGTGCACAAAACAAAGTTTTTGAATAAATCAAAGTTATGTTTTGTAAAATAAATGCATGCTTTATTGATACAAACACTTATGCGGTATGTTAAACGTATACATTCAAGCCTTGAGACTGTAGGATAACCTTAAAGTAAAGGTTATCA
Organism: Helianthus tuberosus; assembly: GCA_030545235.1. Classification (NCBI taxonomy): domain Eukaryota; kingdom Viridiplantae; phylum Streptophyta; class Magnoliopsida; order Asterales; family Asteraceae; genus Helianthus; species Helianthus tuberosus. The sequence goes on along the minus strand of CM060431.1, from coordinate 103,691,976 downwards.
AAAAATTTTCGGATTCAGTCATTCCTTATATCCAAACAAACCTAGGATATCAGGAATGGGAGTTGTCAAGTCCTATGGTACCACTACTTACTACCGAGCGGCGTAGCTAATGTTAATGAACGTATTTTAGTTCGTTAAGCAAACCAAATGTCATACCAAATGTAAGCATGTTTTATGAAAAAATGTACCTAGTATGCTAAGTAAACATACAAGGTAGAGATGTAAAACAATGTGTTCATATGCTGAGTAAACATATGTAACAGAAAAGCAATGTAAAACAATGTGTCCATATGCCGAGTAAACATATGCAACAGGAATGAATGTAAAACAATGTGCTAGCATGCCAAATAAACATACATAGCAAAAGAAATGCAATGTAAAACAATGTGCTAGCATGCCAAGTAAACATACATAGCAAAACATAATGAAATCATGTACTATAAGTGTACTAATGAACATAGCAGGTATATGATGTAAAACATGGAAAACACGAAAGTAATGAGTAGGCAAATGTGTTTCACCCCAAAACAGTTTGAAAATAGTAAAAGAGGGGTCTATGTACTCACTTGAGATTGCTCAATAGTCTATAGATAACCACCAAGCAATGCTAGAAAGATCGCGGAATTAAACGGCACCTAATATAGGTAACTATGTTAATAAACCGGACCTAATCGGAGGATCGGATAAAACATGGTTTCGTAAACCAAATGAGTATAAGAACTCATGTAATATGGTTTAACAAAGCCTACATTCTAAAACGGAACCTATCCTATGTGCTTACGACCCATTACGACCCGTTTAGGTAGCTTATGCTACTTTAACGCGTCGTTTGCGTAAAACGCTTTCGGACCGCGTAACTAGTCCTATGACAAGTATTATATGCCTCAACATGTCTAATAATGCTGCCTAATCAGTTTTAGATGTCAAAATTTATGTTACATATGCTTAAAATGAATTTTGGCGCAAAAAGGGCATTTTGGTCATTTACCTAAGGCATATAAACTACCTATCATACAACTACTTAAACGAAGTGACCATAAGGTATAACCTCGGAAGGTTATTCCCTATACAACTATGGTCACCTAATGTGTTTGTTCGGATCCTAATGATCGAACAAACGGGTCGGGTTCGAAAGTATAAGCGATTGTTTAGATCGCTTACCTTACGACCCTACATAAGCACTAAACCTAAAGTGACGAGCTAAACATGTTAAAACATGTTTAACGAAGTTTGAAAACAGGTTTGGTATCAAAGATACTAAAACATGTTAAAACAAGTTTTACAAAATACGCAAGAATACGCATTTTGACCGAAACTACGACTCGTCACTATGCCTAGATAACGTGGTAATCAGTAGGTATAATCACAAGAGACTAAAGCCATCGTGATTACGCTCATGTTATGAAGTTCAAACGAACTTCATGTTGAACATAAACTGGTCAAAGCAGAAAGTCAAACACAGTTTGACTTTCACGCTTAATACGTGTAAAAGAACGAAAGAGGACTTACAACGGGTCCAAGAATGGAAGCTTTGATCCGAATATTCTCAGGTATGAAGTGAAAATCACATCAACTTAGAGAACCAATTCAGATTCAAAGGTGTGAGTTTTGAAGTGCAAAGGGGTGGGGTTTATATAGAGTTTGGAGAGCCGTTAAGATCGTTCATCGAAAACCGTGCTTCGATCTCAACCGTACATGTGCACCCATGGTTTTGCAATACCATGGGCACCTTAAAATGGCCCCCAGAATGTTAAAATACCATGTGCAGAGGTTGGAAATAGCTGGAACAAGCTGTAACAGATTCTGAGCAGATCTTGTGACCTGTTGCAGCCCGCGTAACAGCCAAGACATGCCTTACACGGCCCGCCTGGGCAAAGTTTGGCAGAAATGGCAACAATGGTCCCTGCAATGCAAGAACTTGGTTTCTGACCCATTTAAGCCCTGTTAAGCCAACTTCAAGGGCCTACAATGATGCCTAAGCATAGTGGACATGAAACATGTTCAAAAATATGTCGGATGTCGGTTCGTTTGGCCATACGATCACGTTATTCGGTTAATTACGACGAAACACGAACGAACGCGAAAAACGATCCAAATTGCGCGACGAATGGATTTTTCTCATGCCAATCACTAAAATAAAATATTTTAATGATTATATAAATTTTTGGATGTCCGGATGTATTCAGAACGTAAGATATGCGCGAAAAATGCAAACTTATGCACTTTTTGACGCTTTTAGTCCCTAAATGAGCATAAAGTTTATTTTAGCACACCAAACCCCTCAAAGCCTATTTCTATGCTATGTAAAGGATATTTAGGGAGTGTTTAACTTATGATCAAGTTCCGGAATGTTCGTTACAGTACAAATTGGCATACTTTCACAGTTTGTCGTATTTAGTCCCTGTAAGCGAATAAACTTAATTTTTCCATACCGAAGCCTTCAAAACTTATTTCTAAGTTATGTAAAGGTTATATAAGGTATGTTAAGCATATAATGATGATTCGGAGTATTTTTCGCGTTAAACTGATTACATTTACGCACCAGTTTACGTATAACTCCCCAGAAAGCGATATAGAGTTTGAAATTGAACAAAAATCAAAACATGAAAAATGTCAAACATAAACAAACAAATATTGGGATCAAATAACATTATTTCATTGATAACTGAACTGTTTACAATGATTACAGACACAGGTGTCACAGTCTCCCCTACTTGTGGAAATTTCGTCCCGAAATTTGTTTAGAGGAAACTCGTGAGAATAGATGTGGATACTTTGCTGTCATTTGATCTTCACGTTCCCAAGTAAATTCTGGTCCACATTTAGATTCCCAATGAACTTTGACCAATGGAATGCGCTTGCGTTTAAGCCACTTGACTTCACGTTCCATGATTTCCACTGGTTTCTCAACAAAATGCATCGTGTTTTCTACACGAATTTCATCAAGCGGTATGTGGAGGTTCTCATCAGCCAGACACTTCTTGAGATTGGACACGTGAAAGGTTGGATGAACATTTCCATGTTCAGGAGGTAACTCAAGTCTGTAGGCTACCTTACCGATTCTTTCGACGATCTTGAATGGTCCAACGTATCTAGGTGCAAGTTTTCCTGTCTTTCCAAATCTGATCACACCTTTCCAAGGTGAGACCTTAAGTAATACGCGATCACCGACTTGAAATTCCAAGGGCTTGCATCGTCGGTCCGCGTAACTCTTTTGACGGCTTCTAGCTGTCTGAAGGTTATCACGAACTTTCTTAATTTTATCTGTTGTCTCTAGAATGAGGTCAGGTCCAGTAAGCTGAGCTTCACCGATCTCATTCCAGCAGACTGGTGAACGAAATTTTTGACCATAGAGATCCTTGAAAGGAGCCATGTTGATGCTGGAGTGATAACTGTTGTTGTAGGAGAATTCAATCAATGGAAGATCTGAATCCCAACTACCACCAAAATCGATCACACAAGCTCTAAGCATATCCTCCAAAGTCTGGATTGTTCTTTCAGTTTGGCCATTAGATTGCGGATGATAAGCAGTGCTCAAATTAAGTTGGGTCCCCATAGAAGATTGCATGGTTCTCCAAAAACGAGACGAGAATCGAGCATCTCTGTCAGAAATAATGTTCAAAGGAACACCATGTCTAGATACAATTTCATCCACATAGATTTTTGCAAGCTTGTCAACAGATAGATCCTCGCGGATCGGCAAGAAATGCGCCGACTTTGTAAGATGATCAACGACTACCCAGATGGAATCATGACCTCTCTTTGTGCGTGGAAGTTTGGTAATAAGATCCATAGCGATGTTTTCCCATTTCCAAACTGGAATCTCTGGTTGCTCCAGTAAACCAGAAGGATGTTGATGTTCAGCCTTAACCATAAGACAAGTAAGGCATTTTGAAACATATAAGGCAATGTCTTTCTTCATACCAGGCCACCAATACTGAGTACGAAGATCCTTATACATTTTGTCAGCACCAGGATGAATAGAATAACGAGACTTATGAGCTTCATCCATAAGCAAGGTGCGAAGATTGTCTTGACCTGGGACCCACAAACGGTCCATGAAGTAATATGATCCATCGTCCATTAGTTCAAGATCAGGCTTAATGTGATAGGGTAATTCCTTACCCATCAGGTCTTGTGAAACACAAGCATGTTGAGCCTGAGAAATGCGGGTTTAGATATCAGACCGGGCTTGAATATCAGATTGAACACGAACACAATGAAGCTTGGTACGTTCTTTATGACTCAAAGCGTCAGCCACGACATTCGCCTTACCAGGATAGTAGCGTATTTCGCAGTCATAGTCGTTTAGAAGTTCAACCCAATGTCGTTGCCTCATGTTGAGTTATTTTTTATTAAAGATATGCTGAAGACTTTTGTGGTCAGTGAAAACCACACATTTAGTACCATACAAATAGTGTCTCCAGATTTTGAGAGCGAAAACAACTGCACCTAACTCAAGATCATGAGTGGTGTAGTTCTTCTCATGTATCTTCAACTGCCTCGATGCATATGCAATGACTTTGTTCCTTTGCATTAGAACACAGCCGAGACCCAAATTGGAGGCATCACAATACACGACAAAATCATCATTGCCCTCGGGCAAAGATAGAATAGGCCCATCACAAAGCTTCTACTTCAAGGTCTGAAACGCTTCTTCTTGTTTGGTTCCCCATTCAACGGGTTTGTTCTTCTGAGTTAGAGCAGTTAGGGGAACTGCAATCTTTGAGAAGTTCTCAATGAAGCGGCTGTAATAACCCGCGAGACCAAGAAAAGAACGAACCTCAATGGGTGTAGTAGGAGTATCCCAATCCTTAATCGCACTGATCTTGGAGGGATCTACGTGAATACCTTGTTCGTTGACAATATGTCCCAAAAATTGAACTTCCTTAAGCCAAAATTCACATTTGGAGAATTTGGCGAAAAGTTGTTCTTTCTTCAGGAGTTCCAGGGGAAGACGAAGATGTTGCTCATGATCAGCTTGCGTCTTAGAATAAACCAAGATGTCATCAATAAAAACAATGATGAACTTGTACAAATAAGGCTTGTAGACCCTATTCATCAAGTCCATAAAAACAACAGGAGCATTAGTCAAACCGAATGGCATAACTGTGAACTCATAATGCCCATAACGAGTGCGGAATGCTGTCTTGGGAATATCTTCTTCATGCACACGGAGTTGATGATACCCAGATCGTAGATCAATCTTTAATAAATAAGAAGCACCCTGTAACTGATCAAAGAGATCTTCAATGCGAGGTAAGGGATATTGATTCTTGATGGTAAGCTTATTAAGCTCACAGTAATCGATGCACATTCTGAAAGATCCATCCTTCTTCTTGACAAAAAGAACGGGAGCACCCCAAGGTGAAAAGCTAGGACGAATAAAACCTTTGTCAGAAAGCTCCTGAAGTTGCTTAGACAACTCTTGCATCTCAGATGGTGCAAGAAGATATGGAGATCTGGCAATACGATTTGCACCAGGTACAAGATCAATACGAAACTCGACTTAGCGTGCTGGGGGTAAACCATGTAACTCTTCAGGAAACACTTCTGGATAATCCCGAACAATAGGGATATCTTCAATCGACTTACCTTTGCCTTTATCCGCCACAACGTGTGCCAAAAAGGCCACATAGTTCTTTCGCAGATACTTCCGAGCTTGAAAACAAGACATGAGCTTGAGACTACTAGCAGGTTTCTCACCACGAACCTGTAGGATCTCACCTGTTGAGAGTGGAACACGAACAATCTTCTCAAAACAAACTACCTCTGCGTGATGCTTGGCTAACCAATCCATACCTACTATAACGTCGAAACTCCCAAGTTGCATTGGCGTGAGGTCGATAGGAAAAAGTTGGTTGTTAAGGTTCAATTGGCAGTTACAAAGAACATAATCAAGAACAATGGACTCACCGCTAGCAACTTCTACTGTCAAAGGCTTACCTAGTTTGGTTCTAGACATGCGAAGCAATGGCTCAAAAGACAATGAAACAAAACTCTTATCGGCACCAGAATCAAAAAGTACAGAAGCAGACTGATTGTTAACAAAGAACGTACCATTCACCACCTCGTTGTCTGCCCACGCCTCATTAGCATTTATGTTAAAAACTCGACCTCGAGCCTGAGCCTGATTCGGAATTGCATTGACCAGCCTTGGACACTGGTTTCTGTAGTGGGTTAGATCCCCACAGTTATAGCAAGAACTAGGCGGGTAGTGAGGTCGTGCAGCTTGAGCCTGTTGCTAAACAGGAGACTGAGCAGCTTGCTGAGCGGGGTTTTGAGCTGCCCGATTTTGGTTTGCAGGAAGATGACATGTTGCAGCAAGATGACCAGATCTTCCACAATTGGTACAATAACGACACTGGGTGTGTGGCTGATGGTGACCGTTACACCTGTTGCACAGAGGTGCATTACCAAGGTATGGTTTCTTGGCAAGTGGTTGCGCAGGCTGATTTGGAGCAGCTTGATTGGCCTGTGCAGTAACGGCGAAGTTTTGGGAAGCCTTGCGCTTCCTAGACTTCTTTGCAGACTCAGCTTCCTTACCTTTCTTGTTCTTACCCTTCTTGCTTTCACCTTTATCAGACGCCTGTTTCTTACCCTTGTCGCCCTTCCTATGCAGCTTACCCTTTCGGACCTACGACTCAGTCAATGTCGCAGCTAACTCGATTGCCTGACGAAATGTGGTAGGGTTACTACCAGTGACGATGTCTTGAACAGAGTCAGGTAAGCCATCAATATACCTCTCGATAGCCTTCTCGAGTGGGGTAACCATTGTATGGCAAAGTAGGTTTAGCTCCTCATACCTGTCAGTGTACGCACGGTGCTCACCACTATCCTGCTTTAAGTCATAGAATTCCCTTTCTAAAGCTCTCAGTTCATGACGAGGAAAGAATTCCCTCATCATAAGAGCCCTAAGCTCGGCCCATGTCTGTGCTAACGCAACCTCAGCACCACGGTCTCTCATAACCCCGTTCTACCAAGTAAGAGCCCTCTTCTGAAACACACTGGAAGCAAACTCGACTTTTTGATTTTCAGGACACTGAACGTGACGAAACGTACTCTCAATGCTCTCGAACCACTGTAGGAGCCCAGTTGCTCCTTCAGAACCACTAAACTTGAGTGGTTTAGCCGAATTGAAACTCTTGAAATTGCACGAGGCATTCTGGTTAGTGTTGGCTTGGTTCACTTGAGCAATAATGTCTGGGAGTACAGCCGCCATATGCTGTGCCATAATATGTGCCATTTCGGCATTTGGTAGCGAATTTTCGCGTCGAGGAGGCATTCTAAAAGAGGAAACATGAGAGGAAACGAGTGAGATGATTAGATGAAAAGAATGAGATGATACAATGTGACACTTCGGGTTTTCCCCGAACCAACTGTCGTCTTTAAATGAATGTATGTGCATAGATATAATATTAAATGAGAACTTGTTATTTATTGTTGTGCATTATGTGATCTTTTGATTGTGTCGTGTGTATTATGTATGTATATATATATATATATATAAGTGTGAACCGAACCGAACCCGACTCGAGACCACTCGGTCTCGAGTAAACAAGTAACGATATGGGCCGGTTGGGCCGTAACCCTAGCCCACCCGGAAACCCCCCTTACCCACTCAAGATATATAACCGGCCACCCTCACAACTTGCACCATTTGGCAACATCACTCTCACACTCCCTCATCTCACACACTCTCCCTCTCTCTCTCTCTAAAAACCCTAAAACCCTAAAGTTCTAACATCAAACTCACCCCCTCTCCTCTCCCTCTCACGGATCAAACCGGCAACAACAAGAGGAGCTCTCGGATCATCTCGGATCATCTCGGTTCAAGCTTGTGGTCATCACTCGGAACTTGGTTCATCGATCTTTTGTACCCCTTCATCCAACCGGTTAGTGTATTATAGTTGTTTGACTTAAAATGATGGTTCTTGATGCACAAACTATTTGATTAGTTGGATGTTTGAATGAAATATGTGAACATAAGACATTTGAATGATAAATGATGGTTAGTATAGGGTGTTTGGTGTTTAGAATAAATGTTAGTATAGCATGTTATGCATTACCATTAAACCGATGATTGTATGTTATGAATATGTTCAAGTAAATGAATATTAGTTATGTTGATGATGATTATGTGCTAGAACTAGGGCCGATGATGATGTCTAAATTAGGATTCAACTTAGGGTTGTGCTATGCTACAAAGGATGAATACATTTGGGTTGTTTTGAATGAATGTGCATAATAGATAACTTGAATATATGAAGAACAGTTTGAAGATCATGAAAATATTTGAAATATGCCTTGTTTGATCTGATTTAGTGGGAAATTAGACAATAAAACATGTTAGTGGAGATAGTACACAATTTACATGAAATTGCAATCTCATTGGCTAGTACAATCAGAGGTTCTAGAAGGATTCTTGTGCACGTATCCGAGGTTGCGACTCGCAACCCCCGGTTGCGACTCGCAACCAAAGCATGACAACTCGAAACCACGGCGGTTGCGACTCGTAACCAGATCACGACAAGCCGCAACCTCCGGTTGCGACTCGCAACTGTGTGATCTCGAGTCAAGGCCACCTGGTCTCGACTGGGCTGTTAGTTATTGGGCCCAAAGTGTATTAGCTGTGCATGATTGTTACTGTTTAAGTGGGCTACGTGTTAACTATTAACTATTGCTGTAATTATATGTTGTGCATGCTATGTGTTAGTTATGTGTAGATTATACGTGAATACTTGTACCCCAACTTGACCTATATTGGTAACCATGCTAGGACGTGGTGACCAACGTGATCAACCGGGTAATTAATCTACCGAGCAACCCAAGGTGAGTTCACAACCTAAAGCATGTATTCCCGGTGGTTTGGGAAACGGAACTAGAAACAACACTATCCCCTTATGAGGGATACAACCTACTTTTCTTCCCTTGTTATTGGGAACCTTTTAGTTAATTACTGTTTATACGGATTGCAACAAACGGCACTAAACGAAACTCTATCACTTAAAGTCCCTACTACTTAATACCGATTAGTCGCCGGGGCCAGGCGAACGGGTTATTAGTTGATAGCGCTATTTAGGTCTTACCAACCTCACACCGTGCCAAGGTATGGGATCGGTCGTGAACTAATGTACTCAGGCATCCGTCAATGATGATAGAACATTGACATCGGGGCACTCTCTTGCGGATACGCAACGGTCACCTAGTGTTCGGTATTGGAAAAACAGTTTAGTTGCTAACTTTTGGGGTAGCTCCCCATGGCATGTATAAACGGATAAATTAACTGGTGAAACAAGTTTTTGGTAATTAAAACTGGACAACTAGTGAACTCACTCAGCATTATTGTTGACCCCTTACTGCATGCTTTGCAGGTAACCAGTGACTCAGGAGCTTGCAGCTTGGGAAGTGTAGTGGTCGCCTAAACCCGCATGTTGGGTTCTAAATAATTTGAACTATGAACTTTGTTTAAACTATTTTATCTATGCTTCCGCTACTTACTTAACTGTTATTTGAACCTAAACATTGGAACTTTAACTATGGTGCTTACTAACCATTATGGTTGGTGATCATCCTTACTATTATCCAATGCTCAGTATAATTGGTGGCTGGATCCTGGTCGGTCACGCCCTCAAGCGGACGGTACTCCGCAGGTGGAATTTGGGGGTGTGACAGATTGGTATCAGAGCCATTGGTTATAGTGAACTTGGTTTTAAAAAGAAGAGTCTTTTTGAGAAAAACCAGACTATAACCCGTGACTCGTGACGACACTACACTCCAAGGGCAAGACTCGGCATATTAGACCTCGTAGCTCGGACTTGTGTTTACTTGCTTGTTTACCTTATATTGACTGCTCTATTATACATACTAGTGTGCCTGATTAGATAGATACACCTCCCTCTTCTATCTTATTCTCGCTACGTTACGACATCACAACTCATACTGTGTTTTCTGGTTATGAAGACAATGAGTGGACGCGGAAGAGGAAGTGTTAACATGACTCAGGCTCAATTCGCCAACTTGCTCAACACGGTGGCTGCGGCTTTCGCAGCTCACCCTGGAGGTCAGCCTGCGCCTGCGCAACCACGTGTTTGTACTTTCAAAACCTTCATGGATGGCAAGCCTCTCCCTTTCAACGGCACTGAGGGTGCCATAGGCCTTCTGCACTGGATTGAAAAGGCCGAAGCTGTCTTCGCTGTCTGCGAGTGTCCCCCTGCTAACTGGGTTAAGTACGCAACAGGTACGCTTGAAGGAAACGCGCTTTCATGGTGGAAGGCACAGATTCAGATGCTTGGACTGGAAACTGCTAATGCTACGGCATGGGAAGATTTCAAGGACATGATCAAAGAGGAGTACTGTCATAGGGATGACATCCACAAACTCGAGAACGAGTACTATGCACTCAAGATGGTTGGGTCAGAGATTGAGACCTACACCAAGCAGTCCAACGACTATGCTGCACTCTGCCCGAACATGTCCCAACCTATGTATCGAAGGGTCGAATTGTACATCAAAGGCTTGGTCCCAGAAATCAGAAGTCATGTGACCTCAGCCAACCTCAATACCATACAGCCTGTGGTTCGTCTTGCTCACAAACTCACCAATCAGGCTGTGGAAGAGGGCAAGCTGCCCCAGAGGATCGGTGCTACTGCTGGAACTTCGGGCGATAACAAGCGAAAGTGGGACGGAAGTCAGGGAAAAGATGCTAACCCCACTCAGGCCCCAGTTCAACAAAGGAAGACTGAAAGCAACAAGGGCCCTCAGCAACAGGGTGGCTATCGAGGGAACCACCCTAAGTGTAACAAATGTAACCGACATCACAGTGGGCCATGTGTAAAGGGTCAGTGTCAGCGATGCAACAAGATGGGGCATGAAGCCAAAGACTGCCGAAGCCAGTTCCCCGCTAGGCAGAATCAGCAACAACCACAGCAACAGCAGCAACAAGGAAACAACCGTGGATGCTTCAAGTGTGGAGCAGTGGGGCACATGCGAAAGGATTGCCCTGAACTGAATCAAAACAACAACAATCAGGGTGCTGGGAACAATAACAACAATGCTGGAAATGGTGCTAGAGGAAAAGCTTTTGTGATTGGAGCTGGGGAAGCAAGGAATGACCCCAACGTTGTAGCGGGTAAGTTCCTACTTAATGATCGTTATGTTTCCATGCTATTTGATTCAGGAGCAGATGCTAGTTATGTATCCCTACGTATTAGTAAGAAACTTAAGCTCACCCTTACGCCGCTGAGCTCTAAGCACACCGTTGAAATAGCTAATGGTGGAAACCTCGAGGCCTCACACATAATTCGTAACTGCAAATTAGAGTTGTCTGGTCAGACCTTCCGTATTGATCTTTTCCCCATCGTTCTTGGAAGCTTCGACGTCATTATTGGTATGGATTGGTTATCCAAACATCGAGCTGAAATCCTCTGCCAGGAGAAAGCTATTCGTATTCCCCGTCCCCCTGGCAAACCTCTTATAGTTCAAGGCGACAAGAGCGGAGAAGTCACAGGCATCATTTCATTCTTAAAGGCCCAGAAGTATCTACGAAAAGGGCACACCGCTATCTTAGCACTCATTACCGACACACAGAAAAGGGAAAACAGGATTGAAGATTTTCCAGTTGTACGCGACTATCCTGAGGTATTCCCGGAGGAACTACCTGGACTCCCTCCTCACCGTCAGGTCGAATTTCAAATCGAGCTAGCTCCCGGAGCAGCGCCTATAGCTCGTGCACCTTATCGATTAGCCCCCGCGGAGCTCAAGGAGCTTTCTACTCAGCTACAAGAACTTTTGGACAAAGGTTTTATCCGTCCTAGTTCATCACCCTGGGGAGCCCCAGTGCTCTTCGTCAAAAAGAAAGATGGCTCTTTCCGAATGTGCATTGACTACCGCGAACTTAACAAGGTTACCATCAAGAATCGTTATCCACTTCCCCGTATCGACGATCTGTTCGACCAGCTGCAAGGGTCGAGCTATTATTCCAAGATCGATCTGCGATCGGGTTATCACCAGCTGAGAGTCCGCGATGAGGACATCTCTAAGACTGCTTTCAGAACCCGCTATGGTCATTACGAATTCCTTGTTATGCCTTTCGGAATGACCAACGCACCTGCAATCTTCATGGATCTCATGAACCGAGTATGCAAACCCTACCTCGATAAGTTCGTAATCGTATTTATCGACGACATCCTAATCTACTCGAAGAGCCAAGAGGAGCATGAACAACACCTACGTCTTATTCTCGAACTCCTTCGCAATGAGCAACTGTACGCCAAATTCTCGAAATGTGATTTCTGGCTTAGAGAAGTTCATTTCCTTGGGCACATCGTCAATCAGGAAGGGATTCATGTTGACCCTGCTAAGATTGAATCCATCAAGAATTGGCCTGTGCCTAAGACTCCGACCGAAGTTCGTCAATTCTTGGGATTGGCGGGATACTATCGAAGATTTATCAAGGGATTCTCTAAGATCGCTCAACCACTTACGACACTCACTCAGAAGGGTGTTGCTTACAAATGGAGTGATCCTCAGGAATCTGCCTTCCAGGAACTAAAGAGAAACCTTTGTAGTGCTCCTATCCTCTCCTTACCCGAAGGTACCGACGACTTCGTCGTTTACTGCGACGCTTCTATTCAAGGACTTGGCTGCGTATTGATGCAACGCGAGAAAGTTATCGCTTACGCCTCGCGACAACTCTAGGTCCACGAACGGAACTATACGACGCATGACTTAGAATTTGGAGCTGTGGTCTTCGCGCTCAAGCTTTGGAGACACTACTTGTACGGCACCAAGTGCACGATTTACACTGATCTCAAGAGTCTCCAGCACATAATGGGACAAAAGGAGTTGAATATGCGGCAACGCCGATGGGTCGAACTCCTAAATGACTACGAGTGTGCAATCAAATATCACCCAGGCAAGGCTAATGTGGTAGCCGATGCCCTCAGCAGAAAGGAGACCAAACCCAAGCGTGTTCGTGCTTTACAGCTCACTATCCACTCGAACCTCCCTAATCAGATTCGGAATGCTCAGGTTGAAGCATTGAAAGCCGAAAACATCAGGGCTGAGTCCCTACGAGGATCGAGACAACGAATGGAACAAAAAGAAGACGGCGCCTACTACGTAGCCGGACGCATATGGGTTCCGCTTTATGGGAATTTACGTGACCTAGTGATGGATGAAGCCCACAAGTCCCGTTACTCAGTACATCCGGGATCAGATAAGATGTACCATGACTTGAGGGCTACCTATTGGTGGCCTGGCATGAAAGCCCACATAGCAACCTATGTCAGGAAATGTTTAACTTGTGCAAGAGTCAAGGCTGAGTATCAGAAACCATCAGGCCTACTCCAACAGCCAGAAATCCCGCAATGGAAATGGGAGCAGATTTCCATGGATTTTGTTACTAGCCTGCCTAGGTCTCAGCGCGGAAATGACACCATTTGGGTAATAGTGGATCGCTTAACTAAGTCTGCACACTTCTTGGCCATAAAAGAAACAGACAAGTTCTCTACCCTAGCAGAGGTATACTTAAAAGAAGTGGTCTCGAAGCACGGAGTGCCTACCTCTATTATTTCTGATCGAGACGCGCGATTTACTTCTGAGTTGTGGCAAGCCATGCACAAATCTTTTGGCTCACGTTTAGACATGAGCACCGCTTATCACCCGCAAACGGATGGGCAGTCTGAACGCACCATCCAAACCCTCGAAGACATGCTCAGGGCATGTGTGATCGATTTTGGCAAGAATTGGGAGAAGCACCTACCGTTGGTGGAATTCTCCTACAACAACAGCTACCACACCAGCATTCAGGCAGCACCCTTTGAGGCATTGTACGGCCGTAAATGTCGATCGCCTCTCTGCTGGGCTGAGGTTGGTGACAGCCAAATCACAGGCCCGGAACATGTAGTTGACACCACAGAAAAGATTGCCCAGATTAGGCAACGCATGGCGGCAGCTCGTGACCGTCAAAAGTACTACGCTGACAAAGATAGGAAACCGCAAGAGTTCCAGGTTGGTGAACGGGCTCTTCTTAAGGTCTCACCCTGGAAGGGTGTGGTCCGCTTTGGAAAACGGGGCAAGCTTAATCCAAGATACGTCGGACCCTTTGAAGTTACCGAAAAGATCGGTACGGCCGCTTACAGGTTGAATCTGCCTGAAGAACTGAGTGCTGTGCACAATGTCTTCCACGTGTCTAATCTGAAGAAGTGTCTATCAGATGAAACACTCGTCATTCCTTACAAGGAACTTACTATCGACGAACAGCTACACTTTACTGAGGAACCGGTTGAGATCACGGATCGTGAGATCAAAACCCTCAAACGTAGCCAGATACCCCTCGTGCGAGTTCGTTGGAACTCACGCCGTGGCCCAGAGTTTACCTGGGAGCGGGAAGACCAGATGAAGCGCAAGTATCCCCAGCTGTTCCCAAATGAAACCCCCAGCACTGAAGCTACAACTGAATTTCGGGACGAAATTCCAAACTAACGGGGGGATGATGTGACACCCCGTTGAAACGCTCTCACTTTTACTAGCTTGTCAGTGGCTGCTTTAACTTTCGGGACGAAAGTTCTTAAAACTTGGGGATAATGTGACACTTCGGGTTTTCCCCGAACCAACTGTCGTCTTTAAATGAATGTATGTGCATAGATATAATATTAAATGAGAACTTGTTATTTATTGTTGTGCATTATGTGATCTTTTGATTGTGTCGTGTGTATTATGTATGTATATATATATATATATATAAGTGTGAACCGAACCGAACCCGACTCGAGACCACTCGGTCTCGAGTAAACAAGTAACGATATGGGCCGGTTGGGCCGTAACCCTAGCCCACCCGGAAACCCCCCTTACCCACTCGAGATATATAACCGGCCACCCTCACAACTTGCACCATTTGGTAACATCACTCTCACACTCCCTCATCTCACACACTCTCCCTCTCTCTCTCTCTAAAAACCCTAAAACCCTAAAGTTCTAACATCAAACTCACCCCCTCTCCTCTCCCTCTCACGGATCAAACCGGCAACAACAAGAGGAGCTCTCGGATCATCTCGGATCATCTCGGTTCAAGCTTGTGGTCATCACTCGGAACTTGGTTCATCGATCTTTTGTACCCCTTCATCCAACCGGTTAGTGTATTATAGTTGTTTGACTTAAAATGATGGTTCTTGATGCACAAACTATTTGATTAGTTGGATGTTTGAATGAAATATGTGAACATAAGACATTTGAATGATAAATGATGGTTAGTATAGGGTGTTTGGTGTTTAGAATAAATGTTAGTATAGCATGTTATGCATTACCATTAAACCGATGATTGTATGTTATGAATATGTTCAAGTAAATGAATATTAGTTATGTTGATGATGATTATGTGCTAGAACTAGGGCCGATGATGATGTCTAAATTAGGATTCAACTTAGGGTTGTGCTATGCTACAAAGGATGAATACATTTGGGTTGTTTTGAATGAATGTGCATAATAGATAACTTGAATATATGAAGAACAGTTTGAAGATCATGAAAATATTTGAAATATGCCTTGTTTGATCTGATTTAGTGGGAAATTAGACAATAAAACATGTTAGTGGAGATAGTACACAATTTACATGAAATTGCAATCTCATTGGCTAGTACAATCAGAGGTTCTAGAAGGATTCTTGTGCACGTATCCGAGGTTGCGACTCGCAACCCCCGGTTGCGACTCGCAACCAAAGCATGACAACTCGAAACCACGGCGGTTGCGACTCGTAACCAGATCACGACAAGCCGCAACCTCCGGTTGCGACTCGCAACTGTGTGATCTCGAGTCAAGGCCACCTGGTCTCGACTGGGCTGTTAGTTATTGGGCCCAAAGTGTATTAGCTGTGCATGATTGTTACTGTTTAAGTGGGCTACGTGTTAACTATTAACTATTGCTGTAATTATATGTTGTGCATGCTATGTGTTAGTTATGTGTAGATTATACGTGAATACTTGTACCCCAACTTGACCTATATTGGTAACCATGCTAGGACGTGGTGACCAACGTGATCAACCGGGTAATTAATCTACCGAGCAACCCAAGGTGAGTTCACAACCTAAAGCATGTATTCCCGGTGGTTTGGGAAACGGAACTAGAAACAACACTATCCCCTTATGAGGGATACAACCTACTTTTCTTCCCTTGTTATTGGGAACCTTTTAGTTAATTACTGTTTATACGGATTGCAACAAACGGCACTAAACGAAACTCTATCACTTAAAGTCCCTACTACTTAATACCGATTAGTCGCCGGGGCCAGGCGAACGGGTTATTAGTTGATAGCGCTATTTAGGTCTTACCAACCTCACACCGTGCCAAGGTATGGGATCGGTCGTGAACTAATGTACTCAGGCATCCGTCAATGATGATAGAACATTGACATCGGGGCACTCTCTTGCGGATACGCAACGGTCACCTAGTGTTCGGTATTGGAAAAACAGTTTAGTTGCTAACTTTTGGGGTAGCTCCCCATGGCATGTATAAACGGATAAATTAACTGGTGAAACAAGTTTTTGGTAATTAAAACTGGACAACTAGTGAACTCACTCAGCATTATTGTTGACCCCTTACTGCATGCTTTGCAGGTAACCAGTGACTCAGGAGCTTGCAGCTTGGGAAGTGTAGTGGTCGCCTAAACCCGCATGTTGGGTTCTAAATAATTTGAACTATGAACTTTGTTTAAACTATTTTATCTATGCTTCCGCTACTTACTTAACTGTTATTTGAACCTAAACATTGGAACTTTAACTATGGTGCTTACTAACCATTATGGTTGGTGATCATCCTTACTATTATCCAATGCTCAGTATAATTGGTGGCTGGATCCTGGTCGGTCACGCCCTCAAGCGGACGGTACTCCGCAGGTGGAATTTGGGGGTGTGACATACAAAAATCGACAAAAGCAAAGATGGTGGTCATTTGTCCGCACCACAAAGCAAACAAACGATACACAGTGACAAATCAAAGTAAATAGGTCAAAAATAATGTATTGCGAAGATATGCTCGCCTATAAGTGAACACTCACCCCAAGAGTTCCCATGTAAGAGTGATTGGTCCGATTATGTGGATTTGTACGAACACTCTAGCCTTAGACAGAAAACCCAGGGTACAGGCATTCACTCTTCCAGTTTGCACGTGTTCACACTATTTAGGACCCAAAACTTTGACGAGATTTTGAAAACTTGGAAGGCACAAGGCCAAATATGAGTCAAACTGGAAGGGTTCAAAACCTTATAATAAATCATTTAAAAACAGATGATTGATTTTTCAAAAATCGTTTTGGAAAAATTGGGCTCTTGTTTTGGTAATAACCTAAGGATAGGTGAAGTGCATGTTTTAAGATCTAAACACAAGATAACTTGTGTAGGGGTCCTAGAAAGGTTATAGTCTAGGTCAAAGCGTTACTAATAACCTAATTCCCTATAACTATTGGCTCTGATACCAACTCTTCTGTCACACCCCGACCGCGTATAACATCCAACCGCGGCGGAAACGTCGGGGGGTGTTGTAACAGAATTATTGTTTCACAGCCATGGCATTTAAAGATATGTTTTATTTATCAACAAACGGGGGTTACATTGTCTCAAACAACGAAAACGAGAGTTCATAACATAATTAAACTAGTTCTAGCTTCATTTTAAGTTGCTAAGGCACAGATCCGCCTATTTGTGTCTTGATCGATCCTATGCATCATTTCCTGAAACACATATGAAAATAGGTACGTCAGCATAAAAATGCCTGTGAGATACATAAGTTTTATTGATTTAGGATTCATGACTTGTAAGTTTAAAGAAAAGGTTTAACAAAAGTAGTCATGAACCTTGTAAAATGTTTTTCTTTTATAAATCATATGAAAATCGATAAGAAAACAGATGATATAAAGGAATAGTGTATGGTTAAATATATAACTAAGTAAAAATGAATTTGTATAAAATGTGTTGTTTGTAAAACGATGTTTTGTAAAGATGTGTTAATTGTGTAAAATGTAATATGTCAAAATTGAAATGATTTAAATAACGCTACGATATGTAATATCATAAAAGCACTTATATATAGGAAGTACCAGCGGCATATCCACCATGCTTTTATCACATTACATACGCCTCGCTACTTAAATCACTTACCCAAACAAGCCACCAAAATATCATGTTTAAACCAGTTGTCAAATGTTTATGAGTAAATCAAGTCTATTGTCAAATGTAAACCATGTAATGTATAACAAAAGTCATGTATGGTAAGTAAAAAGTACCATATGTAAAAAGTGCACAAAACAAAGTTTTTGAATAAATCAAAGTTATGTTTTGTAAAATAAATGCATGCTTTATTGATACAAACACTTATGCGGTATGTTAAACGTATACATTCAAGCCTTGAGACTGTAGGATAACCTTAAAGTAAAGGTTATCAAAATGTTTTTGGATTCAGTCATTCCTTATATCCAAACAAACCTAGGATAAAAATGCCTGTGAGATACATAGGTTTTATTAATGCAGGATTCATGACTTGTAAGTTTAAAAGAATGCTTAACAAAAAGTAGTCATGAACTTAAAAAAATGTTTTCTTTATAAATCATGCGAAAATTTATAAGAGATTTGATGATATAAAAGAATGATGCATAGATTATTAAATAACCAAGTAAAATGAGTTTGTATAAAATATATTGTTTGTAAAACAATGTTTTGATAAAAGGGTTGTAGTATATATATAAAATATACTTTGGTTTTAAGAAAGTCGAATAAGTAATATATTAAAATATATTTTAGTTCCAAAATAGTTAAACAGATAGTATATCAAATATACTTTAGTGTCAAAATAATAGATTTCAGTAGTATATCATAAGTATACTTTGGTTTCATGAATAACATATTAAACTATGCTTTGGTTTTGTAAATAACATATCAAACTATGATTTTGGTTTTGTAAATAACATATTAACTATGTTTTAGTAATTAACAAAATATATGTTGTTTTGTACAATATCACATATGAGAGCATTATACCTTTGGGAGTATAACAAAATATACAACAAAAATGTGATTTTAGAATTCAACCAAACCTTAGTGTATCAAAATACACCTTTGAGACTATAGAAATACCACAAAGGCAATCCCTATTTGGATAAAATATCGGTTTCTGACATTCCATACAACAGGAATGGGGTGTCTAATCCTATAGCGCTATATCGTACTACCAATCGGTCTGGTGAACATATAAAATAAGTACAATCCAAAAATTAATTTTATAATCTTTGAAAAATTAGTGTTTAAACCATAAATAATCATTCAGTTTGTCAAAAGATAAGTACTAACATGTATAATCAATTATATTTCGAAATCAGGAACATAACAATTAGGTACACATGTTTCACCGCAAAACATTGAAAACGGTAAAAGAGGGGACTATGTACTCACTTGAGGATGCTTAGAAGTCTTGAATAACGACCAAGCAAAGCTAGAGAGATCACGGAATCAAACAGCACCTAATATAGGTAACTAAGTAAATAAACCGGACCTAAATCGGAAGATCGGATAGAATGAGGTTTCGTAAACCAAACGAATATAGGAACTCATGTAATATGGTTAAACAAAGCCTACATCCTAAAATGGAACCTATCCTAAGTGCTTATGACCCATTACGACCCGTTTAGGTAGCTTATGCTACTTTAACGCTTCGTTTGCGTAAAACGCGTTCGGACCGCCTAACTAGTCCTATGACAAGTAATATATTCCTTAACATGTCTAATAATGTTTCCTAATCAGTTTAGATGTCAAAATTTATGTTACATATGCTTAAAATGAATTTATGCGTAAAAAGGGCATTTTGGTCATTTACCTAAGGCATATAAACTACCTATCATACAACTATTTAAACGAAGTGACCATAAGGTATAACCTTGAAAGGTTATTCCCTATACAACTATGTTCACAAAACATGTTTGGTCGGATCCTAATGATCGACCAAACGGGTCGGGTTCGAAAGTCTAAGCGGTTGTTTAGACCGCTTATCTTACGACCCTATATAAGCACAAATCTAAAAGTGACGAGTTAAACATGTTAAAACATGTTTAACAAGGTTTGAAAACAGGTTTGGTATCAAAACAAAGGGTCTTGATACCTAAGAATAGTTTGGTTGCAAAATACGCAAGAACACGCATTTTGACCGAAACTATGACTCGTCACTACGCCTAAATAACGTGGTAATCAGTAGGTATAGTCACAAGAGACTATGACCATCGTGATTACGCTCACGTTGTGAAGTTTAAACGAACTTTGTGTTGATCATTGACTGGTCAAAGCAGAAAGTCAAACACTGTTTGACTTTCCCGCTTAAAAACGCATAAAAGAACGAAAGAAGCTTACAAAGGGTCCAAGCTAGGAAGAACTTGATCTAAATACTCAGGTATGAAGCATAAAGCTTCAACTTAGAGCATAAAACCAGATCAAGGTGTGAGGAAAATGGAATGAGATCTTGGGTATTTATAGATTTCGGAGAACCGTTAGGATCGTTTCTCGCATTTCGTGCCTTGATCTTGAACCTCCATGTGGGCACATGGTATTGCAATACAAGGGACATGAAATACCATCAAATTTTAGCCCATAGAATGCAAAACTTGGGGTTAAAACCATCAAAACATCAAAATTGGACTAGATACAATGAATCTGGTCATTTGGGCACTTTTTGACGTTTTTAGTCCCTGTTGATCAATAAGTTTATTTTTGCGCACCAAAACACCTCAAAGCCTATTTCTAAGCTATGTAAAGTATATTTAGGGCATGTTTAACTTATGATCATGTTCCGGAGTGTTCGTTAAAGTACGAATCGGCATACTTTCGCAGTTTGTCTAAATTAGTCCCTGTAAGCGAATAAACTTGATTTCGACACACCAAACCTTCCAAAACTTATTTCTAAGTTATGTAAAGGTTATTTAAGATATGTTAAGCCTATGTCACTGTTCCAGAGTGTTTGTTGCGTTAAATTGGTTATATTTACGCATCAGTTCGCGTATAACTTTCCAGAAAGCGATTTAGAGCTCGAAATCGAACAAGAATTGATATGTGCGAACGATGCACAAATTTATACAAAATCCAAGTATGAAATAAAATATTTCATTGGTTTTGTATTTTTTGATGGTTGAAGTGACACAGGTGTCACAAGAGGTCCAAGCGATGGAGATTTGATCCAAGATTTCTCAGGTATGAAGGTTCTTAGGCTCCAACTTAGAGAAATCAGATCAAATGTGTGGGTTGCAAATGAAATCTTGGTGGGTATTTATAGATTTTGGTCCACCATTAAGATCGTTCCTCGATTCCCGAGCTTCAATCTCAACCATCCATGTGTGCCCATGGTTTTAGAATACCATGGGTGCCTCAAAATAGTCATAGATTGCTTAAAAACCATGTGCAAACCCAAAAACCCAGCTGCTGATTGAAATCAGCTTGTTTTGCAGTTCTGTGCATTTTACACGGGCCGCGTAGACATAGGTGATGTCTTACGCGCCCCTCCTAAGACCTCAGTTCAGCAACTTTTCAAAATTTACTGAAACAGTCCCTGCATGCATATAAGGCCCTTTTTGACACGTTTAAGGCCCGTTAACCTCATTTCAAAGCTCCAAAATGAAGTTAAAGCATTGGAAACTTAAAATATGTTCAAAAATATGTCGGATGTCGGTTCGTTTGGTCGTACGGTTACGTTGTTCGGTTAATTACGACGAAACATGAACGGACGCGAAAAACGATCCAAATTACGCGACGAATGGAATTTTATCATGCCAATCACTAAAATAAAATATTTTAATGATCACATAAATTTTTGGATGTCTGGATATATTCAGAACGTAAGATATACGCGAAAATGCAAACTTATGCACTTTTTGACGCTTTTAGTCCCTATTGATCAAAAAGTTTATTTTTGCGCACCAAACACCTCAAAGCCTATTTATTAGCTATATAAAGGATATTTAGGGCATATTTAACTTATGATCAAGTTCCGGAATGTCCGTCACAGTACGAATCGGCATACTTTTGCAGTTTGTCGAAATTAGTCCCTGTGGTCGAATAAACTTGATTTCGGCATACCTAACCCTCCAAAACTTATTTCTAAGTTATGTAAAGGTTATTTAAGGTATGTTAAGCCTATTTCACTATTCCGGAGTGTTTGTCACGTTAAACTGATTACGTTTACGCACCAGTTCGCGTATAACTTTCTAGAAAGCGATTTAGAGCTCGAAATCGAACAAGAATTGATATGTGCAAATGATACACATATTTATACAAATCCCAAGTATGAAATACAATATTTCATTGGTTTGGTATTCTTATGATGGTTGAAGTGACACAGGTGTCATAAGTGGCAATCCGATCGGGAGGCAATCCGATCGGACAACCATCCGATTCTCAACTCAAAACGACAAAACTTTTATACAGTTTCAAATTTGCCAAGAATCAAGTGGCAACCCGATCGGGTGGCAATCCGATTGGGTGGTCATCCGATTCATGACATCCACTCTCAAAGAGTTGACTGGTCAAAGATTCTACTTGCTTGTCACATGAATCGAGTGGCAACTTGATCGGGTGGCAATCCGATCGAGTGGGCATCCGATTCATATGCATTTTGACTTTGTTGACTTGTCCTTGCACATGATGGCAATCCGATCGGGTGGCAATCCGATCGGGTGGCAATCCGATCGGACAGCCATCCGATTCACAGTACTACACATAGAGAGGGTTCCAGTGTTAGAAAAAATTTTGAGTTTTTCAAAATTTTCATTTCTTGTCACTTTATGTCTCAAACTTCGTTCAATTGTTAACATTGTTTATTATTGCAGGGAAAAGCTTCACACTGGGATAAATCCCACAACATATACTGTCTACTAGATGCACTTTATACAGACAAAACTGTGGTTGAGGTTATAGCCAAGTTTTTGAGAGAAAGCAAGATTGCAAAGGCTTTAACTGACAAGACTATAGTTTACGAATCTCATGTGAGACGATTTTGGAACTCAGCGAGATATGAAGAGAAAGATAAGATGATTTGTTCTGCTGTGAGAAAGAAGGATGAAAATGGAAAGGATGTGGATTTGGAAATAAAGTTTAATGTTGGTGATATTAGACGTGTGTTAGAGTTAGGTGATTCTGACAAAGATCCTACCATTATTCCAGAACGTCTATGTAAAGGGTTATGGTGCAGGATGGGATTTGCAGGGCACATAAATGGGAAAATGGGAAAAACAATGTTCTGTCATCCTTACAAGTTCATGATCCACTGTGTGGTACATGCTCTATCACACAGGAAGGGAGCGTATGACAAAATTTCTGACTACATCATGAACATTATCACTTGCCTGGTGTTGAATAGGCCATATAACGTTTCAAAAGTGATTTTTGACTACATGATAGAAAATATAAGAGCTGGAAGTAATAAATACATCATGTATCCAAGGTTTATACAGATGATGATTGATGATCAATTCAAGGATATTGAAAAGGATGATGATGATATTTCAGGTCTAAGGAACATGACAGTAGAAACCATTACCAGACTAACTAAGGGTCCTGAACCAAGAGTTAAAAGAATGATATGCAGGATTAATAATCCAGCTTATGTTGCTCCAGAGAATGATAGGTGGAGACATGAGAAAAGTGAGCCTGATAATGAAAATGATCAGATGAGTGGATTAGTTGAGAAGAGAACCCGTTGGTGGTTTGTGAAAGATGGCAAGAGAAAGAGAACTCCCAAGACATCCACTGTTGTACCTATTTCAAAGGAGCCAATGCCTAAAGTTGTTGTTAAGGGTATAGTGAAAGGGGGAGTCATAAGAGAAGTTAGAAATTTAAATTTTTATATTATTCTAATGAATATTTGAATGTATGTTTTGCAGGATCTTCAAAAGAACCACAACATAGGTTGATTGATGAAACAGTGTTGGAACCATCAGAAGTTATTCAACAAGGAGCTGATCTATTAAAACATTCTCTTGAAAGTTTTCTTAAGAAGAATGAAGAGATTGCTGCTCAGAAAGATCAAAGCACAAGTGCTCAAGCTGAAAGTGTCAAAACTACAGAGAAGAGATTGCTGCTCAGAAAGATCAAAGCACAAGTGCTCAAGCTGAAAGTGTCAAAACTACAGAGCCTGAAGGAGCTGTTCGTGATGATTCAAGTGAAGATGCTGATGATGAGTCAACTGAGACAGAAGCAGAACTTGACCGACTACACTTGGTCGTGGAAAGGCTCAGTTGAAAAAGACGCCAACAAAGAAGCAAAAAGGATCTGACGAAGAAGATTCTACTTACACTCCAACAGTTGATGAGCGAAAGAAGCTGAGGATAAAGTGAAAGGCAGTTCAAACCGGAGTAATTCCAAGAAATGTTCGTGCAAAGAAAGGTGGCGCTACATTGCCTAAAGATAAAGGTGGAAAGAGTGAGAAGCATGTTACAACTTCAAAGGTTCATGAAGCGGAAAAGATACAAAGTGTTGAAGTTCCAAAAGAACCTGAAGTTCAAAGTGTTGAAGTGTCTATTGTTGAAGTTCAACAGAAAGCTAGAAACGATGACTATGTTGAAGTCAGTGTTCCTCCATCACCACCACCAACAGTTAATCCAGAAGTTCCTGAATCCTCAAGACCAAAGAATATAACTTTTCCTGATCTGTTTGGAGAGCTTACTCATGCTACTGGGGTATATAGAGATGATATTCCAGATGATGATTTTTGTCACACCCCTTTCTGCGGTCTAAGTATGTACACGATTAATGGTGCTTATGGTACCCTATTCGTGACACTATTTCTCGTATCATTCCTCAAAACGCATCATACTTGGTACTAGTGATCACCAAGAGTGCTTCTTGTTTATGTATTCATCATATCAAGTATCAATTCTCGTTTATTATATCAAGTATCAATTCTCATTTATTATATCAAGTATCAATTCTCGTTTATTATATCAAGTATCAATTTTCATGTGTTCGCCCCAAATTTAAAAAGTAAGTAAAAGATTAAAAGTGGGGACACGAACTCTCTTGTAAACATTTAGTAACATGTATTTCAACCCCGAAGTTATAAAACTGAAAACAGTTAAAAGAAAGAAGGGGAGCATGAACTCACAACTTTGCGTTCCTGCGTCGTAAACTTCACCGGATTTTGCTTATAGAGCGTCGTGACCTAAACGTGTTTTATTATCGTTAGTCACTAGACTTGTATCGCACAAGTACAAGTCACCATCTTTTATATATGTCTTCTTGTGTTAAAAATACTTTATATTTTTAACTAAGTGTCTTACTTATATTATTTTCTTAAAAATAAATATAAGTTTCTTGTATTTTGCACCCGATGTATGTATCTTGTATGTTGTATGTGTATTTTTGTGTTTTTACTTCTCATGAGTATTTAGTGTATTTTCAAATCCTAATACACTATTACATGTAATACATACTACATACACTTAGCACAAAGTTTGGTGACCAATAAATATATATATTTTCTCAAAAAAAAATATACATACTTAGTATCGAATTTTATCTTGAAGAAATCATCATTTCTTAACACAAAAATTAGGGAAACCTTGGTAAATGTTCTTAGATACGTTTTTAGGGAATAAGTTTCTCAAAACTTATATATTCTTCTAAGTGTCAAAATTTATAAAAATTTTGACATAGTTTCCCCTAAAAATGGAGGTTTCCCATGTTTTCAAAACATGTGTTTATTTTCTTTTAAAATCATCATCAATCAATTTTTCAACATCAATCATCAACAACATACACCAATCTCTCTATTTCATGAACTTGAAAATTTATAAAAATGTGTAGTAACTTACTAGTATATTTAGTAAGTCTTGTTACCCTTTAAAGTGTGATTGCTTCTTTAAAAACTCCATTTTTAAAGAATATGATTCTTTACAACTTATGTTCATGTTTTCTAAAAATACTTCTTCATGTATTTTTCTTGTTACACATGTGTTTCTTTACTTTGTTAACCACTAAAATGATGTTTATTTATGTAAGAACCAAGATTTAGTGAAACTTGTATTTTTAACTTGGTTTCTTGGTAAATCATACTTGAAATATTTAGATCTATATGATTCACAACAAACTTTGATCATTATTTTTCAAGAAACATTATATTCATTCAAGTTCATGACTTTAGTGAGGATGATCCATAACCTTTAACATGTTCATCCTCTCATCTTGCTAGATTATGTTTTTAATCATGGTCTAGCAAGATTACATGATGATCAACATCATTTCTACAAACAAACAATAATCAACAAGTATATCAACACTGAAACAACATGATTTCTTTACATTTAGAGCTTATGTCCATGTTTCTTTCTTTTGATTCTTAATGTTCTTCAAGATTAACATAGCACATAACCTTTTACCCACTAAAATAAGATGAAATATGAAGTGTAGGATGTTCTTACCACTAGCTCAAGGCTAGGGATGTCCAAGAGGATAAGTGGAGTGGATAAAAGCAACCGGTGAAGGTCCTTCAACTTTTGATGCTTCCCACCTTCTTATTTTTGCTTGTTACACCTAAGGAATGTCTTAGAATGCTTGGGAACTTGCTAGAAAAATGATGGTGAATCTAGGGGGTGTTGGCCGTAGCTATGGTAGAAGGGAAGAAGGAGTTTTGGTGTTTGAAAGTGATGAGTGAATTGTGTTATGTCCCATTGGTTTATAAAAGGGATCTTCCAACATAATCTTTATCCTTTGGTTCCTATGTCTTCCATAGTACTTAACAAATCATATAAACAATTAAAGAAAATCAAGGGGTGGGGCCCCCTGATGAACCGTAGGTTGGGGGGGGGGGGGGTGTATTGGTTGGATTCTAATTTGCTAGTTACATAAACTAGTTAGTGTTTAATTGTTAAGTTAGGGGTTTAAGTATGTTTGTATGTTTTAGGATATAATATGATGTTTAGTGAACAATACTAGCTTTGTAACATTAAAACAATGCTTCTAGTAAAATTCTGATGTTTCGGGTAATGTCCGGTTGTTCGGTTAGGTACCGGTCCGTTAAAGTGCTAAATTGCACCGTTTAGTGTCTTTCAAGTATCTTTTTGTACCCCTTTCAATTCCCAACACTTGGGGAAGTATTCTGAATGATAAATCATACTTTCTGCATAATATTTATGTGTTCAAAGCTGATTTATAGCTGAGTTTAATAGAATTCTGCACTTTAAGTGCGTTTCGGGTGCTTTTTAGTGCTTGTATTAGCTTTCGGAATGTATATACGTTAACCCTTGTATGTACTCTTGGGTTTTAATGTATTCTTGTTGTTGGACCTACACCTAGGCCTCAGTTCTAATGTCTGACTGCTTTCTGCAGAGTTGTTGACATATTGTCTCTTACCGGTGAGTTTACTAGTATTTCTGACGCAACGCCCTCGTTAATGCATAAAGCAATATTTTGTAATATAAAACGTGCATGAATTCACTTGTATATCATGTATTCAGACAATGTTGACATTTAAGCACATAATTGCAGTCACTAAATAATAATTAAAGTGTACGGAAATTACCGGTTTTGTGCCAGTTGTCACAATTTTGATATGTTTAACAATGCGGCAGTGAAAGAGCTACAAAAGAAAGTGGGTAAATTAGAGAAAGAAAAAGAAAAAGCTGTAGCTGAGCGTGATTTGTTAAAGAAGCAGGTTGAGGAGTTAACAAAAGTTAACGAAGAAATCAAGACTGTCATGATA
Source organism: Helianthus tuberosus (assembly GCA_030545235.1). Lineage (NCBI taxonomy): Eukaryota > Viridiplantae > Streptophyta > Magnoliopsida > Asterales > Asteraceae > Helianthus > Helianthus tuberosus. The sequence continues at coordinate 103,664,256 of CM060431.1, read as the reverse complement.
AAGTAACAAGAAAAGTTAAAGAAAATGAAAGACGGTGTTCATGACAATTCACAACTGTTTGAGATTCTTTCAGCAGAAAATGTTGAAATGCGTGAGAAAATGAAGAATCTGCATGAGATAAATCAAACTCTAAATCAGCTATTAAGCGAAATCAATAAAGCATCGTCAAATGAAATGAAAGCGATGAAGCTTGAAATGGAGGCAATGAAAGCTGACAAAGTGGTGAAGGATGAACAGCTCAATATGTTATACACTGTGCTGGAAAGTCATCTGAACATTGATGTTCATGCTACTTTCAACAACATTGAAGTCAAAAGAGCTGAGGATCGTAGAGTTGAAAGAGAAAGACGACTGGCTGAAGAAGCAACACAAAAGAAGAAAAGTGTTATAGAAGAGGCTCAAGAAGCAGGTGGTTCTTCTAGCCAAGTTGATGTAGAAATGGTTGATGCTGAAGCAAATCCTATGGGATTCGTAATTGTTGGTGAGTCTTCTACTCTATCTTTCAATCTCAATGATATAGTTTTCCGAGTGCATGTTATTCAAAAGAAAAAGAAGGCGAAAGAGGTGTTACTATTAAAATGGAAAGAAGAAGAAGAGCTTGTAGTAGAAGAAGTAGTAGTAGTAGAAGAAGAAGAAGAAGAAGAAGAAGAGGATGAGAAATTAGATGATATTCTTGATGCTTTCGAGAACTACGATCCATCATGGGATAAATTCATAGACGAAGATGAAGACAAAGACCAAGGATCTTCTAGTTTACTCATTGTGAATCCTGCAGTTCAAGAAAGGATTGATGATCCCATGAACGACGAGATAAATGAACAGGATGATGATCAACAACAAGAGTCTTCTTCATCCGGGAAACAACATACAGACCATGTATTCCTCACACAACCAACTGTCATTTATTTACATGCTCAGTATGAGGGGGAGCTTGAGGTACCAAGGTCTAGGGTAGAAATGTTAGAGGAGTTGAGATTAGATGATGGGAAATTCAAGTTTGATATAGAGGATGAAATTCCTGCGTCTCCAGAGAAAGAATATAAGTTTGTATATGCCCAAGAAGCTGACAAATATAATGATGTGATTATTGAAGATGCGTCTGATTCATCTGATGAAGAAACAGATTTTCATTACTCTGGTATTGATGAGACGTTTCCTTCATTGGCTGAAATGTTCAAAGACCAAAACGAAGATGAAATCAGAAGAAAGATTGTTGAAAAGATTACAACTGAAGGTGTGCCAAAGACCATTCCAAGAGAAAATCTTGCAGAGGAGAGAAAGAAATGGTTTAAAGTAATGCCAAAGGAAAGAAAGTACATAAGGCCGCTTTAGTACTTTACACATGATAAAGATATTTCATGGGGAGACATTCTTTCGTGGGGCTATCTAGAAGACTTGTAGGTTTATGCCATTAGACGGGAGCAGGGTGTACAGTATTTCGAATTCTTGTCAGATATCAAGACCCTCCCGTGGGGGGACGTTGATGAGTTGGTGCAACTAAAGAACATCAAGCAGTATTATTATGGTTTGGAGGTGAAGCAACACGATCAACATCTGTGGGATTATGTGAAACAGCAAGCTAAGCTAGATATCCTGATTGGCAGCCTCAATTCCCTAAGCAGATTGTTACAATGTTGGAGAATGGTGAGAAGGATATTACTTTGGATGTGAAGCCGCCGAGATATTTAAAGAACATGCCACTTCGAGCCATGGAACAAGATTTTTATGAAGACTTCGAAGGTTGGCTATGTAATGAAACCACAGCAGAAGCGGTAATATCCTTATTTGATAAGTCAAAGGGTGAATCGAGAAGGATTTGTGTGCTAGACCCGATGTGGCTAGTTAATTGCTCAAAGAAAGACATTGATTGCTTGTTTTATAACAAGATTGTGTACGAAAAGCGAGACAAAGTGCAGGCAATGCAATATCAGAAGATTGTAGACGTGTGCTTTGCGAAAGACATCAACTCCGGCAGGTATTGGAAGTCTAAATGGAGAGACTTGGAGATTGATGAATTTCTAAAGAAGTACAAGCATGAACAGAGATTCAAGGCAATATCTGAGAAAGCAGCAAAGCTTGGGAAGTTTAAGCTGATGAGACCACCGCCAACGGATCAAACGCCGATCGAAAAAGAAGAGAACAAGATTCCCAAGTGGGATAGAAAGCGTGATGGTGATCCAGTGTACAGGAAATGGTGGATTAAAGAAGGAAGGATTCTGAGGAGAAAAATGTTAGAAAAAAAGCCGAACAGAGGAGACAGAGGGCCAAGGAACGAAGACGTAAGAGAAAGGACTGAAGACTATGCTAGAAGGAACTACAGCTACATCCAAGGGGGAGTCTGTTAGTTCATATGTCTGAAGCTTCCGTCAGCATTGAGTCTTATTTTGTATTGTATATGTCTTTTGTGTACTTGTATGTAAATGTATGTATGTGTGTAGAACGACAGCTCCGGGAATGGCGTTGAACTGTAAAAGTGAAGTCCGATGGATGGCATGTGTCACCCGATCGGATGGCCATCCGTTCGGATTGCCACCCGATCGGACTGCCACCCGATCGGATAGCACTTAATCACTTCCCTGAGTTTGCCTATAAATACCCGGCTTGGGTATGTCATTCAGAACTTTTGCTCATTCTGTAAGGAGACTCTATCAAGTCTGATTCTCTACCGGTTCTTGTGTACTTTCACATCATTCTAATAGAAAGATCAGACGGATTTAATCGTTGAATACGTTGTTGTGATTCTGTGACTTGATCCATGGATTCCGTGTGACAACCGTCACTTTTCCGTACATTTCGTACACTAATTGAATAGTAATATGTGCTTAAATAATTATGCATGATCTAGTTTACGAGACAAATGAATTTTTGATTACTGTTATATACATACACTGGCATTTCATGATACAAGACTTTATTCGTTGCTACATGCAACACGAGATACTTCAAATGATACACATAACAGAATTGGCACCAATACCAGACAAACAGAAAAATGCTGACGAAGTTCAGTACATAGACATACAGTATTTTGAGGCCCAGTATGAGCCAGAGATGACGTATTACACAAGTATAGTGTGTAGGAAAGTAAGGACCACAAAACTGCGTGCCTAAGTGATAGACAAAATGCCGGAAAGTGCCTAAAACCCGCATAAAGTGCAGAATTCTGCACAAATCAGCAAAACTTCAGCATTTAACAAGATTATTACATGCAAAAATATGGCAGAATGGTCCTGTATGCTTTCCTAAGTGTCGGGAATTAAAAGTGTCACAAAAGGGTACTTAATGAACACTAAACGGAATCACTTGACACTTTAACGAACTAGTATCTAACCGAACAACCGGACATTATCCGGAACACCAAAATATTATTAGAAGCATTATTGTTATTTTTCTGAACTAGTTATGGTTCCCGAACACTTAAACAGTCTATATAATGCAAGAAACACTTGAAACACTAAACTTTATAATTAACCATCCACTAGCTACCTACATATACCAACAAATTACACTTAACCCCCTCCCCCATGTAAGTAATCGGCCCATGGGGCCCCACCCCTCAAAGATTTCATAATCTCCACTCAATCTTCCTAAATCTTACACTTGATATTACTTAGATTATGATTAGATTTTGGTTGTACTTGAGGGAACATGGAGACCAATGGGTAATACTCAAATTGTGTTTATAAGAAGAACTAAGCATCACCTTCATCACAACTTCACTCTCTTCTTCTCTCCCTCCCTATCTTTGGCCGAAACCCAAGCACCACCACCACCATTTTTTCGATCAAACTTCATCCATTTCAAGGTTATCCAAGGGTGTAAGAAGGTCACTAACGAAGCTTGGAGCTTGCGGATCATCAAGGACCTCACCCGTTTGCTTTTATCCACTCAATCTTCATCATAGTTCTTCCCTAGCTTGAAGCTAGTAGTAAGACCCTTTTTCACTATTGTTACTTCATATTTTTAGTGGATAAAAGATATAGTATGTTGATTTATACAAGAACACTAAAGAACATACATATGAATCTTGAACATAAAGCTTATCTTATGATGAAATAATGATGAAATGGTGTTATTTAGTATATGTATGGTGATTGCTTGTTGATTTCTTGAGATGATGATGTTAATCATCACATGGAACTTGCTAGATGGTGATTAAACACATAATCTAGCAAGTGGAAGGATGATTATGTAACAATATAAGATGATCATCCTCTTGATTAAACATGAACTTGAAAATAAAGAGATTTCTTGAATAGTAATATGGTTTAGTGAATTATTGTTGATTGTCTGAATGGTTTCAAAAAGAAAATGATATGCTAAATAGCATGGACACCTCCATTTACAAAGGAAACTATGGCGAAATTTTCCAACACTTAGAAATTATTTTCTAAACAAGTGTTACAAGTATATTTATAACCTTGTTTTTCCAATATAAACTTCGCCATAGGTTTTGTTACAAAATACAAAGTATCGGAGGTTGGTTTTTCTAAATAAAAATGGATAAATATATATTCAGAATATATATGTTATACTAAAGACACTTGTGTGCATAAGTGTAAACTTTGTGTATAGTTATATTATTTTTGGATTTAAAATAATATAACTTACAAATACCAAGAACTTACAAATCCAAAATAATACCAAAAATCACAAGGAATAAAGTATATAAGTTACACACTTAATTATTGGCAAACCGAACAAGAACGTAACTTATAAAATATTCCGGAAAATACTCTTACAAATATATTGTTGGCAAATATTGTTTTGGATGTAAGAAACGAAAATATGATTTTTGAAAATATTACAAGAGTAATATCGTATTTTCGACCAAGAGAAAATATATGATTTTTGAGAAAGACATATATTTTCTTGACGATACATTATTTTGGACAAAACAAGTCTACATATATTTTCTAAGTGAAAATATATTATTTTGGAAACTACAACTACAAGAATACGAGAATACATGTACGAAATACTCCCATCCTTGGGAAGGAAACACGAAAACAAATACTTGAAAAGTATTATAACTCTGGATGATGTAAAGACATAAAGAAAACGTAACTCAAAACATGAATACTAAGGCAAGGCACGGCCCGCTCGTCTAATAGACCCTAGCACATTGTAGGTAGTTGTATTTGCTGACGAGATTTGAGTTACGAGTACTGAAGACGCAAAACGGTGAGTTCATGCTCCCCCTTTTCTTTAACTGTTTTTGGTTTTATAACTCTCGGGGGTGAAATACATGTTACGAATACTTAAATGGTATGAAATGTCACACCCCTTTCTGCGGCGGAAGCACGAGGTGTGATCATGAAAGGTTCTCATTGCATACGAAAGGTAAACATACTACATGCTCATGAAAATAACTTCAAATACCATAGTTTGAAAACATAAGTTAGCGTTTACATCGCGAGTTAACATAAAACATTGTCTTAAAAGGGTTTACAACTTTATTTAAAGATAACATAGGCGACATCCACGAGCATGGGTAAGACCGCGCGCACATCCACTTCTAGTTACCTGAAATACATGTGAGTTTTGGAAAAAACGTCAACATAATGTTGGTGTGAATTCATGCAGTTTTCGTTTTTAACGCTTGTATACTTTGTATAAAAATCATGGTATGTATATGTTAAATCACGTAATCAAGTATAAATCAAGTATTTCCATATGTATCAAGTGTTAATGGGTTGCAAAGCCATTAACATGTGACACGACATAGGAAGTCACCAAACCATAGGCATTTTTCTATAGTCGATTCACGACTGAGACACAAAAACACTACTTGGTTCTAGTTGTCACCAAGAGTGGGGCTGCCCTGAACCCATTAGATCTAACCTTTTGTTCTGCGGTCTAAGTATGTACACGATTAATGGTGCTTATGTTACCCTATTCGTGACACGATTTCTCGTATCAATTCTTGGCACTAGTTGTCGCCAAGGGCACTTCTCGTTTTAGTACATATCATACCATTTTGTAAATATTGGAGTATTTGTAACATGTATTTCACCCCCGAAGTTATAAAATTGAAAACAGTTAAGAGAAAAGGGGGAGCATGAACTCACAACTTTGCGTTCCTGTGCGTCGTAAACTTCACCGGATTTGCTTAATTAACGTCGTAACCTATACGCGTTTTCTTAACGTTAGTCACTAGACTTGCGTCGCACAAGTACAGTCACTCTCTTTTGTGTATATACTCTTGTGTTAAAAATATTCTATATTTTTAACTACATATCTTACTTATATTATTTTCTCTAAAATTAATATAAGTATCTCGTGTTTTGCACTTTGCACCCGAATTATGTATCTTGTATGTTGTATGTGTATTTTTTATATTTATACTCCTCATGAGTATTTAGTGTATTTTTAAGTCTTAATACACTAGCACGTATAACACATACTATATACACTTAACACACAAGTTGGTGATCAAATAATATATATTTTTCTCTCAAAAATATATACTTACTATCCATTTTTATTTTTGAAGAAATCCTCATTTCTAATCACCAAAAATTAGGGAAACCTTGGTAATACTCTTAAATACATTTTTAGGGAATAAGTTTCTCAAAAACTTATATTTTTCTAAGTGTCAAAATTTATAAAAATTTTGACAGAGTTTCCCCTAAAAATGGAGGTTTCCCATGTTTTCAAAACATGTGTTTATTTTCTTTTAAATCGTCAACAATTTCCCCATTCAACAATAAACAATATGCAACTAGTTAAAATAGATATAATCGCAGAAATACATGAACTTGTGGTTTTTCCAAAATAGGTAGTATCCTTCCATTATTTTTAGTGGATCTTTGTATAGATCAACTTCGTTTCTTGAAAGTCTCGTTTTTAAAGAAGTTACATCTTTACAACTTCCTGTAAATATTTACAAAAATAGTTATTTTGTCGAAACTTTGTGTTACACAAGTGTTTACACACTCGTGTGTTTGCTAGAATCATTCTTTTTCATGTAAGATTCGGCTTTAGAAAATATGATTTCTTGGACACTTGGTCCTTTGAAAGTACCGCTTGTAGATCCGTAGATCTACTAGTTTTGAACACCATTTCATAAGTAAAATCGATTTTACACAAGTTCAAGTTTGATGTGTGGTAGAGTTTCATCACCTAACCCTTGTTACACTTAAACAAGCTTTATGTCATAATCCATGATCATGACCATTCCGGGTTAAACGATGATCCGAGCTACCACAACATAGATCGGGCCTAAATAACCACACAATTCAAATACTACAAGATTTACACAACATTCAAGCTTTTAACCACCATTACTAGCATTTTTAGTAGACTTTTATGTATCAACTTGTATGTTTACGAGTTTTAGCCGTTACATAACATTTTAACCACTTCAAAATAGTTCGAGAGCGTGATTCAAGCAACTTACTACTAGCTCGAGGCTAGGGAAGAATCTAGACGCAAAATGAGTGGATAAAAGCAATAGAGTGAGGTCCTTCGCCTTCCGATTGCACCAAGCTTCCTTGTAGGTGATCCTTAACACTTGTGTAAGCTTGGAATGGCAAGATCAAAACTCGAAAAATTGATGGATGGATAGGGGAGTTCGGCCGAGAGCTTATTGAGAGGGAGAGAGAGGTGTGAAGTTGAGTTTGTGATGAAATGAATATGATGGACTTAAGCTTATACTTATAGACAAAGTCTTTCTAATTATCCAAAGGATTTGGTGTCTAGATGATATTAGACATACAAGATTATTTTAATCAAATATAGGACAAGGGTGTCCCCCTAGGGGACGAACTCGGTTAGGGGGGGGGGGGGGTCTTATGGTTCATTTACAACTAATAGTTAGGACCTAGTTATGTTAAGTTGGAGGTTAGTCCGGTTACTAGTGTGTTGAGCATTACAGCGGGTGTTAGGGTATTCAGGGACCCTAACTGGCTCAGAAAGAGATAAACAATGTTAATGACAATATTTTTATGTTCCGGGTAAAGTCCGGTTGTTCGGTTACATACCGATTCGTTAAAGTGCTAAATTGCACCTTTTAGTGTTTAATAAGTATCTTTTTATAACAATATCGATTCCCAACACTTAGGGAAATGTTCTGGATAATAAAACGACATTTCTGCAAAATATTCATATGTCTAAATGCTGAATTATTGCTGAATTATATAAATTCTGCACTTAAAGTGCGTTTCGGGTGCTTTTTAGTGCTTAATTTTGCTTTCGCATTGCATATATATTAAACCCTTGTATTTACTCTTGGGTTTTAATGCATTCTTGTTGTCGGGCCTACACCTAGGCTCCAATTTTATTGTCTGACTGCTTTCTGCAGTTCTGTTGACACAGTGTGTCTTACCGGTGAGTTTACTAGTATTTTTGACGCAACGCTCTTTTTTATGCATAAAGCAATATTTTGTAGTATACAACGTGCATGAATTCACTTGTTTAGTATGTAATCAGACATGGCTGACAATTAAGCACATAATTGCAGTCATTAAGCAATAATTAAAGTGTACGGAAATTACCGGTTTGGTGCCAGTTGTCACAGTCTCCCCCCGTTAAAAGAATTTCGTCCCGAAATTCAGGCTGAACTAACTCTCGCTGGAGTCTTCTTGAATAGGTGGGGATACTTTTCTTTGAACTGGTCTTCACGTTCCCATGTGTACTCGGGTCCGTGCTTAGAGCTCCAACGTACTTTGACAAGTTTTACGCTGCTCCTCCTGGTCTTGTTGACTTTCCAGTCGGTAACCTCAACGGGTTGTTCTGTAAATCGGAGGGCTTCATCAATATGCACTTCATCCATCGGGATGATCACATTTTCTTGTGTTGGACTCTTCTTCAGGTTGGATACATGAAACGTATCATGTACTCCATTAAGTTCTTCCAGTAACTCCAACTTGTATGCCACGGTACCAATTCTCTTCAATATTCTGAATGGTCCGATATATCTTGGATTCAGCTTTCCACGCTTTCCAAATCTGACTACGCCCTTCCATGGTGAGACTTTTAACAACACTTTGTCTCCCACCTTGAATTCTACTGATTTCCTTTTCGGATCGGCGTAGCTCTTTTGTCGATCTCGAGCCGCCTTAATGCGCTCTCGGATCTGCGCAATCTTGTCGGTTGTCTCTTGTACAAGTTCAGGACCAACCATACGTTTATCTCCGGCATCTGCCCAACATAAGGGCGATCGGCATTGCGGCCATACAGAGCTTCGAACGGCGCAGCTTTTATGCTCGTATGATAACTATTATTGTAGGAAAACTCAACTAAAGTTAGATGAGTATCCCAGCTGCCGCCTAGATCCATGACACATGCGCGAAGCATATCTTCTAACGTTTGTATAGTCCGTTCGCTCTGGCCGTCAGTTTGTGGATGGAATGCCGTGCTTAGATCTAACTGAGATCCAAAGGCTTCCTGAAATGATTGCCAGATTCTTGAGACAAAGCGTCCATCTCTGTCTGAAATAATTGAGATTGGCACTCCATGTCGTGCCACAATTTCCCTTAAGTATATTTCAGCAAGCTTTCCAGTGCTGTCTTTTTCTCGGATCGGTAGGAAGTGCGCAGACTTCGTTAATCGATCAACTACTACCCATATCATATCGTGCCCTCTCGGGGTCCTGGGTAATTTCGTTAAGAAGTCCATCGAGATTTGTTCCCACTTCCACACGGGAATCTCTGGTTGTTGTAGTAGGCCGGACGGTTTCTGATATTCTGCCTTAACCTTAGCACAGGTTAGGCATTTTCCAACATAGACAGCAACGTCGCTCTTGAGTCTCGGCCACCAATAGTATTCTTTCAAATCTTGATACATTTTATCTGATCCTGGATGGATCGAGTATCTCGATTTATGCGCTTCATTAAGGATGACTTCTCGTATGCCACCATAGAGTGGAACCCAAATACGCTTCTTGAAGTATAAGGCTCCCTCTTCGTTTGGCACCATGTATTTCAGCATACCCCTTAGGTATTCAGCTTTACGGTTCTCTCCTTTAAGAGCTTCTTGTTGTGCATCACGAATGCGTGCAGTGAGGTTCGTTTGAATCGTCATTTCCAATGCTCGAACCCTTAGGGTCTTAACCCTTTCTTTTCGGCTCAACGCGTCCGCTACAACGTTTGCCTTTCCAGGATGGTACTTAATCTCACAGTCATAATCGTTCAGCAGCTCAACCCAACGTCACTGGCGCATATTCAATTCCTTCTGATCAAATATGTGTTGTAAGCTTTTGTGATCTGTTAAGATTGTACATCGAGTACCATATAAATAATGTCGCCAAATCTTCAAGGCGAATACCACTGCACCCAGCTCCAGGTCGTGAGTGGTATAATTTCTCTCGTGAACCTTCAGTTGTCTTGAAGCATAAGCGATGACTTTTTGGCGTTGCATGAGCACGCAACCCAAGCCTTGTCGTGAGGCGTCGCAGTATACCACGAAGTCTTCAGTGCCTTCGGGTAACGATAGTATCGGTGCATCGCAGAGCTTGTTCTTAAGTAGCTGGAAGGCTTCTTCTTGTTTGTGACCCCAATCGTATTTCCTGTCTTTCTGTGTAAGGGTCGTTAGCGGTTGAGCTATCTTTGAGAAATTCTCGATGAATCGTCGGTAATAGCCCGCTAAGCCCAAAAACTGTTGAACTTCAGTTGGGGTCTTGGGAGCTTCCCAATTCTTTATTGCTTCTATCTTGGACGGGTCTACATGAATGCCCTTCTCATTCACAACGTGACTAAGAAATTGTACTTCGCGAATCCAGAATTCCCATTTCGAGAACTTTGCATAAAGTTTCTCTTTCTTCAGTAGTTCCAAGATGGTTCTGAGATGTTGCTCATGCTCTTCTTTCGTTCGCGAGTAAATCAGGATATCATCGATAAATACAATCACGAATTTATCGAGATATGGTTTGCATACGCGGTTCATTAGATCCATAAAGACCGCTGGTGCATTCGTCAGCCCAAACGGCATCACAAGAAATTCGTAGTGCCCATAGCGTGTTCTGAATGCAGTCTTTGGCACGCTTTCATCTTGGATTCTCAGCTGATGGTATCCAGATCGAAGGTCGATCTTGGAATAGTAGCTTGATCCTTGCAGTTGATCAAACAAGTCATCAATCCTCGGTAGCGGATACCGATTCTTGATTGTGAGCTTGTTCAGTTCCCTGTAATCGATACACATCCGCAGTGATCCATCCTTCTTCTTCACGAATAATACTGGAGCTCCCCAGGGTGAGAAGCTTGGCCTTATGAATCCTTTATCCAACAACTCCTGAAGCTGTGTAGATAATTCTTGCATTTCGGATGGCGCAAGTCGATATGGAGCCTTGGCTACAGGAGCGGCTCCTGGAACCAAGTCTATGTGGAATTCGACTTGTCGTTGCGGAGGTAGTCCTGGCAGATCTTCAGGGAACACATCAGGAAATTCCTTCACCACAGGAATGTCTTCGAGTTTTTGCTCCACAGCCTTCTTATCTACAACGTGTGCTAGGAAAGCAACACATCCTTTCCTTAAGCACTTCTGTGCCTTCATACAACTGATGATTCGTAGAGGCGCGTTTCGTCTTTCTCCATGTACTATGAGAGTTTCATCATTCGCCAGAGGGATGCGAATGATTTTCTCATGACAAATGACTTCAGCTTTGTTCTTGGACAACCAGTCCATTCCGACCACTACATCGAAGCTACCTAATTGAATAGGTAAGAGGTCGATGCTAAATCTTCGTTCACCAAGTTCTAGCGTGCAGCCTCTAACAACTTCGCCCGATTCAACAAGTTTACCATTGGCTAGTTCTATGGAATAAGGAATTTCTAATCTACTAGATTCTATTCCAAGTATGCGTTTAAATTCCACAGACATGAAGCTATAATCGGCGCCAGTGTCGAATAATATGGATGCAAAGTGATTGTTAATGAGGAACGTACAATTGACCACATTAGGGTCCTCGCGTGCGTCTCTTGCTCCAATCACAAATGCTCGAGCCTGAGCCTTGTTTCCTTCTGGGCAATCCTTCATGAAATGATCTTCGCTCCCACATCTAAAGCATCCTTGGTTTCGCCCATTCCCGTTACCAGCACCATTTCCATTTCCACCATTGTTCCTATCATCAGCCCCATTACGATTTCCATTCCCGTTCCTCTTACTCCAGCAGTCTTCAGTGCGGTGACCCAACTTTCCACACTTGTCACACTTTGAGATGCGACAAGCTCCCTCGTGATGGCGTTTACACCGATGGCATTTGGGCAAGGTGCCCAGGTATCCCCTTGCTGGAGCGTCGTTCATGGCTGCAAGAGATTTCGCCTCCTGAGGCGGGTTGGGGTCACGCTTCTTGTTGGAACTCTTGCTGTTACGAATTGCCTGATTCAGGTTTGCATGTTTCCTTTTCTTGTCCCCAGATGACTCAGCATGTGTTTCAGACTTTTCTATTGGGTTCAGGGATAGCTTCTTCATGCGAACACAATCTTCAATAAGGCTGACAGCCAGAGTTACAGCCTCGGTGATTGTTTGTGGTTTGGCCGACGTCACCATGCCACGAAACTCTGAGGCCAGTCCCCAAATGTAGCGTTCAACACGCTTAAATTCCGGAGTCACCATGTAGGGTAGCACTCTTGACAGATCGTGGAACCTTCGAGTGTAACCATTGATGTCAGCACCTTCCATAGTCAAGTGCCAGAACTCCGTTTCCAGCCTTTGGAGTTCCGCACGAGAGCAGTACTTCTCTCTCATTCTTCCCTTCAGTTCCTCCCAAGTTAGGCCATAAGCGGCATCATCACCCAAAGTTTGGGCTTGCAGGTTCCACCAAGTCAGAGCTTCATCGACAAACAACCCAGTAGCAAAGGTGACTTGTTGATCCGCGGTACACTTGCTCATGCGGATAGTAGCTTCAGTCTTCTCCGTCCAGCGCACAAATGCTACTGCACCTCCTGTGCCATCATAGTTCATCGGCTTGCAGTCGAGGAACTGCTTGAAAGTGCAGCCTGGAATTGATTCAACCAATTCACATGTGAGCAATCGAAGAAATAATGAAACAAAGACCGTTCATAAATTTCCTCATGCTTAGCACAGTGTCTTAAGGTTACCTTGAGCTGCATTGCCTCCAGACGAATCTCCATTCCCATTACGCCTAGCGTTGCTTGGTCCACCACTGTCTTGAGTTCGGTTCGCCTCGTACTGGGCGATAGCAGCGGAGATCCTTTCCTCCAGTAGAGCGTTCAGCTCCTCAACAGTTCTTGGCAGTAGGGGAGGAGGAGGTTGGTCGTCATTGCGAGCATTCACAGTTTTCCTGGGTGCCATGTTCTGACAGAACATAACCCAACAGGATCAGACATTTGTTTGATATCGTCATACTAGACAGTAGTAGTATATATATTCACAGGTATATACCACATAAGTGACATCAAACAATTATTACTCTAGCAGAGTACTTAGTAGGCTTGCACCGAGGGAATCTATACGTGACAAGACTTGCTGTGGTTTCTGTGCACTGAATTCCATAATTATGTATGCATCCATAATTACGTAACTCCTTGCACAGTCCGCACAGTTCGTTTCATCCTCGTATCTCTTCCTTCAGATAGGCCATTGCTTTTAGGTAGAGTCACGTATACTTGTGACATTCTACTTCTAGTACATGCTAATTATCACACATAATTGCAAGTAATTTCTCAATTAAAGACAAGTGCTACTCATGTGCACCCTAAGTCTCGTAGTGTCTTTTCTAGACACTTGTAGACAGTTTCAGGTAGTGGATGTCGCGGGACGTTTTATGCAATGAAAACTCTTTGAAAATTGTTTTCGTGAATGGATCCTAGAGATTGTAGACTAGACTCGAGAAGGAATCCTGGTTCACTACAATCGCAGCTCTGATACCAATCTGTCACACCCCTTTCTGCGGCGGAAGCACGAGGTGTGATCATGAAAGGTTCTCATTGCATACGAAAGGTAAACATACTACATGCTCATGAAAATAACTTCAAATACCATAGTTTGAAAACATAAGTTAGCGTTTACATCGCGAGTTAACATAAAACATTGTCTTAAAAGGGTTTACAACTTTATTTAAAGATAACATAGGCGACATCCACGAGCATGGGTAAGACCGCGCGCACATCCACTTCTAGTTACCTGAAATACATGTGAGTTTTGGAAAAAACGTCAACATAATGTTGGTGTGAATTCATGCAGTTTTCGTTTTTAACGCTTGTATACTTTGTATAAAAATCATGGTATGTATATGTTAAATCACGTAATCAAGTATAAATCAAGTATTTCCATATGTATCAAGTGTTAATGGGTTGCAAAGCCATTAACATGTGACACGACATAGGAAGTCACCAAACCATAGGCATTTTTCTATAGTCGATTCACGACTGAGACACAAAAACACTACTTGGTTCTAGTTGTCACCAAGAGTGGGGCTGCCCTGAACCCATTAGATCTAACCTTTTGTTCTGCGGTCTAAGTATGTACACGATTAATGGTGCTTATGTTACCCTATTCGTGACACGATTTCTCGTATCAATTCTTGGCACTAGTTGTCGCCAAGGGCACTTCTCGTTTTAGTACATATCATACCATTTTGTAAATATTGGAGTATTTGTAACATGTATTTCACCCCCGAAGTTATAAAACTGAAAACAGTTAAGAGAAAAGGGGGAGCATGAACTCACAACTTTGCGTTCCTGTGCGTCGTAAACTTCACCGGATTTGCTTAATTAACGTCGTAACCTATACGCGTTTTCTTAACGTTAGTCACTAGACTTGCGTCGCACAAGTACAGTCACTCTCTTTTTGTATATACTCTTGTGTTAAAAATATTCTATATTTTTAACTACATATCTTACTTATATTATTTTCTCTAAAATTAATATAAGTATCTCGTGTTTTGCACTTTGCACCCGAATTATGTATCTTGTATGTTGTATGTGTATTTTTTATATTTATACTCCTCATGAGTATTTAGTGTATTTTTGAGTCTTAATACACTAGCACGTATAACACATACTATATACACTTAACACACAAGTTGGTGATCAAATAATATATATTTTTCTCTCAAAAATATATACTTACTATCCATTTTTATTTTTGAAGAAATCCTCATTTCTAATCACCAAAAATTAGGGAAACCTTGGTAATACTCTTAAATACATTTTTAGGGAATAAGTTTCTCAAAAACTTATATTTTTCTAAGTGTCAAAATTTATAAAAATTTTGACAGAGTTTCCCCTAAAAATGGAGGTTTCCCATGTTTTCAAAACATGTGTTTATTTTCTTTTAAATCGTCAACAATTTCCTCATTCAACAATAAACAATATGCAACTAGTTAAAATAGATATAATCGCAGAAATACATGAACTTGTGGTTTTTCCAAAATAGGTAGTATCCTTCCTTCCATTATTTTTAGTGGATCTTTGTATAGATCAACTTCGTTTCTTGAAAGTCTCGTTTTTATAGAAGTTACATCTTTACAACTTCCTGTCAATATTTACAAAAATAGTTATTTTGTCGAAACTTTGTGTTACACAAGTGTTTACACACTCGTGTGTTTGCTAGAATCATTCTTTTTCATGTAAGATTCGGCTTTAGAAAATATGATTTCTTGGACACTTGGTCCTTTGAAAGTACCGCTTGTAGATCCGTAGATCTACTAGTTTTGAACACCATTTCATAAGTAAAATCGATTTTACACAAGTTCAAGTTTGATGTGTGGTAGAGTTTCATCACCTAACCCTTGTTACACTTAAACAAGCTTTATGTCATAATCCATGATCATGACCATTCCGGGTTAAACGATGATCCGAGCTACCACAACATAGATCGGGCCTAAATAACCACACAATTCAAATACTACAAGATTTACACAACATTCAAGCTTTTAACCACCATTACTAGCATTTTTAGTAGACTTTTATGTATCAACTTGTATGTTTACGAGTTTTAGCCGTTACATAACATTTTAACCACTTCAAAATAGTTCGAGAGCGTGATTCAAGCAACTTACTACTAGCTCGAGGCTAGGGAAGAATCTAGACGCAAAATGAGTGGATAAAAGCAATAGAGTGAGGTCCTTCGCCTTCCGATTGCACCAAGCTTCCTTGTAGGTGATCCTTAACACTTGTGTAAGCTTGGAATGGCAAGATCAAAACTTGAAAAATTGATGGATGGATAGGGGAGTTCGGCCGAGAGCTTATTGAGAGGGAGAGAGAGGTGTGAAGTTGAGTTTGTGATGAAATGAATATGATGGACTTAAGCTTATACTTATAGACAAAGTGTTTCTAATTATCCAAAGGATTTGGTGTCTAGATGATATTAGACATACAAGATTATTTTAATCAAATATAGGACAAGGGTGTCCCCCTAGGGGACGAACTCGGTTAGGGGGGGGGGGGGGTCTTATGGTTCATTTACAACTAATAGTTAGGACCTAGTTATGTTAAGTTGGAGGTTAGTCCGGTTACTAGTGTGTTGAGCATTACAGCGGGTGTTAGGGTATTCAGGGACCCTAACTGGCTCAGAAAGAGATAAACAATGTTAATGACAATATTTTTATGTTCCGGGTAAAGTCCGGTTGTTCGGTTACATACCGATTCGTTAAAGTGCTAAATTGCACCTTTTAGTGTTTAATAAGTATCTTTTTATAACACTATCGATTCCCAACACTTAGGGAAATGTTCTGGATAATAAAACGACATTTCTGCAAAATATTCATATGTCTAAATGCTGAATTATTGCTGAATTATATAAATTCTGCACTTAAAGTGCGTTTCGGGTGCTTTTTAGTGCTTAATTTTGCTTTCGCATTGCATATATATTAAACCCTTGTATGTACTCTTGGGTTTTAATGCATTCTTGTTGTCGGGCCTACACCTAGGCTCCAATTTTATTGTCTGACTGCTTTCTGCAGTTCTGTTGACACAGTGTGTCTTACCGGTGAGTTTACTAGTATTTTTGACGCAACGCTCTCGTTTATGCATAAAGCAATATTTTGTAGTATACAACGTGCATGAATTCACTTGTTTAGTATGTAATCAGACATGGCTTAAGCACATAATTGCAGTCATTAAGCAATAATTAAAGTGTACGGAAATTACCGGTTTGGTGCCAGTTGTCACATGAAATGCCTATGAAATACTAGATCATGTGAGCATAGACTAGATATTGAAATGCCATTAAAACATTCATTAAATACTAAATTAGGGACGAGGGTTAGATCTAACGGGTACGGCCGAACCCCACTCATGGTCAAAACTAGTACCTAGTAGTGCTTCGGAGTCCCAGTCGAGGGAAATCGACACAGTCGAGGGTAATCGACACAGTCAAGGGAAATTGACACAGTCAAGGTAAATTGACGCAGTCGAGGTTAATCGACACAGTCGAGGAAAATCGACAAGGGTATAAGCCATTACGAGTGCTCCCCATGTCCTCAAGGAGTCATAACAAGTACTCCCCATGTCCTCAAGGAGTCATAACAATACTCCCCATGTCCTCAAGGAGTCATAACAAGTACTCCCTATGTCCTCACATGCCTTAAAGTCCTTGTACAAACATTCATTTAGTATGTTCATACACGTTTTTCATACATGTTTACAAAAGAGTCTCTCAAAGATTTACAAGAATTACAGTACACAAACAAGACGCATGAACTCGCTCAACTTTTGTTGATGTTTTCCAAAATTACATGTATTTCAGGTGACAGGATGGATCTTGGATGCGGGTGTCGTAACTAGAAGTAGACTTCAAGTTTAGATGTCATCCACTTTTGTTGAATTGTAACCTAGACGAAGGTTGTGTTTTAAAACTTAAATAACAAGTGTTTGTAATACTCAAATTTCATGAATGGATGAACATCGTTTTGATCAGGTAGTTGTTTATTACGATTGAATGCAATGATATTAAACCAGTCACACATCATACGCTTCCGCAAAAGATAGGGTGTGACAGTTTGGTATCAGAGCTTCGATTGTAGTGAACTAGGATTCCTTCTCGAGTCTAGACTACAGTCACTAGAGTTCTCTCACGAAAACATTTTACAAAAATGTTTTCATTGCATTCACGTAAGCGTCAAGATCCACGAGTCAAACACTTTTCAAAAAGAGACAAGGCAAGGACATTAGTAGGGAATACCCTCAAGATAAGGTGCCAATTAAGGCATAGTCTACACGAGTTAGACTTGCCAAAGATAAAATACACTCTTGGTGAAAACTAGTACCAAGTAGTGTTTCTGTCGTAAATCGACAACTAGAAAAATGACCCCCCAAAAACGAGAGTTATACGTGATATGATGCATCGAAATGCCTGTTTATGCTAAGTAACATATTTGTTTATCGATACATACATACGAATAAGTGTACGGAATAAATATTGACGTGAATACATACAAATAAGTGTACGGAATGATTATTGACGTGAATAAGATACTTTCAACTCCGACTCCTATTACTGTACGTAACTCGCACGATGGAGCTATCGACCTCGCGTTCATTGCAAAGCTCATGGCTAGAGTGATTACTAAACAAGATTCTAAGCTTGCTTCCGTAGGAGATGGCTGCTCTTCCCTCTCGATCGTGAAGGTGCCTGACTACGGTGATGATGACGAGGCAGAGGCGGTAACCTTGAACGAATTCTTAATCAACGGGACGAGATCCCTGCGGCTTATGTGAAGCAAGATTGACGACATACTTGACCAGAAAAGGAAGATGAAGTATTCATCTTGAAGTTGCCCCTCCAACTACTAGGAATTCTCTTTATTCCTATTTCATTTAATCATCGTGCCTATTCGCGCATAACGATAACGAGTGTTAGCGCGTGGACCACCGCAATGGTCCTTTCCATGACAGAAGAATAAGGACAGTAGTGTCCCCTCCTTGAATGATCATCTGCTTGGACGAGAGGAAATTAGGGTAACTGTGCAAGACAATTTATTATTACGGGGGCCCACGTAATAACAACTTGTAGTGCATGGAAATCCTGGTGGACTCTGCGGGCCAAGCTAACAATCACTACGCAAAAATAAACTCTAGGTGTTCACACCTTCAAATGGTATAACAATAACTAGATCAGTGCTTTAGCGCGTTATAAAGTTGGAAGCCTGTCTTAGCCTACTTCGTGACTAACACTTCTACCTGGATACGAGACGTTTGAGAAAACGACATTTAAGCAAGTGAAGATAGGTAACATTCAAAAAGATTCAGCAACATTACACTCTCTATCACCTCTACACGAACAACCCCATCTCTGGGAAGATATACACATCAATAAAGCTAATATAGCAGGAAATAACTGAAACCTAAATGACCGAGGCGATGTAACCTCAAGTTCATTTTATTACAAACAATAAGCCAAGTTGGCAAGCCTATGTGAAGGTTCAGTAATTGTTTCCTCGATCATACATTGATATTATATACATGTGAAATTGGGTGATTACATGATGGCTTATGGTGCTATGTACCTCATAGACAATTATGGGATGTTGTCTAACTTACCTCATACCTCTTGACAGAAGAGAATGCCGCCCAGACGAGACATAAACACTAGTACATTACCAAGAACAGAAGCTGAGCTTCAAGAACAAATCTCACAGGCAATTGCACGACATGAAGCCCTCCGCTCCGAACACAGCGGTGGCACTACCGGAAATAACCCTCCAACCGGCTGCACTTTTAAACAATTCCTGGACTGCAAGCCATTGAATTTTGATGGCACAGGAGGTGCTGTTGCATTTGTTCGTTGGTCAGAAAAGACTGACTCCATTCTAAGAATGAGTAACTGTTCGCCCCAACAGAGTGTTACCTATATCTCAGGGTTGTTTTTGGATGGCGCACTCTCCTGGTGGAACCTTCAGGTTCAGACCCTTGGTGCAGATGTTGCTTATGGACTGAGCTGGGACGAGCTCAAGGAAATGATGGAAAAGAAATACTGTTCTAGGGCTGAAATCCAGAAGCTCGATGTGGAGTTCTGGAACTTGAAAATGGACGGACCGAAGATTCCTAAATATGTCCAGCGATTTCACGACTTGTCTAGGGTCGTCCCCTACTTAGTCAAACCGGAATTCAAAAGGGTTGAACGATTCATTTGGGGACTTGCACCTCAGATCAGGAGCATGGTTACTACCTCAAAGCCCTCAACCATCGCAGAGGCTATCGATTTGAGTGTCACTCTTACTGAAGAAGCTCTGCGCATGGGAAAATTTTCGGAATCTGAGGATAACAAGAAAGAGACTCATGTGGAGTCGTCAAGCAACAAGAAAAGGAAGTCCTCAAACCTAAAGATGAGCACCCAAGTTAACTATGGAAGCTCTAAAGCAAACAAAAGAAATAAAGTGAATCCGCTGCATGGCAGGAAAACTGATGGAGCCACTAATGAGGCTGGTGGTAAGATTTACTCGGGGACTAAGCCGAGGTGCGGGGAATGAACTTTTCACCATAAAGGTCGATGTCTGAGGCCTAAGTGCGGAAAGTGTGGAAAAGAAGGGCACAGCAAGGACGCCTGTTGGGCGAAGGACCCAGATGGAAGAGATAAGAGAGTAGCAGGTTGCTACAAATGTGGTGAAGCAGGGCACTTTAGGAAATATTGCCCTAGGAAGAAACAAGCAAGGAAGAGTTTTCACGATCGAAACTCGTAAAACACGCCAGGATCCAGATGCGGTTACGGGTACGTTCCCTATTAACCAACCCTATGCATCTATTTTTAATTAATACTGGCATCAACTTTAACCTTGCATGCTTAGAACTTAAGAAACTGCTTGGCCTAGTTTCGAGTAAAATAGATGACCCGTATTCTTTAGAAATGGGCATATAGAAGGCTAGTTTAAGCAGACGAAGCAATTAAGGATTGTATTTAGGGACTCAGAAGGCCGAAACCTTCTGTTACCATTGACTTGAGAAGTCATAATATGATAATCAGCATGGATTGGATATCCAAGCATAGAGCCTGAGAACATCCCCGTTATGGAAGGAGTCCCAGAAGCCTTTTCTGAAGACTTTCCAGGAACGCCCCTCCACAGCAACAAGAGGAGTTTAGGATAAATCTCGTGCCAAGAGCGGCACCAGTGACAAGATAACGCCTCACCAAATAGTTTCGTCCGTAAAGCATGAGCCTCCGATATAACGACAAGAGCTGTTAGACAGAAAAAAATTAAGGACATGACGTCCTTAGTTAAGGACACGAGGAGAAAGTTGACAGTTCCATTTTGCATAAATCCCAGAGAACTGAGAATCAAAATCCTTTGCCAAGGACTGATAACATGAACAGACAAATCGTCAGGTTATAGTTACCACTCGAAGATCAACTTGAGGACAAGATGTCCTCCACTGTGAATACAAGAAGGGAATATCTCTAAAACGACCTTTAGGACTCCCTTCGAGCATTACGAGTTCCTTGTCGAACCATTTGGCTTAACACATGCATCGACAATATTCATGGACCTCATGAGTCGAACGTGTAAGCCATACCTGGATAAATCATGATTATACATATTGACTACATTCTTATATGGCCAACGACCAAGGAAGGTCATGGGCAACAGCTGCAATTTACCTTGCAACTCTTAGAGAAAGAACAGTTATGTGCTATGATGACGAAAAGCGGATTTTGAATTCGCAAAGCGAGAACTTTAAAATACATGGTGGATAAAAACGAGATTCATGCCAACCCTGCAAACAAGAGCTAAGGAGCTAGAGTTGCAATTATGTGACGCTTCTCGACAAAGTCTCGATTGTACATCGATGCAACGAGACCACAACATTGCATACGCGGCACATTGATTAAGGAATCATAAGAAGAAACCTTGATCTCGACACAGTAATTGCGCGCCCCAAATTTGACGTCATTACCTGAAAGAAAACACTACACGATCTTTACTAACCACAAGGGTTGCAGCACACCGTTGATCGTAAAAACTTGAATATTAATGGACTAAGCTACTGAATGATGCAGACTGTATAAACACGATACGTGCTTGTGTGATAAACTTTGATAAAAGTTGGAACACTCACTTGCCCTTAGTAGAGTTTTCCTACAACAGTATTTATCACACCGCCGTTTAAACTGCTTCGTGTGAAGCTTTAGATGGAACATAATAAGTCGATCCCCGTCATGTTGATGAGAGACCGGGAATAAACAATCTACTGGCCCGAGTTGGTTTAGGAAAAACTAGAGGCAAGATCGTTCAGATATGTGATCATATCGAGACAGCCGCAGAATACAGAAAGATTGCGCCGATGAGCGGCGGAAATCGTAGGAATTTGAAACGAGAAGTATGGCTTTAATGAGAGCCTCGCCTAGAGAAGGATGGTGTGATTTGGAAAACGAAAAGGTTGAATCCCCGGTGTAGGGATCGGAACCATTGTTCACAAGATGAAACTTCCAGAAAAAGATCCGTAGTGATCGCGACACATTCTATGTGCCTAGTCTTTAAAGGAGTCTGACTCAAGGAACAGTCGTAGTTCCCACAAATAAGATTCACGTCAATGACAAACAACAAGAATTACTATAGAACCTGTTAAGGTTTTGGACCAAGAGTCCACAATACTATAGAAACCTGTTAAGGTTACGGACCAAGAGTTCACAAGATACAAAAAAAGACATGATTGATTTACTTGAGTACGATAGAATTTATAACATGACCCAGAGATTACGTGGGAACATGAAGACAAATCATGAATCTAAGTGACCATATTTGATTCACAACTCCCCTGCGACCAATGGCATCGCTTGAATTTCGGGACGAAATTCTTTTAACGGGGGGGGGAGACTGTCACACCCCGACCACGTAGAACAACCAGACGTGGCGGAAACATCGGGGAGTGTTGTAACAGAATCATTGTTTCGTAACCATGGAATAAATAAATTCTGTTTTATTGAATAAATAAACTCATTGTTTTAATACAATCAAATAAGTACAACTATGATCTTCCAAGTTTTAAAGTTGCTAAGGCACGAGTCCATCCTAAATGTAGCATGTATCAACAAATCATTGCAAAGCAGTACCTGAAACATGTGTAAAAATAGGTACGTCAGCATAAAAATGCCTGTGAGATACATAGGTTTTGTGAAAATAAGATTCATGACTTGTAAGTTTAAGAAAATGTTTAATAAAGTTTAGTCACGAAGATCGTAATTTGATTTATTTTGTAAATCGTTTGAAAAACAATATGATCAGATTATATGTATAAATAAATGTAAGGTTAAATGAATAACCATGTAAAATGAGTTTGTATAAGATAAGTTGTTGTAAAACAATGTCTTATGAAAAGTATGTTATTTGCATAAAATGTTATATGACTTAAATTGAAATGATTCAAATAACGCTACGATATGTAATACCATACAAACACTTATATATAGGAAGTACCAGCGGCGTATCCACCATGCTTGTATCATATTACACACGCCTCGTTACTTAAGTCACTTACTCAAACCAAACCACCAATATAGAATGTTCATGTTTAAACCAATAGTCCAATGTTATTGTATAACTCAAGTTAAATGTAAACCATGTAATGTGTAAACAAAAGTTATGTATGGTAAGTAAAATGAGATTTCTTAAACCACAAGTAAAAATGTACAAAACAAAGTGTTTGAATAAATAAAAAGTTATGCTTTGTAAAATAATGTAAGGTTAAACGAATAACCTTATAGTAGCATATTAAAAGTATACTTTTGGATTTGTAAATAACATATTAAACTATGTTTTGGTTTCATAAATAACATATCAAAATATGTTTTGGTTTGTTGATAAAATATATATGTTGGTTCTGTACAATACCACACATGAGAGTATATCAAACTACACTTTTGGGAGTATATCAAAATATACTTTAAATGTGTGATTTAAGAATTCATTCAGACCTAGTGCATCAAACTACACCTTTGAGACTATAAGGATACCACAAAGGCAATCCCTATTTGGATGGAGAAACAAATTGGTTTCAGACATTCCATGACAACAGGAATGGGGTGTCTAATCCTATAGCGCTATATCATACTACCAATCGGTCTGGTGAACATAAAATAAGTACAATTCAACATTTTATTTTATGTTCATTGAGAAATCAGTGTTTAAACCATAGATAGTCATTTAGTTTGTCAAATGATAAGAAATAACATGTGTAATCAATTATACTTTGAAATCATGAAAATAACACATAGGTACACATGCTTCACCCCAAAACAGTTTGGAAAACAGCAAAATAGGGGAACTATGTACTCACTTGAGATTGCTCAGAAGTCCTAAGATAACCACCAAGCAATGCTAGAGATCACGGAATCAAACGGCACCTAATATAGGTAACTATGTTAATAAACCGGACCTAAATCGGAGGATCGGATAGAATGAGGGCTCGTAAACCAAATGAGTATGGGAACTCATGTAGTATGGTTTAACAAAGCCTACATACTAAATGAAACCTAGCCTAAGTGCTTACGACCCATTACGACCCGTTTAGGTAGCTTATGCTACTTTAACTCGTCGTTCGCGTGAAACGCGTTCGGACCGCTTAACTAGTCCTATGACAAGTAACATATGCCTTAACAAGTCTAATATTGTTGTCAAATCAGTTTAGATGTCAAAAGTTACGTTACATATGCTTAAAATGAATTTTGGCATCAAAGGGGTATTTTGGTAATTTACCTAAGGCATATAAACTACCTATCATACTACTACTTAAACGAAGCGACCATAAGGTATAACCTCGGAAGGTTATTCCCTATATACTATGGTCACCTAATGTGTTTGGTCGGATCCTAATGATCGACCAAATGGGTCGGGTTCGAAGGTATAAGCGATTTGTTAGATCGCTTACCCTTACGACCCTAGACAACGTGGTAATCAGTAGGCATAGTCACAAGGGACTATAACCATCGTGATTACAATCACGTTGTGAAGTTCAAACGAACTTCGCATTGACCATAAACTGGTCAATGCAGAAAGTCAAACAAAGTTTGACTTTCGGACTCGAAAAGCAATAAAAGAACGAAGGAACACTTACAAAGGGTCCCCGAATGCTAATCTAGATCAAAATAGCTCAGGTATGAAACAAAGGTTTCAACTTAGAGCACATTAGATCAGATTCTTGTGAGGAAAAGTGAAGGGTGGAGGTGGGTATTTATAGTTTTCGGTTCACCGTTAGGATCATTTCTTGGAGAAGAGGGAATGATCACATCCCTACACTTGTTGGAATGTTGTGGTAACTGAATTTGGCCACCATAAGAGATTAACATGTGGCACTTGACCTTTGGAGGGTGTTAGGGGCTGTTAACATGTGATTAAAATGGCCTTTTCTGATCAGAAGAGGCCTAGCGTGACGCCAAGGGGGCTAGGTGTTACGCTAGGGTCCCCCTGATCAGCAAACACTTTCTAATGTTCACCTTTCAGTCCCCGTTGCGTATTAAGGCCATTTCCGACATGTTTAAGGCTCTTTAAATAATTTTCAAGGCTCCACAAGGATGCCTAAACATTGTGGACATGAAACATGCTAAAAAATATGCCGGATGTCAGTTCGTTTGGTCGTACGATCGCGATGTTCAGTTAATAACGACGGAATGCGCATAAGCGCGAAAAACGATCCAAATTGCGTGACGAATGGATTTTTCTTATGCCAAACACTAAAATAAAATATTTTAGTGCTTACATAAATTTTTGGATGTCCGGATGTATTCAGAACGTAAGTTATGCGCGAAAGTGCAAACTTATGCACTTTTTGACACTTTTAGTCCCTGAATGACCCAAAAGTTTATTTTAGCACACCGAACCCCTCAAAGCCTATTTCTAAGCTATATAAAGGATATTTAAGGTGTGTTTAACTTATGGTCATGTTCCGGAATGTCTGTTACAGTTCAAATTGGCATACTTTCACAGTTTGTCAAGTTTAGTCCCTGTAAGCGATTTACTTGTTTTTGCCATACCAAAGCCTTTAAAACTTATTTCTAAGTTATGTAAAGGTTATTTAAGGTATGTTAAGTATATTTCACTATTCCGGAGTGTTTGTTGGATTAAACTGGTTATATTTACGCATCAGAGCGCGTATAACCCTCCAGAAATCGATTTAAACCTTAAAATCGAACAAGAGTTGATATGTGCAAACGATACACATATTTTTACAAAATCCCAAGTATGAAATACAATATTTCATTGGTTTGGAATTTGTTTGATGGTTGAAGTGACAGAGGTGTAACAGAGACTGTGACAACCGTCACTTTTCCGTACATTCCGTACACTAATTGAACAGTAATCTGTGCTTAAATAATTGTGCATGATCTAGTTTACGAGACAAATGAATTTTTGATTACTGTTATATACATACACTGGCATTTCAAGATACAAGACTTTATTCGTTGCTACATGCAACACGAGATTGTTCAAATGATACACAGAACAGAATTGGCACCAATACCAGACAAACAGAAAAATGCCGACGAAGTTCAGTACATAGACAGACAGTATTTTGAGGCCCAGTATGAGCCAGAGATGACGTATTACACTAGTATAGTGTGTAGGAAAGTAAGGACCACAAAACTGCATGCCTAAGTGATAGACAAAATGCCGGAAAGTGCCTAAAACCCGCATAAAGTGTAAAATTTTGCACAAATCAGCAAAAATTCAGCATTTAACAAGATTATTACATGCAAAAATATGGCAGAATGGTCCTGTATGTTTTCCTAAGTGTCGGGAATTAAAAGTGTCACAAAAGGGTACTTAATGAACACTAAACGGAATCACTTGACACTTTAATGAACCGGTATCTAACCGAACAACCGGACATTACCCGGAACACCAAAATATTATTAGAAGCATTATTATTATTTTTCTGAACTAGGTATGGTTCCCGAACACTTAAACAGTCTATATAATGCAAGAAACACTTGAAACACTAAACTTTACAATTAACCATCCACTAGCTACCTACATATACCAACAAATTACACTTAACCCCCTCCCCCATGTAAGTAATCGGCCCATGGGGCCCCACCCCTCAAAGATTTCATAATCTCCACTCAATCTTCCTAAATCTTACACTTGATATTACTTAGATTATGATTAGATTTTGGTTGTACTTGAGGGAACATGGAGACCAATGGGTAATACTCAAATTGTGTTTATAAGAAGAACTAAGCATCACCTTCATCACAACTTCACTCTCTTCTTCTCTCCCTCCCTATCTTCGGCCGAAACCCAAGCACCACCACCACCATTTTTTCGATCAAGCTTCATCCATTTCAAGGTTATCCAAGGGTGTAAGAAGGTCACTAACGAAGCTTGGAGCTTGCGGATCATCAAGGACCTCACCCGTTTGCTTTTATCCACTCAATTTTCATCATAGTTCTTCCCTAGCTTGAAGCTAGTAGTAAGACCCTTTTTTCACTCTTGTTACTTCATATTTTTAGTGGATAAAAGATATAGTATGTTGATTTATACAAGAACACTAAATAACATACACATGAATCTTGAACATAAAGCTTATCTTATGATGAAATAATGATGAAATGGTGTTATTTAGTATATGTATGGTGATTGCTTGTTGATTTCTTGAGATGATGATGTTAATCATCACATGGAACTTGCTAGATGGTGATTAAACACATAATCTAGCAAGTGGAAGGATGATTATGTAACAATATAAGATGATCATCCTCTTGATTAAACATGAACTTGAAAATAAAGAGATTTCTTGAAAAGTAATATGGTTTAGTGAATTGTTCTTGATTGTTTGAATGGTTTCGAAAAGAAAATGATATGGTAAATAGCATGGACACCTCCATTTACAAAGGAAACTATGGCGAAATTTTCCAACACTTAGAAATTATTTTCTAAACAAGTGTTACAAGTATATTTATAACCTTGTTTTTCCAATATAAACTTCGCCATAGGTTTTGTTACAAAATACAAAGTATCGGAGGTTGGTTTTTCTAAATAAAAATGGATAAATATATATTCAGAATATATATGTTATAATAAAGACACTTGTGTGCATATGTGTAAACTTTGTGTATAGTTATATTATTTTTGGATTTAAAATAATATAACTTACAAATACCAAGAACTTACAAATCCAAAATAATACCAAAAATCACAAGGAATAAAGTATATAAGTTACACACTTAATTATTGGCAAACCGAACAAGAACGTAACTTATAAAATATTCCGGAAAATACTCTTACAAATATATTTTTGGCAAATATTGTTTTGGATGCAAGAAACGAAAATATGATTTTTGAAAATATTACAAGAGTAATATCGTATTTTCGACCAAGAGAAAATATATTATTTTTTGAAGTAAAAATATATATTTTCCTAGAATACTTAGAAGATACATGATTTTTGAGAAAGATATATATTTTCTTGACGATACATTATTTTGGACAAAACAAGTCTACATATATTTTCTAAGTGAAAATATATTATTTTGGAAACTACAACTACAAGAATACGAGAATACATGTATGAAATACTCCCATCCTTGGGAAGGAAACACGAAAACAAATACTTGAAAAGTATTATAACTCTGGATGATGTAAAGACATAAAGAAAACGTAACTCAAAACATGAATACTAAGGCAAGGCACGGCCCGCTCGTCTAATAGACCCTAGCACATTGTAGGTAGTCGTATTTGCTGACGAGATTTGAGTTACGAGTACTGAAGACGCAAAACGGTGAGTTCATGCTCCCCCATTTCTTTAACTGTTTTTGGTTTTATAACTCTCGGGGGTGAATTACATGTTACGAATACTTAAACGGTATGAAATACCTATGAAATACTAGATCATGTGAGCATAGACTAGATATTGAAATGCCATTAAAACATTCATTAAATACTAAATTAGGGACGAGGGTTAGATCTAACGGGTACGGCCGAACCCCACTCATGGTCAAAACTAGTACCTAGTAGTGCTTCGGAGTCCCAGTCGAGGGAAATCGACACAGTCGAGGGTAATCGACACAGTCAAGGGAAATCGACACAGTCAAGGTAAATTGACGCAGTCGAGGTTAATCATCACAGTCGAGGAAAATCGACAAGGGTATAAGCCATTACGAGTGCTCCCCATGTCCTCGAGGAGTCATAACAAGTACTCCCCATGTCCTCAAGGAGTCATAACAAATACTCCCCATGTCCTCAAGGAGTCATAATAAGTACTCCCTATGTCCTCACATGCCTTAAAGTCCTTGTACAAACATTCATTTAGTATGTTCATACACGTTTTTCATACCTGTTTACAAAAGAGTCTCTCAAAGATTTACAAGAATTACAGTACACAAACAAGACACATGAACTCGCTCAACTTTTGTTGATGTTTTCCAAAATTACATGTATTTCAGGTGACAGGATGGATCTTGGACGCGGGTGTCGTAACTAGAAGTAGACTTCAAGTTTAGATGTCATCCACTTTTGTTGAATTGTAACCTAGACGAAGGTTGTGTTTTAAAACTTAAATAACAAGTGTTTGTAATACTCAAATTTCATGAATGGATGAACATCGTTTTGATCATGTAGTTGTTTATTACGATTGAATGCAATGATATTAAACCAGTCACACATCATACGCTTCCGCAAAAGATAGGGTGTGACATTTCTCACATTGATCGAGGTCGATTCATCCACGTTCGTGATGAACAGATCCTGATCCAAAGGCCTAACATAGGTCAAAGCATTACTAATAACCTAATTCCCTATAACCATTGGCTCTGTTACCAACTCTTCTGTCACACCCCGACCGCGTTAAAACAACGAAACCGCGGCGGAAACGTCGGGGAGAGTTGCAGCAGAATTATTGTTTCACAACCATGGATTCGAAAGTTTTGTTTTATTGATTCATTAAGTAATTGACATTGTCTTAAAACCAAACAAACAAGTTACACATCGACTATCATTGTTATTATGTCACTAAGGCCTCGTCCAGATCCTTTGTGAACATGCATCCTAGCAATCAACATCATTCAACAACACCTGAAACATATGTAAAAACAAAGTCAGCATGGAAATGCTGGCGAGCACATAGGTTTTATGAGAGTATCGGATTCATGGCTCGTTTACATGTTGCAGTACCTCATTAGACTACATGAGTCAAAAGTTACAAACCTTGTTTTGAAAAGTGTATAGTATTGCAACATAACTAATCAACTCAAATCAAGTTGGTTATAGTTTATAAAATCTCGTAGCCATGATTCTTAACCCAGAAACATTTGTTTAAATAATCCAAATCGTAAATTGTTCTCGTTATAAAACTCGTATGGTTTATATCATTTAGAAAACAACGTTATGTGACATCGTTCCAAAATCGTTTACCCAAGTGAACTAAATAACGCCACGGTATGTAATATGATGAAAACACTTATATATAAGAAGTACCAACGGCGTATCTACCATGTTTTCATCACATTACACCCGTCTCGTTATCTAAACACTAACAAAAAACCAATCGTTTGTTCAATTCGTTTAACTCGTTTAAATTGTTCTAAAATCGTTTAACTCGTTTAACTCGTTCCAAAATCATTTAATTGTCCCAAAATCTCTCTCGTTTTAATTGTGAAAACTACTTTTGGTCGTCTCGCTTATAACATCCAAACCTTTGCAACTCGTCCCTCGTTCAACTCGAATTAACAATGTGACAACTGTGTTCTGTAATCGATATACAATGTAAAACAATGTTGATTATTAATAAAAGAATGTGCATTGGTTTTATTATTTGTGTTTTGTTGTTATCATATGTGTAATTGTGTTTGATGATTTTACAATTTAATTCGATTCCAAATTCAAGCTTTAAATCGCTTTTTGGAAGGTTATACGCAAACTGGTGCGTAAACGCAGTCAGTATAACGCAACAAACACTCCGGAACTTGATCATAAGTTAAACATACCCTAAATATCCTTTACATAGCATAGAAATGGGCTTTGAGGGATTCGATATGCTAAAATAAATTTTATTGGTCATTCAGGGACTAAAAGCGTCAAAAAGTGCATAAGTTTGCATTTTCCCGCATATCTTACGTTCTGAATATATCCGGACATCCAAAAATTTATGTAATCTTTAAAATATTTTATTTTAGTTATTGGCTTGATAAAATTCCATTCGTCGCTTAATTTGGATCGTTTTTGCGTTCGTTATGACTTCCGTCGTAATTAACCGAACAACGCAACCGTACGATCAAACGAGCCGACATCCGAGATATTTTTGAGCATGTTTTGAGTTGTCTATACTTTAACTTCATTTTAGAGCCTTGAAATGGGGTTAACGGGGCTTAAACGTGTCAAATATGAGCCAAAATGCAAGTTTCTCTAGTGCAGGGACCATTTTACAATTTCTGGATAGTTGCCCAGGCGGGCCGCGTAAGCCTGGTGTCTCTGGTTACGCGGGCCACGACAGAACCCCCAGATCAGCAAAACAGGCTGTTTAAATCAGCAGTTGGGTTTTTGTGAGTTGCACCTGGTTTTTGAACAATCTATGGGCTATTCTAAGGTGCCCATGGTATTTCAAAACCATGGGTATGATGTGTACGGTCCAGATTTAAGCACGGTTTACGAGGAACGATCCTAACGGTTCTAGTTTTCCTATAAATACCCATGCCTTCTCATTGTTGCAACACACAATCTGATCTATTTGCTCTAAGTTGGGGCTTAGCACCTCATACCTGAGCAAGTTGGATCTAGATTTCCATTCTTGGACCCTTTGTAAGTCCTCTTTCGTTCTTTTATGCGTTTTAACCACGAAAATCAAACAGAGTTTGACTTTCAGCTTTGACCAGTCAATGGTCAACACAAAGTTCCTTTGAACTTTGCAACGTGAGCGTAATCACGATGGTTATAGTCCCTTGTGACTATACCTACTGATTACCACGTTGACTAGGCGTAGTGACGAGTCGTAGTTTCGGCCAAAATGCGTATTTGTGCGTATTTTGTAACCAAACTACTCTTGGGTATCAAAACCGTTTGTTTTGATACCAAAACCTGTTTTCTAACTTAACTAAACATGTTTTAACATGTTTAGCTCATCACTTTTAGTTTAGTGCTTGTGTAGAGTCGTAAGTCAAGCGGACTAAACACCCGCTTAGACTTTCGAACTCGACCCGTTTGGTCGATCATTAGGATCCGACCAAACATGTATAGTGACCATAGTTGCATAGGGAATAACCTTCTGAGGTTATACCTTATGGTCACTTAGGTTTAATTAGTTGTATGATTAGTAGTTTATATGCCTTAGGTAAATGACCAAAATACCCTTTTTATGCATAATTGGTAATTAAGCATATGTAACATAAACTTTTGTCACGTAACTGATTATGCAACATATTTAAACATGTTTAGGCATATAATACTTGTCATAGGACTAGTTAGACGTCTCGAATGCGCTTATGCGCGCACGACACGTTAATGTAGCGTAAGCTACCTTAATGGGACGTGACGGGTCGAAAGCACTTAGGTTAGGTTCCGATCTAGAATGTAGACTTTGTTAAACCATATCACATGAGTTCCAACACTCATTTGGTTTACAAGACCTCATTCTATCCGATCTTCCGATTTAGGTGTCAATTTATTTACTTGTGATTCGATTACTAGGTGCTGCTTGATTTCTCTGGTTTACTTGAGTTTGTTGAAGTTCTATTGATTGAGGATACTTTGTACTTCATGTGAGTACATAGTACCCCTATTTTACTGTTTTCAAATGTTTTGGGGTGATTCATATGTGTTAAATGATTTTGATGTTTTTAACAATGGTTTCGAAAATGATTAAAATGGTTTATATTAAATTAATAACGATTTCGATAATGTGGATAAACTTGTTGGTTGTAATTACATAACGAATAACATTCATTAGTTTTGGTCGAACCGACCAGTATTAGGTTATGGTACCATAGGATCTGACAAATGCCGTTATCAGACTGCACCCATGGTTATGTGTGGGTTATGTGGGTAACGACTGAATCTGTGATAGTTAACTTACCCTTTGGTGGTTTGTTAATGCGAGAAGCGAGATAGTCAAGTCACGAAGGTTTGAATGTTATTAGCGAGACGACCATAAATAGTTTTCACAATTAAAATGAGGATGATTTAAACGATTTAAA
Source organism: Helianthus tuberosus (assembly GCA_030545235.1). Taxonomy (NCBI): domain Eukaryota; kingdom Viridiplantae; phylum Streptophyta; class Magnoliopsida; order Asterales; family Asteraceae; genus Helianthus; species Helianthus tuberosus. The sequence continues at coordinate 103,631,238 of CM060431.1, read as the reverse complement.
CGAGTTAACGATTTGGAAACGATTTGAACAAGTTAAACGAATTGGATAAATGATTGGTTTTTGGTTAAGTGTTTAGATAACGGGACGGGTGTAATGTGGTGGAAACATGGTAGATACGCCGCTGGTACTTCTTATATATAAGTGTTTTCAACATATTACATACCGTGGCGTTATTTAGTTCACTTGGGTAAACGATTATGAAACGATGTCACATAATGATGTTTTCGAAAAGATATAAACCATACGAGTTTTATTAACGAGTTAATACGAGATGTTTTACAATTAAGTTTACTAAAACAAATGTTTTTGGGTTAAGAATCATGGCTACGAGATTTTATAAATTATAAACCCACTTGATTTGAGTTGGTTAATTATGTTACAATACTATACACTTTTCAAAACAAGATTTTTATTAAAATATTGCAACATGTACACGAGCCATGAATCCGATACTCTCATAAAACTTATGTGCTCGCCAGCATTTCTTTGTTGACTTTGTTTTTACATATGTTTCAGGTGTTGTTGCTTGATGTTGATTGCTAGGATGCATGAGTCACATAGGATCTGGATGAGGCCTTAGTGACATAATAACAGTGATAGTCGATATGTAACTTGTTTGTTTCATGTTAAAACAATGTAAATTACTTAATGAATAAATAAAACAAAACTCTTTGTATTCCATGGTTGTGAAACAACAATTCTGTTACAACACTCCCCGACGTTTCCACCACGATTTGTTGTTTTACGTGGTCGGGTGTGACAGAAGAATTGGTATCAGAGCCAATGGTTATAGGGAATTAGGTTATTAGTAATGCTTTGACCTAGACTATAACTTTTAGGACCTTAACGCAAGGAAATTTGCGTTTAGATTTTTAACACAAAACCGTCACCTACCCTTAGGTGATAACCACAACGAGAACACAAATTTTGAATCTATTTCGAAAATTAATCATCCGTTCTAGGATGATTGATTACTAGGTTTTGAACCCTTACAGTTTGACTCATATTTGGCTTAGTGCCTTTTGAGTTTTCAAAATCTCGTCAAAGTTTGGGTCTAAATAATGTGAACACGTGCAAACTGGAATAGTGAATCCCTGTACCCTGTGTTTTCTGTCTAAGGCTAAAGTGTTCGTACAAATCCACATAATCAGACCAGTCACTCTTACCTGGGAACTCTTGGGGTGAGTGTTCACTTATAGGCGAGCATCTCTTCGCGATACATTATTTTGATCCATTTACTTTAATTAGTCACTGCGTGTCGTTTGTTTGTTTGAGGTAACGAACAAATGATCGCCTTCCTTGTGTTTTGTCGATATTTTCAATACCTCTTTTGTTTTTCCAACTATCAACCTCACTCGTTTCTCATATTTCCTTTTAGACAATGCCTCCTCGACGTGCTGCATAATCTTTTACTGCTGAAGAAGTCGCAGCCCTTGTCTCTCAGCAAATGGCTGCTGTGCTTCCAGGTGTTGTGACCCAAATCCACGAGTTATACAACAACAATAATAATAACAATGCACAATGTAATTTCAAGAATTTCAATTCTGCTAAGCCGTTGAAGTTTTCTGGGTCGCAAGGAGCAACTGCGCTCCTTCAATGGTTCGAAAGTATCGAAAGCACATTTAGACATGTGCAATGTCCGAATGGGCGTAAGGTTGAATTTGCATCATGTGTGTTTGAGAAGCGTGCTCTTACGTGGTGGAACGGAGTAATGCACGATAGGGGTGCCAAAGTGGCATTAGCACAAACATGGGAAGAGCTTCGACCTCTCATGATGAAAGAGTTTTGTCCCCGTCACGAGATTCGAGCATTGGAATGAGAGTTTGACGATCTAAAGCAAGATGGGGGAGAACACCGTGCGTATACGGATCGTTTTGAGGAGCTCAGTCTTTTGTATCCTACTATGGTTACCCCGTTGGAGAAAGCGATAGAGAGGTATATCGATGGTTTACCCGATTCCATACAGGATATTGTGACTAGCATTAATCCTCCTACTGTTCGTCACGCGATCGAGTTGTCTGCTACCATGACTGAGTCTCAAGTCAGGAAGGGTAAACTTACCCGTAAGGGTGATAAAAAGAAGTCGACCGAATCTGTCAAGGAAAATGGTAAGGGTAAGAAAGGTGAGTCGTCGAAGAAGTCGAGAAAACGAAAGGGTGCTCAGAATTTTGCAGTAATAGCTCAGAACCCTCAAAACCCACCGGCTCAACCGCCTGCGAAGAAAGTATATGCTGGTACCGCACCTCATTGTGCTCATTGCAACGGTCATCATGTTGCACAACAAGCTTGTAAGCAATGCACTACATGTGGTAAACTTGGGCATTTGGCCAACATTTATCGTTTGGGACAGAATCAAGTTGCCCAGGTTCAAGCTTCGGTTCAGGGGAATGCTGCGAGATTCCCACCGGGTTCATGTTTCAATTGTGGAGAGTTTGGTAACTTCCGCAACAACTGTCCGAGGTTGGTGAATGCAAATGCAAATGCGAATCCGAACGTGAATGTCAACGCGAATGTGAATCTCGCTCGTGGACGAGCGTACAACTTGAATGCGAACGAAGCGAGGGCTGACAACGAGGTTGTCAATGGTACATTCCTTGTTAACAATCGACCTGCATCTATTCTTTTTGATTCTGGTGCCGATCGAAGTTTTGTTTCATTATCTTTTGAGCCTTTGCTTGCGATACCTAGAACTAAACTGAGGAAACCCTTATATGTCGAAGTTGCTACTGGTAAACCTCTTGTTCTCGATTCTGTTATTCGTGATTGTCAGTTGAACCTTGATAATCATCTTCTTTCTATTGACCTCATGCCGATGCAACTCGGGAGTTTCGATATTATTGTTAGGATGGATTGGTTAACCAAACATCATGCTGAGGTGGTTTGTTTCGATAAGATTGTTCGTATTCCTCTTCCGTCTGGCGATGTTCTGGAAGTTCGTGGCGAGAAACCTTCAGGTGGATTGAAGCTTATGTCGTGTACAAAAGCACAAAGTTATTTGCGAAAAGGATATGTTGCTTTCCTGGCACATGTCACTGAAGAGAAAGAAAAGAGCAAGAGTATTCAGGATATTCCGATTGTTCGGGATTATCCAGAGGTGTTTCGTGATGAACTGCCTGGTTTGCCTCCAGTTCGTCAAGTCGAGTTTCATATTGACCTTTACCCAATGCCAACCCGATTGCGAAAGCACCTTATCGTCTTGCACCCTCGGAGATGCAAGAGTTATCTAAACAGCTTCAAGAGTTATCTGATAAAGGATTCATCCGTCCGAGCTTTTCACCTTGGGGCGCTCCTGTCCTCTTTGTGAAAAAGAAAGATGGATCTTTTCGAATGTGTATCGATTATCGTGAGCTTAATAAGCTTACCATCAAGAATCGATATCCCCTACCTCAAATTGATGATCTCTTCGACCAGCTGCAAGGTGCTTCATGCTTTTCTAAGATCGACCTGCGTTCTGGGTATCATCAACTTCGTGTTCTCGAAGAAGATATTCCCAAAACTGCTTTCCGCACGAGATATGGGCATTACGAGTTCACTGTCATGCCTTTTGGTTTAACAAATGCCCCAGCTATCTTCATGGACTTAATGAATAGGGTCTGTAAACCTTATTTAGACAAGTTCATCATTGTGTTCATCGATGATATTCTCATTTATTCAAGTCTCGAGCCAAGCACGAGCAACTCCTTCGCTTAACATTGGAACTCCTTAAGAAGGAACAACTTTTTGCTAAATTCTCCAAGTGTGAATTTTGGCTTAAAGAAGTTTAGTTCTTGGGTCATATAGTCAACGAGCAGGGTATTCATGTGGATCCATCCAAGATAACTGCTATTAAGGATTGGAATACGCCGATGACACCTACAGAGATTCAATCTTTTCTTGGTCTTGCTGGTTATTATCGTCGATTCATTTCTAATTTCTCGAAGATCGCGGTTCCACTCACTACTTTGACTCAAAAGAATAAGCCTTTTGAGTGGGGACCTAAGCAAGAAGAAGCGTTCCAAACGCAAAAACAGAAGTTATGTGATGCTCCTGTTCTATCTTTGCCCGATGGAAACGATGATTTTGTTGTTTACTGTGATGCGTCCAACTTAGGCCTTGGTTGCGTTCTTATGCAACGGGGTAAAGTGATAGCTTATGCGTCAAGATAGCTGAAAGTTCACGAAAAGAACTACACAACTCATGATCTTGAGTTGGGAGCTGTGGTTTTCGCGCTTAAAATCTGGAGACACTACCTCTATGGAACGAAGTTTGTAGTTTTCACAGACCACAAAAGTCTCCAGCATATTCTCAATCAGAAGGAGTTGAATATGAGGCAACGACGATGGGTTGAGCTCTTGAACGATTACGATTGCGAGATTCGCTACCATCCTGGTAAGGCGAATGTTGTAGCCGATGCGCTTAGTCGAAAAGAGCGAGTCAAGCTTCATTCTGTTCGAACTCTATCTGGTATTCAATCTCGTGTCCTTCAAGCTCAACGATCTTGTGTGATCAAAGGTTTATTGAAATATGAGCTACCGCTTCAACTTGAGCATAAACTCGAAAGGAAAGACGATGGTTTGCTTTATTTCAAGGATCGTTTGTGGATTCTGAAACAAGACGATCTCCGCACTTTAGTGATGGACGAATCTCACAAGTCTCGATATTCTATCCATCCTGGTGCTGATAAAATGTACAAGGATCTTCGTACTCAGTATTGGTGGCCAGGTATGAAGAAGGATGTTGCCTTGTATATATCGAAATGCCTGACTTGTCTCAAAGTCAAGGCTGAACATCAACGACCTTCTGGCTTGCTTGTACAGCTAGAGATACCGGTTTGGAAGTGGGAGAACATTGCTATGGATCTCATCACTAAATTACCGCATACATCTAAAGGTCACGATGCTATATGGGTTGTTATCGATCGGTTAACGAAGTCAACTCATTTTATACCGATTCACGAAGATCTATCTGCTGATAAACTTGCAAAGATTTATGTTGATGAGATTGTATCACGACATGGTGTTCCTTTGGATATCATTTCCGATCGTGATGCTCGGTTTTCATCTCATTTCTGGAAGACCATGCAATCTGCTTTGGGAACCCAACTAAATCTAAGCACTGCTTATCATCCCCAAACAGATGGACAATCTGAGAGGACGATTCAAACTTTGGAGGATATGCTTAGAGCGTGCGTGATAGACTTTGGTGGTAATTGGGATTCTCATCTGACATTGATCGAGTTCTCATACAATAATAGTTATCATGCTAGCATTAATATGGCACCATTCGAAGCTCTCTACGGTCGAAAATGTCGTTCACCTGTCTGTTGGAATGAGATCGGTGAAGCTCAGCTTACTGGACCTGAGCTCATTCTAGAAACAACAGACAAAATCAAGAAAATTCGCGATAATCTTGTGACAGCTCGAAGCCGTCAAAAGAGTTATGAGGATATGCGACACAAGCCCTTAGAATTTCAAGTCGGCGACCGTGTCCTACTCAAGGTGTCACCTTGGAAAGGAGTGGTGAGATTTGGAAAGAAAGGAAAACTTGCACCACGATATGTTGGACCATTTAAGATTATGGAAAGGATTGGGAAGGTTGCCTATCGACTAGAGCTACCTCAAGAGCTTGGAAATATTCTTCTGACTTTTCACGTGTCCAATTTGCGAAAGTGTTTAGCTGATGCTGATCTTCACATTCCTCTCGACGAAATCGAAATCGATGAAACAATGCACTTTGTCGAGAAACCTGTGGAGATAACGGACCGTGCATTCAAACTGTTGAAGAACAAACGGATTCGATTGGTCAAAGTTCACTGGGAATCCAAACGTGGCCCAGAGTTTACTTGGGAACGTGGGGACCAGATGAAGACGAAATATCCGCATTTGTTTTCACAAGTTTCCTCTAAATAAAATTTCGGGACGAAATTTCCTAAAGTAGGGGAGACTGTGACAACTGTGTTCTGTAATCGATATACAATGTAAAACAATGTTGATTATTAATAAAACAATGTGCTTTGGTGTTATTATTTGTGTTTTGGTGTTATCATATGTGTAATTGTGTTTGATGATTTTACAATTTAATTCGATTCCAATTTCAAGCTTTAAATCGCTTTCTGGAAGGTTATATGCAAACTGGTGCATAAACGCAGTCAGTATAACGCAACAAACACTCTGGAATAGTGACATAGGCTTAACATACCTTAAATAACCTCCACATAACTTAGAAATAAGCTTTAGATGGTTTGGAGTGTCAAAATCAAGTTTGTTCGATTGCAGGGACTATTTATGTCAAACTGCGAAACTATACCGATTTGTATAGTAACAAACACTCTAGAACTTGATTATAAGTTAAACATACCCTAAATATCCTTTACATAGCTTAGAAATGGGCTTTGAGGGATTCGGTATGCTAAAATAAATTTTATTGGTCATTCAGGGACTAAAAGCGTCAAAAAGTGCATAAGTTTGCATTTTCGCGCATATCTTACGTTCTGAATATATCCGGATATCCAAAAATTTATGTAATCATTAAAATATTTTATTTTAGTGATTGGCTTGATAAAATTCCATTCGTCGCTTAATTTGGATCGTTTTTGTGTTCGTTACGACTTCCGTCGTAATTAACCGAACAACGCAACCGTACGACCAAACGAGCCGACATCCGAGATATTTTTTAGCATGTTTTGAGTTCCCTATACTTTAACTTCATTTTAGAGCCTTGAAATGGGGTTAACGGGGCTTAAACGTGTGTAAAATGAGCCAAAATGCAAGTTTCTCTAGTGCAGGGACCATTTTGCAATTTCTGGATAGTTGCCCAGGCGGGCCGCGTAAGCCTGGTGTCTCTGGCTACGCAGGCCATGACAGAACCCCCAGATCAGCAAAACAGGCTGTTTAAATCAGCAGCTGGGTTTTTGTGAGTTGCACCTGGTTTTTGAACAATCTATGGACTATTCTAAGGTGCCCATGGTATTTCAAAACCATGGGTATGATGTGTACGGTCCAGATTTAAGCACGGTTTATGAGGAACGATCCTAACGGTTCTAGTTTTCCTATAAATACCCATGCCTTCTCATTGTTGCAACACACAATCTGATATATTTGCTCTAAGTTGGGGCTTAGCACCTCATACCTGAGCAAGTTGGATCTAGATTTCCATTCTTGGACCCTTTGTAAGTCCTCTTTCGTTCTTTTATGCGTTTTAAGCACGAAAGTCAAACAGAGTTTGACTTTCAGCTTTGACAAGTCAATGGTCAACACAAAGTTCCTTTGAACTTTGCAACGTGAGCGTAATCACGATGGTTATAGTCCCTTATGACTATACCTATTGATTACCACGTTGACTAGGCATAGTGACGAGTCGTAGTTTCGGCCAAAATGCGTATTTGTGCGTATTTTGTAACCAAACTACTCTTGGGTATCAAAACCGTTTGTTTTGATACCAAAACCTGTTTTCTAACTTAACTAAACATGTTTTAACATGTTTAGCTCGTCACTTTTAGTTTAGTGCTTGTGTAGAGTCGTAAGTCAAGCGGACTGAACACCCGCTTAGACTTTCGAACTCGACCCGTTTGGTCGATCATTAGGATCCGACCAAACATGTTTAGTGACCATAGTTGCATAGGGAATAACCTTCCGAGGTTATACCTTATGGTCACTTAGGTTTAATTAGTTGTATGATTAGTAGTTTATATGCCTTAGGTAAATGACCAAAATACCCTTTTTATGCATAATTGGTAATTAAGCATATGTAACATAAACTTTTGTCACGTAACTGATTATGCAACATATTTAAACATGTTTACGCATATAATACTTGTCATAGGACTAGTTAGACATCTCGAACGCGCTTATGCGCGCACGACACGTTAAAGTAGCGTAAGCTACCTTAATGGGTCGTGACGGGTCGAAAGCACTTAGGTTAGGTTCCGATCTAGAATGTAGACTTTGTTAAACCATATCACATGAGTTCCAACACTCATTTGGTTTACAAGACCTCATTCTATCCGATCTTCCGATTTAGGGGTCAATTTATTTACTAGTGATTCGATTACTAGGTGCTGCTTGATTTCTCTGGTTTAATTGAGTTTGTTGAAGTTCTATTGATTGAGGATACTTTGTACTTCATGTGAGTACATAGTTCCCCTATTTTACTATTTTCAAATGTTTTGGGGTGATTCATATGTGTTAAATGATTTCGATGTTTTTAACAATGGTTTCGAAAATGATTAAAATGGTTTATATTAAATTAATAACGATTTCGATAATGTGCATAAACTTGTTGGTTGTAATTACATAACGAATAACATTCATTAGTTTTGGCCGAACCGACAAGTATTAGGTTATGGTACTGTGACATCTGTGTATTTTAACCCTTGTACTGTTCCAAACAACTTTGTGTTTAAAGAAATATGATGTTTTAATTTCAATATTTGTTTAATTATTTGTGACATTAGTACGTTTTCAATCATTGTTCAATTCCGAAATATGAAACCTGTTCTGGATGTAAAATCATAAACCGTTACGTAAACATAATCAGTTTAACGCGACGTACACTCCGAAACTGGGACATAAGCCAAACATACCCTAAACACCCTTTACATAACTTAGAAATAAGTTTCGAAGGTTTCGGTATGGCAAAAACATGTATATTCGAACTTAAGAACTAATTGCGACAAAACTTTGGTGACCGCCCGGATAATATTTAAATTACAAAAATATCCTGTTATTATTAAAACTTTATTTTTAATCAGGTTCGTGTTGAAAATAAATTAAAACGCTGAAAAACGTTATTTTTCAAGTTTAAGCGCGTACCGCGTGTTACTGCGCAACACAGTGCATATACTGCAAAACGCAGACAACACAGCCAGTCTCGGCAACTGAAATTTATTTCAGTAATCTTTTGGCGAGATTATTTTTATTGAATATTAAAAATAATTTAGAACGCCATAAACCGGGATTTAAACGCTAGATAAAATACCCGGTATCCAGTTAAATACCTGTTTTTATCTAATTTACCAAACAAACTTACACTTTACCCCCCCCCCCCCCCATATGAAATTCACGGTCACATTAAAGTGGCCCCCACCAAATATCTCCAAGATTGTGATTTTTATTTTATGTGATCTTTGCTAGATCTCCTAGATATCTTATTTGATCTTGTTAGGACAAGTGTTGTTGTATGCCTTCCTCCAAATCTCTACATATATCTCCATATCCTTACAAGATCACAATCCCCCTCCTTCTCTCCTCCCCACAACCGTAACCCCATCACCCCCACCACTTTCATCTTTTGTAACTTTGTTCATCAAGATCCAAACCCATTTCAAGCAAAATTCAAGTGGTTGTGAAGATCCAAAGGTGTATCCAAGGTGCTTTCAAGTGATTTCAAACTCCATATCATCAAAACCTCATCCAATAACTTACTTGAATCTTGAATCTTGGTTGTTCTTGATGATTTGAAGTTACTCTTGAATCTTGGAATTTTCACAAACTTAAAATCTAAAATGAAATGGGTCTTGATACAAGTAAGAATGGTGGTGATATATATGTATATATAACCGTACATATATATATATATATATGTATGTATGAGCTTGAAGTTTGATTTCTTGATAAGTACTTGTTTAAGTTGTTACATGTTCTTGAATGATAGTTAAAATGCAAGTGTTTAATGATCTAAGCATGATATGATAAATGTTCAAATACATCAACAAATAAACATGAATAAGTTGCATATTTGTTGCATCTAAACTCATATGAAATGTTGATGATATAATAACTATGCTTTAGACACTTGTACATGAGGATACATGTTGATTTAAAGCTCAAGAAATGATAAAAAGTGATTGTATGACAAAAATGTTTTAGATCAGGTTACAAACACTAAAAATAACATTATTTGGTATATTATAATCGCATGAAACTTTGACATAGGTTTGATAGCTTTGCATGTTGTACATATAGCTTAAAAAGTGGTAAAATATGTGAAATTTGCATGATTTATGTGAGACCTGCACTATCATGAGTATAACCACTATTTTATTCAGTAAATAACATGGGTTATGTTAAAATATCAAGTCGTTTCGATTTGGGATGGTTTGGGTAACGTTTGATGCAAAACTATGCGGTAAAACGGTTAAAAATCGGCTTTTCAGAGGATTTTTATCAAACTGTTTTAGATCAGTAAGTAAACTGATATTTTTGATATAAAAATAAGTATTTTGACTTATATTAAGTTTACTTGGTGTTTGGTTGGTCATACGTGACTTCCGAGGCCCAAAAATGTTACCGAATCGCTAAAATAAGTGTTTTTCGACATACACTAGAATGGGTTGTTCATGGGTGAATTTTATGTGTTACAATGTGCTATGTGTTTTACATTATGTGTATGATGATGTGTTTAATGTTGACAAGATTACGTGTACTACGCTATTATTTGTATGTTACATTTGAGTATATATATTACGACGTGCAAATCGTAGATATATTGCTTATAACATGATGAGGGTCACCAATAAAATCGTTCTAGTCGCTAAGTTTTTAAAATATATATGAACTCATATATATATATAAATACACCAATATAATAAAAAATAATAACTTTTCGAGAAGATCTCAAAGTTATGCGAAAATTCTAAGTATCGGAGAAACTTCGGTATTTTTGTGAGTTTTGATTATTAAATCGTTCTTATTTAATTTAGGACGAATAAACAATTTGAGGGATTGTGTTAACATATAAAAACGCACCCAAAGGTGAGTAGATAGTTCCCCTCTTTTACGTTTTCAAATGTTTTGGGCTGATTCATATGTGCCTATTCATTATTTTCATGATTTCGACTATATGATTTCACATGCATAAGTACTATCTTTTGACGAATTGAACTATTATCTATGGTTTAAACGACTGATTTCCAAGGTTTGTTAGAACTAATTGTTTATTTATACTGTTATTTATACATTCATTAATAATGATCAAGCCGATTGGTAGTACGATATAGCGCTATAGGACTAGACACCCCATTCCTGTTGTATGGAATGTCAGAAAACAAATTTTATCCAAATAGAATTTACCTTTGTGGTATTTCTATAGTCTCTAAAGTGTAGTTTGATGCACTAAGGTTTCAATGTATTGCTAAATCGTGATTTATGGTATATTTCGATATACTACCAACGTGATACAGTTTGCTAAAGCATAATTTGATATGCTATTATTTACTAAAGTATAATTTGATATACTATGTACAAATCCAACATATATTTTGTTATTTACTAAAACATAGTTGCTATGTTATTTACAAAACCAAAGTATACTTATGATATACTACCAAAAACTATTATTTTAACAACTAAAGTATATTTGATATACTATCTGTTTAACTGTTTTGAAACTAAAATATATTTTAATATATTACTTATCCGACTTTCTTAAAACCAAGGTATATTTTTATGTATACTACAACTTTTATATCAATGCAAAGTGTTCTGGAAACCAAACTTTTATCAAGGATTCATGGCTACTTTTACAAACATATAATCTTTTCTTATATGATCCAAAGCCATGAATCTAATTCACAAAACCTATGTTAGTCACAGGCATTTTTATGCTGACGTATTTACTTTCACATATGTTTCAGGTTTATTTCGTAACGACTGTTGATTGCTTTACATAGGATGGACATGGACCTTAGTAGTTATTAAAACATGAATGTCAATTGTACTGTTTGTTGATCTAATTCCAAGACAATGTAACTCCTTATGTAATAAAACAATATTCTAAATTCCATGTGTTGTGAAACAATGATTCTGTTACGACACTCCCCGACGTTTCCGCCACGATTTGTTGTTTTACGTGGTCGGGGTGTGACAGAAGAGTTGGTATCAGAGCTCATGGTTATAGGGAATTAGGTTATTAGTAAAATTTTGACCTAGACTATAACCTTCCTAGGACCCTAACACAAGTTACCTTGTGATTAGATCTTAAAACAATACTATCACCTATCCTTAGGTGATTACCAAAACAAGTACACAAATCTCAATTTCATTTGAAAATCGATCATCTATCCTTAGATGATTAGTATTTAGGCTTTACGCCTTTAAAATTTTCAAATCTCGTCAAAGTTTGAGTCTTAATAATGTGAACACGTGCAATCCGGAAGGGTGGGTGCCTGTACCCTGAGTTTTCTGTCTAAGGCTAGAGTGTTCATACAAATCCACATAATCGGACCAGTCACTCTTACCTGGGAACTCTTGGGGTGAGTGTCCACTTATAGGCTAAAGCATGTCTTCATTATGCATTATGTAGACCTATTTACTTTGATTAGTCACTGTGTTGTTTGTTTGTTTTAAGTAACGAACAAAAGACCACCTTCCTTCGTTTTGTCGATGTTTTCAATACTCCTTTTGATTGTTCTATGTCAATCTCACACATTTCCTTGTGTTCCCTTTTCTTTTAGATGCCTCCTCGACGTGATCAAACTCAAGACGCCGCAATGGCAGCCTTGATCACTCAGCAAATCACTGCTGTACTCCCGAACCTAGTTACCCAGTTAAACCAAGCAAACAACAACAACAACACACCTGTTCCGTGCAACTTTAAGACATTCAACTCTACTAAACCTTTGAAGTTTTCTGGGACTCAAGGAGCAACCGCGCTCCTGTAATGGTTTAAAAGTTTGGAGAGCACATTCAGGCATGTTTAATGTCCGAATGAGCGTAAGGTTGAGTTTACATCCAGTGTGTTTGAGAAGCGTGCTCTTACATGGTGGAACGGGGTGATGCATGATAGGGGTGCCGATGTGGCACTAGCTCAAACTTGGGAGGAGCTTCGAGCTCTAATGATGAAGGAGTTCTGTCCTCGTCATGAGCTTAGAGCGTTGGAAAGAGAATTCGACGATTTGAAGCAAGACAGTGGTGAACATCGAGCCTATACTGATCGTTATGAGGAGCTGAGCCTGTTATGTCCTACTATGGTTACGCCAGTGGGGAAGGCGATTGAAAAGTACATTGATGGTCTTCCTGACCTAGTTCAGGATATCGTTACTGGTAGCAATGCTACTACCGTCAGACAGGCCATTGAATTGTCTGCTACCCTGACTGAATCCTAGATCAGGAAAGGTAAGCTTTTTCGAAAGGGCGACCCGAAACCATCTGACAAGTCTGCACAAGATGAATCAAAGGATAAACAGGCCGACACATCCAAGAAGAAAAAGCGCAAGGCTTCACAAACTTTGCCATAGTTGCTCAGAACAATCAGGTTGCACCAAACCAGCCAGCACAACCTCGTACAAAGAAAAACTATGTTGGTACTGCACCTTTGTGCAACAAATGCAACCGTCATCATCTGGAGCAAGTACAATTTCACAAATGTACCCACTGTGGGCGATTGGGACATTTGGTCAATACCTGCCGTTATGCTAACCAAGCTGCTGTAAATCCTGCTGTTGCTCAAGCACAGTTCCCTCCTGGGTCGTGTTATAACTGTGGTGACCTTACTCACTACCGCAACAATTGCCCAAGACTTGTTAACGCAAACCCAACGCGTGGACGAGTGTTCAACATAAACGAGGCAAACGCGAACGAAAATGTAGCAGTGAACAATTAGTCTTTTGTATTTCCTTTTTGTTATCCTTTGACGTTTGGAACAATTCAACTGTTATATATAAATAAAATTTGTTGTTTCAATTTTATCTTACAAAACTGTTACGTTTGTGTGTATGGTTGATACAACCCTACGATGCCGACACCAAGGAACTGTGTTCCTTACAAAATAAACTACTCGTGTGATTCTTTCATTTTATGATCACTCGTGATCTCCCCAAAAATCCTAAGTACTCGTTTCTTTAAAAAAAACAAAGTACAAGGTACAAGTTACAAATTACAAATTCTTAAACAGATACTTGAAATACCATTTCAAATTTTTGATTTGATATCTAAAGGTACTTTCATGAGTCCTTAAGTGGATTCATTGCGTGCTCTAATACGAATGTTACGATACGACCAAGAAAAAGCTAAATCCTTATAGGATCTTCCTATCTTCATAGTTAGATTCTTGGGGATGTTTTGAGTACCAATGGAAGTCCTCGGTTGGATTTCTGGCGTACTTTAAATGCATTAATTCAAGTTAATGAACGAGCTAATAACTAAGTTAACAACTATGCGATTATGTGATTATGTGTTTATGTGTGATTCTAAAGCTCGCTATCTAAATCCTAGTAGAATCTTCCGTATTTCCATATGTTGGATTCTCAGAAGGATACTCAAAGTACTATCTTAAATTCCTTAAGGGGCTTTTCTATGCAAATAGTAAGAACCTTGGATTCCAAAGTGTTATTTCAAAACGATTATTTGATTCAATAAAAAGACCCATTAGTGGTCTATTTAAAGAGATTGTACGACGGTCTAGTTAAGAAGATCATGTGTTGATCTAGTTAAAAAGATCCTTTGGTGGTCTGGTCTAGTCAAGTCACTTCATGCTTATTCAATTGATCTTTCCCCTACGCATTATGAAATGAACTATGCGGACTGTGCAAGAAATTACGTAATTATGGATGCATAGATAATTATGGAATTCAGTGCACAAAAACCACAGCAAGTTTTGTTATGTGTTAAGACCTATAGTGATGAGAATAACGAAACGTGAACAACGTAAAAAGGAGCATGGTGGATACGCCGCTGGTACTTCCTATATATAAGTGTTCCTTATTACATTGCGAACATAGCGTTATTTAAGTTACTAGAAGTCCTGAACCTTGACCAATGTTATTTTATCTTACACTCTCCAATTCCGATTTCAAACATACACAAGTTTCCTATGACAGTCTTTATAAGAAACGTTCTTCTGTCCATAGTTCGAAACTCCATGTTTTGTTACTACAAGGACTTCACTTTGAAAGTTGACAAATTCGCTAAAAATCCAAACATGGCCCAGAGTTTTACTTAGGGTTCGAGGGATTCATTCGAAAGTGAAACCATCACAGTTGCCTTCAGAAGTTTCCCCTAAAATTAAATTTCGGGATGAAATTTCCAAAAGTAGGGGAGACTGTGACATCTGTGTATTTTAACCCTTGTACTGTTCCAAACAACTTTGTGTTTAAAGAAATATGATGTTTTAATTTCAATATTTGTTTAATTATTTGTGACATTAGTACGTTTTCAATCATTGTTCAATTCCGAAATCTCAAACCTGTTCTGGATGTAAAATAATAAACCGTTACGTAAACATAATCAGTTTAACGCGACATACACTCCAGAACTAGGACATAAGCCAAACATACCCTAAACACCCTTTACATAACTTAGAAATAAGTTTCGAAGGTTTCGGTATGGCAAAAACATGTTTATTCGAACTTAAGAACTAATTGCGACAAAACTGCGAAACGAACGTTGGTGACCGCCCGGATAATATTTAAATTACAAAAATATTCTGTTATGATTAAAACTTTATTTTTAATCAGGTTCGTGTTGAAAAATAAATTAAAACGCTTAAAAAACGTTATTTTTCAAGTTTAAGCGCGTACCGCGTGTTACTGCGCAACACAGTGCATATACTGCAAAACGCAGACAACACAGCCAGTCTCGGCAACTGAAATTTATTTCAGTAATATTTTGGCGAGATTATTTTTCTAGAATAATAAAAATAATTTAGAATGCCATAAACCGGGATTTAAACGCTAGATAAAATACCCGGTATCCAGTTAAATACCTGTTTTTATCTAATTTACCAAACAAACTTACACTTTACCCCCCCCCCCCCCGCATATGAAATTCACGGTCACATTAAAGTGGCCCCCACCAAATATCTCCAAGATTGTGATTTTTATTTTATGTGATCTTTGCTAGATCTCCTAGATATCTTATTTGATCTTGTTAGGACAAGTGTTGTTGTATGCCTTCCTCCAAATCTCTACATATATCTCCATATCCTTACAAGATCACAATCCTCCTCCTTCTCTCCTCCCCACAACCGTAACCCCATCACCCCCACCACTTTCATCTTTTGCAACTTTGTTCATCAAGATCCAAACCCATTTCAAGCTAAATTCAAGTGGTTGTGAAGATCCAAAGGTGTTTCCAAGGTGCTTTCAAGTGATTTCAAGCTCCATATCATCAAAACCTCATCCAACAACTTATTTGAATCTTGAAGGTATAACATTTATGTTTAAATCATACTCTTGATTCTTGGTTGTTCTTGATGATTTGAAGTTTCTCTTGAATCTTAGAATTTTCACAAACTTAAAATCTAAAATGAAATGGGTCTTGATACAAGTAAGAATGGTGGTGATATATATGTATATATAACCGTACATGTATATATATGTATGTATGAGCTTGAAGTTTGATTTCTTGATAAGTACTTGTTTAAGTTGATACATGTTCTTGAATGATAGTTAAAATACAAGTGTTTAATGATCTAAGCATGATATGATAAATGTTCAAATACATCAGCAAATAAACATGAATAAGTTGCATATTTGATGCATCTAAACTCATATGAAATGTTGATGATATAATAAGTATGCTTTAGACACTTGTACATGAGGATACATGTTGATTTAAAGCTCAAGAAATGATAAAAAGTGATTGTATGACAAAAATGTTTTAGATCAGGTTACAAACACTAAAAATAACATTATTTGGTATATTATAATGGCATGAAACTTTGACATAGGTTTGATAGCTTTGCATGTTGTACTTATAGCTTAAAAAGTGGTAAAATATGTGAAATTTGCATGATTTATGTGCTTTATGTGAGACCTGCACTATCATGAGTATAACCACTATTTTATTCAGTAAATAACGTGGGTTATGTTAAAATATCAAGTCGTTTCGATTTGGGATGGTTCGGGTAACGTTTGATGCAAAACTATGCGGTAAAACGGTTAAAAATCGGCTTTTCGGAGGATTTTTATAAAATTGTTTTAGATCAGTAAGTGAACTGATATTTTTGATATAAAAATAAGTATTTTGACTTATATTAAGTTTACTTGGTGTTTGGTTGGTTATACGTGACTTCCGACCCCCAAAAATGTTACTGAATTGCTAAAATAAGTGTTTTTCGACATACACTAGAAAGGGTTGTTCATGGGTGAATTTTATGTGTTACAATGTGCTATGTGTTTTACATTATGTGTATGATGATGTGTTTAATGTTGACAAGATTATGTGTACTACGCTATTATTTGTATGTTATATTTGAGTATATATATTACGACGCGCAAATCGTAGATATATTGTTTATAACATGATGAGGGTCACCAATAAAATCGTTCTAGTCGCAAAGTTTTTAAAATATATATGAACTCATATATATATATAAATACACCAATATAATCAAAAATAATAACTTTTCGAGAAGATCTCAAAGTTATGTGAAAATTCTAAGTATCGGAGAAACTTCGGTATTTTTGTGAGTTTTGATTATTAAATTGTTCTTATTTAATTTAGGACGAATAAACAATTTGAGGGATTGTGTTAACATATAAAAACGCACCCAAAGGTGAGTACATAGTTCCCGTCTTTTACGTTTTCAAATGTTTTTGGTGATTCATATGTGCCTATTCATTATTTTCATGATTTCGACTATATGATTTCACATGCATAAGTACAATCTTTTGACGAATTGAACTATTATCTATGGTTTAAACGACTGATTTCCAAGGTTTGTTAGAACTAATTGTTTATTTATACTGTTATTTATACATTCATTAAAAATGATCAAGCCGATTGGTAGTACGATATAGCGCTATAGGACTAGACACCCCATTCCTGTTGTATGGAATGTCAGAAACCAAATTTTATCCAAATAGAATTTGCCTTCGTGGTATTTCTATAGTCTCTAAAGTGTAGTTTGATGCACTAAGGTTTGAATGTATTGCTAAATCATGATTTATGGTATATTTCGATATACTACCAACGTGATACTGTTTGCTAAAGCATAATTTGATATGCTATTATTTACTAAAGTATAATTTGATATACTATGTACAAATCCAACATATATTTTTTTATTTACTAAAACATAGTTGATATGTTATTTACAAAACCAATGTATACTTATGATATACTACCGAAAACTATTATTTTAACAACTAAAGTATATTTGATATACTATCTGTTTAACTGTTTTGAAACTAAAATATATTTTAATATATTACTTATCCGACTTTCTTAAAACCAAGGTATATTTTTATGTATACTACAACTTTTATATCAATGCAAAGTGTTCTAGAAACCAAACTTTTATCAAGGATTCATGGCTACTTTTACAAACATATAATCTTTTCTTATATGATCCAAAGCCATGAATCTAATTCACAAAACCTATGTTACTCACAGGAATTTTTATGCTGACGTATTTACTTTCACATATGTTTCAGGTTTATTTCGTGACGACTGTTGATTGCTTTACATAGGATGGACATGGACCTTAGTAGTTATTAAAACATGAACGGAAATTGTACTGTTTGTTGATCTAATTCCAAGACAATGTAACTCATTATGTAATAAAACAATATTCTAAATTCCATGTGTTGTGAAACAATGATTCTGTTACGACACTCCCCGACGTTTCCGCCACGATTTGTTGTTTTACGTGGTCGGGGTGTGACAGGTACCATAGGATCTAACAAATCCTGTTATTGGACTGTGTTGGTGCATGCGTCTGTCGACTTCATCTTGTATCGAGTCTTGTACTTAGAACGTTAAATCAGGGCACGTAGTTCAAGATAATATGTTATTTCGCTTGAAAGGTTGTGATTTCGCTTGAATGAGACATGTGCAGTTTCAAGTGAAATCAACTCAGTTACTTTCGCCTGAACTAACACATTACATCTTCAAGCGAAATCAGGATTCTATATATAGTCTTGTCCAAGCGAAATCAGTAAGAATTTTCCGGTCAGAGCAACGAAGTGCTGCCGAAGTGTCGTCTCGCTGTATAACGTCATCAAACTAATATAAACGACAGTTTTAAGTGATAATCTTGCTGAATTAACCTCAGAATGTCTGTTTCCGCCTTTCATTCTGAGTAAAACTCTTCTGATCGACTCATTTGGGTCTGAAAACGATCCTACAGGTGGTATCAGAGCTCAGGAAGAAGAGTTCTTACCAATTCAGTTGAAAATTCTGATTTCTACATCTTCTTTTTCAAAATTCAAAACTTTTCACGGTTAAAATCGGCTAAATTTCTCACATGTTGTGCGTAATACTGTTTTAATAAAACCTTGAAAGTTTTGGACCTAAAATCGATCTAAATCTAAGAAATTTCGTAATTCCGCTTGAAATCCATGCGAGATTGATGACATCAGCAGCTCTTCAAACGGAATTAGTCTCTTATTCCGCTTGAAACTAGTGATTTCGCTTGAAATTTGGATTGATTCTGCTTGAAAACATAATTTCGCTTGAAAGTTCTAGTAATTCCGCTTCAACAGGTATTTCGCTTGAAAAGGTCAAAAGGGATTTCGTTTGAAAGTGCTTATTCCGCTTGAAGGAGTGTTTCCGCTTGAACTTGGTTATTTCGCTTGAAGGGTATCTTGTTTGAAGTGTTATTTCGCTTGAACTGACTGTTTGATAATCTTTGAAAAACCGAAACATGGACGAGGAATTTTATAACGCATTCGCTACCCCGGTTACTCCGATCACTCTGGCACAGAACACGATGTTGGAAAACGAAACAGGGACTATGCAAAAACCGCCTAAACTCATGAACATCGAGGAGTACAAGGGTTGGGAAGGACGGTTTGAGAATTGGGTACAAGCGAACTACTTAGATGCTTGGGAATGCGTTGAGACGAAATACGTTAGACCGATGAATGATGACGAAGAGATTATTGCAATTAAAGATCTAAGTGCCGATGCTAGAAAAAAAATACAAAGATGAGAAAATGATGCTAAGTCTTTTACAACAAGCTGTGAAGGAAGATATTTTGGTTCTATTGCAACATAATGGAACTTCTTATTCGATTTGGAAAGCATTAAAATCGAAGTTTCAGGGATGCCAAGAGATGGTCAAGAACAAAAAATCACTTTTAAAGAAAGAATTCGATCTGTTTCGTGGGTTGAAAAATGAA
This sequence comes from Helianthus tuberosus, assembly GCA_030545235.1. Lineage (NCBI taxonomy): Eukaryota > Viridiplantae > Streptophyta > Magnoliopsida > Asterales > Asteraceae > Helianthus > Helianthus tuberosus. Next base: position 103,611,197 of record CM060431.1, on the reverse strand, counting down.
AGCACAAAGCAAATCATTGAAAGATACTGCAATTTGCTAGCCAACATGAGGAGATTGAGCATCGAAAAAGATAATGAAGAGTTGATTGACAAGCTAGCTGATGCTTTGCCATATGAGATTTGGGGTACATATCTCATGATGTTGAGGAACAAGAAAGGGTTTAGCAATCTGACGCTGAGCAAGTTTATTGAAAAGATTGAGGCTCAGGAGATGGAGCAGAGAAAGGTTTTGAGAATGAAAGATTTTGACGGTGAACAAGACATCGGACTTTATTACAAAGGTGGTGTCAGTGATAAATCCACCAACTTGTCACCAAAGGTAGAGACTGCATACAATGCAAAAAGTTCATCAGGGAGTTCATCCAAAGGATCAAATAGCAACACAAGTTTCTCTTCATATCCTTCTTTTGATCCGAACTTTTCAACAACAAAGAATGGCAAAAACCTACAATGCAACATTGTTCTGAATCTGGAGAATGATGAGGATTATTCAGCAGAAATTGCTAAGAGCCACATGTCTTTGTTGGGAACTGTGTTGGAATCATATGGAAGTTTTGTTGCAGGTCGGATCGGGAATCCAATGCTTACAAAAGAGGATTATGATCAGATTGACGCTGAGGAAATGGAATTGATGGATATTAAGTGGTGTTTGACAAGTGCGTTGAGACGAGCTGAGAAATTTAAGCAGATCACAGGAAGAGATGATTTACGTGAAGCTAATATTTCTACTTTAGGTTTTGATAAATCTAAAGTCACTTGTTTTCGTTGCAGGGAAAAAGGTCACTTCAAGAGGGAGTGCAAAAATCGGCGAAGCAAGTGGAGTTCAAAATCCATTCAACAACAACAATGATTACTATCGGAAAGCGATCTATCATCAAGTTGCTCAACAACAACAAGAACCACAAGTGGCTCATGGAAGAAAAGTGATTGAAGAATCTTCAAAGAGAGCTTGTATGGTGAATCAGGATGATAATAAGCCAACAGAAGGATTCAGTTGGGACAAATATATCTCAGCTGATAACAAAGCATGCCTGATTAACCAAGATGACAAAAAGTTACCGGAAGGATTTAACTGGGATGGTTTTAGTTGGGATGATTATGATCCAAACAAAACTTCACATCAAAAGGCTTTTGTCGCTCGTGTTGAAGAGGATAGTGATGATGATCGTGAGTATCATGCAAGAAGATTGGCAGCTGATTTGAAATTAATAGCAGAAAGCGATATTGAAGATGAAAAGGTGAAAAAGAAAAAGAAAAAGGTCAAAACACCAATCAGCAGTGATGACGAGGCTGTTCCAGTGATAAAGAAAAAGGTGAAAGATATACCAAAGTTCAAAGTTGATGAAGAAGTTGATGCTAAAAAGATTCCTGTGAAGTGTGACACTTGTGTAGCTATAAAGAAACAGAACAGCACATTGATTTATAACTTGAACAGTTTGAAGGAATCTTATGATGTCCTGAATAAAGCTATGAATCAATACAATCAAACAAGTGAAGAACAAGCAACGGCAGTGAAGGCACTTCAGGGAGCTTTCATGATAAAGCAAAAAGTTGTGAACAACTACATCGAGAAGAGTGCTGTGATAGAACAGAAACTTGAGACACAAAGAATTGAAACTGAAAGAGTTAATCGTTTGTTGAAAAGTTACTCATGTACTTCTTATGTAATTGACAGGATTTATCCAACTGTTGAAGGCATGAAGACATTTGAAGATGATGAAGTAACTGAAGAACAGAAAGTTTCTGAAGAAAAGACTCCTGTGAATAAAGAAAAGAAGAAGGATACCAAAGAAAAGACATCTGGTAAGAAACAAGGTTTAAGTTACAACAAGTGCCACCCCCGCTTGAAAATGGATATTCTTCGAGAAATCCAAATTCAGAAAGAGTCGAAAAGGCAACAAATTTACAGTGGGAGTCAGAGTCTTCAGTTAATTTGCCAGAAAATATTGATGTCACGTTTACATCATCTGACACTGATCATGAGTCCGAGTTAATAAAGAAAGTGGTCGATCAGGTGTTGGATAAAGATGAATCCGAGGAGTTAAAGTCGGAGTCTAAGTCAGAGCGAATTTGTCTGAGTCCAGCATTCCGAGTCAAACCGACAAACAGGGCAAAAGGGTTTATGATAAAGAATTCCTGTTATCAAAATCTAATTTGAATGATAAAAAGTTTAAAGTTGTATATACTTTGAATGATTCTAACAAATTATATTTTGATGAGGAATTTCCAATAAGAGGTGTAAAACCTGACATGATAAAAAAGGTTTTCAAATTAACAGAAATTAATATTTCTGAAATAAAAGATGTAAATCTTAATGATAAACCTAAAAACACCTCAAGAGTTCAACAAAGAGAAAACATGAAAAAGGGTTACAGTTCTGGTTCTGGTTATCGAAAGAAACCAAACCATAACGGTAATTTCAAAAAGAAAGGATTAGGATTTATTCCTCCAGAAAATCATAAAAATGAAAAATATGTTCGTGATTTTAAATCAAAAATGATATTTGTTTCAGGTACATCTACTGAAGAGGAAAAAGAAAATCTGTTCAGGAACCAGTCAAACAAAGAATTCCATGCAAAGAAACAAGAAGAAATGAAGACTGTTGATCAGATGACAGAAACGAGAATCTGTTTCCAATGCAACACTGTTGGTCATATTGCCAAGAATTGTTCTAAGGCAAAACAATCAAAACAGGGAGTTTCTCGTAAACTGAAAGATAAAGAAGTTGAGTTTGAACCACTAATTGATAGAACTAAACTTTTCAAAAATTCAATTTTTGAGATTGGTGAATGTTCAAACAGATTTTATAAGAAAAGGGCAAAATTTGACAACCAGAAATGGGTTGTTAAGAAATCGGATGGTAGCTCTAGCAATGATTCTAATTCTTCAAAATCAGAGGAGCTATCTTCTGGCAATGAATCTGATCCCATAAAATTAGAGGAGCCACAGGTTGAAATTAAAAGTGAAAACTCAGTACCGATTGTGGATGATGAAAATTTTCCACCACTTCGGGCTGAAAATTTTAAGAAGAAAATTGGTAAAGTTGAGATTTCAAACCAATTTTTCTCTGAAAAGAAAAAGTTTGATATTGAGAAAGCCTTCAATTCCAAAGTTAAACAAATTTTTGGAAAAATGGTTGACAGGAAGGTCAAGGGAGTCAAGGAATTTTACGAGAAGAAAACAAAGAAACAAGGTAAAGTATCATCCCTGGTTTGTGACTGGGATGGTACCTATTACGAACAGTAAAATTCTGGACTTGCCGGAGCTCCCAAGTTGGTAATCGCGGAGCATGAATCGGCATCATTCTTATAATGTTTGTTAAAAAAAAATTGAAAATTGGTCAAAAGTATGACTTGCCGGAACTCCCAGGTTGGTAAGTGAGGAGTAGGTATCGGCATCTTGAGAATTCAATCTACATGTGGTATTGGTTGGTAAGCCATGTGGTTGAAAAAGAGTTTGTGTTACAAATGGTTAATCAAGGTCATTAGGTTGAACTTGATTGGATCATACTTACAAGTGGTTGAAAGACAATGTGATGAACCAAACCCCTAATTTACAAGTGATAAAATCAACAAAACTTATTTTCCGGAAAAACCATTTGATTAAAACAAACTTAAGTGTTTTGAAATCACAATGGGAAAATAGTTTGTTGTGAGGGGAAGTTCTGATTGTTTATGCCAAGTGGATGGCGATTTGAAGTGATTCGATATTGGTTGTCAATTTTATTGTACAGTTTATTTTCAAATTTCCTAAAATGTGTTTGCAATTTAGGGGGAGTAGATATTTCTGAAAATCCAAAAACATTTGAAATTTTGAAAAAGACAAAAACATGATAAAATGAAAAATGAGTTTTGGTGTTTAAAAGAGGAAATGATAGTACATCAGTAGACAGTTACAGTATGCTAAAGAAATGTAATGATTAAATAGCGTTAAACGGTCTCACTGATGATATGCCGATAGGTTTTTACACATTTAGTAAACTTTTTTGGGATATAAGCTTAAATTCAAACTTGCTTATTTCGTGGGAAACACTACTTGGATATATAGGTAACCCCTGAAATCTCGTTTGAAAGCTCCCTCTTTCTGAGATACTAGGTCTTTATACTCAGTGATATATGGGGTATTATCCCCGGGACTTCTGATTTTGCGGAAGCAATGGCCTAGTCCCCGGAGAATACTTTATGCTTGCTTGAAAAATAGCGCCGCCCTCAGCATAAAATGATAAGACAATAAAATTGCTAATCAATGCTGTTGTAAAAAAGATCCTCTAAAGGGGACACACCAAAAGTCTAAGCCGTCATCTCTCTGCTGAACGGAAGTTCTGACCTGAACTCTCACGGTTTCGCAATTTATAACCCTTTACAGATATCATCTGTGGTATACTCACCTGTAAGACTGAATATTGGGATTTGGATACAGGAGTATATTCAAGAGGTGGGACACATGAATGAGTTTAAGTTCTTAATACACCTAATTCGTATCTTGAATCAGTTGAAATTTGTGTAAAAATTTAAGTGGATCAGTATATCGGTCAATCTAAGTGAATTGTTTAATTCTTAATGTGTAACTAAGCTCAACGGTACTTGTGACTTGTCAAAAACTGATATGATCCTCTTACACGAACTCACAAAAAATATTGTATGTAAATATTTCTTTACTGCATTTCTGTTATTTTTTAAAAAATCAAAAAGATTTTAGTGTGTTTTAGCATAAATTTTGAAAAATACAAAAAGATTTTCGACAACTGGTGTTGGAGAGCTGATTTTCAAAATTCCAAGTGCTAAACATGATGAACAAATGGTTTGGGTGAAATTGTTTAAGATGTTTTGAAATGAAATGAGAAAGTTATTCCTACAAGTGGTTTATCAGAGACTAACATTGTAAAATTATTGTTTAAATTTCTTATCCACAAGTGCTCATTAGATGGTGAGATTGTTTTTACAATTGGTCATCAGAAAATTTACTTTTGGGTAGAGAATGTGCAGGATATCTGAGTGATAGAGAGCCAGTTTTCGATATCTGAGGACTCTGTGATTTTAACAAGCCAGGCTGCGATCCCAACTTATTGAAAGGGGGAGTCTGAAGATTGTAGAGTCAAAGTTTTGATCCTGGAGTTCATGCAAACTTCTGATGCTGATGAACTTAAGGAATCAAAAGATCTGATAAAGAGAAGAGAGAAGATTTGAGGATGCTTTACAGTGTCAAGATACTTCAGAGAGTTCAAGAGGACAGATAAAGACTGAAGATGCGAAGACTCGACACTTTAAGACTCGTCAACATTCGAGGGGGAGTCTGTTGGTGCATGCGTCTGTCGACTTCATCTTGTATCGATTCTTGTACTTAGAACGTTAAATCATGGCACGTAGTTCAAGATAATATGTTATTTCGCTTGAAAGGTTGTGATTTCGCTTGAATGAGACATGTGCAGTTTCAAGCGAAATCAACTCAGTTAATTTCGCTTGAACTAACACATTACATCTTCAAGCGAAATCAGGACTCTATATATAGTCTTGTCCAAGCGAAATCAGTAAGAATTTTCCGGTCAGAGCAACGAAGTGCTGCCAAAGTGTCGTCTCGCTGTATAACGTCATCAAATTAATATAAACGACAGTTTTAAGTGATAATCTTGCTGAATTGACCTCAGAATGCCTGTTTCCGCCTTTCATTCTGAGTAAAACTCTTCTAATCGACTCGTTTGGGTCTGAAAATTATCCTACAGACTGCACCCATGGTTATGTGTGGGTTATGTGGGTAACGACTGAATCTGTGATAGTTAACTTACCCTTTGGTGTTTTGTTAATACGAGAAGCGAGATAGTCGAGTCACGAAGGTTTGAATGTTATTAGCGAGACGACCATAAATAGTTTTCACAATTAAAACGAGGATGATTTAAACAATTTAAACGAGTTAACGATTTGGAAATGATTCGAACAAGTTAAACGAATTGGATAAACGATTGGTTTTTGGTTAAGTGTTTAGATAACGGGACGGGTGTAATGTGGTGGAAACATGGTAGATACGCCGCTGGTACTTCTTATATATAAGTGTTTTCAACATATTACATACCGTGGCGTTATTTAGTTCACTTGGGTAAACGATTATGAAACGATGTCACATAACGATGTTTTCGAAAAGATATAAACCATACGAGTTTTATTAACGAGTTAATACGAGATGTTTTACAATTAAGTTTACTAAAACAAATGTTTTTGGGTTAAGAATCATGGCTACGAGATTTTATAAATTATAAACCTACTTGATTTGAGTTGGTTAATTATGTTGCAATACTATACACTTTTCAAAACAAGATTTTTATTAAAATATTGCAACATGTAAACGAGCCATGAATCCGATACTCTCATAAAACTTATGTGCTCGCCAGCATTTCTTTGCTGACTTTGTTTTTACATATGTTTCAGGTGTTGTTGCTTGATGTTGATTGCTAGGATGCATGAGTCACATAGGATCTGGACGAGGCCTTAGTGACATAATAACAATGATAGTCGATATGTAACTTGTTTGTTTCGTGTTAAAACAATGTAAATTACTTAATGAATAAATAAAACGAAACTTTTTGTATTCCATGGTTGTGAAACAACAATTCTGTTACAACACTCCCCGACGTTTCCGCCACGATTTGTTGTTTTACGTGGTCGGGGTGTGACAAACAAACCACCAAAGGGTAAGTTAACAATCACAGATTCAGTCGTTACCTACATGACCCCCACACATAACCATGGGTGCAGTCTGATAACGGGATTTGTCAGATCCTATGGTACCATAACCTAATACTGGTCGGCTTAATCAATGTTAATGAATGTTATTCGTTATGTAACTACGTCCAACAAGTTTGTTCACATTATCGAAATCGTTATTTGTTAAATATAAACCATATTAATTATTTTTGAAACCATCGTTAATAACATCGAAATCGTTTAACACATATGAATCACCCCAAAACAATCGAAAACAGTAAAATAGGTTAACTATGTACTCACATGAAGTGCAAAGTATCCTTAATCAAAAGAACTCAACAAAGCTCAAGCAAAACAAGGAAATCAAGCAGCACCTAGAAATCAGATCACTAGATAAATAATCGACACCTAAATCGGAAGATCGGATAGAATGAAGTCTTGTAAACCAAATGAGTATTGGGACTCATGTGATATGGTTTAATAAAGCCTACATTCTGAATCGAAACCTAACCTAAGTGCTTTCGACCCGTTACGACCCATTAAGGTAGCTTACGCTACTTTAACGCGTCGTTCGCGCAAACGCGCGTTCGAGACGTCTAACTAGTCCTATCACAAGTATTATATGCCTAAACATGTTGCATAATCAGTTAAGTGACAAAAGTTTAAGTTACATATGCTTAAAATCCAATTAGGCATGAAAAGGGCATTTTGGTCATTTTACCTAAGGCATATAAACTACCTATCATACAACTACTTAAACTAAGTGACCATAAGGTATAACCTCGGAAGGTTATTTCCTATACAACTATGGTCACTAAACATGCTTGGTCGGATCCTAATGATCGACCAAACGGGTCGAGTTCGAAAGTCTAAGCGGTTGTTTAGACTGCTTGACTTACGACTCTATACAAGCACTAAACTAAAAGTGACGAGTTAAACATGTTGAAACATGTTTAACCAAGTTAGAAAACAGGTTTTGATATCAAAACAAACGTTTTTGATACCCAAGAATAGTTTGGTTGCAAAATACGCATAAACGCGCATTTTGACCGAAACTATTACTCGTCACTATGCCTAATCAACGTGGTAATCAATAGGTATAGTCACTAGGGACTATAACCATCGTGATTACGCTCACGTTGCAAAGCTCGAACGAACTTTGTGTTGACCAATTCGTGGTCAAAGCAGAAAGTCAAACACAGTTTGACTTTCGTGCTTAAAACGCATAAAAGCATGAAAGAATACTTACAAAAGGTCCAAGCTAGGAAGATCTTGACTCAAATTGCTCAGGTATGAAGTGTTAAACCCCAACTTAGAGCAATTGAATCAGATTGTGAGTTGAAAGGAATGAAAGTGTTGGGTATTTATAGAAATCCCACAACCGTTAGGATCGTTCCTCGTAATTCGTGCTTCGATCTTGGCCATACACTTGGGCACAAGGTTTTAAAAACAATGGGGACATGAAATACCATCAAATGGTATTGCAAATCTATGATTAAAACCATCAAAAACAGGCTGGAAAGCCAGATTCAATGTTTCTGATATGGGCTGCTGATGCGGGCCGTGTAAGAATAAGCTTAGGCTTACGCCCCAGGCTTAGCAAACTTTGGCAGATTTTCAATTTTAGTCCCTGAATTCCCAAAACTTGGTTTTTGATGCATTTTTGACACTTTAAGACTCGTTAACCTCATTTCAAGGCTCTAAAATGAAGTTAAAATATAGGGAACTTAAAATATGCTCAAAATCATCTCGGATGTCGGTTCGTTTGGTCGTACGGTTGCGTTATTCGGGTAATTACGACGGAAGTCGTAACGGACGCAAAAACGATCCAAATTAAGCGACGAATGGAATTTTATCATGCCAATCACTAAAATAAAATATTTTAATGATTACATAAATTTTTGGATGTCCGGATATATTCAGAACGTAAGATATGCGCGAAAATGCAAACTTATGCACTTTTTGACGCTTTTAGTCCCTATTGATCAAATAAGTTTATTTTAGCATACCAAACCCCTCAAAGCCTATTTCTAAGCTATGTAAAGGATATTTAGTGTATGTTTAACTTATGATCAAGTTCCGGAATGTTCGTTACTATACAAATCGGCATAGTTTCCCAGTTTGACACAAATAGTCCCTGCGATCGAACAAACTTGATTTCGACACACCAAACCATCCAAAACTTATTTCTAAGTTATGTAAAGGTTATTTAAGGTATGTTAAGCCTATGTCACTATTATGGAGTGTTTATCGCATTAAACTGATTACGTTTACGCATCAGTTTGCGTATAACCTTCCAGAAAGCGATTTAAAGCTTGAAATCGGAATCGAATCAAATCGTAAAATCATCAAACACAAATACACACATAATAACACCAAAGCACATATAATAACACCAAAACACATTGTTTTATTGATAATTAACATTGTTTTACATTATACATCGAATACAGAGCACAGTTGTCACATTTCTATCCAACGTAGAGCTGCAATGGCTCCATCATTGCCAGAGAATTCTATTGATTTGCAAGACCAGAATATTTTGTAAGAACAATCATATGACATGGTTCTTCTTCTTTTTGGAATAGGTAATTGGAGTAGCGGTCCATTATTCACGTTGTGACTAGGTTCAGTAGGTGGTCGTTTACTTCCACTGTTAGTTTTATTATTTTCTGCTTCTTTAACAGTCTTGATGATATATGACATAGCGTCTATAATTCCTAGTGCTACTGTGTGTTGGATGGCACTATTATCTAATTGGTTTCCATCAGGACCGTAGTTAGGAAATAGTTTATCAGAGTAAAACACCACATTTTTATAATACTAAATACATGGGAAATTCCCAAGTTTCCATTACAAACATGTTTATAGGGATAAACCCTAATTTATTGAAATAAAACTTCTTCTTTATTTAGGTAACTTTTATAGCCACTTTTCCAAGCCTTCAGTGCTGTCCAGTTGGCTTCTAATTGGCTTTCAAATTTTGTTACAAGAAACGCGTTTAAAAACAATTAATCAGCAAGAAATACTGGCGAGTGAATCCCAGTTTAATCAAGAAAAGTTTTATCATTTTACAGCATTGAGGGCAATCCAGCAATTACATTTGTTTATATCTAACTTAATTACCACCCATGGTACTGTCAATCCTGACTTGTGGTAATGTTACTACTCACAGTGTAGTAACAAATTTTGTATACAAAACCCCAACATACCGACGATAATTGTAGAATTATAAATACTCAATCACTATGAAATATAATTTAAACAATTGAGGTTTTGTAAAAACAGTTTACAAAAAGGTTTCACAAAAAGAGGATTACTCACATTGTTAATTTAGGTATTTCCTTGTGATTTCCTGGTTATAATTTATTAATTTAAACAATGCACACGTGTTAGTATAATAACCCAATTTACATTAGTTATACCCTCCCCAAGACAGAACTCCAATGACTGAGTTAGGCAGAGCCTCGACATGCGTTACGGAGCACTAAATCAATCGGGCAGCGTATCTAATACGTAACAGGGGGGTTATGATACTTACATCGAGGCAGAGCTTCGCTATTTTAGTGGGTATAACACCCGGGAATTATTATTGCTATCAGAGATTGAGAGAAAATTGAATTTTGTGAACGATTTGAAATGAAACGTCGAGTTCCTATTTATAGGGCCTTATCAGGGGTCTCTCGCGCCCCGCGAGTGAAACACAAAGGGGCTTCATGGCCCACGAGCTAGGTAGAGTAGGGTTTAGCTTTGTCGAATCAACAGTATAGGTTGGCCACGACAGGGACACGTGGCAGCTCAAGGCTCGGCCTGGTGTCAAGGAGGTCACGCCCCGCGACAGACACACAAGAGTGTGTCGCGCCCCGCGAGCGGCTGGTAAAACTTATTTTATTGGATTTTTGTAAAAATGAAGTTATTTGGGGTCCACTTTTTCGTATACAGGGTGTATTTTATGGCGTATAGGGGTGTTACAAGTATTTTAGGAGGGTTGTTATATCCTCCCCACCTTGTTTTAGAACTCGTCCTTGAGGTCTACTGGAACAGGTATGGATATTTCCTCTGCATCTCTGATTCGAGCTCCCAAGTGTATTCTGGTCTTCTCTTGGAATCCCATCTTACTTTGACTATGATCAATCTCTTGTGCTTAAGATTTTTGATCTTTCTATCTTCAATCTGTAGAGGTCTTTCTACAAATTTAAGTTTTTCGTTTACCTCTATATCCTTAAGAGGTACCATTAATGATTCATCGGCTAAGCATTTCTTGATATTACATACATGAAATACATCATGTATTCATGTCATTTCCTCTGGAAGTTGTAGCTGGTAGGCTACTAGTCCTATTCTTCTAATAATCTCAAAAGGTCCAATATACCTGGGGCTTAGCTTTCCCCTTTTGATGAATCTGACTATTCCTTTCCATGGAGAAACTTTTAATAATACCTTATCTCCCACTTGAAATTCCAACGGTGTTCGTCTGTTATTAGCATAACTCTTTTGTCGATCGCGTGCTTCTTTTAGTCTCTCCTTGACTTGAATAATCTTGTCTGTTATTTCTTGTACTATCTCTGGTCCAGACAATTGCTTTTCTCCAATTTCTGCCCAACAAACTGGAGTCCGGCACTTTCGTCCATAAAGTGCTTCGAACGGTGTAGCATTGATACTGGTATGATAGCTGTTATTATAGGAAAATTCTATTAATGGTAAATGATCGTCCCAATTTCCTCCGAAATCAATTACACAAGCTCTAAGCATATCCTCCATTGTCTGAATTGTCCTTTCGCTTTGTCCATCCGTTTGAGGATGATAAGCGGTGCTTTGATTTAGCTTGGTTCCCATTGCTTTTTGGAAACTTCTCCAAAAATGAGAAGTAAAACGGCTATCTCTATCAGAAACAATAGATAGAGGAATTCTATGTAATGAAACTATTGCATTTACATACAACTTGGCTAACTGTTCCATACTGAAAGTTTCTGTCATCGGTAAGAAATGAGCAGACTTGGTTAATCTATCTACAATCACCCATATTGTATCATTACCTATTCATGTCATGGGTAATTTTGTCACACCCGCTCATAGCGGAAGCGCAAGGTGTGATCTGATCGGTTCTCATTGCATAACAATATAAGTGAACATACTAAATGAAAAAAAACAAGCTCCAATGCCATTGTCATAATCGTTTCAAAAGAACGCAACATAAGTTAAATGTATTGGTTACAAACCATCAAATGAAAATAAGTTGTCATTGTTTTATACATCAAAATGTAAGTCCTAAAATGTCAAGGCTTTGACCACTATATCACCGCAAAAGAGGCGGTATATAACGGGCAAGCCCTTCAAATGGTGGCATGGAGTCTTGATACTTGCTTTCCTTGACTGAAATGTCCGCATGGTCCACTAATCTCCTGAAATACATGTTAAGTTTGAAAACATCAACAAAAGTTGGCGAGTTCATGCAGTTTAGTTGTATGAGATGTATCTGTAAAATGTGAGTTGTATAAAATGTATCCATAAAATGTGAGTTGTATAAAATGTATCTGTATGTAATGATGTAGCATGTAAAGCGTCCATGAAATCGTTGATCATTAATGTTTCGCGAGGACATTAATATGTGTGACGAATTAGGAAGCAATCCAAACCTAGACGATTTTGTGTCGACTACTATCGACTGAGACACAAACGCACTCTTCTGTATGGGTCCATGACCAAGAGTGGGGCTCGCCAATAGCCATTAGATCTAACCTTCTGTACCTAGGTCCAAACTGGATTAATGGTGCTTAGATGTATGACCCTAATCGCACATGATCTAAGGTGTTTCATTCCATGACTTAACATACAATTGAACATGTATTTTCCCCGATAGTTGTAAAGTTGTAAAGCATTTAAAATGAATAGGGGACATGAACTCACAGTATTGCGTCCGTGAATGATAAGTGTTTGTGATCTTACGCGTGATCTTACGCGTGATCGTCTTGAACAATGTTGCGACCTACAAGTGTTCTTATATTTGTTAGACACTTCGGTCTTTGTAAATGACTTGAGTACAAGTCTTGTGTCTTAAATATGTGTAAGACTTGTATGTCTTTGTTGTTCATTGAACTGTGTATTAGATGTATGAATTGTTAAATATATATATTTCACCAAATATATATATATATATATGTAATCTTGTATCTTGTGAGTTGTATCATCGGGTCTTGTCTTCTTGATTTCGTGTTTTGTATAAGTAAATTGTATAATTGTATTTTCATCAATTATATGTCATTGGGCTTAGCCCAAGAATTCAGTTATTGGGCCCAAATAGTATTAGGCCTAAATAGTATTGGGCCTAAATAGTATTGGGCCCAAATGTTATTGGGCTTAATGTTATTGGGCCTTGGCCCATATGTTTGGTTTTAGGCTTAGCCCATGAGTCTTGATATTGGGCTTAGCCCATGTATTTATGTTAAGCCCAATTAGGATGTTAAGCCCATTTGTATAAAATAAGCCCATATGTTAAAAAAAAGCCCATTTGTATAAAATAAGCCCATATGTTCAAAATAAGCCCAATTGTATAAAATAAGCCCATATGTAAAAATATATTCTTTTATTTTTATAAAAGTTACTAAATATAGGCTTTTTAATTAAAAGAATACATAATAGTTTTTATAAGTTTTAAAACATCCGGATATTGTTGTCGGTGATTTGTATGTATTCACGTCGAAAGATCGCCTAAGCGTCGCAGTAACTCCTCGGAATGGCGATATGTTTATAGATTCGCCCGTTGTCCGTTTTGACCATAAGTTGTGTCCGAGGGCTCGGAATGTCCGTAAGTTGTTTTTAAGGCGTATTTACATGTAGTCTTGTAAGACTTTAGTCGAAATATACATTGTGTTTATTTGTACCATTGTATTCAAGTTCCTAGTTATCATACATATAACTAATACAAACAAATAACACATAGCACATAAGTTGTTAAGTTAACTAAATATATATTTTCTCAAAAATATATATTTATAACTTTGCTTTTATAAAAACAATTCTTTAAAATCTTTTAATCTAATAAAGATTTTGTCAAAAATAATAGTTTTTATATCTTATGTTTTTTAAGAAAAATGGCCATATTTCCTTTGAAATATATACTTTGCCATGTTTATAAAAACATATCTTTTTCTTTATAAAAAAAATCACCAACAAGTTCTCATATCATTCTTAACAAAAACATATGAGATTTATATCAAAATCTTAACAAGATGAACTCATAATCATGTAGGGTTTTGGTATGATCTTTACATATGTTTACTAGTTCAAAAATCATACTTTACTTCTAGTTTTATCAAACTTTTATACAAAACCCATCTTGTGTGTTTCTTTTTATAACTTTGTAAAAGTATTATTTTTAGTGAAAAACCTTATATACTTTAACAAAATCAAAGATTATGATCATCCATATAAACATTTATGTTTAACAAAACCCTTAAACATTTTCATGTACACTTGTTAGATTATGTTTTTAAACATCATTTAACAAGTTATTTGTATGCTAATCATCAAAACTAGATCAAATATGCAAGTACTCATCCTTAAATCACAACATAAACACACTTTTATATCATGATTATTATTTTGCTTCTTTGTATTTTCATATTATTTTGTATGATTATTTAGTTTATTACATGTTCTTTAACCAAATAATACATAAATAAGTATGAAAAAGGGATTTTAGAAGCTTACTTCTAGCACTAATGGCTAAGGATGATCTTAATGATGATTTAAGTAAAGAAAAAGGATGATCTTGATGATTGAAAGCTCTTGAATGGAAGGAAATGCTTGCTTTGACTTGTGGTTGCTTTAGATCTTCCTAAGTTTCATGGAAATCCATCTTGTTCATCAAGGAAAAGGCTTGAAATGAAGTGGGTTTATGGGGTGTTCTTGGCTAAAATGGTGATGAATGTTGAGAGCTTTTGTGTGTGAAATGTACGGTGTAAAAAGTGAAGTAATGTGCTAGTAAACTAGTTTCACAAAGTGTTAGCAATGATCAACATTTCACAACTTGCAAATGGAAGTAAAATATCTAGATATTTTTAGCAACAACTTGAGCATGTGGGTCCCACAAGGGGCGGCCCATGTATGTGGGGGGGGGGGTCTTGTTGTGAACTTTTTCTAAGTGTTTCCATGTGTTATAAACTTAGAAAAATGATTAGAAAGCTTAGATGTTTTAGGTGATTCAATTGTTTCAAGGTGTTTAGGTGATCATAACTAGTCTTAAATGATCCAAATAATGTTAGATAGTTGCTAAAAAAAGATTTGATATTGTTCGGATATTCGTTTCGAATTGTTTCGGTTAGATGTTATTTGAACGCTAAGTTGTGTAACTTGTGTGAATTGATGTAGTTATTGGTTCGGATGATACCCGAAGGTATCCTCATATGAATTCTATGTTAAATAGCACTTTTACATGTTGCAAAAATATTAAATGGCTGATTTCTGCAGAATTTCTGCGAAAAAGTGTTGAAATCGTCGCTTTTAGTGCTTTTCGGGCAGTTTTTAGTGTTATCGGACTTCGGGAAGGTTTTAAATCAAACCCTTGCATTCCTAGTTAGGGTTTAATATATGTTAGATGTTGGACTTTCGTCTGAGTCCTAAAGATGTCGTTTAGATGGTTTCTGCGGATCCTGCGTTTTCGTTAGAATACTAGTTTACTAGGTGCTTTTCTAGTAGTTTCGATGCATTGTTTAAACTGTTTCAAATGTACTTAATAAAAATGGATCATATGCATCCTAAGTAAGTATTCCATGAGTATTCTAAGTGTATGTCACGAAATACGCAGTTCGAGTGTTCAAAATGCATAAAAATGTAGCTAAAATGAGTACTTTAAGTGCAAGAAAGTTACCGAAAAGTGGCAGTTGTCACATTCTCCCCCTGTTATTGAGAATTTCGTCCCGAAATTCAAGCTGAGTCATCCTTTGCAGGAGTATTCTCGAACAGTTCGGGGTATTTTGGTTTTGATTTGATTTTCACGTTCCCAAGTATATTCGGGTCCGTGTCGAGAGTTCCAATGAATTTTTGCTAATATGTTACGACTCCTTCATGTTTCATGGACCTTCCGGTCCATGACCTCAACAGGTGCTTTCATGAATTGGAGTTTGTTATCAATATGAACCTCATCCTCCGGGATGAAAACTGTTTCTTGCGTTGGACTCTTCTTGAGATTCAACAAATGAAATATGTCGTGCACACTACTAAGTTCTTCTGGTAACTTCAGCTTGTAGGCATCGGTGCCAAGATTTCAAATGGACCTACGTATCGACGGTTAAGCTTTCCACGCTTACCGAACCTTGCTACGCCTTTCCAAGGCGAGACTTTCAACAAGACTTTGTCTCTGACCACGAAAGATAATGGCTTCTGTCTCTT
The DNA here is from genome assembly GCA_030545235.1 of Helianthus tuberosus. Taxonomy (NCBI): domain Eukaryota; kingdom Viridiplantae; phylum Streptophyta; class Magnoliopsida; order Asterales; family Asteraceae; genus Helianthus; species Helianthus tuberosus. The sequence continues at coordinate 103,595,113 of CM060431.1, read as the reverse complement.
GTCTGCGTAGCTCTTTTTTCGATCGCGAGCCGCCTTGATACGGTCTCTGATCTGAAAGATTTTATCCGTAGTCTCTTGGACTAATTCCGGACCAATTAGTAGTTTATCGCCCGCTTCCGCCCAACATAGCGGTAAGCGACACTTTCGACCATAAAGAGCTTCGAATGGTGCAGCTTGTATGCTTGTGTGGTAGCTGTTGTTGTAGGAAAACTCAACCAAATGTAAATGAGTATCCCAGTTGCCTCCCAAATCCATAACACATGCTCGAAGCATATCTTCGAGTGTTTGGATTGTCCGTTCGCTCTGGCCGTCAGTTTGTGGATGAAAGATCGTGCTTAGATTTAAATGAGATCCAAAGGCCTCTTGAAATGAATTCTAAATTCTTGACACAAAGCGACTGTCTCGATTCGAGATGATTGAAATAGGCACTCTATGACGAGCCACTATTTCCTTGAGATAGGGTTCCGCTAGCTTCTCTGTACTATCCTTCTCCTGAATTGGTAAGAAGTGTGCGGACTTTGTTAGTCTATCGATGATTACCCATATCATGTCGTGACCTCTTGAGGTCCTGGGTAACTTCGTAATGAAGTACATCGATATTTGTTCCCATTTTCAAACGGGAATCTCGGGTTGTTGTACCAATCCCGAGGGATTTTGCTATTCGGCTTTGACTTTCGCATAAGTCAAGCATTCTCCGACATAAGTAGCGATATCACTTTTGAGGTTAGGCCACCAATAGTATTCTTTCAATACTTAGGCCTATGTGCTTCCTCAAAATATCATCTCGAAGGCCGCCCAAAGAATGGAACCCATTTTCGACCCATAAGGTATAAAGTTCCATCTTCTTTCGGTGCTAATTGTTCCTTCATGCCTCGAAGTGTTTCTTCTTGAATATGCTCTTCCTTGAGCGCTTGTGAATCATCTTCTCTAATGCTTGAACTCTCAGTGGCTAACTCGCTCCTTGCGGCTCAAGGCGTCTGCTACAACGTTCGCCTTGCTCGGATGGTACTTTATTTTATAATCATAGTCGTTTAACAATTCAACCTTACATCATTGACGTATGTTTAATTCTTTTTTTTGGTTGAATACGTGTTGAAGGCTTTTATGATCCGTGAAAATAGTGCATTGAGTACCATATAAATAATGTCGCCATATTTTGAAAGCGAATACCACCGTACCTAACTCGAGGTCGTGAGTGGTATAGTTATTTTCATGAACTTTCAGTTGACGTGATGCGTACGCGATAACTTTCTCCCGTTGCATAAGTACGCAACCCAATCCTTGATGCGAAGCATCACAGTAAACTACGAAGTCATCGGTACCATCGGGTAGTGATAAGATTGGTGCATCGCACAACTTATCCTTGAGAAGTTGAAATGATTCTTCTTGTTTCCCGATTGGGTGAGGGAGGTTAGCGGTTGAGAAAATTTTAGAAAAATTCTCTATAAATCTCCGATAGTACCTTACTAATCCCAAGAATTGTCGGACTTCAGTTGGAGTCTTGGGCGCTTCCCAGTTCTTAATTGCTTCGATCTTCGAGGTGTCTACTTGAATGCCTTTCTCATTCACTATCTGCCTGAGAAATTGTACTTCACGAATCCAAACTCGCATTAGTGTCTCCTTCTTGAGTAGTTCTAAAATGGTTCTCAAATGTTGTTCCTGCTCGTCTGCCGATCGTGAGTATATCAAAATGTCGTCAATGAACACTATGACGAATTTGTCGAAGTATGGATTGCACACGCGGTTCATTAAGTCCATGAAGACCGCAGGCGTGTTCGTTAAACTAAAAGGTATAACGAGAAACTCGTAATGACCATAACGAGTCTGAAAAGCCGTTTTCGGTACGCCTTCCTCTTAAATTCGTAATTGGTGATACCCCGATCGTAAGTCTATCTTGGAGTAGAAGCTTGAACCTTGCAATTGATCGAATAAATCACCAATCCTAGATAGTGGATACCGATTCTTGATGGTGAGTTTATTCAAATCTCTGTAGTCGATGCACATTCTGAGTGTTTCATCCTTCTTTTTTACAAACAAAGCTGGAGCTCCCCAAGGCGAGAAGCTTGGTCTAATGAATCCTTTATCCAACAACTCTTGAAGTTGTGTGAATAACTCTTGCATTTCAAAAGATGCTAATCGATATGGAGATTTGGTTATGGGTGCGGTTCACGAAACCAAGTCGATATGAAACTCGACTTGTCGATATGGTTATAGTCCCGGCAAGTCTTCAGGAAAGACTTCAGGAAACCCTTTTACCACTGGAATATCTGCCAGCTTCGGCCCAACGGCCTTCTTGTCGACAACATGTGCCAGAAAGGCAACACAACCTTTCCGTAACCACTTCTGTGCCTTTTTATAATTAATGATCCGCAATGGTGTGTCGTGCTTCTCTCCGTGAATAACAAGTGTCTCTTTGTTTAGTGGTGGTAGGCGAATGACCTTCTCATGACAAAAGACTTTGGCTTGGTTATCGGATAACCAATCCATGCCAACCACTACGTCGAAACTACCCAACTCAACGGGTAAGAGATCGATATTGAATCTTCGCTCGCCAAGTTCCAAGGAACATCCTCTAAAAACTTTCCCTGACTCGACTAGTTTACCATATGTCGGTTCTATAGAATGAGGGGACGTCTAGCTTACTTGGCTCTAGGCTAAGTACATTTTAAATTCTGTGTGGCGAGGACTTCACTGTAAAGTTTTAGGAACCCTATGTTTAAATGTAGGATAACCCAATCCATATGTTTAGATGTAGGATAACCCAATCCCTAATTGTAGCTAGGACAATCCCGTCCCTAGCCATGAAACTCATGTATATGAAATGTTGAGATGAAGATAAAATTGGCACCAGTATCAAATAACATGGATGTGAAATGTTGGTTGATTGGAAACGTGTCGAGTAACTACTGTTTGAGTGATCGAGGTAGGGTGGGATGATGCGGTCATGCTGTTGGTACACTTTATGTGGACGCGACTCGACTCGGTTCGATTCGGTTCGGGTCGACTCGGTTAGGACCGGCTCAAGCCCGAAGACACGACATTCCTCCGTCGTGCGCCCCAGAGTTCGAGGACCTACAAGTGGTATCAGAGCCTTGGCTCTTTTCCTTGTTTAAAACCAAACATTGTCGTGTTTGAAACAAGTGTGTTATTGTGTTTTTCAGATTTTTGTTCTTGAAAAAAAAACTCATTATTTTCTGAAAAAAATACTTCTAAAATCAGTGTTTATGTTGTTGGTTTGCTAAAAGTTTGTTCAAAAACCTTGTTTGTTTGAGTGTTTACGAATTAGGATTTGGTTTTTGTTGAAAGTTTTAAGCAAAATCGTGTTTCGGAAAATTATTCGGTGACCGGAATCTTCAAATATTCATCGTGTTCTTCAGTTGTCTTCAAACTGTTCTTGAAAGTTTCTATTGTTTGATCTTTGTTTGGAATTTGATTAAAGTGTTAATTGATTATTATATAATTGTTTGACATTTGTGACTTAATTTGATGATGTTTTGTTGAAAAAGGATGTCTCGATACAAGCAAGTTTGAATATTGAGGCTCTGTGACAGAAGATAAGGCTCAAGAAAATATCTACCAAGATAATATCTAATATCCATTTCGTCGATCAGAAGCCCAAAAGGACTCTTGTTTCGTCATCACAATTCCAAAAACAGTTTCGTCCAGTTTCGTCGCATATTTCATTTGTTTAATTCAAACAAACAAACAAGTCAACAGTCAAACTTTTCGGCACCATTATTTAATAAACATAACCGGTTTCGTCGGATACAAACAAACAACTTCAGTTTCATCATTTTATTAAACTCGTGGATTGAAGTGGGCTTCACAGTTTCAAGGGACATACATTGGGCTTAATATTCTTTTGGGCTTCTCATTTTATTGGGTTTCTCATTGTATTGGGTTTTATTTCTGTTTCGTCGACCTGGGAATCAATTGTGTTTCGCCGTTTATAACATATCATTTATGTTTCGTCGCAACTATCAGCCATCTGTTTCGTCGATCTAATTTCAACTTCTGTTTCGTCGGACCAGATCTACTTTCCGTTTCGTCAACATCAAACTCAATCAGTTTCGTCGACACATCAACATATTCTATTTCGTCGATAGGGTCTCACAAGTGTTTCGTCGATACTTGTCATTTTTTTAACAGAGGACTTCCAAAAGTGTGATAACAGTCTTTTTTCAAGAGTGTAATCAGTTTTTCACATACATACATCAAATATGAGTTGCTCGAGCCCTTGGGATTGGAGTACGGATCCACAACCAGATCTAAAACAGATGTCGATGGCCGAATATATGAGGCGTACCATACCTCAACAACAACAGTCAATAAGTTCAAGTCAATGGGCAATGGTGTCGAATCAAAATCAGAGCATTCAAAATATTTTGCTTAGTGAGAATGAGACGGGTAGCAACAATCGCCCTCCAAAGTTAAATTACATGAATGACTATCCATCATGGAAGGGTCGTTTCCATAACTACGTTCAAGGGCAAAACACAGAATTATGGACGTGTTTCATCTCTGCATTTAGTGAAGCTCTTGAAGAAGCAGGATCAAATGCGACAACTTTCAATAATATGCAAGAAGCCGACAAAAAGGCATATGATCTGGAGAAGAAGGCGTATGCTATTCTCACTCAAGCACTTCACAGAGACATCTTTCATCAATTCTCATATTGTAAGACCACGAAAGGTTTATGGGATGCATTGGTAGCGAGAGGAGAAGGAAATGCAGCTACTAGAAAGATACGCCATGATTTATTGAAGAAAGAGTTTGAATCATTTCAGTTCTTGGAGAATGAAACTCTAAATGATATGACTTCTCGGTTTTATCATTTGATTAGTGAAATGACTTCTTATAGTGTTGCTGCAACTCATCCGGAAATGGTTGTACGATTTGCTGATGCTCTACCTCCTAAGTGGAGTCCATTCATTGAACTTCTAAAGCATACGGGCGCTCTGGATGCAGCCAATGTCAGTCTTTATGAATTCATTCAGAAGTTGGAGTACAAGAACGAAGAGGAAATTCGGAAAGCTAAAAGGATTGCAACTGCACCTCCTCAAAACACAGAAATGTATTTGCCTGGTTTTAGTCCTTTAGCTAGTTCTAGTTCTATTCAGCAACCGAAGCTTCAAACAGCGTATGTGTCCAATACAAGCTCATCTCCGTTTCCACAGTGGAATCAAAGTTCTTACATGTCTCAATCCATACCCCAACCTCAAGCCCAACCACAACAACAACAAGCGCATTATACCAACAATCCTTTACCCCAAAACACCAACACTGTCAGAGTTGATACTTCCAATCTTTCAAAAGTCAGTGTAGAAGTTGCAAAGGAACATTTGGAACTTCTCAACACAATGTTCAGTTCATACTGTGGATTGGTAGCAGGTCAAATTGGAAACATCAATATGACCAATGAAGATTATCAGCAGATAGACCGTGATGAAATGGAGTTAATGGATATAAAGTGGGCGTTTGCAAGTGCAGTTAGAAGGGCAAAGGATTTCATGACTCGAACTGGAAGAACTTCGTTGGAAGGCAAAAATGATACGAAGTACGGGTTCAATAAAGATGCGGTTACATGTTACAATTGTGGCGAAAAGGGTTACTTCAAACGTGAGTGCACCCTACCAAGCAGACAAGGCAACCAGAATCCATTCAGAAATCAAACAAGTACTTCTAATGCCAATCAAGATAACCGTGGAAAAGGGATAGTAGCTGTGAACAACACCACCAACCAGAACCAGTCTGGACCTTCAAACACCAATCGAGCATTGACCGTTCAAGCTGATGAAGGGTGTGATTGGTCTGTACAATTGGGAGATAATGATCAAGGAGGTGGAACTGCATGCTATGCAAAAATCATCAATCACATCAAGCATGTTCACAAGGAAGAGTTTTCTGAAAGTGATGATAGCTCGGGTTTTAGTGGGAGTTCAGATGAAGAAAGCTCGAATGCAGGAGATTATAATTCTGAAGATGGATCTTTCTCTTCTCAGACTGCCTTCATGGCTAATGTCACAGCCTCTTCGAGTCAGGTAAATTCTGAAACTCCTAGCATATGTAGTGATTGTGCTAATATGATACATGAATGTGATAGAGTGAAACTTGAATGTGATACGATTCATAGTCACAATCAGAGTTTAGTTGTTGAACTGTCAAAGTGCAAGGAGGCAAACATGGCCTTAGCTCGCAATGAAAAGGAATTTAAAACAGTTATTTAAACCCAAAAGAAAAGTGTTTCCGAATTAACAAAAACTGTTTTCAACAAACAAATTGGTATTAATAACTACATTAATATCATTGAGGAAACCAAGAAAGAGCTAGCCACGGCTAAATGTGAACATGAGGCGATCAAGCTCAAATTGGAGAGTTACTCAAACTCCCGATATGTGCTTGATCACATCATTGACGTTCAGAAACTAAAGGGAAACGTTAAAGGCGTTGGTTATAGGAAGTGTCCACCCCCTTTGAGACATGACTATACCAAGTCGCCCGATGAAGAGGATATGCCTCGGTATGAACCCAGTGTGCCTCTTGATTATGAGGAAGTTACTACTGGCCTAGGGTTCAAACCGGACAATTCATCGGAGGGCTCATCTGATAACAAAGAAAAGTCATCATGTGCCTCAAATCAAAGTCCTCCAACCATTGAGGACTATGATTCTTCAGATGATGAATCAGATGTGAATGACCAGGATGAATCACTTGATGAGACGAAAGGAGTAGAAATTCCAATTGAGAATCATATTCTTTGTGATCCTCCTACTCCTGTCGTGCAACCTGTTGCCAAGCAAGTGATAGATCCTGTCAAGGATGTCAAAGATGACAATGAATGTGTGCCTGCTGTTAAGAGCAATGACTTGTTGTATACTTTAGTCGGTGATAGTAAAATTTATTCAGACAAAGATTTTCCAATCAAAAACGTCAATCAATCTTTGATTGACAAAGTGTTTGAAGATAATACAAGAAAATTTTTGGGAAAGACAATCCCTGGAAAACAGAAATCACTGACAAAGCAACAACCTGTTGCTTCTAAGGGTAAACAACAGCAACAACGAGCTCCAAAGCCAAAGGCTAAGGTTGAATCAAAAGGAACTCGTTACAAGAAGAAAGCAAAAGATGTCAAGTTTGTAGCATCAAGGGGTACTGATAAAATTGAGACTTTTGAAAACAAATCAAACACCGATTTTATCCAACAAGTCAAGATTTTAAAACGTAACAGCCAAAATAATTACACTCAACACACAAACGGGTGTGATGAAAGAGCAAGTACCTCAGGTTCTACTGGTTCGACATCTGTTAGTCGAACAAATTCTCCTAAGTTTGTGGAAAGGAGAACGTGTTTTAAATGTGGGGAGTTTGGGCATATCATTAAGAACTGCTCAAACACTCCTAAAGAGAAATTTGTGGAAAGAGCACCACCTGAAAAGGTTCACCCACAACGTCGTCATGTTTCACCAAAACATGATAAAAGAACTGTTAAAGAACAAGAAACGAAACAACGACGTCAAAACATCAAAGCTGTTGAAAAGTCTTTAAAATCTGAAGTCAAAACGGTAAAAAGGGAACCAAGTTCTTCACAACCTTTAAAACTAGAAGTTTCAAAATCTGTTTACAAAACTCAATCTGGTAAACAAAAACAAACTTGGAAACCTAAGACGGGTGATAGTTCAGGGGGAGGTGCTGTGTTTGAAAATCATCAGGAAATCGAAGTCACAATCTTCGATGATGAAGGACGACCCAAGTCTGTTAAGGCTTGGGTCCCCCTCTCCACCTAATCTCTGAGTGAGTGTGCAGGATGTTCCAGGAGGAACTATCGATAGTCATCGGATTGTTGATAGTGGAGTGTCCATGCACAAAATAGGCGACTCAAAGCTCCAAGATATTGTTATTTCTAGGAGTGGTTGCCTTTGATGGAGAGAAGAAGAAAAAGAAGACAGAATTGTCTGTCGAAAGAAATTGAAAAGCTTCGACAAATTGAAAATCATTCCAAAGTTTGATTGTTCAAGGCTTTGATCGGGTCCCCAGGGTAGATTCAAATCAAAATGTACGCACCTGCAGCACGTCTGAAGATTCATCATCCACAAAATGAACGTGCAGTGTACATTTCTTCTCGGTGTTATTGAAGAAAATGTGTTTGTTGAATAAACCAACCGGGTGTGCGGATGCCTTAGCGTGGATTGAACAACCGCACACTACTTCTCAAAGAGAAAGACAAAGACCTTCGCTGGTGCAATGTGGAAGACCAGCCGGACCCAAAGGTTTCTGATCTTGTTGCTGTGAAGAGATTTCTCAGTAGCTACAAAAATCGACTTTGAAATCCACACCGGGTGGATATCCAGTTTGGGAGAGCACTCAGATTCCTTGCAATGCACGAAGCAGTTGCAGGATACGGTTTTAAATTTCTAATCTCTCCTATACTTGTCGATATTTAAGCTGCTTTATGAATTATTATCATCTCGTATAGCACTCTTTGACCTGACATGTTGAACTCGAATATCACCTCACACGTGATTGTTTCACTATGAAACTCGTCAATGTTGTCATGGTCCGCACCGCTTACCGACATGCCAACTGATTTTTCCAAAATTCGAGAAATCATTTCTGATTAAAATTAATTTTGGTAAACGGCATTGAGGTAAAACATGAGTAAACCAACATCGGGAAAATCGTTTTTGTAAATACCTTTGTGTTTTTAAAATTTATCATAGTTTGTTGATTTTAGGGGGAGTAAATCCAAATTTGAAAATTCAAAAACATCGAAAAATTTCAAAACGCAAAAACAATAGAAAAACAAAAATGAGTTTCCTGGCAAGCAAAAGAGAAAATGATAGTACATCAGTGGTCTGTTGAAATCTCTTTAAACTGAAATGCAAAATGAAAAACGATAAGCAGCTCTATATAAGATGTATCGGTAGGCTCACAATCAGACTAAAGTGTGCAGGGTGATATAAATCCATAATCGACTGAAGACCAGGTGGGAACCACACATTGGCATATGGTCTTAGTACCGAAATTTCGTTTGAGAGATTGCCGAGGTTCTGAGATATTCGGTCTTTATGCTGTTTTATCATCTGGGTATCATGGTTGTATCAAACCGTAAAAATAATGGAGACGAAGTCTAAGATCTTCCATGATACTATACATACGTGTACATATTGCATTCGACCTCAATAAGTGATCAACAATCACATGTCCAAACAAAATAAGTGATAATATATCACAGATTCTTTGCGGGAGTCAAGTTCGTCTCTTTGCTGTACGAAAGTACTGACCTGTTCACGGACTTGCTCCTGTGCCCTCATGCATCTGAAAATCAAGTTCCTCATCAATAAGTGATTCTATCACATAGGGCTTGTTTTCAATCAAATAAGTGAGTTTCTCACATTCTTTTATACGGTCAAACAGATGATAAACGGTATACTCACCGGTAAGATGAACTCTCGTGCATACCTTGATACGGGAATGTGTCGTGTGTGGATGAACACCGGTCGGTAAGTATAAATCATTCCTTAACGTATCCCCTCGCCATGATTACATCTGATAAGTTGAGCTTAAGTAGACAACAATACCGATAATTGTTATAGGATGCTTATCTTAATGTTAACTAATTGAACAAAAAGAGCGTTTTGGCATGACCGTACACTGATATGATTCTCTTACCCTCGAAACTCGCAAAAAGAATGTTTGTAAATATTTATTTACTGTATTTCGTTTCTGCATCTCTGTATATATTTATTTATTGCTTTCCGTCTTTACATTTGAAAAATGAAAAATTTCCAAAAAGATTTTAGGTGTGTTTTAATATAAACTTTATAAAATCCAAAAAGATTTTGCTTCTAGTTTATTTTTGATTGACTGATGTTGGAACTCGAGTCTATCCTACCCAAAATCCTGATCGTAAGCCGGAAAACAATTGCATCTTCATAAACAGTCGAAGTTAACAGGTTTCGAAAGTTAAAGGATTAAAACTGACCATTTTCTAAACTTTCAAATTGTTGTCGGTCGGTGTTTGATTGAGATTTGATCTCACATATGTCATTTGTTTAAATGTTAACTATATTCCAAGCGGTTGTTCTCATTATGCGTTTAGCTTTCTTGCATGTGCAGATGCTAAAGGCGAGGAGAACATGTTCGATGACAAGCTTTGGAATGAAGACACGAAGTGGAGGCACTCAAAGGATAAAATGATCGAGTTGCCTCTGACCCTTCATCAACACCACAAGGATCTGAAGAATTGACAAATCAAAAGATTCACGAGCATAACTCAATGGAGAGTTCAATCCAAGGGGGAGTTTGTTAACACACTACCAAAATGAAAAGGGAGTTTGTTGATACACTTTCTACTTACGACGCGTGAAGGCTTTGAAGATCCTCCGACATGAAAGACACGGAAGACGAACCTCATGAGTAGCGTCCAAGGGGGAGTTTGTTGGTACACTTTATGTGGACGCGACTCGACTCGGTTCGATTCGGTTCGGGTTGACTCGGTTAGGACCGGCTCAAGCCCGAAGACACGACATTCCTCCGTCGTGCGCCCCAGAGTTCGACACGCGAAGCACGGAGCGCCGCAAGCCTTTCCCGTAAACACATCACCATGACATCACCTTAGTGATGTCATGATGATGTCACAAGCTTTGTCTTATGTTGAAATAATGAAAGATTGTAAACAGAAACATGTCCGGGCCGTAATTCTTTCATTGGGCCGAAGACTTATGATGGGCCTTGGACTTCACTTGGGCTTCAACAACAAACGACGAAACAGAATGATTAGAATTTAATATGTATGTCGACGAAACAGAATGTGTTTCGTTGACTTTAGTGTTTCGTCGAGTGCCTTTATGCGTTTCGTCAGTCTGTGTCTGTGTCTAGTATAAATACCCCTCTCTGTTTCTGTATGAAAGAGAGATGAGAGCATACCCTTAAAGAAACTCTGTTAAAATTCTGTCTAAACTGTGTTTGTATCAGTTTGTTGTTGGTTCTCATCCCAATTAATCAATAGAGTGTGTTTCATTGATTAATACCGTGTCGTTATTGATTTATATGTTTGATTTGGCATAGTTACGTGGATTCCGCACACGTGACCGTGTTTGCTATAAACAAGTGATTCGGTTCGTTATCGATCCTCAGATTTCGGGACCTACACGTGCCTCGGATCTCCGGGGCTAAATCCCATATGTAACGCGCAATGCGTTTGAATTCGGGTGTTACGTAGTATGGAAACAACCCTTGAGATATCGTGAAAGCCTCGAGTGTAACCAACAACATTGGCTCTAATCATGATCGAGTTCTAGAATTTTGTTTCCAACCTTTGAATTTAAATCAGCGAGCAATACTCTTCTCGTATAAGATCCTTGAGTTCTTCCCCCGACGACCTCTTCACTGTATCCCTTCCTAGCATTTGTACCTGGAGATTCCACCAAGTTAAGGTTGCGTTCAGTAAAAGACTCTCTGTGTATCTAATTGTCTACTCAGGAATGTGTTTCCTAGTATGACTAACCGACTTCATTGTCTTTACGTGGCATACAGAACCTACCGCACCTCTCGTATTAACAAGGTCTTGCCGCTTACAGTCCGAAAAGTCTTAAAATTAAGGCCTTGTGTGGTCGCATCTTCTGGTGTGGCATTGCTACTCATTCCCGATCCATCGGGATTTGAATCACTTGAACTACCAGTACCACCAGTACCGTCACTAGTGTCGTCCCGATTAACCTCATGTTGTGCAATTTCTGCACCCTCGTGTTGTTCCATAAGAACTTTAGTTTGACTGTGAGATGTTGATTAGTTAACCCCTTTTTGGGTGTAGACCATCCTCCTGGCGCCATGATCATTTTAATATACAACATTAAAAGAATCTAGACATATATTTTGGATAAATATAGTCTATCATGTGCCCAAGAATGAAGAAGGAAATTGGTCATAAAATCCTCAAGATCGTATTGTTCATACATGTTTGAATAAATGATAATGTGGATAACCGCAACCAAAATGCGTAGAGCCTCTTGCGTGCACTGGACATATGTCTAAGTGGAAAACGAAATAATTTGTTGAGGAGGGGAAACCAACCAGTGGCCTCTGTATCTATATTATGCATTCCATACTACATAGGCTTTGATCATCCGAAGTAGAGAAATTCCTTTCTCGTACTTGCCCATGTGACGAATATGGTAATAGTGCTTGAGCTTCACGAGCTCCAACAAGATCATTAAGATCATCATAGATGTCGAATAGAATGCAATGAGGGAGTTGTAGCATGGCTCATGCCATACTATCCCTTTGGATAGGACAAATGTCAAATGACGGAATTTATTGTATACATTTCCAATAAGTAAGATAAGGTGCCATAGACACCAAGGAACCAACTCATGTACAAGAATTCTAGAATGTTGAGGAAAGATCCTCCATGAGTGGTTAACAAGTTTTGTTTGTTTAGATGACTAGTCTCGAATAACTCGTGTTATAGATCAAATGTTTAGACGCGAATGAATACGTATCGTCTTCCTGTATTGTATTGTAGGGTGTTATAGTAACCATCTCGGTTAGTGTTCTACTAGATAGAAACTTGAACACTTAAGAATTTTGAATGGATAGTGATCATTAGCTTGACCCGCAGAGTCCACCAGAATTTCCATACACTACAAGTTGTTATTACGTGGGCCCCCGTAATAATAAATTGTCTTGCATGGTCACCCTAGCATTCTCTCGTTCAGAGCAGGCGATCAGTCAGAGAGAGGACACTATTGTCTATATACCTTCAACATAGAAGGAAACTTTGTGATAGTACATGTGTCAACGTCCGTTCTCATTACTCACAGAACGGCACGACATTAAATGAAATAAAAATAGAGAGAATTTGTAAAGATAACAACTGGAGGGGCACCTTCAAGATGAGTACTTCATCTTCCTTAACTGGACAAGAGTGTCGTCAATCATGATTTGTATGAGCCACAGGGACCTCGTCCCACTAATGGAGTTGTTGTCTAAGGCTGCCTCATCGTCACTACTGAAGTCAGGTGTCTCAGCATCTGTGAGAAAGTAACCATTCTTCCACGGGATCAATGCTTTATGGTCTCACTCAGGAACCACGTTCGTTATAAGCTCTGCAATATATGTGAGGTCGATATTCTCATGGAAGATGTATTGTATAAAATATGTTATGTTTTGAAATAGAGTATTATGTCTTGTGTAAAAGATGTCGTGTCTTAACCATGGTATGTGTGTCAAGGATGACAATGGAATTCGAAGTCGAAGGCATTTTGTTCTTGCCACAATATTCCTTAGAACACATATATAAATCATTTATATATAATTACATAAAATCCTATCTAACAAGGATTTCTATCTTGCATAAGCTGAACTTGTAAACTGTTTATAATGCATAAACTGAAAATGTGATGTATTGTAGGCACATAGTCTGTTATTGTAATGCGTCTATTTCTCATAGACTTCACCCATGGAAATGTCCTCGCGTGATTTATATGAAGTGAATTTTTGTTGTAGTGGACCTTGAAAAATGTTTATGCAATGAAAACCTTTTGACCTGTCCAATTTTATTTATAATCTGTTCAACATGAACAAGAGGTTTTCGTGAGAGGTCCCTAGTGATTGTAGACTTAGACTCGAGAAAGAATCCTGGTTCACTACAATCGATGCTCTGATACAAATCTGTCACACCCGCTCATAGCGGAAATGCGAGGTGTGATCTGATCGGTTCTCATTGCATAACAATATAAGTGAACATACTAAATGAATAAAAACAAGCTCCAATGCCATTGTCATAATCGTTTCAAAAGAACGCAACATAAGTTAAATGTATTGGTTACAAACCATCAAATGAAAATAAGTTGTCATTGGTTTATACATCAAAATGTAAGTCTTAAAATGTCAAGGCTTTGACCACTATATCACCGCAAAGAGGCGGTATATAACGGGCAAGCCCTTCAAATGGTGGCATGGAGTCTTGATACTTGCTTTCCTTGACTGAAATGTCCGCATGGTCCACTAATCTCCTGAAATACATGTTAAGTTTGAAAACATCAACAAAAGTTGGCGAGTTCATGCAGTTTAGTTGTATGAGATGTATCTGTAAAATGTGAGTTGTATAAAATGTATCCGTAAAATGTGAGTTGTATAAAATGTATCCATAAAATGTGAGTTGTATAAAATGTATCTGTATGTAATGATGTAGCATGTAAAGCGTCCATGAAATCGTTGATCATTAATGTTTCGCGAGGACATTAATATGTGTGACGAATTAGGAAGCAATCCAAACCAGGACGATTTCGTGTCGACTACTATCGACTGGGACACAAACGCACTCTTCTGTATGGGTCCACGACCAAGAGTGGGGCTCGCCAATACCCATCAGATCTAACCCTCTGTACCTAGGTCCAAACTGGATTAATGGTGCTTAGATGTATGACCCTAATCGCACATGATCTAAGGTGTTTCATTCCATGACTTAACATATAATTGAACATGTATTTTCCCCGATAGTTGTAAAGTTGTAAAGCATTTAAAATGAATATGGGACATGAACTCACAGTATTGCGTCCGTGAATGATAAGTGTTTGTGATCTTACGCGTGATCGTCTTGAACAATGTTGCGACCTACAAGTGTTCTTATATTTGTTAGACACTTCGGTCTTTGTAAATGACTTGAGTACAAGTCTTGTGTCTTAAATATGTGTAAGACTTGTATGTCTTTGTTGTTCATTGAACTGTGTATTAGATGTATGAATTGTTAAATATATATATTTCACCAAATATATATATATATATATATATATATATGTAATCTTGTATCTTGTGAGTTGTATCATCGGGTCTTGTCTTCTTGATTTCGTGTTTTGTATAAGTAAATTGTATAATTGTATTTTCATCAATTATATGTCATTGGGCTTAGCCCAAGAATTCATGTTATTGGGCCCAAATAGTATTGGGCCTAAATAGTATTGGGCCTAAATAGTATTGGGCCTAATTAGTATTGGGCCCAAATGTTATTGGGCTTAATGTTATTGGGCCTTGGCCCATATGTTTGGTTTTGGGCTTAGCCCATGAGTCTTGATATTGGGCTTAGCCCATGTATTTATGTTAAGCCCAATTAGGATGTTAAGCCCATTTGTATAAAATAAGCCCATATGTTAAAAATAAGCCAATTTGTATAAAATAAGCCCATATGTTAAAAATAAGCCCAATTGTATAAAATAAGCCCATATGTTAAAATATATTCTTTTATTTTTTATAAAAGTTACTAAATATAGGCTTTTTAATTAAAAGAATACATAATAGTTTTTATAAGTTTTAAAACATCCGGATATTGTTGTCGGTGATTTGTATGTATTCGCGTCGAAAGATCGCCTAAGCGTCGCAGTAACTCCTCGGAATGGCGATATGTTTATAGATTCGCCCATCGTCCGTTTTGACCATAAGTTGTGTCCGAGGGCTCGGAATGTCCGTAAGTTGTTTTTAAGGCGTATTTACATGTAGTCTTGTAAGACTTTAGTCAAAATGTACATTGTGTTTATTTGTACCATTGTATTCAAGTTCCTAGTTATCATACATATAACTAATACAAACAAATAACACATAGCACATAAGTTGTTAAGTTAACTAAATATATATTTTCTCAAATATATATATATTTATAACTTTGCTTTTATAAAAACTATTCTTTAAAATCTTTTAATCTAATAAAGATTTTGTCAAAAATAATAGTTTTTATAACTTATGATTTTTAAGAAAAATGGCCATATTTCCTTTGAAATATATACTTTGCCATGTTTATAAAAACATATCTTTTTCTTTATAAAAAAAATCACCAACAAGTTCTCATATCATTCTTAACAAAAACATATGAGATTTATATCAAAATCTTAACAAGATTAACTCATAATCATGTAGGGTTTTGGTATGATCTTTACATATGTTTACTAGTTCAAAAATCATACTTTACTTCTAGTTTTATCAAACTTTTATACAAAACCCATCTTGTATGTTTCTTTTTATAACTTTGTAAAACTATTATTTTTAGTGAAAAACCTTATATACTTTAACAAAATCAAAGATTATGATCATCCATCTAAACATTTATGTTTAACAAAACCCTTAAACATTTTCATGTACACTTGTTAGATTATGTTTTTAAACATCATTTAACAAGTTATTTGTATGCTAATCATCAAAACTAGATCAAATATGCAAGTATTCATCCTTAAATCACAACATAAACACACTTTTATATCATGATTATTATTTTGCTTCTTTGTATTTTCATATTATTTTGTATGATTATTTAGTTTATTACATGTTCTTTAACCAAATAATACATAAATAAGTATGAAAAAGTGATTTTAGAAGCTTACTTCTAGCACTAATTGCTAGGGATGATCTTAATGATGATTTAAGCAAAGAAAAAGGATGATCTTGATGATTGAAAGCTCTTGAATGGAAGGAAATGCTTGCTTTGACTTGTGGTTGCTTTAGATCTTCCTAAGTTTCATGGAAATCCATCTTGTTCATCAAGGAAAAGGCTTGAAATGAAGTGGGTTTATGGGGTGTTCTTGGCTAAAATGGTGATGAATGTTGAGAGCTTTTGTGTGTGAAACGTATGGTGTAAAAAGTGAAGTAATGTGCTAGTAAACTAGTTTCAGAAAGTGTTAGCAATGATCAACATTTCACAACTTGCAAATGGAAGTAAAATATCTAGATATTTTTAGCAACAACTTGAGCATGTGGGTCCCACAAGGGGCGGCCCATGTATGTGGTGGGGGGGGTCTTGTTGTGAATTTTTCTAAGTGTTTCCATGTGTTATAAACATAGAAAAATGATTAGAAAGCTTAGATGTTTTAGGTGATTCAATTGTTTCAAGGTGTTTAGGTGATAATAACTAGTCTTAAATGATCCAAATAATGTTAGATAGTTGCTAAAAAAAGATTTGATATTGTTCGGATATTCGTTTCGAATTGTTTCGGTTAGACGTTATTTGAACGCTAAGTTGTGTAACTTGTGTGAATTGATGTAGTTATTGGTTCAGATGATACCCGAAGGTATCCTCATATGAATTCTATGTTAAATAGCACTTTTACATGTTGCAAAAATATTAAATGGCTGATTTCTGCAGAATTTCTGTGAAAAAGTGTTGAAATCGTCGCTTTTAGTGCTTTTCGGGCAGTTTTTAGTGTTATCGGACTTCGGGAAGGTTTTAAATCAAACCCTTGCATTCCTAGTTAGGGTTTAATATATATTAGATGTTGGACTTTCGTCTGAGTCCTAAAGATGTCGTTTAGATGGTTTCTGCGGATCCTGCGTTTTCGTCAGAATACTAGTTTACTAGGTGCTTTTCTAGTAGTTTCGATGCATTGTTTAAACTGTTTCAAATGTACTTAATAAAAATGGATCATATGCATCCTAGGTAAGTATTCCATGAGTATTCTAAGTGTATGTCACGAAATACGCAGTTCGAGTGTTCAAAATGCATAAAAATGTAGCTAAAATGAGTACTTTAAGTGCAAGAAGTTACCGAAAAGTGGCAGTTGTCACAAATTTGGTAACAAAGTCCATTGTTATCAATTCCCATTTCCATATGGACATTTCTAATTGCTGCAATAAACCTGAGGGTTTCTGATGTTCAGCTTTAAATTGGGAACAATTAGACACTTGGCAACATACGCTGCTATATCCTTTTTCATTCCTATCCACCAAAAATTCTTTCTTAAGTCTTGATACATCTTATCACTTCCAGGATGTATCGTATACTTAGACTTATGGGCTTCTTCTAATATTCGGTGGCGTAGGTTTCCTTGTTTGGGTATCCAAATTCTTTTCTCATGGAATCTCCAAATTCTATCTGTACCTTGTTCTAATTCCTTAATCATTCCTTTCAATTTTTCAGTATCGTCCTCGATTACTGATTCTGTTCATTTAAATCTATCTGCAGAATTAATTTAAGAGAACGCACTATGTTTGGCTTTTCATGATATTTTCGACTTAAAGCATCGGCTACTACATTAGCCTTTCCTGCATGATACTGGATATTACAATCATAATCACTAAGAATTTCCATCCAGCTTCTTTGTCTCATATTCAATTCTTTTTGCCCAAAAACATATCTTAAACTCTTATGATCGGTGAAAATGGTAAACTTACTACCGTAAAGATAATGTCTCCAAATCTTAAGGGCAAAAATTATGGCTCCTAATTCTAAATCATGGGTTGTATAATATCCTTTATGGTTCTTAGGTTGTCTAGAGGCATAGGCTAACGTTGCATCAACACACATCCATAACCTAATTTAGACGCATCACAATAGACTACAAAGTCTTCAGTTCCTTCTGGTAATGCTAGTATGGGTGTGTTGGTTAACCTTTGCTTAAGAATTCTAAAGGCTTCTTCCTGTTTTGGTCCCCATTCAAACTTAACAGATTTACAGGTCAGTTTGGTTAAGGGAATGGCTATTCTAGAGAAATCTCGGATAAACCGTCTATAATAACCTGCCAGTCCTAGAAAACTTCACACCTCCCTTGGTGATTCAGGGACTTTCCACTTAGTAATCGCCTTGATTTTTGTGGGATCTGCATGAATTCCTTCATGATTAACTAAATGTCCAAGGAATTGTACTTCTTCTAACCAAAATTCACATTTTGAAAATTTAGCATAAAACTTTTCTTTTCTTAGTAAATTTAGGAGTGCATGCAGATGCGCTACATGTTCCTCTTTACTTTAGAGTAAATGAAAATATCATCTATAAAGACAATTATGAATTTATCCAGATATTGTTTACATATTCTGTTCAGCATGTCCATAAATGCGGCTAGGGCATTGGTTAAACCAAATGGCATGACGGTAAATTCATAATGGCCATACCTTGTTCTGAAGGCATTTTTAGGAATGTCCTCTTCCTGTACCTTCAATAGATGATATCCTGAGTGTAAATCGATCTTTGAAAAGAATCGAGCTCCTTGCAATTGATCGAATAGATCATCGATTCTCGGTAATGGGTACCGATTTTTAATCGTGACTTTGTTCAATTCTCGGTAATCAATGCACATACGCATTGATCTGTCTTTCTTCTTGACAAACAAGATTGGTGCTCCCCAAGGTGATGAACTGGGCTGTATGAATCCTTTCTCCAGAAGTTCATCCAACTGTTTCTTCAGTTCTTGCATCTCTGCTGGTGCCAAACAGTAAGGTGCCTTGGCAATTGGTGCTGTCCTTGGTAGCTGGTGGATTCTGAATTCACCTTCCTATCTGGCGGTAGTCCTGGTAATTCTTCTGGAAAAACATCTGAGAATTGAGATATTACGGGAATATCTTTCAATTCCTTTCCTTTAGTGTTAATGATTATGGAAATCATATACACTAGGGATCCTTTTCTTGCATAACTGGTTGTTTTCATCAGAGATGAATTTCGTGGATCGAGATGGCTTGCTTATTTCCTTTAATTGTGATCTTTTCACCCTTTGGTGAATTTACTTGTATTGACTTTTGATCACATAGAATACTGGCTTTATTAGCTTCTAACCAATCCATTCCTAATACAATATCAAATACCGCAAGGTTCATTGGATAAAGTGTTGGTGCATATGTCTGTTGACTTCGTCTTGTATCGAGTCTTGTAAATAGAATGATAGATCAGGTCACGTAGAATGAGAAAACTGAGAATCGTGTAAGGTAAAGCCATTTCGCACGAAATGACACTAGCCATTTCGCACGAAATGGGCATGTCCATTTCGTGCGAAATGGTTGTCCTATAAATACCTAACTTGAGTCTTTCATTTGTAACTTTCTGATTCCGGTGCCGAGGTGCTGCCGAAGTGTCTCCAGGCTGTAAAACGTTGTTATATCAATAAACAAGACAGATTAAAGTGAATCTAGTGCAATACAAGCTGAACGAAGACTAAATCACTGAATTCTGCCTCTGATTTAGTCCGAGATCTCTTCTGAACGACTCGTTTGGTCGTGCAAACGATCCTACAAGTGGTATCAGAGCTCGGGAGGAAGAGTTCTTACCGATATCAGCTTGATTTCATCAAAATTCTGATTTCTACACCTTCTTTTACAAGATTTTTCAAATTTAAACAAGATTTCACGGATAAAATGGCTTGATTTTCTCACATAACACGCATAATACTGTTTTAACAAACCCTTGAAAGAATCAGACCTAAAATCAACCTAAAACTTGATCAATTTTGACAAAAACATGGCCGATTGTGTGACATCAGCACCATTTCGCACGAGTTGAACCTTTCATTTTGCACGAAGTGGACTCATTTCGCATCAAAGTGTCATTTCGTTTGAAACTCAGTTCCAATTCGCACGAAATGGACCCAGGTCGTATCAAGTTGCCTCATTTCATTTGAAAGTGATCTCCATTTCGCACGGATTGGTCATAGCAGCCTCCATTTCGCACGGATTGAGCATTGGTTGATCCAATTCGTTTGAAAACTCCAATTCGTGTGAAAAAATCATCTATTTCGTATGAATTGGGCATTAGTGACTCAATTCGCACGTATTGAACATTTGTGATACAGTTCGCGTGAATTGAACCTTGTCCAGGTTGTTTGAACTTATCCAGTTCGTTTGAGATTTGTTTTCAGGTTGTGTGAAAGATTCCAGTTCGTTTGAACCTCCAGCTCGTTTGAATCTTGTGATTTTGTGAAACATTTTACTGAAACATGGAAGAACAGTTTTACAACGCGTTTGCTACTGCCCCGGGTACTCCTGTTACCGTTGCTCAGAGTGTGAACATGGAAAATGAAATAGGAACATTACAAAAACCTCCAAAGTTAATGGGCATTGAAGAATACTATTGTTGGAAAGACCGGTTCAAAAATTGGGTTCAAGCAAATCATTTAAGGTCTTGGGAGTGTATTGAAAAAAAGTATGTTAAACCTCGTACAGATGTGGGAGTTATCAAAACTATTTATGAGTTGTCGGATAAAGAGAGAGACATGTACAAAGCAGAAAAAATGATGATTAGTCTACTTCAGCAAGCTGTGAAAGAAGACATCTTCATATTACTTCAACACGATGGTACTTCACGTTCGATTTGGGAAGCACTTCGAATTAAGTTTGAAGGAAGTACGGAGATGATCAGGAGTAAGAAATCATTATTAAAGAAAGAATTTGATTTGTTTACTAGCTTGCAGGGTGAAACTACAAAGAAACTGATTGAGAGATATTGTCATTTAGTGCGTTCAATGTCATTGTTAGATATAAACAAAGAACGAGAAGAATGGGTTGACAAATTAGCTGATGCTTTACCTCAGAAAGAATGGGGTACATATCTGATGATCTTAAAGAACACTGGAGAATATGATAAATTGACAATTTCTCAGTTCATTGAAAAACTTGAAGGACAAGATCTTGAAAAACAAAAGATTGCTAGAATGAACAATCCAAGTGGTCAACAAGACATCAAGATGTATTACAAAGGGAATGTTCAGAATGTTGAAGTAAGTCCGAAGGTCCAAACCGCTTTCAGCGCAGAAAACTCATCCGGATCAGTTAATCAAAGTCCAATCAGCAACAGTGGATTTTCTTCATACTCGAATGTTAATCCGAATGTTTCAACCTCAAGTTATCAGTCTCAAAGCTCAAACAATGGTAATGGTCATGTGTTACACTGCAACATCGCATTGCATCTTCAGAACGGTCAAAATTTCTCTGAAGAAGTTGCTAAAGGTCATATGGCATTACTAGCTACAGTATTAGAATCATATGAGGGTTTGGTTGCAGGAAGGATCAGAAATCCTATGTTGACAAAAGAGGATTACGATCAGATCGATGCTGAGGAAATGGAGCTTATGGATATTAAGTGGTGTTTAGCGAGTGTGTTGAGAAGAGCTGAGAAATTTAAGCTTATTACAGGAAGAGATGACTTTCGTGATGCTAATATTTCTACTTTAGGTTTTGATAAATCTAAAGTTACTTGTTTTCGATGCAGGGAAAAAGGACATTTCAAGAGGGAATGTACCAATCGAGAAGCAGGTGGAGCTCAGAATCCGTTCGGGAATAATGATTATTATCGGAAAGCTATATATCAACAAGTTGCTCAACAACCGTCATCATCCCATGCTATTGAAGATGGAAAGAAGAAAGCTTATCTAGTTAATCAAGATGATGAAAGAGTGGCAGAAGGTTTTAGCTGGGACAAATACATTCCGGCTGATTCCAAGTTTAGAGCATTCATTGCACAGATCATTCAAGAGCCAGATTTGATGAAGGAATGAATGGATGTGTTTGCCAATAATGAGAAAAGTCAAGATAGAGAATCTGTCTCTTCAGAAGAAAACTCAGAAAAGACACCAGTCTTTGATCAATCATCATCTGATAGCAGTGATGATGAAGAAGAAATACAAATAAACATTGGAAAAACTCAATTATCTCCTGAAAGTTTTAAATTTTATTTTGTAGATTGATTGGAGAAACTAAAGGAGAAGCGAGCAGCAAAAGAACAGAAAAAGGTAAAATGTGAGAATGTTGCTCAGGAAGTGAAGAATGAACTGAGTGAAGAAGTTAAAATTGTGGAGAAGATTGTTGAAATTGAAAAGATTGTAGAAGTCACAAAACCTTGTCTAAAATGTTTGGAATTTTGCAAACATTATGAAGAGAAAGACAAGAAGTATAGTGAGCTTGACAAGATGAAAGAAAAATTATTGTTTGATGTCAAGTATGTGAAAGAATAGTATGATGTGTTGAACAGAACAGTGAATAGTTTGCAAAAGACAAACTCAGAAAAAGAAGATGCTTTAACAATGATGAATGCAGTGATGATGTCTAAGTAGAAGGCTATCAATCACTATATTGAAGAGTGTGCAAAGTTGAAACAAGAGTTGGAGACTGAAAAGATAGAGAATGAAAGAATCAGACGATTGTTGCAAAGTTATTCAAGTTCTGATTATTTGATTGATAGAATTTATCCAACTGTTGCAGGTTTTGAAGCATTTCAAGATAAAAAGACAGAAGATAAGGATACTGGTAAGAAACAGAGTGCAAATTATAACAAGTGTCCACCTCCGATCTGGGAAGGTTATTCTCCCAAAAAACCAAATGAGGAACTAGTCAAAAAGGCTGTCAATATAAAGTTAAAGTCTGAAACAACTGATGTGTTACCAGAAAACATTGACGTCACGTTCACATCGTCTGACACTGATCATGAGTCTGAGTTAATAAAGAAAGTGGTCGATTAGGTGTTGGATAAAGATGAGGAGTCAGAGTCAAAGTCCGAATCCGAGAGTTCAAGTTCATCAGTTGACAGTCCAAAATCGTTGGTCAAAAGGGTTTATAATAAAGAATTTCTGTTATCAAAATCTAATTTGAAAGACGAAACATTTGAACTTGCATATACTTTGAATGATTCTGACAAATTATATTTTGATAAAGAATTTCCAATAAGAAGTGTTCAAATTGAAAAAATTAAAACGGTTTTCAAATTAACAGAAATTAATATTTCTGAAATAAAAGATGTAAATCTTACTGAAAAACCTAAAAAATACACTTCAAGAGTTCAACAAAGATTGAACAAGAAAAAGGGTTACAGTTCTGGTTCTGGTTTTCAAAAGAAACCAAACCATAACAGTAATTTCAAAAAGAAAGGTTTAGGTTTTACTTCACCCGAAAATCATAAAAATGAGAAAATTTCTAAAACAAAAACAATATTTGTTTCAGGGTCAAGTTCTGAGGAAGAAGAAAAGAGCTCATTCTAGAAACAATCAAACAAAGCGTTCTTTGCAGAAAAACAGAAACATGAGAAGAATGGAGTTCATCAGAGAAAGGAGACAAGAACCTGTTATAGATGTCAAGAATTTGGTCACATCGCCTGGAATTGTCCAAAGCCAACCAACACAAAACAGGAAGTTGTTTCTAAACTCAAAGAAAAAGTTGTTGATAAAACTGAACAACCAACTGAAAAATTCAAAGTGTTTAAAAACTCAACATATGAAGTTGGTGAATGTTCGAAAAGGTTTTACAAAAGAAGGGTGAATCTTAACAACCAAACATGGGTTGCTAAGAAATCAGATGTTAAATCTGGCGATGAATCTGACTCGTCAAAGTCAGAGGAGCCACAAGTTGAACTTAAAAGAGAAAATTCAGTTCCGCCAATGGATGATGCCAACTTTCCACCATTGCGGACTGAAAATTTTAAACAAAAAGTTGGAAAAGTGGAGATTTCGAATCAATTCTATTCTGAAAAGAAAGAATTCGATGTCGAAAAGACTTTTAATGGCAAAGTGAAAAATATTTTTGGAAGAATGGTCGATGGGAAGGAAAAAGGGCTAAAAGAATTTTATGAAGCAAAAAGGAATGTTCAAACCCTGAGTGAAACTGAAAAGGTCACACCCAAAGCTGGTCAGGCTTGGGTGTCTGTATTCCATATGTAAAAATCCTGACTTGCCGGAGCTCCCAAGTTGGTAATTGTGGAGCATGAATCGGCATCTTTCTCAAAATTTGAAAGTTGTCATATTTCAATTTACAAATGGTATGGTTGATAAGTAAACCTACAAGTGGTTTAAAAAGGGGTTTCATTTACAAGTGGTTAATAAAGGTCATTAAGTTGAACTTGATTTAACTGTCATACAAATGGTTGAAAGAACAATGTGATGAATTAATCCCCGATCTTTCAAGTAAAATCAACAAAACTAATTTTCCGGAAAAACCATTTTGATTAAAACAAACTTAAGTGTTTTGAAATCATAATGGGAAAATAGTTTGTTGTCAGGGGGAGTTCTGATTGTTTATGCCAAGTGGATGGAGAATTGAAGCGTGAAAATCAGTTTGTCAAATTTTCTTTAAATGATTTTGAATTTTAGGGGGAGTAAGAAATTTCAGAAAATCCAAAAACATTAGAAAATTTGAAAAAGCCAAAAACATGATAAAAATCAAAATGAGTTTTGTTGTGAAAAAGAGGAAATGATAGTACATCAGTAGACAATCACAGTACGCTAAAGAATTGGAAAGTTAAAATGTGATAAACGGTCTCACTGATGATATGCCAGTAGGTTTTTACACGTTCAGTAGATTGTGTTCGAGATATAAACCTAAATATCAATACTTGCTTATTTCATGGGAAACATCTCTCGGATATATAGGTAACCCCTGAAATCTTGTTTGAAGGGCTTTCTATTTCTGACATACTAGGTCTTTGTGCGTGATGATATCTGGGGTATTATACCAGGACTTCTGATTTTGCGGGAGCAATAGCCTAGTCCTCGTATAATACTTTGCAATGCTTTAATCATAAAGCCCACCCTCAGCATAAAAAATGATGAAACATTGAAAAATGCTAATCATGTGCTGTTGAAGAAAAGATCCCCAAACGGGACACACCGAAAGACGAACCATCATCTCTCTGATTTTGCAGAAGCAATAGCCTGAGCTCTCATGGTCTCGCATTTACCCGTTTACAGATATCATTAGTGTACATTCACCTGTAAGACTGAATATAGGAGTCTGGATATGGGAGTATATTCTGAGGTGGGACACGCGAATAAGTTTAAGTCCTTAAAACACTAATCTAGTATCTCGAAACAGTTGAACTTTGTGTGAAAATTTAAGTGGATCAGTATACTGACAATCTAAGTGAATTGTTTAGAACTTAAAATGTTTAAAGCTTAATGGTGTTAGTGATTTGTCTCAAAAACTGATATGATCCTCTTACACAAACTCACAAAAATATTGTCTGTAAATATTTCTTTATTGCTTTTCATTAAAAACAAAAATCCAAAAAGAATGTGTTTTAGCATAAATTTTTGAAAAATCCAAAAAGATTTTCGACAACTGATGTTGAAAAGCTGAATTTCAAAATTCCAAGTGCTAAACATGATGAACAGGTTTGGGAGAGTGTTTTTAGAAATAAGAAAAAAGATGTTCTTACAAGTGGTCATCAGAAAATATGAATGATATCTACAAGTGGTCTCTAAATTTGTCAAATTTTAAATTTGTGAAATTTATTTTGAGGTAGAGTTTGTGCAGATAGTGAATTCCAGACTGTGATCCCAGCTTATCGAAATGGGGAGTCTGAGGACATAAGAGCCAGATTCAGATCTTGGAACAAAGCTCGAGATAGGAGCTGCTGATAATGAGGAATTTATGCGATCAACATCCAAGGGGGAAGTTAGTTGCTGATGCGAAAGAACTTAAGGAATCAAGAGATCTGATCAAGAGAAAATAGAGACAGATTGAGATTCTGGAAGAGAGAGAGAGAGAGAGAGAGAAGAAGAGATAGCGATTGAGGATGCTTACAATGTCAGATACTTTGGAGAGCAAGAAGACTGATCAAGATAGAAGATGTACTGAAGACCGAAGACTTCGTCAACATCCAAGGGGGAGTCTGTTAGTGCATATGTCTGTTGACTTCGTCTTGTGTCTTGTATCGAGTCTTGTAAATAGAATGATAGATCAGGTCACGTAGAACGAGAAAACTGAGAATCGTGTAAGGTAAAGCCATTTCGCACGAAATGGAGTTTCCATTTCGCACGAAATGACATTTGCCATTTCGCACGAAATGGGCATGTCCATTCCATGCGAAATGGTTCTCCTATAAATACCTGACTTGATTCTTTCATTTGTAACTTTCTGATTCCGGTGCTGAGGTGCTGCCGAAGTGTCTCCAGGCTGTAAAACGTTGTTATATCAATAAACAATACAGATTAAAGTGAATCTAGTGCAATACAAGCTGAACGAAGACTAAATCACTGAATTCCGCCTCTGATTTAGTCTGAGATCTCTTCTGAACGACTCGTTTGGTCGTGCAAACGATCCTACATAAAGATTAGCAATAAAAATTTGGTTTAAAATTTCTATTCTTGCTCCCTGCAAGATTTCAATAATCTTAATAGATTCTCCATTTGCCGTTTCTACTAGACATTCTTGTTGAAGTTTAGTTAATGGTTGATTGAGAAGTTTGCAAAATGAAGTATTAATAAAACTTTGGTTTGCACAAGAGTCGAATAAAACTTTAGCAAAAACATCATTAACTAAAAACGTACCGGCAATTTCGTTTGGAATCATCTTCGCTTCTTCGGCTGTCAGAACAAATGCTCTAGCGTTCTTAGTGGTCTTGTTGTTCACGGCTGGAGCTAGTTTTGGACAGTTCTCCTTGATATGCCCCTTCTCCCCACAATTGAAGCATACTCCATTACTGGGTTTCTTCCTACAGTCTTCTTCCTTATGTCCCGATATTTTGCAGAAGTTGCAGTATGTGGAGCATTTTCCTGAATGCTTCTTCTTGCAGGCCTTACAATAAGGTGCAGAGGTAGAACCTGTCTTTTTTTCCACAGTTGGAATTACCGTAGCAAAATTCCTGGGTAAGCTTTTGGACTAGGTTTTTCCTCTGGTTTTCTTCTTGTGTACATACTAGTTCATCAGTCAAGGTATTTGCTAACTCTACAGCTTCTTCTATGGTTTGGGGTCTAGCTGCCTTAACTACGTGTCTAATATCACTGATTAATCCCCAGATGTAACAGGAGATTAACACTGGTTCTGGTGAAGCTAGGGTTGGCACTATTCTAGCATATTCGAAAAATACGGTAGTGTAACCCTTACAATCCACTCCAGTCATCCTAAGGTTTAAGAACTTATTAGCTATTTGTTCTTTTTCATTGGGAGGACAGAATTTTCTTTCAACCACGCTCTTAAACTCAGTCCATTCCATATTATAGACTATGTCACTCCCTCTAGACTGGAGAATAGTTTTCCGCCATTATAGAGCGTCATTCTTAAAAAGATTGGAAGCAAACATGATTTTATCCTCTTCTGCACATTTGCTTATTTTTAAGACTGCCTCAGTCTTTTCTATCCAATGTAGAGCTACAATGGCTCCTTCATTGCCAGAGAATTCTATAGGTTTGCAAGACCAGAATTCTTTGTAAGAACAACCGTAAGACATGGTTCTTCTTCTTTTTAGAACAGGCAATTGAAGTAACGGTCCATTGTTTACACTGTGACTGGGTTCAGTAGGTGGTCGTTTACTTCCACTATTAGTTTTATTATTTTCTGCTTCCTTAACCATTTTGATAATATATGGCATAGCGTCTATAATCTCATGTGCCACTATGCGTTGGATGGCACTGTTATCTAATTGGTAACCGTTATTTGGGTTTTCTTGATTCACTTCGTTGTCCATCTGGATTATAAACATTTACCAAGTATTAATATCACAGGACAAGATTTAATGCGAACAATCACACAAACAAACATATTGATCAAAATCGTCGTGCATTGCGACATTTACTCTATTTTATAGATATCTATATCTATTACAACTGGAATTTAAAATACAATACTAGTATGCATCAGTAGGTATTGGATTATCTATTTTCGTTGATATTATGTATATATATATATTATTGTTATTATTAATGGGGTTCATCCAATACTACATATTACACTCGTAGTATTTCCAAACGATCCTTTTCCCTATTTTCCTTATTCTTTGTCCTTCATCTACTAACTCCTCACCAAAAGTGCGGAGTTCCTGCACATTTTCGGTACTCATGGGTGGTGGTGGTGCTGGTATTGGGTCAGGGTACAGTGGTACGGGTTCTCCATATGGGTATGGGTTTTCCAATATTTCCCGAACGTACTGATCGGCATCCCAATATGGATCTAGAGGGTCAAGGTTGGGGTATGGTGCTACTGGGTTTTGTATGGGCTCCTCCTGTGGGTGGAGTTCTCGATAATCCCTATGCTCATCCTCCCATGGGTCATAGACTAGAGGATTTGGTGCTGGGACTCTAGGGATTTCGTTTGGGTCGAAGGCGGGTATGGGAACCTGATCTCCTGGGTTAGGTTCTATTTCCATGGGTTGAGTCGGGAACAAGGGTAGTGGCTGTGGTGCAATGATTTGTTCTAAGTTTGGGTCTGCGGCAGTAGTAGCTAGTATGTGAAAGTTGGCTAATCATCTATTAACTATGTCTAGGTCTGGGCGTTCATCTCCCTATTTGCTGCTGCTAAAGCCCGTTGCTGCTGTAACTTCCTCATTCTTTTCCTACGCTCATGTGCTCCCCGACTGAACCATCCTCTCTTTTTGGTAGGGAATGGTTCTTCGGATTGCGCTTTAAATATGAAAATCCCCTCTTCTGTGTCAGCTGAATACCTCGAAGGGGTAGGCTGGGAGGAAGTTCCTTCATCTCTAGGAGAACTAGACAGTTGACGATAAGGGTCTGACGGACCTTGATCACTCATACTGTAAACTACTAAATTGTCAAAAAACACAAAACAATAATATACAGATATGCACGTAATCACGTATTATTTCCTAACATAATGGATACAATTTTGGTGTCAGCAGAACACTTCTGTGGCTGAACTCAGTGGCTGTAGCTCTGATACCACCTTCTGTCGCAACCCCCGACCCCTATCATTGGGAACGGGCAGCCGCGAACCAATATCAGTGGTATCGGTGTTTATTAATTTGGCAGCGGAATTTACATCAGGGTCGTAGTTAGGAAATAGTTTATCAGAGTAAAACACCACATTTTTATAATACTAAATACATGGGAAATTCCCAAGTTTCCATTACAAACATGTTTATAGGGATAAACCCTAATTTATTGAAATAAAACTTCTTCTTTATTTAGGTAACTTTTAGAGCCACTTTTCCAATCCTTCAGTGCTGTCCAGCTGGCTTCTAGTTGGCTTTCGCATTTTGTTACCTGAAACGCGTTTAAAAACATTTTATCAGCAAGAAATACTGGCGAGTGAATCCCAGTTTAATCAAGAAAAGTTTTATCATTTTACAGCATTGAGGGCAATCCAGCAATTACATTTGTTTATATCTACTTTAATTACCACCCACGATACTGTCAATCCTGACTTGTGGTAATGTTACTACTCACAGTGTAGTAACAAATTTTGTCCAACATACCGACGATAATTGTAGAATTATAAATACTCAATCACTGAGAAAACAATTGAGGTTTTCTAAAAATAGTTTACAAAAAGTTTTCACAAAAAGAGGATTACTCACATTGCTAATTTAGGTATTTCCTTGTGATTTCCTGGTTATAATCTATTAGTTTAAACAATGCACACGTGTTAGTATAATAACCCAATTTACATTAGTTATACCCTCCCCGAGATAGAACTCCACCGACTGAGTCAGGCAGAGCCTCGACATGCGTTACGGAGCACTAGATCAATCGGGCAGTGTATCTAATACGTAACCGGGGGTTATGATACTTACATCGAGGTAGAGCTTTGCTATTTTAGTGGGTATAACACCCGGGAATTATTATTGCTATCAGAGATTGAGAGAGAATTGAATTTTGTGAACGATTTGAAATGAAACGTCGAGTTCCTATTTATAGGGCCTGATCAGGGGTCTCTCGCTGTAACCCCAATCGCGTAATACTACGCATCGGAATTATCGGGGAGTCACGTTACAAATTGCTCACAACTACTGGTACTAAATTGTTTCAATATTATAAACATCGTTTTACAATCAAAGAATACATGTAATTGTCTTTTGATTAAAGCAGTCTAAGGCCCGGTGTCACACCCCGACCACGTAAAACAACAAATAGTGGCGGAAACGTCGGGGAGTGTTGTAACAGAATTATCGTTTCACAACCATGGATACAAAAGAGTTTCATTTTATTTATTCATTAAGTAATTTACATTGTTTTAGCATGAAACAAACAGGTTATATATCGACTATCATTGTTAATATGTCACTAAGGCCTCGTCTAGATCCTATGTGACTCATGCATCCTAGCAATCAACATCAAGCAACATCACCTGAAACATATGTAAAAACAAAGTTAGCAAAGAAATGCTGGCGAGTACATAGGTTCTATAAGAGCATCGGATTCATGGCTAGTTTACATGTTGCAATACCTTATAAAGACCTTGTTTTGAAAAGAGTATAATATTGCGACATAATTAACCAACTCAAATCAAGCGGGTTATAATTTATAAGACCTCGTAGCCATGATTCTTAACCCAAAAGCATTTGTTTTAGTAAACCAATTTGTAAAACATCTCGTATTAACTCGTTAATAGAACTCGTATGGTTTATATCCTTTTGAAAACATCGTTAAGTGACATCGTTTCAAAGTCGTTAACTCGTTTAAGTCGTTTAAATCATCCTCGTTTGAATTGTGAAAACTATTTTTGGTCGTCTCGCTAATAACATTCAAACCTTCGTGACTCGACTATCTCGCTTCTCGAATTAACAAACCACCAAAGGGTAAGTTAACAATCACAGATTCAGTCGTTACCCACCTAACCCACACATAACCATGGGTGCAGTCTGATAACGGGATTTGTCAGATCCTATGGTACCATAACCTAATACTGGTCGGTTTGGCCAAAATTAACGAATGTCATTCGTTATGTAACTACAACCAACAAGTTCGTTCACATTATCGAAATCGTTATTAATTTAGTATAAACCATCTTGATCGTTTTTGAAATCATTGTTAAAATTTCGAAATCGTTTTGATACATATGAATCACCCCAAAACAATCGAAAACAGTAAAATAGGGGAACTATGTACTCACATAGTTACCACAAAACATGTAAAAGAGGGGATCTATGTACTCACCTTTGGGTGCGTTTTTATATGTTAACACAATCCCTCAAATTGTTTATTCGTCCTAAATTAAATAAGAATGATTTAATAATCAAAAACCCACAAAAATACATAAGTTTCTCTGATACTTAGAATTTTCACATAACTTTGAGATTTCTCGAAAAGTTATTATTTTTTATTATTTTGGTGTATTTATATATATGGGTTCATATATATATTTTAAAAACTTTGCAACTTGAACGATTTTATTGGTGACCCTCATCATGTTAATAGCAATATATCTACGATTTGCGCGTTGAAATATATTTTTTTTTGTGACATAATATAAATATCCTAACACACATAATCTTGTCAACTATAAACATGTCATCATACACATATTATAAAACACATAACATATTGTAACACATAAAATTTACCCATGAACAACTCATTATTGTGTATGTCGAAAAACACTTATTTTAGTGATTCGGTAACATTTTTGGGTGTCGGAAGTCACGTATGACTAACCAAACACCAAGTAAACTTAATATAAGTTAAAATAATTATTTTTATATCAAAAATATCAGTTTACTTACTGATCTAAAACAGTTTTATAAAAATCCTCTGAAAAGCTGATTTTTAACCGTTTTACCGCATAGTTTTGCATCAAACGTTACCCTATCCATCCCAGATCGAAACGACTTGATATTTTAACATAACCCATGTTATTTACTGAATAAAATAGTGGTTATACTCATGATAGTGCAGGTCTCACATAAAGCACATAAATCATGCAAATTTCACATATTTTACCACTTTTTAAGCTATATGTACAACATGCAAAGCTAACAAACCTATGTCAAAGTTTCATGCCATTATAATATACCAAATAATGTTATTTTTAGTGTTTATAATCTGTTCTAAAACATTTTTGTCATACAATCATTTTTTACCATTTCTTGAGCTTTAAATCAACATGTATTCTCATGTACAAGTGCCTAAAGCACACTATCATAGCATCATCATTTTATATTAATCTAAATGCATCCAATATGCAACTTATTCATGTTTATTTGCTGATGTATTTGAACATTTATCATATCTTGCACAAATCATTAAACACTTGCATTTTAACTATTATTCAAGAACAAGCAACAACTTAAACAAGTATTTACCAAAGATCAAGCTCAAATTTCATACACATACATATATATATATATATACGGTTATACACACACATATATATATCACCATTTTTATTTTGTATCAAGACCCATTTGTTTTTAGATTTCAAGTTTGTGAAAAATTCCAAGATTCAAGAGAAACTTCAAGTCATCAAGAACAACCAAGAATCAAGAGTATGATTTAAACATAAACTTTATACCTTCAAGATTCAAGTAAGTTTTTGGTGAGATTTTGATGATATGGAGCTTGAAATCACTTGAAAGCTCCTTGGAAACTCCTTTGTATCTTCACACCAACTTGAAATATGCTTGAAATGGAGTTGGATTCTCAAGAACAAGGTTAAAGAAGATGAAGATAGGATGGTGGTGGTGTGGACGGTTGGGAGAGAGAGAGAAGGAGGTTGAGTGAAGTGTTGAGTGAAGTGTTGAGTGAGAAATGATCTTGAATGATACATATAGAGATATGAGGATCCTTAGGAGATTACATAAGATCCTCTAAAATTTAAGTGAATCCAAGATATATCAAGAAAGATCATGGCAATATTTTTTGTGGGGTCACCCCCATGTGACCGTGAATTCCAAAGGGGGGGGGGTAAATGTAAATTTTAAATGGTAAGAATAGATAAAAATAGGTATTTAACTAGATACCGGGTATTTTATCTAGCGTTTAAATCCCGGTTTATGGC
Source organism: Helianthus tuberosus (assembly GCA_030545235.1). NCBI lineage: Eukaryota > Viridiplantae > Streptophyta > Magnoliopsida > Asterales > Asteraceae > Helianthus > Helianthus tuberosus. The sequence continues at coordinate 103,561,717 of CM060431.1, read as the reverse complement.
GTTCTAAATTATTTTTATTATTCTATAAAAATAAACTCGCCAAAATATTACTGAAATAAATTTCAGTTGCCGAGACTGGCTGTGTTGTCTGCGTTTTGCAGTATATGCACTGTGTTGCGCAGTAACACGCGGTACGCGCTTAAACTTGAAAAATAACATTTTTAAGCGTTTTAATTTATTTTTCAACACAAACCTGATTAAAATAAAATTTTAATCATAAAAGAATATTTTTAGGGTTTAAATATTATCCGGGCGGTCACCAACGTTCGTTTCGCAGTTTTGTCGCAATTAGTTCTTTAGTTCAAATAAACATGTTTTTGCCATACCGAATCCTTCGAAACTTATTTCTAAGTTATGTAAAGGGTATTTAGGGTATGTTTGGCTTATGTCACAGTTCCGGAGTGTACGTCGCGTTAAACTGATTATGTTTACGTAACGGTTTATGATTTCACTTCCAGAACAGGTTTGAGAGTTCGGAATTGAACAATGATTGAAAACGTACTAATGTCACAAATAATTAAACATATATTGAAATTGAAACACCATATTTTATTAAATACAAAGTTGTTCGGAACAGCACAAGGGTTAAAATACACAGATGTCACAGTCTCCCCTACTTTAGGAAATTTCGTCCCGAAATTTTTACTTAGAGGAAACTTTTGAAAACAAATGCGGATATTTCATCTTCATCTGGTCCTCACGTTCCCAAGTAAACTCGGGGCCACGTTTGGATTCCTAGCGAACTTTGACCAATCGAATCCGTTTGTTCTTCAACTGTTTGAATGTACGGTCCACTATCTCCACAGGTTTCTCGACAAAGTGCATCGTTTCATCGATTTGAATCTCGTCGAGAGGAATGTGAAGATCAGCATCAGCTAAACACTTTTGCAAATTGGACACGTGAAAATTCGGATGAATATTTCCAAGCTCTGGAGGTAGCTCTAGTCGATAGGCAACCTTTCCAATTCTTTCAACAATCATAAATGGTCCAACATATCGGGGTGCAAGTTTTCCTTTCTTTCTAAATCTCACCACTCCCTTCCAAGGTGACACCTTGAGTAAGACACGGTCTCCGATTTGAAATTCTAAGGGCTTGCATCGCATATCCGCATAACTCTTTTGACGACTTCGAGCTGTCACAAGATTATCGCGGATTTTATTGATTTTGTCTGTTGTTTCCAGAATGAACTCAGGTCCAGTAAGCTGATCTTCACCGATCTCATTCCAACAGACAGGTGAACGACATTTTTGACCGTAGAGAGCTTCGAATGGTGCCATATTAATACTAGCATGATAACTGTTGTTGTAAGAGAACTCGATCAGTGGAAGATGAGAATCCCAATTACCACCAAAGTCTATCACGCATGCCCTAAGCATATCCTCCAAAGTTTGAATCGTTCTCTCAGATTGACCATCTGTTTGGGGATGATAAGCAGTGCTTAGATTTAGTTGGGTTCCCAAAGCACATTGCATGGTCTTCCAAAAATGAGATAAAAACCGAGCATCACGATCGGAAATGATATCCAAAGGAACACCATGTCGTGATACAATCTCATCAACATAAATCTTTGCAAGTTTATCAGCAGATAGATCCTCGCGAATCGGAATAAAATGAGTTGATTTCGTTAATCGATCGATAACAACCCAAATAGCATCGTGACCTTTAGATGTACGTGGTAACTTAGTGATGAGATCCATTACAATGTTCTCCCACTTCCAAACCGGTATCTCTGGTTGTACAAGCAAACCAGAAGGTCGTTGATGTTCAGCCTTGACTTTGAGACAAGTTAGGCTTTTCGATACATACAAGGCAACATCCTTCTTCATACCAGACCACCAGAACTGAGTATGAAGATCCTTGTACATTTTATCAGCACCAGGATGGATAGAATATCGAGACTTGTGAGATTCGTCCATTACCAAGGTGCGAAGATCGTCTTGTTTCGGAATCCACAAACGATCCTTGAAATATAGCAACCCATCATCCTTCGTTTTGAGTTTAAGTTCTAGTTAAAGCGGTAGCTCGTATTTCAATACGTATTTGATCACACAAAATCGTTGAGCTTGAAGGACATGAGATTGAATATCAGATAGAGTTCGAACAGAATGAAGCTTAACTCGTTCCTTTCGACTAAGCGCATCGGCTACGACATTCGCCTTACCAGGATGGTAGCGAATCTCACAATCATGATCGTTTAAGAGTTCAACCCAACGTCGTTGCCTCATGTTCAGCTCCTTCTGATTGAGAATATGCTGGAGACTTTTGTGGTCTGTGAAAACCACACACTTCGTTCCATAGAGGTAGTGTCTCCAGATTTTAAGTGCGAAAACCACAGCTCCTAATTCAAGATCATGAGTCGTATAGTTCTTCTCGTGAATTTTCAGCTGTCTAGACGCATAAGCTATGACTTTACCTCATTGCATAAGAACACAACCAAGTCCTAGATTCGACGCGTCACAATAGACAACAAAATCATCGTTACCCTCAGGTAGAGATAAAACAGGAGCATCACAGAGCTTCCGTTTCAGCGTTTGGAACGCTTCTTCTTGCTTAGGTCCCCACTCAAAAGGCTTATTTTTCTGAGTTAAAGCAGTGAGTGGAACCGCGATCTTTGAGAAATTAGAAATGAATCGACGATAATAACCAGCAAGACCAAGAAATGATCGAATCTCTGTAGGTGTCATCGGTGTATTCCAATCCTTAATAGCAGCTATCTTGGATGGATCTACATGAATACCCTGCTCGTTGACTATATGACCCAAAAACTGAATTTCTCTAAGACAAAATTCACACTTGGAGAATTTAGCAAAAAGTTGTTCATTCTTCAGAAGTTCCAAGGTCAAACGAAGGTGTTGCTCGTGGTCGGCTCGAGACTTTGAATAAATGAGAATATCATCGATGAACACAATGATGAACTTATCTAAATAAGGTTTACAAACCCTGTTCATTAAGTCCATGAAGATAGCTGGGGCATTTGTCAAACCAAAAGGCATGACAGTGAACTCGTAATGCCCATATCTTGTACGGAAAGCAGTTTTGGGAATATCTTCTTCGAGAACACGAAGTTGATGATACCCAAAATGCAGATCGATCTTGGAAAAGCATGAAGCACCTTGCAGCTAGTCGAAGAGATCATCAATTCGAGGTAGGGGATATCGATTCTTGATGGTAAGCTTATTAAGCTCACGATAATCGATACACATTCGAAAAGATCCATCTTTCTTTTTCACAAAGATGACAGGAGCCCCCAAGGCGAAAAGCTCGGACAGATGAATCCTTTATCAGTCAACTCTTGAAGCTGTTTCGATAACTCTTGCATCTCCGACGATGCAAGACGATAAGGTGCTTTCGCAATCGGGTTGGCATTGGGTACAAGGTCAATATGAAACTCGACTTGAAGAACTGGAGGCAAACCAGGCAGTTCATCGGGAAACACCTCTGGATAATCCCAAACAATCGGAATATCCTGAATACTCTTGCTCTTGCCTTTCTCCTCGGTGACATGTATCAGGAAAGCAACATATCCTTTTCGCAAATAACTTTGGGCCTTTGTACACGACATAAGCTTCAAACCACCAAATGGCTTCTCGCCATGAACTTCCAGAACATCGCCAGACGGAAGAGGAATACGAACAATCTTATCGAAACAAACCACCTCAGCATGATGTTTGGTTAACCAATCCATCCCCACGATAATATCGAAACTCCCTAGTTGCATCGGCGTGAGGTCAATGGGAAAAAGATGGTTATCAAGGTTTAACTGACAATCACAAATAACAGAATCGAGAACAAGAGGTTTACCAGTAGCAACTTCGACAGATAAGGGTTTCCTCAGTTTAGTTCTAGGTATCGCAAGCAAAGGTTCAAAAGATAATGAAACAAAACTTCTATCGGCACCAGAATCAAAAAGAATAGATGCAGGTCGATTGTTAACAAGAAACGTACCATTGACAATGAGGTTGTCAGCTCGAGCCTCGTTTGCATTCAGATTGAATGCTCGTCCACGAGCGGGATTCGCATTCGCGTTGACAGTCACGTTCGGATTCGCATTTGCATTCGCCAACCTCAGACAGTTGTTGCGGAAGTGACCAAACTCTCCACAATTGAAACATGAACCCGGTGGGAATCTAGCAGCATTCCCCTGAACTGGATTGTCACACCCCGACCACGTAAAACAACAAAACAAGGCGGAAACGTCGGGGAGTGTTGTAACAGAATCATTGTTTTACAACCATGGATTAAACAATTTCGTTTTATTTAATTAAATGTATTACATTACATTGGAATTAGAAACAAAACATGAACAAATAGACTTTTATTGTTATTAAGTCGCTAAGGCCTCGTCCGTTCCTATGTGAGCATGCATCAATATCATAAACTATGGTACCTGAAACACATGTGAAAATACGTCAGCATAAAAATGCCGGCGAGTACATAGGTTTTAAATGAGTGTTAGATTCATGGCTCGTTTTACATGTTGCAATACTTATATAAAAACCTTGTTTTGAAAAGTATAGTAGTGCGACATAATTAACCAACTCAAATCAAGTTGGTTATAATTTATAAATTCTCGTAGCCATGATTCTTAACTCCAAAACATTTGTTTTATTAAATCAAATTGTAAAACATCTCGTAGAAACTCGTTAATAAAACTCGTATGGTTTATATTATTCAGAAAACATCATTGTGTGACATCGTTTCAAAATCGTTTACCCAAGTGATCTAGATAACGCAACGATATATAATGTGTTAAAAGCACTTATATATAGGAAGTACCAGCGGTGTATCCACCATGTTTTTAACACATTACACCCGCCCCGTTACCTAATCACTTCCCTAACCCAATGGCTCAAACAGTTACAAATAGTTCACATAAATCAAATGGTTACAAACGGTTCACATAAATCCAACGATTACAAAATGGTTCACATAAATCCAATGATTTCAAATGGTTTACATACATCCAACGATTACAAATGGTTCACATACATCCAACGATTACAAATGGTTCAAAACGTAAAACAATTGTGCTAGCATGTTAAGTGAACATACATAGCAAAACATAATGAAATCATGTACTAATAGTGTACTAATGAACATAGCAAGTATATGATATGAAAACATGGAAAACATGAAAGTAACAAGTAGGCACATGTGTTTCACCCCAAAACATTTGAAAAACAGTAAAAGAGGGGACTATGTACTCACCTGAGGGTGCTTAGAAGTCTTGAATAACAACCAAGCAAAGCTAGAGGGACCACGGAATCTAACGGCACCTAATATAGGTAACTACGTTAATAACCGGACCTAAATCGGGAGATCGGATAGAATGAGGTTTCGTAAACCAAATGAGTATAGGAACTCATGAAATATGGTTTTAACAAAGCCTACATTCTAAAAGGAAACCTATCCGAAGTGCTTATGACCCATTACGACCCGCTTAGGTAGCTTATGCTACTTTAACGCGTCGTTCGTGTAAAACGCGTTCGGATCGCCTAAGTAGTCCTATGACAAGTATTATATGCCTTAATATGTCTAATAATGTTACCTAATCAGTTTAGATGTCAAAATTTAGGTTACATATGCTTAAAATGAATTTATGCGTAAAAAGGGCATTTTGGTCATTTTCCTAAGGCATATAAACTACCTATCATACAACTAACTAAACGAAGTGACCATAAGGTATAACCTCGGAAGGTTATTTCCTATACAACTATGGTCACCTAATGTGTTTGGTCGGATCCTAATGATCGACCAAACGTGTCGGGTTCGAAAGTATAAGCGATTGTTTAGATCGCTTACCTTACGACCCTATATAAGCACTAATCCTAAAGTAACGAGCTAAACATGTTAAAACATGCTTAACGAGGTTTGAAAACAGGTTTTGTATCAAAACAAACGGTTTTGATACCTAAAAGTAGTTTGGTTACAAAATACGCAAGAATACGCATTTTGGCCGAAACTACGACTCGCCACTATGCCTAGATAACGTGGTAATCAGTAGGTATAGTCACAAGAGACTAAAACCATCGTGATTACACTCACGTTATGAAGTTCAAAAGAACTTCATGTTGACCATAAACTGGTCAAAGCAGAAAGTCAAACACAGTTTGACTTTCACGCGAAAAAGAACGAAAGAGGACTTACAAAAGGTCCAAGAACGAAAGTTTAACCCGATTATTCTCAGGTATGAAGTGAAAGCACCTCAACTTAGAGAAATATCAGATCAAATGTGAGTTGCAACAATGAGATGGATGGGGTATTTATAGTTTTTGCACAACCGTTAAGATCGTTCATCGTAAAACGAGCTTCGATCTCATCCGTACACATCTGCCCATGGTTTTGTGAAACCATGGGAGCCCCTAGTTTCATTAAAATCATGTGCAAATGAGGGGAACAGCTGGAACAAGCTGGAATTTAGATTTTTCATTTTGGTCCCTTCCTAAGATAACTATGGCAGATTGTCAATTTTGGTCCCTGAATGTGCAAAACATGGTTTTTGATGCATTTTTGACACGTTTAAGCCCCGTTAATCCCATTTCAAGGCTCTAAAATGAAGTTAAAGTATACGGAACATGAAACATGCTCAAAAATATCTCGGATGTCGGTTCGTTTGGTCGTACGGTTGCGTTGTTCGGTTAATTACGACGAAACACGAACGAATGCGAAAAACGATCCAAATTACGCGACGAATGGAATTTTATCATGCCAATCACTAAAATAAAATATTTTAATGATTACATAAATTTTTGGATGTCCGGATGTATTCAGAACGTAAGATATGCGCGAAAATGCAAACTTATGCACTTTTTGACGCTTTTAGTCCCTAAATGACCAAAAAGTTTATTTTAGCACACCGAACCCATCAAAGCCTATTTCTAAGCTATGTAAAGGATATTTAGGGTATGTTTAACTTATGGTCATGTTCCGGAATGTCCGTTACAGTACAAATCGGCATACTTTCACAGTTTGTCGAAATTAGTCCCTGTAAGCGAATAAACTTAATTTCGCCACACCAAACCCTCCCAAACTTATTTCTAAGTTATGTAAAGGTTATTTAAGGTATTTTAAGCCTATTTCACTATTCCAGAGTGCTCGTTGCATTAAAATGGTTATATTTACGCATCAGTGGGCGTATAACCTTCCAGAAAGCGATTTAAAGCTTGAATTCGAACAAGAATTGATATGTGCAAAAGATACACATATTTATACAAATCCCAAGTATGAAATACAATATTTCATTGGTTTGGTATTTTTTTGATGGTCGCAGAGGAACAGGTGTCACAGTCTCCCCTACTTTAGGAAATTTCGTCCCGAAATTTATTCGTAGGAGTCTGTCTGTGACGCTGTGTTAAATAATTGCCTTGCATGGAATCTAGGGTGTTTATCTATTTGTGTAGAATAACCCATCAAAGATTATCCAAGGCATAATCCTGTCATTTCTCTCAACGGACAATCTTTAAACATTGAAAATGAAGGAAAATTCAAGGATATTCATTTCCCTCGATGGATATTCTTTAGAAACGAAAATGAACGGAATGAGTCATTTTCCTCAATGGGTATTCTTCAAAAACGAAGATGAATGAATAATCAAGAATATTCATTTCCCTCGATGGATATTCTTCAGAAACAAAAATGAACGGAATGAGTCATTTTCCTCAATGGGTATTCTTCAGAAACGAAAATGAACGAATAATCAAGAATATTCATTTCTCTCGATGGATATTCTTCGGAAACGAAAATGAACGGAATGAGTCATTTTCCTCAATTGGTATTCTTCAGAAACGAAAATGAACGAATAATCAAGAATATTCATTTCCCTCGATGGATATTCTTCAGAAATAAAAATGAACGGAATGAGTCATTTTCCTCAATGGGTATTCTTCATAAACGGAAATGAAGGAAAAATCAAGAATATTCATTTCCCTCGATGGATATTCTTCAGAAACGAAAATGAACGGAATGAGTCATTTTCCTCAATGGGTATTCTTCAGAAACGGAAATGAAGGAAAAATCAAGAATATTCATTTCCCTCGATGGATATTCTTCAGAAACGAAAATGAACGGAACGAGTCATTTTCCTCAATGGGTATTCTTCAGAAACGAAAATGAAGGAAAAATCAAGAATATTCATTTCCCTCGATGGATATTCTTCAAAAACGAAAATGAACGGAATGAGTCATTTTCCTCAATGGGTATTCTTCAGAAACGGAAATGAACTGAGTCAACACTAGACACATGACAAAACTTGCTGTGGTTTCTGTGCACTGAATTCCATAATTATGTATGCATCCATAATTACGTAATTCCTTGCACAGTCCGCACAGTTTGTTTTGTAATGTGAAGGGGAAGATAATCAAACCTGTGATGAGTGTGACTAGACTATCATAGGGTCCTTTTAATTAGATCGACAAATGATCTCTTTAATTAGACCACCAAGGAGTCTTTTCAGCTATATCATCACATGATATTCCTAACCAGATTTTTGGATCAATCTGTTTAACTAGACCACTCAAGGGGTCTAATTATGGAATAGTACATTATAATCCAAGGGTCTTTACTATTACGTAGAAGCCCATTAAGGATTTAAGGTAGTACCTTTGGATATCCTACTATGAATCCCTTATACGAAGATATGGAAGATTCTACGAGGATTTGGATAACAAAAACTTGGATCACACAAAAACATAAAAGGGAACACATAAGCACATAATCACATATTTGTTTAATTTGACCTTTAATTTGTTATCTTTGGACACGGATATTTAAAGCACACCAGGAATCCAATTCGTGGATTTTGTTTGGCACTTTAATCATTTTCAAGAATCTATCTATGAAGATAGGAAAATCTTAATAGGAATTCGGATTTGTCCTTATTGAATCGTAATGTACGTATTGAATCATACAAAGAATTCAATTAAGGGCTCCGATGAACGATACCCATCCACAAGGATCTAATTATGAGGATAGAAAGATCCTATATGGATTTTGGAATTTGTGTAACGAGATGTGTTTCGACACCTTGCACTAGGCATGCTTAAGTCGATACACAAGGTAGAAAGTTCATGAGGTTGAGGCGCTAGATATGCCAAGGCGACATACGAAGCAGAATTTGAAGGTTGAGCAGCAGCAGGATTTGTAACAGCTTTGCTTTGGATTGCAAAGCGGCACATGTTAACCAAATGTCTCCATCGTCCACCGTGGGTACATTTGAAACAGGGTATTTGATTCGGATGATGACAGTGGCATTGATTGCACCAAGGAGCAGTTCCCTTATACGGCTTCATCCCTGAAGCGAGCCATGGTGATAGCTAAATCAACGGTCCTCTGGAGTACGACGCCTATTTGCTGGGTAATTACAGCGCCTGGTTCGGACATTTGAGTGTTGTTGCGATGAATAGGCATCTTGAAGATAATGGAAGGCATAGGAGGAAACAAGCGAAAGATAGTCAAAAGAGAATGACAACGCATGAAGATTGTGAACATTTGTTTGTTACCAAAGGCAAACAAATGAGACGGTGACTAATCAAAGTAAGCAGGTCCCATTAATGTATCGCGAAGACATGCTTTAGCCTATAAGTGGACACTCACTCCAAGAGTTCCCAGGTAAGAATGACTGGTCCGATTATGTGGATTTGTACGAACACTCTAGCCTTAGACAGAAAATTCAGAGTACAGGCGTCCACCCTTCCAGATTGCACGTGTTCACATTACAAGACCCAAACTTTGACGGGATCTTGAAAACTTTGAAGGTTCAAAACCTTATAATAAATCATCCTAGAACAGATGATTAGTTTTCAAAGCAGATTCAAAATTTATGTTCTTGTTGTGATTGTCACCTAAGGATAAGTGACGGTATTGTTTTAAGATCTGAACACAAGAATCTTGTGTTAGGGTCCTAGGAAGGATATAGACTAGGTCAAAGCATTACTATAACCTAATTCCCTATAACCATTGGCTCTGATACCAACTTTTCTGTCACACCCCGACCACGTAAAACAACAAAACATGGCGGAAACGTCGGGGAGTGTTGTAAAAGAATCATTGTTTCACAACCATGGATTAAACAATTTCGTTTTATTTAATTAAATGTATTACATTACATTGGAATTAGAAGCAAAACATGAACAAATAGACTTTTATTGTTATTAAGTCGCTAAGGCCTCGTCCGTTCCTATGTGAGCATGCATCAATATCATCATCAAATATCATCAACTATGGTACCTAAAACACATGTGAAAATACGTCAGCATAAAAATGCCGGCGAGTACATAGGTTTTAAATGAGTGTCAGATTCATGGCTCGTTTTACATGTTGCAATACTTATATAAAAACCTTGTTTTGAAAAGTATAGTATTGCGACGTAATTAACCAACTCAAATCAAGTTGGTTATAATTTATAAAATCTCGTAGCCATGATTCTTAACTCCAAAACATTTGTTTTATTAAATCAAATTGTAAAACATCTCGTAGAAACTCGTTAATAAAACTCGTAAGGTTTATATTATTCAGAAAACATCATTGTGTGACATCGTTTCAAAATCGTTTACCCAAGTGATCTAGATAACGTAACGATATATAATGTGTTAAAAGCACTTATATATAGGAAGTACCAGCGGCGTATCCACCATGTTTTTAACACATTACACCCGCCCCGTTACCTAATCACTTCCCTAACCCAATGGCTCAAACAGTTACAAATAGTTCACATAAATCAAATGGTTACAAACGGTTCACATAAATCCAACGATTACAAAATGGTTCACATAAATCCAATGATTTCAAATGGTTCACATACATCCAACGATTACAAATGGTTCACATACATCCAACGATTACAAATGGTTCAAAACGTAAAACAATTGTGCTAGCATGTTAAGTGAACATACATAGCAAAACATAATGAAATCATGTACTAATAGTGTACTAATGAACATAGCAAGTATATGATATGAAAACATGGAAAACATTAAAGTAACAAGTAGGCACATGTGTTTCACCCCAAAACATTTGAAAAACAGTAAAAGAGGGGACTATGTACTCACCTGAGGGTGCTTAGAAGTCTTGAATAATAACCAAGCAAAGCTAGAGGGATCACGGAATCAAACGGCACCTAATATAGGTAACTACGTTAATAACCGAACCTAAATAAGGAGATCGGATAGAATGAGGTTTCGTAAACCAAATGAGAATAGGAAATCATGAAATATGGTTTTAACAAAGCCTACATTCTAAAAGGAAACCTATCCTAAGTGCTTATGACCCATTACGACCCGCTTAGGTAACTTACGCTACTTTAACGCGTCGTTCACGTAAAACGCGTTCGGATCGCCTAACTAGTCCTATGACAAGTATTATATGCCTTGATATGTCTAATAATGTTACCTAATCAGTTTAGATGTCAAAATTTAGGTTACATATGCTTAAAATGAATTTATGCGTAAAAAGGGCATTTTGGTCATTTTCCTAAGGCATATAAACTACCTATCATACAACTAACTAAACAAAGTGACCATAAGGTATAACCTCGGAAGGTTATTCCCTATACAACTATGGTCACCTAATGTGTTTGGTCGGATCCTAATGATCGACCAAACGGGTCGGGTTCGAAAGTATAAGCGATTGTTTAGATCGCTTACCTTACGACCCTATATAAGCACTAATCCTAAAGTGACGAGCTAAACATGTTAAAACATGCTTAACGAGGTTTGGAAACAGGTTTCATATCAAAACAAATGGTTTTGATACCTAAAAGTAGTTTGGTTACAAAATACGCAAGAATACGCATTTTGGCCGAAACTACGACTCGCCACTATGCCTAGATAATGTGGTAATCAGTAGGTATAGTCACAAGAGACTAAAACCATCATGATTACGCTAACGGTATGAAGTTCAAACGAACTTCATGTTGACCATAAACTGGTCAAAGCAGAAAGTCAAACACAGTTTGACTTTCACGCGAAAAAGAACGAAAGAGGACTTACAAAAGGTCCAAGAACGGAAGTTTGACCCGATTATTCTCAGGTATGAAGTGAAAGCACCTCAACTTAGAGAAATATCAGATCAAATGTGAGTTGCAACAATGAGATGGATGCGGTATTTATAGTTTTTGCACAACCGTTAAGATCGTTCATCGTAAAACGAGCTTCGATCTCATCCGTACACATGTGCCCATGGTTTTGTGAAACCATGGGAGCCCCTAGTTTCATTAAAACCATGTGCAAATGAGGGGAACAGCTGGAATAAGCTGGAATTTAGATTTTTCATTTTGGTCCCTTCCTAAGATAACTATGGCAGATTGTCAATTTTGGTCCCTGAATGTGCAAAACATGGTTTTTGATGCATTTTTGACACGTTTAAGCCCCGTTAATCCCATTTCAAGGCTCTAAAATGAAGTTAAAGTATAGGGAACATGAGACATGCTCAAAAATATCTCGGATGTCGGTTCGTTTGGTCGTACGGTTGCGTTGTTCGGTTAATTACGACGAAACACGAACGAATGCGAAAAACGATCCAAATTACGCGACGAATGGAATTTTATCATGCCAATCACTAAAAAAATATTTTAATAATTACATAAAGTTTTGGATGTCTGGATGTATTCAGAACGTAAGATATGCGCGAAAATGCAAACTTATGCACTTTTTGACGCTTTTAGTCCCTGAATGACCAAAAAGTTTATTTTAGCACACCGAACCCCTCAAAGCGTATTTCTAAGCTATGTAAAGGATATTTAGGGTATTCTTAACTTATGGTCATGTTCTGGATCGTTCGTTACAGTACAAATCGGCATACTTTCACAGTTTGTCAAAATTAGTCCCTGTAAGCGAATAAACTTAATTTCGCCACACCAAACCCTCCAAAACTTATTTCTAAGTTATGTAAAGGTTATTTAAGGTATGTTAAGCCTATTTCACTATTTCGGAGTGTTCATTGCATTAAACTGGTTATATTTACACATCAGTGGGCGTATAACCTTCCAGAAAGCGATTTAAAGCTTGAAATCGAACAAGAATTGATATGTGCAAAAGATACACATATTTATACAAATCCCAAGTATGAAATACAATATTTCATTGGTTTAGTATTTGTTTGATGGTCGCAGAGGAACATGTGTCACATGGAGCTTGATTCAGAACAATCTGATTCTGACCCAAACGACAGATGTTGGCCAGATGCCCAAGCTTACCACACGTTGTGCATTGCTTACAAGCTTGTTGTGCAACATGATAACCGTTGCAGCGAGCACAATGAGGTGCGGTACCAGCATACGCTTTCTTCGCAGGCGGTTGAGCTGGTGGGTTCTGAGGGTTCTGAGCAGTAACTGCAAAGTTCTGAGCACCCTTTCGCTTTCTCGACTTCTTCGACGACTCACCTTTCTTACCCTTACCCTTTTCCTTGACAGATTCGGTTGACTTCTTCTTATCACCCTTGAAGGTAAGTTTACCCTTCCTGACTTGCGACTCAGTCAGGGTAGCAGATAACTCGATCGCGTGACGAACAGTAGTAGGATTAACGCCAGTCACAATATCCTGTATGGAATCGGGTAAACCATCGATATACCTCTCTATCGCTTTCTCCAACGGGGTAACCATAGTAGGACACAAAAGACTGAGTTCCTCAAATTGATCTGTATACACACGGTGTTCTCCCCCATCTTGCTTTAGATCATCAAACTCTCGTTCCAAAGCTCGAATTTCGTGACGGGGATAAAACTCTTTCATCATGAGAGCTCGAAGCTCTTCCCATGTTTGTGCCAATGCCACTTCGGCACCCCTATCGCGCATCACTCCGTTCCACCATGTAAGAGCACGCTTCTCAAACACACTTGACGCAAATTCAACCTTACGCCCATCCGGACATTGCACATGTCTGAATGTGCTCTCGATACTTTCGAACCATTCAAGGAGCGCAGTTGCTCCTTGCGACCCAGAGAACTTTAGCGGCTTAGCAGAATTGAAATTCTTGAAATTACATTGTGCGTTGTTATTATTATTGTTGTTGTATAGCTCGTGGATTTGGGTCACAACGCCTGGAAGCACAGCAGCCATTTGCTGAGAGACAAGGGCTGCGACTTCTTCAGCAGTAAAAGATTGTGCATCACGTCGAGGAGGCATTGTCTAACAAGGAAATATGAGAAACGAGTGAGGTTGAGAATTAGGAAAAACAAAAGAGGTATTGAAAATATCGACGAAACATAAGGAAGGCGATCATTTGTTCGTTACCTCGAACAAACAAACGACACGCAGTGACTAATCAAAGTAATGAATCAAAATAATGTATCGCGAAGACATGCTCGCCTATAAGTGAACACTTACCCCAAGAGTTCCCAGGTAAGAGTGACTGGTCCGATTTTGTGGATTTGTACGAACACTCTAGCCTTAGATAGAAAACTCAGGGGACAGGCATTCACTCTTCCAGTTTGCACGTGTTCACATTATTTAGACCCAAACTTTGACGAGGTTTTGAAAACTCAGAAGGCACTAAGCCAAAATGAGTCAAACTAGAAGGGTTCAAAACCTTATAACAGAGGGTTCAAAACCTAGTAATCAATCATCCTAGAACGGATGATTAATTTTCGAAGCAGATTCGGATTTTGTGTTCTCGTTGTGGTTATCACCTAAGGGTAGGTGACGGTTTTGTTTTTAAAAATCTAAACGCAAATCAACTTGCGTTGGGGTCCTAGAAAGTTATAGTCAAGGTCAAAGCATTACTAATAACCTAATTCCCTATAACCATTGGCTCTGATACCAACTCTTCTGTCACACCCCGACCACGTAAAACAACAAATCATGGCGGAAACGTCAGGGAGTGTTGTAACAGAATTATCATTTCACAACCATGGATACAAAAGAGTTTCGTTTTATTTATTCATTAAGTAATTTACATTGTTTTAGCATGAAACAAACAGGTTATATATCGACTATCATTGTTATTATGTCACTAAGGCCTCGTCCAGATCCTATGTGACTCATGCATCCTGGCAATCAACATCAAGCAACATCACCTGAAACATATGTAAAAACAAAGTCAGCTAAGAAATGCTGGTGAGTACATAGGTTTTATAAGAGCATCGGATTCATGGCTAGTTTACATGTTGCAATACCTTATTAAAGACCTTGTTTTGAAAAGAGTATAATATTGCGACATAATTAACCAACTCAAATCAAGCGGGTTATAATTTATAAGACCTCGTAGCCATGATTCTTAACCCAAAAGCATTTGTTTTAGTAAACCAAATTGTAAAACATCTCGTATTAACTCGTTAACAGAACTCGTATGGTTTATATCCTTTTGAAAACATCATTAAGTGACTTCGTTTCAAAGTCGTTAACTCGTTTAAGTCGTTTAAATCATCCTCGTTTGAATTGTGAAAACTATTTTTGGTCGTCTCGCTAATAACATTCAAACCTTCGTGACTCGACTATCTCGCTTCTCGCATTAACAAACCACCAAAGGGTAAGTTAACAATCACAGATTCAGTCGTTACCCACCTAACCCACACATAACCATGGGTGCAGTCTGATAACGGTATTTGTCAGATCCTATGGTACCATAACCTAATACTGGTCGGTTTGGCCAAAATTAACGAATGTCATTCGTTATGTAACTACAACCAACAAGTTCGTTCACATTATCGAAATCGTTATTAATTTAGTATAAACCATCTTGATCGTTTTTGAAATCATCGTTAAAATATCGAAATCGTTTTGATACATATGAATCACCCCAAAACAATCGAAAACAGTAAAATAGGGGAACTATGTACTCACATAGTTACCACAAAACATGTAAAAGAGGGGATCTATGTACTCACCTTTGGGTGCGTTTTTATATGTTAACACAATCCCTCAAATTGTTTATTCGTCATAAATTAAATAAGAATGATTTAATAATCAAAAACCCACAAAAATACATAAGTTTCTCCGATACTTAGAATTTTCACATAACTTTGAGATTTCTCGAAAAGTTATTATTTTTGATTATTTTGGTGTATTTATATATATGGGTTCATATATATATTTTAAAAACTTTGCGACTTGAACGATTTTATTGGTGACCCTCATCATGTTAATAGCAATATATCTACGATTTGCGCGTTGAAATATATATTTTTTTGTGACATAATATAAATATCGTAACACAAATAATCTTGTCAACTATAAACATGTCATCATACACATATTATAAAACACATAACACGTTGTAACACATAAAATTTACCCATGAACAACTCATTATAGTGTATGTCGAAAAACACTTATTTTAGCGATTCGGTAACATTTTTGGGCGTCGGAAGTCACGTATGACTAACCAAACACCAAGTAAACTTAATATAAGTTAAAATACTTATTTCTATATCAAAAATATCAGTTTACTTACTGATCTAAAACAGTTTTATAAAAATCCTCCGAAAAGCCGATTTTTAACCGTTTTACCGCATAGTTTTGCATATAACGACTCCATCAGCAAGTTCGCGCTTAGATTGCTAAACATAACTTGCAATATGAAGATGCTGCAAATAAACACAGGCGTGCGGTTGTTTTTCAGCCAGGGGATTTGGTTTGGATTCATTTGCGTCGCGAGCGGTTTCCACATGGTCGTTTCGGTAAATTGCATCCTCGGGCGGATGGGCTTTTTCGTGTGCTCGAGCATATTAGTGACAATGCATATAAGATTGATTTTCCGGGTCACTACAAAGTTTCTGCAACGTTTAATGTGGCTGATTTGTCTCCCTATGAAGGTGATTTAGATGATGATGACTCGGGGACGAGTCCTTTTCACGCCGGGGAGGATGATGGCGACGGGAATGATTCAAGTATGGCGGGTTTCGGGGCTTGCAAACCGATATCAAACGAAAGTGGCTAAGAGGACTCGCGGGCTTGTTCGAGACCGGCCCAAGCTACCTCCACCTTGGCCGGCCCCTATTCTATCTTTACTATTATATTTGTTTTATTTTTATGTTTATCTAGTTGAGACTTGTTCCTCAAGTTTAGGGTTGCTATTTAGTCTTTCTCTTTTACGTTTGGAACTTTGTTGATTATTTTGAATTAATAAAGTTTACCGTTTGGAGGATTCAAACGGGTTCTTGACGTAGTTCAGGAAATTAACGTTGACATAGATCAACACCGTGTGACCATCACGCTATCAGGCTTACACACCCAAATGGAATCGGTAGGAGAGAAGTTTTGGGTTTGTCTTGATGGTCGGGAATCCAAGATCTCTATTGGGTTTTATTTTTATACTATTTACAATCCTATTCGTTATGATTTATTTAGAACGTTTCATAAGAAAAATTACTTATTTGGGCATAACATGCCTCTTTAAAATTCTATTTATATACAAGTTCACATACCTCACGGGAGATCACTCAACACTCGGCCGAAGATGTATTTTTGTGAAACACTCGAGACCGGCATGGAACTTACTTCTACCATATGCTTGCCAAGCAATCAATCCTCCTCCTTTTTAACTATAAACCTTCATAAATATCAAGATGATTTGGGAAAGGGTTAGGCTTGGGCTAAGGGTAGGTGGTTTTGGTTAGTGGTTAGTAAAAAGGGCTAAAAGCGTAAAAAGCGTCGGTCGTCATAAACTTTTTGTTTTTGTGACTTTTATTCAAGCTAAGCATCTTCAAACAAAGTTTCTTTGTGGAACTTGTTTGTTTGTTGCTAGAGTATCATTTTTTTATAAAGAAACGTCACAAGAAAACCGAGCTTTTTACTAAAATAAAGGGTTGAAAAGAAAAAGGTTTTGGTGGGTAAAGGTGTTTGTTTTGTGGGTTTAGAAATGAAAAGGTTTAGGCTCAAAGGGGTTAACTAGGGGGATTTTGGGTAGGTGATAAAGAAAATGAAAAATAATGGTGTTGAAAGGAAAATGGGTTAGTCCTAATGCCTCCTTCATTTACTTACTTGGGTTTAAGTTGGTAAGGGCCGTGTATCGTCGTGGCAAGTTCTAGAGTCATAAGAACCAAGGGGCTATTCACACAAGAAACGAAAAATGAACATTTAGTTTAAAGATGTATGCTTGTATGCTCAATAAAGGCTCAAAACTCACTTATTGTGGGAAAGGGTTTATAATGTGATCAAGTATATATAATCAAATTTTAATTAGATTTGTCATGCCTTTTCATAATTTTCTTATGTTGGTTCTTTTTATCACGACGCTATCGGTTGTAAATTTGCAAAAATATAACCTTTTTGGAACTTGTTATTCCCAAATTAAACCAAGACAAGTAAAAAAAATGAAAAGTTTTTTGAAAAAAATTGGGGTGATTAGCGGTTCCAATGGAGTTTTGTGTAAGGCTTGTTATTAGGACTTGCAAAATTCAAGGTTTTAGCATCCCCCCCCCCCCCCCCACACTTAAATTACACATTGTCCTCAATGTGTCCCAAAAATAAGTTTTTAGGTTGATTGAATATGTAAAAAGGTGTTTAAAAACAAAATTTTGTGTTACTGGACGTCTAGCCACGGGCCCGTGTTGGTCTGGGCACGGCCCAGTGGTCAGATCGCCAGTACCAAAATTAAACAGAAGGCTGGGCACGGGGCGTGTTCAGTGAGCACGACCCCGTGTCCAGTTACCTGAACTGGGCAAAATTCTGCAGAATCTTGGGCACGGGGCGTGTTGGCTGAGCATGGCCCCGTGCTAAACCGGCTGTAATGATGGAAAATTGTCGGGAGGCTCTATTTTTTTGTGCAAGGGGTGTGGTTTATTCGTTCCCTTGGTAACCTCCACCTTCTCGAGTGTATTCAACCATTACAACATCATCCAAACACCATTAAATAATTAAAAACCATCATTCATTAAAAAGTGAAATACATAGTTCCTAAAAAAATAAAAAGTACATACTAAAAGCTCGATAAGGAAGTCATAGAATGCAAGAAATCTTAAATCACAAAGCAGTCCTAGCCTAGATGTTTTTATTTTAATAGCAACAAAATTTCCGAAAAATGATTCTTTCGGTTGAATAAGGCCTTTAGAACTTCTTTCCGGAAAGGTCCCTTCACACATCGTTAAGCCACTCCTCTATCTCTCGGGGGAGAAGGAAAGCGGGTTCATTGTCTTCCTCATGTGGAAGAGGTGCGACTTCAACCGGTACCTCTTGTAAGGCGTCTAGAGGAGGTTCCGGGGGAATGTCATCCCATCCGGTGGGATTAATAACTTCTTGTGCCAAGTTCCAATCTTCTTGAGGGAGGATTGGTTCCATTGGTGGAATTGCAAGAATATTCAACATTTGGTGAAAAAGGTTGATTTCTTGGAAGCTACTCTCTAGTCCCACCGTTCGATAGTTGATACGGTCAATTAGGACTTCCTCTATGGATGTCATCTCGTCGAGTGCCTCTCTTAGCGCCATTACGTAACGCACAAGGGTTGCTTCAATCGATGGCCTTCTTTCCCTGCGATTGTTCCTCGAGTGAGCTGAAGAGATTCCGCTATTCTGACTCGACATTCTAAGAAAACAAGTCGAAAAGTTCAATTTAATGAAACAGTAACTCCGGCCACGGCCCCGTGCTCGCTGAGCACGGCCCCGTGGCCATAATTCTGCAGATTTTTCAACTCAGGAATCTTATAGTTTTAAATTATTTTTCTGAACTTTGGGAGATTTCTGAGCATAAATAACTTAAAACAGTGTTGTAAAACTTATTTTTGAAAAGATTCCTTAGTTAAAAACCTAACAAATATCACAGTAAAGCATAAAAAACATGGAGGTTTCAAGCTTTAATGGAGGTTTTGAGGAGTTTTTGGAGAAGAAAGCAAGAGACAAAAGTGGTAAAGACAAGATGGTTATTGGGAACCTTCTTTGGAATATACCTTGTAGGGTATATGTGAAAATCCCAGCGGATCTTGGTCTTTGGAATGGGTCCAAATGTGTAGGAATCATGCTGACTTTATAGAAAATGACAGCACGCTGACCACGACCCCGTGTCGGCTGGACACGGCCCCGTGGTCAGACAAGACTCTGACACATTTTGTCTGTATTCTGAACACGGGGCGTGTTGGCCTGAACACGCCCCCGTGGTCAATTTTTAGGAGGGCACGGGGTGTGTTGACCTGGACACGGCCCCGTGGCTAGAGAGTTGTTATGAAGTTTCATCTTATTTTAGGGAATTTGTCTAGATCGGGCGGTTCCTTACTGGATGGAACAACATCGAAGTGCCTGAGGTACCTTAATTGCCCTTGCTTTAGACAAGAACATAAAAGGTTATCGGAAAGGGTAAAACCTAAGCTAAATACCGGTGGGCGAAACCAACCTTTATTCCCCTTATCCGGGCTCTCGTTAAAGAATGTATATGTCGAATCGCTCAGGTCTATGAACGCATCGGCGGAGACCGATGGAGAGTCCTTCACAGCACAATCGACACAGGGACGACTATCGCTCAAGTCCTCACATAAGTTAGAGGTGCTTTTGGGATCGACGATGTTGTTGGATTCCGAATGCATCAATGATTCTCCTTGATTATCGTCTTGAGATAAATAGCTTGCATCCATCTCATGTTCGTTTAATAATTGGAGAATTATTTCAATGAGCTGACATCATTCTTCTAGAATCATGTCATCCAAAAGAAATGGTTGAGCGCACTCGGGGGAGAGATAGGGATTGTTTTTACTTTCGCACATCTTAAGATTACAGGGAAACGATGGGTCTATATAGTGGGGAGTGTAATTTAAAAAGTAACATTTTAAATCTTTATGAGATCCACCACATATTTGACACTACGCCCCATAAGAAGAGCGAAAGTAAAAATAATCAATATCACTCATGCTTGTGTCAGAAATTACCAACCGTTGGGATCTTACGGTTCTGTTTTCAGTAACTGAAGCTTGGGCACGGGGGCGTGTTCAGTGGGCACGGCCCCGTGTTCAGCTACTGTCTGACTTAAAACAGGATTGCCAGTAACAAAGACTGGACACGGGGCGTGTTCAGCGGGCACGGCCCCGTGCTGAAGTCTGCAGACGCTGAAAAATTTAGAAAAACCCTAAAAAATAGAAAAATAAGAAAAAAAAATTAGGCGGTTGATTCCAAAATTTCTTAAAATCCTTGTGTCCCCGGCAACAGCGCCAAAAACTTGGTGTGTGTAAGGTGTGATATGTTTTTATTGATATTTTAAACCCATTTTACACATTAGTCAAGTTTTAAATTTATAAAACACGATATTCTACTAACACTAAACACACACTTGGGTAAGTGCACCCATCGTAAGCGTAGTATAGCGTTGGTAAGATACCGAGGTCGTCCAAGGACACAAGAGCTTTTAGTACCGGTTTATCCTCAACGTCTAATCAAACTAAAATTTTTGAGAAAAGGTTTAAACATGAAAAATAAAAACTAAAAATGCTGAAATGAAAATAAAAACAAATAGACAAGATGAATCACTTGGATCCGACTCGTCTTTAATGTATCCTTTGATGATTTCCGTACTTTTGCACTTTTTAAGAGAATATCTTAGTTATAGTAGTAGGCCCCACTTTTGAAGGTGACATTACTCTCAACCTAGTGGTTTGAGTCAGCAAGGATACAATCCCAAAGGGTTGGAATATTGAAAGATAATTAATTAAGTTATTAATGCAAAAAGTGGTGCGCCCCTCTTTTGAAGGTGACGTTACCCTCGGCTAAGTGGTTTGAGTCAGCAGGGATACAATCCCAAGTAGCCGGTTTAATGTATTAATAGTAGTTTACATATGAGGGGATCAAGCCATTTGCACCCCTGCCATCCAATACTAGTGTGTATTGAAGGAGGTCCTAGTAAGCTTGACCCAGATCCTTGCAGGATCTATACACTGAACAAGGCAAGAACCTTACTAAACCATTCCCTTAATCCCCAACCAGGTAGCCAACATATCTATATATAGACCGTAGAGATATGAATGGTGTAAATCTTTTACTTTATATAGACAGTAAAGTAATGCCAAGACACCACGGACAAATGATAAAGAAGTTTCACCTTCAACATAAGAAACTAGTTATTAAAGTTATTAATACAAAACCAAATAAAAAGCGCAAAAAGATTAAAAATCAAAAGTAATACATTAAATACTTGTCTTCACCAAGTGATGTAAGAGACATAGCCAAACATGGCCTTTGATCGACAAGAACTCTTACTATCAATCTTGGATCCCAAGACTACTACACACTCTCTAAGGTGGATGATGGATGATGGTGGTGGATGTGGGTGTTGTAGTGGTGGTGGTGGTGGAGTGGTGGCAAAGCGGGAGAGAGGTGGTTTGCCAAGGGATGCCTTTGAAGTGAGCCAAGCACCCCTATTTATAGCCTGCATAGTAGCCCGGCCACGGCCCCGTGTCCAGCGGACACGCCCCCATGGCCATCCTTTTATCTTCCTTCATTAATCGCATTTGTCTGCATAGGGCTCAACACGGCCCGTGTCCAGCGGGCACGGCCCCATGTGCAGAAGCATATCTGTACTACCAATATTTTGCAAGATTCTGCGAATCTTAGCATTGACCACGCCTCGTGCTGAGCTAGGCACGCCCCCGTGGTGGGCGTAGAAGCTTCTACAGCTTTGTCCATTCTGCAGACATCTGACCACGCCCCCGTGTCCAGTGGGCACGGGCCGTGGTCAGCCTTCTGTTTCTTATTTTTGCTCTTGGGGATGCTGTCGAGGGGTCGGGCATGTCACGTTTATTCCTTTTTTTGTATTTATGTTGGTTTTTGCTGTTTATTTGTTCCTTTTGCTTGTTTAAGCTCATTTGGTCCTGTAATTTTAAAAGGAAGACAAAAGCACACTTTTTCCAACATTATTACTAAAAATGGTTAGTTTTATGCCTCATTTGATGTAATTTTTATGTTGCATTTTACACACATCACGTAATTTCTTTCTTTGATTATTTATTTTTAAACTCTTTATGGGGCATGTTAGTGATCCCGCGGCGATCACCTACAGAACTTGACAGTCAACGAAACTTGTTAATTTGGTATTGTGTGGGTCCTCATTTTTCTAGTATTGTATTGATGTCCTTACTCGTATTCTTTAATTCATCCATGCCTTGCTAATGGGACTGAGATTCGGTTTTGGATTGACACATGGGTGGGCGATATTCCGTTCATGGAAAGATGGCCTCATCTGTTTGGACTAGAAATGTATAAAACGTGCAGAGTGGCGGAGAAACTTACTATGGATGAAGAAAATAGCGGTTTCTCTTTGAATTGGTCTAGACAGCTTGAGTCGGTCATTGAGCACAAGGATTGGCAAGAGTGCCTAGAAGTTCTAAATCGGGTTAGGCTCTCCAACGATAATGACTCTTGGAAGTGAGTTGGTGGCGATTCTGATGGTATTACGGTGAAGGAAGTTAAAAAGGCGTTGGTTGAAAATAGAGATGATAACTATAACAACTCTCCCAGAACCCTTAACATGCTCCGATACATCCTAAAATACACCCTGTATACGAAAAATAAGCCTCAAATACCTTTATATTAACAAAAATCAAATAAAAATAAAATTATACGGCTCTATCGGGGCGCGACCCAGGCGAGCCCTCGTGATGCCACGTGGCCTTGTGCGTGTTGAGTCTAGGAGCTCATTAGCCAAGGCTAGAGCCTAGCCTATTGATCTCGTGGGCCGTGTAAGGTGAAGGGATGGGGTGTCGTGGGCCGCGAGCCGCCCAAGTTCCAGCATAGGCGTTCAACCTCAGTTGTTCGTCGCTCAATTCTTTTTCTCTCTCAGACAATATAGTGTAAATATTAACAGGTATTATACCCCTAAAAAGCGAAGGTCTGCCTCGTTGTAAGTATTATAACCCCCGGTTACATATTAGTTACTATGCCCGATTGATCTAGAGCTCCGTAACGCATGTCAACGCTCTGCCTGACTCAGTCGTTGGAGTTTTGTCTCAGGGGTATAGCTAATGTAAATTGGGTTATCTTACTAACACATGTGCATTGTTTAATTTAATAGATTATAACCAGGAAGTCACCAGAAAGCAGTAGTATTATCTAAAATAGCAATGTGAGTCGTTCCCCTTTTTGTAAACCTTTTTGTGAGTACATTCACTTTTTGTAAACTGTTTTTACCAAAACCTCAATTATTTTAAATTTCATTTAACAATGATTGAGTATTTGTGATTCTACAATTACTGTCGGTATGTTGGGGTTTTGTACACATTACTTGTTACTACACTATGAGTAGTAGCATGACCACAAGTCAGGATTGACAGTACCGTGGGTGGTAATTGGGTAGATGTAGACAAATGTAATTGCGGATGCCCTCAATACTGTAAAGTGATAAAAATTGTTTTGATTAAACTGGGATGCACTCGCCAGTATTTCTTGCTGATAAAACTTTTTAAAACGCGTTTCAGGTAACAAAATGTGAAAGCCAAATAGAAGCCAGCTGGAGAGCACCGAAGGCATGGAAAAGTGGCTATAAAAGTTACCTAAACAAGAAAGAAGTTTTATTTCAATAAATTAGGGTTTATCCCTATAAACTTGTTATAATGGAAACTTGGGTTTTTCCCATGCATTTGTTATTTATAAAAGTGTGGGGTTTTAACTCTGATAAACTATTTCCTAACTACGGTCTTGATGTAATTTCCGCTGCCAAATTAATAAACACCGATACCACTGATACTGTCCTCACGGCCGCCCGTTCCCGAGGTAGGGGTCGGGGGCTGCGACATAGAGTGATATCAGAGCTACAGCCATTGATTTAAGCCACAGAAGTGTTCTGCTAACACCAAAATTTTATCAGTTGTGTTAGGAAATAATCTATGTGATTATGTTTATATATGTATATTATTGTTTTGTGTTATTTGACAATCTGTTAGTTTATAGTATGAGTGAGCAAGGTACGTC
Organism: Helianthus tuberosus; assembly: GCA_030545235.1. NCBI lineage: Eukaryota > Viridiplantae > Streptophyta > Magnoliopsida > Asterales > Asteraceae > Helianthus > Helianthus tuberosus. Next base: position 103,536,907 of record CM060431.1, on the reverse strand, counting down.
TGACGCTTATCATCACCTAGCTAGTTCTTCCAAAAGTGAAGGAACTTTCTCACAGCCTACACCTTCGGGGTATTCTGCTAATACAGAAGAGGGAATCTTCATTTTTAAGGCGCAATCCAAAGAACCATTCCCTTTGAAAAAAGAGAGGATGGTTCAGTCGGGGAGCACACGAGAGGAGAAAGCGAATGAGAAAGTTGCAACAACAAAGAGCGTTAGCAGCAGCCAATAGGGAAGTCAATGCCCAAACCCAAGAAATAGTTAATAGACGGTTGGCAAACTTTCATATATTAGCCACCACTGCAGCAGATCTAAACCTAGATCAGATAATTGCACCACAACCATTACCCTTATTTCCAACCCAACCATTGGAGATAGAACTTACCCAAGGAAACCAAATTCCCATACTTGCATTTGTAAGGTCCACGTTCATGTCTAAGAAAAATGGCGACCAAAGACACTTTAATTTTTAAATTTTCAGAAGCGCCTAATCTTTTCACAATTCAAGGTAACGATACTAAATCATTAATGAACAAATGTAACAAAATTTGGGCATGACCCGTCCATAAGACGAGTGTATCCCTGTTTTAACCATCATCAACACGATAAAGTCTACAACCCGTTCGACTAGACACGACTAAGAACCATGACATCAAGTGCTAAAAAGCGTAGCTACAGACAAGGTTATGCAAAAACAAACATTTTGACCCAAAACATTAATACGAAATAGCGGAAGCGCTTAATGGTCATAATGTGTGCGTGTGCTCGCTCCAAATTGCCAAGTCGCCTAACTCGAGGATTTACCTACATTCATCATAAACAAATAAGTTAGTATTTCGTCACTAACACAAGTAATTTAATACGCTGATTCGCTTCTAACACGGTTCTACATCATTCCATTACATTACTAACCGTTAAACGGTTCATTACTTGCTTGCCTCATAATAAAGGTTGAATATACCTTTCATAACATACCCGCTAATAACGGATCCTAGTATCGTTAGTTAACATATCTTTCATTCGTTTCGTTCATGACGAACAATCATATTTCTTACATTCTTACACTTAAACTCCAATCCAAGAAGACGGATCAAATAATCTTTCATTCGTTACATACATAACCTTCCATACCCGGTTCGACTAGAAGGAACCGGATATGATACTTTATCTTTCGTAATTTATTCATTCCTCATAATCCATTTATGATGGATCTTACTATTACTTTCAAAAGACCATAGATTTCAACTCTCACAACTTTAACACAACAACACAATGCAATTGAGATTATTGTTTACATATGACAACATCATAAAAATAGAAATATGGTGTACACTAACGTACCTCGATCTTGTGAGCTTTCCGACTTCCTAGCGTTGGAACCTTCTTCTTTCACACCTATAACAACACGTTCATTCACTTATTTAGTTCAACTAAATTTCATTCATTCTTCTTCCAAATCACGCATATTATTCTTTTAAGCATTTCATCAAACACTTGGCGGGTTTCGCATTCTCGGGACATTTACCCAACTAACTAAAACATGTATCTAAGCTAGTTCTTTTAATTATTCAACAATAATCAAGCCAACCTCATTCTATATCAATTCATCTAGTGTTTATACATCATTAACAGAATTATTCATCAATGATTCACATGCATGACACTACATAATCATCCTAATTCACATCTCAATTTCATAAAGTGGGTTTTTACTAGAATCTTTCAAATAACCTAGAATCAAACATGATTCTTGTTCTAGAAGGTAATCCTAACTCAGATTTCTCACATTCAAACATAAGAGTTCAAGATTGGGTTGAACCCCTCATTCAACAAATCATGATTTCAGAAAATTAAACTTACCACTTTAGAAATTGAGGTTAGCTACTCGCATTTAGGGGTTCATGCATTAGATTTCTCCTTTGATTCAAGTTCAATTCTTGATTTCTTGAAGTTAGGGTTTCACCCCTTTCCCTGCTCTCTTGTTCGATCGACCAGAAACCAGATATGGGTGTTTTCTTTTAAATTTTTATTTAATAGTTAAAACCTTTTAATTTATTACTTACACATTGAACCCTCCCACTTAGAAAGAGTGTTTAATTTAGGCTTTCCCATAAACTAACTACCATTTGTCATATTTCATTAACTATGTTAAATTCTTTGTTTATTTTCGCTTATTATTATACTAAATATTTTTGGGGTGTTACAAGTCTACCCCCCTAAATTGAGGTTTCGTCCCCGAAACCTGGACACATAACAATTTAAACGTTTACATACCGAAGAGAAAAGGGTAGTGCTTCCTCATTTCATCTTCCGCCTCCCATGTAAGTTCCGACCCTTTTCGATGTTGCCATTGAACCAACACTTGTCTAACGGCTTTGTTGCGAAGATTCTTCACCTTAACGTCTTTAATGGCTATTGGTCTTTCGACAAAATTTAGCCTCTCATCCAACTCGATGTCGTCAAGAGGCACTAATGCTGTTTCATCCGCAAGACACTTCCTCAACAGCGACACGTGGAAGGTATTGTGGATCCCGTCTAGTGAAGACGGTAATTCTAATCGATATGCAACCCTTCCAACTCGAGCCAAGATTTTAAACAGTCCGATATAACGAGGACCTAACTTACCCCGTTTGCGGAAGCGGATTATACCCTTCCATGGTGACACTTTCAATAGAACATAATCTCCGACTTGAAACTCGATAGGACGCCTTCTCTTGTCTGCATAAGCTTTTTGCCGATCCTGGGCTGCTTTCAGTCGAACTCTAATCAAATCAATCTTTTCATTCGTTTCTGCTATTAAGTCATTTGGCGCAAGTTCTCTCTGTCCAACTTCACCCCAACACACAGGAGTTCTGCACTTCCTCCTGTATAATAGTTCATATGGAGCCATTTGAATACCACTATGATAGCTATTGTTATAAGAAAATTCTGCTATTGGTAAATGGTCATCCCAACTCCCGCCAAAGTCTTAGGCACAAGCCCTTAACATATCAACAAGTGTTTGGATGGTTCGTTTTGATTGACCATCAGTCTGAGGGTGATAGGTTGTGCTTATGTGTAGCTTCGTGCCCATACTTTCATGAAACTTCTGCCAGTAACGAGAGGTAAATCTAGTATCCCGATCTGAAATGATTGACACGGGCACCCCGTGTCGTGATACGATCTCATTCATCTAAATTTCTGCAATCCTCTCCGAAGAGTAAGCTTCTCGAATCGGTAAAAAGTGGGCACTTTTTGTGAGTCGGTCTACAATTACCCATATTGCATCATGCCCCTTTTTTTTTCTAGGAAGTTTGGTTACCAGATCCATAGTTAACTCCTCCCATTTCCAGACTGGAATTTCCAAGGGTTGTAACTCCCCGTATGGTTTTTGATGTTCTGCTTTCACTTGGGAGCACGTCAAGCATTTCGAGACATACTTTACAATATCGCGTTTCATACCCGGCCACCAATAATTGGTTTTCATGTCCCGGTACATCTTGGTTGCCCCGGGATGGATTGAGTATCGTGACTTATGAGCCTCGTCGAGTAGAGCGGTCTTTACTTCGTAAAATCGTGGTATCCAAATTCGACCGAATCTTGTTTTGAGTCCGGCCGAATTTTCTTCTAATTTATCAACTATACCTTTCATTCTTTCTTTCTTTGGGTCTTCTGCTCCAAGCGACTTTATTTGGGAATACGTATCATATCAAGTAATCGTGGCGTAACTATCATCTTCATGGATTTTACTCGAATGGGAGACGGATACTCTTTTCGGCTTAACGCGTCAGCTACCACGTTCGCCTTTCCCGGGTGATAAAGGATATCGCAATCGTAATCTTTGATAAGTTCTAACCATCTCCGCTACCTCATATTTAAGTCTTTCTGCTCGAAGAAATACTTGAGGCTTTTGTGATCCGAGTAAATTGTATATTTTGCACCGTAGAGATAGTGCCTCCAGATCTTCAAGGCGAAAACTACTGCCGCCAATTCTAAGTCGTGAGTTGGGTAGTTTCCTTCATGCGGTTTAAGTTGTCTTGACGCATACGCAACAACTTTTCCCCTTTGCATTAAAACACACCCTAAACCTTGATGTGAAGCATCCAAATAGACAACCAGATCTTCCGTTCCATCTAGGAGTGTTAAGACCGGAGAACTAGACAACTTTTCTTTTAACACGTGAAAGGCTTCTTCTTGATCTTTACCCCACACAAACCTTTCCTTCTTCCTCGTCAGCTTCGTTAAGGGTAACGCTATTTTTGAAAAGTCTTGTATAAATCTCTAGTAATAGCCGGCAAGGCCTAGGAAGCTCCTTACTTCAGTGGGAGTTTTGGGGGAAACCCATTTCATTACTGCCTCAATCTTCGATGGATCGACCAAGACACCTTTCGAGTTTATTACGTGGCCGAGAAACTGCACCTCTCTGAGCCAGAAATCGCATTTCGAGAATTTTGCGTAAAGTTTCTCCTTACGGAGAACTTCAAGTACTTCACGCAAGTGTCTTGCATGTTCAGTCTTGCTTCGCGAGTATACTAGAATATCATCTATGAACACGATCACAGATTTATCAAACATGGGTCGGCATACCCGGTTCATAAGATCCATAAGCGCAGCCAGTGCGTTCGTCAATCCAAAGGACATGACTAAAAATTCATAATGCCCATATCGGGTTCTGAACGTGGTCTTTGGAACATCTTCTTCCCGTATTCTTACTTGATGATACCCCGAACGCAGGTCTATTTTAGAGAACCAACTCGCCCCTTGTAATTGATCAAAAAGATCGTCAATTCTAGGTAAAGGGTAGCGGTTCTTCACGGTCAGCTTATTTAATTCTCTGTAATCGATGCACATGCGCATCGACCCGTCTTTCTTCTTAACAAATAAGACAGGCGCTCCCCAAGGCGACACACTCGGGCGTATAAAGCCCTTATCTAGTAGATCTTGTAATTGTGTCATTAACTCCCGCATCTCGGTGGGAGCCAATCTATAGGGAGCCTTCGCAACCGGCTTCGCACCCGGACTCAATTCGATGCGAAACTCTATTTCTTGTTCGGGAGGGAGTCCCGGTAATTCCTCTGGAAATACATCCGGAAATTCGTTCATGACCTCAACATCTTCAAGCTTTGGGAGGCTTTGTCGAGCGTCTACTACATAAGCTAGGTATGTTCTACTCCCATTAAGTACGTATTTAACGGCTTGAACAAGGGTGCACAATTTTGTTTCCACGTTTCTCTCCCCTTGAATACTCAATTGCCTTCCACTTAGAGATTGGACAAGCATTACCTTATTTTCACAATTAATCTCTACACGGTGTCGTGCCATCCAAACCATACCTACTATCATTTTAAATTCCCCCAAAACCATAGGTATGAGGTCGATATCGAATTTTTCATCTTCTATAGTGAATTTTCAATTTCTACAAATCTCGTGTAACACATAGTTCTTACTATCGGCTATCTCTACTTCTAAGGGTATCGGCATTCGTTCAATCTTAAAGGAAGGATGTTGTACGATTTCAGTTGAAATAAACGACATAGTGGCTCCGGTATCGAACAAAACATAAACTGGTATGGAGTTTATTAGAAAGATACCTGAAACCACATTCGGCTGGGACTTGGCTTCTTCGGATGTGATTTGAAACATTCTCCCTTTCTCCTTAGAGCTTTCTTCGTTCCTTCCCTCCTTCTTTGATCCTTGTTGGAGTTTAGGACACTCTGACTTAACATGCCCTTTCTGGAAACAGTTGAAGCATGTCTTCGGGTTGCTAGGGAACTTGTAGGATGTATGCCCTTCTTCACCGCATTTATAGCACCCCTTCTTACCCAAGAGGCATTCTCTAGTATGGAGTTTCCCACATGTCTTGCAAGGAGTCATACCACCCTTTGGCTTATCTTTCCTTCCCTGATCATGGGACCTCGCCTTTTTAGATGGACTTGCATTTGTCCCCCTTTCTATCGACCTCTTTTCGACACGTTCTTCTTGCCTCTTAATTTCAATTTCTCTATCCCGTGCCAGATTGGTGGGCTCGTCAAGGGTTTCACACTTTGAGGGAGTGATGAACTCCCTAAATTCGGCCTTTAATATACCATAGAAACAGTTGATCTTCATCCTTTCTGTCTTCACAAAGTCTCCGCAAAACTTCATCTTATCCATGAACGTGTTTGATATTTCATTTATCGTCTCGTTTTTCTGTCGGAGGCGTAAGAAATCCTCCTGAATCTTATCGATGGCTGACTGAGGACAGTGGTATCTCATAAAAGGTTCCTTGAATTCCTGCCAAGTCATCCCTTGTAGCTTGTCCTCCCCAACTTCCTTACTATGCGCATCCCACCAATCTTTCGCCTGAAGAGTGAGTTGACCAGTAGCGAACATCACCTGGTCTTCCTTGTCACACCGACTTCGTATAAATACCGCTTCTATGTTTGAAACCCATCTTTGGCATGCGATCGGATCGATCTTACCATCATACGTTGCAGGATTGCATGCCATGAAATCTTTATACGTGCACCGTCGTTCTTTGCTTTTACCTTTAGATCCCTCAATTAATTCCTTCAATTCTTCGATCTTGCTAGTCATCATGGCATCCACAACTCCCAACACCTGAATTTCTACTTCTTGAGCTAATCGTGGAAGATTAGCTTGCATAACCCCTTCCGCCACTTCTGTGACCTTGCTATTAAGTACTTCTTGATGAGCCGTATCATCATCATCATTGACGTTTCTTGCATCAGCTATCTACACAATGTCATGTTTTCGTTTAATATGAATCATAAGCTTTCAGTATATCATAGTTCATTAGTCTGCATTTACTTATTTCACAACCTTACATTTAAATTTTGTTTTGCTCTTTTAAACTTCATAACTCATCTCGTGTCATTCAATTCATCACTTTCGACTCTTACGAATCCATTCTATCGTGACCACTAATTATGGTTACATACATCTATTAGGCCTTACATGGACCCTACGTAATCATTAATTAAGCTTTCGGACAACCCGGTAACTCTATGTGTGAAAAACAAAATTTTCCGTTACCACCAATTTTCTTTTATCATTTCATGACTTAATTTGTCCCATAAGGGCTCAACGGGGCCGTGAATCAGGCTTTCGGGAAGTACGTTTGGCTAAAACATGAAAAACATGGAAAATTTGCGGACCGGATTTGCACAACCCGTCAGCGACGGCTAGAGGATCCGTCGGCGACGGGCCTCAGAATGTGGCGTTGGCCACTTGTTTCCGTAGGCAGACAGATAGGGCGTCGGCCCTGGGGGGTGGCGTCGGCGACGGGCAGCCAGCCGTCAGCGACGGCCTGCCGTTTGTTAATCCGCTGCTGCTTCCATTTTAAGTGTTTTAACTCTTTTTCGGGTCCGTTTCCAGCCGTACGGTCCCTGGAATTCATCGTTTCGCCCTCCATAATTATTCCTTCACATACTTAACTTAACTTTATATCACAAGCACATTACACATACTTGTATTTACCAAAAGCTTAAATTGTTACCTCGTTGGCGATCTTGGAGCGAGCACACTTTCGAATGAGCCATCGGTTTGAGTTCAAGCATCACGTTATACGCTCGAATCCCTCAAACCTAAGCTCTGATACCAACTTGTAAGGTCCACGTTCATGTCTAAGAAAAATGGCAACCAAAGACACTTTAATTTTTAAATTATCAGACGCGCCTAATCTTTTCACAATTCAAGGTAACGATACTAAATCATTAATGCACAAATGTAACAAAATTTGGGCATGACCCGTCCATAAGACGAGTGTATCCCTGTTTTAACCATCATCAACACGATAAAGTCTACAACCCGTTCGACTAGACACGACTAAGAACCATGACATCAAGTGTTAAAAAGCGTAGCTACAGACAAGGTTATGCAAAAACAAACATTTTGACCCAAAACATTAATACGAAATAGCGGAAGCGCTTAATGGTCATAATGTGTGCATGTGCTCGCTCCAAATTGCCAAGTCGCCTAACTCGAGGATTTACCTACATTCATCATAAACAAATAAGTTAGTATTTCCTCACTAACACAAGTAATTTAATACACCGATTCGTTTCTAACACGGTTCTACATCATTCCATTACATTACTAACCGTTAAACGGTTCATTACTTGCTTGCCTCATAATAAAGGTTGAATATACCTTTCATAACATACCCGCTAATAACGGATACTTGTATCGTTAACATATCTTTCATTCGTTTCGTTCATGACGAACAATCATATTTCTTACATTCTTACACTTAAACTCCAATCCGAGAAGACGTATCAAATAATCTTTCATTCGTTACATACATAACCTTCCATACCCGGTTCGACTAGAAGGAACCGGATATGATACTTTATCTTTCGTAATTTATTCATTCCTCATAATCCATTTATGATGGATCTTACTATTACTTTCAAACGACCATAGATTTCAACTCTCACAACTTTAACACAACAACACAATGCAATTGAGATTATTTACTACATATACATTTACTAGTTGAGGGAATAGTGCCAGGCAGCTTGCCTGGCACTTCCCTATTAGACCATTTATTTTTAATTTAATTTTATTCCCAGATTAAAATTACGTTTTCGTCCTTCGTTTAAAATTACGTTTTTACCCCAGCTAAAAAAAAATTATAATTTTGCCCCAAACTCAAAATTACGCATTTGCCCTCTGTTCAAAAACTCATTTTTAATTTTGTTCCCAGTTTAAATTACGGTTTCGCCCTCCGTTTAAAATTACGTTTTTGCCCCACATTTCAAAATAAAATGTTGTTTTAACTTGAGTGAATAGTGCCAGGCAGCTTGCCTGGCATTCCCTATTGGACCAATCCATTTTTAATTTACTTTTATTCCCAGTTTAAAATTACGCTTTCATCCTTCGTTTAAAATTACGTTTTTGCACCCAGCTCAAAATAAAATTATAATTTTGCCCCTATCTCAAAATTACGCTTTTGCCCTCGGGTCAAAAACTCATTTTTAATTTTGTTCCCAGTTTAAAATTACGGTTTCGCCCTCCGTTTAAAATTACGCTTTTGCCCCCAGTTCAAAATAAAATGTTGTTTTTTCCTCTAGCTCAAACTTACGATTCTGTCCTCAGCTCAAAATTACGTTTTTGCCCACAGTTCAAGTATTTTCAAGTTGAGGGAATAGCGCCAGGCAGCTTGCCTGGCACTTCCCTATTGGACCAACCCATTTTTAATTTAATTTTATTCCCAGTTTAAAATTACGCTTTTGTCCTTCGTTTAAAAGTACGTTTTTGCCCCCAGCTCAAAATAAAATTATAATTTTGCCCATAGCTCAAAATTACACTTTTGCCAACAGTTCAAAATAAAATTATGTTTTCCCCCTAGATCAAAATTATGATTTTGCTCTCAGTTTAAATTTATAATTTCGCCTCCAGTTCAAAATATAATTACGATTTTGCCCTCTATACATACATACATGTTACGAGAGAGAAATATTCGGCTTATTGCCCCGCAACGCGGGCGGGGAAAAAACTAGTTGTTTACATATGACAACATAATAAAAATAGAAATATGGTGTACACTAACGTACCTCGATCTTGTGAGCTTTCCAACTTCCTAGCGTTGGAACCTTCTTCTTTCACACCTATAACAACACGTTCATTCACTTATTTAGTTCAACTAAATTTCATTCATTCTTCTTCCAAATCATGCATATTATTCTTTTAAGCATTTCATCAAACACTTGGCGGGTTTCGCATACTCGGGACATTTACCCAACTAACTAAAACATGTATCTAAGCTAGTTCTTTTAATTATTCAACAATAATCAAGCAAACCTCATTCTATATCAATTCATCTAGTGTTTATACATCATTAACAGAATTATTCATCAATGATTCACATGCATAACACTACATAATCATCCTAATTCACATCTCAATTTCATAAAGTGGGTTTTTACTAGAATCTTTCAAATAACCTAGAATCAAACATGATTCTTGTTCTAGAAGGTAATCCTAACTCAGATTTCTCACATTCAAACACAAGAGTTCAAGATTGGGTTGAACCCCTCATTCAACAAATCATGATTTCAGAAAATTAAACTTACCACTTTAGAAATTGAGGTTAGCTACTCGCATTTAGGGGTTCATGCATTAGATTTCTCCTTTGATTCAAGTTCAATTCTTGATTTCTTGAAGTTAGGGTTTCACCCCTTTCCCTGCTCTCTTGTTTGATCGACCAGAACCCAGATATGGGTGTTTTCTTTTAAATTTTTATTTAATAGTTAAAACCTTTTAATTTATTACTTACACATTGAACCCTCCCACTAAGAAAGAGTGTTTAATTTAGGCTTTCCCATAAACTAACTACCATTTGTCATATTTCATTAACTATGTTAAATTCTTTGTTTATTTTCGCTTATTATTATACTAAACATTTTTGGGGTGTTACAGCATTTGACCCAAACGAGATACCTAGAATCCCAACACCCAATCCTTTAGCATATGATCCATGGGAGAATGACCATAGGGATTACCAGGAACTCTATCCACAGTGTGATACGATACCAAACCCCATAGCAGAGTATACCAACCTTAACCCTCTAGATCCGTATTGGAAAGCCGATCAGTATGTTCAGGAGATACTAGACAACGCGTACCCATTTAGAGAACCTATACCTCAGTACCCTGACCCAGTACCAGCCCCACTACCATCCATGACTGAAGAGAATGTGCAGGAACTCCGCACATTTAGTGAGGAATTAGTAGAGGAAGGAGAGAGGATAAAACAAATAGGAGAAAAGCTCATGTGGAAATACGACGAGCGAGAAATGCAATTTTGGATGAACAACCCCTAGTAATAATATATATATATATATATGTGTGTGTGTGTGTGTGTGTGTGTGTGTGAAACCTGAAAAAAATCAAAATAGATAACCTAATATCTACCGATGCATAACTATTAGTGTGTTTAAATTTCAGTTGTAGATTGTAACAAATACATATATGAAAAGGGTAAAAGTCGCAATGCTCGACTTTTTTGATCAATTTGTTTGTCTGATTGTTTGCATTAAATCTTATTCTGTGATATTAATACCTGATAAATGTTTACAATTCAGATGGACAACGAAGTAAACCAGGAAAACCAGAAATAATGATAATAATGGAAACCAATTAGATAACCGTGCCATCCAACACATAGTAGCACAAGGAATTATAGACGCTATGCCATATATCATCAAGACTGTTAAAGAAGTAGAAAATAATAAAACTAACAGTGGAAGTAAACGACCACCTACTGAACCCAGTCACAACGTGAATAATGGACCGCTACTCCAATTACCTATTCCAAAAAGAAGAAGAACCATGTCATATGGTTGTTCTTACAAAGAATTCTGGTCTTGCAAACCAATAGAATTCTCTGGCAATGAAGGAGCCATTGCAGCTCTACGTTGGATAGAAAAGACAGAAGCAGTCTTAAAAATAAGCAAATGTGCAGAGGAAGATAAGATTTTATTTGCTTCTAATCTTTTTAAGAATGCAGCCTTAGAATGGTGGAATACTATTCTCCAGTCTAGGGGAAGTGACATAATTTATAATATGGAATGAATCAACTTTAAGGAAATGGTTTAAAGAAAATTATGTCCTCCTAACGAAAAAGAACAAATCGCTAATAAGTTCTAAAACCTTAGAATGACGGGAATAGACTGCAAGGGTTACACTACCATATTCTTCGAATATGCTAGGATAGTGCCAACCCTAGCCTCACCAGAACCATTGTTAATCTCCCGTTACATCTGGGGATTAATTAGTGAAATTAGACACGTAGTAAAGGCAGCTAGACCACAAACCATAGAAGAAGCAGTAAAACTAGCCAATACCTTGACTGATGAATTGGTACGTACGCAAGAAGAAAACCAGAAAAAGAACCTAGCCTAAAAGCTTACCCAAGAATTTCGCTACGGTAATTCCAACCGTGGGAAAGGTACAGGTTCTACTTCTGCACCTTACTGTAAGTACTGCAAAAAGAAACATTCAGGAAGATGTTCCATATACTGCAACTTCTGTAAAATGTCGGGACACAAGGAAGTAGACTGTAGGAAGAAACCCAGCAATAAGCTATGCTTCAACTGTGGAGAGATTGGGCATATTAAGCCGAACTGTCCGAAACTAGCTCCAGCAACGAACAGCAAAACAATTAAGAATGCCAGAGCATTTGTTCTGACAGCTGAAGAAGCCAAAATGATTCCGGATGTGATTGCCGGTACGTTCTTAGTTAATGATATTTTTACTAAAGTATTATTTGACTCTGGTGCAAACCAAAGTTTTATTAATACTTCGTTCTGCAAACTTCTCAATCAACCATTAACTAAACTTCAACAAGAATGCCTGGTAGAAACGGAAAATGGAGACTCCATTAAGATCACTGAAATCTTGCAGGGAGCAAGAATAGAAATTTTAAACCATAATTTTATTGCTAACCTTTATCCAATGAATCTGGCTGGATTTAATATCGTATTAGGAATGGATTGGTTAGTAGCCAACCATGCAAGTATTCTATGTGATCAAAAGTCAATACAAGTAAGTTCACCAAAGGGTGAAAAGATCACAATTATGGGAGATAAGCCAACCAGTTCCACAAAATTCATCTCTGTGATAAAAACTGCAAGTTATGCAAGGAAAGGATCCCGAGTGTAAATGATTTCCACAATCATTAACACTAGAGGAAAAGAATTAAAAGATATTCCCATAGTATCTCAATTCTTCGATGTTTTTCCAGAAGAGTTACCTGAATTACCGCCAGATAGAGAGGTTGAATTCAGAATTCACCTAATACCAGGAACAACATCGATTGCCAAGACACCTTACCGTTTAGCACCAGTAGTGATGCAGGAATCAAAGAAACAGTTGGACGAACTACCGGAGAAAGGTTTCATACAACCTAGTTCATCGCCATGAGGAGCACTAATCCTGTTTGTCAAGAAGAAGGACGGATCAATGCGTGTGTGCATTGATTACCGAGAGTTGAACAAGGTTACGATTAAAAATCGGTACCCACTACTGAGAATCGATGATCTATTCGATCAACTGTAAGGAGTTCGATTCTTTTCTAAGATTGATTTACGCTCAGGAAATCATCAATTGAAAGTACAGGAAGAGGACATTCCTAAAACTGCTTTCAGAACAAGGTATGGTCATTAGGAATTTACAGTCATGCCATTTGGTTTAACCAATGCCCCAGCCGCATTTATGGACATGATGAATAGAATATGTAAACCATATCTGGATAAATTCATTATTGTCTTTATAGATGATATTCTAATTTACTCTAAGAGTAAAGACGAACATGCAACGCATCTGCATACACTTCTTACATTATTGAGAAAAGAGAAGTTTTATGCTAAATTCTCAAAATGTGAATTTTGGTTAGAGGAAGTACAATTTCTTGGACACCTAGTCAATCATGAAGGAATTCATGTGGATCCCACAAAAATCGAGGCGATTACTAAATGGAAAGTCCCTGAATCACCAACGGAGGTGAGAAGTTTTCTTGGACTAGCAGGATATTATAGACGGTTTATCTGAGATTTTTCTAGAATAGCCATTCCTTTAACGAAACTGACTTGCAAATCGGTTAAGTTTGAATGGGGGCCAAAACTGGAAAAAGCTTTTAGAATTCTTAAGAAAAAATTAACCAACGCACCCATACTAGTGTTACCAGAAGGAACTGAAGACTTTATAGTCTATTATGATGCTTCTAAGTCAGGTTATGGATGTGTGTTGATTCAACGTCAAAAGGTTATAGCCTATGTTGTTGGATCGTCGTATGACCCGAATGAGTCGTTCAGAAGAGTTTTGAGTCAGAATCAAAGGCGGAATCAATGATTCTAACTTGATACAGCTTGATTTTCCCTAATTATCTTCTTATTAATGATTTCACAGCTTTTACAGATCGTTTGACAAATCGGCAGCACCTCGGCTCTGAAATCAGAAAGTTACAAATGATGAACCAGCTCAGGTATTTATAGGGGTGGTAATTTCGTACGAAATAGCAAAGGCCTATTTCGTGCGAAATACCAGTGTGTGATTTCGTACGAAATAGCCCTTGCTATTTCGTGCGAAATACCCCTTTGACATCCAAAACCTAATTTCTAACATGTTGAGCACTGGTTTATCCTATCTAGACATAAGACTCTATAAAGACGAAGTTAACAGACATCTATGCACCAACAGACTCCCCCTTGGATGTTGACGAAGTCTTTAGCATCAAATCTTCAGTCTTTAGTCTTTATCTATCTTCTCACCCTGTCCAATTTGTCTGACACTGTAAGCATCCTTCAATCTCTATCTTCAAACTCCCCTTTGAATATTGATCCAGAATGTAGACTCCCCCTTTCAATATGCTGGAGATCAAATTCTGGTTCAATCTATACACTTTCTTTGCCATGGGGATCTTGTTTCCTGCTTCTCAAGAATATAACATTACAATCTATTGACTTTTAATATCTTTTCTTGTTTTTATCAGTTTTAAGAAATCCACTTAAGTAACTAGGTCCAAGGTAATGACCTTAGGCACTTAATTTATCTACCAAGTCCAACTTAATGACCTTGGTTGACTCGAGGCAAAACAAAAACTGACTTTTCTTCAATCATTTTTTCAAAACATTATTCTGAAAATTACAAGTTTCAACTTAATAAAATTGTTTTGACTTTTAATTTTCACCAGTTTAACATGATAGGCTCACAACTCTTCTGTCCAGCTCAGAAACTTCCTGCATCTGCTTCAAACTGCGAATCTGAAGATCAGCTTTCCACTTTGGTTTGTCGGAAAAATAAAGCAGAAATGTAAAATCTTTTTGGATTTTGAATAAAGTTTCTATACTAGAATGCTAAACAGAAATGAAATGCAGTAAATGTAAACTATTTACAAACATATTTTTGGTGAGCGTGTTAGGGAATCATATCAGCTGTCGACAAGTCACAAGTACCGTTAAGCTTTAATTTCATACTCAGAATTAAACAATTCTCTTAGATTGTCGATATACTGATCCACTTAAATTCTCACACATATTTCAATCTGTTCAGGATATGAATAAGGTGAATTAAGAACTTAAACTCATTCATGTGTCCCACCTCTTGAATATACTCCCGTATCCAGATCCCAATATTCAGTCTTACAGGTGAGTATACCACAGATGATATCTGTAAGGGGGTAAATGCGAGGGCCATGAGAGCTCAGGCTATTGCTTCCGCAAAACCAGAGAGATGATGGCTTCGACTTTAAGTGGGTCCCCTTTAGAGGATCTTTTTTTCAACAGCACATGATTAGCATTTTTCAATGTTTCGTCATTTTTTATGCTGAGGGCGGGCTTTTATTTCAAGCAGCAGTAAAGTATTATACGGGGACTAGGCCATTTCTTCCGCAAAATCAAAAGTCCCGGGATAATACCCCAGATATCACTGAGTATAAAGACCTAGTATTTCAGAAAGAGGGGTCCTTCAAACGAGATTTCAGGGGTTACCTATATATCCAAGTAGTGTTCCCCACGAAATAAGCAAGTAATGATTTAGGTTTATATCCCGAACAAACCTACTAAATGTGTAAAAACCTACCGACATATCATCAGCGAGACTGCTTAACACTTTTAAACTTTACATATCTTTAGCATACGGTAACTGTCAAGCCGATGTACTATTATTTTCCCTTTTTACACAAGCTCTTTTTCAGTTTTCTATTGTTTTTGGATTTTGAAATATCTCATATTTTTGGATTTTTGAAAATTTTTTACTGTTTTTGTATTTTCTGAAAATATAACCTACCTCCACCTAAATACCAAAACAAGTAAAAAATCGACAAACCATTGCAGATTGCTTCTCAACATCATCTAAAGTGGTACCTTCATCTACGCCAAGAATCTCTTCCGACACCGATAAAAGCTTCATACCGTTCAGTTTTAAAAGATATTGAAAACGAGTTTTATCAAACGCTTTGGTATGTAAATCAGCTTTTTGTTCGTCAGTATGGATTTTCTCAATTCGTATCAACTTCTTCTCGAAACAGTCTCGGATGAAGTGATGACGAATTTCAATGTGTTTCGTTTTAGCATGATGAACAAGATTTTTTGTAATGTTTATAGCTTCCTCATTATCAACAAAGATAGGGGTGTTAAGAAATTGCAAACCGTAGTCTCTCATCTGTTGCTGGATCCACAAGATCTGAGAGCAGCAGCTGCTAGCAGATACATATTCGGCTTCACATGTGGATAAAGCGACAGAGGTCTACTTCTTGCATTGCCAGGTGACCAAACGTGGTCCGAAAAACTGGCACCCCGCTGTTGTTGACTTAGCGTTAACTTTGCAGCATCCGAAATCAGAATCAGAATACCCTTCGAGCGTGAAATCGCCTTCTCTTGGATACCACAACCCCAATGATGGAGTTCCTTTTAGGTAGCGTAATATCCGTTTCACAATCACCATATGCGAAGCTCTCGGGTTAGGCTGAAATCTTGCTGCGAGGCAGGTTGGATACATAATATCGGGTCTTGAAGCTGCCAAGTACATCAGCGATCCGATCATGGAATGATACAACCTTTCATATACCTTCTCTCCGGTGAGACCAGGGTTTATCCCATGGTTCGTCGCTAATGGGGTGAAGCTGGAGTAGTCCCGGACATCCCAAATTTCTCTAAGATATCATGAACATACTTCGTCTGATGTATGAAAATTCCCTTAGGTAGTTGATCAACCTAAAGTCCCAAGAAGAATTTCATCTCACCCATCGATGACATTTCAAATTTTTGCTTCATAACTCTTTCAAAATCTTTGCACAGATTTTCATTTGTTGACCCAAATATGATGTCGTCCACGTATATTTGAACTATCAGAAGATGTCCGTCGGCTTCTTTGGTGAAGAGAGTGGCATCCACTTTTCCACGGATGAAGTTGTTGGCAAGTAAATGTTGAGACAATGTCTCGTACCAAGCTCTCGGGGCCTGGTGTAAACCATACAGTGCTTTATCTAGTAAATAAACCTTGTCTTTGTGGATTGGATCGGTGAAGCCCGGTGGCTGTCCGACATATACCTCCTCTTTTACCTTCCCGTAGAGAAAAGTCGATTTAACATCTAGCTGATAAACTTTAAAACCTTTCCAAGATGCAAATGCTAGGAAGATTCTGATCGCTTCAAGTCTAGCAACGGGAGCATATACTTCAGTGAAATCTATACCCTCCTGCTGACTAAAACCCTGGACTACGAGTCGAGCTTTGTTACGAATAATAACTCCTCGATCGTCTCTCTTGCACTTGAACACCCACTTGGTGTTTATCTTCCTGTGACCATCAGGCAAGTCTACCAATTTCCACACTCCCAACTTCTCAAACTGACTCAGCTCCTCTTGCATCGCATTAACCCAAGAATCTTCAGTTAGTGCTTCCTTGTATGTTTGCGGCTCAATCTGCGAAATAAAACAACTAAATGAAAACTCAGTTTGTAATGGAGCAACTGTAGAATAAAAACAAGTAAGGCCTTGGTCAATTTGTCGTCTTGTGAGGACGCCTGATTGCAATTCTCCAATAATCAGCTCTTCTGGATGGTACGAAAGAGTTCTTGGCATCACCTCGCCTGGAACATCTACCTCGCCTTCCAAATTTGTGACATTCTGATTTGCACCTTGTTCACTGACTGGAATTGTTTGACTTGATATCTGGATCTGCTCCCCCTCAGAATATGAATCACCACGATCGAATATAGGTCTATCATCAGATTCTAGATTGTCGTTGACTGCCGTCTGATTGTCAAGAGATTGCTGAATATCATCATGTTCTCCAGCATTACTAGGACCGGCTTCATGGTCATTGGAAGCTCGATATTGACGTCTAGATGACTCAGCTGGGAATCTTTCTTGTGATTCTTCATACTCTCTCAGAATATCTAACTCATCAAAGAAATCTGGTTCTTCTTCTATGTCAAACGAATCCCATAAAGTATCATAATTGAAACGCCATGAGTCGCCGGGATTCTGTAGTGGCATGGTATAACTTTGACACCCAACATTATGTGCTTCGATAATCCGCTTCAAGCTTGGAACAAAGACTCGTTTCAATGGACTTGCATAACCCACGGAAATTCCGTCAATGCTCTTTGCACCAAATTTACCATAAGGTTCTAGAACTGTGCAGGGAGACCCAAACGGTTCCAGATATTTCAGGTTAGGTTTGCGGTTGTTGATCAGCTCAAAACATGTCTTGTTGAATTTCTTCACTGTAAGAACCCGGTTGAGTGTATAGCAAGCGGCTGACACTGCTTCTGCCCAAAAGTTGACTGGTAATTTCGAATCAGCAAGCATCGTCCTAGCCGTTTCAATTAGGGTCCTGTTCTTTCTTTCAGCTACTCCATTTTGTTGTGGAGTGTAAGGAGCACTAAATTCTTGCAATATACCTCTCTCATCACAATACTCTTCCATCTTATTGTTCTTAAATCCTGTACCGTTGTCACTCCTAATTCTTCTGATTCGAGTTTGGTACAAGTTTTCAATTTTTCTGAACAACGTCATCAAACTATCAAATGTCTCATCCTTTGTCTTCAGAAATGATACCCACGAAAATCTCGAGTAGTCATCTGTTACTACTAGACAGTAGAGATCACCAGTTATGCTGTCGACGTTCACTGGACCAAAAAGATCCATATGAAGTCTCTCTAACGGTCTCGAGACTGAGTTAATCTTCTTTCCAGGTGAGATTTCTTCTTTTGCTTGCCTCTGATACAGCTAATGCACTCCCCCTCAAGATGAAAACCTTTCACATGAACACCAATTACTAAGTCGTTATGCACCAGGTGATTCATTTTTCGCAGGTGAATGTGGCCCATCTTTTGATGCCACAATTGTGATTCTTTTTCCGTTGCTCTTGACATAAAACAGTGAGCCTGACCTATGGTAGTAGTTGCTACGCTCATGTCCAACACGTACAGATCATTCACTCTAGGTGCTCTCATGATAACCCACTCTTCGGGAACAACAAATCCTGGTTTTAATATCAAACATTCCTTATCTGTAAAGTGCGTTGTATACATACGATCACATATCTGAGAGATGCTCAGAAGATTGTTTTCAAGCTCGGCGATGTAGTTTACTCTTTCAAACGTTACAATTCCATTTGATAAAGTTCCTTCACCAACTATTCGACCACCTTGATTACCTGCAAATCCCACATAACCTCCATTAAACCCTCGAACATCGTACAGTAGGGTTTTCTTCCCCGTCATGTGCCGAGAAGCTCCACTATCGATAATCCAACGTGAAACGGATTTTGGAAGCTCCTGCACATATCACAAACACTTAGTTAGATTTTGATACCACCCAAGCCTCTTTCGACTCAGGAAGCTTGACTTTGAGGTGAGTTTTAGCAGTGTAAAGTGGCGGAAAATTTTTGTCATTCTTCTTTAAGCTCTCTTCAGACCCAATCTCAACCTCTTTGTATAAAAAGAAATCATTTTTAGGAGGTTGACCAGATGATTGGTCTTTCTTTGGTACATACTTCTTCTCAGAAGTAGTAGACTTTTGATTCTCAAGTTTCTCATAGTAATCCACAGGAACATTCATCTTTACCGGAGTGGTAGAGGATGATTGTTTTTTCGTCTCAGAAACCTTTGGTTTTGGAGAACTTGGTTTCATTTCAACTGGTTTTGGTTTCCACGCTTGTTGAGGCGAAGCAACCCGTTTGTAAAATTTGTCATTTTTAGTTACCACATTCTTTACAGGTTCAGTTTTAATTTTGATGTTTTCATTTTTCAAAACTTTCTTCTCAACAACCATTGGAGCTTTGCCTTTTGCATCAACTTTCCTTTTCTGACTCTCAGCAACTTCAGACTTAGGCTTTAAGTTGGTGCACTTTCGTGCAATGTGTCCAACTTTGTTGCACTTAAAGCATGTACGGGTGTCAACAACCCGACTTGTGCCTTCGGTCTGAGGCTGTGAGGCCTTTTCTTCAAAAAACTCTTCATTTGTTTTTGAAAAAAATTCAAATTCCTGTTCGGAATGAGAACTCGAGCTTTTCACAAACACCTTTTTCTCAACAAACTTTTTGTTTTGAAAGTTCCTTCTTTGATAATTCTTACCACCCTGATATCCACCCGATCATTTGTTTTGATTGTTTTTAGAAAAACGTGGTGGTACAGCAGGTTTTTTGTAGTAAGCTTTATCTTTTTCAAAGTTTAATTGTCTTTCAGAATGTTTCAAACCTTCAATTTCAGACACATCAATTTCAATCAACTTGAACACATTTCTCAATTTACCAACATTCACATTCTCCAAAGGAAAATCACGATCCGAATACAACTTATCAGATCCCGCCATCTTGTACATCACAAGATTAGGTTCTTCATTTAAGTTGTTTTTGGATTTTGATTTCGGAATATATTTGTCCAAAAAGCATTCATCATCCTCAGTAGTGTCACTTTCAGACTTTAAAACATTTTCAACCATGCTTTTCACAACTTCAGATTGGACACTATCTTCATCGGAAGATGAAGTGAATGTGACATCAATTGTGTCTGGAAGCTTAACTTCATTTTCTTCTTCATCATTAACCAACCCGGATTTTTTCTTTGAAAAATTGTTTAAAACTGGCGGTGGAACCTGATGATACCCAACCCCAGTTCCATCCGAGTATACATCTTCGCCTGCTTTGTTCTTCCCAAATGGTTTAGGAACGATATGTTGTAGAACAAAACTTGCGGAGTTGTAACTGTTTAGTTTCAACTGGATGCGTTCGTTTTCAATTTTAGCTTCTTGAAACTGAAGCTTCAACTTAGCAATCTCATCCAATTGTTGATTAATTTGCTCTTCTTTTACCCTAAGAACTCCGGTCAGTTGAAGATTTTCTTTGTTTGTTTTACCATTTCTTTCATCAGAATCTTTTACCGTTCGTTTCAGCTTCTCGTGATTTTCTGAGAGTTGACGGTTTTCATGAATTAATTTTTCATTTTCTTTCCTAATTCTTTCTACGTCAGTTTTATCATTTTCAATTTTCTCATTTAATTCTTTTAATCTATCATTTGAAGCTTTTAACATTTTGTCACGGTTTAAGATCTGATCTTCAACATCTCTTACTCTTCCTGTCAGTTCTTCGGTCTTTTTACCGCTGAGGTAAGCAAGTGTACTACAAACCTTGCAGTCTTTCATGCAATTTTTGCAGTCACTCTTAATCTTTGCTTTCTTACCTGAATCATTGGTTGTATCATTCGGACTGACCTTGCTTTTAGACTCAGTTCCAGAACCAGAAACTACCTCTAACTCTTTCGCTGCAAGCACTTTGTCAGACATCTTCTTCAAATTTTCTGCAGTGAATTCTTGTGACGTGTCAATAATCCCGTCATCAACTTTCTTTGGCTGTGACTCTTTCTCCTTTTCTTTTTCTTCAGCTTCTCCTCCTCCCCACCACATTCTTTGTCTTGCTTCTTCTTCTTCAGCAATTTGCTCGGTGAGAGTTTCAACACTGACAGAATCTGGATCAACAGCGATGTTTCCATTGGGATCTAGGTAACATTCTCTATCAGCATCCCATCTATTTGCCATTTTTGCTTCTTTCCATGTATGATAAATTTTACTTTTCATGTACTGAACTTGCATCTTTCTGTTGATGTATTTCACTTCTTCTGTTCTGGAATCTTTGAAAGGAACAATCTTTGTCATAAACGCATAGCCCACTGCATCTTCTTCTGGTAGCAATTCACTCCAATCGAAACCCTCGTCATCATGAATAACAGCAAGTGCTCTAGATTTTTCTTTGGGGGTATCTTCAAGCTGCTTCATTCTGGGAGGTTCAGATTTGTTTTGATGGTAAATTGCTCTTTTGTAATAATCCTCTCTGAATGGATTTGCCGTATCATCAGCAGATGCGTTTCGACATTCACGTTTAAAATGTCCTTTTTGTTTACATTTAAAGCACGTGACTTTTGATTTATTAAACCCGAGCTTTGTGGAAGGTCCGCCAATAGAATGTCTGCCTGTAATCTCCATGAACCTTTGTGCCCTTCTGACCGCACTAGCCATACACCATCTTATATCGATCAACTCCATCTCTTCTGGGTCGATCTGATCATAGTCCTCCTTGGTGAGGTTAGTGTTTCCAATCTTGCCTGCCACAAGGCTCTCGTATGATTCTAGGACAGATGCTAAAAACACCATTTGCTGCTTTGCGGATTCTTCACTGAAATTTTGAGCATTCTTGAGATCCACAACAATATTACATTGGAACAGATTCTTTGGAACTGATTGACTTGGAGTAGTTGACGATGAACCTCCATGAAAACCACTGTTTGAACTTTCTTGATTTGAAATGTTAGAACTTTCTGCTGAGAAAGCTGTCTTAGGGGACACAGTCTTCGGGATAATACTTCCTCGATAATACAGCTCAACATTCTGCTGGTATGAGGAATGATTGACTTTGTTTGATTTCTTGATCTCAAGTTCATGACTCTCCAATCTTTCGATTAACAGATCAACCGTCAGATCCTCCGACTTTACTGTGTTCTTCAGCATCAAAGCAAAATACTGCCAGTCTTTCTCATCAGGCAGCGAGTCAAACAGTTTGTCAACCAATTCTTCTTGAGTGTACACGATTCCGTGTCTTGCAAGTTCCAGCTTCAAATGCCCGAATCTTTCAATCATCTTTGACACTGATTCGTTTTTCAAACATCCAAACAAATCGAATTCTTTTCTTAACAACTTCTTTTTGTTTTTAACAATTTCGGCACTACCCACACATTTTACTTTCAGTTTCTCCCATAGATCTTTCGAATTTGTGTATTTAATCAACGATATTATGTCATCCCTCACGGACTGATGAAGTAAAGCAATGCATTTTTGTTCAGCAACGAATCTTTCTACTTCATTATCCGCTATATTTTCATAATCCGATCTTCCCATATCAAAACCATTCTTCATGCTTTTCCAACTGAGATATGCAAAGGCTTTTAGCCATTCTTCAAACCGTTTAGCCCATATGTTGTATTCTTCAATTGCCATCAGCTTGGGCGGTTTGTTGTATGTGCCATAGGCACTTTCTACACTCAATGCATCAGAAAGGGTTTTCTTCGCACTGGGATTTGGAGCATTTTCATTTGTGTTGTTTGATGTATCATCTCCGGTGCTTCCAGTGTAAGCAAAACCATCACTACACGGATTCAAAAAATCATCCATCTTTCAAGTACCTGAAACAATCAACAAACACTTAGAAAAATTTTTGGATTTTTAAAAAACAATCTCAAACGAAATGACTTCACGCGAAATGAGCTTTCACACGAAATGAGCTTTCACACGAAATGACTATTTTGTGCGGAATAGCCAAGCTAAATCACACTCTTCAAGCGAAATAGACACTTTTGATGCGAAATAGTGACTTTCGTACGAAATGAATGTGTATTTCGTACGAAATAAGGTCCAAAATTTTTATTCCGTGCGAAATGACTTACCAGATGTTGATTTCGTGCGAAATAAAGTTCCTTAAAGTTGATTCCGTGCGAAATAAGATGTTGTTTTCGTGCAGAATGAAGATGACGTCAGCACTGTCGGCCAAGTTTTTGTCCAATTGATCCGGTTTTACGTCGAATTAAGGTCCAATTCTTTCAAGGATTAGTTAAAACTATGTTTTACGTGATATATGTGAAATTTAATCCATTTTAACCGTAAAATCTCGTTTAATTTTGAAAAAAAATGAGTAGAAGTGAGAAAATCTGATGAAAACAAGCTGAATTGGTATGAACTCTTCGTCCTGAGCTCTGATACCACTTGTTGGGACCGGTTTTGACTCCGAAACAATTGCGAACCGAACGTGTGACGTGCGGAATCCGTACACGAACGTGACCGAACACACGAGACGTAATATAATCGTGATTCTTTGATAAATCTGAAAACGTACAACACCTGAATCACGTGAAAAACACTTTCTCTCTCTAGACTTTCTCTCTCTAGCTCTAGATCTCCAAATTCTCCAAATGAAGAAAAGTCTTAAATCTAACACTATAGATCCCTATTTATAGGCCAAGGGGAATTAATGAGACTTCTCATTAATTACAGAAATGCCACCTTGCCTTTTGCTACATATTACAATATAAAGACTTGTTTTCTTCTGTTTCTGCTACGGATTGGATTGATGGAGGCGATAGACATAAATGCACTAACATATGCCTCTAGACAACTTAAGAATCATGAAGAAAATTATACAACCCGTGATCTAGAGTTAGGAGCCATAATTTTTGCCCTTCAAATTTGGAGACACTACCTGTATGGTAGCATGTTTACTGTTTTCACAAAACATAAGAGCCTAAGATATGTTTTGGGGCAAAAGGAATTAAATACGGGACAGAGACGCAGGATGGAAATCCTCAGTGATTATGATTGTAATATCGAGTATCATGCTGGAAAGGCTAATGTAGTAGCTGATGCTTTAAGTCGAAAGTATCATGAAAACCCGAGTCGAGTACGTTCTCTCAAATTAAATCTGCAGATAGATTTAAATGAGCAAATTAGAGAGATACAGGAATCAGTAATCAAGGACGATACTGAAAAATTAAAAGGAATGATTAAGGAATTAGAACAAGGAACAGATGGAATTTAGAGATTCCATAAGAAAAGAATCAGGATACCCAAACAAGGAAACCTACGCCACCTAATTTTAGAAGAAGCCCATATGTCTAAGTATACGATACATCCCGGTAGTGATAAAATGTATCAAGACTTAAGAAAGAATTTCTGGTGGATAGGAATGAAAAAGGATATAGCAACCTATGTTGCTAAATGTCTAACCTGTTCACAGGTTAAAGATGAACATCAGAAACCCTCAGGTTTATTACAGCAACTAGAAATGCCGATATGGAAATGAGAATTGATAACAATGGACTTTGTTACCAAATTACCCAAGACACGAAAAGGAAATGATACAATTTGGGTGATTGTAGACAGATTAACCAAATCTGCTCATTTCTTACTAATGAAGGAAACTTTCAGTATGGAACAATTAGCCAAGTTATATGTTATAACAACCCTCCTAAAATACTTGTAACACCCATATACGCCCTAAAATACACCCCGTATACGAAAAGAGGACCCCAAATAACTTAATTTTTACAAAAATCCAATAAAATAAGTTTTACCAGCCGCTCGCGGTGCGTGATACATTCTTGTGTGTCTGTCGCGGGGCGCGACTTCCTTGACACCAGGCCGAGCCTTGAGCTACCACGTGTCCCTGTTGTGGCTAACCTATACCTTGATTCGACAAAGCTAAACCCTACTCTACCTAGCTCCCTGGCCGCAAAGCCCCTTTGTGTTTCTCTCGCGGGGCGCGAGTGTAACACTTGTGCTCCGTAAACACAGTACGATGTAGAACAATATCATTTATCAAAGAAACAATGTGTTTTGGTCTTAAAATTTGTTTATTTGCATTTGACAAATTCACGTTCTGATTCTAGTACGATTTCAAGCTTTAAATCGCTTTCTGGAAAGTTATGTCACACCCCGACAGCGTTAAAACAACAAACCGCGGCGGAAACGGCGGGGAGTGTCGTAACAGAATCATTGTTTCATAACACATGGATTTAATTTCTGTTTTATTGAATTAAATGTATTACATTGCATTGAAATTTTAAACAAAACATGAACAAATAGACTTTCATTGTTATTAAGTCACTAAGGCCTCGTCAATTCCTATGTGAGCATGCACCAATATCATCATCAAACATCATCAATTATGGTACCTGAAACATATGTGAAAATACGTCAGCATAAAAATACCGGCGAGTACATAGGTTTTATGTGAGTTTCGGATTCTTGGCTCGTTTACATGTTGAAAATAATTAGGACAACTTTGTTAATTGATATTTAGAAAACCAAGTTTTGTAAAATGTTTATATTGTAAATTAAAATAACCAAGTCAAAGCAGATTAATTATAGATTATAAAACCTCGATGCCATGGATCTTAACTCAAAACATTTGTTTATGTAAACCCAGATTGTAAATCGTTTTTGAAATAAAACTCGAATGGTTTATATTGTTAGAAAAACCTTGTAATATAACTTTGTTTTGAAAACACTTGCCCAAGTGATGTAGATAACGCAACGATATATAATGTGTTAAAAGCACTTATATATAGGAAGTACCAGCGGCGTATCCACTATGCTTTTATCACATTACACCCGCCCCGTTACCTAATCACTTCCCTAACCCAATGGTTCAAACATAGATCAAACAGTTCCAAACGGTTCAACAGTTCAAATAATTCACATAGATCAAACAGTTCCAAACGGTTCAAACAGTTCAAAATGTAAAACAATGTGTCCATATGCTGGATGAACATATGCAACAAAATGTAATATATGAAAATCAATGTGCTAGCATGCTAAGTGAACATACATAGCAAAACATAATGAAATCATGTACTATATGCGTACTAATGAACATAGCAAGTATATGATATAAAAAGCATGAAAAGCACGAAAGTAACAAGTAGGCACATGTGTTTCACCCCAAAATGTTTAAAAACAGTAAAAGAGGGGACTATGTACTCACTTGATAATGCTTAGAAGTCTTGAATAACAACCAACCAAAGCTAGAGGGATCACGGAATCAAACGACACCTAATATAGGTAACTGTGTTAATAAACCGGACCTAAATCGGAAGATCAGATAGAATGAGGTTTCGTAAACCAAATGAGTATAGGAACTCATGCAATATGGTTTAACAAAGCCTACATTCTAAAACAAAACCTATCCTAAGTGCTTACAACCCATTACGACTTGTTTAGGTAGCTTACACTACTTTAACGCGTCGTTCGCGTAAAACGTGTTCGGACCGCCTAACTAGTCCTATGACAAGTATTATATGCCTTAACATGTCTAATAATGTTACCTAATCAGTTTAGATGTAAAAATTTAGGTTGCATATGCTTAAAATGAATTTATGCGTAAAAAGGGCATTTTGGTCATTTACCTAAGGCATATAAAGTAACTATCATAATAACTAATTAAACGAAGGGACCATAAGGTATAACCTCAGAAGGCTATTCCCTATACAACTATGGTCACAAGCATGCTTGGTCGGATCCTAATGATCGACCAAACGGGTCGAGTTCGAAAGTCTAAGCGGTTGCCAAGACCGCTTGACTTACGACTTTATACAAGCACTAATCTAAAAGTGATGAGTTAAACATGTTAAAACATGTTTAACGAAGTTAGAAAACAAGTTTGATATCAAAACAAAGGGTTTTGATATCCAAGAATAGTTTGGTTTCAAAATACGTATAAATACGCATTTTGACCGAAACTATGACTCGTCACTACACCTAATCAACGTGGTAATCAGTAGGTATAGTCACACGGGACTATAACCATCGTGATTACGCTCACGTTGCAAAGTTCAAACGAACTTTGTGTTGACCATTGACCGGTCAAAGCAGAAAGTCAAACACTGTTTGACTTTCGTGCTTAAAAACGCATAAAAGCACGAAAGAATACTTACAAAGGGTCCAAGCTAGGAAGATCTTGATCCAAAATACTTAGTTATGAAGTTTTTCAACTTCAACTTAGAGCAATTCAGATCAAGTGTGAAGAAAAGAATGAAAGCTTGTGGGTATTTATAGATTTCCTAGAACTGTTAAGATCGTTTCTCGATAATTGAGCTTCAATCTAGGCCTTACACTTGGGCACATGGTTTAGAATACAAGGGGTACTTCAAATACCAGTCCATAGAGTGCAAATCAGGGGTTAGAAACCATCAAAACCACTGAATTCAGTTGCAAAGACCAGGTTCATTGTTTCTGTGCTGGAGGTCTGTCACACCCCGCGTAGAATAGCTCCTCAGCTTACGCGGCCCGCCAGAACAACTTTGGCAGATTGTCAAAAACAGTCCCTGCAAGTGTAAAACTTGCTTTTCGATGCATTTTTGACACGTTTAAGCCCCGTTAACCCCATTTCAAGGCTCAAAAATGAAGTTAAAGTATAGGGAACTTAAAATATGCTCAAAAACATCTCGGATGTCAATTCTTTTGGTCGCACGGTTGCGTTGTTCGGTTAATTATGACGAAACACGAACGGATGCGAAAAACGATCCAAATTACGCGACGAATGGAATTATATTATGCCAATCACTAAAATAAAATATTTGAATGATTACATAAATTTTTGGATGTCCGGATATGTTCAGAACGTAAGATATGCGCGAAAATGCAAACTTATGCACTTTTTTACGCTTTTAGTCCCTATTGATCATAAAGTTTATTTTTGCGCTCCAAATACCTCAAAGCCTATTTCTAAGCTATGTAAAGGATATTTAGGGAATATTTAACTTATGATCAAGTTCCGGAATGTTCGTTATCATTCGATTCGGTATACTTTTGCAGTTTGACGCAAATAGTCCTTGCGATCTAATAAACTTGATTTCGACACACCAAACCCTCCAAAACTTATTTCTAATTTATGTAAAGGTTATTTAAGGTATGTTAAGCCTATGTCACTGTTCCAGAGTGTTTGTTGCATTAAGCTGATTACGTTTACGCATCAGTTCGCGTATAACCTTCCAGAAAGCGATTTAAAGCTCGAAATCGAACAAGAATTGATATGTGCAAATGATACACATATTTATACAAATCCCAAGTATGAATCACAATATTTCATTGATTTGGTATTTATTTGATGGCCGAAGAGACACAAATGTCACAAGTTATACGCAAACTGATGCGTAAACGTAATCAGTTTAATGCGAAAAACACTCCAGAATAGTGACATAGGCTTATCATACTTTAAATAACTTTTATATAACTTAGAAATAAGTTTTAAAGGATTTGGTGTGTCAAAAACAAGTTTATTCGATCACAGGGACTATTTGCGTCAAACTGCGAAAGTCTACTGATTCGTATAGCAACGAACATTCTGGAACAAGATCATAAGCTAAATATACCCTAAATATCCTTTACATAGCTTAGAAATAGGCTTTGAGGGGTTTGGTAGGCGAAAATGTGCTTATTTGATCAATAGGGACTAACAGCGTCAAAAAGTGCATAAGTTTGCATTTACGCGCATATCTTACGTTTTGAACGTATCCGGACATCCAAAAATTTTTGTAATCGTTAAAATATTTTATTTTAGTGATTGGAATGCTAAAATACCATTCGTCGCGCAATTTGGATCATTTTTCGCGTCCGTTCGAGTTTCGTCGTAATTAACCAAACAACACGACTGTACGACCAAACGAACTGACATCCATGATATTTTCAATCATATTGTAAGTTCCCTATGCTTTAAAATCATTGTAGAGCCTTGAAATAGGGTTAGCGAGGCTTAAAAGCATCAAAAACTGAGTTTTATACTTGCAGGGACTAAAACTGTCATTTCCTGAATCTTCTCTCGTGGGCCGCATAAGCCAGGGCCTCAGTCTACGTGGGGCGCGACAGACTGCCCAGACAGAAACATTGAATCTGGTTTAGCAGCCTGTTTCCACTCGTTTTAACCACTGATTTGGCATACCATTAGCTTGTTTTTGAGCTCCCCTTGTATTCTAAACTATGGGCTACATGTGTGTGGCTAAGATCATGCTTTGATCCTTGCAAAAACACATGTAATCATCCAAGAAACTCAAGACTTCCTATAAATAGCTTGGGTTTTTTGCCTTCGTTCCTTGCACATTGATCTGACTTACTCTAAGTTGAAGCTCTCACATTGTTGAAGGCTTCATACCTGAGTATTTTAGTTCAATTCTTCCTAGATTGAACCTTTTGTAAGCTTCTTTCATGCTTGTTTCTGCTTTTCAAGCATGAAAGTCAAACGGTGTTTGACTTTTCTGCTTTGACCATGAATTGGTCAAGTCAAAGTTCAATCGAACTTTGCAACGTGAGCGTAATCACGATGGTTATAGTCCCTTGTGACTATACCTACTGATTACCACGTTGATTAGTCGAAGTGACGAGTCAGAGTTTTGGTCAAAATGCCGATTATGCGCATTTTGTGAGGAAACTATTTTCGGGTATCAAAACACTTGGTTTTTATATCAAACCTGTTTTCTAACTTAGTTAAACATGTTTTAACATGTTTAACTCGTCACTTTTAGTCTAGTGCTTATATAGTGTCGTAAGTCAAGCGGTCTTGACAACCACTTAGACTTTCGAACCCGACCCGTTTGGTCAATTGTTAGGATCCGACCAAACATATTTTGTGACCATAGTTGTATAGGGAATAACCTTCCGAGGTTATACCTTATGGTCACTTCGTTTAGTTAGTTGTATGATAAGTAGTTTATTTGCCTTAGGAAAATGACCAAAATGCCCTTTTTGCGCATAAATTCATTTTAAGCATATGTAACACATGTTTTGACATCTAAACTGATTATGCAACATATTTAAATATGTTAGGGCATATAATACTTGTCATAGGACTAGTTAGGTGTCTCGAACGCGCATTCGCGCGAACGACGCGTTAAAGTAGCGTAGACTACCTTAACGGGTCGTAACGGGTCGTAAGCACTTAGGATAGGTTCCGATTTAGAATGTAGGCTTTGTTAAACCATATCACATGAGTTCCAATACTCATTTCGTTTTCGAGACCTCATTCTACCCGATCTTCCGATTTAGGTGTCGATTCACTAACATAGTATTCGATACACTAGGAACCGCTTCAACACTTGAACTCTTGGTCTTATGAGCTTTGTTATATCTTTTGAACAAGAACTATACGCAATCCCAGGCGAGTACATAGTCCCCCTCTTTTACCGTTTTCAAATGTTTTGGGGTGATTCATATGTGTAACCGATTTGTTTTCCAAATGTATGGCATATATGTGTTTACTAAGTGCTTTTATGTGTATTATTCCGATTATGCAAATACGATGTTTATCCAAATCCTGAAAAGATCTATCTATCTTCATATTTAGATTCTCATAGGATATTTGAAGTACAGTCTTAGATCTTCCTATCTTCATAGTGAGATTTTTAAGAAGTACTTTACGAGACAAAGGTTATGGTTATTGTGTAGATTGTTGGTGATTTAGATAACGAAACTAGAGTAATACAATAAGCACATGGTGGATACGCCGCTGGTACTTCCTATATATAAGTGTGCTTATTATATTACCCTTCGTGGCGTTATCCCGAATCACCATTAGGACTTAGGATTTTTGTGATTATTCACCAAAGCATAGTTTGATATGCTACTGTTCTACCAATGTATAGTTTGCTATGCTATTATTCACCAAAGCATAGTTTGATATGCTACTGTTCTACCAAAGTATAGTTTGATATGCTATTATTCACCAAAGCATAGTTTGATATGCTACTGTTCTACCAAAGTATAGTTTGGTATGCTATTATTCACCAAAGCATAGTTTGATATGCTACTGTTATACCAAAGTATAGTTTGATATGCTATTATTCACCAAAGCATAGTTTGATATGCTACAGTTCTACCAAAGTATAGTTGATATGCTATTGTTTACCAAAGCATAGTTTGATATGCTACCGACCTTGCAATTTACAAACTAAAGTATAATTTGATATACTACCGATGTTTTTCATTCTTAAACCAAAGTATACTAGTGATATACTACCAAATCTATTATTTCAAAAACCCAAGTATATTTTGATATACTATCTGTTTAACTATTTCATAGCTAAAGTATATTTAAATATACTACTTATCCGATTAATTTCAAAACAGTTATTACTAATCCTTGATTGGATTTCTAATAACACATTAACGAGTTTTACGATGATTTCCATGAGATTACAATGTACAGTTTCAAATGGCATAAAAATTATTTAGTAATAATCATATCGCCATATACAAACTATTTGCCACAAGTTTTCACAATCAAGATTATGTATTGCAATGCTAAACTTTTGCCATTCTCTGGCTTCAAGATTTATTTTCAATCGACAACTCTCGTAGTTGCCAAAGTATTGCAATACCAAATGTTTTGCCATTTATTTGGCTAACAAAACCTATGTATTCGCCGACATTTTTATGCTGACTATTTTTCACATATGTTTCAGGTTTCAATTATTCAAGCATGCAACGCTGCATCCGGGCCTTAGACTGCTTTAATCAAAAGACTATTACATGTATTCTTTGATTGTAAAACGATGTTAATAATATTGAAACAATTTAGTACCAGTAGTTGTGAGCAATTTGTAACGTGACTCCCTGATAATTCCGCCGCATGTTGTTGTATTACGCGATTGGGGTGTTACAGATTGGTATCAGAGCACTGGTTATAGGGAATTAGGTTATTAGCATGCCTTAAACCTAGTCTATAACCTTCCTAGGACCCAAACATGAGTAGACTTAGGAACTCCTTCCTAAATCCTTATCCTTACTCGTGCCACAACTACTCTATGATTTACAAATCATCTAGCCTTAGATGACTTAATTATCCTAAAACCCTTAGGCTTTATGCCTTAAGGTATTCCTCAAAAATGTTTCCTCGCAACATTTTCATTGAAATATTTCTCAAAATGTTTTCTCAAACATTTTCGTCAAAATATTTCGCAACATGTTTATCTCAAACAATTTTTATCAAAAGATTTCTCAAATGTTTTTCTCAAACATTTTTCATCGAAATATTGGGTTTTAATAGTGTGAACACATGCAATCTGGAAGGGTGGATGCCTGTACCCTGAGTTTTCTGTCTAAGGCTAGAGTGTTCGTACAAATCCGCATTATCGGACCAATCACTCTTACCTGGGAACTCTTAGGGTGAGTGTCCACTTATAAGCTAAAGCATGTCTTCGTGAAGCATTATAAAAACCTATCTATCTTGATTATGCCGAACGATTTCTAAACGACCTTTGTGACACTACTCATTCATATTACCCTCGGTAATATGTTTGCTATTCACAACAATCGAAACAAATTTCTTTTCACAATACTATTTCATCATATTACCTTCGGTGATATGTTTGATTCGAGACAATTGAAATGAATTTCATTTCATTTCATGACACTATGAGATCTTATTTCATTTTTGAAACACTACCTTTTGTCTTTCAAAACTTCAACATTTTACCAATTGGATGAGAATTTTCAAAATTTTAAACACAAAGTTTCTTTATTTTAAAAATTTTAATTTAAAACATTTTATCCTAAAAACAATAAATTTTAATGATAAGGAATTTATAACACAAACCATTAACTTGGTTTGTATTCTCTCATCCAAAAAAATTTACAAAGAACTTATTTCTCAAACAATTCTTATATCAAAACAAAATCCACAACACTATATTTTCTAAATACAAGAACGAGACTTATAAACAAGATTTTTCTGGGTCAAAATTTACACTATATTTTCTAAGTACAAGAACAAGACTTTTGAACAAAATTTTTACCTAAAACAAGATAGTGGGGAAAACCGTGCCTACACTGACCGATTCAAACAGTTAAGCCTACCTTGCCCCACTATGGTCACACCGTTGGATCGGGCCATTGAGAAATACATTGATGGTCTACATGGTCCTGTCCAAGACTTTTGTCACTGGCAGCAGATTCTCCTTGTCGCCAGTGTACAATCCGTGGTCTACTCGAACATCTAGCTGTGACCTGTCGTATCCAGAACCGAGCAACCCCTATTCAGACTCGCCCTCGAGCATGTTTCAATTATGGTGATTTAAATCATTTCAAGCGAAACTGCCCTAAGCTTGCCAATGCTAATGGACGAGTGGTCAACGTCAATGAGGCTCAAGCTAATGATTAAGAACTTATGATCATTTGAACCTCTTCTGTTTATTTTCGAAAACGATGGACATATTTCAACTATGTTTGTAATGACAATATAAATTTCAAGAAGTTTATCTTTATCCTTGTTATTCATTTTCCAATTACAAACTCTAATGTGATTACACTATGTGTGATTACAACTACATGCTGACTTCGAGGATTCCGTTCTTTAGTGTTAGTGCACTATGTCTATTGACTTCGTCTTGTATCGAGTCATGTATAGGATAGGATAAA
Source organism: Helianthus tuberosus (assembly GCA_030545235.1). NCBI lineage: Eukaryota > Viridiplantae > Streptophyta > Magnoliopsida > Asterales > Asteraceae > Helianthus > Helianthus tuberosus. The sequence goes on along the minus strand of CM060431.1, from coordinate 103,502,978 downwards.
CCAGTGCTCGGGTTGCTAGAAACTGAGTTTAGAGTATTTAATGGTAATTTCGTTTGAAACAGCCAAGGACCATTTCAAACGAAATTAACTTTGTTAATTCCGCTTGAAAGTGCCCTTGGTCATTTCAAACGGAATCACACTACTATATATAGGTGCACTTGGTTTGTCATTTGTAACTTTCGGATCTGAGTAGCGAAGCTTTGCCGAATTGTCTCCAGGTTGTAAATCAGTGTTAAATCAATAATAGAGACATTATAATTGAATCGAGCGTCCGTTTCATTGATTCCGCCTTTGATTCAGATCCAAAACTCTTCTGAACAACTCATTCAGGTCGCACAACGATCCTACAAGTGGTATCAGAGCTCAGGAGGAAGAGTTTAGCTTGATTTCATCAGATTTCTGACTTCTACACCTTCTTTTCACAATTGAACAAGTTTTTACGGACAAAATGGATTGAATTTCACACATTACTTGCGAAACACAGTTTTAATGAATCCTTGAAAGTTTCGGATCATTATTCGACCGTTTACAGGATCAATTGGACAAATTTTGGACCGAAATGCTGATGTCATCATAATTTCGTTTGAAACTGCACATAATTCTGTTTGAAATAGCTTGCTAATTTCGTTTGAAATCAGTGTTAATTCCATGTGAAGAGGGTAATTCCGCACCAAAAAGTAATTCCGCTTGAAAAGTTCACCTGATTTCGCTCCAAAGTGTAATTCCGCTTGAGAAGGTTCACACGAAATTAGATAATTCCGTTTCAAAAGGGTATCCCATTTGAAGTTCTGATTTCGTTTGAAGTGTCATCCAAGTGATTTCGTTTGAACAAGTTATTCCGTTACAAAGTGATTCCGTACCAAAGTGATTTCGTTTGAAGATCACTATTTCGTTGGAAAGTGGATATTTCGCATCAAGATCATTTCACGTCAACCGAGTGTCAGTTTATTACAAATTGTTTGATATTGTTTAAACTGATTGTGTTTGTTTGATTGTTTTTGTCTTCAGGTAATTCAAGAATTTCACATCATGGCTGAAGAGTTCTACAATACGTTCTACAATGCATTTACGGCTGAATCATCCGAAACTACAACTGTTACACCAAAAACAATAACAAAAGCGATCAATGAGAACATTAAACATGATAACTTTTACGGCACACATTCAAAACCACCAACTCTGGAAAGCATTGAAGATTACACTTGGTGGAAAGATCGGTTCATCAACTGGGCAAAAGCTTATGCTCATGAAAGCTGGTTCTGTTTGGAATTTGGTTATAAAAGGCCGACTAATGATAAAGGAGAAGAGCTTCCACTCAAGAACTTACCCAAAGAAGACAAAGCAGAATTCTCAGCAGAACAGAGAATGATTGCTTTGATTCAATCTTCAATCAGGAATGACATGTTTGCTTTATTGCAACATGACGGAACATCAAAATCTGTCTGGGAAGCCTTAAGGGTTAAAGCTGAGGGGGGTAAACAAATCAAGAAAAATAAAATTGCATTATTAAAGAAAGAATTTGATTTGTTTGATAGTTTGAAAGATGAACCAGTTAGACAAATGATAGAGAGATTTGGTCATTTAAAATTGAACTTGATCGATTTGGTATTGTTAAAACTAGAGAAGAAATAATTGATAAGATCATAGAAGCGTTACCACGAGCTGATCAGTGGCAAACGTTTGTATTCATATTGAAAAATGATGCTTTATATGACACAATTTCTCTTGATGTCTTGCTAGAAAAGATAGAAAGTCATGAGCTTGAATTGCAGAAACAAAACAAGATGAGCAGCTCTTCACATCAACAGAATGTTGGTCTCTACTACAATGGTAATTTACCTTCGGTGAAAGTTGGTGAAACACCAAAGACAGCATTCAGTGGTGAGAGAACAAAAGAGCCACAGAAAAGTTCATCAAGTCACGATCCGGGTTATCATTCAGCTTATTCAAAAGCTAGTTCTGAAGAATCAGATGAGATACTGTGCAACATTGCTCTCAAGTTGAAAAATTCTCCTGCAATGAGCATCAATGAAGCTAAGCAGCAAATGAGCTTACTTGCATCTGTTCTGGAATCGTATGAAGGTCTTGTAGCTGGAAAAATTGGAAACTCTGAGTTAACCAAAGAAGACTACGACCAGATTGATCCGGAAGAGATGGAACTCATTAACATCCGCTGGTGTTTAGCGAGTTGCATCAGAAGAGCTCAGAGATACATGGAGATTACTGGGAAACAATCATTAGGCGGTGCATCAACAAAACTTGGATTTGACAAATCCAAAGTGACTTGTTTCAAATGTAAGCAAAAAGGTCATTTCAAGAGAGAATGCAACAATTCTGCGGTTGGTGGAAATGAACATCCGTTCAATGATGATTATTACCGAAAGGCAATCTACCACCGAAGCAAAGAAGAGCCGAAAATGATCGAAGATAAACCCAGAGAAAAATCTAGAGCTTGTGCTATAATTCATGATGATGAAGGATATGATTGGAGTCAGATTCTACCAGAAGAAGATCGTGTTGATACTCGAGTTACAGCTCATGGAAGAAGTTTATCAAAGAGCAAACATTATGTTTTTGTTGCAGAAATCAAAGAGGAAAACCAAGAAGAAAAAGTTATAGCTGAAATCAAAGAGAAAACCAGAGAAGAGATTCTGAATGAGAAAACATACAGAGAAAAAAGCATGGCTTGGAACAGAATGAATGAAATGCAAGAAGAATATGAAGATGATGTCAGCTACAAAAGATGGGATAGGAAGCAAGAGTGTTATGTCAACAGATATGGTGAACCTATTGTTCCCAAGAAGGACATAATTTATGATGATGTTCTTCTAGTAATTCCTCGAGCCGGAGAATATTATTCAAATGCTGTGAAAGATAAATCATATGAGAAAAATCTTGGAAAAATCATAAGAGATGTTATGACTTCAAGCTTGAGGAAGAGGGATGAAGAAAAAATGAAGAAAAATGTTGAGTGTATGGTTGAAGAATTGAAGAAGGTCGCTGAGGAAGTGAAAATCGAAGCTGTAAAAGTTGAAAATGTGAAGATTGCTGAGGAAGAGAAGGTAATAGAAGAAGTTGTTGAAAAAGAAGCTGTTATCGAAGAACAGCAAGTTGAAGAAACTGAGAAGAAAGTTGAAAGTTCAATTGAAGTGAAGAATGAGAATTTGAAAGCTGGTAATACTGATAATACTGAAGTTGGTGTTGAAGAAAAACAAAAGAATGATGCTGATTAGACAGATGCAACAGAGAACACCGAGGTGCCAGTCACTGAGGTAAATTCTGATTCTGAAGTCTTAAATGAAACTATTAAACAGTGCAGGAAATGCATGAGACCATGCAGTGCTTGTAATGAAAAAGACGAAAAGTTCAGAACAAGAGATCTTGAGTTCATAAAAATTGAAAATGTTTTTAAAAATAAATACAAAGAAATGTTAGAAAATGAAAAAGTTTTGAAAGATAATGACGAAAAACTTTTGGAAAAATGTAAAAAATTAGAAAAGGAAAATGAAGTTTTGAAAGAAAATGTTTTGAAAAAGACAGAAGAATGTGATCAAAAAGAAATTGTTTGTCAAGAAATGAAAAAGGAATATGATTCAATAAAACTGGCATATCACATTACTAAAGAGTCATATGAAAAGGTGAAGAGTGAAATGAAATTTGCTCAATCAAGATTGAATTACTGTTCTGAAACAACTAATGAGCTTAAGCGACAGTATGAAATAAAGCAACATGTTATAAATTCCTACATTGAGGATGTTGCTAATCTAAAGCGTCAGATTGCTGATTTAGAACAGGATAACAACAAGTTAAAAAGTTATCACGTATCGTCATATGTGCTTGAAAGAATTTTCAACATAAAACCGGATGGAAAAGATTCTGAGCAAAACAAGAAAGGCATTGGCTCAGAATTTCATCAAGTTCCACCACCGGAAAAGTTTGCATTTTATGATGATGAAAAGGTCGAAAAAGATTTCAACATGGTAGATCAATTGCCAGATAACATTGACGTAACCTATTCCAAATCTGATGATTCTAGTGATTCAGAGGTGGTAGGTAAGGTCGTTGAAAGTGTGTTGAAAGAAGAGTCGGTTGAAACAGGTAAATCTGAATCACAGGATGAAAATGAAGGTGATTTTCATGATGGATATCTGAAAAACTCAAAATCTGAGAAAAATCTGGATGATGATTCAAAAGGATTGGTTTATTCCATGATTGGATCGGACAAATTATTCTTAGATGTTGTATTCCCGATTCAGAATGTGATTTCAGAAAAGGTTGATAAAGTTTTCAAGATGGTTGAAATTGAAAAATCTGATATTTCAAAGTTTGCAAGAAAAGGTCACAAAACTTTTTATAACAAATCTGGTTACAAGAAGAAAAACATGAAGGCTGGGTTGGGTTATAAGAAGAAACAAATTCGAAATAGAAATGTAACGCAAAATTATCAGGCAAAGATGAATTTTGTTCATGGAACAAGTTCTGAAGAAGAGAAAGAACTCCAATTTAGATGACAGTCTAATGAAGAGTTTTATGCTCAAAAGAAAAAGCAACAACCACAGGTTAAAGATGTTTCAAAGAGAACTTGTTTTAAATGTGATCAAATTGGACATCTCACACGCAAGTGTCCAAATCTGAAACCTGTGGATGATGACAAAAAGAAGTCTGAAAATGTTCAAAAACATAAATATGAGAATGTGAAACACAGGTCAACCAGATTTGATTCAAAACAAACTTGGGGATATAACACAAACAAGTTTGCTTCGAATCAAACTTGGAAATCAAACCCGAATAGGTTCGATTCAAGACAGACCTGGAATTCTCACACACCCAGATTTAGAACAATACAAAGTTGGAAAACAACTGTTGATACTATAAAACCAAATGAGTTTTGGAAACCAAAAGTTGTTCAGAATGAAAATGTTCAAAAAGAGTCACATTTTTACAAAAGAGGTACTCCAAAAGGTCAAACATGGTCTGTTAAGAAACAAATGACTTTGGTAAAAGATGAAAAAATTGAAGTCAAAGTTGAAAAAGTCTTTGATGACAAAGATTTTCCGAAACTGCATGATATATATTGTTTTGAAATGCCTAAGGTCCAACAGACCTGGGTTAAATTGTTCAAGTGATTAAATCTTTTGAATGCGCAGGTGCTTCTGAAGTCAAATGAATGTCAACCAAAGGAGAATCAAAGCAGCCTGGCACGCGAGGAGGAGGCTGTTAGTCCCTGGTTTGGTTGAAACAGGGAGTTTGTTTGTTTTCTACACATAAATAAAAAATATTTCAAAAACCCTAAAAATTGAAAAATTTTGAAAAATCAAAAATATGTTTGTTTTTAAATTTGTAAAAAAATAACCTAAAAATTCAAAAATATGTTGTTTGAGTATGCCGAAACCCTCACGGCGGAACAAACATGATTAATTTCACAAGATTGAAAAACTGTTTTCATGCTGTAAAATATCAATGTGTTGTAAATCATGGGGGTAATTGCTGCTTTACATGTTATATTTTCTGCAAAACAGAGCATGAGATGCAGAAAATGGATGGCGAAACAAAGCTATCAGTGTCGGTTTGTCAAATTTTCTTTAAATGATTTTGCATTTTAGGGGGAGTATTATTGTTCGAAAATCCAAAAACATTAGAAAATTTGAAAAAGCCAAAAACATGATAAAATTCAAAATTGAGTTGTTGTATAAAAAAGAGGAAATGATAGTACATCAGTAGACAGTTACAGTATGCTAAAGAAATGTAATGATTATATAGCATTAAACAGTCTCACTGATGATATGCCGATAGGTTTTTATACATTTAGTGTTGGTGCATGCGTATGTCGACTTCGTCTTGTATCGAGTCTTGCATTGTTCAGGGAACAAAGATCGAGAAATCAAGACAAAGAGTAATTTCGCTTGAAGCATGTAATTCCGCTTGAGTTGCAAATTCCGTTTGAGTGGCTAATTCCGTTTGAATTGTGTAATTTCGTTTGTAAGGTGATTCCGTTTGAGTCATGTTCAAACGGAATTAGGAAGTCTATATATAGGAGTAGATCTGGTTCATTTGAAATGGAATTAGGTTGAGGTTTTCCAACGGTGAAGCTCTGTCGAAGTGTCTACAGGATTGTAATTGTTACCAAATCAATATACAAGACAGTTTAAGTGAATATCTTGCTGAATCACACACAATATGTCTGTTTCCGCCTTTCATATTGTGTAGAACACCTCTGATTGACTCGTTTCGGGTCCGTACACGATCCTACATGTGGTATCAGAGCTCAGGAGGAGGAGTTCTGCTAAATTCAGCCTGATTTCATCTCTTTTTCTCACTTCTACACCTTCTTTTCAAAATTGGAAAACTTTTCATGGTTAAAATCGGCTAATTTTCTCACATATTAAGTGAAACAGTGTTTTAACAAATCCTTGAGAGTTATAGACCTTAATTCTGCTTAAAACTTGATAAAATTGTAATTCCGTTTGAAAAGTTGGAGCAAAATGATGACATCAGCGTAATTCCGTTTGAATTTGCACCTAATTTCGCTTGAAAGTTGATATTCCGTTTGAAAGTTTGAAACGAAATTAGTGATTCCGTTTCAGTGTGCTATTTCGCTTGAAATTTCAAACGAAATCAGTGATTCCGTTTGAAATAGGTAATTTCGTTTGAAATTCTTATCCCGCTTGAATCTTAATTCCGTTTGAAGGTTGTTTGTGCAGGTTAATCTCGTTTGAAAGTAATCTCGCTTGAAAGTAATCTCGCTTGGAAGTAATTTAGTTTGAAAGACCTAATCTCGTTTGAAAGTGACTGTTTTGAAAAACATCTTACCAAATCATGGAAGAAGAATTCTACAACGCATTTGCCACATCCCCGACTACTCCGGCTGAAATTGCTAAAAACATTAATATGGAAAATGAAACCGGAACTTTGCAAAAACCCCCGAAACTTATGGGAATTGAAGAGTATCATGGCTGGAAAAATAGTTTTGAGAATTGGGTTCAGGCAAATCATCTAAAAGCTTGGGAAAGCATTGAAACAAAATATGTTAGACCACAGTCCGCTTTGAATGTTGATAAAACTATCTCAGAATTTTCAGACAAAGAGAGAGATAGTTATAAAGGAGAGAAAATGATGATTAGTCTTTTACAACAAGCTGTCAAAGAGGACATTTTTGTTTTGCTTCAGCATGATGGTAGTGCTTTCTCAATATGGGAGGCACTTGAGAAGAAATTTGAAGGAAGTACGGAAATGATAAATAGCAAAAAATCATTATTGAAGAAAGAATTTGAGTTGTTTACAAGTATGCCAGGTGAATCTACAAAGACTCTCATTGAGAGATATTGTCATCTTGTACGTACCATGTCTCAGTTGAAAATTACTAAAACTCCAGCAGAATGGGTTAAAAAGTTAGCTGATGCTTTACCTTAGAAAGAATGGGGTACATATCTCATGATTTTAAAGAATACAGGAGAGTTTAGTAGATTGTCAATTGGACAGTTTATTGAAAAACTCGAGGGACAGGATCTTGAACAGCAAAAGATTACCAGAATGAACAGCTCGAGCAATCAACAAGACATCAAATTGTACTATAAAGGAAATGTTCAAACTGTTGAAGCAAGTCCAAAGATCCAAACTGCTTTTTAGTGCAGGAAATTCATCTGGATCAGTCAGTCAAAGTTTAATTAACACTAGTGGATTTTCAAATGTCAATCCTCCAGGTGTTCAAAGTTCAAATGTTGGTAATGGACATATGATTCAGTGCAATGTTGCATTGCATCTTCAAAATGGTCAAAATTTTTCTGAAGAAGTTGTTAAAAGTCATATGGCATTACTGGTTACTGCTTTGGAATCGTATGAAGGATTGATTGTTGGAAGAATTGGTAATCCTATGCTAACGAAGGAAGATTATGACCAGATTGATGCAGAGGAATTGGAGCTTATGGATATTAAATGGTGTTTAGCAAGTGTTCTGAGGAGAGCTGAGAAATTCAAAATGATTACAGGAAGAAATGATTTCTTGGATGCACATGTTTCTACTTTGGGTTTTGATAAATCTAAAGTTACTTGTTTTCGATGCAGGGAGAAAGGTCATTTCAAAAGAGAATGCAAAAATCAGGAAGCGAGTGGAGCAAAGAATCCATTTGGAAAGGATGATTACTATCGGAAAGCCATATATCAACAAGTTGCTCATCAACAACATCAACAAAAAGATTCACAAACTGCTCATGGGAAAATGATCGAAGATGAAAACAAGAAAGCTTATTATGGTATCATTGATCAAGACGATGAAAAAATGACTCCAGGATTTAGCTAGGATAGGTTTGTGGATGAGAATAGGGAGTTTAAAGCTTTCATTGCTCAAATTGTTCAAAAGCCAGAATTGATGAAAGAATGGATAGCAGTGTTATCTGATGAAGAGAAAAGTCAAGATGAAGAATCTGTTTCTTCTGAAAACAGTTCAACAGATACTAGTGATGATGATGAAGAAATTGAACAGATAAACATTGGAAAAACTCATTTATCTTCTGACAGTTTTGAATTTTATTTTGCAGATAAATTGAAGAAACTTAAAGAGAGAAAAGCTGCAAAAGAAACGGAAGAAGTTAAGGTTGTTGAGAAGATTGTTGAAGTAGAAAAGGTAGTTGAAGTCGAGAAGATTTTAGAGATTGAAAAGATTATTGAAGTAACTAAACCCTGTCTTAAATGTTTGGAATCTTGCAAACAATGTGAAGATAAAGATGAAAAGTTTAGTGAGCTTGATAAGTTGAAAGAGAAGTTGCTGTTTGATGTCAAGAATGTGAAAGAGTCATACGATGTATTGAACAAAACTGTGAATAGTTTGCAGAAGACAAACTCTGAAAGAGAAGATGCTTTGACAATGATGAATGCAACAATGATGTCCAAGCAAAAAGAGATCAATTACTACATTGAAGAGTGTGCTAAGTTGAAGCAGGAGTTGGAAATTGAAAAAGTTGAAAATGAAAGAATCAGAAGATTACTGAAAAGTTATTCAAGTTCTGATTACTTAATTGTCAGAATTTATCCAACTGTTGCAGGTTTTGAAGTGTTTGAAGACAAGAAGCCGAAGAAAAAGGATACTGGTAAGAAACAGAGTGTCTGTTATAACAAGTGTCCGCCTCCAATTTGGGAAGGGTATTCGTCTAGAAAACCGAATGAGGAACAAGTAAAAAAGGCAGTCAATATAAAGTTAAAGTCCGAGATAACCGATGTATTACCAGACAATATTGACATCACATTCACAGCGTCCGACATAGATCATGAGTCTGAGTTAATAAAAAGGATGGTCGATCAAGTGTTAGATAAGGATGAGGAGTCCGAATCACAGTCCGAGTCCGGAAGTTCGAGTTCGTCTGTCAGGAGTTCAAAATCGTCGGGAAAACGGGTTTATAGTAAAGAATTTTTGTTGTCAAAATCTAATTTGAATGACGAAACATTTGAAGTGGCATACACTTTGAATGATTCTGACAAATTATATTTTGATAAAGAATTTCCAATAAGAGGTGTTAAAACTGAAATGATCATAAAGGTTTTCAAATTGACAGAAATTAATATTTCTGAAATAAAAGTTTTAAATCTTAATGAAAAACCTAAAAAATACACCTCAAGAGTTCAACAAAGGTTAAACAAGAAAAAAGGTTACAGTTCTGGTTCTGGTTTTCAAAAGAAACCAAACCATAACGGTAATTTCAAAAGAAAAGGTTTGGGTTTTATTCCACCAGAAAAATTCTAAAACAAATACACAATTTGTTTCAGGGACAAGCTGTGAAGAGGAATCAAAGAGTTCTTTCTGGAAACAATCAAACAGAGAATTTCTTGCCAAGAAGCAAGAGAGAATGAAGAATGGAGATTTTCAAAGAAAGGAGACAAGAACCTGTTACAGATGCAATGAAGTTGGTCATATTGCATGGAATTGTCCTCAAGCAACAAAAACAAAACAGGGAGTCTCTCAAAAACTCAAAGAAAAAGTTGTTGACAAAACCGAACCGCCAACTGAAAAGTTCAAAATTTTCAAAAGATTTTACAAACGAAGAGTTAATCTTGACAACCAAATGTGGGTTGTTAAGAAATCAGATGTGAAATCCGGCGATGAATCTAATTCCATAAAGTCAGAAGAGCCACAAGTTGAGATAAAACTGAAAACATCAGTGCCGCCAATGGATGATGTCAATTTTCCACCATTGCGGGCTGAGAATTTTAAATCAAAAATTGGAAAAGTTGAGATTTCAAATCAATTCTATTCTGAGAAGAAGGAATTTGATGTTGAAAAAGTTTTTAATGGAAATGTTAAAAGGATTTTTGGGAAGATGGTCGATGGGAAGGCCAAAGGGGTAAAGGAATTTTATGAAACAAAGAAAGCCTCTTACTACCCGAGTGCAGATGAGGAGAAAACATCCAAGTTTGGTGAAGCTTGGATGTCTGTTTTTCATAAGTGAGAAGTATGACTTGCCGGAGCTCCCAAGTAGGTAATCGCGGAGCATGAATCGGCATCATTCTTGAAAATTTGTTTTTGAAAAGGTATGACTTGCCGGAGCTTCCAGGTTGGTAAGTGTGGAGCAGGTATCGGCATCTTTCTTGAGAAATTCACGTTTGTGATATTTCGACTTACAAGTGGCAAATCAGGGACATTAAGTTGTACTTGATTTTCTACAGGTGATATTGTTGTTAAAATCTAAAAATTGTTAAATTTTTCAAGTGATTGAAAGAACAATGTGATGAATCCCCAACTTTACAAGTGGTAAAATCAACAAAACTTATTTTCCGGAAAAATCATTTTGATTAAAACAAACTTAAGTGTTTTGAGATCATAATGAGAAAATAGTTTGTTGAAAGGGGGAGTTCTGATTGTTTATGCCAAGTGGATGGCGAATTGAAGCGATTCGATATTAGTTGTCACTTTACTTGTATAGTTTTGTTTTCAAATTTCCTTTAAATGTGTTTGAATTTTAGGGGGAGTAAGAATTTTCAGAAAATCCAAAAACATTTGAAAATATTGAAAAATAGCAAAAACATGATAAAATAAAAAATGAGTTTTGTTGTAGAAAAGAGGAAATGATAGTACATCAGTGGACAGTTACAGTATGCTAAAGAAAGGTAATGTTTAAATAGCGTTAAACAGTCTCACTGATGATATGCCGATAGGTTTTTACACATGTAGTAAGCTTTTTCGGGATATAAACTTAAATTCAAACTTGCTTATTGTGTGGGGAACACTACTTGGATATATAGGTAACCCCTGAAATTTCGTTTGAAGGATCCCTCTTTCTGAGATACTAGGTCTTTATGCTCAGTGATATCTGGGGTATTATCCCGGGACTTCTGATTTTGCGGAAGCAATGGCCTAGTCCCCGGAGAATACTTTATGCTTGCTTGAAATATAAGCCTGCCCTCAGTATAAAAAATGATGAAACATTGAAAAATGCAAATCATGTGCTGTTGTAAAAAAGATCCTCTAAAGGGGACCCACCAAAAGTCGAAGCCGTCATCTCTCTGCTGAACGAAAGTTCTGACCTGAGCTCTCATGGTTCTTCGCATTTAACCCCTTACAGATATCATCTGTGGTATACTCACCTGTAAGACTGAATATTGGGATCTGGATACGGGAGTATATTCAAGAGGTGGGACACATGAATGAGTTTAAGTCCTTAATTCACCTAATTCATATCCTGAATCAGTTGAAATTTGTGTGAGAATTTAAGTGGATCAGTATATCGGCAATCTAAGTGAATTGTTTAATTCTTAATGTGTAACTAAGCTCAATGGTACTTGTGATTTGTCAAAAACTAATATGATCCTCTTACACAAACGCACAAAAATATTGTATGTATATATTTCTTTACTGCTTTTTCATTTAGTAAAAATCCAAAAAGATTTTAGTGTGTTTTAGCATAATTTTTGAAAAATACAAAAAGATTTTCGACAACTGATGTTGGAGAGCTGATTTTCAAAATTCTGAGTGCTAAACATGATGACAATCAGTGAGGGGGAGTTAATTTGAAACTAGAAAAGATTTTAAAAGAAAAATATTTTTCATACAAGTGGTTCATCAGAAATTATCTTTGATAAATTTTTCTGGTTATATTTGAGGGGGAGTTTGTAATTATAAATTTGTCAAATGTCAAATTTGTGAAATTTATTGTGAGGTAGAGGATGTGTAGGATAGCCTGGATTCTGAGTCTGAGAATAGAGCCAGATCACGATCCTGATCCTGAAAAGGCATGTCAAGAGGGGGAGTCTGTTGATGCTGAAGAAAAGAGTAAAGAGAAGATTGAAAAAGTTGTATACTGTCAGATACTTCAGAGAGCGATCAGACTGATAAAGACTGAAGACGTTGAAGACTCGACACTTAAGACTCGTCAACATTCGAGGGGGAGTCTGTTGGTGCATGCGTCTGTCGACTTCGTCTTGTATCGAGTCTTGCATTGTTCAGGGCACAAAGATCGAGAAATCAAGACAAAGAGTGATTTCGCTTGAAGCATGTAATTCCGCTTGAGTTGCTAATTCCGCTTGAGTGGCTAATTCCGTTTGAATTGTGTAATTTCGTTTGTAAGGTGATTCCGTTTGAGTCATGTTCAAACGGAATTAGGAAGTCTATATATAGGAGTAGGTCCAGTTCATTTGAAACGGAATTAGGTTGAGGTTTTCCGACGGCGAAGCTCTGTCGAAGTGTCTACAGCATTGTAATTGTTACCAAATCAATATACAAGACAATTTAAGTGAATATCTTGCTGAATCACACACAATATGTCTGTTTCCGCCTTTCATATTGTGTAGAACACCTCTGATTGACTCGTTTCGGGTCCGTACACGATCCTACATTTAGTAAACTTTTTCGGGATATAAACATAAATTCAAACTTGCTTGTTTCGTGGGGAACACTACTTGGATATATAGGTAACCCCTGAAATCTTGTTTGAAGGACCCCTCTTTCTGAGATACTAGGTCTTTATGCTTAGTGATATCTGGGGTATTATCCCGGGACTTCTGATTTTGCGGAAGCAATGGCCTAGTCCCCGTATATTACTTTCTGCATGCTTGAAATATAGCGTTGCCCTCAGTACAAAAATGATGAAACATTGAAAAATGCTAATCATGTGCTGTTGAAGAAAAGATCCTCTAAAGGGGACACACCAAAAGTCGAAGCCGTCATCTCTCTACTGAACGGAAGTTCTGACCTGAGATCTCACGGCCCTGGCATTTTAACCCCTTACAGATATCATCTAGGTATACTCACCTGTAAGACTGAATATTGGGATCTGGATACGGGAGTATATTCAAGAGGTGGGACACATGAATGAGTTTAAGTTCTTAATACACCTAATTCGTATCCTGAATCAGTTGAACTTTGTGTGAAAATTTAAGTGGATCAGAATATCGACAATCTAAGTGAATTGTTTAATTCTTAATGTGTAACTAAGCTCAACGGTACTTGTGACTTGTCAAAAACTGATATGATCCTCTGACGCAAACTCAAACAAAAATATTGTCTGTAAATATGTTTGTAAATATTTCGTTACTGCTTTATGTTTCAGAAAAATACAAAAAGATTTTGATTCTACTTTATTTTCGACAACCGATGTCTGAGAACTAAGTTTCAAAATCTAAGTATGCTGATTGTGTTTTTGAAAATAAAACAAGTTCATTAATTTGAAACTTGAAGTTTTTAAAAAAAATTCAAAAACAATTTGATATATCTCCAAGGTCATTAATTTGGACTTGGATGATTAACTGTGAGGGATTTGGACGTTTTTATTGTTAAAATCTGTTGAATAAAGCCAGGTTACGATTCCTGGAAAAACGAAATTGCTTTCTTTGTAAAATATTTTAGAAAGTTTGAAAGAGCCAGGTTTTCAATCCTGGAAGTTCAAAATGTTGTTACTTATAAATGTTTGAGTGATTGCAGATGTGATTCCAGACTACGATCCCGATAGCTGAGTCTAAGGGGGAGTCTGAAGACGAGCTCAAAGCAAGGGGGAGCTTGTAACCAGAAAGCAAGGTGTCGATCCCTAAAGCACGGAAGCTTGACGAAAGGGGGAGCCTGAAGAATCTGTTAATATGTTAATGTTAGAGCCAGAGACAGATCTTGGTATAACAATTCAAAGATAGAAGCTGATCAATGAAGAAAGATTGATGGATGCTTACACTGTTAGACAATTTGGTAAGAGTGTGAAGACTGATCAAGACTGAAGATGTGTCATGATAAAGACTCGACACTGAAGACTTCGTCAACATCCAAGGGGGAGTCTGTTAGTGCACTATGTCTATTGACTTCGTCTTGTATCGAGTCATGTATAGGATAGGATAAACCAGTGCTCGGGTTGCTAGAAACTGAGTTTAGAGTGTTTAATGGTAATTTCGTTTGAAACAGCCAAGGACCATTTCAAACGAAATTAACTTTGTTAATTCCGCTTGAAAGTGCCCTTGGTCATTTCAAACGGAATCACACTACTATATATAGGTGCACTTGGTTTGTCATTTGTAACTTTCAGATCTGAGTAGCGAAGCTCTGCCGAATTGTCTCCAGGTTGTAAATCAGTGTTAAATCAATAATAGAGACATTATAATTGAATCGAGCGTCCGTTTCATTGATTCCGCCTTTTATTCGGATCCAAAACTCTTCTGAACAACTCATTCAGGTCGCACAACGATCCTACATTTAGGAACTAAATCTTGTAAATTAGCATACCATGATTGCACTCTAGTGCATTCATACGAACTTGGCAACATGATCGATACAAATACTATGAACAAGTTAATACTATTTTGCGATCATGACATTACATACATGATTTATTAATCTAATATGTATAGTACATGATTATAAATACAATTTGCTTCGTATGTTGACTTAACGTACTTAGTACACTAATTTTCAAATACATTTTGCTTAGTGTGTTAACTTAGCATACCTAGCGCATGATTTGAAAACATTTTCTAGATATGCTTACATTATGATGACGATGCATGATTAGTATATGTTGCATTCTACCTGTTTGATTAATATGAAACATATATAAACATTTGTACTAGAATGAAATACCTACTACTAAATTTGTTGTATGTAAGACATGTAGTGCTATCATTACTAGTACGAAACACGATTCGATTTGACAGATGTTATGTTACGACGATGTTTATTTTATTTAGACGATAGTTCGACCTTATTATTTGTTTACCCTCACTTAACAAGAGTAGCTATGTGGACCATGCGACGAAACGAGTAATTATGGGTGCACACTTAATTATGAGATCTGACGCATGAGAATCATAGTAAGCCTTGTTAAGTATGGTGACATAAAATCTAGAGTGATTAAGGTAACGGGAGGAGTATGATGCGATAAGAACATGGTGAAACGCCGATGGTACTTCCTATATATAAGTGTTCTTATTGTGTTATTCTTCAGAACGTTGCTAAGATCACTTGGTGATTTTTTGTTATCTTGGACCATTATGTGATTATGTGCTTAATTGTTATTTGTGGGGTTATTTTCAATGGACGACGACGTGTACATTCATTAACTCAAATCGAGCCGACCGGGAGTATATTATGGTGTTAAAGGTGATAATCTTGATGTCATAGGTATGTTGACCCGTCTCCTATGCATGAGATGCTCATGGTGCATTGGATGTACCTCGTGGGACGTTAGAAACCGTGTACGTGTAGGGCTTGAATGTACACCCCTTTGTTTGCTAGGAATTACACTAAGAGCTTAGTATAACATAGTGCCATACCCAAACAATTTTTGAACACTGGTCGACAATTTTTTTATTCACAAGTTTTAAAGGGTTGAATACCTTGAGATAGTTTAAATATCCCAAATCACATTTTGAATCCCCTAAATTTCCAACACCAAATGATGCTCCGCATCTTTGGGATGAGGCAATTTGCTTATCCTTCAGTTGTTCAAATAAACTCTACGGTCTCCTTCAAATAAATTTCGGGATGAAATTTCCTAAAGTAGGGGAGACTGTAACACTTGTGCTCCGTAAACACAGTACGATGTAGAACAATATCATTTATCAAATAAAAAATGTGTTTTGGTCTCAAAATTTGTTTATTTGCGTTTGACAATTTCACGTTTTGATTCTAGTTCGATTTCAAGCTTTAAATCGCTTTCTTGAAAGTTATACGCAAACTGATGCGTAAACGTAATCAGTTTAATGTGACAAACACTCCGAAACAGTGACATAGGCTTTTCATATTTTAAATAACTTTTATATAACTTAGAAATAAGTTTTGAAGGCTTTGGTGTGTCAAATAAAAGTTTATTCGATCACAGGGACTATTTGTGTCAAACTGCGAAAGTCTACTGATTCGTATAACAACGAACATTCTGGAACAAGATCATAAGCTAAATATACCCTAAATATCCTTTACATATCTTAGAAATAGGCTTTGAGGGTTTCGGTATGCGAAAATGTGCTTATTTGATCAATAGGGACTAAAAGCGTCAAAAGTGCATAAGTTTGCATTTACGCGCATATCTTACGTTCTGAACGTATCCGGACATCCAAAAATTTTTCTAATCGTTAAAATATTTTATTTTAGTGATTGGAATGCAAAAATACCATTCGTCGCGCAATTTGGATTGTTTTTCGAGTCCGTTCGAGTTTCATCGTAATTAACCAAACAACGCGACCATACGACCAAACGAACCGACATCCATGATATTTTCAAACATACTTTAAGTTCCCTAAGCTTTAACATCATTGTAGAGCCTTGAAATAGGGTTAGCGGGGCTTAAAAGCATCAAAAACTGAGTTTTATACTTGCAGGGACTAAAACTGTCATTTCCTGAATCTTCTCTCGCGGGCCGCGTAAGCCAGGGCCTCACTCTACGCGGGGCGTGACAGACTGCCCAGACATAAATATTGAATCTGGTTCAGCATCCTGTTTCCACTAGTTTTAACCACTGATTTGGCATACCATTAGCTTGTTTTTGAGCTCCCCTTGTATTCTAAACTATGGGCCACATGTGTATGGCCAAGATCATGCTTTGATCCTTACAAAAACACATGTAACCATCATAGAAACTCAAGACTTCCTATAAATAGCTTGGGTTTTTTGCCTTTGTTCCTTGCACATTGATCTGATTTACTCTAAGTTGAAGCTCTCACATTGTTGAAGGTTTCATACCTGAGTATTTTAGTTCAATTCTTCCTAGCTTGGACCTTTTGTAAGCTTCTTTCATGCTTGTTTATGCTTTTCAAGCATGAAAGTCAACCAGTGTTTGACTTTCTGCTTTGACCATGAATTGGCCAAGTCAAAGTTTAATCAAACTTTGCAACGTGAGCATAATCACGATGGTTATAGTCCCTTGTGACTATACCTACTGATTACCACGTTGATTAGTCGAAGTGACGAGTCAGAGTTTCGGTCAAAATGCTGATTATGCGCATTTTGCGACGAAATTATTTTTGGGTATCAAAACACTTTGTTTTGGTATCAAACCTGTTTTCTAACTTAGTTAAACATGTTTTAACATGTTTAACTCGTCACTTTTAGTCTAGTGCTTGTATAGGGTCGTAAGTCAAGCGGTCTTGACAACCGCTTAGACTTTCGAACCCGACCCGTTTGGTCGATTGTTAGGATTCGACCAAACATATTTTGTGACCATAGTTGTATAAGGAATAACCTTTCGAGGTTATACCTTATGGTCACTTTGTTTAGTTAGTTGTATGATAAGTAGTTTATTTGCCTTAGGAAAATGACCAAAATGCCCTTTTTGCGCATAAATTCATTTTAAGCATATGTAACACATGTTTTGACATCTAAACTGATTATGCAACATATTTAAATATGTTAGGGCATATAATACTTGTCATAGGACTAGTTAGGTGTCTCGAACGCGCATTCGCGCGAACGACGCGTTAAAGTAGCGTAGACTACCTTAACGGGTCGTAACGGGTCGTAAGCACTTAGGATAGGTTCCGATTTAGAATGTAGGCTTTGTTAAACCATATCACATGAGTTCCAATACTCATTTCGTTTTCGAGACCTCATTCTACCCGATCTTCCGATTTAGGTGTCGATTCACTAACATAGTATTCGATACACTAGGAACCGCTTCAACACTTGAACTCTTGGTCTTATGAGCTTTGTTATATCTTTTGAACAAGAACTATACGCAATCCCAGGCGAGTACATAGTCCCCCTCTTTTACCGTTTTCAAATGTTTTGGGGTGATTCATATGTGTAACCGATTTGTTTTCCAAATGTATGGCATATATGTGTTTACTAAGTGCTTTTATGTGTATTATTCCGATTATGCAAATACGATGTTTATCCAAATCCTTAAATGATCTATCTATCTTCTTAGTTAGATTCTCATAGGATATTTGAAGTACAGTCTTAGATCTTCCTATCTTCATAGTGAGATTTTTAAGAAGTACTTTACGAGACGATGGTTAAGGTTATTGTGTTGATTGTTGGTGATTTAGATAACGAAACTAGAGTAATACAATAAGAACATGGTGGATACGCCGCTGGTACTTCCTATATATAAGTGTGCTTATTGTATTACCCTTCGTGGCGTTATCCCGAATCACCATTAGGACTTAGGATTTTTGTGATTATTCACCAAAGCATAGTTTGATATGCTACTGTTCTACGAAAGTATAGTTTGATATGCTATTATTCACCAAAGCATAGTTTGATATGCTACTGTTCTACCAAAGTATAGTTTGATATGCTATTATTCACCAAAGCATAGTTTGATATGCTACTGTTCTACCAAAGTATAGTTTGAAATGCTATTATTCACCAAAGCATAGTTTGATATGCTACTGTTCTACCAAAGTATAGTTTGATATGCTATTATTCACCAAAGCATAGTTTGATATGCTAGTGTTTTACCAAATTATAGTTGATAAGCTATTGTTTACCAAAGCATAGTTTGATATGCTACCAACCTTGCAATTTACAAACTAAAGTATAATTTGATATACTACCGATGTTTTTCATTCTTAAACCAAAGTATACTAGTTATACACTACCAAATCTATTATTTCAGAAACCCAAGTATATTTTGATATACTATCTGTTTAATATTTTATAACTAAAGTATATTTAAATATATTACTTATCCGATTAATTTCAAAACAGTTATTACTAATCCTTGATTGGATTTCTAATAACAAATTAATGAGTTTTACGATGATTTCAACGAGATTGCAATGTATAATTTCAAATGGCATAAAAATTACTTAGTAATAATCATATCGCCATATACAAACTATTTGCCACAAGTTTTCACAATCAATATTATGTATTGCAATGCTAAACTTTTGCCATTCTCTGGCTTCAAGATTTATTTTCAATCGACAACTCTCGTTGTTGCTAAAGTATTGCAATACCAAATGTTTTGCCATTTATTTGGCTAACAAAACCTATGTATTCGCCTGCATTTTTATGCTGACTATTTTTCACATATGTTTCATGTTTCAATTATTCAAGCATGCAACGCATAGGACTGTATCCGAGTGTGACATCTGTGTATTTTAACCCTTGTGCTGTTCCGAACAACTTTGAACTTAATAAAATATGGTGTTTCAATTTCAATATATGTTTAATTATTTGTGACATTTGTACGTTTTCAATCATTGTTCAATTCCGAACTCTCAAACCTGTTCTGGAAGTGAAATCATAAACCGTTACGTAAACATAATCAGTTTAACGCGACGTACACGCCGGAACTGTGACATAAGCCAAACATACCCTAAATACCCTTTACATAACTTAGAAATAAGTTTTGAAGGATTCGGTATGGCAAAAACATGTTTATTTGAACTAAAGAACTAATTGCGACAAAACTGCGAAACGAACGTTGGTGACCGCCCGGATAATATTTAAACCCTAAAAATATTCTGTTATGATTAAAATTTTATTTTAATCAGGTTCGTGTTGAAAAATAAATTAAAACGCTTAAAAACGTTATTTTTCAAGTTTAAGCGCGTACCGCGTGTTACTGCGCAACACAGTGCATATACTGCAAAACGCAGACAACACAGCCAGTCTCGGCAACTGAAATTTATTTCAGTAATATTTTGGCGAGTTTATTTTTATAGAATAATAAAAATAATTTAGAACGCCATAAACCGGGATTTAAACGCTAGATAAAATACCCGGTATCTAGTTAAATACCTATTTTTATCTATTCTTACCATTTAAAATTTACATTTAACCCCCCCCCCCCTTTGGAATTCACGGTCACATGGGGGTGACCCCACCAAAAATATTGCCATGATCTTTCTTGATATATCTTGGATTCACTTAAATCTTAGAGGATCTTATGTAATCTCCTAAGGATCCTCATATCTCTATATGTATCATTCAAGATCATTTCTCACTCAACACTTCACTCAACCTCCTTCTCTCTCTCTCTCCCAACCGTCCACACCACCACCATCCCATCTTCATCTTCTTCAACCTTGTTCTTGAGAATCCAACTCCATTTCAAGCATATTTCAAGTTGGTGTGAAGATACAAAGGAGTTTCCAAGGAGCTTTCAAGTGATTTCAAGCTCTATATCATCAAAATCTCACCAAAAACTTACTTGAATCTTGAAGGTATAAAGTTTATGTTTAAATCATACTCTTGATTCTTGGTTGTTCTTGATGACTTGAAGTTTCTCTTGAATCTTGGAATTTTTCACAAACTTGAAATCTAAAAAGAAATGGGTCTTGATACAAAATAAAAATGGTGATATATATATATATGTGTTTGTATAACCGTATATATATATATATATATATGTGTGTGTGTATGTGTATGAAATTTGAGCTTGAACTTTGGTAAATACTTGTTTAAGTTGTTGCTTGTTCTTGAATAATAGTTAAAATGCAAGTGTTTGATGATTTGTGCAAGATATGATAAATGTTCAAATACATCAGCAAATAAACATGAATAAGTTGCATATTGGATGCATTTAGATTAATATAAAATGATGATGCTATGATAGTGTGCTTTAGGCACTTGTACATGAGAATACATGTTGATTTAAAGCTCAAGAAATGGTAAAAAATGATTGTATGACAAAAATGTTTTAGAACAGATTATAAACACTAAAAATAACATTATTTGGTATATTATAATGGCATGAAACTTTGACATAGGTTTGTTAGCTTTGTATGTTGTACATATAGCTTAAAAAGTGGTAAAATATGTGAAATTTGCATGATTTATGTGCTTTATGTGATACCTGCACTATCATGAGTATAACCAAGCTCGATGAGGACGTTGTTGCTATTCCACTTCTGGGGATTCCTGTTATCGAGATTTCCTCTGATTCTAGTTTACATTCTGTCTCAGATTCTTTTGCGTCTGTGACTTCCTCCGCCTTACAGGAAGTTGGACTGCGACGTTACACCACTGATTCTGACAATGATACAACTATGTCAGCTGCACCGTTACCTCCACATGACATCGAGCCTGGACTTGAGCCTGATTTTATTCCTGATGATCAGCCTATTGATGCACCCGCTGATCCTGAGCCGATACCTGCACCTGAGCCTTTGCCTGACCATGATCCTATTCCATTTGGCATACCTGATATTGCACCACTCATACCAGATCCGATTCCTGCACCCGCTGACCCTCCTGTTATTGAGCCAGTCACTCCCCCATTTGCACCCGCACCTGTTGATGTTGCTCCTTTTCACCCAGTTGAGTCGGATGTGCACCGTGTCGACCTGCCTATTGTTTTCTTGTAGGATACACCCGCACCCCGTCCAGGGGAAGGCACTTCTAGCCAGCAGCCTAGTCATGACCCACACATATCAGCAGTTTTCCCTCACGTGCCACAGTCTGCACCTTCTGCTCATTTTACTTCTTCACCATTAGACGAGCCACTTAGATGGTTCCCACCTTACACCATGTCGATTTCTGATCCCTACCATCCTTCGCATTTTACTGGTTATACACAGGATGAGTTACTTTTATCATTGCAGCTCCAGTATGAGATCATGAATCGCAGGATTTTAGAGCTTGAGATGACACCGCGACCTTTGCCATGTCCGTGTCAGCCTACTTTTGTTCCCCCTCGTTCATCACCATCCCCATTTTCGCATCCTCCTGCACCTCTTACTCCATTTCCTGAGTTTGGCACTCGCTTTCTTACCATTGAGCAGCAGATCAGTTATCTGTTACGTCATGTATATCAGCTTGAGGAGGAGCTTGCGCATGTGCGCAGCTTGCTTTTTGTTCCTCCACCTCCTCCACCACCACCATCAGCATAGACGGTTTTTGGTTTTATGTAGGTAGCTTGCTTTTGATGAGAGCACCGCTATTGAGCCTAGCTAGTGAAGCCTTTTGGAGACCACCTTTTGACTGTATGACTTATGGTAGATTGATAGACTTTTTGGACAAGGGTAGTGTGACCCTGTGTTCCCTTTTGATATGATATTTGTGTCACACCCCGACCACGTAAAACAACAAATCATGGCGGAAACATCGGGGAGTGTCGTAACAGAATCATTGTTTCACAACCATGGATTAAATAATTTCGTTTTATTAAATTATTGAACTCATTGTTTTATTACAAATCAGATAAATACAAATATTATCTTTCAAGTTTTAAAGTCACTAAGGCACGAGTCCATCCTATGTATAGCATGCATCAACAATCATCACATAACAGCACCTGAAACATGTGTAAAAATAGGTACGTCAGCATAAAAATGCGTGTGAGATACATAGGTTTTATTGTAATAGGATTCATGACTTATAAGTTTTAAAAAAATATATTTAATCAAAAATAGTCATGAACCTTAAAATATTTTCTTTTATAAATCATACTAAAATTTATAAGAAATCAGGTGATATAACAGAATAATACATAAATAAATAATTAAGTAAAATGAGTTTATATAAAATATGTTGTTTGTAAAACAACATTTTGATAAAAAGGTTTGTAATATATATATAAAAATATACTTTGGTTTTAAGAAAGTCGAATAAGTAATATATTAAAGTATATTTCAGTTCCAAAATCGTTAAACAAATAGTATATTAAATATACTTTAGTCGTCAAAATAATAATTTTCAGTACTATATCAAAAGTATACTTTGATTTTATTAATAACATATTAAACTATGCTTTGGTCCTATAAATAACATATTAAACTATGTTTTGGTTTTATAAATAACATATTAAACTATGTTTTGGTTTTATAAATAACATATTAAACTATGTTTTGGTTTTATAAATAACATATCAAACTATGTTTTAATAATTAACAAAATATATGTTGGTTTTGTACAATATCACACATGAGAGCATATCAAACTATACTTTTGGGAGTATAACAAAATATACAATAAAAATGTGATTTAAGAATTCAACCAAACCTAGTGCATCAAAATACACCTAGGAGACTATAGAAATACCACGAAGGCAATGTGACAACTGGCACCAAACCGGTAATTTCCGTACACTTTGATTATTATTTAATGACTGCAATTATGTGCTTAAATGTCAGCATTGACTGATTACATGATAGACAAGTGAATTCATGCATGTGGTATACTATAAAATATTGCTTCATGCATAAACGAGAGCGTTGCGTCAGAAATACTAGTAAACTCACCGGTAAGACACACTGTGTCAACAAAACTGCAGAAAGCAGTCAGACATTAAAATTGGAGCCTAGGTGTAGGTCCGGCAACAAGAATACATTAAAACCCAAGAATACATACAAGGGTTTACATATATACCATCCGGAAGCTAAAATAAGCACTAAAAAGCACCCGAAATGCACTTTAAGTGCAGAATTTTATATAATTCAGCTCTAAACAGCTTTTAACAACATAAATATCATGCAGAAATTACGATTTATTATCCAGAATACTTCCCTAAGTGTCGGGAATCGAAAGTATAGCAGAAGGGTACTTAAAAGACACTAAAAAGTGTAATTTAGCACTTTAACGAACCATTTTATAACCGAACAACCGGACATTACCCGGAACACCAAAATAATGCTAGAAGCATTGTTTTTATTTTATCTGAGCCAGTTAGGGTCCCCGAACACCCTAACACCCGTTATAATACACTACACACTAATAACTAATTTTAATCTCTAACTAAACTCACTAATCACTTAACTATATAGTTGGAAACAAACCATAAACCCCCCCCCCCCCCCAATGATCCGATCGGTTCCCTTAGGGAACACACACCCACCACAAATTTTGATTATTTTATTAAGTTGCCTAATATCTAGGTAACATATTATTTGTTGGACAAGAGCACTAAATGGTCTATAAAAATACTTGAAGGATAAGGCCATTCACTTCACAACACTTAACAAAAAAATTGCACTCTCTCTCCCTCTCCTCTTACCTTCGGCCGAGAGCTCACACACACCCACCATCACTTTTGAATTTCGATCTTGTAATGTCACATACATACAAGTGTGCTAGAGTTCATACAAGGAGGCTCGGTGCTTTCGGAATCTCAAGGACCTCACTACGTTGCTTTTATCCACCTTGTTTTTGCTTTGATTCTTCCCTAGCCTTGAGCTAGTAGTAAGTGCTTCTAAACACTTCCTTGTTCATGATTAAAGTGGTTAATAAGAAGTTTAACGGTCAAAACTCGAGAACACTTAAGATCAAAGCATAAAGTCTTGTAAGAATGATAAACTTGTTGGTTAAAGGGTAAATAATGGTGTAAACCTTGTGAATCTTGTTTAGTTATGGTTATTTTATGTTGTTGGTTGCTAGTAGTGGAACGGATCGTCATCTAACCACGCTAGATCATGTTCATGGAACATGAACTAGCAATATGTTAAGCTTGAAAGATACAAGATGACGAACCCTTCCATACATAACCATGAACTTGTGTAAAAATAGTTTTTCTTGCTAAATGGAGTTCTAAACTAGTAGATCTAAAGATCTACAAGTGGTATTTTCGAAGAACCAAGCGTAAGATGCAAATCATGTTTAAAAGCCGGATCTTTCGTGAACAAACAAGTGTGTAAACACTTGTGTAACAAGAGGATTTAACAAAGAAATATTTTTGTGAACCTTGACTAGAAGTTGTGAAACTTCATATTCTTTAAAAATAAAGTTTTAAGGAACTAATCGTATTTTTAAAGATAACAAGACTTACTAAATGTGCTAGTAAGTTACTACACATTTTTGTAAATTCTCAAGTTCATGAAATAGAGAAATTGGTATATATTGTTGTTGATTGTTGTTAAAAAAAATTGGTTGTTGATTTTAAAAGAAAATAAACACATGTTCTGAAAACATGGGAAACCTCCATTTTTAGGGGAAACTCTGTCAAAATTTTTATAAATTTTGACACTTAGAAAAATATAAGTTTTTGAGAAACTTATCCCCTAAAAATGTATCAAAAAAAAATATTACCAAGGTTTCCCTAATTTTTGGTGATAAGAAATGGGGATTTCTTCAAGGATAAAAATGAATATTAAGTATGTATATGTTTTGAGAAAAATATATATATTATTTGATCACCAACTTTTGTGCTAAGTGTATATAGTATGTGTTATACGTGCTAGTGTATTAAGACTTAAAAATACACTAAATACTCATGAGAAGTATAAACAGAAAAAATACACATACAACATACAAGATACATAATTCGGGTGCAAAGTGCAAAAACACAAGATACTTATATTAATTTTTGAGAAAATAATATAAGTGAGATACTTAGTTAAAAATATAAAATATTTTTAACACAACAATACAAATACAAAAGAAAGTGACTGTGCTTGTGCGACGCAAGTCTAGTGACTAACGTTTAATAAAACACGTTTAGGTCACAACACACTATAAGCAAATCCGGTGAAGTTACGACGCAAGGAACGCAAAGTTGTAAGTTCATGCTCCCCATTTTCTTTAACTGTTTTTGGTTTACAATTCGGGGGTGAAATACATGTTACAAATACTTCAGTATTTACAAAATGGTATGATATGTACTAAAACGAGAAGTACTCTTGGTGAAAACTAGTGCCAAGAATTGATGCGAGAAATCGTGTCACGAATAGGGTACCATAAGCACCATTAATCGTGTACATACTTAGACCGCAGAACAAAAGGTTAGATCTAATGGGTTTCAGGGCAGCCCCACTCTTGGTGACAACTAGAACCAAGTAGTGTTTTTGTGTCTCAGTCGTGAATCGACTACAGAAAAGTGCCTATGGTTTGGTGACTTCCTATGCCGTGTCACATGTTAATGGCTTTGCAACCCATTAACACTTGATACATATAGAAATACTTGATTTATACTTGAATACGTGATTTAAACAAAATACATACCATGTTTTTCATACAAAGTCTTCAAGCGCTAAATACAAAAACTGCATTTGTCACACCCCCAAAATCCACCTGCGGAGTATTACCGCTTGGAGGCGTGACTGACCAGGATCCAGCCACCAATCATATTGAACAAGCATATAAGTAGTTATAAAATCGAACCAAATACAATTGGTGTCCATACAAAACATAGTTTAAGTTGCATGCGGAAGCATAATGTTTAAAACCAAAACATGAGTTTAAATGTTCAAAGTTTAACATGGCACACAGCTGTCCATGTCCCACAACGACCCTCTTCCATGCAAGCTCCAGCTAAGTACCTAAAGACCTGCAAAGCATGTAGTAACGAGTCAACAACAAGTTGAGTGAGTTCACGGTTGGGTGTTCCTTTTAAGTTGTTTCGAAAACAGTTTCCTTTATCTGGCATCCTGCCGTGGGGGTTACCCCATAGTTAAAAACGTGACTTGTTTATTCCCGGTTACTCTGGCAATCCAGCCGTGGGGGCTACCCCGTGTTAGTTATCTGGCATTTCGACCGTGGGGGCTACCCCATGTATACACTAGACTCGCTACCATATCGACTGACGACTGTAGTCATGTTTATGTGCCCTGAAACTGTCAATGTCTATCATCATTGACGTGCCCCAGATCCATTAGTTCACGCCCGTCCTCTGCGGCACGGTGTGAGGTTTGTCAGACCTAAATAGCGCTATCTAACTAATGACCCGCTCGCCATTGGCCCGGCGATTAAGTCGATATAAAAATGAGGGACTTCATGATAGAGTTTTGGTCTAGTACGAGTTATCTGTCCGTGAGGACGAGGAATTACATTCCTGAACCAATGCTGGTCCTACCCAAGGAAGACGAGGAACCCTTGTTCCTTAACCCCAATTCCCGACCCCCTGGGAATCCCATGCTTTGTAGAGGGTGTGAACTCACCTTGGTTTGCTCGGAAGATACACAGAATAGTCAATCAAGTTGTAAGTGGTCAACTACGTCCTAACATAGATACCATTCACGTCAGGTTCACATCCAAGTAGTGCACGTATGTTCTACATGTATTCTAACAAGTTGCCTACAGGTATTGTTCATGGCATACATGTATAAACATGGCGGTTCACAACAATACCTATGAGTTGAACAGTATCACGTATATAAGTAAACAAAGCCCAAAAGTCCGGCCCAATCCCCTAAGCCCGTAATAGGGTGCAAGTCCAACAGCGTGCACATGTACATGGTCTCGAGTCGAGACTGTGCGGTCTCTAGTCGAGACTGTGCGGTCTCGAGTTATAGCCTAGTAGTTCTCGAGTCTCAACTGAGGTGGTCTCGGGTCATGCATGTATTGGTCTCGAGTCGCAACCGGACTCGCAAGCATGGTCTCGAGTCATGACGTTTGTGTGCCCATGAAGTATGGTCTCGAGTCGAGACTAGAGGTTCTCGACTCGCAACATGAGTTGCAAACTGCGGTCTCGAGTTATTATGTTCATGGTCTCGAGTCGAAACCAGGTGTCTCGACTCCCAGCACCTGCTGATCTGCATAGTGTACTAACCAATGGAAATCCGATTTCATGCAACAGTTTGTACTATCCACATAAACATGTTTTCTTGTCTAATTACTAACCAAAATGGATCAAACAATCAGATTTCAAATATTCATAACACATTCATATCATATTCATGTTGTTCTTCATATATTCAAGTCATGTTCATGTTGATCATTCAAACTTGTTCATCATATTTTAAGGTTTTTAGCATTAATCATAATCATAACATGAACAACCATCAAAACACTTGAACATACTCTTCTAATGGTTTCAAATCATCACATAACACCTCAAACTCGACTCTACACTAATCCGATTAACATGATACTATCTAATACACATATGCAAGCCGGTTTCATGAACATCCACATTTAATGGTTTGAATTACATTTAGACACAAGATATCATGAGCTCATTATGCAACATATCCGAAATCAAAACATGTTGGCCGAATAACAACATCATCATACGAAATAAGCACCTAGCATGCATCACTAACCTATATCATTACACATCAACACCTTTAATCATGTATAAACATGTATTTGCAAAGAGATCACTAACCGGTTCAAGTGTGGGTTCAAAGGTGCGAAGTAGTAATGGATGAAGCTTCCAAATGTGTGTGTGTGAGCCGATCCGAGAGCCCCTAATGTTGCCGGTTTGAATCCGAGAATGAGGGAGGAGGGTTTGTGTTTCTAGGGTTTTAGTGATGAAGGGAGAGTGTGTGTGGAAATGTTGCAAATGATGCAAAGAGGCAAGGTTGGTCACTCTTGTGGGTTTTATACTCGGACCGAGTTGGTGCACCCTAGTGGGTCTCGGGTGGATTAGATAGGGTGCGGCCCAACCGGCCCAACTATTACACTATTCACTCGAGACCGCATGGTCTCGAGTCGGGTTCTTGTGTCTCGGGTCGCATACATTCAAGCATACATATGAACATAACACATAATCACATAATTTCACTTAGGTCATTCATTGAACTAACAAGTTAACTAATCACACACGTTCAGCAAGTTACACCAAGATACAGCTAAAGGTTCTAAATTTCGAGTTGTCACAGCATGAATTCACACCAACATTATGTTGACGTTTTTCCAAAACTCACATGTATTTCAGGTAACTAGAAGTGGATGTGCGCGCGGCCTTACTCATGCTTGTGGATGTCGCTTATGTTTATATTTAAATAAAGTTGTAAACTTTTTAAGACAATGTTTATGCTATCTCGCGATGTAAACGCTAACTTATGTTTTCAAATTATGGTATTTGAAGTTATTTTATGAGCATGTAGTTTGTTTACCTTTCGTATGCAATGAGAACCTTTCATGATCACACCTCGTGCTTCCGCCGCAGAAAGGGGTGTGACAGGAAATCCCTATTTGGATAAAATATCGGTTTCTGACATTCCATGACAACAGGAATGGGGTGTCAAATCCTATAGCGCTATATCATACTACCAACCGGTCTGGTGAACATAAAATAAGTACTATCCAACAATTAATTTTATAATTTTTGAAAAATTAGAGTTTTAACCATAAATAATCATTCAGTTTGTCAAAAGATAAGTACTAATATGTATAATCAATTATACTTTTGAAATCAAGAACATAACAATTAGGTACACATATTTCACCCCCAAAACATTGAAAACAGTAAAAGAGGGGACTATGTACTCACTTGAGAGTACTTAGAAGTCTTGAACAACTACCAAGCCAGCTAGAGGGATCACGGAATCAAACGGCACCTAATATAGGTAACTAAGTAAATAAACCGGACCTAAATCGGAAGATCGGATAGAATGAGGTTTCGTAAACCAAATGAGTGTGGGAACTCATATGATATGGTTTAACAAATCCTACATACTAAAACGAAACCTAACCTAAGTGCTTACGACCCATTTCGACCCGTTTAGGTAGCTTACGCTACTTTAACGCGTCGTTCGCGTAAAACGCGTTCAGAACGCCTAACTAGTCCTATGACAAGTATTATATGCCTAAACATGTTTAATTATGTTGCATAATCAGTTAAATGACAAAAGTTTGGGTTACATATGCTTAAATATCAATTATGCATAAAAAGGGCAATTTGGTCATTTTCCTAAGGCATATAAACTACCTATCATACAACTAACTAAATGAAGTGACCATAAGGTATAACCTCGGAAGGTTATTCCCTATGCAACTATGGTCACCTAATGTGCTTGGTCGGATCCTAATGATCGACCAAACGGGTCGGGTTCGAAAGTCTAAGCGGCGGTTTAGACCGCTTATCTTACGACCCTATATAAGCACTAATCTAAAAGTGACGAGTTTAACGAGGTTAGAAAACAGGTTTGATATCAAAACAAACGGTTTTGATACCCAAGAATAGTTTGGTTACAAAATACGCATGAATACGCATTTTGACCGAAACTACGACTCGTCACTACACCTAATCAACGTGGTAATCAGTAGGTATAGTCACTTGGGACTATAACCATCGTGATTACGCTCACGTTGCGAAGTTCAAACGAACTTCGTGTTGACCATAAACTGGTCAATGCAGAAAGTCAAACACTGTTTGACTTTCCCGCTTAAAAAAAACGCATAAAAGAACGAAATAAGCTTACAAAGGGTCCAAGCTAGGAAGATATGATCTATAAATTCTCAGGTATGAAGCATTTGAGCTTCAACTTAGAGAAAATTAGATCATGTGTGAGGAAAGAATGAAAATGAGGTGGGTATATATAGGATTCGGTCCACCGTTAAGATCGTTTATCAAGAACCGTGCTTTAATCATGGCCTTACATTTGGGCCCAAGGTTTTAGAGTACCATGGGAACATGCAAAACCATCAAATACCAGCCCATAGGGTGCAAAACCATGGGTTAAAACCATCAAAATCTCAAAAATGGACCAAGTTCAATGTATCTGCCAGAAATTTCAAAAATGGTCCCTGCCCCGTTAACCCCATTTCAAGGCTCTAAAATAAAGTTAAAGTATAGGGAACTTAAAATATGCTCAAAAACATCTCGGATGTCGGTTCGTTTGGTCGTACGGTTGCGTTGTTCGGTTAATTACGACGAAAATCGTAACGAACGCAAAAACGATCCAAATTACGCGACGAATGGAATTTTATCATGCCAATCACTAAAATAAAATATTTTAATGATTACATAAATTTTTGGATGTCCGGGTATATTCAGAACGTAAGATATGCGCGAAAATGCAAACTTATGTACTTTTGACGCTTTTAGTCTCTATTGATCAGATAAGTTTATTTTAGCATACCGAACCCCTCAAAGCCTATTTCTAAGCTATGTAAAGGATATTTAGGGTATGTTTAACTTATGATCAAGTTCCAGAATGTTTGTTGGATTAAACTGATTATATTTACGCATCAGATCGCGTATAATCTTCCAGAAGCGATTTAAAGCTCGAAATCGAACAAGAATTGATATGTGCAAACGATACACATATTTATACAAATTCCAAGTATGAAATACAATATTTCATTGGTTTGGTATTCGTATGATGGTTGAAGTGACACAGGTGTCACAATTTGTATAAAACATGTAACTGTATTTGTGGTCGATGATTAATGAAAGCTCAATCGTAATGTTCTTATTAAATACATGGTTAATTTACTTGTTTATGCTATGATTGGATGCTTACTTGTTATAATAAATGCTATTATATACATACTACTTATTATATACATAAGACCTGACCTATACAATCTTCTTTTAGAAGATGCCTCCTCGAAGGAACAAACAGTTGCCCACAACAGAGGCAGAACTGCAAGAACGGATTTCACAAGCAATTGCACAACATGAGGCCTTATGCTCCGAGCACAGCGGAGGTACCTCAGGAAATAACCCACCTCACGGTAATGTTTAAGTCATTTAAGACACATTACGATACGTTTGGACATTTCATGTGCGTTTGCAAATGCTTTCTGTGAATGATGTTGCTTATACAGGTTGTACTTACAAGCAGTTCCTTGACTGCAAACCACTGAATTTTGACGGCACTGGAGGTGCTGTAGCTTTCGTTAGATGGGCTGAGAAAGCAGATTCTGTGCTGCGTATGAGCAAGTGTGCGCCAGAGCACCAGGTCACTTACATTTCTGGACTATTCCTAGACGGAGCTCTATCATGGTGGAACCTTCAGGTTCAGACCCTAGGTGAGGAAGCAGCGTATGGTATGACTTGGGATGAGATGAAAGAACTTATGCGCAAGAAGTACTGCTCGAGAGCTGAGATTCGGAAGTTGGAAACCGAGTTTTGGAATCTTAAGATGGATGGTCCCAAGATAGCTGAGTACGTACAGAGATTCCATGATTTGTCTCGCGTTGTCCCCTACATGGTAGAGCCGGAGTTCAAGCGAATTGAACGCTTCATCTGGGGATTGGCACCCCAAATTATGAGCATGGTGACTACTTCGAAGCCTCCGACGATCACTGAAGCCATTGATTTGAGCGTGGCATTGACTGAAGAAGCGATTAGATTGAACAAGTTTTCAATCTCTGAGGGAAGGAAGAAGGAGACTCATGTCGAGTCGTCAGGAGAGAATAAGAGGAAGTTCTCGAACTTTAAGAAAGGTACCCAAGGAAACAACGGTGGTAACAAGAAAAAGATGCGAACCCACCAGCCGAGGTTAGGACTGGTGCTGCAAGTTCGGAGAATAAGGGGAAAGGATACATGGGCACCTTGCCCAAATGTGATGTATGCCTGTTCCATCATGCTGGCCAGTGTAGGTTCAGGAAGTGTGAATCTTGTGGAAAGAATGGTCATTTAAAAGAAACATGCTGGGCTGGTACTGGTCGTGGGAATGGTGGCCAGAGAGCAAATGGAAATGGCAATAGAAACTGTGGTGGAAATGGTATTGGGAATAGGAATAACCAGGGTGGTAATGGAAATCGTGGTGGTTCTGGAAACCAAGCTGGTAGCGGAAACCGTGGAGCAAACAACAATCAGGGCGGTTCTGGAAATAGACAAGGTTGCTTTAGCTGTGGTGATGTTGGGCATTTCAAGCGGGATTGCCTGAAGAATAATCAAGCCCAAGGAAGAGTTTTCAACATTGGAGCTAGGGAAGCTCGTCAAGATCCGAACGTAGTCACTGGTACGTTCCCTATCAACCAACACTTTTCATCTGTGCTATTTGATACTGGTGCTGACTATAGCTTCGTATCCCTAGAATTTAAGGATATACTTGGGTTAGTTGCCAGTAAGTTAGATATTCCGTACTCGATAGAGCTAGCTAATGGGAAGCTAGCAGAGGCAAACAAAGTAATTAGAGGCTGTGTAATAGAGCTCGGAGAGCATGAGTTTACGCTCGATCTTCTACCAGTTGAGTTGGGAAGTTTTGACGTGGTAGTCGGAATGGATTGGTTATCAAGTAACCGAGCTGAGATCGTATGTCACGAGAAGATCATTCGAATCCCGATGGTGAACGGAGAGACGATTGTAGTTCATGGAGAAAAGCATGATACGCCTCTAAGGATTATCAGCTGTTTGAAGGCACGAAAGTTTTTGCAGAAGGGATGTGTTGCCTTTTTGGCGCACGTAGTTGATAAAGCCGAAGAGCCAAAGCTGGAAGATATCCATGTGGTAAGGGAATATCCTGAGGTCTTCCCCGAAGACTTGCCAGGATTAGCGCCGCAACGACAAGTCGAGTTCCTCATTGACTTGGTTCCAGGCACCGCGCCTGTAGCCAAGGCACCCTATCGACTTGCGCCTTCCGAGATGCAAGAGCTATCAACGCAACTTCAAGAGCTTTTGGACAAGGGATTTATCCGACCAAACTTCTTGCCTTGGGGAGCTCTAGTACTGTTTTTCAAGAAGAAGGACGGTAGATTCCGTATGTGCATTGACTACCGAGAGCTAAACAAGTTGACCATCAAGAATCGGTACCCCTTGCCGAGGATTGATGATCTCTTTGATCAACTTCAAGGTTCGAGTTCTTACTCCAAGATCGATCTTCGATCAGTTTATCACCAGCTAAGGATTCAAGAGGAGAGTATTCCGAAGACTGCCTTCAGAACTCGTTATGGACATTACGAGTTTCTAGTGATGTCGTTTGGTCTGACAAACGCGCCGGCAATGTTTATGGATTTGATGAACCGAGTTTGCAAGTCATATCTTGATAAATTCATGATTGTGTTTATCGACGATATTTTAATCTATTCAAGAACGAAGGAAGAGCACGAGCAACACCTTAGAGCCATTTTAGAGCTGCTCAAGAAGGAGAAACTGTACGCAAAGTTCTCGAAGTGCGAGTTCTGGTTGCGTGAAGTACAATTCCTTGGTCATGTAGTGAATGAAGATGGAATCCATGTGGATCCCACCAAGATCGAGGCGATTAAGAGTTGGGAGACCCCAAAGATGCCAACCGAGATCTGACAGTTTTTAGGTCTAGCCGGATACTATCGCCGATTCATCGAGGATTTTTCTAAAATCGCTCAACCGTTGACCTCCCTTACTCAAAAGGACAAGAAGTATGAATGGGGAGATAAACAAGAAGAAGCTTTTCAGCTACTGAAGAACAAGCTTTGCAATGCCCCTATTTTATCCCTACCCGAAGGCACCGACGACTTCGTGGTATACAGTGACGCCTCGCGTCAGGGATTAGGCTGTGTGCTGATGCGGCGATAGAAGGTTATCGCTTATGCTTCGCAACAATTGAAGGTTCATGAGAAGAACTACACCACGCATGATTTGGAGTTAGGCTCAGTGGTGTTTGCTTTGAAGATTTGGCTGCATTATCTTTATGGTACCCGATGCACGATCTTTACAGATCACAAGAGCCTACAGCACATATTCGATCAAAAAGAGCTTAATATGAGACAGCGACGATGGGTAGAGCTGTTAAATGATTATGATTGCGAAATCAAATATCATCCAGGAAAGGCGAATGTGGTGGTAGACGCCTTGAGTCGAAAAGAGAGAATTAAGCCCATAAGGGTTAGGGCTTTGGAGATGATCATTCAAACAGACCTCTCGTTGTGCATTCGTGCTGCGCAGAGAGAAGCTCTAAAGAAGGAAAACTTGAAGAATGAATATCTCCGTGGGATGGAGAACCAGTTGGTACCCAATGAGGAAGGAACCTTGTGTTTTATGGGACGAATTTGGGTTTCCCTCTTTGGTGGTCTTAGAGATGTGATCTGTGATGAAGCTCATAAATCGAGGTACTCTATCCACCCAGGATCGGATAAGATGTTCCAAGATTTGAAAGATTTCTACTGGTGGCCGAGATTGAAAGGTGATGTTGCAACTTACTTTGGAAAATGCTTAACTTGTGCCAAAGTGAAGGCCGAGTATCAGAAGCCTTCAGGTTTCCTACAGCAACCCGAGATACCCATGTGGAAGTGGGAGTAGATCTTGATGGACTTCATAACAAAGTTGCCCAAGACACCCAGAGGTCATGATACGATTTGGGTAATCGTAGACCGTCTGACAAAGTCTGCGCACTTTTTGTCAATCAGAGAGAAGGATAACACAGGTAAGCTAGCTGAGCTATACCTAAGAGAGATAGTTGCACGTCATGGAGTGCCTATCTCGATTATATCTGATAGAGATGGAAGATTTGTGTCAAGGATTTGGCAATCTTTCCAAGAAGCGTTTAGTTCACAATGGAATTTGAGCACCGCATTTCATCCACAAACGGACGGCCAAAGTGAGAGAACGATTCAGACACTTGAAGATATGTTATGAGCTTGCGTAATGGACTTGGGTGGCAGTTGGGACACTCACCTACCTTTGGTCGAGTTCTCCTATAACAACAGCTACCATACAAGCATTCAAGCTTCACCGTTTGAAGCTCTCTATGGACGGAAGTGTCGATCGCCGTTATGTTGGGCAGATGCAGGCGATAGATAGCTAGTTGGTCCCGAATTGGTCCAGGAGACAACAGTGGTTATTCCTGCTGACGAAGTTCACATTGACGACACACTCCACTTTACCGAAGAACCTGTTGAGGTTACTGATTGGAAAGTTAACAAAACCCGGAGGAGTAGTGTTAAGCTTGTTAAGGTTAGATGGAATGCACGTCACGGCCCAGAGTTTACTTGGGAGCATGAGGACCATATGAAAGCTAAATATCCGCATTTATTCCCTAACACCCCTGCAGTGTAACACCCCGTGTTTCGAAAGTCAAAGTCAAAATTGAAGTCAAAGGAAGACGAGATTGCTAATTTCGATCTATCACTCCTTGCTCAACTCCTGTTTTGACTTCTTTGACTCATAGATAGTCAATTTATGTTATCGCGTTAGTTGTATTATGTGGAGTACTTGTTAATAATCGAGGTTTAATCGCATGTTTAATCGATTTATCGCTTATCACTATCGCATTCGCAACTCGAAATATGTGTGCTGGATATTGTTTTTACGTGTGTGTGCTATTTATGTGTTGTTTATGCATGTTACGTTTATATTGAGGTGTTAATCGAAATCGCAATCTATCGCATCGCAAATCGAATCGAAAACGCTAAACACAAGTTAATTAGGATGATTGTATGTTGGATATAGTAGTTGGGATTAAAAGTAATTTGATGGGTAATACTATCGCATCGCTCGCTCCAATCGCATCGCAAAGCTCTACACTCGAAACGAAACAGCAAAACTCATCGCGCCAATCACTCCAATCGAGTGGCCAGCCGATCGAGCTGCCACCCGATCGGGCTGCCACCCGATCGAGTTGCCACTCGATCGAGCTGCCACCCGAACGGGCTGCCACTCGATAGACCAGCCACCTTTCCCCCATTCCATTTTAGGAAACCCTATAAATACCCCCATTTGTCACCTCTTTGATGGTGACAGCTCCTTTGTTCGACCAACTCGCTTCAGCCTGCATTTCTTTCGATTTCTCCCGATTCTTGTAAGTTTTCAACCTAAATCTTGTACTTCCTTAATCTACACGCACTCTACACCTTTCTATCTTTTGAATCTTAAATTTTAACCGTGAAATCACTAGATTTGAGGTGTTCTAGGATGATGTCATCATGGGGTTCTTATGAACTTCATGTTTTGGATTCAATCCACCAAGAACAACTTAGATCTGAACGATTTCCACATGAATAAACAAAGATCTTTCATAGATCTTAACATATTCATGGTGAAAAGGATTGGAAGATGGTTTTCTAAACTTTCTTTCAACTCTTTTACACTCAATGCACTCAAACCCGATGGAATCAGAGCTAGTTCTGATATTCTACCCATTCTTGGTGAAGTATCGGTTCCAGATCCGAATTCTATCCAAGAGGCATTGACTTCAGGTTTGAACATGAACTACCGACTCGAACCGACTTGAACCGTGAACCGGTCGGATTAGGGTGATTCCTGTTCGATCGGGTCACTTGGGGCCGGGTTGAGGGTTCTGTTGTTCAATCATGTTATCAAAATATCTCGTTCAACGCCACAAAACTTCAAACGAGTCAAGTGTCAAGATGAAAGGATAGTCGGGACGGATTGCCGTCCGATCGGATTGCCACCCGATCAGATTGCCACCCGATCGACCGGCCATCCGATCGGGTTACGCTTAGTCCCCACACTTAAACTATTTTCAAACTATTCAAGATCTGAACGTTGAAACGGATTACCACCCGATCGAGTGACCATTCAATCGTGTGACGTTTGGGACTTGGCCAACTTTCAGCAGGTTCAATACAAATGGATTGCCACCCGATCGAATAGCCATCCGATCGAGTGACCGTCCTGCTGTGAACTTGTTCTCAAACTGAGAAGTCTCGCCAATCGGATTACTGTCCGATCGAACGGCCGTTCGATCGACCGACCTGAAAGGTAGAGATACTTCTTTATTTTTAAAATGCTACAACGAAAACTTTAAAGTGCAAACCATCATACATAAACACATCCATCCCAAACGAGATGACAATCCAATCGAGTGGCCACCCGATCGGGTGACCGCCCGAACGAATTGTCATCCGATCGATCGGCCACCCGATCGGATTGCCACCCGATCGGATTGCCGTCCGATCCATTAACACATCACACCATTTTACGCGCCGCTTATCTTCTGTGCTATCATTAACTGTCCAGGCTAATATCCGCTTTAGTGCTCCCTTCAATCCATCATCGCTGTGAGTATACTCGATCCCTTTTTGCTTTATGCACTTTTGGGTGTTACATACGTTACTTATTCTAAATCACAACGAACACACTACGCAATACTTTTAATGCTAACCGCTACTGCATGTATACGTGACTTAATGATTGCTTGTTTGTTATCTTTACACATGGATTGCTGTCTACCTGCCTTAGCAACGATAGTACTATAGTTTGGACTCAGCACCTGTTTACTCAGGGGTTGTTAAGGACAATTAATTACATGGATCACAGTGGTGAGTGTGTATTACGAACTGCCTTGTGCAGTCAACCCGTAGTCATTGGTATTGATAGGATCATGTCGATAACTTACGTGCTTCATTTCACACTGTGTACGTGCTGGTTATGCGTAAACGATTTCGAACCCTATTATATCTATCAAACTTGTATGCTCACCTTTACACTATGTGTATTGACTTTTACTTTAAAGTATGTGACAGGTGCTTAAGATGTTTAGATGCTTGGCTTGCTATGAAATTGAGGCTAGGAAAGGTCTAGAAACAAATAAACGAAATGTCTGTATTTGAAATCTGAGTTGTTGGAACAGAACAATTTGACTAGATTTTATCTGTAATAATTATGTTACTTTTTATGTCATGGTATGGGACGTGATGCTTTAATTAATTGGTAATAATAGTTATTATGGAAACTTCTAGACAATCTGTTTCGCTCAGTGCCACGCCCCGATGTTTCCGCCATCGGTTGGGGTGTGACAGATTGGTATCAGAGCCATAACTATAGGGAATTAGGCAAGACTAGACCTAGTCCGGGTTGATGTCTTAGAAACGACCTAGTCTATAGTCTAAGTACCAACAGACCGACTCGTGCATATCCAGTAGGGTTTTGTACGAGCTTACTTGCTATTCGTGCTATTTCTCGTTATTTCTCGCTGAACATTGCACACTTGCGCGAACATCGCATACTACCGTTCCGTGCAAGATCAGCTTTTCCTAAGGCTGATTACTCACCCCAACGGATGATCTGGTTAAGATTAGGTGTGAAAACCGCAAACTCTCGACCAGATTACTCGTTTGAATTGCTATTTTTTACTATGAAGCAAGATAATTTGCGTTGAATTAGGAGTGAAATCCATACTTCGACGCAAATCTTCTTACCAATCTCGTGATTCTATCACACCAGCAGGAACGTAGTCACTAAGTTAGGGGTGGAACCCGAACCTTGATGACTCGTTCTACTCTCTAATGTGGTTTTACAAAACTCTCACCAAAGTCTCGACGGACTCCAATGACTTGAAGTCACACTAAACCAGAAGGATGCGTGACATTCGCCCAAATTCGAGGCGAGAGCACAGTCACAAAGGCCAAAGTGTGCACTTACGAGTCCTTGTGAATAGTCGAATCACTTTGGGTAGTCAATGTCTATCTAGCCAAGACAATCTATTCTCGATTTCTATGTGTTTCGATTCTGAGCCCGCAACTGCTGACTCTGATATTTGTCGATTTTAGGTGGAATTTATGTGTTTTATGTGATTATACGTTTTAAATTTTTGGTGATTTATTCGTTTTCGCTATCGCTTCGATCAACAAGCACAACGCACTACATGATCGCCCACGAATCGTTGGTCATTGTTCGCAATCGTTGTTCGATGCTCGCAATCGCTAAGATTAATCGCTATACGCGCTGTAAAGGATAGGGAATACGTGCAACATATAGTTAGGTTTCTGTATTCTGACTGTCTCTTGTGTTTATGTGTTTATGTGTTTCCGTGCTTTACGTGCTTATATGCCTCTGTGCTTATGTACTTTTGTGCTTATGTGAATCTATGATTACGTGTCTATGTGTATAAGTGTTTCGTGAACGTGTTCCTGAGTTTTAGCAGTACTAGGCGTGTGAGGTGAGATTCGATTATATTGTGTTTGAGTCCTGTGACGATGTCTGTTGCAGACAATGTCGTTATCTGGTTCTCGCGCTACCCAATCCGCTCGCCGAAAGCAGGCCGACAAACGCCTCGCCGCTATGATCACTAAGCAAATGGCGAAGGTTGTTCCACAGATCGTCTGTGAACTGTACGAGAATGTGAGCAAATCGTCTGAAGAATCCAGGACCGAGACTCCTAAGGCTGCTTTCAGCTTCAAACAGTTTAAAGCTTGCGGACCGAAAGAATTTACTGCCGAAGATGGTCCTACGGCCTTATTTCAATGGTTTGATTCGATCGAGGTCACCCTACGTCAGAGTGGCTGTCCTGACGATCTCCGCACTCTGAATGCTACCGGCGTCTTCCAGTCCCGCGCTTTAGACTGGTGGACGGCCAAGAGGAACAAATGCGGAAACGACGCAGCTTATGGTTTGTCATAGGACGAGTTGAAGAACGTCATGCTCGAAGAGTTCTGCCCTCCCCATGAGCATCAAAAGTTGGAGGACGAATTCTGGCACATCAAGCAAAAGGAGGGTGACAATGCAGCTTTAACCGCTCGCTTCAAGCAGCTTAGCATTATCTATCCTGATCAAGTCAAGACTTCTGACATGGCGATCAAGAAGTATATTCGAGCTCTACCCGACTGTGTTGCAGATTTTGTGCAAGCTTCAAAGCCAGCAACAATCGAAGAGACTTACCTGCTTGCCGCGGAAATAAATGACAAGCGAGTCAAGTCTGGCGTCTGGGATAAAACCGCCAAGAATCTCCACCAAGCTACCACCGCACCAACCTCTGAAATCGCCACCACCCCTCAGTCTTCAAAGGCCTCTCGTCGAAAGAGGAAGAACAACAGCAACTCTAGCAACAAGAACTATGCATAGTCACTACTGCTGCCCCGCTTCAAGCTATACCAACTCAGCATCAACCCCAGCACCGATCAGCTCCAGCACCAGTAACTCAAGCACCGCCGGCAAAGCGTGCTTACACGGGTCCTCATCCTGCTTGCCCAACATGTACGTACCATCATCCAGTGGGAATTGCTTGCAGGTTTTGTGTACATTGCAACATGTACGACCACTTTACCGCCAACTGCCGTACAGGTCCTCGACAAGCACCAGCACCAGCCACTGCTCATCAAGCTCTGCTCCCTGCCCCTCAAGGCCAACAAGCAGCCCAGGCAACCGCGGTCAACGCCAGAGTCTGCTTTGCGTGTGGTGATCCCAATCACTTCGCAAACATGTGCCCCAATAGGGTTGTGAAACAAAAGCCTCAATAGCAACAGCAGCAACAACAACAAGCCGCTCGTAGTGTGTAGGAAAGTAAGGATCACAAAAATGCCTTTCTAGTGATAGTTTAAGTGCCGGAAAGTGCCTGAAACTCACCCAAAGTGCTGAATTCAGCAAAATTCAGCAAAAATCAGCATGTTAACACACTTATATTATGCAGAAACATGGTTAAATGGTCCTGAATGCTTTCCTAAGTGTCGGGAATCAAAAGTGTCACAAAAAGGTACATAAAGCACACTAAACTGCAAAGTGTAGCACTTTAACGAACCGGTAACCAACCGAACAACCGGACACTACCTGAAACACCAAAATTTCACTAGAAGCACTGTCTTAACATTACCAAGCTAGTTATGGTCCCCGAACACCATAACACCTCCTAAAAATATCTAATAACTAAAACACGTAACTAATACTTGGATTTCAACTAGTAAGTAACTAGTTTGGTTAAAACCTATCCTACTACCCCCCCCCCCCATGTCTACGGCCCAACAAGGGTCCCACTTGGTAGATTTTATTTCAATATTTAATTGGATATGCATACACTTTCCTAAACATAATATACAAGGGTTAAGGACTTGAATTTGGTTATAAGTAAGACATGAAGGGAACTTGATCTCATTTTCACACACACTAGAAAACACACACCTCCTCCCCTCTTCCCCCTTGTTCTCGGCCGACCCCAAGCACCACCATCACCACCTTCATTCATCCATTCTCATATATTCCAAGTATATACAAAGGTGTTAGAGATTATACAAAGAAGCTAGGAGCTTGTGGAAGTGGAAGGACCTCTCTCATTTGCTTTTATCCATCTCATAACTTCTCTTGATCATCCCTAGCCTTGTGCTAGTGGTAAGGGTCTTGATCTTGCTAGTTTACTTCCATTTTTAGTGGTTAAAGAAGAATCATAATCGTAATCTTAAAGAACACTAAAGATCATAAGAATGAAACTTGAACATAAGCATGTTTAAGGATGAAACTAAGTTGTTTATGTGATGATTTGCTTGTTGATTGTTGTTTGTTCATGTATATGATGTAGATAATCATGTGATCTTGCTAGATCATGATTAAAAACATAATCTAGCAAGATGAGAAAGTAGAAATATTGTAGGATGATAGATCATCCACACATGGATCATGAACTTGAAAGAACATAATGTTTTCTTGGAATATAATGATCAAAGTAAGTTGTTAACCTTGTAGATCTAAAGATTTCATGGGTGATTTCTAAAAAAACCAAGTTAAAAATATAAGTTTCATTTAATCTTGGTTCTTACATATACAAATCTTATTTTTACTGGTTAAACAAGTGTAGAAACACTTGTGTAACAAGAAGAATGCATAAAGAAATATTTTTAGAAAACATGATTTGAAGTTGTAAACATCTATAATCTTTAAAAATGAAGTTTT
Source organism: Helianthus tuberosus (assembly GCA_030545235.1). Lineage (NCBI taxonomy): Eukaryota > Viridiplantae > Streptophyta > Magnoliopsida > Asterales > Asteraceae > Helianthus > Helianthus tuberosus. The sequence goes on along the minus strand of CM060431.1, from coordinate 103,460,490 downwards.
TAAAGAACTAATCACACTTTAAAGGATAACAAGGCTTACTAATAACACTAGTAAGTTCCTACAAATTTTTACAAATATTCAAGTTCATGAAGTGATTGATTGTTACTTGTTTTTGGCAAATTGGTAAGTAAAGGTTGTTTATTGTTGATTGTGGATTGATTGTGATGATTTTTACAAAAGAAAATGATATGCTTGAAAGCATGGAAACCTCCATTTTTAGGGGAAACTATGGCAAAATTTTCTAAAAATCTAAACACTTAGAAAAATATTTCTAAACAAGTATTTACAAGTGTATTTTAAGCCATAAATTGTTACAAAAACTTTGCCATAATTTTTTGTTACAAAAATACAGATATTGGAGGTTGGTTTTCATAAATAAAAGTGGCTAAATATGTATTTAGGAAATATATATTTAGAAGACATCATGTGTGTGATTATTTGTACATTTTGTGTATTAGTTATATTATTTTAGGACATGAAATAATATAACTCATTAAAATACCAAGGATCACAATCCAAAATATTACCAAAATTCCAAAGAATGAATATACACATTTACACAAAAACATTGGTGAAAACCGAACTATGGAATAAGACTTACAAAAATATTCCGGAATTTATTCACAAAGTATATTTTGGTAAATAATATTTTGGACACCAAGGAAATGAAAATATGATTTTCATAATTATTACATGAAGATGTCATATTTTTTATAAAGGAAAAATATATTATTTTTGGCATGTATGAACATATATTTTTCTTGGAAATTTTGGAAGATATATTATTTTTAAGAAATATATATTTTCTCTTACACAAACACGAAATACAAAATTTTTGAGGTGAAAGATATATTTTCTCGAATAATATGAAACATATCATTTTTTGAGAAAAGTGAATTTATATATATATTTTACAAGTTAGACATGGAAATATACTATTTTTGAAACTTATGAGAAAATACAAATATTTTTGCCAAAAGAAGAATTATAAATAATTTTTCTAAGTAAGATATATTACAATATATATTTTGGAAATATATATTGGTGAAATTTTATTAAAGATAATATTCCGGAAAAATTAATACGAAATTAAGTATAAGAATACTTAACAATTACAAGAAGATACGTATTCTCGTACGTATAAATGCACACTGGAATACGACCCTAATGCATGGCAAAAATATACGAGTATAAGAATACGAATACAAATACCCCCATCCTTGGGAAGGAAATACATGAATAAATACTTGGACAAGTATTAAGTTAATATATATTGTTCTAACAATTATTCCAAAACTTAATAAATATAATTTAAGTTAAAATATTAATTATTTTAGCAAAATAATTATATAACTTGGAATAATATCGAAGATACGAAGAAACGTAACTCAAATACATTAATACTAAGTCAAGGCACGACCCGCTCGTCTAATAGATCATAGTACGTTGTAGGTAGTCGTGTTTGTCCGAAGAAGCTTGAGTTACGGTGATTGAAGACGCAAGACTGTGAGTTCATGACCCCCTTTTCTTTTAACTATTTTCGGTTTTATAACTTCGGGGGTGAAGTACATGTTACAACTATTTACAAACATTTTGATTTGGTATGGTTAGCTAAGGAAGGGTACTACTTGATCATGTGAGTGGTGGGTATAACACTTAAGGCCATTAATCCTCGTTGTAGGAACGAGGGACATGAGTGATAGATCTATTTGGGTGTAGCGAGCCCACACCCATGCGGACCAGGGTGGCCCATGTGGTGACTATGTCTTATTCCCGGAGACAAATTTGCTAGGTTTGAGTTTTCCTGCATCACTTCACACATATCAATGGCCTTGCAAACCATTGGTGATCTGTTTTCCTTGTTGCTTTCATACCATGAGTTTACAAACATACATACATACTTTCAATGATATCAAAGGTTTATTCATACACAAAAACAAACACATGAACTCGCTCAACTTTTGTTGATGTTTCAAACTACATGTATTTCAGGGAATTAGTTGTGGATCTGGTGGGCGTTCGGAAGTTCCAAGTGTGGTTTAAAAATAAAAGATGTCATCCATGGTCTTCGGGTTTGGTCAGGGTGTCTTATTCCTGGACGAGACACGTCTTCCAAATCCTGGTTTTATTTAATGTCATCTGTCGAGTCTTTGTGAACTCTTAAACAAGTTGCATGGTTTGTACTCGAATTTGAATTTCTGTGTTTTAAGACAATGTTGTTATGTTTTTAAACTTAATTAATGGATGACCATCTATGGTTCTTATCATATAGTTGTTGTTATGATTGAATGCAATGATATTAAGAAAGTCACCCCATAATCACGCTTCCGCAAAAGTCAGGGTGTGACAATTGGCCGGTTATTATAGAAGATTTATCCGATATTTTTCTAGAATAGCCATTCCCTTAACAAAACTAACCTGTAAGTCTGTTAAGTTTGAATGGGGGCCAAAACAAGAAGAAGCCTTTAGAATTCTTAAGCAAAGATTAACCAACGCACCTATCTAGTATTACCAGAAGGAACTGAAGACCTTGTAGTATACTGTGACGCTTCTAAGTTAGGTTATGGATGTGTGTTGATGCAACGTCAAAAGGTTATAGCCTATGCCTTTAGACAACTTAAGACTCATGAAGAGAATTATACAACCCATGATTTAGAATTAGGAGCTATAATTTTTGCCCTTAAAATTTGGAGACATTATCTTTACGGTAGTAAGTTTACCATTTTCACCGATCATAAGAGTTTAAGATATGTCTTTGGGCAAAAAGAGTTAAATATGAGACAAAGACGCTGGATGGAAATTCTTAGTGATTACGATTGTAATATCCAGTATCATGCAGGAAAAGCTAATGTAGTTGCTGATGCTTTAAGTCGAAAATATCACGAAAAGCCAAAAAGAGTACGTTCTCTTAAATTAAATCTGTAGATAGATTTAAACAAGCAAATTAAAGAAGTACAAGAATCAGTAATCAAGAATGATACTGAAAAATTGAAAGGAATGATTAAGGAATTAGAACAAGGAACAGATGAAATTTGGAGATTCCCTAAGAAAAGAGTTTGGGTACCTAAGCTAGGAAACCTACGTCACCAAATATTAGAAGAAGCCCATAAGTCTAAGTATACGATACATCCTGGAAATGATAAAATGTATCAAGACTTAAGAAAGAATTTTTGGTGGATAGGAATGAAAAAGGATATAGCAGCTTATGTTGTCAAGTGTCTAACTTGTTCACATGTCAAAGCTGAACACCAGAAACCCTCAGGTTTATTGCAACAATTGGAAATGCCTGTATGGAAATGAGAATTGATAACAATGGATTTTGTAACCAAATTACCCAAGACACGAAAATGTAATGATACAATCTGGGTGATTGTAGATAGATTAACTAAGTCTGCTCATTTCTTACCAATGAAGGAAACTTTCAGTATGGAACAACTAGCCAAGTTATATGTAAATGAAATAGTTTCATTACATGGAATTCATTTATCTATTGTTTCTGATAGAGATAGCCGTTTTACTTCACATTTTTGGACAAGTTTCCAAAAAGCAATGGGAACCAAGCTAAACCTAAGCACCGCTTATCATCCTCAAACGGATGGACAAAGCGAAAGGACGATTCAGACAATGGAAGATATGCTTAGAGCTTGTGTAATTGATTTCAGGGGAAATTGGGACGATCATTTACCATTAATAGAATTTTCTTACAACAACAACTATCATACCAGTATCAATGCTGCACCATTCGAAGCACTTTATGGACGAAAGTGCCAAACCCCAGTCTGTTGGGCAGAAATTGGGGAAAAGCAACTATCTGGACCCAAGATAGTACAAAAAACAACAGACAAGATTATTCAAATCAAGGAACGACTAAAAGCAGCACGCGATCGACAAAAGAGTTATGCTGACAACAGGCGAAAGCCATTGGAATTTCAAGTAGGAGACAAGGTATTATTAAAAGTTTCTCCTTAGAAAGGAGTGGTAAGATTCATCAAGAGGGGAAAGCTAAGCCCCATGTATGTTGGACCCTTTGAGATTATTAAAAGAATAGGACCAGTAGCTTATCAGTTACAACTGACAGAGGAAATGGCAGGAATACATGATGTGTTTCATATATATAATCTCAAAAAGTGTTTAGCTGATGAATCATTAGTAGTACCTCTTAAGGACATAGAGGTAAATGGAAAGCTTAAGTTCGTAGAGAAGCCTCTACAAATTGAAGACAGGAAAGTCAAGAATCTCAAACACAAGAAATTAGTTCTAGTCAAAGTAAAATGGGATTCCAAAAGAGGACCAGAATACACTTGGGAGCTCGAATCAGAGATGCAGAGAAAATATCCACACCTGTTCCAGTAGACCTCGAGGACGAGTTCTAAAACAAGGTGGGGAGGATATAACAACCCTCCTAAAATAGTTAGAACGTCCCTATACGTCCTAAAATACACCCCGTATACGAAGTTTGACCCTAAATACCTTTATTTTTATAAAATTAAAATAAAAACAATTTTTAATGGTTCCTGGCGGGCCGCGAAGACTTGCTCTTCGTCTTATGCGGGCCGCGACAGCTCAAGGCCAGGGCGCACCCGGTGCCGCCACGTGGCACAACGCGTGTGAAGGCTAGTTGTCCGATTTAGCAAGCCTAGGGCCTACATACCCTAGCTCGCGGGCCGCGAAGGCTTAGCCTTCGGCTTACGCGGGGCGCGGCAAACCCGATTTCCAGCCCTATAAATAGCAACCATCGGTCTCAGTTCACAAATCGCCCCAAACACGAATTCTCTCTCTATTTTCTATAGTGTAGAAGCTATACCCGCTAAAATAGTAAAGATTTGCCTCGATGTAAGTATTATAACCCCCGGTTACGTATTAGATACGCTGCCCGATTGATCTAGCGCTCCGTAACGGCTGTCGAGGTTCTGCCCGACGTAGTCGTTGGAGTTCTATCTCGGGGAGGGTATAACTAATGTAAATATTGGATTATTATACTAACACGTGTGCATTGTTTAATTTATTAGATTATAACCAGGAAACCACAGGAAAAAGTCTAAAGTAGTAATGCGAGTAATCTCCTTTTTGTAAACTTTTTCACAAACTATTTTTTACAAAACCTTAAATAATTTACAATGTGATTAGCAGTGATTGAGTCTTTGTAATTCTTCAATTACTGCCGGTATGTTGGGGTTTTGTATACAAAATGTGGAACACATTACCATTGGATAACGAGATAGCCAAATGAGTAATATGACCCACCAGTCATGGATTGACAGTACTGAATGAGAAATTGTGTAGATGTAAACATTGTAATCGCTCTCAATACTGTTAAAGGATAAAATATTTCTTGATTAAATTGGGATTCACTCACCAGTATTTTCCACTGACAAATGTTTTTAAAACGCGTTTCAGGTAACAAAATATGAAAGCCAAAATAGAAGTCAGCTAGAGAGCACTGAAGGCTTGGAAAATGTGGCTATAAAAGTACCTAAATAAAGAAAGATGTTTTATTCAATAAAATAGGGTGTGTCCCTATAAACATGTTTGTAATAAAAACTTGGGTTTATCCCAATTTGTTTATTATAAAATGGTGGTGTTTTACTCTGATAAAATATTTCCTAACTACGGTCCTGATGTAAATTCCGCTGCCAAATAATGATAAACACCGATACCACCATCTCTGAGTAGGCTGCGGCCGCCCGCCTCCCGAGGCAGGGGTCGGGGGTTGCGACAATCTAGTGTTCTTCAGGTGGCATATATTCAAAATCAAACCAAAGAAAATGCACATGTGGGTTAGAGAAATTAGCATCACTGGAAGCAGGGGTTAGTTTAACTATATTGCTTACTTCTAACAATCCAAAAAAGTAACCAAACATCTATTAGTTTAAGTGTAAAATAGATAAAGTACATTGATGTAAGACTATGGGGGTATGAGGCGTGGGTTGGGTACAAACGCCCAAGTCACCACCCTGGGTGGGCTTGAGTTTCGGCGTGGCCCCTTGGGCGGGGGGTTTCAGCCCGGGCGTTGGGCGGGCCTAGCGGTCTTCCGTGGCCGGCTCTCATTGGCTGGGTTGGCTAGGCTATAGGTGGCTAGGCTATTTTGTGTGTATTTTTATAATAATTGAACAAAAAAATTATAACATGTGGCCAACCCATTCGGGCTAGCCACTCCCCGCCATACCGACCCAACATGCAACTGACTAGTTGTGTCCCTCGAAGTCCACGTGTCAACCCATGCCCCAAACCCCCGCCCCACCATACCCCACGGTCTAAAAAAACTTTTCGTTTTTTTAAACCAAAATAAATGATTAATTTAATAAATTGAATCTTAAATAAGATTAAAGATGTGTTATTATGACTAATAGAACACAAAAAAATACAATCACATGCATTAGGTGGTTGGTATCATCCCACACTCCGTTTATGAACTTTTGTGTACCCAACATGTAGAAAGTTTAGAATTTCAACCCGAAACGGGTTGCGACCACTCCACCCACAAGATTTTCATACTCGACCTTTTGAAACCCAGCATCTGCGATCATCAAAGCAAAAACCTATTGATACAGCACTTGGTGGTAAATGATGTATTCCCCTCATTCATACATATGCTTATCTGCCATAAACTATATTGGTCAAAAGGCGGACCACAATGTTTTTTTATAGTAATGTTAGCTTCTTACATCAAGTAAGTTATATATGAAGACGAATGCAATGCACATAAAACTACTCATCAAAATTGCATACCTGAACAGTCCCTTGGCAATATGGAATGTGAAAGAAAAAGATGAAGATGTGGTATGCTACTGTTAGATGCCTCTATTACATACAAATACAAATACAAATCCGATAAAGATGTGGATATGCTATTGTTAACATTTATCATGCTTTATTTTGAAAATATAGCTCATAACAGCTTGAAAATATAACTCATTAATCATACTCAAATATACGAAGAATAACAGAAGCATCAAATTAAAAAATAGGTTTTTTTGTTCAATTTAAATTTCAGTCAGTTCTCGTGGTTCCATTTAAGCACATGTGTGTCGAAACCAAACCGACCCGGAAGTGATATTTCAAACAAACCTAGAACCGGAAACGAATCACTATTAATAAAACAGTTTGTTTGGCGGTTTTGGAGGGTTGGGTCCAAGGTTCTGGTGGGTTGGAAACACTAAACGCTGACCCCTAATTTCCAGCGGCAATAATCACTCCAATTACAAATCTAAATCACACGCACCAGTAGCTATATTTCAGGCCAAATAAGTTAAACTATCAATTTTGCACTAAAAAATGCAATCCAGAGATGGACTATAGGACACCCAACTGAGCCTAAAAACAACAAAGAATGCCGTCCAATTGAACCTAAACACAACAAAAAGTGCAGTCCAACATTTATTAGAGGCAATAATAGAAAGCATATGTTTGTTACCTGTGATGTAGTAGTTCCAAGCAGAGATGAATTAAGGACATTGTATAATCATCCAATCCCTTCGCTTTGTATAACCTGTTTGCTTCAATCGCAATTAAAGATATCTACGATTCGTTGAAATTGAGAAGATAAAACTGTTTTAGAAGAAGATAAATGAAGATGAAACACATATTAAACACGAATAATCAAACAAAGTATAGAAGAGTACAAATCGAGAAAACAAACCTGGTTGATTCAAAGATTCAAAATCGAGTTTGAGAGATTAATCGCCAAAGCGGAATCTTGCAATATCTCTCAATTTCCTAAAACTTCAATATGGAATCACAGATCTGGCCGAAAACCAAAACAAAAACCAATAATCGGCCAAAAAAGCTCACTTAAACATATCATCAAACAACAAATCTAAATCTTAACAAATAATCATCACAATATGTTGAATAAGATCTATAACGAACCTCATCCTTCTGAAACAACAAATCTAGATCTTAACCTCTGATCACCGCAACGATCGTTGACGAAAGTTTCATCAAAACACATCAAATCCATACACAAAACGTAGATCAAAGAGCGATCAACACGAATATGTAAACGAAATCGTCAAAAACAACGAAGAAAAACGAAGATATGAAGAAAACGCGTTGGGAAAATGGTTTTTGAAAAGATGAAACATGGGTCGTCTTGTCTCTTCTCTCTCTTTTTCTCTGGGTTTTGGAATTTGGTTTGGTGATAATGAATTTGAATTTTGAATGAGATAAGTTGTTTGTGGAAACCTGCAAACGCATAGTGTTCTGGTGTAAACCTGCAGGAAGAGAGAAAGAGAAGTTTGGTGATAATGACTTAAGGTTTTCTAAAAAAAAAAAAAAAAAAATCTAAGGAAATGAAACATAGGAGAAAATGAAAGGGAGGGCTTGTAATGTTGACACGTGGCAGGAGAAACTTTTGCTTTATGATAGTAGAAGATAGATATACATATTATCAGATGTATATTATCTATCTATCTGAAAATAATTCTTTAAGTGGACCCGACCCAAACCATATCAACCCATTCCAATTATGAGGAATCTAACAATGCATACATATTCATACACGTCAATTATGATGAAAATGATACCGACTTTGGAGGTCCGAGGGTGATTCTTATGGCATCGGCCTCAGAATTCCTTCTGACAATATTTTCATGGTGTTTGCAACCTCACTACGAGATGGAGAAGACGAAGTGTGTACCATCTTGGTGGATTGTTATGGCAACAATATCCTTGTTTGTTATCTAAAAATGAGAGGTACAAGAGATGTGAATGAAAATACTTAAAACTGTAAACATAAAATCTTGCACCAATATCCAATATTCTAAAAGTTTAAATTATTTTAGTAATCAAAAGATAAACTTATCTTGTTGAGCAGGATAATGCTTTAGAGAATTTTTTTTTTTTTTTTTGCGTGTATGGTCTGATATAGTAATGGTAAAATAGTTTTATACACATAGTTTCTTATGCTATTAAACATTCATGTATTAACCTTTCATTCGATGGTAGAGAAGCATCTGTGCCACCCTAGAACAGTATTGGAGGTTTCTCAATCATATTATCTATATCTATAATCTTAAAGAAGAAAGTCGGTGGGATTTCCCACCGACCCCGGTCCCCCTCCACTAAGAAGGTGATAAGCTCGGTCGTTTCGGAGTCTCAATCTGCGTTTTTAAAAGGTAATTTCATCTTGGATGGGCCTCTCATTGTTAATGAGGTGGTTAGATGGGGTAAAAAGTTTAAGAAAAAAGGTTTCTTCCTTAAGATCGATTTTGAAAAAGCATATGATAATGTGAATTTGAATTTTCTTTTGGAAACGATGTCTAAGAAGGGGTTTCCTGATCGTTGGTGTGGATGGATAAAGCGTATTCTTAAGTCGGCTCGGTCGTCTGTCCTTGTCAATGGGTCTCCAACCTTTGAGTTTCAGTGCTTCAAAGGTTTGAGACAAGGCGACCCCATATCTCCTTTTTTATTTATCTTGGTTATGGACGTGCTTTCTTGTTTGCTTGACAAAGCCAATTCGGAAGGTATTATAAGAGGGTTAAAATTACCGAATGATGGGCCTAATATATCTCACCTTTTTTACGCGGACGATGCCATTATCTTTGGGGAATGGACTAAGGATAACATTGTTAATGCTGTGCGGATTCTCCGGATTTTCTATTTGTGTTCTGGCCTTAGAATCAATTTAGAAAAGTCGAATCTTTATGAGATGGGGGTGAACCAGGAGGAGTGTGTGGAGATGGCTATCTCTATCGGTTGCAAACCGGGTTCTTTTCCGTTTAGTTACCTCGGGCTAAAAGTGGGAGCTAATATGAACAGGGTTGCTAATTGGAGACCGGTTTACGATATTTTAGAGTCCCGATTGTCGAGATGGAAAGGCTCTTTATTGTCAATAGGAGGGAGAGTGGTTCTTATAAAATCGGTGCTTGAAAGCCTTCCTAATTATTACTTCTCGTTATACAAAGCTCCTGCCAAAGTGATCGCCGATTTGGAAGCCAAGATTAGGAGGTTTTTATGGGGAGGAGATGATGTTAACAAGAAACTTCATTGGGTGGCTTGGAGTACGGTTTCTCGTCCGGAAAAGCAAGGAGGATTAGGTTTAAGTAAGCTCAAATACACGAACATTTCGCTCCTTTCCAAGTGGGGGTGGAGATTCAAGGTGGAAAAAAACAAACTTTGGGTTAAAGTGGTGGATGCAATCCATAACACAAGGCTGAATTGGGATTTTATTCCGTCTAGATCGTCAATGGGCGGGGTCTGGTGTGGTATTGCGAAAGTTTTGTCTAAATCGGTTGTGGATGGGATCCCTCTTAGACATTTTTTCAAAAGCAAGGTGGGGAATGGAGAGGACACTTCATTCTGGCTGGATCCATGGGTGTGTAACGAACCGTTGAAGATGAAGTTTTCGGAGCTATTCAAACTTGAGAAAGAGAAAAGATGCAAGGTGGCTGACCGCGTCAAAACAAGGTCGGATGGCAGCAGCTCTGGTTCGGGTTTTGTTTGGAATTGGGTCAGACATATCGAGTCCGAGATGGAGGTTAATGAGCTTACAGATCTCTGCAGTAGGCTGCTGGATGTTAAGCTCGAGGTCAGATCGGATTGTTGGGAATGGATCGGGGCCGAGGATAAGTTCTTTAGTGTGGGAGCGGTTAAAAATCTTCTGAACTATACAGGGCAGCAGGGCGACGTTCAGCAGGTTCTGGTTGACGAATGCAAATGGGTCCCGGACAAAATTAATATTTTCATGTGGAGAGCCGCGGCTAACAGAATCGCCACGGTTGAGGCTTTGAGGAATAGACACATTGAGGTTCAGGAGGAGTCTTGCGTACTGTGCAACGATGGGCTTGATTCGGTGGCTCACATCTTCACGTCGTGTTACGCGGCTTCGGTCGTTTGGAACCATATTAGTAGGTGGTGTAAAGTGCAGAACCTTTTCTTTTTTGGTTTTGAGGACATTATGTCGGTTCACGAGTTCGTGGGGCTTCACGGGGCCAAAAAGGAAGCTTTTAAAGGTATCATAAGGATCGCGGCTTGGTGTATTTGGAAAACTAGAAATAAAGCAAGGTTTGAGCAAAAGGAGATCAGAATTGGGGAAATTATTAATGAAGTGAAAGCGTTAGGTTTTTTATGGTTTAAACATAGGAGTAGATTCGGGAACTTAGTGTGGGATGATTGGTGTAAATTTGTAAATATGTAGGTTTGGTTTGTTGTTGTTGGGCCCCTCGGTTTGAGGGTGTCGTTTTTGGTTTAATGAAGTTTACCTTTCAAAAAAAAAAAAAAGACATTTGCCCTTTAAACCTTTTTTATTTTTATACATCCTTAAGTTTTGAAAATCATAATTTTATGCCTAGAATACTACCTTATGTTACAAGTATTTTCACCCCTAAACTACTACATTTTATATTTTTTACAGTAACTTTTGAAATTTGCATTTTTAACCCCTGCATTATTACTCATTTTGTGCAATTGGCTCTTTCGTTCCTTTACTAAAAAACTATTTTTATGTGCGTATTTTTGTATACATGTCAGTATAAATTCGAGTTGGTATACGTTTTGAAATAAACTTTTGAGTTAATTGCCATTTTCGCCCCTGAGGTTTGGGCACATTTGCCATTTTCGTCCAAAATGACAGTTTGGTACCATTTTGCCCCTCACGTTTGGCCATTTTTGCCATTTTCATCCAAATCTCTAACCTAGTTAAAAAGTTCTGTTAAATGAGAATTTTTTTAATTTAATTTTTTATATTTACTCTATAAAATACAATTGTTTAATTTAATTTTTTAAAAAGTTCTCTAACATAATTGTTTATTATATTTTATAGAGTAAATATAAAAAATTAAAGAGTTAATTACCGTTTCGACCCGTACCGTTTCGACGCGAACCGTTTCGACGCGAACCGTTTCGACCCGTACCGTTTCGAACCCGAACCGTTTCGAGCCGAACCGTTTCGACCCGTACCGTTTCGACGCGAACCGTTTCGACGCGAACTGAACCGTACCGTTTCGATACGGTACGGGTCGAAACGGTTCGGCTCGAAACGGCGGTTCGCGTCGAAACGGTTCGGTTCGAAACGGTTCAGCTCGAAACGGTTCGGGTTCGAAACGGTACGGGTCGAAACGGTTCGGCTCGAAACGGTTCGCGTCGAAACGGTTCGGCTCGAAACGGTACGGGTCGAAACGGTACGGGTCGAAACGGTACGGGTCGAAACTGTTCGGCTCGAAACGGTACGGGTCGAAACGGTACGGGTCGAAACGGTTCGCGTCGAAACGGTTCGGGTTCGAAACGGTACGGGTCGAAACGGTTCGGCTCGAAACGGTTCGCGTCGAAACGGTTCGGCTCGAAACGGTACGGGGCGAAACGGTACGGGTCGAAACGGTTCGCGTCGAAACGGTACGGGTCGAAACGGTTCGCGTCGAAACGGTACGGTTCAGTTCGCGTCGAAACGGTACGGGTCGAAACGGTTCGCGTCGAAACGGTTCGCGTCGAAACGGTACGGGTCGAAATGGTTCGCGTCGAAACGGTTCGGCTCGAAACGGTACGGGTCGAAACGGTAATTAACTCTTTAATTTTTTATATTTACTCTATAAAATATAATAAACAATTATGTTAGAGAACTTTTTAAAAAATTAAATTAAACAATTGTATTTTATAGAGTAAATATAAAAAATTAAATTAAAAAAATTCTCATTTAACAGAACTTTTTAACTAGGTTAGAGATTTGGATGAAAATGGCAAAAATGGCCAAACGTGAGGGGCAAAATGGTACCAAACTGTCATTTTGGACGAAAATGGCAAATGTGCCCAAACCTCAGGGGCGAAAATGGCAATTAACTCTAAACTTTTTTTGGAAAGTCCATTTTGTGTGTTTGCCCATTTTGTTCCTTTACTTAAGAAAAACTATGTTTTACTTGTGTATTTTTATATACGTGTCGGTATAAATTTGAGTTGGTATACGTTTCGAGTACATTTTTTTTAGAAAACAAGTTAGATAAATATAATATGTTGTTGTGCTTATTTTGTGTATGTTTCTGGTTGTTCTATGTTTCGCAATAAATTTAGTTCCGAATCGAGTGGGATGAAATATCATATGTTTTCATTCGACGGTATAAATTATAGTTACTCTATGTTTCATCCACGCCATAATGTGCTAGAAGTAAAATTTCAATCCTTGATGTGATTTATGTCTTTTGATTACACGTGTCAGTTTTCCGTTTATACGTGTTTAATGCTTTTTTCGGTACATTTCCTGTGTATGAATCGGTCACATATAGATATGTTATGATTGTACATTAAAATTTTGATTACTTTAGGTAATCTTGATCCAATGTCAGAATGCTATTGAGTTAACTTGGATACGTCAAAACGTGCGCTTTCATATGGTTAACGCATCACATAACGTTTGGACTAATCCATTCGAGGTTTAAAATGTACCCGCTTCGTAACACGTGCGGGTCTAATTACTAGTTCATTCTTATAGCAAATCCCAAGTATTAGCTAGTCTGCGCTTGAATCATCATCGAAAAGTTTTTAAACCGATAATAAAAGTTCTTTTTAGATTCTACACAATTCAAATTCCTGCAGATTACACATTTTGTAAACGGTGAACACATAAACATGATTGTGTATAACCATGTCATGACCCTATAATATACATTTCTTGATGTTACACGAATCATAAAGTAGATACCCTGATAAGATTTATAGTTTTTATTTCAAAGCGACATTATATACTATCATCCTACGTAAAAAAAAAAAAACCGAATAAACGTAAGTTATGATAATTAAGTTTAAAATCTTCCCTACATGGCTTTCATGATTTTGTAAGTATCTATAACATTATTATCATATCTAACTAATCTTAAATCTAAATGCCTTAATTAAAAAACCGAAATAAATACTTAATCGTTAACAAACACTAACAATATTAATAGGGTTAGGTTCATTTGTGAACAAATATCTTGACTGAGAACTAATTCTATCACTTGATTATCAATATACAAGTGTAAATCAATGGACATGATTTGATGATGAAAATGTATTTTAGAATTTGATGATGTAAATCAATTCTCAGAATTTGTTCACCCAACTCACAAATACGCTAGTTTTCACTTTAGAACTACACCCGCTGTACTAAATTTTAACAATATAAAAATAAGAGAAAAAAAAAACAAAATAAGCATTTGATTTGATGGAAGTATTAAAGGGCCAAAGCATCCACGTTGTCCAACTGCTTATTTATTCAATACTCCGCCGGCTGCCGGAATGCTCCACCACCGGAGTTCTTAACCACTGAACCCTAAAACTCACACCGGTTCATCCACCGTGAAGGTCATATTTCCCCCTTTCTTTCACTTTCTTTTTTTAGTAATTTCTTCCATTTAGACTCCTGATTTTTAGGTTTTTATCAAATCGGATTCGTATTCGTAACATGCATTCATGTTTTCCACTTGTGTTTATGTTAATTTGTTGTGTAATTGCTCGTTTCTATGAGAATTTGTTGTTTCTGATCAATATTCGGTTCTCACAATAGATTTTATTAATTTATTTATCTATTTTTATAAATATGCATAGTTGAAATTTGAGTTCAAATGTGTTGATTCTCATATTGACGATGTTATTGTAATTTATTTATTGGATATTATACCAGTAGAATAAGATTAATGACAGATTTTGTGACAGATTGTGTACCAGTTTTGCATTTTGAAACTATCATTGTTTTTAGAAGAAGTTTAGATTTTTGTTTTAATCTGCAACAACTAGTTTCTATGAATGCTTCATTTGCTATAGGTGAAAACTTTATCTTTTTGTTGTGATTTATCGATACGGTGTTGATACAATTTGTAAGAATTGGCATACTCGTATTTGGAGCAACTGGATAAAAGCAACAGGGCTTGAAAAGGACCTAACTTAAGTTAAAACAGGCATAGCTTTTGATTTACCTGAGAGTTTCCGGGCCTGTAATACGGCCAAAAAACAGTGTAACAGCCCGGACAGTGTGGCAACCCGCCTTTGCAATTTTGCATACCCATATTTTCAAATTTGGGGCCGCGGTTTTGACTTTGGTGGTTTATCTAAATGGTTCAAATTATATGAAAGTTTAATAACAAACTTGAATGTTCAGGTAATCTGTAAAAAGAAATTGTTTTTACTGTTTTCTTATGTCAGTGCTCAGTAAACCTTATAGTATTTCTTACCATTTCTTACCAAAGTATACAACTTGCTGCATCAATGGTCCAAAAAATGGCAAGCATGTTGTATAAATTGGTTAAGTAAAAGTAATATGGATGATCGGTTTTTGATTTGCAGATTAATGGAGGGCGTACTCCCAATTACAGAATATCTAATCGACATAAGGTCCGATATAGATGACAAATCAAGTGGAAACACGCCTACAGACGATCAATCTTTCCTCTTATATTTCATCATGGGAACCTATTTCGGGCCCAATCTCAAAGGCGAACCACAGAAGTCCGTTTTCCAAAGACGGGCCGAGGATCTTCCACCATATAGCCTAGAAAACCTAGCTGGATCTTGCATGAAAACAGTTGAAGTAGAGAGAATTTACTATTACGTACTTAGAAAAGCCGATCCGTCAGTTATATTAAAACTACCTTTTCTACAACAATTTCTTCACGGGAATCTTTCGACGTCTACAAAAACCCAAACGCTACCTTTCCCGCAATTTGATGATCTTTTCCCCCCTGATTTGCATCCTCATTCAATGTTTAAAGGTCAATACGAAGCCATTAACAACATCGTATTCATTAGTGACCCCAAAATCCAATACATTGGATCAGAGTATCTTGAAAGGTTTAAGAGGTTGACTAAACTTGAAGATATCTGTTTGGATAAAGACAACGCCAGGTGTCATACATCCGTTGATGGAAAAGTTTTATATAATATCGATTTGCATGGAAATAGTAATAATAATACTCCGGTTTCAGACTGTGTGACAAACAACGGTACGCTAGCTATATGCGGTTCTGGTGATAGTGTGCCGACTGGAATGAAAACGGGTGACTTGGCTGAACTTGGGTCGGATATGATATTTATTCCTTCTAGACCTGGTCGGGAAGAGTTGATTAACATATTGAATGCGACTAAAAATGGTTGTTTATTGACTGGAACTGCTACAATGGGTCAAATTGGTCATAATATAGGAAGCATAGACATCGGGGAATGTGAAGATTCCTACTTGTTTCGTGTCTCTCTTCCTGGAGTTAAACGGGACGAAAGTAAGTTCTTTGTGCATATTTTTAAATAATAACGTGATATTGAATAATCATTCTTGTTACAGCTAGTATGAAACTTATTGACACACGAATAACCAAAAGCACGTAATTTGTGGGTGCAGGGGAGTTCAGTTGTGAGGTTGAAGATGATGGTAAAGTATCTGTAAGGGGAGTAAACGTTACGGGTGAGAAATCTGTGTGTAGATTTGATCAGATATTCGAGATGCAGTCTCAGAACCTTTGTCCTCCGGGCCACTTTTCTGTCTCGTTTAAGCTGCCGGGGCCTGTTGATCCTCAACAATTTTCTGGGAATTTTGGGACTGATGGGATTCTGGAAGGAATAGTGATGAAAGCACCAAAAAAGATGAAAAGATGATTAAGAATTTGAAATATTCCCTGCTGATGCATATACTGATGTGTTTTATGTATAGCATCATGGTTTACTGTTAGGATTTTGTGTTTGCTTTTAATTAGATACGTCGACTAGTTATGAATATGATGATAGTTGTTAGGTACTTGAATGCCGTTTGGTGACAGACTTTGGGTATGTATGAGTAGAAATAATCGGTAGCATGTGTACTCGTCACAGATCTTATTTTTGATATAGAATAGACAATATTGGACTTGCTAGTTGCTACTGGACGTGTGAAATGGGCGTGTCGCTTAACGGATTAAAACATGTGTTTTTTTTTCGTACAGGTCAAAACACCTGAAACACTTGCAAAGTGCAGTGAGGAAGAAGGAACAACCTAACCCACGCTTCAATGGATCTAGGTTGGGCAACCACTTTGTAGAGAGTGGTTTTCAACGCCCGAGAGAACGCCAAACGACAACTATGAGGGATGCTCTTCACGGTGACAATGGGTGTTTTAAAGACACAATCTAGTATAACAATATCCAACATGAACGACTCATGGACATTGGTCACGTGCGCCTTGGGAGAGGGCCTCGAAATCCCTATAATGTAGCTATCTATGTCATTATCACGATTAGTAAAACGGACATACCCATCGGGGTGATGGCATGCACGACTCAATGCATGTATACTCAAACACTTCCTACACATTCCTTGGCCAAAAAACTTCAAAGTCCCTTCTACGTCCATAAACAACCCATGGTCCGTAGAAATAGCCTCACGCAACACACTTCTATGTTCATCGCTAGAAAGGTGCAACCTCTTGAGATGAGAGATCAACCGAGAAATCCCCTTATTTCTCACATCACCATCCAGGCAACAATGAAACATACGAAAAGGACATGGCCAGGAGCCACTCAGGCGTGGAAGGGGTTGTCATTAAGACGAAATAAATCCCGCTTCAAGTTGAAACACGAAATTTTGATGTAAAAACCAAAATTTAAGCATTGGCATTTCATCAAATACTTGGAGTGCATCCATAGAAAATATATCATGTGATTCCGCCAAACTTTCTAACTAACTGGTGTCTACTTTCTGTTATTCACTTACAAATTAGAGTTATGTCAAATACAAACTACTAAGTGAATAATAGCAAATAAGGGTCGGTTTGGCTGTTGAAGAAGAGGCAAAATCGGTGAAGCGGAGGAGCAATATATAATAAACTTTATATAGATTAAATTTTAGATTCATTTTTTCCATATATACTACATATATACAAATGATGAAATAGAAAATATACTACATATGTACAACTGATATGCTAATTCCCACGCGATTGTGCAAGGTATCGTAAATGTAGGACGTGGTTAGAAAACTGGTAGATCATGCAACGATAAAAGTTCAGCTCGCAAAACTATTGCATCTAAAAAAAACTGCCAAAATTTTGGGTGATTACGGCTGAGATTTAATCTCGGAAATAGCCGACGAATTTGGATGGCGCATATCATCTAAAAAACAATACAATTACTTTAAGTTTCGACGTAGTCGCGGGTCAAAATATTAGTTAATAATATGACTTAGAATTTTGTCATTAACATATACAGGCTAAGGCAACTTTAAATCTTGAGGGGGGCAAACTGAACCTAATGAAAAGTTAGGTCGGTTACGGAAGCCCAAACTTGTAGTTTGAGAAGAAATCCCCCAATTTGATTGCAATTGATCGGTCACAGGTGTTAAGATTGTCGTGTGCAATGAATTTGGAGGCGGAGGGTTCTTCTACTTCAACGCCCATAGCCTCCTCTAATATTGGTTTTCAGGTTAATTTTATTGATTCATTGTATATTCTTTGTTTTTTTATCCATCTGTAATTTTAAGTTTCTGTTTGTAATTTTGTGTGTTTATGTAGTTGCTGAAGAAGCACGGTTGGAAAGAAGGAACCGGCCTTGGTATTTCTCAACAGGTAACTTATATAACTTTAAACCCTAGCTAGTGTTAATATTATTATTATTGTTATTATTATGATTATCATTATTTGAGTTAGGGATTACTCAGGCAATCAGTTTTGTTCTTGTTCATTCGTTAAGCTTTTGAAATGACTTTGTTTGTCCCGTAAACGAACGCTTAACGAGCACATAACCGAATTTCGTGTTTGTTCATTAAGAAAATGATTTCGTGGGTTGGTTCGTTAATTTCGTAAACGAACACAAATGATATTATAATTATTTAATCTCTTGCGTTAGACATAATCACCCAAAATAAATGTAAAATTAAGTACTTTAACAGTTTAACGTAAACGAACTCCCAGTCGAATGGTTCGGTCAACGTTTGGTTTGTTTGCAGCCCTAGTTTTAGGGGTTGTTTGGGTTAACCTATTCGAAACAGCTTATTAGCGTTTTAAGCATAGTTGGATCAAAAGCTGTAGCGGTAATCTTACTGTGTTTTGATGATACAATAAGTCAATAAGCAGTGCCTTTAATTTAGCAGTCAGTGTTGTTAGCTTCTGAAGTTGTAATTTAATCTTAAGAAATTTATAGAGATGTTTGTTTAGCTTTTTCTAATATTTAAAGCCAGTCACTTCTGTTACCTTTTTTAAACTTAGTATAGCATCTTATTTGACATTCACGAGCCAACTTTTTCTATATGTTTCATCCTTGGGTCTGAGTTTTAAATCTGACCATCGATTGAGCAATGGGTTCGAGTATTTGAACAAATGAGACCTCGAATGAACAAATATGACTTAGAGATAATAAGGATATAGTTAAAGTATTTTTCGTAAAAAAATTTTAGATGTTGCAATGTGAAGTAACTAATTATTTGTTCAAACAGGGCAGATTGGAGCCTGTGCAGGCGTACTTAAAGAAAAATAAACGTGGGTTGGGAGCAGAGATAAAGAAACCGCACAACACGGGGGATAAAAAAGACATGCCATCTGATAAAACTAGTGATACGGTAAGTCTTCTGGTCTGTTTCGTTACTATGTGTTCTTGTTACCTGCATAATAGTTTTTGTTTTTGTGTGAAAGATGATCTGTATGAAGTAATTAGGACCCGGAAATAAGAACTACTGAAAACAGAATAATCTACTGAATGAAATAGTCAGTTATCATAGAGTACACATTTGGAGGTGTTTATCTAATCGTTTGCGAGTGAAATAAGCTGTTTTGAATAAACTCTTATTCCGAACTGTTTATCTGAATGAAATAGTCATTTACATAGAGTACACATTCGGATTTTGTGTGTACTAAATTTTACCCAAATGTTTCATTATAGTTATCTAAGAAAAGGAAAGCGAAAATGTCGAAGAAGATGAGGAAAGCTCAAGAAGTCGAGAAGAAGTTACAGGAGAAAGAATTCGAGCGTGCATTCTTTAGGGAGTTTTGGCCGGATAATGTCTAATGCAACATTATATCTTGCTTGTAATTCTTGTAAGTACATTGTTTGTGCATTAGAGTTCTTATCATTAAATAATAGTAACTGAAAATAGAATATTTGATTTGCATCGACTTTTTCTATCTTATAACATTTCAACTTTTTGTGATTGAAGAAGTAAATTTTTCATTCAAAATCATCCTTTTTTGAACATATACTGGATGGAAGAATCGTTTTGTTTATAAAGGTTTCAATTTCAAACACAGTTATAGAAATTAATGGAAATCGACTTTATGTGCTAGTAAATATGTTCAGTTGTTCCTTACTCGATGAGGTGGTTGCTTGTAGAAATTAGAAAATAATATCATCTAATCGTGATCCATTTTTTGAAGAATAGATTGATCTGGTAAATAACCAAAATTTGCATATGGGTTCATGTGGATTAATTTAAATCATACAATTATATACGTAACGCGTCAAAATGGGAACGTGCCACTCATATAAAATTGCACCATGTGCTAACCTTCTGCCAGATTACCGTTGCCACGTAACAAGTAAATAGATGGTCCGAGTCCTTGTCGTAGTCTCCACAGAATCTGCAAAGCGGAGAGCCGTGCAGAATTTTACGCTTGTACAACTACAAACCTTTTAGAATAGGCAGCCTGTCTTGGACACTTGGCCATCCGAACACATTCAACTTCTTCGGAACCCATTTCATCCACTTGAAGGCGTAAAAAGGAGTAGCATATTTGGTAAACAACTCACGACAGGAGGCCATTGTAAACATCCCATCCCTACCCGGCTGGCCGGCTCCCATACCCAACTATTTTTGCCCGGACTCACATTAAAGCCGCTGACAGACATGTTGATTTGATCCAACTGATGTCGTTCCCCACCAGTAACAGGTGCCCTTTTCCAGTCCCAACCCATTAACCGCTCAGCCATTGATGCATCAGAGGACTATTCCCAGCCCAAACATCCACCCAAAAACGAACAGAGGTACCATTTTTCTTAAAGAGAAGCCGGGGCTGCACATTAAACTCGATATATATTAAATAGAAATTATATTTGTTTTCAATAGAGTAAAATGACACAATCGTCCCTAACGTTTGGTCATGTTTGTTTGTTTCAAAATGATTTTTTTTGTGCATTTGAGTCTTTAGGTTTGCATTTTATTGTCATTTTTATCATTGATGTTTGGCAATTTGTTACGGCTTTCACCCTCGAAATTTGGCCCTTAGGGATGAAAACGACAAGATTTCAAACTTTTTGGATGAAAAACAAACCTTTGGACGAAAGTCACAAATGTGGCCAAACCTGATGAACGGAAATGACATTTTACTCTTTTCAATAACTTGTATACGAAATGAAGATGCATTGCTTTCTTTGTCTATCTGGCATGTCAAAATTTACATTTTAATTTCGTAGCTTATAAAATACATCTAAGGTATATATTTTTATCATGTGTTTATGAATTTGGCCCCACATTGTTGCCCTTGAGGCTTGAGCTGTTAACCCCTACGTTGTGTTTGATATACGTGAGCCATGTTCGCCATGAGTGTGAAGTAGTTTAACTAAGGTGATACGTAGTGGGGCGGTATGAGGGGCTATAGCGCCCCATCGCGCTGCCAAACACCGGGACGGAGGGCGCCATGAAGGAGAAAGAAGAGAAGGGCGCGAGCTCCATAGCGGCGGTATGGGGTGTTAAGTTTGAATATTTATTTATTTGTTTTTTTTTTTTATTTCTGGTTTTCTCCTCACTCACAAACATATATACATACATATTTTGTAAGAAGGAAGAAGGTTGTTGCAGGTATTGAAGAAGGTTGAAGGAAGAAGAAGGTTGTTGCAGGTATTGAAGAAGGAAGAAGGTTTTATGAATTGGTCCCTACAAAATTGGTTTTTTAACATATTTGATCCCTACAAATTATGAAAACTTATTTTATTTAATGTTTTTTTAACATATTCTGTTTTTTTCGGTTTTTTTTTCGGTTTTTTGCAGTTTTTTTATTTATTTTCTGTTTTTATTTATTTTTCAATTTATATATTCTGTTTTTAATTGTTTTCTGTTTTTATTTATTATCAGTTTTCTTAATTAATTTTCTGTTTTTATTTATTTGCAGTTTTTTTTTATTTATTTTATGTTTTTATAAAAAATTAGAAATTAATAATTGAGTAATGATTAGACGGGGGCTTTATGACTACGGGCTTAAATGCATAACGCCCCATAACGCCCACCCGCACACGTGGCGCGCCACGTGTCGCATAACGCCCACAAAGGGGCGTTATGACTACGCATGGCCTAAAAAATGAAAAAGTGATTGTCACGTCACTGCTATGTAAGCAGGGGGACTATTACAAACTATTAGCTCAAAAGTTAATGGTTTAACTAAAACAAATTAAATAAGGAATATTGGATTTTAATAATATCAACTATTCGTCGTTGGCCGTCAACAGTCACAACTTCATAAATAACCACTGGCAGTCCCAATTATTAACATATTGGCCTCCAACGGACCCTCACTAACAGAACTTTAACGCCGTTAGTCTCCGGTCACCGGAAAACTTTTTTTACCGGAAAACTCATTTTTTTGCTGGAAAACTCAACTTTTTTGTCCCAAACCTCTTTGTAACATTATTACTGACCTTTAGGAACCTTTTCTAGTAAAAGCCCCAATTATCGAGGTCGCCGGAAAACTCATTTTTCGTCGGAAAACTTCTTTTTGGCCGGAAAACTCAAAATTTTCGTCCTAAACCTCTTTGTAACCTTAGATCGGACTTTTAGGACCTTTTTCTGGCAAAAAAACATTTTTCCGACGACCAGAGACTAACGGTGTTATGGCTCTGTTAGTCAGGGTCCATTGGAGGCCAATATGTTAATAGTTGGGACCGCTAGTGGTTGTTTTTTAAGTTTGGACTGTTGGTGGTCAATGACGAATAGTTGAGATTATTAAAATCCAATATTCCATTAAATAAAGAAAATAAAAAAGGTGGATAATGTGTAATTTGGTGATTATCTAAAAAAATAAATAAAAATAAAATGTTTCACTCTCTATCTCCATCACGCCCATTAATCCCCCCTCCCCCCCCCCCCCTCTTGGCGTCCCCTCAACGGGCAGTTGTATGGTGCCTTTTGAAAACAAACAATATATTCTTGTTTATCTTTAGGATTTTTAATTCTTTGTTCAAGCTTTTTTATTTGACTTTTATGAAAAATTAAGTTATTCATTTGTCTTTTAGATGCATGCTCCAATTGTAGTTTTCAAAAAGCAAATTGATGGCATTTTGACGAAGTAAATGACATCTTGAGATTTCCATATCTAGTTTTTGAAAAGAGAGTTTTAAATATTCAAAACTAGTCATGTGGGTGGTTTAGGTGGTCCAAAAGGCCATGTTAATGTATTTGGGCTTTTAAAGCTTCCTAATGATGGATTTCCAACGTTGAAATTTGGAAATCCCTCCCCCCCCCCCCCCCTCTTCTTGGCGTCCCCTCAACGGGCACTTGTATGGTGCTTTTTGAGTTTGGTGTTCACATGGCTAGTGATGCCAAGCCAGTATGTTTTTTTCCAAACAAAACTACGTAAACTCCAGTTAATTAATATCTTTTAAAAGTAGACACCACCAATCAGTCAATCGCACACTTTTATTCGTTGGACTTGACTCTGAAGCTTCATTGGGTAAAGTATTGAAACTTTGAAAGTGATGGTTTTATAGTTTAGTGTTGGGTATGACCTTGATTTATTTCTTGATATGATATAGGGTTTTGTTAGTTTTTGACGTTGTTAGTGTTTTTCCTTGTTTATCAATCCTTTTGGTAGTTCTTTATGTGTGGGTGCGGCATGTTAGGTCTTACGTTAACGGACATAGGGGTGACGATTTCTGAAAGTGACATGTGTCCAAAAAAGATTTTCAGTTATTAATATAGATATAACAAATTGTTTTAATTTTTGTTAAGGGTAAAAATTAGTAAATATTATAGTAAAAAAACATTGAAGAGAATAATTCTTTTTGGCTGATGATATACATTTGAAAGTTTGTTCGGCCGATGAGTTTTTCTGGGATTTGCTCCTACAAAAACGAGACCAAGAACAGGTGATCGTGGCCATCAAAACACACGATCAAGATCACAATATCCAACTCTCGTTGTGTGTAAGAATCGACACTCGTTTGTTTTTCCTAAAATTCATTTTATTTTATTTTATTTCACCAAATTTTGCCGGTTCATTTCGATTTTGTTCCGTTTGCAGGATTCAAACGCTTGTTCACAACTGCTTCATTAACCTAATTCAGGTTCTCTTTATTCTTATCCTTAAATCGTAATTTAGCTTTTATGTTCTGAAGGCTTTTAACTTTTAATTATAGTATATTCATATGCATGTTTGTACTTGTTAATCGTGAATACTTGTTAGATACAAGTAGATAGTGTTTAGCTTTAATTTGTGAATTGCAAGTAACATGTATAATTTTTTTTAAATTTACGAATTAAATACTGAAATTAAAGACATAACGTGTAAATATGATTTTAGACTAAAAATGGAATTTGGATGACAAAATTGGTGGAAAATCTTGAGTGATAAAATTAGAACACTAATCGATGGAATTTGGGTCCGAGAGCTAGCGGTTTGGCTCATGATCGGGCTAGTCGAGACCATAGTTGTTAGTAGCGAATAGTGGACAATAGCAACAAGCTACCTATACGCTTTGTAAAAATCTTGTCTAACCTCCGATTAATCGTTGGTCCTAGGTTCACCGAGTCATTTTCGTCTAATCGGCCAATTAATCGCTAGGCAATCGACAGTGGTCAAATCTGGTCCTAATAGGCCAATATCAGTGGGCGTCTAGCGATTTCGGCCAAAACTTGTAAATTCCGGCCAGATTCCAGCCAAAACCTGTAAATTCTTGCAATTAATCCTATCTACGTTAAAATATAGGTCGAAGAAGGTGTTAAAACATGTCTACTTAGAAAAATTACATATAAAAATGTGTGTATATACATATAAAACTGAAAATTGCATAGAAAATCCCAATCCGATTAATTGTCAGTCAGTGCCCCACTGGCCAACTAGCGCCTAACGATTCTTACAACATAGCGATAGCTATGAATTAGCGGGCTCTATTTTATGTTTAGCAATACACTAGAATAAAATTTTGGAAATATTTTATATGTATATTATATCTAAATACGCTGGTTTTATATGTATATTTAACAAAAGACCTAAAATCCTACTGTTTTATACGTATATTATATCGCTATTTATATTAAAACAAAATAACCTAAAATTTCGCTATTTTCCCGCTATGGAGGCGCCAAAATCACATAGCAACACATGTGCACTTCGCTATGTTATGAGCGCTATTAACAACCATGGTCGAGATCGAGACCTTTCTGCCCGTTTTAAGTTTGGGCCTTTTCTGCCATATTTCCCTCTATTTAGTTGATCCAGATAAGAGTCTGCTAACTCTTGTTACAGCTTCTTATCGATAATTTCCCTCTATTTAGTTGGTCCAGATAAGTGTCTGCTAACTCTTGTTACACCTTCTTATTGATATGTTTACTTCTAGATCTCACTCATCACTACGCATGATTAAACATTGTTTTTTATTTCATAAATTTAACCTATTGTTTTTGCAGTAATCATATTTGAACGAAATGGATCCACAAGGGCACGGGCAGGCCCCGGGAAGCAACATCATGGGCAATGTGACTCAGTTATCATATGCAACAAACCCGTATGATTCAACCCAAATAAGCGGCAGAGCACCACCACTAGCACCACCAGGTGGTGCAGTGGCTCAGCCCACTGCTGCCCAATTGGCACAACAACAGTTGGCTTATCAGCAACTCCAACAACAACAGCTGCATCAACTGCAGCAACAACTCCAATCATTTTGGTCAAACCAGTATCGAGAAATTGAAAACGTCAATGATTTTAAGAACCACAGCCTCCCATTAGCAAGAATCAAGAAGATCATGAAAGCTGATGAGGATGTAAGAATGATATCAGCAGAAGCACCGATTGTGTTTGCTAGAGCTTGTGAAATGTTCATATTAGAGTTGACTTTACGGTCATGGAATCACACTGAGGAGAATAAAAGGCGGACCCTGCAGAAAAACGACATTGCTGCTGCAATAACAAGAACTGATATTTTTGACTTTTTGGTTGATATAGTTCCCAGAGAAGATATTAAAGATGAAGCTATGACATCTATGCCACCTGTAACTGTGCCAGTTGGCGGGCCTTCGGACACGTTCCCGTACTATTACATGCCAGCTCAGCAGTTACCGCAGTCGGGTGCACCAGGGATGATGCCAAATAAGCCAATGTTGGATCCTGGTCTTTATGCACAACAGCAGCCTCCACCGTATATGAGTTCGTCAATTTGGCCACCACCACCTCAGGAGCCACAATCACCATCGGATTCATAGATGCTCAAGTGTTATTCTTTTTAAAAAGTTTGCTCTTTTTCTTGATACTTAAAGGTATGTGCTTTTTTTTAATCTGAATTTCCATAAGTTTAAGTTAATATGTTGTCTTGGTCCAATGATTAAGGGGATGTTTGGACTTTGGCTTGGTGTTTTGAAATTGTTTATCTGATTATTATGATTTGAAGTTGCAATAATCAAAGGTTGAGTTGAGACCATAAAATTGCTACCATGCTTTCTAACTTTTTTAGAAAAGCCTTTCAACCTAATATTTGTTGTATTAAAGTCCCTCAACTAGTGAAAAATACACGAAAAAGTTCTGGGCAGCTAACAACAGCAAGGCTGGATGGCCTTTTTAGCGCAGTTGCAATATCAATAGTTTTTTTTTTTTTGAAAGGTGTGAATTATTCGCGAATGTCGGGAGGTCTAGCATACGTTGTCTTAACCGGGTCCGCGCTAGAGAGCCCCCTCGCACAATAGATCCCCAATTTAAACCCCTCAATGAGAAACCCCTATCACCAAGACTCGAACTTGAGACCTTGAGGGGAAAACTCACCCGGGCCCACCATAAGTGGAACTTAAATACCCGTGGCCACCACTAGAGCACTAATGATGGTTTGCAATATCAATAGTTAGAGCGTAGTTGCAAAGCTTTCTATGTTTCAGTCCCTAAAATTGTCTAAAAGGCACCTACTTGGCTACTTTTGATTTTTTTTGTAAAATGATGGCTTGTGAACTTTTCAATTGGTTAAATTAAGATGGTATGCTTTTTTTTTTCAAAAATGTGGAATGTCACTTTATCAAATTTTGATCAGTTTAAAAACTAACAAGTCATTATATCTGAAAAAAACAGAACTCAGAAGCACATGCATTTTAAAAAATTTAGAGACTTTGATATACAAAATTTTGTTCAATTGCTTTTTCGTGTATTTTTTGTAAGTTGAGGGACTTTAATATATCAAAATTAAGTCAAGAGGCTTTTTTCTTGAAAAATAAGTAAGTCTGTTGGTTTTTTATATTAGGGAAATTGGCCTGTAATAATCCCATTTAGACCTTATTGGCCATTAATAATCCCATCTCAGAATATTCCCCCACCAGTCCCACCTTTCACCTATTTTTCCTACAATTGTCCCCCGTTAAAAAAAAACTTAACGGAGTTAAGCTTTTTTTTCCAAATTACAAACAGATTTTTTAGGGCTTTTGTTCAGAACGACGATACGAGTCTATTGATGTAAAACTTGCCTCGAAACGGTGCTGATCTAAAGCCCTAAAAAATCTGTTTGTAATTTGGAAAAAAACTTAACTTAACTCCGTTAAGTTTTTTTAACGGGGGACCATTGTAGGAAAAATAGGTGAAAGGTGGGACTGGAGGGGGGAATATTCTGAGGTGGGATTATTAATGGTCAATAAGGTTTAGGTGGGACTATTACAGTCCAATTCCCCTTTATATTATTAACCAGATTCAACTTTTGGCCATTCAAGGGTCAATGAAGAGGAGACAAATTTACCAGTTTACCATTTTTAAGCTTATCTTAGAAAATAACTGTATTAGGGTTATAGACAGTTTAAGGCATGTTGCTTCCATCTCAATTATGATAAAAGTTTTGCCAATTTTGTCAGACTTTGGAGCTGGATCTGTTCGTGATCCGTAAACCGCTTTCGAGTGATCCAACCAGAAATCATATCTGAAGCAGGCTGGTGTTGGATATCTCCTGTTAAGTCCTGGTAAAAGAATTGTTTTCAAGTGGTTGATTATATTGATTTTCTTATAATAAGGAAATACATGCTATGTTTTCCCTAACATTTTTGGGTTGTTGACAAAACTTAAAATATTTTTTTTGGTGCATTGTCAAATCTTTGTGAGTTGGTAACAAGGATTTGCCTGGATTAAACATGGTCAATTGGTCATTGTATGTCTGCTATCAAAAGGGGTATTGTCAAAAAGCCTGATTATTATGTTTTATGATAATTACCAACTCGACTCGCAACTCACTCATAAGTCGTAACTCGTTCGTTACAAACTTGATTAAATTCAGCTCGTATAATTTCCAAGCCGAGTACGAGCAGTAGCTTGATTAATATAATACAGGTAGTTCACTCGTACAAATTAGAGTGATACTTGATATCTTATTTCCTTGTTTTTATTTGTAAATTTACTAGGTTACAATCCGTGTAATACACGAGTTGATAAATGTAATGTTATATAATTATAACAAAAAAAGTTATGTTTAAAAAAATATATGCATTGCACGGCTGAATAAACTCATATATCATACTAAGGGGAGGGGGGTGGTCACTAGTGATAGAATTCTATCACTCACAAGCACCCAATCAAGTTCCGTCATGTCATCAACCATTTTTCCATCACTCACATCCTTTTTTGGTGGCAATGGTCATCACTCACCACCACACCCAACAATTTCCCCCCAACCAACAATTACCCTCCCAAAACAAAACAATAATGCCATGAAGAAAATAACGAAAATTGATTTCGTGGAAGATTAACGCGTGGACTTTTGGAGCGGCGGTGGGATGATTCATTTTTCCACGCGTGATAGCCTCTATCACGGAAGATTAACGCGGCCACCCCGCCTGGCCTAATAGAATAAAATATAATATAATTTGTTAACATATATAGTCGTCAAGATATGTATTTAAAAAATGAACATTGAAGTGACAGTTATAAACTTTGTTAAATTTATTTTTAAAACATGATTTCTTTCATCTAGGTATTAATTTTAATTTTTTAATACAACATTTTTTTTATTTAACATATTGTCAGCAGTAGAATACAGAGCAATCCTTAAATACCGGCTGATGATCCCTATGTACCCAGAAGATGAAACGTGCCCGATATGTCGTAAAGCTTGTATGGATAAATACGGAGAGCACGCAGTGCATTGTAAAGAGCTCCCTGGGTTCAAATATCGGCATGACTGGGTGCGAGATGTTTTGTGGGACATCCTAAGAAGAGCTGGGATTTCGGCTAAGAAAGAGGCTCCTGTGAATTTCCTTACGGACCCTATGGAAGGGAGATCTACTCTGCGACCAGCGGATCTGCTCGTCTTTGGTTGGGCTAGGGGGAAACATGCTTGTGTTGACCTCACGGGGGTTTCCCCTCTGGTTGGTTTAAGGGAAAACGGGTTTGTAGCTGGACAAGCAGCAAGAAAGGCAGAATCGAAGAAAGTTGATAAGCACGCTAAAGCTTGTGCAGAGAACCAGCATGTTTTTGTCCCTTTTGCCTTTGACACATTTGGCTCCCTAGCGCCAGAAGCTATCCAATTCCTGACCAGGGTCCAACGGGTCATCCACAACAATTGCTCAGCATCGGGGGGACGAGGTTTTGTATTTGGCAGATTAGGGTTTGCAATTCAGAAAGGGGTGGCGGCGCAGCTTGTTGCCCGTCTACCTTTTGTTTTGATGTAACTTGGCAAGTATGAATGAAATTGCAGGTTATAAGTTTTGATTAAAAAAAAAATTACTTTTCGATATTGTATTAGTACCGTTTTTTACCACCCAACCACGTTAATATATGATTTTTTTTAGAAAACTCTTATAAAAACAACTATCATCATTATTCTTCATTTTTTAATACTTTAACCAACGTAATTTTGAACTTGGTGAAACTTTTAAGTAAAGAATATAAGTTTATATAAAAAGATTAATAATTAATTTCATATTAAATTCATTTGATTAATGATATAATAACTATCTTTAATTAAAAAATAAGTATCCATAATTAAGTAAGTAAGAGAAAAAGGAGAAAACTAAAACATAAATGCCTCTAATTGATGACACATGTTGCAAATTGGTTTTGTTTTATTGTATAGTGTATAGATACTCTCTTATTTGAAACTTGTATAATTTTTAATTATTATTAACTCTTTTTTTTTGTTTTTTGAATTTGGTTTACATTATACAAAGTCATCAAAATTTAAAAAAAATTAAGAAAAAAAATAGTCTAACTTACCGAGCCTCAAGGTTAAGGAGTAAAGCGTGCATGTTAGAATGTTATTGATAGGACATTAGGAGTCATGCACCTTGACTAATGTTGTTACCAGCTTACATCCGAATTCATCACTTGAATCATCTCGGTTACGTAGGCACCTATTAATTTTCTTTATTTTCAAATCAGCTCACCTTTCAAAAAGATTAAAACAAAAAAATTGGTGGAAAATCAAAATGTTTTCTTCAATCGCTAGTACACACATCCACATGTTCTCTAGTCTATACACCTTAAAAACCACCTAAAAATCCATTGATTATCTAACACTAGAAATACTTTAAAGTCATTTTTCTTCAAACCCCTTATTAATTAAAAAAAGTATAAAATTAATATTTTAAAACAATACATTCTATGTCGTAAAGCTTGTATGGATAAATACGGAGAGCACGCAGTGCATTGTAAAGAGCTCCCTGGGTTCAAATATCGGCATGACTGGGTGCGAGATGTTTTGTGGGACATCCTGAGAAGAGCTGGGATTTCGGCTAAGAAAGAGGCTCCTGTGAATTTCCTTACAGACCCTATGGAAGGGAGATCTACTCTGCGACCAGCGGATGTTCTCGTCTTTGGTTGGGCTAGGGGGAAACATGCTTGTGTAGACCTCACGGGGGTTTCCCCTCTGGTTGGTTTAAGGGAAAACGGGTTTGTAGCTGGACAAGCAGCAAGAAAGGCAGAATCGAAGAAAGTTGATAAGCACGCTAAAGCTTGTGCAGAGAACCAACATGTTTTTGTCCCTTTTGCCTTTGACACATTTGGCTCCCTAGCCCCAGAAGCTATCCAATTCCTGACCAGGGTCCAACGGGTCATCCACAACAATTGTTCAGCCTCAGGGGGACGGGGTTTTGTCTTTGGTAGATTAGAGTTTGCAATTCAGAAAGGGGTGGCGGCGCAGCTTGTTGCCCGTCTACCTTCTGTTTTGATGTAACTTGACAAGTATGAATAAAATTATCCAAGTGATTTAAAAAAAAAAAAAAATTCAAAAAAAAAAAAAAAAACATAAATTTAGCATTCAAATATCTAAAAGCTACATTCTATAACCAACTAAACATAAATTTTAATTTACAATGTGATGGGTGCTAAATTATTCCACATATTTAAAATAACAAAAAAAAAAAAAAAACAAATTATTATTGTTCTTGTTATACACATTCAATGATACATTAGTTTTAACCAATAAACATCACTCCCAATGATTTAAGCTAAATTACTTATTTAAATATATTCATTTAAAAGAAAAACAAAAACGCGTATACACAAACCTAAATCTCAGACTCCGATCACCGGAACAATAATATTATTCGGTAATGGCATGGCACCCTCCCCCACCACCACCACCACCACCACCGTCCTCCTCCTCCTCACCACACTAATCTCTTTCTTCCTCCTCCACTTCCCCCACCCCCACCCTTCCCCCACCCACCGCCGATCACTCCTCAACACCACCACTTGCTCACACATCCTTCAAATCCCCCCACATCAACGCTGCTCCTTCTCCACTCTCCACTGCTCCACCCACTCCAACGGCCTCCTCAACTACTTCTCCTTCCATTTCTGCCACTTCAACCAAAACCAATACCTATCTATCCCCTTCCTCACCCTCACCGTCATCTTCCACTTCTACATCCTCGTTAAAACCGCACAAGATCAGTTCTCCATAATCGTCACTAACCTCTCAAATCATTTGAATTTATCTCCCAGCATGGGCGCCGTTACGCTGCTAGCCCTAGGTAACGGCGCGCCGGATGTTTTCGCCTCTGTCGCCGCCGTCGGTGCCGGCAACGCGCGGACTGGATTCGGCGCGATTTTGTCGGCTGGAACGTTTGTTTCGGCTCTGGTTGTCGGCTTCGTGGCGATCTACGCCGCGCCGTTCGCGGTGGCGCCGGCGCCGTTTGTTAGAGATGTGTTGTTTTATTTGACTGCTGCTTTGTTTTTGTTTTATGTGTATTTGAGTGGTGAGATATTTGTGTGGCAGGCGGTTGGATTTGTGGTGTTTTATTTGTTTTTTGTTGTGGTTGTGTTTTGGATGGATTTAGGGTTTGGTGGTGGTGGTGGTGGGAGGGTGAAAAGTGGTGGTAGAGATCGGAATGTTTCGATCGAAATTGAGTCTGGAAGTGGAGGTAATATGGAGTTTGAGAAAAGGAAGGCAGGGTCTGGGATTCGACACGCGTTTGACAAGGTATGTTTTGAGTATTGAACTTATTTCGTTATTGATGAGTGAGTTGTAGCCTGTAGGACATGAATGATTTCAATATGTTATTGTTGCAACTTTTGTGTGCAAACAAATACATGCTGCAATGCTTAAATGCGTCATTCCCATGATTAAGAACATGACAAAAATGTAAAATCGGTTGATCATATTATGATAGGAAAGGTTTTTATGCCAAGGGAGTTGAAGCAACAAAGTTCATAATTTGTATTTCAGTGGGACGCTGTTAATTGTGTAGAATGATTATTATGCTCGTTTTGTGTACTACGATTTGATAATGTAAGCCCAAATTTGGGCTATCAGATTTGCAAATAAGTTGATAACTGTTGCAAGCCTTGAATAAGCTCTTATCGTGCCTTTTAAGATGTGTTTCAGAAGTAGTTTGGACAACCTACGTATGTACCACCGACCAATTTGCTTTTTACACAGCTAGCTAATTAAATTATGTGGACTAAAGCCTCATCATCAAAGCTTTTCTGATATATTTGTACGCATATATGCATAGATAAGTTAGATATACACATGCATCTGTTAATGTATACTTGGATTCATATACTTGGACATATATGCTTGAACGTATACATAAATATACGCATGGATGCATATATTTAGATACCAACATATTCGCATGTGTGTTTGTATATTTATATATGTATTAGACGACCATATTTATATCTCTGCATTGACACGATACACACTCATGGAGAATGCACACGCACATACATAGGCATGTTTAGTGCATACATTGCATATATTTATATATGTTGGCATGTGTGTGTGAGTTTGTGTGTATATATCATGGTCCATATGGATGCCACCCAAATGATATTCTACTAAAAACCTCAATAATGGTAGTTTTACTGAAGGTAAATTATATATACAGATTATGTACATATTACATAACCTTCTAGTTAAGAGTGTAATGCATCCTAATCGATCTAATAAGACTATTGGATTAGTAATTGTTCTTTAAGCATTTTATACTCACGTAATTTTCATTTTTATTGAAAAGTAATCTATATATATAATCAATATCTTTTTCTTTCGTGTCATCAGATATCCAAGACTTGGGAAGTACCAGTCTCGGTAATGTTAAAGCTCACGATCCCACAATCATCGCCATCTGAATGGAACAGATTTTATCGATCAGCCAATATCGCGTTATGCCCAATTCTTCTTATGTACTCCTGCAAATCATTCGTGCCTCTAGATCATCCCATTGTTTTTCTTCTTCCAAATGTCCATTTTCCTCTATGGTTAGTAGTACTCTTTGCCAGCTCATCATTTGCACTCGTCCATTTCGTACTCGAAAAAAAGCCCCCGAAAACCGAGCAAATGCCAGTCGTCCTTATAGGATTCATTATGAGTGTTTTCTGGATCTCCACAATGGCGGGAGAGCTTTTAAACTGTCTTGCAGCACTCGGGTCGCTTCTCGAGGTGCCACCATCGCTGCTAGGGTTAACCGTGTTAGCTTGGGGGAACTCAGTGGGTGATCTTGTTGCTGACGTGGCGGTGGCTAAAGCGGGTCAACCGGCTATGGCCATGGCTGGATGCTTTGCGGGACCCATGTTTAACATGCTTTTTGGGCTTGGAACCGCTTTGATTATCCAAACGGCTAATGTTTACCCCGAAGCTTATGAGCTGCAGTTTCATGTGAGTATTGTGGTTGCGTTTGTGTTCTTGATATTGAGTTTGATGGGGTCATTGTTGGTTGTAACGTGGTGTAGATTCCATGTGCCTAGATTCTGGGGGTTTTGTCTTGTTGGTTTGTATGCGTTCTTCATTGCATCAAGCCTGGTCATTGCGAAGCTCCAATTCTGATTGTTTGGTCATATTTTTGGTAATCATATTGTTGATCTCGTTAGATATTATTGATACGAGATAGATGTCTTCGTCATTCAGATGGAAGGTTAATTTATTGTATCTAGTATCGTGTGTATCATTAAAAGTTGTTGCAAGTTAGTTTTTATGTTATCTTCAGCTACTTCGCTGGACGGTGGGCTTGAGAGAATAAATATACACACGCAGATTTTTTTTTTTTGGGAAAATGTCAAAGACTAATTGATCTATCCGCCCTGGTCAGGAGCTGGTTGACTTGAAATGAATAGTATTTGTTGTGTTTTGATTTATTACAGTAATTGATTTGAGACATTTTATAAATCTGATGTCGGTTTTCTCTTTTCTTAAAAATATTGATTTTACTTGAAGAGTTCTTATCCACTCTTATAGAATGATTCGTTCTGCTACAAATGATCCAACAAATTAAGTCGTCATATAAACTAGAAAGGTTGGTTCAAGTTTGTCGACTTAAAATCGAAACCACAATGAAGTTTTGTTTTATACAAGTTTAATCAATCGGTTTTGGGTAAACTGATTTTGGAACTTGAAGGGGGCTAGTTATTTGTAAACCCCCGCCTGACTAAAATATTGTACTTGAGCTCGACAAGTGCGGTCTACAACAATCTAAAAGCTCAACAGACGATTATTTTTTTAACTTTTCTGTAGATGTAGGTGCTGTCAGCATGCTTAGTTTTAGAAATTAGCAGGCTAAAAAGGTCAAAGTAAATTAGATGATCATGTTTGCCCGACTATAACATTAAAACATAAGATTACGTTCTCGTTGTTTGTCTAGTTTAAAAAAACAGAAAACAATCATCTATTGTTGTTTGTCAATCCTGCGCTATCCACATTATCTGTATGACTCAGGCAAGCGATAACCGGGCAGGACCAACTTGTCTGCAAACATTTTGCCAGTTTTTGGCATCACATGCCAATGCAAAGTCATATTAAAATCTCTCCCTCTAAGGTTGCTTCCCTGGATAATATATAAAGAAAACGAAAAATTAGAAAACAAAAAAAAATAAACCACCAACTAACCATTTGACCTTTTTGTAAAAAATAATTACCTGATCAATGAACCTGTACTTGTTCTTAATTTTTGTAGAAAACTTTGCATCTTCTCTTGCTGGTATGATACGATCCCACAATGAAACCTGATATTATTCCGAATTAGTCATCAAAAAGATATTAAAACACAACTGAATTTCGGGAAAGAGACGATTAATCGTACCTGATTCAGGGAATTCTTTGGAGTGCTATATTCAGCAGCTAAAAAGACAAAAACCTGCACGTAAAAATACAAACTTGAAGTTGAAGATGGACTTTCCAGTCTGTTTTCTTATTCATAATTTGTGTAATCAGAGTCAGACACAGGGATACAACAATGATTTTGCAGATGAATGATGATAAGCAATAATAATAACAAATAGTGTACAAAACCTGCTTGGTATTCCATGTGAATAGTGACTGTAGGTCTGCAGATATATCTAGTGTAAATCCAACCTGCAAAAATGAAATATATTCAATCATCAAACCTCCATCTAGTAAAGATGATAATACAACTGCAATGATGGTCCAACGCAACTGAAGTTCATAAACAGAATTAAACACCCCCATCCCCAAGATCACCCTTCTGTATTTACATATTCACATCTTACTATCTTAGCCATGTATGCAATAAATGCTACAATTCAGTAGTCCCATAACCACGTTATGATACAAACATACGAAATAATACAAGTTGTAGCATCCGACCCTTAATGTCAACCAATATTGTTTGCTTAGCTCGAAAGTCGCCGGAGTGCCTGGATGGTAGCAAAGCGTTTTCCTTGCACCGCTCCTCGGCTGAGGGCCTAGGCGCACACACGAGTCCCAAAGGGCTTTTGACAACATAGATAGGTGTTACACAAACCATCAACCCATGTTCAATATGACAATTAGCAATTCTAAGCTCTGAGAATTTATAATTCCTTGGCTTTTAAGTACACAGCGATGAAGAGGGAATCAAATAATTTATCAAACAAAATCATATTTCTACCGATCTACACGATACAAGACACCTAGATCCACCTCTCTACACATTTTACAACTTCATATAAATATTTTGCAACAAACTATATTCACTAGCATCACTTGCATACATTTCCATGAGTTGACTTTCAGCAATTACTAAGTTGACCATACATCCTAACACACAGGAAATTTCACATTTCAGAAATATGATCACAAAAGTTTTCCTAATTCACTATCGATGCATTATTCTCAATACACAAATATACAATATCACAAGTTACAACAACAAAAGTTCATCAATTTTCAACAGATCAAATTCCACATCTCAATTCCTACAAGCTATAGATCGACTAACTATCAAACAACAGACCTATAATCCAACAGATCAATCAACAATTAGCGAATTACCTCGTCATCTCCGGTTGATTTCTTCTGAAACCGATTGACATTCAAGATCTACGAAGCGGAAATCAACAAAAACTAGTTATAATAACAAAATTGGATCGAAAAAAAAGGAGTAATTAGGGTTTAAGAGAAACCTGAACAGTTGCAGTAGGTGACGGAGAGTTGAGATTATCGGAAATTGAAGCGATTGCGCACATGAGAGCGAGAATTGTTAGGGAAAAGGTGAGGAGAGCATTGGCTCTGAAACCGAATGAATGCATCTTTCGTGTTCTTCTTCACAACTGTAACGCTGAATTGGTGATAGTCTTGATATGTAGCTAGTATAGGCGTGACACTCTATAGCGGAGTTTCGGTCAATATTTATTTTGGTTTAATATACTAACTGAAACAAATATGCTAAAAATGTAAATTAGTTTGAATTTATACCGACTCGTACATAAATATAAATACGTAAAACTTGATTAAAAAGTGTTTTGAAAGTTAAAGGATTGTGAGTGTCAATACTAAAAGTTGAAGTGTAAAAGTATAAAAACAAGGAATATTGAATTTTAATAATCTCAATTATTCGTCGTTGGCGGCCAACAATCCCAACTTAAAAAACAACCATTGACAATCCCAACTATTAACATATTGGCCTCTAATGGACCCTGACTAACAGAACCCTAACGTTGTTAGTCTTCGGTCGCCGGAAAAACGTTTTTGGTCGGAAAACTCAAAATTTTCGTCCCAAACCTCTTTGTAACCTTATTACGGACCATTAGGAACCTTTTTCTAGAAAAAGTTCCAATTATTGAAGTCACCGGAAAACTCATTTTTTCGTCAGAAAACTTCTTTTTAGCCGGAAAACTTAACATGTTCGTGCCAAACCTCTTTGTAACCTTGGATCGAACCTTTAGAAACCTTTTTCTGGCCAAAAACAATTTTTCGGCGACCGGAGACTAACGGCGTTAAGGTTCTGTTAGTCAGGGTCCATTGGCGGCCAATATGTCAATAGTTGGGACTGTGGTTGGTTATTTTTGAAGTTGAGACTGTTGGCGGCCAACGACGAATAGTGAGGTTATTAAAATCCAATTTTTCAAAAAACAAAAGGATAAAAGCACAAAAGACAAAAAATAAAAATAAAAAATAAAAAACACTGTTCACAATCTTCCCTAATTGTATAGTTAAATAGCTTTTTTTTTTTTTTTGTATAGAGTGACACCGGTGTCACGTGAGTCTAATTTTTGTTTAACACCAATCTATATATAATAGAAAGTTGATGAAACACTGGTTAACACCTGAGGTGAAACTAGCATGTTCGTCTCTTTTGTGGGGTTCAATCTCCTTTGTTACTCGTCAAATGACGGATCCTGCAAAACAGCAACGTCGTTAGCTCGTTAAGAGGGGAATATGGGGGTTTCCCTCTTAACCAGGCTCCGGCGTGAGAATAAGTTCTGTTCTGAGGAATAAAAACAGTGTGTGTTAAGAGTGAGAGAGTAGAGAATAGAATGAATCAACCTGGATGATGAAGGGTCCTATTTATAGCCGGAGGGTGAAAGAGGGAGGAGCAACCTCGCCAGCTGTTATGGGGCGCCAGCTGTCCGACCAAGAGGAATATCCTTTTGGTCTCCTCTGCTGTGGTCAGTGTAGTGGTACACGTGGCGCGCCTATATTTGTCCATGCTGGAGACGTCGTACTGGCACTGTCGGTCTGCTCCTTGATTTGTTGCAGGCCTACATGGCGCTTGATGACTGGTGACACGTGCCGTCCTTTTTGTCGGGAAGAGCATCTTTGGTGCCACCCTGACGTCTTCCAGAAGCTTCTGGATTCGCTTGCTGATGTAAGCGCCATGTCGGATGCAGAAGTGGTGTGGTCCTTGCCATGTGAGCAAGGAATTGGGACCATACCTCTTCAAAAGTCTAAATTTTGTTTAACAGCAATCTATATATAATAGAAACTAACGAGGTTAGCAAGAAGCTGTAAAACCCAGAACAATTGTATTATGTTATAACAACTCTAATGCCGAACTTGCACAATCTCACCTAATATATAAATTTGGATCTTTTGTTGATTAAAAGAAATGACTCTTCTAATCCTCTTTAGTTATTTGCACAAAGCCTTCCAACTGGGATCTCCTTGCCTTTGAGCTCTTTATCGTTTCTTAATAGTCAAATCCACCACCAGGTCATGTGAACAATAGCCTTTATCACCTTTTTACCTTTTTAAAACCGATTTGATTGCACCCGAACCGAACCAAATTGATTTGACTGCCCTATGCATGCTAGTCCTTTACTCCTTTAGAATTGATGATAAGGCTATATGATTCATATAGTCATATCCGAGTAACAAAACACGAGATATACAACTCCCCCAGAGTTATACGAATCACAAATGAGGGGCTATACGCATGGCCGGTCCTTAGGGTGGGCGGGGAGGACCACCGGTCAGGGCCCGATACTTCGAAGGGCACGTTATTTTAAAAAAATTCCTATATGTAAAAATAAATAAATTAATATGTTATACTCATACAAACACCAACATTGGCGCACTTACAAAACTATTTTTATGGTTTAGATTAGTTATTAGCCCATTGTCATTAGGTTTAAATCTTTGATGAGCCCAATACCCAATTTCGTTAAGGCTTAAGGACACGTTTTTTCAAGCTCGAACAGGATACATGAATTCTCAGGACCGGCCACGTCTCGTAGATATGACGTGCCATACGAGTTATATGTCCATATATGTGTTGTATAGGTATATGATTTGTTTCATTTGATAGAGTTGTACTTTTGTTGGAAAACGTGGGCCGATACAAGTCATATAACTCTATACAACTTATATATATGACTCATCTTTAGTGTTCATATTACGGGCAGGGACGGATCCAGGGGTGTTTTGGGGGTTCTCAGGAACCCCCTCGGTTTGGCAAAAAAATGGAAAACATTAGTGGAAACCTTGTATGATTTGGAAAAAAATATTGAGAATCTACCAAAAGGAACCCGGCGAAAAAAAATTCCTGAATCCGTCACTGAATACGGGGTGGTGTTCATTTACTAGGGGTTAACATAAAAGTTACTCGGTATATCTTTACTTATATTTTAAATGTGATGTTAAACCTAGCTATACATTTTGTGAAACTTATGTTCGAGTTTGTTTGTCTGGTACGTTTTTAATGCGTGTAATATTTCACGGTTCGTTTTGTGTCAATTCATATATACGTCTATCTTACAAATCTGTTTCTCATGCTATTGCAAATATTACATATGTTTTCTTGTGTAATTATATTAAGGGAAACTTGACCTATTGTGTCTCGTGCTACCCTATAAAAATAATCTCAAAATAGTGTCTATCTCACCTATCATATACTATAAATTTGCAACATATATGTGCATTGATGGTGGTATGTTATGCAAAATTGGTTGTACTCATAGCCACATTTCCTTATCTCATATTTTATTGTATTTTATGCATAATTAGTTGTACTCATAGGCCATAACCACATTTCCTCATCTTATATTTTGTTTTGTTTTGCGCTGTTGTAACGCATGAATTATGGTTTGTATAGTTGTATAATTTGCAACATATTGATGCAATGGTTGTTGTAATGTATGCATTATGGTTTGTATAGTGGTAATGATATTATATATATATATATATATATATATATATATAGGAGACCGCTAAAATGAGAACCACCTCGAGTTGTAAGAACCGTGAGAACTACACCGTGCGGGGCGAGGTGGACCAAATTTTTTTTCCTAAACTTAGTTGCGTGTATTATAAACACATTTGTAAAAAAAAAATTAATAAAAAAATGTCGTGTGTGTAGTTTTGAGCACCACAAGTTTGTGTTTACGGGTACCGTAAATCTAACCGGAAAATTTACGGGTACCGTAAACACAAACTTGTGGTGCTCAAAACTACACACACGACTTTTTTTTTTTGATTTTTTTTTTACAAATGTGTTTATAACGCATCTACGTTTATGGAAAAAAAAATTGGTCCACCTCGGCCCGGATCAAAAAGTTCTCACGGTTCTTACAACTCGAGGTGGTTCTTATTTTAGCGCAATTATATATATATATATATATATATATAGATTACGATGAACCAGTTAAACGAAAAAAAATAGACGTGAGTTCATCGTAACACGCGAGTCCTAGATCAACTTAGTTATTCTATTCTATGTTTTACGTTTCGGTTTAATTTCTTCGCATTAACACGCCGCAACTTCAGTGTTAGTGGTCGCTGGTAGTAGTGTGGCATTAGTGTTCGCCCCCGCCGCAACGCGGGGGTGCTTAATACTAGTTTTTATTAAAAAGGAGGTAATTTATAAGTAAAAAAACTAAAAAAGATTAATAAAAGACTACTACAGCAACTTTCCATAGTATCTATAATATATAATAAAAGAAACCACTTCTTCGCATTAACACGCCGCAACTTCAGTGTTAGTGGTCGCTGGTAGTAGTGTGGCATTAGTGTTCGCCCCCGCCGCAACGCGGGGGTGCTTAATACTAGTTTTTATTAAAAAGGAGGTAATTTATAAGTAAAAAAACTAAAAAGATTAATAAAAGACTACTACAGCAACTTTCCATAGTATCTATCTATACTATATAATAAAAGAAACCACTTTTAGGACACTTGTCATCATATTAGGGCTTTTCTTATAGATAATTATTATTTTAATTTAATCTTTTTTAATTAATTATAGATAACCCTCCTATTAATATTATTTAATTTAATATCTTATGGATAATTATTATTTAGTTTAATCTTCTTCTTATTTATAATATTATTTAGAGAAAATTACGATTTTGGCCCCTGTAGTTATATCACTTTTACCCTTTTAGCCCAAATTTTTTTTTTAACATCTGAGCCCCCAACGTCTTCTTTTCTAACCCTTTTGGCCCCTAACACTAACCCCATCCATTAAATGATAAGGGCCAAAAGTGTTAAAAAAATCATCTTTTATGTTTATACCAAATTTCAAATGTTGTCATTTGCCTTTAAAATACACTGGTTAAATAAATATAACTTTATATACTAAGTATTAAAATAGTTACATCTTTTAAAAACTCATGTACTATCAATTAAATTAAATCTTTATCTTTACAAACAATTAAAACGTTAATATTTTTTTTAATTTTAATAATTAATATGTGATTATCAATTATCCTTCTCCTTATCATCAAAATATAAAACAATTAAAACTACCAATTAAATAAAATCTTTATCTTTATGAATATTTAAAACGCTAATATTTTTTTTAGATTTTAATAATTAATATATGATTATAATAATTAATATATTATTATCAGTTATCTTTGTCTTTATCATTAAAATCTCTTCTACAAATTTTAAATTTTAAATTTAATATTATCAATAATCAACTTTCCATAATAAATATTTAGAAAATATAATTAAGACGGTCTCATAGAGCGCCATAAATCAGTTGGAAAACAACTCTGATGATGCGTAGAAATACGACACGTGTCCCAAAACAGGTTTCTTTTATTATATAGTATACTAGATTAGGGACTTGTGTATTACACAGGTTGAATAATGTTTTTTTAAATATTAATTATATAATATGTCATATAGTTCTTAAAATCTATAGTTCATTATAAGTTGATACGTGAAATCGAATATTTAATATGAGAAAGACACGATAAAACCAAATTTTAGATGAATGTAATGTAATGTAATATAATCGATTAATACATATAGTCGTCAAGACATATATTTAAAAAAACATATACTTTTTGTTAGGTTATCATTTATGTATTTTATTATTACTTGTGTTTTCACTTATATTTTTGTATTAAAAAGATTATTTATGCTTATTTTATTATTACGGTAATAATTGTGATTTGCATATCAATTTTAATTCCAAAGTCTATATGTTAGTGTACCTACTTATTATTATTATTATTATTATTATTATTATCTATTTCAAATAATTCTTTAATAATCTTAGAAAACCTTTTAAACAAATTAAATTTATATCCATTGAGTTTTCAAATTCCATAAATTTGGTTTATCAAGTTCACCTCTCAACGATTGCAATTGCCACATAACAATTATCACTTCCTAATTTAGTGCGTATAGGATAAATAATAGGAAAAACAAAAGGGTAAAAAATAAAAAGATAATTCAACTTCATTTTAAATTAATTAATAGTCATAATATCTATTTATTTAGGTGGGAAAATACAATTGAAATCATCTTATAGAACGCCATGTGTCCCTCAGATAGTTTCTTTTATTATATTGTATAGATAGATATAGATAGATATAGATTCGAATGAGTACTTTTATAGTTTAATTTTTTGTAGATAAGTTTTCGTAATAATAATTAAAAAATGTTACACTTTGGTCCCGAAAAAATGTATGGGTGGTGTGGAATTCCATAGTTATAAATAAAAGGTAGTTAAGTGTAATATTTGTTGTTCCAGAAAAAAAAAAAGTGAAATATCCCATGAAAAGCAACAACAAGAGATACGTTGCATTGGGGAGAAGATATTTTCTGTTACAGAAAACGATTCTTGGCAGACATGATGTCTCCACTGATTTGTCCTTTTATGTATTTGACTTAACTACATAATTTCACAATCAATTTTACCTTACTTTTATGCTATGTACTAGGTTATCACCCGGGTACTACCTAGGTTGAAGAAACTATAAAGATAAATATCAACCCCAACCTTGGTTGAGGGGTCATGGCAATGATGGATAAGAGCCTTGAGTGCGTAATAGCCCGGGTTCGAGTCTTGAGCCGCACACGAGTTTTCTATTACAGTGCGGTTACTTCGGCTCTTGAGTGCGGAGGCTGCAACGGCAGTCAAGTGGCTGTCGGCTGGAAATTTTCTCGTGGAGCGCCTATGGTCAACCTCGGATGCCTCGCCCGAGGGGGACTAGGACCCATGCAATGTGGGTGTGATCCTCACGACTGTTGGAGTCAATCGCCGTTCAAAAAAAAAAAGTGTACAAATAAAATAAAATACAAAGTCTCATG
The DNA here is from genome assembly GCA_030545235.1 of Helianthus tuberosus. Lineage (NCBI taxonomy): Eukaryota > Viridiplantae > Streptophyta > Magnoliopsida > Asterales > Asteraceae > Helianthus > Helianthus tuberosus. The sequence continues at coordinate 103,416,712 of CM060431.1, read as the reverse complement.
TTACATAAATTAGTGATACAGTGGATACACAATTTAAAGATAGTCGAGTCCCTTTAAAGATGCATATCCTTTGAGTTACCAAAACCTTTCCCTTAGTAAATTGAGTTTAAACGTAAGTAATTAAAATGCAGTCGCTTACCGACATATCTCCCATAGATTTGCTGCATATAGGACAGATGTAGTGTGTGCAAGCATACGCCTATTAAAAGCAAAGACGACAATAATTAAGTAATCAGCAACAAAGATTTTGAATATAGAAACATAAAAGGTAACATGGTGCCACCTGGAAGCAAGCAGAGTGCATAAAATGACCGCAGGGAAGCGCTCTAACAGCTGCACTTGACGTAAATAAAAAATCACAGCAAATAGGGCAATTTGTTTAAAAACCTTTCTCCCTACACTTATGATCCAAAAACTTTATCCCCAAACAGTAGTTACACGTCATACAATGAAAAAAGTCGATTCCGAGACCCTGTCCAAGCCGACATAAGTTGCAAAACGGGCAATAATATACCGTCCTGAAAATATTAAATATACAAATAAATGTTTTTGAAAATCTTGATGCGTATCATAAGTTTAAGTGTTTAACTGTTTAATCACCTTTCATCATCGAAGAACTTGCAATAGCTACTGATGTGTGTAAAATGCAACATCTAAATTACATTAAATGAGGCATAAAACTAACCCTTTTTAAGTACTAATGTTGGAAAAAGTGTGCTTTTATCTTCCTTTTGTATTTTCAGGGTTAAATGAGCTTAAATGAACAAAAGAAGCAAAAATGCAGCCAAATCTAACAATAATGCAAGAAAAGGAATAAACGTGGCATGTCCGACCCCTCGACAGCATCTTCCCAAGCAAAAACAAGACATCAGAAGGCTGAACACGCCCCGTGCTCATTGAACACGGGGGCGTGCCCAAGTGTCTGCAGAAAAGACAAAGGTGTAGAAGCTTCTATTTCCCAACACGGGGGCGTGCCCAGCGGACACGGGGCTGTGGTCAATGCTAAAATTCGCAGAATCCAAGCAAATCTTGATAGTACATATACGCTTATGCACACGGGGCCGTGCCCAGCGGACATGGGGGCGTGATCAACTAATGCAGACAAACTGCAATTAATAAAGAGAGAGAAAGTGGATGGACATGGGGCCGTGCCCAATGGACACGGGGCCGTGTCCGGGCTTCTGTGCAGGCTATAAATAGAGGTGCTTGGTTCACTTCAAAAGCATCCCTTGGCAAACCACCTCTCTCACACTTCACCCACCCTCCACCACCATCACAACCCACATCCACCACCATCATCCATCATCCATCATCCATCATAGAGTGTGTGTAGTAGTCTCGGGATCCAAGACTGATAGTAAGAGTTCTTGACAATCAAAGCCCATGTTTGCCTAAGTCTCTTACATCGCTTGGTGAAGACAAGCATTTAGTGTAATACTTTTGTTTTTTAATCTTTTCGCACTTTTTATTTGGTTTTGTATTAATGACTTTAATAACTAGTTTCTTATGTTGAAGGTGAAACTTCCTTATCATTTGTCCGTGGTGTCTTGGCGTTATTTTACTGTCTATATAAAATAAAAGATTTACACCATTCATATCTCCACGGTCTATATGGAGATATGCTGGCTACCTGGTCGGGGGTTAAGGGAATGGTTTGGTAAGCGTCTTGCCTTGTTCAGTGTATAGATCCTGCAAGGACCTGGGTCAAGATTAGTAGGGCCTCCCTCAATACCCACTGGTATTGGATGGCGGGGGTGCGAATTTCTTGATCCCCTCATATGTAAACTACTATTAATACATTAACCCGGCTACTTGGGATTGTATCCCTGCTGACTCAAACCACTTAGCCGAGGGTAACGTCACCTTCAAAAGATGGGCCTACCACATTACGCATTAATAACTTAATTAATTATCTTCTAATAATCCAACCCTTTAGGATTGTATCCTTGCTGACTCAAACTACTGGGTTGAGGGTAACGTCACCTTCAAAAGAGGGGCCTACTACTATAACTAAGATAATCTCTTAAAAAGTGCAAAAGTGCGAAAAACATCAAAGGTTACACTAAAGGCGAGTCGGATCCAAGTGATTCATCTTGTCTATCTGTTTTATTTTTATTTTTTACTTTTAGCATTTTTAGTTAGTTTTCATTTTCTTGTTTAAAACATTTTTCTAAATTTTTGATTTAATTAGACGTTGAGGATAAACCGGTATTAAAAGCTTTTGTGTCCTTGGACGACCTCGGTATCTTACCAACGCTATACTACGCTCACGATGGGTGCACTTGCCCATATGTGTGTTTAGTGTTAGTAAAATATCGTGTTTTATAAATTTAAAACTTGACTAAAATGTTAAAAAGGGCTAAAAATATACTTAAATATATATCACACTCAACACGCATCAAGTTTTTGGCGCCGTTGCCGGGGACACAAGGATTTTAAGAAAGTTAGGAATCAACGGCCTAATCGTTTTTCTTATTTTTCTGTTTTTTTTAGGATTTTGCTTAAATTTTCAGCTTCTGCAGAGCTCAGCACGAGTCGTGCCCGCTGAACACGCCCCGTGCCCAATCTTTGGTGCTGGCAATCCTGTTTTAAGTCAGACAGTAGCTGAACACGGGGCCGTGCCCACTAAACACGCCCTGTGCCCAAGTATCAGATACTGTAAACAGAACCGTAAGATCCCGACGGCTGGTAATTTCTGACACAAACATGAGCGATACTGATTTTTTTTACTATTGCTCCTCTTATGGTACGTGGTGTCAAATATGTGGTGGAAATCATGAAAAATTAAAATGTTATTTTTTAAATTATATTCCCCACTATATAGACCCATTGTTTTCCTGTAGCCTTAAGAGGGGCGAAAGTAAAAATAATCCCTATCTCTCCCTCGAATGCTCTCAATCGTCCCTTCTAGATGAAATGCTTCTTGAAGAATTCTTTCAGCTAGAAGAACTAATTCTCCGATGGATAAAAGAACTTGAGAAGGACATAACTAATTCATCTCAAGACGACATCCAAGAAGAATTATTGAGATCGCATTCGGATAAAAACAACATCGTCGCTCCCGAAATCAACTCTAACTCTTGCGAAGACTTGAGCGATAGTCGTCCCTGTGTCGATTGTGCCGTGAAGGACTCCCCGTCGACTACCGTCGATACATACATAGACCTGAGCGATTCGACATACACCTTCTTTAACGAGAGCCTGGGAAAGGGTTGGACTTGTCCACCTACATTTAGCATATGAATCATCCTTACCGATAATCTCTTGCGTTCTCGTCTAGGTCTAGGGCAACTTAGGTATCTCAGGAACTTCGGTGTTGTTCCATCCAGTAAGGAACCACCCGATCTGAAAAATTCCTTGAAAATAGACGAAACTTCATAAACAGCCTCTAGACACGGGGCCGTGTCCAGGTCAGCACGCCCCCGTGTCCACCAAAAGATTCTCGTCTGACTTTCGGTCAGAATACGGACAAAATGTGTCAGGATCTTGTCTGCACACGGGGCCGTGTCCAGCGTGCTGTCGTTTTCTATAAATGCAGCCAAGATTCCTGCACATTTGGACCACTCCAAAGACAGAGATTTGGTGGGATCTTCACACATACCATCCTAGTTTTATTCTAAAGAAAGTTCCCAACAACCATCTTGTCTTTTCTACTTTTGTCTATTGCCTTCTTCTTCATTTTTACCTCAAACACCTCCATTAAAGCTTAAAATCACCATGGTTTCAAGCTTTATTGTGATGTTTGTTAGATTTTTATTCAAGGAATCTTGTTAAAAATAAGTTTTACAACACTGTTTTAAGTTATTTCTGCTTAAAAATACTTCAAAAGTCAGAAAAATAATTTAAAGCTACAAGATTCCTTGTTCCAAAAATCTGCAGAAAGGTGAACACGGGGCCGTGTTCGATGTACTGTTTCAGTAAAATGAATTCTTTTCGGTTTGTTTTCTTAGAATCTCGAGCAGAAACAGTGTAACATCATCGTCACACTCAAGAAACAACCGACAAAGGAGAAGGTCATCGGTAGAAGACTCTCTCGTCAACTATATCTATGCCTTGAGAGAGGCCATAGACGAAATGACGGGGGTTGAGGAAGCTCTGGTCGACCGTATCAATCATTTATCGGTGGCTCTAGAAGGGTGTCTTAGGGAGGTCAACCTTTTGCACCAAAGGTTGAATTTCCTCGCTTCTCCTCCTTTGGTACCAATCGTTACACAAAGGGCATGGAATGTGGTACCAGAAGTTATCATACCAGCCGAGTGGTACGCCATGCATGCAGACCCCTCTCGAGACATACTCCCCGGGGTCCCAGTCGCCACCGCTCCTCCTCCACAAGATGTTGAGGAAAATGAGCCCGCCTTCTTCCTCCCAAAAGAGATAGAGGAGTGGCTCAATGACATCTAGGAGACACCTCTCGGCTCCGGGTTCAATGATACCTACGAAATACCGGGAAGCTATTTCCGGGCTTTTGATATTCCTAGATAAGGGTAGAACTCGTTAGGATGATTACATGTATGTATCACTTGACCTAACTATCTTAGGAACTTTCTTTTTAACTTTTTATCTTTCTTTATTTTTCTAGGACCTTATTGTAATTTTCTCTATTTAATGAATGATGGTTTTCAAAATTTTTGGTGTTTGGATGATGTTGTAATAAATAAAACACACTTGGATGGTGAAGGATACTAAGGGAGACTTGAACCAACGCCCCATGCACAAAAACAGAGCCTCCCGAACATTTTTCTTCATTACAGCAAGTTTAGCACGGGCCGTGCCCAGCCAACACAACCCCGTGCTCAAGGATCTGCAGAAAAACGCCCAGTTCAGGTAACTGGACACGGGGCGTGTTCGCTGAACACGCCCCCGTGCCCAGCCTTCTGTTACATTTTGTTGTCTTCTGTTACTGGCAACCTGAACACGGGGCCGTGCCCGGACACCACGGCCCATGTCCAGATGCTCAGTAACAGAAAAATTTTGTTTAACACACCTTTTTACACATTCAATCAACCTAAAAATTTATTTTTGGGACACATTGAGGACAATGTGTAATTTAAGTGAGGGGGGGATGCTAAAACCTTGAATTTTGCAAGTCCTAATCACAAGCCTTACACAAAACTCTATTGGAACCGCTAAACACCCCAAATTTTTTCAAAAACTTTTCATTTTTTTACTTGTCTTGGTTTAATTTGAGAATAACAAGTTTTAAAAATGTTATATTTTATAAATCTACAACCGATAGCATCGTGATAAAAAGAACCGACATAAGAAAATTATGAAACGGCATGACAAATCTAGTTAAAATTTGATTATATATACTTGATCACATTAAAAACCCATTCCCACAAAAAGTGAGTTTTGAGCCTTTATTGAGCATACAAATACACATCTTTAAACTAAATGCTCATTTTTCGTTTCTTGTGTGAATAGCCGCTTGGTTTCTTACGAATCTAGAACTTGCCATGACGATACATTCCCGGTCCTTACCAACTTAAACCTAAGTAAGTAAATGATGGAGGCATTAGGACTAACACTTTTTATTTCAACACCATTATTTTTCTTTTTTTTACCACCTAACCAAAATCCCCGTAGTTAACCCCTTTGAGCCTAAACCTTTTCATTTCTATACCCAAATCAAACACCCTTTACCCACAAAAACCATTTTTCATTTTAAACCCTTTATTTTAGCAAAAAGCTCGGTTTTCTTGTGACATCTTTATTATGAATATATATATATATATGATGAAGTTTAGCAATAAACAAGCAAGTTCATCAAAAAGAACTTTATTTGAAAAATACTTCATTAAAATAAAAAGTCACAAAAACAAAATGTTTTACGAAAACCGACGCTTTTTACGCCTTTCGCCCTTTTTTACTAACCACTAACCCAAAACCACCTACCTTTAACCCAAGCCTAACCCTTCCCCAAAGTCCTCTTGATATTTACAAAGGTTTATAGTTAAAAAGGAGGAGGATTGATTGCTTGGCAAGCATATGGTAGAAGTAAGTTCCATGCCGCTCTCGAGTGTTCCACAAAAATACATCTTCGGCCGAGTGTTGAGTGATCCCCCCGTGAGGTATGTGAACTTTTATATAAATGGAATTTTAAAGAGGCATGTTATGCCCAAATAAGTAATTTCTCTTATGTAATGTTCTAAATAAATCATAACGAATAGGATTGTAAATAACATATAAATAAAACCTAATAAAGATCTTGGAATCCCGACACTCAAGACAAGCCCAAAACCTTCTCTTCTTCCCATTCCATGTGGGTGTGTAAGCCACATTATAAAGAGTTTTGCTTGAGGACAAGCAAAGATTCAAGTGTGGGGGTATTTGATGTGTGTAAAATGCAACATATAAATTACATCAAATGAGGCATAAAACTAACCCTTTTTAAGTACTAATGTTGGAAAAAGTGTGCTTTTGTCTTCCTTTTGTATTTTTAGGGTTAAATGAGCTTAAATGAACAAAAGAAGCAAAAATGCAGCCAAATCTAACAATAATGCAAGAAAAGGAATAAACGTGGCATGCCCGACCCCTTGACAGCATCTTCCCAAGCAAAAACAAGACATCAGAAGTCTGAACACGCCCCGTGCTCATTGAACACGGGGGCGTGCCCAAGTGTCTGCAGAAAAGACAAAGCTGTAGAAGCTTCTATTTCCCAACACGGGGGCATGCCCAGCGGACACGGGGCCGTGGTCAACGCTAAGATTTGCAGAATCCAAGCAAATCTTGATAGTACAGATACGCTTCTGAACACGGGGCCGTGCCCAGCGGACACGGGGGCGTGGTCAACTAATGCAGACAAACTGCAATTAATGAAGAGAGAGAAAGTGGATGGACACGGGGCCATGTCCAATGGACACGGGGCCGTGTCCGGGCTTCTGTGCAGGCTATAAATAGAAGTACTTGGTTCACTTCAAAAGCATCCCTTGGCAAACCACCTCTCTCACACTTCACCCACCCTCCACCACCATCACAACCCACATCCACCACCATCATCCATCATCCATCATCCATCATAGAGTGTGTGTAGTAGTCTCGGGATCCAAGACTGATAGTAAGAGTTCTTGACAATCAAAGACCATGTTTGCCTAAGTCTCTTACATGACTTGGTGAAGACAAACATTTAGTGTAATACTTTTGTTTTTTAATCTTTTCGCACTTTTTATTTGGTTTTGTATTAATGACTTTAATAACTAGTTTCTTATGTTGAAGGTGAAACTTCCTTATCATTTGTCCGTGGTGTCTTGGCATTATTTTACTGTCTATATAAAATAAAAGATTTACACCATTCATATCTCCACGATCTATATGGAGATATGTTGGCTACCTGGTCGGGGGTTAAGGGAATGATTTGGTAAGCGTCTTGCCTTGTTCAGTGTATAGATCCTGCAAGGACCTGGGTCAAGATTAGTAGGGCCTCCTTCAATACCCACTGGTATTGGATGGCGGAGGTGCGAATTTCTTGATCCCCTCATATGTAAACTACTATTAATACATTAACCCGGCTACTTGGGATTGTATCCTTGCTGACTAAAACCACTTAGCCGAGGGTAACGTCACCTTCAAAAGAGGGGCCTACCACATTACGCATTAATAACTTAATTAATTATCTTCCAATAATCCAACCCTTTGGGATTGTATCCTTACTGACTCAAACTACTGGGTTGAGGGTAACGTCACCTTCAAAAGAGGGGCCTACTACTATAACTAAGATAATCTCTTAAAAAGTGCAAAAGTGCGGAAAACATCAAAGGTTACACTAAAGGCGAGTCGGATCCAAGTGATTCATCTTGTCTATCTGTTTTATTTTTATTTTTTATTTTCAGCATTTTTAGTTAGTTTTCATTTTTTGTTTAAAACCTTTTTCTACATTTTTGATTTGATTAGACGTTGAGGATAAACCGGTATTAAAAGCTCTTGTGTCCTTGGACGACCTCGGTATCTTACCAACGCTATACTACGCTCACGATGGGTGCACTTGCCTATTTGTGTGTTTAGTGTTAGTAAAATATCGTGTTTTATAAATTTAAAACTTGACTAAAGTGTTAAAAAGGGCTAAAAATATACTTAAATATATATCACACTCAACACGCATCACTACAATAATATTTTGCCATTGAAAGTCCATTGCAAGATGGGGTTGAGCAAACTGGCCCAACGGGTTGAACTTTCAAGCAGTTCATACACATCATTTCAGTTGTAGCTTTCCTGATATGGTAAATAAATAAGTAAGTTTTATTATTAAACTATTAAACTATTACTCAGTGGAAAAGGAGTGGTAACCTGTCCATTTTATGGTCACTGACATTATCATGACAGAACCTGCATGTAAATAGCTTTTGACAACATGCAGCACGAAGCTTGCAGTTGCGTTTATAGTATTCACAACCGAAGATTTGTTTCTCTTCGTCACGAAACGAAGGCGAGCATCAGTGTAGACGTTCGCCATCTGATTCGTCGCTTTCACTTCCTTGAGGTAATTTCTGTTGAGAGGCTATCCAACGACTACGTTGGCCATTAATTTAATTAGTCAGCAAGAATGTTTAACTTGTTTTGACTTAATTTAAAATAGAGTAAAATGCCATTTTCCGATTTTCGTCCCTGAGGTTTTGTTACTTTTGCGACTTTCATCCAAAGGTTTGATTTTCCGCATCTGGATCTAAAAGGTTTGAAATCTTGCCATTTTCATCCAACTCGTTAACTCCATCCATTTTTTAACGCCAAGTCAGGGGTATTTTCGTCTTTTTAGACATTTTTGTGATGTTTAAAGGGTTTGGTGGGGAGAAAGTCAACAGAGGTGGATCTTTATTTCTTATAGTGTTTTTTATTTTAATAAAAATGTCTAAAAAGAAAAAAATGGCCCTCATTTAACGGAGAAAAATGGATGGAGTTAACGACTTGGCTGAAAATGGCAAGGTTTCAAACCTTTTGGATGCGGATGCGGGAAAACAAACCTTTGGACGAATGTCGCAAAAGTGGCCAAACCTTAGGGACGAAAATGGCATTTTACTCTTTAAAATAACTGAAATTACCATAAAAAGGAAAAAAAAAAAACAAAAAACAAAAAAGATAAGGGGAAAATCAAACACACCTGGTCATAAGGTTTTGCATGAGATAAGCCTTCCTTCGGGGATCAAGAGTTGGATCACTGGAAACTTTTCTCATTTCTGATTCAAGCTCATTTTCATTCATCCGAAATATATCTTTCCAACTGGGCTTGAAGGTATAACCATTTGGATCTAACACTTCATGTAATTCAGATCCTAAATGAAATTAAAAAAAAAAACAATATAACTAAGATAGTCCCTAAAAAGTTGAAACAAACAGAGAGACTGCAATAACAAACCTTATGAAATATTTTTATCTGACGCTGAAGATGATGCATCTGAAGGAGAAGATTTGTCCCACCATTCATTAAGCCACTCGGTAAACATCGTATTTTTGGTAGCTTGTTTCCATGTGTCCATCATTCTGTCTTGTTCTTCTTGAGTAAGTACAAATGTCACCATGGCAACATCGACTGCAACACCTCAGCACCCGTAGTACCAATGATTTGACCCATGAGCTTATCTTGCTCCTCGATAGAAAAATGCATATCGAACAAAGGCCATAATTCAAGCTCTTCACGCAAAATATGCTGATCTAGTGTCACTCTGATCGACTTACACATCCCCTGAACCTTAGTCGCCAGTTCAGCATAGTTTCTAGAAATGGAATTGTTTTTGTCATGAAGTACACTACAATACCATCCTCGTCATCGAGCCCGAATTTAAATTCATCTTTCTTGCTAGCGAGATCAGATTCGTCATCACCGCTTAAGTAGGATGATCCGAGCTTTCTTAGAGACCGGCTACCGTACTCTATAGCGGATTCACCTTCGCTATGAGAACGAAATACAAATAGAGGAAAAGGAGGGCAGCTCCCACAAGAACAAAAGTAGTGAGAAAACGCTTCTTCTAAGATCCATATGGTCTTCCTCTCATAATTAACATTATGTTTGATACGCCACAACGTTAATCGCTTTTAAACTCAAATGTGATTTACTGATCACAAGAATGATCTCATAGTTTTGGCAATGGATGATCGATCCCTGTTGTGTTTATCCAAACAACACTTAATTTTATCAGCTCCTCGACTGCCGGAGAATCCAAGATGATAGACTATTCCAGATACCAGATTTATCGTTCGACCAACCTGTTAAGCAAAAGGAAAACATATCAGTATCGTATAATCGTATGCAAAGTATTCTAGCATATTATGATTAATCACTGAACCTATTAAGCTTATATAGAACTGAGAAAATAAAACTATAAAAAATATAAAATATGCTGTTCACACCGTGTTAGTTCAAAAGTCTCCATATCCGCAAAAACTTTCTATGCTTCCTTACTCAACTATCTAAAACCGAGATCCACTTAATATTAACTTGAATTATCAAACATGATAACTATACATGTCATTAATTAGAATCATAACTTCAAGATCTAATCAATTAAAGTCCAAATTAAACCATCACATTTCCAGCTAAAAAATAACCAAATTTCTCACAGTTACTCAACAAACTCACTATATAAGTACATATTAATGATTTCTTCACAATATATGATGTTAAACACACAGTAAACCATACATTCAGCAATACATTCACAAAACTATCAGTCTACTCATAGCAAAAGTTAAACAACACTTGGAAGTAACTCGCACTTCTTCGCAATACAATCCGAATACGAAACATAAACAATGCCGACACTGATCCAAGAACAATAAATTATAACAATAACGATAACAATATCAAATACAATACTTACTCTATAGGTTTAAATCAAAACATACGATTCAATCACACATTCACACTACCGACAAAAACCTAATCAAATAACAGCATCACAGAGCAATTTCACCATCAAATCTAAACACACACAATCAGAATATTAGATCACAATGTAAACGAAAACCTAATGAAATCTAAGTGATAAAACTACAATTTCGAATCAGATCTAAGGAATTGATGAGTGAATACAGAGGATTTGAACTTACTGTGGTGTGAAGAATGGATCTAAGCTCTGAATTTTGCACTCATATTGATTTTCGATGAAACATACCTGGAGATTCGGATTTTAACCATAACTCAGACCCGGTTCACCGGAGATGCGGATTTTCGCCGGAGTTCGATTTCTGGAATTTCTCTCACTACAAATTGTTAATAATTTCACTCTCTAAAACAAAAGGCGAAGATGAACAGACGAAGATTATCATGAATTTTGATGTTAATTTCTGTTTCTCTCTTCAAATAAAATTTGAAACAAATACGGATTCTCAAGTAAACTTTAAAAGAAATCAAGATTAACGATAGAACATTGATACCTGTAGTTTGTATGGTGTGGTTCAAGTAGCGGTGAAGGATCCATTAGGGTTTTGGTAGATGACTAACTTTTAATAATCAGTTTTATATAACAAACCTGATTATCGGATAATAACTTAGGTTCTCTTCATTTACAAAAGAAAAAAGAGAAGTCTCTTTTTTGTCATGTATCGGTATCAGAATTTGATAGACTCAAATATCTAATGATATAGTTTTTTTTACAATACTATCTTCCACAGCCTCTTATTACAGCAGATCAATTTTTTCTAATCTTTCAATAGTAAATAATCAGATGCAGAACACAGATCCAAGCATCCCTAAAATGTGTTGGAATTGAAAAGCAAGTGGTTTATAACAGACCTGAAGAGCGGTAATGCAATCGGTTGACACCTCCCTAGGGAAGAAGTCAAGGACTTTTCCATTCTTTTCAAGTGTTATTTGGCCCGCCAAGTCATCAAAAGATAGAGCTCCATTTCTCCTATACAACAATTTAAATTAGTTAGAATAGAACAAAGAGCGGTGAAAGATATTTACTCGATTCCTAAAACAAAGAAGGTCACTTTGACTGGTCATCCAAGAAAGGTCTCTTAAATACTGCATTAAAAGAAGAGTAAACTGCCATTTTGGTCCCTGTGGTTTGGGCACTTTTGCCATTTTAGTCCAAATCTCAAACTTTTTACATCTGGGTCCCTGTGGTTTGCATTTTGTTGCCATTTTAGTCCAAAACTCAAAATCCCTGATTTTTTTACTGTTGAAAACTGATTATTTTGTCCTTTAGTGCAGGGGCATTTTGGTCATTTTCAAATATAATTTCATTTGTGCAACCAGCAGATCAAATAAATCATCATCATCCCCAACATAATCACATCTCTCTCTCTCTTCTCTCTTCTCTCTCTCTCTATAGCACCACCACCACCGCCGCCTCCTCCCTCTCTCTATCTCTTCTCCCTCTCTATAGCACCACCACCACCACCACCGTCGTCCCATCCAACAGTCACACCCACACCTCCTTCCTCGTTTTCCGGTGACAGCGGCTCCGCAAATAAAACCCTGAAGTTGTCGATGATGAAGATGAACACCAGCAGCAGCAAACACCAGCCACCACCGCCCCCATCTGCCGCCACCGCCCCCATCTCTCTACACCACCTCTCAATCCCGCCACCTGCCATCACCCACTCCCACCCCCACAACCACCGTCACCACCACCCACCTGCAACCACCAACACCACCATCCACCTGCCACCACAACCATCGTGAAAACCCCTCAAATCCGAAAACCCACCATGAAAAACCCTCAAATCCACCACCGTAACCACCCAAAATCCCCAAATATTCACTAGAAACAAAAACTCAAAATCCCCAAATATTCACTAGAAACTTCATAAAACACCCAAAATCCCCAAATACTCACATTATCACTTATCAGACGATGTATCCCTATCACCGGAGTTGCCGCCGTCACCACCTTCACCAAACTCAAAGCAAACCCAAACCCGAGCCACACCATAACCACCTCCACTGCCGTCGTCAACCACCCCCTTACATCATCATCATAATCACCGTCCATCATCATCATCAGTCATCATCATCATAATCAGTCATCGTCAACCACCCCCTATTTACAGATCTGAAAAAAGAAAGAAGGATGGAGGAGAGATCTGTGTAGAGAGAGAGAACTGAGAGAGAGAGAGAGTGTGTATGGCGGTGGACGGTGGTGATCTGTGGTGATGACGGTGGTGAACGGTGTAGAGAGAGAGAGAGAGAGGGAGAGAGAGAACTGAGAGAGAGAGAGAGAGTGTGGTGTGTCTGTGTTGTTTTAGTGAGAGAGAGAGATCGAGGGTTATATATATATATATATATATTATATAATATATAATTAATTTTGTTTTAATTTATTAGAAGAGTAAAATCAGAATGACCAAAATGCCCCTGCACTAAAGGACAAAATAATCAGGTTTCAACAGTCAAAATAGAGGGTTTTTGGATTTTGGACTAAAATGGCAACAAAATGCAAACCACAGGGACCCAGATGTAAAAAGTTTGAGATTTGGACTAAAATGGCAAAAGTGCCCAAACCACAGGGACCAAAATGGCAGTTTACTCTTAAAAGAAAGATAATAAATAACAATAAAAACAGGATATGTAATTACCAGAGACAAAAATTATAACAGTCCATCTTGAAGACTATGAACTTCTGATAATTTTCAAGGCTTCGGGCACTTGAATTGGTGCAGTGAGATATGTCCTAAAAACAATAATACATAAAATAATAATAACCTTAGTTAATAACAAACAAATATAATGCTGCCAGTGACCACATCTTTTCAATGAAGGGTCTCTTGAAAAATACGAAACACGTACCCAAATAAACACCAGCTTCTTCTTCAAATCCCCTAACAAATAATCAACCACAGGGTCCAAATTTTTCCTATGCATAATTTCATGAGTTACAAAGTGCTCACAGCGTATTATAGGAGACACTGAATGGTAAAATACATTTAACTTACTAACAATATAATACCTGGTTCTTGAAGACCAAATGGCAACGTCAAATCTCTCAAAGCAAAATCCTAAAAAGTCATCCAAGAAGGGTCTCTTAAATACTGCATTAAAAGAAAGATGATAAATAACAATAAAAAAACAGGATATTAAAATAACAATTGACTGATCATCTGACACAACGACAGATACTGCATTAAAATAACAATTAACAATTGAATGATCCTTGTTATTACCCGGACAAAGGAAGAACACATATATTGTACTTCCATAACTAAGGATCACTCCTTGCTTGCATATGGGACACCAGCCCTCTTTTCCCACCTATTTCCAACGTAAAAACACATACTCAGTTATAGTTATGCTTACAATTTTGGATCAAATAACGTCTTGCAGATGCAAAGGTGCAGGATTTACGGCTACCTTTTCATCATTCAGATGCATATTCTCAAAAACAGCACGAGCTGGGTATTCATCTTCCTCATCATCCCATACTTTGATAAATTCTGCAAACAGAAAAAAAAGTTTTACCTTTTCCATCTTGTTCATTTTTAAGATCCTCGTAAAAAATCTTTTGCATCCAAAAACCCCTTTAAAAAATAGATGGTATGCAAAGTTATTCGATTAAGGCAGACATAAAAGCCCAAAAGGAATAGCTTTATTTATAACAGCACGACCTTGGAATGATTTATATAAAAACAAAATTTACACAATTTGTATAGATAAAGCCACACCAACTTTGGTTACAATAACATATTCCCATGTAGAACCCTATCCCCCCGATTCTATTCATGAAAATTCATTTTAGGTGGTTATAGTGAAAGATCAAAACCATAGAGTTTTTTATTAGGATGGAGAGACGACTAAGTGTTACCTGGAATCGTCGCATGATTGATGCCGACGAGACTTGTTCGGAGTACGAACGATGGTCAAATTCGAACAAAGGAATGTTTTCGAGAGGGTTTCAAATTGGGAAAATGCGTTCGCATTGACCATAGGGTTTCAAATCGAGAAAATGAGCAATATTGACGGTGTACCTGATGGTTGAATCAATTGGGTTGTAGAGATTGATGGATTAAAGAGGTACCTGATTATTGAACCATTTGATGAGAATATGATTGATCCAGAAGAGCGAGATGAATGAGGCTAGGGTTTAGAAAGAAGCGTCCTTTGATTTGAGTCAGAATAACGGTGTTGAATGAAACGAATGAAGGATTCACAATGCTCAGAACATTTATCTTATCGATATGGAATTCATTAGGAAAGACATGTGAAGATGATCAGTTGCTTGGAATGGAATGGAGATGGAGATGGAGATGGAGGCTCTCTAGGGTTTTGGAAAAGAAACGCATGTATCATACAAATAAAGACGGGTCAAAATTTAAGGATATGGATCCCGCGTTAACCCATATACACGAATTTTTATGACCCGTTTTTTGGAGCCAAAACCAATTTCTAGATTGTCTTAGGTGATGCCACATCATTTTGCAAGCCCCCATATTATGACACATAAGCCCTCATTTATCATGTTTATTATATATAATAGATTTTGTGATAAAAACAATTCCTATTTTTTAAAGTTCCATTTTTTAACGGCAAAAGTTAAATAATCACCAATTCTAAATTACACCAATTTACCCTATACTAGGAATTGAACTCTGACCTCTCCTCAAGAGACACAAAGCCTCTACCACCCCACCAAAGTGGTGATGGTAGTTCCAATTGTTCAAAGAAGCCAAACAACACAAAGTTACACCCAAAATGTGCATAAACATAAAAACAAACCAGCCTAATACATGTTACGGGTTGAGATCCTATACAAATAGTGCTAACTGTAAGAACCTTATGAACAGATCTGAACCATTGATAGTTTAAATCAAGGGTTGGGGTTGATTATAAATAAAACCCTTATAATTAAAAATTAGTACTAACAAGTTAGGGATAATTTTGTAAAATTGCTAGTCATTTGACCATTTTCAATTAAATACAAATTCTACCAAAGTTTTTTAAACTAAAATAACCTTTATATACTTCATTATTTAAAAAAAAATATATACCATAAAATCAAGTATTTTTTTATCTTTAATATGAGTACCATATTGTTATACCTTTTTTAATTTATAAAAGTAACTTTTAAAAAAGTTACTAAAAGTTGTTTTATAATTGTCTTGATAATGTGCTGATTATGTGTTAATTACAATATAATACAAACAAATACCAAAAGTAGATATAATCAGCACATCTAATGTGCTGATAATGGAGAACGATTGAGGATGTTGTGCTAATGTCGTTTATGTTGATAATGGAGAACGATGTGCTGATAATGGAGAACGATTAAGGATGATATGCTAATTATATAGTGTAGTGCTGATTATATTTTTTGTGGTGGTTCCTACAGGTTTGTTCGATCATGGCGAGTTACTAGATCATGGATATGTTAAAAAATTCAAACTTTGATTGAGGGATGTTTTAATAATTATTTTTAATTAGTTATAAATAAATATGGTGAAAAGGTCTAAATTACCCCTAAACTCATTTTTTATTAAGGGGCACTTGTCAATTATGTGTTGGTTCTTACGGTTCTTACAAACATAAGTGTTTGTATTTGATCCCATTCCTACATGTTACTTACAGAATTTAAAATTGCGCCATTGATCCCACTCAATGTCCAATAAAGGTCAATGTTTGCCAATGGTGTGAGGGTCGGTACCTGAAGAATTTGACGACCTAAATTAAACAACCCTGAACTGACACCTCATTGCAGCTCTTTTGAACCCGCAACAATTGAGATAGTATACCTCAGGTTCACTCTTGAATTCATCTTCTTTTCCAACGATTTTCCCATGTCCTTCTTCGGTATCACTCTCGGGTTCACCCGACATTAAAAATTGATCCCGAAGTTGAACCTGCAACAATTGCGTTGATGAACCCGAAGAACCCAAGGACCCGAACCCCTATCCCATAGGCTCCCCCTCACACCCTAACGTCTCCTCTTTATCATTTGAAACTACTTTTATGCCTGCCCGCGTTGTGGGCGCTAAACCGAACATTCCCATTGTTATAACATATACGCTTATGTTTCGGTTACTTGCACATATTACTCATAACACGATCTCAATAAAAATTACATCGAGTAAACCAATTAAAAAACACTACTATAGTTTTGCTAAAAAAAACTAAAACGATGACAAAATGATAATTTTGAACTAAGGGCAAATTTATAATTTGTCAAGACGAATGAGCAAGTGCCAGGAAGCTGCATGGCACGAATAATAACTAAATCGAGTCAACCAGTTAAAACAAAACACTACCATCATTTTGACGAAAAAAACACAACTAAAACTTTTGCATTTTTAATTACCGATTTGTTTCGTTACGATACATCAAATTTTTCTCTAAGTTTGGACAGCGTAAAAAAGACAAAGGAAAAACAGAGCAAAAAAAGCTTTTATTAAATCTTGAAGACTATATAGCAAGTTTTAATGTTTGCGAGTAGTACTTTATTACATCTTGACGACTATATAGTATGTTTTAAAGTTCAAGGGTAGCACAGTAAATTATTAAAGTTCAGGGTTCTTGTTAGACAATTCTAACAAAAAATAAAAACAAATCAAACATAATGTTTGCGGGTAGTACTTTATTAAATCTTGACGACTATATGGTATGTTTTAAAGTTTAAGGGTAACACCATAAATTATCAAAATTCAGGGTTCTTGTTAGACAATTCTAACAAAAATAAAAACAAAGTAAACAACCTCAACATGATTCAAACCCGCACCAGCTGGTTTAAAACTTACCAGCTTTCCCACCACACCACTTTCCTTACTTTTAATATATTTTGTCTTCGCGTGTATACATACTATTGTTGTAATTGAAAAAAAAAATAGAGTTAACTTCCGTTTTGCTCCCTGTGGTTTGGTCACTTTAACAGTTTTCCCCAATCATTTAAAAACGACCATTTTCCTCCTTAATGTTTCCATCTTGTCGTCTGTTTGCTCCCCGACTCTAACTCCATCCATATTCTATGTTAACTAGAAGGGTATTTTGGTAATTTCAAGTATAACGTAAGGGTACTTGGATCTTGTATGTTAACTTGAAATTACAAAAATACTCTTTCAGTTAACATACAATATGGATGGAGTTAAAGTCGAGGAGCAAACTGGCGACAAGATCGAAACATTAAGGAGGAAAATGACTGTTTTTAAATGATTAGGGCAAAACCGTTAAAGTGACCAAATCACAGAAAGGAATAATGTCAAAATAATGTCTCTACAAACAAGCATGAATAGCATTTACATGTGGTTTTTAGCAGATACATGAGTATTTCCGCAGGCAATTTGAGATCTACTTACTTTAGTTAGTTCATGCTACAAATGTGTAACTCTAAACAGGGGCGGATCTGCATACTAAGCAACGGGTTCGCACAAACCCACTGAGTTTCAATTTTTTAGTAGAAAACATATATAAAAATCTGGGTGAACCCATAAATAATTTATGAGATGAACCGATAAACAAATTTGAAGATTGGCATGGTGGAAAAGAAATTGTTTATTAATCAAGACTTCCTTTGTTCTATTCTTTTTGGTGTCATTTATATGTATTTTTTTCACCAAATTCACCATAACCAGTTCCTTAGGCCTTACACAGTTATCTGCTATGGGCCAGAGAGAGGTTATCCATCGCACTTGACTCAAGTTCCTCATTCTAATCTACAATACTAAAATCATTCTAATATGACATACCAGTTGAAGAGTGATTTAAACAAATTGTTGATGAATTCTTCATTTTGTTTCTCATGAATTCACTGGATTATGT
The DNA here is from genome assembly GCA_030545235.1 of Helianthus tuberosus. Taxonomy (NCBI): domain Eukaryota; kingdom Viridiplantae; phylum Streptophyta; class Magnoliopsida; order Asterales; family Asteraceae; genus Helianthus; species Helianthus tuberosus. Next base: position 103,398,033 of record CM060431.1, on the reverse strand, counting down.
AGATGTGTTAGGTTATTTATGAATGATTTAATTGGATAAGAACTCAAAATATTTCACATGCTTTATCCGAATGATTTTTTGAGTGCAAATGTGGTGATGTGCACTTATTTCAGTGCTTGCTTCTAAGTTCTAACCCGTACAGATTTTTGCTTAATCTAAATGTGTTCACAATTGTGTTGTTGTTCATGCTAGTAATAAATTTGTTTTTGTCATCATAACTAACATTTGGATTATTCATAATATAAGGGTTTTTTTTTGACAAAAAAGTGTTTGTGGGTAACTCAACCCGACCCGAATTGTCGAACCGACCCTAAAACTTTTATGTCCAGTCCTATGAACTTAGAGTCACTAAAAATAATGAACCCTGCGGAAAAAATTCTTGGATTCGCCACTGACTCTAAACAAGATGATGACCTATCAAGACAAATATATAACCACCAGCAAGAATAGTTAATAAGACATTATGAGCCAACTGATGGGGAGGGTGAAACCCGAGCTTTAAAGTGCCTATTTCGTGAGTTTAGTATGTGTTTTATGTGTTTAATGGCCTTGAATGGGATAACTACGAGTATTCGTTGATTTGCAGGTTAAACACGTAATTCGGTGAAGTTATGACGGTTAAAGATGGCGTGGAATGTATTGGAATGGTTATTGCAGCTTTCGGTACGAATTCGGAACTTGTTCGGTTGGGAAAACAACTTGAGAATACAAGAAGCACAAAAGAACAAAGTTGAGGGACTATTTGGTACTTAATTGGAAGTTGCTTTGTGCCTAAATGTGCAAGAAACAAGAATTTGTAGAGTTAAGGGGTCTTCTGGTCATTAAACGAAAGTTATATGATGAGTATATGTGAAGAAAATAATGGAAATAAAGTTGGGGGACCAATCTTGTCATTTGATGAAAGTTGTGCAATTATTGGAAGGAAGTTAGGCTATTCACGTTTTCACCCACGGTTTACAAACCGTGGGTCACAGTTTAGGCATGCTGCATAAGAAAAAAACAGCAAGGCTAGACCGTAGCCCACAGTCTGAACCGTGACCCACAGTTCAGAGGTTCTGCCCACAATAGCAACTCTATACCGTGACCTACTGTGCAGACCGTAGGCTACGGTTCGGCACGCGTAATTATGGTTTTTGATGGGTTTAAAAGGGTTTTTAACCCTAATTTCGAAGGAGGCTGGTTTGGGGACGAATTTTGGGGATAAGAAACACCTTTGGGCACCAAGTTTCATCATCATTCATCATTCATTCCACAATTCCAAGATCAAGATCATGAATCAGTCATTCATTCAAGCTTGTAACGATTGTTCGTGTGCGATGAGCGGCTAATTTCTTTGTGGTTTCCTCCAGGTGGAGGATTCGTCTAGGTGAACTTTGTTTTATGTTTGAACAATTGTTAAACCCGGTAATCTAAGCATCCAATGCTTGTTACCGGTTAGTTTGAATTGATTGATTTGTAAACAGTTGTTTTTACTTAAACCTTGATTCTTAATCATTCAATTCCCGAGAGTTCTAGTAATTGGGATATATTTTCTATGGGATTAGGGTTGGTAATTGCAATTGATAATTGTGTGATAACCTCTCGTTGTTAACCAATCAGAGTACTTAGTCCTCTTTTATCACAATCAATTAATCGGATTATACAGTTATGTCTATGTAATTGCAACAATTAAACATAAACTGAATTCACCTTGAATCTGAAATCCGGAGGAACCATTGTTTCTCCTATTGATCACAATCTTGTTTTAGTAAATTGCTAGTCAATCAACTCTCCAACAACCAAGATTTTCCGTCTTTGCAATTAGTATTAGTTCTTATTTCACGACACTTTCCACTAGACTCCCCTGGATTGATACCCGTCTTACCCTAGCTATAGAGTTAGTTGGTTTTTGCATGTTCGTTACAGCAGACATCAAAATGGCGCCGTTGCCGGGGAGTCGTGCGCAAAGTGTTTTGTTTTAAGTATTCTTAGATTAGTGTTTATTTTTGTTTTGTTCGGATTTACGTGAGGTTTCTTGTCTGTGTTTGTGCAGTTGCTCTTGTATGTGTATGCATCACACGAGAAATTCCGGAAAAGAGTCACCACTTGCATTCGATCCAGAAATTGAAAGAACTGTTCGTCATACCCTAGTTGTGCAACGAGCAAACCAAACAAGGCAAATGCCAAATACGAGCCTCGACTCAATGGAACATTCAAGCAGCCTCGATAGGGAAACCGAAATCCCACAATTCACCCCGACTCCTACACAGCCATCACCAAACACCACCATACCAGCTCCATCACAATCCACCCAAGTTACTACTACTCCACTACCCCCAATGCCACCACTACCGTTTCCAAACCTAGATAACTTACCAACCTTCCCAAATCAATCAACTTCTTCCCAACACCCAATCTTTACTCAAACCTCTACTATTCAAAATTCTTCACCCTACGTGAGAATTGTTAATGACGAGAACCCGAACCAAATACAGCCTACCATTGCACCCACCTCAATTCCTCCACCGACCCGACCTTCACTGTACTACTCTGCTCCGCAACAACAGTTTTCTACGTTCGAGCAAGGGAATAGCTCGGGAGAGTTTGAGGATGGGTATGACGATTATGAGAATTACGGGGAAAATTAAAGGATTACACGAGGGTTCAACACGGGAAATGTGGGGAGGTATGGCACAGGATATGGGTTTGTGGAAAGAGTGAACCCAGACACAGTTGGGTATCCACAGCAGTTTCAGCAACCAAACCCAGTTAATCAACAACCTATTCCGGGAAGGCCATTAGACATTCCATTGCCACCACCGGTGCAACAAATGCCGGGTCAGGCAAGGCCTCTTCCTCGGAATTTAATCCCACCGGTAAACCAACCGGAAGGCATTCCACGAAGGTATAATCGAGGATCGGTTCGTGGTGTTGAGAGCCACTTCAAGCCCGCCATAGCTAACAACCAATCGTCGGCTGTGATCCCGCAATTACAAGGAGGGCGGTCGTTTGAAGTTCGTGCTCAGTCTATATCCAGCCTGCCCAAGTATCATGGCTTAGCACATGAAAAGCCATATCTGCATATCGCCGCGTATGATGCGCGGTGTAATACTATCGGGGGTCAGGGTTTCACATCGGATGATGTGAAATTGGTTCTTTTCTAATTCACACTTGAAGATAAAGCTCAGCAGCGGTTCCACTCCGCTTCAATCTTTACATAGCCCGATATGCAGCAGCTATTCTTAGATGAGTTTTATACGCCTCAACGAACCAATAATGCTAGGAAAGGCATTCGGAATTTTCAACAGCAGGTAGGTGAGTTATTCCATGAAGCTTTTAACCGGTTCAAGATGATGTTAAAGAATTGCCCGCATCAAGGAATTCAGTTGTGGGAACTCTTAAATGCATTTCATGAAGGTCTAACGGATGAAGATGCTCGGGATCTTTGCTCCATATCAAACGGTACGTTCGGTACTAACTATGAGCATATTGATTAGGAGTATTTGGAGATAAATGCGAACACATCAAAGAGAAAAGCTCAATCGTCAAGAAGCACCCACCGTTCAGTAGTGAAAGCTGCAGACCAGTTACCTGAGACCGGGGGACCATACCCGTTGTGCGGTCATTGTGGGGATATAGGGCACATTGCTGATCAGTGCCCTAACATTATCGGTAATCAGGATGAGGTGAATATGATGCAGGGTAATGGGAATAAATATTTGGGTTCACAAGGAAACAACCAATGTTACCAGCCCCAAAACCAAAATAATTATCAAGGGGGTAATAATTTGGGTTACCAACGAAACTACCAGCAGGGTAATGGTCAGGTGAATAGCGAGATGATGGATATGCTGAAGGCTATACAGCAGGAGTTGCAAAAGAGAGTTCAGATGGATGATGTGCGGGCTCAGAAGGATGAGATTAGAGACAAGGCCATCCAATCATTGACGACTCAGATGGGGCAGCTTGCTAGTGAAGTAGCAGAACTGAAGCGGCAGAATGGGAAGCTGCCGAGTGACACTCAGACAAACCCCAAGATTATGAAGAACACTACGATCAGTGGGGTAAATCCGGTTTCTAAAAATATTAGTTATGATAACGATTTGTCTGTGTCTCATGTAATTGCAGGTTTAAGTGAAACAGCTGCTGAAGAAAATGTAATTGATTTGAGGGAACCGGTTGTTTCAATCAAGGTTGGCAAGTTCAAAATCCACAAGGCACTGCTGGATTATGGAGCGGGAGTGAGCGTTCTTCCCGGTAGCTTATACGACCAGTACGATTTTGGTCCCCTACAAGCTTGTGATAGTATGGCCATGTTTGCGGATGCAAGTTTGAAGCAACCTCGAGGGATTGTAAAGGATGTGGTAATTCAGCTCGGCGAGTTCTACTACTCGGTCGACTTTATGGTGGTGGATTATGCACTCGTGCCAACTTACACGCAGCCGCAGGTAATTTTGGGTCGCCCGTTTCTGTATACCGCAAATGCATAAATCGGCTGAAGGAACGGGATGGTGATTCTAAGTTACAAGAATCGTAAGCTGTATTTTAATGTATTTTTAAAATCTATTGCTTATGATCTTCTGAATGATGTGAGTCCCACATGTGCTATTAATGAGATTGGTTCGAGTGGAGGTAATTTTTGCAGGTCTGAGTTAACAAATGGTAGAAATCAGGCGGATAAGGCAAGTGTGAGAAAGAAAGCTGAGAAGAGGGAACCACCTGATGGTGGGTTTAGATGGGGTGACCAAGTTGAGCGAAACCCCAACCGAAGTGAGGCTATGATTCTCCCGAAAGACTGGATGGAGATGTATGGAAACAAGTGAGGAGGTAAGCGTGCATCTGAACCACCGTGAACATCAGGTACGGTCTGGCTGAAGACCTTTATACTTAGCGCTCTCGGGTGGCAGCCCGAGGATGTAGAGTATTGTACTTTGTTTGGTTTCGTTTTGGTGTGGTTGTGTTTTGATAGGTTTTTGATTCAATCATCATGGATGCAATGATTCAAGTGTGGGGATGTTTTGCAACATCCCCGGGGAGATATCAAAGAATCTATGGAATGTATCTATTCCGGTTAAAGCACAACAGCCGCATCACTACAGACACATGATCAGGTGCATGTGTTTATCTACTTTGCTTTATTTTTGGTGTGTTTTTTTGTTGGTGGTGTGAAGTTTTGTTTTGTTTAGGGAATGTGTTTTCTTTAATTGTGTTAAGAGTTAGCCGCTTATTGGTTTGTTTGGTTGGTAATCCCGGGTTAGTTTTAAAAGCACCATACATTGGGGACAATGTATCCCAAGTGTGGGGATGTGGGAACCCGGGAAGAGATTTGTGGATAAAAGTTTGAAGAGATGAAATAGTGATTGAAATCGATAAAAATTGAAAAAATTGAAAATTTTAAAGTTTTTCATCGCCTTAAGTAAGTTAATTGGATACGAAAACCATAAGTCTCAATCACTAATGGGTTCCTTACCGGTAGTAAACTAAGTTAGTTCCTTGTCATGGTTGTCCCTTTAAGTTTCATGAGAGTATGCCTGACATTTTTTTAGAAAAGGAGTTGAAAAGAGATGTCTATCTAGGGGTAACATGTTTTAAATTGCATATGCTACATGTCAATATCCCTTTTTACCCTTTCATGGTGAGATCTTGAGCCTGTAGAATTAGATAGAATGATTTATATTATGAATTCGTTTGTTGAGTGCAGGCCACATGTTATTTTGTGTTAGAACTTGTGTGATTTGATACGTGCTGAAATTGTGGATTTGACATGTGCACATAGATGATAAAGGCATTAGGATTTCTCGTTACATCCATTGTTATTGTTTTTGTTATGTTTACCATCCATTCCTTTAGTAGCCCTATTGAGCCTAGTTACCTTTCGTTTGTCCACCTGATATTAATTGTGTAAGACCAACCGTGAATGACAAGGTTATGAATTTTGAAAAGAAAAAGAAAAACAAAAATATAAAAGGAACAAAAAATCTATGTGAATAATGTTTGTTTTGTTTGGGTAGAAACCAACCCAAAAGTGTGAATCGTGTGAATAAAGTTGTCACGGTCTGGGTGTTTGTTCGTTAGCCACATAAAAATAAAAAAGCCAAAAATTTCCTACCTTAGCTTAAGCCCAAACCCGAAAGTCCTTTTGATATGTGCCATGTTAGATGATACAGTGGAGGTGTGATTGTTATACAAGCTTATGATTGCAGGATTTCAAATGTTTGCTTATTGAGTGTTTATATACTAGCACATTACACGCTAGTCTTGATAAAACCGAGAGGAGTGATTATTGTGAGGGGTATGCATCATGTGATTGAGGGGTAAACATGTTAGTTTTAGATAGACAAGTGTTGAGATTTAAAGTTGATTGATTTGCATGTCAGACTGTCAATCTCGAATGTGTCAGTCTATGGGACGGGTATGACTTGGGAACTTAAAATGTTGAATCGGTTAAGGGATTGAGAGGTGTTGTTACTATGGTGAGTAGTTCTAAGTTGGTTTGCTTGAGGACAATCAAAGGTAAGTGTGGGAATGTGATAGAGAGGGTGAAACCCGAGCTTTAAAGTGCCTATTTCGTGAGTTTTGTATGTGTTTAATGGCCTTGAATGGGATAACTACGATTATTCGTTGTTTTACAGGTTAAACATGTAATTCGGTGAAGTTATGATGGTTAAAGATGGCGTGGAATGCATTGGAATGGTTATTGCAGCTTCCGGTACGAATTCGGAACTTGTTCGGTTGGGAAAACAACCTGAGAATTGATGTGGAATAAGTAGTTCAAATAAATAAACTAAAATAAACCTAAATTTAGACTCAAGTAATAATAATCTAGACTCTCTAACTTGACTAAACTACTCACCGGCAAGTGAACCGGTCGACTCTAGCAAAGAAAAGCAAGTCCGGATGTCGAACCCACAAGGACTCTAATTAATTACGTTAACGACTTTATTTAGACTAGACACTGACATGACTTAACAATTGTTGTGTTTTAAGGGGGGTTTTACTAAAATCCTAAAATTGAGATTATAATTAAAATTAGACTAAAACACGAATAAGAACTAAGGTTTGATTCAGATGAGATTAACGACTACCTAGGCTTGAATCCAGTTTAACTAGGAATGGATTTCTAACGATATTATTGTTGTATGGAATCGGGATCGTGAAGTACTAAACCCCAAGGTATTTCAAGCTAAGACTTCCCGACCCTTCTCAGGAAGAAACCTAGGAAACCCTACAAGGCTGTTGTGAACACCGATTGTTAGACTTCCTCTCAGTCCTCTAACGACTCTAAAAGTGCCCTAATTCGACTATCTACCTCTCAGCGCGATAATCTAAGGCAATCCTAGATTCTAACTTGGTTTATTAGACACAAATGCAATTAGGGAACTAAAACTGACTTCTCTCAAAACCTGTCTTAGGTATATATTGCAATGAGACCTAATAACTAACTCGAGCCTCTCAGCAACAAGTTAAGCAGAATATTTAATTCTAATTGTATTTTAATTACTGTTTCTAAGGCTATCGGCCGATTTACCCAAAGATCACCCGAACCCGCAAGGATACAAATAATCAACACAAATTTATTATGTGAAAGACATTCACCAAAATCTATGTGAAACAGCAAGTAATCAACAATCAAAAGTAAATACGCACACGCACCAAATCAGAAATTCTAGAACAATTTACTTTCAAAGATCAATCCATAACAAACAATAAAAAACCGTTAAAAATCCAAACTTGATTAAACTATCATCCTGCCTAGGTAGTAATGAAGGTTTTAGCCAAGAAACATGACGTCTAAAATAAACAAAGAAAGTTCAAAACAAGAATTCATCGGCAAAGTATTGAAACATGAAAATAAAGAAAACCGGGAGATAAGACCCGAACAATCTTCGTTCCTACGCTCCAAGCTTCAACCGAATGATTCCCGCAAGCTAAAGCACTCCAAAATACTCGAAATCTGCTCCGAAATTCGCCTTAGGGTTCTTGAGTTCGTTGGTTCTCCTTAATGATGATTATCTCTTGGTTTTTATACTAAAACCCTAATTTTAACGAATTAAACACGCCAGATATGCCCGTCGCGTCGCGCGACGGGTGAAGGGTAACCTGGTGGCGCGACGCCACCATCAATTTTTCACAGAATGTTGCATGTAGAATCCAACTCTAACTCCCAAAATCTCCAAAATAATTCTAACACTTATTCCAAATAGTTTCGGGACTTGATGTTTCAGCATTTAAGCTCGGTTCCACTCAATTTTCAGCCACTTTATGTATCAAGACCTGGAAAACGCAAATATAATCAATAGCACGCAATTCTAAATAAAACTAAACTAAGAATAACGATAAATAATACAAACTATACACGAATAAAGGATGTATTTTGCAATACATCAAATATCCCCACACTTACTCTTTTTTCGTCCTCGAAAAAGAATTATGCAACGGAATCAGAGACAAATAATCACTTGAGTAAAAAATTATTTATATCTTATTAAAACCAAGGCTTGCGTTAGCCGCGATTGCGAATATACTTGTCCCTTTAAACCCGAATCCAATCCTAAGCCCTTATCATGTGAATTTAATTTAAGTGCGGCAGTCTACCTAGGGCCTCACACTAGAATCTACAGTCTACCTACTCCCACCTCAAGCTTATAGGACCAAAGGAACGATCACCAGACCAATTCCCAACCGTCTTATATCAAAACCAAGAGAGTTTACAATCAGATTTTTTTCTTTTTCCATTTTTTTTTCGCTTTTCTCTTCTTTTCTTTTTTTTTTCTTTTTATGAGCGTAGACGATGCTTTCCCTAACCAAGAGGCAATCCGGCTGTAGAGTCGCTATCCCCAACTCGGCTTACTTAAGCTTCGATACTTTTTTACTTTTCTTTGCATGGTCGATTTCGCACACCCTAGCGGTAATCCGGTTGTAAAGTCACTATCCCCAACCCAGACTACATAGGAATGCACTACTTTCATTTAGTTTCTGGCTCACTTTTTATTCTATTTTTTTTCTATTTTTCGCATGATCACCAACTCTAACAGTTTTAACTTATAACGGTGCCCCTTATACTATTATCGGCAGTTTTGATTTCCCATATCTCCCAGGCGAAAACCCACTAGCAGACCGACAATTAAGGTATATTAGATCAAAGGGACTTAAAACCAAACCCGGGCCTATCCACATATCCCTAACTAGACGCAAGCTCGATTTATTATAATCTCATATTATTATTATTTGAACCCAAGAAAAAATTCACCTTTTCTATCATTTTCCGTTTTAGATATGCAAACTTCTCATATCGAAGGACATTTTTCTGATTTTTCATTTTTTTGGATTTTTTCAATTTTTTTGGATTTTTCAATATAAGACTCGATTATTTACATATATCCCATTCCCACACTTAAAGATCGCATTGTCCCTAATGCAAGAATGGAAATACAACTCAACTACCTAAAAACAACTACTAGACTACTAACGAAATAAATAACGACTAACAACGAAATAAATAAATAAATAGAATACAACAACAAAAAGGGAAACGACTTAGCTGATATGTGAGGCTGTCAAAATGCCAGTCATTTCCACATAAGCCCTCCAATTCGAAACGCGCTCAGCAAACAACTCTGACCTCGGGCACGCGAACGAAAGCGGCTATAAATCAACCTATCAATCATCAAACAAACTACCAAAACATAACATCATATATATATATATATATATATATATATCAAAATCATCAGTAGTTCATCAGTTCCAACATCAACCAACCCAACCTCCCTGACCAACCTGTTTAACATGTATAAATATCGGTACAGACCAAAAGTATGAGGATCAAAAACAGCATAAAAGAAAAATAATCAACAAAAGATATAGAATCAGTTGTTGCTCTTGCATCCTCATGCTATCCCCACACTACTCCTCCTGCTGCCCAGCTACACCACTGCTCTCTCCAAATACCTGAAATGGAGGCTCCGGATCAACTCTCGCACCAGCACCAGCCGGACCCTCCTGCTGCCTCGGCTGGAAATAATCCGGAATCCTCATACTGTGAGTGGACATCATATAACGAAGAGCATCATCCTGCCTCTCCTGACCCAACCGAAGTGCCTCAATCAAATGCTCCAGCCTGTCAAATCTCTGCTCCACATAGCCAGAGAGTGACTCCAAAGTAAGAGGCTCAGGTGGAGGCTGCCTCCTCGGGTACTGACGTGCTGGCAGCTCGTGTCTCTGCAGTGGCCGCTGCCTATGTGTAGGCTCAATCTGAATCATTACATCCTCAGCCGGATGTCCCTGTGGCGGCTGAACCTGCGGACCCAGCCTGATCGGCTCCCAGCCATAGGGCTCCTGCCATGACACTATGCCTGCCTGCTCCAGCTCTTTCAAACCAAAAGTCACCGTCTTGGGCCCTTCGTGTAAAAATTCGGGAAGATATTTGTCAAGCACCCCCAAATTTGTTGCAATCCTAGTAATGTAGGGGCCCATATCCAAACCAGCACGAATACCACCTCGACGACCTCTACTAAAAGAATCTGCTAAGACCGTAGCCAGATTCATCTCCCTGTTCTGCACTCCACACATCAAGATAAACAACTCTATCCAGTTCGCTTTGTTCTCCCCCGACTTTCGACCCATAAGTGTAGTAGATAAAATCTTCAGCACATACATATAAACCGGATTACGAACCGACGTAATCAGGTTCGTAGTCACGAATGGATGATCGGAAATCGTACTCCAAAATTCTTTCAACTCAGTCGCACCAACACCACAATCCCTAGGCTTAGTATAAGCACCCCGCAAGCAAGTAACAAACTCTGGCCTCTTTACCTCCTCTTCGGTATACAACCCCGAAACTATAGCAAACCGCGCCATGTTCATCTCATACACCTGCCTACCTAAACTAAACGACACCGCTGTGTCCTGCTCGAACTTTCCCTCCTTATGCGCCCAAGTGCTATGGAACTCTAGCACTAGCTCCTCGTACTGAGGCTCTATACACTCCAACGCATTAATCAACCTTTGACCCAACAGATCAATCACTTCCTGCTTCGTGCCTATCTCACTCAACCACAACCAATCAATCACCCTATGCTGTAGTAGCTCAGTGTCATTCAATTTGTCATATTTGTTCCACTCTGATGTCATCGGCTCAAATTTCAGAATCGGGTGATCAGCTCTATGCATTTTCTGATCCGGAATAAAGTTATAAGAGCTTTGATATTCAATCTTCCTCAGTTTCGGATCATCGGCAGCTATTTGAATAATCGGTGTTTCTTGAGGGACCGGATCCTGCTCAGGCGGATCCTGTTGCGGTGCCGACTGACCCGCTCCTGTCTTTCTCCCTTTACCTCGGCGAGAACTACTAGCCATGCCTGCAAAACAAATAAATTCAAGACAAAACAAGCAGACAGTCAGTAATAACAAACTTTTTTTGGTATTTTTAAGTTTTATATTTTTTTTTGAATTTTTTTCAAATTTTTTATTTTTTATTTTTTTTTCCAGAAATTTTTCGAAAAAGAAAGAATAGCCGTATAGCATTTCATTCGCGGATGATTCTAAAACAAACATGTTACTTTTTAACAATTGCTAAGTGATAGTTAAACTCGCCCGAGTGGAGATTGAGTACGGGCGAGCTTAAACCACTTGTACGTGCAAGTAAACCCAAACAAGACTAACTACTACTAAAACTATGCTAAAACGACACAAAGACGACGCGAAAACAATAAACTAGACTTAATGTACACTTCCCCCCCATCGGCACTTTTAATTGTCCCAATTAAGAGCCAAAGTGCCGAACAATGACATTGAAGTCCAATCCGCGCTTAAAAATAATTTTCTTTTTAGTTGTTTTGAAAATAAATTTTAGCGTCGAAAAAATTCCGCCTAGCGAAAGGAGGTTTCTTTCGAATGCAAAAATTCAGTTTTAATGCGCAAAGTTTGAGCTTCAAGTGTCAATGTATCATACTAAACCAACCCGCAATCAAATGCATTCGCTTCCCCAAACCGATACTATCCGAAGCCTATGTACTTTGAAACAAAAACCAAATTCTATTTCCAAGTAGCCATGTAAACCCAAACCAAGCCCATCCGCAACCTTAACCTATTCAAGCAAATGTATTCAATCATGGACTCGACACGGACTAAGACTTCTAGACCGACATGAACAAAGACTCGACCAACCGAAACTAGTTGAATGTGATGACCCGCTTGACCTTCCATATGAGACGGCCAAAAACGACTCGAAATACTCTTCGGGACTGAACTGAACCTGACTCAATAAGAACACACCATCGACTCAACCCAACTACAAAACATACCGCCCAAAACATGATGAACAAATTTGACTCGACACCAAACCTACATAGCCTGCAGCTGACCTTACTTTACTATATCAAATATTAAATAAGACTCAACATAACTGATCAAACATTCGAAATCTAACCTGAACACAAGACGAGACCCAATAAGAACTCGTAAAACTGACTCAACAAGAGTCACCAACTGACTTGACACTAGTAAATAGATAAGAGAATAAGCAAGAACATACCTGAATCGATGAGTTTTTGCAAGAAAAAGATGAAATTTTCGGCAATGGATGAGTCCCAAATCGATGGGTTTATTCGGGTGGATGATGAAATCTGTTTTAGGGGTTTTGTTCAGGTTGGAAATCCGGTTACGTAGGTAGAAAGAGGGGTGAAAACGGTGGTGATTGAGGTTTAATGGAGGTTTAATGGTGTAACAATCCTCAAGAAAACCGACACCCTCGAATTATTTCCGACACCCTAAAAATATTTAAAATATCCCAATATGTCCCAAAATACATCCCATACGTGAAAACGGGCCACGAATACCTTAAATATTAGTAAAAATAATAAAAAAATCTGATTTTTTTGAGTTGAAGCGGGCCGCGTAAGCCTCACCCCAACTCTTACGCGGGCCACATGAGATCAGAAAGATGGCGCAGCCCGGTGATGACACGTGTCATCATCGTGGCGAGGCTAGGCAGTGACCCGGACAAGCTACATCGTTGACTATAGTTGACGCGGGCCGCGTAAGGCCCTTGCCTTGTTTTACGCGGGCCACGACAAGGTCAAGATCAGGCACTATATATAGCATGCATCGGATCTTCAGCCGACTCGCTCACTTTCTTTTCTTAAATCTCAATTTCTAATAGTAGGCATTATACTCGGGTATAATACCCCCCCCCCTAAATAGCGAAGTTCTGCTCCGTTGTAAGTATTATAACCCCTGGATACGTATTAGATACGCTGCCCGATTGATCTAGGGTTCCGTAACGGCTGTCGTGGTTTTGCCCGACGTAGTCGTTGGAATGCCGTCTCGGGGAAGGTATTACTAATGTTAAAATGTGTTATTATACTAACGCGTGTGCATTTGTGTAAATTATAGATTGTCACCAGGAAACCCTTACAGAAAATCTAAGACAGCAATGTGAGTTGATCCACTTTTTGTGAACCTTTTGTTAACTATTTTTACAAAACCTCATCCAATTAAATATATATTAAGCAGTTATTGAGTATTTGTAAGAATACAATTATCATGAGTATGTTGGGGTTTTGTATACAAAATTTGTTACCACCTGGTCAAGGAGTAACATTTCCACAAGTCGGGTCTGACAGTACCATGGATGTTAATTGTTATATCTTGGAAACAAATGTAATTGCGAGATCGCCCTCAATACTGTACACTGGGTTTTTATTTAAACTTGATTAAACTGGGATTCACTCACCAGTATTTCCCATTGACCAATGTTTTTAAAACGCGTTTCAGGTAACAAATTGTGAAAGTCAAATAGAAGCCAGCTGGACAGCACTGAAGGCTTGGAAAAGTGGCAATAAAGTTACCTAAAATAAAATAGATGTTTTTATTAAATAAAATAGGATTTATTCCTATGAAAACATGTGTACTATGAACTTGGGTTTTATCCAGTTTGTTTAATATTAGGAAAATGTGGTATTTTACTCTGATCAAATATTTCCTAACTACGGTCCTGATGAAAATTCTGCTGCCAAATTAGACAATACGCGATACCACCGAAACAGGCTCGCGGCCGCCCGTTCCCTGGGATGTGGGATCGGGGGTTGCGACAGAAGGTGGTATCAGAGCTAAGCAACTGATTCAGCCACATAAGTGTTCTGCTGACATCGAAATTCAATCTGTTAGGAAATAAATTACGGGAATACGTGCATAATTGTATTTTATTGCTATGTGTTATTTGACTATTTGTTAGTTTACAGTATGAGCGACTAAGGACCATCTGACGCGTACCGTCAATTGTCTGGTTTGCCTAGAAGCGAAGGCACCTCCTCTTCTCAGCCTGCCCTCTCAGGGTACTCTGCTGATACGGAAGAGGGAATCTTTGTGTTTAAGGCTCAGTCAGAGGAGCCATTTCCTCAGAAAAAGAGGGGATGGTTCAGTAGAGGGGCACACGAGCGTAGAAAACGTACGAAAAAGTTACAAGACCAGAGAGCACTAGCAGCAGCTAAGAGAGAGATAGATGCCTATGCCCAGGATATGCTCAATAGGGGTATAGTCAATATCCACATTTTAGCAACCACTGCAGCTGACCCTAATCTGGAGCAAATGATGGCACGCCAACCACAACCACCAATCCCTGACCAACCGATGGAGATAGAAAACCCTGAAAATCAAGTAGAAATGCATGACTTCAATCCGGAAGAAATACATAGGGTACCAGCACCAAACCCCTTAGACCCAAATTACGACCCCTGGTGGGATGACGTTAGGGACTATGTGCAACGTTACCCGATACATGAAGACATGCCCATGCCAAACGTAGGAGCTTACCCAGGTTTGGATCCTTTAGATCCCTATTACCATGATGAATACATTAGGGAGATTTTAGAAGATCCTTACCGATTCCAGGAACCTACACCTCCATATCAGGAACCCGCACCCCAGATTCCGAACCCAATCCTAGAACCTGCACCCCTAATGAGTGCAGAAAACGTACAAGAACTTAGGACATTTGGTGAGGAAATTCTAGAGAGTAGTGAACGAATGAGACAGGTGGGAGAGCGGCTCGTCTGGAAGTATGACGAGCGCAATATGGATTTTTGGATGAATCCATATCCATGAATGTGATGATGGAACGATAGTAATAATAATAATAATAAAATAATATAATATATGTGTATGTGTATGAAAGAATATATATATATATATATATATATATATATATATATACGGATGCCTACTACTAGTAGTGTAGTTTTAAATTTCAGTCGGTATTGTAATTTTTAATTTCAGTACTGGTGTGTAATAGATGCATAGTATATGAAAATAGAGTAAGTCGCAATGATCGATGCTTTTGACTAAAGTGTGTGTCATGTGATTGACTATATTAAATATTATTTTGTGATATTAATACGGGGTAAATGTTTAAAATTCGGATGGCCAACGAAGGAAATCAAGGAAATCTGAATAACGATAACCAGAGTAACATTAACTTGGTTAATGAGAATCCAAGCATCAATAACAATGGAAACCAAGTGGATAATAGTGCTATTCAACACATAGTGGCACAAGGAATTATAGATGCAATGCCATTTATTATTCAAACGGTTCAGGAAGCGAATAATAAAAGTAAACATAGTAGTAAGCGACCAACTGAACCAGAAAACAGCGTGAACAATGGACCCATACTTCAACCGCCCATTCCTAAAAGAAGAAGAACCATGCCTTATGGTTGTTCTTACAAAGAATTCTGGTCCTGCAAATCAATAGAATTCTCGGGCAATGAAGGACCCATTGCAGCTCTACGCTGGATAGAAAAGACTGAGGCTGTTCTAAAAATAAGCAAGTGTGCTGAAGAAGATAAGATAATGTTTGCTTCTAATCTGTTTAAGAACTCAGCCTTAGAATGGTGGAACACTATCCTCCAGTCAAGAGGAAGTGATAGGGTTTATAACATGGAATGAGAAGAATTTAAAAACATGGTAGAAAGGAAATTCTGCCCTCCCAATGAAAAAGAACAGATAGCAAATAAGTTTCTGAACTTAAGAATGACCGGGGTAGATAGTAAGGGTTATACTACCACATTCTTTGAATATGCTAGAATAGTACCAACCCTTGCATCACCAGAGCTGGTATTAATCTCCCGTTATATCTGGGGATTAATTGGAGAGATTAGACATGTAGTCAAGGCAGCTAGACCTCAAACTATAGAAGAAGCTGTAGAACTAGCAAATACATTGACAGATGAGTTAATCCGTACTAGAGAAGAAGACCAGAGGAGAAACCTAGCCCAAAGGTTTACCCAAGAATTTCGTTCTGGGAATTATAACCGTAGGAATATAGGTTCTACCTCTGCACCATACTGCAAGGTCTGCAAGAAAAAGCATTTGGGAAAATGCTCCACTCTTTGCAATTTCTGCAAGATGCCAGGACATAAGGAAGAAGATTGCAGGAGAAAATCCAGTAATGGACTATGCTTCAACTGTGGAGAAAAATGCCATATCAAGCCAAACTGTCCAAAATTGGCTCCAGCTACGAACAACAAGAACACTAAAAATGCTAGAGCATTCGTTCTGACTGCAGATGAAGCCAAGATGATTCCAGATGTGATAGCCGGTACGTTTTTAGTTAATGATGTTTTTGCTAAGGTATTATTTGACTCTGGTGCAAACCAAAGTTTTATTCATACTTCATTTTGCAAACTTCTAAATCAATCATTAACTAAACTACCACAAGAATGTCTAGTAGAGACAGCGAATGGAGAAACAGTTAGGATTTCTGAAATCTTGCAGGGAGCAAGAGTAGAAATTTTAAACCAAAAGTATATTGCAAATCTTTACCCAATGAATCTGGCAGGATTTGATATTGTATTAGGAATGGATTGGTTAATAGCCAATAAAGCTAATATTTTATGTGATCAAAAGTCAATTCAAGTAAATTCACCAAAGGGTGAAAAGATCACAATTAAAGGAGATAAGCCCTCTAGATCCACGAAATTCATCTCTGTAATGAAAACTGCAAGTTATATAAGAAAATGATCTATAGTGTATTTGATTTCTATAATCACTAACACTAAAGGAAAGGAATTAAAAGACATTCCAGTAGTGTCTCAATTTTCAGATGTATTTCCAGAAGAATTGCCAGGACTACCGCCAGACAGAGAAGTCGAATTCAAAATTCATCTACTGCCAGGAACGGCACCGATTGCCAAAGCACCTTACCGTTTGGCACCCGCCGAAATGCAGGAATTAAAGAAACAATTAGACGAATTGTTGGAGAAAGGATTTATACAACCAAGCTCGTCGCCGTGGGGAGCATCGATTTTATTTGTTAAAAATAAGGACGGATCAATGCGTATGTGTATTGACTACCGTGAATTAAACAAGGTCACGATTAAGAATCGGTACCCATTACCGAGAATCGATGATCTGTTTGATCAATTACAAGGAGCTCGATTTTTCTCTAAAATCGATTTAAGGTCAGGATATCATCAATTAAAGGTACAGGAAGAGGACATTTCTAAAACCACATTTAGAACGAGGTATGGTCATTATGAATTTACTGTCATGCCATTTGGTTTAACCAATGCCCCAGCTGCATTTATGGACATGATGAACCGAATATGTAAGCCATATTTGGATAAATTCATAATTGTTTTTATAGATGATATTCTAATTTATTCTAAAAGTAAAGAAGAACATGCAAAGCATTTGCACACACTTTTAAGTCTATTAAGAAAGGAAAAGCTTTATGCTAAATTTTCAAAGTGCGAATTTTGGATAGAACAAGTACAGTTTCTTGGACACTTATTCAATCATGAAGGAATTCATGTGGATCCCACAAAGATCGAGGCGATTACCAAATGGAAAACCCCTGAATCACCAACCGAGGTTAGAAGTTTCTTAGGATTGGCCGGTTATTATAGAAGATTTATTCAAGATTTTTCTAGAATAGCCATTCCTTTAACTAAGTTAACCTGTAAATCCATTAAGTTTGAATGGGGACCAAAGCAAGAAGAAGCATTTAGAATTCTTAAGCATAAATTAACCCATGCACCCATATTAGCGTTACTAGAAGGAACTGAAAACTTTGTAGTATATTGTGACGCTTCTAAGTTAGGTTATGGATGTGTGTTGATGCAACGTCAAAAGGTTATAACATATGCCTCTAGACAACTTAAGAATCATGAAGAGAATTATTCAACCCATGACCTAGAATTAGGAGCAATAATTTTTGCCCTTAAGATTTGGAGACATTACCTCTATGGTAGTAAGTTTACCATATTCACTGATCATAAGAGTTTAAGGTATGTTTTCAGGCAAAAGGAATTAAATATGAGACAAAGACGCTGGATGGAGATGCTTAGTGATTATGATTGTGATATCCAGTATCATGAAGGAAAAGCAAATGTAGTAGCAGATGCTTTAAGCCGAAAGTATCACGAAAAGCCAAAAAGGGTACGTTCTCTTAAATTAAATCTACAAGTAGATTTAAATGATCAGATTAGAAAAGCACAAGAATCAGTAATCAAGGAAGATACTGAAAAATTAAAAGGTATGCTAAAGGAATTAGAACAAGGAACAGATGGAATTTGGAGATTCCATAAAAAATAGAATATGGATACCTAAATTAGGAAACCTACGCCATCGTATATTAGAAGAAGCCCATGAGTCCAAATATACGATGCATCCAGGAAGTAATAAAATGTATCAAGATTTAAGAAAGAATTTCTGGTGGATAGGAATGAAAAGGACATAGCAGCCTATGTTTCTAAATGTTTAACTTGTTCACAAGTCAAAGCTGAACACAAGAAACCCTCAGGTTTACTACAACAGTTAGAAATGCCAGTGTGGAAATGGGAATTAATAACAATGGATTTTGTTACTAAATTACCCAAAACAAGGAAAGGTAATGATGCAATCTGGGTGATTGTAGATAGGCTAACCAAGTCAGCTCATTTCCTACCAATGAAAGAAACTTTCAGCATGGAACAGTTAGCTAAACTATATGTAAATGAAATTGTTTCTTTACATGGAATACCTTTATCAATTATTTCTGATAGAGATAGCTGTTTTACCTCTCATTTTTGGGCAAGTTTCCAAAAAGCAATGGGAACCAAGTTAAATATAAGCACAGCTTATCATCCTCAAACGGACGGACAAAGCGAAAGGACAATTCAGACGATGGAAGACATGCTTAGAGCTTGTGTAATTGATTTCGGAGGTAATTGGGACGATCACTTACCTTTAATAGAATTTTCTTATAATAATAGTTATCACACAAGTATCAATGCTGCACCATTCGAAGCACTTTATGGACGAAAGTGCCAAACCCCAGTCTGTTGGGCAGAAATTGGGGAGAAGCAACTATCTGGACCTGAGATAGTGCAAGAAACAACTGACAAGATTATTCAAGTCAAGGAACGACTGAAAACAGCATGTGATCGACAAAAGAGCTATGCTGATAACCGACGCAAACCCTTGGAATTTCAAGTAGGAGATAAAGTATTGTTAAAAGTCTCTCCTTGGAAAGGAGTAGTAAGATTCATCAAACGGGGAAAGCTAAGTCCCAGGTATGTTAGACCTTTTGAGATTATTAGAAGAATAGGACCTGTAGCCTATCAGCTACAACTGCCAGAGGAAATGGCAGGAATACATGATGTATTTCATGTATCTAATCTCAAGAAATGCTTAGCCGATGAATCATTGATGGTACCTCTTAAGGATATAGAGGTAAATGAACAACTTAAGTTTGTAGAGAAGCCTCTACAAATTGAAGACAGGAAGGTTAAGAATCTCAAGCACAAGAGATTAGTTCTAGTCAAAGTGAAGTGGGACTCCAAAAGAGGACCTGAGTATACATGGGAGCTTGAATCAGAAATGCAAAGGAAATATCCACACTTGTTCCAGTAGATCTCGAGGACGAGCTCTAAAACAAGGTGGGGAGGATGTAACAATCTTCAAGAAAACCGACACCCCCGAATTATTTCCGACACCCTAAAAATATTTAAAATATCGCAATATGTCCCAAAATACACCCCATACGTGAAAACGGGCCCCGAATACCTTAAATATTAGTAAAAATAATAAAAAATCTGATTTTTTTGAGTTGAGGCAGGCCGCGTAAGCCTCACCCCAACTCTTACGCGGGCCGCGTGAGATCAGAAAGATGGCGCAACCCGGTGATGACACGTGTCATCATCGTGGCGAGGCTAGACAGTGACCCGGACAAGCTACAACGTTGACTATAGTTGACGCGGGCCGCGTAAGGCCCTTGCCTTGTTTTACACGGGCCGCGACAAGGTCAAGATCAGGAACTATATATAGCATGCATCGGATCTTCAGTCGACTCGCTCACTTTCTTTTCTTAAATCTCAATTTCTGATAGTAGGCATTATACTCGGGTATAATACCCCCCCTAAATAGCGAAGTTCTGCTCCGTTGTAAGTATTATAACCCCTGGATACGTATTAGATACGCTGCCCGATTAATCTAGGGTTCCGTAACGGCTGTCGTGGTTTTGCCCGACGTAGTCGTTGGAATGCCGTCTCGGGGAGGGTATTACTAATGTTAAAATGGGTTATTATACTAACGCATGTGCATTTGTGTAAATTATAGATTGTCACCAGGAAACCCTTACAGAAAATCTAAGACAGTAATGTGAGTTGATCCACCTTTTGTTAACTATTTTTACAAAACCTCATCCAATTAAATATATATTAAGCAGTTATTGAGTATTTGTAAGAATACAATTATCATGAGTATGTTGGGGTTTTGTATACAAAATTTGTTACCACCTGGTCAAGGAGTAACATTTCCACAAGTCGGGTCTGACAGTACCATGGATGTTAATTGTTATATCTTGGAAACAAATGTAATTGCGAGATCGCCCTCAATACTGTACACTGGGTTTTTATTTAAACTTGATTAAACTGGGATTCACTCACCAGTATTTCCCACTGACCAATGTTTTTAAAACGCGTTTCAGGTAACAAATTGTGAAAGCCAAATAGAAGCCAGCTGGACAACACTGAAGGCTTGGAAAAGTGGCAATAAAGTTACCTAAAATAAAATAGATGTTTTTATTAAATAAAATAGGATTTATTCCTATGAAAACATGTGTACTATGAACTTGGGTTTTATCCCGTTTGTTTAATATTAGGAAAATGTGGTATTTTACTCTGATCAAATATTTCCTAACTACGGTCCTGATGAAAATTCCGCTGCCAAATTAGACAATACGCGATACCACCGAAACTGGCTCGCGGCCGCCCGTTCCCTGGGATGTGGGATCGGGGGTTGCGACAAATGGTGGGTGGGGTTATCGGTGGTGGAGGTGGATGAAACAAGGGTTTGGGTGTCGTTTGGGGAAACTGGTAAGTCAAAAGGGTTTTATTTCGTTTTTTTGATAAGGTTGCGTCGCGCGACGAGAAATGGGGTGGGCCGTGGTGTAGCGCCACGGCTGGGTTCACTGAAACGGTTCATTTAGTTGGGGGTTCAATGGCGTTTAAGATGGTTCAAAAGGGTTTTTAGTGACCCCCATAGTGGCGCTGTGCAACCAAGTAATGTCTTGGTGGTGGCGCGACGCGAGCATCAATTTTTAACAGTAGGTTGCGTGATTTTTCAAGTTTTTGCCTTAGAAAATTTTTCTAACTCTTACCAAACCTTCCCCAAACCATCCCAAATTTTTTTCTAAGTATGGGACTTACCTGGAATGATGTTTTCTTCACAAATTCAGCTCTCCATGGGTACGGTTCCTGCAAAATTTCTCAAACACGCAAAACACAAACACGAAAAACTATGAGAAATACGAAAAATAAAGAAATTTACAAACGGTACATACTCTACAAACGAAGCTTTTGCAACTCACTGTTCGGTGAAGGTGGGTGGGTCCTCTAGAGGAATTTCTTCTTCTTCGGTAGTATCAATGGGACCTCCCAAGTAATGTTTCAAGCGATGACCGTTAACTTTCCACACACCTTTATCTACTTCATCATATAACTCGACGGTACCGTATAGAAACACTTCCTTTACCACGTACGGTCCGCTCCATCTTGATTTCAACTTCCCCGCTATCAATTTCAATCTTGAATTGAATAAGAACACTCTATCACCCACCTTAAACTCTTTCAACCCTCGCAACCTCCTATCATGCAACGCCTTAGTCTTTTCCTTGATACTCCAAGATCGTTCATAGGCGGCATCCCTCAAAGCTTCCAACTCATGAATTTGAAAGAACCTCCTTCTTGCGGCTTCGGTAAGGTCGAGGTTAATGGTTTTCAATGCCCACAAAGCTCTATGTTCTAACTCTACCAGGAGATGGCATGCTTTGTCATACACAATCATGAAGGGTGTCGTTCCTAATGGTGCTTTGTAGGCGGTGCGGAATGCCCACAAAGCGTCGTCGAGATTTTCCGACCAATCATGTCTA
Organism: Helianthus tuberosus; assembly: GCA_030545235.1. Lineage (NCBI taxonomy): Eukaryota > Viridiplantae > Streptophyta > Magnoliopsida > Asterales > Asteraceae > Helianthus > Helianthus tuberosus. The sequence continues at coordinate 103,375,638 of CM060431.1, read as the reverse complement.
CTTTTTCCTACCGTTTTCTCTAAGATTCTCTTCACCCCTCGATTTGCATTCTCTACTTGGCCACTAGTTTGCGGGTGGTATGCGGTGGAAAGACGATGAGTGACACCGTAGCGAGCAAGTGCCTTTTCCATGGTGGAATTGCAAAAATGCGTACCACGGTCACTTATTATAGCTTTAGGAACTCCAAAACGTGTGAATAACTTTTTAAGGAATCTCACCACCACTCGGGCATCATTAGTGGGCAAAGCTTGAGCTTCCACCCACTTTGAGACATAGTCAATGGCCACGAGGATGTACCTATTCCCACTCGATGAGGGGAAAGGTCCCATGAAATCAATGCCCCAAACGTCAAAAATTTCAAGAACTTGGATAGGATTTTGGGGCATTTCATCCTTGGATGAGATGTTTCCGGTGCGTTGGCAACGGTCACATGTCCTAACAAACTCTACGGCATCCTTAACTACCGTTGGCCAATAGAAGCCACTACCGAAAACCTTTTGTGCCGTCACGTTTGGCCCGTGATGGCCTCCCGTTAAACCTTCATGCACATGTCTAAGGATGTCTAACCCATCCTCCTTTGAAACACATCTCCTAAGCACTCTATCTCCACCTATCCTACATAGGTACGGGTCATCCCAAATGTACTTCTTAGCATCCCTAAGAAGCTTTTTCTTTTGTTGGTAAGACATACCCCTCACAAGATCTCCGGTCGCTAAATAATTTGCCAAGTCCGAAAACCATGGCAAACCCTCTACCTCGGCACTAACAAAGTCTATGGTTTCGTGAGGAAAAGTGTCTCATATGGAATCCTCACAAACTTCCTCTCTCTTAGGATCCTCTAAACATGACAAATGGTCGGCGGCCACGTTTTCCGCTCCCTATTTATCCTTAATTTCGATATCGAACTCGGAGAGCAAAAGAATCCATCTAATGAGACGTGGCTTCGCGTCTTTCTTTTGGAAAAGAAAGCGCAAAGCGGCATGGTCAGTGAACACGGTGGTTTTGGAAAGAACGAGATATGAGCGAAACTTATCAAACGCAAACATTACGGCTAAGAGCTCTTTTTTCGTGGTGGTATAGTTCTCTTGAGCATCATTCAAAGTTTTGCTCGCGTAGTAGATTGGATGAAAGTGTTTATCGACTCTTTGACCTAAGACCGCACCTACAGTATAATCACTTGCATCGCACATGAGCTCGAAAGGCAAGCTCCAATCAGGCGAAACAAGGATAGGGGCACTCACGAGTTTCTCCTTTAAAAAGTCAAAAGCCTTGATGCACTCTTCGTCGAAGACGAAAGGTACATCTTTCTCTAAAAGTCAGGTCATGGGGCGCGTAATATTAGAAAAATCTTTAATAAAACGCCTATAAAAGCCCGCATGACTTAGAAAGCTATGAACGGACTTGACACTAGTAGGTGGAGGCAATCTACTTATGGTATCTATCTTGGCCCTATCCACCTATATTCCCTCTCTAGATACCTTATGACCTAGGACTATCCCCTCCATCACCATAAAGTGACACTTTTCCCAATTCAACATAAGGTTCGTTTCTATGCATCTCTTAAGTATCCTATCAAGATTTAGAAGACATTCGTCGAAAGTGGTGCCATAAACCGAGAAGTCATCCATGAAAACCTCCATAGAAGTCTCAAGCATGTCTTGGAATATAGCAACCATGCATCTTTGGAATGTAGCCGGAGCGTTGCATAACCCGAAAGGCATGCGGCGATACGCATAAGTGCCGTAAGGGCATGTGAACGTCGTTTTATCTTGATCCTCCGGGGCGATGGGGATTTGAAAATAACCCGAAAATCCATCAAGAAAACAATAGAATTGTTGACCCGCTAGACGCTCCAACATTTGGTCAATGAATGGCAAGGGGAAATGGTCTTTCCGGGTGGCGTCATTTAACTTTCGGTAGTCTATGCATACACGCCAACCGGTAACGGTACGAGAAGGGATTAGTTCATTCTTTTCATTCATGATCACCGTCATCCCACCCTTCTTTGGGACGACTTGGGTCGGGCTAACCCATGGTGAATCGGAAATAGGGTATATCACCCCGGCATCTAACAATTTAAGCACTTCCTTCTTAACAACCTCTTGCATGTTCGGATTTAAGCGTCATTGAGGTTGCACCACTGGCTTATAATCATCTTCCATGAGTATCCGGTGGGTACATTAGGCGGGGCTTATGCCCTTGATATCCGAAAGTCACCATGCAATGGCTTCCCTATTCTCTCACAACACCTCTAACAACCTACCCTTCTCTCCCTCCTCTAACTTAGACGAAATAATGACGGGAAAGTCGGACCCCTCATCTAAGAACGCATACTCTAAGTGGGACAAGAGAAATTTAAGTTCTAGTGGGGCGGGTTTCTCTAAGGGTGTACTCTCAAACTCACTTTTGACCTCACTCAATTCTAGCACTTCGGGGACCCACTCGTTCTCTTCTACTTCCTCACTCTCACTCGCAACCTCCTCTACCTTCTCAACTACCTCATCTAACTTACTCTCAACTAAATCGGCTCCACTAATATAGTCAAAGCAATGGTCGACACATGATAGGAAAGACTCTATGAAATATACCGAATGACAAGGACTACTAAGATCATCGGAACCACTAGGATGTTCCATGGAGCGTGCTATCTCGAAAGTAACTCTCTCCTCACCGACTTGGAGTGTGATTTTCCCGTCAAAGACATCGATGATAGCCTTGGCGGTACACAAGAATGGGCGTCCTAGAATGATAGGAACCTTCTCGTCGGCTTCCATATCAAGAACGACAAAGTCTACGGGAAAGACGAATTTATCCACTTTGACTAGAAGGTTTTCAATTATGCCACGTGGATACTTCACTGACCTATCGGCTAGAGACAAAGACATACGTATAGGGGATAACTCTCCTAGACCTAACCTCTCATACATGTAATATGGCATTAGGTTTATACTTGCTCCTAGATCGGCTAGGGCCCTACACTCGGTATCACTCCCAAACAAGCACGGGATGGTAAAGAGGCCAGGATCCGTCAATTTTTCCGGGACCTTGTTCAAGACTACGGCGGAACACCCTCCACTAAGGGGGATGTTAGAAACCTATCCTAACCTATCCTTACGGTTTAGAAGATCCTTTAAAAATTTTGCATATTTAGGCATCGATTGAAGGGCTTCTATGAAAGGAAGGTTGATTCTAAGTTGCTTAAAGATCTCTAAAAATTTCCCGTACTCTTTGGAATAGGTTTGGTTTTTAAGACAGGAAGGGAATGGAGCACGGGAAATATCAACATTGGGTGATGGGACGACTTGAATGGGCTTTTTTCCTATACTCTTCTCACTTGAAGGTCCCCCGGTGTGTGCGGTACTTGCTGGGATTAACCTAGGTTGCACTTTACCGGGAGCCTCCATTTCAATCGCTTCATCTACGGGCTCCTCATCTTCTATCTCAACACTCTCGGGTCTCACTACCTCTCCTAAGGTCCTACCACTACGGGTTGAAATTGCCTTCAAAGTACCAGATGGGTTGGGCTTTGTGTTGCCCGAAAATTGACTGGGAGGTCGTTCTTGCAACTGACGTGCAATATCCCCAACTTGCCTTTGAAGATCTAGGAAATTTGAATGGTTATTCTTTAGGAAAGTAGCATGTTCTTCTAAGGTACGTTGGGTAGCCTGATCCTTAACCACTAGCTGGGTAAGAAGGTCCTCTATCCTAGATAGACTACTATTTGACCCCTCATTCTTAGGTTGAACCTCTTGGTTTGACCCCTCACCTCTGAACTGCCCCCCTGAACCTGAACTAGCAAATTGACCTGTTTGACCCGACCCCCCCCCACAAGAATAGAAACCTGGCCCCCTGCTTTGATATTGACCTGATGGAAAACCAGGGGGTTACCTGAAGAGCGATAACTATTAGCACGCCAATTGGAGTTACTATTATTGAACGGGTTCGTTGGACCCCTATTTTGACATGCTATGTACTCTACCTGTTCTAGGGTAAGTGTTGGGCAATCTACAGTGTCATGACCATCTCTACAAACTTCACACCTATCGACTTTCTTCTTAATTTCTAGCAACTCTTTGGTGATATAGTCAAGTTGAGATGCTACCTTTGAGTCTGAGACGACTTGGTTTACTCCTCGAGAAGATGAGGAAGTATTCACAGGATTGGAATTCCTGCTGGTAGCACTATGATCTATGTCAACATGAGCGAAGCTCTCAAAGAGATCATTGCAGTCAGCCACAGTTTTCTTTCCCATTAGATGGCCTCCTGCAGATGTGTCGAATTGGGCCTTACACTCAGGGGTGAGACCATTGTAAAATTTTTCTACTAAAGCCCAATCCGACAGCCCATGTTGGGAACAACGCGAGAGTAAAGTTTGAAACATCTCCCATGCTAAGTGATATGGTTCGTCAGGCTCCATTCTGAGTGAATGGATCTGATCTCGAAGGCGAGAGGCCTTCGCAGGTGGGAAATACTTAGCAAGGAAGGCATCCCTAAGTCCAGCCCAAGTAGTATAAGTACTTGCTGGCTGCGAATCGAGCCATGTGGCTGCGCGGCCAGCAAGCGAAAAGGGGAAGACTTGGAGAAAACGGGCATCAAGATTAACACCTTCGATGCCGAAGGTGCTAATCTGACGGGTGAGACGGTTGATATGTGCAGGCGCATCCTCATCATCACGACCGTGGAACTGACAAGAGTTGTTAATGGCGGTCATGATGTATGAGGGAATTTGCCAGGACTTATCATTGGTGATTTCAGGGAACGCTGGTGGACAGTTTGGTTATCGGCCATTTGGTGAACTGGTGGTGGACTAGGTGGACGGGAAGGTGGTGGGGAGTTGTGGGGTGACAACTTTGGGGTGAAGTCAAATTTCGGTGGTTTAGATTGTAGTGTAGAGTCAGAAGGGGCTGAAAATGAAGTTGAGGATTTTTTTACCTGTAAACTAGGTGTGGAGAAGGAAGACTTGTCGATCGGCGGCTTCACTGGTCCCTGCGAATGCGTGTGGGGCATGAACTACAAAACCGAGAACAAACAAGTAAGACGACTCCAATAAAAGACTCTAAAAATAAAAAGACACTAAAATTACTTGGACTCCTACGACTCAAAAACACACAAAAAGCACGTATAGATATCAGTTGAAATCCAAACAAAGTAATTAACGCAATTGCCAAGAATCCCCGGCAACGGCGCCAAAAACTTGATGTGGAATAAGTAGTTCAAATAAATAAACTAAAATAAACCTAAATTTAGACTCAAGTAATAATAATCTAGACTCTCTAACTTGACTAAACTACTCACCGGCAAGTGAACCGGTCGACTCTAGCAAAGAAAAGCAAGTCCAGATGTCGAACCCATAAGGACTCTAATTAATTACGTTAACGACTTTATTTAGACTAGACACTGACACGACTTAACAATTGTTTTGTTTTAAGGGGGGTTTTACTAAAATCCTAAAATTGAGATTATAATTAAAATTAGACTAAAACACGAATAAGAACTAAGGTTTGATTCAGATGAGATTAACGACTACCTAGGCTTGAATCCAGTTTAACTAGGAATGGATTTCTAACGATATTATTGTTGTATGGAATCGGGATCGTGAAGTACTAAACCCTAAGGTATTTCAAGCTAAGACTTCCCGACCCTTCTCAGGAAGAAACCTAGGAAACCCTACAAGGCTGTTGTGAACACCGATTGTTAGACTTCCTCTCAGTCCTCTAACGACTCTAAAAGTGCCCTAATTCGACTATCTACCTCTCAGCGCGATAATCTAAGGCAATCCTAGATTCTAACTTGGTTTATTAGACACAAATGCAATTAGGGAACTAAAACCGACTTCTCTCAAAACCTGTCTTAGGTATATATTGCAATGAGACCTAATAACTAACTCGAGCCTCTCAGCAACAAGTTAAGCAGAATATTTAATTCTAATTGTATTTTAATTACTGTTTCTAAGGCTATCGGCCGATTTACCCAAAGATCACCCGAACCCGCAAGGATACAAATAATCAACACAAATTTATTATGTGAAAGACATTCACCAAAATCTATGTGAAACAGCAAGTAATCAACAATCAAAAGTAAATACGCACACGCACCAAATCAGAACTTCTAGAACAATTTACTTTCAAAGATCAATCCATAACAAACAATAAAAAACCGTTAAAAATCCAAACTTGATTAAACTATCATCCTGCCTAGGTAGTAATGAAGGTTTTAGCCAAGAAACATGACGTCTAAAATAAACAAAGCAAGTTCAAAACAAGAATTCATCGGCAAAGTATTGAAACACGAAAATAAAGAAAACCGGGAGATAAGACCCGAACAATCTTCGTTCCTACGCTCCAAGCTTCAACCGAATGATTCCCGCAAGCTAAAGCACTCCAAAATACTCGAAATCTGCTCCGAAATTCTCCTTAGGGTTCTTGAGTTCGTTGGTTCTCCTTAATGATGATTATCTCTTGGTTTTTATACTCAAACCCTAATTTTAACGAATTAAACACGCCAGATATGCCCGTCGCGTCGCGCGACGGGTGAAGGGTAACCTGGTGGCGCGACGCCACCATCAATTTTTCACAGAATGTTGCATGTAGAATCCAACTCTAACTCCCAAAATCTCCAAAATAATTCTAACACTTATTCCAAATAGTTCCGGGACTTGATGTTTCAGCATTTAAGCTCGGTTCCACTCAATTTTCAGCCACTTTATGTATCAAGACCTGGAAAACGCAAATATAATCAATAGCACGCAATTCTAAATAAAACTAAACTAAGAATAACGATAAATAATACAAACTATACACGAATAAAGGATGCATTTTGCAATACATCAAATATCCCCACACTTACTCTTTTTTCGTCCTCGAAAAAGAATTATGCAACGGAATCAGAGACAAATAATCACTTGAGTAAAAAATTATTTATATCTTATTAAAACCAAGGCTTGCGTTAGCCGCGATTGCGAATATACTTGTCCCTTTAAACCCGAATCCAATCCTAAGCCTTTATCATGTGAATTTAATTTAAGTGCGGCAGTCTACCTAGGGCCTCACACTAGAATCTACAGTCTACCTACTCCCACCTCAAGCTTATAGGACCAAAGGAACGATCACCAGACCAATTCCCAACCGTCTTATATCAAAACCAAGAGAGTTTACAATCAGATTTTTTTTCTTTTTCCATTTTTTTTTTCGCTTTTCTCTTCTTTTCTTTTTTTTTTCTTTTTATGAGCGTAGACGATGCTTTCCCTAACCAAGAGGCAATCCGGCTGTAGAGTCGCTATCCCCAACTCGGCTTACTTAAGCTTCGATACTTTTTTACTTTTCTTTGCATGGTCGATTTCGCACACCCTAGCGGTAATCCGGTTGTAAAGTCACTATCCCCAACCCAGACTACATAGGAATGCACTACTTTCATTTAGTTTCTGGCTCACTTTTTATTCTATTTTTTTTCTATTTTTCACATGATCACCAACTCTAACAGTTTTAACTTATAACGGTGCCCCTTATACTATTATCGGCAGTTTTGATTTCCCATATCTCCCAGGCGAAAACCCACTAGCAGACCGACAATTAAGGTATATTAGATCAAAGGGACTTAAAACCAAACCCGGGCCTATCCACATATCCCTAACTAGACGCAAGCTCGATTTATTATAATCTCATATTATTATTATTTGAACCCAAGAAAAAATTCACCTTTTCTATCATTTTCCGTTTTAGGTATGCAAACCTCTCATATCGAAGGACATTTTTCTGATTTTTCATTTTTTTGGATTTTTTCAATTTTTTTGGATTTTTCAATATAAGACTCGATTATTTACATATATCCCATCCCCACACTTAAAGATTGCATTGTCCCTAATGCAAGAATGGAAATACAACTCAATTACCTAAAAACAACTACTAGACTACTAACGAAATAAATAACGACTAACAACGAAATAAATAAATAAATAAATAGAATACAACAACAAAAAGGGAAACGACTTAGCTGATATGTGAGACTGTCAAAATGCCAGTCATTTCCACATAAGCCCTTCAATTCGAAACGCGCTCAGCAAACAACTCTGACCTCGGGCACGCGAACGAAAGCGGCTATAAATCAACCTATCAATCATCAAACAAACTACCAAAACATAACATCATATATATATATATATATCAAAATCATCAGTAGTTCATCAGTTCCAACATCAACCAACCCAACCTCCCTGACCAACCTGTTTAACATGTATAAATATCGGTACAGACCAAAAGTATGAGGATCAAAAACAGCATAAAAGAAAAATAATCAACAAAAGATATAGAATCAGTTGTTGCTCTTGCATCCTCATGCTATCCCCACACTACTCCTCCTCCTGCCCAGCTACACCACTGCTCTCTCCAAATACCTGAAATGGAGGCTTCGGATCAACTCTCGCACCAGCACCAGCCGGACCCTCCTGCTGCCTCGGCTGGAAATAATCCGGAATCCTCATACTGTGAGTGGACATCATATAACGAAGAGCATCATCCTGCCTCTCCTGACCCAACCGAAGTGCCTCAATCAAATGCTCCAGCCTGTCAAATCTCTGCTCCACATAGCCAGAGAGTGACTCCAAAGTAAGAGGCTCAGGTGGAGGCTGCCTCCTCGGGTACTGACGTGCTGGCAGCTCGTGTCTCTGCGGTGGCCGCTGCCTATGTGTAGGCTCAATCTGAATCATTACATCCTCAGCCGGATGTCCCTGTGGCGGCTGAACCTGCGGACCCAGCCTGATCGGCTCCCAGCCGTAGGGCTCCTGCCATAACACTATGCCTGCCTGCTCCAGCTCTTTCAAACCAAAAGTCACCGTCTTGGGCCCTTCGTGTAAAAATTCGGGAAGATATTTGTCAAGCACCCCCAAATTTGTTGCAATCCTAGTAATGTAGGGGCCCATATCCAAACCAGCACGAATACCACCTCGACGACCTCTACTAAAAGAATCTGCTAAGACCGTAGCCAGATTCATCTCCCTGTTCTGCACTCCACACATCAAGATAAACAACTCTATCCAGTTCGCTTTGTTCTCCCCCGACTTTCGACCCATAAGTGTAGTAGATAAAATCTTCAGCACATACATATAAACCGGATTACGAACCGACGTAATCAGGTTCGTAGTCACGAATGGATGATCGGAAATCGTACTCCAAAATTCTTTCAACTCCGTCGCACCAACACCACAATCCCTAGGCTTAGTATAAGCACCCCGCAAGCAAGTAACAAACTCTGGCCTCTTTACCTCCTCTTCGGTATACAACCCTGAAACTATAGCAAACCGCGCCATGTTCATCTCATACACCTGCCTACCTAAACTAAACGACACCGCTGTGTCCTGCTCGAACTCTCCCTCCTTATGCGCCCAAGTGCTATGGAACTCTAGCACTAGCTCCTCGTACTGAGGCTCTATACACTCCAACGCATTAATCAACCTTTGACCCAACAGATCAATCACTTCCTGCTTCGTGCCTATCTCACTCAACCACAACCAATCAATCACCCTATGCTGAAGTAGCTCAGTGTCATTCAATTTGTCATATTTGTTCCACTCTGATGTCATCGGCTCAAATTTCATAATCGGGTGATCAGCTCTATGCATTTTCTGATCCGGAATAAAGTTATAAGAGCTTTACTAAAATCCTAAAATTGAGATTAAAATAAAATTAGACTAAAACATGAATAAGAACTAAGGTTTGATTCAGATGAGATTAACGACTACCTAGGCTTGAATCCAGTTTAACTAGGAATGGATTTCTAACGGTATTATTGTTGTATGGAATTGGGATCGTGAAGTACTAAACCCTAAGGTATTTCAAGCTAAGACTTCCCGACCCTTCTCAGGAAGAAACCTAGGAAACCCTACAAGGCTGTTGTGAACACTGATTGTTAGACTTCCTCTCAGTCCTCTAACGACTCTAAAAGTGCCCTAACTCGAGTATCTACCTCTCAGCGCGATAATCTAAGGCAATCCTAGATTCTAACTTGGTTTATTAGACACAAATGCAATTAGGGAACTAAAACTGACTTCTCTCAAAACCTGTCTTAGCTGTATATTGCAATGAGACCTAATAACTAACTCGAGCCTCTCAGCGACAAGTTAAGCATAATATTTAATTCTAATTGTATTTTAATTACTGTTTCTAAGGCTATCATCCGATTTACCCAAAGATCACCCGAACCCGCAAGGATACAAATAATCAACACAAATTTATTATGTGAAAGACATTCACCAAAATCTATGTGAAACACAAGTAATCAACAATCAAAAGTAAATACGCACACGCACCAAATCAGAAATTCTAGAACAATTTACTTTCAAAGATCAATCCATAACAAACAATAAAAAACCGTTAAAAATCCAAACTTGATTAAACTATCATCCTGCCTAGGTAGTAATGAAGGTTTTAGCCAAGAAACATGACGTCTAAAATAAACAAAGCAAGTTCAAAACAAGAATTCATCGGCAAAGTATTGAAACACGAAAATAAAGAAAACCGGGGGATAAGACCCAAACAATCTTCGTTCCTACGCTCCAAGCTTCAACCGAATGATCCCCGCAAGCTAAAGCACTCTAAAATACTCGAAATCTGCTCCGAAATTCGCCTTAGGGTTCTTGAATTCGTTGGTTCTCCTTAATGATAATTATCTCTTGGTTTTTATACTAAACCCCTAATTTTAACGAATTAAACACGCCAGATATGCCCGTCGCGTCGCGCGACGGGTGAAGGGTAACCTGGTGGCGCGACGCCACCATCAATTTTTCACAGAATGTTGCATGTAGAATCCAGCTCTAACTCCCAAAATCTCCAAAATAATTCTAACACTTATTCCAAATAGTTTCGGGACTTGATGTTTCAGCATTTAAGCTTGATTCCACTCAATTTTCAGCAACTTTATGTATCAAGACTTGGAAAACGCAAATATAATCAATAGCACGCAATTCTAAATAAAACTAAACTAAAAATAACGATAACTAATACAAACTATACACGAATAAAGGATGTATTTTGCAATACATCAAGAATACAAGAAGCACAAAAGAACAAAGTTGAGGGACTATTTGGTACTTAATTAGAAGTTACTTTATGCCTAAATGTGCAAGAAACAAGAATTTGTAGAGTTAAGGGGTCTTCTGGTCATTAAACAAAAGTTATATGATGAGTATATGTGAAGAAAATAATGGAAATAAAGTTGGGGGACCAATCTTACCATTTAATGAAAGTTGTGAAATTCTTGGAAGGAAGTTAGGCTATTCACGTTTTCACCGACGGTTTAGGCATGCAGCATAAGAAAACAAACAGCAAGGCTAGACCGTAGGCCACGGTCTGAACCGTGACCCACGGTTCGGAGGTTCTGCCCACAACAGCAACTCTATACCTTGATATATGGTGCAGACCATACGCTACGGTTCGGTGCGCATAATTATGGTTTTTGATGGGTTTAAAAGGGTTTTTAATCCTAATTTCGAAGGTGGCTGCTATGGGGACGAATTTTGGGGATAAGAAACACCTTTGGGCACCAAGTTTCATCATCATTCATCATTCATTCCACAATTCAAAGATCAAGATCATGAATCGTCATTCATTCAAGCTTGTGAAGATTGTTCGTGTGCGATGAGCGGCTAATTTCTTTGTGGTTTCCTCCGGGTGGAGGATTCGTCTAAGTGAACTTTGTTTTATGTTTGAACTATTGTTAAACCCGGTAATCTAAGCATCCAATGCTTGTTACCGGTGTCACAGCCCCAAAAATACCACACGCGGAAACCCCAGCGAGGCGTGTGACGTACCAGGATCTAGCCACTAATCACATTGAAATCATAATAAGATTTCAAATAAAAGCTTTCATTCATTAATATAAAGGGTTACAAAACATTATTTATAACTCGTTGTGTTCAACGGAAGCATAATATAAAGTTTAACCAAAACCCAGGTGTATGTAATCAACTAGTCTCGTTTCGCGTTTCCATGTATCTTGACCCATGACCACTCCAGCATCCCAGACAGCAAGTTCTACATCCATACATATCAAATAACCTGCGAGCATGCACACACGTGTATCAGACAACGTTGGTGAGTTCATAGTTTTACGAAAACGTTAGTTACCAAGTGTTTAGATCAGTTCATTGATAATGATGTTGATAATACCCCGAATACAAGACGGCTCCAGATTTATTTTGCCCGTTCCCCAATGCTCCTATCAAAGCATTGGGCATGACTGAGTCATTAGTTCACACCCGTCCTCTCAGGTACGGGGTGAGGGGGCCAAACCTAGATAGCGCTACCAACTAATACTCTATTACCTCTCAGGTAACAAACAAGATGGGACTTAAGGGTGATAGGATGAGTATATTATCCAATATTCCCGTTTTTACCCACAAGACGTATTCCTCTCAGGAATACCCAATTGATTTACCCAAAAACCTATCCCTCTCAGGGATACCCAATGACTGTCCCACCCACTTGGGCGCATGCTCAAGAGGAATGAACTCACCTTTGGTTTGCTTGGTAAGATTATCTACTTGTTTACCAGTTGATCAAACACGTCCTAACATGGTTACCAGTAACGATCAGTTCTATGCACATAAATCACACATTCTACATTCACATTGCACAGGTAACTTACAAGTATTGCACATAACGTCATGCTAATTGTAACAAAGAATCGTGTTACATATGGACCATAACAATCATTGTAATAATTGGTTTTTGCCTACTATGGTATTATGCATTCTAGTAGGTCGCATGTGGTAAACATTATTCCTTAACATGTAGTACACATTTTGGGGTCACATACACATTCGTATCACAAGTCCATACATCACATGTTACACAAGTAACACCGCATAATATCATACAAGTTATAACATTTGATCACACAACCCAACAACCCATAGCATACATCATGATATCATGTACTAAGTGTCTTGGATCCCCCATACTGTTAGTTCACATGGTTTCATCTTAAGCACAGTTGACAACACTAAACATCTATCATGTGAACAATTACTCATGCTAGTTCAAAGCCCAAACCCGAGTGTACAACTTGTAATGTGAGGCCCAACATCATCGGCCCAACTTGAGTGTATAACAGGGCTCCAGCGTGCGGTTTGACGTTTAATGTGCGGCCCAAGATTGGCTCATGGCCCAAATGGGTCCCGGCCCAACGAGTGGCAGTCTCATCGGGTTATGCGACATCGCTGTGCCGTTGTGGCCCATGCGCCAGTGCCTGGCCCAATCAGAAGTTCAGTTCAGCCCAGATATATAACATGTGCGATTGGGCTTGACTATGTGATCCATGTAAAACTCATTTGGACCGCGCAACCCATAAGGAAGTGTGTGTGCGACGTGAGCTTGATGTGCAAACATATTCGTTTTCATGTTTTGTTACGAGACCAGAAGCATGTTACTTTAAGTAATTATCATATGAAATAATTGCACATTCAATTTATAATAAAACCCTAGTTCTCTAGCAGTTTCATCGTGATCTAGAATTCCAATTAAACCCATAATATAATCGTTAATAAAATCACCAAACCATCAAACTCAACTCATGCCATTCAACTGTTATCAGCGCACATGCAGCCCAACACCTCTTTAATTATGAATAACAATTAATATCAATAACTTGGTGAAACCCTAGATCATGAACAACCAATCACAAGATTGTTAATTATTAGCATTACTAATACGGTTCTAACATTACTAATTATTAGCATCGATCTTGATCATACAGTTTCATGAGTATTAGAAAAATCACAATACCTTACATATACCCTAGAATAGTCAAACAAGATTAGAATCATTAAAATTATACTAACCAGAAGATGTATTATACTAAGCCCAAGAGATGAGCTTCAAGGGAGATAGGAACTTCGAAGGGTGTGGGCTGGTCGTGGAAGGAAGATAGGGTGCACTAGGGTTTTCTTTTACGTTTTCCAAACTACAAAAATACGTATTCCTAACTCCTAGTTCTACAAGTATGCATAACCAATAAAGGGTTGGGCTCATGTAGTTCGGGCCTGTGACGATAAGTGTGGGCCGAAATGGTTTAAGGGTGAAATGTTAGTTTAAAGGTGTGTGTGCGTGTGGCCTAGACGCACCCGCGGCCCAAATACACTTCGTGTGTGTGGCCCAACATACTCGCGACCCAACTACACGTTCAATCATCAAATATATGTTAGGTTTAACAGGGTTATCATATCACAGTACATTAAACAAGTTTTATCTAAACAAAGAACATTGAAGAGGGATAACGAGAAGTTAGGATCACGAGATTAAACGACACTAACCTTGAAAGTTCGGGTTGTCACATCATCCCCAACTTGAAAGAAATTTCATCCTGAAATTTGATAAGTAATCCAAAACAGCAAGGTGTTGGATCAGGATGACTGTGGATTTTCCACAGGTGCCACATCATCCCCAACTTGAAAGGGAATTTCATCCCGAAATTCGCCAACGATATCAGAAGTTGATACAACCATTTGAACAACTGAGGATACTAGAGCTTACTCCGATCATTGCGTTCCCACGTGAACTCCGGTCCACGTCTTGAGTTCCAACGAACTCTCACGATTGGAATTCGACTATGCTAACGAATCTTGACGTCCTGGTCCATGATTTCAGTAGATTCCTCAACAACTGCAACTTGTCATTAACCTTAGACTCTAATAAGGGTATCACAAGCGTTCATCGGACCAACACTGCCTCAGATTTGAGACATAAATGACATCATGTACGTTACCCAATTCGTCGGGTAACTCGAGTTTGTAGGCCACATGACCGATTCTTTCCAGAATTCTGAATAACTCAACGTAACGTAAATTAAGCTTGCCACGCTTCCCAAGCGTACCACACCCTCCCAGGGTGAGATTTTCAACATGATACGATCGCCTACAGCGAACTCTCAGTGTTTCCTAAGCTTATCAACTTTCCTGACGGTCACGCGTTGCCGCCAAACGATTTCCGATCCAAGCAATCTTCCCAAGAGTTTCGAGTACCATTCCTGGACCTGTGATTAGGTTGTCACCCACCTTAATCCAACAAGGAGATTAGCGTTACTGTCTATGCAATGCCTTAAACAGAGTTGTCTGAATACTAGAATGGTAACTATTGCAGTAAAACTCAACCAAAGGTAGGTGTCCTTCCAATTTTTACTAAGCCCATCACACACATGCTCGCAGCATGTCTTCGAGTGTTAGGATGGTTCGTTTACTCTGACCGTTTTCATATGGTGATAAGTAATGCTCATGTCTAGACGTGAACCAAGAGTGTTGTGTAATGCCTGTCATAAACCAGGTATAGATCAAAATCTGAGATAACAGGAGTTGGCACCTCGTGCCTAAAAAGCCGCCTCTCTCAGAGGAATATTCAAAAGCTGTGAAGACTCGTCAGTTTCCTTGATTGCAAGAGAGTGTACTGGTTGCATGAGACAATCAATGATCACCCAGGTGATATTGTTTCCGTTCTGAGTTTTAGGTAGACCTGTGACAAAACCCGTGGCAGTCTGTTCTCATTTCCAAGTGGGTGTTTTCTGGTTGCTGACACAAACCAGAAGGTTTCTGATATTCCACCTTGACTTTCGCACAAGTCAAACATCGTTCACATACTCCGCTATATGGACCTTCATGCCCGGTTGCCAGTGCCAAATTTATAGATCCTAATATCTCCTATCAAAATTCAGACGACTAGAATAACGAGGCTGGTGTGCTTTGCTCAATACAAGTTCCGTACGGTTGCCGTATAGTGGGATCCACATTCGTTCCATGAAGTAGAGAATATCGTCCTCCTTGCCAAAAGTTTCTCCTCCATGCCCCACATGAACCCAACTTGAAAATTCTCTTCCTTCAGTGCTTCGATTTGGACAGGGCAATTCTGATCGTGTAGGCTAGAGTCGATGGTTAGCTGCAAGCTCATACGCGTTTAGGTTCCATAGTCGAAATCATTCAAAAGTTCCATCCAGCGATGCCTTCACACGTTTAGCTCTTTAGAAACAAGGGTACACGGGAGGCCCTTGTGATCGGTCTAAGTAGTGCATTTGGTACCGTCCAAGTAATGCCTCCAACTTAAATCTAAAGACCATGGTTTCCACCCCAGGTTGTGAGTCGTGCAGTTCTTCTTGTTAATCCACCATATAAACCTTCACCTTCTCGTGTTGCGTCAGCATGTAACCGGGACTCTGATTCAAACCATCATGTTATACCACAAAATCACCCGTACCCTCGGGTAAAGACGATGTTCAGTGCATTGTAGTGTTGGGTTTCAAAAGCTGAAAAGACGTTCTCCTGTTTGTCTCCCACGAATACACAGCACCCTGCTGTGCTAAAGAGATTAAAGCTGCGAAATCCTCGAAAATCCTGTGATGAATCTACGATAGTATCTAGCTAGACCAAGAAATTACTGTATCCCCGATGGACTATTTGATGCCGATCAATATCTAATGAAATGGATCTTTAGCGAGATTTGCATGTATCCCCACTTCGTTGACTACGTGACCAAGAAAGTGTACTTCCCAAATCCTGAAGTCACACTTAGGTAGACTTCACGTGGAGTTGCTCCTCCCCTAGGAGCTCTAGGACAAAATACAGGTGCCGTTCATGGTGTTCTTTTCCCCTGGTAGTGATTCTAAACATCACAGATAAATGCGGTCGACGAATCTGGCGAAACGAGGTTGACGCATACTACTCATGTGATCCCTGAGGCTGCTGGTGTGTTGGATATCTTAAATAACTTGAACAGAAAATCGTAGTGGCCATACTGGATCTGTAACGCCATGTTAGGAATCATCCTCCCCATGGTCTTCCATCAGATGACAGTCCGGTCTTAAGTCAGTTTCCGGATAGAATCTTGATTATTGTAACGGGTCAGGCAGGTCGTCGATGCGAGACAGAGGGTGACGGTTTATGATAGCCACCTTGTGGTAGTCTGTATACGTACTAAAGGACTTGTCCTTCGTTTCCGTAATAGAGCGCGTTTCCCCAAAACGAGGAGCTAGATCTATAAAACTCCCATCCTGTAGTTTCCTGAAGTTGATTGAACAGTTCTTCGAACTTTCCAGGCGCCAGACGATAAAGAGTACGAGTAATCAAAGCTGCCTCTAGTCGTGAGATCAATCTGAGACTCTACCTAATCAGTTGTGGAAGTAAACCTGAAAGTTCCTCAAGTAGCACGCTGAGTGGGATCACGAACAATTGGTGGATCCTCGATCCTCTTTTCCTTAGCCTTAACATTAGAAACGGTTGCCGACATAGCGGGGTAATCCCTCCGTAGACACTTCTGGACTTTCATTGCTGAAATGATGCAAACCTGTGCACCACTCTGATGCTTTAGGACAGACGACGATTCGCCACAAAGGAGAGGGATATTCAAAACTTCCTTCTCACAAGGTATATCTGTGCGATATCTGGATAACCCATCCACACTAACTACTTCAACAAAACCATCAAGGGTAGATGTCGAACACTTGTCCCACAAGGTCGAGTTTGCATCCCAACGAACATATGAGGTTTCCATTGCCTTGCCATCAGCCGATTTCACAACAGGTTCGGTTTCAAGAAGTATCAGGGTTAAACAGAACAGAGACGAAGCGATTAGTTACCAAGAACGCGCAGGCCACCATGTTGCTATATTCCTGGCGTCATCCACGCCAATCCTAAATGCTCTTCCACGAGCATAATTTCTGGTGTTGCTATTACGATCACGTGGATTCCCAATTACTGTCATTGTTCCCTTGGTTGTTGACATTTTGACTTAACAACAGTCAATCCTTGTCGGAGTCACCTTCGTTTTCATACCGTAAGCTACGATTACGAGCGCCTCGATGTCGCCGTGATTGTTGCCCTTAATGTTGCTGCTTGTAACGGGGTCCTGTGACCTTTCACCAACAGGGTACATCTTTCATATTCCGTGTCATGTACTAAGGCACTACTCACTGTGCGGGGAGTTACACATTCCACTCTATAGTCAATTGTCATCGTTCATGTCCCGAATGATTCGTAGGAGTTGACTCCCATAAGTCGCTGGCTAGGGTTAAGGATTCGATTGAAGTCAATTTTACTGGTGTTCGCTGCCGGTAACCAGGGACGTTCTAATACTGAGGTCGGTGAGATACTACGCTCATCCTCTTGCCCCTCGATCTTGCAAGTTGGTCGAGTAATACACAGTATGTTGCTAGGGTGTTGCAGAAGTGATCGCACTTCGGGATCTAATGCGTCTACACATTGAGTTCCAGCAAACGAAGAGGAGTGAGAAAGGCATAGCATAGACCAATCGTTTGACGCTGCGGCATCCAACTCAGGGACGTTCGTACGAGCACCTAACATTCTATACAGTTCGCTAGGCGTTCAGATGGGTGTTCAGGTGATACTCGATAGCATCGAGATTCGTAAGGATTCAGAGAGGAGTGAGAAGATCTCATCCAAGTAGGAGGCAATCATTGCTAGGACTTCTAAAGATTTGTTACGTTTCTCACTGATTAAATAACAGAACATAACCCCTTTTTCACTTGTTAAGCCTCCCTGGGACTCACATGCACCCCACATTATTATTATGTGTGCACCCACAATAATATTGTGATTTGCATGCTCATCTCAGTTCCTCCTAACTCGTGTCAAATGGTTCTTCAAACCCAGATATCAACGGAGGATGTCAAAGTAATAAGATCACAAAAAAACCAAGGACTATGGCATACTATCAACGCATCATAAAGTAAGCAAGCAATCCATGCCATCATGCTATAGTGACGAGTGTGTGTTCGTATGTTACGCCATAAACAAATGTGTACTAGTCATGTAATATATGCAACAAGTGAGAAAGACGAACCTTGCAATCTGGAGCTGAGTGTCATGGTCGTACTCACGTATTCAGAACTGTTCGATTATAGTCTGGTTTTACAAAAACATTTTAAAACCAAGTTCACTATAACCAGTGGCTCTGATACCAAACTATCACACCCCCAAAAATACCACACGCGGAAACCCCAGCGAGGCGTGTGACGTACCAAGATCTAACCACTAATCACATTGAACTCATAATAAGATTTCAAATAAAAGCTTTCATTCATTAATATAAAGTGTTACAAAACATTATTTATAACTCGTTGTGTTCAGCGGAAGCATAATATAAAGTTTAACCAATACCGAGGTGTATGTAATCAACTAGTCTCGTTTCGCGTTTCCATGTATCTTGACCCATGACCACTCCAGCATCCCAGACAGCAAGTTCCACATCCATACATATCAAATAACCTGCGAGCATGCACACACGTGTATCAGACAACGCTGGTGAGTTCATAGTTTTACGAAAACGTTAGTTACCAAGTGTTTAGATCAGTTCATTGATAATGATGTTGATAATACCCTGAATACAAGACGGCTCCAGATTTATTTTTCCCGTTCCCCAATGCTCCTATCAAAGCATTAGGCATGACTGAGTCATTAGTTCACACCCGTCCTCTCAGGTACGGGGTGAGGGTGCCAAACCTAGATAGCGCTACCAACTAATACTCCGTTACCTCTCAGGTAACAAACAAGATAGGACTTAAGGGTGATAGGATGAGTATATTATCCAACATTCCCGATTTTACCCACAAGACGTATTCCTCTCAGGAATACCCAATTGATTTACCCAAAAACCTATCCCTCTCAGGGATACCCAATGACTGTCCCACCCACCGGGACGCATGCTCAAGAGGAATGAACTCACCTTTGGTTTGCTCGGTAAGATTATCTACTTGTTTACCAGTTGATCAAACGCGTCCTAACATGGTTACCAGTAACGATCAGTTCTATTCACATAAATCACACATTCTACATTCACATTGCACAGGTAACTTACAAGTATTGCACATAACGTCATGCTAATCGTAACAAAGAATCGTGTTACATATGGACCATAACAATCATTGTAATAATTGGTTTTTGCCTACTATGGTATTATGCATTCTAGTAGGTCGCATGTGGTAAACATTATTCCTTAACACGTAGTACACATTTTGGGGTCACATACACATTCGTATCACAAGTCCATACATCACATGTTACACAAGTAACACCGCATAATATCATATAAGTTATAACATTTGATCACACAACCCAACAACCCATAGCATACATCATGATATCATGTACTAAGTGTCTTGGATCCCCCATACTGTTAGTTCACATGGTTTCATCTTAAGCACAGTTGACAACACTAAACATCTATCATGTGAACAATTACTCATGCTAGTTCAAAGCCCAAACCCGAGTGTACAACTTGTAATGTGAGGCCCAACATCATCGGCCCAACTTGAGTGTATAATAGGGCTCCAGCGTGCGGTTTGACGTTTAATGTGCGGCCCAAGATTGGCTCATGGCCCAAATGGGTCCCGGCCCAACGAGTGGTAGTCTCATCGGTTTATGCGACATCGCTGTGCCGTTGTGGCCCATGCGCCAGTGCGTGGCCCAATCAGAAGTTCAGTTCAGCCCAAACATATAACATGTGTGATTGGGCTTGACTATGTGATCCATGTAAAACTCATTCGGACCGCGCAGCCCATAAGGAAGTGTGTGTGCGACGTGAGCTTGATGTGCAAACATATTCGTTTTCATGTTTTGTTACGAGACCAGAAGCATGTTACTTTAAGTAATTATCATATGAAATAATTGCACATTCAATTTATAATAAAACCCTAGTTCTCTAGCAGTTTCATCGTGATCTAGAATTCCAATTAAACCCATAATATAATCGTGATAAGTAATCCAAAACAGCAAGGTGTTGGATCAGGATGACTGTGGATTTTCCGCAGGTGCCACAACCGGTTAGTTTAAATTGATTGATTTGTAAACAGTTGTTTTTACTTAACCTTGATTCTTAATCTTTCAATTCCCGAGAGTTCTAGTAACTGGGATATATTTGCTATGGGATTAGGGTTGGTAATTGCAATTGATAATCGTGTGATAACCTCTCGTTGTTAACCAATCAGAGTACTTAGTCCTCTTTTATCACAATCAATTAATCGGATTATACAGTTATCTCTATGTAACTGTAACAATTAAACATAAACTGAATTCACCTTGAATCTGAAATCCGGAGGAACCATTGTTTCTCCTATTGATCACAACCTTGTTTTAGTAAATTGCTAGTTAATCAACTCTCCAACAACCAAGATTTTCCGTCTTTGCAATTAGTATTAGTTCTTAATTCACGACATTTTCCACCAGACTCCCCTGGATTGATACCCGACTTACCCTAGCTATAGAGTTAGTTGGTTTTTGCATGTTCGTTACGACAGACATCACCAACCACGAGTACCAATTTATCATGAAATTCAAAAGAATTCTAACATTAACCAACCTCCCATATATATGTTGTTTGTTTCTAAATATATATATCAATGGTTTGTTACATTGAGATAGATAGTAAACCGGCAATAAGCTGTGCCGCTATCCCTTTTTGAATAACAAAACTAAGTCTTTTAAAAACTACGTCTATAGATCTCGGGGTCATAACATTACTATGCATGACCCTTTGAACTCGACTAACTAAGTACACAGCCTCTTGCGCCGGGATACCAAAATTATCAAAAGCAAATGGGATAAACACGTGCTGGTTGTCAAGGCACGTTTTCTCAGGTTTGGTCACGGCACACTTTCTCGTCTAAATTAGTGTGTTATCTTAAGTTAATTTCTTTTCCTCATACTCATCGAGACATTGACGCAAATGCATCCCCTTATAATAACAAACTTTTGTGAAGATGTATAATTTCCAAAGAAAAAATTAGTATTTTCAAAACTGTATGATACAAGAAGAAAATGAGGGATATGTGGCATTTTATGTTATAAAGTCGTGATATAAGTGTAAAGTGAATGGAATGGACGAATAAATGAATGAAATAGATCATTCCATTTCATTGTCTTGTTTGGTTACCACATAGGAATAGAACGAATCATTATCTTGTAGTGTTTGGTAGGCTAGGAAAAGAAGAAGGAATAAAAGCGGTGACAAGTGGCGGTGGTCGACAGTGCCGCCGGTGGTTGGTGGCGGAGGATGGCGGTGGTGAAGGTGGTTGCAGCGAGTGGTGGAGGTGGTGGGTTGTGGTGGTGGTGACGGAGGGTTGTAATGGCGGTGGATGGTAGTGGTCGGCGGTGGCGGGTGGCGGTTGACGGCGGCTAGTGATGGAGGTGGAGGTGGTGGGAGGTGGTGGCGCCAGTGTTCAGTTGCGGAGGGTGGTGACGGCGGTGGGTTGTGGCTGCCGTGGTCGGTGGTGTTCGATGGTGGTGGCGATGGCGCCGGTGTTTGATGGCAGCGGCGTAGGGCGGTGGTGGCGGCGGCGGTGGCGCCAGTGTTTGATGGCGAAGGGTGGCGATGGCAGCGACCGGTGGTGGCGGCAGGATCGATGGCGTTGGGTGGCGGCGGCGAGTGTTGGTAGCGGCAGTGAGTGGCTAGTGGTGGGAGGTGTTGGTGATGAAGATGAGAGAGAGAATGAAATGGAAAAAAACAAGGGGTGTGGATGAAATGAGTATGAGGGAATAGAATGCCCTATGTAATGGGTGTTTTTATTACCTTTACCAACCAAAAACATTTTTTATCATTCCCTTATAATAGCCTATTCCATTTCATCTCTCATTCATTTATGCATACCAAACACTTCCATAGTTTTAAATCAACATTAATGGAAGCTCCGTCGATGCACGATAATAAAGTAGATACACGAGTTGATATTGTATATCACATGACTACATAGATGAATATGTGACATAATCAAACATGTATAATGTAGATGAATATTTTGTAATTTTATCTTCTTAATCGAAATCGGGGGCAGAAACAAGGGGCATCAAAGGTTCCGCTAACCCCCGGTCACTATATTTATAGGATTTTAATATATAAAATCCAGAAAAAAATGCATTAAAATTCACGTATAAATTGATTTAAAAACATGTGAACTCACACCTAAATTTTCATATCATCATCGTTCTCAACTATTTATGTTTAGCACATACATATATGTTCTAGGGGTATTCTCAGTTAAGGAACAAAGATTTGTTGAAAATTTTAGAATTTAAGAGTTCGCGAACGTGTGAGAATGAATTGAAATAATATGTTACATGATGATTTTTTAGAATTTAACTTATTTACATACATACATACATACTCGGATCTTTTTCGAGCCAAAACTTCTGATTTTTGATACATAAACACTTAATACATTTGATTATATAAACAATACACAAACTACAAGCTTCAGGTTCTTCTACTCTACCCTTCCCTTTCTGACTCTTTATGAAATTAAATTAAAACTGCAAATCCTACTACATAATACTACAACTATCAGTGTTCTCATCACTGAAGATATGGGTGATGTTATCATTCACCGGTGCTCCCATAGGGGGCCCGTATGCAGCATGTGGAGGAGGCATGTGCCCGTACATCATTTGCGGCGGGTACATATTTGCCCGTTGCTGATTCATCATCATCGCTTGCATGTACTGCTGCTGCTGTTGTTGTTGCTGTTGCTGCATCATGTACTGTTGTTGCTGTTGGTTGAAAGGATTCCCTTGATCCATCCCTCCTTGACCTCGGTATGCCATCGGCAAGCCTTGTGCCGATGGCATTTGGCCCATTGGGTGACCGCCCATTTGGCCCATCGGAAAGTTTCCCATTTGGGGAATCATCGGATTACCACCCATCGGATGACCCATATTCCGACCACCACCGTTGCCGCCACCATTGTGGGCCATATTCCGCCCACCAGCACCACCGTTGTGAGGCTTGCTGAACTCAAGAAACTCACTTTGCTTATTGCCGCCGCTAAGTTTCCCCTCATCGTGATGTTTTCCTTCACCTTTCTTGTCCCAGTTGCCACCCTTTGCTTGCCCACCACCGCCATCGGCGCCTTTCTTGCCACCCTTGGGACTCGAGTCACTGTGTTTCTTTTTACCACCTCCAAGAAATGCTCCGCCAATCTTACCACCAAAAAAGCCACCAAACCCACCGCTGCCACTGTCTTTACCGCCTTTACCCTTTTTACCACTGTCACCACCACCACCGCCCTTTTTCCCACCATTGCCATTTTTGGAATTATCAATATTTCCACCCTTGCCCTTAAACTGTACAGGCAAATCAAACCCTGCACCTGGTCCCTTCTTTCCATTCATCATTGCAATTGGCCCATGGGGACCATGCCCACCTAACCCGGGCCCCGCCTTCATATGATTGGGCTTCTTATCCTCCCCATCAAAGCTATCGTCATCCTCATCATCAAACTCGTCATCAAAATCATCCTCCTCGTCGAAACTATCATCGTCATCAAAATCATCCTCCTCGTCAAATCCTCCACCACCATCACCGCCACCACCAACCGGTAAATTAAATTTAACCGATTTCTGGTCCTTGTTAGGTGGCTTAAAATCTTTGAACCCTTTATTCATTGCTGCTTGCATTTGTTGAAGCCCTTTCACATCCTTCTGACTATCTTTCCCACCACCACCACCCCCTCCTTTCTGATTCTTGTTATCAAAACCCATGTTCTTGAACTGGTTATTAAGAACATTCATGCCTTTTTGCGGGCCCAATAGCTCGGCATGTTTACCAGACTTGTTGAGCTTCTTTATAAGCGCGGCCGGATCAGCATTTCCGGACACCGTGACCTTTCCTTGCTCAAGATCTATGCTTGTTTTATACACCCCTATTCAATTTTTTACTAAATGTTAGCATACAAAAGATTTACATAAAATTATTAATTAATATTAATTTAGTAATTACACATCAATAATTAAAAAAAAACATATATCAGCATGTGTTCATTAAACAAAAACATTAGTCTACAACCGGTCAAAACTTCAAAGAAACAACCAAAGCGTGTAAACACGCA
The DNA here is from genome assembly GCA_030545235.1 of Helianthus tuberosus. Taxonomy (NCBI): domain Eukaryota; kingdom Viridiplantae; phylum Streptophyta; class Magnoliopsida; order Asterales; family Asteraceae; genus Helianthus; species Helianthus tuberosus. The sequence goes on along the minus strand of CM060431.1, from coordinate 103,350,774 downwards.
AGGCACTTTCAAAACTTTCCTTTGCACCGTCTTGTTTTTGCCTAAAAGCAAATATTTAGATGTAAACACGCAATCCACTTTATTAGCTCACTTTCCTTCCACCCTCTTGTTTTCTTTTTGTTTTTATTTCTTTTAATTTAATAAAACTTTATTGCATCTTTGTACTTTTGTAGTGAGTGTATATAAACTATAAAGAATAATATACTTTTTTTTAACGGCAAATTTGGATCACTGACGGACCAATGGAGTATCATCGTGCCACCAGCGGAACCACCCGATCATATCCATCTCCACTGAGCATAATGCTTATACACCAATTCAGGAGGAAACCCAATAAATATGGGAAAAACCACCCTTGTGATAATCGAACACAGGACCTATTTGTCCCAAAGTCTTATCTCACCCCCAAGATGCCACTAGGCTATAAAAAAAACAATTTTTACACCTTAATCACTTGCAAGAATTGAACCCACACCATTTTTGTGAGGACAAACACGATACCAAAGTGTATAAAAAATAATTAATTTGACCCGTTCTTATCCGATCTCATCGGTCAGGGAAGTAGTGAAAACAGACAAGAAGCTATCGGCCAGTCCGTTTTCCATAACAGATTTTCACAGTGAAAATAATGTTATAAACAAACCGGACGCTATCTGTATGAGTTTTTCGGTACCAGGTTCTAATGGTTAAAAAACAAATATAAACTAAGTTTTGGAATATTTTATAAAGAAAAAACTAACCTGTGACACGGTTACCAAAACAAATATTGTGATCTTTTTTACAGAGAAGTATATAATAAAGTAAAAAGAAAAAATAATAAAGTAAAAAGAAAAATAATAAAAAATATAAAAAGTAAAAGAAAATGAAACGCATGTGGAGAGGGGGGACACGTCATGTCAGGGATGGTCGCAGTAGCTTCGGCAGGACTAGTCAGTCTATGGACCAAGTACCGTCATATCACAAATATCCATATGTACGGTCATCAGCTCCGTTACATTTTTAAACGTTATCTTATTAGACCGTGGGGTATGGGGCGGGGGTTTGGGCGTGGGTTGGGGGAAACGCCCAAGCCACCACCCCGGTAGGCATGGGTTTGGGCGTGGCCCTTGGGGCTTGGCTTTCAAGCCGGGCGTGGGGCGGTCTGGCCACGTCAAGCGGTTTTTAAAATTTTGAATTTTAAAATTCAAACGGTCCCCCCAAACGGTCCCCCCATCCCACGAACCCAACAACCCCACCGGCTACCCACTTCTACGAAGCCGTTCCCGGTGGCTAGTTAAGCCACGAGGACCGGGTGGCGGTGGCTAACATAGAGTTTCGAGGCAAGGAAAAAAAGGCGTTCGACAAGATCGACCTTTTTGAAATTTTTTTAACGCTTTAGGTTTGTTATTTTGTAATTTTTAGGATTATGTAATGTTTTAAATTTTAATGAAGTTGTAGGTTTTTTTTATAATTGTTGTGTGATTTTTTATAAATTTTTTTGTATTTTTTTTTTAATTACTCTGCCACGCGGTGCACCCAACCCAAGCCCAACCCACGCCCGGCCATACTCCGCGGACACGTATCCAGGAGGTGGGCCCATTCCACGTGTCACCAAATGCCCCAACCCCCGCCCCACCATACCCCACGGTCTTAACCAAAAAAAAAAATATCTTCACTCATTCAAACACCAGATCCGCCATTAACAACCCTAGGTTAAAGTAACACCTAACACCGACTCTACAACTACAATTTGCTGGTCCAAACCGCCACGCCAGATCCGCCATTAACAACCGTAGGTTGAAGTAATACAAATTTTATCGCTAATAAGCGGTTAAGAAACGGTAGATCCGCCATTAATGAACTAACCGACTGTGAAACTACAAGTTGCAGGTTCGAATTTCATCGCAGATAAGAATTAAACAGTACAGTCGGATTAAAATCGTGAAGATCTGTAGACTAGTTATGAATAAAACAAAACAGAACAAAAGACGATTCGTTTGAGTGAGCGAGCGAGGAAGAAGATAGAGACTAACCGTCGACTTTATTCAAGAGTTTTTTGATCTTCTGCTTGCATCCATCACAGGCGCACTGTGTGTTGAGTTTGATTACACATGTCTGGAACAAAATTAAACAGGAAAAGCGGTGAATAAATGAAATAATCGTCGGAAAACAGAGGTTGAGTGATGAAGGATGAAGATGAGTACCTGAAGCTTCATGTAGTCTTGCTTGTTCATGTTGATTGAGTGTTGGATGTGAAGAAGAAGAAGAAAACAGAGATTTGAGAATGTGAAAAAGAATGAAGAGAGATTTGAGTTTGAGAAAAGTGAAAAGGGGCAAGAGAGAAGACACTCGATTTAAAGCGGTGGGGGGTGGCTACTTATTTCGAGCTTTCGGTGGGGCCCGGAGTGCCAATGAGCTCCAGCTTGGTTGGTCTTTCAGTCAATACACGGTCATATACTATAATGCTTGTATTGACGTAGAATCAGAGAAAGTCGCTAAACATGAGGATGTTCGTGATGAAAATCAACATGCTTTCATTCTCTTTGCTTTTGATAGGTTTGGGTTCGTTGACTTTGAATCTATTGGTTTCCTGAAGAGAGTGCAGAGAGTCATACACAACAATTTCTCTACTTTGAAGAACTAGAGCTTTGGGTTGGGGTGCAATTTGTTGTCTGTTTACCTACCGCTATTATGTAACATCTTTGAAAAAAAATATTTTTAAGAAAAAAAGTTATTTTTAACTTGTTTGGTTTGATCGATTTTTATTTTGTATTATTTTTGAGAAAGAAAATGTATATAGTCAAAGACTAATAACTAATAGTAAATGCTAAGATTAATGAGGGGTTTGAATTCTAGGCAAGATATAGTATGGTATGAAAGTCATAAATTATAACTTTAAGCTAAGTCTAGTTTTGACATTAACACCAATCTATGAAACCAACTACTCTTGAGATAAGCTTATGTAAAGAAGCAACCTTTGTAAAATTCTACAAAGGCTACTAAAAATAAGAAGTGTAAGAAGGCATTATATAATGACAAGTGTCAAAAAACTTAAAATCTAAACCCAGTACACCACCACCAAAAACTTAATTGCAATGGGAGGACTAAAATTGCAATCTTGACAAAGTTAAAACCCTTGGATATAAAGTTTTAAGTGAGTTGTTGAACCCACCCAACACATTACTTCTTGAAGTTGGTCATATTTGTGGTGTCTAGTAGTTTGGAAATATCTCATTCGATAACTACAGCATGTAGGTTAGGTTTGGTTTTAATTATGTGGCCTAACCAAAAATATGGATGCATGTGTTATTGATCAATTCTGATCAAGAGTTGAAGATCCAAAGCTTAATTAACAAAGTTATAATTGATGAATGAAATATTGTTTGTTAACCTAAAATAACCAAAACAACAAAGCTATGAATTTATTAATCGAATTGACTGAAGATGATGGGTATTTTTATTCAAACAAGTAATGATGTAACATCCGTCGGAAACGGGTCTCATAAAAACCTGACCCGTTGTAAACCAGATTCTACATAAATTAAAAAATAGGATTTTTATTATCACCTTTTTATTTAATATTAAGATTAGTTATCTAAAGATATGAAATTTTATAATAAATTTACTTAGTTTCGTTAGTTATTGTAAAGAACATCGTCAACTAAGTTAATTAATTTAAATAAACCAAGATATGAACCACGAGACTAAAGCTGCCATAATTTAAAAGTGTTAAAAATGGAAATAAAAAGAAAGTTGACCACAGGACTGTACCAGCCAGATAAACCAGCGCGCGCGCACACAACCACTCCACCACCTGTCTTGTTTGGGTTATACTCTAGATGGCAATTCTTTAAAACCGAAACAAGATTCATATTTCAAATCGTTTGACTTGCCGCCCAAGGACTGAACATGATCCTCTCATCGGATCTTCCTGATCTTTCGTGATTTTCATCCAAACACGTGAAATCGAGTTTCCAAACTATTGGTACTGCATCTAGATACTTACCCGAACAAATACTTCGCATAAAATTTGTCTGAATCAACCTATAATCGGACCAAATATTCTAGTTTCGAAATTTATACAAACCGACTCAAAGATGCTAATTAAGGCATGTTAATCATTGAGTTCGGTATAAATATGCATCGTAATTGAAAACCTCTAACCGTTCACCCCAAAACCAAATCACTCGAATCCTTCTGTTTCTCGTATGCATCTTCGTCGGAACTTCATGTCACACCCCGACCCACAGCGGATCAGGTGATCGAGGCATGATAATTGTTCACAGCTCACGACACTAATTAAAATTTTACATATTATTAAGGGTTAATTGCCCGGATAGTCCTTGTGGTTTGTCAGTTTTTCATCTTTAGTCCCCATCTTTTCAAAATAACATGTTTGCTCCTAGTGGTTTGCTCACTTGTTACTTGGATAGTCCTTAAAGTAGATGGAGGTTAGTTTAATCAGTTAAGTCAATGTTAAATGACTAAATTGCCTTTAATGAGAAACAAATTAGATAATTTATATATATATGTGTGTAGGGCCCATTTATTGTAATTTGTTCCCACAAATAGAGCAACAACCCTACCTTCCCACCCCTTCTTCTTTGCCAACAACCAGTCAACACCATCAACCCAATCGCCGGTCACCATCAAAACTCCAACGACACTCGAGGAACACGAGTGACACCTGCAACCACCCGTCACATCCGGTGACACCTGCAACCACCCGTCAAAACCCACCCACCTGCAACCACCTGTCACACCCCGGAGGCACCTACAACCGCCCGTCAAAACCCACCCATCTATAACTACCCGTCAACAAAATATGTGCAATCGAATTGTGGGTTCGGTCAACAACGCCTCCCAATCTCGATGATTCGTCGTCAAAGAAGAGAATACTATGAACATTAAAAGTCAGAACTTTACTCTTATTCCTTATGAACATCGTGCACAAATTTGACTAATTCAAGGTACAATCACTGCAATCTGTCATTAGGTTTCGGTTAATTGATGCTAAAATTCAATCGAATTTGATCTCCAACGATGCAATTGCGGTTTCGTATGATCGGAATTGGTTGTTTCAACGAACGATGCTTTGATTCGTGTTGAATATATTACTGTAGCTTGTTTCTAGCTTCTGAATTGTTGAGTTTGTCGGCGTTGAGTGTAGGTTTTTGGATGAATTGAAGTTGTATGGTTGGTTAATGAGATGTGGATGTTTTTTAGGGTTTGGTGTGCCGTGTAATGGAATGCGAATACGGAATATTGACTGATCACAGTTGGTTGATTTCCTTACAATGAGCTTAGTTTTGTTATTGATGTTAGATTGATTATTGCATTACTGACTGTGTTTTTGTTACACATTCTGAAGTTAGCAATTATGGCTGATTTGGGGTTAGGGAGAAGAGTAAGGGAAAAAAGTTTGCAGATGTGGGGTAAGATGTGAGATAATCAAACACTCTTTTTATTACACTCCGCAGACATTTGGTTCACCTCTTCTTGTGCAGACGTTTGCAGATGTGGTCCGCAGAGTGCAGACCTTTTGCATCTGAAAAAACAAACACCACCTAAGTAATCATGGATTGATTGAAATGTATGAAAGAATCACGTAAATGAGATTTTGACAAATTACGTGACATATGTCGTATTACGAGTTCTAAACGATAAATCGGATTGAACTCTATAGGCAAATTGGGCGAATCATCAAGTGGTCAAGACGGAGCGGAGACTCGCTTGAAGGGAAAGCTTTAAAGGTACGTAGCTTTATGCTTCGTATAATTTCCTTGTTGAATTGTATTAATAAATGATCGACTATTATAGATTAGTTGTAAGACTCGGTTTGTGAATATGCGATGCAATTCGTATGGACGAACCAGGAGGTTAGATAACGAATTAACGATAAGTTTGAATGTTCGAAAGTGATGGATTTCACTAAAACATTCAAACGGGTCGAATGACGAATCTATGAGAAGTTTGGTTGCATAAAAGAGATGGATTTCGCTAAGTAAACCAAACAGGTCAAAATGATAAGAATATTAAACGTTTGGTTGCATAAAAGCGATGGATTTCGCTAATTAAACCAAACGAGTCAAAATGATAAGAATATTAAAGGTTTGGTTGCATAAAAGCGATGGATTTCGCTAAGTAAACCAAACGGGTCAAAATGATAAAAAATATTAAAAGTTTGGTTACATAAAAGCGATGGATTTCGCTAAGTTAGCCAAACGGGTCAAAATGAAGTCTTAACGTATACCGGAATGGTTGCATGATTAATGACTTCGGTTTGATACTCGGATAATGGGTGGAATTGCAAATAATCGTGTAAAACGAGAAACGGGACGCAAATTAATAGTCAAAAGACTCGGTTGTGAGTTACGACTAAAAGATGCACAATTCCGCATATGGGAATTGAGCTAAATAAGTTCAACTATTGTAGTTGAACGGGTCGAATGAACAAAACACATGTTGGATAACGGATGCATCAAACCCGTGAATAGAACCTCGGATAATAGGAAACATTTATAGTTAGGACGTTCATGTGAATTTGAATGTAAATAAATGAGTTTGTTTGATAAAACATGAACGAGTCAAATATTTTGTAAATAAATATAAAGCCGAGAGCTTATAATTAAGAATATTGTTAATCCGGATGTTGGATTTCTAGTCCAAATGATAGAGGCTCAAATTACGATCATGTAAGAAGAAACGGGAGGTTAAACGAATAAACGAAACGAAAGTTATGGTCGTTTTCGTATTAAGGGCAAAATTGGGATTTAAAATCTGCATGTTAAATCGTAACTTACGGTTCAAGACCGTAAGCTACGGTCTGCAGCTTCTGTCCGGCATTTATATACGGACCGTAAGCTACGGTCTATCCAAGTTATTATTATGTTGTCTTTGAGTTTCAATTATAATCAAATCTTGTTTAAACCTTTCATAACTAACATTTAAGGTTGATTTAAATGTTATTAGGTCAATGATAAGATGAATTTGGATGGATCAAGCTCGTTGAAGAACCGAACACATATAATGTCTAAAGCTTTCGTGCTTGTTTAGTTCTTTTGTTAATCTAAGTATTGTTAAATGTTAGAAGAACTTACTTTTGAATACTTTTAATGTCTAAATTAACTATGAATCATGTTTGGAATTTTGTAATTGGCATTTTTGTATCTAAAATGCAAACTGAAGGGGTAAGGTCCCAAAAACCTTGTAACAAGTACTTAGGACCATACCACAACCTTGTCTTGCAGTCCCTTTTTGACCTTGCGCGGCCGCGCACTGGTCCTACAAAGAAGGCTTAAGAGACAGATAGCAGACAACACTTGCGCGCCAAAGGGAGATCATAAATCCTTGCGCTTTCCTCCATAAACAAAGGATAGAAATCCTAAGTTAAACACTTCCGCCTAATAATATCCAGACTTGGATATTATTTACCCAACTGGTGTCACACGATAAAGAGTCACACAGGATTTTGGCAATAACCTCCTAGAAAGACCCAATCGTGCACCACTAGACGGTTACAACCGTCTGGACACGTGTCATCACCTCAGGCATCCCTGAAATCACGATGATGGCATGTAATTAAAGGGAAACCTCCTCTTGAGCACTTTCCACGTGGCAAATCCCCAGCCATAGATCTAAACAGCGATCCGTGTGCACTCACGTCAGATCGAGAAGCCTAACGGAAGGAGATGTAACCGCTTACGGGGTTATCATCTTCCGTCAACATTTCACCAACGAGTTTTCCCGCCCAAAACTCTCGGCTATAAATATGAGAACAATTCAGGTATGAAATCCAAGTTACACACACTTCGTCAATACCTCTTCTTCTTCATAAACACATACTTATTCTCACGCCGGAGTCGGGTCAATGAGAGAACTCCTTTCTCCCCTTGACGAGGCTAACGGTGCTTTGTTTTGCAGAGTTTACCGGAGAAGAAGATCATTTACGATCGAATCAAACGAGAGAGAACACCCCCTTTTTATGCAGATCCAAACCCCCTAGATAATTCGATTCCGGTCAATTAACTAGTGTTTCTTCATTGGCGCCCACCGATTTCTCTGTTTTTTCAGTTTCGTCTCGTTTCGATTCAGTTTACCTCATTCCTCTGTTTCCACATGGCAGAGAATTCATCACCTCACCCATCAGGTCCTCGGTCTGAACTCAAGGGTTCTACAACCCCAAATACTCAGATCGACGGAATCATGGGAATCAACAAAAGTAATAGTCACTCAGACGAAAAGAATTTCTCAGATCAGCTCATAGAGAGAGCCCCAGAATACTGGTTCGACAGATGCCAGATTGCTTTAAACCAAATTTTCACACAAATTCACAGATCTGAGTCCCCAAACACCAGATCTGATACTCTGCAAAGAAGCAGTGGTACGATTAATACTGTAGTATTGGACCCACAGATACCTTATCAGTGGGACATCCAATCTAACAGTTATGCCAGGATAATGCCAGAACCAGAAGGTACCAATGGTCAGACAGCCAAACCAAAACAAATAAACATGGTACAAGGAGGCCCTTCACGAAGGCCAAACAAACGACACCATGATCAGCATTGGCGGGAACAGCAAGTCGTGTTTCCTGTTGTTCCTGGAGGCCCTCAGGAAGAGCGACCAGTAATTATTACTGGTATCTTCGGCCATTATCGAACGGACTATATGTTCATAGATCCAGGAAGCTCGATGGATATCATATACGAGCAGTGCTTCAAACAACTTAATCCAGAAGACAAAGCACGACTGGAGCTGGTCGATTTTCCTCTTACCGGATTTTGTAATGAAGCTGTATTCCCGTTAGGGCAAATAGCATTTCCTGTGACTCTATCTGATGGCGAACATTCGCGCACAGTCACAGTAAACTTTATGGTCATGCCGGCAACATCACGCCATGATGTTTTGCTCGGAAGAAGGTCGCAAAGGGAATTCAGCATGATCACTTCCATTCCACATGCTGCATGCGGATTTCCAACAGAAACTGGAGTAGCAATTCTATACTCAAGCAATGAAGTCATGTACGTAGATGACGAGCCACCAGCAAAGGTGGCCAAACCTTCAACATTAAACGAGCCGGAGAAGTGGGTTCTGAACGATGAATATCCAGAACAGACCATCCTGTTAGGACATGCCATTTCCCCAGCAACACGAAAACAATTAAAAGAATTGTTGTCCAACAACAAAGACATATTCGCCTGGTGCCCAGCAGACATGACTGGAGTTCCGCGCGATATAGCACAACATTGTCTGAACATCCGACCCTCAGCAGAACCTGTTGCACAGGGGGAGGCGCAGCTTCAGCGATGAGAAAGCAAAAGCCATGGACGAGCAAGTGACAGAACTACTTAATGCCAGAATCTTGCGCGAAGTTCAATACCATACATGGGTCGCCAACCCAGTAATGGTCCAAAAACACAGTGGCGGATGGAGAATGTGCGTCGACTTCAAAGACCTGAATAAATCATGCCCAAAAGATTGCTACGCGCTTCCTGAGATAGACAAAAAGTTGACTCTCTAGCATCATTTCGGTGGAAGTGCTTTCTTGACTGTTATAAAGGTTATCATCAGGTCCAAATGAAAGAAGAAGACGAAGACAAGACCACATTCCATACAGACAAGGGCATCTTCTGTTACACAAAAATGCCCTTTGGCTTACGCAACGCAGGCGCAACATACCAGCGCCTAATGGACACCGTCTTCAGAGGCGATGTTGGTAAGACAGTCGAGGTATACATGGATGACCTCGTCATCATGAGCCACGAAGAAGATGCAATGCTCGTAAATATCCAGCGCACGTTTGATTCTTTGCGCAACGTAAACTTAAAACTCAACCCAACGAAATGTTCCTTCGGAATGGAAGAAGGGAAATTTCTGGGTTTCATAGTAACAAGGGATGGTTTTAAAGTAAACCCGGAGAAAGTGCAGGCTATCCAGTTAATGCCATCACCTGCAACAATAAAAGAGATGCAAAGACTCGCCGGACGTCTAGCAGCCTTGAACAGATTCTTGGCAAATCATGCAGCAAAGTCCTATCCATTCATTAGCACACTACGAAATCGCGCCAAGAAAACCCACTTCCAGTGGACACCAGAAGCGGAAGCAGCCTTCAAACAAATGAAAGAATGTTTAATTCAGTTGCCGACGCTAACGGCACCACGAGAAAAAGAGCCACTGATCTTATATTTATCCGCTGCGGAAGTAGCGGTAGGCGCAGTATTAATGGTGGAGCGAGAAAACATTCAGACTCCAATCTACTATATAAGCAAGATGCTCACTGGCCCAGAGACACGTTACTCAATGATAGAAAAACTAGTCCTAGCGCTAGTACATGCATCGCGGCGCTTACGTCGGTATTTCTCTGGTCATATCATCACGGTTCTCACTAATTACCATTTAGGTCAAATCTTATCCAAACCCGACGTCGCGGGAAGATTGGCCAAATGGGCTATCGAGCTTGGAGGATACAATATCCTATATAGACAGCGACCGGCAATCAAGGGGCAAGTTCTAGCAGATTTCGCCACAAAAGTTCCTATCGACAAAGTCCAAGAGTGCGAGGCAATCCAAAACCCTGTTCCTGTTTTCGACGATAGGGTCTGGACTCTGCACACAGATGGCGCTTCTAACGATGACGGAGCAGGTGCAGGTCTCCGATTGATTAGCCCAGATGACCACGAACTTACATATGCTATACGCTTAGATTTCCGAAGCACAAACAACGAGGCAGAATACGAAGCGTTCCTGGCAGGCCTTCGTTTAGCGCTCAAAATGGGGGCAAGAAACCTTGAAGCCAATGTAGATTCAAAACTAGTGGCTGAACAGGTCAATGGTCATTATGACGCAGAAGGAGAAGCAATGGCTCTATACCTAGAACAAGCGCGAATGTTAATCAGCAAATTCCAAACATTCAAGGTTAATCACATAAACAGAAGCGAGAACAAGCACCCGGATGCGCTAAGCAAACTGGCCGCCACCAGCTTCAGACACTTGGCAAAAGAAGTGCGCATCGAGGTATTGTCCAACCCTTCCGTCCCTCTCAAACAAGTAAACGTCATAGAAATCGGCAATCCATCCTGGATGTATCCGATCATTCTGTACTTACAACATGGGAAACTTCCGGAAGGGAAGGCAGAAGCCCGGAAAATCCAGAATAAGGCAATAAACTACGAAATGGCGGAGGGGATTCTATACCGGAAATCGTTCATGGGACCACTCCTGCGCTGCGTTGATAAAACAGACGCACAGTACTTAGTGAGGGAAATTCATGAAGGATTGTGCGGAATACACGCCGGACCGCGCATGGTAGTCGCCAAAATAATGAATGCAGGCTATTACTGGCCAGGAATGCATGTAGATGCGGTCGAGTTACTACGAAAATGCGCAGCTTGCCAGCGCCACGCGCCAAAAACGCTTCGCCCAAAGAATCCACTCGTTCCAGTTACGTCCGCCTGGCCTTTTCAGCAATGGGGCATTGATCTTGTTGGTCCATTCCCAGACGCGCCAGGCGCAGTAAAATTCATAATTGTGGCAGTCGACTATTTCACAAAATGGGTCGAAGCCAAGGCGCTAGCCTCAACAACGGCAATGGTAATTCGCAAATTTATATGGGAACATATTATTTGCAGATTCGGATTACCATTGCGCATCATCTCCGACAACGGCACTAACTTCGCCTCAGATGATCTTCAAAAATGGTTCAAAGAAATGAAGATCGAGCACAACTTTGCCTCTGTGGCGCATCCACAAGCAAACGGCCAAGTTGAGAGTGTTAACAAACAGATCGTCGATGGCATAAAAGCGCGACTCGGGATAGCACGCAGAGGATGGGTCGATGAACTCCCCAGTATCTTATGGGCACACCGCACCATGCCAAAAACCAGCACTGGGGAAACCCCATTCTGCCTGGTCTATGGATCAGAAGCGGTAATACCAGCAGAAATTGGTCTTCCATCACCGCGCATGCTAGCTATGGAAAGACAAAACAACGAGCAAGAGCGAAGACTGGATTTAGACCTTCTCGAAGAAAGGCGCGAAAATGCCGCCATCGCAGAGGCAAGGTACAAATCCAAACTTGAAAAATACTACAATGCGTGCGTACGCGTATGTACCTTTGTCCCTGGTGACTTCTCTTGCGCGACAATGAAGCTTCCAACGCAGAAAAACCAGGCAAATTAGCGCCAAAATGGGAAGGACCATAAGTCATCAATGAAGTCTTAGGCAAGGAGGCATACACCCTGAAAAGAATTGATGGGACACTAGTTCCCCGTACCTGGAACGCACAGCAGCTGCGCAGGTGTTACATATAAGCCAAACCAATCCGCAAAAATGAAAGTATACAGGCAATGTATTTCTTTATTATCCTTTGTATTATTGGCCTTGCGCCCTATTAATACAAGCATCATCTTTACTCATGTTACTGTTTGTTACAAATTACATATAATTCTTTTGGTATACGCGAAAACAATATGGTAAACATTGTACGCTTCATGAACAGTATAAAAAGGGCACAACCTTGCGCATCTTAGACAAACGTTCACACATGAATACAATACCATTCTCATTCGCTCTACCTATTCAAAGCAATTAAACATATGCAACATATTGTAATCCAAACACAACCTGAAGCTTACATGCACGACAGTGCATCAAAAAATATATATATATCATCAAAACGCAATATAAACAACCATTCACAACGATCACGGCAGTGATCTTCAAAAAATTTTAGTAGCAAGACCAACATAAACGTCAAAAAAGAGGAATACACAGTTTCCCAAACCTAACCTAATCAACAGCAGGACCTTCATCAACAACCAACACCTGATCATCACGGCGGTTCTTCCGACGGCAGTACACCAGTTGGCATCCACCTTTCCGAATCATCGGAAAACGGGACATCAGGTCGTCAGCAGATAGTACACCGACTCTTTCATCAACAACACCTTTTTGCCGGAGAACCTTACAATCAGAACCGGCAACGGTCGAAGAATCAGGATTGAACGAATCCCTTTCCTTGTTAGCTGTTAATGGTGGTGAACCAGCAAGAAGCACGAGACCTTCAGCAGCCTCGTAAATCCTCAAAATATCCAAAAGTCGCCGAGTACGAAAAGAACGCTTCGTCTTCATTTTCTCCAAATCAAGCAAAGAGATAAAGAACCCCCAAACATATTTATAGCCAAGTTAACTCCGGGAAAGGGGAAAATCATCATCACCTGCCAGACGTCTTTTCTAAAAACGGCGCTACAGGAACAAATGTCATGTCCAGTAAATGAAGACTGACAAGCGTCAATACGTATTCCAAGGCAAGAAGGTAAGGAAGTATCGCAAATACTATTTTTTTATTACAAATTGACGTCACCAAGCGTCAGGTCATGAATACAAAAGGGTCAAATCAAAGGGAAAAATCACATTTTCCCTTAAAAGTTTTTAATAAGCAAAGTAAATCTTCTCATAGAAGATTCCCCACCTTCGCGCCAAAAAGCATTTCCCTCTCATAAGTCCAGTGCTCCACTTACTTGCATAAGAGCAACACTAGACTGGGGGGACTTGAAGGGGTAAGGTCCCAAAAACCTTGTAACAAGTACTTAGGACCATACCACAACCTTGTCTTGCAGTCCCTTTTTGACCTTGCGCGGCCGCGCACTGGTCCTACAAAGAAGGCTTAAGAGACAGATAGCAGACAACACTTGCGCGCCAAAGGGAAATCATAAATCCTTGCGCTTTCCTCCATAAACAAAGGATAGAAATCCTAAGTTAAACAATTCCGCCTAATAATATCCAGACTTGGATATTATTTACCCAACTGGTGTCACACGATAAAGAGTCACACAGGATTATGGCAATAACCTCCTAGAAAGACCCAATCGTGCACCACTAGACGGTTACAACCGTCTGGACACGTGTTATCACCTCAAGCATCCCTGAAATCACGATGATGGCATGTAATTAAAGGGAAACCTCCTCTTGAGCACTTTCCACGTGGCAAATCCCCAGCCATAGATCTAAACAGCGATCCGTGTGCACTCACGTCGGATCGAGAAGCTTAACGGAAGGAGATGTAACCGCTTACGGGGTTAGCATCTTCCGTCAACATTTCACCAACGAGTTTTCCCGCCCAAAACTCTCGGCTATAAATATGAGAACAATTCAGGTGTGAAATCCAAGTTACACACACTTCGTCAATACCTCTTCTTCTTCTTCATAAACACATACTTATTCTCACGCCGGAGTCGGGTCAAGGAGAGAACTCCTTTCTCCCCTTGACGAGGCTAACGGTGCTTTGTTTTGCAGAGTTTACCGGAGAAGAAGATCAGTTACGGTCGAATCAAACGAGAGAGAACACCCCCTTTTTATGCAGATCCAAACCCCCTAGATAATTCGATTCCGGTCAATTAACTAGTGTTTCTTCACAAACATATATTAATATTATATATGTAAATGGACATGTGTCTTAAGGAAACGAGTACACAAAAATTGGAGACTATAGCTGTAATTTGAGAAAGATTGGGACTGTAGGTGAAATTTTACCAAAACACAATGAAATTCTACGCACTTTTTCTCAAAAAGTTAAATATAAAGTTACACCAGTACTAATAATTTTGGATTTAGTTTAATATAATGTTTTTTCTTATATTTTAAGGATACATGTGGGTTTTCTTTTATGTACCTAACTAGTTTTTCTCCGTTCACGTTGCGAAGCGTTAAACCGAATATTTTCTCTAATAACACGTACGTCTGTGTTTCGTTTACTTGTACATACTACTGAAACCACGATTTCAAAAAAATTACATCAAGTCAACCAATTAAAACAAAACACAGCCATAGTTTTGCAAAAAAAAAAAAAAGAAGTAAACGATAGAAAGACGATAATTTTAAACTGATGGCAAAACTGTATCTTCAAGACATAAGAAATTACACCGAGTCAATCGATTAAAATAAAACACTACCATAGTTTCGTCAAGAAAAAGAAAAACGAAAACGATGGTAGACTGTAATTTTACACTAGGGGCAAAATCGTAATTTGATAGGGAAAAAAATAAAAACGATGACAAAACTGTAAATTCGAACTAAGGGTAAAATCACAATATGGTTGGGAGAAAAAAAAACAAGGGTATAACTGTAAATTTAAACCAGACAAAAGCATAATTTGCCTAGACTCAGTGGCGGATCTAGGATTCCGACCAAGCGGGAACGTTTTATAAATAAGCGGTAACGAAATCGAAAAAACGTCAAATTTTTCCAAAATTTACACTAAAAACGTCAAAAATTTTCCGACCAAGCGGTAGCGGAGGCTACCCCTTGGTCTAATATATATTCGCCCCTGCCTAGACTAATGGGGAAGTGTCGACGATAACTGCCTGGCACCATTCCCCCTCATGTACTTTGTATATATAAAATAAAAATAAATGAGAAGGTACTTTTTATGCACAAATTCAATCCTGTATAAATTCCAACATATATGTTTGTTGGATTACCCATTCTATAACAAACTTATTTTAGAATGAAATTACATGTGACTTATATTTATATGGTCGGTTTAACGATACATGAATTAAAAAGAATAAATCCAACAATTAGTATCGTACTATAAAATATCTAGATGTCGTTTACGGGGTTTGACTGTGCTAACTATTACGGTGGCTCGTTTGGAACAAGTGGATTCATATGGAGGTTTTGTAATGGAAATTCTGTATGAAAATGATTGTATAGAACATGAGGCCTATTGTTGAAAGGGATATCCAATGATGTGACCAAACTTAATACAAATTTTAAATAAACTTTTCAACTAATTTTAAAATAAAAACTCACATGAGTTTATGTTGTTGATTTGATAAAGGTTCGAGTTTACAAGTTTCATGTCACCCTAGTAAATTATTACCTAAAATTCAAACTAATTCATAAAGTTTGTAAAAGAGAAAATGATTGCATCAATAACCATCTAAAATGTTATGATGACATTATGTGATAGTGATATTATATTATGCAAAAAAAAAAAAAAATTGTATAGTTTGACTGTAATTTAAATGTGTTACACGTTATTCACCCGTGTATAGTTTGACTATACTTTATTCATTTGTTAGAAAAAATTAATTATCTATATTTTATTTGTCTTGAATTAAAAAATAAATATTTGAATATTACACACATACATGATGGTTTATGTGCAATATATTGTATATTGCGAGTACAAGAAAAACAAATCAAACTATTGTTAAAAATGAAAGGAAACGTCATTGTTCATTGTTTCTTACTCATCTCTTATCATAATTATAGATAAATCAAGAAACAATATCTACATTATGAAGATGATGATGAACCCCTTTAAAAAAACAAGAGTAAACTACAGTTTGTGTTCATGTGGTTTGTTGTGACTGACAGTTTGAGCCTCTATTTCTAAAGATCATTAGGTTGAGTCCCCAGCCTTTCCAATTCACATCAGTGTACCCCTTCTGTCCGGTCAACGTTTGTTTGATTGTTAGAGCCATGGGTATTTTTCTAATCTTACAACTATATATCTTTAAAAGCCAATTAATAACTACATATCATCTTCTTCATCATATCCTAACCCTTGCAGGAACCTAATGTTAACCGACACGTTTCTTATCAAGTTTTATCCAGGTTTAAGTGAAAGAATGTTAACATAAAGGATAAAGCTTGATTTCTGTTACTTTAGTAGTAGAAGTCCGGCGTGATACAAACAGATCTGGATAAACGAAGGCTGCATTGGCGGTTTCCCATAGGCGTTCGATGCTCCTGGTCGTCGATAGGGGTGGGACATAGTGGGGATGACGAATGGTAGTTTTGGCTTCGTGTTATGGTTGTTGTTTAGGTTCCTGTAGTTTTGTTGTGTCGTTGGAAAGTCACAAGAAGGCAGAGTAGAGAGAAAGAGATGCGTGATGGCGGTGGAGTGGAGATCACACAAATCTCATATTGCAATGTTTCTTTTTCAGTCTTGAAAATATACCTTATTGGATCTTGGAATTATGCTAGGGTTAGGTGGTACTTTGGGGGTAAAGGTAGAGACTTTAACAAGGGAATACATGTTCACCGATTGAAATTGAGCATGTATATGTGTGAATTGAGATTTTTTTTTTTGTTTTTTTTATTGAAGTTTTGAAGAATCTGGATGATCGATTTCAGTATGTGTACAACACAGACTTTATGTGGGGTCTGGTTTTGCCGATTTGAAAGCTTGCAACTCTTCTTTTTGTCCCGATAACCCCAACAAACATGAGCCATTTAGAACGCAGTCAAAAAGAGCCACACTCAAGGCCATTCTGCAATCCACATATGTAGTTGCGAATTAGTCAAGATCGAAGTCAAAGTCAACAAATGTCGGACTTGTTGTTATACTTGAAGTTGTTTTGACTGTTGTTACTAACCGGGGGAATGTTTACTTTCATTAGGTGACAATTATGGTGGTCATGGTTAACGAAGATGGTGAAGGGAAGTTTGGTTTCACAAATTAGAACATCGTGTTAGTGTATTTTTAAAGAAAGAAAAAGTTTAGAGAGATAAGGGGGTCAAATCTGGGTATTAATGTAAGGACCTTCAAAAAAAATGTCCTAAAACGACCCGTAAGTAAAAACCCGGACCCCTGAAACCCTAATGTGCATGAAAAACCAAGAAAACAAGGTTTTTGGTTCTCAGGCGGGTCGCGTAAAGGATAAGCAGACCCTTACGCGGGCCGCGTCAACTTGAAGTTTGACCGGATAAGCATCCGGACCACGTATCATCCACATGGCGACCCTACTCATGACCCATTAGACCTACACGTAGACTAGGTGGCCACGCGGGCCGCGTAAGAGTTGAGTATGGGTTTACGCGGGCCGCGTAAAACCCAAAATCAGGCTATAAATAGCCCATGCATGGGGCTTTCATCTGGTGTCGAAATCTTTTCACAAAAATGAAGATACACTGCTCCAAAACATAATTTTCATTAGGGAGGCGCTGCTACGATACAGGGTATTAACTCGATCGCTGCTACGATTCAATGTCCGATCGATTGAAACTATCCAATGGATGTTTAAGTGCTACCCACATTAGGGCCATACTTTGTCATTCGTCGTGAATTCGATGGATGTTTAAGTATTGCACTTTGTCATTCGTTGTGAGGGTTTTAATCTCATGAGTTATCGTAAATGTTGTATTAGTTACTGACCTAGTTCGTGTGCATTGTTATTTAAATTAGGTTACAAGGCTAATCAGTAGGCTAAACTCTGCCAGTTTAAATCTGCAATGTGAGTCATTCTATTTTATCAAAAGTATTTTACAATACTCCATTTATTTTCAAAGGTTATAATTACAGGGATTAAGTCATGGTTATCTTAATCACTGGCTAGTGGGTTATTGTGCACATTACTAAATTTCTCACGGTTAGGCTAATAAATCCTAACAGTGATAATCATCACTACTTGGGTGAAAGGACCCAATAGTGGTATGACCATCGTCACCAGGAGGTGACACGGCGCCAGATAAAAATAAGATAGAAACCATTGTAATTGCTCTTATGCTGTAATTTATAACTATGTGTCATTTTATCAAATTTGAATGACTCGCTAGTATTTCCCCGCTGATAAAATATTTTCAAAACATGTTTCAGGTGACTACTGTGAACCAAGGAAAAGTGCTACGGAGCACTAACAAGCTTGAAGTAGTGGCTCAATTAAATAAATAAACATGTTTTGTAAATCAGGGAATTTCCTTGTGAAATTCCTCTATTGTAAATTACGGGGTTTATCCCGAATTATGAAATAAAATAATCGGGCATTTCAAGTTTTAAAAGATCCTGTTGAATCTTCCGCTGTCAACTCAATTAATAAATACCACGGGTTTCTGTCCCGCGGCTCCTGGACCGGGTAAAACCGGGACGGGAGCCATGACAGAAAAATGTGGTATGAGAGCCACTGATTTAAGCCCATTAAGTATTTAGAAATACTTAATTTTCCTAATTTGTGACTATGTGTTTTTTTAACTGACTACTTGTTAGTTACAGTATGGGTAAGCAAAGAATTTCAGATATCTATCGCCAACTAGATAGTTCACCAAAAGATAAGGGAACTTCATTTCAATCAAATTCCTCAAGATACTCAGTAAATACTGAGGAAGGAATATTTGTCCGTAAGACACAGTTTGAAAAAACATTTACCCCTAAGAAAAGAAGTTGTATTATTAGAAAAAGTCAAGAGAAAATAAAGAAGTCACAACCAAAAGGAGTGATGAGTAATAAGGAAACTCAGAAAATAGACACTAACCCACCATGGGAAGATGAGTTAGATGAACAATGGGCAAATCTCTACATGTTAGCCACTGTAGCAGTAAATGCTAACCTTTAACTGCCAACACCCTGACACAGTACTAGCACCCATATTATCCATAAGCCAGAAACTTTAAAGAAACTTGCCTATTAGATAAACAACTTAGTAAGACAAGATAGACTAAAATAAATTTTCCCTAGTATATTTTAAATTTCAGTTGTAATTTGTAATAAAAATATATATATAAATCGTAATATTTTGTTTTAATCAATTTGTTTGTATAAATATATTAGATAATTGTAATTAATACTTAATTTTTCTGATTGCCAATCTGTGATTGTGTGAAAATTCAATTTATAAAATTTTAACCTAGAATTTTGTGTGTTTCTTCATATCTGCTAAACAACATGAATGAGTTATCTGAAGCTCTTCAGAATCTCAATCTCTATTCTGTTAATGTGGAAGTTTCCAGAGACTTTACCGGTTATTGTGCCGACATGGAGGAACCTATGGAATTTCAAGCCCAGCCACCGGAGAAACCCAAGCCAAAGAAGAGAAGAAGAATTGTGGGCTGGAGGCGTATGCGCAGGAGGAAACCAGCGACACGGAAAGTTGTAAAGACGGAGGATCCCAAAGGTAAAGGCAAGGAAATAGAGATTGGGGAAAGTTCCAGGCAAGATCAGGAAATGCCACCCTGGGAAGAGTTGGATCATAAACTGGCACTTAGTGACCTCATCAGACCTGCCGGTGAAAACCTTTTTAATTACCCAGCGGAAGCACAACTTTCAGTTGACCTAGAGACTGAAATCCCAGATCCTATTATCCACACCCAACCTCTACCAGCAGAACTAAAAGAGTGGTGGACCACCGACTGGCAGTTTCAAAATCTCCTAAATAACCCTAATACCTTTTTTCCCCAATTTGATACTGAACCTCCACTACACCCACCGATGAGCTCCGAAAACTTGGCAGAGCTCCGCCAATATGGCGAGGAACTAGTGGACGCGGGAAATAGAATCCGAGAAGTAGGGGAAAGGATATCTTGGAAGTACGACGAGAGGGAGCGTCGTTTCTGAAATGCCAGCTAACAGGGATCATGTGTGGTTGTGTGGTGTTTGTTTAATAATAATATAATCATAAAAATATAATTATGTAAAATAACTTAAAAATAAAACTTTTGTAAGATAACTAGTTTGTACGGATGCCTATTATAATATATAAAATATCGAAAGTCGAAAAATCGACAATTTTGGCTATACTTGTTAACGTGATTATGTTCAATTATTTTGTTATGTTTGGTTATTAATTATTTTATACTAATCACTTATATAAATTAATTACCAGATGGAACACGCTGGTAATGAACCTGTTAATGAAGTTAACCAATCTTAGCATAACAATGAGGATCAATTTCTGAATAGGCAAGATATCGAGAATATCGTTGCTCAGGGAATAGCCAATGCTATTCCAGCAATCCTTGCTGCTGCCCGAAATCCAGTTGAACCTCAAAAAATTATTCCTAGCAAACGCACACACGGCGACAATTTTAGTAATAGTGTAAACGGAGGCGGCAACCATACTAATAACTACAACGATGGAATACAAGCCCCACTCCTTAAGAAAATGAAAGCTGCAACGCCTGGTTGCACTTATAAGGAGTTTCTTGCCTGTAAACCGGGTGAATTTGCAGGCAACGAAGGGGCGACTGCTGCACTGCGTTGGTTAGAGAAAACCGAGGCAGTGATTAAAATAAGTAAGTGTGCTGAGGAAGACAAGGTCATGTATGCGTCGCATCTTTTTAAAGAAGGGGCGCTAGAATGGTTAGAGAAAACCGAGGCCTATGCCATGAGCTGGGAAGAATTTAAGCGGTTAATGGAAAGAAAATTATGTCCCGAATATGAGAAAGAACAAATGGCGAATAAATTTCTGAACCACCGGATGGTGGATGTAGATTGTCGAGGGTATACTTCGACATTCTTCGAATATGCAAGAGTGGTACCAACCCTGGCTTCGCCAGAGCCGGTGCTTATTTCTCGCTATATATGGGGATTGATTAGCAAAATCCGTGATATCGTTAAGGCTGCGAGACCTCGCACAATTGATGATGCTGTGGAATTAGTTAACACTTTGATTGACGGACTAGTACGTACGCGAGAAGAAAACCGGAAAAAGGAAGTGGCCCAAAAGATTACCCAGGGATTCCGTATGGGTAACCGTAGTAATTTCAAGAAAAAGGGAACCGGGCAATCTTCCACTGTTCCATTTTGCAATGCCTGTAAAAGAAAGCATTTTGGAAGATGCAAAGGATATTGTAATTTTTGCAAAATCCCGGGGCACCAAGAAGAAGACTGCAGGAAAAAGAAAGCAACAATCTGCTACAACTGCGGAGAAGCTGGACATTTTAGGCCAGATTGCCTGAAATTGGCCAAACCAGCTGATAACAAAGCCAAACCTGCAGAAGGAACTACCAAGAAGAACGCAAGAGCCTTCCAGTTAACTACTCAGGAAGCAGAACTAATTCCTGACGTGATAGCTGGTACGTTCCTAGTTCACAACGTTTATGCAAAAGTATTATTTGACTTTGGTGCAAACCAAAGTTTCATAAATACTTCATTCTGCCAAGCTCTTAACCTACCCTTAACCAACCTTAGACAAATTTTTACGGTAGAAACGACAGACGGTAATTCTGTTAACATAGATAAGGTTTTGCGAGAAGAAAAGATAGAACTCTTAGGCCATAAATTCTCTGCAAACCTGTTACCTATGAATTTAGCCGAATTCGATGTGGTGTTAGGAATGGATTGGTTAATAGCCAACCATGCTTGAATTCTTTGTGATAAGAATTCCATAGAAATTCATACACCCACAGGAGAATTAGTGGTAATTACAGGAGATAAGCCACGTAAGCCATTGAAATTCATTTCAGTATTGAAGTTGGCCAGTTATTCAAGAAAACAAGAAGTGGTGTATATGATTTCAGTAATCATTAAAACGAAAGGTAAGGAACTTAAAGAAATTCCGGTAGTGGCAGAATACCCAGATGTATTCCCAGAAGAACTACCGGGATTACCACCTAATAGGGAAGTCGAATTTAGAATTCATCTAATTCCTGGAACTACACCGATAGCCAAGGCACCTTATCGGTTAGCACCCACCGAAATGCTAGAATTGAAAAAACAATTAGATGAATTATTAAGTAAAGGATTCATACAACCTAGTTCGTCCCCGTGGGGAGCTCCAGTGTTGTTTGTGAAAAAGAAAGATGGGTCAATGAGAATGTGTATCGATTATAGGGAATTAAATAAGGTTACAATTAAGAATCGATATCCATTACCTAGGATTGATGATCTTTTCGATCAACTTCAAGGAGCTATATATTTTTCTAAGATAGATTTACGCTCTGGATATCATCAATTGAAGGTACAGGAAGAAGACATACCTAAAACTGCTTTCAGAACTAGGTATGGTCATTACGAGTTTACAGTCATGCCCTTTGGACTAACAAATGCTCCTGCAGCATTTATGGACATGATGAATAGAATCTGTAAACCGTATTTGGATAAATTTGTAATTGTCTTCATCGACGATATACTTATTTATTCCAAAAGCCAGGATGAACACTGTCAGCACTTGCATGCACTCTTAACTTTGTTAAGAAAAGAGAAGCTTTATGCCAAATTCTCGAAGTGTGAATTTTGGCTACAGGAAGTACAATTTTTAGGACACATGGTGAATCATGAAGGTATTCACGTAGATCCCTCCAAAATAGAAGCGATCACCAAATGGAAGGTTCCGCAATCAGCTATGGAAATTAGAAGCTTTATAGGGTTAGCCGGATATTATAGACGATTCATTAAGGATTTTTCCAAAATAGTTGTACCATTAACTAAGCTAACTTGTAAAGCAGTTAAGTTTGAATGGGGACCTAGGCAAGAAGAGGCCTTTAGGATTTTGAAGCAAAAGTTAACAAACGCCCCAATTCTTGCCTTACCAGAAGGAACGGAAGATTTTGAAGTTTATTGTGATGCTTCTAAGCTAGGATTAGGATGTGTGCTAATGCAACGCAAGAAGGTAATTGCGTATGCTTCAAGGCAATTGAAAAAGCACGAGGAAAATTATACGACTCATGACTTAGAGTTAGGAGCCATAATTTTTACCCTTAAGATTTGGAGACACTATTTGTATGGAAGTAAATTTACTGTCTATACAGATCATAAGAGCTTAAGATACATATTTGGGCAAAAAGAATTGAACATGAGGCAAAGGAGATGGATGGAAATCCTAAGTGACTACGACTGTGATATTCAATATCACGAAGGGAAAGCAAACGTAGTTGCTGATGCTTTATGTCGTAAGTATCATGAGAAGCAACGACGAGTTCGTGCTCTTAGATTAAATCTACAGTTAGTTTTAATGGAACAACTGAAAAATATTCAAGAAACAACAATCAAGGATGATGCTGAAGGAATGAAAGGAAGAATAAAAGAATTAGAACAAGGAAGTGATGGAATTTGGAGATTCCATAAGAAAAGAATTTGGGTACCTAAGCAAGGAGAGTTAAGAAATAAGATTTTAGAGGAAGCCCATAAATCTAGGTATACCATGCATCCTGGAAATAATAAAATGTACCAAGATTTAAGGAATAATTTCTGGTGGATAGGAATGAAAAAGGACATAGCTAGATATGTTTCTAAATGTCTTACTTGTTCACAAGTTAAGGCAGAACACCAGAAACCCTCAGGTCTACTACAACAATTAGAAATGCCTGTATGGAAATGGGAACTCATAACAATGGATTTTGTTACTAAGTTGCCCAAAACCAGAAAAGGTAATGATGCAATTTGGGTAATTGTGGATCGATTAACCAAATCAGCTCATTTTCTACCAATGAAGGAAACCTTTAGCATGGAAAGGTTAGCCAAATTGTACGTAGACGAAGTAGTATCCTTACATGGAGTCCCACTGTCCATTGTATCAGATAGGGATAGTCGTTTCACTTCTCACTTCTGGACAAGTTTCCAAGAAGCCATGGGAACCCGACTAAATTTAAGCACTGCATACCATCCTCAAACAGACGGACAAAGTGAAAGGACGATCCAAACCCTAGAAGACATGCTCAGGGCATGTGTAAAAGATTTTGGTGGAAACTGGGATGACCACCTACCCTTAATCGAATTCTCCTATAACAATAGTTACCATTCAAGCATTGAAGCTGCTCCATTCGAAGCACTGTATGGACGCAAGTGTAGAACTCCAGTTTGTTGGGCAGAAATAGGAGAAAGCCAATTATCAAGTCCTGAAATTGTGCAAGAGACCACTGACAAGATCACTCAAATCAAGGAAAGACTGAAAACGGCTCGAGATCGCCAGAAGAGTTATGCCGATAATCGACGCAAGCCACTAGAGTTTCAAGTTGGAGACAAGGTACTCTTAAAAGTTTCTCCTTGGAAAGGAGTAGTTCGATTCGGTAAGAAAGGAAAGCTGAGTCCAAGGTACGTAGGACCATTCCCAGTAATACAACGAATAGGACCAGTTGCTTATCGCTTACAACTACCAGAGGAGTTAGCTGGGGTACATGACGTATTTCATGTATCCAACCTCAAGAAATGTCTATCGGACGAATCATTAGTAGTCCCTCTTCAAGACATAGAGGTAAATGAAAAGCTAAAGTTTGTGGAAAGACCACTTCAAATAGAAAACAAAAAGGTCAAGTTTCTCAAGCACAAAAGACTAGTACTGGTCAAAGTTAAATGGAATTCAAAGAGAGGACCTGAGTACACTTGGGAGCTGGAATCAGAAATGAAGCGAAAATATCCTCACTTATTTCAGTAAATCTCGAGGACGAGATTCTAAATAAGGTAGGGAGGATGTAAGGACCTTAAAAAAAAAAGTCCTAAAACGACCCGTAAGTAAAAACCCGGACCCCTGAAACCCTAATGTGCATGAAAAACCAAGAAAACAAGGTTTTTGGTTCTCAGGCGGGCCGCGTAAAGGATAAGCAGACCCTTACGTGGGCCGCGTCAACTTGAAGTTTGACCGGATAAGCATCCGGACCACGTATCATCCACATGGCGACCCTACTCGTGACCCATTAGACCTACACGTAGACTAGGTTGCCACGCGGGCCGCGTAAGAGTTGAGTATGGGTTTACGCGGGCCGCGTAAAACCCAAAATCAGGCTATAAATAGCCCATGCATGGGGCTTTCATCTGGTGTCGAAATCTTTTCACAAAAACGAAGATACACTGCTCAAAAACATAATTTTCATTAGGGAGGCGCTGCTACGATACAGGTGTAACGCCCCAAAATCTGAATGTTAATAATTGCCGTATGTTCTTATGTGACACGTCATGAAATAAATAACTAGGCTATTTAACCTAGTTAAGGGTATGGTCAAAAGTCTTAAATGATTAAGGTAGTGTCAGTTATGTTTTAAAAGTAAACCCGAGGGGCTAAAATGGAACAAATGAAAGTTAAGTTATAAAATATCTAACACACACAAACACACACATGCGTGTGTTCGAGAAAGAGAGCAGGAGGCTCCCATGGAGCCTCAAACCCTAGTTCCATCTTTATGCTCAAATCGGAAGGCAAGATGAAGCTCAAATCCATAACCGAGCATGGATTAATGATCTCCAACACGAGGGGATCATAAGGTATGTCGAAAATCTAAGATTGGTGATCATGTGTAAAGTGGGTTATGTTCTAATCCATGAGTTTAAGTGAAATTGAGCATTGGTATGTGTTATAATCATCATATAGAACATGGGTTATGAATGGTTTGCGTTAATTTGATGTTTAGAGGTGACACCCGTTAGTTAGGGTGAAGATGATGACTAGAATCACCTCCTATGTTCAAGTCTTGTTAAAAGATTGATGTATTTTGAGTTGTATGATGTATTCTTGTTAGAAGAATTGAAAGAAATGTGATACTAGTATGTTTGATGTTATGCATGTACGAATCATGTTGATTAGGAGGAAGAAATTGATGAATTGGGTATGAGATTAGAATGATATGCATGAACTAGTTGTACACTATGCTTACAAGGTAGTACATATATCAAAAGTATGATGAACTATGAAGAATTTTAGATTAGATCACTTGTAAGTGATTAACAAGTAGTTATGAAGTGGGTTTTAGAAGATGTAATGTAATATGATGATTCACTTATGTTAATAATGTTTGGAATCATTCATGTGTGTGAATGTTTAAAGAAATGGGTTAAGAAATGAGGAATTGTGGTTAGATGAAGTGAATAAAATGATGATGTAATGTAATTTGATGATTACATGTTTGATGTTTAATTTAAGTACCCCATGTGGATTGTAGAAGCATTTGATGAACTATGTATGAAATTAGGAGATTTTGTATGATTAAGTTGTACGTTATGCTTAAAAGGTAGTACGTACATCAAGTGAATGATAAATGTATATGATGTCTTCCGTATAGTCGATTGTGACGTTACGGGAATATGTTGATAAGTCGATAGATATGTATGGTTAATAGTTGACTTTTGAAAGTCAACTAAGTATAAGCAACATGAGTTGACTCGTGATGGTAAATATAGGTTAATGAGAAGTCGTATGGTACATGTAATGTCAATCCGTGTTAAATGCAATGACATGATGAGTTACATGAGTTAAACGTATGCGAACATGATTATATGAGTTATGTTTGTTAGAAATGATTGGTGAAAGTTAAGTGTGAAATATGGGATTGATACGATTGTTATCATGTACAAATGAGTATGCTAATGATAGCGTGATTTCTATGACATGAAAGTATAGGAATCATGTGGAGACGGACTCAAGCGCGAAAGGCTAACGGGTCAAGAAGAGGCGTGGAAACGGATGTGGACACGGATACATGAGGTAAGTGATTCCGTAATCACTTCCAAGTTGTTTATGTAGAATTATATGCATTTGAATTAAATATGATAATTGAGGTTAAGTAGGAATGAATGGTACGATGTCGATGAAGTATTAATCGGATCTTAGAATTGATCCGAGGAAAGAATATGTGTTTAAGAAATTAAGCTAAGTTGTATGATAGGTTAATTATGAAAGGATTTCCCTTGTTGTTGGGAATAGAGAGATGTTGACCAAAATGCCCTTGATGGGTATTTTGGGCAAACAATATTACAAAGTGGTTTAGGAACAAGTTATTTATTGAGTATGATGTTTTGAACAAGTATGGAAGCGTAGAATATGGTCTTGTCATGTAATAGATCATTTAATGCACAAATACTCATAACGGGTCAAAAATGAATCTTTAAGCGAAAGTGGGTTAAGAGGATGCAAGGCATCCGAGAAATTAATCTTTTATGTTAGGCGTCAATGAAATTATTAAGTTTATATGAGATTGAGGTCTAACGAACAGATTATGTTGATAATAGCATGAACGGGTCAATTAATTAGAATGTAATAATAAGCCGAATGCATGCAAGTTAAGAATTTCCTTAACCCGGATGTGGGATTTTAAGTTAATATGGTAGAATATGAATTTACAAGCATGTCGGAAGAAACGGGAGGTTAAACGGGTAAACGGTTCAAAAGTTACGCGTGTTTTAGTGCGTTTGAACGACGAAACGTATCTGCAGAAAAAGAGATTAAGGGGAGGGCGTCGCCGACGGGTTCATAGCCCGTCGCCGACGGGTTCGTTTGGTGAGTTCTTCGTCCGACGCCTTAAGTTTCTGCCGACGGACTATTGTGCGAGACGGGTGTTTCCCGAGCCCGTCGCCGACGGGTATAGAGCCCGTCGCCGACGGGTTGTGTTGAATGCTTTCTCTGTTTTTCGCGTCATGCATACCCGGTTAAC
Source organism: Helianthus tuberosus (assembly GCA_030545235.1). Classification (NCBI taxonomy): domain Eukaryota; kingdom Viridiplantae; phylum Streptophyta; class Magnoliopsida; order Asterales; family Asteraceae; genus Helianthus; species Helianthus tuberosus. Next base: position 103,322,715 of record CM060431.1, on the reverse strand, counting down.
TTGTAACGCTCCCGAAAGGCTCTTTAACCTTGTTTGAGCTAATATGTGGGTTTGTAGGAATGTATTTAGGAAAAACTACGTAAGAATACGTACGTGTGGGTGAGAGCATGTATATGTATAGCTACATTAATTCATTGAATGTATGTAAGCGTATAGTTATGAATGCATGTATGTTTATATGTAGGAATGATATGTGCGTATGTAGTTGTGTATGTAAGTACGCATGAAGGGATGTATGTATGCTTAAGGGTATGTACGATCGAATACATGAATGTAATGATGTAAGTTAGGTATGTATGTATGTGGATGTGTATGTAGGTATGTATAAGGATATGTACAAGCTTATGTCTGCATGTAAAGATGTAGGAATGGTACGTACGTATGTAGTTGTGTATGTAAGTACGTATGGAGTTATGTATGAGTGTTTGCATGTATGTAAAGTTGTAGGAAAGGTATGGATGTATGCAAATGTGTATGTATGTTTGTATGTAAGTACGTGTGTACGCATGATCTAGACACATTGAGTGTTAATGGTACTAATGGTGTACCTTGAGAATGAGGAGTAATGCAGGTACATTATTGAAGCTTCACCAGGAAATGGATATGCAGATGAAATGCTTAAAGCTTAAAAGATGACGAAGTGTGAAGTGTACGCGAATGAACTTTGTTTCTTAAATGTGTACTAATGTTATGAATGTATGTGGTGGATGCAGGTTGTATGGATGATGAGCGATTAGCACAAGGATTAGAGATCGAAGACCGAGTCACTAGAGAGATTGTACGGGGACGTTGAATGTAAAATGTAGTTAATGTAAGCTATGTTTTTAGTTAACAAGTAAGAGGATGACAGACTTTTGATTAAGAACTTAGTTAAAGTTAAAAGTTTAAATCAGTTGAGGTATTTATAATGCAAGAAATTTTATGGTTGGTGTTTCCGCTGCGACTTTTTGTCAAATATGATTTAGGGTGTAACAACAGGGTATTAACTCGATCGCTGCTACAATTTAATGTGCGATCGATTGAAACTATCCAATGGATGTTTAAGTGCTGCCCACATTAGGGCCATACTTTGTCATTCGTCGTGAATTCGATGGATGTTTAAGTATTGCACTTTGTCATTCGTTGTGAGGGTTTTAATCTCGTGAGTTATCGTAAATGCTGTATTAGTTACAGACCTAGTTCGTGTGCATTGTAATTTAAATTAGGTTTCAAGGCTAATCAGTAGGCTAAACTCTGCCCGTTTAAATCTGCAATGTGAGTCATTCTATTTTATCAAAAGTATTTTACAATACTCCATTTATTTTCAAAGGTTATAATTACAGGGATTAAGTCATGGTTATCTTAATCACTGGCTAGTGGGGTATTGTGCACATTACTAAATTTCTCACGGTTAGGCTAATAAATCCTAACAGTGATAATCATCACTACTTGGGTGAAAGGACCCAATAGTGGTATGACCATCGTCACCAGGAGGTGACACGGCGCCAGATAAAAATAAGATAGAAGCCATTGTAATTGCTCTTATGCTGTAATTTATAACTATGTGTCATTTTATCAAATTTGAATGACTCGCCAGTATTTCCCCGCTGATAAAATATTTTCAAAACATGTTTCAGGTGACTACTGTGAACCAAGGAAAAGTGCTACGGAGCACTAACAAGCTTGAAGTAGTGGCTCAATTAAATAAATAAACATGTTTTGTAAATCAGGGAATTTCCTTGTGAAATTCCTCTATTGTAAATTACGGGGTTTATCCCGAATTATGAAATAAAATAATCAGGCATTTCAGGTTTTAAAAGATCCTGTTGAATCTTCCGCTGTCAACTCAATTAATAAATACCACGGGTTTCTGTCCCGCGGCTCCTGGACCGGGTAAAACCGGGACGGGGGCCGTGACAATTAATAAGGGGCATAAAGGACTTTTCACCCACACATTAACAATAAAAAAAAACGTTGACTTGACAGAGGGGGTGCGTTGATGAGATTTGGAAAGACTGGGGACTCAACCAAACGATTTTTAGAAATAGGGACGCAAAGAGTCAATGACAGCAAACCATAAGGACTCAAACTACAATTTACTAAAGAAACAATAAACAAAAAAATTTGAATTGAAGAACACAAAAAACACGAAGATATATATACATATATATATATATATATATATATGATTAGGTTCAAATGTGAACAACTTATCCAAAGTGAACTGTGTGAACTGATCTGGGCCCCTGATTTTTATGATCTTGAGATTTAAATGAGTGACATGATGATAATTATTTGGTTAATTTTTTCCATTTAATTAAATACAAAAAGGGTATATGTGTAATTTCCATATTAACTTGATTGCATAAATCTCGTTTCTCTCTCATAGATCATCATATTTAAAATAAAACCCTAGCAGCCGCACAAACTCGTCTGCCCTTCTCCCCCCATCCCTCGAATCTTCGGCCACCGGAGATGATTCCGAAATCGTATATCTGGCCGTCGACTTCTTTGGTAGCGGATGCTCATAAAGCGGGTCTGGAAGTTTTCGCTTCGGATTTTGTTAATGATTATCCACTCCCGTACAATTACAGTTATGACCCTGTACAAGAGTATCTCCAGTATGTTGATAATGGCGCTTTTGCTGTTGATGGTGTGCTTTTTGATAACCCAATAACTCCATCCGCAGCGTTTGGTATGTTTGTACATTGAATAACGTCATTAACTTTACGTTTCTTTGTTCTTATTGCTCATATATAGATTTTAATTTCCGTGTAATTCTGTAGATTACTTAGCAGCCTTGGGCCCAAACAAAACTCAAGGTATGCACGCATACCATTCTGAATATTAAACATTTGGTAGTGTTTTCAAAGGGTTAATCGTTATTTTTTCTTTATGTGTTCTTCAGTGAAACATTTGATTGTATCATATGAAGGAGCAAGTGGTGATTACCCGGGGTGTACTGATATGGCATATCAAAAAGCTCCCTAAATGTTGCTCAGGTAACTTTTTTTTTACTGATCTGCTGGACTATTAGGGTTCCGATTTAAGTTTTTTGGATTTCATTTTTTTGATTTTGCTCTGTTTTTAATGCGATGTACAGATGTGTATTCTGATTTTGCTCTGTTTTTAATGCGATGTACACATGTGTATAGCGTCTGTTTTTTGTGATAGCTCAGATTTTTTTGTGTATTGAATGTGTAAAGTTTGTTGATGTACACTTGTGAATTATGCAAAGTATTAGCTGCTGAGTTTTTTTTGTTCAATTTTTTGATTTTGCTCTTTTTTTAATGCGATGTACACATGTGTGTTCTGATTTTGCTCTATTTTTACTTCGATGTACACATGTGTATAGCGTCTGTTTTTGTGATATCTCATAATTTTTTGTGTATTGAATGTGTAAAGTTGGTGATGTACACTTGTGAATTATGCAAAGTATTAGTTGCTGAGTTTTTTTGTGCTATTATAGGAGATGTCGTTAATGATAAAAGTGGAGATGGAAGGTCGATAAGGATGATTCACGTATGAGGTCGATAAGGATGATTCACGTATGTTGTTTGCTTGCTCGATAAGGATGATTCAGCATACAACGTGGCGAATAGTTGTAAAAGACTATGTTTTTTGTTTTCCCGATTATGTTGGGTTTATTGTTTTTCCGAAACTGGAACTTGTAATTGTATGTTTTTTTTTTGTTTGGTTTGGCAAACATTATGGAACTTGTAATTTGTTAAATATAAAATAGTTTTACAGGTATCGTTTCTATGTATGTACTATGTAGCTAATTACACATATGTACGATGCTGAGTACACATGCATACTGTTCTATTCATATCTAAGTACACATGTGTATACCGTTGAAATACGAAGGTTACGTGGAACTTAAAAATCAAAATTTGAATTCTGGTGATGAAATCTGAAAATTAAATTGAAATCAAAGATATTGTAAATAATGAATTTATAATAGGAAAGATATTGTGTATAATGAATTTATAATAGGAAAGATGTAACTTAATTCAATTATTAAAATAATGATTTAAATCTATTTTTTATATAATTACAATCCTACCCTTAACAACTAAAAGGAAATCAAGGGTCTAGATCAGTTCACACAGTTCACTCTTGGTAGGTTGTTCACTCTAGAACCATACCATATATATATATATATAGATATTCATGTGCAATCGATATTGATTAACATATATGTAATTATGCTTTGTATTATGTATTTCCATTGATAAATATATGTAACTAGTATTAAGCACCCCCGCGTTGCGCCGGGGGCGAACATTAATGCCACACTACTGCCAGCGATGACCAACACTGAAGTTGCGGCGTGTTAATGTGAAGAAATTAAACCAAAACGCAAAACATACAAAAGAATAACTAAGTCGATCTAGGACCTGCGCGTATCTATATATCATAACCACTATACAAACCATAATGCATACATTACAACAACCATTGCATCAATATGTTGCAAATTATATCTTTATATAATATAATATATATCATTACCTATACACAAACCATAATGCATACATTACAATCACCATTGCATTAATATGTTGCAAATTATATCTATATATAATATATAATATATATCATTACCACTATACAAACCATAATGCATAAATTACAACAACCATTGTATCAATATGTTGCAAATTATATCTACATATAATTCTATTTTCTGTTATGCAAGTTCTATTATTATATACATGTGTAGATCATTTGAAATTGTGTATGCTATATTAGTTATAGAGTGAATTGCAAGTTTTGTCCTTTATTTTTATACCCAATTTCAGGTGGTGTCCTTTATCTTTAAAATTGATGAGTTTTATACTTAATGTTTTAAAATCCTACACGTTATGTCCTTTAGCCCTAGCCCTGTTAGATTTTACTGTCAAATCTGGTCATGTGACTTGCATATGAGGGCATATTTGTCTTTTCACCAATACAGGGACTATTGTGCAAGTATTTAATATACAGGGACTATAGTTTAAAAAACTATATATAAAACTTGTACTGATCATCTACATCCCAACCCCTAACCTCCGGCTATCTACACCATCTCCAACCATATACCCCCAACCTCCGGCCATCTAAATGACTCAAACGAAAAGTCGCAATAAAACAAATGTTCATAACTAAAGATGGAACAAACAAAGACTTACTCAACCTGGTACGAAATTTAATCAAACCGTGGCAAAATGCCCATTATTCAAAATGACAAAGTCCAACATCCAAATCTCCAAAATTAGACTTCAAAAATCATAATAATCATATTCCATTCAAGATCAACAACTTCTATGTTCTTCAACCCCCAAATTACACTTCCAATTTTACCCTCTAAATTATTAAACAGAAGAGATAAAAACATCATGAAGCTTTGAAATTGTATATGACAATTTACCAGTAAGCTTTGAATTTGCATACAACTGAAATTGATCAAATTTATTACAAGTAAAAGATCTAAGATTACCTCCACCGGTTATGTTAAGACCTACAGTTTGGTGACCCGACCCGTAATAGACTCCGACCAACGAGTAAAGATCCGAATTGGATTTGTTTCAACTTGTTAACATTCCGGACGTGTTGGATACATATCTAGAGAGAGGTGAGGAGGGGGTAGAGAGACCAAGATAGTGGTGGTGGGGGAGGGTGGTGGTTGGATGTGGTTGATGGTGGCGATAGAGAGAGGTATAGAGAGGGGTAAGTGGTGGCTGTGATGTGGGGTGGGGTGGGGTGGGGTGGTGGAGGGTTGGTGTCTTGGTAACAGTCGTGGGCGGTGGCTAGAGGTGGCTGTTGATGGAAGAAGGTTGTGATGGTGGTGGAAGGGTATAAAGGGAGATGGAGTAGAGAAAGTGATAGGTTTTTTTAGAAAGAGAAAGTCATGAGTAATTTATATATATAATTTTTATTTTATTTTATTTTTTAAAGTATTCTATTTTTTAAAAATGGTTGGGTATTTAAATTATGTACACAATTAGTCCCTATAAAAGCTATAAAAGTGAAATGACAAAGATACCCTCATATGCAAGGCACATAATCTGATTTAACAGAAAAAATTAACTTAGTTAGGGCCAACGGACATACCATGCAAGATTTTCAAACAATAAGTAAAAAACTTATCAATTTTAAAGATAAAGGACACCGTCTGAAATTAGGTATACAAATAAATGACAAAATTTGCAATTCACTCTTAGTTATATATGTGTAAGAAACACGAACGGTTGATAAATACATTAAGCGAATTAAATTTGTTATTTTTGTTTTTCATAATAATTTAGTGTTTTATACTCCCTCCATCCAATTAAATGTGTCTTATTTTGAATTTTCAAAGTCTTTATTTATAAACTTTGACTTTAATTATATATTTTTTGTGTTATATAAAACTTGATGAAAATTAACCCGATAAAAACACTTGTAAAACACACTCAAATCTTATAACTTTCATCAAGTATTATCTAACACAAACAAAATTATTTAAGATCAAAGTTTATAAATAAAGACTTTGAAAATTCAAAATATGACACTTTTAATGGGACGGAGGGAGTAATAATTTCCAACCAATATAGAGAGATACACACCCTTATCCATCAAATATGTTACATGTAAGATCCACGAGCTTGTGGCCAATGAGGTGGCGGTGGAGTGGTAAGGGGGAGATTTGATGTTCTAAGGGACTTAAAGTCCGATTCCTGTATTCCCCATTATTTTCTGCGGCACCTGGTGATGATGGGAGACTAGGCGATCCTTGAACTGAGCGAGTTTTACCTCACCACACTGTCGTGCCTTCGGGCGAGTGTTCACGAGCTTCAGCCCTAGGTGAGGGTTTTCCTCGGTTCAAAGGCAAGTGTATCTCGATGTGATGAATTTCGCCAGTAGCTCATTTGAAAGATTCGTTGGCTGTTAAAAAAATAATCCACGAGCTTGTATGACACTTATTTAATGTGTTATAAATATAAAGGGTGTGAATCTAATAAAACGGTCAAAATCCATAACATGAATGGGGTCTAAAGCATTGATCAATTTTCAATGCCATGTATAATACTTATTTAATGTGTTATAAATATAAAGGGTGAGGATTTTATAAAAGATCAAAATCCTTAACAATACGAGAGGGGGTCTAAATCATTGATCAATGCAAACCAATATCTAAGAATAGAGATTGTCAATTTCGTTATAACTCAAATGTAGTTGTGATTTGGTAGGAGAAAAAGAACGTCTATGTTGACATTCATCTAACATATCACTAGTTTATAGTCCCGTGTAATACATGGGGTTATGCATTATAAAATATTTACAATGAAAAATTATAAATTAATGTTACATTTACAAATCTCGAATAACTTCTTTATAGACAACATTAGATGTCCTACTAGAAAGATTATCATTTTTATTAATAATTAATAGTTTAAGTCTATCTCTACTTTTGATTATGGAAAAAGCCATGTACAGTCTATGTGAAAACCCTGGTTGTTTTAAAAACAAACCAACTCTCAATAGCAAATGTCCTTCAATTTATTTATCGTCATCGAGAAAACTGTCTTCTTTGATCTCGCGTATTACAACGAGGCTGAATAAGTATACTTTATTAATGGTTTTTTTATAATGATACAGTTTACTCCTACTCTGTTACACACCAATGATCCTAAATTATTCTCCCTAGCCCAGACCTCCCCTCTAGAGGCTTATGCCTCTACAAGTGGGTTATTCCTACGTTAGCATTTAATGATGATTTTTAAACTGATTTTTTCTTAACTTATACCTTTTTATATATATTATTAAATTTAATAGTGACCTTCTTATTAAAGCAATATTATATAAAAGATTTTAAATCTTCATAAATTATAATATTGATTATTTTACTTACCAGGAATTTTAGTATTGAATATTATAAATTAGGAAAAAAAGTTAAAAAGTTTAAGTAAAAACTGTAATGTTAATAGAGAAAATATCACATGACACTAACCGGAATCGTTTATTAAAATAAGATTTTCAAAAGTACTTGTGGCAACATGACACTAAATGGAATCGTTTATTAGAATGAGTTTTGCGAAAATACTTTTGCCAAAAACAAATTATATAAAACAATTAAGATTTTTTAGGATGACAAATAGCTGTTATTTGTTTTTAATCTCTTCAAATAAAAATAATGTCCTATTCATAAATAGATGATGATAGCTATGACATCAATCCGTAGGAAAGTTTAATCCATTTAGAAAATATTTGCATTTTTTTTAAGCATTAGAAAATTTTGGGTTTTATCCACCATTAAATCCGGAAAGAATAATTATTAAATAGATATATAATTAATTAATTTAAATTTAAAATAAAACATATATAATAATTATGTGGTTAGAGGAGAGAATGACATGTGACATTATTTGTAGTCTTTTATTAATATTTAGATTTTTCATAAATGTAAAATAACTTTTAAATATCTAGTTTTTTAATATACTTAAATCAAGTATTTTCATCTTAATTTTAAATATTGTATTCTTATATTTAAAAATGCTTTGAAAAGTTGATAAATTTTGACACGTTTTAACATCCTCTATGACAAACACATATGCATATATCAATTAGGTTACAATTCGTGTTATCCTGTGTTATAAAAAATAAATATTTAATATATCTAACTTTTACTTTACATTTAAATCTTTTTAAATAAATAAGACAAATTGGATTTAAATAATTTAATGTGGCTATTTTTGGCTAATAATAATCCTAACAGTGGTCCAACCTTTTTCATTTTTTTGTCTAATGATCCACCGTTAAAAAAACATAATAGTGTTAAGTTTTTTTTTTTCAATTTACAAACTGACATTTCAGGGGTGTTGATCAGAACGATTATACGAATCGATTGATATAAAATTGACCTCGAAACAATGCTATAAACGACGAAAACGGTGCTTCAATTTGAGTGTTTAAACTTACAATTAACAAAAATAAGCCGTTTGGAGCACAGTTTCGAGATAAGTTTTATATCAATCGACTCGTATCCTTGTTCTGATAAAAAACCCTAAAACATCGGTTTGTAATTCGAAAAAAAAACTTAAGTCCGTTAAGTTATTTTTAACAGCAAACTATTATACAAACCAAATGAAAAAGGTTGGACCACTGGTGGGAATAAACTCAGTTGAGATATCGTGCTACCAGCAGAACCACCCGATCATATTCATCTTAACTAGATAATAATGCTTATACACCAATTCAGGAGGAAAACCAATAAATCTTGGAAAACCCTCATGTGAGAATCGAATCCAGGACCTAATGATACATAAGCTTTATCTCATCAAAAGACGCCACTAGACTATAATGTCATGGATATTATTTTGTAAATTTAATTCGCATATACTTTTTTTTTTACTACTTACATAGAATTACAAAATATTATAAGGTATACTGAAGGGGTATGGTCCCAAAAAGCCGTGCAGACCATTTTAGGTCGCGCGCTGGACCATACTCCTTACTCAGAAAACTGATCAATCTTCAGACCCGTGCGGGATACTCAAGCAAAGCCTGACCTCGCGCGAGGTCCAAACAAGAGATGACATCAATTTCCACACATAGTATTATGAATAAGAGCCTTCAGCCCCTACGACCCTGCGCGGGCTAGTTACGTGCTCAGCAAGGGTCGCGCAGGAGTTAGGGCGCAAGGCCACTTCAGAGAATACAAAAGGTACAAGTGGCAGAGGAATGAGCCAACCAGCGTCCACCAGGCTGTGCTCTATCGTGCTCCATGATCGACTGACGTGCAGGAGACAGAAAGTACACAAGGACGCCTACGTGGCACCAATCAGGGGGCGGCGACAACTGCCCCATGATCTCCACTTACCTGCCGATGGCAGAGGGACAGCAAGGCCGACAACTGTGACACGTGGCTCCAATCAGGGTGCGCCAGCACCGGAGAGCTTCTAGAAACCATTAACGGTCGATACCAGTGAGACAAGGAGGATATTCCCTATTGTCGCCTTCCGGCCCAAGGCCCATCAGCCCATCTCCTCTTACACCTCTCCGGCTATAAATAGAGACCCTCATACACAGGTTAAACATTCCATTCTCTCTAATCTCACTCTTAACACACACTTATTTCCTCAAAACAGTTACTTATTCTCACGCCGGAGTCTGGTTAAGAGGGAAACCCCCATATTCCCCTCTTAACGAGCTAACGGTGTTACTGTTTTGTAGGAAGAAAGGATCATATCGGAGCTCAGGAAAGTTTAAGAAGATTAACCCTCATGATTGAAACATAAACCAAACTAATTAACCCTGAAATTAGTTCCATGTTTCTTCATTGGCGCCCACCGATTTTTACAATCATTCTCATCTTTCTTTTTCTGAGTTTTCTGTTCTCTTGATCATGGCCGGTCAAGGGATCATTCCTGATTTCGGTTTCGGCACAAACTCTTACGTAGGATTGGGGGAGGACAATCTGAATGTCCAAGTCCAGCCTGCTGAAGAGATAGGTGAAATCGAAGTAACAAACACTGGGGACCCCGCGCGAGCATCACTCGCATCAATCAAACGGGAACCCTAATAAGTCACGTCCCTGGTCCTTCAAACCCAGCTCCAAACCCGAACATTTCGGCGCTACTAGGGCTACCAGAAGGCGAGACTTTAGCTTCCTGGTACGCCAAACAGATCGCCACCATAAATACTGCGTGTCAGTCTTTGAGCGCACAACAAGCAATTCTACAAGCAGAACCATCCTTGGTTACCCCTCCGGGTCCAAGTCAGGGGGCGCGCCAGACACCCCCGCATCAGAACTTTCAATGAAGAATCAACAGACCTCCTCCCCAGAGAAGGCCAAGCGTGCATGACACGCGCGATACACACGGGGAGACAGGCAGCTATTATGACCATCCGTCAAATGTGCAAAGGGGTCCAGTTCACAGCCGAATGGGGCCGCGCAACATGAACAACGAATGGGACGACACTGATCCGGATGATTATACTTGGCAAGAAGATGAAGGTTCCTCAGTCTTCAACCGTCTGCAGAAAAATCATGAGTCTTATAAGTCAAGACAACGCATCGCATACAACGAAGAAGCAGAACGAGATTTCAGCCTCGACTATAGACCAGCTGAAGCTGCTGAACACTCGAAGTTCATTCCAAAGATTGCTCTAGCCCCACTATCAAAAGAAAAATTGCCTCCAACAGTGGGAAAGTTCAATGGTCTAACTAACCCCGACGATCATGTCCGAGTATTTACAAGCGTTGGTGTTATGGGAGGATGGAACATGCCAATGTGGTGCCATCTGTTTATCCAGACTTTCACAGGGGCTGCTCGCGCCTGGTTCGACAGCCTCCCGCCTGGAAAAATCACGTAATGGGTCGACTTCAGAACCCAATTTGTAAACCATTTCAGCCAGCAAAGACGTTATCAGCGCGATACGTCTGAAGTAACAGACATCTGGCGCAGAGAGAACGAGGGGTTAGAAGATTTTATCACTCGCTTCAACAAGGAGTGCTTAGAGATCGGATGTGTAAGCGAACAACTGATGCGCGCTCACTTCAAAAAGCCATTCGATGTGATAGTCTGATCAGAACTATCACAGGAAAAGATGGTATGCCCAAAGAGTGGGACAAACTAATGGCAGTTGCAAAGATCGTAGCGCAAACTGAGGAGTCGCTGGCCAGAACTAAAAACTTTTACACCGAATATCGTTTTTCCAAGGGAAGCTCGCGTGATAACAACAGGCGAAACAGAAACCGAAACCCTGGATGGAAAGCAAACCAATCCAGTGGCTATGAAGAAAGGCTTCGCTTTAAAGAAGACGCGCGAGACACAATTAATCGCATCGGTTATCGAAAGGCAGTCAGGAACGAGAATCGAGAAAAACAATGGACTCTGCTCATTAAGACACCAAGAGAGGTACTCAGGACGGAGAATCATGACTTCAAGGCACCAAAGCCTATGACAAACAAGAAAGCGCAAGACCCGAACTTGTACTGCGATTTTCACAAGGATATAGGTCATCTGACAGATGACTGTATCAGTCTAAGGCAAGAAATTGAAAAAGCGCTGAAAAGCGGCAAGTTAAGCCATCTGGTCAAGAATGTGCGCAAGGAGACGCGCCAAATTCAGCGGAATGACGATGGAAACCAGAAGAAGGTTAGGCGTCTAGAAACTCACATGGTCGATGGACCAAGATACAGTGCAAGAAGCAAGGGCAAGCGCCCTTTCGAACCAGCATGGCAGGAGCAACAAGTCATTTTTCCGGTCGTATGCGGGGGCCCACGCGCAACGCGCCCCGTTGTCATTACCGACATCGTAGGCCACTATGAAACATAGTACATCTTCATTGATCCAGGAAGTACAGCTGATATCATCTACGAACAATGCTTCAATCAGTTTGATGATGAAGATAAAGCGCGCCTCGAGCCTGTCGATTATCCTTTATCGGGATTCTGCAATGAGACGGTCTTCCCACTAGGCCAGATCAGTTTCCCCGTCACGCTGTCTGATGGGAAACAATCAAGAACTACAAATGTCAACTTCATGGTAATGCCAGTTAAATCAAGGCATTACGTCTTAATTGGGAGAGAAACCCAAGGAGAAATGAGCATGGTAACCTCCACGCCCCACTCAGCCATTGGCTTCCCAACTGAAACGGGGGTGGTGATTATCTATGCAAAGAAAGAGGTGATGACAGTAGAGGATGCACGCCCAGTCAAAGCAGCAAAAATTTCAACGACCGAGCCAGAAAAATGGGTCTTGAACCACATGTACCCAGAACAGACGGCGACGATAGGCCACGCAATCTCACCAAGTATCAGAACACACCTTAAGCAACTACTATTCAGGAACATGGACATCTTTGCCTGGACTCCGTCCGACATGACCAGTGTCCCGTGCGACGTCACTGAACATTGTTTGAGCACTTATCCTTCCGAAGAGCCAAAGGTACAAAGAAGGCGCAGCCTAGGAGCGGATAAGACTAAAGCCATGAACGAGCAAGTCTGTGAACTGCTAAAGGCAGGTATACTGAGGGAGGTACGCTACCAAAGTTGGGTTGCAAACCCTGTTATGGTCGAGAAATCTACCGGAGGATGGCGAATGTGTGTTGATTACACAGTGTTAAGATCTGAGTTTCTAATGATTGTGTTTTTGTTTGAGAATTAAGAAGATGAATAAGTAATTGCAGCGGAATTGAAATGAAAACAAACTTTCACACACAATCAAACAGGAGAATTGCTTTCAACACACATGTTTAACTTTGAACTGAATGATTAAATTTATTTCAATCTTCAATACAAATGCATGCATGTATTATAAACTCCCCATCAGCCTGAGCTCACAATGATTTGTTCGTACATGAAGACAAGTGATGAAAGAGCTAATAGAACAGTACAGGGTACTGTTCTATTTATAGGCACAAGCAAACCACTGAAGCATCTTGGCTGACGTCACCATGAAAGTGACATCTAACTTCCTAACAACCTGTAACTACTGATCTAATACTAACACTGTTTGCTAACTACTGATTACATTACAATATAATGAATAAACAAACTACTGCTTCCCATTCCACTGTTGTGACTCCAGCAGTACTTTATGTCTTCAGCAGTGCTTGACCCATATCAGTAGATTGAGCATCAGTGTTAGTCTTCAACAGTTCTTTAATCATCAGCAGTTGTTGAAGGACAGTTGTTGTAGACGAGCAGTAGATAGAGGTCATCAGTTGTTTAGCCACTTTCAAGGGGAGAGAATTGAATACAAACATCTGCTTATTCTGGATCCACTGCTCTGATCCAGTTTTGGCTTTAATCAACTGTTCCTTTGGTAGGGTTCAATCCCAACAATCTCCCCTGGAACAGATGATGCCAAAACCCTTCATTATTATGGATCTTTATTGTCTCATCAAAAATTCCCTAACTTGACCTTTGAATTGTAATTCAAAGTCCATGGAACTTGTGTCATCCTCCTCCCTACACAGTGTAAGCTCAAGAAGATCTTGAAGATCCTTTTCACCCAGGCCAAGGGCTTGTTCTCTTGATATGTGCTTCACTTCACCATTGGATCTGAGCAATGTCAATACGTGGGTTTGTTTATCAGACTTCCACTTTAGTATTTTTGAATCCTTTGGGTTTCTTGGGAGAGGTTTATTTAAAGATGAGTTTGGAGATGGTGTCCTGGTGATAACTGGCTAAGCAGTGCTTTGAGCTTTAGCAAGTTCAGGATTTTCAGCTATCATCTGCTTGAGGACTGATTTTATAATGTCATCCCCTGCTGCTATATCCTCTGCTGTTTCTGCATCCATATGTTTTTGTCTCCTTCTTTGATAAAGGATGGCACTAGGTGGAGCAGTGGATTTCCTGATTTGCAGTTTTTGTGGTCTAGCTGGAACCTCTGCTTCAGGGTAAACAGGCTTTTGAGGAATTTTTGGATTCTTCTTTCTCAACTCTTCCAACTTTTTGTAAGAGGATATAACCTTATCTTCTGACCATCTTGTCACTTGATTCCTTGACCCAAAATCTGCTGTAATTAGCTCTTCTTTCATTCTCTTCAGCCTTAAGGTCTTTTCAGGTACATTCTTCTTCTACTTAGACCAAACAGGAGGAGTGTGTCTTATTTTGTTTTTGTTCATGTTTTCAATTCTTTCTAACTCCTCTTTGAGCTCACCAACTGTCCATTCTTTATATTGAGCTTTTTCTCCTTTGTATTTCTTGAATGCCATAATGTGCTCAATGTAATCTTTTCTCAAGGTTTCATCATCTCTTTCTGAGAGCTTTTGACACAAATCTTTTGAAAACTGCTCCAAAGTTCTGACTTGTGTGAGCAGATATTGATAGTACTTTGAATCTCTTTGTCTGATTTGCCTTCAATATTTCTTTTAGAGATATCCTCTGCTTGTTGACCTTTTAACTTTAAATATTTCTTTTAGGCCTGGGATATCCTTGAAGAGATGGTAAGTTCCTTTTTGCAGGATCATCTTCAGAGTAGAAGGATTTTATCTCCTCTCTAACTGCTGGAAGATCTAATGGATATTGAACAGCTGCAGGAATAATGGCAGTGTTTGGATTTTGAGCTTTTACTGAAGAGAGTGGAACAAGGTTAGGAATTGTAACAAGGGTCAGTGGTTGTAAAGAAGTTGGAGGTGGTGAAGAATCATCATCTTCCAAGATTATCCTTCTCCTTTTTGGTTTAGGAGAGGTTGATGGTGTGTTGGTGGGTTGAGTGGTGGTGATTTGAGTGGAAGTGATTGAAGTGGAAGGTGACTAACTAACAGTTGTTGAAACAACTGGTGTTTCAACCACTGTTGTCATTACAACTGATGATGTGTCATTAGCTGTCTTCTGCTTTTTTGCAAGAGGCTTTTGTGAAGGTGATGATGTTTTTGGTGGTGATGAGACTTTTGGTGGGGCAGTGGTTAAAGTGGGAGCAGTGGTTGAAGTGTGTGTTGATGTAGTGGTGGCAGTTGTTGGTTTAACAGCTGTTGAAACCACTGAAGTACCAACAGTTGTTGATACAACAGGTGTTCCAACATCTGTTGGTTTGGAAGTTTGATGTGATGAGCTTTTGGGAGGTTTGGGAGCATGTTTTGTGATTCTGGAAGGTGTGGATTCAGGTTGCCTCACTTTTCTAGTGGGCTGTTTTCTTTTAGGCTCAGGACTTTCTTCATCCATGGGCTCAGAAACACCCTGCTCTTCCATTTCCATGTAAACTTTCTTCTCCTTTTCAAACCTTGATTTTCCCTTTGCCTCTCTATCCTTTTTCACCTTTGCTTTTTCATCAGCAATGGCATTTAAGGTCACATCAACCTTTTTAGAACCATATGGTTTAGGGATGTCTGCAAGCATACTTGATTTATCTGGTGCAATGTACAAACCATCTTCATATCCCTTTTTCTTTAGCTGCTTCATTTTCTCCCCCTTTTTGGCATCAGTTGGTGGTGGATTATCAACAAAAATTATAGGAGGAGGAGTAGAACCAGTGGTTTTCAGAAAATGGGCCTTGATTGCCTTTATGTCAGCTTGTGTATCCATGAACCTAGCTTCCATCATATTTATGATCTTTTGAACTTGTATTTCATGTTGCTGATCAGCATATGCCCTTTGTTGGTGAAGCAGAGGTTGAAATAGACTCCAAAGCTCAGTGGGAGTAGGAGCAGATGATGGAGCAGATGTTGCAGCTGGTGCAGCAGTGGATGGTACCTTTTGTGCTTTCAACAACTGTTGCAGCATGTCTTTGATTTCTGCAACTGATGTATCAAGTTTGTCAACTCTATCAGTCAATTCTCGGTACATTAAACCATCACCCAACTTAATGGGATCATCTGATTTCCCACTGTCAGGGGTTGTAACAGTGGTTGACTTAGGGAAGGTATCCCAAAAATCATCCACTGATGCCCCTTTGTCTTGGTACTGGGGACTTCTTCCTTCAATATGAGTAACCCTTTTAAGTGAACCGATGAATACTGGAAACACTCGAGTTCCCAAAGAAGAAATTGCCTTCAAGGAAGTCTGATTGATGAAACTACTGTCCAAGTGTAAACCAGTGGGTTCAACACTTGTAGTAGCTGCTTCACTTGAACTACCACCAAGAGTTACATGTAACTCAAGGGTTGTAAACTCCTCAACTACTGGTGGGTTAACAGAGATTGAGACACCAGACTCAGTCACTTTCTGTGGCATAATCTCACGAACAGGTGATTGAGATGAACTGATTGTTGTATGGGCTAAATCAACTGCATCCAGTAGAGGTAATATTTGTGGTGGAAGTGTGGCAGTGTGGCAGTGAGTATTGGTGTGGAAAGAGAATTTGCCCCGGGCAGTGGGTTGTGGATGATAGAATCAAGTGATTCTAGAGCATCATAATTTGGTGTCCCTGTTCTTACAACCTATTCTTTTTTAGAAGAAGCAGGAGGAGTTTGAGGCTCAGGTTGAGATCTTTCTTCCAACTGCTGTGAGGAAGTAGCAGCAGTGGTTATTGGTGACTTTGGTGTTGTCACTGGCAGTTGCTCTGGGATCTCATCTTCCAGAGTTTCCTTTTTAGTAGGTTTGGGGGGCTTTTTGGATTTTTTTCTATTTTGGTCTTTTTGTGATTTTAGGTGTGGGTTTCACAGCAGTTGGTTTGCTGCTGTGATCACCTTGAGCAGTGGGCTCAGCAGCAGGTGCCTGAGGAGCAGTGGTAGCTGCTAAAGTCTGCTCAGGAGCCTCTACTTGTGTTTTGGACACTTTTGATAGCCTTGTAAATGTTTCAGATGTAAGGCCATTTATTTGACAAGGTTCACCTTGGATAAGCACATGAGCATTATTCTTTGCAAATTTCTTTTGAAAATAAAAGCTTAAGAACCTTGGAAACTAATAAAAATGATTTTATATTAATATTTTTGACCAAATCATCGAAGATCTCCTGGGAGTAGTTAAGGTTTTCCCCATGCAAGATAGCATAACCCAGGTATTGGATCGTCAATGGAATTTCATTGAAAGCAATGGTCTTATTGGAAACACACATTAGGAGGGTATGAAACAAAAACCTTGTGGTAGGAGGAAAACTGCCTTTTTGCAAAGTGTCTTTTTTCATTTCTTTAGCATACCCTTTTTCTAGAAAATCTGTTTGATACTCTATTTTAGGAAAAGAAGTTTTACCTTGAAGATCATCCAGTTCAAAAACTTATGACAGAGTTTGTGGTGTGATTTTAACTGGTACACCCTTTATCGAGGAATTGATGGCTATGGGCGTTTTATCTTGAGATTCAAGTGTCGCATTCTTCCAAAATTCTCGCTGGGTTGCCAGGTAAACCGGAGCATCAGAAGTCAACAAAGTTTTGTACTTTGAAGACGAAAGAGCATCAATGACGAAATCGAAGATGGTGGTGTGACTTGGTTTTGTCAATAGACCCAAGTAATTGTGGGGAGCTTTGAATGGAATTTCCATGGTGATTTGATTGTGAGAGCGAGAGGAAGAAGATGATGAAGGATTTGAGAGAAATGGATGATAATTGCTTTGAGAAAGGAATTTTGAATTCGATTCGACAGTGAAAACCCTGTTTGGGGTTTTGATCAGGGTTTTATAAAGGGAAAAAGTGAATGCCGACGTGGCAGCGGTTACAAAAGATCTGACCGCTATGTACTGTCCACGTGTCAACTACTGATGATGAATGGAAGACAGTTGTTAAGGAAACCACTGATGGAACAAGTATCAGTGGTTACAACGGTTACAATGAGAACAGTGGCTGATTTTTAACTATCAGTGGATAGCCTATCAGTGGGTTAAAACACTGATTTTGAACAGCAGTGATTTACATGAAAATGAGAAAAAAAAACAGTGGTTGACTTTCAGCAGTGGACAATAACAGAAGAACAGATGTTTGAACCAAAAACAGTGGTTATGGCAGACTTTTAAGGATTTAATGAGAATTTCATTTTTAGCTATTTTTAAGGATGAAATTTTGATTTTCTGAAAACATTTTAATGCTTTTATTCATAGAAAAACGAGATTTTTCTTGTTATTCCATGTTCAGCATGCCAATCCTAGATATCAAGCTTTCAAAGGTGGATGTGTCTAATGCTTTTGTTAGCACATCTGCCAGCTGATCTTTAGTTGGAACATGGTGCAGAGAAATCAAACCTTTTTCATAGCAATCCCTCATAAAGTGATGTCTGATATCAATGTGCTTGGTGGTTGAATGAGATACTGGATTTTTGATGATATTTTCTACTGCCTGACTGTCCAACATGAGAGGTGTCTTTAGGGCAGTGATACCAAAATCCAGCAATTGATTTTGAAGCCATAACAGTTGGGCTGTACAGCTTGCAGCAGCTATATACTCTATCTCAGCAGTGGATGTGGAAACAACTGCTAGCTTTTTGCTTTGCCAAGACACTAAGCAACTGCCTAGGAATTGGCACCCTCCTTAAGTGGACTTCCTTGTCTTGTCACATCCAGCAAAGTCACTATCTGAGAAACCTGAAAGCTTGATATTTCCATCAGCTGGATACCAGATACCAAGTGTGGGAGCACCATTTAGGTATCTGAATATCCTTTTTACAGCAATAAGGTTTGACTTTCTAGGGGCTGATTGGGATCTTGCACAAACACATGTTGCCAACATGATGTCTGGCCTATATGCAGTTAGGTATAATAAAGAGCCAATCATGCTTCTATATAGAGTTTGATCAACCAAATCATCCTTTTCATCAGACATGACTATTTTTATGGTTGCATTGGGTGTACTACATGGCTTACAATCATCCATCTCAAATTTCTTTAAAAGTTCTTTGGTATATTTTCCTTGATGGATAAAAGTACCATTTTGCAGTTGCCTTACTTGGAGACCAAGAAAGCACTGGAGTTCACCCATTGCACTCATCTCAAACTCAGCTGTCATGAGTTTTCTGAACTCTTCACACATTTTGTTACATGTGCTTCCAAAAATGATGTCATCCACATAAATCTGGACAATCATCAAGTCCTTCCCTCTCCATTTTAAAAACAATGTTTTGTCTATTTTACCTCTTGTGAAACCAATGGAAAGTAGAAAGGTGGAAAGAGTTTCATACCAGGCTCTTGGTGCTTGTTTCAGGCCATACAAAGCTTTATTTAGCTTATAGACATGATTTGGATTAAATGGATCCTCAAAGCCTGGAGGTTGACACACATATACCTCTTCTTGAATCTTACCATAGAGGAATGCGTATTTGATATCCATTTGGTACACCTTTATGTTGTGGTTGACTGCAAAGGCCAGGAATAATCTGATAGCTTCTAATCTTGCTACAGGGGCAAATGTTTCGTCATAGTCAATGCCCTTTTCCTGTCTGAACCCTTGAACCACAAGCCTAGCTTTATTCTTGACAACAATACCCATTTCATCAGTTTTATTTTTGAAGACCCACTTTGTGCCAATAGGACTCACACCCTCTGGCAGTGGTACAAGCTCCCAAACTTGTTGTCTTCTAAACTGTTGGAGTTCCTCTTGCATGGCTTCTACCTGTTGTCTTTTAGTGCCTCTTGGTACTTGACTGGCTAATGGAGAGATAGGAAACCAGCAAAAAGACATATGTTTTGGGATTGGCTTCTTGTTAGTACCCCTTCACTGATGTTGCAAGTGATTTGGTCAGGTGGATGAGACTTCAAGAAGATTAGATCTCCTTTGTATGGAACAATGGCATTTAATGGTGAAGGCTGCAGATGTGAATCATCTGAGCTAACCACTGCTGGTGACTTTGATGATCCAACAGTGGCTTCAAATGGAGGTGGAGGAATAGGAGGAATAGGTGTGAAAACATGTTGACTTTTATCCACTGTTTGATGGCTTTTGTCAACAGTGGTTGATGATGATGGGCTACTTTGGTCAACAACTGTTGAGGTAGTAGTGGTTGAGCTTTGACAGCTGTTTTGAACATCTGCTTCTCTTCCAATTGAAACAGACTTTTGTTGTGAAATGATGACTTCATATCCTTAGTCTGATGGAGTATTTTCTGATGGACCTGCATTGTTAGTCTTGACAGAAACATTTTCAAATGTGAATTTATCAAGATCAAATAATTCTGCAGGATTTGCTGGGATTTTCATTGATGAAAGTTCATTGAACTTCACATTCAAAGTCTCTTCCACTGTTTTGGTCCTTGTGTTAAACACTTTGTAGGCCTTAGCAGTGGTTGAGTATCCCAAATGGTAACCACAATCAATTTTGGCTGCAAACTTTGAGATAGAATCTTTTAGGTTTAAAATGAAACATGGGCAGCCAAAAACTTTGAAATATGAAATCAGTGGTTTTATTTTATACAGCAGTTCATAGGCAGTCTTTTGATGCCTGGGGTTGATTAAAACTCTGTTCTGGACATAGAAAGCAGCGTTTACTGCTTCTTACCAGAAAGTTAATGGCAAACCTGAATCAGCAAGCATGGTTCTAGCAGCCTCAATCAATGTCCTGTTCTTTCTTTCAACAACCCCATTTTGTTCTGGTGTTCTTGGAATGCTGTACTGCCTTACAATTCCTTTTGACACACAGAAATCATCCAACTCCTTATTTCTGAACTCTGTGCCATTGTCACTCCTGAAGATTTTTACTGGCAAGTCAAACTGCTTTTCAACTTGTGTAACAAAGTCTTGCAGAATGCCTGCAGTCTCATCTTTGGAGTGTAAAAAGTAAGTCCATGTAAACCTAGAAAAGTCATCAACAATAACCAAACAATATCTTTTCTTTCTAAGACTCGTGACTTTAACTGGGCCAAACAGATCCATGTGAAGCATTTGCAAGCACTTGGTTGTTTTGGACTCTTCAATGGACTTATATGAGCTTTTATGTTGTTTTCCTTTTAAGAAGGAAACACAATGCTCAGGACAGGTGAACAGTTTTAGAGGTAAACCTCTTACTAACCCCTGTTTTGATAAAGCAGTGATTGTCTTGAGATTTGTGTGCCCTAATCTCCTGTGCCATAGTTCTGTCTCTTTGTTAGAGGCAGCTGAGAACAGACAGGCATCAGTCATGGGGCTCTCTTTTGACATATCAACTACATAAAATAGCCACTCCTTTGAGCAACAAGTTGGGTTTTTCCATTTTTTATTATTTCTTCAATCTTTTCAACCATTTCTGGTCCAACAATCCTACAACACTCCTTTGTAAAGAATGAGCCATAGCCCTTATCACTCATTTGTGAGACACTTAGGAGGTTGAATTTTAGATTGTCTATCAGATTGACATTTTCAAACTTAACATTACCAGAATGAACTGTACCAGACCCCATAACCTTCCCTTTACTATTATTACCAAAGGATATATCACCCCCTCCATGAGTTTTGAAATCTTTGAGTAGGGCTCTACATCCTGTGATGTGCCTGGAGCCTTCACTATCTACATACCAAATACTATCTAAGCATGCATAAGCTCCCTGCACATCAAGTAAAAGGGTAGTTCATTAGGGTCTCCAAAGCCAATAAGGCTTTGGATGGGGTCTCAACAGTTTCTAGGTTAAGTTCCGGTGGATGGACAGTGGTTAGCTCAGGGGTTTGGACAATTTTGGAACTGTTTTTCTCTAACCACTGGTGGGGGTCTTGCCCTATCAGCTGTTGATACCCAAAGGGATGCCTGTTCACTCTTGGTTTAGAAGGCCTTTTGTAGACTTCATAAACATGTGGGACCCTTGGGTATGGTGGTTGACCTTTACCTCTTCGGTATTGGTTAGCAGGGGGTGCATCAGTCACCTGAACATCTCTTTTAACAGAGGTTTGGTTCAGCTGTTTGGTAACAGCTGTTTGAACTGGCACAAATAGTGGTTGATTCTTTTGAAACTTGATTGATGGTGTTGATGAACTCAAGGATGTTTTTGCAGTGTACTCATTCTTTTTTACATCAAAGGATTTGAGATACACACATTCCTGAGTTTTGTGGTTTGATTTACCACAGATGGTGCAGCTCTTAGCAGGTTCAATGACACTTGTTTTGTTGATATCATATGCTTTTAGATGAAAACAGTCTTTTGTTAGATGATTCTTCTTTTCACAGAAATCACAAAATAAGTTTTTAACCTTTTCTTTTCTTTTCTTCTTCTCAGACTCCTTTGCAACGGAGTTTTGAACTACTGTTGGGATGTCTTTAAGAGGAATGACTTTTGCCTTGGGAGCTTTTACACCATCAGTGGTTGTGAAGTCCATGGGCTTGAAGTTTTCAAGAATGTCACACTCATCAGGCCATGTGGGTTTAAATTGGTATTTCTCAATTTCCTCAAAAGTTGAGGACCCCACAGATCTTTCAAAAGTGATTTTGTTACCAAGTTTGTCAGTTATTTTAACTTCTTGTCCATTCTTGTTGGTTGGTATGATTTCAACAGAACCAGCTTGATTTGCAGCATTGTTTTCAACTTGGTCATTTTTTCTAAACCCAATGCCAAATTTTACATTACTTTCAAGCTGTTTTTCAAGCATAATCTCATAACCTTTACAGGATTCCACCCATTTTTCACAAGTGATCTGGGTGGATTCCAACTCCTTTTTGCAGGCATGATATTTTTCTATCATTGTCTGGAGTTGATCCTTGGTTATGCTATGTTCATGTTTAATGCTGCAAATTTCACTTTCTTTTTCACTCAATTTGTTTTTCAGTTCTTTTAATGACTTTTCAAATTGAACTTCAGAAGTTAACACCCTATCCCTAAGTTTTCATTCACCTCTTTAATGTTAGCAAATGCTATGATGCATTTGTCTGAACACAGATTTTGAAGAACCTGAGGTGATACCTTGGATGCAGCCATCATGGCACAATCACATGTATGATCACTTTCCTCTTCAGCTTTCTCTTCTTTTTCACCTTCTTTCTTCTCTTCTTCTTCTTCTTCTTTGGACCAAGGGTCGGACAGTTGTTCCAACAGGGGTTTTGAACTTTCTCCCAACAGTACTTCATTAG
The DNA here is from genome assembly GCA_030545235.1 of Helianthus tuberosus. Taxonomy (NCBI): domain Eukaryota; kingdom Viridiplantae; phylum Streptophyta; class Magnoliopsida; order Asterales; family Asteraceae; genus Helianthus; species Helianthus tuberosus. The sequence goes on along the minus strand of CM060431.1, from coordinate 103,299,372 downwards.
CAACAGCCGTAACCACTGCTTCAGCCATTTTGTCCACTATTTCATCATTTGACTGCTCTTCTTCAGCTTCCAGCCCCTCCTGTATGGTCTCCAAAGCTACAAAAAAAATATCATTACCAGAAGCAGTGCTTTGAGCATACAGTGCAAAATTTTCATCTCCTAACTCCTCAGGTAAACTGCTCCAGTCAACCAGCCCTTGTATGAAAAAGCTTTGTTGGTCTGGTTGAACCACTGTTGGTGCAGTTTGTTGAGGTGCAACTTGTTGCACCTGAACCTGGGGAGCAGGGGCTTGGACATACTGAATTTGGGGAACAGTGGTTTGAACATAATGCACATGAACAGGGGTTGCAGCATGTGCATAGTGATCAGTGTTAACATGGGCTGCAGGAGTATATTGGGCATAGTGCACAGTGCTTTGGTTGTTTTGTGGTCTAGGGTTTGAGCTGGGATGAGTAATAATTGAACCAGTGGTTTGACTCCTGCATTCCCTAGCAAAATGACCTAGCCTATTGCACTTATAGCACTTGATCTTGGACTTATCCAACCCCACTTTTAGATTCCCATGTAACCCTGGGAATTTTCTCCCTGTCCTTTTGTAAAACTTGCTAGTTCTTACACTTAGCAATGCCAATTGATGCAAGATGTCCATTTCTTCAAGGTCAGTTGGATCAAAATACTGTAAGTCATTGAGTTCAAAGCACAGATTATCAGAGTTCTGGCTTTCTCCATTTGATGTGAAAGCAAAATTGGATGAGTGAGGATCAGAGTTGAAGTTTGCACCAGCAGTTATGTCAATAAAATGATCATAACTCTGATCCTTACTGCTGCCAGACTCTTCCTGACCCAGAAGAGCTGTGTTGCCAAATGAGTAGTCATCTGCAACTTTTCCAGACTCTTGCAACTTCTTTTTCTGGTTTAACTCCCTTTCATAGGTCAGCAGTCTACCATGAAGTTGGGTCAGGGTCAGATCTTTGAACTCAACAGAGTTTCTGGTCACAAAAGCTATAGTATCCCATTTTTCTGGTAGTGATCTTAAAAACCTGCTGTTAACAGTTGATTTTGGAAATTCAGTATTAACAAGTTTAAGTTCACTTATGAGACAGCTAAATCGCTCAAACTGCTGTGTTAATGTTTCACCCTTCATGTGACAAAAGGTTTCATACTGTTGGTTCAAAATTTCCCTGTTGTTTTCAATTACTTCTTCAGTTCCCCCAAATTGTTCCTTAAGTGCATCCCAGAATTCCTTGGCACTGTTACAATGTAACAGCCCAGCATAGATCTCATTTGGGAGTGCAGATGTAACTATGCTAAATGCCTTGGCATCCAGTTCAAATTTTTGATAATCTACTTCAGCATAGTTCTCAACTTTCTTAGGGTCATACTTCTTTGGATCCTCAGCACTCGACACTATTGGAACATGTGGTCCAAAGATAACCGACTTCCAACATCCGGTATTCTGTTGAGCAAGGATGTGACCCATCCTTCTCTGCCAGATGTTGTGCTCATTTCGCTTCAACATGGGTGGTTTGAAGAGAGAACCGATGTTATTGTTCATATCTTGTGATTGTGACGTCATCCTGGTTGTTTTACAGGCACTGGTTAATCAACTTTGATCGTAATTAACCCTTACTCTGTTTTTCAACGAAACGAACAATTTAACAGTATCAACAATTATGAGCTGAACTATTTATGTCAAAATGACTGTTAGATCAAATTTAACTGTCCAAGCTCTGATACCAATTGGTAGGATCTGAGTTTCTAATGATTGTGTTTTTGTTTGAGAATTAAGAAGATGAATAAGTAATTGCAGTGGAATTGAAATGAAAACAAACTTTCACACACAATCAAACAAGAGAATTGCTTTCAACACACATGTTTAACTTTGAACCGAATGATTAAATTTATTTCAATCTTCAATACAAATGCATGCATGTATTACAAACTCCCCCTCAGCCTGAGCTCACAATGATTTGTTCGTAAAGGAAGACAAGTGATGAAAGAGCTAATAGAAAAGTACAGGGTACTGTTCTATTTATAGGCACAAGCAAACCACTGAAGCATCTTGGCTGACGTCACCATGAAAGTGACATCTAACTTCCTAACAACCTGTAACTACTGATCTAATACAAACACTGTTTGCTAACTACTGATTACATTACAATATAATGAATAAACAAAGTACTGCTTCCCGTTCCACTGTTGTGACTCCAGCAGTACTTTATGTCTTCAGCAGTGCTTGACCCATATTAGTAGATTGAGCATCAGTGTTAGTCTTCAACAGTTCTTTAATCATCAGCAGTTGTTGAAGGACAGTTGTTGTAGACGAGCAGTAGATAGAGGTCATCAGTTGTTTAGCCACTTTCAAGGGGAGAGAATTGAATACAAACATCTGCTTATTCTGGATCCACTGCTCTGATCCATTTTTGGCTTTAATCAACTGTTCCTTTGGTAGGGTTCAATCCCAACACACAGATCTCAATAAGGCATGTCCCAAAGATTGTTATTCGTTGCCTAAGATTGACAAAAAGATAGACTCTCTCGCGCCATACAGGTGGAAATGTTTTTTAGATTGCTACAAGGGGTATCATCAAGTCCAGATGGCGCTGGAAGATGAAGATAAGACAGCTTTCCGCACTGACATCGGAATATTCTGTTACACGAAGATGCCCTTCGGGCTCAAGAATGCTGGCGCAACCTACCAGCGACTGATGGACACGATATTTGCTAATGATATCAGAAAGCATATCGAAGTATACATTGACGATCTCGTAATCAAAAGTCCTGAGGAGGACCAAATGCTAAAAGACATTGAGAAGACGTTTAATTCACTAAGGAACGTGAACATGAAGCTGAACTCAGTGAAATGTTCTTTTGGTATGGAGGAAGGCAAATTTTTAGGCTTCGTGGTTACAAACGGTGGTTTCAAAGTTAACCCCGAAAAAGTTTAAGCCATTGAACGGATGCCGTCACCGCGCACGATCAAGGAAATGCAAAGATTGGCCGGCCGCCTAGCCGCGCTTAATCGATTTTTGTGAAACCACGCTGCAAAATCTTACCCTTTTATCAGCACCTTGCGCAACTGCGTGAAAAAGCAAGAGTTCAAATGGACGCCAGAAGCAGAAGCAGCCTTCCAACAAATGAAGGAGTGTTTGATCAAACTCCCTACCCTAACCGCGCCATTCGAGAAAGAGTACTCACGGATATGGAGTTCAGACTCCAATCTACTATGTTAGTAGGGTACTCACGGATCCAGAAACACGATACTCAACCATGGAAAAGTTAGTGCTCGCGCTGCTACACGCCTCTAGGAGGCTGCGCAGGTATTTCACTGGGCATGTAATCACTGTACTCACTAACTTCCATATTGGCACAATCTTGCAAAAACCAGAGACGTCAGGTCGGTTGGCAAAATGGGCAATTGAACTGGGGGGCCACGACATCCTGTACAGGCCGCGCCCAGCTATCAAAGGCCAAGTGTTAGCGGACTTCATCACTGAAGTCCCAGAAGGCAAGATCAAAGATTGTGAAGTTGTTGATATTCCCATCAAAGACACGTCAGATGAGTTATGGTTGCTGTATACTGATGGAGCCTCAAATGAAGACGACGCAGGAGCCGGATTGCGCCTTGTTAGCCCAGAAAAGCATGAGTTCACCTATGCCATCAAGTTGGATTTCAAAAATACCAACAATGAGGCAGAGTATGAAGCATTTCTGGCAGGCTTACGCCTGGCCATCAAGATGAGAGCACAAACTTACAAGCGCATGTTGACTCTCTCCTGATCGCGAGTCAAATTAACGGTTTGTATGATGCAAAGGGTGAAGTTATGGCCTTGTATTTAGAGCAAGCGAAAGAGTTGCTTCAACAGTTCAAATCATACAAGGGCGTTCATATCAATCTATCAGAGAACAAACCAGCAGACGCACTAAGCAAGCTTGCTTCAACAGCTTTCCAACATCTCGCCAAAGATGTAAGAATCGAGGTCTTAAAAACCCCATCTGTTTTGTTGCGCCAGGTTAATGTAATTGAGATAGGGCCACCATCGTGGATGACCCCTATCATTCAATATCTTCAAGAAGGAATTATCCCTGAAAACAAGGCAGAGGCTAGGAAGATACATAACAAAGCATTGTTCTATGAGATGAATGGAGAAATTTTATACAGACGATCCTTCTTAGGGCCACTAATGCGTTGTGTGGACCCTCAAGATGCAAGTTACCTGATCAGGGAGATTCATGAAGGCATCTGCGGCATTCATGCGGGCCCGCGCATGGTCGTCGCAAAGATAATGAACGCTGGTTACGATTGGCCAGGGATGCACGTTGACGCTCTGAAGGAGTTGCGCAAATGCGACTCCTGTCAGAGGCACGCTCCAAAAACCTTGCGCCCGAAGAATGATCTCATCCCTGTGTCCACTGCCTGGCCTTTCCAGCAGTGGGGGATTGATATGGTGGGACCTTTCCCTGAAGCTCCTGGAGCAGTGAAGTTCATAATTGTTGCCGTTGATTATTTCACTAAATGGGTGGAGGCCAAAGCCCTTGCTTCAACTTCCGCAATGATGATGCGCAAATTCATATGGGAACACATCATTTGTAGGTTTGGTCTCCCGCTCAAGATCGTAACCGATAATGGCACCAATTTTGCTTCTGAAGACCTTCAAGAATGGATGAAAGAGCTGTATATCGAGCACACTTTCTCTTCCGTTGCGCACCCTCAGGGTAACGGCCAAGTAGAAAGTGTCAACAAGAGTATTGTTGAAGGGATAAAGGCCCGATTGGGCACCAAGAGAAGAAGCTGGGTAGATGAGCTCCCTAGCATTTTGTGGGCTCATCGAACCATGCCAAAAACAAGCACTGGCGAAACCCCTTTCAGCCTGGTCTACGGCTCTGAGGCAGTTATCCCAGCAGAGATAGGCCTCCCCTCGCCGCGCTTGTCAGCAGTCAACAAGATTGATAACGAGGCGAAGCGCCGTCTAGACTTGGACCTGCTCGAAGAGAGGCGTGAAATAGCGCGAATCTAAGAGGCCAAGTATAAGACACAGTTGGAGAGGTACTACAATGCAAGAGTGCGCATTTGTACCTACAATCCAGGTGAATACGTCTTCAGGGACAATGAAGCCTCAAATGCTGAACGCCCCGCGAAACTAGCACCTAAGTGGGAAGGCCCATACTTAATACATGAGGTGCTAGGTAAAGGGGCATACAAACTGCGTACCCTGGAAGGACACATCATCCCGCGCACATGGAATGCGCAGCAGTTAAGCAAGTGTTACATGTGATTACTCTTGACCATGCGCCTTTTGTCTACTTATGTTGGCCACGCGCCTTTTGAACTACCTATGTTGGCTATACGCCCTTCTATTTCAATTATGTATGTTGGCCTAGCGCCTGTTTTCAAGTTACCTAATGCAAGCATCGATTATGCCCTATGTTTTAACTTCTACATTACAAATGCATGTTAAAACTTTTGATTAGCACGAAAACACTTCAGTAAATTACGAGCTCTTGAGTTAGGCCTCCAAGGTCCTCCGCGATCATAGAGCGAGACCGGACAATCACACTCATACACGAGCCACACTTACATTTATTCGCGCTAACTTAAACAAAGTTTCAAACAACATGGCAATAATTATAACTTGACAAGATTAAGTAGCAAACATCATAAGTACGATTCAAAAAGCGCGACCGCGCAAAGAGTTACATTAAAATCTAAAATGGAAATTACAAGGCACCAGCCTATGAATACTATCATCTACTCATAACCATCACCATCATCCCCATGATCATCTCCATCGCCATCGCCATCTCCGCCGGCTACCTCTTCCTCATCCGTCAACTCCACAGTTTCTTGAGGGTCGAGGATAGTCTTTAGCGGCGCGCACCGGTCATCATGCTTTAACGCTTCGGTGACCAAATCCATAACAGGCAGCGAAAGATGGTCATAGACTTCTTCAGCGTGGGCTAGCACAACATCATCCTGATCTGTCACCGAGCAATGACTGGTATCAAACTCCTGACCAAAGGCCTCTTCCACATGATGAGCGCATTCTAGATCACCCCCGCGATGCCCAACAGCACGCGAAGCATCTTTGAGCGCGGCAACAGCCGTATCCATCTCAGAAGCATTCAGAATATAGTTAGCAATCTACAAAAAAAGACAACGGATAAGAACAAAGCAACAAAAAATAAAACCTAAGGTAAAAGAGGAGAAACTCACCGCAGCCACTCCCCTAGTGCGCATCCATTCGGAGTCGGAAACTAGCGTATCCACGATTGCTTGAGCTTCGGCATAATTGTTCTGAGCTACGTTAAGGGCGGAAGTGCTAATATCTCACGCCACTTCGGCCCTCTGTTTGGCCTCCTCGGCGGTAGCAGCCTTCACCCTCTCAGCCTCAAGATCAAACTCCAATGATTCATTCTTGTTAATAGCCTCATGCAATCGACGCTTCAGCTCCGCAATCTCCACATCTTTGGCAGTTAAGTCTTTATCTTTGCTGGTAACCCGCGCCTTCAACTCAGCCTATGAAGAATGAAAACAAAGACTTAAAACAATATTTTTATAAGTACAAAACAACATAAAGAATGAAATTTGTTGAACCTCAACGCGCCCTTTTTCCGCTTCGGCGTCCTCAACCTTTCCTTTTAATGTGAGAATCTGAGCCTCAAGGTCGGTAATCTTGGAGCGAGCAGCATACATGCGCTGGTTATCTTTTTTGCATACCTCTTTCCATTCAGCCCGCTCCTTCGACAAGAGCTCCTCAGCGGCACGCAGCTTGCTCTGTAAGCCCTCACGGCCCCATTCTTCTGATTTTTTCTCCGCTTTGAAGGCGACCTTCTCCTCAGCAAACGCACTTTCATCTTCTCAAAATCTTTAACCTGCCTTAGGAAACGCTCACGGTACTTCTCCCAATCCCCCCCCCCCGCTCTCTAACCATTGTGCGCCATTCGCGCACATTCTGGGGGTTAGCAGCGCGGGTGTTGGCCTCCCCAACAACGTAGGCATGATACAACCCATCATGGATTCGCGCCCTCTGCCTATTAACTTCACCGGGAGGGAAAGAGTTCAAGTACCAGTCACGACAAGGAGCAAACTCCATGAACGTGTCCTTCTGCTTTAAGCCCCATGGAGGTTGGTGGGGAGCATCACCGCGAGCCTACTCAGTGTAAGTCTTGTAATAAATATCTCCTAAGGTATCCTTAGGACCTATTGGAGCTTTTGGCATCGAGCTTTGACCCCCCGTACCAGCCTGTCCAGCAGCGAAAGCACCTGCGGCGCTACCGGAACCTCCAGCACCTGCTCCACCCACGGCAGTAGTAGCGTCCTTAGGCGCCGTCCGTTCGGGCACAGTAGCAGCTGACCCCCCAGCAGTAGTTATAACTTGTTTAGTTTGGAGGGGGACATCAGGCTGCACAGGTTTCGCCGACTTAACAACCTCGGGCCCCTTTCCACGAGTAGCTTACTTCTCTTTTTCATGAAAGGGCTGATCATGCCCTGTGATATGTATAACCTCCGGACCCTGCGCTTTATCTTGTCTAGCAGTAGCAATGGTCTTGGTCTCCTTCGATTTGTCACCCGAAGGCTTCTCAACAACCTTCTCTCTCTCCTTCTCCTTTTCTTTCTCTTTCTCTTTCTCCTTCTCCTTTTCTCTTTCTTTCTCCTTCTCAGCCTCCAGCTCAGCAGATCTAAGTGGCTTGATTACAAACTTGGTTTTCTTAGGCGCCGGCTCTTTCGGATCCTTCAACTCGACACCCTTAGTTTTTCCAGGGGTCTTCTTTAAAGCCTCTGCAGAAATCAAAGGTTAAGAAATTGTACTAAGGAAAATAAGGAAGTCATCTTAAGACTAACCTGGAAAGAACTTATAAAGGGAGCGCAACTTGCTCTGTTTTCCTATTACTGGGACTCCCCCAGCCTTCTGCGCTGCTTTAACTCCAGCAGCAGGCTCCTCTCTACTTATATTCCTGCTCACCAACTGAGTAGCATGTTCTTCGTGTTCTTCTTCTTCTTCCTCCTCTTCATCAAGAGCGATCGAAGAGGGAGTAGCGCCAACCTCAGGGATCCTCGACCCCGCGCTTCCAGAACTTTTTGAGCCAGCAGCGCTGGCCTTCTTCTCACCTATACAGGACAAACCCTCAAGTGAGTCACTCGCAATAACGTTATCTTCCAGGTTACTCTGCCGAAATCAAAGAGTACCTTTATCAGAAGCTCCAGCTGTCGCGCGGCTACTCCCTCCCTTCTTGCTGGTTGCTCCAGCATCAATGGTTATCACCTTCTTCTTCTTCTTGTTCGGTTTCTTCTTCTTCTCCTCCGGATCTATGCCAAGGTCGCGCAACACACCTGCAAAGATGTTAGAACAGGAACTTAGCTACCCATTTGATGACCCTACAGACTCCTCGCTGGAGAGATAAAGAATCTCTTTCCCAGCGGAAGTCACAGTACTCAAGGGCCTGGGGTTGGGTAGATGCGCACCTTCGGTTGCAGTAGGAGGATTGGCAAAGGCTCCAGCAGGGGGATAAAGAAAAAGGCCTTTGATCTGCTCGTACCAATAAGTCTCCCCTGGTTGTAGCGGGCGCACACCATAGACCCACCAAATATGGGGAAATACTTTTAACTTATTTTTCCCTTATACGGGCTTGGGGTACGGTATATAAAATACCGCTTGGTCGGGTATTGAATTTTTAATCATATGAAGGTTAAATCATTGAGATAACCCGTTTAAACTGTTTTGTTTGTTTTAAGCCTTTGGGGGGTTAATGACCATGTCCTGGATATCCTCGGCTCATTCATTGAAATGGCTACGACTTAAGCACGGGGTGTAGGCATACACCTGCCGGTGCGTATGTAAAATGATATACCTGCTTGTTCGAGAATAACTCGACGTAGGTTATGTTATGTGGTGTGTCTATTAATCTTTAACCCGGTATTCAACCCGGCCTACTGAACGTATAACAAACATATAATTCTTTTACAAAATTATTTTTAAATAATTATCCCAAGTTATAAAAGAATATTTGTGCCTTGTGCATTTAAATCAATTTTGTAAACACTTTTCCAAAAAGAGTCGGTTAATTGTATTTACCAGTGTAAACTGACGTATTTTTAAAAAAGGCTAAGTGCAGGTACTAAGCGAAATGGGCTGGCTACTCCTAGCATCGAATAAAGAGTCTTGCAAGCTTTAGATGTTTAAAAATCTGTTGAACAATAATTCTGTTTATCTTTTGGTCCGCCTGTGGATCTCTTTACATTCCGTTTTAATACTTTATGTTACTTTTATTCGGTTTGTAATATTTTTACTTTAGACTTCCGCTGTGCATTGAACTGTGATTATTTGTCTATGATGATATCAAGTACGTCACGATACTCCCCATCGGGCCCACCGGTAATACGTGGAAATATCGGGGTGTGACAGGTTGGTATCAGAGCCAACATTGAGTGAATTAAACACTATTCTTTTGTGTTTAATCTCAATGACACAGTTGCACATTCCTCGACTTCCGAGTCTAGGCAAAGGACTTAGGACTAATCCTAATCTTTTATTTTTGTTCTTTATTGTTTTCCTTGTTGTTTCTTTTATTTGTTTTGACATGGACGAAAAGATGCCGCCACGATTCAGACGGGGAGGACGAGGTAAAGCACCATTCACTGTTCCTAACGATCATGAGGCCGGGCCTTCCCACTGGCGAAATCTGTCAGCTACTATGAGCATAAGTCCTCAAGAAGACTGGAGGACCTACTTAGAGCCTACGAGGCGTTCTGTCTCGCTTAGCTCCTCACCTTCCTACCATTATTCTTTCGGGCTCCATCAAGGCAACGAGTCCGACCATTCACGCCATTCCTACTTACCCTTGCAGCGGTCGGGTTCTCACCGCGCCTTTCAGGACCCGACCCCGTATTTCCAGAGCCGGTTCAACCCGGCAAATCAGATTGAAGAACCAATGGGTCATAACCCATTGGGCCCTAAAGACCATTTCCCTGAAGCTCAGGGTATGGATTTGGATGATGATCCCGATCCTGCCGAGCCACCATCTGGGACGCCTACGCATCCCATAGAGATTTCAAATGGGTCGTCTTTTCATGGATCACCATATTGGGGTCCAGACAACTATGAAGCAAGGTTTGCTTCATACCCTTGGGAGTTTACTCCCTCTTTCAACCCGTCTCAGCAGCAACAGCAGCAGGATCCCTCTGAGGATTCATGTTTTGTAGCGGTCACGCCACCGTCACCACCACCGCTTGAGCAGCAACTGCCTCCGGAGCCACCGAGTCGAAGAAGAACATGTGCACGGATGTCTGTGCGAGGAGGGGATTTCCATTTCAGCACCCCTCAACACTCCAGTGGCAGTCACTACCCGCCACTATATGAAGACCAGCAGATGGGTGGGCCTTCAAACCCTGTTTCTGAGGTGGACTCTGCGCCAGTCGCACCACCACCACCACATGTGGGTTTTGATAACCCAATTCCTTCATACGCCGGTACAGCGGCGTATAACCCATTTGAGCAGCCAGCATACCCGGGGTACAACTACTACAATGCCCCCGATGTTGACCCGTATCTCGTAGCGGCAAACTACAATGCTCTTCACCCTGAAGGGCCCTATGCAGCTTCGTACCAATCTGGGTACCAAGCATATGGGTACCAATACCCTCCACCAGCTCAACCTCCGCAGCAACAGCCGCCGCTGATCCCGCCACCGCAACAACAGGAGATTTTACAGAGGTTGAACCAGGTGGAACGGGAGGTTCAAGAGGAGCGTAGAAGCCGCCAAGGTCTGCTTAAGGGTTTGGCAAATCTGATCAAGGGGAAGAAGAAGAGGGATTTTTAAAGATTCCTTATTTATTTGTATTGTAATTTCTTTATTTCAATCAAGTCCCTGCGTGGACATTTTTATTTATGTACTTAGTCCCTGCGTGGACTTGTCTTTCTATCATTGGTCCCTGCGTGGGCCTGTCTTTCTTGTTTAGCCCTTGCATGGGCAAATTATTTATGTAAAAGTCCCGTTTAGGGCAACCTATGTACTTCTTTTAAAATTAGTGGAATGTTTTATTTAAATTTCATTGTCACCTTATGTATGAATATAATATATGAAATAAACCAAAAAAAATCATTCCTTTTAAATGATCTGCCTTTAAATATTGAATAAGAATCTTAAAAGGTATAACCTAGCCTATATGTCATTATAGACATGGCCATGATGGTAAAACCTATTTAAAAAGAGATTCAAATCCTTGTAACATATGAAAACATGTTAGCACTCCAGGCAGATGTGATTTGGTAAGATCACACACGTCATCCTTATATTGGATTCTTCCAGATTCCTTATTTAAACTAATGATATGTAAGTCATGGGTTCAAATTATCAATTAAGATGATTATATATGAGACATCCGTTAGTGATGCAGTGCCTACGGGCTATAATAATTATCAAATAAGACAAAAGACAGTTGTAGTCTACGACTCCCTGTCGATAAAAGGTAATGAACTACGTTCAAACCTTAACGTCTCGATTCTCTGAAATCATGGCTTAAAATTGTCCTTGTGACTAGGCCTTATGTGCCATTAATAATACCCTTAATACTTTATAATTAGGATATATTATAATGAAAATCCTAAACAAATATGATTAACAAATTAACCAAATATGGTTTATGTTTACCATGGTAAATGAATCATCAGAAATAATGATTCCATAATAACCTGTGAATAAAATATTGTCAACTATTTTGTAGCAAACAAGCTACATGGCTGAATAAAATATTGTCAACTATTTTGTAGCAAATAATCCGTTCTTCGTTCCTGTTCATTGTTTTGCTTTTCCATGGCAAGCATGCGCGGTGATGGAAGGCCAATTTCGGCTGGGATTACCGCCTCCGATCCGTATACAAGACTGAACAGGGTCTCTCCCATACTGGTCTTTGGCATGGTACGATGGGCCCATAAAATGTTGGGGAGCTCATCGACCCATCCTCTGCGCGCTGTCCCAAGTCTCGCTTTTATGCCATCAACTATTTGTTTGTTGACACTCTCGACTTGGCCGTTTGCTTGTGGGTGCGCCACAGAGGCAAAGTTGTGTTCAATCTTCATTTCCTTGAACCACTTCTGAAGATCTTCAGAGGCGAAATTGGTGCCGTTGTCGGAGATGATGCGTAATGATAATCCGAATCTGCAAATAATATGCTCCCATATGAATTTACGGATTACCATTGCTGTGGTTGAAGCTAATGCCTTGGCCTCGACCCACTTTGTGAAATAGTCTACTGCTACGATAATGAACTTTACTGTGCCAGGCGTGTCAGGAAATGGGCCAACAAGATCAATGCCCCATTGTTGGAAGGGCCAGGCGGACGTGACCGGTATGAGTGGATTCTTTGGTCGGAGGGTTTTTGGCGTGTGACGCTGACAAGCTGCGCATTTTCGTAGCAATTCTACCGCGTCCACGTGCATCCCCGGCCAATAGTAGCCTGCTCTCATGATCTTTGCTAGTACCATGAGCGGACCGGCGTGTATCCCACATAAGCCTTCATGTATTTCCCTAACTAAGTATTGCGCATCTGTTTTGTCAACACGGCGTAGGAGTGGTCCCATGAATGACTTTCGGTATAAAATTCCGTCAGCCATCTCGTAGTTTATTGCCTTGTTCTGGATTTTCCTAGCTTCTGCCTTTCCTTCCGGAAGTTTGCCATGTTGCAGGTACATTATGATCGGGGACATCCAGGATGGGTTGCCGACCTCTATGATATTTACTTGTTTGAGGGGGACGGAAGGATTGGACAATACCTCGATGCGCACCTCTTTTGCTAGATGTCTGAAGCTGGTGGCATCCAATTTGCTTAGTGCATCCGCATGCTTGTTTTCGCTTCTGTTTATGTGATTTACTTTGAACGTTTGGAATTGGCTGATTAGCATCCGCGCTTGTTCCAGATATAACGCCATAGCTTCACCTTTCGCATCATAGTGCCCATTAACTTGCTCGGCCACCAGTTTTGAATCAACATTAGCTTCAAGATTTTTTGCTCCCATTTTAAGCGCTAAACGGAGTCTTGCTAGAAACGCTTCGTATTCTGCTTCGTTGTTTGTGCTCCGGAAATCCAAGCGTATCGCATATGTAAGTTCGTGACCGTCTGGGCTGACCAATAGAAGGCCTGCGCCTGCTCCATCATCATTAGAAGCCCCGTCTGTGTGCAGAGTCCATACCCTGTCGTCGAAAACAGGCACAGGGTTTTGGATTGCTTCACATTCCTGCACTTTGTCTATGGGAACTTCAGTGGCGAAGTCTGCTAAAACTTGCCCTTTGATTCCTGGTCACGGTCTATATAGGATATTGTATCCTCCCAGCTCAATAGCCCACTTAGCTAATCTCCCCGCGACATCGGGTTTGGATAGAATTTGCCCTAAGTGGTAATTGGTGAGAACTGTGATAACATGACCAGAGAAATACCGGCGTAGGCGTCTCGATGCATGTACTAGAGCGAGGACCAGTTTTTCTATCATCGAGTAGCGCGTCTCTGGGCCAGTGAGCATCTTGCTGATATAATATATCGGGGTCTGAATGTTCTCTCGTTCTACCATTAATACTGCACCAACCGCGACTTCTGCAGCGGATAAATACAAGATCAGCGGTTCTTTTTCACGTGGTGCAGTCAGCGTTGGCAGCTGAATTAAACATTCCTTCATTTGCTTGAAGGCTGTTTCCGCTTCTGGTGTCCACTGGAAGTTACTTTTCTTGGCACAATTGCGCAGTGTGCTAATGAACGGATAAGACTTTGCAGCATGATTTGCCAAGAATCTGTTCAAGGCTGCTATTCGTCCTGCGAGCCTCTGCATTTCTTTTACTGTTGCAGGTGACGGCATCAGCTGGATGGCTTGCACTTTCTCCGGGTTTACTTTAAAACCGTCTCTTGTTACTATAAAACCCAAAAATTTTCCTTCCTCCATTCCGAAGGAACACTTCGTTGGGTTAAGTTTTAAGTTCACGCTGCGCAAAGAATCGAACGTGCGCTGAATATTTGCGAGCATTGTTTCCTCTTCATGGCTCATGATGACGAGGTCGTCCATATATACCTAGACTGTTTTACCAATGTCTTCCCCGAAGACTGCATCCATTAAGCGCTGGTAAGTAGCTCCTGCGTTACGGAGACCAAAGTGCATTTTTGTGTAGCAGAAGATGCCCTTGTCTGTGCGGAAAGCAGTCTTGTCCTCGTCCTCTTCTTTCATTTGGACCTGGTGGTATCCCTTATAACAGTCAAGAAAGCATTTCCAGCGAAAAGATGCTAGAGAGTGAACTTTTTTGTCTATCTTAGGAAGCGCATAGCAATCTTTCGGGCATGCTTTATTTAGGTCTTTGAAGTTGACGCACATTCGCCATCCGCCATTGTGTTTTTGAACCATTACTGGGTTGGCGACCCAGATATGGTACTGAAATTCGTGCAAGATTCCGGCATTAAGTAACTCTGTTACTTGTTCGTTCATGGCTTCCGCCTTCTCTGCGCTGAGGCTGCGTCTTCCTTGCGCGACAGGTTCCGCCGAGGGTCAGATGTTCAAGCAATGTTGCGCTATATCCCGTGGAACTCCAGTCATGTCTGCTGGGCACCAAGCAAATATATCCTTGTTGTTCGAAAGTAATTCCTTTAATTGTACTCGTATTGCCGGTGAAATGGCGTGCCCTAGTAAGATGGTATGCTCCGGATGTTCTTCATTGAGGACCCATTTTTCCGGCTCATTTGGTGCTGAGGGCTTCGCCACTTTTGCTGGTGGCTCATCGTCGACGTACATGACCTCCTTGCTTGAGTACAGAATTGCGACTCCAGTTTCTGTTGGAAACCCACACGCAGCATGTGGAATAGAAATGATCATGCTGAATTCTCTTTGTGACCTTTTTCCTAGCAAGACATCATGGCGCGATGTTGCTGGCATGACCATGAAATTCACTGTGACTGTGCGCGAATGCTCGCCATCTGATAGAGTCACAGGAAATGCAATTTGTCCTAATGGAAACACAGCTTCGTTGCAAAAACCGGTGAGAGGAAAATCGACCGGCTCTAGACGTGCTTTGTCTTCTGGATCAAGTTGTTTGAAACACTGTTCATATATGATATCCATCGAGCTTCCCGGATCTATGAACATATAATCCGTTCTGTAATGGCCGAAGATGCCAGTAATAATTACTGGTCACTCTTCCTGAGGACCTCCGGGGACTATAGGAAACACAACTTGTTGTTCCCTCCAATGCTGATTATGGTTTCGTTTATTTGGCCTTCTCGAAGGACCTCCCTGTACCATGTGTATCTGCTTTGGTTCGGTTATTGGATGGTTGTTATCCTCTGATTTTTTGATCATCTCAGCATGACTGCTAGATTGGATGTCCTACTGATCAGGTATCTGTGGGTCCAATACTACAGTGTCACTTTTACTTTTGCTTTCTTTCAGAACATCAGATCTGATATTTAACGCCTCAGATCTGTTTATTTGTGTGAAGATTTGGTTTATAGCGATCTGGAATCTGCCGAACCAGTATTCCGGAGTTCTTTCTAAGAGTTCATCTGAACGGTTATGAACTTCTATGGAGTCATTTCCTTCTGAATGACTGTTGTTGCTTCCTTTAATTCCCATGGTTCTGTCAATCTGGTTATCTCGGGTTTCAAAACCCTTGAATTCGAATCGAGGACTTGATGGGTGAAGTGGTGAATTCTCTGCCATATGAAACAGAGAGTGGAGAAATGTGAATCGAAACGAGAAAAAACAGATGAAACAGAGAAATCAGTGGGCGCCAATGAAGAAACACTGGTGAAATGACCAGGAATCAAATCATCCAGGGGTTAAGTTCTGCATAAAAAGGGGTTGTTCTCTCTCGTTTGGTTCAAAGGGTTGGATCTTCTTCTCCGATGAATACTGCAAAACAGAACACCGTTAGTCTCGCCACGGGGAGAAGGGAGGTTCTCTCCGTGACCACACTCCTGCGTGAGAATAAGTATATGTTTATGAAGAAGAAGAAGTATTAGTGAAGTGAATGTAACTTGAAGTTTATACCTGAATTACTCTCATATTTATAGCCGGGAGTTTGGGTGGGAAAACCTGTTATTGAAATGTTGACGGAAGATGCTAACTCCGTAAGCGGTTATTTTTCCTTCCGTTAATCTTCCTGATCTGATGTGGGAGCACACGGATTACTGTTTAGATCAACGGCTGGGGAATTGTCACGTGGAAAGTGGGCAAGTGGAGGTTTCTCCCCAATTCCATGCCATCATCGTGATTTCAGGGTGGCCTGGGATGATGACACGTATCCCAGACGGTTATAACCGTCTGGTGGTGCACGATTGAGCCTTCTAGAAGGTTATTGCCATAATCCGGTGTGACTCCTTATCGTGTGGTATCAGTTTAGTAAATAATATCCAAGTCTGGGTATTATTAAGCGGGTGTGTTTGTTGGGATTTTTATCCCTTTGTTATGGAGAATCGGCGCAAGGATTTATAATTTTCCTTTTAGCGTGCAGGTGTTGTCTGCTTGTACTTCTTCTAAACTCTTTGTAGGACCAGTGCACGGCCGCGCAAGGTCTAAAGAGGGTTAAAAGACGAGGTTGCGGTATGGTCCCAAGTACTTGATATGAGGTTTTTGGGACCTTACCCCTTCAGAACCTGTTTATGACTCTTTCGGTTACCCGTTATGCATTTTACACGTTCGTTGCGGTTTATGTGACTAGTTTGCATAAATTGACCGAAACGGGTCAAACCTTATCATTTTTACCTCAAAATCCAGAATGTGTTTAGTTTACCCATATTATACAAGTCTTCATACTTGTCTTAAATCACATTCTAATCTGGTCTTCGCTTAATCTTGCGTTTTGAACCGTATATCTTTCCTTAAAACTAACCGGTCTAAGTTAAGACTTAAATAAGACCCGTTAGGATTCTAATAGGTTATTAAAAACCTTCGTTCCAGATTAGGAGCCCGGTAAAAGCTATCTGTACTTGCTTGATTGATTTACGGCTGGGAATAAATTTATATTTTTGCTCAGGTAAATACTTTTAACTTATTTTTCCCTTATACGGGCTTGGGGTACGGTATATAAAATACCGCTTGGTCGGGTATTGAATTTTTAATCATATGAAGGTTGAATCATTGAGATAACCCGTTTAAACTGTTTTGTTTGTTTTAAGCCTTTGGGGGGTTATTGACTGTAACACCCCGTGTTTTCACGAGTGAAAGTCAAAGTCAAGGTCAAGGTCAAAGTCAACGACCGATTTCGCGCGACTCGACTCGTAGAAATGTTTTATTTTAATTATATTATGTGGAGTAAGTGTCGTTCATTACAATAATCGCATCATATAAATCGTATTTCAATCGACCTACGACTGTGAATGATAGGAAGTAACAATGCGATAAAATTAAACAACTAATGATCAAGCAATGCTAACCGAATCGACATCGAATCGTAACTCGAGCTGTGTATTTTACTTGTTGTTTATACATGTGTGTGTGCCTTACGTGTTACCTGTGCATGTTTATTTTATGTTATGTTGTGATAATCAAGCGAACTCAATCGGACTCGAAGTCTAACTCGAATATAAACGAACCCGGACCCGAATTCCGAGTCGAACCATATAAGAAGTAGTTGGGACTGAAAGTAATTTGACTAGGAAACCCTATCGAATCGCTCGCAATCGAGACCGAAGCGTCGTCGCACTGAACGCACCAAGACAGGCGACATCCGAATGGATGGTCAATCCGCACGGATTGCCAATCCGCACGGATTGCCAATCCGGACGGATGACCAATCCGCACGGATATCCTATCCGGGTACGTGCCATCCGCACGGCTCACCCTTTCCCCTTTTAGCATCCTATAAATACACGGGTCACTCTCCAACTTTTCCACTTTTGGCAAGTGACGTCCGAACCGCACGCATTCTTCACTTTTTCTCAGATTTCTCTCAATCCAGGTAAGATCTTGCACTAATCCTTGTACATTCGTGATCACTACACAATTCTACACCTTTTCATCTTTCAAATCTCAACTTTTAACCATGAAATCATCAAGATTTGAGTTATTCACGGGTGACGTCATCATGAAGCTCTTATGAACTTCAAGCTTGACTTCATTCCACCAAGAATAACTCAGATCTGAACGATTTCCATAAGATTTCACAACAACTTCACCTAAATCTAAACTTTCCTAAGGATAAAAGAGTTGAAAGAAATAAACCTAAGTTCTCTCCTTCTTTTACCCTTAAAATCGGTACGAATCTGATCGGTTCTAGTATTCCACTCGTTAATAGTGATGCACTAGTCCTAGATCTGGATTCTACCCACCAGACACCTGATTTCGGGGTCAACCGGAACGACCGTTCTGAGTCGCCGACAGGCCAAGTTAGGGTGGTTCCTGACCGGTCTAGTCGTGCGGGTGAGAATACAACTCCAAGTGGTTACCACGCAATCAGAACGTCTCGATAAACGACAACAGAAACCAAGAGTAGACGAACGGAACAATCAGACCAGGGACTGTACGCACGGACCAGCTGTCTGCACGGACAAGCTGTCCGCACGGACAAGCTGTCCGCACGGACAGGCTATACGGACGGGTTGTCACCCGGACGAGCTACCCTTGGGACCCACTTTCCAAACAAGGTTTGAGTATCGACGAATAAGCAATCCGGACGGACGACCTCTGAATGGATTACTCTTTGGATCATGAGATACTAAAGCCTTAAAACAAATTCCAACATGATCATCCGCACGGACAGGTTTCCCGTACGAACAGACTATCCGGACGGATTGTCACTGTCCGCACGAGTAAGCTATCCGGACAGATTGTCACTCTCCGCACGGATTACCATCCGGGCGGATTACCTAACCCACTTAGTGACTCAGCCTTAAAGACGTTGTCCACACGGACTGCCATCCGGACGGATTGTTGTCCGCGCGACCGGCTTGAAGGGTAGAGAAACTTAGATGTTTTCTAAATGCTACAACGAAAACTCCAAAGCACAAGCCATCATACACAAACACATCCTTAACTTAGGAAGAAACAATCCACTTGAACGTTTATCCGCACGAACAACTTGTCCGTACGGATAAGCAATCCGCACGAGCGACTAGTCCGCACGGATTATCATCCGCACGGACAGCTTATCCGGATGGGTCACCATCCGCACGGATTACCATCCGTACGGATAGTTCACTCGCACGGATGACTCCCTCTCACGGATAGCTGATCCGCACGATCAGTTATCCTACCCGCTCTCACTTTGTACTATTTTACGCGCCACTTATCGTTACGTTATCGAATCTATTCAGGCTAACCGTACTCGCTGAAAAGCGCTCCCTTCAATCCATAATCGCTGTGAGTATACTCGAACCCTTTTTGCTTTTAGCACTTTTGGGTGTTACATACGTTACGAATATTCAACTACAATTATCACACTACTCAAGCTATTTTAACGCTAAACCATTTACGCATGTTATACGTGGCTTATGAATGCTTGTTTGTTATGTTTACACATGGAATGCTGTCTACCTGCCTTAGCAACGATAGTACTATAGTTTGGACTCAGCACCCGTTCACACGGGGGTTGTTAAGGATCTTTTACTTGCATGGATTACGGTGGTAATCATGTATTGCGAACTGCCTCGGGCAGTCAACCCGCAGTCATTGGTATCGATGGGTCTATGTCGATAACTAACGTGCTTCGTTTCACTATGTGTACGTGCTGGTTATGCGTAAACGAATTCGAACTCTATATGCTATTATCAAACTTGTATGCTCACCTTTACATTTTATGTATTGACTTTATTTTAACGTATGTGACAGGTGCTTAGGTTGCTTTTATGCTCTTTGTGCTGTGATGAACTTGAAGCTAGGAACTGGAGTCCTAGAAACCAACAAATAAATTAGTTGTGTTTAAATCTGAGTTGTCGGAACAGAATATTTGTTTTGATGTTATCTGTAATAACTTGTTTGACTATTTAAGATACGGTATGGGACGTATTGCTTTAATTAAATGGTAATGATAGTTGTTACGGAAACTTCTGGACAATCTGTTTCGCTCAGTGCCACACCCCGATGATTCCGCCATCGGTTGGGGTGTGACAGATTGGTATCAGAGCCATAACTATAGGGAATTAGGCAAGACTCGACCTAGTCCGGGTCGAAGTCTTAGAGACCTAGTCTATAGTTAAGAACCAACAGACCAACTCACGCGTATGTGTAAACTCGCCACTATCACTCGCTCTTTTCTATCACTGCACTCGAATTTTCAAGTTATGAACAGGTAATGAGGCCGAGAATAGGTGTGAAAACCGCAAACTCTCGACTAAAGTTGCCTAATCAGCTTGCGTTTTAGCTAAAAACGAGGAGAATCATACCAAATTAGGAGTGAAATCCATATTTTGATGAATAATCTCCTCAAATTTTATCAAAAACAAGGACAGAAGTTGCAAGATAGGGGTGAAACCCTAACCTTGATGACTCATCCTGCTTTTATACAAAAACTCCCACCAAAGTTTCGATGGACTCCAACGATCTAAAGATACAATATAACCAATGGGAATTGCGCCAACGCCCAAGAGTCGAGGCAAAGGCATAGTCCTGGAGGTAATTGTGCACACAGGATCCTTGCGAATAGTCGAGCCACTTTGGTTAGTCGAAGTCTACTAGCCACAGACAATCTACCCTTGATTTATCAACTCTTATGAAGATTTTATGTGTTTTTTGCTTATTTATTTGCGTTTTGAGGTACTATAGGGTTCTGTGATTTAGTGACTAGGAGCGTATGTGTGTTTTGCTATTGTGCTTACATGTTTAGGAATACTGTGATTATGTGCTCTATGTGCTTATGTGATTTCGTGCAAATTCTGTGATTTTGTGACTATATGCGTTTACAAAATACGTGTTACTGAGCTTTAGTAAGTAGTAGACGTGTGAGGTGAGATTCGAATACTTGTGCTGAGTTCCGTGGCGATGTCTATTGCAGACAATGTCGTCTGGATCTCGTCATACACTCACTCGTCAGGAAAAGAGGGACAGACGTCTTGCCTCTATTATCGCGAAAAGTGTGGCAAAAGCTGTGAGTGATGCCTACGAGAACGCCAGCAAATCATCCGAGGAATCAAGGACTGAAGGTCCTAAAGCTGCAACGAGACCTTTCAGTTTCAAGCAATTCAAGTCGTGTGGGCCGAAAGAATTCGCTGGCGAAGGAGGTCCGACTGCATTATTTCACTGGTTTGACTCTATCGAGGTTACTCTACGACAGAGCGGTTGCCCTGATGACCTCCGAACTCTGAATGCTACCGGCGTTTTCCAGTCCAGGGCACTAGACTGGTGGACGGCCGAGAGGAACAAGCGAGGGAACGATGCAGCCTACGGTCTGTCATGGGATGAACTCAAGGAAGTCATGCTAGAGGAATTCTGCCCTCCTCACGAACGTCAAAAGCTTGAAGATGAATTCTGGCACATACATCAGAAGGATGGAGACAATGCTGGTCTTACTGCTCGCTTCAAACAGCTCAGCATTATCTGTCCCGATCAGGTTAAGACTCCAGAGATTTCCATCAAGAAGTACATCCGAGCTTTGCCCGACTGCGTTGCTGATTTCGTGCAAGCAGCTAAGACTACCACGATCGAGGAAACCTATCTGCTAGCCGCTGAAATCAATGACAAGAGGGTTAAGGCTGGGGTGTGGGATAAGACCCCCAAGCATCTGCATCAAGCCACCGCTACTGCACCAACTGCTGAAACCACCTCGTCAGGCAACAAGAGAAAGAACAAGAGAAAGAACAGCTCCACCAACAAGAACTGTGCGATTACTGCTGCACCGATTCAAGCTGTACCTGCCCAACAGCGTCAAGTAGCGGCGCCTGTGGCCAATGCACCACCTGCAAAGCGTGCATATACTGGACCACACCCGCTCTGCCCTACTTGCACCTATCACCACCCTACCGCTATTCAATGCCGCTTATGTGCTCACTGCAATGTATACGGCCACTTTACTGCCAACTGCCGTATTCGCCAAGCTCCTGCCAATCAAGCTCTACTCGCTGCCCCACAGGGTCAACAAGCTCCTCCGGCACCCGCAGTCAAAGCCAGAGCATGCTTCACGTGTGGCGACCCGAATCATTTCGCCAACATGTGCCCAAACAGGGTAGTGAAACAAGAACCGCAACAGCAGCAACCACAGCAACAACAGCAGCAGCAACAACAGGCCGCACGTGCCAGAACTTTCAATCTCAACGTGCGTCAAGCCCAGGCCGACAACAACGTGGTCAATGGTACGTTCCTTGTGAATGGTATTTATGCTTCATGTTTGTTTGATACTGGAGCCGATAATTGCTTTGTATCGCTCGAATTTGAGAAACTCCTTAGTCGTAAACGTTCCCGACTCTCCTCTGCATTCGATGTTGAAGTCACTACCGGAAGAACCGTCGCTGTAAACTCTGTTATTCGTGATTGCACTCTCGAGCTCAACAATCACGTCTTCTCAATCGACCTCATTCCGATGCAACTCGGAAGTTTCGACGTCATAGTAGGCATGGACTTTCTTCGCGAAAACCATGCCGAAGTTGTGTGCTTCGATAAGATGATTCGTTTCTCGCTCGCAAATGGTGATTCATTGCGCGTTTATGGTGATACTACTTCAAAGGGTCTCAAGCTTATGTCATGCCTACAAGCTAGCAAGTATCTCCGCAAGGAATACATGGCTTTCTTGGCTAACGTCGTAGCAGCGGAGAAGGAAAAGAAAGAGAAGAAGGAAGTAAAAGATGTTCATGTGGTTCGAGAATTTCCTCAAGTTTTTCCAGAGGACCTTCCCGGACTACCTCCAAAACGCGATATTGATTTTCGCATTGATCTCATTCCTGGAGCTAATCCTACCGCCAGAGCTCCTTATCGACTCGCGCCGTCCGAAATGCGCGAACTCTCAACCCAACTCCAGGAATTACTTGAGAAAGGCTTTATTCGCCCGAGCACCTCTCCTTGGGGCGCACCAGTCCTTTTCGTCAAAAAGAAGGACGGGTCGTTCCGGATGTGCATCGACTACCGGGAATTGAATAAGTTGACTATCAAGAACCACTATCCTCTGCCTCGAATCGACGATTTGTTTGACCAACTACAAGGCGCTACGTGTTTCTCGAAGATCGATCTACGTTCAGGATATCATCAGCTGCGTATACAGGAGGAGGATATACCCAAGACCGCGTTTCGTACTCGTTACGACCATTATGAATTCGTTGTCATGCCTTTTGGCCTAACAAACGCACCAGCAGTTTTCATGGATCTGATGAATCGAGTGTGTAAACCATATCTCGACCGTTTCGTCATCGTGTTCATCGATGATGTCTTGATCTATTCCAAAACGAGAGCCGAACACGCGCAACACCTACGTTTGGTTCTCGAGTTACTCCAGGGGAACCAACTCTACGCCAAATTCTCCAAGTGCGAGTTTTGGTTGAGGGAGGTTCAGTTTCTGGGTCACATCGTAAATAGCCAGGGTATTCACGTCGATCCTGCGAAGATTGAAGCTGTTAAGAGCTGGGTTACGCCTAAGAACCCGTCTGAAGTCCGCTCCTTTCTCGGGCTAGCGGGCTATTATCGACGATTTATCGAAGGATTCTCGAAGATTGCTGTACCACTTACCACTCTCACGCATAAGGACCAGCCTTTTGTCTGGGGAACCAAACAAGAGACTGCCTTCCGAACCCTCAAACACATGCTTTGCAATGCTCCTGTTCTCACACTACCCGACGGAAACGATAATTTCATTGTCTACTGTGATGCTTCCAACCTTGGTCTCGGTTGTGTCCTAATGCAACGAGACAAGGTCATAGCTTACGCATCTCGTCAGCTCAAAGTCCACGAGAAGAACTATACAACCCATGACCTCGAGCTAGGCGCAGTTGTTTTGGCATTAAAGATTTGGCGACACTACCTGTATGGTACAAGGTGTACGATCTTCACCGATCATAAGAGCCTACAACACATCTTTAATCAGAGGGAACTAAATATGCGTCAACGCCGATGGGTAGAACTTCTCAACGATTACGACTGTGAGATTCGTTATCACCCAGGCAAAGCAAATGTTGTTGCCGACGCACTTAGCTGACGGAGCTATCTGCTTAGCACTCGTAATGTTCAAGCCCAGCACAACCTCGAAGCTCTCATCCGCGACGCCCAGCATGCATGTTTCAACGAACGCACTCTGAAGAAAGAAAGAATCTACCACGATGGAGCCCAGCTTGTGAGCAAATCAAATGGGATATTCCACTTCTTAGACCGAATTTGGATTCCCAAGCGAACCAACCTGCGACAGATTATCATGGATGAAGCCCACAAATCCCGATACTCTATCCATCCCGGTGCTGACAAAATGTACCATGATCTTCGCTATAGGTACTGGTGGCCGGGTATGAAACGGGATATAGCTCTCTACGTCGGAAAATGCCTAACCTGTGCTAGAATCAAGGCTGAACATCAAAGACCCTCTGGCTTGCTCGAACAACCACCAATTCCCATGTGGAAGTGGGAGAGCATAGCTATGGATTTCGTAACCAAGCTTCCAACCACGTCATCAGGTCACGACAGCATTTGGGTTGTTATTGACCGTTTGACTAAATCAGCACACTTTCTGCCAATACGAGAAGACTACAAGGTAGAACGATTAGCCCGAATCTACACCGACGAGATCATTTGTCGACATGGGACGCCTCGTGACATCATCTCTGATCGTGATGCTCGGTTTACTTCACGATTGTGGGAAACATTCCAAACGGCACTCGGTACAACGCTTAATCTAAGTACTGCGTTCCACCCACAAACCGACGGTCAGACTGAAAGAACGATTCGTACCCTTGAAGACATGCTCCGTTCGTGTGTTCTAGACTTCGGTGGTAATTGGGATAGACACCTTCCGTTGGTCGAATTCTCGTATAACAACAGCTACCAGGCTAGCATCCAGATGGCACCTTTCGAGGCCTTATACGGAAGAAGATGTCGATCGCCTATTGTGTGGCACGAGATCGGTCACTCGCAACTAACCGGTCCGGAGCTGCTACAAGAAACGACAGACAAAATTTTCCAAATTCGAGACAACCTCGCGAAAGCTCGGGATCGACAGAAAGTTTACGCCGATAAAAAGCGTAAGCCCCGTGAATATGGCGTTGGTGACTACGTACTCCTAAAGGTATCACCTTGGAAGGGTGTAGTCCGATTCGGCAAAAAGGGAAAACTCGCGCCTCGATATGTGGGACCTTTTAAGATTCTGGAAAGGATCGGAAAAGTCGCCTACAGACTCAAATTACCGGAGGAACTTAGCAATGTCCACCCGACTTTCCACGTGTCAAACCTCCGAAAGTGCATCGCCGACCACGACTTACATGTTCCTCTAGACGATCTACAAGTGAACGAAACATTACACTTCGTGGAGAAGCCTGTCGAAATCATGGATCGCCAAACCAAAGAACTCAGGCGCTCACGCATTCCTATCGTGAAGGTCCGGTGGGAAGGTAAACGAGGCGCGGAGTTTACTTGGGAACTCGAAAGCGACATGAAGGCAAAGTATCCACAGTTGTTTAATTAGGGAAGCGTTAGAGAGAAAATGACTTCGTGATTCTAGTGCTTGTACGATTTCAGATTTATCAATAGAATCATCGATTTTGTTACATCCTAGTATATTTTGATCCGCGCAATCGAGCACCTGCTCAGATACCACTTGTAGGATCGGTTTCGACTCCGTTACGTTTATATTTAGTCACACACGTTCACGGATTCCGCACGACTCAGAGTCAACAATTACCCATGCAAATAAGCTAGTCAACAAAATTCAACACGGATATGTTATCTGTACGGATTGCCATCCGTACGGTGAACATCAACAGCAACATTCAGCATTTTTAACAAAAACACAGATTTCTCCCAAACGGCTACGAATTAAGATCTGAAACTTTATAGGCTTTTAGATCAGAAAATTTCGCATAACATATCCAAAAAATAAAAATAAAAATCTGCGATTTTATCCGTAAAGAGTCGATTAATTTGACGATTTTCAGTGGTCCAAACGAAGAACTCTCAAATGTGATCCACGGTTAGTCACGGCTTTCAGCTTAATTTCGGGACGAAATTCCCTAAACAAGGGGAGGCTGGGAATAAATTTATATTTTTGCTCAGGTAAATACTTTTAACTTATTTTTCCCTTATACGGGCTTGGGGTACGGTATATAAAATACCGCTTGGTCGGGTATTGAATTTTTAATCATATGAAGGTTGAATCATTGAGATAACCCGTTTAAACTGTTTTGTTTGTTTTAAGCCTTTGGGGGGTTATTGACTGTAACACCCCGTGTTTTCACGAGTGAAAGTCAAAGTCAAGGTCAAAGTCAACGACCGATTTCGCGCGACTCGACTCGTAGAAATGTTTTATTTTAATTATATTATGTGGAGTAAGTGTCGTTCATTACAATAATCGCATCATGTAAATCGTATTTCAATCGACCTACGACTCTGAATGATAGGAAGTAACAATGCGATAAAATTAAACAACTAATGATCAAGCAATGCTAACCGAATCGACATCGAATCGTAACTCAAGCTGTGTATTTTACTTGTTGTTTATACGTGTGTGTGTGCCTTACGTGTTACCTGTGCATGTTTATTTTATGTTATGTTGTGATAATCAAGCGAACTCAATCGGACTCGAAGTCTAACTCGAATATAAACGAACCCGAACCCGAACCCGAATTCCGAGTCGAACCATATAAGAAGTAGTTGGGACTGAAAGTAATTTGACTAGGAAACCCTATCGAATCGCTCGCAATCGAGACCGAAGCGTCATCGCACCGAACGCACCAAGACAGGCGACATCCGCACGGATGGTCAATCCGCACGGATTGCCAATCCGGACGGATGACCAATCCGCACGGATAGCCTATCCGGGTACGTGCCATCCGCACGGCCCACCCTTTCCCCTTTTAGCATCCTATAAATACACGGGCCACTCTCCAACTTTTCCACTTTTGGCAAGTGACGTCCGAACCGCACGCATTCTTCACTTTTTCTCAGATTTCTCTCAATCCAGGTAAGATCTTGCACTAATCCTTGTACATTCGTGATCACTACACAATTCTACACCTTTTCATCTTTCAATTGTCAGGTCCTGAGATTGTGCAAGAGACGACTGACAAGATTACTCAAATTAAAGAAAGACTGAAAACGGCTCGAGATCGCCAGAAGAGTTATGCAGACAATAGAAGCAAGCCTTTAGAATTCCAAGTTGGAGATAGAGTATTGTTGAAAGTTTCTCCTTGGAAAGGAGTTGTTAGATTCGGTAAGAAAGGAAAACTAAGTCCAAGGTACGTAGGACCATTTCCAGTGATCCAACGTATATGACCAGTTGCTTATCGTTTACAACTACCAGAAGAATTAGCCGGAGTACATGATGTATTTCATGTATCCAATCTCAAGAAATGTCTAGCAGACGAATCTCTGGTAGTACCTCTTCAAGACATAAAGGTAAACGAAAAGTTAAAATTTGTAGAGAAACCTCTTCAGATAGAAGACAGAAAAGTGAAGTTTCTCAAACACAAACGCCTAGTGCTAGTTAAAGTAAAATGGGATTCAAAGAGAGGAGCTGAATACACTTGGGAGCTGGAATCAGAAATAAAGCGAAAATATCCTCATTTATTCCAGTAAATCTCGAGGATGAGATTTTTATTAAGGTGGGTAGAATGTAACAACCCTAATTAAAAGTCCTAATTATTATTTTAATTGATCATTAGGAAACCCTTGTTAAGACACCCAAGTGATTCCGCACAAACCCTAAAATTTTCAGAACCAACGGAATCAGGATTAGGGCCCCTAAAACTCAGGGGGGGATAAACCCTAATGGACGATTATCCACAAATCAGCGTTGTCACATAACTGAAATTCTAATATGTCAAGTCACCTGAGCTAGTCCCAACCGTGGCTACCCTATAGCCTATTTTGATACCTTACGGACCGTAACCTTGATAAGCTTACGGACCGTAAGCTGCCTTACGGACCTCAACATCGTTAAGCTTACGGTCCGTAAGCTAGTCAAATTTTGTGTATAAATAGAGGACAGTGGCACTCGAAATCTGAACATTCAACGTCGAAATAATTTCAATCACACACGAAGATACACTCTGTATACTCCAAATTACACCCCCGGGTCTCGAAATTCTGCCGCAAAGCAGGGTATTAGCACGATCGCTGCTACGATTCATTTTCCGATCGATCAATGTACTCAACGGGTGTTTAAGTGCTGCCCACATTAGGGTGATGCTTTGTCATTAGTCGTTAATTCGACAAATGTTAAGCATAGCACTTTGTCACTCGTTGTGATGGTTGATCTCGTGAGTTATCGTAAATGCTGTATTGATTACTAACCCAGTTTTGTGTGCATTGTTATCTAAATTAGGTTAACCAGGCTAATTCATAGACTAGACTCTGTCCGTATTAAATCAGCAATGTGAGTCATTCTCTCTTTTTATCAAATCTATTTACAAAATCATGTTTATTTTCAAAGTTATAATTACGGGGATTAAGTCTTTGGAATCACCAAGTTACAGCCGGTATGTGGGGTTTTGTATACATTACTTGATAATCGTCACCATTGGGGCAGCCAATTGGGGGATATGACCATAGTCACAGATTCGGTCGAGTGACAAATACCGTGGGTAGTTGGTTGATATTAGAAACATTGTAATTGTTCTTAATACTGTAAATTATAACAAATGTGTCATTTTAGTAAATAGAATGATTCACTCAGTATTTCCCGCTGACAAAACCTTTTTCAAACATGTTTCAGGTGATCTGTTGTAATTCAGGAAAAGTGCTGGAGAGCATTTCAATCTTAAGATAGTGGCTCATTATAAAATAAAGAAATATGTTTTGTAACATAAAGATTTCTCTGTGAAATATTAATATTGTAAATTTATCGGGGTTCTATCCCGAATTGTGAAATAAAATAATCGGGAAAAATTTTAGCTTCAAACGATCCTGATGATAAACTTCCGCTGTTAAACTCAATTAAATAAATACCACGGGATTTTCTGTCCCGCGGCTCCTGAAACGGGTCAAACCGGATCGGGGGCCGTGACACTTAGCAACGATAGTACTATAGTTTGGACTCAGCACCCGTTCACACGGGGGTTGTTAAGGATCGTTTACTTGCATGGATTACGGTGGTAATCATGTATTGTGAACTGCCTCGAGCAGTCAACCCGCAGTCATTGGTATCGATGGGTCTATGTCGATAACTAACGTGCTTCATTTCACTATGTGTACGTGCTGGTTATGCGTAAACGAATTCGAACTCTATATGCTATTATCAAACTTGTATGCTCACCTTTACATTTTATGTATTGACTTTATTTTAACGTATGTGACAGGTGCTTAGGTTGCTTTTATGCTCTTTGTGCTGTGATGAACTTGAAGCTAGGAACTGGAGTCCTAGAAACCAACAAATAAATTAGTTGTGTTTAAATCTGAGTTGTCGGAACAGAATATTTGTTTTGATGTTATCTGTAATAACTTGTTTGACTATTTAAGATACGGTATGGGACGTATTACTTTAATTAAATGGTAATGATAGTTGTTACGGAAACTTCTGGACAATCTGTTTCGCTCAGTGCCACGCCCCGATGATTCCGCCATCGGTTGGGGTGTGACAATGACCATGTCCTGGATATCCTCGGCTCATTCATTGAAATGGCCATGACTTAAGCACGGGGTGTAGGCATACACCTGCCGGTGCGTATGTAAAATGATATATACCTGCTTGTTCGAGAATAACTCGCCGTAGGTTATGTTATGTGATGTGTCTATTAATCTTTAACCCGGTATTCAACCCGGGCTACTGACCGTATAACAGACATATAATTCTTTTACAAGATTATTTTTAAATAATTATCCCAAGTTATAAAAGAATATTTGTGCCTTGTGCATTTAAATCAATTTTGTAAACACTTTTCCAAAAAGAGTCGGTTAATTGTATTTACCAGTGTAAACTGACGTATTTTTCAAAAAGGCTAAGTGCAGGTACTAAGCGAAATGGGCTGGCTACTCCTAGCATCGAATAAAGAGTCTTGCAAGCTTTAGATGTTTAAAAATCTGTTGAACAATAATTCTGTTTATCTTTTGGTCCGCCTGTGGATCCCTTTACATTCCGTTGTAATACTTTATGTTACTTTTATTCTGTTTGTAATATTTTTACTTTAGACTTCCGCTGTGCATTGAACTGTGATTATTTGTCTATGATGATATCAACTACGTCACGATACTCCCCACCGGTAATACGTGGAAATATCGGGGTGTGACACCAATCAGCAGCTGCCACGTAGGGCAGAATTCCCGAAGTGACGGTTACCACGCGCGCGTGGGCCTCACTCGCCTGACGGAAAGCCGAACTGTCAGTGACAGCATGATGATGGCCGTGTCAGCAGTCAACTCAAACGTCGCCGTCAACGACATTTCACACCAATCTTTCAGAATTCAAAATTCGAGGTTTTTCCCGCCCAAAGTTACTACAAACTTCATGCAGTAGTTACCAAGGCCGCGCAACATCCTTGTTTATCCAATGAGCCTGCGCGCTTACACTCAAAAGGAAAAACTACCAACAGGCTAATCTGGTACTCGCGACGTAGTAAATGACAAACACTTACACGCGCGCCGTCTACCAAACACTAGCAAGCATTTTTTCAAGGATAACACTTTTCTTTTTTCTAAGTCCAGAGCTCCAACCATTTACTCCGCGCATGGAGCAGCACTGGACTGGGGGGACTTGAAGGGGTATGGTCCCAAAAAGTCGCGCAGACCATTTTAGGTCGAGGTCCAAACAAAGCCTGACCTCGCGCGAGGTCCAAACAAGAGATGACAACAATTTCCACACTTAGTATTATGAATAAGAGCCTTCAGCCCCTATGACCCTGCGCGGGCTAGTTACGTGTTCAGCAAGGGTCGCACAGGAGTTGGGGCGCAAGGCCACTTCAGAGAATACAAAAGGTACAAGTGGCAAAGGAATGAGCCAACCAGCGTCCACCAGGCTGTGCTCTATCGTGCTCCACGATCGACTGACGTGCAGGAGACAGAAAGTACACAAGGACGCCTACGTTGCACCACTCAGGGGGCGGCGACAACTGCCCCATGATCTCCACTTACCTGCTGATGGCAGAGGGACAACAAGGCCGACAACTGTGACACGTGGCTCCAATCAGGGTGCGCCAGCACCGGAGAGCTTCTAGAAACCATTAACGGTCGATACTAGTGAGACAAAGAGGATATTCCCTGTTGTCGCCTTTCGGCCCAAGGCCCATCAGCTCATCTCCTCTTACACCTCTCCGGCTATAAATAGAGACCCTCATACACAGGTTAAACATTCCATTCTCTCTACTCTCATTCTTAACACACACTTATTTCCTCAAAGCAGTTACTTATTCTCACGCCGGAGTCTGGTTAAGAGGGAAACCCCCATATTCCCCTCTTAACGAGCTAACGGTGTTACTGTTTTGCAGGAAGAAAGGATCATATCGGAGCTCAGGAAAGTTTAAGAAGATTAACCCTCATGATTGAAACATAAACCAAACTAATTAACCCTGAAATTAGTTCCGTGTTTCTTCATATACCTTTTATGTTATCAAGTCATATAATTAAAAATGATCAATTCCTTAGTTTTTAACCACGTGTATGGTTGTGAACTAATGTATTCAATAAACCATTCGAAGGTAAGTTCATTAATAAATCATCCGAGGGTAAGTTCATTATTTATTAAACGTTGAACGTACACAATTATGTTTGTTAGTTTAATAGTTTAGTTAAATACACAGAATAACAAATATCTTGTTTGTCCATTTACTTTCTATAATCCGTTCACTTACATTCATGTAAATGCTTCCTTTATGAAGTAGTTATTAAGAAAAGGTGTTTAACCATAACTAGATATTTGTTGTGGCGTATGTAGAAGCACATAGACTTCACAAACTCATGGCATAGACCATGACGGAACCTTTTTTCCACTAGTAATTTATGCGACTCATCAGATAGATATCTCCCTTAACATGAGGTTGACATCTATGATGTGTAAGATACACACAGTAACACGTCGTCTTGTAGTTACATGACTGAAATAATCTCTAAACATACGCCCCCTCTTGATGTTGTGAAATACAGAGAGAAGCATGCTTGGATAAGATGAGTCGTTTCTTACATGTGATTATTGCTTTGTGTTTAAAGTAATGTAATCTAACAATTTCAAATGAGATATGTCACCTTCTCAACAATTTCAAATGAGATGTCATTATAAACCTAACTTGTCATTCTTTTTAGTTCCTTTCTTAAAAACAATTGATTCGAATATTAGAAATATCTTATAAATCCTCCGATAAAAATCTTAGTGAAAAGCCTAATTATCGAGTTGTGGTTCTTTCACTCCATTGCATAATGTGCATGATTACTATAAAAACGATAAGACTGGAGGGTATGGGGTCGGCCTTGGCCCGGCGAGGCCCGGCGCCGCACCCCCACACTGCCCCCCTTAGCTTTGTCCCGGCTTCTCCGTCGCCCCAAGGACGGAAGCGACGTGCCTCTCCTCCACACACATAACTATACATACATACATACATATATATATATATATATATATTTAGCCACATCCTCCACCCCCTTGGTCCATCCCCTTTAGGCCTATCCTCACTTCCGGTGACATGGCGGTGACGTGACGGTGACGTGGCGGCCCATCCTCCGGCACCATACCTTCCCGTCTAAGGGTGTCCGGGGCGTACAGCGGGGACCTCATCGGTGACCACATCCACCGATCGGGAACACCGCCGCCAACGGTGCGGGGACCCGAATCGGGGGGTGGTTGCGGCACTTGTTCACCGCTTTGAAATGGCACGCATATTGATGAACGGTCGTTTAACGGTCGACTTTTTAAAAAAAAAAAAAAAAAATTTCACTTTTTAAACAAATATAAATAACCACACCCACTTCACTATTTTTTATACTCTCAAACCACACCCACTTCTTATTTTTTATACTCTCAAACCACACCCACTTCTTATTTTTTATACTCTCAAACAACACCCACTTCACTAAATGGATCCCAGGTTCCCGATTTTTACTCCCCTACCCGACTTTCCCGACGATGAAGGTTCTCCGTCAAACGATAGTAGCTTAATTTTCTTCCAAAATCTCATCCAACAAGCGGAGATACTAGACACGGCATCGTCTAGTAAAAAAAAAGTTGTCCCTCGAGATCGTGAGGGTGGCCACGAAACACTAATGGCCGATTATTTTGTAGAAAATCCAAAATTTAATGCCGATATTTTTCGTCAGAGGTTTCGTATGTCCAAGTCTTTGTTCCTAAAAATTGTTAGTGACGTCGAAGCGAACGACGAGTGGTTTCAAGAGGGCTTGGACGGGAGAATGAAGAAAAGTTTCACGCCGTTGCAAAAGGTTACTTCTGCGATTAAACAACTTGCAACCGGTAACCCACCAGACGAAAACGACGAGTATTTAAAGATGTCTGAAAGGACCTCTCGTGAGTGCCTTGAATATTTCTGCCAGACTGTCTGTGCAATGTATGCCGGTGAATTCTTACGTAGACCAACGAGCCACGACGTTGCGCTATTGTATCAGGCTCATGAGGAGAGACATCATCTACCTGTTATGTTGGGTAGTCTGGATTGTACACACTTCGTCTGGAGAATGTGCCCCACATAATTGCGTGGACAATATATGAGAGGCGATCATCAATACCCGACGGTTATGTTAGAGGCGGTGGCGTCTCAAGATTTGTGGATTTGGCATGCTTTTTGTGGCCCGGCGGGTTCACAAAACGACATCAACGTGCTCCAACAATCTCCGTTATTTCTTGCTCAACGAAACGGAACGGCGCCATATTGTCCATTTCAGGTGAACGACCACTTATACAAACGCGGGTATTATCTTACTGATGGGATCTACCCTAGCTGGTCCGTGTTTGTGAAGTCTTTTCCATATCCTCACATCCCGAATGAAAAAAAGTTCAAGAGGCAACACGAGGCCGCAAGAAAAGATGTGGAACGGGCGTTTGGTGTGTTAAAGGCGAAGTGGGGAATACTAAATCGTCCAATGCGTTCGAAAACGGTGAAAAAGATAAGGTTACTCGTGTATACGTGCATTATTTTACATAACATGATTATAAAAGACGACGGAAGGGCGATAGCACCGGTACACATTCAAGATCCTCCAGTCGAACCCGTCTTCGCTGAAACAGCTTATAGCGAGCTCATTGACGAAGAAACGCATTGGAGACTAAAACACGATCTCGTTGAGCATCTCGGACGTTTAGATCTACCTCACCTTGAAGTGAGTTCCGACGACGAGTAGTTTGTTTTTATATTTTTCTAGTTTAAATGTAATTTTTATTTTTCTAGTTTGAATGTAATTTTTATTTTTCTAGGTTGTTTTTTTTTTTAATTTAATGAAATGTCTTTTATTTTATTTTTATTTTTATTAATATTTTTTAATTTATAAACATGCATAATTTTACAACAAATAAAAAAAAAAAAACCCAAGTCCCCTATTAGGGGAGTGCCGCCATCAAAATGGAGTGTTAGGGGAGTTTAAGAGGGGAGTTAACGTGGCACTATCTGATTCGTGGTGTGTAAGAGAGGGGACTCCCCTCTTAGGGGAGTGCCCCTCTCACCCTAAGGGTGTAAGGGGCACCTTCGGGGAGTGAAATCGGGGACCGGTTTTGCCGAAATGGGAGGTGCCGCCATTAAGGCGGGGGGTGAAATCGGGGACCATTTTCGGTGGTTGTTCACCGCGAGCGGGAAGGGAGAGAGATGGTGGGCCCCATTTTTCCAACCAATCAAACCATTTTGTTCTTTTTTTTTTTTTTTTTTTGAATAAAAAAACAAGGGGAGTTAAGAGGGGAGTGGCGCCATCAAATTGGGGTGTTAGGGGAGTTTAAGAGGGGAGTTGACGTGGCACTAGTTGGTTGGTTGGGCGTAAGAGAGGGGACTCACCTCTTAGGTGAGTGCCCCTTACACCCTAAGAAGTGGGTGGGTTGGTATTTAAAAAGGCAGCTGGATATTTATTTAGTTTAACTAAAAAATCTGAAGTGACATGATTCATCCATCTCCACTATTATTGTTTGACCCCTGACAGCTTTGAAATCACATACCTACTAAAATCCAATATATATCTACCATCATAATATTTAATTTATTCCAAATTGTAACATTTAGTATTCTTCGTATTTTTATATATATCACTAATTAATTATTGACATTAAAATTTTGTAATAAACACCAAAACTTATGTACAATAACATGACACTAACTATATAAAAGAGCCATCGTTTGTGACTACATTCCAGGTTCAACTGTTATCGTGATCTACGCAGACGGTCTAATTATATAGACATTCTTTTGGCACAACATAAATTATCGAAAGAAACTCAAGACCCAACAAAGCATTAACAATGATCTTTTAGAGAAAATGTCGCATATTTGAAGAGTTCATAGTTGCATGGATAAACTCACACTAATCCGTGAATTTACGATACATTTGGTACTTTCCTTGAGAGATATCCCAAAAGAATTGAAATTGGGTAATATTGATTCAAATGGAATAAAATGTTCTTAATTAATTCAAACACTATATCAAATAAGGAAAAGGAAAAACAAAATATTTCGTATAGAGCTTCTAATTAATCGTACATGTGTACCATTTCTTGATAAGAAATTGAGTCCAAATATACTAACTAAACTATTTGCTTTATCATCTTTTTTACATCAACTTTTTACACCTAAAACACATTTAATTTTGCATTTACAATATTTTAAACTCACAATATTTTTTGATAGGGGCAAACACCATACTACAAGACCACTAGGTAAAAGGACATTTTGCCATTCCTACCCTAACGTCTTCCAACCCCGTCGTACCATGTCGTTCAATCCAGCTAATACCTTAAACTACCATCTTTGATGGCACCATTTGCCTTTCGTATCCTCTTCCTTTTTTTATTTACAAAATAAATAAAGTATTTTAATTAATATGTAAAAACATTTTAAATGAAATAATTTAAAACACACATAAATTAAATAAAATTAAAAACCTTACAAAAACTAGTTAATTAAACTAAATATAAACCATTGAACCGTCGGAGTCGGCATCCGAATACACAACTGGAAATCTTCTATTGTATTTAATTTGGTATTTATGACGGATCTAGGCATCGCTTGTGCCTCTTTATGTTGTCACCGTGAGCCATCATGATATTAAAGAGTTGATAAAGTTTGCAAACCTCCACGAACAGAGTACGAAACCTTGACAAAGCTTGGCTGAAAAAGCGATTGGTTTCACCTACACATTTGTAGATTCTTTCAAATAAGGTTGTTCTAAATGTAATGACCTTGTCTGTTCCGGACACATCGAACCAAAAGGTGAACAAAGCCATGTCTTCATCTTTGGTGCAAAGTGTTCTTTTCTTACCATTTTTATGAGTGTATAGAGATGAGAGTATCTAAGAGTTTGTGGTTGATTTTTTATAAATTTGATGTAATTTGTGTATGTATTTATAGATAGTATATAAATTAACAAAAAAAATTAAACCAAATATGACCGTTGGAACGGTCAAATGGTTTTGAAATTCAACAACACATGCGGCGACTAGGGATGGGCTCAGTGCAGATACTGGATCGCCAAATATGGGTACCGGTACCGTTAAGGTCTCGTACCGGTATTAGAATGTAGAATTTGGTAAAATACTATAACAACCCTCCTGAATTTTTCCGACGCCCTAATATATTTTAAAATATCCCAATATGTCCTAAAATACACCCCATACGCGAAAACGGACCCCGAATACCTTTAATATTATTAAAAATAATTAAAAATTTAATTTTTAGGTTTGTCGCGGGGCGCGTAGACCCCTTAGGGACCTTACGCGGGCCGTGAGAGGTCAAAAATGTGGCGCAGCCCGGTGCTGCCACGTGGCCCAACACCCGTCGACCCTATATGCTGACCCGGACAAGCTAAACCCTACCCGGGCTACTAGGCGGGCCGCGTAGCCCCTTGGCTACTCTTACGCGGGCCGCTAGAAAAGCCAAATCAGGCCCTATAAGTAGCATGCATTGGATCTTCAGTCTGCTCGTTCATTTCTTTTCTAAATCTCAAATTTTCTGAAGTGTAGACATAATCTCGGGTATAATACCCCTAATTAACGAAGTTCTGCTCCGTTGTAAGTATCATAACCCCTGGATACGTATTAGATACTCTGCCCGATTGATCTAGGGTTCCGTAACGGCTGTCGTGGTTCTGCCCGACGTAGTCGTTGGAATGCTGTCTCGGGGAGGGTATTACTAATGTTAAAATGGGTTATTATACTAACGCGTGTGCATTTGTGTAAATTATAGATTGTCACCAGGAAACCCTAAAGGATAATTTAAGACAGCGATGTGAGTAATCTCCTTTTTCTTAACTGTTTTTACAAAACCTCACACAATTAATTATATATTAAGCAGTTATTGAGTATTTGTAAGGATACAATTATCGTCGGTATGTTGGGGTTTTGTATACAAAATTTGTTAATGTCTTGCGAGGAGTAACTTTTCCACAAGTCAGGTTTGACAGTACCGTGGGTAGTAATTAGTATGACTTGGAAACAAATATAATTGCGAGATCGCCCTCAACACTGTACAATGGTTTTTGTTAAAACTTGATTAAACTGGGATTCACTCACCAGTATTTCCCACTGACAAAATGTTTTTAAACGCGTTTCAGGTAACAAAATGTGAAAGCCAAATAGAAACCAGCTGGACAGCACTGAAGGCTTGGAAAAGTGGCAATAAAGTTATCTAAAATAAATAGATGTTTTTATTAAATAAAAATAGGATTTATTCCTATGAAAATGTGTGTACTTAAAACTTGGGTTTTACCCCCCATGTGTTTAATATTATGAAAATATGGTATTTTACTCTGATAAAATATTTCCTAACTACGGTCCTGATGTAATTTCCACTGCCAAAATTAGACAATACCAGATACCACCGAAACTGGCCGCGGCCGTCCGTTCCTGTATTTGTATAGGGGGACGGGGGTTGCGACAGAAGGTGGTATCAGAGCTAAGCCACTGATTCAGCCACAGAAGCGTTCTGCTGACATCAAAATTCAATCTGTTAGGAAATAAATTACGGGAATACGTGCATAATTGTATTTTCTTGTTATGTGTTATTTGACTATTTGTTAGTTTACAGTATGAGCGACCAAGGACCATCTGACGCGTACCGTCAATTGTCTGGTTCGCCTAGAAGCGAAGGTGCCTTTTCTCAGCCTACCCTCTCGGGGTACTCTGCTGATACAGAAGAAGGAATATTCGTGTTTAAGGCTCAGTCTGAAGAGCCATTCCCTCAGAAAAAGAGAGGATGGTTCAGTAGGGGAGCAGATGAGCGTAAAAAACGTATGAAAAAGTTACAAGACCAGAGAGCACTAGCCGCAGCCAAAAGAGAAACCGATGCCTATGCCCAGGACATGCTTAATAGGGGTATAGCCAACATTCACATCTTAGCAACCACTGCAGCTGACCCTAACCTGGAGCAAATGTTAGCACCCCAACCCCAACCCCAACCACAACCACCAATTCCTAACCAACCAATGGAGATAGAAAACCCTGAAAATCAAGTAGAAATGCATGATTTCAACCCGGAAGAAATACCTAGGGTACCAGCACCAAATCCCTTAGACCCAAATTACGACCCATGGTGGGATGATAATAGGGACTATGTGCAACGTTACCCGATACACGAAGACATGCCCATGCCGAACTTAGGAGCCTACCCAGGTTTGGACCCTCTAGATCCCTATTATTACGATAACGATGTATACATTAGGGAGATTTTAGAGAATCCTTACCAATTCCAGGCACCTACACCCCCATATCAGGAACCCGCACCCCAAATTCCGAACCCAGTCCTAGAACCTGCACCCCCAATGAGTGCAGAAAACGTACAAGAACTTAGGACATTTGGTGAGGAAATTTTAGAAAATAGTGAAAGGATGAGACAGGTGGGAGAGCGACTCGTCTGGAAGTATGACGAGCGCATTATGGATTTCTGGATGAATCCATATCCGTAGAAGTGATGGCAGAAAAGGTTATAATAATAATAATATAATATAATAATAAAATATGTGTGTATGTGTATGAAAAAAAAAACTACGGATGCCTATTACTAGTAGTATAACTTTAAATTTCAGTCGGTATTGTAATTTTAATTTCAGTACTGGTGTGTAATAGATGCATATTATATGAATAGAGTAAAGTCGCAATGATCGACGCTTTTGACCAAAATGCGTGTCATGTGATTGGCTATAATAAATATTATTTTGTAATATTAATACGTGGTAAATGTTTAAAATTCAGATGGCCGATGAAGGGAATCAAGAAAATCTGAATAATGATAACCAGAGTAACATTAACTTGGTTAATGAGAATCCGAACAACAATAATAATGGAAACCAAGTGGATAACAGTGCCATCCAACACGTAGTGGCACAAGGAATTATAGATGCAATGCCATATATTCTTCAAACTGTTAAGGATGCTGATAATAAAAGTAGACATGATAGCAAACGACCTTCTGAACCTGCAAACAACGTTAACAATGGACCTGTACTTCAAGTGCCCATTCCCAAAAGAAGAAGAACCGTGTCTTACGGTTGTTATTACAAGGAATTCTGGTCCTGTAAACCAATAGAATTCTCGGTCAATGAAGAACCCATTGCAGCTCTACGCTGGATAGAAAAGACTGAGGCTGTTTTAAAGATAAGCAAATTTGCGGAAGAGGACAAGATAATGTTTGTTTCCAATCTATTTAAGAATTCAGCCTTAGAATGGTGGAACACTATCCTCCAGTCTAGAGGAAGTGATAGGGTTTATAATATGGAATGGAAGGAATTTAAGAATATGGTAGAAAGGAAATTCTGTCCTCCCAATGAAAAGAAACAGATAGTGAATAAGTTCCTAAACCTTAGGATGACCGGGGTAGATAGTAAGGGGTATACTACCACATTCTTTGAATATGCTAGAATAGTACCAACCCTTGCATCACCAGAGCCGGTATTAATCTCCCGTTACATCTGGGGATTAATTGGAGAAATTAGACATGTAGTCAAGGCAGCTAGACCTCAAACCATAGAAAAAGCTGTAGAACTAGCAAATACATTGACTGATGAATTAATCCGTACTAGAGAAGAAGACCAGAGGAGAAACCTAGCTCAAAGGCTTACCCAGGAATTCCGCTATGGTAATTCCAACCGTAGGAATATAGGTTCTACCTCTACACCATACTGCAAGGCTTGCAAGAAAAAGCATTCGGGAAAATGCTCCTGTAACACCCCGTGTTTCTGAAGTCAATGTCAAAGTCAAGATTGAAGTCAAAGGAAGAAAAGATTGCTAATTGCGATCTGTCTCTTCTAGATCGATTCCTGTTATGACTTCTTTGACTTGTAATTAGTCTATTTTTATTTTCGCTTTAGTTGTATTATGTGGAGTAAGTGTCAATAATCACAATAATCGACGTGTATTAATCGCTATTTAATCGACGTACGACTGTAAACTATAGGAAGTAACAATGCGATAAAGTCAACTAAACGCTAATCAATCTAGCTTAATCAACATCGAATTGCAACCCGCAACCGCACTCGCAACTCAAATTACGCTTTTGGATTAATTGATATACGTGTGTGTGTGCCCTATTTGTTACTTGTGCATGTTTAAATTATGTTATGTGTGGTAATCAATCGTATCGCAATCGAAAATCAAACGTAATCGAACTTAATCGCAATCGAAAAGGTATGATAATTAGTGGAGAAGGGACAGTGCAAGATATGAGTAGTTGGGATTAAAAGTAATTTGACTAGGAAAAATCTATCGCATCGCAACGCTCGCCATCGCAATCGAAACATCAAAAATCGTCGCACCGAACACTCGAACGAGGTGACTGATCGACCAGGCTGCCAGCCGATCCACCAGCCGACCGATCGGACGGCTGTTCGATCGGACAGGTTGTCCGCACGGGCTGCCTAGCCGATCGACCA
Source organism: Helianthus tuberosus (assembly GCA_030545235.1). Taxonomy (NCBI): domain Eukaryota; kingdom Viridiplantae; phylum Streptophyta; class Magnoliopsida; order Asterales; family Asteraceae; genus Helianthus; species Helianthus tuberosus. The sequence goes on along the minus strand of CM060431.1, from coordinate 103,258,297 downwards.
GCCCCTTTCCTCTTTGGGTAACCCTATAAATACCCCGGTCACTTTCATTCTTTCTACTTTTGGAAACCCTCTGTCCGACCAGCTCGTTTTCCTCACCTTTTCTTCAGATTTCTAGCGATTCCGGTAAGATCTCGTCCTAATTCTTGTACTTCCTTAATCTACACGCACTCCTACACCTTTCTATCTTTTGAATCTTAACTTTTAACCGTGAAATCATCAAGATTTAAGGTGTTCTAGGATGACGTCATCATGAGTTCTTGAAGAACTTCATGTTTTAGCCTCAATCCACCAAGAACAACTTAGATCTAATCGATTTCCACATAAACAAACAAAGATCTTTCATAAATCTAAACATATTCGCAAGAAAAAGGATTGAAAGATGGTTTTTCAACTTTCTTTCAACTCTTTTACACTCAATGCACTCAAAACCGATAGAATCGGAACTTGTGCTGACTTACTACTCATTATGGTGGTTTTGTTAGTTCAAGATCCGTATTCTATCCGCGAGATTATCGATTTCGGGTTAAACATGGAACGTCGTCTCGAACCGTCCACTGGTCGGGTTTGGGTGATTCCTGTCCGATCAGGAGCACTAAGTATTGACGAGGTTTCTGTTGCTTGACACGTTATCAAAATAACTCGATAAAATGAAAAACTATCAAAACAACCAAGTGTAAAACGAACAGGTTCACCAGGACGGAGTGCCGTCCGAACGGACAGCCCAACCGAACGACTGGCCAACCGAACGACTTGCACCTTGGTCCCATACCACCATTTTGCCCACACTTGAAGTCTGAATGTTGAACGAATTGCTGTCCGATCGGACTACCAACCGATCGAACTGCCATCCGAATCATGAGACGTTTGAACTTCAACACTTAAACAATTTTCAACATGTTCAATGCACAAAGGATGCCACCCGAACGAACAACCGTCCGATCGAGTGACACCTTACTGAAGTGCCAACCGAACGGGTTGCCGTCCGATCGAACGACCGTCCGATCGACCGACCTGAAAGGTAGAAGTACTCCCATGTTTTCAAAATACTACAACGAAAACTTCAAAAGTCAAGCCATCATACACAAACACATCCTTCTCAAAGGAAGAAACAATCAACTCAAATAGTCATCCGACCGGACGACTGTCCGAACGGACGACCAACCGCACGACTGGCTGTCCGATCGGACTACCGTCCGAACGGACTGCTGTCCGAACCACTTGTACTTTGCATCGTTTTGTGCGTCACTTATCGTTATGCTATCGATCTATTCAGGCTAAACCCACTCTCTAGCGCTCCCTTCAATCCATCATCGCTGTGAGTATACTCGATCCCATTTTGCTTTATGCACTTTTGGGAGTTACATACGTTACTTATTCTAAATCACATCGAACACACTACGCAATACTTTAAACGCTAACCGTTACCGCATGTTATACGTGACTTAATGAATGCTTGTTTTTTATGTTTACAAATGGAATGCTGTCTACCTGCCTTAGCAATGATAGTACTATAGTTTGGACTCAGCACCCGCTCACGCGGGGGTTGTTAAGGACAATTATTTGCATGGATTACAGTGGTGATCATGTATTACGAACTGCCTTGGGCAGTCAACCCGCAGTCATTGGTATCGATAGGTCTATGTCGATAACTAACATGCCTCATTTCACTCTGTGTACGTGCTGGTTATGCGTAACGCTTTCGAACCCTATATGCTATTATCAAACTTGTATGCTCACCTTTACACTATGTGTATTGACTTTATTTTAACGTATGTGACCGGTGCTTAGGATGTTTATCTGCTAAGGAGTCGAGGCTAGAATTAGGTCTTAGAGACCAACAAATAGTTGTCTGTACAAATGAAATCTGAGTTGTCGGAACAGAACTATTTGCCTGGATTTTGTCTGTAATAATTTGTTTACTTTTTGAGGCATGGTATGGGACATGTTACTTTAAATCAATTGGTAATGATAATTGTTATGGAAACTTTTGGACAATCTGTTTCCCTCAGTGCCATACCCCGATGTTTCCGCCATCGGTTGGGGTGTGACAGATTAGTATCAGAGCCATAACTATAGGAATTAGGCAAGACACGACCTCGTCCGGGTCGATGTCTTAGAGACCTAGTCTATAGTTAGGAACCAACAGACCGACTCATGCATATCCAGTAGGGATTATGTATGATAGAAATAGCAAGTATGCTTGCACAAACCAGAGGAATTGTTGTTTCTCGCTATTCTCGCCTATACTGCACTATCACTACACTCGGATTTTCGATTATGAATAAGAGATTAAGTTGAGAATAGGAGTGAAAACCGCAAACTCTCGACTAAATTGCTTGTTTAACCCGCATTTCACTTATAAACACAAGAATTTGCGTCGAATAGGGAGTGAGATCCATACTTTGACGCATAATTCTCTTTTATTCCATAAAAAACAGGAACGAGGTTGTTAAGCTAGGGGTGAAACCCTAACCTTGACGATTTGTCCCAACTTTTACATGGTTTTTACAAAACTCTCACCAAAGTCTCGACGGACTCCAACGACCTGAAGTCACGGCATGACTAACGGGATGTGTGCCAAACGCCCAAGAATCGAGGCAGAAGCACAGCCCTGAAGGTCAAAATGTGTACAAAAAGTCCTTGAGAATAGTCGAACCACTTTGGTTAGTCGAAGTCTAATAGCCGCAGACGATCTATTTCTTGATTTTTATGTGTTTCGATTCTGAGCCCGCAACTGCTGACTCTGATGATTCACCAATTTTGTGTGATTTATGTGGTCTATGTTATTTGTTAGCGTTTTGAGGTACTACTGGTTTCGATATAACGCCTCTTGCTTCCGCTAATCACACAACACACTACACATCACTGACAAATCACTAGTACATGGGGTACAACCTTACGCGACAAAACACGTTGTGTACTCGATAATCGCAATCGCTAACCTCGAACGCCCGTGAACTTTAAGTGATAGGTTTCTGTATTCTGACTGCTTTATACGCCTATGTGCAATAGGAGAAGGTGAATGCGTGCAAAATATAGTGTGTTTCCGTGCTTCTGTGTTATACGTGCTTATGTGTTTCTATTCTTATGTGAATATGTGATTACGTGCCTATGTGACTATGTGTTCCTGAGCTTTAGTTGTATTAGGCATGTGAGGTGAGATTCAATTTTATTGTGTTGAGTCCTGTGGCGATGTCTGAGGCAGACAATGTCGTCATCTGGATCTCGCGCTTCCCGAGATGCTCGCCGAAAGCAACCTGACAAACGTCTCGCCACTATGATTACTAAACAAATGGCGAAAGTTGTTCCCCAAGTTGTCAGCGAGATATACGAAAACATGAGCAAATCATCTGAGGAATCCCGAACTGAGACTCCCAGAGCTGCTTTCAGCTTCAAACAATTCAAGACACGTGGACCGAAGGAGTTCACAGGAGAAGAAGGCCCCACAACTTTGTTTCAATGGTTTGACTCCATCGAGGTCACACTGCGACAGAGCGATTGCCCAGATGACCTACGCACTCTCAACGCAACTGCCGTCTTCCAGTCCCGCGCTTTACACTGGTGGACGGATGAGAAGAACAAACGTGGGAATGATGCAGCCTACGGTCTGTCGTGGGACAAACTCAAGGAAGTCATGCTGGAAGAATTTTGCCCTCCTCATGAACGCCAAAAGCTAGAAGATGAATTCTGACACATAAAGCAGAAGGATGGAGAAAACGTTGCACTCACTGCTCGCTTCAAGCAGTTCAGCATTATCTGTCCTGATCAAGTCAAAACTCCGGAGATCGCAATCACGAAGTATATCCGAGCCCTGCCTGATTGCGTTGCAGATTTCGTGCAAGCGGCCAAGACTACAACGATCGAAGAGACTTACCTACTGGCCGCTGAAATCAACGACAAGCGGGTCAAGGCTGGTGTCTGGGATAAAACTTCGAAGCATCTGCATCAAGTCACCACCACACCAACTACCGAAACCGCCGCCGCTCAATCGTCAAAGTCCTCACGCCGCAAGAAGAAGAACAACAACAGCAGCTCCAGCAACAAGAACTGTGCTGTCACTACCACTGTTGCCCCACTTCAAGCCATACCGGCCCAGCAGCAGCCTCATAACCGACCAGCACCAGTTACTTATGCACCGCCAGCAAAGCGCGCATACAAAGGCCCCCACCCGGCTTTCCCGACATGCTCTTATCATCAACCAGTGGGTCTCGTCTGTCGTTTCTGCGCTCACTGCAACCTGTACGGCCACTTCACTGTCAACTGCCGTACTAGTCCCCGTCAAGCCCCAGCTCAAGCCACTGCTCATCAAGCTCTGCTCCCAGCCCCGCAAGGCCAACAAGCGGCTCCGGCACCCGCGATCAACGCTAGAGTCTGCTTCGCATGTGGTGATCCCAACCACTTTGCGAACATGTGCCCGAACAGGGTGGTGAAACAAGAGCCCCAGCAGCAGCAGCCTCACCAGCAGCAACAACAGCAGCAGCAACAACAGCAGCAGCAACAACAAGCCGCACGCGCCAGAACTTTCAACATTAATGTGCGCCAAGCCCAGGCTGACAACAACGTGGTCAATGGTACGTTCCTTGTGAATGGTATTTATGCATCGTGTTTGTTTGATACTGGAGCCGATAATTGCTTTGTGTCGTTCGAATTTGAGAAACTACTTAGTCGTAAGCGCTCCCATCTCCCCTCGACGTTCGATGTTGAAGTTGCTACCAGAAGAGCTGTCGCCGTTAATTCTGTTCTTCGTGATTGTACTCTCGAGCTCAACAATCACATCTTTCCAATCGACCTTATTCTGATGCAACTCGAAAGTTTTGACGTCATAGTAGGCATGGACTTTCTTCGCGAAAACCATGCTGAAGTTGTGTGCTTCGAAAAGATGATTCGATTCTCGCTCGCGAATGGTGATTTATTGTGTGTTTATGGCGAAACTGCTTCGAAAGGTCTCAAGATAATGTCATGTGTCCAAGCTAGCAAGTATCTCCGCAAGGAATACAGAGCTTTCTTGGCTAACATTGTAGTAGCGGAGAAGGAAAAGAAAGGAAAGACAGGAGTGAAAGACGTTCCTGTGGTTCGTGAATTTCCTAATGTGTTCCCTGATGATCTTCCAGGTCTACCGCCAAGTCGTGATATCGACTTTCATATCGACCTCACTCCTGGAGCCAACCCCGTTGCCAAAGCTCCTTACCAACTCGCGCCGTCAGAAATGCGTGAACTCTCAAACCAACTTCAGGAATTACTTGAGAAAGGCTTTATTCACCCGAGCACCTCCCCATGGGGCGCACCAGTCCTTTTCGTCAAAAAGAAGGATGGGTCGTTCCGGATGTGCATCGATTATCGGGAACTGAATAAGTTGACTATCAAGAACCGTTATCCCCTGCCTCGCATTGATGATTTGTTTGATCAGCTACAAGGCGCTACGTGTTTCTCGAAGATCGATCTATGCTCAGGCTATCACCAACTACACATTCAGGAGGAGGATATACCCAAAACCGCGTTTCGCACTCGATACGGCCACTACGAATTCGTTGTTATGCCTTTTGGTCTAACCAACGCACCCTCGGTTTTCATGGATCTGATGAATCGCGTGTGTAAACCTTATCTCGACCGTTTCGTCATCGTGTTCATCGACGATGTCTTGATCTATTCCAAGTCGAAGACCGAGCACGCGCAACATCTACGTTTGGTTCTCGAGCTACTTCAGGGGAATCGACTCTATGCCAAGTTCTCCAAGTGCGAATTTTGGCTGGAGGAAGTTCAGTTTCTGGGTCACATCGTAAATAGTCAAGGTATTCACGTCGATCCCGTGAAGATTGAAGCCGTTAAGAGTTGGATTACACCTAAGAACCCGTCTGAAGTCCGTTCTTTTCTCGGACTAGCGGGCTATTATCGACGATTTATCGAAGGATTCTCAAAGATCGTTGTGCCGCTTACCGCTCTCAAGCATAAAGACAAGCCTTTTGTTTGGGGAACTGAACAAGAGTCTGATTTCCAAACGCTCAAGCACATGCTTTGCAATGCTCATGTTCTCACATTGCCCGACGGAAATGACGACTTCATTGTCTATTGTGATGCTTCCAACCTTGGTCTTGGTTGTGTCCTTATGCAACGGGACAAGGTCATAGCTTACGCATCTCGTCAGCTCAAAATCCACGAGAAGAACTATACAACCCATGATCTCGAGCTAGGCGCGGTTCTTTTTGCGTTAAAGATTTGGAGACACTACCTGTACGGTACCAAGTGTACGATCTTCACCGATCATAGGAGACTACAACATATCTTTAATCAGAAAGAACTTAATATGCGTCAACGCCGATGGGTAGAACTTCTCAACGACTACGACTGTGAGATTCGTTATCACCCAGGCAAAGCAAATGTTGTTGCCGACGCTCTCAACATACGGAGTTATTTGCTCAGCACTCGTAACGTTCAAGTCCAATACGATCTCGAAACCCTCATCCGCGAAGCCCAGCATGCCTGTTTTAATGAACGCACTCTGAAGAAGGAACGAATCTATCACGATGGAGCTCAACTTGTGAACAAGCCGAATGGGATATTCCACTTTCTGGACAGAATTTGGATCCCTAAGCGGACCAAATTACGACAGATTCTGATGAACGAAGCCCACAAATCCCGGTATTCCATTCATCCCGGTGCCGACAAAATGTACCAGGACCTTCGCTACAAGTACTGGTGGCCGGGCATGAAAAGGGCTATTGCTCTCTACGTTGGAAAATGCATGACATGTGCAAGGGTCAAGGCTGAACACCAAAGACCCTCTGGCTTACTCGAACAACCGCCAATCCCTATGTGGAAGTGGGAGAGTATAGCTATGGACTTCATAACGAAGCTTCCGCACACGTCATCAGGTCACGACAGCATTTGGGTTATTGTTGACCGTTTGACCAAATCCGCTCACTTCTTGCCAATACGAGAAGACTACAAGGTAGAACGATTAGCCCGAATCTACACCAACGAGATCATTTGTAATCATGGGACGCCTCATGACATCATCTCTGACCATGATGCTCGGTTTACCTCGCGACTATGGGAAACGTTTCAAACGGCTCTCGGTACATCGCTTAATCTAAGTACCACTTTCCACCCCAAACTGACGGACAGACTGAAAGAACGATTCGTACTCTTGAAGACATGCTCCGTTCGTGTGTCATAGACTTCGGTGGTAATTGGGATACATACATGTCGTTAGTCGAATTCTCGTACAACAACAGTTATCATTCCAGCATACAAATGGCACCATTTGAGGCACTATATGGAAGAAGATGTCGATCGCCTATTGTGTGGCACGAGATCGGGCATTCGCAATTAACAGGTCCCGAGCTATTGGAAGAAACGACAGACAAAGTTTTCCAAATTCGAGACAATCTAACGAAAGCTCGGAATCGTCAGAAAAGTTACGCCGATAGACGACGCAAGCCCCTTGAATTTGACGTTGGTGACTACGTACTCCTAAAGGTTTCACCTTGGAAGGGTGTGGTCCGATTCGGCAAGAAAGGAAAGCTCGCGCCTCGATACGTTGGACCCTTTAAGATTCTGGAAAGAATCGGCAAAGTGGCTTACAGACTCGAACTACCGAAGGAACTTAGCAACGTACACCCGACTTTCCACGTCTCAAACCTCAGAATGTGCCTGGCCGAGCACGACTTACATGTTCCGTTAGAGGATCTGCAAGTGAACGAAACATTACACTTCGTGGAAAAGCCTGTTGAGATCATAGATCACCAAACCAAGCAGCTCAGGCGCTCGCGCATTCCTATTGTGAAAGTCCGATGGGAAGGCAAGCGAGGCGCGGAGTTCACTTGGGAACTCGAAAGCGACATGAAGGCGAAGTACCCGCAGTTGTTCGTTACGGATTCGGCCTAATTTCGGGACGAAATTCCCTCAACTAGGGGAGGCTGTAACACCCCGTGTTTCTGAAGTCAATGTCAAAGTCAAGATTGAATTCAAAGGAAGAAAAGATTGCTAATTGCGATCTGTCTCTTCTAGATCGATTCCTGTTTTGACTTCTTTGACTTGTAATTAGTCTATTTTTATTTTCGCTTTAGTTGTATTATGTGAAGTAAGTGTCAATAATCACAATAATCGACGTGTGTTAATCGCTATTTAATCGACGTACGACTGTAAACTATAGGAAGTAACAATGCGATAAAGTCAACTAAACGCTAATCAATCTAGCTTAATCAACATCGAATCGCAACCGCACTCGCAACTTGAATTACGCTTTTGGATTAATTGATATACGTGTGTGTGTGCCCTATGTGTTACTTGTGCATGTTTAAATTATGTTATGTGTGGTAATCAATCGTATCGCAATCGAAACTCAAACGCAATCGAACTTAATCGCAATAAAAAAGGTATGATAATTAGTGGAGAAGGGACAGTGCAAGATATGAGTAGTTGGGATTAAAAGTAATTTGACTAGGAAAAATCTATCGCATCGCAACGCTCGCCATCGCAATCGAAACATCAAAAATCGTCGCACCGAACACTAGAACGAGGTGACTGATCAACCAGGCTGCCAGCTGATCGACCAGCCGACCGATCGGACGGCTGTCCGATCGGACAGGCTGTCCGCACGGGCTGCCTAGCCGATAGACCAGCCCCTTTCCTCTTTGGGTAACCCTATAAATACCCCGGTCACTTTCATTCTTTCTACTTTTGGAAACCCTATGTCCGACCAGCTCGTTTTCCTCACCTTTTCTTCAGATTTCTCGCGATTCTGGTAAGATCTCGTCCTAATTCTTGTACTTCCTTAATCTACACGCATTCCTACACCTTTCTATCTTTTGAATCTTAACTTTTAACCGTGAAATCATCAAGATTCAAGGTGTTCTAGGATGACGTCATCATGAGTTCTTGAAGAACTTCATGTTTTGGCCTCAATCCACCAAGAACAACTTAGATCTAATCGATTTCCACATAAACAAACAAAGATCTTTCATAGATCTAAACATATTTGCAAGAAAAAGGATTGAAAGATGGGTTTTCAACTTTCTTTCAACTATTTTACACTCAATGCACTCAAAACCGATAGAATCGGAACTTGTGCTGACTTACTACTCATTATGGTGGTTGTGTTAGTTCAAGATCCGTATTCTATCCGCGAGATTATCGATTCCGGGTTAAACATGGAACGTCGTCTCGAACCATCCACTGGTCGGGTTTGGGTGATTCCTGTCCGATCAGGAGCACTAAGTATTGACGAGCTTTCTGTTGCTTGACACGTTATCAAAATAACTCGATAAAACGACAAACTATCAAAACAACCAAGTGCAAAACGAACAGGTTCACCAGGGCGGAGTGCCGTCCGAACGGACTGCTTTCCGAACGGACAGCCCAACCGAACGAATTGCACCTTGGTCCCACACCCCCATTTTGCCCACACTTGAAGTCTGAATGTAGAACGAATTGTTGTCCGATCGGACTACCAACCGATCGAACTGCCATCCGAATCATGAGACGTTTGAACTTCAACACTTAAACAATTTTCAACATGTCCAATGCACAAAGGATGCCACCCGAACGAACAACCGTCCGATCGAGTGACACCTTACTGAAGTGCCAACCGAACGGGTTGTCGTCCGATCGAACGACCGTCCGATCGATCGACCTGAAAGGTAGAAGTACTCCCATGTTTTCAAAATACTACAACGAAAACTTCAAAAGTCAAGCCATCATACACAAACACATCCTTCACAAAGGAAGAAACAATCCACTCGAACAGTCATCCGACCGGACGTCTGTCCGAACGGACGACCAACCGCACGACTGGTTGTCCGATCGGACTACCATACGAACGGACTGCTGTCCGAACCACTTGTACTTTGCATCGTTTTGCGCGTCACTTATCGTTATGCTATCGATCTATTCAGGCTAAACCCACTCTCTAGCACTCCCTTCAATCCATCATCGCTGTGAGTATACTCGATCCCTTTTTGCTTTATGCACTTTTGGGTGTTACATACGTTACTTATTCTAAGTCACATCGAACACACTACGCAATACTTTAAACGCTAACCGTTACCGCATGTTATACGTGAATTAATGAATGCTTGTTTGTTTTGTTTACACATGGAATGTTGTCTACCTGCCTTAGCAACGATAGTACTATAGTTTGGACTCAGCACCCGCTCACGTGGGGGTTGTTAAGGACAATTATTTGCATGGATTACAGTGGTGATCATGTATTACGAACTTCCTTGGGCAGTCAACCCGCAGTCATTGGTATCGATAGGTCTATGTCGATAACTAACATGCCTCATTTCACTCTGTGTACGTGCTGGTTATGCGTAACGCTTTCGAACCCTATATGCTATTATCAAACTTGTATGCTCACCTTTACACTATGTGTATTGACTTTATTTTAACGTATGTGACAGGTGCTTAGGATGCTTATCTGCTAGGGAGTCGAGGCTAGAATAAGGTCTTAGAGACCAACAAATAGTTGTCTGTACAAATGAAATCTGAGTTGTCGGAACAGAACTATTTGCCTGGATTTTGTCTGTAATAATTTGTTTACTTTTTGAGGCATGGTATGGGACATGTTACTTTAAATCAATTGGTAATGATAATTGTTATGGAAACTTTTGGACAATCTGTTTCGCTCAGTGCCATACCCCGATGTTTCCGCCATCGGTTGGGGTGTGACAGCTCCACTCACTGCAACTTCTGCAAAATGCCAGGACACAAGGAAGAAGATTGCAGGAGGAAATCCAGTAATGGACTGTGCTTCAACTGTGGAGAAAAAGGTCACATCAAGCCCAATTGTCCAAAATTGGCTCCAGCTCCGAACAACAAGAACACTAAAAATGCTAGAGCATTTGTTCTGACAGCAGATGAAGCCAAAATGATTCCGGATGTGATAGTCGGTACGTTTTTAGTTAATGATGTTTTTGCTAAAGTATTATTTGACTCTGGTGCAAACCAAAGTTTTATTAATACTTCATTTTGCAAACTTCTAAATCAATCATTAACTAAACTTCCACAAGAATGTCTAGTAGAGACAGCTAATGGAAAAACTGTTAGGATTTCTGAAATCTTGCAGGGAGCAAGAATAGAATTATTAAATCAAAAGTTTATTGCAAATCTTTACCCAATGAATCTGGCAGGATTTGATATCGTATTAGGAATGGATTGGTTAATAGCCAATAAAGCCAGTATTTTATGTGATCAAAAATCAATCCAAGTAAATTCACCAAGGGGTGAAAAGATCACAATTAAAGGAGATAAACCATCTAGGTCCACCAAATTCATCTCTGTGATGAAAACTGCAAGCTATATAAGAAAATGATCATTAGTGTATTTGATTTCCATAATCACTAACACTAAAGGAAAAGAACTAAAAGACATTCCAGTAGTGTCTCAGTTTTCAGATATATTCCCAGAAGAATTACCAGGACTACCGCCGGATAGAGAAGTTGAATTTAGAATTCACCTGCTACCAGGAACGGCACCGATTGCCAAAGCACCTTACCGTTTGGCACCCGCAGAAATGCAGGAACTGAAGAAACAATTAGACGAACTGGTGGAAAAAGGATTTATACAGCCAAGCTCATCGCCATGGGGAACGCCGATTTTATTTGTCAAAAAGAAAGATGGATCAATGCGGATGTGCATTGATTACCGTTAATTGAACAAGGTCACGATTAAGAATCGGTATCCATTACCAAGAATCGATGATATGTTCGATCAATTGCAAGGAGCACGATTTTTCTCAAAAATCGATTTAAGGTCAGGATATCATCAATTAAAGGTAGAGTAAGAGGACATTCCTAAAACCGCATTTAGAACAAGGTATGGTAATTATGAATTTACTGTCATGCCATTTGGTTTAACCAATGCCCCAGCCGCATTTATGGACATGATGAACCGAATATGTAAGCCATATTTGGATAAATTCATAATTGTATTTATAGATGATATTCTCATTTATTCTAAAAGTAAAGAAGAACATGCAAAGCATTTGCACGCCCTTTTAAGTTTATTAAGAAAGGAAAAGCTTTATGCTAAGTTCTCGAAATGCGAATTTTGGTTAGAACAGGTACAGTTTCTTGGACACTTAGTTAACCATAAAGGAATTCATGTAGACCCAACCAAGATCGAGGCGATTACCAAATGGAAAACCCCTGAGTCGCCAACCGAGGTTAGAAGTTTCTTAGGATTGGCTGGTTATTATAGAATGTTTATTCAAGATTTTTCTAGAATAGCCATTCCCTTAACTAAGTTAACCTGTAAATCTATTAAGTTTGAATGGGGACCAAAACAAGAAGAAGCATTTAGAATTCTTAAGCAAAGACTAACCCATGCACCCATATTAGCGTTACCAAAAGGAACTGAAGATTTTGTAGTATATTGTGACGCTTCTAAGTTAGGTTATGGATGTGTGTTGATGCAACGTCAAAAGGTTATAGCTTACGCATCTAGACAACTTAAGAATCATGAAGAGAATTATTCAACTCATGACTTGGAATTAGGAGCTATAATTTCCGCCCTTAAAATTTGGAGACATTACCTTTATGGTAGTAAATTTATCATATTCACTGATCATAAAAGTTTAAGGTATGTTTTCGGGCAAAAAGAATTAAATATGAGACAAAGACGCTGGATGGAGATGCTTAGTGATTATGATTGTGATATCCAGTATCATGAAGGAAAAGCAAATGTAGTGGCAGATGCTTTAAGCCGAAAATATCACGAAAAGCCAAAAAGGGTACGTTCTCTTAAATTAAATCTACAAGTAGATTTAAATGATCAAATTAGAAAAGCACAAGAATCAGTAATCAAGGATGATACTGAAAAATTAAAAGGAATGATTAAGGAATTAGAACATGGAACAGATGGAATTTGGAGATTTCAAAAAAAGAGAATGTGGATACCTAAATTAGGAAACATATATCATCGCATATTAGAAGAATCTCATAAGTCCAAATATACGATGCATTCTGGAAATGATAAAATGTATCAGGATTTAAGAAGGAATTTTTTGTGGATAGGAATGAAAAAGGATATAGCAGCCTATGTTTCTAAATGTTTAACCTGTTTACAAGTTAAAGCTGAACATCAGAAACCCTCAGGATTGCTGCAACAGTTAGAAATGCCAGTGTGGAAATGGGAATTGATAACAATGGATTTTGTTACCAAATTACCCAAAACAAGAAAAGGTAATGATACAATCTGGGTGATTGTAGATAGGCTAACCAAGTCAGCTCATTTCCTACCAATGAAAGAAACTTTCAGTATGGAACAATTAGCCAAATTGTATGTAAATGAAATAGTTTCATTACATGGAATACCTTTATCAATTGTTTCTGATAGGGACAGTCGTTTTACCTCTCATTTTTGGACAAGTTTCCAAAAAGCCATGGGAACCAAGTTAAATCTAAGCACCGCTTATCATCCTCAAACAGACGGACAAAGCAAAAGGACAATTCAGACAATGGAAGACATGCTTAGAGCTTGTGTAATTGATTTTGGAGGTAATTGGGACGATCGCTTACCTTTAATAGAATTTTCTTACAATAATAGTTATCACACAAGTATCAATGCTGCACCATTCGAAGCACTTTATGGACGAAAGAGCCGAACCCCAGTCTGTTGGGCAGAAATTGAGGAAAAGCAACTATCTGGACCTGAGATAGTGCAAGAAACAACTGACAAGATCATTCAAGTCAAGGAACGACTGAAAGCAGCACGTGATCGACAGAAGAGCTATGCTGATAACCGACGCAAACCGTTGGAATTTCAAGTAGGAGATAAAGTATTGTTAAAAGTTTCTCCTTGGAAAGGAGTAGTAAGATTCATCAAATAGGGAAAGCTAAGTCCCAGGTATGTTGGACCTTTTGAGATTATTAGAAAAATAGGACCTGTAGCCTATCAGCTACAACTGCCAGAGGAAATGGCAGGAATACATGATGTGTTTCATGTATCCAATCTCAAGAAATGCTTAGCCGATGAATCACTAATGGTACCTCTTAAGGATATAGAGGTAAATGAACAACTCAAATTTGTAGAAAGGCCTCTATAGATTAAAGACAGAAAGATTAAGAATCTTAAGCACAAGAGATTAGTTCTGGTCAAAGTGAAGTGGGACTCCAAAAGAGGACCAGAATACACATGGGAGCTTGAATCAGAAATGCAAAGGAAATATCCACACTTGTTCCAGTTGATCTAGAGGACGAGCTCTAAAATAAGGTGGGGAGGATATAACAACCCTCCTGAATTTTTCCGACGCCCTACTATATTTTAAAATATCCCAATATGTCCTAAAATACACCCCATACGCGAAAACGGACCACGAATACCTTTAATATTATTAAAACTAATTAAAATTTAATTTTTTTTTGTCACGGGGCGCGTAGACCCCTTAGGGACCTTACGCGGGCCGTGAGAGGTCAAAAAATGTGGCGCAGCCCAGTGCTGCCACGTGGCCCAACACCCGTCGACCCTATATGCTGACCTGGACAAGCTAAACCCTACCCGGGCTACTAGGCGGGCCGCGTAGCCCCTTGGCTACTCTTACGCGGGCCGCTAGAAAAGCCAAATCAGGCCCTATAAGTAGCATGCATTGGATCTTCAGTCTGCTCGTTCATTTTTTTTCTAAATCTCAAATTTTCTGAAGTGTAGGCATAATCTCGGGTATAATACCCCTAATTAACGAAGTTCTGCTCCGTTGTAAGTATCATAACCCCTGGATATGTATTAGATACTCTGCCCGATTGATCTAGGGTTCCGTAACGGCTGTCGTGGTTCTGCCCGACGTAGTCGTTGGAATGTCGTCTCGGAGAGGGTATTACTAATGTTAGAATGGGTTATTATACTAACGCGTGTGCATTTGTGTAAATTATAGATTGTCACCAGGAAACCCTAAAGGATAATTTAAGACAGCGATGTGAGTAATCTCCTTTTTGTTAACTGTTTTTACAAAACCTCACATAATTAATTATATATTAAGCAGTTATTGAGTATTTGTAAGGATACAATTATCGTCGGTATGTTGGGGTTTTGTATACAAAATTTGTTACTGCCTTGCGAGGAGTAACTTTTCCACAAGTCAGGTTTAACAGTACCGTGGGTGGTAATTAGTATGACTTGGAAACAAATATAATTGCGAGATCGCCCTCAATACTGTACAATGGTTTTTGTTTAAACTTGATTAAACTGGGATTCACTCACCAGTATTTCCCACTGACAAAATGTTTTTAAACGCGTTTCAGGTAACAAAATGTGAAAGCCAAATAGAAGCCAGCTGGACAGCACTGAAGGCTTGTAAAAGTGGCAATAAAGTTACCTAAAATAAATAGATGTTTTTATTAAATAAAAATAGGATTTATTCCTATGAAAATGTGTGTACTTAAAACTTGGGTTTTACCCCCCATGTGTTTAATATTATGAAAATGTGGTATTTTACTCTGATAAAATATTTCCTAACTACGGTCCTGATGTAATTTCCGCTGCCAAAATTAGACAATACCAGATACCACCAAAACTGGCCGTGGCCGTCCGTTCCTGTATTTGTATAGGGGGACGGGGGTTGCGACAGAAGGTGGTATCAGAGCTAAGCCACTGATTCAGCCACAGAAGCGTTCTGCTGACATCAAAATTCAATCTGTTAGGAAATAAATTACGGGAATACGTGCATAATTGTATTTTCTTGTTATGTGTTATTTGACTATTTGTTAGTTTACAGTATGAGCGACCAAGGACCATCTGACGCGTACCGTCAATTGTCTGGTTCGCCTAGAAGCGAAGGTGCCTCTTCTCAGCCTACCCTCTCGGGGTACTCTGCTAATACAGAAGAAGGAATATTTGTGTTTAAGGCTCAGTCTGAAGAGCCATTCCCTCAGAAAAAGAGAGGATGGTTCAGTAGGGGAGCACATGAGCGTAAAAAACGTATGAAAAAGTTACAAGACCAGAGAGCACTAGCCGCAGCCAAAAGAGAAACTGATGCCTATGCCCAGGACGTGCTTAATAGGGGTATAGCCAACATTCACATCTTAGCAACCACTGCAGCTGACCCTAACCTGGAGAAAATGTTAGCACCCCAACCACAACCACCAATTCCTGACGAACCAATGGAGATAGAAAACCCTGAAAATCAAGTAGAAATGCATGATTTCAACCCGGAGGAAATACCTAGGGTACCAGCACCAAATCCCTTAGACCCAAATTACGACCCATGGTGGGATGATAATAGGGACTATGTGCAACGTTACCCGATACACGAAGACATGCCCATGCCGAACTTAGGAGCCTACCCAGGTTTGGACCCTTTAGATCCCTATTATTACGATAACGATGTATACATTAGGGAGATTTTAGAGAATCCTTACCAATTCCAGGCATCTACACCCCCATATCAGGAACCCGCACCCCAAATTTCGAACCCAGTCCTAGAACCTGCACTCCCAATGAGTTCAGAAAATGTACAAGAACTTAGGACATTTAGTGAGTAAATTTTAGAAAATAGTGAAAGGATGAGTGATGTGTGTAAAATGCAACATATAAATTACATCAAATGAGGCATAAAACTAACCCCTTTTTAGTACTAATGTTGGAAAAAGTGTGCTTTTGTCTTCCTTTTGTATTTTCAGGACCAAATGAGCTTAATTGAACAAAAGGAACAAATATACAGCCAAATCTTACATAAATACAAAGAAAGGGAATAAACGTGGCATGCCCGACCCCTCGACAACATCTCCCAAGAAAAAAAACAAGAAGAAAGCTGAGCATGGGGCTGTGCCCAGCTGAACACGGGCTGTGCCCAGCTGAACACGGGGCGTGCCTAGCGGACACGGGGTCGTGCTCAGCGAGCACGGGGCCGTGTCCGGGGTGGTCAGCCCTGGCACAAAAGACAAACCTGTAGAAGCTTCTATTGCCCACCACGGGGCTGTGCCCAGCGGACACGGGGCCGTGGTCAACGCAAAGATACGCAGAATCTTGCCAAATCTGATAGTACAGATACGCTTTTGAGCACGGGGTCGTGCCCAGCGGACACGGGGGCGTGTGGAGCTAATAAAGACAAACTGTATTAATGAAGAAACAGAAAAGGGTGGACACGGGGCCGTGTCCAGCGGACACGGGGCCGTGTCCAGGCTTCTGTACGGGCTATAAATAGGAGTGCTTGGCTCAAGCTCAAACCATCCCTTGGCACACCACCTCTCTCACACTTCACCCACCACCCACCACCACCATAACACCATCATCCACCACCATCATCCATTGTCCATCATAGAGTGTGTGAGTCGTCTCGGGATTCAAGATTGATCGTAAGAGTTCTTGACAATCAAGGCCATGTTTGCCTAAGTCTCTTACATCACTTGGTGAAGACAAGTGTCTAGTGTAATACTTTTTATTTCTAATCTTTTCGCACTTTTTATTTGGTTTTGTATTAATGACTTTAATAACTAGTTTCTTATGTTGAAGGTGATTCTTCCTTATCGTTTGTCCGTGGTGTCTTGACATTATTTTACTGTCTATATAAAATAAAATATTTTCACCATTCATATCTCCACGGTCTATATGGAGGTATGTTGGCTACCTGGTCGGGGGTTAAGGGAACGGTTTGGTAAGAGTCTTGCCATTGTTCAGCGTTTAGAGGTCCTGCAATGGACCTGGGTCAAATTTAGTAGGACCTCCTTCAATACTTAACGGTATTGGATGGCGGGGGTCCCAACTCTTTGATCCCCTCATAAGTTAACTACTATTAATACTATAACCCGGCTATTTAGGACTGTATCCCTGCTGACTCAGACTACTTAGTCGAGGGTAACGTCACCTCCAAAAGAGGGGCCTACCATAATTTGCATTAATAACTTAATTAATTATCTTTCAATAATCCGACCCTTTAGGATTGTATCCTTGCTGACTCAAACTACTGGGTTGAGGGTAACGTCACCTTCAAAAGAGGGGCCTACTACAATAACTAAGATAATCTCTTAAATAAGTGCAAAAGTGCGGAAATAATCAAAGGTTACACTATACACGAGTCGGAACCAAGTGATTCATCTTGTCTATCTGTTTTTCTTTTATTTTTATTTTTCAGCATTTTAGTTAGTTTTTATTTTTATTAGCTTAAAACATTTTTCTAAACTTTTTGATTTGATTAGACGTTGAGGATAAACCGGTACTAAAAGCTCGTGTGTCCTTGGACGACCTCGGTATCTTACCAACACTATACTACGCTCACGATGGGTGCACTTGCCCATATGTGTGTTTAGTGTTAGTAAATATCGTGTTTTATAAATTTAAAACTTGGCTAAAAAAAGTGTTAAAGGTCTTAAAATATACACCTAATATATATAACACTTCACACGCATCAATGAGACAGGTGGGAGAGCGACTCGTCTGGAAGTATGACGAGCGCAATATGGATTTCTGGATGAATCCATATCCGTAGAAGTGATGGTAGAAAAGGTTATAATAATAATAATATAATATAATAATAAAATATGTGTGTATGTGTATGAAAAAAAAACTACGGATGCCTATTACTAGTAGTATAACTTTAAATTTCAGTCGGTATTGTAATTTTAATTTCAGTACTGGTGTGTAATAGATGCATATTATATGAATAGAGTAAAGTCGCAATGATCGACGCTTTTGACCAAAATGCGTGTCATGTTATTGGCTATATTAAATATTATTTTGTAATATTAATACGTGGTAAATGTTTAAAATTCAGATGGCCGACCAAGGGAATCAGGAAAATCTGAATAATGATAACCAGAGTAACATTAACTTGGTTAATGAGAATCCGAACAACAATAACAATGGAAACCAAGTGGATAATAGTGCCATCCAACACATAGTGGCACAAAGAATTATAGATGCAATGCCATATATTCTTCAAACTGTTAAGGATGCTGATAATAAAAGTAGACATGATAGCAAACGACCTTCTGAACCTGCAAACAGCGTTAACAATGGACATGTACTTCAAGTGCCCATTCCCAAAATAAGAAGAACCGTGTCTTACGGTTGTTCTTACAACGAATTCTGGTCCTGTAAACCAATAGAATTCTCGGGCAATGAAGAACCCATTGCAGCTCTACGCTGGATAGAAAAGACTGAGACTGTTTTAAAGATAAACAAATGTGCGGAAGAGGACAAGATAATGTTTGCTTCCAATCTATTTAAGAATTCAGCCTTAGAATGATGGAACACTATCCTCCAGTTTAGAGGAAGTGATAGGGTTTATAATATGGAATGGGAGGAATTTAAGAATATGGTAGAAAGGAAATTCTGCCCTCCCAATGAAAAGGAACAGATAGCGAATACGTTCGTAAACCTTAGGATGACCGGGGTAGATAGTAAGGGGTATACTACCACATTCTTTGAATATGCTAGAATAGTACCAACCATTGCATCACCAGAGCCGGTATTAATCTCTCGTTACATTTGGGGATTAATTGGAGAGATTAGACATGTAGTCAAGGCAGCTAGACCTCAAACCATAGAAGAAGCTGTAGAACTAGCAAATACATTGACAGATGAATTAATCCGTACTAGAGAAGAAGACCAGAGGAGAAACCTAGCTCAAAGGCTTACCCAGGAATTCCGCTATGGTAATTCCAACCGTAGGAATATAGGTTCTACCTCTACACCATACTGCAAGGCTTGCAAGAAAAAACATTCGGGAAAATGCTCCACTCACTGCAACTTCTGCAAAATGCTAGGACACAAGGAAGAAGATTGCAGGAGGAAATCCAGTAATGGACTGTGCTTCAACTGTGGAGAAAAATGTCACATCGAGCCCAATTGTCCAAAATTGGCTCCAGCTCCGAACAACAAGAACACTAAAAATGCTAGAGCATTTGTTCTGACAGCAGATGAAGCCAAAATGATTACGGACATGATAGCCGGTACGTTTTTAGTTAATGATGTTTTTGCTAAAGTATTATTTGACTCTGTTACGGTACCAGTTCGATACCGGTACTCAATATCAAATGCTTATCTATAGCGGCAACTGCCCAACTCAACCTCTATCCATCGGACCCGTAGCGGTATAACCCTAACGAGTGTAGTATAAGTGTACCCGCTCGCATTAGACTTAGTGGCTTGCCTCCCCTTAGCTCTTGGGTCAAATTATCTGTTTTATTTAATAATAACAAGTTCCATACTTAAAAGTTAAAACTATAAATAAATACACTTATTATTTGACATGAATAATTTATACATGAAATATTTATTCTCTCGGTTCACTATCAAAATATTCGAAAAAATAGGAGTCTATTAGACTAAAGGGTATGGGGGCCGGCTAGGCCCGGCTAGGACCGGCGCCGGTCCCCCACACCGCCCCCTGAGGGTCGGCTCGGCCCAAACGGCTCCCCACAGCCGAATGAGACGTGGCCCCACTTTGAATATTATATTTCCTTTTTCAATTTAAATACCCTCTCTCTCATCCTTTTTCAATTTAAATACCCTCTATCTCATCCATTTTCAATTTAAACACTTAGAAAATTATAAAATAATGAGGTGGGGTAGCCCCATCCTCCATCCCCCCTCAAATGTGAAGGAGGCCCATCCCCCACGAGCCGCCTACGTGGCGCCTACGTGGCGGCTCATCCCCTCCAAGCCCATCCACTCCATACCCTTTAGTCTTAGTTGTTTACAAAAAGTTAAAAGGACCAAGCAGCAAATATCCAGAATTTTGTATGATAGACTTCAGTCTATAATGTTGGGATGTTATCGCCAATTAAAATATTAAGGGGGTCAGCTTACAATTTCCACAGGATGCATGTGCCAGCGCTGGCCGACATATTAAAATACAACCCTAGTTTAACTGGCCGACTTAAGTTTTTAACTTGTGTTTTATTTATACATGATAACTAGGTTAGGGTGAGGGTATGGTTTAATCACTCTAGGGTCTTTGAGTCATTCTCTACCCAATAATAGTATGCTATGTCAACTTCTCATTCTACTCCCCATTTTACACTTAATCACTAGGTATGGTTCAATCACTCTAGGATGTTTGAGTTATATATTTTTTATTTCTAGAAATTATTCATAAATAAATAAAACATATTTTAATGTAAATAAAGGTACTTTTAATTAAAAAAAAAACACATTATATAAAATTAAAATAAATAACATGACATTAAAATATAAAAATAAATTAAAAAAAAGAGTAACTTTGTAGAATAGTAACCAAGTTTTTAAAGTGTTCCAATTAGGTCACTCAAGTTTCAAAAGTGTTCCAATTAGATCACTCAACATTCATTTTTCATTAAAATTAAGTGTTTTTTCATCCATTTCAGAAGTAACCATGGTGATGTGGATTTTTGTTCTTTTTCCCCTTTTATTTGATGCTAACTTTGAGTGATGACGTGAATTATAACTTGTTTTTTTAATTTTTAATGTAATTAAAGTGTTTTTATTTTTAACAAGTATAATTTCATATATTAAAATAATCCAACCCCAACATCTTATTCTTCATTTTTTTCTTGACACATAAAAAAAGGACATGACTCAATTTGAATGTTAAGTTATCTAATTGGGACAAAAACGATACGAGTGACCTAATTAGAACACTTTTGAAACTTGGTTACTATTCTGTGAAATATTCCCTAAAAAAACCTAATTTAACTATTCGTCGTCGGAATCCGCCAAAAGGTGGGGTAAATCTTGTTCTTCAAGATGCTCCACAAGATCATATTTTAGTCTATAATGCGTATCTTCATCAATGAGCTCGTTATAAACAGTGTCTTCGAAAACAAGCTCGACTGGAGGATCTCGAATATGTACCGGTGCAATCGCGTTTCCGTCGTCTTTTAGAATCATATTATGCATAATAATGCACGCATATACGACACTCCTAATTTTTTTAACACTCATAGCACGCATCGGTCGATGAAGTATACGCCATTCTGCCTTTAAAACACCAAAAGCCCGCTCCACGTATTTTCTTGCCGCCTCGTGTTGCCTATTGAACTTCTTTTCTTTCACAATGTGAGGATACGAAAATGATTTCACAAACACGGACCAAGTAGGGTAGATTCCATCGGTAAGATAGTATCCACGCTTGTACAAATGGTTGTTCACGTAAAATGGGCATTTTGGTGCAGTTCCATTTCGTTCAGTAAGAAATAACGGAGATTATTGGAGCACGTTGATGTCGTTTTGGGAACTTGGTGGACCACAAAAAGCATGCCAAATCCACAAATCCTGAGAGGCCACCGCTTCGAGCATAACTGTCCGGTGACTGTGATCCCCCCTCATATATTGACCCCGCAACTCCGTTGGACGCATTCTCCAAACAAAATGTGTACAATCAAGACTACCCAACATCCCAGGAAGGTAATGTTTCTCCTCATGAGCTTGGTACAAGAGCGCAACGTCGTGGCTAGTAGGTCTATGAAAAACTCGGAAGCGTATAAATTACATACCGTTTCGCAAAAAAAATTCTAGACTTTCTCGGGAAGTCCTTTCGGACATATTTAAATACTCGTCGTACTCGTCTGGAGCGTTACCGGTTGCTAGTTGCTTAATCGCCGAAGTAACGTTTTGCATCAGTGTAAAACTCTTCTTCAAACTCGCATCCACGGTGTCTTGAAACCACGAGTTATTTGCTTGCACGTCACTCAAAATTTTTAAAAACAACCTTTTCGACATACGAAACCTTTGACGGAAAACCTCTTCGTTGAATACGGGCTCCTCGACAAAATAATCTCTCATAAGGTTTTCGTGACATTTCACTCGATCTCGACGGGCAGATTTCCTTTTTCTAGAAGTGCCCGTGTCTTCCAGTTCAGCGGCTTCGTTAATAAGATTTTGGAAAAAATTTAAACTACTATCGCTCGAGGAAGAATCAACGTCTTCACTAATATCAATTGGAATGAATAGCGGTGGTATATCATCCATTGGAAAAATAGAAGAAGTGAATTTTTTTAGAAAATAGAGTTGGATGGAGAAGAAAATGGTGAAAAATGATGTTGAATGGTATTGTTTTTATAAGGAAAAATTGTATTTTTTTTATAACGGCTAGTTTAACGGTCAAATTCCACTCAATCAATCGGTGACTATACACCGAATCTCCAAACTCACCGATCACCGAAATCCACCCGGTATGAATCACCGCTCGGTGAAAGCACTCCCCGAATGGGGTCACCGAAGCCATACCGCCCTCCCTTAGAACCCGTGTATTACATGGGTTTAATAAATAGAATTATTGGATTTTATCACCCTTAACTATTGATTATTGGTCACTGCTATTCCCAACTATCACTTTGACACCCAACACCCATAACTTAACACTTAGTGTGTTCTGTCACGACGTTGTTAACTGATCACCAACTTTTGATCATTTTACTATACATTTGAGGTGTCCTAAGATCCCTAAAACCTTCCTAAGATCCCTATGACACCCCCAAAATTATATTAACTGGATCTAAAGTTAGTGATCAGTTAACGATGTGGTGACAGAACACACTAAGTGTTAAGTTGGGGGTGACGTGTAACAACCCGACTTTCCGGGTCACGGTCAAAGGAAAGTCAAAGTACAAGTCAAAGTCAAAGATATTATTTCTGATATGTTATTTCTAGCTTAATTATTGCTTAGTCAAAACACAGTTAACGCACTTTATCGCATTATTACTATCGCTATCACATCGCTATCGTAACTCGAAACACAGTTATGGTTATTGTTCAATGTGTGTGCTATTATGTGCTTTACTTGTGTGTGCTTAATATATGTTTTGGGATGATATTCGCAAACGCAATCGCAACTATATTGCATCGCATCGCAACACGAAACGTAAGCTTACTTTATGATTGTTAGGTTGATTATGTTATTTGTGTAACTAATGTGTAATACTATCGCATCGCTTACTCGCAACTCGCTTAAACGCAACGCAACACACAATGCATGAAACGAAAGTTAGAAAACTAACCCGCGCGAGCCAACCGATCGAACGACCAACCGGTCGAATGGACATCCGATCGAATGGCCGTCCGATCGAACGGCTATCCGACTCACTTAACTCCCACCGCCTTTCACACATTCCCCTATACATACCTCACTGTCACATCAACTGTTCATTGATGTGATAGCTCCGTCCGACCCACGCACTCTCAAGCTCTTTTCTCTCGATTCCTCGCGATTCTTGTAAGTTTTCTTCTTAAATCTTGTACTTCTATCTTCATCACACACTTTCTCATCATCTTCTCCATCAAATCACAATTTTCACCGCGAAATCGCTTGATTTGGGCTGTTCTAGGGTGACGTCACCTCGGGTTCTCATGAATGCTGGAGTATAACCTCATCTCAGCAAGAACGGTTCGGATCTAACAGATTTCTACATGATTATACACTGATTCCGACTAAATCTAAACATTTTCAACTGTTTCAAACTTTTCTTCAATATCTTTCACTTTTCACTCAAAACCGTTAGAATCTGGACTCTTCGGGCTCTCTACACATTCTTCAATAGTGAACCGGTCCGAGAACGGATTACTATCGAAGAGACGACCGATTCACGGGTTGAACATAAAGCTTCATCTTGAGCAGATGAGTCTGATCGAACGGGGTGATTCCCATCCGATCGACTGAGTTAGACTTGATACGGTTTTCGTTGTTTGACACGTCGTCATGCCGCCTCGGTTAAACATAAACTTTTCAACTTAACTAATTTTACAAGTTTTTCAAACGAAACAGTTGCACGATCGAATAGCCATCCGATCGGACGACCATCCGATCGAACGACTATTCGACCAGTTGGTGAACTTCAACACTTAAACAATTTTCAAAACTTCAAAGAATATCAGCTTTCACTCGAATGGACATCCGATCGAATGGCCATCCGTCCGGATGACCATCCGACCGGATGACTTGCCATATAGAGATATTTCTCACTTTTCAAAATGCTACAACGAAAACTTCAAAGTTCAAACGTTTTACAAATACACTCATCCCATCGAACGACCCTCCGACCGAATGACCGTCCGGACGGTCATCCGTCCGGACGGTCATCCGATCGGTTTATCATCCGATCCGTCATCACACTCGACGCACTGTTTACACGCTGTTTAACGCTTACACTATTGTTCTCTGATCGGACTAACCTCCAAGCGCTCCCTTCAATCCAAGGAAGTGTTTATTTACTAAACACGATGTGTGAGTATACTCGATCCCTTTTTGCTTAACACACTTTTGGGTGTTACATACATTACTTATATCAAATCACACCGAACACACAACGCAAACACTTTTGACGCTAACCACTCTCGCATGTTATACGTGACCCGCTGAATGCTTGTATGTTAAGTTTACACAGTGTTTGTTTGTCTGACATCTTAGCAACGATAGTACTATAGCTTGGACTCAGCACCTGTTGTGGACAGGGGTTGTTAAGGGTTTTACTTCACATGGTCACAGTGGTGATAATGTGTTGCGCATTCTACAGCTCGCAGTCATGTCGGTTGCATACTTCATTGTAGATAGCTTACTTGCTTCACATTTATACGTGTTACGTGCTGGTTATGCGTAAACGATTTCGCTATACTTTATGCTATTAAACTTTTATGCTCACCTTTACACTATGTGTATTGACTTTATTTTGACGTATGTGACAGGTGTCTAGGATGCTAGGATTGCTGAAATTTTGTGGAATCAAGTTAGCTGGTCTAGAAACGTCATTCAATAAAACCTGAGTTGTCAGAACAATTATTTGTCTTTGAGAACAATGTCTGTAATAACTGTTTTTACTTTATATGTTTATGGTATGGGACGTGAACGTTAAATATTTGGTAATTTAATAGTTGTTATGGATTCTCTTGGACAATCTTTTTTCGCTCAGTGCCGCGCCCGGATGTTTCCGCCATCGGTTGGGGTGTGACGGACGTCAAAGTGAAAGTTGGGGATGGTAGCGGCCAATAGTCAATATTTTAGGGTGATAAAATCTAATAACCCTAATAAATATAATTTTATATACTAAATAATAAGGTTAGACCCCGTGTATTACACGGGTTTAATAGATATAATTTTATATACTAAATAACAAAATAATATATCTTTAAAGAAAATTTTTATTACACGAATTGGATAAATGTAATTTTATACATTAAATAATAAAAAAGTTATATCTTTAAGTACCTCGTGTATGAATAAATGTAATTTTATATACCAAATAATAAAACAAAAGTTATATCTTCAAAACCGTGTGTATAACATGTGTTGAATAAATGTAATTTTGTACATTAAATAATAAAACGTTATATCTTTAAAAAAACCATGTGTAATGCACGGGTTTAATACATCTAATTTTATATACCAAATAATAAAAAAGTTGTATCTTGAAAAACTCCTTGTGTTAAACGGGCTGAACAAATGTAATTTTGTATAGTAAACAATGAAAACGTTATATCTTAAAAAAAACCCGTATATAACACGGATTGAATAAATACACTAAATAATAAAAAAAACTTATATCTTTATAAAACTAACAGATTATCTAACACGATGTATAACCAGCAAAATCACGTTTTCTGGTAGTTAATTTAAAAATATGAAGGTTAATTTGTTGTGTATATGGGCGGAAAGTGGTAGGTTGTTAATGGGAACATCGAGTATTTTGCTGATGCCAGTGCTAGCAGACGTGGTTTAGAGATTGAAACCAATCATTCATACATCAGTTTTTTAAGTTACGTTTCTAAAATGTGTGATATTCCAAACATTACACGGTTGTCCTATCGGATGTCTACGTTTACTGATCCAATCAATATAATTAATGATCGTGATGTTACATTTTTATTTAATCTGGCGGTGCAAAATCTTTTAGAATTATATAAATTATGCGTTATTGAAGAGTCTGGTGTGGGTTCATCTAGTTTTGCATCTTTAAACCATTTTAAAGTTCGTGATTTAAATATCTCTATTAATAAAGATGCTTATTTTTTAAAGGAGTATGGTCCAAATTTTGAAAATGTTTTCGAAAAACCAATCCCCTCTAACTTACAAAGTAAGATACAATCAGCTTCTTCATCAATTGTGTTTGAGCGAGGCCATATATTCAATAACAAAGAAGAGATGAAGATTGAGTTGGGAAAAAAATGTTTGTTAGAACATTTTGAGTTTAAAGTAGATAGATCTTCTAAAACACGATACGAAGTGTCACGTCTGGGTGATGATTGTGAGTGGCTTTTTAAGGCATACATTGTCCCCGTTGCTAAAACGGCTTAGCTTATGTTGAACCGGCTTGCCTTGTACGGAAGCGACTCAAGTAATGCTGAAACGGCTTGCGCTTTGAGCCAAGTGAAACGGCTTGAGCTTTGTGGAAAGATCTTAGCTGAGATCTTTCACTCGGCTCCGAAAGACAAGCCATCCACTGAACCGGCTCGAAAGGACAAGCCAATGGAAACGGCTCAGCTGAGAGCTTTCAAACGAATAACGACGTCTGAAACGGCTCTCAGCCGTTTCAGGTTTTGTCGGATACGTGGAATTCAAGGATTGGTGGGAGTTGAAAGAAGTTGCCTAAGCCGTTTTACAGCCATAAAACAGCTCCTAGTGACGGTTCACATAGCTATTTAAAAAAAGAAAAAAATGATCAACGGCTATTTTCGAGATTTCCCCATAATTAATCTTACATTATCCATTAAAATGATTCATATTAGCTCGTACACTCCTTACTAAATTTCTGTATCCAAACTCTGTTTATATATTTGTTTTTGTCTTTGTACACTTCAACGATGCTTTGGAATTACGTCTCATTTATTGGGCATGGTCACATGGTCTTTTTTCTCTTTTTTAATTCTTTTTCTTTTTCGCAGCTGTCAAGTCAAATTATAGTTGAATGCTAAGTTATATCTAACTGAATGAGACGTGTTTGATATGATAACTTAGAACATATCATTCTTTATAATATGTATAGATAATAGTTTTTCTTTCTCAATGATCTAGTGGTGGAGTGATTGAGAAAAAAACTTAGTGTTACTTGTGATCCAGGTTCTACTCACACTCTTCTTATTATTTCTGCGGTATCTAGGTGAAAGAGGAATACGGGTGGCGGCGTGGCGCCGGTTCGTCTTGGATAGGAGGTGAGTTTTTACCGATTATTCCATTGTCGTGTCTTCGAGCGGGTGCAGGGGCGGACCCACATTGAGCGGATCGGGGTCCCCGGACCCCAATGTTTTTAAAAAGTTAGTAGATTCGATATATTAAAATTTATAAAGACCCCATAAATAAAGTTAGATGGACATAAAAATAAAGGGAAAGCTAGTGTGGTGGTAAACCCCTCTCTTTGCTAACAAGAAGTCATGGGTTCAATCCTTGTATAACTTGTTTTTATGTTTTTTTTTAAATCTAATTCAAACTTCGCTCTGACTCGACCCGAACGAGCACCAACCCGAAAATTTTAACGTTTTGTTATGAAAATTTTGAACACCGAAAAAAATGGACCCCATTGGAAAAAAATCTTGGGTCCGCCACTAGGCGGGTGAATGTCGGGTTTCTGCGCATTTCAGAGAGCAAAGAGACTGACGGCGGTCGAGTAGTCAACTATGGGCACAGCGTCTGGTGTCACAATAGTTAACACCTCATTTCTTATGGTTCATTAAAAATATAGTTTTTCTTTAAAGTCTAGGTTAAAAAATGGTTATGTTCCCACTTTAGGGTTGATAGTGCACACTCGTAAACAGGTAGACCATAAAGTAAGCTTAAAACCCCAACATAAAAACACTGACACTCTACGACAATACGACACCGCATCCATACTTATTTATTCATTCATTTTCTTTTATTTCTTTTAGGACATTGATCGTACACCAGCCCCCCTGAGATTACTTTTAGTTATCTTAAGGCTACACGGTATGGGGGTCGTCCCCCTACCGTTCCGGTCCGTCGCCGGTTAAAACACCGTGCCGCCACCCCCGTCGCCGTCCAGTCATCGTCCTCTCCGTCGGTATTCCGACGTCCAGGACGGAGCAAAACAATGGGTCCCCCTCCGTCGCCGGTTTGAACACCGTGCCGCCCCCTCCGTCTTCATCCCGTCGCCGGCTTCATCTCCGTCACCATACCGTGTAGCCTAATATTTAACTTTTGTCTATTTCTATCAACCAGATATATTTTTATTCATTTTATTTTATTTCGTTACATGTTTATATTATATATTATATATTTTATTTTATTTTATTTCGTTACATGTTTATATTATATTATTATTTAAGTGGACGGTTGAGTTGACAAACCGTAGAGTAAAAAGAATTTTAGAGAAGATTGCGGTAATAGCATTCAGATCTAACCCTTTATTTTTAACCTTATATTTCCTGCATATACAAAAGCAAGTTAGGTATTATGCCTAGTGGAGATGGATAAGGCTTTGGTGGTGGCCTAGTGGCATCTTGGTGGTGGGATAAAGCTTTGGGACCAATAAGTCCTGAGTTCGATTCTCACAAGGGGGTTTTCTCATATTTGTTGGGTTTCCTCATGAATTTGTGTATAGGTATTATGCCTAGTGGAGATGGATATGATCGGGTGGTTCCACTGGTGGCACGATGATACTCCAGTGGTCCGTCAGTGATCCAAATTTGCCGTTCAAAAAAAAAAAAAAAAAAAAAACAAAAGCAAGTTAGGGGAATAGTGTTTCCTACAAATACAAAAGCAAGTTAGGGGAATAGTGCCACGCAGCTGCGTGGCACTTCCCTATTCGACCAACCATTTTATTGTTTTATATTCGTTTTAAAATTACGGTTTCGTCCTTAATTTAAAATATATTTATGGTTTTGCCCCCACTTCAAAATAAAATTATGTTTTTGTCCCTCGCTCAAAATTACGATTTTGCTCTCGGTTCAAAATTATGATTTTATCCCCATATTACAATTATATTTTTGGCCCCAGTTAAAAATAAATTTTTGCTTTTGTCCCAAATTAAAATTTAAAACTGACGATTTTGCATTTTCGCCCCGTTTCAAAAATTATGATTTCGCCTTCAGTTTAAAATTATATTATTGTCCGGTTCAAAAAAAAGTATGCTTTTGCCCCCCCCCCCCCAATTCAAAATTACTATTTTGCCCTCAGTTCAAAATTTTGATTTTGCCCCAGTTCAAATTAAAAATATAGTATTGTCCCCAGCTTAAAATTACGATTTTGTCTCTGGTTTAAATTATGGTATTTGTCACACCCCCAAAATCCACCTGCGGAATACCACCGCTTGGAGGCGTGACTGACCAGGATCCAGCCACTAATCATATTGAACAAGCATGTAAGTGATTATAAAAATCCAACCAATACAATTGGTGTCCAAACAAAACATAGTTTAAGTTGCAAGCGGAAGCATAACGTTTAAAACCAAGACATAAGTTTAATTGTTCAAAGTTTAACATGGCACACAACTGTCCATGTCCCACAACGACTCTTCTCCATGCAAGCTCCAGCTAAGTACCTATTGACCTGCAAAGCATGTAGTAACGAGTCAACAAGAATGTTGAGCGAGTTCACAGTTGGGTGTTCGTTTTTAAGTTGTTTCGAAAACAGTTTCCTTTATCTGGCATCCTGCCGTGGGGGTTACCCCATAGTTGAAAACGTGATTTGTTTAACCCAATTACTCTGGCAATCCAGCCGTGGGGGCTACCCCATGTTTAGTTATCTGGCTCTACGGCCGTGGGGGCTACCCCATGTATGTTACTAGACTCGTTACCATATCGACTGCTGACTGTAGTCATCTTCTATCTTCTTCTCTTTCTCCGAGGTGTCAGTAACGAGAGCCAAGATGGCAGTGTGGCCCTTTCGCAAGCACTTCTGGGCCTTAAGGAAAGAGATGATGTTCTCAACAGCACCCCTCTTGTCGCCACGAATCATGAGAGGTTCATTACTGGAACCAGGAATACGAACAATCTTCTCGTTGCAAAGAATCTCTGCTCGGTGTTGGGATAACCAATCCATCACAATGACAACGTCGAAACTACCCAAGACGATAGGAATAAGGTCGATAGAGAAGGTCTGGTTAGCAAGAACAAGTTTACAACCCTTGACTACGTGTGTGGCCTCTAAACTCTTACCATTTGCTAGCTCTACAGTGTGCTTGTTGTTCAAAGGTGTTGGAATACGCTTAAGCATTTGACTAACTTCTAGTGACACGTAGCTAGTATCGGCACCCGAATCAAATAAAACTGTAACATAAAAGTCGTCGAGAAGGAACTTACCCGTCACAACATTGGGGTCATTCCTTGCTTCACCTTGACCAATCACGAACACCCGCCCCCCTGGCACCATTGTTGTTGTTGTTGTTCCCATTGTTACCATTCCCCTGATTATTGTTATTGTTGTTGTTGTTCTGGTTCCTGTTCAGTTGGGGGCAATCTCTCTTGAAATGGCCTTCAGCTCCACACTCAAAGCACCCTTTGTTGATACCTTGCTGCTGTCGCTGGTTCTGAGGGGCTTGTTGTTGACGATTCTGGTTTGCGGGGTATAAGCTTCTGCAGTCCTTGGCGGCGTGACCTGGCTTGTTGCACCGATGACAGTTACCCCTGGTGCATGGCCCGCTGTGGTGTAGGTTGCAGCGATTGCATTTGGGGTGGTTCCCCTTGTACCCACCATGACTTTGACCACCAGATGATTGCTGACTGGGGCTCTTGTAGTCATCAGTCTTTCTCTGCTGAGACTGAGACTGAACAGAAGTCGAACCCTTACTTGAAGCTCCATCCCATTTCCGTTTGTTGTCACTAGGAGCATCTGGAGTAGTTGCAGCACCTCTGCGCTTTGGTAACCTGTTTTGCTCCACTGCCTGGTCCGTGAGACGGTGAGCCAATTGAACAACTTGCTGGATGGTGGCGAGGTTAGCTGAAGTCACATGACTTTGGATTTCTGGCACTAAGCCCTTGAGAAATAGTTCGATGCGTTTGATGGGAGGGTCTACCATAGTAGGACACAGAATAGCCAACTCATTCGATCTTTTCGTGTACGCTTCGATTTCTGACCCCGTCATCTTGAGGTTGTAGAACTCTACCTCCAACTTGTGAATGTCATCACGATTGCAATACTCCTCTTTGATCATTTCCTTAAAGTTGTTCCATGGGGTGGCGTTAGCAGCGACTAACCCCAGCATTTGAACCTGAGCGTTCCACCACGTGAGCGCTAATCCCTCTAGAGTACCGGTAGCATACTTCACCCTGCGAGCCTCAGGGCATTCACACATCTCGAAAACAGATTCGAGCTTTTCAAACCAGTGGAGGAGACCTACGGCTCCTTCAGTGCCGCTAAAAGTAGTTGGTCGGCAGTCCATAAAAGTTTTGAAGGTGCACACAGGTGGCTGAGCATGTTGACCTGTTGTGGGTGAAAGAAAGGACAGAGTTTAACACAAAGGTTGGTTCACGAGAGTAGGATCTAAAGATCCTAGGATGAGTTTGGACTGCAGGATATACCTCCTGCGTGTGCAGCTGCAAGTGCCGCAGCAACTTGTTCGTTAATCAGAGCCGTCAACTGGGCTTGAGTCATGTTAACGCGTCCAGACATGATCTTCATATCAAGAGGAACATGAGTGAGAGGGGTTCGCGAAAATGCGATGACAGAAGAGAGTAAGCACACACGTGTTCAAGCAACAGTAGTTATACTAACCAAGCATACCATGAGCAGTGTACTATGTAACTAACAAGTAGGCAATATATACATAGATCATATCACCTAGAATGTCGAGCCTTACATGTGGAGTGAAGCGTCTTTGTGGATCGTAGAGCACTGTACAGGTTATAGTCTGATTTTAATAAAACTTTTTCCCCTTATTAAAACCAAGTTCACTATAACCAATGGCTCTGATACCAATCTGTCACACCCCCAAAATCCACCTGCGGAATACCACCGCTTGGAGGCGTGACTGACCAGGATCCAGCCACCAATCATATTGAACAAGCATGTAAGTGATTATAAAAATCCAACCAATACAATTGGTGTCCAAACAAAACATAGTTTAAGTTGCAAGCGGAAGCATAACGTTTAAAACCAAGACATAAGTTTAATTGTTCAAAGTTTAACATGGCACACAACTGTCCATGTCCCACAACGACTCTTCTCCATGCAAGCTCCAGCTAAGTACCTATTGACCTGCAAAGCATGTAGTAACGAGTCAACAAGAATGTTGAGCGAGCTCACAGTTGGGTGTTCGTTTTTAAGTTGTTTCGAAAACAGTTTCCTTTATCTGGCATCCTGCCGTGGGGGTTACCCCATAGTTGAAAACGTGATTTGTTTAACCCAATTACTCTGGCAATCCAGCCGTGGGGGCTACCCCATGTTTAGTTATCTGGCTCTACGGCCGTGGGGGCTACCCCATGTATGTTACTAGACTCGTTACCATATCGACTGCTGACTGTAGTCATGTTTATGTGCCCTGAACTGTCAATGTCTATCATCATTGACGTGCCCAGATCCATTAGTTCACGCCCGTCCTCTGCGGCACGGTGTGAGGTTTGTCAAACCTAAATAGCGCTATCTAACTAATGACCCGCTCGCCATTGGCCCGGCGATTAAGTCGATATCAAAAGGAGGGACTTCGTGATAGAGTTTTGGTCTAGTGAAAGTTATCTGTCCAAGAGGACGAGGAATTATATTCCTGAACCAGCACTGTCCTACCCAATAAAGGACGAGGAATCCATCTTCCTTAACCCCATTCCCAACCCCTGGGAATCCCATGCTTTGTAGAAAGTGTGAACTCACCTTAGGTTAGCTCGGCAGATAAACGAAAGGTCAAATCGAATCAATTGTGGTCAACCACATCCTAGTATGGTTACCACACAAGTCAGATTCAAACCAAGTAATGCACGTATATTTTCTACACGTATACTAGCAAGTTGCATACAAGTATTATTCATGGCAGTCCAAACGACAGTGCACAACATACACGTTCAACAGTAGCATATAAAGTCCATGTATTCGGCCCAAATACTTAGGCCTGTAGCCGTGCAAGTCCAATCAGAAAACATAATCAGGTGGTCTCGAGTCGAGACCAGAGATCTCGAGTCGAGACGGTGCTGTCTCGGTTTATAGCCTTCATCACTCGAGACCTGGTGGTCTCGACTCAGGTCTCGAGTCGCAACAAGGCCCGCAACTTGGTTTCGAGTCATGTTGTTTGTGTGCTGGTAGTGTGTGGTCTCGAGTCGAGACTAGAGGTTATCGACTCGTAACCCGTGTCGCAACCGCGGTCTCGAGCTGTTACTTGGTGGTCTCGAGTCGAGACTGGGTGTCTCGACTTGTTTTCCTGATTTGGAGATCCTTCTAGAACCTCAGATGTACTATCCAATAGAATTTCATGTGCATGAAATTGTGTACTATCCAATAAAAACACACAAACATGTTTTCTTGTCTAATACCTTAATCAAATGGATCAAACAAAGCATATTTCAAATATTTACATGATCTTCAAGTAGTTCATCTTTTAAGTTTTCACATTAAATCAAACATGTTCATCCTTCATAACTATGCATTCTATGGACCCGAATCATAACACCTATTCTAGATATCAAAATCATCTTGCAAATCGTTATCAACTAAACCTTTGTTCTATGACATCTAACATAAAATCGGATGATCATAAATAATCCTAAACTATCATTCTTTTGTCATTCAAAACATTTTACTCGAATGTTATCCTACAAAAGTCATGTTCATCTAAGATATTGGAACCAAGCATGTATCATTTAACAAACAAGAACCCATTAAATCAAACAAACACTTTTGTCATGTTCAAACAATAGCCACGATGCATATTATCACATAATCAACACTTTAATCATGCATATACATATGTTTGCAAAGAAAACACTAACCGGTTCAAGTATGGGTACAAGGGTGTGAAGTAGTAAAGAATGAAGCTTCCAAATGGGTGTGCACAAGCTGATCCGAGAGCCCCTTGTGGTTGCCGGTTTGAGTCCGAGTGGTGGGAGAGAATGTGATGCTTGATTGCTAGGGTTTTAGTGAGAGAGAGAATGTAGGAGAGTGTAGGAGGGAAATGTGGATGATGGCATGGTTTTATATCAAATGGTGCACCCTAATGGGCTTCCGGGTGGACTAAAGGAGGTGCATGGCCCAACCGGCCCAGCTGTTACTGTTTACTCGAGACCGAGTGGTCTCGAGTCGGGTCCTTGTGTCTCGGGTCACATAAATACACGCATACATATAAGCACAGCATATATTCACATAATATTCACTTATATCATTTAATTAAACCAACATGTCAACTAGTTACATAACGTTCAGGCATGTTACATCGAGATACAAAGAAGGGTTCTAAATTACGAGTTGTCACAGTATTGCCATCACTTTAACTTTTGGCAAATTACGATTTTACCCAAGTCAACAAATACAACTTTGCCCTCAGTTCAAATTACAGTATTGTTATCGTTTTAGTTTTTTTAGCAAAACTATAAAAGTTTTTTTTAATTGGTTGACTGGATTTAATTTTTTTTCCATGTCAAGGAGCTGCCTAACACTCGCTCATTAATCCTGACAAACTACAGTTTTGCCCTGAGCTCAGAACTACGGTCTTGTCTTCGTTTTAGTTTTTTTCCTAACAAAACTACAATAGTGTTTTTTTAATTGATTGAAAATTATTCGGCCATCGCCCCGCAACGCGGGCGGGGCATCAACTAGTTAGAATATAAAATCGGTGTCTTTTATCTTTTCTTTTCAATTGGATAATACTTTTTGATACCTTTATCATTATAATTTTTTTTTGTTTTTCACACACAACAATTTTTAAAATATATTAAAAAATTATATAAGGTGAACAGTGTTCACGCAAATTTACCGATAAACAGTAACATTTTTTCTCTTCTCTACTCACAACCACCTACAACTATTTTTCATAAAATAAAAATCTCCTCACATAATTTAGGGGTTGGGTGTGAATGCTGGATGAAAGAAAAGAATGGTCGAAGAAGTTAGATGATACACTTTAGGCGTTTTGAACATCTTGTAAAACTCCCTACATCGTTTAGGTGAGTCGTGTAGAAGAAACTTCGTCGTTCCGAGGTTGAATTACCTATAACTACAAAACACAATGAGGGGAATAGTGCCAGGCAGAAACACAATGAAGAATAGTGCCAGGCAGCTGCCTGGCACCCCCTAATTGGTTGTTACTTTTCTATTCGACTTTTAAACCTTCATCTTCGCTAATATGCGTGTTTAGCCCCTATGTTTTTAAAAAAGTTTCTTTTATTGGTTAGCTTTGTTTGTATGTGTGTTTAGTCCCTCTACTTTAACTTTATCAGTGTGCATGTTTAGTCCCTCTACTTTTATAATTTTTAGTAATTGATCGTCGCTTTTTGTATTCTCCTTTTAAACCTTTAACTTTGCTAATATAGGTGTTTAGCCCCTGTGTTTTTTGAAAAAAAAAAAACTCTTAGTTAACTTTTTTTATATACGTGTTTAAACTATATGGAGGGGAATAGTGCCAGGTAGCTGCCTGACACTTCCACATTGGTTTAGCCAAATTACGATTTTGCCTCATTCAAATTTATAGTTTTGCCATTGGTTTTTTTTTCTCCTAGCCAAACTACGATTTTGTCACCAATGTAGAATTGCAGTCATGCCATCTTTTTTTATGACAAAACTATAATAGTGTTTTGTTTTACTAGGTGTAATTTTTATTTGTGCTAGGTGATTGTCTGGCACACACTAATTTTTCTCGAAAAATTACAATTTTACGCACAGTTTAAAATTATAGTATTTCCATCGTTTTACTTTTTTTAGCAAAAATATGGTAGTGTTTTGTTTTAATTTATTGACTCGATGTAATTTTTTTTAAGATCGTGTTATGAGTAGTATGTGTTTTGGTCAAAAATTACCTAAGCAATTTAGTGATCAAATTAGTTAAGTGAGGTAGTGTGCTAGAAAGTGTATTGAAAATACGCTTGTTAAGTTATTTAGAAAATCAGTATTCAGGATACGGCTCAGGATATAGAGTTGTATCTATGATCAAACAATGAGCAAAAATGTAAAGGTGGACACGTGATGTACGAGGAAAGCCCTTGATCAATCTAGATCGCCGGCATAAAACCTCGGGAGCTGACAATCGCAGCTGCCTTGTTCTTCTATTGCTTCAAATATCAGGATACAATGCAGGATGTGGTGCGGATCGACTATGTGTTACAATGAAATTTGAATACAAGTGTGGTGTTTGCAACGAGCTAGAGAGTGAAAGTGTTCGAGAGTGTAAGTGTAAATTGTGTGTCTTAAACTGACCCGCCCCCATCTATTTATAGTAAAGATAATGTAACAAACTATCCTAAACTTCCGGGATCCAGCGAATATTCCCACTTGAACGTTGAGGACCAAGTCTTTCGGGTTCAACGGCTTCTTCATAACAAATACGTCCGAGTCTTGAGGAGAAGAAGTCCTGATGACCGTTAGTAACTTACAGCCATTAACCTGCACGTGTTTAATTCACTCAGACTTAGGATATCGCCCAAGATGTTAGCAATATCCTCGTCCAGTATCCTGGTCACAAATAAACAATAAAAAGCGGGATATTAGTCAGGATATGTATACTCAGAAAACGACCCATAACAATTGTCCCCAAATATATCGGTTGGGATACCAATCCAACGGATATATTTCAAAAGTTTCACCTCATAACTTAAGGCAATTAATACGACTAGACCCTTGAAATGACAGCGGTGCAACTTCCAAAGCATTATTTACTCTTTACCCCCTATATTCATCCTATATTAACCGAGGGACTCCTTATTACGGTTATCCTTATCTTCAAGCGGACATCAGGTATTTTCCTTTCTATCCTTCTTTCTTGAATCTCTTTTAGTTTGCTCAATACTTTTCATGGCACCACGAATGAAATCCCGATCGGACCGACCGGCCTCAGCCCTCGTAAGTCAAAACCTTATTCGCAACCCACCAAAAGAAGTCTGCTGTTTCAACAATGCCGACATCGCTGCTCTTAAAGATTCCGGTGCCTTCCCCACCGGAACAGTCTTTCGCCCTTTCGACCGGGAAGCCCGATCGGACGCGTCATCCGACGAGTGGGTTTGTTTTTTTGCTTACCCCTTCTCTCTTGGACTCCGGTACCCGTTTCCACCCTTTATCTCTAGCTTTTTCGACCTCACCGGCCTTAGTTACGCCCAGGTTATGCCAATGGTTTGGCGAGTCTTGATAGTGCTGGATCAAATTAAGTCTCGTCATTTTCCCAACCTGTTTATTGAAGACCTCCCTATAGCATACCGGTTGAGATCCCATGGCGATTATCGTTTTCTTCTGTTTTCTACCTCCAAGAACGAGGATCGATGGCGACGAAAATTCTTTTTCGTAAAAAGAGATTCTATTGATAAGGGTTTCGATCTACCGGTTAAATGGTTAACCAAGGGTAGGATTTAGGGTTTTAGGAATATCCCCAATTATATCTTCAAACTGTATCCCGGACTTATATCCTAATGTTTTTATGCAGCGAATTTCAGAGATTTAGTGCCTCCCAGTGCAGAATCCGAGTCCAAGATCAAGGAAATCTACCGTCTTCCTGCCAGTGAAAGAACTTTCTCCCTGTCTCTTACAGATTCAAGCCAGAAATCAAGCTCAGAAATGTCTGGTAAGCACATTCTCAACATATATTAATTACTTTTCAAAAGTATGATGAGTTTAAGAATATCTTCCCTTGTGTAGTACCAGTCGTCAACCTTGAAGGTTTCGAACTTGACGAGTTGGATTGCTACTCCAGCCTCGAACCCATCAAACAAGAATCCAAGCCAAAGCCGTCTGCTACACCAAAGCCTACCTCCTCGAAGACTGTTTCTGTTCCCAAAGGCCCTCCGGCATCCAGGACCCGGGCATCCAGCTCTCGGAAGAGAAAGGAGACGGACTCCCCAGCTGTTTCTGAAACATTCTCTCTCGAGAATCATGGGTTCAACGAAGCCACCTCATTCCTCAAACAGGTAGAATTTTCTTTTCGATATCCTGCACAAGTATGTTAGTCCTTATCCTGCTTATTTTTTACATCAATACCTGTGTCTTTATCGATAGGGTCTGGATCGTCTTATGCACTTGTATGAAGACGCTTGCGGGCTTAACAAAATGTTGGAGATCAAGCTGGAGAAAGCTGAGGCCACCATAGCTGACCAAGGAACCATTGCGGCTGCCAAATCCCAGCATTATGAAGACAAATACAAGGCAATGACTCAGGAACACAAAGCTGCCCTCCACAAAGCTAATGAGGATGCTCAAGCCAAGCTAGATGCCGCCCTTCTCCAATATCAGCAGAATATGAGTTCATATCGGGACAGCCTCAAAGCATCCGTGGTCGTCTCTCTTCTCCAAGCCAGGATAAGGATGGCTTATGAGGCCATGGATTTGGGTTTTGAATGCCCCTCCTGGAATGTAAAGGCTTGGGAGGAGAAACTACAGGGTCTCGGAGGTCATCCCGTTGCTCATCCTGCAAAACATACTGGTGAAGAGCCTTCTAAGGCGGCAGAGGAAGCGGCCAATGCTGGTGACGATGCCGAGAAGAATCCTGAGGCTGATGCTGGTGCGAACGCTGGGAAGGAGGTTGCCGTTCAAGAGGGTGCTGCCCCTTAGGCAGCGGAGTGGGCGATGATGGATATACATGCCAAGGCCGGAGCCCACTTTTAAATTTCATGGTTGTGGTTGCATAAACAATTTACTTTTCCTGTCTTCGAACAATTTACATTTCCTGCACTAGAACAATGTGATGACCAAAGGTGGATGGGTCCTAGGTTTTAGGACGAAGCCCTTGGTCATCAATTAGTATAACTCGTTTTGAATGCGATAACGGTTGTAGGTGGACAGGTCCTGTTTTGAGATATATCCTGCAACCGTTACACAAGTATGGTAAAAACTAATTGTGCTTTTGGCGGATGGGCCTCGGTTTGAGGTGAAACCAAAAGCACAACTTTTGACTTGTTAATAATATAACTATCTTTTGACTTATTTGCTGTTGTCTCGCATTACTTAGTGTAACTCTTAACTTTGTAAAAATTTTGTATTGTCATCGTATGAAAATATCCTGATCAATATGCTCAACAATATGTTACAAAAACTTTTTTATTAGGTAGGACCCCCAAATGCTCGTTCAACTTTGCAAAAAGCTTTTGAAAAACAATCTATTTTTCCAAACCCAGTTTTCAATAATAATTAAATGATCAAAGTTCCAAACTAATACTAGTTTCAAACACCTTAACCAAATATCCTTAAAAGGACTTTGAGAATATATATCAGGATACTTAACATAATGTTACTAAAAACTTAGACGATGTTTACAAAGGAAAGATCATACCCGGAGTAGTATATAACCCTATTACCAAGCCTCAATGTCTTTGCAACTTCTTTAATGAAGATGTCCCCTGTGCGAGGTACTTAGTGCATTAGTTCCGAGCCTCATCCTTTTAGCTTTACATCACCATCCTGGCAGGAATGTCCCCTGTGTACAATGTCTTCAAATACTTTAGAAATCTTCTAAATGTCAGTCTCCATTGTATAGGCAATTTTTTACGTTCCAAGGGCAAAACCCAAGGATGTACTGGAGATAAATCCCTTGTATCCTGGGGAAAATCCCAAATTTTCATGCGCTACAGGCGGGAGTATATAAACTCCAAGACTTAGAAAGGTGAAAACCTTTAAACCTTAGAGAGTATGAAAATACCCTTTCGTGAGAGAGGGTGATCAATCCTCATATACCTTTAGGATTCAGGATATAGCCAACAGTAACGAAATTGTCAGCCACTTTTACATGGACTGGTCCCACCACCTTGAACTATCCCTGAATAACTTGCGCTCCAGGCGGGGTGTTTAAACCCAATTCGGAAGAAAGGTGAATACCTTTAAACCTGTGAAGGGATCAGTATCCCTTAAACGTGAGAGAGGGGGCCAATCCTCTAATCTTTCGAGTTATCTTGAGTACATATCCTGGAGCTATATCCTGAAACATATCCTGCAAAACAATTGTAAACTAAGGTGGGTGTTAGCTTGGCTAACACCCCTCCGATGCTTAAGTCAGTATTGGGTTACAAAGAACAAATTAAACCAAACATATTTTAAAAAAGGTAGAATTCATACCATCCTGAGTTAGAAATTAAATTCTAAACTCACTTGAAATAGAGCTTAAGGTGTATAGCATTCCAAGATCTCGGTAGCATATCCCCCTCCATATTCTTGAGTCTGTATGCTCCTTTCCCTGCTTCTGATTCAACTTCGTATGGTCCTTCCCATTTTGGAGCTAACTTGCCATCGGCAGGATTAGTAGTATTCTGAAAAGCCTTTCTTAACACCCAATCTCCAACCTTAAATCTTCTGGTCCTAATATTCTTGTTATATGCCCTGGATATTCTCTGTTGATATGCTGCCATCCTTAGCCTTGCCTCATCTCTCTTCTCATCTATAGTGTCTAAATCCTGACTCAAGGCTCCAGGATTCTGCTCAGGATCACTTAGGGTAGATCTTGCAGTAGGTATTGTCATTTCCGTTGGAATCATCGCTTCTGCTCCAAATACCAAGGAAAATGGGGTTTGGCCTGTTGCATTCTTTACCGTTGTCCTATCAGCCCACAAAACAAAGGGTAATTCTTCTGCCCATCTTCCTTTTTTGGCCCCAAGCCTTTTCTTTAAATTATTGACAATTATCTTGTTTGAGGATTCTGCTTGTCCATTCGCTTGAGGATGTACTGGAGTAGATGTTATCATTTTGATTCCCCAACTCTTGCAAAAGTCAGTAGTTCTCTTGCTTATAAACTGAGAACCATTGTCACAGATTATCTCGGCTGGTACTCCGAATCTGGTCAGGATATTCCTTTTTATGAAGGATACCACTTCTTGGTCTCTAACTTGAACAAATGCTTCGGCTTCAACCCACTTAGAGAAATAATCCGTCATTGCTAGCATAAAGACTTTTCCTCCCGGAGCTTTTGGTAGCTTTCCCACTATATCCATACCCCACTTCATAAATGGCCAAGGGGAAACAATAGGATATAATGGTTCAGCAGGTTGATGCAGTATGTTACTATGTCTTTGACATGCGTCACATCTTCGAACATATTCTGCGGCATCTTTTCTCATTGTTGGCCAATAATATCCTGTCCTTAATACTTTTGAGAATAACGACCTGCCCCCAGTATGGTTGCCACAATCCCCTTCA
Organism: Helianthus tuberosus; assembly: GCA_030545235.1. Lineage (NCBI taxonomy): Eukaryota > Viridiplantae > Streptophyta > Magnoliopsida > Asterales > Asteraceae > Helianthus > Helianthus tuberosus. The sequence goes on along the minus strand of CM060431.1, from coordinate 103,216,212 downwards.
TGTATATCCTGAAGTACTTCTTTGGCTTCAGGATCCTCCAAGCACCTCAAATACGGTCCTGCAAGAGATTTCCTGTATAAAATATTATTTATAATAGTGAATCGTGATACATTCATCCTAAATGCCTTGGGATTTTCATTTCCAGGGATGTGTCCTTCTTTGAGATATCTCATGATTGGAGCCGTCCAGGATTTAGGATCCTCTTCAGGATGCTCTGCTCCAGGATCCTGAATACCCGCTACTTCTTTATCCTGAGGATTCGTTGCAGGATATAAGACATGTAATATTGGTATTTGGGTCCCTTCAGGTATCCTGATCGATGATCCCAAATTTGCTAAGGCATCCGCTTCAGCATTATCCTCCCTTGGTACCTGTTCAAGTATAAAAATATCGAAATATCCTGCTAATTTTTTGAGAATATCGAGATATCCGATTAATTTCTCACCCTTAACTGCATAGGATCCATTAAAATGGTTAGTAATTAACAAAGAGTCAACATATACTTGCAAATTTTTTATACTCATACTCTTAGCCAATTCTAATCCTGCAATTAAAGCTTCATATTCTGCCTCATTATTAGTAGCAGAAAATTCACACCTAATAGCCTGGGGTAATATGTCCCCCTGTGGCGATTTTAGTAGTATTCCTAATCCTACTCCTCTTACATTAGATGCACCATCAGTATATAATGTCCAGGATCCTGAGGATTCTCCTAACTGTTGAACTTCTAGGTCTACCTCATCCTGAATATCACTACTGAAATCAGCCACAAAGTCAGCTAAAGCTTGAGACTTTATGGCATTTCTAGGTTCATATACTAAATCATAAGCACTTAACTTTACTGACCACTTGGCCATCCTGCCTGACATCTCTGGTTTTCTAAGCACATTTTTGACAGGATAATTTGTTTTAACATGAATCCTATGTGTCTCAAAGTAATGTCTAAGTTTTGTTGATGCCATGACTAGAGCTAATATTAATTTTTCTAAATGAGAATACCTAGTTTCAGCATCTAACAAACTTTTACTAACATAATAAACAGGATATTGCTGACCTTCATGGTCTTTTATAAGAACGGCACTTACAGCATTCCCTGATACAGCAAGGTATAGGGATAGTGGTTCACCATTTTCAGGCTTCATCAATAGAGGTGCGGTTGAGAGATATCGTTTCAAATCCTACAAGGCTGCTTCATGCTTCTCCCCCCATTCGAATCTTTTGTTCTTCTTCAGGATATCATAAAAATCTTTGCACTTCTCTGAGGATCTCGAGATAAACCTGTTTAAGGCTGCTACTCGGCCTGTCAATCTTTGTACGTCCTTCATATTTGAGGGTGATTTTATATCCAGGATAGCTTTGATCTGCTCTGGGCTTGCTTCTATCCCCCTTTTTGTCACCATATATCCAAGAAACTTTCCTGCCCCCACTCCGAAATGGCATTTAGCAGGATTCAGCTTCATGTTGTATTGATCCAGGATATCAAATGCTCCCTTGATATCCTGGAGGTGATCCTTAGCCTTTTTAGATTTCACCACCATATCATCGATATATACCTCCATGGTGTCCCCCAGTTTGTCTTTGAACATCATGTTTACCAATCTTTGGTATGTTGCACCTGCATTTTTCAAACCAAAAGGCATAGCTGTATAACAATAAATACCTGTTGGTGTCATGAAGGCAGTATCCTCCTGGTCAGAAGGCTCCATTTGGATCTGTTGAAATCCTGAGGATGCGTCCATGAAGGTCAGCATTTCATGCCCGGCAGTGGCATCTACCATTGCATCAATGTGGGGAAGAGGAAATGGGTCTTTAGGACAAGCTTTGTTCAAGTCTGTGTAGTCTACACAAACTCTCCATTTCCCATTTTTCTTCTGTACCACAACCACGTTTGCTAGCCACCTCGGGAACTTAACCTCTCTGATCATCCTGGACTTTAATAATCTCTCAACTTCCTCCTGGATAATCGTGTTCCGCTCAAGAGCAAACTTCCTTCTTTTTTGCTGAACAGGCTTGAATGATTTATCAATTCCAAGCTTGTGAGTAATAATGTCTTTGGATTTGCCTGTCATATCCTCATGCTTCCATGCAAACGTTGACATCCTGCATTTCAAAAAGTTAATTAATTGTTCTTCAATATCCTGAGGGATATTGGTCCCTACGAGCACCGAAATATCGGGATTATCCTGGTCCAGAATAATTTTCTTCACATCCTGCTCCGGATCCTCCACGATATCCTGGGCCCGCGTCTTTAATTGCTATGCTGCACTAGGTTTGGTTGAGGATTTCATCGAGGATGAGTAGCATTCTTTCGCTTCCTGCTAATCACTATCAACTTTGACAACTCCCCAAGGGGTAGGTATCTTGATGCATTGGTGATATGTTGATGGCACAGCCTTCATATCGTGAATCCATGGTCTTCCCAGTATGATGTTATAGCAGGATAGAGAATCCATCACATAGAAACGTTGTATCGAGTTGACTCCTTCAACGTATACTGGTAACTTTATCTCTCCCACTGTGTTTCTAGCCTCTCCACTAAACCCAACAAGCACGGTAGACTTTGAAGTGATATCCATTGGAGATACATTCATTCTCTTCAGAGTTTCTAGTTGGATTATGTTGACGGAGCTACCATTATCAACCAATATCCTGCGTACAAAATGGTTAGCCACATATAACGTTATTACCAGAGCATCATGGTGAGGATCCTGGACAGTATCCCTGTCATCAGCATCAAAAGTGATCACTTTGTCAGTCGTAAGGGTAGTCATCCTGACAGGTTTGTCTCCCCTTTCGGCCTTAGCTTCCTTTGCATGTCTCTTTGCTGCCGAATACGAAGTTCCACAAATGTCGGATCCTCCCGAAATGAAGTTGATTATCTTGGCATCCGCAGGAGGTGATGCTGCCCGCTCAGGATCCTTCTCAGTATCCTGACCCTTATTCTTCTTTCTTCCTAAGAGATCTTTCAGATATCCCTTGCTTAGAAGATAGCTTATTTCTTTCCTTAGAGCAATGCAATCCTCAGTTACATGTCCGAAATCTTCGTGGAAAGCACACCATTTTGACTTATCTTTCCAGTCAGCCTTTTGTTGATTCTTTCGAGGCCACCTAGCCTTGTCTCCTAGACCCTGCATGGCATACATCAATTCAGGAATGTTAACAGAAAAGCAATATTCAGACAACTCAGGATACTCTTCAGGATCCTCATCTTCGACAGCATTCACTCTCTTGTTTTCATTTCTACCATATGGCTTAGGCCGATATGATTTGAATGAGGATTCTGACTTCCTGTTAGTTGGCTCATAAGTGTTAGATGAGTTCATCCTCTCTTGCATCTTCCTGTCATCTTCCAGACGGATATATCTCAAAGCCCTGTTACGAGCTTCGTCGAGATTCCTGCAGGGATTCATTACAAGATCCTGATAAAACTGAGAATCCTTTTGTAATCCCATCTTAAAAGCTTGCACAGCTGTTGCAACATCAAGATGTGGGATATCCAAGGATTCTCGACTGAATTTGTTCACATAATCCCTCAAGGATTCCTGAGGCCCTTGAGTTATCCTGTAAAGATCACTGGTTAGTTTCTCAAAACTCCGACTACAAGAAAATTGACTGTTAAATAAATTAACCAAATGAGCAAACGAAGTAATTGAGTGAGGAGGAACGTTTAACAGCCATTTTAAGGCTGATCCTGTTAGAGTAGAACCAAATCCCTTGCACAAGCACGCTTCCTTGAGCTCCGGAGGGATAGGGTTAATCTCCATTCTCTCCCTATACTGAGCAATATGCTCTTCAGGATCCGTAGTCCCATCATAAAGCTTCATGTTGGGGGTTTGGAATCTCTTTGGGATCTCAGCATCACAGATAGGATATGCAAAACGAGATATCTTATGGCTGTCTTGGGACACTTCCGGGATCGGCTGGACCACCCCAGGCACACTAGATATCATGTCCTTCAACTTCTGAAGTTCCCTAGTAAGTGCTGATGTTACACCTGTATCCTGCAAAGATCCACTATTGTTAGTAGCATGAGTATTATTATTATTTGACACGTTACCCGTTGGAGGATTTTGCCCATATCCTGAAGCATATCCTGAGCTCCTCATGGTTGACATCCTGACCGAGGAGGGTATTTCAGGAGTATGATTCTGAGGAAGGCTGGGCACAATATTCCCCCTGTTATCCTCGGTATACACAGCTGAACTAAAGTTCAACGCTCTGGGATGTAATGGAGTGACATTATCCTCAGCAGATCTGCTCGAGCCAGACTTCAGGAGTTGTATTTCCCTTAAAAGCATTTGGTTTGTTTCCTGTTGCTGCCTCATTTGTTCCTGCACACTTCCAAATAAAGTAAGAATTTCATCATTAGAAGCTAGAACGGGAGCAGATTCCTGAACACTGCGAGTAGGGATAATATCCTGAGGTCGTGAAGAGGCTGGCATCCTTGGAGGAGGTGGTGGAAGCACCGAACCAGTAGTAGCAGAAGTCATAGCAGACACAGTAGAGGAACTCACGTTTGATCTTGAGGCCATTATGGACAATGTGGCAAAAAGTTTTGAAAACAGAAAGCCGATTAGCGATTTCGCAAAAAAATTTAGTAAAGAGAGCACCACTTGCCCCACGGTGGGCGCCAAATTGTTTTGGTCAAAAATTACCTAAGCAATTTAGTGATCAAATTAGTTAAGTGAGGTAGTGTGCTAGAAAGTGTATTGAAAATACGCTTGTTAAGTTATTTAGAAAATCAGTATTCAGGATACGGCTCAGGATATAGAGCTGTATCTATGATCAAACAATGAGCAAAAATGTAAAAGTGGACACGTGATGTACGAGGAAAGCCCTTGATCAATCTAGATCGCCGGCATAAAACCTCGGGAGCTGACAATCGCAGCTGCCTTGTTCTTCTATTGCTTCAAATATCAGGATACAGTGCAGGATGTGGTGCGGATCGACTATGTGTTACAATGAAATTTGAATACAAGTGTGGTGTTTGCAACGAGCTAGAGAGTGAAAGTGTTCGAGAGTGTAAGTGTAAATTGTGTGTCTTAAACTGATCCGCCCCCATCTATTTATAGTAAAGATAATGTAACAAACTATCCTAAACTTCCGGGATCCAGCGAATATTCCCACTTGAACGTTGAGGACCAAGTCTTTCGGGTTCAACGGCTTCTTCATAACAAATACGTCCGAGTCTTGAGGAGAAGAAGTCCTGATGACCGTTAGTAACTTACAGCCATTAACCTGCACGTGTTTAATTCACTCAGACTTAGGATATCGCCCAAGATGTTAGCAATATCCTCGTCCAGTATCCTGGTCACAAATAAACAATAAAAAGCGGGATATTAGTCAGGATATGTATACTCAGAAAACGACCCATAACAGTATGTACAAAAGTAAACGAAACATAGACGTACATATTATGAGAGAGAATGTTCGGCTTAATGCCCCGCAACAAGGGCGGGGCAAAAACTAGTTAGAGCATAAAGCTTACTAGGCTTCAAACATATTTTATCACTCAAGTGGTTTTATTTATACTATCATAAAAAAGAAAAAAAACTTGTAAAATACTTTAGGTAAATCCGGATATATATACTCAAAGTTCTTACCTTGATCTACTTATTTTTATAAAACCTATCTTTTCAATCAAAATTAAATATTAGATAAAACAAGAATATATTTTGATCACATATAAAGTAGATAGTTCTTATTTTTACTTTTGCTAAAAGTATTTTTTTCCTTTTAACATCTAGTTCTCTTTTCTTTTCAAGCAAATAGTTAATAACAACAATAAATAACAAATTTATTACCATTAAGTCGGTCAAAGTCAGGAAACACCAATTGAATGACCACTAGACTCATGTTACATACTAGTAATAGTAAGCTATACGAAACTAGTAATTATACATGTAGCGCCTTACAACAACGTTAAAACATACAATAACTCTAATGGATCGGGTGGATCAAAGGTTGTTTGCAATCGGGTATGGACTCTATTCTTGTGAATGGGGCGCCTACTAGGGAATTCAAATTCAAAAGAGGTTTAAGGCAAGGTGACCCGTTTTCCCCCTTTCTTTTTATTATAGCCATGGAGAATGTTTGTATGTTTATGAACAGGGCATGTAATCTGGGTCTGTTTCATGGTTGTCAACTCCCTAACGGCGGCCCTATTATCTCCCATCTCTGTTATGCGGATGATGTTTTATTTATTGGTGAATGGTCAGAAAGTAATGTCTTGGTTTTTAATCGTCTGTTGAGATGGTTAAGCCTTGTCACCGGTCTGAAAGTCAACAGAACAACAACAACAACCGTACCTAGTATAATCCCACCTATAGCCAAGCTATAGGTAGGGTCTGGGGAGGGTGGGATGTAGGCAAGCCTTACCTCTATCTCAGGGGATAGAGAGGCCGCTTCCAGTGAGACCCCCAGCTCCTAAACCAAATCCAGATATAAGAGTCAAATAAACATACAAAAAGTACAACAACAACAACCATACCTAGTGAATCCCACAAATAGCAAAGCTACTTATAGGGTCTGGGGAGGGTGGATGTAGACATACCTTGCCTCTATCCCTAGGAATAGAGAGGCTACTTCTTGGGAGACCCTCGACTCCAAAACGAATAGCATACCAACATACCAAGTCAAAGAATATAGAAAAAAAAGAGGTCACCAATACCAAGAAAGTGATCAGAGTGACACAATATAATGTAAATCATGTATAATAGCATACAACAACAATTGGGCATAAACATAATTAGGCAGTCACCGGTAAAGTCACTTAAAGAATAAGAAAAAACTACGTCCGTAAAATACCTCTAAGACCTTACTGTAATAACCTCTGAAAGTCAACAGAAGTAAAAGTAAATTATATGGTATTGGTGTCCAGGAGTCAGAAGTTGTTTCGTTTGCGAAGGTGGCCAATTGTGAAGCGGGTTCGCTCCCTTTTATGTATCTAGGGATTCCTATTGGGGTAAATATGAAAAGGGCTAAATTCTGGAAACCGGTTCTTGGCAGATTTGTGAAGAAACTCTCCAAATGGAAAGCTAGGTTTCTTTCCTTCGCGGGTCGTATGACTCTCGCTAAGTCGGTTCTTGGGAGTCTTCCGTCCTATTTTCTTTCTTTGTTTGCGGCTCCAAAGTGCATCATTCAGAAGTTAGAGAAGATTAGAAGAGATTTTATTTGGGGTATTTCTTCTTCGAGACAAAAGTTGAGATGGATTCGGTGGGATTTTATTATGAAAGCTAGAAAACGGGGTGGTATGGGCCTTGGAAACATTCAAAATTTTAACCTTGCCATGCTTTCCAAATGGTGGTGGAGGTTAAAATCGCATCCTAATCAACTTTGGGCTTCGGTGGTCGTTTCGATCCATAGAGGTAATGCGTCTTTAAATTTGACTGATTTTCCCTTCAAAAAATCCATCCTGGGGTTGTGGAAAGATATCGGTTCGGTGGAGTCGTCGCTGGCCAAAGTTGGCGTTTCTTTAAAGGATAATCTGGTTCTCGACGGTGAGACTTGGAAGTGGAGATCGGATCCTAATGGCTCTTTTTCCGTTAAACAGGTGCGATTGGATATTGAGTCGTCGAATGGGGATGTCGAGTTTAATCCGGTTTTGTATGCTTGGAATAATTGGGCTCCACCTAAAGTTAACTTTCTGTTATGGAAAGCCTTGCTTGGTAAGGTTGCTTCTAAGGTCGGCTTATCCCGTAGGGGTGTTCCTCTATCGGATGTTTCGTGTTCAAGGTGCGGTATAGCCGACGAGGATCCGGATCATTTATTTGTGAACTGTTTATGGGCTAGGAGTATTTGGTGGAATGTATTGACTTGGATGAGAATTTCATTCCCTGTGGAGATCTCGAAATTGGGCGACTTTGTTACGCATATTCAGAACCGGCCGGGATGTAAGAAGTGGAAGAGGATTGTCTATTCAATTATTTTGGCCACGGTTTGGAGGATTTGGTTGGCTAGAAACGAGATGGTTTTTGAAGGTCGTTTTATTCCGATTTCCAAATCGGTGGAGGCTATTAAAGAAGACACTTTACTTTGGCTCACCAACCGTTCGAAGCTCACAGTCCCGTCTTTTGATAACTGGCAGTCCTTTGACATTTCAGTTATGTTGTAATTTTCTGCTTTGTTTTCTGATTTTTCGATTGTTTCGTTTTGTTCTCAGCTTCTTGCTGGCTCTTTATATATATATATATATAAAGTGAGGTTGCCGTTCAAAAAAAAAAAAAAAAAAAACTCGAATTTATACCTTGAAAAAAAACTTATTGTATTTGATCTGTCCCGTTTCCTAACAAAATTTACGTCAAAACATAAACTAACTAACTAACAAAGTACATAAAAATAAGCATGAAAACATATTATATATGACCCGAATCGTTTCAAAAAATGTTTACGTCTAAAAGTAAACCAAACTGATTCTATAGCGACACGTAAATAAAATATGCACGTAAGAAATTAGTGTTTTTTTAGTTAAAAAATGAAAGTACATGGTAAATTAAAACTTTAGAAACTCAATGGGGGTCCAAATGACATTCCACAAAGGTTTTAGAAAGGTGTGTGTGTGGGGGTGTTTGGGTTAACTTATTTTGGAGTAACTTATGACTTATAAATGTTAATAAGTTGTTTTTGTAGTGTTTGAATTAACTTATTTAAGGAGGTTTTGTGTGTTGAGAAGTTTATTTTTGAGAAGTTAGAATTTCTAACTTCTCACTTATGACTTATATAAGTTAATAAGTCCTTATTGAGATGGAATCCCAAACACCCCATGTGTGTGTGTGTGGTGGGGGGGGGGGGGGGGGGGGGGTTGTAAGTGTTAATCTTGAAAGTTGAGAGAAAAAATTTAAAACTTAAAGTTACTATTTATCATGATACAAATTTTTCGTTTTTTGTGGCAAAACGGTTAAACCAAACAAAAAGTAGACATATAAACGTTGAATCATGCACACACGTTGCAGCGTGTTAACTCGTAAAGTTTAGACCAAAACGTAAAACACTTAATCACATATGCGTGTTGAATAATGTTAAAGGTAAAAAAAGAAAAAGAAAAGATAAGTGCAGAGTGAAAAGTATAACAAAATTGAATAATAATTCTTACTCATATACCAAACTTGATAATTAATATATGGTTAATAAGTTACATGATTAAATATTGTAAAAATGAATAAAAATATACAGAAAGTAATAAAGCGTAAATGATTGGTTTAGTTTACATGATTGTTTTAAATCAGATCGCGCTAACCAAACCGTCAAATCATGAACCAACCCGAACTTCATGGGAGGCTTTGATGGTGTGCGGTGAGGACCTCCGCACAAGGCCCGCGATTTCGAGGGACATGCGATTTAAAAAAAATCTGATACGTATATGTTATTTTTTTAAACATTAAACACATACCACTTCCAATATAGGCTCATTTACAAATCATTTTTTATGGTTTAGAATCTAGCCCACTTGAAATTAGGTTTATTGAGCCCAATGCTAATTTGATTTTTTTTAAATAATAACAAGACATAACGGAAGGACACATTTTTTAAGTTTCGAACAGGGTACGTGAATTTTCATAGACGCGTCTGTCGAACTTGATTAAGTTAAAATGACTTACCAATGGGGTGATGCTCCATTGGCAAAGACAAAGCTTTTGAAAACACTTAGATTGGAAAAAGGGAAGGTCTTGGATTCAAGTTCCACAGACAATAGGCGATTAAAGAAATTAACTGTTAAAAAAAGTTAGATGATTTGATTGGTTACAATGGGTTTTAACTTTTAACACTTCTACTATTTAATATAAGAACGCACTAGTAAACCGTATTATATATATATAACCTCTGCCGTAAATTACACTCTTGCTTATATTTGAATCTAAAATCTTCTTTGTAAAAGACATAAGCCTTTAATAAACCTTATTACAGAAAATACAACTATATTTCATATGTACAAAAAATAATAATATATAACATTATTAGGAGTTACTCAATTATGTGATGGGGTAGGGGAGTGGGGGACTGGTCACTATTGGTGTTCACGTGGGATACACATTTTCATTAAAGGACTAGTTTTTATGAGGGTAGCTGTAATCAATTTTTAAGTGAACTTGTTATAGTTTTCATGTTCTCATATACATTATTCATAGTCTGAACCATCTTTAAGGGTGTGCAAAACGTCATAAAACCAAAAAGCCTGAATTAAAAAAATATCTGGAAAATTAAAACCATCAATAAAAAACCAAAAAATAAAACCGAATTGTGAAGGAATCCGAAAAAAACTACTTTTGTTATCTAGAAAAATGATTTTTTCAGTCTGGTCTGGTTAGATGCCAAAGTTGGCATAAACCAAACCGCACATACCACTATAGTTCTTGTATTGTGGTCGTAGTGAGCTTCAAGAATGTTGATTTTGCTAGTGTCGTTAGAGTTGTATGTATTATTGACTCGAGGAGAATATCAAGTTCATTGTTACACATCGATAACACCCTAGTCTTTATGACTCAAGGCCATGTATCATACTCATGAAATGGTGTAGTTTTCTAATATGGAACATGTTACAATGATCCTCGTCCCTAATGTTCTAGTTGTTAGAATATATATATATATATAGGGTAGGGATCCTAAGAGAAGTCCACCCTATTTGAGAAACTTGAGAAACAATCTGAACACACATTTTCCCTAAGCAAAAAAATGAAAAAAAAGGTGAAAAAAATGCAATTTTTTTTTTGAAAAAATCGCAGCTTTTTCTTTAAGGATTAAATTTTTTATTTTTATTTTAAAATTTTTTTTTTTTTTTGGATTTATACACATGTGTATATTGTTAATCTTTTAACTATACATATATGTATATTCTCAATTATACATATATGTATATACATGTTTAAAATTGAAAAAATATGTGTTATAAATCCTAAACCTTATACCATAAACACTAAAGCTAAACCTTAATGCCAAACCCTAAACCCTAAAGCTAAACCCTAATTCTAAACCCTAATGCTAAACCCTAAAGCTAAACCCTAATTCTAAACCCTAATGCTAAACCCTAATGCTAAACCCTAATGCTAAAACTAAACCCTAAAGCTAAACCCTTAATGCTAAACCCTAATGCAAACCCTAAAGATAAAGCTAAACCCAAAAGTTAAAGCTAAACCATAATGCTAAACCCAAAAGCTAAACCCTAATGCTAAACCCTAAATACTATTGCTAAACCCTAATGCCAAACCCTAAAGCTAAACCCTAAATAACACTTATTTTTCAATTTTAAAAATGTATATACATATATGTATAATTGACAATATACATATATGTATAGTTAAAAGATTAACAATATACACATGTGTATAAATCCCAACTTTTTTTTTAAAATAAAATAAAAAATTAAATCCTTAAATAAAAAGCTGCGATTTTTCAAAAAAAAAAAAAAAAAAAAAAAACATTTTTTACCTTTTTTTTGCATTTTTTTGCTTAGGGAAAATGTGTGGTCCAGAATGCTTCTCATGTTTCTCAAATAGCCTACTACTTCTCACATGATCCTTATCCTATATATATATATATAGAAAGAAGATCATGCGAGAACCACCTCTTATTGCGAGAACCGCGAGAACCAATGTGAACACATGGCAATTTTGTAAATATATTGAACTACAACAATAAACACGCGGTGGCATATATTGTAAATATATTGAACTGTAACATAAGACACGTCCCCTGTTTTAGGGTTTCTCCAGTTCAATTCATTCATTCCCAAACCACAATCTGCATCATCAGCAGCGACACATTGAGGGATCACGGTTGTTCACGGCGGCGTACAGGCGGCGCACAAGAGTGTACGGTGGTTCTCACGGCAGTAAACAACGGTCGATCCCACAAATTTCACGGGTTCGTTCGTATCTCATCGGCCATTCACGGATTTCACGGTGGAGCGGCAGTCGGCGTTTACGGGTTCCACGGCGGGGCATAAGTCGGCGGTGGTGATGGTCTGGTGGTGGTGACCATGACAACTGTGTGTCTAGGGTTCCGGCGAGGGTACCAGTGTCTCTCATAGTGTCTCTCATCGACCGATCTAGATACAGAATGGGACACTTGAATGTTATCTTGAACAACCGCAACGTCATTTACTTGAATCGACCGATCTAGATACAGAATGGGACACTTGAAGGTGATCTTGAAGTCAGATACTTGAATTAGAGACTTGAATCGGTGTTCCAGCGATAATTCAGGTAATCTCTTTTCGTCTGCATCTCTCCATTTTTATGCATATCGGTTCAGCGTGTAGTTAGTGGGCGATCGTGAAGGAGATGGGCAGTGACTGTAGGTTCACCACCGTCAATCCAACATCGCGGTCACAACTACACCACCGGACCATTCCGGATGGGTCACTGCGGATTGGACATTTGTAAGTGTTTATTATTGTGTAAATCGGTGTTAATTTTAAGTTTTTTTTTCTGTCCGTATGTTGCTTTTGAATTATTACATTTACTATATTTGAAGTGCTTATGTAAAAGTGAATAAAAATGACGTCAAGAGGAGATGAGATTGCTCTGATTGGCATAATTCTGTGTTTCTCATCTTTATAAGTTTTTTGTGACTGATATGCACATATGCATTGCAGTTTATACGGTTTGAGACTAAAAGGTATTATACATCTATACTTGTAAATTATCTATACTTGTGAATTATACTACTGCATTAAAATGATAAGCAATAAATTATACTGCATTGAATGATATGTAAATGTGCATTATGTTGACAAATACATTATGTTGTTATATATTAAATGATAATGCACATGTGCATTATGTGACTAAAGGTATTATGTTGACTGTAAACGATGTTTAAACTTTTGTACATGATATTGTATTAAATGATGTGCACATGTGCATTATATTGACTGTAAATGATGTTGTATTAAATTATATGCACATGTGCATCATGTTGATTGTAAATGATATTGTATTAACTCATATGCACATGTGCATTATGTTGAAAATTATACCATGTCGTTGATGTATGTATCCTGTTTATGTATGTATTCTGAACAGGTGCCTTATGGATGACTATCCAATTATGTACATAATGTCATTAAACAAAGGGTCTTGGGTGGCGGACAACTACAAAAAAAATGGAAGAACAAGCCGACAACCGGGGAGGCATGGGTGGAGTTTATGCATCTTATGGCGTGCTGAGAAACACCAAAGTGAAGACGGGTCAAGATGGGTGGCGTTGGCACTGATGTTGATGCTGAATTCCCTACTCTAAATAGAACGTTTAATCACTAGGAGGACATTGTGATGATGTACAACACTTATGATACAACAACTGGATTTTCCACACGCAACTACTTATATATTGATTATCACTTGTTTTTTGTTTACATTCATTGTTTATAATTATTGTTTATCTACTTAACGGTGTAATATTCATTGTTTTATTCATGTCCATTTAACATAAATTACCAATATGTCCACTGTTTCAACACATGCACATGTGCATTACCCCGCGTTCATTTTCAACATTGAAACCGTAGCATCTAAACTTGTCGATTCACTGTTTCTAATGTCATTATGTTTTAAGTGCATGTACTCCATTTTCAATCCACCTATTATACATTGCAACGTATACATTATGCACATGTGCATTGCCACCATATACTATGGCAAACAACATTAAACATTACTACCTTTACGTTATGCACATGTGCATTGCCAACATAATTTATGCCACACATTATATCACATCAATATGTGTCTGGGCATTTCCAACATATATTATACCATACACTATACAACATTGTAAACTACATATCCTATACCAAACACCATCATGAAAATTAAAGATAAGCGAAAGAAAGCCGATAAGCGAAAGAAGGCCGCACGTTTATGCAACAAATTTAACAAATATGTTTTCGGCCATGATTCACGCAACTGCGAAAAAACCAAGGCTGTCAAACTTGCTGCACGAGCAGATAAACGTGCTGTTGCTATTGCTGCTGTACTACCTGCTCCGTCTGAATGATGTTGACCTTGATGACACCGATGAGTATTCTGATGAGAATTCTTCTTCTTCTGATGATAACCCTGATGATACCCCTGAAGTCCCTACATATGTGCAAGAACCCGAGCAAACTCTTAGACGTTCGACCAGACGTCGCAAATCAACCAACCCGACTCGTGATTCTTGATTGATCTATTACCTATTACAACTTATGATTATCGAACTTAACTACTTATGACTATCAATATTTGTTTTGATTATGTTTCTTAATGGACGCGTTTTTTAATATATTAATCATTGGCATTATCCTAATTTGTTATCAATTATGTATTACACGTAATTATTTGTGATTTTATTATTACCCACTTAACATAATGTAATTTTATTACTACCCATTTAACTTACAATATTAATAGTAATGCCTAACTTACAATATGTACATGTGCATACATATCGACCAGTTGTATCTAACAGTTGAATCATCTTGTTTATTGATATACCATTGTTTATTATTATACCTGTTACTAATATTAATATAAAACCGTTTGTTATGCCTTACATATAACTATACCCATTTGTAATACATTACATACTACACTGTACGTTATATAACTTTATGCACATGTGCATACCCATCATTTAATTTATTAACCAACATAATATAACATATTTTAACAATCGTGTACATCTATAACACATTATATATTACTAACACACATTTAATCATTACTAACATTCATTACCAACCATCTTGTTAGTTTAACCATTTTAATGCACATGTGCATAAACAACAACAACCAATTCGAACTCCAAACATCGATTACTATATCAACTAAAATACCAACTGATTACTATATCAACTACTATACCAGCTGTTGTCAACCAAAAGTATTAGTGTCATAATAGACCACTTCCAACCACATTTAACCAAAACTATAAACGATATCATAACAAAGTACCATCTCACGTGTTAAAACAAACAAAACAAAACAAAGTACTAGTTTCATTAACATAAATCACCAACAAAACAGAAATACTATATGTTCCTAAAGTTAATAACCTGCTGTGTTAACTCATACCCTCAAACTTATCATCATTCTTCCATTTGTAAAGCATATTCCAACATTTTTCTTGTTTCATCGCCTCTTTGTCTAACGTTTTCGGCATTTTTTCATCTCTCAAACCACGTTTTTTCTCTTTTGCAAGTTCCATAACAGTTTCCTTGTACATGTTTGCCTCTGATAATAACAGTTTTGTTGATATCTTCATCCTCAAGCTTTTCAGTTGCATGTCTTGAATATCTTTCCGCGTACTAAAACCGCTTTCAAACTTGACATCGCTCCATTTGTACATCTCCATGTGTCGCATAGCGAACACACCGCAATCGTTGAAATTATCACTCGTTGCCCATTCCAAATTTTTATGTTTAACCTATGTGCAAACACATTAATACATGTATGAAATGTTTGTACACACTAATGCACATGTGCATTTTGAATATTAATTAAAAATTCTAAATAACACATACCATCAACAACATTGTCATCTTTATCACCAACTTTAGATGTTGATAACCTTCTGTTCTTTACCATGGGCACCTCACCAACACCTTTGTTTGGTGTTTCCACCTGTTTCCGTTTATTATTCCTCACCTTCATGTCCTTTTTTACAACTTTTTTCACATCTGCATTCATAAACTCAATATGTTTATATAAATTATATTAATACAAAACAACATTAATGTAATGATGCACATGTGCATGAAATAACTTTTAATTAATGAACATCCAAAATATTAATTATAAATAATCAAATATTCTAACCTTTTTGTTTACCATGCATATACTTTTCCGTTGTGACTGCATCTTACAATGATGACCCTTCGTCCCTCAACTTTAATACCAATATAACTTTTTTTATTTTCTTTTCCAACTTTCTTTCCATTGCAATTCTGCAATGAACATGTGCATATACGTTAAATACCTTAATAACCTAGTATGACAAATTATGCGCATGCGCATAGTAACATATTTTGTCAGTTTATGCACATGTGCATAAATGTATATATCACACCACAATATCTTGTTACCACATTCTAACATAAAATACATTTGTGCATAAATATTCACATGTTATTACAAAATATGCACACGTGCATATTAAATTAATATGACAATCTTTGCACATATTCATAACTATATATCACACAAACTTACCTTAATAACATATTCTGTTAAACATCTGATGTAAACATATGCACATGTGCATGACAATATTTCTCATAATACACACCAAAGTTTGAATTAACAAATTATATGTAATATAAAGAAGTACGAACGAATTGTGTAAACTTGCAAACTATCACACGAACTATGCACATGTGCATATTGAACTATTATGAATATATGCACATGTGCATAACTATATATCACACAAACTTACCTTAATAACATATTCTATTAAACCTAGTTAAATCTATGATGTAAACATATGCACATGTGCATAACAAAATATATCACAATACAGAATGAAGTTTGAATTGCCAAATTATATATCATATAATGAAGTATGAACGAATTGTATAAACTTGCAAAGTGACTCGAGTTATATGACAGAGTTCTATGACAATATCTATGTTACATTGCACAATATCTATGTTAACCCGCATACGTAACAGTGATTATGACGGCGATTTCCGACTATACTGACATATTGACTATTATTATAATCACGTTGCCCTAATTACGAACGAAATAGAGATCCACAATGTTTTTAATCATGTTGCTGTAATTACAAATTGATGAAGAATATACGATCGATGATTATGTTCCTAATATAAATTATACGACTCATTATGGACGAATTTTAGGAACTAACCTCAATTATATGACGAAATCTGAAATATATGCTTGTAAAATATCAAATCTCCGAGAAAATGTCACTCCAAATGCTTCAAAACGGTGAACTGATGATCGTGAATGTGATTATGTATTTGAGTCGATGATGCAATTGTTTGTAACAGAAGAACTGATTCAATATGATGGTGAAATGTTGAGATAATCGTGAAAGAGAATCAGATTCAGATTGGGGATATTTCTTGGACGTGAATGATATTATTGGATATAGTTAATTTTCTAATTGAAGTCCGATCATATGCGCGTGTTTTAAAAGTTTATTGGGTATTTACAAAATTGCCCCCTGTTCACATTGGTTCTCGCGGTTCTCGCAATAAAGGTGGTTCTCGCATGAACCCCTCCCAATATATATATATATATATATATAGGGGATGGATCATGAGAAAACTAGTTTAAATGATAAAACAAAAAAACTAACTAAAAAAGCCTAAAAAACATACCAATTTTTTTTTTAATTTTTATAAAAAAATCGCAGCTTCTTATGCATGGAAAAAAATTTCAAAATTTTTTTTTTTTTTTTTTTTTTGTATTGCACATGTGTAATACTACACATGTGTAGTACACATACACATGTGCACTACAACAAAACTTTTTTTTTTTTTGAAATTTTATTATATATAAAAATTAGCGATTTTTTTATAAAAAATTGTAAAAAAAAAATTGGTATGTTTTTTTAGCTTTTTTTTAAGTTTTTTTAGTTAGTTTTCTAGTTTTCTCATTTATATCTAGTTTTCTCATGATCATCTCCCTTATATATATATATATATATATATATAGGACAAAGATCCGTTAGGAATCACCGTTTATTGCGAGAACCGCGAAAACCAATGTGAACACAAACAAAAATGCCTAAAAATAGCTAAAAAACACACAATTTTTTTTTTTAATTTAAAAATTTTTTTAGCTACTAAAAGTAGCGATTTTAACATAAAAAATATTAAAAAAAAAAATTTAGAATTTTTTTTTAGATTTTTTAAGGTTTTTTTGGGGGTTTAGTTTTTAGCATTTTAGCTTAGGGGGGGGGGGGGGGTTTAGGTTTTTGGGGGGTGGGGGAGGGGGGTTAAGTTTTTTTTTAGGTTTTTTTGGGGTTTTAGTTTTGAGCATTTAGCTTGGGGGGGGGGGGGTGGGGTTAGGTTTTTTTTAGCTATTTTAGGTTGTGTTCACATTGGTTCTCGCATGAACCTTACCCTATATATATATATATATATAGGACAAAGATCCGTTAGGAACCACCCTTTATTGCGAGAACCGCGAGAACCAATGTGAACACAACCAAAAATGCCTAAAAATAGCTAAAAAACACACAAAATTTTTTTTAAATATTTTTTATAAAAAAATCGCTACTTTTAGTAGCAAAAAAAAAATTTAATTTTTTTAAAAAAAAAATTTTTGGCTACTAAAAGTAGCGATTTTAACATAAAAAATATAAAAAAAAAATTTAGATCTTTTTTTTATATTTTTAGATTTTTTTTAGATTTTTTGGGTTTTTTCGGGGGTTTAGTTTTTATCATTTTAGCTTGGGGGGGGGGGGTGGGTAGGGGTGGGGGGGTTTTAGGTTTTTTTTTTTGGTGGGGGAGGGGTAGGGTGGGGGGGGGGGGTTAGGTTTTTTTTAGGTTTTAGTTTTTAGCATTTAGCTTGGGGGGGGGGGGGGTAGGTTTTTTTTTTTGGGGGGGGGGGGGGGTGGGGGTTAGGTTTTTTTAGCTTTTTTAGCTATTTTAGGTTGTGTTCACATTGGTTCTTGCGGTTCTCGCAATAAAGGTGGTTCTCGCATGAACCTCACCCTATATATATATATATATATAGGTAAAGAGTACTGTACAATATTGCTTATCGTACATTACGTACACTTCAATCTCAGCCGTCAGACCATCTTCTCGCATTTTAAAATCGCATGTTGTTTTTTTTATAACAATTTCGCATGTGATATTTTTTTGATGAATTCGCATGTTGTTTTTTTGTACCAATTTCGCATGTGATAATTTTGATGAAATAGCATGTTGTTTTTTTTATAACAATTTCGCATGTGATAATTTTTGATGAATTCGCATGTTGTTTTTTTGTACCAATTTCGCATGTGATAATTTTGATGAAATAGCATTTTGTTTTTTTGTAACAATTTCGCATGTGGTACAAAAAAACAACATGCGGATTCAATGCGGGAAGATGATCGGACGGCTGAGATTGTAGCGTACGTAATGTACGATAAGGGCATTTGTATGATAACCGTGTGACTTTGTTGTTGACTGATTGTGAGGGCATTGCGTTAACTTGGTGGAAAGCGCAAGTTCAAATGTTAGGGTTGGCAGTTGCAAACGCCACCCCATGGAACGATTTCAAGGAACTGATCAAGGAAGAATACTGCAGTCGTGATGACATCCACAAGTTGGAGGTCGAGTTCTTCAACCTAAAGATGACAGGGTCAGAAATCGAAGCGTATACGAAAAGGTCGAATGAGCTGGCAATATTGTGTCCTACTATGGTAGATCCTCCTATCAAGCGCATCGAGCTGTACCTTAAAGGTTTGGTGCCAGAAATTCAAAGTCACGTGACCTCAGCTAATCTTGGCACTATTCAGCAAATCATCAAGTTGGCTCATCGTCTCACTGATCAGGCGGTGGTGCAGAACAGGTTACCAAAGCGTATTAGTGCTACTACCACTACATCTGATGCCCCCAACGACAACAAGCGTAAATGGGATGGGATCTCAAGCAAGGGTTCAACCTCTGTTCAGTCACAGGCTCAACAACGAAAGACAGACGATTTCAAGAGTCCCGGTCAGCAATCTTCAGGGGGTCAAGATCAGGGTCAGGGTGGATACTAGGGAAATCACCCAAAGTGCAATAGATGCAACAGACACCACAGTGGTCAGTGCAACAAGGGTCGTTGTCAGAGGTGTCTCAGGATGGGTCATGAAGCCAAGGATTGCAGGAGCTCACGGTCTGCAAATCAGAATCGTCAGCAGCAACAGCAAGCACCGCAGAATCAGCAACAGGGCAACATGGGATGCTTTCAGTGTGGCGCTGAAGGTCACTTCAAGAGACACTGCCCACAGTTGAACCAGAATCAAAATAACAACAATAATCAGGGGAACGGGAACAACAATGGGAATAACAACGGGGGAAACAATGGAAACAATGGGGCCCGGGGCCGTGCGTTCGTGATTGGTCAGGGTGATGCAAGGAATGACCCCAACGTCGTAATGGGTAAGTTCATTCTGGACGACTTTTATGTTAATGTTTTATTTGATTCGGGTGCCGATACCAGTTATGTGTCTCTAAAAGTTAGTCAAATGCTTAAGCGTGTCCCAATACTTTTGAACACCAAGCACATGGTAGAGCTAGCAAATGGTAAAAGTTTAGAGGTCACACACGTAGTTAAGGGTTGTAATCTCATCTTAGCTGGCCAGACCTTCTCTATCGACCTCATTCCTATTGTTTTGGGTAGTTTCGACATTGTTATTGGTATGGATTGGTTATCCCAACAGCAAGCAGAGATCCTATGCAAAGAGAAGATTGTTCGTATTCCCCGTTCTGGTAAAGAACCTCTCGAAATTCAAGGCGACAAGAGTGGTGCTGTGTTGGGCATCATCTCCTTTCTTAAGGCTCAGAAGTGCTTGCGAAAGGGCCACACCGCTATTTTAGCACTTGTCACTGACGCATCAACGAAAGAGAAGAGAATAGAGGATATTCCAGTAGTACGTGATTTTCCTCAAGTGTTCCCTGAAGATTTACCTGGTCTACCGCCTCATCGCCAGGTCGAGTTCCAAATCGAGTTAGCTCCTGGAGCAGCGCCCATAGCTCGAGCACCTTATCGCTTAGCTCCAACCGAACTGGAAGAACTGTCCAAACAATTGCAAGAACTTTTGGATAAGGGTTTCATTCGTCCTAGTTCTTCGCCCTGGGGAGCTCCAGTGTTGTTTGTGAAGAAGAAAGACGGTACCTTCCGTATGTGCATAGATTACCGCGAACTCAACAAGGTGACCGTGAAGAATCGCTATCGTTTTCCACGCATTGATGACTTGTTCGATCAGCTGCAAGGTTCGAGCTATTATTCGAAGATTGACCTGAGGTCAGGCTATCATCAACTGAGAGTCCGAGACGAGGATATCTCTAAGACAGCGTTCAGGACTCGTTATGGGCATTACGAGTTCCTGGTTATGCCTTTTGGATTGACAAACGCACCCGCAGTCTTCATGGATCTTATGAACATAGTATGCAAGCCTTACCTGGATAAGTTTGTTATAGTATTCATAAACGACATTCTGATCTACTCTAGGAGTCGGGAGGAGCACGAGCAACATCTGCGGATTATCTTGGAACTGCTTCGAACAGAGCAACTTTATGCTAAGTTTTCAAAATGCGACTTCTGGCTTCGCGAAGTCCATTTCCTAGGCCATGTGGTAAACAAGGATGGGATTCATGTTGATCCATCCAAGGTAGACTCGATCAAGAACTGGCCTGCACCCCGCACACCAACAGAAATCCGCCAATTCTTGGGTTTGGCGGGTTATTACAGAAGGTTCATCAAGGATTTCTCCAAGATTGCACAACCTCTCACTTCACTAACTCAGAAAGGTGTCACCTATCGTTGGGGTAATACACAGGAATCTGCATTTCAGCACTTGAAAGACAGACTTTGTAGCGCACCGATTCTTTCATTGCCTGAAGGCACAGATGATTTTGTGGTTTATTGCGACGCGTCAATTCAGGGTCTTGGTTGCGTGTTGATGCAACGGGATAAAGTCATTGCTTATGCATCGCGCCAACTTAAAGTTCACGAAAAGAATTACACTACACACGATCTGGAGCTGGGAGCTGTTGTTTTCGCACTCAAGATATGGAGACATTACCTGTACGGTACCAAGTGCACCATTTACACCGATCACAGGAGTCTCGAGCATATCTTCAAACAGAAAGAGTTGAACATGCGACAACGTCGATGGGTCGAGCTCTTGAATGACTACGAATGCGCGATCAAGTACCATCCGGGCAAATCCAATGTGGTGGCCGACGCCCTCAGTCGAAAGGATACTACACCTAAACGCGTGCGTGCATTACAACTTACCATCTAATCTAGTCTTCCTACTCAGATACGGGATGCTCAGGTTGAAGCATTGAAAGCAGAGAACGTCAGGGCGGAGTCCCTACGTGGGTCAAGGAAACGATTAGAACAAAAGGGAGACGACGCTTACTACGTTACAGGGCGCATTTAGGTCCCACACTATGGAAACTTACACGAGCTGGTGATGGATGAAGCACATAAGTCTCGCTACTCAGTACATCCTGGTTCGGATAAGATGTACCACGACTTGAAGACTACGTACTGGTGGCCTAGCATGAAAGCCCACATAGCAACCTACGTCAGCAAATGTTTGACTTGTGCGAGAGTCAAGACCGAATATCAGAAACCCTCGGGCCTACTCCAACAATCAGAGATACCACAATGGAAATGGGAACAAATTTCCATGGATTTTGTTACTGGCCTGCCTAGATCTCAATGTGGAAATGATACTATTTGGGTGATAGTGGATCGATTGACTAAGTCTGCACACTTTTTGGCCATCAAAGAAACAGACAAGTTCTCTACTTTAGCAGACGTTTACTTAAAGGAAGTGGTTTCGAGGCACGGGGTGCCAACCTCCATTATTTCCGATCGTGATGCACGTTTTACTTCTGAATTGTGGCAAGCTATGCACAAATCCTTTGGCTCACGTTTAGACATGAGCACCGCTTATCATCCACAAACGGATGGGCAGTCTGAGCGCACCATCCAAACCCTCGAAGACATGCTTAGGGCATGTTTAATCGACTTTGGTAACGACTGGGAAAAACATCTACCGTTAGTGGAATTCTGAGCGCACCATCCAAACGGATGGGCAGTCTGAGCGCACCATCCAAGCCGCTCCGTTTGAGGCATTGTACGGATGTAAATGCCGATCACCTCTTTGCTGGGCAGAAGTTGGTGACAGCCAGATCACGGGTCCAGAACTTGTAGTAGACATAACGGAAAGGATTGCACAAATACGACAACGAATGGCGGCAGCTCGTGACCGTCAGAAAAGCTACGCTGATAAGCGCAGGAAACCACTCAAGTTCCAAGTTGGGGATCGAGTGCTACTCAAAGTCTCACCTTGGAAAGGTGTAGTTCGTTTTGGCAATCGAGGCAAACTCAATCCGCGTTATGTCGGACCGTTTGAAATCATTGAGAAAATAGGCAAGGTGGCCTACAAACTGAACCTACCAACAGAACTCAGTGGGGTTCACAACGCATTTCACGTGTCAAATCTGAAGAAATGTCTGTCAGATGAGACCCTCATAGTTCCTTTTAAGGAGCTCACTATAGACGACCAGTTGCGATTCGTCGAGGAACCAGTTGAAATCACGGACCGAGACGTTAAGGTCCTCAAGCACACCAGAATACCTCTTGTTCGAGTTCGCTGGAACTCCCGTCGTGGCCCAGAGTTCACCTGGGAACGAGAAGATCAAATGAAACTCAAGTATCCCCAGTTGTTCGGGAACAGTGCAACTACTACTGAGGCTGAAGCTACTGCAGAATTTCAGGACGAAATTCCAAACCAACGGGGGGATGATGTGACACCCCAGGAAAACCAGGAAACAACACAACTAGCTTCCTCAGTAACCACGTGCTAAATTTCGGGACGAAATTTCTTTCAAGTTGGGGATAATGTGACAACTTGGGTTTTCAAGGTCCTTGCTAGACACGTTACTTGTTTCATAGCTGTGTCTTTCCACAATCTGTTATGTTGTAATATGTGCACCCTCACTAAATGATTATCAGATTGTTTAATGGTTTAGTCATTAATTGATTATTAGATGGTTTAATTGTTTGGTGTTGCTGTTACAATTATTTATGTGTCAAAGTTATAACAAAACAACCCGTACAACCTTAAGCCCATTCGACGAAATTGAGCAGTTTCGCCATAATCATACTCGACGAAACCTTAGTGTTTCATCAAAGCATTGTTTCGTCGGCCAGGGCTTCGGCCCAGTTAGTCTGTGGCCCAACCCCTTAGTTATATATGCGAATCCTTGGAGCAGTCACGTAAGCAAACCCTAGAACTCTCTCCCCTTGTACGCGACGGCTGATACCATTCTCTGGAAGTTCTTGTGTGTTCCCTCTCACTACCGATTAGTCATGATAACCCGATTCGATTTGCTTACTACGATGGTGTGTAAATATTTCTTGTCTTAAATGAAAATCATGGGGTTAGGGTTGTATGATCTCCTGTTAGTTTCGTGATTAGTTGATATTATGAAAATCATGATGATGATAATTGTTTGTTCATCCTAATTGATTTATGTTAACTGTATATGAGACGAAAACGGATGGATTGACTGATGATACATTGTTGATTTAGGGTTTAGTATTCTGTTGCTAGTATGATAGAATAGATCTGAAATTGTGTATAAGAGTAGTGAGTGTGTCGATTTATGTTATTGGTTTGAGTGATGAAATCCTGTTGATACGAATCATGATCATGGATGCGAACTATGGGAATATTATGTTGGTGACTTGAATATAGGAATCATCTAGAGTGTGGATTGAAATTATTGGTCTGGTCTTGCATGAATTAATCTGTTATGAAACTCTGAAACATGATAGTGTTAGCGATGACTTTGTCGTATGATATAACTGATGATGAGAACGGTTTGGGTGATGTTTTTCAAGATGATTGAATTGTTATGATTGTATCAGTAACAATTTAGAGTTGTTACAATTGGTTGATAACTGTACGATAAGTGCTTATGGTAAAACGGCTGATGACTTTAACTAGGGTTTTTCTGTGTTTGAAACTGTTACGCGACGTAACAGTTGCTTGTCGACGAAACACATGTCGACGAAACCGAGAGTTTCGTCGATGGGGATTTACGACGAAACATGGGGGTTTCGCCGAAGGAGTTCACGATGAAACAAGTGTGTTTCGTCAAGCTATTAATCAGGTGCACTAACTTGGTTAATTCTGTTAGTAATTAACTAGGTTAGTGAAGGCTATGTTAACTGATAAGGATAGTACAAGTAACTGGTAATTGTAAAGCATGGTTGCATGAGCTTGTATAACTGCTAAATGCTATGAGGAGTTTGTTACTTGAGCTATACTTTATGATCATGATTTATACGTGAACTAAGTGAATGAAAACTGATTGTGATTTATACAATCTCAGCCGTCCGATCATCTTCCAGCATTGAATTCGCATGTTGTTTTTTTTGTACCACATGTGAAATTGTTACAAAAAAAACAAAATGCTATTTCATCAAAATTATCAAATGCGAAATTGGTACAAAAAAACATGCGAATTCATCAAAAATTATCACATGCGAAATTGGTACAAAAAAACAACATGCGAATTCATCAAAAAAATATCACATGCGAAATTGTTATAAAAAAAACAACATGCGATTTTAAAATGCGGGAAGATGATCTGACGGCTGAGATTGAAGCGTACGTAATGTACGATAAGCAATATTGTACAGTACTCTTAACCTATATATATATATATATATATAGGGTCGGGATTTAGAGAAAACGATAGAAAGTGTGAGAACGGTGAGAACGCTTAACGATCGTCCGATCAAAACAATCTATGGACTAGATTGGCGCGGTGGCGTTTTCGTAAATAACATCAATTTTATTACGTGGACGCGCTTCATTAAGGGTAAAAGGGTCTTTTGACTACTCCACACAAAACGCCAAATCATGAAATAAAACGCCAAAAACAAAAATCACAGACCATTCTAAGTAAAACGCCATTAAATATAAAACGCCAAACTTAATTATAGTAAAATCCCGCCTAAAAAAACCGTCAAAAAAAATCCTATATATACAACATCTCAGACCTTCAATTAAAAACACACACAAAAAACCCAAACGCCATTTTTCATATAACCCATTCGCCTTAGAAACGCCAAAAAACCCAAACATCAAATATCTTGTACCCAAAACGTTTTTTTGAAATTCAGTTTGGCTGTCAGTAAAAGATTTCGCTCAATGAAATAGACAAAATCCTTAAGTGAGGATATTGTCCATTTCATTGAGTAAAATCTCATTGACTTATCCTAAACTTCCATCCAATTTATAACGCCAAAACATACAAAAACATTATTGGGGTTTGTTGTCAATAAAGTTTAGCTGTATGGGGTGGACAACATTGTCAGTTATCTTTCTTAACCGAGGATTAACAATGTTGTCCATCTCATATAGCAAAACATTATTAATTTTAGCATGATCAAAATTTGAGGTTTAAGGTGATCTTATTTCTTGGCGTTCTATT
The DNA here is from genome assembly GCA_030545235.1 of Helianthus tuberosus. NCBI lineage: Eukaryota > Viridiplantae > Streptophyta > Magnoliopsida > Asterales > Asteraceae > Helianthus > Helianthus tuberosus. The sequence goes on along the minus strand of CM060431.1, from coordinate 103,190,036 downwards.
TATCGGTAAAACGCCAAAAAAGTTAAAAAATCAAACATCGTTGATTGTAAAAATTCTAGATTATTGGCTGAAGGATATAAACTCAATAACATTTTGCTGAATGAGATGGACAAATTTTCAAGAAAAAGATGCTGATGTCAGACTGTGTGCTTCCAAACAGCAACACAAAAAACTACTTGAAAAAACAAAAAAACAAAATGAATCATACGAAAGTCGAACCAGCCAGTTAACATGATTGAAAAAGAGAAGAAAGAGACTGGAGACAGAGAAGATTTGGAAGATCAATTGTTTATGTATTCTTTTTTTTCCTTTTCAGTTAATTGTTATATAATAAAAACGACATATATAATAAAAACGCCAAAACAGCCAAAATGTTTGTTTAAACGATATCATCAAGTTAAACGACACCAAAAAAACTCCCAAACTATAATAAAATTACTTTGAAAAATTATTACAAAAAACCCAAAAAAAAATAATAATAAAAAATAAAAAGCAAACTTGAAAATGTAACTAGAAACAGTAAATACAAAATCAGTAAAAACTGAAGAATCTAAAACGCCAAACTTGAAATGTTGGTACACTGAATGTCTGATGACTACGTCTGAGTTGAGTCTTAGGTCTAGATAGTTTAGTTTGGAGCTTGGAAATGTAAAAGTAGTTTTAGAGTGTAATTCCGCCCCAAATGAGTGTCATTTGGAGCGAAATCAGGAAAGTGTGTTATATATGATTCCGCTCCAAATAGGCTTTAGATGTTAATTCCGCTCCTGAGGCCTTTAGTGATTCCGCTCATAGATGTTAGTAGTGATTCCGCTCGTAATTGTCATGTACATAGGGGCGGAATCAGGTCACCTATAAATAGGGGATAGCTGATCTCAGTTGTTAACTTTGGAGCGGAATTAGGTCTTGTGTACGGTAACAAAACTTTGTTAAAATCACATCAGAAACACGTGTAAACATTGGAAATTGATAATAGAGAGAAGTTAAAAGGATCCGAAAGCTGTTGTGACTTTGTATACGTTGATTCCGCCTTTGTATTCAGAGATGAACTACTTTACTGACGTTTAGGGTCACGCAAACGGTCCAACAAGTGGTATCAGAGCTCAGGACGAGGAGTTCATACCATAGCAGCTTGATTCTACTAGAATTTTTCACTTCTACTCACTTCTTCTTATATTTTTCGGTTTTGAACAAGTTCCAACGGTCGGAATGGATTGAATTTCGAGTATTGTATGTAAAACACAGTGTTAATAAACCCTAGAAAGAATCAGGTTAAAATTCGGAGTAAAAATGGTAAAAACAACCTAAAAACCTGATTTCGCTCGTGACGTACATCGCTGATTTCGCTCGTGACGTACATCGCTGATTTCGCCCTAAATTCTAATTTCGCTCGAGATTTACATGTTGATTTCGGTCGTAATCAGAGTTTTTCTGATTCCGCTCGAAACACCATTCTGATTCCGCTCCTAATCAGAACAAGTCTGATTCCGCCCGAAATCAAGTCTGATTTCGCTCAGATAGTTAAATTCTGATTTCGCTCAAGAGTTACTTTCTGATTCCGCTCGAAATCAGAATTTAGTTGATTTCGCTCAAAAAGTTGATTTCGCTCGAACTTGTTGTGTTTCAAAACTTTGAAAAATTTTCTAAGTGTTTTGCTGATTGTTTTCAGGAACGTTCAAGATGGATGATTTCAATCCGTTTTATGACATGTATGCGTTTGCTGGAGACGGTGGAAATGATACATCTTCGAGTAACACCAATGACAACACGCAGAATCCAAAGAAAAAGCTATCGGATGCATTGGAGGTTGAAAGTGATTTCGGAACCTACAACAAACCCCCAAAGTTGATGGCTATAGAAGAATACAGTCGGTGGGCAAATAAATTTGAAGATTGGTTGAGAGCCTTTGCTTTTCCTAGCTGGAAGAGTCTAAAAAATGGTTATGATAATGGAGGCAAAAGTGGTTAAACTTTAACGACACCTGATGAAATAGAATCGTTTGTTGCTGAGCAAAAATGTATTGCGTTGCTGTTTCAGTCTGTCAGAGAAGATATCATATCTTTGATCGAATACTCTAGTGCTACAGATCTCTGGAACAAATTGAAAAACAAAAGTATAGGAAGTAAAGAAATTGTGAAAAACAAAACGAAACTACTTAGAAAAGAGTTTGATTTGTTTGGGTGTTTAAAGAATGAATCAGCTTGTAAAATGATAGAGAGGTTTGGGCATCTGAAACTGGAACTGGCGAGACATGATATTCGTTATTCTCAAGAGGAGCTAGCCGATAAGCTGTTTGACTCACTACCAGATGAAATGGATTGGCAATATTATGCGTTGATGCTGAAAAATACGATCAAGCCTGCAGATCTTACGGTGGATTTGTTGATTGAGAGATTAGAGAGTCACGAGTTGGAGTTAAAGAAGACACACAAAGTCAATCACTCATCATACCAACAAAACTTGGATTTGTATTATCCAAAGAGCATGATGCCAAAGAATACATCTCCCAAGACTGCGTTTTCTGCCGAGAATGTTTCCACAACAAGCAAAGAAAGTCAAAGCAGTGGATATCACAGTGGGTCTTCATCAAATTCAAACCAGGCTGATGCAAAGAACTTATTTCAATGCAACATTGCTGTAGACTTAAAGAACGCTCAGAATTTCAGCGAGGAGTCGGCAAAGCAACAGATGGTTTTCTTAGCATCTGTGCTAGAATCTTATGAAAGTCTTGTAGCAGGGAAGATAGGCAACACCAATCTGTCAAAAGAAGACTATGATCAGATTGATCTTGAGGAGATGGAGCTGATCGACATAAGGTGGTGTATGGCCAGTGCAGTTCGTCGAGCACAGCGTTTCATGGAGATAACAGGGAGGAAGTCAATTGGTGGACCATCTACCAAGTTGGGCTTTGATAAGTCTAAAGTGACGTGTTTCAAATGCAAACAGAAATGTCACTTTTAACGTGAATGCAGAAACGCGTATGCTGATGAATCTGAGAACCCATTCAGAGAAGATTACTACAAGAAAGCGATTTATCATCAGAATAAATCGAAGCCACCAAGAATGAAGCAGATTGAAGATAACAAAGAAAAATCTAGAGCTCTTGCGGTGATTCACGACGATGAAGGTTTCGACTGGAGCGAGTTGTTACCTGAGGAGGATGCGATTGGATATGCATTCATGGCAAATTCTGAACCTAAACCTTGGAAAGATAACAGAACTGAAGAACAGAAGTATAATTACAGAAGGCAGTTAGCCACGAACAAATTGATCAGATTATCTGGTATTTTTTCTGAGGCAAAAAGAGCAAAGAGATGGGATCCAGATAGAGAGTGTTATCTTGACCCCTATGGAAACATTGCTGTTGATTATAACACTCTTAATGTGGAAACCATAATCAAAGAGTATCAAGTTGAAGATGATTATTGGCAGAAGAAATGGTGGGGAAGCGGAGAAGAAGAAGAGAAAGAGAAGAAAGAGAAAGAAGAGATAGAGAAGTCAAAGAAAATTGACACTGGGATCATTGACACGGCACATGAGTTGAATGCTGAAAACATGGGAAAGATGGCTGACAAGGTGCTGGCAGCTAAGGCAATTGAGGTAGATTCTAAATCCGATTCTGAGTCTAAAAGCCAAGTCAGTTCAAACGCGTCAACGACTGAGTCAGGTAAGAAGGTCAGTGGTGATGTTGACCGCAAAAATTGCATCAAAGAATGCAAGGTTTGTAGTACAAACACTTATCTCAAAGGTAAGAAGATTGAGGATTTGACTGCTAAAGTCAAAAGTGTTGAGGATCAAATTCTTGATCGTGATAAATCGGTGAAAGCTTCAACTGAACGATTAAAAGAATTAACTAACAAAATTGAAACTGATAAAATTGATCAGGAAAGGGTTAGGAAAGAAAATGAGAAGCTAGTTCTTGAAAATCGTCAGATCACTGAAAAATTGGAGAAGATTAAAAGCACGATTAAAGATAATGATGATAGAAATGGTAAAACATACAAAGAAAATTGCCAATTGCAATGTGTTTTGAGATTAAAAGAAGAATTAATCAATCAACAACTGGATGAAATCGCTAAATTGAAACTTAAAGTTCAAGAAGCTGAAATTGAAAATGAGCGAATCCAGTTGAAGCTTAAGAGTTACAACTCCGCAAGCTTTGTTTTGCAACACATTATTCCCAAACCCATCGGGAAAGACAAAGCAGGCGAAGATGTGTACTCTGATGGAACCAGGGTGGGTTTTCATCAAGTTCCACCACCAGTTCTTGATAATTACTCGAAAAAACAATCTGGGTTGGTTGAAATTGAAGAAGTAAATGAAGTGAAACTTCCTGATTCGATTGATGTGACATTGTCTTCATCATCATCTGATGATAGTGTTCAAACTGAGATAGTTAAAAGCACAGCTGAAAGTGTTTTGTTGTCTGATTCAGCTGAAGATGATGAATGTTTCTTGGACAAGTACATTCAGAAACCAAAATCCAAAAACAACTTAAGTGATGAACCGGGTCTTGTGATGTACAAGATGGCTGGATCTGATAAGTTGTATTCGGATTCTGAGTTTCCCATTGAGAATGTTAATGTGAAAAAGTTGACAAATGTTTTCAAATTGGTTGAAGTTGAGTTGTCAGAAGTGAACAGTTTGAGTCAAACAAAGAGACAAATGAATTTTGAGAAAGATAAAGCTTACTACAAGAAACCTATAGTTCCACCACGTTTTTATAACAATAATCGAAACAATTGGTCGGGTGGATATCAGGTTGGTAAGAGTTATCAAAAGAGGAGTTTTCAAAACAAAAGGTCTGCTGAAAAGAAGGTGTTTGTGAACGGTTCAAGTTCACTTTCTGATGAGGAAAATGAAATCTTTTCAAAATCAAATGAAGAATTTTTTGAGAAAAGGGCCTCACAACCTCAGTCTGAAGGCACAAGTCGTGTAGTTGATATTCGTACATGTTTTCGATGCAACAAAGTTGGTCACATTGCAAGAAATTGCACCAACTACAAACCTAAGACTGAAGTTGTTGAAAATCGACAGAAGAAGGTTGATTCAAAAGGCAAAGCTCCAATGGTTGTTGAGAAAGTTTTGAAAAATGAGAAAACAAAAGTCAAAATTGAACCTGTTAAGAACTTGGTAACCAAAAATGACAAATTTTATAAACGGGTTGCATCATCTCAACAAACATGGAAGCCAAAAGTTGTTGATAAACCAAAGGTTTCAGAGTCAGAAAAACAATCGTCTTCTACCACAACGGTTAAGATGAATGTTCCTTTGGATTATTATGAAAAGTTGGAGAAACAATCTTCTACTCCATCTGAGAAGAAGAATGTTCAAAAGAAAATTCAACCAACTGGTCAACTTAAAATAGATGAGTTTTTCTTATACAAAAAGGTTGAGGTTGATTCAAATGAAAGTTTGAAAATGAATGATAAAAATTTTCCGCCACTTTACACTGCTAAAACTCACATTAAAGTCAAGTTACCTGAGTCAAAAGAGGCTTGGGTAGCATCAAAATCTCATTAAATATTTTGGACTTGCCGGAGCTTCCTAGTTGGTAATCGTGAAGCATGAATCGGCATCTTTATTGAAATGTTTTAAAATCAATTTGTGATATGTGCAGGATCTTCCGAGAGCTATTTCAAGATGGATTATGGATAGTGGAGCGTCTCGACATATGACAGGAAAGACTGCATTGTTATATGATGTTAAAAATATCAATGGTGGTTATGTGGGATTTACTGGACATGAAGGTGGTCGAATTATTGGAGAAGGAACGTTATCCAATGGGATTGTTACGTTTGAAAGAGTTAATTACATTACTGAGCTGGAGAATAATCTGCTAAGTATTTCGCAGATTTGTGACAATATGTATACCACTCACTTCACAGACAAAGAATGTTTGATCTTGAAACCAGGATTTGTTATCCCTGAAGAATGGATTATCATGCGGGCACCTAGAGTGAATGATTTATATGTGTTGGACATGAGTGTAGCGACTACAACAACAGGTCAGGCACATTGTTTTGTTTCTAGAGCAACAGAGAAAGAATCGAAGTTGTGGCACCGGAAGATGGGGCATATACATCTTAGAAAAATGAATCACTTGGTACACAATGATTTGGTTCTTGGAGTTAATATCAAAGGTTTTCATCTGGAAGGGGAGTGCATTAGTTGCGTCAAAGGCAAGCAGAAGAAAAAGTCACACCCTAAAAAGCAAGTCAACTCAGTTTCCAGACCGTTAGAGAGACTACATATGGATTTGTTTGGTCCAGTAAACGTCAAAAGTATTACAGGGGATCTCTACTGTCTTGTGGTTACTGATGATTATTCCAGATTTTCGTGGGTATCATTCTTGAAGACGAAAGATGAAACGTTTGACAGTTTGATGGCGTTGTTCAGAAAGATTGAAAATTTGTACCAAAGGCGTATCAGAAGAATCAGAAGTGATAATGGTACTGAGTTCAAGAACAACAAAATGGAAGAATATTGTGATGAAAGAGGTATATTGCATGAGTTTAGTGCTCCGTACACTCCGCAGCAGAATGGAGTTGCAGAACGTAAAAACAGGACGCTAATCGAAACGGCCAGAACAATGCTTGCTGATTCAAAGCTACCGATAAATTTTTGGGCAGAAGCAGTTTCCGCCGCATGCTATACACTCAACAGAGTTCTCACTGTCAAGAAAGTCAACAAAACATGCTTTGAGTTGATCAATAACCGCAAACCGAATCTGAAGTATCTTGAACCGTTCGGGTCACTGTTCTAGAGCCTTTTGGAAAGTTTGGTCCGAAGAGTATTGAAGGGATATTCATAGGTTATGCAAGCCCGTTACGACGAGTCTTCGTTCCAAGTCTGAAGCGGATTATTGAAGCTCCTAATGTTGAATGTCAAGGTTATACAATGCCGCCGCAGAATCCTGGAGATTCATGGCGTTATCATTATGACAAGTTGTGGGATTCGTTTGACATGATGGAAGAACAAGAAGAAGAAGAAGATTTCTTTGATAAGTTGGATATTTTGAGGGAGTATGAGTCATCTCTGGAAAGATTCCCAGCTGAGTATTCAAGAAGATCGCAACAAGCATCAAATGACGATGAAGCAGGTCCAAGCAATGCTGGTGAACATGATGATATCCAACAAAATGAAGTTGCTCAAGATAATCAGACTGCACAGAATGATAATCAAGAATCTGAGAACATGCCAGTCTTTGATCGTGGTGATTCAGATTCTGAGGGGGAGCAAATTCAGATCTCAAGTCAAACAAATCCAGTCAGTGAACAAGGTGCAAATCAGAATGTTACTAATCTGGAAGGCGATGTAGATGTTTCAGGCGAAGTAATGCCATGAACTCTTTCATATCATCCGGAGGAATTGATCATTGGAGAGTTGCAGACAGGAGTTTGCACTCGAAGACAGATTGATAAAGGGCTTACATGTTTTTATACAACAGTTGCTCCTTTGCAAACTGAATTCTCATTGAGTTGCTTTATCTCGCAGGTTGAACCAAGAACTTACAAAGAGGCGCTTACTGAAGATTCTTGGGTCAATGCAATGCAGGAGGAATTGAGTCAATTCGAGAAATTAGGAGTGTGGAAGTTAGTGGATTTACCTGATGGCCAGAGGAAGATAAACACCAAGTGGGTGTTCAAGTGTAAGAGAGACGATAGAGGAGTTGTGGTTCGTAACAAAGCTCGACTAGTTGTCCAGGGTTTCTGTCAGCAGGAGGGTATAGATTTCACTGAAGTGTATACTCCAGTTGCTCGACTAGAAGCGATCAGAATCTTCCTAGCATTTGCGTCTTGGAAAAACTTCAAAGTATATCAGTTAGATGTAAAATCGGCTTTTCTCTACGGGAAGGTAAAAGAGGAGGTTTATGTCGGTCAGCCACCGGGCTTTACCGATCCACATCACAAAGACAAGGTCTACTTGCTAGACAAAGCGTTGTATGGTTTACACCAAGCCCCGAGAGCTTGGTACGAGACATTGTCTCAACACCTACTAGCCAACAGCTTTATCCGTGGAAAAGTGGATGCCACTCTCTTCACCAAAGAGGTCGACGGACATCTTCTGATTGTTCAGATTTATGTGGATGATATTATATTTGGGTCAACAAATGAGGATCTATGCAAAGATTTTGAACGAGTTATGAAGCAGAAATTTGAAATGTCATCGATGGGTGAGATGAAATTCTTTTTGGGATTGCAGGTTGATCAACTACCCAAAGGAATTCTCATGCATCAAACGAAGTACGTTCATGATATCTTGGAGAAATTCGGGATGTCAGGTTCTACTCCAGCAGCTACCCCATTAGCAACGAATCATGGGATAAACCCTGATCTCACCGGAGAGAAGGTAGATGAAATGATGTATCGTTCCATGATTGGTTCGCTGATGTATTTGACAGCTTCAAGACCCGATATCATGTACCCAACCTGCCTCGCAGCAAGATTTCAATCTAACCCGAGAGCATCGCACATGATTATTGTGAAAAGGATATTACGCTACCTGAAAGGAACTCCATCATTGGGGTTGTGGTATCCAAGAGATGGCGATTTCACGCTCGAAGGTTATTCCGATTCCGATTTCGGATGCTGCAAAGTTAATGCTAAATCAACAACAGCAGGGTGTCAATTCTTTGGATCACGATTGATCACTTGGCAATGCAAAAAGCAAACCTCTGTGGCTTTATCCACATGTGAAGCGGAGTATGTATCTGCTAGCAGCTGCTGCTCTCAGATCTTGTGGATCCAGCAACAGCTGCGCGACTACGGTTTGCAATTTCTAAACACCCCTATCTTTGTTGATAATGAGGCAATGATTAACATTACTAAAAATCCAGTTCATCACGCTAAAACCAAACATATTGAGATTCGTCATCACTTCATTCGCGATTGTTTCGAGAAGAAGTTGATACGTATTGAGAAAATCCACACTGACGATCAAAAAGCTGATTTACATACCAAAGCATTTGACAAAACACGTTTTCAATATTTGCTAAAACTGAATGGTATGAAGCTTTTATCGGTGTTGGAGGAGATCATTGGCGTTGATGAAGGAGACATTGTAGATGATGTTGAGAAGCAATCTGCAATGGTTTGTCGATTTTTTACATGTTTTGGTATTTAGGGGGAGGTATAGGGTAAATATTTCAGAAAATACAAAAACAATAAAAAATGTCAAAAATACAAAAACATGAGATATTTTCAAAATCCAAAAACAATAGAAAACCAGAAAAGAGCTTGTGTAAGAAGGGAAAATGATAGTACATCGGCTTGACAGTCACGGTATGCTAAAGAATTGGAATGTTTAAATGCATTAAACAATCTTGCTGATGATGTGTTGATAGGTTTTTACACATTTAGTAGGTTTGTTCGGGATATAAACCTAAATCTTACTTGCTTATTTCGTGGGGAACACTACTTGGATATATAGGTAACCCCTGAAATCTCGTTTGAAAGATTCCTTTTTCTGATATACTAGGTTTTTATACTCAGTGATATCTGGGGTATAATTCCGGGACTTCTGCTGAATGGAAGTTCTGACCTAGTCCTCGAATAATACTTTCTGCAAATGCTTGAAACATAGCATCACCCTCAGCAAATATGATAAGACAATAAAATTGCTTAGCAATGCTGTTGTAAAAAAGATCCTCTAAAGGGGACACACCCACAAGTTGAGTCATGATCTCTCTGCTGAACGGTAGTTCTGACCTGAGCTCTCATGATTCTTCATAATTTATTAACCCCTACAGATATCATTTGTGTTATAATTGCCTGTAAGACTGAATATCGGGATCTGGATACGGGAGTATATTCAAGAGGTGGGACACACGTATAAGTTTAAGTCTTTAAAACACTAAATCCGTATCCTGGACAGATTGAAATTTGTGTGAGAATTTAAGTGGATCAGTATATCGACAATCTATGTGAATTGTTTAATTCTGAGTATGAAATTGAAGCTTAACGGTACTTGTGATTTGTCGAATAGCTGATATGATTCCCTAACACGCTCACCAAAAATATGTTTGTAAATAGTTTATTTTCATTACATTTTAGTTCTGTATTTCATTTCTAGTTTAGAAACTTTATTGAAAATTCAAAAAGATTTTACATTTCTGCTTTATTTTTTACAAACCAAAGTGGAGAGTTGATCTTCGGATTCAAGAGATTGAAAGCAGATGCAGGAGATTTCTGGACTGGATGATGAGTTTTGAGCTAATCTTGATAAGTTTTAGAAGTTGAAAAGCTAAAGCAAGTTCATTAACTTGAAACTTGTAAATTTTCAGAAACAAATTGAATCAAATGTCAGTGTGTATTGTCTCAGATCAACCAAGGTCATTAAGTTGGACTTGGTAGATAAATTGAGTAATCAGGGTCATTAGTTTGAACCTGAATACTTATGTGGATTTCTAACACTGAAGATTAAATGGTAAGTTTGGATTGAATTTATTATTATCATATATCTTATATTTGGGTAGAGTTCATGCAGGAATTCCCATGGCAACAAAAGGTCAAAGTTTGAACCAGAATCAGAGCCCTAGTCTACCGAAAGGGGGAGTCTGTGAAAGGGGGAGTCAGGATTCTGGATCAACAGTCAAAGGGGAGTCTGAAGATAGAGCTAGGAAAAGATCTGAACCTGTGTGAAGAAAGAGTTTTTGCTATGAGAAGACAGAGTTGGAAAGAGATAAAGACTGAAGACTCAATGCTGAAGACTTCGTCAACATCCAAGGGGGAGTTTGTTGGTACACTGAATGTCTGATGACTACGTCTGAGTTGAGTCTTAGGTCTAGATAGTTTAGTTTGGAGCTTGGAAATGTAAAAGTAGTTTTAGAGTGTAATTCCGCCCCAAATGACACTTGTGTCATTTGGAGCGAAATCAGGAAAGTGTGTTATATATGATTCCGCTCCAAATAGGCTTTAGATGTTAATTCCGCTCCTGAGGTCTTTAGTGATTCCGCTCATAGATGTTAGTAGTGATTCCGCTCGTAATTGTCATGTACATAGGGGCGGAATCAGGTCACCTATAAATAGGGGATAGCTGATCTCAGTTGTTAACTTTGGAGCGGAATTAGGTCTTGTGTACGGTAACAAAACTCTGTTAAAATCACATCAGAAACACGTGTAAACATTGGAAATTGATAATAGAGAGAAGTTAAAAGGATCCGAAAGCTGTTGTGACTTTGTATACGTTGATTCCGCCTTTTTATTAAGAGATGAACTACTTTACTGACGTTTAGGGTCACGCAAACGGTCCAACATGAAAGATGGGACGACTTACAGACTTCAGAGATAAAGCTTATCAAAAACATTAATTACAAAACAGTAACTGAAAAGACAAATATTTTATTATAATAATGCACCGCCTAATTTAGGCGCCAAAAAGACATCCTATAAAATGATACATCTCAGCAACTTCCATTTGATCAAACCAAAAAACAAACAAACGCCAATACTACTAAATACCACCAACTGTAAAACGCCAACAAATAAACTGAATGAATTGTTATGAGAGGGGAGTAACTCAGAAAGATTTTGCTGCATGAGATTGACAAAATTTCAAGAAAAAGATACTGATGCTAGTCATATGGCATTTTGTATTTTTTGTTCTTGAAGAAGGTTTGGATGCGGAGAAGAGGTCAATGACACTGAAAAGTGGGTTCACTATAAAGATGAAGATCCAAATAAAGAAAAAGCGAAAAACCCACTCAAACGCCATAGATCTATGTCCCCAAACATCCACAAAAAAAGCCAGTTCAATAGACGAGCAGGCAAAAAAAAATCAAACCGATGGGTTTGTTAAGTTTTACATAAAACACCATATATTTGGTGACAGTTCTTGTACTATTAAAGAAGAGAGAGACTGATGACAGTGAAGATTGGGAAAAGAGATCCGATTAGGATTTTTAATTTATTTCCTTCCCTTGTATTTTTTTTTCCTGTGGTTGAAATATAATTTAACAATAGTAAAACGCCAAGATACCACAAACGCCAAAATATTTATAAAAAAAATAGATCAATAGGCCATCTTGTTTAAAACGCCTTGGAAAACGCCATTCAAATAGATTTCCTGCCCCCTGGGTTCCAATGGCATACAATGTGAATAAACGCCATAAACGCCAAAATGTTGATACAGTGAAACCATTAAAACGCCATTAATTATTGAATTTGGTTAACGCCAAAAATCTTAAAAACCAAAAATTAAAACAACACTGAGAAAAGTGGGACTGGAAAAGCAGAAGATGAAAGGACAAAAAAGCACATCCGCCCTTTTCTAAGCGGCGTGACACGTGTTGGGCCAGGAAGCGTTCTCACCGTTCTCACACTTTTGAGCGTTTTCTCCCGATCCCGTTTATATATATATATATATATATATATATATATATAGGGCTGGGTTCAATTCAGAACTCTAAATAAATGCAGAACTTTCAGAACTTCAAATAAATAATTATTTTTTTATATATTTAGGGTATTTTTATCATTTATTATATGTATTTTTATGATTACATACATGTTAAGAGTAGTTTTGTAACACCCAAAAAACGGGTTGTTAATTATACTAAATTAACCAATAATAAACGGGTAAAATACCAGTAGTGGTAAAATTTAACCCGGTGAATATTAGTATTTAAATAAATAAACCTAATATTAAATAAAAGGTGAACGAAAGCTTTTAAGAAAACAAAGTTTATAAGAGGCCCGGGTTAATGGGACTTAAAATAAACGGGTTATAACTCCCGGAACTCACTAAGTTAACTAGGAGTAATTAACCTAGTTAGTTATTTGTTTTAAAACAAGAGTAAAATGCACGGATAGTCCCTGTGGTTTGATGAAATTTCACCTTTAGTCCCTAACTTTTCAAAATTACACTCTTAGTCCCTGTGGTTTGACAAGTTGTTTCTCGGATAGTCCCTAAAGCGGATGAAGGTTACTTGGATAGTCCCTGTGGTTTGACAAGTTGTTACTCGGATAGTCCTTGTCATTTCACACCCACTTAACCAGAAAAACTAACCTCCATCCGCTTTGGGGACTATCCGAGTAACAACTTGTCAAACCACAGGGACTAAGAGTGTAATTTTGAAAAGTTGGGGACTAAAGGTGAAATTTCACCAAACCACAGGGACTATCCGTGCATTTTACTCTTAAAACAATAAAGAAGCATAAACTAGTAAGCCTTTTATAAACCATGAATATTGGAGGGACTAAAAGTGGGCAATTGGAAAGATGTTTTAATTAAAACAATATCAAAAACCAAAACACACACAAGTGTGTGTGTTGGTCGACATTTACTAGAGCCAGGAGAAGGGTTCTTACACATGAACCCTAAAACTCACAAACTTGATCAAAATCAAAGGAAATCGAGCGAAGAAATTGGGGCTTTAACTAAATTCGTGATCACCTAAGCTAGTAGATCGCAAGGTATGTCAAATTTTGTAATTCGGAGATATCTTGAGTTTATGATGAACACCCAAAATCGAAAATTCTGTGATGAATGTTGTATATATGAGTGATATTGGGTTGAATCTATGTCTAGGAATAAACCCTAGATGCAAACTTGTAGAATTGTGTCATAAACTAGTGATTAGTCAAATAATCAAGTATGAACTAAGTGGGTTTTGACTAAATAAGTAAAGATGATGATACGCATGTGCTTAGAATCATCATATTTGATAGTTGGAGCATAATACTTGGATAATTTATAAGTTCGAGTGAATGCTCATACAAGACTTGAAATAGGTTTTGTATGTTATAACGAAATTGGTGATTTTGTTCATGTAAATAGGTGTTTGGAATCATGATGTCTACTAATTAATATGTAGAACTTGATTATATTAGATGTTCGGATGAATGTCTAATGCTATGACGAAACGGGTTTTACATGTAGATGGAAACCTTTAGTTCTTGCTTAACAAATGAATAATTGGCTTTGATAATCAAGAGCTAAGTTAAATTGGTGTTAATAATAGCATGAACTTAGACTTGAAAAGTAGTTAAAACGGTGGCGTAAGAATAATGCCTATCGAATACTTAACAAAGTACTTAAATGAATTGACGAGTTTCATAGTATAATCACTTATGCTAATAGGTAGTTTGACCTTTAAAAGTCAAACTGACCAAAATGAAATCAAATGGGAAATTTTGATGTAAATCCGTAAGATGGAATAGTCATAATTAATGATGACTAATCTTACTATCTTACGAATTATGATGGTAGTTTGACGCTTTACAAGCTAGATGGAGGCTTGGAAAGGAAGCGAGTTAAACGAATCAAGTGTGGAGGAAAAACGTGTTTCGGATGAGAGGTATGTAAAAGCTTACACCCTTTTATAGTATACATCAGTTATGTGTATTGAAAATGAATAAGGAAAAATAATAATAGAATTATAATGTTCTGACGCAAATAATATGAGTCGGAACACGTGCAATGGTGAGAAATCATAAACAAAGGGAAAAAAGGGTAAATTCGTAAATTAGTCATGTGACGATGAACTAATAAGAAATTTTGAAACATTACGTCATGGTGTAAACCGGAATGGGTAAAAGGGCGAGATGGTAACTAGATATCATCTCATAATGGAAAGTGGTTGTTCGGACTAAAAGGGTCAAATGACATTGGTAAAATCATTTGACAATATTAATTGATGATCGCATGTTGAGTTTTGTGATTACAGGAAATATCATACGGTTCACGTTGCTATTAATTAGAAATTAATAGTGAAAGATATTTAAACGGGTCAATCCTATAACCCGAGCCAGGTACGCATATTTAGAATTATTGTTAAAAGCGATATTTTGGTCAAATATTAGCGAAAGTCCTTCGTCGTAAAATGAAGGACTAAAATTGACCAAAAAGCCCTTGAAGGGTGAATTGGGCAAACGACCCATATGGGTTACTTAGGAACTTGTATGGTGATTATGGAATATAGGTAGATACTTTAGTTATGGAATTGCGAAGTGTGAAAAGAAAATAGGTAGTTTTAGACTAAATTGCTTAAATCCCCTAAACGGGTCAAAACGGATCTATGCGCATAGCTTGCGTACTTGTTGCGTAATTCATAAGAATTATGAACCCGAGCTAAAGAAATTGGGTTAAATGCATAGGAGCATGTATTTTGATTAGTTAGAAACAAGTTAGTGGTTTTAAACTTAAACGGGTCAAAAGTTTTAGTAAAATAATTTCAAGCCGAGGGCTTGAAATTCTATATTTTGAGAGGTTAGATATCAGGTTTTCACTCCATAAGATGGAGAATCCAATTACGGTCACGTAGGAAAAAGAATTACACAAAACGAAGGTCTAGATCAAAAGTTATGCTAATTTGAAGTTGGATATTAGTTAAAAACATAACTGGGAATAAATTGCAGCAGCAACAATAAACTTTCTGTCGAAATGTAACCGTCGCGCCTCGCGACAGAGAAGACGGAGGTTGTTGCGTGTAACACCTCGTAAAATCATGACCAATATAATAAAGACACGTGTCATGAACGTTAGACGTGTGATAAACCCAGATCATGTTGAAAGATAACTAAGGGGATTAAAAATGTCAACATGTTAATTATTACCTCTGAGTGATTTTTTTTAACATTTCCAAACCTTAGTAAAATAATTATAAACTTTCATAAGTATCTGATGAAGACTTCACATGTACCCGGTTAAATCTCATGGTAACTAATTCAAAATTTCAAGATATGGGATCCTATGTACTTTTACGACAACTTCTTCATTCTTGGCTTCTTTCAAAGACTCCAAATCAACATATATGCATGACAACATTTTCAAGATTGACCAGACCTGATCAAGTGGACCCATTGTAATGATAATAACTGAAGATACGAGTTATAAGAGATTGCATGGTCAAATGTTAAAAGTTCACAAGATTTTGTCTTCTGACAAGGCTTACGGACCGCAAAGGGTATGCCTTACGGACCGTAAGACAGCATATCTGGGCGACAGAATTTAAATTACGGATACGGACCGCAAAGCCTAAGGCTTACGGTCCGTAAGACCTGTAACTGGGTAGAAAAATGGACAGCTACCTGTTTAGCCTGTTCCACCGCCTTAGATGAATGGTTTCCGAATTCAGGGGCTGCACCAGTGGTTTTTCATGCGTAGGGGACACTTGGATTCATCAGGGATCAATGGTAGACTCATGTGGAATGATCTTGTGCAATTAAAGTTCCTATATAAGGAGCCTTTGTTGCAACATAATTCGTGTTAAGGACCATTATGAGTGTTCTTAGCCTTCCTAATTCATGTTTTATTAGTTTAATGACCAAAAGTCAAAGTCGTCGTAATTAAGCTTTGACTTAGTGATTAATCACTAATGGTCCAGTCATTTTTCGAATTGAAAGTGGCTATGAGTTGGTAATTATGTGGGTAATAAACCCTTAAAAGGGCACCCTCTGATTTCCACTCTAACTTGGTCAATTGTCGGGTCAAACTTAATTATAAAAAGTCAACAGAAAGCTATTTTGCAAATAAACACATAATTAACAATGTAGAAGCCATGAAACCTGTTTTAACACTTATATAACTTGGTAATTAATGTAAGAACATGTCTAAGCATGTTCAACCCGACAATTTTGAGTTTAGGCTCGGTTCGGAACCGAAAGTCGCAAAAGTAGACTTTTGCTTTGACTTTCAGTTCTGACCCGATTTAGCTTAGTTTAGATATGCCTTAGAGTTCCATTAGGACCAGGTTATAGGTTAGTGTAACCCTCTGAGGTTATACACCTTGGTTCCTAATTAATCCGATTCATTTGCATGTTTCCGTTAATTACTTAAATGTTGACCATTATGCCCTTTTGACCTTAAAACGAGATTTTTGAAAATGTGAGAGGACAAAAACCTTTATTACTGATTTATAAACATGTCCTAAAAATTTCACATTAGTTTGAGGTCTAAATTAGAAGTTATGCTCAATAGCGTAATTTGAAAGCTTTTTATTAATTAAATGGCATAATTAGCATAAAGCCTATCTAAAACCAAATTTTTACACCAAACCTTTTACCCAATGATGTAATATAATATTTTGGGATTTTTGAATATTTTTAATTATTTTTAAAACTGATCATGGCATAGGATTCTTGCTTTGATTCGGTAATTGTCGGTTATACCCTTTTTGCTAATAAAATGAGTTTTACATAACATTTTGATACCAAACTTTTTGCTACTGATTTTATATGATAAATAAAATATTTTAAGCCTTCTGGGCTGATAAAAATCTTAGCTTTCATTATATAACCCGAAAATCGCTTAAAACCGACTTTTACGCGTTTTAAACGCATAGTATGGGTTAAAACTATTTTTGGCATATAAAACTTAATACCTACTGATGTTTTAAGTAATTTTTTATACTTTAACAGTAAGCAAAAGTTTTGAACTCAGATTTCCAAATTTGACCTTTAAAGCTTATGTGAAATTACCAAAATGCCCCTACGGTGCATAGTTTGGTTATAAATGATAAATTTCACATATATGCAATACCCTACTGATATAACCTATTAAATTAAATATTTTTACAAATCATTTCAGACCTGAACCTCAGATTAATATTTAATCTCTTTTATAACCTTTAAAATGACCAAAATACCCCTACAGGGCTTAAATTGAGTTTAAATCCGTTTTGGGCATAATGGAAGGTATCTTACTGATATCACAACATATTTAAGGCATATTAACTTAGGAAACCTGTTCATGACTCATTTGTTTACCCGTTATGCATTTTTCGCGTTCGGTGCGGTTTATGTAACTAGTTTGCATAAATTAACCGAAACGGGTCAAACCTTATCATTTTTATCTCAAAATCCAGAATGTGTTTAGTTTTCCCATATTATACAAGTCTTCAAACTTTTCGGGTCTAAATCACATTCTAATGCGGTCTTCGCTTAATCTTGCGTTTTGAACCGTATTCCTTTCTTTAAAACTAACCGGTCTAAGTTTAAACTTAAGTAAGACCCGTTAGGAATCTAATAGGTTAATTAAAACCTTCGTTCCGGATTTAGGAGACCAGTAAAAGATACTTGCACTTGCTGATTTGTACGGCTGGGATAAATTTGTAAAATTTGCTCAGGTAAATACTTTTAACTTATTTTCCCTTATACGGGCTTGGGGTACGGTATATAAAATACCGCTTGGTCGGGTATTGAATTTTTAATCGTATGAAGGTTAAATTATTGAGATAACCCGTTTAATCTGTTTTGTTTATTCTAAGCCTTTGGGGGGTTAATGACCATGTCCTTGATATCCTCGGCTCATTCATTGAAATGGCCACGACTTAAGCACGGGGTGTAAGCATACACCTGCCGGTGCGTATATAAAAAGATATAACCGCCTGTGCGAGATAAACTCGCCGCTGGATTATATCATGTGGTGTGTCTAATAATCTTTAACTCGGTATTCAGCCCGAGCTACTGAACGCATAATAAACATGTAATTCTTTAACAAGTTTATTTTTAAATAATTATCCCAAGTTATAAATGATATTTTGTGCCTTGCGCATTAAAATCAATTTTCTTAAACATTTTCAAAATGAGTCGGTTAATTGTATTTACCAGTGTAAACTGACGTATTTTCCAAAAAGGCTAAGTGCAGGTACTAGACGGAATAGGCTGGCTACTCCTAGCATCAATAAAGAGTCTTGCAAGCTTAGATGTTTATAAATCTATTGAACAATGATCCTTTTCACTTTGATCCACCTGTGGATCCCTTACAACCGTTTTTGTAATAATTGATATTACTTTCATTCGGTTTGTAATGTTTTTATCTTTCGACTTCCGCTGTGTATTAAACTGTGATAAATTGTTTATGATGATATCAACTACGTCATGATACTCCCCACCGGGCCCACCGATAATACGTGGAAATATCGGGGTGTGCCAGGTTGGTATCAGAGCCAACATTGGGTGAATTAAACACTAGCCTTTTGTGTTTAACCTCAATGACACAGTTTGCACATTCCTCGACTTCCGAGTCTAGGCAAAGAACTTAGGACTAATCCTAATTTATTTTATTTTGTCCTTTATTGTTTTTCTTTGTTGTTTCTTTTGTTTGTTTTGACAGGATCAACAAAAATGTCGCCGAGGTTCCGAAGAGGAGGAAGAGGCAAGGGGCCATTCAACGCTCCCAACGATCACGAGGCCGAACCTTCCCACCGGCGAACCCCGTCTGTTACCATGAGCACCAGTCCTCAAGAGGACTGGAGGACCTATTTGGAGCCCGTGAGGCGATCTGTCTCGTTAAGTTCATCACCCTCTTACCATCATTCCTTCGGGCCGCAATCGGAGAACGAGCCCGAAGATTCTCACCACTCTTTCTTACCGTTGCGCCGGTCAACCTCACATCGGGCCTTTCAGGACCCGACCTCGTTCTTTCAGAGCCGGTTTAATCCGGTAAACGTGAGCAAAGAACCAATGGGTTACAACCCATTGGGCCCTGAAGACCATTTCCCTGATGCTCAGGGAATGGATATGGATGATGACCCAGATCCCGCCGAACCACCATCCAGGACACCTACTCACCCCATCGAGATTTCGGATGGGTCGTCTTTTTATGGATCACCTTATCGTGGTCCAGACAGCTATGAGGCAAGGTTTGCCCAATACGACTGGGTGTTTACTCCTTCTTACAACCCATCGTAGCAGCAGCAACAGCAGGATCCCTCTGAGGATTCGCATTTCGTAGCGGTCACTCCACCGCCACCACCACCACCACCAGTGCAGCAACCGCCTCCGGAGCCACTGAGGCGTAGGATTTCAGGAGCACGTATGTCCGTGCGAGGAGGGGATTTCTATTTCAGCACCCCTTAGCATTCAAGTGGCAGTCATTACCCACCACTATATGAAGACCCACAGATGGGTGGGCCTTCAAACCCTGTCTCCGAGGTGGACTCTGCGCCAGTCGCACCGCCACCAGTGGGTTATGACAACCCGATTCTTTCATACGCCGGTGCAGCGGCGTATAACCCTTTTGAGCAGCCAGCCCATACTAACTACAACTACGCCGAAGTTGACCCATATCTTGTAGCGGCGAACTACAATGCTCTTCATCCCGAGGGGCCCTATGGAGTCCCATATCAGACTGGGTACCCGCCCTATGGGTACCAATACCCACCACCTCCTCAACCTCCGCAGCATCAGCAGCCGCCGCAGCCGCCACTGATACCGCCTCCGCAGCAACAAGAGATTCTTCAAAGGTTGAGTCAGATGGAACGGGAGGTTCAAGAAGAGCGTAGGAACCACCGAGGATTTCTCAAAGGTCTGGCGAACTTAATCAAGGGAAAGAAGAAAAGGGATTTTTGAAGATTCCTTAATTATTTATTTGTATTGTAATTTCTTTATTTTAAATCAAGTCCCTGCGTGGACATCTATTTAAGTATTCAGTCCCTGCGAGGACTTGTATTTCCGGTTTAGCCCCTGCGTGGGCAAGTTATTTCTGTTAAAGTCCCGTTTAGGGCAATTATGTACTCTTTTAATTTTAGTGGAATGTTTGAACTTAAAATTTCATTTTGTCATTATATGCATAAATATAATATATATGAAATAAATAAATCCAAAATATGTCATTCCTTTTATAAGATCAGCCTTTAAATATTAAAATAAGAATCTTAAAAGGTATAACCTAGCCTGCATGTCATTATAGACCTGGCCATAATGGTAAAACCTGTTTAAAGAGATTCAAATCCTTGTTAACATCTGAAAACATGTTAACACTCCTGGCAGATGTGATTCGTTAAAATCGCACATGTCATCCTTATATTGGATTCTTTCCAGATTCCTAATCTAACCCAATGATCCATAAATCATGGGTTCGAATCATCAATTAAGATGATCATATATTAAACATCCATTGGTGATGTAGTGCCTACGGGCCATACTCATTGTCATATAAGACAAAAGACAGATGTGGTCTACGACCCCCTGTCAACAAAAGGTAATGAACTACATTCAAACCTTAACGCCTCGATTATCTGGAATCATGGCTTAGAAATTGTCCTTGTGACTAGGCCTTTTGTATGCCACCCTAATATCCTAAATAGTTTGTAACTAGGATAAAATATGATAAAATTTGAATGAATTAAATTAACCAATATGTTTTATAGTTACCATGGTTAATGAATTTCCATAAAAGACAATTCCATAATAGACTCCTGAATAAATCCTTGTTAATATTTTATGTAGAAATCAAGCTACATGGCTGGGTCTGATGAAGTCAACAGTCACCCGAGGGAGAATCATGATACCACCAGAATCAACATAGCTGGTGCAGAATTACAGGCATTAATAGACAATGCCGTTACTCGAGCTCTAGACAGACGAGATAATGAATCAAGTGGTACCCGTAGCAGGACCCTATCTGTTCAACATGCAAAACCACCTTCCAAGTCGCATGCATCTCATAAGGATGATTCTCATCATTCCTCAAATCAGCATAGTGTTCCGTCTAAGAAGATTGTATTCGATCAAGAGCCACGTGTTAGGGGTTGTTCCTATAAGTATTTCATCTCCTGCAAGCCCAGGGATTTCACTTGGGAAAAAGGAGCCATTGATTGCATGACATGGCTAGACGAGATGGATACCGTGGTTGATATCAGTGGTTGTGCAGAATAAGATATAGTGAAGTTTGTGTCGCAATCATTTAAAGGAGAAGCTCTAGCTTGGTGGAGGTCATTGATCCAAGCTACTGGGAAGATCCCGTTATATAACATGACTTGGGATCAGTTTGTTTCTTTAATCAAGGATACTTTCTGTCCTCAACATGAAGTTGAGAAGATTGAGACTGACTTCTTGACCTTAGTCATGAAGAACTTAGACTGCCAGGCTTACCTCACCAGTTTCAATACCATGTCTAGATTGGTTCCATACTTGGTTACACCGGAACCAAAACGTATCGCTCGTTTCATTGGGGGTTTAGCCCCGGAGATCAAAGCTAGTGTGAAAGCGTCTCGACCGACTACCTTTAGGTCAGTAGCTGATTTGTCATTATCTCTTACCCTTGATGCGGTCAGGCAGAGATCGCTTAGAAATTATGATGCGGGAAGGAGGAAACGTGAGGATGATAACTCACACCGTCCTGATAAGAAGCACAAAGGGAACTCCGACCACAAAAAGAGTTCCGGGTTTAAAAAGGATGATCAACAGTCGGGTGAAAAGCCCAAGTGTAAAATTTGCAAGAAACGTCATTTGGGAAAATGCAGGTACGAATCGAAATCCCAATCGCAGCCTAGGGCTTGTGGGATTTGTAAGTCAAATGAGCACAAGACGTTAGACTGCAAAAAGATAAAGGATGCGACATGCTATAACTGTAACGAGAAGGGGCACATCAAGTCTAACTGCCCAAAGTATGCCAAGAAACCTGAGGAAGGCAAGAAGACCAATGCTAAGGTCTTCCAGATGAATGCACAAGAAGCGATTCAGAATGACAACGTGATAACAAGTACCTTTCTTATCAACGATGTTTATGCAAGGGTATTGTTTGATTCTGGTGCAGATAAGTCATTTGTTGATAATAGGTTTTGTTAGATATTAAATCTACCTGTTAAAACCCTGAGCGTAAAGTATGAAGTAGAATTGGCCGATGGTACCATAGAAACCGCTTCAACTGTGTTAGATGGATGTTTAATATCCATTAGGAACCACTCTTTTCCTTTGTCTTTGCTTCCTTTGAAACTAGCTGGATTCGACATAGTAATAGGCATGGATTGGTTATCACATAACCAAGCTCAGATCGTTTGTGACAAGAAACAAGTGGTTATCAAGACTCCGTATGGTGAGCCACTTACCATACAAGGATATACTCAGTACGGGTTGCCTAAGCAAGTGTCTATGCTTAAGGCATCAAGGTGTATGAAGAAAGGCTGTGTCATTTATATGGCACAAGTGACTATTGATGAACCAAAGCCCAAGATCAAAGACGTTCCCATCATTTCTGAATATCCAGACATATTCCCTGAAGAACTACCTGGTTTACCACCAGATAGGCAAGTGGAGTTTAGAATTGACATTATACCTGGAGCAACACCTGTTGCAAGAGCACCTTACCGGTTGGCCCCAACTGAGATGAAAGAGTTGAGAACTCAGTTGGATGATTTGTTAGCAAAAGGATTTATTAGGCCTAGCTCATCTCCTTGGGGAGCACCGATCCTGTTTGTGAAGAAAAAGGATGGAACAATGCGTTTATGCATTGATTATCGAGAGCTGAACAAGGTTACAATCAAGAATAGATATCCATTGCCCAAGATTGACGATCTATTCGATCAGCTTCAAGGAGCCAGTTACTTCTCCAAGATCGACTTGAGATCAGGATATCATCAGCTGAAGGTTAGAGATGAAGATGTGCACAAGACTGCATTCAGAACTCGCTATGGTCACTACGAGTTCTTAGTGATGCCGTTCGGACTCACTAATGCACCAGCAGCGTTCATGGATCTCATGAATCGCGTTTGCAAACCCTACTTGGACAAGTTTGTCATTGTCTTCATTGATGACATTCTTATTTATTCGAAGAATCAGGCTGATCATGAGAAGCATCTTCGTTGTATTCTTAAACTTCTTCAACAAGAAAAGCTCTACGCCAAGTTTTCAAAGTGTGAATTTTGGCTTCGTGAAGTCCAATTCCTTGGACATGTGGTTAGTGAGCGTGGTATCCAGGTGGATCCAGCTAAGATTGAAGCTATCATGAATTGGCAAGAGCTGAAGACGCCCACAGAGATTCGCAACTTCTTGGGTCTGGCAGGATACTACAGGCGTTTTATTGAAAATTTCTCAAGAATTGCAGCACCCCCAACTTCGTTGACTAGGAAGAATATCAAGTTTGATTGGGGTCCTAAGCAACACGAATCCTTTGAGATTCTTAAGCAGAAGTTGAGCAATGCTCCTGTGTTAACATTGCCTGAAGGGATCAAAGAATTTGTGGTTTACTGCGACGCATCACACACTGGCATGGGATGTGTGCTAATGCAGAAAGGAAAAGTCATTGCCTATGCTTCCCGACAATTAAAGGTGCACGAAAAGAATTACACCACCCACGACTTGGAGTTGGGTGCCGTTGTGTTTGCACTAAAACTATGGAGGCATTATTTATATGGTACCAAGTGTGTGATCTATTCTGATCATAAAAGCCTTCAACATCTGTTTAATCAGAAAGATCTGAACATGAGACAGCGTCGATGGATGGAGACACTGAATGACTATGATTGTGAAATCCGATATCATCCAGGCAAGGCGAATGTGGTCGCTGACGCATTGAGCAGGAAGGAAAGAGTTAAGCCCATTAGAATCAATGCCAAGAGCATTGAATTGAAGAACAGCTTAAATGAAAGATTGTTAGCCTCTCAGAAGGAAGCTGTGTTAGAAGCTAACTATCCTAACGAAAAGTTAGGCGTAACTGCTGAACAGTTATCGTATGGCAAGGATGGAATCCTAAGATTGAATGGACGAATATGGGTTCCAATTTATGGAGGACTTAGGGATGTGATTCTTTAAGAAGCCCATAACTCCAAGTATTCTGTTCATCCTGGCTGTGATAAGATGTACCAGGATTTGAAGGCAAATTATTGGTGGATAGGTTTGAAGAAATCTATAGCCACTTATGTGGCCAAATGTCTGACGTGTGCTTAAGTTAAAGCAGAACACCAGAAGCCGCCAGGTTTGCTACAACAGCCTGAACTTCCCACCTGGAAGTGGGAAATGGTAACTATGGATTTCATCACAAAGTTACCAAAGACAAAGCGAGGAAAGGATACTATTTGTGTTATAGTCGACAGGTTGACCAAGTCAGCCCACTTCCTACCTATAAAGGAAACACACAACTCAGATAAGTTAGCTCAGCTGTACGTGGACGAGATTGTATCTCTTCACGGAGTGCCAGTGTCTATCATCTCTGATAGGGATACGAGATATACATCGCATTTTTGGAAAAGCTTTCAGCAATCTCTAGGCACTCGATTGAACTTCAGCACTGCATATCATCCTCAGACGGATGGTCAGAGTGAGCGTACAATTCAAACGCTGGAGGATATGTTAAGGGCTTGTGTAATTGATCTAGGTGGAAGTTGGGATGATCACCTTCCATTGATTGAATTTTCATATAATAATAGCTATCATTCCAGTATACAAGCTGCACCTTTTGAAGCTTTGTATGGAAGGAAGTGCAGGACGCCCGTTTGTTGGGCAGAAGTTGGAGATGTCCAACTGACAGGACCTGATATAGTCCTGGAGACGACAGACAAGATTGTGCAGATACGAGATCGTCTCAAAGCTGCCAGGGATAGACAGAAAAGCTACGCAGATAAAAGGCGTAAAGATCTGAAATTCAAGGTAGGTGACAAAGTGTTACTTAAGGTATCACCCTGGAAAGGGGTAATGCGATTTGGAAAGAGAGGTAAGTTAAGCCCAAGATACATAGGACCATTCGAGATCATCGAATGTGCCGGAACAGTGGCTTACAAGTTAAACCTACCTGAAGAGCTCAGTGGGATTCACAATGTGTTCCACATCTGCAACTTAAAGAAATGTCTAGCTGATGAATCACTAGCCATGCCACATAAGGATGTGCATATAGATGAGAGCTTGAAATTTGTTGAAAAACCTTTGTCGATCGAGGATCGACAGGTTAAGAAGCTTCGGAAGAAGCATGTACCGATTGTGAAGGTTAAATGGGATGCCCGTAGAGGTTCCGAATACACGTGGGAGGTTGAGGCCACAATGAAACAAAAGTACCCTAATTTATTTCAGTAAATCTCGAGGTCGAGATTTCTTTTAAGGGGGTGAGGATGTAACACCTCGTAAAATCACGACCAATATAATAAAGACACGTGTCATGAACGTTAGACGTGTTATAAACCCGGATCATGTTGAAAGATAACTAAGGGGATTAAAAATGTCAACATGTTAATTATTACCTCTGAGTGATTTTTTTTAACATTTCCAAACCTTAGTAAAATAATTATAAACTTTCATAAGTATCTGATGAAGACTTCACATGTACCCGGTTAAATCTCATGGTAACTAATTCAAAATTTCAAGATATGGGATCCTATGTGCTTTTACGACAACTTCTTCATTCTTGGCTTCTTTCAAAGACTACAAATCAACATATATGCATGACAACACTTTCAAGATTGATCAGACCTGATCAAGTGGACCCATTGTAATGATAATGACTGAAGATACGAGTTATAAGAGATTGCATGGTCAAATGTTAAAAGTTCACAAGATTTTGTCTTCTGACAAGGCTTACGGACCGCAAAGGGTATGCCTTACGGACCGTAAGGCAGCATATCTGGGCGATAGAATTTAAATTACAGATACGGACCGCAAAGCCTAAGGCTTACGGTCCGTAAGACCTGTAACTGGGCAGAAAAATGGACAGCTGCCTGTTCAGGACCATTGTGAGTGTTCTTAGCCTTCCTAATTCATGTTTTATTAGTTTAATGACCGAAAGTCAAAGCCGTCGTAATTAAGCTTTGACTTAGTGATTAATCACTAATGGTCCAGTCATTTTTCGAATTGAAAGTGGCTATGAGTTGGTAATTATGTGGGTAATAAACCCTTAAAAGGGCACCCTCTGATTTCCACTCTAACTAGGTCAATTGTCGGGTCAAACTTAATTATAAAAAGTCAACAGAAAGCTATTTTGCAAATAAACACATAATTAACAATGTAGAAGCCATGAAACCTGTTTTAACACTTATATAACTTGGTAATCAATGTAAGAACATGTCTAAGCATGTTCAACCCGACAATTTTGAGTTTAGGCTCGGTTCGGAACCGAAAGTCGCAAAAGTAGACTTTTGCTTTGACTTTCAGTTCTGACCCGATTTAGCTTAGTTTAGATATGCCTTAGAGTTCCATTAGGACCAGGTTATAGGTTAGTGTAACCCTCTGAGGTTATACAACTTGGTTCCTAATTAATCCGATTCATTTGCATGTTTCCGTTAATTACTTGAATGTTGACCATTATGCCCTTTTGACCTTAAAACGAGATTTTTGAAAATGTGAGAGGACAAAAACCTTTATTACTGATTTATAAACATGTCCTAAAAATTTTACATCAGTTTGAGGTCTAAATTAGAAGTTATGCTCAATAGCGTAATTTGAAAGCTTTTAATTAATTAAACGGCATAATTAGCATAAAGCCTATCTAAACCCAAATTTTTTACACCAAACCTTTTACCCAATGATGTAATATAATATTTTGGGATTTTTGAAGATTTTTAATTATTTTTAAAACTGATCATGGCATAGGGTTCTTGCTTTGATTCGGTAATTGTCGATTATACCCTTTTTGCTAATAAAATGAGTTTTACATAACATTTTGATACCAAACCTTTTGCTACTGATTTTATATGATAAATAAAATATTTTAAGCCTTCTGGGCTGATAAAACTCTTAGCTTTCATTATATAACCCGAAAATCGCTTAAAACTGACTTTTACGCGTTTTAAACGCATAGTATGGGTTAAAACTATTTTTGGCATATAAAACTTAATACCTACTGATGTTTTAAGTAAATTTTTATACTTTAACAGTAAGCAAAAGTTTTGAACTCAGATTTCCAAATTTGACCTTTAAAGCTTATGTGAAATTACCAAAATGCCCATACGGTGCATAGTTTGGTTATAAATGATAAATTTCACATATATGCAATACCCTACTGATATAACTTATTAAATTAAATATTTTTACTGATCATTTCAGACCTGAACCTCAGATTAATATTTAATCTCTTTTATAACCTTTAAAATGACCAAAATACCCCTACGGGGCTTAAATTGAGTTTAAATCCGTTTTGGTCATAATGGAAGGTATCTTACTGATATCACAGCATATTTAAGGCATATTAACTTAGGAAACCTGTTCAAGACTCATTTGTTTACCCGTTATGCATTTTTCGCGTTCGGTGCGGTTTATGTAACTAGTTTGCATAAATTATCCGAAACGGGTCAAACCATATCATTTTTATCTCAAAATCCAGAGTGTGTTTAGTTTACCCATATTATACAAGTCTTCAAACTTGTCGGGTCTAAATCACATTCTAATCCGGTCTTCGCTTAATCTTGCGTTTTGAACCGTATACCTTTCTTTAAAACTAACCGGTCTAAGTTTAAACTTAAGTAAGACCCGTTAGGAATCTAATAGGTTAATTAAAACCTTCGTTCCAGATTTAGGAGACCAGTAAAAGATACTTGCACCTGCTGATTTGTACGGCTGGGATAAATTTGTAAAATTTACTCAGGTAAATACTTTTAACTTATTTTCCCTTATAGAGGCTTGGGGTACGGTATATAAAATACCGCTTGGTCGGGTATTGAATTTTTAATCGTATGAAGGTTAAATTATTGAGATAACCCGTTTAATCTGTTTTGTTTATTCTAAGCCTTTGGGGGGGGGGGGGGGTTAATGACCATGTCCTGGATATCCTCGGCTCATTCATTGAAATGGCCACGACTTAAGCACGGGGTGTAGGCATACACTTTCCGGTGCGTATATAAAAAGATATAACCGCCTATTCGAGAATAACTCGCCGCAGGATTATATCATGTGGTGTGTCTATTAATCTTTAACCCGGTATTCAGCCCGGGCTACTGAACGCATAATAAACATGTAATTCTTTAACAAGTTTATTTTTAAATAATTATCCCAAGTTATAAAAGATATTTTGTGCCTTGCGCATTCAAATAAATTTTCTTAAACATTTTCAAAATGAGTCGGTTAATTGTATTTACCAGTGTAAACTGACGTATTTTCCAAAAAGGCTAAGTGCAGGTACTAGACGGAATAGGCTGGCTACTCCTAGCATCAATAAAGTGTCTTGCAAGCTTAGATGTTTATAAATCTGTTGAACAATGATCCTTTTGACTTTGATCCACCTGTGGATCCCTTACAACCGTTTTTGTAATAATTGATATTACTTTCATTCGGTTTGTAATGTTTTTATCTTTCGACTTCCGCTGTGTATTAAACTGTGATAAATTGTTTATGATGATATCAACTACGTCACGATACTCCCCACCGGGCCCATCGGTAATACGTGGAAATATCGGGGTGTGACATTGCGCCCCAGCACGGGCTGTGGCGGACCGCGAGTGTAACACCCCGTGTTTCGAAAGTCAAAGTCAAAGTCAAGATTGAAGTCAAAGGAAGAAAAGATTGCTAATTGCGATCTGTCACTCCTTGCTCAACTACTGTTTTACCTTCTTTGACTCGTAATCGAATTATATTATTTAATCGATTTAGTTGTATTATGTGGAGTATCTATTAATAATCGAGGTTTAATCGCTATTTAATCGCATATTTAAATCTCATGGTATCTGATGAAGACTTCACATGTACCCGGTTAAATCTCATGGTAACTAATTCAAAATTTCAAGATATGGGATCCTATGTGCTTTTACGACAACTTCTTCATT
Source organism: Helianthus tuberosus (assembly GCA_030545235.1). Taxonomy (NCBI): domain Eukaryota; kingdom Viridiplantae; phylum Streptophyta; class Magnoliopsida; order Asterales; family Asteraceae; genus Helianthus; species Helianthus tuberosus. Next base: position 103,160,635 of record CM060431.1, on the reverse strand, counting down.
CTTGGCTTCTTTCAAAGACTTCAAATCAACATATATGCATGACAACACTTTCAAGATTGATCAGACCTGATCAAGTGGACCCATTGTAATGATAATGACTGAAGATACGAGTTATAAGAGATTGCATGGTCAAATGTTAAAAGTTCACAAGATTTTGTCTTCTGACAAGGCTTACGGACCGCAAAGGGTATGCCTTACGGACCGTAAGGCAGCATATCTGGGCGATAGAATTTAAATTACAGATACGGACCGCAAAGCCTAAGGCTTACGGTCCGTAAGACCTGTAACTGGGCAGAAAAATGGACAGCTGCCTGTTCAGGACCATTGTGAGTGTTCTTAGCCTTCCTAATTCATGTTTTATTAGTTTAATGACCGAAAGTCAAAGCCGTCGTAATTAAGCTTTGACTTAGTGATTAATCACTAATGGTCCAGTCATTTTTCGAATTGAAAGTGGCTATGAGTTGGTAATTATGTGGGTAATAAACCCTTAAAAGGGCACCCTCTGATTTCCACTCTAACTAGGTCAATTGTCGGGTCAAACTTAATTATAAAAAGTCAACAGAAAGCTATTTTGCAAATAAACACATAATTAACAATGTAGAAGCCATGAAACCTGTTTTAACACTTATATAACTTGGTAATCAATGTAAGAACATGTCTAAGCATGTTCAACCCGACAATTTTGAGTTTAGGCTCGGTTCGGAACCGAAAGTCGCAAAAGTAGACTTTTGCTTTGACTTTCAGTTCTGACCCGATTTAGCTTAGTTTAGATATGCCTTAGAGTTCCATTAGGACCAGGTTATAGGTTAGTGTAACCCTCTGAGGTTATACAACTTGGTTCCTAATTAATCCGATTCATTTGCATGTTTCCGTTAATTACTTGAATGTTGACCATTATGCCCTTTTGACCTTAAAACGAGATTTTTGAAAATGTGAGAGGACAAAAACCTTTATTACTGATTTATAAACATGTCCTAAAAATTTTACATCAGTTTGAGGTCTAAATTAGAAGTTATGCTCAATAGCGTAATTTGAAAGCTTTTAATTAATTAAACGGCATAATTAGCATAAAGCCTATCTAAACCCAAATTTTTTACACCAAACCTTTTACCCAATGATGTAATATAATATTTTGTGATTTTTGAAGATTTTTAATTATTTTTAAAACTGATCATGGCATAGGGTTCTTGCTTTGATTCGGTAATTGTCGATTATACCCTTTTTGCTAATAAAATGAGTTTTACATAACATTTTGATACCAAACCTTTTGCTACTGATTTTATATGATAAATAAAATATTTTAAGCCTTCTGGGCTGATAAAACTCTTAGCTTTCATTATATAACCCGAAAATCGCTTAAAACTGACTTTTACGCGTTTTAAACGCATAGTATGGGTTAAAACTATTTTTGGCATATAAAACTTAATACCTACTGATGTTTTAAGTAAATTTTTATACTTTAATAGTAAGCAAAAGTTTTGAACTCAGATTTCCAAATTTGACCTTTAAAGCTTATGTGAAATTACCAAAATGCCCATACGGTGCATAGTTTGGTTATAAATGATAAATTTCACATATATGCAATACCCTACTGATATAACTTATTAAATTAAATATTTTTACTGATCATTTCAGACCTGAACCTCAGATTAATATTTAATCTCTTTTATAACCTTTAAAATGACCAAAATACCCCTACGGGGCTTAAATTGAGTTTAAATCCGTTTTGGTCATAATGGAAGGTATCTTACTGATATCACAGCATATTTAAGGCATATTAACTTAGAAAACCTGTTCAAGACTCATTTGTTTACCCGTTATGCATTTTTCGCGTTCGGTGCGGTTTATGTAACTAGTTTGCATAAATTATCCGAAACGGGTCAAACCTTATCATTTTTATCTCAAAATCCAGAGTGTGTTTAGTTTACCCATATTATACAAGTCTTCAAACTTGTCGGGTCTAAATCACATTCTAATCCGGTTTTCGCTTAATCTTGCGTTTTGAACCGTATACCTTTCTTTAAAACTAACCGGTCTAAGTTTAAACTTAAGTAAGACCCGTTAGGAATCTAATAGGTTAATTAAAACCTTCGTTCCAGATTTAGGAGACCAGTAAAAGATACTTGCACCTGCTGATTTGTACGGCTGGGATAAATTTGTAAAATTTGCTCAGGTAAATACTTTTAACTTATTTTCCCTTATACAGGCTTGGGGTACGGTATATAAAATACCGCTTGGTCAGGTATTGAATTTTTAATCGTATGAAGGTTAAATTATTGAGATAACCCGTTTAATCTGTTTTGTTTATTCTAAGCCTTTGGGGGGGGTTAATGACCATGTCCTGGATATCCTCGGCTCATCCATTGAAATGGCCACGACTTAAGCACGGGGTGTAGGCATACACTTGCCGGTGCGTATATAAAAAGATATAACCGCCTATTCGAGAATAACTCGCCGCAGGATTATATCATGTGGTGTGTCTATTAATCTTTAACCCGGTATTCAGCCCGGGCTACTGAACGCATAATAAACATGTAATTCTTTAACAAGTTTATTTTTAAATAATTATCCCAAGTTATAAAAGATATTTTGTGCCTTGCGCATTCAAATAAATTGTCTTAAACATTTTCAAAATGAGTCGGCTAATTGTATTTACCAGTGTAAACTGACGTATTTTCCAAAAAGGCTAAGTGCAGGTACTAGACGGAATAGGCTGGCTACTCCTAGCATCAATAAAGAGTCTTGCAAGCTTAGATGTTTATAAATCTGTTGAACAATGATCCTTTTGACTTTGATCCACCTGTGGATCCCTTACAACCGTTTTTGTAATAATTGATATTACTTTCATTCGGTTTGTAATGTTTTTATCTTTCGACTTCCGCTGTGTATTAAACTGTGATAAATTTTTTATGATGATATCAACTACGTCACGATACTCCCCACCGGGCCCATCGGTAATACGTGGAAATATCGGGGTGTGACATTGCGCCCCAGCACGGGCTGTGGCGGACCGCGAGTGTAACACCCCGTGTTTCGAAAGTCAAAGTCAAAGTCAAGATTGAAGTCAAAGGAAGAAAAGATTGCTAATTGCGATCTGTCACTCCTTGCTCAACTACTGTTTTAACTTCTTTGACTCGTAATCGAATTATATTATTTAATCGATTTAGTTGTATTATGTGGAGTATCTATTAATAATCGAGGTTTAATCGCTATTTAATCGCATATTTAATCGATAATCGACTTAACGCTAATCGCTATCGCATCGCAACTCGAATTATGTGTTCTGGATATTGTTTTACGTGTGTGTGCTATTTATGTGTTACTTGTGCGTGTTGTGTTTATGTTGAGGTATAAATCGCAATCACAATCGCAATTCTATCGCATCGCAATCAAATCGCAAACGCTAGTTAATTATAGTGATTGTATGTTAGATATAGTAGTTAGGATAATTGTGTAACTAATGGGTAATACTATCGCATCGCTCGCTCGAATCGCATCGCAACGCTCAACACGCGAATCGAAACGATAAAACTCATCGCGCCGGACACTTGGATCGAGTGGCCAACTGATCGAGTGGCCATCCGATCGGATTGCCATCCGATCGGATTGTCATCCGATCGAGTTGCCACCCGATCAGACTGCCACCCGATCAGATTGCCATCCGATCGGTGACCAATTTGACACTTCATCACTTTCCATTTGGGAAACCCTATAAATACCCTCCTGTCACATCATTTGTGATTTGACAGCTCCTCACTCGAACCAGCCGCACTCAAGCACTCATTTCTCTCGATTCCTCGCGATTCTTGTAAGTTTTCAACCTAAATCTTGTACTTCTATGATCTACACGCACTTCTTCATCTTTTTCACCTTTGAATCTTAACTTTTAACCGTTAAATCACCGGACTTGAGGTGTTCTAGGGTGATGTCATCATGGAGTTCTTATGAACTTCAATGTTTGGCTTCATTCCACCAAGAACAACTTAGATCTAAAGGATTTCCACATGAATAATCAATGTTTTCGCATAGATCTACACATATTCATGGTTAAAAGGATTGAGAGAAGGTTTTCCAACTTTCTTTCAACTCATTTACACTTAATGCACTCAAAACCGATAGAATAAGAGCTCGTTCCGATCTTCTACTCTTTCTTAGTGATGGGTTAGTTCCAGATCTGAATTCTATCCAAGAGACAACTGATGACGGGTTAAACATGAACAACCATCTCGAACCGTGAACTGGTCGGACTAGGGTGGTTCCTGTTCGGTTGGATAACTTGGGTCAAGATGGGGATTCTGTTGTCTAGCACGTTATCACACCGTCTCGATCAAAAATGCAAAACTTTTAAAACAATCAATTGTCAAAGATGATCAGGTCGTTGGGACGGATTGCCGTCCGATCGGATTGCCATCCGATCGGACAGCCATCCGATCGGCTTGCACTTGATTTCACAGTTAGACAACTTTTTTCCAAGCTTCCAAGGACTGGACGTCGAACGGATTGCCATCCGATCGGATTGCCATCCGATCGAACGACCATCAGATTGTGTGACGTTTGGGACTTTGGTACCTGATCAATTTCAAAGAAACATAGTTCCAGCGGATTGCTATCCCATCGGATTGCCATCCGATCGAGTGACAATCCTGCTGTGAACTTGTTCTCACTAAGTGTCCTGCCAATCGGATCGCTATCCGATCGGACTGCCGTCCGATCGATCAACCTGAAGGGTAGAGATACTTCTCTGTTTTCAAAATGCTACAACGAAAACTTCAAAGCCATCTTACACAAACACATCCTTACCAAACAGATGTCAATCCAATCGAATGGCCATCCGATCGACTGGCCATCCGATTGGATTGCCATCCGATACTTGGTACTCTTGCATCGTTTTACGTGCCGCTCATTGTTTATGCTATCGTTAACTGTTCAGGCTAATCTCTCAAGCGCTCCCTTCAATCCAAGGCAGTGTTTATTAAGTTAAACGCTATCTGTGAGTATACTCGAACCCTTTTTGCTTTATGCACTTTTGGGTGTTACATACGTTACTTATTCTAAATCACATCGATCACACAACGTAAACACTATTTATACGCTGACCACTAATTCATGTTATACGTGACTCGATGAATGCCTGTTTGTTATGTTTACACATTGATTGATGTCTACCTGCCTTAGCAACGATAGTACTATAGTTTGGACTCAGCACCTGTCGTGGACAGGGGTTGTTAAGGACAATACTTCACGTGTTCGCAGTGGTGAACATGTGATGCGCACTCGCTACTCGCAGTCAAATCGTAGTCATTGGTATTGATAGGATCTTTGTCGATAACTTATGTGCTTCACATTATACGTTGTACATGCTGGTTATGCGTAAACGATTTCGAACTCTACTATTACTATTAAACTTGCATGCTCACCTTTACACTATGTGTATTGACCTCTATTTTAACGTATGTGACAGGTGCTTAGGATGCTGTGCTTTATCTGCTTTTGTGGAATCAAGTAGGATGGAGTCTAGGAACAAAGACAATTTATTTTATTTGAATCTGAGTTGTCGGAACATGCTTTGTTTTGAGAATATCTATGTCTGTAATAATTAGTTTACTTAATGGGTTATGGTACGGGACATAATATTAACTATTTGGTAATTTAGTTGTTATGGAATTTCTCTTGACAATCTGTTTCGCTCAGTGCCATGCCCCGATGTTTCCGTCATCGGTTCGGGTGTGACAGCGAGAGCTAAGATCAAGTCTGTCGCGGCCCGCGACAGACTACAGAACTGGCGATTGTTGTTTTCTTGTTCGTTTTCATATCCGAACTTGTTTTTAACACGATTATAAGATCGTATAAATAACTATTTCATGGTTATGAAATGCAGGTCAAACCGTGGAAGCCGGATGACGATCAAGCTCAGCGAGAAACCGAACACTATCAAGTTAAAAGCTTCCGCAATTAGTTTTGTCATTATTTCTAAACGATGTACTTAATCATATTATGAAGTATTATCTTTAAATTGTAAAAGTTTTTAATAAACCCGTATTTTAAATAAGTATGTGTAGTCGAAATTACACATTTAATTCCCGTTATTTACATGGAAATCGTTAAACATTAGTAAGGGTCTTACAAGTTGGTAATCAGAGCTTAAGGTTAAAAGAATAAAGTGTTCGGTTCGAGGCTTGATCGCAAATCCGATAAGTACAAGTATATTAATGGTTTAGAGTGATTAAAGTGTTGTGAATAACACATAGGATTACCGTGTAATATACGTTACCTCAATTAAATCGATAAAGGATCGACATAGTTGACGAAATTACGTGCGTTAACACGTATAGCAGAAAGTCTCGTATTATGATACGGGCGATTATTGATGTCGACATTATTAACTTTTGTGAATGTTTTAATTGAAGGACACTCGCGTCTGAAGATGACGAAAGTTGAACAAATTGCGGATATGACGGAGGAACGGTCCGAAGTATGATGAGCAGAGCACACTCACCAAGGACCTAAATCGCGTAATAGTCGCGAACAAGGTTAACGGCATGGAAAGCCCGTTAGGGCAAGCATTACCAGGTGCACATTATAAATTAATCGCATAAGTAGTAATATGTAACAAACACGTAGAGAATGACTATTGCATATGTAGAATAAAACTAGCAAAACCTGAATAAGACATCTATTCAGGATGAAGTTTCCAAGCGCAATTAAGTAGAAATAAGTGTTATTCACGGTGATGAATAACAAAACAATAACGAAACTAGTCTATGTGGAAAACTTGGACGGAAGTAACTATCCAAATGCATATTCTCAATACGGATATTATTGAGAAGAGTAACGATCACACTAAGAAATGTGATTATATAATAGTTTGATAGAAGAGAAAACAATTTATATATTCAAGTGTAAAACTAGTAAAAGCTAATGATTGTTGTTTAGCAATTAAATAAAGTTTTACTAAATAAAATCAGAGATATGAAATAAATAGAGGCGTTATTTACATAGGGCATGATGTGAAAACTATAAAAAGGTCTTGTGTGTCATGTGTGATCGCTTACTCTGGCCAAGTAAGTAGTGAACACATGATATCATGAACTTTTTATGATGGACACATTTACGTCCGATGTAATAAGAACGGGGTGAATGGGACAATTTAAAAAAAATGGTACCCAAAAGAATAAAATAAGCAAAATGTTTGATAATAAACGTAAACGCAAGTCGGATGACGGAAGCGTATTACGTTATAATAACGAGCCCAAGAGAAGGGACAAAGAACAAAGTATATGAAAACACAGACCGACTAATAGAAATGCTAAGGCATAGGGATAAAAGTTTGACTGTCACAAGTGATGAAATTCACACGGACAAGTCAAATGAATTAAATGAAGAATAAAGGATTTGATTGAATAAAAGCGATGGATTTCGCTAAGACGAGCAAATAAATTAAAACGAAGTCTTAATACATACCGGGACGGTTTCGTTAATAATGACTTCGGTAAAATACCCGATAGAGGGGTAGGATTTTGAAGGTATGCGTAAACCAAGAGACATGAACACAAAATAGAAAGTCAAAAGACTCGGATTGTGAGTTATGACTAAAGAACGACAAATTTCACAAACAGAAAATTTGATAACTATAAGATGAACGGGTTGAATACAAATGAAGTTTGACATTCATAAGTGATGACGTGTCACGCGAACAAGTCAAACATGATAAATAAAGAATAACGCTTAAATAGTAAGTAAGCGCAAACCGAATAAACTGGAGCGCAAAATATTAATGAACCTATGTGATGGGTCGTAAAGGAATATAGAAAGGAAAAACACATGTTGGTGCATATGTCTGTTGACTTCGTCTTGTATTGAGTCATGTAGCTAGATTGGATAGATCGGAGCTCGGTAGACTAGAAAATAGGATTTTAGAGAAGAGTGTCCAGGTCGCACGAACTGGCTGAACCAGTTCATACGAACTGACCAGGTCGCACGACCTGGTGAACTGTGGTTCGTGCGGACTGGTGTCTCCTATAAATAGGTGAGCTCATGATTTCATTTGTAACATTCTGATTCCGGAGACAAAGTGCTGCCGAAGTGTCGTACGATATGTAATCACTTTCAAATCAATCTAAACGACAGTTAAAGTGATTCTAAGTGTTAAACAAGCTGCAATCATGTCCAAATCATTGAATTCCGCCTTTGGTTTGGTCTTGAACTCTTCTAATCGACTCATTAGGTCGAATCCCCGATCCTACAAGTGGTATCAGAGCTCAGGAGGAAGAGTTCTTTCCATTTCAGCTTGTTTTCACGGATTAAACTGATTTCTTCTCATTTCTACTCATTCTTATACAGATTTTCTTCAAAAACAGAACGTTTTCACGGTTAAAATGACCTGATTTTCACATATAACACGTAAAACACTGTTTTAATCAATCCTTGAAAAAATCAGAACCTAATTCAATCTAAAACTTGATAAAAATGGCCAAACCGCGTGAAAAACATATCAGATCGTTCGACAAACTTTCAGATCGTGTGAATTCTGCTCAGATCGTGTGAAAATAGTTCCAGTTTGCACGAGTTGATCATCAGATCGCACGGATTGACCAAGTTGTTTGAGTTTGTTGTTTCCAGTTCGCACGAAGTGAACACCAGGTCGTACGAAGTGAAAACCAGTTCGCACGGTGTGGTTATCAGGTCGCACGGGGTGCTTGAAATTGTCTCAGGTCATTTGGGATTGTTCAGGTCATTTGGAATTGGACTCCAGGTCGCACGAAGTGACCCAGGTCGTGTGAAAAGTGTCCAGGTCGTGTGAAAGGTAGTCTAGGTCGTGTGAACTGAATTCCAGGTCGTTTGAAGGTATCATCAGGTCGCACGAGGTGATCAGATTGCTTGAAAATCACATCAGGTCGTAGGAGGTGTCAGATCGTGTGGAACATTCAGATCGTGTGGAACAACCTAAAACTTTGTATTTGTGAACTTTCGATATCAAAACATGGAAAACGAATTTTACAATGCTTTTGCTACTGCCCCAGCTACTCCAGTTACCGTTGCTGAAACTGTCGGTATCGAAAATGAAACGGGAACTTTCCAAAAGCCTCCAAAGCTTATGTACATTGAGGACTTTAAAGGATGGCAAGATCGTTTTGAAAACTGGGTGCAAGCTAACAAGTTTGATGCATGGGTATCGTTAGAAAAAGATTATACTTTGCCGAAATATGATATTGGAAATGAAAAACAATTAAGTCAGTTTACACATGATGAAAAATTAAGATACACCAGTTAAAAGATGATGATTAGCATTCTCCAACAAGCAGTAAAAGAATATATTTTCATTCTTCTTCAACATGAGGGAACTGCTAGATCAATCTGGAGAGCGTTGATTAAAAAGTTTAAGGGTAGTGCTGATATGATAAAAAATAAACGTGCATTACTAAAGAAATCTTTTGATATGTTTGCAGTTTTTGAAAGTGAGACGACTAGGAAGATTATCGAGATATATTGTCATCTAGTCGTGGAGATGAAAAGATTGGACATCAAGAAAGAAGATGATGAATGGGTTGATAAGCTAGCCGATGCGTTACCACATAATGAATGGGGAACATATTTGTTGATTTTAAAACATAACCGACAATTTGATGATATGAATTTGAGTATGTTCATTCAGAAGCTTGAAGAACATGAATTGGCTATTCAGAAAACTGCTACCATGAGGAGTCCAAGTGCTCAACAAGATGTTAGTCTATACTATCGAGGAAGCAAAGTTGAGACCACTCCGAGTCCGAAGATTCAAACTGCATTCAGTGCTGATGGTACTTCCGGAACAAATGCAAGCAATATAAATCAGAGCAGTGGATATTCTTCGTCTTATACAAGTTTTGAACCAAATTTCTCAACACCAAGTTCTCAACAACAAAGTTCAACAAATTTGCAATGTAATGTGACATTAAACATTCAAAATGGTCAAAATTTCTCTCCAGATATTGCAAAGCAACACATGGCATCTCTTGTTACTGTGTTAGAGTCGTATGAAAGCTTAGTTGCTGGAAGAATCGGAAATCCGATGCTTACTAAAGAGGATTATGATCAGATTGATTCTGAGGAACTTGAGTTGATGGACATCAAGTGGTGTTTAGCAAGTGTTTTGAGAAGAGCAGAAAAGTTTAAACAGATCACAGGAAGAGATGATCTTCGTGAAGCTGCTACATCTCAGCTAGGTTTTGACAAATCGAAGGTTACTTGTTTTCGTTGCAGAGAAAAAGGGCATTTTAAACGAGAATGTACAAACAGAGAAGCAACCGGAAGACAAGATCCTTTTGGAAACAACGATTATCATCGAAAAGCAATTTATCATCAACAATCTTCACACTCAAATACTATTCCAATTGAACATGGAAAAAAGAGAGCTTGTTATGGTCAGATAGATCAAGAAGATGAAAGGATTCCAAAAGAGTTCAATTGGGATGATTATGATCCTTCTAGACCTTCAGCTTCTAAAGCCTTTATTGCTCAAATCTTTGAAGATTCAACTTCTGCAGGAGAATCAATCAAATATAAGAACCGTCCTAGAAGACAACCGATTTTCAAGTCACCAGGAAGTGATGAAGACACTGATGATGAGGAAGAGTATATTAATAGAGCTAGAAAACAATTAGATCCTTACAGTTTTGATTTGTTTTTTGCAGATAAAATCGAGATTTTGAAAGAGAAAAAGGCTGCTAGACTGAAGAGAGAATTGGAAGCAAGAAGGGTTGCTGAAGAAAAGGCAAAAGTTGAAGAAAAACCGACACAAAAGGTCGAGGTTGAAGAGAATGAAGTGAAGAAGGAAGTTGAGAAAGAATCAATTGTGATTGAAAAGGTGGTGGAGAAAATAGTTGAAAAAGTCGTCGAAGTTGAAAAATTAGTTGAAGTTGAAAAGATTGTAGAGGTTGAAAAACCTTGTGCAAAGTGTTTAGTATCTTCCAAAGATTGTGCTGAGAAAGCTACAAAGTTGGCTGAATTGGAAAAGCTCAAAGAGAACTTACTGCACAATGTGAGGAGCATAAAGGAGTCATATGATCTCCTAAGCAGCAAAGTGAACTTGTACAAAGGAGCTTGTGATGAGGATATTCAGATGAAAAATCTTCTGAAAGCAACAGTTCTTCAAAAGCAAACTGCAATCAACGGATATATTGAGATGAATGCTGAGCTGAAACAAGAATTGGCAGCAATGAAGATTGAAACCGAAAGAACAATTTACTTCGAAGTTATCAAAGTTCAGAGTATGTTATTGATCGCATCTATCTTGCCTGTGACAACTCGTATTTCAGAACCTATTTATGTGCTCAATGTAACGAACGTAAACATTATGTGACTATGTGAATTTGATGATTAAATGGAATGTTATGTTATTGAATGTTATGTGAATATGTGTTGTGCTTGTGTATATGTATGTATAGTCACACGAAAGAAACCAATCGCACAATAGCAACTCGAACGCACAAGCCTTTGGGCTTTACTACTCTCGGCAATGGGTAACCCGTTAAGGGGGTTCGGCCCACTTCTTATTTTACACGCATAGCATTGGGAAAAAGGGGTATACTTCCCATTTGTTTGCTAAACACACAACACCACTCAAACCCTAGTGCTCTCTCTCTCCCTCACGAACCCGACGGCAGCCAAGCATCCTCTCCATCGAAGATCATAGTGTTCGGATCATTCTCTTGTCCGGATCATTCTCGTTATACACTCTCAACCGGTTAGTGTTTTGTTAGTAATTGATTGTATGTTACGATCTAGGTGATGATTTAGTAATATCTTGTGATTTATCATGATATAAAGTGTTGAATCTTAGTGTTCAGGAAATCGGTTTGCCTATGTGTATTTAATAATGTTCATATTTGCATGATAATGATTGAGAACTGAATGTTTGTTAATCGGCTGTTATGTTTCTATGATTCGGATTGTTAGCTTAATGATGTTCTAGTGAATCGGATGTGGATAATGATGTTAATCGGCTATCATGTCTTGTCTTCGGATTAGGTTGCATGATGATTTAGGATCAAGTGTATGTAATCGGTTGTATGTCCTTGTCATCGGATCAAATAATATGATTTGATTAGTTATTATGCTTGAAGCATGTTTAGGGTTCATGAGAAATTGATGTTGAAACCTTTGTTTGATCGATTATTGTTTGGCTTGGAAATTGATTAGTTGTTAATTGATAAATCACGAAAAATAAGGAAACTGTTAATTGGGTCAAACAAATTGATTTGGAAGTGGTAAAGGATTGCATGAAATTAGGAAAGTATAACTGATCACACAAGTCTCTCAATCGCACAAGACCGAACACACAAGTCCAGTCGCACAAGAGGTCCCCGGTCGCACAAGATGTTATGTTTGCTTAACTGTTGGGCCGGGTATACTTGTTGGGCTGGACTAGTTCCAATCGCATAACCCGAATGGGTCGCACAAGCTATCCGGATCGTACAAGCTCATCCGGATCGCACAAGGCTTTTGCATGTTATTAGATTGGGCCGTGTATGTTATGTTTGGGCTTTTGACTATTTGGGCCGGGTATTTATCTGAATCGCACAACATGATGTGGGTCGCACAAGGCTGTGCCGACCGCACAACATGTTGGGCCGAAGTGTTAGTTGAGTTATGTTAGTGAATTTCACAAATGGTTCGGCCCAATACATCTTAAATCGTACAAGTATGAAAATGCTATGTTCTTGATTGTTATGTGTTTGCCATGATCTGTGCATGTTCGTAACTTGCTATCTCTGTGTAAACATACGTGCACTAATTGAACCTAAACCTGACTTGTATGGTAACCATGTTAGGACGTGGTTGACCTCTAGCAGCTCGATTTACCTTTCGTTTATCTGCCGAGCTAACCTAAGGTGAGTTCACACATTCTACAAAGCATGGGATTCCCAGGGGTTGGGAATGGGGTTAAGGAACATGGATTCCTCGTCCTTTCTTGGGTAGGACAGTACTGGTTCAGGAATGTAATTCCTCGTCCTCATGGACAGTTAACTTTTACTAGACCAAAACTCTATCACGAAGTCCCTCCTTTTTATATCGACTTAATCGCCGGGCCAATGGCGAGCGGGTCATTAGTTAGATAGCGCTATTTAGGTCTGACAAGCCTCACACCGTGCCGCAGAGGACGGGCGTGAACTAATGGATCTGGGCACGTCAATGATGATAGACATTGACAGTTCAGGGCACATAAACATGACTACAGTCAGCAGTCGATATGGTAACGAGTCTAGTAGTATATACATGGGGTAGCCCCCACGGCCGAAAAGCCAGATAACTAAACATGGGGTAGCCCCCACGGCTGGATTGCCAGAGTTAATGGGTTAAACAAATCACGTTTTCAACTATGGGGTAACCCCCACGGCAGGGATGCCAGTTAAAGGAACTATTTTTGGAACAACTAAAACCAACACCCAACTGTGAACTCGCTCAACATTATTGTTGACTCGTTACTACATGCTTTGCAGGTCTATAGGTACTTAGCTGGAGCTTGCATGGGGAAGAGTCGTTGTGGGGCATGGACAGCTGTGTGCCATGTTAAACTTTGGAACATTTAAACTTATGCTTTGATTTTAAACATTATGCTTCCGCTCACAACTTAAACTATGTTTGTTTGGACACCAAGTGTATTGGCTAGACTTTTATAATTACTTATATGCTTGTTCAATATGATTGGTGGCTGGATCCTGGTCAGTCACGCCTCCAAGCGGTGATACTCCGCATGTGGATTTTGGGGGTGTGACAGAATCACGGACCGGGATGTTAAGGTCCTCAAGCACACTAGAATACCTCTCGTTCGAGTTCGTTGGAACTCACGTCGCGGCCCAGAGTTTACCTGGGAACGCGAAGATCAAATGAAGCAAAAGTATCCCCAACTATTCGTAAACAGTACAACCACTACTGAGGCTGAAGCTACGGAATTTCGGGACGAAATTCCAGATCAACGGGGGGAGGATGTGACACCCCAGGAAAACCAGGAAAACCATGCAACTTAACTTGCTTCCTCAGTGAGTACGTGCTAAAACTGAAATGATTAACAAGGTTTTCAAAGTAATTTGAATGATGAAACATTCAAAGTAGCATATACTTTGAATGACTCCGACAAATTATATTCTGATGAAAAATTTCCAATAAGAGGTGTTAAAACTGAAATGATTAACAAGGTTTTCAAATTAACAGAAATTAATATTTCTGAAACAAAAGATGTAAATCTTACTGAAAAACCTAAAAAGTACACTTCAAGAGTTCAACAAAGATTGAACAAGAAAAAGGGTTACAGTTCTGGTTCGGGTTATCGAAAGAAACCAAACCATAACAGTAATTTCAAAAAGAAAGGATTAGGTTTTATTCCCCCTGAAAATTATAAAAATGAGAAAATTTATAAACCAAAAACTAAATTTGTTTCAGGAGCGAGTTCAGAAGAAGAGAAGGATAAACCTTTCTGGAAACAGTCAAACAAGGAATTTCTCGCCGAAAAGCAAAAGAATATGTTGAAAGAATCTGAACTGAGAGTTGAAAGAAGAACCTGTTTCAAATGTCAAGAGGTTGGACATATTGCTTGGAATTGCTCAAAGCCCACCAACACAAAACAAGGAGTTTCTTCTAACTCTAAATTGAAAGAAAAATGTGTTGATAAAAAGGAACAACCAATAGAAAAATTTAAAGAGTTCAAAAATTCGACTTTCGAAGTTAGTGAAAGTTCGAAACATTTTTATAAAAGAAGAGCAAATTTAAACAAACAGAAATGGATTGTTAAGAAATCAGAGGTTGTTTCTGGCAATGAATCTGACTCGTCAAAGTCAGAGGAGCCATCTGTTGTGCTAAATGATGAGAATTCCGTTCCAACAATGGATGATGAAAATTTTCCACCATTGTCAAACGGAAACTTGAAATAAAAAATTGGTAAGATTGAGATTTCAGATCAATTCTTCTCTGATAAGAAAGAATTTGATGCTGAAAAAGCATTTAATGGTAAAGTGCTACATATTTTTGGTAAGATGGCTGATGGGAAGGTGAAAGGAGTGAAAGAATTTTATGAATCGAAAATTGTTAAACCAAATGATGATGGTTCACCCATGATTGATCAGGCATGGGTGAGATTCTTTAAGAAGTAAAATCCTGACTTGCCGGAGCTTCCAAGTTGGTAATCGTGGAGCATGAATCGGCATCATTCTTGAAAAATGTTTTGAAAAATGTCAAATAATAGTTTTTACAAGTGGATTGAAAGAACTAGGTGGTGAATGAAACCCCATGATGTGTGAAATCAACAAAACTAATTTTCTGACAAAACCATTTTGATTAAAACAAACTTAAGTGTTTTGAAATCATAATGGGAAAATAGTTTGTTGTGAGGGGGAGTTCTGATTGTTTAAGCCAAGTGAATGGCTAATTGAAGCAATTCACATCAGTTTGTCATTTTATTTGTACAGTTTATTGTTTTTACTTTCAAATTTTCCCGAAAAATCAAAAATTGAAACATATTTTTGATTTTAGGGGGAGTAAAAAATTTAGAAATTTTGAAAATTTGAAAAATCCAAAAACATGATAAAATCTAAAAACCAAAAACATCGAAAAATCAAAATGAGTTTTGTTGTGAAAAAGAGGAAATGATAGTACATCAGTAGACAATCACAGTATGCTAAAGAATTGGAAAGTTAAAATGTGATAAACGGTCTCACTGATGATATGCCAGTAGGTTTTTACACGCTTAGTAGATTGTTTTCGAGATATAAACCTAAAATATCATATACTTACTTATCTCGTGGGGAACATCTCTCGGATATATAGGTAACCCCTGAAATCTTGTTTGAAGGGCTTTCTATTTCTGACATACTAGGTCTTTGTGCGTGATGATATCTGGGGTATTATACCGGGACTTCTGATTTTGCGGGAGCAATAGCCTAGTCCTCGTATAATACTTTGCACTGCTTTATTCTTAAAGCCCACCCTCAGCATAAAAAATGATGAAACATTGAAAAATGCTAATCATGTGATGTTGAAGAAAAGATTCTCTAAAGGGAACATACCTAAAGTCGAGCCATCATCTCTCTGATTTTACGGAAGCAATAGCCTGAGCTCTCATGGTTTCACATTTACCCCTTACAGATATCATTAGTGTACATTCACCTGTAAGACTGAATATAGGAGTCTGGATACGGGAGTATATTCTGAGATGGGACACACGAATAAGTTTAAGTCCTTAAAACACTAATTCGTATCTCGAATCAATTGAACTTTGTGTGAAAATTTAAGTGGATCAGTATACTGACAATCTAAGTGAATCGTTTTGATCTTAAAGTGTTTAAAGCTCAACGGTGCTAGTGATTTGTCAAAAACTGATATGATCCTCTTACACAAACTCACAAAAAGATTGTCTGTAAATATTTCGTTACTGCTTTTCATTAGTATGTTTTAGCATAAAATTTTGAAAATTCAAAAAGTTTTTATTTCATTTTTTTTATTTTCGACAACTGCTGTTGAAAAGCTGATTTTCAAAATTCCGAGTGCTAAACATGATGAACAACAGTGGGTTGGGAGAGTTTGTTTTGAAATGAAAAATGAAGTTAAAAGTTTGAGATCAAGGTCATTAATTTGAACTTGATTTAACTATTGTTTATGATTAAATGATTTCTACAAGAAGTTTCTAAATTTGTTAAATTTTAAAAAAATGTGAAATTTACTTTTGGGTAGAGATTTGTGCAGATCCTGTGTCTAAGCCTAAACAGAGTTTGAACCAGGACATGATCTTAGAACGAGAGCTATTTCAGATTGTGATCCCGGAACAATTTAAGGGGGAGTCTGTTAGCAAAGGGGAGCTTGAAGTTTAAAAGAGCCAGACTCATATTCTGGAACATTGCTCGAGATAGAAGCTGCTGATGCTGATGAGCAAGAAGAAGATAGAGATTGAAGGATGCTTACAGAGATAGATACTTTGGAAAGAGCGAGAAGACCGATCAAGACTGAAGACTCTATACACTGAAGACTCGTCAACATCCAAGGGGGAGTCTGTTGATGCATATGTCTATTGGCTTCGTCTTGTATTGAGTCATGTAGCTAGATTGGATAGATCGGAGCTCGGTAGACTAGAAAATAGGATTTTAGAGAAGAGTGTCCAGGTCGCACGAACTGGCTGAACCAGTTCATACGAACTGACCAGGTCGCACGACCTGGTGAACTGTGGTTCGTGCGGACTGGTGTCTCCTATAAATAGGTGAGCTCATGATTTCATTTGTAACATTCTGATTCCGGAGACGAAGTGCTGCCGAAGTGTCGTACGATCTGTAATCACTTTCAAATCAATCTAAACGACAGTTAAAGTGATTCTAAGTGTTAAACAAGCTGCAATCATGTCCAAATCATTGAATTCCGCCTTTGGTTTGGTCTAGAACTCTTCTGATCGACTCATTAGGTCGAATCCCCGATCCTACAACACAAACTAGTGAAATAAGAATGCTAAAAACATTAAGATAAAATAACCCGGGTAATGGGTCGTAAAGAAGTATAGGTATGAACCGGGTAACGGAAGGCGTAGAACAAACCGACGTGTAGATAACGAAAGAAGTCATAAAGTCGGAAGGATAATTCGAAAGGAAAATAATGTAGACTTGGATTATGGGCAAGGTAAAATGAACTTCAAAAGCAAAGATAAATAACTCTAAACATAAAAAGAGGTGCCATGACGCCATATATATATAAATATATATACATTCGAATAAAGACTCAAATAAAAGATGATCTACGAGATCATCATAACCTACGGGATTATAAGTAATGTTAAGGTCTACGGGACCAAAAAGACCTTTGGGTCGCAAATAGAAAGAAACGAACTGATGGGGTCTCGCTTTAAAAAGGTAAAAAGGTGAAAATTTAAATAAATAGCCTACGAGGCTAAGTGAAAGAACCTACGGGTCATTTGGGTTAAGCGTGGGAACTAATTATAATTCCACGCATTAAATAATAACGGAAAGGAATAAATCATTGGACGTAAAATTACTAGATATAAGAAAAAGATGTAAGACAAGGTGAAAAGAAAACGTTAAACTAAAATTCAGTTTTAGTGAGAAACAACGTTTTAACAAATATGGGTATTATGAGAGAAATTAGAGAATGGTTAATATAAAAGGATTTAGGTTTTAACACCGATAGGTGTAAAACGATACATTCAAAAAGAAGATTCTCGATATTGAAAGGTTTATATAAACTTAAACATGACGTGATGCGATCACGATCAAGAAAAGTAATATGAAATATAACCACGTTATAGCGTGAACTATGAAATGGGAATAATAAAAGTTTGTAAGCCTCGAGAAGGCAAAATGGATATACCCGAGCAAAGGGGTATAAGGTAACCGGTGACTAATAAGTCTAACCGCTAAGATAAGTAATTAATAGAGATAAGGGACATAAGATGAAAGTAACGGCTCACGGGGCCTTACAAGGGAAAAGCGCATACGCTTCGGAACCAAAAAGACATTACCATACTCTTCTGGTAAGATTATTGAATTCGAGCAATGCTCAAGTATTTACCGAGACTAAGTCCATGGGGGTTAAACCTAAAGAAACACGTAAGAAAGGTTTCGGGGACGAAACCTCTTTAAGGGGGGGGGGGGTAGACTTGTAACACCCAAAAAACGGGTTGTTAATTATATTAAATTAACCAAAAATAAAGGGGTAAAATACCAGTAGTGGTAAAATTTAACCCGGTGAATATTAGGATTTAAATAAATAAACCTAATATTAAATGAAAGGTGAACGAAAGCTTTTGAGAAAACAAAGTTTATAAGAGGCCCGGGTTAATGGGACTTAAAATAAACCCGTTATAACTCCCGGAACTCACTAAGTTAACTAGGAGTAATTAACCTAGTTAGTTATTTGTTTTAAAACAATAAAGAAGCATGAACTAGTAAGTCTTTTATAAACCATGAATATTGGAGGGACTAAAAGTGGGCAATTAGAAAGATGTTTTAATTACAAAAATATCAAAAACCAAAACACACACAAGTGTGTGTGTGTTGGTCGACATTTACCAGAGCCAGGAGAAGGGTTCTTACACATGAACCCTAAAACTCCCAAACTTGATCAAAATCAAAGGAAATCGAGCGAAGAAATTGGGGCTTTAACTAAATTCGTAATCACTTAAGCTAGGAGATCGCAAGGTATGACAAATTTTGTAATTCAGAGATATCTTGAGTTTATGATGAACACCCAAAATTGAAAATTCTGTGATGAATGTTGTACATATGAGTTGTATTGGGTTGAATCTATGTCTAGGAACAAACCCTAGATGCAAACTGGTAGAATTGTGCCATAAACTAGTGATTAGTCTAATAATCAAGTATGAACTAAGTGGGTTTTGACTAAATAAGTAAAGATGATGATACGCATGTGCTTAGAATCATCATATTTGATAGTTGGAGCAGAATACTTGGACAATTTATAAGTTCGAGTGAATGCTCATACATGACTTGAAATGGGTTTTGTATGTTATAACAAAATTGGTGATTTTGTTCATGTAAATAGGTGTTTGGAATCAAGATGTCTACTAATTAATATGTAGAACTTGATTATATTAGATGTTCGGATGAATGTCTAATGCTATGATGAAACGGGTTTTACATGTAGATGGAAACCTTTAGTTCTTGCTTAACAAATGAATAATTGGCTTTGATAATCAAGAGCTAAGTTAAATTGGTGTTAATAATAGCATGAACTTAGACTTGAAAAGTAGTTAAAACGGTGGCATAAGAATAATGCCTATCGGATACTTAACAAAGTACTTAAATGAATTGTCGAGTTTCATAGTATAACCACTTATGCTAATAGGCAGTTTGACCTTTAAAAGTCAAACTGACCAAAATGAAATCAAATGGTAAATTTTGCTGTAAATTCGTAAGATGGAATAGTCATAATTAATGATGACTAATGTTACTGTCTTACGGATTATGATGGTAGTCTGACGCTTGACAAGCTAGATGGAGGCTTGGAAAGGAAGCGAGTCAAACGAATCAAGTGTGAAGGAAAAGCGTATTTCGGATGCAAGGTAAGTAAAAGCTTACACCCTTTTATAGTATACATCAGTTGTGTGTATTGAAAATGAATAAGGAAAAATTAGTAACAGAATTATAATGTTCCGACGCAAATAATATGAGTCGGAACAAGTGCAATGGTAAGAAATCATAAACAATGGCAAAAAAAGGGTAAATTGGTAAATTAGTCATGTGCCGATGAACTAATAAGAAATTTTGAAACATTACGTCATGGTGTAAACCAGAATGGGTAAAAGGGCGAGATTGTAACTAGATATCATCTCATAATGGAAAGTGGTCGTTCGGACTAAACGGGTCAAATGACATTGGTAAAATCATTTGACAATATTAATTGATGATCGCTTGTTGAGTTTTGTGATTACAGGAAATATCATACGGTTCCCGTTGCTATTAATTAGAAATTAATAGCGAAATATATTTAAACGGGTCAATCCTATGACCCGAGCCAGGTACGCATATTTAGAATTATTGTTAAAAGCGATATTTTGGTCAAATATTAGCGAAAGTCATTCGTCGTAAAATGAAGGACTAAAATTGACCAAAAATCCTTTGAAGGGTGAATTGGGCAAACGACCCATATGGGTTACTTAGGAACTTGTATGGTGATTATGGAATATAGGTAGATACTTTAGTTATGGAATTGCGAAGTGTGAAAAGAAAAGAGGTAGTTTTAGACTAAATTGCTTAAATCCCCTAAACGGGTCAAAACGGATCTATGTGCATAGCTTGCGTACTAGTTGCGTACATCATAAGAATTATGAACCCGAGCTAAAGAAATAGTGTTAAATGCATAGGAGCATGTATTTTGATTAGTTAGAAACAAGTTAGTGGTTTTAAACTTAAACGGGTCAAAAGTTTTAGTAAAATAATTTCAAGCCGAGGGCTTGAAATTCTATATTTTGAGAAGTTAGATATCAAGTTTTAACTCCATAAGATGGAGAATCCAATTACGGTCGTGTAGGAAAAAGAATTACACAAAACGAAGGTCTAGATCAAAAGTTATGCTAATCTGAAGTTGGATATTAGTTAAAAACATAGCTGGGAATAAATTGCAGTAGCAACAATAAACTTTCTGTCGAAATGTAACCATCGCGCCCCGCGACAGAGAAGACGGAGGTCGTCGCGCCCCGCCACGGGCTGTGGCGGCCCGCGAGAGCTAAGATCAAGTCTGTCGCGGCCCGCGACAGACTACAGAACTGGCGATTGTTGTTTTCTTGGTCGTTTTCGTATCCGAACTTGTTTTAAACACGATTATAAGCTCGTATGAATAACTATTTCATGGTTATGAAATGCAGGTCAAACCTTGGAAGCCAGATGACGATAAAGCTCAGCGAGAAACTGAACACTATCAAGTTAAAAGCTTCCACAATTAGTTTTGTCGTTATTTCTAAACGATGTACTTCATCATATTATGAAGTATTATCTTTAAATTTTAAAAGTTTTAAATAAACCCGTATTTTAAATAAGTATGTGTAGTCGAAATTACACATTTAATTCCCGTTATTTACATGGAAATCGTTAAACATTAGTAAGGGTCTTACAAGTTTACATATATGTAATAGCCAAATTATATATATGTGTAATAACTAATTACATATATGTAAAAAAAACTAGTTTACATATGTGTAGTCATTAAATTACATATAAAAAATGATAAAGTTGCTCTTACATGTATGTAATGATAAATAGAGTGGGGATCATGCGTAAAGTGTGTTTTTCCTAGAAAGTCTAGGAAGCGATCTGGGCCATCCAATGGGTGTGTTTAATGGTTGAGTTCATCTTGGTGGCATTTTGGTAATATGTGTTTCTTAAAAATAGGATTATTTAATTAATCAGGGGTAGATATGTCGTTTAGCTTGTTTTAAATATGGAAATAATTGTCATTCCATAACCACCCCACATTTCTTGCGATTTTCTCTCTCTCTCTCTCTCTCTCTCTCTCTCTCTCTTTCTCTCTCTCTCCCTTTCTCTCTTCTCTCTCTCTTCCTTCTATCCTTCATGAAGAAACACATCAAGAAAATACATCGTATTAATCTGCTTGCTAATCTGCTTGCTGTTAAAACACAGCGTCAAGAAATCCTCCAGCATTACCAACATGAATGCTAAAACACAACTGTATTACTCTGCTTGCTGTTAAAACACAATGTCAAGAAATCCTCCAGCATTACCTGCATTGTCACACCCCGATATTTCCACGTATTACCGGTGGAGAATATCGTGACTTAGTTGATATCATCATAGTCGATTAATCACAGTTTAATGCACAGCGGAAGTCTAAAAGTAATAATACAAACCGATTTGAAAGTATAATGAAATATTACACAACAGATGTAAGTGGGTCCACAGGCGGATCAAAACAAAAGAAATATTGTTCAACAGACTTAAAGTGATAAAAAGCTTGCAAGACTCTTTATTTAATCACTCAGGAATTTCCAGCCCATTACGCTTAGTACCTGCACTTAACCTTTTTGAGAAAATACGTCAGTTTACACTGGTAAATACAATTAACTGACTCTTTTTGAAAACGTTTAAGAAAATTGATTTAAATGCACAAGGCACAAATATTCTTTTATAACTTGGGACAATTATTTAAAAATAATCTTGTATACAGATTTATATGTTTGTCGTCCATTCAGGACCCGGTTAGAAGAGCCGGATTAGATTAATAGACACACCACAAGTATAAGCGCACAAGTGAGTGAGATACCGTTTATACATACGCAACTGTCAGGTGTATGCCTACACCCCGTGCTTAAGCCGTGGCCATTTCTAATGAATGAGCCGAGGATATCCGGGACATGGTCATTAACCCCCCAAAGGCATTGCATCAAACAAAACAGATTAAAACGGGTTATGTAAATTTATTAATCACAATCCGATTTAAATAATTTCATACCCGACCAAACGGTATTATTATAATACCGTATCCCAAGCCCGTATAACGGAAAATAAGTTAAAAGTATTTACCTGAGCTTAAAATATAATTTTATTTTCAGTCGTATGTCAATCAGCAAGCACAAATAGCTTTTATTGGGCTCCTAATCTGGAACGAAGGTTTTAATAACCTATTAGATTCCTAACGGGTCTTATTTAAGTCTTAACTTAGACCGGTTAGTTTTAATGAAAGGTTTATGGTTCAAAACGCAAGATTATGCGAAGACCGGATTATAGTGTGATTTAGACCCGACAAGTATGAAGACTTGTATAAAATGGGTAAACTAAACACATTCTGGATTTTGAAGTAAAATGATAAGGTTTGACCCGTTTCGGTTATTTTATGCTAACTAGTTACATAAACCGTACCGAACGCGAATATGCATAACGGGTAACCAAATGAATCATGTACAGGTTCCACAAGTTAATATGCTTTAAATAAGTTATGATATCAGTAGGATATCTCCCATTATGCCCAAAACGAATTTAAAAACAATTTATGCCCCGTAGGGGTATTTTGGTCATTTTAAAGTTCATAAAAGAGGTGAAATGGTAATCTGAGGTTCTGGTCTAAAACAATTAGTAAAAATATTTATTATAACAAGTTACATCAGTAAGATATCACACATATGTGAATTTTATCATTTATGGCCAAACTATGCACCGTAGGGGCATTTTGGTCATTTCACATATGCTATAAGGGTCAAATTTGGAAATCTGAGTCCAAAACTTTTACTTACTGTTAAATTATAAAAACTTGCTTATAATATCAGTAGGTAATAAGTCTTAGGTGTTAAATATAGTTTTAAACCATATTATGCGCTAAAATCGCATAAAAGTCGGTATTTGACGATATTCGGGTTGTTTAAGGGAATCTGAGATTTTGATCAGCCTCTACTGTTTAAAATAATTTATTTAATGTATAAAATCAGTAGAAAAAGGTTTGACATATAAAGGATGTGTAAAACTCATTTTATTAGCGAAAAGGGCATTATCTTCAATTACCGAGCCTATGCAAGAACTCTATGTTATGATCAGTTTAAAATTTAACAAAAATTTCCAAAAATCCTTAAATATTATATCTTAACAGTAGGTGGCAAGTTTGATGCAAAAATTTGGGTTTAAATATGATTTATACTAAAAATGCCATTTAATAAATAAAAAGCTTCATTTTACGATATCGCGCATAACTTCTATTTTAGACCATGAACTGATGTCAAATTTTTAGGACATACTTAAATATCAGTAATAAAGGTTTTTGTCCTCTCACATTTTCAACAATCTCGTTTTTATATCAAAAGGGCATAATGGTCAACTTTTAAGCATTTAACGGAAACATGCAAATGATTCAGATTTCAAAGGAACCATATAGTATAATCTCAGAGGGTTATACTAACATGTAATATGGTCCTAAAGGAACCCTAAGGCATATCTAAACTAAGCTAAATCGGGTCAGAACTGAAAGTCAAAGCAAAAGTCTACTTTTGCGACTTTCGGTTCCGAACCGAGCCTAAACTCAGAATTGTCGGGTTGAACATGCCTAGACATGTTCTTATATTATTTACCAAGTTATTTAAGTGTTAAAACATGTTCCATAATGTAACACCTCGAAATTTCAGGTCCAATAATGTACTGACACGTGTCATAAGCTTTGAACGTGTGGAAGAATACTCTTGAAGGACTAAAGTTGACAAACAAGGAAAGTATTTGAATATAAGGGTTTAAAATGTCAACAATGGATAAATATACTTTACAATAACCCTACATGATGTTTATACCCTTAAACGAATAAATCATGGATCATACGAAGTTAATTGTGAAGGAAAGTGAGGAATTTCAAACTACAGGGGTTAAATATGTCAACATGTTTAAAGTATACCTCTGAGTGACCTTTTAGCGAACCCAAAGCTTTGTAATGATTTATTTTACTCACGAGAATAAGTGATAAAAATTTCACCAAGTTTCGTTATCGTATGAGAAAGTTATGATAAAATTCGTATACGAGGGGTTAAAAGCGTCAACGTCGAAATTTAGGACTTTTCGGTGATCGTATGAATAACCGGGGACCTAACAAAGTTGGTTTATGAATTGGGGTCCTTAAAAGTCAAGTTTGGGGGTTACAAGTGCAAGAAACCATGTTAAAAATCAAGTTTGGAAGTCCGGGGGTCAAAACTGTCAACTTTTGAAAGATCTGTTGTGCTGGCTTGGTCCTTACGGACCGTAAGGCTGGGACCCTTACGGTCCGTAAGCATGTCCCAGATGCAGAAACTCGGACAGGTTGTCTGTTTAGCCATTCAAACGACATATATTGCCGTTTTTCACTTCCATGCGCGACTCCTACTGATTTTTAGACTTAGGGGCACTTGTTATTGATCAGGATCACCCCTTAGACTTAGTTGTCATCATCTTAATGGATCAAGAACACTATAAAAGGTCCCTCATGTTGCAACATTTCTTGCATTCATTCCATCTGCATTTGTGGGACTCTCTGGAGCTTAAGATCAGTCCTCAATCACCTCTGGTCGTAATTAGGCCTTTGGTAAGTATCCTTGACCTTTCCTAATTGAGTTTTACTTAGTTATTAGCTTGAAAGTCAAACCGTCGTAATTAACGTTTGACTTAGCGATTAATCATCAATGTTCCAGTGATTAGTCGAATTGAAGGTAGTTATAAGTTGGTAATTATGTGGGCAATAAACCCTTAAAAGGGCACCCTCTGATTCCCGTTCTAACTAGATCAAATGTCGGGTCAAAGTTGTTTATAAAAAGTCAACAGAAGCATAATTTTCGAATTAATACATAATTAGCAATGTAGAAGTCATATAACCTATTTTATCACTCATATAACTTGGTAATAAGTATAAGAACTGGTCTAAGCTTGTTTGATCTGACAATTTTCTGTTTAGACCCGGTTCGGAACCGAAAGTCGCAAAACTTTGACTTTTGCTTTGACTTCAGTTCTGACCCGATTTAGATGGGTTTTGAATTGCCTTAGGGCTTCCTTAGGACCAGGTTACATGTTGCTATAACCCTCTGTGATTGGTTCGTTGTTTGCCCCATTCATTTACACGTTTCCGTTAATTGCCTAATGTTGACCAATATGCCCTTTTAACCATAAAACGAGAATTTTGGATATGTGAAAGGACAATAATCTTTGCTACTGATTTATAAACATGTCCCTAAATTTTCACATCAGTTGGAGGTCTAGATTAGGAGTTATGCTCATTAGCGTAATTAGAACGCCTTTTAGTAATTAAACGACGTCATTAGCATAAAGCCTATCTAAACCCAATTTTTGACACCAAACCTTTTACCCACTGATGTAATATAATATTTTGGGATTTTTAAAGATTTTTAATTATTTTTAACCTGCTCATAACCTAAGGTTATGGCGTTAATTCGGTAAATACCGATTATAGCCTTCTTGTTTAAAAAAATGAGTTTTACATAGTATTTTGACACCAATCCAATTGCTACTGATTTTATATAATAAATGAAGTATTTTGAACTTTATAACCTGATCAGAAAACTCAGATTTCCTGTATAACCAGGAAATCGCTTAAAATGGCTTTTTACGCATATTAAACGCATAGATTGGGTTTAAAACCATTTTGCCATATAAGACCTATTACCAACTGATATGACCTAATAAAATGAGTTATTCTACTGATGTATTCGGACCCGAATCTCATAATTTTAATTAACCTCTTTTATAATCTTTAAAATGACCAAAATACCCCTACGGGGCTTATTTTGAGATTAAACTCGTTTTGGGCATAATGGAAGGTATCCTACTGATATCACAACATATTTAAGGCATATTAACTTAGGAAACCTGTATATGACTCTTTCGGTTACTCGTTACGCACTTGTCGCGTTCGGATCGGCCTATGTGACTAGTTTGCATATATTAGCCGAAACGGGTCAAACCTTATCATTTTTATCTCAAAATCCAGAATGTGGTTAGATTACCCATATTATACAAGCCTTCAAACTTGTCGGGTCTAAATCACATTCTATTCTGGTCTTCGCTCTATCATGCGTTTGAACTGTATCTTCCTTTTGAAAACTAACCGGTCTAAGTCAAGACTTAATTAAAGACCCGTTAGGATTCTAATAGGTTATTAAAAACCTTCGTTCCAGATTAGGAGCCCAGTAAAAGCTGTCTGTACTTGCTGAATTGATATACGGCTGGGATTGAATTTATATTTAGCTCAGGTAAATACTTTTAACTTATTTTCCCTATACGGGCTTGGGGTACGGTATATAAAATACCGCTTGGTCGGGCATTAAATCTTTAATCGTATGGTGGTTAATTTATCTTAATTGGCCCGTTTAAATATGTTTTGTTTGCTTAAAGCCTTTGGGGGGTTAATGACCATGTCCCGGATATCCTTGGCATCATTTACGAAATGGCCACGACCTAAGCACGGGGTGTAGGCGTACACCCGACAACTGCATATGTAAAAACTGGTATCCCACCTAAAGGAATCAGCCTTGTGGGCATTATACATGTGGTGTGTCTATTGATCTTTAACCCGGCACAAACCGGGCTACTGAACACATAAGGAACATGTAATTCTTTTACAGGTTTATATATTCAAATAATTATCCCAAGTTATAAAACATATTTGTGCCACGAGCATTCAAATCAATTTTATTAAACCTTTTCAAAATGAGTCAGTTAATTGTATTTACCAGTGTAAACTGACGTATTTTCCAAAAAGGTTAAGTGCAGGTACTATACGTAATAGGCTGGCTACTCCAGGCATCAATAATCAAGTCTCGCAAGCTCTAGATGTCAAAGTCTGTTGAACAGTTTTTTTTCCTTTTATTTGATCCGCCTGTGGATCCTTTACTTTCCGTTGTAATACTTGATATTACTTTATATTTGGATTGTAATATATTTATCTTTTTCTTCCGATGTGCATTTATATATTGTGTTGTTTGACTATGATGAGATCAACTACGTCACGATACTCCCCTACCGGGCCCATCGGTGAAACGTGGAATTATCGGGGTGTGACAGGTTGGTATCAGAGGCAACATTGAGTGAATTAAACACTATCCTTTTGTGTTTAATCTCAATGACACAGTAGCACATTCCTTGACCTTCTGAGTCTAGACTTAACATAGGAATGCTCTCGTCTCTATTCGGAGAACTATTGCTTTCAATTTTATATACTTTTAATATATCGCCAAGCAAAGGAGCCGTAAGGGAAATCCTCCCCATCCAAAGCCGAGGAATGCGGAGCCTTGTACTGCGATTAGGATAAACGTGCAACCAAGGAGAAAACATTCAGAAATAATATGAAGAAGAAACTCCTTTTGCTAAAGATCGTTCCTTAATAGTCCTTATAAGGACATATTTATCGAAAACAGAGTACAAAACTTTCTTGAATTTTACACTTTAAACTATGATTTCAAATACAACGAACAGATTGGATCCTTTGTGAGCTGACATTTGTATATTAAACTAATTGTGAAATCAAGTTTAATGTGACCAAACTCTTATACTAATTGTTGGATCTAAGTTTAACTTGTATGCTTTGGGTGAACAAAAATGAATGTAATATCAAAGTGTAAATGGAAATGTGGAGTTATATGAGCATACAAGAGTGGAAAGTTATATCAAAACTATTTTTCATTAATAGTCAAAAGATTACAAATTACAGTATTGATTGTACAAACTCCCCCTCATCCTGATCACACAACTTTACTGTTCGTATAAAAGAAATGCTAAGTGATGAAATAGATCTCTAACACACGAGATGTATTTATACTAGTACGAAAGGTCTATTTGCAATCAGCTGACGTCACCTTGATAGTTACATCTAACATTCCTAACAGAAAAGATTTCACACGTGTTAGCAAACATATATTCTAAGCTAACACTGTTACATTGAATTGACCTCTATTCTTCAAACCTCTATTGCTTTGTTCCAAACATCTGTTTGCGCAAAACAAATGTTTGGTCTTCATGATCAGTGTTTTACTTCAACAGGGCTTTGGCCATTGATAAGTGGTTTCTTCTTCTTTAACAATGGTTCCAAGGCTTCTGAACTGATCTTTGAATGTCTTCAACAGATGTTCAAATTAGTGTTTAAGATTCACTATCTTGGGGGTAATGAGTTCAATCTACTGTTTATTTATTAATAAGGAAGTCATGTTTTTGTCTTTTGAAATCATGTGTTCTTTTGCAGGTCCAAGAATCCCTAAGTGTCACATGTCACCACAAGAATACTTCCTACACTTTGTAGGAAAAATGGAATTTGTAGCTAACTCTAACCATATATATATAATGGCAAAGTTGGATAATAATCAACAACGGGCCGTTATGTCAAACTTTTTCAAAGGTTAACATCTCATTGAGTCTAAGCGAGTTAGGTGAACAACTTGTCAAGTAAACACATCATTAGACCTTTAGTGTCATATATGGTTTAGGACATGTGTAGATTGGGGCTTGTTTGTTAGGATTATTAGCTTTACTAGCACGTGCATGAGATTTACGGTGAGTTTCAAGACCCTTTTTTACTTGTTTTATACTTGGGGAAAGCACATGCTTGGTGTCACACCCCAACCTTGTTTTATACTTGTTTTATACTTGTTTTATACTTGGGGAAAACATCGAGGTGCGGCACTAAGCGTTCAGATTGATCATAAGTTTCCATAACACTAATAATTTCGATATAGATTAATCAAGTTTCATGATAACGTTGTCTAAAATCAAACACCAACCGAAACATAAGTATCAAATACAAATTCACCAAAATTATTTCAAAGTTTCTAAGATTAATTAGGATGAGTTTCTAGCAGCAATCCTAGCGCGTTTCTTGATCATAGCATCCTATCAGCCTGCAACATGTATTAAAATAAAGTCAGTACAAAAATGTACTTGCGACTATACAAGTTTGAGTATATAGCATAATAGTTTAAAAAGACTCATATCCATAATGTAAACGATAAAATAGTTTCAGCCATGCTAGTGTTCGCAGTCCAAGTGATAGCCCAAGTGTCCCGATGCTTTAACCACTTTCCCAAGAATCAAGGAAAGCAAATAGAATTCTCCTAACAATACCCCCGAGAATAATGGGGATGTGCATCTTCCTATAGCGCTACTATTGTTAAGGTGGAACTACACACAAGGATTAAACGTTCACATAGCATAAAGAATCAAGAATCCAAAAGTATCAAGTTTCTCATTTACAGAGGATAAAGTTAGATTTCAAATAGTTTTAAGTTTCGAGTTTCATAGAATACATGTTGTATCCCAAAAGTTTAAAACAAAAAGGGATCGGGTATACTCACAGTGATTGGCTAACAGCAAAACTGTTATTGGATCAAAGGGAGCTCTTAGGATTAGCCTGATTAGAGTACAATAGATAAGCGTCGAATAAAATAACGAGAATTGTGCAAAGTGTCAGAGCAGTCACTTGATCGGATGGCCATCTGGACGGATGGTCATCCTGACTTATATGATTCAGACGAATCGCCATCCGATCGGATGGTCATCTGTACGGATGGCCATTCGATCGAATGGTCATTCGATCCAAAGTTTGAGTTTCTAAAATGTTAACTTTTTAAAGAGTTCATTGCAGCAAGATATCAAGTTATTCCGGTCGAATAACCCTTCGAGTGCAAGTTTCAAAGTTCAAAGTTTCTGATTCAAATTAGTTCAAGTGTTGGAGGTTGTAAGGCCCATGTCATCCGATCGGATGGCCGTTCGGTCGGACGGTAGTCCGATCGGATTGCCATTCGATTGAGATGACTTTGTCCCTTTTGCAACCTTGTAAAGTTTCTGAGTTTCGAGTTTGATGACGACATGGCACGTATTGAGACAATGGAGAATCACATCAAAGTTCAGCCTGTTTGATCGAATGGGAATCACCCCGTCCGATCAGGTGTCTGTTATTGATGGTGTTCATGTCTGAATGCGTACTCCGGCCTTCTTCTCCGGCGATAATCCATTTCCAAGCTACTTCAGACTAACCATTAAGTCTACAGCCCGTTTGGATTCGGATTCCACCGTTTTATGTAAAAGTTTAAGAAGAGTTGAAGATAAACATGAAACCGATTGAAAAACCTTGATTTAGTAAAGATTCGGTGCCAAAAACACATGAAATCCCTTAGATTTGAGCTATATCTTGACTGGAATGACATCACACAGCTGTTTGTACAACCGCCATGATGACGTCATCCTCAAGAGCTCAAATCTTAGAGATTTCATGGTGAAAGGTGTGATTTCAAAGAAGAATCATGTATAGAATAGTGTGTAGATTGAAGTTGTACAAGAATCTAAGAGAAAATGTAACACCCGTCTCATTATTTAAATTATTTAATATAAAATACGCATTTAATAAGGAGATACTTTGCATCCTTAATTAGTTAAACAAAACGGAAGTTTACATGACAAAGTATTCGAGTTACTAACAACTAGTTTCAAACATTCCAAACGACATGTTAAATATTTACTACATAAACATTGTTTTCAACAAGATTTGATAAGCGCGGAAGCTTCAAAAGATAGTATTCGGTTCTTGAAATGTTACTTGATCGTCACCCGGAGCATGATAAACATCACCTAAGGTCAAAACCACATCAAATGTTAGTTTTGACATCATAATATCAAGTATGTATAAGTTCTAATGCCAAACAATGAAAACAAACAAGAATTGCAGGGAAATGGGTCTGTCGCGCCACGCGACAGATCATGTCCGAGCTTTCGCGGCCCGCGACAATCGTTGCGTGACGCGATGGTGAATGTGTATTGGCGTCGCGTAACGCGTCAACCTATTTTTCTCAGATTGTTGCTTATTTTGAGCTGCAATTTCCCAGCTCTTAGTTTTGGCACAATTACAACTTCAAACGTTCATAACTTTTGATCCGAAAGTCCGTTTTTGGTGATTCTTTTTCCTATGCGTCCGTAATAAAATTACCAACGCGTCTATCATAATCATTGTGTCAAAAATAAGATGTACGGGTTGGAAGTCTATAAATGCATAAAGTATTTATTCGACCCGTATAATTCTGCACTAATTTACTCACTAACAATCTTTATGGCCGCAAGGCGTATTTACCCCAACATTCGGGGCTTATAATCACCAGCGTTTCATTACCAAATCTATGGTTTCACGCTCTTGTGATTCGTTCTCGCCAAATGCAACTTAAAACATACTTTTACTATAAGTTAAATAATTATTCGACCCGTTTGGCTCATTTATGGAATCCTCCATTTCTAATGACTACCAAACGTTTCACTATGCTTAATTAGTTCGTTCAATGTGGTGATGATCATTATCACTTCGACTAATACAATATCTTACTCTAGAACACAATTATGAATGATTTCAATATTAATTTACTCAATGTAACGAAACAAGTTACATACCTTCAAAGCACACCCTTCAAACGTGCGTCACCACCGGCTTGTCTGCTCGACGCTCCGGTTTCCTTTCCTATAGAGTTCAATCACGACACATTTAGAACTCTTTGATTTACATATAACGCATAGTTTACCAACTAGTACAAGTATGCGTTTTTTGTTCATATTTCATCATTTAGCCTTCTCTTAGGCATTTTTACAAACACTTTAAGGGCAGAATTTTACACCATTCATTATCAAGTTCATAACTTGTTATATAGCCAAAATTAACATCAATCGGACAGTTTCATATAAATTTTAACATCAATAAACCAGAAATTACTTCATAAAAATCAGATTACACTAGAACAATAACCAAATCCCTAGTGTTTGTCAAGTTCCCACAAAACCCACTAATCACCTTCATTGGGGTTCATGGAATTCACAAGAACTAAACCTGATTTCAACACTTAATCATCTAGGGTTCACTCCTAGACACAATATTGTTCCTATTCCATCAATATAACATTCATGCAACAACAAATTTCGGATTCTCTAAGTTCATTTAGAAATTCAACTAGAGATTTCCTATAAAATTCACATACCTTATGACCCCTTTTCAGAGGAGATCACTATTTCGTACTTGGATTTTGATTTAGAACTGATTTTGACCTTTAATTTGTGGGATTTAGCATGAACTAGGGTTTGTGAGGGTTCTCCTGGTCGCCCCTGTGTTTCAATCGAACCCAGCACACACACAAGTGTGTGTTTTTGGTTTAAATTATATTTTTATTAAAACTAATTTCAATTTAAACACTTTTGGTCCCTCTACTATCATTTAGTTTATATTTTTAGTGTTTTTAACCCACTTATAAGTCACTACAAGACTTTTATCTAACTAGGTTATTTTTAATCCTAGTTAGTTCACTTATTTATTTACCGACATTTTATTTAAAATAAAAGATTTACATTTTCGGGGTGTTACAGAAAACTTACAAGAATCGGCCTAGAATCGAAGAAAAGTGCTCAAGAATGAGAGTGCATGCGTCTGGATCGGAGGGCTCTGTCACATCAGTGAGAAATGATGTGACAGGTCCTATTTATAGTGTCAGAGAGGAGGTAAGGCAGTGCAGCAGATGGATCGGATGGCTATTCGGTCGATTGGCCCTCCGATCGGATGGTCATCCGATCGGTTGGTCATCCGATCGGATGTCCATTCGGACAGTCCAATCCATTTTGCAACTTTTCCGTCTTTGGTTCGTTTTGCGAGTTAGATTAAGCGTTGCATTGCGTATTATTGTGTAATATTATCACATAACAAGATTATATCATTAACACCAAAGTTTCCGAGTTTACATAAGTGTCAAGTCTCCAGTCTCTCGTTCAACCAAGTCTCAAGTTTCACGAGTCTCTAGAGTCAAGCACCAAGTATCAAGTATCAAGAATCAAGTCTCATAGTATTAAGATTCACCAAGTTTCAAGTATCAACCAAGATTCAAGATTCAAGTGTCAAAGCATCAAGATTCATACAGTATCAAAAAGGTCGAGTTTACATAGTATAGGGGTCAATATTAACAAAAGCCAAAAGTTTAGGGACGCAGGGCGTTACAGTCTCCCCTCCTTTAGGAGATTTCATCCCCGAAATCTAAGAGGAAGACTGCTCGAAGAGTTGCGGATACTTGGCCTTCTTTTCGCTCTTGAGTTCCCAAGTGAATTCAGCGCCACGCTTGCCTTCCCATCGTACCTTAACTATGGGAATCTTGCTGCACCTCAATCGCTTGACACCTTGGTCCATGATTTCGACTGGTTTCTCCATAAAATGTAAGGTTTCGTTCACTTGCAAGTCTTCGACGGGAACCTGAAGTTCCTCGTTGGCTAAACACTTTCTGAGATTGGATACGTGGAATACCGGATGTACACTGTTAAGTTCTTGTGGCAGGTCAAGTCGGTACGCCACCTTACCAATCCTCTCGAGTATCGTGAAAGGACCCACATAGCGAGGGGTGAGCTTTCCCTTCTTACCAAAACGAACCACTCCCTTCCAGGGAGATACCTTGAGCAGTACTCGATCTCCAACACCAAATTCCAGAGGCTTGCGCCTTTTATCAGCATAGCTCTTTTCTTAGCTCCTAGCCTTGATTAAGTTATCGCGGATTTGAAGAATCTTATCCGTCGTCACTTGAATGATCTCAGGGCCAGTAAGTTTCTTTTCACCAATCTCATGCCAACTAAGAGGAGATCGGCACTTGCGACCATATAAAGCTTCAAAAGGGGTCATCTGAATACTGGAATGATAGCTGTTGTTGTATGAAAACCCAATGAATGGTAAATGTACATCTCAATTACCACCAAAGTCGATGACACAAGAGCGGAGCACATCCTCTAGGGTTTGTATAGTGCGCTCAGTCTGTCCATCCGTTTGAGGATGAAAGGCTGTGCTAAGATTCAAAATAGAACCCATAGCGGACTGGAAAGTTTGCCAAAGTCGTGAAGTGAATCGACCATCGAGGTCGGAGATAATGTCAATGGGTATACCATGACGACATATGATTTCATCGGTATAGATTCGAGCAAGTTTCTCCACTTTGAAGTCTTCACAGATCGGAAGAAAGGGGGTTGATTTAGTCAAACGGTCAACGATTACCCAAATACTATCGTGACCAGCGGGTGTACATGGTAGTTTGGTAATAAAGTCCATAGCGATACTATCCCATTTCCAAACAGGAATTTCGGGTTGTTCTAAGAGTCCTGAGGGACGTTGATGTTCAGCCTTCACTTTTAAACAAGTGAGGCACTTCGAGACATAGGCAGCGATATCCTTTTTCATGCCAGGCCACCAATAGGCCGTACGCAAATCATGGTACATCTTATCGGCACCAGGATGAATAGAGTATCGAGACTTGTGGGCCTCATTCATAATGAGCTCACGAAAATTATCGCGATCCGGCACCCAGATGCGATTGAGGTAGTATTGAAGTCTGTTGGGATTGAACCCTACCAGAGGAACAGATGATGTAAAGCCAAAACCAGGTCACAACAGTGGATTCATAATAAAAAATAGTTTGCACTAGACTTTCCCCTTGAAAGTGATTTGAAACATCTGATGATCTACAATCCACTGATTTGTACAACTACTGACTTACAACTGCTGATCACACTAAAGTCTGATGAAGTACAAAGCCCTGCTGTTCAAACTACTGCTATGGGTCAAGCACTGCTGGCAACAAGTACTGCTGGGTTCACATCAGTGGGAGGTTTCAGCAGTTGTTTAACTTCTTTTATGTTATATATTGTAGTCAGTGGTTAGCATAAGTAGTGTCTGTATTAGATCAGTAGTTAGAGTTTGTTAGTTTGTTAAACGTCACTTTCATGGTGATGTCAGCAAAGATGCTTTAGTGGTTTGACTGTGCCTATAAATGGAACAGTACCCTGACTGTTTCATTTGATTGTCCGGGAGATTCCATCTCCTCCAATCCTTTCATCCTGTCCAATCAACCTTGGGGCATCTTGCTGAGGGGGAGTTTTAGTATGTAAGCAGTGCTGTAATCATTCTTGTATTTTAATCATTCAGGTCAATGAAAAGCATGTGCTTACTAAAACTATTTTCCTTTTGATTGTGTTTACAAAGTTTGTTTATTATTTCCGCTGCACCTTACATTGATTAATATCCATTCATTTGTTCAAATTATAACAAACAAACACTATCATGAGACCCTCCGATCCTAACAATTGGTATCAGAGCCTGGACAGTGAAATTCGATCTAACAATCAATTTGACATAACAGTTCAGCTCAAAATTCATTGATGCTAAGGTTGATCGTATTTAGTTAAAAAAAACAGAGTAACGAGTGATCACGTTCAAAGTGGCTATTCAAAAACTCTGTAAAACAACCAGGATGTCATAAGACACACAAAATTCACGTAACGGCAAAATCATGCATAAATCACCAATAGTTCCAGATCTGAAAAATTCATCTGGTGACGTTGGTAGGATTATTCATATTACAAAATTGATTTCAAAAGTTATTATGAAGTTTGTGATGTTCTCATCATAACTGTTTCTAAGGTGTTCACCTCATGATTAACAAAGGGCTATGATCAGATAAAACATTAGTGTCTTTGTTAATACTAAAAGAGGGAAATCAAAGCTTTAGCTATCAGATCTTATGTATTGAAAAATAGGTTGAGAATCCTCAAAAAGGACCAAATCAATTATGTTAAAAATACATTAAGAAAATTCAACAGTAAAAATTATTCAGATCATATGTAATGTGAAATTTGGCATAAGCATTTGCAAAAATGACCAAATTTCTTAAAACATTGCTGTAAAATGATTTTGGAATCAAAGTATTCCTTCCTTAGAACCTTCCAGTAAGTATTTAAAACTTATCAATGGAAAGGTCAAAAAGGGAAGAAGAAAAAATCACAAAACCTCTTAAGTGTGTTTATATCAAAAACTTTTGAAGTCAAAAGAAGTGAATATAAATACAAAACACTTAAGAGTTCAAAATTTGGGTTAAAAATGGTCATCAAGCAACCGTGTGCACTCATTGATTCAGGGAAATTCAGGTAACATAAGTATCACCGGTGATTAACCTTACAAGAGGACTGGACAAAATTTTTCAAAATCATCACATGGTAACAAGGTCTATAAAAGGGCTTTCAAAACTTATGTGAACATGTCTCCTCATAGTTGCAATCAACTGATAAGGAAATGGTCTCAAAGCAGAGGTGATTAAAATGTATTTCAAACCACTGACCATACTCCTAAACTTGAGAATGATGTGATAACCATGTATCAAGTTTTATTTCACCAGATCTTGTTGTTGCTGTTTTCAGAAAACGTTTATTGTTTTTGCAAAGGTTTTTCTTCAATAAAACGGTATATATTATTCTTGATTTCTTCTAGAGAATGATATATTTTGTACTTTTACTTGTTTTAGATAGTAAAAGTCTCAAACTCCTGTCAGGTAGTAGAACCCTTATTTTTTTACTTAGGGAGATACTTTCCTTGAAAAACAGCTCAAAAGGTAATGGTGAAATAGATAAGGTCATTTCAAACTCAAGTTGTCATCACAGATAAAAGATTGATTGCTAACTGACCTTAAAATGCTTGATTACTCATGGTTTATTCAAAAGATTAAAACACAAAATGAGTGGTCAATATAAAAGGTTTTTATCACCAGGGATATCAAACCACTGTTTATAATCATGAATGTAAATCTCTGAAAGATCTGCTGATATGTTAATCTTGACAATATGCATCTAAAATGTGTTTTGCAAAGGATGTCATTTTACAGATACTTCAAAACAGCCGGTGTACAAAACAGCTGTTAAAGATATATCAACAGTTGCAGACCAATCTAGCCTCAAAATATCAATCACTGCTGTTATATGTCCATAAAAATGGATAAAAATCAAAACAACTTTTTAATTTCATGATTCATGTCCATAACCACTGATCTGTTTCAAACATCTGCTCAGAAAATGCTGTCCACTGCTGAAAGTCAACCCCTGTTCTCTTGTCTCCTTGAAAATCGTTGATGTTCAAAATCAGTGTTTTCAACCACTGATATGCTATCCACTGATAATGAAAGTCACCCACTGTGAGCCCACATGTCCTTTTAGCAACCACTGGTACTTGTACCATCAGTGGATTCTTTAACAACTGTCTTCCACTATTCATCTTTTGTCAGAGGTTGGCACGTGGACAATACATAGTGGTCAGACCTTTTGTAACCGCTGCCACGTCAGCATTCACTTTTTCTCCATAAAACCCCTTTCAAAACCCCAAACAGGGTTTTACTGTCGAATTGAATTCATAAAAATTCCTTTCTCAAAGCAGTTTTCATCTCATTTCCACAAATTCCTTCACAACTTTCTTCGATCATCTTTTCCAAAATGACTAAATCAAAGTCCTCCGCAAAATCCACTTCAAAATCATCTTCCAAAGAGGCCTCTCAAAAGGCTAAACCCATCGAAATCCCACACAAACCTTCTCACAACCTTCTGGGTCTTCTCACAAAACCCGGCACCACTGATGTTTTCAACTCCATCATTGATATCATGTCTGCATCAAAGTATAAAACTTTGTTAACAGCAGATGTACCAATTTACTTGGCAACCCAAAGAGAGTTCTGGAAAAATGTAACCCTTGATAAACAAGGTGAGACTACCATAGCCATTAACTCTTCTCTAAAGGGCAAAGCTGTCAAAATTACACCACAATCCATCTCGGAGGTCTTTCAACTCGATGATCAGCAAGGTAAAACTTCCTTTCCTAAAAACGAGTTAAAAATTGACTTTCTTGAAAGAGGGTATGCAGATACAATGATGAAGAGGGATACCTTACAAAAAGGTTTCTTCCCTCCTGCAACAAGGTTTTTATTTCATACCCTCCTAATGTGTGTTTCAAACAAAACCACTGCTTTTAATGAAATACCATTAAAGATTCAAAACCTGGGATATGCTATTCTTCAAGAAGAAAATTTTAATTATTATCAGGAAATCTTTAATGATCTGGTTAAAAATGTTGAAACAAAGGTATTCTTACTGTTTCCAAGATTTCTAAGTTATTATTTTGAAAAGAAACTTGGTAAGAATGATGCTTCTGCAAGAAAACAAGGTGAATCTTTTCAAATACACAGCTTAACTGCTGAAACTTTCACAAGAATGTCAACACCTTGCAAAACACAAGCAGAGGTGCCTGAGCAGAATTTAGCAGCTACCACTGCTCCTCAGGTATCTACTGCTGAGCCCACTGCTCAAGGTGATCAAAGCAGCAAAACAACTGCTTTGAAACCCACACCTAAAATTACCAAAAAGCCAAAACAGAAGAAAACTCAAAAACCCCCCAAAACCTACCAAAGAGGCAACTCTGGAGGATGAGATACCAGAGCAAATGCCAGTGACAGCACAAAAGTCACATGAAACCACTGCTGCTACTTCCTCACAACAGTTGGTAGAAATATCTCAACCCATGGCTGAAACTCCTCCTGTTTCTTCTCAAAAAGAACAGGTTGTACAAATAGGGACACCACAATATGATGCTCTGGAATCACTTGCTTCCATCATCCACAGCCCAATGCCCGGGGCCAATTCTCTTTCCACACCCAACCTCACATCCACAATTCCCCCACCAACTAAATTATTGTTGGATGCTATTGATCTGAACCAGGCACAAACCATTCCTTCTCACTCACCTATCAATGAGAATATACTTCAACAAATGACTGGGTCTGATGTGTCAATCATAGCTAACCCACCAACAAGACCTGAGGAGGTTACACCCCTTGAGTTACAAGTAACTCTTGGTGGTAATCCAAGTGAAGCAGCCACTACAAGTGCTAAACCCACTGGTTTGCATTTGGACAGTGGTTACATCCATAAGACTTCCTTGGAGGCAATTCCTTCCATAGCACATCTGATAACCACTAGTGAGTATGTTTTGCCCACTGGTACCATCAAAAGGTTATCAAGTGTTGAGGGAAGAAGTCCCCAGTACCAAGAAAAAGGGGCAGCAGTGAATGACTATTGGAATACATTCCCTAAGTCAACCATTGTTCAAACTACTGTTAGTGGGAAATCAGATGATCCCATTAACTTGGGTGATGATTTATTGTACCAAGAATTGACGGCCAGAGTTGACAAACTAGACACATCTGTTGCAGAAATCAAAGGCATGCTGCAACAGGTGTTGAAAGATCAAAAGGTACCATCCACTGCTGCATCAACTTCAACAGTTGAGCCAACATACACTCTCACTGCAAGTGAGTTATGGAATTTATTTCAACCATTGCTCAACCATAAAAAACAACTAGCTGATCAGCAACATGAGATTCAGGTTCAAAAGATCAGGAATGTTATGGACGCAAGGTTTATAGACACTCAACCTGATATCAAGGAAATTAAGGCCCACATATTGAGCACCTTTGGCACTGTTCCTCCCTCTATCATAATTTTAGATAACCCAAAACCAGATGATGCCAAAAAGGGGGAGAATGTGGAACCAGATGGCTCTAAAAAGATTGATGAAACCACTAAGATCATTGTTGATGAAAAAGCAAAGGTAAAAAGTGATTTGGAAGCAAAGGAAAAAAGCAAAGTTTGAACATTAGAAGAAAGCTTTCATGGAACTGAATGCGCAGGGTACTTCTGAGCCAAAGGATGATGAAAATCCCAAGGATGAAAAGAAGAAGCCCACTAGACAAGTGAGGCAACCCAAATCCATACCATCCAGATCCAGAAAACACACTCCCAAACTTCCTAAAATCTCCACACATCAATCTTCCACCCAAACAGCTGTTGCAACACATGCTGTCTCAACAACAGTTGATACTTCAGTGGCTTCAGCAGTTGTTAAACCAGAAACACCATCACTTCCTGCTAAAAAGCAGAAGACATCAGATGTTACAACATCTGTTGTAATGACAACAGTGGTTGAAACACCGGTTGTCTCAACACCTGTCAGTCCAAGCACACTCACTTCACTTCAAGCCATCTTCACTCCAATCAACAAATCACCCAAAAGCACTCCTTCACTGGAGAAAACTTACACCAGAAAAAGAAAAATAACTCAGGAAAATGATGACAAATATGATCCTATTGCTGCAAAATATCCACTGGAACTAGAAGCTGTAAAAAATGAGATGAGACAATTCTACACTGAGGATGATCCTTCAAAAAGAAGATTTCCTTCTCTCATAGGCTTCAGAAACCCCGAAAATATGGATGAATATCTCAAGCTCAAAGCAAGGCAGGCTAAGATAAGAGCCAAACTTGAATGTGAAGATCAAGGTGACAAAGCCATTTCTGAAAAAATGTAATTTTTGCTCACTAAAGTCAAACAGATGGAAGACTATGCAAGAGATCTGAGCAAAGAAATGTCAAATTTACCACCCAAAGCAGATCTACGAAAAGAAATGAGAAAAGAATATCTTGCATACATCATGAAAGAAAAATTCTATCCAGCTGAAGAAAAACAATTCGAAGGCCAATAGTTGCATTAAAGCATGAGGCAAACAGAATTGAAAGAATAAAAAATGATCCAAGCAAGAAGAGGACAGCTCCAAACTGGAGCAAATACAAAAAGCTCATTGCTGATCTTACTTCAGAGTACAAAAGGAAGAAACAAGAGCTGGTGGATGCAAAGGTTGGACCTGAAAATGTCATAGCAAAATGGACTAGGCAATATACAGATGAGGCTTATGAGAGGCTAAAGAAAAGAAAGATGACAGATTCAGACACACCAAAGAAGCCTGATCACATAAAGCCAGAACAGCAGATCAAAACTTCTGAACCAATGCTCACATCAACAGACATCTCAGACATTGAGTTAAATCAAAGAAAGAGACAAGAGCTGATTGATAAAGAGACAGCTGAAGATATAGCTGCAGCAAATGAGATCATAAACAGGGCTTTCATACAAATGGCAGCTGAAAATCCTGAACAGATAAAAGCTCAGGATACTGCTCAACAAATCTTCACAAGGCCAAAATCACCAGACTCATCAGTCAATAAACCTCTCCCAAGAAACCCATTGGGTTCAAAAATACTAAAATGGACGTCTGATCAAAAGACCCATGTATTGACTATGATCAGATCCAATGGTGAAGTGAAGTACATATCAAGGAAACAAGCACTAGGCCTTGGTGTTGAAGATCTACAAGATCTCCTTGAACTTACACTGTG
This sequence comes from Helianthus tuberosus, assembly GCA_030545235.1. Taxonomy (NCBI): domain Eukaryota; kingdom Viridiplantae; phylum Streptophyta; class Magnoliopsida; order Asterales; family Asteraceae; genus Helianthus; species Helianthus tuberosus. The sequence goes on along the minus strand of CM060431.1, from coordinate 103,118,594 downwards.
CAGGGATGAGGATGACTCAAGTTCCAAGGACTTTGAAGTGGAATTTAAAAGACAAGCTAAGGAACTTCTGATGAGAAAATAAAGATCCAGAATAATGAAAGGTTTTGGCATCATCTGTTCCAGGGGGAGATTGTTGGGATTGAACCCTACCAGAGGAACAGATGATGTAAAGCCAAAACCAGGTCACAACAGTGGATTCATAATAAACAGTAGTTTGCACTAGACATTCCCCTTGAAAGTGATTTGAAACATCTGATGATCTCCAATCCACTGATTTGTACAACTACTGACTTACAACTGCTGATCACACTAAAGTCTGATGAAGTACAAAGCCCTGCTGTTCAAACTACTGCTATGGGTCAAGCACTGCTGGGTTACAACAAGTACTGCTGGGTTCACATCAGTGGGAGGTTTCAGCAGTTGTTTAACTTCTTTTATGTTATATATTGTAGTCAGTGGTTAGCATAAGCAGTGTCTGTATTAGATCAGTAGTTAGAGTTTGTTAGTTTGTTAAACGTCACTTTAATGGTGATGTCAGCAAAGATGCTTCAGTGGTTTGACTGTGCCTATAAATGGAACAGTACCCTGACTGTTTCATTTGATTGTCTTGGAGATTCCATCTCCTCCAATCCTTTCATCCTGTGCAATCAACCTTGGGGCATCTTGCTGAGGGGGAGTTTTAGTATGTAAGCAGTGCTGTAATCATTCTTGTATTTTAATCATTCAGGTCAATGAAAAGCATGTGCTTACTAAAACTATTTTCCTTTTGATTGTGTTTACAAAGTTTGTTTATTATTTCCGCTGCACCTTACATTGATTAATATCCATTCATTTGTTCAAATTATAACAAACAAACACTATCATGAGACCCTCCGATCCTAACAATTGGTATCAGAGTCCATTTAGGTCTGGATTCCACCGTTTCAAGTAAGTTTTAAGAAAGGTAGAAGAATACATGAGTTTTAGCTGAAAAGTTTAGATTTAGTAAAGATTTGGTGTAAAAACGTATGAAATTCCTTAGATCTAAGCTAGATCTTGTCTAGAATGACATCACACAACAGTTTGTACAAACCGCCATGATGACGTCACCCTCAAGAGCTCAAATCTCAGAGATTTCACGGTGAAAAGTGTGATTTCAAAGGAGAATCACGTAGAGAATAGTGTGTAGATTGAAGATGTACAAGAATCTAGTGTAAAACGTACCGAAATCGCCGAGAAATGGAGGAAAAGTGGGAGTGCGTGCGTCTTGGTTGAAGGAGGCTGTCACATCAGTAAGAATGATGTGACAGGCCTATTTATAGTGTCAGAGAGGAAGGTTAAGGCGGTGTTGCATGGATCGGATGTCACTTTGATCGAATGGCCCTCCGATCGGATGGTCATCTGATCGGAAAGTCATCCGATCGGATTGCCATTCGGTCAATCCCATCCTTTTCGCGTTCCCGTCTTTGTTTCATTTTGCAAGTTAGATTAAGCATTGCGTTGCGTATTATTGGGTAATATTATCACATAACTAGATTATGTCATTAGCTCATTAGTTTCCAAGTTTCTTAGATTCCGCCAGTGACAAGTCTCCAGTCTCTCGTTCAACCAAGTCTCAAGTTGCACGAGTCTCAAGAGTCAAGCACCAAAGCATCAAGAGTCAAAAATCATAGCTTCCAAGTATCAAGCATCAAGAATCATAGTTTCCAAGAATCAAGCATCAAGAATCATAGTTTCCAAGAATCAAGCATCAAGAATCATAGTTTCCAAGAATCAAGCATCAAGAATCAAGTATCAAGAATCATAGTTTCCAAGTATCAAGTGTCTAGAGTTAAGAATCAAGTCTCATAGTGTTAAGTATCAAGAGTCAAGATTTCAAGTATCAAGATTCTAGCTTAAGTATCAAGAATCGTAGTATTAAGAATCATATATCACAGCATTAGATTCACATAGTATTAAAAGTGTAAAAACTCACATAGTTTAGGGACTAAAATTGACAATAGCTAAAAGTTCAGGGATGCAGGCGTTACAGTCTCCCCTCCTTTAGGAGATTTCGTCCCCGAAATCTAGGAAGAAGACTGCTCGAAGAGCTGTGGATACTTGGTCTTCATCTCACTTTTAAGTTCTCAAGTGAATTCGGTGCCGCGCTTTCCCTCCCATCGAACCTTGACTCTGGGAATTTTGCTGCGCCTCAGTCGCTTGACACCTTGATCCATGATTTCGACCGGTTTCTCCACAAAGTGCACAGCTTCGTTTATTTGCAAGTCTTCAAGGGGAACCTGCAGTTCCTCGCCGGCTAGGCATTTACGTAGGTTAGATACGTGGAACACTGGATGTACGTTGTTTAGTTCTTGTGGCAGGTCAAGTCTGTACGCCCCCTTGCCAATCCTTTCGAGTATCATGAAAGGACCCACATAGCGAGTAGCGAGCTTTTCCTTCTTACCAAAACGAACTACTCCCTTCCGTGGAGATACCTTGAGAAGAACTCGGTCACCAACATCAAATTCCAGAGGCTTGCACCTTTTATCAGCATAGCTCTTTTGTCTGATCCTAGCCTTGATCAAGTTATCACGGATCTGAAGAATCTTATCCGTTGTCTCTTGAATGATTTCAGGGCCAGTAAATTGCTTGTCACCAACCTCATGCCAGCTGAGAGGAGATCGGCACTTGGGACCATACAAAGCTTCGAAATGAGCCATCTGAATACTGGAATTATAGCTGTTGTTGTACGAGAACTCAATCAATAGTAAATGTACATCCCAGTTACCACCAAAGTCGATGACACAAGAACGGAGCATATCCTATAGGGTTTGAATAGTACGCTCGGTTTGTCCATCTGTTTGAGGATGAAAGGTCGTGCTTAGATTCAAACGAGAACCCATAGCGGATTGAAAGGTTTGCCAAAGACGTGAAGTAAAACGTCCATCACGGTCAGAGATTATGTCGATAGGTATGCCATGACGGCATATAATCTCATCGGTATAGATTCGAGCAAGCTTCTTCACTCTATAATCTTCACGAATAGGAAGAAAGTGGGCTGATTTGGTCAAACGATCGGCGATCACCCAGATACTATCGTGACTAGAAGGTGTTCGAGGTAGTTTGGTAATAAAATCCGTAGCAATGCTATCCCATTTCCAAACAGGGATTTCAGGCTGTTCTAAGAGTCCTGAAGGATGTTGGTGTTCAGCCTTAACCCTCGTGCAAGTAAGGCATTTGGAAACGTATGCAGCAATGTCCTTCTTCATACCAGGCCACCAATAAGTCATACGCAAATCATGGTACATCTTATCGGCACCTGGGTGAATAGAGTAACGGGACTTGTGAGCCTCGTTCATAATGAGCTCACGGATACTATCGCGATCCTGTACCCAGATGCGATTGAGGTAGTATTGGAGTCCATTAGGTTTAGTTTCAAGTTGATCAATCTTAGCGCCTTGGATTTCCACTTCTAGACTTCCTTCATTTGCTGACGAATACTGAGCTTCACGAATACACGTATGGAGATCACTAGAGATACGAATAGCATTAACATGAGTTTTACGTCTAAGAGCGTCGGCCACTACATTCGCCTTGCCAGGATGATAGCGAATTTCGCAGTCGTAGTCGTTAAGCAATTCCATCCAACGTCTCTGTCGCATGTTCAGTTCCTTTTGGTCAAAGATATGTTGAAGGCTCTTATGGTCAGTGAAAACCACACACTTGGTACCATACAAGTAGTGTCGCTAGATCTTTAACGCAAACACAACTGCACCACGCTCCAGATCGTGAGTAGTATAGTGTTTCTCATGCACTTTGAGTTGACGAGAGGCATAAGCAATAACCTTGTCCCGCTGCATGAGCACACAGTCCAATCCATGGTTCGAGGCGTCACAATATACCACAAAGTCGTCATTCCCATCAGGGAGAGTAAGAACAGGAGCATTACACAAAAGGGTCTTAAGAGTCTGAAAAGATTCCTCTTGCTCGGGACCCCAAGCAAAAGGTTTCTCTTTTTTAGTCAACAAAGCAAGAGGCACGGCGATCTTAGAGAAGTTAGAGATGAATCGGCGGTAATAGCCCGCCAGTCCTAGGAAAGAACGAATCTCAGATACAGATTTAGGCGTACTCCAATTCTTCACAGCTTCGATTTTAGAAGGGTCAACATGGATACCTTGCTTACTAACGACGTGACCAAGAAATTGCACTTCATTAATCCAAAATTCACACTTGGAAAATTTAGCATACAAACGTTCACCACGTAGGAGTTTAAGCATCAAGCGTAAATGGCGAGCATGATCAGCTTTGGATTTTGAGTAAATGAGGATATCATCAATGAAGACTATCACAAAACGATCCAGATAAGGTTTACAAACACGATTCATAAGATCCATGAACACAGCGGGTGCGTTGGTCAATCCGAAAGGCATGACCATGAACTCGTATTGCCCATAACGAGTGCGAAAAACAGTTTTGGGTACATCATCCTCGAGTACACGAAGCTGATGATAACCAGAATGAAGGTCAATCTTCGAGAAGCAAGACGCACCTTGTAGTTGGTCAAATAGGTCATCTATACGAGGAAGAGGGCAGCGATTTTTAACGGTAAGCTTATTAAATTCACGGTAGTCGATACACATACGAAACGAACCTTCTTTCTTTTTGACGAATAACACGGGAGCACCCCACGGCGAGGTACTTGGACGAATGAATCCCTTATCGAGCAATTCCTGTAGCTGGCTGGATAATTCTTGCATCTCGGAAGGTGCAAGTCGGTAGGCCTTGGCGACAGGAGTTGCACCAGGTATGAGATCAATACGAAAATAATGGGGAGGTGCATCTCCTATAGCGCTACTATTGTTAAGGCGGAACTACACACTCTGGATTAAACGTTCACATAGCATAAAGAATCAAGAATCACCAATTTCACATACACATAGGATAGAGTTTAGATTCCAAAAGTTTCAAGTTTCATAGAATATATGTTGCATCCCAAAGTTAAAAACAAAAAGGGATCGAGTATACTCACATTGGTTGCTTAACAGTTAAGACTGTTATTGGATCAAAGGGAGCTCTTTAGGTTTTGCCTGATTAGATTACAATAGATAAGTGTCGGACAGATTAACGAGATTGCGCAAAGTGTCGGATCAGTCATCTTGATCGGAAGGCCGTTCGATCGAACGGTGGTCCGATCGGATTGCCATTCGATTGAGGTGACCATTGTGAGTGAAAGGACGGATTGCCACCCGATCGGATGGTCATCCGTACGGATGTCCATTCGATCGAATGCTTATTCGATCCAAGTGTTGAGATTCCAAAATGTTAAGCCAAGGGCTCAACCCAAGTTACTTCGATCGGATGGTCATCCGATCGGACGACAGTTCGATCGGATTGGCATTCGATCATGGAGGTTTCCAAAGTTTCAAAGTTCAAAGATTCAAAGATTTAAAGATTCAAAGTTTCAAAAAGGTTCCAAGTGTTTAAAGGTTATGAGGCACATGCTACTCCGATCGGATGGCCATTCGATCGGACGGCAGTCCGATCAGTTTGCCATTCGATTGGGAGGCCTTGTCCCGTTCACATTCTTGTAAAGTTTCTAAGTCTCGATTCTAACGACGACCGCACGGTACGTATTGAGACAATGGGTACCACATCAGTATCCAGCCAATCTGATCGGACAGGAATCACCCCAGTCCATTCAGGTGTCTGTTTTTTACTGTGTTTATGTCGGAATCCGTAATCTGGTCATCTTCTCCGGCAACAATCCATCCCCAAACCGACTCCAGACTAATCATTAAGTCTAGAGTCCATTTAGGTCTGGATTCCACCGTTTCAAGTAAGTTTTAAGAAAGGTAGAAGAATACATGAGTTTTAGCTGAAAAGTTTAGATTTAGTAAAGATTTGGTGTAAAAACGTATGAAATTCCTTAGATCTAAGCTAGATCTTGTCTAGAATGACATCACACAACAGTTTGTACAAACCGCCATGATGACGTCACCCTCAAGAGCTCAAATCTCAGAGATTTCACGGTGAAAAGTGTGATTTCAAAGGAGAATCACGTAGAGAATAGTGTGTAGATTGAAGATGTATAAGAAACTAGTGTAAAACGTACCGAAATCGCTGAGAAATGGAAGAAAAGTGGGAGTGTATGCGTCTTGGTCGAAGGAGGCTGTCACATCAGTGAGAATGATCTGACAGGCCTATTTATAGTGTCAGAGAGGAAGGTTAAGGCGGTGTGGCACGGATCGGATGGCATTTCGATCGAATGGCCCTCCGATCGGATGGTCATCCGATCGGATTGCCATTCGGTCAATCCCATCATTTCCGCGTTCCCGTCTTTTTTTCGTTTTGCGAGTTAGATTAAGCGTTGCGTTGCGTATTATTGGGTAATAGTATCACATAACTAGATTATATCATTAGCTCATTAGTTTCCATGTTTCTTAGATTCTGCCAGTGACAAGTCTCCAGTCTCTCGTTCAACCAAGTCTCAAGAGTCAAGCACCAAAGCATCAAGAGTCAAGAATCATAGCTTCCAAGTATCAAGCATCAAGAATCATAGTTTCCAAGAATCAAGCATCAAGAATCATAGTTTCCAAGAATCAAGCATCAAGAATCATAGTTTCCAAGTATCAAGTGTCTAGAGTTAATAATCAAGTCTCATAATGTTAAGTATCAAGAGTCAAGATTTCAAGTATCAAGATTCTAGCTTAAGTACCAAGAATCATAGTATTAAGAATCATATATCACCGCATTAGATTCACATAGTATTAAAAGTGTAAAAACTCACATAGTTTAGAGACTAAAATTGACAATAGCTAAAAGTTCAGGGATGCAGGCGTTACAATGGATGCCTTGCTTACTAACAACGTGACCAAGAAATTGTACTTCATCAATCCAGAACTCACACTTAGGGAATTTAGCATATAAGCGTTTGCCACGTAGTAACTCAAGCATCAAGCGTAAATAACGAGCATGATCAGCTCTAGTTCTAGAATAAATGAGAATATCATCAATAAAGACTATCACAAAACGATCCAGATAAGGTTTACAAACACGATTCATAAGATCCATAAACACGGCGGGTGCGTTGGTCATACCAAAAGGCATGACCACGAACTCGTAGTGCCCATAACGAGTACGAAATGCGGTTTTGGGTATATCATCTTCGAGGACACGGAGCTGATGATAGCCAGATCGAAGGTCGATTTTCGAGAAACAGGACGCGCCTTGTAGTTGGTCAAATAGATCATCAATACGAGGGAGAGGATAACGATTCTTAATGGTAAGCTTATTAAGTTCACGGCGGTCGATACACATACGAAATGGACCATCTTTTTTCTTGACGAATAGCACAGGAGCACCCCACGGAGAGGTACTTGGACAAATATCCCTTGTCGAGCAATTGTTGCAATTGACTAGATAGCTCTTGCATCTCGGAAGGTGCAAGTCAGTAAGGAGCCTTGGCGATAGGAGTCGCGCCAGGTATGAGATCAATACGAAAATCAACAGATCTAGGAGGAGGAAGACCAGGTAGATCTTCAGGAAAGACATCAGGGAAATCACACACTACTGGAACGTCGCTTATGTTCTTTCCCTTGTCCTTTTGTTCCACCACGTGGGCCAAGAAGGCAAAGTTCTGTTTACGTAAGCATCTGTTCGCTTGAGTGCATGATATCAACTTCAGTCCTCTAGAAGGTCGGTCTCCATAGACATGTAGGATATCACCGGACGGAAGAGGTAGACGAACAAACTTCTCGTGACAACCAATCTCGGCATGATTCTTACGCAACCAATCCATGCCGATTATGACGTCAAAGCTACTCAATTGCATGGGTAAGAGATCAATAGTAAAAACGTGGTCGTTAAGAGTCAAGGAACAACCACTGAGAATAGAATCAACTAGAATAGACTTTCCATTGGCAACCTCAACGGAAAATGACTTAGGTAGTTTCGAGTGTGCACATTTTAACAAAGATTCAAATTCTACGGACACAAAGCTTCTGTCGGCACCAGTATCAAATAGTACCGAAGCATAAAGATTATTGACGAGGAACATACCATTAACGAAGTCATTGTCGTTACGAGCCTGATTAGCATTGAGGTTGAACGCTCGTCCTCTAGCGGCTGGCTGTTGCTCCAGGTTTAGCTGTGGGCACTGGTTATGGAGATGAGTAGTGTCTCCACACTTATAGCATGCACGAACTGTGTTGACTGGTCTAGGATTCTGCGGAGGAGCTGGGAGAGCTGGTAGAGCTGCCTGATATGGGGCTTGCTGAGCTGGTTGGGCCGGGTTAACTTGACGGCAATAAGGAGTTATGTGACCATAGCGATTGCAGTTGGTACACAAGCGACAAGCAGAGGCGACAGGATGATGAAAGTTGCAGGTTGCACACTTAGGGTGAGGCCCGGTGTACTGCTTTTTGATTTCAGGAGCAGTAGGGTTGGGAACAGCAGGAGCAGGCTTAGCAGCAGGGTTTGCAGCAGGAACAATTGCATTGCATCCTGAACCCTGTGACTTTCTCCTCTTGTTCTTGCTGCCACTAGGCTGCTGGGTAACTTGATTCACTGTTTTCGAAGGGGCAAAGTTTCCAAACTGTTTATCACGTATGCGATTGTTGTTCAAACTTGCTGCCAGACGATAAACTTCTTCAATTGTCTCAAGCCGAGCTGCTTCAAATGAGGCACGAGGTAACCCATTGTTGTACTTGGTTATCATGCATTTAGGAGTAGAAACCAAGTGAGGCACGATTAAGCTGAGTTGTTTAAAACGGGTAGTATAAGCCAGATTGTCATCACCAATCTGCTTCAAATGCCAGAACTCTTCTTCGAGCTTCAGTTGTTCATGGGGAGGGCAGAATTCAAGCATCATCAATTCTCACACCTCAGCCCATGGAAGAGCATAGGCTTCTTCATTAGAACGGATGTTTCTCTCATTCGACCACCACTCTAGAGCTCTGCCTTGAAACATTCCCGTTGCACTCATAGTCTTTAGATGCTCTGGGCACTCGCTGTTAATGAAGGTAACCTCGATGCTGTCAAACCATTCCATTATAGCAGTCACCCCATCACTGCCCGTGAAAGGCTTAGGGTTGCAAGAGACAAAGTGTTTGTAGTTGAACTTTGTAGGCTTTACTTTCTCTATCTTACAGTCAATAGAAGAGGCTGGAGTGTTTGATCCCTGGATCTCAGAGACGATCTTTGGCACGACTCGAGCGATCTGGTCGGCCATGAAGGACATCATCTTTTTTCTGAGACTTCTCCCTGGATCTCTTGAGAGTGTCGGATAGCTTAGGAGAAGATATCTAAAGATCCAACAAGAGGATTGTATAAGTCTAGATCACAAAGTCTCACATTATATAGATTCACACATGATAGATTAAGGCTCAAGATTCAACAAGTTTCACGTAGTTTAAAGATTCAAGTTTTAGTTTCACATAGATTCCAATAGATTCAACACCGCAAACCCACGACCTTCGCATCGCACGTTGTACGAAGTTTGTCAATGCGTCCGAAACGCTTATATATAGGAAGTACCAGCGGCGTATCCACCACGCTTCGGGCACATCGCTTCCGCCTCGTATTCGGTGTCATGTTACGTGTCGCAATTGCCAAACATAACAACACACTCATCATCATCATCATACGTACGTAGATTAACCTAAATAGGTTCACATAGATTAGTGTTCAACCATCTCACCATAATCCACAAAACAACGAATCCCCACACGGCACGTGCTATGAAAGTTCAGCAACATGATGGAAGCACTTATATATAGGAAGTACCAGCGGCGTATCCACCATGCTTCAATCATGCCACGTCCATCTCGTCATCGGTGCCGTGCTTCGCCAATCACAACATTAACCTCAATTATTCTCACAAAGCTTTCACATAGATTAACCAAATAGTTTCAACAACTTCGGCCCGAGTCCGCAAAACTACGAACTTCACTTAGCGCGTGGTATGAAGGTTCGGTAACATGCCAGAAACACTTATATATAGGAAGTACCAGCGGTGTATCCACCATGTTTCGGACATGCCACGTCGGCCTTGTATTCGGCGCTAGGCTACGTTTCGTATTTTGTTACTCAAAACAACACATTCACACTAGAGTACATGTAGGTTACACATAGATTTCACATAGATTCCACAAGTAGTTTCTCATAGCTTTCAACATTCTCACTACTGGTCTGCAAAGCACTAAGTTTTGCATGGCACGTGGTACGAAAGTTGGTAACATGTCGGAAACACTTATATATAGGAAGTACCAGCGGCGTATCCACCATGTTTTGGACATGTCACTTCTGTCTCGTATTTTAGTGCCATATTACGTTTAGTGTTTCACAACCACAATAACACATAGATTCATCAGATAGTTTCACATAGTATCATAGTCGATCAAGATTCCCATGCAGATTAACATGATGAATAAAGCTGCGTAAATTTAGTTTGTTCTGAGAGATTATGATTAGAGTTTTAGATTGCGAACATACGTGCAATTTGTGTAAAAAGTCTCAAAATAATGAAGAATCAAGTTAAACCACACATAAAATTCGCAACAACATAAAAGATAAGTTCATAAAACATAGGATTGTTCCGGGTAGAGGAACGTTGACTAACCAAAGTGAATCGAACCCCTCTCTAATTGAGGTAACGTGTCTTGACTTACTTAGACAAATACATCATCGATGTTAGGCCTATGATATTCGTCCTTTTGGTCGTTTCACGTTCCTAATTGATTGGGAATTTCGAGACTTTGGCGAGACAGTAAAATCAATGAGAGTGGGACTAGTTGCCAAGGTATGAGTTTCACCTCTATCTTGACAACATCGTACCCTAATAGTGTCGGTGCTTATCAAAAGACAAGACCCACTAGAACATAATATGGAAATTTCCCATCAAGGTTCGGATATCACTCCTGTCTAGAGGGCAAATCTCGTGCAAAAATGCAAACACCGCATAGCAGCGTTTCTAAAGTTTACAAGTGTATATTGTGTCAGCCTTAGGAAAGGCATGTAAGTTTAACAGGAAATGTGTTGCTAGGAATCACATACGGTAGAATGCATAAGTCTTAAACAACAAATAAGAGTCAAATTCCTGGAACTATAATCTAGGCAAAGCATTCCTACTTTCCTAATTCCCTATAGTTATGGCTCTGATACCAATCTGTCACACCCCAACCGATGGCGGAAACATTGAGGCGCGGTACTAAGCATTCAGATTGCTCATGAGTTTCCATAACACTAATAATTTCGATATAGATTAATCAAGTTTCATGATAACATTGTCTAAAATCAAACACCAACCGAAACATAAGTATCAAATACAAATTCACCAAAATTATTTCAAAGTTTCTAAGATTAACTAGGATGAGTTTCTAGCAGCAATCCTAGCGCGTTTCTTGATCATAGCATCCTATCAGCCTGCAACATGTATTAAATTAAGTCAGTACAAAAATGTACTGTCGAGTATATAAGTTTGAGTATATAGCATAATAGTTTAAAAAGACTCATATCCATTATGTAAACGATAAATTAGTTTCAGCCATGCTAGTGTTCGCAGTCCAAGTGATAGCCCAAGTGTCCCGATGCTTTAACCACTTTCCCAAGAATCAAGGAAAGCAAATAGAATCCTCCTAACAATACCCCCGAGAATAATGGGGATGTGCATCTTCCTATGGCTCTACTATTGTTAAGGCGGAACTACACACAAGGATTAAACGTTCACATAGCATAAAGAATCAAGAATCAAGAATCCAAAAGTATCAAGTTTCACATTTACACAGGATAGAGTTAGATTTCAAATAGTTTTAAGTTTCGAGTTTCATAGAATACATGTTGCATCCCAAAAGTTTAAAACAAAAAGGGATCGGGTGTACTCACAGTGATTGCTTAACAGCAAAACTGTTATTAGATCAAAGGGAGCTCTTAAGATTAGCCTGATTAGAGTACAATAGATAAGCGTCGAATAAAATAACAAGAATTGTGCAAAGTGTCGGAGCAGTCACCTGATCGGATGGCAATCCGGACGGATGGTCATCCGGTCGGATGACATATATTATTCAGACGAATCGCCATCCGATCGGATGGTCATCCGTACGGATGGCCATTTGATCGAATGGTCATTCGATCCACAGTTTGAGTTTCTAAAATGTTAACTTTTTAAAGAGTTCATTGCAGCAAGATATCAAATTATTCGATCGGATGGTCATCCGATCGGATGGCCGTTCGGTCGAATAACCCTTCGAGTGCAAGTTTCAAAGTTCAAAGTTTCTGATTCAAATTAGTTCAAGTGTTGGAGGTTGTAAGGCACATGTCATCCGATCGGATGGCCGTTCGGTCGGACGGCAGTCCGATCGGATTGCCATTCGATTGAGATGGCTTTGTCCCTTTTTCAACCTTGTAAAGTTTCTAAGTTTCGAGTTTGATGACGACATGGCACGTATTGAGACAATGGAGAATCAGATCAAAGTTCAGCCTGTCTGATCGAATGGGAATCACCCCATCCGATCAGGTGTCTGTTATTGACGGTGTTAATGTCTGAATCCGTACTCCGGCCTTCTTCTCCGGCGATAATCCATTTCCAAGCTACTTCAGACTAACCATTAAGTCTATAGCCCGTTTGGATCCGGATTCCACCGTTTTAAGTAAAAGTTTAAGAATAGTTGAAGATAAACATGAAACCGAATGAAAAACCTTGATTTAGTAAAGATTCGGTGCCAAAAACACATGAAATCCCTTATATCTGAGCTAGATCTTGACTGGAATGACATCACACAGCTGTTTGTACAACCGCCATGATGACGTCATCCTCAAGAGCTTAAATCTTAGAGATTTCATGGTGAAAGGTGTGATTTCAAAGAAGAATCATGTAGAGAATAGTGTGTAGATTGAAGTTGTACAAGAATCTAAGAGAAAACTTACAAGAATCGGCCTAGAATCGAAGAAAGGTGCTCAAGAATGAGAGTGCGTGCGTCTGGATCGGAGGGCTCTATCACATCAGTGAGAAATTATGTGACAGGTCCTATTTATAGTGTCAGAGAGGAGGTAAGGCGGTGCAGCAGACGGATCGGATGGTTGTTCGGTCGAATGGCCCTCCGATCGGATGGTCATCCGATCGGATGTCCATTCGGACAGTCCAATCCATTTTGCAACTTTTCCGTCTTTGGTTTGTTTTACCAGTTAGATTAAGCGTTGCGTTGCGTATTATTGTGTAATATTATCAGATAACAAGATTATATCATTAACACCAAAGTTTCCAAGTTTCCGAGTTTACATAAGTGTCAAGTCTCCAGTCTCTCGTTCAACCAAGTCTCAAGTTTCACGAGTCTCTAGAGTCAAGCACCAAGTATCAAGTATTAAGATTCACCAAGTTTCAAGTATCAACCAAGATTCAAGATTCAAGTGTCAAAGCATCAAGATTCATAAAGTATCAAAAGGGTCGAGTTTACAGAGTATAGGGGCCAATATTGACAAAAGAAAAAAGTTTAGGGACGCAGGGCGTTACACTTGGTTACTCACTATGGTAGTTGAGAAGGAAATCTATCGTATCAATTATGCGCACATAAGTTATATCATGGGTTGTGAGCTCGGGAATTCCTCGTGTTGTTTCGTAACTATATTCATTAGTCTGTTGAGAACGTGGAACAATCGAATAGATCTGTTGGGATTGGCATCACCCGCTTTTGTTTGCTCGCTAAAGACAAAAGAGTGTAATTGTATCCCGAATTGTTTTACCTCATCGGGTGCGTACGATGTGCGAGACAAACTATCCATGTCATGGTTTGATTATATGCTTATGTGGACACACGTCATTGTCGTAGCTAGACATTGATTTGTTTTCATTACCTACGCGTATGGTTTTTCAAATGTTAAGGTTTCATTCGGGTCGTTTTAAACCTGTGAACTCACCAATATATTTTTGACGTTTTTAAGTATTTTTTAGGAAAATGAACGGATTTCATGGATGAGTTCGAGTTTCAAGCATGCATCTAGTCGATACCACTTTTTGTAGGGATTTTCCTAGTATTTCCCATCCTAATGTGGGATATATTTTTCAAATCCCGGGATTTTAAAACATTGTCTCTTAGGTTTGTTAAACCCCTAATAAGATGTCTTCTGGATATGTTTAAACTTGGAACATGATGTCTTAAGTTGTAAACTTTGAAATGCTGGTATCAAAATGATGTTTGATTCGTATAGATGTTTTGTAACACCTCGTAAAATTGATATGTGCAAAATGCAACATATAAATTACATCAATTGTGGCATAAAACTAACCCTTTTTTAGTACTAATGTTGGAAAAAGTGTGTTTTTGTCTTCCTTTTGTATTTTCAGGATTAAATGAGCTCAAATGAACAAAAGAAGCAAAAAGGCAGCTAAATCTAACATAAATACAAGAAAAGGAATAAACGTGGCATGCCCGACCCCCCGACAGCATCTTCCCAAGAAAAAACAAGAAGACAAAAGGCTGAACACGCCCCGTGCTCAGTGAGTACGGGGGCATGCCATAGTGTCTGCAGAAAAGACAAAGTTGTAGAAGCTTCTATCACCCACCATGGGGGCGTGCCCTGCGGACACGGCGCCGTGGTCAACTCTAAGATTCGCAAAATCTGGGGAAATCTTGATAGTACAGATACGCTTCTGCACATGGGGTCATGCCCAACGGACACGGGGGCGTGGTAAACTAATGCAGACAAACTGCAGTTAATGAAGAAAGAGAAGGAGGATGGACACGGGGCCGTGCCCGAGCTTCTGTTCAGGCTATAAATAGGGGTGCTTGGCTCATTTGCAAACCATCCCTTGGCAAACCACCTCTATCACACTTCACCCACCCACCACCACCATCATAACACCATCATCCACCACCATCTTCCATCATCCATCATAGAGTGTGTGAGTAGTCTCGGGATCCAAGATTGATCGTAAGAGTTCTTGACAATCAAAGACCATGTTTGCCTAAGTCTCTTACATCACTTGGTGAAGACAAGTGTCTAGTGTAATACTTTTTATTTTTAATCTTTTCGCACTTTTTATTTGGTTATGTATTAATGACTTTAATAACTAGTTTCTTATGTTGAAGGTGAATCTTCCTTATCATTTGTCCGTGATGTCTTGCCATTATTTTACTGTCTATATAAAATAAAAGATTTTCACCATTCATATCTCCACTGTCTATATGGAGATATGTTGGCTACCTGGTCGGGGGTTAAGGGAATGGTTTGGTAAGAGTCTTGCCTTGTTCAGTGTATAGATCCTGCAAGGACCTGGGTCAAATTTAGAAGGACCTTCTTCAATACCCACCGGTATTGGATGGCGGGGGTCCAAACTATTTGATCCCCTCATATGTAAGTTACTATTAAAATTTTAACCCGGTTACTTAGGATTGTATCCCTGCTGACTCAGACTACTTAGCCGAGGGTAACGTCACCTTTAAAAGAGGGGCCTACCACATTATGCATTAATAACTTAATTAATTATCTTTCAATAATCCAACCCTTTAGGATTGTATCCTTGCTGACTCAAACTACTGGGTTGAGGGTAACGTCACCTTCAAAAGAGGGGTCTACTACAATAACTAAGATAATCTCTTAAAAAGTGCAAAAGTGCGGAAATAATCAAAGGTTACACTAAACACGAGTCGGATCCAAGTGATTCATCTTGTCTATCTGTTTTTACTTTTATTTTTATTTTTCAGCATTTTTAGTTTTTATTTTCTAGTTTAAAACATTTTTCTAACTTTTGATTTGATTAGACGTTGAGGATAAACCGGTATTAAAAGCTCTTGTGTCCTTGGATGACCTCGGTATCTTACCAACACTATACTACGCTCACGATGGGTGCACTTGCCCATATGTGTGTTTGGTGTTAGTAAAATATCGTGTTTTATAAATTTAAAACTTGACTAACGTGTAAAAAGGGCTAAAAATATATATAAAAATCTGTAACACCACATGCGCATCAAGTTTTTGGCGCCGTTGCCGGGGACACAAGGATTTTAAGAAAGCTTAAAATCGACGGCCTAATCAGTTTTTCAAAACCTTTTCAAAACGCGCGCACATTTTGCATTTACAGTAACTTGAACACGGGGCCGTGTTCGATGAACACGGGGCCGTGCTGCATATTTTTCATAAAACACCCAGATACAGAGTCTGAACATGGGGTCGTGCTCACTGAACACGCCCCCGTGCTGCACAAAACCAGTAACTTTTAATTAAACGCCCAGATACAGATCCTGAACACTGGGCCGTGTCCACTGAACACGGGGCCGTGTTCAGCCTCTGTTTCCGTTTTTATTTTTGTTTTCTGGTCTCGAAACTCTGTTGTGGTTTGCTGAGTGATCCTTATGGATCAATACTCAGGAGGTTACAACTACACCTATGAGGAGGATGATTATAGGGAAGACTATTGCACCAATTGTGGTGACCCGCACTCGGTACAATATTGTGACTTATTTCAACCATCCACTTCATACACCTACTATGAGGAGCCCAGGTACGAGCCATCAACTTCATACACATCCTATGAAGACCAAAGGTATGAACCTTCTCCCTCATACTCATATTTTGATGAACCAAGGTATGAGCCTTCATACTCATACTTTGAGGAACCAAGATATGAGCCTCCACCTTCATATGCTTACTATGAGGAACCATGGCGTGAGCAACCCACCTCATATGAGTATTATGAAGAACCAAGTTACGACCCTTATCCATCATATACTTACAATGAAGAGCAATGGTGTGAACCATCTACTTCATATGGGTATTATGAGGAACAAAGGATCGAACATCCGGATTCAAGCGTTGAGGATCCCGATCCTTACTCTATCGCCGACATAACCGATAAGATAATGGAACACCTTAAAACTATCGAGCGTTGCATAAAAGAATCTCGCGCAAGGGAAGAGGAGTCCCGCGCAAGAGAAAAATTAAATAAAGAAGAGATAGTTGAAAGTGTAAAAATGGAAGAACAAATAAGTGAAAAACCGACACATGAGTTAAACAACAAAAAAGGTGAGTCCGACAACGTTAAAATCCAAGAAGAGTCAAATTTTGAACAAATTAATCTATTGTCACCTTCTTTTGAAAATCATTGTTTAGTACCCACTCATGCTAAGTTTTTAAAAGAGTTAAACACTAACACTAAAATTGACGAAACGGTAAGTATTAAGTTAACAAATGATCAAACTTTGCTAATAAAAGAAGACCCATTTGAAATCAACATTAAACCGGTTCCATGTTTTTTTCAAAACTACTTTATTAGTAATGTCACAATTGATAAAGATCTTTGTGTTAACATAATACCCAACTACATTTTCGAAAAATTAAGTATTAGTAATTTTTCTCCACTTCAAATACCCATTTTTCTATCTAATCGGAAAATAATAAAATCAATCGGTGTAGTTGAGGATGTCTTGGTTCAAACAAATCAAATGGTAATCCCAACTGACTTTGTCATCCTCGATGACGCTCCTCTAGTGTTGGGACGACCCTTTGTAAAAACCCACGAGGCTTTGAAAAACCGGAAGTACAATAATCTATCTATTCAATTAGGGGCATTTAAAAGGAGCATCGATCTTGAGCGTTCAATGAAATATCCTTTCGGCAATAATGACCCCCTAATTGAAGATGAAGATGAACCACCCGATACAAGTGAAAAGATTGACCACTTTGTTGAAGAAGAGGTCGCCATAGAACAAACTTTTAAAGTTCTTGATCAAAATGAGCAACCAAATAAGGAGTCTTTTAAAGACCCACCTCTTGAGTTCAAAGAACTTCCAAAAGGTTTGGAATATGCTTTTCTAGACAAAGATGGTAAATCACCTGTAATTATTTCGTCTAAATTAAGTAGTGTAGAAAAAGAAAAATTAATTAAACTCTTGAAAAAACACAAAAATGCGATCGCTTGGAAGCTTGTAGATGATATTAAAGGCATAAGTCCTTCCATGTGCACGTACAAAATTTTAATGAACGATGACTACAAATCGGTAATACAACCACAACGAAGAGTAAATCCAAATGTCCAAGAAGTGGTTAAAAATGAAGTCATCAAATTACTTGACGTTGGACTTATTTATCCTATCTCCGATAGTCCTTGGGTAAGTCCCGTTCAAGTAGTTCCAAAGAAAGGAGGTATGACAGTAGTAACTAACGAAAAGAATGAATTAATACCAACGAGAACCGTCACAGGATGGAGGGTATGTATAGATTATAGACGATTAAATGAAGCAACAAGGAAAGATCACTTTCCTTTACCCTTCATTGATCAAATGTTAGAAAGATTACCCGGTCATAAATTTTATTGTTTCTTGGATGGTTTTTCAGGTTACTTTCAAATCCCGATAGCGCCCGAAGACCAAGAAAAGACAACATTCACATGTCCCTATGGAACTTTTGCTTATCGACGCATGCCATTTGGTCTATGTAATGCCCCCGCAACTTTCCAACGTTGCATGGTGGCCATATTCCATGACATGATAGAAAAGACAATGGAAGTCTTCATGGACGACTTTTCTATCTTTGGGGATTCATACGACCAATGCCTCGATAACCTTGAACGAATGCTATCCCGATGTGAGGAAACCAACCTCGCCCTTAACTGGGAAAAATGCCATTTCATGGTAACAGAGGGAATAGTACTCGGTCACAAGATCTCAAGCGAAGGAATGGAGGTTGATCGAGCAAAAATAGACACTATTTCTCGATTACCACCCCCATCCTCCGTTAGAGCAATCAGAAGTTTCCTTGGGCATGCCGGATTTTATAGGCGGTTTATCAAAGACTTTTCTAAAATATCAAGGCCTCTAACAAAATTACTTGAAAAAGATGCCCCTTTCATCTTTGACAAGGATTGCAATCAAGCATTTCTAACCCTAAAGGAAATGCTAGTCAATGCACCTATCATGATAGCGCTTGATTGGAAACTACCTTTCGAAATCATGTGTGATGCAAGTGACTTTGCAATTGGAGCTGTCTTGGGACAAAGAAAAGAAAAGCATTTTCACCCAATTTATTATGCTAGTAAAACACTTAACGATGCACAAGAAAATTACACAACAACTGAAAAAGAATTACTAGTTGTGGTATTTGCTTTTGATAAATTTTGTTCTTATCTTGTTATTTCTAAAACAATAGTCTATACAGATCATGCAGCCATTCGATATCTCTTCAAGAAACAGGATGCTAAACCACGTTTGATTCGGTGGATTCTACTCCTCCAAGAATTTGATATTGAAATCAAAGATAAAAGAGGAGCAAAAAACACTGCAGCGGATCATCTCTCGCGCTTAGAAGACCCAGCTTTGGAGGCAACCAGGGACGAGCAAATCAACGAAAAATTTTCAACGGAGTCCCTAGAAATGGTGGAATACAGAGAAGAACCATGGTATGCCGACTATGCTAGCTACCTAGCTAGCGGTATAGTCGCAAAAGGTTGGCCACATCATCAAAGAAAGAAATTCTTTGCTGATGTAAAGCATTATTTTTGGGAAGATCCTTATCTTTTCAAAATGTGTGCCGACCAACTCATCCGACGGTGCGTACATGGTAGCGAAGCAAGAAGAATTCTTCGCCATTGTCATGAAGGTCCATACGGAGGACATCATGGTGCCGCTAGTACAGCACGAAAGGTATTTGATTCAGGGTTTTATTGGCCTACCATTTACAAAGACGCCCAAAGTCTTGTCAAGACATGTAACGCTTGCCAAAGAACAGGTAATATTTCTTCCAAAAACGAAATGCCATAAAATGGCATTCTTGTTTGTGAAATTTTTGATGTGTGGGGACTCGACTTTATGGGACCTTTCCCACCGTCAAAAGGAAACAAATATATACTTGTTGTAGTAGATTACTTGTCTAAATGAGCCGAGGCCGAGGCACTTCCAACAAATGATGGAAGAGTCGTGGTAAGATTTCTGAAAAAATTATTCTCTCGTTTTGGAACTCCTAAAGCATTAATAAGTGATAGAGGTACCCATTTTTGTAACCATCAACTTGAAAAAAATTTAACAAGATATGGGGTCTATCACCGGGTCTCAACGCAATATCACCCTCAAACAAACGGACAAGCCGAAGTGACTAATAGAGGTTTAAAACGAATACTTGAAAAAACCGTAGGGTTAAATAAAAAGGAATGGGCCGATAAATTAGATGATGCTTTATGGGCTTTTCGAACTGCTTATAAAACAACAATAGGTACAACCCCATATAAGCTCGTCTATGGAAAAATTTGTCATTTGCCAGTAGAAATTGCACATAAAGCCTACTGGGAAATTAAAAATGTAAACTTAGATTCAGAATTTGCCGGTAAAAACAATTTTGTCAATTAAATGAATTAGACGAACTAAGGAATTATGCATACTCTAACTCTGAAATTTATAAGGAAATGTTGGTGCATGCGTCTGTCGACTTCATCTTGTATCGAGTCTTGTATGTATTTAGATAGTTCAGGGCACGAAATACGAGATATATGGCAAATATAGGGTGTGTAGCATGTTCAAGCGAAATATCATTTAATGATTTCGCTTGAAATGATCATGACTAGTTCAAGCGAAATCACCTCATATAATTTCGCTTGAAGACTGATCTCGCTTGAGAGATGGTTTCGCTTGAAGCTGTTCAAGCGAAATCAAGTCCCTATATATACCCTTGTGCCTGATTTCATTTGTAACGGTTCCGGTTTATGCAACGAAGTGCTGCCGAAGTGTCCACAGGATTGTAATTGATCTGAAATCAATATACGGACAGTTTAAAGTGTGAAACTAGCTGAATTGAACTTAATACGTTTGTTTTCGCCACTCGTATTGAGATAAACTCTTCTGAATGACTTTTTCGGGTCTGAAAATGATCCTACAAGTGGTATCAGAGCTCAGGAGGAAGAGTTCATACCAATTCAGTCGCAAAATCTGTTTTCTACACCTTCTTTTCACAATTAAACAAGATTTCATGGTTAAAATGGGTTGATTTTCAAACATATTGTGCGTAACAGTGTTTTTACAAACCCTAGAAAGTTTCAGAACCTAATTCGACCATTTACTTGATCAATTGGACAAAAATCAGATCGAATTGCTGACATCATGATGATTTCGCTTGAATAGTTCTGGTTGATTTCGCTTGAGTGTACACTTTGTACTGATTTCGCTTGAATATTGGTACTGATTTCGCTTGAAGAGTACATTTTGGATATTTCGCTTGAGAAAGTCTTGATTTCGCTTGAAAAGGTATTCAGCTTGAACAGGGTGATATTGGTTAGACTGTGATTTCGCTTGACATTGACAGATTGTGAACTTGTGAAAACTGAAACATGGAGAACGAGTTTTATAATGCCTTTGCTAGCCCAATGACTGTTACTCAAAACACGATGCTTGAAAATGAAACTGGAACAACTCAAAAACCGCCTAAGCTTTTGGATATTGATGATTTTAGTGGATGGGTTGAACGATTTGGTAACTGGGTTGAAGCTTATCATTTAGATGCATGGGAACATACGGAAGTGCAATATTTTAGACCAGTTGGTAGTGATCGAGAGAAAATACCAGTTAGAGATTTAAGTCCTGATGAGAAAAAGAAATACAAGGATGAGAAATTGATGGTTAGTTTGTTGCAGCAGGCGATTAAAGAAGACATCTTGATTTTACTTCAACATAATGGAACTGCACATTCGATATGGACAGAATTAGAAGCAAAGTTTCTTGGTAGTGATGATATGCTTAAGAACAAAAAGTCGTTGATGAAGAAGGAATTTGATTTGTTTAGATGTTTAAGAAATGAAAGCACCAAGCAGATCATTGAAAGATACTGCAATTTATTGAAAAACATGAACAGATTGAGTATCAGAAAGGATAAAGATGAGTTGATTGAAAAGTTAGCTGATGCGTTGCCACATGATGAGTGGGGCACGTATCTTATGATGTTGAAAAACAAACCAGGTTTTAATGATCTAACTTTGAGTGATTTTATTAAACAGCTTGAAGCTCAAGAAATGGAGCAACGAAAGATAGCGAGAATGAAGAATTATGATGGAGAGCAAGACATTGGTTTGTACTACAAAAGTGGTGTTAATGACAAAACCAAGTTTTCGCCAAAAGTTGAAACTGCTTTCAGTACAACAGGATCTTCTGAAAAGCCATCTCAAGGATCAAGTAACAAGACGGGATTTTCTTCATTTCCAACATTTGATCCACATTTTTCTACAACAAAGAGTGGCAAAGTACTTCAATGCAACATTGCTTTAAACCTTGAAAATGATCAGAATTATACCAAGGAAGTTGCTAAATGCCACATGTCTTTGTTGGTAACTGTACTTGAATCCTATGGAGGTTTAGTTGCAGGAAAGATCGGTAATCCTATGCTAACAAAAGAAGATTACGATCAAATTGATGCTGAAGAGATGGAATTAATGGATATAAAATGGTGCATGGCTAGTGTGTTGAGACGAGCTGAAAAGTTCAAAGAAATTACAGGCAGAGATGATTTTCGCGATGCACATGTTTCAGCTTTAGGATTTGATAAGTCTAAAGTTACTTGTTTTCGATGCAGGGAAAAAGGGCATTTCAAGAGGGAGTGCACAAATCGAGAAGCAAGTGGAGCTCAAAATCCTTTTGGAAACAATGATTACTATCGAAAAGCGTTATATCATCAAGTTGCTCAACAATCACATCAACAACAACAGCCACAAACAGCTCATGGTAGGAAAGAGATTGAAGATTCAAAGAGAGCATGTCTTGGTAATCAAGAAAATGGAAAAGGTTTCAGTTGGGATAAATACATTCCAACAAATAGTAAAGTATGTGTGGCAGAGAAAGAAGATGAAAAAATGGCAGAAGGTTTTAGTTGGGACGATTATTGCCCTGACAAAGAATTTCTGAAGAAAGGATTTGTTGCTCAGGTTATCAATGATTATACTGATGATTATTGGGCAGAAAAAGTCAGAAAACGCTTAAATGGTGAGGTTGAGAAAAAGAAAGTAGTTGCAGAAGAAGTTCCAGTGAGAGTTGTTAAAGAAGTTCCAGCATTTGAAATCAAAACAGATGATGAGGTAGTCAAGGTTGCTGGGAAGTGTATGAATTGTGATTCTTTGATAATGCAGAACAATGAATTGCTGCACAACATAAAAAGGCTAAAAGAATCATATAATACTTTGAACAGAGAAATGAATAAGTACAACAAGTCAAGTAGTGAACAAGCTGTAGCAATGAATACACTCAAAGGAGCTTACATGAGACAGCTTGACGATGTCAACTACTACACAGAGAAGTGTGCTGAGCTTGAATTGAAGTTGGCAACACAAAGAATTGAAACTGAAAGAGTTAACAATTTATTAAAAAGTTACTCAAGTTCTACTTTTGTTGTTGACAGGATTTATCCCATAGTGGAAAAATTGAAGACATTTGAAGAAGAGAAGACTTCGAAAGATGAAAAATCTGTGACAAAAGAAGATGATGAAGTGAATATATCTGGTAAGAAACCAAGTGTGGTTTATAACAAATGTCCGCCTCCTGTTGAAAATGCATATTCTCCACGAAATGCTAATTCTGAAAGAGTCAAAAAGGCAACGAACTTACAGTGGGAGTCTAAGTCGTCAGATAATTTGCCAGAAAGTATAGATGTCACTTTCACGTCGTCCGATATTGATCATGAGTCCGAGTTAATAAAAAAGGTGGTCGATCAGGTGTTGGATAAGGATGAAACAGAGGAGTCAATGTCGGAGTCCAAACCAGAGTCAAAGTCTGAGTCCAAACCGTCAAAGTCAACAGTCAAAAAGGACAAACGGGTGTATAATAAAGAGTTTGTGTTATCAAAATTTAATTTGAATGACGAACCGATCAAAGTAGCATATACTTTGAAAGATTCTGACAAATTATATTCTGATGAGATTTTTCCAATAAGAGGTGTTAAACCGGAAATGATTAAAAAGGTTTTCAAACTGACAGAAATTAATATTTCTGAAAAACCTAAACCTTACACCTCAAGATATCAACAACGTTTAAACAAGAAAAAGGGTTACAGTTCTGGTTCGGGTTTTCAAAAGAAACCAAACCATAACGGTAATTTCAAAAAGAAGGGATTGGGTTTTATACCACCGAAAAACTATAAAAATGAGAAAACTTATAAACCAAAAACTGTTTTTGTTTCAGGAACAAGTGCTGAGAAAGAACAAAAGAGTTCATTCTGGAAGGAGACGAACAAAGAATTCCTTGCCAAGAAGCAAGATGAGATGAAGAAAAGTGTTGCTCAGAAGAAGACCGAGACAAGAACCTGTTTTCAATGTAAAACAGTTGAGATGAAGAAAAGTGTTGCTCAGAAGAAGACCGAGACAAGAACCTGTTTTCAATGTAAAACAGTTGGCCACATTGCCAGAAATTGTCCAAAGACAATACAGACAAAACAGGAAGTCTCTGGTAAAATGAAAGAAAAAGTTGTTGAGAAAACTGAACTTAAAACCAGAAAATTTACAGGTTTTGAAAATTCAACTTTTGAGGTTGGTGAATGTTCAAGGAATGTTTTAAAAAGAAAAGAAAATCTGAAAAATCAGAAATGGGTGGTTAAGGGTTCAGGGTATAGTTCTGGTAATGAATCTGATTCCACAAAATCAGAGGAGCCAAAAGTTGTTATGAAAGAAAAGAATTCAGTTCCGACTGTGGATGATGCAAACTTTCCACCACTGCGGGCTGAAAATTTTAAGAAGAAAGTTGGAAAAGTCGAAATCTCAAATCGATTTTATTCTGAAAAGAAAGAATTTGATGTTGAGAAAGTGTTTAATGGAAATGTTAAAAAGATATTTGGTAAAATGGTTGATGGGAAGGTAAAAGGGGTGAAAGAATTTTATGAAACAAAAAGAAGTGTTCAAATCCCTGAAGAAGTTGAGAAGGTTACACCTAAAGCTAGTCAGGCTTGGGTGTCTGTATTCTTTACTTAAAATCCTGACTTGCCGGAGCTCCCAAGTTGGTAATCACGGAGCATGTATCGGCATCATTCATTGTTTATGAAAATTGTTTTTGTATAAGTGTGACTTGCCGGAACTCCCAGGTTGGTAAGTGAGGAGTAGGAATCGGCATTCTGAGAATTCAACTTACATATGATAACTTACAAGTGGTATTGGTTGGTAAGCCATGAGGTTGAAAAAGGTTTTTACCTACAAGTAGTAAAATCAAGGTCATTAGGTTGAACTTGATTAAACTATTCTTACAATTGGTAAATTAGGGACATTAAGTTGTATCTGATTTCCTACAAGTGGTTGAGAAACGATGTGATGAATCAATCCCCTAACCTACAATTGGTTAAAATCAATCAACAAAACTAATTTTCCGGAAAAACCATTTGATTAAAACAAACTTAAGTGTTTTGCAATCAATGGGAAAATAGTTTGTTGTGAGGGGGAGTTCTGATTGTTTATGCCAAGTGGATGGCGATTTGAAGCGATTTGATATCAGTTGTCACGTTACTTGTACAGTTTGTTTTCATATTTCAGTTAAATGTGTTTGAATTTTAGGGGGAGTAAGAAATTTCTAAAAATCCAAAAACATTTGAAAAATTTGAAAAAGACAAAAACATGATAAAATGAAAAATGAGTTTTGTTGTCAAAAAGAGGAAATGATAGTACATCAGTGGACTGTCACGACATGCTAAAGATGTGACGGTAGGCTCTGCTAGACTTAAAAGAAAAAGCCTAGTTCTAGTGGGAAACATGGTCAAAAGCATAGTACTTAGTTTTGTCCTTCTTGATTGTGTGCCTACTCAGTAATCGCTGATTGTCGAAAGACATAAAACTGGTTAAGTTTGTGAACTTTCACAACTTTGCTTAAAAGTCGCTGTGACTGTGCATTTTATTTTGCAAAGATTTAAACTTGTTTTATTTCTTTATTTTGTTTAAGCATTGGACATCCTCTGTGTATACGTGAGTATCGACCTGGATGTTATTGCCTAAACGTTCTACTTTATTTTCTTTGGTGTTTCGTTTAAGCTTTGGATCACCTCTGCGTATACGTGAGTATCGAACTGGTGGTTAAAGCCTAAACAATTTCAAATTGTTTTATTTTTTCTTATTTTGTTTAAACATTGGACTTTCTCTGGGTATACGGAAGTATCGATCTGATTGTTGATGTTTAAACATTCTACTTTGTTTTCGCACAAGTCACAGTTGATAAAAGTTTAAAGGCATTACTTGAGATAGTGTATTGCATGATGAGGGGATATGCTGAGATCGTGGGGTCCATAAGAACTTAGTGCAAAATTAATATACCTTAATGTATCGGTAAGCATTTCGAAAGTTTTTAGATTGAGTTTAAGTGGACAACAATATCGTCAATCAACGTGAATTGTTTAGAACTGAAAATGTGTAAAGCTTAACGGTGTTGGTGATTTGTCTCAAAAACTGATATGATCCTCTTACACAAACTCACAAAAATAGTGTCTGTATATATTTCTTTACTGCGTTTCTTTACATTCAAAAATCCAAAAAGATTTTTAGTGTGTTTTAGCATAAATTTTGAAAAATACAAAAAGATTTTTCGACAACTGATGTTGGATAGCTGATTTTCAAAATTCCGAGTGCTAAACTTGATGAACAGGTTTGGGGAAAGAATGAATGAAGAAGTTGTGTTTTCAGTGGTTATCAAAGATTAAATCATTCATTGGTTGAATAATTCCTGCAAGTGATAAATTAGATTTGAAAATCTTATCTACAAGTGGTTATCAGAAAACTTATTTTTGGGTAGAGATTTGTGCAGGTTAGACAGGTTCTGATACCTGAGTTAGATGAGTGCCAGGTTTCGATCTAAGAATCTGTGGAAAGTGAATTCCAGACTGCGATCCCAGCTTAGTGAGAGGGAGAGTCTGAGGACATCAAGAGAGAGCTCAGAACTAGGTTGAGATTCTGGAAGATAGAGAAAGAGATTGATTGTGGATGCTTACAATGGAGAATTTTAAAGAAAGTGAGCAGACTGATAAAGACTGAAGGTTTGACAACCGAAGACTCGACACTGAAGACTCGTCAACATTCGAGGGGGAGTCTGTTGGTGCATGCGTCTGTCGACTTCGTCTTGTATCGAGTCTTGTATGTATTTAGATAGTTCAGGGCACGAAATACGAGATATATGGCAAATATAGGGTGTGTAGCATGTTCAAGCGAAATAGCATTTAATGATTTCGCTTGAAATGATCATGACTAGTTCAAGCGAAATCACCTCATATAATTTCGCTTGAAGACTGATCTCGCTTGAGAGATGGTTTCGCTTGAAGCTGTTCAAGCGAAATCAAGTCCCTATATATACCCTTGTGCCTGATTTCATTTGTAATGGTTCCGGTTTATGCAACGAAGTGCTGCCGAAGTGTCCACAGGATTGTAATTGATCTGAAATCAATATACGGACAGTTTAAAGTGTGAAACTAGCTGAATTGAACTTAATACGTTTGTTTCCGCCACTCGTATTGAGATAAACTCTTCTGAACGACTCGTTAGGGTCTGAAAACGATCCTACAGGAAAGAATGAAAACTTTGCATGATAAACACATTAAACCTAATGAATTTCGAGTAGGAGATCAGGTTCTATTGTTTAATTCACGACTTCGATTGTTTCCTGGTAAATTAAAGTCTAGGTGATTAGGACCTTTTACCATCACCCAAATTTTCCCACACGGTGCAGTAGAAATTAAATCTCGGAATGGAATTCCATTCAAAGTCAATGGCCAACGGCTGAAGCTCTATCAAGGATTCATTGAGGATGAGGAGGAAGAAATCTCGCTTCAAACGGTCGAAGAATGAAAGCATCAACATCATACCTGCTAAGTTACGAACAAACGGGTTGACCTCTAAATCGGTAAGTCTTCTAACCGAGTTTTTGGGAAACAAGGGCACTCACACGAGCACTTAAAAAAAATATTAAAGGTTGTCCGCCCACGGGGCCGTGTCCGCTGGACACGGGGCCGTGTCCGCGCAACTGTCGGGATAAAACCCCTTTTCCAAACAGTTTCCTCATTTCCACACGCCCCATTTCCCCGAAAACTCTCTGGTTCAGGCGATTTTTCTGCAAGATTCCGACGTCTCCTCTACTTCTAACAACATCAAGGTATGATTCTATCATCATTAGTAGTTAGATTAAGCATTTTCATGTAGTTAAAACATCAAAAATTTGGGGAAAATCTTGGGTTCTTGAACTTCATCCGGATCGAACCTCAAATTTTTGCATAAATCTGTTAGCATTAGTTTAGATTCATGTTATAGGAAGTAAATCCACTTGTATTGTTCAAAGATTTGCCCGATTTCTCACAAAAACCCCAAACCCTTGTTTTTTAACCAAAAAAGATAAAATCGAAGGGGTAAATGGTTTAATTTGGGAAAAACGGCACTTGGAGTTTCATTTTCGGGGAAAACCGCCCCTACTGGGCCAAAAAATTTCAGGTTTTCGGGACCGGGTCGAAAAATGGGATTTTTTGGAAACAGACGTCTAGACACGGGGTCGTGCTCGCTGAGCACGGGGGCGTATCCAGCCTTTTTCTGACCAAGATGGGGCGTGTCCGTTGAACACGCGGCCGTGTTCAGCCGACTGTTTTCAGTTTTCTCCGAAAATTTCACTGTTTCGTGCTAATTGTTTGGTGTATTCTTTCAGATGTCCAAGAAATTCACAAGGTTCAATGCAAATGAGTTGGATGCTAAAGCAAGATACGATGTGCTTCGAACCAGGCCGGAGGAATACCCACGACAAGTATGCATGGCTCTTTTACCAGCAGTGAACCAGGTTGACCGGTTTAACAACCTAGTCACCGACTCACCGGCCCACTAAGAGCCGCCCTAACCACTCGACTTCGCTCAGTCCACGAGTATAATCTGGAATTCTATAGCATATTCGTGTTCAATTCAAGATCTGACCCATTTGATAATGATGGGATAGAATTCCGATGTGGGGGGACTAAGTACTTTATCTCGATGGCACAGTTTGGGTCGATAGTTGGGTTGTATGCAGAGGAAGATGCGGGTAATGAAGAAAACACAGGAGGGTTACGCGAATTATCAGAAAACGAACGCCAAGCCGCTTGGGCTCAAATAGGAGAAGGGCACTACAACCCAAGCAGCACTAAGAGCACTAAGTTGAGGGACCCTCTTTACCGTTACATCCATAGGGTCCTCACTTACTCTCTTAGCCAAAGGCATGATAGCAGTGGCGTTGTAGGGTTGAGAGATCTGGTGGTCCTTCATTGCATTCATACCCGCACCCACCTTGATGTTCTGTACCTCCTGCTCCGAAACATGCATTGGAACCGGCTCGCTACTCCACCAACCCCTATCTTCTTCGGGGGGTGGATATACCGTCTCTTCAAGCATTTCGTGAACATGCATTGGAACCGGCTCGCTACTCCACCAACCCCTATCTTCTTCGGGGGGTGGATATACTGTCTTTCCAAAAGAGCCCATGGTCGGGGAAAGTGGACATAAACATCTGCCGATCCATGAACCTGATTTATGAAGCCGAAGACGGGACGGTTAGCTTCCAAAGAGTCCAGGGGCATGCATGGAACCCGCAAGATGCACTCGTCCTTCACGCTCCACACTTTCAACCACCTCCTCAATACCACTACCAGCCCCATGGTGATCCGTGCCAATCCTCCTCACAAGGAGGCGGTTTTCCTAATTTTCAAAGCTTACATGACTTATTGCAGGAAAACCTCATGTGCACCAGGAACACCTATAACATGGCGAGCAACACGTACACCCGGGTCGGAGCAATTAAGAGAAACATCCCCGACATACAGGATGACATTGGGAACATCCGGGAGTACATGGCGGGGCACGGAGGAGGAGGTGATGATGAAGACGAGGACATGGACTAGGAGGGAGGAGTAGGAGCAGCTGGTTGGTGGTCTCACAGGTTAACCCCCTTTTCTCATGAACAATTTCCGGCCTGTGTGCCGTGTGTTGAATAATTTACTTTCCTCTAACACTTTTTACTTTCTGCATTTTTTTTTTCTTTTTAACTTTGTGGTATGGATGTTTGAACAATGGTAATTTAGGATGCTTGCTATGGTTTGGTGTAGTGTTTATTGATAAAACAGGTACATACGAGGCTTAGAGCACTAAATATTAGTGCTACTAAGCCGGGATAGGAAAACCGAAGCCAGAAACTTGTTTTTTCACCTTTGCAGTTTGTCTACACGGGGTCGTGTCCAGCCGACACGCCCCCGTGCCCATTGCCCCAGACCTGCTGTTTGTAAAAATTTTGCAGATTTTTGCCAGACACGGGGTCGTCCTCAGCCGACACACCCCCGTGTCCACCTTCTGTAAGTTATCATTACTGGCATTCTGACAACGGGGTCGTGTTCATCCGACACGGGGCCGTGTCCAGACGTCCAGTAACATAAATTTTTGTTTTTTCACACCTTTTTACACATTCAATCAACCTAAAAACTTATTTTTGGGACACATTGAGGACAATGTGTAATTTAAGTGTGGGGGGGATGCTAAAACCTTGAATCTTGCAAGTCCTAATTACAAGCCTTGCACAAAACTCAATTGGAACCGCTAATCACCCCAAAAAATTTTCAAAAAATTTTTCATTTTTTTTTTACTTGTCTAGGTTTAATTTGGGAATTTCAAGTTCTAAAAAGGTTATATTTTTACAAATTTACAACCGATAGCGTCGTGATAAAAAGAACCAACATAAGAAAATTATGAAACGGTATGACAAGTTTAGTTAAAATTTGATTATATATACTTGATCACATAAAAACCCATTCCCACAAAAAGTGAGTTTTGAGCCTTTATTGAGCATACAAATACATATCTTTAAACTAAATGCTCATTTTTTCGTTTCTTGTGTGAATAGCCGCTTCGTTTTTACGACTCTAGAACTTGCCACGATGATACATTCCCGGTCCCTACCAACTTAAACCCGAGTAAGTAAATGATGGAGGCATTAGGACTAACCCTGTTTATTTCTACACCATTGTTTTTCTTTTTTTTTTACCACCTACCCAAAATCCCCCTAGTTAACCCCTTTGAGCCTAAACCTTTTCATTTCTTAACCCAAAACAAATACCCTTTTACCCACCAAAACCCTTTTTATTTTTAACCCTTTATTTTAGTAACAAGCTCGGTTTTTCTTATGACTTCCTTCAAAAAAAAAATGATGATGATGATGATGAAGCAAAAAAAAGAAATAAACAAACAAGTTTATCAAAAATAACTTTGTTTGAAGAAGTTCTTCATTAAAATAAAAAGTTACAAAAAAACAAGTCTTACGAAAACCGACGCTTTTTACGCCTTTCGCCCTTTTTCTAACCACTAACCCAACCACCTACCCTTAACCCAAGCCTAACCCTTCACCCAAAAGTCATCTTGATATTTACAAAGGTGTATAGTTAAAAAGGAGGAGGATTGATTGCTTGGCAAGCTTATGGTAGAAGTAAGTTCCACGCCGCTCTCGAGTGATTCACTAAAATACATCTTCGGCCGAGTCATGAGTAATCACCCGTGAGGTATGTGAACTTGTATATAAATGGAATTTTAAAAAGGCATGTTATGCCCTAATAAGTAATTTATCTTATATAATTTTTTATTTAAATCATGACGAATAGGATTGTAAATAAATAAAAATAAAACCTAATAAAGAATCTTGGAAATCCCAACACTCTATGACAAGCCCAAAAACCTGCTCTTCTACCCATTCCATTTGGGAGTGTAAATCCACATTATAAAGAGTTTTGCTTGAGGACAAGCAAAGATTCAAGTGTGGGGGTATTTGATATGTGCAAAATGCAACATATAAATTACATCAATTGTGGCATAAAACTAACCCTTTTTTAGTACTAATGTTGGAAAAAGTGTGTTTTTTGTCTTCCTTTTGTATTTTCAGGATTAAATGAGCTCAAATGAACAAAAGAAGCAAAAAGGCAGCTAAATCTAACATAAATACAAGAAAAGGAATAAACGTGGCATGCCCGACCCCCCGACAGCATCTTCCCAAGCAAAAACAAGAAGACAGAAGGCTGAACACGCCCCATGCTCAGTGAGCACGGGGGCGTGCCCAAGTGTCTGCAGAAAAGACAAAGTTGTAGAAGCTTCTATCACCCACCACGGGGGCGTGCCCAGCGGACACGGGGCCGTGGTCAACTCTAAGATTCGCAAAATCTGGGGAAATCTTGATAGTACAGATACGCTTCTGCACACGGGGTCGTGCCCAGCGAACACGGGGGTGTGGTCAACTAATGCAGACAAACTGCAATTAATGAAGAAAGAGAAGGAGGATGGACACGGGGCCGTGCCCAATGGACACGGGGCCGTGCCCGAGCTTCTGGTCAGGTTATAAATATGGGTGCTTGGCTCATTTGCAAACCATCCCTTGGCAAACCTCCTCTCTCACACTTCACCCACCACCACCACCATCATAACACCATCATCCACCACCATCATCCATCATCCATCATAGAGTGTGTGAGTAGTCTCGGGATCCAAGATTGATCGTAAGAGTTCTTGACAATCAAAGGCCATGTTTGCCTAAGTCTCTTACATCACTTGGTGAAGACAAGTGTCTAGTGTAATACTTTTTATTTTTAATCTTTTCGCACTTTTTATTTGGTTATGTATTAATGACTTTAATAACTAGTTTCTTATGTTGAAGGTGAATCTTCCTTATCATTTGTCCGTGGTGTCTTGGCATTATTTTACTGTCTATATAAAATAAAAGATTTTCACCATTCATATCTCCACGGTCTATATGGAGATATGTTGGCTACCTGGTCAGGGGTTAAGGGAATGGTTTGGTAAGAGTCTTGCCTTGTTCAGTGTATAGATCCTGCAAGGACCTGGGTCAAATTTAGTAGGACCTCCTTCAATACCCACCGGTATTGGATGGCAGGGGTCCAAACTCTTTGATCCCCTCATATGTAAGCTACTATTAAAACTTTAACCCGGCTACTTAGGACTGTATCCCTGCTGACTCAGACTACTAAGCCGAGGGTAACGTCACCTTCAAAAGAGGGGCCTACCACATTATGCATTAATAACTTAATTAATTATCTTTTAATAATCCAACCCTTTAGGATTGTATCCTTGCTGACTCAAACTACTGGGTTGAGGGTAACGTCACCTTCAAAAGAGGGGCCTACTACAATAACTAAGATAATCTCTTAAAAAGTGCAAAAGTGCGGAAATAATCAAAGGTTACACTAAACACGAGTCGGATCCAAGTGATTCACCTTGTCTATCTGTTTTTACTTTTATTTTTCAGCATTTTTAGTTTTTATTTTCTAGTTTAAAACATTTTTCTAACTTTTGATTTGATTAGACGTTGAGGATAAACCGGTATTAAAAGCTCTTGTGTCCTTGGACGACCTCGGTATCTTACCAACACTATACTACGCTCACGATGGGTGCACTTGCCCATATGTGTGTTTGGTGTTAGTAAAATATCGTGTTTTATAAATTTAAAACTTGAGTAACGTGTAAAAAGGGCTAAAAAATATATATAAATCTATAACACCACACGCGCATCAAAAATCGTGTCCAATAATGTATTGACACGTGTCCTTAATCTTAATTGTGCCTAAAAGTTAACTAAGAGGGACTATTTTTGTCAAAATTGAAAACTATGAATGTGGAGGGACTAAAAGTGTCAACATGCTAAAACTATGCCTCTGGGTGACCTTATACGGTGTCTGTATTCTCAAATGAGCCACTTGTTGGACGAGAGGAGCCGTTTGCATAATTTTTTGAAAGTTTGTGTAACGAAGGGTTAAAAGCATCAACATGTTAATTCTTACCTCTGAATGACCTTTTAATGAACCGAGAGGTTTATGATATTCGATCATACTCTCGAAAATGCCTAATATTGGCCATTTAGTGCTTTTATGTTAAATGATAATACGCGCAGGTTTGCAAGTTAAAGGGGTTAAAACCGTCAACCTGTTAATTTATACCTCTGAGTGACCTTTTAACAAAACCGAGAGTTTTATTATGCTTAGTCATACTCTTGGGTGTGCCTAATAATGGCTAAGGATGGCTTTTTATGCAATAAATGACAATACATGAACGTTTAGAAGTTCAGGGGCTATAAGTGTCAACATTTGAAACTTTTTATGGCTGACCAGGTCCTTACGGACCGCATACTGGACCTTACGGTCTGTAAACTGTTGCTGCAGCTCGAAAATTCCCTTGCAGCCCACTCCAAGCTTCCAAAAACCATTAATTCGAATCTAGGGGCTTGTAGGTTGTATTTTATATGTTTAGGGACACTTGTAATCTTCCCCAAGACCCTCATAACACCTGGAAATCATCCACAATCCATTCAAACACTATATAAAGGCGTTTAAGTTCATTTTTCTACTTGCCCCTCTTCTTGAAATCCCTCTATCTCTCATATCTGGAGGATCCTGAGCAATTGGGAACTTCATTTGAGTTTTATAAAGTTCCTAGGACCATTTGTAAGTGTTCCTTTCGTGGCTTATTCTTTTATTAGGCTTTTAAAAGCCGAAAGTCAAGCGTTTTCGATAAACGCTTTGACTTTCGGTTTAAACCTTAATGGTCCAGCCATAGTTCGCAACGAACATGGCTACATGATCGTAATTAGGTAGGTGTTAATCCCACAAAAGGGGACCTCCTAAGAATCACGTTTGCTTGGTCAATTGACGAGTTAACATATTAATGTTTTAAAAAGTCAACGGGGCAGATTTTGAAATAATTACGATCTGAGTTTAAAGGTGTTCTAAAATACGTTTTAACACATGAACAACTTAGTAATAAATATTATAACATGTGTAAACATGTTGGGCTCGTCAATTCCAGTTTTAGGGTCGGTTCGCAACCGAAAGTCGCGAAGTTTGACTTCTGCTTTGACTTTCGATTATGAACCGAATTAGACTAGTATGCTACTGATTTATGGTTCCGTTATGAACGTAATATGATGTAGGATAACTCTCTGAGGTAATATTACACGCTCGTAATAGTAATCTGAGTTTTATGCAAGTTTCTGTGATTATGCCATACTTTGACTATTTTGCCCTTTTTAGTAAAAATAAGGTTTTAGACACCAACGAACTTGCAAATAACTTAGGTACTGATATGTTAACATGTTTAACATATTTTGATGTTACAAATCTGATCATAAACCGAGTTTTTGTATAATATCGTAAATTACGCTTTAAAGTGACCGAAATGCCCTTTTGGCGCATAGAACGGTTTTAAACGTAATTTCTTATACAAAACTCATTACCTACTGATGTAATATCATAATTAGCATATTTTGGGATATCAAGTCAGTTTATAAACTGAGTTTATGCACAAGTTCTTGTATTACGTTCTTAAATGACAATAATGCCATTATGGCACATAAAATGATTTTAAAGCATGATTTTAATACAAAACCTTTTACCTACTGATATGTTATACTAAATAGCATATATTGACCATATAAACCTGGTCATAACACCATATTTCATAAACCATCGTAAATATCATCATTTAACGAGTTTAACGTCGTTTCGGCGCATAATATGGTTTTAAACCATATTTAGCAATCAAGAATTGTTACCTACTGATTTTATAAATCATTTTAAATATTTTTACAGTAGGAACATGATATAAACTCAGATTCCCAAATTAGCTTTTAAACTAAGTGTGAAATGACCAAAATGCCCTTACGGACCATAGTTTGGTCTTAAACTATAAAACACACATATGTTTGATATCCTACTGATATTATATCATAAATAAAGTGTTTTCACAAAATGTTTATGCTCGTAACATCATATTATACGCAAGTTCCTTTTATACGTCATGGTTGCAAAAGTCGCTAGGCGCTCCCTAGTCGGTCGACCGGGGAGTTGAGAGTACTCGGCCTAGGCGGAGAGTACTCGGACATGTTAAATTATAAAGAAATTAGTTTTTGGAAATTAAATATATGTCAAATAACATAAATTTACTAATATCTATAACAAAATACGTGAAAATGATATTCATTCTTTAATATGATAGGCATAGAAATTATGTTTTATTATTTTTTAAGTCAAACTCGGCCCGAGTTGACCTACTAGATACGATTTTGGCCGAGGTTGACCGAGTTTGACCGATTTCGAGTAATTAGGCGGAGTCAAAGAAAGTCGCCTCGGTAGCCTACCTTGTAGCGACTACTCGGCCTTGGAAACCCTGTTTTACAACCATAGCGTCGCTAAATGACCAAAACGCCCTTATGAGGCATAGTTTGATTTTAAAACCTTAACGGGTGTACAAGTTGATATCCTACTGATATTATAACTTGTTTAAAGTGTATTGGCATATAGAACTTGTTCATGACTCATCATGTTACCCGTTATCGCTTATACGCGTACGGTTAGACTTACGTAACTAGTTTACATAAGTTTACTGAAACGGGTTTAACCTTATAATTTTCACTTCAAAATCCAGAATGTACTTTGTTTACCCATATTATACAAGTCCTAGTACTTGTTGGGTTTAAAGCACATTCTATTTGGTATACGCTTAATCTAGCGAACCTATTCTTAAATATCGGGTCATATCTAAAGGGACTACCTTTGGCCCGTATACATTCTAACAGATAATAAATCTATTCATTCCAGAGTGTAGTACCCCCCAGATAATCGGACTTGGGTCAATAGTACTTAGACTTGCGGCTTTTTGCTAAATTATAATCTTATTGATTGGAAGCTAGCAAAAAGGTAAATACTCTTAACTTATTTTAGTTTTAAACTTGGGATGGCAGTTATGCCACTTGGAGCGGATATTACATAAGTAATTCGCCTATGATTGCGCAAAAATGTAAGAATCCGTTTTATTCTGTTTTGCTTGATAATTGAAATGATTGGGGGTTAATGGTACCGTGTCCGGACGTCCCAATGGGTTAATCAAGCATGTAAATCTGGTAACAAGAATAAATCCCAAGAAATATTTAAAAGATCACCTACGGGTCTTCTCTATGTATAAAACTCTTATCGAAAAACCGTTTTCCAAAGAGTCAGTTAATTGTATTTACCAACTTTGGCTGACGTATTTTCAAAAGATTGAAACCGCAGGTACAGAACCTTATTTATAGGTTGGGAATGCAGGTCAGCTAGAATGAAGGCTAAGGAATTTGCAACTCCTAATGCTTAAGGCCTATGATGTCTAAAGCTCTTTTTCTTAGATCTCGCCTGTGGGCTTGTATTGAACGCTTGTAATATTTTTATATATTCAAGCTTTATTTAATAATTTTACTCCAATACTTCCGCTGCATATTATTATATTGTGATAACTGTTATCCAACCGTCACGATTATACCCATCCGGGCCCACCAGGAATCGGGGTGTGACATATTTGCTTAATCAGATGCTATAAAAAGCCTTTTATGTCACGCCTTGCGTAGCATTTTCTTATTTTAGCTCAATGAAAGAAACCGTTGTGAACTAGGGGGTTGACTTTCAACAGAACAGGTTAATTTCCTTGCTTAGAAGTTGACTTTGGATTGGGTTCATACTATGGTGTCCTTCACAAAAAGAAATGTTCAACTTACATTTCTCGGGTGGAAATTATTTGGCGAATTTAATGAAACATCTAACCACCTTTATGTGTCCTGTAGTTTGGTTCAGTTGGTTTGGGATTTTACGGCTCATTGAGTAAGATCCCATCATTTTTTGTATTTGGAGTTAGAGACTTGGTGAACATGCATAAATACCTCTCGGGTCTGGGAAATGGAGGAAAGGAGTGTATGTGGTTATCCAAACTGCGACTTTGTGCTTATGGAGGAGTCGAAATGGTGTGTTGTCTTCAACCCTAAGGAGGAGATAAAAATTCTAGGTTTTTTGTGGCTATGAAACAGATCGAAGGCACTTGCTCTCATATCAGATCGGTGGTTGATTTCGACTTAATATGTATGGGTGGGTAGAGTTTGGTTGTCTAATGTAACTTGTTTTTTGTGGTGTTTTCATCTTGTGTTGTATTTTTTGAGTTAATTTATTTGTTAACCTATGAAATATGGATTATTATTATTATTATTATTTTGAAAGATCAACAAAATTTTATTCCATACCATCTGGGCAACCAACTGTTAGCCAGATGAATCACCAAAGTTCATACACCAATTTTAACCATCATACACCAAGACTAAATAAATCGAAATTACACCAATTATCCCATGAAATAGTAGCATTCTTAACTCTACTTTTCAGCCACATGTACCCGAACATCTTGATTTCTTCCTTCATCCTGTTAACATAGGGTTGTTTTCCTTCGAATACCGCCTCATTTCGGCTTCTCCAAATCACCCATATGGTCGCTTGAGTTACCAAACTAACCATTTTCTTCCACCTATGTGATCCTCTGTTGCATTTATGTATATTCGCCAAGTCTTTTAACTCCAAAACAAAAACCTGATGTATTCTGCGCCATCGAGATACAAACTCCCAAATTTACTTCGCAATACGGCACGAGGCAAAAAGATGTAAAGCAGATTCTACCTCATCGCCGCACATTTTGCAACGATTGTCTTGCACTATGACATTACGCCTATTCAAAGCCGCATAGGTCGGAAGTTTATCTTGAATCAGTCTCCAAATTAAAAAATTAACCTTTATGGGAGTCCATTTATTCCATTCAAAATCCAGCCCAAGGTCTGAAAAAATTATACGGTGTGTCTTCTCCTTTACACTATTCACCGAGAACCTTCCGGAACTGTCCAAGACCCAACACCATTTGTCCGCGCCCGACCCGAACCCATATCGAACAATAGCATCTGATCGAACATTTAGCTCGGTTAACTCAGCTGCAACAGACGATAATCTGATCCACATAAAGTTCAGCTCCATACCATCGGGTCCTTCCAACACCCGCTCCTTAATTAAAGCATTTTTATGTCTCTCCAACTGAAACAAGGCCGGAAATCTCTCGCATAAAGGCTCCTCAAACAGCCATCTTTCTTTCCAGAAAGATATTTCTCTTTCACTTCCCGGAGACCCACGAGACAAGGATTCCAAACATAAACCCACTGCATTGAAATCATCTTTCAAATTGTAAATTTGTTTCCACGGACCCGCCATAGATATTTTTGCTGGAATAAAGCTCCACGTTCTTGAATTGTTATGCACCTCCCACACCACTTTTTTCCGTAGACTATTCCTTTCCACCTTAAACCTCCACTACCACTTAGACAACATTGCTAAATTTGCCACTCGTAGTGATCCAAAGCCCATTCCCCCGAAATCTTTTGGAGTCATCATACTCTTCCATGCAACCCACTTCATTTTTTCTTTTTCTGGATTCGAACCCCATAAAAAATCTCTACGCAACTTTTCTAACTTTTTTATCACCCCCAATGGTGCCTTATATAAAGAAAAATAATACGTAGGTAAGGCATTAAGGACGGAACTCACCAAAGTAATGCGGCCACCAAAAGAAATTGTATTTGCTTTCCAAAGTGACAACCTCTTATGAAATGTTTCCACCACCGGATCCCAATTCTTGATCAGGTTTATGTTTGCCCCTACTTGTAACCCCAAATATTTGAAAGGGAACGTTCCTCTTGTGCATCCCAACATATTCGCCATCAATTGTACATGAGAATCCTCAATTCCGACCCCATACAAACTACTTTTCTTCATGTTCACTTTCAAGCCCGAGCTTAAATAAAAACATCTAAGTAGGCGCTTCAAATTTATCAAGTTATTAAAAGACCACTTACCCACAAAAATCACATCGTCAGTGTAAAGAAAATGAGAAATTGGACTCCCGTTCGGTGAAAAGCTTAAACCTTGAATCTCCCCGATATCACATGCCTTTTTCATTACACCTGTCAGCACTTCCATTGCAAGTACGAGCAAAAACGGGAATAGCGGGTTCCCCTGTCTTAACCCCCTCGAGCAGGCAAATTCTTGTGTTGGAGATCCATTTACGAGTACCGAAGCCTGAGCTGATGTTACAATAGACATAACCCAACTTCGCCACTTTGCAGGAAAATTCATTTGACAAAGCATAGAGTTAAGAAAATCCCACCTTAAGGAATCGTATGCTTTCTCAATATCAACTTTCAAAATCATACCCTCTCGTTTATTCCTTTTCAGCCAAGGTATGATCTCATTCAAAATTATGACCCCATCTAGAATACTCCTACCTGCCAAGAATCCTGTCTGTTCCTCCGAGACTAATTTGTGAATAACCGTCTTCAATCTATTAACAAGAACCTTTGACACAATTTTTTTTATACAACCAATTAAGCTAATCGGCCTATATTCGTGGAGTCCTCCTGGATCAGAACACTTTGGGACGAGAGCTAAAAAGGATGACATACATCCATTATTTAACTGTTCGGCCAAATAAAAGTGCTCAAAAAGCCTCACGAAATCTCCTTCCAGTACTTCCCAAATTTTTTTAATAAATTTTAGGTTTATTCCATCAGGGTCAGGGGCCTGGTCACCATCACACTCCCAAACTGCACTTTTAATTTCATTTAATGTAAAAGGACTTACCAAAGCTACGACTTCCTCGTTTGACACATGTGATAAAAACGGGCACTGTAACAAAGGTCTGGAATGAAATGGTTCTTCAAATTTACCAGCAAAAAATGAGAAAACGTGGTCTTTACCAAAGGGGGGTTCGCAACCCATACACCGTCAATATGTAAACCATGGATTTTATTGTTGCTTGTGTTGGCATTCATAACCCCATGGAAGTATTTTGTGTTTTCGTCACCTTCCTTTGCCCAACGAACTCTTGATTTCTGTTGCATATCCATGGATTTTAATTTATCCGCTTCCCATACATATGACTTGCAATCTACCCTCTCCTCCAGTTCAGCTTGATCTAAGAGCCTTTGTTCCGCCACCATTTCTGTTGTATGAACTATCCATCTCCGTTTTCCGGGCAAATACCCATTCCTTTAATCGCCGCTTTACCCACTTTAACTTTACATCCAAAGCCAAATCAGGCAGACCTATGAACTGAAAAATCCCCAACAAATGAAGCACCTGCTCGGTTGCCCCTGGAATTTCAAACCATGAGTTAAACATTCTAGATGGGATCTTGCCATAATCCGTCTGAATTGTGGATAACAGTATTGGACAATGGTCTGAAGCTAAATTCGATAAGGCCATGCACGAAGCCAAAGGCCACGTACTCATAAAATCCCTGCTCACTAGAAATCTATCCAACTTGCTCATCTTAGTACCATTATCCGACCTATAAGTATATTGTCTACCTCCCATTTGATATTCCACTAAATCCGCCTCCATTATAAAGAAATTAAAAAACTGTGCATTTGTGGCAATGAACTCTGAATTTAACCTTTCTTCCGGACTCCGTACATCATTAAAATCCCCCAAAAATACCCACATCCCACTGCTTGACCTTTTTAACTGTAACAATCCCCCCCCCCCCCCACAGTTCTCGCCTTTCACCCGGGTCATTTTGTGCGTAAACGTTTACTACCACAATTGTTTCCCCAGTCATTACGATATTTCCGATTATTGCCAAATAATTTCTATTTTTTACTATCCCGGATCTAACAAAAACCGACGGATCCCATATAGTCAGGAGACCCCCTGATCTTCCCGATGACTCTACCGCTTCAAAATCTAAGATCGACCTTCCCCAAAACCGATAAACCATAAACTTAATATTACCTGGCATCTTTGTTTCCTGAATTGCTACAAAGTGTGTGTGACAACTGGCACCAAACCGGTAATTTCCGAACACTATAATTATTATTTAATGACTGCAATTATGTGCTTAAATGTCAACAATGTCTGATTACATATTATACAAGTGAATTCATGCACGTTTTAATACTACAAGATATTGCTTTATGCATTAACGAGAGCGTTGCGTCAAAAATACTAGTAAACTCACCGGTAAAACACAATATGCCAACAACTCTGCAGAAAGCAGTCAGACAATAGAGTTGGAGCCTAGGTGTAGGTCCAATGACAAGAATACATGAAAACCCAAGAGTACATACAAGGGTTTATAAATATAGACTCTCCGGAAGCTAATTTATGCACTAAAAAGCACCCGAAACGCACTTTAAGTGCAGAATTTTATTAAATTCAGCTATAACCAGCTTTTAAACATATAAATACCATGCAGAATTTACGTTTTATCGTCCAGAATATTTCCCTAAGTGTCGGGAATTGAAAGGGTTACAAAAGGGTACATAAAAGGGCACTAAATGGTGCAATTTAACACTTAACGAACCGGTATTTAACCGAACAACCGGACGTTACCCGGGACACCAATTTTTTTGCCAAACACATTGTTTATTTATTTCTTGGCTTGTCATGATCCCCGAACACCCTAACACCCACTAAATATCAAATAAATGACATATGCAAGCTTATACTTGAAATCTAACTAACAATTACCATTTAGTTACAAAAAGTTACAACAAACCCCCCCCCCCAACCGATTTTCGGTCCCAAGTGGACCCACCCAACATCCACACCATGCTTCACAATCTCATCCTTGATTTAATCTCATTTTTATAATTGATGTTGCTTGTGGTGATAACCAAAATATTGGAGAAACATCTTATAAGTATGGACTTAGAGATCATTCATCATTCCATAGATTTCACTCTCACTCCTCACTCTCTCTCCCTCTTTCGGCTCAACCCCAAACCGCCACCATCACCACCATAAATCCACCACCATCTCATCCATTTTTGAGCTTCCTTCAAGTGTAGAAGAAGGATCAAAGGAGCTTGAACTTGTGGTGCTTCAAAAGGGCTTGTTTCTTGCTTGTTCATCATCTTTTCTCATCATCATCTTCACTAGATTCTACCCTAGCCTTTGTGCTAGTAGTAAGTTCTTGTCAAACCTTTGTTCATCATATTTTTATGGCTAAAAATTGTAGTATGATAAGTATGTTCAAAATCACTAAAGAAACAAGAACACTAAGAAGATGAACATGACACTTTACATAAAAAGTTTACTTGAAGATGAAATGTTGAAGTATGATGTTGTAGTAAACATGTTGTCAAATTTGTGATGATTTTTGGTTGTGTGATGTTAATCACCACGAGAATCTTGGTAAATAATATTTAGAAACAAGATTTAACAAGATTAGAA
Organism: Helianthus tuberosus; assembly: GCA_030545235.1. Taxonomy (NCBI): domain Eukaryota; kingdom Viridiplantae; phylum Streptophyta; class Magnoliopsida; order Asterales; family Asteraceae; genus Helianthus; species Helianthus tuberosus. Next base: position 103,075,604 of record CM060431.1, on the reverse strand, counting down.
GATGGTTATGTGTTACATAAAATAACCACCTTCTAGCTAAAAATGAACTTGATAAAAAAATGATTTTTCCATGAAATGCAACTAAACTAGTGAGTTGACGATTTTGTAAATACAAGAGTTACAAAAGGTTTTTGTAAAGAAACCAAGTTAGAAAAGCGGTTTTTGGAAAATCATGATGATTACAAACACTTATACTATTTTTAGAGATAAAGGCAAGTATGGAAATGTTTTATTTAAAAGAAGAGTTCAAGAGCTTTATTTTTGTAAAAATTGTTTACAAGTTGTAAACACTAAATCATTTTATGAGAATGATTTTTAAAGAAATAAATACGTTTCGGAAGGGAACCAAGTCCACTAAGGGCTTTACCAAGTTACTACGCGTTTTCGGGATATAACAAGTTCATGATATAGCGTGATGTACATGATTTTGGCTTGTAGTAAGACTTGATTGGGTTGTTGACGCTTGATGATGATTTTAAAAGAAAATAAACACATGTTTTGAAAACATGGGAAACCTCCATTTTTAGGGGAAACTCTGCCGAAATTTCTATAAATTTCGACACTTAGAAAAATATAAGTTTTGTGAAACTTATTCCAAAGAAATACTTACCAAGGTTTCCCTAATTTTTGTAACTTCAAGTAAAGAAATGATGATTTCTTCAAGAATAAAATTGATATTAAGTATGTATATTTTTGGAGAAAATGTATATATTTATTGATCACAAAATTTGTACTAAGTGTATGTAGTATGTATTACATGTAATAGTGTATTAGGACTTGAAAATACACTAAATACTCTTGAGGAGTAACAACACAAAAATACACATACAACATACAAGATACATAATTCGGGTGCAAAATACAAGATACTTATATTTTTTGTTGAGAAAATAATATAAGTAAGACACTTAGTTAAAAATATGAATTATTTTTAACACAAGAATACGTACACAAAAGACAGTGACTTGTACTTGTACGATACAAGTCTAGTGACTAACGTTAAGAAAACACGTATAGGTCACGACGTTAACTAAGCAAATCCGATGAAGTTTACGACGCAAGGAACGCAAGGCAGTGAGTTCATGCTCCCCCTTTTCTTTTAACTGTTTTCAGTTTTATAACTTCGGGGGTGAAATACATGTTACAAATGTTACTATGGTATGATACAAAAACAAGAAGCACTCTTGGTGAGAACGAGTACCAAGTATGATGCGTTTTGAGAACATAAGAATACAAGAAGCACTCTTGGTGAGAACGAGTACCAAGTATGATGCGTTTTGAGAAATGATACGAGAAATCGTGTCACGAATAGGGTACTGATATGTGCAAAATGAAACATATAAATTACATCAATTGTGGCAATAAATGAAGAAAGAGAAGGATGTGGACACGGGGCCGTGCCCACTGGACACGGGGCCGTGCCCGAGCTTCTGTTCAGCCTATAAATAGGAGTGCTTGGCTCAAGCTCAAACCATCCCTTGGCACACCACCTCTCTCATACTTCACCCACCACCCACCACCACCATAACACCATCATCCACCACCATCATCAATTTTCCATCATAGAGTGTGTGAGTCGTCTCGGGATCCAAGATTGATCATAAGAGTTCTTGACAATCAAGGCCATGTTTGCCTAAGTCTCTTACATCACTTGGTGAAGACAAGTGTCTAGTGTAATACTTTTTATTTCTAATATTTTCGCACTTTTTACATGGTTTTGTATTAATGACTTTAATAACTAGTTTCTTATGTTGAAGGTGATTCTTCTTTATCGTTTGTCCGTGGTGTCTTGACATTATTTTACTGTCTATATAAAATAAAAGAAAATTCACCATTCATATCTCCACGGTCTATATGGAGGTATGTTGGCTACCTGGTCGGGGGTTAAGGGAACGGTTTGGTAAGAGTCTTGCCATTGTTCAGCGTTTAGAGGTCCTGCAATGGACCTGGGTCAAATTTAGTAGGACCTCCTTCAATACTTAACGGTATTGGATGGCGGGGGTCCAAACTCTTTGATCCCCTCATAAGTTAACTACTATTAATACTATAACCCGGCTATTTAGGACTGTATCCCTGCTGACTCAGACTACTTAGTCGAGGGTAACGTCACCTCCAAAAGAGGGGCCTACCATAATTTGCATTAATAACTTAATTAATTATCTTTCAATAATCCGACCCTTTAGGATTGTATCCTTGCTGACTCAAACTACTGGGTTGAGGGTAACGTCACCTTCAAAAGAGGGGCCTACTACAATAACTAAGATAATCTCTTAAATAAGTGCAAAAGTGCGGAAATAATCAAAGGTTACACTATACACGAGTCGGAACCAAGTGATTCATCTTGTCTATCTGTTTTTTTCTTTTATTTTTATTTTTCAGCATTTTAGTTAGTTTTTTATTTTTTCTTAGCTTAAAACATTTTTCTAAACTTTTTGATTTGATTAGACGTTGAGGATAAACCGGTACTAAAAGCTCTTGTGTCCTTGGACGACCTCGGTATCTTACCAACACTATACTACGCTCACGATGGGTGCACTTGCCCATATGTGTGTTTAGTGTTAGTAAATATCGTGTTTTATAAATGTAAAACTTGACTAAAAAAGTGTTAAAGGGCTTAAAATATACACCTAATATATATAACACTTAACACGCATCAGGTACCATAAGCACCATTAATCAACAATATACCTAGACCGCAGAACAAAAGGTTAGATCTAACGGGTGTCGGGCAGCCACACTCTTGGTGAGAACGAGTACCAAGAAGTGCTTTTGTGTCTCAGAATATGCCAACTTGATAAATGCCTATGGTTTGGTGACTTCCTATGTCGTGTCACATGTTAATGGCCTTGCAACCCATTAACAACCCTAATACATACAAGAACACCTTATTTATACAAGATTCATACCACAAGAATACTTGATTCATACATGAGTACGTGGTATACACAAGAATACTTGATTTATACATGAATATTCGATTTATACAAGAATACTTGATTTATACATGAGTACGTGGTGTACCCAAGATACTTGCTTTATACAAGTTACAAACTATGTTTTCATACAAAGTATACAAAAGTGAAATACAAAAACTGCATGAATTCACACCAACATTATGTTGACGTTTTTTCAAAACTCACATGTATTTCAGGTAACTAAAGTGGATGTGCGCTCGGTCTTACTCATGCTCTCGGATGTCGTTATGTTTATCATTGAATAAAGTTGTAACTTTTAAGACAATATGCCGTCTCGTGTTGTAAACACTTAAACTACGATTTCAGTTATGTAATGTTTTGCATTTGAAGTTATTTTTATGAGCATGTAGTATGTTTACCAATCGTATGCAATGAAAACCTTTCATGATCACACCTCGTGCTTCCGCCTTAGAAAGGGGTGTGACAGATTGGTATCAGAGCTGCGATTGTAGTGAACCAGGATTCCTTCTCGAGTCTAGTCTACAATCTCTAGGATCCTTTCACGAAAACGATTTTCAAAGTGCTTTCATTGCATAAAACGTCCCGCGACATCCACTACCTGAAACTGTTTACAAAGAGTCTAGAAAAGACACTACGAGACTTAGGGTGCACAGGGGTAGCACTTGTCTGTGATTAAGAATTTCTTGCAATTATGTGAGATAATTGACATATACATATACTAGAAGTAGAATGTCACAAGTATACATGACGTTACCTGAAAACAATGGCCTATCAGAAGGAAGAGATACGAGGATGAAACGAACTGTGCGGACTGTGCAAGGAGTTACGTGATTATGGATGCATACATAATTATGGAATTCAGTGCACAGAAATCACAGCAAGTCTTGTCGCGTATGGATTCCCTCAGTAAGAAAAGGTCAAACGTGAACACCAGCCTATTAAATACTCTGCTAGAGTAAAAATTGTTTGATGTCACTTATGTGGTATATGTCTGTGTATATATATATATATACTACTACTGCCTAGTATGACAATATCAAACAAATGCCTTAACCTATTGCGTTGTGTTCTTTCAGAACATGGCACCTAGGAGAATTGTGAACAATCGAGATTCGGATCAACCTCCTCCTCCCCCACTGCCAAGAACTGCTGAAGAGCTTAACGCTCTACTGGAAGAAAGAATCTCCGCAGCCATCGCCCAGTACGAGGCGAACCGTACCCAAGACAGTGGAGGACCAAGCAATGCTAGGCGTAATGGGAATGGAGATTCGTCTGGAGGAAATGCAGCTCCAGGCTGCACATTCAAGCAGTTTCTCGACTGCAAACCAATGAACTACGACGGCACTGGAGGTGCAGTAGCGTTTGTACGCTGGACGGAGAAGGCTGAAGCTACTATCCGCATGAGCAAGTGTACCGCGGATCAGCAAGTTACTTTTGCTACTGGGTTGTTTGTTGATGAAGCTCTGACTTGGTGGAACTTGCAAGTCCAAACCTTAGGTGATGATGTCGCTTATGGCCTAACTTGGGATGAACTGAAGGAAAGAATGAGAGAGAAGTATTGCTCTCGTGCTGAACTCCAAAGACTGGAAACGGAGTTCTGGAACCTGACCATGGAAGGTGCTGACATTAATGGTTATACTCGAAGGTTCCACGATCTGTCTAGAGTACTTCCCTACATGGTGACTCCCGAATTTAAGCGCCTTGAACGCTACATTTGGGGATTGGCCTCAGAATTTTGCGGCATGGTAACTTCAGCCAAACCTCAAACAATCACTGAGGCTGTAACTCTAGCTGTCAGCCTTACTGAAGATTGTGTCCGTATGAAGAAGTTATCGCTGAATCCAACAGAAAAGACCGAGATGCATGCTGAGTCGTCCGGTGACAAGAAGAGAAAGCACTCGAACCTGAATCAAGTAACTCGCAGCAACAACAAAGGTTCATACAACAAGAAGCGTGACACTAACTCATCTAAGGAGGCAAGAACCTTTGCAGCGGCAAATGATACTGCAGCCAGAGGATACCAAGGCACCCTGCCTAAATGCCAAAAATGTAAGTATCATCATGAAGGAGCTTGTCGCATTCCAAGGTGCGACAAATGTGGTAGATTGGGTCATCAAACAGAAGACTGTTGGAGTAAAGGAAAGAACGGGAACGGTAATCGCAACGGTGCTGGTAATGCGAATGGTGGAAATGGAAATGGTACTGGCAACAGGAATGGTAACGGGAATGGGAAGAACCGAGGATGCTTCAGTTGTGGAAGCAATGATCATTTCATAAAAGACTGCCCAAAGGGAAACGATGCTCAGGCACGAGCATTTGTGATTGGAGCAAAGAACGCACGCGAGGACCCTAATGTGGTCACCGGTACGTTCCTCGTTAACAATCACTTTGCATCTATATTATTTGACACTGGCGCCGATTTTAGCTTCATGTCTGTGGAATTTAAACGCATGCTTGGAATAGAATCTAGTAGATTAGAAATTCCTTATTCCATAGAACTAGCCAATGGTAAACTTGTTGAGTCGGGCGAAGTTGTTAGAGGTTGCACATTGGAACTTGGTGAACGAAGATTTAGCATCGACCTTTTACCTATTCAATTCGGTAGCTTCGATGTAGTGGTTGGAATGGACTGGTTGTCCAAGAACAAAGCTGAAGTTATTTGTCATGAGAAAATCATTCGCATCCCTTTAGTGAATGATGAAACTCTCATCGTGCATGGAGAAAAACGAGATGCGCCACTATGAATCATCAGCTGTATGAAGGCACAGAAGTGCTTAAGGAAAGGATGTGTTGCTTTCCTAGCGCACGTTGTAGATAAGAAGGCTGAGGAGCCGAAACTCGAGGACATTCCTGTGGTAAAGGAATTCCCTGATGTTTTTCCCGAAGATTTACCAGGACTACCTCCGCAACGACAAGTCGAATTCCGCATAGACTTGGTTCCAGGAGCCGCTCCTGTAGCCAAGGCACCCTATCGACTTGCACCATCCGAAATGCAAGAATTGTCTACACAACTCCAAGAGTTGTTGGATAAAGGATTCATAAGGCCAAGCTTCTCACCCTGGGGAGCTCCAGTATTGTTCGTGAAGAAAAAGGATGGAAATCTGCGGATGTGTATCGATTACAGAGAACTGAACAAGCTCACAATCAAGAATCGGTATCCATTACCGAGGATTGATGACTTATTTGATCAGTTGCAAGGATCAAGCTACTATTCCAAGATCGACCTTCGATCTGGATACCATCAGTTAAGGATACAAGAGGAAAGTGTACCCAAGACTGCATTCAGAACACGCTATGGGCATTACGAGTTTCTTGTGATGCCATTTGGGCTGACGAATGCACCAGCGGTCTTTATGGATCTGATGAACCGCGTATGCAAACCATATCTCGATAAATTCGTGATTGTATTTATCGATGATATCCTGATTTACTCGCAAACGAAAGAAGAACACGAGCAACACCTCAGAACCATTCTAGAACTACTAAAGAAAGAGAAACTTTATGCAAAGTTCTTGAAATGCGAATTTTGGATTCGTGAAGTACAATTTCTTGGTCACATTGTGAACGAGAAGGGAATTCATGTAGACCCATCCAAGATTGAAGCAATAAAGAATTGGGAAGCCCCCAAAACCCAACTGAAGTTCGACAATTCTTGGGCTTAGCGGGCTATTACCGACGTTTCATCGAGAATTTCTCTAAGATAGCCCAACCGCTAACGACCCTTACATAGAAAGACAAGAAATACGACTGGGGTTACAAACAGGAAGAAGCCTTCCAACTACTTAAGAATAAGCTATGCGATGCACCAATACTATCTTTACCCGAAGGCACTGAAGACTTCGTGGTATACTGCGACGCTTCACGACAAGGTTTGGGTTGCGTGCTCATGCAACGCCAGAAAGTCATCGCTTATGCTTCAAGACAATTGAAGGTTCATGAAAGGAACTACACCACGCACGACTTGGAACTGGGTGCGGTGGTATTCGCCTTGAAGATCTGGCGACATTATTTATATGGTACTCGATGTACAATCTTCACAGATTACAAAAGCCTACAACACATATTTGATCAGAAAGAATTAAACATGCGTCAGCGACGATGGGTCGAGTTTCTAAACGACTATGACTGTGAGATTAAGTACCATCCTGGAAAGGCAAACGTTGTAGCAGGCGCGCTAACTCGAAAAGAAAAGGTTAAGACCTTAAGGGTTCGGGCGTTAGTAATGACTATTCAAACGAACCTCTCTGCACGCATTCGTGACGCACAACAAGAAGCTCTCAAGGGAGAAAACCGTAAAGCTGAATACCTCCAGGGTATGTTAAAATACATGGTGCCAAATGAAGAGGGAACCTTGTACTTTAAGAAGCGCGTTTGGGTTCCGCTCTATGGTGGCATACGAGAAGTCATCCTTGATGAAGCACACAAGTCAAAATACTCGATCCATCCAGGATCGGACAAAATGTATCAAGACTTGAAAGATTTCTATTGGTGGCCGAGACTCAAAAGCGATGTTGCTGTTTATGTTGGAAAATGCCTAACCTGTGCTAAGGTTAAGGCTGAATATCAGAAACCGTCTGGCCTACTACAACAACCAAATATACCCATGTGGAAGTGGGAGCAAATCTCGATGGATTTTATAACAAAATTACCCAGGACCCCGAAAGGTCACGATATGATATGGGTGATAGTTGATCGATTAATGAAGTCTGCGCATTTCCTACTGATCCGAGAAAAAGACAGCACTGGAAAGCTTGCTGAGATATACTTAAAAGAAATTGTGGCACGTCATGGAGTGCCTATCTCAATTATTTCAGACAGGATGCTTTGTCTCAAGAATCTGGCAATCCTTTCAGGAAGCTTTGGATCTCAGCTAGATCTAAGCACGGCATTCCATCCACAAACAGAGGGCCAAAGCGAACGAACCATACAAACGTTAGAAGATATGCTTCGCGCATGTGTCATGGACCTAGGCGGCAGCTGGGATACTCATCTACCTTTAGTTGAGTTTTCCTACAATAACAGTTATCATACAAGCATAAAAGCCGCACCGTTCGAAGCTCTGTATGGCCGCAAGTGCCGATCGCCCTTATGTTGGGCAGACGCTGGAGATAAACGTATGGTTGGTCCTGAACTTGTACAAGAGACAACCGACAAGATCATACAGATCCGAGAGCGCATTAAGGCGGCTCGAGATCGACAAAAGAGCTACGCTGATCGAAGACGAAAACCATTAGAATTCGAGGTGGGAGACAAAGTGTTGTTAAAAGTCTCACCTTGGAAGGGCGTAGTAAGATTTGGAAAACGTGGAAAGCTGAATCCACGATACATCGGGCCATTCAAGATTTTGGAAAGAATTGGTACCGTGGCATACAAGTTGGAATTACCGAAAGAACTTAATGGAGTACATGATACGTTTCATGTATCCAATCTCAAGAAGAGTCCAACACAAGAAAACGTGATCATCCCGGTGGATAAAGTGCATATTGATGACGCCCTCCGATTTACAGAACAACCCGTTGAGGTTACTGACTGGAAAGTCAACAAGACCAGGAGGAGCACCGTCAAACTTGTCAAAGTACGTTGGAACTCTAAGCACGGACCCGAGTACACGTGGGAACGTGAAGACCAGTTCAAGGAAAAGTACCCCCACCTGTTCAAGAAGACTCCTGCAAGAGTTAGCTCAGCCTGAATTTTGGGACGAAATTCTTTTAACGGGGGGAGACTGTGACAACTGGCACCAAACCGGTAATTTCCGAACACTATAATTATTATTTAATGACTGCAATTATGTGCTTAAATGTCAACAATGTCTGATTACATATTATACAAGTGAATTCATGCACGTTTTAATACTACAAGATATTGTTTTATGCATTAACGAGAGCGTTGCGTCAAAAATACTAGTAAACTCACCGGTAAAACACAATATGCCAACAACTCTGCAGAAAGCAGTCAGACAATAGAGTTGGAGCCTAGGTGTAGGTCCAATGACAAGAATACATGAAAACCCAAGAGTACATACAAGGGTTTATAAATATAGACTCTCCGGAAGCTAATTTATGCACTAAAAAGCACCCGAAACGCACTTTAAGTGCAGAATTTTATTAAATTCAGCTATAACCAGCTTTTAAACATATAAATACCATGCAGAATTTACGTTTTATCGTCCAGAATATTTCCCTAAGTGTCGGGAATTGAAAGGGTTACAAAAGGGTACATAAAAGGGCACTAAATGGTGCAATTTAACACTTAACGAACCGGTATTTAACCGAACAACCGGACGTTACCCGAGACACCAATTGTTTTGCCAAACACATTGTTTATTTATTTCTTGGCTTGTCGTGATCCCCGAACACCCTAACACCCACTAAATATCAAATAAATGACATATGCAAGCTTATACTTGAAATCTAACTAACAATTACCATTTAGTTACAAAAAGTTACAACAAACCCCCCCCCCAACCGATTTTCGGTCCCAAGTGGACCCACTCAACATCCATACCATGCTTCACAATCTCATCCTTGATTTAATCTCATTTTTATAATTGATGTTGCTTGTGGTGATAACCAAAATATTGGAGAAACATCTTATAAGTATGGACTTAGAGATCATTCATCATTCCATAGATTTCACTCTCACTCCTCACTCTCTCTCCCTCTTTCGGCTCAACCCCAAACCGCCACCATCACCACCATAAATCCACCACCATCTCATCCATTTTTGAGCTTCCTTCAAGTGTAGAAGAAGGATCAAAGGAGCTTGAACTTGTGGTGCTTCAAAAGGGCTTGTTTCTTGCTTGTTCATCATCTTTTCTCATCATCATCTTCACTAGATTCTACCCTAGCCTTTGTGCTAGTAGTAAGTTCTTGTCAAACCTTTGTTCATCATATTTTTATGGCTAAAAATTGTAGTATGATAAGTATGTTCAAAATCACTAAAGAAACAAGAACACTAAGAAGATGAACATGACACTTTACATAAAACTTTACATAAAAAGTTTACTTGAAGATGAAATGTTGAAGTATGCTGTTGTAGTAAACATGTTGTCAAATTTGTGATGATTTTTGGTTGTGCGATGTTAATCACCACGAGAATCTTGTTAAATAATATTTAGAAACAAGATTTAACAAGATTAGAAGATGGTTATGTGTTACATAAAATAACCACCTTCTAGCTAAAAATGAACTTGATAAAAAAATGATTTTTCCATGAAATGCAACTAAACTAGTGAGTTGACGATTTTGTAAATACAAGAGTTACAAAAGGTTTTTGTAAAGAAACCAAGTTAGAAAAGCGGTTTTTGGAAAATCATGATGATTACAAACACTTATACTATTTTTAGAGATAAAGGCAAGTATGGAAATGTTTTATTTACAAGAAGAGTTCAAGAGCTTTATTTTTGTAAAAATTGTTTACAAGTTGTAAACACTAAATCATTTTATGAGAATGATTTTTAAAGAAATAAATACGTTTCGGAAGGGAACCAAGTCCACTAAGGGCTTTACCAAGTTACTACACGTTTTCGGGATATAACAAGTTCATGATATAGCGTGATTTACATGATTTTGGCTTGTAGTAAGACTTGATTGGGTTGTTGACGCTTGATGATGATTTTAAAAGAAAATAAACACATGTTTTGAAAACATGGGAAACCTCCATTTTTAGGGGAAACTCTGCCGAAATTTCTATAAATTTCGACACTTAGAAAAATATAAGTTTTGTGAAACTTATTCCCTAGAAATACTTACCAAGGTTTCCCTAATTTTTGTAACTTCAAGTAAAGAAATGATGGTTTCTTCAAGAATAAAATTGATATTAAGTATGTATATTTTTTGAGAAAATGTATATATTTATTGATCACAAAATTTGTGCTAAGTGTATGTAGTATGTATTACATGTAATAGTGTATTAGGACTTGAAAATACACTAAATACTCTTGAGGAGTAACAACACAAAAATACACATACAACATACAAGATACATAATTCGGGTGCAAAATACAAGATACTCATATTTTTTGTTGAGAAAATAATATAAGTAAGACACTTAGTTAAAAATATGAATTATTTTTAACACAAGAATACGTACACAAAAGACAGTGACTTGTACTTGTACGATACAAGTCTAGTGACTAACGTTAAGAAAACACGTATAGGTCACGACGTTAACTAAGCAAATCCGATGAAGTTTACGACGCAAGGAACGCAAAGCAGTGAGTTCATGCTCCCCCTTTTCTTTTAACTGTTTTCAGTTTTATAACTTCGGGGGTGAAATACATGTTACAAATGTTACTATGGTATGATACAAAAACAAGAAGCACTCTTGGTGAGAACGAGTACCAAGTATGATGCGTTTTGAGAACATAAGAATACAAGAAGCACTCTTGGTGAGAACGAGTACCAAGTATGATGCGTTTTGAGAAATGATACGAGAAATCGTGTCACGAATAGGGTACTGATATGTGCAAAATGCAACATATAAATTACATCAATTGTGGCAATAAACTAACCCTTTTTTTGTACTAATGTTGGAAAAAGTGTGCTTTTGTCTTCCTTTTGTATTTTCAGGATTAAATGAGCTCAAATTAACAAAAGAAGCAAAAAGACAGCAAAATCTAACATAAATACAAGAAAAGGAACAAACGTGACATGCCCGACCCCACGACAGCATCTTCCCAAGCAAAACAAGAAGACAAAAGACTGAACACTCCCCGTGCTCAGCCAGCACGGGGACGTGCCCAAGTGTCAGCCGAAAAGACAAAGTGGTAGAAGCTTCTATTGCCCACCACGGGGCCGTGCTCAGCGGACACGGGGCCGTGGTCAACTATAAGATTCGCACAATCCAGGAAAATCTTCATAGTACAAAGATTCTTCTGCACACGGGGTCGTGCTCAGCGGACACGGGGGGCGTGGTCAACTAATAAGACAAGCTGCATTAAATGAAGAAAGAGAAGGATGTGGACACGGGGCCGTGCCCACTGGACACGGGGCCGTGCCCGAGCTTCTGTTCAGCCTATAAATAGGAGTGCTTGGCTCAAGCTCAAACCATCCCTTGGCACACCACCTCTCTCACACTTCACCCACCACCCACCACCACCATAACACCATCATCCACCACCATCATCCATTGTCCATCATAGAGTGTGTGAGTCGTCTCGGGATCCAAGATTGATCGTAAGAGTTCTTGACAATCAAGGCCATGTTTGCCTAAGTCTCTTACATCACTTGGTGAAGACAAGTGTCTAGTGTAATACTTTTTATTTCTAATCTTTTCGCACTTTTTACTTGGTTTTGTATTAATGACTTTAATAACTAGTTTCTTATGTTGAAGGTGATTCTTCTTTATCGTTTGTCCGTGGTGTCTTGACATTATTTTACTGTCTATATAAAATAAAAGATTTTCACCATTCATATCTCCACGGTCTATATGGAGGTATGTTGGCTACCTGGTCGGGGGTTAAGGGAACGGTTTGGTAAGAGTCTTGCCATTGTTCAGCGTTTAGAGGTCCTGCAATGGACCTGGGTCAAATTTAGTAGGACCTCCTTCAATACTTAACGGTATTGGATGGCGGGGGTCCAAACTCTTTGATCCCCTCATAAGTTAACTACTATTAATACTATAACCCGGCTATTTAGGACTGTATCCCTGCTGACTCAGACTACTTAGTCGATGGTAACGTCACCTCCAAAAGAGGGGCCTACCATAATTTGCATTAATAACTTAATTAATTATCTTTCAATAATCCGACCCTTTAGGATTGTATCCTTGCTGACTCAAACTACTGGGTTGAGGGTAACGTCACCTTCAAAAGAGGGGCCCTACTACAATAACTAAGATAATCTCTTAAATAAGTGCAAAAGTGCGGAAATAATCAAAGGTTACACTATACACGAGTCGGAACCAAGTGATTCATCTTGTCTATCTGTTTTTTTCTTTTATTTTTATTTTTCAGCATTTTAGTTAGTTTTTATTTTTTCTTAGCTTAAAACATTTTTCTAAACTTTTTGATTTGATTAGACGTTGAGGATAAACCGGTACTAAAAGCTCTTGTGTCCTTGGACGACCTCGGTATCTTACCAACACTATACTACGCTCACGATGGGTGCACTTGCCCATATGTGTGTTTAGTGTTAGTAAACATCGTGTTTTATAAATGTAAAACTTGACTAAAAAAGTGTTAAAGGGCTTAAAATATACACCTAATATATATAACACTTCACACGCATCAAGTTTTTGGCGCCGTTGCCGGGGACACAAGGATTTTAAGAAAGTTAGGAATCAACGGCCTAATCGTTTTTCTTATTTTTCATTTTTTTAGGACTTTTCTTAATTTTTTCAGCTTCTGCAGAGCTCAGCACGGGTCGTGCCTGGTCGGACACGGGCCGTGCCCAGCACTATCACTGGCAGTTTTTATTTTCCGAGTTACAGAGAGCTGAGCACGGGGCCGTGTCGGTGCAACACGGGGCCGTGTCCAACTCCCAGTAACAGGGATCCGGGAAACAAACACTGTACCTCCGACCACGGGCCGTGTTCACTGAGCACGGGGTCGTGGTGAACCTTCTGACCAACGTTCTTTTCTGTTTTTATTGCAGGATTAGGGACCCAAGCGCCACATTTGAACTTCCTACGTAGTGCATGAGCTCCAGTTCTAGTAGAGACATAAAAGAACCTCTAGAAGAACCCGAACGTTTTCTCAGAAAAAGACTTAAGGCTAAAAATCAAGAGAAAGTTTCGGGGGACCCATTTCCAATGGCGGACCAACGTACCCTCATGGATTACCTACGGCCCACCGTAGGTAATCTTGGCGTCGCTATCAATGCACCGAATGTCGAAGCCAATAACTTCGAACTTCGACCACATTTGATACAAATGCTTCAAAACTCCGCAACCTTCCATGGGCTTGCGGACGAGGATCCCCATCTACATATTACTAATTTCTTAGAAATATGTGATACCTTTCGGATCAATGGAGCATCAAATGACGCCATCCGCCTTCGAATGTTTCCATTTTCACTAAAAGACCGAGCTAAGGCTTGGCTTAACACCCTCCCAGTTGGCTCGGTAAACACCTGGGATGAACTAGCCCAAAAGTTTCTATATAAGTATTTCCCTCCTGCTAAAACGGCTAAATTAATGACTGAAATTAATACATATTCACAAGAGGATGGGGAATCCTTATATGAAACTTGGGAAAGGTTCAAGGAGCTACTAAGAAAGTGTCCTCACCACGGTCTTGCGGTATGGCAACAAGTATCCACTTTCTACAATGGGTTGTTGCCATACACAAGACAAACACTTGATTCTAGCTCCGGGGGACTTTTAGGTAATCGACGCCCAAATGAAATATATAATCAAATTGAGGAAATTGCTCAAACCAATTTTCAATGGCACACTCCCCGAGGTAATAAATCTATTGCCCCGGGCGCCCATAAGGTTGATGAAAGCACTTCTTTACAAGCCCAAATCGAGGCCCTCTCTTCAAAAATCAAAAAGCTAGAAATGACAAAAACGGCCTCGGTTATGGCTTGTGAAGGGTGTGGTGGGCCACATGAAAATTGGAGTTGTATGAAAGAAGTAGATGACCAAACAGAAACGGTAAACTACATTGATAATAGACCTAGGCCGTCGGGTCCACCAACGGGTACTTACAACCAAGGATGGCGTAACCACCCTAACCTTGGTTGGAGAGATCCCGGCAATAGTAGTAACCAACGAACTAACTTTCAACAACCACAAAATTTTTCTCAACAACAAGGTGGAAGAGAAAGGCTTGAAGATACTGTATCTCGCCTCATCTCCGACACCGAAAAGAAAAACTCGGATCGATTTCAACAATTGGAATCGAATTTTAGAAATCAACAAGCTAGCATTCAAAACATTGAAAAACAATTAAATCAAATAGCTCAAAATTTCTCCGAGAGACCACAAGGCGCGTTACCTAGTAATACCGAAACCAACCCAAAAGCACAAGTACATCTCATCACATTGAGAAATCGAACCGTAGGTCCCAAGGAGGCTCCATTACCGTCAATTGAAAGAAGCCAGTCCAGCCAAACCACGACTCCACCCGCACCCCAACCAGAAAAGGCTTCTTTACCAAATCAAGAGCCCACCAAGACTCCTCCAATTCCATACCCCGGTAGGTTAAATCGTCAAAAGACCGATGAGCAATTCGCAAAGTTCGAAAATTTACTAAAACAATTGCATGTTAAAATTCCTTTTATCGAGGTACTTACCCAAATGCCTAAATATGCAAAATTTATGAGGGACTTCCTCACCCATAAAAGGAAAATTGAATCATTGCAATTAGTTAACTTAGGCGAAGAATGCTCCGCCTTAGTACTCAACAAACTTCCACACAAGAAAATCGATCCCGGAAGCTTCACAATTCCTTGCTCGATTGGGGAATCCCCCGTTCGTAATGCATTAGCCGATCTTGGGGCTAGCATTAACCTCATGCCCACATCAATGTTCAAACGACTCGGCCTAGGAACAACGAGTCCTACAAAGATGAGCATACAACTCGCCGACAGATCCGTCAAAATTCCACAAGGTGTCGCTGAAAACCTATTGGTTAAAGTTGACAATTTCGTTTTCCCAACCGACTTTGTCATCCTAGACATGGAAGAAGACGCCGATGTTCCTCTCATCCTCGGGAGGCCATTTCTAGCCACCGCCCAAGCAGTGGTTGACATGAATGACGGAACACTAACATTGAAGTTTGGGGACGAGGAAGTAAAGTTTGGAGTTGGAAAGAGAGTAGAAGACGAAAACCCGGTCGACTACATGAAGGTCATAGACTCAAGCTTGGATGACGCGCTCCGACGGTGCAACATGGTATGCGAAACATCCCACTTGAGTGACATATGACCAGGCTTTGGGTCTAGCCAAGGACCCTTATAAACGTGGCCCACCACGGAGGCATTCCGCGGAACTATCCTTAGTTTAGTTTAGATTAAATTTTTTTTTTTATGTTTTCTAGTTAGTTTTAATTTTCAGGAATAAAACACACTTGAGATGGCAAAGGATACAAGGGAAACTTGAACCAGCACCCCATGCAGGAAAACAGGGCCGTCCGACGATTTTCTTCGTTTACAGTAAGCTCGGCACGGGCCGTGTCCGCCCAACACGGCCCCGTGCTGCACAGTCTGCAGAAAAGACCCAGTTCAGGTAACTGGACACGGGCCGTGTTCACCCAACACGCCCCCGTGTCCAGGCTTCTGTTTCTCTTGATTTAATTTTGTTACTGGCACTTGAACACGGGGCCGTGCCCGGACAACACGGGGCCGTGTCCAGTGCCCAGTAACATAAATTTTTGCTTTTTACACCTTTTTACACATTCAATCAACCTAAAAATTTATTTTTGGGACACATTGAGGGCAATGTGTAATTTAAGTGTGGGGGGGATGCTAAAACCTTGAATCTTGCAAGTCCTAAATACAAGCCTTACACAAAACTCTATTGGAACCGCTAATCACCCCAAATTTTTTTCAAAAATTTTCAATTTTTTTTTTTACTTGTCTAGGTTTAACTTGGGAAATTCAAGTTCTAAAAAGGTTATATTTTTACGAATTTACAACCGATAGCGTCGTGATAAAAAGAACCAACATAAGAAAATTATGAAGAGGCATGGCAAACTTAGTTAAAATTTGATTATATATACTTGATCACATAAAAAAAAACCCATTCCCACAAAAGTGAGTTTTGAGCCTTTATTGAGCATACAATTACATATCATTAGACTAAATGCTCATTTTTCGTTTCTTGTGTGAATAGCCGCTTGGTTCTTACGACTCTAGAACTTGCCATGACGATACATTCCCGGTCCTTACCAACTTAAACCCGAGTAAGTAAATGATGGAGGCATTAGGACTAACCCTTTTTATTTCTACACCATTATTTTTCTTTTCTTTTTTTACCACCTACCCAAAATCCCCCTAGTTAGCCCCTTTGAGCCTAAACCTTTTCATTTCATAACCTAAACCAAACACCCTTTTACCCACCAAAACCTTTTTCATTTTTAACCCTTTGTTTTAGTAACTAGCTCGGTTTTTCGTATGACTTTTCAAAAAAAAAATTTGATTATGAAGCAAAAGAAAATAAACAAACAAGTTCATCAAAAATAACTTTGTTTGAATAAAAGCTTCATCAAAATTACAAAAAATAAAAAGTCTTACGAAAACCGACGCTTGTTACGCTTTTCGCCCTTTTCTACTAACCACTAACCACTAACCCAACCACCTACCTTTAACCCAAGCCTAACCCTTCACCCAAAAAGTCCTCTTGATATTTACAAAGGTATATAGTTAAAAAGGAGGAGGATTGATTGCCTGGCAAGCCTATGGTAGGAGTAAGTTCCATGCCGCTCTCGAGTGATCCACAAAAATACATTTCCGGCCGAGTGTTGAGTGATCCCCGTGAGGTATGTGAACTTGTATATAAATAGAATTTTAAAGAGACATGTTATGCCCTAATAAGTAATTTCTCTTATGAAAAGTTTTAAATAAATCATGACGAATAGGATTGTAAATAAATAAAAAATAAAACTAAATAAAGAATCTTGGAAATCCCAACACTCTATGACAAGCCCAAAAACCTTCTTCTCTACCCATTCCGTTTGGGAGTGTAAAGCCACATTATAAAGAGTTTTGCTTGAGGACAAGCAAAGATTCAAGTGTGGGGGTATTTGATATGTGCAAAATGCAACATATAAATTACATCAATTGTGGCAATAAACTAACCCTTTTTTAGTACTAATGTTGGAAAAAGTGTGTTTTTGTCTTCCTTTTGTATTTTCAGGATTAAATGAGCTCAAATTAACAAAAGAAGCAAAAAGACAGCAAAATCTAACATAAATACAAGAAAAGGAACAAACGTGACATGCCCGACCCCACGACAGCATCTTCCCAAGCAAAACAAGAAGACAGAAGACTGAACACGCCCCGTGCTCAGCCAGCACAGGGGCGTGCCCAAGTGTCAGCAGAAAAGACAAAGTGGTAGAAGCTTCTATTGCCCACCACGGGGCCGTGCTCAGCGGACACGGGGCCGTGGTCAACTATAAGATTCGCACAATCCAGGCAAATCTTCATAGTACAAAGATTCTTCTGCACACGGGGTCGTGCTCAGCGGACACGGGGGCGTGGTCAACTAATAAGACAAGCTGCATTAAATGAAGAAAGAGAAGGATGTGGACACGGGGCCGTGCCCACTGGACACGGGGCCGTGCCCGAGCTTCTGTTCAGCCTATAAATAGGAGTGCTTGGCTCAAGCTCAAACCATCCCTTGGCACACCACCTCTCTCACACTTCACCCACCACCCACCACCACCATAACACCATCATCCACCACCATCATCCATTGTCCATCATAGAGTGTGTGAGTCGTCTCGGGATCCAAGATTGATCGTAAGAGTTCTTGACAATCAAGGCCATGTTTGCCTAAGTCTCTTACATCACTTGGTGAAGACAAGTGTCTAGTGTAATACTTTTTATTTCTAATCTTTTCGCACTTTTTACTTGGTTTTGTATTAATGACTTTAATAACTAGTTTCTTATGTTGAAGGTGATTCTTCTTTATCGTTTGTCCGTGGTGTCTTGACATTATTTTACTGTCTATATAAAATAAAAGATTTTCACCATTCATATCTCCACGGTCTATATGGAGGTATGTTGGCTACCTGGTCGGGGGTTAAGGGAACGGTTTGGTAAGAGTCTTGCCATTGTTCAGCGTTTAGAGGTCCTGCAATGGACCTGGGTCAAATTTAGTAGGACCTCCTTCAATACTTAACGATATTGGATGGCGGGGGTCCAAACTCTTTGATCCCCTCATAAGTTAACTACTATTAATACTATAACCCGGCTATTTAGGACTGTATCCCTGCTGACTCAGACTACTTAGTCGATGGTAACGTCACCTCCAAAAGAGGGGCCTACCATAATTTGCATTAATAACTTAATTAATTATCTTTCAATAATCCGACCCTTTAGGATTGTATCCTTGCTGACTCAAACTACTGGGTTGAGGGTAACGTCACCTTCAAAAGAGGGGCCCTACTACAATAACTAAGATAATCTCTTAAATAAGTGCAAAAGTGCGGAAATAATCAAAGGTTACACTATACACGAGTCGGAACCAAGTGATTCATCTTGTCTATCTGTTTTTTTCTTTTATTTTTATTTTTCAGCATTTTAGTTAGTTTTTATTTTTTCTTAGCTTAAAACATTTTTCTAAACTTTTTGATTTGATTAGACGTTGAGGATAAACCGGTACTAAAAGCTCTTGTGTCCTTGGATGACCTCGGTATCTTACCAACACTATACTACGCTCACGATGGGTGCACTTGCCCATATGTGTGTTTAGTGTTAGTAAATATCGTGTTTTATAAATGTAAAACTTGACTAAAAAAGTGTTAAAGGGCTTAAAATATACACCTAATATATATAACACTTCACACGCATCAGGTACCATAAGCACCATTAATCAACAATATACCTAGACCGCAGAACAAAAGGTTAGATCTAACGGGTGTCGGGCAGCCACACTCTTGGTGAGAACGAGTACCAAGCAGTGCTTTTGTGTCTCAGAATATGCCAACTTGATAAATGCCTATGGTTTGGTGACTTCCTATGTCGTGTCACATGTTAATGGCCTTGCAACCCATTAACAACCCTAATACATACAAGAACACCTTATTTATACAAGATTCATACCACAAGAATACTTGATTCATACATGAGTACGTGGTGTACACAAGAATACTTGATTTATACATGAATATTCGATTTATACAAGAATACTTGATTTATGCATGAGTACGTGGTGTACCCAAGATACTTGCTTTATACAAGTTACAAACTATGTTTTCATACAAAGTATACAAAAGTGAAATACAAAAACTGCATGAATTCACACCAACATTATGTTGACGTTTTTCCAAAACTCACATGTATTTCAGGTAACTAAAGTGGATGTGCGCTCAGTCTTACTCATGCTCTCGGATGTCGTTATGTTTATCATTGAATAAAGTTGTAACTTTTAAGACAATATGTCGTCTCGTGTTGTAAACACTTAAACTACGATTTCAGTTATGTAATGTTTTGCATTTGAAGTTATTTTTATGAGCATGTAGTATGTTTACCAATCGTATGCAATGAAAACCTTTCATGATCACACCTCGTGCTTCCGCCTTAGAAATGGGTGTGACAGTGTGCCCCGTGAGTTGTCTTCAAACCCCTCACCTAATCCACCTTTCTGGAGTCTCGAACTCCCCTTAAATTTACGGATAAATAATTCATGAGGATACATTTTGACTGCTTTCTTCCATAATTACCTTTTCCAGTTGGCTTTTTGCTTCACTCAGACCGAATCCCAATTTCGTACCTAATCGCATCGTCTCCAGTACTTCATTTTCGATCCCGGTGTCCTCTTCTTCATCTCGGACAATAAGCCCTTCCGAACCAGACGATCCTTGTCGATTGTGATCCCTGGGTTCGGTTGGCTCGGCCTGTACTTCCTGGTTTGTTTCCCCCCAAGTCTTCGATTCCCGTGCCCTGATCCCCCTTTGCTTTGACCTGTGTTTTGATGAATGTTATGATCGCTTGACATATTATCCCTAGCCGGACTGTTTAAATCTAACCCATTGGATAGTTGAAACCTTTGGGCCCAATTTTCACCCCCCTCTTTTTCTTGAGAACCTGGGCTTCTCATGCACTGTGGCCTCTTTCTTGATTTGGGTTGGCCTATATCTCTATAACATCCCATATGAAAAGGATTCCCAATTGTTTGAGCTCCAAATATACTGGTCCCACTTCCATTAAAACATGCCGCCGCCCTAGGAGAAACCAACTCAGTCTCCATGTCATTTGATTCCCTATGCAATCCATTTGAATTCCCATGCAAACTCTCATCCATTGGCTTTTCGACTGCCGCCACCTTTTGACCATCCGTCTTCCCCGTTTGAGTTTCCGGCGAAACCGGAATTTCTAGTCTAATCTCGCCGTCTTCCATATCATCATTTTCTCCAG
This sequence comes from Helianthus tuberosus, assembly GCA_030545235.1. NCBI lineage: Eukaryota > Viridiplantae > Streptophyta > Magnoliopsida > Asterales > Asteraceae > Helianthus > Helianthus tuberosus. The sequence goes on along the minus strand of CM060431.1, from coordinate 103,054,642 downwards.
CCACCGATTCATCCGACCCTTTCGAACCAGAGCAGTTCGATAACACATCCGATGTAAGATCTTCCAAAACATGATTCATAGATATCCCAGGCACCTCAGAGACCCAGACATGGGATGTCTGGCCCTCCCAATCCACTTGGACAGATTCGTCAATGCGTTTTCCTACTTTTGTTACGATGCTGCACACTGACTCATGGTTCATCGGAGTGTCCCAAGAAAATTTTGACCTAACCACAAGTCTTCCAAACAATCATGCTACCATATTGTAAAAATTTTCATCCCTGAGTTGCAGCGGAACACCTGTAATCTTGACCCACGTTATCCTACCATATTCAACATCCTGTCCTTCCCACAAAACAGCAGATGTAAAAAGTTGTCTCCACATATCTTCTTTATCCCTTATGAATTGCAGAGCTTCCCTCTTCCCTTTGAATATAATTAAAAATTTTAAACCTCCGATATAGCTAATCGCATTTTCTTTATAACCTCCTTCGTCTAACACACTCCTCATTCTTTTTATTACGTCCATGTTTAAAGCCTCCACTATTACTGTTCTCATTATGCAATGACTGGGGTATAATGCAGACTTACCCTTGTACTCCATTCGTTTTCCGGTATGTGTTTCCTCCTGTTTTCCAGCATTCCTTGTCGAGGTGCCTGCTAATGAATCTTTGAATGATACCCCTTTCCTTAAATAAGCCTGACTAGGATATTTACCAGGTTCGGTCTGAGACTTATGAGATACCGGAACGTATTTTTTGTATGAACTTGCTGGCTAAACCGCTTATTGCCCTTACCAAACTTCGCCGGAAAAAACCTTCAACCTTGCTTCGTAAATGGTTATCGTGTTCATGCCTTCCAAAACCCTCTCCATATTCTCCACCCCTTGAAGTCTAACGAAACCAATATAATTGCCTCTAGTATCTCTCTTTTTTGCGACGTACGCGCCCTTCACTACCTCATGTGGTTGGAAAGCCTTCCATAACAAAGACTTGGAGATTTCCCCTGGAAGATTACCCACATAAAACGTCGTTACGTTATACTCCTGTCCTCCTTTGTTGTTAAAACTTCCCATATTCCCGCTTTCTATTCCCCGATACACCGATCCAAACAGTCAAAACACAGACCTTTAAGAGGTTAATAGGATTCGTATCTATCAAGCTGAACTATCACGATAGCCGCGATCAATAACAGACCTACTAAGCAATCAAGATCAGGAAATGACCGAGGATATTCACCAAAAAAACCCTAAAATACTGTTAAGAATAAAAACACAGTGCCTCCCGAGGCGAATTGTCACACCCCCAAAATCCACCTGCGGAGTACTACCGCTTGGAGGCGTGACTGACCAGGATCCAGCCACCAATCATATTGAACAAGCATATAAGTAGTTATAAAAATTCAACCAATACAATCGGTGTTCAAACAAAATATCGTTAAGTTGCAAGCGGAAGCATAAGTCTTAAGTCAAAGTATAAGTTTAATTGTTTCAAAGTTTAACATGGCACACAGTCGTCCATGTCCCACAACGATCCTCCTCCATGCAAGCTCCAGCTTAAGAACCTAAGGACCTGCAAAGCATGTAGTAACGAGTCAACAACTAGTTGAGTGAGTTCACGGTTGGGTGTTCGTTTTAAGTTGTTTCGAAAACAGTTTTCCTTTAGCTGGCATCCTGCCGTGGGGGTTACCCCATAGTTAAAAACGTGACTTGTTTATTCCCGGTTACTCTGGCTTTCCAGCCGTGGGGGCTACCCCGTGTTAGTTATCTGGCATTTCGGCCGTGGGGGCTACCCCATGTATACACTAGACTCGTTACCATATCGACTGCTGACTGTAGTCATGTTTAAGTGCCCTGAAACTGTCAATGTCTATCATCATTGACGTGCCCCAGATCCATTAGTTCACGCCCGTCCTCTGCGGCACGGTGTGAGGTTTGTCAGACCTAAATAGCGCTATCTAACTAATGACCCGCTCGCCATTGGCCCGGCGATTAAGTCGATATAAAAATGAGGGACTTCGTGATAGAGTTTTGGTCTAGTACGAGTTATCTGTCCGTGAGGACGAGGAATTACATTCCTGAACCTTTGCTGTCCTACCCAAGGAGGACGAGGAACCCAGTTCCTTAACCCCAATTCCCGACCCCTGGGAATCCCATGCTTTGTAGAGGGTGTGAACTCACCTTGGTTTGCTCGGTAGAAAACACAGAAAAGTCAAACAAGCAACGTTGAGGCTACTCACGTCCTATCATAGTTGTATCATACAATCAGGTTCGTATTCAAGTAGTGCACGTATGGCATACACGTTTAACCATGGCAGTTCATCGACATTCACATTCAACAGTAATATATCAGGTCTGTATACTAGGCCCAAGAGTCCGGCCCAATCAAATAAGCCCATAATTAAACAAGTCCAACAGTGTGTACCCGCATATGATCCCGAGTCGCAACTAGGCGTTTGCGACTCGCAACCGGAGTCGCAACCCTGGTTTCGGTCCATGCTGTTTTGGTTACGAGTCGCAACCGGACTCGCAACGGTGGTTTCGAGTCACAAGGTTTGGTGTGCTGATCCGGTGTGGTTTCGAGTCGCAACCGGGTGTTTGCGACTCGCAACTGATGTCGCAACCGGGAGATTTCGACTCGTTGTGCTTGGTTTCGAGTCGCAACCGATGGTTACGAGTGGACAGGAGCTGATTCGGAACAGTGTACTATCCACTAACATTCTGATTTCATGCAGTTTGTACTAACCAACCAAAATCCTTAAACATGTTTCTTGTCTAGCAATTTACTAAAAATGGATCAAACAAATCAGAATTCAAATATTCAACATGTTCATATGATATTCAAGTTGTTCTTCACACATTCATCATGTTCATCATCATTCAAATATTCAAGTAACTCATCTTCATTCATATGAACCTAAGTCTAACAAGAATCATGAACAACTTATCAACAATCACCCTAGTTGGCAAGCTTTCGGTTCTTAACACAAGAATACACAATCCGATTTATATGAACATCAACAACTAGTGTTTTAGACTACATTTAAACACAAAACATCATGAGTTCATTATGCCACATATCCGAAATCAAGCATGTTCCGATTATCAATATTACCCACAAATCGATTCACAAAACATCATCACTCATACCACTACACTAGTTAAATTATATCATTTGTAACATTATTATTAAACAACAACAAACATCATAAATTCACTAACAACATCATAAACACTAACCGGTTGTGAGGTGGTGAAAGATGAAGCTTTGTTTGGTGTGAACAAGCAAGATCCGAGAATCCCTTTGGTGGTCGGTTGGTTGGATCCGAGAAGAAGGAGAAGAGGTGATGTTTAGTGTTTAGGGTTTTAGTGTGAGAGAGTGGAGAGTGTGTGTGTTGGAGAGTATGAGTGTTGTTGCCCAAACATGACAATTATGGCTAACATGAGGATTATATACTAGTCCTAAGTAGTGCACCCTAATGGGTTTCGGTTGAGTCCAATGGGGTGCGTGGCCCATCCGGCCCAAGTGTTACGGTTTACTCGAGACCACATGGTCTCGAGCCGGGTTCGTGTCGTTTCGGTTCATATACATACTCGCATATATACACATAAGCACACATGTAACCTAACACATAATCATATAAAAGGTTGTAGCTTATCATTAATCACATAAGTTTAACTATTCACACGTTTAAGCATACAACGAAAGGTTCTAAATTTCGAGTTGTCACATCATCCCCAAGTTGAAAGAAATTTCGTCCCGAAATTTGGTAGGCACTCACTGAGGAAGCTAGTTAAGTTGTATGGTTTTCCTGGTTTTCCTGGGGTGTCACATCCACCCCCCGTTGATCTGGAATTTCGTCCCGAAATTCCGTAGCTTCGGCCTCAGTAGTGGGTGTACTGTTTGCGAACAGTTGGGGATACTTTTGTTTCATCTGATCTTCGCGCTCCCAGGTGAACTTTGGGCCGCGACGTGAGTTCCAACGAACTCGAACGAGAGGTATTCTAGTGCTCTTGAGGACCTTAACATCCCGGTCCGTGATCTCGACTGGTTCCTCTACGAATCGTAACTGCTCGTCGATAGTGAGTTCCTTCAAAGGAACTACGTGGGTCTCATCTGACGGACACTTTTTCAGATTCGACACGTGAAAAACGTTGTGAACTGCACCGAGTTCTGCTGGTAAGTTCAGTCTGTAGGCCACCCTGCCTATTTTCTCAATGACCTCGAAAGGTCCAACGTATCGTGGGTTGAGTTTGCCGCGTTTACCAAAACGAACCACACCCTTCCAGGGTGAAACTTTGAGTAGTACCCGCTCCCCAACCTGGAGCTCAAGTGGTTTCCTGCCCATGTCGGCGTAAACTTTCTGACGTTCACGAGCGGCCGTCATGCGTTTTCGTATCTGAGCGATCTGCTCGGTTGTATCTACCACATATTCTGGACCAGTGATCTGACTATCTCCCACCTCTGCCCAGCAAAGAGGGGACCGGCATTTACGTCCGTACAATGCCTCAAACGGAGCAGCTCCAATGCTGGTGTGGTAGCTGTTGTTGTACGAGAATTCCACAAGTGGCAGATGCTTTTCCCAGCGGTTGCCAAAGTCGATTACACATGCACGAAGCATGTCTTCTAAGGTTTGAATAGTGCGCTCGGACTGCCCGTCCGTCTGAGGATGGTACGCTGTGCTCATGTCTAATCGTGAGCCGAAGGATTTGTGCATTGCTTGCCACAGCTCTGAAGTGAAACGCGCATCTCGATCTGAGATAATGGAGGTGGGCACCCCGTGCCTCGAAACAACTTCCTTGAGGTAAATTTCTGCAAGAGTGGAGAACTTATCCGTTTCCTTAATGGCCAGGAAGTGTGCAGACTTTGTGAGTCGATCCACGATCACCCAAATAGTATCGTTCCCGCGCTGGGATCTAGGTAGGCCAGTAACAAAATCCATGGAAATTTGCTCCCATTTCCATTGAGGTATCTCTGGTTGTTGGAGTAGGCCTGATGGTTTCTGGTATTCAGACTTGACTCTCGCACAAGTCAAACACTTGCTGACGTAAGTTGCTATGTGGGCCTTCATGCTAGGCCACCAGTACGTAGTCTTGATGTCGTGGTACATTTTATCCGACCCCGGATGTACCGAGTAGCGAGACTTGTGTGCTTCATCCATCACAAGCTCTCGTAGGTTGCCATGGAGCGGGACCCAAACGCGTCCCGTTACGTAGTAAGCACCGTCTTCCTTCTGTTCTAAGCGTTGCCTCGATCCGCGTAGGGCTTCGGCCCTGACGTTTTCTGGTTTCAGCGCTTCTATCTGAGCAGCTCGAATCTGGGAGGGAAGACTAGAATGGATCGTGAGTTGTAAAGCTCGCACGCGCTTAGGCGCAGTGTCCTTCCGACTGAGGGCGTCAGCCACAACATTGGCTTTGCCCGGGTGATATCTGATCGCGCACTCGTAGTCATTCAGAAGTTCGACCCATCGTCGTTGTCGCATATTCAGTTCCTTCTGTTTGAAGATGTGTTCGAGGCTCCTGTGGTCGGTGTAGATGGCGCACTTGGTACCATACAGATAATGCCGCCACAACTTAAGTGCAAAAACAACAGCTCCCAGCTCTAAGTCATGCGTAGTGTAGTTCTTTTCATGAACCTTGAGTTGGCGTGAGGCGTAGGCTATAACCTTATCCCGTTGCATCAACACGCAACCAAGACCCTGAATTGATGCGTCGCAGTAGACCACAAAGTCGTCTGTGCCTTCCGGCAAGGAAAGGATAGGTGCGCTACAAAGTCTATCCTTTAGGTGCTGAAATGCCAACTCCTGTGCGTTTCCCCAGCGGTAAACAACGCCCTTCTGCGTTAGTGAGGTGAGAGGCTGTGCAATCTTAGAAAAATCCTTTATGAACCTCCGGTAGTATCCCGCCAAACCCAAGAATTGGCGAATTTCCTTTGGCGTACGAGGTGCAGGCCAGTTCTTTATCGAGTCTACCTTGGATGGATCAACGTGAATCCCATCCTCGTTTACCACGTGGCCTAGGAAATGGACTTCTCGAAGCCAGAAGTCGCATTTCGAGAACTTTGCATAAAGCTGTTCCGTTCGAAGGAGTTCCAGAATAAGTCGCAGGTGTTGCTCATGTTCCTCCCGACTCTTAGAATAGATCAGGATGTCGTCGATGAAGACTATAACGAACTTATCCAGGTAAGGCTTGCACACTCGGTTCATCAAGTCCATGAAAACCGCAGGTGCGTTTGTCATTCCAAAAGGCATGACCAAAAACTCATAGTGCCCGTATCGAGTTCTGAAAGCTGTTTTAGAGACGTCCTCCTCCCGGACTCTCAGCTGGTGATAACCCGATCTCAAATCGATCTTCGAATAGTAGCTCGATCCTTGCAACTGGTCGAACAAGTCGTCGATACGCGGTAGAGGATAACGATTCTTCACCGTCACCTTGTTGAGTTCCCGGTAGTCGATGCACATTCTGAAAGTACCGTCTTTCTTCTTTACAAATAGTACTGGAGCTCCCCAGGGCGACGAGCTAGGACGAATAAAACCCTTATCCAGGAGCTCTTGTAGTTGCGCGGAGAGTTCTTTCAACTCTGATGGAGCTAAACGATAAGGTGCACGAGCGATAGGCGCGGCTCCAGGAGCTAGTTCGATCTGAAACTCGACTTGGCGATGAGGCGGAAGACCAGGTAATTCCTCAGGGAATACCTCAGGATAGTCGCGTACAACTGGAAAATCTTCTATCTTCTTTTCTTTCTCCGTGGTGTCAGTAATAAGAGCCAAAATAGCAGTGTGACCCTTTCGCAAGCACTTTTGGGCCTTAAGGAGAGAAATGACGTTCTCAACAGCACTCCTCTTGTCGCCATGAATAATGAGAGGTTCACCATCGGGACCTGGAATACGGACAACCTTCTCGTTGCAAAGAATCTCTGCGCGGTGTTGGGATAACCAATCCATCCCAATGACAACGTCGAAACTACCCAAGACAATAGGGATGAGGTCGATAGAGAAGGTCTGGTCAGCGAGAATGAGTTTACAACCCTTGACTACGTGTGTGGCTTCTAAACTCTTACCATTTGCTAGCTCTACGGTGTGCTTGTTGTTCAAAGGGGTTGGAATACGCTTAAGCATTCGACTAACTTCTAGTGACACGTAGCTAGTATCGGCACCCGAATCAAATAAAACTGAAACATAAAAGTCGTCGAGAAGGAACTTACCCGCCACAACATTGGGGTCATTCCTTGCTTCACCTTGGCCGATCACAAACATCCGCCCCCTGGCGCCATTGTTGTTGTTGTTCCCATTGTTACCATTCCCCTGATTGTTGTTATTGTTGTTGTTGTTGTTCTGGTTCCTGTTCAGTTGGGGACAATCTCTCTTGAAGTGGCCCTCAGCTCCACACTGAAAGCACCCTTTGTTATCACCCTGTTGCTGTTGCTGGCGCTGGTTCTGTTGAGCTTGCTGACGATTCTGATTAGCGGGGTATAAGCTCCTGCAATCCTTTGCAGCATGACCAGGCTTGTTGCACCGATGACAGTTGCCCCTGGTGCATGGTCCGCTGTGGTGCAGGCTGCAGCGATTGCATTTGGGATGATTTCCTTTGTATCCACCACCAGACGATTGTTGATTAGGGCTCTTGTAGTCCTCAGTCTTTCTCTGCTGAGACTGGGACTGAACAGAAGTCGAACCCTTACTTGAAGTTCCATCCCATTTCTGTTTGTTGTCACTTGAGGTACCAGTAGTAGTGGCAGCGCCAATGCGTTTCGGTAACTTGTTCTGCTCCACCGCCTGATCCGTGAGGCGGTGAGCCAACTGTACAGTTTGCTGGTAGGTAGCGAGGTTCGCTGAAGTCACATGACTTTGGATTTCCGGCACTAAGCCCTGAAGAAACAGTTCGATGCGTTTGATGGGAGGGTCCACCATAGTAGGGCACAGAATTGCCAGTTCGTTTGACCTTTTCACATAAGCTTCAATTTCGGACCCCGTCATCTTGAGGTTGAAGAACTCCACCTCGAGTTTGTGAATCTCATCGCGACTGCAGTATTCCTCTTTGATCATTTCCTTAAAAGTTTCCCATGGGGTGGCGTTGGCAGCAACCAACCCTAGCATCTGAACTTGAGCGTTCCACCATGTGAGGGCTAAACCCTCGAGAGTACCAGTAGCGTATTTCACCCTGCGCGCCTCAGGGCATTCACACATTTCGAACACAGATTCTAGTTTCTCAAACCAATGTAGGAGACCTACTGCTCCTTCAGTGCCGCTAAAAGTAGTTGGTCGGCAGTCCATGAAAGTCTTAAAAGTGCACACGGGTGGCTGAACATGCTGACCTATCGTAGGTGAAAGAAAAGACAGAGTTTAACACAAAGGTTGGTTCACGAGAGTAGGATCCTAAAGATCCTAGAATGAGTTCGGACTGCAGGGTATACCTCCTGCGTGTGCAGCTGCAAGTGCTGCAGCAACTCGTTCGTTGATCAGAGCCGTCAACTGGGCTTGTGTCATGTTAACGCGTCCAGACATGATCTTCATACCAAGAAGAACGTGAGTGAGTGGGGTTCGCGAAAGCGCGATGATAGGATAGAGTAAGCACGCACGTGTTCAAGTAACAGTAGTTATACTAACCAAGCATACCATAAGCAATGCACCATGTATCTAACAAGTAGGCAATATATGCACAGATCATATTACCTAGAATGTCGAGCCTTGCATGTGGAGTGAAGCATCGTTGTGGACCGTTGAGCACTGTACAGGTTATAGTCTGGTTTTAACAAAAACGTTTTCCCCTTTATTAAAACCAAGTTCTCTATAACCAATGGCTCTGATACCAATCTGTCACACCCCCAAAATCCACCTGCGGAGTACTACCGCTTGGAGGCGTGACTGACCAGGATCCAGCCACCAATCATATTGAACAAGCATATAAGTAGTTATAAAAATTCAACCAATACAATCGGTGTTCAAACAAAATATCGTTAAGTTGCAAGCGGAAGCATAAGTCTTAAGTCAAAGTATAAGTTTAATTGTTTCAAAGTTTAACATGGCACACAGTCGTCCATGTCCCACAACGATCCTCCTCCATGCAAGCTCCAGCTTAAGAACCTAAGGACCTGCAAAGCATGTAGTAACGAGTCAACAACTAGTTGAGTGAGTTCACGGTTGGGTGTTCGTTTTAAGTTGTTTCGAAAACAGTTTTCCTTTAGCTGGCATCCTGCCGTGGGGGTTACCCCATAGTTAAAAACGTGACTTGTTTATTCCCGGTTACTCTGGCTTTCCAGCCGTGGGGGCTACCCCGTGTTAGTTATCTGGCATTTCGGCCGTGGGGGCTACCCCATGTATACACTAGACTCGTTACCATATCGACTGCTGACTGTAGTCATGTTTAAGTGCCCTGAAACTGTCAATGTCTATCATCATTGACGTGCCCCAGATCCATTAGTTCACGCCCGTCCTCTGCGGCACGGTGTGAGGTTTGTCAGACCTAAATAGCGTTATCTAACTAATGACCCGCTCGCCATTGGCCCGGCGATTAAGTCGATATAAAAATGAGGGACTTCGTGATAGAGTTTTGGTCTAGTACGAGTTATCTGTCCATGAGGACGAGGAATTACATTCCTGAACCTTTGCTGTCCTACCCAAGGAGGACGAGGAACCCAGTTCCTTAACCCCAATTCCCGACCCCTGGGAATCCCATGCTTTGTAGAGGGTGTGAACTCACCTTGGTTTGCTCGGTAGAAAACACAGAAAAGTCAAACAAGCAACGTTGAGGCTACTCACGTCCTATCATAGTTGTATCATACAATCAGGTTCGTATTCAAGTAGTGCACGTATGGCATACACGTTTAACCATGGCAGTTCATCGACATTCACATTCAACAGTAATATATCAGGTCTGTATACTAGGCCCAAGAGTCCGGCCCAATCAAATAAGCCCATAATTAAACAAGTCCAACAGTGTGTACCCGCATATGATCCCGAGTCGCAACTAGGCGTTTGCGACTCGCAACCGGAGTCGCAACCCTGGTTTCGGTCCATGCTATTTTGGTTACGAGTCGCAACCGGACTCGCAACGGTGGTTTCGAGTCACAAGGTTTGGTGTGCTGATCCGGTGTGGTTTCGAGTCGCAACCGGGTGTTTGCGACTCGCAACTGATGTCGCAACCGGGAGATTTCGACTCGTTGTGCTTGGTTTCGAGTCGCAACCGATGGTTACGAGTGGACAGGAGCTGATTCGGAACAGTGTACTATCCACTAACATTCTGATTTCATGCAGTTTGTACTAACCAACCAAAATCCTTAAACATGTTTCTTGTCTAGCAATTTACTAAAAATGGATCAAACAAATCAGAATTCAAATATTCAACATGTTCATATGATATTCAAGTTGTTCTTCACACATTCATCATGTTCATCATCATTCAAATATTCAAGTAACTCATCTTCATTCATATGAACCTAAGTCTAACAAGAATCATGAACAACTTATCAACAATCACCCTAGTTGGCAAGCTTTCGGTTCTTAACACAAGAATACACAATCCGATTTATATGAACATCAACAACTAGTGTTTTAGACTACATTTAAACACAAAACATCATGAGTTCATTATGCCACATATCCGAAATCAAGCATGTTCCGATTATCAATATTACCCACAAATCGATTCACAAAACATCATCACTCATACCACTACACTAGTTAAATTATATCATTTGTAACATTATTATTAAACAACAACAAACATCATAAATTCACTAACAACATCATAAACACTAACCGGTTGTGAGGTGGTGAAAGATGAAGCTTTGTTTGGTGTGAACAAGCAAGATCCGAGAATCCCTTTGGTGGTCGGTTGGTTGGATCCGAGAAGAAGGAGAAGAGGTGATGTTTAGTGTTTAGGGTTTTAGTGTGAGAGAGTGGAGAGTGTGTGTGTTGGAGAGTATGAGTGTTGTTGCCCAAACATGACAATTATGGCTAACATGAGGATTATATACTAGTCCTAAGTAGTGCACCCTAATGGGTTTCGGTTGAGTCCAATGGGGTGCGTGGCCCATCCGGCCCAAGTGTTACGGTTTACTCGAGACCACATGGTCTCGAGCCGGGTTCGTGTCGTTTCGGTTCATATACATACTCGCATATATACACATAAGCACACATGTAACCTAACACATAATCATATAAAAGGTTGTAGCTTATCATTAATCACATAAGTTTAACTATTCACACGTTTAAGCATACAACGAAAGGTTCTAAATTTCGAGTTGTCACACGAATGGACAATAATCTGAATCTAGTTAGGAAGAGAGGCAGACGACAGATTGTTAATAACAACAACCCAATTACCTCGCATGCTAACCGGACTGAGACCTCATCGTCGAGCACTCAAGACGGCGACAATTCTTTGTGTTGTAGACTACAAAAGTGCTTTCGAAAAATAAAATATGGATTATTTTAATCAAAATTCTAGCTGATTTCCACTTTTGGAAAACCTAGAATTGAACACCCTTGAAACCCCGAAAAAAGAAAATAATTCCCAGGAACCGAGCTACATCATTGTTCCATAGCTTCACAAGTTTCAATTCTTGAAGAATATTATCTTTTTCTTTATATTAAATATTTACACACACATCAAAATTTCACATATTATTAAAGTTTTAGACAACCTGGTTGTTTTAGCATTTTTTTAAACGGCCAACGAATCCTTCAAATGTGTTACTGGCCAGTGGCGAAGCTTGAAATATTTTACGGGGGGTTCGAAAACGTATATACCAAAAAATTTCTATAGAACCGAGGGGTCGAAAACGTATATACCCAAAAATTTCTATACGAAAACTACATATATAACACTATTGACCGAAAAGTTCGGGGGGTCGGGCGCCTCTCCCGGCCCCTTCAAAGCATCGCCCCTGCTACTGGCGAAATTCACCACATTGGGATACACTCGCATTCGAACCAGGGAAAACCCTCACCTAGGGCCGAAACCCGTGAACACTCGCCCGAAGGCACGACAGTGCGGTGAGGTAAAAACCCGCTCAATTCAAGGATCGAACTAGCGATCTCCACGTATTCACCTAGTATCCCATCATCACCAAGTGCCGCATAAATAATGAGGATGGCAGGAATCGAACTTGAGTCCCTTAGTTCAAGGATCAAACTAGCGATCGCACACCAGAATTAAATGCTATGTATTGCTATCATACACTCATAGTTGTACTTATATTATAAATATTGCAAATGTTTTTAAAGTTTTTTCTTTTTTTGTTATGTATAAGTCATCATTTAGTAGAAATAATATTTATCATTGTTAAGTATTTTTTTTTTGTTATGTATAAATTACCATTTATTATAAATAATATTTATCTCACGTTGAAATTATTTAGTATACCATGAAATATGAAAAGTAATTATTTTTTTATTAATACGATTTTAGTTTCCAAATTGGTTACGTTTACTAGTGTATGAATTGAATTATTCAAATGGTTGTGTTAAACATGACGTTTAAATGACAAAGCAATAATACCTATTGCCAAAACTTTGAGTAAATTGCCATTTTAGTCCCTGAGTTTTGTCCAAATTTGCTATTTTAGTCCAAATAGTTTTTTTTCGTCTCTGGGTCCCTGACGTTTCCCTTTTGTTGCCATTTTGATCACATACCCTAACTCTGTCAAAAAACTCAGTTTAGTTAAGGGTATTTTGGTCAGATTATAATATGTTTTGCTTTTTGCCATTTTCATCCAATAACTATTTTGCATTTATATATATTTTTTTTGCCTTTTTCACATAAATATATTAAAAACAATTATTTTAATTAATAAAAATAAAACAAACTTTTTTTTAACATATATACATATGAATTTGATATCACCATCACCACCATCAATTTCTTTCATCTTTTTTTACCACCACCACCACTGTTCACGGTCACCACCATCCTCCACCGTTAACTATCACCACCATCCTCCACGGTTCACAATCATTGTCATCCTCCACCCATCACAACAACAATTGTTCATACCAACATCAAAACCTATCCCGACCACCAACCCCAAATCAAAACCCACCACACCTCAATCCACAACCAAACACACACATCATTCCCTAAACCACAAAATACTCTGTTTTCTCCGACATCCGATCGCAAGTTCACTGAACATTCGCCGGAGAATACACTGATGTCCGGAGATGAGTTTCAAAATCGTTTTGCAAATCAATCCTCTTGAACAAACACCCTTAAATCTTTCCAACCACCCTCAAATTCGTTTGCAACCGTATACAGAAACCCAGGTTATTACCACTTACCTCAGTCACCGGATATTCGCCTGAACACACACCTTTGTTTGCGGGAGTTCGTCTAGGCCTTTTGTTCATGTTTTTACACAGGGAAATCGGTTTGCCCGCACCGGTCTTCATTAGATCTAGGATTGGCGGGTGGTTGGCGGTGAACGGTTGGGTGGTGCCGTGGTGGTGAACGGTGGTTGGCGTTGTCGGAAGTGCGGTGGTGGTTCTGTGACAGTTGGGTGGTGATTAACGGTGGTAGGTGGTCGTTTTGTGACATTTGATGGTGGTGCACAGTGATGTGATTTGGGGTGTTCTTGAGGAGAGAGAGAGAGTGTGTGTGTGTGAGAGAGAAGTGGGACTTTGCCCAGGTTTAAAAGGATATATTATTTATTATTTATAAAGGGATAAAAAGGTTTTGGATGAAAATGGCAAGTACTAAACTATTTAGTGTGAGTTAACTAACATTATCTAACGGAGTTAATAGGTTGGATCAAAATGGCAACAAAAGGGAAAAGTCAGGGACCCAGAGGCGAAAAAAAACTATTTTGACTAAAATGGTAAATTTGAACAAAATTCAGGGACTAAAATGGCAATTTACTCCAAAACTTTTAAACAATTAAATTTGAAAGGGGAAGATCTTAGATTCAAGTACAAGAAATAAAAAAAAAGGATAACAGAGCAATACTTACACAATTATTACTATTGTAAATTATCTATATATATATATTAATTCATAACATTGGAATGAATAGTGATTTTTTTTTGTCTTTTTATGGTTTTGTCTTGTGTGTGTATGTGTTTGTAATAAAACTTTGATTTTTTTATAATTTTGCCAAAAAAATTAAATGAATTTATTTTTTTGGTACTTTTGTTTTACGTGTTTCCCGGATTTGGTCGAAGTTCGGTTGGTACTTAGCACTGTGTTTGGTGGGCACATTTGGTCCCTTACGTTTTTTACCCCCTCGACTTTCTAATACGTGTCGGTATAAATTCTATTTTGACTACATTTTATGTCATGTGAGTCACTTGGTGCTAGAAACTCATGTTTTTATTTTATGTTTTCCCCAGTTTTGATTGTTGTTTGGTTGCTACTGGTTCCTACTTAACAAGTTTTATATCTCCCTGCAACGCTGGTAGCACGGTTTTACGCCCCTCACCGCAACGCGGGGGAGCTAAGACTAGTTTATATAAATTAGGGATATCGTTTTTAAAATTAAAAAAAAACACACACATGTATATGTTTTGTGAGTGCATTGTATCTTTTTTTTAAAACACACGAATCGATGATGCGTTATCACCAAAAAGAGGATGTGTTGTTTCTCAAAAGAACAACCCTATTGAGGTGATATTTTGATGTGCTAGGGTTCTTGAAAACACCCCTCCTGCAAAGGATTGGAGTGTGACAAAGGCTACAATCCCCATGCATTTATTTAATTTGATAATCTTTTCTTGATTTTTTTTAACAGCTAACTAAATCAATTTCAAGCACTCTTGGGGCATCCACTGAACCAAACAACGTACTCCGAGAGTAACTCGAGTCCACCACCAATTCCGGCGAAAACCCGGTAACCCATCCATCCGTAGGCACGACGGTGAAATCACCAGTAAAACCCGTTTGACTCAAGGATCGAACCCAGGCTTCACTGGGTCTCCTATCATTGTCCACCAATGCCTCACTCTGCACCAAGTGTGAGTTGAACTTGCATCTCTCAAGAGAAATACAAACCTTCCACCACTTAATCTAGAGATTATTAGAGATTATTGGCCTTGATTAATTTTTTTTTTGAACAACAATTTCTTTACTCTCGTCGTCTTTTGTGAGACTTGAACCCAATATCTCCCCATTTCAAAGTGTTTAAAGGTTTTGATTTTGCCAATAGACCACCACCCTATTGCTAATAATCTTTTCTTGATGTCCACTATAACATTATCAATAACGGGATGAACATTTGGTACTGGATACTAGTATCACACCAGTAAAAATACCGAATTTTCCGTATCAAATGTTTTTCGAGACCGATTCAGTACCCACTTTAAAATGCTCCATTTTCGGTACCGGTAAAATATTGATGTTTACCTTTAAATACCGGTGTTGTACCGGTGGGTACCTTACCGTACCAAACATTTTCGATACCGGTATCTAATTTTGACGATTTTCGATACCGGTATTTTTGGTATGGTACTGGTACCACACTCATCTCTACAACAAACTAACACCTTATTAGAGTTCTTATATCATCAAACTACATGCTAGCACACTTTGTAGAGATTTACCCGTTTAGAAAGGAGTTCTTAGATTAAACCTGCACAAGAAAGAAAGATTAATTTAGTATTATTGTTGTAACAAGTAGGAGCAATTATTACCATTAAAAAATAACAATGGTAGATAATTGCTTCACATCATAGTGATTTGTATTTAATCATTACGGGTGAAAAAATAAGTGAGTTTAGGTGTAAAAAATTGTAATTAAAAAATAAGTAAATTCTAAACTATAGTCACATACTCTGAAAACATCATTTGATTTTGAATAAGAAAAACCGCTGTTGATAATATCTGATACATAAGAAAGTTTTATTTTGTAAAGTGATTACAATGTCAACATCTTAAAGTATTATTAACTTTGAAATTACGCAATCATACATTAAGGGTCTATTTGGTTCCTAGAATTTTAGGGAATTATAATTGGAATTGGAAATAATTTTCTACAAAATCTTGTTTGATTAGACATTGGAATGGAAAAAATTTCTTGGTATTCCTTTATTTGAAGGAATTTAAGAATCCTTCAACTACCTAAGGAAAGTTTTTATTTCAATGGAATGTGTAAAAAATGACTATAATATCCCTTAATAACAAACTAATCAACATTTCTTCTTAAATAAAATCGATGTTGTTAGAATCCCTTTTTTATTAGTTTTTTTTATCAAATGAATTATTTTACTGATATATTCCATTACTGACGAGACATGAAAAGTGTGACTTGAAAACTATTTATTTGACTATGGTAATCGTCAAAATCCTTAATATTTTTTGATAAAAAGTTGAGAACAAATATATCAAATGCTACATGCGTATGAAAGTGTTGTTTATTTCATGCAATGAGTTATGAACTTGCACCATGTACAAATGATATATCCAATCGACTCTTTCATTGACCATTTAACGCAACGTATATTGCTAAAGTACGCAAATTATTAAATAACATGGTTAAAAACTTGATAAGTAGGTGTAAGTCGTAACAGACTGAAAGTGTATCCCATCGACTTGCTAACTATGGTGGCCAGACCTGATACAAACTATCAGGTTGATTTGGGTTAAACCTTTTTTATAGGTCAATTAAAACAAAAGTCTTAGCTTGTAAAACAAAAGTCGATTTGGGTTAAACCTCCGAGGAACCGGTTACACTCTACCCGGAATCGATTAGAATCGGTTCCGGTATTTTTGGATTTAAAACTGGGTAGGAACTGTAACCGGTGAATCGGTTCCATTCAAACTCAGTCAAGAACCGGGTACAGTTAGGAACCGGTTCCGGGTATAAGAAAACCCGATTTGCCCATCCCTAGTCTCAGTTGGCCACCGACACCCGCTTTAAACCAACTCTAGGATCCTTGAGGTCTCGGGTTCGAAACCTGGCAACCCCAGGCTCTTCGAACCCCTAGGGTTGGCAGGGTATTCACCGCGAGGCGGCACTGTCGGGCTGCTAGCCTCGGGAGCAAGTCTCCCACGGTCAGGGGTACCGGGCAATTACCCTTTTTTTAGTTGAGAATGCAGATTCAGGCAACACAAATTAACACATAAATAAAGCATGGCAAATTATTTTAGTGAAAATAACCTCAAGAGGTTGGTTGGAGTGACGGTAACATACGAAAATTCTTAAAGCCCATTGTTATAATTCTTTCAAAAAAAGAAATTGAAATGGATGATTATTTAGCTACCATATGACATTATGGCCTCAAGAAAAAAATTTGGTGCAAAATGAGGCCCAAGCCCATGCCACAACTCCTTTTCTCAATCCAATTTTGGGTTTCTTTTCTTCTTACTTGATTAAATTTTTATATTTATTTTTATTCTAAGATCTAAATTTTTATGCATAATATTCAATTTAGGTGGATGGTGGTAGTGGTGAAAGGTGGAGAGGTGGTGGTTAAAAATAAGGAAGATGAAGTGGAGAAGAGTTCTGGAGAGAAGGGAAGAACTAATAATATATAATTAATTACTTATATATAAAATTACAGAAATACCCCTACCCTTAGTTGAATGATTTAACTGAGTTAAGAGTCGGGGAACAAAATGGAAAATATATGGCAAACTATTGGAGTAAAATGACTATTTTTAACGGATTGAGGTAAAACCATTAAAACGACCAAACCACCAGAAACAAAACGAAAGTTTACTCTATTCAACATTTTGTTTCTATCATGTAATGCATGGAAAAGAACTTATGAGAAGATATTTGAAGTTTTAATTTCGCGAACGTTGGTATAATTACCTTATCTAAACTTTGGTCACATCTAGCTCAAGATATTAAAACGATACATAAAGTTTTTATTTTTACGAAAATATATCATTTCTTAATTGTTATAACATGTTTTCTATTTCGGTATAATGTTCTATTATTTATAAAAAAAAAATACAATTTTAGGTGTGAAGGGGTATGGTCCCAAAAAGCTGCGCAATCCTCCTGCAAGGTCGCGCGGGACCATACTCCTTATTCAACAATTTCCTTATTTGCCAACCTCGCGCGGGCTACAGCACATCTGTGTAACTCAGCGCGAGGCCTAGAAACTTCAATAACAACACTTAGCATTCTGAAAGAACATGCAGTAGCCCATACCCCGCGCGGGGTTATTACGTGTTCAGCAAGAATCGTGCGTGACAACGGCGCAAGGCCGTTTCAGATAGTACACAGGGTACAAGTGGCAGAGGAAAAGGGCCAATCAGCGTCCTTCTGGCCCTGCTCAATCGTGCTCCACGATCATCTGACATGCAGGAGACAAAAAGTACTTAAGGACGCCTACATGGCACCAATCATAGGGCAGAGACAACTGCCCCACGATCTCCACTTACCCGCTGATGGCAGAAGGGCGGCCAGGCCGACAACAGTGACACGTGGCTCCAATCACATTGCGCCAGCTCCAGAGAGCTCCTGCTAACCACTAACGGTCGACACCAGTGAGACAAGGAGCATCTCCCTTATGTTGTCGCCTCCCGGCCCAAGGCCCATCAGCCCACATCCTCTTACACCTCTCCGGCTATAAATAGAGACCTCACTTCACAGGTTAAACATTCAATTCCCTCTACTCTCACTCAATACTTAATTATCTCCCCAAAGCAGTCGCTTATTCTCACGCCGGAGCCTGGTTAAGAGGGAAACCCCCATATTCCCCTCTTAACGAGTAACGGTGTTCTGTTTTGCAGATAACTCAGTCATTAAGGAGCTCAGGAAACCATAAAGAAGATTAACCATTATGGTAGGAACATAAACCAAACTGATTAGTCCCTTAATTAGTTCTGTGTTTCTTCATTGGCGCCCACCGGTTTTTCTACAAATCACTTTCATCTTCTTCTTTCCTGAGTTTTCGTGTTTTTTCTTCCTTCGATCATGGCTGGTCAAGGAATCATTCCCGAGTTTGTTGGTTTTGGTGAAAACCCTAATGCAGCGTTAGGGGAGGGTAATCAAAACGCCCAACCTCAACACGTCGAAGAAATTGGCGAAATCGAAGTAACCAGTACGGGGGGCCCGCGCGGGAGCATCACCCGCATCACTCAAACGGTAACCCCAGGAAACAACGGCGCTGGACCTTCAAACCCAGCTCCACCTCAGAACATCTCGGCGCTACTAGGGCTACCAGAGGGCGAAACACCAGCCTCATGGTACGCCAAACAACTTGCCACCATTAACGAGGCATACCAGTCCTTGAGCGCACAACAAGCAGTCTTAACGGCAGAACCGTCCTTGGTTACACCAACCGGCCCAAGTCACGGGGCGCGTCAGATGCCACCACCGCAAAACATCCAAGGAAGAGGTAATAGACCTCCCCCTACCAGAAGATTGAGCGTGCATGACACGCGCGATACACGGGGGGAGACAGAAAGCTATTACGACCATCCGTCAAATATCCAAAGAGGCCCAGTTCATAGCCGGCTCACACCGCGCAACATGAACAATGAATGGGACGATACTGACCCGAACGATCCAACTTGGGAAAACGATGAAGAATCCTCAGTCTTCAATCGTTTACAGAGGAACCATGAATACTACAAACCAAGACAACACGTAGGGTACACCGAAGAGGCTGAGCAAGACTTTTGCCTCGCCTATCAACCAGCTGAAGCTGTGGAACATTCCAAGTTCATTCCAAAAATCGCACTGGCGCCACTTAAAAGAGAGAAGTTACCTCCGACAGTCGGAAAGTTTAACGGATTGACTGATCCTGATGATCACGTCAGAGTTTTCACAAGCGTGGGCTGCATGGGAGGATGGAATATGCCCATGTGGTGCCATCTGTTTATTCAAACGCTTACAGGGGCTGCTCGCGCCTGGTTCGACAGCCTTCCTCCGGGAAAGATAAAGTCATGGGTGGATTTCAGGACTCAGTTTTTGAGTCACTTTAGTCAACAAAGACGATACCAGCGCGACACAGCCGAGGTCAAAGACATCTGGCGCAGAGATAACGAGGGTCTGGAAGATTTCATCACTCGCTTTAACAAAGAGTGCTTGGAAATCGGTGGCGTAAGTGAACAACTCATGCGATGCCACTTCAAGAAAGCTATTCGCTGTGATAGCCTAATTAGAACCATCACTGGGAAGGACGGAATGCCCAAAGAATGGGATAAACTCATGGAAGCCGCGAAGATAGTCGCGCAAACTGAAGAGTCACTCGCCAGAAACAACAGTTATCGTACTGAAGATCGATTTTCTAAAGGGGGTCACTCGCGCGACGACAACAGACGAAACAAAGGCAAAAACCCTGGGTGGAAAGCCAATCACTCCAGCGGTTATAGTGAACGACCTCGTTATGAAGAACGGTCCAGCTACAAAGAAGACGCGCGGGATACTATCGATCGCATCGGCTATCGAAAGGCAGTAAGGGACGATAACCGAGACAAGCACTGGACTCCGCTCATGAAAACACCAAAAGAGGTGCTAATGACGGAGATTCATGATTTCAAGGCGCCAAGGCCTATGACGAACAAAAAGGGGTAAGACCCCAACCTGTACTGCGACTTCCATAAATATACGGGACACCTGACGGACGACTGTTACAGTTTACGTCAGGAGATCGAAAGAGCGCTAAAAAGCGGGAAGTTAAGCCACCTGGTGAAAAACGTGCGCAAAGAAACTCGACAACTCCAACGACACGATGAGGGGAATCACAAGAAAGTCAGACGTCTAGAAACCCATATGGTCAACGGACCAAGATACAGCGCAAAAGAGAAAGGCAAGCGCCCTTACGAACCCTCATGGCAAGAGCAACAGGTCATCTTCCCGGTAGTGCGCAGAGGTCCTCGCGCCACTCGACCCGTCGTCATTACCGGTATTCTCGGCCATTATGAAATAAAGTACGTGTTCATCGATCCAGGAAGTGCAGCTGATATCATCTACGAGCAATGTTTTAACCAGTTTGATGAAGATGATAAAGCAAGACTTGAGCCAGTTGATTATCCATTGTCTGGATTCTGCAACGAAATGGTCTTCCCGCTAGGCCAAATCAGCTTCCCTGTCACACTCTCTGACGGGAAGCATTCAAGAACAACGAATGTTAACTTCATGGTGATGCCTGTCAAATCAAGGCATGATGTGTTGATTGGGAGAGAAACCCAAGGCGAGCTAAACATGGTAACTTCCACTCCTCACTCAGCGATAGGGTTTCCAACCAAAACGGGGGTGGCAATTATCTACGCCAAAAAAGAAGTGATGTCAACGGAAGAGATGCGCCCGACGAAAGCGGCGAAGGTTTCAACAACCGAGCCAGAAAAATGGGTTTTAAACCGCAAGTACCCGGAGCAAACGGTGACGATAGGCCACGCAATCTCACCGAACATCAGAACTCGTCTCAAGCAGCTCTTGTTCAAAAATATGGATATCTTCGCCTGGACCCCGGCCGACATGACCGGTGTCCCGCGCGACATCACCGAGCATTGCTTAAACACTTACCCCTCTGTTGAGCCAAAAGTTCAAAGAAGGCGCAGCTTAGGGGCAGTCAAAACCAAAGCAATGAATGAGCAAGTATGTGAACTACTCAAAGCGGGAATCTTGCGGGAGGTCCGTTATCAAAGTTGGGTTGCGAACCCCGTGATGGTAGAGAAGTCTAGTGGAGGATTGCGGATATGCGTCGACTATACCGATCTCAACAAGGCATGCCCTAAAGATTGCTACTCTTTGCCTGAGATCGACAAAAAGATAGACTCTCTCACGCCATACAGATGGAAATGCTTCTTAGATTGCTATAAAGGATACCATCAGGTTCAAATGAAGCTAGAAGATGAAGACAAGACAGCTTTTCGAACCGAACTAGGGATCTTCTACTACACAAAGATGCCTTTCGGCTTAAAAAATGCTGGCGCAACGTATCAACGCCTGATGGATAAGACCTTCGCTGGAGATATCGGGAAGCATATTGAAGTTTACATCGATGATCTAGTGGTCAAAAGTCCCGAAGAGGACCAAATGTTGAAGGACATCGAAAAAACATTCAATTCATTGCGCAGCGTCAATATGAAGTTGAATCCAGCCAAGTGTTCTTTTGGCATGGAAGAGGGGAAGTTCTTAGGCTTCATAGTCACAAACGACGGCTTTAGGGTGAATCCAGAAAAGGTCCAGGCGATAGAGCGGATGCCATCGCCACGAACAATCAAAGAGATGCAACGGTTGGCCGGCCGCCTAGCCGCGCTTAACCGTTTTCTGTCAAACCACGCCACAAAGTCATATCCCTTTATCAGCACTTTGCGCAACTGTGTGAAGAAACAAGAGTTCAGGTGGACCCCTGAAGCAGAAAAGGCTTTTCAGCGAATGAAGGAATGTTTGATCGAACTCCCTACCCTGACTGCACCGTTTGAAAAAGAGCCACTCGTACTGTACTTATCTTCTTCAGATAGGGCAGTAGGTTCGGTATTACTTGTGGAGCGAAACGGAGTACAGACTCCAATTTACTATGTCAGTAGGGTGCTCACCGATCTGGAAACGAGATACTCCACAATGGAGAAATTGGTGCTTGCGCTGCTACACGCCTCTCGCAGGCTGCGCAGATACTTTACAGGGCATGTGATCACCGTACTTACCAATTTCCACATCGGCACGATATTGCAAAAACCAGAGACGTCCGGGCGGTTAGCAAAATGGGCAATCGAGCTGGGGGGCCACAACATCCTCTACAGGCCGCGCCCAGCCATCAAGGGTCAAGTCCTAGCGGACTTCATCACAGAAGTCCCAATTGATAAAATCAAGGATTGTGAGCTTGTTGAAACTCACGTGAAAGAATCAACGAATGAGTTATGGATGTTATACACCGATGGAGCTTCAAACGAGGATGGCGCGGGAGCAGGATTGCGCCTTGTGAGCCCCGAGAATCATGAATTTACTTACGCCATCAAGTTGGATTTTAAAAACACCAACAACGAGGCGGAATACGAGGCATTTCTGGCAGGCTTACGCCTCGCCATAAAAATGGGAGCTGAAAACCTACAAGCACACGTTGATTCACTCTTGATAGCCAGCCAAATCAACGGTATATACGATGCAAAGGGCGAAGTTATGGCCCTATATTTGGATCAGGCGAAAGAGTTGCTCCAAAAGTTCAAGTCCTACAAGGTAGTGCACATCAACCGCTCTGAAAACAAACCAGCAGACGCTTTGAGCAAACTGGCTTCAACCTCCTTTCAACATCTCGCCAAAGATGTAAGGATTGAAGTACTCAAGAATCCATCAGTTCTGCTACGGCAAGTCAACGTGATCGAGATAGGGCAGCCATCCTGGATGACCCCTATAATCCAGTATTTGCAGGAAGGAGTACTCCCTGAGAGCAAAGCAGAGGCAAGGAAGATCCAGAACAAGGCCCTGCATTACGAAATGAATGGTGGTATCTTATACCGCAAGTCCTTCTTGGGGCCATTACTGCGCTGCGTAGACCCCCAAGATGCAAATTACTTGATCAGGGAGATCCACGAAGGGATCTGCGGCATCCATGCAGGACCACGCATGGTTGTTGCGAAGATTATGAATGCCGGATATTATTGGCCAGGGATGCACGTCGACGCCCTGAAGGATTTGCGCAAATGTGACTCCTGTCAGCGACATTCTCCAAAAACCATGCGCCCAAAAAACGATCTTATTCCCGTATCCACTGCGTGGCCCTTTCAGCAGTGGGGAATTGATATGGTGGGACCTTTCCCAGAGGCTCCTGGCGCCGTCAAGTTTATAATAGTGGTCGTCGATTACTTCACGAAATGGGTGGAGGCCAAAGCCCTCGCCTCAACTACAGCTATGATGGTGCGCAAGTTCATTTGGGAACACATCATCTGCAGATTTGGCCTACCACTCAAGATTGTAACTGACAACGGCACCAACTTTGCGTCTGAGGACCTCCACAAGTGGATGAAAGAGATGAAAATCGAACACACTTTCTCCTCCGTTGCGCATCCTCAAGGCAATGGGCAGGTTGAAAGTGTGAACAAGTGTATCGTCGATGGAATAAAGGCCCGACTGGGCACAAAGCGAAGAGGCTGGGTGGATGAGCTCCCAAGTATCTTGTGGGCTCACCGAACCATGCCGAAGACAAGTACCGGCGAAACCCCTTTTAGCCTAGTTTATGGCTCAGAAGCGGTTATCCCGGCAGAAGTAGGCCTGCCCTCTCCGCGCTTGACAGCAGTCAACGCAATCGACAACGAGGCAGAGCGTCGTCTTGACTTGGATTTACTAGAAGAAAGGCGCGAAATCGCGCGGATTAAGGAAGCCAAGTACAAGACACAACTGGAAAGGTACTACAATGCGAGAGTCCGCATCTGTACCTTCACTCCAGGAGAATACGTCTTCCGAGACAACGAAGCTTCAAATGCTGAACGCCCAGGAAAACTAGCACCCAAATGGGAAGGCCCATACTTGGTTCACGAAGTGCTAGGAAAAGGGGCTTACAAATTGCGCACCCTGGATGGTCACATCATCCCGCGAACGTGGAATGCGCAACAACTGCGCAAATGCTATATGTAATTAATCTTGGCCTTGCGCCTTTACCCACTGATGTTGGCCATGCGCCTTTTACTTTCATATGTTGGCTACACGCCCTTTACGTTACAAGAATGTATGCTGGCCTAAGCGCCTGTTTCCAAGTCAATGAAAGCATACGACATGTTTTCTATACTACTTCTTTCGTTACAAATGCATGTTAAACTTCTAATTAGCACGAAAACACTCCAGTAACTTACGAGCTCTCGAGTTATGCCTCCAAGGTCCTCCGCGAACATAGCGCGAGACCGGGCAATTACACTCACACAAGAGCCACACTTACATTTATTCGCGCTAACTTAACCAAAGTTTCTAACAACAGTGCAATAATTGTAACGGGAAAGAATAAATGAGCATCATATTTAAAACAAGCGCGACCGCGCAATAGTTACACTAAAACAGAGTGTCATTCATTTGATCGGAAAAAAGCGTAACCACGCAAAGGTTTACATTTCAAAACTTCAAGGAAAAATTACAAGGCACAGATCCTAAAAGTACTAGCCTATTCAAAGCTATCATCATTATCATCTTCATGCTTGTCGCCATCACCATCACCTTTACCATCGCCATCATCACCCGCAGCCTTCTCCTCATCCGGGAGCTCAACGGTCTCCGGTGGGTCAAGGATAGTCTTCAGCCGTTGACACCAGTCATCATGCTTCAGCGCATCAGTAACCAAATCCATCACAGGTATTGATAGATGGTCATAACCATGTTCAGCGCGAGCTAGCTCAGCCTCAGCCTGATCAGTCACTGAGCAGTGACTAGTGTCAAACTCTTGTCCAAGCATAGCTGTAGCATGTTGCGCACATTCAAGGTAGCCTTTACGGTGACCAACTGCGAGAGAAGCATCTATAACAGCCGCAACAGCCTTATCCAATTCTCCAGCATTTAAGATGGAGTTGGCCATCTACAACAAACGCAATACATAAGCCAACAGATTTTAATAAATCAAAACAAAGTTAAGAGGAATCATACCAGAACTATTCCGCGCCCGCGTAACCACTCGGCTTCAGAGACCAAAGTATCCACGATACCTTGAGCTTCGGAGTAGTTGTTTTGCGCTACATTAAGAGCAGTGGTGCTAATGTCTCGCGCCTCCTCAGCTTTCTGTTTGGCCTCTTCAGCAGTGGCAGCCTTAACCTTCTCAGCTTCGAGATCGATCTCCAAGGACTCGATTTTTTCAACTTGCTCTTGCAAGCGACGCTTCAGCTCAGCGATCTCGACGTTCTTAGCAGTCAAATCCTTGTCTTTGCCAGTCAGTTGTACCTTCACTTCAGCCAACTCAACCTGCAAAGGATAAAGGACTCAGTTAACCTGCTAAACATAAGTATTAAACGGAATAAGAAGTTTCTCGAACCTCAGCCTGCTCTTTAGCAGCTCGCGCAGCTTGCGCATCCTCCACCTTCGCTGTCAACTCAGCAACCTTGGCTTCAAGGTCGACAATCTTGTTACGAGTCGCGAACGCGCGCTCATTGTCTTTCTCGCATATGCGTTTGAACTCAGCTTTCTCCTTAGCCAACTGCTATTCAGCAGCTTGAAGCTTGCTTCTCAGGCCCTCGCGCCCCCACTCTTCTGATTTCCGGTCAGCCTCGAATTTCGCTTTCTCTTCGTCAAAAGCAGTTCTAGACTTTTCCAACTCAGTGGCACGCCTTAGTATCCGATCACGGTATTTCTCCCAATCATCCCTCTCCCTAACCAATGTCCGCCACTCGCGAACAATTTCCTGGTTAGCAGCGCGGGTGTTGGCCTCGCCAACAACATAAGCATGATACAACCCGCTGTGGGTACGTGCTATTTGACGATCAACCTCGCCTGGAGGAATAGAATTCAGCAACCAGTCGCGGCAGGGCGCAAACTCGAGGAAGGTATCCTTTTGCTTTAAGCCCCATGGCGGTTGGTGCGGAGCGTCACCACGACCCTCTTCCGTATAAGACTTATAATAAATATCCCCCAAAGTATCCTGGGGGCCTATCGGAGAGCGCGGCGGCGCGCCGTGTTCACCCGCTCCACCCTGACCAGCCGCCGAGCCAGAACCCGCGCCTCTTGCAGAAGAAATCTCAACAGACTGGTCGGCAGCGCTTTTTTCCTTCTCCTTAGTTCTCTCTTTTTCCTTCTCCCTTTCATCCGCCTTTTTCCCCTTCTCCCGCTCAGCTAGCCTTTTCCTCTCCTGCTCAGCTAATCTTTTCCTCTCCTCCTCGGCCTTCTTCCATCGGTCTTCATCGGCTTCGGCTTTCCTACGCGCTTCTTCAGCTTTCTTCCTCTCTGTAGCAGCAAGTTTTTCCTTCTCGACCTCAACATGTTTTGCCTTCTCAGACTCCACCGTTTTAAAAGGCTTAACAGTAACCTTCGGCCTCTTATGCGCCGGCTCTAGGGGATCTACAAACACCACACCCTTTTCAGGGGTCTTCTTTTTAACCTCTGCAAAAATCAAGTGCAAAAGAGCGGAGGTAACAAAATAACGTAACTAAAGAACTAACCAGGAGAAACTTTGTAAAGCGAGCGCAAGTTGCTCCGTTTCCCAATCAATGGAACCTCACCAGCTTCGGGCGCAACAGATACACCAGCTGTGGTCTCGCTCCTACCTCTCTTACTGATCAACTGCGCAGCAGGCTCCTCCTCCTCTTCTATTTCCTCCTCTTCATGCGCAACAGAGGACGGAGTAGCGCCAGCATCCGGGTTACGAGAACCCGCGCTACCTGAACTTTTTGAGCCACCAGCTCCAGTCTTTTGCTCGCCTATATGCGACAAGCCTTCAAGTGAGTCACTAATTATCACGTAATCTTTCAAGTTACTCTGACGAAGGCGAGGAATACCTTTATCAGCAGCACTAGCGGTTGCGCGACTACTCCCAGCTCCCTTGCTGGTCACTTCAGGCTCCAAGGTAATAACCTTCTTCTTCCTAGAAGGTTTCTTCTTCTTCTCTTCGGGGTCGATACCCAGGTCGCGCAACACACCTGCAAAGATGTTAGACCACGAACTTAGCTCTCCGTTTGATGATCCCACAGACTCCTCGCTGGAAAGATAGACAACCACTTTCCCAGCAGAAGTCACAGAGCGCAAGGGACGAGGGTTAGGTATATGCGCACCTTCGGTTGCAGTAGGCGGAGCAGCAAACGCATCGGCGACGGGGTACATGAAGTTACCCTTAATCTGCTCATACCAGTACTCCTCTCCAGCTTGAAGCGGGCGCACGCCCATGGAACCGCCAAAAGTGGCGAAGGCAGCTTGATACAGACGCGCCTCTACACGTCAAATTACATAAATAAACACAAGTTACGAAACAAGAAATCAGTAACACTTAAGGAAATTGCTAACCTCTATCATCAATCATCAAGATGGGAACTTCCTCGCTATCAGGCAGCCATTGATCGCTCATCCGCGCCGCTACCAAGACATTCTCTCCAAACACTCGGTTTGGGGTGGCAGTAAGCTCCCGATACCAAGCCTCAGTCTTGGGGATCACCAAGTCTTCTTTCACAATCACCGCAGTCCAGGCGCGAAATGTCATGGTGATCGGAATCACCTCCTCGCGAATATAGAAAAATTTTGGTTTCCAGTCATGGAAACTCTTGGGAGGGTTAAGCAGTATCTTCTTCGCAGCCCCTCGGCTAGCAAACGAGAAGAATCCCATGTTCCGGATTAACTGGTAAAAGACCCTAAATTTCTCCACAGTTGGCTCTATGCCATGAGATCGGCAGAGGAACTCGAAGTGTCGAACCCGGACCATCCCCGGTGGACTCAGTTGTGAGATGTGAAATCCATAGAACTGCAAAATATGTGCCAGAAAATTCGTCGCCGGCAACCGGAAGTTGCCCTGGTGGAAGAAATCTTCAAATAAAGTGATATAACCCGGCGGTGCATAGGCGGCGGTCTGATGTTGACCGGGATATCTGGCATCCCACTCCGGTGGAAACCGGAAACTACGAACGATCTGCTCAAACAGACCCAAGTCCCACCGGAGAACGGGAACGGGACCTTCTTCTCCGGGATTTTCTTCGTGATGTTCTTCGGCCATCGATGGTCAGCAAAGAAGCCTTGAATATTCCGGAAACAGACTTGAAGATCTACTACGATACCTCTTGAAGACTTGAAGATCTGCTACCGAGTTCTTCAAAAGTTTGAAGATTCAAAGGAATTCGAGAGGAAATAAGAGGAAGAATAGAAGAGAAAGTGATGACCTCCCACATCTCTTCGGATATATATACCCATCGCATTTAATGCGATGGGTAAACGTGCCGGGATCGCCGCGCACGTGACCAATCAGAGGACGACACGTAAGGCGAGATTCCCGGAGCGACGGTTACCACGCGCGCATGGAACTCACTCTCCTGACGGAATGACCAACCGTCAGAGACAACTTGACGACAGCCGTGTAAGTGGTCAACTCAAACGTCACCATCAACGACGTTTCTCACCAACCTGTCAGAGTTCAAATTTCGACGATTTTCCCGCCCAAAATCATTACAAACTTCATCTACAAGTTAAACAACAAAGCTAGAGCCAAACATGGTAGCCGCACCGTAGTAACCAACAAGCTTACACGCGCGCCGTTTACCCAAGTCAAAGAAGCATTTTCTACAACTTTATTTTTCTAAGTCCATAGCTCCAACCACTTGCCTCGCGCATGGTGCAGCACTGGACTGGGGGGACTTGAAGGAGTATGGTCCCAAAAAGCTGCGCAATCCTCCTGCAAGGTCGCGCGGGACCATACTCCTTATTCAACAATTTCCTTATTTGCCAACCTCGCGCGGGCTACAGCACATCTGTGTAACTCGGCGCGAGGCCTAGAAACTCCAATAACAACACTTAGCATTCTGAAAGAACATGCAGTAGCCCATACCCCGCGCGGGGTTATTACGTGTTCAGCAAGAATCGTGCGTGACAACGGCGCAAGGCCGTTTCAGATAGTACACAGGGTACAAGTGGCAGAGGAAAAGGGCCAATCAGCGTCCTTCTGGCCCTGCTCAATCGTGCTCCATGATCATCTGACATGCAGGAGACAAAAAGTACTTAAGGACGCCTACATGGCACCAATCATAGGGCAAAGAAAACTGCCCCACGATCTCCACTTACCCGCTGATGGCAGAAGGGCGGCCAGGCCGACAACAGTGACACGTGGCTCCAATCACATTGCACCAGCTCCAGAGAGCTCCTGCTAACCACTAACGGTCGACACCAGTGAGACAAGGAGCATCTCCCTTATGTTGTCGCCTCCCGGCCCAAGGCCCATCAGCCCACATCCTCTTACACCTCTCCGGCTATAAATAGAGACCTCACTTCATAGGTTAAACATTCCATTCCCTCTACTCTCACTCAATACTTAATTATCTCCCCAAAGCAGTCGCTTATTCTCACGCCGGAGCCTGGTTAAGAGGGAAACCCCCATATTCCCCTCTTAACGAGTAACGGTGTTCTGTTTTGCAGATAACTCAGTCATTAAGGAGCTCAGGAAACCATAAAGAAGATTAACCATTATGGTAGGAACATAAACCAAACTGATTAGTCCCTTAATTAGTTCTGTGTTTCTTCAAGGTGGTTACATCAAATTATTTATTTCCACTAATAGTGCTCCACCATATATTAAAGTTATTTTTTTTTTCATAATAGGACATTGTTTCAGCAATATTCACCACAAGACATCCCACATAAAACTACTTACTTTTCGTATCTATCTCATATACTAAAGCAAAATAACTTTGCCATCTCAGTTGATGAGGTGTACATTCTCTTAATCCAGAGAATTCAGAATTGAGCGCCAATATGTTTCCTCCTATTTTCCTTCACAACGCGCTTTGTCTTCAATCAATTCAATTTTCCAAAAATAGGAGACGTTACGCATTCTCTCTGTACCTAAAGCTTCTTCCATCGTTATTTCCCTAATTCTTCTCCATTCCTTATTGATCTCAAAATTCAAAACATGTTCTCTCTACTTTTTCTCTCGCCGTTATGTGTTCTGAAATTTTGACATGCCTTCTATTATCAACATAATATCTTTACCTTTTCCACTTCAAAACCCTAAAACTCAAAGGCATGAACTATCCAGGTATTTTTCTCCATCTTTCATGATGTAATCTGAGATTCCTCTGCGTATCCTTTGTCCGTCTTCAAACCCTAGAACGTGTCTTTTGTGATCAGTGATCCGAAGTAGCATGGTATGGTTTTTTCGATCTCTAAACTCATAAAGTAAGCTTTCTTTGAAGATTCGTATTTCATATATGCATAATCTTGATTTAATCACCATTACTCTCTCTGTTGTTCATTCAACTACAAGGCACGTTGTTTTCTTCAAACCCTAAAATCAATGTTATTTGTTTAAGCTCGAAGATCTGCCATCTATTTTTCAATCATTTCTAAAAGGTACGTGTCTATCCATCCACTGTTCTTCATAGCCATTTGTTCAATCATTAAATATTCACTTATATAATTTGTTTCTTCGTTTTAGGGATTTCCTCTGTTTCCTTTGTGATATCTAACAAGGTTTCACTATTTTACTTCAGAAACATGTTCATGATATTGGTAGATGAATCATTAGTTTTTTTTTTCAACATTTGTTATGCTGAATATATTGTATTTTTATATTTTTTCTTCAAAACTAGCTTTAAGAGGAATACTATTATATTAGAAGTTGTTTTGATTGTAATGGACTTTGTCTTTTGCTTTTCAATATTGATTCTAGGTGGCAAGGGTTCTCAAGTCACTTCAAAGACCAAACGCAGAGCGATTATGAAACTCCTTAGCACTTTGTACCAGCCTTCACATCTGGGAAATTTGTTATTAGGTTTTAATGGAACTAAGAGTGCCTTTGTTGTTGGCCCATTGCCCTCGATTCAAAAGAGTTTGCTGTGAAAGATGACTTTGTTGATTATTCAATGTCAATTAGCATCTTTTTTTGTTGAATTTTAGTTGGAGCTCAGGTAATTAAGTCATGAGTTGTGTTGTGTGTTTCTATCATTTTATAGTCCAGATGGATATCAAGACTCAAGAGGGCTACCGACTATTGCTGTTATATTGTTTGTGTGGTGAGTATTTATTTGTTCTAAATGAGTAACTTTTAGTGTGGCTCAACTTGAGCATTTTATCCATTACCTTTTGCTATTTATAATTTCACAACAATATCCATTATATGAGCATTTTTGTTCGTTCTTTATACGACATGGAAAACAGAACATGATTTAGAACCTCATTGACTCAACTGTACAAAAAGAGTTTTTATGTAATTAAACTTTCTAGAATAAAGTCATCTACGAAGTTTTATTTATGAATACATTTCATATTGCGACCGGGACTTTAATTTCTTAATCCATGGATCTGATTAAAGTTTGTGAACCCAATTTGCACATGTAGCCCAAAGTTAATCTTTTATGCTTTTAAACCTCCTAAATAAAGTGAAAGAGGGAGGATGGTTAAAAATGCATATAAGAAACTTGTTTGTACATGTTGGAAGCCATCTATTCTGCATGTGGATACTTTATGGTGGAGTGCAAGCGTTAATGGTGAATTTTCAGTGGCAATGACTCAAGCCAATACTGTGTTCGAGGATCAATGTCAGCTTGAATCAAGGTGCTTAAACTTAGATGAGAATGGCCCTCAAGGAACCTTTGTCGGTATATGATGGTCGTCCTGGCTTGAAACTGCAAGGTTTATCAATGATCGGTTTTCAACAATTTCAAAAGAAAGTTACCACTTCGTAAAGTCATCGACTGTTCTGAGAACCTTTGTCGGTATATGATGGTCATCCTGGCTTGAAACTGCAAGGTTTATCAATGATTGGGTTTTCAACAATTTCAAAAGAAAGTTACCACTTCGTAAAGTCATCGACTGTTCTGATGTTTTTATCCAGGTTAGTGTTTTCCTAATTGATTTCTTGGTTTACTTGAACGTTTATATAATGTAATTGTCTTTTTTTGTAATAGTTACACATTGCACTATTCTTTGCTAACCTTATAGTTATTGTTTTAGGGGGATGAAATGGTCAAGTTGTACTAATGTTTTTGATTATAGGTACTGCATGCTACTATGGTAGGGATCCCCAAGGTAAAATATGTTATCATCTTGAGCAGCATTTAAAAGAGCATTGCAAACAACACATGATTTAATTGTTAAACAAGGTAATCATGATCTATTTTTGTAAATTTTGAGGTTTTTTCCTTCTCATTTTTTCGTCTTCTGACGTTGACTTTTCTGCTTGCATTTATGCAGTGTGATTTGACCCCAATGTGGTTCACGAAAGGAGGGCTGAGGGAACTATCTAAGAATATCCTACCCCAACATTCCAAGTAAGCATTAATAAGTCTTATGACAAGCAAGCTACATAGTTGGATTGTCAGTATCCAAATGTTGGCAAGTCATCAGTAATCAACACGCTACGTACCAAAATGTAGGGGTGTGCATGGGTCGGTTTGGGTCGGTTTTTACTATTATCCATAACCATAATCGCTAGTTCGGTTATGGAGTTTTGGTAACCATAACCATAACCAAACTTCGGTTATGGTTAATCGGTTATGAAGTCGGTTATGGTTCGGTTTTGGTTAATTTCGGTTAAGTAACCAAGTAAGGTTTGAAATAAATAGGGTTATGCACGATTTGAACTTAGCTTGAGCCTATTTTATAAGATAACGAAGACTAAACTTTTTGGTTAAACTACCGATTTAGAGTTCTTTTTAATAAGGTAACTCTCAAACAAAAACAATTATGGCCATAACACCTTAGTTCTTTATCAAAATAAATGACATCTATATCAAGATCATTTTGTTACTAACATACTTTTATCTTAGTAAAAACCCTCTATATGGTTTTGTGAAACACAAATCTATTATATAAAGTTAACATCACAACTTCGGTTCGGTTTCGGTTAAATTCGGTTAACCAAAGCTTCATAACCATAACCGATTGAGCGGTTATACAAAGTTTCATAACCATAACCATTGGTTATATTGGTTATCGGTTATTAGTGGTTCGGTTATGTCGGTTATCGGTTTTGGTGGTTAATTTGCTCACCCCTACCAAAATGTAAGTTTATTATTTTGGTGTATAGAAGTCACAATGTGAAATTATTTTGCAATATCAGAGGTTTATGTTGTTATCTTTTGATTTTATAAATGACTATATTATGAACTTGTAACCATACTTTTTGGCTAACATTTTTCTGTTGCAAAGGTCTGCAAGGTTTGTCCAATTTCCTGAGAATCTAAAGTTTGGCAATACATTAACCTTACAAAGAAGATATTCTTTATTAATTGCCATGGTGTTGTTTATGGCAGTAGCGATACTGAAACTGATATCCTTTTAAAGGGTGTGGTATGTATAAAACTTCGGTTCATTTTTTGTATAATCCAATGTTTTCCTTAAGAATCTACCGTCTAGATGCTTTTGGTACAGTTTTTAATGGTTAAACTATAAAATAATTCTATTTTTATACCTGCAGGTGTGAGTCACCAATTTGCATGATGCCACATAGTATAGTGGTGAAGTATTAAAACGTGTCAAGAAATAACACATAACACCTCGAAAGGGCATACAAGATAAAAGAGTGGTATGTTTTTCTTAATTACAAATTTAGTAGGGTTTTTTATCACAAAGTAATTTTGTATTTTTCTTAAAAGTGTATTTTCTCTACCGTATGTTTTCAGTTCTTTTTTTTTTGTTTTATGGAAGAAACTTTTTGAAGCCACGTTATCTTTTTTATGACTATGGTTCAATACAACTTCATATGTTGCAGCCGATAGACCTTTGCCAATGTCATTATTGATAGAAATGCAGGTTTAGTTTGCTCTCTCTAAAGTAAAAAATATGAACATCTATAGGTAGTCTTTATTTTGATGTTGTTTAGGAACGAACGCTATGAATATGAATATTTATGGTTGTATAGTATTAAAACAGGTTTAGGAGCTGCCTTTAGTTTTTTGCAATATTTTCCAGGCTGTCTCTAGGGATGAGCATGGTACCGGACCGGTACTGAAAATACCGGCACCAGATGTAACTGGTACAATACCAGCATTTTGGTTGTTTTACCGGTAAATACCGGTATCGTACCAGTACCGGTACCAAAAAATAGAAAACGGGTACCAGTACCGGTATTGAAAATAACCGGTTCGGTATCGGTATCCGGTACCAAATGCTCATCCATAGCTGTCTATGTGTGTGCTTAACATCATCTACAAAATATGTTGTTACTAATGTGTTATGAACTACAAATGATTCAATATTATTCATGACCTTTTTGAGTTTTTTCATGGATTCAATTGGTTCATTTATAATTTCATGGATTTGGAAACTTTAGTGATCTTGAAATTCAAGAATCGAAACCCACCACGAAGCATTGGGTGTTCCACTAGGGTTGATGCAAATATATACTACATACGTAACCCGAGTCAATCCATCCACATGTAAATATGGTGAATTTTCCACCTCTATATTTAGAAGGACCATCATCGTGGTTAGTTAAATAACAATGCTGAGTGTAATTTTTGGGTTGTGGATCTTTTTTAGCTTACCACCTGATTACTGCATATTTCAACAGACAAGTAATATGTCAACTACGTATTCAGTTTTTAGGATTAGGGTTTAGGTCGGATCGGTTGAATTAGAACAAAGGTCCAATTGTTTACATATTTTTCTTTTTTTCTTTAATGCTTCTTACTACATTATGCAAATTTGTAGGTATAGGTAAGTTTGTTTGTGTCGTTCGAATGAAAAGAAAGGGTTTGGACTGACATTGTTTTTCTGACTTCGGTTGTTCTGCAGATGTTGTACAATCATTTGGTGTATGAGCTTGCCGGAATCCTAATACCGCCGGAAAAATGATTACGCTGGTATATTGTTCTACCCTAAACTGTGTTTTGGTCGCCAAAGATCTTAATGGCTATGATAACAACTTTACCTCTACATTTCTCTCTCTTTCTACCAGGCGTAGCAACCTGTGTTGCAGCCATGGCAGAGAGATGATTGTTGCTATTCAAGGCTGTCACGATGAGAGTAACGACAACCTCTGTTATCCAAGATCTAAGCCTTTGTAATGGAGATTTAAACCGTGATCGGAGACCTCAACCACCTCACGTTTCCGTTGCCGCACAAACCATGTACTAGGTATAATAATATGAAAGATTATTGAGGAATAGCATAGTTTTTAGTATGCAAACCTCAGTTGTACATTGAGGGTGCTGACTGCTAATTCCTTTAGTTCTAATGTATGCAACTTAAAAAAAGGTCATGACTTTCCATTGACATCGTGGTGGCGTTTTGGGTTGCATTCGGCTTTTTGATTATGATTATAACAAAGGAAACTGGCCAGTTTCTCCTTATGTTATGATTATTATGTTTCGTAATGTACTTTATTAGTTTGATTTTGAAGTACCGTTTGTAAAGCCGTCCTTTAAATTAGCTTAGCAAATGCATAAGCAGTCTCATATTCGGTATTAAATTGAATCTAAAGCTCTTGAACCGGGCATCTTGCACACATGGAGATATAAATATAATAGGTGGACTGCTAATATCAGCCTTTGAGTTATGTTATGTTATTGTATTCTATGTTCTTATTTATTAATTTACTCTTTCTTTTTACTAACCTTTTTGTGGTTCTATGGTTGTAACTTTGAGTTGTAATCTGTTTTGTAGGGCTGGCAATAGGTAACCTGTAGGTAACCTGCTAAGACACGATAACAGAAAAGTACACCATGTGATTTTTTACGTTTTTAAAAATAATCAAAATTTGAAAGTTAGGATCCATTATTTATCCTTCTAGGTGCATAAAATATAGATCTGTCTTATAGACATTGGGTATAAAGTAGTTAAACGAGTCGTATTCATGTTTAAAATTTTTGTTGTTCGCGTTATCAGATACCTATTAAACCTGTTAAGACACGATTTGCCAGCCCTACTGTTTTGAACTCACCGTACAACAAGGTTTCTATAGCAACTTGCTCTACGATCTTTTTTTTTGTTTTTGAATGAAATCTCCTTTGCCTTTAAAAAAATGTTTATCTACAATTTGTTATTTTTCTTATAATTATTTGATAGACATATCTCATCTCACTTTTTTTAGTTTTAATACTTAAAATTAAATGCAGGCAGTTATTTCGATAGGAAAGGTATGTGGTGTAAAAGGCTACTACAACATCATTTTGGAAAAAAAAAATAGAGATTGGATTTTTGGTGGAATTTATGTGAGGCTTTCATATTTTGGTCCAATAAATATATAGCGGAACCAAGATGTTTCGTTATGAATGCTGTAATCTTTTGATTAATTGTTAGACCCAATACATGTACACCGACCGAATCGATAATGGAAAATACAAAAGAATACGTAAAAATGGCAGCCCACACTGGGATATAAATGCTCTAATCAGCGGAACCAAGATGTTTCGTTATGAATGCTCTAATCTTTTATTGTCATTTTGGTCCAAAAAATGAAATCAGCTAATATTTGACTAATAAAATCCTGTTATTTTGTCCTTTTCCTCAGGGGTAAAATGACCAAATATCAGCTGATTTCATTAATTTAATTAATAATGTGTTATAATAAAATTATATTGACTGTTTTGCCCATGAGGAAAAGGACAAAATAACAGGATTTTATTAGCCAAATATCAGCTGATTTCATTTTTTGGACCAAAATGACAATAAAAGTGAAACCACAGGGACCCATATTTAAAAAAAGTTTGAGTTTTGAACTAAAGTTGCAAAAGTGACCAAACCTCAGGGACCAAAATGGCAGTTTACTCTAAATTCGTGTATACAAACTTTCATTTTTTATTGTTATAAGCAAAGTATTTTGTAACTTTAGTTATAAGAAATATTCATATATTATATAACTGTACCGTTTTTACTATTCAATCTCGTGTAGAATGTAAATTTTAAATATTTTAGTTAATTTATAACATTAGAATTAAAAAAAAAACACGCTTCAGATATTTGCTTCGTTTTGGGGCCCAAAATGGTTGAGTCGGCCATTGAATTCTCAATATACTATTTTGTGGAATCCAATTCACCTACAATAAAATGACATGGTTGTGAGTTTGCATACATATAGGATTATGAGAAGTGAGAAGATAGTTTGAAAAAAGCCAATTAAGAAACAAGTATCAAAGAGCCTATTTAAAAACTGAAGACTACATGTATTTAACTATAGATTCTTAACTTATGTTACTAATAGTTTGACATGTTAAAATATTTTGCTTAACTCAATAATCAAGTATGAATTATAATTTTTTTGTGTTGTATGTACACTTGGGCTAAGTATCTTAAAGTTGAAGCTGGT
The DNA here is from genome assembly GCA_030545235.1 of Helianthus tuberosus. Taxonomy (NCBI): domain Eukaryota; kingdom Viridiplantae; phylum Streptophyta; class Magnoliopsida; order Asterales; family Asteraceae; genus Helianthus; species Helianthus tuberosus. Next base: position 103,016,908 of record CM060431.1, on the reverse strand, counting down.
GAAGCACAATGCAAGATTAGAAACAACAATATAGAAGACGAAAGCAATGTACATTTGACAATGAGAAGGTATTTCGTGTTAAAGAGTAGGGGGTGTTAAAATATGTTAATAATCGTAACATTCTGCTTGTTCGGCTCGAGCTCACTTCAACTCGCTTAAACGAGCCAAAGCTCGGCTCATCAATGTTATCATCATTATTAATATATATTATATATATATAAATTATTAAAATTTTGTATGGGCTCGTTTAGGCTCGCGAGCCTAAACAAGCTTTGTATTTCAAGCTCGAGCTCGGGCTCGATAACAAAACAAGCTCTATTTCAGGCTCGAGCTCGGGCTCGTTAAGGCTCGGCTCGTTCGAGCTTTTAACCGAGCCGATCACGAGTAGCTCTCGAGCCTCTAGGCTTGTTTACACCCCTAGTCTTAGCTTGTAAAACAAAAGTCGATTTGGGTTAAACCTCCGAGGAACCGGTTACACTCTACCCGGAATCAATTAGAATCGGTTCCGGTATTTTTGGTTTAAAACTGGGTAGGAACTGTAACCGGTTCCTACAAGAATCGGTTCCATTCAAACTCAGTCAAGAACCGGGTACAGTTAGGAACCGGTTCCGGGTATAAGAAAACCCGATTTTCCCATCCCTAGTTGAGGATGCAGATTCAGGCAACACAAATTAACACATAAATAAAGCATGGCAAATTATTTTAGTGAAAATAACCTCAAGAGGTTGGTTGGAGTGACGGTAACATACGAAAATTCTTAAAGCCCATTGTTATAATTCTTTCAAAAAAAGAAATTGAAATGGATGATTATTTAGCTACCATATGACATTATGGCCTCAAGAAAAAAATTTGGTGCAAAATGAGGCCCAAGCCCATGCCACAACTCCTTTTCTCAATCCAATTTTGGGTTTCTTTTCTTCTTACTTGATTAAATTTTTATATTTATTTTTATTCTAAGATCTAAATTTTTATGCATAATATTCAATTTAGGTGGATGGTGGTAGTGGTGAAAGGTGGAGAGGTGGTGGTTAAAAATAAGGAAGATGAAGTGGAGAAGAGTTCTGGAGAGAAGGGAAGAACTAATAATATATAATTAATTACTTATATATAAAATTACAGAAATACCCCTACCCTTAGTTGAATGATTTAACTGAGTTAAGAGTCAGGGAACAAAATGGAAAATATATGGCAAACTATTGGAGTAAAATGACTATTTTTAACGGATTGAGGTAAAACCATTAAAACGACCAAACCACCAGAAACAAAACGAAAGTTTACTCTATTCAACATTTTGTTTCTATCATGTAATGCATGGAAAAGAACTTATGAGAAGATATTTGAAGTTTTAATTTCGCGAACGTTGGTATAATTACCTTATCTAAACTTTGGTCACATCTAGCTCAAGATATTAAAACGATACATAAAGTTTTTATTTTTACGAAAATATATCATTTCTTAATTGTTATAACATGTTTTCTATTTCGGTATAATGTTCTATTATTTATAAAAAAAAATACAATTTTAGGTGGTTACATCAAATTATTTATTTCCACTAATAGTGCTCCTCCATATATTAAAGTTATTTTTTTTTTTTCATAATAGGACATTGTTTCAGCAATATTTACCACAAGACATCCCACATAAAATTACTTACTTTTCGTATTTTACATATATATTAAAGTTCCATCACACTGCATCATTCATGTTGTCAAATAGTGCAAAATATATATATACATATATATCTTCTGCACCAGCTGTCTTTGTAATTGGAGTTGGATGCTAAAAATTAGGAATTTTTTTTATTATTTTACTTTATTTTCAAAGGTACAAGGAGGCACAACTTTGAACTTGTAATGGTCAGCTGATTGCAGTTGCTATCTTCATCTTTATTAAGTATTGTTTCCCCTGAGATGTTCTGTTTTGCAAAAAAATTATTGTTACATATTAACTCGATTTTCGTCTCAGATGGGCAGAAAAAGACTACTTATTGGTTTCTTATTTTACTATTGTCGTAACTAATTCACTATTTTTTCCCTTATGTAATTCCATAGAGAAGGTCTAAAAGTATTCGAAAGAGGTCTCGTCTCGTCTTGTAATATTTTTTGTTGTAAAGATATATTCAAAATATCATATCTTTGTTGTAAAGTTTTAGATTATTGTTGCGTTAACTATGACTAAATAAAAATAGCAATATAAATTTTCTATATAAAATGCTTGTAATTTGAAATATATATTTCTCCTACTTGACAGGTTTTGCTTTTAGTAATCTTGGCAAACGGGTGGATCTGGTTGCATGCTGGTTCAGGTCAAGTCGATCGAATTAAAGACGGGTTCTAACCAAAATGGTTCAGGTTGAAATGGTTTTCAGAAAAAGAAAAGGTATCCCAAGGGTAGAATAGATCAAGAGGGTGTGGCTTTGAAATGTAATATTTTGTTGCATTTTGACCCGTTATAGAACACAGGCAAATGAATTATCCAAATCAACTCATTTCTTGAATGGGTCATTATTACTAGATGTATTTTTTAGCTATCTTTCTATATTTAGCTTGTTTAAGATAATACTGGCATATTCATATTTAGTATATGGGCTGAAATTGAGACCTCTGATGGTCACTAAGGTTGACTAAAATCATGGTCAAAGTTCCCTAAAAAGAAGATTAGCCTCAACCAAGTTGGTTTAAAGCTAGATGCATACATACTATTGCAACATTTACATTTAATCAAAGGGAACTCAGATATCATATGATAACTATCACTATGTGTCGACGAGGGCCCCTCGTCTAGGCTTCTCGCATGGGCTCCCCAAAAATATTATTTATAACAAGGGCCCATTTCATACTTCAAAAGATACCATGCACAATAAAAGGGACGGGAACAAACATGCACAATAAAAGGGGCGGGAACAAACAAGAGAGGTTGCCAATGATCTCTAGATCAAGTGGTGGAGGGCTTGCATTTCTCTTGAGAGATGCAAGTTCGACTCCCACTTGGTGTAGAGTGAGGCACTGATGGACAATGATAGGAGACCCAGGGAAACCTGGGTTGGATCCTTGTGTCACACCCCAAACCGATGGCGGAAACATCGGAGTGAGACGAAGAAAGATTGCTCATCACACATAACGCTAATTGTGACAATAGAATTAAAGATAAATTGATTTCATTCATAAATAAATGTTACAATACATGAAAATACAAGAAAACAATACAACAACAAATATGGAATTTATACAACGTATTTGACCTAAGACGTCTAATTGTGTATCTAAGCATCAACACTACTTCAGTTTCAAAGCATCGTCATTCTCAACCTGTAACATGTTTAAAATAAAGTTCAATGCAAAAGCAAAGGCGAGTATACAAGTTTAAGAATAAGTATAAGTTTAAAAGTTTAAAAACGAATCCACATGGCAACTTAGTTTATACAAGATCAACATGGCATGCAATATTTCTAGCCAACCCTCTGTTTACGCAAAATGATATAATTCAACATGACCACTAGTCTACGGGCGGTGCGTTACTCCTATAGCGCTATACATGTCAAATGGAGGCTCGTATAAAGCTAATGACTATAGTATATCACATAAGTATGGTCCATGTATAAGCATCAAGTATAACAACATAGTATTCATGCATAAGGATTGTTTTTGTGCATTGCATAAAGAATAAGTTAAGTGTGATTTTAATAATTTAACATGTTACACCCCCAAAGTGGTAAACATAAAAAGGGGTTCAAGTATACTCACATTGGTTGCGGTTTCTCGATATATTTGGAAGCCATGTTGTCGAGGTGGTTGCAACCATCACCATCGTCATCTTTGGCCATGAGAGAATGTGTAAGGAGAATGGAGAAAAATAAATGGAGGTTTATGGGTGAGGAATCTGTATTGGGCGGCAAACATTTAAAAAAGAGATGTTGGGGCTCTAACTAATAAATGGTGTGAAGTTTAATAGGTTAACACCAAAACAACTTTAGCCATAAGAGTCGACTTTCTAGTCTTTTCATTTTCTCTTTTTTTTTCTTTTCTTTTTTTTATTTGTGGCATAAGATGTTCATTTGTAAGGTAGAAAGGTGTTACAATGTTATTTAATGTATAAACTAACATTCTTAGGTCTAAAACGCATATAAGACATGAATTTTAAATGCTAAATAAGGAAGGTTACGAAAAGCAGGGCATTACAGTCTCCCATTCTTTAGGAAATTTCGTCTCGAAATTTATTCGAGAAGGAGACTTTCAAAGGTATTTTAGCTAAAAGAATTATTGACTAATATTGAGATTTTGAAGTCTTTGGAATGTGTTGAAATGTATGAAACTCCGAAAAGTGAAAATGTTTGATTTGTAAACGTAACTTATTTACTAAGGTGATTTGATGCGTCAATCATAAGTAAAATGTAACACCCCAAAAAAATGTTTAATATAACAATAAGTAAAAATAAACAAAGAATTTGACATAGTTAATGAGATATGGCGAAATGGTAGTTAGTTTATGGAGAAGCCCAAATTAAACACTCTTTCAAAGTGGGAGGGTTTAATGTGTAAATAATGAATTAAAAGGTTTTAATAATAAACAAAATTGAAAAATACCCACATTTGGGGGTTCTGGGTTCGATCAGAGCAGGGGGAAGAACAAGCAAACCCTAGTTTGCTAAATTCCATCAATTCACTTGAAATCTCAAGGAGAATCTAATACATGAGCCCCTATTTTCGAGTATCTAACCCTAATTAGTGAAGTGGTAAGTTTTATTTTCTGAAATTATGATTTGTAGGATGAGGGTTACAACCCAATCTCGAATTTTTATGTCTAAATGTGAGAAATCTGAGTTAGGGTTACCTTCTAGGACAAGAATCATGTTGATTTTTAGGTTATTTGAAAGATTTTGGTAAAAACCCACTTTGTGAAATTGTGGTATGAATAGGATGATCAAAGAAGCTATAATCATGTGGAATCTTGAAATATGATGATGTAGTAATGCTTGAATCTTAGAAAATTTATGTAGGATAAAAGAAGGTTATGAACATGGGTTGAATGTTGATGAATTATAAGATGAACTAGTAAGAATTCATGCTTTGTATACTTGTACATAATGCTAGTAAATGCGATGCCCACCAAGTGTTTGATGAAATGCTTAAAAGAATAATATGTATAATTTGGAAGGTGAATGAATGAGATTTAGTTGTACTAAATAAACGAATGAATGCGTTGTTATAGGCGCGAAAGAAGAAGGTTCCAACACTAGGAAATCAGAAAGTTCACAAGATCGAGGTACGTTAGTGTACACCGCATTTCTGTATTTATGATGTTGTCATATGTATAATAAATCTTACTTGTATTGTTTGGTTATGTCAAAGTTGTTAGAATTGAATTCAATGATCGTTGAAGGTAATGGTAAAATCCGTCATAAACGGATTGTGAGGAATGATTAAAATACGAAAGTTAACGCATCATATCCGGTACTTTTCGTTGAACCGGGTATGGGAAGTTATGTATGCAATGGACGAAAGTCTACTCGATCCGTCTTTCTCGGATCGGAGTATGATGTAAGAATGAAATGACTATGATTGTTCATTATGAACAAATCGAATGAAGATGATGTAATGATGCTAGTATCCGTTCCTAACGGGTATGTTAAGTAAAGTATGCTTAGCCTCTATTTGAGACAAGCATGTAAGGAACCGTTTAACGGTTAGCAAAGTAAATGAATGATGCTTATCCGAGAAAGAAATAAATGGGTTTATTACCGAAAATTGTTAGTGGCGAAATACTAACCTATTTGTTATGTCAAATGTAGGTAAATCCTCAATGTAGGCGACTTGGCAAATTGGAGCGAGCATATGCACACTTTATGATCATCAAGCGCTTCCGCAATTATGTATTAATGTTTTGGGTCAAATGCTTGTTTTTGCATGACATTGTTAGTAGTTACACTTGTTAATACTTGGTGTATGGTTTTTAGTCGTGTCTAGTCGAACGGGTCGTAAACTTGTTTGTTGATGGTTAATACAGGGATACACTCGTCTTACGAACGGGTCATGCCCAAATTTTGTTAAAATCATGTATTAATGATATTAGCGTTTTCACCTTTTTAAATTGAGAAAGATTTGTACACTTTAAAAATTTATGTTCTAGCGTCTTTTGGGTGTCATTTCTACTAGACGCAAATGCGGGCCTTACATAAAACGTGCAGGCGTGTATAGGCAAGGCGAGTTTAAATAAGTTCGAATAACTTGGAATGGAGAGGTATTTTAGAATATGTCATCCTAAGAAAAGTTTTCGTATCAAACAGTTTTGGAGGTAAAGGCCAACTACGTATGCTCGCACATAAATAAAGAATAGAAAGATAGTTTTAACAAAAAAAATACTTTAAACTTCGAATGTGTAAACGGATTTGTCCGTAACGAGGCTTGTATGAAGGGCAACGGATAACGGGGAATAATGGAGGTAGGAGAGGGAATGATTGATCTAACAAACGAATGCAAGTATGAGAAGGGTAAGTGTATTGGACGAACGAAAGCAATGCGTGAAGAATGAAGTCTCGTCATGAATAACCGGATATCGCACGCTTAGCAATGCGTTTGTGAGTTTTTAAGGTTTGTATCAGGTCAAAAAGGTCTGGAAAACACCAGATTTCTCATGGCACGTTTTACGAAAGTTTGGTAACATGATGAAAACACTTATATATAGGAAGTACCGGCGGCGTATCCACCATGTTTTGACCATGTTACATCTGTTTCGTTATTCGTGTCATGTTACGTTTCGTATCATACCATACACCGTAGTACACTCTATGATTCTCATGCGCCAATCACTATAATCCCGTGTGCACCCGCGATTATATTGATTGTCGCATGATCCGCATAACTTGTACTAGTTGCGTATGAGTTAGGGTATTTGAAAATGAGAATGAGTATGTATACGAACGTAGTATATAAGCATGTTTATGTTTATGCAAGTATGGGACCCACGTAAGCGAATCCCTCGGATTCCGCTCGCGTACGGTACAAATGTAGTATATAAGCATGTATGAGACCCACGTAAGCGAATCCCTTGGATTCCGCTCGCGTACGGGTACGAATGTATGAATCATGAGTATGAAGGAAAGTATGAGCATAACTATAAGTGTAAGTATAAATACGCATGCGGGTGTAAGTACAAATATAAAACGTGTGAGTATGAGTGTAGGTACGAATAATAAAGATTGCGTAAATAGTATAAATTGAAACATAACGAATTTAAACATGTGAAAACGATCAAAGATTGAGTATGTAAAAACAAACGGTTTAAGTGAAGTTGTCGTGAGATAGTGACTAAAACATGTACGATGATATGCATGTATAGTTGTTTAAGCGAAACATTGAGTTTATCGAATCGAAATCGATTGAGTTTGACTAGTAATGTAGATTCTAGTTTGTAAATATAAAAAGAATATAAGGCGCTTATTGGTTATACATAACGTATTTTGTAAGGAATGGAAATGCTACTTTTTTTTTAAAAGAAGATTTACGTAAGTTGAAGGTTGTCGGTCCACATGAAGTCTTCTTGCCCACGTGTTTAGAAATTTGAATGATGTATTGAGCAGTGTATAAAAGTTCGTTGTAAATAACAAGTTCGTATTATTTCAAAGGATCTTGCATTAAAATATGAAATTTGAAAATTGGAGGAACTTGTGAAAACGTTGATTCTTAAAAGGAGTTTAGTAATGAACTTAGTGTTCGTTGGAAAGAGGTTTTTTTTTACATAATGATTTGATGGTTTTGAAAAGAGTTTGTGGTAAAACGATCTTATAGTATCTATAAGATCTTATCAATATATGAGAAAGTTGGTTTTGATTTACGACTGAGAATGAAAGTCTTTAGTATAATGATATAATGTGAGCGCGTCTTAGTGATTAGTTTATATATGAAGTTCATGGGCAAGAGATCCATTGGACTGATTAAGTTGATAGGTAGCGTTTCGCAAGGTTTTGAAATTCAGTTGATAAAACGTTTTAAGGCATGATTAAGAATTTTCGTGTATATGATTTACGTGAAATAGATTATGAGATAAATAATACGTTTGATAAAATAATAAATTTTGAAATTCGCATAAGTGGGGATTCTGACGAATGATAAACGATTTAGGTTTAAAATATGATCGTGTTGTATGATGAAGTCTCTTTCGAAAGAAAATTTTGGTAACGATCACCTAGGTAAGGGAATCACCCCTAATTCGTCGGTGAGATCATTTTAAGAAAAAAAGGAGTGGAGTTAATCATCAAGTAAAGAAATCACTCCTACCTCGATGATATGTCTCCATTTTGGTGTTACAAGGAATGTAAACATAATTGAGTGACGTTTTGAAATCATGCATATGTATAAATGTATGAAAATATTTAGTATAATGTGTGTGAGAGAAAAGAAAAATGATCTCGAAAATAAATTTGAATTTGAAACGAGAGATTTGTATCATATAAAAGCGATGATAGTAAGGCATAGGTTGATTAAAACTTGGATTGTTCCAAAACGGAACTTTGACAAAACCAAAGTGGTCGAAAATTCCTTTTGAATTTGAGAAACATGCTTTGGCCTAATAGGTGGAATACTCTCGCAGATATCTTAGTTAACGATATTCACCCTTCCAGTTACTACATGTTCCAAATCAATCGAAAATTCGAAACTTGGCGGGATTTTTTGAAAATCAATGAGCGGAACTAGTCGACAAGGTGCGGGTTTCACCCCTAACTTGACGATTTCGTACCCTAAGTGTGGTTGGTACTCGTCGGGTCAAATTTTAATTTCGACACTTTAACGAGGGTCCACTAGAATTTGAAATGGAAATTCTCCATCAAGGTGAGGATTTCACTCCTAACTTGGTGGCGAATTTCGTGTAAAAAGAATAGATGGATTGAGAGTCGTTCACCAAATTGTGGGTTTCACGCCTATTTTGGTGAAGTCGTCTCGTTGGTATGATACGAGTGATTTCGAGTTTAGCATAAACGAGTAAAAAAAAGACGTATGTTCGAAATAATAATAACAAGTATAAGCACATAAAGTTTTTCAAGAAAATAACACGTAAGACACATTTCAAGAAATTAGCATATGAATCAAGTATGGTCAAAATGGTGCTTAACTATAGACTAGGTCGAACATGGCAATTCTACCTAATTCCCTATAGTTATGGCTCTGATACCAATCTGTCACACCCCAACCGATGGCGGAAACATCGGAGTGAGACGAAGAAAGATTGCTCATCACACATAACGCTAATTGTGACAATAGAATTAAAGATAAATTGATTTCATTCATAAATAAATGTTACAATACATGAAAATACAAGAAAACAATACAACAACAAATATGGAATTTATACAACGTATTTGACCTAAGACGTCTAATTGTGTATCTAAGCATCAACACTACTTCAGTTTCAAAGCATCGTCATTCTCAACCTGTAACATGTTTAAAATAAAGTTCAATGCAAAAGCAAAGGCGAGTATACAAGTTTAAGAATAAGTATAAGTTTAAAAGTTTAAAAACGAATCCACATGGCAACTTAGTTTATACAAGATCAACATGGCATGCAATATTTCTAGCCAACCCTCTGTTTACGCAAAATGATATAATTCAACATGACCACTAGTCTACGGGCGGTGCGTTACTCCTATAGCGCTATACATGTCAAATGGAGGCTCGTATAAAGCTAATGACTATAGTATATCACATAAGTATGGTCCATGTATAAGCATCAAGTATAACAACATAGTATTCATGTATAAGGATTGTTTTTGTGCATTGCATAAAGAATAAGTTAAGTGTGGTTTTAATAATTTAACATGTTACACCCCCAAAGTGGTAAACATAAAAAGGGGTTCAAGTATACTCACATTGGTTGCGGTTTCTCGATATATTTGGAAGCCATGTTGTCGAGGTGGTTGCAGCCATCACCATCGTCATCTTTGGCCATGAGAGAATGTGTAAGGAGAATGGAGAAAAATAAATGGAGGTTTATGGGTGAGGAATCTGTATTGGGCGGCAAACATTTAAAAAAGAGATGTTGGGGCTCTAACTAATAAATGGTGTGAAGTTTAATAGGTTAACACCAAAACAACTTTAGCCATAAGAGTCGACTTTCTAGTCTTTTCATTTTCTCTTTTTTTTTCTTTTCTTTTTTTTTTATCATCAACAACATCGGTGGTTAGCATATGTCATTTAAACATTCATTACACTAGGTGATTACCCACCTATAACTCTTCTACAATTTCCTACGTACCTACTATAACGTACCACACATTCTATCTCTTACATGCAATCCTTTCATTCTATTAATCATTTCGCCAACTGAAGTACACGCTCGTACTTCCTTCCATTCATGCTTACTTGCAAAGACCTTATTACATTGTTTCAATATTTCTTACCAAGCTTACCATTTCCGCCCACACTCAAGTTATTGTCCGGGTCACAGCCCGTCATCATTCTGACTTCTAAGAGTCAATTACTAACACATCTAATACGTAACTTATACAAAACTTCATCTATTATACTATCACCTTTTACTTTATACTTATTTCTATGACCCGTTCGACTCAATCATAGTCAAACTGTCGACATCTTCTTATGCGGATTAAATTTCATTTCTTTATATTTTTAAATCCGTCTCACGGATTCAGACGCATCATTCATGCTTTTTCATTCATTGAATCCGCCTTACGGATTCAAACATATCATCCATGCCTTTCATCCTTGAATCCGTCTTACGGATTCAAACATATCATCCATGCCTTTCATCCTTGAATCCGTCTTACGGATTCAAACATATCATCCATGCCTTTCATCCTTGAATCCGTCTCACGGATTCAAACATTACATTCATATCTTTCATTCCCTGAATCCATCTCCCGGATTCAAACATATTATTCATATCTTGTTGATTCGTAATTAATTACGGATTCAACATTCTTCATTCTTATCAGGCATGTTCTTCATTCATACATAGTACTCTCCATTTCCCGAGAGTCTTACTTCCCATTTCACCCATACGCCCGCCTGCTACCCAACTCTATCGGACATACCTGTAACAATTATCATGATCTCACGAACGTCATACGTTTCTCGTGTACTGGCCAGGTACACAATCCACATAGTAGTTTCGTGCCTTCGTGTAATTGTCACCTTATGTCCATAGACTTAGGTTTCGGCGCGTGTATCACTTTCTGTACTTCATTACTATTCCATCATTACCCTTCATTTAGAATTTTCCTTCCCTTAATGAGTTTTACTATTACATGTACCCACATATCGAATTTACGTACCTGGATTCAAATTTGTCTTATTACCTCTTTGCCTGCCTTAGTATTCATCCCAGACTGCATTCACAGATCATCCTCTTCCAACACTTATGCTTACCTTGTACATACAAAACCGTCAGTTTCTTTATACGTATACATAAGTACATACTTACATTAGCTTTTACCTTTGGTTCTTGATCGAGTCTTAGATTGTACGTGTTTCTTCTCTCAAGAGCACACAAGTTTGAGTTCAAGTACTTACTTTCTCGTACTTGATTCCCTCAAACCAGGGCTCTGATACCAACTTGTAAGACCCTAATTCGTATTTGACTAAAGTCGCAGCGGAAAATCGTACCATAAAAATTCCTTTCGTTACAAACACCTTGATGCACTAAAATTTGTTCTTAAAGTTAATTCTTTTACAATAAATACATTTATTATACTCCTTTACAATAAGAAAACATAACCTAGCTTCACTCAGTTACGTACTCAACACTCCCGTACAATCTATCTCGTGACTCGATCTTTGATCGCTCCTCTTCAATACGATCATCTGGCTCGAACAACCTGCACTCACCAAACACATACAAGACATTAATATGTTATCAATATAAACGATACTTAGCCTTGGATTACTTCCGTTCCATTATTCCTTCACATTATACGTTCCCTCTGAGTACCTTATCTCTGGTGAGTCTTCGATACTGTACCTGCATTACACCTAAAACTCCAGGTACACGAATAACGTCGTAAAAACTTAATCATACTTAATGACTTACATACATACCTACACTTCATACATATTATCTCCATGCATACATATGTACACACATGCATACATACCTATTTGCATACATATCATACTGAATGATTTACATACATACATGCCAACCTACATGCATCTCCACATATGAATACATCTACATCAATATATACGTATCTACATATATACATACCTACACCATTACGTACACTCATGACATTATACATATATACATACATGCATCCCTACTTGCAACATAACCAAATCATACATGTCTACTCTCATACATACCGTCATATATCCACGTACTTGCTTACCTACTTATAAACATACATACATACCTATCTACATATGTTCATACGCTTAAGCTTATAAAAAGGTAAGTTAAATTAGTCGTACGTAGCTTAAAATGCATTTAAACGAGTTCCCGATGTCGAACAAGACAACAGAACAATTTTGCCAGATCAAGCACCCGTCGCGTCGCGCGACCCCCCGTCGCGTCGCGCGACGCCCCCTTTTTCTCAGAACATATGCAGCTGCTTGCTGCAGATTCCCAGCACGATCCGGTTTTACGGAAACGAGCATTACTCTCTCGTTTTTGATCCGTTTTACCCGATTCTTTTTCCTACGTGATCGTAATTTAATTCTCCATCACATGGAGTAAAAATCCAATATTTGGACTACCAAAATTTGGGACTTTTAGCCTTCGGCTTATTACCCTTTTTACCAAATTTTGACCCGTTCATGCATTTAGCAACATAACTTGTTGGTTTGACCTTAACTTCATATGAATTAATAATTTCAAGGTCATTTGTCATAAAAGATTCATTCCCGGATACCTTACATCTTATTCCACCCGTTTTCACTCAAAAGCTTATTTTGACCCGTTAAGGGTAATTGCGCATTAAGACGTTTATGACTTACAAAACCATACTCCCCACTTTCATACTTGACCAAAACATTACACTAATCGAATAACTTGTTTCTAAACCACTTTTAAGATCGTTTGCCCAAAATACCCATCAAGGGCATTTTGGTCAACTTTAATCCCATCATTTACGACGAAAGACTACGACACATATTTGACCTCAATCATCATGTTTAGTTAATTAAAACACCATAATACTTAATCAAACTAAGAAGTGATTACCGAAATCACTTACCTTATGCGTCCGTGCTCGTATCCGATTCCTTGCCTCTTTTGACCCGTTAACACCTCCTGCTTGAGCTCGTCTCGACGTGATTCCTATACTCTCATTTCATCAAAATCACGCTCTTATTATCATATTCATTTGTACATGTTAACAATCATATCAATCGCATATTTCACACTTAACTTTCATTAGTCATTTCTAACAAACATAACTCATATAATCATATCCGTATACGTTTAAACTCATGTAACTCATCATGTCATTACATCTAACACGGATTGTTATATCATGTACCATACGACTTCCTATAATCCTACATTTACGACAAGAGTCAAATCATGTTTCTTATACTTAGTTGACTTTCAAAAGTCAACTATTAACCATATTTAACTATCGACTTATCATCATATACTCGCAACATCACAACCGACTATACGGACGACACTATATACATTTCATCATACATTTGGTGTGCGTACCACCTTCTAAACATAACGTACAACTAATTCATGCATAATCTTCTATACTCATACATAATGCATCAAGTCCTACTACTAATCATCATGTATCATTTCCAAATAAACATCAATCATAACATCATCATATTTCTCCTAATTCATCTAACAAGATTTCATCATACCCACATAATACATCAATCTTTCAACAAGACTTGGACATAGGTGGTGATTCTAGTAATCATCTTCACCATAACCAACGGGTTTCACCCCTAATCATCAAATTAACGCAAACCGTACATAACCCATGTTCTATACGAGGATTCTAACTCTTGTACATGATCAATTTCATATTAACTCACGGATTAGAACATAACCCCCTTTACCCATGATCACCAATCTTAGATTTAAGACATACCTTATGATCCCCTCGTGATGGTGATCATTTATCCATGCTCGGTTTTGATCTTAAGCGTCATCTTGCCTTTTGATTTGAGCATAAAGATGAAGTTAGGGTTTGAGGCTCCATGGGAGCCTCCTGCTCCTTCTCGAACACACGTATGTGTGTGTTTGTGTGTGATTAGTTATTTAATAACTAAACTTTCATTTTTTTTCCACTTTAGCCCCTCGGGTTTGCCTTTAAAGCATAACTGACACTACGTTCATCTTTTAATAGTTTTCACCAAGCATTTAACTAGGTTAAACAGCCTAGTTATTTATTTCATAATATAACGCATAAGGACATATTTCGAATATATAACATTTGGATTTTTGGGGCGTTACAAGTCTACCCACCTTAAATGAGGTTTCGTCCCCGAAACCTTTCTTACCTTTATTTAACACAAGTAAATTCTTCTCTACGTCCATCAACACTACCGCTAGCCCATCACAACGACTATCTTCTTTCTTGAAGAACCTGTTCCGGAGTTCTTATTAGTGTCGCTTTCACTATTAACGCTAATGATTTATTCATCATTCTAATACTCGTATATCATATGCATTATATACCTTTTTACTTACTTGAAACCATTCCAACATCCCATTACTAACATTCCCATTTGTTTATTTCAACATTCATAATGTTTTCATCGACTATACGATCTCGCATCGAAATTTGTACATACTCAGATATGTTTAACTCTAACTAATACATCATAATAATGAGTAACTATACATTCTCGATTCATAATTATTCAATCAATTGACTTTTTCCAAACAAGTCCATACTTTCCTGATCATTCTTTCATATATCATTTTCATTTTCATTTCTTTGACCTGTCAATAACGGGTCAATACACATACTCTTCCAACCTTTAATATGATCCGTTCTTAATGGATCTAATATCTCCATCTCATCTCTTAAAAATTACATTCTCTACATACTCTGTATAACATTTAACTTTTGTTTTGTTACCACCACAAAACTACTATTTCATAGTCACACCTACGTGCTTAACTCTAACGTTAACCTTATTCTACGTTTTCTACAATTACTTGTTCCTTGCGTACCTTTACGTTACCTTTAAATCATTTCATTCATTCCACATTACTATTGCTTTCACTTCATGCATTACTTAATTTACATATATAAATGGGTCATACTAGTTCATATCTATCCAACATGAGTTAAACATTTTACTAACCTCTTTTTCATTTCTCACACCAACGACCCGCAACCCAGATCGACCATCTTCTCCTCGAGTACTAGCCGTACAGGCCAGGTTTCATTCATCCGTGTAATGAGCTTCCGCTCATGCACATCCTTTCACCAATACGATTGGTTTCATCACATCAATAGTTCTACATTATCATCAACAACATCGGTGGTTAGCATATGTCATTTAAACATTCATTACACTAGGTGATTACCCACCTATAACTCTTCTACAATTTCCTACGTACCTACTATAACGTACCACACATTCTATCTCTTACATGCAATCCTTTCTTTCTATTAATCATTTCGCCAACTGAAGTACACGCTCGTACTTCCTTCCATTCATGCTTACTTGCAAAGACCTTATTACATTGTTTCAATATTTCTTACCAAGCTTACCATTTCCGCCCACACTCAAGTTATTGTCCGGGTCACAGCCCGTCATCATTCTGACTTCTAAGAGTCAATTACTAACACATCTAATACGTAACTTATACAAAACTTCATCTATTATACTATCACCTTTTACTTTATACTTATTTCTATGACCCGTTCGACTCAATCATAGTCAAACTGTCGACATCTTCTTATGCGGATTAAATTTCATTTCTTTATATTTTTAAATCCGTCTCACGGATTCAGACGCATCATTCATGCTTTTTCATTCATTGAATCCGCCTTACGGATTCAAACATATCATCCATGCCTTTCATCCTTGAATCCGTCTCACGGATTCAAACATATCATCCATGCCTTTCATCCTTGAATCCGTCTTACGGATTCAAACATATCATCCATGCCTTTCATCCTTGAATCCGTCTTACGGATTCAAACATATCATCCATGCCTTTCATCCTTGAATCCGTCTCACGGATTCAAACATTACATTCATATCTTTCATTCCCTGAATCCATCTCCCGGATTCAAACATATTATTCATATCTTGTTGATCCGTAATTAATTACGGATTCAACATTCTTCATTCTTATCAGGCATGTTCTTCATTCTTACATAGTACTCTCCATTTCCCGAGAGTCTTACTTCCCATTTCACCCATACTCCCGCCTGCTACCCAACTCTATCGGACATACCTGTAACAATTATCATGATCTCACGAACGTCATACGTTTCTCGTGTACTGGCCAGGTACACAATCTACATAGTAGTTTCGTGCCTTCGTGTAATTGTCACCTTATGTCCATAGAATTAGGTTTCGGCGCGTGTATCACTTTCTGTACTTCATTACTATTCCATCATTACCCTTCATTTAGAATTTTCCTTCCCTTAATGAGTTTTACTATTACATGTACCCACATATCGAATTTACGTACCTGGATTCAAATTTGTCTTATTACCTCTTTTCCTGCCTTAGTATTCATCCCAGACTGCATTCACAAATCATCCTCTTCCAACACTTATGCTTACCTTGTACATACAAAACCGTCAGTTTCTTTATACGTATACATAAGTACATACTTACATTAGCTTTTACCTTTGGTTCTTGATCGAGTCTTAGATTGTATGTGTTTCTTCTCTCAAGAGCACACAAGTTTGAGTTCAAGTACTTACTTTCTCGTACTTGATTCCCTCAAACCAGGGCTCTGATACCAACTTGTAAGACCCTAATTCGTATTTGACTAAAGTCGCAGCGGAAAATCGTACCATAAAAATTCCTTTCGTTACAAACACCTTGATGCACTAAAATTCGTTCTTAAAGTTAATTCTTTTACAATAAATACATTTATTATACTCCTTTACAATAAGAAAACATAACCTAGCTTCACTCAGTTACGTACTCAACACTCCCGTACAATCTATCTCGTGACTCGATCTTTGATCGCTCCTCTTCAATACGATCATCTGGCTCGAACAACCTGCACTCACCAAACACATACATGACATTAATATGTTATCAATATAAACGATACTTAGCCTTGGTTTACTTCCGTTCCATTATTCCTTCACATTATACGTTCCCTCGAGCTATTTCCCGCTCTAAGGTGGAAATCCGATCTTTAGAGTCAAGATCGGGAAGTGAACGGGAAATAGGATGTTTCTTAGCTCGATCGGCCGACTCTTTCTCTTTTGAACGTTTACTCATCCGTTCCAAGAATTCCCAATCATCGTCTTCATGGTTGCTCAAAAGAGTCCCGTTACTCGTTGATTCAAGTCGGTTCCATGTGTTGTCATCTAAACCCCGTACAAAACACTTAACCAATTCCCACTTCTCGATTTGATGATGTGGGCATCTTCTCATCATTTCTTTAAATCTTGTAAAGGCTTCATGCAACGGCTCGCCCGATAATTGGCGAAAAGACCTAATTTCATCACGAGCATCATCGGTCTTCGCCATAGAATAATATTCATCTAGAAAAGCTTGTTGCATTTCTCCCCATGTGCGGATGCTATTGGCCGGGAGTGTAAGGAACCATTGCTTCGCTTTGTCTTTCAATGAGAATTGGAACAAACGAAGTTTAACCTCATCTAGTGCAAAGTTGTGCCCCCCGATAGTGCCGCAAATGGAAGAAAACTCTGTCAAATGTGTGTACGGTTCGTCATTGGATCTTCCATTAAAATGAGGAAGTATGTTGATGTAATGTGGTTTACAATCAAACATCCTCCTCTCACAAACGATTGGTGAGTCATTCTCGGTGACAACCGGCCTGAAACGATCATTCACTCCCCGTGGAGGTCGTTGATGACGATGTGGACCATTAACTTCTTGATCAACCGGTCTTCTATTATCCCTTCTTTCACCTCTTCGATCATCTCTTCGATTATCCCTTGGGTTACCACCTCCCACAAAACGAAGAATCCGGTTAGGGTTTGCATTGTTGTTGTTATTATAAAACCCATCATTCCGGTTCCGTTGGTCATTGTTTCGTGGTTGACGGTTGTTCCCATAACCATCATTCCTTCCACCCCCGTAACCGTATTCATCGTCCCCAACGTAATTGGCATATTGGTAGCCAAATTCCTCATCATCATACCTTCTAGCATTGTAGACGTTTCCCCTATTCACGTAGCCCCAATCTTCATCATCATTGGCCCTATCATCATAGTATCCCCCGTCGTCCGAATTTTCCGTATGAACACTCACATGTTCCGGCGATTGATAACCGGGAACACTATACGGTTCATCATCGGGGATTGCATTCCTCAAGTCATCGATGTTGAAGAATGGGTCTTCATTTGCGGGATCGCCGCGATCACGATTTCCCCGACGGTCGGAATTGACATTCCGGTCATCTAGGTTGATGGGTAGGGAATTGTGTCTATGAAGATTTTGTTGTTGAGGTGTTCTTTGATTGTTGTTGGGATTTTGGTTTTGGAAAGGTGGTGTAGGTGGTCCGGTATTGTTGTTATTACCACCCGGTTGCTCTTGAGGCATGGGTTGAACATTTTGAGTTGGGTAAAAGGTTCCTCGGGATTGGAATTGGTTTTGGTTGAGATTTGGGTGATTGGAGTTTTGGTTTGCCATTGAATTAGTTTCAATGGATGGTGTATGTTGTGGTGTTTGGTTGGTTTGATTAGAAGCAAGTGTTGCTTCTAACCGGCTTGCTAGGTTTCTTCTTGCAACTCGTTCGATTTCCGGTTCGTAGACTAAAGGTGAAGTCCTCCCGGAGTTCCGCGTATGCATGCACTACCTGTAACCTGCACAAGTAACACACCCACGTAACAAGGAAAAAGACAAGTACAAAAAGAAAGCTAAACAAATTAAACAGATAATCACACAAATTCAAACAATATCCAAACACAAAGCGCACGCACTCCCCGGCAACGGCGCCAAAATTTGATCGGAGTGTCGCGCTCCGGTCAAAGATAATATTTATAAGCCCAAATTACCCTTAACAATGTGTTAGTGGTAGTAAGGGGTCGAACCACGAAGAGTATGTGGTTTGTGTATGGATTCGAATGAATTAAACAATTGTGTCACGATTATGAAGCTTACTAGAATAATTTTGTGTTTTTGTTTATTTGGAAGATATGATTTTAAACTAGATGATGTGATGAAAATGAGTAACAACTACTAATTAACGATTGCAAGAATTTTGGATACTAGAACAATTATAATAAAAAGGAATCCCACCCGGTTTCGGTAATTGTTAACCTAGGATTTCTACAAGTTTTAGTTTCAACTCAAATGCATTCGATTAACGGATTTAGTGTACCGTGACTTAGGTGCTACTAGCTATCGACGCCCCGAAGAACGGACAAAAAGACACTTTGTAATCAACACAAGTAAATCCTAACAACGACAACGTACAATTACATATCACCGTTTCGCAAAGTCATAACTTTTAACATCGTTCGACAATTCACGAATTCGTAACAAATGTAATACTATTGTCAAAAGTTTCAAAAACCAAATACAAATTGTCACTAAGATGAAACAAGAACAAATTGAAACCCTAAAATTAACAACTACCTACACCGGGGTGAAACCGAGATGATTAGCCGCTCATGGTTGATGCAACTTGATCACCGGATGTTTGGAATGCGGATGGAGTCATCTTGAAGCTTGTAGGATGAATGAATGATGGAGAATTAGGGTTTATGGAATGGTGATGGTGAGAAGGATGATGGATTGGATGAATTAGGGTTTTGATGGTGAATTGGGGATGAATGAATGTGTTTCGGTTGTAGAGATGAAGTCTTAATGTTAGAGATGGAATGGTTGGTGAATGATGGATGGTAATGGCTCCAAGAACAAGTTCAAACTTCAAAGTGTTGTGTAACTTACGAGTTAATGCCCCCAAGCCAATAGAATTCGAGCTAAACCCCCAAATCACAAAAATTCCCGTTTCAGAAAACTACTACCCGTCGCCGACGGGTCCCACCCCGTCGCCGACGGGCTCCCAAAAACCGAAATCTGTCCGACGGCTTATATTCCTGGATACGGCTATTTCTGGAATACGGGACTATCTGGAGCCCGTCCGGGACGGGTTATACCCCGTCGCCGACGGGTTCTTGAACACCAACTCTTCAAATTTCGATTCTTGCACTCCCGGTTGATCCGTAACGCATCCTGGTGCTCCGGTTTTCGACCCGGTGACCCGTAAAGCTCCCGAAAAGCTCCTTAAACTCCATCAAACCTGCAAAACACATTCTTGATTAAAAGTAGGCTATTCGAAACTAAAACTTACGTAAAAACGTCAAGTTAAACAATAACGAGCACCGGTTTTCAACCACGTATCACATCCCCACACTTGTCTTTTGCTTGTCCTCAAGCAAATCTGTTTTTCACTTTCACGCGGGTCGAACAACGAATACACATCCCATTCCCGAGACAAAGGTTAAGGTCTATTGTCATACAAGAGTTCACATTCTTTACAATTTCCACATATTTACCGGTTAAGTGAATGATCACATATAATAATGGTTATCCACGATTAACCCGCCCTTAAAACCAACAAGTCATGCATATCCCTCACAATGTTCTCTCCACTCGGCTTGTAAATTGGCTAATATTTATAATGTATTAGCACTTTTTTTTTTTTAGATAATCACTCAAAACCGATTAGAACACGTACCCGCATAGGCTTGCAACTCAATCATTCTCCACCACTGATCACGAATACTAAGCACAAGTCATAAGGTCTTTATAAGGGTTGTAATGGGGCTAGGTTAAGGGTATGGAATAGGATATTTTAAAGTGGCTAAGGTGATGAAAATTCGATCTTTATTACAAAACAACTAAGCTAAACATACTAAACTAAACTTCACTTGCAAGGCAATGATGTTCGCCTTTTATTCAACAACCATAAATCAAGTAACTAAAATCAAACTAGAAGGCAACAATTTTTGCGCCTTTTATTTTCCAAACTAAGAACATATCTTTTTGTTCTTTTCTCAACAATTTTCTCATCTTTTTCATAACATTTTCTGATTGATTTTTTTTTTCGCAACAATCAAGAATAACTATACAAATATGACTCCTATAATCGAATTTCCATCACACGGGTTTAAAAAAAAAAAGTTTAAGGGTTATGGGCTAGAGGGTGGTCAAACGAAAGGTTTAGGCTCAAAATGGGCGACTAAGGAATTTGTTCGGGTAAGGATAGATAAAATGGTTTTAAAAGAAAAAGTTTACCTAATGCCTTAATCATTCTCGTGCTTGTATTCGGTCTATAGTCTCAAACGTATCAAAAGTTGCAAGTTCTACAATACGCGACTAATGGTCCACTCAAACAAAGAAACATGTAAATGTAAATCTATGATGTAAAAGTGGCTCAAACCTCACGTATAAGGGTATGATATGTGATATGCATCAAATGCTAGTTCCTTAGGCGGATTATTCCCAAATAACCACCCGCTAAATACCCGTTATGCTTATTAATTTGAACTTGACCATGACAAAAGACCAAATTGGTTGTGACATCCCTCGTTGACTTGGTTACTTGTGCTTTTAAGATCGCTTTTGAAACAAGAATTTTTAAAAAAATTTTGAAATTTTCCCCCATCCCCACACTTGAGGTACACATTGTCCTCAATGTATAGAATTTAAATGAACGGGTCAAAATCGAAAACTTTTACTACTCCCCCATCCCCACACTTGAAGTACATATTGTCCTCAATGTGTAAGAACTAGAGTTTTTAAAACGCACAAGGGATGTGACACGACTACCCTTCCCAACATTTCACCCCGGAAAATAATACAAAGTACAATCCACTTATTCCTAACTAAGAATCAAAGTAAAAGGAAACACATGCACCTGATTTTTGTCGCTTGATACTCATATCTCCTTCGCCTCTTCATAAAAACGGTTGTCCCGCGAACATGTTGTACCTACAAATTCTAATCCTTGTGTAGAAGCATGCTTCTCACAACCATCAAAATTTGTTAGTTACCTAGTTCTACCCTTTTTATGAAACATATTACCAAGCCATGTGTTATTTCACTTCGATTTATGTGGACAATAATTTACAACAACAATAAACCTAACTCACTTTCGTAGGAATCACGGTTGCATTTAGCTTATGCAACAAGCCCTTTTAAACCCCCCAATAGCTTGGGAGGACGAGAGGTCTCGTGAGGGTTATATAGGGAACACACCCACAACGTTCATTTAACTAGGCGAAAATAAATAACATGGAATAAAAATAACGGAAACAAAATAATATACAACAACAACAAAAACATACCATACCTCTACCGCTGATATCGCTCGTTTGGATCCACTGGCGGGTTGGGCTGGTATTGATAACCAGTGAGGGACTCGAACATCTCCCTATAGTTATCGAGGGGACTCTGCTCCCCTTGAGGCGGCGGTTGGTACGGAATCGGGATAAAGCTAGAACCGACTGCCTCGGGCCAATGAGGGGTGGGATCGGATGGACCTAGTGGATGAGGAAGATTGGGGTAATCAGTCCACCCCGAGTGTTCGGCGTACGGGAGACCGGCTTGAAGGTCTCTTTGATGGCGCTCCTGATCGTGGAGTATCTTGGTGTTGTTAATCGCCATTTGGTGCGAGACAGCCAAAGCACTCCATCGGCGTCGTTCCAATTCTCTAGCTTTATTTTGACGCCTAACCTCATCTTCTTCCCATGCCCGTCTTCGGGCTTCTTCATCCTCTTGCCTCTTCGCCAACTGTTCCATGTGTGACCTCTGCATTGCTTGGAACAGTTGTTGCTCTTCCATAAACTGATTCATTCTTTCCCTCTGGGCTTCTTGAGCTGCCCAATACTCTTGCATTGAGGATCCATGGGATCCCTCCCAAGCTTCCCTTCTTCGATTATATTCCCGTCCTTCACCTATGCAAGCAGAGACATTGTCATATATCTCCTGTTGTCCCCGATCAAAATTTTTGTAGGAGGGCACCCGTCTAGTGGTCACAAAGCCCGCCACATCTGCATTAATTTCTCTATGCGGCCTCATGTATCTTTGTCGTGGTCTTTGTGGACCGGAGGGTTCAACTCCCTCCTCTTCATCACCCATCTCTTCATCTTCCTCCGATTCCGGTGGTGCCCCTGAAGTAAGGAACTCATACTTATTACCCAACTTGTCGGTCACAACATACTTGTTCCCCGAGAGTTTAACTTCTATGTTCCAGTTCTTCTTCATGGAGGCCTTGTTAAGTTCCTCCAACGGTTTAGTTACCCATAGTGCTTCCGCAGGTAGGCAACTTTGTTGAACAATCATAGCACTAATGAGGTGTGCGTATGGAATAAAACGCCTCTGGAACGACTCCCGAGTAGCCCACGTGTTCATCATCACTATGTGTCTCCATGACAATGTCGGGGTCCCATATAGCAAAGAATGCACCACCCTACAGTCTCCCGCTTTAACACTTCCACGATCACCAAACCTCACCAAAATGTTCTCCACATTAATCCCTTGGAGAATCTTTCCCTCAATCGTCATGTGCTTTCTCTTTGTCTCTCCCCCATCATGATAAGGTAAAACAACCGCGGTCATCTGATCCGGATCACCATTATTCGCATGACTGTCCAAAAATTGTTGCATGGTTGGATAGTCGTATGCTTGCACCCCCAAAGAATCAAAGCGTGCAATGCGGTTGATGGTTTCGAAAGACATCTTCATTGTCCCACGAGTTGTCTTCCCGACCAAATTCCATTCCGCAGGAGAGCTATCCTTATTCACAAACTTCAGTGTCGACAACCATTCACATACCTCCGACAAATAGATCCGCGAAGTGTTATCTTCGCACCAATCAAGCACTCTTTCCCATCCCAACCTCTCAAACATTTGTGTTATTCCAATTTGTTTGAACTCTTCGACATTCACCACTCTTTCACATAAACTCCTTTCCGGAACTGAGGTACTCACGTTGTTGACCATTTTCCATTTCCAGAGCTTGGCCTCCAACTTCCTATCTTGGTATTCCGATAAAAGTTTTCTCTTCTCCTCATCCCAAACTTCGGCGCTTTTGCTATCCTTGAACTTTGTCCACGCCCAATCTTGTCTGTATAGTCTTGCATCACCCTCTGCAATGGAGCTTAATTGCTCCCACTTCCTCGGTAGTAAACCGGAAGAAGAACCGACTCCTGATGATGAAGGTTGCCCTGTAGTCTTTTGTCTTTTACCACCGGCCATAACTACAATCACAAACAAGCAAAACATCAATATAACCCCAAACCTTTACTAAACTCTCAAACTTTGAACATGATGTGTGATGTTGACATTTTAATTAACAAGTGAATGTAAAATCGCCTCTTTAAACTTCCAAAGTCGCACACTTTATCATAAACTTATCAATTTCTTGTTAATCTTACAATTTCTTATAATTTCAACAAAAGTCAACATCACCTTCATGTTCAATCATGTTCATAACAAGTGTAATCACATCACTAAAGTTATAACATGCTCAAATTCCATCCAAAGCAACTAATCTTACTCAAAATCATGCTAGAACAACATACATTGTCTAAACAACCTACTCTTAAACTAACAAGTTTAAAATTTCGGAAGAAAAACACTAACATATGATAATTCAAGCATAAATTTAAGGAGAATCCATACCTTTTATGTTGTTAGACAAGAAGAACTAAGAAAAGATGGAAAGCAAGCAACTTGATGAACACCCTTTCAAAAACCCTAAATTACACGCCCAGAAATCTTGCAAACTAGCAAGAATTGATGAAAACCGTGTTGGGGGTTTTGTTCCTCTCGAAAAATTACTCAAGATGGACTCAAAAATCAGTTGATTTGGTGAAGGATTGAAGGAGTTGTGAAGGGTTGAAGGTTTTAGGGTTCTTGAGCTTTTGTGAAGAAGATGAAGTTGGTGAGTGAATTATGAGAGAGAGAGCAGGGATTTAGAGGAGTGTTAAATGAGATGGGTTGTTTGTGGGTCGAATATGTGGTCAATTTGAGGTTTATGGTGTGTTTGGTGAGGTAAAATGGGTTATTGGTTCGAGTTTTACGGTTCACAAACAAAACAGCGCCGTCGCCTAAACCGCAGCCCGTCGCCGACGGTCATCAACCCGTCGCCGACGGGTCTCCTTTTCTTCATGTTGGCCGACGGGCTAATAGTCTGTCTACGGGAATTGTGTGCCGACGGGGGTTTTGGAAGCCCGTCGCCGACGGCTATCAAATTATTATTATTATTATTTTTTTTTTCGAAAATTAGGGAAGAAAATATGTACTTTTTGTAAAGGAGCTATATACAAACAAAATTCCTAAAAATAATTAAAATTCTTTTTGTGAATTTTTATAAGTTAAAAATTTTTAACGCAACAACCGTCAACTGCCCTACCACCCCCCAAAAAAAATCGTGTATTGTCCTCAATGCACATAACCAAGTCTAAAACATACCTTGTATCTTCGTGACCCGTTTGAAATGCCCGAACTTCACACAATCAAGAAAGGTTAGTAGGAAACGGAAACGATTAACATCCAAATACGCAAACAATTAAATAATTATACATAACTTTACACCAATTGTTTCCGGTCCTTTTCATTCGACCTCATAAATCGGAAAGCTTGCCACGAAGCTCACCAATTCTTTGTTTTCATCTACCTTTTCGTTACCGTCGAGAAACTGTTTTAGCCGATGACCATTTACCGTTTGCCGTATCCCATCCTTCGGGTCCTCGATTGTAACATCACCCAATTGTCCGACCCGGTGATCACATAGGGTCCCATCCATTTGCTTCGGAGCTTTCCGGGAAAGAATTTGAGCTTCGAATTGTAAAGCCACACTTTTTGACCCACTTCGAACTCTTTATTTCTCAACTTGGCATCATGCGCTCTTTTCATCCCATCTTTGTACTTAGATGCGTATTCATATGCCATTTCCCTTAGCTCCTCCAACTCGCACAACTTGAGCTTATGTTCCTTACCTGCGTCATCATATTGAACATTAACCTCTTTAATAGCCCATAACGATTTGTGCACAAGTTCAACCGGTAAATGACAATTTTTACCGTAAACCAACCGGTAAGGTGTGGTGCCTATGGGTGTTTTATGTGCCGTACGGTAGGCCCATAAAGCATCGTTCAACTTAATTGACCAATCCTTACGGTCCGCCCGCACGGTCTTTTGCAAAATCTCTTTGATTTGCCTATTTGACACCTCGACTTGCCCGCTTGTTTGCTATGATCAACACCAAACCGTTTAAGAAGTTTCCCAAACCGAAAATTTTTAAAATGAGATCCTCCATCACTTATGATGACACGAGGAATCCCAAACCTTGAGAAAATATTGGTTTGAACAAAATTACACACTACGGAATGGTCGTTCGTCTTGGTGGCTATTGCTTCGACCCACTTTGACACATAGTCAACGGCCACCAAGATATACAAGTTGCCATAGGAATTGGGGAATGGGCCCATGAAATCAATTCCCCACACGTCAAAAATGTCGACTACAAGGATTGGTTGCATGGGCATCTCATCCCTTTTTGAAATACCCCCTAGTTTTTGGCACTCTACACAATTTCTCGAAAATTCATTTGCGTCTTTAAAGATAGTTGGCCAATAAAGACCATTGTTCAACACTTTATGACCCGTTTTGTGGCCACTAAAATGGCCACCACACGCAAACGAATGTAAATGATGCAACACGCTTGGAATTTCTTCATCATCTATGCATCTTCTTATCACTTGATCCGCACACTCCTTCCACAAATGCGGTTCTTCCAACCGATAGTACTTGATTTGGGACATGAAGTGTTGCCTCTTCCGTCTATCCCAATGTGCCGGCATATCACCTGTAACAAGATAATTGACAATGTTAGCATACCATGGCAAT
Source organism: Helianthus tuberosus (assembly GCA_030545235.1). Lineage (NCBI taxonomy): Eukaryota > Viridiplantae > Streptophyta > Magnoliopsida > Asterales > Asteraceae > Helianthus > Helianthus tuberosus. The sequence goes on along the minus strand of CM060431.1, from coordinate 102,989,906 downwards.
TTATCTAATTTCATTATGTGCTCATCTGGGAAAGACTCATTGATCTCTACAGTTGTAGGATCCTCTTCAACCATAAACCGGGACAAATGGTCTGCCACAACATTCTCGGTACCCTTTTTGTCCCGTATCTCCAAATCGAATTCTTGGAGCAACAACACCCATCGGATTAACCTCGGTTTTGCATCTTTCTTCTCCATGAGGTACCTAACTGCAGTGTGATCAGAATAAATAATCACTTTACTACCCCATATATATGCCCGAAATTTATCCAATGCATATACCACCGCAAGTAGCTCTTTTTCGGTAGTAGTGTAATTCAATTGTGCATCCGAAAGAGTCTTACTCGCGTAGTATATGGCAACGGGTTTCTTATCGACCCGTTGTCCCAACACGGCCCCCACCGCATAATCACTCGCATCGCACATAATTTCAAAAGGAAAAGACCAATTTGGCGATTGCAAGATTGGAGCCTCAACCAACTTCTCTTTCAAATTGTTAAAAGCATTTTGACAATTTTCATTAAAATCAAACGGTTGATCTTTTAACAACAAATTACATAAAGGCTTGGTTATGTCACTAAAACCCTTAATAAACCGCCGGAAAAAACCCGCATGACCTAGAAATGACCTAACACCTTTAACGGTCGTGGGATACGGTAAAGTAGATATGACTTGTACCTTTGCACGATCAACCTCTATCCTACGACTTGACACCACGTGTCCCAACACTATTCCCTCTTGAACCATATAATGGCTCTTTTCCCAACTTAAGACCAAACTAGTTTCGACACACCTTCTTAACACTTTATCTAGTTGATCCAAACAAGCCTCAAAAGATGACCCAAAAATTGAGAAATCATCCATGAAGATTTCCAAAGACTTCCCCACCATATCTGAAAAGATACTCATCATACACCTTTGGAAGGTGGCGGGGGCGTTACATAATCCAAACGGCATTCGCCTAAATGCGAAAGTGCCATAGGGACAAGTAAACGTGGTCTTTGCTTGGTCTTCCGGATGGATGGCGATTTGGTTATAACCGGAATAGCCATCTAAGAAACAATAAAATTTTTGTCCCGACAATTTCTCAACTATTTGATCAATGAACGGTAAAGGGAAATGATCTTTGGAAGTTGCGGTATTCAACTTCCTATAATCAATACAAATTCGCCACCCGGTTACCGGCCGAGTGGCTACCTCTTCACCTGCGTCATTTTTGACGACTTGTATGCCCGCTTTCTTGGGAACTGTCTGTGTTGGGCTCACCCATTGGCTATCCGAGATCGGGTAAATGATACCCGCATCTAGCCATTTCAGCACTTCCTTCTTCACTACCTCCCGCATGTTCGGATTTAATCTCCGTTGTGCATCTCGAACGGGAGTCACATTCTCTTCCGTGATGATTTTGTGCATCACCACCGAGGGACTAATACCCTTCAAATCAGCAATGGTCCATCCAATCGCCGCCCGATTAGTGACCAAAACACCCATCAATTTATCCTCTTGCTCCACGGTTAAGTTCGATGCAATAATAACCGGGAGCGTGTTGCCTTCACCAACATAAGCATACTTGAGATGCTTAGGCAACGCCTTCAATTCAACCTCCGGAGGCTCTACTAACGACGGCTTCAACTTGGTATCAATGCTCTCCGGTAAACTCTCAACTTGGTGCGTCCATGTCGGTTTTCCCTCTCTAACCGCAAGCACCTCCAAACTTCTCACTTCCTCGTCTATGCTCTTATCCATCTCCACCTGTGACCTGTCAAACATATAACAATCCTCCATTGTGTTTTCCCCATCTACGACTGTGTCGCAAAGAGGTATACACTTGTCAACGACGTCCGCCATATAGCATTCATCATCAACTGGAGGGTTCATAAGTCCGGAAAAAACATGCAACCTCAACCTTCGGTTTCCAAATGTCATGTCAACCGTTCCCGTTTTGCAATCAATTTGAGAATTCGCGGTTGCTAAGAACGGTCGACCCAAAATCACCGTAGGTTGCTTAGTTGGGTCCTTGGCCACATAATCAAGTACTAGAAAGTCCACCGGATAGTAAAAATCCTTGATTTTTACTATCCCATCCGAGACAATTCCACGGGGTAGTTTGGGTGTCAAATCGGCTAACACCACGGTGGTGTTTGACGATTGAAGTGGACCAAACTCGTATTGGTCATACAAACTACCCGGTAGAATGCTCACGCTAGCACCAAGATCTAGAAGTGCCCGGTTGATTTTAAAATCGCCTACTTGAATTGAAATGATAGGCGCACCCGGATCTTGGAGCTTAGGTGGAAGTGCACCCGAAAGAATCGAACTCACATTTTCGGTTAAATCTAATTTTTTTGGAAATTTGTGAGTGCGTTTTTGGGTACACAAATCTTTCAAGTACTTAGCATACGACGGTACTTGTTTAATTGCATCCAAAAGAGGTAAATTTATTTTGACTTGTTTAAAAATTTCCAACAACTCTTCTTGTTGTGGACCTCTTTTGTTTACAACTTTTTTCACGGGTCCCTTCAATGCTTCGGGATAAGGGGCGGTATTAGCCTCCACACCCTTTTCCTTAGCCTTTGGGACGGGGATGGTCACAACGGGGGTATCATTGTTCTTTTTCAAGTCATTTTTATTTTGACCCGTTTTACCATTCTCATTCTCATCTTCACTAGCATCCTCCACCACCCCTTCAACAAACTGGGGTGATGGTGTTTTGACACCATTATCAACGACTCGACCACTACGTAAAGTAATTTTATTAATTGGTACCTCACGTGTGTTCCTTGAGTTTAACCCTTGATGTTTAGGGTTCACCGCGGTATCACTTGGGAGTCTTCCCGTGCTTCCTCTCATTTGAGCCATTTCTTCCGCAAGTTGGCCCACTTGCTTTGCCAATGCCTCATGTGCTTTATCCCGGATCTCGTTTGTCTTCTTTATCTCCTTGATATCATGGTGAGATTCCTTTTGCATATTCAACAAAGCATCCATTTTGGCACCCAAATCATCGCCACCGGTTTGATTGTTCGACCCGCTTCCATTACCGCCTTGGTTGTTGTAATTCCTTTGGTACCCACCTTGGTAATTATTGTCCCTACCTTGGTACCCTTGGTTGTAATTTCGTTGATAACCTCCTTCGTTACCACCTTGACGGTTTTGATATGATGCTCCGCTTTGACCTCCTTGGTTACCCGATTGAAAATTCGGGTTCATTTGATTTGAAGCATTACCATATCGGAAGTTAGGGTGATTTCTCAAACCCGGATGATAAGTGTTGGAGTTCATGTCATATTGCTTCCTATCTCCATACACTTGATTGACTTCCTCCGTATAGTCACTCGACCCCGTTGGACATTGTTCCGCTCTATGTCCAATATCACCGCAACCTTCACATACCTCGAATTGAACCGCATTTACTTCCTTTTTCTTCATTCGAGCCATTTCCCGCTCTAAGGTGGAAATCCGATCTTTAGAGTCAAGATCGGGAAGTGAACGGGAAATAGGATGTTTCTTAGCTCGATCGGCCGACTCTTTCTCTTTTGAACGTTTACTCATCCGTTCCAAGAATTCCCAATCATCGTCTTCATGGTTGCTCAAAAGAGTCCCGTTACTCGTTGATTCAAGTCGGTTCCATGTGTTGTCATCTAAACCCCGTACAAAACACTTAACCAATTCCCACTTCTCGATTTGATGATGTGGGCATCTTCTCATCATTTCTTTAAATCTTGTAAAGGCTTCATGCAACGGCTCGCCCGATAATTGGCGAAAAGACCTAATTTCATCACGAGCATCATCGGTCTTCGCCATAGAATACTATTCATCTAGAAAAGCTTGTTGCATTTCTCCCCATGTGCGGATGCTATTGGCTGGGAGTGTAAGGAACCATTGCTTCGCTTTGTCTTTCAATGAGAATTGGAACAAACGAAGTTTAACCTCATCTAGTGCAAAGTTGTGCCCCCCGATAGTGCCGCAAATGGAAGAAAACTCTGTCAAATGTGTGTACGGTTCGTCATTGGATCTTCCATTAAAATGAGGAAGTATGTTGATGTAATGTGGTTTACAATCAAACATCCTCCTCTCACAAACGATTGGTGAGTCATTCTCGGTGACAACCGGCCTGAAACGATCATTCACTCCCCGTGGAGGTCGTTGATGACGATGTGGACCATTAACTTCTTGATCAACCGGTCTTCTATTATCCCTTCTTTCACCTCTTCGATCATCTCTTCGATTATCCCTTGGGTTACCACCTCCCACAAAACGAGGAATCCGGTTAGGGTTTGCATTGTTGTTGTTATTATAAAACCCATCATTCCGGTTCCGTTGGTCATTGTTTCGTGGTTGACGGTTGTTCCCATAACCATCATTCCTTCCACCCCCGTAACCGTATTCATCGTCCCCAACGTAATTGGCATATTGGTAGCCAAATTCCTCATCATCATACCTTCTAGCATTGTAGATGTTTCCCCTATTCACGTAGCCCCAATCTTCATCATCATTGGCCCTATCATCATAGTATCCCCCGTCGTCCGAATTTTCCGTATGAACACTCACATGTTCCGGCGATTGATAACCGGGAACACTATACGGTTCATCATCGGGGATTGCATTCCTCAAGTCATCGATGTTGAAGAATGGGTCTTCATTTGCGGGATCGCCGCGATCACGATTTCCCCGACGGTCGGAATTGACATTCCGGTCATCTAGGTTGATGGGTAGGGAATTGTGTCTATGAAGATTTTGTTGTTGAGGTGTTCTTTGATTGTTGTTGGGATTTTGGTTTTGGAAAGGTGGTGTAGGTGGTCCGGTATTGTTGTTATTACCACCCGGTTGCTCTTGAGGCATGGGTTGAACATTTTGAGTTGGGTAAAAGGTTCCTCGGGATTGGAATTGGTTTTGGTTGAGATTTGGGTGATTGGAGTTTTGGTTTGCCATTGAATCAGTTTCAATGGATGGTGTATGTTGTGGTGTTTGGTTGGTTTGATTAGAAGCAAGTGTTGCTTCTAACCGGCTTGCTAGGTTTCTTCTTGCAACTCGTTCGATTTCCGGTTCGTAGACTAAAGGTGAAGTCCTCCCGGAGTTCCGCGTATGCATGCACTACCTGTAACCTGCACAAGTAACACACCCACGTAACAAGGAAAAAGACAAGTACAAAAAGAAAGCTAAACAAATTAAACAGATAATCACACAAATTCAAACAATATCCAAACACAAAGCGCACGCACTCCCCGGCAACGGCGCCAAAATTTGATCGGAGTGTCGCGCTCCGGTCAAAGATAATATTTATAAGCCCAAATTACCCTTAACAATGTGTTAGTGGTAGTAAGGGGTCGAACCACGAAGAGTATGTGGTTTGTGTATGGATTCGAATGAATTAAACAATTGTGTCACGATTATGAAGCTTACTAGAATAATTTTGTGTTTTTGTTTATTTGGAAGATATGATTTTAAACTAGATGATGTGATGAAAATGAGTAACAACTACTAATTAACGATTGCAAGAATTTTGGATACTAGAACAATTATAATAAAAAGGAATCACACCCGGTTTCGGTAATTGTTAACCTAGGATTTCTACAAGTTTTAGTTTCAACTCAAATGCATTCGATTAACGGATTTAGTGTACCGTGACTTAGGTGCTACTAGCTATCGACGCCCCGAAGAACGGACAAAAAGACACTTTGTAATCAACACAAGTAAATCCTAACAACGACAACGTACAATTACATATCACCGTTTCGCAAAGTCATAACTTTTAACATCGTTCGACAATTCACGAATTCGTAACAAATGTAATACTATTGTCAAAAGTTTCAAAAACCAAATACAAATTGTCACTAAGATGAAACAAGAACAAATTGAAACCCTAAAATTAACAACTACCTACACCGGGGTGAAACCGAGATGATTAGCCGCTCATGGTTGATGCAACTTGATCACCGGATGTTTGGAATGCGGATGGAGTCATCTTGAAGCTTGTACGATGAATGAATGATGGAGAATTAGGGTTTATGGAATGGTGATGGTGAGAAGGATGATGGATTGGATGAATTAGGGTTTTGATGGTGAATTGGGGATGAATGAATGTGTTTCGGTTGTAGAGATGAAGTCTTAATGTTAGAGATGGAATGGTTGGTGAATGATGGATGGTAATGGCTCCAAGAACAAGTTCAAACTTCAAAGTGTTGTGTAACTTACGAGTTAATGCCCCCAAGCCAATAGAATTCGAGCTAAACCCCCAAATCACAAAAATTCCCGTTTCAGAAAACTACTACCCGTCGCCGACGGGTCCCACCCCGTCGCCGACGGGCTCCCAAAAACCGAAATCTGTCCGACGGCTTATATTCCTGGATACGGCTATTTCTGGCATACGGGACTATCTGGAGCCCGTCCGGGACGGGTTATACCCCGTCGCCGACGGGTTCTTGAACACCAACTCTTCAAATTTCGATTCTTGCACTCCCGGTTGATCCGTAACGCATCCTGGTGCTCCGGTTTTCGACCCGGTGACCCGTAAAGCTCCCGAAAAGCTCCTTAAACTCCATCAAACCTGCAAAACACATTCTTGATTAAAAGTAGGCTATTCGAAACTAAAACTTACGTAAAAAAGTCAAGTTAAACAATAACGAGCACCGGTTTTCAACCACGTATCACCTGCATTACACCTAAAACTCCAGGTACACGAATAACGTCGTAAAAACTTAATCATACTTAATGACTTACATACATTCCTACACTTCATACATATTATCTCCATGCATACATACCTATTTGCATACATATCATACTGAATGATTTACATACATACATGCCAACCTACATGCATCTCCACATATGAATACATCTACATCAATATATACGTATCTACATATATACATACCTACACCATTACGTACACTCATGACATTATACATATATACATACATGCATCCCTACTTGCAACATAACCAAATCATACATGTCTACTCTCATACATACCGTCATATATCCACGTACTTGCTTACCTACTTATAAACATACATACATACCTATCTACATATGTTCATACGCTTAAGCTTATAAAAAGGTAAGTTAAATTAGTCGTACGTAGCTTAAAATGCATTTAAACGAGTTCCCGATGTCGAACAAGACAACAGAACAATTTTGCCAGATCAAGCACGCGTCGCGCAACCCCCCGTCGCGTCGCGCGACGCCCCCTTTTTCTCAGAACATATGCAGCTGCTTGCTGCAGATTCCCAGCACGATCCGGTTTTACGGAAACGAGCATTACTCTCTCGTTTTTGATCCGTTTTACCCGATTCTTTTTCCTACGTGATCGTAATTTAATTCTCCATCACATGGAGTAAAAATCCAATATTTGGACTACCAAAATTTGGGACTTTTAGCCTTCGGCTTATTACCCTTTTTACCAAATTTTGACCCGTTCATGCATTTAGCAACATAACTTGTTGGTTTGACCTTAACTTCATATGAATTAATAATTTCAAGGTCATTTGTCATAAAAGATTCATTCCCGGATACCTTACATCTTATTCCACCCGTTTTCACTCAAAAGCTTATTTTGACCCGTTAAGGGTAATTGCGCATTAAGACGTTTATGACTTACAAAACCATACTCCCCACTTTCATACTTGACCAAAACATTACACTAATCGAATAACTTGTTTCTAAACCACTTTTAAGATCGTTTGCCCAAAATACCCATCAAGGGCATTTTGGTCAACTTTAATCCCATCATTTACGACGAAAGACTACGACACATATTTGACCTCAATCATCATGTTTAGTTAATTAAAACACCATAATACTTAATCAAACTAAGAAGTGATTACCGAAATCACTTACCTTATGCGTCCGTGCTCGTATCCGATTCCTTGCCTCTTTTGACCCGTTAACACCTCCTGCTTGAGCTCGTCTCGACGTGATTCCTATACTCTCATTTCATCAAAATCACGCTCTTATTATCATATTCATTTGTACATGTTAACAATCATATCAATCGCATATTTCACACTTAACTTTCATTAGTCATTTCTAACAAACATAACTCATATAATCATATCCATATACGTTTAAACTCATGTAACTCATCATGTCATTACATTTAACACGGATTGTTATATCATGTACCATACGACTTCCTATAATCCTACATTTACGACAACGAGTCAAATCATGTTTCTTATACTTAGTTGACTTTCAAAAGTCAACTATTAACCATATTTAACTATCGACTTATCATCATATACTCGCAACATCACAACCGACTATACGGACGACACTATATACATTTCATCATACATTTGGTGTGCGTACCACCTTCTAAACATAACGTACAACTAATTCATGCATAATCTTCTATACTCATACATAATGCATCAAGTCCTACTACTAATCATCATGTATCATTTCCAAATAAACATCAATCATAACATCATCATATTTCTCCTAATTCATCTAACAAGAGTTCATCATACCCACATAATACATCAATCTTTCAACAAGACTTGGACATAGGTGGTGATTCTAGTAATCATCTTCACCATAACCAACGGGTTTCACCCCTAATCATCAAATTAACGCAAACCGTACATAACCCATGTTCTATACGAGGATTCTAACTCTTGTACATGATCAATTTCATATTAACTCACGGATTAGAACATAACCCCCTTTACCCATGATCACCAATCTTAGATTTAAGACATACCTTATGATCCCCTCGTGATGGTGATCATTTATCCATGCTCGGTTTTGATCTTAAGCGTCATCTTGCCTTTCGATTTGAGCATAAAGATGAAGTTAGGGTTTGAGGCTCCATGGGAGCCTCCTGCTCCTTCTCGAACACACGTATGTGTGTGTTTGTGTGTGATCAGTTATTTAATAACTAAACTTTCATTTTTTTTCCACTTTAGCCCCTCGGGTTTGCCTTTAAAGCATAACTGACACTACGTTCATCTTTTAATAGTTTTCACCAAGCATTTAACTAGGTTAAACAGCCTAGTTATTTATTTCATAATATAACGCATAAGGACATATTTCGAATATATAACATTTGGATTTTTGGGGCGTTACACGAATCCACATGGCAACTTAGTTTATACAAGATCAACATAACATGGCATGCAATATTTCTAGTCAACCCTCTGTTTACGCAAAATGATATAATTCAACATGACCACTAGTCTACGGGCGGTGCGTTACTCCTATAGCGCTATACATGTCAAATGGAGGCTCGTATAAAGCTAATGACTATAGTATATCACATAAGTATGGTCCATGTATAAGCATCAAGTATAACAACATAGTATTCATGTATAAGGATTGTTTTCGTGCATTGCATAAAGAATAAGTTAAGTGTGGTTTTAATAATTTAACATGTTACACCCCAAAAGTGGTAAACATAAAAAGGGTTTCAAGTATACTCACATTGGTTGCGGTTTCTCGATATATTTGGAAGCCGTGTTGTCGAGGTGGTTGCTGCCATCACCATCGTCATCTTTGGCCATGAGAGAATGTGTAAGGAAAATGGAGAAAGATAAATGGAGGTTTATGGGTGGGGAATCTGTATTGGGCGGCAAACATTTAAAAAGGAGATGTTGGGGCTCTAACAAATAAATGGTGTGAAGTTTAATAGGTTAACACCAAAACAACTTTAGCCATAAGAGTCGACTTTTTAGTCTTTTCATTTTCTCTTTTTTTTTTCTTTTTCTTTTTTACTTGTGGCATAAGATGTTCATTTGTAAGGTAGAAAGGTGTTACAATGTTATTTAATGTATAAACTAACATTCTTAGGTCTAAAACGCATATAAGACATGAATTTTAAATGCTAAATAAGGGAGGTTACGAAAAGCAGGGCGTTACACCTTGAGCCAAACAGGTTTTACTGGTAATTTCACCGTCGTGCCTACGGGCGGGTGGGTTACCGGGTTTTCCCCGGAATTGGTGGTGGACTCGGGTTACTCTCGGAGTACTCGTTTGTCCAGTGGGTGCCCCGAGAGTGCTCGGGATTGAGTTTGTTGGCCGTTCAAAAAACAAACAAACAAGAGAGGTTATGACCCCATGTCATCGTCCCTGCCAGGAGCATTTAATGCTCTGCAACAAGAGAGAGAAAGTGTCGGCCGAAATAGTACGAGGTTGGTACTGACTTCATTAAATGAGAGGATCATTGTTCGTGTAAGAAGGGGACACGAACCCATCGATGGCAGGGATCCTCACTGGCACAATAGAAGACCGTTAGATCTCAACGGGATTCCCGTTGTCCGATGAGCTTACTCTTCTAATAGCCATGCTTGTGATCAAAGGTATATATTCAATACTCCTTCCCACACACATAAGAAAAGGCATTTACTTTGAACATTCTCTGATTTACATTGAATACTCGAACCTTAGAGTTCACACCATATATTCTAGCAACACCATCACGCCGGAATATCATTTCTTCTCTGACAAGTTTACTTATTCTCACGCCGAAACTTGGTTACGGACTCCCCTTTGGGGTCCTCCGTGGCGAGGCTAACGGTGCTCACTTTTGCAGACCCTAAAGAAGATCTCTTTGGACGTTGACGAGTCTCTACAACCACCACCGGAGTTAGAGGATTCGACACTATGAAATTAAAATTTCAAAATTCTGGTATTTTCAAATAACCAAGGGTCAAATGTCTAATAAAGGGTTTGCTGAACATGGCGCCTATTGTAATTGTGTGTCCAGATTTTAGTAATTCAAAAGCATAAATTGTTAAAAGTATAAACTAATTGATATCAATAGGTTACTTTTTTATTTGTAAGAAATAATTTCTATAATCCTCTTTTGTACTATGATCGCAAAGTATTGGTATTAATGGATGAATGAACTGATACGTGCTTTACGTTCTAAACGTCGCTTTAAATCACCTAATAAATGCATTACACCGCCCGACATGTAAGTTGAAGCCATGGACTGGACCACCTTTGAACTACTTAAAAAAGCATTATGCCACCGCAACGCGCGGTGGGTAAATTACTTCACACGAAATATAACGAATAACCTACAAACGCATACACACACCACAAACCCCAACAACAGCTACGGGGCGATAAAATAGACGCACCCGCCGCAACGCGCATACATTCCCACTAGTATATATTTTGAGTATAAAATAAAGGAGTGTTGAGTGTTACCTATAAATCAATGGTCCTAATAATCCCACATGGTAAATCTTATTCTCACATGGTGTATACGGGCCGTATAAGGTTATACGGCCGTATAGAATAAAATGAACTGACAAAGCAGTCTTTGTCAGTTTATTTTAAATGTATACGGGCCGTATAACCTTATACTGCCCGTATACACCATGTGAGATAAGCTTTTAGGGTGGCCGTATATAATGCTCATATAATGTTATACGGCCCGTATACATTTGGTCGTATAACATTATATTGCTCGTATAATGTTATACGGCTCGTATACATTGGTCGTATAACATTATATTGCTCGTATACAAATTGTATACGGCTCGTATAATGTTATACTGGCCGTATACATGTAAAACAAAAAAAAACATTCCATTGCATTTATTTTTGTGCAACAACATTCTATACGGGCCGTATAATGTTATACGGCCCGTATACACCTAGGGATGTGAAAATAAGAAAATAGGGGGTGTGGAAATAAGGGGACCCTAAATCAATCATTTATATATTTTTATGAAAAATTATTTTTTATTTTATCAAATACATATACATATATCTGAATAGTGAGTATGTTTATGTTTAGACTCACCGAACACTATTTTGGATTATTTTGATCAAATACATATACATATATCTGAATAATGAGTATATTTAAGTTTAGACTCACCGAACACTATTTTGGATTATTTTCTCCAGTTTTTTGTATATGTTTTGGATTATTTTCTCCAATTTTTCGTATATGTTTACCCAAATGTGAAAACAACTACTGATTTTCCAGATAACTCATGCCAATACGTCATTTAAAAAGTAAGTGCGGTTTAAATACAGAACAAAGAAAAATATATAAAAACCTGAAAATAATATATTATATAACTATTTACAGAGAAAACCAAAGTTTATAAAATTAAAAATACCAACATTTTGCTTTTTGAAGCACCGGTGCCGTTTCGTCGTTAGATTATCCCCCAAAAGAAGTCTTATTCCATGGAGCAATTCATGGGAATAAAACCCAATTTGCACACTGGCTTCCTTGTGGTTTGTTGGTTTCCAAGTTGCTAGTGGAGCTTTGAAGTCAATTGACCACAAGTTCGAGGTTGGTGGTGGTGGTGGAAAACGGTGGTTGTGGTTTATATTAGGTATTCTAAAATACCTTTTTTTTTTCTTTTTTTGCCGTTCAAAACACCCTCCCCCCCCCCCCCCCCCCCCCCCAATTTGCACATGCCACAATGTATAACAAATAATTTTATATTGACCAAAAGATAAGTATGACATAATCAGTCACTTTTAAAGAAATATTAAAACGAAGGCATTGATTCGCTGTTAGATAAACCATAACGTTTTTTTATATATTTAACTAGGTTAGAACCCCGTGTATTACACGGGTTACATAAATGTAATTTTATATAATAAATAATAATAAAAATTATAGATTTTTTAAAAAACTCATATATTGCACGTGTTGAATAAAATAGAATGTCATATCGTAAAATCGAGAATTGTTATATCTAAAAATGATGTTCTTTCTACATGTTGATGCAATATGTGATAAATGATAGGTTTAAACCAATTATAATAGTACGTCTAACATTACATAGTTGAAACTAAGTTGTCTGGATTTGACATTTGAAAGAATTGTGCGATTATAATGGTGAGTCCGGACCATTACAGTGATGCATCTAAAAACACTTGCAATTTGATAAAAGCATATGTCCAACCTAGAATAATTATTTAATTATAGCAAATGAAAAGAAAATTTATTATTAAGTACATAATAAAAACAAACTTTTATCCTTGTCTAAATTTTTGTTTAAAATTCTTTATAGAAAAACAAATATTTATTCTTATCTAATTTTTTTATTTAGAATTATTTTTATTATTATTTAATATGATCATAATAAAACCAAACGTTTATCCTTATCTAAATTTTTTATTAAAATTATTATAGAATAACAAATATTTATTCTTATATAATATTTTGTTTAAAATGATAATTATTTAATATGAGAGATAAATAAGAAAATAAGATGAGAAAAAAACACAAGAAAGTGATACGTGTCCAAAAAAGATTTTTATTAGTATAGGAAGATTTACAAACATTTCACTGAATTATAACGTAGCCTTTAAACTTCATTATACTTATATAAAAACGCTAAAGTGAAGGCTCTGAGTTCTAAAATTATTTTTTAGTGTTTTTTTAAACATATAAAGAATAAATTGCGCTTTATAAGTTATGGAATTTCTAGACCACAATCGATATGTATAAATTTCCGATTAATTTGACTTATGGATGTTGAGTTATAATAAGGATATCTTTAGAATCGTTGTGATTATTATCTAACCTGATAATAAATAAAATAAAGCAAAGTAAAAAAATTATTAAGAACATCCTGTATTGTATGGGTTGAGCACATGTAGTTTTATATATCAATCAATAAAAAGTTATATCTTTATAAACTCTGTATATTATAAAACATTTGAACTAAACTGACAAAATGTCCCAAACAACAGGGACTAAAATGACATTTAACTCTTTACATTATATTAATTTATATTTAGTGTACTAATAAATATTTTAAAAGACTATATTATCTCCTATACCAATAGTTTAAATTTATATTAAATTTTATTCTTTAATTAATATTAATTATAATTAAATAAGAGATAAAGATGTGAAAAATAAAAAATAGATGGCTCCAATGAATGACATGTGTCCCTCCATTGGTTTCTTTTATTATATAGTATAGATATAGATTAATTAATATAAATTTGTTATATAACTAGTTGATGCACCGCCCGCATTGCGGGACGATAGCCGAATAATTCTCAATCAATTAAAAAAAGACTACTATAATTTTGCTAGGAAAAAAAAAACAAAAACGATGATAAGACCGTAATTTTGGGCTCAGGGCAAAATTGTAATTTTTCAGAACTAATGAGCCAGTGTTAGGCAGCTCTTTGAGACGAAAAAAATTTAAATCGAGTCAACTAATTAAAATAAAAAACCTTTATAGTTTTGCTAAAAAAACTAAAACGATGGGAAAAATGTAATTTTTAACTGAGGGCGAATCATAATTTTAATTCAGGGATAAAATCGTAAATTAAATGGACCAACGAGAGAGTGCCAGGCAGTTGCCGGCATGACTGTAATTTAACACTGGGGGCAAAATTGTAATTTCACCAGAAAAAAAAAACGATGGACAAAATGTAAATTTAAGTTGAGGGCAAAATAGTAACTTGGCTGTGAGAAAAAAACTAATGGCAAAACTATAAATTTATACGGGCGAAAATCGTAATTTTGAACCGAGGGCAAAATTATGATTTTTTGCTGAGAGAAAAAGCGTAAATTTATTTTTAAGTGGGGGTAAAAACATAATTTTGAACTGATGGCAAAATCGTAATTTTAAGGGGAAAAAAATAATGGCAAAACTGTAAATCGAACGAGGCAAAATCGTAATTTTGAACCAAAATATTTAGCTTGGAGCAAAAGCGTAAATTTATTTTTAAATGGTGGCAAAAACATAATTTTGAACTGATGGCAAAATCGTAATTTTAAAGCAAGATAAAATCATAAATTTGCTGGGCCAATATGGGAGTGCCAAGCAGCTGCCTGGCACTATTCCGTCTGTCACCCATTTAGCCCAATAGAGGGCAACCACTATTGCCCCTCATGGGGTTTGTAGATATTGAATCGGAAGTCGAGTACATTGTCTTGGGGAGGCATGGCCTTATAGTTCTTGTAATCTTTTTTAAAGGGATTTTTGTTGTTTTTAATGAGGTTGTTAATTGTTTAGATATCTCTTTTACTGGTTTAGCATTTAATGGTTTAGAGTGTTTGTTTCGTGAGTAGATGTTTGAATGAGTTTAGAGTGTTTGTTTCGTGAGTAGATGTTTGAATGACTTAGACATTAACCTCTGAATGGTTAAGTATTATACTGATTCTGAATGATTAACATCTTATCTAAATTAGCAAAACATTTGTCTCTGAACGCTTAAACATTATATTGACTCTTAATGGTTCAGACATCTTACTGGTTCAGCAATTCCCCATTTAGCAGTTGTCAAACAGCCCCTAAGACCATGTGTAGTGGAAGACACAAATAATAGCCCCACCCTTGGGCGTTTTGCGCCATGTGGCAGTCCAATCAGCAATGGGGCATTATGAGACGTTTTTCTAAAATATGTGTAGTGGGGATGCGGGCATTATGGGGCATTATGTTAAAAAGGGTGTAAAAAATTAAATAAAAAACATCAAAAAAGGGTATTGGCTAACCAAAAAGTAGAATACATGTCATTGGCCAAACAATTCAAGAAGAGGTGTGGAAAAAAGGATGCCATATATCTTTTTTTTTTTTTTTGAAAAAACGCCCCGGGGGCGGTTGATGGGCGTTAAGGGGCGTTTTTTTTGGGGAAAACACCCAACCCCCCCCCCCCCCACTACGGATGGTCTAAGTTTTGTTTACTGTTTGTTTTGGTGTATGGTTTAGTGACCGATGTAAGAGCTAGCCTAGGGGTGAGCAGAAATGTCACACCCCGATATTTCCACGTATTACCGGTGGGCCCGGTGGGGAGTATCGTGACGTAGTTGATATCATCATAGTCAAATAATTACAGTTCAATGCACAGCGGAAGTCTAAAGTAAATATATTACAAACCGATTCAAAAGTAACATCAATTATTACAAACGGATTGTAAGATGGATCCACGGGCGGATCTTAAAACAGAAATATAAACACTGTTCAACAGACTTTAGACGTTTAGAACTTGCAAGATTCCCTATTAACGCCCTGAGCTCCCAGCCAATTTACGTACAGTACCTGTCACTTAACCTTTTTGGAAAATACGTCAGTTTACACTGGTAAATACAATTAACTAACTCTTTTGAAAATCTTTATGAAAATTGATTTAAATGCACAAGGCACAAATATTCTTTTATAACTTGGGACAATTATATTAATAACAATCTTGTATCAGATTTAAATGTTTGTCCAACATTTAGGGCCGGTGATTAAACAAACCGATCAAGATTAATCGACACACCACAAATATAAACTCACAAGAAGTAACCTCACGAGTGAGTATATCTTTTACATACGCAACAGGAGGTGTTATGCCTACACCTTGTGCTTAAGTTGTGGCCATTTACACTTTTTAAATGAGCCAAGGATATCCAGGACACGGTCATTAACCCCCAATGTTATTTGTTATCAAGCATTACTGATTAAAACGGGATTATGCAATTTAATCATCTCCGATTAAAAGGTTTCTACACCCGACCAAGCGGTATTTTTATAATACCGTATCCCAAGCCCGTATAACGAAAAATAAGTTAAAAGTATTTTATTCTCAGCCGTATATTCAGATCAGCAAACACAAGTACCTCTACTGGGGCTCTCAATCTGGAATGAAGGTTTTTATTAACCTATTAGATTCCTAACGGGTCTTATTTAAGTTGTAACTTAGACCGGTTAGTTTTAAGGAAATGTTTATGGTTCAAAACGTAAGACTAAGCGAAGACCGGATTAGAATGTGATTTAGACCCTACAAGTATGGAGACTTGTATAATATGGGTAAACTAAACACATTCTGAATTTTGAAGTGAAAATGATAAGGTTTGACCCGTTTCGGTTAATTTATGCAAACTAGTTACATAAACCGTACCGAACGCGAAAAATGTATAACGGGTAACCAAATGAGTCATGAACATGTTTCACAAGTTAATATGCCTTAAATATGTTGTGATATCAGTAGGATACCTTCCATTATGCCCAAAACGAATTTAAAACCAATTTATGCCCCGTAGGGGTATTTTGGTCATTTTAATGTTTATAAAAGAGGTTAAATAATAATCTGAGTTTCTGGTCTAAATAATTAGTAAAAATACTTATTTTATCAAGTTATATCTGTAAGATATCTCACATATGTGAAATTTATCATTTATGGCCAAACTATGCACCGTAGGGGCATTTTGGTCATTTCACATACGCTTTAAGGGTTAATTTTAGAAATCTGAGTTCAAAACTTTTATTTACTGTTAAAGTATAAAATTTATTCATAACATCAGTAGGTATCAAGCTTTAGGTGCCTAATATGGTTTTAAACCATACTATGTGCCTAAATCGCATAAAAGTCGGTATTTGACGATATTCGGTTTAAATAGGGAAATCTGAGATTTTGACCAGCCCTTACAGTTTAAAATAACTTATTTATTATATAAAATCAGTAGAAAAAAGTTTGACATGTAAAGGATGTATAAAACTCATTTTATTAGCAAAAATGGCGTTATCGTCAATTACCGAGGCTATGCGAGAACTCTATGTTATGATCATCTTAAAATTTAATAAAAATTTCTACAAATATTATATTACATCAGTAGGTAAAAGGTTTGATGTCAAAATTTGAGTTTAAATAGGATTTATATCAAATATGCCGTTTAATTAATAAAAAGACCTTCATTTACGATATTGAGCATAACTCTCATTTTAGATCATAAACTGATGTCAAACTTCTAGGACATATTTAAATATTAGTAATAAAGGTTTTTGTCCTCTCACATTTTCAAAAATCTCGTTTTAATATCATAAGGGCATAATGGTCAACTTTTAAGCATTTAACGGAAACATGCAATGAACTAGGATTTCTATGGAACCATGTTGTATAACCTTGGAGGGTTATACTAACATATAATATGGTCCTAAAGGAACCCTAAGGCATATCTAAACTAAGCTAAATCGGGTCAGAACTGAAAGTCAAAGCAAAAGTCTACTTTTGCGACTTTCGGTTCCGAACCGAGCCTAAACTCAGAATTGTCGGGTTGAACATGCCTAGACATGTTCAATTGATATTTACCAAGTTATTAAAGTGACAAAACTGATTTTATTGCCTTTACATCATTAGTTATGAATTTTTATTTAAAAACCTACTCATTTGACTTTTATTTTAATTACTTTGACCCGACAATTAACTAAGCAAACGTGGTAATTAGGAGGTGCCCTTTTGAGGGTTTAATACCTACCTAATTACGATCACGTAGCCATGTTCGTTGCGAACAATGGCTCGACCGTTTAAAAGTCAAAGCGTTTATCGCGAACGCTTGACTTTTCGGCTTTTAAGCCAAATAAAAATAACTAGCCCTAAGAGGGGACTTACAAGGGGTCCAAGCAAGGATGAATTTGATCTAGGATGCTCAGGTATGAAGCATAAAGCTTCAACTTAGAGCAATTCAGATCTAGTGTGAAATGAGAGCAAGAACAAGTGGGTATATATAGGATTTCAAGAACCGTTAGGATCGTTTCTCGTAACCTGTGCTTCGATCAAGACCCTACATGTGTTACCCACTGATTTCCAATACCATGGGTGCCCAAAACAAGCCCATAGAGTTGGAAAAACCAAGTGCTAAACCTGAAACCAGCAGCTGGATTGAAACAAACTGATTTCAGAAGGTCTGGGGGCCCTTGCGCCCCGCGTAGGATGAGTCTCCAGCCTACGTGGCCCGCCTAAACAGGTAAGTTCAGCAGCAGCTTTCAGAAATTGCAACTTTGGTCCCTGTACTTGTTAAATGCCATTTCTGACACATTTAAGGCCCGTTAAGCCATTTTCAAGGCTCTACAATGATACCTAAACATAGCGAACATCAAACATGCTCAAAAATATGTCGGATGTCGGTTCGTTTGGTCGTACGGTTGCGTTGTTTGGCTAATTACGACGAAACACGAACGGACGCGAAAAATGATCCAAATTACACGACGAATGGAATTTTATCAAGCCAAACACTAAAATAAAATATTTTAATGATTACATAAATTTTTGGATGTCCGGATATATTCAGAACGTAAGATATGCGCGAAAATGCAAACTTATGCACTTTTTGACGCTTTTAGTCCCTGTTGATCAAATAAGTTTATTTTTGCGCACCAAACACCTCTAAGCCTATATCTAAGATATATAAAGGATATTTAGGGCATGTTTAACTTATGATCATATTCTGAAAGGTTCGATACCATACGAATCGGCATACTTTTGCAGTTTGACGCAAATAGTCCCTCTAATGCGCAAACTTGCGCATATCATCGTTTAATAGTATCTAAGCCTTATCTAATCCATATTAGGCATTCTTGGGAGTATTATTAAACATCACGATTCTTCGGGTTCGTAAAAAGGTCATTCAGAGGTATAATTAAACATATTGACACTTTTACCCCCTTAAACTTGCAAAGATGCGCGTAACGTCACTTAAAGGCATAAAAGCCTTAGATGGCCAACAATTGGCATTCCCGAGAGTATAATCAAATGTCATGAATCTCCCGTGTAACAACCCTCGGTAAAACCGATACTCTCATAATATTTCCGACACTTTATTATATTTAAAAATGTCTCAGTATGTCTTTAAATACACCCCGTATGTGAAAACCGAGCCCAAAATACAGTATAGCATATAAAATAAAATATAAATTCTGATTATTAAGTTGAGGCGGGCCGCGTAGGACCCACCCCAACCTTACGCGGGCGGTATCAAGGCTCAAAGCTGAATTCGGTATATCTTAAGTCTAGACGGGCCGCGTAAGACCCCGTTTAAGTTAACGCGGGCCGCGAGAGATCACCAACGCAGAGACACCCTGAGCTGACACGTATCATCATCGTGTCGAAGCTAGGTAGTGACCCGGATCAGCTATACGTTGACTGGATGTTGACACGGGCCGCGTAAGGCCTTGCCTACTCTTACGCGGGCCGCGAGAGGACGAGATTCAGCACCTATATAAGGAGGTCTCGGGATTTCATTTCCGTCGCTCACATCTTTTCTTTCTAAACAAATTCTGAAGTAGTAGAAGTTATAAGCGGGTATTATACCCCCTAATTAGCAAGGTTCTGCTCCGTTGTAAGTATTATAACCCCAGTTTCGTAATAGATACGCTGCCCGATTGATTTAGGGTTCCGTAACAACTGTCGTGGTTCTGCCCGACGTAGTTGTTGGAATGCCGTCTCGGGGAGGGTATCATTAATATTTTTTAAAAGGGTTATGATACTAACCTATGTACATTTGTATAAATTATAGATTTTTCCCAGGAAACCCTTACGCGAAATCTAAGATAGCAATGTGAGTTTATCCTCTTTTTGTTAACCTTTTTGTAATATTTTACAAAACCTTAATTGTTTTACAATGTAATTAAGCGGTGATTGAGTCTTTGTAGTTCTTCAATTACTGGCGGTATGTTGGGGTTTTGTATACAAAATATACTACTGCGTGTAGTAAGTCGGGGATGACAGTACGTTACCATTGGACGACGAGTTAGCCAATGTGTAATATGACCCACAAGTCAGGATTGACAGCACTGAATGAGTAATTGTGTAGAAATAAACATTGTGATCGCTCTCAATACTGTTTTAATTAATAAAATGTTTCTTGATTAAACTGGGATTCACTCACCAGTATTTCCCGCTGACAAATGTTTTTAAAACGCGTTTCAGGTAACACAATGTGACAGCCAATTAGTAAAAAGCCAGCTGGAGAGCACTGAAGGCTTGGGAAAAATGTGGCTATAAAAGTTACCTGATAAACGATGTTTTAAATTAAATAGGGTTTATCCCTATAAATGTATTGTAATAAGAAACTTGGGTTTTACCCATGTGATTATTAATATTAAATGTGGTGGTTTTACTCTGATAAACATTTCCTAACTACGGTCCTGATGTAATTTCCGCTGCCAAATTAACGCAAACTGATACCACCGAAACTCTGAGTTCGCGTCCGCCCGTTCCCGGGACAGATAAGGGATCGGGGGTTGCGACAGAAGGTGGTATCAGAGCCTAGCCACTGGTCTGAGCCAAAGAAGTGTTCTGCTGACACTTAAATTCTAAATTTTTTGTTAGGAAATAAATTACGGAAATACGTGCATAACTGTATTTATTTGTTATGTGTTATTTGACTATTTGTTAGTTTACAGTATGAGTGATCAAGGACCCTCAGACATGAGTCGTCACTTGTCTGATTCTCCTAGGAGTGAAGGTATCTCTTCATAGCCTGCCCTTTCTGGGTATTCTGCTGATCAGGAAGAAGGGATATTTGCCTTTAAAGCTCAGTCAGAAGAACCATTCCCTCATAAGAAACGAGGATGGTTCAGTAAGGAAGCTTTTGCGCGTAGGAAAAGAATGAGAAAGTTGCAACAGCAAAGAGTTTTAGCAGCCGCTAAGCGAAAGACAGATGCCCATACACAGGATATGCTTAATAGAAGCCTAGCCAATTTCCACATCTTAGCTACAACTGTTGCTGACCCGAGTCTGGAACAACTAGTAGCCCCACAACCACAAATCCCAGACCAACCCATGGAGATAGAAAACCCTGAAAACCAAGTGGAGATGCATGATTTCAACCCAGAAGAAATCCTTAGGGTACCTGCACCAAATCCCCTAGACCCAAATTACGACCCCTGGTGGGACGATAATAGGGACTTTGTGCAACGTTACCCGATACATGAAGACACACCCATACAGAACATAGGAGCCTATTCAGGTATGGACCCTTTAGATCCCTATTACCACGATGAATATATTAGGGAGATCTTAGAAGATCCTTACCGATTTCAGGCACTTTCACCCCCATATCAGGAACCCGCATCCCAGATTCCGAACCCAGTCCTAGAACCTGCACCCCCAATGAGTGCAGAAAACGTGCAAGAACTTAGGACTTTCGGTGAGGAAATTTTAGAAAGCAGTGAGAGAATGAGACAGGTGGGAGAGCGTCTCGTATGGAAATACGATGAACGCAATATGGATTTTTGGATGAATCCATATCCGTGATATGATAGAGGAGATGGTAATAAAAATAATAATATAATATAATAAAAATAAAAAATGAAAAAAATAAAATAAAATATGTGTGTACGGATGCCTATTACTATTAGTGTAATTCTATTTCTGTTGGTATTGTAATTTTTATTTCAGTACTAGTATGTAATAGATGCATAATAGTATATGAATAGAGTACAAGTCGCAATGATCGACGCTTTTGAAAAAAATGCGTGTCATGTGATTAACTATATCAATATTATTTTGTGATGTTAATGATTGGTAAATGTTTAAAATTCAGATGGCCGATGACGGAAATCAAGGAAATCTGAATAATGATAACCAGAGTAACATTAACGTGGTTAATGAGAATCCAAGCATCAATAACAATGGAAATATGTAACACCCTTGTTATTATTTTAAAGGTTTTCGTATACATTACGAAAATAAACATGTAATTGTACATACGTGATGTTGAATAATACGGGATAATTAAAACTTTTACAATTTGAAAATAATACAACTTAATGAATTTGAGTTCGTCGTTTAAAGTTACGACGAAACGTCGTGCGGAAGCTTTTAACTTTATCGTGTTCGGTTCTTCTTCGAGCTTGATCTTCATCCGAGCACTCTTGGCAATCACCTATGATCAAAACCAACTTAAAGTTAGTTTTGATAGTTAAATAACAAGTTTAAACAAGTTATATGGGATTAGAAATCAAGGCATTTGAACAAAATAATTAAATACAAGAAATTATATATTTTGTTTTCAGCCCCTTCACCCGGCCGTGTCAAAAGATCACCCGGTCGTGTCAGCTTAACATATATTTTTCACAACCCCTTCACCCGGTCGTGTCAAAAGATCACCCGCCCGTGTCAACTCTGCACGTTTATTTTTCATCAAATTTGCATCCAAACCTATCCAAACTCATTTTAATTGCTTGGGGTTCGTTTCTTAACATGTCTAAGCTATCATCCATTACCCGGATCCATTATTCATATAGTTTACGCTCCCGTTACCCGGTTTACGTTTTTCTTTATTACACTTAAGCCAACATTTTACCACCTACTTTATCTTGACCCGTTTAGAAGTTTTCATGCATTTAAGCATCAAACTCGCATTTCTCTTTGTACACTTCGTATTTCCATTTTTTTTAAATAGCCTCTTATATTCCACAACAACTATTTTGTAGTGGATTTAACATAACGGACCGTTATTCTAAATTTTACCCTTTGGATAGTTATTCTACGTAATTGACCCGTTCTTAGGCATTTGACTCTCAAGGTTTATACTTACAACTCTTACATATATCTAAGAGTTGCATAATCATAATACTAGTATCTAAACGACCTCTAAGGGTCATTTGCCCGATTTACAAATCATGGGCGTTTTGGTCATTTTTAGTCCCTCATTTACGACGAAGGACTCTCGCTAATTATTTGACCCATATTTGCATGTTTATCTAGCAACTTAACTATGCGTACCTGGCTCGGGTCAAGGTATTGACCCGTTTACATAACTTTTTTGCTTTAAATCTTTCTAGTTAAAGCAACGCAAGCTTATGTTATTTTCCTGTGATTACAAAACTCAACAAGCGATTGTCAAATGTTATTGTCAAATGGTGTTAACCACATCATTTGACCCATTTAGTCTAATTGACCATTTGTCCGTATGAGATGGTATTTAATTACCATTTCACCCCTTTTAAACCTATCCCGGTTTTCCTTTGAACTTGTTTTACTTAAAACCGTTTTTATTTATTCGTCATTACATGACTAATTTACCGCTTTACCCCTTTTTACTATAATCCATAATTTCTTACCATTTTCCCTCATTCCGACTCTCATTGAATCGTGTCGGAATATCATATATCAACCACTTAGTAGCATTCATATCTATACTTGAAATTAAGTAACTTTGCAAATAATGTAAAGGGGCGTAAGCTCTACTTACCTCGCATCCGAATACACTTTCTTCTCGTGCTTGATTCGTTTGACCGCTTCTTTCCCAAGCCTCCACCTAGCTCGTTAGGCGACAAACTATCATCATTCACAAGGTGGTTAGATTAGTCATTACAATTCACGACTATTCCACCTTACGTATTTTTTTTTATGTCGAAACCACTATTCGACTTTATCATTGGTTAGTTTGACTTGTATAGGTCAACTATCTTAAATCATACAATAGGCATAATTAAGTTAAATCAACATTATGATTAGAACTCGTTTTAACCCTTATTTCACGTATTTAGTCAAACAAGGCAATTACGCGTTTCATTCGTAATTTCAACATATAAACATTCACTTAGGCATTTTAACAAACACCTTGTGGGCATAATTTCTCACAATTTATTATCAAGCTCAATACTTGTCATTTAGCCATGGTTAACATCAACTAAGCATGTTTACATCAATTTTCACATTAACAAAATCTGAATTTACTTCCTAGAACTCAAATTACACTAGAACAACAATTAAAATTCTAGTGTTTAACATGTTCCTACAACACCCACTTATCACCTTCAATGGTGATTGTGAATTCACAAGAAATAAGCATGATTTCAACTTGTATTTGTCTAGGGTTTGTCCCTAGACACTATATTGTTCCTAATTCATCATAAAACAAACATGCAACCATAAATTTCAGATTTTCCCAATTTCATGAGAATTTCGAGTTGAGAGTTTTCATCAAATTTTACATACCTTGTAATCCTCTTGTGATGAGGATCACTAATCTATGCTCTAATTTCGATTTCAGCCTGGATTGAGCCTTCAATTTGAGAGTTTAGTGATGTTTAGGGTTTTGAGAGTGGGGAATCGCCCCTTCCTGCTTCTGTACGACCAGACATCTCAATTGAGGTGTTTGGTTTTGTTTTTAATTAAAACTAATAATACCACTATCAATTTTAACAACATTGGCCCTCCTACTTTTGTTTAACATATAGTTTTGGTTATTTTAACCCTATTTCAAGTTATTTCTAGACTTGTAGTTAACTAGGTTAAAATTCCTAGTTAGTAAATTCTTGTGTATTTATACTTTATAATTCTAATATAAAGTTTTATATTTTTCGGGGTAACTTTATCGGGTTAATTTTTACCACTAACGGTATTTTACCCGTCTTTACTATTAACGTGGTTTGATTACCAAACCCGTTTTTGGGATGTTACAAAATCAAATGGATAATAGTGTTGTTCAACATATAGTGGCACAAGAAATCATAGATGCAATGCCATTTATTATTCAAACTATTCAAGAAGCGAATAATAAAAGTAAGCATAGCAGTAAGCGACCAATCGAACCCGAAAACAGTGTAAACAATGGACCTTTACTTCAAATTGTGACACCTGTGTCACTGTGACCATCAAACAAATACCAAACCAATGAAATATTGTATTTCATACTTGGGATTTGCATAAATATGTTTATCTTTTTGCACATATCAATTCTTGTTCGATTTAAGCTTTAAATCGCTTTCTGGAAGGTTATACGCGCACTGATGCGTAAATATAACCAGTTTAACACAACGAACACTCCGGAATAGTGAAATAGGCTAACACACCTTAAATAACCTCTACATAACTTAGAAATAAGTTTTGAAGGCTTTGGTATGGCAAACTCAAGTTAATTCGCTTACAGGGACTAACTTGACAAACTGCGAAAGTATGCCAATCCGAACTGTAACAGACATTCCGGAACATGACCATAAGTTAAACATACCATAAATATCCTTTACATAGCTTAGAAATAGGCTTTGAGGGGTTCGGTGTGCTAAAATAAACTTTTGGGTCATTCAGGGACTAAAAGCGTCAAAAAGTGCACAAGTTTGCACTTTCGCGCATAACTTACGTTCTGAATACATCCGGACATCCAAAAATTTATGTAAGCACTAAAATATTTTATTTTAGTGTTTGGCATGAGAAAAATCCATTCGTCACGCAATTTGGATCGTTTTTCGCGCTTATGCGCATTCCGTCATAATTAAGCGAACATCGCGATCGTACGACCAAACGAACCGACATCCGGCATATTTTTGAGCATGTTTCATGTCCACAATGTTTAGGCATCATTTTAGGGCCTTAACGTTGGCTTAACGAGCCTTAAACATGTCGGAAATGCCCTTAAAACACAACAGGGACCAAAACTGTCAATTTGCAAAGTTGGTTGCAGATCAGAAGACCCAGGCGGCCCGCGTAAGCCCTGGGTGATCCTTTACGCGGCCCGTGTCAGCCTCCCAGATCAGTTAATTCAGTTTTAACAGCTGTTATGCACTCCAAACTCACCCACACTTGCCCTTTCCTGCTCATGAGGGGCCATTTTGAGTTACCACAAGGTTTCAACAAGTGTATGGATGAGATCAAAGCACGTTATTCGATAAACGATCCTAACGGTTCCAAGAATCCTATAAATACCCAACCCCCTTCCTTGCAAAACCCACTTGAAATCTGAGTTTTTCTCTAAGTGGTTGTGTTCATACACTTCCTACCTGAGATTACTTGGAGATCAAAGCTTTCGGGGACCCTTTGTAAGTGTTCTTTCGTTCTTTTCATTCGTTTTAGCGTTAAAGTAAAACTTTGTTTGACTTCTGCATTGACCAGTTTATGGTTAATGCGAAGTTCGTTTGAACTTCATAACGTGAGCGTGATCACGATGGTTATAGTCCCTAGTGACTATACCTATTGATTACCACGTTATCTAGGCTCAGTGACGAGTCGTAGTTTCGGCCAAAATGCGTGTTATTGCGTATTTTGTAACCAAACTACTCTTGGGTATCAAAACCGTTTGTTTTGATACCAAACCTGTTTTCTAAACTTAGTTAAGCATGTTTTAACATGCTTAGCTCGTCACTTTTAGTTTAGTGCTTATATAGAGTCGTAAGGTAAGCGATCTAAACAATCGCTTATACTTTCGAACCCGACCCGTTTGGTCGATCATTAGGATCCGACCAAACACATTAGGTGACCATAGTATATAGGGAATAACCTTCCGAGGTTATACCTTATGGTCGCTTCGTTTAAGTAGTTGTATGATAGGTAGTTTATATGCCTTAGGTAAATTACCAAAATGCCCTTTTTACGCCAAAATTCATTTTTAAGCATATGTAACATAACTTTTAACATATAAACTGATTTGGTAACAATATTAGACATGTTAAGGCATATTTTACTTGTCATAGGACTAGTTAGGCAGTCTGAACGCGTTTTACGCGAACGACGCGTTAAAGTAGCATAAGCTACCTAAACGGGTCGTAAGCACTTAGGTTAGGTTTCATTTTAGTATATAGGCTTTGTTAAACCATATTACATGAGTTCCCATACTCATTTGGTTTACGAGCCCTCATTCTATCCAATCCTCCGATTTAGGTCCGGTATATTAACATAGTTACCTATATTAGGTGCCGTTTGATATCCGTGATCTCTAGCATTGTTTGGTTGTTACTCAAGGTCTACTAAGCAATCTCAAGTGAGTACATAGACCCCTCTTTTACTGTTTTTCAAACATTTTGGGGTGAAACACGTGTGCCTACTTGTTACTTTCATGTTTTCCATGTTTTCATATCATATGCTTGCTATGTTCATTAGTACACTATTAGTACATTGTTTTACATTACATTTCATGCTATGTATGTCCATTGTGTGCATACTTAGTACGTTGTTTTACATTACATTTTATGCTATGTATGTCCATTGTGTGCATACTTAGTACATTGTTTTACATTACATTCTATGCTATGTATGTCCATTGTGTGCATACTTAGTACATTATTTTACATTACATTCTATGCTATGTATGTCCATTGTGTGCATACTTAGTACATTTATTATTCATCACATGCTTACATTTGGTATGACATTTGGTTTGTTTAAATGGGACAATGTACATTCATTAACACCGATCATGCCGCTCGGTAGTAGGTAGTGGTACCATAGGACTTGACAACTCCCATTCCTGAAATCCCGGGTTTGTTTAGATTGGAAGGAATGACCGAATCCGACTACATTTCTAGGTGGACCTTAGACTTTGTGCTAGGGTTTATTCTACAGTCACAAGGCTTGGATGTATGAATTTTTACAATACCGCATAGATGTTTGTATCAGTATAGCATGCATTTGTTCCACAAAACATAACTTTGATTTAAACCATGTTTTACTTCAATACCTTGTTTTTGTGCATTTTACATATGGTTTAGTTGATATATTTCACTTACCGTACATGATATTTTGGATACACATTTCATGATTTACATTAGACATAAACCTTTTGACATTGATATACGCAATTCATGATTTACATTAGACATAGACATTTGACATTGTTTTCACACAAACATTTTGACATTTGATTTTACATAAACATTCTACTTTGATGGTTTGGTTTGAGTAAGTGATTTAAGTAACGAGGCGGGTGTAATATGATACAAGCATGGTGGATACGCCGCTGGTACTTCCTATATATATAAGTGCTTGTATGGTATTACATATCGTAGCGTTATTTGAATCATTTCAATTTAGACATATAACATTTTATACAAATAACATACTTTTCACAATACATTGTTTTACAAATAACTTATCTAATACAAACTCATTTTACTTGGTTATTTACTTAACCATGTACTATTCTTTATACATATATATATCATTTAGTTTATTTATCACTTTTCAAATGATTTACAAGACAAAGCAAATTACAAGGTTCATGACTAAACATTTTCTTAAACATAAGTCATGAATTCTATTTTCACAAAACCTATGTATCTCACAGGCATTTTTATGCTGACGTACCTATTTTCACATGTGTTTCAGGATATGATGCATAGGATTTTTCAAGATACACTTAGGCGGACTTGGGCCTTAGTGACAATAAAAGATGCAAGACTAGTTATTTATGTTATATTTCTTTGATTGCAAAGACATTGTAACTCTTTTAATCAATAAAACAATATTTCAATTTCCATGTGTTATGAAACAATGATTCTGTTACAACACTCCCCGACATTTCTGTCACGTTTTGTTGTTTTACGTGGTCGGGGTGTGACAGAAAAGTTGGTATCAGAGCCCATGGTTATAGGGAATTAGGTTATTAGTAATGCTTTGACCTAGTTATAACCTTCCTAGGGCCCTAACGCGAGTTTACTTGCGTTTAGACATGAAACAATACCGTCACCTATCCTTAAGTGACAACCACAAGAAGAACACAAATTTCAAAACCGCTTTGAAAACTAATCATTTGTTCTAGGATGATTGATTACTAGGTTTTGAACCCTCTGTTATAAGGTTTTGAACCCCCTTTGAGTTTTCAAATCTCGTCAAAGTTTGGGTCTTATAATGTGAACACGTGCAACCTGGAAGAGTGGATGCCTGTACTCTGAGTTTTCTGTCTAAGGCTAGAGTGTTCGTACAAATCCACATAATCGGACCAGTCACTCTTACCTGGGAACTCTTGGGGTGAGTGTTTCCTTATAGGCTAAAGCATGTCTTCGCGATACATTAATATGACCCGCTTACTTTGATTAGTCACCGTCTCATTTGTCTGCCTTAGGTAACAAACAAATGATCGCAATTTCTATGCGTTGTCATTTTGTTTTATTTACCGATAACACTTCATTTGTTTCCTCCTATATCTTTCTTTTCCTCCAGAATGTCTCTTCATCACATCGATGCGCAGATATCCGAGCAGACTGCCAGATTTGCCCAGCGAATAGGCGAAGTAATTCTGAAGACTGTTGAATTAGGCATTGCCATGTCTCGTCTCAACAATTAAGCCACCCAAGAGCCACCAAAGGAAGCAGAAGTCAAGCCAGCACCACCAGCAAAGAAACCAATCAAGGAATCAAAGACCATGGATGGACAGACTGGATCCCCTAAGAAGTCAAAGAAGTGAAAGGCTTCTCAGAACTTCGCCGTGGTCGCTCACAATGGTCAAGCCATCCCCAACCAACCAGCTCAACCCCCTGCTAGGAAGCCATACAATGGAACTGCACCCTTGTGCAACCAATGTAACCTTCATCATCATGCTAGTGTGAAGTGCCGCAAATGCCAGATTTGTGGACTTATAGGTCATACGGCGAGGGTTTGCTCAACTGCAGCTGTACCAAATCAAGCAGGACCCATCCGGGTGGCAACACCACCTGCTAAGAAGCAATACAAGGGAATGGCACCAATATGCGACAAATGTAATGGGCATCACCAAGCTCACTTACAGTGTCGTCGGTGTGTATCATGTGGGCGAGTTGGTCGCCTGGCAAGTGCTTGTCGATGTAACCCGAACCAAGGTGGTCCAAATCAACCACAAGTCAATCCTGATCAAGCTCGCTTCCCGCCTGGATCGTGCTACAATTGTGGCAAGATGGGTCATTTTGTGAATAAATGCCCAAATCTTGCTAATGCAAATCCAACCCACGAATGAGCAGTTGGCCGACTAGAAGATGTTGCTGTCTTATGCTTTTGTTCTTCTGTTTTCTTGTAATGTGAAACAATCTGTTTTGTTTATAAATAAATTGTTGTTCACAATTCTGATATACAAGTGTAGTTACATGAGTGTATGGCATTTCCCTATGATACCTACGACAAGGAACTACATTTTTACAAACTACTCTTGCGAATTTCCCATTCTTGTGTTTGCTCATGATTCCCTTGGAAAATTCTAAGTACTCGTTTCACTCTAAGAAACAAAGTACAGAAAATAAAGTGACATTACGAGTGATCGTGCTTTTGCACATCTGTGCCTTTGAAATCCTTGGTTAGATAACTGAGGGTATGTTCAATCTCGTACCCATATCATTTCATTCTGGTTTCGTAACAATATACATAGTATAAGTACCACAAAAACAATCTTCATGATCTCAAAACATTTCATATAGTTTGAAAACAATTTTTCGAATGCATTGGCTATGTTTTCAAAAACAACCTTCATGATTTCAAAATGTTTCATATAGTCTGAAAACAATATTAACACAGTACATTTTCTTATCAAGTGCATGATTTCGCAAAGCATTTTTCATATTTTCAGAAACCTCATACATAATTTCAAAAATTTCATCTCGCTTGATTTTAAAACATTTTATAAATATACCTACCTAGTACACCTACTTTATGATTTCAAAAGTATTATGCATAAGGTTTCAAAAAAAAAAAAAACATTGAACACATTTTTTTTTAAGAACCCCATGCATAGTTTTCAAAAATATTTTCCTCATACATTGACTTAACCTTCAAATTCCGCTTCATATGTCGCCTTGGCATATCTAGCATCTCAACTTCATAAGCATTTTTACTTCATGTTTTGACTTAAGCACGTCTAGTGTAAGGTTTCAAAACATCTTCAATTTCTAAAATCCATATGGGATCTTTTTATCTCCACAATTAGACCTTTGTGGATGATTATCATACAAATCAGAGTCCTTAATTGGATTCCTTGTGTACCTTAATTCGAACATTTCGGTTCCTTATAATCGAAATTGAATTTTCTTTTTTGGAGATCTCTCTATCTTCATAGTTAGATCCTTGCTAATGTTTAAAGTACCAAATGAAATCCACGAGATGGATTCCTAGTGTGCTTTAAATACATGTATGCGATTAATAAAACAAATTAACAAATTTCTAAATAAACAATTTTGTGGTTATGTGACTATGTGTTTATGCATCTTGTGTTTTCTTTTATGCATTTTTGTGTGTTTTGTATACTCTGGATATTCGTTATCCAACTCCTCGCGGAATCTTTCATATTTTCATATGAGGGATTCGTAGTAGGATATCCAAAGGTACTACCTTAAATCCTAAATGGGCTTCTATGTAATAGTTAAGACCCTTGGATTATATAGTACTATTACATGATTCATAAGAGACCCTTTTAGTGGTCTAGTAAAAAAGATTGATTCAAAAATCTGGTTAAGAATGACATGTGATGATATAAGCTGAAAAGACTCCTTGGTTGTCTATTAAAATCATTTATTGATTTAATAAAAGGGACCCTATGGTGGTCTAGTCACATTCATCACAGGGTTTGTTCATTTGGTTTTCCCCTACACATTATAAAATAGACTGTGTGGACTATGCAAGGAATCGTGTAATTATGGACGCGTACGTAATTATAAAATTCAGTGCACAGAAACCCAGTAAAACTTATTATGTGTAAGAACCGATAGCGACCACAATAACAAAAATGTGAACGATGTAATGGAGGTACGGTGGACGCACCAATAACACTTTATGTACTTGTATATAAGTGTCCCTCATACATTGCAAGCATAATGTTATTAAAGTTACTGGAAGTTCAGAACCTTAACCAGTGTTGTTTTGTCTTTTCAAAATTCATGTTTCAAGCTCTCACAAGTTTCCTCTAAATAAATTTCGGGACGAAATTTCCTAAAGTAGGGGAGACTGTGACACCTGTGACCATCAAACAAATACCAAACCAATGAAATATTGTATTTCATACTTGGGATTTGCATAAATATGTTTATCTTTTTGCACATATCAATTCTTGTTCGATTTAAGCTTTAAATCGCTTTCTGGAAGGTTATACGCGCACTGATGTGTAAATATAACCAGTTTAATACAACGAACACTCCGGAATAGTGAAATAGGCTTAACATACCTTAAATAACCTCTACATAACTTAGAAATAAGTTTTGAAGGCTTTGGTATGGCAAACTCAAGTTAATTCGCTTACAGGGACTAAACTTGACAAACTGCGAAAGTATGCCAATCCGAACTGTAACAGACATTCCGGAACATGACCATAAGTTAAACATACCATAAATATCCTTTACATAGCTTAGAAATAGGCTTTGAGGGGTTCGGTGTGCTAAAATAAACTTTTGGGTCATTCAGGGACTAAAAGCGTCAAAAAGTGCACAAGTTTGCACTTTCACGCATAACTTACGTTCTGAATACATCCGGACATCCAAAAATTTATGTAAGCACTAAAATATTTTATTTTAGTGTTTGGCATGAGAAAAATCCATTCGTCACGCAATTTGGATCGTTTTCGCGCTTATGCGCATTCCGTCGTAATTAAGCGAACATCGCGATCGTACGACCAAACGAACCGATATCCGGCATATTTTTGAGCATGTTTCATTTCCACAATGTTTAGGCATCATTTTAGGGCCTTAACGTTGGCTTAACGGGCCTTAAACATGTCGGAAATGGCCTTAAAACACAACAGGGACCAAAACTGTCAATTTGCAAAGTTGGTTGCAGATCAGAAGACCCAGGCGGCCCGCGTAAGCCCTGGGTGATCCTTTACGCGGCCCGTGTCAGCCTCCCAGATCAGTTAATTCAGTTTTAACAGCTGTTAACAGCTGTTATGCACTCCAAACTCACCCACACTTGCCATTTCCTGCTCATGAGGGGCCATTTTGAGTTACCACAAGGTTTCAACAAGTGTATGGATGAGATCAAAGCACGTTATTCGATAAACGATCCTAACGGTTCCAAGAATCCTATAAATACCCAACCCCCTTCCTTGCAAAACCCACTTGAAATCTGAGTTTTTCTCTAAGTGGTTGTGTTCATACACTTCCTACCTGAGATTACTTGGAGATCAAAGCTTTCGGGGACCCTTTGTAAGTGTTCTTTCGTTCTTTTCATTCGTTTTAGCGTTAAAGTAAAACTTTGTTTGACTTCTGCATTGACCAGTTTATGGTCAATGCGAAGTTCGTTTGAACTTCATAACGTGAGCGTGATCACGATGGTTATAGTCCCTAGTGACTATACCTACTGATTACCACGTTATCTAGGCTCAGTGACGAGTCGTAGTTTCGGCCAAAATGCGTGTTATTGCGTATTTTGTAACCAAACTACTCTTGGGTATCAAAACTGTTTGTTTTGATACCAAACCTGTTTTCTAAACTTAGTTAAGCATGTTTTAACATGCTTAGCTCGTCACTTTTAGTTTAGTGCTTATATAGAGTCGTAAGGTAAGCGATCTAAACAATCGCTTATACTTTCGAACCCGACCCGTTTGGTCGATCATTAGGATCCGACCAAACACATTAGGTGACCATAGTATATAGGGAATAACCTTCCGAGGTTATACCTTATGGTCGCTTCGTTTAAGTAGTTGTATGATAGGTAGTTTATATGCCTTAGGTAAATTACCAAAATGCCCTTTTTACGCCAAAATTCATTTTTAAGCATATGTAACATAACTTTTAACATATAAACTGATTTGGTAACAATATTAGACATGTTAAGGCATATTTTACTTGTCATAGGACTAGTTAGGCAGTCTGAACGCGTTTTACGCGAACGACGCGTTAAAGTAGCATAAGCTACCTAAACGGGTCGTAAGCACTTAGGTTAGGTTTCATTTTAGTATATAGGCTTTGTTAAACCATATTACATGAGTTCCCATACTCATTTGGTTTACGAGCCCTCATTCTATCCAATCCTCCGATTTAGGTCCGGTATATTAACATAGTTACCTATATTAGGTGCCGTTTGATATCCGTGATCTCTAGCATTGTTTGGTTGTTACTCAAGGTCTACTAAGCAATCTCAAGTGAGTACATAGACCCCTCTTTTACTGTTTTTCAAACATTTTGGGGTGAAACACATGTGCCTACTTGTTACTTTCATGTTTTCCATGTTTTCATATCATATGCTTGCTATGTTCATTAGTACACTATTAGTACATTGTTTTACATTACATTTCATGCTATGTATGTCCATTGTGTGCATACTTAGTACGTTGTTTTACATTACATTTTATGCTATGTATGTCCATTGTGTGCATACTTAGTACATTGTTTTACATTACATTCTATGCTATGTATGTCCATTGTGTGCATACTTAGTACATTATTTTACATTACATTCTATGCTATGTATGTCCATTGTGTGCATACTTAGTACATTTATTATTCATCACATGCTTACATTTGGTATGACATTTGGTTTGTTTAAATGGGACAATGTACATTCATTAACACCGATCATGCCGCTCGGTAGTAGGTAGTGGTACCATAGGACTTGACAACTCCCATTCCTGAAATCCCGGGTTTGTTTGGATTGGAAGGAATGACCGAATCCGACTACATTTCTAGGTGGACCTTAGACTTTGTGCTAGGGTTTATTCTACAGTCACAAGGCTTGGATGTATGAATTTTTACAATACCGCATAGATGTTTGTATCAGTATAGCATGCATTTGTTCCACAAAACATAACTTTGATTTAAACCATGTTTTACTTCAATACCTTGTTTTTGTGCATTTTACATATGGTTTAGTTGATATATTTCACTTACCGTACATGATATTTTGGATACACATTTCATGATTTACATTAGACATAAACCTTTTGACATTGATATACGCAATTCATGATTTACATTAGACATAGACATTTGACATTGTTTTCACACAAACATTTTGACATTTGATTTTACATAAACATTCTACTTTGATGGTTTGGTTTGAGTAAGTGATTTAAGTAACGAGGCGGGTGTAATATGATACAAGCATGGTGGATACGCCGCTGGTACTTCCTATATATATAAGTGCTTGTATGGTATTACATATCGTAGCGTTATTTGAATCATTTCAATTTAGACATATAACATTTTATACAAATAACATACTTTTCACAATACATTGTTTTACAAATAACTTATCTAATACAAACTCATTTTACTTGGTTATTTACTTAACCATGTACTATTCTTTATACATATATATATCATTTGGTTTATTTATCACTTTTCAAATGATTTACAAGACAAAGCAAATTACAAGGTTCATGACTAAACATTTTCTTAAACATAAGTCATGAATTCTATTTTCACAAAACCTATGTATCTCACAGGCATTTTTATGCTGACGTACCTATTTTCACATGTGTTTCAGGATATGATGCATAGGATTTATCAAGATACACTTAGGCGGACTTGGGCCTTAGTGACAATAAAAGATGCAAGACTAGTTATTTATGTTATATTTCTTTGATTGCAAAGACATTGTAACTCTTTTAATCAATAAAACAATATTTCAATTTCCATGTGTTATGAAACAATGATTCTGTTACAACACTCCCCGATGTTTCCGTCACGTTTTATTGTTTTACGTGGTCGGGGTGTGACACAAATGCCTATTCCCAAAAGAAGAAGAACTGTGTCTTACGGTTGTTCTTATAAAGAATTCTGGTCTTGTAAACCAATGGAATTCTCGGGCAACGAAGGGGCCATTGCAACCCTACGCTGGATAGAAAAGACTGAGGCAGTCTTAAGGATAAGCAAATGTGCTGAAGAAGATAAGATATTATTTGCTTCTAATCTGTTTAAGAATGCAGCACTAGAATGGTGGAACACTATCCTCCAATCAAGAGGAAGTGATAGAACCTACAATATGGAATGGGAAGAATTTAAGAACAAGGTAGAAAGGAAATTCTGCCCACCCAATGAGAAGGAACAGATAGCAAACAAATTCTTAAACCTTAGGATGACTGGTGTGGATAGTAAGGGATACACTAAAATATTCTTCGAATATGCTAGAATAGTGCCAACTCTTGCTTCACCAGAACCAGTATTAATCTCCTGTTATATTTGGGGATTAATTGGGGAGATAAGACACGTAGTCAAGGCAGCTAGACCTCAAACTATAGAAGAAGCTGTAGAACTAGCAAATGCCTTGACAGATGAATTAGTCTGTACCCGAGAAGAGGATCAAAGGAGGAACCTAACCCAGAAGCTCACCCAAGAATTTCGTTCTGGAAATTTTAATCGTGGGAAAAATATAGGTTCTACCTCTACACCTTACTGTAAGAATTGCAAAAGAAAGCATTCAGGAAGATGCTCCATATACTGTAACTTTTGCAAAATATCAGGACACAAAGAAGAAAACTGCAGGAAGAAAGGTAACAACAGGATATGTTACAACTGCGGAGAACAAGGTCATATCAAGCTTAATTGTCCAAAATTAGCTCCAGCTGCAAACAACAAGAATACTCAAAATGCTAGAGCATTTGTTCTAACTGCAGATGAAGCCAAGATGATTCCAGATGTCATAGCTGGAACGTTTTTGGTTAATGATAATTTTGCTAAAGTATTATTTGACTCTGGTGCAAACCAAAGTTTTATTAATACATCATTTTGCAAATTTCTAAATCAATCATTAACTAAATTACCACTAGAATGCTTAGTAGAGACAACTAATGGAGAAATTGTTAGGATATCTGAAATCTTGCAGGGAGCAAGAATAGAAATTTTAAATCAGAAATTTATTGCAAACCTTTATCCTATGAATTTGGCAGGATTTGATGTTGTTTTAGGAATGGATTGGTTAATAGCCAATAAAGCCAGTATTTTATGTGATCAAAAGTCAATCCAAGTAAATTCACCAAAAGGTAAAACGATCACGATAAAAGGAGATAAACCATCTAAATCCACAAAATTTATCTCTGTGATGAAAACTGCAAGGTATATAAGAAAAGGTTCTATAGTGTATTTGATTTCCATAATCACTAACACTAAAGGAAAGGATTTAAAAGATATTTCAGTAGTATCTCAGTTTTCAGATGTATTTCCAGAAGAATTGCCAGGGCAACCTCCAGATAGGGAAGTTGAATTCAGAATCCATTTAATACCAGGAACGGCACCGATTGCCAAAGCACCTTACCGTTTGGCACCCGCCGAAATGCAGGAACTAAAGAAACAATTGGGCGAATTGTTAGAGAAAGGATTTATACAACCAAGTTCATCACCATGGGGAGCGCCGGTATTGTTTGTTAAAAAGAAGGACGGATCAATGCGTATGTGCATTGACTACCGTGAATTAAACAAGGTCACGATTAAGAATCGGTACCCATTACCGAGAATCGATGATCTGTTTGATCAACTGCAAGGAGCTCGATTTTTCTCTAAAATCGATTTAAGGTCAGGATATCATCAATTAAAGGTACATGAAGAGGATATTCCTAAAACCGCATTCAGAACGAGGTATGGCCATTATGAATTTACTATCAAGCCATTTGGTTTAACCAATGCCCCAGCTGCATTTATGGACATGATGAACCGAATATGTAAGCCATATTTGGATAAATTCATAATTGTCTTCATAGATGATATTCTCATTTACTCTAAGAATAAAGAAGACCGTGCAAAGCATTTGCACGCACTTTTAAGTTTATTAAGAAAAGAAAAGCTTTATGCTAAATTTTATAAGTGCGAATTTTGGCTAGAACAGGTACAGTTTCTTGGACATTTAGTTAATCATGAAGGAATTCATGTGGATCCCACAAAGATCGAGGCAATTACTAAATGGAAAACCCCTGAGTCACCAACCGAGGTTAGAAGTGTCACACCCCAACCGATGGCGGAAACATCGGGATGAGACGAAGTGTGTATAGATTGCAAGAGACTTCATAACACTATGTGATAATATTTAATTAAATTCGAATTTCATTGCAATTGCTAAATTGTCATACAATAATCAAAATAAAATACAACATTGTTTCAACAAATAACATAACATTAAAAGATAAACGAATTTATAGGTGTGTATCTAGTCCACCCTATACTTGTTTCATCTTTCATCATACTTCAACAATTTAACCTGCAACATGTATTAAAATAGAGTTTCAATGCAAAAGCAAAGGCGAGTATACAAGTTTAATTACATAGCATAATAGAATAAAAGCTCAAATCCAACATGATTCATAATATGTGATTACTAGTATGCAATTTTGGCGTAAAATATGATCAAACCCTAGAATACAACGCATAAAAGAGCCTAATCCCAAAAGTTTAGCGGGGTGGTAATGTTGAACTTAACAATACCCAAAAGTATAACGGGCGGGGCGTTAATCCTATAGCGCTATAATTGTTAAGGTGGGCGAGCAAAGTTAATGAGCATATAACGTTCCAAAGCGTTCACATAGCATACGAGAATAACAAGTAAATCACATTAGTTTCATGTTTAATCATGGATAGAGTAAGTTTAATTGAGTTTAAAAGTGGTTTGCATAGTTATACATGTTGCATCCCAAAGTGTAAAGGGGGAAAAGGGATCGAGTATACTCACCGTGGTTGCAAGCTTTTCTACTTGAAATCCCGCGAGTGAGTTGGTGGATTGATTAAGTTGGAGCACCTAGTCCTTCTACACGAAGAAACATAGGTGTGTGAGTTTGGCGTTTACGGAAGATTATAAATTCGGAATTTAACATAGCATAAAGTATAGTATAAAAATAATCATCTTTAACTCTATAACCCTTGTATGACACTATGTAACCAATATGGTTATAATGTTTTCATGGATAGTTTACCCATTAGAATCATACTTAGGTTTAGGTCTTAGATGATATCCTACTACTTTAACATGTAAACATAAGTTCAATATTAAAGGTTCGAATGAGTATATGGATATATTTAGGTTAAGTATTATGTAATATTCAGTCCAAGAAGTTCAAGTAGGAGGTAGAAGATTAGAATCTTCATTTAGGCACCTCTAGTATCATGGAAGTCATGTATGGGGTAGGAAGAACAAGCTTCCGTTTAGGAACCCCTTGAATGTTCACCACTTCACTTGATGTAAAAACAACCAAGGAGGGTCACAAACTAAGGTTAGTACAAGAATGTAAACAACCTATCTAAGAGAAATCATCAAATCATGTGAGGATTGTATGTTTGGGCAACCCAAGTTGTTCCATAATCACTCATTCATCAAGGGCTAAGCTTGACATGACTTGTGGGTTAAATACCCTAAACAAAACAGAAAGTATTTGAGGTTCATCCTCTGATTTTACATGTCTCAATCATGTTATTATACCTAAATAACCATAGGAAAGGTTGTAGGCATTGTCACATAAGTTTGAGATGTATTAGACACAAGAATGATAAGTCTTTGAATAACATCAAACAAAATAGAAAGTTTAGGCCCTTTTTAGGGCAATTTCAAACATGATTTCTCCAAGGAAAAACCAAGGAATCAAACCCAAGGATTTACTAAATAAGTAGAAGAAAGAATCAAGTGATTTGGAGTGAAAACAAGTAAGTTACACTCACTTTTGTAGGAGTGTATGAATCTGTCCAAAAACTCAGATTTGCTGCAGATCTAGAGTGAATTTGTGAAGTGTAATGAGTTGTGAAAGTGTAAAATGGGTTGAAGAAGGCGTGTATTTGTAATGGAAGAGATTAGAGTTGATTGGAGGTGATTAGAGGTGGATTAAAGGGGATTGGAGGAGGTTAGAACTTAGGATTTGGTGCAACCAGCTGAAGGAAACACAAAGTCTGTCGAAACAGGGGCCTGGCGTGACGCGAGGGGCCTTGGCGTCACGCGGCGCCTCATGTTTGACAACTTTGATTTTGTTGCACTTTAGTCCCTGTAGTTTAAGTTTGATACATTTAGGTGCATTTTTGATAGTTTAGGGACTTGTCTTGACATATAAGTATAGTATAAGGTATAACCGAGCATGGAGATCATAATTAAAGTATAACTAAGCATACAAGTGTCATAATCCAGCATCGTTTATGTTCAAAACACGTTTCATGCATAAGTTTAATTTAATTACAAGTTTAGCACATAGTTTCCGAGAATATCGTTTAAGCATCATTTGATTCACCAAATCGAATGTACGATCATATATAGAGTGTGTACAACATAAATGTAACAAAATACAAGTTTCATTAATGATCCAAGTCTCGGTTTTACAATGATTACAAAGAAAGAACGGTTACAAGAATACAAGGTTTCCAAAAATAGAAATACGAACAAAACTTTCTATAAATAGAAAGTACAAAAGAGCCGGGCATTACAGTCTCCCCTCCTTTAGGAAATTTCGTCCCGAAATTTAGGAAGACGTAGGGAAAAGATGAGGATACTTCGTCTTCATATCACTTTTGAGTTCCCAAGTAAATTCGGCGCCACGTTTTCCTTCCCATCTAACCTTGACGATAGGAATCTTACTGCGCCTCAATAACTTGACTCCTTGATCCATGATTTCGACGGGTTTTTCCACAAAATGCATAGTTTCATTGATTTGAAGATCTTTGAGAGGAACATGAAGTCCTTCATCAGCGAGACATTTCTTTAGATTGGAGACATGAAACGTTGGATGAACGTTGTTGAGCTCTTGAGGTAAATCGAGTCGATAAGCCACCTTACCAATCCTTTCGAGTATCTTGAAAGGACCAACATAGCGAGGGGCAAGCTTTCCCTTTTTACCAAAACGAACCACTCCTTTCCAAGGAGACACTTTGAGTAGAACATGGTCCCCAACGTTGAATTCCATTGGTTTGCGTCCCTTGTCCGCAAATCTCTTTTGACAATGTCGGGCCTTGAGTAGATTATCACGGATCTGGAGAATCTTATCCGTTGCTTCTTGTATGATTTCAGGGCCAGTAAAATGTTTGTCACCAATCTCGTGCCAGCTTAAAGTAGATCGGCATTTGCGACCATACAATGCCTCGAAAGGAGCCATTTGAATACTGGAGTGGTAGCTATTGTTGTACGAGAACTCGATCAAAGGTAAATGCACATCCCAACTACCACCAAAGTCGATGACACAAGAACGGAGCATGTCCTCTAGGGTTTGGATAGTATGTTCCGTCTGTCCATCCGTTTGATGATGAAAGGCCGTACTGAGATTCAAATGAGTACCCATAGCGGACTGAAAAGTTTGCCAGAGACGCGAGGTAAATCGACCATCACGATCCGAAATGATGTCGAGAGGAATGCCATGACGGCGTATGACTTCGTCGGTATAGATGCGAGCAAGTCGTTCAACCTTGATATCTTCACGAATAGGGATGAATTGAGCGGACTTGGTTAATCGATCAATGATCACCCAAATGCTATCGTGACCAGAAGGTGTACGAGGGAGTTTAGTTATGAAGTCCATCGCGATGCTATCCCATTTCCAAACGGGGATTTCAGGTTGTTCGAGTAGAGCGGAAGGTCGTTGATGTTCGGCTTTGACTTTCGAACAGGTAAGACACTTCGAAACGTATACAGCAATGTCTCTCTTCATACCGGGCCACCAATAGGATGTACGTAGATTATGGTACATCTTGTCAGCACCAGGATGAATCGAGTACTTAGATTTGTGTGCCTCGTTCATAATGAGATCACGAAGATTTTCGCAATCTGGTATCCAGATGCGATCACGACAGTAGAGCAGACCATCAGATTTTGAAGTGAGTAGGTCTTCAGAAGCTCCACGTATTTCTACAGACATGGTAACTTCGTTGATAGATGAGTACTGCGCTTCACGAATGCAATTGTGAAGATCGCTCGAGATATGAAAACAACGAATATAATCTACATGAGTCTTACGACTAAGTGCATCGGCCACGACATTCGCTTTACCAGGGTGATAGCGAATCTCGCAGTCATAGTCGTTAAGTAATTCCACCCAACATCGCTGACGCATATTAAGCTCTTTTTGGTCAAAGATGTGTTGCAGGCTCTTATGGTCAGTGAAAACCACACACTTTGTACCGTATAGGTAGTGTCGCCAAATCTTTAATGCAAAAACAACTGCGCCAAGCTCGAGGTCGTGGGTAGTATAATTTTTCTCATGTATTTTGAGTTGGCGAGAGGCATAAGCGATGACTTTGTCTCGTTGCATGAGAACACAACCAAGACCACGATTTGAGGCATCGCAATACACCACGAAATCATCATTCCCATCAGGGAGAGCGAGAATAGGAGCGTTGCAAAGCAAGCCCTTGAGAGTCCGAAAAGATTCCTCTTGCTCAGGACCCCAAACAAAAGGTTTCTCTTTTTGAGTTAACGAAGTGAGAAGAACGGCGATTTTTGAAAAATTCGAGATGAATCGGCGGTAATAACCCGCCAATCCTAAGAAGGAACGGATTTCAGAAGGTGACTTAGGCGCGGTCCAATTCTTCACGGCTTTGATTTTTGAAGGGTCGACGTGGATTCCTTTTTCACTAACAACGTGCCCAAGGAATTGGACTTCTTTGATCCAGAACTCGCATT
This sequence comes from Helianthus tuberosus, assembly GCA_030545235.1. Classification (NCBI taxonomy): domain Eukaryota; kingdom Viridiplantae; phylum Streptophyta; class Magnoliopsida; order Asterales; family Asteraceae; genus Helianthus; species Helianthus tuberosus. Next base: position 102,947,025 of record CM060431.1, on the reverse strand, counting down.
TGGAAAACTTAGCGTATAAGCGTTCAACACGTAAGAGCTCGAGTATAAGACGAAGGTGACGTTCATGATCGGCTCGAGATTTAGAATAAATAAGAATATCATCAATGAAGACGATCACAAAACGATCCAAGTAGGGCTTACAAACACGATTCATAAGATCCATGAACACAGCGGGTGAGTTGGTCAAGCCAAAAGGCATAACCACGAACTCGTAGTGCCCATAGCGAGTGCGAAAAGCGGTTTTGGGAATGTCCTCATCGAGAACACGGAGTTGGTGATAACCAGAACGAAGATCGATCTTGGAGAAACAGGTAGCGCCTTGAAGTTGATCAAAGAGATCGTCGATACGCGGAAGAGGGTAACGATTTTTTACGGTGAGTTTGTTAAGCTCACGATAGTCGATGCACATGCGGAAAGAGCCATCCTTCTTTTTTACGAAGAGCACAGGAGCACCCCAAGGTGAGGTACTTGGGCGAATGAAACCCTTATCGAGGAGTTCTTGAAGTTGCGTAGATAACTCTTGCATTTCAGAAGGTGCAAGACGATAAGGAGCTTTAGCAACAGGGGTCGCACCAGGTACGAGGTCAATACGAAAGTCAACAGATCGAGGTGGAGGAGGACCAGGTAAATCCTCAGGAAAGACGTCAGGGAAGTCGCGCACCACTGGAACATCACTTAAACTCTTTCCCTTGCCCTTTTCTTCCACAACGTGGGCTAAAAAGGCAAAGTACTGTTTGCGTAAGTACTTGTTCGCTTGTGTGCAGGACATCAACTTCAGTCCCTTTGAAGGTCGGTCTCCATAGACGTGCAAAACGTCACCGGATGGAAGGGGTAAACGAACGTATTTCTCGTGACAAACGATTTCAGCATGGTTCTTCTGAAGCCAATCCATTCCTATGATGACGTCGAAACTTCCCAATTGCATGGGTATGAGATCGATAGTAAAAACATGCTCGTTAAGAGTAAGACGACAATCGAGAAGAATGGAATCGACTAAGATGGACTTGCCATTTGCGACTTCAACGGAAAACGACTTAGGTAGCTTAGAGCGCGTGCAATTTAACAATGATTCGAATTCTAAGGACACAAAGCTTTTGTCCGCACCAGTATAAAATAATATTGAAGCATAAAGATGGTTAACAAGAAACGTACCGTTAACGACATCATTGTCGTTGCGTGCTTGATTTGCGTTCAGGTTGAAAGCGCGTCCACGAGGGGGTTGTTGCTGCTCTTGATTCCATTGTGGGCATTGAGGACGAAGATGATTAGCATCCCCACATTTGAAACAAGCTCTAGTGGGTCTTGCGTTTTGAGGAGCGGGTGGAGCTTGTTGCGCTTGCTGAGCTGGTGGTGCTTGTTGCTGTTGATAGTTGCGACAAAAAGCGGTGTCATGTCCATAACGGTTGCAATTGCCACAACGGCGACACCTGGCATTGGCGGGATGATGGTAATTACAAGTCGCACACTTGGGGTGAATCCCAGTGTACGACTTCTGGGTGTTATCAGGAGCAACAGGGTTTGGGTTAACGGGTGGCACAATCGCGTTGCAAACGGGGTTCGATTGCTTTCGCTTCTTCCCCCTATTGCTACTCGACTGTTGGGTAATTTGGTTGGCTGGCTTGAATGAAACGGGGTTTGCGGCTTGCTTATCGCGAATGCGATTGTTGTTTAGGGAAGCGGCCAAACGGTAAATAGCTTCGATATTGTCGAGTTTGGCAGCCTCGATCGTATCGCGCATAGCAGAGGGTAACCCATTGATGTATTTACTTATCTTGCGCTCAGTGGTCATGACAAGGTGGGGGACAATGAAGCTAAGTTGTTTGAAACGGGTGGTGTAAGCTAGGTTCTCATCTCCCACTTGCTTTAAAGCCCAAAATTCTTCCTCTAACCTTCGTTGCTCATACGGAGGGCAAAACTCATCCATCATCAGGGCCTTAACTTCTTCCCATGCCAACGCATATGCCAGTTCATTCGAGCGGATGTTCCTTTCGTTCGTCCACCATTCGAGAGCTCGGGCTTGGAATACCCCAGTCGCACTACGCGTTTTGAGCTCATTGGGGCAATCAATGTTGATGAACGTGACCTCTATGCTATCGAACCACTAGAGCATGGCGGTCACCCCATCATTGCCAGTGAATGGCTTGGGATTGCATGACGAAAAGTGCTTGAAGTTGAACGAGACGGGTTTGCGTGCTTCGACCTTAGAGTCGACGGAGGAGTGTGGAGTTTCGGAAGCTCGAATCTCGGTAATGACCTTTGGAACTATGCGCGCAAATTGATCGGCCATGAAAGCCATCATCTTCTTTGTGGAACGAGACCTCGACTTCTTAGACGTTTTGGAGTGACGAGAAGACATCTAAGATTAAAAAAAACGAATAGGTGAGACTTGATCATAATGTTTGTTTAAGAAAATTGTTTGCATAAAATGATTTCACATAGCATAAAGTGTCACATAGCATAATGGGTTCGGATTGATTCACATAACGTAAAGAGTTTAAACGTCTCATATAGCATAATCATGAATTTCACATAGCATAACATGAATAAATGAAAGCATTGTAAATTTAGTTTGTTCACGAGGGATTATTATTGTTTGAGATTGCGATAACGTGCGAAATGATTAAAACGAAATTTTGAAATGAACGAACGTTTAAGTATAAAATCACATATAAATTGAGATACATAAAAGAGAGGCTCAATAAAACATTGGATTGTTTCGGGTAGAGAAACGTCGACTACTCCAAAGTGGGTCGAAAGTCCTTTCGAATTAGAGAAAACGTGCTTTGGCCTATAGGTAAGATACTCTCGTCGAGAAGCGATTAACGGTATCTTACCCTTCCGGTTACTACACATCTCTAATCGATTGAAACAATCGGGACTTTGGCGAGATTGAAAATCGAGGAATGGGACTTAATCGACGAGGTGCGGGTTTCACCCCTAACTTGACGATTTCGTACCCTAAATGTGGTTGGTACTTGTCGGGTCAAAATAAAATTTCGACACTTTGACAAGGGTCCACTAGAGTTGAAATGGAAATTACCATTAAATTGTGGATTTCACTCCTAGCTTAATGGTGAAATTTCGTGCAAAAAATAGCTTAAGGTAGAATGAGAGTCGTTTACCAAATTGTGGGTTTCACGCCTATTTTGGTAAAGTTGTCTCGTTTGTGTTACAAGAGTATAAAAATAAACAAGAGTGTATTCATGTTAACCTTAGGAAAGGCATATAAATTTAATCAACAAGAAGTATAGCTAGGAAGCATGCATGGTAGAGTACAAAGTTTTAAACAACACATAAGAGGCAAAATTCCTAAAACTATAGATTAGGGCAAAAGCATGGCAATTTTCCTAATTCCCTATAGTTATGGCTCTGATACCAATCTGTCACACCCCAACCGATGGCGGAAACATCGGGATGAGACGAAGTGTGTATAGATTGCAAGAGACTTCATAACACTATGTGACAATATTTAATTAAATTCGAATTTCATTGCAATTGCTAAATTGTCATACAATAATCAAAATAAAATACAACATTGTTTCAACAAATAACATAACATTAAAAGATAAACGAATTTATAGGTGTGTATCTAGTCCACCCTATACCTGTTTCATCTTTCATCATACTTCAACAATTTAACCTGCAACATGTATTAAAATAGAGTTTCAATGCAAAAGCAAAGGCGAGTATACAAGTTTAATTACATAGCATAATAGAATAAAAGCTCAAATCCAACATTATTCATAATATGTGATTACTAGTATGCAATTTTGGCGTACAATATGATCAAACCCGAGAATACAACGCATAAAAGAGCCTAATCCCAAAAGTTTAGCGGGGTGGTAATGTTGAACTTAACAATACCCAAAAGTATAACGGGCGGGGAGTTAATCCTATAGCGCTATAATTGTTAAGGTGGGCGAGCAAAGTTAATGAGCATATAACGTTCCAAAGCGTTCACATAGCATACGAGAATAACAAGTAAATCACATTAGTTTCATGTTTAATCATGGATAGAGTAAGTTTAATTGAGTTTAAAAGTGGTTTGCATAGTTATACATGTTGCATCCCAAAGTGTAAAGGGGGAAAAGGGATCGAGTATACTCACCGTGGTTGCAAGCTTTTCTACTTGAAATCCCGCGAGTGAGTTGGTGGATTGATTAAGTTGGAGCACCTAGTCCTTCTACACGAAGAAACATAGGTGTGTGAGTTTGGCGTTTACGGAAGATTATAAATTCGGAATTTAACATAGCATAAAGTATAGTATAAAAATAATCATCTTTAACTCTATAACCCTTGTATGACACTATGTAACCAATATGGTTATAATGTTTTCATGGATAGTTTACCCATTAGAATCATACTTAGGTTTAGGTCTTAGATGATATCCTACTACTTTAACATGTAAACATAAGTTCAATATTAAAGGTTCGAATGAGTATATGGATATATTTAGGTTAAGTATTATGTAATATTCAGTCCAAGAAGTTCAAGTAGGAGGTAGAAGATTAGAATCTTCATTTAGGCACCTCTAGTATCGTGGAAGTCATGTATGGGGTAGGAAGAACAAGTTTCCGTTTAGGAACCCCTTGAATGTTCACCACTTCACTTGATGTAAAAACAACCAAGGAGGGTCACGAACTAAGGTTAGTACAAGAATGTAAACAACCTATCTAAGAGAAATCATTAAATTATGTGAGGATTGTATGTTTGGGTAACCCAAGTTGTTCCATAATCACTCATTCATCAAGGGCTAAGCTTGACATGACTTGTGGGTTAAATACCCTAAACAAAACAGAAAGTATTTGAGGTTCATCCTCTGATTTTACATGTCTCAATCATGTTATTATACCTAAATAACCATAGGAAAGGTTGTAGGCATTGTCACATAAGTTTGAGATGTGTTAGACACAAGAATGATAAGTCTTTGAATAACATCAAACAAAACAGAAAGTTTAGGCCCTTTTTAGGGCAATTCCAAACATGATTTCTCCAAGGAAAAACCAAGGAATCAAACCCAAGGATTTACTAAAGAAGTAGAAGAAAGAATCAAGTGATTTGGAGTGAAAACAAGTAAGTTACACTCACTTTTGTAGGAGTGTATGAATCTGTCCAAAAACTCAGATTTGTTGCAGATCTAGAGTGAATTTGTGAAGTGTAATGAGTTGTGAAAGTGTAAAATGGGTTGAAGAAGGCGTGTATTTATAATGGAAGAGATTAGAGTTGATTGCAGGTGATTAGAGGTGGATTAAAGGGGATTGGAGGAGGTTAGAACTTAGGATTTCGTGCAACCAGCTGAAGGAAACACAAAGTCTGTCGAAACAGGGGCCTGGCGTGACGCGAGGGGCCTTGGCGTCACGCGGCACCTCATGTTTGACAACTTTGATTTTGTTGCACTTTAGTCCCTGTAGTTTAAGTTTGATACATTTAGGTGCATTTTTGATAGTTTAGGGACTTGTCTTGACATATAAGTATAGTATAAGGTATAACCAAGCATGGCGATCATAATTAAAGTATAACTAAGCGTACAAGTGTCATAATCCAGCATTGTTTATGTTCAAAACACGTTTCATGCATAAGTTTAGTTTAATTACAAGTTTAGCACATAGTTTCCGAGAATATCGTTTAAGCATCAATTGATTCACCAAATCGAATGTACGAGCATATATAGAGTGTGTACAACATAAATGTAACAAAATACAAGTTTCATTAATGATCCAAGTCTCGTTTTTACAATGATTACAAAGAAAGAACGGTTACAAGAATACAAGGTTTCCAAAAATAGAAATACGAACAAAACTTTCTATAAATAGAAAGTACAAAAGAGCCGGGCGTTACAAGAAGTTTCTTAGGATTGGCCGGTTATTATAGAAGATTTATCCAAGATTTTTCTAGAATAGCCATTCCTTTAACTAAGCTGACCTGTAAATCTGTTAAGTTTGAATGGGGATTAAAACAAGAAGAAGCATTTAGAATTCTTAAGCAAAGATTAACCCATACACCTATACTAGCATTACCAGAAGGAGCTGAAGACTTTGTAGTCTATTGTGACGCTTCCAAATTAGGTTATGGATGTGTATTAATGCAACGACAAAAGGTTATAGCTTACGCATCTAGACAACTTAAGAATCATGAAGAGAATTATTCAACCCATGATCTAGAGTTAGGAGCTATAATTTTTGCTCTTAAGATTTGGAGACATTACCTTTATGGTAGTAAGTTTACCATATTCACTGATCATAAGAGTTTAAGGTATATTTTCAAGCAAAAGGAATTGAATATGAGACAAAGACGCTGGATGGAGATGCTTAATGACTATGATTGTGATATCCAGTATCATGAAGGAAAAGCAAATGTAGTGGCAGATGCTTTAAGCCGAAAATATCATGAAAAGCCAAAAAGGGTACGTTCTCTCAAATTAAATCTACAAGTAGATTTAAATGATCAGATAAGAAAAGAACAAGAATCAGTAATCAAGGATGATACTGAAAAATTAAAAGGTATGTTAAAAGAATTAGAACAAGGAACAGATGGAATTTGGAGATTCCATAAAAAGAGAATGTGGATACCTAAATTAGGAAACCTACGTCATCATATATTAGAAGAAGCCCATAAGTCCAAGTATACGATGCACCCAGGAAATGATAAAATGTACCAGGATTTAAGGAAGAATTTCTGGTGGATAGGAATGAAAAAGGACATAGCAGCCTATGATTCTAAATGTTTAACTTGTTCACAAGTCAAAACTGAACACCAGAAACCCTCAGGATTTCTACAACAATTAGAAATGCCGGTGTGGAAATGGGAATTGATAACAATGGATTTTGTTACTAAGTTACCCAAAACTAAGAAAGGAAATGATACAATCTGGGTGATTGTAGATAGGCTAACCAAGTCAGCTCATTTCCTACCAATGAAAGAAACTTTCAGTATGGAACAGTTAGCTAAGTTGTATGTAAATGAAATTGTTTCTTTACATGGCATTCCTTTATCAATTATTTCTGATAGAGATAGCCGATTTACCTCTCATTTTTGGTCAAGTTTCCAAAAGGCAATGTGAACCAAGTTAAAATTGAGCACAGCTTATCACCCTCAAACAGATGGACAAAGCGAAAGAACAATTCAAACAATGGAGGACATGCTTAGAGCTTGTGTAATTGGTTTTGGAGGTAATTGGGACGATCACTTACCTTTAATAGAATTTTCTTATAATAACAATTATCACACAAGTATCAATGCTGCACCATTCGAAGCACTTTATGGACGAAAGTGCCGAACCCCAGTCTGTTGGGCAGAAATTGGGGAAAAGCAACTAACTGGACCTGAGATAGTGCAAGAAACAACCGACAAAATTATTCAAGTCAAGGAACGACTGAAAGCAGCACGTGATCGACAGAAGAGTTATGTTGATAACCGACGCAAGCCATTGGAATTTCAAGTAGGAGATAAAGTATTGTTAAAAGTCTCTCCTTGGAAAGGAGTAGTAAGATTCATCAAACGGGGAAAGCTAAGTCCCAGGTATATTGGACCTTTTGAGATCATTAGAAGAATAGGACTTGTAGCCTATCAGCTACAACTGCCAGAGGAAATAGCAGGAATACATGATATATTTCATATATCTAATCTCAAAAAGTGCTTAGCTGATGAATCGCTAATAGTACCTCTTAAGGATATAGAGGTAAATGAACAACTCAAGTTTGTAGAAAGGCCTCTACAGATTGAAGATAGGAAAGTCAAGAATCTCAAACATAAGAGATTAGTTCTGGTCAAAGTAAAGTGGCACTCCAAAAGAGGACCTGAGTACACATGGGAGCTTGAATCTGAAATGCAAAGGAAATATCCGCATTTATTCCAGTAGATCTCGAGGACGAGCTCTAAAACAAGGTGGGGAGAATGTAACAACCCTCGGTAAAACCGACACTCTCATAATATTTCCGACACTCTATTATATTTAAAAATGTCTCAGTATGTCTTTAAATACACCCCGTATGTGAAAACCGAGCCCAAAATACAGTATAGCATATAAAATAAAATATAAATTCTGATTATTAAGTTGAGGCGGGCCGCGTAGGACCCACCTCAACCTTACGCGGGTGGTATCAAGGCTCAAAGCTGAATTCGGTATATCTTAAGTCTAGACGGGCCGCGTAAGACCCCGTTTAAGTTAACGCGGGCCGCGAGAGATCACCAACGCGGAGACACCTTGAGCTGACACGTGTCATCATCGTGTCGAAGCTAGGTAGTGACCCGGATCAGCTATACGTTGACCGGATGTTGACACGGGCCGCGTAAGGCCTTGCCTACTCTTACGCGGGCCGCGAGAGGACGAGATTCAGCACCTATATAAGGAGGTCTCGGGATTTCATTTCCGTCGCTCACATCTTTTCTTTCTAAACGAATTCTGAAGTAGTAGAAGTTATAAGCGGGTATTATACCCCCTAATTAGCAAGGTTCTGCTCCGTTGTAAGTATTATAACCCCAGTTTCGTAATAGATACACTGCCCGATTGATTTAGGGTTCCGTAACAACTGTCGTGGTTCTGCCCGACGTAGTTGTTGGAATGCCGTCTCGGGGAGGGTATCGTTAATATTTTTTAAAAGGGTTATGATACTAACCTATGTACATTTGTATAAATTATAGATTTTTCCCAGGAAACCCTTACGCGAAGTCTAACATAGCAATGTGAGTTTATCCTCTTTTTGTTAACCTTTTTGTAATATTTTACAAAACCTTAATTGTTTTACAATGTAATTAAGCGGTGATTGAGTCTTTGTAGTTCTTCAATTACTGCCGGTATGTTGGGGTTTTGTATACAAAATATACTACTGCATGTAGTAAGTCGGGGATGACAGTACGTTACCATTGGACGACGAGTTAGCCAATGTGTAATATGACCCACAAGTCAGGATTGACAGTACTGAATGGGTAATTGTGTAGAAATAAACAATGTGATCGCTCTCAATACTGTTTTAATTAATAAAATGTTTCTTGATTAAACTGGGATTCACTCAACAGTATTTCCCGCTGACAAATGTTTTTAAAACGCGTTTCAGGTAACACAATGTGACAGTCAATTAGTAAAAAGCCAGCTGGAGAGCACTGAGGGCTTGGGAAAATGTGGCTATAAAAGTTACCTGATAAACGATGTTTTAAATTAAATAAAATAGGGTTTATCCCTATAAATGTATTGGAATAAGAAACTTGGGTTTTACCCATGTGATTATTAATATTAAATGTGGTGGTTTTACTCTGATAAACATTTCCTAACTACGGTCCTGATGTAATTTCCGCTGCCAAATTAACGCAAACTGATACCACCGAAACTCTGAGTTCGCGTCCGCCCGTTCCCGGGACAGATAAGGGATCGGGGGTTGCGACATCCCGGTTTGTTAAAAGGTCACTCAGAGGTAAGAATTAACATGTTGACGCTTTTAACCCTTTATCGCGCAAACTTTCAATTAATTACGCAAACGGCTACTCTTGATCAACGAGTGGCTCATTTGTGAATATGAATACCGTAAGAGGTTATTCAGAGACTTATTTTAAGCATGTTAACACTTCCAGTCCTTCCATAATCGAAGTTTTTGATTTTTCCCAAAATTAGTCCTTCATAGTCCACGTTTGACTTCATTAGGGTTTATTACACGTGTCAATACATCATTGGACGTGATTTTACGAGGTGTTACAAGAAAACCGAAATAACCGAACCGTAACCAAAAAATCCGGACAGAAAAAACCGAACCGAAACAAAAACCGATTAGAAGGTGAGGTTTATATTAATTTAAAAGACGAAATATATTAACTTAAATGTAAACATTTAATAAAGATTTTAAACTTTGAATTATGCTTTTAAGTTTTGAATCTTACATAATTTGTTTCAAAAACCGAAAAAACCGAAAAACCGAAAAACTGAACCGAACCGTTGCTAAAACCGAAATAACCGAAACCGAAAAAACGGAAACCGAACGGTTTTTAAAAACCAAAAACCAAACTTCCGGTTACGGTTTTGGTTTTACCCAAAAACCGAACTCAACCAAACCGTGCACACCCCTAGTAAGAGTCACCTACTAGCTCGTTGGCAAATTGTATCATAACAATAATCGGTTTTGTTGGTCGTTAATAAAAGGAATATTTTAGGATTAATAGGTTTTATAAATATATGTCTTATAAGGAATTATAGTTTTAGAATATTTAGGATTTATAGATTTTACAAATGTAGAAGATATGGAATCCCATGGTTATAAAATAAATAGTTACCAAGTTTTAAATTAGTTTTATAAAATCACTTGGAAATATTATAAACGTCATGAAAAATTTCACCTAAACCAGAGGTGTATATAAATCGTTCAAACTAACTTAACCATTTAGACTGAGATAAATCAGTTGGTTTGAAATTGATACATGTGGGGCCACGATTCGACAAATTGCTTCAAACTTGGAACCAATTGTTTAGCATACTGCATAACAGGGCCGTCTTCGAAAGTCGCTAAAAAATTTTTGGCCCTGTGCAAGATAAAAAATTTGGGCCCTATTCATTAATCCATCATGTTTGTTTATTGATTTGGGCAAGTCATTAATCTATTACGCACTAAAACAGTTGGGCTTCTGAATGTGATTGGCAAACAGTTGGCATTCAAAACAATTGGGCTTTAACGTTTTTGGTTCATAAATACAGGCCCATAAAGTTTTTTCTTTAAAAACATACAATTTATAAATTTTTTGGGCCCTATTTTGATTTGGGATGAGAGCAGTCGCCCACCCGTCACTTGCTCTGGGTCGGCCCTGAAAAAAATATTATCAAACTGTTTGTCAAAAGTCTTGTGAGTCATTGTTCGTCTATAGCATTCAATTCAAGAGTCGTTGATTCTTTATTGTAGTTGATCTTGGGTAACCATGCATAGTCAGGGTTGTCCCTAAGAATGTGGAGTCAAGGGCCCTATACGCATAGGAAAAATGAGCCCATATATTTTCAAGTAATTACGTGTTAATCTTAATAACAAATATTGAGAATTAACAATTAAACAATTTAGTATAAACAAAAAATTAACTTAAAGAAACATTTTAATATAAATAAAACAATTCGTGTAATAATAAGAAACATTGGTTTTAACAGTAATAATGCATTTCAATTTATTAAACTCATACATTAATTAATTATAAGTATAATAATGAAGTTCAATTAATACTTATGTAAATTTTGTTAAGAAACCTACATACATTGTGCACGAAAAACCATCAAATAAAACAAATGAAAAAAAATATGTATGGGTTTCAGGGCCCAAGAATAAAAAAAAAAATAGAAATGAAAAGGTTGATAAAAGGTCTCGAACCAGGGACCGCTTCTTAAACATTCACACGCGAAACCACTCAGCTACAGTAACATCATTGTTCAAGTTTGAAACCATATACTCTAAATATAAATATAACGACTTTTTTTTCCTATTGGGCCCCAAAATTTTTTGGGCCCGGTTCGGTGGCACACCCTGCACACCCTTTGGGCCGGGCCTGCTGCATAACCTGACCAATTTTATTTATCGTATTTCGAAACCAGGGTGGAGATACAATAGGAAGTTTATTTGGCTAGGAAGGCTAGGAAGTGATCTTGACCATCCATTAAGTTAATCAAGGGCTAAGATTAAATCAGGGAAATTGAAAGGAAGAAAAGAGGCGCGTGAGTTTGTTCAAGGGCATTCTAGTCAATCCAAGCCAATAGTTTCTCTCTCCTCCAATTCCCCCTCATTTTTTAAACGTTAATAACTCTTTCATACGACATTATTTTTTTATAAAAATTGCACCAAAAAACGAGCGTTTTTTTATCTTTAAAACGAGTATATTATTGCTATATTTAAAAAAAAATTAAACCCAGTTGTGTAAAACGCAATAGAAAAACCACCAGTTACGTAAAACGCAATGAAAAAAAAAACCTAAAAATGACATTTTTCTAAAACGCAATGCACCAAAAACACAAAGAAATGACTTATTTGTAAAATGCAATGGCCAGAAAACACAAAGAAATGTCTTATTTCTAAAACGCAATGGACTGAAAACACATAAAAAAGTGTTTTACCTAAAACGCAATGCACAAAAAACACAAAGAAATGTCTTATTTGTAAAACCCAATGGCTAGAAAACACAAAGAAATGTTTTATTTGTAAAACGCAATGGCCAGAAAACACTTAAAAATGTCTCATTTCTAAAACGCAATGACCTAAAAAAACAAAAGAAAGTGTTCTCTGTAAAACGCAATGGACTGAAAACACCTAAAAATGTGTTTTACCTAAAACGCAATGACTAAAAACACTTCAAAAATGTGTTTTACCTAAAACGCAATGACTAAAGATACTTAAAAATGTGTTTTTTTCTAAAACGCAATATGTAACACCTCGGAAATTCACGTCAAATTAAATAAAGACACGTGTCATGTTGTGCAAACGTGTTGTAAATACAAAGCCAGATAAAGATGTACGGTAGGATTTAAATGTCGACATGTTAAATTATACCTCTGAGCGACCTATTAATAAATCCCTAACCATGATATATTTTATCCGCATCTGTATTATATTTAAAAAATCTGGTCATCCTAGCAAATAAATGGTTACAACATTAGGTTTGGATCCAATGTAAGTCCTTAGGGATTTCCGTCAAATTAAACATTCCACATGTTGCCAAGAAGTGTAAGAACATGCCATGACATGCAATGGCTGGCAACCTGGTCCCATTACTGAATAAAGCTCATGGAATTCGGAGATTTAAAGTATTGCATGGTCAAAGCTTGGAAGAAAGCGAAGTTTTGTCGTCAGTCGAGGGCTAGCGCACCGCTACATAAGTAGCGTAACGGTGCGCTAGGTGCTCATCAAACAATTGCAGCGGACAAGGGGTAGCGCACCGCTACCTAATAATCGTAACGGTGCGCTAGCACCGCATCTGGGCAATGTTACGCACAGCTGTCTGTTAACAGCCCTTAACCGACTTCAAAACAGCTGTACGCGACTCAGGCCTTAACCAATCGAATTTCATGCAACTTTTGGACCTTATTTCACCCTTATAACACCTGGGGAAGCCTTCAATCTGATCACATTGCTTTCAAAGATCATCAAAGTAGCAAACTCAAGAACACTTGCATTTTGAAAAATTCACCAAGAATCTCCTGGAGCTCTCTGAACGTGAAGACCACTTCCTAGTGATATCTAAGCTCTATTAGGACTATTGTAAGTGTTCAAATCCTTTGCAAATTCGTTCTAGCTTAGTGTTCTTACTAAAAGTCAAATATATCGTAAATATGGTTTGACTTTACGATTAAACGAAATGTGCTCAGTCATATCTCGAATCAAAGGTACCAACAAGTTGGTATTTATGAGTATAACAAACCCCTAAAAGGGTATGTTCAGATTCACACTCTAAGCATGCTAATTGTCGAGTCAAAGTTCTTCATAAAAAGTCAACAGAACGAGTTTTTGCAAAAATAAGCATAATCAGTAATGTAGGCTACATGCAACCTGTTTGATCATCAAAATAACTTTATAAACAATATAAGAACATGTTTCAACTTGATCAACTCGACAATTTTCTGTATACACCCGGATTGGAACCGAAAGTCTTATAAAACGACTTTTTCATTGACTCTCGATTCGGATCCGTGCATGCATGTTTAAGATCTGTATTAGAGTTTATTTTTGACCATTTTTATTTTAGTTTAACTCTCTGGAATTTTTACATCTTGAGTCTATGCTTAACCGATTCGTATGCATGTTTCCGATTATGCTTAAAAGTTGACTATTTTGCCCTTTTTGATATAAAACGTGATTTTTGGAAAAGTGAAAGAGTAGAAATCTTTATTACTAAATTATAAACGTGCACCGAAAATTTCATATCAGTTTGTGGCCTAGTTTAAGAGATATGCTCAATATCGTAATTTACAAGCTTTATGTTATATAAATAGCGTAATTAGCGCAAAGCCTATTTTAACCCACTTTTTGGTATCAAACTTTTATACACTGATGATATATATTATTTTAAGATTTTTAGAGATTTTAGTTAATTTTTGGCTGATTGTATCATAGGTCTCTAAGCTTAATTCGGTAAATACCGAAATTGCCCTTTTTGGCCATAAAACGAGTTTTATAAATCCGATTGCCCCCAAACCACTTCCTACTGACTTTATTTATTAAATAAAGTATGTTGAACCTTCTGGAAGTATAAAAAGCTCAGTTTTCTTTTACAAACCCGGAAACGGCTCTAAATCGCCTTTTTAGGCATTTTTAAAGCGTAGTATATCCTATAACCATATTAAACATATAAGACTTATATTTACTGATGTGTTTAACATATTTTTATAAAGTAACAGTAAGTACAATTTTATAAACTCAGATTTCCAGTTTTGGCATTTTTAGCCCTTGTGAAATTACTAAAATGCCCCTAAGGCGCATAGTCTTGTTTTAAATGATAAGTTTTGCTTACGGGTCATACCCTACTGTTATAACATAATAATTTAAGTATATTTTCTGTATAAACCAGACCTGTAACCCAGATTTCTAATTTAACTCTTTTACATACTTTTAAATGACCAAAATGCCCTTACGAGGCGTAAATTGAGTTTAAATACATTCCGGGCATAATAGAAAATAACTTACTGATATCACATCATATTTAGAGCATATTAACTCAGGGAACTTGCATATGACTCTTTTGGGTACCCGTAACGCACTTTTCGCGTTCGGTTCGGTTTATGTAACTAGTTTGCATAAATTGGCCGAAACGGGTCAAACATTATCCTTTTTGTCTCAAAATCCAGAATGTGTTTAGTAAACCCATATTATACAAGTCTTCAAACTTGTCGGGTCAAATTCACATTCCATCCGGTCTTCGCTTAATCGTGCGTGAACTGTATCGTCATTAAAACTAACCGGTCTAGGCTTAGGCTTAAATAAGGACCCGTTAGAAATCTAATAGGTTATTATAAACCTTTGTTCCAGATTAGAAGCACCAGTAAAAGATACTTGCATTTCTCTTGATTGTGTTTGATACTTACTCAGGTAAATACTCTTTGGCTTATTTTCCCTATACGGGCTTGGGTTACGGTATATAGAATACCGCTTGATCGGGCATTAAATCCTCCACCGTTACGTGGATAGTTGAATAATTTAATTGGCTCGTTTAAACAGTCTTGTTCACTTAAGGCCTTTGGGGGGTTAATTGACCATGTCCCGGATATCCTTGGCATCATCTTACGAGATGGCCACGACCTGAGCACGGCGTGTAGGCGTAGACCTTTCCGTGTATAACTCTTTAATGTGGTGCGTCCATTGATCTTTAGCCCGGACTAGATCCGGGCCACTGAACGCAAGTAACATGTAATTCGTTCACATGATTATTATATTAAATAATTGACCCAAGTTAATAAAAATGTTTTGTGCCTTGTGCATTTAAATCAATTTTCAACCTTTTCAAAATGAGTCAGTCGAATTGTATTTACCAGTGTAAACTGACGTATTTTTCCCAAAAGATTAAGTGCAGGTACTATACGAAATAGGCTGGCAGGCTTCTAGAGCGTCCACAATAAGTCACGCAGCTTGGGCGACATTAAACTGTTGAACAATTATCCTATTTTATTTTTCGATCCGCCTGTGGATCCGTTTCGACTACTTGTGATAATTAATATTACATTTCTATTTAAAGTTGAAACGAATCTATCTTTTGCTTCCGCTGTGCATTTTTATATTGTGTGGTTTGTCTATGATGATACCAACTACGTCACTATACTCCCCACCGGGCCCACCGGTGACACGTGGAAAATAGGGGTGTGACAGGTTGGTATCAGAGACAGGTCTGAGTGAATTAAACACTAGCCTTTTGTGTTTAATCTCAGTTACACAATTGCACAATCCTCGATTCCCGAGTCTAGACAAAGAACTTAGGAAATTTCCAAATTTTCGTTTAAATTTTCTAACCTTGTCTTAATTATATATTTTGTTGTATCACTTGTTCTTTGTGACAGGTTGTCATCATGCCGCCAAGAATGAGAGGTAGAGGCGGAGGAAATGGAAAGCATGCAGCTCGCAATGATCACGAAGCCGGGCCTTCGCACCGGCGAACACCCTCGGGCACTCACAACACAGATGCCCAAAACCTATGGAGGTCCTTCACTGGACCAGTCTCCTCACCATCTCATCACTCTCAGTCGTCCTACATTCCTCTAGGACCCTCATCGCCATTCGACAACACATCACCCACCTTTCAGGGGCTGTACAACCCTGATGATTTCATGCAAGAACCAGTGGGTTTTAACCCACTTGGACCGGAGGACCACTTTTCGGGTGACAACCCGATGGACGTTGAGGAGGATGATGATCCCGCCATGCCACCCTCAGGGACACCAAACCACCCCATCGAGATATCTGATGGGTCACCATTTTTGGGATCACCTTACAATGGTCCCGATAGTTTCATGGAGAACTTCAGGCAGCACGAATGGGTGTTTACTCCCAGTTCTCACAACTCTCCCTCACGCCAGCTGTCGCATCACTCTCCTCTGCACCAATCATACCACAGCTCTCCCCTGCACCATCAGCAGCAACCAGAGCAGCAGCCCGAGCAGCAACCAGAGCAGCAGCAGAATCCATCTACGGATTCTCGATTTGTGGCGGTTACTCCACCGCCACCACCACCTCTGACTCAGCCTCCCTCGCCCCCGAGGCGAAGGAGAGGAACGAACGCGAGAATGTCCTCGCGAGGAGGAGTGCGTATCCGCACCCCTCCACAGTCTAGCAGCAGCCGGTACTCGCCGGTCCATGAAGAATCAGAGACGGGAGAGTCGTCGCATCCTATCTCTGAAGTAGCAACGGCGCCAGTCGCGCCACAGCCACAGCCAGTCGCGCCACAGCCACAGCCTCAGCCACAGCCTCAGCCACCATTCGGATTTGGTGAACAAATCCCCGCGTATACTAATGCTGCAGCATTTAACCCATTCGAGCAGCAGTATCCCCCGGGGTATAATTTTATGGAAGATCCATACTGGGTTGCAGCGAACTCTCACACCTTCCACCAAGAGGCTCCCTTCGGAGATCCATGGGCCACAGGACCCTCAACTTATGGGTACCCACCATATGGGTATCAACCGTCGCAGCCACCTCAGCCTCCACTGTACCAGCAGCCGCTGCCACCCCAACCTCCGTTTTACCAGCCTGCTCAGCCGTTGTACTATCAGCAACCACCTCAGGCGCCAACAATGTCGCCACCCCAAGTTCAAGAGATCATTCAGGAGATTCAAGGGGTGCGCCAGGAATTTCAACAGGAGTTGCAGAATAATGAGAGGCGTAACCGGGGAAGGTTTCAGAAGGTGGTGGACTTGCTCAAGGGTAAGAGCAAGAAGGATTACTAAATCCTTTATTTATTTTAGTGATAGGCATGTCCCTGCGTGGACATATCTTTATGTACTCTACCCCTACGTGGGTAATTTTCTTCTGTTTCGCCCCTGCGTGGGCATATCTTTATTTCGACCCCTGCGAGGGTTTGTTATCTGTTTAGCCCCTGCGTGGGCATGTTATTTATCAAAGTCCCGTTTAGGGCAAATTTTGTACTCTTTAAATTTTAAATTTGAATGGTAATATCAGCCTTTCATTTTTAAATTATATGCATAAATATAATAAATGAATAAATGGAAAATAGCATTATTATTGTAAATTCACCATTTTAATAAGGATCTTAAAAGGTAAAACCTAGTTGTTATGTTGTCATAAATTTAGCCAAGACGGTATAACCTGTTTAAAAAGATTCCACTCTCTGTTAACATCTGTAAATATGTTAACATTCTTGACTAATGTGATTCGCAAAAATCACACATGTCACCCTTTTTAATAAATTATCCAATTTATATTATTATATATAATTGAAAGTGACATAATACCTACGGGTCATAATAAATGTCATATAAAACAAAAAGGCAGTCGTAGCTTATAGACTCCCTGCCAAAGAAAGGATTGATTTGTTTTGATTATTCAAACTTTAATCCTATAAAAATCTAAATCTATAATTTAGAGATTGTCTATGTGACTAGGCCTATTGTGCCAATATATATTTCATTTTAGGATAAAATTATTGATAAAAAGTCCTAAATGAAACTACTTAACAAATTAACTAATATGGCTTTTATTTACCATGGTTAATAAATCGTCAAGAACGATAATATTATTTAGACTTCTAAATAGACTTTGTCCTTATTTTATGTAGCATTTAGAGCTACATGGCTAAGTCTGAGGAGATAAACAGTCATCCAGCGAATGACCCTGACAACACGAAGATCCTGGTAACTGGTGCGGAATTGAAAGCATTAGTAAATGAGGCTGTTGTCGAAGCACTGAATAGACAGTATAGTGAATCCAACGGGACCCATAGTAGGACCCGATCTGCACCTCATACCAAGTCAAAACCCAAGGTTCAATCAGAAGCTCATAGTAAGCCACCCTCTATGAAGGTTATACCTAAGAAAGAGGAACCCAAGAAAAACGATGAGGAGCGACATTCATCTAACCAAAACAGTGTTCCCCATAAGAAGGTAGTGAACAATGATGCGCCTCATGCTAGAGGATGCACATACAAGTACTTTGTTTCGTGTAAGCCCCGAGACTTTACGGGGGAGAAGGGGGCTGTTGACTGCATAACCTGGTTGGATGAGATTGATACAGTGGTAGACATAAGTGGATGTGCGGAAAGGGACATTGTGAAGTTTGTATCCCAGTCCTTTAAAGGTGAAGCTCTAGCATGGTGGAGATCACTGATCCAGGCCACCGGAAAGGTACAATTGTATAGCATGACCTGGGAGCAATTTGTTGCTCTTATCAAGGAAAATTTCTGCCCGCAGCATGAGGTGGAGAAAATAGAGTCCGATTTTGTATCATTGGTGATGACAAACCTGGACTGCCAAGCCTACTTAACGAGCTTCAACACGATGTCTCGATTGGTTCCATATCTTGTGACACCTGAACCAAGGAGAATCGCTCGTTTTATCGGGGGGTTAGAACCCGCAATAAAGGCAAGTGTGAAGGCCTCTCGGCCAACGACCTTCAGGTCAGTAACTGACCTCTCTTTGTCCCTCACAATGGATGCGGTCCGACTAAGATCGCTAAGAAACAAAGAGGCCGAGAACAAGAGAAAGCGTGAGGATGATACCTCACGAAGGTCAGAGAAGAGACACAGAGGGAACGACGATCACAGGAAAGGGTCGGGATCGAAGAAGAATGGGCAGCAATCAGGAGAAAAGCCCAAGTGTAAAACCTGTAGGAGGTACCATTTTGGGAAATGTCGACTTGAGTCGAAGTCCCAGTCTCTCGCGAGACCCTGTGGAATCTGTAAGTCCACAGAACACAAGACTTTAGAATGTAAGAAACTGAAGGATGCAACCTGTTATGGTTGCAACGAGAAGGGGCACATCAAGTCTAACTGCCCAAAGTTTGCCAAGAAAGCTGATGAAGGAAAGAAGACCAATGCAAGGGTCTTCAGGATGGATGCTAAAGAGGCTATTAAGGACGACAACGTGATTACCGGTACGTTCCTTGTAAATGATATTTTTGCTAGAGTCCTGTTTGATTCTGGAGCAGATAAATCCTTTGTAGACAATAAGTTTTGTGAGTTGTTGAAATTGCCTGT
Source organism: Helianthus tuberosus (assembly GCA_030545235.1). Taxonomy (NCBI): domain Eukaryota; kingdom Viridiplantae; phylum Streptophyta; class Magnoliopsida; order Asterales; family Asteraceae; genus Helianthus; species Helianthus tuberosus. The sequence continues at coordinate 102,927,384 of CM060431.1, read as the reverse complement.
AAAACCCTTAAGTGTGAAGTATGAAGTGGAGTTAGCTGATGGAACCATAGAAACCGCCTCGACTGTTCTAGATGGATGTGTTATATCCATTAGGAATCACTCGTTTCCATTATCCTTACTTCCTTTTAAACTAGCTGGTTTTGACATAGTGATAGGCATGGATTGGTTATCACACAACCAAGCCCAGATTGTGTGCAATAGAAAACAAGTAGTAGTTAGAGCTCCGTCTGGTGAGTCACTAACTATCCAAGGAGATACCCAGCACGGATTGCCTGAGCAAGTGTCCATGCTCAAGGCATCCAGATGTATGCAGAAGGGTTGTGTCATTTATATGGCGCAAGTTACTGTTGATGAACCTAAGCCGAAAATTGAAGATATCCCTGTCATTTCGGAATATCCCGAAGTTTTCCCGGAAGAATTACCTGGTTTACCACCAGATAGGCAAGTGGAATTCCGAATCGACATCATTCCAGGTGCAGCACCAGTGGCAAGAGCACCATATAGATTGGCTCCAACGGAGATGAAGGAGTTAAGAACGCAGTTAGACGATCTGTTAGCAAAAGGTTTCATTAGACCTAGCTCGTCTCCCTGGGGAGCGCCTATTTTATTTGTCAAGAAGAAGGACGGATCGATGCGTCTGTGCATCGATTACCGCGAGCTTAACAAAGTTACTATCAAGAACAGGTATCCTTTGCCCAGGATCGATGATCTGTTCGATCAGTTACAAGGGGCAAGCTACTTTTCAAAGATCGACTTAAGGTCAGGCTATCATCAGTTGAAGGTCAAGGATGAAGATGTACACAAGACAGCGTTTAGGACTCGTTATGGACATTACGAGTTCCTAGTGATGCCTTTTGGGCTCACTAACGCACCAGCCGCATTCATGGATCTCATGAATCGCGTCTGCAAGCCATATCTGGATAAATTCGTCATCGTCTTTATTGACGACATCCTTATCTACTCAAAGAGCAAAACTGACCACGAGAAACACCTTCGTTGTATTCTCAAACTACTTCATCAAGAGAAGCTATATGCCAAGTTCTCGAAATGTGAATTTTGGCTTCGAGAAGTCCAATTCCTTGGACATGTAGTGAGCGAGCGTGGTATCCAAGTGGATCCCGCTAAAGTAGAAGCAGTGATGAACTGGCAAGAGCCAAAGACGCCTACGGAAATTCGCAGTTTCCTGGGTTTAGCAAGATACTATAGGCGATTCATCGAAAACTTTTCAAGGATTGCCGCGCCCCTTACTTCATTGACACACAAGAAAGTTAAGTTTGATTGGGGCCCTAAGCAGCAGGAATCCTTCGATATTTTGAAGAATAAGCTGAGCAATGCACCAGTACTAACACTGCCCGATGGTATAGATGAATTTGTGGTGTATTGTGATGCGTCGCACACTGGTATGGGCTGTGTGCTCATGCAGAAAGGAAAAGTCATTGCCTACGCTTCACGACAGCTAAAGATTCACGAGAAGAACTACACCACCCACGACTTGGAGTTGGGTGCTGTTGTATTTGCATTAAAGCTATGGAGGCATTACCTGTACGGAACCAAGTGTGTGATCTATTCAGATCACAAGAGCCTTCAACATTTGTTTAATCAGAAGGACCTAAACATGAGGCAAAGACGCTGGATGGAGACCCTAAATGATTACGATTGTGAAATAAAGTACCATCCAGGCAAGGCGAATGTAGTTGCTGACGCCTTGAGCAGAAAAGAAAGGGTTAAACCAATAAGAATCAATGCCAAGCGCATTGAAATCAAGAATGATTTGAACCAAAGGATATTAGCTGCACAAAAGGAAGCTGTACTGGAAGCTAATTATCCTGAAGAAAAGTTGGGAGTAACTGAGGAGCAGTTATCTCATGACAAGGACGGAATGCTTAGACTAAATGGAAGAATATGGGTTCCAATTTTTGGAGGACTTCGGGATGTTATCCTCCAGGAAGCCCACAGTTCCAAATATTCTGTTCATCCTGGAGCTGACAAAATGTATCAGGATTTAAAAGCAAATTACTGGTGGATTGGTTTGAAAAAGTCTGTAGCTGCTTATGTAGCTAAATGTTTGACTTGTGCGCAAGTCAAAGCTGAGCATCAGAAACCATCAGGTTTGCTACAACAACCTGAAATTCCCGTATGGAAGTGGGAAATGGTGACGATGGATTTCATCACCAAGTTACCAAAGACAAGAAAAGGAAATGATACAATATGGGTCATAGTAGATAGACTGACGAAGTCAGCACATTTTCTACCCATCAAGGAGACTTATAGCTCGGATATATTGGCCCAATTATACGTTGATAAGATTGTAGCTTTGCATGGAATACCTGTAGCTATTATCTCTGATAGGGATACTAGATACACGTCACATTTTTGGAAAAGTTTCCAACAATCATTGGGCACTCGTTTGAATTTTAGTACGGCTTATCATCCGCAGACTGACGGTCAGAGCGAGCGTACTATTCAAACGTTGGAAGACATGCTACGTGCATGTGCGATCGACTTAGGTGGTAGTTGGGACAAGAACCTACCCCTAATTGAATTCTCCTACAACAATAGCTACCACACCAGCATAAAAGCTGCGCCTTTTGAGGCCTTATACGGTAGAAAGTGTAGATCACCCATTTGTTGGGCAGAAGTTGGAGATGTCCAACTATCAGGACCAGAAATTGTTTTTGAGACAACAGACAAGATTGTCCAAATCCGCGAACGATTGAGAGCTGCCAGGGAAAGGCAGAAAAGTTATGCGGATCCACAACGCAAAGATTTTCACTTCGAGGTAGGTGAAAAAGTGTTGCTTAAGGTATCACCCTGGAAGGGGGTGATGCGATTTGGTAAGAAAGGCAAGCTAAGCCCGAGGTACATAGGACCTTTCGAAATTATCGAACGTGTAGGATCAGTCGCTTATAAGTTGAATTTGCCTGAAGAACTTAGCGCTATCCATAATGTGTTCCACATCTGTAATTTGAAAAAGTGTTCCGCTGATGGACCACCGGTTATACCGTATACGGATGTACATATAGATGAAAGCTTGAAATTTGTGGAAACGCCGTTATCAATTGAAGACCGAAAGGTAAAGAAACTTCGAAGGAAGCACATACCTATTGTTAAGGTCAAATGGGATGCCCGTAGAGGTCCCGAATACACATGGGAGGTAGAATCCACGATGAAAGAAAAATACCCTCATTTGTTTCAGTAAATCTCGAGGTCGAGATTTCTTTTAAGGGGGTGAGGATGTAACACCTCGGAAATTCACGTCAAATTAAATAAAGACACGTGTCATGTTGTGCAAACGTGTTGTAAATACAAAGCCAGATAAAGATGTACGGTAGGATTTAAATGTCGACATGTTAAATTATACCTCTGAGCGACCTATTAATAAATCCCTAACCATGATATATTTTATCCGCATCTGTATTATATTTAAAAAATCTGGTCATCCTAGCAAATAAATGGTTACAACATTAGGTTTGGATCCAATGTAAGTCCTTAGGGATTTCCGTCAAATTAAACATTCCACATGTTGCCAAGAAGTGTAAGAACATGCCATGACATGCAATGGCTGGCAACCTGGTCCCATTACTGAATAAAGCTCATGGAATTCGGAGATTTAAAGTATTGCATGGTCAAAGCTTGGAAGAAAGCGAAGTTTTGTCGTCAGTCGAGGGCTAGCGCACCGCTACATAAGTAGCGTAACGGTGCGCTAGGTGCTCATCAAACAATTGCAGCGGACAAGGGGTAGCGCACCGCTACCTAATAATCGTAACGGTGCGCTAGCACCGCATCTGGGCAATGTTACGCACAGCTGTCTGTTAACAGCCCTTAACCGACTTCAAAACAGCTGTACGCGACTCAGGCCTTAACCAATCGAATTTCATGCAACTTTTGGACCTTATTTCACCCTTATAACACCTGGGGAAGCCTTCAATCTGATCACATTGCTTTCAAAGATCATCAAAGTAGCAAACTCAAGAACACTTGCATTTTGAAAAATTCACCAAGAATCTCCTGGAGCTCTCTGAACGTGAAGACCACTTCCTAGTGATATCTAAGCTCTATTAGGACTATTGTAAGTGTTCAAATCCTTTGCAAATTCGTTCTAGCTTAGTGTTCTTACTAAAAGTCAAATATATCGTAAATATGGTTTGACTTTACGATTAAACGAAATGTGCTCAGTCATATCTCGAATCAAAGGTACCAACAAGTTGGTATTTATGAGTATAACAAACCCCTAAAAGGGTATGTTCAGATTCACACTCTAAGCATGCTAATTGTCGAGTCAAAGTTCTTCATAAAAAGTCAACAGAACGAGTTTTTGCAAAAATAAGCATAATCAGTAATGTAGGCTACATGCAACCTGTTTGATCATCAAAATAACTTTATAAACAATATAAGAACATGTTTCAACTTGATCAACTCGACAATTTTCTGTATACACCCGGATTGGAACCGAAAGTCTTATAAAACGACTTTTTCATTGACTCTCGATTCGGATCCGTGCATGCATGTTTAAGATCTGTATTAGAGTTTATTTTTGACCATTTTTATTTTAGTTTAACTCTCTGGAATTTTTACATCTTGAGTCTATGCTTAACCGATTCGTATGCATGTTTCCGATTATGCTTAAAAGTTGACTATTTTGCCCTTTTTGATATAAAACGTGATTTTTGGAAAAGTGAAAGAGTAGAAATCTTTATTACTAAATTATAAACGTGCACCGAAAATTTCATATCAGTTTGTGGCCTAGTTTAAGAGATATGCTCAATATCGTAATTTACAAGCTTTATGTTATATAAATAGCGTAATTAGCGCAAAGCCTATTTTAACCCACTTTTTGGTATCAAACTTTTATACACTGATGATATATATTATTTTAAGATTTTTAGAGATTTTAGTTAATTTTTGGCTGATTGTATCATAGGTCTCTAAGCTTAATTCGGTAAATACCGAAATTGCCCTTTTTGGCCATAAAACGAGTTTTATAAATCCGATTGCCCCCAAACCACTTCCTACTGACTTTATTTATTAAATAAAGTATGTTGAACCTTCTGGAAGTATAAAAAGCTCAGTTTTCTTTTACAAACCCGGAAACGGCTCTAAATCGCCTTTTTAGGCATTTTTAAAGCGTAGTATATCCTATAACCATATTAAACATATAAGACTTATATTTACTGATGTGTTTAACATATTTTTATAAAGTAACAGTAAGTACAATTTTATAAACTCAGATTTCCAGTTTTGGCATTTTTAGCCCTTGTGAAATTACTAAAATGCCCCTAAGGCGCATAGTCTTGTTTTAAATGATAAGTTTTGCTTACGGGTCATACCCTACTGTTATAACATAATAATTTAAGTATATTTTCTGTATAAACCAGACCTGTAACCCAGATTTCTAATTTAACTCTTTTACATACTTTTAAATGACCAAAATGCCCTTACGAGGCGTAAATTGAGTTTAAATACATTCCGGGCATAATAGAAAATAACTTACTGATATCACATCATATTTAGAGCATATTAACTCAGGGAACTTGCATATGACTCTTTTGGGTACCCGTAACGCACTTTTCGCGTTCGGTTCGGTTTATGTAACTAGTTTGCATAAATTGGCCGAAACGGGTCAAACATTATCCTTTTTGTCTCAAAATCCAGAATGTGTTTAGTAAACCCATATTATACAAGTCTTCAAACTTGTCGGGTCAAATTCACATTCCATCCGGTCTTCGCTTAATCGTGCGTGAACTGTATCGTCATTAAAACTAACCGGTCTAGGCTTAGGCTTAAATAAGGACCCGTTAGAAATCTAATAGGTTATTATAAACCTTTGTTCCAGATTAGAAGCACCAGTAAAAGATACTTGCATTTCTCTTGATTGTGTTTGATACTTACTCAGGTAAATACTCTTTGGCTTATTTTCCCTATACGGGCTTGGGTTACGGTATATAGAATACCGCTTGATCGGGCATTAAATCCTCCACCGTTACGTGGATAGTTGAATAATTTAATTGGCTCGTTTAAACAGTCTTGTTCACTTAAGGCCTTTGGGGGGTTAATTGACCATGTCCCGGATATCCTTGGCATCATCTTACGAGATGGCCACGACCTGAGCACGGCGTGTAGGCGTAGACCTTTCCGTGTATAACTCTTTAATGTGGTGCGTCCATTGATCTTTAGCCCGGACTAGATCCGGGCCACTGAACGCAAGTAACATGTAATTCGTTCACATGATTATTATATTAAATAATTGACCCAAGTTAATAAAAATGTTTTGTGCCTTGTGCATTTAAATCAATTTTCAACCTTTTCAAAATGAGTCAGTCGAATTGTATTTACCAGTGTAAACTGACGTATTTTTCCCAAAAGATTAAGTGCAGGTACTATACGAAATAGGCTGGCAGGCTTCTAGAGCGTCCACAATAAGTCACGCAGCTTGGGCGACATTAAACTGTTGAACAATTATCCTATTTTATTTTTCGATCCGCCTGTGGATCCGTTTCGACTACTTGTGATAATTAATATTACATTTCTATTTAAAGTTGAAACGAATCTATCTTTTGCTTCCGCTGTGCATTTTTATATTGTGTGGTTTGTCTATGATGATACCAACTACGTCACTATACTCCCCACCGGGCCCACCGGTGACACGTGGAAAATAGGGGTGTGACACAATAGCCAGAAAACACATAAAACTCTCTTATTTCTAAAACGCAATGGACACATAAAACTGTTTGTGAATTGTCTGTGAACTGTCTGAATTGTCTACGAATTATTGTCTTCGAAATGAGCCAATTTCTGAAAAATTAATTTTTCTGATGCGTTTTTAGTACAGCAATTTAATCGAAATTTTTTTTTTCCGAAACCCCAGCCAGGGGCTCTGCCCCTGGGACCCCGCTACCAGGGGCTGCCGCCCCCGGACCCCCGCCAAGATCGTAAAACGCAATGACTAAATAAAAACCCAGATCGTGAAAATGAAATTAAAGAATTTCTTACATGGATCGAAGTCGGTTTCTTCATCAATTGACGAAATTTGAAATGATAGAAACACTTATCAGCGATTGAATCGAACAAATCGAGTGATTATATTCAAAATCACCAGAAAAAACGAGATTTTGAATGAAATTAAACTGGGTTTTCTTCAAAAAAAGCTGAAGAACACGTTGATCGGGTGGTTGAATCATTGATTGATGACGAAAATCACACTATAATGTAGTGATTATTGAGATAGTAAGTGAAGAAAAGGTTGGAGATGGTGGGTTTTGAAAATGGTGGGTTTTGAAGTAACTGGGGAGAAGAAGGAAGAAGAAATTATGAGATTGACTAAAATACCCTTTCTCTTTATTTTAAAATTTGCCACATGTCATAATCCTATGGCTTCCTATCCTTCCTAGCCAAAATTAACTTCCTATTTGATCTTTTCCCTTCGAAACCATATTTAACGAATCAACCCAATGTTTTTTTTTTGTTAAAATTAGGCTTGTAAACGAACCGAACGAACACGAACATAGGCATGCTCGTGTTCGTTCATTTAACTTTAACCGAACACGAACATATAATCGAACACATTTTTTTGTTCGTGTTCGTTCATTAAGAAATCGAGCATGTTCGTGTTCGTTTATGTTCGTTCGTTTAAAGCCTAAACGAACAGTTCATGAACATAAACGAACATAAAAAAATTAACTGAACATATTTAAATAAACATAAATTAACATGATTGAAGAAACAAGTCTAATATATTACATTTCATCCGGAAAAACATCTAAATAAGGGTTCATAGATATACTAATTAGTTATAATTATATAAGTAGTTAGAAAACCTTATATTTATATAAATATAACTATTTATGTATTTATTAAAATTTAAACGAACGTTCACGAACATAAATGAACGAACATAAAAGAATGTTCACGAACATAAATGAACGAATACAAGGTGCGTTCATTTAATTAAACGAACAAATTTTTTTGTTCGTGTTCATTCGTTTATTAAATAAACGAACTTCCCGCCGAACAAGTTCATGAACGTTTGGTTCGTTTACATGCCTAGTTAAAACCATCTAAAATTGACCGTAAACACTCATACTGTAAATTGCATTATCAATTCATATACTAATTCATTAAAAACTTGTTTTTTTTTTGTTTAGGCATTCCTAAATATCTTTTACATAAACTAATTCATAGTTTTTCTTTAACAACAACACCCTAACTAAAATCTATAACTTTCCATCTAATATTCAATATAAACTCGTATCATTTTGGTAAAACCATCTATAGTGGCCCGTGATTGGGTGGACCACGAGGCCACCACATGGATTACAAAATTTGGTCGGTGCTCGTTGTTGAGGCCACGAGACGCTTGTTGTATAAATCAAGAAAACTAGCCATTAGGCTAGTGTATTATTCAATCTTCTCTTTTTTTTTCTAACTTAAACCAAGTGATACCATATACTCATCACTACACATTCTATAACATCTTAAAACACAAAGTCGGTGGAGACTTTGTGTTTTAAGTCCTCACCATTTACAAAATGTACTCATTTAGTCCTTTTGTATTTTAAGTCATGAACATTTACAAAAAATACACATTTAGCCCTTGAAGATTGATGTTTTTTCAATTTTCATATATTATAATTTTAACTCTAATACTTTTACTTTCTAATCTCTTATATTTTTAGTTTTTTCACTTCACACTTTCAAACTAAGTAAGTTACACATTCATTTCTAACTTTTGGTAATTCACAACTTTGATCCGCTAATTTTTTCTACTTAATAATTTGACGTCTCATCTTATTTGAATTGCTTTTACGACTTTAGACCATAACGTCACACATTATTATACTATTTTTTTTATCTATGTATAACCATGTTAATTTCTAAATTACGTTTACGACTTTACACGGTTGTTTAAAATATTGTTACAACTTTACACCGCAATGATCGAGCCATACTATATATATATATATATATATATATATCTAATGGCGTTAATGTCACGAAGGTACCGTGTGTAACAAAGTAAAAAAGTGTAATGTCACGTGCTTGCATCAAACGTTATTGTCATCATTGTACGTTGTAACCACAAATGCTTATATAGGTTACACTGAGTTTGATCGGATACATCAAACACGTGTTTTATATGGTCAACGCATCACATAATGTGTCGTCCGCTATAAACAACTAAGGTGCCGTCGGCGTAGTGTGTTGTGTATAGCAGTTTTAACGTACCTGTCATTTTAAATTCACGTTTTGACATAAATTTTTTTCTCAGGTGAGTCAGGTAAAAAATAATACGTTTTATACTTATTTTATGTACGTTCGTAAATTGTATTCGAAAGCGAGTTGGGTCAAATATTTTATGTACGTTCGTAAACTGTATTCGAAAGCGAGTTGGGTCAAATATAATACGTTTTCATTCGATGGCGACGTAATTTTTTTCAGTAAAGAGTCGGGTTAAATATAAAGTATAAATACGAGTGACTTTAACTTTTGACGCCGCCGCAACGCGCGGCGGGTCAAAATCCTAGTTTTCATCAAATTAAAATGACATGAACAAAACGTCTCAAAGAAAACCAAATCAAATATCTCACCACCACACATGATCCAAAGATAAACATGTGACGCAAGTAAAACAAGAGTTCATACACAACACTTCCACTTCCACATTTGGTTAAATTTATTTAGTAATTAAAAAAAAAAAACTCCAATGAAAATCCATCCGAAATAAGAAAGAAACAAAATTCCAACTTTATATAACGAAAGTAGATGCATCAAACGAAACCGACGATCTCCTTCCTCCTCCACACATCGCTCTCTTTATCTTTTCTATTTCATTCTCTGTTCGTTCGAATCGAATCGAATCAAACTCATACACCCCAACCAAATCATCTTCTCCATGGAAGACACTAAAGGTGAGTCATGTTTATCCTTATCCTCTCAATGTTGTTGTTGTTCATCATCATTTCGATCTTCGTTTTCACGTTCGAATTAGGTCAATTTTGTTTAATGATTGCGACTTTATGTTGTCATGTTGCCACTTTGTTAGAGATTTTAGTTGTGAATTAAGAGTTTTGAACTGGTTCCAATAGTTTTGGATTTGGATTTAGGGATTTGATCTCAGATTGAACTAGGTTAATTATGTGATTAAGCTTCATCATAACTGTAGTTTGATTATTATTGATGTTATTATACGTCAAGAGGATCGATTGAAATTGCAGATTCATGTAAGTTGAATTTGCAAAATGTTTGACTTTTGAAAGTCAACATGTTGATCTTTAATAGAGTTTAGATTAAATCATTAAACTTCTAATACTTGGATCCTTGAATGGGACACTTGATAGTTTGAAAATTGTTATTATTTTATATATTTTTTGCCCCAATATTTGTAACAATCAGGCTTACTTGTCTTGTTTCTTGTTGATTAGTTGTTGAAACGAAGGATGGGACGATTGCTGTCGCGTCGGCGTTTGCAGGCCATCAGGAAGGTAAAATTTTGTATGATGTTGTTAGATATTTTTTTTCTGTTACAGTTTGATTATGATATGGTTTTGAAGGGGTGTTTGGATGTGTGTTTAAAATGATTGTTATGGTAATGTAGTGGTCCAAGATAGAGACCATAAGTTTCTAACACGTGCTGTGGAAGAAGCTTACAAAGGAGTGGAAAATGGAGACGGTGGCCCGTTTGGTGCAGTTGTGGTTCGGAATGATGAGATTGTTGTGAGTTGTCACAACATGGTTTTGAACCATACAGACCCGACTGCACACGCAGAGGTCACCGCAGTTAGAGAGGTTAGCCTCTTGGCTCTTGTTAGTTGTTTGTTACTACTTACTACCCAAGTTTACATACTTTATTTATGGTTTTCTTATAAATCATGCGATACTTCATCTCAGGCGTGCAAAAAGCTTAACCGTATCGAGCTTTCTGATTGTGAGATATACGCCTCGTGTGAGCCCTGCCCTATGTGCTTCGGCGCCATTCATCTTTCAAGAATTAAGGTTCTGCTTTCTGCATAATGTAGTTGGGTTCGGTTTAAAACTTTGGATTGGTTTTGATTTCCGTTTATGTTTTTTGGCTTGCAGAGGCTGGTTTACGGTGCTAAAGCTGAAGCAGCGATTGCGATCGGGTTTGATGATTTTATAGCAGATGCACTGAGAGGCACTGGTCATTATCAGAAGGCTAACTTGGAGATCAAGAAAGCAGATGGCAATGGAGCCATGATTGCTGAACAAGTATTTGAGAGAACCAAAGCCAAATTCTCAATGTATTGATCTCAGATTCTTATAAACTTGTTCATGATTTGATTTAACTGTTTGATTACTGAACAATTTCTTGCATATTTACCACTCAGATTAAAAAGGTATAAAATCTGATGTTTCTTCATTTACTGATTGAATAAAATTTAGAATTGATTCGATGGATCAGCTTCTACTTCGGTTTGATTTGTTATTTAGCTGTTTTTGAACCAAACATACCCCATAACACAATTTTATTTTACTACAAAAGACCTAATACAGGATGACTTGGTATTAATGTATTGTGTATGAATTTATTCTTTTATTGAATTGATTTTTTCAGATCTAATTTAAGCTTTAATTAATAAAACTGGAATAATCAACAATAGCTGCTCTATTTACCAAATTACCCTTAGCGACATCTGGTACCATTATATTATACTATGTATACAAACACTATGGCGGGGAATAGGGCCTAGCACTTGGTCATTGGACCAGCTTCCCTTCCACGTGGTTGCTTCTTGGACAGAGAGAGAATCGAAAGAGAACACCAGTGCAAGATAGGGTTTTGAATAGAAAAGGGTTTCCGGCCACTCATTGGCGCGAACCAGAGGTACCATTTATGTATAAGTTTCATGCCACACGGTATTTGTGCAATTTTTGTCTACCTAAAGGGCATTTGTGTAATTTCCATCTATTAGAAGGGCATTTGTGTAATTTAAATCCATTCCCATACAGCATAAATGTCAATATAGTTAACTAAAAGATTTAAAACAAAAGGGGGAATTATACACAAAATTACACTTATGGATGGTTTTTTTTTTTTTTTTGAAACATAACTTTCATTAACACACCACCGAACTCGAAAACCGAGCCGGCAAACAACAACAAAACAAAATTACATAATTACAAATCTACACCAATCGCTCCAATCGATAGAAAGAAAACGCGACCTATGTTTAAACCAGAAAAAACTTAAGGCTCTGATCTCACTAAAAACGTCCTCCACGTTGGCCCTCGAAGCAGAAAAAACCACTTTATTTCTCGTCAACCAAATACACCAGCACGCGATGATAATCATGCCTTGAAGAACCGTCTTTTCCGAGCTCCGCAGTCTACTGTGCAAATGAGTCACCAAAAGATCTTTAATGGAAAAAGAATAGATCGGAGGGATACCACTCCACCTACTGATTTTAGACCAGATCAGATCCGCGAACCGACACGAGGTAAAAAGGTGGCTCACGGATTCATCTTCACCGCCGCACAAGGGACAAGCTCTAATTTGATTAATAATACCTCTAGAGTGGAGAGCATCCGAAGTAGGAATGCGATTCAAAACTAACCTCCAAGCGAAAATATTACACTTTGATGGAACCCATTTACACCAATCGAAGACAAAAGCACTCGGATCAAGCCTACCACGAGCAAGAACCTCCTTGACAGATTTGACCGAAAACGTTCCCTTGGAATCGCCCAACCATCTCCATTTATCTCTACCAACCGAAAGATTAAAAGAAGATAACATACCCGTCAAAGTGTTCAGCTCCTGAACTTCCAAAGTCGAGTTCGGCTCATGCCTCCAGAGCCACAACCCACCATCGGACAATCTATCCTTAACCGAACAGTTTTTAACGACCTCCAGCCTGAATAGACTCGGGAAAAGCTCTTTGAAAGAAGATTCGGATAACCAGGGGTCCAACCAAAAAAATACCTCGGAGCCCGAAGCAACCTCACCTTTGAAAAAATTGCGAATCGGCTTATTATCCACGAGGGGTTTGTTCAAGATATTGCAAATGTTGACCCAAACACCTCTGATCGATCTATTACATGGAAGAAATGTCCACTCTGAGCGGCCCGAGTGGATAGCAGAGACGATAATAGCCCATAAACTCTCCGGCTCATTTTTGAACCTCCAACCCCATTTGCTAAGCAAAGCCAGATTGACATCCAGCAGCCTGCTCAGCCCCAAACCTCCCGCCTTCTTTGGTAATGTAACCCTTTCCCACGCCACCCCGTGGGTCTTCCTGACGTTATTCGAGCCGCCCCACAAAAATTTCTTTATAATACTTTCTAGGTCTTTAATAACTTTAATCGGAGCCTTGTACAGAGACATATAATACATGGGTAAACTTTCAAGAACCGACCGAATTAAAGCAACCCTGCCTCCGATGGATAATAAAGCAGCCTTCCAGAGAGAAAGACGCTTCTGGAAAATATCAAAAACAGGCCTCCAGTTGTTTATACGATTCATGTTGGCACCGACCGTTAGCCCTAAATATTTAAACGGAATATAATCGACCTTACATCCGATCCAGTTTGCCATCTCCTCAATCTCGTCGCTCAAAACTCCAACACCGAAAATGCTAGATTTGTTAAGGTTGATTTTGAGGCCCGAGCACACGTGAAAACATCGAAGGATTCTAATGACATTAACGATATTATCTTTGTCCCATTCCCCCATTATCATAGCGTCATCGGCAAAGAATAAATGAGAAACACTAACGTCGGAACCCGGAAAAACAATGCCTTTAAAGACATTGGCCTCACAAGCCATATTAAAAAGGCACGATAACGCCTCCATAACCACGACAAAAAGAAACGGAGAGATCGGATCTCCTTGTCTCATACCTTTGCTACAACCGAACTCGAAAGTGGGCGAACCGTTAACCAAGACAGACGCCCTTGCCGACGCGAGAATACCCGAAATCCAACCTCGCCACTTCTCTCCAAAGCCCATTTGTTGCAATATCGTCAAAACAAAGCCCCAGTTCACGTTGTCGTATGCTTTCTCGAAGTCAACTTTAAGAAAGAAAACCCGTTTATTGGTCTTCTTGGCCCACGAGTGAAGCTCATTAATGATCAAGGGCCCATCTAAAATATATCTACCCCCGATAAACGCCGATTGAGAGTTAGAAATAACCTCGTTGAGAACCGGTTTCATCCTATTCGCGAGAACTTTGGACACAACTTTGTTGATAACTCCGACCAAGCTAATGGGTCGATAATCACTTAACCCCAACGGGTCTTTGGTCTTGGGAATAAGAGCGATAAAAGCCGACCCACAACCCTTGCTCAACTTCCCAGAAACAAAGAAAGCATCCAAAATATTATAGAAATCAGTCTCGAAGAGATCCCAGAAATGAGTAAAGAATCTAAAGTTGAAACCGTCAGGCCCGGGAGCTCGATCTTTACCACATTCGAAAATCGCAGCTTTGATCTCCTCCTTCGAGAATCGCGTTTCAAGGCTAGTGGCAGTCGTAGGAGAGATTTGTTTAATGTGGGAACAGACCGGAGTAGGACGACACTTTCTCACCTCAACGAATTTATCTCTGAAGAATCGAAGAACTTCCTTTTTTACAAAAGACGGTTTGGAAATCCAAACCCCATTCACTTCTAGGCCGTGAATCGAATTGCTCGCTTTCCTGTTATTGATCATAGCATGGAAGAATTTCGAATTTTCGTCTCCTTCCTTCGCCCATCTAATACGAGATCTTTGCCTGAGATCCATAATCTTTGATTCTTCAATTTCACGAATAATTTTTTTGTTTTCATAAAATGACCACTCCTCCTCTTCGGATAATTCTCTAGACTCGAGAATAGCTTCAAGAGCGTCATATTCACTTTTAGCGGTCTCCAAATCCTCTCCTTCCTTGCGAATCATGTCATTTTTCCAATCCCTAATGCGTTCCCTAATGAACCTCAATTTACTCAAGAAGTATAAATCAGGGGTGGAAGTTTTCGAAACAAACTCTTGATTAGCTTTAGACACAGTCTCGTCAAAACCCAACTTACCAAACCAAGAATTAAAAAAACGGAAAGGCCGAGGTCCGAAATTTATCGGAATACATGAGAGAATAATGGGGTTATGATCAGACCACCGTCTAGGAAGAACCCGACAACAAGCCGCTGGCCAAGAATTGAAAAAATCTGAGTTGACTAAGAAACGGTCAAGTTTACTCAGCTTACTGCCATATTCAGAGCAGAAAGTAAACCGCTTGTTGCTCATGTTATATTCAATCAAACCCGTCTAAAAAATAAAGTCATTGAAATTATTAGAGCAAGTCTGCTTAAAAGAGCAATTCCTCTTCTCTTCTCTGAAGCGAACAGCGTTAAAATCCCCGGCAATGACCCAAAAACCGTCATTAGACTCAATAACATTTCTCAGTTCATCCCACAGAATTTTTTTAGCCGAGACCCCCTGTGGGGCGTACACATTGAGAAGATTAACTGGAGAAGCGCAGCCCTTTAGAAATCCTTTAACATGTAAGAAATGTCTGCTTTTAGAACCACTGGTCTGACGAAACAAACTATCATCCCAGATGCAAATCAGACCACCCGACTGCCCCACCGAATCGACAAAATCCCACCCGAAGCTGTTTTTACCCCAGAACGAAACGACATCTGAACGAGACACGTTGGACACTTTAGACTCTTGCAGCAAAAGAAAGGAAATATTGTGCTCCGATAACAGACTTCTCACCCAAACGGATTTACTCGAGCCCCTAATACCCCTGATATTCAATGAAAGAAAATTCATTTTTGAACCACATTAATACCTGACATAATGGACCTCCTGAGCAGATCCTGGTGACCGGAGAGATCGATACCAATCTTAGAGCCGACATCAGTTGTGTCTGCGACTTCCTTATCCACATCCGATGAATCGATTGTACCTGCTCCTTCGATGCCATCGTCTCCCTTTTTCCTTTGTGTAAATCCGTTGTCTCCCCTTTGATTAACCGAATGCTCAGCACAATTGAAAGTCTCCGAAGGAATCTCGTTATTTAAATCGAAATGAAAACGCCCAAACCCTCCGTCGGGACCTTCACTTCCCGATCCCCCTGAATTATCGTTCTTGCCAGAACCAGTGTCCCCTTCCAACAACGATCTTGACCGCTTCTTGGGTCTAGAATCAGCAGAGGAACTTCTAGCCACAATTTCCTTGTTAATGGACCTGACGGGGTATTTTCTAGAGAAAGATTTTTTAGACGAGTTGGGCTTATCGGTATTGGGCTTCCCAATCAAGAATTTAAATGGGTCACTAAAGTCCATCTCTCCCCCCTGAAAAGTATTGTTATTATCTAGACGACAAGAGATAGGAAAGGGGCCCACATTTTTCGAAACCTTCTCACCTACCTCCTTGGGAATAGAATCGCCGCCATTTTTCACACTTTGCATGGGAACATGCAAATCATAAGGAGATTCAATATTTTCCAAACTCTTTTCACCTTCCACCTTGGAGTCCACCACTAACTGTTCGACTTCCTTGGCATTCACCGGAAATTCCGGCGAGTCACCCAACTCCGACGAGGCGGCCACCGAACCTTCATCCTCATCAAAGAAGTCCGGAACCCACTGATCGTTTTCTTCTATCACCCAAACCTTGTAACGTTTGTCCTGCCAGCTCAGGTTCATGATACCGTTTATCATGTTACCCGAATCAACGAGAATCCCAAGCGTATCGAAAGAGAGGTCCTTGTCCGTTTCAGAAAATTGAGAAGGTTGGACGACCTTACCATACTTACTGCCGATCAAATCGAAGACCGAGTTGGAAACAAGATGGGGGGGACTCCAAGAATGTTAACCCAAGCGAGACGTTCGTAAGGAAGTGGCTGACCAAGCCAAAGAGAAAGCGATGAAAACCAACGACTCCAGATAACTTTATCACGAAGAAAGCTCTCAGCTAAACCCCCATTCTCAAAAGAAATCAATACTGAGAGGCCGCCAATGTACTGAACCGAGACGTCCACAAACCCCGCTAAGAGAAGAGACGACTTTAAAGATCTAAGCTCGCTGAAACCTAACGTTCTTCCAACAACGGCTCTCCCGGATAACCAAGAGAGGGAGAAGATAGCAGGGTCCAGCTTCAAGACATCAACACCGTCCTCCACGCGGGTCCTATTCGTGAGAATATCCAGGAAGGAAGCTCCGTTTCTAACGGAGTTCCGTCCCCCAATCTTCGAAGTGCCCTCCTGCATTTTCTCTTTCCCCAATCCCTTCGGCTTACCACCTCCAAGCATAGGATTCGACTTCACTTCACCGTTCTCTCTTGCAAACAAAGCTACATTCACCAGAAGTTTGTTCCCTCCTAGCTTAACATTGGACAAGCTGAGTTTCAACTCTTCCTGATCCCTTACTCCTTTGAAACTAACGAAACCAAAAATTCTACCCTCCTTATCTTTCTTCTTGGCGATAAACGCACCCGCAATCTCTCCGTAACCTCTGAAAGCGTTAGCCAAATCCCACGGACGGCATCCAAGGGGGATGTTGGAGACAAAAAACTTGATAACATCCGAACAGACATCAGCACTAGCTCCACCACCTCTTTTCTTTCTTTTCTGCGTCTCCCACTGTTCCACATTGACATCCATACTGAAAAAACCGGCTGGATGGACCCTACTCCCGAGCAGCGAATGGAAGATCGGGTAACTAGAATAGAGGAGAAGGAAGGTGGATGAGTCGCCGCAGCGTGATTCCAGCGATCCTCACCCTCTATACCAGCACCTTTCCCTTCGTCGAGCCACCGGCCAGAAGAAGTCCACTGAAGTACTGCAACGCAAGGAAATCGAGCCCCGAATGGCGAATGGGAGGGTCGATTCCAAGATAGGTTGAAAGGTCCAGCCCAATCAGAGCGACCTCGCAAACTATCCCAATAACCTTCCTCTCCGTCGAGCCTCCGGCGGCCGGAATATGAAGGGGTGAACCGGAATATGAAAGGGTATCTATTTTGTTATCTAGTATCAAAATAACAATGGTAAAAATATGTATACTTATGGATGGTTAACTACACCAAATTTTGCTTAGGAGTAGAGGCCAACTGTGAGGCGAGGTGGAGAAATGGGTGGGTCATGCAAGTTGGGTAACGAGTTTATATCAAAATGGGTATAAATCTAAAATTTGCCGGGTCGACCGCGATCACATTTTTATATGGTCACATATATCATGAAACTGTAGCATATGTTAGCACAACTGACAAAAGTGACAACCCAAATTGAGAGAACTTCATTTGTAGTTGCAATTTCATAAAAGGTTTTATTATAAAATTTCTTTGAGAGCATATCACAATTCTAAACTAGTTAGCTCATTTAAAAATGTCATGCAAGTGTTATTACAAAACCACGCTTTTAACTATTTTCAACCTCAAATTTAATCTTTTTAACATGAACAAAACAATGAAGACATTTATATCTTTCCAACAAAATAAATTTTCGTGCAAATATGAGTTATGATTGACTTTATGCGCTTTCAAAAGTCAACACGAAACTTATGAACATTTATGAATCTCTCCACATTTTTCTTCCCAAAATCGACCCATAACATTAACATGGAATCAAATTTCTTGTTGGGTTTTAAATTTGAACAATTATTTAACATATTATACACAATTGGAGGTGTTATTCACACCTTACAACTCATTTATCAACCCATTGGCACAACACTTGGGATACCTCAAATGTAAGCACACTTAAACAAATTCTGTTTACTTTATGGGAATGTATTTACACCATATTGTTTTAATTTATCATAAGTGGAAATTCTTTATTTGTATCATAAAAAATATCCACAAATAATATAAATATGAGGTCTTGCAAAATTAGTCATCTATTACAAAGGGTCCTAATATTAACACATGGGAAAACTTATTTACACATGGTGTATACGGGCCGTATACTGTTATACGGCCCGTATACAACATGTGTAAATAAGTTTGCTTGGTCGTATACAATGTATACGAACGTGTATACGGGTCGTATACTCTTATACGGCCCGTATGGAACGAAAATTTGATTTTTCAAGTATTTAAGGGATTTAAGGTGTAAATCACACTAGATATTTTACAGTCGTGAGGTGCTCAAACCTTTCTAAAAGTAGAAAAAAAATAAAACATTAACAAGTAACAAAGATTGAAGAACAAGAAAACGTGTCGTATGACTGTAATAAAACGGAAGCTATCAACGCGGGATTACGGGCATGGTGTTATTCTTTATTTAATATTTATAGAATAAAAGGAAGGGTGAGGCATTTGATGAGAGTTGTAAGGAGTCTGAATAAAACGGAAGCTATCAACGCGGGATTACGGACATGCGTTTAATTCCCAACATATTTGTTTTGTCACGTACATTTCGTAAGAAACTTTTCGTGCACTGAACCTTCACCTCCAATCATTTCCTGGTCAAATCACACACTATAAAGTTTAAACTTATCGTGTGTTGTAGTTTGGAAAGATGACCGAATAGAGATCTGAATAACAAACTGTGGAGAACTTGTTTGCGTTATCCACCAACAATCCGTTCATTATCTGTTGTTGTCTAAAACAATATCAATTAACGTTCAGTTGTGTACACAAATTCATCACCGGTTTCTACAGCACAAGCACATACACAGGGAGAATGTTCTCGAAATTGAAGGAAAAGAAAAAATGGTTGCTGATGTTTTTCACTATCAGGATTTTGTTGGTTTGTTTGAGAACCAGATTCCAATGTCCTACTACTTCAATCCTTCCTACATTATTGAAAATTACTATATCACCCGCCATTCTCTTGCACCTGTATACATTGATTGTGGATTTTCTTGAGTCGTCGGGAAAACTTTTCCTCAGGGGAGGGTGAGTAGTATGAGTCTGAGTCCATTGTGGTTCGTGAATGTTGGAAGAACCCGACACGTCTTCTGCTGCCTCTTCGGTTGGTAAAAGACATAGGATGGCTTCTAATACAGGCTCTTTGTCAGTTGTGGTTGATTTATAGGAGGAGGTTATGAAACAAATATATGTTTATGCGAACATCCTTATTTTGTCACGTACATGCGTTTAATTCCTAACATCCTTATTGTATCAGACTCTCTCCCCTCCTGATGCAATTTTCACAGTGGTACCAATGTCCTGCTACTACAATCCTTCCAACGCCTGATTCCGATACAACCCTTGATGTTGAAACCGGTTTTACCTCATGAAAAGGAAAGAAAGAAATTTTTTACCATTTTTTACCATATGTATACGTGCCGTATCCCGTTTATACGGCCGTATACTCTCGGTAAAAAACAAATTTACCGATCGTATACAATGTATACGATGATTGTATACGGGCCGTATATTCTGATACGGCTCGTATACTATGGGTAAAAAATGATAAAAAATGGTTTATTCTCTTTAATCTATTAGAACGATCCTTGTCATGAGAACCTGATTCTGATTTAAACAATGGAATTTGTGGATCAACAGAAATAACTGAAAATAACTCGCCATTCTCTTGCACCTGTGTCCGTCACATGATAGAAGACGTGTCGGGTTCTGCTAGAAGACTATCAGGATTTTGTTGGTTTGTTTCCAGGTAGGGTTTAGAATGTTTGAAGTATTCTTGGTTCAATACAAACTCTTCTGAAAGACAAGAATACAACGTTCATGTATCACAAGGAATGACCGATCTAAGGCAGAGAACCTGATTTAGATACACAAATTCATCACCGGTTTCTACAGCACAAGCACATACGCAATGAAGTATTAAAAGATGTTAGTTTCTTGACAGTATGGTTTCTCGACAAATGAAGTATTATCTGACATCATCTGTTCATCATTGTTCTTGAAGATGAAGATGGACAACTGGTTAAAAGATGTAGAAGAGTTTGTGTAGAGATCTTTACGTACAAATTTGCATCATCCTTACGGTTACAAATGAAGCGTTGGGATTCAAGGGTTTATGAGTAAAAGAATTGTGGATTTCGGTTGGGTCAGATCTCGGAAGTACTGAACAACAAAGTGACAGAATGATGTGGATCAACAGAAATAACTGAAAATAACTCGCCATTCTCTTGCATTGGTCGAATAATGGCCAATAATCCGTTTCGCCATTCTTGACTTGAATTTGTGGATTTCGGTTGGGTCAGAAACTTAACAAGAGAAGCAACTAAAAAAATACAATTGATTACTCGGTCGAATAACAGGTCCGTTCAAGTTGAGCTTCCTGATGCAATTTTCACAGTGGTACCAATGTCCTACTGTAACAACTCTCATTAAAAGTCCTATTTATTACTTTAATTGTCCAATAGGGAACCTTAATTGAGAAACCCAAGTGATCTTGCATAAACCCTAAAATTTTCAGAATAATCGGAAACAGGATCAGGGCCCCTAAAATTTAGGGGGGGTAAACCCTAGTTGATAATGTCCTCACAGTTTGCTGTAGGAATTGAAATTCGTCGAAACGTGACTCACTAAGGCTATAACGGACACGAACCTACCCTACCCTAAAAGTAACTCGTCGCGCCACGCGACAGGCCCCTCGCTCCACGCGAGGGTGCCGTTTTTCATGTATAAATAGGGGAGTCTGGTACTTGCAATTGTGCGTTAGTTCGACGTTCAAACTCAATACGTACGTTGAGATATTGTCCAATTACTACAAAAACACACACAGACACGAAACGCTGCCGCTGAAACAGGGTAATAACTCGATCGCTGCTACGATTCAATGTCCGATCGATTAAAACTATCCAATGGATGTTTAAGTACTGCCCACATTAGGGTTATGCTTTGTCATTCGTCGTGAATTCGATGGATGTTTAAGTATCGCACTTTGTCATTCGTTGTGAGGGTTTAATCTCGTGAGTTATCGTAAATGATGTATTAGTTACTAACCTAGTTTTGTGTGCATTGTTATTTAAACTAGGTTAACAAGGCTAATCAGTAAACTAGACTCTGCCCGTGTTAAATCTGCAATGTGAGTCATTCTCTTTTTATCAAAGTACTTTACAAAAATCATGTTTATTTTCAAGGTTATAATTACAGGGATTAAGTCTTTGTAGTCACCAAATTACAGCCGGTATGTGGGGTTTTGTATACATTACTTGATAACCGTCACCATTGGACAACGAGTTAGCCAAGGGGTGATATGACCATAGTCACAGACACCATTGGACTCTGAGGTTACCAATGGATGGTCGAGTGACAAATACTGTGGGTAGTTGGTTGATATATGGAAACATTGTAATCGCTCTTAATACTGTAAATTATAACAAACGCGTCGTTTTAGTAAAAAGAATGATTCACCAGTATTTCCCGCTGACAAAACCTTTTTCAAACATGTTTCAGGTGACCTGTTGTGATCCAGGAAAAGTGCAGCGTAGCACTACAAGCTTAAGGAAGTGGCTCAATAAAAATAAAGAAACATGTTTTGTAAAATAAAGATTTCTCAGTGAAATCATATGATTGTAAATTACCGGGGTTTTATCCCGAATTGTGAAATAAAATAATCGGGAAATTTCAGTTTTAAAAAGATCCTGATAAAGTCTTCCGCTGTCAACTTAAATTCAATAAATACCACGGGATTTTCTGTCCCGCGGCTCTTGAACCGGGTCAAACCGGGTCGGGGGCCGTGACAGAAAATGGTGGTATCAGAGCCACTGAGTTAAGCCTATTAAGTATTTAAAATATTTAATTTTTCCTGATTATCATTTTGTGATTATGTGTTTTATTAACTGATTAAATGTTAATTACAGTATGGGTAAGCAAAAGCTTTCGAACATCTATCTTAAATTAGATAGTTCACCAAAAGAGAAGGGAAGTTCATCCCAAACAAAATCCTCAAGATACTCAGTAGATACTGAGGAGGGAATATTTGTTAGAAAGACACAATATGAGGAACCACTTTCTCCTAATAAAAGAAGTTTGATTATTAAGAAAAGTCAGGAGAAAATAAAGAAATCACAACCAAAAGAACTAGATAGTAACCCACCATGGGAAGACAAGTTAGATGAAAAATGGGCAGATCTCTATATGCTAGCCACTGTAGCAGTAAATGCAAATCTTTAATTATTCTGACTCAAGTTTTAGCACCCTTATCACCTACAAACCAGAAACTTTACTCAGTAAATAAATAAGTTACAGTAAACTCTGATATGTTTTAATTATCAGTTGTCCTTTGTATTAAATTAGTCCCACAGTATGCAATAATATTTGAAGGTTATTTGTTAAATTTTGTTATAAAATTTTAACTTGGTATTTTGCATATATGTTAAACAGAATGAATGAGTTATCCGAAGCCCTTCAGAATCTCAACCTTTATCCGGTGAAAATAGAAGTTTCTAGAGACTTTACTGGTTACATAGCCGATATAGAGAAACCCATGGAATTTAACGCTCCACCTCCGGAGAAACCCAAGCCTAAGAAAAGGAGAAGATTTGTGGGATGGAGGCGTGTGCGCAGGAGGAAACCCGCAACTAGGAAGATTCCAAAAATAGAAAATCCAATAGACAAAGGAAAAAGTATTGAAATCGGGGAAGGTTCTAGGCAGATAGAAAGGGAGATTGGGGAAGGTTCTAGGCAAACAAAGATGGAAGTTGGGGAAAGCTCTAGGCAAATTGAGGAGTTGCCATTTCAGGAGGAATTGGACCGTGCATTAGAGAGCTGTGATATCGTCAGGCCTATCAATAATAACCTCTACCCTTATCCTGTTGAAAATCAACTTCCAATAAACTGGGAACCAGCAATCCCAGAACCTATAATCCACACTCAACCTCTAGGAATGGACGAGTGGTGGACTAATGATTGGCAGTTTCAAAACCTCCTTAACAATCCTTATACTTTTCTCCCTCAGTTCGACCCGGAACCAATACCAAACCCACCAATGAGCAATGAAAATCTAGCTGAACTCCGCCACTTTGGCGAGGAGCTGGTGGATGCAGGAAATAGGATTCGGGAAGTAGGAGAACAGATCTCCTGGAAATACGACAAAAGGGAACGTCGTTACTGAAATACAAACTGACGAGGGATAGTGGGGTTATGAAACTATGATTGTATAATAATAATAATAATAATAATAATAATAATAATAATAGTAAAATATAATCTTGTAAAATAACTACAAATAAAACTTTGTAAGATAATGGTGTGTATTAATGCATATTATAAAATATAAAATGGGAATCGAGAAATCGATAATTTTGGCTATTCATGTATTATGAAATTATGTGATTATTTGTGTATCACTATTTATTATTTTATGCTAATAATTTATATATATTAATTATCAGATGGAAAACGCTAATAATGAACCAGTTAATGAGGTTAATCAATCTGAGCAACATCAGGAGGATCACTTTATGACTAGGCAAGATATAGAAAATATCTGTAACACCCGAAAATTTTAAAACAAAAATATAACAACCCTCATTAAGAATTATTATTTCTTATGATTTATAGTCCAATAGGAAACCCTAATTAAGACACCCAAGTAATTCTGCACAAACCCTAGAATTTTCAGAAATTTCAGAATCAGGATTAGGGCCCCTAAAACTCAGGGGGGGTAAAACCTAGCTAACGATTATCCTAATAACTTGCGGAAGAAGTTGAAATTTTAAAAACTATCGACTCAGCTAGGCTAGTCCCACACGTGGCCACCATATACGAAATTCATGACCCTTACGGACCGTAAGCATTATTTGTTACGGTCCGTAAGAAAGGGCAAAATTCGACTATAAATAGAGGACATTGGCACTTGAATCTGGGCGCTGAAACGACGAAAGAATTCGTATTATACTTCGAGTTATCGTCTGTTTACTTCAATTAACACACACGAAACACTAATTAAGTATAGCGGGGTGCTGCAGAACAGGGTAATAACTCGATCGCTATTACGATTCATTGTCCGATCGATCAATATATCCAATGGATGTTTAAATGCTGCCCACATTAGGGTTATACTTTGTCGTTCGTCGTTAATTCGATGAATGAGTTTAAGTATCGTACTTTGTCGTTCGTCGTTAATTCGATGGATGAGTTTAAGTATCGCACTTTGTCATTCGTTGTGAGAATTTGATCTCGTGAGTTATCGTAAAGGCTGTATTAAGTTACTAACCTAGTTGTGTGCATGTTATTTAAATTAGGATAAAAGGATAATCAGTAGGCTAAACTCTGCCCGTATAAATCTACAATTGGAAACAAGGTAGCA
This sequence comes from Helianthus tuberosus, assembly GCA_030545235.1. NCBI lineage: Eukaryota > Viridiplantae > Streptophyta > Magnoliopsida > Asterales > Asteraceae > Helianthus > Helianthus tuberosus. Next base: position 102,902,224 of record CM060431.1, on the reverse strand, counting down.
TAACTTGGAAAATTTTAAGGTACGGATAGGTTCCTTTCTTTCGATTTATGTCGTTTTTATAAGAATCCTTTCTTTCGATTTATATAGTTTTGATACAAGTATATCATTCATGATTTAAATTCCGTATTAAGATTAAGTTATTCCGTATTAAGATTAAGTTATTCCGTATTAAGATTAAGTTATTCCGTATTAAGATTAAGTTATGAAATAAGTTATAAGTTCCGTATTAAGATTTAGTTATGAAATAAGTTATAAGTTCCATATTAAGATTAAGTTATGAAATAAGTTATAAATTCAGTACGGATAGACTCCTTTCTTTCGATTTATGTCCGTTGGGTACGGATAGAATCCTTTCTTTCGATTTATGTCAGTTAGGTACGTATAGAATCCTTTCTTTCGATTTATGTCCGTTGGGTACGGATAGAATCCTTTCTTTCAATTTATGTCATTTGGGTATAAGTATATCATTCCTGATTTAAATTCCGTATTAAGATTAAGTTATTCCGTATTAAGATTTAGTTATTCCATATTAAGATTAAGTTATTCCGTATTAAGATTTAGTTATTCCGTATTAAGATTAAGTTATTCCGTATTAAGATTTAGTTATGAAATAAGTTATAAATTCCGTACGGGTAGAATCCTTTCTTTAGATTTAGGTTAGTTGGGTACGGATAGAATCCTTTCTTTCGATTTATGTCCGTTGGGTACGGATAGAAGCCTTTCTTTCAATTTAGGTCGTTTGGATACAAGTATATCATTCCTAATTTTAAATTCCGTATTAAGATTAAGTTAAGAAATATGTGTTGGAAGTTACAAACGTTTTGAAAAAGGTTTTGTTTTACATCAGTTATTTAGAAAATGGTTTATGAAAAATATTCTTTTCATATTTACAAGTATACATGTTTGTGAGTTATTTGTTTACGAATTTACAAATCAACGAACTTACATGTATACGAGTTTCATTTCATACTCTAGTGGTTCCTTATTAACGAGTCAAGGTTTTTTCTTGTTTCGTTTAATAAACCACATTTTGGGGACGAAATTGTCAAGATAGGATTGATCTCCATACCTTGGTGACTGGTTCCACTCTTAGATTTTCAATCTTGCCAAAGATTCGTATTTTCAATCAAATTATTGTTTACAAGTTACAAGTTAAAGATCTTAAGGTTTACAAGTTACAAGTTAAAAATCTTAAGGTTTACAAGTTACAAGTAAATAAATTACAAGTTTAATATTATATACAAGTATTATACTCAAGTCAAATTGTTTTAGATTACTATGTCTTTTTAAAACTCCTCACGTCTTTAATTATAGATTCATTTGACAGTCCATTAGATTCCTATTCTAAACTTTGGATTTAGCTTTTATGTCATGCGATAGTTTTCTGTTAGTGGTACTCCTTATCGCATGTTCCAATATATGTTAAGTTATGTTACGAAAATATTTTGATAAGTTATAAGAATAAGACCATTTGTACTCTGATACCCTGAGTATCGCTTCTCGTGGAGTGTCCCACGAGCATGTTGTTGCGGCATCAACATCATGTGCTCCATCCGTGACGGAGAGATTAGTTCACGGCGTCCCTAGGTACAAGTGTGGTACAAAGCTACTAGGAGGCGTATGGATCGATCCTAGGATTTAAGTTAAAGAGATGGATAGAGGGTATGCCAACTCACCATCTCATGTGATAATTATGCAGGAGTAGCTACCTGTATATTGTCACGTTTTCAGTTTGCTCATGGGTACATCCGTATGATAAGATTATGAAATTATGTTACGAAATAGGTTTTTGTTTTCCTCTATCCGCACACTGGGCAAAATATTTCAAATTTTGCTCAGACGTACGTTTTTGTGTTTTCTTCTTTGCGTCAGGTTATCAAGAAAATCTGGGACGGGATATGGAGGAGTGCTCGAGTGTTTGGAAAAGACAGTAGAAATAAATGTACTGGATTAAATATCCGATTTCCATTAAGTTGTAAAGCCTTGTAATACATTTAAGTATAAATGGAATTATGTTTTTGTTCTGACTACTGTTATAGTGACACGCCGGTCCTTCCGTCCGGGCCGGGGTGTTACAATATCGTTGCTCAAGGAATAGCCAATGCTATTCCAGCAATCCTTGCTGCTGCCCAGAAACCTGTTGAACCTCAACAAATCATTCCTAGCAAACGTATTTCTAAAGATAACTTCAGTAATAGCGTAAACGAAGGCGGTAATCATACTAATCACGATAATGATCCACGGCAGGCTCCGCTCCCTAAGAAAATGAAAGTTGCAACGCCTGGTTGCACTTACAAAGAATTTCTTGCTTGTAAACCAGCTGAGTTTGCAGGCAATGAAGGAGCGACTGCGGCACTGCGTTGGTTAGAGAAAACCGAGGCAGTAATTACAATAAGTAAATGTGTCAAGGACGACAAGGTCATGTACGCTTCAAATCTTTTCAAAGAAGGTGCGCTAGAATGGTGGAATACAGTACTTCAAGCCAAAGGAAGAAATATGGCCTATGCCATGAACTGGGAAGAATTTAAGAATCTTGTAGAAAGAAAATTATGTCCCGAATATGAAAAAGATCAAATGGCGAATAAGTTCCTAAATCATCGAATGATGGGTATAGATTGTCGCGGGTATACTTCGACATTCTTTGAATATGCTAGAGTGGTACCAACACTGGCTTCGCCAGAGCCGGTGCTCATTTCTCGCTATATTTGGGGATTGATTAGCGAAATCCGTAATATCGTTAAAGCTGCGAGACCCCGCACTATTGACGATGCGGTAGAATTAGCTAACACCCTAACTGACGAGTTGGTACGCACGAGAGATGAAAACAGGAAAAAAGAACTGGCTCAGAAAATTACCCAAGGATTTCATGTGGGTAATAATAGCAACTTCAAGAAAAGAGGAACAGGGCAATCCTCAACTCCGCCGTTCTGCAGGAATTGCAGAAAGAAACATTATGGAAGATGTAATGTAACCTGCAATTTTTGCAAAGTTATAGGACATCGTGAAGAATATTGTAGAAAGAAAACCAGGATCTGCTATAACTGTGGAGAAGCTGGGCATTTCAAAAAAGAATGTCCTAAATTGGTCAAACCAGCAGACAACAAAGCCAAGACGACCGACGGAGCTACTAAAAAGAATGCTAGAGCATTCCAGCTGACCACTCAAGAAGCAGAACTCATTCCAGATGTGATAGCTGGTACGTTCTTAGTTCACAACATCTATGCAAAAGTATTATTTGACTCTGGTGCAAACCAAAGTTTTATAAATACTTCATTCTGCCAAGCTCTTAATTTACCCTTAACCAACTTTAGGCAGATTTTTACAGTTGAAACCGCAGATGGGAATTCAGTTAAAATAGATAAGGTTTTGCAAAATGTAGAAATAGAACTTTCAGGTCATAAATTTTATGCAAACCTGTTACCTATGAAATTAGCCGAATTCGATGTTGTATTAGGAATGGATTGGTTAGTAGCCAACCATGCTCGAATTCTTTGTGATAAGAATTCCATAGAAATTCATACACCCACAGGAAAAACAATCATGATTACAGGAGATAAACCACGTAAGCCCATGAAGTTCATATCAGTAATGAAAGTTGCTAATTATGAACGAAAGCAAGGAATAGTATATATGATTTCAGTAATCATTAGTACTAAGGGTAAAGAACTTAAGGAGATTCCTGTAGTCTCAGAATACATAGATGTATTCCCAGAAGAATTACCAGGATTACCACCAGATAGGGAAGTAGAATTTAGAATTCATCTAATTCCCGGAACTACACCGATAGCCAAGGCACCTTATCGGTTAGCACCTACTGAAATGCTAGAATTGAAAAAGCAATTAGATGAATTACTAAGTAAAGGATTCATACAACCTAGTTCATCCCCTTGGGGAGCACCAGTGTTGTTTGTAAAGAAGAAAGATGGTTCAATGAGAATGTGTATTGATTATAGAGAATTGAATAAGGTTACAATTAAGAATCGATACCCATTACCTAGGATTGATGATCTTTTCGATCAACTTCAAGGAGCTAGATATTTTTCTAAGATCGACTTACGCTCCGGATACCATCAATTGAAGGTACAAGAAGAAGACATACCTAAAACTGCTTTCAGAACTAGGTATGGTCATTACGAGTTTACAGTCATGCCCTTTGGTTTAACAAATGCTCCTGCAGCATTTATGGATATGATGAATAGAATATGTAAACCGTATTTGGATAAATTTGTAATTGTCTTCATTGATGATATACTTATTTATTCCAAAAGTCAGGATGAGCATTGTCAGCACTTACATGCACTCTTAACTTTGTTAAGAAAAGAAAAGCTTTACGCTAAATTCTCGAAGTGTGAATTTTGGCTGCAAGAAGTGCAATTCCTAGGACACATGGTGAATCACGAAGGTATTCATGTAGATCCTGCTAAGACAGAGGCAATTACCAAATGGAAGGTTCCGCAATCCGCAATGGAAATTAGAAGTTTTATAGGCTTAGCCGGATATTATAGACGGTTTATTAAGGATTTTTCCAAAATAGTTGTACCATTAACTAAGCTAACCTGTAAAGCAATTAAGTTTGAATGGGGACCTAGGCAAGAAGAGGCGTTTAGAATTTTAAAACAAAAGTTAACCAATGCCCCAATTCTAGCCTTACCAGAAGGAACAGAAGATTTTGAAGTATATTGTGATGCTTCAAAATTAGGATTTGGATGTGTGCTAATGCAACGCAAGAAGGTAATTGCGTATGCATCAAGACAATTGAAAAAGCACGAGGAAAACTATACAACTCATGATTTAGAATTAGGAGCCATAATTTTTGCCCTTAAAATTTGGAGACATTATCTGTATGGAAGTAAGTTTACTATCTATACGGATCATAAAAGTTTAAGGTACATATTTGGGCAAAAAGAATTAAACATGAGACAAAGAAGATGGATGGAAATCCTAAGTGACTACGACTGTTGTCACACCCCCAAAATCCACCTGCGGAGTACCACCGCTTGGAGGCGTGACTGACCAGGATCCAGCCACCAATCATATTGAACATGCAAGTTAAAAGTTATGAAAGTTTAACCAATACAATTGGTGTCCAAACAAAACATAGTTAAGTCGCAAGCGGAAGCATAACGTTTAAAATCGTAGCATAAGTTTAATAGTTTCAAGGTTTAACATGGCACACAGCTGTCCATGTCCCACAACGACTCTCTTCCATGCAAGCTCCAGCTAAGTACCTATTGACCTGCAAAGCATGTAGTAACGAGTCAACAACAAGTTGAGTGAGTTCACGGTTGGGTGTTCGTTTTAAGTTGTTTCGAAAACAGTTTCCTTTATCTGGTATCCTGCCGTGGGGGTTACCCCATAGTTAAAAACGTGACTAGTTCATTCCCGGTTACTCTGGCAATCCAGCCGTGGGGGCTACCCCGTGTTAGTTATCTGGCATTTCGGCTATGGGGGCTACCCCATGTATATACTAGACTCGTTACCATATCGACTGCTGACTGTAGTCATGTTTATGTGCCCTGAAACTGTCAATGTCTATCATCATTGACGTGCCAGTAGTCCATTAGTTCACGCCCGTCCTCTGCGGCACGGTGTGAGGTTTGTCAAACCTAAATAGCGCTATCTAACTAATGACCCGCTCGCCATTGGCCTCGGCGATTAAGTCGATACAAAGATGAGGGACTTCGTGATAGAGTTTTGGTCTAGTACGAGTTATCTGTCCGTGAGGACGAGGAATTACATTCCTGAACCAATACTGTCCTACCCAAGGAGGACGAGGAACCCATGTTCCTTAACCCCATTCCCAACCCCTGGGAATCCCATGCTTTGTAGAGGGTGTGAACTCACCTTGGTTTGCTCGGCAGATACACAGAAAAGTCAAGTCTAGATGCTAGTGGTCAATCACGTCCTAACATAGTTGTACCATATAAGTCAGGTTCGTATTTAGGTAGTGCACGTATGTTTCTACACGTATGCTAGCACATTGTATGCAAGTATCATTCATGGCAGCCCAAACAACATTCACATTCAACAGTAACATATAAAGCCCATACGTTCGGCCCAAATGCTTAGGCCCGTAACAGTGTGCAAGTCCAAACAGCGTGCACATATATATGGTCTCGAGTCGAGACTGTGCGGTCTCGAGTCGAGACTGTGCGGTCTCGAGTCGAGACTGTGCGGTCTCTAGTCGAGACTGTGCGGTCTCGGTTAAGCCTATGAGTTCTCGAGTCGCAACTGAGGTGGTCTCGGGTCATGCATGTATTGGTCTCGAGTCGCAACTGGACTCGCAAGCATGGTCTCGAGTCATGAGGTTTGTGTGCTGATCAAGGGTGGTCTCGAGTCGAGACTAAGGGTTCTCGACTCGCAACCTGTGTCGCAATCCATGGTCTCGAGTTGTTATGTGGTGTTCTCGAGTTATCATGTTCCCGGTCTCGAGTCGAGACTGAAGGTCTCGGCTGGGACATATGCTGATTTCCGACATGTACTATCCAATGGGATTTTGATTTCATGCAACAATTGTGTACTATCCACTAAACATGTTTTCTTGTCTAGTTACTAACCAAAATGGATCAAACAATCAGATTTCAAATATTCATAACACATTCATATCATATTCAACAAGTTCTTCATATATTCAAGTCATGTTCATGTTGATCATCAAACTTGTTCATCATCTTTTGGGGTTTTTGGCATTAATCATAGTCATAACATGAACAACCATCAAAACTCTTGAACATACTCATCTAATGGTTTCAAATCATCACATAACACCTCAACTCGACTCTACACTAATCCGATTAACATGATACTACACATATGCAAGCCGGTTTCATGAACACCCACATTTAATGGTTTGAATCACATTTAGACACAAGATATCATGAGCTCATTGTGCAATATATCCGAAATCAAAACATGTTAGCCGAATAACATCATTATATATAACATCATCATGCAAAATAAATACCTAGCATGCATCACTAACCTATGTCATTACACATCAACACCTTTAATCATGTATAAACATGTATTTGCAAAGAAATCACTAACCGGTTCAAGTGTGGGTTCGAAGGTGTGAAGTTGTAATGGATGAAGCTTCTAAATGTGTGTATGTGAGCCGATCCGAGAGCTCCTAATGTTGCCGGTTTGATCCGAGAAGGAGGAGAAGAGATGTGATGTTTGATTTCTAGGTTTTAGTGAGAGAGAGTAGGGGAGTGTGTGTTGTCCAAGAAAAATGGCAAAGATGGCTATCACTAAGGTTTATATACTTGTTCCACATTTGTGCACCCTAATGGGCTTTGGGTAGATTAAAGGGGTGCGTGGCCCGATCCGGCCCAACTGTTACTGTTCACTCGAGACCGCATGGTCTCGAGTCGGGTTCTTGTGTCTCGGCTCATTATACATACATACATACTATACATACAAGTACAACACAAAATCACATAGTTTTACCTATCTCATTCATTAAACCGACAAGTTAATTAATCACATAACGTTTCAAGCGAGTTACACCAAGATACAACGAAAGGTCCTAAATTTCGAGTTGTCACATCATCCCCAAGTTGAAAGAAATTTCGTCCCGAAATTTGGTAAGCACTCACTGAGGAAGCTAGTTAAGTTGTATGGTTTTCCCGGTTTTCCTGGGGTGTCACATCCACCCCCCGTTGATCTGGAATTTCGTCCCGAAATTCCGTAGCTTCAGCCTCAGTAGTGGTTGTACTGTTTGCGAACCGTTGGGGATACTTTTGTTTCATCTGATCTTCGCGTTCCCAGGTGAACTCTGGGCCACGACGTGAGTTCCAACGAACTCGAACGAGAGGTATTCTAGTGCTCTTGAGGACCTTAACATCCCGGTCCGTGATTTCGACTGGTTCCTCGACGAATCGTAGCTGCTCGTCGATAGTGAGTTCCTTCAGAGGAACTACGTGGGTCTCATCTGACAGACACTTCTTCAGATTTGACACGTGGAAAACGTTGTGAACTGCACCGAGTTCTGCTGGTAAGCTTAGCCTGTAGGCCACCCTGCCTATTTTCTCGATGATTTCGAAAGGTCCGACGTATCGTGGGTTAAGTTTGCCTCGTTTACCAAAACGAACCACACCCCTCCAGGGTGAAACTTTGAGTAGTACCCGCTCCCCAACCTGGAGCTCAAGTGGTTTCCTGCCCTTATCGGCGTAGACTTTCTGACGGTCACGAGCTGCCGCCATGCGTTTTCGTATTTGAGCGATTTGTTCGGTTGTGTCTACCACATGTTCTGGGCCAGTGATCTGACTATCCCCCACCTCTGCCCAACAAAGAGGTGACCGGCATTTACGTCCGTACAATGCCTCAAACGGAGCAGCTTTAATGCTGGTGTGGTAGCTGTTATTATACGAGAATTCCACAAGTGGTAGATGCTTTTCCCAGCTGTTGCCAAAGTCGATTACACATGCACGAAGCATGTCTTCTAAGGTTTGAATAGTGCGCTCGGACTGCCCGTCCGTCTGAGGGTGATACGCTGTGCTCATATCTAATCGTGATCCAAAGGATCTGTGCATTGCTTGCCACAGTTCTGAAGTGAAACGTGCATCTCGATCCGAGATAATAGAGGTGGGCACCCCGTGCCTCGAGACAACTTCCTTGAGGTATACTTCTGCAAGAGTGGAGAATTTATCCGTCTCCTTGATAGCCAGGAAGTGTGCAGATTTCGTAAGTCGGTCCACGATCACCCAAATAGTATCGTTTCCGCGCTGAGATCTAGGTAGGCCAGTAACAAAATCCATGGAAATTTGCTCCCATTTCCATTGCGGTATCTCTGGTTGTTGGAGTAGGCCTGAGGGTTTCTGGTATTCAGACTTGACTCTCGCACAAGTCAAACACTTGCTGACGTAAGTTGCTATGTGGGCCTTCATGCTAGGCCACCAATACGTAGTTTTGATATCGTGGTACATCTTATCTGAACCAGGATGTACCGAGTAGCGAGACTTGTGTGCTTCATCCATCACAAGCTCTCGTAGGTTGCCATAGAGTGGGACCCAAACGCGTCCTGTTACGTAGTAAGCACCGTCCTCCTTCTGTTCTAAGCGTTGCCTTGATCCGCGTAGGGCTTCAGCTCTGACGTTTTCTGGTTTCAGTGCTTCTATCTGAGCAGCTCGTATTTGGGGAGGGAGACTAGAATGGATCGTGAGTTGTAACGCTCGCACGCGCTTAGGCGCAGTGTCCTTTCGACTGAGGGCGTCAGCCACAACATTGGCCTTGCCCGGGTGATACCTGATTGAGCACTCGTAGTCATTCAGCAGCTCGACCCATCGTCGTTGCCGCATATTCAGCTCCTTCTGCTTAAAGATGTGTTCGAGGCTCCTGTGGTCGGTGTAGATGGTGCACTTAGTACCGTACAGGTAATGCCGCCATAACTTAAGTGCAAAAACAACAGCTCCCAGCTCTAAGTCGTGTGTAGTGTAGTTCTTCTCATGAACCTTGAGTTGGCGTGAGGCGTAAGCTATAACTTTATCTCGTTGCATTAATACACAACCAAGACCCTGAACTGATGCGTCACAGTAAACCACAAAATCGTCTGTGCCCTCTGGCAGTGAAAGGATAGGTGCGCTGTAAAGTCTATCCTTTAAATGCTGAAATGCCAACTCCTGTGCATTTCCCCAGCGATAAACAACGCCTTTCTGTGTCAGCGAGGTGAGAGGCTGTGCGATCTTAGAAAAATCCTTAATGAACCTCCTGTAGTAACCTGCCAAACCCAAGATTTGGCGAATTTCCTTTGGTGTACGAGGTGCAGGCCAGTTCTTAATCGAGTCTACCTTGGATGGATCAACATGTATCCCATCCCTATTCACCACATGGCCTAAGAGATGGAATTCACGAAGCCAGAAGTCGCATTTGGAAAACTTGGCATATAGTTGTTCTGCTCGAAGGAGTTCCAAAATGAGTCGTAAATGTTGCTCGTGTTCCTCCTGACTCTTAGAATAGATCAGGATGTCATCGATGAAAACTATAACGAACTTATCTAGGTACGGCTTGCACACTTGATTCATCAAGTCCATGAAGACCGCAGGTGCGTTTGTTAGCCCAAACGGCATGACCAAAAACTCATAATGTCCACAACGGGTTCTAAAGGCTGTTTTAGAGACGTCCTCTTCTCGGACTCTCAGCTGGTGATATCCCGATCTCAAATCGATCTTTGAATAGTAGCTCGACCCTTGCAGCTGGTCGAACAAGTCGTCAATGCGTGGAAGAGGGTAGCGATTCTTCACAGTCACCTTGTTCAGTTCACGGTAGTCGACGCACATTCTGAACGTACCGTCTTTCTTCTTCACAAATAGCACTGGAGTTCCCCAGGGCGAAGAGCTAGGACGAATAAAACCCTTATCTAAGAGTTCTTGTAGTTGCGTAAATAGCTCTTTCAACTCTGATGGAGCTAGACGGTACGGTGCACGAGCTATGGGTGCCACTCCAGGAGCTTGTCACCATGAATTACCAAAGGTTTTAACCAGCACGAGGAATGCGGACGATCTTTTCTTTGCAAAGGATTTCTGCTTGATGTTGAGGTAGCCAATCCATACCAATAACGATGTCAAAATTATCACAATGTTGGAGTCATTTCTAGCATCATTATGACCAATCACGAACACTCGACCCCTGGCACCATTGTCGTCGTTATTACCCCCGTTGTTGTCTCCACTATTGTTCCCGTTTCCTTGGTTGTGGTTCTGATTCTGATTCTGGTTCAGTCGTGGGTAGCGTCTCATGAAATGATCTTTAGCACCACACTGATAACATCCCTTGTTATCCTGCTGTTGCTGCTGATTTTGTGGAGCTTGTGTCTGCTGTTGTCGGTTCTGGTTTGCAGGACGTGAGCTTCTACAATCTTTGGCTCCATGACCAAGCTTGTTGCATCTCTAACGACGATCTTTGTTGCACTGCCCGCTGTGGTGCAAATTACATCGATTGCACTTAGGGTGGTTTCCCTCGTATCCGCCCTAACTTCGATTACCAAAAGACCGCTGACTGGGGCTCCTGTACTCGACTGAGATTGAACCGAAGTGAAACCCTTGCTTAAATTTCCATCCCACTTGCGTTTGTTGTCACTGGGAGTAGCAGAAGTAGTTGTAGTAGTACCAATATGCTTAGGCAGCTTGTTCTGTTCCACTGCCCGGTCGGTGAGACGATGAGCAAAACGTGTAACATCCTGGATAGTAGTAAGGTTAGCTGAAGTCACATGACTTTGAATCTCTGGTGCTAAGCCTTTGGGGTACAACCCAATGCGCTTGGTGGGAGGATCCACCATAGTTGGACATAACACTGCCAGTTCCTTGTACGTTTCTATCTCTGACCCTGTCATCTTCAGGTTTAAGAACTCCACTTCCAGCTGGTGGATGTTACCTCGACTACGGTATTCACGTTTGGATCAGTTCCTTAAGAATCATTCCATGGGGTGGCATTAGCAGCCGCCAGCCCCAGCATTTGAACTTGCGCGTTCCACCAAGTTAGCGTAGTGACTTCGAGGGTACCAGTGGCGTACTTCACCCTATGAGCCTCAGGGCATTCACACGTCTCTAAGACAGACTCGAGCTTTTCAAACCAATGGAGGAGTCCAACAGCTCCTTTAGTGTCACTGAAAGTATTAGGACGACAGTCCATGAACGTCTTGAATGTGCATACAGGCGGCTGAGCGTGTTGACTTGTCGTGTGCGCAAGAAGGGACAAAGTTTAAAACAAAGGTTGGTTCACGAGAGTAGGATCTAAAGATCTTAGAGTGAGTTTAGACTGCAGGATATACCTCCTGCGTGTGCGGCTGCAAGTGACGCAGCAACTTGTTCGTTGATAAGAGCCGTCAACTGGGCTTGAGTTAGGTTCACACGTACACTCATGATCTTCACATCGAAGGAAACACAAGTAGGAAAGGTGTCGCGAATGTGTGTAAGTGTGGAGTGACAGTAGGGAGCAAGCACACATGTGTTTTCAAACTATAGCTACTACGTTTATCTAAGCATACCAGGAGCAAAGTTCTATGCAATCTAACAAGTAGGCAATATAAACATAAACTGTATCACCTAGAATGTCGAGCCTTGCACGTGGAGTGAAGCGTCGTTGTGGATCGTAGAGCACTGTACAGGTTATAGTCTGGTTTTAACAAAAATGTTTTCCTTTATTAAAACCAAGTTCGCTATAACCAATGGCTCTGATACCAATCTGTCACACCCCCAAAATCCACCTGCGGAGTACCACCGCTTGGAGGCGTGACTGACCAGGATCCAGCCACCAATCATATTGAACATGCAAGTTAAAAGTTATGAAAGTTTAACCAATACAATTGGTGTCCAAACAAAACATAGTTAAGTCGCAAGCGGAAGCATAACGTTTAAAATCGTAGCATAAGTTTAATAGTTTCAAGGTTTAACATGGCACACAGCTGTCCATGTCCCACATCGACTCTCTTCCATGCAAGCTCCAGCTAAGTACCTATTGACCTGCAAAGCATGTAGTAACGAGTTAACAACAAGTTGAGTGAGTTCACGGTTGGGTGTTCGTTTTAAGTTGTTTCGAAAACAGTTTCCTTTTTCTGGCATCCTGCCGTGGGGGTTACCCCATAGTTAAAAACGTGACTAGTTCATTCCCGGTTACTCTGGCAATCCAGCCGTGGGGGCTACCCCGTGTTAGTTATCTGGCATTTCGGCCGTGGGGGCTACCCCATGTATATACTAGACTCGTTACCATATCGACTGCTGACTGTAGTCATGTTTATGTGCCCTGAAACTGTCAATGTCTATCATCATTGACGTGCCAGTAGTCCATTAGTTCACGCCCGTCCTCTGCGGCACGGTGTGAGGTTTGTCAAACCTAAATAGCGCTATCTAACTAATGACCCGCTCGCCATTGGCCTCGGCGATTAAGTCGATACAAAGATGAGGGACTTCGTGATAGAGTTTTGGTCTAGTACGAGTTATCTGTCCGTGAGGACGAGGAATTACATTCCTGAACCAATACTGTCCTACCCAAGGAGGACGAGGAACCCATGTTCCTTAACCCCATTCCCAACCCCTGGGAATCCCATGCTTTGTAGAGGGTGTGAACTCACATTGGTTTGCTCGGCAGATACACAGAAAAGTCAAGTCTAGATGCTAGTGGTCAATCACATCCTAACATAGTTGTACCATATAAGTCAGGTTCGTATTTAGGTAGTGCACGTATGTTTCTACACGTATGCTAGCACATTGTATGCAAGTATCATTCATGGCAGCCCAAACAACATTCACATTCAACAGTAACATATAAAGCCCATACGTTCGGCCCAAATGCTTAGGCCCGTAACAGTGTGCAAGTCCAAACAGCGTGCACATATATATGGTCTCGAGTCGAGACTGTGCGGTCTCAGTTAAGCCTATGAGTTCTCGAGTCGCAACTGAGGTGGTCTCGGGTCATGCATGTATTGGTCTCGAGTCGCAACTGGACTCGCAAGCATGGTCTCGAGTCATGAGGTTTGTGTGCTGATCAAGGGTGGTCTCGAGTCGAGACTAAGGGTTCTCGACTCGCAACCTGTGTCGCAATCCACGGTCTCGAGTTGTTATGTGGTGTTCTCGAGTTATCATGTTCCCGGTCTTGAGTCGAGACTGAAGGTCTCGGCTGGGACATATGCTGATTTCCGACATGTACTATCCAATGGGATTTTGATTTCATGCAACAATTGTGTACTATCCACTAAACATGTTTTCTTGTCTAGTTACTAACCAAAATGGATCAAACAATCAGATTTCAAATATTCATAACACATTCATATCATATTCAACAAGTTCTTCATATATTCAAGTCATGTTCATGTTGATCATCAAACTTGTTCATCATCTTTTGGGGTTTTTGGCATTAATCATAGTCATAACATGAACAACCATCAAAACTCTTGAACATACTCATCTAATGGTTTCAAATCATCACATAACACCTCAACTCGACTCTACACTAATCCGATTAACATGATACTACACATATGCAAGCCGGTTTCATGAACACCCACATTTAATGGTTTGAATCACATTTAGACACAAGATATCATGAGCTCATTGTGCAATATATCCGAAATCAAAACATGTTAGCCGAATAACATCATTATATATAACATCATCATGCAAAATAAATACCTAGCATGCATCACTAACCTATGTCATTACACATCAACACCTTTAATCATGTATAAACATGTATTTGCAAAGAAATCACTAACCGGTTCAAGTGTGGGTTCGAAGGTGTGAAGTTGTAATGGATGAAGCTTCTAAATGTGTGTATGTGAGCCGATCCGAGAGCTCCTAATGTTGCCGGTTTGATCCGAGAAGGAGGAGAAGAGATGTGATGTTTGATTTCTAGGTTTTAGTGAGAGAGAGTAGGGGAGTGTGTGTTGTCCAAGAAAAATGGCAAAGATGGCTATCACTAAGGTTTATATACTTGTTCCACATTTGTGCACCCTAATGGGCTTTGGGTAGATTAAAGGGGTGCGTGGCCCGATCCGGCCCAACTGTTACTGTTCACTCGAGACCGCATGGTCTCGAGTCGGGTTCTTGTGTCTCGGCTCATTATACATACATACATACTATACATACAAGTACAACACAAAATCACATAGTTTTACCTATCTCATTCATTAAACCGACAAGTTAATTAATCACATAACGTTTCAAGCGAGTTACACCAAGATACAACGAAAGGTCCTAAATTTCGAGTTGTCACATCATCCCCAAGTTGAAAGAAATTTCGTCCCGAAATTTGGTAAGCACTCACTGAGGAAGCTAGTTAAGTTGTATGGTTTTCCCGGTTTTCCTGGGGTGTCACATCCACCCCCCGTTGATCTGGAATTTCGTCCCGAAATTCCGTAGCTTCAGCCTCAGTAGTGGTTGTACTGTTTGCGAACCGTTGGGGATACTTTTGTTTCATCTGATCTTCGCGTTCCCAGGTGAACTCTGGGCCACGACGTGAGTTCCAACGAACTCGAACGAGAGGTATTCTAGTGCTCTTGAGGACCTTAACATCCCGGTCCGTGATTTCGACTGGTTCCTCGACGAATCGTAGCTGCTCGTCGATAGTGAGTTCCTTCAGAGGAACTACGTGGGTCTCATCTGACAGACACTTCTTCAGATTTGACACGTGGAAAACGTTGTGAACTGCACCGAGTTCTGCTGGTAAGCTTAGCCTGTAGGCCACCCTGCCTATTTTCTCGATGATTTCGAAAGGTCCGACGTATCGTGGGTTAAGTTTGCCTCGTTTACCAAAACGAACCACACCCCTCCAGGGTGAAACTTTGAGTAGTACCCGCTCCCCAACCTGGAGCTCAAGTGGTTTCCTGCCCTTATCGGCGTAGACTTTCTGACGGTCACGAGCTGCCGCCATGCGTTTTCGTATTTGAGCGATTTGTTCGGTTGTGTCTACCACATGTTCTGGGCCAGTGATCTGACTATCCCCCACCTCTGCCCAACAAAGAGGTGACCGGCATTTACGTCCGTACAATGCCTCAAACGGAGCAGCTTTAATGCTGGTGTGGTAGCTGTTATTATACGAGAATTCCACAAGTGGTAGATGCTTTTCCCAGCTGTTGCCAAAGTCGATTACACATGCACGAAGCATGTCTTCTAAGGTTTGAATAGTGCGCTCGGACTGCCCGTCCGTCTGAGGGTGATACGCTGTGCTCATATCTAATCGTGATCCAAAGGATCTGTGCATTGCTTGCCACAGTTCTGAAGTGAAACGTGCATCTCGATCCGAGATAATAGAGGTGGGCACCCCGTGCCTCGAGACAACTTCCTTGAGGTATACTTCTGCAAGAGTGGAGAATTTATCCGTCTCCTTGATAGCCAGGAAGTGTGCAGATTTCGTAAGTCGGTCCACGATCACCCAAATAGTATCGTTTCCGCGCTGAGATCTAGGTAGGCCAGTAACAAAATCCATGGAAATTTGCTCCCATTTCCATTGCGGTATCTCTGGTTGTTGGAGTAGGCCTGAGGGTTTCTGGTATTCAGACTTGACTCTCGCACAAGTCAAACACTTGCTGACGTAAGTTGCTATGTGGGCCTTCATGCTAGGCCACCAATACGTAGTTTTGATATCGTGGTACATCTTATCTGAACCAGGATGTACCGAGTAGCGAGACTTGTGTGCTTCATCCATCACAAGCTCTCGTAGGTTGCCATAGAGTGGGACCCAAACGCGTCCTGTTACGTAGTAAGCACCGTCCTCCTTCTGTTCTAAGCGTTGCCTTGATCCGCGTAGGGCTTCAGCTCTGACGTTTTCTGGTTTCAGTGCTTCTATCTGAGCAGCTCGTATTTGGGGAGGGAGACTAGAATGGATCGTGAGTTGTAACGCTCGCACGCGCTTAGGCGCAGTGTCCTTTCGACTGAGGGCGTCAGCCACAACATTGGCCTTGCCCGGGTGATACCTGATTGAGCACTCGTAGTCATTCAGCAGCTCGACCCATCGTCGTTGCCGCATATTCAGCTCCTTCTGCTTAAAGATGTGTTCGAGGCTCCTGTGGTCGGTGTAGATGGTGCACTTAGTACCGTACAGGTAATGCCGCCATAACTTAAGTGCAAAAACAACAGCTCCCAGCTCTAAGTCGTGTGTAGTGTAGTTCTTCTCATGAACCTTGAGTTGGCGTGAGGCGTAAGCTATAACTTTATCTCGTTGCATTAATACACAACCAAGACCCTGAACTGATGCGTCACAGTAAACCACAAAATCGTCTGTGCCCTCTGGCAGTGAAAGGATAGGTGCGCTGCAAAGTCTATCCTTTAAATGCTGAAATGCCAACTCCTGTGCATTTCCCCAGCGATAAACAACGCCTTTCTGTGTCAGCGAGGTGAGAGGCTGTGCGATCTTAGAAAAATCCTTAATGAACCTCCTGTAGTAACCTGCCAAACCCAAGATTTGGCGAATTTCCTTTGGTGTACGAGGTGCAGGCCAGTTCTTAATCGAGTCTACCTTGGATGGATCAACATGTATCCCATCCCTATTCACCACATGGCCTAAGAGATGGAATTCACGAAGCCAGAAGTCGCATTTGGAAAACTTGGCATATAGTTGTTCTGCTCGAAGGAGTTCCAAAATGAGTCGTAAATGTTGCTCGTGTTCCTCCTGACTCTTAGAATAGATCAGGATGTCATCGATGAAAACTATAACGAACTTATCTAGGTACGGCTTGCACACTTGATTCATCAAGTCCATGAAGACCGCAGGTGCGTTTGTTAGCCCAAACGGCATGACCAAAAACTCATAATGTCCACAACGGGTTCTAAAGGCTGTTTTAGAGACGTCCTCTTCTCGGACTCTCAGCTGGTGATATCCCGATCTCAAATCGATCTTTGAATAGTAGCTCGACCCTTGCAGCTGGTCGAACAAGTCGTCAATGCGTGGAAGAGGGTAGCGATTCTTCACAGTCACCTTGTTCAGTTCACGGTAGTCGACGCACATTCTGAACGTACCGTCTTTCTTCTTCACAAATAGCACTGGAGTTCCCCAGGGCGAAGAGCTAGGACGAATAAAACCCTTATCTAAGAGTTCTTGTAGTTGCATAAATAGCTCTTTCAACTCTGATGGAGCTAGACGGTACGGTGCACGAGCTATGGGTGCCACTCCAGGAGCTTGTCACCATGAATTACCAAAGGTTTTAACCAGCACGAGGAATGCGGACGATCTTTTCTTTGCAAAGGATTTCTGCTTGATGTTGAGGTAGCCAATCCATACCAATAACGATGTCAAAATTATCACAATGTTGGAGTCATTTCTAGCATCATTATGACCAATCACGAACACTCGACCCCTGGCACCATTGTCGTCGTTATTACCCCCGTTGTTGTCTCCACTATTGTTCCCGTTTCCTTGGTTGTGGTTCTGATTCTGATTCTGGTTCAGTCGTGGGTAGCGTCTCATGAAATGATCTTTAGCACCACACTGATAACATCCCTTGTTATCCTGCTGTTGCTGCTGATTTTGTGGAGCTTGTGTCTGCTGTTGTCGGTTCTGGTTTGCAGGACGTGAGCTTCTACAATCTTTGGCTCCATGACCAAGCTTGTTGCATCTCTAACGACGATCTTTGTTGCACTGCCCGCTGTGGTGCAAATTACATCGATTGCACTTAGGGTGGTTTCCCTCGTATCCGCCCTAACTTCGATTACCAAAAGACCGCTGACTGGGGCTCCTGTACTCGACTGAGATTGAACCGAAGTGAAACCCTTGCTTAAATTTCCATCCCACTTGCGTTTGTTGTCACTGGGAGTAGCAGAAGTAGTTGTAGTAGTACCAATATGCTTAGGCAGCTTGTTCTGTTCCACTGCCCGGTCGGTGAGACGATGAGCAAAACGTGTAACATCCTGGATAGTAGTAAGGTTAGCTGAAGTCACATGACTTTGAATCTCTGGTGCTAAGCCTTTGGGGTACAACCCAATGCGCTTGGTGGGAGGATCCACCATAGTTGGACATAACACTGCCAGTTCCTTGTACGTTTCTATCTCTGACCCTGTCATCTTCAGGTTTAAGAACTCCACTTCCAGCTGGTGGATGTTACCTCGACTACGGTATTCACGTTTGGATCAGTTCCTTAAGAATCATTCCATGGGGTGGCATTAGCAGCCGCCAGCCCCAGCATTTGAACTTGCGCGTTCCACCAAGTTAGCGTAGTGACTTCGAGGGTACCAGTGGCGTACTTCACCCTATGAGCCTCAGGGCATTCACACGTCTCTAAGACAGACTCGAGCTTTTCAAACCAATGGAGGAGTCCAACAGCTCCTTTAGTGTCACTGAAAGTATTAGGACGACAGTCCATGAACGTCTTGAATGTGCATACAGGCGGCTGAGCGTAGTCATTCAGCAGCTCGACCCATCGTCGTTGCCGCATATTCAGCTCCTTCTGCTTAAAGATGTGTTCGAGGCTCCTGTGGTCGGTGTAGATGGTGCACTTAGTACCGTACAGGTAATGCCGCCATAACTTAAGTGCAAAAACAACAGCTCCCAGCTCTAAGTCATGTGTAGTGTAGTTCTTCTCATGAACCTTGAGTTGGCGTGAGGCGTAAGCTATAACTTTATCTCGTTGCATTAATACACAACCAAGACCCTGAACTGATGCGTCACAGTAAACCACAAAATCGTCTGTGCCCTCTGGCAGTGAAAGGATAGGTGCGCTGCAAAGTCTATCCTTTAAATGCTGAAATGCCAACTCCTGTGCATTTCCCCAGCGATAAACAACGCCTTTCTGTGTCAGCGAGGTGAGAGGCTGTGCGATCTTAGAAAAATCCTTAATGAACCTCCTGTAGTAACCTGCCAAACCAAGATTTGGCGAATTTCCTTTGGTGTACGAGGTGCAGGCCAGTTCTTAATCGAGTCTACCTTGGATGGATCAACGTGTATCCCATCCCTATTCACCACATGGCCTAAGAGGTTTTTACCATTTTTTACCATATGTATACGGGTCGTATACGGTTTATACGGCCGTATACCATTGGTAAAAAATATTTTTACCGATCGTATACAATGTATACGATGTTTGTATACGGGCCGTATATTATTATACGGCTCGTATACTATGGGTAAAAAATGGTAAAAAAGGGTTTATTCTCTTTAATCTATTAGAACGATCCTTGTCTTGAGAACCTGATTCTGATTTAAACAACGGAATTTGTGGATCAACAGAAATAACTGAAAATAACTCGCCATTCTCTTGCACGAACCACAATGGACTCAGACTCATACTACTAGCAGAAGAACCCGACACGTCTTCTGTGATGATTCGAAACATTCCGAATAAATAGCAGAAGAACCCGAAACGTCTTCTGTGATGATTAGAACGATCCTTGTTTTGTCACATACATGGAAAAACAAGGACCATTCACCTCTTTCAACCTACCAAAACACCAAAACCCGTACCGGTGATTGTTTATCCATACTATTCTTCATAGCCATATTCCCACTCACAAGTTGTTGATACATATCGTCCGTTCAAGTTGAGCTTCCTGATACATATCGTTCGTAAGAAACTTTTCATGCACTGAACCTTCAGTTGTGTACCCTTCAATCTTCTTGAGTATTTTTCTAACTTTATGCTTGCATCCACCACAGTGAATATTAACTTTGAGTGAAAGAGTTTGGAAACTGGACGGAATCTATGAAGAAACTGTTGGAATTTGTGGATTTCGGTTGGTTCAGAAACTTAACAAGAGAAGCAACTAAAAAAATACAATTGATTTCTCTTCCGGTTACCATATGTATACGGGCCGTATACCGTTTTAGCCCTTTTTTCCTTTGGTTTCTGGTTTCCTCAACGAAGAACCATCAGCCATTATCAGCCCTTTTTTTCCTTTGGTTTCTGGTTGATTTTGAGGGTGAGGGTTTTGAATTGATTCCTGTGCTCAAGTTTCAACTACTGGAGTGAAAATTGGTAGTGTTTGTTTGAGAACCTGATTCAGATACACAACGGTCTCTTTGCTTTGTCCACTAGAACTATTTGTGTATGCATTCTTTTGGTAGTTAACAACGCTAATTAGAAAAAAATCTGTAAAATTAATCATATCGATTGCTATAACAGGATGGATGTGACACACATAGATAGATAAAATGTCACAGTTGTCAAGACTGTTTGTCGGGTTTCCAATGCTCACACAGGGTGATAAACAACGCTGATACACGTAACATCTAGTTATATTCAGATTTAAACAATGCCCGCCTCAACTGAGATAACGGACATCCATCAAGCTCAAAAAGAAAACTTGTGTTTCCCATAGTCACAAAAGATTGCGGTTTGTATTTCGCATAGCCACCGTTTCCGTAGTAAAAAACGGTTGGGTTTGCACATTCAATCTTCAATACTTCATTAAAATACCAGTACAAGAACCCGACACGTCTTCATGTACCGGAGAATGTTTTAGAAATTGAAGGAAAAGGAAAAAATTTGTTGAAATCGAATTTGACAACTATGACAGCTTATTAAAAGTAGCAATCACCTCCAATCATTTCCTGGTCAAATCACACAATATAAAGTTTAAAGTTATCGTGTGTTGTAGTTTGAAAAAATGACCGAATAGAGATCTGAATAACAAACTGTGGAGAACTTGTTTGTGTCGGGTTCTTCTGATATTTATTCGGAATCGATAAATAACCAACACGAAGATCTCTGCGATCGCTAAGGTTTCCATCAACGGACTGATCGATAACGTTACTCTACTTGTGCTCCGATTTAAGCGGCATGTTCCGATCAACGTTTATCGACATTGTTAAAGGTGATGAAAAGTTTAGAAACCCTAGAATGATTGTGTTTTTACGGGAAAAAATCGTGATATTTGAAAAAACGCCATTATATACGGGCCGTATATAGTTATACGGCCCGTATAAATGTGGTAACATCAAAAACCTACAAAAATAAATCCATTAAGCCGTATACGTTTTACAAATCGTATACACATGTATACGACTCGTATAACTATATACGGGCCATATATAATAAAACAAAAAAACATTCCCTGCGCATTTTCCTATTCAAAAACATTCTATACGAGCCGTATAATTGTATACGGCCCGTATACAATAGGGGATGTGAAAATAAGATATAGGGTATGTGGGAATAAGGGACCCCATTACAAAATGTGAAGTCTGCGTGAGATAACATACTTTGATACCACAGGGGTGATGACATGTCGTACAACTAAAGGTATAGGTACTATTTATAGACTATAGGATCATATCATGGATTAAACCAACCACTCGACAAGACATGACATGTGATGAATCACCTCTCACAATAGTGAATTCATTTAAGGGTTAATAGATTTAAACACCCCCAACTATTTCCATTTGGCCGCTGGCACTCTCAACTTTGACTTTGGCTCACACCATTCTCAACTTAACACTTGGGTTGATGTGTCACTCCGTCGTTAAATAAACACTAATCGGGTTAGTTCTTTTTGCTGACGTGGCCATTTTGTCCAACGTGGCATGGTGACATGGCCTGTTTTTATCCAACGTGGCCATTTTTGCTGACGTGGCCATTTTGTGGTCAATGGTTCTTGAACAAGACTGAATCCGACCTATGTGAAACCTGAACCGAACTGAACCAAGCTCCGTTCCAAAACTGAGCCACCCCTCACCGACGGCCGAACTGAAACCAGAACCTGAACCCAACTGAACCCAACTGTTTTCCGATGGCCGGAGCTTGTCTCCGCCGTCCGTATCCACCACCACCTGGCTCACCGTCACAGCCCAACCCTCCCAAAACCAAACCAATCACCGTCGCCATCAACACCCCCCCCCCCCCCCGGCTACTTCCTGAACAACACAAAACGGTTGTCGGAACATGCATGGATCAACAAGATCTAAAAGAAAGAGTGAACAGAGGGGCTTACCAGGGAGTTCAGTGGCTGCCTTCACAAACGTCGTTGTCTTCACCTCATCTTCAACAACATCACCGGCGGCGGGTCACCAGACCTGAATTAGAGAGAGAGTTGAGTGAGGGTGTGAGGGGTGATGTGCGACCGCCGGAGTGGGAGGGGCGCCGGAGTCACTCCGGTCGCCGGTCAGAATCGAGAGAGCAGAGGGGTGTTGGCTGCATAAGAGTGTGTGTAGATTGATTAGGTCTTGGTTGGGGATGATGATGATAAATGGGTTGGTGAATCTGTGTGTGGGTATTTATAATAAATCTTATAACGTTTCACGATATATGTATATCACATAATACAATACATCATCAAATCATAGTTAGCTCAAGTGGTCAGTGTGCATTTAATGGGTTCTTGGTTATACGGACGCGGGTTCGCGTCTTGTTAGTCCCATTTTATAGTTTTTTTGGATCCAACAGCATGCCACGTCAGCAAATTTGGATCCATCAGCATGCCACGTCAGCAAATATTGGTCACGTCAGCAAATATTGGCCACGTCAGCAAAAAGAACTAACCCTGTTAGTGTTTATTTAACGACGGGGTGACACAGCAACCCAAGTGTTAAGTTGGAAGTGGTGTGAGCCAAAGTCAAAGTTGTGAGTGTTAGCGGCCAAATGACAATAGTTAGGGGTGTTTAAATCCATTAACGCTTCATTTAATGATAAACATTGTGTAACCACGCTTAATCGTTATATAAGATGTTAAAATATTAGTCTTCACACACAAACAGAGTTTTAATATACAACAATACATTTATCTTTTATATTTTTCCAATACAACAAATTTACAAGGCATATCAAAACCTTGAAACCAATTTGTGCTTTAGTGCGCTTTAAACATGAATAAACATTTATATTGTTAAAACCTAACAGTTTTTAAAACCTTGACCCAATCATTAAAATTATATGCTCTCCATACACACACACATATATATATATATACTAAGTTATTACCCGGGATTGCTTCCCGGGCTCGGGAAACTTAGTTATATTAATTATTATTTGTTATTAATACGACCTAATTACATTGGATTCAACAACAATGTCTTCAAATCACCGTTTAGGTTATCACCCAGGATTGCTTCCCGGGCTCGAGAAAATTAGTAATATTCTTATTATTTATGATTAATACGTATTTGAAATGCTAAAAATATATTGACATATCAATGTGTTTGCTATAATTAGAGTTATAAAGTTGTCGTAAACTAAAGCACAGTCTGTCAAGTTGTACGCATACTTGTAAACTTTTTGAGTGGTAATTATTCATGTCCTTTGTATATTAATAAAACCATTGAAAATTAGTTAAAGTTCCATTACAAATTGATCAAAACCACCAATTATATCCATGTCAAGTGATACAATAGATCATATGAAGGATTCATGAACAGTGAAAGATCCAAATCACATTCGAGTGAGAGGTAAAACTTTTAGTTCCAGAAGTTAAAAATTAACCCACTGTATTCATGTTACTCATCAACAGTGAAAGATCCAATTAACATTCGAGCAAGAGGTAAAACTTTTAGTTCCAGAAGTTAAAAATTAATCCACTGTATTCATGTTGTTTAATACACATTACAAAATCGTTTTGCAAACTATTCGAAGCAAACAAATTTAAGGGTACAAAATAATAATTTTGGTTTTGGCCTCTTGCTTCATCCTTTTATGTAAACTTAAACTTGAATGCACATATTTTTTGTTCATACTTGAATGGCTCTCCTACTGTTGCTTCATCCTTTTATGTAAACTTTGGTGTACTTATGTCTCGCATTGTTGGCAACCCTTGTAATACCATGGCTTGTGTTTGTTAAAGACGGAGATTGATGCAATGCATGTAGCTCTTTTTCCCTGCAAGTAGCATCTAAATTATATTATATTTTGTTGGGATTGTGTAACATCAAAATTATGCTTTATATATACCAAATTCTTGTTTATTGGATTAATAGCAAAATCACTAAGCAAAGATAAATACACACACACACACACACACACACATATATATATATATATATATATATATAGGGGAAGGTTCATTGGGGAACACTAAAAAAGTGGGGAACAACGGGGAACTGACTTAAACGAACTCCGATTGGACTCATTCCAGCGGCGTTGGAACCGGCTCGTCGAACCCTAACTAAGATCTCTTAACCCTAAACCCTAAATCCTAACTCCTAAACTCTAAACCCTAAAGCTAAAAAATAAGGCTAAAATCTATGCTAAACCATAAAATCTAAACTATAAACCCTAAAAGCTAAACCCTAAAGGCTAAACCCTAAAGCTAAACCCTAAATCTAAACCCTAAAGCTAAACCCTAAACCATAAAACTAAACCCTAAAGCTAAACCCTAAGGCTAAACCCTAAAGCTAAACCCTAAAAGCCAAACCCTAATGTATTTAGGGTTTAGGGGTTATGATTTAGGGTTTAGGGTTAAGAGATCCTAGTTAGGGTTCAACGAGCCAGTTCCAACGCCGCTGGAATGAGTCCAATCGGAGTTCGTTTGAGCCGGTTCCCCACCGTTCCCCACTTTTTTAGTGTTCCCCAATGAACCTCACACTATATATATATATATATATATATATACACACACACACACAATTCTCAGTTAAGAGTCAACTAATACTTAAAATGTAATATATTATCTGTTAAGGGGATCACATATGATAAAGAAAAATGTTGCTCTACGAATAATCTATCTAGAGTAAATAAAAATAACATTTTCTTCGTTTCTAATAAACGGGTTACACGATCTTAAAATAAAATCATCTGGTTTTGGACTGGACCAGCCCCAAACAGAAATTATGTACTTTTCCAAGACTGAAGACCGACACATGTGATTTATATTCGAGTTATTACGGGTTGATTATGTTGGATTTCACATGACATGCATGTATATTGTTCACCCATATATGTAGTGTTTATTAGTAAATCTGTATTTTTTTTAAATCACACATTATAAAAAATAACATACAATTCAGCAATGCATGATGCAGGAGATACCGAGTATTTATAGAAAATCAAACATAAACTTAGTCGTAATAAATGGATACAATAATATCCCGATAGATACCTTACATCCAATCTGCAAATATAGCTAAACACAACATGCATAATCATATTTAATTTTTTATAATGCTCTTATATGAAGTCAGCAAAAGTAAAATATATTATAGGTCATAATAAAAGCAACTTTACAGCATTAGGTGTCAATATAGCAATCTTTATAACTGAGTGATCTATTTAAAATAAAGCCAAGTATAACAATTGGTAGAGCTCAAATAGACTTACCACTTCAGCTGCAACATGAGTAAACTGAATAAAAGATCCAACCACCATGTTCATAGCAGAATACAGTTGAAAAGAATAAAATAGATGCTTGGGAACCTTGAAATGGATTGTGTGAGCTATTTAAAGTAAAGCCAAGTATAGCAAACATTTCTTCCGATTGAAATGGGTTGTTTATATAACAGTCCGAAACGGGTCGGGTCGGGTCATGCATTTGTGTCCATTTCTTAATAAATAGCTAACACAAGGAAGTATGCATACAAAAGTTATGCAGTACAGTAATGATCTTTTATTTTATATTTAAGAGGCTAGAAGCATTAGATATACAGTTTGAATGACTTTCATCCCATTTAACAACTTTGACATGTTCCTCTTTTAGGTAATTTTTTCTACGAACTGACCATATAAGGATAAACATAAATCAACTTAAACTATATGGGTCAAATTTGCCAACAGTTGCAAGCGGTGTTGTTGAATATTGCAAGAAAGAAACTGACACAAAGACTTCCACAAAAGACACAGACATCGACATGTACTAAGATTATGTATTTGTGACCTATAACTAACCCGACCCATTTGGTAAGTAATCGAATTGGTGGATGTAGCTTATGTATTTACCTGTACGTTTAATTGGTAACTGACCCAAGTTGGTGGGACCATCACATACATTAAAACCACTTGAGCTTATAGGATGCTCCATATTGGACCTTGCAAGAATAAAAACCTATGGATTAGTAAATTCAAAAAGTAGAAATATTATTCATTTGGCAAGTTTACCTTGAGTAAAAAATCAGTGACGTCTAGCAGCAACAACTTGGCTTTAAACTAATGAGCCAAAGCTTTCGCAAGCATTTGCTGGTAAAGTTTCGTAAACACAAAGTGACCAAAAAGCATTAGATGATGCCGACAAGATCTGTTTAAGTGTTGCAAAAAAATTAGTTTACATGAGGGCCCTGATAACAATATAGTTTGACTTCCTGGAGAAAGGTTCCTTGTGTGCTTGGAGAAGTCGATGTTCTTCAAATAAATAAAGAATGCACTTAAAACACTTGCCTGCTCACTGTTATAACGGTCAATAGAAAATAATCGTTACATATATAATAAATATTAACACCCAAAAACAGATGGTCATTCTAGCACTACTGATGGTAATTACAACTTCTTATAAAGCTTTACTC
Organism: Helianthus tuberosus; assembly: GCA_030545235.1. Lineage (NCBI taxonomy): Eukaryota > Viridiplantae > Streptophyta > Magnoliopsida > Asterales > Asteraceae > Helianthus > Helianthus tuberosus. Next base: position 102,875,383 of record CM060431.1, on the reverse strand, counting down.
AAAATGGTTAGATCATTATTCAAAGAAGTGCCAACATCTTTACCTAAGAGAACAGTAGTTTCAACGACTGTTGCAACTCAACAGTGGTTTAACTCACTGTTTTAACCCAACAGTGGTTTCAACAACTGTTTTAACCCAACAGTGGGTTCTTTTGATAAGGGTGACCCGTTTACTAAAAAAAAGCTTTGCCCTTTACTCAAAATGATAATTTTTACCCATTCATTGAAATAATAATTTTGACTCGTTTACTATTGTTCCTGTACCACAAAAGAAAAGAACAAATTTCAGTTTTTATTCATTTTGTTTTTCAAAATCATAAATTTTCTATTATAAAAGATTATTAGAAACTTGTACCAAGTTCTTGATGAAGAATGAATTACCATGCAGATGGTGAGCCATTTTAAGCCACAGTGAGTATGATAAACATGCTTACATGGCAAGTTGATTTGTGTGTCCCCACGTGTATCTCATTTGACAAATCACACACCTGCTTAATACAAAAGGTTTGGGTGAAGGTTGACTATCATCTCAAAATGAAAGAAATAAAGATGGTTATATATGATTGCGATCTTTCTATCTCTAACTCCCAAGTATCTCTCTTTTTGGTCCCCAAACCCTCTGCTATGATGGTGATTTAGAGAAGATAGTTGTCTTTTTTGCTTTACCTGCATGTCCACAACCTGAAATCACAAACAATAAACCAACTATGAGACAAAAATTATGATGGCATCCAACTATAGACATTGATCATCTCAATTCAATCCAAAACATGTTTACTAAGTGAACGACATCATTTCCTTTAAAATATAGTAACATACATGATGAATATTCCCCTCAAACCCATGATATGAAATTCTAACTCAATAAACTCATGATAAACATAAGAATTCAATCAATAGTAGTGAACTACCAAATTGGATGCAATATTAAGCCAATTCAGCAAAATGTAATTTTAATGAACAGTATTAATTTTGCAAGCTAGATTCCAGTTCTAACTTGAAGAACTTGTGTTGGTTAAACAAAACTCAAAGGTAAACCTTAAAACACCGATGGAAACCCAATTCATTGCAGCGCTTCATCCTTTTTCTCTCGTTGTGATGTCGGAGTAAACTTCTCTTTTAAGGGGCACTGACCCGAAAGTAAAAACCTACAACATGACAAATTGAGATGCGACTATTAAAATGAATGGCATGCACCTGTTAAATGTATTTCAGGATATTTCTAGATGTATACGACGTAAGCATGCAGTATTAGCATTTCCAAACACATAGTTGCTTAATATAAATGACTGATTAGTTGTACGGAAATTACCAGAAAATGCCAGTTGTCACAGCACAAACATGGGAAGGCAGGCTATTAAATCCTGTGCAAAGACAACAACATGCTCATTAAACCATCTTAGAATTCCCATAAATTAAGGGTAATGAGTTATTGAAAGAGAAGCATACTCATTAAACCATCTTAGAAACCCCATCAAATCATATTTATAATAATCATAAATTTCTAAATATATATGAAAAAAATGATTAAAGAAATTCTAACCAAAGGAGCCCCATGTGCAGCTATCTGAGCCAAATAGTTGCACGGCTTGAAGAACCCCGTACATCATTCACCACTCATTCAACCTCCTATGAATGTACTTAGATCCAACCAAATCCCCCTTAACATAATCCCTCCCCTGTACAAAACACATGTTGATATTTAAAATTAAAATTAAAATAAAAAATAATTTTGATCAAAAGATGAAAAAGAATCTGTAAGGTGGAAATTCCATTCCCATAACACCATCGATATCCAAATCGAATGTTTTTACTGCAATACCCCTGCATATACTCTAAACGCCTCATTCACAATAGGAAAAACACCATTTCTGTTATGTCTTTATCTGGTAATTTCCCCAGCTGAAACAAAATCAAACCTAATTAGTTATAAACTTGAACACTTTCTTTCACACTCTTCAAAAATGTAGGATTCTGAACTTTACTCATCATATCATGTGAAGACATTGGTTGTCACAAACTAACTACTCGAGTTTCCATATCGTGGCATCGTTTCGCGATATTTATAACTGTTTAGAAATTAGTGACGTAAATGAACAGTAAATACCTTAGAATGTAGGGATGAGCATTTGGTACCGGGTACTGGTACCGAACCGTACCAGGTATATATGGTACCAGTACCCATTTTCCCCGATAAATGGTACCGATGCCGGTACCAATTTTCCCTGCTTTTGGTATCGAACGAGTAACATGCTCATCCCTATTAGGATCAACTGAGATGCAAGGAATTTACCTTGCTTTATCGATGTACTTCTTTATTTCGGTATCCGGACTTGCTTTGCGTTTATCATCATACACATAGAAACCTTTGCGGGTAGTTGCATCAGACATGTAGGGTAAATGGGAAAAAATTAAAGCAAAATATATAAATCTAAAATGAAGGTTGAGATTTTGAAAAACTAACTCAATCCATACCAGAAATGCTCCACTTTGGCTTCTAAAACAACCTACCATGTCATTTTTTTCACCTTAGCATGCAATTATCCACCCACATATAAAAATATATAAGAACTAATCTGAGTTCAATCAACTTAATAACGAAATAACAAAAATGAATATTCCATTGAACCTATAGAATTGTGTTTTTATCACCATCATACGTTAAAATAACTAGACTTCATTAACATTAAAAAGGTATTTGTTTCACTCAGTTCACATAGATTGTTGTAACATAGGGGCTTAAAAAGATGCTCTCACATTTAATAAAAAAATCAAAAAAATATGATAATCCAATCTTAAATTTGGTGTTAAGAATTGGCTGCTTATCCCCCTTTCTTTTATTAGTTATAGCAAGTTCTTTTGAGCTTAATTTTAAATAACCTTGTAAAAAATAATGAACAAAAAATGTTTTTTTTGAAACTTCTAATATCTTATTAATCAAAATAACACTATATAAAACATCTACATTGCATCCTAAGATTCATGAGTGTCATCCCAGCTAACTAAATATACAAAAAAAAAACCTGGGCATTAGTGATTAGTGGAGAGTTCAAATGAGAAGAAATTTTTTGTAAGAAGAAAAAAGAACAAATTTCAACCAATAAGAATGTTTTATTTTACTTCATTTAATATAATTATTTAATGTTACTATAAGGGTACATTGGTAAATCTACATAGGTCATTAATTTGTAGTCTTCCTCTTTAATAGCTAATACATTAAATTTTTTATAACTTATCTTCAAAATATATATTTTTTCATTAAAATAAAATAATTTAAAGTGTAGGATAAATTAGAAGTTGTGTAGGATAAATTATGAGTTGTGTAAGATAAATTTCAACGTGTAGGATGAATTTTGAAATATATAGAACAACTTTTTGATGTGTGTAGGCAAAAAAAGTTAGTGTGGAGGATAATAGTCTTTATGACTAATTAATTAGTCAAAAATGATAATAAATGAGATAAGTGAAAAACTATTTAATGTTTTACAAAATTACCCTTTGTTCTTTTTCTTCTCAATTAAATTTTCTTCTCAAATGAACCTTGTGTCACACCCCCAAAATCCATAATGAATCAATAATGAGTTGAAGTTCAGCTAAGCCGATACTTCTTGAAAAACATCTTTAATACGGATACCTTGTGTCACACCCCCAAAATCCACAAGCGGAGTATCACCGCATGGAGGCGTGACTGACCAGGATCAAGCCACCAATCATATTGAACATAGCATGTAAATAAATATAAAACCCCAACACAATACAATTGGTGTCCAAACAAAACATAGTTTAAGTTGTAAGCGGAAGCATAATGTTTAAAACCAAAGTATAAGTTCAATTATATCAAATGTTTAACATGGCATAAGACTATCCATGTCCCACAACGACCACGCCTCCTCGTGCAAGCTCCAGAAGTACCTAACGACCTGCAAGGCATGTAACAACGAGTCAACAACAAAGTTGAGCGAGTTCACAGTTGGTGTTCATTGTTAAGTTGTTTCAAAAACCATAAGATCATTTGTAAGTCATAAGTTAACCGTTTTACCCTGTTTCCCAAACATATCCATAATCAGTGGGGGCTTCCCCATGTGAACCACTAGACCCGTTTACCATATCGACCACTGACTAAAGTAAGTTGGTGCCCTGACGTCAATGTCTATCATCATTGACTAGTGCCCAGATCCATTAGTTCACGCCCGTCCTCTGCGGCACGGTGTGAGGCTTGTCAAACATAAATAGCGCTATCTAACTAATGATCCGCTCGCCATTGGCCCGGCGATTAAGTCGATATAAAAAGGAGGGACTTCATGATAGAGAGTTTTGGTCTAGTATCTGTGTTGTCACCCTTCAATAAAGAGGGTGTGTACGTAATCTCCAAACCAGGAGATTACGCATGTTCCGATTAAATACTTATCACATGTTGTCACCCTTCAATAAAGAGGGTGTGTACGTGTTCCAAACCAGGAGATCACGCAGTTTCCGTTTCAATCCTTTACCCATTCCCAACCCTTGGGAATCCCATGCCTTGTGGAAAGTGTGAACTCACCTTGGTTTGCTCGGTATGCTAAATTACACGCTCACAAATAATCAGTCAAGGCCTATAGTACGCACATATACACAATCAGTTTTCGTTCGTAATGACTCGCATGCAAATCTAATGTCACATAGTGTGCTTGGCAGTTAACATCATGTATCACGTAAGCAGTTAATCAAATTCATACAATTCATGCTTCACGTAAATGTCTTTCTCAGTTTATTCTAACATGGTTATCCGTTAACATACTTAACAGAGTTAGCAGGCTTAACAGAGTTAACATACTTAACAAAGTTAACAGAATTAATAAACCTAACAGAGTTAATAAACTAGCAGAGTTAATAAACTAACAGAGTTAATAAACTAACAGAGTTAATGTCCAGAACACTCGACGAAATCACATGTGGCGAAATCACAATTTGGCGAAAACCCTTTTCTGGCGAAAACCCTTTAGGTGACGAAATCCCAAGGGTTTTCGTCGACTTGAAGTATGGCGAAAACACCTAGTGTTTTCGTCTGGTCCTGTGTTTTCATCGGGACAGTGATTTCGTCTGGGTAGGGTTTTCGTCATCGACACTGTTTCATCTTTACCATTAATCATACAGTTGTTATCCAATCATAATAATCATTAAGACTACTAATCATCATAACAAAAGCATCACAGTACCGAACATCTAACATGAACCCTAATTATGTATATACCAAATCGATTAACATAACACATCACATAACCGAACATCATTAGTATGCTAGCATGCTTTCGTACTATGATCACGTCAATATCATTCAAGATTAAGCATTCAATCATGTCAATCCTAGAACCCTAAATCCATATTATGTTTCGCATAAAGTTATGTAACCGATGAATCAAACATACCAAAATCGAGAACATCATAAACATACATTAGGAACTGCAGTTGAACTAAATGTAGAAAACACTAACCGAACGAAGAATGATCAAATCAGAAAGATCTGGCTTCGAATGAGAGGAGGGCAGCCGTCGGGTTTCAAAGGAGAACGAGAGAGAGGGTGAGAGGTGATTAGGGTTTGCCACTTACAGTTTTCGCGTGAAGGTTAAGATCAAAACACTATAACCGATCACTACTGGGCTGAAGCCCATTTGTTTTCGCTGGCCTGCTTCTTGACGAAAACACTAAGGTGTTTTCGCCAAGAATTGTTTTCGTCAAAGGGGTGGGGTGTTTTCCTGGGGTAGTGTGTTCGTCGGAGGTGGGTGTTTTCGGCCAAGGTTCCCATATTTTTATTAAGTATATCGACATTTTATTCATGCAAAACATATATCAACAAACACACTTATATTGCACATCGAATATAGATATAAGAACAACACTTTGTACACAAGTATTAAGTCGAGTAGAGACCTTGAACACTCGGGTTGTCACACCTTGCTACCCTAGGCTTCTTTTTATAAGCAAATTTTAGACTTTGAAGTAAAAGTATATAACATACATAAAGCAATTGTTTTATAATTTAATGTCACATTATATTTCTAATACAAAAACTTGATTACAGTGTTGCATTTTTTACTTAGTGGACTAAAAAATACCTGGTTGTAAAAGCATGAGTCATGAAATTACCACCAATTAATCTGCGGCCAACAAACATGACAGATGTATACTTGAACCACCACTTATATAGTGATCATCCTAGATACTACAAACGAAATAAATGTCAAGTGTTGTTATTAACAAAGTTTTAAAACACCAAAACATTTCCAAACAACAAATCAAAAATTTTCAGAAGGTGAAACACTCATGTATGTAGATACCTCGTCACAAGCTCGATTCTGTAGAAAGGTGTCAGGTGGCTGTCACAGTATTGTTTCTCTTTTGCAGCCCTACTCCGATGACCTACCCAAAGAAGCAATAACACAAGTTCAAAGATACTAATACCAATGGAGAATATAATAATAACAGTATAAGCAAGACGAAGAACAAACCGCTACCTGTTAATTTAAACCTTTCTTCAAGCATATCACCTGCAAGTTCCATAAGTGAATGGTCTTCACAATCCTCATCATCAACCTCCGTTTCGACTAAAATTTATATATTTTTTATTATTTTTTTGGGTTTTGCATGGCTTTTAGTTTTAGCCACTATTGGGCTTTGTTTGCCACTATGGGCCTCGTTTTTGTACTTGGTTTAAAAAAAACATGAGGCACTCCTAGAGCTTAGAGACTACAAAAATAACTTCAATCTTATATAAGCCAAATGCTAGTGTTTGTTTAGCCACAACTAAAAGGATTAGTCTCATCTCTTGCGTGCTTATGATCACCTGCATCGACCAACACAGCTTGGATCTGAGGGAACGTAATTCTCCATTTGCTGAGCTCAGAATAAATTCCTGCAGATCCAACCCAACCTGATCAAGTCACCAAGGGCCACTTTCTAAAATACAATGTTTAGTATATAACGAATCTTCATATGTAAAAATAAATAAAATTCATGTGTTTAAAACAACTTCATCTAATACCAAGATGACACACCCCGATATTTACAGCTCAGCCCGGTGGGCCCCGTGGGGAGTATCGTGACGTAAGATTGGTATCGCCATGGTCAAACAATTGAACATAGATATAGCACAGCGGAAGTCTTGGAATATAAAATATTATTACAAACTCAAATGTCTGAAATTACAAAATATTAATTATAAACGAGCTTGTAATATCAAATCCACAGGCGGATCATTTAAAACAAAAGAAGTTTATCAGACTAATGGCTTATGCGAAGGAGTTGCAAGTTCCTCGTCTAACAATCCTGAGCAGCTTCCAGCCTATTTACGTATTTGTACCTGTCACTTAGCCTTTTGAAAATACGTCAGTTTTCACTGGTAAATACAATCAACCGACACATTTGAAAGTGTTTTATGAAAACTGGTTTAAGTGCACAAGGCATAAAGAATCTTTTATACTTGGGACAAACTATATCTCATGTTATCAGTTTTACATAACTTGCTCTACATACGGGGCCCGAACTATGCCGGTTCATGATTAACCGACACACCACTTATTCCCTTATTGGGAACCCATATTGGGTATAAAATTTATTTAATAAACCATATCGCATCAGTCGGGTGTATACCTACACCCCGTGCTTAGGTCGTGGCCATTTGCAATTAATGAGTCAAGGATATCCAGGACACGGTCGAATTAATCCCCAATGTTTCAGTCAAGCAATACGAATTAAAATGGGTTATTTGAATTTCCCAACTTATTGGTCTTTGAATCCCATACCCGACCATGCGGTAAATATTTTACCGTATCCCAAGCCCGTATAGGGGAAAATAGGTTAAAAGTATTTACCTAAGCTAGCTCCTGTCTTAATTAGCAAGATTTATAATAACTCAGTCGTATTCAATTAAGTAGGCGTAGGTACAATTTACCGGAAGGCTCTAGTCTGGAATGATGGTATAAATAACCAATTAGAAATGCTAACGGGTCTTAATTAATTCATAGACTTATACCGGCTAACTTAAAGTATTAGAAACGGTACGATACGCTAGATTAAGTGATGACCGGAATAGAATGTAATTTAGACCCAACAAGCATGAAGACTTGTATAATATGGGTAAATTAAATACATTCTGGATTTTGAAGTAAAAATGATAAGGTTTAACTCGTTTCGGTAAACTTACGTAAACTAGTTACGTAAGTCTAATCGTACGCGTATAAGCGATAACGAGTAACCGGGTAAGTCATGAACAAGTTCCATATGCCAATATACTTTAAACAAGTTATAATATCAGTAGGATATCAACTTGTATGCCCGTTAAGGTTTTAAAATCAAACTATGCCTCATAAGGGCGTTTTGGTCATTATACGATGTATAAAAGAAACTTATGTACAATCTGATGTTACGACCATAAAAATTCCGTAAAAATACTTTATCTATGATATAATATCAGTATGATATCAAACATATGTGTGTTTTATAGTTTAAAACCAATCTATGCTCCGTAGGGGCATTTTGGTAATTTCACACATAGTTTTGAAGGCTAATTTGGGAATCTGAGTTTATAACATATACCTACTGTAAAAATATTTAAAATGATTTATAAAATCCGTAGGTAACAAGTCTTGGTTGGTAGTTATGGTTTAAAACCATACTACGCGCCGAAATGGCGTTAAAGTCGTTAAATGACGATATTTGCGATCTTTTAGGAAAACTGATGTTATGATCAGATTTATATGACCAAAATATGTTAATTAATATAACATATCAGTATTAAAAATTTTTGTTTGAAAATCATGCTTTTAAATCATTTTAGGTGCAAAGAGGGCATTATCGTCATTTAAGGACATAATTCAAGAATGTATGCGAAAACTCAGTTTGTAAACTGAATGGACATCCCAAATTATCCTAGTTATGATATTACATCAGTAGGAAATGAGTTTGTTATGAAAAATTATGCTTAAAACCGATCTATGCGCCTAAAGGGCATTTTAGTCAATTTAAAGCACAATTTACGATATTATATGCAAACTCAATTTATGATCAGGTTCGTAACATCGATATATGTTAAACATGTAAACATATCAGTACCTAAGTTATTTGAATGCTTATTGGTGTCTAACACCTTATTTTCGCTAAAAAAGGCATAAAAGTCAAAGTACGGCATATTAACGGAACATGCGCAAAAACTCAGATTTCTAGTATGATCGAGTAATATAACCGTATGGGGTTATGTTACATTGTATTACGATCATAACGGAACCTAAAATCAGTAGCAAACTAATTCTAATTCGGTTCATAATCGAAAGTTAACGCAGAAGTCAAACTTCGCGACTTTCGCTTGCGAACCGACCCTAAAACTGGAATTGACGAGCCGGACATGTTTACACATGTTCTAATAATTATTACCAAGTTGTCTAAATGATAAAACGTATTTTAGAACACTTCTAAACTCATATCATAATTATTTAAAAAAAAAAACTGACCCGTTGTCTTTTTAAAACAATATTATGTTGACTCGTCAATTGACCAAGCAAACGTGATTCTTAGGAGGTGCCCTTTTGAGGGATTAACACCTACCTAATTACGATCACGTAGCCATGTTCGTTGTGAACAATGGCTTGACCGTCTACGATCTAACTAAAAGTCACAGCGTTTATCGTAAACGCTTGACTTTTCAGCTTTTTAAGCCAAATAAAAGAACTAGTCACGAAAGAAACACTTACAAGTGGTCCTATGGACCGAAGAAAACTCAAAGGTGGTTCCCAATTGCTTAGGATCCTCCAAGATGAGAAGAATAGGAATAATGAAATGAAAGGTGCAAGTTTAGAATGAAAGTTAACACCTTTATATAGTGTTTAGGATTTGCTAGGATTGTGCCATGTGTTTTAGGGAGTTCTTAGGATCATTACAAGTGTAATACTACTTATTTAAAACCATTAACAATCCATAGTTTGATTAAATGGTTTTAGTTATGTGTGGGTTTCAAGTAAAGATATAATAATAATAATAATATGCCCATCGTGACCAATATTAGGCACACCCGGGAGTATGACCGAGCATCACAGAGTTTCCGGTTCGTTTAAAAGGTCTCTCAAAGGTGTAGATTTACACTTTGACGCTTTTAGTCCATTTAACGCACAAACTTTTGCGCATTATCGTTTAATGGCATCAAAGCCTTAAATGGCCAATATTAGGCATTCTCGTGAGTATTATCAAACATCACGATGCTTTAGGTTCGTTAAAAGGTCACTCAGAGGTAAGAATTAACATGTTGACACTTTTAACCCTTTTTAACGCACAAACTAGTGCGTATTATCATTTATCGGCATTAAAGCCCTATATGGCCAATATTATGTATTCCACAAAATACAATCAGATATTATAACACTCCGGGTTTGTTAAAAGGTCACTCAGAGGTATAATTAAACATGTTGACGCTTTTAACCCTTCGTCGCGCAAACTTTTAATTAATTATGTAAACGGTTCCTTTCGATCAACAAGTGGCTCAATTATAATTATGAATACCGTGTATTGTTATTCAGAGGCTTAGTTTAAGCATTTTAACACTTTCCACATTCAAAGTTTTTGATTTTTTGCAAAAATTAATCCCTAATAGTCAACGTTTGACTTCATTAGGGTTTAGTACACGTGTCAACACATCGTTGGGCACGATTTTACGAGGTGTTACACAAGACCTTTCATCGGCCTATTATAATTTATAAGTAGCGATATCATGTATAAACTCCTTATCCAACATCTCATCCACTATAACTTTCCCCTCTTTCACTTTCTTTTCTTTTGAATATCCAGATGCTAATATGTTATAACTTACCTCATTAAGTCATACCCCTTTTCCAGAAGCCAACATCCTTAGCTTATTCGTCTGCAATGTTTTTTCCTAATTACAAAGATCGCTAAGAAGACAATTAAAAGTCACCCTATCACCAAAACATAACTCAAAATCAAGACACAAACTTACCAATCCATTCTTGGTGTTAGGGCAGTGGTAAGTGCATTCAGATTTTTATGTATTCTCATGTGTCCAAAAACTATTTAAAAAAAGTAAAACTCAACTAAAAGAATGTGTCGAATGTCATATGATTCATTTTGTATTTCTATAACAAAGTATATAAATACTCATTAAGAAAGGCAAATAGAAAAAAAAATAAACAAATGTAGCCAACAATACACTACCATTTGCCGCTAAGAACATGATAGCTTGAGCCTGTCTTAAATAGTAAAAAATATAATAAAGTCTCAAGCTTTTTACATCAAGATTTCATTAGTCACAAGAAATATTATATACCTTCTCGGGGGAGATATCATCACACACATTCACCATTCCACCATAAAATATGAAATAACTGTAAACCAAAACAGATAAAACTTAACCACAACAAAATTCATCTCACAAAATCATTAAAATCTCTATAATAATCAGATCCAGATCAGAATAATCATTCAAAAAATTAGATCAAACTTAAGCACTACACAGTTCATCACATAAAATCGTTAAAAACGCTATTAATCTAATCCAGTTTAGAACAATCGTTAAAAAAGTAGATCATATTAGATAACTATATGCGTATAAACAGATTTACAAAAACAAGATATTACCTCTTCATGGTATAATCAGACATGAAAATTACAAAGGTTGATTTCGAGTTATGTGTTCTTCAATTTCAGGTTCAATGTCGAATTAGGGCTACAAAATCAAGAAAACCGAGTTAGGATTACAACCAAAATTAGGGCTACAATACTGAAATAAATGAAGATATAGGGCTTACCTGGTGACATTTCGAATGATTCACGATGAGATGATTTGGTTTGATCTTTGATAGCGCAAAAGAAAGATCTTGGCGGTGGTGGTTGTTAAAGGGGGTTAGGGTTTGTGAAGTGTGAATCGCACTGAATATAGAGAGAGAAGGAACCTTAGGCGTTTCAAAAGAAAGATGAGAAGAGAGATGATAAAAGAAAAAAGGGGATGGTACTGTTGGGCGGGAAAATGGAATTAAGGATGCCCTAATCAAGTGACACGTGGCCCAAATAACTTTCATTTATTATTTATAATAGATAATAGATATATATAATATTTTAATTTAAAGTTTAAAGTGTGACACATCCACCGAGTTTCTGATTTTCTATTGAACTAAAGTTAAATCATTAACTTTTGAGTTAACTTCTATTTTGCTTTCTGTGATTTGGTCATTTTAACGGTTTTGCCCCAATAGTTTAAAAATAGTCATTTTCCTCACTGATTTTTTTAACTTATCGTCATTTTGCTCCCCGCCTCTAACTTCATCCAAAAAAATCCATTAACTAGAAGGGTATTTTGGTAATTTTATAGATAAAAGCAAGGACACGTAAGTCTTTTCACCTAAATAAACCTATAACTTGTTTATTTACATGGATATAAGTAATTATTTTCTGATCCCCTATCTTTCCACCCACTCTTTTGACCGGCCACCACCACCTGCTGACCACGACTACCGCTTTGAGTTAGAGCCAGGAAGTAAACTACCAAAATACCCCTACTTTTAATTGAGCGTTTTAACTGAGTTAGAGCCAGGGAGCAAACTTGCGACAAACTCGAAAGATCAGGGAGGAAAATGACTATTTTTAAACTATTGAAGCAAAACCGTTAAAATGACCAAACCACATGAAACAAGCAAAACCAAAGTTAACTTTTTTATATTTAAAAGTGTAAACTGACATTTTGGTCCCTGAGGTTTGGTCACTTTTGCCACTTTAGTCCAAAACGCAAATCTTTTGCATCTGGGTCCCTGTGGTTTCAGTTTTATTGCCATTTTGGTCCAAAAATGAAATCAGATCATATTTGTCTTATAAAATCCTGCAATTTTGTCCTTTTCCTCAGGGGCAAATCAGGTCATATTTGTCTTATAAAATCTGGTATTTATTTATTTATAAAAAAGAAATGACCATTTGGCCCCTGCGAAAAAGGAAAAAATAGCAGGATTTTATAAGACAAATATGGTCTGATTTCATTTTTGGACCAAAATGGCAATAAAACTGAAACCACAGGGACCCAGATGCAAAAGGTTTGAGTTTTGGATTAAAGTGATAACAATGACCAAACCACAGGGACTAAAATGTCAGTTTACTCTATTTAAAACCATATATAATATATTGTACCCATTAAACAACTTCATCAACTGGTTTAGAATATAACCAATCTCCCTGCTACTAGTGCTAGCTTTCCTCTTTCTAAAACCCTCCACCACTATGAACGGCAGCGTTACGGCCAGCGATGTCGCCCGAGCCATCGTCGCCGCCCTTGGCTGGAACTCTTCCTCCGACGATCGCAAAGCGGCACTCTCATACTTAGAATCTGTATGTTTACTCCACACTTATTTCACCATTCCAATCTCTCTGTATTATATAACTATAATACAATGTATCCTCATTCTATACGCATCATACGTGTTTGTTTTTCATGATTCACTATATTGTGTTTAGAAATTTGTGGTGCTGTTTGCGTTTTTTGGAAGCTATGTTGAGGGTATATTGTTTTGGTTAGAAATTGAGTGAATTTGTTAGTTTAGGTTTATCTAGGGTTTCATGTGGTTTGGCTCTCGATAGGAGTTTGATGTTTGGTTTATGTGAGGTTTGAAGAATGTGAACGTTTTTTTAGTTTTTGGGGAAGTTTGTGCTGTATAAGATGATGGAATTGAAAGGTAATTTAACTCGGATACGTAATTAATTAATGTTTTGAAATATTAGATGAAAAATAATGGAAAATATGGTGAGGAGGAATAATTAGATCACGGTGTAAAGAGTGGAAATTAGAAGATTATGCCCTAAACCCTAAGACGGGAGGCTATGTCCTAAATCCTTTTCGTGTGTTTTTTTGTATCTCGCCTCAAGTGATGTGGTTTACATACAAATATTCTATTACTGATATGATTTCATCAAGTTCTTCGGGGTCTTCGTAAGGTCAAAATTGCGACTTCACAACCTATTCCACTTATGTTATCCTTTCTCAATAAGAAAATACTATTGTTACTAGAGATTTATCCTCTAACAAAGGAACTAGTTGTGAGTTACATATTTTTAAGGAACTAGATGTTGGCCTTCAAAGCTTGAATCACTCACAATATGAACGCACTAACAGGAGGATTTAGTTTTACTGCTTTCAAAAACCTTACTACTCATTCATAAAGAAAACGTACGGACATATATAAAGACCCAAAACAGAAAAGCCACTAATCCACTAACCTCTAATTAGGGCAACTAAACCATTAACCCACGAACTAAGAACTTGCTAAACACTTAACAATAAAATAACACATGACTAAATTAAAACAAACCCAGTTGACCCATCAATTAATCTACATAGTGTTGGTTCAGGCTTTGGTTGTACACACACTTGAACAAAGTGTTTAACTGTTTTGTATTAATTGGAAACTGATTACAAGAGCTGAATATAAAATATGTTCACTGCTACTCTTATATATAATGGGAAAAAAAAAACACATGCTAAATTAAACTGTGATCTGCTATCTAGCAACTACCATGCAAAATTCACATCCACGAAACTCGATTAACCCCTGACCAAGTCTTCATTAACCACCACTCTCTCAAACCCGTTTATATCTGACCCAATTCAGATCCGACTCGCACACCCGTGAACAAACTTGATTAACCCAACACTAGATGATGTAGATTGTTCTATTCGATTTCCACGACTAAATATAAAGATATGGTAAATTTGTCATGATCTCTTATATCTTCCCACATAGTCTCTGATTTCAAAGATGCATTTGCAAAAATCTACTAGATGATAAAGGAGAAAAACCGATTATCGGAATCGAAACCATCACATTACAAATCTGTTGCTCTTAACATTCATACATATTTATTTCACCGAGGGTATTCTGCTTTCACATACATTTTTCTTAGTAAGTTTTAACTATCTTTTTTTTCTAGGTAAAAGCTGGGGATGTACGTGTTTTGGCAAGCACATCGTTTCTTTTAGTCAAGAAAGATTGGCCTTCTGAAGTTCGTTTGCATGCATTTAAATTGTTACAGGTACTTTCATTTGTTTACTGATTTTCTGTTCTCATAATTTATATATACCAACAACGTAACTTATTACCTCAGCCAAAAGCTTTATTTCTGCATTAACATGTATGCACTAACACTGTTTTTCTTTGTAGCATTTAGTGCGGCTACGGTGGGATGAACTAAGCTCTGAAGAAAGACGAGAGTTCGCAAAGGTTTCTATTGATTTAATGAACGAAATTGCAAACAGTTTCGAAGAGTGGGCTCTAAAAAGTCAGACAGCTGCTCTCGTTGCTGAGGTGTGCGTCTGTTTTCATGCCGACATTACAAAGTATCATGATCACGCTTCATATACTTAGTTAATCTGTTTTATTTTTATCTTTTATTTTGTTACAGATAGTCAGGAGAGAAGGCGTGAGTTTATGGCAAGAACTTGTACCGTCTCTGATATCTATTTCCAGCTCTGGTCCAACACATGTAATGAAAAATCCGCTTCCTGTTTTGTTTTACGACTTTAACTAAAATTTGTTATATATTGCATATGGAAAATCAAGCTGATTTGTGTTCTAGTTTTAGGCTGAGATGGTATGTATGATGCTGAGGTGGCTTCCCGAAGATATCACTGTTCATAATGAAGACTTGGAAGGTCAGCTACTCAGCTTCATTTGTTCGACTCTACATTAACCCGAATATTAAACTACTAAAATCTATGCAGGTGATCGTCGTAGACTGTTGTTACGCGGGCTAACTGAATCTTTGCCTGAAATTTTGCCATTATTATATACAGTAAGTATTGTGTTGCAGCTATTTTATAAAATGCGTACTTGTGCTTCTTTTACTACAATTTATCGCACTTGTTACACAACAGTTGTTAGAGAGACACTTTGGAGCTGCCATGACTGAAGCAGGTAAGCAACAAATTGACATTGCTAAGCAGCATGCAGCTGCAGTGAGCGCTACTCTTAATGCTATAAATGCATACGTTGAGTGGGCCCCTTTGCCCTATCTTGCAAAGTATGGCACGATCCATGGGTATGATCTTTTTGTCTTTCCTATGCAATTGGATATTGGTTTTACTTTATGTTATTGTTTCTGATTGTAAATTGTTAGAATAGCTGTGCAGTGCATGCTTTCTTGCATAGAGAACCATTTCATTTTTTAGATTCTGACAATTTTTTTAATATTTTTTCCTTCAACTAGTTGTGGCTTTTTACTCTCTTCTCCTGATTTCCGGGTTCATGCTTGTGAGTTTTTCAAGCTTGTATCTTCAAGGTAAGTAATCATATATATAGTTTTAACATTATGCATTTTGAAATGTAAGATGTACTTGTTATTGTAACTAGTGGGTTACCTTTTGCGCTCCTCAGCGGGTTCGAAACGTAGATAAAAATAAGCAAATCGCGAGAGCTAAAGTTGTTTGATTTTTTAGTTAAGGGGCTAAACATGTCATTATTAAGGTTGAGAGGCTAAAGTTGTTTATTGTTAAAGTTGAGTGGCTAAAGTTGTGTTAGTTAAGGGGCTAAACATGTCATTATTGAAGTTGGGGGGCTAAAGTTGTTTGATGTAGTTAAGGGGCTAAACATGTTATTATTAAAGTTGAGGGGCTTGACATGTCATTATTATAGTTGAGGGGCTAAAGTTGTTTTAGTTAAAGGGCTAAACATGTCACTACCAAAGTTGAAGGGTTAAACATGTCATTATTAAAGTTGAGGGGCTAAAGTTGGTTAATGCCAAAGTTGAGGGGCCAAAATTGGTTGGTGGGACAAAATAGCATATTGATAGTATATATAATGTCAAATAAGTTATTTAGACTGGTTAAACTATCATTTTTGATGATTGCTTTTTGCAGGAAGAGACCTGCTGATGCAGATTCTGATTACGATTCTGCAATACGCAGCATTCTTTTGATATTGATGAACGTGTCTACAGATTTCTTGAACATATCAGAGTCGGGTTCTGGGATCATGAACGATAATGACTTTGAGTTTGCAGAGTGTATATGTGAGAGTTTGGTGTCTTTGGGTTCTACAAACTTGCAATGCATCACTGGTGACAATGAAATATTATCTCAATATCTACAAAAGGTAATGTAATGATTAAAGTTGTGTTAGGTAACTTGTGAATTTGGAACTGCACTGTGATTCTTTAACCTTTATTCATACTTAAATGTTAATAGTTATGCATACTTGAATAATATTATTATTTGAATTTCTTTGCAGATGATGCAATATTTCAGACATTATAAGCTTGAGCTTCACCATCAGTCTCTTATATTCTGGCTGGTATATATTATCAAGTTTATGCTAAATCGCTAATAGCTTTTATGAAGCCTTTTTATAACTGTATGTACTCAAAGACTCATCATGTTTGTTTGTAATGTTAGGGGTTAATACGAGACTTGATCATGAAGCCAAAAACTTCAGCTGGAGACAGCTCAGCTGACAATCTAGCATCGACTGATAATCATAAGCAAAAGATCTTACCTTTTGTGAATGATGAGATCTGTAGCGTCATGCTGGATATATCCTTTCAGAGAATGCTTAAGAAAGAAAAAGTCAACCCCGGAAATGAATTTCCAGGTGGGCCGCTTGAATTATGGAGTGATGATTTTGAGGGCAGAGGAGACTTTGGTCAATACCGTTCAAAGCTGGTACGTATGTGTGTGCATGGCTGTTCAAGACAAAACAAGTGTATGGGTTTGCAGTTTGTTTCTATATTTTTTTTAATCCTTCCTGATGTGTAACCACTATATGCAGTTGGAACTGATTCGACTTATCGCTTCTTTCAAACCTGTTATAGCCGTTACCAAAGTTTCTGACAGAGTTAGTATGATCATCAAGAGCCTTCTTCTTGCTCCACTGCCTTCTCAGGTACGGACATTATTTTGGGTAAATTCCACTTTTCGTCCTTTATGTTTGTATCGGATTGCAATGGATAGCCTTTAACTTCAATAATTACAGTCACAATCCTTTATTTGGAAAACTCATTACACCTTTCGTCCTTTAGCACTAACCAAGTTAAAATTTTCAGTCAAGTATGACATGTGCCTTGCACATGAGGGTAGGTTAGTCATTTGGCCCTTTTATTTAAAATATATTTAGAGTAAATTACGATTTTGGCCCCTGTGGTTATATCACTTTTACCCTTTTAGCCCAAAAAGGAATCTTTTAACATCTGAGCCCCCCAACGTCTTTTTTCTAACCCTTTTGGCCCCTAACACTAACCCCATCCATTTACTTTTAGGGGCCAAAAAGGTTTAAAAAAAAGACGTTGGAGGCTAGATGTTAAAAGATTCCTTTTTGGGGCTAAAAGGGTAAAAGTGATAAAACCACTGGGGCCAAAATCGTAATTTACTCATATATTTATAATAAAGCTTTAATTAAAAACCCTTATCCACAACTCTCCCTCTCTCTCTGGAACTTAAACCAAACACCATCACCACCATCTATGGCTGTCAACGCCGGCCACCAAAAAAACCCACCGGCCAACAAAAAAAACCCACCGGTCAGCAAAGAAACCCCACCACCTGTGACTACCATCGCCGCTTGTCACCGTCACTCCGACCACAAATCCGGCCACAATCTCCGAGATTTGATGTAGCTTGATAACAACAAAAAGATCATAAATATATTATCAACACCATAACTAATAGAACAAAATCAACGAAACAATCATAGCACAAACCTTGAGTTCACTTAAACCAAATGTTTTATAAAATACTAGCTTGGTATCAACAAAAAAGATCATAAACAAGTTATCAACTCCACAACTAAAAAAACAAAACCAACCAAACAATCAGAGACCACAAATGCAACTCACCTGATTAAACTCCAAAGCATCAGATTTAAACCTAACATGTTCCCCTTTATCACAATGAATATCAACAGAAACTCCAGAAACAGTCACACCACATCCAGGCAAAACAATATCCCTTTTTCTTGATTCATCAAGCTCCACCAATCTCCCACCATCAGGGCAAGATTTTGCAAACTTTAATCTAAAATCACTAGCAAAATCAAACCCTAATCCCAATGAATCAAAAGCCCTTTGTTCGATCGGTTTCTCAGAGTAATCCATCGAATTTGTTGCCAAGATTTCAAGAAACAGAGTAGAAGATATTTTTGCAGATCTGCGATTTCTTATATCTGGGTTCTTGTCACCACCTCTAGCATCTCTCCACTGCTGCAATCGAGCAAGAAAAGAGGGATAAAGACGAAGAGATGAAGAATGTTAGACGGTGGAGGTGCTTACGGCAGTGGCGGTGGTGATGCTAGGGCAGTGGTTCAACAGAATTTATTAGGGTAAAGAAGATGAAGTGAGTTTGGGTTTATATTCATGTTTTTTTATATTTTTTGTTTTTAGGTTTTTGTTTTATTTATAAATAAATATAAATATACTTTTAAATAAAATGGTAGGGTAAAATGACATGAATACCCCCTAAAATGAAGAAATTGTACAAGGAATCAATCCTATTTCACAAAGTAACTTCTCAAAGGACGAAGGCGTAGTATCGATTACTTGTGCACTTGCTTTGCACATGACTAGACTTAACTGGTAGTTTTAACAAGGTCAGTGCTAAAGGACCTATGGTGTAATGCTTTTAACAAAAAAAAAAAGGACTGTGACTATAATTATTGAAGTTAAAGGCTATCCTTTGCAATCCGTTACAAACATAAAGAACGAAAAGTGTAATTTACCCTATTATTTTTCTGCAACCCGCCAGCCTTTCTTTACGACTAACAATTTTTGTATCATGATTCATGAATACTTTTGCCAAATCAAATTTCAGAATTTGGCGACACTAGAGAGCATGCAACTTGCTGTAGAGAATGTTGTGGCGGCTGTTTTTGATGGTTCAAATGACAATGGGAGTGGCTCTGATCCTCAACTTGCTTCATGCAGAATACTAGAAGGTTTTCTTAGTCAACTCTAGTGCATTCTTGAAAACCTTTTAATAACATAATCATCAAATTCTAATTACATCATTAACTGTGAATTAAAGGTTTACTTCAGCAACTTCTTTCTTTAAAATGGACCGAACCTGAGTCAGTTGAACTACTTGGATACTATTTTGAGGCGCTCGGTCCTTTCTTGAAGTACCATCCTGATGCTGTCGGAAGCGTCATCAATAAATTGTTTGAGCTTCTAAACTCATTGCCAATTGTTATGAAGGTTTGGCTTTCAGTTATAAACTTTTTAGTTTTATATGAATTGATAAATTGATTGAATTCTACTTTGAATGTGAAAGTTTAGCTAGTAAATTTAATTAATATTTAGTTATTTACCATGTCATTTGTTTGGCAGGATCCTTCAATCAGTGGAGCTAGACATGCAAGATTACATATTTGCACATCCTTTATTCGATTAGCCAAGACGGCTGACACCAGTCTTTTACCGCATATGAAGGTAATTCATATTTGAAACTAATTATTTATAAAAAGAGTAAAATGCCATTTTCGTCCCCGAGGTTTGGCTAGTTTTGGGACTTTCGTCTAAAGGTTTATTTTTCCGTATCTAGATCCAAAAGGTTTGAAATCTTGCCTTTTTCATCCAGTTCGTTAACTCCATCCATTTTTCTCCGTTAAGTCAGGGGTATTTTCGTCCTTTTTGTTAACTTAAAGGGCAATTCGGTCTTTTACGTACTTGTACATTATGCTAAATGCATAAAGTGAAAAAGACCGAATTGCCCTTTAAGTTAACAAAAAGACGGAAATACCCCTGACTTAACGGAGAAAATGGATGGAGTTAACAGGCCGGATGAAAAGGACAAGATTTTAAACCTTTTGGATCCAAATTCGGAAAAACAAACCTTTGGACGAAAGTCGCAACATTGACCAAACCTCAGGGATGAAAATGGCATTTTACTCTTGTATAAAAGTTGATTGTTTTTGTGCAAAAGGTTTTCTGGGTCAACTCAACCCGGTCTACAAGAAGTAATGTCAGTAACCTATGAATCTCTTTTATAATAGGGCATAGCAGACACGGTATCGTATTTACAAAAGGAAGGTCAGTTACTTCGCGGGGAGCACAATCTTTTTGGTGAAACGTTTCTTATTATGGCATCTGCAGCTGGGTAATATATTTACTTCCATACTTTTTAGTTCACATGCTTGATGGTCAATGTTGACCTCACTGACCATGCTATTTATGCTGGTGCAGACCTCAACAACAGCAAGAAGTTATGACCTGGTTGCTCGAGCCTTTGAGTCATCAGTGGACTCAACCTGAATGGCAACATGCGTACTTATCTGACCCTGCAGGTCTGATTAAACTGTGTGGCGAGACCCAATTTATGTGGTCATTATTCCACACTGTTACATTCTTTGAGAAAGCACTTAAGAGAAGTGGCGTTAACAAAAACAGCGTGAACAATAATACTACTGCATCATCTGTTCCACATCCATTGGCTTCTCATCTTCCCTGGATGCTTCCGCCTCTGCTCAAAGTAATTTCCTTTACTAATATTATATATAATATTTTCAGTTACACCCTTCACCTTTATAAGTTTAACATTTGGTCTTATAACTTTAAGAAAGTTATATTTTACTTTGCGACCGTCGTGCTTATATTTATATACATTTTTTATGTAGCTTTGTTAGAATAACTTGGCTTTGGTATATAATGACTTAACTTTTATGTGACTTTCGCATATACCGTCGTGACGTGGTTTTTTATCGTCACCTAAAATGTCCCGTCATGATTTTCTTATTTTTATGTACGTTTCAACCTGCCGCAGAGCGCGGGTGGTAACCCACTAGTTTTTAAATAATTATAGATGTGGCAATGTTGACCCACTTATGAATGGGCCGATTTGGGTTGTGTTTTATCTCAAACGGGTCAAAAAAGTTAGCTAAAAGGGAAATGGGTCAAACGGATTAAAAGCAATCCAAAAGTCTACCTTTAATGCATTCAACCTTAACCCGTTGTAATATCGTTATACATCTTTATTGGTTCCTTTAGCACATTATATTCAACACAGGTGTCTTTTTTCTCATGCTGTGTTTGTCTTCTCTTTCCAGCTTCTCCGTGCGATACATTCTCTTTGGTCGCCACCTGTAACTCAGATGTTACCTGGAGAAATAAAGGCTGCTATGGCTATGAGTGAAGTTGAGCGAACCGGTCTTCTAGGGGAAATTATGCCCAAAGGTGGAATTACTTTCGCCGATGGCATCCCCGCGCATAAGAAGGATGGAAATGCAGAACCAAACGAAACCGATATCAGGAACTGGTTAAAGGGTATTAGAGATAGTGGGTAAGCAACCATTACAGTTTGTGCTATTTATTTGATGTGCATAATGGGGTTACTGATATGTTTATTTACAATAGGTATAATGTATTGGGGCTATCGACAACAGTGGGAGAATCGTTTTTCAGATGCACAGATGTTGACGCCGTTGACTTAGCACTAATGGAGAATATTAACTCAATGGAGTTTAGACATATAAGACAGCTTGTTCATTCTGTTATAACACCGTTGGTCAAAAACTGTCCATCTGATTTGTGGGATATATGGTTAAAGAGGCTCTTGTATCCCCTGCTTGTATATTCTCACCAGGCTTTGCGGTGCTCATGGTCTGCTCTTTTTGAGGAAGGGAGAGCCAAAGTTCCTGATCTTTGTGGAGTTATAGGTGGGCCCGATTTAAAAGTTGAAGTGATGGAGGAAACGCTACTTCGGGTTTTGACCCGTGAAATTTGCTCACTACTTTCGGTTTTAGGTTCACCCGGATTAAATTCTGGGCTCCACTCTGAGCAGTTGCCTACCGATTCTGATGTATTGTCTAAGTCTGTAGTTGGGTAAGTATGACATACGAGTTATCAAGGCCAATTGTACCTGTGGAGGTGGCAAAACGGGTGGGTTGGGTTACGGGTCAAGGTTGGTAGTTTATTGAAAACGGACCGGGTTGACTTGGAACACTTATCGTTGAAAACTTTAGCCACCTTTGATATTCATGTACTATAACGCCTTGCTTGCGGTATGCACATATAATGTATATATGTGTGGGCCCTTGGGGGGCAAAAGTGAAAGTACACTAATTTTAATGTTATTTTACTAATTTTGTGAAAATAACGTTAAAAAGCGAGGGACGGTTAATCATGCATCATGTGGTGGCGTTGATAGCCGAAAGACAAGGGGGTACATGCGCTAATCGGCTTTTGTCCCAATTGCTGTGTTATGTGCCTTATGTCCAAGGCTTGATGCAAAACTACTACGGAGCGGGGGGTCTCACTGGAAGCAGCCTCTCTATTCCTACAGGGTAGAGGTAAGGCTGTCTTCATCTTACCCTCCTCAGACCCTACCTTAGCTTTGCTGTTGGTGGGATATACCGAGTATGATGATGATGATGATGATGATGACGGGTCGTGTTCGCAGGTTAACCCGAACCTGAAAATTTTAGACGAGCCCTAATCCGACCCGTTTAAATTAAAAAATCTTATGTCAATTTCTCTTTTGAGTTATAGTTATGGCATAAAATACACACCCAATTTAATTTCTGACATAAAACATATTGTAAAAAAATGTAATATAATATAAATGAGTTAAATGGGTCAGCCAACCCGACTGGGTTGACCTGAGCCTGACCCGTTTAGCTAAACGGGTTCGTGGGCTCAACCTGAAACTGACCCGGACCTGTTTAGACTAAACCCAAACCCGCGAGTTTCGTGTTAAGTCATGTCGTGTTTTCAGGCCATGTCAGAAATTCACACCCGTAACTATATGTTTTGAAATTGAAATAATTATGACTTCTTGCAGGTTTCTCTTACAGAACAAGGATATAGCAGTTCCACTTTTGCATATGTGTTTAGATGCTTTTACATGGACAGATGCCGACGCCACGGCGAAGGTCACTTCCTTCTGTGGGGCCATAGTTTCTTTGGCTATCTCAACAAACAATACTGAACTGAGACAGTTCGTTTGTAAAGATTTGTTCTCTGCAATAATCCAAAGTTTAGCTCTAGAGTCAAATGCAAATGTAAATACCAGTGCCAGCCTGCTCGGCATCTGCTGTGAAATATTTGTAAGCTTCTGTAAGCAAGATCCCGCACCCAGACAAGTTAGTAAACCGTCTTTTTTATTTTAGCAAAACTTAAATATTAATTTTCACACTTCTTAGTTAACGTCTACTTTTTCTATAGATTTTGCTCTCGCTTCCTTGCATTGGGCCTCAAGATCTGCTTGCCTTTGAAGAAGCATTGGGAAAGACCAGCAGCCCTAAGGAACAAAAACAGCTTATGAAAAGCTTGTTGTTGGTTGGTACTGCAAACCAGTTGAAAGCCCTCGCTGTTCAAAAAGGTCAAAATTTAATCACAAATGTTGTCGGTAAGTACCTTCTTCTCTTTTAACCCCCTCACGGGTTCTCATGACATCAATTTTGGGGGTAATTTAGTAAATGTAGTTTTTAGGTAAATCAATGAATGGAGACTTTAAGGTTTAATATCTAAACGGCTATTGATTAACACTGCAATTTGTGGTTTCCAGCAAGGCCTCGAAGCACGCTTCCTCCTTCAGAATCCAGAACAGATGACGGAAGTGCAATTGGATTGGCTGCAATTATGTAAGGTTGATGTTATTAGCTTGGTGGTCATATGTACACAACAAAGCTTTTTTTTTTTTTTTTTTTTTCTTTCCGAATGCACACTAAAAACAAACCGTTATTAAAAAATAATATTGAGCCGTATGTAACAAAATGTTCTTATCTTTAAAATCGTGTTTGCCGGCTAAATGTTATTGGTATGCTAGTATTCTGTTTCTGGTTTTAGTGTGAAGTTGCAATTCTTGTATCCAATTTGGATGTAGCATTTGTACTTTTTATAATGTGTCGGATTGTTGGTTAATGAGTCTAAATTATATTATTACAGGCTTACAGTGACTTAAACATGTTTTATGTGTTCGACCCATTTGACGCTGTATTTAACTGAAATTTTGTTGACTCGTTTGAATAAGAATGGCCTAAGCCAGTCTTCATAAATCATAACTGAATGGGTTTACTCATGTTCATGAATCCATTGCGAGGCGCTGGTACCATGTGGTGTTGCGGTTTGTGGGCTTGGTCAAAGTCATTGATGATTGGTTAATATCAAGTTAGCAACTGTTACTTGAAACTTATAACACTTATTTTGTTCATTTGTTCTAAAGCACCTTTAGTTGGTTCTTAGTAAAATTTATGATAATTTAAAATAATTACAGAGAAAATGTGCACCGGGTTAATGATGTTTTTTTGGTTGTGGACAAATTAAGCACCTTAAGTTGGTTCGTAGTAAAATCTATGCATTTGTTTTGGAACCTATATGTGTATATATATACCTTTTACAAAATAAGCACCCAAAAGGATGTCGACACGTACGTGAGAGGGAAGGAGGGCCACCCATGAAGCCTTTCAATGTGAAGGAGAGGTTCCCACCCTTTGTAGGCAACAATGGAGATGAACTTAAAGAGTTGTTAATTTGTGCAAGTGTATGACCAAATATGACATATAACACAACTTGAACATGACGTGTGAAGAAATTTACCATTTTAACTATTTTTTACATATACTATGATTTATGATTAACAAGAACTTCCAAGTTCATTGTATTTAGAAAAAAAAAAAAAAAAACATAACATTATGATTTCATCTAAGGTTACTATTGAAGGAACTAAGCATTTGGTTGTTTACAACTTAATTAAGTTCCCTGTATTTAGAAAAAATTAAAAAAAAAACATGACATTATGATTTCATTTAAGGTTACTATTGAAGGAACTAAGCATTTGTTTGTTTATGACTTTGAGATATATGACATAGCTTATTTGCTAAGAGAACTCATCTTTTAGAGTTCGTTTTGGACTTCATCCTGAAGCAAATCGACATCATTATCAAGCCACTTAGTACCTTTAAAGTCCTGCCCAATCTTCTTCCGAACTTAAAGAGCACCTACATCGGATGTATCGTTATAAGAATATATGATCATCTTATATTATTTATAGAAACATACGTTTGTTTGGGTAAAAGTTTTAATGTATTTGAGGCTCATGGATGAAGCCAAGGATATTCAGTAGGAGACTCCTGATTAAATACAATTTATAAAGTAAAAAAAAATTGAAGATGATTTATCATTACAATAGTGGAACGGAACCTTTTGTCGAAGTACCAAGATAAGGGTCTATTTTCCACCGGCTATAATTAGAGGGTACAAAACGTATTTTTTCCTAGAACAATCTCAGATTTTATATATAAGAATCTAACAAATTCCTATAACCAAGGGGTCAACAGACCTCTTGATCCCCAGGCCCCGTCTGGTTCCGCCCCTTGATTTATATAAATATAAATAATTAAAAATGTTTTTGATATATTTGTTTTATTAAATTTATTAGGAGTTAACTATATTCGTTTTCATTATTTTAATAAGAGTTAATAGCCAAAATGGTCCCTGAGGTTTGCTCACTTTTGCCACTTTAGTCCAAAACCCAAATTTGTTACATCTGGGTCCCCGAGGTTTGCATTTTGTTGCCATTTTAGTCCAAATTTCAAAAAAGTCAAAATTTGGCTGGATTTCTTACTGATTTTTGTCCTTTTCCTCATTTCTCCTAGGGGCAAAATTGTCATTTTGGATTATTATAAAGTAATTTATATTAAAAAATCAATTATATATAATATCTATATATATATACACCCACACATCTCTCTCTCTCTCTCTAAAAAATCAGACATATCTCTCTCTCTCTCAACATGTCACTGCTCTCTCTCTCTCTAAACTACCACCACCGCCACCGTCGCCGCCACCGTCAAGACCATCATCATCATCAACATCGCCAACACCACCGTCTCTCTCTTATCTCAATCTCACCACCGTCAAGATCATCATCAACATCAACATCGCCGCCGTCGGCACCACCGTCAAACACCACCACCACCGTGATGAGAACCGTCAAACAACATCGCCGCCGTCGGCACCACCGTCTCTCTCTGATCCCGATTTATTTTCACCAGTAAACACCCACCTATTTTCCCCATTTTCCTTTATCTCTTAGAAGAATTGATTATGATGAAGACGATGACGGCACAGTAGTGGTGATGATGAGAGAGACGGTGGTATTTTCACCAGTAAACACCCCGATTTATTTTCACCAGTAAACACCCCGATTTATTTTCACCAGTAAACACCCACCTATTCTCTGTCTCTCTCCTTCACCCACCACCATCTACCAGACTACCGCCACCACCACCGTCTCCAACATCACCACCCCCACCGGAACCCTAACCCCAACAACCCAAATCAGCAAGCAACACCATTAAACCCGCCACCGTCACCATCCACAACCTGATCAAAGAGATTAGAGCGATTTACCTTCGAATCGGTGGTGGATCTGAAGCAAACCCAGATGGTGATGATGATGATGATGATGATGATGATCTTGGCGGCGACGGTGGTGTTGGTGATGATGATGAGAGAGACGGTGGTGTTGATGATGATGATGATGATGATCTTGACGGCAGATGGTGGAGACGATGGCGGTGGAGGATCTGAAGAGAGAGAGAGAGACGGTTAATGATGATGATCTTGACGGCGGCGACGGGAGACGGTTGATGATGACGATGATCTTGACGGCGGCGACGGTGGTGTTGGTTGGGGACGGTGGCGGTGGTTGGGGATGATGTGGGGGTTGTGGTGGTGTGGTGGTAGTTTAGAGAGAGAGAGAGGGAGAGGCAGAGTGAGATGAGAGAGAGAGAGAAAGAGGTGTCTGGCAGTGGCATTATATATATATTATATATAATAATTCGAAATGACCAAAATGCCCCTAGGATAAGGACAAAAAACCAGATTTTAAGTTGGTGAATCTGACCAAATTTGGGATTTGGACTAAAATGGCAACAAAATGCAAACCTCGGGGACCCAGATGTAACAAATTTGGGTTTTGGACTAAAGTGGCAAAAGTGAGCAAACCTCAGGGACCATTTTGGCTATTAACTCTTTTAATAAAGTGACTCTATTACATTATACTAAAAACATATATATAGCTTATCAAAATAAATATATTTCTCAAGAAATATTACTGCAAAGAGGAGATCTAATAAAAAATGTAAGTCTATTTGTTATGGACATCAGCCTGGTGCCACCTTAGCGGGTGCTAAACGTGAAACACCGTCATGGCGTGTCACAAGTGTGGCAGGAATCATGGGCGTGAGGCTCCTTTTTTTAATGTTTCCGCATAGGACCTTCCTCACCTGTTGAAGACTTGACCGTTTAGAAATATATTTTGGAATACATTTAAATTAATATTTCACGTTTACTACGACACTCTCACAGTGGTGTAAAAAAATGTACCTATGTGACGTCTAAATGACAACATTTTTTTCATCCTTCACCCTAAGGTTGGGGGCATGAACTCGTTTTGGTATCGTTTTTATTGTGGCGGTTTCAACGAGGGGACGATTTACAGTAGACCCCCACAGATTAATTATCCGAAACCAAAAGCATGATCATAACCATTTTACCCAATTTCAATATTGTTAATATAGGTTAAACCCCCCGTGTATTACACGTATTAAATGTACATTTTTTTTTTAATTTTGAATATATGGGATTTAACAACAGCAACAACAACTAATTGGAACTGAAGTGTTTTCCCGGGCACATAGATACACAAACAAAATAGAGACGTCGTGGTCTAATCACATCGCCACAAAATATGTTAAGTGATTGATCATAACAGACAAATTAGATAAAACAGAGTAGCACATAATCTTTAAAAGTATAACAAAAGAGGTTATAGAGTGATCCACCATACCTTAAATAATAAGCACGATAGCAAAATATACACGCATTAATTCTCAACATAAGTCACCCACTATCAGCAGTAACGCGGACTTGTGTGCCAAAGTAGTTTGTCCGTTTTCTTTATGTCATTTTCAGCTTTTATAAAGCCATCCAGCTCAGGCAACACGATAGAATGCTATCAATTATCGCTATGGGGCCCAATGTGCACCCGGGTAATCGGTAGACGGTTTCAATCGTCTTTCTATGCCTATATAAGAGCTTAGTGTGTCTAAGGATTCACACAACCTAGAATACCTAACTTGTGTAATCCTCTAAATAGCTTGAAGTTTTTCATGTAAGTGTTCTAAGTTTTTAGTATATGAATCGATCACACTTGCCTATGGTTATGTTATATTACAAATCAGATTCACTGAGAAAGGGGGTCGGTCTTTTCTTTCACCCAAATTAAAAAAAGGTAAAACATGAAGTACGTTACAGATGTCCGGGACAGACACGTAATGAGGAGCCACTATCAATTGATAAGTCCTGATTTATTTATATGTTTATCTTTTGTTTTTCTCATTTTTTAACTCATATTTTTAGAAGTTTTTATATTAATAATTTTAGAATTAGATATTAATTGTAACACCCCGAAAACGGGTTTGGTAATCAAACCACGTTAATACTAAAGGACGGGTAAAATACCGTTAGTGGTAAAATTTAACCCGGTAAATATTAGGACTTAAATAAATAAACCTAATATTAATT
Source organism: Helianthus tuberosus (assembly GCA_030545235.1). NCBI lineage: Eukaryota > Viridiplantae > Streptophyta > Magnoliopsida > Asterales > Asteraceae > Helianthus > Helianthus tuberosus. Next base: position 102,845,861 of record CM060431.1, on the reverse strand, counting down.
AAATAGAAAAATAAATACTTTGAGAAAACAAAGTATAAAAAAAAAGAGCCCAAATTAACGGAACATAAAACATAACGGGTTATAACTTTCCGAACCCGTTAAAATAACTAGGAATAATTAATCTAGTTAGATGATGACTTGTGTGTAGTTAAAGATCTAAAAATAAACTAAGAGAAACTAGAGGGACCAAAAGTGTTTAACTTGAAACTAGTTTTAATAAAAACATTTTATTAAAACACAAACACTCCATTTGGTGTCTTCTGGAGATCGACCAGAGCAAGGGGGGGGGGGGGCGACCCAGATTTCTCAAACCCTAAGTTCATGCTATTTGATCAATTGAAGGCAAATTTCAGTCCCAAATCAAATTCCGAGCATAGATTAATGATCCCCATCGCAAGGAGATCATAAGGTATGCAATATTTGACAAAAATTCTCTACTTGAATTTCTGATCAAACCTAGAGAATTCGAAATTGATGGTTGCATGTTTGTTATTTTGATGAAATAGGAATGATATAATGTCTAGGAGTAAAACCCTAGTCAATCACATGCTGAAATCATGCTTATTTCTTGTGAATTCACAATCACCATTGAAGGTGATAAGTGGGTGTTGTAGGAACATGTTAAACACTAGAATTTTAATTGTTGTTCTAGTGTAATTTGAGTTCTAGGAAGTAAATTCAGATTTTGTTAATGTGAAAATTGATGTAAACATGCTTAGTTGATGTTAACCATGGTTAAATGACAAGTATTGAGCATGATAATAAATTGTGAGAAATCATGCCCGCAAGGTGTTTGTTAAAATGCCTAAGTGAATGTTTATATGTTGAAATTACGAATGAGACGCGTAATTGCCTTGTTTGACTAATTACGTGAAATAAGGGTTAAAACGGGTTCTAATCATAATGTTGATTTAACTTAATTATGCCTATTGTATGATTTAAGATAGTTGACCTATAAAAGTCAAACTAACCAATGATAAAGTCGATTAGTGGCTTCGACATAGAGAATACGTAAGGTGGAATAGTCGTGAATTGAAATGACTAATCTAACCACCTTGTGAATGATGATAGTTTGTCGCCTAACGAGCTAGGTGGAGGCTTGGGAAAGAAGCGGTCAAACGAATCAAGCACGAGAAGAAAGCGTATTCAGATGCTAGGTAAGTAAAGCTTACGCCCCTTTACATTATGTACAAATTACATAATTGTAAGTATTGTATTTGAATGCTACTAAGTGGTTGGTATTGAATGTTCCGACACGATTCAATGAGAGTCGGAACGAGGGAAATTGGTAAGAAATCATGAGTTATGGAAAAAGGGGTAAAATGGTAAATTAGTCATGTAATGACAAACAAATAAAAACGGTTTTTAGTAAAACGAGTTCAAGGGAAAACCGAGATAGGTTTAAAGGGATGAAATGGTAATTAAATACCATCTCTTACGGACAAATGGTCAATTAGACTAAATAGGTCAAATGGTGTTGTTAACACCATTTGACAATAACATTTGACAATCGCTTGTTGAGTTTTGTATTCACAGGAAATAACATAAGCTTGCGTTGCTTTAACTAGAAAGATTTAAAGCAAAAGTTATGTAAACGGGTCAATACTTTGACCCGAGCCAGGTACGTATAAATAAGCTTTTGGTTAAACATACAATTTTGGTCAAATATTTAGTGGAAGTCCTTCGTCATAAAGTGAGGGACTAAAGTTGACCAAAACACCCTTGAAGGGTATATTGGGTAAACGACCCATAGGGGTTGTTTAGGAACTTGCATTAAGATTATGGAATCATTAAATATGAATAAAAGTCATAGGAATACTCATTCGTGGTCAAATGCTCAAGAAAATGGTCATTTGCGCAAAATGACCAACCGATGGGTAAAATTTGGAAAACGGGGTTCATATGTTAAATCCACCACAAAATAGTTGTGGTGGAACATTTGTAGTTAATTAGACATGAGAATTTTGTAGTGTCAAAAGAAAAGCACAAGTTCTAGACTAAAATGCGTAAACACCCTTAACGGGTCAAAACAAGCATTTAAGCGTAAAAGAGATTTTATTATGTAAGAAACCCGTAATTTGACATTAATGTGATAGGAGATATTGAAATAATGAATTCATGAGTTTAAAGATCAAATAAACATGTTGGTGTGATAAAATCATGAACGGGTCAATATTTGGTAAAAAGGGTAGTAAGCCGAAGACTTAAACGTCTGAAATTTTGTTAATCCGAATGTCGGATTTTAACTCCATGAGATGGAGAATTAAATTACGGTCACGTAGGAAAAAGAATCGCGTAAAACGGATCAATAACGAAGAAGTTATGACCATTTTCGTAAAATCTAACGTTGCTGAAAATGCAGGACCCAGTTCGAAATCTGCTGGAAAACGGTCTCCCTCGCGTGGCGCGAGGGAGTGACCTAGCCACATCGCGTGGCGCGAGGGGTTCTTACGGACCGTAAGGGTCCAGGCTTACGGTCCGTAAGCCAGTCAGCTGGCGAAAATTAATTTTTGTATTTTGTTTATTTTGAACTCCAAACTCGTTTAATCTTGTTATTTGACTATCAAAACTAACCTTTGAGTTGGTTTTGATTTTAGGTGAATATCAGGAGTACCCGGATGAAGATCAAGCAGAGTACAAGAACCGAACACACAAGATTAAAGCTTCCGCACGTTGTATCGCCATTATTTTAAATGGCATTTCCGTAGATATTAAATTGAATTATTCTCAAATTGTAAAAGTTTTAATTCACCCGTATTATTCGACTTATTTACATATAAGTTCATGTTTATTTTCGCAACTTAAACGAAAACAGTTAATTCATTAGACGGGTGTTACAACTTGGTAATCAGAGCTCATGGTCAAAAAGTAAAGTGTGTTCGGTTCGAGGCTTGATCGCAAATCCGGTAAGTACGTGTATTTTAAATAATAGATATAGTTAACAAAATTACGTGCGTTAACACGTATAGTAGAAAAGCCTTGTATTATGATACGGGCATTTAGTAAAGTTGACATTACTAACTTTTATGAATGTTTTAATTGGAGGAAACTCGCATTTGAAGATGACGAGAGTTGAACAAATTACGGATATGATAGAGGAACGGTCCGAAGTATGACAAGAGGAGCATGCTCACCAAGGACTAAATCGCGTAACGACGGCGAACAAGGTTAATGGCAAGGAACGCCCGTCGGGGCAAGCATTACCAGGTGCACATTTTAAACTTAATTGCACAAATAGTAATATGCAACGAATATGTAGAAATTGAAAGTTGCATATGTAGATTAAAAACTTGGAAAAACCCGAATAGAAAATGTATTCGGGATATTGTTTCCAAGAGAAATAAATAGAGGCATTACTTACATAGGGCGTGATGTGAAAACTATAAAAAGGTCATGCGTGTCATGTGTTAATCGCTTACTCTGGCCAAGTAAGTAGTGGCATATGATACCATGAACTTCTTATAGCGGACACATTTACATCCGATGTAGTAAGGACGGGGTGAATGGGTCAAATAAAAAAAAAATACCCAAACGAAACAAATGAACAAAATAGTTGACAATAATGTAAACGCACAGCCGGGTGACGGAAGCGTATTTCATTAGGATAATGAGCCCGAGAGAAGGGGACAAGGAATAATGTAAATGACGATATAAATGAATGATCAAAAAAGAAAATTTACGAAAATAAGTCATCTTGGACGAAAGGGCCATGGTGAACAAAATGGGCAAGTAAAACCAAAGTATAGATGATCCGCCGGGTCATAAAAACAAAGGTGTTGCCCACACGAAAAGGATAATCAAGGTTGTTAACTTGAGTCGTAGTAAAGAAAGGATAACGATGATAATCGTCACTCATAATTAATAAGGCCGCCAATGGTGGTCACGTAAAGAATAAAAGACATGGTCAAATAAAAGCGACGGATTTTGCTAAGATGACCAAGTAAATCGAAATGAGGTCTTAAAGCATACCGGAAGGGGTGCAATGATAACTGTTGATGCAACAAATACAAGACCAACGGTAGTAGCTGGGCTGGTTAGGCAAAAGGGTTGAAGGGTTCAACTTTGCCTAACGCAGGTCGTGGGGTCCCCCCACGTTTGCAAGACGTGGAAGGAGGTTCACTAGTTAGTTTTTGTTATTTGCTAGAGATCCTTCTCTGAATTGTATCCAGATTCGGATGTGGGAGCAAATAGAATGTGTGTGGTGGATGTGAAAAGGAGTGACTCGCATGTAAGCAAGTACTCAATGTGAATGACCAGAGATTAGAGAATCAGAGCTGGCCAGGAGGTGTCTTCTGAAGTGAATGAAGTGTCAATTTATAAGAGAAGACATCTCCTGAAGTAGAATGTATTAGACTAGTAACCTTGCTTGCAGTGAGGGGCTTACCCGTTTGGGGGTTAAAGCCTTTTGACCCCTGGATAATAGCATGTGCCCTGCGGACCTGCGCTGCTTTTGCGGCTGGTGGGTTGGTGGAGCTGTTCGGAGATGTGACTTGTTTACTGTTCTCGTATTTCTTTACTCCATCTCCTCAGCTTTTCAACCATTGAACCTTTTAACCTTTTGGACGTTCATATATTTAGTCATTTTATTTAGTCTTGGGCTACCCCCGTCATCAGCCCCCCAAGTCAGGGGTTTTTGAGGAAGGAGCTCAAAGACTTCTGACTTTTATACGTGTTTTTTGTTGCCTAAAGGCTTCAAAGGTTCAAGGGTCGGAAGGTTGGGACGGTTTTTGAATTTCGGAATTTGACAAGACAGTTGACAAGACTTGTGGCAGTTTGTCAGGCGGCGGTTTTTAAATTCTTTGTCTCTTCATAATTATCCCTAATCTCATTTATTTTCTCATTTTCTTTTTGAAGAACATAACTTGTTCTTTTATTTCTCTCAAGTTTCCCCTTTTCATTCACAATCAGGTCAGTTCCATTTCTCTCATTTTCTCTTTAATTGTTCATAATCATGGGTGCTCGGAAGGATATGGCAAAATCCTTCTCTCGACTGACCCAAGAGGAAGTCGATTTATTTTGTGTAGAATGGGGAATAGGGACAAAGTATAAACCGGTTGCACCGGCTTACGATAAATCCATCAATGCCTGTCCTTCTGGTATGATTGCCTTGTATTGCCGTCATTTTGAGTTTTCAAACCTTCGTTATCCGTTTTCAAACTTTGTCTTGAATGTATTGGAATATTATCGGGTATCTTTTGGTCAAGTTCATCCTTTAGGCATGGCTAGGGTTTTGGATTTTGAGATTTTGAGATTCTGTGTCGGGCTTGTGGGTATGATCCATCTTTGTTGTCCTTCCGTCGCTTTTTTCGGCTTACTAAGAATGGTGATTGGTTCACCTTTGAAACCAGTCAAGTTGACACTTGCTTAATCTCGTCTATGGTTTCTACACTTGGGGTGTGGAAAGATCGGTTTTTCTGGGTGTCGGAGGAAATTCTCCCTTTTAAGCCTGTTTGGAGACACCCAGATGCTGTTCTGAACGAGCCGGAGCCCTCTGATTCCGAGATAAACACTCGCTTCTTAGAAAATCTTAGGGAGTGTCCTTCTAGGCTTCGTCCTTTCCCTGAGCATTTGTTGGTGTTGTTGGGTTTAAGTAAGTTGTGGGAAAATGCTAACCGGGATCCGGTGCTTATTAGAGATGGGAAGGGTATGCCTTTATTCCTTTCTTGTTTTTTTCATTCCTTTTTCTTTGTCCGTTTATGTGTTTTTATATTTTGCATTGCAGTTATGTCTGCCTTGGATTTTATTAAGAGCGATGATACCTCTGACGTTGTTTTTGATGATGCTGCTGCTACCCCTGGTGAGAATGCGGTTGTTAAGGGTGCCGATTATAGGTTTGAGGGTTCTGGTTATGTCAATGTTCCAAATGTCAAAGGCTTCACTAAGGTTACTGCGTCCAAAGGTTCCACTCGTCGTTCTCAACGTCATCTGAAGGGTGTTGATCAGCCCTCTGGCTCAGAGCCTATTGACGTTAGTGATGATATCGAGGCATCAGAGGATCAAGCTGTGGATGTTGGTAAAGGCAAAGAAAAGGAGTTGATTGTTTCGAGCAAGAAGAAAAAATTGGTTAAGAGGGGTACTATTTCTGCTATTGAAGGTTCGTCGGCCAAAAGTGTTGAAAGCTTCGAGGGTTCAGAGGACATTTATGTGCCCAATTGGAAGGTTAAGGTTGGTGACAATTTTAAGGATCCTGCTGTGTGTGCTGAAGCCTTGGCTCATTTTGCTCATCCCGGTGTTCGAGATGCCATATCTGAGATGGAGGGTGATCATCTTATTTCTAGGATGATGCTCAGTTCCTGCAACCTTTCTGCCTTTTTGGCTGAAGGTGTCACTCGTTTTGCTAAGGGGATGCGGGAATATGAGGAGGCCTCCAAGAAGAAGGAGAAAATGAAGGCTTCAATTGCTGCTATGAAGAAAGAAATCGAGATTTTTTCTGAGAAAGAGTTGGCTTGGAACAAGAAGATTGAGGAGTTAACTAAGAGGCACGATATTGAGATGGGTGATCTTAGGAAGAGCTTTGAAGCTAACTTATTGAAACTGAAGGCTGACCGGGAGACCTTGGCTGTGCAAAAGAAAGCTTTTGATAAGGAGAAGGATGGTTTGAAAACTTTGGTTGCCCAAGCTACCGGAGATAACCAATGGCTCATTGAGCATGGTTTTCATCAGGTGGTTACCTATCTCTTGCACTCTAAGGAATTTAACTCCGCTCTTGGTGATGTCTACACTAAACTGCTCAATCTGGGAAAACACCAAGGTCTTATTGCGGGTTATAAGCTTCACGAGTCTGGCAATCCTTTGGAGAAATCTCCTCTGTACCGTCCCGAGGCCTCTGACGTCTTTAAGAGTTCCGTGGAGCAAATGGAGAGGTTATCATACCCGTATGTAAGTCAAGTTGCCTCTTGTTATGGTAAGCCTCTCTCTGCTTTGCAGGAACTGAAGCCGGATGGTTTGAATGAAAAGTTATGCGCTGAACTGCTTGGCTCCCCTTCGAGGAAACGTTCCTTTTCGGGAGATAGTGAAGATACTTTTTCCGGGGAGGCCGATGTTCCGAAGGATGTCAGTTTGGAAGTTTCAGCTGTTGATGATCAAGGTCCGAAGGCTAAGAAGGTTAAGAAGACGAAGAAGGCCAAAGGTAGCATTTCTGGGGCTACTAAGCCTTCTGTTGATGCCTAAAATTCGTAGCTTTCTTAGCACTTTGTTAAAACAATTCATGGTTTGTAATCTTTAAACAATATTAGGTTTTCAGGGACCCTTAAGGTTCCGTTTGGTTGTGTTGAAGGCCTGTATGGCCATTTGAACAATAGTTAAATTTGCAAGTTGCTAGGACTTGCCTTGACTTGACTTGTATTTGAAAGTCTTTTAGGGCTTTCTTTGATATGGTATGATGCTTAACTATTTTCTATGTGTTATATTTTTACATTTGTGCCTATTTCGTTAAGGCAGTCTGTTTGGCTTTTAACCTTCCAAGTTTTTTTTTTTTTGGCTGTCTGTTAGTAGGTTGAAACCTTTAAGGTTTCGAGATATTACCCGGGTGGCTTGAAGCCTTGAAGGCTTCTTAGTTTTGTGACCTGACTTGGTTTGTATCTTTGTGATTTTTGTCCAAGTGATTTTCTTTGTCTTTTTGTAACTTTGTCTTTGTCGAGTTTGTGCTGCCCTTATGTTTTTATTCCTTAAAGGGTTCAGTGCTGCAGACACTTAGCCTTGGTATTTTCAACAAGAAGGTATAGCACCTATCCTTTTTATCATATCATTGTTTTTCTCTTGACTTTATAAGCCTGTTTGTGTATAATATTTTAAATCTTAGGGAACATTTGGTGTAGGCTGTTCATACCCGTCTATGAGACAATTTTATTTTTCTTAACAAGCCTCATGGAGTTGTATTGACTTAGGAACTCACCCCTTATATAGGTTCATTTAACCCTTGAACCTATTGAGCGATGTGGCCTGGGAGCTCATCCCCTTTCATGGCCCTTGCCATGGAGTTTTTTGCTAGGTTCTCAACCTGATCTTAGGATAGAAAGACAAGTTTGATAAAACAACTTCATTCATTCAAGCAATACTTGCTTTTTACAAAAGGTATTCATAGTGTTGTTCAAAATACACTTTGATACAAACCAAACTTTTTTAAACATGGAACCTTTTTAGGGTTTTGCCGTTCCAATGTCTTGGAAGCCTTTTGCCTTCTGAATCTGCCAACTTGTAGGATCCACCCTTGTGTGCTTCAAGGATGGTGTATGGACCCTCCCATTTTGGGCCAAGCTTTCCTTGATTTTCTTTCTTGCTGGCTTCGTTGTTTCTGAGGGCCAGGTCCCCTGGCTTGAAACGTTCGTTCTTGACTTTTTTGTTGTAGTAAGCCTCCATTTGTTGCTTGTATTTTGCCTCTTGAATTGCGGCTTGATCTCTTGCTTCCTCTAGGAGTTGTAAATTCAACATGGTCTCTTTTTGGTTTGTTTCGGGATCCATGTTGACAATTCTTTGGGTTACAACTCCTATCTCCACGGGGATCACAGCTTCGGATCCGAATACCAGGCTATAAGGTGTTTTCTTATGGCTTGTTTTTTCGGTTGTTCTAATTGCCCATAGGACACTAGGCAATTCTTCAAGCCAGTTGCTTTCGTATCTTCCCAATCTTGTCTTGATGCCTTCTACTATGCTTCTGTTTGTTCTTTCAACCTGACCGTTTGATTGCGGGTAAGCCACTGAGCTAAAAACCTGATCGATTTTATATTCCTTGCACCAAACGCTGAAAGGCTTCTCAGCAAATTGCCTTCCGTTATCAGTGACAAGTACTCCCGGCAATCCATAACGGCAAATGATGTTTTCCCAAACAAAGTCAATGACCTGTTTTCCCGTGATCTTGGCAAGTGGTTTGACCTCGGGCCATTTGGTGAAATAATCTACTGCCACCAGTAAGAATTTTACTCCCCCTTTGCTTGGGGGAAATGGACCAACAATGTCCATCCCCCATTTGTGGAATGGCCATGCCGAGGTTATCGGGACTAAGTCATGCTTGGGACTTTTTGGAATTGGTGCATGAATTTGACAAGCATCGCATTTCTTCAATTCTTCGGTTGTATCGCGGTGCATTGATGGCCAGAAATATCCAAGGTTCATGAGCTTTGCAACTACCGACCTAGCTCCAAAGTGAGCTCCACATACACCTTCATGAATTTCTTTGATCAAATACTTACTTTGCTCCGGGCCGACACATCTTAACAAGGGAGCAAGGTAACCCTTTTTATAAAGGGTTTCTCCTTGTAGTATGTATTGCCTTGCTTTGATTTCAACCCTTTTAGCTTCCACCTGATCATTTGGCAATTCACCATTTTTAAGGAACTTTTTTATGGGAGTCATCCAGTTTGGATCTTCTTCGGTAACTACATCTTGAATTTCCAATTCATCGATTGATGGAGCCTTCAACACTTCTACCAGCACTTTCTTGGTAAGGTGGGCAAAAGTGAGAGATGCGAGCTTACTTAAGGCATCAGCCTTTTTGTTTTGAGATATGGGGATTTGTTTGATGTTGCAAGTTTGGAAGGTACTCATCAGTTCCTTGGATTTTTCTCTGTATTTTTTCATGTTGGGCTCTTTAGCTATGTAGCTATCATTCACTTGGTTTGAGACCAGCAACGAATCTATGAATACTTCGAGCTTTTCAACCTTCATCTCTTTAGCCAGCCTTAGGCCAGCTATTAGTGCCTCGTATTCAGCCTCGTTATTGGTGGTCTGAAAATCAAAACGGAGAGCATATGTGAATTCCAGTCCTTTTGGGTTGATCAAAATTAGCCCAGCCCCTGACCCTTCAACGCTTGAAGCCCCGTCGGTAAAAAGCTTCCAGGCTTCAGGGTTGGAAGGTTCAGTGGTGGTAGCGTTTACTTCAGTAATTGCCTGGTTTGGGACTTCCACAATGAAATCAGCCAAGACTTGTGCCTTGATAGCTTTTCTTGGGACATAGGTGATGTTATGTTCACCCAGTTCTATGGCCCATTTGGCTAATCGCCCCGAGTTTTCAGGTTTTTCAAGCACACTTTTAATAGGTTGGTTAGTGACCACTTGTATGGGGTGTGCTTGGAAATACCTTCGAAGCCTTCTAGCTGTTTGGACTAGGGCTAGGGCAAGTTTTTCAAGGGGAGGATATTTCGTTTCAGGTAATTTTAAAGTTTTGCTGAAAAAATAGACGGGTACCTGGGCCTTGTCTCGTTCAATGGTGAGGACTGCACTGATGGCCTCGTCGGCAATTGAGAGGTACACCGATATTAACTCCCCAGTTTTTGGTACCGCAATATCTGGTAGGGAAGCTAGATGTTGCTTCATTTGGTTGAAAGCTTCTTCAGCTTCTTCAGTCCATTTGAAATCCTTCTTATCTGAGCAGTTCTTGAGCGTTTTGTAGAAGGGCAGAGATCTTTCGGCCAACTTTGAGGTAAAACGCTTCAAGGCTGCAAGCTTCCCGTTTAAGCTTTCAACCTCCTTCTTGGTTTTTGGTGGTTTGGTTTCGAGGACGGCTTTCACTTTGTTTGGGTTGGCTTTGATGCTTTGTTTTCCAACAATGTGACCCAAGAATTTTCCCTCCTCAAATCCAAACGAGCATTTTTCTGGATTAAGCTTCATGTTAACCTTTCTGAGGTTCTTGAAAGTTTCTTGAATATCATCGAGCATTTGATATTCCGTCTTGCTTTTGATCACCAAGTCGTCGACATATGCCTCCATGTTTTTGCCAATTTGGCTTTCAAAGGCTTTGTCAACGAGCCGTTGGTAGGTTGCTCCAGCGTTTTTGAGGCCAAAAGGCATCTTTTGATAACAAAAGATCCCTTTGTCCATGTGAAAGGCTGTTTTTTCCTCATCCTCTTTCTTCATGAGGATTTGGTGATAACCTTTGTATGCATCAAGAAAGCATTTGAACGAGTAACATGTGAGGGAGTCAACCTTGAGATCAATTTCCGGTAGTGGATAGCAATCCTTAGGACAAGCCTTGTTAAGATCCTTGAAGTCTATGCACATCCTCCATGAGTTTTCGGGTTTCTTGACCATAACCGGGTTTGCAACCCATGATTGGTACTTGACTTCTCGGAGAATGCCGGCTAATACAAGCTTTTCAACTTCTTGACAGGCTGCCAGACTCCTCTCGGGTGCTAGGCTTCTTTTCTTTTGGACCACAGGCTTGACATCCGGTGGTATTCTTAACTCATGCTCGGCAATGTTCCGAGGGATCCCAGTCATATCTTCTGGACACCAAGCGAATACATCGCTGTAATGTGTTAGCAACTTTTCAAGGTACGAAAGGGTCTCTTGAGAAAGGTTTGGGTTGACCCTTATTCGTTGTTCAGGGTACTTAGGGTTTATGACCAACCTTTGCTTGTCTTTTTCACTGTTTGAGCTTTCACCCTCAACCATGTAAGCTTCTTGAGAAGGTTGAAGGGTTGCTATGCCCCTCTCGGTAGGAAATTTGACTGTGCCATGGCCAACAGACACGGCCATGTAGAATGCACATTGCCCCGGTCTTCCAATGATCACGTCATAGCTCGAGGGGATGTTGATAACTACAAAGGTGAGCTGTTGGGTTCTTTCCTTCAAACCTTCGCTGAAACGAACATTGAGTGTTAGTTGCCCTAAAGGCTTGAGGGGTATATCGGCGATACCTTTTATGGAGGTTCCAGAGGGTTGAAGCCTTGAACGTTCTTCATTACTCAAACGGTTGAAGAATTTCTCGAACATGATTTCAGTAGCTGCCCCAGTGTCTATGTAGGCCCTGCATGTTTGCAATGTCCCCACGGTAGCTTCTACCACAAGAGGGCTAGAGAGAGGGTCTTTTTCTGTTGGGGGAAACAGACACACTGAAGCTCCCAAGCTTCCAACCGTTGTCTTTTATGAGGAACCTTTCCGTCAAAATCCACCATATTGACTTCCTTGCCCTTCACTTCAGCCATTTTATCCCGGACTCCCTTTACCAAATGAGCGAGTTCTCCGGATTTAACAGCTTCTTCAATTCTTTTCTTGAGTTGGAAGCAATCATTGGTGTGGTGACCTTTTTCTTCATGAAACTCACAGTATTGTGTGGAGTTCTCATTTTTTCTGCTCTTGGGGAGAGGCCTAGGAGGCCGAAAGTTTTGCTTAACTTCTTCTGTTGCAAGGATTTCTTGAGGGGTCTTTGTGAGGGGAGTGAAACTTATGCCTTTTTCTCTGCTTGAAGGGTTCCGACCTTCAGACCTTCGAAGGTCTGAACCCTTTGACCGCCTGTCATAGGAGTTAAAGTTTCCCCTTTTTCTAGCCGGGCTATTGCTTCGCCAGCCGGACCCCCTTTTTCTTTGCTCTTTAATGTCTACCGCCTCCTCTCCCCGAATGTGGGCTTCAGCCCTTTCGAGAGCTTCTTCCAAGGTCTTGGGCAAGGACTTGTTGAAATCCCTTGTGAGATATTTAGAGGTGATGGCATTCATGAAACCGGCCACTCTCATTTTCTCATCTGCCCCTACATAAGTCAGACCTTCCTTCTTGTATCGTTCAATGAATGCACGTAGACTTTCATCATCACGCTGTTTTATCTGGAAGATTACTGTTGCGTCTTTAACATACCGCCTTTGTTGGGAGAAATTGGCCAGAAAACCTTTGCTAAGGTCATCAAAGCTTCGAACGCTTTGAGCAGGCAAGTCGTTGAACCAAATTCTAGCGGATCCAACAAGAGTTTGCATGAACATTAGGCAACATTCAGCGTTTGACCATTTCTCTATCCTTGCTGCACCGGTGAAGATTTGAAGATGGTCTTCAGGATCTTCAGTCCCATCATATGTCCTGATGTGGGATGGCATCTTGATCTTTGCTTGGAAATCATAATCGGCTATTTGCTTTGAAAAGCATGAAAGGTTACTTGGCTTATATGGCTTAGCCAAGTCTTCCTCAGCCCTTGCATCCACATTATTGCCATTGCCATTATTTCCCTGAGTGGCTAGCACCTGATTAATAAAGTGTTGCCACGGGAAGTTGGCCATCATCTGGGTCATCATGTTGGGCATGAGGTTGAAGCCTTGAAGGCTTCCTGGGGCAATTGAGCAGTTCATTCCAAGGGGAGTGCTCATAACAGCACTTCGTGCCAAAGGGAGCACTGACAGAGCTTGCTCCCACGTGGTTGTCGTGGATGCTGGAAAGCTTGTTGCTAGGGATTGTAGGAGCTGGTCAAGAGTTAGCTCATGTCCCAAAGGAGCACCACTAGCAATCGGTTGGGAAGAAAAGATAGGGTGCACCGTAGGATTTGTCATAGTGGACAGATAAGGGTGAGGGTTTGAAGGATTACTGGGACCAGCCTCACTTCTTGTTGTAAAAGGAAGGGGAGGTGGTCCGGGAGACAGCGTTGGTTCAGGTTCGTCATAGTCTAAACGAATCCTCACTCCTTTTTCTCTTTCTCTACTCACATGTTGGTTGAGAAGGGACCTCAACTCAAGGAAATTGTTGGCAACCCCTTCAGGGGTAAGTTCAACACGCACCGGGGTGTCAGAGACACCGACATTGGGTGAAGGAACTCCGGATCTGGACGGAGTTGGTGTGTTGAAGGTGAGGAACTCGGGTGTGCTCCCCGGAGTTGAAAAAGAAGTTGGTATAGCCACATGAGCTTGGCTACTACCCGGAGTAGAAGTGTTTGGGATCTGATTTACTTCTCCCGGGGATCCACTTTCAGACATGGTGGTTTTAAGTGAAGAGAGCTACACTACTAGGTCTTTTTGAGAAGAAATAGCGGCGTAGCCCCACGGTGGGCGCCAACTTGTTGATGCAACAAATACAAGACCAACGGTAGTAGCTGGGCTGGTTAGGCAAAAGGGTTGAAGGGTTCAACTTTTCCTAACGCAGGTCGTGGGGTCCCCCCATGTTTGCAAGACGTGGAAGGAGGTTCACTAGTTAGTTTTTGTTATTTGCTAGAGATCCTTCTCTGAATTGTATCCAGATTCGGATGTGGGAGCAAATAGAATGTGTGTGGTGGATGTGAAAAGGAGTGACTCGCATGTAAGCAAGTACTCAATGTGAATGACCAGAGATTAGAGAATCAGAGCTGGCCAGGAGGTGTCTTCTGAAGTGAATGAAGTGTCAATTTATAAGAGAAGACATCTCCCGAAGTAGAATGTATTAGACTAGTAACCTTGCTTGCAGTGAGGGGCTTACCCGTTTGGGGGTTAAAGCCTTTTGAGCCCTGGATAATAGCATGTGCCCTGCGGACCTGCGCTGCTTTTGCGGCTGGTGGGTTGGTGGAGCTGTTCGGAGATGTGACTTGTTTACTGTTCTCGTATTTCTTTACTCCATCTCCTCAGCTTTTCAACCATTGAACCTTTTAACCTTTTGGACGTTCATATATTTAGTCATTTTATTTAGTCTTGGACTACCCCCGTCATCAATAACGATTTCGGTAAAACACCCGGTTGATGGGTAAGGAATTAAACGCATGCATAGACTGAGAAACAGGAACGCGTATGGAAAGTCAAAAAGACTCGGGTTTTGGGTCATGACTAAAGGACGATAAGGTACTGCAAATAGAAATTTTGATAAATTACGTTCAACTATTTCAAAGCTGAACGGGTCGAACAAAGACTGAAGTTTGACATTTATAAGTGATGAATTTTTCACACGAACAAGTCAAACAAATTTAATAAAGGATGACACTTGCTAAAGTAAGTAAGCGCGAATCGAATAAATAAAAGTGCGAAATATTAATAAACCTATGTAAAGGAGTTATAGGCGTTAAAAACACTAAAATAAGAGAACCCGGGTAATGGGACGTAAAGGAGTATAGGTAAGAACCGGGTAACGGTAAGTGTAGGGTAAATCGACGTGTAATTGACGTTAGAAGTCACGAAGTCGGAAAGATAATTTGAAAGAAAACAATGTAGCCTTAGACTATGGTCAAGGTCAAACGAAATCCAAAAAGTAAAAGTGAATAATTCTAACCATAAAAAGGGGTGCCTTAACGCCTTATGCGTATATAAACGTTTACACATTTGAATAAAGACTTGAATAAAAGATGATCTACGGGATCATCATAACCTACGGGATATTAATTAGTGTAAAGGTCTACGAGGCCAAAATGACCCACGGGTCATGAATTGAAGCGAAGGGATCATAAGGGCCTCGCCTTAAAGAGGTGAAAGCTTAAGGAAATAGCCTACGAGGTTAAGTGAAGGAACCTACGGGTCAATAGTGTAAGGTGAGGGAACTTGTTACGATTCCCCGCATAAAACTAAGACTGTAAAAGAATAAATTATGGACTGTCAATATCCATAATTCTGACAAAAGTCAAAGAGAAGATCCTAAAACTAAAACTTTGGTTTTAGTAAGAAATAACATTTTTACAAATATAAGTTCTGATAGGAATTTAAATAGTAAGCATGAAGGATACAGGTCTTGACGCTAATAGGCGCAAGACGATATATTCGAAAAAATGATATTTTCGAAAATAAAAGGTTGATATAAATTAAACATGATATGACACGATCACGGTTAAGAAATGTACTGTGAAGTAGAATCACATTACAACCAAGCGAGCGGTAAAAAGTAACTGGACTGATAAGTCTAGTTAGTGAGACCGGTTAAGGTCAGCAATTCAAATCAAGAAATTTAGTTTGCTTGTAAGCGGTGGATTCGGTATAACTGAACCGAATAAATAAATTTGAAAACAAAAGAAATAGCAGCTAAAGGTGAAAGATTTCACTAAAGACTTTTAAATGGGTCAAAGCAACGGATTCATAAAGAATTCGATAGTATATGAAAGCGATGGATATCGCTAAGTTAACTAAACTAGTGGAAATAACGAGACTACGTTATTTCAAAGTTACACTATGTCGTATGAGAGATGTAGACAATTAGTAACCAAAAAGATGTTACCATACTTTTCGGGTAATACTAACGATTGGTTAAAGGTATAAGTAATGTTTAAAAGATTTCTCGGATCGAATACATTGAGTTTAAACTCAATGAATTATGTAAGAAAAGGTTTCGAGGACGAAACCTCTTTAAGGGGGGTAGACTTGTAACACCCCGAAAACGGGTTTGGTAATCAAACCACGTTAATACTAAAGGACGGGTAAAATACCGTTAGTCGTAAAATTTAACCCGGTAAATATTAGGACTTAAATAAATAAACCTAATATTAATTAAATAGAAAAATAAATACTTTGAGAAAACAAAGTATAAAAAAAGAGAGCCCAAATTAACGGAACATAAAACATAACGGGTTATAACTTTCCGAACCCGTTAAAATAACTAGGAATAATTAACCTAGTTAGATGATGACTTGTGTGTAGTTAAAGATCTAAAAATAAACTAAGAGAAACTAGAGGGACCAAAAGTGTTTAACTTGAAACTAGTTTTAATAAAAACATTTTATTAAAACACAAACACTCCATTTGGAGTCTTCTGGAGATCGACCAGAGCAAGGAGGGGCGACCCAGATTTCTCAAACCCTAAGTTCATGCTATTTGATCAATTGAAGGCAAATTTCAGTCCCAAATCAAATTCCGAGCATAGATTAATGATCCCCATCGCAAGGAGATCATAAGGTATGCAATATTTGACAAAAATTCTCTACTTGAATTTCTGATCAAACCTAGAGAATTCGAAATTGATGGTTGCATGTTTGTTATTTTAATGAAATAGGAATGATATAATGTCTAGGAGTAAAACCCTAGTCAATCACATGTTGAAATCATGCTTATTTCTTGTGAATTCACAATCACCATTGAAGGTGATAAGTGAGTGTTGTAGGAACATGTTAAACACTAGAATTTTAATTGTTGTTCTAGTGTAATTTGAGTTCTAGGAAGTAAATTCAGATTTTGTTAATGTGAAAATTGATGTAAACATGCTTAGTTGATGTTAACCATGGTTAAATGACAAGTACTGAGCATGATAATAAATTGTGAGAAATCATGCCCGCAAGGTGTTTGTTAAAATGCCTAAGTGAATGTTTATATGTTGAAATTACGAATGAGACGCGTAATTGCCTTGTTTGACTAATTACGTGAAATAAGGGTTAAAACGGGTTCTAATCATAATGTTGATTTAACTTAATTATGCCTATTGTATGATTTAAGATAGTTGACCTATAAAAGTCAAACTAACCAATGATAAAGTCGATTAGTGGCTTCGACATAGAGAATACGTAAGGTGGAATAGTCGTGAATTGAAATGACTAATCTAACCACCTTGTGAATGATGATAGTTTGTCGCCTAACGAGCTAGGTGGAGGCTTGGGAAAGAAGCGGTCAAACGAATCAAGCACGAGAAGAAAGCGTATTCAGATGCTAGGTAAGTAAAGCTTACGCCCCTTTACATTATGTACAAATTACATAATTGTAAGTATTGTATTTGAATGCTACTAAGTGGTTGGTATTGAATGTTCCGACACGATTCAATGAGAGTCGGAACGAGGGAAATTGGTAAGAAATCATGAGTTATGGAAAAGGGGGTAAAATGGTAAATTAGTCATGTAATGACAAACAAATAAAAACGGTTTTTAGTAAAACGAGTTCAAGGGAAAACCGGGATAGGTTTAAAGGGATGAAATGGTAATTAAATACCATCTCTTACGGACAAATGGTCAATTAGACTAAATAGGTCAAATGGTGTTGTTAACACCATTTGACAATAACATTTGACAATCGCTTGTTGAGTTTTGTATTCACAGGAAATAACATAAGCTTGCGTTGCTTTAACTAGAAAGATTTAAAGCAAAAGTTATGTAAACGGGTCAATACTTTGACCCGAGCCAGGTACGTATAAATAAGCTTTTGGTTAAACATACAATTTTGGTCAAATATTTAGTGGAAGTCCTTCGTCATAAAGTGAGAGACTAAAGTTGACCAAAACACCCTTGAAGGGTATATTGGGTAAACGACCCATAGGGGTTGTTTAGGAACTTGCATTAAGATTATGGAATCATTAAATATGAATAAAAGTCATAGGAATACTCATTCGTGGTCAAATGCTCAAGAAAATGGTCATTTGCGCAAAATGACCAACCGATGGGTAAAATTTGGAAAACGGGGTTCATATGTTAAATCCACCACAAAATAGTTGTGGTGGAACATTTGTAGTTAATTAGACATGAGAATTTTGTAGTGTCAAAAGAAAAGCACAAGTTCTAGACTAAAATGCGTAAACACCCTTAACGGGTTAAAACAAGCATTTAAGTGTAAACGGGATTTTATTATGTAAGAAACCCGTAATTTGACATTAATGTGATAGGAGATATTGAAATAATGAATTTCATGAGTTTAAAGATCAAATAAACATGTTGGTGTGATAAAATCATGAACGGGTCAATATTTGGTAAAAAGGGTAGTAAGCCGAAGACTTAAAAGTCTGAAATTTTGTTAATCCGAATGTCGGATTTTAACTCCATGAGATGGAGAATTAAATTACGGTCTCGTAGGAAAAAGAATCGCGTAAAACGGTTCAATAACGAAGAAGTTATGACCATTTCCGTAAAATCTAACGTTGCTGAAAATGCAGGACCCAGTTCGAAATCTGCTGGAAAACGGTCTCCCTCGCGTGGCGCGAGGGAGTGACCTAGCCACGTCGCGTGGCGCGAGGGGTTCTTACGGACCGTAAGGGTCCAGGCTTACGGTCCGTAAGCCAGTCAGCTGGCGAAAATTAATTTTTGTATTTTGTTTATTTTGAACTCCAAACTCGTTTAATCTTGTTATTTGACTATCAAAACTAACCTTTGAGTTGGTTTTGATTTTAGGTGAATATCAGGAGTACCGGGATGAAGATCAAGCAGAGTACAAGAACCGAACACACAAGATTAAAGCTTCCGCACGTTGTATCGTCATTATTTTAAACGACATTTCCGTAGATATTAAATTGAATTATTCTCAAATTGTAAAAGTTTTAATTCACCCGTATTATTCGACTTATTTACATATAAGTTCATGTTTATTTTCGCAACTTAAATGAAAACAGTTAATTCATTAGACGGGTGTTACAATTTGGTAATCAGAGCTCATGGTCAAAAAGTAAAGTGTGTTCGGTTCGAGGCTTGATCGCAAATCCGGTAAGTACGTGTATTTTAATGGTTTAGCATGTTAAAGTGTTGTAAACAACACATAGGGTTATCGTGTAATATACGATACCTCAATTAAATAATAGATATAGTTAACAAAATTACGTGCGTTAACACGTATAGTAGAAAAGCCTTGTATTATGATACGGGCATTTAGTAAAGTTGACATTACTAACTTTTATGAATGTTTTAATTGGAGGAAACTCGCATTTGAAGATGACGAGAGTTGAACAAATTACGGATATGATAGAGGAACGGTCCGAAGTATGACAAGAGGAGCATGCTCACCAAGGACTAAATCGCGTAACGACGGCGAACAAGGTTAATGGCAAGGAACGCCCGTCGGGGCAAGCATTACCAGGTGCACATTTTAAACTTAATTGCACAAATAGTAATATGCAACGAATATGTAGAAATTGAAAGTTGCATATGTAGATTAAAAACTTGGAAAAACCCGAATAGAAAATGTATTCGGGATATTGTTTCCAAGAGAAATAAATAGAGGCATTACTTACATAGGGCGTGATGTGAAAACTATAAAAAGGTCATGCGTGTCATGTGTTAATCGCTTACTCTGGCCAAGTAAGTAGTGGCATATGATACCATGAACTTCTTATAGCGGACACATTTACATCCGATGTAGTAAGGACGGGGTGAATGGGTCAAATAAAAAAAATACCCAAACGAAACAAATGAACAAAATAGTTGACAATAATGTAAACGCACAACCGGGTGACGGAAGCGTATTACATTAGGATAATGAGCCCGAGAAAAGGGGACAAGGAATAATGTAAATGACGATATAAATGAATGATCAAAAAAGAAAATTTACGAAAATAAGTCATCTTGGACGAAAGGGCCATGGTGAACAAAATGGGCAAGTAAAACCAAAGTATAGATGATCCGCCGGGTCATAAAAACAAAGGTGTTGCCCACACGAAAAGGATAATCAAGGTTGTTAACTTGAGTCGTAGTAAAGAAAGGATAACGATGATAATCGTCACTCATAATTAATAAGGCCGCCAATGGTGGTCACGTAAAGAATAAAAGACATGGTCAAATAAAAGCGACGGATTTTGTTAAGATGACCAAGTAAATCGAAATGAGGTCTTAAAGCATACCGGAAGGGGTGCAATGATAACGATTTCGGTAAAACACCCGGTTGATGGGTAAGGAATTAAACGCATGCATAGACTGAGAAACAGGAACGCGTATGGAAAGTAAAAAAGACTCGGGTTTTGGGTCATGACTAAAGGACGATAAGGTACTGCAAATAGAAATTTTGATAAATTACGTTCAACTATTTCAAAGCTGAACGGGTCGAACAAAGACTGAAGTTTGACATTTATAAGTGATGAATTTTTCACACGAAAAAGTCAAACAAATTTAATAAAGGATGACACTTGCTAAAGTAAGTAAGCGCGAATCGAATAAATAAAAGTGCGAAATATTAATAAACCTATGTAAAGGAGTTATAGGCGTTAAAAACATTAAAATAAGAGAACCCGGGTAATGGGACGTAAAGGAGTATAGGTAAGAACCGGGCAACGGTAAGTGTAGGGTAAATCGACGTGTAATTGACGTTAGAAGTCACGAAGTCGGAAAGATAATTTGAAAGAAAACAATGTAGCCTTAGACTACGGTCAAGGTCAAACGAAATCCAAAAAGTAAAAGTGAATAATTCTAACCATAAAAAGGGGTGCCTTAACGCCTTATGCGTATATAAACGTATACACATTTGAATAAAGACTTGAATAAAAGATGATCTATGGGATAATCATAACCTACGGGATATTAATTAGTGTAAAGGTCTACGAGGCCAAAATGACCCACGGGTCATGAATTGAAGCAAAGGGATCATAAGGGCCTCGCCTTAAAGAGGTGAAAGCTTAAGGAAATAGCCTACGAGGTTAAGTGAAGGAACCTACGGGTCAATAGTGTAAGGTGAGGGAACTTGTTACATATATTGATATATTATTTTAATTAATTTTCAGATATTATATTCGTGTGTTTTCAAGATTGAAATGTATTTTAATAGATTCTTATTATATGTTTTGTTTTTCTAAGGGGATTTGGCCTGTAATAATTTCAACTAGACGTCATTGGCCATTGCCAGTCTTACATTTGAATATTCCTTATGCCAGTCCCACCTTTCACCTATTTTTCCTCCACCGGTCCCCAGTTAAAAAAACTTAACGGAGTTAAGTTTTTTCCCAATTACAAATTGGCGTATTAGGGCTTTTGATCAGAACGAGGATACGAGTCTATTGATGTAAAACTTACCTCGAAACGGTGCTCCAAACGAGTTGATTTTTGTTAATTGGAAGTTCAAACACTCTAATTGAAACACCGTTTTTATCGTTTGGAGCAAAATTTCAAGGTAAGTTTTACATCATTCGACTCGTATCCTTGTTATGATCAAAAGCCCTAAAACGTCAGCTTGTAATTTAGAAAAAAAATTTATCTGTTAAGTTTTTTTAACTGTAACACCCCGAAAATTTGTGTCCAATAAAATAACGACACGTGTCATGTAAGACAAAAGTGTTAAAAACCCGGATCTAGTTAAAGATGTATGGCAGGATTTAAAAGTGTTGACATGTTAATTAATACCTTTGAACGACCTCGTTATGAATCCCAAGACCCTAATCTATGTTATAAACATCTGATATACATTCAATCCGGTAATTACTAGAAATATTTTATTCAAAGTGCAAGAATGGAATCCTATGAGATTATATACACCAAACCTTCATTCGTGACCTTTTCGTTAAAGTCCAAGACAATTATACATCATGAAAGGTGGTCATAACTGTTCAAGCACGATCTAAAGGTCCCATACTGATAATTCATGGCCCAAATTCGTAATAGAAAGGTTGCATGATCAAAAGCCTAATAATTCAAAAATTTTTGTCTCCAGGACATCGCTTACGGACCGTAAAGGTCCTGCCTTACGGTCCGTAAGGCATCCCTAGCGACAGAAAAATAGGCAGGTGCCTATTATGATCAAGTAACCGACTTAAATAGATATTTTTCATCACCATGAGCAGCACAACTAGTTCTTAGGCACTAGGGACACTTGTTATTGATCAGGGATCAATCCTAGAGTTGTTTGGCATGATCATAAGCAATCAAGAACACTATATAAAGACCCACATTGTTTCATTTTTGATCATTCATTCCCAACTCAACTTCTGATCATTTCTGGAGCTCAAGGCCATTCCCCAAGCATCTCTAGTCGTGCATTGGACCTTGGTAAGCTTCCTTAACCTTCCTTAATCGTGTTTTACTTAGTTAATTAGCTAAAAGTCAAACCGTCATAATTAAGGTTTGACTTATCGATTAATCATTAAAGGTCTGATGTTTAGTCAAATTGAAAGTAGTTATAAGTTGGTAATTATGTGGGCATTACACCCTTTAAAGGGCACCCTCTGATTCCCGCTCTAACCAGATCATTTGTCGGGTCAAAATGTGTTATAAAAAGTCAACAGAATTATATTTTTCGAATTAACACATAATTAGCAATGTAGAAGGCGTGTAACCTGTTTTACCACTCACATAACTTAGTAATAAATGTAAGAACATGTCTAAACATGTTCGACCTGACAATTTTCAGTTTAGGACGGTTCGGAGCCGAAAGTCGCAAAACTTTGACTTTTGCTTTGACTTCAGTTCTGACCCGATTTAGATGGGTTTAGAAATGCCTTAGAGCTCCGTTAGGACCAGATAGTATGATAGTATAACCCTCTGCGTTTATACTACTTGACTCGTTGATTGTCCGATTCATTTACACGTTTCCGTTAATTGCCTAATGTTAACCATAATGCCCTTTTGACCATAAAACGAGAATTTTGGAAATGTGAAAGGACAATAATCTTTATTACTGATTTATAAACATGTCCCTAAATTTTCACATCAGTTTGAGGTCTAGATTAGGAGTTATGCTTAATAGCGTAATTAGAACGCTTTTTATGAATTAAACGGTGTAATTAGCATAAAGCCTATCTAAACCCAATTTTTGACACCAAACCTTTTACCCACTGATATAATATAATATTTTGGGATTTTTGAAGATTTTTAATTATTTTTAACCTGATCATAACCTAAGGTTATGGTCTTGATTCGGTAAATACCGATTATACCCTTTTTGTGTATAAAATGAGTTTTACATAATATTTTGACACCAATTCAATTGATACTGATTTTATATAATAAATGAAGTATTTTGAACTTTATAACCTATTCAGAAAACTCAGATTTCCTGTATAACCCGGAAATTGCTTAAAATGGTTTTTTACGCGTGTTAAACACCTAGTATGGGTTTAAAACCATTTTGTCACATAAGACTTATCACCAACTGATATAACCTATTAAATTAAGTTATTTTACTGATTATTTCAGAACCGAATCTCAGAATTATAAATAATCTCTTTTATAACCTTTTAAATGACCAAAATACCCCTACGGGGCGTAATTTGAGTTCAAATCCGTTTTGGGCATAATGGAAGATATCCTACTGATATCGCAATATATTTAAGGCATATTAACTTAGGAAACTTGTATATGACTCTTTTGGTTACCCGTTACGCCTCTTGCGCGTTCGGTTCGGTTTATGTAACTAGTTTACATAAAATTAGCCGAAACGGGACAAACCTTATCATTTTTATCTCAAAATCCAGAATGTGTTTAGTTTACCCATATTATACAAGTCTTCAAACTTGTCGGGATTAAATCACATTCTAATCCGGTCTTCGCTTAATCATGCGTTAGAACCGTATCTTCCTTAAAACTAACCGGTCTAAGTTTAGGCTTAATTAAAGACCCGTTAGGATTCTAATAGGTTATTATAAACCTTTGTTCCAGAATAGGAGACCCAGTAAAAACTACCCGTATTGATATTTGTGATTAATACTTGCAAAGGTAAATACTTTTAACTTATTTCCCTATACGGGCTTGGGGTATGATATTTAAAATACCGCTTGGTCGGGCATTGAATCTTTAATCGAATAGAGGTTAATTCATTGAGATGTCCCGTTTGGAAATGTTTTGTTTGCTTAAAGCCTTTGGGGGGTTAATGACCATGTCCCGGATATCCTTAGCATCATCTTACGAGATGGCCACGACCTGAGCACGGGGTGTAGGCATACACCCGTCAGTGCATAAATAAATTATGTGGTGTGTCTATTAGTCTTTAACCCGGTCTACGGATCGGGCTACTGAACGCATAAGGAACATGTAATTCTTTTACAAGATTATATTCAAATAATTATCCCAAGTTATAAAAAGTTTGTGCCACGTGCATTCAAATCAATTTTTATTAAACCTTTTCAAAATGAGTCAGTTGATTGTATTTACCAGTGTAAACTGACGTATTTTCTCAAAAAGGTTAAGTGCAGGTACTACTCGAAATGGGTTGGCTTTCTCCTAGCATCCACAATAAGTCTCGCAAGCTTGGATGACATAAAACTGTTGAACAATGTTCCTTTTTATTTTGATCCACCTGTGGAATATTTTCAACAAATTGTGATACTTAATATTACAATATTATTTGGTTGAAATGAATCTATCTTTTGCTTCCGCTGTGCATTTAAATATTGTGTTGTTTGACTATAATGATATCAACTACGTCACGATACTCCCCCACCGGGCCCACCGGTAAAACGTGGAAATATCGGGGTGTGACAGGTTGGTATCAGAGCCAACATTGAGTGAATTAAACACTAGCATTTTGTGTTTAATCTCAATGACACAATTGCACATTTCTAAATTTTCGAGTCTAGACAAAGAACTTAGGACAAATCCAAATTTATTTTTAATCTTAACTTTGTCCTTTATATTTCTTGTTGTATCTTTTATTTGTGTTGACAGGATTAACAATGCTGCCAAGATTTCGAAGAGGAGGAAGAGGTAAGGGGCCAATCAGCGCCCCCAACGATCACGAAGCCGGGCCCTCACACCGGCGGACTCCTTCTAATACTATGAGTGCCGATCCTCAGGGAAACTGGAGGACCCATGTGGAACCCGCTAGACGATCTATCTCGCATAGTTCAACGCCTCCTTATCGTCACTCCTTTGGGCCGCAGTCAGAAAACGAGCCCGATGATACACGCCACTCCTTCTTGCCATTGCAGCGATCCCTTTCGCATCATTCCTTTGGTGACCCCACTCCTGTCTTTCAGGGCCGATTCAACCCGGCAAACTATATCGAAGAACCAGTGGGTTTTAACCCACTAGGACCTGAAGACCACTTCTCAGGAGACCAAGCAATGGACATGGACGAGGACACGGATCCCGTCGAGCCTGCAACCGAGACACCCAAACATCCCATCGATATCTCTGATGGATCATCCTTCCACGGATCACCCTACCATGGTCCAGACAGTTACCAAGCAAGGTTTAACCAGCATGAATGGTACTTTACACCTTCTCACCATTCATCGCCTCACCAGCAGCAGCAGCAGGATCCCTCCGAGGATTCGCGTTTCGTGGCAGTCACGCCACCGCCTCCACCGCCGCCAGCTCATCAAGCACCTCCAGAACCACCAAGGCGTAGGAGAACAGGCGCACGTATTTCCGCGCGAGGAGGGTATTTTCACTTTAGCACCCCTCATCACTCAAGTGGCAGTCACTATCCGCCACTGCATGAAGACCCACAAATGGGTGGGCCTTCAAACCCAATTCCAGAGGTGAATTCTGCACCAGTTGCACCACAGCCGCCACCATTGGGTTTTGATAACCCGATTCCTACATACGCCGGTTCAACGGTGTACAATCCGTTTGAGCAGCCGGCTCACACTCATTATAACTATGCTGAAGCCGACCCGTACCTTGTAGCGGCCAACTACAACGCCCTTCATCCCGAAGGACCATATGGAGCCCCTTGGGGAGTGGGATATCCAGCTCATGGGTATCAAATACCTGCTCGACCTCCGATTCGGCAACAATCGCAGCCACCACGATTTTCCCCACCGGAACAGGAGGAAATCCTCCAAAGACTAAGTCGGGTGGAGCATGAATTTCAAGAAGAACGTAGGAACAACAGAGGATTTCTCAAGGGCCTAGCAAGCTTGTTAAAAGGAAAGAAGAAGAGGGATCATTGAATCCCTATATGTATTGTTGTATTTCCTTATTTCAATCAAGTCCCTGCGTGGACATTCATCTTTGTATTTAGTCCCTGCGTGGACTTGTCTTTTTAGTCCCTGCGTGGACACCTATTTTAGTAATCAGTCCCTGCGAGGACTTGTATTATCGGTTTAGCCCCTGCGTGGGCAAGTTGTTTCTGTTAAAAGTCCCGTTTAGGGCAATGTGTAATCCTTTTAATATTTAATGGAATGTTAAGTTTATAAATTTCATTTTTGTCATTATATGCATAAATATATTATACATGAAATAAATAAATCAAAAAAATCATTCCTTCTAAAAATATATCTGCCTATTTAAATATTAAATAAGAATCTTAACGGTATAACCTAGCCTGCATGTCATTATAAGACTTGGCCAAGATGGTAAGACCTGTTTAAAAGATTCAAATCCTTGTTAACACTCCTGGCAGATGTGATTCGTTAAAATCACACACGTCATTCTTATAACAGGATTCTTCAAAGGATTCCTAACCTAACTTAATGATCTACAAATCATGGGTTTAGATCATCAATTAAGATGATCATATGCTGACCATCCATTGGTAATATAGTGCCTACGGGCCATACTCATTGTCATATAAGACAAAAGACAGTAGTAGTCTACGACTCCCTGTCAGAAAAGGGTAAAGAACTATGTTCAAACCTCCATGCCTTGATTCTCTGACATCATGGCTTAAGATTTAAAAATGTCCTTGTGACTAGGCTTTTTGTGCTACTAATAAAACTATTATTGTTTTATAATTAGGATAAATTATAATAGAAATCCTAAATAGATATGACTAACAAATTAACCAAATATGGTTTGTGTTTACCATGGTTAATGAACTGCCATAAAAAGGCAATTCCAGAATAAACTCCCAAATAAATTATTGTCGATATCTTATGTAACAGTTCAAACTACATGGCTAACTCGAATGAGATCAACAGTCACCCAAGGGAGGATCATGATAATACCCGAATTAACATCGCGGGTGCGGAACTGCAAGCATTGATATACAATGCTGTTACAAAGGCAATAGGGCGGCAGTATAACGAATATAGCGGGACTCGAAGTAGGACCCTATCCGCACCGCATTCCAAGCCTAAGACCCATTCTGAGGCTCACAGCAAGCCACCCTCCAAGAAGGAAGAACCAAAGAAAGGTGATGACGATCGTCACTCTTCAAATCAGCAAAGTGTTCCATCTCAAAGGATCGTACTGAATCAAGGACCCCGTGATAAGGGTTGCTCCTACAAGTATTTTGTTTCATGCAAACCCAGGGATTTCACTGGGGAAAAAGGAGCTATAGACTGCATGACATGGTTGGATGAGATGGACACCGTGGTTGATATCAGCGGGTGCGCTGATAAGGACGTGGTAAAGTTCATGTCTCAGTCTTTCAAGGGGGAGGCATTAGCTTGGTGGAGATCTTTGATCCAGGCTACGGGAAAAATCCCATTGTACAATCTGACATGGGATCAGTTTATGACATTGATTAGAGAAAACTACTGCCCTCAACATGAGGTAGAGAAGATTGAATCTGATTTCTTATCCTTGGTTATGAAGAACTTGGATTGCCAAGCCTACCTTACCAGCTTCAATACAATGTCAAGGTTGGATCCTTATCTGGTGACGCCGGAACCCAAGAGGATAGCTCGTTTCATCGGAGGTTTAGCCCCCGAGATTAAGGCCAACGTGAAGGCCTCCAGACCAGCTACTTTTCGGTCTGCAGCTGATATATCATTGTCCCTTACTCTGGACGCGGTCAGGCAGAGATCGCTAAGAAACACTGACGCTGAGAAAAGGAAGCGTGAGGATGATAACTCACGACGATCGGATAAGAGACATAGGGGAAACGATGACCACAAAAAGAGTTCTGGATCCAAGAAAGATGGTCATCAGTCGGGTGATAAGCCCAAATGTAAAATCTGTAAGAAGCACCATTTCGGGAAGTGCAGACTTGAGTCGAAATCCCAGTCACAGCCAAGGGCATGTGGGATCTGCAAGTCTTCTGAGCACAAGACCTTAGACTGTAAGAAAATCAAGGATGCTACGTGCTACAGCTGCAACGAAAAAGGGCACATCAAATCCAATTGCCCAAAGATCGCTAAGAAAGCTGAGGATGGGAAAAAGACCAATGCTAGGGTCTTTAGGATGGATGCAAAGGAAGCTGTCCAGGATGACAATGTGATCACAGGTACCTTCCTCATAAATGATGTCTATGCAAGAGTAGTTTTTGATTCAGGCGCTGATAAGTCGTTTGTAGATAATAAGTTTTGTGAATTGTTGAAATTACCTGTTAAAACCTTAAGTGTGAAATATGAGGTGGAATTAGCTGATGGAACCATAGAAACCGCCTCAACCGTGTTAGATGGATGTGTTATATCCATTAGGAACCACTCTTTTCCATTGTCTTTACTTCCTTTGAAATTAGCCGGTTTTGATATAGTAATTGGCATGGATTGGTTGTCTCGCAACCAAGCCCAGATCGTTTATGCTAAGAAGCAAGTAGTTGTCAGGACTCCTCGTGGCAAGCCTTTGACAATCCAAGGAGACACTAAGTATGGAATGCCTGAGCAAGTGTCCATGCTCAAGGCATCAAGGTGTTTGACGAAGGGTTGTGTTATCTACATGGCGCAAGTAACTATTAATGAACCAAAGCCTAAGATCAAAGACATACCCATTATCTCTGAATATCCAGAAGTATTCCCTAAAGAACTACCTGGTTTACCCCCAGATAGGCAAGTGGAGTTCAGGATTGATATTATTCCTGGTGCGGCACCTATTGCAAGAGCACCTTACTGATTGGCACCAACGGAGATGAAGGAGTTGAGAACTCAACTAGATGATTTGTTAAGCAAAGGATTTATTAGACCTAGCTCATCTCCTTGGGGAGCTCCAATCCTGTTTGTGAAGAAAAAGGATGGGTCGATGCGACTGTGCATCGATTACCGGGAACTTAACAAAGTTACTGTCAAGAATCGGTATCCATTGCCCAGGATCGACGACTTGTTCGATCAACTTCAAGGAGTGAGTTACTTTTCCAAGATCAACTTAAGGTCAGGATATCATCAACTGAAGGTCAAAGATGAAGATGTACATAAGACTGCATTTAGGACTCGTTATGGTCATTACGAGTTCTTAGTGATGCCTTTTGGACTCACTAATGCACCAGCCGCATTCATGGATCTCATGAACCGCGTCTGCAAGCCCTACATGGATAAATTTGTCATCGTCTTCATCGATGATATTCTTATTTACTCGAAGAATCAAGCTGACCATGAGAAGCACCTCCATTGCATTCTGAAACTGCTTCATAAAGAAAAGCTCTACGCCAAATTCTCTAAGTGTGAATTTTGGCTTCGCGAAGTCCAATTTCTTGGACATGTGGTTAGTGAACGCGGAATCCAGGTAGATCCCGCTAAGGTTGAAGCTGTCATGAATTGGCAAGAGCCGAAGACGCCCACAGAGATTCGCAGTTTCTTGGGATTGGCAGGATACTACAGACGTTTTATAGAAATTTTTTCAAGAATTGCTGCACCCCTAACTTCATTGACTCGTAAGAATGTAAGGTTCGATTGGGGTCCTAAGCAGCAGGAATCTTTCGATATTCTCAAACAAAAGTTGAGCAATGATCCTGTTTTGACATTGCCTGAAGGTACCGAAGAATTCGTGGTCTACTGCGACGCATCACACACTGGCATGGGGTGTGTGCTTTTGCAGAAAGGCAAGGTTATTGCCTATGCTTCACGTCAGTTAAAGGTGCATGAAAAGAATTACACCACCCATGACTTGGAGTTGGGTGCCGTTGTATTTGCACTGAAGCTATGGAGGCACTATTTATACGGTATCAAGTGTGTGATCTATTCTGATCACAAGAGCCTCCAGCACCTGTTTAACCAAAAGGATTTGAACATGAGGCAACGACGTTGGATGGAAACTTTGAATGATTATGATTGTGAGTTAAGATACCATCCTGGCAAGGCGAATGTAGTCGCCGATGCCTTGAGTCGAAAGGAAAGGGTAAAGCCTATAAGAATCAATGCCAAGAGCATTGAGATAAAGAATAGTTTGAATGAAAGGTTGTTAGCTGCACAGAGG
The DNA here is from genome assembly GCA_030545235.1 of Helianthus tuberosus. Lineage (NCBI taxonomy): Eukaryota > Viridiplantae > Streptophyta > Magnoliopsida > Asterales > Asteraceae > Helianthus > Helianthus tuberosus. The sequence goes on along the minus strand of CM060431.1, from coordinate 102,815,608 downwards.
GAAGCTGTGCTGGAAGCTAACTATCCTGATGAAAAATTAGGAGTAACCGAAGAACAGTTATCCTATGGCAAGGACGGAATTCTGAGGTTAAATGGACGAATATGGGTTCCAGTTTATGGAGGACTTCGATATGTCATCCTCCAGGAAGCCCACAGTTCTAAATATTCCGTTCATCCTGGAGCTGACAAGATGTACCAGGATCTGAAAGCAAATTTTTGGTGGATAGGCTTGAAGAAGTCTATAGCTACCTATATAGCTAAATGTTTGACGTGTGCGCAAGTCAAAGCTGAACATCAAAAGCCGTCAGGCTTGCTACAACAACCTGAACTTCCCACGTGGAAGTGGGAAATGGTGACGATGGATTTCATCACCAAGTTGCCAAAGACAAGGAAAGGAAATGATACTATATGGGTGATAGTAGACAGACTAACTAAGTCAGCACATTTCCTACCCATTAAGGAGAACTATAGCTCCGACATGTTAGCCCAATTGTACGTAGATAAGATTGTATCTCTACATGGCGTACCCGTGTCTATTATCTCTGACAGAGATACTAGATACACATCACATTTTTGGAAAAGTTTCCAACAGTCTTTGGGCACGCGCTTAAATTTTAGTATGGCTTACCATCCTCAGACGGACGGACAGAGTGAGCGTACCATCCAAACTTTGGAAGACATGCTTCGTGCATGTGTGATTGACTTAGGTGGTAGTTGGGATAACCACCTGCCACTAATTGAGTTCTCGTATAACAATAGCTATCATACGAGCATCAAGGCCGCGCCTTTCGAGGCCTTGTACGGTAGAAAGTGCAGAACGCCCGTTTGTTGAGCGGAAGTTGGAGATGTCCAATTGACAGGACCTGAAATAGTCGTTGAAACGACGGACAAGATTGTCCAGATTCGTGACCGCCTGAAAGCTGCCCGAGATAGGCAGAAAAGCTACGCAGATTTAAAGCGTAAACCTTTTAAATTCGAGGTAGGTGACAAAGTGTTGCTTAAAGTATCATCCTGGAAGGGAGTGATGCGATTTGGTAAGAAAGGTAAGTTAAGCCCAAGGTACATAGGACCATTCGAGATCATTGAATGTGTCGGATCAGTTGCTTACAAGTTAAATTTGCCTGAAGAGCTCAGTGGTATTCACAATGTATTCCACATCTGCAATCTGAAGAAATGTCTAGCTGATGAATCACTAGTCATGCCACACACAGATGTGCACATAGAAGAGAGCTTGAAGTTTGTTGAAAAACCTGTGTCGATCAAGGATCGACAGGTTAAGAAGCTTCGAAGGAAGCATGTACCGATCGTAAAGGTTAAATGGGATGCCCGTAGAGGTCCCGAGTACACGTGGGAGGTAGAGTCTACCATGAAAGAAAAGTACCCTCATTTATTTCAGTAAATCTCGAGGTCGAGATTTCTTTTAAGGGGGTGAGGATGTAACACCTCAAAAATTTGTGTCCAATAAAATAACGACACGTGTCATGTAAGACAAAAGTGTTAAAAACCCGGATCTAGTTAAAGATGTATGGCAGGATTTAAAAGTGTCGACATGTTAATTAATACCTCTGAACGACCTCGTTATGAATCCCAAGACCCTAATCTATATTATAAACATCTGATATACATTCAATCCGTTAATTGCTAGAAATAATTGATTCAAAGTGCAAGAATGGAATCCTATGAGATTATATACACCAAACCTTCATTCGTGACATTTTCGTTAAAGTCAAAGATAATTATACATCATGAAAGGTGGTCATAACTGTTCAAGCACGATCTAAAGGTCCCATACTGATAATTCATGGCCCAAATTCGTAATAGAAAGGTTGCATGATCAAAAGCCTAATAATTCAAAATTTTTTGTCTCCTGGACATCGCTTACGGACCGTAAAGGTCCTGCCTTACGGTCCGTAAGGCATCCCCAGCGACAGAAAAATAGGCAGGTGCCTATTATGATCAAGTAACCGACTTAAATAGATATTTTTCATCACCATGAGCAGCACAACTAGTTCTTAGGCACTAGGGACACTTGTTATTGATCAGGGATCAATCCTAGAGTTGTTTGGCATGATCATAAGCAATCAAGAACACTATATAAAGACCCACATTGTTTCATTTTTGATCATTCATTCCCAACTCAACTTCTGATCATTTCTGGAGCTCAAGGCCATTCCCCAAGCATCTCTAGTCGTGCATTGGACCTTGGTAAGCTTCCTTAACCTTCCTTAATCGTGTTTTACTTAGTTAATTAGCTAAAAGTCAAACCGTCATAATTAAGGTTTGACTTATCGATTAATCATTAAAGGTCTGATGTTTAGTCAAATTGAAAGTAGTTATAAGTTGGTAATTATGTGGGCATTACACCCTTAAAAGGGCACCCTCTGATTCCCGCTCTAACTAGATCATTTGTCGGGTCAAAATGTGTTATAAAAAGTCAACATAATTATATTTATCGAATTAAAACATAATTAGCAATGTAGAAGGCGTGTAACCTGTTTTACCACTCACATAACTTAGTAATAAATGTAAGAACATGTCTAAACATGTTTGACCTGACAATTTTCAGTTTAGGACCGGTTCGGAGCCGAAAGTCGCAAAACTTTGACTGTTGCTTTGACTTCAGTTCTGACCCGATTTAGATGGGTTTAGAAATGCCTTAGAGCTCCGTTAGGACCAGCTAGTATGATTGTATAACCCTCTGCGTTTATACTACTTGACTCGTTGATTGTCCGATTCATTTACACGTTTCCGTTAATTGCCTAATGTCGACCATAATGCCCTTTTGACCATAAAACGAGAATTTTGGAAATGTGAAAGGACAATAATCTTTATTACTGATTTATAAACATGTCCCTAAATTTTCACATCAGTTTGAGGTCTAGATTAGGAGTTATGCTTAATAGCGTAATTAGAACGCTTTTTACGAATTAAACGGTGTAATTAGCATAAAGCCTATCTAAACCCAATTTTTGACACCAAACCTTTTACCCACTGATATAATATAATATTTTTGGATTTTTGAAGATTTTTAATTATTTTTAACCTGATTATAACCTAAGGTTATGGTCTTGATTCGGTAAATACCGATTACACCATTTTTGTGTATAAAATGAGTTTTACATAATATTTTGACACCAATTCAATTGCTACTGATTTTATATAATAAATGAAGTATTTTGAACTTTATAACCTGTTCAGAAAACTCAGATTTCCTGTATAACCCGGAAATCGCTTAAAATGGCTTTTTACGCGTGTTAAACACCTATTATGGGTTTAAAACCATTTTGTCACATAAGACTTATCACCAACTGATATAACCTATTAAAGTAAGTTATTTTACTGATTATTTCAGAACCGAATCTCAGAATTATAAATAATCTCTTTTATAACCTTTTAAATGACCAAAATACCCCTACGGGGCGTAATTTGAGTTCAAATCCGTTTTGGGCATAATGGAAGATATCCTACTGATATCACAATATATTTAAGGCATATTAACTTAGGAAACCTGTATATGACTCTTTTGGTTACCCGTTACGCCTCTTGCGCGTTCGGTTCGGTTTATGTAACTAGTTTACATAAAATTAGCCGAAACGGGACAAACCTTATCATTTTTATCTCAAAATCCAGAATGTGTTTAGTTTACCCATATTATACAAGTCTTCAAACTTGTCGGGATTAAATCACATTCTAATCCGGTCTTCGCTTAATCATGCGTTAGAACCGTATCTTCCTTAAAACTAACCGGTCTAAGTTTAGGCTTAATTAAAGACCCGTTAGGATTCTAATAGGTTATTATAAACCTTTGTTCCAGAATAGGAGACCCGGTAAAAGCTACCCGTATTGCTATTTGTGATTAATACTTGCAAAGGTAAATACTTTTAACTTATTTCCCTATACGGGCTTGGGGTATGGTATATAAAATACCGCTTGGTCGGGCATTGAATCTTTAATCGAATAGAGGTTAATTCATTGAGATGTCCCGTTTGGAAATGTTTTGTTTGCTTAAAGCCTTTGGGGGGTTAATGACCATGTCCCGGATATCCTTAGCATCATCTTACGAGATGGCCACGACCTGAGCACGGGGTGTAGGCATACACCCGTCAGTGCATAAATAAATTATGTGGTGTGTCTATTAGTCTTTAACCCGGTCTACGGATCGGGCTACTGAACGCATAAGGAACATGTAATTCTTTTACAAGATTATATTCAAATAATTATCCCAAGTTATAAAAAGTTTGTGCCACGTGCATTCAAATCAATTTTTATTAAACCTTTTCAAAATGAGTCAGTTGATTGTATTTACCAGTGTAAACTGACGTATTTTCTCAAAAAGGTTAAGTGCAGGTACTACTCGAAATGGGCTGGCTTTCTCCTAGCATCCATAATAAGTCTCGCAAGCTTGGATGACATAAAACTGTTGAACAATGTTCCTTTTTATTTTGATCCACCTGTGGATTATTTTCAACAAATTGTGATACTTAATATTACAATATTATTTGGTTGAAATGAATCTATCTTTTGCTTCCGCTGTGCATTTAAATATTGTGTTGTTTGACTATAATGATATCAACTACGTCACGATACTCCCCCACCGGGCCCACCGGTAAAACGTGGAAATATCGGGGTGTGACAGGTTGGTATCAGAGCCAACATTGAGTGAATTAAACACTAGCATTTTGTGTTTAATCTCAATGACACAATTGCACATTCCTAAATTTTCGAGTCTTGACAAAGAACTTAGGACAAATCCAAATTTATTTTTAATCTTAACTTTGTCCTTTATATTTCTTGTTGTATCTTTTATTTGTGTTGACAGGATTAACAATGCCGCCAAGATTTCGAAGAGGAGGAAGAGGTAAGGGGCCAATCAGCGCCCCCAACGATCACGAAGCCGGGCCCTCACACCGGCGGACTCCTTCTAATACTATGAGTGCCGATCCTCAGGGAAACTGGAGGACCCATGTGGAACCCGCTAGACGATCTATCTCGCATAGTTCAACGCCTCCTTATCGTCACTCCTTTGGGCCGCAGTCAGAAAACGAGCCCGATGATACACGCCACTCCTTCTTGCCATTGCAGCGATCCCTTTCGCATCATTCCTTTGGTGACCCCACTCCTGTCTTTCAGGGCCGATTCAACCCGGCAAACTATATCGAAGAACCAGTGGGTTTTAACCCACTAGGACCTGAAGACCACTTCTCAGGAGACCAAGCAATGGACATGGACGAGGACACGGATCCCGTCGAGCCTGCAACCGGGACACCCAAACATCCCATCGATATCTCTGATGGATCATCCTTCCACGGATCACCCTACCATGGTCCAGACAGTTACCAAGCAAGGTTTAACCAGCATGAATGGTACTTTACACCTTCTCACCATTCATCGCCTCACCAGCAGCAGCAGCAGGATCCCTCCAAGGATTCGCGTTTCGTGGCAGTCACGCCACCGCCTCCACTGCCGCCAGCTCATCAAGCACCTCCAGAACCACCAAGGCGTAGGAGAACAGGCGCACGTATATCCACGCGCGGAGGGTATTTTCACTTTAGCACCCCTCATCACTCAAGTGGCAGTCACTATCCGCCACTGCATGAAGACCCACAAATGGGTGGGCCTTCAAACCCAATTCCAGAGGTGAATTCTGCACCAGTTGCACCACAGCCGCCACCATTGGGTTTTGATAACCCGATTCCTACATACGCCGGTTCAACGGTGTACAATCCGTTTGAGCAGCCGGCTCACACTCATTATAACTATGCTGAAGCCGACCCGTACCTTGTAGCGGCCAACTACAACGCCCTTCATCCCGAAGGACCATATGGAGCCCCTTGGGGAGTGGGATATCCAGCTCATGGGTATCAAATACCTGCTCGACCTCCGATTCGGCAACAATCGCAGCCACCACGATTTTCCCCACCGGAACAGGAGGAAATCCTCCAAAGACTAAGTCGGGTGGAGCATGAATTTCAAGAAGAACGTAGGAACAACAGAGGATTTCTCAAGGGCCTAGCAAGCTTGTTAAAAGGAAAGAAGAAGAGGGATCATTGAATCCCTATATGTATTGTTGTATTTCCTTATTTCAATCAAGTCCCTGCGTGGACATTCATCTTTGTATTTAGTCCCTGCGTGGACTTGTCTTTTTAGTCCCTGCGTGGACACCTATTTTAGTAATCAGTCCCTGCGAGGACTCGTATTATCGGTTTAGCCCCTGCGTGGGCAAGTTGTTTCTATTAAAAGTCCCGTTTAGGGCAATGTGTAATCCTTTTAATATTTAATGGAATGTTAAGTTTATAAATTTCATTTTTGTCATTATATGCATAAATATATTGTACATGAAATAAATAAATCAAAAAAATCATTCCTTCTAAAAATATATCTGCCTATTTAAATATTAAATAAGAATCTTAACGGTATAACCTAGCCTGCATGTCATTATAAGACTTGGCCAAGATGGTAAGACCTGTTTAAAAGATTCAAATCCTTGTTAACACTCCTGGCAGATGTGATTCGTTAAAATCACACACGTCATTCTTATAACAGGATTCTTCAAAGGATTCCTAACCTAACTTAATGATCTATAAATCATGGGTTTAGATCATCAATTAAGATGATCATATGCTAACCATCCATTGGTAATATAGTGCCTACGGGCCATACTCATTGTCATATAAGACAAAAGACAGTAGTAGTCTACGACTCCCTGTCAGAAAAGGGTAAAGAACTATGTTCAAACCTCCATGCCTTGATTCTTTGAAATCATGGCTTATGATTTAAAAATGTCCTTGTGACTAGGCTTTTTGTGCTACTAATAAAACTGTTATTGTTTTATAATTAGGATAAATTATAATAGAAATCCTAAATAGATATGACTAACAAATTAACCAAATATGGTCTGTGTTTACCATGGTTAATGAACTGCCATAAAAAGGCAATTCCATAATAAACTCCCAAATAAATTATTGTCGATATCTTATGTAACAGTTCAAACTACATGGCTGACTCGGATGAGATCAACAGTCACCCAAGGGAGGATCATGATAATACCCGAATTAACATCGCGGGTGCAGAACTGCAAGCATTGATAGACAATGCTGTTACAAAGGCAATAGAGCGGCAGTATAACGAATATAGCGGGACTCGAAGTAGGACCCTATCCGCACCGCATTCCAAGCCTAAGACTCATTCTGAGGCTCACAGCAAGCCACCCTCCAAGAAGGAAGAGCCAAAGAAAGGTGATGACGATCGTCACTCTTCAAATCAGCAAAGTGTTCCATCTCAAAGGATCGTACTGAATCAAGGACCCCGTGATAAGGGTTGCTCCTACAAGTATTTTGTTTCATGCAAACCCAGGGATTTCACTGGGGAAAAAGGAGCTATAGACTGCATGACATGGTTGGATGAGATGGACACCGTGGTTGATATCAGCGGGTGCGCTGATAAGGACGTGGTAAAGTTCGTGTCTCAGTCATTCAAGGGGGAGGCATTAGCTTGGTGGAGATCTTTGATCCAGGCTACGGGGAAAATCCCATTGTACAATCTGACATGGGATAAGTTTATGACATTGATTAGAGAAAACTACTGCCCTCAACATGAGGTAGAGAATATTGAATCTGATTTCTTATCCTTGGTTATGAAGAACCTGGATTGCCAAGCCTACCTTACCAGCTTCAATACAATGTCAAGGTTGGATCCTTATCTGGTGACGCCGGAACCCAAGAGGATAGCTCGTTTCATCAGAGGTTTAGCCCCCGAGATTAAGGCCAGCGTGAAGGCCTCCAGACCAGCTACTTTTCGGTCTGCAGCTGATATATCATTGTCCCTTACTCTGGACGCGGTCAGGCAGAGATCGCTAAGAAACACTGACGCTGAGAAAAGGAAGCGTGAGGATGATAACTCACGACGATCGGATAAGAGACATAGGGGAAACGATGACCACCAAAAGAGTTCTGGATCCAAGAAAGATGGTCATCAGTCGGGTGATAAGCCCAAATGTAAAATCTGTAAGAAGCACCATTTCGGGAAGTGCAGACTTGAGTCGAAATCCCAGTCACAGCCAAGGGCATGTGGGATCTGCAAGTCTTCTGAGCACAAGACCTTAGACTGTAAGAAAATCAAGGATGCTACGTGCTACAGCTGCAACGAAAAAGGGCACATCAAATCCAATTGCCCAAAGATCGCTAAGAAAGCTAAGGATGGGAAAAAGACCAATGCTAGGGTCTTTAGGATGGATGCAAAGGAAGCTGTCCAGGACGACAATGTGATCACAGGTACCTTCCTCATAAATGATGTCTATGCAAGAGTACTTTTTTATTCAGGCGCTGTCGTTTGTAGATAATAAGTTTTGTGAATTGTTGAAATTACCTGTTAAAACCTTAAGTGTGAAATATGAGGTGGAATTAGCTGATAGAACCATAGAAACCACCCCAACCGTGTTAGATGGATGTGTTATATCCATTAGGAACCACTCTTTTCCATTGTCTTTACTTCCTTTGAAATTAGCCGGTTTTGATATAGTAATAGGCATGGATTGGTTGTCTCGCAACCAAGCCCAGATCGTTTGTGCTAAGAAGCAAGTAGTTGTCAGGACTCCTCGTGGCGAGCCTTTGACAATCCAAGGAGACACTAAGTATGGAATGCCTGAGCAAGTGTCCATGCTCAAGGCATCAAGGTGTTTGACGAAGGGTTGTGTTATCTACATGGCGCAAGTAACTATTGATGAACCAAAGCCTAAGATCGAAGACATACCCATTATCTCTGAATATCCAGAAGTATTCCCTGAAGAACTACCTGGTTTACCCCCAGATAGGCAAGTGGAGTTCAGGATTGATATTATTCCTGGTGCGGCACCTGTTGCAAGAGCACCTTACTGATTGGCACCAACGGAGATGAAGGAGTTGAGAACTCAACTAGATGATTTGTTAAGCAAAGGATTTATTAGACCTAGCTCATCTCCTTGGGGAGCTCCAATCCTGTTTGTGAAGAAAAAGGATGGGTCGATGCGACTATGCATCGATTACCGGGAACTTAACAAAGTTACTGTCAAGAATCGGTATCCATTGCCCAGGATCGACGACTTGTTCGATCAACTTCAAGGAACGAGTTACTTTTCCAAGAGCGACTTAAGGTCAGGATATCATCAACTGAAGGTCAAAGATGAAGATGTACATAAGACTGCATTTAGGACTCGTTATGGTCATTACGAGTTCTTAGTGATGCCTTTTGGACTCACTAATGCACCAGCCGCATTCATGGATCTCATGAACCGCGTCTGCAAGCCCTACATGGATAAATTTGTCATCGTCTTCATCGATGATATTCTTATTTACTCGAAGAATCAAGCTGACCATGAGAAGCACCTCCATTGCATTCTGAAACTGCTTCATCAAGAAAAGCTCTACGCCAAATTCTCTAAGTGTGAATTTTGGCTTCGCGAAGTCCAATTTCTTGGACATGTGGTTAGTGAACGCGGAATCCAGGTAGATCCCGCTAAGGTTGAAGCTGTCATGAATTGGCAAGAGCCGAAGACGCACACAGAGATTCGCAGTTTCTTGGGATTGGCAGGATACTACAGACGTTTTATAGAAATTTTTTCAAGAATTGCTGCACCCCTAACTTCATTGACTCGTAAGAATGTAAGGTTCGATTGGGGTCCTAAGCAGCAGGAATCTTTCGATATTCTCAAACAAAAGTTGAGCAATGCTCCTGTTTTGACATTGCCTGAAGGTACCGAAGAATTCGTGGTCTACTGCGACGCATCACACACTGGCATGGGGTGTGTGCTTATGCAGAAAGGCAAGGTTATTGCCTATGCTTCACGTCAGTTAAAGGTGCATGAAAAGAATTACACCACCCATGACATGGAGTTGGGTGCCGTTGTATTTGCACTGAAGCTATGGAGGCACTATTTATACGGTATCAAGTGTGTGATCTATTCTGATCACAAGAGCCTCCAGCACCTGTTTAACCAAAAGGATTTGAACATGAGGCAACGACGTTGGATGGAAACTTTGAATGATTATGATTGTGAGATAAGATACCATCCTGGCAAGGCGAATGTAGTCGCCGATGCCTTGAGTCGAAAGGAAAGGGTAAAGCCTATAAGAATCAATGCCAAGAGCATTGAGATAAAGAATAGTTTGAATGAAAGGTTGTTAGCTGCACAGAGGGAAGCTGTGCTGGAAGCTAACTATCCTGATGAAAAATTAGGAGTAACCGAAGAACAGTTATCCTATGGCAAGGACGGAATTCTGAGGTTAAATTGACGAATATGGGTTCCAGTTTATGGAGGACTTCGAGATGTCATCCTCCAGGAAGCCCACAGTTCTAAATATTCCGTTCATCCTGGAGCTGACAAGATGTACCGGGATCTGAAAGCAAATTTTTGGTGGATAGGCTTGAAGAAGTCTATAGCTACCTATGTAGCTAAATGTTTGACGTGTGCGCAAGTCAAAGCTGAACATCAAAAGCCGTCAGGCTTGCTACAACAACCTGAACTTCCCACGTGGAAGTGGGAAATGGTGACGATGGATTTCATCACCAAGTTGCCAAAGACAAGGAAAGGAAATGATACTATATGGGTGATAGTAGACAGACTAACTAAGTCAGCACATTTCCTACCCATTAAGGAGACCTATAGCTCCGACATGTTAGCCCAATTGTACGTAGATAAGATTGTATCTCTACATGGCGTACCAGTGTCTATTATCTCTGACAGAGATACTAGATACACATCACATTTTTGGAAAAGTTTCCAACAGTCTTTGGGCACGCGCTTAAATTTTAGTACGGCTTACCATCCTCAGACGGACGGACAGAGTGAGCGTACCATCCAAACTTTGGAAGACATGCTTCGTGCATGTGTGATTGACTTAGGTGGTAGTTGGGATAACCACCTGCCACTAATCGAGTTCTCGTATAACAATAGCTATCATACGAGCATCAAGGCCGCGCCTTTCGAGGCCTGGTATGGTAGAAAGTGCAGAACGCCCGTTTGTTGGGCGGAAGTTGGAGATGTCCAATTGACAGGACCTGAAATAGTCGTTGAAACGACGGAAAAGATTGTCCAGATTCGTGACCGCCTGAAACCTGCCCGAGATAGGCAGAAAAGCTACGCAGATTTAAATCGTAAACCTTTTAAATTCGAGGTAGGTGACAAAGTGTTGCTTAAAGTATCACCCTTGAAGGGAGTGATGCGATTTGGTAAGAAAGGTAAGTTAAGCCCAAGGTACATAGGACCATTCGAGATCATTGAATGTGTCGGATCAGTTGCTTACAAGTTAAATTTGCCTGAAGAGCTCAGTGGTATTCACAATGTATTCCACATCTGCAATCTGAAGAAATGTCTAGCTGATGAATCACTAGTCATGCCACACACAGATGTGCACATAGAAGAGAGCTTGAAGTTTGTTGAAAAACCTGTGTCGATCGAGGATCGACAGGTTAAGAAGCTTCGAAGGAAGCATGTACCGATCGTAAAGGTTAAATGGGATGCCCGTAGAGGTCCCGAGTACACGTGGGAGGTAGAGTCTACCAGGAAAGAAAAGTACCCTCATTTATTTCAGTAAATCTCGAGGTCGAGATTTCTTTTAAGGGGGTGAGGATGTAACACCTCGAAAATTTGTGTCCAATAAAATAACGACACGTGTCATGTAAGACAAAAGTGTTAAAAACCCGGATCTAGTTAAAGATGTATGGCAGGATTTAAAAGTGTCGACATGTTAATTAATACCTCTGAACGACCTCGTTATGAATCCCAAGACCCTAATCTATATTATAAACATCTGATATACATTCAATCCTGTAATTACTAGAAATAATTGATTCAAAGTACAAGAATGGAATCCTATGAGATTATATACACCAAACCTTCATTCGTGACCTTTTCGTTAAAGTCAAAGACAATTATACATCATGAAAGGTGGTCATAACTGTTCAAGCACGATCTAAAGGTCCCATACTGATAATTCATGGCCCAAATTCGTAATAGAAAGGTTGCATGATCAAAAGCCTAATAATTCAAAAATTTTTGTCTCCTGGACATCGCTTACGGACCGTAAAGGTCCTGCCTTACGGTCCGTAAGGCATCCCCAGCGACAGAAAAATAGGCAGGTGCCTATTATGATCAAGTAACGGACTTAAATAGATATTTTTCATCACCATGAGCAGCACAACTAGTTCTTAGGCACTAGGGACACTTGTTATTGATCAGGGATCAATCCTAGAGTTGTTTGGCATGATCATAAGCAATCAAGAACACTATATAAAGACCCACATTGTTTAATTTTTGATCATTCATTCCCAACTCAACTTTTGATCATTTCTGGAGCCCAAGGCCATTCCCCAAGCATCTCTAGTCGTGCATTGGACCTTGGTAAGCTTCCTTAACCTTCCTTAATCGTGTTTTACTTAGTTAATTAGCTAAAAGTCAAACCGTCGTAATTAAGGTTTGACTTATCGATTAATCATTAAAGGTCTGATATTTAGTCAAATTTAAAGTAGTTATAAGTTGGTAATTATGTGGGCATTACACCCTTAAAAGGGCACCCTCTGATTCCCGCTCTAACCAGATCATTTGTCGGGTCAAAATGTGTTATAAAAAGTCAACAGAATTATATTTTTCGAATTAACACATAATTAGCAATGTAGAAGGCGTGTAACCTGTTTTACCACTCACATAACTTAGTAATAAATGTAAGAACATGTCTAAACGTGTTCGACCCGACAATTTTCAGTTTAGGACCGGTTCGGAGCCGAAAGTCGCAAAACTTTGACTTTTGCTTTGACTTCAGTTCTGACCCGATTTAGATGGGTTTAGAAATGCCTTAGAGCTCCGTTAGGACCAGCTAGTATGATAGTATAACCCTCTGCATTTATACTACTTGACTCGTTGATTGTCCGATTCATTTACACGTTTCCGTTAATTGCCTAATGTTGACCATAATGCCCTTTTGACCATAAAACGAGAATTTTGGAAATGTGAAAGGACAATAATCTTTATTACTGATTTATAAACATGTCCCTAAATTTTCACATCAGTTTGAGGTCTAGATTAGGAGTTATGCTTAATAGCGTAATTAGAACGCTTTTTATGAATTAAACGGTGTAATTAGCATAAAGCCTATCTAAACCCAATTTTTGACACCAAACCTTTTACCCACTGATATAATATAATATTTTGGGATTTTTGAAGATTTTTAATTATTTTTAACCTGATCATAACCTAAGGTTATGGTCTTGATTCGGTAAATACCGATTATACCCTTTTTGTGTATAAAATGAGTTTTACATAATATTTTGACACCAATTTAATTGCTACTGATTTTATATAATAAATGAAGTATTTGGAACTTTATAACCTGTTCAGAAAACTCAGATTTCCTGTATAACCCGGAAATCGCTTAAAATGGCTTTTTACGCGTGTTAAATACCTAGTATGGGTTTAAAACCATTTTGTCACATAAGACTTATCACCAACTGATATAACCTATTAAAGTAAGTTATTTTACTGATTATTTCAGAACCGAATCTCAGAATTGTAAATAATCTCTTTTATAACCTTTTAAATGACCAAAATACCCCTACGGGGCGTAATTTGAGTTCAACTCCGTTTTGGGCATAATGGAAGATATCCTACTGATATCACAATATATTTAAGGCATATTAACTTAGAAAACCTGTATATGACTCTTTTGGTTACCCGTTACGCCTCTTGCGCGTTCGGTTCGGTTTATGTAACTAGTTTTCATAAAATTAGCCGAAACGGGACAAACCTTATCATTTTTATCTCAAAATCCAGAATGTGTTTAGTTTACCCATATTATACAAGTCTTCAAACTTGTCGGGACTAAATCACATTCTAATCCGGTCTTCGCTTAATCATGCGTTAGAACCGTATCTTCCTTAAAACTAACCGGTCTAAGTTTAGGCTTAATTAAAGACCCGTTAGGATTCTAATAGGTTATTATAAACCTTTGTTCCAGAATAGGAGACCCGGTAAAAGCTACCCGCATTGCTATTTGTGATTAATACTTGCAAAGGTAAATACTTTTAACTTATTTCCCTATACGGGCTTGGGGTATGGTATATAAAATACCGCTTGGTCGGGCATTGAATCTTTAATCGAATAGAGGTTAATTCATTGAGATGTCCCGTTTGGAAATGTTTTGTTTGCTTAAAGCCTTTGGGGGGTTAATGACCATGTCCCGGATATCCTTGGCATCATCTTACGAGATGGCCACGACCTGAGCACGGGGTGTAGGCGTACACCCGTCAGTGCATAAATAAATTATGTGGTGTGTCTATTAGTCTTTAACCCGGTCTACGGATCGGGCTACTGAACGCATAAGGAACATGTAATTCTTTTACAAGATTATATTCAAATAATAATCCCAAGTTATAAAAAGTTTGTGCCACGTGCATTCAAATCAATTTTTATTAAACCTTTTCAAAATGAGTCAGTTGATTGTATTTACCAGTGTAAACTGACGTATTTTCTCAAAAAGGTTAAGTGCAGGTACTACTCGAAATGGGCTGGCTTTCTCCTAGCATCCACAATAAGTCTCGCAAGCTTGGATGGCATAAAACTGTTGAACAATGTTCCTTTTTATTTTGATCCACCTGTGGATTATTTTCAACAAATTGTGATACTTAATATTACAATATTATTTGGTTGAAATGAATCTATCTTTTGCTTCCGCTGTGCATTTAAATATTGTGTTGTTTGACTATAATGATATCAACTACGTTACGATACTCCCCCACCGGGCCCACCGGTAAAACGTGGAAATATCGGGGTGGGACATTAACTAAGGACCGGTGGAGGAAAAATAAGTGAAAGGTAGGACTGACATGAGGAATATTCAAAGGTGAGACTGACAATGACCAGTGACGTCTAGTTGAGATTATTACAGGCCAATTCCCCTTTTTCTAATTATCTTATTAATATTTTAAGAATTTTTTATATTAATAACATTAGAAATAGCAATAGATATTAATATACTAATATTAACCCCCATCTTAATTTGCAAATACTTGATGTGTCTTGCTTTTACTATTCAAATTGGTACAAATACTTGAAGCTTTCATACAACTATAATGCATATATCAGAAGAAAGCCCAATAAATCTGAAAAAAAAACCTTTGTGAGAATCGAACAAAAAACCTAATAGTTCTTAAGCTTTATCCCACCTTCAGAATGCCATTAAGTTATGATGACATGGACAAAAGTATTTGAGTTATTTTTGTTATTATTATTATTTTGCTTTTAAGTTCAACGCTTTTACATCTTTTACAATTTAACTCAAATACTTTTCATTTTTAACTTTGGTCCCTCATACATTTCATCTTTTACGATTTTGATCTAAATTTTGCAAGTTAACACGCCGCAACATGTGTGTGCGGTTCAACGTTTTTACGCCTATGTATTCCTGTTTGACGGCTCCGTCGCAACGCACGAGTCCTAGATCGAATTAGTTATTGTTTTCTATGTTTTACGTTCTACGTGAGTAATTCAATGTTTTTACGTCTACTTTTCGTTCGATTTTATTTTTTTCGTTTTTTATTTCTTTTTTATACAAGCTTTTCCGGTGTTGGCGATCATTGAAGGTGGTGTGACACTAACTAGTGCCACTTGACATGGTTTTAAGCACCCGGCGTAACGCAAATGGCTTAATACTAGTTATTACTTAATTAAATGATAGATTACTATATAACATTAATTGGATTTATTTATTATAAGTCAGATATTAGAAGAATGAGGCAAATACAAGACACAATGAGCATTTATGACTCATTGTATATATATTTTAGAGTAAATTACGTTTTTGACCTCTGTGGTTATATCACTTTTACTATATTAGCCCAAAATAAGAATTTTTAACATATCTGCCCTTATAGTCTCTATAACTAACATTTTGGCCCCCAAGTCTAACCATTTTGGCCCGCATGGTCTCTATAACTAACCATTTTCGCCCTCATGATCTCTAGACTTAGGGGCCAAAATGGTTAGTTATAGAGACCATGGGGGCAGATATGTTAAAAATTCTTATTTTGGGCTAATACAGTAAAGTAAAAGTGATATAACCACATGGGCCAAAAACGTAATTTACTCTAAATTTTATCTGTTTTTCAGGGGTGGATCTTAATTAATCTTTATATATTGTAGGAAAGTGGTTTAATTAACACTTCAACTTGACGTATGATGAATTGATGATGATATCTAGGATCAAAAAATATTCGAAGGAAGACCGATGATTTTTTTATGATTTATGTGTGATATTATATACTTGTATGGCCAAATTGTTAGATTTTTCTATGATGGTGGTGGTAGGTAAAATAGGAGGATTGAATAAAGTTGGCTACTTATAAAGTTATTTAGCGTATAAGGAGTGGTTAGACACTTGAGAGTGGCAAACTAAAAAATCAACCAATGAGAGTGTGCCATGTCAAAGTGGTAAACTATGCGTAAAAGTGTTGGCAATGGTTATACACTTGGTGAAGTGGTAAACTATTTAAAAAAAAGGAAAAATGTGTGATTGGTTGAGATTGGAATGGACCCCACCCCACACTACCCTCTCTCTCTCTCTCTCATGCCCTCCCTTCACCACTTCGGCAAGCCTACACCGATTTGGCAAACTTTTGAGTGGCAAACTATGTTGGCGGTGGTGTTACCAATTGGCAAACTAAGTTTGCCACACTTTGCCGCACCCCACTTCGTATACCCTTAATACAATCAAGAGAAAAGACTTTGATTACGTTCGGAATTTGTATTATGTATTTATGATCATGTTCGGAACTCGTATTATGTATTTTATAATACAAGATTTAGCGGGTTATACACTTTATGTTTGGTTCGCGGAATATTTTTGATGGAATTGATTTTTTTCTTCTGAAAAGCGGAATTTAAAAGAATTGTATTTAGTATTGAAATTTGTTGAAATGATTTCGAAATTATAAATTAAGAATATTTCATAGGAATTAGTATTTGTAGTGAATTTGGGTCGCAAAACAATCTAAGAGGAATAGGAATTTTTTACTACAACCACCACCGACTACTCACACCATCTCCCATGACGTTCACCATTGCCGCCATAAGCCCACACCCCACACACTTGGGCACAATTGTCACGACCACCAATTGGTTGCCATCATCGCCATCTCCACAATCATCACCTCAACTTATTAGGTGCCACATGACATGCAACATCTACTAGCGGTCGCTGCCACAACCATTGTCTCTGCCACTTTTTTCACCACCACCATCGGGCATAAGGTGAACTAATAACCAAATTAAGCGAATTAGAACTGAATTAACCGAATTGAACAACTAATCGATGGTTAGGTTAAGCCATAACCAAATACCCAAAATGAAGGAATAAAATACCATTCCCATTCATTTCTCATCCAAACACAATGATGATAATGACGATGTTAATGATAAGATGTAAAAGGGGTAAAATGTGATTAGTATAAATATGATACATAATGAAAGTATTCATGTTCTCAAGTGTGCTATAAACATCTTTTTGGAACTACTAACTCACAACCACTTATACTACTCTAAATCTATACCTTTCGTTCGCTATGGGTAGGGCTGTAAACGAACCGAACGTTCAGCGAACAGTTCGTGAACCGTTCGGCGGGAAGTTCGTTTATGTTCGTTCGTTTAATAAACAAACGAACATGAACAAGAAATTTCGTTCGATTAGTTAAATGAACGAACATGAACCGAGGTCTCGTTCGTTCGATTGTGTTCGTGAACGTTCGGTAAGGTATCCGTGAACGTGCTCGTGAACATTCGTTGATTTGCGTTCGTTTATGTTCATATGTTTGTGTTTTAATTGAAGATATTTGTACTTTCTTATATTTTATTTGTACTTTTTATATTATTAAACTTTTATTTATTTTATTTCCCTAACAATTAAACTAGGAAACCCACTTTCACCTTGTTTATGCATCATTTCCCTTTCATTTCTCATTAGTTACATCCACGGATACAATCGACATCCGTTCCACAATAAGGGATTCAAGTTCGAGTGCTACTCTCTTGGCCATCTCTCTTTATCGTCCGTCGAGTTCACCAAATTTGTTTGTGTTCGTGAACCGTTCGCGAACACGCTGATTTCCTTAATGAACGAACACGAACATAAAATCTCGTTCGGTAAATGTTCATGAACGTTCGTGAACACATTTATTTCCTTAACGAACGAACACGAACAAGGCCTTGTTCGTGTTCGTTCGGTTCGTTTACAGCCCTAGCTATGGGACTTGAACTTTATACATAACAAGGATGAACACTTTTCCATCATAATTTACACATATAGAGTTGTAAGACACCAACTCCACAATGACATATATATTTGTGCTTGTGTTATAACCTTTATTCCCATCATTATAGGCTAATACTCATACCATACGTGATCTGAAAGTCGCATACAAGCTTTTCGTTGGCAAACATACCTTCGTTGATATTGAGATGACAAAAATCTAATATATAAGTGACTCAGATGTATTAGCTGCTTTGTTTTTTGTATATGAGACGAAGACACCACAATACGTCCTATTCTATCTAAGGCATACGATTTTGATGGCGAGTAAGATTAAAACTTACTCATCTAAACACGTATGGACAAAAAAAGATCATACTTGCTCGTAGTTGGTATGTAGTTTTCGACTAACTACTTGAGTGGTGTTATGTTTCTTTATAACAACCTCCAATACGAAGATATGATATTGATCAAGGATTACTATGTTAACTATGTACATATTGTTGGGGATGGTACCATGCAATAGGCAGTTGTTCTTGACCATCGATAATCTTGCTTGTGAGTGTTCTTAATAACCATGTAGAACCATCATCCTCTATAACACACATAGAGTAAACTTAGTAATAATTATTGGCATTATTTTTGTTTAATTGTTGGTAACCAAAAACATGGGCAAACTAGTCATCAATAATTAATATTATCTTTATCTAATGCCATCGTATTCATTATATTATATTAAATAAGGTATGACTATTTTACGTAAAAATAAACTAATGAATTTAAATTTATTTGCCTCTCACTCTCTCATCTCAATCGTGTACACGTATGGATCAAACCTAGTCAAAAATCAGGATTTCCCCTCAAGCCGATTTGTTTGAACTTAAAACACAAAATTCAATGTTCACGGTTTTAACCTATAGTTTTACCATTATAATAATTGCTTAATTTAAGTTTTCTCAACAGTTAATTAAAAACAAGCTAATCACATGAATATCACAAAATAATTCATATAGCACATAAACATTATTTGATTAGATCTAACCATGGAATTGAGTTTGAAAATAACTTATTAAATATTAGTTTTTTTTTAAAAAACCAATAATTTAATAAATTATTTCAAAAACTCAGAATTTGAGACTTTTCTAAATTGCTTACTGACTTATTAACTCCAATAAGTTAATAAGGCTTAAGGGTGTGGAGGACATGAGTTGTGTCATCAATCGTCACGTAGGACCATTAATAGATTGCTACACCACCACTTGCCCCATCCACCATGGTTGACATGGATTAAATCATGACAACCACGTGACTCCTTTCCTTTTCACAAAAATAAATCAAAATAAAAAAATAGTGGTTTGGGTCATGACCACACCCTTAGGGTAGTGGTTTTGGATGATGAATTAGAAGTGGGTGACCTAACACTGATGTGGAGGATAATGGTGACCGTGAGTGTCATGACCACAAGTTATTATCATTATCAATAAAATAACTCTGCAAATAAAAAACACTCGAAAAAATTATTATTCATACTTAAAAATAGAACTTTTAAATTTCACCACTATAAAAGAAAATTCTCTCTCTTTTTTTTTTTTCTTTCTAAATACACGGTTAGCAAGAATTTAGCAATAATTAATGGGTGTGCCTATTGGCACACTCATTTAACTATATACACACTTAAAAAGGTGTTTTTTGTCTTTATATGCACACTCTGCAGTGTCGAACTGTGGTCAAAACGCGGCGTTTTGGTCCGGTTAATCAGAAAAAGACTGACGGGTGTCTGACGGGTCTGTTGACCGGACCAAAACGCCAAGCTTTGGCAGCGTTTTGGTCCTGTCAACCAGACCGACTGACACCCGGTCTGGTTGACAGGACCAAAACGCTGCCAAAGCTCGGCGTTTTGGTCCGGTCAACAGACCCGTCAGTCTTTATCTGGTTAACCTGACCAAAACGCCTCGTTTTGGATACAGTTCGACACTGCAGGGTGTGCATATAAAGACAAAAAACACCTTTAAAAGTTGACTATCTACACACTTGGTGTGTAGATAGTTTGGCTAATTAATTTCTTAAACTTTTTTACTTTAACCTAAAACATAAAAGCAGAAGAGCAAGATCGGACGGATAAGAATGAAGCGGTAAACAGATCGTAGGGCTGTGATGATGAAAGGCTGTCAACGACAGGTCACTCTATCTTTCCTCGTGGTCTGAATGATTCCCCTTTTTTTCTCCATATACTCTCATCTCACCTTCACTTTATCTTCCATTTTCAAACCTTCAAAGATCCAGAGAGAACTAAAGGCTAGGGTTCTACTAACCGGCAGTTATCTTCTCCGAGATCGGCTGCTGTTCGTGTTAATCCTCATCGTCTTCTGTTCAGATCTGGTTTTAATACCGGTAATCGTTTAATCTGGCTTTAGTTTACTTTCTGTCTGTTGTTGAATGTGTTGTTTTTGGTTGATTTTAGCGGTTGTAGATCTGAATCTGTTTAATTGACTTTGATTTTTGATTTGTAGAAGCTTTTGTTACAACTTTTTGTGTTAGTTTTTTTATTTTAGAGGATAATTTAGGTGTTTTTGCTTTGTAGTAGTGGATAGATCTGGATTGATGTTAGGATTGGTTGATCTGATTCGGAGTTGTGTAGATCTGTTATTTGTGGTTTATGTTTGTGTTAGAATTTGTAGAACTTGTGATGATATGTAACCAGATCTGTTGATTTAATGTTATGATATCTTCGATCTGTGGTGTTGAGCGGTCTATGATTTGATTGAATTGTTAACATAAGGAATTGAGAAGATCTGCTTTTGGCGTGTGTGAAATCGGTAACTGATGTGTGGTAGTTGTACTTTTAAGTTGTTTTTGCTGTGGATTAATGCGCTGGATGTTGTTAAGGGTGTGAGTTGTTGTGTAAGCGGTTTGTGATATTTCGAGTCAAATTAACAGCTGTTGTGATTTGATTCGTAAGAGTAAAGCTAAAGTTATCTGAGTATGTTTATTTTTTGGGATTGAGGAAATGATTCATTGTTTTGTCTGTTACTTTTTGTCTACTTTTAGCGGTTGCATGAATTGTACATTGTCTTATCTGTACGTGACAGGTGACATATGGTATATTGAAGTTTATGTAAGGATACATTAATTTTTGTGTTACAGTTAATATAAAATGGCCGATGCTGAGGATATCCAGCCCCTTGTTTGTGACAATGGAACAGGAATGGTGAAGGTTGGTATTGTTTTGTGCTTGTCATTGTTAATTATGTCAGTTTCTAGCTTGCCAATATAATTTTTGAATTGATTTGGTTTGTTGATTAAATATACAGGCAGGGTTTGCCGGTGATGATGCTCCAAGGGCGGTCTTTCCAAGTATTGTTGGTAGACCAAGACATACTGGTGTTATGGTTGGTATGGGACAAAAAGATGCTTATGTCGGAGATGAGGCACAATCAAAGAGAGGTATTCTTACCTTGAAGTATCCTATTGAACACGGTATCGTCAGCAACTGGGATGACATGGAAAAGATTTGGCATCACACTTTCTACAACGAGCTTCGTGTTGCTCCAGAAGAGCATCCCGTTCTTCTTACTGAGGCACCTTTGAACCCCAAGGCTAACAGGGAAAAGATGACTCAGATTATGTTCGAAACCTTCAATGTTCCCGCCATGTACGTCGCCATCCAGGCCGTGCTTTCTCTCTATGCCAGTGGTCGTACCACAGGTCTGTTTATTTTCATGTTTCTGTTAGATTATGTTTTGCATTAGTAACGCATGAGACTAAATCACATATTTTTGTCATATAGGTATTGTGCTGGATTCTGGAGATGGTGTGTCACATACAGTTCCAATTTATGAAGGTTATGCACTTCCTCATGCTATCCTTCGTCTCGATCTTGCTGGGCGTGACCTCACGGATTCCCTGATGAAAATCTTGACTGAAAGAGGGTACATGTTCACCACCACTGCCGAACGGGAAATTGTCCGTGACATGAAAGAAAAGCTTGCATATGTTGCTCTTGACTACGAGCAAGAGCTCGAGACTGCAAAGAGCAGCTCTTCTGTTGAGAAGAACTATGAATTGCCTGATGGACAAGTCATCACAATTGGTGCCGAAAGATTCCGTTGCCCTGAGGTTCTCTTCCAGCCATCTTTGATCGGAATGGAAGCTGCTGGTATTCACGAGACTACCTACAACTCGATCATGAAGTGTGATGTCGATATCAGGAAGGACCTTTATGGTAACATCGTGCTCAGTGGTGGTTCCACCATGTTCCCTGGTATTGCCGACAGGATGAGCAAGGAAATTACCGCCCTTGCCCCCAGCAGCATGAAGATCAAGGTGGTTGCACCTCCAGAGAGAAAATACAGTGTCTGGATCGGAGGATCGATCCTTGCATCTCTCAGCACCTTCCAACAGGTATATTCAATTATTCATAGTCTGCTTATATCGTTTTAATCTGTGTATATCGTTTCATATAACTAACTAACTAACTTGGGTTTGTGTAATCAGATGTGGATTTCCAAGGGTGAATATGACGAGTCTGGCCCGTCCATTGTCCACAGGAAGTGCTTCTAAGTATGGATTTTGTTGGTTTTTAAGGTTGAGTTTCTTTGGTTTTTGGTTTTCTATTGCCCTTTTATTTTTCGTGTTATGTTTCATGTGAACTAAGTAAGAGTGGCAGACATTGGGATAATACTGGGAAAGCCGAGGGGGATAAACAGTTAAACACCATGTTCATCTCTAATCCATCTCTCTGCTTCATTTGTCGTCGAATTGCTGCTAGATATGTTTGTAGTGGGGAGTGGTTGTGAAGAAGTCGTTTTATTATGAATTCAAACTGTCTGTTTATCTGTTTGTTGGCAATAATTATGTCAATGTCTACTGTATCAGAAGTTGTGTTAGACTCAGTTTGTGGTCATTTTATTATCATCTATAAGGATTCTATTTATTGCTCATGCTGGCTAGAGTTGATTTGTTTCAACTTTTAAGTTACAAAGTACTATGCAAGCTTCCATTGATCACCTTGTATGAAGCTTGTTACAGAATACACATTTACATGCTCAGTCGGAATCTGGTTGCTCCATTGCACCCTTTTCGACAAATCTGACCCGTTACCGCTGTTGTTAAACTCGCCGTAATAAAGCGTTGTCAATGCAAAGTCGTCTTTCCATGGCATCCACCCCTGAGGTGAAATCAGTGCCTCCAGTCTGCAACTAATGAACACAGTCCTTGAAAACTCCTTCCATGGCCTTCCTAAGAAGTTGTTGTGGACACTAGGGTTTTTGTGGTATAACTTCATGTACTCTTGTGTCCCATTTACCAAACAGTTTTTGAATACAAATCCTGTTGTTTGCGCGGGATCGGTTCGTCCGTGTGCAGTCACAGCGTTCTTTTCTCCTTTCTCGGGTGTGAGTTGACGTGGACGAACTAGGATGGTGCAGTCTTGGAAGATTGCAGCTGAGTTGCCAAATATGAAATCAACATTGCCTTCTATGTGACATGACTTGAAGAATTGGCGAAGCGAGTGGGCGTAGAGGGTGTCTTGATTGCCCAAGATCTCACAGTTCTCTATAACCGATTGGTCGCTGTCGGTTCGTAAGGCCACTGCTTGGTGTGCATCGGGACCGGCTGTGTTCTCTATGGTTAAGTTACTTGCCATGAATCCGTCCCCAAGTATTCCTGCAACATAATATCGTTCATATTTCTTGCAAGAAAAACCAAAAACAAATATAACATTTACATTTGAGTATGTTTCCTTTATTCTCATATATCTTTTAATTAACAAAGGGTATAATATCTCATAAAAAACTAATGAACTTTAAAAGCATTTGGTAACAATGTAACATTCAGTTAAAACTGAAAATTGCAGTTACCAACTGTAGCCGAGTTATAAGTAGACATCCCAGGTTGCCCAACATTCGAACTCCCCGAAATTACAGTTTTGCCCATACCCTCACCCAAAACCACAACATTCAGCTTCTCTAACCCCACTCTAACACTCTCCTTATACACTCCCGCCTTCACCAATATCACAAACCTCCGCCCACGACCCCAATTTGGCGCTGCATTCACCGCCTCCTGCACTGTCGCGTACTTACACGCGCCACCTTTACACACCGTCACATCACCCTTCAACCCAACCGGAACCCCCAACTCTTTCCCCCTACCCCCGTCCCCACCACCCTCCCAAAAGCCGTCTCTCTCCGTCTTCACCGGTCCCCATGACCCCGTTTTGTCACCATACACGTCGTACGCCATCATCATGCTCAAAGCGTTGCTGGTGTAACCCACAAGATTGTTTATAAACAACATCGTATCAATGACTATTTTGGTGTCGTTCACGTAACTTAATGCGGACCAGCAGTCGTAGTGGGAGGTTAATGCGGCGCTTGTCCATGCACGGCAGTCTTTGATCTGCTTACGTGGCAATGCAACGGCTGTTGCGTTTAGACGGTACTCTGAGTTTCGGAGGTGTTCGATGCAGGTTTTAGCAGCTGAAGTGCGATTGGGATTGCTTGGGGATGATTTGAGGATTGATTGGATTTTGGATTGAGCGGTATGGAGGTTTTCAGAGGTGATTGATACTGCGGATTGGAGTATTTGGATTGGATTTGTGTTGGGAGAGCGGGCGAGTGATGATTCGCATAGCTGTGGATTCCTGGTGGCTTTACAAGCTTGACGGATTTGATCGGAGGTGGTGGATGAAATGGTAAGGAGAAGAGAGGTGAAGAGGAGGGAGATTGTAGCCATGGGGTGGTGGATGAACTGATTTTCTACATGCATTTGATCATTTAAATATACAAGGGAAATGCGATTGGAATTATATCCTAGCGGCATCTTAAGGGTGAGATGGTCCAGGGTTCAATTTCCACAAGAAGGAGGGGGGGGGGGGGGGGGGGGGGGTTTCAGATTTATTGTGTTTCCTCCTGAACTGTTATATAAGCATTATTGCATAGTGAATATGTATATGATCGGGGTACTTTCGCTGGTGGCACGATAATACTCCAGTGGTCCGTTAGTGATCCAAATAATCTGTTATAAAAAATACTGTACACGTTTTAAATGTGATATAACATTTTATAGCTTCATGTGATTGAAAAATGTTTAAAATAGTTTTCTAAACTTTATTAAACGAAATTAACTGGCGTTTAACTGTTTAAGACCTCCATTCCAGACTTTAATTATCAAAGAAACAAGTGATATGATATCCAAAGAAAATATCTTAAAAAACACCCATCAATGCAACCTGAACTAGATATAGTTGATATGATTTCAAAAAAATTACAAATATAACCTATATATCTTTGTAGATATAACATGATATTTATAGAGCAATAATTGTAGGTTCGATGTTTGTTAAACTTCAACTATTTAAACACATGATATTGGACGGAAAGTCGACATCAGTGGCGAAGCTTGAGATTTCCGACTTGGGGGCGGAAGTCACCGGACCTAAATTTTTTTTTATAAAACTGGGGGGTCGAAACGTATATACCCAAAAATTTCTATACGAAAACTACATACTCTCCACTATTGAGCAGAAAAGTTCGGGGGGTCGGTCGGTCGCCCCCTCCCGCCCCTTAAAAGCTTCGCCATGGTCGACATCAATAAGTGAACTAATGGGTACCAAACCGAACATTGTTAGTAGTCTTGTAGGACAACTATGTGAGTTTGATGTATCAAAATAATAGACTTTTATGAATAACCTTAAACCGAACTAATCGTTGATATGTACATGCACATGAAAAGCTGTCTTTCTATTGAAAAGGGGATGTGAAAGATGTTAAGGTTGCGTGTCTTGCTATGAGAGAAGTCTCTTCAACAAAACGTAATACCATTCTTTTGTGTTGGTTGAAAAATGGCAAGCCACAACAAATTACTATAACTGATTATATTTTTATACATTATGAGGCTAAAATTCTATAGTTTAGTTTATTATTATCGCTATTATTTTATTTTATGTGACATCCGTGGCAAAAACAGGTAAACCCTAATTGATATGCACGACTTACACGATTAACGAAACAACCTTGATCATGCCTCAAACGAATCCGAGGGCACGTTATAGTTTACATATGAACGTTAGTAATTAGCGTGGTGAAATTGATGCCTCAGTGTGCAGAAAACAAATTAAACGGAAGACTTCCGGTTAACAGTGCATTGACGAAGAAAAAACGAACAGACGTGTCGTAAACGAACCCAAGGATACGGATTTACATAGACATGATAACTAAACTATAACATAAGGATTTTGTGGCCTTTTATGTAGCAAACACGTTAAATGAGGTAGTTTCGGTTAACGAAACGCCTTCAATTTTAACGCGTACTGTAGCATCCAAATATGCATTGTACCATCAGTCAATCTTAAAAAAAACTTACAAAACATTAATATAGTGTATTTCAAGCAAAAACTTTAAAGCGTTTGGGTTTTCGTTAAAGATGGGTTTGTATTTTTAAACCACGAAAAACTGCACAAAAACGAGTTATTTCACGACCATTTATCTAACCAGGGGCGCGTTTAACGCCGATAATTATCCTAAACACTAAACATTAGCTTATGCTCATTCTAATGTTTCATTTCACAAGGTTGACTAGTCACGGGGCCCTTAGAAGGCCTTAGAATTCCGATCGACCTTAAGGCACCTCCCCTTTCACTTTCTTCAAATTTAATACAAAACATTCTAAAACCCTTTTTATCTCTAGTCTAGCAAAAACACAACAAAACCAAGCCAAAATCTTTAGGTATAAAGCCTATTTTTTGTGTTTTTAAGTCTCTGTTTGTGCTAAAACTTCTAGTTAACAAAAAGAAATGAGTTTGATCCATAAATCCTTGACTCTTGTGGCCATGATGGCTGTTCAAACTTTAATTATGTATAACAAGGTTGTTAATGATGTTTGATAGTGGAAAAATTGTAACGCTCCGTATTTTCATACTTTCCTTATTTAGAAAGTGTATTCATATTTCCTTTCGAATCTTGTAATCCGAGTTTTTGATCATAATGAAATTCTATTTTATACATATACGTGTTACCATACTTGTATTTATAACTATACGCGCTTTATACTTATTTAACACGTTGTTACGTTTTAATATACTTAAGCAAGTTAAAATACAAGAAAACGACGTAAAATAACCTAGTTACAAAGTGGAAGGACTAAAAGTGAGCAAAACCAAAAGCTTTTCTACCTCCTTTCTCCTCCAATCACCTTCCACCCTTTTTAAGACGAACATATTTCACCATTCTCCACCTCCTTTCTTCTCCAATCATCTTTCACCTTCATTAACTCTCAAACCCTATTCTCCTCTTATAAATACAAGCCTCCTCCACCTCCTAAACACTGTCTACACACTAATCTACTCCCAAACTCTCAAATCCTCTCAAGAATTCCAAGCAAGGAAGAATACTTTCAAGTATTCTAAGTGAGTTTTCACTCACTTTTCTTCACCTTTTTTCTTTTAATCTTCTTTCAAACTACTTGGCTAACCTCTAGAAAGGTTTCCACAAGTTTGCCATGGCAAACTAATGTGGAACCTCACCATATTTGAGGTCCAAAGTAGCATAAAATTCTGCTCTAATTTATCTTTTTGTTTCTTGTATATAATGCTTAAAACTTAGTGGAATCTTATACCTACCTTGCTCCTAACTAAGCTTATAGTTGTGGGTTTGTGTGTGGTTGATTTTCACCAAGAAATAAGGCTCAAAACCTCTTTAGAATTCTGCCCAAAATGTTCTAAGTGTTGAAACCATCCAAGTTTCCAACCTTCAATGTTGGAAGACTTGTGTATGAGTAATGTGTGAACCATGAAAGCTTTGACTCTCCAAACTTGTACCACTACATCACTTGCTTAATTGTTTGTGTTCGTCTCAAGTAGCTTCCAAGAATCAAAGTAGCATAACCCTGTCTCGCCTCCAACATTTGCCATGTTGAGTATGATACACCTGGGTTATTCTTACTTGGCTACTTGACAAACCAGTTAGTTGTATTTTTATTTCATTCATGACCAATCGGGTCATCAGCTAAGTTAATAACTTTGTGCTTTGGTGAATCATACAATGAGGTTTATCCTACCCCCATGCTTGAGTTACATGACAATACATGATGATACATGACCGACTATGCTATATAATATATAATATATATTTAACTGAATTCTTGATACTAACCGGATTATGGTTAGATGTCATGAACTTAAGTTATATTATCTTCGTTCTAGACTCCTTGTTTATGATTCTAATGGACAAATTAGGACCCATGAAAACACATACAAACTTAGTGTTTAAATGAGTATTTAGACAAGATATATTTTTGTGTACATATACTTTTGATACTTAATTCCGTATCCAAACTCTCCATAAACTCCGAATACTCATTGAAGGGGTAAGGTCCCAAAAGCCATGCGCAGGTGCTCAGGACCATACCACAACTTCAACACCAATAAACCTCGTTCAAGGAACCTTGCGCGGCAGTGCACTTGTAACATATCCATTTTTGTCATATAAGAATTTTAGGTTGTTTAAATTTATTAACCATTAGTAACTAGTTTTATTTTTAATATAATTATTCGACCCATATAGTTTTAAAAACTATTTTATATATAATTGGTTGTAATGTTATACTAATTAATTGGCCTGTATATGGGCGACCTTTCTATTAAAATAAAAGTATATAAAAACTTATATTAATAGACATGTAGATTACAGGTAAGTTGACTGTTAGAAATATGAAGTATCTAGACGTGCCTAAAAACCGTTTAATAATTAAATTATAAAAATACAATATATTTGAACCTATTCCGTTTTTAATGAAACTTGGTTCAAAATGTAGATACAAATATTGTCATTCTAATGACGTATTTATTGTTTTATAAAACGTTATATTTTATAAGTTATAAGCGCCAAATAAGTAAAACAGTTAAATTAATTATAATATATATATAAATAATCAGATAATAATAAAAATAATAAAATTTGAATTAGAATTCAAATGATGTACGTGTACATGTGTTAGAAGAAGTGGACATTTGAAATTTAATTCATATGTATACGTGGATGGTTGCTTTGTCTCTAAGCTTCTCACACTCCAAATATAAATAGAGGGGTAGCTTCAGAAACTTTGTTCAAACCATTTGATGCACTCCTCCCATATCTCGATACCATTCCCCATTCCTATATTTAATTTTTCTTTTATATTTATAATAATAATAAAGCACTGCCCCGTTTTAAGTGTTTTAACTCCCGATCACCGCTACCCTTTCCGATTGATCTGGAGCCCCATAACGCATGTCAAAGCTTTGCCCGACTAAGTTCGTTGGGGTTCGGTCTCGTGACATAGGGACAAGGTTGAATTAGGGGTACTATACTTAACACGAGTGCATTATATATTTTTAAAATAGCCTAAAAGTTATACCCAAGATTCTACCAGGAGGCTTTCTAGTTGAACCCTAAAGTTACAAAGTGAGTCATTCTCCTTTTTATCACCTTTTTGTGATACGTTATATTTAATAATGTTTTCCAAAATCCTAAATGTTTACCAGTTATACTTACAGTAATTAAATTTTTATATTTTGTAATAACTGCCGGTATGTGAGGTTTTATACATTACTTGACCCTCGTTAATATTGGCCAAAAAGTTAGCCAATAGTAGCATGACCACAATCACAGGGGGAATTGTGCCCCAGTAGTCATAGCCTATAACTAATAATATTTTTACATTACTATATTAAATTATTAATAAATCTAATGTATTTTAATATCCAATATGACCGTGAATAGTACACTTCATATTAATTCTTTGAAAATTTCATTATTTAACATCTACAAAGGTAAAATATATAAGAATTCTAGAGATGAGTGTCATACCTCTTATGGTGTGAAGAAAATGTGGGCCACATGCCCCTTTGACTAATTACATGTTTTTTTTTGAGATTTTGTTAGATTTTTTTTATATGTTAAAACCTAAATTATTATTATTAACGTTATAAAATAATATTTAGTCAATAAATGTATATCATAATAAAATATGTCAAATATAATATATTCTATTTTTAATATACTAAGACTATATTTTAAATCTTAGTCACATTAATATTTATTTAATATATATAATATTTGATAAAATTATAACTATTAATTTGACAGAAAATGCTATATTTCATTTTCTGAGCTAATTGGTTTTGTTGTGCCATAGAAAATATATTTGACAAAGTAATGTCACGGGACACTACTAAGTCCAGAGTCACTAGTTGAGAAAATGATCAACAGTGACATGACCAAATGCACTAGTTGAGAGAATGATCAACAGTGTTATGACCAGAGTCACTAGTTGAAAGAATGATCAACAATGATATGACCACAATTACTAGTTGAGAGAATGATCAACAGTAATATGACCCGAGTCACTAGTTGAAAGAATGATCAACAGTGATATGACCACAATTACTAGTTGAGAGAATGATCAACAGCAATATGACCCAAGTCACTAGTTGAAAGAATGATCAACAGTGATATGACCACAATTACTAGTTGAGAGAATGATCAACAGTAATATGACCCGAGTCACTAGTTGAGAGAATGATCAACAGTGATTTAACCACCGTCACAGGAATCGCCTAGTGACCAATATAATAGTAAGATATACTATATATCTATTACTTGATAAATTCACTATTAGACGAAAGTGAGCTAATGAGTGATATGACCACCGTCACATCGGAACTGCCACCATGTGACAAATATTGATTGAGTTGGGTAAATATAAATAAATATAAAAACCTTGATGCTGTAAGGTATAACAATATATTTTATAAAAATGGAATGAACTCGCCAGTATTTATTACTGATAAAATATTTTCAAAACGTGTTTCAGGTAATTTGCTAGAAGCCAACTATGGAGCACTGAAGGCTTAAATAAAGTGGCTATAAATACATGAATAAAAGAAGAAACTTATGTTTTATTTAATTGGGTTTATCCCCATAAAAACAATTGAATAAAATACGAGTTTTAGCCGATTTGTTTAATATTAAAATTTTGGTGTTTTACAAACTCTGAAATTATTTCCTAACTACGAT
Source organism: Helianthus tuberosus (assembly GCA_030545235.1). Classification (NCBI taxonomy): domain Eukaryota; kingdom Viridiplantae; phylum Streptophyta; class Magnoliopsida; order Asterales; family Asteraceae; genus Helianthus; species Helianthus tuberosus. The sequence goes on along the minus strand of CM060431.1, from coordinate 102,784,288 downwards.
CCTGATGAAAAAAAATTTCCGCTGCGTAATTAATAAACACCGGTACCACTTGACTGGTTCGCGGCTCTCGCTCCCAGGGTGAGGTCGGGGGCCGTGACAGAAGGTGGTATCAGAGCCACTTGTTTAAGCTATTTATGTGTTCTTTTAATACCTAATCCGAAACAATAAAATTAGGAAATTAATACAAAAATAACCTATGTGTTATTTTTGTAGATTTAAATGAGATGACGTTAACCCGCGCGTTGCGGCGGGATGTTAATTAAGAATGTCTTTAGTGTCAATATGGTAGGGGTTTAATTAAGCTATTTTGTAGGATTTGACGTTTTGTATCCCACACCATAAGCTCTTTTCATGATGTGAAAAAAGTTGTAATCAAAAGATGGATAAAAATGAAAAAACGTTATTGCGAAAAACAAACCCAACTCTACAATTCAGACGATGAACATCAATCTCAATTAAAAGTAAATTAAATAAATGATTACATAACATAAAAAAAAATGTGAATTGTTCGTAGGCGATTACGCAGTGTCATAAAAAAATTAAAAAGAGTAAAAGTTAATATGTAAAGTGTAAACTTAAGTAAAATAATAAAAAAAAAAATCAAATTTTAAACTTTAATATTACGTGGATTACATGTAATATATTAGTTATTTAGTTGAGATTTTTTTTATTTATAGTAGTATATAACTTTTGATATATGTAAAAAAAAAAAAATCACTGACATAGATTTTATTATATAATTTTTTTTATTTGTAATAGTATAATTGTAAGTTGTAACCACCAATAACTTTTATAAATGATTTTTTTACTCATTTCTTTTTGTATATATAAATATATATGCACATATGATTCTTGAAAGTATTGTTTTAATTATTCTGTGATATTAATAATTGAAAATATTTGCAATTCAGATGTCGAATGAAGTATCACATAATCCAGAAGTTCATGCTAATAATGAAAATCCTTTGGATAAAAATGCTATAGAAAATCTAATAGCCCAAGGAATAGCTAATGCTTTACCTTTAATAATTAAAGCTGTTAGAAACCCCGTAGAACCCACCAAAGTTGTGAGTAGCAAGCATCCTCGCGACGATAGTTTTAGACATAGTGTCAATGGAGGCAATGATGATATTATCAAAACCCCATTTCCCAAGAAAATGAAGGCAATGACTCTCGGGTGTACCTATAAAGAATTTTTAGCTTGTAAACCAACTGAGTTCGCCGGTAGTGAAGGAGCCACGGCTGCTCTACGATGGTTGGAAAAGACGGAAGCTGTTCTTAAAATCAGCAAATGTCCCGAAGAAGATAAGGTGATGTATGCGTCCAATCTCTTTAAGGAAGAAACCTTAGAATGGTGGAATACAATTCTTCAGGCAAAAGGAAGTGTCATGGCTTATGCCATGAACTGGGAAAAATTCAAGGAAATGGCAGAAAGGAAATTTTGTCCCTCTTATGAAAAGGAACGAATGGCTAACGAGTTCCTAAATCATAAAATGATAGATGTGAATTGTCGTGAATATACGACAACGTTTTTCGAATATGCAAGAATGGTACCAACTCTGGCTTCGCCAGAACCCGTACTAATTTCTAGTTATATTTGGGGATTAGTGAGCGAAATCCGAGACATGGTCAAGGCCGCTAGGCCACAGACTATTGAAGAAGCAGTTGAACTAGCTAACATGCTGACAGATGGACTAATCCGCACAAGAGAAGAAAACAAGAAGAAAGAGTTAGCCCAGAAGATTTCCCAAGAATTCTACAAGAAGAAAGGAACTGAACCATCATTGGAGCAACCTATCTGCAGAAGCTGTAATAAAAAGCATTCAGGAAGATGCCATTCTAGGAGAACAACCTACTGTGACTTCTGCAAGATGACCGGCCATATAGAGGAAGAATGTAGAAGGAAAACTAATATTTGTTACAATTGCGGAGAAACAGGACACATCAAACCATATTGCCCGAAACTGACCAAAGCACCCGACAACAAGGCGAAAACAACAAACGGAGCTAAGAAGAACGCGCGAGCATTCGTACTTACTACGCGAGAAGCAGAAATGATTCCAGACGTAATCGTTGATATGTAATATCTAAGTTAAGTTATTATTTGACCCTAGTACAAATAAAAGTTTATAAATAAATGCATTCTGTCAAGTACTTCATCTATTCAAAACCATAACAGATTTGTTTGGCCTTCACTTTCGTTGAATCATTTAATTGGTTACGACACCTTGTGGTGGCGTTTTCTTTAATTTGAAGCTTGCGCTGATCTCATTTTCACACCTGATGTACGGATTTATTTTCTGTTGGTTCATTATCTTAAACAGTCTTAATACAATTATGTGTTAAGATAAGAGTACACAAATTCGTATTATATTCTTGTGTACCTCTAAAGATTCTTTCATTGAAAATTCTATGATATTCATTTGGTCTATTCATCATCAATTGAAAATCCTATAAGATTTATTTGAAATGATTATCCAAATTTACTTCATTAAAACTTTCAGTTGATTTCAAAAACGGTGAATTTGTTCGGTCACCGTAATTATTGAACTATTTCAATCATTACGACACCTTGCGGCGTCGATATAAACTTGTAGCTTGGGCTAATCATAATCATTCGAATCATTCAAAACAATGTATGTCTTTCGTTTGACTCATCATTGAAAATAGTCTTAATGCAATTATGTATTAAGACAATGATACACTAAACTCTGTTGTATTTCGGTGTATCCTTGCAATTCAATAAATGTCAACACATTAATTTTTCTCATATCATGGTTTGATAGTTGACAAATTATTTTCGTGCTTCTATTTTATTTTGAGCTTGTTGATTCTAAATCTTCCTCAGTTGATAACCAAAGTAAGTTTCTTTTAACAGTGAATTCTATTGTTTCTAAAAGTCATTTACAACTTGTAAACAGCCAATTTCATCGTATATCTCTTTTGCCTTGAACCTAGTCACCTTGGAAATTATATCATTTCATCTCGTTCATTTGACATTGATTTTTTTTCAAATAATTCAGTTGAACCATTGAGTCCTATTTATTGTACAACTCATATTCACAAAATTTGATGTTTTGATTCTATGTCATTTACCTTAATATTGTTTTTATTGACTAAGACGTGACATAACTTAAAAGAGACATCGTAGCCCAAATCTTGAGGACGAGATTTAAAACAAGGTGGGGAGGATGTAACATATCCATTTTTATCATATAAGAATTTTAGGTTGTTTAAATTTATTAACCATTAGTAACTAGTTTTATTTTTAATATAATTATTCGACCCATATACTTTTAAAAACTATTTTATATATAATTGATTGAAATGTTATACTAATTAATTGGCCTGTATATGAGTGACCTTTCTATTAAAATAAAAGTATATAAAAACTTATATTAATAGACATGTAGATTACAGGTAAGTTGACTGTTAGAAATATGAAGTATCTAGACGTGCCTAGAAACCGTTTAATAATTAAATTATAAAAATACAATATATTTGAACCTACTCCGTTTTAATGAAACTTGGTTCAAAATGTAGATACAAATATTGTCATTCTAATGACGTATTTATTGTTTTATAAAACGTTATATTTTATAAGTTATAAGCGCCAAATAAGTAAAGCAGTTAAATTAATTATAATATATATATATATATATATATATATATATATATAAATAATCAAATAATAACAAAAATAATAAAATTTGAATTAGAATTCAAATGGTGTACATGTGTTACAAGAAGTGGACATTTGAAATTTAATTCATATGTATACGTGGATGGTTGCTTTGCCTCTAAGCTTCTCACACTCCAACTATAAATAGAGACATAGCTTCAGAAACTTTGTTCAAACCATTTGATGCACTCCTCCCATATCTAGATACCATTCCCCTTTCCTATATTTAATTTTTCTTTTATATTTATAATAATAATAAAGCACTGCCCCGTTTTAAGTGTTTAACTCCCGATCACCGCTACCCTTTCCGATTGATCTGGAGCCCCATAACGCATGTCAAGGCTCTGCCCGACTAAGTTCGTTGGGGTTCGGTCTCGTGACATAGGGACAAGGTTGAATTAGGGGTACTATACTTAACACGAGTGCATTATATATTTTTAAAATAGCCCAGAAGTTATACCCAAGATTCTACCAGGAGGCTTTCTAGTTGAACCCTAAAGTTACAAAGTGAGTCATTCTCCTTTTTATCACCTTTTTGTGATACAATTATATTTAAAAATGTTTTCCAAAATCCTAAATGTTTACCAGTTATACTTACAGTAATTAAATTTTTATATTCTGTAATAACTGCCGGTATGTGAGGTTTTATACATTACTTGACCCTCGTTACTATTGGCAAAAAAGTTAGCCAATAGTAGCATGAACACAATCACAAGGGGAATTGTGCCCCAGTAGTCATAGCCTATAACTAATAATATTTTTACATTACTATATTAAATTATTAATAAATCTAATGTATTTTAATATCCAATATGACCGTGAATAGTACACTTCATATTAATTCTTTGAAAATTTTATTATTTAACATCTACAAAGGTAAAATATATAAGAATTCTAGAGATGAGTGTCATACCTCTCATGGTGTGAAGAAAATGTGGGCCACATGCCCCTTTGACTAATTACATGTTTTTTTTTGAGATTTTGTTAGATTTTTTTTATATGTTAAAACCTAAATTATTATTATTAACGTTATAAAATAATATTTAGTCAATAAATATATATCATAATAAAACATGTCAAATATAATATATTCTATTTTTAATATACTAAGACTATATTTTAAATCTTAGTCACATTAATATTTATTTAATATATATAATATTTGATAAAATTATAACTATTAATTTGAACAGAAAATGATATATTTCATTTTCTGAGCTAATTGGTTTTGTGCCATAGAAAATATATTTGACAAAGTAATGTCACGGGACACTACTAAGTCCAGAGTCACTAGTTGAGAAAATGATCAACAGTGACATGACCAAAGGCACTAGTTGAGAGAATGATCAACAGTGTTATGACCAAAGTCATTAGTCGAAAGAATGATCAACAGTGATATGACCACAATTACTAGTTGAGAGAATGATCAACAGTAATATGACCCGAGTCACTAGTTGAAAGAATGATCAACAGTGATATGACCACAATTACTAGTTGAGAGAATGATCAACAGTAATATGACCCTAGTCACTAGTTGAAAGAATGATCAACAGTGATATGACCACAATTACTAGTTGAGAGAATGATCAACAGTAATATGACCCGAGTCACTAGTTGAGAGAATGATCAACAGTGATTTAACCACCGTCACAGGAATCGCCTAGTGACCAATATAATAGTAAGATATACTATATATCTATTACTTGATAAATTCACTATTAGACGAAAGTGAGCTAATGAGTGATATGACCACCGTCACATCGGAACTGCCACCATGTGACAAATATTGATTGAGTTGGGTAAATATAAATAAATATAAAAACCTTGATGCTGTAAGGTATAACAATATATTTTATAAAAATGGAATGAACTCGCCAGTATTTATTACTGATAAAATATTTTCAAAACGTGTTTCAGGTAATTTGCTAGAAGCCAACTATGGAGCACCGAAGGCTTAAATAAAGTGGCTATAAATACCTGAATAAAAGAAGAAACTTATGTTTTATTTAATTGGGTTTATCCCCATAAAAACAATTGAATAAAATACGAGTTTTAGCCCATTTGTTTAATATTAAAATTTTGGTGTTTTACAAACTCTGAAATTATTTCCTAACTACGATCCTGATGAAAAAAAATTTCCGCTGCGTAATTAATAAACACCGGTACCACTTGACTGGTTCGCGGCTCTCGCTCCCAGGGTGGGGTCGGGGGCCGTGACAGCACTGGTTCCAAAGAAGAAAACCTAAAAGAAAGCAGTCTCCAACAACCACGCGCTGAGGTAGAGCTGATAACAAATCCTTGGGCGGACTTATGCAGCCGGACAAAGTTAGAAGCAAAATACCTCCGCCTAAATATCACTCAGATTTAAACAGAGAGTAACCTTTCTGTTACAACAGAAATTGTATAAAGCAGAGCCATATAAGATTACAGCTGTAATCGTTCTAGAAGGCCTCATCGTGCACAAACCATTCGGTTATACCTGAATGGCCATGTGGCATCATCCTAAGCATCTCTCAAGATCACGGTGATGGCACTAACTTGGAGAAGGATCCACACTTGCCCACTTTCCATGTGGCATCGCCCCAGCCGTTGATCATGCCCACGATCCGTGTGCACATACATAACGTTAGCGATTAACGGTGAAGGGATAACCGCTTACGGAAATTACTTTTCGTTATCTTTCTCGTCAACAAACTTTCCCGCCCAAATTCGGTTATAAATAAGACAATTCAGGTATCATTTCACAAGTTACTTTCACTTCATTTTCACTATTACTTTTTCTTCTTCTTCATTGAAACCTTTACTTATTCTCACGCCGGAGGGTGGTCATGGAGGGAACCCCCATTCTCCCATTGGCGAGTCTAACGGCTGTTTGTTTCGCAGTTGTCGTTCGAGGAAGGAGATAAGCTAAACCCCGAATCAAACGAGAGGAATCACCCTTTTTATGCAGAACTAAACCCCTGGTTCAATTGATTCCGGTCCTTGGAACTAGTGTTTCTTCATTGGCGCCCACCGATTTCTCAGTTTTTATTTACATCTTCTCGTTTTGATTTATTCTTCCACCTCTGTTTTTTAATGGAAGAGACTCCGATAAACCGTCAATCAGGCCCTCGGCAAACAAATTTCGCACACAATACCCAAGTCGAAGGGATTGTGGAAGAGGCTTCTGATGATAACGAGGTCTAGTACAACGCTAATCATCCGAACGACCCTGTTACTCCGGGAGCACAACCCGAGATCCCGATAAGTTCAATTTTACCTCCCGGTGAAACTCCCATCTCGTGGTAAGTCAGATCCCAAGGTGCCATAAACGCAGTATACGCACAACTTTGTGCACAGACTGCTCCTCCTGTCACTCAGCCTCGAAGGCCTGCATCTCATGCACGAGCACCATCAGCATCACGTACATCTCACCACGACGCACCATCGCGAGTACATGTAGATGACACAGAAGTTTACTCCAGATCTCCTACAAGGTATGAATCTACTCACTCTGAGACTCGACGAAGGATATCAAACAGATTACTCGCGGAGATGAAGGCCCTAGTAAAAAAGCAAAAACTTAAGCCGCGGAAGAGCAACAAGCATACAATAGCTTCTTTTCATGTTGGTTAGGTTCTTCAACCTACCAATCCATGATGAAGAACTATTAGTATGGATAAGTTAAGTCTCAAATTAATTATCCTAAAGCAAACAACTTTGTAACCATGGCCTCTGAGCCTTATCCTTAATCAAATGCAAAGTTTGTTCTATTATTTCTATGTTTGTTACAAAGTGCATGCAATTCCTTTTGGTAAGCGCAAAAACACTATGGTAACTTTAACACGAGTCTCATGAACGGTCTGCGGTTGCAAGTATCGCGCAAGGCCCAGCCTTACGTTCACACATGAGCTTTATACCACCTTTATTCGCCTTACCTAATAAAAGAAATTGTACTCATGCAAAATATTGTAATTCAAACAAATATCATTACAAGTTACTGGCACACCACGCGCCTTAACAGCAAAAACCATTTACGTATACGGGAGTATATCAGCAAAGTTACTTGCGCCACAACGGATTAACAAACAGGGATCTACATCCCAAACCTATGTCAAATACTAATTGTTCATACAACCACAAAACAAAGAAAACCTAAGCTAGGTCATCATCATCATCATCATCATCTCTATCTGGGAAAACTTCCCTCAGCTGCGTCACGAAATCATCAGACTGCAGTGCAACAGTGATAAGGTCCATCACAGGAAGCTACAAAGTATTGAATTGAGTCTTTGCAGCGGCAAGAGCAGCTTCGATATCAGCACCATGTGTAGCAGACCTACTGGTATCCCAGTAAACTTTCAAAGCATTAGTAACATGATGAGAACATTCCGCATACCCTTAGGCATACCCATCGTTATGTACAGCAACCAGCAGGTGTGCAACCGTTTCATCTAGTTCATCGGCATTCAGAATAGAATTAGCAACCTGCGCAACAAAACAAGTAAGACGACGCACAATCATCTCCAGATATTGTCATTACACTTATGATCCCGCGCTCTTTCAACCACAACATATCACTATTCAAAGGTTCAATCTGACTCTCCACGGTCACCCGGGTAGTCTGAGAACTTTCCGACTTTTCTTCAGTTTCACTAAGGCGGCGGGAAGTCTCAGCTCTTTCAACCCGTTCAAGCTGCAAATCTTTTTTAACAGATTCAACCTCCGCCTTAAGTTGTTCCTGATCAGATAATAAAGAAGTAAGTTCATCTATCTCTTTTTCCCTAAGAGCAAGGGTGACGCAAGTTCGTACCTCTCTTTGTTCACTTCTTTCCCGATGAGAACGTGCTTCATCATGTGCCGCTTCAGCCTCAACTTTTTCTTGTTTCAGCTTCTCAATATCCGTATCTTGTTTTTTCAGCCTCTCAACCTCAGCCTTGAGATTATTAATGATATTGCGGAGACCCATCTTCTCATTATTGTCTTTCTCACAAATTTTTCTCCAATTTTTGCGCTCCTTAGAAAGGAGAGCAGCCTCAGCCTCAGCCTCTTCTTTTCTTTTCCAACCAGCCACAGACCATTCGTTAGTTTTTTGGTCGTTCTCAAACTTGGCCCGGTCAGCTTCCAACTTAGCCCTCAAAAGGGCAGCTCGGGCCTCATCCTCAGCAGCTTTCTTCTTGGACGCCTCAAAAGCAGCCCATTCCTTGTGCATACTACGCCACTCACGCACTATACGATGCATAGTGGACGTATAAGTAGCAGCTTCTTCAAGGTAAGCAAGATAAGTCTGCTCATGAGGACGCCCCTCTTGAAACTTAATATCTCCAGGAGGAAAGGTTCCCTGCAACCAATCACGGCATACACGCCAATCTATAAAAAGTATCACCCTTTTTCAAATTCCACACTGGCGCATGAACCTCATCCGCCTGTTTCTCGAAATAACATCTATAATAATAATCCCCCGGAGTTTCATCCGGGCGAATAGGAGAATTTTCACCAACTTGAGCAAAAGAGCCTTGGTCTCCAGCAGGGTTCTTCTCAAGGTTCGCAGACACAGAAGCAAAAGCCGCAGTAGGAGAAGGGGCCACATGATTTTCTTGAGCAGATTTTCCTTTCTCTGCGTCACGCGCCACAATTCCCGGAGACTTAGGTTGAGCAGAATCAACTTCCGCAGTCTCCGGATCTGCAACTTTCTCCGTTTCCACCACAACCTCAACAAGTTTTTCAACTTCAGGGTTTCCTGCCTCAGCAGTCTTCTCCACCTCATCTTCATCAGCGGCGTTAGTATTTTCTAGCTGTTCATTGATCGGCACACGAGGGGGTGAAGGCGGAAGATCCTCATTAACTGCGGATGATGGCTCCGCATAAACAGGAGAAATTGGGTTTTCTACAAAAACAAATTACATATTACAAACACATAATGCGCATAGAAAGCAAACAACGAAGATGCTTACCCAGAGGAGGTTTCCCAATAAAAGCATCAAGTTTGCCCCGTCTGGTAATCTTTCTTTTCTGAACTTTCTTGGCAGGCTGCGCCTCAGCATCAGCTTCAACCTGTTTTCTTTTCCCCGCCTTGGTCCTCAACAAAGGTTCGGGACTTGACTCTAAGTCAATCGGGTCATCAACATTAGAGACAGGAATATCAGCGTGTCCCGCGGCTCCGCCTTCAGTTTCCTCACAACTACAGGCGCAAGATCTTCCAATGAGTCAGACACCACTACATAGTCACACCAGGAGTCAGAGGAATGGCGCGTACCTTTCTTCTCTCCTTTGACATTTTTCACCTTGGATGACTGGGCCTTCGGCGTATTAGTTTTCTTTAGCGCAACATTAGCGGCTGGCGCACACGTTTTCTTCTCAGGGCCTATGCCCAGGTTGGTTAATTCACCTACTGGAAAAAAGCAAAAAAATTGCAATATTATCACACGCACAAACAGCAGAAAGTAATACTGCAATATCAAACCCAAAGATATATACTTACCAGCACCACTTGGAGGTTCCGCGGAAAGATCTTCATCTCGTGGCAAAGCAAAATTCTTGACTATACGCAGGTACCAGAGTTCTTCATCAGCCTTTTTCGGAATAGTAGCCATTTTCCCACCTTCTCTCTTATACGCAATAACATATAAAGAGACGACTATAAAAAGGAAACCAAGAACAGTCAAAAAAAAAAAAAAGGAGAGGAAGAAAAGAGGGAAAAAGATTCAGAATCTTACTGCTATCACCCTCCATGTATGCCGGTTTGTCTTCTTCTTCCATCCGCCAAAACAGACTCATACCGGCAACAACCAAGGCTTTTTCTGGAAGCTCAATCGACGGAATGTCCTTTAAATCCTGGTACCAAGTTTCTGAATAGGGAGTCTGTATAGTCTCTGTTGCAACATCTTCTTTACCCCTGAAGGTCAACTTCATTGGAATCACACCGGCCTTAATATAAAAGAATTAGGTTTCCAATCATGAAAAGATTTCGGGGGTTGCAACAAAATCTTCTTTGCCGAAGCACGTTGGACAAAGGAATAAAAGCCCTGTGAGCAATGCATTTAGTGAAACATTCGGAAGCGGTTAACTGTCGGCTCGATGTGCATCGACCGGCAAACTGTCACGGCCCCCGACCCGGTTTAACCTGGTTCAGGAGCCGCGGGACAGGAACCCCGTGGTATTTATTTAATTGAGTTTGACAGCGGAAGATTTTAGCAGGATCTTTTTAAAACTCAAAATGCCGGATTATTTTGTTTCATAATTCGGGATAAAACCCCTTGTAATTTACAATCAGATGATTTTACTGGGAAATCTTTATTTTACAAAACATGTTTCTTTATTTATATTGAGCCACTTCCTTAAGCTTGTAGTGCTTCTCGGCACTTTTCTTGAATCACAACAGATCACCTGAAACATGTTTGAAAAAGGTTTTGTCAGCAGGGAAATACTGGTGAATCATTCTTTTTACTAAAACGACACGTTGTTATAATTTACAGTATTAAGAGTGATTACAATGTTTATACATATCAACCATCTACCCACGGTATTTGTCACTCGACCGCCTATTGGCTATCTCGTTGTCCAATGGTGTCTGTGACTATGGTCATATCACCCCTTGGCTAACCCGTTGTCCAATGGTGACGGTTATCAAGTATTGTATACAAAACCCCACATACCGGCTGTAATTTGGTGACTACAAAGACTTAATCCCTGTAATTATAACTTTGAAAGCAAACATGATTTTGAAAATAATTTGATAAAAAGAGAATGACTCACTTTGCAGATTTAACACGGGCATAGTCTAGTCTACTGATTAACCTTGTTACCTAAATTAATAACATGCACACGAACTAGGTCAGTAACTAATACAGCATTTACGATAACTCACGAGATTAAACCCTCACAACAAATGACAAAGTGCGATACTTAAACATCCATCGAATTCACGACGAATGACAAAGCATAACCCTAATGTGGACAGCACTTAAACATCCATTGGATAGTTTTAATCGATCGGACATTGAATCATAGCAGCGATCGAGTTAATACCCTGTATCGTAGCAGCACCCCACTATAATAAAAGTAAATTCGACTTCAGAGTACTGAAACTTTGTTTTTGAAAGTTTTCGTCGACACAGAATGAAAGCCTCTGCTCCAAACTATTTATAGGTGAAAAATAGGGTTCACGCGGCCCGCGTGAACCTTGGCTCAACATTTACGTGGCCCGCGTGGCCGCCTAGTCTATGCGTAGGCCTGATTGGTCACGAGTAGGTTCAACAGCTGGTCAATACGTGGATCCGGAACACTTATCCGGTCAAACATGGGTTGACGCGGCCCGCGTAAGACTAAGCCAAAGCTTACGCGACCCGCCTGAAAACCATATTTCTTGTTTTCTTGATTTTTAGTGCACAGTATGGTTTCAGAGGTCCGGGTTTTCACTTGTGGGTCAGTTTAGGACATTTTTAAGAGTCCTTACATCCTCCCCTCCTTATTTAAAATCTCGTCCTCGAGATTTACTGGAATAAGTGAGGATACTTTCGCTTCATCTCTGATTCCAGCTCCCAAGTGTATTCAGGTCCTCTCTTTGAATTCCACTTGACTTTGACCAGTACTAGCCGCTTGTGCTTGAGAAACTTGATCTTTCTATCTTTTATTTGTAATGGCTTCTCAACAAACTTTAACTTTTTATTTACCTCTATATCTTGAAGAGGTATTACCAAAGATTCGTCAGATAGACATTTCTTGAGATTGGATACATGAAATACGTCATGTACTCCAGCTAACTCTTCTGGTAGTTGTAAACGATAAGCAACTGGTCCTATACGTTGAATCACTGGAAATGGTCCTACGTATCTTGGACTTAGCTTTCCTTTCTTACCGAATCGAACTACTCCTTTCCAAGGAGAAACTTTCAATAGTACTTTGTCTCATACTTGAAATTCCAACGTCTTCTGTCTATTGTCTGCATAACTCTTCTGACGATCTCGAGCCGTTTTTAGTCTTTCTTTGATTTGAGTGATCTTGTCGGTAGTTTCTTGTACAATTTCAGGACCTGATAATTGACTTTCTCCTATTTCTGCCCAGCATACTGGAGTTCTACACTTACGTCCGTATAGTGCTTCGAATGGGGCAGATTCGATACTTGAATGATAACTATTATTATAGGAGAATTCAATTAAGGGTAGGTGGTCATCCCAGTTTCCACCAAAATCTATCACACATGCCCGAAGCATGTCTTCCAGGGTTTGTATCGTCCTTTCACTTTGCCCATCTATTTGTGGATGATATGCAGTACTCAAATTTAGTCGAGTTCCCATTGCTTTCTGGAAACTTGTCCAGAAATGAGAAGTGAAACGACTATCCCTATCTGATACAATGGAGAGTGGAACTCCATGTAAGGATACTACTTTGTCTACATACAACTTGGCTAACCTTTCCATGCTAAAGGTTTCTTTCATGGGTAGAAAATGAGCTGACTTGGTTAATCGATCCACAATTACCCAAATCGCGTCATTACCTTTTCTGGTTTTGGGTAACTTAGTAACAAAATCCATTGTTATGAGTTCCCATTTCCATACTGGCATTTCTAATTGTTGTAGTAGACCTGAAGGTTTCTGGTGTTCTGCCTTAACTTGTGAACAAGTAAGACACTTAGAAACATATCTGGCTATGTCTTTTTTTATTCCTATCCACCAGAAATTATTTCTTAAATCTTGGTACATCTTATTATTTCCTGGATGCATGGTATACCTAGATTTATGAGCTTCTTCTAAAATTTTATCTCTTAATTCTCCTTGCTTAGGTACCCAAATTCTTTTCTTATGGAATTTCCAAATTCCATCCTTTCCTTGCTCTAATTCTTTTATTCGTCCTTTCATTCCTTCAGCATCGTCCTTGATTGCTGTTTCTTGAACCTTCTTTAATTGTTCCATTAAATCTAACTGTAGATTTAATCTAAGAGCACGAACCCGTCGTTGTTTCTCATGATACTTACGACTTAAGGCATCTGCAACTACATTTGCTTTTCCTTCGTGATATTGAATATCACAGTCATAGTCGCTGAGTAGTTCCATCCATCTTCTTTGTCTCATGTTCAACTCTTTTTGCCCAAATATGTACCTTAAACTTTTATGATCCGTATAGACAGTAAACTTACTTCCATACAGATAATGTCTCCAAATTTTAAGGGAAAAAATTATGGCTCCTAATTCTAAATCATGAGTCGTATAGTTCTCTTCGTGCTTTTTCAATTGCCTTGATGCATACGCAATTACTTTTCTGCGTTGCATTAGCACACATCCTAATCCTAGTTTTGAAGCATCACAGTATACTTCAAAATCCTCTGTTCCTTCTGGCAAGGCTAGGATTGGGGCATTTGTTAACTTTTGCTTGAAAATCTTAAAAGCCTCTTCTTGCCTAGGTCCCCATTCAAAATTAACTGATTTACAGGTTAGCTTAGTTAATGGCACGGCTATCTTAGAAAAATCCTTAATAAACCGTCTATAGTAACCATCTAGTCCTAGAAAGCTTCTAATTTCTATGGCTGATTGTGCGACCTTCCATTTGGTAATTGCCTCTATCTTAGCAGGATCTATGTGAATACCTTCGTGATTCACCATGTGTCCTAAAAATTGCACTTCTTGTAGCCAAAATTCACACTTCGAGAATTTGGCATAAAGCTTTTCTTTTCTTAACAAAGTTAAGAGTGTATGCAAGTGCTGACAGTGCTCTTCCTGATTCTTGGAATAAATAAGTATATCATCGATGAAGACAATTACAAATTTATCCAAATACGATTTACAGATCCTATTCATCATGTCCATGAATGCTGCAGGAGCATTTGTTAACCCGAAGGGCATGACTGTAAACTCGTAATGACCATACCTAGTTCTGAAAGCAGTTTTAGGTATGTCTTCTTCATGTACCTTTAATTGATGATATCCAGAGCATAAATCTATCTTAGAAAAGTATCTAGCTCCTTGAAGTTGATCAAAAAGATCATCAATCCTAGGTAATGGGTATCTATTCTTAATTGTAACCTTATTTAATTCGCAATAATCAATACACATTCTCATTGTCCCATCTTTCTTCTTTACAAACAACACTGGTGCTCCCCAAGGGGATGAACTAGGTTGTATGAATCCTTCACTTAGTAATTCATCTAATTACTTTTTCAATTCTAGCATTTCAGTGGGTGCTAACCGATAAGGTGCCTTGGCTATCGGTGTAGTTCCGGGAATTAGATGAATTCTAAATTCTACTACCCTGTCGGGTGGTAATCCAGGTAGTTCTTCTGGGAATACATCTGGGTATTCTGATACTACTGGAATTTCCTTAAGTTCCTTTCCTTTAGTGTTAATGATTACTGAAATCATATACACTATTCCTTGCTTTCGTTCATAACTAGCAACTTTCATTACTGAAATGAACTTTAGTGGCTTGCGTGACTTATTTCCGGTAACCATAATTACTTCTCCGGTGGGTGCACGAATCTCTATAGAGTTCTTATCACAGAGGATTCGAGCATGGTTGGCTACTAACCAATCCATTCCTAACACAACATCGAACCCAGCTAAATTAATTGGTAATAGGTTTGTATGAAATTTATGACCTGAAAGTTCTATATTTTCTTTTTGCAAAACCTTATCTATTTTAACAGAATTCCCATCTACGATTTCGACTGTAAAAATCTGCCTAAGGTTGGTTAAGGGTAAGTTAAGAGCTTGGCAGAATGTAGTATTTATAAAACTTTGGTTTGCACCAGAGTCAAATAATACTTTTGCATAAACGTTGTGAACTAGGAACGTACCAGCTATCACATCAGGGATTAGCTCGGCTTCCTGAGTAGTTAACTGAAATGCTCGAACATTCTTCTTGGTAGCTCCGTCTGCTGGCTTGGCTTTATTGTCTGCTGGTTTAACCAATTTAGGGCATTCTGGTTTAAAATGTCCTACTTCTCTACAGTTATAGCAGATCTTTGTTTTCTTTCTGCAGTCTTCTTCGCGATGTCCTACAACTTTGCAAAAGTTACACGTTACATTACATCTTCCATAATGTTTCTTTCTGCAATTCCTGCAGAACGGCGGAGTTGAGGATTGCCCTGTTCATTTTTTCTTGAAGTTGCTATTATTACCCACACGAAATCCTTGGGTAATTTTCTGAGCCAGTTCCTTTTTCTTGTTTTCATCTCTTGTGCGTATTGGCTCGTCAGTTAGGGTGTTAGCTAATTCTACTGCATCGTCAATAGTGCGAGGTCTCGCAGCTTTAACGATATTACGGATTTCGCTAATCAATCCCCAAATATAACGAGAAATGAGCACCTGCTCTAGCGAATCCAGGGTTGGTACTACTCTCGCATACTTGAAGAATGTCGAAGTATACCCTCGACAGTCTACATTCACCATCCGGTGGTTCAGAAATTTATTTGCGATTTGTTCTTTTTCATATTCGGGACAGAATTTTCTTTCTATCAGACTTTTAAATTCTTCCCAATTTATGGCATAGGCCACATTTCTTCCTTTGGCTTGAAGTACTGTATTCCACCATTCTAGTGCCCCTTCTTTGAAAAGATTCGACGCGTACATGACTTTGTCGTTTTCGGCACATTTACTTATTATAATCACTGCCTCGGTTTTCTCTAACCAACGCAGTGCCGCAGTCGCTCCTTCATTGCCTGCAAATTCAGCTGGTTTACAAGCAAGAAATTCTTTGTAAGTGTAACCAGGCGTTGCAGCTTTCATTTTCTTAGGGAGCGGGATCTGCCGTGGATCATTATTGTTATTAGTATGATTACCGCCTCCGTTTGCGCTATTACTGAAGTTATCTTCATAAGTACGTTTGCTAGGAATGATTTGTTGAGGTTCAACAGGTTTCTGGGCAGCAGCAAGGATTGCTGGAATAGCATTGGCTATCCATTTAGCAACAATATTTTCTATATCTTGCTTAGTCATAAAGTGATCCTCCTGATGTTGCTCAGATTGGTTAACCTCGTTAACTGGTTCATTATTAGTGTTTTCCATCTGATAATTAATATATATAATTTTATTAGTACAAAATAAATAACAATTATGCACAAAACAATCATACATATTTCACAACATAAATATATATCCAAAATTATCGATTTCTCGATTCCTTTTTATATATCATATTATGCATCCGTACACACCATTATGTTACAAAGTTTTATTTTTATTTTACACGTTTTATTTTGATTAGTATATTATTATATAATCATAACTTCACAACCACATTATCCCTAATCCGCTGGCATTTCAAAAGCGATGCTCCCTCTCGTCGCATTTCCAGGAAATTTGTCCTCCTATTTCCCGGATCCTATTCCCAGCATCCATCAGCTCCTCGCCAAAATGGCGGAGTTCAGCTAAGTTTTCATTACTCATTGGTGGATTTGGTATAGGTTCTGGGTCAAACTGAGGGAAAAACGTATAAGGATTATTTAGAAGGTTTTGAAACTGCCAATCGTTAGTCCACCACTCGTCCATTTCTCCTAAAGGTTGAGTATGGATCAGAGGGTCTGGAATGGCCGGTTCTAAGTTTATTGGAAGTTGAATATCAGCAGGATAAGGGTAGAGGTTGTTATTTATGGGCCTGAGAATATCACAGCTTGCCAGTACGCGATCCAATTCCTCCTGTAATGGTAATTCCTCGACTGGCTTAGAACCTTCCCCAATTTCCATTTCTACTTGCCTGGAATCTTCCTCAATTGCTGTCACGGCCCCCGACCCGGTTTGACCCGTTTCAGGAGCCGCGGGACAGAAATCCCGTGGTATTTATTCAACATCGGAAGTTTCTTCAGGATCTTTTTAAAACTGAAATATTTCCCGATTATTTTATTTCACAACTCGGGATAAATCCCGGTAATTTACAATCGTATGATTTCACTGAGAAATCTTTTATTTTTACAAAACATGTTTCCTTATTTTATATTGAGCCACTTCCTTAAGCTTGTAGTGCTTCGCGGCGCTTTTCCTGGATCACAACAGATTACCTGAAACATGTTTGAAAAAGGTTTTGTCAGCGGGAAATACTGAGTGAATCATTCTTTTTAGTAAAACGACTCATTTGTTATAATTTACAGTATTAAGAGAGATTACAATGTTTCTGATATCAAACAAACTACCCACAGTATTTGTCACTCGACCATCCATCGGTAACCTCATTGCCCAATGGTGTCTGTGACTATGGTCATATCACTCATTGGCTAACTCGTTGTCCAATAGTGACGGTTATCAAGTAATGTATACAAAACCCCACATACCGGCTGTAACTTGGTGATTACATAAACTTAATCACTGTAATCATAATCTTTAAAAATAAACATGATTTTGAAATTAATTTGATAAAAAGAGAATGACTCACATTGCAGATTTAATTTGAGCAGAGCCTAGCCTACTGATTAGCCTTTTAACCTAAATTAATAATATGCACACACCTCGGTTAGTAACTTAATACAACATTTACGATAACCCACGAGATTAAAACCTTCACAACGAATGACAAAGTGCGATACTTAAACATCCATTGAATTAACAACGAATGACAAAGCATAAACCCTAATGTGGGCAGCACTTAAACATCCATTGGATAGTTTAATCGATCGGACATTGAATCGTAGCAGCGATCGAGTTAATACCCGGTATTGGAGCAGCACTTCACTAATATTGAAGTAATTTCGACCTCAGAGCACTATTCTTTCATTTTTGAAAGTTTGTTTCGACACCAGAGGATTGTGCAAGTGACGGGCTATTTATAGCTGAAATTTAGACCTCACGCAGCCCGCGTAAAGCCTTAGCTCACCCTTACGCGGCCCGCGTTGTCGCCCAGTCTACGAATAGGGTTGACTAGTCATACGTAGGTGTACCAGATGGTCGACATGTGGCACGGTTATGCTTATCCGGTCAACCCAATGTTGACGCGGCCCGCGTAAGATATGTCTTGTCCCTTACGCGGCCCGCCTGAGACCCTAAGTTATTGATTTCTTGTTTTTCTTGTATGGTAGGGTTTCAGGGGCTCGGATTTATACTTACGGGTATTTTTAGGAAAATTTTGAGAGTTCTTACATCCTCCCCACCTTATTTAGAATCTCGTCCTCGAGATTTACTGGAATAAGTAGGGATACTTTCGCTTCATTTCTGATTCCAGCTCCCAAGTGTATTCAGGTCCTCTCTTTGAATCCCACTTTACTTTAACTAACACTAGTCATTTGTGCTTGAGAAACTTCACTTTTCCATCTTCTATTTGAAGAGGTTTCTCAACAAATTTTTAACTTTTCGTTTACCTCTATATCTTGGAGAGGTACTACCAAAGATTCGTCAGATAGACATTTCTTGAGATTGGATACATGAAATACGTCATGTACTCCAGCTAACTCTTCTGGTAGTTGTAAACGATAAGCAACTGGTCCTATACGTTGAATCACTGGAAATGGTCCTACGTATCTTGGACTTAGCTTTCCTTTCTTACCGAATCGAACAACTCCTTTCCAAGGAGAAACTTTCAATAGTACTCTTTCTCCAACTTGGAATTCTAGTGGCTTACGTCGATTATCGGCATAGCTCTTTTGACGATCTCGAGCTGTCTTCAGTCTTTCCTTGATTTGTGTAATCTTGTCAGTCGTCTCTTGCACTATTTCAGGACCTGACAATTGACTTTCTCCTATTTCTGCCCAACAAACTGGATTTCTGCATTTTCTTCCATACAATGCTTCGAATGGGGCAGTTTCAATACTTGAATGATAACTATTATTATAGGAGAATTCAATTAATGGTAAGTGATCATCCCAGTTTCCACCAAAATCTATCACACATGCTCAGAGCATGTCTTCTAGAGTTTGGATCGTCCTTTCACTTTGTCCGTCTGTTTGTGGATGATATGCGGTACTTAGATTTAGTCGAGTTCCCATTGCTTCTTGGAAACTTTTCCAGAAATGAGAAGTGAAACGACTATCCCTATCTGATACAATGGAGAGTGGAACTCCATGTAGAGATACGACTTCATCTACATACAACTTTGCCAGTCTTTCCATGCTAAAGATTTCTTTCATAGGTAGAAAGTGAGCAGATTTGGTTAATCGATCTACAATTACCCAAATCGCATCATTACCTTTTCTGGTTTTGGGTAACTTAGTAACAAAATCCATTGTTATGAGTTCCCATTTCCATACAGGCATTTCTAGTTGTTGTAGTAGACCTGAAGGTTTCTGATGTTCTGCCTTAACTTGTGAACAAGTAAGACACTTAGAAACATATCTAGCTATATCCTTCTTCATGCCTATCCACCAGAAATTCTTTCTTAAATCTTGGTACATTTTATTGTTTCCAGGGTGTATGGTATACCTAGATTTATGAGCTTCTTCTAAAATCTTATTTCTTAATTCTCCTTGCTTAGGTACCCAAATTCTACTTTTATGGAATCTCCAAATTCCATCTGCTCCTTGTTCTAATTCTTTTAATCTTCCTTTCATTCCTTCAGCATCATCCTTGATTGCTGTTTCTTGAACAATCTTCAATTGTTCCATTAAATCTAATTGTAGATTTAACCTAAGAGCACGAACTCGTCGTTGCTTCTTATGATACTTACGACTTAAGGCATCTGCAACTACATTTGCCTTTCCTTCGTGATACTGAATATAACAGTCGTAGTCACTTAAGATTTCCATCCATCTCCTTTGCCTCATATTTAACTCTTTTTGCCCAAATATATATCTTAAACTTTTATGATCTGTATAGACAGTAAACTTACTTCCATACAGATAATGTCTCCAAATTTTCAGGGCAAAAATTACGGCTCCTAATTCTAAATCATGAGTTGTATAGTTTTCTTCGTGCTTTTTCAATTGTCTTGAAGCATACGCAATTACCTTCTTGCGTTGCATCAGCACACATCCAAATCCTAGTTTTGAGGCATCATAATATACTTCAAAATCTTCAGTTCCTTCTGGTAAGGCTAAGATTGGAGCATTGGTTAATTTCTGTTTCAGGATTCTAAAGGCTTCTTCTTGTTTAGGTCCCCATTCAAACTTAACTGCTTTACAGGTTAGCTTAGTTAATGGTACAGCTATCTTGGAAAAATCCTTAATAAACCGTCTATAATATCCAGCTAAACCTATAAAACTTCTAATTTCCATTGCGGATTGTGGAACCTTCCATTTTGTAATTGCCTCTATCTTAGCAGGATCTACATGAATACCTTCGTGATTCACCATGTGTCCTAAGAATTGTACTTCTTGCAACCAAAATTCACACTTCGAGAATTTGGCGTATAACTTTTCTTTTCTTAACAAAGTTAAGAGTGCATGCAGGTGCTCACAATGTTCTTCCTGACTTCTGGAATAAATAAGTATATCGTCGATAAAGACAATTACAAATTTATCCAAATACGGTTTACAGATCCTATTCATCATGTCCATGAATGCTGCAGGTGCATTCGTTAATCCGAAGGGCATGACTGTAAACTCGTAATGACCATACCTAGTTCTGAAAGCAGTTTTAGGTATGTCTTCTTCTTGTACCTTCAATTGATGATATCCGGAGCGTAAATCTATCTTAGAAAAATATCTAGCTCCTTGAAGTTGATCAAATAGATCATCAATCCTAGGTAATGGGTATCGATTCTTAATTGTAACCTTATTCAATTCTCTATAATCAATACACATTCTCATCGAACCATCCTTTTTCTTAACAAACAACACTGGTGCTCCCCACGGGGATGAACTAGGTTGTATGAAACCTTTACTTAGTAATTCATCTAATTGCTTTTTCAATTCTAACATTTCTGTGGGTGCTAACCGATAGGGTGCCTTGGCTATCGGTGTAGTTCCGGGAATTAGATGAATTCTAAATTCTACCTCCCTATCTGGTGGTAACCCTGGTAAATCTTCTGGGAATACATCTAAGTATTCTGAGACTACAGGAATTTCCTTAAGTTCTTTTCCCTTAGTACTAATGATTACCGAAATCATATATACTATTCCTTGCTTTCGTTCATAACTAGCAACTTTCATTACTGATATGAACTTCATGGGCTTACGTGGTTTGTCTCCTGTAATTATTATTACTTCTCCATTAGGTGTTTGAATTTCTATGGAATTCTGATCACAAAGAATTCGAGCATGGTTGGCTACTAACCAATCCATTCCTAATACAACATCGAATTCAGCTAATTTCATAGGTAATGGGTTTGCAAAGAATTTATGACCTGAAAGTTCTATATTTTCTTTTTGCAAAACTTTATCTATGCTAACAGAATTTCCATCTGCAGTTTCGACTGTAAAAATCTGCCTAAGGTTGATTAAGGGTAAGTTAAGAGCTTGGCAGAATGAAGTATTGATAAAACTTTGGTTTGCACCAGAGTCAAATAATACTTTTGCATACACGTTGTGAACTAAGAACGTACCAGCTATTACGTCAGGAATCATCTCGGCTTCCTGAGTAGTTAACTGAAAGGCTCGAACATTTTTCTTAGTAGCTCCGTCGGCTGTCTTGGCTTTGTTGTCTGCTGATTTGACCAATTTAGGGCATTCTGGCTTAAAATGTCCTGTTTCTCCACAATTATAGCAGACTCTTGTTTTCTTTCTGCAGTTTTCTTCACGATGTCCTACCATTTTACAAAAATTGCAGGTTACACTACATCTTCCAAAATGTTTCTTTCTGCAATTCCTGCAAAATGACGGAGTGGATGATTGCCCTGTTCCTCTTCTCTTGAAGCTGTTATTATTACCCGTACGAAATCCTTGGGTAATTTTCTGAGCCAGTTCCTTCTTCCTGTTTTCATCTTGTGTGCGTACCAATTCATCGGTTAGGGTGTTAGCTAATTACACAGCATCGTCAATAGTACGAGGTCTCGCAGCTTTAACGATGTTACGGATTTCACTAATTAGTCCCCAAATATAGCGAGAAATGAGTACCGGTTCTGGCGAAGCCAGTGTTGGTACCACTCTAGCATATTCAAAGAATGTCGAAGTATAACTGCGAGAATCTACACCCATCATTCGATGGTTTAAGAACTTGTTTGCCATTTGATCTTTTTCATATTTGGGACAAAATTTTCTTTCTACTAGACTCTTAAATTCTTCCCAGTTCATGGCATAGGCCACCATCCGTCCTTTTGCTTGTAACACCGTGTTCCACCATTCTAACGCCCCTTCTTTAAAAAGATTTGACGCGTACATGACCTAATCATCCTTGGCACATTTACTTATGGCAATTACTGCCTCGGTTTTCTCTAACCAACGCAGTGCTGCAGTTGCTCCTTCATTGCCTGCAAACTCAGTGGGTTTACAAGCAAGAAATTCTTTATAAGTGCAACCAGGTGTTGCAGCTTTCATTTTCTTAGGGAGCGGAGCTTTCCGTGGTTCATTATCATGATTAACATGATCATTGCCTCCGTTTATGCTATTACTGAAGTTATCTTCAGAAATACGTTTGCTAGGAACGATTTGTTGAGGTTCAACAGGTTTCTGGACAGCAGTGACTATTGCGGGAATAGCATTAGCTATCCCTTGAGCAACGATATTTTCTATATCTTGTCTAGTCATATATTGATCCCCCGGTTGTTGTTCATATTGATTAACCTCATTAACTGGTTCATTATTAACGTTTTCCATCTGATAATTAATATATATAATTTATTAGTATCAAATAAATAATAATTACACAAAACATCATACAAATTTCACAATACACATATAGCCAAAACTATCGATTTCTCGATTCCCATTTTTATATTTTATAGTATGCATCAATACACACTATTATCTTACAAAGTTTTATTTGTAGTTATTTTACAGACTGATTTTTTTACTATTACTATTACACAACCACAGTTCCATAAATCCCCTATCCTTTGTCAGATGATATTCTAGTAACGGCGTTCCCTCTCATCGTATTTCCAGGAGATCTGTCCCTCAATCTCTTGGATCCTATTCCCAGCATCCATTAGTTCTTCGCTAAAATGGCGGAGTTCAGCCATATTCTCGTTACTCATTGGTGGATTTGGTAAAGGTTCTGGATCGAACTGAGGAAAAAGCTTATAGGGATTGTTTTGGAACTGTATTTCATTAGTCAACCATTCGTCTATTCCTAAAGGTTGCGAGTGGATTGAAGGGTTTGGAATAGCTGGTTCTAAGTTCATTGGTAGTTGTGTTTCAAGAGAGTGAATAAAAACATTTTCATTAACAGGCTTAGTATTATAGCTTGCCAATATAAAATCTAGCTCTTCCTGAGATGGTAACCCCTCAATTTGCCTAGAGCTTTCCCCAATTTCCATTTTCTTAGGCTTGGGTTTCTCGAGAGGTGAAGCGTTGAATTCTATAGGTTCTTCTATGTCTGGTATATACCTATTGAAATCTCTGGAAACCTCTATTCTTACCGGATAGAGATTTAAATTCTGAAGGGCGTCAGACAAGTCACTCATGCTGTTTAGCAAAATACACACAATTACTAAGTTAAAAATCATAACAAAATTTTATAGAAAAACTTTTAAATATTATTTCATACTGGGTAACTACCAAAACAACTGAAAATTAAAATACACTAAGGTTTACTTATTTATTTACTGGGTATGGTTGCTAAAACTTTGAGTCAGATTATTTTAAAGATTTGTGTTTATTGCTACAGTGGCTAGCATATAGAGATTTGCCCATACTGTACACAATTAGTCAGATAATAAAATACATAATCACAAAATAGTAATTAATAAAAATTAAGTATTTTCTAAATACTTAATTGGCTTAAATCAGTGGCTCTGATACCACCTTTTTCTGTCACGGCCCCCGACCCGGTTTGACCCGTTTCAGGAGCCGCGGGACAGAAATCCCGTGGTATTTATTCAACAGCGGAAGTTTCTTCAGGATCTTTTTAAAACTGAAATATTTCCCGATTATTTTATTTCACAACTCGGGATAAAACCCGGTAATTTACAATCGTATGATTTCACTGAGAAATCTTTTATTTTTACAAAACATGTTTCCTTATTTTATATTGAGCCACTTCCTTAAGCTTGTAGTGCTTCGCGGCGCTTTTCCTGGATCACAACAGATTACCTGAAACATGTTTGAAAAAGGTTTTGTCAGCGGGAAATACTGAGTGAATCATTCTTTTTAGTAAAACGACTCATTTGTTATAATTTACAGTATTAAGAGAGATTACAATGTTTCTGATATCAAACAAACTACCCACAGTATTTGTCACTCGACCATCCATCGGTAACCTCATTGTCCAATGGTGTCTGTGACTATGGTCATATCACTCATTGGCTAACTCGTTGTCCAATAGTGACGGTTATCAAGTAATGTATACAAAACCCCACATACCGGCTGTAACTTGGTGATTACATAAACTTAATCACTGTAATTATAATCTTTAAAAATAAACATGATTTTGAAATTAATTTGATAAAAAGAGAATGACTCACATTGCAGATTTAATTTGAGCAGAGCCTAGCCTACTGATTAGCCTTTTAACCTAAATTAATAATATGCACACAACTCGGTTAGTAACTTAATACAGCATTTACGATAACTCACGAGATTAAAACCTTCACAACGAATGACAAAGCATAAACCCTAATGTGGGCAGCACTTAAACATCCATTGGATAGTTTAATCGATCGGACATTGAATCGTAGCAGCGATCGAGTTAATACCCGGTATTGGAGCAGCACTTCACTAATATTGAAGTAATTTCGACCTCAGAGCACTATTCTTTCGTTTTTGAAAGTTTGTTTCGACACCAGAGGATTGTGCAAGTGACGGGCTATTTATAGCTGAAATTTAGACCTCACGCGGCCCGCGTAAAGCCTTAGCTCACCCTTACGCGGCCCGCGTTGTCGCCCAGTCTACGAATAGGGTTGACTAGTCATACGTAGGTGTACCAGATGGTCGACATGTGGCACGGTTATGCTTATCCGGTCAACCCAATGTTGACGCGGCCCGCGTAAGATATGTCTTGTCCCTTACGCGGCCCGCCTGAGACCCTAAGTTATTGATTTCTTGTTTTTCTTGTATGGTAGGGTTTCAGGGGCTCGGATTTATACTTACGGGTATTTTTAGGAAAATTTTGAGAGTCCTTACAATTGCAATTCCTTTTCCTTTATCTATGGGGTTCTCTATTTTGGGAATTCTCCTAGTTACTGGTTTCCTCTTGCGTACACGTCTCCAACCTACAAATCTTCTCCTTTTCTTAGACTTTGGTTTCTCTGGAGGTGAAGCGTTGAATTCCATAGGTTCTTCTATATCGGGTATATAACCAGTAAAGTCTCTGGAAACTTCTATTTTCACCGGATAAAGATTGAGATTCTGAAGGGCTTCAGATAACTCATTCATGCTATTTAGCATATATGCAAAATATTAAGTTAAAATTTTATAACAAAATTTAACAGATAACCTTCAAGTATTATTGCATACCGTGTGACTAATTTAATACAAAGATCAACTGAAATTTAAACATACTAGGGTTTATTGTAAAATTATTTATTTACTGGGTAAAGTTTCTGGATTATAGGTGATAAGAGTGATAATACTGGGTCAGGGTATTTAAATATTAGCATTCACTGCTACCGTAGCTAACATATAGAGATCTGCCCATTTTTCATCTAACTTGTCTTCCCATGGTGGGTTACTTCCTAATTTCTGGATTTCCTGATTAATTCTCATTTCTTTTGGTTGGAATTTCTTTATTTTCTCCTGACTTTTCTTAATAATCAAACTTCTTTTATTAGGAGAAAGTGGTTCCTCATAATGGGCTTTACGAACAAATATTCCCTCCTCAGTATCTACTGAGTATCTCGAGAATTTTGATTGGGATGAACTTCCCTTCTCTTTTGGTGAACTATCTAATTTAAGATAGATTTTCGAAAGCTTTTGCTTACCCATACTGTAATTAACAATTAGTCAGTTAATAAAACACATAATCACAAATTGGTAATCAGGAAAATTAAGTATTTCTAAAATACTTAATTAGTTTAACTCAGTGGCTCTGATACCACCTTTTCCTGTCACGGCCCCCGGCCCGGTTTAAACCGGTTCAGGAGCCGCGGGACAGGAACCCCGTGGTATTTATTTAATTGAGTTTGACATCGGAAGATTTTAGCAGGATCTTTTTAAAACTCAAAATGCCGGATTATTTTGTTTCATAATTCGGGATAAAACCCCTTGTAATTTACAATCAGATGATTTTACTGGGAAATCTTTATTTTACAAAACATGTTTCTTTATTTATATTAAGCCACTTCCTTAAGCTTGTAGTGCTTCTCGGCACTTTTCCCGAATCACAACAGATCACCTGAAACATGTTTGAAAAATGTTTTGTCAGCAGGGAAATAATGGTGAATCATTCTTTTTACTAAAACGACACGTTGTTATAATTTACAGTATTAAGAGCGATTACAATGTTTATACATATCAACCATCTACCCACGGTATTTGTCACTCGACCGCCTATTGGCTATCTCGTTGTCCAATGGTGTCTGTGACTATGGTCATATCACCCCATGGCTAACCCGTTGTCCAATGGTGACGATTATCAAGTATTGTATACAAAACCCCACATAACGGTTGTAATTTGGTAACTACAAAGACTTAATCCCTGTAATTATAACTTTGAAAGCAAACATGATTTTGAAAGTAATTTGATAAAAAGAGAATGACTCACTTTGCAGATTTAACACGGGCAGAGTCTAGTCTACTGATTAACCTTGTTACCTAAATTAATAACTTGCACACGAACTAGGTCAGTAACTAATACAACATTTACGATAACTCACGAGATTAAACCCTCACAACAAATGACAAAGTGCGATACTTAAACATCCATCGAATTCACGACGAATGACAACGCATAACCCTAATGTGGGCAGCACTTAAACATCCATTGGATAGTTTTAATCGATCGGACATTGAATCGTAGCAGCGATCGAGTTAATACCCTGTATCGTAGCAGCACCCCACTATAATAAAAGTAAATTCGACTTCAGAGTACTGAAACTTTGTTTTTGAAAGTTTTCGTCGACACAGAATGAAAGCCTCTGCTCCAAACTATTTATAGGTGAAAAATAGGGTTCACGCGGCCCGCGTGGCCGCCTAGTCTATGCGTAGGCCTGATTGGTCACGAGTAGGTTCAACAGCTGGTCAATACGTGGATCCGGAACACTTATCCAGTCAAACATGGGTTGACGCGGCCCGCGTAAGACTAAGCCAAAGCTTACGCGGCCCGCCTGAAAACCATATTTCTTGTTTTCTTGATTTTTAGTGCACAGTATGGTTTCACGGGTCCGGGTTTTCACTTGTGGGTCAGTTTAGGACATTTTTGAGAGTCCTTACACAAACGAATTCAAAATGACAAACCCGAACCATTCCGATAGGGTGCATTTAAGAGATATGAAACTTGTAATACGAAAGGATGTCAAGAACAAATTTTGTTACAGGCAATCGAAAATTGCCTGCAGAAAAATAATCCCAAAAGAGGGTAATATATCCGGCCGGAGCATCTGCCACCGTCTGACCTTCATCAGGGTATCGAGCATCCCAACTAGGGGGGAACTTAAAATTTTGAACCATGCCATCAAATGTCTCTCGGGGCCACTTCAAGGGTGGAAGACCGCAGACATCTCTTCAGACGAGTCTTCGTGACGTTCTCCGGTAGACATAAAAAGGAAAATTTCAGATTTCTTCAAGAAAGTAATGGGGGAGACAAAGAAGAATAAGTTTCAAACGGAAATACTAACAAGAGAAGGAAATCAAAGGATTTATATACCCACCGCCATCAATGACCTAGAAAAACGCAATAAACACCTTTTTCGGAAAAAAAACACGGTTATCTAAGCATCAAGGGCGAGTGGGAATAACCATAACGCGAGTTCACGCGCGCGTGTAAGCCACGATTGACGACGTGCAACTGACAAGTGACAGCCTGACACCCAAACTGTCACACGTCAACAGTCGTCACTGTACCTTTCACCTGCTAAGAGTCAAGATTTTCAAATTTGAAATCATGAGCAAAAAAAGTATCTTCCTCAAAAAATATTCTCCACATTTCGCGGGCAAAAAAACTCCACATAGCAAAAATCACCCATCTCTTATAAGTCCAGTACTCTACTTATTTGCATAAGAGCAACACTGGACTGGGGGGACATGAAGGGGTAAGGTCCCAAAAGCCTTGCGCAGGCGCTCAGGACCATACCACAAC
This sequence comes from Helianthus tuberosus, assembly GCA_030545235.1. NCBI lineage: Eukaryota > Viridiplantae > Streptophyta > Magnoliopsida > Asterales > Asteraceae > Helianthus > Helianthus tuberosus. Next base: position 102,755,446 of record CM060431.1, on the reverse strand, counting down.
TTCAACACCAATAAACCTCGTTCAAGGAACCTTGCGCGGCAGTGCACTGGTTCCAAAGAAGAAAACCTAAAAGAAAGCAGTCTCCAACAACCACGCGCTGAGGTAGAGCTGATAACAAATCCTTGTGCGGACTTGTGCAGCCGGACAAAGTTAGAAGCAAAATACCTCCGCACTAATATCACTCAGATTTAAACAGAGAGTAACCTTTTTGTTACAACAGAAATTGTATAAAGCAGAGCCATATAGGATTACAGCTATAATCCTTCTAGAAAGGCCTCATCATGCATAAACCATTCAGTTATAACTGAATGGCCACGTGGCATCATCCTAAGCATCCCTCTTGATCACGGTGATGGCACTAACTTGGAGAAGGATCCACACTTGCCCACTTTCCACGTGGCATCGCCCCAGCCGTTGATCATGCCCACGATCCGTGTGCATATACATAACGTTAGCGATTAACGGTGAAGGGATAACCGCTTACGAAAATTACTTTCCGTTATCTTTCTCGTCAACAAACTTTCCCGCCCAAATTTGGTTATAAATAAGACAATTCAGGTATCATTTCACAAGTTACTTTCACTTCATTTTCACTATTACTTCTTCTTCTTCTTCATTGAAACTCGTACTTATTATCACGCCGGAGGGTGGTCACGGAGGGAACCCCCATTCTTCCCTTAGCAAGTCTAACGGCTGTTTGTTTTGCAGTTGTCGTTCGAGGAAGGAGATAAGCTAAACCCCGAATCAAACGAGAGGAATCACCCTTTTTATGCAGAACTAAACTCCTGGTTCAATCGATTCCGGTCCTTTGAACTAGTGTTTCTTCACTCATACACCTTCGTTTCCCCAATGTAGGGTAAGTTCGGTGCTCCACTCTCATCAACTTCTCAATTCGCGTTTAATCGAAAAGCTTAGAAAAACCGTGAGTGTACATGACCCTTTTACTTTTCGCCACTTTTGGGTGCAATACTTATTCCTTATTAAAACACACACATACACTTACAATCATGCTTACCAACAAACAATCCAATATACATGCTTGATACGTGATATTAGAATTCATACATGCTAGAAACTTATTTGCTTTATACTTGTCATTAACTTTGTACAAGTGTCGCAACCCCCGATCCCTTATCTGTCCCAGGAACGGGTGGACGCGAGCTCAGATTTTCGGTGGTATCAGCTATTAAATCTTGCAGCAGAAATTACATCAGGACCGTAGTTAGGAAATGTTTATCAGTGTAAAACCACCATATTTGATATTAATAATAACATGGGCAAAACCCAAGTTTCTTATTACAATACATTTATAGAGACAAACCCTATTTTATTGAATTTAAAACATCGTTTATTAGGTAACTTTTATAGCCACATATTTCCCAAGCCTTCAGTGCTCTCCAGCTGGCTTTTTACTAATTGGCTTTCACATTGTGTTACCTGTAACGCGTTTTAAAAACATTTGTCAGTCGGAAATACTGGTGAGTGAATCCCAGTTTAATCAAGAAACATTTTATTAATTAAAACAGTATTGAGAGCGATCACATTGTTTATTTCTACACAATTACTCATTCAGTACTTGCCACTCGACCGTGTTAGTGCAGTATGTCTATCGCCTCCGTCATCTCAAGTCGTAGCTGAAACTAAAGCAAACTAGCCTTACATTGTAATATTAGATAGAAAAAGGCAAGGTGGCATTATTGTAAATAAGGGGAAATCCTTTATAATCCTTGGCCTATAAATAGAGGACTTAGGGCTTAGTTTAGGAACTTTTGCCATTTTGAAGATTTGAAGCTTAGAGGATAGAGAGAGAAAGTAGAGAGAGAAAGGCAAAAGGTGATTCGAGGTGCTTGTATCTTTCAGATCTTTTATAGAATCACAGATTGATTACGTTTCATGTGTTTCGGTCTTGCTCGTGCACGGATTCCGCACGTCGCACGAGTTGGTTCGCAATCGTTTGGACTTGTTAGGACCGGTTTGACTCCGAACGATTGCGAACCGACTCGTGCGACGTGCGGAATCCGTGCACGAGCAAGACCGAAACACACGAGACGTACAATAAACGTGATTCTTTGATAGATCTGAAAATGTACAAGAACCTGAATCACGTGGACAAGCTTTCTCTCTCTAGCTCTAGATCTTCCAAGCTCCAAATGTGTAAAAGTGTCAAAAGTCTTTCTAAAGTTACTAAACTAAGCCCTAACTCCTCTATTTATAGGCAAAGGATTATAAAGGATTTCCCCTTATTTACAATAATGCCACCTTGCCTTTTTCTATCTAATATTACAATGTAAGGCTAGTTTGCTTTAGTTTCAGCTACGACTTGAGATGACGGAGGCGATAGACATACTGCACTAACAGACTCCCCCTTGGATATTGCCGCAGTCAATCTCAATCATTGAGTCAAACTCGTAGCTTCTGGTCTTTTTCTCTCTCTGGCTCGAACAGAATCCCCGTGGATCTGTCTTCAGCTTCAGCTTCTTCCTTTCGGTAGACTCTTCAGGCTCCCCCTTTCGTCAAGCTTCCGTGCTTTGGGATCGACACCTGGCTTTCCGGTTACAAGCTCTTTTGGGAAAGGATCCTGGCTCTTATGCACGCTTCCCCTTTCGTTGAGCACGTCTTCAGACTCCCCCTTAGACACTGCTGTCGGGATCGTAGTCTGGTAAAACATCTGCAATACTTAAACGTTTATAAGTAACAACGTTTTGAACTTCCAGGATTGAAAACCTGGCTCTCTCAACTTATGCTAAAATATTTCAACAATGAAAGCTTTTTCGTTTTTCCAGGAATCGTGACCTGGCACTATTAAACTTTCTAAATCAAGATCCTGGGACTAAGATATAATAATATGAATATATCCAGGATTACTTGATACTCTCTCCCTATCAACAATCTTCAAAGATTTGGCAGTTTCAACGAACCGGATCGGAAACTGGCTCTTTTACAGATTTTAACAATATAAGCATCCAAATCCCTCACAGTTAATCATCCAAGTCCAACTTAATGACCTTGGAGATATCACAAACTGTTTTTGATTTTTGATTTTAAAACATTCAAGTTTCAAATTAATGAACTTGTTTTATTTTTCAGAAACACAATCAGCATACTTAGATTTTAAAACTCAGCTTCAAACATCGGTTGTCGAAAATAAAGCAGAAATCAAAATCTTTTTGAATTTTTCTGAAAATAAAAAGCAATAAAGAAATATGTACAAACATATTTACAGACAACATTTTTGTTTGAGTTCGCGTTAGAGGATCATATCAGTTTTGACAAGTCACAAGTACCGTTGAGCTTAATTTCACATTAAGAATTAAACAATTCACTTAGATTGTCGATATACTGATCCACTTAAATTTTCACACAAATTTCAACTGATTCAGGATACGAATTAGGTGAATTAAGAACTTAAACTTATTCATGTGTCCCACCTCTTGAATATACTCCCGTATCCAGATCCCAATATTCAGTCTTACAGGTGAGTATACCTAGATGATATCTGTAAGGGGAATAAATTATAGTACGAAACCGTGAGAGCTCAGGTCAGAATTTCCGTTCAGCAGAGAGATGACGGCTCGACTTTTTGGTGTGTCCCCTGTAGAGGATCTTTTGAATTACAACAGCCATGATTAGCATTTTTCAATGTTTCATCATTTTTTAGCTGAGGGCTGCGCTATGTTTCAAGCAATGCGGAAAGTATTATTCGAGGACTAGGTCAGAACTTCCATTCAGCAGAAGTCCTGGAATAATACCCCAGATATCACTAAGCATAAAGACCTAGTATCTCAGAAAGAGGGGTCCTTCAAACGAGATTTCAGGGGTTACCTATATATCCAAGTAGTGTTCCCCACGAAATAAGCAAGTTTGAATTTAAGTTTATATCCCGAAAAAGTTTACTAAATGTATAAAAACCTATCGGCATATCATCAGTGAGACTGTTTAACGCTATAAAATCATTACATTTCTTTAGCATACTGTAACTGTCTACTGATGTACTATCATTTCCTCTTTTTACACAAAAACTCAATTTTGAATTTTATCATGTTTTTGGTTTTCAAAATTTCTAATGTTTTTGGATTTTCTGACAATATTACTCCCCCTAAAATTCAAAACCATTTAAAGAAAATTTGACAACCTGATACTGATAGCTTTGTCTCGTCATCCATTTTCTGCATCTCATGCTCTGTTTTGCAGAAAATATAACGTACCCCCATGATTTACAACCCATTGATATTTTACAGTTTTTAAAACCGTTTTTCAATCTTGTGAAATTAATCATGTTTGTTCAGCCGTGAGGGTTTCGGCGTATTCAAGCAACACATATTTTTGTATTTTTGAATATTTGACAAAAACGAAAGCATATTTTTGGTTTTTCAATTTTTTAACAAACTAAAAACATATTTTTGGTTTTTTTTTATTTTTCAAATTTTTAGGGTTTTTGAAATATTGTTTATTTATGTACAGAAAACAAATAAACTCCCTGTTTCAACCAACACAGGGTTCAGCAGCCTCTTCTTCTTGTGCCAGGCTGCTCCGATTTCCATTCTCACAGTCTTCAGTTTTCTTGAGCACCTGCACATTTACACTTACTCAATCACTTAAACAATTTATCCCAGGCCTGCTTGACCTTAGGCATTTCAACACAATAAACTTCATTCAATGCCGGAAAGTCTTTGTCGTCTTTCACAAAGACCTTATCAACTTTGACTTCAACTTTTTCATCTTTTACAAAAATCATCGGTTTCTTAATACTCCATGTCTGGCCTTTCGGAGTACCTCTTTTGTAAAAATGTGACTCGTTTTGAACTTTTTGATTTTGAACAACAACTTTTGGTTTCCAAAACTCTTGGGGTTTTGTCATATCAACTGATTTTTGCCAACTTTGTGTTGTTCTAAATCTGGGTTTGTGAGAATTCCAGGTCTGTCTAGAATCGAATCTATACTGGTTTGACTTCCAATTTTGAGTCGAAGCAAACTTGTTTGTATTGTACATCCAAGTTTGTTTTGAGTCAAATCTGGTTGACCTTTGTCTCACATTCTCAGATTTTTGTTTCTCAGCATCAATCTTCTTTATGTCAACATCCACAAGTTTTAGATTAGGACACTTGCGTGCAAGATGTCCCTTTTGATCACATTTGAAACATGTTCTCGTGGACACATCTTTGACCTGTGGTTGTTGATTTTGCTTTTTAGCAAAGAACTCATCATTAGACTGTCTCATTTTGAGTTCTTTTTCTTCTGCTAAACTATTTCCTTGAACAAAACTCATTTTTGCCTGATAATTTGGCGTTTCATTTTTGTTTCGATTCTGTTTCTTCTTATAACCCAACCCAGCCTTCATATTTTTCTTCTTATAACCAGGTTTGTTATATGAACCTCTATGACTCTTACCAGCAAACTTAGAAATCTCAGACTTCTCAATCTCAACCATTTTGAAAACTTTATCAACCTTTTCTGAAATCATATTCTGAATCGGGAATACAATATCTAAGAATAATTTGTCAGATCCAATCATGGTATAAACCAATCCTTTTGAATCATCACTCAAATTTTTCTCGGATTTTGTGTTTTTCAGATATCCATCATGAAAATTACCTTCATTTTCATCCTGTGATTCAGATTTACCTGTATCAACTGACTCTTCTTTCAATACACTTTCAACGACCTTACCTACCACCTCTGAATCACTAGAATCATCAGATTTGGAATAGGTTACGTCAATGTTATCTGGCAATTGATCTACCATGTTGAAAGCTTTTTCGACCTTTTCATCATCATAAAACACAAACTTTTCCGGTGGTGGAACTTTATGAAACTCTGAGCCAATGCCTTTCTTGTTTTGCCCAGACTCACCATCCTCCGGTTTTATGTTGAAAATACGTTTAAGCACATATGACGACGCGTGATAACTTTTTAACTTGTTATTATCCTGTTCTAAATCAGCAATCTGACGCTTTAGCTTAGCAACATCCTCAATGTAAGAATTAACAACTTGTTGCTTTATTTCATACATTCGTTTATACTCATTAGTTGTTTCAGAACAGTATTTCAATCTTGATTGAACAAGTTTCATTTCACTTTTTACTTTTTCATATGATTCTTTTGTAATGTGATAAGCCAATTTTATCGAATCATATTCCTTTTTCATTTCCTGAAAAGCATTCTCTTTTTGATCACTTTCTCCTGTCTTTTTCGAAACATTTTCTTTCAAAACTTCATTTTCTTTTTCTAACTTTTTACATTTTTCTGAAAGCGTTTCATTATTTTCTTTTAAAACCTTTTCATTTTCAAACATTTCTTTGTATTTACCTTTAAAAACTTCTTCGATTTTAGTAAACTCAAGATCTCTTGTTCTGAACCTTTCGTCTTTTTCAGTACAAGCACTGCATGGTTCCATGCATTTCTTGCACTGTTCATCGATTTTAATTTGAGTTTCAGAATCAGAATTTACCTCAGTGATTGGCACTTCGGTGTTTGCTTCATTTGTCTGATCAGCATCATTCTTCTTTCCTTCAACAACATCATCACCAACATCTGTTGATCTTTCAACATTCACTTCTTCTTCTGCTTTCTTCACATCTTCTCTACCCTGTTGTTCTTCAGTAACAGCTTCTTTCACAAATTTCACATTCACCACCACTTCTTCTTTCACTTCTTCAACAATCTTCACATCTTCTTCTTTAACTGCTTCTGCTTTAACCTCTTCAGCAGCTTTCTTCAGATTGTTTACCATCTCTTCAACATTCTTCTTCATTCTTTCTTCATTCCTCTTCCTCAGTTTTATCGTCATAGCATCCCTGATGATTTTATCCAGCCTTTTCACATATGTCTTGTCTTTTGCAACATTTGAGTAATATTCGCCGGATCGAGGAATTACTAGAAGAACATCATCGTGAACTATGTCACTTCTGGGAACAACCGGTTCACCTTGTTTGTTGACATAACATTCTTGTTTCTTATCCCATCTTTTGTTTGCAACAACATTTTCATATTCTTCTTGCATTTTCTCCATTCTGCACCCTACAATGAATCTTTCTCTTGGAGTTTTTTCTTTCAAAATCTCTTCTCGAGTTTTCTATTTGACCTCAGCAACAACATTTTCTTCTTTGTTTTCTTCATGAATTTCAGCAACAAGAACATGATGCTGGCCCTTTGATGTTTTTCTTCCATGAGCTGTTACAGGCCGATCTTCATCTGGTAGAATCTGACTCCAATCATATCCTTCATCATCGTGGATTACAGCATAAGCTCTGGACTTCTCTCTGGGTTTATCTTCGATCATCCTTGGCTCTTCTCTGCTACGGTGGTAAATTGCCTTTCTGTAGTAATCATCATTGAATGGATGTTCATTTCCACCAACTGCAGAATTGTTGCACTCTCTTTTGAAATGACCTTTTTGCTTACATTTGAAGCAGGTCACTTTGGACTTATCAAATCCAAGTTTTGTGGATGCACCACCGAGAGATTGCTTCCCAGTAATCTCCATATATCTTTGAGCTCTGCGAATGCAGCTTGCCAAACACCAACGGATGTCAATAAGTTCCATCTCTTCCGGATCAATCTGGTCGTAGTCTTCTTTGGTTAACTCAGAGTTACCAATCTTGCCTGCAACTAGACCTTCATACGATTCCAGAACAGATGCAAGGAAGCTCATTTGTTGTTTAGCTGCATTGATGCTCATTGCAGGAGAATTCTTCAATTTAAGAGCAATGTTGCACAAAATCTCCTCAGTTTCATCAGAACTTGATTTTGAAGATGAATGATATCTAGAATGATAACTTGATGAAGTTGTTTGTGGTTCTTTCATCTTCTCACCACTGAATGCTGTCTTTGGTGAACTGCCAACTTTCTCCGAAGGTACATTGCCTTTGTAATATAGACCAACATTCTGATGATGAGATGAACCACTCATCTTGTTTTGTTTTTGTAGCTCCAGATCATGACTCTCAATCTTTTCTAACAATGCATCAAGAGAAATTGTATCAAATTTTTCATCATTTTTCAAGATAAAAACAAACGTTTGCCACTGATCAGCTCGTGGTAACGCTTCGATTACTTTATCAACAATTTCTTCTCTAGTTTTCACAATTTTAAACCTTTCAAGTTCAATCTTTAAATGGCAAAACCTCTCAATCATTTGCCTCACAGTCTCTCCCTTTAAAGTGTCAAACAAATCAAATTCTTTTTTCAATAAAGCTATTTTGTTTTTCTGGATTTGTTTACCCCCCTTAGCTTTAACCTTTAAAGCTTTCCATACAGATTTAGATGACCCATTATGAACTAATAATGAAAAGATGTCATCACGAACTGATTGCTGAATCAAAGCAATCATTTTCTGTTCATAAGAAAATTTCTTTCGATCATCCTCTGAATAATCTTTGATCAGAATTTCTTCTCCTTTGTCATTTGTTGGGTTCTCATAGCCAAACTTTAAACAAAACCAACTCTCATGTGCATATGCCTTCGTCCAATTGACAAACCTCTCCTTCCACCAAACATAATCCTCAATGTTATTCAGCTTCGGAGGTTTAGAATATGTTCCATAAAAGTTGTCATAGTTAATGTTGTCTTTGATGGTTTTTGTTATCGCTTTGGGTGTATCGTTTGAACCTTCCACTGTATCCGAGGTAAACGCATTGTAGAAAGTATTGATAAATTCTTCAGCCATGATGTGATCTTCTCGATTAACAGCACCTTTTAATCACCTGAATCACAAACAAACAAACACAATGAGTTTAAACAATATCAAACAAATGAATCGGACGGGTACTTGAACGAGTGAGTCGACACAAGTCAACAGTGAAAATAATCGCGTGATAACGTTGTCCGTTCGGATGAGATTGCTATCCGGATGGAGACCCGTGAGGATGAGGATCCGTGCGGATGGGGATCCGGGTGATGTTATCCGCACGGGTGGGGATCCGGGAGATGTTATCCGCACGGGTGGGGATCCGGGAGATGTTATCCACACGGGTGGTGATGTTATCCGCGCGTATGGCAAGTCAACAAGTCAACACGTATGGCTGAAAGTAATCCGTGCGGGTGGGGAGTGATGCTATACGCACGGGTGGGTGCTATCCGTACGGGTGATGATCCAGATGATGTTATCCACACGTGTGACACAACTCCTATTCGACCAACAAACAATATCACATGCTCTTGACTTTTAAGCTCTGAAACAATCACATGTACTCTTGATTTACACAATTTCACATGTTCACCGAATGCAGAATGATCACGTGCAATACTGAAAATTCAATTAAATGTCATGTGCTTATGTTACTTCATACCGATTGTATTTAATGTGCTGGCAATTCTGATTAATGTTGACTAAACGACAAAATATTGGGTTCACGTGACTTTTGACACTTTTACACATTTGGATCTTGGAAGATCTAGAGCTAGAGAGAGAAAGTTCTAGAGAGAGAAAGCTTGTCCACGTGATTCAGGTTCTTGTACATTTTCAGATCTATCAAAGAATCACGTTTATTGTACGTCTCGTGTGTTTCGGTCTTGCTCGTGCACGGATTCCGCACGTCGCACGAGTCGGTTCGCAATCGTTCGGAGTCAAACCGGTCCTAACAGACCGGATCTATGGCTATGGTCAAGTTACACATTGGCTCACTCGTTGTCCAATTGTAACGTACCGTCGTATCGACTTACTACTCGCAAGTCGTAAATTTTGTATACAAAACCCCAATATACTGGCAGTAATTGAAGAACTACAAAGACTCAATCACCGCTTAATCACATTGTAAAACAATTAAGGTTTTGTAAAATATTACCAAAAAGGTTAACAAAAAGAGGATAAACTCACATTGCTATCTTAGACTTCGCGTAAGGGTTTCCTGGATATAGTCTATAATTTATACAAATGTACATTGGTTAGTACCATAACCCTTTGAAAATATTAATGATACCCTCACCGAGACGGCATTCCAACAACTACGTCGGGCAGAACCACGACAGTTGTTACGGAACCCTAAATCAATCGGGCAACGTAACTATTACGAAACTAGGGTTACAATACTTACAACGGAGCAGAACCTTGCTAATTAGGGGGTATTATACTTGAAAATTATGCCTATTATCAGAGATTTCGAGATTGAGAAACAGAAATGAAAGAGTTGATATGAAATCCCGAGGCCTTCTTATATAGGGCTGAAATCTGGTCCTCACGCGGCCCGCGTAGTAGCCCGGGTAGGGTTTAGGTGATCTGGGTCATCGCCTAGCTTCGCCACAATGTCGACACGTGTCAGCCTCTGGTGTTGCCGTGTTATGGATCTCTCACGGCCAGCGTTAACTTAAACGGGGTCTTACGCGGCCCGTTGGAACTAAAGAAATCAACGAAGTCAGGTTCTAGCCTTGATACCGCCCGCGTAAGTGGTTGGGGTGGGTCTACGCGGCCCGCCTCAACTTAATTTTTATTGTTTTTAATTTATTTTATATGTTATAACATATTTCGGCTCGGTTTAAACATACGGGTGTATTATAAGACATAAAGGAATATTTTAAGATATACTGGGGTGTCGGGAATTTTATGAGGGTATTGGTTTTACCGAGGGTTGTTACATTCTCCCCACCTTGTTTTAGAGCTCGTCCTCGAGATCTACTGGAATAAATGCGGATATTTCTTTTGCATTTCTGATTCAAGCTCCCATGTGTACTCAGGTCCTCTTTTGGAGTCCCACTTCACTTTGACCAAAACTAATCTCCTATGCTTAAGATTCTTGACTTTCCTGTCTTCGATTTGTAGAGGTCTTTCTACAAACTTGAGTTGTTCATTTACCTCTATATCCTTGAGAGGCACTATCAGTGATTCATCAGATAAACATTTCTTGAGATTAGATACATGAAACACATCATGTATTCCTGCCATTTCCTCTGGCAGTTGTAGCTGATAGGCTACAGGTCCTATTCTTCTAATAATCTCAAAAGGTCCAATATACCTGGGACTTAGCTTTCCCCGTTTGATGAATCTTACTAGTCCTTTCCAAGGAGAGACCTTTAATAATACTTTTTCTCCTACTTGAAACTCCAAGGGTTTGCGTCGATTATTGGCATAGCTCTTCTGTCGATCACGTGCTGCTTTTAGTCGTTCCTTGACTTGAATAATCTTATCAGTTGTTTCTTGCACTATCTCAGGTCCAGATAGTTGCTTTTCCCCAATTTCTGCCCAACAGACTGGGGTTCGACACTTTCGTCCATAAAGTGCTTCGAATGGTGCAGCATTGATACATGTATGATAACTATTATTATAAGAAAATTCTATTAAAGGTAAGTGATCATCCCAATTACCTCCAAAATCAATTACACAAGCTCTAAGCATGTCCTCCATTGTCTGAATTGTCCTTTCACTCTGTCCGTCCGTTTGAGGGTGATAAGCTGTGCTTAATTTTAACTTGGTTCCCATTGCCTTTTGGAAACTTGACCAAAAATGAGAGGTAAATCGGCTATCTCTATCAGAAACAATTGATAAAGGAATGCCATGTAAAGAAACAATTTCATTTACATATAATTTAGCTAATTGTTCCATACTAAAAGTTTCTTTCATTGGAAGGAAATGAGCTGACTTGGTTAGTCTATCTACAATCACCCAGATTGTATCATTTCCTTTCTTTGTTTTGGGTAACTTAGTAACAAAATCCATTGTTATCAATTCCCATTTCCACACTGGCATTTCTAATTGTTGTAGAAATCCTGAGGGTTTCTGGTGTTCAGCTTTGACTTGTGAACAAGTTAAACATTTAGAAACATAGGCTGCTATGTCCTTTTTCATTCCTATCCACCAGAAATTTTTCCTTAAATCCTGGTACATTTTATCATTTCCTGGATGCATCGTATATTTAGACTTATGAGCTTCTTCTAATATACGATTACGCAGGTTTCCAAATTTAGGTATCCACATTCTCTTTTTATGGAATCTCCAAATTTCATCTATTCCTTGTTCCAATTCTTTTAGCATACCTTTTAATTTTTCAGTATCTTCCTTGATTACTGATTCTTGTGCTTCTCTTATCTGATCATTTAAATCTACTTGCAGATTTAATTTAAGAGAACGTACCCTTTTTGGCTTTTCATAATACTTTCGACTTAAAGCATCTACTACTACATTTGCTCTTCCTTCATGATACTGGATATCACAATCATAATCACTAAGCATCTCCATCCAGCGTCTTTGTCTCATGTTCAATTCCTTTTGCTTGAAAATATACCTTAAACTCTTATGATCAGTGAATATGGTAAACTTACTACCATAAAGGTAATGTCTCCAAATCTTAAGAGCAAAAATTATAGCTCCTAATTCTAAATCATGGGTTGAATAATTCTCTTCATGATTCTTAAGTTGTCTCGATGCGTAAGCTATAACCTTTTGTCGTTGCATTAATACACATCCATAGCCTAATTTAGAAGCGTCACAATAAACAACAAAGTCTTCAGCTCCTTCTGGTAATGCTAGTATGGGTGTATGGGTTAATCTTTGCTTAAGAATTCTAAAAGCTTGTTCTTGTTTTAATCCCCATTCAAACTTAACAGATTTACAGGTCAACTTAGTTAATGGAATGGCTATTCTAGAAAAATCTTGAATAAATCTTCTATAATAACCGGCCAATCCTAAGAAACTTCTAACCTCAGTTGGTGACTCAGGGGTTTTCCATTTAGTAATTGCTTCGATCTTTGTTGGATCTACATGAATTCCTTCATGATTAACTAAATGTCCAAGAAACTGTACCTGTTCTAACCAAAATTCGCACTTAGAAAATTTAGCATAAAGCTTTTCCTTTCTTAATAAACTTAAAAGTGCGTGCAAATGCTTTGCATGATCTTCTTTACTCTTAGAGTAAATGAGAATATCATCTATGAAAACAATTATGAATTTATCCAAATATGGTTTACATATTCGGTTCATCATGTCCATAAATGCAGCTGGGGCATTGGTTAAACCAAATGCATGACAGTAAATTCATAATGGCCATACCTTATTCTGAAAGCGGTTTTAGGAATGTCCTCTTCCTGTACCTTTAACTGATGATATCCCGACCTTAAATCGATTTTAGAGAAAAATCGAGCTCCTTGCAGTTGATCAAACAGATCATCGATTCTCGGTAATGGGTACCGATTCTTAATCGTGACTTTGTTTAATTCACGGTAATCAATACACATACGCATTGATCCGTCATTCTTTTTAACAAACAGTATCGGCGCTCCCCATGGCGACGAACTTGGCTGTATAAATCCTTTCTCTAACAATTCATCTAATTGTTTCTTCAATTCTTGCATTTCTGCAGGTGCCAAACGATAAGGTGCTTTGGCAATTGGTGCTGTTCCTGGTATTAAATGGATTCTAAATTCAACTTCTCTATCTGGAGGTTGCCCTGGTAATTCTTCTGGAAATACATCTGAAAACTGAGATACTACTGGAATATCTTTTAAATCTTTTCCTTTAGTGTTAGTGATTATAGAAATCAAATACACTATAGAACCTTTTCTTATATAACTTGCAGTTTTCATCACAGAGATGAACTTAGTGGACCTAGAGGGTTTATCTCCTTTAATTGTGATCGTTTTACCTTTTGGTGAATTTACTTGAATTGACTTTTGATCACATAAAATACTGGCTTTATGGGCTATTAACCAATCCATTCCTAAAACAACATCGAATCCTGCCAGATTCATGGGATAAAGATTTGCAATAAATTTCTGATTTAAAATTTCTATACTTGCTCCCTGCAAGATTTCAGAAATCCTAACGGTTTCTCCATTGGCTGTCTCTACTAAGCATTCTTGTGGTAGTTTAGTTAATGACTGATTTAGAAATTTGCAAAATGATGTATTAATAAAACTTTGGTTTGCACCAGAGTCAAATAATACTTTAGCAAAGATATCATTAACTAAAAACGTACCAGCTATGACATCTGGAATCATTTTGGCTTCATCTGCAGTCAGAACAAATGCTCTAGCAATTTTAGTAGTCTTGTTGTCTGGAGCTGGAGCTAATTTTGGACAATTAAGCTTGATATGGCCTTGTTCTCCGCAGTTGTAACATATCCGGATGTTAACTTTCTTCTTGCAATTTTCTTCCTTGTGTCCCGATATTTTACAAAAGTTACAGTATATAGAGCATCTTCCTGAATGCTTTCTTTTGCAATACCTACAGTAGGGGCCAAAGGTAGAACCTACATTTCTCCCACGGTTAGAATTTCCAGAACGAAATTCTTGAGTCAACTTCTGGGTTTGGTTCCTCCTTTGATTCTCTTCTCGGGTACGGACTAATTCATCAGTCAAGGTATTGGCTAGTTCTACAGCTTCTTCTATGGTTTGAGGTCTAGCTGCCTTGACTACATGTCTAATCTCCCCGATTAATCCCCAGATATAACGGGAGATTAACACTGGTTCTGGTGAAGCAAGAGTTGGCACTATTCTGGCATATTCAAAGAATATTTTAGTGTATCCCTTACTATCCACACCAGTCATTCTAAGGTTTAGGAATTTGCTTGCTATCTGTTCCTTCTCATTGGGTGGGCATAATTTCCTTTCTACCTTGTTCTTAAATTCTTCCCATTCCATATTGTAAGTTCTATCACTTCCTCTTGATTGGAGGATAGTGTTCCACCATTCTAGTGCTGAATTCTTAAACATATTAGAAGCAAACAATATTTTATCTTCTTCAGCACATTTGCTTATCCTTAAGACTGCCTCCGTTTTCTCTATCCAGCGTAAGGTTGCAATGGCCCTTTCGTTGCCCGAGAATTCCATTGGTTTACAAGACCAGAATTCTTTATAAGAACAATCGTAAGACACGGTTCTTCTTCTTTTGGGAATAGGCATTTGAAGTACTGGTCCATTGTTCACGCTGTGTTCTGGTTCAATTGGTCGCTTACTACTATGTTTACTTTTATTATTCACTTCTTGAACCGTTTGAAGAATAAATGACATTGCATCTATAATTCCTTGTGCCACTATTTGTTGGATAGCACTATTATCCACTTGATTTCCATTGTTATTGATGCTTGGATTCTCATTAACCACGTTAATGTTACTATGGTTATTGTTATTCAGATTTCCTTGATTTCCTTCGTCGGCCATCTGAATTTTAAACATTTACCCCATATTAATATCACAAATACTATCTTAATATAGTTAATCACATGACACTCAATCTAGCCAAAAACGTAGATCATTGCTACTTTTACTCTATTCATATACTATTATGCATATATTACACACTAGTACTGAAAAAAATTACAATACCAACAGAAATAGAATCACACTAATAGTAATATGCATCCGTACACACATATTATTTTATTTTTATTTTATTATATTATATTATTATTCCGTTTCCTCCATTACATCATGGATATGGATTTATCCAAAAATCCATATTGCGCTCATCGTATTTCCATACGAGACGCTCTCCCACCTGACGCATTCTCTCACTGTTTTCTAAAATTTCCTCACCGAAGGTCCTAAGTTCTTGCACGTTTTCTGCACTCATTGGGGGTGCAGGTTCTCGGACTGGGTTTGGAATCTGGGGTGCGGGTTCCTGATATGGGGGTGAAAGTGCCTGAAATCGGTAAGGATCTTCTAAAATCTCCCTAATATATTCATCATGGTAATAGGGATCTAAAGGGTCCATACCTGTATAGGCTCCTATGGGTGTGTCTTCATGAATAGGGTAACGATGCACAAAGTCCCTATTGTCGTCCCACCAGGGGTCATAATTTGGGTCTAGGGGGTTTGGTGCAGGTATCCTAGGGATTTCTTCTGGGTTAAAGTCATGCATCTCCACTTGGTTTTCCGGGTTTTCTATCTCCATGGGTTGGTTTGGGAATTGTGGTTGTGGGGCTACTAGTTGTTCCAGACTCGGGTCAGCAGCAGTTGTAGCTAGGATATGGAAATTGGCTAGGCTTCTATTAAGCATATCCTGCGTATGAGCATCTGTCTTTCGCTTAGCAGCTGCTAAAACTCTTTGCTGTTGCAACTTTCGCATTCTTTTCCTACGAGCAAAGGCTTCCTTACTGAACCATCCTCGTTTCTTATGAGGGAATGACTCTTCTGACTGAGCTTTAAAAGCAAACACTCCTTCTTCCTGATCAGCGAAATACCCAGAAAGGGCAGACTGTGATGAGGTACCTTCACTCCTAGGGGAATCAGACAACTGACGATTCATGTCTGAGGGTCCTTGATCACTCATACTGTAAATTAACAAATAGTCAAATAACACATAACAAATAAATACAGTTATGCATATATTTCCATTATTTCCTAACATAAAATTTAAAATGTAAGTGTCAGCAGAACATTTCTTTGGCTCAGACCAGTGGCTAGGCTCTGATACCACCTTCTGTCGCAACCCCCGATCCCTTATCTGTCCCGGGAACGGGCGGACGCGAGCTCAGATTTTCGGTGGTATCAGCTATTAAATCTTGCAGCGGAAATTACATCAGGACCGTAGTTAGGAAATGTTTATCAGAGTAAAACCACCATACTTGATATTAATAATAACATGGGCAAAACCCAAGTTTCTTATTACAATACATTTATAGAGACAAACCCTATTTTATTGAATTTAAAACATCGTTTATTAGGTAACTTTTATAGCCACATATTTCCCAAGCCTTCAGTGCTCTCCAGCTGGCTTTTTACTAATTGGCTGTCACATTGTGTTACCTGTAACGCGTTTTAAAAACATTTGCCAGTCGGAAATACTGGTGAGTGAATCCCAGTTTAATCAAGAAACATTTTATTAATTAAAACAGTATTGAGA
This sequence comes from Helianthus tuberosus, assembly GCA_030545235.1. NCBI lineage: Eukaryota > Viridiplantae > Streptophyta > Magnoliopsida > Asterales > Asteraceae > Helianthus > Helianthus tuberosus. The sequence goes on along the minus strand of CM060431.1, from coordinate 102,738,678 downwards.
GCGATCACATTGTTTATTTCTACACAATTACTCATTCAGTACTTGCCACTCGACCGGATCTATGGCTATGGTCAAGTTACGCATTGGCTCACTCGTTGTCCAATTGTAACGTACTGTCGTATCGACTTACTACTCGCAAGTCGTAAATTTTGTATACAAAACCCCAATATACTGGCAGTAATTGAAGAACTACAAAGACTCAATCACCGCTTAATCACATTGTAAAACAATTAAGGTTTTGTAAAATATTACCAAAAAGGTTAACAAAAAGAGGATAAACTCACATTGCTATCTTAGACTTCGCGTAAAGGTTTCCTGGATATAGTCTATAATTTATACAAATGTACATTGGTTAGTACCATAACCCTTTGAAAATATTAATGATACCCTCCCCGAGACGGCATTCCAACAACTACGTCGGGCAGAACCACGACAGTTGTTACGGAACCCTAAATCAATCGGGCAGCGTAACTATTACGAAACTAGGGTTATAATACTTACAACAGAGCAGAACCTTGCTAATTAGGGGGTATTATACTTGAAAATTATGCCTGTTATCAGAGATTTCGAGATTGAGAAACAGAAATGAACGAGTTGAAATGAAATCCCGAGGCCTTCTTATATAGGGCTGAAATCTGGTCCTCACGCGGCCCGCGTAAAGAACAGACAGGGCTTACGCGGCCCGCGTAGTAGCCCGGGTAGGGTTTAGGTAATCCGGGTCATCGCCTAGCTTCGCCACGATGTCGACACGTGTCAGCCTCTGGTGTTGCCGTGTTATGGATCTCTCTCGGCCAGCGTTAACTTAAACGGGGTCTTACGCGGCCCGTTTGAACTAAAGAAATCAACGAAGTCAGGTTCTAGCCTTGATACCGCCCGCGTAAGTGGTTGGGGTGAGTCTACGCGGCCCGCCTCAACTTAATTTTATTGTTTTTAATTTATTTTATATGTTATAACATATTCCGGATCGGTTTAAACATACGGGTGTATTATAAGACATAAAGGAATATTTTAAGATATACTGGGGTGTCGGGAATTTTATGAGGGTATTGGTTTTACCGAGGGTTGTTACAACAAGCCTCCCTTAACATGTATAACGCTATAGGATTAACGCACCACCCGTATTCTTGAGTTCATGTTAAGCTAAACAAAACGGTCTTTTCGTTGCTACGATAAGATTACGCTAGCGGGAAGCTTTGGGTTGACAATTATAAGTTGCATGCTAGTATTGTTATGTTAAGTCTTAGAGTATGATTATGTCATGTGGATTTGTTTAAAGCATTTATACTTATGATAATACTCGAACTTGTATGCTCACCAATACTTTATGTGTTAACATGTACTTTAATACATATTGCAGGAAATTGATGATGATGATGAATGGAATCTAGTAGGATGATTAGAAATCCACTTTTAATTCGTACTTGTTATTGTATTTTGTTCTTGTTCAAGTTGTTGTATTTGTTTTCAAACGATGTACTTCACCTTAGTATGAAATGAAATTTTGATTATTAAACACTTGTCGCAAATAGTCGTTATGAAGTCTCTTGCAATCTCATTTTCTTCTCACTTCGATGTTTCCTCCATCGGTTGGGGTGTGACAAAAATGGTGTGTATGGATAAAAAATAATGAGTATTCGACAAGAAACGGATAAAACAAATCCTAACTGAAAAAGGCAATTAATAAGGCTTGACTGATGATGGTGAATACATGTTTGTACTTTGTAGTACACTGTAACACCCCGAAAACAGGTTTGGTAATTAAACTCCGTTAATACTGAAGGACGGGTAAAGTACCGTTAGTGGCAAAATTTACCCGGTAAATATTAGGATTTAAATAATTAATCCTAATAATAAATAAAAAGTGAATAAAAGCTTTTAAGAAATAAAAGCTTAAAAGGCCCGAGATTTAACGGGACTTAAAAACATAACGGGTTATAACTTCCCGAACCCGCTAAAGTAACAAGGAATAATTAACCTAGTTAGTAGCATGTGATTAAATGACTAATGGTGAGTTATAGCTTCATTTGATCAAAAGGAAACATGAGGGACTAATATTGTCAAGTGGGGAAACTTGTTTTATTAAAACAAAAGTTAAACACCAAAACACACACTCAAAGTGTGTGTTCTGGTCGACATTTCTAGAGGAGCCAGGAGCCCTCATCTTCAAAACCCTAACAAGCTAAAATTCAAGCAATTGGAAGGGCAAATCACACCCAAATTGAAATCCAAGCATGGATTAATGATCACCTCAGCGAAATGATCATAAGGTATGTTAAATTTCGTTGAATGATTTTAGTTGAAATTCTGAATCAATACTTGAAACTCGAAATTTATGATGCATGATGGTTGCTTGGATGAAATAGGAATGAGATAGTGATTAGGGATAAACCCTAGTCAATTACTTGTAGAAATTTTGTTTAATTCTTGAGAATTCACAATCACCATTGAAGGTGATAAGTGGGTTTTGTAAGAATATGTTAAACACTAGAATTTTGATTGTTGTTCTAGTGTAATTGAGCTCTAGGAAGTGAATGCAGATTTTGTTAATATGAAAAATTGATTTGAACATGCTTAATTGATGTTAAGCTTGGCTAAATAACTAGTTATGAAAATCGATTGTTGATTTTATAAAATATGCCCACAAGGTGTTTGTTAAAATGCCTAAGTGAATGATTGTAAGTTGAGAGTTCGAATGAAACGCGTAATTTCCTTGTTTGATTAATTACGTGAAAGATGGGGTAAAGCGGGTTCTAATCATAATGTTGATTTGACTTAATTGTGCAAAACATGTGATCAAAAAGTAGTTAAACTTTGATAAGCTAAGTTAGCTAATCATGAAGTCGAATAGTAGCTTCGGCATAGTAAATAGGTGAGGTGGAATAGTCGTGATTTATATGACTAATTTAACCGCCTTGCAAATGATTGAAAATAGTTTGACGCCTAACAAGCTAGGTGGAGGCTTGGGAAAGGAAGCGGGTCAAACAAATCAAGAATGGAGGAAAAGCATAATTCGGATGCAAGGTAAGTATAGCTTACACTAGTCTTAAATTGTGGAATATTTTCTCAGCATATAAATTACGAATGAGATATCTAAACAATTGAAACATGATGTTCCGTCGTGTAGTCGAACGGAACAAGACAATCAAAGATAAAAGAAACTGTAATAATGGTTAAAAAGAAGTAAATCGATAATTCGGTCATATTAGGTCGAAAGTAATAAACGGTTTATATGTTAAAATGACCGTACGGTGTTAAACGGAACGAGTCATGTAGAGGAGATGATAATAAATATCATCTCGCAAAGATAAATGGTCATTTCGGCCAAACGGGTCAAAAGGTGTAGACAACACCTTTTGACTATATAGACTAATGATTCTTTGTCGAGTTATATGCTTTCAGGAATAGATATCCAATGGATATTCGCATTGTTCTTGATTAGCGAATATAAAGCAAGGTACTAAAACCGGGTTAATAAGTTGATCCGGGCCAGGTATATATAATAGATCAACTCCTCATTTAGAACTTGGAGATCTATGAGATTTAGGCAAAGTAAAAAGGGACATTCGGTTACCTTAAAAGGTAAACCGAAGGACTTAAATTATAGACAGAGTGTTTTGAAAACAAGATTCGGTTAAAAATTAGATTTTTGGGCGTACATGGCTTAAGCGAGTCCTTCGTTGTAAATGAAGGGTTAAAAATGACCAAAACGCCCTTGTAAGTGAAATTAAGCAAACAACCCTTAGAAGTCGCTTGAAAACGAGTTTTATAATCAAGTCAATACTTTGAATAAGTATGATAAGCGAAAAATGTAAAATATTGGTCAAATGACTCTATAAAGAGTCTTCGCCGTAAAATAATGATTTGATGAGTAATATCTGTAATAAATAAGTCACCACATTGAATCCACCACAAATATAGTTGTGGTGGAAAATCCTTTGATAAGAAATGTGTGACACCTGTATTTGGAAAGGAATGAAAGCAATTGGTGCTTAAAATATGCTTTAATACCTCAAACGGGTCAAAATAAGCATATGGGTGTAAAAGGGTTAAAGAAGGTATATAATTCTATGATTGGAACCCAATATGTTAGATATCATTGAATTTAATAGGTTTATGAGAAATAAGGGTCAAACAAACTTGTATGTTTGATAAAATCATGAACGGGTCAAATTTTGGGTAAAAGAGTAATAAGCCGAAGACTTAAGAGTCTTGAATTTTATCAAGCCGGATGCCGGATTTTAACTCCATATGATGGAAAATCAAATTACAAATATGTAGGAAGAAACGGTAGGTCAAACGGATAAGCGGTTTGAAAGATACGAAAGATTTCGTGTCAAATTACGACAAAATAGAGAATCTGGATGCAGAGTCCACCGTAATTTACGGTCCCACCGTAAATTACGGTGGATTTGAATTGGTTACGGTGCAAATTGTCTGTTGTACGGTAGAAGAATAGAAACCCAGGGGCCACCGTAATTTACGGTCCCACCGTAAATTACGGTGGAGATTTTTTTTATATTTTGTTTTTCATTTGAAAATCAATTGTTTCCCGGACATCGTTCGGACATGATTTAAACCCCGTATGACTAAAGCATTTCATGTTTATGAAATGTAGGTACACCTTGGATGCCGGAAGACGATCAAGCTCAGCGAAGAACCGAACACGATAACGATACACGCTTCCGCACTTTGCTACGTTTTAATTTTTAAACAACGAATCCGATCACGTCATGTAGAATAACTTATGTTTTATAAAAGTTTTAATAAACCCGTATTTTTATAATATGTGTAGTTTTAACTACACATCTAATTTTTGGTAATTACATACAGAATCGTTAATTAGTAACTAGGGTGTTACAAGTTGGTATCAGAGCCTTGGTTTAAGAGATTCAAGTATGGTGGGGAGAACCATGCTTGGACTTAAACCTTATGCTCTTAATAAAGATGGGTGTTCGGTTCGAGGCTTGATCGCAAATCCGGTAAGTACATGTATGCTATTGATTAGCGTGTTAAGGTGTTGTAAACAACACATAGAATTATCGTGTTATACACGTTACTCCAATTAAATGATTGAATGAGTTGACGAAATTTCGTGCTTTGACACGTATAGTAAAAAAAAAAAAAGCCTTGTATTATAATACAGGCGATTAATGAAGTTGACATTGTTAACTTTTGCGAATGTCTTGATTGAAGGACACTTGCAGTTAAAGATGACAAGAGTTGAACAAATTAAGGATATGATAGAGGAACGGTCCGAAGTATGACAATAGGAGCATGCTCATTAAGGACCTAAATTGCGTAATGGTCGCGAACAAGGCTAATGGCAAGAAAAGCCTGTTAGGGCAAGCATTTACCAGGTGCACGTTTAAATTATGGCATGAATATGAATATGCAACAAATACGTAGAAACTGATAGTTGTATATGTAGATTGAAAACTTGGAGAAACCTGAATAGAATACCTATCCAGGATATTGTTTCCAAGAGAAACAAATAGAGACGTTACTTACACAGGGCGTGATGTGAAAACTATAAAAAGGTCGTGTATGTCATGTGTTAAATCGCTTACTCTGGCCAAGTAAGTAGTGGCATATGATACCACGAGTTTCTTATAGCGGACACATTTACATCCGATGTAGTAAGGGCGGGGTGAATGGGACTAATTAAAAAGTACCCAAATGGATCAGATAAGCAAAATATTTGATAATAATGTAAACGCACAACCAAGTGAAGGAAGCGTATTACATTAGGATAATGAGCCCGAGTGAAGGGACAAAGAAGCATGTAAAATGATTTAGACAAGTATTGGGAGGGAGTGTACTTACACTCGAACCCAGAAAACGCAAGCATGTAAAATGATTTAGACAAGTATTGGGAGGGGGTGTACTTACACTCGAACCCAGAAAACGCAAGCATGTAAAATGATGTAGACAAGTATTGGGAGGGGGTGTACTCACACTCGAACCCGGAAAATGAAAACATATCTCTAAACGAGTCGTTTTTTTTTGTAAAACGTCAATCTTAAAGACAAAGTCAGAATATAAAAAAAAAATGAAGCGAGGTCTCAATGCATACCGGGAGGGTTGCAATAATAACGACTTCGGTAAAACACCCGGTTGGTGGGTAAGGATTTAAACACATGTATAGACCGAGAAACGGAAACTCGGATGGAAACATTTAAAAGACTTGGATTTTAAGTCACGACTAAAAGACGACAAGATAATGTAAATAGAAATGTTGACTAAATTATGTTCAACTATTTTAAAGTTGAACGGGTCGAATGTAATATCATGCCAGACGGCTCGAGTAAACGCAAGCAGGATACTAGTAGCGTTAAAAGCAAAAGAGTAATGAGCCCGGTAATGGGACATAATCAAATACGAAAGTATGTAAACTGGATAATAGTAAGCATGAAGGATACAGTCTTGACACTAATAGGCGCAAGACAATATATTCAAAAAAAAAAAAAAAAAAAGAGTAATGTTTTCGAAAATGAAAGGTTGATATGAATTGAACATGATGTGACACGATCACGGTCAAGAAATGCAATGTGAGGAAGAATCACATTATAACCAAACGAACGGTATAGGTAACTGGACTAATAAGTCTAGTTAGTGATACCGGTTAAGGTCACCAATTCAAATCAAGAAATTTGGTTTGCTTGTAATCGATAGACTCGGTATAACAGAACCGAATAAATAAATTTGAAAATAAAAGAATTTGTTGCTAAAAGTGAAAGATTTCATTAAAGACATTAAACGGGTAAAAGTAACGGATTCATAAAGAATTCGATAGTATATGAAAGCGACGGATATCGCTAAGTTAACTAAACTAGTGGAAATAACGAGATTACGTTATTTCAAGCAGCACGATGACATATGAGATACATGGATGATTAATAACCAAAAGGATATTATCATACATTTCGGGTGATATCAATAATTGGTTAAAAATAAAAGTAATGTTCAAAGGATTTCTCGGAACAAATGCATTGAGTTTAAATTCAATGAATTATGTAAGAAAAGGTTTCGAGGACGAAACCTCTTTAAGGGGGGTAAACTTGTAACACCCCGAAAACGGGTTTGGTAATTAAACTCCGTTAATACTGAAGGACGGGTAAAGTACCGTTAGTGGCAAAATTTACCCGGTAAATATTAGGATTTAAATAATTAATCCTAATAATAAATAAAAAGTGAATAAAAGCTTTTAAGAAATAAAAGCTTAAAAGGCCCGAGATTTAACGGGACTTAAAAACATAACGGGTTATAACTTCCCGAACCCGCTAAAGTAACAAGGAATAATTAACCTAGTTAGTAGCATGTGATTAAATGACTAATGGTGAGTTATAGCTTCATTTGATCAAAAGGAAACATGAGGGACTAATATTGTCAAGTGGGGAAACTTGTTTTATTAAAACAAAAGTTAAACACCAAAACACACACTCAAAGTGTGTGTTCTGGTCGACATTTCTAGAGGAGCCAGGAGCCCTCATCTTCAAAACCCTAACAAGCTAAAATTCAAGCAATTGGAAGGGCAAATCACACCCAAATTGAAATCCAAGCATGGATTAATGATCACCTCAGCGAAATGATCATAAGGTATGTTAAATTTCGTTGAATGATTTTAGTTGAAATTCTGAATCAATACTTGAAACTCGAAATTTATGATGCATGATGGTTGCTTGGATGAAATAGGAATGAGATAGTGATTAGGGATAAACCCTAGTCAATTACTTGTAGAAATTTTGTTTAATTCTTGAGAATTCACAATCACCATTGAAGGTGATAAGTGGGTTTTGTAAGAATATGTTAAACACTAGAATTTTGATTGTTGTTCTAGTGTAATTGAGCTCTAGGAAGTGAATGCAGATTTTGTTAATATGAAAAATTGATTTGAACATGCTTAATTGATGTTAAGCTTGGCTAAATAACTAGTTATGAAAATCGATTGTTGATTTTATAAAATATGCCCACAAGGTGTTTGTTAAAATGCCTAAGTGAATGATTGTAAGTTGAGAGTTCGAATGAAACGCGTAATTTCCTTGTTTGATTAATTACGTGAAAGATGGGGTAAAGCGGGTTCTAATCATAATGTTGATTTGACTTAATTGTGCAAAACATGTGATCAAAAAGTAGTTAAACTTTGATAAGCTAAGTTAGCTAATCATGAAGTCGAATAGTAGCTTCGGCATAGTAAATAGGTGAGGTGGAATAGTCGTGATTTATATGACTAATTTAACCGCCTTGCAAATGATTGAAAATAGTTTGACGCCTAACAAGCTAGGTGGAGGCTTGGGAAAGGAAGCGGGTCAAACAAATCAAGAATGGAGGAAAAGCATAATTCGGATGCAAGGTAAGTATAGCTTACACTAGTCTTAAATTGTGGAATATTTTCTCAGCATATAAATTACGAATGAGATATCTAAACAATTGAAACATGATGTTCCGTCGTGTAGTCGAACGGAACAAGACAATCAAAGATAAAAGAAACTGTAATAATGGTTAAAAAGAAGTAAATCGATAATTCGGTCATATTAGGTCGAAAGTAATAAACGGTTTATATGTTAAAATGACCGTACGGTGTTAAACGGAACGAGTCATGTAGAGGAGATGATAATAAATATCATCTCGCAAAGATAAATGGTCATTTCGGCCAAACGGGTCAAAAGGTGTAGACAACACCTTTTGACTATATAGACTAATGATTCTTTGTCGAGTTATATGCTTTCAGGAATAGATATCCAATGGATATTCGCATTGTTCTTGATTAGCGAATATAAAGCAAGGTACTAAAACCGGGTTAATAAGTTGATCCGGGCCAGGTATGTATAATAGATCAACTCCTCATTTAGAACTTGGAGATCTATGAGATTTAGGCAAAGTAAAAAGGGACATTCGGTTACCTTAAAAGGTAAACCGAAGGACTTAAATTATAGACAGAGTGTTTTGAAAACAAGATTCGGTTAAAAATTAGATTTTTGGGCGTACATGGCTTAAGCGAGTCCTTCGTTGTAAATGAAGGGTTAAAAATGACCAAAACGCCCTTGTAAGTGAAATTAAGCAAACAACCCTTAGAAGTCGCTTGAAAACGAGTTTTATAATCAAGTCAATACTTTGAATAAGTATGATAAGCGAAAAATGTAAAATATTGGTCAAATGACTCTATAAAGAGTCTTCGCCGTAAAATAATGATTTGATGAGTAATATCTGTAATAAATAAGTCACCACATTGAATCCACCACAAATATAGTTGTGGTGGAAAATCCTTTGATAAGAAATGTGTGACACCTGTATTTGGAAAGGAATGAAAGCAATTGGTGCTTAAAATATGCTTTAATACCTCAAACGGGTCAAAATAAGCATATGGGTGTAAAAGGGTTAAAGAAGGTATATAATTCTATGATTGGAACCCAATATGTTAGATATCATTGAATTTAATAGGTTTATGAGAAATAAGGGTCAAACAAACTTGTATGTTTGATAAAATCACGAACGGGTCAAATTTTGGGTAAAAGAGTAATAAGCCGAAGACTTAAGAGTCTTGAATTTTATCAAGCCGGATGCCGGATTTTAACTCCATATGATGGAAAATCAAATTACAAATATGTAGGAAGAAACGGTAGGTCAAACGGATAAGCGGTTTGAAAGATACGAAAGATTTCGTGTCAAATTACGACAAAATAGAGAATCTGGATGCAGAGTCCACCGTAATTTACGGTCCCACCGTAAATTACGGTGGAGTTGAATTGGTTACGGTGCAAATTGTCTGTTGTACGGTAGAAGAATAGAAACCCAGGGGCCACCGTAATTTATGGTCCCACCGTAAATTACGGTGGAGATTTTTTTATATTTTGTTTTTCATTTGAAAATCAATTGTTTCCCGGACATCGTTCGGACATGATTTAAACCCCGTATGACTAAAGCATTTCATGTTTATGAAATGTAGGTACACCTTGGATGCCGGAAGACGATCAAGCTCAGCGAAGAACCGAACACGATAACGATACACGCTTCCGCACTTTGCTACGTTTTAATTTTTAAACAACGAATCCGATCACGTCATGTAGAATAACTTATGTTTTATAAAAGTTTTAATAAACCCGTATTTTTATAATATGTGTAGTTTTAACTACACATCTAATTGTTGGTAATTACATACAGAATCGTTAATTAGTAACTAGGGTGTTACATACACATGGTGTGTCGGTACTTTTCTTAGAGTTACCCAGGCTTTTGAAGTGTAGAAATCGCTCAAAGGATTGAGAAACGGAAGGCATAATACCCAAAAACCGAATTTAGAGGCACTAAACTTAGTTTTAGCATAACTTTTTGCGTTGGTATTGTTAGCCCAGTTGGCCACCGACACCCACCTCTTCCCAGAGGTACCGGGTTCGAGTCTTGGGAGTGGCATATGTCGCCCAGGGTAAGAACTCGGCATGGGGAAGTCACCGCGGAGCTAGCTTGGTCAGGTAGCGGCTCCCGGAGTGAGATCACTCCGGCGGTTGGGAGGACCGTGCACTATCCCCCCCCCCACAACAAGGTCTGTGCAAAATTTGGAAGTTGTTGACATTTATGAGAATATTTGGTGAATTTATTGGTATTAATTGGCGTTAATTCGGGAAAAATATCAAACGAATTTGATAAATCATCAATTTTTTCAAAGAGGCTGTTTATGGCATGGTAATGATCTAAAAAATTTTCGGGGTCCATTGGCTGACCCTAGATATGATTTTAAAAATCACGAATTATCTAACTTTCGGTAACCGAAAACCTTGTTTAGGAAATTCGGTTGAACCTGAGAATTTTATAGGGAACTTTTGGGCATATTGTGACACTTTGGTGTCGTTGACAGAGGTTTGTGATATTGTTTTTTTTTTCGGGAATGTCTTGCCCAAAATCATTTATTATATTTACCAAAGTGTCATAATATGCGTAGAATTTTCGGGAGTCGGATGGTATAAATCACCAATTTTAAATATATTAAATGAGTGTAATAAATTTTGAAAATAATTTTTCTGTAATACACACACATATATATATATATATTAAAGTTTTATATAAAAAATTTCAGAATTTTATTAAAGATGAAATTACAACCTTGGGAATTGTGCATTTAAAATATATTATTATTTTAATAAAACCATCAAATTAATCGTTTAATGAATTTTCCGGAACTTTTAAGTTGTTCAATGACTTATTGGCAATAACTGGAAAGTCGGGAATAATTCCGAACTTTTGTGGGGGTAAATCGAGTAATTGGGGTAAATTAAACGTGTTAATACATTAATGTCGAATGCCTACATCTTTGTTAGAGTTTGATTTTGTAATAGACTCATACGCGCGCATGAGTGATATGCACGTATGAGAGTCTGGGCGTAAGAGTCCTGCGCGCGGACGACTTTGCCCGTATAAGGACACCTCCGTACTCATGAGCTCATAACCTTTGGAAACTTGTGATTTAGATCTTTTTGATACGATTGTAAACACAACGTTATGCTGCCAAAATTTCAATAGAAAAGATATATTATGAAACAAGTGTATTGCTAGTTCTATATTTGGATTCTGCACTTATGTCGAACTCGTAGATTTCCGTGTGTGTGTTTGGTTTTCATGTTTTATCAAGATCTACAAGTGGTATGAGAGCTATAGAATGGATATCTACTTTTGATACGCTTGGATTTTGAAGATTTATGGTGAAAAAGCTTCAAAAAGCATATTTTTTTTTCAAGTTTCTAATAGTTTCCACGGTCAAAAAGTTCTAAATTTATTCTCAGATCTTCATTTTTCTTTTTGGAACAACATATCAAAAGATCTCACCAAGATTCATTCATTTTCACCTCCAAATTGCCAAAATTTGATCAAAAATGGTTTCACATGTAGGAGATTAATTCACACGCAGGAAGCTCCTACGTGCGCACGAGTCAAACGCAAGAGCTCTTATGCACGCAAGAGTCAAATGTTTGTAGGGTCATACGCTTCAGCTGTCCATACGCTTTATTAATCCTGCACTTTGGTTCATACGCTTAAAGTCCTACGTTTGAAAGAGTTATTTCTCAAAATTGTTCTAAGGAATGGATTCAGATACGTTTAATGCTTTTGATACTGGTGGAAGTTCATCACGCAAAATGCAGAACAAGAATTTGGATGAAGAGTTGAGTACGTCTAACAAACCACCAAAGCTTCTACGGATGGAAGATTACCCACGAAGGGCTACTCGGTTTGAGAATTACGTGAAAGCAATGTGCTTAGAAGCTTGGATGGCGATTGAAGACGAGTATTTGCTTGCAAGAACTGAAGGTGGAAAGAAGATTAAGATTTCTTAGATTCTGGATGCTGAAAAAGAGCATTATACGAGAGAGAGAGAGAGAGAGAGAGAGAGAGATAGATAGATAGAGAGAGAGAGAATGTATAATATGCTTCGACAGTCGATCAAAAATGATATTCTACATTTTCTTCAACACAGAGAAACAACTCAATCACTCTGGATAACTTTGTTGAATAAATACAGGGGAAATGCCGAAATTTCAATAGAAAAGATATATTATGAAACAAGTGTATTGCTAGTTCTACATTTGGATTCTGCACTTATGTCGAACTCTTAGATTTCCTCGTGTGTGTGATCGTTTTTCAAGTTTGATCAAGATCTACACATCACGAACGATCCTACAACACGCATGTTTGGTGAATACCAGAACGACGAAAATGGAAACTGCGATTTGAGCGAACTAGACCTTGGTAACACCCAAACTTTCTATATAAACAAATCATTTTATATTAGTTAACAAGTTGGGACATTATATATGATCATCCCATTACCCGAACACCTAAAACAAACAACCGTGACCGGCACACAAAACGGTGCACGAAAACCAAACGTGAAATTGACAATAAGACAAAACCGTGACCGGCCCTTGGAGTTATATGCAACAAGTAATTTAAACCACATTAGCAAACAACAAATATATGTTTATTTTCTTTCAAAAATCATGCCTTGGTGAATAGAAGTTAACTTTTTTCTGGGGTTTGCTTTTTTAGTTTCACTTGATACGAATCTCATATGATTTTTTTGGTTTCAGTTTAGTATATAAGATTTGAGTGAATTTCAAGGATTGTCCTTTATCTTTATACTTATTTTCAGGCGCTGGCCTTTAGGTTCAACATTGATAAGTTTTGTCCTTTATGTTTTCATATCATACACGTTTTGTCCTTTAGGCCTAACCCAGTTAGTTTTTTGAGTAAATTTCAAAGTTCGTCCTTTATGTATGTCTAATATATCAAAGTATGTCCTTTGTCTTTAATAACCTCAGAAAACATACTTAATGTTTGAAAACCCTTACACATTATGTCCTTTAGCCCTAACTCAGTTATTTTTTATGGTTAAATCTAATCAAATGGAACCCATATGAGGGTATTTTGGTCATTATACTGTTTATTTATATTAACCAATTTACTCTCTCACAATTACATTTCAGTCTCTGTAAACACAATTACAGTGTCTCTATCCTCTCCAGCCAAAAGATCTTTGTTCACCACTACCGTACCACCTACCTCCGGCGACCAAGCCACCACTCACCTGCCACTGCCTCCAAACTCCACACCCCACCTGTCACCACTAATCAAACCAACCACCATCTGCCACCACCACCAACCTACCCACAAACCCCATCTTTCACAAACACCCACAACCACCACCGTACCAAGCACGAGAGGTTCTAGATCTGGATTTGTGGAACGACGACGGTGGATCTAAATCTAGGGTTTCGAAGACGGCGGCGCTGTTATGGTGCAATGGCATCAGATCATCGACGGTCGGTAACCCACCATCATTCAGATCTGACCTCACCATACAAGATTTGAGCCAGATGTGGTCGGCGAAGAAACTGTTACCGGAGAAGAAAGATTAGTGGTGGTGTTACCGGAGAAGAAACCGGTGCTGGTGGTCTCTTGGAGAACAACACGATCTGTCCAAGTAATTGGCTTTTGCTCCTGCCCCGACACCGACGTCTGACGCCACCACCGTCTTCCTCTCCACCGGCGTCGCCTCCGTATCCGCATTCATATGGTGTGGGAGCTGGCGGTGGTGGGGTTGTGCAGCGGGGGTGGAGGTGTTTACTTGTTATTGGGTCTCTCTCTACACTTGTGTTTCTCTCTCTACAAACAGGTTTTGAATCAGATCTTTCAAGTTGAAGAAGATGGTATAGAAATGAAGAATGTATTGTTGTTTTGTTTGATGTTGTTGTTGTATTTTGATGTTGTTGTAAGGTATTAAGACTGAGATTGAAAGAAATGATTTGTTCTTCAAAATATGGATTTGTCTTTTGAAGTTTCGAATTGTTTATTTTTTCATTGTGTTTTGAAGATTTGGGTTATTAATGATAATCTGGGTTTTGAAGTCTTGAAGATGTGGGTTATTGATGATAAATTTTTATTTTTTCTTTGTGTTTTGATGTTTTGAAGATCTGGGTTTTGAAGATATGGGTTATTGATGATAATGTGTTTTGAAGTTTTGAAGATCTGGGTTATTAATGAAAATGTGCAGATTATGAAGATTAGAGTCAAAGAGAGAAGATCTGAATTTTTTATAATTTTTTTAGTGTTTAGGGTAAAATGACTAATATACCCTCATGTGCTTCTCACATGACCTGATTTAACTGGGAAAACAAACAAGGTTTAGGGTAAAGGACATAACCTGATTGGTTTTTCAAACATTAAGGATGTTTTCTGAGGTTATTAAAGACAAAGGACATACTTTGATATATTAGACATACATAAAGGACGAACTTTGAAATTTACTCTAGTTTTTTCACTTAAATTTGGTCATGTGCTTTGCACATGAAGGCGTTTTTGTCAATTCAAAGGTTGCAGAAGATCTGAGCTGTAAATCTGCCGTTGAACTTACCTTTGAATTGACAAAAATGCTCTCATGTACAGAGCATATGACCAAATTTAACTGAAAAAACTAATTGGGTTAGGCCTAAAGGACAAAACGTGTATGATATGAAAAATGAAGGACAAAACTCGTCAATTTTGAACATAAAGGACAAGGCCTGAAAATAGGTATAAAGATAAAGGATAACCCTTAAAATTCACTCAAAAGATTTCAAGTGAGTTCCTAAATAAGAAACATGAGGGTCGGGTCAACCTAATCAAAATAGGTTCTTACATAAACGATCTCTTTGTTTTTAATTGCCAAGTTGCCCAACGATTCAAAAACTATATTAAGAAGATAGATAAATGACATTACATAAAACATAAATGCATTAACTCTCTAGAAACTAGAAAGACATGCCAATTCAAGAAAACGATTAAAAAGTCAAGTAATCTTAACAATTGTACTGTCAACCAGTGGGTATTAACTCGTGCTTCGCGACGAGGCGAACATTTAAGGGGCTTTGCTTTGTAGATCGAAAAGTAAACACGCGTGTTGCGGCGGAGGCGTAAAACCGTAACAAAAATTAACGAAATCGAAATGCTACCGAAAGCCACACATTATTAAACATATGTAACTTTATATGTAAGAAAAATGAAATCCCGAAGTTGTTGATAACATTCGAAAGTTTATATACAAAATAAAACAAATCCATTGCCAACCTGTGGATGAGACTATTAAAAAATAACGTAGGTACGTCGGCGCCAATAATCAAATAGTAATGAAGAAAACAACTAATTACGAAGCAGCGAAAGACACGACACTGAATATTAATATCTCCAAATTTATTTTGTTGGAATGGTTAACTAACATTTATTTGTCATGGGTGAAAAGTTTTTAAAAGCAACTATAAGTTAAACACACTTTTCCAGAAAATTTAAGAAAAACTACATGCATTTAGATATTTTAAAATCACAATTAAATAAGTTTTAAAATTATACATTACATCTTAAAGTCAATAAAAAATATGGGATAAAATTAGTCGTATATATGTTTTTAGATGTTAAAGTCATTAAAAAAATATGAGATAAAGTTAATTATATATGTTTTTAGAAAATAAAATGAGGAAGAAATTGTCTTAACGTACATGTCATTCACTTAAATTTTGAGTCATCTACGTGTCAAATTATTAATTACTGTAGCTAACAAGTTGTTTTATTATATGTATATAACTAAAAAATTACCACGCGCGCTGCGCGCGGGAATTCAGCCGGTATCGATTCGATTCCGTTCATTACAAAATATATAGAATACTCACACTCAATCGTAAGAGAAGCCAAAAAGGGTGTTACACATGTATCGACAAATTATAGATGTGTTTTAAATTTATAAGCCTTGGTGTCGACGAATTGTACACTTGTATCCACCCAGCAGTAAAAAAAACGCATCGAAACACTAAAAAGCTAACTTTATAGAATCCTTACGAAAATATTTAAAATTTTCACATATAATCTATGATAAAATTAAAATACAGTAGTTTAAAATTAGTATGAGATTAAAAGAAAATACATGAAAATAAAGTTTCTCATATATATTAAATTTTAAAATATGCATTTAAATTAGTTTCTCAACTACATTACGTAAAAGTGAAACATTACCATTTTTATTTTTGTTTATAATATTTTAAAGTGTTGTTGAAAACCAAATAACATATCTATTAATATCTATTAATGTAAACATATATATTTGTTAAGAAATTGAGTGAGGGAGAAAATAATAATTATTTTAATATAAGATTTAGTAAAACAAATTAATGGACCAAAGACCACCATCAAAACTTTTTTGTTTTCTTCTGGTTCTTCATCCTCAACATTCAGTTCAACACCATCGCCACCGTTTCACCTTCAATGCATGTTTTCCGAACCATGTCTTCAATCCTTTTAATCCACCACCAACACACCAAAACTTTAGACGAACCCGTTGTTTCCTCTCAAGACTCATGGCATAACCCACACCTTTTAGGGGTCTGGCGAATTCGTTAAGCTGCGACGGCGACTCGACGATTGTTGCATGTTGTAGATCGGGAACAGAGGTGACGATTCGTGTGCAAAACTGTTACTGCCATGGCTCTTTTAGGGTTCTAGCGAAAGCGGCGGTGACTTATCATCGTCCCCGATTATATATCTTCTCTCTCGCCCGTTGAGATACCGTAACCCGCGCAGTTAGTGATTGTCGGAGGTTAGGAGGTGGTCGGCAAAAACACGAGACCAACTATTTCTGGCCGATGCTTACTCTAAAGGAAAAGGTTAGAAACTTGGACCAACGAAACCCATGATGGTAGTACCAACGGTGGTCAGTGAAGGCCTTTTACCGACGAGGTAACTGTCAAAATTGTTGCGGTGGTGTAGTGGTTTGGTGATGTCGTGCTGTGTTGCTTGTTCCCAATTCACAAATGTTGGAGCTTGTACCTTGTGTTGATTAAGTTATGCACCAATCATGGAAAGACATGTATTTGACACTGTAGCTAACTTCCTACCCTAAATGTTATATATATAAATAAGGAATGGGATCAGGAGAAAACGCTCAAAAGTGTGAGAACGGTGAGAACGCATCCTGGCCCAACATGTGGCGCGGGACATGATCAGGGTCCGAGGGGTTTTTTTGTCTTTTCAATCTTCTTTTATTTTGCTAACGCGGTATAATATTTTCTGGCGTCTAAGTTTTTTTTTGGCGTTAATTGTATTTATTATACTTTTTGGCGTTGAATTAATTGTTTTTGTGTCACATAGATAATTTTTTGGCGTTATAGCGTTTTTTGGTTAATTTTTTTGGCGTTTTGTGGTGTTTTGTATAATAATTTACTACGAGTCATTAATATTTTCATAAGTTAACAATAAGACCAAATGTTGTTTTGGAGTTTAATGAATTTTTTGGCGTTTAATACATTTTACTAGTTGCTTTGCCTGCACCCGTTCTCACAGTTTTCACACTACTAGCGTTTTGGTGTTTGTAGTTTTTGCGTTTTATATAATAATGTATTTTATTTGTAGATAATTAGATAACAAAACAACAGATAACTTGATAACAAAACAATATAAAATGAAAAAGAAAAAAAATTAAATATGATAATCTAATTTCTCTTCCGAATCTTCACTGTCATCAGCTCCTTCTTCTTGAATTTGTTTTGGCGTTTTGAACCTTTTGAATACCTTAGCTAGATGCCAACTTTCCTACATAAACCGCGTCTTTTTTAGACGAAGCTGCTTAGTGGCATCCTGTTTTTTGGTGTGATATTCTTGTTTGGTGACATGTCATTAAAGATCAACTCTTGTTAGATGCTATTTGTAATAACGGAGTCTAAAATAGCATTTTACACTTGTGTTGATCCCTTTATTCCATGCCTATATTCATCAAGAACAAAGCTCACATGATGACATATTGTCACGGCCCCCGGCCCAGTTGCCTGGTCCGGAAGCCGTGGGACAGAAAACCCGTGGTATTGGTGGTTGATTTGGCAGCGGAAATTTTTAACAGGATCGTTTAAACTGAAAACGCCCAATTGTTTTATTTCAAGTTTCGGGACAAACTACGTTATTTACAATAAAGGAATTTCACTGGGAAATCCCCTGATTACAAAAACATGTTTATTTATTTACTGAGCCACTTCGTTCAAGCTGGAGTGCTACGCGGCACTTTTCCTTGTTCACAGTAAATCACCTGAAACATGTTTAAAAATATTTTATCAGCGGGGAAATACTGGTGAGCCATCCAAGTTGTACAAAACGACACATTGTTATAATTTACAGTATTAAGAGCGATTACAATTGTTCCTATCTTATAATTATCTGGTCCAGTTGTTACCCGACCGGATCTGTGACTGTGGTCATATCACTATTGGGTTCGTTCACCCAAAAGTGACGTGTATCACCTTTTAGGCTCGTTCACCTAAAAGTGATAAAACAACAGTAATATGCACAATACCCCACTTACTGCCAGTAACTTAAGATAACAAAGACTTAATCCCTGTAAAATATAACTGGAAAACATTTAGGGTTTCACAAAGTAACTTTGATAAAAACAGAATGACTGACATTGCAAGTTTAAACTGACAGAGTCTGCCTACTTATTAAGCATGGTAACCTAGTTAAATAATGCAAACGAAACTAGGTTAGTAACTTAATATAACAATTATGATAATTTCACGAAATCAAAACCCTCACGATGAATGACAAAGTATAGCCCGAATTCAGGCAACACTTAAACATCCATCGGATCGGTTTCAATCGATCGGAAATGGTATCGTAGCAGTGATCGAGTTATTACCCTATTATCGCAGCAGCGTTTCACTACTTTGAACATGTTTTTAAAGCAGATTATGGAGGTTTTGAAAGAAAATTTCGAGCACAGCAGGCTGCCCATGCAACGTCCTATTTATAGCAACTTTTTGAGTTTCTCGCGGCCCGCGAAGGCCTTAAGGCCATCCTACGCGCCCCGCGAGGGTCACCCTAGCTACGGCTAGGGCTGCTGTGTCACAGCCTAGGTCTGCCACGTGTGTGACACGTGGCCCTAAATCTTATCTGGAGATTTGCCAAGCTGTCGCGCCCCGCGAAGACTCACCTTATTTCTTTCGTGGCCCGCGAGCGAACACTAAAAGTGGATTTTCTTGATTTTTCATAAAAATTAGGGTTTTAGGGATTCGGGTTTTCACTTACGGGGTGTTTTGGGACATTCTCGTGCAGATCCTTACATCCTCCCCACCTTATTTAAAATCTCGTCCTCGAGATTTACTGGAATAAGTAAGGATATTTTCGCTTCATCTCTGATTCCAATTCCCATGTGTACTCAGGTCCTCTTTTTGAATCCCACTTTACTTTGACCAATACCAATCTCTTGTGCTTGAGGAACTTGACCTTTCTATCTTCTATGTGAAGAGGTTTCTCTACAAACTTTAACTTTTCATTTACCTCTATATCTTGAAGAGGTACTATATGTGATTCATCAGATAAACACTTTTTAAGATTAGATACATGAAACACATCATGTACCCCGGCTACTTCTTCTGGTAGTTGTAATCGATAGGTAACTGGTCCTATTCGTTGGGTAACGGTAAATGGTCCTATATACCTTGGATTTAGCTTTCCTTTCTTACCGAATCGAACTACCCCTTTCCAAGGAGAAAATTTCAATAGTACTTTGTCCCCAACTTGGAATTCTAACGGTTTACGTCGATTGTCTGCATAACTCTTCTGGCGGTCTCGAGCCGTTTTCAGTCTTTCCTTGACTTGAGTTATCTTGTCGGTGGTTTCTTGCACAATTTCAGGACCTGATAGTTGACTTTCTCCTATTTCTGCCCAGCATACGGGAGTTCGACATTTTCGTCCATACAGTGCTTCGAACGGTGCAACATTGATACTTGTATGATAACTATTGTTATAGGAGAATTCTATTAGTGGTAAGTGGTCATCCCAATTTCCCCCGAAATCTATTACACATTCCCTGAGCATGTCTTCTAGGGTTTGGATCGTCCTTTCACTTTGTCCATCTGTTTGGGGATGGTATGCAGTACTTAAATTTAATCGTGTCCCCATTGCTTCTTGGAAACTTGTCCAGAAATGCGAAGTGAAACGACTATGCCTATCAGACACAATGGAGAGTGGAACTCCATGTAGTGACACTACCTCGTCTACGTATAACTTTACCAATCTCTCCATGCTAAAGGTTTCCTTCGTTGGTAGGAAATGAGCTAATTTGGTTAATCGATCTACAATCACCCAGACTGCATCATTACCTTTTCTAGTTTTCGGTAGCTTAGTAACAAAATCCATTGTTATTAGTTCCCATTTTCATACAGGCATTTCTAACTGTTGAAGTAAACCTGAAGGTTTCTGGTGTTCTGCCTTAACTTGCGAACAAGTTAGACACTTAGAGACGTATCTAGCTATGTCCTTTTTCATTCCTATCCACCAGAAGTTATTCCTTAAATCTTGATACATCTTGTTATTACCAGGATGCATCGTATACCTAGATTTATGGGATTCCTCTAAAATTTTATCTCTTAAATCTCCCTGCCTAGGTACCCAAATTCTTTTCTTATGGAATCTCCAAATTCCATCAGTCCCTTGCTCTAATTCTTTTATCCGTCCTTTCATTCCTTTAGCATCATCCTTGATTGCTGTTTCTTGAACGCTTTTCAGTTGTTCCATTAAATCTAACTGTAGATTTAATCTAAGAGCACGAACTCGCCTTTGCTTCTCATGATACTTACGACTTAGGGCATCTGCTACTACATTTGCCTTTCCTTCGTGATATAGGATATCACAGTCGTAATCACTTAAAATTTCCATCCTAATTCTATATCATGAGTCGTGTAATTTTCCTCGTGCTTCTTCAGTTGCCTTGATGCATACGCAATCACCTTTTTGCGTTGCATTAGCACACAACCTAATCCTAGCTTGGAAGCATCACAGTAGACTTCAAAATCTTCTGTCCCTTCTAGTAAAGCAAGAATTGGGGCATTTGTTAATCTTTGCTTTAAAATCCTAAAGGCCTCTTCTTGCTTGGGTCCCCATTCAAACTTAACAGTTTTACAGGTTAACTTGGTTAATGGAACAACTTTATTAGAAAAGTCTTTGATGAAGCGCCTATAGTACCCAGCTAATCCTAGAAAACTTCTGACTTCAGTAGCCGATTGCAGGACCTTCCAGTTTGTGATTGCTTCTATCTAGGAAGGATCTACGTGAATGCATTCGTGATTCACCAAGTGTCCCAAAAATTGCACTTCTTGTAGCCAAAATTCGCACTTCGAAAATTTGGCGTAAATCTTTTCCTTTCTTAACAAGGTTAAGAGTGCATGCAGGTGCTTACAATGTTCGTCCTAACTTTTGGAATAAATAAGTATATCGTCGATAAAGACAATTACAAATTTATCCAAATACGGCTTATAGACCCTATTCATCACGTCCATAAATGCTGCAGGAGCATTCGTTAATCCAAAGGGCATGACTGTAAACTCGTAATGACCATACCTAGTCCTGAAGGCAGTTTTAGGTATGTCTTCTTCCTGTACCTTCAGCTGATGGTATCCGGAGTGCAAATCTATCTTAGAGAAATACCTAGCTCCTTGAAGTTGATCGAAAAGATCATAAATCCTAGGTAATGGGTATCGATTCTTAATTGTAACTTTATTTAATTCCCTATAATCGATACACATCCGCATCGAACCATCTTTCTTTTTCACGAACAACACAGGTGCTCCCCAAGGGGATGAACTGGGTTGTATGAATCCTTTGCCTAATAATTCATCTAACTGCTTTTTCAGTTCTTACATTTCTGTGGGTGCTAACCGATAAGGTGCCTTGGCTATTGGTGTAGTTCCAGGAATTAGATGTATTCTAAACTCTACTTCCCTATCCGGTGGTAATCCAGGTAGTTTTTCTGGGAATACATCAGGGTATTCCGATACTACTGGGATTTCTTTAATTTCCTTGTTTTTAGTGTTAATGATTACCGAAATCATATACACTATTCCTTGTTTTCGTTCATAACTAGCAACTTTCATGACTGAAATAAACTTCATTGGTTTACGTGGCTTATCTCATGTAGCAAAATTACTTCTCCTGCTGGTGTATGAATTTCAATGGAATTTTGATCAAAGAGGATTCGAGCATGGTTGGCTACTAACCAATCCATTCCTAACACGACATCGAATTCGGCTAAATTCATAGGTAGCAGGTTTGTGGAAAAATTATGGCCTGAGTGTTTTATTTTTCCTCCTTGGAGTACCTTATCTATATTAACAAAATTGCCTTCTACTGTTTCTACCGTATAAATTTGCCTAAGTTTAGTTAAAGGTTGCCTAAGAGCTTGGCAGAATGAAGTATTTATAAAACTTTGGTTTGCACCAGAGTCAAATAACACTTTTACGTAAACGTCATATACAAGAAACGTACCAGCTATCACATCGGGAATCAGATCTGCTTCTTGCGTCGTCAGCTGAAAGGCTCTTGCATTCTTCTTATTAGTTCCTTCGGCAGGTTTGGCCTTGTTGTCAGCTGGCTTAACCAATTTTGGGCAATCGGGCTTGAAATGCCCCGTTTCTCCGCAATTGTAGCAGATCATGGATTTCTTCCTACATTCCTCTTCTCGGTGCCCCGGGATTTTGCGGAAATTACAGTACCCCTTACATTTCCCAAAATGCTTTCTTTTATAGTTACTGCAAAATGGAGTGGTGGAGGGTTGCCTGATTCCCTTTTTCTTGAAGATACTACTATTATTACCCCCACGAAAACCTTGGGTAATCTTTTGAGCCAATTCTTTTTTCCTGTTTTCTTCTCTTGTGCGTTGATGCGTGTGAAGTGTGTATGGTTTTTAATGTATATTTTAAGCCCTTTTACACTTTTTAGTCAAGTTTTAAATTTATAAAACACGATATTTACTAACACTAAACACACATATGGGCAAGTGCACCCATCGTGAGCGTAGTATAGTGTTGGTAAGATACCGAGGTCGTCCAAGGACACAAGAGCTTTTAGTACCGGTTTATCCTCAACGTCTAATCAAATCAAAAGTTTAGAAAAAATGTTTTAAACTAGAAAATAAAAACTAACTAAAATGCTGAAAAATAAAAATAAAAACAGATAGACAAGATGAATCACTTGGCTCCGACTCGTGTTTAGTGTAACCTTTGATTATTTCCGCAGTTTTGCACTTTTTAAGAGATTATCTTAGTTATTGTACTAGACCCCTCTTTTGAAGGTGACGTTACCCTCAACCCAGTAGTTTGAGTCAGCAAGGATACAATCCTAAAGGGTCGGATTATTGAAAGATAATTAATTAAGTTATTAATGCATATTATGGTAGTCCCCTCTTTTGAAGGTGACGTTACCCTCGGCTAAGTAGTCTGAGTCAGCAGGGATACAGTCCTAAATAGCCGGGTTAAAGTATTAATAGTAGCTTACATATGAGGGGGTCAAAGAGTTTGGACCCCCGCCATCCAATACCGGTGGGTATTGAAGGAGGTCCTACTAAATTTGACCCAGGTCCTTGCAGGATCTATACACTGAACAAGGCAAGACTCTTACCAAACCGTTCCCTTAACCCCTGACCAGGTAGCCAACATACCTCCATATAGACCGTGGAGATATGAATGGTGAAAATCTTTTATTTTATATAGACAGTAAAATAATGCCAAGACACCACGGACAAACGATAAGGAAGAATCACCTTCAACATAAGAAACTAGTTATTAAAGTCATTAATACATAACCAAGTAAAAAGTGCGAAAAGATTAAAAATAAAAGTATTACACTAGACACTTGTCTTCACCAAGTGATGTAAGAGACTTAGGCAAACATGGCCTTTGATTGTCAAGAACTCTTACGATCAATCTTGGATCCCGAGACGACTCACACACTCTATGATGGACAATGGATGATGGTGGTGGATGATGGTGTTGTGATGGTGGTGGGTGGTGGGTGAAGTGTGAGAGAGGTGGTGTGCCAAGGGATGGTTTACAAATGAGCCAAGCACCCCTATTTATAGCCTGAACAGTAGCTCAGGCACGGCCCCGTGTCCAGTGGGAACGGCCCCGTGTCCATCCTCATTCTCTGTCTTCATTAATTGCTCTTGTCTGCATTAGTTGACCACGGCCCCGTGTCCGCTCGGCACGACCCTGTGTGCAGAGGAGTATCTGTACTATCAAGATTTGCCTGGATTCTGCGAATCTTATAGTTGACCACGACCCCGTGTCCGCTGAGCACGGCCCCGTGGTGGGTGATAGAAGCTTCTACAGCTTTGTCTTTAATGCTGACACTTGGGCACGCCCCCGTGTTCACTGAGCACGGGGCGTGTTCTGCCTTCTGTTCTCTTGTTTTGCTTGGGAAAATGCTGTCTGATCGAAGTGTCATGCTCCGGTCAAAGATAATACTTATATACCTAAATTACCCTTAACAAATAGCTAGTGGTAGTAAGGGGTCGAACCACGAAGAGTCTGTGGTTTGCGGATGGACTTGATTGATTATAAACGATTGTCACACTTATGAAGCTTACTAGATTATTTTTATGAATTTTTGGTTGTTTAGGAAATGGGTCGGAATGAACCGACAATTTGGTTCTTAATTACTAACTAACGAGAACTTAAACAAATGCACGAAATTGTAATTGATAGTTTTAACAAGATAATTAAACAAGGTTCACACCCGGTTCGGTAATTGCAATCCTAGGATTTCTACACGTTTTAGATTTGATTCAATTGCAAAAGTGACTAACGAATTTAGTGTTACAAGGCTTAGGTGCCAATAGCTATCAACGTTACAAAGAACGGACAAAAATGCACTTCATTACCAAGAACATGTAAACTCTAACCTAGACAAGGCATAATTGCACATAAACATTTCATAAAGTCAAATTTAATCTTCACTCGACAATTTATGAATTCAATACAAATGCAAGACAATTGTCATAAGCTTCAAAATCAAATAGCAATTTGTCACAAAATCAAACCAAGAACAATGTTAAAACCCTAGACTTACAAAAACCTACACCGGGGTGAAACCTCCAAGAATTTAGCCGCTCATGGAAGGACGAACGCTATCACCGGAAGTTGAGAACTTGAGCATCATCATCTTGAAGCTTTGAAGTTGTGGAAATGGTGGTTAGGGTTTTGGAATGAAGATTAGATGGTGAAAATGAATGATTGTGGGTGATGGAATGAACTAGGGTTTGGTGAATAGAGATGGAGATGAATTGGGTGATGATGATTCTTGATTCGGATGAAGGTTCGTGGTATCGATGGATTGGGAATGGAAGGGATGATAGGTTATGGCTCCAAGAAGTGATTTCAAACTCTATTCCAAGTGTAACTCCCGAAATGGGTCCAAACAAGCATTAAAACTCGCCTCCAACCAAGAAACCCCCAAAAATCTCGTTTAGCATCAGGAGGGGGCATCGCCTACGCCCCTGGTGGCGTAGGCTACGCCTCACAGAAAACCCATTTTTCTGTTTTTGTGTTTCTCGCTCCCGATTGACCCGTTTTGCGTTCCGGTGGTCTGTTTTTCGTCCCGATTGTCTGTAAAGCTCCCGAATAGCTCCTTAAACTTCATCAAACCTGCAAAACACAATTTTAATTAAAAGTAGGCTATTCAGAATTAAAACCCATGTAAAAACATCAAGTTACACCAATACGAACACCGGTTTTCGACCACGTATCACATCCCCACACTTGTCGTTTGCTTGCCCTCAAGCAAATCTGTCTTTCACTTTCACGGGGTTGAACGAGAAACACACTCCCCATTCCCGAGACAAAGGTTAAGGTCTAATGTCATGCTCAGTTCAAACTTTTTACAATTTTTGACATATTTAGCAATAAATGATTAATCATGTAAAAGTGGTTATCCAAAATTAGCCCGCCGTTGAAACTCATACTTCATGCATATCCCTCACAATGTTCACTCCACTCGGTTTACAAGTTGGCTAATTTTCATGATGTATTAGCACTTTTAAAAAGTAATCACTCAAAACCATTTAGAACACGTACCCGCATAGGCTTGCAACTCAATCATTCTCCACCACCGAACACAAATACTAAGCACAAGTCAAAAGGTCTTTGTAAGGGTTGTAACGGGGCTAGGCTAAGGGTAGGAAGTAGGATATTTAAAGTGGCTAAGGTGATGAAAATTCGATTTTACAAACCACTAAACTAAATAAAACTCAATACAAACATCAACTATGAGGCAACAACTTTTGCCTTTTATTCAACAACTACTAACACATCTTTTTGTGTTTTTCTCAACGCTTTTTCATTTTTTTAACATTTTCTGAATTTTTGTTTTTTGTTTTTTTATGTATATATGAATAAATCACAACTATACAACTTAACTCCTATAATCGAATCTTCATCACACGGGTTTAAAAAGAAAAGGCTTATGGTTATGGGCTAAATGGGTCATCAAACGAAAGGTTTAGACTCAAAGTTGGCTACTAAGGGATAAATTTTTGGGTAAGGATAGAAAAAATGGTGTAAAAGAAAAAGGTTTACCTAATGCCATAATCATTCTCGTGCTTGTATTCTGTCACACCCCCAAAATCCACCATGCGGAGTATCACCGCTTGGAGGCGTGACATGACCAGGATTGAGCCACCAATCATATTGAACAACACAATTAAGTAAATAAAACCAACCACAATAAGATTGGTGACCAAAAGGAAGTAAACCGACTTTAAGTTAACCAAGTTCAGATTTAAACAGCGGAAGCATAAAACGTGAAACCAAAACATAAGTTCCATAGTTCATAAGTTTAAAGTTCAGAACGAAAGTTTAAATAGATTCATATGGATTAAATATTAAGCACGGGACATAACAATCCATATCCCACAAAAACCTTCTCCACGTGCAAGCTCCAAAGGCATTTAGCGACCTGTAAGGCATGTAACAACGAGTCAACAACAAAGTTGAGTGAGTTCACGGTTGGTTGATTAGTTTTAAGTTATTTCGGAAAACGTGGTTTGACTTTCATTGGCTTATTTGCCGTAGGGGTTACCCCTTAGTTGAAAGTATGTTTAACCAGTTCCTTTTTATTACCCAATCCATATCCATAATTAGTGGGGGCTTCCCCATGTGAACTACTAGACCATATGATATCGACTACTAACGCAAATAAGTTGTGCCCTATATCAGTGTCTATCATCACTGACAGTTTGCCATAGTCCATTAGTACACGCCCGTCCGACTGGCACGGTGTGAGGTTTGTTAAACCTAATAGCGCTATTAACTAATGACCCGCTCGCCATTGGCCTCGGCGATTAAGTCGATATAAATTGAGGGACTTCATGATAGAGTTTTGTCTAGTAAGTTTTAAGGTTGTTGTCCTACCCAAGGAGGACGAACGTACGTAGTTCTACCCATGGAGAATACGCAGGATTAATATTGGCATCCTACCTATGGAGGATGGCCGTACATATCCTACCCAAGGAGGATATGTAGATTCCGTTTTAATTTCTTTAACCCATTCCCAACCACCGGGAATCCCATGCCTTAGAAAGTGTGTGAACTCACCTTGGTTTGCTCGGTTAGATTAATTACTCAAGTAAATCAGGAAATCAAGCACGTCCTAATAAGGTACACATAACAATCAGTTTCTCTACGTACTAATTATTTACTCATCACTTTCTACCACAAACCACACTATTTAAATGCCAAGACATATTATCAAGTTATATTATTTTACCCTAATATAATATAACTATCTCACAAATAAACAAGTATCCACACAAGTGTTCTAGTATAAGATATATATTCTAAATATATATTTATCCAATTTTATTTACGAAAATCAACCTCCGGCACTTGGTGTTTTGTAATAAAAATCATGGCGAAGTCTATTTAGAAAAATAATGTTTAAAAATATATTTGTAATCATTTGTTAGAAAGATATTTCTAAGTGTCGTATTTCTAGAAAAATTTCGCCAGAGTTTACTCTGTAAATGGAGGTGTCCATGCTTTTAGCATATCATTTTCTTTTGTAAAAAAAATCATTCAAACAATTGACCAACCAACAATATATCATCTTTATTCACTAATCTTTGACAAAAATAAGCCTAAACCACAAACTCATGAACTTGGAAGTTTGTAAAAATATGTAGTAAGTTACTAACATACTTAGTAGGTCTTGTTATCTTTAAAAATACGATTAGTTTCCTAAAAACTTTATTTTTAAAGAATATGTAGTTTCACAACTTCTAGTCATGGTTTCCGAAAATATTTCTTTGTGGAATTTTCTTGTTACACAAGTGTTCATACACTTGTTTACTTACTAAAAATGTTTTTTTTTAGTTCATACAAGATCCGGGTTTTAACAAGACTAGTATTTTTTCACTTGGCTCTTTCAAAAAACCACTTGTAGATCTTTAGATCTACAAATTTATAACCTTATTTTTCAAGAAAGATTATATTTACTCAAGTTTCAAGTTCATGGGTGGATGGTTTCATCATCCTTCATAACTCTAACATTTACATCTTACTAGTTCATGTTCTTGAACATGAACTAGCATGTTTAGATGATGATCCATCCTAGTTTTACTATCAAACAACATCAAATAATCATAACTACACAAGATTTACATGATTTACACACATATCTTCTCTTTATCCACCCTATTTACTTTATGTTCAAGACTTTAGATTATGTTCACTAGTGTTTCTTATCATTTCATCATTCAACCATTTATTAACCACTAAAATCAAGAACAAGATGATGTTTTAGAACACTTACTACTAGCACAAGGCTAGGGGAGAAACAAGGCGTAAAAGTGGTGGATAAAAGAAAACTAGAGTGGTTCTTGAACTTCCGAGAGCACCGAGCTTAGTTGTTGAACCTCTTACACCTTTGTATGTATGTAAAATGGCTAGAAAGAAACTTGATGGTGGGTCTATGGTGGTGGTGGTGTT
This sequence comes from Helianthus tuberosus, assembly GCA_030545235.1. Classification (NCBI taxonomy): domain Eukaryota; kingdom Viridiplantae; phylum Streptophyta; class Magnoliopsida; order Asterales; family Asteraceae; genus Helianthus; species Helianthus tuberosus. The sequence goes on along the minus strand of CM060431.1, from coordinate 102,709,369 downwards.
CGGCCGCAAGCAAGGAAGAGGGAAGAGGTGAAGTTGAAGTTTTGTAAGTGTTTGGATGAGAGAGAGAGATTAACCTTTAAACTTATTTATAAACCAATTTTTCTCATTTGTCCACCATGTAAGATGTTTCTTTGTCCAAAAACAAAGCAATTTAATAAAAAAAAATGGAAGTGGGTCACCCCTTGTGGTGACCGTCAAGTAGGGGGGGGGGGTATGGGTTGGGTTGGGTTGATATAGTTACAAGTTGGTTAAGTTCTAATGATATTTAGTTAGTGTATAAGTGTGTAGTATAATATAAGGTATGTTAGGGTATTCGGGGACCCTAACTAGCTCAGAAAAGTAAAAACAATGTGTCTGGCAATATTTTTATGTTCCGGGTAAAGTCCGGTTGTTTAGTTGACATTGTTCCGTTAAAGTGCTTAATTAATCCGTAAAGTGTCTTTTATATATATTTTTGTAACACTTTTAATTCTCAACACTTAGGAAAGCACACAGGACTATTTAGTAATTTTTCTGTACACTATAGTATGTTTAACAAGCACATGTAAGTATAGCACACTAATCAGAAAGCAGTTAAGTAATTTCACACAGTCGTCAAGCACTTTAATTATCATTAATAATTTGTACGGGATACATGGAATTACGAGGGTTGTCACATTCTCCCCCTGTTAAGAAAATTTCTTCCCGAAATTTAGCTCGTGGTTACTGAGGAAGCTAGTTAAGTTGCGTTGGTTTCCTGGTTTTCCTGGGGTGTCACATCATCCCCCCGTTGATTTGGAATTTCGTCCCGAAATTCTGCAGTAGCTTTAGCCTCAGTAGTGGTTGCACTTTTCTTAAACAACTGGGGATACTTGAGTTTCATTTGGTCTTCTCGTTCCCAGGTATACTCTGGGCCACGACGGGAATCCCAACGGACGTGGACAAGGGGTATCCTGATGCGCTTGAGAATCTTAACATCTCGATCGGTGATCTCTACTGGTTCATCGACGAATCGCAGCTGGTCGTCGATAGTGAGCTCCTTTAGAGGAACTATGAGAGTCTCATCTGACAGACACTTCTTCAGATTCGACAGGTGGAAAACATTGTGAACCCCGCTGAGTTCTTCAGGTAGGTTCAGCCTGTAAGCGACTTTGCCAATTTTCTCAATGATTTCAAAGGGTCCAACGTATCGCGGGTTGAGTTTGCCTCGTTTTCCAAATCGAACTACACCTTTCCAAGGTGAGACTTTGAGTAGCACTCGATCCCCAACCTGGAACTCGAGTGGTTTTCTTTTCTTATCAGCATAGCTTTTCTGACGGTCACGAGCTGCCGCCATTCGTTGCCGTATCTGGGCAATCTTCTCGGTGGTATCTACCACAAGTTCTGGGCCAGTAATTTGGCTGTCACCAACTTCTGCCCAACAGAGAGGTGATCGGCATTTGCGTCCGTACAATGCCTCGAATGGAGCGGCTTGGATGCTGGTGTGGTAGCTGTTGTTATATGAGAACTCCACTAACGGGAGGTGCTTTTCCCAGCCATTACCAAAATCGATTACACATGCCCTAAGCATGTCTTCAAGGGTTTGGATGGTGCGTTCGGATTGTCCATCCGTCTGTGGGTGATAAGCGGTGCTCATATCTAAACGTGAGCCAAAAGACTTATGCATGGCTTGCCACAGTTAGGAAGTAAAACGCGCGTCACGATCAGAAATGATGGAGGTTGGCACTCCGTGTCTTGATACTACTTCCTTTAGGTAAATGTCTGCTAGAGTAGAAAACTTATCCGTTTCCTTGATAGCCAGTAAATGTGCAGACTTGGTCAGTCGATCCACGATCACCCAAATAGTATCATTTCCGCGCTGAGATCTAGGTAGGCCAGTAACGAAATCCATGGAAATTTGCTCCCATTTCCATTTCGGGATCTCTGGTTGTTGAAGTAGGCCTGAGGGTTTCTGATATTTGGTCTTGACTCTCGCACAAGTCAAGCATTTGTTAACGTAGGTTGCTATGTGGGCTTTCATACCCGGCCACCAATACGTAGTCTTGAGATCGTGGTACATCTTATCCGAACCAGGATGTACTGAATAGCGAGACTTATGTGCTTCATCCATCACAAGCTCGCGTAGGTCTCCATACAGTGGAACCCAGATGCGTCCGTTTACATAGTAGGCACCGTTTTCTTTTTGTTCTAGCCGCTGCCTCGATCCTCGTAAGGACTCAGCCCTGATGTTCTCTGCTTTCAATGCTTCAACCTGAGCATCACGAATCTGAGCGGGAAGGTTGGATTGGATGGTAAGCTGTAAAGCACGTACACGCTTAGGTATAGTATCCTTTCGACTGAGGGCGTCGGCCACCACATTGGCCTTGCCCGGATGGTACTTGATCGCGCATTCGTAATCATTCAAGAGCTCGACCCATCGACGTTGACGCATGTTTAACTCTTTTTGCTTGAAGATATGCTCGAGACTCCTGTGATCGGTGTAAATGGTGTACTTGGTACCGTACAGGTAATGTCTCCATATCTTAAGCGCGAAAACAACTGCTCCCAATTCCAAGTCGTGCGTAGTGTAGTTCCTTTCGTGAACTTTAAGTTGGCGCGATGCGTAGGCAATGACCTTATCACGTTCCATTAACACGCAACCAAGTCCTTGGATGGAAGCGTCGCAGTAAACCACAAAATCTTCTGTGCCTTCAGGCAATGAGAGGATAGGCGCGCTACAAAGTCTATCCTTCAAGTGCTGAAAAGCAGATTCCTGTGCATCACCCCAACGATAGGTGACACCTTTCTGAGTCAGTAAAGTGAGAGGTTGCGCAATATTTGAGAAATCCTTGATAAACCTTCTGTAATATCATGCCAAACCCAATAATTGGCGGATTTCTGTTGGTGTACGGGGTGCAGGCCAGTTCTTGATCGAGTCAACCTTGGATGGATCAACATGAATCCTATCCTTGTTTACTATGTGGCCTAGAAAGTGGACTTCGCGAAGCCAGAAGTCACATTTCGAAAATTTAGCATACAGTTGCTATGCTCGAAGAAGTTCCAGCATAAGTCGTAGATGCTGCTCGTGTTCCTCCTGACTCTTTGAATAGATCAGGATATCGTCGATGAATACAATAACGAACTTATCCAGGTAAGGCTTGCACACTCGGTTCATGAGATCCATGAAGACCGCAGGTGCATTCGTTAATCCGAAAGGCATAACCAGAAACTCGTAATGGCCGTAACGAGTTCTGAACGCTGTTTTGGAGATGTCCTCCTCTCGGACTCTCAGCTGATGGTATCCTGATCTCAAATCAATCTTGGAGTAATAACTCGACCCTTGCAACTGGTCGAACAAGTTGTCAATACATGGAAGAGGATAACGATTCTTCACAGTCACATTGTTTAGTTCGCGATAGTCAATACACATTCTAAAGGTACCGTCTTTCTTCTTCACAAACAAGACTGGAGCTCCCCAGGGCGAAGAGCTAGGACGTATGAAACCCTTTTCCAAGAGTTCTTGTAGTTGCGTAGACAGTTCTTCAAGTTCCGATGGAGCTAGACGATAAGGTGCACGAGCTATTGGTGCTGCTCCAGGAGCTAGCTCGATTTGAAACTTAACTTGGCGATGAGGCGGAAGACCAGGTAATTCCTCAGGAAATACCTCAGGAAAATCACGCACAATAGGAATGTCTTTAATTCTCTTCTCTTCCGTTGATGTGTCAGTAACGAGTGCTAGAATGGCAGTGTGGCCCTTTCACAAACACTTCTGGGCCTTAAGGAAAGAGATAATGCCTACGACAGCACCACTCTTGTCGCCATGAATCATAAGGGGTTCTTCACCCGAACGAGGAATGCGGACGATTTTCTCCTTGCAAACAATCTCCGCTTGATGATGAGATAGCCAATCCATCCCATTAACGACGTCGAAACTACCAAGTGTGATAGGAATAAGATCGATAGAGAAAGTCTGACCAGCTAAGACGAGGTTACAACCTTTAACTACGCGTGTGGCTTCAAGACTTTTACCATTTGCTAGCTCTATCGTGTGTTTGGTGTTTAGAAGTGTTGGAGTGCGCTTAAGCATTTGGCTAACTTTTAAGGACACATAACTAGTATCGGCGCCCGAATCGAATAAAACAGTAACAAAGAAGTCATCCAGAAGAAACTTACCCATCACAACGTTGGGATCGTTCCTTGCATCACCCTGACCTAGCACGAAAACACGTCCACGGGCGCCATTGCCATTATTGTTACCCCCGTTATTACCTCCATTGTTGCCTCCATTGTTGTTCCCATTGTGGTTCCCGTTTCCTTGGTTGTTGTTGTTCTGATTCTGGTTCAGTTGGGGGCAGTTCTTCTTAAAGTGGCCTTCAGCACCACACTGGAAGCAACCTTTATTGCCCTGCTGTTGCTGTTGCTGGTGGTTCTGTGGAGCTTGTTGTTGTTGTTGGCGATTCTGATTCGCAGGACGCGGGCTCCTGCAATCCTTAGCTTCATGACCCAGCTTGTGACATCTTTGACAACGACCTTTGTTGCACTGCCCGCTGTGATGCTTGTTGCACCGGTTGCACTTGGGGTGGTTCCCTCGGTATCCACCCTGTCCTTGATTACCGGAAGATTGCTGACCGGGACTCTGGTAGTCATCAGTCTTTCGCTGCTGAGACTGAACTGAAGTTGAACCCTTACTGGAATTCCCATCCCATTTTCGCTTGTTTTCAGTGGGAGCGTCAGTAGTAGCAACACCAATACGCTTGGGCAGTTTGTTTTGTTCCACTGCCTGGTCGGTGAGACGGTGAACCAACTTGATGATTTGCTGAATGGTACCCAAGTTAGCTGAAGTCACGTGACTTTGAATCTCTGGTACAAGACCCTTGAGGTACAGCTCAATACGTTTGATGGGAGGGTCCACCATAGTGGGACACAAGATGGCTAGTTCGTTTGACCTCTTTGTATACGCCTCAATCTCAGACCTCGTCATCTTCAGATTGAAAAATTCCACCTCTAGCTTGTGGATGTCACCCCGACTACAGTATTCTTCTTTGATCAGTTCTTTGAAACCATTCCAGGGGGTGGCATTAGCAACTGCCAGCCCTAGTAATTGAACCTGTGCCTTCCACCAGGTTAACGCAGCACCTTCAAGCGTTCTAGTAGCATATTTCACCCTTCGATCTTCAGGGCACTCGCACATCTCGAAAACTGACTCAAGCTTCTCGAACCAGTGTAGAAGGCCTACAGCTCCTTCTGTGCCACTGAAAGTAGTAGGTCGGCAGTCCATGAACGTTTTGAATGTGCACACAGGAGGCTGAGCATGTTGACCTGTTGCGCGAGAATAAAAGACAAGGTTAAGCACGAGGGTTGGTTTGCGAAGGTAGGATCTAAACATCCTAAGGTGGGTTGATATAGCAGGTTATACCTCCTGCTGGATTTGCTGCGAGTGCCTCAGCAACTTGTTCATTGATCAAAGCCGTCAACTGGGCTTGGGTGAGGTTGATACGTCCTCCGCGTCCGCTCATGATCTTCACAATGAAGTAACGTAAGTGAGAAAAGTGTCGCGAAAGTGCGTAAGTGTGGGATAACAGGAGAGAGTAAGCACACAAGGTCCAAATAGCAATTATCACGTTAACCAATGCACAGTGTGAACTATCTAACCGACAATATAACATAAATCATACCACCTATTGTGTCGAGTCTTGCACGTGGAGCGAAGCGTCGTTGTGGATCGTTGAGCACTTTACAGGTTATAGTCTGGTTTATCAAAAAGCTTTTCCCTTTTTAAAACCAAGTTCACTATAACCAATGGCTCTAATACCAATCTGTCACACCCCCAAAATCCACCATGCGGAGTATCACCGCTTGGAGGCGTGACATGACCAGGATCGAGCCACCAATCATATTGAACAACACAATTAAGTAAATAAAACCAACCACAATACGATTGGTGACCAAAAGGAAGTAAACCGACTTTAAGTTAACCAAGTTAAGATTTAAACAGCGGAAGCATAAAACGTGAAACCAAAACATAAGTTCCATAGTTCATAAGTTTAAAGTTCAGAACGAAAGTTTAAATAGATTCATATGGATTAAATATTAAGCACGGGACATAACAATCCATATCCCACAACAAACTTCTCCTCGTGCAAGCTCCAAAAGCATTTAGCGACCTGTAAGGCATGTAACAACGAGTCAACAACAAAGTTGAGTGAATTCACGGTTGGTTGATTAGTTTTAAGTTATTTCGGAAAACGTGGTTTGACTTTCGTTGGCTTATTTGCCGTGGGGGTTACCCCTTAGTTGAAAGTATGTTTAACCAGTTCCTTTTTATTACCCAATCCATATCCATAATTAGTGGGGGCTTCCCCATGTGAACTACTAGACCATATGATATCGACTACTAACGCAAATAAGTTGTGCCCTATATCAGTGTCTATCATCACTGACAGTTTGCCATAGTCCATTAGTACACGCCCGTCCGACTGGCACGGTGTGAGGTTTGTTAAACCTAATAGCGCTATTAACTAATGACCCGCTCGCCATTGGCCTCGGCGATTAAGTCGATATAAATTGAGGGACTTCATGATAGAGTTTTGTCTAGTAAGTTTTAAGGTTGTTGTCCTACCCAAGGAGGACGAACGTACGTAGTTCTACCCAAGGAGAATACGCAGGATTAATATTGGCATCCTACCTATGGAGGATGGCCGTACATATCCTACCCAAGGAGGATATGTAGATTCCGTTTTAATTTCTTTAACCCATTCCCAACCACCGGGAATCCCATGCCTTAGAAAGTGTGTGAACTCACATTGGTTTGCTCGGTTAGATTAATTACTCAAGTAAATCAGGAAATCAAGCACGTCCTAATAAGGTACACATAACAATCAGTTTCTCTACGTACTAATTATTTACTCATCACTTTCTACCACAAACCACACTATTTAAATGCCAAGACATATTATCAAGTTATATTATTTTACCCTAATATAATATAACTATCTCACAAATAAACAAGTATCCACACAAGTGTTCTAGTATAAGATATATATTCTAAATATATATTTATCCAAATTTATTTACGAAAATCAACCTCCGGCACTTGGTGTTTTGTAATAAAAATCATGGCGAAGTCTATTTAGAAAAATAATGTTTAAAAATATATTTGTAATCATTTGTTAGAAAGATATTTCTAAGTGTCGTATTTCTAGAAAAATTTCGCCAGAGTTTCCTCTGTAAATGGAGGTGTCCATGCTTTTAGCATATCATTTTCTTTTGTAAAAAAAATCATTCAAACAATTTACCAACCAACAATATATCATCTTTATTCACTAATCTTTGACAAAAATAAGCCTAAACCAAAAACTCATGAACTTGGAAGTTTGTAAAAATATGTAGTAAGTTACTAACATACTTAGTAGGTCTTGTTATCTTTAAAAATACGATTAGTTTCCTAAAAACTTTATTTTTAAAGAATATGTAGTTTCACAACTTCTAGTCATGGTTTCCGAAAATATTTCTTTGTGGAATTTTCTTGTTACACAAGTGTTCATACACTTGTTTACTTACTAAAAATGTTTTTTTTTAGTTCATACAAGATCCGGGTTTTAACAATACTAGTATTTTTTCACTTGGTTCTTTCGAAAAACCACTTGTAGATCTTTAGATCTACAAATTTATAACCTTATTTTTCAAGAAAGATTATATTTACTCAAGTTTCAAGTTCATGGGTGGATGGTTTCATCATCCTTCATAACTCTAACATTTACATCTTACTAGTTCATGTTCTTGAACATGAACTAGCATGTTTAGATGATGATCCATCCTACTTTTACTATCAAACAACATCAAATAATCATAACTACACAAGATTTACATGATTTACACACATATCTTCTCTTTATCCACCCTATTTACTTTATGTTCAAGACTTTAGATTAAGTTCACTAGTGTTTCTTATCATTTCATCATTCAACCATCTATTAACCACTAAAATCAAGAACAAGATGATGTTTTAGAACACTTACTACTAGCACAAGGCTAGGGGAGAAACAAGGCGTAAAAGTGGTGGATAAAAGAAAACTAGAGTGGTTCTTGAACTTCCAAGAGCACCGAGCTTAGTTGTTGAACCTCTTACACCTTTGTATGTATGTAAAATGGCTAGAAAGAAACTTGATGGTGGGTCTATGGTGGTGGTGGTGGTGTTCGGCCGCAAGCAAGGAAGAGGGAAGAGGTGAAGTTGAAGTTTTGTAAGTGTTTGGATGAGAGAGAGAGATTAACCTTTAAACTTATTTATAAACCAATTTTTCTCCTTTGTCCACCATGTAAGGTGTTTCTTTGTCCAACAACAAAGCAATTTAATAATAAAAAAATGGAAGTGGGTCACCCCTTGTGGTGACCGTCAAGTAGGGGGGGGGGGGTTAGGGGTTGGGTTGTGATGATATAGTTACAAGTTGGTTAAGTTCTAATGATATTTAGTTAGTGTATAAGTGTGTAGTATAATATAAGGTGTGTTAGGGTATTCGGGGACCCTAACTAGCTCAGAAAAGTAAAAACAATGTGTCTGGCAATATTTTTATGTTCCGGGTAAAGTCCGGTTGTTCGGTTGACACTGTTCCGTTAAAGTGCTTAATTAATCCGTAAAGTGTCTTTTATATATATTTTTGTAACACTTTTAATTCTCAACACTTAGGAAAGCACACAGGACTATTTAGTAATTTTTCTGTACACTATAGTATGTTTAACAAGCACATGTAAGTATAGCACAATAATCAGAAAGCAGTTAAGTAATTCCACACAGTCGTCAAGCACTTTAATTATCATTAATAATTTGTACGGGATACATGGAATTACGAGGGTTGTCACATATTCGATCTATGGTCTCAAACGTATCAAAAGATGCAAGTTCTACAATACATGACTAATGGTCCACTCAAACAAAGAAACATAAGTATGTAATCTATGATGTAAAAGTGGCTCAAAACCTCACATATCTAAAGGGTATGGTATGTGACATGCATAAAATACTAGTTCCTTAGGCGAATTATTCCCAAATAACCACCCTCTAAATACCCGTCATGCTATTAATTTGACCTTGACCATGACAAAAGACCAAATGGGTTGTGACATCCCTCGTTGACTTAGTTACTTGTGCTTTTAAGATCGCTTTTGAAACAAGATATTTTTGAAAATTTTTTGAAATTTTCCCCATCCCCACACTTGAGGTAAACATTGTCCTCAATGTGTAGTGTTTAAATGAACGGGTCAAAATCTTAAACTTTTACTACTCCCCCATCCCCACACTTGAGGTGAACATTGTCCTCAATGTGTAAGAACTAGAGTTTTTAAAGCACATAAAGGATGTGACACGACTAACTTCCCCAAAATTTCACCCCGGAAAAATAATATACAATTTACAATCCACTTATTTGCTAACTAAAAAAAATCAAAAGTAAAAAGAAACGTATGCACCTGATTTTTGAGCTCATTCCTCGTGTGCTCTTCTTCTCTTCAAGAAAGCGGTTGTCCCACGAACACCATGTACCAACAAATCTTAACCCTTGTGTAGAAGCATGCTTCTCACAACCATCAAAATTTGTTAGTTACCTAGTTCTACCACTTTTATGAAAATATTACCAAGCCATACATTATTTCACTTTGATTTATGTGGAAAATAATTTACAACAATAACAAACCTAACTCACTTTCGTAGGAATCACGGTTGCATTTAGCTTATGCAACAAGCCCTTTTAAACCCCCCAATAGCTTGGGAGGACGAGAGGTCTCGTGAGGGTTATATAGGGAACACACCCACAAAGTTCATTTACCTACTAAACGAAAATACTAGACAAAAGATGAAATGACGAGCAAAAATGACAAACTAATAATATACAACAACAACATAAAATGTACCTCACCATCACCGCTGGTATTGCTCATTCGGATCCACAAGTGGGTACGGGTTGTAGGGGTAGCCGGTGAGAGTTTCCATCATTTCCTGGAAATCATCTAAAGGGACCCTCTCCCCTTCGACTAGCGGCTGCGGATGTGGTGGAACGTAACTTGAGCCGACTCCCTCAGGCCAATGGGGAGACGGGTCGGATGGGCCACGAGGCATGGGAAGATTCTCGTAATTCGTCCACGGTGTGTGTGGTTGGTACGGGAGGCCCGCCATGTAGTTCCTATGGTGCCTCTCTTGATCGTGGAGGTGTTTGAGGTTGTTGATGTGAATTTGTTGCTCAGTGGCCAATGTTGCCCACCTCCTATCTTCTAATGCTTCCCGCACCACACGAAGACGTTCCTCCTTTTGCTCCCAAGCACGTCTTCGCGCTACTTCTTGAGCCCTTTCTGACCGTTCCTGCTCCCAATGGGCCCGTGTTAATGCCCACATCTCTTCCTGTTTATTCCTCCACTCATCTTCTGATTTCATTCGCCGCCCTTCCCTCTCTCTTGCTTCAGCTATAGCCGCGGACACGTTATCATACACATCTTGTTGTCCGAGGTTATAGGTTCTGTAGGCGTTCTTTTGCCGGTTCCGAATGAAATTGGCGACGAAACCTGATATCTCTTTATGTTTTGACCGTCTTTGCTTACCGAGCCGCCTACCCGGATCCTCTTCTTCTTCATTGCCCTCTTCATCTTCATCACCTTCCCCCATCTCTTCGTCTTCACCCTCTTCTTCTGGATACATGTAACTAGATCCCGTATCCTTATCCGTGACTCGATACCTTTGTCCGGCTTCCTCTACCCATATCTTTGACCCCTTTCGCATTTTTGCAAAATCGAAATTTTTACTAACTCCCCCATCCCCACACTTGAGGCAAACATTGTCCTCAATGTGTGAGAATTAGAGTTTTTAAAACGCACAAGGGATGTGACACGGCTAACTTCTCAAAAATTTCACCCCGGAAAATAAAATACAATTTACAATCCACTTATTTGCTAACTAAAAATCAAAAGTAAAAAGAAACGTATGCACCTGATTTTTGAGCTAGTTCCTCGTGTGCTCTTCATCTTTTCAACAAAACGGTCGTCTCACGAACCTAATGTACCTACAAATCTTAACCCTTGTGTAGAAACATGCTTCTCACAACCATTAAAATTTATTAGCTACCTAGTTCTACCACTTTTATGAAAATATTACCAAGTCATGCATTAATTTACTTTGATTTATGTGGAAAAATAATTTACAACAATAACAAGCCTAACTCACTTTCGTAGGAATCACAGTTGCATTTATCATATGCAACAACCCCTTTTAAACCTCCCGATAGCTCGGGAGGACGAGTAGGTCTCGTGAGGGTTATATAGGGAACACACCCACAACGTTCATTTAACTAAGAAAATAAAATAAATGAATACTAGTACAAACTCTACAACAATTATACCTGATTTGCCTCTCATGGTGGTCGAAGTGCACATTTGCCTACCGAGTTTCCAACATACGCTCGGTAGTTGGCATGCCGGATCCATTCTCTTTTTCTTCTATTCGGCATGCGTAACGTACAACTTCGGGGTCGCTTCTTACCAAACCGGCCAATGTCTTGCAATACCACCCTTCGAATCCTTATACCCGAACCTTCATCCCCAACTTTGTTGGTTGGAGTGATAAGTATGGGAGAAGGATCGATATGAACATGGGCTTCTTTTGGCTCTGACCCGTCTCGCGGCGTTATGTCTTCCTCTTGGTTCAAACATTCATTTTCTTGCTCCGGAAGTTCCATAACCTCTTCCACCACATCACCATCCACCACTGTACCACTAGCCAACACCTCTTGGTCTCGTCTAAGTTGAGCCAATTCTTCGACGAGATGACCCACTTTCTTTGCCAAGTCTTCATGAGCTTTATCTCTTACTTCAAACTCTTTCTTCATTTCGGTTTTGATCTCTTGATGTGAATTAGTAAGGGCACTCGTAGCATTCATGTGGGCATCAAATTTGGAACTTATTGAGTCTTGAGGTTCCTCGTATGCTGGTTGAGGGTATTCATTATAATAATCATCATACACCTCCCGGTAACTTGAGAATTGTGGCAATTCGGGTTCATAGTAGTACTCTTGATAATGTGGTGGTGGTGGATTATCGTATGGATAATATGAGGATGGACCATTGAAATCTTCATAATCCGCCCTCCTATATTCATACAATCCGTTGAGGTAGTCTTCCCGATCCTTGTTGGCTTGAACTTTTTCGTAGAAGACAGAGCAATCCTCTAAATAATGCTCTCCGCTTCCGCAACACTCACACGGATCATCATCTACCCAATTCATATTGAAAGATGATACCTGCAAAACATGTACCTGCACAAACAAGCTCGACCACCCAAAGTAAAATCACGAATATACAAGAAAGAAAAACTAAACTAAAATCGAACAAGCGATGAAATACTAAGCGCACTAGCTGCCCGGCAACGGCGCCAAAATTTGATCGAAGTGTCGCGCTCCGGTCAAAGATAATATTTATATACCCAAATTACCCTTAACAAATAGCTAGTGGTAGTAAGGGGTCGAACCACGAAGAGTCTGTGGTTTGCGAATGGACTTGATTGATTATAAACGATTGTCACACTTATGAAGCTTACTAGATTATTTTTATGAATTTTTGGTTGTTTAGGAAATGGGTCGGAATGAACCGACAATTTGGTTCTTAATTACTAACTAACGAGAACTTAAACAAATGCACGAAATTGTAATTGATAGTTTTAACAAGATAATTCCATCCTTATACTTTGAGGCACACTCATACGCTTCTTCCCGAAGCTCTTCCAACTCGCAAAGCTTTAATTTCCGCTCTTTTCCTGCATCATCATATTTCATGTTAACTTCTTTGATAGCCCACCAAGCACGATGCACAAGTTCAACCGGTAAATGGCAATTTCGCCCATAAACTAAGCGATAAGGTGTAGTTCCAATAGGTGTTTTATGAGTCGTTCTATAAGCCCATAAAGCATCATTCAACTTCATCGACCAATCCTTTCGGTTGGGTCGAACGGTCTTTTGCAAAATTTATTTTATTTGCCTATTGGAAACCTCCACTTGACCGCTTGTTTGTGGGTGGTAAGGAGTAGCGATTCGATGGTCAACACCATACCGTTTTAAGAGTTTGCCAAAGTTAAAATTCTTAAAGTGAGATCCCCCATCACTAATGATCACTCGGGGAATTCCAAATCTAGAAATTATGTTTGTTTGTACAAAATTGCAAACAACGGTATGGTCATTCGTCTTGGTGGCAATCGCTTCGACCCATTTGGATACATAATCGACCGCCACCAAGATGTATAAGTTGCCATGCGAATTAGGGAATGGGCCCATGAAATCGATCCCCCAAACATCAAAAATATCTACAATGAGGATCGGTTGCATGGGCATTTCATCCCTTTTAGAAATACCCCCTAACTTTTGACACTCTACACAGTTTTTAGCGAAATTAAAAGCATCTTTGAAAATAGTCGGCCAATAAAGACCGCTATTGAGCACTTTGTGCCCGGTTTTGTGACCACTGAAATGGCCCCCACAAGCAAATGAATGCAAGTGCATCAAGACGCTAGGAATCTCCTCGTCGGGTATGCATCTTCGAACGACTTGATCCGGACAAAACTTGAATAAGTCCGGTTCTTCCAACGTGTAGTACTTGATTTGAGATCGGAAGTGCAACCTCTTCCTTCTATCCCAATGAGCCGGCAAGTCACCTGTGACCAAATAATTAACAATATTAGCATACCATGGTAATATTGAAACCTTTAAAATTTGCTCATCTGGGAAGTTCTCATTAATCTCTTCACGGGAAGAATCCTCCTCCACAACCAATCGAGACAAGTGGTCCGCAACCACATTCTCACTCCCTTTCTTGTCTCTAATTTCCAAATCAAACTCTTGTAGCAAGAGAACCCATCGGATTAATCTCGGCTTTGCGTCCTCCTTGTCCATGAGATACCTAACTGCAGAATGGTCAGAATATACAATGACCTTAGTACCCCATATATAAGCACGAAATTTATCCAACGCATATACCACCGCAAGTAGCTCTTTCTCGGTAGTTGTATAATTTAATTGTGCATCCGAGAGAGTCTTACTTGCGTAGTAAATGGCAACCGGTTTCTTGTCCACCCTTTGACCCAATACGGCCCCCACCGCATAATCACTTGCATCACACATGATTTCGAATGGTAAAGACCAATTCGGTGATTGCAAGATTGGGGCCTCAACCAACTTTTTCTTTAACACGTTAAAGGCATTTTGGCAATTTTTATCGAAATCAAAAGTTTTATCCTTTAACAACAAATTGCATAGGGGTTTTGTTATATCACTAAAGCTTTTTATGAACCGCCTATAAAACCCCGCGTGTCCCAAAAACGACCGAATACCCTTAACATTTGTGGGATAAGGTAAAGTAGACATGACTTGAACTTTTTCTCTATCCACCTCGATCCCACGACTCGAGACGACATGCCCCAACACAATCCCTTCTTGAACCATAAAATGGCTCTTTTCCCAACTCAAAACCAGATTTTTCTCAACACATCTTTTCAAAACTTTTTCGAGTTGGTCAAGGCATGTATCAAATGATGACCCAAATATTGAGAAATCATCCATGAAGATTTCCAAAGACTCCCCCACCATATCTGAAAAGATACTCGTCATACACCTTTGGAAGGTGGCAGGGGCATTACAAAGTCCAAAGGGCATTCGCCTAAATGCGAAGGTACCGTATGGACAAGTAAAAGTAGTATTTGCTTGGTCTTCCGGATGTATAGCAATTTGATTGTATCCGGAATAACCATCTAGAAAACAATAAAATTTTTGTCCGGCCAATTTCTCAACAATTTGGTCAATAAATGGCAAAGGGAAATGATCTTTGGAAGTTGCAGCATTTAACTTCCTATAGTCAATACAAATACGCCACCTGGTTACCGGCCGAGTGGCAACCTCTTCACCTGCGTCATTCGTGACGACTTGAATGCCCACTTTCTTAGGAACCGTTTATGTCGGGCTTACCCACTGGCTATCCGAAATAGGGTATATGATACCCGCATCTAGCCACTTCAATACCTCCTTTTTAACCACTTCTCGCATGTTCGGGTTAAGTCTCCGTTGTGTGTCGCGAGAAGGACTCATGCCATCTTCCGTGATGATCTTGTGCATCACCACCGAGGGACTAATTCCCTTTAAATCCGTAATGGTCCACCCTATAGCGGATCTATGAGTGACCAAAACTCTCATCAACTTCTCTTCTTGCTCCCCGATCAAGTTTGATGCAATGATAACCGGGAGCGTGCTACCTTCACCCACATATGCATACTTAAGATGCTTGGGTAGCACCTTCAACTCTAGCACCGGAGGCTCTTCCAATGACGGTTTCAACTTTGTGTCAATGCTTTCCGAAAGACTTTCCACTTGATGTGTCCAAGTGGGCCTTCCTTCTTTTGCCACCATAACCTCCAACTCTCTCACCTCTTCATCCATGCTTCGATTCGTTTCTCCTTGTAACCTGTTAAACATGAAACATTCCTCTATTGTGTTTTCCTCTTCGACACTAATGTCGCATAGAGGTATACACTCGTCAACGATGTCCGCCATATAGCATTCATCGCCGACTAGAGGATCCTTCAATCCTGAAAAGACATTTAACCTCAACCGACGGTTACCAAAACTCATGTCGACCGTGCCCGATTTACAATTAATCTGGGCATTCGATGTTGCCAAAAATGGTCGACCGAGGATCACCGTTGGTTGCTTGGTTCGGTCCAAAGAGACATAATCTAATACAAGAAAGTCCACCGGATAGTAAAAGTCCTCGACCTTGACTATTACATCCGTGACTATCCCACGGGGTAGTTTAGGAGTCAAATCGGCTAACACCACGGTGGTGTTAGACACTTGAAGTGGACCAAAGTCATATTGGTCGTATAAACTACCCGGCAAGATACTCACACTTGGCCCAAGATCCAAAAGTGCCCGTGTCATTTTAAATTCACCAACTTGTATTGAAATAATGGGCGCACGCGGATCTTGAAGTTTTGGTGGAAGTGCACCCGAAAGAATCAAACTAACATTTTCAGTCAAATCAAGTTTCTTAGGAAACTTGTGAGTCCGTTTTTGGGTGCATAAATCCTTCAAGTATTTAGCATATGAAGGTACTTGCTTAATTGCATCTAGAAGTGGTAAATTGATTTTAACTTGCTTAAAAATTTCCCACATCTCTTCTTGCTGTGGGCCTCGTTTATTTACCACTTTCTTAGATGGTCCCAACAAAGCTTCAGGATAAGGGGCGGTATTAACCTCCACACCCTTTTCCTTAGCCTTTGGGACGGGAACGGTCACAACAGGTGTAGTATCATTTTTCTTTTGACCTGTTTGACCGTTTTTACCTTCATCATCACTCGCATCTTCCACCACCCCTTCAACAAACTTGGGTGATGGTGGCTCAACACCACTATCTATGACTCGACCACTACGTAAAGAAATTTTATTTATTGGTACCTCACGTGTGTTCCTCGAGTTCGACCCTTGATGCTTAGGGTTCACCGTTGTGTCACTTGGAAGTCCTCCTCCACTTCCACGAATTTGAGCCATCTCTTGAGCTAGTTGCCCCACTTGCTTTTCTAATGCCTTTTGAGATTTATCCTTCACTTCAAACTCTTTCT
The DNA here is from genome assembly GCA_030545235.1 of Helianthus tuberosus. Classification (NCBI taxonomy): domain Eukaryota; kingdom Viridiplantae; phylum Streptophyta; class Magnoliopsida; order Asterales; family Asteraceae; genus Helianthus; species Helianthus tuberosus. Next base: position 102,692,778 of record CM060431.1, on the reverse strand, counting down.
TTACTTCGGCTTTGAACTCTTGGTATGAATTAGTAAGAGCTTGTTGTGAATTGGTTTGTGAGTTGGTAAGATTACTCACAGCATTCATGATGGCATCAAATTTCGAACTTATCAAGTCATCACCTTGGGAGTTTGATGCACCACCCCCATTTCCACTTTGGTTGTAACCCCATTGATAGTTGCTTTCACGACCTTGATGTCCTTGGTTACCCCCTTGATTGTAGTTCCTTTGGTAACCCCCTTGGTTACCACCTTGATGATTGTTATACGAGGACCCACCTTGACCACCTTGATTACCCGATTGAAAATTCGGGTTCATTTGATTCGAAGAATTACCATACCGGAAGTTAGGGTGATTTCTCAAACCCGGATGGTAAGTGTTGGAGTTCATGTCATATTGCTTTCAATCCCCATACACTTGGTTTACCTCCTCGGTGTAGTCACTCGACCCCGTTGGACATTGCTCGGTTCTATGCCCAATATCTCCACACTCTTCACACACCCAAATTGTACCGCGTTCACCTCCTTCTTCATCATACGAGCCATTTCCCGCTCTAAGGTGGAAATTCGATCCTTAGAATCAAGATCGGAAGCGACCGGGAAATGGGATGTTTCTTAGCTCTATCGGCCAATTCCTTCTCTTTTGACCGTTTGCTCATCCGCTCCAAAAACTCCCAATCATCATCTTCATGATTGCTCAAGAGAGTCCCGTTGCTCGTTGATTCAAGGCGGTTCCATGTATTGTCGTCTAGACCCCGTACGAAACACTTGACTAACTCCCACTTCTCTATTTGATGATGTGGGCACTTTTGCATCAACTCCTTGTATCGTGTGAATGCTTCATGCAACGGCCCACCCGATAGTTGGCGAAAAGACCTAATTTCATCACGAGCATCATCGGTCTTTGCCATCGAATAGTATTCATCAAGAAAGGCTTGTTGCATTTCTCCCCATGTTCGAATACCATTTGCCGAAAGTGTAAGAAACCATTGCTTCGCTTTGTCCTTTAGTGAAAACTGGAATAATCGAAGCTTGACCTCCTCCAATTCAAAGTTATGCCCCCGATAGTGTTACAAATGGAGGAAAACTCCGCCAAATGCGTGTACGGTTCATCATTAGACCTCCCATTGAAGTAGGGAAGTATATTGATGTAATGGGGCTTACAATCGAACATTCTCCTTTCACAAACTATTGCAGAGTCATTGTCGGTGACCACCGGTCTAAAACGGTCATTTACTCCCCGTGGAGGTTGTTGACGACGATGCGGACCGTTAACTTCTTGATCCACCGGCCTCCGATTATCCCTTCTATCACCTCCCCTATCACCTATTCGATTTCCACCTTGGTTACCCCTTTGGTTACCCCCTCCCATGAAACGAGGAATCCGGTTAGGGTTAGCACTGTTCTTGTTGTTGTAAAACCCATCATTCCGGTTCCTTTGGTTGTTGTTCCGTGGTTGGCGGTTGTTTTCGTAACCGTCATTTCTCCTATCCACGTACCCGTAGTCATCGTTCCCCACAAAGTTGGCATTTTGATAGCCAAACTCCTCATCTTCAAACCCTCTTGCATTGTAGATATTACCTTGATTCACATACCCCCAATCGTCGTCATCATTAGCCCGATCATCATAATATCCCCCATCGTCCGAATTTTCCGTATGAACACTCACATGTTCCGGCGATTGATAACCGGGAACACTATACGGTTCGTCATCGGGGATGGCGTTCCTCAAATCGTCTATGTTAAAGAACGGGTCTTCGTTCGCGGGATTGCCACGATCTCGATTACCTCGACGGTCGGAATTGACATTCCGGTCATCAAGGTTGAGGGGTAAGGAATTGTGTCGATGAAGGTTTTGTTGTTGGGGTGTTCTTTGGGTGTTGTTGGGATTTTGGTTTTGAAAAGGTGGTGTGGGTGGTCCGGTGTTGTTATTACCACCCGGTCGCTCTTGAGGCATAGGTTGAACATTTTGAGCGGGGTGAAAGGTTCCTCGGGATTGGAATTGGTTTTGATTGAGGTTTGGGTGATTGGAGTTTTGGTTTGCCATTGAATCAGTTTCAATGGATGGTGTGGATTGTGGTGTTTGGTTGACTTGGTTAGAAACAATGGTTGCTTCTAACCGGCTTGCTAAATTCCTTCTTGCAACTCTTTCAATTTCCGGTTCGTAGACTAATGGTGAAGTCCTTCCGGAGTTTCGCGTATGCATACACTACCTGTAACCTGCACAAGTAACACACCCGTGTAACAAGGAAAAAGACAAAGTGCAAAAAGAAACTAAACAACTTAAACAGATAATCACAATTTGGAGTTTTGAAAAACATCTCTTGGAGCCAAGAATCATCATCTATCACCTACCAATCCATCCTCAACATCCAACATCATCTCTATCACCCGAATCAACATCGAATTCATCACCATTACCATTCCATAACCCTAATCCTCAATCATCTTTCAATCCATCATCACCAACCATCCACAACCCTAACCATTCCTCCATTTATCCATCTTCAAGCTTCAAGATGACCCAATTCAAGTCTCGTGCATCCGTTGATCGTGCCATTTCCACCATGAGCGGCTAATTTCTTGGAGGTTTCACCCCGGTGTAGGTTATTGTAAGTCTAGGGTTTGAACAATGTTTTAGTTTGGTTTTGTGACAACTTGATTTGTATTTGAATTGATTGACAATTGTCTTGCATTTGAACTATATTTGTGAATTGTCGAGTGAGTTATGAAATTTGACTTTGCAAAACAAGTTTGTGCAATTATGCCTTGTCTTCAATAGGTTTTACTTGTCCGAAGTAACGAAGTGCATTGTGGTCCGTCTTTCACGACGTTGATAGCAATTGGCACCTAAGCTTTGATGATAGAATTCCGTTAATAACATATTCAAGTGAATCAAATTTAAAACGTGTAAGAACCCTAGGATTGCAAATACCGAACCGGGTGTGAGCCTTGTTTTCTCTATATTGTTTAAACTCTTAATTACATTTTTGCAATTGTTAATTGTTAGTAATGAATCAAACCAATAACTTAGTAATTTTATTAAACATCTCTGCATTAAACGAAAAATCATAAAAATAAGTAGCAAGCTTCATAATAGTGACAACTTCTATAATTCATTCAATGTCCATTCGCAAACCACAGACTCTTCGTGGTTCGACCCCTTGCTACCACTAACTATTTGTTAAGGGTAATTTGGGACTATAAATATTATCTTTGACCGGAGCGCATCCACGAAGAGCATGTGGTCAGTATTGCATGACTTGTTTGATTTATTTAAACTATTTACAAAAATGTACAAAGTAATTTTGAAGCTTGCTAATTTTCTTTATTTGTTTGATAAAAAAAATGTCGGAGTGAACTGACAAATTGCTATTATCTAAAACACCGGTTTATTAACTAAAATTGCAAAACTTAATTAAGTGGTTGAAAACAAGAATTAAGAAACAAGTTCCACACCCGGCTCGATAATTGTAAGACCTAGGGTTCCTACATGTATTAACTTGATTCAATTGCAAAAGTGACTAACGAATTTAGTGTTACAAGGCTTAGGTGCCAATAGCTATCAACGTTACAAAGAACGGACAAAAATGCACTTCATTACCAAGAACATGTAAACTCTAACCTAGACAAGGCATAATTACACATAAACATTTCATAAAGTCAAATTTAATCTTCACTCGACAATTTATGAATTCAATACAAATGCAAGACAATTGTCATAAGCTTCAAAATCAAATAGCAATTTGTCACAAAATCAAACCAAGAACAATGTTAAAACCCTAGACTTACAAAAACCTACACCGGGGTGAAACCTCCAAGAATTTAGCCGCTCATGGAAGGACGAACGCTATCACCGGAAGTTGAGAACTGGAGCATCATCATCTTGAAGCTTTGAAGTTGTGGAGATGGTGGTTAGGGTTTTGGAATGAAGATTAGATGGTGAAAATGAATGATTGTGGGTGATGGAATGAACTAGGGTTTGGTGAATAGAGATGGAGATGAATTGGGTGATGATGATTCTTTATTCGGATGAAGGTTCGTGGTATCGATGGATTGGGAATGGAAGGGATGATAGGTTATGGCTCAAAGAAGTGATTTCAAACTCTATTCCAAGTGTAACTCCCGAAATGGGTCCAAACAAGCATTAAAACTTGCCACCAACCAAGAAACCCCCAAAAATCTCGTTTAGCATCAGGAGGGGGCATCGCCTACGCCTCACAGAAAACCCATTTTTCTGTTTTTGTGTTTCTCGCTCCCGATTGACCCGTTTTGCGTTCCGGTGGTCTGTTTTTCGTCCCGATAGTCCGTAAAGCTCCCGAATAGCTCCTTAAACTTCATCAAACCTGCAAAACACAATTTTAATTAAAAGTAGGCTATTCGGAATTAAAACCCATGTAAAAACATCAAGTTACACCAATACGAACACCGGTTTTCGACCACGTATCACTGTCGAGGAGGTCGGGCATGCCACGTTTGTTCCTTTTCTTGTATTTATGTTAGATTTAGCTGTCTTTTTGCTTCTTTTGTTAATTTGAGCTCATTTAATCCTGAAAATACAAAAGGAAGACAAAAACACACTTTTTCCAACATTAGTACTAAAAAAGGGTTAGTTTTATGCCACAATTGATGTAATTTATATGTTGCATTTTGTGCACATCAAATATCCCCACACTTGAATCTTTGCTTGTCCTCAAGCAAACCTCTTTATAATGTGGCTTTACACTCCCACATGGAATGGGTAGAAGAGAAAGTTTTTGGGCTTGTCATAGAGTGTCGGGATTTCCAAGATTCTTTATTAAGTTTTATTTTTATTTATTTACAATCCTATTCGTCATGATTTATTTAAAACATTACATAAGATAAATTACTTAATAGGGCATAACATGCCTTTTTAAAAATCCATTTATATACAAGTTCACATACCTCACCGGGGATCACTCAACACTCGGCCGAAGATGTATTTTAGTGAATCACTCGAGAGCGGCATGGAACTTACTCCTACCATAGTCTTGCCAAGTAATCAATCCTCCTCCTTTTTAACTATAAACCTTTGTAAATATCAAGAGGACTTTTTGGGTGAAGGGTTAGGCTTGGCTTAAAGGTAGGTGGTTGGGTTAGTGATTAGTAGAAAAGGGCGAAAAGCGTAAAAAGCATAGGTTTTCGTAGGACTTTTTATTTTGCACTTTTTATTTTGATGAAGCTATTATTCAAACAAAGTTATTTTTGATGAACTTGCTTGTTTATTTCTCTTGCTTCATCATCAACATATTTTTTTTTTGAAAAAGTCATAAGAAAAATCGAGCTTGTTACTAAAACAAAGGGTTAAAAATAAAAAGGGTTTTGGTGGGTGAAAGGGTGTTTGTTTTTGGGTTAAGAAATGAAAAGGTTTAGGCTCAAAGGGGTTAACTAGGGGGATTTTGGGTTGGTGGTAAAAAAAAAAAGAAAATTAATGGTGTAGAAATAAAAAGGGTTAGTCCTAATGCCTCCATCATTTACTTACTTAGGTTTAAGTTGGTAAGGACCGGGAATGTATCGTTGTGGGAAGTTCTAGAGTTGTAAGAACCGAGCGGCTATTCACACAAGAAACGAAAAATGAGCATTTAGTTTAAAGATATATATTTGTATGCTCAATAAAGGCTCAAAACTCACTTTTGTGGGAATGGGTTTTTATATGATCAAGTATATATAATCAAATTTTAACTAAGCTTGTCATGTCGTTTCATAATTTTCTTATGTTGGTTCTTTTTATCACGACGCTATCGGTTGTAAATTTGTAAAAATATAACCTTTTTAGAACTTGAAATTCCCAAGTTAAACCTAGACAAGTAAAAAATGAAAATTTTTTGAAAAAATTTGGGGTGATTAGCGGTTCCAATAGAGTTTTGTGTAAGGCTTGTGATTAGGACTTGCAAGATTCAAAGTTTTAGCATCCCCCCACACTTAAATTACACATTGTCCTCAATGTGTCCCAAAAATAAGTTTTTAGGTTGATTGGATGTGTAAAAATGTGTTAAAAAGCAAAATTTTATGTTATTGGGCGTCTGGACACGGCCCCGTGGTGTCCGGGCACGGCCCCGTGTTCAGGTGCCAGTAACAAAAAGTTGTAATAAGTAGGTCAAAGAAGCACAAGAAATCTAAATCAAGAAGTCCTAGCCTAAAATTTATTCTACTAGCAAAATTTCCAAAGAGATAATTCCCTTGGTTGGAGGCGGCATGAAGAACTTCTTTCTCCGGGCGTGGGTCCCTCACACATCGGTGAGCCATTCCTCTATCTCCCTCGGGAGAAGGAAGGCGAGCTCATTGGCATTGGTTTGAGGGGGTGCAACCTCCACCGGGACTTCTTGTAGTTCTTCAAGAGGAGGCTCCGCTGGAAGGTCATCCCACCCAGTAGGATTGTGGATCCCAAGTGCTAGGTTCCAATCCTCTTGAGGGAGGATTGGTTCCATGGGAGGTGTTACAAGAATGTTTAACCTCTGGTGCAAAAGGTTAATTTCTTGAAAACTGTTTTCCAACCCCACCGTAAGATAATTTATACGGTCTATTAGGACCTCCTCTACCGAAGTCATCTCGTCAAGAGCTTCACGTAATGCCATTACGTAACGTACAAGAGTTGCTTCAATTGATGACCTTCTTTGCCTTCGACTGTTTCTGGAGTGCGCAGAAGAGGTTCCACTGTTTTGACTAGACATTCTACGAAAACAAACCAAAAATAGTTCATTTTAATGAAACAGTACATCGGACACGGCCTCGTGCTCAATGAGCACGGCCCCATGTTCAACTTTCTGCAGATTTTTGGAACAAGGAATCTTGGAGTTTCAAATTATTTTTTTCAACTTATGAAGCATTTTTGAGCAGAAATAACTTAAAACAATGTTGTACAACTTATTTTTAACAAGATTCCTTGAACAAAAACCTAATAACCATCACAATAAAGCTTGGAGTCATGGTGATCTCAAGCTTCAATGGAGGTGTTGATGCAAGAAAGATGAAGAAGAAGGCAATGGATAAAAGAGGAAAGGACAAGATGTTTGTTAGAACCTTCTTTTAGAAAATACCTAGGATGGTAGGTGAGAAGATCCTTTCAAATCTCTGTCCCAGGATGGTCCAAATGTGCAGGATTCTTGGCTGCATTTATAGAAAACGAAAGCTTACTGGACACGGCCCCGTGTCGACTGGATACGGCCCCGTGTGCAGGCAAGATCCTGACACGTTTTGTCCGTATTCTGACAAAAAGTCAGAACGGAATCTTTTGGTGGACACGGGGGCGTGTTGACCTGGACACGGCCCCGTGTCGAAAGGCTGTTTATGAAGTTTGTCTATATTTAAGGAACTTTTCCGGATCGGGCGGTTCCTTACTGGATGGAACAACCATAAAGTGCCTAAGATACCTTAATTTTTCTAGATTAAGACGAGAACGCAAGAGGTTGTCGGTGAGGGTGATTCCTATGCTATATGTAAGTGGACAAGTCCAACCCTTTTTCGGGCTCTCGTTAAAAAATGGGTATGCCGAATCGCTCAGGTCTATGTATGCATCGAACGAAGTCGATGGGGAGTCCTTCACGGCATAATCGACACAGGGACGACTATCGCTCAAGTCCTCACTAGAGTTAGAGGTATCGTTGGGAACAACGAAGTTGTTTGAATGCGATCCCAACAACTCTTCTTGGTTATCGTCTTGAGATAGATTATTGAAATCTATCCTAAGTTCTTTTAACCAATTAAGAATTAGATCTTCCAATTGAAATAGTTCATCAAGAAGCATTTCTCCTAGAAGATCCGGTTGAGAGCATTCGAGGGAGAGATAGGAATTATTTTTACTTTTGCCCCTCTTAAGGCTACGGGAAAACGATGGGTCTATATAGTGGGGCTTATAATTTAGAAAATAGCATTCTAATTCTTTGTGGGAGCCGCCACATATTTGACACCACGTACCATAAGAGTGCCGAAAGTAAAAAATATCAGTATCACTCATGTTTGTGTCAGAAATTACCAACCGTCGGGATCTTACGGTTCTGTTTTCAGTAACTGAATCTTGGGCACGGGGCGTGTTGAGTGGGCACGACCGCGTGTTCAGCTTACTGTCTGACTTAAAACAGGATTAGATGTATTCTAAACTCTACTTCCCTATCCGGTGGTAATCCAGGTAGTTTTTCTGGGAATACATCAGGGTATTCCGATACTACTGGGATTTCTTTAAGTTCCTTGTTTTTAGTGTTAATGATTACCGAAATCATATACACTATTCCTTGTTTTCGTTCATAACTAGCAACTTTCATGACTGAAATAAACTTTATTGGTTTACGTGGCTTATCTCATGTAGCAAAATTACTTCTCCTGCTGGTGTATGAATTTCTATGGAATTTTGATCAAAGAGGATTCGAGCATGGTTGGCTACTAACCAATCCATTCCTAGCACGACATCGAATTCGGCTAAATTCATAGGTAGCAGGTTTGTGGAAAAATTATGGCCTGAGAGTTTTATTTTTCCTCCTTGGAGTACCTTATCTATATTAACAAAATTCCCTTCTACTGTTTCTACCGTATAAATTTGCCTAAGAGCTTGGCAGAATGAAGTATTTATAAAACTTTGGTTTGCACCAGAGTCAAATAACACTTTTGCGTAAACGTCATATACAAGAAACGTACCAGCTATCACATCGGGAATCAGATCTGCTTCTTGCGTCGTCAGCTGAAAGGCTCTTGCATTCTTCTTATTAGTTCCTTCGGCAGGTTTGGCCTTGTTGTCAGCTGGCTTAACCAATTTTGGGCAATCGGGCTTGAAATGCCCTGTTTCTCCGCAATTGTAGCAGATCATGGATTTCTTCCTACATTCCTCTTCTCGGTGCCCCGGGATTTTGCGGAAATTACAGTACCCCTTACATTTCCCAAAATGCTTTCTTTTATAGTTACTGCAAAATGGAGTGGTGGAGGGTTGCCTGATTCCCTTTTTCTTGAAGATACTACTATTATTACCCCCACGAAAACCTTGGGTAATCTTTTGAGCCAATTCTTTTTTCCTGTTTTCTTCTCTTGTGCGTTGATGCGTGTGAAGTGTGTATGGTTTTTAATGTATATTTTAAGCCCTTTTACACTTTTTAGTCAAGTTTTAAATTTATAAAACACGATATTTACTAACACTGAACACACATATGGGCAAGTGCACCCATCGTGAGCGTAGTATAGTGTTGGTAAGATACCGAGGTCGTCCAAGGACACAAGAGCTTTTAGTACCGGTTTATCCTCAACGTCTAATCAAATCAAAAGTTTAGAAAAAAGGTTTTAAACTAGAAAATAAAAACTAACTAAAATGCTGAAAAATAAAAATAAAAACAGATAGACAAGATGAATCACTTGGCTCCGACTCGTGTTTAGTGTAACCTTTGATTATTTCCGCAGTTTTGCACTTTTTAAGAGATTATCTTAGTTATTGTAGTAGGCCCCTCTTTTGAAGGTGACGTTACCCTCAACCCAGTAGTTTGAGTAAGCAAGGATACAATCCTAAAGGGTCAGATTATTGAAAGATAATTAATTAAGTTATTAATGCATATTATGGTAGACCCCTCTTTTGAAGGTGACGTTACCCTCGGCTAAGTAGTCTGAGTCAGCAGGGATACAGTCCTAAATAGCCGGGTTAAAGTATTAATAGTAGCTTACATATGAGGGGGTCAAAGAGTTTGGACCCCCGCCATCCAATACCGGTGGGTATTGAAGGAGGTCCTACTAAATTTGACCCAGGTCCTTGCAGGATCTATACACTGAACAAGGCAAGACTCTTACCAAACCGTTCCCTTAACCCCCGACCAGGTAGCTAACATACCTCCATATAGACCGTGGAGATATGAATGGTGAAAATCTTTTATTTTATATAGACAGTAAAATAATGCCAAGACACCACGGACAAACGATAAGGAAGAATCACCTTCAACATAAGAAACTAGTTATTAAAGTCATTAATACATAACCAAGTAAAAAGTGCGAAAAGATTAAAAATAAAAAGTATTACACTAGACACTTGTCTTCACCAAGTGATGTAAGAGACTTAGGCAAACATGGCCTTTGATTGTCAAGAACTCTTACGATCAATCTTGGATCCCGAGACGACTCACATACTCTATGATGGACAATGGATGATGGTGGTGTGATGGTGGTGGGTGGTGGGTGAAGTGTGAGAGAGGTGGTGTGCCAAGGGATGGTTTTGCAAATGAGCCAAGCACCCCTATTTATAGCCTGAACAGTAGCTCGGGCACGGCCCCGTGTCCAGTGGGCACGGCCCCGTGTCCATCCTCCTTCTCTGTCTTCATTAATTGCTCTTGTCTGCATTAGTTGACCACGGCCCCATGTTCGCTGGGCACGACCCCGTGTGCAGAGGAGTATCTGTACTATCAAGATTTGCCTGGATTCTGTGAATCTTATAGTTGACCACGGCCCCGTGTCCGCTGAGCACGGCCCCGTGGTGGGCGATAGAAGCTTCTACAGCTTTGTGTTTTATGCTGACACTTGGGCACGCCCCCGTGTTCACTGAGCACGGGGAGTGTCCAGCCTTCTGTTCTCTTGTTTTGCTTGGGAAAATGTTGTCAAGGAGGTCGGGCATGCCATGTTTGTTCCTTTTCTTGTATTTATGTTAGATTTAGCTGCCTTTTTGCTTCTTTTGTTAATTTGAGCTCATTTAATCCTGAAAATACAAAAGGAAGACAAAAACACACTTTTTCCAACATTAGTACTAAAAAAGGGTTAGTTTTATGCCACAATTGATGTAATTTATATGTTGCATTTTGTGCACATCATGCGTACCAGTCCGTCAGTCAAGGTGTTGGCCAATTCGACCGCATCATCAATCGTTCAGGGTCTCGTAGCTTTGACTATATCACAAATCTTGCTAATTAGTCCCCAGATGTAGCGAGAGATGAGCACCAGTTCTGGCGAAGCCAGAGTTGGTACAATTCTAGCATACTCAAAAAATTTCGAAGTATAACATCGACAGTCAACGTCCACCATTCGGTGGTTCAGGAACTTATTTGTCATTTGTTCCTTTTCGTAGGAGGGACAAAACTTTCTTTCTACCAATTCTTCAAATTCCTCCCAACTCATGGCATAACCCACGTCACTTCCCTTAGCTTGCAGCAGCGTGTTCCACCATTCCAACGCCTCTTCCTTGAAAAGGTGGGATGCATACATCACCCTATCCTCTTCACCGCACTTACTTATTTTAATCACAGCTTCGGTCTTTTCCAACCAACGTAGTGCGGCAGTCGCTCCTTCATTGCCTGCAAATTCGACTGGCTTACAGGCAAGAAATTCTTTGTAAGTGCAACCAGTCGTTGCCACTTTCATTTTCTTAAGTAATGGGGCTTGAACCCCATTATTATTATTATTGCCACCACCGTTTACACTGTTACTGAAATTATCGTCGCGGGTGCGTTTGCTATGGTTAGCTTGGGAAGGTTCCACAGGATTCTTAACGGCAGCGACGATTGTCGGGATAGCATTGGCTATACCCTGAGCAACTATATTTTCGATATCTTGTCTATTAAGAAAATGGTCTTCATTATTGGGTTCAGATTGATTAACTTCGTTTGCCGATTGGTTTACTGCGTTTTCCATCTGAATCATTATATAAATTTGTTGGGATTGAACCCTACAAAGGAACAGTTGATTAAAGCCAAAACTGGATCAGATCAGTGGATTCAGAATAAAAAGTTGTTTGCATTAGTCTTTCTCCTTGAAAGTGGCCTAACATCTGATGACTTCTAAGTACTGCCTTCCACAAACAACTGCTGATCACTAAAGACTGCTGAAGACCAAACACTTATGCTCAATTTGCTGTCATGGTTCAAGTACTACTGAAGACACAAAGCATTGCTAGGAGTATAGCAGTGGAATGAGAAGCGGTAGTTTACCTTCCTTATTGTATTGTATTGTAATCAGTAGATAGAAAGCAGTGTTTGTAATAGGCAGTAGTTACAGGTTGTTAGGAGGTTAGATGTCACTTTCATGGTGATGTCAGCAAAGATGCTTCAGTGGTTTGTTCTGTACTATAAATAGAACAGTACTCTGTACTGTTCTATTAGCTCTTTCTTCACCAAGTCATTCTGTACGAACAAACCATTCTGTGCTCAGGCTCAGGGGGAGACTTTGTGCATGCATGCAATAGTTTTGTTTATTGTAATCAAATACAATCATCCGATTCTATTATAAACATGTTTGCTGAAAATTGTTCTCTCTTTGATTGTGTTGAAAGTTTATTCATATAATTCCGCTGCAATTGTTTATCATTCATCTTCATCTAAATTAAACAAACACAATCTTATCAAACTCAGATCCTAACAATTGGTATCAGAGCTAAGGACAGTCAAACTTGATCTAACAATCATTTTGACGTAAAAGTTCAGCTCATAATCATTTATACTTTTAATTGTTCGTTTTGTTGAAAAACAGAGTAAGGTGTAATCACAAACAAAGTTGATTATTCAGTGCCTGTAAAACAACCAGAATGACATCACAATCACAGGATGTTAATAATAACATTGGTTCACTCTTCAAACCACCTATGTTGAAGAGATCTGAATACAACATCTGGCAGAGAAGGATGGGTCACATCCTAGCTCAACAGAATACCGGATGTTGGAAGTCGGTTATCTTTGGACCACATGTTCCAATGGTTCCGAGTGCTGAGGATCTAAAGGTCTTTGTTCCTAAGAAAATTTAGAACTATATGGACCAGGATTTTCAGAAAATTGAACTAGATGCCAAGGCATTCAGCATCGTTGCATCCGCACTACCAAATGAAATTTATGCTGGGCTGTTACATTGTAACAGTGCCAAGGAATTGTGGGATGCACTGAAGGAACAGTTTGGGGGGGGGGGGGACTGAAGAAGTGATTGAAAATAACAGGGAAATTTTGAATCAACAGTATGAAACCTTTTGTCACATTAAAGGTGAATCACTAACACAACAGTTTGAGCGATTAAGTTGTCTCATAAGTGAACTAAAACTTGTTAATGTTGAATTTGCAAATGCAACACAAAATAGCAGGTTTCTTAGGTCACTTCCTGATAAATGGGATACAATTGCTTTTGTAAGCAGGAATTCTGTTGGGTTCAAAGATCTGACCTAGACCCAGCTTCATGGTAGACTCCTGACCAATGAAAGGGAGTTGAACCAGAAAAAGAAGATACAAGAGTCTGGGATAGTTGCAGATGACTATTCATTTGGCAACACAACTCTTTTGGGTCAGGAAGTTCTGGTAGTAGTAAGGATCAGAGTTATGATCACTTTATTGACATAACAGCTGGTGGAAATTTTAACTCTGATTCTCACTCATCCAATTATGCTTTCACAGCAAATGGAGAAAGCCAAAATTCTGACAATCTGTGCTTTGAACTCAATGATCTCTAGCATTTTGATCCAACTGATTTAGAGGAAATGGACATATTACACCAACTTGCACTGCTGAGTGTTAGAACCAGCAAGTTTTACAAAAGGTCAGGGAGAAAATTCCCAGGGTTGCATGGGAATCTAAAAGTAGGGTTGGATAAGTCAAAAATCAAATGCTACAAGTGCAACAGGTTAGGTCACTTTGCTAGGGAATGTAGGAGTCAAAACAGTGGACCAATTATCACACACCCTAGCCCAAGATCACAAAATAACCAAAACACTGTGCAGTATTCCCATTATACCCCTGTTGCCCATGTAAACACTGCTCACTATGCAAATCCTGGAACCCCTGTTCCTGTGCAGTATGTCCAAGCCACTGTTCCTCGAATTCAGTATGTCCAAGCCCATGTCCCTCAGGTTCAAGTGCAACCAGTTGCACCTCAACAAGCTGCACCAACAGTGGTTCAACCAGATCAACAAAGCTTTTTCACACAAGGCTTTGTTGACTGGAGCAGCTTACCTGATGAACTAGGAGATGAAAATTTTGCTCTATATGCTAATGATGATATTGCTAGTGATGAATTCTATTTTGTAGCATTAGAGTCAATACTAGAAGGGCTGGAAGCTGATGAAGGACAGTCAAATGCTGAAACAGTGGATGAAATTGTTGAAGCAGTGGTTACTGCTGTTGCTGGTGATTGTTGGGAGAAAATTCAGAACCCCTGTTGGAACCACTGTCTGACCCCTGGTCTGAAGAAGAAGAGAAGAAACAAGGTGAAAAAGAAGAGAAGGTGGCTGATAAAAGTGATCATGTCTGTGATTGTGCCATGATGGCTGCAGCTAAGGTATCACCTCAGGTTCTTAAAAACCTTTGTTCAGACAAATGCATCATAGCATTTGCAAACATCAAAGAGGTGAATGAAAACTTTAGGGATAGGGTGTTAAATGATGAAGTACAATTTGAAAAGTCTTTAAAAGAATTAAAAATCAAATTGGCTGAAAAGGATAATGAAATCTGCAGTCTCAAACAAGAGCATAGCATAACCAAGGACCAACTCCAAACCATGATAGAAAAATATCAAGTCTGTAAAAAGGAGTTGGAAACCACCCAAATCACTTGTGAAAAATGGGTGGAATCCTGCAAAGGTTATGAGATTATGCTTGAGAAACAGCTTGAAAGCAATGTAAAATTTGGCATAGGGTTTAGAAAAAAATGACCAAGTTGAAAACACTGCTGCAAATCAAACTGGTTCTGTTGAAATCATACCCACCAACAAGGATGGCCAAGAGGTTAAAATAACTGATAAACCTGGTAACAAGATCACTTTGGAAAGATCTGTGGGGTCCTCAACTTTTGAGGAGATTGAGAAATATCAATTCAAACCCACATGGTCTGATGAGTGTGACATCCTTGAAAATTTCAAACCCATGGATTTCACAACTATAGATGGTGTCGAAGCTCCTAAGGCCAAGGTCATTCCTCTTAAGGACATCCCAATAGTAGTTCAAAACTCTGTTGCAAAGGAGTCCGAAAAGAGGAAGAAAAGAGAAAAGATTAAAAACTTGTTTTGTGACTTTTGTGAAAAGAAAAATCACTTGACCAAAGATTGTTTTCATTTAAAAGCTTATGATCTTAACAAAACAAGTACCATTGTGCCTTCAAGTAGCTACACCATCTGTGGTAAAACAAACCATTCTACTCAGCAGTGTGTGTACCTAAAATCATTTGAGGTAAAAAAGGAAGAGTACATTTCAAAAACACCAATGAGTTCATCAAAACCACAAGTCAAGAAACAACCACTGTTTGTGCCAGTTCAAACAGCTGTTACAAAATAGCTGATCCAAAACTCTGTTAAAAGAGAAGTTCAGGTGACTGATGCACCCCCTGCAAACCAATACCGAAGAGGTAAAGGTCAACCACCATACCCAAGGGTCCCACATGTTTATGAAGTTTACAAAAAGCCTTCTAAACCAAGAGTGAACAGGCATCCCTTTGGGTACCAGCAGATGATAGGACAGGACCCCCAACAGTGGTTAGAGAAAAACAGTTCCAAAACTATCCAAACACCTGAGCTAACCATTGTCCATCCACCTGAACTTAATACAGACACTATTGAGACCCCATCCAAAGCCTTATTGGCTTTGGAGACCCTCCTGAACTAATTATTTACTTGATGTGCAGGGAACTTCTGCATGCTTAGATAGTCTTTGGTATGTAGATAGTGGAGGCTCCAGGCACATGACTGGATGTAGAGCCCTACTCAAAGAATTCAAAACTCATGGAGGGGGTGATATATCTTTTGGTAATAATAGTAAAGGGAAGGTGGTGGGTTCTGGTACAGTACAGTCTGGAAATGTGAAGTTTGAAAATGTCAATCTGATAGACAATCTAAAATTCAACCTCCTTAGTGTCTCACAAATGAGTGATAAGGGCTATGGCTCATTCTTCACTAAGGATTGTTGTAGGATTGTTGGACCAGAAATGGTTAAAAAGATTGAAGAAATAATAAAAAATGGAAAAACTCAACTTGTTGCTCAAAGGAGTGGCAATGTTTATGTAGTTGATTTGTCAAAAGAGAGCCCCAGGACTGATGCCTGTCTGTTCTCAGCTGCCTCTAACAAAGAGACAGAACTATGGCACAGGAGATTGGGGCACACAAATCTCAAGACAATCACTGCTTTGTCAAAATAGGGTCTAGTAAGAGGTTTCCTCAAAAACTGTTCACCTGTCCTGAGCATTGTGTTTCCTGCTTAAAAGGAAAACAACATAAAAGCTCATTTAAGTCCATTGAAGAGTCCAAAACAACCAAATGCTTGCAAATGCTGCACATGGATCTGTTTGGCCCAGTAAAAGTCATGAGTCTTAAAAAGAAAAGATATTGTTTGGTAATTGTAGATGACTTTTCTAGGTTTACATGGACTTATTTCTTACATTCCAAAGATGAGACTGCAGGCATTCTGCAAGACTTTGTCAAACAGGTTGAAAAGCGGTTTGACTTGCCAGTAAAAGTCTTCAGGAGTGACAATGGCACAGAGTTCAGGAATAGGGAGTTGGATAAGTTTTGTGTGTCAAATGGAATTGTAAGGCAGTACAGCATTCCAAGGACACCAGAGCAAAATGGGGTTGTTGAAAGAAAGAACAGGACACTGATTGAGGCTGCCAGAACCATGCTTGCTGATTCGGGTTTGCCATTAACTTTCTGGGCAGAGGCAGTAAACACTGCTTGCTATGTCCAGAACAGAGTTTTAATCAAACCCAGGCATCAAAAGACTACCTATGAACTTCTGTATAAAATCAAACCACTGATCTCATACTTTAAAGTATTTGGCTGCCCATGCTTTATTTTGAACTTAAAAGACTCAATTTCAAAATTTAGCAAAAGTATATAATGGATATCATTTGGGATACTCAACCACTGCTAAGGCCTACAAAGTGTTTAACACAAGGACCAAAACAGTGGAATAGACTTTGAATGTAAAGTTTAATGAACTTTCTTCAATGAAAATCCCTGTAAACCCTGCAGAATTGTTTGATCTTGATAAATTTACTTTTGAAAATGTTTATGTCAAGACTAACAGTGCAGGTCCATCAGAAAATCCTCCATCAGACAATGGGTATGAAGTGATCCTTCAAATCCATTGCCAGAGCAGCAGATGTTCAAAACAGCTGTCAAAGCTCAACCACTGCTACCTCAACAGTTGTTGACCAAAGTAGCCCTTTAACCCCTGCTTCCACATCATCAAACACTGTTGATAAAAATCCTCAAACAGTGGATAAAAATCAACATGTTTTCACATCAATTCCACCTATTCCTCCACCTCCATTTCAAGACACTGTTGGATCATCAAAGTCAACAACAGTTGTTAGCTCAGATGATTCACATATGCAGCCCTCACCATTAAATGCCATTGTTCTATACAAAGGAGATCTAATCTTCTTGAAGTCTCATCCACCAGACCAAATCATTGGCAACATCAGTGAAGGGGTGCTCACAATAAGTCAATCCCAAAACATCTGTCTTTTTGTTGGTTTTCTATCTCTCCATCAGCCAGTCAAGTATCAAGAGGCACTGAAAGTCAACAGCTGGGTAGAGGCCATGCAAGAGGAGCTCCAACAGTTTAAAAGACAACAAGTATGGGAGCTTGTACCACTGCCAGAGGGTGTGAGTCCTATTGGCACAAAGTAGGTCTTCAAAAACAAAACTGATGAAAGGGGCATTGTTGTCAAGAATAAAGCAAAGCTAGTGGTTCAAGGTTTCAGACAGGAAGAGGCATTGATTATGATGAAACTTTTGCCCCTGTAGCTAGATTGGAAGCTATCAGACTGTTCCTGGCCTTTGCTGTCAACCACAACATCAAGGTGTTTCAAATAGATATCAAATGTGCATTCCTCTATGGTAAGATTCAAGAAGAGGTATATGTTTGTCAACCTCCTGGCTTTGAGGATCCATTTTATCCAAATCATGTCGACAAGCTAAATAAAGCTTTGTATGGCTTGAAACAAGCACCTAGAGCCTGGTATGAAACTCTTTCCACCTTTCTTCTCTCTATTGGTTTCACAAGAGGTAAAATAGATAAAACACTGTTCTTAAAATGGAGAGGGAAAGATTTAATGATTGTTTAGATATATGTGGATGACATCATTTTTGGAAGCACATGTTCTAAAATGTGTGAAGAGTTCAGACAACTCATGACAGCTGAGTTTGAGATGAGTGCAATGGGTGAGCTCCAATGCTTTCTTGGTCTCCAAGTAAGGCAACTGCAAAATGGTACTTTCATCCATCAAGGCAAATATGCCAAAGAACTTTTAAAGAAATTTGAGATGGATGATTGCAAACCATGTAGTACACCCATAGCAACCACCAAGTTAGTCATGTCTGATGAAAATGATGATTTGGTTGATCAAACTCTTTATAGAAGCATGATTGGGTGTTTATTGTACCTAACTGCATCTAGGCCAGACATCATGTTTGCAAATGTGTTAGTGCAAGATCCCAATCAGCTCCTAGAAAGTCCAACCTTGTTGCTGTAAAAAGGATATTCAGATACCTCAAAGGTGCTCCCATACTTGGTATCTGGTATCCAGCTGATGGAAATATCAAGCTTTCAGGTTTCTCAGACAGTGACTTTGCTGGATGTAATACAACAAGGAATTCGACTTCAGGAGGGTGCCAATTCCTAGGTAATTGCTTAGTGTCTTGGCAAAGCAAAAAGCAAGCAGTTGTTTCAACATCCACTGCCGAGGCAGAATATATAGCTGCTGCAAGCTGTACAACCCAACTGTTATGGCTTCAAAATCAACTGCTGGATTTTGGTGTCACTGCCTTAAAGACACCTCTCATGTTGGACAGTCAGGCAGTAGAAAATATCACCAAAAATCCAGTTTCACATTCAACCACCAAGCACATTGATATCAGACATCACTTTGTGAGGGATTGCTATGAAAAAGGTTTGATTTCTCTGCACCATGTTCCAACTAAAGATCAGCTGGCAGATGTGCTAACAAAAGCTTTAGACACATCCACTTTTGAAGGCTTGATCTCTAGGATTGGTATGCTGAACATGGAATAACAGGTAAAATCCTGTTTTTCTATGAATAAAAGCATTAAAATGTTTTCAGAAAATCAAAAATTCATCCTTAAAATAGCTAAAAATGAAAATTTTCATTAATCCTTAAAAGTCTGCCATAACCACTGTTTTTTGTTCAACCCTCTGTTCTGCTGAATGTTGTCCACTGCTGAAAGTCAACCTATGTTTTCTCATTTTCATTGCTACTCCCTGTTGTCCAAAATCAGTGTTTTAACCCACTGATGGCTATCCATTGATAGTTAAAAGTCAGCCACTATTTCATTTTCACCACTGTAAACCACTGATAATTGATCCATCAGTAGTTTCCTAAAACAACTGTCTTCCATTATTCATCATAGGTTGGCACATGGACAGTACTTAGCGGTCAGATCTTTTGTAACCGCTGCCACGTCAGCATTCACTTTTTCCACCTATAAAACCCTGATCAAAACCCCAAACAGGGTTTTCACTGTCGAATTGAATTCAAAATTCTTTTCTCAAAGCAGTTTCTCCCAAATTTTCTCTCAAATCACTCATATTCTTCATTCGTTCTTACCACTTTCGATTCACCATGGCACTTCCATTCAAAACCCCTCATAACTACCTGTGCATACTTGAAAAACCAAGTGACAGCACAACATTTCACTCCGTTATTGACACACTCTCATCTTCAAGGTACAAAACCTTGTTGACCTGCAACCCATCCATATATCTCGATACCCTTCGTGATTTCTGGAAAAATGCAAAATTGGAAGTTCAGGACAAAAAGCCCTGGGCTATTACTTCTACGGTAAAGGGAATTAAGGTTGCTGTCACACCTAAAGATATTTCTGAGGTGTTTGAATTGAATGACATTACAGGTAAAACTTCTTTCCCAAAAACCGATTATCAAACTGATTTCATTAAGAGAGGGTATGCAGAGGAAATGAAAAAAGATACTTTGCAAAAAGGCAGTTTTCCACCTGCCATGAGGTTTTTGTTCCACACCCTCCTCATGTGTGTTTCAAACAAGACCACTGCTTTTAATGAAATTCCACTAAAAATCCAATACTTGGGGAATGCTATCATGCAAAACGAAACTTTTAATTACTCCCAAGAGATTTTTAATGACATGGTAAAAAATGTTAATAATATCAAAGACAATAAAAAACCATTTTTATTATTTCCAAGGTTTTTGAGCTTTTATTTGCAAAAGAAGATTCCAAACGATAGTGCTCATGTACTTATCCAAGGAAATCCTATTCAAATCAACAACCTATCTTTTGAAACCTTTACTAGGCTGTCAAAACCTTCAAAAACACAAACAGAGGAACCTGATCAGAATTTAGCAGCAACAACTGCTCCTAAGGTTACTACTGTTGAGCCCACTGCTCAAGGTGATCACAGCAGTACAACCACTGCTGTGAAACCCACACCTAAAATCACCAAAAGACCCAAAAAGAAAAATGTCAAAAAGCCCCCCTAACCCACTCAAAAGGTAACTTTGGAAGATGAGATCCCAGAGTTTATACCTGTGACAGCACAAAAGTCACCAATAACCACTGCTGCTACTTCCTCACAGCAGATGGAAGAAAGATCTCAACCTAAGCCTCAAACTCCTCCTGCTTCCTCTCAAAAGGATCAGGTTGTAACAACTGGGACACCACAATATGAAACATTTAATTCACTTGAATCTATGTTTAATAGCCCAGCTTCCGGGGCAAATTCACTTTCTACCCCTATCCTCACTTCACAAATTCCACCAACCATACTACCTCTATTGGATGCTGTTGATATAGCCCAGACACAAATCAGTTCTTCTCAATCACCTATCAATGAGAATATGCCACAACAAGTGACTGAGTCTGGTGTCTCTATCTCTGCTAACCCACCAATAGTTGAGGAGGCTACACTACAGGAATTATAAGTAATTCCTGTCAGTAGTTCAAGTGGAGCAACTACTACAAGTGTTAAACCCACTGGTTTACACTTGGACAGTAGTTTCATAAGTCAGACTCTCTTGAAGGCAATTTCTTCTTTGGGAACCATACTATCCACTGGTGTGTATCCAATATTCACTGGTGAGCTTAGAATGGTAACCTCTGCTGAAGGAAGAAGTCCCCAGTGCCAAGAAAAAGGGGCATCAGTGGATGACTTTTGGAAATATTTCCCTAAGTCAACTGCTGATACAACCACTGCCAGTGGGAAATCAGATGATCCCATTAACTAGGGTGATGGTTTAAAATACCAAGAATTGACAGAGAGGGTTGATAAACTTGACACATCTGTTGCAGAAATCAAGTCTGTGCTGCAACAGTTGTTACAAGCTCAAACGGCAACACCCACTGCTGCTGCATCTGCAACATCTGCTCCATCTCCTGCTGAGCTCTGGAACTTATTTCAACCTATGCTTCATCAACAGAGACAATATGCTGATCAACAACATGAAGTTCAAATTCAAAAGATCAGAAATTTAATGGAAGCTAGGTTCAAGGATACACAAGCAGACATAAAGGCAATTAAGGCCCATTTACTACAAACCACTGGCACTGCTCCTCCTTCAATCATTTTTGTTGACAATCCACCTGATGATGCCAAAAAGGGGTAGAAAAAGAAGAAGGGATATGAAGATGGCCTATACATAAAACCAGATCCATTGTCAAAACTGGTTGTAGAAATCCCTAGGCCAGATGGTTCCAAAAAGGTTGATGAGACTCAAAATGCCTTTGCTGCATTAAAAGCAGGCATGAAAGAGTCAATGGAAATAAAAGGGTCTAAAAGGTTTGAACAGGAGAAGAAAGTCTTGATGGAACAGGAAGAGCAGGGTACTTCTGAGCCCAAGGAAGAGCATGGAAATCCTAAGCCAAAAAGAAGACAACCTAATAGAAAAGCAAGGCAACCTAAAACCACACCTTCTAAAACCACAAAACATACTCCTCAAACCCCCAAAAGTTCCTATCATCAAACCTCCAAACCAACAGATGTTAAGACACCTGTTGTATCAACAGTTGTTGGTACACCAGTGGTTTCAACAAATGTTAACCCAACAACTGCCCTCACCATCATACCATCCACTACTCAATCCACTGCCACTCCATAAAACTCCTTATCACTTCAAACACCACCTGCCATAGTGCAGAAGACAACAGTTGACACATCAACAGTTGTAATGACAACAGTAGTTGAGACGCTAGTTGTTTCAACCACTGTTAGTCAGTCACCCATTACCACAAACACTCCTACACAAGCCATAATCCTTTCAGTTCCAAAAAATCAAACAAAAACATCTTCTCCTAAAAAGGTGTATACAAGAACAAGGAAATTTCAGGTGCATGATGATGAAATACCAGCACCTGATCCCATTTCATCTGCCCCTTACAATGTCACCAAACCTCAACCTTTCATTCCTCCAAAGTTGGCAAACCCAATCAAAGATCCAATAGAACTTCAAGGATATGATCCTGCTGATGTTATACCAGTAGCTGCCAGTTATCCACTAGAACTGCATGCAGTGAAAAATGAAATGAGGGAGTTCTACACAGTGGATCCTTCAAAAAGAAAATTCCCTTCTCTGATTGGTTTTAGAAATCCAGCAAACATGGATGAATATCTAAAACTTAAAGTCAAGGAAGCAGATATAAGAGCTAAACTTGAATGCAAAGGGAAAAGTGATAATGAAGTCTCAAGTCATATGCAGTTTTTGCTCACCAAGGTTAAACAATTAGAAGACTATGCAAGAGACCTGAGCAAAGAAATGTCCAACCTGCCTCCAGAAGCTGATTGCAGGTAGATCTGAAAGAAGACATCATCAAGCTGATCATGAGTGAAAAAAAGAGATCCTGCCACAGCTGAACAATTCCAAGCCTGGCCGCTTGTTGCTCTCAAAACAGAACTAAATAGAATTGAAAGAATAAAAAGAGATCCAGGCATGAAAAGGTCAGCACCAAATTGGAGCAAATACAAAAAGAAAATTGATGATCTTACCTTGGAATATAAAAGGAAAAAGCAAGAGTTGGTTGATGCAAAGGTTGGAACTGCCAAAGCCATATCAAAATGGACAAGGCAGTACACTGATGAGGCTTATGAAAGGTTGAGAAAAAGGAGAGAAACAGATCCTAGCCTTCCAAAGAAGCCTGATTACAAAACCACTGATAAGCCAAAGCAGCAGGCCCACACTTCTGAACCACTGTTCACATCATCAGATACCTCAGTCGTTGTGTTAAACCAAAGGAAGAGGAAAAAGCTAACTGATGCAGAAGAAAAAGAAAATGAAGCTGAATACTTTAAAGAGGCTATCAAGAAAATGGCTCTAGAGAGTGATGACTCAGCAAAGCTTCAAGATATAGTCAAAAATGTTCTGAACAGGCCTCCATCTCCAAACTCATCTAATATAAAGACTCTCTCAAGAAACCCATTGGATTCAAAAATACTAAAGTGGAAGTCTGACCAGAAGACCCACGTATTGACTCTGCTCAAATGCAGTGGTGAGGTGAAGCACATATCAAGGGAACAAGCACTTGGCCTGGGTGTTGAAGATCTGCAGGATCTCCTTGAGCTTCCACTGTGTAGGGATGAGGATGATACAAATTCCATGGACTTTGAATTACAATTCAAAGGACAAGTCAGGGAATTTCTGATGAGGCAATAAAAATCCAGAATAATGAAGAGTTTTGGCATCATCTGTTCCATGGGGAGATTGTTGGGATTGAACCCTACAAAGGAACAGTTGATTAAAGCTAAAACTGGACCAGATCAGTGGATTCAGAATAAGCAGTTGTTTGTATCAGTTTTCCTCCTTGAAAGTGGCCTAACATCTGATGACTTCTAAGTACTGCCTTCCACAAACAACTGCTGATCACTAAAGACTGCTGAAGACCAAACACTGATGCTCAATTTACTGTCATGGTTCAAGTACTGCTGAAGACACAAAGCACTGCTAGGAGTATAACAGTGGAATGAGAAGCAGTAGTTTACCTTCATTATTGTATTGTATTCTCATGATACTTACGACTTAGGGCATCTGCTACTATATTTGCCTTTCCTTCGTGATATAGGATATCACAGTCGTAATCACTTAAAATTTCCATCCATCTTCTTTGCCTCATGTTTAATTCTTTTTGCCCAAATATATACCTTAAACTTTTATGATCTGTATAAACAGTAAACTTACTTCCGTATAGATAATGTCTCCATATTTTAAAGGCAAAAAATATTGCTCCTAATTCTATATCATGAGTCGTGTAATTTTCCTCGTGCTTCTTCAGTTGCCTTGATGCATACGCAATCATCTTTTTGCGTTGCATTAGCACACAACCTAATCCTAGCTTGTAAGCATCATAGTAGACTTCAAAATCTTCTGTCCCTTCTGGTAAAGCAAGAATTGGGGCATTTGTTAATATTTGCTTTAAAATCCTAAAGGCCTCTTCTTGCTTGGGTCCCCATTCAAACTTAACAGTTTTACAGGTTAACTTGGTTAATGGAACAACTATCTTAGAAAAGTCTTTGATGAAGCGCCTATAGTACCCAGCTAATCCTAGAAAACTTCTGAATTCAGTAGCCGATTGCGGGACCTTCCAGTTTGTGATTGCTTCTATCTTGGAAGGATCTACGTGAATGCCTTCGTGATTTACCAAGTGTCCCAAAAATTGCACTTCTTGTAGCCAAAATTCGCACTTTGAGAATTTGGCGTAAAGCTTTTCCTTTCTTAAAAAGGTTAAGAGTGCATGCAGGTGCTTACAATGTTCGTCCTAACTTTTGGAATAAATAAGTATATCGTCGATAAAGACAATTACAAATTTATCCAAATACGACTTACAGACCCTATTCATCATGTCCATAAATGCTGCAGGAGCATTCGTTAATCCAAAGTGCATGACTGTAAACTTGTAATGACCATACCTAGTCCTGAAGGCAGTTTTAGGTATGTCTTCTTCCTGTACCTTCAGCTGATGGTATCCGGAGCGCAAATATATCTTAGAGAAATACCTAGCTCCTTGAAGTTGATCGAAAAGATCATCAATCCTAGGTAATGGGTATCGATTCTTAATTGTAACTTTATTCAATTCCCTATAATCGATATATATCCGCATCGAACCATCTTTCTTTTTCACGAACAATACAGGTGCTCCCCAAGGGGATGAACTGGGTTGTATGAATCCTTTGCTTAACAATTCAACTAACTGCTTTTTCAGTTCTAACATTTCTGTGGGTGCTAACCGATAAGGTGCCTTGGCTATTGGTGTAGTTCCAGGAATTAGATGGATTCTAAACTCTACTTCCCTATCCGGTGGTAATCTAGGTAGTTCTTCTGGGAATACATCAGGGTATTCTGATACTACTGGGATTTCTTTAAGTTCCTTGTTTTTAGTGTTAATGATTACCGAAATCATATACACTATTCCTTGTTTTCGTTCATAACTAGCAACTTTCATGACTGAAATAAACTTCATTGGTTTACGTGGCTTATCTCCTGTAACCAAAATTACTTCTCCTGCTGGTGTATGAATTTCTATGGAATTTTGATCACAGAGGATTCGAGCATGGTTGGCTACTAACCAATCCATTCCTAACACGACATCGAATCCGGCTAATTCATAGGGGTTTGCGGAAAAATTATGTCCTGAGAGTTTTATTTTTTCTCCTTGGAGTACCTTATCTATATTAACAGAATTCCCTTCTGCTGTTTCTACCATATAAATTTGCCTAAGTTTGGTTAAAGGTTGCCTAAGATATTGGCGGAATGAAGTATATTTATAAAACTTTGGTTTGCACCAGAGTTAAATAACACTTTTGCGTAAACGTCATATACAAGAAACGTACCAGCTATCACATCGGGAATCAGATCTGCTTCTTGCGTCATCAGCTGAAAGGCTCTTGCATTCTTCTTATTAGTTCCTTCGGCAGGTTTGGCCTTGTTGTCAGCTGGCTTAACCAATTTTGGGCAATCATGCTTGAAATGCCCCGTTTCTCCGCAATTGTAGCAGATCATGGATTTCTTCCTACATTCCTCTTCTCGATGCCCCGGGATTTTGCAGAAATTACAGTACCCCTTACATTTCCCAAATGCTTTCTTTTACAGTTACTGCAAAATGGAACGGTGGAGGGTTGCCCGGTTCCCTTTTTCTTGAAGTTACTTCTATTATTACCCCCACGAAATGCTTGGGTAATCTTTTGAGCCAATTCCTTTTTCCTATTTTCGTCTCTTGTGCGTACCAGTCCGTCAGTCAAGGTGTTGGCCAATTCGAACGCATCATCAATCGTTCGGGGTCTCACAACTTTGACTATATCACGAATCTCGCTAATTAGTCCCCAGATGTAGCGAGAGATGAGCACCGGTTCTGGCAAATCCAGAGTTGGTACAATTCTAACATACTCGAAAAATTTTGAAGTATACCATCGACAGTCAACGTCCACCATCCGATGGTTCAGGAACTTATTTGTCATTTGTTCCTTTTTCGTTGGAGGGACAAAACTTTCTTTCTACCAATTCCTTAAATTCCTCCCAACTCATGGCATAAGCCACGTCACTTCCCTTAGCTTGCAGCACCGTGTTCCACCATTCTAACGCCTCTTCCTTGAAAAGGTGGGATGCATACATCACCCTATCCTCTTCTGCGCACTTACTTATTTTAATCACAGCTTCGGTCTTTTCCAACCATCGTAGTGCGGCAGTCGCTCCTTCATTACCTGCAAATTCGACTGGCTTACAGGCAAGAAATTCTTTGTAAGTGCAACCAGTCGTTGCCACTTTCATTTTCTTAAGTAATGGGGTTTAAACCCCATTATTATTATTGCCGCCCCCGTTTACACTGTTACTGAAATTATTGTCGCGGGTGCGTTTGCTAGGGTTAGTTTGGGAAGGTTCCACAGGATTCTTAACGGCAGCGACGATTACCGGGATAGCATTGGCTATACCATGAGCAACTATATTTTCGATATCTTGTCTATTAAGAAAATGGTCTTCATTATTGGGTTCAGATTGATTAACTTCGTTTGTCGGTTGGTTTACTGCGTTTTCCATCTGAATCATTATATAAATTATTGTCACAAAATGAATAGCAACTAAACACAATAGGGCAATCACAAACACACTTTAAGTCAACACATATAGCCAAAATCGTCGACCTTGCGACATTTGTATTTTATATAATATTATGCATCCATACAAGCCAGGTGTTTACAGATATTTTATATTATTATTATTATTATACAATATTATATATTATTTTATAGTTTTTTTTCACATATTATTATTATTATACAAAACATTTAATTATAGTTAACTGGCTTTTCAAAAACGACGCTCCCTCTCGTCGTACTTCCACGTGATGTTTTCCCCCACTTCTCGAATCCGATTTCCCGCATCCACCAGTTCCTCGCCATAGCGGCGCAATTCGGCAACGTTTTCCAGGTTCATGGGTGGAAAAGGTGCAGGTTTAGGATCAAACTGGGGAAAGTACACATTTGGGTTATTCATAAAATTTTGAAAATGCTAGTCGCTCGTCCACCATTCTTCCAACTGCTCTGTAAGAGGTTGAGGGTTGACAATTGGGTCCGGAATAGCATGTTCCAAATTGATAGGAAGTTCTGATTGGGCGGGGAAATTGAAAAGGGTTTCATCAGCAGGTCCGATGAGGTCACAGTTTGCAAGCTTTCTATCTTGTTCTTCCCAAGGTGACAACTCCTGAGCTTGACCAAAGCTCTCTCCTATCTCATTCCCCTTTCCTTTTGGATCCTCCATTTTTTCACCTTCTGGGCAGCGGGCTTCTTCTTTCTCCCTCGTTTCCAGTCCAGAAGCGTTCTCCTCTTTTTAGGTTTGGGTTTTTCCTGTGACTGGGCCTAAAACACTAGTGGCTCCTTGGTGTCAGCCTGATAACCGGACTGGGTTCCTGTTGTATCCATATCAGTAGTATGGATTGTGAAATTTCGGAGGGCTTCCGATAGTTCATTCATGCTGTTAGTCACACATGAAGAAACACACAAAATTCAAGTTAAAATTTTATTTATTAGATTAAATTTTCACAGAATGACAGAATGGCAAATGGAAAAATTAAGTATTTTCCAAATACTTAATTGGCTTAAATCAGTGGCTCTGATACCACGTTTTTCTGTTACGGCCCCCGGCCCACTTGCCTGGTCCGGAAGCCGTGGGACAGAAAACCCGTGGTATTGGTGGTTGATTTGGCAGCGGAAATTTTTAACATGATCGTTTAAACTGAAAACGCCCAATTGTTTTATTTCAAGCTTTGGGACAAACCTCGTTATTTACAATAAAGGAATTTCACTGGGAAATCCCCTGATTACAAAAACATGTTTATTTATTTATTGAGCCACTTCGTTCAAGCTGGAGTGCTACGCGGCACTTTTCCTTGTTCACAGTAAATCACCTGAAACATGTTTAAAAAGATTTTATCAGCGGGGAAATACTGGCAAGTCATCCAAGTTGTACAAAACGACACATTGTTATAATTTACAGTATTAAGAGCGATTACAATTGTTCCTATCTTATAATTATCTGGTCCAGTTGTCACCCGACCGGATCTGTTACTGTGGTTATATCACTATTGGGTCCGTTCACCCAAAAGTGACGTGTATCACTTTTTAGGTCCGTTCACCTAAAAGTGATAAAACAGCAGTAATGTGCACAATATCCCACTTACTGCCAGTAACTTAAGATAACAAAGACTTAATCCCTGTAAAATATAACTGGAAAACATTTAGGGTTTCACAAAGTAACTTTGATAAAAACAGAATGACTCACATTGCAAGTTTAAA
Organism: Helianthus tuberosus; assembly: GCA_030545235.1. Taxonomy (NCBI): domain Eukaryota; kingdom Viridiplantae; phylum Streptophyta; class Magnoliopsida; order Asterales; family Asteraceae; genus Helianthus; species Helianthus tuberosus. The sequence goes on along the minus strand of CM060431.1, from coordinate 102,664,079 downwards.
CTGACAGAGTCTGCCTACTGATTAAGCCTGGTAACCTAGTTAAATAATGCAAATGAAACTAGGTTAGTAACTTAATACAACAATTACGATAATTTCACGAAATCAAAACCCTCACGACGAATGACAAAGTATAGCCCGAATTCAGGCAGCACTTAAACATCCATCGGATCGGTTTCAATCAATCAGAAATGGTATCGTAGCAGTGATCGAGTTATTACCCTGTTATCGCAGCAGCGTTTCACTACTTTGAACATGTTTTTAAAGCAGATTATGGAGGTTTTGAAAGAAAATTTCGAGCATAGGAGACTGCCCATGCAACGTCCTATTTATAGAAACTTTTTGAGTTTCTCCACGAAGGCCTTAAGGCCATCCTACGCGCCTCACGAGGGCCACCCTAGCTACGGCTAGGGCTGCCGTGTCACATCCTAGGTCTGCCACGTGTTTGACACGTGGCCCTAAAGCTTATCCGGAGATTTGCCAAGCTGTTGCGCCCCGCAAAGACTCACCTTATTTCTTTCGCGGCCCGCGAGCGAACACTAAAAGTGGATTTTCTTGATTTTGCATAAAAATTAGGGTTTTAGGGATTCGGGTTTTCACTTACGGGGTGTTTTGGGACATTCTCGTGCAGATCCTTACATCCTCCCCACCTTATTTAAAATCTTGTCCTCGAGATTTACTGGAATAAGTAAGGATATTTTCGCTTCATCTCTTATTCCAATTCCCATGTGTACTCAGGTCCTCTTTCCGAATCCCACTTTACTTTGACCAGTATCAATCTCTTGTGCTTGAGGAACTTGACCTTTTTGTCTTCTATTTGAAGAGGTTTCTCTACAAACTTTAACTTTTCATTTACCTCTATATCTTGAAGAGGTACTATCGGTGATTCATCAGATAAACATTTTTTAAGATTAGATACATGAAACACATCATGTACCCCGGCTACTTCTTCTGGTAGTTGTAATCGATAGGCAACTGGTCTTATTCGCTGGGTAACGGTAAATGGTCATATGTACCTTGGACTTAGCTTTCCTTTCTTACCGAATCGAACTACCCCTTTCCAAGGAGAAACTTTCAATAGTACCTTGTCCCCAACTTGGAATTCTAACGGTTTACGTCGATTGTCTGCATAACTCTTCTGGCGGTCTCGAGCCATTTTCAGTCTTTCCTTGACTTGAGTTATCTTGTCGGTGGTTTCTTGCACAATTTCAGGACCTGATAGTTGACTTTCTCCTATTTCTGCCCAGCATACGGGAGTTCGACATTTTCGTCCATACAGTGCTTCGAACGGTGCAACATTGATACTATGATAACTATTGTTATAGGAGAATTCTATTAGTGGTAAGTGGTCATCCCAATTTCCCCCGAAATCTATTACACATGCCCTGAGCATGTCTTCTAGGGTTTGGATCGTCCTTTCACTTTGTCCATCTGTTTGGGGATGGTATGCAGTACTTAAATTTAATCGTGTCTCCATTGCTTCTTGGAAACTTGTCCAGAAATGCGAAGTGAAACGACTATCCCTATCGGACACAATGGAGAGTGGAACTCCATGTAGTGACACTACCTCGTCTACGTATAACTCAGCCAATCTCTCCATGCTAAAGGTTTCCTTCATTGGTAGGAAATGAGCTGGTTTGGTTAATCGATCTACAATCACCCAGATTGCATCATTACCTTTTCTAATTTTGGGTAGCTTAGTAACAAAATCCATTGTTATTAGTTCCCATTTCCATACAGGCATTTCTAACTGTTGAAGTAAACCTGAAGGTTTCTGGTGTTCTGCCTTAACTTGTGAACAAGTTAGACACATAGAGACGTATCTAGCTATGTCCTTTTTCATTCCTATCCACCAGAAGTTATTCCTTAAATCTTGATACATCTTTTTATTACTAGGATGCATCGTATACCTAGATTTATGGGCTTCCTCTAAAATTTTCTCTTAAATCTCCCTGCCTAGGTACCCAAATTCTTTTCTTATGGAATCTCCAAATTCCATCAGTTCCTTGATCTAATTCTTTTATCCGTCCTTTCATTCCTTCAGCATCATCCTTAATTGCTGTTTCTGGAACGCTTTTCAGTTGTTCCATTAAATCTAACTGTAGATTTAATCTAAGAGCATGAACTCTCCTTTGCTTCTCATGATACTTACGACTTAAGGCATCTGCTACTACATTTTCCTTTCCTTCGTGATATAGGATATCACAGTCGTAATCACTTAAAATTTCCATCCATCTTCTTTACCTCATGTTTAATTCTTTTTTCCCAAATATATACCTTAAACTTTTATGATCTGTATAAACAGTAAACTTACTTCCATACATATAATGTCTCCAAATTTTAAGGGCAAAAATTATTGCTCCTAATTCTATATCATGAGTCGTGTAATTTTCCTCGTGCTTCTTCAGTTGCCTTGATGCATACGCAATCACCTTTTTGCGTTGCATTAGCACACAACCTAATCCTAGCTTGGAAGCATCACAGTAGACTTCAAAATCTTTTGTCCCTTCTGGTAAAGCAAGAATTTGGGCATTTGTTAATCTTTGCTTTAAAATCCTAAAGGCCTCTTCTTGCTTGGGTCCCCATTCAAACTTAACAGTTTTACAGGTTAACTTGGTTAATGGAACAACTATCTTAGAAAAGTCTTTGATGAAGCACTTATAGTACCCAGCTAATCCTAGAAAACTTCTAACTTCAGTAGCCGATTGCGGGACCTTCCAGTTTGTGATTGCTTCTATATTGGAAGGATCTACGTGAATGCCTTCGTGATTCACCAATTGTCCCAAAAATTGCACTTCTTGTAGCCAAAATTCGCACTTCGAGAATTTGGCGTAAAGCTTTTCCTTTCTTAACAAGGTTAAGAGTGCATGCAGGTGCTTACAATGTTCGTCATGACTTTTGGAATAAATAAGTATATCGCCGATAAAGACAATTACAAATTTATCCAAATACGCTTACAGACCCTATTCATCATGTCCATAAATGCTACAAGAGCATTCGTTAATCCAAAGGGCATGACTGTAAACTCGTAATGACCATACCTAGTCCTGAAGGCAGTTTTAGGTATGTCTTCTTCCTGTACCTTCAGCTGATGGTATCCGGAGCGAAAATCTATCTTAGAGAAATACCTAGCTCCTTGAAGTTGATCGAAAAGATCATCAATCCTAGGTAATGGGTATCGATTCTTAATTGTAACTTTATTCAATTGACTAAAATTGATACACATCCGCATCGAACCATCTTTCTTTTTCACGAACAACACAAGTGCTCCCCAAGGGGATGAACTGGGTTGTATGAATCCTTTGCTTAACAATTCACCTAACTGCTTTTTCAGTTCTAACATTTTTGTGGGTGCTAACCGATAAGGTGCCTTGGCTATTGGTGTAGTTCTAGGAATTAGATGAATTCTAAACTCTACTTCCCTATCCGGTGGTAATCCAGGTAGTTCTTCTGGGAATACATCAGGGTATTCTGATACTACTGGGATTTCTTTAAGTTCCTTGTTTTTAGTGTTAATGATTACCGAAATCATATACACTATTCCTTGTTTTCGTTCATAACTAGCAACTTTCATGACTGAAATAAACTTCATTGGTTTACGTGGCTTATCTCCTGTAACCAAAATTACTTCTCCTGCTGGTGTATGAATTTCTATGGAATTTCGATCACAGAGGATTCGAGCATGGTTGGCTACTAACCAATCCATTCCTAACACGACATCGAATCCGGCTAAATTCATAGGTAGCAGGTTTGCGGAAAAATTATGTCCTGAGAGTTTTATTTTTCCTCCTTGGAGTACCTTATCTATATTAACAGAATCCCCTTCTGCTGTTTCTACCATATAAATTTGCCTAAGTTTGGTTAATGGTTGCCTAAGAGCTTGGCAGAATGAAGTATTTATTAACTTTGGTTTGCACCAGAGTCAAATAACACTTTTGCGTAAACGTCATATACAAGAAACGTACCAGCTATCACATCGGGAATCAGATCTGCTTCTTGGGTCGTCAGCTGAAAGGCTCTTGCATTCTTCTTATTAGTTCCTTCAGCAGGTTTGACCTTGTTGTTAGCTGGCTTAACCAATTTTGGGCAATCATGCTTGAAATGCCCCGTTTCTCCGCAATTGTAGCAGATCATGGAATTCTTCCTACATTCCTCTTCTCGGTGCCCCGGGATTTTGCAGAAATTACAGTACCCCTTACATTTCTCAAATGCTTTCTTTTACAGTTACTGTAAAATGGAGCAGTGGAGGGTTGCCCGGTTCCCTTTTTCTTGAAATTACTACTATTATTACCCCCACGAAAACCTTGGCTAATCTTTTCAGCTAATTCCTTTTTCCTGTTTTCTTCTCTTGTGCGTACCAGTCCGTCAATCAAGGTGTTGGCCAATTCGACCGCATCATCAATCGTTCGGGGTCTCACAGCTTTGACTATATCACGGATCTCGCTAATTAGTCCCCAGATGTAGCGAGAGATGAGCACCGGTTCTTGCAAAGCCAGAGTTGGTACAATTCTAACATACTCGAAAAATTTTGAAGTATACCATCGACAGTCAACGTCCACCATCCGGTGGTTCAGGAACTTATTTGTCATTTGTTCCTTTTCGTAGGAGGGACAAAACTTTCTTTCTACTGATGGGTGTCAAGTGATATATATATTAGGTGTATATTTTAAGCCCCTTTAACACTTTTTTAGTCAAGTTTTAAATTTATAAAACACGATATTTACTAACACTAGACACTCATATGGGCAAGTGCACCCATCGTGAGCGTAGTATAGTGTTGGTAAGATACCGAGGTCGTCCAAGGACACAAGAGCTTTTAGTACCGGTTTATCCTCAACGTCTAATCAAATCAAAAAGTTTAGAAAAATGTTTTAAACTAAGAAAAATAAAAACTAACTAAAAATGCTGAAAAATAAAAATAAAAGAAAAAACAGATAGACAAGATGAATCACTTGGTTCCGACTCGTATCTAGTGTAACCTTTGATTATTTCCGCACTTTTGCACTATTTTAAGAGATTATCTTAGTTATTGTAGTAGGCCCCTCTTTTGAAGGTGACGTTACCCTCACCCCAGTAGTTTGAGTCAGCAAGGATACAATCCTAAAAGGGTGGATTATTGAAAGATAATTAATTAAGTTATTAATGCAAATTATGGTAGGCCCCTCTTTTGGAGGTGACGTTACCCTCGACTAAGTAGTCTGAGTCAGCAGGGATACAGTCCTAAATAGCCGGGTTATAGTATTAATAGTAGTTAACTTATGAGGGGATCAAAGAGTTTGGACCCCCGCCATCCAATACCGTTAAGTATTGAAGGAGGTCCTACTAAATTTAACCCAGGTCCATTGCAGGACCTCTAAACGCTGAACAATGGCAAGACCTTTACCAAACCGTTCCCTTAACCCCCGACCAGGTAGCCAACATACCTCCATATAGACCGTGGAGATATGAATGGTGAAAATCTTTTATTTTATATAGACAGTAAAATAATGCCAAGACACCACGGACAAACGATAAGGAAAGATCACCTTCAACATAAGCAACTAGTTATTAAAGTCATTAATACAAAACCAAATAAAAAGTGCGAAAAGATTAAAAATAAAAAGTATTACACTAGACACTTTGTCTTCCCCAAGTGATGTAAGAGACTTTGGCAAACATGGCCTTGATTGTCAAGAACTCTTACGATCAATCTTGGATCCCGAGACGACTCACACACTCTACGATGGACAATGGATGATGGTGGTGGATGATGGTGTTATGGTGGTGGTGGGTGGTGGGTGAAGTGTGAGAGAGGTGGTGTGCCAAGGGATGGTTTGAGCTTGAGCCAAGCATTCCTATTTATAGGCTGAACAGAAGCTCGGGCACGGCCCCGTGTCCACATCCTCTCTTTCTTCATTTAATGCAGCTTTGTCTTATTAGTTGACCATGCCCCCGTGTCCGCTGAGCACGACCCCGTGTACAGAAGAATCTTTGTACTATGAAGATTTGCCTGGATTGTGCGAATCTTATAGTTGACCACGGCCCCGTGTCCGCTGAGCACGGCCCCGTGGTGGGCAATAGAAGCTTCTACAACTTTGTCTTTTCTGCTGACACTTGGGCACGCCCCCGTGCTAGCTGAGCACGGGGCGTGTTCAGTCTTCTGTTGTCTTGTTTTGCTTGGGAAGATGCTGTCGTGGGGTTGGGCATGTCACGTCTTGTTCCTTTTCTTGTATTTATGTTAGATTTTGATGTCTTTTTGCTTCTTTTGTTAATTTGAGCTTATTTAATCTTGAAAATACAAAAGGAAGACAAAAGCACACTTTTTCCAATATTAGTACTAAAAAAGGGTTAGTTTTATGCCACAATTGATGTAATTTATATGTTGCATTTTGCACACATCAAATACCCCCACACTTGAATCTTTGCTTGTCCTCAAGCAAAACTCCTTAATATGTGGCTATTACACTCCCAAATGGAATGGGTAGAGAAGCAGGTTTTTGGGCTTGTCATAGAGCGTCGGGATTTCCAAGATTCTTTATTTAGTTTTATTTTTATTTATTTACAATCCTATTCGTCAAGATTTATTTAAAACTTTTCATAAGATAAATTACTTATTAGGGCATAACATGCCTCTTTAAAATTCTATTTATATACAAGTTCACATACCTCACGGGGATCACTCAACACTCGGCCGAAGATGTATTTTTGTGGATCACTCGAGAGCGGCATGGAACTTACTCCTACCATAGGCTTGCCAAGCAATCAATCCTCCTCCTTTTTAACTTATATACCTTTGTAAATATCAAGAGGACTTTTGGGTGAAGGGTTAGGCTTGGGTTAAAGGTAGGTGGTTGGCTTAGTGGTTAGTTAGTAGAAAAAGGGCGAAAAGCGTAACAAGCGTCGGTTTTCGTAAGACTTTTTATTTTTGTAACTTTTATTTTGATGAAGCTATTATTCAAACAAAGTTATTTTTGATGAACTTGTTTGTTTATTTTCTTTTGCTTCATCATCAACTTTTTTTTTTTTCGAATAGTCATACGAAAAACCGGACTTGTTACTAAAACAAAAGGTTAAAAATGAAAAAGGTTTTGGTGAGTAAAAGGGTGTTTGGTTTGGGTTATGAAATGAAAAGGTTTAGGCTCAAAGGGGCTAACTAGGGGGATTTTGGGTAGGTGGTAAAAAAAAAAAAATAATGGTGTAGAAATAAAAAGGGTTAGTCCTAATGCCTCCGTCATTTACTTACTCAGGTTTAAGTTGGTAAGGACCGGGAATGTATCGTCATGGCAAGTTCTAGAGTCGTAAGAACCAAGCGGCTATTCACACAAGAAACGAAAAATGAGCATTTAGTTTAATGATATGTAATTGTATGCTCAATAAAGGCTCAAAACTCACTTTTGTGGGAATGGGTTTTTATGTAATCAAGTATATATAATCAAATTTTAACTAAGTTTGTCATGCCTTTTCATAATTTTCTTATGTTGGTTCTTTTTATCACGACGCTATCGGTTGTAAATTCGCAAAAATATAACCTTTTTGAGAACTTGAATTTCCCGAGTTAAACCTAGACAAGTAGAAAAATGAAAATTTTTGAAAAAATTTGGGGTGATTAGCGGTTCCAATAGAGTTTTGTGTAAGGCTTGTATTTAGGACTTGCAAGATTCAAGGTTTTAGCATCCCCCCCCCCACACTTAAATTACACATTGTCCTCAATGTGTTCCAAAATTAAGTTTTTAGGTTGATTGAATGTGTAAAAAGGTGTAAAAAGCAAAACTTTTGTGTTACTGGGCGCTGAACACGGCCCCGTGTTCAAGTGCCAGTAACAAGATTAAATCAAGAGAAACAGAAGCCTGGACACTGGGGCGTGTTGGGTGAACACGGCCCGTGTCCAGTTACCTGAACTGGGTCTTTTTTTGCAGACTGTGCAGCACGGGGCCGTGTTGGGTGGACACGGCCCGTGCCGAGCTTACTGTAAACGAAGAATTTTGTCGGATGGTCCTGTTTTCCTGCATGGGGTGCTGGTTCAAGTTTCCCTTGTATCCTTTGTCATCTCAAGTGTGTTTTATTCATTTCAACACCACCCAAACACCAAATTAACTAAAACCATCATTCATTAGTCATAGAGAATTACATACTAGTCCTAGAAATTAAAATACTAGATAGTTAGGTCAAAGAAACACAAGAAATCCAAACCAAGAAGTTCTAGCCTTATTCTAATAGCAAAATTTCCGAAAAGGTAAATCTTCCGATTAAATGTGGCTTGACAAACTTCTTTCTCCGGGTATGGGTTCCTCACATGTCGGCGAGCCACTCTTCGATCTCCCTAGGGAGAAGAAAAGCGGGCTCATGAGCATTGGGTTGAGGAGGTGCAACTTCCACCGGGATTTCTTGGAGTTCTTCAAGAGGAGGTTCCGCCGGAATGTCGTCCCAACCGGTAGGATTGTGGATTCCAAGTGCTAGGTTCCAATCCTTTTGAGGGAGGATTGGTTCCATGGGAGGTGTCACAAGAATATTTAACCTCTGGTGCAAGAGGTTTATTTCTTGAAAACTGTTTTCCAACCCCACCGAGAGATAATTTATACGGTCTATGAGGACCTCATCCACCAAAGTCATCTCGTCAAGGGCTTCACGTAGCGCCATTACGTATCATACGAGAGTTGCTTCAATCGATGGCCTCCTTTCCTGTTGACTGTTCCTTGAGTGCGCAGAAGAGGTTCCACTGTTTTGGCTAGACATTCTACGAAAACATACCAAAAATAGTGTGTTTTAATGAAATAGTACCACGGACACGGCCCCGTGCTCAATGAGCACGGCCCCGTGTTCAACTTTCTGCAGATTTTTAGAACAAGGAATCTTGGGGTTTCAAATTATTTTCTTAACTTCTGAGCAGAAATAACTTAAAACAATGTTGTGTAACTTATTTTTAACAAGATTCCTTGAACAAAAATTCAATAAACATCACAATGAAGCTTGAAATCAAGCTTCAATGGAGGTGTTGTTGCAAGAAAGGTGAAGAAGAAGAAGGCAATGGATAAAAGAGGAAAGGACAAGATGTTTGTTGGAACCTTCTTTTAGAACTTACCTAGGATGGTAGGTCAGAAAATCCCTTCAAATCTATGTCCCTGGATGGTCCAAATGTGCAGGATTCTTGGCTGCATTTATAGAAAACGACAGCGTGCTGGACACGGCCCCGTGTCGGCTGGAAACGGCCCCGTGTGCAGGCAAGATCCTGACACATTTTGTCCGTATTCTGACAAAAGTCAGAAAGGAATCTTTTGGTGGACACGGGGGCGTGTTGACCTGGGCACGGCCCCGTGTCGGAATGCTGTTTTATGAAGTTTGTTTATTTTCAAGGAACTTTTCCGGATCGGGCGGTTCCTTACTGGATGGAACAACCCCAAAGTGCCTAAGATACCTTAATTGATCTAAATTAAGACGAGAACGCAAGAGGTTGTCGGTGAGGGTGATTCCTATGCTATATGTAGGTGGACAAGTCCAACCCTTTTCCGGGCTCTCGTTAAAGAAGGTGTATGTCGAATCGCTCAGGTCTATGTATGCATCAAACGAAGTTGAGGGGGAGTCCTTCACGGCACAATCGACACAGGGACGACTATCTCTCTAGTCCTCACTAGAGTTAGGAGTATCGTTGGAAACAATGAAGTTGTTTGAATGCGGTTCCAACCCTTCTTCTTGGCTATTGTCTTGGGAAATATTATTGAAATCTTTCCTAAGTTCTTTTAACCAATCAATAATTAGATCTTCTAGTTGAAATAATTCGTCGAGAAGCATTTCTCCTAGAAAATCCGGTTGGGAGCATTCGAGGGAGAGATAAGGATTATTTTTACTTTCGCCCCTCTTAAGGATACTAGGAAACGATGGGTCTATATAGTGGGGTTTATAATTTAGAAAATAGCATTCTAATTCCTTATGGTTACCACCACATAATTGACACCACATAGTACCATAAGAGTGCCGAAAGTAAAAAGTATCAGTATCACTCATGTTTGTGTCAGAAATTACCAACCGTCGGGATCTTACGGTTCTGTTTTCAGTAACTGAAACTTGGGCACGGGGGCGTGTTGAGTGGGCACGGCCCCGTGTTAAGCTACTGTCTGACTTAAAACAGGATTGCCAGTTCCAATGATTGGGCACGGGGCATGTTCAGCGGGCACGGCCCGTGCTGAGTTCTGCAGAAGCTGAAAAATTAAGAAAAATCCTAAAAAATGAAAAATAAGAAAAAAAATTAGGCCGTTGATTCCTAACTTTCTTAAAATCCTTGTGTCCCCGGCAGCGGCGCCAAAAACTTGATGGGTGTCAAGTGTTATATATATTAGGTGTATATTTTAAGCCCCTTTAACACTTTTTTAGTCAAGTTTTAAATTTATAAAACACGATATTTACTAACACTAGACACTCATATGGGCAAGTGCACCCATCGTGAGCGTAGTATAGTGTTGGTAAGATACCGAGGTCGTCCAAGGACACAAGAGCTTTTAGTACCGGTTTATCCTCAACGTCTAATCAAATCAAAAAGTTTAGAAAAATGTTTTAAACTAAGAAAAATAAAAACTAACTAAAAATGCTGAAAATAAAAATAAAAGAAAAAAACAGATAGACAAGATGAATCGCTTGGTTCCGACTCGTATCTAGTGTAACCTTTGATTATTTCCGCACTTTTGCACTATTTTAAGAGATTATCTTAGTTATTGTAGTAGGCCCCTCTTTTGAAGGTGACGTTACCCTCACCCCAGTAGTTTGAGTCAGCAAGGATACAATCCTAAAAGGGTGGATTATTGAAAGATAATTAATTAAGTTATTAATGCAAATTATGGTAGGCCCCTCTTTTGGAGGTGACGTTACCCTCGACTAAGTAGTCTGAGTCAGCAGGGATACAGTCCTAAATAGCCGGGTTATAGTATTAATAGTAGTTAACTTATGAGGGGATCAAAGAGTTTGGACCCCCGCCATCCAATACCGTTAAGTATTGAAGGAGGTCCTACTAAATTTAACCCAGGTCCATTGCAGGACCTCTAAACGCTGAACAATGGCAAGACCTTTACCAAACCGTTCCCTTAACCCCCGACCAGGTAGCCAACATACCTCCATATAGACCGTGGAGATATGAATGGTGAAAATCTTTTATTTTATATAGACAGTAAAATAATGCCAAGACACCACGGACAAACGATAAGGAAAGATCACCTTCAACATAAGCAACTAGTTATTAAAGTCATTAATACAAAACCAAATAAAAAGTGCGAAAAGATTAAAAATAAAAAGTATTACACTAGACACTTTGTCTTCACCAAGTGATGTAAGAGACTTAGGCAAACATGGCCTTGATTGTCAAGAACTCTTACGATCAATCTTGGATCCCGAGACGACTCACACACTCTACGATGGACAATGGATGATGGTGGTGGATGATGGTGTTATGGTGGTGGTGGGTGGTGGGTGAAGTGTGAGAGAGGTGGTGTGCCAAGGGATGGTTTGAGATTGAGCCAATCATTCCTATTTATAGGCTGAACAGAAGCTCGGGCACGGCCCCGTGTCCACATCCTCTCTTTCTTCATTTAATGCAGCTTTGTCTTATTAGTTGACCACGCCCCCGTGTCCGCTGAGCACGACCCCGTGTGCAGAAGAATCTTTGTACTATGAAGATTTGCCTGGATTGTGCGAATCTTATAGTTGACCACGGCCCCGTGTCCGCTGAGCACGGCCCCGTGGTGGGCAATAGAAGCTTCTACAACTTTGTCTTTTCTGCTGACACTTGGGCACGCCCCCGTGCTGGCTGAGCACGGGGCGTGTTCAGTCTTCTGTTGTCTTGTTTTGCTTGGGAAGATGCTGTCGTGGGGTCGGGCATCTCACGTCTTGTTCCTTTTCTTGTATTTATGTTAGATTTTGATGTCTTTTTGCTTCTTTTGTTAATTTGAGCTCATTTAATCCTGAAAATACAAAATGAAGACAAAAGCACACTTTTTCCAACATTAGTACTAAAAAAGGGTTAGTTTTATGCCACAATTGATGTAATTTATATGTTGCATTTTGCACACATCACTACCAATTCCTTAAATTCCTCCCAACTCATGGCATAAGCCACGTCACTTCCCTTAGCTTGCAGCACCGTGTTCCACCATTCTAACGCCTCTTCCTTGAAAAGGTGGGATGCATACATCACCCTATCCTCTTCTGTGCACTTACTTATTTTAATCACAGCTTCGTTCTTTTCCAACTAACGTAGTGTGGCAGTCGCTCCTTCATTGCCTGCAAATTCGACTGGCTTACAGGGAAGAAATTCTTTGTAAGTGCAACCAGTTGTTGCCACTTTCATTTTCTTAAGTAATGGGGCTTGAACCCCATTTTTATTATTGCTGCCCCAGTTTACACTGTTACTGAAATTATTGTCGCGGGTGCGTTTGATATGGTTAGCTTGGGAAGGTTCCACAGGATTCTTAACGGCAGCGACGATTACCGGGATAGCATTGGCTATACCATGAGCAACTATATTTTCGATATCTTGTCTATTAAGAAAATGGTCTTCAGTATTGGGTTTAGATTGATTAACTTCGTTTGCCGGTTGGTTTACTGCGTTTTACATCTGAATCATTATATAAATTATTGTCACAAAATGAATAGCAACTAAACACAATAAGGCAATCACAAACACACTTTAAGTCAACACATATAGCCAAAATCGTCGACCTTGCGACATTTATATTTTATATAATATTATGCATCCATACAAGCCAGGTGTTTACAGATATTTTATACTATTATTATTATTATTATTATTATACAATATTATATATTATTTTATAGTTTTTCACATATTATTATTATTATACAAAACATTTAATTATAGTTAACTGGCTTTTCAAAAACGACGCTCCCTCTCGTCGTACTTCCACGTGATGTTTTCCCCCACTTCTCGAATCCGATTTCCCGCATCCACCAGTTCCTCGCCATAGCGGTGCAATTCGGCAACGTTCTCCGGGTTCATGGGTGGAAAAGGTGCAGGTTCAGGATCAAACTTGGGAAAGTACACATTTGGGTTATTCATAAAATTTCGAAAATGCCAGTCGCTCGTCCACCATTCTTCCAACTGCTCTGTAAGAGATTGAGGGTTGACAATTGGGTCCGGAATAGCAGGTTCCAAATTGATAGGAAGTTCTGATTGGGCGGGGAAATTGAAAAGGGTTTCATCAGCAGGTCCGATGAGGTCACAGTTTGCAAGCTTTCTATCCAGTTCTTTCCAAGGTGGCAACTCCTGAGCTTGACCAGAGCTCTCTCATATCTCTTTCCCCTTTCCTTTTGGATCCTCCATCTTTTTCACCTTCTGGGCAGCGGGCTTCTTCTTTCTCCCTCGTTTCCAGTCCAGAAGCCTTCTCCTCTTTTTAGGTTTGGGTTTTTCTTGTGACTTGGCCTGAAACACTAGTGGCTCCTCGGTGTCAGCCTGATAACCGGACTGGGTTCCTGTTGTATCCATATCAGTAGTATGGATTGTGAAATTTTGGAGGGCTTCCGATAGTTCATTCATGCTGTTAGTCACACATGAAAAAACACACAAAATTCAAGTTAAAATTTTATTTATTAGATTAAATTTTCATAGAATCACATAATAGCAAATGGAAAAATTAAGTAGTTTCCAAATACTTAATTGGCTTAAATCAGTGGCTCTGATACCACCTTTTTCTGTCACGGCCCCCGGCCCAGTTGCCTGGTCCGGAAGCCGTGGGACAGAAAACCCATGGTATTGGTGGTTGATTTGGCAGCGGAAATTTTTAACAGGATCATTTAAATTGAAAACGCCCAATTGTTCTCCGTTGTCGTATGTAACGGTCACCATGTCTGTTTCATCATCAAAACGCCATGATGTCATGACAGGGTCCGGCTTCACATCTGCTTTGATTGGTCCAAATTTCCTGGTTAATGCTTTCATAACCATATGTGTTTCATGGCATTCGTTGTCTAGAACGATGCCAAGGGATAAGATTCCCCTCTGTATCTCTTCTTCCATCTTCAGAATTGCACTGACCGTCTTAACATACACCCTCCTTCTGTTGCCAAAACAGAGGACGAATCTCCTAATTGCCAGAGTGTATCTCCACGAAATGATTGTTGCCATTTTTGGCGTTTTGGTTAAGTTGGCGTTTTTGGTTTTGCAGAAATGGATAGATTTAAGTGATTATGGAAGCTATGTTTTACCTCGTTTATATAATGATGTTTTTGGCGAGTAATTTAGGAGGGAATTTCTTCTAATAAATGTTAATAACTGAAATTCAGTTACTGTGTTGTTTCATCTTCCTGTAATATCCAACGCGTTTTATCACTAATTTTTGGCGTTTTGATTTTTAATGGCGTTTTATTTTTTTATTTTTTTGAATGGTGTGTTATCATTTGATGGCGTTTTGAATATGAGCGGTAAAAGACCCTTTTACCCTTAATGAAGCGCGTCCCACATAATAAAATTGATGTTATTTACGAAAACGCCACCGCGCAATATAGTCCATGGATTGTTTTGATCGGACGACCCATAAGCGTTCTCACCGTTCTCACACTTTTCATCGTTTTCTCTAAATCCTGACCCTATATAATAATACCCGAGGTGACAGGAGTGGAGTTCGTGGAATCTACATCTCGATCCGTTGTGTGTTTTCCACGGATAAGAACACCATCCCTTTGGATTTGAGTTATTTTTTATTTTACTGATTTAGGAAAATTCATCGTTGTGGTGAGCAAATTAACCGTCATAACTGATAACCGAACCGCTATTAACTGATACCCGACATAACCGATGGTTATGGTTATGAAACTTTGTGTAATCGATCAATCGGTTATGAAGCTTCGGTTAACCGATATACCAAACCGAACTTATAATGTAAGTTCTATATAATGGATTTATGTTTTACATTAGAGCGTTTTTACTAAGATAAAAGTATGTTAATAACAAAATGATCTTGACGTAAATTCCCTTTATTTTGATGAATAATTAAGGTGTTATGGTTGTAATTTTTTTGGTTGAGAATTACCATATTAAAGAAATCTCACGTCGGTAGTTTAACTAAATAATGTAGTTTTATATGTCTTATAAAAATGCGCAAGCTAAGTCCCAACCATGCACACCCCTATTTAATATTTATTTCAAACCTTGCTTGGTCAATTAACTGAAATTAACCAATAGCGAACCATAGTCCACTTCATAACCGATTAACCATAATCGAAGTTTGGTTATGGTTATGGTTAAAGAATTCCATAACTGAAGGTAGCGGTTATTGTTATAGTTAATGGTAAAAACCGAACCAAACTGACCTATGCACACCCCTAATTCATCGATGCACATCAGATGGAATAACGTTCATATAACCGTTAAAAAGAGACGTGTGGACTTTTTATTTTTCTCACCCAAAAAAAAACATATGGATATATATACACACATACTTCAACCAATTTTTCCCAAGGAAAATATTGAGACAAGTAGACGCTGTTGATCAGTTCTGTTTTAACATAATGGAAAACATGTGATAACATACCTTTGATTGCATCAGTAGAGAATCCAGTCAGAGACACAGCCACGGAGTTCGACATAGTTGTCAGTGTGATCTGGTTCCTCCTTAGGGTGTAAGGTGATGATGGTGATGAAACCGAAATTAGGGTTAGTTTCGGTTGAGAGAGAGAGGACGAAAATTGATGTTATGTGTTTAGGTTATGTGTCTAACCTTTTACCTCTCTAATAATCTCCTTATATATACACCCAAGAGGAAACCCAATTAGTTAATAAGGGTAATATGGTCCATCAACAATTACCAACTAATTATTAATAGGTTATTAATATATTTTGATCTATATTATATAAATGATAATGATGGCTACTAGATTAAATATAAATAAATAAATATTTAATCTTACATTCTCCCACTTAGCCGAATAATCATTTATCATGAGTATTAGATTAGTCTGATCAGAAGTTAATACTCATTTTAGCCTTAAACAAGTACTATAGCAGAGAAATACAGCCGTTGAATCATTATGCGACTCAGGACCCCCATTAGTCATACTATAGCCTTAATTTAAAACCTAACAGTTATGATCAAAATATGTAAGCCCTTTAACGTTTGATTTGTATTTATAGTTGTCTATATGTCATTACACCGGCAGAACATATGTAAGAGACATACAAAATCAAACTGATGAGGAAAATTACTAGTTAGTCATTCATAGTACGATATGCAGTTGTACATGGTCATCAATTAAAACCCTTCTCTTTTATGTGCACTCTTAATAAGACTTATGGGTAATAGACCTTTAGTTATAGGATCCTTAAGCATATCACGAATGTATTCGATACAAAGATTTAGTTTCCTCAATTCGTTCATAAACGAATAATTAATTGTGTATCGAATTTTAATGCAGCACCTCTCGAACTGTTACTGTTCAAGGAGACATGGTAGCTGACTCTATCACAATAAGTCTTCAAAATATTAATTATATGGAGTTAATAAACTTATGAGTCCACTGATAAATTTCCAACAACATTTAGTAAATATTGCTTTGTGATCAACAATATATTATGTCGTTATAACTTATGTTGTTGATATCAGTCCATTATGACTCTTCCATGAGATAGGTTTTGTCTGCTGACATAAAGATATACCCAAAATTACATTTTATTATCTTTGAATATTACAAAGTTAGAGTAATAATAAACCGGTTTGAGTTCTCACTTCTTCTTTAAATTATAGTCTCTCGTTTCTTTTAAAGATATTGTAATACTCTATTAGATGCTTCACATTAATCTAGACATATCTAGTGTGTTGCAATGTGAGTAATATCTAAACGAGTATAGACTTAAACTTACATAAGGCTTCTAATTAATGAAGCGTAAGAAATAATCTCATTTATCCTATTATCCTCTAAAGGAGAGCAGTATTGTTTGTTACATATGTAAGGACCAATTTAATGTTAAACTTATGGAACGGAAGTAATGTCCCATTTAGTCTATCTCAACATGTTATGATATCTATTATGTAAGAGATATCTCTGAGATCTATTATATCAAAGTTTGTGTTAACAATGCTTTGACTTATGTAACATCTACTTGTCAAAAAAATATCATCTATATAGACAAGTTTATCTTAGTTGCTCCCACTCATCTTGAGGTAGGTACATTATTCCACTTGGTTACTGATGAAAATCATTGTGTTAAGATTTCATCATATTATGATGTTTGCTTTAAACCATACATGGATTTTATTGGCTTATAGACAAACTGTTCTTTAACCTTAAGTTTAGAACTTTCAGGTTGTTTTATGAACATGTAAATATGTCAGCCAGTTGTTAGGGAAAAATTGTTTTAATGTTCATCTAATGTAGCTCAAAACTTTTATAAGCTACTAATGTTCATCTAATGTAGCTCAAAACTTTTATAAGCTACTAGAACAGTGATGATCCTAAAAGAAATCTTTTGTTAGATATGTAATAAAGATTCTTTAATAATTTATCTCTTCCTGAGTACAACCTTTGACAATCAATCATGCTTCTTTGTGTCTTAACGTTTATATCAGGATTTGGTTTAGTTATGAACACTCTTAGGTTATTCAATCTAATCCCAAACGTTATACGAACACATAAAACAGTTTTACTAGAAAACAGTTTTATTCTATTTAGAAGATTGATTGACACTAATGGCTTAATTAGAAGAGATAGGATCAGTAAACTTTTCCAAAATCCATTTCAACTTCAGTTAGGGAGGTTATGTAATCATCAAAGTTAGTAGGTTTTTAAACCTAGATGACCTCCTTAGTTGATTATTGGGTTTGTTAGAAGTTTTTGTTAGAAGTTTCAGTTTTATGGATTAGCTCTTGCTTAGGTTGCTATCATTTGAAGGATTCTAAGTTTGTAAGAGAGTTGGTGCAGTATGGTATACAAGAGGTGTAATCGGAGTTAAATTTGGAGTGAAATTTAATGACACTCTTCCCCCCGCCTCTTGTATTCCTTGCAAGTCATGATAAGGACTTTGACCACTCCCACTGACCTTAGAAATCTTTAGGAACTCAGCATGCTTAGGGTCAATATTTAACGACCAAACAAATTCTAATAGAGAAAACATATAATAGAGAAAACATATTAGTGACGTTAGTCATTGTAGTTTCTCTTGTTGAGGATTATGTTGGTTTAGGTCAGAAATCTAAGCGTGCCCACAATTAAGCAACAATGAAACTTTTGTAATAGTAGCATTAGATTTTAAGGAGACAAGTTTTGATGGAACAGTGTCGTGATGGAGCGGTGTCTTGTACAAGAGGTGCAAATTGAGGTAATGTGAAATTTTCACTCCCCCACCTCTTGCAACTATTGCAAGTTGTTCTAAAACACTTAATGCTCCCACTGATCTTTTAATATCTCTAGAATGCTACAAGAGAAGTTTCAATTAGGTATGTGACGTGGGAACCTATCATATATATATATATATATAGGTTAGACTTGACTTGATTTCCTTAATGTCCAAATGTCATAAAACTTAGGGACATATTTAATAGAAATCATGTTAATCACATATATGAGTAGATTTCTTTAAGACCATGGGCCATATGCGACAAAATTTTAGATACAAGTTGATAGTCTTTTAAATGATAAATGAATTATGTCTGAATATTCCAATTGGAATAAGTTCCACTAATGTCAGTGAATGACTTAAGATGGACCCAAACTTATTCCTTAAGTAAAGTCATACTTAGGGCTTTAACGTCATGATCTAAAATCACTTAGAATGAGATTAGATAAGAAATCATCCTCATTAACCATGGTATGATTTCTCATGAATTTTTGGTTATAATGGATGAAACTTGTAAGTCTCATTTTTCCTTTTGTCAAATTTTTCATTTGCATGATGACAAAAGTTGTGAAAGTGTAAGGTATCATCTAGTTTTATCTTAATAATGTTTCAATCCAGATATTTAGAACAAATAAGATGAGAGTTTAAGATAAGTGTGACTTTATGTTGACTATGCAAACCTCACAACCTTCATAACATTGCTTAATTATGATACTATATTCTGATTAATATTCAGAATTTGTAAGGTATCGAATAGCTTTGTTAGAAGACTGCTTATTATTGTTCTTATAGCCTTTAACATTTAATTTTGTCACTAACTCTCATGTTAGTTATTTGTCGATTTCTGGTAAGGAACATTTAAAAAACTAGAGTCAACTAATCATGTGTTAATAGGAACATTATAATTAGTAGACTTAAATATCTTTAATAAATGACTATCTAATTAATTCATCCAACTGTTCTTTAGAATAATAGATAGTCTCGTTGCTTATGTCTAGTCGAATGACATAATGATGCATTGAGATTTTCCCTTTAAGAACCTTAGAGGTGGAATTAACAGTTGTAATTTGTCTATGGACCTTAGAACAATCCTCTTTTTAAGGTTTTAAGTGGTTGTAAGGTGAGTAACAACTTATTTTCCAGCTTTAAACATTTATTTCTTTGTACATATGTTGCTTATCAACACACTCATTATACTTTGGTATTTTTGAGTGTTATAGTTGATTTATAAGGCATCAAATTGTACAAGTGAAAATCTTAATATGTAATGTACTGGAAAATGTACTTATTTCCATGCATAAGCCCTTAACTTAATGGGTCATGGTATTGTACATTACGATGTATTCACGTATACCACTTAACTTTATAGTTTAGAATTTTAAAAGAAGGCATGCATCTTAGGAGTTCTAGTGATTATTCCATATATAAGAGATTTGCCTTAGGAAAGACTTAATCTGAAATAACTTTAGTGATAGCATTATGTGAGAGAGTTCTTGATTATCATAAGAGACATCATGTTCGATTTGTCCTAATCATCATGCTCTAATTTTCTTCTTTATAATCTTTATCAGAAGAGAGCAATGGGATTATCGTGTCTTAAGAAATAATCAAGGATTTAATTTGAGAGCTAATTCTAATAGAAACTATAAATAAAGCAAACATTTTAGGTTTAGGAATTAAAGTGGATGAGATATATGTAGAAGTAAATTACAGTGAGTGAAAATTATGGGTACTAAAAAAATAAGACAGACGAAATGATCATAAAATTAATTAAGGATCATTAATATAAGGATCATTATGTGAAGAAATTGTGATATGTCTATTACTAACATCAAAATAATAGACTTAGTAAAATTCTACTTAAACAAAGACAAATCAGCTTTGGCCAGAAGTGTAATCATTTAAGTATGTGTGCAAAGTAATCGTGACAAATCAGCTTTGGCCAGAAATGAGACAATCACTTTAGTTATGCACTTGTCAAGCATGCTAAACATAAATGAATTAAATCAGCTTTGGCCAGAATTAAGACATTTCACGTTTGTAATGCATACTTAACATAGCTTTTTATAATACTTGAACAATAAATAGATGTATTAAATCAGCTTTGGCCAGAATTAATACATCAGAAGCTCATTCAAGTTAAGCTATTTTGGTTTTGTAAAAAAAAAATTATTTGATCCTTGTTAATTATTTAAGTATAAACAAAACCAAGTATTTAAGTATAAAAATTTTTAGGTCACATTAAGCAGCATAAAAAAAATAATGAGGTCTCGAGTCGCAATCTTAGTTGCGAGTCGCAATCTTAGTCTCGACTTGTAATGGTCATGGTTGCGAGTCGCAATCTCAGTCTCGACTTGTAATGGTCATGGTTGCGAGTCGCAATCTCAGTCTCGACTTGTAATGGTTATGGTTGCGAGTCGCAACCTTAGTTGCGAGTTGTGATGATTGCAGTTGCGAGTCGCAACCTTAGTTGCGAGTTGTGATGATTGCAGTTGCGAGTCGCAATCTCGTGGTTGCGAGTCGTGATCTCTGTTAACAGCTGCTGATTGTGATAAAACTGAAACTCGATTTTTAAGGGATTTGGGATAGTATTTCCTGTTTTAATCATGATCTAAACTTATCAAGGATTTCGAAAATAATAACTGATTATCTCTTTAACAGTTTTCGAAAATTTAATAGATAAAATTTAGATCAAACATTAGAAAAACATCCACTAATCCAAATTAGATTCCAAAATAATGGAATTTTCGAGTTTTATTAAGAACAAGCAATGAACCCTAATAAATTTAAAACATAATCTGGGATCCGAAACCTTAAATTTTACACTTTTATTAACAGATTTCGGAAATTAAGCTTGTCCATTACGATTTTTGAGTCAAATATTAAACATAGTTTTCCCGAAAACAGGGATTTCGGTACCAAGGACTGTTAACAGCCGAGATTTTATAAAAACTTTAAAATTTCTGTTTTCCTTATAATGATCCCAGAATAATGGATACGAAAAACGGAACTGATTTATCAACATATGCTCTGATACCACATGTTGATCAGTTCTGTTTTAACATAATGGAAAACATGTGATAACATACCTTTGATTGCATCAGTAGAGAATCCAGTCAGAGACACAGCCACGGAGTTCGACATAGTTGTCAGTGTGATCTGGTTCCTCCTTAGGGTGTAAGGTGATGATGGTGATGAAACCGAAATTAGGGTTAGTTTCGGTTGAGAGAGAGAGGACGAAAATTGATGTTATGTGTTTAGGTTATGTGTCTAACCTTTTACCTCTCTAATAATCTCCTTATATATACACCCAAGAGGAAACCCAATTAGTTAATAAGGGTAATATGGTCCATCAACAATTACCAACTAATTATTAATAGGTTATTAATATATTTTGATCTATATTATATAAATGATAATGATGGCTACTAGATTAAATATAAATAAATAAATATTTAATCTTACATGCAACATTGATTTTTTGTCTACCGTGGCCTCTTTATCGTTAGATGAAGTTCAAGACGTCGCATCATCGTCAAGAAGGATCCTCCAAGCGAGGAACTAGTGGTACAAGATATTCTTACACATTTACGATCACATATAATCCACAATAGCGTTCAATCGGATCTTATCAAGCATTTAGAGCATTTGAACCAACTGAACCATTAGTTTTATTTTTGAACTTATTATTGACGTTTTCTTAATTTTTTTGTAATTTTTATTATTCTAATATAGTGAAATTTTATTTTTAATTACATATTTTTTATAATTATTTTAATGTTATAGCTTTTAAAAAACTTAAGTTGGTAAATATGCTGAGGTGGGAATAAGCTGGCTTAGCCTTTTTGGTTTTTAAGTAATTTATCACGAGTTCAAGTTTAGATTAAGTAATGGCTATTGTCAAGTACTAGTGGGGGACCTACGCGTTACGACGGGGCAAAGTGAAAAACATATTATAGTCATATTTAATGTAAAAAACATATTATAGTCATGTTTAAAGAACATGAAAAAAAGATCCAAATCTAACAATCAATAGTCAATCTAAAAAAACATATATATCATGCTTTATTATGTACCAATTGTACAAAATCTTTTTGCACTCCACCCAATCAGACCACGTTAACACTTCTTTCTTTATCAGAATCTTTATTATCAAATAATAAAACCAAATTAATTGTGGGTTGGGTTAGAAAGTGAAGGAATGAGGTCGTCTCCGGTTTGTGATCAGCAGTCGGATCTGACTTCCATGAGGAGCAGGGTAAAATGCACTATCAAATTGCATCCGTCCCAAGTCACTTATTGAAATGCCATGAGTGCTGCTACTACCGCCACTGCTAGACAATGCATAGTGTACTAAGCAATCTGTATATCACTGCCAAATGGTCTCTTTTGTGCACGTTCCCCAGGACTAAGTGGCATCGTCAATCTTCCCTCCCCTGAGACACCACAAAACACATCTTAAATCGCTAACTTTTAATAGTAAAATAAGTTTTTTTTTTCAAAGAATTAATGCCTGACATGATAGGACTCCAATGTCGACTAAAAGGACTTGGCGTCACGATTATACATGGAAAATGTAAAAATTTAAAGCACATTAAGCATTTGAACCCAAACTATATATACACATAACTAAAGTAGTTTGCACACCTTGCAGGCAAACGGTTTGCAAAAAGGTTTCATATAAAGTATACCACAAGGCGCTAGTGCAATTAAAGATGTTTTAACTATAGACAACTAGGTCGAAAGCATAGGGGGGATCACTGATGTTATAATTAGAGAACAACCCAAAAAAAGCTTGTATCTACTCCTCTTTGGGTCCTCGGGGCCCTGTATAGAATGTATGGTAATTAATACATTATTATACATGAATAAAGTACTAATATAGTTATCAAATAAAATGAGTTCGGTTTACTTGGCTAATGAATCCTTCAAATGGTCTACTGACGAAATTCACCATATCGGGATACACTCGTCTCCGAACCGGGGAAAACCCTCACCTAGGGCCAAAGCCCGTGAACACTCGCCCGAAGGCATGACAGTGCGGTTAGGTAAAACCTGCTCAGTTCAAGGATCGAACTAGCGATGGCCAACGAATCCTCCAAATGGCCTACTGGCGAAATTCACCATATCGGGATACACTCGCCTCCAAACCGAGGAAAACCTTCACCTTAGGGCCAAAGCCCGTGAACGCTCGCCCGAAGGCACGACAGTGCAGTTAGGTAAAACCCGCTCAGTTCAAGGATCGAACTAGCGATCTCCACCTATTCGCCTAGTCTCCCATCATCACCAGGTGCCACATAAAACAATTAGGAAGACAGGAATCGAACTGTAAAGTACGACCTGCAGGAGTGTGTGGTGCTGGGGTGGGTCCCATAGATACTTGCGCTTCTGCACAAGCTCTGTTGTATGTTGCAGCCAGCATAGCTGCTTGTTGGTCGTACCAGGCATGAAGGTTCATGCCTGCAGGTATCACAGGAGCGTACTGTGATAAATCGTGTCCAAACGTAAGGGATGCGCCCCCTTGCGTTGATGTGCCAATGTGTTCAGCATTTGGGGCTAGGGGAATGGTTCCCGCAGGCCCTTGGTTTGCGGGGTTTAGGTTATCCCCGGTGGTGTTGTTTTGACGATCAGACATGATCTTTGGAAAGAAAGGGATGGTCGGAAAAAAGTGCTAAGAGTAGCGGTGGGCGCCAATGATGAAACAATGGTTAACCAGGTAGGTTAACTCACTGGTCTCGTCAAGAGGGTTAATCCCTTCTTTCCGAGGATCGCCGGCTGGATCGTCTGGTGGTGGGCTTCCTGCACAAGGAAACAAACCGTGACTCGCAACAAGGAGGATGGGGTAGGGGTGCTCCTTGTTACCACTCTCCGGCGTGAGAATCAGTAGTTTGCTTGGGAAGCAAAGTGTGACAGTCGTAGTATCGAGAGAGTTGAGAAGTGATACCTCAAACCTGGTTTGGGGTCAGTATTTATAGCCGAGGAGTGGAGGGTAGTTGAGTAGCTAGTCTGACATCGCACAGCTATTTGCAGGTGTGTCAGACCTGTCGGTTACTGTGGTGATGCCACGTCCTGCTGTGGTGTCAGACTGTTGTATACACGTGGGCCGGTAGACGACTGTTCCCAGTGTCACTTGCACTGTGGTGTCAGGCCCACTTGCCTTGTAGGCAGGATGCGGTGTCAAGCCGCATCGCTGCTTGCGGTCATTGATGTTGTTCCCGCGTTGGTTGTTCCATCCATGATTTACGCGGGATGTGGTGTTATGCCGCATTGCCTGCTGAGTGACTGTTACTGTTGTCCAGATCCCTTGTCGTGACGAAAATGTTCATAGGATGCGGTGCGGGGCCGCATCGCTATGCGTAACATTAGTTTCCGTCCTTAAGGTAAGTCTTCTCATCATTGGACAGATTGGACCGCTGTGTCCGCGTGTGCCCACGCGGACACAGGTAAGTTTATTGCTGTTGGAGGTTTTTGATGAGGGTAATGGTCGTTCGCGGTCATGTTGACGCGAGATCTGGGACCATACCCCTTCAAACACCAAAGTTCCCCCTTCTTTTTAAGTACCTAACCGGCTTCTATTATTATAGTTATAGCTTCGAATGGTCTATTATTATAGCCACTGCCCACATTCATCTACACACCCTATAAAACTAAAAAAATAAATCAGTAAACAATTCATAAAAGTAATCCTACATCAAAGTTAGGTAATCAATGTTCTTTAACTCTAAACCACTTGTGGAATAATCGAAAGTACACCTTTAGTATATTTCGTACTTTAGCATATTTAGTATGATCAAATCTCAAGTTGTTTTCTCAGATACTAAAACCTTTTGTTTCTCATTATTGTGTTCTAGGTTGTAACTTGTAACACAACAATTCTACATATCGCTCACTCTGCACAAAATCAGTCTTAGCACATCCTCAATCCTCATTACTATAAGCCATAATGTTGCGAGTTCAATGTTAATATCAACCTTATAAATTCAAGCAATATATGGTCCAAGAAAAGTTAATATTCCATGTTTTTTTCAACTCCAAGATTACCAATTACTATAAGTCAACAAGTATATGAAAGTATACACTTATACAATTAGCAACTTGAGTTATGTCTCATTTTTTTAAAGCCACACCTTTTAGTTCATTTTACTTACACTCTTTCATTTTATTATATATAAATAAAAAAAAAGTAACTTAAGATGTGTCGTTTGTTTTGCAAAGGCTACGTCGGTTGAGTTTTTGTTACAAAAGTTAATTATTTAAGTTGTATTATTATAGCCTAAGATATAGGCGGTTACGTCTTCCATTGAATACCAAAAAAAATTTGTTTATACATATACAATATATTTCTTTGATTCAGTGAGAAACTGTATACCATTATTCTTACATGTTTGTTAGTGTATATCAATTGTTTAGTATTTAAGTTTATTGTATTTAGGGAATTTATAAAAGTGATTTTATTACACTATGCATGAAGTTGTCTAAATCCGACCGTACTACCGGTAAAATAGAAGACCTTAAACGAGCACATTCGTTGGCACAAGGCCGAAGAGAAGGAAGCCGCGTCAAAACGCAACACATTAATGATTATTTAGAATCAAATTCCCACTAAGTTGTGCGACTGCTTTCTAAGAATAACAATGTTTATAATGAAATAGCACATATTATAATAACTTATTCCTAAACGAAATAATTTTTGCATCTAATATAGTGATGGCGGCAACTTTAATAATCAACATCCCGCCACAACGCGCTGGTAACGTCAACTCGTTAGAGACAACTAGGAATATGTTATTTCTCAGAGATCGATTGTATAGCAGGAGGTGAAAATGTTAAGAAGAATTTATAGGTATTATCTTGATTTCATTGATTTATATGTAAAGGAGGGTAACGTCGGTCGATGGTAGGCGACGACTTTTTGCTGGGAGAGGAACTAATTATCTAGAAACTGGTGTGTGCGAAGCGTAATATGTTTTTATTGATATTTTAAGCCCATTTTACACATTAGTCAAGTTTTAAATTTATAAAACACGATATTCTACTAACACTAAACACACACATGGGCAAGTGCATCCATCGTGAGCGTAGTATAGCGTTGGTAAGATACCGAGGTCGTCCAAGGAAACAAGAGCTTTTAGTACCGGTTTATCCTTAACGTCTAATCAAATCAATTTTTTTTAGAAAAGGTTTTAAGCATGAAAATAAAAACTAAAAATACTGAAAATAAAAATAAAATAAAAACAAATAGACAAGATGAATCACTTGGATCCGACTCGCCTTTAATGTAACCTTTGATGGTTTCCGCACTTTTGCACTTTTTAAGAGATTATCTTAGTTATAGTAGTGGACCCCTCTTTTGAAGGTGACGTTACCCTCAACCTAGTGGTTTGAGTCAGCAATGATACAATCCCAAAGGGTTGGAATATTGAAAGATAATTAATTAAGTTATTAATGCGTAAAGTGGTAGGCCCCTCTTTTGAAGGTGACGTTACCCTCGGCTAAGTGGTTTGAGTCAGCAGGGATACAATCCCAAGTAGCGGGGTTAATGTATTAATAGTAGTTTACATATGAGGGGATCAAGCTATTCACACCCCCGCCATCCAATACCAGTGGGTATTGAAGGAGGTCCTAGTAAGCTTGACCCAGGTCCTTGCAGGATCTATACACTGAACAAGGCAAGAACCTTACTAAACCATTCCCTTAACCCCCGACCAGGTAGCCAACATATCTCTATATAGACCGTAGATATATGAATAGTGAAAATATTTTACTTTATATAGACAGTAAAGTAATGCCAAGACATCACACACAAATGATAAAGAAGTTTCACCTTCAACATAAGAAACTAGTTATTAAAGTCATTAATACAAAACCAAATAAAAAGTGCGAAAAGATTAAAAATTAAAAGTATTACATTAAATGTTTGTCTTCACCAAGTGATGTAAGAGACTTTGGTGGTGTTTGTTTTTCCTAAAAAGGTCTTCAGAACCTCTTATGTCTGCGCCGCGAAGACCGTGCGCAGACCTTTGGGTCTAAAGACTGTTTGTTTTCTCGAAGACCTTTCATTAAAAAAGGTCTACGAGACCACTTCTTGGTGCAGACATGGACCAATGTCTTCATGGGTCTGCAGACCTCTTCTTCTTCACAAAACCCTAGCACCTCTTCACCCCTTCTCCTCCACCCACCGTCCGCCACCACCTCTACCTCCGCCGCCCCTCCACCTCCGCCGCACCACTCTAGCCGACACCCACCTCCAGCTGACACCCACCTCCAGCCGACACCCACTCTCATCCACCACTCTAGCTTCTCACCTCTTCTCCTCCACCACCTCTCCTCCACCACTCAAGTTGCCGCCGCTGCCTCCACCACCGACTGTGGTTTAACCACCACCACCCTCATCTGCGTCGAAGCCCCCTGTAACACCGTCGAACCCGTTCATATCTTCACCCACCACTTTCTTGCACTCTGTTGATACCACAATCAAATTGGTAACTTTTATAATTGTTTCTTGAAGTATCTTGTTTGGAAATTGTTGAGTTTTTTTTGCTAGATTGAAAAAGGGTTTGGTTAAGGATTGAATTTTTATTGATTGGGTTGTATCTGTGATGAATTACAGCACTTGTATGATAATAATAAATTAATTATGCCTTTGTGAAACTGATAATCGGTGACTTATCAATCAGTCAAGTGATAATAAAGAGGAGAAATCACTTTAAGATTGAAGCTATATTTGTTTGAGGCTTTTATATACGTGTAGAGTTAGTTAAAAAACAAACAGTCTTCTTGTTGCAGACTGCAGAGGTTTGGTCCATCTCTTCAGCTACATATGTCTGCAGATGTGGTTCGCAGGCTGCAGACGTTTTACTTCCGAAAAAACAAACAGCACCTTAGCCAAACATGGCCTTTGATTGACAAGAACTCTTACGATCAATCTTGGATCCCGAGACTACTACACACACTCTAAGGTGGATGATGGATGATGGTGGTGGACGTGGGTGTTGTAGTGGTGGTGGAGTGGTGGCAAAGTGGGAGAGAGGTGGTTTGCCAATGGATGCCTTTGAAATGAACCAAGCACCTCTATTTATAGCCTGAACAGAAGCCCGGCCATGGCCCCGTGTCCGCTGGACACGCCCCCATGGCCATCCTCTTTCTCTTTCTTCATTAATTGCTCGTGTCTGCATTAGGCTCCACACGGCCCCGTGTGCAGAAGCGTATCTATACTATCAAGATTTGCAAGATTCTGCAAATCTTAGCGTTGACCATGCCCCATGCTAAGCTGGGCACGCCCCTGTGGTGGGAATAGAAGCTTCCACAGCTTTGTCCATTTCTGCAGACACCTGACCACGCCCCTCGTGTCCGCTGGGTACGGGCCGTGGTCAGCCTTATGTTTCTTGTTTTTGCTTGGGGAGATGTTGTCGACGGGTCGGGCATGCCACGTTTATTCCTTTTCTTTGTATTTATGTTAGTTTTTGCTGCATATTTGTTCCTTTTGTTCATTTAAGCTCATTTGGTCCTGAAAATACAAAAGGAAGACAAAATCACACTTTTTCCAACATTAGTACTAAAAAGGGTTAGTTTTATGCCTCATTTAATGTAATTTATATGTTGCATTTTACACACATCATGAACGTTAATCTCTAGCTCATTTATATAGCATTATTTAGAGTAAATTACGATTTTGGCCCCTGTGGTTATATCACATTTACCTTTTTTTGCCTAAAAAAGAATCTTTTAACATCTGAGCCCCCAACGTCTTTTTTTCTAACCATTTTGGCCCCTAACACTAACCCCATCCATTTACTTGGTTAAAAACTTGTCATGTGCCCCTCATACAAGGGGCATTTATGGCAAATTGACAAAAATACCCTTCTAAGGGGCATTTATGGCAAATTGACAAAAATACCCTTCTATTAAAAAAAGTATAAATCTCTCTCATCCCTTCTCCCTTCACAATTTGGGTTGTCCATAGGTTTGTTACCACTTTCTTCAATCAAATGCTGATTCAACAACACGAGTGATTCAATCAAATCTAGCAAATACCATACAACAATCTCAACAAATTCTGCACCAGGTACGAATCCGTACACATTGAAGCTTGCCATAGTTAAAGCATTTAAAACATCATCCCAATGTCATCTTGTTCAATTGAAAATCAAAACCCTAAACACCCGTCACCAGTACATTCAACAAAACTCTGGTTGAAGAACGATTTAGCTCTCAATCACATCATCTGTACTGCCGTTCACAACCGTTCCTTACTCAACAACCACCAACAAACTCCACCAGCAACCGCCGCTACCAAAACCCTAGCTTATGATTCATTTAAAACTGTTGAATCTACTGATTTCACCTCATTCATTTTCGATGTGATCCTTATTCGCATCCTCTCGAAACCTCCGGAAAAGTGACAGAGGAACTCGAATTCTTTGGTGTCGAAACGGTGGTTGAATCTACAAGGGCAGTTGGTAAGATCAGTTAGCGTTTTAGATTGGGATTTTTTTAATATCCGGTCGGATGTTTTTTCGATTTCCTAATGTTACACATGTTGATTTAGTTCATGGAATGCTGGTAAATCATGAAATTGGATCGTTTCGCATAGGACCGGATGAATACTTACAAGACGACTGTTTTTATTGCCTGTAGATGAAGTTGATTTCAGTTTGAAGGTTTGTTTCACATCTACAATATATAACATTGATGATATAAGGGAAAAGGTAACAAACCTATGGACAATAATTCTTCATTGGGATGTGAAATTGTAAAGGTGTGGTTGGTCTCAATCGCTGGTGGTATTGATTACGGTGGCTGGTTGTGATAACCCGAGATTTCAAGGTCTATCTTTTACACATCACTGACTTCACAATCCTGTTTTTTTTTTTACAATTTGATTTACGTGGTGTCGTATGTGGTTTATCTGAATGATTAATGTTTTGTGCTTGGGTGTTAAAGGTTAAATGTGTAGTTTTGTGATTGATTAATAGTTATGTGATATGTGTGGTGTAAAATATAATTTAATTAAGGTTTAATAAAGATTCTTCGTCACTAGTCTCCCCCGACGAAAAATGGGATTTTTCACCATCATTGATCTCGACGAAAAAGGGGATCTTCTTCGAAGGGGAGTTTCGTCGGATAGGGGCCTTGGCCCAATCTGTTTCACGGCCCAACTGTTTAAGTTATGTATAGCCCTTGTAACTGCTAAGACGTAAACAGAAACCCTAAGCACCCTCCCTCTCGCCTCCCTCTTGTGCGACGACAACTGTGAAGCCCGGAGCTTTTCTTATTCAAACAATCTAATCAATCCGGAACCTTGTTTAGTATCTGATTCTTATTCGTGAGATCTATATCCAATACGTGGATTTATATTGTGATGATGTTGTATGAATGCGTAGGATCCAGTATGCATAATGTTCACTGTTCATTAACCGTATCACGTAGTTAGGGTTGTATGATGGGGTGTTGAGGATTCTTGTGTGTCTTGATGATTTCGGTTCTGTTAGAATGATAAGCAAGTATTGATCAAATGATTGTTATGATAGTAATGATGATATGAATATTTGAATTGTTAATGCCCTTGTTGTATGTTACTGGTAATTAGGAACTTGATGATTGGTCGATGATCATGTTGAAATCGTTGATGATGACTAGGGTTCTAGAAAACGTGAAACTGTAACCGATTGGATCTGTAACCGTTCATCACCTGATGAGGGACGACGAAGAAGGGATCTCGACGAAACATGGTGGTTCTTCATCGAACCTCATCTCGACGAAACATGTTGGTTCTTCGTCGGACCTCATCTCGACGAAACATGGTGATTCTTCGTCGGATGGTTCACGACGAACCATGGGGGTTCTTCGTCGGACGGTTCTTCGACGAAGGGTAATCTGTTTGGGCTTGGGCTTGGTTAAGTAGTCCAGTTAACTGTTGTGAGATATTTGTGTGCTATACATGGGATGTGATATGAGTATGTGCTATGTGATGTACTGTGATACGTGTGATAAATGCAATCTCTGAAATACGTGACTTAATTGATAAATTTTGAAACTGATTGTTACTGATAACCACGGTAGGGTTGGTTGACTAACTGGAAAGGGTAATTAAACATACCGAGCAAATCAAAGGTGAGTTCATCTCTCTTGAGCATGTATCCCGGTGGTTGGGACAGTCATTGGGTATCCCTGAGAGGGATAGGTTTTTGGGTAAATCAATTGGGTATTCCTGAGAGGAATACGTCTTGTGGGTAAAATCTAGAATGTTGGATAATACACTCATCCTATCACCTTAAGTCCCATCTTGTTTGTTACCTGAGAGGTAACGGGGTATTAGTTGGTAGCGCTATCTAGGTGTGGCACCCTCACCCCGTACCTGAGAGGACGGGTGTGAACTAATGACCCAGTCATGCCCAATGCTTTGATAGGAGCATTGGGGAACGGGCAAAATAAATCAGGAGCCGTCTTGTATTCGAGGTATTATCAACATTGTAATCAATGAGCTAAACTAAACACTTGGTAACCAACGTTTTTGTAAAACTATGAACTCACCAGCGTTGTCTGATACACTTGTTGCATGCTCGCAGGTCGTTAGGTACTATGGGAAAGGAACTTGCTGTCTGGATGGCTGGAGTGGTCATGGGTCGCATTGCTTGGATATGCATGTCTTGTTTACTGAATTCATATACATTGGGTTTTGAAACGTTTAAACAATGAATTACCATTTGCTTCCGCTGACACTATTTAATTTGGATTTTGTTTTATGAATGTTTTACTTAATGAATGGGAACTTTGTTAAACATCTTATGGTTAGTTCAATGTGATTAGTGGCTAGATCCTGGTACGTCACACGCCTAGCGGGATTACCGTATGTGGTATTTTGGGGGTGTGACAGTTTGGTATCAGAGCCACTGGTTATAGTGAACTAGGTTTTAAAACATTTTTATAAAACCAGACTATAACCGAACAGTTCAGAAAGCGACCATGACACTCAGCTCCAGATTTCAAGGTTCGTCTCTCGTTAATTTATTGCCTAGTATATCTAGTATACACTTATGTACGATGTTGTGTGCGATTGCACACACTTAGCATTTCAGGCTAGATTCATGTGTATTTACCTGAGTTATGTGATTGATGGAGTCACAGTGCGATATCCCGTTAGATTTCCGTGGTTTATGTTTGTGGTGTTTTGTCTTATTGCGAGAATTTGAGGAACCTTTTTAGCATGAGTTGGGAGGAGCTGGGATAAACATGCAAACCACATTATTATTATAGGTGCACACATAATAATAATGTGGGGGTGCATGTGAGTCCCAGTGAGATCTAACGAGTGTGAGAGGGGTTCTGCTCTGTTGTCTGATGTACTTAGTAATCTGTAGAAGTCGTTGTGAGGTTTGACTCCTACATTATCTCGACTCTTAACCTTTTCCCTTCTCTTATATAGAATCATGAGCGGACGAGGTCACGGGCGTGGTCACATTGCAATGACTCAGGCTGAGTTGACAAATCTGATTAATACCTGTGTGGCTGAGGCTTTGGCATCCTATCAAGCTGGTACAATATGTGTCAATTACTCTTTATTCTTGTGTCGTGTACACAACTCTTACCCGTATGCCGTATTTTCTTTCGTCCTTAGGTCAACAAGCGAAACAGAATCAAAACAATCTACCTGCTTGTACTTTCAAAACGTTCATGGATTGTAAGCCACAGACATTCCGTGGGACTGAAGGGGCTGTGGGACTACTGCGTTGGTTTGAGAAGGCAGAGTCGGTGTTTGCGATGTGTAACTGTCCTGCTGGGGACAGAGTGAAGTATGCTACAGGCACACTCGAGGATGGTGCCTTGACTTGGTGGAATGCCCAAGTCCAGATGCTGGGCATAGAGATGGCAAATGCCACTACGTGGGACAATTTTAAGGAGCTGATGCGTGAAGAGTACTGTCCATGGGATGAAGTGCAGAAACTGGAGAACGAGTATTATGATCTGAAAATGGTGGGGTCTGAGATTGAGGCATACACGAAGAGGTCTCATGAGTTAGCTAATATGTGCCCGAACTTATCACGACCTCCACATCGAAGAATCGAACTGTACATCAAAGGGTTAGCCCCACAGGTGAAGGGCTTGGTTACTGCAGCAACCCTCAACAACTTAGCTCAGATCATCCGTTTAGCCCACAAGATCACTGATCAGGGGGTGGAGCGTGGCTCGCTACCACCGCGTGTTTCCACTACTACCACTACCGCTACTACACCTCTTACTGAAAGCAAACGGAAGTGGAATGAGGTGGACAAGGCGTCCAACTCGAATCAGACATAGAAAAAGCTAGATAACAGTATCAACCGCAACTTCAGCCAGTCATCTTCTGTGAATCAGAGCAACAATTCAAATCAGGACTCCTATGCGGGGAAGCAACCGAAGTGTAACAAGTGCAACTTCCACCATCGCGGGTCGTGCACCCGGGTATGTCATAGGTGCAACAAAGTGGGCCATATGGCTAGAGACTGTAGGGTCTCCCTCCCAAGATAGCAGCAACAACTCTCATAGCAACAGCAGCCACAGCAACAGGAGAGGCAGCAGCCTCAGCAGAATCAGGGTAATCACAAAGGGTGCTTTCAGTGTGGAGACGAGGGTCATTTCAGGCGGGATTGCCCTCAACTGAATCAGAATGCTGGTAACAACAACAATAACACTGGTAATAACAACAATGGGAACAATGGTGGAAATGGTGCACGTGGGAGAGTGTTTACCATTGGCGCTGGGGAAGC
The DNA here is from genome assembly GCA_030545235.1 of Helianthus tuberosus. NCBI lineage: Eukaryota > Viridiplantae > Streptophyta > Magnoliopsida > Asterales > Asteraceae > Helianthus > Helianthus tuberosus. Next base: position 102,630,032 of record CM060431.1, on the reverse strand, counting down.
TCGGAATGATGGCAATGTAGTGACTGGTACATTTTCTATGAACAATCTAATTGCTTCTGTTTTATTAGATTCTGGTGCCGATTGGAGTTATGTGTCAATGGAGTTCAGTCGTCGGTTAGGGTTGAGTCCTGCACCTCTTGTAAACAAACATGTTGTAGAGTTAGCCGATGGCAAAACGATTGAAGCCTCGCATGTTCTTTTTGGCTGTAAACTTGATCTTATGGGTCAAATGTTCAACATTGACCTACTCCTTGTTACTCTTGGAATTTTTGATGTGGTCGTTGGCATGGATTGGTTGTCGAAGCACCAAGCGGAAATTGTCTGTAAGGAGAAAATTGTGCGTATCCCTCTTCCCAATGGAGAATCTCTGTCGGTTCAGGGTCATCGTAGTGATGCGATGGTTGGTATCATCTTAGCTATGCAAGCTCAGAAGTGTCTACGAAAGGGGTATCCTGCTATTTTAGCACTTTTTTCTGATCCTCAGCATGAAGAGAAGAGGATCGAAGACCTGCCAGTTGTTCATGAATTTTCTGACGTATTTCCTGAGGAACTCCCTGGTTTACCTCCTCATCGTCAAGTGGAATTTCAAATTGATCTTGCGCCAGGAGCAGCCCCAATTGCTCGAGCTCCATATCGTCTTGCACCAGGAGAGTTGCAAGAGCTGTCAAATCAACTCCAAGAACTGTTGGATAGAGGTTTTATCTGACCTAGTTCTTCACCTTGGGGAGCCCCAGTTTTGTTTGTGAAGAAGAAATACGGGTCTTTTCGTATGTGTATAGATTATCAGGAACTCAACAAGGTGACAATCAAGAACCGTTATCCTTTACCGCGTATCGACGACTTGTTTGACCAGTTGCAAGGGTCAAGTTTTTACTCGAAGATCGATTTAAGATCGGGCTATCATCAGATGAGAGTCCGAGAGGAGGATGTTCCAAAAACGGCTTTTCGAACGCGATATGGTCATTATGAGTTTCTGGTTACGCCATTCGGGTTGACAAACGCACCGGTGGTTTTCATGGACCTCATGAAGCGTGTGTGTAAGCCGTACCTTGACGATTTCGTTATCGTGTTCATCGACGACATTCTGATCTACTTAAGAGCAAGGAGGATCACAAGCGGCACCTGCATCTTATCTTGGAGCTTCCGAGGAAGGAGCAACTCTACGCGAAATTCTCTAAGTGTGACTTTTGGATTCGGGAGGTACACTTCCTTGGCCACATTGTGAATGAATCGGGAATATATGTGGATCCTGCAAAGATCAATGCTATTAGAAATTGGGCGGCACCAAAGAATCCTTCGGAGGTGCGACAATTTCTTGGTCTCGCTGGGTATTATCGAATATTTATTAAAGACTTCTCGAAGATTGCTCAACCTCTTACCTCGTTGACACAGAAAGGCGTTGTATACTCATGGGGAACGAAACAAGAAGATGCTTTCAAACTTTTGAAACAAAAACTCTGCATTGCGCCGATTTTGTCTCTACCAGAAGGTACCGAAGATTTTGTGGTATATTGTGATGCATCCATTCAGGGTCTTGGTTGCGTGCTGATGCAACGCGAGAAGGTGATAGCCTACGCCTCTCGACAGTTGAAGGTCCACAAGAGAAATTACATGACTCATGACTTAGAGTTGGGAGCCGTGGTATTTGCGCTTAAAATCTGGAGGCATTACCTGTACGGTACCAAATGCACTATTTATACCGATCACAAAAGCCTCCAGCATATTTTCGACCAGAAGGAATTGAATATGCGACAACGTCGCTGGGTGGAACTCTTGAACGACTACGATTGTGCAATCAAGTATCACCCAGGTAAGGCTAACGTTGTGGCTAATGCCCTTAGCCGAAAGGAGACGAAACCTAAACGTGTGTAAGCCTTACAGCTTACTATTCACTCAAATCTTCCTGAACAGATTCGTTCGGCTTAGGCTGAAGCGTTGAATGAGGAAAACATTAAAGCGGAGTATCTACGGGGCATGGAGAAGCGACTTGTGGAAAGGTCTGACGGCATGTATTATTTCATGGAACGGATATGGGTTCCATTGTTTGGAAATCTTAGAGAGCTTGTGATGGACGAAGCACACAAGTCTCGATACTCTGTTCATCCGGGTTCCGATAAGATGTATCAAGACCTCAAAGTCTTGTATTGGTGGCCGAAGATGAAAGCTAGCATCGCGACGTATGTGAGTAAATGTTTGACTTGTGCCAAAGTCAAGGTAGAGTATAAGAAACCCTCAGGCCTGCTTCAACAGCCAGAAATACCCATGTGGAAATGGGAGCCGATTGCTATGGATTTCGTCACTGGTTTGCCAAGAACTCAAAGCGGGAACGATACCATCTGGGTGATCGTAGACCGCCTCACGAAATCGGCACACTTCCTTGCGATTAAGGAAACTGATAAGTTCTCTCAACTTGCTGTTGTTTATCTGAAGGAAGTGGTTTCTAGGCACGGGGTGCCAACCTCTATTATTTTCGATCATGACCCGCGCTTTGTATCTGATTTGTGGTAAGCAATGCATAAATCGTTCGGCTCACGTCTCGACATGAGCACTGCTTATCACCCACAGACGGATGGCCAAAGCGAACGAACCATCCAGACACTTGAAGACATGCTACGAGCATGTGTGATCGATTTTGGTAAAGGGTGGGAGAAACACTTGTCGTTGATCGAGTTCTCCTACAACAACAGCTACACACTAGCATCCAGGCAGCTCCGTTTGAAGCGTTGTACGGTCGGAAATTTCGTTCTCCTCTTTGTTGGGCTGAGGTGGTTGACAGCCAGATCACAGGTCCGGAACTTGTTCTTGAAACTTCTGAGAAGATTGTCCAGATTAGAAACCGTATGGCGGCAGCGCGCGACCGTCAGAAAAGCTATGCTGACAAGCATAGGAAACCCTTGGAGTTCGCCGTAGGCGATCGCGTTATGCTGAAGGTCTCACCCTGGAAGGGTGTGGTGCGCATTGGGAAGCGCGATAAGCTTAATCCACGCTATGTTGGGCCATTTAAAATTTTAGAACGTATTGGTAAAGTGGCGTATAAGCTCGAGCTACCTGCCGAGTTGGGTAACGTTCATGATGTCTTCCATGTTTCACAACTAAAGAAGTGTTTGTCTGATGAAACACTGGTGGTACCACTTCAAGAACTTAAGATCGATGACAAATTGCAGTTTGTCGAAGAACCAATAGAAATTATGGATCGAGAAGTCAAGGTTCGTAAGCACAGTCGAATTCCAATTGTGAGAGTTCGTTGGAACTCAACACGTGGACCGGAGTTCACGTGGGAGCGCGAGGATCAGATGAAGCTCAAGTACCCTCACTTATTCCCAGCTGACAAATCCAAATCGAATGCAACTGGTGAATTTCGGGGCGAAATTCCCTTTCAAGTTGGGGATGATGTGGCACCTTCGGAAAATCCACAGTCATCCTGATTTAACATCTTGCCGCTTTGGATTACTTGTCAAATTTCGGGATGAAATTTCTTTCAAGTTGGGGATGATGTGACAACCCGAGATTTCAAGGTCTATCTTTTACACATCACTGACTTCACAATCCTGTTTTTTTTTTTTTTACAATTTGATTTACGTGGTGTCGTATGTGGTTTATCTGAATGATTAATGTTTTGTGCTTGGGTGTTAAAGGTTAAATGTGTAGTTTTGTGATTGATTAATAGTTATGTGATATGTGTGGTGTAAAATATAATTTAATTAAGGTTTAATAAAGATTCTTCGTCACTAGTCTCCCCCGACGAAAAATGGGATTTTTCGCCATCATTGATCTCGACGAAAAGGGGGATCTTCGTCGAAGGGGAGTTTCGTCGGATAGGGGCCTTGGCCCAATCTGTTTCACGGCCCAACTGTTTAAGTTATGTATAACCCTTGTAACTGCTAAGACGTAAACAGAAACCCTAAGCACCCTCTCTCTCGCCTCCCTCTTATGCGACGGCAACTGTGAAGCCCGGAGCTTTTCTTATTCAAACAATCTAATCAATCCGGAACCTTGGTTAGTATCCTATTCTTATTCGTGAGATCTATATCCGATACGTGGATTTATATTGTGATGATGTTGTATGAATGCGTAGGATCCTGTATGCATAATGTTCACTATTCATTAACCGTATCACGTAGTTAGGGTTGTATGATGGGGCGTTGAGGATTCTTGTGTGTCTTGATGATTTCGGTTCTGTTAGAATGATAAGAAAGTATTGATCAAATGATTGTTATGATAGTAATGATGATATGAATATTTGAATTGTTAATGCCCTTGTTGTATGTTACTGGTAATTAGCAACTTGATGATTGGTCGATGATCATGTTGAAATCGTGGATGATGATTAGGGTTCTAGAAAACATGAAACTGTAACCGATTGGATCTGTAACCGTTCATCACCTGATGAGGGACGACGAAGAAGGGATCTCGACGAAACATGGTGGTACTTCGTCGGACCTCATCTCGACGAAACATGGTGATTCTTCGTCGGACGGTTCACGACGAATCATGGGGGTTCTTCGTCGGACGGTTCTTTGCCGAAGGGTAATCTGTTTGGGCTTGGGCTTGGTTAAGTAGTCCAGTTAACTGTTGTGAGATATTTGTGTGCTATACATGGGATGTGATCTGAGTATATGCTATGTGATGTACTGTGATACGTTTGATAAATGCAATCTCTGAAATACATGACTTAATTGAAATCATGTTACCTAGTAGTTAGTGTGTAAAATTTGATTTCTTTAAGAGTTCGGATGAAATGCCTAAGAGAAATTCAGTAAACCAAATGTGCATTGAATAAGTTGATAAGTCGATTGACTTTAAAAAGTCAAACCGACTAAGTACATGATCGAATGATAAATTCGACATAAGGAGCGTAGGATGGAATAGTCGTAAATGATTATGACTAACCTAACCATCTTACAATTTTAATGATAGTTTGACGCTTGGCAAGCTAGGTGAAAGTTTGGGGAAGGAAGCGGGTCAAACAAATCAAGAATGAAGGAAAAGCATAATTCGGATGCAATGTAAGTATAGCTTACACTAGTCATGTATTTTGGAATATTCTTTGTCGTATTGATCACGAATAAGACAAATACTTAATTGAGATACGGTGTTCCGGCGTCTAGTCGTACGGAACAAGATAATCAAATATGATAAGAAACCATAGTGATGGCTAAAAATGAGTGTAATCGTTACTTCGATCATATTATGACGAATGAAACATGTACTTTTAAGGGTTACCATATAAGGTAAATCATAATAACCAATAAGGGTAAAATTGTAATTTGGTCACTCGTTGACAATAATTGTTGGTTTTGAAAGATACTTTATTTCGAAAGCCTTGATAGGGCAAAAAGCGTTAAGAAGTGATTTATAATTAAAATGACCGCACGATGTAAACTGGAGCGAGTCGTGTAGGCAAGATGGCAATAAGCTTCATCTCGCCAATATAATCGGTCAATTAAAACAAACGGGTCAAAAGGGTGAAAATATCACCCTTGACAATGTCGACTAATGGTTTGTCGAGTTGTATGATTTCAGGAATAAATATCAAATGGATACCTACATCGCTATTACTTAGCGGTTACTAAGGCAAGGTATCGAAACGAGTCAATATATATATTGATCCGAGCCAGGTATGTATAATATAGATTAACTACTCAATAGGAACTAGAGGCTCCTTGATAGTTAAATGCAGTCATATAGATATTTGGTTACTTTAATAAGCAAACCGAATGATTCATATGATGATCGTTGTGTTTTGAAAACATAATGACTTTTTGAATCAAATGCATAGTTTAAAACAGGGCTTTTGGTTCGATAATGCTTTTAAAAGTCCTTTATATTAATGAAAGGACTAAATGGACCAAAATGCCCTTGTAAGCTAAATCGAGCGAACGACCCATAAAAGGTTGTTCGGAAAAGAGTAGTATGCATAATTAAACACTTAGAATGAGTATACAAAAGCAAAAGATGTGAATCCTTAGTCATTTGACTCTATAATAGTCCTTGCCGTAAAATAATGATTCGAGGGGTAAAACTCGGAGTTTAGGAATTTCCACACTTAATACAACACAAATATAGTTGTGAAGAAATATTATTTGATAAGAAATGTGGTAGTGTAATGCTTGATGTGAGTGAAAGAGATTCATGCTTAAAATAGGCTTAATTACCCTTAACGGGTCAAAATAAGTATATGAGAAAAAACAGGTTAAGAATGCGTAAGAAACGCGTGATTCGAACCTAATATGATAGTCAATATTGAAATGATGAATCTCATGAGTTTTTAGATCAAATAAACATGTTTGCTTGATAAATACACGAACGGGTCAAAAATTGGTAAAAAGGGTAATAAGTCGAAGACTTAAAAGTCTGAAATTTTATTAATCCGGATGTTGGATTTTAACTCCATAAGATGGAGAATTAAATTACGGACGCGTAGGAAAAGGAATCGGGTAAAACGGATCAATAACGAGAGAGTTATGGCCGTTTCCATAAAAACTGGCATAGCTGGTAGAGTGCAGGTTCCAATAACGAACCTGCTGGAAAAGGGTCTCCCTCGCGCCACGCGAGGGAGCAAGTGGGTTCTGTCGCGTGGCATGACGGAGTCAGTTTTTAAAAATTTGTTTTTTTTCAATTATTTTGCCTCGCGAACTCGTTTAAACACGTTCTAAACTATGTATGACTAATTCAATTCATCTTTTATGAATTGTAGGTGTTATATACAATACCGGGGGACGATCAAGCTCAACGAAGAACCGAACACGATCAAGTTACAAGCTTCCGCACATTGTTAATCGTTAATTTTAAACGACGAATGTAGTCACATTATGTGGTGTACTTGAAAATTGTAAAAGATTCAATCAATCCGTATTCTCTAATGTACATGTACTTATAATTAAATGATTTTGATCGTAATAAAAGACGAAATCCGTTTAAAAATAGTAAGGGTGTTACAAGTTGGTATCAGAGCTCCAGGTTAAATGAATAAAGTGTTCGGTTCGAGGCTTGATCGCAAATCCGGTAAGTACATGTATATCAATGGTTTAGTATGATTAAAGTGTTAAGAACAACACATATGGTTATCGTGTAATACACGTTATACCAATAAAAACGTTATAGAGTAGATATAGTCAACGAAATTACACGCATTGATGCATATAGTAGAAAAGCCTTGTATTATAATACAGGCATCCATTAATGTCGAAATTTCTAACTGTTGTAAATGTTTTAGTTGAAGGACACTTGCATATGAAGATTGTTAGCGCATGCGTCTGTCGACTTCGTCTTGTATCGAGTCTTGTACATAGAATGTTAGATCAGGGTGCGATGTACGAGTAAATATCAGATTTTAGGGTGTTTAAGAGGTAATTTCGCTTGAAGGTGAAGATTCCGCTTGAAAGTGGCTTGGACAGTTTCAAGCGAAATCACATTGCTTAATTCTGCTTGAACTGTCTCCTTGGCCTATTCAAGCGGAATCTCAACACTATATATATGTGTTCCAAGCGAAATCATGATCATTCTTTCCGGTCAGAGCAACGAAGTGCTGCCGAAGTGTCGTCTCGCTGTAAAACGTTGGATAATCAATAATACGACAGTTTTAAGTGATATACTAGCTGAATTGACTTCAGTTTGTCTGTTTCCGCCTTTCAAACTGAGCAAAACTCTTCTGATCGACTCGTTTGGGTCTGAAAACGATCCTACAAGTGGTATCAGAGCTCAGGAGGAAGAGTTCTTACCAATTCAGTTGCATAATCGGTTTTCTACACCTTCTTTTTTAAAAAAATTTCAACTTTTCACGGTTAAAATCGGCTAAAATTCTCACAGATTGTGCTCAATACTGTTTTAACTAATCTTTGAGAAAATTAGACCTTAAATCGATCAAAATCTGATAAAATTCATAATTTCGCTTGAAATACATGCGCGAGATGATGACGTCAGCAACTCTTCAAGCGAAATCAGTCTCGTATTCCGCTTGAAACCGGTTATCCCGCTTGAGATTTTGGCTGATTCCGCTTCAAACTTGCTATTACGCTTCAAAAGTGCTATTTCGCTTGAGTGATTCCGCTTGAATCACTGTTTTCGCTTCAAAGACCTCATTCCGCTTGAAAAGAGTATGTGTTCAAGCGAAATCGGGTATTTCGCTTGAAAAGACATTTCGCTTCAGAAGAGATTTCGCTTGACTTTGTGATTCCGCTTGAACAACCTGTTTTGAGAAAATTTTGAAAAACCGAAACATGGACGAGGATTTTTACAACGCATTCGCTACCCCGATTACTCTTGCACAGAACACGATGTTGGAAAATGAAACTGGAACGATGCAGAAACCTCCAAAACTCATGAATAGTGAAGAATATAAAAGTTGGGAAGAAAAGTTCGAAAACTGGGTACAAGCCAATTACTTAGATGCTTGAGAGAATGTTGAGACGAAATATGTTAGACCAATGAATGATGACGAAGAGATAATTGCAATTAAAGATCTGAGTTCCAATAATAGAAAGAAATATAAAGATGAGAAAATGATGCTAAGTCTACTTCAACAAGCTGTGAAAGAAGACATCTTGGTTCTTTTGCAATATAATGGAACTTCTTATTCGATCTGGAAAGCGTTAAAATCAAAGTTTCAAGGATGTGAAGAAATGGTTAAAAACAAAAAATCACTATTGAAGAAAGAATTTGATGTGTTTCGTGGTTTGAAGAATGAGAGCACAAAGCAGATTATTGAAAGATACTGCAATTTGTTAGCAAACATGAAGAGGTTGAAAATTTCTAAAGATAATGAGGAGTTGATTGAAAAACTATCTGATGCTTTACCATATGAAACTTGGGGTACATATCTCATGATGTTGAGGAACAAGAAAGGGTTTAAAAATTTAACTTTGAACAAGTTCATTGAGAAATTAGAAGCCCAGGAGATCGAACAAAGGAAAGTCTCGAGAATGAAAGATTTCGATGGTGAACAAGACATTGGTCTTTATTACAAAGGTGGTGTCAATGATAAAACCTCCAACATGTCACCGAAGGTAGAGAGTGCTTACAATGCAAAGAGTTCTTCCGGAGGTTCATCCAAAGGATCAAACAGCAACACAAGTTTCTCTTCATATCCATCATTTGATCCGAACATTTCAACAACAAAGAATGGCAAGAAGCTACAATGCAACATTGTACTGAATCTGGAGAATGATGAGGATTATTCAGCAGAAATTGCTAAGAGTCACATGTCTTTGTTGGGAACTGTGTTGGAATCTTATGGTAGTTTTATTGCAGGTCGGATCGGGAATCCAATGCTTACAAAAGAGGATTACGATCAGATTGATGCTGAAAAGATGGAATTGATGGATATAAAATGGTGTTTGGCAAGTGTGTTGAGACGAGCTGAGAAATTTAAGCAGATCACATGAAGAGATGATCTACGTGAAGCTAACATTTCTACTTTAGGTTTTGATAAATCTAAAGTCACTTGTTTTCGTTGCAGGGAAAAAGGACACTTCAAGAGGGAGGGCAAAAACCGCGAAGCAAGTGGGGTTCAAAATCCGTTCAACAACAACAATGATTATTATCGAAAGGAGATCTATCATCAAGTCGCTCAACAACAACAAGAACCACAAGTGGCACATGGTAGAAAAGTGATTGAAGAATCTTCAAAAAGAGCTTGTATGGTGAATCAGGATGATCAAAAGACAACGGAAGGTTTCAGTTGGGACAAATATATCTCAGCTGACAACAAAGCATGCCTGATAAACCAAGATGATGAAAAATTGCCTGAAGGTTTTAGCTGGGCAAATTTCAATTGGGATGATTATGATCCAAACAAAGATTCAAATCACAAAGCGTATGTTGCTCGAGTTGAAGAGGACAGTGATGATGATACTGAATATCGGTCAAGGAAATTGGCAGCAGATTTGAAATTGATTGCAGAAAGTGACAGTGATGATGAAAAAATCAAAAAGAAAAAGAAAAAGGTCAAAACACCAGTCAGCAGTGATGATGAGGAAGTTCCCGTGATTAAGAAAAAGGTCAAAACACCGGTTGTCACACCCCAACCGATGGCGGAATCATCGGGGCATGGCACTGAGGGAAACAGATTGTCCAGAAGTTTCCACAACAATTATCAAAACTATTCAATTAAAAATAATACGTCCCATACCGTATCTCAAACAGTCACATAATTATTACAGACAAACATCAAGACAAATATTCTGTTCCGACAACTCAGATTTAAATAGACAGCAATTGTTTATCTGCTTCTAGAGACCCCTAATTCGTTATCCACAGACAACTATTTGTTGGGCTCTAAAGCTTTATTCTAGCTTCGAATTCCTACCACATATGCATCCTAAACACCTGTCACATACGTTAAAATAAAGTCAATACATAGAATGTAAAGGTGAGCATACAAGTTTGATAATAGCATATAGAGTTCGAATTCGTTTACTCATAACCAGCACGTACACATAGTGAAATGAAGCACGTTAGTTATCGACATAGATCCATCGATACCAATGACTGCGGGTTGACTGCCCGAGGCAGTTCACAATACATGATTACCACTGTAACCCATGTAAGTAAAAGATCCTTAACAACCCCCGTGTGAACGGGTGCTGAGTCCAAACTATAGTACTATCGTTGCTAAGGCAGGTAGACAACATTCCATGTGTAAACATAACAAACAAGCATTCATAAGCCACGTATAACATGCATTAATGGTTAGCGTTCAAATAGTTTGAGTAGTGTGATAGTTGTAGTTTGAATATTCGTAACGTATGTAACACCCCAAAAGTGCTTAAAGCAAAAAGGGATCGAGTATACTCACAGTGATTTATGGATTGAAGGGAGCGCTTAGCGAATACGGTTAGCCTGAATAGATTCGGTAGCATAACGATAAGTGAAACGTAAAACAGGAAACAAGTATGGAAGAGTTGGACAGCTGGTCGATCGGTCGGCAGTCCGATCGGACGGCTTACCGTTCGGCTGACAGCCCGTACGGTCTGCTGTTTGGTCGGTCGATAGGCCGATCGGATGGCTGTTCGAGTGGATTGTTTCTTCCTTTGAGAAGGATGTGTTTGTGTATGATGGCTTGACCTTTGAAGTTTTCGTTGTAGCATTTTGAAAACATTGAAGTACCTTTACCTTTCAGGTCGGTCGATCGGACGGCGGTTCGATCGGCCGGCAACTCGATCGGTTGGGCACTCAATGAGTTACAACTTTTAGCCTTTGGATCGGACAGGTGTTCGATCGGTTGGCAAGTCAGCGATAGTCAACCCCTTTAATGAGTGTAAAGTGTGATGCAATAGATCGGATGGTTGATCGATCGAATAGCACAACTGCTATTCGATCGGACAACAGGGTGTCACCTGGTCGGACGGCTGTTCGATCGGGTGGCACCTCTAGTGCATTGAACATGTTGAAAATTGATTAAGTATTGAAGCATAGTATCTCATGATCCGAAGAGTAATCCGATCGGACAGTAGTTCGATCGAACGACAGTTCGTTCAATACTAGTCTTCAAGTAAGTTGTTTGTGTGGGACCATGTGCTAGCCGATCGGCTGGCCAGTCGATCGGCAGGCTCTCCGATCGGCTGGCTGTCCGTTCGGACAGCAGTCCGATCGGTCAGCATCCTGACCTGTTCAGCCTCTGCGTCTAACACTTGGTTGTTTTGTTTGTTTGTCGTTCTATGGAGGTGTTTTGACAACGAGTAGAACCATCGACCCCTCGTTCTTACTTGGTCCCGCTGGTCGGACGGGAATCACCCAAATCCGGTCGGTGGACCGTTCGGAACAAAGTTTAACGTTTGACCCAAAGTCGGTTAACCTCGCGGACAGAATCCGGATCTGGAGCCATACAACCACCGAAGTGACTTGTAAACCATCTCAGACTCCGTTTCTGCCGGTTCGAAGTTATTTGAGTAAAAAGAGTTGGAAGAAAATTGGAAAATCCATTCCCCAATCCTTTTCACCGTGTTTAAGTTTAGATCTATGAAAGATCCTTGTTTGTTTATGTGGAAATCGGCTAGATCCAAGTTGCCCTTGGTGGATTGAGGCCAAAACATGAAGTTCCTCAAGAACTCATGATGACATCATCCTAGAACACTTGATTCTTGATGATTTCTCGGTTAAAAGTTAAGATTTGAAAGATAGAAAGGTGTAGGAGTGTGTATAGATCAAGAAAGTACAAGATTTAGGACGAAAACTTACCGGAATCGAGAGAAATCTGAGAAAAGGCGAGTTGAGCGTGTTGGTCGAACAAGGGTTTCCAAAAGTGGAAAGAATGACAATGACAGGGGTATTTATAGGAAGATAAAAGAGGAAAGGGCTGGCGGATCGGCTGGCAGCTCGATCGGACAGCCTGTCCGATCGGACAGCAGTCCGTTCGGCTGGCTGTTCGATCGGCTGGGATCCTGATCGATCGGTTGCACCTTTTGAATGTTTCGCGCGACGACTTTTGATATTTCGATTATGATTGCGCGCGGTTCGATTCGATAGGGTTTCCTATTCAAATTACTTTTAGTCTCAACTACTTCGTATCTTGCGTAATCTATTTTCCACTATCTATCATGGTTCGATTTGTGATTCGAGTTCGAGTTTGATTGCATTAGGTTTCGAGTTCGATTGAGTTCGCTTGATTACCACATTACAACATAAATAAACATGCACAGGTAACACGTATGGCACACACACACGTATAAACAACAAGTAAAATACACAGTTCGAGTTGCGATTTGATGTCGATTCGATTAGCATAGCTTGACTATGGATTAGTTAACTTTATCGCATTGTTACTTCCTATAGTTCACAGTCGTTGGTCGATTGAAATATGATTAATACTCATCGATTATTGCAATGAACGACACTTACTCCGCATAATACAAATAAAGTAAAGACATTTCTACAAGTCAAGTTGCGCGAGATCGGTCGTTGACTTTGACCTTGACTTTGACTTTCACTTATGAAAACACGGGGTGTTACAGCCTCCCCTTGTTTAGGGAATTTCGTCCCGAAATTAAGCTGGAAGCTATTACAACCGCCATGAATCACGTGGAGAGCTTTCTCTATCTAGACTTTCTCCTGGAACAACTGTGGGTACTTCGCCTTCATGTCGCTTTCGAGTTCCCAAGTGAACTCTGCGCCTCATTTAGCGTCGGAGTTGCTTGGTTTGGCGATCCATGATTTCGACAGGCTTTTCTACGAAGTGTAATGTTTCGTTCACTTGTAGATCGTCTAGAGAGACATGTAAGTCGTGGTCGGCTATGCACTTTCGGAGGTTTGACATGTGGAAAGTCGGGTGGACGTTGCTAAGTTCCTCCGGTAGTTCGAGTCTGTAGGCGACTTTTCCGATCCTTTCCAGAATCTTAAAAGGTCCAAGATATCGAGGCGCGAGTTTCCCTTTCTTGCCGAATCGGACTACACCCTTCCAAGGTGATACCTTTAGGAGTACGTAGTCACCAACGCCAAATACTCGAGGCTTGCGCTTTTTATCGGCGTAACTTTTCTGTCGATCCCGAGCCTTCTTCAGATTGTCTCGAATTTGGAAGATTTTGTCTGTCGTTTCTTGTAGTAGCTCCGGACCGGTTAGTTGCGAGTGACCGATCTCATGCCACACAATAGGCGATCGAAATCTTCTTCCGTATAATGCCTCGAATGGTGCCATTTGGATGCTAGACTGGTAGCTATTGTTATACGAGAATTCGACTAACGGCAGGTGTTTATCCCAATTACCACCGAAGTCTAAAACACACGCACGGAGCATGTCTTCAAGAGTACGGATCGTTCTTTCAGTCTGACCGTCGGTTTGAGGGTGGAAAGCGGTACTTAGATTAAGCGTTGTACCGAGTGCCGTTTGAAACGTTTCCCACAATCGTGAAGTAAACCGAGCATCACGATCAGAGATGATGTCACGAGGCGTCCCATGATTACAAATGATCTCGTCGGTGTAGATTCGGGCTAATCGTTCCACCTTGTAGTCTTTTCGTATTGGCAGAAAGTGAGCTGATTTAGTCAATCGGTCGACTACAACCCAAATGCTGTCATGACCTGATGACGTGTGCGGTAGCTTGGTTATAAAGTCCATGGCTATACTTTCCCACTTCCACATGGGAATGGGTGGTTGTTCAAGTAAGCCAGAGGGTCTTTGGTGTTCGGCCTTGATTCTAGCATAAGTTAGGCACTTTCCGACGTAGAGAGCGATATCTCTTTTCATACCCGGCCACCAGTACGTATAACGAAGATCCTGGTACATTTTGTCAGCACCGGGATGAACAGAGTAGCGGGATTTATGGGCTTCGTCCATGATAATCTGTCGCAAATTAGTTCGCTTGGGAATCCAAACTCGGTCTAAAAAGTGGAATATCCCGTTTGACTTGCTAACGAGCTGGGCTCCATCGTGGTAGATTCTTTCTCTCTTCAAAGTGCGTTCGTTAAAACATGCATGCTGAGCGTCACGGATGAGGGTTTCGAGATCATGTTGGGCTTGAACATTACGAGTGCTAAGCAGATAACTCCGTCTGCTAAGTGCGTCGGCAACAACATTCGCCTTGCCTGGATGATAGCGAATCTCACAGTCGTAATCGTTGAGAAGTTCTACCCATCGGCGTTGACGCATATTAAGTTCCTTCTGATTAAAGATATGTTGTAGGCTCCTATGATCGGTGAAGATCGTACACTTGGTACCATACAGGTAGTGTCGCCAAATCTTTAATGCAAAAACAACCGCGCCTAGCTCGAGATCATGGGTTGTATAGTTCTTTTCGTGGATTTTGAGCTGACGAGATGCGTAAGCTATGACCTTGTCCCGTTGCATGAGTACACAACCAAGACCAAGGTTGGAAGCATCACAGTAGACAATGAAATCATTGTTTCCGTCGGGCAATGTGAGAACAGGAGCATTGCAGAGCATGTGTTTGAGGGTTCGAAAGGCAGACTCTTGTTTAGTTTCCCAAACAAAAGGCTTGTATTTATGTGTAAGAGAGGTAAGTGGTACAGCAATCTTCGAGAACCCTTCGATAAATCGTCGATAATAGCCCGCTGGTCCGAGAAAAGAACGGACTTCAGACGGGTTCTTAGGCGTAACCCAACTCTTGACTGCTTCAATCTTCGTAGGATCGACGTGAATACCCTGACTATTAACAATGTGACCCAGAAATTGAACTTCCCCTAACCAGAATTCACACTTGGAAAACTTGGCATAGAGTTGGTTCCCCTGGAGTAACTCGAGAACCAAACGTAGATGTTGCGCGTGTTCGGCTTTCGATTTTGAATAGATCAAGACATCGTCGATGAATACGATGACGAAACGGTCGAGATATGGTTTACACACGCGATTCATCAGATCCATGAAAACCGCTGGTGCGTTGGTTAGACCAAAAGGCATGACAACGAATTCGTAATGGCCGTAACGAGTTCGAAATGCGGTTTTGGGTATATCCTCCTCTTGAATGCGTAGCTGATGGTAACCTGAACGTAGATTGATCTTCGAGAAGCACGTAGCGCCTTGTAGTTGATCAAACAAATCGTCGATACGAGGTAGAGGATAGCGGTTCTTGATAGTCAACTTATTCAGTTCCCGATAGTCGATGCACATCCTGAACGACCCATCCTTCTTTTTGACGAAAAGGACTGGCGCGCCCCAAGGAGAGGTGCTCGGGCGAATGAAGCCTTTCTCAAGTAATTCCTGGAGTTGGGTCGAGAGTTCACGCATTTCGGACGGCGCGAGGCGGTAGGGAGCTTTGGCAATGGGATTGGCTCCAGGAATGAGGTAGATACGAAAGTCGATATCACGACTTGGCGGCAGTCCGGGAAGATCCTCTGGAAAAACATTAGGAAATTCTCGAACCACTGGAACGTCTTTCACTTCCTTCTTCTCTTTCTTTTCCTTCTCCGCTACTACTACGTTAGCCAAGAAAGCCATGTACTCCTTGCGGAGGTACTTACTGGCTTGTAGGCACGACATAAGCTTGAGGCCCTTTGAAGTAGTATCACCGTATATACACAATAAGTCACCATTCGCGAGCGAAAAACGAATCATCTTGTCGAAGCACACAACTTCAGCATGGTTTTCTCGAAGAAAGTCCATGCCTACTATGATATCAAAGCTTCCGAGTTGCATTGGAATAAGGTCGATCGAAAAGATGTGATTGTTGAGCTCAAGAGTACAATCACGAAGAACAGAATTGACAGTGACGGTTCTTCCGGTAGCGACTTCCACATCGAATGTCGAGGATAGTTTGGAACGTTTACGACTAAGGAGTCTCTCAAATTCGAACGACACAAAGCAATTATCGGCTCCGATATCAAACAAAAAGGAAGCATAAATACCATTCACAAGGAACGTACCATTGACCACGTTGTTGTCGGCCTGATCTTGACGCACGTTGAGGTTGAAAGTTCTGGCACGTGCGGCCTGTTGTTGCTGTTGTTGTTGTTGTTGTTGCTGCTGCTGCGGCTGCTGCTGTTGAGGTTCTTGTTTCACTACCCTGTTTGGGCACACGTTGGCGAAATGGTTCGGGTCGCCACACGCGAAGCATGCTCTGGCTTTGACTGCGGGTGCCGGAGGAGCTTGTTGACCCTGTGGGGCAGTGAGTAGAGCTTGATTGGCAGGAGCTTGACGAATACGGCAGTTGGCAGTAAAGTGGCCGTATACATTGCAATGAGCACAGAAGCGGCATTGAATAGCAGTCGGGTGATGGTAGGTGCAAGTAGGGCAGAGTGGGTGTGGCCCAGTGTATGCACGCTTGGCAGGCGGTGCATTGGCCACAGGCGCCGCTACTTGACGCTGTTGGGCAGGAACAGCTTGAATCGGTGCAGCAGTGATCGCACAATTCTTGTTGGTGGAGCTGTTCTTTCTCTTGTTCTTCCTCTTGTTGCTTGATGAGGTGGGTTCAGCAGTTGGTGGGGCAGTGGTAGCTTGATGCAGATGCTTCGAAGTCTTATCCCAGACACCAGCCTTAACCCGTTTGTCGTTGATCTCAGCGGCCAACAGATAAGTTTCCTCGATCGTTGTAGTCTTAGCCGCTTGTACGAAATCAGCAACGCAATCGGGCAAATCTCAGGTGTACTTTTTGATTGTCATGTCGGGAGTCTTGACTTGATCGGGACAGATAATGCTGAGCTGTTTGAAACGAGCGGTGAGACCAGCATTGTCACCACCCTTCTGCTGTATGTGCCAAAATTCATCTTCCAGCTTTTGACGTTCGTGAGGAGGGCAGAATTCCTCTAGCATAACTTCCTTGAGCTCGTCCCACGACAGACCATAGGCTGCATCGTTCCCTCGCTTGTTCCTCTCGGCCGTCCACCGGTCTAATGCTCGAGACTGGAAAACGCCGGTAGCGTTCAGAGTTCGAAGGTCATCAGGGCAACCACTCTGTCGCAGAGTAACCTCAATGGAATCAAACCAGTGAAATAGTGCGGTAGGACCTCCTTCGCCAGTGAATTCTTTTGGCCCACACGACTTGAATTGCTTGAAACTGAAAGGCCTTGCGGCAGTCTTGGGAGCTTCGGTTCTCGATTCCTCGGATGATTTGCTGGCGTTCTCAAAAACACCACTCACGGCCTTTCCCACGCTCTTGGCGATGATGGAAGCAAGGCGTTTGTCCCTCTTTTCCTGACGAGAGAGTGCATGACGGGATCCAGACGATATGGTCTGCAACAGACATCGTCACAGGACTCATCACATTGTATTCGAATCTCACCTCACACGTCTACTACTACTAAAGCTCAGTAACACGTACCGTGTAAACACGTAGACTTATAACTACGCAAGTCACAGAACCACTTAATCACGTAACCACATAAACACTTAGAGCACAAATCATATAATCACGTAGAGCACATAATCACGTAATTTTTTTTCCTAAGCATGTAGAGCAAAGAAACAAGGAAACACATATGCATCTAGTCACTAGAGGCAGTTAGAAAACAGAAACCTAGGTCTAGAGAAAGAAGCTAGAGAGGGAAAGTAGAGAGGGAAGGGCAAAAGGTGATTCAAGTTCCTTTGTACTTTTCACATCTATATCGAATCACAGATTATATTACGTCTCGTGTGTTTCGGTCTCGTTCGTTCACGGATTTCGCACGTCGAATATGTCGTTACGCAATCGTTTGGAGTTAAAATAAGCACAAAATCACAAGATGCAGTGCGAGTCGTGTGTGTGTCGATCGAAGTGAAAACAAAAATCGAGTAAATCCCAAAGTTTAAACACATATACATGAAAACACATAAATAAGCACATATAATTGGCGAAACATCAGAGTCAGCAGTTGCGGACTCAAAGTCGAAACGCATGAAATTTGAGAATTAGTTTGTCTGCGGCGAGGAGACTTCGACTAACCAAAGCGGTTCGACTATTTACAAGGACCTGTTGCGCACATTTAACCTCCAGGACTGTGTCCTTGCCTCGATTCTTGGGCATTTGGCACGCATCCCGTAGGTCATATCGTGACTTCAGGTCGTTGGAGTCCATCGAGACTTTGGTGAGAGTTTTGTATAGAGGCAGAATAAGTTGTCAAGGTTAGGGTTTCACCCCTGGCTTAATAGCTTCGTTCCCTGTTTTGATAAAATAGAGGAGATTATTCATCAAAATATGGGTTTCACCCCTAATTTGGTATAATTCTCCTCGTTTGTAGTTAAAATGCGAGCTGAGTAAGTAACTTTAGTCGAGAGTTTGCTGTTTTCACACCTATTCTTGACCTTATTGCACACTTTTAGTTGAAAATTCGAGTGTGGTGTGAGTGTGGAATAAGCGAGAATATTGAGGAAATAAGCTCGTACATAATCCCTACTGGTTATGCACAAGTCGGTCTGCTGGTTCTTAACTATAGTCTAGGTATCTAAGACTTCGACCCGGACTAGGTCGAGTCTTGCCTAGTTCCCTATAGTTATGGCTCTGATACCAATCTGTCACACCCCAACCGATGGCGGAATCATCGGGGCATGGCACTGAGCGAAACAGATTGTCCAGAAGTTTCCACAACAATTATCAAAACTATTCAATTAAAAATAATATGTCCCATACCGTATCTCAAACAGTCACATAATTATTACAAACAAACATCAAGACAAATATTCTATTCCGACAACTCAGATTTAAATAGACAGCAATTGTTTATCTGCTTCTAGAGACCCCTAATTCGTTATCCACAGACAACTATTTGTTGGGCTCTAAAGCTTTATTCTAGCTTCGAATTCCTACCACATATGCATCCTAAACACCTGTCACATACGTTAAAATAAAGTCAATACATAGAATGTAAAGGTGAGCATACAAGTTTGATAATAGCATATAGAGTTCGTATTCGTTTACACATAACCAGCACGTACACATAGTGAAATGAAGCACGTTAGTTATCGACATAGATCCATCGATACCAATGACTGCGGGTTGACTGCCCGAGGCAGTTCGCAATACATGATTACCACTGTAACCCATGCAAGTAAAAGATCCTTAACAACCCCCGTGTGAACGGGTGCTGAGTCCAAACTATAGTACTATCGTTGCTAAGGCAGGTAGACAGCATTCCATGTGTAAACATAACAAACAAGCATTCATAAGCCACGTATAACATGCATTAATGGTTAGCGTTCAAATAGTTTGAGTAGTGTGATAGTTGTAGTTTGAATATTCGTAACGTATGTAACACCCCAAAAGTGCTTAACGCAAAAAGGGATCGAGTATACTCACAGTGATTTATGGATTGAAGGGAGCGCTTAGCGAATACGGTTAGCCTGAATAGATTCGGTAGCATAACGATAAGTGAAACGTAAAACAGGAAACAAGTATGGAAGAGTCGGACAGCTGGTCGATCGGTCGGCAGTCCGATCGGATGGCTGACCGTTCGGCTGACAGCCCATACGGTCTGCTGTTCGGTCGGTCGATAGGCCGATCGGATGGCTGTTCGAGTGGATTGTTTCTTCCTTTGAGAAGGATGTGTTTGTGTATGATGGCTTGACCTTTGAAGTTTTTGTTGTAGCATTTTGAAAACATTGAAGTACATTTACCTTTCAGGTCGGTCGATCGGACGGCGGTTCGATCGGCCGGCAACTCGATCGGTTGGGCACTCAATGAGTTACAACTTTTAGCCTTTGGATCGGACAGGTGTTCGATCGGTTGGCAAGTCAGCGATAGTCAACCCCTTTAATGAGTGTAAAGTGTGATGCAATGGATCAGATGGTTGATCGATCGAATAGCACAACTGCTGTTCGATCGGACAACAGGGTGTCACCTGGTCGGACGGCTGTTCGATCGGGTGGCACCTCTAGTGCATTGAACATGTTGAAAATTGATTAAGTATTGAATCATAGTATCTCATGATCCGAAGAGTAATCCGATCGGACAGTAGTTCGATCGAACGACAGTTCGTTCAATACTAGTCTTCAAGTAAGTTGTTTGTGTGGGACCATGTGCTAGCCGATCGGCTGGCCAGTCGATCGGCTGGCTCTCCGATCGGCTGGCTCTCCGTTCGGACAGCAGTCCGATCGGTCAGCATCCTGATCTGTTCAGCCTCTGCGTCTAACACTTGGTTGTTTTGTTTGTTTGTCGTTCTATGGAGGTGTTTTGACAACGAGTAGAACCATCGACCCCTCGTTCTTACTTGGTCCCGCGGGTCGGACGGGAATCACCCAAATCCGGTCGGTGGACCGTTCGGAACAAAGTTTAACGTTTGACCCGAAGTCGGTTAACCTCGCGGACAGAATCTGGATCTGGAGCCATACAACCACCGAAGTGGCTTGTAAACCAGCTTAGACTCCGTTTCTACCGGTTCGAAGTTATTTGAGTGAAAAGAGTTGGAAGAAAATTGGAAAATCCATTCCCCAATCCTTTTCACCGTGTTTAAGTTTAGATCTATGAAAGATCCTTGTTTGTTTATGTGGAAATCGGCTAGATCCAAGTTGCCCTTGGTGGATTGAGGCCAAAACATGAAGTTCCTCAAGAACTCATGATGACATCATCCTAGAACACTTCATTCTTGATGATTTCTCGGTTAAA
Source organism: Helianthus tuberosus (assembly GCA_030545235.1). Taxonomy (NCBI): domain Eukaryota; kingdom Viridiplantae; phylum Streptophyta; class Magnoliopsida; order Asterales; family Asteraceae; genus Helianthus; species Helianthus tuberosus. The sequence continues at coordinate 102,609,072 of CM060431.1, read as the reverse complement.
AGTTAAGATTTGAAAGATAGAAAGGTGTAGGAGTGTGTATAGATCAAGAAAGTACAAGATTTAGGACGAAAACTTACCAGAATCGAGAGAAATCTGAGAAAAGGTGAGTTGAGCGTGCTGGTCGAACAAGGGTTTCCAAAAGTGGAAAGAATGACAATGACAGGGGTATTTATAGGAAGATAAAAGAGGAAAGGGCTGGCGGATCGGCTGGCAGCTCGATCGGACAGCCTGTCCGATCGGACAGCAGTCCGTTCGGCTGGCTGTTCGATCGGCTGGGATCCTGATCGATCGGTTGCACCTTTTGAATGTTTCGCGCGACGACTTTTGATATTTCGATTATGATTGCGCGCGGTTCGATTCAATAGGGTTTCCTAGTCAAATTACTTTTAGTCTCAACTACTTCGTATCTTGCGTAATCTATTTTCCACTATCTATCATGGTTCGATTTGTGATTCGAGTTCGAGTTTGATTGCATTAGGTTTCGAGTTCGATTGAGTTCGCTTGATTACAACATTACAACATAAATAAACATGCACAGGTAACACGTATGGCACACACACACGTATAAACAACAAGTAAAATACATAGTTCGAGTTGCGATTTGATGTCGATTCGATTAGCATAGCTTGACTATGGATTAGTTAACTTTATCGCATTGTTACTTCCTATAGTTCACAGTCGTTGGTCGATTGAAATATGATTAATACTCATCGATTATTGCAATGAACGACACTTACTCCACATAATACAAATAAAGTAAAGACATTTCTACAAGTCAAGTTGCGCGAGATCGGTCGTTGACTTTGACCTTGACTTTGACTTTCACTTATGAAAACACGGGGTGTTACACCGGTCAGCAGTGATGATGAAGCTGTTCCAGTGATAAAGAAAAAGGGAAAAGATGTTCCAAAGTTCAAAGTTGATGAAGAAGTTGATGCTAAAAAGATTCCAGTGAAGTGTGACACTTGTGAAGCTATAAAGAAGCAGAACATCACATTGATTTATAACTTGAACAGTTTGAAGGAGTCTTATGATGTCCTAAACAAAGATATGAATCAATACAATCAAACAAGTGAAGAACAGGCAACGGCAATGAAGACACTTCAGGGAGCTTTCATGATAAAGCAAAAAGTGGTGAACAACTACATCGAGAAGTGTGCTGTGTTAGAGCAGAAACTTGAAACACAAAGAATAGAAACTGAAAGAGTTAATCGTTTGTTGAAAAGTTACTCATGTACTTCTTATGTTATTGACAGGATCTATCCAACAGTAGAAGGCATGAAGGCGTTTGAGGAAGAGGAGATTTCTGAGGCAAAGAATACTGAAGAACAAAAAGGTTCTGAAGAAAAGACTCCTGAAAAGAAGAAAGACAAGAATAAGGATACTAAAGAAAAGAAATCTGGTAAGAAACAAGGTTTCAGTTACAACAAGTGTCCACCCCCGCTTGAAAATGGATATTCTCCAAGAAATCCAAATTCAGAAAGAGTCGAAAAGGCAACAAATTTACAATGGGAGTCGGAGTCTACAGTTAACTTGACATAAAATATTGATGTCACGTTTACATCATCTGACACTGATCATGAGTCCGAGTTAATAAAGAAAGTAGTCGATCAGGTGTTGGATAAGGATGAAACCGAGGAGTCAAAGTCGGAGTCTAGTTCAGAGTCAAAGTCTGAGTCCAGCATTCCGAGTCAAACCGACAAACAGGGCAAAAGGGTTTATAACAAAGAATTCCTGTTATCAAAGTCTAATTTGAATGACGAAACGTTTAAAGTTGCATATACTTTGAATGATTCTGACAAATTATATTTTGATGAGGAATTTCCAATAAGAGGTGTTAAACCTGACATGATTAAAAAGGTTTTCAAACTAACAGAAATTAATATTTCTGAAATAAAAGATGTAAATCTTAATGATAAACCTAAAAAATACACCTCAAGAGTTCAACAAAGAGAAAACAGGAAAAAGGGTTATAGTTCTGGTTCTGGTTATCGAAAGAAACCAAATCATAACGGTAATTTCAAAAAGAAAGGACTTGGTTTTATTCCAACAGAAAAACAGAAAAATGAAAAATATGTTCGTGATTTTAAATCAAAAATGATATTTGTTTCAGGTATGTCTACTGAAGAAGAGAAAGAAAATTTGTTCAAGAATCAGTCAAACAAAGAATTCCTTGCAAAGAAGCAAGAAGAAATGAAGACTGCTGGTCAAATGAAAGAAACGAGAACTTGTTTCCAATGCAACATTGTTGGACATCTTGCCAAAGATTGTTCCAAGTCAATGAAATCAAAACAGGGAGTTTCTTGTAAATTGAAAGATAAAAGGGTTGAGTTTGAACCACCAATCGATAGAACTAAACTTTTCAAGAATTCGACTTTTGAGATTGGTGAAAGTTCAAACAGATTTTACAAGAAGAAGGGAAACCTTGACAACCAGAAATGGGTTGTTAAGAAATATGTTGTTGAATCTAGCAATGATTCTGATTCGTCAAAATCAGAGGAGCTATCTTCTGGCGATGAATCTGATTCCACAAAATCAGAGGAGCCACAGGTTGAAATTAAAAGTGAAAAATCAGTGCCGATTGTGGATGATGTGAATTTTCCACCACTTCGGGCTGAAAATTTTAAAAAGAAAGTTGGAAAAGTTGAGATCTCAAATCAATTTTTTTCTGAAAAGGAAGAATTTGATGTTGAGAAAGCCTTTAACTCCAAAGTCCATAAAATTTTTGGTAAAATGGTTGACAGGAAGGTCAAAGGAGTTAAGGAGTTTTACAAGAAGAAGACGAGGAAAGATAAAGTTGAACCATCCCTGGTTTGTGACTGGGATGGTACATATTACGAACAGTAAGTCTCTGGACTTGCCGGAGCTCCCAAGTTGGTAATCGCGGAGCATGAATCGGCATCTTTCTTAGATTGTTTGAAAAATTGAAAATTGGTAACAAGTATGACTTGCCGGAACTCCCAGGTTGATAGTGAGGAGTAGGAATCGGCATCTTGAGATTTCAACCTACAATATGGTAACTCACAAGTGGTATTGGTTGGTAAGCCATGTGGTTGAAAAAGGTTTTTACCTACAAGTGGTAAAATCAAGGTCATTAGTTTGAACTTGATTGGACTACTTCTACAAGTGGTAAATCAAGGACATTAAGTTGTACTTGAATTTTTCCTACAAGTGAGTGAAAGACAATGTGATGAACCAAACCCCTAACCTACAAATGGTAAAATCAATCAACAAAACTTATTTTCCGGAAAAACCATTTGATTAAAACAAACTTAAGTGTTTTGAAATCAATGGGAAAATAGTTTGTTGTGAGGGGGAGTTCTGATTGTTTATGCCAAGTGGATGGCGAATTGAAGTGATCCGATATCAGTTGTCAATTTTATTGTACAGTTTGTTTTCAAATTTTCTAAAATGTGTTTGCATTTTAGGGGGAGTAAAAATAAAAATTTCTGAAAATCCAAAAACATTTGAAAATTTGAAAAAGGCAAAAACATGATAAAATCAAAAATGAGTTTTGTTGTGAAAAAGAGGAAATGATAGTACATCAGTGGACTTTCACGACATGCTAAAGAAATGAAAAGATAAAATGTGATAAACGGTCTCACTAAAGATGTGACGATAGACTCAGCTAGACTAGTAGATTTGCGATAACGATACAAACTTATATGAAAAAGCCTAGTTCTGGTGGGAAACATGGTCAAAACCATAGTACTTAGTTTTATCCTTCTTGATTGTGTGCCTACTCGGTAATCGCTGATTGTCGAAAGACATAAAACTGGTTAAGTTTGTGAACTTTCACAACTTTGCTAAAAAGTCACTGTGATTGTGTATTTCATTTTGCAAAGATTTAAACTTGTCTTATTTCTTTATTTTGTTTAAGCATTGGACATCCTCTGCGTATACGTGAGTATCGACCTGGATGTTATTGCCTAAACGTTCTACTTTATTTTCTTTGGTGTTTCGTTTAAGCTTTGGACCTCCTCTGCGTATACGGAAGTATCGACCTGGTGGTTAAAGCCTAAACAACTTCAACTTATTTTTTATTTTTTTTTGTTTAAACATTGGACTTTCTCTGCGTATATGGAAGTATCGACCTGATTGTTAATGTTTAAACATTCTGCTTTGTTTTCGCACAAATCATAGTTGATAAAAGTTTAAAGGCTTTACTTGAGTCAGTGTATTGCATGATGAGGGGATATGCTGAGATTGTGGGGTCCATAAGAGCTTAGTGCAAAATTAATATACCTTAACGTATCGAAAAGCATTTCGAAAGTTTTTAGATTGAATTTAAGTGGACAACAATATCGTCAATCATTGTGAATCGTTTAGAACTAAAAATGTTTAAAGCTTAACGGTGTTGGTGATTTGTCTCATAAACTAATATGATCCTCTTACACAAACTCACAAAATATTGTCTGTAAATATTTCTTCTCTGAATTTTATTACATTAAAAAATTCAAAAAGATTTTAGTGTGTTTTAGCATAAATTTTTGAAAAATTCAAAAAGATTTTCAACAACTGATGTTGGAGAGCTGATTTTCAAAATTCTGAGTGCTAGACATGATGAACAAATGGTTTGGGAGAGTGTATTCTAAAAAGAAAAATGATATATCTTCAAGTGGTTCATCAAAGATTAACATTGTAAAAATATTCTTTGTTTGTATAATTCCTGCAAATGTTTATTAGATGGTGAGATTATTTTTACAAGTGATCATCAGAAAATTTATTTTGAGGTAGAGATTTGTACAGGTAATGATAGAGTCAGGAATCGATTTTGAACCTGTGAAAGGAGCAAAGAGCCAGGTTACGATCTTGGAAACAAGAATTCCAGACTACGATCCCAGCTTACTGAGAGGGGGAGTCTGAATGTCAAAGAGCCAGGTTCTGATCCCGAGGTTGCGATTCTGGAATTGCTGATGCTGATGAACTTAAGGAATCAAGAGATCTGATCAAGAGAATTAGAAAGCTCGAGAGACAGACTCAGATTCTGGAGGTTATCAGTATTCGAGGGGAGGATTCTGTTGGTGCTGAAGAAAAGATGTAAGAGCCAGAGATCCTAGAGATCAAGAGAAGAGAGAGATTTGAGGTTACTTACAGCGTCAGATACTTCAGAGAGTTCAAAAGGACTGATAAAGACTGAAGATGCGAAGACTCGACACTTTAAGACTCGTCAACATTCGAGGGGGAGTTTGTTAGTGCATGCGTCTGTCGACTTCGTCTTGTATCGAGTCTTGTACATAGAATGTTAGATCAGGGTGCGATGTACGAGTAAATATCAGATTTTAGGGTGTTTAAGAGGTAATTTCGCTTGAAGGTGAAGATTCCGCTTGAAAGTGGCTTGGACAGTTTCAAGCGAAATCACATTGCTTAATTCCGCTTGAACTGTCTCCTTGGCCTATTCAAACAGAATCTCAACACTATATATATGTGTTCCAAGCGAAATCATGATCATTCTTTCCGGTCAGAGCAACGAAGTGCTGCCGAAGTGTCGTCTCGCTGTAAAACGTTGGATAATCAATAATACGACAGTTTTAAGTGATATACTAGCTGAATTGACTTCAGTTTGTCTGTTTCCGCCTTTCAAACTGAGCAAAACTCTTCTGATCGACTCGTTCGGGTCTGAAAACGATCCTACAAAGATAGCGAGAGTTTAACAAATCGCGGATTTGATAGAGGGACGGTCCAAAGAGTATGCTCAGCAAGGACCTAAAACACGTAGCGATCGCAAACAAGGCTAATGGCAAAAGAAGCCCGTTAGGGCAAACATTACCAGGTGCACATTTTAAATTTAATTGCATAAATAGTAATATGCAACAAATACATAGAGATTGAAAGTTGCATTTGTAGATTGAAAACTTGGAAAAAACCGAATAGAAAACCTATCCGGGATATTGTTTCCAAGAGAAACAAGTAGAGGCATTACTTACATGGGGCGTAATGTGAAAATTATAAAAAGGTCATGTATACCAGGTATTGATCGCTTACTATGGCCAAGTAAGTGGTGAGCACGTGGCACCATGAACTTTTTATGATGGGCATGCTTACATCCGATGTAGTAAGGACGGGGTGAGTGGGACAAATTAAAAAGTACCCAACTGAATCAAATGAGCAAAATATTTGATAATAATGTAAACGCACAGCCGGGTGACGGAAGCGTATTACATTAGGATAATGAGCCCGAGTGAAGGGACAAAGAAACATGTAAAATGATTAAAGTACGCACTGGGAGGGGGTGTACTTACACTCGAACCCGGAGAATGCAAACACGTAAAACGATTAAAGTACGCACTGGGAGGGGGTGTACTTACACTCGAACCCGGAGAATGCAAACATGTAAAACGATTAAAGTATGCACTGGGAGGGGGTCTACTTACACTCGAACCCGGAGAATGCAAACATGTAAAACGATTAAAGTACGCACTGGGAGGGGGTGTACTCACACTCGAACCCGGGAAATGCAAATATGCCTCTTAACGGGCAGTTTTTGGTAAAACGTCAAACTTGAGGACAAAGTCGGAATATAAAAATGAAGCGAGGTCTTAATGTGTACCGGGAGGGTTGCAATAATAATGACTTCGGTAAAACACCCGGATGATGGGTAAGAATTAAACACATGCGTAGACCGAGAAACGGGAACTCGGATGGAAAGTTAAAAGACTCGGGTTTTGAGTCATAACTAAAAGACGACAAGATAATGTAAATAGAAATTTTGAATAAGTTATGTTCAAGTATTTTAAAGTTGAACGGGTCAAATATAATATCATGCCGGACGGCATGAGTAAACGCAAGCGGGATAATGGTAGCGTTAAAAGCAAAAGAATAATGAGCCTGGTAATGTGACATAATCAAATACGAATATATGTAAACTGGATAGTGGTGCGCATAAGATGAACCGACGCATAAATGACGTGAATAGTCATAAAGTCAGAAAATTTGTCCAAAAGAAAACGAATGTAGCCTTAGACTACGGTCAAGGTCAAAGGAAATACCAAGGCGAAAATAAACGATTTTGAACATAAAAGGGTGCCTTAATGCCATATACGTATATAAATATATATACCTTTGAATAAAGACTTGAATAAAAGATGATCTACGAGATTATCATACCCTACGAGATTGTAAATGATGCTAAGGTCTACAGGACCAAAAGGACCTTCGGGTCACAAATAGAAAGAAATGAATTGTTGAGGTCTCACCTTAATAAGGTAAAAAGGTGAAAATATAAAGGAATAGCCTACGAGGCTAAGTGAAAGAACCTACGGGTCAATAGGAGAAAGTGAGGGAACTTACTACGATTCCTCGCGTAAAATGAGAACGGAAGGAAATAAATTATGGGTTGTCAATTTCCTTGATATGAGTAATTGACTTAGTTAAAAGGAAAAAACGTTAAACTAAAATTCAGTTTTAGTAAGAAACAACGTTTTAACAAATATGAATATTATGAGACGAATTCGGAAAATGATTAATATCAAAGAATTTAGATCTTAACACCGATGGGTGCAAGGCAATACATTCGAAAGAAAGATTTTCGATAAGAAAAGACGACATAAACTTAAACATGACGTGATGTGATCACGGTCACAAAGGTGATACAGAATATAACCACGTTATAACGTGAGTTGCAAGATATGAAATCATAAACACGCAAAAGGCCAATGACGGCAATATAGTAAACCCGGGTGATGGGGTATAAGGTAACCGGTGACTAACAAGTCTAACCGCCAAATTAAATAATCAATAAAGATAATGGATACAAGCTGAAAGTAACGGCCCTCGAGGCCTTACACATGAAAGACGCACGCGTCAATATAAAAGTGAAAACTTTTGACCAAAAGGAATGGGTGCCTTGAAAACGAAACTAGGTTCGTTTGATTAAACCAATGAACTACGTAAATAAGGTTTCGGGGACGAAACATCTTTAAGGGGGGTAGACTTGTAACACCCCGAAAACGGGTTTGGTAATTAAACCCCGTTAATACAAAAGAGCGGGTAAAATACCGTTAGCGGTAAAGATTAACCCGGAAATTTATTAGGATTTAAATAAATAAGCCTAATAATTAATAAAAAGGAGAATAAATGCTTTGAGAAAACAAAGTTATAAAAGGCCCGAATTAACGAGACTTAAAACATAACAGGTTATAACTTCCCGAACCCGTTAAGGTAACTAGGAATAATTAACCTAGTTGGTAGCATGAGATCAAATGACTAATGGTGAGTTATAGCTTCAATTGGTCAAGATAAAACATGAGGGACTAATATTACCGAGTGGGAAACTTGGTTTATTAAAACAAAAAAAATAAAACACAACACACACACTTGGTGTGTGTGTGTGTGTGTGTGCGTGAAATCGTCCAGGAGAAGGAGCAAGAGCTCCAAACCCTAGCTCATCCAAAATCATCAAATTGGAGGGCCAAACGATGCTTAAATTCACAACCGAACGTGGATTAATGATCACCCGAACAAGAGGATCATAAGGTATGTAAAATCTTGGTGTTTGGTGAAGTTGTAAGAATTTGATAATCATCCTAATCGCGAATTAGGCATGGATTAGAGAAGCTATGGCTAGATTAGTGATGTATACTTGCTTAGTAACAAAACCCTAAGTGAAAATCATACATAACATGCTATGAATTGAAGGATTTGATGAATTAACACACTTAGATAAGTGGGTTTTAATGTTATGATGAAATTGATGATATAACTATGCTTAGAATCAACATGCATGATAACAAATAGAAAGTGTTCGATTAAACCATGAATTTGGGTACAAGATCATACTTTTCACGAAATGGGTTTTGTATGATATAAGAGAATTGATGTTAAGATCGTGATATAGATGCTTGAAATCATGTTACCTAGTAGTTAGTGTGTAAAATTTGATTTCGCTAAGAGTTCGGATGAAATGCCTAAGCGAAATTCACTAAACCAAATGTGCATTGAATAAGTTGATAAGTCGATTGACTTTAAAAAGTCAAACCGACTAAGTACATGATCGAATGATAAATTCGACATAAGGAGCGTAGGATGGAATAATCGTAAATGATTATGACCAACCTAACCATCTTACAATTTCAATGATAGTTTGACGCTTGGTAAGCTAGGTGAAAGTTTGGGGAAGGAAGCGGGTCAAACAAATCAAGAATGAAGGAAAAGCATAATTCGGATGCAATGTAAGTATAGCTTACACTAGTCATGTATTTTGGAATATTCTTTGTCGTGTTGATCACGAATAAGACAAATACTTAATTGAGATACGGTGTTCCGGCGTGTAGTCGTACGGAACAAGATAATCAAATATGATAAGAAACCATAGTGATGGCTAAAAATGAGTTAAATCGGTAATTCGATCATATTATGACGAATGAAACATGTACTTTTAAGGGTTACCATATAAGGTAAATCATAATAACCAATAAGGGTAAAATTGTAATTTGGTCACTCGTTGACAATAATTGTTGGTTTTGAAAGATACTTTATTTCGAAAGCCTTGATAGGCCAAAAAACGTTAAGAAGTGATTTATAATTAAAATGACCGCACGATGTAAACTGGAGCGAGTCGTGTAGGCAAGATGGCAATAAGCTTCATCTCGCCAATATAATCGGTCAATTAAAACAAACGGGTCAAAAGGGTGAAAATATCACCCTTGACAATGTCGACTAATGGTTTTTCGAGTTGTATGATTTCAGGAATAAATATCAAATGGATACTTACATCGCTATTACTTAGCGGTTACTAAGGCAAGGTATCGAAACGAGTCAATATATATATTGATCCGAGCCAGGTATGTATAATATAGATTAACTACTCAATAGGAACTAGAGGCTCCTTGATAGTTAAATGCAGTCATATAGATATTTGGTTACTTTAATAAGCAAACCGAATGATTCATATGATGATCGTTGTGTTTTGAAAACATAATGACTTTTCGAATCAAATACATAGTTTAAAACATGGCTTTTGGGTCGATAATGCTTTTAAAAGTCCTTTATATTAATGAAAGGACTAAATAGACCAAAATGCCCTTGTAAGCTAAATCGAGCGAACGACCCTTAAAGGTTGTTCGGAAAAGAGTAGTATGCATAATTAAACACTTAGAATGAGTATACAAAAGCGAAAGATGTGAATCCTTAGTCGTTTGACTCTATAATAGTCCTTGCCGTAAAATAATGATTCGAGGGGTAAAACTCGGAGTTTAGGAATTTCCACACTTAATACAACACAAATATAGTTGTGAAGAAAGATTATTTGATAAGAAATGTGGTAGTGTAATGCTTGATGTGAGTGAAAGAGATTCATGCTTAAAATAGGCTTAATTACCCTTAACGGGTCAAAATAAGCATATGAGCGAAAACAGGTTAAGAATGCGTAAGAAACGCGTAATTCGAACCTAATATGATAGTCAATATTGAAATGATGAATCTCATGAGTTTTCAGATCAAATAAACATGTTTGTTTGATAAATACACGAACGGGTCAAAAATTGGTAAAAAGGGTAATAAGTCGAAGACTTAAAAGTCTGAAATTTTATTAATCCGGATGTTGGATTTTAACTCCATAAGATGGAGAATTAAATTACGGACGCGTAGGAAAAAGAATCGGGTAAAACGGATCAATAACGAGAGAGTTATGGCCGTTTCCGTAAAAACTGTCATAGCTGGTAGAGTGCAGGTTCCAATAACGAACCTGCTGGAAAAGGGTCTCCCTCGCGCCACGCGAGGGAGCAAGTGGGTTCTGTCGCATGGCATGACGGAGTCAGTTTTTAAAAATTTATTTTTTTTCAATTATTTTGCCTCGCGAACTCGTTTAAACACGTTCTAAACTATGTATGACTAATTCAATTCATGTTTTATGAATTGTAGGTGTTATATACAATACCGGGGGACGATCAAGCTCAACGAAGAACCGAACACGATCAAGTTACAAGCTTCCGCACATTGTTAATCGTTAATTTTAAACGACGAATGTAGTCACATTATGTGGTGTACTTGAAAATTGTAAAAGATTCAATCAATCTGTATTCTCTAATGTACATGTACTTATAATTAAATGATTTTGTTCGTAATAAAAGACGAAATCCGTTTAAAAATAGTAAGGGTGTTACATCAGTGTGATTAGTGGCTAGATCCTGGTACGTCACACGCCTAGCGGGATTACCGCATGTGGTATTTTGGGGGTGTGACACTAGTGGTGGGTGTTGAGAGAATGAGGAGGTAAAGGGAGAAGAGATGAGAGATATATAGTTTTTTTAGTAGAATGGTATTTTTGTCATTTTTCCATAAATACCCCTCATGTGAGGGGCACATGACAAGTTTTTAACTAAGTAAATGGATGGGGTTAGTGTTAGGGGCCAAAAGGGTTAGAAAAAAAGACATTGGGGTTCAGATGTTAAAAAACATTGGGCTAAAAGTGTAAAAGTGATATAACTACAGGGGCCAAAATTGTAATTTACTCCATTATTTATTTATATTCATTCATGCAGAAAGATAATTTTACATTTCACATAACTCATTAGCTATTGTACCGTAAGCATCAAATGTTGTATTTACTTAAATTATAGAGTTAAATGCATGGTTGGTCCCTATGGTTTGCGAAAATTGCAGACTTGGTCTTAAGGTTCACTAATTACACACTTGGTCCCAGTGGTTGTAATTTTTAAATCGGCTGGTCCTTAGCACTAATCTTTGGTTAAGTCTTTGTGAAAAGACTTGATTACCCCTAAGGTTAGAGTAAAACAATTTGTAACTTTGCACAAGTAAATATCTTCAAGGGAGCATAGTGAAAACACCGCCAAATATAGTTATTTCATCATCAGTCATCTCAACTGAAGTCGCCGGAGAAGAAGATGATGATAGATCTAGGCTCCTTCTCTGACGAGAAATTCGACGCTAAGAAATGGATAAACAATGCATGCCAATCAAGTCACCCACAGGATCCACAAGACAAACACCTTGTAGATCTCGAGATGAAGCTACAGATGATGTCAGAAGATATCGCCGCTTCACTCGAGGAACAGAGCTCCCCTGCGATCCTCTGTGTTCCTTGCGCCACGCGTGACGTCATCCGCCTCCGTGACGACGCGCTCTCTCTCTCTCTATCAGTCTGTTGCTTCCATCCTCCTCATTTGTAGATTTCACAAGTGATGATTGAATTTCGTTTCATCAACAGATTTCACCAGCATCATCATTGTTGAAGGAATTTTAAGGGTTTTGTGATGAATTTTATTTGGGGTTTTCTAAGATCGATGAGAGAGACATGAACTGGGATGAATTTTAACTGATTACCGGGCATTTTATTTCGCGTTTTATCTGCGTTTTAAGGTGTTTAAAATTATTTTTATTATTCTATAAAAATTAACACACCATAATATTGTAAACAATATTTCGTTCACCTAGACTGGCTACGTTGTCTGCGTTTTGTAGTATACGCGCTGTATTGCGAAGTACGAACTTAATTTCGTAAAATAAGAATTTTAAGCGTTTTAATTAATTTTTCTTCACGAATATGATTAAAAATAGGATTTTAATCATAACGGAATATTTTTAGGATTTTAACATTATCCGGACAGTCAGCGACGTTCCTTTCGCATTTCGTTCGTTACACGATAAGCGTTTATCTTATTGTTGCCAACGTAATTTTTAACAAAGTTTGGGTTTATCAATATTTCAAATTCCTCATATTAACCTCAAATTTAATAATTTAGTGCCTTTATATAACCATAACACGTGTCACACTAGTACAGTACAAGCTCAGAATAGCCGGGTGTCACATTAAGCTTCCATTGATCACCTTGGAGGAAGTTTCGGACCGAATACACATTTGCATGATTAGGCGGAATCTGGCTACTCCAGTTCACCCGTCCCGACAAATCTGATCCCTTACCACTATTATTCAACTCCCCGTAATAAAGCGTCTTCAATGCGAAATCACCATCCCTTGGCATCCACCCTTGCGGTGTGATCAACGACTCGAAATGGCAACCAATGAAGAGCGTCCGCGAGAACTCCTTCTGGGGCCTCCCAAGAAAATTCTTGTGGACTTTAGGATTGCTCTTGTACAACTTCATGTACTCTTCCGTTCCATTGACCGAACAATTATGGAACACAAAACCCGTGGACTGGGCGGGGTCTATCCGTCCTTGTGCGCTCACTACATTGTCCCCGCCCTTTTCGGGGTTTAGCTGACGTGGACGAATCAGGATGGTGCAGTTTTCGAAGTAGGTGGCAGAATTGCCAAATATGAAATCTTCGTTGCCAGATATACGGCATGAGTTGTAAAATTGGCGAAGTGAACGGGCGTGAAAAGTGTTTTGATTTCCCGTAAACTCGCATTCTTCGATGATAGATTTGTCGCTGTCAGACCGGAAGGCTACGGCTTGGTGAGCACCGGGTCCGGCTTTGTTCCGTATGGTCAAACGAGTTGCCATGAATCCGTCCCCGAGAACCGCTGTCTCATGAAGAATATATTAGTGCATTATATATTATGTGAATTTCTAACATGACATAAACATTATGTAAACATTACATGAAATTCACACGTGTGGATCTCTAACATGGCATGTACCTCACTTTAAATTCAGAGGTTTGAATTTAGTGATCAGGTAAGCTGCTAATCATGTTATAGACATGAACCCGAACACACCACGAGTATTCACGGGACTACACAACACAACCCGTTTAACCAAATTTTTTAATGTAAATCCTCTTACATATTAATACTTTTTGGCCCATGTGGTTTAGCCAGTTTAATCATTTCAGCCAAAAATGAATCTTTTAACATATCAGTTCCTGAGGTTGCATTTTATAACGGTTTTGGCATCTGACACTAACTTTGTTTTTTTTTTTTTTTCAGTTAAGTATAAAGGTAATTAGGTCATTATATACCTTGTGTTCAAAATGTGATTATATCTTTTTAAACTTTTTATTGACATAAAAATACCTAAAATTTTAAGTTTTACATAAACACATTTTAAAAAGAGTTAAATGCCATTTTAGGCTCTGTGGTTTGGGTCATTTTGACAATTTAGCCCAAAAATGAATCTTTTAACATATCAGATCCCAAGGTTGCATTTTATAACGGTTTTGGCCTCTGACACTAACTTTGTTTTTTTTTTTTTTCCAGTTAAGTATAAAGGTAATTAGGTCATTATATACCTTGTGTTCAAAATGTGATTATATCTTTTTAAACTTTTTATTGACATAAAAATACCTAAAATTTTAAGTTTTACATAAACACATTTTAAAAAGAGTTAAATGCCATTTTAGGCTCTGTGGTTTGGGTCATTTTGACAGTTTAGTCCAAAGATTTCATTTTTTCTCCTGTGGGTCCAAAAAGGTTTCACCGTTGCCATTTTAGTTCACTAGGTTAGCTTCATCCATTTTTTCTGTTAACCAGAAGGCAATTCGGTCATTTCATATGTAATTCTGTTAACTCGAAAGGCAATTCGGCCATATAAGATGACCGAATCACCCTTCTTGTTAACAGAAATAATTGATAAAGTTAACCAGTGAACTAAAATGGCAACAGTGAAACATTTTTAGACCCACATGCGAAAAATAAAGCATTTGGACTAAACTGCCAAAATGGCTCAAAACACAGGAACTAAAATGACATTTAACTCTTTAAAAATAATAAACAAACGGTGAAAGGGCCAACCCATAAACCCATCGAGATAATCAAACATGTTCTCAAATCCGACCCGATATTTTCCCAAAATTAAACTAGAACCAAAACATGCAAACTTCGTGTTATATTCATCTTTAGGTCCTGGTCCGTTTTCAAAGACGTATAGCTAAATATGTATTTATATGGATTAACCTGTTTATTTTTAATTTTTTTTAAATGTGTTTTATTTCTTAAACTAAACTGTATCAGTATTTATCTGTATTTATATGGGTTCATGCACATCTTTATTCTTGGACCAAAAAAAGCTTGACTCACCGAGTGTGGGTGTGTTATACGTATAAACTCCAGGCTGACTCACGTTCAAAGACCCAGCAATTATCGTTCTTCCCATCCCATCCCCTAAAATCACCACATGCTGCTTTTCAATCCCAACCCGAACCGTTTCCTCATAAAACCCTTTCATCACATATATCACAAACCGCCACCCTCTACTCCAATTTGGTGCTGCATTCACAGCCTCCTGCACTGTCTCATACGTACATTGATCGTAGTCAGGCTTACAAACCGATACATCACTCTTACCCAACCACGGTGGAATCGCCAACTCTGGTTCACCACTACCACCACCACCCTCCCAGAACCCGTCTCTCTCCGTCTTCAACGGCTTCCACGACGCTGTTTGGTCCCCATACACGTCGTACGCCATCAAGAAGCTTAAGGCGTTGCTAGTGTAACCCACAAGAGTGTTTACAAACGTCATAGTGTCGTTAATCAAGTCTGTGTCCTCGTTGTTTACGATTTGTAATTCGGACCAACAGTCGTACTGGTAGGTTAACGCTGCGCTTGTCCATGCGCGGCAGTCTTTGATCTCGTGACGTGGGAATGCGTCGATTGTTGATGTGAGACGGTAGGCTGCGTTTTCGAGATGGTCGAGGCAGTTCTTAGTGATGGTGATGACGCTGAGATTGCCTACGGATGCCTCGTATAACGATTGTGTCATGGATTGGGCTATACGGTTGGTGCTGTAGGAGATGTTTAACGCGGTTTGAATGATTTCCATTGCGTTTTTGGTAGGGGATTCTTTGAGTGATTCTTCGCATTTTTTTTGGTCCTTGGTAACTTTACAAGCTTGTTGGACCGGATTAGGAGGAGGTGGAGGTGGTGTGTGTGTTATTGACTGTGGATGGATGCGGTGGTGGCCGACGGGGGCGGAGGAGGTTGGGTGGATGACAATGAGAAGAGAGGTTAAGAGAATGGAAATGAAAGCCATTGAGATCGTGAGATGAATTGGTTTTTAGTGGTTCATCTAATTGAAGATTTAAATAGCGATTTGAATTTAGTTAGAGTGAAAATATTAAGGGTGTAGCTCGTGTGAGGTTGACGGGTTAAATTGGTGAACTGAACCACACGGTCCGGACCTATATATTTATTCGTGTTCATGTTTGTGCTAAACATACTTAAAATTTGGTCATGATAACCAAGTCAGCACGGTGGCGTAGAGAAAAAAGCACGGGGTGGGAAAGTGATGTGGAACAAATAAAAAGATTTAAAAGAAAATAAACATCAACCAATCAAAACAAACCTAAACTACACCCATCAATCAAGAGTCTCCACTTCAACTACATATTTGCCCCCACGCCGGTGGAAAACATCAAGCCCCAAGCACAACGCCGTTCACAACGTCACGGGGCATGGGGTGGTTTTGTGGGCGTGGACTGACAACAACGCCGTGTTTCCACACCCACACCGTGTGGTCTTAGGATTGAGCTTGGCTCGTTTAACTTAAGAGAACTCACGCTCGAACTCGACTCATTTAAAACTCTATTTAAGACTTAATTATTTTATCTATATAAATTTTATAATTATTTACATATACATACATAGAGGAAGGTTCATTGGGGAACACTAAAAAAGTGGGGAACAACGGGGAACCGACTCAAACGAACTCCGATTGGACTCATTCCAGCGGCGTTGGAACCGGCTCGTCGAACCCTAACTAAGATCTCTTAACCCTAAACCCTAAATCCTAACTCCTAAACTCTAAACCCAAAAGCTAAAAAATAAGGCTAAACCCTAAGCTAAACCGTAAAATCTAAAATATAAACCCTAAAAGCTAAACCCTAAAGGCTAAACCTAAAGCTAAACCCTATAGCTAAACCCTAAACCCTAAAGCTAAACCCTAAACCCTAAAGCTAAACCCTAAAAGCCAAACCCCTATATATTTAGGGTTTAGGGGTTATGATTTAGGGTTTGAGGTTAAGAGATCCTAGTTAGGGTTCGACGAGCCGGTTCCAACGCCGCTGGAATGAGTCCAATCGGAGTTCGTTTGAGTCGGTTCCCCACTGTTCCCCACTTTTTTAGTGTTCCCCAATGAACCTCACTCTACATACATATATATATAACTATAATTTTGTGTATGATAATACATATTATTTAATTATTATAATCATAATTTAGTATATAATAACATTTTTTTGTATAAACATATTTTAAGTAACATTATATATATAATATATATAAGAAACTCATTTAGTCTCGCAAGTTAACTCAGGTTCAATATGTAAAGCTTAAGCACGGTCCTGTTTGTTAAATGAGACTCAATAAAGCTTGAGTTGGTTTCAACTCAACTTGAGTTTTTAGCGAGCCAATTGAGTGTAGCTCCCGAACGGCACGAACTAGTGTATAGCAAGCATACTACCAAGACGAGCATTGTTGTAGTTGTAGCATTGTAGGATGATTGTGTTTGATGTTTCAAAAGTGAGTTTTATGAACCTAAAACCGAACAAATTAATTAGTCAAATACTAAACTTGTTTTGTTTTTTTGCCGTTCAAAAAAAAAAAAAAATACTAAACTTGTACGTCTACATGAAAAGCTATATTTCTTTCTATTATAGGTCGCATGTATTACTGTGGGAGAAGTCCCTTCAAAAAAACAAATACTTTTTTCGTGTTGGGTTGAAAAAATGGCAAACCACAACAAATTAGTATGTATAGAGTTTTTTTAACAACCAGTAAATCATATAAAAATCATCCACCGGGAAAGCTGGAAAATGCAAAGAAAGTGTCAAAACAGAACAAATGAAAGCCAACAACAAACGCAGGGGTTTGTCAATACTTAACATGAAAATACCACTTCATATTTCACAGAAAATACATTCTCATTCTTTGCATAAACTTTATGTATTATCTGATTATTATTAGTAATTTGTGTGTGTGTATTGGGGGGGTGGGGGGCTACTATAGAAGATGATATAAAAGTAGCAACACAAACGTGAGATAACGTCCCTTTAATTTCATGGGGGCCCAACCCATGAAATTAATTTAGCCCTCATATATGTATTGCTCCAGGCCTCCAGCCCACGTTCTGTTCCAAATAAACAAGTGACCCATTTGTCCTAACCAGGAACTACGTTGATACTTTTTAAACGGTCTGTTTTTTGACACGAACCCAGTTTGACTCACCAGCCCAATTTGACAGGCTTGATTCCGAGTGACGGCCATCAAACATATTTTTCTTGAAGGATAGATAGTCTTTGATGATTCTAAACTTGAAGTTTAAATGACAACTCAGACAAAACAAACTTCATTTGAGCAAATTTTTGTATTTGACTTGATGACTTGGTGTATTCAATATAAATTCTACTTATTAACAATCAACAATATAAAAAATGCTGCTAATTCAACTAACTAAGAAGATGCAACCCTCCATTGATCACCTTGGAGGAAGTTCCCAACAGAATACACATTCACATGCTCAGCCGGAATTCGGCTACTCCAATTCACCCTTCCCGATAAATCCGACCCCTTACCACTGTTACCCAACTCTCCATAATAAAGCGTCTTCAGCGCGAAATCACCCTTCCATGGCAACCACCCCTGCGGTGTAATCAACGCGTCCAAATTGCAATTAATGAACACCGTCCTTGAAAACTCCTTCCAAGGCCTTCCAAGAAAGTTCCTGTGGGCTTTAGGTTTGCTGTTGTACAGCCTCATGTACTCTTCGGTTCCGTTGATCAAACAGTTTTCGAACACAAAGCCAGTGGACTGTGCAGGATCAATCCGGCCGTGTGCGGTTACTGCATTGTTCTCTCCCTTTTCGGGCCGGAGCTGACGTGGACGGACCAGGATGGTGCAGTCTTGGAAGATGGAAGCAGAGTTGCCAAATATGAAATCTACGTTGCCTTCTATACGACATGATTTGTAGTACTGGCGAAGTGAGTGGGCGTAGAGGGTGTCTTGGTTGCCTAGGAACTCGCAGTTCTCGATGATGGATTGATCGCTATCGGAGCGGAAGGCTACGGCTTGGTGTGCATCGGGTCCGGCAGTGTTCTCTATGGTTAAACCACTTGCCATAAATCCATCGCCTACCACCCCTGTTTCATGAAAAAAACATATCAGGGTACTGTAAATCTCTAACACGAAATGACATGAACCCATACCAAAAAATCAAACCGGTTTAAGCTTGTAACCCGGTTTCAGCAAAAGCCGGTTTTCACTTGGTTGACCATAACCAAAACCGTTTAGAAAAGAAAACCAATTTTCTCACCTTTAGATTCGACAACCCAAACAAAACCCGTTTATTTCAAATTTACAAAAGTCCAACCCGAAAGTGACTCACCGAATGTGGCTGTATTATACGTCGACAATCCAGGCTGACCCACGTTCAAAGACCCGGTAATTACCGTTTTACCCATCCCATCCCCAATAACCACCACATTCACCTTTTCAAACCCGACCCGAACCGTTTCCTCATAAACCCCTTCCTTCACCCGTATCACAAACCGCCGCCCGTACCCCCAATCCGGCACCACATCCACCGCCTCCTGCACCGTCACATAATCACACCCACCACCCTTACACACCGTCACATCCGCCTTCAACCCCACCGGAACCCCCAATTCCACCACCCCACCACCACCACCACCCTCCCAAAACCCCTCTCTCTCCGTCTTTGGTTCCCTCCACGACGCCGTTTCATCCCCATACACATCATACGCCACCATCATACTCAACGCATTACTAGTGTAGCCAATAAAACTATCCATAAACGACATCGTTTTGTTAATAAGCTTAGTCTCGTTCACATACTTCAAGGCGGACCAACAGTCGTACTGGTAGGCCAGTCCCGCACTAATCCAAGCACGCCCGTTTTTTATCTCGCCACGTGGCAATTCGTCCACCGTTGATTTGATTCGGTAACCCGAGTTGTTAAGATGCTCGATGCAGTTCTTAGCGGCGGTTATTCTGTTCAGATTTGTTGTTGATGAATCGAGTATTTGTTGTGCCATTGACTGAGCTTCAAGGAGGGTGTTGTATGAAATGGTTAATGCTGATTGGATGATTTGGATTGGGGTTTTGTTAGGGTATTGGGTTAGTGAAGATTCGCATAGTTGTTGGTATCTGGTGGCTTTGCAAGCTTGTTGGATTAGATCGGGAGTGGTGGTGGTGGTGGTGGGGTGGGTGAGAATGAGGAGAGAGATGAAGAAGATGGAGATGATGGTCATCGTGATGATGAGTCGGTGAGTTGGAATCGGGTGATGAGTTGGTTTTCTGCGATTCATTTATGGAAGATTTGTTGTTGTTATATAGTAAGTGATGGGCAGGGGATGATTTAGTGGGGAGTGATGAAATTTGGAAGGTAGTGATTATCCTGTGAGGAAGTGAGATGGTGTGGGAGATGAATTGTAAAAAGAAGAATGTGTTCACGGGTTTCCAATAGGAGAATATGTACACTACTCAACTAACCTTTTTTTGTGATAAAGAGAAGACAAACCAAGAAGCTAGAAATACACCCAAAAGAACTCAAATAATGAAATCAAAATTAAAATTCACATCTCATTTGCTATCTATATCTTTTCTTTTAGAGTAAACTACCATTTTTCTCCCAGGTTTGTTCACTTTAGTCACTTTAGTTCAAAACTCAAACTTTTTGCATCTAGGTCTCTGTGGTTTCAGTTTTATTATCATTTTGGTCCAAAAATGAAATTAGGTCTTGTTTGTCTTGTAAAACCATGCTATTTTGTTCTTTTCCTCAGAGGCAAAATGATCATTTTATTTTTATATTTAAATACCAGACCTCTGCTGCAGTCACCATTTTCAAAACCAAACCCTAGCTCCCTCATCTCCCTTCTCTCTACCTTTTGACTGATTCAGTCGCCGGAATAAATTCCGGTCGGCTTCGATCATACCTCCGGCAGCGGCCACACATACAACCAAACACCTCCCAATCTTCGTTCACACCATTTCTCTTCACAATCATCATCAATCTCTCTTCATTTACAGCTCATTGATCTCTGAAATATTCAATTGTCCTTATTTTCATCCATAAATAATCTCAAATCTGTTCGGAAACTGTTCACAAAAATGTTGTTGGATTAGGGTTCTTTAGATCGGTGCACTTGTCTGTTTCTGGTAACGTTTCTGTTAATCTACACTTTATATGCTGGTTCCAGACATTCTAAAAGCTTAATTAGATGGTCCTAGAGCTAAATGGTGTTTTGCGCCTTAAATACTGAAATTAGGGTTTTAGTGAAGTGAAATTAGGATGAAATAGACCACATAATGTTGGTTTAGTGTCTTTAGACTTTAGAGATCTGCCAAAAAGGATTGATTCTCACTTTATGAATATTCTATTTGTTTGATTTTTTTCAGTGGATTGATTCTCACTTTATGAATATTCAATTTGATTGATTCTCACTATACAGAGGTTTGGTGGTAGTGGCTAATAGTGGTGCAACAGTGGCTGGTAGTAGCGCTAGAGAGGGGGTGGTGGTGGTCAGGTGCAGGTGATGGTGATGTTGGTGATGGTTAAGCGGGTGGTGGTAATGGTTGTTCTAACGCTCTGTTTTTTCGCACTTTCTTATTTTAGCAAGTCATGTTGTACTTTCCATATTTAGACACTTGTACTCTCTTTGTAATCTACTTTCGTTTCATTTGTAATTCGAGACTATTGATCATAATGAAAACGAAGCTATTTTTAATCATGTTCGTGTATTTATAATTAGTCTTATGTGCAACCGACGAACGATTCGCGTTTGAACGAAATATTATTCAAGATCCTCGATCCTATATTATACTTTGATGTTCTATGCTCGCTAAACTAATTTAAGCTCGTGAAATAGCGAAATTTGTATCATAATCTTTCAACTCGAAACCTTCGCAAATAAATAATCGTATCCTTAATCTAATCTGTTATAAAGTGATTAATTATTTATTTTATTTAACTAATTAATTTTACAATTTAAAAGCTTTATTTTTATAATAATCTAGTTAGTCTCGTTAACATTTAAAGTTAGAAAACACTAACTAACCTAATTAGTTAATGGTAAAGTTAGTTTCTTTAAAAGAAAAAAGAAAAAAACAACAACATAACATTAGTTAGTTGGTTTAAGTCCAAGGACTGTTTGTGTAACTTGCTGAATTTTAAACTTACAGTAGTGGCTGTTTGCGCCTATACTTGAAAGTGTAATGTTTTTAATCAAAAAAATAAAATAAATGAACCAGATTGACCACCACGGGACTCGAACCCGGGTCACCAGCTTCAACAAGCGAACACAACCACTCCACCATGGCCTTCTCATTGAACAAACCAGGCTCCTTAATTCATTAATACACTCATTTAACTGGCCTGATCAACGCAACCAGAACCCATTCAGCTCGCTTTTTGAGCGGGATTGGTGATATTTTTGGGTTTTAAACTTGTTTTAACATTTATTACTCAACCATAACCTAACTTAACCCTTCCCTATAAAACCCAAACATAATCCAAGGATTTTACACTTTGCATAACTTTTTTGTCGCAACCCCCGCCCCCTATCTGTCCCGGGAACGGGCGGCCGCGAGGATCAGTATTGGTGGTATCGGTGTTTATCAATTTGGCAGCGGAATTTACATCAGAACCGTAGTTAGGAAATATTTTATCAGAGTAAAACACCACATTTTATATAAATAAGTGTGTTGGGATAAAACCCAAGTTTCCGACACGTGGCGGCACCGGGCTGCTCCTGGTGGCCTAGCTGTCGCGGCCCGCGACCAGGATAGCTAAGGGCTTCGCGCCTCGCGAGCGATGATAGAAATTTGTTTTTATTTAATTTCTATAAAAATAAAGGTATTTAAGGCTATTTTTGTATATGGGGTGTATTTTGGGACGTATAAAGACGTTCTAAATAATTTAGGAGTGTCGGAAATATTTTAGGAGGGTTGTTATATGGTGGTAATGGTGGTGAGGCTGTGGTGGTAGTGGTGGTGGTGATGGTGGTAGTGGTGGTGGTGGTAAGGTTATGGTAGAGAGATATCATCATGCGAGACAGTATTAGCATATATATACAGGCATATACCACATAAGTGACATCAAACAATTATTACTCCAGCAGAGTACTTAATAGGCTGGGGGTGTTCACGTTTGACCCTTTCCTTGCACTGAGGGAATCTATACGTGACAAGACTTGCTGTGGTTTCTGTGCACTGAATTCCATAATTATGTATGCATCCAGAATTACGTAACTCCTTGCACGGTCCGCACAGTTCGTTTCATCCTCGTATCACTTCCTTCAGATAGGTCATCGTTTTCAGGTAAAGTCACGAGTACCTGAGGTACTCTATTTCTAGTATGTAAATATCAATAATCACACATAATTGCAAGTAATTCTTAATCCCAGACAAGTGCTACTCCAGTGCACCCTAAGTCTCGTAGTGTCTTTTCTTGACTCTTTTGTAAACAGTTTCAGGTAGTGGATGTCGCGGAAAGTTTTATGCAATGAAAAACTTTTGAAAAAAATTGTTTTCGTGAAAGGATCCTAGAGATTGTAGTCTAGACTCGAGAAGGAATCCTGGTTCACTACAATCGCAGCTCTGATACCAATCTGTCACACCCCTTTCTTAGGCGGAAGCACGAGGTGTGATCATGAAAGGTTTTCATTGCATACGATTGGTAAACATACTACATGCTCGTAAAAATAACTCCAAATGCAAAACATTACATAACGGAAATCATAGTTTAAGTGTTTACAACACGAGACAGCATATTGTCTTAAAAGTTTACAACTTTATTCAACGATAAACATAAACGACATCCAAGAGCATGAGTAAGACCGCGCGCACATCCACTCTAGTTACCTGAAATACATGTGAGTTTTGGAAAAACGTCAACATAATGTTGGTGTGAATTCATGCAGTTCTTGTATTGAACGTTTGTATACTTTGTATGAAAAACATGGTATGTATCTTGTATAAATCAAGTATTCTTGTGTAAATCGCGTACTCTTGTATAAATCACGTACTCTTGTATAAATCAAGTATTCTTGTATAAATCACGTATTCTTGTATAAATCACGTACTCTTGTATAAATTACGTATTCTTGTATAAATCACGTATTTCTGTATGTATCAAGGTTGTTAATGGGTTGCAAGGCCATTAACATGTGACACGACATAGGAAGCATCCAAACCATAGGCATTTTTCTAGTTGTCGATTCTGAGACACAAAAGCACTACTCGGTACTCGTTCTCACCAAGAGTGTGGCTGCCCGAAACCCGTTAGATCTAACCTTTTGTTCTGCGGTCTAGGTATATTGTTGATTAATGGTGCTTATGGTACCCTATTCGTGACACGATTTCTCGTATCATTTCTCGTAGCAATTCTTGTATCATTTCTCAATTATTGTATTCATCATACCATTTGTAAACATTGTAACATGTATTTCATCCCCGAAGTTATAAAACTGAAAACAGTTAAAAGAAAAGGGGGAGCATGAACTCACAACTTTGCGTTCCTGCGTCGTAAACTTCACCGGATTTGCTTATCTAGCGTCGTGACCTAAACGTGTTTTATTAACGTTAGTCACTAGACTAGTATCGCACAAGTACAAGTCACTATCTTTTGTATATGTGTTCTTGTGTTAAAAATAATTTATATTTTTAACTATGGGCCTTACTTATATTATTTTCTCAACAATAAATATAAGTATCTTGTATTTTTCACCCGAATTATGTATTTTGTCCACAAACTTCATTTCATGTTCATAACTTGTCCAAGTTATATAATCTATCAAGTAATATATTTTCATAAATATATTCTCTTGTATTTGTCTAAGTATGTTGTATGTGTATTTTTGTATCTCTCCTTAGGAGTATTTAGTGTATTTTCAAGTCCTAATAGACTACCACATATAATACATACTACATACACTTAGTACAAAATTTGGTGATCAATAAATATATATATTTTTCTCAAAAATATACATACTTAATATCAATTTTAATCTTGAAGAAATCATCATTTCTTAACACAAAAATTAGGGAAACCTTGGTAAATATTTTTAGATACATTTTTAGGGAATAGGTTTCTTAAAAACTTATATTTTTTCTAAGTGTCAAAATTTATAAAAATTTTGACATAGTTTCCCCTAAAAATGGAGGTTTCTCATGTTTTCAAAACATGTGTTTATTTTCTTTTAAATCATCATCAACCTCAATAACACAATCAAGTCTTACCATAAGCCTAGATCATGTAAATCACACTACATCATGAACTTGAAGTTCTTGTAAAAACTTGTAGTAACTTACCATGTTATTTAGTAGGTTTAGTTACCCTTAAAAACATGGTTGTTTGTTTGTAAATCTCCTTCTTGAAGGAGTTAGTTATTTACAACTTGTAAGCACATTTTGCAAAAATGTTTATTTATAACATCTTCTTGTTTTAAAAGTATTTCTACACTTGTATTGTCTCTAAAAAAAGTGTAGGTTTAGTAAAAACCAAGATCTTCTAAAAATCTTCTTTTTAACTTGGTTTTCTTGGAAAATCATTCACAAGTCTTAGATTCCAAGTTTACTAGTTCACTTTGTTTATAATCATTTTACTTTCAAGTTCATGTTTAATCAAGAAGATGATCATCTTTGTGTAAACACATAATCATCTCTTAATCTTGCTAGATAATGTGTTTAATCACAATCTAGCAAGCTTCATATGAAGATTAACATCATCATCTCTAGTAAACAACTATCAAATATCATTCATGTATTAAACAACATCATTCTATCCATATATCATCATATGAAAAGTTTATGTTCAAATTTCAAGTTCATGTTCTTTAGTGTTCATAAGATTTTCAACATAATACGTCTTTTAACCACTAAAAATAGAAGTAAACAAGGGTGTTCAAGAATCTTACAACTAGCTTAGAGCTAGGGAAGAACAAGATGAATGATGAGTGGATAAAAGCACACAAGAGAGGTACTTCAAGTTCCGTGAGCACCGAGTCTCCTAAATCACCTTGTATCACCTTGAGATACACTTGGAATGCTTGAAGCTTGAATGAAAATGGGTGGTGTGTGGTGGTGGATTAGAGCTGTGAGCAAGGGAGGGGTGGAGGAGGAGAATGAGTGTGAAAGATGAATGTAAGTTATGATCTTCCATGTGATTTAATAACCATGTTTCCCTTAAAACCTTAGGTTAATATGTTTGTAAAGTACTAGACAAGATCCTTACACAAATCTTGGGGGGATCCTAGGAGATTACACAAGATTAAGAAAGATCTCACAAGATCAAGGTGGGGCCACTATATGGGCCGATTACTTGCATATGGGGGGGGGGGTAAATTGTAATTTAGAATGATAAGGTAGGTTACTAGTGGAAGTTAAATGTGAAAGTCTTGTATTTATGTGTATCATGCTTTATGTAGTATGTTAGTGTGCTCGGGAATCATAACTAGCTCAGAAAAAAATAAAACAATGCTTCTAGTAATATTTTGATGTTCCGGTTAATGTCCGGTTGTTCGGTTAAGTACCGGTTCGTTAAAGTGCTAAATTGCACCATTTAGTGTCCCTTATCTTGTTATATTGCTGAATTTTGCTTAATTATTTAAAATTCAGCTTTTAAAGTGTATTTCGAGTGCTTTTTAGTGCGTATTTTAGCTTCCGGAACGTCTATATGATAACCCTTGTATGTACTCTTGGGTTTTAATGTATTCTTGTCATTGGACCTACACCTAGGCTCCAATTCTATTGTCTAACTGCTTTCTGCAGAATTGTTGACACCATGTGTCTTACCGGTGAGTTTACTAGTATTTCTGACGCAACGCTGTTCATTAATGCATAAAGTAATTCTTGTAGTATAAAACGTGCATGAATTCACTTGTATAGTATGTAATTAGACAATGTTGACATTTAAGCACATAATTGCAGTCATTAAATAATAATTAAAGTGTACGGAAATTACCGGTTTTGTGCCAGTTGTCACAGTCTCCCCCCGTTAAAAGAATTTCGTCCCAAAATTCAGGCTGATCCATCTCTCGCAGGAGTTTTCTTGAACAGGTGGGGGTACTTTTCTTTAAACTGGTCTTCACGTTCCCACGTGTACTCGGGACCGTGCTTAGAGTTCCAACGTACTTTGACAAGTTTCACACTGCTCCTCCTGGTCTTGTTGACTTTCCATTCGGTAACCTCAACGGGTTGTTCTGTAAATCGGAGGGCGTCATCAATATGCACTTCATCCGCCGGGATGATCACGTTTTCTTGTGTTGGACTCTTCTTGAGATTGGATACATGGAACGTATCATGTACTCCATTAAGTTCTTCCGGTAATTCCAACTTGTATGCTACGGTACCAATTCTTTCTAAAATCTTGAATGGTCCGATGTATCGTGGATTCAGCTTTCCACGTTTTCCAAATCTTACTACGCCCTTCCAAGGTGAGACCTTTAACAAAACCTTGTCTCCCACCTCGAATTCTAATGGTTTTCGTCTTCGATCGGCGTAGCTCTTTTGTCGATCTCGAGCCGCCTTAATACGCTCTCGGATCTGCATAATCTTGTCGGTTGTCTCTTGTACAAGTTCAGGACCAACCATTCATTTGTCTCCAGCGTCTGCCCAACATAAGGGCGATCGGCACTTGCGGCCATACAGAGCTTCGAACGGTGTGGCTTTTATGCTTGTATGATAACTGTTATTGTAGGAAAACTCAACTAAAGGTAGATGAGTATCCCAGCTGCCGCCTAGGTCCATGACACATGCGCGAAGCATATCTTCTAGTGTTTGTATGGTTCATTCACTCTGACCGTCTGTTTGTGGATGGAATGTCGTGCTTAGATCTAGCTGAGATCCAAAGGCTTCCTGAAAGGATTGCCAGATTCTTGAGACAAAGCATCCATCTCTGTCTGAAATAATTGAGATAGGCACTCCATGACGTGCCACAATTTCTTTTAAGTATATCTCAGCAAGCTTTCTAGTGCTGTCTTTTTCTCAGATCGGTAGGAAATGCGCAGATTTCGTCAATCGATCAACTATCACCCATATCATATCGTGCCCTCTCGGGGTCCTGGGTAATTTCGTTATGAAGTCCATCGAGATTTGCTCCCACTTCCACATGGGTATCTCTGGTTGTTGCAGTAGCCCAGATGGTTTCTGATATTCAGCCTTAACCTTAGAACAGGTTAGGCATTTTCCAACATAAACAGAAACATCGCTTTTAAGTCTCAGCCACCAATAGTAGTCTTTCAAATCTTGATACGTTTTGTCCGATCCTGGATGGATTGAGTATCTCGATTTATGTGCTTCATCAAGGATGACTTCTCGAATACCGCCATAGAGCGGAACCCAAATACGCTTCTTAAAGTATAAGGTTCCCTCTTCATTTGGCACCATATATTTCAACATACCCCGGAGGTATTCAGCTTTACGGTTTTCTCCCTTAAGGGCCCCTTGTTGTGCCTCACGAATGCGTGGAGTGAGGTTCGTTTGAATAGTCATTTCCAATGCTCGAACCCTTAGGGTCTTAACCCTTTCTTTTCGACTTAGCGCGTCTGCTACAACGTTTGCCTTTCCAGGATGGTACTTGATCTCACAGTCATAATCGTTCAGCAGCTCGACCCATCATCGCTGACGCATGTTTAGTTCCTTCTGATCAAATATGTGTTGTAGACTTTTGTGATCTGTGAATATCGTACATCGAGTACCATATAAATAATGTCGCCAGATTTTCAAGGCGAATACCACCGCACCTAGTTCCAAGTCGTGCATGGTGTAATTCCTTTCATGCACCTTTAACTGTCTTGAAGCATAAGCGATGACTTTCTGGCGTTGCATGAGCACGCAACCCAAACCTTGTCGTGAAGCGTCGCAGTATACCACGAAGTCTTCAGTGCCTTCGAGTAAAGATAGTATTGGTGCATTGCATAGCTTATTTTTGAGCAGTTGGAAGGCTTCTTCCTGCTTATTACCCCAGTCGTACTTCTTGTCTTTCTGTGTGAGGGTTGTCAGTGGTTGGGCTATCTTTGAGAAGTTCTCAATAAACCGTCGGTAATAGCCTGCTAGGCCCAAAAATTGTCGAACTTCAATTGGGGTTTTGGGAGCTTCCCAATTCTTTATGGCTTCTATCTTGGATGGGTCTACATGAATGCCCTTCTCATTCACAACGTGACCAAGAAACTGTACTTCGCGAATCCAGAATTCGCACTTTGAGAACTTCGCATACAGTTTTTCTTTCTTCAGTAGTTCCAAAATGGTTCTGAGGTGTTGTTCATGTTCTTCTTTCGTTTGCGAGTAAATCAGGATATCATTGATAAATACAATCACGAATTTATCGAGATATGGTTTGCATACGCGGTTCATCAGATCCATAAATACCGCTGGCGCGTTCGTCAGTCCGAATGGCATCACAAGGAATTCGTAATGCCCATAACGTGTTCTGAATGCAGTCTTTGGTAAGCTTTCCTCTTGAATCCTTAGCTGATGGTATCCCGATCGAAGGTCGATCTTGGAATAGTAGCTCGATCCTTGCAGTTGGTCAAATAAGTCGTCAATCCTCGGTAGTGGGTACCGATTCTTGACAGTGAGCTTGTTCAGTTCTCCACTTCTCTGTAATCGATACACATCCGCAGTGTTCCATCCTTCTTTTTCACGAACAATACTGGAGCTCCCCAAGGTGAGAAGCTTGGCCTTATGAATCCTTTATCCAACAACTCCTGGAGTTGTGTAGATAATTCTTGCATTTCGGATGGTGCAAGCCGATAGGGTGCCTTGGCTACAGGAGCGGCTCCTGGGACCAAGTCTATACGGAATTCGACTTGTCGTTGCGGAGGTAATCCTGGCAGATCTTCTGGAAAAACATCAGGGAATTCCTTCACTACAGGAATGTCTTCGAGTTTCGGCTCCTCAACCTTCTTATCTACAATGTGCGCTAGGAAAGCAACACATCCTTTCCTTAAACATTTATGTGCCTTCATACAACTGATGATTCGAAGAGGCGCGTCTCATTTTTCTCCATGCACGATGAGAGTTTCATCATTCGCCAACAGGATGCGAATGATTTTCTCGTGACAAATAACTTCAGCCTTGTTCTTGGACAACCAGTCCATTCCGACTACTACATCGAAGCTACCCAATTGAATAGGTAATAGATCGATGCTAAAATTTTGTTCCCCAAGTTCTAATGAGCAGTCTCTAACAACTTCGCCCGATTCAACAAGTTTACCATTGGCTAGTTCTATGGAATAAGGAATTTCTAATCTACTAGATTCTATTCCAAGCATGCGTTTAAATTCCACAGACATGAAGCTATAATCGGCGCCAGTGTCAAATAATATGGATGCAAAGTGATTGTTAATGAGAAACGTACCGGTGACCACATTAGGGTCCTCGCGTGCGTTCTGATGTGTGTAAAATGCAACATATAAATTACATCAAATGAGGCATAAAACTAACCCTTTTTAAGTACTAATATTGGAAAAAGAGTGTTTTTGTCTTCCTTTTGTATTTTCAGGATTAAATGAGCTCAAAAACGCAAAAGAAGCAAAAAGACAGCTAATTCCAACATAAATACAAGGAAAGGAACATTAGTGGACTGCCCGACCCCTCAACGGCACCTTCCAAAGCAAAAAAGAGAAGACAGAAGGCTGAACACGCCCCGTGCTCAGCCAGCACGGGGCCGTGCCCAAGAAGCAGCAGAAAAGACAAATCTATAGAAGCTTCTATTGCCCATCACGGGGCCGTGCTCAGCGGACACGGGGGCGTGTCGAAAGTACAGCAGGCGCATTTATTGTAATTGCGAATTACAATTAATGAGGAGAGAGATTGTCAGACGGACACGGGGCTGTGCCCAGCGGACACGGGGCCGTGTCCAGCACTCTGTTCAGCCTATAAATAGGAGTGCTTGGATTCATTTCATCTCATCCCTTGGCACACCACCTCTCTCACACTTCATCCACCACCCACCACCATCACAACACCATCATCCACCACCATCATCCATTGTCCATCGTAGAGTGTGTGAGTCGTCTCGGGATCCAAGATTGATCGTAAGAGTTCTTGACAATCAAGGCCATGTTTGCCTAAGTCTCTTACATCACTTGGTGAAGACAAAGTGTCTAGTATAATACTTTTTATTTCTAATCTTTTGCACTTTTTATTTGATTTTGTATTAATGACTTTAATAACTAGTTACTTATGTTGAAGGTGATCTTTCCTTATCGTTTGTCCGTGGTGTCTTGGCATTATTTTACTGTCTATATAAAATAAAGGATTTTCACCATTCATATCTCCACGGTCTATATGGAGGTATGTTGGCTACCTGGTAGGGGGTTAAGGGAACGGTTTGGTAAAGGTCTTGCCATTGTTCAGCGTTTAGAGGTCCTGCAATGGACCTGGGTCAAATTTAGTAGGACCTCCTTCAATACTTCACGGTATTGGATGGCGGGGGTCCAAACTCTTTGATCCCCTCATAAGTTAACTACTATTAATACTATAACCCGGCTATTTAGGACTGTATCCCTGCTGACTCAGACTACTTAGCCGAGGGTAACGTCACCGCCAAAAGCGGGGCCTACCACAATACTGCATTAATAACTTAATTCATTATCTTCCAATAATCCACCCCTTTAGGATTGTATCCCTGCTGACTCAAACTACTGGGGTGAGGGTAACGTCACCTTCAAAAGAGGGGCCTACTACAATAACTAAGATAATCTCTTAATTGTGTGCAAAAGTGCGGAAATAATCAAAGGTTATACTAGATACGAGTCGGAACCAAGTGATTCATCTTGTCTATCTGTTTTTCTTTTATTTTTATTTTCAGGATTTTAGTTAGATTTTAATTTTCTTAGTTTAAAACATTTTTCTAAACTTTTGTTTTGGTTAGACGTTGAGGATAAACCGGTACTAAAAGCTCTTGTGTCCTTGGACGACCTCGGTATCTTACCAACACTATACTACACTCAACGATGGGTGCACTTGCCCATATGTGTGTTTAGTGTCAGTGAAATATCGTGTTTTATAAATTTAAAACTTGGCTAAAATAAGTGTTAAAAAGGGCTTAAAATATACACCTAAAATATACGACACTTACCGCACATCAAGTTTTTGGCGCCGTTGCCGGGGACACAAGGATTTTAAGAAAGTTAGGAATCAACGGCCTAATCATCTTTTATTTTTCTTTTTATTTTTTTAGGATTTTCTTAGTTTTTCAGCTTCTGCAGAACTCAGCACGGGCCGTGCCCGGTCAGACACGGGCCGTGCCCAGCATCATCACTGGCAGTTTTTATTTTCTGAGTTACAGAGAGCTGAACACGGGGCCGTGTCGGTGCAACACGGGGTCGTGTCCAACTCCCAGTAACAGGGATCCAGAAATCAATTACTGTGCCTCTGAACACGGGCCGTGTTCATCGAGCACGGGGCCGTGGTGAACATTCTGACCAGCGTTCTTTTCTGTTTTTATTGCAGGACTTGGAACCCAGGCGCCACATTTGAACCTCCTACGTAGTGCATGAGCTCCAGTTCTAGTAGAGACATAAAAGAACCCCTAGACGAACCCGAGCGCTTTCTCAGAAGAAGACTAAAAGCTAAAAATCAAGAGAAAGCTTCGGGGGACCCACTTCCAATGGCGGACCAACGTACCCTCATGGATTACCTACGGCCTACCGTAGGCAATCTTGGCGCCGCTATCAATGCACCGAATGTCGAGGCCAACAACTTCGAACTTCGGCCACATTTGATACAAATGCTCCAAAACTCCGCAACCTTCCACGGGCTTGCGGACGAGGATCCCCATCTACATATTACTAACTTCTTAGAAATATGTGATACCTTTCGGATCAATGGAGCATCCAATGACGCCATCCGCCTTCGAATGTTTCCTTTTTCACTAAAAGACCGAGCTAAGGCTTGGCTTAACACCCTCCCAGTTGGATCGGTAAACACCTGGGATGAACTCGCCCAAAAGTTTTTGTATAAGTATTTCCCTCCTGCTAAAACGGCTAAATTAATGACTGAAATTAATACATACTCACAAGAGGATGGGGAATCCTTATATGAAACTTGGGAAAGGTTCAAAGAGCTTCTAAGAAAGTGTCCTCACCATGGTCTAGCGGTATGGCAACAAGTATCCACTTTCTACAATGGATTGTTGCCACACACAAGACAGACACTTGATTCAAGCTCCGGGGGACTCTTAGGTAATCGTCGCCCAAATGAAATATATAACCAAATTGAGGAAATTGCTCAAACCAATTTTCAATGGCACACTCCCCGAGGTAATAAATCTATTGCCCCAGGCGCCCATAAGGTTGATGAAAGCACCTCTTTACAAGCCCAAATCGAGGCCCTCTCTTCAAAAATCAAAAGGCTAGAAATGACAAAAACGGCCTCGGTTATGGCTTGTGAAGGGTGTGGTGGGTCACATGAAAATTGGAGTTGTATGAAAGAATTAGATGAACAAACTGAAACGGTAAACTACATGGATAATAGACCTAGGCCGTCAGGTCCTCCAACGGGTACCTACAACCAAGGATGGCGTAACCACCCAAATCTTGGTTGGAGAGATCCCGGCAATAGTAGTAAC
Source organism: Helianthus tuberosus (assembly GCA_030545235.1). Lineage (NCBI taxonomy): Eukaryota > Viridiplantae > Streptophyta > Magnoliopsida > Asterales > Asteraceae > Helianthus > Helianthus tuberosus. The sequence goes on along the minus strand of CM060431.1, from coordinate 102,575,623 downwards.
CAACAAAACCAACGAACTAATTTTCAACAACAGCAAAATTTTCCTCAACAACAAGGTGGAAGAGAAAGGCTTGAAGATACTGTATCTCGCCTCATCTCTGACACTGAAAAGAAAAACTCGGATCGATTTCAACAATTGGAATCGAATTTCAGAAATCAACAAGCTAGCATTCAAAACGTTGAAAAACAATTAAATCAACTAGCTCAAAATTTCTCCGAGAGACCACAAGGCGCATTACCCAGTAATACCGAAACGAACCCGAAGGCACAAGTACATCTCATCACATTAAGAAATCGAACCGTGGGTCCCGAGGATGCTCCATTACCGCCAAATGAAAGAAGCCATTCTAGCCAGCCTGTGACTCCTCCTGCGCCAGAAAAGGCTTCCGCACCAAATCAAGAGCCCACCATGACTCCTCCAATCCCGTACCCCAGTAGGTTAAATCGTCAAAAGACCGATGAGCAATTCGCAAAGTTTGAAAGTTTACTAAAACAATTGCATGTTAATATTCCTTTTATTGAAGTCCTAACCCAAATGCCTAAATATGCAAAATTCATGAGGGATTTCCTCACTCACAAAAGGAAAATTGAATCATTGCAATTAGTTAACTTAGGCGAAGAATGCTCTGCTCTAGTACTCAACAAACTTCCACAAAAGAAAATCGACCCCGGGAGCTTCACAATCCCTTGTTCAATTGGGAAGTCCCCCGTCCGAAATGCTTTAGCCGATCTTGGGGCTAGCATCAACCTCATGCCCACTTCAATGTTCAAGCGACTCGGCCTAGGAACAACAAGCCCTACAAAGATGAGCATACAACTCACCGACAGATCCGTCAAATTCCCACAAGGTGTCGCCGAAAATCTGCTAGTCAAGGTTGACAAATTCGTCTTTCCAACCGACTTTGTCATCCTAGACATGGAAGAAGACACCGAGGTCCCTCTCATCCTCGGGAGGCCATTCCTAGCCACCGCCCAAGCATTGGTGGATATGAATGACGGAACTCTAACATTGAAGTTTGGGGATGAGGAAGTGAAATTTGAATGTGGAAAGCGAGTAGAGGAAGAAGATCCGGTCAACTACATGAAGGTCATAGACTCAAGCTTGGATGACGCTCTCCGACGGTGTAACATGGGATGCAACACATCCCACTTGGGTAACATATGACCAGGCTTTGGGTCTAGCCAAGGACCCTTATAAACGTGGCGCACCATGGAGGCATTCCACGGAACTATCCTTAGTTTAATTTAGATTAATTTTTATGCTTTCTGTTAGTTTTAATTTTCAGGAATAAAACACACTCATGGTGGTAAAGGATGAAAAGGGGAACGAGAAAAATGAACCCATGCACAAGAACAAGGCAACCCGACAATTTTCTCCATTTCAGAAGGTTCAACACGGGCCGTGCCCAACCAACACGGCCCCGTGCCGAACCACCTGCAGAAAAACGCCCAGTTCAGGTACCTGGACACGGGCCGTGTTCACTCAACACGCCCCCGTGTCCAGACTTCTATTTCTCTTATTTTAATTTTGTTACTGGCACTTGAACACGGGGCCGTGTTCAGTGCCCAGTAACACAAATTTTTGCTTTTTAAACATTATTTTACACATCTAATCAACCTAAAAATTTATTTTTGGGACACATTGAGGACAATGTGTAATTTAAGTGTGGGGGGGATGCTAAAACCTTGAATTTTGCAAGTCCTAAATACAAGCCTTACACAAAACTCTATTGGAACCGCTAATCACCCCAAATTTTTTTCAAAAATTTTTTTTTTTTACTTGTCTAGGTTTAACTCGGGAAATTCAAGTTCTAAAAAAAGGTTATATTTTTACAAATTTACAACCGATAGCGTAGTGATAAAAAGAACCAACATAAGAAAATTATGAAAAGGCATGACAAACTTATTTAAAATTTGATTATATATACTTGATCACATAAAAACCCATTCCCACAAAAGTGAGTTTTGAGCCTTTATTGAGCACACAATTACATATCTTTTGACTAAATGCTCATTTTTCGTTTCTTGTGTGAATAGCCGCTTGGTTCTTACGACTCTAGAACTTGCCATGACAATACATTCCCGGTCCTTATCAACTTAAACCCAAGTAAGTAAATGATGGAGGCATTAAGACTAACCCTTTTTATTTTCTACACCATTATTTTTCTTTTTCTTTTACCACCTACCCAAAAAAAAAAAAAATCCCCCTAGTTAGCCCCTTTGAGCCTAAACATTTTCGTTTCATCACCCAAACAAAAAAAACCTTTTTACCCACCAAAACCTTTTTCATTTTTAACCCTTTATTTTAGTAACAAGTTCGGTTCTTCGTAAAAAAAAAAAAATTGATAATGATGAAGCAAAAAGAAAATAAACAAACGAGTTAATAAAAAACAACTTAGTTTGAATAAAAGCTTCATCACAATAAAAAGTTGCAAAAATACGAAAACCGACACTTGTTACGCTTTTAGCCCTTTTTCTACTAACCACTAACCCAACAACCTACCTTTAACCCTAGCCTAACCCTTAACCCGCAAAGTCCTCTTGATATCTACAAAGGTATAAAAGTTAAAAAGGAGGAGGATTGATTTCTTGGCAAGCCTATGGTAGGAATAAGTTCCATGCCGCTCTCGAGTGATTCACTAAAAATACACCTTCGGCCGAGTGTGAGTGATTTCCCCGTGAGGTATGTGAACTTGTATATAAATATAATTTTAAAAAGGCATGTTATGCCCAAATAAGTAATTTCTTTTATGAAAAGTTCTAAATAAATCATTATGAATAGGAGTGTAAATAAATAAAAATAAAACCCAAAAAGATCTTGGAAATCCCGACACTCTACGACAAGCCCAAAACCTTCTCTTCTACCTATTCCATTTGGGAGTGTAAGCCACATATTAAAGAGTTTTGCTTGAGGACAAGCAAAAGTTCAAGTGTGGGGGTATTTGATGTGTGTAAAATGCAACATATAAATTACATCAAATGAGGCATAAAACTAACCCTTTTTAAGTACTAATATTGGAAAAAGAGTGTTTTTGTCTTCCTTTTGTATTTTCAGGATTAAATGAGCTCAAAAACGCAAAAGAAGCAAAAAGACAGCTAATTCCAACATAAATACAAGGAAAGGAACATTAGTGGACTGCCCGACCCCTCAACGGCACCTTCCAAAGCAAAAAAGAGAAGACAGAAGGCTGAACACGCCCCGTGCTCAGCCAGCACGGGGCCGTGCCCAAGAAGCAGCAGAAAAGACAAATCTATAGAAGCTTCTATTGCCCATCACGGGGCCGTGCTCAGCGGACACGGGGGCGTGTCGAAAGTACAGCAGGCGCATTTATTGTAATTGCGAATTACAATTAATGAGGAGAGAGATTGTCAGACGGACACGGGGCCGTGCCCAGCGGACACGGGGCCGTGTCCAGCACTCTGTTCAGCCTATAAATAGGAGTGCTTGGATTCATTTCATCTCATCCCTTGGCACACCACCTCTCTCACACTTCATCCACCACCCACCACCATCACAACACCATCATCCACCACCATCATCCATTGTCCATCGTAGAGTGTGTGAGTCGTCTCGGGATCCAAGATTGATCGTAAGAGTTCTTGACAATCAAGGCCATGTTTGCCTAAGTCTCTTACATCACTTGGTGAAGACAAAGTGTCTAGTATAATACTTTTTATTTCTAATCTTTTGCACTTTTTATTTGGTTTTGTATTAATGACTTTAATAACTAGTTACTTATGTTGAAGGTGATCTTTCCTTATCGTTTGTCCGTGGTGTCTTGGCATTATTTTACTGTCTATATAAAATAAAGGATTTTCACCATTCATATCTCCACGGTCTATATGGAGGTATGTTGGCTACCTGGTAGGGGGTTAAGGGAACGGTTTGGTAAAGGTCTTGCCATTGTTCAGCGTTTAGAGGTCCTGCAATGGACCTGGGTCAAATTTAGTAGGACCTCCTTCAATACTTCACGGTATTGGATGGCGGGGGTCCAAACTCTTTGATCCCCTCATAAGTTAACTACTATTAATACTATAACCCGGCTATTTAGGACTGTATCCCTGCTGACTCAGACTACTTAGCCGAGGGTAACGTCACCGCCAAAAGCGGGGCCTACCACAATACTGCATTAATAACTTAATTCATTATCTTCCAATAATCCACCCCTTTAGGATTGTATCCCTGCTGACTCAAACTACTGGGGTGAGGGTAACGTCACCTTCAAAAGAGGGGCCTACTATAATAACTAAGATAATCTCTTAATTGTGTGCAAAAGTGCGGAAATAATCAAAGGTTATACTAGATACGAGTCGGAACCAAGTGATTCATCTTGTCTATCTGTTTTTCTTTTATTTTTATTTTCAGCATTTTAGTTAGATTTTAATTTTCTTAGTTTAAAACATTTTTCTAAACTTTTGTTTTGGTTAGACGTTGAGGATAAACCGGTACTAAAAGCTCTTGTGTCCTTGGACGACCTCGGTATCTTACCAACACTATACTACACTCAACGATGGGTGCACTTGCCCATATGTGTGTTTAGTGTCAGTGAAATATCGTGTTTTATAAATTTAAAACTTGGCTAAAATAAGTGTTAAAAAGGGCTTAAAATATACACCTAAAATATACGACACTTACCGCACATCACGTTCCTTGCTCCAATCACAAATGCTCGAGCCTGAGCATTGTTTCCCCTTGGGCAATCTTTTATGAAATGATCCTTGCTTCCACAACTGAAGCATCCTTGGTTTTGCTCAGCTCCATTCCCATTCCGATTACCATTGCCATTTCCATTTCCACCATTCCTATTACCAGCACCATTGCGATTTCCATTTCCGTTCCTTCCTTTTCCCCAACAGTCTTCTGTTTGATGACCCAACCTACCACATTTGTCGCATCTTGGAATGCGACAAGCCCCTTCATGATGATACTTACATTTTTGGCACTTAGGCAGGGTGCCTTGGTATCTTTTGGTAGAAGCATCATTCATGTTTGCAAGAGTTTTCGCCTCCTGAGGCGGGTTGGTGTCACGCTTCTTGTTGTTCAAACCCTTGTTGTTGTTGCGAGTTGCTTGATTCAGATTCAAATGCTTCCTTTTCTTGTCACCAGACGACTCAGCATGCATCTCGGTCTTTTCTGTTGGGTTCAGTGATAGCTTCTTCATTCGAACAGCATCTTCAGTAAGGCTGACAACCAGAGTTACAGCCTCAGTGATTGTTTGAGGTTTGGCCGAAGTTACCATGCCGCGAAATTCTGAGGCCAATCCCCAAATGTAGCGTTCAACGCGCTTAAATTCGGGAGTTACCATGTAGGGAATCACTCTGGACAGATCGTGGAACCTTCGAGTATACCCAGTAATGTCAGCACCTTCCATGGTCAAGTGCCAGAACTCAGTCTCCAACCTTTGGAGTTCAGCACATGAGCAATACTTTTCTCTCATACGTTCTTTTAGTTCATCCCAAGTCATTCCATACGCAACATCATCACCCAGAGTTTGGACTTGCAAATTCCACCAAGTCAAAGCTTCATCAACAAACAACCCTGTAGCAAAAGTGACTTGCTGATCCGCGGTACATTTGCTCATACGGATAGTGGCTTCAGTTTTCTCCGTCCAGCGTACAAACGCCACTGCACCTCCAGTGCCGTCGTAGTTCAGCGGTTTGCAGTCGAGAAACTGCTTGAAGGTGCAGCCTGTAATTTATCCAACCAATTCACTCGTGAGCAATCGAAGAAATAATGGAACAAAGACCGTTCATAAATTTCTCCATGTTTAGCAAATCGTCTTAAGGTTACCTTGAGTTGCGTTTCCTCCAGACGAATCTCCATGTCCGTTACGTCTAGCATTGCTCGGTCCTCCACTGTCTTCGGTGCGGTTCGCCTCGTACTGGGCGATAGCTGCGGAGATCCTTTCCTCCAGTAGGGCATTCAGTTCCTCAGCAGTCCTTGGCAGTGGGGGAGGAGGAGGTTGATCAGAGTCTCGATTGTTCACAATTCTCCTAGTTGCCATGTTCTGACAGAACACAACACAATAGGGTTAGACTTTTGTTTGATATCGTCATGCGAGACAGTAATAGCATATATATACAGGCATATACCACATAAGTGACATCAAACAATTATTACTCCAGCAGAGTACTTAATAGGCTGGGGGTGTTCACGTTTGACCCTTTCCTTGCACTGAGGGAATCTATACGTGACAAGACTTGCTGTGGTTTCTGTGCACTGAATTCCATAATTATGTATGCATCCATAATTACGTAACTCCTTGCACAGTCCGCACAGTTCGTTTCATCCTCGTATCACTTCCTTCAGATAGGTCATCGTTTTCAGGTAAAGTCACGAGTACCTGAGGTACTCTATTTCTAGTATGTAAATATTGATGGGTGTCGAGTGTTATATATATTAGGTGTATATTTTAAGCCCCTTTAACACTTTTTTAGTCAAGTTTTAAATTTATAAAACATGATATTTACTAACACTAGACACACATATGGGCAAGTGCACCCATCGTGAGCGTAGTATAGTGTTGGTAAGATACCGAGGTCGTCCAAGGACACAAGAGCTTTTAGTACCGGTTTATCCTCAACGTCTAATCAAATAAAAAGTTTAGAAAAATGTTTTAAACTAAAAAAATAAAAACTAACTAAAAATGCTGAAAATAAAAATAAAAGAAAAAACAGATAGACAAGATGAATCACTTGGTTCCGACTCGTATCTAGTGTAACCTTTGATTATTTCCGCACTTTTGCACTTTTTAAGAGATTATCTTAGTTATTGTAGTAGGCCCCTCTTTTGAAGGTGACGTTACCCTCACCCCAGTAGTTTGAGTCAGCAAGGATACAATCCTAAAAGGGTGGATTATTGAAAGATAATTAATTAAGTTATTAATGCAAATTATGGTAGGCCCCTCTTTTGGAGGTGACGTTACCCTCGACTAAGTAGTCTGAGTCAGCAGGGATACAGTCCTAAATAGGCGGGTTATAGTATTAATAGTAGTTAACTTATGAGGGGGTCAAAGAGTTTGGACCCCCGCCATCCAATACCGCTAAGTATTGAAGGAGGTCCTACTAAATTTGACCCAGGTCCATTGCGGGACCTCTAAACGTTGAACAATGGCAAGACCTTTACCAAACCGTTCCCTTAACCCCCGACCAGGTAGCCAACATACCTCCATATAGACCGTGGAGATATGAATGGTGAAAATCTTTTATTTTATATAGACAGTAAAATAATGCCAAGACACCACAGACAAACGATAAGGAAAGATCACCTTCAACATAAGAAACTAGTTATTAAAGTCATTAATACAAAACCAAATAAAAAGTGCGAAAAGATTAAAAATAAAAAGTATTACACTAGACACTTTGTCTTCACCAAGTGATGTAAGAGACTTAGGCAACCATGGCCTTGATTGTCAAGAACTCTTACGATCAATCTTGGATCCCGAGACGACTCACACACTCTACGATGGACAATGGATGATGGTGGTGGATGATGGTGTTATGGTGGTGGTGGGTGAAGTGTGAGAGAGGTGGTGTGCCAAGGGATGGTTTGAACTTGAGCCAAGCACTCCTATTTATAGGCTGAACAGAAGCCTGGACACGGCCCCGTGTCCACCCTTTTCTCTTTCTTCATTAATTGCTCTTGTCCGCATTAGTTGACCACGCCCCCGTGTCCGCTGGGCACGGCCCCGTGTGCAGAAGCATATCTGTACTATCAGATTTGGCAAGATTCTGCGTATCTTTGCGTTGACCACGGCCCCGTGTCCGCTGGGCACGGCCCCGTGGTGGGCAATAGAAGCTTCTACATGTTTGTCTTTTGTGCCAGGGCTGACCATCCTGGACACGGCCCCGTGCTCGCTGAGCACGGCCCCGTGTTGAGCTGGACACACCCCGTGCTCAGCTGGGCACAGCCCCATGCTCAGCTTTCTTCTTGTTTTTGCTTTGGGAAGATGCTGTCGAGGGGTCAGGCATGCCACGTTTATTCCCTTTCTTTGTATTTATGTTAGATTTGGTTGTATATTTGTTCCTTTTGTTCAATTAAGCTCATTTGATCCTGAAAATACAAAAAGAAGACGAAAGAACACTTTTTCCTACATTAGTACTAAAAAAATGGTTAGTTTTATGCCTTATTTGATGTAATTTATATGTTGCATTTTACACACATCAAATACCCCCACACTTGAATCTTTGCTTGTCCTCAAGCAAAACTCTTTATAATATGGCTTACACTCCCAAATGGAATGGGTAGAAGAGAAGGTTTTAGGACTTGTCATAGAGTGTCGGGATTTCCAAGATTCTTTATTAAGTTTTATTTTTATTTATTTACAATTCTATTCGTCATGATTTATTTAAAACATTTCATAAGATAAATTACTTAGTAGGGCATAACATGCCTTTTTAAAATTTCATTTATATACAAGTTCACATACCTCACGGGGGATCACTCAACACTCGGCCGAATATGTATTTTAGTGAATCACTCGAGAGCGGCATGGAACTTACTCCTACCATAAGCTTGCCAAGCAATCAATCCTCCTCCTTTTTAACTATACACCTTTGTAAATATCAAGAGGACTTTTGGGGTGAAGGGTTAGGCTTGGGCTAAAGGTAGGTGGTTGGGTTAGTGCTTAGTAAAAGGGCGAAAGGCGTAAAAAGCGTCGGTTTTCGTAAGACTTTTTTTTTTTTTTGATGAAACCACTATTCAAACAAAGTTATTTTTGATAAACTTGTTTGTTTATTTTTTTTTTTTTTCGCTTCATCATCATAATTTTTTTTTTTTTTTTTTTTGAAAGTCATAAGAAAAACCGAGCTTGTTACTAAAACAAAGGGTTAAAAAAAAGGTTTTGGTGGGTGAAAGGGTGTTTGTTTTGGGTTAAGAAATGAAAAGGTTTAGGCTCAAAGGGGTTAACTAGTGGGATTTTGGGTAGGTGGTAAAAAAAAGAAAAATAATGGTGTAGAAATAAAAAGGGTTAGTCCTAATGCCTCCATCATTTACTTACTCGGGTTTAAGTTGGTAAGGACCGGGAATGTATCGTCATGGCAAGTTCTAGAGTCGTAAGAACCAAGCGGCTATTCACACAAGAAACGAAAAATGAGCATTTAATTTAAAAATATGTATTTGTATGCTCAATAAAGGCTCAAAACTCACTTTTGTGGGAATGGGTTTTTATGTGATCAAGTATATATAATCAAATTTTAACTAAGCTTGTCATGCCTTTTCATAATTTTCTTATGTTGGTTCTTTTTATCACGACGCTATCGGTTGTAAATTTGTAAAAATATAACCTTTTTAGAACTTGAAATTCCCAAGTTAAACCTAGACAAGTAAAAAAAATGAAAAATTTTTGAAAAAAATTTGGGGTGATTAGCGGTTCCAATAGAGTTTTGTGTAAGGCTTGTAATTAGGACTTGCAAGATTCAAGGTTTTAGCATCCCCCCCACACTTAAATTACACATTGTCCTCAATGTGTCCCAAAAATAAGTTTTTAGGTTGATTGAATGTGTAAAAAGGTGTAAAAAGCAAAAAAAATTGTGTTATTGGTTACCTGGGCACGACCCCGTGTTGAGTGGACACGACCCCGTGCTCAGGTGCCAGTAACGAAAACTTACAGAAGGTGAACACGTGGGCGTGTTGGTTGAACACGACCCCGTGTCTGTCAAGGTCTGCAGAATTAAAACAAACAGCAGGTCCAGGGGAATGGGCACGGGGGCGTGTCGGCTGGACACGGCCCCGTGTGGACAATCTGCAAGGTTGAAAAACAGGTTTTTTTTCTTCGATTTTCCTGTCCCGGCTTTAGTAGTACTAATTTTTAGTACTTCTAAGCGTTGTATGTACCTGCTTAATCAATAAACACCATACCATACCATAGCAAACATCCTACTTTTACCAAATTCATCATCCATGTCAAAGTTAAAAAAAAATAAGTGCAGAAAATAAAAGAAGTTGGGGAAAGTAAATTGTTCAACACTTGGCACGCAGGCCATCAATTGTTCAAGATTAGAAGAAATCCTAAGTGCCGTTTTTCCCAAAATATCCCGTTTACCCATTCAATTTTATCTTTTTCGGTTCAAGAACAAGGGTTTGGGGTTTTTGTGAGAAATCGGGCGAATCTGAGAACAATACAAGTGTATTTACTTCCCTTAACACTAATCTAACTAAATGCAAACAGATCTAAACAAAAATTTGAGGTTCGATCCGGATGAACTTCAAGAACCCTAGATTTTTCCCCAAATTTTTTTGGTGTTTTAACTACATGCAAGTAACTAATCTAACTACTAAAAGTGATAGAATCATACCTTGATGTTGTTAGAGTGATAGGAGACTTCGAAAATCTGCGAAAAATCGCCTGTAACCAGAGCTTTTTCGGGGAAACGGGGCGTGTGGAATGTTGTAACTGTTATGAAAAAGGGGATATATCCCGTCTGCAGCGCGAACACGGCCCCGTGTCCAGCGGACACGGCCTCGTGCCGAGCAAGGTTTTTTTTTTTTTTTTTTTTTTAAGTGCTCGTGTGAGTGCCCTTGTTTCCCATAAGCTTTGGTTAGAAAACTTACCGCTTTAGATGTCGTCCCAATCGCTCGTAACTTACCAGGTATGTTGTTGGTTTCATTCTTCCACCGTTTGAAACGAGATCTCTTCCTCTTCATCCTCAATGAATCCTTGATAGAGTTTCAGCCGTTGGCCATTCACTTTGAATGGAGGCCCATTTCGAGATTTAATTTCTACTGCACCGTGTGGGAAGATATGGGTGATGGAAAAAGGTCCTGACCACCTAGACTTTAATTTACCTGGAAACAATCGAAGCCGTGAATTAAACAAAAGAACTAGATCTCCCACTCGAAATTCATTAGGTTTAATATGTTTGTCATGCAGATTTTTCATTCTTTCCTTATAAATTTCGGAGTTTGAGTATGCATAATTCCTAAGCTCGTCTAATTCATTTAATTGACAAAATCGATTTTTACCAGCAAATTCTAAATCTAAGTTTACATTTTTGATTGCCCAGTAGGCTTTGTGTGCAATTTCTACTGGCAAATGACAACTTTTTCCATAGACTAGCTTATATGGGGTTGTACCTATTGTTGTTTTATAAGCAGTTCGAAAAGCCCATAAAGCATCATCTAATTTATCTGCCCATTCCTTTTTATTTAACCCTACGGTTTTTTCAAGTATTCGTTTTAAACCTCTATTAGTCACTTCGGCTTGTCCGTTTGTTTGAGGGTGATATGTTGTTGAGACCCGATGATAGACCCCATATCTTGTTAAAAAAATTTCAAGTTGATGGTTGCAAAAATGGGTACCTCTATCACTTATTAAGGCTTTAGGTGTGCCAAAACGAGAGAATAATTTTTTCAGAAATCTTACCACGACTCTTCCATCATTTGTTGGAAGTGCCTCGGCCTCGGCCCATTTAGACAAGTAGTCTACTGCCACAAGTATATATTTGTTTCCTTTTGATGGTGGGAAAGGTCCCATAAAGTCGAGTCCCCACACATCAAAAATTTCACAAACAAGAATGTCATTTTGTGGCATTTCGTTTTTGGAAGAAATATTACATGTTCTTTGGCAAGCATCACAGGTCTTGACAAGACTTTGGGCGTCTTTGTAAATGGTTGGCCAATAAAATCCTGAATCAAATACCTTTCGTGCGGTACTAGCGGCACCATGATGTCCTCCGTATGGACCTTCATGACAATGGCGGAGAATTCTTCGTGCTTCGCTACCATGTACGCATCGTCGGACGAGTTGGTCGGCACACATTTTGAAAAGATATGGATCTTCCCAAAAATAGTGTTTCACATTGGCAAAGAATTTTTTCCTTTGATGATGTGGCCAACCTTTTGCGACTATACCGCTAGCTAAGTAGTTAGCATAGTCGGCGTACCATGGTTCTTCCTTGTATTCCACCATTTCCAGGGACTCAGTTGGAAATTTTTCATTGATTTGCTCGTCCCTGGTTGTCTCCAAAGCTGGGTCTTCTAAGCGCGAAAGATGATCTGCTGCGGTATTTTTTGCTCCTCTTTTGTCTTTGATTTCAATGTCAAATTCTTGGAGGAGTAGAATCCACCGAATCAAACATGGTTTTGCATCCTGCTTTTTGAAGAGATATCGAATGGCTGCATGATCTGTATAGACTATAGTTTTAGAAAGAACAAGATAAGAACGAAATTTATCAAAAGCAAATACCACAGCTAGTAATTCTTTTTCAGTTGTTGTGTAATTTTCTTGTGCATCGTTAAGTGTTTTACTAGCATAATAAATTGGGTGGAAATGCTTTTCTTTTCTTTGTCCCAAGACAGCTCCAACTGCAAAGTCACTAGCATCACACATGATTTCGAAAGGAAATTTCCAATCAGGCGCTATCATGATAGGTGCGTTGAGTAACATTTCCTTTAGGGTTATAAATGCCTGATTGCAATCCTTGTCAAAGATGAAAGGGGCATCTTTTTCAAGTAATTTTGTTAGAGGCCTCGAGATTTTAGAAAAGTCTTTGATAAACCGCCTATAAAATCCGGCATGCCCTAGGAAACTTCTGATAGCTCTTACGGAGGATGGAGGTGGTAATCTAGAAATGGTATCTATTTTGGCTCGATCCACCTCCATTCCTTCGCTTGAGATTTTGTGACCGAGTACTATTCCCTCCGTTACCATGAAATGGTATTTTTCCCAATTAAGGGCGAGGTTGGTTTCCTCACATCGGGATAGCATTCGTTCAAGGTTATCGAGGCATTGGTCATATGAATCCCCAAAGATAGAAAAGTCGTCCATGAAGACTTCCATTGTCTTTTCTATCATATCATGGAAAATGGCTACCATGCAACGTTGGAATGTTGCGGGGGCATTACATAGACCAAACAGCATGCGTCGATAAGCAAAAGTTCCATAGGGACATGTGAAAGTTGTCTTTTCTTAGTCTTCGGGTGCTATCGGGATTTGAAAGTAACCTGAAAAACCATCCAAGAAACAATAAAATTTATGACCGGATAATCTTTCTAACATTTGATCAATGAAGGGTAAAGGAAAGTGATCTTTTCTTGTCGCTTCATTTAATTGTCTATAATCTATACATACTCTCCATCCTGTGGCGGTTCTCGTTGGTATTAATTCATTCTTTTCGTTAGTTATTACCGTCATACCTCCTTTCTTTGGAACTACTTGGACGGGACTTACCCAAGGGCTATCGGAGATAGGATAGATAAGTTCGGCGTCAAGTAATTTGATGACTTCGTTTTTAACCACTTCTTGAACATTTGGATTTACTCGACGTTGTGGTTGTATTACCGATTTGTAGTCATCATTCATTAAAATTTTGTGTGTGCACATGGAAGGACTAATTCCTTTTATGTCTACAAGTTTCCAAGCTATTGCGTTTTTGTGTTTTTTCAAAAGACTAATTAATTTTTCTTTTTCTAAGCTATCTAATTTAGATGAAATAATTACAGGTAAATTACCCTCTTTGTCTAGAAAAGCATATTCCAAACCTTTTGGAAGTTCTTTGAGCTCAAGTGGTGGGTCTTTAGGAGACTCCTTATTTGGTTGCTCATTTCGATCAAGAACTTTAAAAGTTTGTTCTATGGCGACCTCTTCTTCAACAAAGTGGTCAATCTCTTCACTTGTATCGGGTGGTTCATCTTCATCTTCAATTTGGGGGTCATTATTGCCGAAAGGATATTTCATTGACCGTTCGAGATCGACACTTCTTTTAAATGCCCCTAATTGAAGAGGTAGATTGTTGAACTTCCGGTTTTTCAAAGCCTCGTGAGTTTTTACAAATGGTCGTCCCAACACTAGAGGAGCGTCATCGAGGATGACAAAGTCGGTTGGTATTACCATTTGATTTGTTTGAACCAATACATCTTCAACTACACCGATTGATTTTATTATTTTCTGATTGGATAGAAAAATGGGTATTTGAAGTGGAGAAAAATCACTAATACTTAATTTTTCGAAAATGTAGTTAGGCATTATGTTAACACAAAGATCTTTATCGATTGTGACATTACTAATAAACGAATTTTGAAAGAAACATGGAACCGGTGTAATGTTAATTTCAAATGGGTCTTCTTTTATTAGTGAGGTTTGATCATTAGTTAACTTAACACTTACCGTTTCGTCAATTTTAGTGTTAGTGTTTAACTCTTTTAAAAACTTAGCATGAGTGGGTACTAAACAATGATTTTCAAAAGAAGGTGACAAGAGGTTAATTTCTTCAAAATTAGACTCTTCTTGAATTTTAACGTTGTCGGACTCACCTTTTTCGTTGTTTAACTCATGTGTCGGCTTTTCACTTATTTGTTCTTCCATTTTTACATTTTCGGTTATCTCTTCCTTTTTTAATTCTTCTCTTGCGCGGGACTCCTCTTCCCTTGCGCGAGATTCTTTTATACAGCGATCGATAACTCTAATTTGTTCTAATATCCTATCAGTTACTTCGGTTATAGAAAAAGAATCAGGATTTTCTAAGCTTGAACCCAGTTGTTCGATCCTTTGTTCCTCATAATACCCATGTGAAGTAGATGGTTCACACCATTGTCCTTCATTGTAAGTATATGATGGATAAGGGTCGTAATTTTGTTCTTCATAATACTCATATGAGGTGGGTTGTTCATGCCATGGTTCCTCATAGTAAGTATACGAAGGTGGTGGCTCATATCTTGGTTCCTCAAAGTATGAGTAAGAAGGCCCATACCTTGGTTCATCAAAATATGAGTATGAGGGAGGAGGTTCATACCTTTGGTCTTCATAGGATGTGTATGAAGTTGATGGCTCGTACCTGGGCTCCTCATAGTAGGTGTATGAATTGGATGGTTGATATGAGTGACTATTTTGAACCGAGTGTGTGTTACGACAATTAGTGCAATAATTACTCCTATAATCATCCTCCTCATAGGTGTAGTTGTAACCTCCTGAGTATTGATCCATAAGAATCACTCAGCAGACCACAACCGAGTCTCGAGATCAGAAAACAAAAATAAAAACGGAAACAGAGGCTGGACACGGCCCCGTGTTCAGTGGACACGGCCCCGTGTTCAGAATCTGTATCTGGGCGTTTTAATTAAATTTACTGATTTCGTTGAGAACGGGGCGTGTTCAGTGAGCACGGCCCGTGTTCAAGCTACTGTTACTGGGTGTTTTTATGAAAATGTGCAGCACGGTCCCGTGTACAGGTTACTGTAAATGCAAAACTAAACTAAAATGCAGAAAAATGTGCGCGCGTTTTGAAAAGGTTTTGAAAAACTGATTAGGCCGTCGATTTTAAGCTTTCTTAAAATCCTTGTGTCCCCGGCAGCGGCGCCAAAAACTTGATGGGTGTCGAGTGTTATATATATTAGGTGTATATTTTAAGCCCCTTTAACACTTTTTTAGTCAAGTTTTAAATTTATAAAACATGATATTTACTAACACTAGACACACATATGGGCAAGTGCACCCATCGTGAGCGTAGTATAGTGTTGGTAAGATACCGAGGTCGTCCAAGGACACAAGAGCTTTTAGTACCGGTTTATCCTCAACGTCTAATCAAATAAAAAGTTTAGAAAAATGTTTTAAACTAAAAAAATAAAAACTAACTAAAAATGCTGAAAATAAAAATAAAAGAAAAAACAGATAGACAAGATGAATCACTTGGTTCCGACTCGTATCTAGTGTAACCTTTGATTATTTCCGCACTTTTGCACTTTTTAAGAGATTATCTTAGTTATTGTAGTAGGCCCCTCTTTTGAAGGTGACGTTACCCTCACCCCAGTAGTTTGAGTCAGCAAGGATACAATCCTAAAAGGGTGGATTATTGAAAGATAATTAATTAAGTTATTAATGCAAATTATGGTAGGCCCCTCTTTTGGAGGTGATGTTACCCTCGACTAAGTAGTCTGAGTCAGCAGGGATACAATCCTAAATAGTCGGGTTATAGTATTAATAGTAGTTAACTTATGAGGGGGTCAAAGAGTTTGGACCCCCGCCATCCAATACCGCTAAGTATTGAAGGAGGTCCTACTAAATTTGACCCAGGTCCATTGCGGGACCTCTAAACGCTGAACAATGGCAAGACCTTTACCAAACCGTTCCCTTAACCCCCGACCAGGTAGCCAACATACCTCCATATAGACCGTGGAGATATGA
Source organism: Helianthus tuberosus (assembly GCA_030545235.1). NCBI lineage: Eukaryota > Viridiplantae > Streptophyta > Magnoliopsida > Asterales > Asteraceae > Helianthus > Helianthus tuberosus. Next base: position 102,559,506 of record CM060431.1, on the reverse strand, counting down.
ATGGTGAAAATCTTTTATTTTATATAGACAGTAAAATAATGCCAAGACACCACGGACAAACGATAAGGAAAGATCACCTTCAACATAAGAAACTAGTTATTAAAGTCATTAATACAAAACCAAGTAAAAAGTGCGAAAATATTAAAAATAAAAAGTATTACACTAGACACTTTGTCTTCACCAAGTGATGTAAGAGACTTAGGCAACCATGGCCTTGATTGTCAAGAACTCTTACGATCAATCTTGGATCCCGAGACGACTCACACACTCTACGATGGACAATGGATGATGGTGGTGGATGATGGTGTTATGGTGGTGGTGGGTGGTGGGTGGTGGGTGAAGTGTGAGAGAGGTGGTGTGCCAAGGGATGGTTTGAACTTGAGCCAAGCACTCCTATTTATAGGCTGAACAGAAGCCTGGACACGGCCCCGTGTCCGCTGGACACGGCCCCGTGTCCACCATTTTCTCTTTCTTCATTAATTGCTCTTGTCCGCATTAGTTGACCACGCCTCCGTGTCCGCTGGGCACGGCCCCATGTGCCGAAGCATATCTGTACTATCAGATTTGGCAAGATTCTGCGTATCTTTGCGTTGACCACGGCCCCGTGTCCGCTGGGCACGGCCCCGTGGTGGGCAATAGAAGCTTCTACATGTTTGTCTTTTGTGCCAGGGCTGACCATCCTGGACACGGCCCCGTGCTCGCTGAGCACGACCCCGTGTTGAGCTGGACACACCCCGTGCTGAGCTGGGCACAGCCCCATTGTAACATCCCTATTTTTATATAAGAATTATAGGTTTGGTTAAATTTATTAACCACTAGTAACTAGTAACTAGTTTATTTTATTCAACCCAAATAGTGTTAAACAATATTTTATATAGTTGGTTGAAATATTATATTAATTAATTGGCCTGTATATGGGTTGACCTTTCTAATAAAATAAAAGTCTATAAAAACTTATATTTTTAGACAGATAACTTACGGGTAGGTTGACCGTAAGAAATATGAAGTTCTTAGACGGGCCTAGGAACCGTATAATAATTAAATTATAAACATATATTGTATTTTGAACCTACTCTATTTTTAAAGAAACTTAGACCCAAGTGTAGACAAAAATATTTTCATTCTAAAGACATATTCGTTATTTTATAAAACGTTATATTTTAGAAGTTATACGCGCCAAATAACTGAAGCAGTTGAATTAATTATAATAATAAAATATTAAATCTAAACTTAATTTTATACATATATGCATACGTGTGTATGTATGCATAATTTAAAAAGAGAAAATAATAAAATATCATATCAAAATTCAAATTTGAAATTGATCATTTACGTGTACCATGAAGAGATAAAAAGGAATCTTGAGGGAGGCACGTGTAGCCTTCACAACTTTATAAGAAAGGCTATAAATAGATGGTTCATCCAAAAATAATGAAATTGTCCATTCTTTCTGTTATTAGTTTCGCCCTCTACTGCATATATATATATAAATTCTTCTCTTATTTCACCCTATAAAACCCTGCTCGTTTTAAGTGTTTTAACTCTCGATCACCGCTACCCTTTTCGATTGATCTGAGCCTCATAACACATGTCAGGGCTCTGCCCGACTAAGTTGCTGGGGTTCTGTCTCGGGACATCGAGACAAGGTTGAATTAGGGGTACTATATTTAAATATATATTTTTATTATAGTCCAAAAGTTATACCCAAAATTTATACCAAAAGGCTTTCTAGTTGAACCCTAAAGTTACAAAGTGAGTCCATTTTCTTTTCTCACTATTTTATTCCCTTTTTCTTTGTAATATAATTATATTCAAAAATGTCCCAAACCATAACAACTCTCACCAAAACTATTATATTTTTATTATTATTATTATTTATATTTTGTCTAAAAAGAAACCCTAATTGAGACACCCAAGTAATCCTAAACAATCCCTACAAATTTCAGAACAATCACAATCAGGATCAGGGCCCCTAAAACTCAGGGGGGGTATTCCCTACTTGACAATTATCCTTATAACTCGTTGTCAAAATAGAATTTCTTCGATCCGTCGACTCAGCTAACCTACAAACACACGTGGCAACCCTACAAAGAAAAGTAATCCGCCGCGCCACGCGACAGGTGCATGTGTCCCTGTCGCGACACGCGGGAGGGACCATTTTTCAGATATAAATAGAGGGCAGTGGGACTTGATTTCTGGTTTCATTACGACGTTCAAATTCGATCTGTACGGTGAGTTATAATCGAAACAGTCACAAAATCACTAATTAGTAGAGGGGGTGCTGCTACGATACAGGGTATTAACTCGATCGCTGCTACGATTCATTTTCCGATCGATCAATATATCCAATGGATGTTTAAGTGCTGCCCATATTAGGGTGATGCTTTGTCATTAGTCGTGATTCCGACAGGATGTTGAGTGCCACCCGAACTCGGGAAATACTCTGTCCTTCGTTGTGAATCCGATGGATGTTTAAGCATAGCACTTTGTCATTCGTTGTGAGGGTTTGATCTCGTGAGTTATCGTAAATGCTGTATTAGTTAATTACCTAGTTCGTATGCATTAGGTTACAAGAGAGATTAATAGGCTAAAGCTCTGCTTGTATCAATCTGCAATATCAAGGCTTATCTGTAGATTAAACTTTGCCCGTATGAATCTGCATGAGTATAATGTGAGTCATTCTCTTTTTATCAAATTACTTTACAAAACCCTATTTATTTTAAAGTTATAATTACAGGGATTAAGTTTATGTAATCACCAAGTTACAGCCGGTATGTGGGGTTTTGTATACATTACTTGATAATCTTCACCATTGGGGCAGCCAATGGGTGATATGACCATAATCACAGACACCATTGGACGAATGGGCCAATGGGTCGAGTGATAAAGTACTGTGGGTATTTGGTTTGATATCAGAAACATTGTAATCTTCCTTAATACTGTAAATTATAACAAATGTGTCTTTTTAGTAAATAGAATGATTCACTCAGTATTTTCCGCTGACAAAACCTTTTTAAAACGCGTTTCAGGTAATTACAGTAGATTGAAGTAAGAGATGGATATGGCACTGAAAGGCGTCAAGAAGTGGCTTATTTTATTAATTAAATCAAATTAAGAAATGTTGTTTTATAAATTTATTTTTATGAAAGCTACCATTGTAAAACATGGATTTATTCCATCTATTTAATTTAATAAAATCCGGTGTTTCTAAACTCTGATAATTTTCCTAACTCACGGTCCTGATGAAATTTCCGCTGCAACGTTTTTAAAATAAATCACCGGTACCACTGGGCTGTTCGCGGCTTCCGATTCCGTCCAGGGTGGGTCGGAGGCCGTGACACCCATGCTCAGCTTTCTTCTTGTTTTTGCTTTGGGAAGATGCTGTCGAGGGGTCAGGCATGCCACGTTTATTCCCTTTCTTTGTATTTATGTTAGATTTGGTTGTATATTTGTTCCTTTTGTTCAATTAAGCTCATTTGATCCTGAAAATACAAAAGGAAGACAAAAGAACACTTTTTCCTACATTAGTACTAAAAAAGGGTTAGTTTTATGCCTTATTTGATGTAATTTATATGTTGCATTTTACACACATCAATATCAATAATCACACATAATTGCAAGTAATTCTTAATCACAGACAAGTGCTACTCCAGTGCACCCTAAGTCTCGTAGTGTCTTTTCTTGACTCTTTTGTAAACAGTTTCAGGTAGTGGATGCCGCGGAAAGTTTTATGCAATGAAAAACTTTTGAAAAAAATTGTTTTCGTGAAAGGATCCTAGAGATTGTAGTCTAGACTCGAGAAGGAATCCTGGTTCACTACAATCGCAGCTCTGATACCAATCTGTCACACCCCTTTCTTAGGCGGAAGCACGAGGTGTGATCATGAAAGGTTTTCATTGCATACGATTGGTAAACATACAACATGCTCGTAAAAATAACTCCAAATGCAAAACATTACATAACGGAAATCATAGTTTAATGTTTACAACACGAGACAGCATATTGTCTTAAAAGTTTACAACTTTATTCAACGATAAACATAAACGACATCCAAGAGCATGAATAAGACCGCGCGCACATCCACTCTAGTTACCTGAAATACATGTGAGTTTTGGAAAAACGTCAACATAATGTTGGTGTGGATTCATGCAGTTCTTGTATTGAACGTTTGTATACTTTGTATGAAAAACATGGTATGTATCTTGTATAAATCAAGTATTCTTTTGTAAATCGCGTACTCTTGTATAAATCACGTACTCTTGTATAAATCAAGTATTCTTGTATAAATCATGTATTCTTGTATAAATCACGTACTCTTGTATAAATTACGTATTCTTGTATAAATCACGTATTTCTGTATGTATCATGGTTGTTAATGGGTTGCAAGGCCATTAACATGTGACACGACATAGGAAGCATCCAAACCATAGGCATTTTTCTAGTTGTCGATTATGAGACACAAAAGCACTACTCGGTACTCGTTCTCACCAAGAGTGTGGCTGCCTGAAACCCGTTAGATCTAACCTTTTGTTCTGTGGTCTAGGTATATTGTTGATTAATGGTGCTTATGGTACCCTATTCGTGACACGATTTCTCGTATCATTTCTCGTAGCAATTCTTGTATCATTTCTCAATTCTTGTATTCATCATACCATTTGTAAACATTGTAACATTTGTAACATGTATTTCACCCCCAAAGTTATAAAACTGAAAACAGTTAAAAGAAAAGGGGGAGCATGAACTCACAACTTTGCGTTCCTGCGTCGTAAACTTCACCGGATTTGCTTATCTAGCGTCGTGACCTAAACGTGGTTTATTAACGTTAGTCACTAGACTTGTATCGCACAAGTACAAGTCACTATCTTTTGTATATGTGTTCTTGTGTTAAAAATAATTTATATTTTTAACTATGGGCCTTACTTATATTATTTTCTCAACAATAAATATAAGTATCTTGTATTTTTCACCCGAATTATGTATTTTGTCCACAAACTTCATTTCATGTTCATAACTTGTCCAAGTTATATAATCTATCAAGTAATATATTTTCATAAATATATTCTCTTGTATTTGTCTAAGTATGTTGTATGTGTATTTTTGTATCTTCACTCCTTAGGAGTATTTAGTGTATTTTCAAGTCCTAATACACTACCACATATAATACATACTACATACACTTAGTACAAAATTTGGTGATCAATAAATATATATATTTTTCTCAAAAATATACATACTTAATATCAATTTTAATCTTGAAGAAATCATCATTTCTTAACACAAAAATTAGGGAAACCTTGGTAAATATTTTTAGATACATTTTAGGGAATAGGTTTCTTAAAAACTTATATTTTTTCTAAGTGTCAAAATTTATAAAAATTTTGACATAGTTTCCCCTAAAAATGGAGGTTTCCCATTTTTTCAAAACATGTGTTTATTTTCTTTTAAATCATCATCAACCTCAACAACACAATCAAGTCTTACCATAAGCCTAGATCATGTAAATCACACTACATCATGAACTTGAAGTTCTTGTAAAAACTTGTAGTAACTTACCATGTTATTTAGTAGGTTTAGTTACCCTTAAAAACATGGTTGTTTGTTTGTAAATCTCCTTCTTGAAGGAGTTAGTTATTTACAACTTGTAAGCACATTTTGCAAAAATGTTTATTTATAACATCTTCTTGTTTTAAAAGTATTTCTACACTTGTATTGTCACTAAAAATGGTGTAGGTTTAGTAAAAACCAAGATCTTCTAAAAATCATCTTTTTAACTTGGTTTTCTTGGAAAATCATTCACAAGTCTTAGATTCCAAGTTTACTAGTTCACTTTGTTTATAATCATTTTACTTTCAAGTTCATGTTTAATCAAGAAGATGATCATCTTTGTGTAAACACATAATCATCTCTTAATCTTGCTAGATAATGTGTTTAATCACAATCTAGCAAGCTTCATATGAAGATTAACATCATCATCTCTAGTAAACAACTATCAAATATCATTCATGTATTAAACAACATCATTCTATCCATATATCATCATATGCAAAGTTTATCTTCAAGTTTCAAGTTCATGTTCTTTAGTGTTCATAAGATTTTCAACATAATACGTCTTTTAACCACTAAAAATAGAAGTAAACAAGGGTGTTCAAGAATCTTACAACTAGCTTAGAGCTAGGGAAGAACAAGATGAATGATGAGTGGATAAAAGCACACAAGAGAGGTCCTTCAAGTTCCGTGAGCACCGAGTCTCCTAAATCACCTTGTATCACCTTGAGATACACTTGGAATGCTTGGAGCTTGAATGAAAATGGGTGGTGTGTGGTGGTGGATTGGAGCCGTGAGCAAGGGAGGGGTGGAGGAGGAGAATGAGTGTGAAAGATGAATGTAAGTTATGATCTTCCATGTGATTTAATAACCATGTTTCCCTTAAAACCTTAGGTTAATATGTTTGTAAAGTACTAGACTAGATCCTTACACAAATCTTGGGGGGATCCTAGGAGATTACACAAGATTAAGAAAGATCTCACAAGATCAAGGTGGGGCCACTATATGGGCCGATTACTTGCATATGGGGGGGGGGGGTAAATTGTAATTTAGAATGATAAGGTAGGTTACTAGTGGAATTAAATGTGAAAGTCTTGTATTTATGTGTATCATGCTTTATGTAGTATGTTAGTGTGCTCGGGAATCATAACTAGCTCAGAAAAAAATAAAACAATGCTTCTAGTAATATTTTGATGTTCCGGTTAATGTCCAGTTGTTCGGTTAATTACCGGTTCGTTAAAGTGCTAAATTGCACCGTTTAGTGTCCCTTAAGTATTCTTTTGTGACACTTTCAATTCCCAACACTTAGGGAAGTATTCTGGACCATTTAGTCATGTTTTTGCATGGTAATATCTTGTTATATTGCTGAATTTTGCTGAATTATTTAAAATTCAGCTTTTAAAGTGTATTTCGGGTGCTTTTTAGTGCGTATTTTAGCTTCCGGAACGTCTATATGTTAACCCTTGTATGTACTCTTGGGTTTTAATGTATTCTTGTCATTGGACCTACACCTAGGCTCCAATTCTATTGTTTAACTGCTTTCTGCAGAATTGTTGACACCATGTGTCTTACCGGTGAGTTTACTGGTATTTCTGACGCAACGCTGTTCATTAATGCATAAAGTAATTCTTGCAGTATAAAACGTGCATGAATTCACTTGTATAGTATGTAATCAGACAATGTTGACATTTAAGCACATAATTGCAATCATTAAATAATAATTAAAGTGTACGGAAATTACCGGTTTTATGCCAGTTGTCACAATCTAGACGTATAAATAAAGTTTATTTTATATTTAAACTTTATTTTTGGTGTTAATATAATGCAGTTATTGATCATATTAATAAAGTTCAAAATAACGTTAGTATCCTAAATTTACAAGTCAACTAAACTTATATAAGTTAATATCCTAAAGTTGCAATAAATATATATTGTAGTTAGATATAGTCAAGCTGAAATTATAAAATATTGCAGGGTTATTCTTGGATATTAATTTAATAATTTGTATTTCTTAATTAAAAAATAATAAAGTAATAAACTTTAAAGCTAGACAAAAAAACTGAACTTACTATGATATAAAGTTAATAAAGATATAAACTCTTAACATCCTATTTTTTACAAAAACTGTTTTTAAAATATTATAAAAATATAATTAAATATATATATATAAACGAAATTTAACAATTAAAGTTAAAGGTGTAAAACGTATTTACGAGTCAACTATTATTTTTTATTTTTATGAAAACAAAAATTTTAAACTTAAAGTTTATTGGATGGTACCATGTTGATATTTAAAAAAGTTATGAACTTTAAAGAATAAAATTATAAACTTTATCATTTAACCAACAAAATAAACTTACTTTACAACTATAACAACTTATCTTTTATTTTATTTTTTTGTCATTTGATTATCATCTTTTAAAAAAACAAAACTTTACATGTGTAAAACAATTTTTTACTTTATTTATAAACAAAACATTTTGTTTTTATAAAAAAATAATTCTTTTATAAACATTTTTTTGTAACAAGTAATATAAATAAAATACTCCAGAAATTTACAATCTTTACTAGATAAATACTAAATTGTGTTGTAATTTTTTAGGAATTATAAGTTCAACTATATTGTTCTAGATAATATTAGTCAGTTTCAAAAAAATTCTTTACCAATTTGACTAGATACATAGTAGATTGTGTTGCATATTTTTAGGGATTATAAGTTAAAAGTAGATTCATATAGATAAGATTAGTTAGAAACTAAAAATCTAAACTTAGTATGATATAAAGTTCTTAATATCCTATTTTTTTTATAAAAACAGTTCTTAAAATTTTATAAAAACGTAAATTTTGTATATCTGTAAAAACATAAAATTTAACAATTTAAGTTAAAGCTCTAAAACGTACTTACGAGTCAAATACTATTTTTTATTTTTATAAAAATGAAAATTTTAAACTTAAAGTTTATTGAATGAGTACTATGTGGATATTTTAAAAAAGTTATGAACTTTAAAGAATAAAATTATACTTTAAATTTAACCAATAAAATAAACATACTTTTCAATCATAACAACTTATCTTTTATTTTTTGTCTTTTGCTTATTAATTTTTATAAAAAAACAATATTTTTTGTCTTTTGATTATTACTTTTTATAAAAAGATAAAACTTTACATATGTGTAACACTAATGGCATATATCCACCACAATAATGTTACCATAAATATTATACGAATAAGAAAACTACTAGAAACAAGTGCCGCAATCCAAAGTGTCGTCTCCGCCGCATCGCGCGGACACCCTACTAGTTAATGTAAAACTTGAAAGGAGAGATAAATTCAGTAAAAAAAGGAGGGTACGTTAAGCAAATGATGAAAAATAATTATTTTTATTTTGTTATAACTCTGTGTTTTTGTTAGAACAAATTTATTTTACTTGCTAGTTTAGAAACCCATGTATTACATTATTAGTTTAATAAAGTAAATATTACATAATTATCAATAAACATGTAGGAATTATAAAACGATAATTTTGAGTTAGGATATGATTATCGGATTACTTATTTAGGCATAGAAAAGGGGTGAAAAAAGAGATGTGATAAAAAAATCTTGGGTCTTACAAAATTATGATACATGGCACTGTCAATTACTTATTTATTAGGTATAGATTTGTATATTACGAATATATGATATACACAATCAGAATTGTTTGTAAATAATGGTAGGATACTAGAATGAAAACTCAATTGAGTTGAAGAAAACTCTGAAACTCTATGAAAGAACCTATTTTTTGTTTAAAAAATTTGGGCATGTAATTACATATTTTTAAGACTTTGGAGCCAAAAAAAAGTCCGAATAAATTAAAAAAAAAAACAAATAAGGTTTTTTGTTATATATGTAACAACAATGTTGTTTAGTGTTACACAACTGTTACGTATGAAATGTTTTAAGGTTTAACTATTTTGTTTAATTATGGTATAATCACCTATTTTTTGAAAATAATTAAACATGATGTCAATTTTACTTACTAAAGCTAAACCAATTAAAACTTAAAAGAATAAAAAACTTAAAGGAAGGTTTTGAAGAATTGAAACTTAAAGGAACGTTTAGAAGAATTTATAAATGAACTAAAACTTAAAGGAACGTTTTGAAAACACTGTAATTTAAATGAACTAAAAATAATAATATGATATTTTTCGGAATCATCATAAAATCATGTTTTATGAGTTTATTTAACCATGGGTGTATTTGTATACTCGGAATAATCATAAAATCATGTTTTATGAATTTATTTAACAATGGGTATATTTGTATACAAGTTTTACAAAATAGCATATTTTTTTCGCATAGTGTTTCACTCAAGAGATGTATTGTAGGTTTTGTAGTAGTAAATGTTCTAGCTCGTCTCTCTATCGTAGTAGTAAGTATTTCAATAGTATAAGAAATAGATTGTATATTTTTGTAAAAAAATATGTACCTAACATAAACTAAACTTCACGTTTTAATATTGTGAACCATCATATCATTTTGGTGAAATGATACAATGTTTCATAGAAGAGTGTATTAGTTTGATGGTTAATAGTGATAATTGGTTACTATCAGCAATAACTTATTTACGATTGATAGTTTTCTTTTATTAGCAATAACTTATTACGGTTGATGATTTTCTTTTGTCAACAGTTACTTAGTTATAAATGATGGTTTACTTCTAGCAACAATAACTTAGTTATTGTTGATGAGTAACTTAAGTTCAAATCGATACTGCTAGGCTACAAGCCTTTAGTACCTAAACCTAGTTAGACCATTTTGTATTTGTGTTTTCAAAAGTAGCGTTGAGCATGTTTTGAAAAACGTTAAGCGGGTGACAGGGAAGTTTAAAAACCAAATAATCATTTTTGGGTTGACTTGTTTTGGTGGATTTTACATGATCGAACATAGGAGACATTTCGATCATACATGTTATGTTCGAACAAATGGTTTGGTTGGATATACACCATATGAACCCCTCATTAAATCATCACGATTAGTTAGATGATGGTTTGTAACACCTCGTAAAAAACGCGACCAATATAATGAAGACACGTGTCATTGACTTTAAACGTGTAAAGAATTATTTCTGAGGGACTGAAATTGTCAAACAATGTAAATATGTGAATAAAGAGATCCAAAGTGTCAACATGCCATTCTTATGCCTCGGATTGACCTCACACGACATTCGTATTCTGTAATGAATAATTTATCAAACTTTGGAAGTCGTTTGTACTCGAAATAAGGATCTTGTTAAACATAGGGGTTAAAAGTGTCAACATGTTGAAAATAACCTTTGAGTGACCTTTTAACGAATCCAAAAACATTGTGATAATTTATTTTGATCCCAAGAATAACGGATATTAAATTCGTGGAGTTTCGACGCATATAAATAAGTAAAGCGGTAATTGCAAGTAATAAGGGTTAAATGCGTTAATGTTGCATTTCAAGACCGTTCGGGTGACCTCGTAACTAACCGGAGGCCTATTGTTAAATGTTTAATGATTCAAGACCCTTAAAAGTCAAGTTTGGGGGTTAAAAGTGCAATAAACGATAGTTAAAACAAGTCTAGAGGGACCAGGGACCAAAATTGCAAAATTTGAAACTTGGTGACCGGATCAGACATTCACGCGGGCCGCGTAGGCCATAAGGCAAGTCTTACGCGGGCTGCGTAAGACTGCCAGGTGCAGAAAAAAGGGACAGATGCCTGTACAGCCTGTTGCACCGCCTTTGCATGGAGGTTTTCGAATCCAGGAGCCCAGCTAACAGATTTTCATGCATAGGGACACTTGGGATTCATCAGGGATCAGATGTAGACCTTGGTGGAATGATCTTATGAGTTCTAATTTCCTATATAAGCTTCTTGTTTTCTAGTTCTTGGTGCTCATTCACAAAATTTATTCAAAACACACTCTCTGGAGCTCTCTGGATTTCAAGCAAGTCTCCATCAGCTCCTAATTCATGCTAAGGGCTTTTGTAAGCATTCTTAGCCTCTCTAGTTCAAGATTTATTAGCTTAATGACCAAAAGTCAAAGCCGTCGTAATTAAGCTTTGACTTAGTGATTAATCACTAATGGTCCAGCCATTTTTCGAATTGAAAGTGGCTATGAGTTGGTAATTATGTGGGTAATAAGTCCTTAAAAGGGCATCCCCTGATTATCACTCTAACTTGGTCAATTGTCGGGTCAAACTTAATATTAAAAAGTCAACAGAAGCTATTTTTGCAAATAAATTCATAATTAGAAATGTAGAAGTTATGAAACCTGTTTTAACACTAAAATAACATGGTGTCGCAACCCCCGATCCCTTATTCCCGGGAACGGGCGGACGCGATCTCAGTTGTGGTGGTATCAGGTTATTTAATCTCGCAGCGGAATTTTCTCATCAGGACCGTAGTTAGGAAATGTTTATCAGAGTAAAACCACCTTCTTTTATTTTAATAATAACATGGGCAAAACCCAAGTTTCTTATTACAATACATTTATAGGGACAAACCCTATTTTATTGAATTTAAAACATCGTTTATTAGGTAACTTTTATAGCCACATTTTTCTCAAGCCTTCAGTGCTCTCCAGCTGGCTTTTCACTAATTGGCTGTTTACATTGTGTTACCTGTAACGCGTTTTAAAAACATTTGTCAGTCGGAAATACTGGTGAGTGAATCCCAGTTTAATCAAGAAACATTTTATCAATTAAAACAGTATTGAGAGCGATCACATTGTTTATTTCTACACAATTACTCATTCAGTATTTGCCACTCGACCGGATCTATGGCTATGGTCAAATTACCCCATTGGCTAACTCGTCGTCCAATGGTAATGCACTGTCATTCAGACTTACTACTACTCGTAGTAAATTTTGTATACAAAACCCCATAATACCGGCAGTAATTGAAGAACTACAAAGACTCAATCACCGCTTAATCGCATTGTAAAACATTTAAGGTTTTGTAAAACATTCCAAAAACATTAGCAAAAAGAGGATAAACTCACATTGCTATCTTAGGCTTCTCGTAAGGGTTTCCTGGATATAATCTATAATTTATACAAATGTACATTGGTTAGTATCATAACCCTTTGAAATTATTAATAATACCCTCCCCGAGACGGCATTCCAACAACTACGTCGGGCAGAACCACGACAGTTGTTATGGAACCCTAAATCAATCGGGCAGCGTAACTATTATGAAACTGGGGTTATAATACTTACAACGGAGTAGAACCTCGCTAATTAGGGGTATAATACCCAAATATTATGCTTAATACTTTCAAAATTCGAGATTGAGATTTTAGAATGAGCGACGGAAAACGAAAACTGATGGCCTTCTTATATAGTCGTGTAATCAGACTTCCAGGCGGCCCGCGTAAAACACAGGCCAGGGTTACGCGGCCCGCGTCAACCCTGGTCAACACTATAGCTTGGCCCGGTCATCTACTAGGTTCGACACGATATCGACACGTGTCAGCTCAGGGCTGCGCCACAACTTAGGTCACTCGCGGCCCGCGTGAACTAATGAAGGGTCTTACGCGGCCCGCTTTAACTAACCAAATCAACGATATCAGGTTTAAAACCCTGATACGGCCCGCGTAAGCTTGAGGTGAGGTCCTACGCGGCCCGCCTCAACTTACATTTTCAGATTTTTAATTTATTTTATAAACTATAACATATTTTGGGCTTGGTTTTAACATACGGGGTGTATTATAAGACACATTAGAATATTTTAAGATATATTAGAATATTTTAAGATATAATAGGGTGTCGGAAATATTATAAGGGTGTTGGTTTTACCGAGGGTTGTTACATTCTCCCCACCTTGTTTTAGAGCTCGTCCTCGAGATCTACTGAAACAAGTGCGGGTATTTCCTTTGCATTTCTGACTCGAGTTCCCATGTGTATTCCGGTCCTCTTTTGGAGTCCCACTTCACTTTGACTATAACTAGTCTCTTATGCTTGAGATTCTTGATTTTTCTGTCTTCAATCTGTAGAGGTCTTTCTACAAACTTGAGTTGTTCATTTACCTCTATATCCTTAAGAGGCACTATCAGTGATTCATCAGCTAAACACTTCTTAAGATTAGATACATGAAACACATCATGTATTCCTGCCATTTCCTCTGGCAGTTGTAGCTGATAGGCTACAGGTCCTATTTTTCTAATAATCTCAAAAGGTCCAACATACCTGGGACTTAACTTTCCCCGTTTGATGAATCTTACTACTCCTTTCCAAGGAGAGACTTTCAATAATACCTTATCTCCTACTCGAAACTCCAATGGTTTTCGCCTGTTATTAGCATAACTTTTCTGTCTATCACGTGCGGCTTTCAGTCGTTCCTTGACTTGAATAATTTTATTAGTTGTTTCTTGCACTATCTCAGGTCCAGATAATTGCTTTTCCCCAATTTCTGCCCAACAGACTGGGGTTCGACATTTTCTTCCATAAAGTGCTTCAAATGGTGCAGCATTGATACTTGTGTGATAACTATTATTATAAGAAAATTCTATTAAAGGTAAGTGATCGTCCCAATTACCTCCAAAATCAATTACACAAGCTCTAAGCATGTCCTCCATTGTCTGAATTGTTATTTCACTTTGTCCATCCGTTGATGATAAGTTGTGCTCAATTTTAACTTAGTTCCCATTGCCTTGTGGAAACTTGACCAAAAATGAGATGTAAAGCGACTATCTCTATCAGAAACAATTGATAAAGGAATGCCATGTAAAGAAACAATTTCATTTACATACAATTTAGATAATTGTTCCATACTAATTGTTTCCTTCATTGGTAAGAAATGAGCTGACTTAGTTAGTCTATCTACAATCACCCAGATTGTATCATTTCCTTTCCTAGTTTTGGGTAATTTAGTAACAAAATCCATGGTTATAAATTCCCATTTCCAAACTGGCATTTCTAATTGCTGTAACAAACCTGAGGGTTTCTGATGTTCAGCTTTAACTTGTGAGCAAGTTAAACATTTAGAAACATAGGTTGCTATATCCTTTTTCATTCCTATCCACCAGAAATTTTTCCTTAAATCCTGGTACATTTTATCACTTCCTGGATGCATCGTATACTTAGACTTATGGGCTTCTTCTAATATACGATGGCGTAGATTTCCTAATTTAGGTATCCACATTCTCTTTTCATGAAATCTCCAAATTCCATCTATTCCTTGTTTTAATTCTTTCAACATACCTTTTAATTTTTCAGAATCATCCTTGATTATTGATTCTTGTGCTTCTCTTATTTGATCATTTAAATCTACTTGCAGATTTAATTTAAGAGAACGTACCCTTTTTGACTTTTCATGATACTTTCGACTTAAAGCATCTGCCACTATATTGGCTTTTCCTTCATGATACTGGATATCACAATCATAATCACTAAGAAATTCCATCCAGCATCTTTGCCTCATATTCAACTCTTTCTGCCCGAAAACATACCTTAAACTTTTGTGATCAGTAAATATGGTAAACTTACTACCATAAAGGTAATGTCTCCAAATCTTAAGAGCAAAAATTATAGCTCCTAATTCTAAATCATGGGTTGAATAATTTTCTTCATGACTCTTAAGTTGTCTAGATGCGTAAGCTATAACCTTTTGTCGTTGCATCAACACACATCCATAACCTAGTTTAGAAGCATCACAATAGACTACAAAATCTTCAGTTCCTTCTGGTAATGCTAGTATGGGTGTATGGGTTAATCTTTGCTTAAGAATTATAAAGGCTTCTTCTTGCTTAAATCCCCATTCAAACTTAACAGATTTACAGGTTAGCTTAGTTAAGGGAATGGCTATTCTAGAAAAATATTGAATAAATCTTCTATAATAACCGGCCAATCCTAAGAAACTTCTAACCTCAGTTGGTGACTCAGGGGTTTTCCATTTCGTAATTGCTTCAATCTTTGTTAGATCTACATGAATTCCTTCATGATTGACTAAATGTCCAAGGAATTGTACCTGTTCTAACCAAAATTCGCACTTATTGAATTTAGCATAAAGTTTTTCCTTTCTTAACAAACTTAAAAGTGCGTGCAAATGTTTTGCGTGATCCTCTTTATTCTTAGAGTAAATTAAAATATCATCTATGAAAACAATTATGAATTTATCCAAATATGGCTTACATACTCGGTTCATCATGTCCATAAATGCAGCTGGGGCATTGGTTAAACCAAATGGCATGACAGTAAATTCATAATGTCCATACCTTGTTCTAAAAGCGGTCTTAGGAATATCCTCTTCATGTACCTTTAATTGATGATATCCTGACCTTAAATCAATCTTAGAGAAAAATCGAGCTCCTTGCAGCTGATCAAACAGATCATCGATTCTCGGTAATGGGTACCGATTCTTAATCGTGACTTTGTTTAATTCACGGTAGTCAATGCACATACGCATTGATCCGTCTTTCTTTTTAACAAACAGTATCGGCGCTCCCCATGGCGACGAACTTGGTTGTATGAATCCTTTTTCCAACAATTCGTCCAATTGTTTCTTTAATTCTTGCATTTCAGCGGTGCCAATCGATAAGGTGCTTTGGCAATTGGTGATGTTCCTGGTAGCAGGTGAATTCTGAACTCAACTTCTCTGTCTGGAGGTTTCCCTGGCAATTCTTCTGGAAAGACATCTAAAAACTAAGATACTACTGGAATGTCTTTTAAATCTTTTCCTTTAGTGTTAGTGATTATGGAAATCAAATATACTATAGAACCTTTTCTTATACAACTTGCAGTTTTCATCACAGAGATGAACTTAGTTGACCTAGAAGGTTTATCTCCTTTAATTGTGATCATTTTTCCTTTTGGTGAATTTACTCGAATTAACTTTTGATCACATAAAATACTGGCTTTATTAGCTATTAACCAATCCTTTCCTAAAACAACATCAAATCCTACCAGATTCATGGGATAAAGATTTGCAATAAATTTCTGATTTGAAATTTCTATTCTTGCTCCCTGCAAGATTTCAGAAATTCTAACGGTTTCCCCATTAGCTGTTTCTACTAAGCATTCTAGTGGTAGTTTAGTTAATGACTGATTTAGAATTTTGCAAAATGATGTATTAATAAAACTTTGGTTTGCACCTGAGTCAAATAATACTTTAGCAAAGACATCATTAACTAAAAACGTACCAGCTATGACATCTGGAATCATCTTAGCTTCATCTGCAGTCAAAACAAATGCTCTAGCATTTTTAGTATTCTTGTTGTCTGCAGCTGGGGCTAATTTTGGACAATTTAGCTTGATATGACCTTGTTCTCCGCAGTTGTAACATACCCGGCTGTTAGCTTTCTTCCTGCAATTTTCTTCCTTATGTCTCGATATTTTGCAAAAGTTACAATATATGGAGCATCTTCCTGAATGCTTTCTTTTGCAATACCTACAATAAGGCGCAGAGGTAGAACCTATATTTTTCCCACGGTTAGAATTTCCAGAACGAAATTCTTGAGTCAATTTCTGGGTTAGGCTCCTTCTTTGATCCTCTTCTCGGGTACGGACTAATTCATCTGTCAAGGTATTGGCTAGTTCTACAGCTTCTTCTATGGTTTGAGGTCTAGCTGCCTTAACTACGTGTCTTATCTCCCCAATTAATCCCCAAATATAATGGGAAATTAACACTGGTTCTGGCGAAGCAAGAGTTGGCACTATTCTGGCATATTCAAAGAATATTTTAGTGTATCCCTTACTATCCACACCAGTCATCCTAAGGTTTAAGAATTTGTTTGCTATCTGTTCCTTCTCATTAGGTGGGCAGAATTTCCTTTCTACCTTATTCTTAAATTCTTCCCATTCCATATTATAGGTTCTATCACTTCCTTTTGTTTGGAGGATAGTGTTCCACCATTCTAGTGTTGCATTCTTAAATAGATTAGAAGCAAACATTATCTTATCTTCTTCAGCACACTTACTTATCCTTAAGACTGCCTCAGTCTTTTCTATCCAGCGTAAGGTTGCAATGGCCCCTTCATTGCCCGAGAATTCCATTGGTTTACAAGACCAGAATTCTTTATAAGAACAACCATAAGGCATGGTTCTTCTTCTTTTGGGAATAGGCAATTGAAATACAGGTCCATTGTTCACGCTATTTTCTGGTTCACTTGGTCGCTTACTGCCATGCTTACTTTTATTATCAGCATCTTTAACAGTTTGAAGAATAAATGGCATTGCATCTATAATTCCCTGTGCTACTATGTGTTGGATAGCACTATTGTCCACTTGATTGTTATTGTTATTGATGCTTGGATTATCATTAACCACGTTAATGTTACTCTGGTTATCGTTATTCAGATTTCCTTGATTTTCTTCGTCGGCTATCTGAATTTTAAACATTTACCCCATATTAATATCACAAATAATAGGTAATATAGTTAATCACATGACACGCAATATAACCAAAACCGTCGATCATTGCGACTATACTTTTTTTTCATATACTATGCGTCTATTACACACTAGTACAGAAATAAAGATTACAATACCAACAGAAATAAAATAGTAATATGCATCCGTACACACATATTTTTATTTTATTTTTATTTTTATTTTATTATTATTACTACCGCTTCTTCCATTCTAACATTCACGGATATGGAGTCATCCAAAAATCCATATTGCGCTCATCGTATTTCCATACGAGACGCTCTCCCACCTGACGCATCCTCTCACTGCTTTCTAAAATTTCCTCCCCGAAAGTCCTAAGTTCTTGCAAGTTTTCTGCACTCATTGGGGGTGCAGGTTCTCGGACTAGGTTTGGAATCTGTGGCGCTGGTTCCTGATATGGAGGGGTATGAGTTCGGAGATGGTAAGGATCCTCTAAAATCTCCCTAATATAATCATCTTGATAATAGGGATCTAAAGGGTCCATACCTGGGTAGGCTTCTATGTTCTGTATGGGTGGATAATCCTGGATAGGATAACGTTGCACAAAATCCCTATTGTCGTCCCACCAGGGGTCGTAATTCGGGTCTAGAGGGTTTGGTGCAGGCACTCTAGGGATTTCTTCTGGATTAAAACCGTACATCTCCACTTGGTTTTCCTGATTTTCTATCTCCATGGGTTGTTCTGGGTTTTGTGGTTGTGGGGCTACTAGTTGTTCCAGACTTAGGTCAGCAGCAGTCGTAGCTAAGATATGGAAATTAGCTAAGCTTCTATTTAGCATATCTTGAGTATGGGCATCTGTCTCTCACTTAATAGCTGCTAAAGCCCTTTGCTGTTGCAATTTTCGCATTCTCTTCCTACGAGCAAAAGCTTCTTTACTGAACCATCCTCGTTTCTTATTAGGAAATGGCTCTTCAGATTTAGCTCTAAAAGCAAATATTCCGTCTTCCTGATCAGCAGAATACCCTGAAAGGGCAGGCTGTGATGATGTACCCTCACTCCTAGGTGAATCAGCTAACTGACGATTCACGTCTGATGGTCCTTGATCACTCATACTGAAAACTAACAAATAGTCAAATAACACATAACACATAATTACAGTTATGCATGTATTTCCGTAATTTATTTCCTAACACAAAATTTAAAATTTAAGTGTCAGCAGAACACTTCTTTGGCTCAGACCAGTGGCTAGGCTCTGATACCACCTCTTGTCGCAACCCCCGATCCCTTATTCCCGGGAACGGGCGGACGCGATCTCAGTTGTGGTGGTATCAGGTTATTTAATCTCGCAGCGGAATTTTCTCATCAGGACCGTAGTTAGGAAATGTTTATCAGAGTAAAACCACCTTCTTTTATTTTAATAATAACATGGGCAAAACCCAAGTTTCTTATTACAATACATTTATAGGGACAAACCCTATTTTATTGAATTTAAAACATCGTTTATTAGGTAACTTTTATAGCCACATTTTTCTCAAGCCTTCAGTGCTCTCCAGCTGGCTTTTCACTAATTGGCTGTTCACATTGTGTTACCTGTAACGTGTTTTAAAAACATTTGTCAGTCGGAAATACTGGTGAGTGAATCCCAGTTTAATCAAGAAACATGTTATCAATTAAAACAGTATTGAGAGCGATCACATTGTTTATTTCTACACAATTACTCATTCAGTATTTGCCACTCGACCGGATCTATGGCTATGGTCAAATTACCCATTGGCTAACTCGTCGTCCAATGGTAATGCACTGTCATTCAGACTTACTACTACTCGTAGTAAATTTTGTATACAAAACCCCATAATACCGGCAGTAATTGAAGAACTACAAAGACTCAATCACCGCTTAATCGCATTGTAAAACATTTAAGGTTTTGTAAAACATTCCAAAAACATTAGCAAAAAGAGGATAAACTCACATTGCTATCTTAGGCTTCTCGTAAGGGTTTCCTGGATATAATCTATAATTTATACAAATGTACATTGGTTAGTATCATAACCCTTTGTAATTATTAATAATACCCTCCCCGAGACGACATTCCAACAACTACGTCGGGCAGAACCACGACAGTTGTTACGGAACCCTAAATCAATCGGGCAGCGTAACTATTATGAAACTGGGGTTATAATACTTACAACGGAGTAGAACCTCGCTAATTAGGGGTATAATACCCAAATATTATGCTTAATACTTTCAGAATTCGAGATTGAGATTTTAGAATGAGCGACGGAAAACGAAAACTGATGGCCTTCTTATATAGTCGTGTAATCTGACTTCCAGGCGGCCCGCGTAAAACACAGGCCAGGGTTACGCGGCCCGCGTCAACCCTGGTCAACACTATAGCTTGGCCCGGTCATCTACTAGGTTCGACACGATATCGACACGTGTCAGCTCAGGGCTGCGCCACAACTTAGGTCACTCGCGGCCCGCGTGAACTAATGAAGGGTCTTACGCGGCCCGCTTTAACTAACTAAATCAACGATATCAGGTTTAAAACCCTGATACGGCCCGCGTAAGCTTGAGGTGAGGTCCTACGCGGCCCGCCTCAACTTACATTTTCAGATTTTTAATTTATTTTATAAACTATAACATATTTTGGGCTTGGTTTTAACATACGGGGTGTATTATAAGACACATTAGAATATTTTAAGATATAATAGGGTGTCGGAAATATTATAAGGGTGTTGGTTTTACCGAGGGTTGTTACACTTGGTAAATGATGTAAGAACATGTCTAAGCATGTTCAACCCGACAATTCCGAGTTTAGGCTCGGTTCGGAACCGAAAGTCGCAAAAGAAGACTTTTGCTTTGACTTTCAGTTCATATGATTTAAAGTTCCCTTAGGACCAGGTCATAGGTTAGTATAACCCTCTGAGGTTATACAACTTGGTTCCTAATTAATCCGATTCATTTGCATGTTTCCGTTAATTGCTTAAATGTTGACCATAATGCCCTTTTGATATTAAAACGAGATTTTAAAAATGTGAGAGGACAAAAACCTTTATTACTGATTTATAAACATGTCCTAAAAATTTGACATCAGTTTGAGGTCTAATTTAGGAGTTATGCACAATATCGTAATTTGAAAGTTTTTTATTAATTAAACGGCATTATTAGCATAAAGCCTATTTAAACCCAAATTCTGACACCAAACCTTTTACCCACTCATGTAATATAATATTTTGGGATTTTTGAAGATTTTTATTTATTTTTAAACTGATCATAACATAGGGTTCTTGCTTTGATTCGGTAATTGTCGACTATACCCTTTTTGCTAATAAAATGAGTTTTACATAACATTTTGATACCAAACTTTTTGCTACTGATTTTATATGATAAATAAAATATTTTAAGCCTTCTTGACTGATAAAAATCTCAGCTTTCCTCGTATAACCCGAAAATCGCTTAAAACCGACTTTTTACGCGTTTTAAACACATAGTATGGATTAAAACCATTTTTAACATATAAGACTTAATGCCTACTGATGTTTTAAGTAAATTTCTATACTTTAACAGTAAGAAAAAGTTTTGAACTCAGATTTCCAAATTTGACCTTTAAAGCTTATGTGAAATGACCAAAATGCCCCTGCGGCGCATAGTTTGGCTATAAATGATAAATTTCACATATATGCAATACCCTACTGATATGACTTACAAAAATAAATATTTTTACTGATCATTTTATACCAGAACCTCAGATTAATATTTAATCTCTTTTATAATCTTAAAAATGACCAAAATACCCCTACGGGGCATAAATTGATTTTAAATTCGTTTTGGGCATAATGGAAGGTATCCTACTGATATCATAACACATTTTAAGCATATTAACAAAGGAAACCTGTACATGACTCATTTGTTTAACCGTTATGCATTTTTCGCGGGTGCTGTTTATGTAACTAGTTTGCATAAATTAACCGAAACGGGTCGAACCTTATCATTTTTACCTCAAAATCCAGAATGTGTTTAGTTTACCCATATTATACAAGTCTTTAAACTTGTCGGGTCTAAATCACATTCTAATCCGGTCTTCGCTTAATCTTGCGTTTTGAACCGTATATATTTCTTTTAAAACTAACCGGTCTAAGTTTAAACTTAAGTAAGATACGTTAGAAATCTAATAGGTTATTAAAACCTTCGTTCCAGATTTAGGAGCCTAGTAAAAGATATTTGCACTTGCTGATTGTATACGGCTGAGATAAATTGTATATTTTGCTCAGGTAAATACTTTAACTGATTTTCCCTTATACGGGCTTGGGGTACGGTATATAAAATACAGCTTGGTCGGGTATTGAATTTTTAATCATATGAAGGTTAATTCATTGAGATAACCCATTTAATCTGTTTTGTTTGTTTTAAGCCTTTGGGGGGTTAATGACCATGTCCTGGATATCCTCGGCTCATTCATTGAAATGGCCACGACTTAAGCACGGGGTGTAGGCATACACATGCCGGTGCGTATGTAAAATAATATACCCGCCTGTTCGAGAATAACTCGCCGTGGGATATATTATGTGGTGTGTCTATTAATCTTTATCCCGGTATTCAGGCCGGGCTACTGAACGTATAACAAACATATAATTCTTTTACAAGTTTATTTTTAAATAATTATCCCAAGTTATAAAAGATTATTTGTGCCTTGTGCATCTAAAACAATTTTCTTAAAACCTTTTCAAAAGTGTCAGTTAATTGTATTTACCAGTGTAAACTGACGTATTTTCCAAAAGGTTAAGTGCAGGTACTAGACGGAATAGGCTGGCTACTCCTAAGTGACTTAAATAAAGAATTATGCAAGCTTTATCACTTGAAAATCTGTTGAACATTATCTATTTTGTTTTGATCCGCCTGTGGATCCTTTAGATTCCGTTTGTAATACTTTGTTACTTTCAATTCGGTTTGTAATATTTTACTTTTAGACTTCCACTGTGCATTAAACTCTGATTATTGACTATGATGATATCAACTACGTCACGATACTCCCCACCGGGCCCACCGGTAATACGTGGAAATATCGGGGTGTAACAGGTTGGTATCAGAGCCAACATTGAGTGAATTAAACACTAGCCTTTTGTGTTTAATCTCAATGACACAGTCGCACATTCCTTGACTTCCGAGTCTAGGCAAAAGGACTTAGGACTAATTCTAATCTTTTATTTATCCTTTATTGTTTTCTTGGTTGTTTCCTTTGTTTGTTTGACAAGAACAGAAGATGCCACCACGTATTCGAGGACGAGGAAGAGGCGGTAAGGCCCCAATCTTCACCAGCCATGACCATGAAGTCGGGCCATCACACCGGCGAACTCCATCAGTGACGATGAGCACAAGTCCCCAAGAAGACTGGAGGACATACATAGAGCCTGCGAGGCGTTCTGTCTCACTCAGCTCCTCACCTTCGTACCATGATTCCTTCGGGCTCCATCAAGGCAACGAGTCCGAACATTCTCGCCACTCCTACTTGCCATTGCAGCGGTCGGGATCACACCGTGCCTTTGAAGATCCGACCCCTTACTTTCAGAGCCGGTTCAATCCGGCAAATCAGGTACAAGAACCAGTGGGTTTTAACCCATTGGGACCAGAAGATCACTTCTCCGGTGACCACGCTATGGATATGGATGATGACCCTGATCCGGAGATGCCACCGAGTGGGACGCCGACGCATCCCATCGAAATTTCTGATGGATCGTCCTTTCACGGTTCACCATATCGAGGCCCAGACAGCTATGAAGCAAGGTTTGCCTCGTACCCTTGGGAGTTTACTCCCCCTTTTAACCCAGCACCTCAGCAGCAGCAGGATCCCTCTGAAGATTCTCGTTTTCAGGCGGTCACTCTGCCACCGCCACCGTCGCCAGAGCAGCAACCGCCTCCGGAGCCACCGAGGCGGAGAAGATCAAACGCACGGATATCCGTGCGAGGGGGATTTCGTTTCAGCACCCCTCAACCCTCCAGTGGCAGTCACTACCCGCCACTATATGAAGACCCGCAGATGGGAGGGCCTTCAAACCCTGTTTCCGAGGTGGACTCCACGCCAGTCGCACCACCATCACCACCACATATGGGTTTTGATAACCCAAAACCTTCATACGTCGGTGTAGCGGTGTATAACCCTTTTGAGCAACCAGGCCATACTGGCTATAACTACTACAATGCCTCCGATGTTGACCCATACCTTGTGGCGGCAAACTACAATGTTCTTCATCCTGAAGGGCCCTATGGAGCCCCATATCAGACTGGGTACCCGGCCTATGGGTATCAATACCCGCCACCTCCTCAACCTCTGCAGCAGCAGCAGCCGCAGCCACCACAGATCCAGCCACCGCAGCAGTAGGAGATTCTTCAAAGGTTGAGTCAGGTGGAGCGGGAGGTTCAAGAAGAGCGTAGAAGCCACCGGGGATTTCTTAAAGGTTTGGCAAATTTGATCAAGGGGAAGAACAGAAGGGATCATTAAATTCCTTATTTGTTTGTTTGTATTTCTTCAAATTTCAATTAAGTCCCTGTGTGGACATCTATTTATGTACTTAGTCCCTGCCAGGACTTGTATTTTTCAGTTTAGCCCCTGCGTGGGCCAGTTATTTCTGTTAAAGTCCCGTTTAGGGCAAATTATGTAGTCTTTTAATTTTAGTGGAATGTTTGATTTTAAAATTTCATTTTTGTCATCATATGCATAAATATAAAATGTAAAATAAATAAAAACTAGGTTTTACCACCCGCCGCGATGCGGCGGGAGCTTAACACCATGCCAAGTAGCACAAAGACCCTGAGCGTATCGACGGTAAGATATGGCGACTCGCATCAAAAGGCACTTTAGGATCATCAGCGAAACCAATTACATTACGTTAGTTAATACTTTGGCCTACATTGCAAAATTGTTGGTTGTTACAAACATAACATTTTATTTGCCATTTTCCTTTAAATTTGAAATCCCCTTTTGACATAATAATTGACATTAAGAAAAGTAATGGTTTCAGTGGAGACTGTAAAGATTAACCATTTACATAATTACATGTAAATTACAATTACTTAGACTCTATGTTATTGGTTTATTTCATGTCAAGAATCTTGTTGGAGATGAAAGCTTGAAAAAAGGTTAAAACTTAATGTTTATATGGTTTTGTGTTCCTAGAATCACACGACACTTGCATAATTAACCAATTTAATGTTATTAAAACACATTCAACCATCTCTGTGTACATATTTATGTTATGTTCTAACTTCATATACATTCATCACAAATTCTAATTAGCAACTACAAGTTTTATTTAGTAGATTTTAAACTTCAATAATCCTCCTTTATATATATACACTTATGGAGGCAGGTAGATAGGGCCGTAAGTGTCAGAAATATTGGGGGTGGAAGTTCGAATGTTACATGCATGTATGATGATGTTCACATGCTACCAATATGAGACCATGCTTTCACTTTTATTTCTGACTGGTAAGTTACCGATTTACCATTTTAAACTAAGATATTATGACATATGGAACTCTTTTATGTGGTACTGGACACCATGAACACTTAAAACCATGATCGATCTTCATAGTATATATTGTGTTTTTCATTTCCAAAAGCAAGTTTTCGTAAAAATCTCAATGCATAGAGGAATTCAGCTCTCTACTCACTTTCAAATAAAAACCAAGCCCATGCCCACATGCTCAAAGACCCCAATTCATACGTAATCGACATTTTCAGGCCTGCTAGTGAGCAAAAAAGCTTGCAACCCTTAATTCTTTGTCACCCACAACACCATATGAATCAAATCAATACGCAGTTCTATATTCATACTTCCCCTTTTAAGATTTGCATATCCAAAACACAATTTTCAACAAATTTCTTCACAATCCAGACAAACCCATGTGAAAAATCAAAAAATAAACAAAATCCCAGCATACCACACCACCACTGCCACCGCCTACACACCACCACCACACAACCATTGCCGTCGCCGTTGCGGTGATTTTGCCTTATTCAGAACTTATAGAAGGCGTTCAAGCCTGTCACCGGACCAACAGGTCCGGCCGCCGTAGCGATGATCGCCCGCCACCTTGGAGGTTTGTATTCAGAACCCCACACCACCATTGCCACCGCCCACATACCACCACCACCACACAACCATTGCTGCCGCCATGTCGGTGGTTTTGCCATATTCAGAACCTATAGACATTCAAGCCTGTAATGGACCATCAGGTCTGGCCTCTGTAGTGGTGATCAAACAGCCATCGCGGATATGTGTATTCAGAACCCATTTCTCTCTAATGGTTGTGTACACAAAACAAAACAAAAGAATAGAGGTCCTTTTATTGCAAAAGTTGGTTGGAAAAGTTTGCTTGGAAAAAAGACATGTAGAAGGAAAAATGATGAAGTATAACGTGTATATTCACAGGACTTGACAGCTGGCAACCACTTAAAATAACAAAACCAACAAACAAATCCACGGTATACAATAATACAGGAGTACAAATGATGAAACGTAAAAAACAACTCTGATGCATAAACTATGTTGCTAATTCATAATATTAAAATATCATTCCTTTTATAAGATCTGCCATTATTAAATAAAATCTTAAAGGCAAAACCTAGCCCATGTGTCATTTTAAGACAGGGCCATGATGGTAGCTCCCTATTAAGATTCAGATTCTTGTTAACATCTAAAAACATGTTAACACTTCTGGCAAATGTTATTCGATAAAATCGCATAAGTCATCCTTATATTGGATTCTTCCAATTCCTTTTTCTTAATTATCATTTAATCATCCATTAGTGATGAAGTGCCTACGGGCCATAACTAATGTCCTTTGAGACTAAAGAAAGTTGTAGTCTACGACTCCCTGTCAAGAAAAGGGTGATGAACTATGATTCAAGCCTTAATGCCTCGATCCTATAAGATCATGGCTTATAATTTAAATTTGCCCTTGGCTTCTGTGCCATTATTATACTTTAATTATAACAGAGGATAATTATAATGAAAAATCCTAAATGAATGTGGTTAACAAATTAACCAATATGGTTTATTAATACCATGGTTAATAAATTATCAAGATGACAATCCTGTTATAGATCTCTAAATAAATAATTTTCATCATTTTATGTAGCAATCAAGCTACATGGCAGAATCAGAAGAAGTCAACAGTCATCCGAGGGAGAATCATGATACTACCAGGATTAACATAACTGGTGCGGAACTTCAAGCATTAATTGACAATGCTGTTACCAAAGCCATGGATAGGCAGTTTAATGAATCAAGTGGTACTCGGAGCAAGACCCTATCAGTACCTCATTCTAAATCACACCCTAAGACTCATTCTGAGGCTCATAGTAAGCCACCTTCTAAAAACCATGAGTCAAAGAAGGATGATGCTCAACACTCATCAAATCAGCATAGTGCTCCGCCTAAGAAGATTGTATTTGATCAAGGGCCACATACAAAGACCTGCTCCTATAAGTATTTCGTCTCTGGGGAAAAAGGAGCCATTTATTGCATGACGTGGCTAGATGAGATGGATACGGTGGTTGATATTAGTGGATGTGCGGAGCAAGATATTGTGAAGTATGTTTCACAATCGTTCAAAGGAGAAGCCCTTGCTTGGTGGAGGTCCTTAATCCAAGCTACTGGAAAGATTCCGTTATACAACTTATCATGGGCTCAGTTTGTTGCTTTGATCAAGGAGAATTTCTGTCCTCAACACGAAGTTGAGAAGATCGAGACTGACTTTCTGACATTGGTTATGAAGAATTTGGACTGTCAGGCGTATCTCACGAGTTTTAACACCATGTCTCGATTGGTTCCTTACTTGGTAACACCGGAACCAAAACGTATAGCCCGTTTCATTGGGAGTTTAGCCCCGGAGATCAAAGCTAGTGTGAAAGCGTCTCGACCTACTACCTTTAGGTCTGTAGCTGATTTGTCGTTATCTCTTACCCTTGATGCGGTCAGGCAGAGATCGCTTAGGAATTCTGATGCTGGAAAGAGGAAGCGTGAGGATGATAACTCACACCGATCAGATAAGAAGCATAAAGGGAACTTTGATCACAAGAAGAGTTCAGGGTTCAAGAAGGATGATCAACAGACGGGTGAGAAGGCCAAATGCAAGACCTGTAAGAAACGCCATCTGGGAAAGTACAGGTATGAATCAAAATCCCAATCACAGCCTAGGGCTTGTGGGATTTGTAAGTCTAGTGAGCATAAGAAGTTGGATTGTAAGAAGATAAAGGATGCAACTTGTTACAACTGTAACGAGAAGGGGCATATCAAGTCTAACTGCCCAAAGTACACTAAGAAACCTGAAGAAGATAAAAAGACCAATGCTCGGGTCTTTCAGATGAATGCTCAAGAAGCAATCCAGAATGACAATGATAATAGGTACCTTTCTTATCAATGATGTTTATGCAAGGGTATTATTTGATTCGGGTGCGGATAAATCGTTTGTTGATGATAAGTTTTGTAAGTTGTTAAATCTACCTGTTAAAACCCTAAGCATAAAATATGAAGTAGAATTGGCCGACGGTACCTTAGAAACCGCCTCAACTGTGTTAGATGGATGCTTTATATCCATTAGGAACCACTCCTTTCCGTTATCTTTGCTTCCTTTAAAATTAGCTGGTTTCGACATAGTGATTGGCATGGATTGGTTATCTCATAACCAAGCCCAGATTGTTTATGACAAGAAACAAGTGGTTATCAAGACTCCATATGGTGAGCCACTCACAATACAAGGAGATACTCAGTATGGGTTGCCTAAGCAAGTGTCTATGCTTAAGGCGTCAAGGTGTTTGAAGAAAGGTTGTGTCATTTACATGGCACATGTGACTATTGATGAACCAAAGCCCAAGGTTGAAGACATCCTTGTCATCTCCGAATATCCAGAAGTATTCCCTGAAGAACTACCTGGTTTACCTCCGGATAGACAAGTGAAGTTCAGAATTGACATTATTCCTGGAGCAGCACCTGTTGCAAGAGCACCTTACAGGTTAGAACCAACTGAGATGAAAGAGTTAAGGACTCAACTGGATGACTTGTTGGCAAAAGGTTTTATTAGGCCTAGCTCATCTCCTTGGGGAGCACCGATTCTGTTTGTAAAGAAGAAGGATGGATCGATGCGTCTATGCATTGATTATCGAGAGCTGAACAAGGTCACAATCAAGAACAGATATCCATTGCCCAGGATCAACGATCTGTTCGATCAATTGCAAGGGGCAAGTTACTTCTCCAAGATTGATTTAAGGTTAGGTTACCATCAGCTGAAGGTCAGAGATGAGGATGTGCACAAGACTGCATTCAGAACTCGTTATGGTCACTACGAGTTCTTGGTGATGCCTTTCGGGCTCACTAATGCACCAGCAGTGTTCATGGATCTCATGAATCGCGTTTGCAAACCCTACTTGGACATTCTTATTTATTCGAAGAACCAGGCTGATCATGAGAAACACCTTCGTTGTATTCTTAAACTTGCAAGAGAAGCTCTACACCAAGTTTTCAAAATGTGAGTTTTGGCTTCGTGAAGTCCAATTTCTTGGACATGTGGTTAGCGAGTGTGGTATCCAGGTGGATCCCGCTAAGATTGAAGCTATCACGAATTGGCAAGAACCAAAGACGCCCACAGAGATTCGCAGCTTCTTGGGTCTGGTGGGATATTATAGGCGTTTTATTGAAAATTTCTCAAGGATTGCAGCACCCCTAACTTCATTAACTCGTAAGAATATCAAGTTTGATTGGGGTCCTAAGCAGCAAGAATCCTTCGATATTCTTAAACAGAAGTTAAGCAATGCACCTGTGTTGATATTGCCTGAAGGGATTGAAGAATTTGTAGTTTACTGCGATGCATCACACACTGGCATGGGATGTGTGCTAATGCATAAGAGAAAAGTCATTGCCTATGCTTCCCGACAATTAAAGGTGCACGAAAAGAATTACACTACCCACGATTTGGAATTGGGTGTCGTTGTGTTTGCACTAAAACTTTGGAGGCATTATTTATATGGTACCAAGTGTGTGATCTATTCTGATCATAAAAGCCTTCAACACTTGTTCAACCAGAAGGATCTGAACATGAGACAGCGTCGATGGATGGAGACACTGAACGACTATGATTGTGAAATCCGATATCATCCAGGCAAGTCGAATGTAGTCGCTGATGCCTTGAGCAGAAAGGAAAGAGTTAAGCCCATTAGAATCAATGCCAAGAGCATTGAATTGAAGAACAGCTTGAATGAAAGGTTGTTAGCCGCTCAGAAGGAAGCTGTACTAGAAGCTAACTATCCGAATGAAAAGTTGGGCATAACTGCTGAACAGTTATCATATGGCAAGGATGGGATCCTAAGACTAAATGGACGAATATGGGTTCCAATTTATGGAGGACTTGGGGATGTGATTCTTCAAGAAGCCCATAGCTCCAAGTATTCTGTTCATCCTGGGTGTGATAAGATGTACCTGGATTTAAAGGCAAATTACTGGTGGATAGGTTTGAAGAAATCTATAGCCACTAATGTGGCTAAAGGTCTGACGTGTGCTCAAGTTCAGAACACACCAGAAGCCGTCTTTAGGATCGTTTTCAGACCCGAACGAGTCGATCAGAGGAATTTTACTCAATACGAAAGGCGGAAACAGACGTATCGAGGTCAATTCAGCTAGAATATCACTTTAAACTGTCGTATTATTGATTATAAGACGTTTTACAGCGAGACGACACTTCGGCAGCACTTCGTTGCACAAACCAGAAAAATTACAAATGATCTCACTTGAACACATATATATAGTGTTCTGATTTCGCTTGAAGTGGTTCCAAGCGGAATAAGATTCCAAGCGGAATAAGATTCCAAGCGGAATCTGATTTCGCTCGAAATTACATATGTGCACATTCAAGCGGAATCACCATATTTCAAGCGAAATTACCTTTATCTTGAAATACGTGCCCTTTGCTAACATTCTACGTACAAGACTCGATACAAGACAAAGTCGACAGACGCATGCACCAACAGACTCCCCCTCGAATGTTGACGAGTCTTAAAGTGTCGAGTCTTCGCATCTTCAGTCTTTATCAGTTTTCGGGCTTCTTTGTTGAAGTATCTGACACTGTAAAACATTCTCAAATCTTTCTCTTCTCTTTTCATCACCAACAGACTCCCCTCAAACAAATAATCTTCAATTCCAGAATCGCAATCTGGCTCTATCTTCTCTTGATCAGATCTTTTGATTCCTTAAGTTCATCAGCATCAGCAGTTTGCGTGAACTCCAGGATCGGAACTTGGCTCTACCATCTTCAGACTTCTCCTCTCAGTAAGCTGGGATCGTAGACTGTTTTCCACAGGTTTAAGATTGTGACCTGGTTCAAATTATGTTCAGGATCGAAACCTGGCTTTCACTTGATTATCCCAAGATCTATTGCTGGCTCTATCATTACCTGCACAAAAAAAAACTCTTACCCAAAAATAAATTTTCTGATGATCACTTGTAAAAACAATTCTCAAAATGATTTAACATTTATAATTTCTAAAAAAACCACTTGCAGGAATTATTTAAACAATAAATAATTCTATCATTTTCGTTTCAAAACACACTCTCCCAACCCAATTGTTCATCATGTCTAGCACTTGGAATTTTGAAAATCAGCTTTCCAACATCAGTTGTCGAAAATCTTTTTGAATTTTTCAAAATTTAAGCTAAAACACACTGAAAATCTTTTTGGATTTTGAAATATGAAATGCAGAAGAAATATTTACAGATAATATTTTTGTGAGTTTGTGTAAGAGGATCATATCAGTTTATGAAACAAATCACCAACACCGTTAAGCTTTAAACATTTTAAGTTCTAAACAATTCACGTAGATTGTCAGTATACTGATCCACTTAAATTTTCACACAAAGTTCAACTGATCCGAGATACGAGATTAATGTCTTAAGCACTTAAACTTAATCGCGTGTCCCACCTCAGAATATACTCCCGTATCCAGATCCCAATATTCAGTCTTACAGGTGAGTATACCACAGATGATATCTGTAAGGGGTTAAATTGCGAAACCGTGAGAGCTCAGGTCAGAACTTCCGTTCAGCAGAGAGATGACGGCTCGACTTTTGGTGTGTCCCCTTTAGAGGATCTTTTTTACAACAGCAATGATTATCAATTTTATTGTTTCATCATTTTTGCTGAGGGCGGCGCTATATTTCAAGCAAGCAGTAAAGTATTCTCCGGGGACTAGGCCATTGCTTCCGCAAAATCAGAAGTCCCGGGATAATACCCCAGATATCACTGAGTATAAAGACCTAGTATCTCAGAAAGAGGGACCTTTCAAACAAGATTTCGGGGGTTACCCATATATCCGAGAGATGTTTCCCCACAATATAAGCAAGTTTGAAATTTAGGTTTATATCTCGTCACAATCTACTAAATGTATAAAAACCTACTGGCACATCATCAGTGAGACCGTTTATCACTTTTTAACTTTCCAATTCTTTAGCATGCTGTGATAGTCCACTGATGTACTATCATTTCTCTTCTTTGACACAAAAACTCATTTTTCATTTTATCATGTTTTTTGACTTTTTCAAATTTTCAAATGTTTTTGGATTTTATGAAATATTCTTACTCCCCCTAAAATGCAAACACATTTAAAAAAAAATTTGAAAACAAACTGTACAAGTAAAATGACAACCGATATTGAATCGCTTCAATTCGCCATCCACTTGGCATAAACAATCAGAACTCCCCCTCACAACAAACTATTTTCCCATTATGATTTCAAAACGCTTAAGTTTGTTTTAATCAAATGGTTTTTCCGGAAAATAAGTTTTGTTGATTTTATAAAACCAATTGTAGGTTAGGGGTTTGGTTCATCACATTCTTTCTCAAAATACCACTTGTAAGAATAATCTAATCAAATTCAACCTAATGACCTTGATTATCCTACTTATAAGATCATAACCTCTTTTTCAACCACATGGTTTACCAACCAATACCACATGTAAGTTGAATTCTCAAGATGCCGATACCTACTCCACACTTACCAACCTGGGAGTTCTGGCAAGTCATACTTGTGAACTATTTTCAATTTTTCAAACAAACAATATAAGAATGATGCCGATTCATGCTCCGCGATTACCAACTTGGGAGCTCCGGCAAGTCCAGAATTTTACTGTTCATAGTAGGTACCATCCCAGTCTCAAACCAGGGATGATACTTTACCTTGCTTCTTTGTTTTCTTCTCGTAAAATTCCTTGACTCCCTTGACCTTCCTGTCAACCATTTTTCCAAAAATATGGTGTACTTTGGAGTTAAAGGCCTTTTCAACATCAAAATCTTTCTTTTCTGAGAAAAATTGATTTGAAATTTCCACTTTACCAATTTTTTTCTTAAAATTTTCAGCCCGAAGTGGTGGAAAATTCACATCATCCACAGTCAGCACTGAGTTTTCACATTTAGATTCAATTTGTGGCTCCTCTGACTTTGTGGAATCAGATTCATCGCCAGAAGATAGCTCCTCTGATTTTGATGAATCAGAATCATTGCTAGAACTGTCCTTTGATTTCTTAACAACCCATTTTTGGTTATCAAGATTTGCCCTTTTCTTGTAAAATCTGTTTGAACTTTCACCAATCTCAAAAGTTGAATTTTTGAAAGTTTTAGTTCTATCAATTGGTGGTTCAAACTCAATCACTTTCTCTTTCAGTTTAGAAACTTCCTGTTTAATTTGTTTTGCATGTGAACAATTCATGGCAATATGACCACTTTTTCCACATTTGAAACAGGTTCGAGTTTCCTTCTTCTGATCAGCAAACTTCATCTCTTCTTGCTTTTTCGCAAGGAATTCTTTGTTAGATTGCTTCCAGAATGGGCTCTTTTGTTCCTCCTCAGCAGATGTACCTGCAACAAATATCATTTTTGATTTAAAATCATGAACATATTTTTCATTTTTATGATTTTCTGGTGGAATAAAACCCAATCCTTTCTTTTTGAAATTACCGTTATGGTTAGGTTTCTTTTGAAAACCAGAACCAGAACTGTAACCCTTTTTCTTGTTTTCTCTTTGTTGAACTCTTGAGGTGTATTTTTTAGGTTTATCATTAAGATTTACATCTTTTATTTCAGAAATATTAATTTCTGTTAGTTTGAAAAGCTTTTTGATCATGTCAGGTTTAACACCTCTTATTGGAAATTCCTCATCAAAATATAATTTGTCAGAATCATTCAAAGTATATGCAACTTTAAACGTTTCATCATTCAAATTAGATTTTGATAACAGGAATTCTTTATTGTAAACTCTTTTGCCCTGTTTGACTGTTGACTTTGACTGGTCAGACTTTGACTCTGAGTTTGACTCTGACTTTGAGTTGTCAGACTTTGACTCTGAGTTTGACTCCGACTTTGACTCCTCTGTTTCATCTTTATCCAACACCTGATCGACCACTTTCTTTATTAACTCGGACTCATGATCAGTGTCAGATGATGTAAACGTCACATCAATATTTTCTGGAAAATTAACTGAAGACTCCGACTCCCACTGTAAATTTGTTGCCTTTTCGACTCTTTCTGAATTTGGATTTCTCGGAGAATATCCATTTTCAAGCGGAGGTGGACACTTGTTGTAACTAGAACCTTGTTTCTTACCAGAATCATTCACTTTAGTATCCTTCTTCTTTACTTTCTTCTTTTCAGGAGTCTTTTCTTCAGAAACTTTTTGTTCTTCAGTTACTTCATCATCTTCAAACGCCTTCATGCCTTCAACAGTTGGATAAATCCTGTCAATGACATAAGAAGTACATGAGTAACTTTTCAACAAACGATTAATTCTTTCAGTTTCAATTCTTTGTGTTTCAAGTTTCTGTTCTAGCACAGCACACTTCTCGATGTAGTTGTTCACAACTTTCTGCTTTATCATGAAAGCTCCCTGAAGTGTTTTCATGGCTGTTGCTTGTTCTTCACTTGATTGATTGTATTGATTCATGGCTTTGTTCAGAACATCGTAAGATTCCTTCAGCCTGTTCATGTTGTTCATCAACTCACTGTTTTTCTCTTTTATATCCTCACAATTCTCACAAATCACCGGAATCTTCTTTGCATCAAATTTTTCATTGACTTTGAACTTCTGAACTTCCTTTATTTTTTTCTTGATCACTGGAACAGCTTCATCATCACTGCTAACTGGTGTTTTGACCTTTTTCTTTTTCTTTTTGACTTTTCATCTTCACTATCGCTTTCTGCTATCAATTTCAAATCAGCTGCCAATCTTCTTGCATGATACTCTCTATCATCATCACTATCTTCTTCAACTCGAGCGACATATGCTTTGTGATTTGAATCTTTGTTTGGATCATAATTATCCCAATTGAAATTTGCCCAGCTAAAACCTTCAGGCAATTTTTCATCATCTTGATTGATTAGGCATGCTTTGTTGTCAGCAGAGATATATTTGTCCCAACTGAAATCTTCTTGATTCACCAAACATGCTCTTTTTGAAGATTCTTCAATCACTTTTCTACCATGAGCCACCTGTGGTTCTTGTTGTTGTTGTGCAACTTGATAATAGATGGCCTTCCGGTAGTAATCATTGTTGTTGTTGAACGGATTTTGAGCTCCACTTGCTTCGCGGTTTTTGCACTCCCTCTTGAAGTGTCCTTTTTCCCTGCAACGAAAACAAGTGACTTTAGATTTATCAAAATCTAAAGTAGAAACATTAGCTTCACGTAAATCATCTCTTCCTGTGATCTGCTTAAATTTCTCAGCTCGTCTTAACACACTAGCCAAACACCACTTTATGTCCATTAATTCCATCTCTTCAGCATCTATTTGATCGTAATCCTCTTTTGTTAACATCGGATTCCCGATTCGTCCTGCCACAAAACTTCCATAAGACTCTAGCACTGTTCCCAACAAAGACATGTGACTCTTAGCAACTTCTGCTGAATAATCCTCATCATTCTCAAGATTCAAAACAATGTTGCATTGTAGCTTTTTGCCAATCTTGGTTATTGAAATGTTCGGATCAAATGATGGACATGATGAAAAACCTATGTTGTTGTTTGATCCTTTGGATGAACTTCCAGATGAACTCTTTGCATTGAATGCAGTCTCAATCTTTGGTGACATGTTGGTGGTTTTATCACTGACCCCACCTTTGTAATACAGTCCAATATCTTGTTCACCATCGAAATCTTTCATTCTTAAAACTTTTCTTTGTTCCATCTCCTGAGCCTCAATCTTTTCAATAAACTTGCTCAATGTCAGATTACTAAATCCTTTCTTGTTTCTCAACATCATAAGATATGTGCCCCAAGTATCATATGGCAATGCATCAGCTAATTTTTCGATCAACTCTTCATTATCTTTCTCGATGCTCAATCTTCTCATGTTGGCTAACAAATTGCAGTATCGTTCAATGATCTCTTTTGTGCTTTCATTTTTCAAACCACGGAATAGATCGAATTCTTTCTTTAAAAACGACTTTTTGTTCTTGACCATCTCTTGGCTTCCATTAAACTTTGATTTTAAAGCTTTCCAAATCGAATAAGAAGTTCCATTGTGTTGCAATAAAACCAAAATATCTTCCTTCACAGCTTGTTGTAGTAGACTTAGCATCATTTTCTCATCTTTGTATTTCTTTCTATTATCACCACTAAGATCTTTTATTGCTATAATCTCTTCGTCATCATTCATCGGTCTAACGTATTTTGTCTCAACACATTCCCAAGCATCTAAATAGTTAGCTTGTACCCAGTTCTCAAAACGTCCTTCCCAACCTTTATACTCCTCAATGTTCATGAGTTTAGGCGGTTTTTGCATAGTCCCCGTTTCATTTTCTAACATCGTGTTCTGTGCCAGAGTAATCGGGGTAACCGGAGTAGCGAATGCGTTGTAGAATTCTTCTTCCATGTTTCGGTTTTCAAGAAATTGTCAAACAGTTTTTTTTCAAGCGGAATCACGATCTCAAGCGAAATCCCTTTCAAACAAAAACACACAGTTCAAGCGGAAACACTCCTTTAAAGCGAAATCACCTAATTTCGCTTGGACCACTCAAGCGGAATAAGGACCTTGAAGCAGAATCAGTGATTCAAGCTGAATCACTTCAAGCGAAATAACCCAACTGAAGCGGAATGGCACGTTTCAAGCGGAATCAACAGAATCTGTCAAGCGGAATACCAGATTCAAGCGAAATTAACCAACTAATTCCATTTGAAATGCTGCTGATGCCATCAATCTCAAGCTGTTTTCAAGCGGAATTATGAAAATTACCAGTTTTAGATCGATTTTAGGCCTTAAACTTTCAAGGCTTTGTTAAAACACTAATGCGCACATGCTGTGAGAATTTTAGCCGATTTTAACCGTGAAAAGTTGTTAAATTTGAAAAAGAAGGTGTAGAAATCAGAATTTTCAACTGAATTGGTATGAACTCTTCTTCCTGAGCTCTGATACCACTTGTAGGATCGTTTTCAGACCCGAACGAGTCGATCAGAAGAGTTTTACTCAATACGAAAGGCGGAAACAGACGTATCGAGGTCAATTCAGCTAGAATATCACTTTAAACTGTCGTATTATTGATTATAAGACGTTTTACAGCGAGACGACACTTCTGCAACACTTCGTTGCACAAACCGGAAAAATTACAAATGATCTCGCTTGAACACACACATATATATATATATATATAGTGTTCTGATTTCGCTTGAAGTGGTTCCAAGCGGAATAAGATTCCAAGCGGAATCTGATTTCGCTCGAAATTACATATGTGCACATTCAAGCGGAATCACCATATTTCAAGCAAAATTATCTTTATCTTGAAATACGTGCCATGTTCTAACATTCTACGTACAAGACTCGATACAAGACGAAGTCAACAGACGCATGCACCAACACCGTCAAATTTGCTACAACAGCCTGAACTTCCCACCTGGAAATGGGAAATGGTAACTATGGATTTTATCACTAAGTTACCGAAAACAAAGCGAGGAAATGATACTATTTGGGTTATAGTAGATAGACTGACCAAGTCAGCCCACTTCTTACCTATTAAGGAAACACACAGCTCAGATAAGTTAGCTCAGCTGTACGTGGACGAGATTGTATCTCTCCACGGAGTGCCAGTGTCTATCATCTCTGATAGGGATACGAGGTATACATCGCATTTTTGGAAAAGCTTTCAACAATCCCTAGGCACTCGACTAAACTTCAGCACTGCATGTCATCCTTAGACGGATGGTCAAAGTGAGCGTACTATACAAACACTCGAGGATATGCTACGAGCTTGTGTTATTGATTTAGGTGGAAGTCGGGATGATCATCTTCCATTGATCGAATTTTCGTACAATAATAGCTATCATTCGAGTATTCAAGCTGCACCTTTTGAAGCGTTGTATAGAAGAAAGTGCAGGACGCCCGTTTGTTGGGCAGAAGTTGGAGATGTCCAACTAACAGGACCTGATATAGTCCTGGAGACGACAGATAAGATTGTACAGATATGAGATCGTCTCAAAGCTGCCAGGGATATGCAGAAAAGCTACGCAGATAATAGGCGTAAGCCTCTAAAGTTCGAGGTTGGTGACAAAGTGTTACTGAAGGTATCACCCTGGAAGGGAGTGATGCGATTTGGCAAGAAAGGCAAGTTAAGCCCAAGATACATAGGACCATTCGAGATCATTGAATGTGTCGGAACAGTGGCTTACAAATTAAACCTGCCTGAAGAACTCAGTGGGATTCATAATGTGTTCCACATCTGTAATCTGAAGAAGTGTCTAGCTAATGAATCACTAGTCATGTCACATAGGGATGTGCATATTGATGAAAGCTTAAAGTTTGCTGAAAAGCCTTTGTCGATCGAGGATCGACAGGTCAAGAAGCTTCGAAAGAACCACGTACCGATTGTGAAGGTTAAATGTGATGCTCGTAGAGGTCCCGAATACACATGGGAGTTTGAATCCACAATGAAACAGAAGTACCCTCATTTATTTCAGTAAATCTCGAGGTTGAGATTTCTTTTAAGGGGGTGAGGATGTAACACCTCGTAAAAAAACGCAACCAATATAATGAAGACACGTGTCATGGACTTTAAACGTGTAAAGAATTATTTCTGAGGGACTGAAGTTATCAAACAATGTAAATATGTGAATAAAGGGATCCAAAGTGTCAACATGCCATTCTTGTGCCTCTGATTAACCTCACACGACGTTCGTATTCTTTAATGAATAATTTATCAAACATTTGAAGTCGTTTGTACTCGAAATAAGGATCTTGTGAAACATAGGGGTTAAAAGTGTCAACATGTTGAAAGTAACCTCTAAGTGACCTTTTAACGAATCCAAAAACAATGTGATAATTTATTTTGATCCCAAGAATAACGGATATTAAATTCGTGGAGTTTCGACGCATATAAATAAGTAAAGCGGTAATTGCAAGTAATAAGGGTTAAATGCGTTAATGTTGCATTTCAAGACCGTTCGGGTGACCTCGTAACTAACCAGAGGCCTATTGTTAAATGTTTAATGATTAAAGACCCTTAAAAGTCAAGTTTGGGGGTTAAAAGTGCAATAAACGATAGTTAAAACAAGTCTAGAGGGACCAGGGACCAAAATTGCAAAATTTGAAACTTGGTGACCGGATCAGACATTCACGCGGGCCGCGTAGGCCATAAGGCAAGTCTTACGCGGGCTGCGTAAGACTGCCAGGTGCAGAAAAAAGGGACAGATGCCTGTACAGCCTGTTGCACCGCCTTTGCATGGAGGTTTTCGAATCCAGGAGCTCAGCCAACAGATTTTCATGCATAGGGACACTTGGGATTCATCAGGGATCAGTTGTAGACCTTGGTGGAATGATCTTATGAGTTCTAATTTCCTATATAAGCTTCTTGTTTTCTAGTTCTTGGTGCTCATTCACAAAATTTATTCAAAACACACTCTCTGGAGCTCTCTGGACTTCAAGCAAGTCTCCATCAGCTCCTAATCCGTGCTAAGGGCCTTTGTAAGCATTCTTAGCCTCTCTAGTTCAAGATTTATTAGCTTAATGACCAAAAGTCAAAGCCGTCGTAATTAAGCTTTGACTTAGTGATTAATCACTAATGGTCCAGCCATTTTTCGAATTGAAAGTGGCTATGAGTTGGTAATTATGTGGGTAATAAGTCCTTAAAAGGGCACCCCCTGATTATCACTCTAACTTGGTCAATTGTAGGGTCAAACTTAATATTAAAAAGTCAACAGAAGCTATTTTTGCAAATAAATTCTTAATTAGCAATGTAGAAGTTATGAAACCTGTTTTAACACTAAAATAACTTGGTAAATGATGTAAGAACATGTCTAAGCATGTTCAACCCGACAATTCCGAGTTTAGGCTCGGTTCGAAACCGAAAGTCGCAAAAGAAGACTTTTGCTTTGACTTTCAGTTCTGACCCAATTTAGCTTAGTTTAGATATGCTTTAAAGTTCCCTTAGGACCAGGTTATAGGTTAGTATAACCCTCTGAGGTTATATAACTTGGTTCCTAATTAATCCGATTCATTTGCATGTTTCCTAATAGGGATGGATTTTCTAAACCTAAGGATCACGGATCCTCAAGTGCAGCCAGGATCACGGATCCTCAAGTGCAGCCAGGATCACGGATCCTCAATTCTATTTGAATTAAGGATCCTCAGAAGACGTTGCAGGATTAAGGATCCAGGATCCTCATTGTTATCCTTACACTAACGGTTGCTTCCACTATATTTAAACTTGTTTTGTAGGAGTATACGCATTGGACCTAGTCTTGCCGAGATTCCAGGGGAATATGCTCTCAACATTCTGCACGTGCATAGCTTAATGACCGTTTTAGAAGTCGTGGGTAGCTTGCACATTTGGTGGATAGTTTGTTACTTAGTTTATTTCTATTTTTTAAGGGGATAACAAGCTTGATAGTTTGAACAATTAGCAAACACACACACACTCGCAAGCTTTCTATAACTCACTGGCGATTACATACATTTTGCACACTAGTGATCCTTGTAACAAGCTTGTTATCATCCCGAGTTGTAACGATCATTTGTTTAATTATAGTTGGTGATCGGTAGTTTCCATCACCCGAGGTTTTTTATGCCGGAGATCATACATTGATCAAGGGCTTTTTCCTCGTATAAATCCTTGTGTCACTTGTTCATTTCATTTACAAGTTGTTCATACAATTGTTCTTTGAATCAAGCATCATACCTCACAAAAGAAGATTTGGTTGCATTATCCTAGTCTGGTTTTTGACCAAAACAGTTTGGCGCCCACCGTGGGGCAATTGGTGCTTCATTTCTGAAAAATTTTGTTCATTGTGTTCATTTCGGTTCATTATCTTCAACCATATGGCTTCTTCAGCGAAGAACACTTCAAGCTCTATGCCGGGAGTTACTTCTTCACAGGGCATTCCACCTTTGCCTCCACCACCTTTTGGATCCTAGAAGAATGCTGAGAATGTTGTGAAGAAACAAAGCCCCGTTTTCTCAAAAGCACCAACTTCTGCTGTTTCTTCTAGGCCTTCTAACAGTGATCTTTATTCTTTGATTTTTGCAGATGAGGGATTACATGCAGCAGCAAGACAAAACTAATGACAGGATCCTTCGAGAGATTGATGACATCAAGAAATTGAAGAGATCAGCGGAGGATCACTCTCCATTGGTGCCTAGATCACTGGATTTCGACACTCCAGCTATAACCGCCCTGCAATCTGCAGCTCCGGATATCCAGTACCAGAGTGGACCATTGGGAAGGCGTTATGGATCAACAACTATGAGTCAGGCTTTAGGGTCCCACTTCCAGCCTTCAGGATCCTCTTTTCAGCCTTTAGGATCCGCTTTCCAGCATCAGGGATCCTTCGTTAGCTCAGGAGGGTATATGGGGACGCACCCAGTTCAAGGATCCTCCCAGGTTCAAGGATCCTCTCAGCTTCAAGGATCCTCCTACCGAGTTCAAGGATCCTCCCAGGTTCAAGGATCCAACATCTTTCAGGATCAAGGATTCTTAAGAAGTGTGCAACCCGGAAGTTCAGATGTCCATCTAGGAGACTTCATTCCAATGCAGACCAATGCTTCTTCTGGTCCTTCAGTCATACCAGAATCCCGTCAATATGGATTCACATCTGGAATTCCAAACTTGAATCCTTCGAGAGGTAACACTTTGAATAATTCTTATAACACTAACCATGGCTTTGTGCAGGATACAGGTATCAATCAAGCTATGGCTAGGGAATTACAGAAACTAAAGAATATGATATCCAGCGTTCCAGGAGTGGTTAAGCCTTTCCTGAAATTGCAGATGGAAGACACAGGATATCTCGCTTTGCACCACCCATTTGTGATGCAGAAATACCAAAGAGGTTTCAAATACCAACCATGAAGCTATATGATGGTTCGATGGATCCAGAAGAACATGTAGCTCAATATAGAGAAAGGATGGAGATCAATCCCATCCTGGAGAGGTTAAAAGAAGCATGTCTATGCAAGGGTTTTGGATCCACATTAACAGGATCGACTCTTAAATGGCTGCTAAGTCTCCCCCCTTACTCTATTACTTCATTTGCTAATCTAGTTAATCTGTTTAATGGCCAATTCTCATGTAGTAGAAAATTTGAACGTTTAACTAGTGATCTATATAGGGTAACACAAGGTCAAAATGAATCACTTAGAGATTATATCACTAAGTTTAGTAAAGAATCCTTGGATATTCCTAATCTGGATATTGCTACGGCTGTGGAAGCCTTTAAAATGGGTTTACTTAGGGATTCACTGTTCTATGATGATCTTGTCATGACCCCTTGCAGGAATCTTGATGAAGTAAGAACCAGGGCCCTTAGATTCATCCGACTAGAGGATGATAAAAGGATCCAAGAAAGACTGGCAGGATCCTCGAAGCAGGAAAAGCAAGGATCCTACTTCAGGAACAACAAGTCCAAGTCTTACAACAAATCTGATAATCAGAGTGTGCATGCAGTCGAACAGGAAGAGGATGATGAAGATTATCCTCCAATTTCTGAATATTGCTTTTCTGTTGATAACAATGAACTAATCCTTGCAATGTAGAACCTAGGTGAAAAAGCAAGATGGCCCAGAAAAAGTGATAAGCCAGCTGCAACAAAAGACAAATCCAAATGGTGTGCATATCATGAAGATTTTGGTCATCTCAATGAAGAATGTATTGCACTGAGAAAAGAGATTGGTTACTTGTTAAGCAAAGGGCACTTGAAGGAGCTTTTAGGAAGAAAAAAGTCAAGGATCCAGGATCCTGAAAAGGTTCCAGAAAGAGCTCCTGCTCCTCCGGCAGATGCACAAGTTATAAACTTTATATCCGGTGGATTAGACATTTGTGGTACTTCCTTTTCAGTAGCCAAGAGACGTGCCAAGGAAACCAAGATGGATAATGGGGGTAGACCCATCCGAACCTCTACTGTTATACAGGAAAAAGTTATAACTTTTGATGAGAATGATCGTGTTGACGTTCAGGATCCTCATCATGATGGTCTTGTTATTACCTTATTTATA
Organism: Helianthus tuberosus; assembly: GCA_030545235.1. Classification (NCBI taxonomy): domain Eukaryota; kingdom Viridiplantae; phylum Streptophyta; class Magnoliopsida; order Asterales; family Asteraceae; genus Helianthus; species Helianthus tuberosus. The sequence continues at coordinate 102,516,117 of CM060431.1, read as the reverse complement.
TCTAACCATTTTGTCCGCAGGATCTTGATAGATGGAGGGAGCTCAGTAAACATCATTTAGCTTGATGTCCTCAAGAGGATGAACATTCTTGAATCGGATATTGTCCCAAGATCCTCAGTTCTTGTGGGATTCAGTGGAGAAACCAAGAACACATTGGGGGGACATTAAACTTCCCATCTACATAGAAGGACTTTATTCTTATAAAAAATTTTGTGTTATAGATTGCTTATCCTGTTGCAATGTTATCCTTGGCAGGCCATGGATACATGACACGAAGGCAGTTGCATCTACATATCATCAGTGTATAAAGCTTCCTAGTCCATGGGGGGTGATAAAGATTGAGAGTAACCAACAAGAAGCAAAGAATTGCTATACCTCATCAATGAAGCCAGCCTCAAGACCAAGGGAGCAATAGCAATTAAAGCATCCTCCAAGAGATGTCCTGGAGGCAAGAGAACAAGATGTGAAAGATATCCTTATGGATCCTCATGATCCTGAATCCAAAGTCTTCATAGGATCAGGGATCCTCAACAACATTGAACAGGATCTAGTATCCTTCCTCAAGAAGAGAAAAACTATCTTTGCCTGGACGCATGAAGACATGACAGGTATCTCTAAAGATATAATTACTCATAAGCTTGGCATTGACAGGTCGTTCAAACCCATACATCAGAAGAGGAGTAAGTTTGCACCTGAGAGGAATGCTATTATCCAGGAGGAGGTAGGTAAACTGCTTCGAGCAGGTATGATTAGAGAGGTTAAGTATCCAAGATGGTTAGCCAATGTAGTTGTTGTTCAAAAGAAAAATGGAAAGTGGAGGGTATGTGTCGATTTTACTGATTTAAACAAGGCATGTCCCAAGGATCCTTTCCCATTACCCCACATTGACTCCATGGTGGATGCTACCACGGGTCATGAGTTGTTGACTTTTATGGATGCTTCATCTGGATTTCAAGAAATTCAGATGGAACCATCTGACCAAGAGGATACAGCCTTTATGACCCCAACTGGTATCTATTGTTATATTGCTATGCCATTTGGACTAAGGAATGCAGGTGCTACTTATCAAAGGGTAATCAATATGATGTTTAAGGAACAAATATGAAACACTATGGAAGTCTATATAGATGACATGGTGGTTAAGTCCAAGAAAGCTGAGGATCAACTTAAAGACCTGGAGGAAGCATTTGATATCCTTGACGAATTCAATATGAAATTGAATCCTTCAAAGTGTCACTTTGGTGTTAAAACAGGCAAGTTCCTAGGCTAAATGGTTAAAAAAAGAGGCATAGAAACAAGTCCAGAGCAAATCAAGGCAATTGTGAATATCAAATCTCCTGCCAATGCTAAGGATGTGCAAAGGTTGACAGGGAGGATCGCAGCCTTGAACAGGTTCATATCAAAGTCATCAGAAAAATGCAAGGAATTCTATGACATTTTGAGAAAGAACAAGAAATTTGAGTGGACTGAAAAGCATGAGAATGCTCTCAAAGCCCTTAAGGATCACCTATCCTCAGCTCCTGCCTTGATGAAACCAGAAAAAGGGGATATATTATCCTTATATCTAGCGGTATCCTCTAAAGCAGTAAGTGCAGTCCTTGTTAAGGATCACGAAGGTACACAACATCCTGTCTATTATGTAAGTAAGAGTTTGCTTGATGCTGAATCCAGGTATTCACATTTAGAAAAACTTATCATTGCTTTGATTATGGCATCCACTAAACTAAGACATTATTTTGAAACTCATGTCATTATTGTTAAGACTAACTTTTCAATTAAGAATGTTCTCAGGAAACCTAAAATGTCAGGAAGGATGGCCTAATGGGCAGTGAAGCTTAGTGCTTATGATATAAGATATGAACCAAGGATTGCCATTAAATCCCAAGCCTTAGCTGACTTTGTGGCAGATTTTAGTAGTGACTTACAAAGAGAAGCTGAGTTGGAAGTTCAGCAGCTTGAAGAGACTAAGGATCATTGGATACTCTTCACTGATGGAGCCTCTGATGTCAAAGGAACAGGACTTGGAATACTACTAAAATCACCACAGGGGGACATAATACCCCACTCAATAGCTTGTGAGTTTCAAACTACTAATAATGAGGCTGAATATAAGGCCTTGATAGCTGGTTTGCAAATTGCCAAGCATATGAGGATCAGGTATCTTGAGGTACATGTAGATTCATTACTAATTACTAATCACTTTAATGGATCTTATGCTGTTAAAGGTGAACGACTAATCAAATACCTAGAGATAGTCAAGGAGTTGGCACTCTCTTTTGTTTCCTTTAGTTTATCACAGGTACCTAGGGAAGAAAATGCAGAAGCTGATGCATTAGCTAATCTTGGATCATCATTGAAGATCCCAGAGGATATCAAAATTCCTATCATCCATATTTTGGCTCCTGCTATTGAGGATCATATAGCTATGGAAATAGAAGAGGATTCTGCAGTCGTTCCCAGTGATAATGCACAATCTCATTCAGGATCATGGATCCTTCCAATTATGAGATATATACAACATGGAGAGATTCCTACAGGAGAGAACCCCAGGGCTTTCAAAATCAAGGTATCTCAATTTACAATATTAAATGACATGTTATATAAACGATCTCTTGCAGGTCCATATCTAAGGTGCATAGAGGATCCTGAAATTCAAGAAGTCCTAAAGGATTTTCATGAAGAAGATTGTGGAAACCACACTGGGGCCAGGGCATTGTTCTCAAGGATCCTTAGGACGGGATATTATTGGCCTACTATGAAGAAGGATGATGTGGATTATGCCAAGAAATGTGATGCTTGTCAGAGACATAGTAATATCCTTCATCAGCCAGCAGAGCTCCTGCATCCTATATCATCTTCTTGGCCATTCATGAGATGGGGAATGGATATAGTTGGTAAACTTCCCAAAGCACCAGGAGGAAAAGTGTTCATGCTTGCCATGACTGATTAGTTCTCCAAGTGGATAGAGGCTGAAGCCTTTGCTCAAGTCAGAGAAAAAGAAGTGATATCCTTTATTAAAAGAAATATTATTACTAGATTTGGTATCCCTTCTGAAATTATTTGTGATAATGGATCCCAATTTATTGGGAATAGAACTACTAACTTTTGTGACAGCTGGGGGATTAAGATGATAACATCAACATCAGTCCACCTACAAACTAATGGTCAAGCAGAATCATCCAACAAGATCATCATCAACAACTTGAAGAAGAAGCTTGGATCCAAGAAAGGAAAATGGGCAGAAGAGTTACCTTGTGTGCTATGGGCTGATAGAACAACCCCCAAGAATGCTACTGGCCAGACTCCATTTTCTTTAGTGTTTGGAGCAGAATCAGTGATCCCTACAAAGATGGTGGTTCCTACTGCTAGAACAAGCATCCGTGATCCTGAGGGAAATGCCGAAAACTTGATTCAAGATTTGGATACCATGGAAGAACTCAGGGATTTGGCAAGGATAAGGATGGCCAGTTATCAGCAAAGGATGGATGGAGCCTACAATAAGAATGTCAGGATCAGAAAATTCCAAGTTGGTGACATGGTATTGAGGAAAGCGTTTCAGAATACCACAAATCCTGCTGATGGAAAGTTGGCACCAAAGTGGGAAGACCCCTACCTGATTGAAGCTGAGGAATGAAAGGGGGCATATCGATTGCTAACAATGGAAGGTGATTTTCTACCAAGAGCTTGGAATGCTATCCACCTGAAGAAATACTTCATGTAATAAGGATCCAGGATCCTTAGCTATTTTCGTGTCCGATGTTCATGAAGGATCCTTAGATGATAAATGATCCTCATTCTGGTAATGATCTAACCTCAATTTATCCACTTCTTTAATTAACTTATATACAAGGAGAAGGATCGTGGATCCTTTATCCTTCTTTCATTTAGTTCTGAGTTTTGCAGAAGGTTGATATATCCTTAGTGAAGGATCAAGTATCCACATAAGTCTCCTAAGTTTTATGGGCTTGTCCCTAGTCTTTTGGGCTAGTCCCCAGTTTTTTGGGCCTGTCCCCAGTTTCGCCAGTAGTGCACGATGATCCTGGTGCAGTTCAAGGCAATGGGACCAGTACTCGCTTTAGGGGCTGACAATTTCATTGTACTGGCTGTATTCAGGATCCTACGTATAATGGTAGACGTACCATACATCCGTTCCTAAGGTTTCTAACATTTTCACGTTAGCTAAGGTTTTGGCATTTTCATGTCACTAAGTTTGGATAGTCGCCAGTGAGGGCCATACTCCAGTTTACACAAGATCCTTTGGGCTTGTCCCCAGTTTTTTGGGCTTGTCCCCAGTTTATTGGGCTTGTCCCCAGATTGTTGGGCTTGTCCCCAGTTGCTAACTCTTCTCTTATATTGGCATGGTCCCAAGTTATGTTCCATTTCAGGTTTTTGAAGCTAAACAACTAAGGATCCTTGATCCTAACCTTTTATTAAGGTTTGTCTTTTGGTTATCCTAATTGTAAGTATCGAAGGTTTAGGATCCTAACTTGGATTCTCAGGTATGATCCTTAATCACCTTAATTTTATTCTTTATTTATTTAAGTGACCCTTATTCTTTGACAACAGGATACATGATCCTTAAGTTATATCACTTTTTTGAATTTTTTGATCATAGGATATTTGATCCTTGATCATATCCTAAACTTTTTGACATAATCTACTAAACTTTTGTTCTTAACTCATGAATTCAAACAAAATGCATCATAACAATTGAAAGGTAAAGTATTCACAAATATAACAACACATAAGATAGTCAAAAGATTAAGCTTTTATTTATTTAGCAAAAGGTTAACCCTCTAAAGGTTGTCAAAATTTCCTACCCCAAGCATCTACCAGCAATCCATGGCCCGTCCGCTGGGGTAGGTAAAGGGTGTCCATGATAATAAGTTCTAATAAGTGCAGGAATAAAAAGACGGCAGGATCACAATGGCTTCATCCCCCAAACAGAGGATCCCTCCACCATTTGTTATCCTACCTATTGTCTGAAGGATCAGTGATCCTTAAACCTAAGAACTATTGTTTAGAGTTATTACAGACCCACCATTGTTCAAAAACATCAACAATAAAAAAAATACCAAACCATAAAAAATGGGCTCCGGCCGCGTCTAGATAAATCCATCATCGCCCATTGTTGCAGCCTACACATTCGCTGCATCACCACCAGCCGCTGCATCCTCAGCTTGATCCTTCACCCCGCTGCCACTGGCTTCAATCATCAGGACCCCTTCAGTCTCCTCCTCGTCATCCAGCTCTTTAAGCCTCTTCTTCCAGCCCTCTTGGTCCCAGGCAGTCCTGTCAAAGTTAGGATCCTCAGCTTCCTTTGCCATCTGCAGTTTAATCTTGAGCATGGCGATTGTGGCAGAAAGCTTAGCACCCTCCATCACTTCAGCCTTCTCCTGATCAGCAGTGATGTGGGCCATGACCAGCTGCTTTTTCGCCAAGTTGAGCTCCTTCTCGAGGGTAGAGATGGTTTGATCCTTGGCCAGGAACAGCTTTTGGAAGTCCAGCTCCTTTTGCTCAGCCTCTTCAGCATAGGAATCCATAAGCATATGGATCTCAGCAAGTTTCTGCAAAAGAATGACACACGTCAGGATCCGTTATCCTCAATATGGGTAGAACAGATTTTTAGGAACAAGGATCCTTACCTCAGAGACGTATTCCTCAAACTGATGCTGGAGGAGAGGCAGGCCTTCAAGAGTGTCAGCGGTTTTTCTCTTCTTTCCACCCTTGCCTTTGGTGCTGACAGCCCTAGGATTTGGGATGCTGGGACTAGAAGCAGCTTGTCTTTTGGTAGACTTGGGGGGAACGTACGCATCAAGGTCACTGACGCTGAAGCGAGAGGCTGATTTTGTAGACTTTCCAGCACCTACAAGTGGCAAACAACAGATAAGTATCCTTAATCTATATTTATTTAATCATACATAAATGTAAATACTTACTTGACATGGTGACTGAACCAGAGGATACTTCTTGTGAATCCTTTGTTTTGGCCTGGAATGTTCTAACTGCAGGATCAAGGCTCCAAAAGGCAGCGATTCTTTCTTTTGTTGCAGGTGACTCTATGAGGTGAGAAACTGAGATAGCTACACACAAAAGACAGAAAAGGATCAGTTATCCTTAAAAGAAACAGAATCACCCTATGATCCTTCTATAAGGATCCTATATCCTACCATGGGTGGTCCACTTTTTGGGGAGATCTTTCCCGTCTGGAATAGAATCTCTCCTAACAAAGAAGAAACGATTTTTCCAGTGGGTATCATTCTTTGTGGTCTTAAGGATTGGATGAGGATCACTGGGCTTATGTTTGAACAAGAAACGGTGTGAGCCATGGCTAACAAGATTGTACAGTTCGGCCAATTCTGACATTCCCATCTCTATACCTTCCTGCTCAATAATGTTTTCTAGGGTATGCAGAACCCTCCACATTATCGGCATGGCCTGAATATAGCACATACTGGTGAGTGCAAAGAAAGATTGGGTAAAGGTAGGGAAAGGATAGGAGAATCCTATCAAGAATGGGGTGGCCAGAAAAGCAACCCAAGTGTCGGAGACGGAGTCACTTTTGGCAGTAGGGTCAAAAGGTTTAAAGACGGTGTCCGCCGGGAAACAATGGCGAATCCGGTCAATCTCTGGGTTGGTAAAGCGGCATAGCTCAGACGAAGGATTTTTTATGATGCCTTGGCTTTTCAAGGAATCATCCTTCTTTGGATCCTTGGCTGGTGAGGATCGAAGAACCATTTTCGCCATGGATGATAAGAAAAGAGAAGATCAGAATAAGCAGATGAAGAGAGAAGGGGAAGAGAGATACCTGTTCCGATCTTTGAATGAGGATTTAAAGGGAAGTATCGCTCGAATTTAAATGCAAATTGATCCTTATCTCTAACCTATATATAATGATGATTCTGCAGGTTGTCACTTCGCTGACGCATGATGTGTAACGGCTAGTCCTGCTCTAACGGCTATATTTACGTTATTTAGTTCGTTGCAGATAAGATCAAAAATATGACTCATTAAGTTGTATTTTATTCCTCATATTTTGGGGGCAATTGTTAGGGATGGATTTTCTAAACCTAAATGTTTTGGTCAAAAATCAAGCAATGATAATGCAACCAAACTTTCTGTTGTGAGGTATGATGCTTGAATTGATGAACAACAATAAGGATCACTATGAAATATAATGAACAAGTGACACGAAGATTTATACGAGGAAAAAGCCCTTGATCAATGAATGATCTCCGGCATAAAAAACCTCGGGTGATGGAAACTACCGATCACCAACTCAAATTAAACAAGAAATGTAATACAACTTCGGATGATAGCGAGCTAAGTACAAGGATCACTATAGTGTATTGTGTAAAAAAGTGTGTAATCGCCAAGTGAGTTAACGAGAGCTGGTGAGAGCAGTTGTAAGAGTGTGTGTGTGTAGCCAAAAATAGCCAAGTGTTTTCTAATTAGCTCGCTACCCCTTTAAAAATGGAAAATATCTACACTAACTAACATTCCGCAAATGGTGCAAGTCCTCCACGACTCCATAACGTCCACTTTTGGCCAGGCACGTGCGGAATAAACATAGAATATACTCCAGGAATATCGCCAAGACCAAGTCCAAGCTGGTACTCCTGCAAAACAGTTTCGAATTCAAAATAGACAACCGTTAGTACAAGGATCCTTATGATGATCCATGATCCTGATCCTGCAACACTTCTGAGGATCACTACTTCAGACAGAATTAAGGATCACTAAACCCAACAGTAAATGAGGATCACTGATCATTTAGAAATCCACCCCTAACAATTGCCCCCAAAATATAAGGAGTAATTATGTAAATTTGTATTTTGTTCTTATCCGCAATTAACTAACGGATAACTAGCCGTTGTAATCGGACTAGCCGTTACGAACATGACGTCACTGAGGTGACTATCCTGCAAAATCATCATTATAAATAGGAGTTAGAGATAGGGATCAATCTGCATTTAAATTCAAGAGAAACTCCCTTTAAATTCATATCAGAAGATCAAACAGGTATCTCTCTTTCTCTTCTTCCTTTACGTTTTCTTTCTCTGCTCCTTCTCTCTTCACCTTCTTCATAATCAAGATGATGTTAAAATCCTCTCCTGCTAAGGATCACAAGAAGGACAATCATCTTAAGAGCCAGCGGATCATCAAAGATTCAGCGAATGAAAGATGCTGCTTCACTGATCCGCAAATAGACAGAATCCGGCATTGCTTTCCGGCGAACACCTATTTCAAACCGTTTGATCCTACCGTTCTAAGTGATTACGTTTCTGAAACTTGGGTAGCTTTCCCGGTCACTCCTTTCACAATAGGATACTCGTATCCTTTCCCTGAATTCACCCAGTCTTTCTTCTCCCTCACCGGCATCTCCTATATTCAAGCTATGCCAATGATCTGGAGGGTCTTATATACCCTTGAGAGGATCATTGAGCAGGAAGGAATTGCCCTAGGAATGTCAGAGTTGGCAGAGATGTATGATCTCACCACATTTGGATCCCACCGATATCTATTCAAGCGTAAACCCGGTAAAGAACATCCCATCTTCAAAGCCACTAAGAATGATACAAACTGGAAACGGCGATTCCTCTTTGTCAGAAGGGATTCTATCCCGGATGGAAAGAATCTGCCAAGGAAGTGGAGCACCCATGGTAGGATATAGGATCCTGAGAAGGATCACCAGATAATCTTGTTTTTGTATAAGGATCCCTAACACCCTTTTGTTTCTGTTTTACAACTATCTCTGTTTCGCACCTTATACCATCACCTGCCACCAAGGAAAGGCTCGCTGCTTTCAGAAGACTTGATCCTGCAACAAGGTCATTCAAAACAAACACCCAGGATTCACAAGAAGTATCCTCAGGTTCTGTCACTATGTCAAGTAAGTATCCTATATTTTGTATAGTCAAATATTTAAATAAATAGTTGAATAGAAATAGGATAAGGATACTTATCTGTTTTGAATGTGTAGGCGCTGGGAAATCCTCAAAATCTGCTTCCAAGTTCAACATCACCGATCTTGACAATGTCAGATCCTCCAAGAAAAAGTCTGATGCTAGCCTCTCCGTTGCAATCCCCTGAAACACATGTGAAAATAGGTACGTCAGCATAAAAATGCCTGTGAGATACATAGGTTTTGTGAAAATAGGATTCATGACTTATTGTTTAAGAAAATGTTTAGTCATGAACCTTGTAATTTGCTTTGTCTTGTAAATCATTTGAAAAGTGATAAATAAACCCAATGATATATATGTATAAAAGAATAATACATGGTTAAGTGAATAACCATGTGAAATGAGTTTGTATAAATCAAGTTGTTTGTAAAACAATGTATTTTGAAAAGTATGTTATTTGTATAAAATGTTATATGTCCAAATTTAAATGATTCAAATAACGCTACGATATGTAATACCATACAAACACTTATATATAGGAAGTACCAGCGGCGTATCCACCATGCTTGTATCATATTACACACGCCTCGTTACTTAAATCACTTACTCAAACCAAACCAACAATGTAAGATGTCTATGTTTAAACCAACTGCCAAACGTATTGAATAATATGTCAAAATGTTTATGTCAAGATGTAAATCATGTAATGTGTAACCAATGTCAATAATGTTTATGTGTCAAATGTAAATCATGTAATGTGTAACCAATGTCAATAATGTTTATGTGTTAAATGTAAATCATGTAATGTGTAACCAAAATGATATGTATGGCTAGTGAAATATATCAACTAAACCATATGCACAAAAACAAAGTATTGAAGTAAAACACGGTTTAAATCAAAGCTATGTTTTGTGGAAATGCATGCTATACTGATACAAATATCTATGCGGTATTGTGAGAATGCATACATCCAAGCCTTGAGACTGTGGCGATAAACCCTTAAATAAATTAAAGGATTATCTGTGCTTATGTATATCGAATTCGGTCATTCCTTTCATCCCCACCTACCCAGGATGTCCGGAACGGGAGTTGTCAATTCCTATGGTACCACTACCTACTAACGAACGGCGTGATCGGTGTTAATGAATGTATATTGATCCATCAAAACAATCCAAATATCATATCAAAATGTAAGTATGTGATGAAAACAACTGTACTAAGTATGCAACAAATGAACATACATAGCATGTGATGTGATGTGAAACGATGTACTAAGTATGAACTAAATGGACATACATAGCATAAAATGTAATGTAAGACAATGAAATCATGTACTATAAATGTACTAATGAACATAGCAAGTATATGATGTGAAAACATGGAAAGCACGAAAGTAACAAGTAGGCACATGTGTTCCACCCCAAAATGTTTGGAAAACAGTAAAAGAGGGGTCTATGTACTCACTTGAGATTGCTCAGAAGTCCTAAGATAACCACCAAGCAATGCTAGAGATCGCGGATATCAAACGGCACCTAATATAGGTAACTACATTAATAAACCGGACCTAAATCGGAAGATCGGATAGAATGCGGGTTCGTAAACCAAACGAGTATGGAGACTCGTGTAATATGGTTTAACAAAGCCTACATACTAAATGAAACCTAACATAAGTGCTTACGACCCATTACGACCCGTTTAGGTAGCTTATGCTACTTTAACGCGTCGCTCGCGTGAAACGCGTTCGGACCGCCTAACTAGTCCTATGACAAGTAAAATATGCCTTAACATATCTAATATTGTTACCAAAACAGTTTAGATACTAAAATTTATGTTACATATGCTTAAAATGAATTTTGGCGTCAAAAGGGCATTTTGGTAATTTACCTAAGGCATATAAACTACCTATCATACAACTACTTAAACGAAGCGACCATAAGGTATAACCTCGGAAGGTTATTCCCTATATACTATGGTCACCTAATGTGTTTGGTCAGATCCTAATGATCGACCAAATGGGTCGGGTTCGAAAGTATAAGCGATTGTTTAGATCGCTTACCTTACGACCCTATACAAGCACTAAACTAAAAGTGATGAGCTAAGCATGTTAAAACATGCTTAACTAAGTTTAGAAACAGGTTTGGTATCAAAACAAACGGTTTTGATACCCATAAGTAGTTTGGTTACAAAATACGCAAGAATACGTATTCTGACCGAAACTACGGCTCGTCACTGAGCCTAGATAACGTGGTAATCAGTAGGTATAGTCACTAGGGACTATAACCATCGTGATTACGCTCACGTTATGAAGTTCAAACGAACTTCGCATTGACCATAAACTGGTCAACGCAGAAAGTCAAACAAAGTTTGACTTTCGGACTCGAAAAGCAATAAAAGGACGAAGGAACACTTACAAAGGGTCCCCGCAAGCAATCTAGACCCAAATAGTTCAGGTATTAAGCAAAGGCTTCAACTTAGAACACTTTAGATCAGATTTTGTGAGGAATGAGTGAAGGTGGGGGTGGGTATTTATAGTAAATGGACAACCGTTAGGATCATTTCTTGGAAAAGGGGGCACGATCTAAGTCGTACACTTGTTGGAAAGTTGTGGTAACTCATTTGCCATCCACCATAAGAGTTTGACACTTGGCACTTGGCCTTTGGAGAGTGTTAAGGGCTGTTAACAGCTGAAAAAAAAACATTTTGCTTCATCTGGCCCCTGTTTACGGACCTAGTTTGGCAGATTTACAGTTTCAGTCCCTGCAACCTCAAAACTTGGTTTTCGATGCGTTTTTTTTTTACACGTTTAAGCCCCGTTAACCCCATTTCAAAGCTCTAAAATGAAGTTAAAGTATAGGGAACTTAAAATGTGTTCAAAAATATCTCGGGTGTCGGTTCGTTTAGCCGTACGGTTACGTTGTTCGGTTAATTACGACGGAATGCGCATAAGCGCGAAAAATGATCCAAATGGCGTGACGAATGGATTTTTCTTATGCCAAACACTAAAATAAAATATTTTAGTGCTTACATAAATTTTTGGATGTCCGGATGTATTCAGAACGTAAGTTATGCGCGAAAATGCAAACTTGTGCACTTTTTGACGCTTTTAGTCCCTGAATGACCCCAAAAGTTTATTTTAGCATACCGAACCTCTCAAAGCCTATTTCTAAGCTATGTAAAGGATATTTATGGTATGTTTAACTTATGTCCATGATCCGGAATGTCTGTTATAGTTCAAATTGGCATACTTTCGCAGTTTGTCAACTTTAGTCCCTGTAAGCGTATTAACTTGATTTTGCCATACCAAAGCCTTCAAAACTTATTTCTAAGTTATGTAAAGGTTATTTAAGGTATGTTAAGCCTATGTCACTGTTCCGGAGTGTTTGTTGCATTAAACCGGTTATATTTACGCGTCGGTGCGCGTATAACCTTCCAGAAAGCGATTTAGAGTTTGAATTTGAACAAAAATTGATATGTGCAAATGATACACATATTTTTACAAATCCCAAGTATGAAATACAATATTTCATTGGTTTGGTATTTGTTTGATGGTCATGGAGGCACAGGTGTTACAGTCTCCCCTACTTTAGGAAATTTCGTCCCGAAATTTATTTAGAGGAAACTTGTGAGAGTTTAAAACATGAAGTTGAAAAGATCGAACAACATTGGTTAGGGTTCTTGAACTTCTAGTAACCTTAATAACATTATGCTTGCAATGTAAGAGGGACACTTATATATACAAGTATATGAAGCGTCATTGGTGCGTCCACCGTACCTCCATTACATCGTTCTCATTTTGTTATTGTTGTCGCTATCGGTTCTTACACATAATAAATCTTACTGGGTTTCTGTGCACTAAATTTCATAATTATGTACGCGTCCATAATTAGACAATTCCTTGCACAGTTCACACAGTCTATTTTATAATGTGTAGGGTAAAACCAAATGAACAATCCTGTGATGAGTGTGACTAGACCGCCATAGAGTCCTTTTAACTAAATCAATAAATGATCTAAATAGACTATCAAGGAGTCTGTCCAGCTACATCACTAGATGTCGTCCTTTAACCAAATTGTGAATCAATCTTTTTGACTAGACCTCTAAAGGGTCTCTTATGAATCATGGAGTGGTACTATATAATCCAAGGGTCTTAACTCTTACATAGAAGCCCATTAAGGATTTAAGGTAGCACCTTTTGACTACCCTGCTACGAATCCCTCATATGGAGATATGAAAGATCCTGCGAGGATTTGGATAACGAATATCCAGAGTATAAAAACACAAAATGCATAAAAGAAAACATAAGATGAATAAACACATAGTCGTATAACCACAAAGATTGTTTATTTGTTAATTTGTTTTGTTGACAGAGCACATGTATTTAAAGTACAATAGGAATCCATCTCGTGGATTTCATTTGGCACTTTAAACATTTACAAGAATCTATCTATAAAGATAGAAAGATTTTTAAAAGAGAAATTCGATTTCGATTATAAGGAACTGAAATGTTCGAATTCAAGTACATAAGGAATCCAATTAAGGACTCTGATTTGAATGATGATCATCCACAAGGGTCTAAATGTGAAGATAAAAAGATCCAATATGGATTTTAGAAGTTGAAGATGTTTTGAAACCTTGCACTGGACGTGCTTATGTCAAAACATGAAGTAAAAATGATATGCCAAGGCAACATATGAAGCAGAATTTGAAGGTTAAGTAAATGTATGAGGAAAATATATTTGGAAAACTATGCATGGGGTTCTAAAAATGTTTTTGAAACCATATATATAATTCTTTTGAAATCATAAAGTAGGTTTTTAGATAAGTATATTTATAAAAATGTTTTAAAATCATGCGAAATGAATTTTTGAAATTATGTATAAGGTTTTTGGAAAACATGAATGATGCTTTTGAAATCATGCACTTGATAAGAAAATATACTGTGTTAATATTGTTTTCAGACTATATGAAATATTATGAAATTATGAAAGTTGTTTTTTTTTTTTTTGAAAACATAACCAATGTTTTTGAAATAACATAGACAATGCATTTGAAAAAAAAATTGTTTTCAAACTATATAAAATGTTTTGAGATCATGAAGATTGTTTTTGAAATACTTGTATTGTGTATGTTGAAAAATCAAAACGTAATGGGTATGAGTTTTGAAAATACCCTTAGTTATCTAACCAAGGATTCAATGGCACAGATGTGTAAAAAGCACGATTACTCGTAATTTCACTTTATTTCATGTACTTCGTTTCTTAGAATGAAACGAGTACTTAAAATTTTTGAGGGAATCATGAGCGATCATTTGAAAGAGAGAAATCACAAGAGTAGTTTGCAAGGTACATAGTTTCTTGATGTAGGTATCATAGGAAAAGTCATACACACATGTAACTACACTTGTATTAGAATTGTGAACAATAATTTATTTATAAACAAAACAGATTGTTTCACATTACAAGAAAACAGGAGAATAAAAGCATAAGACAGCAACATCTTCTAGTCAGCCAACTGCTCATCCGTGGGTTGGATTTGCATTAGCAAGCTTTGGGCAGTTGTTCCTGAAATGGCTCGTCTCGCCACAGTTGTAGCAAGTACCAGACGGAAAACGAGCTTGAGTAGGGTTGACTTGGAGTTGGGTAGCAGCAAGGTTTATAGCAGCTTTGTTTTGGATAGCAAAGCGGCATGTGTTGACCAAATGTCCCCTCCGTCCACAGTAGGTACATTTGGAGCAGGGTATGAGGTTTGAATGATGACGGTTGCATCGTTTGCACAAAGGGGCAGTTCCTATGTATGGCTTCCTAGCTGGTGGCCTTGCCACATGGCTAGGTCCCGCTTGATTAGGTGTAACCGCTGCGGGTTTCCTTGAAGCCTTACGCTTCCTTGATTTTGGTGCTGGCTTGACTTCTGCTTCCTTTGGTGGCTCTTGAGTGGCTTCATTGTCGAGACGAGAGGCTTCATTGTTGAGACGAGCCATGGCAATGCCTAAATCCACAGTCTTCTGAATCACTTCGCCTATTTGCTGGGCAAATTTGGCTGTTCGCTCGGACATTTGACCAGTGCTGAGAGGAAGAGACATTCTAGAAGAAAATGAAAGACATAGGAAGAAACAAGTGAAAGGTTATTGGATAATCAATACAGAATGGTAACGAATGAAAATTGCGATCATTTGTTTGTTACCTAAGGCAAACAAATGAGATGGTGACAAATCAAAGTAAACGGGTCATATTAATGTATTACTGAAGACATGCTCGCCTATAAGTGAACACTCACCCCAAGAGTTCCCAGGTAAGAGTGACTGGTCCGATACTGCGGATTTGTACGAACACTCTAGCCTTCGACAGAAAGCTCAGGGTACAGGCATTCACTCTTCCAGTTTGCACGTGTTCACATTATACGACCCAAACTTTGACGAGATTTTTGAAAATTCAAAGGGGTTCAAAACCATATAACAGAGGGTTCAAAACCTTACAATAGAGGGTTCAAAACCTAGTAATCAATCATCCTAGAACAGATGATTAGTTTTCAAAGCGGTTTTGAAATTTGTGTTCTTGTTGAGGTCGTCGCCTAAGGATAGGTGACGGTATTGTTTTATGACTAAACGCAAGTAAACTAGCGTTAGGGTCCTAGGAAGGTTATAGACTAGGTCAAAGTATTACTAATAACCTAATTCCCTATAACCATGGGCTCTGATACCAACTTTTCTGTCACACCCCAACCACGTAGGACAACAAAACGTGGCGGAAAACGTCGGGGAGTGTTGTAACAGAATCATTGTTTCATAACACATGGAAATTGAAATATTGTTTTAATTATTAAAGTAGTTACAATGTCTTGACAATCAAAGAAACATAACATAAATAACTGGTCTTGCATCTTTTATTGTCGCTAGGGCCCAAGTTCGCCTAAGTGTACCTTGATAAATCCTATGCATCATATCCTGAAACACATGTGAAAATAGGTACGTCAGCATAAAAATGCCTGTGAGATACATAGGTTTTGTGAAAATAGGATTCATGACTTATTGTTTAAGAAAATGTTTAGTCATGAACCTTGTAATTTGCTTTGTCTTGTAAATCATTTGAAAAGTGATAAATAAACCCAATGATATATATGTATAAAAGAATAATACATGGTTAAGTGAATAACCATGTGAAATGAGTTTGTATAAATCAAGTTGTTTGTAAAACAATGTATTTTGAAAAGTATGTTATTTGTATAAAATGTTATATGTCCAAATTTAAATGATTCAAATAACGCTACGATATGTAATACCATACAAACACTTATATATAGGAAGTACCAGCGGCGTATCCACCATGCTTGTATCATATTACACACGCCTCGTTACTTAAATCACTTACTCAAACCAAACCAACAATGTAAGATGTCTATGTTTAAACCAACTGCCAAACGTATTGAATAATATGTCAAAATGTTTATGTCAAGATGTAAATCATGTAATGTGTAACCAATGTCAATAATGTTTATGTGTCAAATGTAAATCATGTAATGTGTAACCAATGTCAATAATGTTTATGTGTTAAATGTAAATCATGTAATGTGTAACCAAAATGATATGTATGGCTAGTGAAATATATCAACTAAACCATATGCACAAAAACAAAGTATTGAAGTAAAACACGGTTTAAATCAAAGCTATGTTTTGTGGAAATGCATGCTATACTGATACAAATATCTATGCGGTATTGTGAGAATGCATACATCCAAGCCTTGAGACTGTGGCGATAAACCCTTAAATAAATTAAAGGATTATCTGTGCTTATGTATATCGAATTCGGTCATTCCTTTCATCCCCACCTACCCAGGATGTCCGGAACGGGAGTTGTCAATTCCTATGGTACCACTACCTACTAACGAACGGCGTGATCGGTGTTAATGAATGTATATTGATCCATCAAAACAATCCAAATATCATATCAAAATGTAAGTATGTGATGAAAACAACTGTACTAAGTATGCAACAAATGAACATACATAGCATGTGATGTGATGTGAAACGATGTACTAAGTATGAACTAAATGGACATACATAGTATAAAATGTAATGTAAGACAATGAAATCATGTACTATAAATGTACTAATGAACATAGCAAGTATATGATGTGAAAACATGGAAAGCACGAAAGTAACAAGTAGGCACATGTGTTCCACCCCAAAATGTTTGGAAAACAGTAAAAGAGGGGTCTATGTACTCACTTGAGATTGCTCAGAAGTCCTAAGATAACCACCAAGCAATGCTAGAGATCGCGGATATCAAACGGCACCTAATATAGGTAACTACATTAATAAACCGGACCTAAATCGGAAGATCGGATAGAATGCGGGTTCGTAAACCAAACGAGTATGGAGACTCGTGTAATATGGTTTAACAAAGCCTACATACTAAATGAAACCTAACATAAGTGCTTACGACCCATTACGACCCGTTTAGGTAGCTTATGCTACTTTAACGCGTCGCTCGCGTGAAACGCGTTCGGACCGCCTAACTAGTCCTATGACAAGTAAAATATGCCTTAACATATCTAATATTGTTACCAAAACAGTTTAGATACTAAAATTTATGTTACATATGCTTAAAATGAATTTTGGCGTCAAAAGGGCATTTTGGTAATTTACCTAAGGCATATAAACTACCTATCATACAACTACTTAAACGAAGCGACCATAAGGTATAACCTCGGAAGGTTATTCCCTATATACTATGGTCACCTAATGTGTTTGGTCAGATCCTAATGATCGACCAAATGGGTCGGGTTCGAAAGTATAAGCGATTGTTTAGATCGCTTACCTTACGACCCTATACAAGCACTAAACTAAAAGTGATGAGCTAAGCATGTTAAAACATGCTTAACTAAGTTTAGAAACAGGTTTGGTATCAAAACAAACGGTTTTGATACCCATAAGTAGTTTGGTTACAAAATACGCAAGAATACGTATTCTGACCGAAACTACGGCTCGTCACTGAGCCTAGATAACGTGGTAATCAGTAGGTATAGTCACTAGGGACTATAACCATCGTGATTACGCTCACGTTATGAAGTTCAAACGAACTTCGCATTGACCATAAACTGGTCAACGCAGAAAGTCAAACAAAGTTTGACTTTCGGACTCGAAAAGCAATAAAAGGACGAAGGAACACTTACAAAGGGTCCCCGCAAGCAATCTAGACCCAAATAGTTCAGGTATGAAGCAAAGGCTTCAAATTTGAACACTTTAGATCAGATTTTGTGAGGAATGAGTGAAGGTGGGGGTGGGTATTTATAGTAAATGGACAACCGTTAGGATCATTTCTTGGAAAAGGGGGCACGATCTAAGCCGTACACTTGTTGGAAAGTTGTGGTAACTCATTTGCCATCCACCATAAGAGTTTGACACTTGGAACTTGGCCTTTGGAGAGTGTTAAGGGCTGTTAACAGCTGAAAAAAAAACGTTTTGCTTCATATGGCCCCTGTTTACGGACCTAGTTTGGCAGATTTACAGTTTCAGTCCCTGCAACCTCAAAACTTGGTTTTCGATGCGTTTTTTTTTTACACGTTTAAGCCCCGTTAACCCCATTTCAAAGCTCTAAAATGAAGTTAAAGTATAGGGAACTTAAAATGTGTTCAAAAATATCTCGGGTGTCGGTTCGTTTAGCCGTACGGTTACGTTGTTCGATTAATTACGACGGAATGCGCATAAGCGCGAAAAATGATCCAAATGGCGTGACGAATGGATTTTTCTTATGCCAAACACTAAAATAAAATATTTTAGTGCTTACATAAATTTTTGGATGTCCGGATGTATTCAGAACGTAAGTTATGCGCGAAAATGCAAACTTGTGCACTTTTTGACGCTTTTAGTCCCTGAATGACCCCAAAAGTTTATTTTAGCATACCGAACCTCTCAAAGCCTATTTCTAAGCTATGTAAAGGATATTTATGGTATGTTTAACTTATGTCCATGATCCGGAATGTCTGTTATAGTTCAAATTGGCATACTTTCGCAGTTTGTCAACTTTAGTCCCTGTAAGCGTATTAACTTGATTTTGCCATACCAAAGCCTTCAAAACTTATTTCTAAGTTATGTAAAGGTTATTTAAGGTATGTTAAGCCTATGTCACTGTTCCGGAGTGTTTGTTGCATTAAACCGGTTATATTTACGCGTCGGTGCGCGTATAACCTTCCAGAAAGCGATTTAGAGTTTGAATTTGAACAAAAATTGATATGTGCAAATGATACACATATTTTTACAAATCCCAAGTATGAAATACAATATTTCATTGGTTTGGTATTTGTTTGATGGTCATGGAGGCACAGGTGTTACAGTCTCCCCTACTTTAGGAAATTTCGTCCCGAAATTTATTTAGAGGAAACTTGTGAGAGTTTAAAACATGAAGTTGAAAAGATCGAACAACATTGGTTAGGGTTCTTGAACTTCTAGTAACCTTAATAACATTATGCTTGCAATGTAAGAGGGACACTTATATATACAAGTATATGAAGCGTCATTGGTGCGTCCACCGTACCTCCATTACATCGTTCTCATTTTGTTATTGTTGTCGCTATCGGTTCTTACACATAATAAATCTTACTGGGTTTCTGTGCACTAAATTTCATAATTATGTACGCGTCCATAATTAGACAATTCCTTGCACAGTTCACACAGTCTATTTTATAATGTGTAGGGTAAAACCAAATGAACAATCCTGTGATGAGTGTGACTAGACCGCCATAGAGTCCTTTTAACTAAATCAATAAATGATCTAAATAGACTATCAAGGAGTCTGTCCAGCTACATCACTAGATGTCGTCCTTTAACCAAATTGTGAATCAATCTTTTTGACTAGACCTCTAAAGGGTCTCTTATGAATCATGGAGTGGTACTATATAATCCAAGGGTCTTAACTCTTACATAGAAGCCCATTAAGGATTTAAGGTAGCACCTTTTGACCACCCTGCTACGAATCCCTCATATGGAGATATGAAAGATCCTGCGAGGATTTGGATAACGAATATCCAGAGTATAAAAACACAAAATGCATAAAAGAAAACATAAGATGAATAAACACATAGTCGTATAACCACAAAGATTGTTTATTTGTTTTGTTGACAGAGCACATGTATTTAAAGTACAATAGGAATCCATCTCGTGGATTTCATTTGGCACTTTAAACATTTACAAGAATCTATCTATAAAGATAGAAAGATTTTTAAAAGAGAAATTCGATTTCGATTATAAGGAACTGAAATGTTCGAATTCAAGTACATAAGGAATCCAATTAAGGACTCTGATTTGAATGATGATCATCCACAAGGGTCTAAATGTGAAGATAAAAAGATCCAATATGGATTTTAGAAGTTGAAGATGTTTTGAAACCTTGCACTGGACGTGCTTATGTCAAAACATGAAGTAAAAATGATATGCCAAGGCAACATATGAAGCAGAATTTGAAGGTTAAGTAAATGTATGAGGAAAATATATTTGGAAAACTATGCATGGGGTTCTAAAAATGTTTTTGAAACCATATATATAATTCTTTTGAAATCATAAAGTAGGTTTTTAGATAAGTATATTTATAAAAATGTTTTAAAATCATGCGAAATGAATTTTTGAAATTATGTATAAGGTTTTTGGAAAACATGAATGATGCTTTTGAAATCATGCACTTGATAAGAAAATATACTGTGTTAATATTGTTTTCAGACTATATGAAATATTCTGAAATTATGAAAGTTGTTTTTTTTTTTTTTTTTTTGAAAACATAACCAATGTTTTTGAAATAACATAGACAATGCATTTGAAAAAAAAAAATTGTTTTCAAACTATATAAAATGTTTTGAGATCATGAAGATTGTTTTTGAAATACTTGTATTGTGTATGTTGAAAAATCAAAACGTAATGGGTATGAGTTTTGAAAATACCCTTAGTTATCTAACCAAGGATTCAATGGCACAGATGTGTAAAAAGCACGATTACTCGTAATTTCACTTTATTTCATGTACTTCGTTTCTTAGAATGAAACGAGTACTTAAAATTTTTGAGGGAATCATGAGCGATCATTTGAAAGAGAGAAATCACAAGAGTAGTTTGCAAGGTACATAGTTTCTTGATGTAGGTATCATAGGAAAAGTCATACACACATGTAACTACACTTGTATTAGAATTGTGAACAATAATTTATTTATAAACAAAACAGATTGTTTCACATTACAAGAAAACAGGAGAATAAAAGCATAAGACAGCAACATCTTCTAGTCAGCCAACTGCTCATCCGTGGGTTGGATTTGCATTAGCAAGCTTTGGGCAGTTGTTCCTGAAATGGCTCGTCTCGCCACAGTTGTAGCAAGTACCAGACGGAAAACGAGCTTGAGTAGGGTTGACTTGGAGTTGGGTAGCAGCAAGGTTTATAGCAGCTTTGTTTTGGATAGCAAAGCGGCATGTGTTGACCAAATGTCCCCTCCGTCCACAGTAGGTACATTTGGAGCAGGGTATGAGGTTTGAATGATGACGGTTGCATCGTTTGCACAAAGGGGCAGTTCCTATGTATGGCTTCCTAGCTGGTGGCCTTGCCACATGGCTAGGTCCCGCTTGATTAGGTGTAACCGCTGCGGGTTTCCTTGAAGCCTTACGCTTCCTTGATTTTGGTGCTGGCTTGACTTCTGCTTCCTTTGGTGGCTCTTGAGTGGCTTCATTGTCGAGACGAGAGGCTTCATTGTTGAGACGAGCCATGGCAATGCCTAAATCCACAGTCTTCTGAATCACTTCGCCTATTTGCTGGGCAAATTTGGCTGTTCGCTCGGACATTTGACCAGTGCTGAGAGGAAGAGACATTCTAGAAGAAAATGAAAGACATAGGAAGAAACAAGTGAAAGGTTATTGGATAATCAATACAGAATGGTAACGAATGAAAATTGCGATCATTTGTTTGTTACCTAAGGCAAACAAATGAGATGGTGACAAATCAAAGTAAACGGGTCATATTAATGTATTACTGAAGACATGCTCGCCTATAAGTGAACACTCACCCCAAGAGTTCCCAGGTAAGAGTGACTGGTCCGATACTGCGGATTTGTATGAACACTCTAGCCTTCGACAGAAAGCTCAGGGTACAGGCATTCACTCTTCCAGTTTGCACGTGTTCACATTATACGACCCAAACTTTGACGAGATTTTTGAAAATTCAAAGGGGTTCAAAACCTTACAATAGAGGGTTCAAAACCTAGTAATCAATCATCCTAGAACAGATGATTAGTTTTCAAAGCGGTTTTGAAATTTGTGTTCTTGTTGAGGTCGTTACCTAAGGATAGGTGACGGTATTGTTTTATGACTAAACGCAAGTAAACTCGCGTTAGGGTCCTAGGAAGGTTATAGACTAGGTCAAAGTATTACTAATAACCTAATTCCCTATAACCATGGGCTCTGATACCAACTTTTCTGTCACACCCCAACCACGTAGGACAACAAAACGTGGCGGAAAACGTCGGGGAGTGTTGTAACAGAATCATTGTTTCATAACACATGGAAATTGAAATATTGTTTTAATTATTAAAGTAGTTACAATGTCTTGACAATCAAAGAAACATAACATAAATAACTAGTCTTGCATCTTTTATTGTCGCTAGGGCCCAAGTTCGCCTAAGTGTACCTTGATAAATCCTATGCATCATATCCTGAAACACATGTGAAAATAGGTACGTCAGCATAAAAATGCCTGTGAGATACATAGGTTTTGTGAAAATAGGATTCATGACTTATTGTTTAAGAAAATGTTTAGTCATGAACCTTGTAATTTGCTTTGTCTTGTAAATCATTTGAAAAGTGATAAATAAACCCAATGATATATATGTATAAAAGAATAATACATGGTTAAGTGAATAACCATGTGAAATGAGTTTGTATAAATCAAGTTGTTTGTAAAACAATGTATTTTGAAAAGTATGTTATTTGTATAAAATGTTATATGTCCAAATTTAAATGATTCAAATAACGCTACGATATGTAATACCATACAAACACTTATATATAGGAAGTACCAGCGGCGTATCCACTATGCTTGTATCATATTACACACGCCTCGTTACTTAAATCACTTACTCAAACCAAACCAACAATGTAAGATGTCTATGTTTAAACCAACTGCCAAACGTATTGAATAATATGTCAAAATGTTTATGTCAAGATGTAAATCATGTAATGTGTAACCAATGTCAATAATGTTTATGTGTCAAATGTAAATCATGTAATGTGTAACCAATGTCAATAATGTTTATGTGTCAAATGTAAATCATGTAATGTGTAACCAAAATGATATGTATGGCTAGTGAAATATATCAACTAAACCATATGCACAAAAACAAAGTATTGAAGTAAAACACGGTTTAAATCAAAGTTATGTTTTGTGGAAATGCATGCTATACTGATACAAATATCTATGCGGTATTTTAAGAGAATGCATACATCCAAGCCTTGAGACTGTGGCGATAAACCCTTAAATAAATTAAAGGATTATCTGTGCTTATGTATATCGAATTCGGTCATTCCTTTCATCCCCACCTACCCAGGATGTCCGGAACGGGAGTTGTCAATTCCTATGGTACCACTACCTACTAACGAACGGCGTGATCGGTGTTAATGAATGTATATTGATCCATCAAAACAATCCAAATATCATATCAAAATGTAAGTATGTGATGAAAACAACTGTACTAAGTATGCAACAAATGAACATACATAGCATGTGATGTGATGTGAAACGATGTACTAAGTATGAACTAAATGGACATACATAGCATAAAATGTAATGTAAGACAATGAAATCATGTACTATAAATGTACTAATGAACATAGCAAGTATATGATGTGAAAACATGGAAAGCACGAAAGTAACAAGTAGGCACATGTGTTCCACCCCAAAATGTTTGGAAAACAGTAAAAGAGGGGTCTATGTACTCACTTGAGATTGCTCAGAAGTCCTAAGATAACCACCAAGCAATGCTAGAGATCGCGGATATCAAACGGCACCTAATATAGGTAACTACATTAATAAACCGGACCTAAATCGGAAGATCGGATAGAATGCGGGTTCGTAAACCAAACGAGTATGGAGACTCGTGTAATATGGTTTAACAAAGCCTACATACTAAATGAAACCTAACATAAGTGCTTACGACCCATTACGACCCGTTTAGGTAGCTTATGCTACTTTAACGCGTCGCTCGCGTGAAACGCGTTCGGACCGCCTAACTAGTCCTATGACAAGTAAAATATGCCTTAACATATCTAATATTGTTACCAAAACAGTTTAGATACTAAAATTTATGTTACATATGCTTAAAATGAATTTTGGCGTCAAAAGGGCATTTTGGTAATTTACCTAAGGCATATAAACTACCTATCATACAACTACTTAAACGAAGCGACCATAAGGTATAACCTCGGAAGGTTATTCCCTATATACTATGGTCACCTAATGTGTTTGGTCAGATCCTAATGATCGACCAAATGGGTCGGGTTCGAAAGTATAAGCGATTGTTTAGATCGCTTACCTTACGACCCTATACAAGCACTAAACTAAAAGTGACGAGCTAAGCATGTTAAAACATGCTTAACTAAGTTTAGAAACAGGTTTGGTATCAAAACAAACGGTTTTGATACCCATAAGTAGTTTGGTTACAAAATACGCAAGAATACGTATTCTGACCGAAACTACGGCTCGTCACTGAGCCTAGATAACGTGGTAATCAGTAGGTATAGTCACTAGGGACTATAACCATCGTGATTACGCTCACGTTATGAAGTTCAAACGAACTTCGCATTGACCATAAACTGGTCAACGCAGAAAGTCAAACAAAGTTTGACTTTCGGACTCGAAAAGCAATAAAAGGACGAAGGAACACTTACAAAGGGTCCCCGCAAGCAATCTAGACCCAAATAGTTCAGGTATGAAGCAAAGGCTTCAACTTAGAACACTTTAGATCAGATTTTGTGAGGAATGAGTGAAGGTGGGGGTGGGTATTTATAGTAAATGGACAACCGTTAGGATCATTTCTTGGAAAAGGGGGCACGATCTAAGCCGTACACTTGTTGGAAAGTTGTGGTAACTCATTTGCCATCCACCATAAGAGTTTGACACTTGGCACTTGGCCTTTGGAGAGTGTTAAGGGCTGTTAACAGCTGAAAAAAAATGTTTTGCTTCATCTGGCCCCTGTTTACGGACCTAGTTTGGCAGATTTACAGTTTCAGTCCCTGCAACCTCAAAACTTGGTTTTCGATGCGTTTTTTTTTTTACACGTTTAAGCCCCGTTAACTCCATTTCAAAGCTCTAAAATGAAGTTAAAGTATAGGGAACTTAAAATGTGTTCAAAAATATCTCGGGTGTCGGTTCGTTTAGCCGTACGGTTACGTTGTTCGGTTAATTACGACGGAATGCGCATAAGCGCGAAAAATGATCCAAATGGCGTGACGAATGGATTTTTCTTATGCCAAACACTAAAATAAAATATTTTAGTGCTTACATAAATTTTTGGATGTCCGGATGTATTCAGAACGTAAGTTATGCGCGAAAATGCAAACTTGTGCACTTTTTGACGCTTTTAGTCCCTGAATGACCCCAAAAGTTTATTTTAGCATACCGAACCTCTCAAAGCCTATTTCTAAGCTATGTAAAGGATATTTATGGTATGTTTAACTTATGGCCATGATCCGGAATGTCTGTTATAGTTCAAATTGGTATACTTTCGCAGTTTGTCAACTTTAGTCCCTGTAAGCGTATTAACTTGATTTTGCCATACCAAAGCCTTCAAAACTTATTTCTAAGTTATGTAAAGGTTATTTAAGGTATGTTAAGCCTATTTCACTGTTCCGGAGTGTTTGTTGCATTAAACTGGTTATATTTACGCGTCGGTGCGCGTATAACCTTCCAGAAAGCGATTTAGAGTTTGAATTTGAACAAAAATTGATATGTGCAAATGATACACATATTTTTACAAATCCCAAGTATGAAATACAATATTTCATTGGTTTGGTATTTGTTTGATGGTCATGGAGGCACAGGTGTTACAGTGTGTCTGTTAATCTGACTCGGTTTCTACATCGGGCCCTAAACGTACAACGAACATGTAAATCTGTATACAAGGTTATAAATATAATTGTTCCAAGTTAAAAAGGTTAATTTTGCCTCTGTGCATTTTAATCAAATTATAAAAGATATTTTGTGCCACGTGCATTCAAATCAATTTTCTTAAACTCTTTTCAAATGAGTCGGTTGAGTGTATTTACCAGTGAAAACTGACGTATTTTCCAAAAAGGTTAAGTGACAGGTACTGAACGTAATTGGCTGGAAGCTCAGGGCGCTAATAAGGAATCTTGCAAGTTCTAGGCGTCTAAAGTCTGTTGAACAAATGATATGTTTTATGATCCGCCTGTGGATCCTTTACTTTCCGTTGTAATACTGGATATTACTTTATATTCGGATTGTAATATATTTTATCTTTTGCTTCCGCTGTGCATTTATATATTGTGTTGTTTGACTATTATGTTGCCAACCACGTCACGATACTCCCCACCGGGCCCACCGGTGACACGTGGAAAGTCGGGGTGTGACAGAATTCAAAATAGACAACCGTTAGTACAAGGATCCTTATGATGATCCATGATCCTGATCCTGCAACACTTCTGAGGATCACTACTTCAGACAGAATTGAGGATCACTAAACCCAACAGTAAATGAGGATCACTGATCATTTAGAAATCCACCCCTAACACTAAAGATCACAGATCCTCAAGTGCAGCCAGGATCACGGATCCTCAATTCTGTTTGAATTAAGAATCCTCAGAAGACATTGCAGGATTAAGGATCCAGGATCCTCATTATTATCCTTACACTAACGGTTGCTTCCACTATATTTAAACTTGTTTTGCAGGAGTATATGCATTGGACCTAGTCTTGCCGAGATTCCAGGGGAATATGCTCTCAATATTCTGCACGTGCATAGCTTAATGACCGTTTTAGAAGTCGTGGGTAGCTTGCACATTTGGCGGATAGTTTGTTACTTAGTTTATTTCTATTTTTATAGGGGATAACAAGCTTGATAGTTAGAACAATTAGCAAACACACACACTCTCGCAAGCTTTCTGCAACTCACTGGCGATTACATACATTTTGCACACTAGTGATCCTTGTAACAAGCTTGTTATCATCCCGAGTTGTAACGATCATTTGTTTAATTATAGTTGGTGATCGGTAGTTTCCAACACCCGAGGTTTTTTATGCCGGAGATCATACATTGATCAAGGGCTTTTTCCTCGTATAAATCCTTGTGTCACTTGTTCATTTCATTTACAAGTTGTTCATACAATTGTTCATTGAATCAAGCATCATACCTCACAAAAGAAGATTTGGTTGCATTATACTAGTCTGATTTTTGACCAAAACATTTCCGTTAATTGCTTAAATGTTGACCATTATGCCCTTTTGATATTAAAACGAGATTTTAAAAATATGAGAGTACAAAAACCTTTATTACTGATTTATAAACATGTCCTAAAAATTTGACATCAGTTTGAGGTCTAAATTAGGAGTTATGCACAATATCGTAATTTGAAAGCTTTTTATTAATTAAACGGCATTATTAGCATAAAGCCTATTTAAACCCAAATTTTGACACCAAACATTTTACCCACTGATGTAATATAATATTTTGGGATTTTTGAAGATTTTTATTTATTTTTAAACTGATCATAACATAGGGTTCTTGCTATGATTCGGTAATTGTGGGCTATACCTTTTTTGCTAATAAAATGAGTTTTACATAACATTTTGATACCAAACTTTTTGCTACTGTTTTATATGATAAATAAAATATTTTAAGCCTTCTGGACTGATAAAAATCTCATCCTTCCTCATATAACCCGAAAATCGCTTAAAACCGACTTTTTACGCATTTTAAACACATAGTATGGATTAAACCATTTTTAACATATAAGACTTAATGCCTACTGATGTTTTAAGTAAATTTCTATACTTTAACAGTAAGAAAAAGTTTTGAACTCAGATTTCCAAATTTGACCTTTAAAGCTTATGTGAAATGACCAAAATGCCCCTACGGCGCATAGTTTGGCTATAAATGATAAATTTCACATATATGCAATACCCTACTGATATGACTTACAAAAATAAATATTTTTACTGATCATTTTAGACCAGAACCTCAGATTAATATTTAATCTCTTTTATAATCTTAAAAATGACCAAAATACCCCTACGGGGCATAAATTGATTTTAAATTTGTTTTGGGCATAATGGAAGGTATCCTACTGATATCATAACACATTTTAAGCATATTAACTTAGGAAACCTGTACATGACTCATTTGTTTAACCGTTATGCATTTTTCGCGTTCGGTGCGGTTTATGTAACTAGTTTGCATAAATTAACCGAAACGGGTCGAACCTTATCATTTTTACATCAAAATCCAGAATGTGTTTAGTTTACCCATATTATACAAGTCTTCAAACTTGTCGGGTCTAAATCACATTCTAATCCGGTCTTCGCTTAATCTTGCGTTTTGAACCGTATATCTTTCTTTAAAACTAACCGGTCTAAGTTTAAACTTAAGTAAGACCCGTTAGAAATCTAATAGGTTATTAAAACCTTCGTTCCAGATTTAGGAGCCCAGTAAAAGATATTTGCACTTGCTAATTGTATACGGCTGAGATAAATTGTATATTTTGCTCAGTTAAATACTTTTAAGTTATTTTCCCTTATACGGGCTTGGGGTACGGTATATAAAATACCGCTTGGTCGGGTATTGAATTTTTAATCATATGAAGGTTAATTCATTGAGATAACCCGTTTAATCTGTTTTGTTTGTTTTAAGCCTTTGGGGGGTTAATGACCATGTCCTGGATATCCTCGGCTCATTCATTGAAATGGCCACGACTTAAGCACGGGGTGTAGGCATACACCTGCCGGTGCGTATGTAAAATAATATACCCGCCTGTTCGAGAATAACTCGCCGTGGGATATATTATGTGGTGTGTCTATTAATTTTTATCCCGGTATTCAGGCCGGGCTACTGAACGTATAACAAAATATAATTCTTTTATAAGTTTATTTTTAAATAATTATCCTAAGTTATAAAAGATTATTTGTGCCTTGTGCATCTAAAACAATTTTCTTAAAACCTTTTCAAAAGTGTCAGTTAATTGTATTTAACAGTGTAAACTGACGTATTTTCTAAAAGGTTAAGTGCAGGTACTAGACGGAATAGGTTGGCTACTCCTAAGTGACTTAAATAAAGAATTATGCAAGCTTTATCACTTGAAAATCTGTTGAACATTATCTATTTTGTTTTGATCCGCCTGTGGATCCTTTACATTCCGTTTGTAATACTTTGTTACTTTCAATTCGGTTTGTAATATTTTACTTTTAGACTTCCGCTGTGAATTAAACTGTGATTATTGACTATGATGATATCAACTACGTCACGATACTCCCCACCGGGTCCACCGGTAATACGTGAAAATATCGAGGTATGGTTATTTGTGGTGCTTTTCAAAGGGTTGCCACTAAATCATTGCAACCATTCACATGTTGGTTATGTTTATGCTTTTGAAGGGTCACCGAATATAATCACAATCACAAGCACATGAAAACTAGACTTCTTTTTACACATAAGCATTCATGTTAGTATACGAAATCTTCAACAACATACACATTAATTTTAATTGATTTATCAGCACATCACGCAGTGATAAAAAGATATGTTAGTGAATTGACAAAATTTTAAAGAATTTTAAAAACCAAAAATTACTGATCCAGAAACAATAAATTACGATTTCAGTTGTGTCTTTGAAAGTAAAGCCGAAAGTAATTATAGGACATGAACGTGAATAATGCATTTTTTAATTGATGAGATGCTCCTAGACAATAAAATAAGACACAAACACAATGACTTGAGGCATTATTATATAGTGGAGATGGAATAATCGGGTGATTTCATTGATGGCACGATGTTACTCCAGTGATTCGTAAATATCCAAATAACCCACTAAAAAGCATATCTTAAAGGTTAAAAAAACAGACAAGATATTGTTGATTTGTTGGTCACATGTGCTTGGTATGTAAAAATTCTCCCTAAACAAATTATTATTTCATTCTGCCTAGTGCCTAGTGGGTTTATAAATAGGCAGACCATAGTACCATAACCTATCTTTTTTTTTTTTTTTTTTTTTTTGAACGGCGTACGGTTAGGATATCGCTAACCAGGTTAGTAGTTAGTATGTTAGTATCACCAAGTTAGTATAAAACCCCCTTGCCTGGACTTGAACCCAGGACCTCCAAGAGAAGCAAAGCTTCCCACCTCCCCCTTAACCACTAGGCCAAGGGATCATTGGTACCATAACCTATCTATTTTTAAAATAAATAGCCCCATTTTCATGCCAAGAGAGAGAATGAATGGGGCATGGTCACATGCACTAACTACTATTGCGCCTGTGTCACCTCCAACAAAATTATTTTGCAACTAACTTTATATCATTTGATATGTTTAACTGATTTTGATATGATTTAATGGTCTTTTAATGTTTTTATGTGTGAATTACATGTTATTCAAATTACACATAACATGAATTCACTTCAATTAGGACCTAATAGTAGTGCATTAAGAAATGAAAAATTAAACTTGATCCAATTAATCTGCTCATGTAGTACATACTACACACGCAACAATTTAGAGTAGTAAATGAGTGGGGCACTCGAGTTGGACTTGCTAAAACTAAAGTTAAACGATTTTGAGCACAAGCTCTGGATACTGAGTTTAACTAGCTCGTGAGCCAAGAAGCCTATATTATACAATATGATAATATATAACTACATAATGTATATTATATTGTATATAATTATGATAAAAATACCCGAGCCGGCACTGCTAGAAGTAATATAAAATAAAATACATATGTATATAAACAAAATAATTCAATAACCAATAAATAATAAATGAACTGAACTTGAGCCTACACGAGCTTAGGTTAACTTGTTTACACCCTTCACAACGTTAAAAAAGGTCAAGATCACTTGTGCATATTAACAATGCAGAAGAGTGGCATAACTTATTGATCCAACTTGTATCAGTTATAATAGATTAGGATCAAATACAAAGAATCTTAATTGTAAGAAGTGTAAGAAGGATTTATAGAGTGACAAGTGTCCAATAACCTAAAAAAACCCACTACACAAAAAAACCCCACTACAAAAAATAAAAAAAATAAATAAAAAAAATAAAAACCCTTAAACATCCACCACCACCACCAAAAACCTAAACCCCCCACCACATCACCCACCCCCAATTTTTTTTTTCCCGAGGGGGTGGGGGTTTAGGTTTTTGGGTGGTGGTGGTGGTTAGGTTTTTTTAGGTTTTTGGAGGGTGGGGGTTAGGTATTTTGGGGGTTTTTTTGGTGAGGTATAGTTTTCTTTTTTTTTTTTTGCGGGGGAGGGGGTGGGGGGGGGGTTAGGTTTTTGGGTGGTGGTGGGGTGGGGGTGGGTGTTTAGGTTTTTGGTGATGATGTAGTGAGTTTAGTTTTAGGTTATTGGACACTTGTCACTCTATAAATTCTTCTTACACTTCTTACAATTAGAAGCCTTTGTAGAATAACTTGACCCCAGTTATAATATTATGCTTATAGACAATTGTACATGGTAAATCAATGATCCAGATATGGAAACCTCCAATGAAGAAGATTGTATTCAAGTGAAACACAACTAACCACTTCAAGTTGTCAATTATTGAGCTTCTGATCTTTAATGCCTTAGTGCCAAGTATACCATCACATCATCATCGTCGTCGTCCTGAAGGACATCACTAACCTTCTATTTCTAGACATGTTGAGTTTCAGTGACGGATCCAGCCCTGTTTTGTGGGTTCACATTCAGTATGAAAAAAAAATAGAAAAAAAAATTAGTGAGAATCTTGTATGATATGGAAAAATTTAGTGATAGTCTACCAAAACGAACCCACTGTAAAAAGTTTCTGGATCCGCCAGCTTTGATTTGATCCTCAACACGTGTCGTTTTTTTTAAAGGAACGGGACCCCAACAAACTTTTATATATGAAAGAATATAGAAAAATACAAAATTTTAGGCACCAAGACTCCTCGGACAAAACCCCAAAGAACAACCAGCACCACCTCGTAACCAACCCTAACACATTGGGCCTAAAAATGGGTTATACAAACCTGGCCCAATATAGATTAAGTTGGGCCTTACACAAAATGGATCTAAGACCTGGCCCAAATCCTAACCCATCCATAGATTAATTTGGGCCTTATACCAACATTTCTACCAGCTTCATGAGCTTGTCTCAGAGAGTAGGTAGAGAACTCAATTTGAAGTTGTTAAGAAAAGTGATCCTTGATATGTTACTTTCAACTTCTTTAATTATGGTGCCAATAATCCTATTAACATCCCCATACTCCTAGACCATTAGTGGTCACACAATTAAGCTTTTTTATCATAACCAAATCCACTAATATCATTTAGTATATCATAAACTGCTTGCTAGTCTCTCTTCATTGTTTTCATTCTTGATTGAATGTGGGGTTTGCACAATTAAGTTCTTTATCATAGCTAGGACTATTTGTTTAAGTAACTCCTTTAAATGCTTCTAGAGAGTAGATAATATACACCTAAGCATTAGGTTTGGCCAGACTTAGGCTTTAAACTTGAACCACAACTTTGAAAAACAAAAACAACTAAGTATTAAATGTGGTTTTAATTGGTAAGAAATTTGTTTATTTGAGTATGTTTAGTTTAGTGACATGTTATATCAAAAACTCAACAATCGTTTTTATTTAGTTGAGTTAAATCATGCCTACCCGGCCAAAAAAATTCAACTAGAATTAAGTCGTGTTGACTTAATCTTATGGATTTATCGTTTCAACTTTCGTGCATCACTTAGACATTCGTTAAGGCCAGGCTTTACACGATACTTTGTATTGATTCAAATGACTAATAGCGGAAGGCAAGATTATGCAAACCAAATATTTCTCTATATTTGCATTAAAGAGCTTACAAGTGAGCTTACATGGAATTCTTGATGGTACTTTGGTGGTTGTTGGGTGGTTGACACAAATGAACGCACATCCTATTTGTACTAGTTATTAAGTATCTCTAGATCATTCATTTTTGAATATTGTATGTTAATTATATGATATTTGTGAGGAAATAACCAAGATATCTTTAAGAAAATGTTCAAAGTTTACATTTCAACATCATTCTTTGTCATCTTTTAGGGGATAGTACTCTAGATTACTTGGAGTTTTGATTGTTTAAGCGTTCTTGACATTCTTCCCCACCTAAACCCATGACGTCATCACTGTGCTTCCTCGGTGATGCTCGTTTATTTCAACCATATTTTCCCCTATGAACATACTTGTATTTTATGTGTTCGGGTCTTGCTCAGTTTGTCGTACTTGGGTGCATATGCCTCAATCTCTTCCACTTGCGTTTCTACTCTATGTAAGTCATTTGATTTTGCGCCATTGTCCCTTTTAACGGCAACTTTGATTTTTGTGTGATGCTGCTATGAACCTTGGTTCCTTGACTTTCTTTGGTTTCAACCTACTAAAGGTTGAGCTTAAGTTGCATTGCCGCCATCGTCTTAACTTGACCAAACGGAGTACTCCGAGAGTAACCCGAGTCCACCACCAAATACATATTATATCTATATCCACTCTCCACATAATCAATTCAAAATGGCTACCAACCCACCCACTTTCCACTTTCCAATTTAGACTTACCCAATTAAGCAAAAACAACCCTATGAATCTGCATGTAAGTTTACGGTCACACCTCAAAGCACCCCTATAAATCCGGTAGTGGTGGCGCACGGCGTCTTTCATGGGCACGCACATTAGCACAACCAATCATCACACGCCACGTCACCCCCTCCACACCTTCTTCTTCCACTGCCACCATCTTTATTAATTATAATTTATTATTCCCAAATTAACCCTCCTCCACCCCCAATTTCCCCATTTTACCCCCCAACGATGACCGTCGAGCCGTCGCCGTTGCGACGGAGAGTGAAGAAATATAAGTCGATCAATGACATCATCAACGGCGTTAATTACGCCGCCGTCGTTGAACACAACAACAACGACTATAACGACACCGTTTGCGATGAATGCGGCTCCGGTGACCGGGACCACCAGCTGCTGCTGTGCGATAAATGTGATAAAGCGTTTCACATGACGTGTCTCCGCCCTATCGTTGTTCGTGTTCCGATTGGCCCCTGGTTCTGCCCTCAATGCTCCGATCATCCTCCGCCGGCGGTTAAAAGTATTCAGTTTTCCGTTTGCGTATTGTGTGTCTGCATGAAATGTCTGAGAGTTTTGATTTAATTTTAATTTTAATTTTAGGTTTTACGCAGACCAAAATATTTGATTTCTTCAAGATAAAGAAATGTACAGCTTCTGCTGTCAAGAGAATATCTCCTCAAGGTAGATTTATCATTTATCATTTGTGTTTGTTTTATTATTATTCGATCTACCTGCTGATTAATTAGAGATTTGTTTTCTGAGAAAAAGGATTTTTGAATTTTATGAATAATTAGGGTTGTGATTACCAGTAGTTTTGTGAATTGATGATTAGATCATATTCAAATGAACCTAAAAAGACAAATTGAGGCTTTTTTATTTTTAAATGATTGTAATTTAGTATTGCAAATGAATCATGTGTGTGAATATAATATTTGGGTTGGCTGGTTCAGCTGAGTGCAAGTTCCACTTGTGGATGATAGATCTATGTATGTATACAACCGGAAAGTTTTCGTATTACTTCACAAGCTTATATTTCTGTCAATCTGTCATCTAGATTGATTTGCTTGTATTAAGATGCTAAAGCCGTGTAGAAATTTGCAAGACGTATGATCCTGCACACCAGTGCACTCTATGGGCACCTATTTACCCCTCGTGTGTGTTCGACTCGCGTTGTAGAATACAACGAGCAACTCCATGTCTTAAAAAGTTGAGCCCTTTTATCTAATATATTTTCGAGGGCATACTTTACATCTATTTTTTTGGTCACGCAGAGGATCTTGGTTTAGTATAATCAAATAAGTTGCAAAGTTTTCTCAAATTGGGTCGCGTTCTTTGTTGGGCGCTATGCAATTCTTTTCCTGGTGTCGTTATTCCCAAGTTTTGGTTTTCTTTTTGGATGTCATAAAGTGCACTTAATGACATTAGTTTATAAGAGTTAAATGAATCATGTATGTATAATATGGTTTAAAAGATTTCTTATTACATATACAATCTTCTTAAGTTGGTAATATAGTGTCATTTATCATCTAAGGTGTTTAAAACAATTTTAAGGTCAGTAGTATATGATCAGAGTACACATATGGTCATGCAACCAGTACTATGTGGACCTTGAGTTATATGCAGACTTATATGTTATAAAGAGCCTGAACTGCAGCTAGGCATTGAAGTAGACTTATATGTTATATGCAGTTTTCATCAAAGTTATTATCTTTGTTATGATTTCTAAGCCGAAAACAATTTCGCTAACTATCGGTTTTAGTAACCATGTTAGGGAAACTTTCTATGTAATGTATATTGGTCTTAAATTTTATCGCTTGTTGTTAAAACAATATAAATATCATTGCCATAATCAGGACACTATTATAAGTATTAAATTACTTTTTTGAGCTTCATAGACCCTTCTAGTTTCCATAAAACAGCGTTGTATTGGTTCCTCTTATTAATGTTTAGCATTAACTACATTATTGACAAAAGTCATGTTATTCTTTAAATCTACACTTCTATGCATTATCACTTAACCATGGCTGTCACTCTTTTTTTCCCATACCGCCAAGCTATAAGATGTTGTTGTTCGTTTTATACTTTCTTTTACGTTTCTTATGAAATTCTATATTTTTCAAATTAGCAGATTCCAGGAAGCGTAGGAGACGAATGGTGCATCATAAAAAAAGGAGGAGATTATTACCATTTAGTCCAAGTGAAGATACGGAGCGTAGGCTAGAGCAAATGGGGTCTCTAGCGTCCGCTTTGACCTCGCTCAATATGGAATATAGTGATGATCTCACTTACTCCTTTGATATGGCTCCTAGATGGGCTAATTTAGCCTCGTATGAAAAAGGTGGAATGCAGGTAAATACATTCCAAAGTAATAATAATAATAAACAAGTAAACTTGTATGGTCACATAGTTCTCTCAAAGAATTATTATATTATATGGGTTATTTTATGTTGCTTGTGTTTAAGGTTCTTTCGAAAGAAGACACAGAAACCTTGGAATATTGCAGTGCCATGTTGAAAAGAGGTGAATGCCCTCCACTGCTTGTCATATTCGATTCTTGTGAAGGGTAATTAAGTAAATTTGGTATTACGAAAATCAGCTTTTTGTTCCAATTAGAGGTGGATATTTTGATCTGTGAACTTATAAATGAGTCGATTGGGTAATGTTTTATACCTAATGGGTCAAATTCTTAAACGCTCTTATATCGCTTCATCAAAAAATCAATGTCATATGTAACATATTGATTACTTTTGAATGTCAAGAAAATGGATAATAAGTAGTTTTTCGCCACACACTAAAATTTACCCGTTTTGACCCGTTAGTGTTACACAATATCACAACCTACCCAGACCACCCATTTTGACACCTCTAATGCAAATGAAGCGTGATAACAACAGGTTGTTTTGGTACAGATATACGGTAGAAGCTGATGGCCCTATAAAGGACATGACATTGATAACCGAATACATTGGTGATGTGGATTACATCAAAAACCGCGAACATGATGACTGTGACAGCATGATGACTCTTCTTTTAGCATCAAATCCATCAAAGAGTCTTGTTATCTGCCCCGATAAACGTGGAAACATTGCCCGTTTTATCAATGGGATAAATAACTTTACTCCGTAAGCTTGCCAAAATTACTTTCATATTTTCTGAATTATGTTGTTCGAATTTTCTCTATTACTTATATGGTATTTCGCTATTTTGCAGTGAATCAAAGAAGAAGCAAAATCTAAAATGTGTGAGATACAGTGTAAATGGAGAATGCAGGGTCCTTTTGGTCGCTACGCGTGATATTGCAAAGGGTGAGAGATTATACTATGATTATAACGGGTATGAACATGAGTATCCAACTCATCATTTCGTATAGGACCTCCCGGCATGCTAATGTAGTTTTGAGCACATGATTAGCCCATTGATTTATATTATGTTACTTTTTATGACCCTTTTATTCAGAGTCGAAAGAGTTGCTCTGTAAACATTTTTATGAAATTTATATACTAATTTAATTATCAAAAGAATCTAAAGTTTATAGGAATGTTTGTTAATGTGCACACAACAGTACCAGTTGACCACTTATCGCGTTGCTTCTTGAGATCAGGACCAGACTAGTTTTGCACAAATTTGTACCATTGTCGTACCTTCATTACTAATCAATACTGCATGAGGAATGCACAACGCGTCATGTTACAAAGTGAAGTGTTAAATATCTCCAGAACCGATCATTATGGCTATCCTTATCGATAGAATACTCGATAGAATACTAAGGTGGCAAGATGGGTGGGTTATGTTAGGTGTCAAAAAGGGTTCGAGTTGGAATGAGCCTTTTGTTAGTATGGGGGCGAGTTTGACCGTATTTCGTTATTAATTTTTAAGTGGTTAATGGTTATTTATGATCAGAAAAACAAAAGCATTAGGGGAGGCGGGGTGGGGATAAAATTCCCCGTTATATTTGTTTTTCACGCGTGGAAGTATCCAACAAACCACCGCCACCAACAAAATTAACGAGTGATAAAATGGTTTCCGTGATTTTTTTTCACGCTTGATGGAAGGAAGGATGTGTGGGAGTGTGAGGGTTTTTTGTTGGGTGTTGTGAGTGATGGGCATTTTCACTAAAAAGGTTATGAGTGATGGAATAATGGTTGATGACATGGCGGAACTTGATTGGATGTTGTAAGTGATGAGTGATCACCACCCCCTTCCCCCCTTACAATAAAGTCCGAAGTCTAGGAGATTGCATGTAAAATGGATTTTGGGTGACCTTCAACCCTGTTCCACTTTAAGCTATTTTTCTATATCATTTAAGTTGTTTGAGATTAAACATAATCCAAAAACGCACAGTGCTACTTCTATGATTTGTGTCGCTTGAAGATCGGCATTGATCAATGACTAAAATGAGTACCTTATACCAAAGGTCTCTTTTACATGTGTTTTATAAATTATTAGTATCAAGTACCAGTTGCATGACAAATTCAGAAAGGTTTAAAGTTTAAACATGATAACGACGTTATACAAAATAAAATGAGATATATAGGGTTGTAAATATAGAAGATTTATTTATAAAGCAAAGCGACTAAAAGTTTAGGGACTAAGAAATATTGAGACTTCGTGAAAGTATTCCTTTGGTTGGTTACTAATTTACTATGGTTTCGACACTTATCTATTACTCTATTGTGTTCATGAAAGATCATATCTTGCATTGTCGGTTTAGTTAAAAATTTCCAAAGTAAACTTCTCCAAGACACATAATTGAACAC
Organism: Helianthus tuberosus; assembly: GCA_030545235.1. Classification (NCBI taxonomy): domain Eukaryota; kingdom Viridiplantae; phylum Streptophyta; class Magnoliopsida; order Asterales; family Asteraceae; genus Helianthus; species Helianthus tuberosus. The sequence continues at coordinate 102,477,634 of CM060431.1, read as the reverse complement.
TTTAATGATTGATTTTACAAAACTTGCTCGTTTTGTAAGAATGTTCTACTAATCAAAAACTAAATGACAAGCGAGTTTATTTGGTGAGATAAAGTTATCTGTGTTTGGATATAACAATACGCGGCAGGGTTGCAAAGATCCATATGTTGACTGTAAGATCTTGATCATAGAAACATATCGACCCTTCGTATGATCACTATAGGCGTAAGGTTGTGGTAAAGATCGAGTAATCAAGTGCAAGATTGTGAGCTTATTCGATCTTGTTTGGCTTGCATTATGAAAATTAAACAACTATAAGTGAGCTACCTATACTATAAAAAAACAAGCTAATTTCACAAAGTGGACTTCAATATTTCTTACACCCTAAAATTTTAATTGTTTTATAATCTGATCTATATTTACACCTTCAAAATTTTATTTTCTTTCGAATCTAAATCTTCTATATTCGCTTCCCTTAAATTTTATTTTATTTTATAATGCAATTTAATAATCTAAATACTCTATTAGCATACTATCGTTATCATGTTTACCTTCCAATAATTTGTCATGCAACTAGTATTTGATGCTAATAACACATGTGGAAGAGAAGAGCAAGCATCTTTGGTATAAGCCATTCATTTGATTGACAATTTTCATTTCATCCTCTAGAGGACAATCTTTAAGAGTTGAGCATATCATAGAGGTAGCAATTTTTATCTTTTTGCTTATGCGATTTTGGATTGTTTTTAGGGTAAATTGCATTTTACGTCCTTTAAGTTTGAGTAAAATCGCAGACGATGTTCTTTAACTAACGAAATTACACTAGATGTCCTTTATGTTACAGCTTCTAATCATGCGGTGTCCTTTTGCCCTAACCTAGTTAATTTTTTCAGTTAACTCTTAACACATGTCCACTCACATGAGAGCATAATTGTCATTTTCACTTAATAACTAAAACAAAAAAACTTTTTCATGAAACTTTAAGAGGAAGATATATTTTAAGTGAAAATGACCATTTTACCCTCATGTGAGTGGCACATGCTAGGAGTTAACATTAAAAATTGAGTGAATTGCAAATTTTGTCCTTTATCTTTATACCCAATTTCAAGCGGTGTCCTTTATCTTTAAAATTGACAAGTTTTGTACTTAATGTTTTAAAATCCTACACGTTATGTCCTTTAGCCCTAACCAAGTTAGATTTTTTGTTAAATCAGATCACATAAGGGTAATTTAGTCTTTTTACGAGTAAATTATTATTTTAGTCCCTGAGATTTGTCCAAATTTGGCATTTTAGTCCAAATAGTTTGTTTTCTCATCTGAGTCTCTGACTTTTCTCTTTTGTTGTCATTTTGATCACATACCCTAACTCTTAAAAATTAACTGGGTTAAGGCAAAAAGGACACCACATGATGAGAAATTGTAACATAAAGGACATCCAATGTAATTTCCTTAGTTAAAGGACAACGTCAGCAATTTTGCTCAAACTTAAAGGACATAAAATACAATTTACTTTGGTTTTTACCTCACATATTATTGTGAAACCCATTCTATCCAGCGTTCAATTATGCGTCTCAAACGAGTTTCCTTTGAAATATTTTACCTAAACCGACAATGCAAGAGATGATCTTTCAGGAACACAATAGATAAGTGTCAAAAACATATTTGATAAATGACTCAAAATCGTCACCTCTTAAAACACATTTAATAGACGCAACCGACAATGTGATCACACATGACTTGAATTAGTCATACAAAAAACACTTCCATGCTTGAACCAAGAGTCAAGAAACACTACGTGCATACTATATACTATCCGTGCTACAAAAGAGAACAGAAAAAGAGCCAGACTCTTGCAGGACATTTACAGAAGTTTCATGTTGCCAAAATGCCAAATGCTCAATCAGGTTGGCCATATGTACCTCGTGCATTGTTAACCGTTTCAGTCTGAGATTAATTTAAACGAATTTAACCATATCTTCACATGATCATGAACTACGATTAACTCGATTGAAAACCCTACACAGCCACAGCTTCAACTTCCTCAATCTCTGTTTCCGAAGCAGAAATCAAAGAAGCTGATTGAATCTTCCCAGCATGCTCAAGCCGCATCAATATCACTCCCCTGAGATATAATTCACAATTAGAGCCATGAAATTTTGTATTCAAATATTTAAAAAGAAATATATTTAATACACAGGTGTGTGTGCGCGCACACACACACATCCATGGATGTGTGTGTATATACAACTTCGAAATATCTTTTTTTGAGTAATGGAATCAGTGGTACAAGAAAACTAGGAGCTTGCAAATGACAATCATATTGAAAGAAACAGGGAAAAAATAATCTTTTTTGTATGTTTGCATAATCTAGACAGTTATAACTTACATGCGTAAGTAATTATGTGGTAACAATTTTAAAAGGGCTGCTAATAGTTACCTTGCATAGCGTGACTGTACAGGTATATCCCTGACTTTTATTCGGTTCACCGTACCGCTCTGGCTTACAAGAACTACTTGTTCATCACTTTCACCATCATCTATAACACATTACACACAAGAAGAATTAACTAATTAATCAACTACTAATGGTCCGGGTAAGTAGAAAACTCGTGCACCACAGATTGAAACCTAAAAAAACCACTTACCTGCTGTAGTAAAACCAACTACAAAAACAGCAGCCAGACGATCTTCCGAGGAAAACTTAAATAATATAAAAGAAAATGTCAGAAAACAAATTAAAGCACAGTGAAAACAACAGGCAAAGGAAAAATAAAAGTATATTTACCTTGTAACCTATTAAACCAACCCTATTCAAAGGAGACTGACGAAAGCGACTGAGAGGAACTCGCTTTCCAAAACCATTTTCAGACACAAACAACAGCCATGGTCCATGTGGCCGCTTACTGCAGATTATAAATTCATTAGGTGTAATTAAATATTAAATACACGCACACACGTATATACTAGGGTTAAAGAAATTACTGGGTGTGGTCAGGTCCAGGGACGTGCTCAATACCATCCTGCTTTGCTGCAGGTATAATATCAACACACGCCATTCTATCCCCTTCTTTCAATCTCATAGCAACCGCACCTCGAGTATTTCTTCCAAGTGCTCGGATCTATTAACATCATATTAATCAAAGTGGTTAATTCTCAGACCATTTTATTATGTGATATGAAAGATAAAGGAACACTTACAATCTCACAAGAACTAAGAATAACCAATCCATTTTGTGAAGCCATTGCAACATAGTCTTCATTTGTGCACCGACGTACCCATTTAAGTGAATCACCAGGAACCTATACATGCACGCAAAGCAAGAGATTTTGTAACTTTTGTTTAAAGTAAAAAGAATTAAGAAATAAAAATGGAGACAAACCAGTTGAAGTGCTATAATCCCGGATGACCTAATGTGTGAAAAGTACATTAACGATACTTTTTTGATGTAGCCGTTTGCAGTAAGCATTAGAAGATATTGGTCTTCAGCAAATTCACTAACGGGAATTATAGAAGTAATTCTTTCACCGTCGGATAAGGACAAAATCTGGTTATACAAAAGTGGATGAAAAATTGAAAATAACTAGTCAGCAGAAGGGCATAACAGTCAAATGTCTTGTACTCTTGTTCATGGTGAAAGACGGTAAGTTAACATATTACATACCTGTAGCAGAGGTGTACCTGCAGCTGCACGAGAACATTCCGGAATTTTGTACGCCGGTGCAGAATACACAATACCCTTATCACTACACAAATTAATAATAGTAATAATGAATCATCTCACGTTGACAATTAGTTTAATCGTAATTCGTAAAAAGTAAAAGATGTGAAAAGCACCTGAAATAGAGAAGACGATCATGGGCACGACAGACGAGAAAGTCAGACATTGTGTCGTTGACTCTTAATTTTCCAACCGACTTACCGATAGTTCCACGGTTTTGTAGATTAAAGGTGTCGGGTTTCATCCTTTTAACATAACCTTTTTCACTAAGTGCCTGCCAGCGCAACACAAGGGCGTTTAAGTTTTAACGTAACAGAACCACAAAAAAACAAGAAAAGTAGCATTGTATATTTTATAAGTACCAGCAACATTTCTTCATTGGGGATAACATCCATTTCATCAAGCAAGCCATTGTCAGCATCCTCTAAAGTCGAACGCCTTGGAGTTGAAAACTTGTTCTTTATCTCACTTGCTTCTTGTTCAATTAACTATGTAGAAAAACACATGTAATGTTGATTAAAAACCGACAGCTTAAACAACATAAAAACTCAACGTTTACATTGAAGAAAAGCACTGAATAACTTAGAAGGTATACCTGCAATATTTGCTTTCTGCTTGATAGAAGTTCCTCCAAGTTCGAAATTTGTTCCATCAACGATTTTCCTTCACTAATATACTTGCTTCTCTGCAACAAAAAAAAATATTAAAATAAGATATAATTATATTGGCAAAAAATAGAATAGGTTCGCACCTCAAGCAATGTAAGTCTCCTTAGGTTCATATCTAAAATCGCTTCAGCTTGCTTTTCAGATAAATGGAACTCTGCAATTATATGAAAGATGTAAGAAGTTAGAAAATGTGACCAAATAAAAGATAAAAGAACAGTGGGGCCTACTTTTCCTCAGCTCTGTTGATGCCACTGAGTTGCTTGAAGATTTTCTAATTACGCCAATTACACCATCGATATTATCAAGCCCTATTATAATACCCTTGATTTGACCAAAAGAAAAAACATTAAACATTCGTTGGTTAAAGTCGTATCTTATAGTGGTTGAACCGTAATCTTAAAGTAAGCACACCTCGACAATGTGATTTCTGTCTCGTGCATGTGCAAGCTTAAACCTTGCTCGTCTTTCGACCACTGAACATCTAAAATCCAAGAAAGCCTGTATAATAAAAAAAATATAAGTATACAATGCAGAAGATTTTGGGAGCACATATCAAGAGTACACGTATGGTACATAAGTTACCTGAAGCAATTCCTTTAAGCCCATCTGTTTAGGTTGTCCATCAATAATACTGCCAGAACAATCAATGATGTTACTAAACTATATAACCTATTTCGTACGAAAAAAGGGTAACAATGTAATTGCATCTACAACAAAGATCAAGATCTATAAACAATTTTATGTCGTTTAATTGACAAAAACCGCAATTATAAAACAACTCACCCAACCATGTTGCAGCTAAAACTTGACTGTAGAGCAGTGAAACGATAGAGATTATTCAGAACAATGGCCGGATCAGACCCCCTTTTAAGCTGAAATGTTTGAATGAAAAAGGTTAAATCAGTAAAAGAAAACGAAAAATCAGCACAGCATCCATAGATCTCCGAAAGCAATAAAGATTAAAGCGAAAATTTCATGATAAAATTACCTCAATGACTATTCGCATTCCAGATCGATCACTCTCGTCACGGATATCACTTATGCCTTCCAAGGTCTTTAACAAAAGATAAAAAGTATACATACAGATTATAAACTTATAATGGAACAAAAATGATATAGCATGAATAAAACATAAATGAGTATAAAAAAAGAAGATACCTTGTTTTGAATTAGCTCGGCAATTTTCATAACAAGAGAGGATTTGTTGGTCTGATAAGGAATCTGTTGCATATATAAAACAGAAATTCATAACAATTAACAAGTTAATCCAGCATGGTGTACGAAATTGCGTAATAAGAATTTTAAATCCTATAAACTCTGATAAATAGTCATGAAAAGTGACCTCTTTTACTACAATTGCTGCACTCTTTGTTTTAGAATCAGATATTTCGATCTCGGTCTTTCCTCTGACTACCACACGCCCTTTTCCAGTTCGATAGGCGTCCAAGATTCTGTATGAATATAAACAGTCGCTATTGCATATTAATAAATTTGAAACTTCTTTAATTTGAAACAGAATTATCAACATATCTTAGATCTGCTACTTTTTTACATAGAAATTTAAAAAAAATACCCGTGATTTCCCATTATGATCCCTCCTGTTGGAAAGTCAGGTCCAGGCATGTATTCCAGTAATTCTTGCAGCTGTTACAAAACGGTTGATATATCAACATATAACAATATATAAATTAAAATAAAAAAATGTTATCAGACACTAGAACAAATACCGTGGCATCTGGATTATGAATTAAGACAGATAAAGCATCAACCAACTCCCCGAGATTATGTGGCGGAATATTGGTAGCCATTCCAACCTAGTAAAAATTAATATTAAATAGATCAATAACTATTTGGATTTTGGACGCTTAATTTGGAAGGGTAAAAATGTAATATCTAGAAAAAATCACCGCAATCCCTGAAGAACCATTCAATAGTAAGTTTGGGATGCGAGCAGGAAGCAGTGATGGTTCTTTTAAAGAGTTGTCGAAGTTCGGAACAAAATCAACCTGCCAAAAATTCAACTTGAGAGATAAGAATTATGTAAATGTAATAACATTGTGAAATTTTAAAACTGGACGATATGTACTGTATCCATATCCAAATCTGATAGAAGCATTGTTTCGGTAAGTGCCTGAAAAAATTAAGCGAAAAGAATGAGCACCTCTACAAACAACTAGAACTGATAATGAAAGTATAAAGTGTAAACACATACTTCTAATCGGCATTCGGTATACCGCATTGCTGCAGGGTTATCTCCATCCAGCGAACCAAAATTCCCGTGACCACTAACAAGAGGGCTTCGCAATGAAAAATCCTGTAAAAAAATTATGTACTCAGCAAGGTGTAACATTAACCGTATATATATATATATCTGAAGTCTGAACATGAAACTTTATAGCCAAAGAAAACAGACCCTAACCCACAGTTAACAAAAAGTGTTAATTACGTGTGTGCCCATACAATGTATGTTTAACTACCTGCGCCATTCGGACCAGCGAATCGTATACAGCATTATCACCATGTGGATGAAACTTACCTAGGACCTGAAGAAGACAAAACAGTCCAGCTGTAAATTTACAGTGCGAAAACAGAAGACAAAGAGTGAATAACATAGAGCAAATAGTCTGGTGATAACCTCTCCAACAACTCTAGCGCATTTCTTATGAGGTTTACGTGAAGAAAGGCCCAATTCATGCAATGCGTATCTGCAATTGTATTGAAAAAGATATTAACTTGTCGCATCGTTAATAACATAAACCAACATATCAATGCAATTACAAATCAAACAGATTCATAGAAAGATGTAAACCTAATAGTTATTATTCAAGAGTCATAGGAATATTAATTAGAGTAGGATTAGATATTTAGATTGCTTGAGTTATAAGCTTCTAGCTCTGTTGTTAAGGCTCACCTAGGCATGCGTCTAGGATCAACGCAGCCTTCTCGCTTTGCCTCAAAAGTCCCACTTTCAGACCATAAAGCGCATTTTTCAGGCCAAGTTCCGGCCAAAAATCATCTGAACAGTCTTGAACAGGTCCGAAACAGTTATACCCGTCCTAAACAAACCTGAAATCAACCTAAAACTGTATTTTTATACTATGAGCCTCGCTTATAAAAGCCTTCGTTTTTAAGCGCCTTTCCACCTTCACACAACTATGGTTTCTAATCCTATAAATACCCGAGTTATGAATCGATCATGGTATACAGCTTTCTTTCGAGTTAATAAAAGTTTCCAAGCTCGAGTTACGGTCTAAAAACCTGCATTCTTTTAGTTTCATGTTCTGTAATTCTAGTTTACCATTTCTTTACACATAAGATCAGAAACTTCATTGCATTATAAAGTACATAGTAATAGGCTAACTACAGTTCACACTAATAATGTGAAACCCTAACCCCAACCTAACATTTCTAATACATGAAAACCATCTCATATAACAAATAAAACTTCAAGTAACATGAAAATCACATGAAAACCATCTGATATAACAAATAAAACTTCAAAACACTCACAATATTCTTCGATGGACCGGCTTCAACCCATCGCGAACATCCGGCAAAGCTCGTCCAAGCAACACAGACATCGCATACGACATATAAGCTTCCGTAGCCTCTTTATGAAGCTCCGTCGCCACAATCCTTCCTTCACCGTCACTGCCGTTAACGACCGCCGGTAACCCCCCATTTCCGCCGTCATCCGAACTCTCCGAAGAACTCACTCGCCGCTTCGAGTTCGCCGACGTCAGACGGAGGGAGCGTGACGTGGATGAAAGGAATCGGAGAGTGGCGACGCTGCATCCCTGTTGTCTGGGTAACCGTGCGGCGGAAATCGGGAATGAGAGTTGAGTGTAGCATCGGAAGAAGCGGAATCCGGTGGTGAATGACATCGGAGAAGTGGTGGGCGGGTAGAATGAAGGTTTCATGCCATTAGAGATGTGTTGTATGTAGGGTTTAGGGTTTATCGTTATCTGAATACTACTGGTTTTGTGTTGGTGTTTGGGGAAGAAAGGTTAAACCCTAATTAAAGGTCCTGCTGCGCGCCAAGTTAATTTTTGTGTCAAGGCGGTATGACACTAGGTCGTTCTGGCATGTTAAACCGCAAAAAAGATTTATGTCTGTAAAACTTTATGTAATGTCTGGACTTTTGTGTTATAGTTATTGAGTTCATCCATCCGATGTTACCTATTATTTTCATCGGGGTATGGTTAACTACTGAGTTTTCACTAAAACGCTTTAGTGGTATTTGAGGCGGGATGTTTTTCTTATAAACTAAGGGTCTCTGAAGTCTAAAGACAATGTGAGATTTGCATATAGTGTTATGCTTTATGTAAATAAATGCAAAAGCTAACTTGTGTATTGCGTCTTGTTACACCACGGAAAATATTAACGTTTTCGAAACTAAAAAAAGTTCCGAAAAAACAAAAAAAAATATGACAACATCAGCAGCTAAACTGACCGGCCAATGATGGAGAAGGACTCAAACCTTCATCTGGCATGTATGGAGGAGGGAAGGCACGAGTCATCTGGGATAGTGTCTATCTTGTTTAAAGTTCTGACTAAATATCATACATGTATATATAGTTTTTTTTATAAAAATATAATAAAACAAAAATAAAAAAGTTAGAGAGCGCATGTAGTCTTTTATTCAGTCCTCGTCAAGACCATTATGTATCAGTATCCTCAACTGTGTTCGATTTCTGTTCACTACCGCTCGATGTATCCCCGATGTTTATATCTTGAAATCATCGTCTTTGTGTGTTTTCTTGGATTTATACTTGATTATTGATAATTGAATTCATTTCATTTTTTTTATTTATTCTTTTCAAATTCTAAAGCATAATTAGTGTATTAAAAGTACCAAACCCCAAATTAAAGTGTTGAAGACCAAACACTATTGTCATGTTTTTATTTTTTTCTAATTTATCTTCAGTTAGGGTTTAAGAAGTTAAGCTCGTGGTAGCCTGTTATGGGCCCACCGACATTGATAAATAATGTATATATAGTTATACTATGAGTTAGTAATTGATTCATTTATACACAATATGATAATCTTTGAGTCAATCATAGTGATATAATTTAATAGTTTGAGAGTAAATCCAACAGTTAAATTGGTGTGAAAAATTGTCAGAGACAATTGTGACCGTATGCGCTTTTGTGAAAATACCAACTATATTGAAAGCATTAAAGCTTTCACTACGCTAGTTCTTACAAACCTTCATCTCAACATTGTCATATAAGATTTCAAAGCTCTCAAAAACCTCTATTTTTCTGAAAGCACAAAACCACAACAAGGTTTCAGTTCACCCACTATCCACATCATTACTTACTTTTAAATTTACTAGGTGTAGGACCCGTGTAACCACACGGGTAGGCATGGGCGAAGCATTGAAGGGGCCGGGAGGGGCGCCCGATCCCCCGAACTTTTCGTTCAGTAGTGTTATGTATGCACGTTTCGTATAGAATTTTTTAGGTATATACGTTTTCGATCCCCCGGTTTTATAAAAATAAAATTTTTTAGGTATATACTTTTAGGTCCGGTGACTTCCGACCCCCCGGTGGAAATTTTCAAGCTTCGCCACTGCGGGTAGGTTTAGTAATGATCGAAATCAAATACTAAAAAACAGATTATAATATATCATTTAAATTTTGGTCTTTAGTTATATATGTTTATAAAATAATGTTAAAGACAGTATGTGTGACCACACGGGTAGCTTTAATAACCATTGAAATAAATAAATGACAAAGTGCATATCTTGTTTTAGAGGATTCTATAATCATATTTTTATTTCCCTGTCAAAGACTCAAATAAAAATAAACTTAATAAACATTTAAAATTAAAAATATGACAACACTAATGCAAAAAATACATTATATTATACATAATTATAAAAGGTAATCAATTTGCTGGCAAATGGTCGTTAGGATTTACTTAGTAAATACATTCAGTTGATAGCCATCAAATTAAAAAATAATCAGTTCACTCCTAACGGGTCATTTGGATTTGCTTAGTAAAAATATTCAGATGATAGCTATAAAATGTTGACAAAATACATACATAGTTTTAGAACAGCTTTGCTAGAAATAAAATAATACAAATCACAATTCACACACAAATTAAGATCACTTCTTGATCAATGAAATTCACTTCACATAAAACAGAACACTAATGAAGATACATATATATAATCAAGAGTAAAATGCACAGATAGTCCCTGTGGTTTTGCAAAATAACACCTATAGTCCCCAACTTTTGGAAATTACACCGGTGCTCCCTGTGGTTTGACAGTTTGTTACTCGGATAGTCCCTGGAGTGGATGACGGTTAGTTTTCTCCGTTAAGTGGATTTGAAATGACAAATTTACCCTTCATCTTCTCCACTCTATAAAAACCAAACAACCCCACCCACCCCCCACCTTTCTCTCTGTTCCCCCCCCCCCCCCCCACACACACCCACCCACCCACCATTAACCACCACCCACCTCGTTTCTTTATCTTCTTCAACTCAGATTACTGTATCTTCTTCCTCAAGCGTTTTCATTCAACCTAACTCTAATTTTGACTTCAATCACCGCTACCATTGTAGCATCATCAGGTAAATCATTAAATTAACTTTCATTAATCCTTCACATCACCTTACTCACAATTTTAAACTTCTTTTTCCTGTTCATATTAATGTTGTTATCCATAATTTGATTCTCAATCGATTTTATTTACCGTTAATTCACTGTTCATCACTGATTTTGACAACTCTGATTTGTTTAGCGAACAATGATGTCACTGAAAAGTTAACTGAAGATCTATATTTGTTATATTCATGTTTTCTGTTGAGAAAAATAGTAGTTTGTGTTAATATGTTCAACGATTGGTGCTTCATTATCGGAAATTACGGTTTTCTGTTTCTGAATTTCGTTAGGAATCGTTCAGTATTGGAACATTGTGATATAGCTCGAATTTTGCAAGAGGCCATTCATGGTGGAGTTGCAGGTGGTGGCAAATTAGCGGCAGGGCAGGGGCCATTCATGGCGGAGTTGCAGGTGGTGGCAAGGGGTATTTTTAATAAAGCAAGGGGTAATTTTGTCATTTTACATAGATTTAACGGAGAAAACTAACGGACATCCACTTCAGGGACTATCCGAGTAACAAACTGTCAAACCACAGGGAGCACCGGTGTAATTTCCAAAAGTTGGGGACTATAGGTGTTATTTTGCAAAACCACAGGGACTATCCGTGCATTTTACTCTTAAAAAAAAAACTTTTTTTTCGAGTAACAGTTATCCATGCACATGTACATGTGTATCGTTACTTCGACAAATTCCGTAATACGTTATCAGTAATAGACAATTGCACTTTAATTTACAATACCATCCGTAATACACTACTTTTTACATTACCAATATTCAAAATGCACATGTGCATCATTATGTATAACCATGATATAACGTGTTTTGGGACAAAAAGTTTGTGATTTTGAATGGAGAAGTAGGCCCATATACATATTTTTTTGGTTAGTTATATCTAGTGGTTAATGGTTTGGTTATAGTTGTCAATTTATGATGTAATATGTTGATTGGATGGTATAAATGGTGTTGATATACATGTAATAAAGTGAAAATATTGGTAATGGTATTGTATTATGGATGGTAGGAGGTAATGGTATTGTATTATGGATTGTAGAAGGTAATGGTAGTGTATTATGGATGGTATGATAGATGAAAGGGAAAGTGTATTCAAAGTAGTGTACCAAAACACCTTATTTCATGTTGATACATATAGATGCACATGTGCATTTCTAATATTGGTAATGTAAAAAGTAGTGTATTACATATGGTAGTGTAAATGAAAGTGCAATTGTCTAATATTTGTAATGAATTAAGGAATTTGTCAAAGAAATGACAAAAATGACAAAAATGCACATGTGCATGTTTATGTATTATGGATGGAATGATAGATGAAAGAGAAAGTAGTGTACCAACACACCTTATTTCATGTTGATACATATAGATGCATATGTGCATTTCTAATATTGTTAATGTAAAAAGTAGTGTATTACACGTGGTAGTGTAAATCAAAGTGCAATTGTCTAATATTTGTAATGAATTACGGAATTTGTCAAAGAAATGATACAAATGCACATGTGCATGGATAACTGTTACTCGAAAAAAAAATATTTTTGAAAATATTTTTCTTTTTTATTATAAACGAAATATAGCGATTTTTCAAAAAAAAATTGGATGTTTTTAAGATATTTTTAGGTATTACTGTTTGTGTTCACACTGGTTCTCGCAATAAAGGGTGGTTCCTAACGGATCCTTCTCCTATATATATATATATATGGATGGGTTAAAATGAGAACCACCTTGAGTTGTGAGAACCTGAGAACTAGGCCATCCAAAAGGTTTTTCTGAATTTTTTTTCTCAAAAGTCATAGAAAATCACTAGTTTCAGTAAAAAAAAATATTAAGAAAAAATTGTGCATACACACATTTACATGAGGCGTATAAAAAATATTTATCTTCGTACAAAATTTATACCAGCGCGTAAAAAGCCCTTGCACCAGTCAAAACTACCGACTCGACAAATTTTTTTTCTTTTTTTACAGATGTGTTTATAATATTTTCATCTACGTTTGTGCAAAAAAAAAGTGTCCCAACTCGCGCGGGAAATTTTTGTTTGCACAAACGTAGATAAAAATATTATAAACACATACGTAAAAAAAATTGCTGAGTCAGTAGTTTTGACTGATGCAAGTTTTTTTACGCTCTAGTGTAAATTTTGTACGAAGATAAATATTTTTATACGCCTCATGTAAATGTGTGTATGCGGCGTTTTTTTTAATTTTTTTTACTGAAACAAGTGATTTTTTATGACTTTTGAGGAAAAAAAATTCGGAAAAATCTTTTGGATGACCTAGTTCTCACGGTTCTCACAACTTAAGGTGGTTCTCATTTTAACCCATCCCTATATATATATATACTAGTCGTTTACCCGCGCGATGCGGCGGGAAACATATCACTTAGGTTGGTGAATTTAGGGCTATGTATGTGGCGGTTCGATTTTGAGATTTATCGGGTACGATTGTTGTTGTATCATTAAAGCAACTTGTAATTTATAAGGGTAAGACTATGGGTTCATCAGCTCGGTTTTTTATTTATTCGGATTATTGATTCAGTTGATTTGATAATGATTTTTAACCGGTCATTATCAATAACGAAACCGAACTAAGTAAAAAACTTGTTTTCGCTTACGGCTAAAACCATATTAACCAAATAATTTTTTGACCAGTGTTGGTTTCTGTTTATGTGTCAAGCAACAAGTCAACTACGAATATAAACAATACATTCTTTTAACATATACCAAGACCTAAAAACAAGAGTTTAAATAAAAACATACAAAACCCGAAAATAGTCTAAAAATTACAAACTTCAACCGAAAAACCAATTACAGGTAAGGATATTTCAGTAATTTTACATATAAACATAAGTTTGGAAATTTTACAAATAAAAATATAATTATTTACAATCAAATTTTTTTTTGGATAAAGGGCATCGCCCAGCAACCTATATAAAACACAATGACAAAATTACATCTTCAAGGGGGCATACCCCCGTATCATCCCCAAAACATCCACGGTCAACAGCCATGTCAACCAAAGTCCTTTGCTTGATCTCCCACCCAGTTCTGATTGCATATTGTTTCAAATAACTGAATAAGTACAATAAAAAAATAAGTGTGACTACAAAAAAAGAAAAATATAAAAAGAATCATACTTGTAAATATCCTTCAGATGTTGAGGAAGCTCAGAAATTTTCTGAACAGAACCATTCTCATATATGATCTGGTTCTTGAGGGTGGGTGACCAAAGATCCATCTCAGTTAAATCATGCAGCAAATGCTTGTTCACCACAACAAACTCACCACTGCAGACAAAAATAACTGGTTAAAGTTTTATATTATTTTTTGATATCTTTTTATGTAACAGAAATTAGCTACCTTAAAACCCGACGGCTGTAGATATTGGAAGTGTAGGGCTCAAAACACTCGTTATTTCCAAGAATTTGACTTGTTGAAGCAGTTGGCATTGGTGCTACAAGTAGTGAATTTCTTACACCGTTTTTGGCTATCATTGAACGGAGCACTTTCCAGTCCCACATATCTGAAGGCGTTACTCCCCACATGTCTGGTTGCAGAACTCCCTAAAAAACAATTTATCATTAGTCGTTACTATTTTTATATATTTAAATAATTGAAAATCAACTTAAGTCACCAAATGCAAATATTCACCTAGCTAACATGACTTCATTGTATGTTTCATAGGTTCTTTCTTTCTCAGCCAACTCAGATCAAGCTTTCAGAGCATGGTAGTATATTGTCTCAAATATATCTTTGTTCAACTGTTGAGCCTGCAATTTTGACAGTTTTACAAAACCACCTAAATCATGTATTCATTGAAAAAATAACACAATTTTTGTAACCATATGTGATTATTATTACCTCTGGAGAATCAAATGGCATACCAAGCAGAATGAAAGTATCTGCAAGACCCTGAACACCAATGCCAATGGACCTGTGCCGTAAGTTTGACCTTTTTTCAGTTTCAACTGGATAGTAGTTGACATCAATAATTTTGTTGAGATTTGTAGTAACAATCGTTGTGATCAACAGGCACTTGAACTTCTTTAGCAACCTTACCGCCCCCCTTTTCTTCTTATCTTTCCAACTTTCAACTCGGTTCTTCCAGATCGGGTTCCCACCTTCATCAATCATATCTTCATAAACAAAGAAAGAAAACACAAAAAACTAATTAGCAAACCGGATTCATTCAATCTCAAACCAAAGCGCCAAAATATACATATGACTCAAAACTCAATACACTCACCACTATCAACTGTCGATACGGTGCTTACAGTTCTCGCATGAAGCCCAGCATCCTCTAACAAACAAGATACAAAATTTAACATAAATCATATTCAAATTCTAGTAAAGGTGATTGAACCATTATGTTATGACTTCTACCTGACTATTACTTAGGTGACTAGCTATAGTATTGCGCGTTACAGACTCCTTTTCCGCCACACCAATACCCGCCAACAATGTCACTGCAATTAAGAAAATATCACATCAAAATTAGATCCTGAAGGAGTGAAACCAAGCTAAAGATACAAAATTTAAAAAAATGCAGATATATAATGCAATAAAAGACTTCCGGGACTACGGAATGATGGCTATTGACTTCCACACTACACTTTCACACAATATCATATATTCAATTTTTAAACTTTAGAACCAACATGATAATTTCTTTAAAAATTAAAATTATAGTAACACTGCCATGGATATTGGGTGTGTAATTAGCAATTCTAACACCAAATTACAAGTTCTGGTATATCTAGGGAATCTTTCCAGGTTGACTATAATACGGTCAACTTTTACAAAATCATATAATTAAATGTAACAAAACAACCTACAAGAGCTGTTTGAAGTTGTGGTAATCACTGATAGTGAAAAACAGTTATGAAAATTACCAGCTGAGGGTAATGGGGACACTTTCAAGACAGGGCACATTCGAGGAACCACATATTTTTCATGTGGCCAAGAAGCGTCTCAGCATCTTCTTCCTTGTAACACAAAAATCATAGCCATTTCACTGGATCTTGACAAAAAGCTACCCAAACTCCACAGAAGAATTGCTGAAAGCAAATACCGGCACCCTCCGCAGCCGTCTAGGTTTCCTCCCACGACCGCCATCTCCGACATCTTCCATCGTGGGGGTTATCACCACCACTGTGTTTGAGGAAAAAAAAAACTAAAAAATATGTGAAACGGAGATCTGGATCATCCACTGAACAACTGAAAAATCAAAAAATTCGTAAACAAATAAGAAGATTCGAAAAAATGTATAGGGTTTATAACCATGAGTTCAGAATTACAGTAGCCATCAACATAATCCAGTACCAGAATCAAGTAAACCACATAAACCATACCTCTCAACCTCTTGTGCATTTGATTGTGGCCCCTAACAGCGATTTCAGGTCGAAAATCTTTCATGATCCGACCAAATTTGTGTTTTAGGGTTTCTCTACGCCGTTTAAAAAAGGGTTTCTCTTGAGAAGAAAGCATAGTGACAGAAACTGAAAAGTTGATAGTGACAGACCTGCTTTATCGTCGTCGGAGGTCATAGCCCGGAACGTTCTCTTTATATTTCTCTTCTCTTTTCAAGATCTGCAAATCCCTAAACGTTTTTAGCATAACCAGAGGAAATCGGTGATTGGGGTCAACTTGAAAGTGGATTCAGAGATGAGATTATTCTAGGTATAGAATCGCAAGAGAGAAAGAGAGCAAATGGAGGGTTTGTGTTTTAGGGTTTCTCTAAGAAAGAATAGGAACAAAGATCTGGCGATTAAAGTGTGTTGGGATGAGTAAAGGGATTCAAAATTTGAATCCACATTTGGCCGCCCAAAATTTTGTTGATTTATCAGTTTCAACATTTGTGCTTTAGTTGGTTGTATAATATGCTTTAAAGACTTGTAAAGTGGCAAATGACCATTTCTGTCCTTCCTATATGCTTATTAAAGTAGTATAGATATATATATATATATATATACATACATATATATATATATAGATATATATGTAATAACATGTCCTTTTCGTGTCTTAATATGTCATATTATTCACTAAAAAAATTTTCATGTCTTAACAGGTCATTCCGTGTAACTTGTTTATTATCATGTTTGTCTTCCTGTTTAAAAATCTAACACAATAAAATTTCGTGTTGCGTTCATGTTTACCTGTTTCGGGTTTGTGCAGTGGTGGAACCAGAAGTTTTTAACTGGGGGGCTCGTAATAGAACCGCTTAACATTCTTAATTCGCTAGCGTATATCAGTTATTTTTTACCAACAATTGATAATTGTGGCCTTCAAGGTCCCATGGCTTAAAGCCATTATAAAATTACTTCATTTTTAATGTTTGCAAAAACATCACTCAGTATAACACACTAATTGATCCGTGAGAATATCATCAACCTAGAATCATGTAAAATGTTTGATAGAGTAACAATAAAATAGGGATTTAGTATGGATACACTCCCTCACTCTATCTCTTTATCTATATACTACCTTATAAAGCATATAGGAAGGGCAAGGAAACAAATGTGTTGAAAACACCTTTCAAGCATGAAGTACAACTCTCTAAAGCACAATACATTTATACCTTTCCAACAATACCCTTTCTACCCTAACCCGCCTCATCCAATCTTTGGGCGGCCAAGAAAACCCAAAAATTTCATTTCAAATTTCAAATCCAGAGCCCTTTTTCATTTTCGTTTTCTCTCTCCCTCAAAGATCTGGATCTGCTCTTCCTTCCTTCTCTCTCTCTATCTATTTCAAATTCCCCCTGGATCTGCTCTCGCTCTAACGATTCACCCTTAAATCAGTGAAGAATTAAATATCAATTTGTTTCTTGATGCTGATTCAAGCTTGCATCGTGTTACTGGTGGTAGCAGAGGGTGATGGGAAGATTCTAGAGTTCTGGTGTTCAAGCGACGCTAGAGACAAAATCCAACCCTAATTCTCAGCCGTAATGGACATTGGCATTTTCAACTTTGGCGATTTCATCTACATCTATTTCATCTTGATCCTGGTATGTTCATCTGAATCGTTCGTAAGTTTTTTTAATCCACATTTTCAAAGTGGAATTTCCTATTTTGCTTCACTAATTAAAACTCCTGATGATGTTTGAAGCCGAGAAGAAACAACAAACGGGGACGACGATGACGATGTGCACTCAGGTAACGTTTTTGGGGTTTACTATCATTGGGATTTGGCACAAGCACGAAGATGATGTCGGACCAGTGATCTAGGGTTTGAACAAAGGGAAAGGTTTTTGGCAAGTTTAGACGGCGGTGTGATCATTGGCAAGGTTTCCGATCATGGGATTTTTTGAGAGGTATTGGTTTCTTGGATTCTTTAATAAACCCTGACAAACCATTTTTTAATTTGACATCTGAACATTCTTCAGCCGAGCCCTGCATTGTTGTTGGACTACTGTTTTGTTTTAGCATAATTAACCATTTGAAACTCTTGAATTCTTACTGGTTTGCCCTCTTTTTGTTTAAAATATCAAGAATTTAAGTATAATTCTAGAATTTTGGAAGAAATGTTAGCATTAAATTGGATAATAATCAGATGCTTGAATGTTTGGCAATTACTGGAATACATCAGCTTCGGATTTGTTATGGATTGTTGAATAGATTCTACTTCACAATAATGTTTATGATTCGGTTTTGTTTTCAGGAACGCTTTGCTTTCGGATTAGGAGATTTCATTTCAAATAAAAAAAAGGCTATGTATTTTTTATTTTGAATGACTTAATTTTGGTTTTCGATTCAATAAATGGGTTCCGTTTATTTTCCAGAAACTCATTATCAAACTCTTCGTTTTGATGCAAGTTTATTGGACCAACTGAAGTTCTTTTTATTGCTGTGACTCAGGTAACATCTGATTTCTATAAGCGCCTTACTTATTATAGCATTTGATTTCATTAATATCTACTAAAATTAGGAGGTTGACATTGTCGAATGTGGTTTATTGATTACGTAATTCTTGATTGATTAACTATGTTTCAGGGGTTCCGTCCACCATGCCGCAGGTCATGCAAAACCCACAATTCATGAACATGGCTGAACGCCTTGGTAGTGCCATGATGCAGGTATTCTTTTTTCAATTTGTATTAATTTTTTTTATTGATGATTCAGTGAAAGAAATAGGACATGATCAGTTATTGTATGTTTGTTTATTCACAGCAATCTTCTTTCTTTGCACCGGGTTGCTACGTTGCGTCATGATGAGTTGGGGCAGGTTTGTTTCTTGTATCTTGCTACTTGTAGGAATGCTTTTGTTTATTGTTGTTTATTTTTTTGGATTTTTGGTGTATACTTACTTTTTTCTTTTTCATGAATCCATTTATCGACATCATCTGTTGCTCCATTGGACTAATGTTTTAATGAATATTTCTGTTGGATTTTATGGAATTTTTTAACTTAAAATGTTGATTATTATTGTTTATTTGTTCTCCATCATGTTTTTAGGTTAGACTTGATATTACTTCGCACTTTATCTACTATCACAACTCTTTCATGTGATGCTGAATTGATTCACTGACCTTGTTGCATAGTAAATTTTAATTTGTTCCAATTGTTTACTAAGTATTAGGGTTGTACATTTGCATTTGATAGATTTCAATACTGAAACTATGTTTTAGCAACTGTTGTTACTCATAACGGAATCTACTCTTTGTTAGGTCCAGTTTGTTTTTTGTAAGTTATTGATGTTGACATACTTCTTTTTTCTGTTTGTTATTTAATGATCAGTAAAGCAAATTCACAAGATTAGGGATTTCCTTCTTACTCGAGAAGGAAAGATGCGTGGTTAGTGAAAATCAGAAGGATCAAAGATGTTGTTAAGCTGAAGGTTAGGTGCTCAAAGATTTCAGAGTTTAATAACGCTTTGCGGTCTGACCCAGTAAGTTTTATATCTGTATTTTTATTGTCAGTTTTGATTTGTTTAATGTTTAGTAGTATGCATGTTTAATGTTCTTTTGTATCCTCTAATTTAATTATTTATTTTTTGGTTGTTTTAGGACCAGTAGAGATTGGGTGCCATAGCCAAGATATTGAAGGACTCATCATGTTGTCATGGAAGTAGATTTTCAGACAAGGATATCAGTTTATTGTTAAAATTGCTAATAAGTTATTAGATGATGCTGAAAAGAATAGATATATAGAACCGCTTAAGAGCGTATCGAATGATGATATAGCGAAAATGCGATATTGGCGATTAGAAAAGCGGAGAGGCCATTGATAGTGTTTGGCAAAGGTGCAGCTATAGCCAGGGCTGAAAACGAGATTGAGGATTTGGTCGAAAAGACGGGGATATCGTTCTTGCCTACGCCGATGGGGAAGGGTTTGTTGTCGGATACGCATGAGCTAGCAGCGACGGCTGCGCGCGCGCTCGCGATCGGGAAGTGTGATGTTGCTATTGTGGTTGGTGCGCGGTTGAATTGGTTGTTGCATTTTGGAGAGCCGCCGAAGTGGTCGAAGGATGTTAAGTTTATTTTAATTGATGTTGACGAGGGTGAGATTGAGCTTCGGAAGCCGTATTTAGGGTTGGTTGGGGATGCGAAGAAGGTGCTTAAGGTGTTGAATAAGGAGATTAAGGATGACCCGTTTTGTTTGGGGCGTACGCATCCGTGTTATTGTATCGCTGCAGCGGTGGCTTCACCTGATCGGCTCATGGTTGCGGAAGGTGACTCTGGGTTTGGGTTTAGTGCTATGGAAGTCGAGGTATGCTTTCTTTATTATCTTTTTATGTAATCGAATATCGATCATTGATATGTGTTGGTACATTGCAGATATTGGTTCGTTACAATTACCAGTAGTGGTGATAGTGTTCAACAATGGTGGTGTATACGGTGGTGACAGAAGAAACTCTGAAGACATTACGTGGCCGTATAAGGATGATCACGCACCCACTTCGTTTGTCCCCGGTGCAGCGTATCATCTTCTAATTGAAGCTTTTGGTGGAAAAGGTTATCTTGTTGGGACCCAGATGAGCTTAAATCTGCTCTTACCGAATCTTTTTCTGCAAGAAAGCCCGCTGTTATCAATGTCACTAAACCAGGTATTTTTTAGTGCAAGTCGAAAAAGTATGAATGACAACGTTTCTTTCTCTTCTTTTGATTTACATAAATGGTGTGATAACTTTGATTGATTGTAAAAATCATCGAACAAGAGGTTTTTGATGTAGAACTTGGTTGCCACGTATATGAAAACTTGTTTGACCATAGCGCTATCTTTTCGAGAGAAATTTATTACGTGGTAGCTATAGTTTTAGTTCATAATGTCACATAGAGTTTGGAAGTAGATCTATAGTTTTAGAGTAAATTGCTATTTTAGTCCCTGAGGTTTGACCAAAATTGGCACTTTAGTCCAAATAGTTTTTTTCTTGCCATTTTAGTCCAAACAGTTTTGTTTTCTGCCATTTTGGTCCTTGACTTTTGTAATTTTTGGCCATTTTTTCCAAACAACTAACTCCATTCAAAATTTATAGTTAACTTAGGTGAATTTTGATCAAATCACATTTTTCTTTCTTTTGAAGATGGGATTGCAAAGAATTTGGCTTGAAGTATTTGGAGATGGATTTCATATTTTGGCTTGTAATTCTCCTATGCAAGTTTAGAGGTGTCAATTTCGGCTATTATTTATAGAAAACTTGAAGCTTTTAACGGTTTGACCCGTTACCTAATCCGCCTGACCAATTCCTGCTTTGTGAATGTTATAGTTCAAAGATTGTTTAAATGTTTTGAATTAGTTTAGCACATTGTTTTGTTGTATTTGATAGGGAATGAGTGAGAATGTGCGCCTCTAACAAGTTCTTTGATGGCTATGGTGGTGGAGCTTGCCCGACAGGAGGTCGATCTTCCTCGACAGATGGTTTAGTGGTTGAAGCCTTTGTGATCAACCACATTGACATCACTTGTAGCATATTTGTTGTTAAAACTTATTTCGAGAAGCTTTCTTTAGATATTATCATTTCATACCTTAAGAATTGAGGTTTGTTAACATATTATGTTACTGTTTTTTTTTTGATAGCAAAGTTACATACTTGTATTGAAATAGATGTTATTTACATAGTTGCCTTCGCCGCATCGTGTAGATGTCGGTGTTTTCTTTTTTTAAATTAATATTACTTCTTTGTGAGCAGATCACAGGTAGAGGTGCAAATACCATGTCAACCCACTAATATGAAAACGAGATTGGATTAAGGTATATGGATGTGTACAAATTCTTCTTGTGTAAAAACCGATACATTTAGCATCTGATATTATTATTGTTAATAAGGTTGTGGATAAACCTACTTTTGATATTTTTGAGAAAAATATTTATGGTTTAAATACGTTTTCGTATAGAAATTTTTGGGTATATACGTTTTCGAACCCCCCGTCGAAAACGTCAAGCTTCGCCACTGCCGAAGGCCTTATTGTAACTGATGATACGATTCATCATTCAAAACCGTTGATTTACCCACATCTTTAAAACCCCTTATAACATAACTAGAATCACACAATTTTCTTTGTTTTCTCCTGAAGCCGGTAACCGGCCGTCACACAATAACCACCAAACGCCACCACGAAGCCACCTATCGCCGCACACCGCTGATTCTTTGCCGCTGAAGAAGGCCGCAACCGACCTTCACGTTCTGCTACACTGCCACCATCGTCGTCGCACGCCACATCAGAAAGACAGAAACTACATCCCCGTACATAGCCCTAAACTCACCAACCTAAGTGATATGTTTCCCGCCGCATCGCGCGGGTAAACGACTAGTATATAAAGATATATATTGAAAAAGAGTAGCAATAAAATGTTGGTTGTGCGAATAAAAAGACACTAACAAAACTATGGCAAGCAAAACTATTACATCTAATTAAATAATCTAAGTGAGTTAAAATTGTAGAGTAAAACAAACAAAAATAATTCTTATGCAATTATACAGTTATTAATAAAAAGTGAAATAAATAAAGCTATTAAGTTCGAAAACCTTATCTTAAGAATTGAGATGGAGTAAATTGTAAAAATGTGAAACAAGCCAACGGTAGGTTGCAAAAGTATGCAAGGCGGTATGGCACCAGTCGGCGGCAAGCTAAATAGCTATGTGCTTAATCACAAGGTTTAGAAATTAATATCATAAAGTAATATTTGGGCTTTCAAATAGATAAAGGCTCAAAAAGCCTATAATGAAAACATTTAAATATAAGAGTAAAATGCACGGATAGTCCCTGTGGTTTTGTCAAATAATATCTATAGTCCCTAACTTTTGGAAATTACACGGGTGCTCCCTGTGGTTTGACAGTTTGTTACTCGGATAGTCCCTAGAGTGGATGACAGTTAGTTTTCTCCGTTAAGTGGATGTGAAATGACAAATTTACCCTTCATCTTCTCCACTCTATAAAAAAAACAACCCCATCCCCCCCCCCCCCCCCCCTATCCAGCCATCATTCACAGATTCAGAACAACATCAGTTAGCTTTGCTAAGATTCAGATTGTTTTCTTTTCAGTCGATTATTTATGTTTAGTTGGTTCAAAATTCAATGAAAACTTTTCGGAATTTATAAACTCAAAATTAAAACAATCAGATTTCACCAAATAATCCGAATTTCATCAATATTTAACCAAAATCAGTACGAACATACGAATCTCAGTTCTGATCCAAATCTTAATTATTAACACTTGTCCAAAAACACAAACACTATCAGTACTTCTTCTGCGTAAATCACAAGACAAAAAATAATTGTTTCTTTCTTATTATTATATCATGGCCCAATCGAAACTCTAAAAATCACAACTGACACCGATTTCACAATTGATCTTGTTTAATCAGATCGAAATTTGTTCAATAACACATTGAAACAGTCTGATTTAAACAACGATTACTCAAAAAACAATGATTATTGTTCAAAAAGATTAGATTTTGATCCAAAAATCACCGAAAATCAATCCGAAATTGTCTGAAATCGAAACTCGTCGAAAATCAAACCAAGTCAATTCAGATCTTGAAAATTCTTTCAGATCCAATCGTCACTTTCTTTTCACAAAAAACGACTGCAACTCAAATATTAAAATCTAATCTGTGGGAGGTGGGTGGTAGTTGGTGGTTAATGGTGGAGAAAACAAAGAGAAAGGTGGGGTGAGTGGGGTTGTTTTATTTTTATATAGTGGAGAAGATAAAGGGTAAATTTGTCATTTCACATCTACTTAACGGAGAAAACTAACCGTCATCCACTCTAGGGACTATCCGAGTAACAAACTGTCAAACCACAGGGAGCACCCGTGTAATTTCCAAAAGTTAGGGACTATAAGTGTTATTTCGCAAAACCACAGGGACTATCCGTGCATTTTACTCTAAATATAATAACAAAACTCTAACCCTGGGCTTATAGCTCAGTGGTTATGGAAATGAGGGAAGACTTCTGACCGAAAGGTCTCGAGTTCGATTCCTGATCCACCCGGGTTTTACCGGCTTTGCATTGTCGTGCCCTCGGGCGGGTGCAGGGTCGGGTTTTCCCCGGATCTGGTGGCATGGTGGGCTAGGGGCTCCGTGCGTGCAGGTTGGCTGCCGAGGGCTACCTTTCGGCCAATGGGTGTCGCGTACGGAGTACCCGGCGATTCTTATGTTGGACGTTCAAAAAAAATAACAAAACTCTTTCATCACTTTCTTTCTTCTTTGTTCTTCCTCGTACTCGCCGTCGCTGTACAACTTCTTCGGTCTGTCGCAGGGCCGCCAAAATTTTGAAACTACCCTTCTTTCTTAACTTTAAATACTTTTTCAGAGAAAATCAAGAGGGTCAAACTATTTTTTGTTTGTTTTAAGTACTCCGGTATACTACTAATATCGCCGGCCGACCCCCCTGTAAATCCGTCGCTAGATTTGTGTCTTATCATGTTCGTGTCTTAACATGTCGGGTTGAAATGATATACTAATACCACCCTGCTCTCAAGCGTGATCAGCCAAAAACAATATATAATCATTAATCAATTAATGTCGCCACCTCCGTTGGACTAATTCTTCACCGCCTTACGTAAGTTGAATGCCCCACACACAACAAATACATCTATAACATATTGGAGCCATCATTTTAGAGTTTGGATGTCGTATCTACTACTTTTATTAATACAAATTGACAAGGGTTTTTTGAAAATTTCATGAAAAAGACTGTTAACGAACTTTCAAGTTCTCAAATCATCATTTTTTTTTTTTTTTGAAACGGTGACTTCTACTACTTTTATTAATACAAATTGACATGGGTTTTTTGAAAATTTCATGAA
Organism: Helianthus tuberosus; assembly: GCA_030545235.1. Classification (NCBI taxonomy): domain Eukaryota; kingdom Viridiplantae; phylum Streptophyta; class Magnoliopsida; order Asterales; family Asteraceae; genus Helianthus; species Helianthus tuberosus. Next base: position 102,452,389 of record CM060431.1, on the reverse strand, counting down.
AAAGACTGTTAACGAACTTTCAAGTTCTCAAATCATCTTTTTTTTTTTTTTTTTTTTGAAAAAGTGACTTTCTTTTTAGTGACCCAATATCACACAGCCTAAACGGCGGCTCTAGCCAATATCTGCCCAGACTACGTTGTGTTAACCGGGTCTGCGCTGAGTTGGTCAGACTTGGTTACGGTTTTTTTTTTTTTTTTTTTTTTGTCTTTATCCTCCCTTTTAATGAAGGATAAAATGGTTTTTTAACTTTTTATTATAACAAATTAAAAAAATCTAAGCATTTTGCCCTTCATTAAAATGGAGGAAAAAAGATAAAAAAGTTGGATGTTAACTGAATAATCTTACCATATTTTGCTTTTGAATGAAAATGATAAAAAAAAAAATTGAAACCACAAGGACCAGATTCAAAAGGTTTGAATTTTGTAATAAAGTGGCAAAAGTACCAAATCTTACGGACCATTTTGGCTGTTTACTCTTTTAATGAATAAATAGATAAATGTAAATTATGAGTAATTTTTAGGAGTATATATATATATATATATATATATATATGGGAGGTAAAGAGTATGGTACAAATATGGTTATCCTACATTATGTACGCTATATTGTGAGCCGTACACGTGTCCTGATTCAGTTGTGTTTAAGAAGGTTAAATCAGACAATTAACTTAACCATCAGAGGGCAAATTCGTCTCTTCATTCATTCAGCGAGAAGTTCGTTACACTGATATCCCGGTAATTATTATTCAAATCAGTTTCAAATTTTCCATAATTCACAATCTGCAGTTTTCGTTCGTACGTGATAGGGTTTCATTCAATTTGTCTATTTTCGATGGATCCACAGAGTAGCACTGGACGAACAGAAGATGATTTTGAAGAAAATCGACCGATCGGTGATCATGCTCAATTATCTGCTTATCAGAGAGTTTCGATTGAGGATGTTTTAAATCCGCGACCTGCAAATCCAATTCCAATTCCAGGTTCAAGTTCAAGTGCTGCAAACGAGATTTCTATTGGTAATTATGTTAATTCAGATATCTAAATTGTTCGTATAATTGTTTTTTGGTTAATCGTAGCATTGTTGTAGCTGTTTTTGTAGTTTGAATGTTTGATTACAGTTTTGTATTTTTTTGAGAATAACATGTTTAACTTCGAATGTTATTACTCTTTACAATTCGCATTTGGTTTGTTTTTTTTTGTAATTTCGCATTTGATTATGTAATAAATCGCACATGTAATTCAATTAATCAATATCATCATTTTCGCATGTATTGATCAGATGATTCGCATGTGGTTTATATGTCTTTTTATGTTTTTTTTTTTGATTCATGTAGATGAAAGGGTTTACACTCCGGAGGTTCAGGCATCAGCTACACCTGTTGTTGGAATGCAATTTATCTCCATTGAACAAGCATATGCGTTTTATCAATCATATGCTAAGTTAGCTGGTTTTTCTATTCGGAAAGGTGGCGAAGTATACAGCGGTGGTATAATCAAAACTAAGTATTTTGTTTGTTCTAAAGAGGGACATAAGCCTGTGTGTATTGATGATAATTCCAAGTCAAAAAAGCAATTCAAAACAAGGAAAAGGGGGACTATTAGGACCGGATGCAAAGCTCAACTTATGATTTGCACTGTGGACGGTAGATTATATACAGTCAAGAGATTTGTTGATGGTCATAACCATAAGTTTGTTTGTCAAAATGACATTCACATGCTCCCAGCTTACAGACAATTGTCAGATGTCCAGGAGGAGATGGTATGGGAACTAGGCACTTTAAACCTTGGTCCTGTCAAAGCTTTCCATATAATGAGGAAACGTTATGGTGGTTTCGAGAACGTTGGTGCCACGGTTGATGATTGCAAAAATTTTAGGAAGCGAATAAACAGCTATATAGGAGAGTATGACGCTGACATGGTTATAAATAGGATGACTGACAAAAAAGAATATTTAGCTGATTATTCGTTTGAATACTCTGTTGATGATGGCAAACGTTTAACTGGGTTGTTCTGGGCTGATGGTTTATGCAAGCTTAACTATATGGAATTTGGCGATGTGATATCGTTCGATGCAACCTTCAAGACAAACAGGTAACTGTTTCAAAGACAAACATGTGTTGTTACTGATTTTTCGCATGTTTTGTCTGCTAATGAGGTTCAATATCGCAAGTGTAGACAACAGAGTGGTGTTGAATATATCGCATGCCTTTTCCCCCTGGTTTCGCATTTGATTTTTATTAATTCGCATATAATAAATGTGATTTCGCATTTGTTGTTCAGGTACAAGATGGTGTTTGTTCCGTTCACAGGCATTGACAACCACTGTCGGAATGTAACACTCTCAGCTGGGTTGTTGGCATCAGAGAGTATTGAATCATATAAATGGCTTCTAAATTCATTTTTAAAGTCATTTGGTCGGCAGCCTAATGTTGTAGTGACGGATCAAGACCCTGCTATGAAACAGGCTATTGAGGAGGTTTTCCCTATTAGCAGACACAGATTGTGTATGTGGCACATAATGAAAAAAGTGGCAGATAAGGTAGATCATGCAACATTTTTGTGTTTTTGTTGGTGTTATTTTTTATTATTATAGTTTTTTGTAATAGACTGATATAAAATGCATTTATTGTTAAAGGTTGGGCACGAGTTGTGCAATAATGATGAGTTTAAAAGGAGGATGTGCGACATTGTTTGGACCGATTCGATTGAGCCCGAAGAATTCGAGAGACAGTGGAAGTTGGTGATGATTGAGTTTGGTCTTACTGAAAACAAATGGATTGATGATATGTTTGGGATGAGATCCATGTGGATTCCGGCTTTTTACCGGCATGAGCCAATGTCAGGTCTTATGAGAACAACTTCAAGATCAGAGAGTGAGAACCATTTTTTTTGTCAGGTTGCTAATTCACAACTCACACTCGTAGAGTTTATGAATCATTTTGATGGGGCAATGGATGTTCAAAGGTTCAATCATAGAAAAAATGATCATATTTCAAGATATACTGAGCCAGCTGATTGGAGTCGAACTACATTGGAAAAAGATGCTGCTAAGATCTACACCAGGTCTATATTTTTTGATCAGCAATCAGAGATTCATGGAACAATTTCCGAATGTTTGCCGATGGACACCAAAGTTGAAGGTCCACGTATCAGAATATTGTTGAAGGACTTTACAGCACATGGTGATGGTTTATTGGAGGTATTTTTCATGTTTTTTTTAGATATGCGAATTTTTTACATTACATATGCGATTTTAGTTTATTTACTTTACATTAACTTTTTAGAAATGCGAAATTGTTATGTTCCACATGCGATATTAATTTTACTTACTTACATGATTATTTAAACATGCGAAATTGTTATCTTTATACATGCGATTTTAAATCTTATTATTATTATTTTTTTTTTGGTTATTTTTGCTAGGTGTGGTTCAAGAATCTTGAAAATGATGTAACTGCACAGTGTAGCTGTTTGCGTTTTGAGCAGTATGGGCTGCTATGCAAACACATCTATTTTCTTTTCAAGATGTTTGGTGTTAAAGAAATACCAAACAAATATGTTATGAAGAGATGGACGAAGGATGTGGTGCCGAATGAGTTGAATGTGAAGTACAATTTAAATGTGGGTGGCAAGGATGTGCAACACAAGGCTAAACGGATTGCTCGTGAAATCATTCATACAGGGGAGTATTTGGTTAGTAATTTGATTTCCGACCTTGATCAACTTGTTTTAGTGAGGGATCAAATGATGCAGCTTAAAGAGAGAGTTGATCAGAGTCGCATAACCAAACAACTTGATCCAAAATTTGACCGATTTTCAAAGTTGATTGGTTATCAACAACCAGTAACTAATGCTCCCCCTACTGTTCGTGTGCCGGCTGGTATAAGAAACAAAGGCCGCGGCTCGCATAGAAGGATTTTATCTAAGAAGGAACAAATGATCAGCCGCAAAGGGAAAATGTCAAGGACATGTAGTGTATGCAATGTAAAAGGTCATGACATTCGGACTTGCGAGGAGCTGAAAGGCAAACAACAAGGTAAACAGCAAAAAAAGAAGAAGAAGGGTGTCCAGATTGAAGATGGTTTGAGAGACAAAGACAATGAGGGTGAAGACGACGAAGAGGAAGATGACTTTGAAGATTACATTAGTGATGATGGATCCGATGAAGATCAGTGGGAAGAGGTGTCTGGAGATGAAGATGACGAGGATGAGTAATGTTTTTTTAAATGTAAATGCGAATTTACACGGAACACATGCGATTTTATATTCATTTATGTATATCATTTTTCACATGCGATTTTAGTATTATACACATGCGATTTTATATGCATCAGTTTATATTTATTTATATGATTTTTCACATGCGATTTCTCCTCTAATACATGCGATTTTGAGTTATCTTGTATTTTTTATGTTATTGTGGCAAAGATACCTAATTCATTCATGCGATTTTAAATTATATTAAAGCATAAGATTTGTTCAAAACATATATCCAAAATAATAGTTATTGTCTAACACAGCCACAACCACAAAAGGATTAAAAATATAAATTAGTTACTTGAAGAAATGATTTTGTCACGTTCAGAAGAGCTGAACTTCATCTTCTCCTTCACAGTGTTCAGAGCATCTGTTAGGAAAGAGAAGGCCAAGTCATCAGATCGAGATTGCTCCTTTAGGTGATCCAAAGCTCTGTCTCTGAATGTTGATGGTGGTTCTTGAAGTAGCTTTTCCCATACTTCTTGATTGTTCTTGATTTGTTCAAGGATTTTGGCCTGCACATCAAGAATCAGATGAGAAGAGGTGACATCAGTGCTTGAAAATAGCTCTTTGATTGCAATGGTTTTGATTTTTTCTATATCTTCAGATGCCATTTTTGTTGTCTGTGTTTTTGTGTGTGTTTTATTTGGTCTTCTATGTCTTAATATGGAAGGTAGTTATCAAGGTTTTTTATATTAATATAGTAAATTTATTATATAGGTAGGGTGGTAAGTTCAGTAGTATTCATTGTAAAATTCATCATTACATGTCAAATTATAGTCACATCGTTAATAAATTAAGTTTTTGTATATAAAATAATATCATTTTTAGTTTTTAAGATTAGTAGTTTTTTTTTTTTTTTTTTGTATTTTTATTACAAAGTATTTTTTTTTAAGTTTTTTTTTGCACTCTTCCTGATTCGAAATCGCACTTGATTCGAAAGTAATTCGCAAACTGTAAGAAACAAACATTTAAATATCTTTTTCTATGATATCGCATGTGTAATTTATCTGAAATCGCAAACTATGAAGAGATTTTGTAAGGGTTTGAAAACGCATGTGCATTATCCTGAAATTCGCAAACTATATGAAATCTCAAAGAATTCTTAACTTTTTTACTGATATCGCACATGCATCCCATGAATTCGCAAACTATATGAAATGTCAAAGAATTCTTTTTTATACCGAATTTGCATTTGTATTGTCGACGTTTTCGCACATGATTTGACAAACTGTATCATATTCTTCTATAGTCAGTGCATACAGAATTTCTAAATTCATCAGAAGTTCATTTTCTCAGAAGAGTTTGGTGAATAGGAATCGATCGTTTTGGTGAATAAGAATCGATCGATTTTTTGTTAATTGTTATAATATCGTTTTTGCTTTTGATTTAGGATCTTTCGTTATGATTTTTGAGGTTTTGTTTGCCGTTATCATCAGGTGTTTTGATCTTAAATTTGACGTTTTTAACCTTGGCGGTTTCTTTTTATGAATCCTATGTTGATAAATTTAATAGAAAAACGCGCTGTTTAAGGAAGATGATCCGACGGTTGTAGACGACGCGTACATAATGTACGATTAGAGTATTTGTATGATAACCGGCCTATATATATGTGTGTGTATTTAAGGGTAAAATCAAATAAAATGTTGATTTTGTTATGATAAAGAAGAAATTTTGATTTTTAAAGTGTTGCATTTCTATGTTGCATTACATTTTTGTTCTGGAATTTTTGTACTGATTTTTTAACTAAATTTTTGTACTATTTTTTTTTTTTTTTTTTTTTTGCTTTTGTGCTCAATTTTTTGTACTTGGTTTTTTGTGCCAAATTTTGTTACTAAATTTTTATTCTATATACTTTTGTACTAGATATTTTATGTTGTATTTTGAGTTTGTGTTTTAGGACCAAAATGCCTTTTAATCCTAATTATAAAATCGTCATATGTTATTTATATAATTCTTCTTAGGCTGCTTAGAAAAACTCGAGAACTCCTCCTTATGAGAAAACTCTATCCATTTAATCTTGTATCTACTCATTATTCTAAAAAGTGAAAAACGCTAACATGTTCTTTTTTATAAATGCTAGTATTAAGCCTCTTGGGTTGCAGCGGGGGCGTCAAACTGTGGCAAACACTATAAAGGTTACAATTATTGAAGAGTATACGATTGATTGTATATTAACACGGTGCAAAAGTTACAATCAATCCTGTTAGAACCTAACGTACCATTGATTGTATGCTAATATAATACAAAATTTATAATCAACATTTTAAAGATGTTCTACATTTAAGTCTATTCTATTTTTTTAACCTCCTTCGAGGCTTTAACGTGTGCAAAATGCGTCAATGGAAACCTGCAATCCCGTTTGTGTTTTACGAATGCCAGCCACCTTTTCTTTTAGTTCATTGATTTTTTCCATGACCCGACGATTAGACATGACGACATCTTTTCAGAGCCGCTCAAAAACTTGTTAATCTTCACAAGAATTAGACATTCTGAAAGTAACAAAAATGAATTATACATATCAATCGAAAGTTTTCATTAATGGTGTTTCAATATTTTATTTTAAAGTGTTGATTTATTTTTTAAATTTATTTTCAAATATTTATTTATTTTTAAATACTATTTTATTCAATCATTTAGTTTAATTTTCTTTTAATAACTTGCGTTTGTTAATTTAGAAAAAAAATGCGCAACAATTTTTTTTACGCCTCATGTAAATGCTGGTATGCGGCATTTTTTAAAATTTTTTTTTTGCTGAAACAAGTAATATTTTTTATGACTTTTGAGAGAAAAAATTTCGGAAAAACCTTTTAGACGGCCTAGTTCTCACAACTAAGGTGGTTCTCATTTTAACCCATATATATATATATATGGTAGGGATCCTAAGAGAAGTACACCCTATTTGAGAAACATAAAAAGCATTCTTGACCTCACATTTCCCTAAACTTTTTGTAGTATTGTTGGATCATGTGGACCCCGCCAAAAGAACAGATGATTGAAAGCCAAAATAATCTACAATCAACTGATTAACAATAAAAGTGCTTTGAAGAACATACTCCTCCAAATGGCAAAGGTATCAACATCTGCTACACTCAAAGGTTGTTAGATGTCACTGTCTAGGTGACGTCAGCCAAGATGCTTCAGATGTTTGTATTGTACTATAAATAGAACAGTGCATGTACTGTTCTATTATCACTTCTTCTTGACATTTTGTACGAACAAACTACAGTGATCAGGCTGAGGGGGAGTTTGTAATTCATGCATACGTGAACTATTGTATTTTACAATCTTTCTATTAAAATATCATGATGAAAACAAATCTTCTATTGTGATTCAAAGTTTATTCTTCCGCTGCATTATTTCCATATTTGTTTATCTTCTTTCATTATTCATCTTAAACATTCACAACAATCCAAACTCGGATCCTAACAATTGGTATCATAGCTTGGTCAATGAAATTCGATTTAACAATCAATTTGATATAAAAGATCAGCTCCTTCTATTGATATCGTTTGTTCGTAGGAATTGAAAAACAGAGTAAAAGTTTATTCACATTCAAGTAGTTTAAACAAAAACTTTATTGAAAACAATCAAAATGTCTCAAAACACAAAAGATCTGCACAACACTGGTACCCTGTGTAAACCACCGATGCTTGTCAGATCGGAGTATAATATCTGGCAACGTCGGATGGGTCATGTACTTGCACAGCAAAACACCAGTTGCTGGAAATCGGTTATCTTCGGACCACATGTTCCGATGGTGCCGAGTGCTGAAGATCCCAAGGTCTAAGTACCTAAGAAACCTGAAAATTACTTCGAGCATGATTTTCAGAAAATTGAGTTAGATGCCAAAGCATTTAGCATCGTTGGTGCGTCACTACCCAATGATATCTATGTTGGCTTGTTACATTGTAACAGTGCTAAGGAGTTATGGAATGCACTGAAAGAGCAATTCGGTGGTACAGAGGAGGTTATTGAAAACAATAGAGAAGTTTTGAACCAACAACATGAAACGTTTTGTCATGTTAAAGGAGAGTCATTAACCCAACAGTTTGAAAGGTTTAGTTGTCTGATAAGTGAGTTAAAACTGGTAAATGTTGAGTATGCTAATTCAACCTTGAACAATAGATTTCTTAGATCACTACCAGAAAAATGCGACACTATAGCCTTTGTAACCAGAAACTCTGTTGGTTTCAAGGAGATGAGTTTGACTCAGTTTCATGGTAGGCTTCTCACTAATGAGAGAGAGCTTAACCAGAAAAAGAAGCTACAAGAGTCAGGAAAAGTGGCTGATGACTATGCTTTTGGTAGCACAACACTTTTTGGTCAGGAAGAAATCTCTGGTGGCAGTAAGGATTAGAGTTATGATCATTTCATTGACATAACATCTGGTGGAGCATTCAACTTTGATTCTTACTCACCCAATTATGCTTTTGCAGCAAATGGGGAAAACCAAGTTTCTGACAACTTATCATTTGAATTAAATTATCTTCAACATTTTGACCCCACAGATCTGGAAGAAATGGACATTTTACACCAACTTGCTTTGCTTAGTGTCAGAACTAGCAAATTTTACAAGAGAACTAGTAGAAATATTTTAGGGTTGCATGGGAATTTAAAAGTTGGGTTGGATAAATCAAAGATAAAGTGTTATAAGTGTAATAGGCTAGGTCATTTTGCCAGAGAATGTCGGAGCCAAACCAGTGGTCCTATAGTTACATACCCTAGTCCTAGACCTCAAAACACTGTCCATTATTCCCAATATACCCCTGCACCACACATGCAAAGCACTGCTCACTTTGCACACCCTGTAAACACTATTCCTATAGTTACACACCCTAGTCCAAAAAAGACAGTTCAGCTTAATAGCGAACAAAAACAGAAAAATAAGTTAGAAGAAAGATGTAGGAAAAAAAGGCGTAATTGAAAGAACAGTGGCAGAATATTATGAAGTGCTTGATCGTAGTAAAAAAAACTGATGTAATCTTGTTTTTATGTTTAAGATGATGATCTATGTTAAATCTAAAAGATATTATGGATAATCACTAAATAATAGGAATTGTGTAACAGAATTTTAATGATTAAAATAAAGATTTAAAACTAAGTTATTGTATAATTACAATCCTACCGTTAACAACTAAAAAAATCAATGGTCAGGATTAGTTCACACAGTTCAATATTAAGATGTTGTTCACAAATGAACCTAGCTCTCTCTCTCTCTCTCTCTATATATATATATAGGGGAGGGTTATCTTGAGAACGCTAAACAGTGGTGAAGCTTGAGATTTCCGACCGCGAGGGGGGGGGGGGTCGAAAACGTATATACCCAAAAATTTCTATATGAAAACCACATATACTACATTACTGAGCGAAATGTTCGGGGAGTTGAGCACCCCCGACCCCTTAATAGTTGTGTCCCTGACGCTAAATATTGCGAGAAACATGAGAACATATGAAAAAACCAATCAAAACTAATTTTTTAGTACAACCCTCATTTTAATTAAGATACAAGATCAAAAAAAGAATTTATAATACCAAATAATTCATTTCTCCTCTCAAAATCACTCTTATTAGATTTTTTACACATGTGTAAATATAACAAATTTACACATGTATAAATGGCAAACTTACACATGTGTAATTTTTCTTTATTTACGAATTCACGTAAATTTAAACGTGTAAATTAAATTTCTAAGATTGTATTCAAATAATAATGATACGTGTAAAAAATTGTTGAATTTCAATTGTTTTTAACCAAGTTCTTGTGGTTTTTTCATTCGTTCTCACGGTTCTCACGATATTTAGTGTTCTAATTTAAACCTTCCCCTATATATATATATGGTGGGGTTCTAGAGTAACCCAAGTGTATTTGTGAACTAAATGAACAAATTCTAACCATTGATTTATAACATCAAATCGTAAAATATACTAGTGTATTCTCATCATCAAATCCTGGTCATTGATTTACACTTATGTATTGATAATCAAGGGCTAGGATTAGTTCACACAGTTCACTATCAAGGGGGTTGTTCACAAATGAACCTAACCGTGTATATATATATATATATATATATATATATATATATAGGGTAGGGTTTTTGAGTGAACACTAGGTTGAGAGTGAATCGTGTGAACTAATCTGGGTCATTGGATTAGATTATCTAGAGATTTTTAAACAATAGCAAGATTGTAATTATAATGTTGTAACTTCCCTTTAAAATAATTGACATAAGGGTATTTACGTCTTTTGTAAATTGCATTTATTAAACAATACAATCAAAATCCCTAAAATCTTGCTAGTTTTTTGATATACAAGATACACAGCTGTTAGTGCATACACATGTGTACAGTCTCGCTAGTATCAGTTTATACAAGATACACAGTTGTTAGTTTATATACCTGTGTACAGTCTCGCTAACTATCAGTTTATACAAGATACACAGCTGTTAGTTTATACACATGTGTACAGACTTTTATACATATGTGTATTATATTCAGAAATTGTTACATATGTGTATATTAACAACATATAGTATATTATGCATGCACATGAGTAGATTCATATAAAATTATGAAATTAATGAAAACGAAACAAGTCACATGTATGCAAAAATAAATAACTTCATCACATATTCAAAACAATTAATGCCCAAAAATAATTACAATTTCAATCTCAGAGAAAATTTTCAATATTTATTGAAAATTATAAAAAGTTAAAAACAATATATTATGATAACTATATATAGGGATAATAAAAGAAAAAGAACAAGTTAAAATTAAAAAAAATTCTATGTACAAAGAAACGAGTGTGATATGTCAAAAAATATATATATTATTAATACATATTATCCCCCTATTTTATATATTTTTGGTTACAAATTCAATTGAATCGACACTTAATTGTGTTTTATTTGAATATTGTAATTTTGGAAAGCTTGTTGGTGATTCGTTGCGGAAAACTCGTTGTGTTGGCTATCTGGGTAAGATGGCACATAGTTATGTCAGCCTTGGCCACACACCCTGATCTCAGCAGCAACCAACAATGGTCCACATAGTAGTGTCACTTAACGACACAGCTGTGTGCAGCGTCAGATCTGATGTAACCTAATGTTTAGATCCCATTTCAGGAGTTCATTGGGGGGCCAAACCCTACTTCTCCCAAGTCCCAAAAGTCGGTTCCAAGCATCTCTTGAAGAATTTGAACCTAAGATTGAAAATCAAGCACTCCAAGGGAAGATCTAACACCATGCAACCCACTTTAACTCATTTTGGTTTGAAGAACTCTAGATCTACTATGTTTATTAGTATGGTTGTGGTTTTTGCTAGCCTTATGAGCTAGACATTTGTAGTTGCTTAAATCATGTTGAAGCTTTTGTTAATGTGATGATTAGGAAGAATTTGTGATGACATGTTTGTGTTAATCTTCATGATAATGTTCTATTGATGTTCTTGGATTTTATATGCATGCTTAAAGTTGGATTTCATGAATTTTTTATTGTTATTCACTCATGACATGTTGGAAAACCCATGTGTAGATTATGATTGTTGAATCTTGCTACTTGTTAGTTTGATTCAAGGCATGAGATTAGGAATGGTAATTGATAACATGAAATGGATGAAGATTTGAGCATAACATTAACTTACAAACGAGCTTAAAAAGAATGATTTTTTGGTGATTAGAATGTTATTTCATTCTAAATGTCCTAAAGAAATTAGAAAACTAGGCGACCTTGACCGGGACTTAGTTACTTGAGAGTTTGTGTCATCATTAGTGCTTCCCATAGATCGTTACACGAACATTAGTGGATACTCGATTTAGGCAACTTCTCGTTAGATATTGTTAAATTTCGTTAACTTAGTACCTTTATTATTTGGATGATAATTTAGAAAACCCAACTTATTGTTTGAAACGGCTTTAGAGTAATAAAGGTTTAGTATCAAAAGCTACCGTGTCCGTAGATCGATACTTGATTCTTACCGATACTATACTACATATACGATAGGTACACTTGCCTATGTGTGTGGTTTGGTTTTGAGGTAAAAATCATTTCTATAAATTTAAAACCGAATTGTGTGAAAAATCATTATTAAAAACATATATAATTCACGCACGTCAGAGTGCTACGAATATTTGGAAATTAAATAATTTGTAAACAGAATATTTCCAAAAAAACATTTGAAAAAAAAATAATAGTTTTGTCTTTATCATCTTCTTGAGTGATAAGAGTACCTACAATATTCATTAACCAACTTCAACGTATGAGTTGAAGATGTAGAATGATAATATAATAATCCATGATAGTCTACCAAAATTTAAAGCCCTTCAATTTCTTATAATTAAAATAATAGAGAAATAATAAAAAATGTGTGTGAGAGAGAGAGAGAGAGAGAGAGAGAGAGAGTGAGTTAAGAGATGAGAAAATTAAGGGATTTTAACTAAACATATTTGGCTAATGTCAATCTTACCCTTTTAATATAAAAAATGATAAAGAGCCAAGATTAGTTCACTCAATTCACTCTCAAGAAGTTATTCACTCTTGAACCTAATCCTTATATATATATAGAAACGGGATCAGGAGAAAACGCCCCAAAGTATGAGAACGGTAAGAACGCATCCTGGGCCAACACGTGGCGCAGGACATGATCAGGGTCTGAGAGTTTTTTTTTTTGTCTTTTCAATATTCTTCTTTTTTCCCAATTTTCGTGTGTGACATGCTGCTTTATTTTTAGCGTGCAAAATAATTTTGTCGTTAAGTAGAATCATTAATTACTTGGCCTTTTACTGTTTTTCTCCGATTTCGTCTCGTTGAATTAATTCTTTTTGTGTTACATAGTTAATTTTTTTGGCGTTATGGAGTTTTCCAGGTCATTTTTTTGGCGTTCGGGGTCTTTGTTAATAATTGATTACCATAGATTAATATTTTATAAGATTACAATAGTACGAAATCAAAATAAACTAATAGTATTCTGTGGATTGGATTACACCAGAAATGTACCCATCGCTTTGTTCATCACTTTCTTCAGATTCATCATCATCAAATTTTAGATTGGCGTATTATGCCATTAGCTCGTCTCTTCTTTGCTACAGCCTATTCTTGAATATCATTGCAACCCTAGATTTTGCATCGTTCGAAGGTGCTAAATCACATAGTTGTTCAATGAGAAATAGCCTCCCTGTCTTCAACATTTCCTCCATTGGCAATGAATATTGCACCCCGTGTTGATAAGTCACTTCAACTGTTCCTGCTTCTTCATGCATCACCCAACTGCTAAGTGTTGGTAGAGGAGTATCGTCAATATCATCATCACCATCTTCATCATCACCATCTTCATCATCATCTTCTGCCGGAAATTTTCTCTTCAATCTTCTTATTACAGTTCGAATTCTTTCACAATCGTTGGCCATTGGAACCCCAAGGGCCAGAATATCCTTCTGAACCCCTTCATCCATACCAAGTATGGCTTTGATTATCCTTACCTTCACCCTTCTCCTATCAGAGAACTTTACAATGAATCGTCTCTTCGACCTTTCAAACCTCCATGCAATAACCTTAGCCATTTTTTTTAAGTTTTTGGCATTTTGGACAATATGTGGCGTTTTAGGCAATGTTTTGGCGTGTTTGAGTTTGTGTTCTCATGTTCTACTTTTATAATGACTTTTTTTCCCGCGCATGACAGGTAATTATGGCATTTTGAAAAAGATAAATAAATTCAATTCCCCAAGTATCTGGCTTTCAATATAATAAATGTTAGTAATTATGTTTCCGTCGTTTTATTTTACTGTTTGCAGTTACTGTGTTTTGTTTTCAGATTCATATGTTTTTATGGTGTATCACGTCCCATCTTGACGGCTATAATTATGGCGTTTTGTCTTCCAATGGCGTTTAGATAAACATGGCACTTTTTGTTTTATTCTCTTTGCACATTGTTTTAACCTTTTTTTAGATTTATTATAATAGTACTTGTTCAAAGTAATTTTATTATAGTCCGGTAGTTTTTGGGGCGTTTTATGGCATGATGGCATTTCACAAGCATTTCCCCGTTTGGCGTTTTATTATATTTTTCATTACAGGATTAATGTATTTGTTTTTCTTAGCTGAAAATTACATAACAAACGATAGAAAAAGAAAATAAAAAAAAAAAACAAATAGAAGCAATTTATGATCTAAATCTTTAGTGTCATCAATCTCTTTCTTCTTTTGAAACTACATGAACTGTCACAAGTAAATGGCGTTTTGGGTTTGGCGTGGTTTATTTTCTTTGTTCGTGTGTTGAAGTGTCTTTGTGGAAGTTGGAGACATAGATCGACTCCGTGTGGGTGGATGCTATCTGCCCGTCATCTTCATTATAATCATCGAGGCCAAAGTAACATTTACACTGGTATAGGTTTCCTCTACTCATCCAAACCTTCTTCAAGAAGAAAGAAGACAAAATGACATATGGGTGTCATGAGTCCCTCTTTCTTGAATTTTGTCCATCTCATCAGCAAAATCTTACTCCCCTCACCTAACAAATCATGCAGCGAAACTTCATGCAGAACATTACTGAGTATCAAAGAAAAGATATTTTCCGTTGTTGATTTCTCTCAACTTTTTTTTGCGTTTTACATTGAGTTGTATTTTTAGGAACCATTGTGTTTTTTATGTGTTTTTTTGGTGTGATAAACGGAAGGTGGTGAGACGTTTCTATTTGTAGGATTTTTTTTGGCGCGTAATTTAGGCAGGATATTATTTTATAACAATAAATGCAATTAACATTTATCCGGATGTAAGGCTTGGCGTTTATATATTATGGCGTTTTACATTTTGTGGCATTTTTGTAGCCTGAGAGCTTAAATAAAAACACAGAAAAAACTACGCAATGATAAAATTGACGTTTTGTATTTACTTGACGTTTTATGTTTCAACGGCGTTTTATGTGAGAAAGGATGTTTTACCTTTTTTTACCCTTAATGAAGCGCGTCCAAGTAATAAAATTTAAGTTATTTAAGAAAACGCCACCGCGCTAATCTAGTCCATAGATTGTTTTGATCGGACGATCCATAACCGTTCTCACACTTTCCCCCGTTTTCTCTAAATCCTAACCCTATATATATATATATATATATGAGTAGAATCCGTTAGCAACCACCTTTTATTGCGAGAACCAGTGTGAACACAAACAATAATACCTAATAAAATCTAAAAAACACACTAAATTTTTTTTTTTTAACAATTTTTTTGGAAAAATCGCTATATTTCGTTTATAATAAAAAAATTCAATTTTTTTTTTCCGAGTAACAGTTATCCATGCACATGTGCATTTGTATCATTTCTTTGTCAAATTCCGTAATTCATTACAAATATTAGACAATTGCACTTTCATTTACACTACCACGTGTAATACACCACTTTTTACGTTAACGATATTAGAAATACACATGTGCATCTATATGTATCAACATGAAATAGGTTGTGTTGATACACTACTTTCTCTTTCATCTATCATTCCATCCATAATACACAAACATGCACATGTGCATTTTTGTCATTTCTTTGACAAATTCCGAAATTCATTACAAATATTAGACAATTGCACTTTCATTTACACTACCATATGTAATACACTACTTTTTACATTACCAATATTAGAAATGCACATGTGCATCTATATGTATCAACATGAAATAAGAGGTTTTGGTACACTACTTTGAATACACTTTCCCTTTCATCTATCATACCATCCATAATACACTACCATTACCTTCTACCATCCATAATACAATACCATTACCTCCTACCATCCATAATACAATACCATTACCAATATTTTCATTTTATTACATGTATTTCAACACGATTTATACCATCCAATCAACATATTACATCATAAATTGACAACTTACCCAAACCATCAACCACTAGATACAACTAACCAAAAAACATGTATATGGGCCTAGTTCTCCATTCAAAATCACAAATTTTTTGTACCAAATCACGTTATATCATGGTTATACATAATGATGCACATGTGCATTTTGAATATTGGTAATGTAAAAAGTAGTGTATTATGGATGGTATTGTAAATTAAAGTGCAATTTTCTATTACTGATAACGTATTACGGAATTTGTCGAAGTAATGATACATATGCACATGTGCTTGGATAACTCTTACTCGAAAAAAACAGCTTTTTTTTTGCTAACTAAATATAGCGATTTTTTTTAAAAAAAATATTAAAAAAAAATTTGAGTGCTTTTTGATTTTTTTTAGATTTTATTTTGTGTTCACATTGGTTCTCGCGGTTCTCGCAATAAGGGTGGTTCTCAAATGAACCTTACCCTATATATATATATATATATATATAGGAGAAGGATCCGTTAGGAACCACCCTTTATTGCGAGAACAAGTGTGAACATAACAAAAAATACCTAAAAAATCTAAAAACCATACAATTTTTTTGTTAATATTTTTTTTTATAAAAATCGCTACTTTTCGTTAATAAAAAAATTTACAAAACAATTAAAAAAAATTTTTGGATAAAAAAAATATCATTTTTTTGTGTGTTTTTTAGATTTTTTAAAACTTTTTCCCGATTTTTTTGGGGGGGTTTAGCTTTATGGTTTTGTTTTTAGCATTTAGCTTGGGGGCGCGGGGTAGGATTTTTTTTGGGGTGGGGGGCTTAGGTTTTTTTTAGGGGGGCGGGGGTGGGGGGTTCTTTTTTTTTTAGGTTTTTGGTGGTGTAGAGGGTTTATTTTGTTGTGTTCACATTGGTTTTCGCGGTTCTCGCAATAAAGGTGGTTCTCGCATGAACTGTACCCTATATATGTGTGTGTGTGTGTGTGTATATATGGATAGGGTAAAATGAAAAGTTATAAAAGTTGTGAGAACTTAGAGAACTCGGCCTTACGAAAGATTTTTTCGAATTTTCTTTTTACCAAAAATACTAAAAAATTAACTTTTCCAAAAAAAATAAAAAATAAAAACTAGTTTTTTTCATTTACAGCAACCGTAAATGCTGTAATAAGTGATGTCATGCTCATGTTATCAGTTTTTTATAGCTGTTGTAAGGGGCCGCAAAACACCACTTCGAATTTTTTTTACGACAATGTTTTTTAACATTTTAATCTAAGGGTGTGAAAAAAATCGGGGCAAAAATCGCACGGGAAGGCCAAGTTCTCTAACTTCTCACAACTCGGTAGGGGTTTCCCTTGATCTTGATCCTATGTTTATATTGGGTGGGATTTGGCTACAAAGTCTATTTCTCCTATAAAGCATACAGAATCATAAAACACAATAATTCTAGTTCTAAAATACATCCAAAACCCACAAATAAGAAAGTGAAGATTACTAAAACACTATATTCAAACCCTAGCAGTCCATAAAAAACTCCAAACACACCATCATAGAACTATGAATATAAAACAAAATATGATACTCAACATAAAAAACAGAATTTTAGTCATTAGATAATCAGAGGCTTATCATCCAAAAACACAAAAATAAAACCCACGGATTTGGTGTTTTAATAATCTTTATGATGTAAGTTGTGGGTTCTGGGTGTGTTTTATGGTTGACATTATGGTGTTTTGTGATTTTTTACACGTTTTAGAAATTTTGGACTTTGTAGCCAACTCCTAGCCTGTATATATTTATATAGGGTTAGGTTCATTTATGAATAACCCCCTTGATAGTGAACTGTGTGAACTAATCCTAGCCCTCGATTATCAATACACAAGTGTAAATCAATGGCTAGGATTTGATCAGGATTTGAACGTGCGTCTTGAGGATCGATCTCGTAACACTCTGATTGAATGCTTGATCTAGTATCACGTGCGGAATCCATGTACTAGAGTAGATTGAACACTTAGAAGTAATTAAATGTTGTTTTCTATTGATGTTGTAACAATACAGAACCACGAAAACAATTAACAAGAGTTTCCCCTCTCAAGTCACAAAGATACAAATGAAATGAACAGGACTAGTATTTATAAGCATGGTAGGTCCGTAACTACATATCTACAGATGGACCTTGATCCGTGCGAACCCACATCTGAGGATGGACTTCTTGTAACGGATCAACATTGCTTGGTTCGTACGGATGCACACTCCTTGGTTTGTACGAATGCGCAAATCAAGTCTAACTCTAATTCAATGCATATAGTGTTGATCCGTGAGGATGGACTCTAGTCCATCCATGCGAACCTACACTTTCACACTTGAACATTATACTTTGAATCCAGTCTTGGACATTTGATCAGCTATGATACGTTATAGACATATGCACTCACAAACTCCCACTTGGATATTGCTGCTGTCAATCTCTGCTCATCTTGACATTCAGTTATCTTCAGGAGCACCTGCACATTTACACAACTCAATTACTTGAATAATTTAACCCAGGTCTATTTGACCTTGGGGATTTCAACACAATAAGAATCATTCAGTGATGGAAAATCTTTGTCATTTTTCACAAAGAATTTTTCATTTTTGACTTCAACCTTTTTGGTTGAATCGATTTTTTTCTTCATTAACATAAGTATTTTGTTTCTTGATCACCCAAACTTGTCCTTTTGAAACATTCCTTTGATAAAATCTTGGATCATTTTGAACGTTTCGTTTTGGCAAATCAACCTTTTGTTTCTGAAATTGTTGAGGTCCAAATTTGTGTGTATTTGGTTTCCGAGTTTGTTTTGAATCAAACTTGGTTGAGTTTGATTCCAAGTTTGTTTTGAATCAAACTTGGTTGACTTATGTTTCACAGCTTCATATTTCTTTTTCTCAACATCAACAGACTTCAGATTTGGACATTTGAGACCAACATGTCCAATTTTATCACATTTAAAGCATGTTTTCTTCGAAACATCATTAGCCTGTTGTTGTTGTTTTTTTCTGAGCATAGAACTCTTCAATAGTTTGTCGTCTAAATTGGAGTTCCTTATCTTCTTCTGAACTTGTCCCGTGAACTAAGTTTATCTTCTTTTGAACATTTTTTTTCAAACCTTTTATTTTGATTTTGTTTCTTTTTATAACATAATCCAGCATTTGTGTTTTTCTTTTTGTATCCAGATTTGTTATAAAAAGTTTTCTTGCTCTTACCAGCATATTTTGAAATTTCTGATTTCTTGATTTCTACCAATTTGAAAACTTTGTCGAATTTACCGAAATCACATTTTGAATCGGAAATTCAACATCCGAGAATAATTTGTCTAATCTAACCATATAATATGCCAAAATTGTTGGATCTTCATTCGCATTTTTCTCAGGTTTTGAATTTTTCAGATAATTTTTGTGAAAACTTTCGTCATCTTCATCATATGATTTGGACTAATCTGTTTTGGTAGAATTATCTTTCAAAACACTTTCAACGACCTTACCTACCACCTCTGAATCACCAGTATCATCAGATTTGGAGTAAGTTATGTCGATATTTTCTGGCAATTGATCAACCATATCGAAAGCTTTTGCCACCTTCTCGTCATCATCGAACGTAAAGTTTTTTGTCAAACGGTGGTGGAACATTATGATATTCTGAACCAATTCCTTTCTTGTTTTTCTCAGACTCATTATCATCTAGTTTAATGTTGAAAATATGTTCAAGAACATATGACGAAGCATGATAACTATGTAATTTATTATTATCTTGTTCTAATTCATCCATTTTTCATTTAAGCTCAACAACTTCATCAATATATGAATTTACAACTTGTTGTTTTATTTCATATTTGTTTTTAAGTGACTGTGATGTTTCAGAATATTGAGCAAGTCTAGCTTGAATAAACTTCATTTGGCTTTTCACAGGTTCATATGATTCTTTTGTTACTTGATATGAAATTTTCATTGAATCATATTCCTTTTTCATTTTTTGAATGACATTTTCTTTTTGTAAACATTCTTCGCTCATTGCTAAACACTTCTGTTTCAAAATCTCATTTTCTTTTTGAAGAACCTTACATTTTTGTGTCAACTCTTCATCTTTTTGTTTTAATTTTTTTTCATTTTCAAACATTTCTTTACATTTTTCTTTAAAGCCTCTTTCAATTTTAGTGAACTCAATATCTCTGGTTTTAAATTTTTCATCCCTTTCAGTACAAGCACTGCATGTTTCCACGCATTTCTTGCACTGCTCATTAGTTTTATTATCAATCTTTTTTGACGATTCAAAAGATTCAGTTTGAGTTATTACCTCAGTTTTATCTGGAAACTTGGTTTCTTCTGCCATCTGTTTCTGATATTCATCAATCACCTGTTGTTTTTCATCAACAGCTTTCTCTGTTGGTTTCTTCAGCTTCATCAGTTTTTTCTTGACTTTCATCATTGACCTTTTATGCGGTCTTTTTCAACTCATCATCCTTCTGTTCACTTTCATCACCAGTTTCCTCTTTTGTCTTCTTTAACTTGTCCACCATCTTTTCTACACTTTTTTGAAGTCTTTCTCCATCTCTCTTTCTCAAACTCGCAAGAATCACTTCTCTGATTTTCTTCTCCAAATTTGGGAAGTAATCTTTATCCTCAAATGTCTTCAAGTAATATTCTCCAGAAGTAGGAATGATTTCCAGTAGATCTTTAAAGACCACCTTACTTGAATCTACTACCGGACTACCTTTATAATCTGTGTAGCATTCCCTCTTCTTATCCCATCTGCCCATTTTTCTAGCTTCATCATAGGCTGCTTGCATTTCATCCAACTTCATACATGCAATCGTTCTTTCTCTCAACGTCTCTTCAGCAACCAATGCAAACTTTTCTTTTGGAATATATTTGTTCCAATTGAACCCTTCGTCATCTTGAATCGTCACCAACGCTTGTTTCTTTTCTCTTGACGACCCTTCACCAATAAGCTTTTGATTTGATTTTGGCGATTGCTCATTGGTTTTGATGATAAGTAGCTTTCTTGTAGTAGTCGTTAGGGAATGGGTTGACATTTTCATTCACTTCCCGATTGACACACTTCGAAAGCATGTGACCTTCGACTTGTCAAATCCCAGTTTTGTATTCGAACCTTCATGACACTGCCTGCCTGTAATCTCCATAAATCGTTGTGCCCTCCTAATGCCACTAGCCAGACACCATCTGATGTCGATAAGTTCCATCTCTTCTGGATCTATCTTGTTATAGTCTTCCTTTGTCATTTCCGGGTTTCCGATTCTACCCTCCACCAGACTTTCATATGACTCCAGAATTGATGCTAAGAAACTCATCTGTTTCTTGGTGGCAATGATACTCATATTCGGAGAATTTTTCAGTTTTAAGGCAATGTTACATTGAATCTCATCGATATCTGCTTTGTTTAATGCTATCGAGGAAGAATGATAACCAGGATTATAATATGAAATTTTTTTGGTGAATCCTTTGACTTTTCAACACTAAATGTTGTACCAATCTTTGATAATTGATTGGTTGAAGCAAGTTTCCTCTATAGTAAAGACTCACATTCTGCTGATAGTTTGAACTGCTTATTTTGTTCTGTTTTTGCAGCTCCAACTCATGTCCCTCTAGCTTTTCACTCAATGTATCTAGGGTGAATTCATCACACTTTGAATCATTTTTCGGTATCATGATAAATGTCTACTAGTCATCTACACGCGGTAACGCTTCGATCACTTTGTCAATGATTTCTTCTCTGGTCTTCGTAATCCCAAATCTTTCAAGTTCAATTTTAAGATGACAGAACCTTTCGATCATTTGTCTCACATTCTCACCCTTCATACAATCAAACAAATCGAATTCTTTCTTTAGCAAAGATATCTTGCTCTTTTTGATTTGCTTTCCACCTTTAGCTTTCACTCTTAATGCTTCCCACACAGATCTTGATGAGCCATCATGTTGAAGTAAAGAAAAGATATCATCCCTAATCGACTGTTGAATTAAAGCAATCATTCTTTGTTCATCAGAAAATGTCTTTTTATCTTCTTTATCTAGATTCAAAAGCGAAATTTCTTCATTTTTATCATTTAATGGTCTCCTATACCCGAATTCCAAACAAAACCAACACTCATGAGCATATGCTTTGACCCAGTTAATAAACTTGTCTTTCCACCAGTTATAATCTTCAATATTATTAAGTTTTGATGGTTTTGTGTTAGTTTCGTACAAGTTATCATGTTTCAAAGTTTCGGTAATAGCTTTCGAAATGTTTTTCGGTGTTGATGTTGTTATTTCAGATGATTCGGAAGTGAACGCATTGTAAAATTCGTTGTAAAATTCTTCTGCCATGATCCTGAATCCTTAAGAATAACCTGTAACAATCAAGCAAAACTCTTAGATCAACTTTGAAAAATAAACAACACAAAAATTTCTTGATTCGTACGGATGTAGAATGCTCGATTCATACGAATCCACTTATGTTGATTCGTGCGAATCAACTAATAAAATCAAATTCTAAATCACTTCTTGGTTCGTACGAATAGGGAAGTAAAGGTCTGTGATTAATACAATTCTTGATTCGTACGAATCAAGCTTTCCAGATCCGTGCTACACAGAACACGAATATATCAGCCATATTCTTCAAGTTTTTTAAAGATTTGACAATGATTTTGTTAATATTTTGATCTGAAACTTTGTAGGATTTGTTAGGAAACTTTATTTGTAAGTATTGAAGAAAAACACAATCAACTGGATCTATGAAGAGATCAAAGTCCCGAAGATCACGAACTAGAAAAGGAAGATCAGATGGGACAACCGGAATACATAGCATCTACTTCAAAGAATCACAAGTTGATCAAGAGCTAAATTGGATTATCAGAAGAGGTCATTTCTGATGGATCTGATGATATTTCTGATGAAATATCATCAGTATCTGACGATTCTGATCATCAAGGATGTTCTGATGATTTGTTCATCAGAATTTCTGATGAAGTGGTTTATCAGAATTTATGATGAAATAACCCACTTGTCTGAAATTGGCTCTGTCCTGCCACAATTACCGAAGCAAGTTGACATTAAATGAAATCATGATGAAAAAGGCAACTTGAACGTTGGAATCAATGAATATGTCAATTGGCTACTTTTTGCAGGAATTATTGTATGAATAAACTATTGTTTATTCATACAAGCCGTCTATAAATAGAAGGCTCAACCAGGAGAAGCAAAGTGAGTTTTGAGCTTAGCATTCACACATACATCTAAACTCCATTGCTCTCTCCCCCACAGAATTCAAGATTCGTTTGTATTAGATAATAATCTTACAATCACTTTGTAAACCATTTTGTTTCTAAGTGATATAAACTTGATAATTCTGTAGGTCTTGTTTCTTGAAAGTCTGATTTCCATTTCCGCACATCTTTTTCACATCTACTGAAATCACTTGCCATATTACGTGAAAAGAAGTTGTTTTGAGCCTGAACTGGGTCTAACAATTGGTATCAGAGCAGATTGAATAAACTATTTTCAAACGATCAATCGCTCTTCTTCTTTTCTCTAAATATGGCCAGCTTTCAATCCTGGAATAATGCTTTTAACATTGGTTCTATGTCTAAACCTCCGACTCTGGTCAGAGAGGAATACCCCCAGTGGAAAATCAGGATGGTCAATTTCCTTAACGGTCATGACCGAGCTCTGTTTCAATCCATTGAAAGGGGTCCACATACACCAATGACTGAAATACCTGCTATTCCAGCAACTGACCAATCACCAGCAATCCCTGCCTCCCGCGCTCCCAAAAGTGAATTAAACTGGAGTGCGGAAGACAAGGACCTGGTGGCTGGGGATGAAAGGGCTAAGTCACTTTTAATTATGGCCATCCCCAATGACATATTTTCACAAGTTGATGCATGTGCATCAGCTAAGGAAATATGGGATCAGTTGGAAAACCTTTGTGAAGGAGGAGAAAGGATGAGAAGAAACAAGAGAACAAATAATGTCTCATCTTATGAAAGGTTTAAAAGTTTGCCAAATGAAAGGTTAAATGATACATATCAAAGATTTACAAAACTTTTAAACGAGCTGAAGAAATTTGGTATAACAAAATCAAACGATGAAAGAAACATAAAATTTCTTGATGCCCTTCCTAGAGAATGGAGAAGTCTGACTATGACTTTATCATCAACCTTAGAACTAGGAAACATGAGTCTTCATGACTTATACAACATCTTGATCCCCAGAGAGGAAGAAATATTTGAAGAAACCATTCAAAGAGGGGGATCTTTAGCTCTAATCTCCAACTCACAAAGATCAACAACAACAAATGATCCACAACCTTCAAACAGTCAAAATCTTGAAACTTCTGATGCATCATCAGACTTTTCAGCTTTTGCTGAAGCTATAGCACTGCTCACCAAAACATTTGAGCAGAGGTTGAGGGGAGGTAACCAAAGATACCAGAGGAGTGACAAAGGAAGGATGGATGGAAGATCTAAAGAAGAGTTTAGATCTAAGGATAAAGGGAAGGCTGAAGTTGTGTGTTACAAGTGCAAGCAAAGAGGTCACTATGCATCAGAATGCAAGACCAAAAAGCTGAAGGATGTTGCCTATTATGAGAAAAAGCTTGAAGAAGCAAAGAAGCAGCAACAAGTAAGCT
Source organism: Helianthus tuberosus (assembly GCA_030545235.1). NCBI lineage: Eukaryota > Viridiplantae > Streptophyta > Magnoliopsida > Asterales > Asteraceae > Helianthus > Helianthus tuberosus. Next base: position 102,427,639 of record CM060431.1, on the reverse strand, counting down.
TAATTGCTGGAACAGATACATGGTTATCTGATGATTCTTCTGATGATGAAGAAGAAGAATTGGCAAATTTTTGCCTCATGGCACTCTCTGAAGGACTACCAGAAACATCAGAACAAAAGGTATGTTTAGACAATCTTGATCTTGAACACAAACTAAACAAGTTCATGTCAGATTTTCTAAATCTGCAAGAAAAACATCAATCAGATATTAGAAAATCTGATGAGTTGCAAAGGACTTTGAATAAAATCATTCTTGAAAACCAACATCTTATAGAGGACAGTTTAGATCAAAGAGCAAAAATTGAGTTTTATGAAAATGAAAGAAAAGATCTTTACAAGAAAATCAATGACAAAGAAATCAATGTAAGAGGTTTTCAACAGGCTAAAGAATTCATAAATTTTATTGAGTCCACACCAAAGAACAAAGGAGAGGGTTTAGGCTATACAAGTTCTACAAGATCAAATAGAAATAAACCCACTATCTTTGTAAAAGAAACTCATCAGATTTCTGATAATTTAGTATCAGAATCTGAATCTGAATCTTGCAAATCAATCTGTTCTGAATATTCTTTTGACAAACCAAACTTCAAAACAAACAAGAGTGAATGCAGTCAAGAATCTATAAAAACTCCAGAAGCAGTTCACTCATCTTTTCAAAATTATCCAATCACTCCATCACAAGAGGAACTATCAGAAAATTCTGATAACTCTTGTATGTGTGTTGACATACTGAAGCTTGTCCAACACCATCTTCAAAAGAAAAATGTAAAATCTGTTAATGGCTCAGCATATAACAGAGTTTCTGATGCAAAACCAAGAAGAAATAAAAATAAAATGTTTCAAACATCATCAGAAACAGTACCCAAGCATGCCTGGGTACCAAAAACCCTCTAATCATTTCATTTCAGGACCATCATGTGCAGCAGATCTGGTACTGCGATTCAGGAAGCTCCAAGCACATGACTGGGGACAGGAGCTTACTCAGCAACTTTGTTTCAAAGCTGGGTAGAATGGTAAATTTTGGAAATGGAGTGAAAGGAAGGATCATGGGATATGGATGCATTAAAGGTATGGATGACTAACCATAAAAGAGAGTAGTTCTTGTTAGAAGGCTTATCACAAAATTTGCTTTGTTATGGTCAGTTCAATAGTAAAATTGCTTGATAATTTGCTTAAGTGGTTAATCAAATTCGTATTAATCACCAGAAAATCTGTCAAATTCTGACAACTTCATCAGAATTTCTGTTAAGTCATCAGAATTTCTGATAAGTCATCAGAATTCTGGTGAAACATAAGTAAAAATGTTGATAATCAGAAATATCATAGCTCATTAAAACAAAGTACTGCATTACATCGTCCACATTCATATGTCGTGTTTAATTTTTTTTGTTTGTTTAAATTTTTTTTGTGTTTGAATTTTTTTCCCATGTTAGTGCTGATAACGTCATTCAAACAGAAAATTTCTGGGAACTCGTTAAAATAGATATTTCTCTCTCCTTCATTTAATACACCCCATCATGGTCAAGAAGGTTGAAGTGACATATTGGTAGGCTACAATGATGCATTACCAGAAATTTGCCACCTAAATGAATCAATGCATATGTAGTGGAGAAGGAACATTTCTCTGTTTTTTTTCTGATCTCTGATAATCATTAAAATAACAAAGATTGCAGTGAGGAAAATCCACAAGTTGGTAGCTTCCATTTATAGCAAATATTATATATTTACTATAAATATTCACCACCTTGGATTAAAATCTGTCATTTTCACTTCTCTTCTTCATCACATACTCACACATATTCACACACACTCATAAAATGAACTCCATCAAAGATGAATGTTTTCACTTGTTCTTTATCCATATCATAACCTAAGATTGAGGACAAATCTGGAAGGTCCTCAGTGGGAAGGGTGTCAAGTTATATTCAAAATGCTCATGAATAGCAACTTGAGCTATGCCCTCACTGCTCACATAAGTGTTCATCCAGAGATTCTTCAAATCTTCTGGAAAAATGCAACGCTATCTGAGTTTCATAACAGGGAGCAGATGACCATCAAGAGTGAGGTGCTAAATCAACAAATTCTGTTAAATGAAGCCACCATCAGGACTGCTCTTCAACTAAATGATGATAATGACGTTCTGATGTTCACAAGGAATCAGAAGGAAAATGTCTTGAGAGAAATGGGTTATCACACACCAAACCAACAAAGGGCAATCAACAAAAATGGCTTTAAAAAGCCATGGCAATATCTGGTCACCCAGATGGGTGCATGTTTTTCAAAGAAGGTCATCAATCATCATGAAATATCTCTGAAATTGATGGAGCCTATACTAGCACTGGTACTTCAGGTACCTTACAATTTCTCTCATTATCTAATGAGTGATTTTGTAAGTAACATGTGGGTTGCCAAGCCATTCTTGATGTATCCTCATTTTCTAACAAGGATAATCACAAGTCAGTTAGACTTTGCAGGCATTCCTGCAAGTTATCCAAGGGCTGACATGAGACTTCAAGAAAACATGGGTCTCAGCGTGCTTGTACCCACTAACAACAACTCTGGGATGATAACTGATCTATTGTTACTTTTGGAAATAGAACATGGTGAAGGAGTAGATATTGATTAGATTTTACTTGTTTTGCTTGTATAAAGTTTTTTTATGTTTGCTTACTAGTCTTCTGGTTGTGGTGAAGAGAAAAAGGTAAAGATAAAATGATAATCAGAAATCAAACTCAAAATTTTCTGATACAATGGGACAAAATCTGGTTATTCAATATTTTCTGATAAAACTTCAATGATAACAAAATGTTTTTAGAAAATATCAGAAAAGTCAAAGAAACTTGGATGCTACCAGAAAAACAAATGTAAGTCTTCTGATCTTTCCTTATTCCCTCTCATCTCAAAAAAAAAAAAAAAAAAATTTCTGATGATATATATCATTATGAGAAATAGCTGGGGAGACACACAAAGGGTTTCGATTGGACCTTTTAAAAAGGGGTCCCACAAAGAGAAAATGTGCAAGTTGGAAACTAGTGTTTATCTGCAAAATTTTTGAAGTCTCTAAATATCTTTAAAAGATATACATTAAATTAGAGATAAATCAAAGGTTTTTCAAAAACGGTTGTCTCCTTAAAGGATTAAAACATCTTAATGGTTTCATTAATCAACCTGAACTCAAACAACCCACGACAAACACTCAAAAATCTCTGTCGACACACCCTATAAATACCTCATTCAAAACAGAGTCTTCCATCTTCAACCTTCAAATTCAAAACCCTAAAACCCTTTTCCAAACACAAAACCCAAATTATCAATGGCTGCTGTCCACATCAACAAACCTCAAGTTAAACACTCAGTTCCTTTCATCACTGAAGATGAATTTCTTCCATTAAAGAGCAACAATGAAGCAATGAATGATAACATCGAAGAGTATGATACGAAGTGTCAAATTCTCATTGAATTTCTAACAAGATGCCCATTAGCTCAAGCTCTTACAAAGACCAGAGAGGTACCACAAGAACTCATACAACAAGTTGTAAAAACTCTCAAAATCTCAAGTCAAACTGAGCTAACAGCACATGTATGGGGAAATATCTTCATTAAAATTTCACCAGAAAAGATAAGGGAATGTTTGGAGCTACCCTTACATCAGAACTTTGAAAAATCACCAGAAAGAGAAGATATGTTTTCACAACTTGATGCTGTATTGGGATACAAAACAAAGATTTCAACAATCAATAAATTCAAGAGAAACAAGCTACCTGCCTACTGGCAAGTCTTAATGGAAATTCTGAACAAGTGTCTATCATCAAAGATTGGAGGTACAGATCAGATAAATATGAACATTCTAACAATCATGTTCAGTCTAATTAATGGATTGAACATTGATTATGGAGCAGAAATATTTATTCTGATCAGAAGATCAATTCTGACCAAAGATGGTAGAATAGATACACATCTACCCTTTCCAAGATTTCTATCTATCATAATTTCTGATGCTTTTCTGAAAAGAAACATAGCAATACCAGCATCATAAAATATGTGGAAGACAGAAATTATGAAACCTTGGAATGCTGCAGGGTCTTGGAAGTCAGATTTTGATGTACCTGCTCTGACAGAAAAAGTGATGAGTATGATACCAGAAGAATCACCATACAGAGCAGAATACCTGAAAATGTTGGACAAAAAGTCAGAAAGAAAAGGAGTTTTTGAACATGTGATCCCTATGGAGCATGATGCACAGGAGTCAAGCACACCAAGAATGGAGCAGCAGGATGAATCTGATCCTCATCTAGCTGATAAAGATGTAAATATGAGTCATGTGGCTGAAGGACATCATGCTGAAGACTCACACATTGGAGAAACAGGTGCACAACAGTCTAAAATAAACATATTTTATGATTCTGAGAATGATTCTGATGAATCAATTCAAGGAAAACATGAAATCTTAATTAGAGAAACTATTTCTTCAAAACAAGATGTGAGTAAAACAAAAGACTCATTTTCTGAATCAGATTCTGAGGAGGAAAATGTAGTAACAACAGGTGGAGATCAGCCTGCTGATCAAGGAAACCTGGATGAGAAAACAAAAAGTTTCTCAACAACTCATGGAGAACCTGAAAAGGTTCAAGGATATGAGGAAACCCAGAACTTGAATTTGTTTCAATTTTCTGGTGAGGATATAAGGAAGTTGGATTCGTCCAATCCTTTTAACCTTAAAACAGCAGAGAATGTGTTTTCTGCTGGTGTTAGAAGAGAAACATCTGTTGTTTCTCCAATTTCCCAAGAACATCAATCTATGTCACCTACACAACTTCAAAAAGAACCTGAAGATAAAGCTGCTACTGTGAAAACAGCAACAGAAGAAAAACTTGATCTGATACTAGAAGAAATCAGAAATTAAAAGTCAGGGATCAAGTTTTTGTCAGAAACTGTCAAAACTGTGCAGAAGCAAACTGAAGACAATACTGCAGTCCTCAACAAATTGCAAAAATCATCAGAAAACAAAGAAAGCTCATCAGAAATTGATAAAGCTATTAAGGAACTGCATGTTATCAAGAAAAAGATGGCTGAGGTTGCAACTGCAGGGGAAAGCTCAAATTCAGGGAAGCTTCTTGAAGAAATACAGTTCCTCAAAGCCAACAACAGCAGCATGACTGAGGCTTTTGAGAAACTGTTGATGGAATTAGCTGCACAAAGAAATCAAGAAAATCAGGAGTTCCAGAATATGAAGAAACAAGAGGAAACAAATACTCAAGCTCTTACTAATGTTCATCTGTTAGTTAAGAGATTGCAGTATAATGTTGCCAGACTAGCAAATATTGATCTTCATGAACTGAAAGCCCCAATTCCACAAGAAAGACAAGCAAGAAGATCAGAAACTCCTCAACAACAACCAGAAACTGTTCAACAAGGTCAAACCAAACAAACAGAAACTTCAACAGCTCAAAAACAGAAGCAACCAATGGGTCCACCTCAAGATAAACAAAAGATACTCATGGGTCCTCCACCAAATGTCTCAAAGCCAGACACATCAAAGGTACAACCAAAAGATCATGTTCCAGTACAACCAGTTTCTACAACCATCACAGGAGAAACAGAGTTGAGCATACTGATGGATACAAAAGAAAAGAGAAGAATGGAACATGAAGTGACCTCTTCAAAAAGGTCAAGAAAAGAAATGATAGAAGATTCAGAAGGGAATATCAGAGAAATGGAAGTACTAAAAGGTGATTTACACACTATAATGTACCCTGAAGAACATCTAAAGAATTACTATTGGAAAGGTCCAGAAGACAACCCAAAGAGACAACTTTCTCCAATGAGCAAAGGTATTGTTGAAAATAGAAACAATGGAGGTTGGGTAATTTTACACAAGCACATGATCAATCCAATAGTATCAATTGAAAGAATTGATACAATGACCAATGGAGGAGGCATCCTAGGCAATGAAGCACAAAACAAGTATACCTTGATCAGAAAAGACAACAGTCAACAAAAGGTTACTGATGCAAATCTGGCTGACGATATTCACCCATTGGGAATAATCAAAATGAAGAATATCATTGATGAAATGAAAGGTAATTCAGTCATAATCAGAAGAGCCCTTGAAAGTCTCAAAAGTGCAGGAGCAAAGATATACAAAAAGGTTGCACTGGCAGACTTTGATCTATGTATCAATTTTGAGTACAGCAACAAAGTGCTAATACCACCTCCGAACACTTCAATTCCAGTTGAAATTGCTTCTAAACCATTAAGAACTGAAGCAATCTTTGATCAACCAGAAATGAGTGTAGTCTTCAATGATGTTAATAAAGAAAAAGCTCTGTTCAGAATCAGTGATATATGCAGGTATTCAAATCAAACTCTGAAATATATAAAAAACTGCATGAATGAAAAACAAGAGCAGCTCAAAAGGAAGGGAAAGAACAATGAAAAGCTGAGAAAAACAATTGAAGAGTGCATTGAAAATTGGATGGAAGCAAGAGGATGGTATAAAGAAATGTACAAAGAAACTCAAAAGGCAATTGACTACAAGAAAAGGCTGAAACCTGGAGACAAATACAGAAGTGGAGTGAAGATCAACTAACGACTTAACAAGATTAAATTTCCTGTTTTTTGAACAATATTTTATCAATGTCTGTTTTACATTTGGTTTAACTATGTTCAATGTTTCTGAACTTAGTTGTTTTTGAATTTCTCTTTCAAAGAAAGTTGTTTATGTTTGATATAGAGGTAGTTCATTTTCTTACAATACTTAGGGGGAAACTGTTAGGAAACTTTATTTGTAAGTATTGAAGAAAAACACAATCAACTGGATCTATGAAGAGATCAAAGTCCTGAAGATCACGAACTAGAAAAGGAAGATCAGATGGGACAACCGGAATACATAGCATCTACTTCAAAGAATCACAAGTTGATCAAGAGCTAAATTGGATTATCAGAAGAGGTCATTTCTGATGGATCTGATGATATTTCTGATGAAATATCATCAGTATCTGACGATTCTGATCATCAAGGATGTTCTGATGATTTGTTCATCAGAATTTCTGATGAAGTGGTTTATCAGAATTTATGATGAAATAACCCACTTGTCTGAAATTGGCTCTGTCCTGCCACAATTACCGAAGCAAGTTGACATTAAATGAAATCATGATGAAAAAGGCAACTTGAACGTTGGAATCAATGAATATGTCAATTGGCTACTTTTTGCAGGAATTATTGTATGAATAAACTATTGTTTATTCATACAAGCCGTCTATAAATAGAAGGCTCAACCAGGAGAAGCAAAGTGAGTTTTGAGCTTAGCATTCACACATACATCTAAACTCCATTGCTCTCTCCCCCACAGAATTCAAGATTCGTTTGTATTAGATAATAATCTTACAATCACTTTGTAAACCATTTTGTTTCTAAGTGATATAAACTTGATAATTCTGTAGGTCTTGTTTCTTGAAAGTCTGATTTCCATTTCCGCACATCTTTTTCACATCTACTGAAATCACTTGCCATATTACGTGAAAAGAAGTTGTTTTGAGCCTGAACTGGGTCTAACAGGATTGTTCAAAACAAGATTTCGCACAACATATTGCAAAATCAAACGTTTTTAACGTGAAAACTTTGTGAATCTGAGATTTAAAGTTCAAACTGAAATGTAGAAGATGAGTAGAAGAAGAAATGATGGAATTGTCTCTGAAACTGATGAAATTAGCTTGAGTTCTTGTGTCTTCAATCCTTGCAATCAATAACCCGCTCTGATACCACTTGAACGTGCGTCTTGAAGATCGATCTCGTAACACTCCGATTGAATGCTTGATCTAGTATCACGTGCGGAATCCGTGTACTAAAGTAGATTGAACACTGAGAAGTAATTAAATGTTGTTTTCTGTTGATGGTGTAACTATACAGAACCACGAAAACAATTGACAAGAGTTTCCCCTCTCAAGTCACAAAGATACAAATGAAATGAACAGGACTAGTATTTATAAGCATGGTAGGTCCGTAACTACATATCTACGGATGGACCTTGATCCGTGCGAACCTACATCTGCGGATGGACTTCTTGTAACGGATCAACATTGCTTGGTTCGTACGGATGCACATTCATTGGTTCATACGAATGCGCAAATCAAGTCTAACTCTAATTCAGTGCATATAGTGTTGATCCGTGCGGATGGACTCTAGTCCATCTGTGCGAACCTACACTTTCACACTTGAACATTATACTTTGAATCCAGTCTTGGACATTTGATTAGCTATGATACGTTATTGAGGCAAGTAATAGACATATGCACTCATAGGATTTGATGATGAAAATACACTAGTGTATTTTACGATTTGATGATGTAAATCAATGGCCAGGATTTATTCATTCAGTTCACAAATACACTAATGTTCACTCTAGAACCCTACCCTATATATATAGGGGAAGGTTCAAATGAAAATCACTAGTTAACGCGAAAACTAACCAAAAAAGCCTAAAAACATACCAAAATTTTGTTTTCATACAAATTTTCGCTATTTTAGTTATATAAAAAAAACTGTTTTTCAAAAAAAAAATTGTAGTGCACATGTGTAATAGTACACATGTGTATGTGTACTACACGTGTATTATTACACATGTACACTACAAAAAAAAATTATTTTTTTGAAAAAAAGTTTTTTGTTATACAAAATTAAACTAGCGATTCTTATGCTTTCTCACACTTCTCACGAAAAATGTGCTTTTTACAGGATCCTGAGACTATATATATATATATATGGAGTGGGTAAATTGAGAACTAGTGTGAGTTAAGAGAACCAAAGGAACCATTGTGAGCCTTTGATAAACCAGTAATTAATGGTAGAAATTTGATTTGAATTTTAATATGTGTTGGAATTTTTTTAACTAAAAAGTATATAAAGTTAAAAAAGGGTAATAAAGTCATTTGTGAACCCACTATCTTTTTCTTTTCTGTAAAAAAGCATAAAATCAATCACGTTTTTGCCTTTCTCTCCTCTTTAACTCTCTCTCTCTCTCTCTCCCATTTAAAATACTAGGGTGGGAGTTGGATACAAAGTCCATTTTACTACAAAGTGTAAAATTTATAAAACACCATAATATAAACCATAAAACACACTCAAACCCCACAAATAACAATGTGAAGATTACTAAAACGTCATATTTGTGGATTTTGTGTTGTGTTTTGGATGATAAGGCTTTGATTATCGAATAACTACCATTAATGTATTTTATGTTGATTATCATATTGTGTTTTATATTCATAGTTTTACGGTGGTATGTTTGAAGTTTCATGGACTGTTAGGGTTTGGATATTGTGTTTTAGTGATCTTCACTCTATTATTTGTGGGTTTTGAGCGTGTTTTATGGCTGAAATTGTGGTGTTTTATAACTATGTACACTATGTAGAAAAAATGGACTTTGTAGCCAAACTCCACCCTAAAATACTATGCATTAATATAAAATTGTGTATTTATATAGTTGGTTTTACTTAAATAAAAATAGCATAAAATTTAATTATCCATCTTACATTTTTCACTCAACACACTATGGTTATTATGCAACACCCACATAAGACACATAACAATTTATAGCATCCTTTTTTATACATATTATTTTCTTGAAATTTTAATATAAAAATCTTTAAAAAAAGTCTCTTTTGTAATGTTTTAACAATGCTCGATTTAATTATCATAAATATTAGACTAAAATATCAATAACTTGTCGAAATCAGGGTTAAATTAAACATAAACCAATATCATTCAAATCTACAATTTTTCATACCCTGTAAATAAAATATTTTCATAGACGAAAATAAATTTTTTGACGCAAAAAACAAAAACAAATCCAACGAACTTTATCTCCATTTCTTGATCATCATTCTTGTTCGTATATCCAACGTGCTAATAAAAATCTACACATAGAAAAAATGTCAAAACGAAAAATGTGTACAAAATTGTATTTACGTGTATGTAAACAAAATTTACACCATTATAAACCAGGTAGTACATTGCGGGGTAACAATTTGGTCGAATGGAATACGTGCAATGTTTTAAGAGAGCTCTACTTTTACAATTTCGGATTAGCGCGTAAAAAATGTGAAAAAAGCTTCAATGTAAAAAAATGTGAATACAACTCTAGTTCCGAGGCGTAAAAGCATCAAATGTAAAAAACAACGATTAAATGCGCGGACAATTTTTACGTACGGTGTCGAATGTCAAAAAAAATTACGTGTGATATCGAATGTAAAACATTTTTTTACGCATGTTGTCGAACGTAAATGGTTATTTTTCCCAACTGTCGAATGTATACTCATACGTAAAATGTTTTTTACATACGGTGTCGAATTTCAATTTTTTTTTGCAGACATTGTCTAATGTAGTATACTATACTACACCTATACGATACGATATGATATTATACTATACTATACCATAATATACTACAATTACACTATACCTACAGACCTATAAGAGGCATATACGAGACCTATACTACACTATACTGTATTATACTACAACTATAGACCTATAATATGATATGATATGATCCGATACGATACCATACCATACCATACTTCACTACACCTATAGGCCTATACGAGACCTATACTACAGTGATATTATACTTCATCTATACAATACGATACGAAACAATACGATAGTAAACTATACAATACTATACTATACCTATAGGGATATACATGACCTAAAATACACCTATATTATTGTATACCATACTACACCTATATGTTATAATTCATTACCATACTTTAACCCACATTAACTACACCTATGTGTACCTCACCCATTTTTCCCTATTTCACTTCACTCCACCCAAAGGAAATGGTTTAATTTAGTTAACTCCACCTAATCCTATTTTTAGGGGTTTTTAGTTGAAAAGAAAAATAAAGAAATAATTAATTCCATCTCTTAGGATTTGAAGTATACCTTAACCCTCCTCAACTTCACCTAGGTGCCACATTACTCATTTTTTTATCCATTTTACTCCACCTCGCCCTAAGGAAATTGTCTAATCCCATTAGCTTTTTAATCGTTTTTGTTTTAGAAAGGAAAAAAATAATTCAATTCTTTAACATCCGCTTAATATGTTAGCAAGTAACTCACTTAACGCCCCTTAACATAACGAGGGAGTGGTCTGCAACGCCGATTAACATGCCATATCACCTTTAATGGCTCAAATGTTAGGGTATACCACAAGGCCTTAGCATCTCGTTAACATATTAACAAATAACTCATTTAGCGTCTCTTAACACAAGAAGGTAATGGTGTACAACACCACTTAACATACCATGTCATCCTTAATATTGATGTTAGGGTACATCTCAAAGCCTAAATTACCAATGATAGACTTTTAGAGTTATCTTTTTATGTTGTATAGTTTAAAGTTAACTAGATGTAACACCCGCCGCGTTGTGGCCGGGTTCACATACATATATCCCAGAAGCCAAAGGTTGTCCAATATTCGTTTGATTCATTACAGCATCGGCACTCGCTAAAGTAGCCGAAAGAGAAAACCATAAATATAGACATCGAGGCCAAGCGTTGTATGAACATTAATAGATACAACTTGCATGTACAAAAGGAGGTAATATAATGATGACAAGCTAGTATAAGACCACTCCCAGACCGTTGTTCGTTCAACAATCCTTCTAATAATTTGATGACCTTAAACTCCACACTAAAACTTGTAGCCATTTTCCCACTTCACAACTACCTAAAACACTTCTCCAACTTTCCCTAAAACACCAACATAGTAACAATCATTAAATTTAGCAGTCATTAACTAAACTAAATACTCCAAAGCAAACTCAAGTTATCATGATAGTTTCCTCAGGGAAGGATCAACCAAAATGAAAATATAATTAGGGGATTTGTTTAGTCATTGTTGACCGGATTTTATTCGAAAAATCACCTGAATTTGGACATAAAACGTGGGCTTTCAAAGTCTTGTGCGCTTGGTTGGGTTGCGCTTCTGCGCCCAGCATTGTTTGCTTTTCACAACTATGGTTCATCTTGAAGATAAGAAGACGGTTCTCTCCCCTTCTTCCATCTTTAATTTACATTAACGCTATAACAGGCATTCTAAGGAGCTCTAAATAGCAAATAGATTGCATTTTCATTGCTAGTAGTTACCTGGTGCCAAGGTTATACACTTATACACATAATAAAAGATAAAGCAACTATTTAAAATGCTAGAGAATACCATGTATGTTTGGAGAAAAACTCGCATTTCTATAATCAAACAAATTTAAGAGTGAATTTAGTATAAATGAAAGATATGGGTAGTGAAATGTATATTGTATTATACTTGGATCATTTGAATCCATAGGCCAACGGTCAATTTTATTAACAACAACTGCTTTAAAGGTAAGTGGCCATGGTCCTGCCTTGCAGAAACCTGTCAAGTCTTAACACTTTTGAACAACAACATTATTCTTATTTGTTAGTGAAATATTTATATAACATGTGGGCCATGGTAATCTTAAAGATACCACAACATATTAAATACATGTGACTAAATGTTTGACGAGGTCGGCCTTAAGATATCAGTACTGTCTACTTAGTATGTAAAATTGTACCTTTGCAATCTAGTACAACCCACCCACGGGATACGGTAGTCTCCAGCTTGTCGGTGCTGAAAAACACATAACGTTCAAAGTTATTAATTTTTTACGACAACAGGCGTGTTGAAACTTTAAAAAAAAAACTTAGTAATTTTTTAGCTTATTTTGTATTGAGGCTTTAGTATGCGTGAGGTCGGAAGGTGTCAGGGCCAAGTATGTACACATATTTTGTGATCTAGTAATTGTTAAATCTCAAACTCCTGAATAAAAAACATCTTTTTAACACATTATTCATTGTATTTAACATGTTATATAACTAAGATTATATGATAATATAACGACCCATAGCCCTTCAATGACTACGCAATCTGCCTGATTCCTTCGAGTTCAATAGCTCTTGTAGAATTTCTAAATCGTAAGAGCTGAGGGGAGAAAACTCAACTGAACAGCAAAAAAGGAAAAAAAAAACTCAATTGAGAAAGGGGTCGTACCCAAGGTTTGTTGATAAATGAAATCCAAAATCTCCATGTCTGCTTCCTCTCTTCAATTTTCCAAATGTCTCAAACAATACAATGAAATCCAAAAATTAGTATAGAGCATAATGAATAATAAAAGGGGAAAATTTATACCTGAGTTCGCTTAGGGCCCTAATACCATCGCATCGAACACTTCCAACGGTGAACCGCCACCCCACTGCATGGCCTTTTTTAAAATTGTGGTTTTTTTTGGCAATGGTGATGGTTGTGGTGCAGTTGAGCTTGGGGGTTCCGAAATCCTCGGCTCAGATCTGTAGGCATTTGTGCTAGATCTTGAATCGTCGGAGCATGAAACATTTGGAAGTTTCAATTAAAACACATGACTTAAACATGACAGGTTCTTACTCTAGCACTTGAGTTGATTATTCTAAAAAAATAATTAGTTTGAATAAAAATTCTTACTACGCATCTGTCACACCCCCAAAATCCACCATGCGGAGTATCACCGCTTGGAGGCGTGACGTGACCAGGATCGAGCCACCAATCATATTGAACAACGTAAATAAGTAAGTAAAACCAACCACAATACAATTGGTGACCATAAGACAGTAACCAACTTTAAGTTAACAGCGGAAGCATAAAACGTAAAGTTAAAACATAAGTTTCATAGTTCATAAGTTTAAAGACCCAAGACATAAGTTCCATAAGTTTATAAAGGTTAATTTTTAAGCACGGGACATAACAGTCCACATCACACAACGACCTCCTCCTCGCGCAAGCTCCATAAGCATCTAGCGACCTGTAAGGCATGTAACAACGAGTCAACAACAAAGTTGAGTGAGTTCACGGTTGGTTGATTAGTTTTAAGTTGTTTATGAAAACGTGGTTTGACTTTCGTTGGCTTATTTGCCATGGGGGTTACCCCATAGTTGAAAGTATGTTTAACCAGTTCCTTTTATTACCCAAACCATATCCATAATCAGTGGGGGCTTCCCCATGTGAACCACTAGACCGTACCATATCGACAACTGACGAACAATAGTTGTGCCCAACGTCAATGTCTATCATCATTGACAGTTTGCCATAGTCCATTAGTACACGCTCGTCCGAACGACACGGTGTGAGGTTTGTTAAACCTAATAGCGCTATTAACTAATGACCCGCTCGCCATTGGCCTCGGTGACTAAGTCGATATAAAATGAGGGACTACATGATAGAGTTTTGTCTAGTAAGTTTTAAGGTTGTTGTCCTACCCAAGGAGGACGAACGTACGCATTCTACCCAAGGAGAACACGCAGGATTAATATTGGCATCCTACCTATGGAGGATGGCCGTACATATCCTACCCAAGGAGGATATGTAGGTTCCGTTTTAATTCTTTAACCCATTCCCAAACCACCGGGAATCCCATGCCTTAGAAAGTGTGTGAACTCACCTTGGTTTGCTCGGTTAGATTAGTTACTCAAATAAACAGGAATCAAGCATGTCCTAATAAGGTACGGATAACAATCAGTTTCTCATGCATAACACGTATCCTACGTACGGTTTATTTACTCATTATTTTCTATCACATACCACACAATTCAAATGTCAAGTTATATTGCCAAGTTACACTATTTTACCCTAAAATAATATAACTATCTCACAAAATAAACAAGTGTCCACACAAGTGTTCTAGTATAAGATATATATTCTAAATATATATATTTACCCATTTTTATTTACAAAAATCAACCTCCGACACCTTGTATTTTGTCACAAAAATTATGGCGAAGTTTGTATTCGAAACACAAATTATAAAATATACTTGTAACGCTTGTTTAGAAAAAATATTGTCTAAGTGTTGGAGTTTTTAGAAAATTTCGCTAGAGTCTCCTTTATAAATGGAGGCGTCCATGCTTACTAGCATATCATTTTCTTTTCAAAAATTCATTCAAACAATTCTCGATCAACAATATACTACCTCCACTTACCGAACTTTGCCAAAAACAAGCATAAACTATAAACTTATGAACTTGAAAATTTATAAAAGTATGTAGTAACTTACTAGCATACTTAGTAAGTTTTG
Organism: Helianthus tuberosus; assembly: GCA_030545235.1. Lineage (NCBI taxonomy): Eukaryota > Viridiplantae > Streptophyta > Magnoliopsida > Asterales > Asteraceae > Helianthus > Helianthus tuberosus. The sequence continues at coordinate 102,412,509 of CM060431.1, read as the reverse complement.
TTACCTTTAAAAATGTGATTAGTTCTTTAAAAACTTCATTTTTAAAGAATTTATGCGTTTACAACTTTCGATCATATTTCTGAAAATATTTCCTTGTGAAATTTTCTTATTACACAAGTGTTTCTACACTTGTTTATCCACCAAAAATGAGGTTAGTTTATGTAACATCCAAGTTTTAATGAAACTTATATTTTTCACTTGGTTCTTTTGAAAAACCACTCATGGATCTTTAGATCTACATGTTTGTCATCCTACTTTGATCTTTATTTTTCAAGAAAACATTCATTTATTAAAGTTCATAGTTTATGTGTGGATGATTCCATCATCCTACAACATTTCTATTTTCTCATCTTGCTAGATCATGTTTTTAATCATGATCTAGCAAGACCATATTATGATCCATATCATTTCTACTATCAAACAATGATCAACATGCATAACAACTTGTATTTATTATGATATCTTCATCTAACAAGTTTATGTTTATGTCTTATTCATATGATTCATTAGAGTTCTTAACATTTTGATCAAGATACATCATTAACCACCTAAACAAGATGAAAAATGCAAAGATTTAAGTCCTTACCACTAGCTAAAGGCTAGGGGAGTTCAAGTGAAGAAATGTGGTGGATAAAAGAAGATGAGAGGGGTCCTTGAGCTTCCGAACACACCGAGCTTATTTGTATGATCTCTAACACCTTTGGATCACTAGAGATTGTTTGGAATGAAACTTGACGGTGATGATGGTGGTTGTGGGTGGTCTCGGCCAAACAAGCAAGATGGAAGAAGAAGATGGAGTTTGTTGATTGTGAATGATGAAAGATGGTGGTTATCTAGTGGGTTATATAGAGATTTTTCAACACGCATTACCCATTAGTCCTCATGTCCCCTAAGTACTCCACCATTACAATAAACAAATCAAAACAATTAAGTGGGTGTGTCCCACTTTCACAACCGGTTGGGGGGGGGGGGGTGTGCTTGGTTGGGTTGCAACTTATTAGTTAGTGATTAGTTAGAATCAAATGTTATAGTTAGTGGTTTATGGTGTGTTAAGTAATATATAGTGTGTTAGGGTGTTCGAGGACCCTAACTAGCTCAAAAAAATAAAAACAATGCTTCTAGCATTATTTTGGTGTTCCGGGTAATGTCCGGTTGTTCGGTTTGATACTGTTCCATTAAAGTGCTAAGTTATGTCGTAAAGTGTCTTTTATATATCTTTTTGTAACATATTTAATTCTCAACACTCAGGAAAGCATACCGGACTATTTAGTAACTTTTCTGTACACTACTAGTATGTTAACAAGCACATGTAAGTATAACACAGTGATCAGAAAGCAGTTAAGTGATTCAGCACAGTCATCAAGTAATTTAATTGTCATTAATAAATCGTACGGATACATGTAGTTTTGAGGGTTGTCACATTCTCCCCCTGTTAAGAGAATTTTGTCCCGAAATTTAGCGCGTGGTTACTGAGGAAGCTAGTTAAGTTGCGTGGTTTTCCTGGGGTGTCACATCATCCCCCCGTTGGTTTGGAATTTCGTCCCGAAATTCTGCAGTAGCTTCAGCCTCAGTAGTGGTTGCACTTTTCTTAAATAACTGGGGATACTTGAGTTTCATTTGGTCTTCTCGTTCCCAGGTATACTCTGGGCCACGACGGGAATTCCAACGAACTCAAACAAGAGGTATCCTGGTACGCTTGAGAATCTTAACATCTCGATCAGTAATCTCTACTGGTTCCTCGACGAATCGCAGCTGGTCGTCGATAGTGAGCTCCTTTATAGGAACTATGAGGGTCTCATCTGACAGACACTTCTTCAGATTCGACACATGGAAAACATTATGAACCCCGCTGAGTTCTTCAGGTAGATTCAACTTGTAAGCGACTTTGCCAATTTTCTTGATGATTTCGAACGGTCCGACATAGCGCGGGTTGAGTTTGCCTCGTTTGCCAAAACGAATTACACCTTTCCAAGGTGAGACTTTGAGTAGCACTCGATCCCTAACCTGGAACTCGAGTGGTTTCCTTCGCTTATCCGCATAGCTTTTCTGATGGTCACGAGCTGCCACCATTCGCTGTCGTATTTGAGTAATCCTCTCAGTCGTGTCTACTACGAGTTCTGGGCCTGTGATTTGGCCGTCACCAACTTCTGCCCAACAAAGAGGTGATTGGCATTTACATCCGTACAATGCCTCAAACGGAGCGGCCTGAATACTGGTGTGGTAGCTGTTATTGTACGAAAAATCCACCAAAGGGAGGTGCTTTTCCCAACCATTTCCAAAGTCGATCACACATGCCCTAAGCATGTCTTCAAGGGTTTGGATGGTGCGTTCAGATTGCCCATCCGTCTGTGGATGATATGCCGTGCTCATGTCTAATCGAGAACCAAAGGACTTGTGCATAGCTTGCCACAATTCAGATGTAAAACGTGAGTCTCGATCAGAGATGATGGAGGTTGGCACTCCGTGCCTTGATACTACTTCCTTCAGGTAGATGTCTGATAGAGTAGAAAACTTATCCGTTTCCTTGATAGCCAGAAAATGTGCAGACTTGGTCAGTCGATCCACGATCACCCAAATGGTATCATTTTCGCGTTGAGATCTAGGCAGGCCAGTAACGAAATCCATGGAAATTTGCTCCCACTTCCATTTCGGGATCTCTGGTTGTTGAAGTAGGCCTGATGGTTTCTGATATTCGGTCTTGACTCTCGCACAAGTCAAACATTTGCTAACGTAGGTTGCTATGTGAGCTTTCATGCTAGGCCACCAGTATGTAGTCTTGAGGTCGTGGTACATCTTATCCGAACCAGGATGTACTGAATAACGAGACTTATGTGCTTCATCCATCACAAGCTCGCGTAAGTTTCCATAAAGTGGAACCCAGATGCGTCCGTTGACATAGTAGGTGCCGTCTTCCTTTTGTTCTAGCCGCTGCCTCGATCCTCGTAAGGACTCAGCCCTGATGTTCTCTGCTTTCAACGCTACAACCTGAGCATCTCGTATCTGAGCGGGAAGGCTAGAGTGAATGGTAAGCTCTAACGCACGTACACGCTTAGGTATAGTATCCTTTCGACTGAGGGCGTCGGCCACAACATTGGCTTTGCCCGGATGATACTTGATCGCACATTCGTAATCATTCAAGAGCTCGACCCATCGACGTTGTCGCATTTTCAACTCCTTTTGCTTGAAGATATGCTCGAGACTCCTGTGATCGGTGTAAATGGTGCACTTGGTACCGTACAGGTAATGTCTCCATATCTTAAGTGCGAAAACAACTGCTCCTAATTCCAAGTCGTGCGTAGTGTAGTTCCTTTCATGAATGTTAAGTTGGCGTGATGCGTAGGCAATGACCTTGTCACGTTGCATCAACACGCAACCAAGTCCTTGGATAGAAGCGTCGCAATAAACCACAAAATCATTTGTGCCCTCCGGCAATGAGAGGATCGGTGCGCTATAAAGTCTATCCTTTAAGTGCTGAAAAACAGATTCCTGTGCATCACCCAACGATAGGTGACACCCTTCTGAGTCAGTGAAGTGAGAGGTTGTGCAATCTTTGAGAAATCCTTTATAAATCTTCTGTAATATCCTGCCAAACCCAAGAATTGGCGGATTTCTGTTGGTGTACGGGGTGCATGCCAGTTCTTGATCGAGTCAACCTTGGATGGATCAACATGAATCTCATCCTTGTTTACCACATGGCCTAGAAAGTGGACTTCGCGAAGCCAGAAGTCACATTTCGAAAACTTGGCATACAGTTGCTCTGCTCGAAGAAGTTCCAGCATAAGTCGTAGATGCTGCTCGTGTTCCTCCTGACTCTTAGAATAGATCAGGATGTCGTCGATGAAAACAATAACGAACTTATCCAGGTAGGGTTTGCATACTCGGTTCATGAGATCCATGAAGACCGCAGGTGCATTCGTTAATCCGAAAGGCATAACTAGAAACTCGTAATGGCCGTAACGAGTTCTGAATGCTGTTTTGGAGACGTCCTCCTCTCGGACTCTCAGCTGATGGTATTCCGATCTCAAATCAATCTTAGAGTAATAGCTCGACCCTTGCAACTGGTCGAACAAGTCGTCTATACGTGGGAGAGGATAACGATTCTTCAAGGTCACCTTGTTAAGTTCGCGATAGTCAATACACATTCTGAAAGTACCGTCTTTCTTCTTCACAAACAAGACTGGAGCTCCCCAGGGCGAAGAGCTAGGACGTATAAAACCCTTTTCCAAGAGCTCTTGTAATTGAGTGGACAGTTCTTCTAGTTCTGATGGAGCTAGACGATAAGGTGCTCGAGCTATGGGCGCTGCTCCAGGAGCTAGCTCGATTTGAAATTCGACTTGTCGATGAGGCGGAAGACCAGGTAATTCCTCAGGAAATACCTCAGGAAAATCGCGTACAATAGGAATGTCTTCAATTCTCTTTTCTTCCATTGACGTGTCAGTAACGAGGGCTAGGATAGCAGTGTGGCCCTTTTGCAAACACTTCTGGGCCTTAAGGAAAGAGATAATGCCTACGACAGCACCACTCTTGTCGCCATGAATCACGAGGGGTTCTTCACCAGAACGAGGAATGCGGACGATTTTCTCCCTACAAATAATCTCCGCTTGATGTTGGGACAGCCAATCCATCCCAATAACGACGTCGAAACTACCCAGGACGATAGGAATAAGGTCGATAGAGAAGTTCTGACCAGCTAGGACGAGGTTACAGCCCTTAACTATGTGTGTGGCTTCAAGACTTTTACCGTTTGCTAGTTCTACCGTGTGTTTGGTGTTCAAAAGTGTTGGAGTGCGCTTAAGCATTTGGCTAACTTTTAAGGACACATAACTAGTATCAGCACCCGAATCAAATAAAGCAGTAACAAAGAAGTCGTCCAGAAGAAACTTACCCATCACAACATTGGGATCGTTCCTTGCATCACCCTGACCCAGCACGAAAACACGTCCCCTGGCACCCTTGCCATTATTGTTACCCCCGTTGTTGCCTCCATTGTTGTTCCCGTTTCCTTGGTTGTTGTTGTTCTGATTCTGGTTCAGCTGAGGACAGTTCCTCTTAAAGTGGCCTTCAGTGCCACAATGAAAGCATCCTTTATTGCCCTGCTGTTGCTGTTGTTGGTGGTTCTGTGGAGCTTGTTGTGGTTGTTGGCGATTCTGATTTGCTGGTCGTGCGCTCCTGCAATCCTTTGCTTCATGACCAAACTTGTTACACCTCAGGCAACGACCCTTGTGGCACTGCCCGCTATGATGCTTGTTGCACCGGTTGCACTTGGGGTGGTTCCCTCGGTATCCACCCTGTCCTTGATTACCAGAAGACTGCTGACCAGGACTCTGGTAGTCATCAGTCTTTCGCTGCTGAGACTGAACTGAAGTAGAACCCTTTCCCGAATTTCCATCCCACTTGCGCTTGTTATCACTGGGAGCATCAGTAGTAGTAGCGCTAATACGCTTGGGCAGCTTGTTCTGCTCAACTGCCTGATCAGTGAGACGATGAGCCAACTTGATGATTTGCTGAATGGTGCCAAGATTAGCTGAGGTCACGTGGCTTTGAATTTCTGGCACCAAACCCTTAAGGTACAGCTCGATATGCTTGATAGGAGGATCCACCATAGTGGGACACAGGATAGCTAATTCGTTCGACCTCTTAGTGTATGCCTCGATTTCAGACCCCGTCATCTTCAGATTGAAAAATTCTACCTCTAGCTTGTGGATGTCGTCACGACTACAGTACTCTTCTTTGATCAGTTCTTTGAAACCGTTCCATGGGGTGGCATTAGAAACCGCCAGCCCTAGCAGTTGAACCTGTGCTTTCCACCAGGTTAACGCAGCACCTTCGAGTGTTCCAGTAGCATATTTCACCCTACGATCTTCAGGGCATTCACACATCTCAAAAACGGACTCAAGCTTCTCGAACCAGTGAAGAAGACCTACAGCTCCTTCTGTGCCGCTGAAAGTACTAGGTCGGCAATCCATGAACGTTTTGAACGTACATATGGGAGGCTGAGCATGTTGACCTGTCGCGCGAGAATGAAAAGACAAAATTAAACATGAGAGTTGGTTCGCGAGAGTAGGATCTAAACATCCTAGGATAGGTAGAAATGGCAGGTTATACCTCCTGCTGGAATTGCTGCGAGTGCCTCAGCAACTCGTTCGTTGATTAGAGCCGTCAGCTGGGCTTGAGTCAAGTTCAGGCATCCACCCATGATCTTCACATTAAAGGAAACGCAAGTAAGAAAAGTCTCGCGAAAGTGCGTATGTGTGGAGTGACAGAAGAGAGCAAACACACAGGGTTTCAAGCAGTAGTTGTTACACTAACTAAGCATACCATGATCAACTGCGCTTCTTAAACTAGCAGGCAGGCAATACAAACATAAACCATATTACCTATAGTGTTGAGTCTTGCACGTGGAGCGAAGCGTCGTTGTGGATCGTTGAGCACTGTACAGGTTATAGTCTGGTTTTGTCAAAAAGCTTTTCCCCTTTTTAAAACCAAGTTCACTATAACCAATGGCTCTGATACCAATCTGTCACACCCCCAAAATCCACCATGCGGAGTATCACCGCTTGGAGACGTGACGTGACCAGGATCGAGCCACCAATCATATTGAACAACGTAAATAAGTAAGTAAAACCAACCACAATACAATTGGTGACCATAAGACAGTAACCAACTTTAAGTTAACAGCGGAAGCATAAAACGTAAAGTTAAAACATAAGTTTCATAGTTCATAAGTTTAAAGACCCAAGACATAAGTTCCATAAGTTTATAAAGGTTAATTTTTAAGCACGGGACATAACAGTCCGCATCACACAACGACCTCCTCCTTGCGCAAGCTCCATAAGCATCTAGCGACCTGTAAGGCATGTAACAACGAGTCAACATCAAAGTTGAGTGAGTTCACGGTTGGTTGATTAGTTTTAAGTTGTTTCTGAAAACGTGGTTTGACTTTCGTTGGCTTATTTTCCGTGGGGGTTACCCCATAGTTGAAAATATGTTTAACCAGTTCCTTTTATTACCCAAACCATATCCATAATTAGTTAAACCTAATAGCGCTATTAACTAATGACCCGCTCGCCATTGGCCTCTGTAACGACTCACACAAAAATGTCCTAAAAACATTCCGTGAATATAAACCCGGACCTTGATATAACAAATCTCATCAAAAGTCATAATTATTAATTTAATTTGACCAAAAGGAAACCCTAATTGAGACACCCAAGTGATTCTGAACAAACCCTAAAATTTTCATTGTTTTCAGAATCAGGATTAGGGCCCCTAAAACTCAGGGGGGGTTAAACCCTATTGACGATTATCTATATAAAACGTTGGCAACAAGGAATTAACGAAAACTGTCGATTCAGCAAGGCTAGTGCCAACCGTGGCAACCTATAGCTAAAATATAGGTCTCACGCGGCCCGCCTCAGGTTAAGCGTATTCTTACGCGGGCCGCCTGAGGGTAAAATTTCACCTATAAATAGTGGGGTTTGGGACTGGAATCTGGGCACAGAAACGACGTACAAATTCGAAATAATAACTGAGTTACGTTAGAATTACTCCACAAACACACACGGGTATCGAAATTCTGCCACAATACCGGGTATTAGCATAATCGCTGCTACGATTCATTTATCAGACGATCAAGATATCCAATGCATGTTTAAATGCCGCCCACATTAGGGTTATACTTTATCGTTCGTCATTAATTTGACGGATTGTCGTTAATTCGATAGGTAAAGTATTATACTTTATCGTTCGTTGTTAATTCAACGGATCATCGTTAATTCGATGGGTAAAGTATTATACCTTGTCATTCATTGTTAATTCAATGGATCATCGTTAATTCGATGGACAAAGTATTGCATTTTGACATTCATTGTGATAATTTGATCTCATAAATTATCGTAATTGCTGGATTGATTACTAACCCAGTTTTGTGTACATTGTTATTTATATTAGGTTAACAAGGCTAAATCATAGATTAGACTCTGACCATATTAAATCAGCAATGTGAGTCATTCTCTCTTTTTATCAAATCTATTTATAAAACCCTATTTATTTCAAAGTTATAATTACGGGGATTAAGTCTTTGTAATCACCAAGTTACAGCCGGTATGTGGGGTTTTGTATACATTACTTGATAATCGTCACCATTGGGGCAGCCAATGGGGGATATGACCATAGCCACATACACCATTGGACGAATGGGCCAATGGGTCGAGTGACAATTACCGTGGGTAGTTGGCTTGATATCAAAAACATTGTAATCGCTCTTAATACTGTAAATTATAACAATTGAGTCGTTTTAGTAAAATGAATGAACTCACTCAGTATTTCCCGCTGACAAAACCTTTTTAAACACTTTTCAGGTAATTACAGTAGAATTGGAGCAAGAGATGAATACGGCACAAAAAGGCATCAAGAAGTGGCTTATTTTATTAATTAAATCAAATTAATAAATATTGTTTTATGTAATAAAATTTATCTTTATTTAAAAGCTACCATTGTAAAACATGGGTTTATCCCATCTATTTAATAAATAAAAATCCGGTGTTTCTAAACTCTGATATTTTCCTAACTCACGGTCCTGATGAAATTTCCGCCGCAATGTTTTTAAAATTAATCACCGGTACCACTGGGCTGTTCGCGACTTCCGATTCCGTCCAGGGTGGGTCGGGGGTCGTGACAGAAGGTGGTATCAGAGCCAACTCAAATAGCCACTAAGCAAAGCCACTGCTTTACGCCTTTAGGTGTTGTAATAATAATACCTAAATTTATATAAAAGAGTTAGGGGATTGATGTTAATTGGTAGCATTTAGACTCAAACTTAAGAAAAGATGCCTTAATATTAGCTTCACAATAAGCTAAGTAATTGTGTAAATAAATAGGATGGATTTTGGTAAGTTCATTTCTTTTCTCACAGTTTGTAAGTCCACTCTATTTTCATAGTTTTATCACCTTTTTGTGATACAATTATAATTACAAAGACTTTTCAAAATCCTAAAATATTTATCAGTTATACTTACAGTAATTAAAGTTATATATATTTTCTAATAGAAAGTTAGCTAATAATAGCATAACCACAATCACAATAGAAACTACGCATCAGTAACCATAGCTTATGACTAATATTATTTTAAACATTGAATCATTAATAAAGTTAATAAATGTTTAAAATAAATTTAATTAATGTATACCATAATAAAATAGTCAAGTATAATATATTCTACTATACGGAGATTATATTTTTATTTATTTAATCAAATAACGATATTACAATTATTTAAGTAAATTAACATATTATATTTGATAAGTTATAGTAGTTTGAAATAAAATGATATATGTCATTCTCTGGGTTAAATGGTTTTGTGCCATAAGTAATATATTTGATAAAGTAATATCACGGGATAACTAAGTCCAGAATTACTAGTTGAAAGAATAATCAACAGTAATATGACCTGAGTCACTAATTGGAAAAATGATCAAATTGACACTGTCACCAGAATCGTGTAATTATCAATATAATAATAAGATATGTTATGGAAATACAAATTTCCTTAATTCTGAATAAAAGCCCTAATAAGATAGGCATTTTTTTTGAAAAGATACTATTTATGGGAAATAGAAAATTTTCTCCGGCAAGACTGGGTATGAGGTAATAAGACTCTCCAGTTTGTTCGGATATATTGGAATTACCGCTCCGGCGCAAATCGGATAAGACGAAATATATAATATGTCACACGAGTGACAAGATTTCCCTAAATAGTATCATAATCAGATATTTGACTGGTTTTGGAAAAATGAATTTGTTAAATACATTTACCTAATAGATGGTATGTTTAATTCAGTATATGAAATATATGATTTAATAGATATGTATATCTATAAGAAAATCCAAAAAACCATAAGGATTGACAATTTGGAATAAAATACAAGTATCTGTGTCTAGATTTCTTTATTAGGAATTTCTTTTCTGATATCAAACATTATTTTGTTTGATTATCTGCCTAGTAACTTGAGTGACAATAATAATAATAAAAACCCATTAAGTTGGGATACCATTGAAAGTATAAAGAATTTCTAAATACGTTACCATAAACTATTAACGCAAGTAAGAAGTATGAAAAGTTGTGCTAATGCACATGAAAATTTAATTATAAGTCCGCAGACGTTAAAATATATCACACACAACTTTCGAGGCAAGATCTTTGGAAAATATAAATTGGGCACAATGACACTAATGTTAAAATTCTGTCAGTAGAAGAAATAAAAACAACACTTTATCACATGATCCTACAACCAACATAAAATTTCGCTGAGGTATATTAGAACAAGATTTCACAAAAACATCGGTACACAGTCTAATCAGAGTCATAAGTATTAGCACTGAAAAAGGAATCATATACTTTTGCAAATTCTCTATTTTCATTTTATTTTTGACATTCCCTGATAATATCATTTAAATAACGGTTATCATTCGAAATTCCAGATAGAAGTTCGTATATTTCTTTTGTTGAAAATTCTGACTTCTGCATATAAAAAGTTGACTTTCGCATTTCTACTTTTCCTAACAGTCATCATACCAGAAGGATTTATTTCATAGTAGCGGATATTGATTCATTTCATTTCTTGGTAAATCCACACATGCACCGTTTGTTACACATATGATTCGTTTAATTTCTAAATTTCCACTAAAAGGATTCATTCTAATTTGTCGTTTTATCCAAACTCAAATATCCTTTAGTTAGACTTGATTTTGGTACGGTAAACCACATTATTGCTAAACAATGACTCAGAATATCAAGTCAATAAATTTTTGAAAAACTCAATTTTCTTTGGCATCCATGGTTTCTATTATGACCATGTCCGAACTTTCGTTTTGTTTAAACCGATTTCAGTTGTTTAAACCTGCTCATTTCAAATTCCCATATGATGGATTTAAAGATATCATATTCTCCAACAAACACTTCAATTCTCTAGAACTATAAAATGCCTAATTGGTCTTCGACTTCACTAAAATCATTTCTTTGATCACGGTCACCTTGTACTAACGTTTTCATAAAATTTAAAACTTGCACTAATCTCATTTTATATATATCATATACGAATATTTATAAAAGTTATCTTAACACAAATCGTGTGATAAGATAATGATACACAAGTTCCTGTCATATTTTAATATATCTTATATCTCTTAAATGATTTTTTTACAAATATCAATCTAGCCTTTCGTGATAATTATTACTTTAACATCTTCAATCGAAAAACATTATTTTTGGAAACTTACATAAGTGATTACCTAATAGTATTACTATATTCTTATTAGTCACCATAAGGAGGATAAGCAAATACTTAGTCAAAATAAGTGAGTGACTTATAATAAAAAGTACCAAATTTATTGTGCTTATATTTAACTAAAATGGAAATTTTCACAAACTAGGCACTTAGCTCGGTTGGCTAAGAGCGCGAAAGGGTGTGGCCTAGACCCGGGTTCGATCCTGGGGACGGCCAATTTCACCATTTTTATTAGAAATTTTTCCATTTAAGTATGTAATACTAATATCAGTTTTATTATTAGTAAGAAAATATTAATAATAATAAGTGTTAGTATTATTTTAAAATACTAGGATTATTGTCAAGGGCAGATATTGGGTAACCTAGCCTTAGTTAGGCATGGATTGGCCACCTATGCTTAAACAAGGCAGCACTAACCAATATCCAACCATGATAATGACTAGTCACCATACATATTTAGTAAATTTTAATTTTATATGGAAATATATATACATGGGAGAAAGATATATTTTCATAAAACAATACCAGAATTAGAGGGACGAATAAAATTATATAAATAATTATGTATCACATATTTTGTGGTAACTATGTACCATAACACTCGGGCAAGAAAATAACCATATAAGAATAATACAAAAGTCATCAACTACGCTGGGTTAAGGGAACCTTATACTATATAAGAATAGTCTCTGTTTTCACTTATTTTTAAATACATTCCCAAAAGTTATATGATTTCCAAAGGCAAATAAGTAATCCCATAGAATCGACCCACTAAGTATAATATATGTATAAATATTTTGTATAATAAATATTTTTACCAATCTTATTTAACGTTATAAATAATAATGATTTCTTTTACAAAATAATATTTTGTAAACGTAATAACTTCATTACGGTATTTTGTAATATATATCAGTTATTTTACATAGTATAGTAAAATACTTATTTCAAAGTAGTGATCATTTATATATGTAACAAAGTAAATATATATTACATAGTATTTATATTTGATATATAAAATACAGGTTCAGACATGAACACAAATAAAATATATTCCATTTTGCTTTACAAAATATAAAATAAAGTTGGTCATGTCAAAACAACTTGGAACTCTAAATAAAGATACCCCAACTCTATTATCTTTTTGTGTATCTTTATAATTCACTCATCTCAACACTTTGATTTCTCATATCATAAATTTTTGACAAATCATTTTTCATGCTTTTATTTCAATTGGAACCTATCAATTCTAAGTCTTCCTCAGTTACCAATCAAAGTAAGCTTTCTCTTGACAAAGAATTTTATTAATTCTAAATATCTATTGATCATATATCTTTCGGCATAAACCTAGTCACCTTGGAATTTATATCATTTCATCTCATTTCGTTTGTCATCGATTTCTTGAAATAATTCAGTTGAATCATTGAATCCTACTCATGGTATAACTTATATTCACAAAATTGATATTTAAATCTGTGTCATTTTGTTGACTAAAATAAAACATAAATTTAAAAAGAAATATCATAACCCAAATACACTTGGAAGCTGGAATCTGAGATGAAGAAAAAGTATTCCTATTTATTCCAGTAAATCTCGAGGACGAGATTTTTATTAAGGTGGGTAGAATGTAACGACTCACACAAAAATGTCCTAAAAACATTCCGTGAATATAAACCCGGACCTTGATATAACAAATCTCATCAAAAGTCATAATTATTAATTTAATTTGACCAAAAGGAAACCCTAATTGAGACACCCAAGTGATTCTGAACAAACCCTAAAATTTTCATTGTTTTCAGAATCAGGATTAGGGCCCCTAAAACTCAGGGGGGGTTAAACCCTATTGACGATTATCTATATAAAACGTTGGCAACAAGGAATTAACGAAAACTGTCGATTCAGCAAGGCTAGTGCCAACCGTGGCAACCTATAGCTAAAATATAGGTCTCACGCGGCCCGCCTCAGGTTAAGCGTATTCTTACGCGGGCCGCCTGAGGGTAAAATTTCACCTATAAATAGTGGGGTTTGGGACTGGAATCTGGGCACAGAAACGACGTACAAATTCGAAATAATAACTGAGTTACGTTAGAATTACTCCACAAACACACACGGGTATCGAAATTCTGCCACAATACCGGGTATTAGCATAATCGCTGCTACGATTCATTTATCAGACGATCAAGATATCCAATGCATGTTTAAATGCCGCCCACATTAGGGTTATACTTTATCGTTCGTCATTAATTTGACGGATTGTCATTAATTCGATAGGTAAAGTATTATACTTTATCGTTCGTTGTTAATTCAACGGATCATCGTTAATTCGATGGGTAAAGTATTATACCTTGTCATTCATTGTTAATTCAATGGATCATCGTTAATTCGATGGACAAAGTATTGCATTTTGACATTCATTGTGATAATTTGATCTCATAAATTATCGTAATTGCTGGATTGATTACTAACCCAGTTTTGTGTACATTGTTATTTATATTAGGTTAACAAGGCTAAATCATAGATTAGACTCTGACCATATTAAATCAGCAATGTGAGTCATTCTCTCTTTTTATCAAATCTATTTATAAAACCCTATTTATTTCAAAGTTATAATTACGGGGATTAAGTCTTTGTAATCACCAAGTTACAGCCGGTATGTGGGGTTTTGTATACATTACTTGATAATCGTCACCATTGGGGCAGCCAATGGGGGATATGACCATAGCCACAGACACCATTGGACGAATGGGCCAATGGGTCGAGTGACAATTACCGTGGGTAGTTGGCTTGATATCAAAAACATTGTAATCGCTCTTAATACTGTAAATTATAACAATTGAGTCGTTTTAGTAAAATGAATGAACTCACTCAGTATTTCCCGCTGACAAAACCTTTTTAAACACTTTTCAGGTAATTACAGTAGAATTGGAGCAAGAGATGAATACGGCACAAAAAGGCATCAAGAAGTGGCTTATTTTATTAATTAAATCAAATTAATAAATATTGTTTTATGTAATAAAATTTATCTTTATTTAAAAGCTACCATTGTAAAACATGGGTTTATCCCATCTATTTAATAAATAAAAATCCGGTGTTTCTAAACTCTGATATTTTCCTAACTCACGGTCCTGATGAAATTTCCGCTGCAATGTTTTTAAAATTAATCACCGGTACCACTGGGCTGTTCGCGACTTCCGATTCCGTCCAGGGTGGGTCGGGGGTCGTGACAGCCTCGGCGATTAAGTCGATATAAAATGAGGGACTTCATGATAGATTTTTGTCTAGTAAGTTTTAAGGTTGTTGTCCTACCCAAGGAGGACGAACGTACGCATTCTACCCAAGGAGAACACGCAGGTGTAATATTGGCATCCTACCTATGGAGGATGGCCGTACATATCCTACCCAAGGAGGATATGTAGGTTCCGTTTTAATTCTTTAACCCATTCCCAAACCACCGGGAATCCCATGCCTTAGAAAGTGTGTGAACTCACCTTGGTTTGCTCGGTTAGATTAGTTACTCAAATAAACAGGAATCAAGCACGTCCTAATAAGGTACGGATAACAATCAGTTTCTCATGCATAACACATATCCTACGTACGGTTTATTTACTCATTATTTCTATCACATACCACACAATTCAAATGTCAAGTTATATTGCCAAGTTACATTATTTTACCCTAAAATAATATAACTATCTCACAAAATAAACAAGTGTCCACACAAGTGTTCTAGTATAAGATATATATTCTAAATATATATATTTACCCATTTTTATTTACGAAAATCAACCTCCGACACCTTGTATTTTGTCACAAAAATTATGGCGAAGTTTGTATTCGAAACACAAATTATAAAATATACTTGTAACTCTTGTTTAGAAAAAATATTGTCTAAGTGTTGGAGTTTTTAGAAAATTTCGCCAGAGTCTCCTTTGTAAATGGAGGCGTCCATGCTTACTAGCATATCATTTTCTTTTCAAAAATTCATTCAAACAATTCTCGATCAACAATATACAACCTCCACTTACCGAACTTTGCCAAAAACAAGCATAAACTATAAACTTATGAACTTGAAAATTTATAAAAGTATGTAGTAACTTACTAGCATACTTAGTAAGTTTTGTTACCTTTAAAAATGTGATTAGTTCTTTAAAAACTTCATTTTTAAAGAATTTATGCGTTTACAACTTCCGATCATATTTCTGAAAATATTTCCTTGTGAAATTTTCTTATTACACAAGTGTTTCTACACTTGTTTATCCACCAAAAATGAGGTTAGTTTATGTAAAATCCAAGTTTTAATGAAACTTATATTTTTCACTTGGTTCTTTTGAAAAACCACTCATGGATCTTTAGATCTACATGTTTGTCATCCTACTTTGATCTTTATTTTTCAAGAAAACATTCATTTATTCAAGTTCATAGTTTATGTGTGGATGATTCCATCATCCTACAACATTTCTATTTTCTCATCTTGCTAGATCATGTTTTTAATCATGATCTAGCAAGACCATATTATGATCCATATCATTTCTACTATCAAACAATGATCAACATGCATAACAACTTGTATTTATTATGATATCTTCATCTAACAAGTTTATGTCTTATTCATAAGATTCATTAGAGTTCTTAACATTTTGATCAAGATACATCATTAACCACCTAAACAAGATGAAAAATGCAAAGATTTAAGTCCTTACCACTAGCTCAAGGCTAGGGAAGTTCAAGTGAAGAAATGTGGTGGATAAAAGAATATGAGAAAGGTCCTTGAGCTTCCGAACACACCGAGCTTATTTGTATGATCTCTAACACCTTTGGATCACTAGAGATTGCTTGGAATGAAACTTGACGGTGATGATGGTGGTGGTGGTTGTGGGTGGTCTCGGCCGAACAAGCAAGAGGGAAGAAGAAGATGGAGTTTGTTGATTGTGAATGATGAAAGATGGTGGTTATCTAGTGGGTTATATAGAGATTTTTCAACATGCATTACCCATTAGTCCTCATGTCCCCTAAGTACTCCATCATTACAATAAACAAATCAAAACAATTAAGTGGGTGTGTCCCACTTTCACAACCGGTTGGGGGGGGGGGGGGGTGTGCTTGGTTGGGTTGCAACTTATTAGTTAGTGATTAGTTAGAATCAAATGTTATAGTTAGTGGTTTATGGTGTGTTAAGTAATATATAGTGTGTTAGGGTGTTCGGGGACCCTAACTAGCTCAGAAAAATAAAAACAATGCTTCTAGCATTATTTTGGTGTTCCGGGTAATGTCCGGTTGTTCGGTTTGATACTGTTCCATTAAAGTGCTAAGTTATGTCGTAAAGTGTCTTTTATATATCTTTTTGTAACATATTTAACTCTCAACACTCAGGAAAGCATACCGGACTATTTAGTAACTTTTCTGTACACTACTAGTATGTTAACAAGCACATGTAAGTATAACACAGTGATCAGAAAGCAGTTAAGTGATTCAGCACAGTCATCAAGTAATTTAATTGTCATTAATAAATCGTACGGATACATGTAGTTTTGAGGGTTGTCACAGCATCATATTATATAAATATTGGTACTTTTTCATCAACCAATTAATTTTTAAAAAAAGGATGACAAGCCTTTGCTAGAAAATATATCTTAAAGTGATAAAGATTTTGCAAAAGAATATCCACCTTAGATTTATTTATAGGGCATATATAGTAGTCCAGACACTTCATCAAGATAGTGACTTGAATTTTTTTCATCTCCCACCTGTGTAAGGATGTAAATAATAGAAGAATAATATATTTACTCTACCAGATTAAAGATAACTAAATTAAATTACCTTAGCAAATTTGCCACTTGAAACAGAAAGGGCAACCTTCTAGAAGGCTAGTATGTGATGCACAATGACAGCAGTTAATCTTTGTATGTATCTTCCACAAAGAGCATATCAAAGATAAGACAACTGTATCACAAAGCTTACCCCAAATTGATTGATTAATGTGCATAACATAACGATAGTTCATGTAATGGTCCATACCATAAGCACCAGGGCGGGTCGTGTGAAGAGTGGAATGCGGGTTAGCTAAGGGAAACGGGTCAAATCAGTCACGACTGTAGGTCATTTGTGTGTTTTAAATTTACCAATTCCCATCGAGCATGACTAAAGTTTTCATCTAATGTATGTATTGTATCTAGCAACCCAAACTCTCTCAGTAAGAAATCGGCACCAAATCCCAGATTTTTTTGTAAAAGAAATGGTTATAAATAACTTCAAATCTAAACAAAGCGTTTGCCTATTCTATAAGGTTAGGGTTTCTGTACCAAACTCTATTTTCTACACTGAAAATCCACAAGTTTTCTTTTAGGTTTACTTAAAATTTTGAACAGAGCTTTTATGCATATACATTGATTCAAGAATAGAAGAAAAACAAATTCCCGATTTTAATATACCCATAAGTGTTTCAATAAAGCACTCGAAACCCATGTTTATCCAAACCCCAATGAATCGCAACCCTAAACCTAAATATGCAAAAGCAACAAACCGTAATACGTTTTCCGTTGCTTTAAGATTTTCAGCCATTGTTGCTGCCATCTTTCATCCTCAGCCCATCATCATACTAATCCGACATTCAGTTGATACTTAATCTGCAATTAGGTCAAATAATTAATGACAGTCAAACCTAGATACGCAATTCATAATGGTATAACAATCGAACCTTGGTCTTCATCCATTGCATCAATGGTGAATCGACGGGTCCATTCGTAACTCCGACACTGATGCTACCTGTCCAGAATATGCTGTCTGACCATCGATATCGCACACTGTCACACCGCAAAAAATAGAATCAACGCCAGCCCGACAGCTCGAATCCGCCAGCATTTCCGTCGTCTGAGAAGATGATTGTGAGGAGAACTGAAGCCTGGGTGGATTAGGAGTGTGCGTATGGGATTAGAGAGAAGATGACGCATGGTATTTTATGAAAAGAGGAGCACGGGACGCGTGTTATAAGAAAAGGTAGAAACATTGTACCTAAAGGTACTACATCAACTGCTGGGAACACCAATTAAGCTATTGGTACACAATATTGCCAAATCATATTACAAAATTTTAATATATAATATATAATTTGTTTGAAAAAAAAATCATTACTTTTAAAGAAAGTTTTTTTAGAGGTTAAAAAACGGAATTTATTAAAATAAATAAATAAGAAACGTTTTTTTAATTAAAACAAACTTTTTTTAATTGAGTAAAAATAGTTTCACTAAAAAACCTAAATTCGTTTTAAAATTTATCTTTGTTACACACAGAGCATCATTATCACCAATCTGGTAATCATTATTAACAAAAAAGCAAATTCTTAGCGTTGGTAAATGCGCCCTTAGGCATCCTTAGTTGTCACATCATATGCCACTTAATATCCTTACAAATCTTTAAAAACCTCAATTTCATCTACAACCTTACAAATATCCTTACTCTTCTTAATTTCCACCTCATCACCTATTCATTACACACAATATTTAAATAAAACATTTATTTTTCTTACTTTGGGCCCACCTTATCGTATGAACCGAGGCAAACACATGCCCTTGTGGAAGGGCGTCCCACCTAAGGGCATGCTATGATGGATGAACTCCAATGGTAAGGATCTCTAAGGGCATCCAAAGGCATGATCTCCAAGGGCCCATCGGAGATAGTCTTACCGTTGGTTATCTGTTCCTTAGCGCAACTAGAGTCGGTATACGATTCATCTCCATCTTCCACATTAACGTATTAACTTTTTTAGGAACCCAACCGTTCCAGTCCATAATAAAATTAACCGGTTCGATAGACGCTTCACATAGAATCAGTTTCATCGATGCAACAGTGAATCACCCATCCTCCTCTTAAACCCATTCCCAACTGTTAGGATGATCCATGAAAGAAGCACCTTGAAGCATGTTAACCAAAAGACTAAATTCCATACTTTCCTCCTAATTCATGGAATTAGACTTCCATCTCTACTTCCACGTACCCCCCTGGTCCACCATATTAAAACAATCATAATACATTCTTTTTTTCTTTCCAAGGCAAACAAGTTCGGAAAAATGTTTTCAACGGGGCCTGCTCCAGCCACCAATCTACCCAGAAGCGGGTTCTTTCACCCGACCCCACCTTCGCTTTAAATAGATTACTAGTGCACATGTCATATTTCGTCAACCTATTATCCAAAGTAGCGATTGTGTTCCAAATCCCGGAGATGGACTTCACTTGAGAAAGGCAGTGGCAGACCCAAGAATTTTTTGCTGAGGCCTGAGAGTGTGGAATATTTTTAAAGATTTTAGGCCCTAGCTATATAAAAAAATCGGTTGGGTTATGTAAGATAAAAGAACATCAAACTAAAATTTATATAATCATCAAAAACACGTCAAACGTTATTACAAACGTATTTAAAAAAAATCAATAAAGAAACCATACTAGTTCTATATTGGAATTCTGGCGTAATATGGGCAGGTTTTGCCGGAAATTTTTTTTTTCAAGCAAGCTAAGCCGTCCGGCCGTGAGTAGTGGTGTCAAGTCAATGGGAGTTTTTTTTTTTTTTCTGGGCGGGATTTTGAATTTGAATGGGTGGATGTGCTTAGGTTATTTTATTTAGCTCAAATTTCTTTAGGTTGGGCTTGGGTTAATAAAAATAGATTGTAGATTGGGCTTTGATTGGAATAAGTAATTAAGTGAATAAGATAATAAGTGGTTAAATAATATTTAAATTGATTGTGTTATATACTTATATATTAAATAATAATTGTTTTGGTCAAAAAATCTTATGAGGATAATGCAACCAAACTCTCTGTTACGGGGTATGATGCTTGAATTACTTTGTAGCAATAAGGATCACTATGAAAAATAAATAACAAGTGACACAAGGTTTATACGGGGAAAAAGCCCTTGATCAAGAGTTGATCTCCGGCACAAAAAACCCCGGGTGATGGAAACTACCGATCACCAAGCTCAAATAAATCAATAAATGTTTACAACTTCGGATAGCAACGAGCTAGGTACAAGGATCACTATGGTGAAATGTGTAAAAGTGAACGAAAACTGTTAAGTGTTTGCCGAAAGCTTCAAGAGTGCAATTGTACGAGAGTGTGTGTAGCTGAAAAATGGCTAAGTGTTCTAAATACTAGCTCGTCACCCCTTTAAAAATAGAAGTTAACTACGCTAACAAACTATCCGACTTTTGTGACATGCTCCCACGTTCTCCACAACGTCCATTTCCAGTCAAACGTGTGCGAAATACCCGTGGAATATTCCATAGTAACGTTGCCAAGACCAAGTCAAGCTTGTTACTCCTGCAAAATAATACGAAACACAAACAAACAATCGTTAGTATGAGGATCCTTAAAGTGATCCATGATCCTGATCCTGAAGCTCTTCTGAGGATCACTATCTGTCACAGAAGTAAGGATCATTTATTAGGAAAACAAGTAAGGATCACTAATTGTTAGAAAATCCTCCCCTAACAATTGCCCCCAAAATATAAGGAGTAATATGTAAAATGAACGAATTATATTTTCTTGATCTTATCCGCAACTAACTATCGTAAATATAGCCGTTGATGTAGAACTATCCGTTGCAACTATGACGTCACAGAAGTGACAACCCTGCACAATCATGATTATAAATAGGAGATATAGATAGGATCGTTTGCATTTAAATTTCAGAGATACTCCCTTTATAACTGCATCCGAAGATAAACAGGTATTCTCTCTTCATCTTCTTCCTTCTTTTGCTCTGTTTTCCGTCTCTTTCCATCATTCTGTCAAAAATGTTACTCCGGAACTCCCCAGCTAAGGATCATCCGAAAAACAACCCACTGAAGAGCCAGGGGATCATCGAAGATTCCATAAAAGAACGCTGCTGTTTCACCGATCCGCAGATTGATAGGATCCGCCACTGTTTCCCGGCGAACACCGTGTTCAAATCTTTTGATCCCAATGCCCTGAGTGATCATATTTCCGACAACTGGGTTGCTTTTCCTGTCACTCCGTTCACCATAGGCTATACATATCCTTTTCCAGCCTTCACCCAATCTTTCTTTTCCCTAACCGGCATCTCTTATATCCAAGCCATGCCGATGATATGGAGGGTTTTGTATACCCTTGAAAGGATCATCGAGCAGGAAGGGATAGACCTAGGAATGTCAGAGCTGGGAGAGCTGTATGATCTTACTACCTTTGGTTCTCATCGTTATTTGTTCAAACGTAAACCTGGTGAGGAACACCCGATCTTCAAAGCTACCAAGAATGATGCTAACTGGAAGCGGCGTTTCTTTTTCGTCAAGAGAGATTCTATCTCTGACGGGAAGGATCTACCCAGGAAATGGGCTACCCATGATAGGATGGAGGATCCTGAGAAGGATCACCAAAGAACTTTCTTTTGATATAAGGATCACTTATATACTTTTGCTTTCTTGTTATGCAGCTATCACCGTTTCACACCTCAGACTGTCTCCTGCTGCCAAAGAGAGACTTGCCACTTTCAAGAGACTTGATCCTGAAACAAGAACTTTCAAGACAACCATCCAGGATTCTCAGGAGGTATCCTCAGGCTCTGTCACGATGTCAAGTAAGTATCTTTGTTTAAAAATTTAAATAAATAGTGAAATATAAGTGAAGTAAAGATACTTATCTTGTTTTGGTTGTGTAGGTGCTGGAAAATCCACCAAGTCTGCTTCAAAGTTCAATGTCACCGATCTCACCACCGTCAGATCCTCCAAAAGAAAGGCTCCTACCAGCCCGACAGCTTCAATCCCCAAGGCACCCCTCAAAGGAAAGGGAATCAAGAAGAGAAAGGCCTCCGAGGCTGAGGATCTGCAGGGTCTGCCTCTGATCCGCCACCAATTCCTCGAGTACTTCAACGATGTAAGGATCACTGTATCTGCTCGTATATCCTGCTGACATATCCTGCTGATTTGAGGATCACTTGGTCCTGACCTTATCTTTTATCCCCTTTGCAGAAATTCGCTGAGATTGAGGACTATGTTGGCCACGTTGAGGATCAGGATAGGAAGATTGCCGACCTCCAGCAGGTTGCATTGCTAAAGGACCTCAAAATTGCTGATCTTCAGAAGGAACTCCAGGATGCCAAACAAGAAACGGCCAAGGTGCTGGTTAATGCTGACTACGAGAAGCATGAGATCACCGAAGACGCCAAGGTCTCTGCCGCCATAGCAATGTATCAGACAAAACTAAAGATGGCCCAGGAGGCTCAAGATCCTAACTTCGACAGAAGCAGCTGGGATGTTGAGGGCTGGAAAGCAAGGTTGGCTGATCTTGAAGATGATGAAGAGGCTGAGGAGGTTTTGGCGATCGAGGCTGGAGGCAAGGGTGAAGGTGGTGAAGCAAGTGGAGCCGGAGGTGGTGATGCAGCGAAGGTTTAGGCTGCATGATTGGGCGATGATGGAAATTTCTAGACATAGCCGGAGCCCAATTTTTTAGTTTGATGGTTTTTTTGTTGAACAATTTGATGGTTTGTACTGAACAATAGTTTCTAGGATTAAGGATCATGTATGATCCTTTGGACAATAGGTAGGATTGCAAATGGTGGAGGGATCCTCTGTTTGGGGGATGAAGCCATTGTGATCCTGCCGCCTTTATATTCCTGCACTACTTTGAACCTATTATCATGGACACCCTTTACCTACCCCAGCGGACGGGCCACGTATTGCTGGTAGATGCTCGGGGTAGGTAATTTTGACAACCTTTTAAGGGTTAATCTTTTGTTAATAAAGAAAACCTTAATCTTTTGTCGCTTATCTTGTATTGTTATCCTTTTTGTCTCTTTAATTCTCAATTGTTTTGATGTACACTTATTGAATAAGCAATTTTGAATAAGTCAGATTGAAAATATTTAGGATATGATCCATGATCAAATATCCTATAGTTAAAGAATCCCAAAAAGTAATATATTTTAAGGATCACAAGTTTAGTTGTCAAATTTTAAGGGTTATTCAAATGAACAATGAATAGAATTAAAAATAGTTAAGGATCATACCTGAGGATCCAAGTTAGGATCCTAACCATAATCAGGATAACTATAAGATAAACCTTAGAGAGAAGTAAGGATCAAGGATCCCTAGTTGCTTATCTTCAAGGACCTGAAAATAGAGCATAACTTGGGACTAAGCCAATATGAGATAAGAGTTAGCAACTGGGGACAAGCCCAAGGATAACTGGGGACAAGCCCAAGGATAACTGGGGACAAGCCCAAGGATAACTGGGGACAAGCCCAAGGATCGTATGTAAACTGGAGTATGGCCCTAACTGGCGACTATCCAAACTTAGTGACATGAAAATGCCAAAACCTTAGCTAACGTGAAAACGTTAGAAACCTTAGGAACGGATGTATGGTACGTCTACCATTATACGTAGGATCCTAGGTATAGCCAGTACAATGGAATTATCAGCCCCTAAAGTGAGTACTGGTCCCACTGCCTTGAACTATACCAGGATCATCATGCGCTACAGGCGGAACTGGGGTCAAGCCCAAATAACTGGGGTTAAACCCAAGGAACGGATTGCTTCTGCAGATAACCAATAATTTGCTAAGGATACCTGAACTTTCAAAACTTAAAATCACGTGAGAGATGGATAAAGGACACATGATCCTTATCCTTATATGAGAAAATAAAGAAATGAAATAGTTCAAGATTAGGATATTACCAAAGTAATGATCTCCGATACTTTAAGGATCCTTCAAGGATATCCCTAACGTAAGGATCATCTGTGCCATGAAGATCCTGCTCACATGAAATATTTCTTCAAGTGGACAGCATTCCAAGCTCTTGGTAGCAAATTACCTTCCATGGTTAGCAATCTATATGCCCCCTTTCCTGATTCAGCTTCAATTAGATAGGGGTCTTCCCACTTTGGTGCTAGCTTGCCATCAGAAGGATTTGTAGTATTCTGGAATGTTTTTCTTAGCACAAAATCACCAACTTGAAATCTTCTAATCCTGACATTCTTGTTGTATGCTCCAGCCATTCTTTGTTGATAACTGGCCATTTCCTTTTTTCTGACTTTGAGCAAAAGCTTCTTCTTAGGATGCAGATGTTATGTTGGTTGGTGTAGAATATTACTGTGTCTTTGACAAGCATCACATTTCTTTGTGTATTCCACAGCATACATCTTCATGGTAGGCCAATAGTATCTTGTTCTAAGGATCCTTGAGAATAGTGCTCTGCCCCCAGTGTGGTTTCCACAGTCTCCTTGACTTTGAAAGCTTTAGGATTTTGTCCTGTAGGGATCTCTCCATGTTGTATATATCTTAGGATTGGAAGGATCCAGGATCCTGAATTCGACTGTGCAGGATCACCAGGTATGATTGCAGAATCCTCCACTATCTCCATGGCTACGTGATCCTCAATTGCAGGAGTTAAAACATGGATGATGAGTATTTTCACATCCTCTGGAATCTTCAGTGATGATCCAAGATTAGCTAGAGCATCAGCTTCTGCATTTTCTTCCCTGGGTACCTGTGATAGACTGAAAAAAGCAAAAGAATCTGCCAGTTTCCTGACTATTTCTAAGTACTTGATTAGCTTTTCACCTTTGACAGTGTAAGAACCATTATAATGATTAGTAATTAATAGGGAATCTATGAATACTTGAAGATACCTGATCCTCATATTCTTATCTAATTGCAAACCTGCTATCAAGGCCTCATATTCAGCCTCATTATTAGTGGTTTGGAATTCACATGCAATGGATTGGGGTATAATGTCCCCCTGTGGCGATTTTAGTAGTGTGCTTTTTCCAGTTCCTTTAACATTTGAAGCTCCATCCGTGAGGAGTGTCTAAGGATCCTTGGTCTTCTCAAGTTGTTGAACTTCTAATTCAGCTTCCCTTTGTAGATCACTACTGGAATCAGCCACAAAGTCAGCTAAAGCTTGGGACTTGATGGCAGTCCTGGGTTTATACTTAATGTCATATGCAATAAGCTTGATTGCCCACTTTGCCATTCTACCTGACATTTGAAGTTTCCTGAGAACATTCTTGATAGGAAGGTTAGTTTTCACAATAATGGTGTGAGTTTCTAAATAATGTCTATGTTTAGCAGAAGCCATAATTAAATCAAGAATTAATTTCTCTAAATGAGAATACCTGGCCTCAGCATCAAGTAGAATTTTACTTACATAGTATACCGGATGTTGAGAGCCTTCATGATCCTTAACTAGGATCACACTTACTGCTTTAGCTGAAATAGCTAAGTATAAGGATAACGATTCTCCATTTTCTGGTTTCATCAGGGCTGGTGCTGAGGATAGATAATCCTTAAGAACCTTAAGTGCAGCTTCATGCTTATCAGTCCACTCAAACTGGCCTTGAGCAATTTGTCTACCTCTTCTTGGATAATGGCATTCCTTTCAAGTACAAACTTTCTCCTGTCATATCTTCATGTTTCCAAGCGAAGGTAGATTTTCTTCTTTCCAAGAAGGATACTAAATCCTGCTCAATACTGTCTAGGATCCCAGATCCTATAAAAATTTTGGATTCAGGATCCTCTGGGTTCAACAGAATATCCTTGACGTCTTGCTCTCTTGCCTCCATGACGTCTTGCTCCTTGGAGGCTGGCTTCATTGAAGAAGTGTAACAGTTCTTTACCTCCTGCTGATCACTTTCTATCTTCACCATATCTCATAGAGTTGGGACCTTGACACATTGATGATATGTTGAGGGGGACTGCCTTCATATCGTGTATCCATGGCCTGCCAAAGATAACATTACAGCAAGATAAGCAATCAATAACATAGAATTTTTTTAACATAATTCACTCCCTCTATATAGATAGGAAGTTTGGTGTCCCCTAATGTAATCTTTGTCTCTCCACTGAATCCCACAAGGACAGATGATCTTTGGACAATATCGGATTCAAGGATGTCCATTCTATTGAGGACATCCAACTGGATTATGTTCACTGAGCTTTTTCCATCAATGAGAATCCTGCGAACAAAATGGTTAGATATAAATAATGTAATAACTACACCGTCGTGATGAGGATCCTGAATGTCCGCACAGTTATCCTCATCATATGATATCACTTTCTGCTGGGTAAGGATGGAGGTCCGAACAGGTCTGCCCCCATTCTCCATCTTTGTTTCCTTTGCACGTCTCTTAGCTGCTGAGAACCTCCGGAGATGAAATGGATGATTTGAGCATCGGATGGTGGAAGAGGAGCTTTTTCAGGAACTTTCTCAGGATAGTTGATCCTTGACTTTTTCCTTCCAAGCAATTCCTTCAAGTATCCTTTGCTCAAAAGATAACCTATCTCCTTCCTTAATGCTATGCACTCATCTGTGAGATTACCAGAATCCCCATAGTAAGCACACCATTTTGATTCGTCTTTGGTGGTAGGCGGTTTGTCATTCTTCCTTGACCACCTAACCTTGTCACCTAAACTCTGCATAGAAAGGATTAGTTCATTGTTATCAACAGAAAAACAATATTCAGAGATTGGAGGATAATCCTCATCATCCTCTTCCTGATCAACAGCATGCACGTTCTGGTTATCAGATCTGTTATAGGATCTGAACTTGTTGTTCTTGAACAAGGATCCTTGCTTCTCTTGTTTTGAGGATCCTGCTAATCTTTCCTGGATCCTCTTATCGTCCTCTAGCCGGATGAACCTGAGTGCCCGGGTTCTTACCTCATCTAGGTTCCTGCATGGTGTCATAACAAGATCATCATAGAACAATGAATCCCTAAGCAATCCCATTTTGAAGGCCTCAACAGCCGTGGCTATATCCAAGTTGGGAATGTCTAAGGATTCTTTACTAAATTTGGTAATGTAATCCCTTAATGATTCATTATGACCCTGGGTTATCCTATATAGATCACTAGTTAATCGTTCAAATTTTCTACTACAAGAAAACTGATTATTAAATAGGTTAACTAGATTAGCAAATGAGGTAATAGAGTAGGGGGGAAGACTTAGCAGCCATTTGAGAGCTGATCCAGTAAGAGTGGATCCGAATCCCTTGCACAGGCATGCTTCCTTTAACCTTTCTGGGATGGGATTGATCTCCATCCTCTCCCTGTATTGTGCTATGTGTTCTTCAGGATCCGTCGAACCATCATACAGCTTCATGGTTGGCACATGGAACCTCTTGGGTATCTCAGCATCACAGATTGGTGGTGCAAAACGAGATATCTTGTGGCTCCCATCTGCAATCTCTGGGATAGGTTTGACCACTCCTGGAACACTTGATATCATATCCTTCAACTTTTGCAACTCTCTGGCCATGGCGTGGTTGATACCTGGATCCTGCATAAGGCCATGGTTAGTAGTATAAGAATTATTAAAAGTGTTACCTCCCATTGGATTCAAATTAGGAAGAATGGATGTTAATCCATATTGTTGGGGCTCTGGAATGATCAAAGGACCAGTAGAAGCAATGGTCTGCATCAGAATAAAATCTCCCTGATGGACATCTGAACTTCCTGTTTGCAAACTCCTCAAGGATCCTGGCATCTGGAAGGATCCCTGAAACTGGGACGATCCTGGAACAAGGGAGGATCCTTGAACCTGGGATGATCCTGGAACAAAGGAGGATCCTTGAACCTGGGATGATCCTGGAACAAAGGAGGATCCTTGAACCTGGAATGATCCTGGAACAAAGGAAGATCCTTGAATCTGCTGCGCTCCTGAGTATCCTCTTGAATTCATTAAGGATCCCATATGCTGAGGATAGGATCCTGCTGGCTGGAAATATGAACCTGATGCCTGGGTCACTGTTGTTGCTCCGTAGTGCACTCCTTTTGGTCCACCCACATATTGAACATCTGGAACCACTGATGGCTGAGAAGTAATCACCGGAGTATCAAAATTCAAAGATCTGGGCACCAGTGGGGAATGATCCTCTGCCGTTTTCTTTTGTTTCTTGAGATCTCCGATTTCTTTGAGAATCCTTTCATTGGTCTTATCCTGTTGCTGTATATGATCCTTCATCTGCAAAATCAAAGTAAACATGTCACTAGTAGTGGGAGTGTAAGAAGCAGAAGAAGTTGGAGGTTTGGAGAAAATGGGAGTTGGTTTCTTCTCGGCATTTTTCTGAGGTCCAGAAGGTGGTGGAGGCAAAGGTGGAATGCCCTGAGATGAATTGACCGCAGACATTGCAGTAGAGGTATTCTTCAATGATGAAGCCATGTATTTGTATGCAATGAACCGGAATGATCACCAACAGAAAAACTTCTTAGGAATGAAGCACCAAGAGCCCCACGGTGGGCGCCAAACTGTTTTGGTCAAAAAATCTTATGAGGATAATGCAACCAAACTCTCTGTTACGGGGTATGATGCTTGAATTACTTTGTAGCAATAAGGATCACTATGAAAAATAAATAACAAGTGACACAAGGTTTATACGGGGAAAAAGCCCTTGATCAAGAGTTGATCTCCGGCACAAAAAACCCCGGGTGATGGAAACTACCGATCACCAAGCTCAAATAAATCAATAAATGTTTACAACTTCGGATAGCAACGAGCTAGGTACAAGGATCACTATGGTGAAATGTGTAAAAGTGAGCGAAAACTGTTAAGTGTTTGCCGAAAGCTTCAAGAGTGCAATTGTACGAGAGTGTGTGTAGCTGAAAAATGGCTAAGTGTTCTAAATACTAGCTCGTCACCCCTTTAAAAATAGAAGTTAACTACGCTAACAAACTATCCGACTTTTGTGACATGCTCCCACGTTCTCCACAACGTCCATTTCCAGTCAAACGTGTGCGAAATACCCGTGGAATATTCCATAGTAACGTTGCCAAGACCAAGTCAAGCTTGTTACTCCTGCAAAATAATACGAAACACAAACAAACAATCGTTAGTATGAGGATCCTTAAAGTGATCCATGATCCTGATCCTGAAGCTCTTCTGAGGATCACTATCTGTCACAGAAGTAAGGATCATTTATTAGGATAACAAGTAAGGATCACTAATTGTTAGAAAATCCTCCCCTAACAATAATCAGTGTTTAATTTTTTTATAAGTTCATAATATATTTTTTTCTAAGTGGGGTGGTTGAAAATTTTCAAGGTGTGCGGGTGAAAATTTCCAAGGGGTGCGGTCGAAATTTCCAACGAAAAATAACACTAAAAATTATTTTTTTAAGAGGTGCACCTGTCCACCCACGGCTTGGGGTGGGTATGCCCTTGGAGGAAGGTCCATCGGAAGCCAACTCGAACCATGTATGGCAACGATAACCCTCCGCCATAGAGCGTTGGGTTCGTATCCCGAACAGGACTAAGACCCAACCCTCCCTCATCACGAGGAGTTTTTATTCTTTTCCAGCTTACCCACGCCATTTTGTTCGAATTCTAATCCCCACCCCAAAAAATCTTTCGCCTTTTCGCCTCAAAACAATCTATAACCACCTTAGGAGCAAAGTACCAAAAGAAAAAAAATAAGTGGGAATCGTTTCCATGACCGCTTTCAATAATGTTTGTTTACCACCGACCGATAATAAAGAATATCTCCACAGTGCAAGCCTTCTATCAAACGCCTCCACTACCGGATTGCAACTAGCAATACGATTCATATTTGACCCAAAAAAGGCCAAGATACGAACAAGGAAGGGATCCTGATTTTCACCGAATAGTATTCGCGAACTAAACACCTCGTCATCTCCCAATCCAATCCCTTAAATATTAGATTACATATAATTTATTAACCCCGACACCAAGTGGAAACATCTAAGAATAAGGGAGTATGTTTGACACGTTCTCACGAGACCATTCACCAATAATGAGTGTGTCATCCGCAAACAATTAGTTTGAGATAAGTCGCCCGTTATTTGGTAACTCGAGACCTTTGAAAAGACTAACCTCCGTAGCTTTTGAAAAAAGACATGAAAACGCTTCCATCCTAATAATGAATAATAATGGCGAAATCGGGTCTCTTTGCCTCGTTCCTCTTTCAAACTGAAATTCAAAGGAAGGGGGCCATTAACCAAAACTGAAGATCTATCCGAGGATAGAATTGCCGCAACCCATCTTCTCCATTTGTCCAGAAAGTTCATTTATTCTTGAATAGAGTCCAAAAAAATCCAATCAATGTGATCATAGGCCTTTTCAAAGTCTATTTTGAACATAAGTAACTTGGACCTTTTCTTCTTCACCCAAACAAATATCTCGTTCATAAGTAGGGGCCCATCAATGATGTTCCGATATGGTGGTTAATTGTGTGACAACCGGTAATTTACGCCTTTTAATTACACGATTAACAAACGCTTAGATGATTAAATATAGTGTTTAAGCTGTAAATTAAGTTAATTAGGCCTTGTGGAGTGCCTAGGAACGCCTATTCGGCTTTACGGTACGCCAATGTTGATTTGCGAGATGACTGCTGAATAATAAGCGGTAACGAACTGACACCGGACAAAATACTGACTGTTATGGGTCATTTTCTGAGTATATACATCCTGACTAATATCCTGCTTTTGGTTGTTTACTTGTGATCAGGATACTGGATTAGGATATTGCTAACATCCTGGGCGAGATCCTGGTGTTACTAAATTAACCACGTGCAGGTTAGAGGCTGTGTGTTACTAACGGTCAGATGGACTTCTTCTCCTCAAGACTAGGGCGTATTTGTTATATAAGAGACGTTGAACCCGAAAGACCAGGTCTACAACGTTCGAGTGGGGAATATTCGCCGGATCCCGGTTTATTAGGATAGTTTGTTGCATTCCTTTTACTATAAATAGATGGAGGCGGATCAGATTAAGGCACGCAATTTTCACACACACTTTCGAACACTTGTACTCTCTAGCTCACAGCGAACACTATACACAAACACTTGTACTAGAATTACATTGTAACACCTAGTTGATCCGCATCACATCCTGCACTGTATCCTGATATTTGAAGTAATAGAAGAACAAGGCAGCTGCGATTGTCAGCTCCCGAGGTTTTGTGCCGGCGATCTAGATTGATCAAGGGCTTTCCTCGTACATCACGTGTCAACCTTTACTTTTTTGCTCATTGTTTGATCATAGATACAGCTCTATATCCTGAGCCGTATCCTGGAACTGTTTTTACAATTAAATTGGTTAACATATTTTTTACACATATTTCTAGCACACTTCCTCACTTAACTAATTTGATCACTTAATTGCTTCGGTAATTTTTGACCAAAACAATTTGGCGCCCACCGTGGGGCAAGTGGTGCTATTTTTGCTAAAAACTTTAGTAAAATCATTACTCAGCTTTCTATTGTCAAAACTTTTTGCTACATTGTTTTCAATGGCCTCGAGATCAAACATGAGTTCTTCCACCATGTCTGCTACAACCTCTGCAACAATTGGTTCGGTGCTTCCACCTCCTCCTCCACGAATGCAAACTTCTTCACATGGAACTGAAAGTCATGTGGCTCGGGATGTTATCCTCGCTCCCACTACTCAGGGATCTGGTCCTGTTTTGGCTTCTAATGATGAAATTCTGAATTTGTTTGGTAGTGTACAGGAACAGATGAGGCAGCAGCAGGAAACTAATCGGATGCTGATGAGAGAGATACAACTCTTGAAATCCGGCCCAAGTAGACCCGCTGAAGAAATTGTCACTCCTTTGCAGCCTAGAGCTTTGAACTTCAGTTCTGCAGTTTACACCGAAGATAACCGGGGGAATATCGTGCCAAGCCATTCTCAGAATCATATTCCTGAGATACCCTCTTCGGTCAGGATGTCAACTGTGAGGAGCTCAGGATATGCTTCAGGATATGGCCAGAATCCTTAGACCGGTAACATGTCAAATAATAATACTCTTGCCACTAACAATAATGGATCTTTGCAGGATGCAGGTATGACGTCAACATTTACTAGGGAACTTCAGAAATTGAAGGACATGATATCCAGTGTGCCTGGAGTGGTCCAGCCAATTCCGGAAGTATCCCAAGACAGCCACAGGATATCCCGCTTCGCATATCCTATCTGTGATGCTGAAATCCCAAAAAGATTTCAGACCCCCAACATGAAACTGTATGATGGGACTACGGATCCTGAAGAGCATGTTGCCCAATATAGAGAAAGAATGGAGATTAACCCTATTCCTCCGGAGCTAAAGGAAGCATGCTTGTGCAAGGGTTTCGGTTCTACCTTGACAGGATCAGCCTTAAAATGGCTGTTAAATGTCCCTCCTCACTCAATTACTTCGTTTGCTCATTTGGTTAATTTATTTAATAGTCAGTTTTCTTGCAGTCGGAGCTTTGAGAAACTAACCGGTGATCTTTACAGGATAACTCAAGGACCTCATGAATCCTTGAGGGATTATGTGAACAAGTTTAGTCGGGAATCCTTGGATATCCCACATCTTGATGTTGCAACAGCTGTGCAGGCTTTTAAGATGGGGTTACAAAAGGATTCTCAGTTTTATCAGGATCTTGTAATGAATCCCTGCAGGAATCTCGACGAAGCTCGTAACAGGGCTTTGAGATATATCCGCTTGGAAGATGACAAAAAGATGCAAGAGAGGATGAATTCTACCTCAACCTATGAATCAACCAAAAGGAAACCAGAATCCTCGTATAAACCATATTGCTCCAAGCCATATGGCAGAAATGATAACAAGAAAGTGAATGCTGTTAAAGACGAGGATCCTGAAGAATATCTTGAATTATTTGAATACTGCTTTTCTGTTAATATGCCTGAGTTAATGTATGCTATGCAGGGTTTAGGAGACAAAGCTAGGTGGCCTCGAAAGAATCAGCAGAAAGCTGATTGGAAGGATAAATCCAAATGGTGTGCCTTCCATGAAGATTTCGGACATGTGACCGAGGATTGCATTGCTCTAAGGAAAGAAATAAGCTACCTATTAAGCAAGGGGTATCTGAAGGATTTGCTGGGAAGAAAGAAGAATAAAGGGCAGGATCCTGAGAAGGATCCTGAACGAGCAGCATCACCCCCAGCAGATGCCAAAATAATTAACTTTATTTCAGGAGGATCCGACATTTGTGGGACTTCGTATTCTGCGGCCAAGAGACATGCAAAAGAAGCTAAAACTGAAAGGGGAGACAAACCAGCCAGGATGACTACCCTTACAACCGATAAAGTGATCACTTCGATAGTGATGACAGGGATACTGTTCAGGATCCTCACCATGATTCTCTCGTAATAACATTATATGTTGCTAACCATTTTGTACGCAGGATATTAGTGGACAATGGTAGTTCTGTCAACATAATTCAGCTGGAAACATTAAAGAGGATGAATGTATCTCCAATGGACATTACTTCGAAGTCCACTGTGCTCGTTGGTTTCAGTGGAGAAGCTAGGAATACCGTAGGGGAGATAAAATTGCCAGTATATGTTGAAGGGGTCAACTCGATACAACGCTTCTGTGTGATGGATTCCCTATCCTGTTATAACATCATACTAGGCAGGCCATGGATCCATGACATGAAGGCTGTGCCATCGACTTATCACCAGTGCATCAAGATCCCTACCCCTTGGGGGGTCGTCAAAGTTGATAGTGATCAGCAGGAGGCGAAGGAATGCTACTCATCCTCAATGAAATCCTCAACCAAGCCTAGCGCAGCATAGCAATTAAAGATGCGGGCCCAGGATATCGTGGAGGCTTCAGAGCAGGATATGAAGAAAGTTATCCTAGATAAGGATAATTCCGATATCTCGGTGCTCGTAGGGACCAATATCCCTCAGGATATTGAAGAACAATTAACTAACTTTTTGAAGTGCTGGATGTCAACATTTGCATGGAAGCATGAGGATATGACAGGTATATCCAAAGACATTATTACTCACAAGCTTGGAATTGACAGGTCGTTCAAGCCTGTTCAGCAAAAAAGAAGGAAGTTTGCTCCTGAACGAAATACAATCATACAAGAGGAAGTTGAAAGATTGTTGAAGTCCAAAATGATCAGAGAAGTCAAGTTTCCAAGATGGCTGGCAAATGTAGTCATGGTACAGAAGAAAAATGGGAAATGGAGAGTCTGTGTAGATTACACGGACTTGAACAAGGCTTGTCCTAAAGACCCATTTTCTCTTCCCCATATTGATGCAATGGTGGATGCTACTGCCGGGCATTAGATGCTAACCTTCATGGATGCATCCTCAGGATTTCAGCAGATTCAAATGGAGCCTTCGGACCAGGAGGATACTGCCTTCATGACACCAACAGGTATTTATTGTTATACTGCTATGCCCTTTGGTTTGAAAAATGCAGGTGCAACATACCAGAGGTTGGTAAACATGATGTTTAAAGACAAGCTGGGGGACACCATGGAGGTATATATTGACGATATGGTGGTGAAATCTAAAAAGGTTGAGGATCACCTCCAGGATATTAAGGGAGCATTTGATATCCTGGATCAGTATAACATGAAACTGAATCCTGCTAAGTGCCATTTCGGAGTGGGGGCAGGAAAGTTTCTAGGGTATATGGTTACCAAAAGAGGCATAGAGGCGAGCCCGGAGCAGATTAGAGCTATCCTGGATATAAAATCACCTTCGAATATGAAGGATGTTCAACGGTTAACAGGCCGAGTAGCAGCATTGAACAGATTATTTCAAGATCCTCGGAAAAATGCAAGGAATTTTATGATATCCTCAAGAAGAATAAGAAGTTCGAATGGAGAGCAAAGCATGAAGCAGCCTTGCAGGATTTGAAGCGATATCTCTCAACTGCACCTCTATTGATGAAGCCTGAAAATGGTGAACCACTATCCCTATACCTCGTTGTATCAGGGAATGCTGTAAGTGCCGTTCTTATAAAGGACCATGAAGGTCAGCAATATCCTGTCTATTATGTTAGTAAAAGTTTACTAGATGCTGAAACTAGATATTCTCATCTAGAGAAATTGTTATTAGCCCTAGTTATGGCATCAACAAAACTTAGACATTATTTTGAGACACATAGGATTCATGTTAAAACCAATTATCCTGTTAAAAACGTGCTTAGGAAACCCGAGATGTCAGGAAGGTTGGCTAAGTGGTCAGTAAAACTGAGTGCTTATGATTTAGTATATGAGCCTAGAAACGCCATAAAGTCTCAGGCTTTAGCTGACTTTGTGGCTGATTTCAGTAGTGACATTCAAAATGAAGTAGATTTAGAAGTACAACAGCTAGGAGAAAACTTAGAATACTGGACATTGTATACCGATGGTGCATCTAACGTAAGAGGTGTAGGTTTAGGTATACTACTAAAATCGCCACAGGGGGACATATTACCCCAGGCTATTAGGTGTGAATTTCCTGCTACTAATAATGAGGCAGAATATGAGGCTTTAATTGCAGGATTAGAGTTGGCTAAGAATATGAATATTGATGTGCGGTAAGTGTCGTATATTTTAGGTGTATATTTTAAGCCCTTTTTAACACTTATTTTAGCCAAGTTTTAAATTTATAAAACACGATATTTTACTGACACTAAACACACATATGGGCAAGTGCACCCATCGTTGAGTGTAGTATAGTGTTGGTAAGATACCGAGGTCGTCCAAGGACACAAGAGCTTTTAGTACCGGTTTATCCTCAACGTCTAACCAAAATAAAAGTTTAGAAAAATGTTTTAAACTAAGAAAATTAAAATCTAACTAAAATGCTGAAAATAAAAATAAAAGAAAAACAGATAGACAAGATGAATCACTTGGTTCCGACTCGTATCTAGTATAACCTTTGATTATTTCCGCACTTTTGCACACAATTAAGAGATTATCTTAGTTATTGTAGTAGGCCCCTCTTTTGAAGGTGACGTTACCCTCACCCCAGTAGTTTGAGTCAGCAGGGATACAATCCTAAAGGGGTGGATTATTGGAAGATAATGAATTAAGTTATTAATGCAGTATTGTGGTAGGCCCCGCTTTTGGCGGTGACGTTACCCTCGGCTAAGTAGTCTGAGTCAGCAGGGATACAGTCCTAAATAGCCGGGTTATAGTATTAATAGTAGTTAACTTATGAGGGGATCAAAGAGTTTGGACCCCCGCCATCCAATACCGTGAAGTATTGAAGGAGGTCCTACTAAATTTGACCCAGGTCCATTGCAGGACCTCTAAACGCTGAACAATGGCAAGACCTTTACCAAACCGTTCCCTTAACCCCCTACCAGGTAGCCAACATACCTCCATATAGACCGTGGAGATATGAATGGTGAAAATCCTTTATTTTATATAGACAGTAAAATAATGCCAAGACACCACGGACAAACGATAAGGAAAGATCACCTTCAACATAAGTAACTAGTTATTAAAGTCATTAATACAAAACCAAATAAAAAGTGCAAAAGATTAGAAATAAAAAGTATTATACTAGACACTTTGCCTTCACCAAGTGATGTAAGAGACTTAGGCAAACATGGCCTTGATTGTCAAGAACTCTTACGATCAATCTTGGATCCCGAGACGACTCACACACTCTACGATGGACGATGGATGATGGTGGTGGATGATGGTGTTGTGATGGTGGTGGGTGGTGGATGAAGTGTGAGAGAGGTGGTGTGCCAAGGGATGGTTTGAGCTTGAGCCAAGCACTCCTATTTATAGCCTGTACAGAAGCCTGGACACGGCCCCGTGTCCGCTGGACACGGCCCCGTGTCCACCCTTTTCTCTTTCTTCATTAATACAGTTTGTCTTTATTAGCTCCACACGCCCCCGTGTCCGCTGGGCACGCCCCCGTGCTTGTCTGACATTCTCTCTCTTCATTAATTGTAATTCGCAATTACAATTAATGCGCCTGCTGTACTTTCGCCACGCCCCCGTGTTCACTGGACACGGCCCCGTGGTGAGCAATAGAAGCTTCTAGAGGTTTGTCTTTTGTGCCAGGGCTGAACATTCTGGACACGGCCCCGTGCTGAGCTGGGCACGCCCCGTGTCGAGCTGGGCACGCCCCGTGTCGGGCTGGGCACAGCCCCATGCTCAGCTGGGCACAGCCCCATGCTCAGCTTTCTTCTTGTTTTTGCTTTGGGAGTTGTTGTCGAGGGGTCGGGCATGCCACGTTTCTTCCTTTTCTTTGTATTTATGTTGGTTTTGGCTGTATTTTTGTTCCTTTTGTTCGTTTAAGCTCATTTGACCCTGTAAATTCACAAGGAAGACAAAAACACACTTTTTCCAACATTAGTACTAAAAAGGGTTAGTTTTATGCCTTATTTGATGTAATTTATATGTTGCATTTTACACACATCAAATACCCCCACACTTGAATCTTTGCTTGTCCTCAAGCAAAACTCTTTATAATGTGGCTTTACACTCCCAAATGGAATTGGTAGAAGAGAAGGTTTTTGGGCTTGTCATAGAGTGTTGGGAATCAAAGATTCTTTATTAGGCTTTATTTTTATGTTATTTACAATCCTATTCGTTATGATTTATTTTGAACTTTTCATAAGAGAAATTACTTATTTGGGCATAACATGCCTCTTTAAAATTTTATTTATATACAAGTTCACATACCTCACGGGGAATCACTCAACACTCGGCCGAAGATGTATTTTTGTGAAACACTCGAGAGCGGCATGGAACTTACTCATACCATAAGCTTGCCAAGCAATCAATCCTCCTCCTTTTTAACTATACACCTTTGTAAATATCAAGAGGACTT
Source organism: Helianthus tuberosus (assembly GCA_030545235.1). Classification (NCBI taxonomy): domain Eukaryota; kingdom Viridiplantae; phylum Streptophyta; class Magnoliopsida; order Asterales; family Asteraceae; genus Helianthus; species Helianthus tuberosus. Next base: position 102,374,681 of record CM060431.1, on the reverse strand, counting down.
TTGGGGTGAAGGGTTTGGCTTGGGCTAAAGGTAGGTGGTTGGGTTAGTGGTTAAAAGGGCGAAAGGCGTAAAAAGCATCGGTTTTTGTAAGACCTTTTTTTTTTTTTTTTTTTTATGAAGCCACTATTCAAACAAAGTTTTTTTTTTTTTTTTTTGAAAGTTATAAGAAAAACCGAGCTTTTTACTAAAACAAAGGGTTAAAAATAAAAAGGTTTTGGTGGGTGAAAGGGTTTTTGTTTTGGGTTATGAAATGAAAATGTTTAGGCTCAAAGGGGTTAACTAGGGGGATTTTGGGTAGGTGGTAAAAAAGAAAAAAAGAAAAATAATGATGTAGAAATAAAAATGGTTAGTCCTAATGCCTCCATCATTTACTTACTCGGGTTTAAGTTGGTAAGGACCGGGAATGTATCGTCATGGCAAGTTCTAGAGTCGTAAGAACCGAGCGGCTATTCACACAAGAAACGAAAGATGAGCATTTAATTTAAAGGTATATATTTGTATGCTCAATAAAGGCTCAAAACTCACTTTTGTGGGAATGGGTTTTTATGTGATCAAGTATATATAATTAAATTTTAACTAAGCTTGTCATGCCTTTTCATAATTTTCTTATGTTGGTTCTTTTTATCACGACGCTATCGGTTGTAAATTTGTAAAAATATAACCTTTTTAGAATTTTGAAATTCCCAAATTAAACCTAGACAAGTAAAAAAAAAAATTGAAAATTTTTGAAAAAAAATTTGGGGTGATTAGCGGTTCCAATAGAGTTTTGTGTAAGGCTTGTTATTAGGACTTGCAAGATTCAAGGTTTTAGCATCCCCCCCACACTTAAATTACACATTGTCCTCAATGTGTCCCAAAAATAAGTTTTTAGGCTGATTAAATGTGTAAAAATGGGTTAAAAACAAGATTTTATGGTACTGGGTAGCTGAACACGGGGTGGTGTTGGCTGAGCACGGCCCAGTGTCCAGACTGCCAGTACCAAAAGTAAACAGAAGGCTGGGCACGGGGGCGTGTCCAGTGAGCACGGCCCCGTGTCCAGGTACCTGAACTGGGCATTTTCTACAGAACCTTGGGCACGGGGCGTGTTGGGGTGATCACGGCCCCGTGCTGAACTTGCTGTAATGAAGAAAAATTGTCGGGAGGCTCTGTTTTTGTGCATGGGGTGTTGGTTCAAGCTTCCCTTATCATCCTTCACCATCCCGAGTGTGTTTTATTCCTGAAAAAAAAAACTAAACTAGAAAACGTAAAAGTTAATCTAAACTAAAACTACGGATAGTTCCGCGGAATGCCTCCGTGGTGCGCCACGTTTATAAGGGTCCTTGGCTAGACCCACCTTATCGGGTGGTTCTGGCTCATCTTCAATTAGGGGGTCGTCATTGCCGAATGGATATTTCATTGATCGCTCAAGATCGACACTTCTTTTAAATGCCCCTAATTGAAGAGGTAAATTGTTGAACTTCCGGTTTTTCAAAGCTTCGTGGGTTTTTACAAATGGTCGTCCCAACACTAGAGGAGCGTCATCGAGGATGACAAAATCGGTCGGGATTACCATTTGATTTGTTTGAACCAATACATCCTCAACTATACCGATTGATTTTATTACTTTCCGATTGGATAGAAAAATGGGTATTTGAAGTGGAGAAAAATCACTAATACTTAATTTTTCGAAAATGTAGTTAGGCATTATGTTAACACAAAGATCTTTATCGATTGTGACATTACTAATAAACGAATTTTGAAAGAAACATGGAACCGGTGTAATGTTAATTTCAAATGGGTCTTCCTTTATTAGTGAGGTTTGATCATCAGTTAACTTAACACTTACCATTTCGTCAATTTTAGTGTTAGTGTTTAACTCTTTTAAAAACTTAGCATGAGTGGGTACTGAACAATGATTTTCAAAAGAAGGTGACAAGAGATTAATTTCTTCAAAATTAGACTCTTCTTGAATTTTAAAGTTGTCGGACTCACCTTTTTCGTTGTTTAACTCATGTGTCGGTTTTTCACTTATTTGTTCTTCCATTTTTACACTTTCGGTTATCTCTTCCTTTTTTAATTCTTCTCTTGCGCGGGACTCCTCTTCCCTTGCGCGAGCTTCTTTTATACATCGATCGATAACTCTAATGTGTTCTAATATCCTATCGGTCACTTCGGTTATAGAAAAAGAGTCGGTATTTTCTAAGCTTGAATCCGGTTGTTCGACCCTTTGTTCCTCATAATACCCATATGAAGTCGATGGTTCGCACCATTGTTCTTCATTGTAAGCATATGATGGATAAGGTTCGTAATTTTGTTCTTCATAATACTCATATGAGGTGGGTTGTTCACGCCATGGTTCCTCATAGTAAGTATACGAAGGTGGTGGCTCATATCTTGGTTCCTCAAAGTATGAGTATGAAGGCTCATACCTTGGTTCATCAAAATATGAGTATGAGGGAGGAGGTTCATACCTTTGGTCTTCATAGGATGTGTATGAAGTTGATGGCTCGTACATGGGCTCCTCATAGTAGGTGTATGAATTGGATGGTTGATATGAGCGATTATTTTGAACCGATCGTGCGTTACGACAATTAGTGCAATAATTACCCCTATAATCATCCTCCTCATAGGTGTAGTTGTAACCTCCTGAGTATTGATCCATAAGAATCACTCAGCAGACCACAACTGAGTCTCGGGACCAGAAAACGAAAACAAAGACTGAAACAGAAGGCTGGACACGGCCCCGTGTCTGGTGAACACGGCCCCGTGTTCAGGGTCTGTATCTGGGCGTTTTAATTAAAGTTACTGGTCACGTTGAGCACGGGGGCGTGTTCAGTGAGCACGGCCCCGTGTTCAGACTCTGTATCTGGGTATCTAACTAAAAATATGCAGCACGGGGGCGTGTTCAATGAGCCACGCCCCCGTGTTCACTGGACACGGCCCCGTGGTGAGCAATAGAAGCTTCTAGAGGTTTGTCTTTTGTGCCAGGGCTGAACATTCTGGACACGGCCCCGTGCTGAGCTGGGCACGCCCCGTGTCGAGCTGGGCACGCCCCGTGTCGGGCTGGGCACAGCCCCATGCTCAGCTGGGCACAGCCCCATGCTCAGCTTTCTTCTTGTTTTTGCTTTGGGAGTTGTTGTCGAGGGGTCGGGCATGCCACGTTTCTTCCTTTTCTTTGTATTTATGTTGGTTTTGGCTGCATTTTTGTTCCTTTTGTTCGTTTAAGCTCATTTGACCCTGTAAATTCACAAGGAAGACAAAAACACACTTTTTCCAACATTAGTACTAAAAAAGGGTTAGTTTTATGCCTTATTTGATGTAATTTATATGTTGCATTTTACACACATCAAATATCAAGAATTTGCAAGTATATATTGATTCCTTGTTAATCACTAATCATTTTAATGGATCCTATGCAGTTAAGGGAGAGAAGTTAATCAAGTATCTCGAAATTCTCAAAAAATTAGCAGGATATTTCGATATTTTTACACTTGAACATGTACCAAGAGAAGATAATGCTGAAGCTGATACCTTAGCAAATCTGGGATCATCGGTCAGGATACCGGAAGGAACCCAAATACCAATATTACATATCCTATATCCTGCGACGAATCTTCAGGATAAGGAAGTAGTAAGTATTCAGGATCCTGATGATGAGTATCCTGAGGAGGATCCTAAATCCTGGACGGCTCCGATTATGAGATATCTCAAGGAATGACACATCCCAAAGAATGAGAATCCTAAAGCCTTTAGAATGAAGGTATCACGATTCACTATTATAAATGGTGTTTTGTATAAGAAATCTCTTGCAGGACCATATCTGAGGTGCTTGGAGGATCCCAAAACCAAAGAAGTACTTCAGGATATACATGAAGGAGATTGTGGTAACCATACTGGTGGCAGGTCCTTATTCTCAAAAGTATTAAGAACAGGATATTATTGGCCAACGATGAGGAAAGATGCCACAGAATATGCTCGAAGATGTGACGCATGCCAGGAACTGGATACTATTGATGAGACAAGAGATGCTGCAAGGCTAAGGATGGCATCATATCAACAGAGGATATCTAAAGCATATAACAAGAATATAAGGACTAGAAGATTTCAAGTTGGAGATTGGGTATTAAGAAAAGCTTTTCAGAATACCACTAATCCTGCTGATGGAAAGTTGGCTCCGAAATGGGAAGGACCCTACGAGGTTGAATCAGAATCAGGAAAAGGAGCATACCGACTCAAGAATATGGAGGGGGATATGCTACCGAGATCCTGGAATGCTATACATCTAAAACTCTATTTTAAGTGAGTATGGAATTTAAATTCCAGCTCAGGATGGTATGAATTCTGTCTCTCTTATTAAATTTTGATATTATTTACTATTTTGAATCTATTACTGACTTAAGCATCGGAAGGGTGTTAGCCAGGCTAACACCCACCTTAGCTTATAGTGGTTTTGCAGAATATACTTCGGGATATAGCACCAGGATACACATTCAGGATAATTCAGAAGATTAGAGGATTGGCCCCCTCTCTCACGTATAAGGGATCCTGATCCCTTCACAGGTTTGAAGGTATTCACCTTCCTTCTGAATTGGGTTTAAACACCCCGCCTGGAGCGCAAGTTATTCGGGAATAGTTCAAGGTGGCGGGACCAGTCCATGTAAAAGTGGCTGACAATTTCGTTACTGTTGGCTATATCCTGAATCCTAAAGGTATATGAGGATTGATCACCCTCTCTCACGAAAGGGTATTTTCATACTCTCTAAGGTTTAAAGGTTTTCACCTTTCTAAGTCTTGGAGTTTATACACTCTTGCCTGTAGCGCACGAAAATTTGGGATTTCCCCCCGGATACGAAGGATTTATCTCCAGTATATTTTGGGTTTTACCCCTGTAACACAAAAATTGCCTATACAATTGGAACTATTGTTCAAAAATTTTCTATGTGTTTAAGGATTTCATACACAGGGGACATTCCATCTAAAACGATTGTATGATGCACAAAGGATCAAAGTTGAGCTAAGTGTCTCGAACTGGGGACATCTTAGTAGGAGAAGTCGCAAAGGGGATTGGAGATTAATACTAGGGATAGACTCAGTTCCTGGTATGATCTTTCCTTTATAAACCTTACATAAATTTTATAATTCAGGTTAAGGTTTAAGTATCCTGAAAAGGATATATCTTCGGGATATATCTTCAAAATGTGATTTTGGGATGCGTTTCGGGATATTTGATTGAAATATTTTGAAGTGATACTAATTTGTAATTAAAACCTTGATCAAACAAGTATTGTCAAAGCAGGTTTTAGAAAGTGAACTATCTTTTATTCTTTAGAAGTTTTCTCTAAAATTGATTGAATTTTTAGAAGTTCTATTTAATAAAAGTTTTCATAATATGTCACTTAGTATATTGATCAGGATATTTTCAAAAGACAGTTGTACAAAATTTTGCAAGGCTAAAATCTACACTAAGAAATACAGAAAACAATAGCAAGTCGATTGAAAGATGGAATTATTTGAAATAAGCAATACCAGTTGATAACCGAAGGTTTCATCCTAAAACCCAGGACCCATCCACCTTCGGCTATCAAATTGTTTTGATGCAGAAATAAAAATTGTTCATAAGACGAGAAATAAAATTATTCAAACATAAGCATAACTCTCAAATTTAAAGAAAATAAGTTTTAGGAGGCAGCGCCTTCTTCGTTCATGGTAATTTCAGCAGCATCTGTATCAGGTTCCGCCTCAGCATCCTTCTCAGCACTGGTTGGTTTTTCAACTGCTTTTGAAGATCCTTCAGCAGCAGGTTTGGTAGAAGTGCCACCAAGGTTCTTTAGCTTTGTTTCCCAGGCACTGATGTCCCAAGAAGGGCATTCGAAGCCCAGTGTTTTGGCTTCATGGGCCATCTTTAGCCTGGCCTGGAGGAGAGAAGTGACGACGGAACTTTTAAGGCTTTCCCGGTAGCTGACCATATCCTGTTCATGTTGAGCATGGGCAGCGTCAAGGTCGGCTTGGGCTTGGAGAGTAGCTTTGTTGAGAGTGGTCTGGTGTTCTTGGGTCATAACCTTGAACTTCTCCTCGTAGAGATTTAGCGGCTGCAATCATGCCTTGATCGGAGATAGTAACCTCGGCTTTCTTTAACTTGGATTCGAGCGTCTTGTTGAGCCCGCAGGATTCTTGATATAGATGAACCAGACGTTCAAGACCCTGCAAAAATAAGAGGACATGTATTGGTTTTAATGAATACTTATAAGGGGTATAAGCTGCAGGATATGGTTCAGAGATACTGACCTGATTAAGAAAAGAAGTCATAAATCCGCTTGCTTCGATGAACCCGTAATTCTCATAGGGGAATGTGTCAGAGATGATGGGGGAATCGGGCTCTTTCCTTTTACGGGAGCTTGAACTCCGGGGCCCGGTAGCTGGCGAAGGTTTGGGAATGACGATGGCCTTGGAACTGCTGGGTTTGGATGAGGCTGTGGCCTTGGGACTAGGTTCCTTCTTGATCGGAACCTGATCAGAATAACTGTCCAACTCGTCGAGGTCAAAGACTTCAGGGATCTTGGCTGGTGCCGTGTAAAGGAAAAAGTCTTACATTTTTATTACCCTTCATTCTATTATATTTTGCTAACTAATTATTCTAAAGTAATCCTTACCAGACATTTCAGATGATGAGTATTGACTGGAACTCGGGATATGTGTGGTAAAACTCCTATCACTTGCAGGTAATTGATAAACAGTTTTGATTCTTTTCTCTGATTCCGTAGTAGGGGGAGCTACTTCCTTGAAATTTACTGCAAAGGGATCAAAAAGGAGGATATTAGCAAAAGATAAAAGTCTAAAGGTACATAGGAACATTCATGATCCTACCGGTGGTTAACCACTCCACCGGAAGGCTAGCACCCTCATCAATGGAGTCTCGTTTGACGAAGAAGAACTTGCGTTGCCATCCGTCTTCATTTTTGGTGGCTTTAATAATAAGGGGTTTGTTGGAAGTCGAAAAAAGCAAAAACCGGCTAGAACCATGGGATCGGAGGCGGTAAGCAATTGGCAGATCTTCGATACAAAGGTCGGGACAGTGAAGATTTTTAATTTGATTGAGTACGATTAATACCCTCCAGACCATGGGCATAGTCTGAGCAAAGGAGATGCCGGTGGTCCGGAAGAATTGCATCATAAATTCGGGAAAAGGGTATCGAAGACCTAGTGAGAAAGGGTATGCTGGGAAGCAAACCCAATCAGTAGAAGAAACGTCCGATCGAGTTGACCGATCGAATGGTCTAAAGACCGTGTTATCGGGGAAAGCACCGGAGGCTCTCAAAGCCGCAATGTCTGCGTTGTCAAAAGCACAGACCTCCTTCTCGGGATTTTTGAGAAGATTCTGCTGAATGAAGGTCTCAGATGATTCACCGGTTTGGGAATGAGTTCTGGCAGCCATTGCAAATAAGGGAAGAAAGATTGATAGAAAATGAATGAGAAATAGGGAATTACCTGGAGACTCCGTTGGAGATATCTGCTTTTCAAACAAGAAGAGAGAAGATATAGGAGCATTGTAGATCTCCATCGAGTTAAAAGCGCGTTGGAAGTTATGATGTCATCTTGACCGTCGTCTCGATTTAATTGCCTTGATTTACGAGATAGAATTTTTAAAATATATCTGTTGGATTGGTATACCAACATATATATTTGGGGACAATTGTTATGGGTCATTTTCTGAGTATATACATCCTGACTAATATCCTGCTTTTGGTTGTTTACTTGTGATCAGGATACTGGATTAGGATATTGCTAACATCCTGGGCGAGATCCTGGTGTTAACTAAATTAACCACGTGCAGGTTAGAGGCTGTGTGTTACTAACGGTCAGATGGACTTCTTCTCCACAAGACTCGAGCGTATTTGTTATATGAGAGACGTTGAACCCGAAAGACCAGGTCTACAACGTTCGAGTGGGGAATATTCGCCGGATCTCGGTTTATTAGGATAGTTTGTTGCATTCCTTTTACTATAAATAGATGGAGGCGGATCAGATTAAGGCACGCAATTTTCACGCACACTTTCGAACAATTTTACTCTCTAGCTCACAGCGAACACTATACACAAACACTTGTACTAGAATTACATTGTAACACCTAGTTGATCCGCATCACATCCTGCACTGTATCCTGATATTTGAAGTAATAGAAGAACAAGGTAGCTGCGATTGTCAGCTCCCGAGGTTTTGTGCCGGCGATCTAGATTGATCAAGGGCTTTCCTCGTACATCACGTGTCAACCGTTACTTTTTTGCTCATTGTTTGATCATAGATACAGCTCTATATCCTGAGCCGTATCCTGGAACTGTTTTTACAATTAAATTGGTTAACATATTTTTCACACATATTTCTAGCACACTACCTCACTTAACTAATTTGATCACTTAATTGCTTCGGTAATTTTTGACCAAAACACTGACAACGTCGACAAATACGAGCTTTACATATATAACTTATACGTATGAATTTGGTTTTTTGCGAATTTATCGTGCTTTCGAACGTCACAAAACGCTAACATGAGCGAAAAACGCGACTGTAGGAACACACCGACAACGAAACGGAAGCATCGGACTCATGTGTTACTTTCAAATCTGAAATATTATGAAAAATTTAGCTTCGTAATCAAATTTTACAATCTGCAGTCGAAATTGGATCGAAAAACGAATTAAAAACGACAAAAGAAACATTCTACGCGACTTTAACGCAACCGACGAACGAACGCGTCAAACGCTGAATGCCGACACTATTTTTCATATTTTAAAAAAAAACTAGAATCGGGCTTGTGGGCCTTGGGCCCAAGCCCAGAAACACTAGGGCGGCTGTAAATGAGCCGAACCGAACTAGGGTCGGCTCAGGCTCGGCTCGTTTAAAAATCGAATCGAGCCGAGCCGGCTCATTTCCCTTAACGAGCTGGAAAGTTGGGCCGGGGCTCGGGCTCGGCTCGTCAAAAGATCGAGTCAGCTCGTGGCTCGTCGAGCCGGCTCGTTTGTTTAAAGAAATCTTTTTGTATTTTTTTTTACACATAATGATATATATAAAACCAAAAAACAATAAATAAAACATTATTTAGGCTAATAGAATAGTAATTTTGTGCAAACTATAAATAAAACGAACAAAGATAGTTTCTATGTTACTTACCGTAATATATATATATATATATATATATATATATATATATATATATATATATAGGGTAGGGTTCATGCGAGAACCACCCTTACTGCGAGAACCACCCTTACTGTGAGAACCGTGAGAACCATTGTGAACATGGGGCAATTTTGTAAATACATAACAAAAATTAAATCAGCTATCACTTCTCCACTTACTGGACTTCAAACAGCAATTAAATCCTCTTTTTTATTCAGTTCACGTCCGACACTCCAAAAATATACTTCGTCATCCCATTTCACATCCAACACACCAGAATCTCCAAAATTCGCCATCTCAATCTTACCATTCATCGTGTATTCGTCGTGTAATCGAAATTAGGGCAATAAGAACATAATAATCGATCATATATTCGTCATCAGCTCAAAATAAGGGCAATAAGAGCATAATCATCGAAGACTCTGTCACAATTAGGAAGAATCTGAAGAACAAACGTCCAATTGATAGATTATTCAGTGTCGCTACACCGTTCCGTAAATTTGTAAGTTTATAATCTTTGTTTTGCAGTTTTATATGATAACATGACGCTTAATCATCGATTCAGATTTTATATGTTAATATGATGCTTAAATCATCGTTTCATATCTGCACTAGTGAAAATTGTGTGATATATATGATTGTTGAGGGATTAGCGGTGACTGTTGTGATAGAACTATATGTAATGTGGTATTTATGTGTTTTTTTGTATGTAGTTTTGTTACTGATTAATGTTAGATATGATTGGTGGTAGTACGAAATTTGATTTGTAAGGTTTAGGGTTTTTATTGAAGCAAACTTGTGGGTCATCCGTGTTAATGCACATGTGCATAGTTATGCACATATGTATATTTTGCCAGATTAGGTTAATAAGGTCAATCATGTTGATGCAAATGTGTATAATTATGCTGTAACAACCCTAAAATATAAACCTTTATTATAAATACGATGTCAGTATATAAACCCAAAACGAACTAACTAGGAATGAAAATAACCTAGTTAGAGGAGAAGTCTTGTAGTGACATACTAGTGGGTTAAAACACTTAAAATAAAAAACTGATAATAGATGGGGGACCAAAGTTGTTAAGTAAGAAACTTGAATGATTAAAAAAACAAAATAACACACCAAACACACACCTAAGTGTGTGTCTGGTTCGATCAGAGCACACGGCGACCAAGGAAACCCCCCATCAAACCCTAACTCACACAAAATTCACAAATTGAAGGCACAAATTGGTTCCAAAACAAAATCCGAGCATAGACTGGTGATATCCCTAGTAAAGGGATCATAAGTTATGTGAAATTTCGTTGAATGATTTCAATTAAAATTCTGAATCAATACTTGAAACTCGAAATTTATGATGCATGATAGTTGCTTGGATGAAATAGGAATGAAATAGTATCTAGGGATAAACCCTAGTCGATTTCTTCTTGACATTTTGCTTAATACTTGTGAGATTCATAATCACCATTGAAGGTAATTAATGGGTTTTGTAGAAACATGATAAACACTAGGGTTATGATTGTTGTTCTAGTGTAATCTGAATTCTATGAAGTAATTTCTGATTTGTTGATGTTAAAAATTGATGTGAATTTGCCTAAATGATGTTAACCTTGGCCAAATGACAAGAATTGAACTTGATTATAAATGGTGAGAAATTATGCCCTTAAGGTGTTTGTGAAAATGCCTAAAAGAAGGCTTAAAAACTGGAAATTTGACTTAAAACGCATGTTTGTAAAATTATGGCGAACTATGCGTTATAAGTAAGAAAAGAGTTCTAAATGGTTTGTGATTGAACTCTATAGGAAAGGAAACCGGAGCGTCAAGTGGACAAGCCGGTGGTGACGCGCGTTTGAAGGGTGTGCTTTGAAGGTATGTAACATGTCTCGTTACATCATGTAAATTTGATATTTTAGATATTTGAAGTTGTGTTCTAGAATAAGGAATTGTATTAGTTAAAGTGATGATGATCATTACTAAATTGAACGAATTAAATTAGCTTAGAAAAACGTTTGGTAGTCATTAGAAATGGAGGATTCCATAAATGAGCCAAACGGGTCGAATAAATGTGTGTTAAGTAGTAAAAATTGTGTTTTGGATAGTATTTGGCGATGACGGATCATAAGAGCATGAAACCATAGATTTGGTAATGAAATGCCGATGATCGTAAGCCCCGGATGTTGGGTAAATGCGCCTTAAACTTACAATAATAATTGTAGTAGAATTGGTGCAATTTTTGTGGGTGGAATAAACTGTAACAACCCGCATTTTGAAAGTCAAAGTACAAGTCAAAGTCAAAGGAAGAAAAGATTGGTAATAGCGATCTGTCACTACTTGCTTAACTATGGAATTGTACTTCTTGACTTGTAATCAAATTCTATTTTAAATCGCCTTAGTTGTATTATGTGGAGTATCTATTAATAATCGAGGTTTAATCGCTATTTAATCGCATGTTTAATCGCTAATCACTGATCGCATCGCAATCGCATTCGCAACTCGAATTATGCGTTCTGGATATTGTTTTACGTGTGTGTGCTTCTTATGTGTTACTCGTGCATGTTTACTTATTGTTTGGTGGTGATTAATCGAAACGCAATCGCAACTCTATCGCAACGCAAATGAATCGCAAACGCTAAACACAAGTTATTTATAGTGATTGTATGTTAGATATAGTAGCTAGGTTATTTGTGTAACTAAGGGGTAATACTATCGCATCACTCACTCGAACCGCATCGAAACACTCAACACGCAAATCGAAACGTCGAAACGAAACTCGCCGAGCCACTTCGATCGAATGGCCATTCAAATTCGATCGGATGGCCATCCGATCGGATTGTCATCCGATCCGTGACCTGCGCTCCCTTTCCTCTTTTGGAAACCCTATAAATACCCCTGTCACCTCACCAAAGTGATGTGACAGCTCCACTCATTCGACCAGACGCTCCAACTCACTTTTCTCTCGATTTCTCGCGATTCTTGTAATTTCTACCCCAAATCTTGTACTTCTATGATCTACACGCACTTCTTCCTCATTTTCCTCTTTGAATCTCAACTTTTAACCGTGAAATCAGCGGATTTGAGCTGTTCTAGGGTGATGTCATCATGGAGTTCTTATGAACTTCAAGTTTTGGCCTCATTCCACCAAGAACGACTCAGATCCAAGGGATTTCCACATGATTAAACACTGTTTTTACCTAGATCTAAACATTTTCAAGGTTAAAAGGATTGAAAGATGGTTTTGTAACTTTCTTTCAACTCTTTTACACTCAAAAGCTCAAAACCGATAGAATCAGAGCCCGTTCAGGCCTTCTACTCGTTTCTAGTGAAGTGTCAGACCGAGATCTGATTTCTATCAAGGAAACAACCGATTTCAGGTTGAACATGAACACCCATCAAGAACAGTTGCTGATCGGATCGGGGTGATTCCTGTTCGATCGGATGACCTTGGGCCTGATGGAGTTTCCGTTGTTTAACATGAAATCATACCGTCTCGATCAAACCGCAAAACTTTCAAAACTTATCACACTTTCAAGTTTGCAAAACGATCAGATCGCGAGACGGATTGCCGTCCGATCGGATTGCCATCCAATCGAACTGCAATCCGATCGGATTGCACTTGGACATTCGACACTCAAACTTTTTATAACTTCAAAGATCATCAGTTTCTAACGGATTGCCACTCGATCGGTATGCCATCCGATCGAGAGACAATCCTGCTGTGAACTTGTTCTCTGAGGAATACCTCGCTGGACGGATCGTCATCCGATCGAACTGCCATTCGATGGAACGACCTGAAAGGTAGATATGTTTCTCTGATTTTAAAATGCTACAACGAAAATTTCAAAGCCATCATACACAAACACAAACACATCCATCCCAAACTAGTGTCAATCCGGCTGAATGGCCATCCAAACGGATGACCATCCGAACGGATGACCATCCGAATGGATTAACATCCGATCGAATGACCATCCGTTCAGATTGCCATCCGATCGGATGACCTTTCGTCACTTGTTTCACTTTGCATCGTTTTACGTGCCGCTTATCGCTTACGCTATCGTTCTGATCAGGCTAAGCTCACTCTAGCGCTCCCTTCAATCCATTAACTACCATCGCTGTGAGTATACTCGATCCATTTTTTGCTTTACGCACTTTTGGGTTTTACATACGTTACCTACATCAAATCACATCGATCATACAATGCAAACACTTTTATATGCTAACCTCTATTGCATGATACCTTTTACTCGATGAGTGCTTGTATGTTATGTTTGCACAGTGATTGTTGCCTGACACCTTAGCAACGATAGTACTATAGTTTGGACTCAGCACCTGTCGTGGACGGGGGTTGCTAAGGGTATTTCTTCACATGTCACGGTGTTGATATGTGTTGCGCACTCTACAACTCGCTGTCACGTCTGTGCATATTTCATTGTCGATGACCTACTTGCTTTGCATTAAACATGTTACATGCTGGTTAGGCGTAAACGCTCTCGAACTCTATTATTAATATTAAACTTGTATGCTCACCTTTACACTATGTGTATTGACCTCTGTTTTATTGTATGTGATAGGTGTTTGATATGCTAGTATGCTTGCTTCTGTGGAATCAAGTAGGATGAGTCTAGAAACAAACGAACAATTAAATTCTGAGTCGTCGGAACATTTATTTGTCTTTGAGATATCTACGTCTGTAATAATTAATTTGCTTGATGGATTATGGTATGGGACATAATATTAAATATCCGGTAATTTAGTTGTTATGGATTTCTCTTGGATAATCTGTTTCGCTCAGTGCCGCGCCCCGATGTTTCCGCCATCGACATTGGGGTGTGACAGATTGGTATCAGAGCCATACCTATAGGGAATTAGGCATGACTCGACCTAGTCCGGGTCTATGTCTTAGAAACGACCTATTCTATAGTCTAAGTACCAACAGACCGACTTGCGCATACCCGGTATGGGTCTTGCACGAGCTTACTTGCTATTTCTCACTCGAACTCACTAAACACTACACACTTGCACGGACATCGCATACTACCGCTTCGCTCAAGGTCAGCCTTTCCTAAGGCTGGTAACTCACACTATTTTCAAATTTCTCGCGCAAGCAGGTGATTTGGTCGAGACTAGGTATGAAAGCCGCAAACTCTCGATAAGATCACTCGCTGACGCGACCTTTTACTATAAACACGAGAACTTGGGTTGAATCAGGAGTGAAATCCATACTTCGACGCAAATTTTCCCCTCTACTTCATCAAAACAGGAAACATAATCGTTAAGTTAGGGGTGAAACTCGAATCTTGATGACTTATTCCGCTCTTTATTGTAGTTTTTACAAAACTCTCACCAAGGTCACGACGGACTCCGATGACTTGAAGTCACGCTGTAACTAGAAGGATGCGTACTGATTGCTCGAATTGAGGCGAGAGCACAGTCCAGAAGGCCATAGTGTGTACACAAAGTCCTTGTGAATAGTTGAACCACCTTGGGTAGTCAAAGTCTAACACGCCCAAGATGTTCCATTCGCTTTTATGTGTTCGATTCTGGATTCGCAAGCCGCTGACTCTGTGATTTATCACTTTTATGTGGAATTTTATGTGTTTTATATGCTTATTTGTTAGCGTTTTGGGATAAACAGCATGGTGGTGCTGATGATTTTGATTTCACGCTTTTCGCTCTGCCCAACACACACAACTCACTACACAACGTTAATGAATCGCATGCTATGCTACTCGCTACTCGCTAATCGCACTCGTAACTCCCGATCGCCTTTCGCAACTTTGATTAATACAGGAACACATCAAGCATTGGAAGTTGAATACGTGCAAAATATAGTGTGTCCTCATGTGTTACGATGCTCTACATGCTTATGTGCCTATATGTTTCTGTGCTTACATGGACTATGTGCTTATGTACTTATGTGCTTGTGTGAATTCGGTGGCTTATGTGTCTACATGAATATGTGTTTATGTGGTTAGACGTGTTCCTGCGCTTTAGTAGCTTTTTGTGAAATCGCTAGACCATACTAGGAATAATCAAAATTGTGTTTGAGTCCTGTGACGATGTCTGTTGCAGAAAATTTTGTCATTTGGATCGCAACACTCCCGCGCTGGTAGACGCAAACACGCTGACAAGCGAATCGCTTCTCTCGTCGCAAGTCAAATCGCTAAACTGATTCCGCAGATTGTTAGTGAGCTTAATGAAAGCGCTAGCAAGTCCTCTGAAGAGTCAAGGACCGAATCTCCGAAAGCAGCTTTTAGCTTCAAGAAGTTCAAAGCCTGCGGCCCGAACGAATTTACCGGAGAAGATGGGCCTACGACCATGTTTCAATGGTTTGATTCAATCGAAGTCACCCTGCGCTAGAGTGGCTGTCCAGAAAATCTTCGCACTATTAACGCTACCAGTGTCTTCCAATCCCGCGCTCTAGATTGGTGGGCCGCCGAGAGAAACAAACGAGGGAATGATGCAGCTTATGGGTTGACGTGGGATGACTTGAAGGACATCATGATGCGAGAGTTCTGCCCTCCCCACGAGCTCCAAAAGTTGGAGGACGAGTTCTGGCATATCAAGCAGGATGGTGGAGATAACGTTGGTTTAACTGCTCGCTTCAAGCAGCTGAGTCTCATCTGTCCAGGTCAAGTTACTACCCCTGATATTACGATCAAGAAATACATCCGTGCTCTTCCGGATTATGCTGCAGACTTTGTGCAAGCTGCGAAGACGACAACTATTGAGGAAACCTACCTGCTCACTGCCGAGATCAATGATAAGCGAGTCAGAGCTGGTTATTTCGATAAAGCTGCCAAGAGTCTTCATCAAGCCATTGCTACTCCCACCTCTGAAACAACCGCCGCACCGCAATCTTCAAAGCTCTCACACCGCAAGAGAAAGAATAACAGCTCCAGCAACAAGAACTGTGCAGTTACTACCGCACCACTCCAAGCTGTACTGGTTCAACCTCAACCTCAACATCGCCAAGTAGCGGCGCCTGTGGCCAATGCACAGCCAGCAAAGCGTGCATATACTGGCCCACATCCGCTATGCCCTACTTGTACTTATCATCACTAGGTTGGTATCGCATGTCGATTCTATGTTCATTGCAACCTGTACGACCACTTCACCGCTAACTGCCGTACCAGTCCTTGCCAAGCTCCAGCTCTACCAGCTCCGCAAGGACAGCAAGCAGCTCCTGCTCACGCAAGAGCCTGCTTTGCGTGTGGTGATCCGAACCGTTTCACAAACGTCTGCCCAAACAGAGTGGTGAAGCAAGAGCCACAACAGCAATAAGAGCCAGCACCGCAGCAGCAGCAGCAACAACCAGCACAGCAAGCAGCCCGCGGGCAAGTCTTCAACATTAACGCCAGCCAGGCTCAAGCAGACAACAACGTTGTTAATGGTACGTTTCTCGTAAATGGAATTTATGCTTCGTGTTTATTAGATACTGGAGCCGATAACTGTTTTATGTCGTTCGAATTCGAAAGGCTCCTAAATCGTAAGCGCGTTAACCTCCCATCAACCTTCGACGCAGAAGTTGCCACTGGAAGGACCGTCACCGTCAGTTCCGTTCTGCGTGACTGTACTCTCAATCTCAACGGTCACATTTTTCCGATTAATCTCATTCCGATGCAACTCGGTAGCTTTGATGTCATAGTAGGTATGGATTTCCTTCAGGAAAATCATGCTGAAATTGTTTGTTTTGATAAAATGATTCGTTTCTCCCTCGTGAATGGTGATCAATTGTGTGTTTATGGCGAAGTCACTCTGAAGAAATTACAACTCATGTTGTGTGTCCAAGCTAGCAAGTATCTCCACAAGGAATACCAAGCTTTCTTGGCGCACATAGTAGTAGCGGAGAAGGAAAAGAAAGAAAAGACGATAGGAGAAGTACCTATTGTTCGTGATTTTCCTACTGTATTTCCTGACGATTTACCTGGTTTACCTCCCACTCGTGATATCGATTTCCGAATCGACCTCATTCCTGGAGCAAATCCTGTTGCTAGAGCGCCTTATTGCCTCGCACCCTCCAAAATGCGCGAACTCTCGAGTTAGCTCTAGGAACTACTTGATAAAGGCTTTATTCGCCCTAGCACCTCTCCTTGGGGCGCACCTGTCCTTTTCGTTAAAAAGAAAGATGGATCATTCCGAATGTGTATCGACTATAGGGAGTTGAATAAGCTGACTATCAAGAATCGCTATCCCTTCCCTCGAATCGATGATTTGTTTGATCAACTACAAGGTGCTACGTGTTTCTCGAAGATCGATTTACGCTCAGGCTATCATCAACTACGAATCCAGGAAGAAGATATACCTAAAACCACCTTTCGAACCCACTACGGTCATTACGAGTTTGTTGTTATGCCTTTTGGTTTGACTAATGCTCCCGCAGTTTTCATGGATCTAATGAATCGCGTGTGCAAACCCTTTCTTGACCGCTTCGTCATCGTGTTCATCGATGATATCCTGATCTATTCCAAGTCAAAAACCGAACACGCGCAACATCTCCGCTTGGTTCTTGAGTTACTCCAGGGAAACCGTCCGTCTCTATGCCAAATTCTCCAAGTGTGAATTCTGACTTGAGGAGGTCCAATTCTTGGGTCACATTGTCCATAGTCAAGGTATTCATGTCGATCCTGCGAAGATTGAAGCAGTTAAGAGCTGGGTTACACCCAAGAACCCGTCCGAAGTCCGTTCTTTCCTCGGACTAGCGGGTTATTACCGCTGATTTATCGAAGGTTTCTCTAAAATCGTTGTACCGCTTACCTCTCTCACGCACAAGGATAAACCTTTTGTTTGGGGAACCAAGCAAGAGGAGGCCTTTCAAACGCTTAAGCTTATGCTCTGCAACGCTCCCGTGCTCTCACTACCCGATGGGAATGAAGACTTCGTAGTCTACTACGATGCCTCGAACCTCGATCTCGGTTGTGTTCTTATGCAACGAGACAAGGTTATCACGTACGCGTCTTGTCAGCTGAAGATCCACGAGAAGAACTATACCACACACGACCTCGAGCTTGGTGCAGTTGTTTTTGCGCTAAAGATTTGGCGACACTACCTATACGGTATCAAG
Source organism: Helianthus tuberosus (assembly GCA_030545235.1). NCBI lineage: Eukaryota > Viridiplantae > Streptophyta > Magnoliopsida > Asterales > Asteraceae > Helianthus > Helianthus tuberosus. The sequence goes on along the minus strand of CM060431.1, from coordinate 102,356,463 downwards.
TGTACGGTCTTCACCGACCATAAGAGCCTACAGCACATCTTTAGCCAGAAGGAGCTGAATATGCGCCAACGCCGGTGGGTAGAACTCCTCAACGATTACGACTGTGAGATTCGTTACCATCCAGGCAAAGCAAATGTCATCGCCGATGCTTTCAGTCGACGAAGCTATTAACATAGCGTTCGTAATATCCAAGCCCAGCACAATCTCGAAGCTCTTATCCGCGACGCTCAACATGCTTGTTTTACTGAACGAACTCTGAAGAAAGAAAGGATTCTTAACGACGGTGCTCAACTCAAGAATAAATCAAATGGTATCTTTCATTATCTAGATTGAATTTGGATTCCCAAGTGCACCAACTTACGACAAATCCTGCTAGACGAAGCTCACAAATCTCGGTATTCTATTCATCCCGGTGCTGATAAAATATACCAGGACATGCGCTACTTGTACTGGTGGTCGGGCATGAAGAAGGATATCGCTATCTATGTTTCGAAATGCCTGACTTGTTCGAAAGTCAAGGCTGAGCATCAAAGACCCTCTGGCTTACTCGTACAACCCGAAATCCCTATGTGGAAATGGGAAAGTATAGCTATGTACTTCATAATGAAACTTCCGTGCACGCCATCAGGTCACGATAGCATTTGGGTAATCGTTGACCGTCTCACCAAATCCGCTTACTTCCTACCGATACGGGAAGACTATAAGGTAGAACGATTAGCACGAATCTACACCGACGAGGTTATTTGTCGACATGGGACACCTCGTGATATCATTTCTGATAGTGATGGTCGATTTACTTCGCGTCTTTGGGAAACGTTTCAATCTACTCTCGGTACTACTCTCAATCTTAGTACCGCTTTCCATCCCCAGACCGACGGTCAGACTAAACGCACAATTCGTACCCTCGAAGACATGCTTCGCTCGTGTGTTATAGATTTCGGTGGTAATTGGGACACGCATTTACCTTTAGTCGAATTCTCGTACAATAACAGTTATCACTCTAGCATCCAAATGGCACCATTTGAGGCATTATACGAAAGAAAATGTCGATCGCCTATTGTATGGCACGAGATCGGAGACGCGCAAATTACCGGTCCTGAGCTGTTGCAAGAGACGACTGACAAAATTCTCCAAATTTGAGACAATCTGTTGAAAGCTCGGAGTTGTCAGAAAAGTTACGCTGATAGACGCCGCAAGACCCTTGAATTTGATGTTGGCGATCACCTACTCCTAAAGGTTGCACCTTGGAAGGGGGTGATCAGATTTGGCAAGAAAGGAAAGCTCGCGCCTCAATATGTTGGACCCTTTAAAATTCTGGAAAGGATTGGCAAAGTGGCCTACAGACTCGAACTACCGGAGGAACTAAGTAATGTCCACCCGACTTCCACGTTTCGAACCTTAAAAAGTGTCTAGCCGATCAGGAATTACATGTCCCTCTCGAGAATTTACAAGTGGACGAAACATTACACTTCGTGGAGAAGCCTGTCGAGATCATGGGCCGAGAAACCAAGCTACTCAGACGCTCACGCATTCCCATCATGAAGGTTCGCTGGGAAGGCAAATGCGGTGCCGATTTCACCTGGGAACTCGAAAGTGACATGAAGGTGAAGTACCCACAACTGTTTGTTACGCCAGTTTCTTAAATTTCGGGACGAAATTTCCTAAAGTAGGGGAGGCTGTAACAACCCGCATTTTGAAAGTCAAAGTACAAGTCAAAGTCAAAGTCAAAGGAAGAAAAGATTGCTAATAGCGATCTGTCACTCCTTACTTAACTATGGAATTGTACTTCTTCACTTGTAATCGAATTCTATTTTAAATCGCCTTAGTTGTATTATGTGGAGTATCTGTTAATAATCGAGGTTTAATCGCTATTTAATCGCATGTTTAATCGCTAATCGCTGATCGCATCACATTCGCAACTCGAATTATGCATTCTGGATATTGTTTTACATGTGTGTGCTTCTTATGTGCTACTTGTGCATGTTTACTTATTGTTTGGTGGTGATTAATCGAAACGCAATCGCAACGCAAATGAATCGCAAACGCTAAACGCAAGTTATTTATAGTGATTGTATGTTGGATATAGTAGCTAGGTTATTTGTGTAACTAATGGGTAATACTATCGCATCGCTCACTCGAAATGGATCGCAACGCTCAACACGCAAATCGAAACATCGAAACGAAACTCGCCGAGCCACTTCGATAGAATGACCACTCGATCGAATGGCCATCCGATCGGACTGTCATCCGATCCGAGACCTGCACTCCCTTTCCTCTTTTGGAAACCCTATAAATACCCCTGTCACCTCACCAAAGTGATGTGACAACTCCACTCATTCGACCAGACGCTCCAACTCACTTTTCTCTCGATTTCTCGTTATTCTTGTAAGTTTCTACCCCAAATCTTGTACTTCTATGATCTACACGCACTTCTTCATCATTTTCCCCTTTGAATCTCAACTTTTAACCGTGAAATCAGCGGATTTGAGGTGTTCTAGGGTGATGTCATCGTGGAGTTCTTATGAACTTCAAGTTTTGGCCTCATTCCACCAAGAACAACTCAGATCCAAAGGATTTCCACATGATTAAACACTATGTTTACCTAGATCTAAACATTTTCAAGGTTAAAAGGATTGAAAGATGGTTTTGTAACTTTCTTTCAACTCTTTTACACTCAATAGCTCAAAACCGATAAAATCAGAGCTCGTTCAGGCCTTCTACTCGTTTCTAGTGAAGTGTCGGACTGAGATCTGATTTCTGTCAAGGAGACAACCGATTTCAGGTTGAACATGAACACCCGTCAAGAACAGTTAGCTGATCGGATCAGGGTGATTCCTGTTCGATCGGATGACCTTGGGCCTGATGGAGTTTCCGTTGTTTAACATGAAGTCATACCGTCTCGATCAAACCGTAAAACTTTCAAAACCTATCACATTTTGAAGTTTGCAAAACGATCAGATCGCGGGACGGATTGCCGTCCGATCGGATTGCACTTGGACCTTCGACACTCAAACTTTTTATAACTTCAAAGATCATCAGTTTCTAACGGATTGCCACTCGATCGGTATGCCATCCGATCGAGAGACAATCCTGCTATGAACTTGTTCTCTGAGGAATACCTCGCCGGACGGATCGTCATCCGATCGAACTGCCGTTCGATCGAACGATCTGAAAGGTAGAGATGTTTCTCTGATTTTAAAATGCTACAACGAAAACTTCTAAGCCATCATACACAAACACATCCATCCTAAACGAGTGTCAATCCGACCGAATGGCCATGTGAACGGATGACCATCCGAACGGATTGACATCCAATCGAATGACCATCCGTTCGGATTGCCATCCGATCGGATGACCTTTCATCACTTGTTTCACTTTGCATCATTTTACGTGCCGCTTATCGCTTACGCTATCATTCTGATCAGGCTAATCTCACTCTAGCGCTCCCTTCAATCCATTAACTACCATCGCTGTGAGTATACTCGATCCCTTTTTGCTTTACGCACTTTTGGGTGTTACATACGTTACCTACATTAAATCACATCGATTACACAACGCAAACACTTTTATATGCTAACCTCTATTGCATGATACATGTTACTCGATGAATGCTTGTATGTTATGTTTACACAGTGATTGTTGCCTAACACCTTAGCAACGGTAGTACTATAGTTCGGACTCAGCACCTATCATGGACGGGGGTTGCTAAGGGTATTTCTTCACATGTCACAGTGGTGATATGTGTTGCGCACTCTACAACTCGTAGTCACGTCTATGCATCTTTCATTGTAGATGACCTACTTGCTTCGCATTAAACATGTTACATGCTGGTTATGTGTAAAGGCTCTCGAACTCTATTATTACTATTAAACTTGTATGCTCACCTTTACACTATGTGTATTGACCGCTATTTTAACGTATGTGACATGTGTTTGATATGCTAGGATGCTTGCTTCTGTGGAATCAAGTAGGATGAGTCTAGAAACAAACGAACAATTAAATTCTGAGTCGTCGGAACATTTATTTGTCTTTGAGATATCTACATCTGTAATAATTAATGTGCTTGATGTATTATGGTATGGGACATAATATTAACTATCTGGTAATTTAGTTGTTATGGATTTCTCTTGGGCAATCTGTTTCGCTCAGTGTCGCGCCCCGATGTATCCGCCATCGATTGGGGTGTGACATAAACATAACAGTGATTTTAGACATTCCGTCCGTAAACTTAAATTTTGGTAAAATAAATGTAATGGACGCGTCGGTAATTAAATTACAGACGCGTAGGAAAAAGAATCGCCAAAAACGGACCTTTGGATCAAAAGTTATGAGCATTTGAAGTTTGATTTGCGAAAAACGGAGCTAGGCAAGAAATGCAGGTCACAAACCTGCACTTGCTGGAAAACAGGTTCCCCTGCGGCACATGACAGGAACCAGACAACCTGGCGCGACACACGAGAGCTCTCGCGGCACGCGAAGGATTGACTGAGATCTGTCGCGTGGCGCGACAGACTCAAATCCGAAATTTTGTTTTCTTTTTGATTGTTTGATTTCGGAACTTGTTTATATATGGTTATTCATTGTCAAAACTAACTTTTGACGTGGTTTTGACATTAGGTGGCATAGGTTTCATTCCGGGTAACGATCAAGCATGTTTTCAAGAACCGAACATCACATTTTGAAGCTTCCGCATTTAAATAAATTTTGTGATTGACAATGTTTATGATGTAAACACTTAATTTATGGTTTTTGGGATGTTTAACTAGTTAGTATTTAACTTGTAAGTTGTCAATATGAAAACTTCTATTTTGTATCTGTTAATGAAGTGAAGTATTTTGCTTTTATAAAGGTGTATTTTATATTAAAATTCGTATAATAACGAGAAGGGTGTTACAAGTTGGTAATCAGAGCTTAAGGTTGTCAACAAAGTGTGTTCGGTTCAAGCTTGATCAATCATCCGGTAAGAATTAGTTATTGTAGTAGATCTTATCTTATGCGAGAAAAGTGATGTGAATGAATGTGCACGGGAAGAGCGTGTTAACACACTCAAACCCGGAAAGTGCACTAAATAAAAACGGTCAAAGCAAGTTATGAACTTGGCTAAACCGAAGCAAATAAGGTATATATTATAAATGAAATGTTTAACAATTGGTATAAACATTTCAGTTTCAAGATGACGGAAAGGGGTAACAATGATCCGGTGCCGATAGTCACCGAACAAATGAAAGAGGTAATTGCCGAAGAAGTATGGAAGGCAATCGAGGGTAGTCTATCCGGTTTCATAGACAAAATCCAAATTGAGGAACGGGTTAATAGGTTGGAAGACAATGTCAACCTTGTGAAAGAAAAATCTGTAGAACGTATGGGTTGTTCATATAAAGAGTTTATGGCATGCAAACCGCCAATTTACAATAGGGAAGTTGACCCGATAATATGCCAAAGATGGCTAAGCGATGTCGAAGGGGTATTTGAAAGGACCCACTGTGATGTAAGCGATTTTGTGGCTTATGGAACGGGTCAGTTGAGGGGTCAAGCCAAGGATTGGTGGGATAACAAGAAGAAAGAAATTGGAGCCGAAGCGGCAAGGGTTATGACATGGGACAAGTTTAAGGTGCCATTCCTTAAATACCACAGTCCTAAGGCGGTTATCAACAGAATCAAGGAGGAATTCATCCAATTAAGGCAAAGGGGTGAAACAATCGATAAAATCACAGGTATTTTCATGGATAAGCTGAGATTCTGTGACGATTTAGTGACTACTGAAGAGCAGAAGATATACTATTATTACAATATGCTGAGTGCTGAATATCGGAAGTTTATGACTCCCTCAAAGTACGAAACCCTCACGAAAATCATTAACACCGCCCGAGAGCGGGAGATTGAATTGAAGAAACAGATTGAGAGGGGTGAACGAAGGGCGCAGGATGTGAATCCAAGCCCTACAAAGAAGGCGAGAACATCAGAATCAACGCGAAAGACGGATGTGAAAGGCGGGTCGCCAAGTTGTAAAGTTTGTGGGAAAGGGCACAAGGGCGAGTGCCGCTTCAAAGACAAACCGTGTCCCATATGCGGGAATACGGGGCACACAGCATCATTATGTCCGGGTAAAGTTTCTGTTTGCTACAAGTGCTATCAGCCGGGTCACAAAAAGTCTGAATGCTCAGAGTTAGTCAGGAAAATGAACGAGAAGGATGTTCAAGTGGAGACCCAAAAGGCAAAGGCTAGATCCTTCCAATTAACTGCAGCTGAAGCGAAGACAGAACCCGATGTGGTTTCAGGTATATTCATAATAAACTCGATCCCTGCACGTGTATTATTTGATACGGGTGCGAATAAGTCCTTTATTTCACATGGATTTATTCGACATCCTTCATTTGTATTGACGAAAATATTTGTGCCCTTAGAAGTTGAAATAGGGGATAACAAGAGTTTCATAGTGTGTGACGTTTGTCAAGGCTGTAAATTGAGCATTGATGACGAGGAATACTCAAAAGATTTAATCCCAATGTCGATGGGAGAATTTCAAGTGGTTGTTGGGATGGATTGGTTATCGCGACACCACGCAAAAGTCATGTGTTTCCGTAAAGAGATAGAGCTAACATCTCCGAGCGGAAAACACATTACCATCTATGGCGAGAAATGAGGCAATCCTATGATATGTTCGATGTTGAAAGCTCACAAGCTCATGAGGCATGGATGTAGAGCGTTTATGATATACGCGAATGAGCCCGAGAAAGAACCACCAAAGATTGGAGACGTATCGGTGGTACGTGATTTCGAAGATGTGTTTTCGGAAGACTTACCGGGAATACCGCCCGAACGGGAGGTAGAGTTCGGAATCGAATTGGTTCCGGGCGTGAAACCCGTAGCCAAGGCGCCGTACCGACTCGCGCCATCGGAGTTACAAGAACTAATGTCGCAGATTCAAGATTTGCTCGATAAAGGATTTATAAGGCCGAGTGTGTCTCCTTGGGGCGCACCGGTACTATTCGTGAAAAAGAAAGACGGAAGCATGCGAATGTGTATCGATTACGGGGATTTAAACAAACTCACGGTAAAGAATCGATACCCGCTTCTGAGAATAGACGATTTATTCGACCAGTTATAAGGTGCGAATTGGTTTTCAAAAATTGACCTTAGATCGGGGTATCATCAGCTGAAGGTCAAGGAAGAGGATGTACCGAAGACGGCTTTCCGTACGCGGTACGGACATTACGAGTTCCTCGTAATGTCTTTCGGATTGACGAATGCACCCGCGGCTTTCATGGACCTCATGAACCGGGTTTGCAAGCCAATATGGGACAAGTCGGTAATCGTGTTTATCGACGACATTCTAGTGTATTTGAAAAGTGAGGCGGATCATGCGCATCATTTACAGGAGGTATTAGAGACACTCAGACAAGAAAGGTTGTATGCGAAATTCTCGAAGTGGGCCTTTTGGTTACGAGAGGTACAATTCCTCGGCCACATCATAAGTGCCGATGGAATATTGGTAGATCCGTCAAAGATAGAGGCCGTGTCGAAATGGAGCCCTCCGAAGAATCCGTCGGAAATTAGAAGTTTCTTAGGGCTCGCGGGATACTACAGGAGATTCATTCAAGATTTCTCCAAGATTGCTTCGCCGTTAACTGATTCATATGGGGCGTTGAACAAGAAAGGGCATTCTAAACGCTAAAAGAGAAGTTAACTCAAGCTCCGGTATTAACGTTGCCGGACGGAGTCGAAGACTTGGTAGTCTACTCAGATGCGTCAACTTCGGGGCTCGGATGTGTTTTGATGCAATGAGGCAAAGTGATAGCTTATGGCTCGAGGCAATTAAAGGTGCACGAAAAGAAATATCCCACGCACGATCTCGAATTGGCGGCGGTGGTGTTTGCGTTAAAAATATGGAGGCACTATTTATACGAAATGCACAATATTTACCGACCACAAGAGTTTAAAATACTTCTTCGATCAGAAGGAGTTAAACATGCGGCAAAGGCGATAGTTGGAAACGGTAAAAGACTATGACTGCGAGATACATTACCACCCCGAAAGGGCCAATGTTGTGGCGGATGCCTTGAGCAGGAAAACAGACTATATCCCAATACGAGTGCGGTCGATGCAGCTTGTTGTAACCTCGGGTTTACTTGAATGAATCCGAGAAGCACAAGCCGAGGTGGTAAAAGAGGAAAACTTGAAAAAGGAAAGGATAGTTGGTCAATTGAAAGATTTGGCGGATGGTAACAACGGGTTAAAAACTCGGTTCGAAAGAATATGGGTCCCAAATTCATGTGGAGTCAAGACGCTTCTACTTGATGAAGCTCATAAATCCCGTTATTCTATCCATCCGGGGGTAACCAAGATGTATAATGATCTAAAGCAAAACTATTGGTGGCCCGGAATGAAAAGAGATGTTGTAAAGTATGTAGAGAAGTGTTTGACTTGTTTACAAGTCAAGGCAGAACACCAAAAGCCATATGGTAAACTGCACCCATTGGAAATTCCAATTTGGAAATGGGAACATATCACCATGGACTTGTTGACCAAACTGCCTAGGACGAACCGAGGATTTGATGCTATATGGGTGGTTGTTGATAGACTGACGAAAAGTGCTCACTTCATTCCTATACGTGAGACTTATACGTCATAAAAGATGTCAGAAGTATATACCAATGAAATAGTGGCAAGCCACGGAGTACCGGTATCCATCGTGTCTGACAGGGATACCCGGTTTATGTAACCACCCTGGTTTTCACACTCGCATTTATTCCGACTTACATGGTAACAAATACCGTGTTTGGAATGAAACTTATTTGAACATACTTGATTTGTGCTTATACATGCTTATACAAACACAAACACGTGAAACAATTTCGAATTTGTTGAGTTTTATGCTATTAAACAAGGCTACATAAACTACAAGGGCCTATTATGACATTTGTGAAACTACAATTTGAGGGATCTAATTTTCATTCCTTGAAACTTATATTTTAAATAAAATAAATATATTTATTTTTGAAATAAAAGTATAGGGTTTTTTTTTGGTAATTAATTTAAACTTGAACTCCAGGGACAGTTTTGGTCATTTTAGAAACTATTTTTAACTAATAACACTAACCGGGTTAGTTATTATATAAGGTTTTCTTATTTAAAATCCTAACCTAGTTAACATAGTTAGTTAACTATTACAGGGACCATCTGCGCACATATTACAAACTTTAGGGACCATTTTGTAAATTCTGAAACCACAGGGACCAAAGTGTAAATATCCCAAAATCGGATATAAAAAGGGGATAAACCCCCTGGAACGCGCATGCTTGGGATCGAACTCGGGACCTTAGCGTTAATAAGTGAACTCGTAACCACTCGGCCGGGCATGCCACATCCGATTTATAATTGACTCGTATTATATTTATACACTATTTAAAACCGAACTGAATTTAATAATTTAGATCTGAATGTTACGGGATTTCGAACAAACCCACCAAAATTCGATCTGTTCCACTTGTTTACATGATTAACTTATCCGAAATCAACCCCCACATGTACCCAACATTATTGCCAATCCATTTACCCACTAGTTCGACACAATTATGTGCCAACCGATTCATAATTGAATTTTTTTTAAAAAATTTAAAAACCAATCGATTCCACTACGTTATGTCGGATCTGGAACGAATTAAGGGGTTATTTAAACTCCCTGGACCTTCACGAATCTCCTACACCTCTCACATTACTCAATAACATCGAAACAAGCCGGAATTTAGAACCTGAAACCTCGCCAGAGCCGGAGTCGCCGGAAGTTAGTCGACACGCTATTCCAACCGGTACCGGATCGGTTTTAATCGTTCACCCGGTATGATTATACTTATACAACGTTTCTGTAAATTTAATTTCATTATTATCCAGTATTAATGTAGAAATCGGATCAGTTGACTTTAGTTGACTGTTTTGGGGAAGAAGATGATGAACAGTATTTCTGTTTATCTATTTTCTTTTATTTAAACAGTTTATTCTTTAAAAATACACAATAAATCGATTTTTAACATTTAAAGTCCGGAAATTTTAACATATATACTTTCAACACTGATGTATTTATTAAAAATATAATATTAATCAAAATTATTTATAAAACTGTTTTTATAAATTAAAACAGTATTAACCTTTCGAAAATTATAATAAATCGGTTTTTAAGAATTAAATGCCGAAATTTTTACACAAATTATTTTAAATGATAAACTTTACAAAAATAATATTGTTACTGATATTTTATGTAAATTTGATATTTATATAAATAAATCAGTATTTATACTTAGTTATATTTTTTTTATGATATTATAACTATATATTTTTTATCCATAATTTGATATTATAACTATATAATTTTTATCCAAAATTATTTTTATGACAAAAGATACATTATTCTGAGTTTATATAAATTTAGAATCTGAATTTTTATTATATTTAATTATTTAGATAATTAAACTTATATAAACTTATTTATTGTTATTTTAACAATTTTAATTCGTTTTATTTGTTTAAAATGATTCCAAGGTCATAATAATTATTTTAAATCAGAAATACTAAAGTTCAATAATTAAAAATGTTATTTTTAATTATTCAGATTTAATATAATTATTTTGATAATTAATCATATAATTATCATATTTATCCTTTTTAACAAAATATTTATTATTTATCAAATAATATATATTTTAACCATCTAAATTAATTTATAATCTTTATAAATTAATTATATCACTTGTACAATATTCTAACAATAATCATTATATTTAATAATGTATTTAATTATACTAGTTAAATATATTTGTTTTATTATTACAAATGTTTATATAAAATCATTTGTACAATTTTCTAATTTTATTATTTATGATAAATAAATATTTTTCATAAATAATTCCGTTACCTCATATTCATTTTCCGAGTTCTCTATTAGGTTATCCAAACCTTATAGTCACCATTTAAACAAAACACTGCCGAATCCTATAGATTTAGGATTTCCAATTATCCAATTAAAACATTATTGTTAATACATATCCCATATTGTTGCATATTTAATCAATTAGAGTGACGTGGAATCTTATTTCCAAGAACTCTCACATTTGCATACTCGTTAGGACTTACTCGTAATCAAGGTGAGTTCATAGTCCCTTTTTTTACATTATTTTTGGGATGATACATATGTTACAATGTGATACAAACTATTTGCTATACATGGTTTCCCTGATTGTTTTTGCATTTGCTTAATACTTTGTTGTTTACTTTAAGAAGTTTACGTTCATTAGCATGTACTTGCCCATCGGTTGTATTATAGCGCTATAGGAATTGACGCCCCATCTCACTTCTCATACATTTTGTTGCTTAGAAGTGTAAGCGAGACCCGTCACACTTCTCATTTTGTTGCTTAGAAGTGTAAGCGAGACCCGTCACACTTCTCATTTTAAACTTAGAAGTGAGGTGATATTTCCGAGTATCGTCATAGGTTTGAATGTACCACTAAGTAACTACATGTATTACTCTTTTGCTATAAAGACATATCGACAACCACTTTTGTTGAAACTATATCTATATCACATTGACAATTTTTGCAGAACAAAACCTATGAATTCACTCAACCTTTGTTGATCCTTTTACTCCTAACATATGTTTCAGGTGACAATGTGTGATGCCATAAATTGCAAGAATGTCTCACATAGGATGGATCAAGACTTATTGCCTTAGATTTAATCCGAATCAATTATGCTTGTTAAACAATTTGTTATTTTGTAATTTGCTTTTGTACTTGTATTTCTTTCAGATTTGAATGCAATCTACATAATTGAATCTTAATCATATTTCAACTTAATTTAATCTCCATGTGCTCAAATGCATTCTATCAAGTTTCGTGACACCTTTGGCTTTTCCGCCTCCGGCCGGGGTGTTACAGTTTACTTCACACTTCTGGCGAGATTTCCAAGATCAGATGGGAACAAAACTTTTTATCAGCACTGCATACCATCCTCAGACGGATGGACAGAGTGAAAGAACGATACAGACACTGGAAGACATGTTGAGGGCGTGTATTATAGATTTCGGGGGTAGTTGGGATGTGTATTTACCGTTAGCAGAATTTTCTTATAACAACAGTTATCATGCTAGTATCGGCATGGCCCCGTATGAGATGCTATATGGTAGAAAATGTAGAACCCCGGTGCGTTGGGGTGAAGTGGGTCCACGTGAATTGGCCCATAAGGACGTAGTTCAAGCCACTAACGAGAAAATTGACGCGGTTCGAGCTCATTTGAAAGCGGCCCAAGACAGACAAAAGTCTTTTGCCGACAAAAGACGAAAACCGATTGAATTTCAGGTGGGCGACATGGTTATGTTAAAAGTTTCCCCATGGGAGGGCGTTATCCGATTCAGAAAAAGGGGGAAACTAAGCCCGAGGTTTATCGGGCTATTTAAAATCATCGAACGGGTTGGCAAGGTAGCTTATCGCCTTGAATTACCGTACGAATTGAGCGGAATCCATGGCACGTTTCATGTGTCACAACTCCAAAAGTGCTTAGCTGAGGAAACGACTTACATCCACTATGATGATATCGAGGTGGACAACAGCCTTAATTATGCGGTAAGGCCAATTGAAATTCTAGATCGAAAGGTTAAAGATTTGCGGAATAAGAGAATTGATCAAGTGAAGATCAAGTGGGAACACAGAAAAGGGTCGGATACTACATGGGAATCCGAAGAGGAGATGCGACGTCTCTACCCGACATTATTTGGTATGTATTCCGGTTTCGAGGACGAAACCCTTTTAAGGGGGGTGGACTTGTAACACCCCTAAAATATAAACCTTTATTATAAATACGATGTCGGTATATAAACCCAAAACGAACTAACTAGGAATAAAAATAACCTAGTTAGAGGAGAAGTCTTGTAGTGACATACTAGTGGGTTAAAACACTTAAAATAAAAACCTGATAATAGATGGGGGACCAAAGTTGTAAAGTATGAATCTTGAATTATTAAAAAAACAAAATAACACACCAAACACACACCTAAGTGTGTGTCTGGTTCGATCAGAGCACAGGGCGACCAAGGAAACCCCCCATCAAACCCTACCTCACACAAAATTCACAAATTGAAGGCATAAATCGGTTCCAAAACAAAATCCGAGCATAGATTGGTGATCTCTTTAGTAAAGGGATCATAAGGTATGTGAAATTTCGTTGAATGATTTCAATTAAAATTCTGAATCAATACTTGAAACTCGAAATTTATGATGCATGATAGTTGCTTGGATGAAATAGGAATGAAATAGTGTCTAGGGATAAACCCTAGTCGATTTCTTGTTAAAATTTTGCTTAATACTTGTGAGATTCATAATCACCATTGAAGGTGATTAATGGGTTTTGTAGAAACATGATAAACACTAGGGTTATGATTGTTGTTCTAGTGTTATCTGAATTCTATGAAGTAATTTCTGATTTGTTGATGTTAAAAATTGATGTGAATTTGCCTAAATGATGTTAATCTTGGCCAAATGTCAAGAATTGAACTTGATTATAAATGGTGAGAAATTATGCCCTTAAGGTGTTTGTGAAAATGCCTAAAAGAAGGCTTAAAAACTGGAAATTTGACTTAAAACGCATGTTTGTAAAATTATGGCGAACTATGCGTTATAAGTAAGAAAAGAGTTCTAAATGGTTTGTGATTGAACTCTATAGGAAAGGAAACCGGAGCGTCAAGTGGACAAGCCGGTGGTGACGCGCGTTTGAAGGGTGTGCTTTGAAGGTATGTAACATGTCTCGTTACATCATGTAAATTTGATATTTTAGATATTTGAAGTTGTGTTCTAGAATAAGGAATTGTATTAGTTAAAGTGATGATGATCATTACTTAATTGAACGAATTAAATTAGCTTAGAAAATGTTTGGTAGTCATTAGAAATGGAGGATTCCATAAATGAGCCAAACTGGTCGAATAAATGTGTGTTAAGTAGTAAAAATTGTGTTTTGGTTAGTATTTGGCGATGACGGATCACAAGAGCATGAAACCATAGATTTGGTATTGAAATGCCGATGATCGTAAGCCCCGGATGTTGGGTAAATGCGCCTTAAACTTACAATAATAATTGTAGTAGAATTGGTGCAATTTTTGTGGGTGGAATAAACATACTAGTGATTTTAGACATTCAGTCCGCAAACTTAAATTTTGGTAAAATAAATGTAATAGACGCGTAGGAAAAAGAATCGCCTAAAACGGACCTTTGGATCAAAAGTTATGATTTGAAGTTTGATTTGCGAAAAACGAAGCTGGGCAGGAAATGCAGGTCACAAACCAGCACTTGCTGGAAAACAGGTTCCCCCGCGACACGTGACAGGAACCAGACAACCAGGCGCGACACGCGAGAGCTCTCGCGGCATGCGATGGATTGACTGAGATCTGTCGCGTGGCGCGACAGACTCAAATCCGAAATTTTGTTTTCTTTTTGATTGTTTGATTCCGGAACTTGTTTATATATGGTTATTCATTGTCAAAACTAACTTTTGACGTGGTTTTGACATTAGGTGGCATAGGTTTCACTCCGGGTAACGATCAAGCATGTTTTCAAGAACCGAACATAACATTTTGAAGCTTCTGCGTTTAAATAAATTTTGTGATTGACAATGTTTATGATTTAAACACTTAATTTATGGTTTTTGGGATGTTTAACTAGTTAGTAGTTAACTAGTAAGGGGCCGTTTGGCAACCTCTGAATGGGTAAGTGCTGAACCAGTAAGAGGTCTGAATGGGTAAGAGACTCTGAACCAGGAAGTGCTGAACCAAAAAGTGTTGTTTGGTTGGACCTCTGAATGACTATGCACAATGACTACTTTACCCTCTGAACTATTTTATGCTGAATGAAATGTATCTGTTTGGTCAGTGCTCTGAATGACGGTTCTCGAAGATTAATAATAATAAAATGAAAACACATAACATTATAGAAAATCCAAATTACATATAAATCCTTCAAAATTCTTAAAAACATACTAAAATTCAACTAGAAATTAATAATTTGCGTAGAATTTTAATTTAAACATTTCAAATTAGTTGACTAGCTATCTGGTTACGCAAAGTAGTCATATCCTCGATGTCTTGTGAACCCCATTCTATGTCGTGAACGAACTGCCCAACATTTTCTCCACCTTGTATTTCAGAAAACACAGTGTTCTCGCCATACTCCACAAATAATTGATCACGAATATTGCATTTCCTTATAAAATTATGGACGGCGAAACAGGCGATCACTATGTCCCTTTGGATTGGAAAAGAAAAGGGAGCCATTTGCTTTGGGATTGGGAATCTCGCCTTCAAAACACCATATGAGCGCTCAATAACATTTCTGAGTTGTGCATGGGCATGATTGAATTTTTCTTCCTTAGTTAACGCACGTTGTCGTCGAAAATCGGCTAACCAATATCTCGTATTACGGTAGGGTGTCATAAATCCACGAGTGTTGGTGTATGCAACGTCACAAAGATAATATTTATCTGTAAACACCAGTATCAAAACTGTTACATAAACAATAGGTAATTTATAAATAATTAAAGTTAAAATGATTAAAAACCTGGTGGGGGGAAGGAAAACCCGGAAGTCGGGTTAAATGCTACTTCTTTTAAAACTCGTGAATCATGTGCAATCCCCTCCCATCCGGCCCATACAAATGTGAATATCATATCAACATCACAAATTGCTAAGACCTTCTGAAAGCATTCACCCTTTCCTCTTCCCCTGTAACGACTCTGTTGATCAACAGGCACGACTGCATGTACAAGAGTTCCATCTAGCGCACCTATTGCTCCAGGGAATATTTGTTTTAGCTTTCTATGTCGTTCTGAGGTATTTGCAATTGCATTAGAAGATGTTGGATTTATAACTTCTCTTGCGAAACTCATCATTGCATTTAGGACCTCATTAAAACATCTATGAATTGTTTCTGTTGAGTGCTGAAACCTTCGTTTAACCATTCGAAAACGTTCATTATGGCCTATGACTGTTAAAAACATAGCCAACTTTTCTTCAAAGCTTATTGACCTACTACTTTGCAACCAATTTTTTTCTTTAAAATGATTGCACAATAGTACAAATGCATCACGTGAAAGACGCATCAACTCATGACACTGTGTAGAAGTTCCGTGCAACAATTCTTGTGTGTATGCATGACCAGTCAATGCCGAATTCAGGTCTCTTATCTTTTCATTTCTTTTTTAGTCTAACCGTTTCCAATACCAACAAAGGAGAATGAAAACTATAATCTCATCGTCAGGATCCGTAGGCTACCTGTCATAAACATTAAACAAAATTCAAGATGAACAAAAGATCCATATCATAACATCAAAAAATATCCATAACAAAATATTAAAAACCATCGATACATCAGATCCACAAAATTCAATCCAAACAAAAAACATCCTTGACATAATATCCACAGAATCATCTAAAAAAACATCCATAACAATTATCCACATAATCATCTAAAAACAACATCCATAACAATTTGAGCAACAAAACCCTATGCATAAAACATCCATAGCATGACACCCACAAAACCCTATCCGATCAATCCATACTTTGCTCCAGCATTCTTGACCCATAGCTCACAACTTTGCGGCTGAAGTCGTAACCACACTTTCCTAATATCAGCACTTTCACCAAAAAGCAAAAGTGTTGTTTGGTATTTCACATCTAACTCTCCCCATCCCATTGTCTCCAACTTCTCCATGCATGCATCAATATCATTAGAAAGATTGTGTTTCTCTATCAATATCTTTACCACCTTGGTAATGCAGTCCCCAACTTCATCTATTGTTGCCTTATCTTTTCGTTTCTCCCTTTTTTAGACCGACCGGATGCCTCCTCAGTAGCACCTTGAGTTAGGGGTTCCATTTGACCGCACTCGATATCCTCAATACCATTTAAATTGTGGTCAAAAACTTCCTCAGAAGGATGAGGAAGTATAGAAGATGGCCCCCAACTGTCAAAGTCGTTCGAAGTAGATCCCTCAAACAGTTCAACACAAAGCTCGGGGAAAGAAAGTGGCGCGCTTCTCAAAGCTTCTACATATTTGTTTGACTGTGTAGAAAAATAATATAAAATAGTATAAGATAATTGAAATATAATAATAACTATTATTTAGAAAAACTAAATACCTTTATCTCTAGTTGCCATTCTTCTTCTGACAAGTTAAAGGTGTTTGTTACAGGATTATAAACGTTGCCGGTTTTGTTCTTAAGCTTTGACCAAGCAGCAAATTTTGATTTTAGATAATCATAGCGGTTCTTCATTTGTTTTTGATCCGCTATGAAATTGTGTTCGGTTTTCAACTTTTCCGCCACATTCTTCCATGAGCTTTGTTTAAGGCTGCTTCCTTCACGGCCATGGAGTGTTACTTCTACAATACATGCTTCAAGAAATGTTTTGTCAACACTCTCTTGCTTCTAACTAATCCTACCCTTTCTTTGTGCCATTTCTTTGAACATTTCAAAACAAAATAAAAGCAAAATTCAATCAAATCGAACATCAAGAACCATACAAGCCCATCAAAAACTAAAAGAGGTTTGGCATTTAATAATCAAATATTTATGATATTTGTCTTCCTAATGTTTGTCATCAAATATTAATGAAACTATCAGATCTTTAAAAGGCATATTGGAAATATTAATGAAACTCATGGGACGTTGACTGTTTGTATAGTTCAAGGATAACTTATATTTTAACTGCATGCCTAAAAGTACATATTAGTTATATCAAGTCCACCATGTATTGTTGACCAAATTCTTGCCAAAAAGCCAAACATACACTCCCCACCCAGTTGTCTGATTGTTTCATTAATATAATATATCTTGAAACTATCAGATCTTTTAAAGGCATATTGCATTTTGATGAAATAAGCTACTGTAACCAATTTGAAAACATACACTCCCCACCCAGTGGTCCTCAATTTAAATAAATGCAAGTTATAGCATTGATAAGCCGAGCTTTGACTCGTTTAAGCGATGTTGAAATGAGCTTGAGCCGAGCTTTTAGCTCGTTTAAGGCTGTTCTCAAAATAATTTGAGCCGAGTCGAGCCGAGCTCAAGCTTTGGGTTTTAATCGCTAGCCGAGCTCGAGCTCAAAGAAGTAGGGTCGAACCGAGCCGAGCTCGAGATCGAGTTTCATAAAAACCTAACGAGCCGAGCTCAAGCCTGGTCGAGCTCGGGCTCGGCCCGACTCGTTTACACCCCTAGGTAGGTACAATAATCTCATTAACAACAACAGAAAAGTTATTCCAAAAAGTGAGTATCTTGTTAAAAAATCAACCAACAAAAATGTCCATAAATCTTGTTTAAATAATAACAATTATGGTATATTGTGCAGCTTTACACAATCTTTGCTAGCTTTAATTAGTTTATTACTATGAACTGCTTTCAATTATTCGTATTGTTTGGCTAAAACTATATATCTAATTTGTATCTTTACAACGCACATGCTCCAATAACAATTAACAAAACTACAAATTCCAAACAATCTCAGGATTTTATTGGAATTGCTTATATATACTCGACCATTAATCAATACAAAATATAATTTAAACAGATAATAGTGTCATAAATAGGATTACTTTAACCCAGCCAATCCATCTAACACAGTCGTTTTCTAAACCAGAACTAATCAAACTAAAGCAACTAAAAGTTCACATAAACATACAGAAGCCATCGAACATACCTAAAAAAACCCTAGTTTTCAAAACGCAACAGAGCGATCGAACATACCAGGATGTGATTGAAGTTTTGCATGGAATCGGCAGTTGATTTGCTTGGATGGTGGTCGCCAGAAGAGAAGAGAAGATGCAAGGAACGTGTTACGTACGTGGGTATTTAGGTCTTTGTTTTTCATTCAGCGATGTTTTAAAACTGAATCGCTCAGAGGCCCATGAACCATTAAGAGGTGTCCACTTAACAAACCAAACACTCTTAACACTATCCCATTCAGATGTAGCCTTTTAATGGAATCATTAAGAGGCTACCAAACAGCCCCTAAGTTGTCACTATGAAAACTTCTATTTTGTATCTTTTAATGAAGTGAAGTATTTTGGTTTTATAAATGTGTATTTTATATTAAAATTCGTATAATAATGTGAAGGGTGTTACATATGCATATGTGCATAATTTGTCAGGATAGATTAATAAGGTCATTCATGTTGATGCACGTGTGCATAGTTATGCCATGCACATGTGCATAGTTTGCGAGAATTTGTCAACTTGCACGTTTATATGTTAACATGACGCTTAATGGTCGATTCAGACCTTTTATATGTGAATATGATGCTTAAATCTTAGTTTCATATATGCATTAGTGAAAATGGTGTGATGTATATAATTTTTGAGGGATTAGGGGCGACTGTTGTGATATCACGATCTGTAATGTGGTATTTATGTGTTTTTTGTATGTAGTTTTGTTACTGATTAATGTTAAATATGATCGGTGGTAATACGAAATTCAATTTGTTAAGGGTTAGGGTTTTTTTATTGAAGCAAACCTGTAGATAAGGTCAGTCATGTTAATGCACATGTGCATAGTTGTGCACATATGCATATTTTGCCATATTAGTTTAACAAGGTCAGTCATATTGATGAAAATGCGTATAATTATGCACATGTGCATAATTTGATAGAATAGATTAATAAGGTCAATTATGCACAAAACTCGTTTCCTAGATATATTTAGAATGGAACAAGATAAACGATGCCTGGTGGCGGACCGGTACAATCAGTATAATAGAAACTTAATGGGGGTTTTGAATTGGTCGAGAAGCCCAAGCTCTGGCACGAGTTGATCGGGCTCCTCGATAATGTCACTTTGTCCAATGGCAAAGATGGTTGGGAATGGTTGGGAGGTAATGACTCTGATTTTTCGGTCAAGACTATCAAGAACTTCCTGTATAGCGGCTCCAATTTCAGCAGCAGGCACGTTGTGAAATGGTCGAAATAGGTCCCAAAAAATGAAATATTTTTTGTTTGGAGGGAGGTTTTAGATCGTATTCCCACTCTGACTGCACTCCGGGATCGGAACTTGTAAAATCCGATAGGATCGTTCAATGATATCAATCGTGACTTGTGAGAGTGCGGAATCCTATCACAAGTTGATTCAAGAGTAAAACAAATATGAACCGAAACAATATGAAAGAAAACAAACCGAGACTTGCATTCAATGATGAACAAAGACTGATACAAGACTCCAATGTGTTTCGGCTAGTCCTTCAAGTCGCAACCAAAAACGATCAACCTCAACCAAATGGTTGAGGTTTGTTTAAATACTAACTATATGGACTTGTAACCTAGGCCTACTAGAAATCGGCCAAACTAGCCCAACCCACATAAGTCGACCCAAAATATAAACTAAACAATTACAAGATCAATCCTTTAACTAATCAATCCTTCATGTATAAACCTTCAGGTTCCAACAATCTCCCCCTAGGTTTATGCATGGAGGTTCTTGAAACTTCAATTTTCACGATCACCATCCAACCGATCCTTGAGACCACCAAAACCTTTTGTACGAATATGAATGGCTAAAACCACAGCAGCAGTCCATGCTTTTGCAATCTCTTCATACTTTTCAGTAGCTCTAATTTGATGACGAGTTAACACTTCCAGATCTTCATGAGCAACATTCAGCAAATCAATTTGATCCACCAAGCGAAAACACACATCATTATCACAAACAATTACTGCCTGCCCTAGACGCTCATCATAAGACCAGAAATGCAAGGACTTCAGAGCGCCCTTTGGAATCTTTTTCACCAATGGAATCACCTTTTCTTTATCAGTTACAGGCCAGTGCACAATCTTCATCCGCTTGTTCGTGTATGGATCTCTAATGCCTTTAGCTGGTCTAACAAAAGACTCTGCAGTACGCATCGAAGGAAAGTTACGAAGAACTTCTCTCCGCAATCTCTCGAAAAACATATATCCAGCACCTCCAGGCTTATCATCCGCATAAGGTGCTTTAGACAAGTTTGTCAAATCCACCTTAGTAAAAGACTGAAACTGGCCTGGATGTTTGTACCACTCAACAGGACCAACTTTTCTTTTTATCCACCATCTTTTGCGATCATGATCATATCCCCAGCTAACTACACCAGAACGATTTCCAACCTTATCATAGAGAGTTTCACCAACATCCATTAAGTGGTGAGTTGCATGAGCATCGTCATCATCTGGATTTAGATTCCGATTTTTCAAAATTACAAACTCTCTTTTCTTCTTAATTCTTTCAGCCTTCTCCTTTTCTGTAACAGGATCAATAACTCTTTTAAAGTATTGTTCCATAGCAGCACTTCTTTCAGCATCATCCTTTTCAAAGGCTTTTCTTCTGTTTTCAACATCAGTTGGATCAGAGAACTCTTGTCCAAATTTCTTCTCCAACTTCCCACGTAAATCATAAACCATATTGAACAACAAACTAACATCTCCTTGAAGCTGCTCAATCTGTTGATCTTTCTTCACAATAGTATCTTCAAGTTGGATAATCTTCGCATCTTTATGAATTGAATCTTGCTCAAGTACAACCATTCGTTTCTTCATATCTCTCATGCTAATAAACTCATCTTCATCACTAGAATCATCATCAAATGGCATTCTAAATGGCTCTTCAGGTCTCTTACCACTTGAACTACTAGGTACATCAAGAACAATTCTAGAAGGACCTGCAGATTCAGAAATACCAAGTGGCATAGTATCAACAATGGGGTCTGTATCAACATTTGTAACCTGAACATCAGCCGCAGTGGTCTCCAAAGCATTTCCTTGAGTGTCAGTGTTGAACTCAAAGATATCTTCAGTAGTGGTGGTGGTATCAGCAACACTTCTCTCAAAATCGAAATCATATAAACCGCCATCATCTTCAGCAATATTCATGGATTGATCTTTGTTTTGCTCAACATACATTCCGAGTCGAGGATCCCTCCTTTTCCGCTTCAATGGCATGGAATCAGAATCCTTTGGGTTTTCACTAGGCTCTTCACTTGACACTGAAAGATCAGAAGCAGGATTTCCCATCTTATCAGTTACAGATTTTAATAGCAAAGCCAAACTTTTAGCAGTAATCACAGGTAGAACAGCAGAAACAGCAGTATCAACTTCAGCTTCAGGAGGAAGTTCTACATCTTCTCCAGAATCACACATAATCTCAATGCCTTCATCGTCAGAGTCAATCGTTAAAATCTCTGTCTCAGGCTCATCTTCAATACCCATTTGAATGTCATGTTCTTCAGCAACTATAGCATTTGCAGACGCATCATTCACTAGAACAGGTTGCACTATTACTGGATTAGCAACAACATCTTCAGTCTCTGCAAATTGACCAAATTTCTCTAACGGAATTAATCCTTCAAATTTCTTTTCAGTACCCTTCTTCGGAGTGAGAGCACCAAAACAAGCTGGACCCATAGGCTTCAACTCCAATGTGTTACCAGATCTCTCCAACTCTGGATAACGAGCATTAAAAATCATTTGCAAAAACCTTGGATACATGAGAAACTTGTCCTTTCTAACTCCAAACACATTCCTCTTCATCGCTTCCAAAATATACTTTGAATAATTGAAAGGCTCATTTGTTATCACACAGACAAGAGCAGCAGACTGAGTAATGTTCAACTGATCTGTGCCTCCTCTGTTCTCTGTCATACACAAAACAAACATGTGCAGCAAAAGACGCCAATATGGATGCACAAACTTCTTAACCAGAGGTGGATACTTCCCTTCATAACTCAATCTTGGCAATATCGCTTCAACTGTACCAGCGGGAAGTTCAATTGAATCTGTTTCTTGATCATTGAACTGTAAAACTTCTCGAATCATCTGTTCTGTCACAGTAACAACCTTCTTTTGAACTTCAGAAACAATAACTCCCTTTCCTTCAACAACTTCAATTTTCGCATTTTTCCAAAACTCTTGAATAAGATTTTCGTAAATAATTGGATTTTCTCGTAGTGAGTGAACTATACGACAGCTGTTGAGACCTTTCATCAATGAAGTATACACCTTCTTGTGTTTCTCCGGAGGTGGTGCTAAGTATCCTGCTTGATTGTGTGTTGATATAAACTTCAAATCCATATTCTGCATAAAACATAAGTTTATTAGAAATCTCAAAATTTAAAATCAGCAGGCAAAACCAAACAACAGCATTATGACTCAGATAACAACAATTTCAATTCAAAACTATCACTGTTGACTCGAGACCATGAGTCGAGACCATGAGTCGAGACCATGAGTCGAGACCATGAGTCGAGACCATGAGTCGAGACCATGAGTCGAGACCATGAGTCG
Organism: Helianthus tuberosus; assembly: GCA_030545235.1. Classification (NCBI taxonomy): domain Eukaryota; kingdom Viridiplantae; phylum Streptophyta; class Magnoliopsida; order Asterales; family Asteraceae; genus Helianthus; species Helianthus tuberosus. Next base: position 102,333,130 of record CM060431.1, on the reverse strand, counting down.
AGACCATGAGTCGAGACCATGAGTCGAGACCATAAGTCATTGAGTCGAGACCAGGAGTCAAGCCTATGAGGTCTCGAGTCGAGACCATGAGTCGAGATCTTGAGGTCTCGAGTCGAGATCATGAGATTGCGACTCGTAACCACTGGTCTCGAGTCCTTGTGTTATCTGAGTCGAGACTACACAAACAACTTCATATTTTCAACTTTTTGGATCAAAATCCCAGAACATCCTTTGATTTATTTGAAGACCAATATATATTCAAAACTAGGGTTCTTGGTCATCTTCAAATCTTCATCAGATCATCATCATATCTTCATAACATCTGCAAAACTTCAAACAAATCATCATCATACCTTTAAAAAACGATGAATCGAGACCAGAAACTTGAATATGATGAATCGAAACCGGAGAATCACGTCGTAAACACTAGTAACTTGCCGGAACTTTGTGAGAGAATATCAAAGGGTCTCGAGTGAGAAGTGAGGTCTCGAGTCGAGACCTGTGTCTTATACCTCAAACCTAAGCAAACTGGGCCTAGGCCTTTGACTTTTGGGCCGAGATCAAAAGTTTAAACTTAACCGATTTAAAAGATTTCTTTTGATAAATTAACTTGTTGTAAAAATCCTTTTAATAAATCAGTTAAAATTTTAAATAAACCACTTAACCTTCTGAGCATTATTTACGAAAACAAAACCTAAAATAAAAATAAATAATAGAAACTATTATTTACAAAAATAAATAGGAAATAAACAAAATTGCTCAGGGATCAAATCACGAGGTTTCGGGCTTAACTTCACTTATCAACACTGATCTACTACCGAATGATCTAGACAATTGCCAGTATATTTATCCACCTAAACTCATCTCCCTAGACCTTTTCCATATAACTGCCTGTAACAAATTTTATCATGTTTTGATTTCTTAACAATGAACACCCAAACAAATACTAATCAAATCCCGGAATTATAGACAGCACATCCTATCATGCAAGTAGCTTCCCTACCACATATTTCACAAGTCCAATCCAGATCTCTGAAATCTTAACTGGGAATAGGTTGAGAAGAGAACAGAATAGATCTTAAGCAGATATGGTATAATGTACAAGATCAAATGAGTTTTTCTCATTTTGATATAGGTTTCTAGGGTTTCTTTTGGGCACTAGAGGGCCTCTTTCGGGTGTTTAATTGATCTACAGATCGACAACGTACAGCTAGGTCATCATGTATCTGGATGCAGCAGAAGCTGACGTTGCCTAGCACCTCCAGGTCAGCATATATCTGGATGCAGCAAAGGAGATACACGACTTTTTCAGAGAAGATTTCAGAGTCAGACCAAAATTGTATGTATCGGGACAACATACAGACATTCAAATAGAAATGAGCTAATTCCAAGTGATTATCTTTCCTGAGGTCATCTACTATTTTAGTTCTGAACAAAACAGCCAATGTTTCCAGTCTTAAGGATAGAGCCTACCAACACATCATACTAGAGTCAAACTATTTCGATACTGGTCTTACATGAGTCAGCCCTTGACCATAATGTGAAAATTCATATCATTTCCTAGTCATGCAACGCCTCTTTTTGTATTTTTCGATTTTTTAATGTTTTTGTATTTTTCAAAAATTCTCCCCCTAAATTTGAGCATAAATAAAAACTACCTAAGAATAGAAAACTTTATGAACAAATTTACCTACGAAGTAAAAGAAAAACATGCTCAGTCAGTAAAACGGATCATTTTCAGAAAATCCACAAGCACTTGAAACTTCGAACTGCTGACAGGTTTGGTGAACAAATCGGCAGCATTTGCATCTGTGTCGATTTGCTCTAGTTTAATAAGACCTCTATCAAAGCAGTCTCGTATAAAATGAACTTTAATATCAATATGCTTGGTTTTTGAGTGGAAGACAGGATTTTTCACAATTTGTATAGCAGCATCATTATCACAATATATGGTAGTTTAAGATAAGTCAAACCGTAGTCCTGCAATTGATGCTGCATCCACACCACTTGTGAGCAAGATGCCGAAGCTGCAACGTACTCTGCTTCAGCTGTAGAAATAGCTACCGTTTGTTGCTTCTTGCATTGCCAAGAAATGAGTCGATCTCCCAAAAATTGACAACCAGCTGAGGTGGATTTCCTGTCCTTGTCAGTAGCTCCAAAATTACTGTCAGAAAACGCAAACTGGTCAAAATTCGAATCCCTCAGATACCACAGACCAAACCTGGGTCGGCCTTTAAGGTACCGAAAGATTCGTTTAACAGCAGTAAGATGAGAAGTTTTAGGATTAGCCTGATATCGTGCGCAGTTGCAGACATCAAACATGATGTCAGGACGACTAGCCGTCAGATACATCAACGATCCAATCATAGACCTATAAAGTCTTTGATCAACAGAGGATCCTTCAGCATCTTCAGTTAACAATGGTCTTTCTGCCATTGGAGTTTCTGCCGGTTTAGCGTCAGTGAACTTGAATTTCTTCAGCACATCGTCCACGTATTTCCCTTGATGAATTAGAATGCCCTGTGAATCTTGTTTAACTTGTAAACCCAAAAACAATGTCATTTCACCAAGAGCACTCATTTCGAACTTCTTTTGCATAACTCTCTCAAAATCTTTGCAAAGCTCCTCACTTATAGACCCGAAGATAATATCATCAACATAAATTTGAACCAAGATTTGATCCTTGCCCACTCTTTTGATAAACAAAGTTTGATCTATTGTGCCTCGTGTGTATCCATGAGCCAGAAGATGTTCTGTCAGAGTAGCATACCAAGCCCTAGGTGCTTGATGCAACCCATATAATGCCTTGTCAAGCTTGTAGGCATATTCTGGATGATCTGGATGAACAAAACCCGGCGGTTGCTCAACAAAAATTTCTTCCTTCACTTCTCCATACAAAAATGCCGTTTTGACATCCATCTGGTAAACAGTGAATCCCATGAAGGATGCGTATGCTAAGAAAATCCGGATTGCTTCAAGTCGAGCGACAGGGGCATAAACTTCATCATAATCCAGTCCCTCTATCTGTCTGAAACCTTGGACCACTAATCGTGCTTTATTTCGAACAATAACTCCTTCAGAATCTTGCTTGTTTCTGAAAACCCAGCGAGTTCCAAGCTTGCGTTTTCCTTTTGGCAACTCCACAAGTTTCCATACTCCTAGCTTCTCGAACTGGTTTAGCTCTTCGTGCATAGCATCCACCCAGCCTGGTTCCTGCAATGCTACATCAATGGTTTTAGGTTCAATTTGAGAAATGTAGCTAGAATATAAGCACAAATTAATGGTTCCGGATTGGCTTCTGGTCTGAACTCCTGCATTCACGGGACCTATCACGTTCTCAATAGGATGATTTCTTTGAACACTAGTTGGAATAGCGAATTCAGGTATCGTCTCGTCTGGAGATGTGTGTGTGTGTTACTTGACTCCCCTTCATTAGGTGCTACCGGACTGTGACTCACAGGAGTGGTAATAGTATACTCTTCAGGAATAGGGTCAGCAAACAGTTCTGATCCAGCTGTATTGTGTGAAATTCCACTAGATTGAGCACCTTCAGGAGATTGATAAGACAGAGGATGCTGTGTAAAAACCATTCCCGGCGGATCAATGGTATGATGTCTAACACTTCCTTCTGTCTGTTCTTCTTCTTCAATATTCCCAAAAGACAACGTTTGTTTTGGAATAGACACACCTGCATCTGAAAAATCACTTGACAAAATATTAAAGGATTTAAACAATTCAGCATAATTATATAACCAATCTGGTCCAACTCTAGCATCCGTAGCATTTTCTTCAAGCCATTCAATGTTGCACGACTCGACGACCTTTTTAGTTACTTTGTTGTATACCCGATAGGCAGAACCTTTCGCATATCCAACAAAGTAACATTCATCCCCTTTGACCTCAAACTTTCCATTAGAGTCCATAAGTAATAATACACATGGACATCCAAAGATACGAAAGTGTGAAACCGAAGGTTTACGTCCTTCCAGAATCTCATAAGGAGTTTTCATATGACGTTTATTTACCAAAGCATGATTCTGGACGTAACAAGCCGTGCTAACAGCTTCGGCCCAAAAGAAACTAGGAAGCTTCGAGTCAGCCAGCATAGTTCGTGCAGCCTCGATAAGAGTACGATTTCTTCTTTCAGCTACTCCATTCTGTTGAGGAGTCCGTGGTGCACTATACTGACGATCAATTCCCTTTTCAGTGCAGAATGTGTCCAAAGTAACGTTCTTGAATTCTGTCCCATTATCAGATCGAATAACCTTCACCTTGGTACTCGCTTGATTTTCAGCCAGAGTGATGAATTGTTTCACTAAGGCTGCAGTTTCATTCTTGTGACTTAGAAAATACACCCAGGTGTAACGAGAGTAGTCATCAACGATTACAAGACAATAAGCTTTCTTGCCAATACTCAACACATTCACTGGACCAAAAAGATCCATGTGAAGTAATTCGAGCACTGCTTTCGTTGAGGGTGCAGGTTTAGCCTTATGAGGTTTTCGATGAGCTTTTCCTTTCGCACAAGCAACACATTTTTCAACCAACATGAAATCTTTTATTGGAAGATCGCGTACTAGTTGACCTTTAGCCAGTCGGTTCAGATTCTTCATATTCACATGCCCAAGGCGACGATGCCACAGTAGACCATCATGTTCTGAAATCTTCGAGAATAGGCAAGTAACTTCTTCACACGGTTTCTTGTTCATATCAATCACATAAGCGTTTCCTTGTCTCTCTGCTGACATTAAGAACCAATCTTCTGGAATGACAATCCCAGGTTTAAGTACATGACATCCTTTCTTTGTAAAGTGAACTGAATTTCCTCGATCACAAATCTGAGAAATGCTCAACAGATTGTGTTTCAGTTCTGGAACATAGTTAACATTCTCGAAGCTTAACACGCCGTTTCTTACGGTTCCTTTCAATGTAACCCTTCCTGATTCTCCTCCCGCAAATGAGACATATCCTCCATTAAATTCTTTGACATTCACCAGTTGGGATAAGTCTCCTGTCATGTGCCTGAAACAGCCACTATCCATGTACCAGAGGCGCACAGTAGTCCTCCACAGCTGTTCCTGCACGATTAGCGGGATTAGTTAGATATAGGAACCCAGCCCATAGTGGATCTGGGTTTTCCTTGTGCATCAATGTAAGTCACTCTCTGCCACACTAAATTGTCTTTATTTAAAAACTTCAAAGTGTTTCTAATAGCAGAATTTCGATAACATGTATGAGACGGATTGGATTGCGTGGCCTTAGCTTTAGGTTTCCAATGCTTGTTTGACCAGTTAGAATTGTAGTTACCAAAAGCATTATGTTGATTTCTTCGAAAATCATTTTATTGATTTTGATTTTTGCGTTTGGCTGCATTCCAATCTTGATCAGAAGGTTTAGTCTTGCGATAGTTGTTTTTCATTGTCTTAGTCTTTTCAGTCGTCATTGACTCTGAACAACGATATCGGTTAGACTTGACCTTCTGATCTTGCACAAACTTCCTCTTGTACGTTGCCCTTGGGAGTTGAACACAATTTCTGGCAATGTGGCCCGCGATGCCACAGTTAAAACATGTTTGACGTTTCATTTTGTGAGTATTTTGAAAATTTTGACAAGATTTGCTTGATTTTGAATGATTTGGCGTTTTAGTTTTCTGAACATGTTTTGCTTGTGATTGTTCTAAGCATTTTGGTGGCTGTTGATCTAATGACTCCTCATTTATCTCAATTCCCTTTTCTTCATTTTTAAATTCAGATTCATTATTTGAACACGTAGACGTCTCATCAATATGCATTTCCTCAACGCATTTATCATGTGAAACTAATTCAGGTTCATTATTAGAACATGTAGAAGTCTCATCAATATGCATTTCCTCAACGCATTTATCATGTGAAACTAATTCAGGTTCAATTTCAACTACAGTTTCCAATGGGGTCCCACTAGATTCGACATTAGGGACACCCACTGAGACAGTTTCAGAAGAAGAATCAGGATACTCTTGATTTTCTAGAGAAGTCGTTTCAGTGGTTTCACTGAATGCGTCCTGAGGGACCTCACCTGTAACACTTTCATCAACCAAAGGGTTAGAAACATCAGATTTACAATCATTAACTGAAGAAAAACCATCATCAGACATATTGTTCAAAGGTTCAACACAAACATTATCAGTTTTGCCCAAAACATCAGGTTCACAAGACGAAACATAAGCAGAAAATGACGCAAATAAAGACCGACCAAAAGCAATAGCAGATTCAGTTTGTTCAAAATAATTTTCAGAAATATTAGTATGAACAACTGGTTCACTCCCAAGAACTTCTTCACATTTTACTTCAGATACTTTTTCTGCACATGAAGACGAAATGTTAGGATCAATTGCGCCTTTAGAAACAAAACTTATTGGATCAGACTTCTGTTTCCCAACTATTTTGCCATTGAATGATGACTTATAGTTTTTGGGACCATAAGTCATTCGACTTTCATTTATCATCTCCTCCTCAGTCATATGTAAATAAGTATAATTGTCATTATAAGGAGGAGGAGCCTTATTAAAACCCAACCCACAACCTTTCTTTTCCTTGTATGCTAGTTGTTGATCACACAAGTTTTTGACTAATTTGCTGGAAGAATCAAATTTTTTAATGTTTAGCTCATTTATATGATATCTATCTCTGATAACTTCCAGTTCTTTAGTCAAAATACATACTTTCTCCTGAGCTTCAAGAAAATGGGCTGTTTTTACACTTACATCATCTTTGAGTTTGATGATGTCTTTGCGCTGAGCTTCAATCTTTTCTTTATAAAGTTTTTCATTTTTAGATAATGTGAAGTTTTTATTTTTTATATCTTGAAAATCCTGAATTAGCTCAGCATTATGTATTCAGTAAGCTTCAACCCTTTCCCTACACTCAGGAGTACAGAAAACAGAAAGTACCTCTTCTTTGGTGAGACCTTTAACTGGAGCTGAAAGAATCTGAGTCATAAGAGCTAGGTTTTCAGCAGTAGTCTCCTCCTCAGGTGCTGGAGCCTCATTCTCAGAAACATAAACTTGATCATTTGAAGTCATGAAAGCAATGTTATTTGAAGCAGCTTGATTTTCTGGAGCTGAAATGTTCAGTCGCTCAATTTCCGAATTCCAATCAAAGTTGATGTTGGGCTGAACCACCAGGGCTTGTGCTAATCCCTGTGGTTGAGGACTTCCAGTAGCAGCACTATCAATTAAACTTGATGTGGTCACAAGAGCTCTTTCACGATTAGGTGTTACGGGCTGGGCAGGAGTCTGTTCTCTATTAATTGGAGGCTTTGTGCAGTTTCGAGCATAGTGTCCTTCTTCGTGACAGTTGTAACAACGTAGTTTAAAAGGCACTGTAGACGCTCTAGTAAATGAAGCACCCCATCTATTTTTACCAGTTCTTTGCATAAACCTTGTTGCCCTGAATGCAGCCATAGCCATCTGCCAAGTGATATCCATTTCTTCAACATCATCAGGATGAATCTGATGTAAGTCATCGCCACACCATTTAGGAGGGTCAATTTTTCCTGCAACAAATGCATTCAAACAGTTGATAACGGAGGCTGCGATATCCAAATTTTCTTTAGACTGTTGTGTAAAGAAAGCAATCATCTCATTTTTCACAGTGGAAGCGGAAGCAGTAGCGGAAGCAGTACTGGAGGCATTCACAGCATTCACAGCAGAAGCAGAAGCAGCTGTTGGATGTGAAGGAATAACCTGATTAGAGGACCCAGAGCAATAGACATTTGCTGAAGTGGGGGCAGTCTTAGCAGATGCTGCATTACTAAACATTTGAAAACCTCCTTGAGACAAAAGAGCTGTGTTATTGTCATTTGATGAAGTGGGAGCAACAGAGAATCCTGCGGCTAGCATGCTGTTTTTATAGTTGGTTTCTCTTTGTTTATCATCTAATTCACAGGCTTTAATATGAGAGATCATCTCTGACAAGCTGCACCTAGCAAGATCTTTAGTTTTCTTGATCATAGCAACATGATGATCCTAGCTTTTTGGCAATGCATTTAGAAGCTGTCTATTTGTAGATGCATTTGATGTATGAATTTCTTCCATTTGCATTTGTGTGACTATCTTCACGAACCTCTGAATTTGATTATCAACAGTTTCACCATAAATATGATTGAAGTTGTTGAAATTTTGTCTCAACAGATTTCTTCGACTCTCCTTCATATCTTCATTCCCTTCGTAGACGTCGATCAAAGATTCCCACAGTTCTTTGGCGGATTTGCAGGTGCGAAAACCAATAGCAATGTCTGGACCCAATCCCATGGTTAAGTAGGACAGTGCTCTTTCATCTTCTTCAATTATAAGCAGATCATCTTCAGTATATTGACTTTTAGGTTTCTTTACTTTAACACCTGGTTCAGTGGAACTATCCATCATGATCTCCCTTGGTCCCCTTAAAATGCTTCGCCAAAGTTTATAATCTTTGACCTTCAAGTGTTGTTCAAAACGCCATTTCCACTCTGGGAAGTCATTTGCATCAGTCAACCTTGGAATACGTGTTGTGGTTCCTGTAACATCCCGAAAATATAAAACATTATATCAGAATTATAAAGCCTAAATAAATGGGAGTTTACTAACTAAGAGTTTTAACCTAGTTAGTTAAAACTAGTCTAGAAATAGCTTATAACTTGATTAAAAGCTACCAAACTATATGTTGAACAAAGTTGAGGGACCATAGTTGTTTAAATTGAAAACTTAACTAATTAGAACAAATAAAAATAAACCAAACACCTCAATTAGAGGTGTTGGTCGATCAGAGAGAAGCAGGGGGCGACACCCCCAACCCAAGAACCCTAATCTCACAAATCTCTTAAATTGAAGATGAAATTCTGATCTAAAACGAAATCCGAGTTTAGATTATCGATCCTCATCACAAGAGGATCATAAGGTATGTAAAAATTCGTGTTAAATTCTTGTTTGAAATTCTCATGATTTTGGAAATCTGAAATTAGATGCTTGCATGTTTGTTACTTGGTTAGATTGAAGTTGAATAGGTGTTTAGAAGTACAACCTAGTTAACTATTTGAGAAATCATGCCCAAATTCAGAGAATTCTATGAATCCATGGAAGCTAGGTTATGGGTTTTATAAAATGTTGATGAACACTAGGATTTGAATAATAATTCTAGTATAAGTTTCATAATAGGAGGTAATTCCTGTGATATTGATGTTAAAATGTGTGCAAGGTTACTAATTAAAGTGAAGTTTGAGGTTTAAATTTGCAAGTCATGAACTTGGAAATGATGGTAGGAAAATCTGACCCGTTAGGTGTTTGTAGAAATGCCTAAGTGAGGATTTTCGATGTTAAATTTGATGAGAACGCTGATTTGATCATGTTTCACAAAGATATGAATATGGTCATGGGAAAGAGTTCTAAACAAGTTGTAAAACTAAATTTCTAGGCAAGGAGTCCGGATCATCAAGCGGACAAGCCGGAGGAAATTCACGAGGGAAAAACGTGCTTTAAAGGTATGAAACTATTGTTTCGTTACATTATGTACTATTTGATAGATTTATGTTGTAGTTTGAAAACATGGTAAACAAGATGAATAAATGTACTACGGAAATGACTTTCATCTTAATCTAGTGAGATGGGTCAAAACAATTGTTAGAAATTGAGGTTTGAATTGCATTATCTAAAGATTAACTCTTAGTGTCTAAACGGGTCGAACAATCAAGAAAGACATGGTTAAGGATCCGGACTATATTAAATTGATTCTTTGAATAGGTTAATGCATATATATATCAAGATAGATATATGAGAATTCGATGTTAGATCATTCGAGAAGTGAAATCCGCAGGTGGGTTGAGTACAATGAACTTGCCTAACAAAATCATAGATTTCCAGCGAATACCGTAAATTACGGTATTACCGTAATTTACGGTAGAAGTCCTGAGCTTTACGGTCATCCGCTACTGATTTACGGTGACCAATTAGTTCCAGGTCTCACCGTAAATTACGGTGATACCGTAATTTACGGTGGACTTTATATATTTTTTTATTTATTTTATTTCATTTACTTTACAAGGTTTAAATGTTAGATCTTGTGTTTAAAATGTTATATAATGATGTCAAAACTAATGTTTAACGGTTTTGACCCTAGGTAACTAGATGGACTTTACGGATGGTGATCAAGCAACGTCGAAGAACCGAACACAACTTTTGAAGCTTCCGCTATGTGTCTTAATCTTTCTTAAACTTTGTTCATCGAATGTATCTAAATACTCAAGCAAATTTTGAATGTTCTAATTGGTCAAGTGTTGACTAAGTCTTATAATACTTCTAAAACTTATGTAAATCTAGTATCTTTTGGTATAAATTGTATAAACTTATCTTAAATTCCAGTTAAAATTTTAAGGGTGTTACAAGTTGGTAATCAGAGCTCATGGTTGTCAATAAGTGTTCGGTTCAAGCTTGATCGATCGTCCGGTAAGAATTAACTTGTGTTGTTAATAAATTATGTACTACGTATAAAATGAGAAATGGACAGTATGCATGAAAAGAGTGTGTAAGCTCATTCAAAAACATGAATGATCAAATCAAGTTACGGACTTGATTAAATAGAAACATGAATGATCAAATCAAGTTACGGACTTGATTAAATAGAAACATGAATGATCAAATCAAGTTACGGACTTGATTAAATAGAAACATGAATGATCAAATCAAGTTACGGACTTGATTGGATAGAAACAAGAATGATTAAATCAAGTTACGAACTTGATTGAGTTAAAACAAGAATGATTAAATCAAGTTACGAACTTGATTAAATCAAAACAAGTAAAGCAGGTGTTATAAATGGAATGTTTAACAATCTATGTAAACATTTCAGAAATCGAGATGGCTGATGGAGACAATGATAATGCGGTGCCAAGAGTCACCGAACAAGTGAGGGAAGTGATTGCCGAAGAGGTTGGAAAGGCGATCGAAAACAGTTTGTCGGGCTTTATTGATAAAATCCAAAACACGGTTTTATCAATAGTAGAAGATAGAATCAAGAAACTGGAAGACGATTCAAATGTAACAAAGGAAAAGCGTGGAGGACGAAAGCCTTGTTCATACAAGGAATTCATGGCTTGTAAGCCACCAATATATAATGGGGAGGTTGACCCAATAGTGTGCCAACGATGGCTAAGTGACATCGAAGGGGTATTCGAGAGAACCCATTGTGACGAAGAAGACTACGTAGCCTTTGGTACGGGTCAACTAAGGAATCAAGCGAAAGATTGGTGGGACAACAAAAAGAAGGAGATTGGAAGTGAAGCGGCTAAGGCCATGTCTTGGGAGGAGTTTAAGACGCCGTTTCTTAAACACCATAGCCCCAAAGCGGTCATAAACAAGATTAAGGAAGAGTTCATGCAACTCAGACACAAAGGTGAATCCATAGACAAGATCACGGGAATGTTTATGGACAAGATGAAGTTCTGTGATGATTTGATAACGAATGAAGAGCAAAAGGTCTATTATTATCATAATATGCTAAGCGCGGAGTATAGAGAATTCATAACCCCTTCAAAGTATGAGACCCTTACTGAGATTGTCAATGCTGCTCGGGAAAGGGAGATTGAATTGAAGAAGAGTATAGAACGGGGTGAACGAAGGGCACAAGATGTGAATCCAAGCCCTGCCAAGAAAGCAAGAACGAATGAATCCGCAAAGAAATCAGATGCTAAAGGTAGTACATCAGGTTGCAAAATTTGTGGGAAGAATCATAAGGGCGAATGTCGTTACAAGGATAAGCCATGTCCCATATGCAAGAAAAAGGGACATATGGCTATGTCATGCCCGGAGAAGGTGACGGTTTGTTACAATTGTTATCGAACGGGTCACAAAAAGTCGGAATGCCCGGAACTGGTTGGAAAGAAAGATGGGCAAGAATCGAAAGATGAAGCCCCGAAAGCAAAGGCAAGATCTTTCCAACTAACTGCCGCAGAAGCGAAGATTGAACCTGATGTGGTCTCAGGTATATTTGCTGTAAATTCAATTCCCGCACATGTGTTATTTGATACGGGTGCGAATAAATCCTTTGTTTCATACGGGTTTATTCGACATCCTTCATTTATTTTAACAAAATTACCTGTGCCCTTAGAAGTAGAGATAGGTAATAACAAAAGCTTTATTGTTTGTGATGTATGTGAAAATTGCAAACTGAGCATCGACGATGAAGAGTATTTGATAAATCTAATCCCAATGTCGATGGGAGAATTCCAAGTAGTCGTGGGGATGGATTGGCTATCTCAATACCATGCAAAGGTCGTGTGTTTTCGCAAAGAGATAAAACTAACATCTCCGAGCGGAAAACACGTCACCATTTATGGCGAAAAACGAGGCAACCCCATAGTATGTTCGATGTTGAAAGCTCACAAGCTCATAAAACGAGGATGCAAGGCATTCATAATTTATGCAAATGAGACCGAGAAAGAATCACGGAAGATTGGGGATGTACCGATAGTACGGGATTATGAAGATGTTTTTCCGGAAGATTTACCGGGGATACCGCCTGAACGGGAAGTAGAGTTCGGGATCGAATTGATTCCGGGCGCGAAACCTGTGGCAAAGGCCCCGTACCGACTTGCACCGTCGGAATTACAAGAGCTGATGTCCCAAATTCAAGATTTGCTTGATAAAGGATTCATAAGGCCGAGCGTGTCTCCTTGGGGCGCACCGGTGTTGTTTGTGAGAAAGAAGGACGGGAGTATGCGCATGTGTATCGATTATCGGGAGTTAAACAAACTCACAGTAAAGAACCGATACCCGCTCCCAAGGATAGACGACTTATTTGACCAACTACAAGGCGCAAGTTGGTTCTCAAAAATTGACCTTAGGTCGGGGTATCACCAACTAAAGGTCAAAGAAGAAGATGTGCCGAAGACGGCTTTTCGCACAAGATACGGACATTACGAATTTCTCGTGATGTCGTTTGGGCTAACAAATGCGCCCGCGGCTTTCATGGACCTCATGAACCGGATTTGCAAACCAATGTTGGATAAGTCGGTCATCGTGTTTATCGATGATATCTTGGTGTACTCGAAAAGCGAAGCCGAGCACGCACGCCACTTGCAAGAAGTGTTAGAGACACTTAGACGAGAGAAGCTTTATGCAAAATTTTCTAAATGTGCCTTTTGGTTACGAGAGGTACAATTTCTCGGTCATGTCATAAGTGCCGATGGAGTTTTGGTGGATCCGTCAAAGATAGAGGCGGTGTCAAAATGGAATCCCCCGAAGAACCCTTCTGAAATTAGAAGCTTTTTGGGGCTTGCTGGATATTATAGGAGATTCATTCAAGATTTCTCCAAGATTGCATCGCCGCTAACAAAGCTAACTCAAAAGAAAGCAAAGTTTGTTTGGGGAGTCGATCAAGAAAAAGCGTTTCGGACGCTAAAAGAAAGGCTAACTCAAGCTCCGGTACTGACATTGCCGGACGGAGTCGAAGACATGGTGGTCTATTCGGATGCTTCGTTATCGGGGCTCGGTTATGTGTTGATGCAACGGGGCAAGGTAATCGCCTATGCCTCGAGACAATTGAAGATGCACGAGAAGAAATACCCCACGCACGATCTCGAATTGGCAGCGGTAGTGTTTGCATTAAAAATATGGAGACATTACTTGTATGGGGTAAAGTGCACCATATTCACCGATCACAAAAGTTTGAAATACTTCTTCGATCAGAAGGAGTTGAACATGCGGCAAAGGCGATGGCTAGAGACGGTGAAGGACTACGACTGTGAGATACATTATCACCCCGGAAAAGCAAACGTGGTAGCGGACGCTCTAAGTCGAAAAGCGGACTATGTCCCAATACGAGTGAGGTCAATGCAACTCGTGGTGACCTCGGGTATACTTGAACGAATTCGAGAAGCGCAGTTAGAAGCAGTGAAAGAAGAAAATTGGAAGAAAGAAAGAATAATTGGACAATTGAAAGATTTGACGGATGGGAATCATGGGTTGAAGACTCGATCCGGAAGGATATGGGTCCCACATACCTGTGGAGTAAAGGCGCTTCTACTTGATGAAGCTCATAAATCCCGTTATTCAATTCATCCGGGTGCGACCAAGATGTACAATGATTTGAAACAAAATTATTGGTGGCCCGGAATGAAGAGGGATGTGGCGAAGTATGTGGAAAAATGCTTGACATGCTTACAAGTCAAGGCGGAGCATCAGAAACCCTATGGCAAACTCCAACCGTTAGAAATTCCGGTTTGGAAATGGGAACATATTACAATGGACCTGTTAACCAAGTTGCCTAAGACGAATCGTGGTTTTGATGCAATATGGGTAGTGGTGGATAGATTGACGAAAAGTGCTCACTTCATTCCGATTCGTGAGACTTATACGTCAGAAAAGATGTCAGAAGTCTATACCAATGAAATCATAGCACGTCATGGAGTGCCGGTGTCCATTGTGTCTGATAGGGATACCCGGTTTACTTCGAATTTCTGGCATGATTTCCAAGAACAAATGGGGACCAAGTTGTACATTAGCACTGCGTACCATCCCCAAACGGATGGACAAAGTGAAAGAACGATACAAATATTGGGAGATATGCTACGGGCGTGTATAATCGACTTTGGAGGCAGTTGGGATGTTCACCTACCGTTAGTCGAGTTTTCGTACAACAACAGTTACCAATCTAGTATTAAAATGGCACCATACGAACTGCTTTATGGTAGGAAGTGTCGAACCCCGGTTTGTTGGGGTGAAGTGGGTCCACGTGAACTTGCCCACCAAGACATAGTACGAGCCACGAACGAAAAGATCGATAAAGTTCGGGCACACTTGAAAGCGGCTCAAGACAGGCAAAAGGCGTATGTTGACAAAAGGAAAAGGCCAATTGAATTTCAAGTCGGTGACATGGTCATGCTAAAAGTGTCCCCATGGAAAGGTGTTATTAGATTTAGAAAGAAGGGGAAGTTAAGCCCAAGGTTTATCGGGCCCTTTAAAATCATCGGAAGAGTTGGCAAGGTAGCTTACCGTCTTGAACTACCGGAGGAGCTGAGTGGAATCCATGGCACGTTTCATGTATCGCAATTAAGAAAGTGCCTAGCAGACGAAACGACATATATCCATTACGACGATATCGAAGTGGATAATAGTCTAAATTATGTGGTGAGACCGGTTGAAATTTTAGACAGAAAGGTCAAACGTTTACGAAATAAACAAATTGACCAAGTCAAAGTCAAATGGGAGCATAGGAAAGGTTCGGACACTACATGGGAGTCCGAAGAGGAGATGCGACGTCTTCACCCTACATTATTTGGTACGTACTTTGGTTTCGGGGACGAAACCCTTTTAAGGGGGATGGACTTGTAACATCCCGAAAATATAAAACATTATATCAGAATTATAAAGCCTAAATAAATGGGAGTTTACTAACTAAGAGTTTTAACCTAGTTAGTTAAAACTAGTCTAGAAATAGCTTATAACTTGATTAAAAGCTACCAAACTATATGTTGAACAAAGTTGAGGGACCATAGTTGTTTAAATTGAAAACTTAACTAATTAGAACAAATAAAAATAAACCAAACACCTCAATTAGAGGTGTTGGTCGATCAGAGAGAAGCAGGGGGCGACACCCCCAACCCAAGAACCCTAATCTCACAAATCTCTTAAATTGAAGATGAAATTCTGATCTAAAACGAAATCCGAGTTTAGATTATCGATCCTCATCACAAGAGGATCATAAGGTATGTAAAAATTCGTGTTAAATTCTTGTTTGAAATTCTCATGATTTTGGAAATCTGAAATTAGATGCTTGCATGTTTGTTACTTGGTTAGATTGAAGTTGAATAGGTGTTTAGAAGTACAACCTAGTTAACTATTTGAGAAATCATGCCCAAATTCAGAGAATTCTATGAATCCATGGAAGCTAGGTTATGGGTTTTATAAAATGTTGATGAACACTAGGATTTGAATAATAATTCTAGTATAAGTTTCATAATAGGAGGTAATTCCTGTGATATTGATGTTAAAATGTGTGCAAGGTTACTAATTAAAGTGAAGTTTGAGGTTTAAATTTGCAAGTCATGAACTTGGAAATGATGGTAGGAAAATCTGACCCGTTAGGTGTTTGTAGAAATGCCTAAGTGAGGATTTTCGATGTTAAATTTGATGAGAACGCTGATTTGATCATGTTTCACAAAGATATGAATATGGTCATGGGAAAGAGTTCTAAACAAGTTGTAAAACTAAATTTCTAGGCAAGGAGTCCGGATCATCAAGCGGACAAGCCGGAGGAAATTCACGAGGGAAAAACGTGCTTTAAAGGTATGAAACTATTGTTTCGTTACATTATGTACTATTTGATAGATTTATGTTGTAGTTTGAAAACATGGTAAACAAGATGAATAAATGTACTACGGAAATGACTTTCATCTTAATCTAGTGAGATGGGTCAAAACAATTGTTAGAAATTGAGGTTTGAATTGCATTATCTAAAGATTAACTCTTAGTGTCTAAACGGGTCGAACAATCAAGAAAGACATGGTTAAGGATCCGGACTATATTAAATTGATTCTTTGAATAGGTTAATGCATATATATATCAAGATAGATATATGAGAATTCGATGTTAGATCATTCGAGAAGTGAAATCCGCAGGTGGGTTGAGTACAATGAACTTGCCTAACAAAATCATAGATTTCCAGCGAATACCGTAAATTACGGTATTACCGTAATTTACGGTAGAAGTCCTGAGCTTTACGGTCATCCGCTACTGATTTACGGTGACCAATTAGTTCCAGGTCTCACCGTAAATTACGGTGATACCGTAATTTACGGTGGACTTTATATATTTTTTTATTTATTTTATTTCATTTACTTTACAAGGTTTAAATGTTAGATCTTGTGTTTAAAATGTTATATAATGATGTCAAAACTAATGTTTAACGGTTTTGACCCTAGGTAACTAGATGGACTTTACGGATGGTGATCAAGCAACGTCGAAGAACCGAACACAACTTTTGAAGCTTCCGCTATGTGTCTTAATCTTTCTTAAACTTTGTTCATGGAATGTATCTAAATACTCAAGCAAATTTTGAATGTTCTAATTGGTCAAGTGTTGACTAAGTCTTATAATACTTCTAAAACTTATGTAAATCTAGTATCTTTTGGTATAAATTGTATAAACTTATCTTAAATTCCAGTTAAAATTTTAAGGGTGTTACAGTTCCAAGCTTTGAATCCAGTTCTTGTTGTTTGTTAAGGGCAGCCAAACCAACGTTATTTGTAGACATAATTAATTAATCAATTAATTATTTTAAGTCCAAAAATTTTGTTAACTGTTCAAAGTCCAAATCCAGTTCACGTTGTCAAGTGTCGTTGCGAGTCGAGATCACAGTTGCGAGTCGAGACAAAAACAAGATGACTCGAGATCTCAGTTGGTTGCGAGTCGAGACCAAATGCAGACAAGTCGAGACCACAGATGATTGCGAGTCGAGA
The DNA here is from genome assembly GCA_030545235.1 of Helianthus tuberosus. Classification (NCBI taxonomy): domain Eukaryota; kingdom Viridiplantae; phylum Streptophyta; class Magnoliopsida; order Asterales; family Asteraceae; genus Helianthus; species Helianthus tuberosus. Next base: position 102,315,664 of record CM060431.1, on the reverse strand, counting down.
CTGAAACCAGACAAGTCGATACCTTGGTTGATTGCGAGTCGAGACCAAAACCAGACAAGTCGAGACCTTGGTTGATTGCGAGTCGAGACCAAAACCAGACAAGTCGAGACAGCTGATGGTTGCGAGTCGAGACCAGAGCCAGACAAGTCGAGACCACTGGTTGATTGCGAGTCGAGACCTGCAAAACAAATATGAGATAAATCTGTTGACTCGTAATCCCTGATTTTCAGCACTTTTCAAAAATTCAAAGATATCGTAATCTTTGAATTTCCTTTGATCACCAAAACTCCGAGAAATCAGCTAACAATTTTTCTGAAATCACACAAACCAAAATCAGTAATTTCTTTCGATACTTTCTTAAGAACAGTTTGAAGATTGAATGTTATCACTGCAAAACAAACACTGAAAAACCAGATTAGTAGCATAAGATGTTCTTGAATCCGAATGATATCAACACCGAACCAAGATTGGTTTCTTGGCTCTGATACCAATTGTAAAATCCGATAGGATCATTCAATGATATCAATCGTGACTTGTGAGAGTGCGGAATCCTATCACAAGTTGATTCAAGAGTAAAACAAATATGAACCGAAACAATATGAAAGAAAACAAACCGAGACTTGCATTCAATGATGAACAAAGACTGATACAAGACTCCAATGTGTTTCGGCTAGTCCTTCAAGTCGCAACCAAAAACGATCAACCTCAACCAAATGGTTGAGGTTTGTTTAAATACTAACTATATGGACTTGTAACCTAGGCCTACTAGAAATCGGCCAAACTAGCCCAACCCACATAAGTCGACCCAAAATATAAACTAAACAATTACAAGATCAATCCTTTAACTAATCAATCCTTCATGTATAAACCTTCAGGTTCCAACAGAACTGTTGGGGCAGAGACATGAAATGTTGTGTAACACCCCGAAAACGGGTTTGGTAATTAAACCCCGTTAATACTAAAGACGGGGAAAGTACCGTTAGCGGTAAAAGTAAACTGGCAAATATTAAGAATTTATTTAATAATCCTAATATTTATTTGAAGTGAATAAAAAGCTTTTAAGAAATAAAGTGATAGAAGGCCCGAGTTAACGGGACCCGAAATAAACTTAGTCATAAACATTCTCGAACCCGCAAAGTTAACTAGGAATATTAAACCTAGTTAATAAGTGGGGAATATTGTTAGAAATAAGTAGGTTGTGCCCTACTTAATTAACTAACAAATTAGAGGGGCCAATATTGTTAAAATTGAAACTTATATTATTGATTTTAATTAAAAACAAAAACAAAACACCCCATTTGGGGGTCTGGTCGATCAAGAATGAGCAGGGGGCGACACCCCACTCTCAAACCCTAGAAAAATTCACTAAAACTCTCAATTGGAGGTGCAAATCTGGTCCAAAACGAAATTCGAGCATAGATTATTGATCCTCGTCACAAGAGGATTACGAGGTATGTAAAATTTCATGAAAACTCTCAACTTGAAATTCTCATGAAATTGGAAAAATCTGAAATTATGGTTGCATGTGTGTCTCATGATGATTTAGGAACAACTATAGGGTCTAGGGACAAACCCTAGAAAAATACAAGTTGAAATCATGTGAAATTTTAGTAAAATCCATGAACACCATTGTAGGTGACTAATGGGTTATGTAGATTTTAAATAAACACTAGGAAATTGGGTGATATTCTAGTGTAATTTGACAATTTTGAAGTGACTTCAGAATTATAGAAGTTAACAATCTTGTAAGATGATTGATTTATGTGAAATTAGGGCTAAGAGATAAGCTAGAGACTTGATAAATAAACATGTAAATTTCTGCCCTTAAAGTGTTTGTTGAAATGCCTCAAAGAAGGCTCGAAACTAGAATTTTTGTAGACAAAACACCTAATTGTGATGTTTTAGCTATTAAGCAAAAAGTGATTTAAAAAGAGTTCTAAATGTGATAAAACGTGGTTAGAACTTTGCTTAAAACGGTGGTCTAAAGATAACGCCTACCGGGTAATTAAAGAATGCTAAAACTAGTTGATGAACTCGAAAATGCAATTAGCATACTAATGGGCATTTGACTTTTAAAAAGGTCAAACTGACCTATAATACGATAAGTAGTAATTTTGATATGAAATGCACAAGGTGGAATAATCGAATTAGATTATGATAGAACTAACCACCTTGAAAACGATGATAATAGTTTGACGCGTAACAAGCTAGGTGGAAGCTTGATGAGGGAGCGGATCAAACAAATCAAGAAGGAAAGGAAAAGCATAGTTCGGATGCGAGGTAAGTAAAGCTTACGCCTTTTTTTCATTATTTACAAATGACATGATTGCAAGTATAGTATATGAATGTTACTAAGTGGTTGGCATAGAATGTTCCGACACGATTCAATGAGAGTCGGAACGAAAGGAAATGGTAAGAAATTATAGGTTATGGACAAAGGGGTAAAATTGTAAATTGGTCATGTAGTGACGAACAAACAAGAATGGTTTTAAGTAAAATGAGTACAAGGAAAACCGGGATAGGTTTAAAAGGGGATGAAATGGTACTTAAATACCATCTCATATGGACAATTGGTCATTTTGACTAAATAGGTCAATTGGTGTGGGTAACGCCATTTGATAATAACATTTGATAATTGCTTGTTGAGTTTTGTAATAACAGGAAATAAAATAAGCCTGCGTTGCTTTAATTATAAAGATTTAAAGCAAAAGTTAAGTAAACGGGTCATTACTTTGACCCGAGCCAGGTACGTATAACTAAGCTTTTTGGTTAAACATACAATTTTGGTTAAGATATTTAGCGAAAGTCCTTCATCGTGAAGTGAGGGACTAAAGTTGACCAAAATACCCTTGAAGGGTATATTGGGCAAACAACTCATAGGGGTCGTTTAGGATCTTGCATAAAGATTATGGAATCATTAGACATGAGTAAAGATCATAGGAATGTACATTCGCGGGTCAACTGCTCAAAAGTGGTCATTTGCGTAAAATGATCAACCGATGGGTAAAATTTGGAAAAAAGGGTTCTTCATGATAAATCCACCACAAAATAGTTGTGGTGGAATAATTGTAGTTAATTAGATATGGAACTTTTGTAGCAACAAAAGAAAGGCACAAGTTCTAGACTAAAATGCATAACTAACCTTAACGGGTCAAAATATGCATTTAAGCGTAAACGGGATTTTATTACTTAAGAGACTCGTGATTCGAGATTAATATAATGGGAGATATTGAAATAATGAATTTCATGAGTTTAACGATCAACTAAACTTGTTGGTGCGATAAAATTATGAACGGCTCAATATTTGGTAAAAAGGGTAGTAAGCCAAAGACTTAAAAGTCTGAAATTGTGTTAATCCGGATGTCGGATTTTAACTCCATAAGATGGAGAAATAAATTACGGACGTGTAGGAAAAAGAATCGGGTAAAACGGATGTGTACTTTGAAAGTTATGCACATTTTCGTAAAAACTTAGATTGCTGAAAAATGCAGGTTGCAGATCTGAACATGCTGGAAAAGTGTATCCCCCGCGCCACGCGGCGGAGGGAGTGAATTACGTCGCGACACGCGACAGAGTCTCGCGGCCCGCGTAAAAACTCTCGCGCCCCGCGAGAGAGCCAGAAGCTGGCAAATTGTTTAATTTTATTCGTTTGACCCATATTTCTTGTTTAAACTTGCTAATTAACTATCAAAACTAACTTTTAGGTTGGTTTTGATGATAGGTGAATGTCAAGTATACCCGGATGTAGATCAAGCAGCGTACAAGAACCGAACACAAGAGATAAAAGCTTCCGCACGTTGTTTTCGTCGTTATCTTAAACGGCAATTCCGTAGTTATCAATTTGTATTATTTTCAAATTGTAAAAGTTTTAATTCACCCGTATTTTCCAACAGTATTTAAATATAATTCCATGTTTATTTTCGTATTTTAAACGAAAATCTTTAATTAAATAGACGGGTGTTACAAGTTGGTATCAGAGCCTTGGTTTAAGAGATTCAAGTATGGTGGGAGAACTATGCTTGGACTTAAACCTTATGCTCTTGAAAAAGATTGGTGTTCGGTTCGAGGCTTGATCGCAAATCCGGTAAGTACAAGTATGTTAATAGTTTAGCATGTTAAAGTGCTGTAAACAACACCTAGGGCTATCGTGCGATACACGTTACCCCAACTAAAACGATTGATATGGTTGACGAAAATACGCGCGTTGACGCGTATAGTAGAAAAAGCCTTGTATTATAATACGGGCGATTATTGAAGTTGACGTTACTAACTTTTGTGAATGTCTTAATTGAAGGACACTCGCGTTTGAAGACGACGAGAGTCAAACGAATTGTGGATATGATGATGGAACGGTCCGAAGTATGACAAGAGGAGCATGCTCACCGAGGACTAAATCGCGTAACGACCGCGAACAAGGTTAATGGCAAGGAACGCCCGTCGGGGCAAACATTACCAGGTGCACATTTTAAATAATCGCACAAATAGTAATATGCAACAAATAAGTAGAAATTGAAAGTTGCATATGTAGATTAAAAACTTGGAAAAAACCCGAATAGAAAATGTATTCGGGATATTGTTTCCAAGAGAAACAAATTGAGGCGTTACTTACATAGGGCGTGATGTGAAAACTATAAAAAGGTCATGTGTGTCATGTGTTAATCGCTTACTCTGGCCAAGTAAGTAGTGGCATATGATACCATGAACTTCTTATGGCGGACACGTTTACATCCGATGTAGTAGGGGAGGAGTGAATGGGACTAACTTAAAAGTACCCAAATGAATCAAATGAACAAAATATTTGATAATAATGTAAACGCACAGCCGGGTGACGGAAGCGTATTATATTAGGATGAAGAGCCCGAGTGAAGGGACAAAGATTAATGTAAAAGAATTAAGGTATGCAATTGGGAGGGGTGTACTTACACTCGAACCCGGAGAATGCAAATATGACTCTTAACGGGCCGATTTTGTAAAACACCAAATTTGAGAACAAAGTAGGAATATAAATGCGAAACGAAGTCATAATGCATACTGTAAGGGTTGCAATAATAACGACTTCGGTAAAACACCCGGTTGGTGGGTAAGGATTTAAACGCATGCGTAGACTGAGAAACAGGAACGCGAAATAGAAAGTCAAAAGACTCGGAATATGAGTCATGACTAAAAGATGACAAGAATTTTCGCAAACATAAATTTTGATAAAAAAAAAATTATTACGTTCGACTAGTTAAAAGTCAAACGGGTCAAACAAAAAAATGAAATTTGATGGTTCACCAGTGATGAAATTTCACATGAACAAGTCAAACGAATTAAATAAATGATGACGCTTGCTAATGTAAGTAGGCGCGGATTGAATAAGTAAAAGTGTGAGATGTTAACTAACCTATGTAAAAGGGTTATGGGCGTTAAGAACGTTAAGATAAAAGAACCCGGGTAATGGGTTGTATAGAAGTATAAATGTAAACCGGGAGACGGTAAGCGTAGAACAAACTGACGCGTAAATAACGTCAGAAGTCATAAAGTCGGAGGACTAGTCCGGAAGTAAACAGATGAAGCCTTAGACTACGGTCAAGGTCAATTGAAGTTCAAGAGCGAAAATAAACGATTCCAAACATAATAAGAGATGCCTTGAAGCTATATATGTATATATACATTTGAATATAGACAAGAATAAAAGATGATCTACGGGATCATCATAACCTACGGGACATTAATTAGTGTAAAGGTCTACGGAGCCAAAATGACCTACGGGTCATGAATAGAAGCAAAGGGATCATAAGGGCCTCGTCTTAAAGAGATGAAAGCCTAAGGAAATAGCCTACGAGGTTAAGTGAAGGAAACTACGGGTCAATTGTGTAAGGTGAGGGAACTTGTTACGATTCCCCGCGTAAAACGAGAACGGATAACAATAAATTATGGGTTGTCAATTTCCTTGATATGAGTAATCGACATAGTTAAAGAGAGAAACGTTAAACTAAAATTCAGTTTTAGTAAGAAATAACATTTTTACAAACATAGATTCTAATAGGAATTTAAACAATAAGTATGAAAGATACAAGTCTTGACACTGATAGGCGCAAGACAATATATTCGAAAAGTGATATTTTCGAAAATGAAAAGGTTGATATAAATTAAACATGATGTGACATGATCACGGTCAAGAGGTACAATGTGAAGTAGAATCACATTATAACCAAGCGAGCGGTAAAAAGAAACCGGACTATTAAGTCTAGTTAGTGAAACCGGTTAAGGTCAGTAATTCAAGTTAAGAAATTTGGTTTGCTTGTAAGCGGTAAATTCAGTATAACTGAACCGAATAAATAAATTTGAAAATAAAAAGATTTGTTGCTAAAAGTGAAAGATTTCACTAAAGACCTTTAAATGGGTCAAAGTAACGGGTTCATAAAGAAATCCGATAGTATATGAAAGCATTGAATATCGCTAAGTTGATTAAACTAGTGGAAATAACGAGATTACGTTATTTCAAGTCGCATTATGTCATATAAGATACGTAGATGATTAATAACCAACAGGATATTACCATACTTTTCTGGTAATACTAACAATCGGTTAAGATATGAGAAATGCTTAATTGATTATCGAGAGCAAATGCATGGAGTGGAACTCGATAAATTAAGTAAGAAAAGGTTTCGGGGACGAAACCTCTTTAAGGTGGGTAGACTTGTAACACCCCGAAAACGGGTTTGGTAATTAAACCCCGTTAATACTAAAGACGGGGAAAGTACCGTTAGCGGTAAAAGTAAACTGGCAAATATTAGGAATTTATTTAATAATCCTAATATTTATTTGAAGTGAATAAAAAGCTTTTAAGAAATAAAGTGATAGAAGGCCCGAGTTAACGGGACCCGAAATAAACTTAGTCATAAACATTCTCGAACCCGCAAAGTTAACTAGGAATATTAAACCTAGTTAATAAGTGGGGAATATTGTTAGAAATAAGTAGGTTGTGCCCTACTTAATTAACTAACAAATTAGAGGGGCCAATATTGTTAAAATTGAAACTTATATTATTGATTTTAATTAAAAACAAAAACAAAACACCCCATTTGGGGGTCTGGTCGATCAAGAATGAGCAGGGGGCGACACCCCACTCTCAAACCCTAGAAAAATTCACTAAAACTCTCAATTGGAGGTGCAAATCTGGTCCAAAACGAAATTCGAGAATAGATTATTGATCCTCGTCACAAGAGGATTACGAGGTATGTAAAATTTCATGAAAACTCTCAACTTGAAATTCTCATGAAATTGGAAAAATCTGAAATTATGGTTGCATGTGTGTCTCATGATGATTTAGGAACAACTATAGGGTCTAGGGACAAACCCTAGAAAAATACAAGTTGAAATCATGTGAAATTTTAGTAAAATCCATGAACACCATTGTAGGTGACTAATGGGTTATGTAGATTTTAAATAAACACTAGGAAATTGGGTGATATTCTAGTGTAATTTGACAATTTTGAAGTGACTTCAGAATTATAGAAGTTAACAATCTTGTAAGATGATTGATTTATGTGAAATTAGGGCTAAGAGATAAGCTAGAGACTTGATAAATAAACATGTAAATTTCTGCCCTTAAAGTGTTTGTTGAAATGCCTCAAAGAAGGCTCGAAACTAGAATTTTTGTAGACAAAACACCTAATTGTGATGTTTTAGCTATTAAGCAAAAAGTGATTTAAAAAGAGTTCTAAATGTGATAAAACGTGGTTAGAACTTTGCTTAAAACGGTGGTCTAAAGATAACGCCTACCGGGTAATTAAAGAATGCTAAAACTAGTTGATGAACTCGAAAATGCAATTAGCATACTAATGGGCATTTGACTTTTAAAAAGGTCAAACTGACCTATAATACGATAAGTAGTAATTTTGATATGAAATGCATAAGGTGGAATAATCGAATTAGATTATGATAGAACTAACCACCTTGAAAACGATGATAATAGTTTGACGCGTAACAAGCTAGGTGGAAGCTTGATGAGGGAGCGGATCAAACAAATCAAGAAGGAAAGGAAAAGCATAGTTCGGATGCGAGGTAAGTAAAGCTTACGCCTTTTTTTCATTATTTACAAATGACATGATTGCAAGTATAGTATATGAATGTTACTAAGTGGTTGGCATAGAATGTTCCGACACGATTCAATGAGAGTCGGAACGAAAGGAAATGGTAAGAAATTATAGGTTATGGACAAAGGGGTAAAATTGTAAATTGGTCATGTAGTGACGAACAAACAAGAATGGTTTTAAGTAAAATGAGTACAAGGAAAACCGGGATAGGTTTAAAAGGGGATGAAATGGTACTTAAATACCATCTCATATGGACAATTGGTCATTTTGACTAAATAGGTCAATTGGCGTGGGTAACGCCATTTGATAATAACATTTGATAATTGCTTGTTGAGTTTTGTAATAACAGGAAATAAAATAAGCCTGCGTTGCTTTAATTATAAAGATTTAAAGCAAAAGTTAAGTAAACGGGTCATTACTTTGACCCGAGCCAGGTACGTATAACTAATCTTTTTGGTTAAACATACAATTTTGGTTAAGATATTTAGCGAAAGTCCTTCATCGTGAAGTGAGGGACTAAAGTTGACCAAAATACCCTTGAAGGGTATATTGGGCAAACAACTCATAGGGGTCGTTTAGGATCTTGCATAAAGATTATGGAATCATTAAACATGAGTAAAGATCATAGGAATGTACATTCGCGGGTCAACTGCTCAAAAGTGGTCATTTGCGTAAAATGATCAACCGATGGGTAAAATTTGGAAAAAAGGGTTCTTCATGATAAATCCACCACAAAATAGTTGTGGTGGAATAATTGTAGTTAATTAGATATGGAACTTTTGTAGCAACAAAAGAAAGGCACAAGTTCTAGACTAAAATGCATAACTAACCTTAACGGGTCAAAATATGCATTTAAGCGTAAACGGGATTTTATTACTTAAGAGACTCGTGATTCGAGATTAATATAATGGGAGATATTGAAATAATGAATTTCATGAGTTTAACGATCAACTAAACTTGTTGGTGCGATAAAATTATGAACGGCTCAATATTTGGTAAAAAGGGTAGTAAGCCAAAGACTTAAAAGTCTGAAATTGTGTTAATCCGGATGTCGGATTTTAACTCCATAAGATGGAGAAATAAATTACGGACGCGTAGGAAAAAGAATCGGGTAAAACGGATGTGTACTTTGAAAGTTATGCACATTTTCGTAAAAACTTAGATTGCTGAAAAATGCAGGTTGCAGATCTGAACATGCTGGAAAAGTGTATCCCCCGCGCCACGCGGCGGAGGGAGTGAATTACGTCGCGACACGCGACAGAGTCTCGCGGCCCGCGTAAAAACTCTCGCGCCCCGCGAGAGAGCCAGAAGCTGGCAAATTGTTTAATTTTATTCGTTTGACCCATATTTCTTGTTTAAACTTGCTAATTAACTATCAAAACTAACTTTTAGGTTGGTTTTGATGATAGATGAATGTCAAGTATACCCGGATGTAGATCAACCAGCGTACAAGAACCGAACACAAGAGATAAAAGCTTCCGCACGTTGTTTTCGTCGTTATCTTAAACGGCAATTCCGTAGTTATCAATTTGTATTATTTTCAAATTGTAAAAGTTTTAATTCACCTGTATTGTCCAACAGTATTTAAATATAATTCCATGTTTATTTTCGTATTTTAAACGAAAATCTTTAATTAAATAGACGGGTGTTACATGTTGTCTGTGTGAAGATGGCGATGAAACAGCTGAACACCTTCTTTGTTCGTGCACGGTAGCGTCGACTGTCTGTTATCACATCAGTCAGTGGTGCAAGGTGAGTCCTTGTATTATATTTTCGGCTAAAGATATCGTAATTGCCTCTGAGTTTTGCAATCTGGATAGAGAAGTGAAAGAAGATTTACATGGCATTATGTTAGTGACAAGTTGGTTTATATGGTTAGCCAGGAACAATAAAAGGTTCTCGGAGACTCAAGTTAAACTCGGAGAGATTATCTGTAATATTAAGTCCGTCGGTTTTTTATGGTATATGAATCGGTCCAAAAATAGGTCCGTGAGTTGGGAAAAATGGTGTAGTTTCGATATAAGGCAGCTGCTAGTTTTCGGTCTTTAGGTTCTTGTGTTGAGTTGTTGTTTTTCGTTTTGCTGTAGTGGTTGGTTCGGCCACCTCTGTTTTGGAGGTTGGCTTCTGTGAATAACATTTACATTTAAAAAAAACTTATGCACATGTGCATAGTTGGCATAATAGTTTTGTTACTAATTAATGTTAAATATGATTGGTGGTATTACGAAATTTGATTTGGTAAGGGTTAAGTTTTTTTATTGAAACAAACCTGTTGATAAGGCCAGTCATGTTATGCACATGTGCATAGTTATGCACATATGCATATTTTGTCAGGTTAAGTTAACATGAATGTATTACGGCATATGCACACGTGCATTATTACCTTAAAACATAAGCATTGTACATATTTTATGTAATATGTTTACTTCACATGTGCATACATGAAATAATTGATGTAATATATGTAATGTATGCAGGAAAAAAATATTCAAAACTGCTCATGGATTGACAACAAGGACGTATTTGATTAATAGGTTGATGGATGAAAAATACCAGGGAAAATGATGGACGAAGAGGCGTTGAAACAGGAGGAGTGTTGGAAGATAGTTATGAAATGGAAAGAAGATCAGAAGGTGTGAGGTTGTGAAATAATGCGAATGTTATGTAGGTAGTTTGTGGATATGCAATTTATAAAGACAATTTCTTTTTTGTTTTCTTGATGTCTTTTGATTGTAATATGTGGGTAGTTTTTACGATAACGGTTGATATAAGATGTTTGACGTATACGATGTTTTATATGATGGTTGATGGGTTAAAACTATATTTGATTATTCAGGTATATTGGTATATTTGTTAATATTTGATGTATTATGTTGTTTGGTATAAAAAGTGTTGGTATTGCACATGTGCAAAGTTTGATATAGCGTATCATATTACGTATGTGGTACCCTATTACGTATGGGGTACCACATTGCATATGATGATGTATATGTAAAGGAAAACGGATTACATGTAGTTAAGATATTCATGTATGCACAATGTATGCACATGTGAATTGGTCGAAACAATAACAATATATAGTGGAACATTAAACATGTATGCACATGTGCATTGTTTGAAACAATTACCATGTGGGGTGAAACAGTAAACATGTATACACATGTGCATTTTTCAAAATAGTAACGATGTTGGTAATATATGTTAGGTGGTCAATAATGAAATTACATACGCTTATCTAGAATAAGTAATTGATATCAAATAATCATGATCACAATCATAAACTATGAATACGTATACAGACAGTGCAAGATGATTGTAAACAAAAAGAATTATGCTTAGAAACTGTTTGTCATTATATATAGGATAATCAAGAATCGTTGAATGTTTTATGACGTCTGGATGAATGTCTACACGCCTAGATGAATGTCTACGAGGTTGCTCATGTTCATATATATATATATATGCAGGGTCTTTAGCATCATCATCAACATCTTCATCTGTATCGTTGGAATCAACGTCCTCCTAACTGTTAATCGTACTGTTTATAATAGGGATGTATTCAGCATCAACATCGGGTTTCCAATATGGTGTGCCATTAGGTGTAGAAGTCATAATTGTTCCTGTATAAATAAAAAGAAAAACATATGGTATATGGTATATGGTGTGATTAATATGGTATATGGTGTGTATACACACGATGTATAAATGTTTAACAATTTTTTTTGGTGATGAGTATGGGGTGTTGGTAATGTGATGCACATGTGCATAATTATGTACTGATGGTTAACAGTTTATTTGTGATGATTATGGATTGTTGGCACATGTGCATGTTCATGTTAATGATGGTTAACAGTTTACGGATGACGAGTATGGGTGTTATCAACATAATGCACATGTGCATGATCGTTATATTGATCAAGCAGATAAACAAAAAAAAATGAACAATTTATATAAACAATGATACAGGAACATAGAGTAACCAAGCAAATGTTAAATAAACAATGATATAGTATCATAGAGTAGTAAAGCATGTAAAAACTAGAAAAACAAACAATGAATAATGATAAATAAACACTGATATAGGAACATAGAGTTATCAAGCATGTAAAAACTATTTCTGTATACTACCTTTAGCCTCCTATCGTATAAATTATAATTGTTGGTATAAATAGCAATTGTTGTTGGTCCAGATTTGTGGGTGATGTAGCAGTCGATGTTGAAGTATTGTCATCGGAAATTGAGTGTTCGGCTACAACGACATTTTCAACGACATTTTCTGATGTAGACATAGATTCAATAGTATGGATATCAAAAATAGGTCTTTTTATAAGTTGAAGTTGACCTAACTTTGTTAATGTCATTATCGGATTGACAAGGAGGGTATATATGTGATGAATCAGAGGATGCCATCTGTATTACAAAGGGGTTACAAGTGAAATTATGCTTATTTGTATATGGAAGACAAAAACAGCATAATCGGACAAAAAAGGATGTAATTTGTTGTGATTACCGGATAAATGATGTATTCAACTGAGTAATCGTATAAGTCAAACATGTAATGAGGATGTGTTTAACAGTTTCTTGTTCGTATCCGCAACCTGGGCACAATGTGTTGCTGATCTGAATTCCCCTTTTTCTCCAGATCTGTCTTTGTTGGTAACCTGCCTTCGACGCCTTTCCATGCTAACATATTGGCTTTAGGTGTAGCCCAGCCGTTCCAGGTCATTACAAAGCCACTAGACGGGTCCCCGCTTGAGACACACAAATACTCTCTAACGGTTTTAACATTGAAAGTCGACTTATTTTTCCGGGTGCCAACCCCACCCATATTGACACGTCTTCATTCTGGTGTCTCTCAGCAACGCCAAAAACTACATAAACTCCACCAATGCCTCCCCGGTTGTCGGATTGTTCTTCCATTGGCAATCCTACACAGTCACCTCCCCTATTTTTTTTTTGTAGTTGTCCGCTACACAAGCCCCTTTGTTTGCTGCCATCCTGTACATAATTGGATAGTCATCCATAAGGCACTTGTTCAGAATCCATACATCAACGACATAATCTAATTTTCAACATAATGCATATGTGCATATAATTTAATACAACATCATTTACAATCAACATAATGCACATGTGCATATAATTTAATACAACATCATTTACAGTAAATAGAATGCACATGTGCATATCATTTAATATAATATCATTTACAAAGTATATACATCATTTACAGTCAGCATAGTACCTTTGGTCACAAATCGAATGAACTGCAACTCTTGATGTTCTGTATTTGTAGATGTATTGTGACTGTCAACTGTATTATCAGCAGATGGACCAACAATGTCACCAACAATGTCAGCATCAGATGTATGAGGAGGATTATCAGAGAATGTATGAGGAGGAACATCAGATGTGTGAGAATCGACACTTGATGAATCAGAGGATTCCATGTAGATATGAGGAGGATTATCAGAGAATGTATGAGGAGGAACATCAGATGTGTGAGAATCGACACTTGATGAATCAGAGGATGCCATGTAGATATGAGGAGGATTATCAGAGAATGTATGAGGAGGAACATCAGATGTGTGAATCGACACTTGATGAATTAGAGGATGCCATGTAGAGGGTGTAAATGGTGGGTTTTCGTTGTGAATGCCGCTGGAAACACCATGACCGGATGTCGCCGCCGTGAACTCCGGTGAGTTACGTGAACGCCGTCGGCCACCGTCGTCGATGTATACAAAGTTCTGATCCGATGAATGAAACCCTAACTGTGGATCTGAACAGAGTTGTGAAACAAAGCGGCACATGTTTTTATAATAAATATCACATAATTACAATTTTGCCATGGGTTCACACTAGTTCTCGCGGTTCTTGCAATAAAGGGTGGTTCCTAACGGATCCTTCTCCTATATATATCCTATATATATATATATATATACATATATTTTTTAAATAAATATTACTAATTAAGACTATAACTTAACAATCTATTTCTTTAGATAAAAAAATAATCATGTTAATAAATAAACAACATTTCTTAAATATATTAGAATACACACACATATATAATTTGGGGTTTAATTTAAACGAGCGAGCTAACGAGCCAACTATCGAGCGAGCCACGAATCGAACCTGCCTTGGCTCGGGCTCGACTCGTTTACAAACCGAGTGGAGCCTGCTCGTTTAAAACCGAGCTGACTTCGAACTGAGCTTTTTTCAAACTTTTTTCGAGCGAGCCCCGATCCACAGGATTTTTGAACAGCCCTAACAAACACCACCTATTTAAACTAAAATCACACACACACACACACACACCATTTTTCACCCTCCACTTTCTCCCTCATTCCCATATTCTCTCCAACAAACTCTCTCTCTAGAAATTTCCTCCGGCCGGAGACTTCCGGCGAACCTGATGGCAGGCCACCGTCCGTGGTGGCCCGACGGTGTAGATAACGACGGTGTAGATAACGACGGCACCGCCACCTGCGGCGGCAGTGGCGGTGCCTCAGGTGACGTTTTTCTTCAACCGACCCCCTACCCCCACTAAAACGAACCTCCCTGACGCATTGGTGGTGTCCGTCTTCGAAGAATCGAAGCCGTTTAGGCTCGGGAACAGCTCCAGCGAAGTTTCGGTCAAAATTTCGGCGAAATATTTTTGGAATTCTAACTCCATGCATGTGTAGATCGGGCACCTAGAGACTTTCCTACAAAGTTTCATGACTTTTTATTTTCCGGCAACATTACTCCTTTTCGGGGTGTTTTGTAGTGATGGGAGCAAGGATGGTGGTGGTGGTGGTGTGATGCCATCACCAGCAGCATAAGGTCGGCCGGCCAATGGTGGCAGCGAATGGTGGTTTTTAAGGGGTAACAACAGCAACAACGGCAGATAGTGGCAGTAGAACCGCAGCTGGCGGCACTGGGGCCGGCCGCCGGCGGTAGCGGTGGGTTGGTGGTCGGGCCAGCTTGGTTCCGGTTCAGTTTCGAGTTATGAGGGTTCAGTTTCAGGTCCGAGTCAACATCGTCAAATCAAGTCAGTTTCAGCTCGGGTCAAACATGGTCAACTTTAGTCAATTTAGATTTGCCTCGGGTGCGGTTTGGGTCAGATTTGGATGCGAGTCAAACCTGGTCAACTCAGTCAATAGGTCATCCAGTTAATCGGTCAAGCCCGATCAACTGTTGTGTCAACTAGTCAAAATAAGACTTGGAATGCTATAGTTGCATGCTAGCAAGTTCACGCTCTTGGAACAACACCATGGAATCATACTAAGCTAGCGTTGCACAAGGATATCAAGGCGAGTTCATAACCCCCACTTTTTACCGTTTTACATTTTTATAAATGTTTTCGGGGGTGGAAAGACATGTAAGTTTGGAAAAAGCACACAATGTTTCGATAAACGAAAATCACATATTTCTAAACCATGATACAAACAGATTTCAACAAACACTATGGTTTATGAATGGTTTAGGCTAAACATTTACCGATTTTTATAGCAATACAAGGTTTTTCGAAACATGCATGATTTTATGACATGGGCTCTGCCCAATAACACGAATGACATGGGTTAGGCCCAATTTTATTAATGACATGGGCTATGCCCAATAACACGAATGACATAGGCTAGGCCTAGTAACATAAATGACATGGGATAGGCCAAATAATATAGATGACATGGGATAGGCCCAATAACGTACAGATTTTAACAATTTGTATCTAGCCATGGGATTAGATGATGACAGATCACTATGCGTAAGTAGGATGATGACAATTGTAACCATTAATCACATAGTGACCAAGGTGCAAAAGGTATAGATCTATCGAGTTTGAGGCGCGTTCCACTCCTGGTTGGTATACCCTTAGGAGTGCTTTTGTGATCTCAATAATGTCAAAGTTGTTTCGGTTTGGTTACTTACTTATGGCATATAGGTCAGTGTATTAGCTACACACTGATTGATCCTTATATTCCATAGGCATCCTACATAATATGATTTTAATACCGGTTTACAAATATAACAGAAAACATTTCAATACCGGTTTACAGATACGACAGAAAAAATTTCATTACTGGTTTACAAACACAACAGTTACATGTATTGGTTTACAAACATAATAGAAAACATTTCAATACTGAGATACAGATACGGCATTTCAAACGCTTTGGGATACTATGATCTCATAAACCGGTTTTCAAATGCAAGATTTTCAAATGTTTTAAGATTCATTTGATACAAAACAAACAAACTATGAACTCGCCAACTTTATGTTGATTTTTTACATGTTCTTTCTCAGGTTACAATTTCAAACTATGGCACGGTTGGAATAGAAGAACCCAGTGTGATTCGAGTACTTAGCGGGCGTTCGGTTTCTAGAAGTCTTAGTACATTATACTTCCGTTGTGCAATGAAGATACCGGTCGGATCACACCAAACTCTGATTTTAGTGGGTGTGACAAATAGCTAGCAATATTGGTGTAGAAAGAAGGGGATTGAATAAGTTTTCTTAAAAATTTATTTGTTTCAACACTTGTTTAGTTTATTAATCAATACTTAAAACCCAATAACGCACTTGTAAGCAATAAACAACAAGATTTAACCAAACAGTTGCATTTCATACTGACTTTCTATTCGACAAAACAAATCAACTTGTAACATTCAATCATTCTTAATAAAAATCTAATCAAACAGATTTACATGTCACTTATCATCTAGCTCTTTAGTTATTTCGTCATTATAATATCCTTATCCATCTATAAATGGAGCCGTGGATTAGATCCAATAAAACCTAACATTCGCTAAACATGATTATTTAACCAATTGTGAATGTGAATATTGGGCAATCCAACCATTCTTTCATAATATTCATGAAGTAACGAGCATCAACAGCCATTTATCCACCAAACAGTCCATCAAAAATATTTACTTACACAATTTGTAACATATATACTAAACAGAGACATCATATTATAACAATACTCATTTTTGAACAGAAAGACTATTACAATCCCTTATTTCTTAAAATCTCATATTCACCAAACAGTAGCAAGTGTATCTATATACCCCAAAAACATCAAAAACTTAACTTTGTGTATAACCAAATGTCTCAAATCTAGCTTTTACACCATCGATTGAACATCTTATCTTAACCATTACCTCCAATTTCATTTACAGCAAACCATTTATCATTCATGCATTGAACTAAAATTCACAAGGTTACATGATAATTAAAGATAACACCTACACAGTTGATCATACATACATAGTCCCCAAATTGATCAATCAACAATCTTAACAAACATATTTGTAAGTCTAGACCAACAATTTGTCAACAAGCATATGTGCATAATTTCACCAATAAAAAATCACAGGGAACTCTAGAAATCAGAGGTGAGTATACCCGAACCGATGTAGTTATAAACTGAAACAATGTATGTTGTCCCCGTTACTCGAACATCATCACCGCTTCACATCTGCTGCTGCCACCATGATGGTTGTCATCGTCTGCTGTCACCACCATCGTCGTCACTGTTGACACTCCGTCTTCAGCATCGTCATCATCATCATCATCTTCAGCATCACCGTCACCGGCAAACGGTCGCCGGTAAAACGGCTCGCTGACGCCCGCCGTCGCTGCTGCCTGTCGCAACCCCCGCCCCCTTACAAACCTGGGAATGGGCGGCTGCGGCCAGTTTTTGTGGTATCTGTGTTTTATTATTTTGGCAGCGGAATTTTCATCAGGACCGTAGTTAGGAAATATTTTATCAGAGTAAAATACCACACTTTCATAATATTAAACACGTGGGAATAATCCCAAGTTTTAAGTACACACATTTTCATAGGGATAAATCCTATTTTATTTAAATAAAACATCTCTTTATTTTAGGTAACTTTATAGCCACTTTTCCAAGCCTTCAGTGCTGTCCAGCTGGCTTCTATTTGGCTTTCACATTTTGTTACCTGAAACGCGTTTAAAAACATTTTGTCAGTGGGAAATACTGGTGAGTGAATCCCAGTTTAATCAAGTTAAGTAAAAACCAATGTACAGTATTGAGGGCGGTCGCGCAATTACATTTGTTTCCATCTATTCAATTACCACCCACGGTACTGTCAACCCGACTTGTGGTCATGTTACTCCTCGCAAGGCAGTAACAAATTTTGTATACAAAACCCCAACATACCGACGATAATTGTAGAATACAAATACTCAATCACTGTTTAATATAATTTAATTTAGGTGAGGTTTTGTAAAAACAGTTTACAAAAAGGAGATTACTCACATTGCTGTCTTAGGTTTCCTTTATGGGTTTCCTGGTGATTATCTATAATTTACAAAAATGCACACGCGTTAGTATAATAACCCAATATTTACATTAGTAATACCTTCCCCGAGACGGCATTCCAACGACTACGTCGGGCAGAACCACGACAGCCGTTACAGAATCCTGGATCAATCGGGCAGCGTATCTAATACGTAACCGGGGTTATGATACTTACAACGAGGCAGAACTTCGTTATTTAGCGGGCTATTTTGCCCGAGTATAAAGTATACTACGTAGAATTGAGAGAGCGATCGAGAGAAATGAGCGGGTTGAAACTGAGGCTGAAGGTCTCTATTTATAGTGACCCTTCGCCTTCCCTCGCGGCCCGCGTAAGAGGTAGCCAAGGGATACGCGGCCCGCGACCTAGAGGGTCTACGGCGTAGCCTTGTCCGGTCAACAATCTAGGTTCGACAAGTGGTGGACACGTGGCAACACGGGGTTTATCCTGGTGCCCTGTCTGTCGCGGCCCGCGTAAGACCAAAGGATGGTCTTCGCGGCCCGCCAAGAACTAATAAAAATTGATTTTAATTAATTTTAATAAAAGTAAAGGTATTCGGGGCCTATTTTCATATACGGGGTGTATTTCAGGACATATTGGGATATTTTAATTATTTTAGGGGTGTCAAAAATTATTTTGGAGGGTTGTTATATCATCCCCACCTTGTTTTAGAGCTCGTCCTCGAGATCTACTAGAATAGGTGCAGGTATTTCCTTTGCATTTCTGATTCAAGCTCCCAAGTGTATTCTGATCCTCTTTTGGAGTCCCATTTCACTTTGACCTGAACTAATCTCTTATGTTTGAGGTTCTTAACTTTCCTGTCTTTAATCTGTAGAGGCTTCTTTACAAACTTTAACTACTCGTTTACCTCTATATCCTTAAGAGGTACTATCAGTGATTCATCCGCTAAGCATTTCTTGAGATTAGATACATGAAACACATCATGTATTCCTGCCATTTCCTCTGGGCAGTTGTAGCTGATAGGCTACATGCCCTATTCTTCTAATAATCTCAAATGGTCCAACATACCTGGGACTTAGCTTTCCCCTCTTGATGAATCTTACCACTCCTTTCCAAGGAGAAAATTTTAATAATACTTTATTTCCTACTTGAAATTCCAAAAGCTTTCGCCTGTTATCAGCATAACTCTTTTGTCGATCACGTGTTGCTTTCAGTCTTTCCTTGACTTGAATGATTTTGTCGGTCGTTTCTTGCACTATTTCAGGTCCAGATAGTTGTTTTTCTCCAATTTCTGCCCAACAGACTGGAGTTCGGCACTTTCGTCCATAAAGTGCTTCGAATAGTGTAGCATTGATACTTGTGTGATAACTGTTATTATAAGAAAATTCTATTAATGGTAAGTGATCGTCCCAATAAGCTCTAAGCATATCCTCCATTGTCTGAATTGTCCTTTCGCTTTGTCCGTCCGTTTGAGGATGATAAGCCGTACTTAGATTGAGCTTGGTTCCCATGGCTTTTTGGAAACTTGTCCAAAAATGAGAGGTAAAACGGCTATCCCTATCAGAAACAATTGATAAAGGAATTCCATGTAATGAGACTATTTCATTTACATACAATTTAGCTAATTGTTCCATACTGAAAGTTTCCTTCATTGTTAGGAAATGAGCTGACTTAGTTAGCCTGTCTACAATCACCCAGATTGTATCATTACCCTTTTTTGTTTTGGGTAATTTGGTAACAAAATCCATTGTTATCAATTCCCATTTCCATACTGGCATTTCTAACTGCTGCAATAAACATGAGGGTTTCTGATGTTCAGCTTTGACTTGTGAACAGGTTAGACACTTAGAAACATAAGCTGCTATATCCTTTTTCATTCCTATCCATCAGAAATTCTTTCTTAAATCCTGATACATTTTATCACTTCCAGGATGCATCGTATACTTAGATTTATGGGCTTCTTCTAATATACGATGACGTAGGTTTCCTAATTTAGGAATCCACAATCTTTTCTGATGGAATCTCCAAATTCCATCTGTTCCTTGTTTTAGTTCCTTAATCATTCCTTTCAATTTCTCAGTATCATCCTTGATTACTGATTCTTGTGCTTTTCTAATCTGCTCGTTTAAATCTACTTGTAGGTTTAATTTAAGAGAACGTACTCTTTTTGGCTTTTCATGATACTTTCGACTTAAAGCATTAGCAACTATATTTGCTTTTCATGCATGATACTGGATATTACAATCATAATTACTAAGTATCTCTATCCAGCGTCTTTGCCTCATATTCAACTCCTTTTGTCTGAAAACATATCTTAAACTCTTATGATCTGTGAAAATGGTAAACTTACTACCGTAAAGGTAATGTCTCCAAATTTTCAGAGCAAAAATTATGGCTCCTAATTCTAGATCATGGGTTGAATAATTCTCTTCATGATTCTTAAGTTGTCTAGATGCATATGCTATAACCTTTTGTCGTTGTATCAACACACGTCCATAACCTAACTTAGAAGCGTCACAATAGACTACAAAGTCTTATGTTCCTTCTGGCAACGCTAATATGGGTGCGTTGGTTAGTCTTTGCTTAAGAATTTTAAAGGCTTCTTCCTGTTTTGGTCCCCATTCAAACTTAGTAGATTTACAGGTTAACTTAGTTAAAGGAATGGCTATTCTAGAAAAATCTCGAATAAATCTTCTATAATAACCGGCCAATCCTAAGAAACTTCTAACTTCGGTTGGTGACTCAGGGGTTTTCCATTTGGTAATTGCCTCGATCTTGGTGGGATCCACATGAATTCCTTCATGATTGACTAAATATCCAAGAAATTGTACTTGTTTTAACCAAAACTCGCACTTCGAAAATTTAGCATAAAGCTTTTCTTTCCTTAATAAACTCAAAAGTGCATGCAAATGCTTTGCATGTTCCTCTTTACTCTTAGAGTAAATGAGAATATCATCTATAAAGACAATTATGAATTTATCCAAATATGGCTTACATATTTGGTTCATCATGTCCATAAATGCAGTTGGGGCATTGGTTAAACCAAATGGCATGACGGTAAATTCATAATGACCATACCTTGTTCTAAATGCGGTTTTAGGAATGTCATCTTCCTGTACCTTTAATTGATGATATCCTGACCGTAAATCGATTTTCGAGAAAAATCGAGCTCCTTGCAGTTGATCAAACAGATCATCGATTCTTGGTAATGGATACCGATTCTTAATCGTGACCTTGTTCAACTCACGGTAGTCAATGCGCATACGCATTGATCCATCTTTCTTCTTAACAAATAAGATCGGTGCTCCCCATGGCGATGAGCTTGGCTGTATGAATCCTTTTTCTAATAGTTCGTCTAACTGGTTCTTCAGTTCCTGCATTTTTGCGGGTGCCAAACGGTAAGGTGCTTTGGTAATCGGTGCTATCCCTGCTAGCAGGTGGATTCTGAATTCAACTTCCCTGTCCGGCTGTAGTCCTGGTAATTCTTCTGGAAATACATCTGAAAACTGAGATACTACTGGAATATCTTTCAGTTCTTTTCCTTTAGTGTTAGTGATTATGGAAATCAAATACACTAATGATCATTTTCTTATATAACTTGATGTTTTCATCACAGAGATGAATTTCGTGGATCTAGATGGTTTATCTCCTTTAATTGTGATCTTTTCACCTTTTGGTGAATTTACTTGAATTGACTTTTGATCACATAAAGTACTGGCTTTATTGGCTATTAACCAATCCATTCCTAATACAACATCAAATCCTGCCAGATTCATTGGGTAAAGGTTTGCAATAAATTTCTGATTTGAAAATTCTATTCTTGCTCCCTGCAAGATTTTAGAAATCCTAAAGGTTTCTCCATTTGCTGTTTCTACTAGACATTCTTGTGGGAGTTTAGTTAATGGTTGATTGAGAATTTTGCAAAATAAAGTATTAATAAAACTTTGGTTCGCACCAGAGTCAAATAATACTCTAGAAAAAATATCATTAACTAAAAACGTACCGGCAATCACATCCGGGATCATCTTGGCTTCATCTGCAGTCAGAACAAATGCTCTAGCATTTTAGTGTTCTTGTTGCCCATGGCTGGAACTAGTTTTGGACAATTCGGCTTGATGTGACCTTTTTCTCCACAGTTGAAGCACATTCCATTGTTAGGTTTCCTCCTACAATCTTCCTCCTTGTGTCCTGGTATCTTATAGAAATTGTAGTAGGTGGAGCATTTTTCCGAATGATTTTTCTTGCAGGCTTTGCAGTAGGGTGCAGAGGTAGAACCTACATTTCTCCCACGGTTGGAATTACCGTAGCGAATCTTTTGGATAAGCATTTGAGCTAGGTTTCTCCTCTGATCTTCTTCTCGTGTACGTACTAACTCATCTGTCAAGGTATTTGCTAGTTCTAGAGCTTCTTCTATAGTTTGAGGTCTAGCTGCCTTGACTACATGCCTAATCTCTGTCACGGCCCCTGACCCGGTTTGACCCGTTTCAGGAGCCGCGGGACAGAAAATCCCGTGGTATTAATTTAACAGCGGAAGTTTTCTTCAGGATCTTTTTAAAACTGCAATTTCCCGATTATTTTATTTCATAACTCGGGATAAAACCCCGGTAATTTACAATCATGTGATTTCACAGAGAAATCTTTATTTTACAAAACATGTTTCTTTATTTTATATTGATCCACTTCCTTAAGCTGGTAATGCTTCACGGCACTTTTCCTGAATCACAACAGATCACCTGAAACATGTTTGAAAAAGGTTTTGTCAGCGGGAAATACTGGTGAATCATTCTTTTTAGTAAAATGACACGTTTGTTATAATTTACAGTATTAAGAGCGATTACAATGTTTCCTGATATCAACCAACTACCCACAGTATTTGTCACTCGACTCGTTTCTGTGACTATGGTCAGATCACCCATTGGCTAACTCGTTGTCCAATGGTGACGGGAAAAAGTAATGTATACAAAACCCCACATACTGGCTGTAATTTGGTGACTACAAAGACTTAATCCCTGTAATTATAACTTTGAAAATAAACATGCTTTTGAAATCAAATTTGATAAAAAGAGAATGACTCACATTGCAGATTTAATATGAATAGAGCTTAGCCTACTGATTAGCCTTGATAACCTAGTTTAAATAACAATGCGCACAAACTAGGTTAGTAACTAATACAGCATTTACGATAACTCACGAGATTAAACCTTCACAACGAATGACAAAGTGCGATACTTAAACATCCATCGAATTAACGACGAATGACAAAGCATAAACCCTAATGTGGGCAGCACTTAAACATCCATTGGGTAGTTTAATCAATCGGACATTGAATCGTAGCAGCGATCGAGTTATTACCCTGTATTGCGGCAGCACTTCGTGAATTGTGTGTGTTTTTTGTAGAAAACAGCGTATAACTTTGTGTACGTAACGAAATTTAACGTCGAAACATGCAAACAGTTCAAGTCCCAAGCCCCTGAATTTATAGCCTCATTTGGTACCTCCCGCGTGTCGGGACAGGGACACCTGCACCTGTCGCGTGTCGCGGGGGAAGCCAAAGTAGGCTAGGCCTGCTTCGTCTCCTATCTAGCCCTGATGAGTCGACGTTGCATGAAATTTCAATTTCAACAGCATTTTATAAGGATAATCGTTAATAGGGAATACCCCCCCTGAGTTTTAGGGGCCCTGATCATGATTCCGATTGTTCTGAAATTTTTAGGGTTTATGCAGAATCACTTGGGTGTCTCAATTAGGGTTTCCTATTGGACAAATTAATTTAATAAATAGGACTTTTGATGAGAGTTGTTACATCCTCCCCACCTTAATAAAAATCTCATCCTCGAGATTTACTGGAATAAGTAGGGATACTTTCGCTTCATCTCAGATTCCAGCTCCCAAGTGTATTCAGCTCCTCTTTTTGAATCCCACTTGACTTTAACTAGCACTAGTCGTTTGTTCTTGAGAAATTTGACCTTTCTGTCTTCTATCTGAAGAGGTTTCTCAACAAATTTTAACTTTTCGTTTACCTCTATATCTTGAAGAGGTACTACCAAAGATTCGTCTGATAGGCATTTCTTAAGATTGGATATATGAAATACATCATGTACTCCAGCTAACTCTTCTGGTAGTTGTAAACGATAAGCAACTGGTCCTATACGTTGGATCACCGAAAATGGTCCTATATATCTTGGACTTAGCTTTCCTTTCTTACCGAATCGAACAACTCCTTTCCAAGGTGAAACTTTCAATAGTACTTTGTCTCCTACTTGGAATTCCAACGGCTTCCGTCTATTGTCTGCATAACTCTTTTGACGATCTCGAGCAGTCTTCAGTCTTTCCTTGATTTGTGTAATCTTGTCGGTTGTCTCTTGCACTATTTCAGGACCTGATAATTGACTTTCTCCTATTTCTGCCCAACAAACTGGAGTCCTGCACTTATACAGTGCCTCAAATGGGGCAGTTTCAATACTTGAATGATAACTATTGTTATAGGAGAATTCAATTAATGGTAAATGATCATCCCAGTTTCCACCAAAATCTATCACACATGCTCTGAGCATGTCTTCCAGAGTTTGGATTGTCCTTTCACTTTGTCCGTCTGTCTGAGGATGATATGCAGTGCTTAGATTTAATCGAGTTCCCATTGCTTCTTGGAAACTTGTCTAAAAATGGGAAGTAAAACGACTATCCCTATCGGAAACAATGGAGAGTGGAACTCCATGTAAAGATACGACTTCATCTACATACAACTTTGCCAACCTTTCCATGCTAAAGGTTTCTTTCATAGGTAGAAAGTGAGCTGATTTGGTTAATCGATCCACAATTACCCAAATCGCATCATTACCTTTTCTGGTTTTGGGTAACTTAGTAACAAAATCCATTGTTATGAGTTCTCATTTCCATACAGACATTTCTAATTGTTGTAGTAGACCTGAAGGTTTCTGGTGTTCTGCCTTAACTTGTGAACAAGTAAGACATTTAGAAACATATCGAGCTATATCCTTTTTCATTCCTATCCACCAAAAGTTATTTCTTAAATCTTGGTACATCTTATTGTTTCCAGGGTGCATAGTATACCTAGATTTATGGGCTTCTTCTAAAATCTTATTTCTTAATTCTCCCTGCTTAGGTACCCAAATTTTTTTTTTTTTTTTTTTTGTGGAATCTCCAAATTCCATCAGCTCCTTGTTCTAATTCTTTTATTCTTCCTTTCATTCCTTCAGCATCATCCTTGATTGCTGTTTCTTGGAATTACTTTAGTTGTTCCATTAAATCTAACTGTAGATTTAATCTAAGAACACGAACTCGTCGTTGTTTCTCATGATACTTACGACTTAAGGCATCTGCAACTACATTTGTCTTTCCTTCGTGATACTGAATATCACAGTCGTAGTCACTTAAAATTTCCATCCATCTTCTTTGCCTCATGTTTAACTCTTTTTGCCCAAATATATATCTTAAACTTTTGTGATCCGTATAGATAGTAAATTTATTTCCGTATAAATAATGTCTCCAAATCTTAAGGGCAAAAATTATGGCTCCTAATTCTAAGTCATGAGTTGTATAATTTTCCTCGTGCTTTTTCAATTGCCTTGAAGCATACGCAATTACCTTCTTGCATTGCATTAGCACACATCCTAATCCTAGTTTTGAAGCATCACAATAAACTTCAAAATATTCAGTTCCTTCGGGCAAAGCTAAAATTGGAGCATTTGTTAACTTTTGCTTTAATATCCTAAAAGCTTCTTCTTGTTTAGGTCCCCATTCAAACTTAACTGCTTTACAGATTAGCTTAGTTAATGGTACAGCTATCTTGGAAAAATCCTTAATAAACCGTCTATAGTATCCAGCTAAACCTATAAAACTTCTAATTTCCATTGCGGAACCTTCCATTTGGTAATTGCTTCTATTTTAGCAGGATCTACATGAATACCTTCATGATTCACCATGTGTCCTAGGAATTGCACTTCTTGCAACCAAAATTCACACTTCGAGAATTTGACATATAGCTTTTCTTTTCTTAACAAAGTTAAGAGTGCATGCAAATGTTCACAATGCTCGTCCTGACTTTTTGAATAAATAAGTATATCATCGATAAAGACAATTACAAATTTATCCAAATACGGTTTACAGATTCTATTCATCATGTCCATGAATGCTGCTGGAGCATTTGTTAGTCCGAAAGGCATGACTGTAAACTCGTAATGACCATACCTAGTTCTGAAAGCAGTTTTAGGTATGTCTTCTTCTTGTACCTTCAATTGATGGTATCCGGAGCGTAAGTCGATCTTAGAAAAATATCTAGCTCCTTGAAGTTGATCAAAAAGATCATCAATCCTAGGTAATGGGTATCGATTCTTAATTGTAACCTTATTCAATTCTCTATAATCAATACACATCCTCATTGAACCATCCTTCTTTTTCACAAATAACACTGGTGCTCCCCGCGGGGATGAACTAGGTTGTATGAAACCTTTACTTAGTAATTCATCTAATTGCTTTTTCAGTTCTAACATTTCTGTGGGTGCTAACCGATAAGGTGCCTTGGCTATCGGTGTAGTTCCTGGAATTAGATGAATTCTAAATTCTACTTCCCTATCTGGTGGTAATCCTGGTAACTCTTCTGGGAATACATCTGGATATTCCGAGACTACAGGAATTTCCTTAAGTTCTTTACCCTTAGTACTAATGATTACTGAAATCATATATACTATTCCTTGCTTTCGTTCATAACTAGCAACTTTCATTACTGATATGAACTTCATGGGTTTACGTGGTTTATCTCCTGTAATCGTGATTATATCTCCAGTAGGTGCTTGAATTTCTACGGAATTCTTATCACAAAGGATTCGAGCATGGTTGGCTACTAACCAATCCATTCCTAATATGACATCGAATCCAGTTAAATTCATTGGCAATAGGTTTGCATGAAATTTATGACCTGAAAGTTCTATATTTTCTTTTTGTAAAACCTTATCTATGTTAATAGAATTTCCGTCTGCCGTTTCGACTGTAAAAATCTGCCTAAGATTGGTTAAAGGTAAGTTAAGAGCTTGGCAGAATGACGTATTTATAAAACTTTGGTTTGCACCAGAGTCAAATAATACTTTTGCGTAAATGTTGTGAACTAAGAACGTACCAGCTATCACATCTGGAATGAGTTCTGCCTCCTGAGTAGTTAATTGGAAAGCACGAACATTCTTCTTAGTGGCTCCGTCGGCTGGTTTAGCCTTATTATCTGTTGGTTTAACCAATTTAGGGCATTCTGGCTTAAAATGTCCTGTTTCTCCACAGTTATAGCAGACCCTTGTTTTCTTTCTGCAGTCTTCTTCGCGATGCCCTATGGCTTTGCAATAATTGCAGGTTACATTACATCTTCCATAATGTTTCTTTTTACAATTCTTGCGGAATGGCGAAGTTGAAGATTGCCCTGTTCCTCTTTTCCTGAAACTGCTGTTATTACCCGTACGAAATCCTTGGGTAATTTTCTGAGCCAGTTCCTTTTTCCTGTTTTCATCTCTCGTGCGTACCAGTTCATCAGTTAGGGTGTTAGCTAATTCCACCGCATCGTCAATAGTACGAGGTCTCGCAGCTTTAACGATGTTACGGATTTCACCAATTAATCCCCAAATATAGCGAGAAATGAGTACCGGTTCTGGCGAAGCCAGCGTTGGTACCACTCTAGCATATTCAAAGAATGTCAGAGTATAACCGCGACAATCTACACCCATCATTCTATGATTTAGGAATTTATTTGCCATTTGATCTTTTTCATATTCGGGACAGAATTTTCTTTCTACAAGACTTTTAAATTCTTCCCAATTCATGGAATACGCCATCATCCTTCCTTTTGCTTGTAACACCGTGTTCCACCATTCTAACGCCCCTTCCTTGAATAGATTTGATGCATACATGACCTTGTCGTCTTTATCACATTTACTTATTGTAATCACTGCCTCGGTTTTCTCTAACCAACGCAGTGCCACAGTCGCTCCTTCATTGCCTGCAAATTCCGCGGGTTTACAAGCAAGAAATTCTTTATAAGTGCAACCAGGCGTTGCAGCTTTCATTTTCTTAGGGAGCGGAGCTTGCAGTGGATCATTATTGTGATTAATATGATTATCGCCTCCGTTTACGCTATTACTGAAGTTATCTTCAGAAATACGTTTGCTAGGAATGATTTGTTGAGGTTCAGCAGGTTTTTGTGCAGCAACAAGTATTGCTGGAATAGCATTGGCTATCCCTTGAGTAACGATATTTTCTATATCTTGCCTAGTCATATATTGATCCCCCGGGTTTTGCTCAGATTGATTAACCTCATTTACTGGTTCATTATTAGCGTTTTCCATCTGATAATTAATATATATAATTTATTAGTATCCAATAAATAACAATCATACACAAAACAATCATACCAAGTTCACAACACACATATAGCCAAAACTATCGATTTCTCGATTCCCATTTTTATATATTTTATAATATGCGTCCATACACACCATTTATCTTACAAAGTTTTATTTTAATTTATTTTACAAGATTTTACTTTTATTATTATACAACCACATTTTCATAACCTTACTACCCTTCGTTTATTGGTATTTCAATAACGACGTTCCCTCTCGTCGTATTTCCAGGAGATCTGTTCTCCTACCTCCCTGATCCTATTTCCTGCATCCACTAGCTCCTCGCCAAAGTGTCGGAGTTCAGCTAAGTTTTCAGTGCTCATAGGTGGATTTGGTATAGGTTCTGGGTCGAACTGAGGAAGAAAGGAATAAGGACTGTTGAGTAGGTTTTGGAATTGCCAATCATTAGTCCACCATTCATCCATTCCTAGAGGCTGGGTGTTGATTATAGGTTCTGGGATTGCTGGGTCCAAGTTCATTGGTAGTTGTGTTTCAGCAGGATAAGGGTATAGATTATTATTAATAGGCCTGATGACATCACAGCTTGCCAAACCACGATCTAATTCCTCCTGAAATGGTAACTCCTCAACCTGTCTAGAACTTTCCCCAATTTCCCTCTGGGTTTGCCTAGAACCTTCTCCATACTCCATTTCTAGTGACCTAGAACCTTCTCCCAATTCCATTTCCAGTGGCCTAGAACCTTCACTGACTTCAATCCCCTTTCCTTTGTCTAAGGGATTTTCTATTTTAGGAATTCTCTTGGCTGGCTTATTCCTATGTATGCGCCTTCCCCACACATAACTCTTTCTTTTTTTGGGTTTGGGTTTCTCTAGAGGTGGAGCATTGAATTCCATAGGTTCTTCTATGTCTGGTATATACCTATTGAAATCTCTGGAAACCTCTATTTTTACCGGATAGAGATTTAGATTTTGAAGGGCTTCAGACAAGTCATTCATGTTGTTTAGCACATATGCAAAATACAAAAATTACTAAGTTAAAATTTTATAACAAAATTTCATAAATAACCTTTAAATATTATTGCATACCGTATGACTACTTTAATACAAAGAACAACTGAAAATAAAACATATTAGGGTTTATTTATTTACTGGATAAGGTTTCTAGCTTGTAGGTGATATGATTAAAACTGAAACAAGATATTTAAAGATTTGCATTTACTGCTACAGTGGCTAGCATATAAAGATCCGCCCATTTTTCATCTAACTTGTCCTCCCATGGTGGGTTACTGCCTAATTCTTGGGTTTTCTGATTAACTCTCTTTTCTTTTGTTTGTAATTTCTTTAATTTCTCCTGACCTTTTCTAATAATTAAACTTCTTTTATTAGGAGAAAGTGGTTTCTCGTATTGTGCCTTTTTCACAAATATTCATTCTTCAGGAATTGCAGAGTGATTTGATGATTTGGTTTGGGATGAACTTCCCTTCTTGTTGGATGACCTATCTAATTTAAGATACATGTTTGAAAGCTTTTGCTTACCCATACTGTACACAAATATTCAAATAATAAAACACATAATCACATAATAGCAATTAGTAAAATTAAGTATTTTCTAAATACTTAATTGGCTTAAATCAGTGGCTCTGATACCACCTTTTTCTGTCACGGCCCCTGACCCGGTTTGACCCGTTTCAGGAGCCGCGGGACAGAAAATCCCGTGATTTTAATTTAACAGCGGAAGTTTTCTTCAGGATCTTTTTAAAACTGCAATTTCCCGATTATTTTATTTCATAACTCGGGATAAAACCCCGGTAATTTACAATCATGTGATTTCACAGAGAAATCTTTATTTTACAAAACATGTTTCTTTATTTTATATTGAGCCACTTCCTTAAGCTGGTAATGCTTCACGGCACTTTTCCTGAATCACAACAGATCACCTGAAACATGTTTGAAAAAGGTTTTGTCAGCGGGAAATACTGGTGAATCATTCTTTTTAGTAAAATGACACGTTTGTTATAATTTACAGTATTAAGAGCGATTAATATGTTTCCTGATATCAACCAACTACCCACAGTATTTGTCACTCGACTCGTTTCTGTGACTATGGTCAGATCACCCATTGGCTAACTCGTTGTACAATGGTGACGGGAAAAAGTAATGTATACAAAACCCCACATACTGGCTGTAATTTGGTGACTACAAAGACTTAATCCCTGTAATTATAACTTTGAAAATAAACATGCTTTTGAAATCAAATTTGATAAAAAGAGAATGACTCACATTGCAGATTTAATATGAACAGAGCTTAGCCTACTGATTAGCCTTGATAACCTAGTTTAAATAACAATGCACACAAACTAGGATAGTAACTAATACAGCATTTACGATAACTCACAAGATTAAACCTTCACAACGAATGACAAAGTGCGATACTTAAACATCCATTGAATTAACGACGAATGACAAAGTACGATACTTAAAATCCATCGAATTAACGATGAATGACAAAGCATAAACCCTAATGTGGGCAGCACTTAAACATCCATTGGATAGTTTAATCAATCGGACATTGAATCGTAGCAGCGATCGAGTTATTACCCTGTATTGCGGCAGCACTTCGTGAATTGTGTGTGTTTTTGTAGAAAACAACGTATAACTTTGTGTACGTAACGAAATTTAACGTCGAAACATGCAAACAGTTCAAGTCCCAAGCCCCTGAATTTATAGCCTCATTAGGTACCTCCCGCGTGTCGCGACAGGGACACCTGCACCTGTCGCGTGTCGCGGGGGAAGCCAAAGTAGGCTAGGCCTGCTTCGTCACCTATCTAGCCCTGATGAGTCGACGTTGCATGAAATTTCAATTTCGACATCATTTTATAAGGATCGTTAATAGGGAATACCCCCCCCCCCCCTGAGTTTTAGGGGCCCTGATCATGATTCCGATTGTTCTGAAATTTTTAGGGTTTATGCAGAATCACTTGGGTGTCTCAATTAGGGTTTCCTATTGGACAAATTAATTTAATAAATAGGACTTTTGATGAGAGTTGTTACAATCTCACTGATTAATCCCCAGATATAACGGGAGATTTATACTGGTTCAGGTGATGCAAGGGTTGGCACTATTCTAGCATATTCAAAGAATAACGTAGTGTGTCCCTTACTATCCACTCCAGTCATTCTAAGGTTTAAGAACTTATTTGCTATCTGTTCTTTTTCATTGGGAGGGCAGAATTTCATTTCCACCATGTTTTTAAATTCCTCCCATTCCATATTGTAAACCCTGTCACTTCCCCTAGATTGGAGGATAGTGTTCCACCATTCTAGTGCGGAGTTCTTAAATAGATTGGAGGCAAACATTATCTTATCCTCTTCCGCGCACTTGCTTATTTATAAGACTGCCTCAGTCTTTTCTATCCAGCGTAGAGCTGCAACGGCCCCTTCATTGCCCGAGAATTCCATTGGTTTACAAGACCAGAATTCTTTATAAGACCAACCATAAGGCATGGTTCTTCTTCTTTTGGGAATGGGCACTTGAAGTATGGGTCCATTGTTTACGCTGTGTTCAGGTTCAGTGGGTCGTTTACTGCTATGATTACTTTTATTATCCGCTTCCCTAACTGTTTGAATAATATATGGCATCACATCTATTATTTCTTGTGCCACTATGTGTTGAATAGCACTGTTATCCACTTGGTTTCCATTATTATCATTATTCGGGTTATCGTTATTCTGGTTTTCTGGGTTATTAGCCGGGTTCTCTTGATTCACTTGGTCGGCCATCTGAATTTTAAACATTTACCACGTATTAATATCACAAGATAATATTTAATACAACCAATCACACAACACGCATATTGATCAAAAACGTCGAACATTGCGACTTACTCTTTCTTATATAGTATGAATCTAATACAAACCAGAACTGGAATTTAAAATTACAATACTAGTAGGCATCCGTAACTATTATCTAGATTTTTTTTCAAACATACACACATATTATATATTATTATATTGTTATTATTATTACTACCACTACCATTACTGATATGGGTTCATCCAGAACTCCATATTGTACTAGTCATACTTCCAGACGAGTCGCTCTCCAACCTGCCTCATTCTCTCGCTACTTTTTAAAATCTCCTCTCTGAAAGTTAGGAGCTCTTGCACATTTTCTGCACTCATTGGGGGTGCAGGTGCTGGGATTGGGTTTGGAAACTGGGGCATGGGTTCCTGGTACAGGTATGGATTATCTAAAATTTCCCTGATGTACTGATCGCTATCATAGTAGGGATCTAGAGGGTCCAAACCTGGGTAGGATGCTAAATTCGGCATAGGTGTGTCTTCTGGTATTGGGTAGCGTTGCACATAATCCCTATGGTCGTCTAACCACGGGTCATAGTCTGGGTCTAAGGGATTGGGTGCTGGTACCCTAGGTATCTCTTCTGGGTTAAAATCATGCATTTAGATTTGATTTTCAGGATTGTTTTCGATTTCCATTGGCTGTGTGGGGAATAGTGGTAATGGTTGGGGTGCTACGAGTTGCTCCAGGTTAGGGTCTGCAGCTGTGGTTACTAGGATATGGAAATTTGCTAAACTCCTATTGAGCATATCCTGTGTGTGGGCATCTGTTTCTCTTTTAGCGGCTGCTAAGGCTCGCTGGTTTTGCAATTTTTTCATCATCTTCCTATGTTCATGTGCTCCCCTACTGAACCATCTTCTCTTTTTAGGAGGGAATGGCTCTTTAGACTGAGCCTTAAACACGAATATCCCATCTTCATTGTCAGCTGAATACCCTGAGAGGGCAGGCTATGAAGAGGTGCCTTCGCTTCTAGTTGAGCTGGACAACTGACGGTAGGCGTCGGAAGGTCCTTGGTCGCTCATACTGTAAACTAACAAATAGTCAAATATCACACAACAATAAAATGCAGATATACACGTATTTCCGTAATTTATTTTCTAACACTTTGAATAATATCTTGGTGTCAGCAGAACACTTCTGTGGCTGAATTAGTGGCTTGTCGCTTGTTGACGAATGGCGGATGTGCATTTTTGTATCGGCGTGAAACTTCGTTTGCCCCTCCCGTCGTAACGTTCTTGAAACCATTCTTCGGTTGCTTCGATGTCTCCAACAATCTTTAAAAATAAATATTTTGGTAAACGAAACCGATTTCTAAACGTTTCGGCATTGTAGACCGGATTCTCCACAAAATAATCCTCCATTAACACTTCGTTAGCATGTATACGATCACGATCCACCATTTTCTTCCTTGGGCGGCTCGAAGTTACTTCAAGTTCATTATACACCTTCTCGAAAAATTCGAGCGTCTCATTGTCGGAAGACGTTTGGTTGTTGCTATCGCTGTCCATCGGAAACGAATCCGTAGGAAATTCCATTTGTGAAATAAGTAGAATATGCGATATATGTTTTGTTGTGGGTGAAATAGTATAAATTTATAAAGAATGTGTGAAATATATATAGATTGTTTAAGGGTTTTTTTTTTTTAAATCCAAACGGTCCATTCAACGGTCAAATGTCACAACGTCCCAATTTTTCAAATTTTCAACGCGTGATTGTGGTAACGCGTTTAAACCTTCACGTGTTAAAATCATGGCCGACGGCGGTGTGCGTGATTGTTCCACGCGTGGTCCATGTTCCATATCAGGGTGCTCCGTCCCCCCTTATACTCTCTCATTCTATCTCTCTCTATATATATATGTAAATTTAGAGAGAGTTAGAGTGAGAGGATGTACCAATATCAACACCCTATAAATCAAATACAAGTTTTAAGATAAATACACGACAAAAAGACTACACACTAAAATGAAGACAATATCTATAAAGTTTCAAGAAATATTATCCCTAATTTTTCACACGCCGTGCCGATTGTTTAGTTTGTTGCTCTATTTAATAAATTAATCAAAATAAGTAATTCAATGGACAATAATTATATTACATCCTTTGCTAACCAACAATTCTCCCGAGTCACACTTGCCCAGCATTATAAATACAAACACCCCTTACATTATAGACATACGCACCCACTTACACTTTCTTTCGTTTTTCCTTACAAATATGAAGCTGTTTCAACTAGCTTACCTGCTTTTACTCTTTTTCCTTTTGTTAACAGCAACACCACCTGCGCTTGCAATTTACGCCAAAACAGGGTGCAGTGATAGGTGTGGGAATGCGATCATTCCATACCCTTTTGGAATCGGCACGGGTTGTGTTATCAATTCACGGTTCATGGTTGATTGCAAAAACTTGACGCCATATCTGTCTGTACCCAACCACCACCTGGAAGTCATAAGGGTAGACTTGGAAGATCAAACAGTTACCGTTAGTACGCCAAGGATCTCTTATTGCCAAAAACCATTTGTGAATAGCAGTCACTGTTGGGAATAATCTTGATGTCGGGTCGCTTTGGGTCAAGCACGGTTAAGACAATAACGGATCAAGTTATGGAGCAGTAGAAAATGGGTCACTTGACCGGGTCAGGAGTTGGATTTGGGTCAGCAGTGCGTTTTGCATGTGATTATTGAGTCCATGCACGTGAGAGTTTGAATAAGTTATTTGTTTGATCGAGTCTTTTGTTTGTCCGGGTATTAGGGAGAACTAGTAGCTTGTTTAGAATAGGTTTTGAATAAGTCTTTAGTCCGTTGCAGTAGTTTTGTATGGCTATTTAAGGCCTAGTTTACATTAATAAAATAGCAAGCAGCTTTTAGCTTTTCCTTGTTCTTTTTCTGCAGCACACAATCTTTTCTTTTCATTTTATTACCCAGTTTATATATTACATCCATTCTTGAAGTGTGTTTGATCATGGCCTGAACCAACAGTCACACTGTGAGCATCGATCTTGACCGGAGCCCCTTCTTGTTTTCCAAATTCAACGAATTTGTTTTTGAGGGGTGTGATGTTGCTATTATTACGATGGATAACAGGTTTGTGGTCACAGGTTGTTCAACGGCTTGTGTCAATGTTACACTTGGTGATAGAAACAACTGTTTTGGAAACGGTTGTTGCCATACTAATATTCTTCATTATCTCAAGTCATACAACATTAACATCACTGGGTTAGAAGAGGAAGATGCAGGTTGTACAGGCTCTGCCTTCTTGATGGCTCGATCTTCTTCATATGAGGAACTGGAAGGAAGGTTTTCTGATCAATTTATATTCAAGAATCCCTCTGTTATTCCGATATCACTTCTGTGGACTCTAACAGACTCCGATCCAGTAACTTGTTGTAATAACTACTACCTGGAAAGAGTCAAAGTGGATTTGTTTAGTGGAATAGTGGTACTCCATTAGATACTGTTGGATCAGATTTACAGATTAGGGTTCTTGATGATATGAATGTTCGTATATTGAATTGGTAAATGTTTACAGGAATATTACAGCAATATATATACATGTTGGCAGATCATGATAACCGCCCATATCTATGTTATCTATCTATATTATACAATAAAATTAATGTTACATATTAACCTAGCATAAGATATTATATCTAGCTTATAATTATAATAATACTTCTAACATTCCCTCCCGTAAGCTAGATTGGATTCACATGCAGCAGCTCTTTGATTCGCTTGAAATCTCTCGGCTGTAATGCTTTAGTAAGGATATCTGCAACTTGTTCCTTCGTTGAACAGAAACATACTTCTACTTCATCGTTTTTTATTAGGTCTCGAATGAAATGATATTTAACCCTTATATGTTTACTCTTCCCATGATAAACTGGATCCTTGGCCAGGCATATAGTTGACTTGTTGTCACAATAAATAGTTGGAGGGCAGTCCATATTCATGCGTAGTTCGTTAAGTATTCCCTTTAACCAAAGGGCTTGACATCCAGCCATTGATAGAGATATATATTCTGCTTCGGTTGACGATAATGCAACTACTTTCTGTTTCTTCGATTGCCAGGCAATTGCTCCAGATCCTAGATTGAAAATATATCCGGACGTGCTTTTACTATCGTCTATATTTCCTGCATAGTCACTATCACTATATCCCACTAGTTTTCCTTTACTTCCTTTAGAGTAGATTATTCCATGATCAATCGTTCCTTTTATATATTTTAAAATTCTTTTACCGGCTTCCCAGTGACTTTTTCTTGGTCTTTCCATGAATCGGCTGACTTTGCTTACAGCGAACATGATGTCAGGGCGAGTATTAGTAAGGTACATCAGACTTCCCACAAGACTCCTGTACATATTTTGATTTATTTCTTCTTCGGGATCATTTTTGGTTAATCGTTGACCATACTCCATTGGTGTGGAGATAGTATTGCAATTTTCCATCTTAAACCTTTTGAGCAGTTCTTTTGCATACCTCTGTTGAGACACTAGTATATTACCATTTTCGTACTTAACCTCCATACCCAGGAAGTAGTGTAGTGTCCCTAAGTCTGTCATTTCAAATTCATGTCGCAATGATGTTTTTAGTTGATTTATCATCTCTAAAGAATCACTTGCTATGATAAGGTCATCAACATAGAGACACACCATCATCTTTGAACTTCCTGTGTTTTTTATGAACAAAGTGTGTTCATAAACACATTTCTTAAACCCACTCGATCTGAAAAATTCATCTATTCTACTGTACCATGCTCTTGGAGCTTGTTTTAATCCATATAGAGCTTTCTTTAGATGACATACCTTATGTTCTTCCCCTGATTTAATATATCCTTCTGGTTGTTCAGTGAAGACTTGTTCATTAAGTTTACCATTTAGAAACGCCGTTTTTACATCCATTTGATGTAAATACCAGTTATGACGAGCCGCTAATGCCAAGATTAGTCTGACAGTGTCAAACCGGATCACTGGTGCAAATACATCAAGATAGTCGATGCCATATTTTTGATTGTAACCCTTTGCCACTAAACGTGCTTTGTACTTGCTTACATTTCCATATTCATCATACTTAGTCTTAAAAATCCATTTTACTCCTATTGGTTTTTGATTCTTGGGTGGTTCCACTAGTTCCCAGGTTTCATTTCGATATATTGATTCCATTTCTCTATCCATTGCTTCCCTCCATTTTCTTTCTCTATGGGCTTCCCCATATGAAGTCGGATCAGCATCTGCATATAACACGAAATTAGCTGCATCCTCTGTTGCCAGTTGTGCATTATATAAATCATCCAATTGTTCTTCTGTAAATTCTTGTGTTTCTTCATATATGCTTGAGATATCCTTTGTTTTTAACACTTCATTCTCTGATGAAGAGGAAGTTGAGTCTTCTTCTTCTCGGCCATTGCTGTGATTTTCGATCTCTTGTTCTTCAATTGACTCGTTCATGTCCGCGGCTTGTTCATTCTGTGGCTCATTCAGATCCACAGTGTGATCGTCAACAGCTTGTTGACTATCTTCAGCACTCGATGTGTTGTTTATCTCACTTGTTCTTTCATCAGTCTCATCATTGTTGGGATGATTCATGTGTAAATTTGAGTCTCTTGTATTTTCTTGAGAGCTTTCCCAGTCTTGACTTTCATCGAAATAAACATCTCGGCTAACAATGATCTTGTTTGTTATTGGATTGTGAAGCTTATATGCTTTGCTATGTTCACTATATCCTATCATTATTGCTTTCTCCGTCTTGTCATCTAATTTTCCTCTATGTTGCTTGGGTATATGAGCATAAGCCACACTTCCAAATATCCGTAGATGAGATACATCAGGTTTCCTTCCGCTCCATGCTTCTTGTGGAGTCATGTGTTGTATTCCTTTGGTTGTTGCCCGATTCAAGAGATATGTGGCACATGCCACCGCTTCAGCCCAGTAAATATGTGACATTCGTTTCATCTTTAACATACTCCTGCTAAGTTCCATGAGTGTTCTGTTCTTCCGTTCTGCAACCCCATTTTGTTGCGGCGTATAACTTGTGGTGCGTTGGTGAAGAATTCCATTTTCTTTGAGAAAACTTTGAAAGTCATGACTGCAATATTCTCCTCCTCTATCAGTACGTAGTGCTTTTATTTTGCAGTCAGCCTGATTTTCTACTAAGCTCTTGAATATCTTGAAGTAGACTAAGGCATCAGATTTTAATTTTAAAAAATAAACCCACGTTTTCCTTGAGAAGTCATCTATAAAGGTTATAAAATATTTACAACCTCCAATAGATACCGTTCTCATTGGACCGCATATATCTGAATGCACAAGTTGTAGTGGCTTGTCTGCATGCCATGTGGTTCTTTTCGGAATGGATTTTCTTGCATGTTTTCCAAATAAACATCCTTCACATGTATTTTGAGAAAACTTGGAACTTATCTTAGGCATCCCTGTTACTACTTCCTTTGTTCCCATATCATGAAGTGTTTCAAAATTGATATGTCCGTATCTTTTGTGCCACAGTAGAGATGGTTCTTGAATCATCATGTTGTATACCCTCGGTATAACATCATGATTCAAATTCAGTGGAAACATCTTATTACCAGTCATCTTTACACTTCCTATACATTTTCCTGTCGAATCTTTGATGTCACAGGAGCGATCATGAAAATTCACCTCATAGCCTTTTTGAACGAGTTGACCGACACTCAAGAGGTTATGTTTTAGTCCTTCTACATAGAATACATTAGGTACTTTCTTCTCTACACCTCTCACTTTGATTGTTACATCACCACTCCCTAGTACTTCTAATCTCTTATTGTCACCGGTTCTAACTTCTCTTCTTTCTGACTCGTTTAGCGTAGTAAATAACGCCTTATTACCGGTCATATGATTGCTACACCCACTATCTAAGTACCAGCAATCTCCTTTGGTGATCTCTTCCATATTGAAAATCATAAACAGTGTTTCGTCATTTCCATCATTGTTGTCTTCTTCATGCATTAGTACACTATTATTCTTATCATCCTCATCCTTCTTCTGACAAAAACGTGCCGTGTGCCCTAGTTTTTGACAGTTGTAGCATCGGATTTGTCCATAGTTTCTACCTCTTCCCCTACTTCTTCCTCTACTGTAATTATCTGATCTAAAATATCTTGATCGATCCTGACCCGTGTTTTGTATTTGAAACGCTTGTTCCGTTGCAGTGTCATCATATTGTTTGAGTCTCAATTCATGAGACTGCAATATTCCTAATAATTCTTCGGTGGATAAGGCAGATAAATCTTTGGATTCTTCTACTGCTATGACTACCGCTTCATACTTTCTTGTTAAACTTCGAAGTAATTTTTCAATAATACGTTGTTCAGTAATGTTTTCTTCGTTTAAGCGTAATTGATTTACTATCACTGTTGTTCTATTGAAATATTCTTCTATAGTTTCGCTATCTTTCATCCTTAATGCATCAAATTCACAACGTAAGGTTTGGAGTTTTACCGTTTTTACTCTGTTTTCTCCCCTGTAAGCCTTATGCAGAATTTCCCATGCCTCCTTTGAAGTTTTGCTTGTTGCAATTCGTTCGAATATTGTGTCACTGACCGCCTGAAACATGATGTGCAGCGCTTTCTTGTCTTTCTTGACAATTTCTTTATAGTTATTTCGATCGTTCTCCGATGCTCCTGCGGCGGGTTCTCTATATCCTTCTTCTATAATCGTCCATAGATCTTGAGATTCTAATAACACTTTCATTTGGATATGCCAGTGGAAGTAATTTTGTCCCAACAGTTTAGGGATTTGAGTTTGAATTCCTCCATTTGTCGTTGTCATTTTGATCGACTATGTTGATTTGTTCCGAGATTTGATTTAATGAATTCTGGATCGATGTGGCTCTGATACCACTTGTTGGATCAGATTTACAGATTAGGGTTCTTGATGATATGAATGTTCGTATATTGAATTGGTAAATGTTTACAGGAATATTACAGCAATATATATACATGTTGGCAGATCATGATAACCGCCCATATCTATGTTATCTATCTATATTATACAATAAAATTAATGTTACATATTAACCTAGCATAAGATATTATATCTAGCTTATAATTATAATAATACTTCTAACAGATACATGGAAATGCAACGACCGCAATTCATTGTCACTAAAAATGAACCCTTATTTAATAGATGGGTGCAAGGACGGCCATGGTATGTAATTCAATATATACGTAGTATTTAATTGTTTGATTTGCTTCTTAACATATATGAATTTGACTTTTCTTTTAAAGAAATCAATTTATATGTAATGTACTAAACAATATTTTAAAAATCGGTTTTTAAAATCATACCGGGTTTGACTCTAAAATGGTTTAAACGGTTGAATCGAGTTGTACCGGTTGGTTCAACCGGGTTACTAGTTAACCCGATAATTTTAATAAAATACAAATTTATCTCAAAAAATAATCTACTCTCTATTAGTATTTATGTAACTGATCATGATTTTATTTAAAAAAAAAACTATTTTCTTGTAAAATCTGAACAGTTGATTTTTATTAGTTATAAACAATATTATATTAGACGAGGTGAGTAACAATTTTAACATTGATGGAATATTAAAAGGGAAGGCAGTTAGTTAACTACCTACCAGAAACATGGGAGGTCAATATTATATTTATATCGTATTTTAGTAAAAACAAAAAATCAAATTTTAAGATAATGCAAACCGGTTCAATGGTTTGAACCGTTAGAAGCGGAATTACCGCCAGTACATAAGACATACCGTATTTGTGATTTACCGGCCTTTATCATACCGGACTCGTGTCCGATATCCAGTTTAACTGGTATAACCGGCCGGTTCATACCGGTATTTAAAACATTGGTACTCAGTACCCCATAAACACGCTATACACGTTTAATTGTTCTTTACTCGCTTCTTTTTTTAATAGCAATTCCAAAATACACCAAGACAGGGTGCAATGATACGTGCGGGAACGTAAGAATCCCATACCCCTTTGGAATCGGTGCGGATTGTTCTGTCAATAAATGGTACATAGTGGATTGCAAATCATCCAAGACATATCTACCTGCACTCAACCACCTGGAACTCTTGGATGTCAACATGGAAGAACAATCACTCAATGTTAGTACCCCAAAGATTTCTGATTGCCGAAACCCAGTACGGAATGGTAGCGATATTATAGGCGTCGATCTTAGAAGTAGCCCGTTCTGGTTTTCCGAAAACAATAAATTTGTTTTCGAGGGGTGCGGTACTGCTACAATGCATATGGATAATGGGAGTGTGCTCACAGCGTGTTCAACAACTTGTCCCAGTGTTACACTTGGCGGTAGAAACACTTGTTTTGGAATCCGTTGTTGCCATACCCAGTGGCGAAGCTTCGCCCCCCCCCCCCCCCCATTTTTCCGAAACCGGGGGTGGAAACGTATATACCTAAAAATTTTCTATAGGAAAGTACTATTCATAACACTACGCGTCGAAAAGTTCGAGGGGTCAGGCGCCCCCTCGGACGTAGCCTAAGCTGCGCCCCTGGCCATACCTCAATTCCTAATTCTCTCAAGTCGTTCAGCATCAACATCACCGGCTTGGATGAGGAAGATGGAGCTTGTGGGTCTGCCTTCTTGGTGGAGGATAAATCTTCATATGAGGAAAGAAGGTTTTCTGACTCATTTATTGTCACCAATAGCTCTTTTGTTCCGATATCACTTATGTGGACTCTAACAGCCTCCGATCCAGTAACTTGCTGTAGTAACATTTCCCCGAAAAGAAATGTAATGGATATGCTTAACGGTACTACAGTGGATACATGGTTTTGCTACAGTTACTTATCAGACGGAAGCCCTTACTTAATAGATAGATGAGTTGAAAGTGACTATGGTATGTAATTTAATATGTATCTATATAGTATTTATCTGGAAGGATAGTTTAGGGTGAAGGGAGTGGGGCGGTGAAGGGGTCGGCAAACCGGTTTGCCGAGCGGCAACACCGGCGCCGTCCTTCTTTGCCGCGCGGCCTTCTTGTGTTTTCGGCTACACATCACCGATCGACAAACATGCAAATTGCATGTTGACCGTTGCCACATAACGGCTATAATGCCGTTCAAAATAAAAAAAAAATTATTTTTTCAAGTTTTACCCTATATATTCAAAACAAACCCATTTTAATCCTATATATTCTACAAAATCACCCCCAAATCAAACCAAAAAATACAAAACACTAACCCAAGTATTGCCACGCAAAATGGCGGATGATTTCCCGTTGTGGTTTCCACCCGATAGTAGCGACGACTCGTCCGATGATAGCATTCTTTTTTTCCAAAATCTACTCGAAGAAGCCGAACTACAAGACTCCGGTACATCAAACCAAAGGAGATACATTGAACGTCAGCGGGAGGTTGGGCACGAGACCCTCATGGCGGATTATTTTGTCGAAGACCCGAAATACAACGACGCAATTTTTCGCCAAAGGTTCCGTATGTCGAAACGGTTGTTTTTAAATATTGTGACCGCCGTGGAAGCGAATGACGCATACTTTCAAGAGGCCTACGATGCGCGAGGTCGGAGGAGCTTTACGCCGCTGCAAAAGGTCCGTGTTTGTGAAATCGATCCCATACCCTCAAGAAGTAGACGAAAAGATGTTCAAAAGGCAACACGAGGCGGCAAGAAAAGACGTCGAAAGGGCTTTTGGGGTTTTGAAGTCAAAATGGGGTGTCTTGAATCGGCCGATGCGAGCAAGGACGGTTAAAAAAATTAGGAATGTTGTGTACACGTGTATTATTTTACACAACATGATTTTAAAAGACGACGGAAACGCGATTGCACCGGTACACATTCGGGATCCTCGGGTCGAGCCCGCGTTTGATGATAGGGTGTTGGGCGAGCTAATGGATGAAGATATGCATTGGAGACTTAAACACGATCTCACGGTTCATCTCGCAAGTCAAGATTTGCCCCACCTGTTGGTTGATTCTGACGAAGAGTAGTGTAATTTTTAATTTTTTTAGGGGTTGCGTTGTTTTAGTGTCGTGTAATTTTTATGAATTTTAAGTTTTTTTTTTAAGTTTCATTTTAATGTAATTGTTTTTTTTATTAATTTAATGTTTTATTTGTTTTTATTTAACATATAATT
Source organism: Helianthus tuberosus (assembly GCA_030545235.1). Classification (NCBI taxonomy): domain Eukaryota; kingdom Viridiplantae; phylum Streptophyta; class Magnoliopsida; order Asterales; family Asteraceae; genus Helianthus; species Helianthus tuberosus. The sequence goes on along the minus strand of CM060431.1, from coordinate 102,271,975 downwards.
TAAAAAAAAAAAACAAAAAAAAAGTTTGCCACTTTCAAGTGTCTAAACCATTGCCAACACTTTTCAGCAAAGTTTAAACTTTTTACCCTCTCTGACGTAGCACTCTCTGATTGGTCCATTTTAAAGTTTGTCACTTTCACCTGTTTAACCACTCCCTTCACCCTTACTTGTTGGTTTCCTGACATGCTACTTCCTGTTATAGATGTAGGGGATCCTACGGAAGAGTGCAGAAGGTGCCGAGATCATGGAGGTATCTGTGGAACTGACAATATATATGGCGTCAGTGGCGGAACCAGAAGAAATATTCAGGGGTATCCCAATTTTTTTTAGCGTGTGTTTATATAATTTATAGAATGGAGAAATTTTTTTTACCTATATTACGGGGCACAGTGGCGAAGCTTGAAGTTTTCGTCGGGGGGGTCGAAAACGTATATACCCAAAAATTTCTATACGAAAACTACATGTACAACACTACTGAGCGAAAAGTTCGGGGGGTCGGGCGCCCCTCCCGGCCCCTTAAATGCTACGCCCTGACGGGGCAGGGCCAATCTTGAAAATCAAGTTCCCTGGTCGAGCCAAAAAAAAGACACTTAGGCCTTAAAGAATTAAATTTTATAAACTAGTTTTTTTTAATGTTATTAGTATTTAGGTTAATGAATCCATATTGAGCATTTCACATTTGAGCTATGTTTTATGAATCAATATTGACAATAAGTTTTTAGGTTTTAGACCGGGCTAGATTTATTTTTAATTTTTACGTAAGGGGCCGATCGATTACGCAAAGAATGAAGACTGTGCGTTAGAGCAAGAAGATTATAAATCGAATTTCGCTACAAGGTATACTAATTGTTTAATATAATGAAACTGTTTCTCAATATTTATACACAACACAAATCCCTTAATAGTCCATCCCCACCCCACCTAACAGGTTATATTAAATTGTTTCTTTTAAAGAAAGAATTAAAATGTATTTTTTGCAATGTTTTCAGAACCGGACCGGACATTGAACTGGTCATCTTACCGGTTCACTGGTCAGACCGGTCGGATCGGTTGGACCGGGTTAATAAACCGGATGACAAAATTTAATTTAAATATTGATATATATAAAACATGCTACCCTAATTCTATTTCCCTCCTACATATTATTAAAATGGCACATAATAGGTTTACTTTAAGATTTAGAAAAGCCCAAAAATACATATTACAGAATTGAGAAATACCCATTTTAAAAGCCCAGTACTAAAAAAAGTTTTAAACAATACTATTTTAATATTAGGGTTAAAAGTCATCTAGGTTGTCTTCTCTAAATTGCCGCCGTCAACCCCAAAGCAAAAATGGAACCTCTCCCTTTTCTCTACAAGAAACAAGATAGAAGGTGAGTAAAGTCGTCGACTCGTCGTCTACCTTAAAGCCACAAACAGCCCCAAACAACTTCTCTAGAAAGCCGTCATACACCCCAAAGCTCCACTCTTCACTTTACCGATTCTGCCGGCCCAACCGCTGATCTTTCTTCTTTGTTTGAGGGGTGTCCTAGTTGTTGAGGGGTGTCCTAGTTGTTGTTGAGGGGTGTCCTTTGTATAAAAATCGAAAAAAAAAAATTTTTACACTACCGGATAAAAGTTGAGCCGTAGCCCGGGCTACGCTTCGGACTACACTAGGTCCGCCCCTGTATGGCGTTGATGGTTCAGTTTACAGTGAGACCTTCACTTGTCATCATTATAATAGAATTTCACTGGATGTAATTCTAGGTAATGTTTTTTCTTTATATTTAAAGCTACAAGTTTAAGCCACCAGTTTTTGATTATGAACAACGAAAGTGGCCGGTAAGAATAAATTTAAACGTATTCAAGGCTAGATGGTATGGGGATGATCCTCCAAGAAAGGATGATCCGTCATGTCATCGCCACATCACCATCCTTGGAAGGATGGTCCATCCCACAAATTTAGCGGAAATAGGAAGATGATCCTAGATGATCCTATCTCACCACTTTTTTTTTAATCTTCCACTATTTTTAAGATTTAACAAATAAATTAAGAAAATATTTTCATTAATATTAAAACACAATACATAAACTTAAAAAAAAAACATAAACTTAAAAAAAATCCTAATAAGTTAAAAAAAACATAAACTTAAAAAATCCTAAGGATTAAAAAAAGCTACTAGTCTTCGTCATGCATGTGGTCGTCTAGTTCGATTTGAGCGTTGTTCCAAATGTACTCCACCAAGTCCGCTTGTAGGTTATGATGTGTGTACTCGTTACGTAGAGAGAACATGTTCAAATCTTGTTGTTCCAAACTAACTAGAACATAATTTCCGGTAGACGTGTTTTCGTCGTACTCGTATATCGCTCTACCTTCGTCTTCAATGACCATGTTATGAAGGATGATACAAGCGTACATAATGTGTTGTAACATCTTTCGTGTGCTTGATATAATTTTTGAACGTCGTTTGCGTTCGGTCTCAGCAGGTATCTCTTGCTATATAATTTGACAACCCATTCGCAAAACCTGTGCAAACATAGACGTGCGGTTCTTTCGGACATCCTTAAATACTCGTCTAATGCATCGGGTGCGTAACCATATGCCAGTTGGCGAATGGCCGACGTACATTTTTGTAAAATGGATCAGACTGAGCCATGTCGCCTGCGATACGTAAAAAAAGTCGAAGACTCATGCGGAACCGACGTCGAAACATCTCGTCTGTGTACACGGGTTCGTCGGCAAAATAATCGGCTACTAGTTTATCGTGGGCGGCTATATATTTAAAACAAAAAATATATGAAATTAATTATAAAATACATTTTCAAATCTAAATAAACATACGTGAAGAAACACTAGATAAATGGTCGGAACCGAAATATCTAGGGGGTTTGAATCCGCATAAAAAGGTTAGTTTCCACTCGATTGATTCAGTACAGCTGATTTTCTTCTCCGAGAGCTCTGCAAAAAAGAGCACCGTTAGCCTCACCAAGGGGAGAAAAGGGTTATCTCCTTGACCCGACTCCGGTGTGAGAATAAGTATGGGTAATGAAGAAGAAGAAGTATTTGAGAAGTGTGTGTAACTTGAATTCATACCTGGGTTTTTCTCATATTTATAGCCGGGAGTCGTTTGGGCGGGAAAACCCGTTAGTGAAAAGTTGACGGAAGATGCTAAACCCGTAAGCGGTTACATTTCCTTCCGTTTAAGTTCTTTAATCCGACGTGAGAGCACACGGATCGTGGTTTCGATCAAAGGCTGGGGATTTGCCACGTGTAATGTGATCAAGTGGAGATTACTCTCCAATTGCATACCTTCGTTGTGATTTCAGGGGTGCTTGTGGTAATGACACGTGTCCAGACGGTTACAACCGTCTGGGTGGTGCACGATTGTATTTCTTCTAGAAGATTACTGCTGTAATCTAGTGTGGTACTTTTATCGTGTGGAGACTACTGAATAAATAAATCCCAAGTCTGGGTAAAATAATATCCAAGTCTGGATATTTAGGCGGGAGTATTTATCTCAGGGTTTTTATCCTTTGCTAATGGGAGAAGGCGCAAGGATTTATGATTTCCTTTGGGCGCGCGACTATAGATTGCTGAATACTTTCTTCCTTTTGTAGGACCAGTACGCGGCCGCGCAAGGTTAAAAGGTTGAAAGGCAAGGTTATGGTATGGTCCCAAATACTTATTATGAGGTTTTTGGGACCTTACCCCTTCAAGTCCCCCCAGTCTAGTGTTGTACTTATGCAAGTAAGTGGAGCACTGGACTTATAAGAGGGAAATGCTTTTGGGCGCGAAAAATAAGGAGTCTTCTATGAGAAGATTCATTTTGATTTTTGTAAAGATTTTTTTGAAAATCTTTGACTTTTAATGAGACTGGTACAGTAAATTGAGTGACAACCTGTCATTGTCAGTTGTTTTTTACTGTCCGTGTCTTACACGCGCGCGTGTACACGCGTGTGTGTTTGAAATTTACTTTCTCTGCTGCTTGGGGAACTGTGATATCCAGAAAAGTTGCTGTGACGGTTACCGATGCTATTTATTGCGATGAGTATATATAATGTTTGGGTAACCTCCTCTGTGCAATCATTGTTTTGTTGAAAAACTTTCCATTCCTTTTTCCCTAAAAGAAAAATTCCGTCATTCTTCCTCTTATGTCAATCGGAGAACATCAAGAAGATCTTGTTGAAGAGATGTCTACTGAACTTCCATCGTTGAAGTGGCCTAGAGCATCCTTTGATGGTTTAATTCGGAATCTCAAATTCCCGGAAAACTGGGGTGCTTTATATCCTGAAGAGGGGCAGACAGCGGCGGATGCTCCGGCTGGGTATATTACCCTCTTTTGGGATTTTTTCTGTGATGGTAACTTTCGCTTACCTGTTACTAGATTTTTTCTTGAAATCCTTGGGTTTTACAAGCTGCATATCTCCCAACTTCACCCTATTGGCATGGTTAGGGTTCGACATTTCGAATTCGTGTGTCGGACAATGCATGTTGAACCAACCGTTCCCCGATTTAGGGTTTTTCATCAGATGCATTGTACCCAAGGGTTCTATTCGTTCGTTCAGAGGGCTTCTGCAAAGAAGATTCTACTGCAACCCCCAAAATCCTTCCACGATTGTAAGAAATTTTGTACCACCGTATCAAGAAGAAACCTGAAGAGGAGCTTTGGTACCACCGTATCGTAAGAAATTTTGTTCTTCCGCGGGATGCGGATCTATCTGTTCAACCAGCTGCTGGTGCTGGTAAGTTATATCTGTTTTTGTTTTCCTTTTAGCGCTTTGTGGGTAAATTTTTATTTTGCGCCTTGGTAGGTGAGTTGCTGAATTTGGGCATAGGCCCTGAAAAGAAAAAACGCGCAACGACTTCTACTTCTGCGCCGAAGAGAAGTGAGGCTGTTAAAGTTCAACCTTTGAAGGCGAAGAATGTTGGAGAGAAGAAAGGTACGCGCTGTTCCTCTGACTCCAGGTGTGATTATGTGGTGGTTTCTGATTCTTTGGAGGGTCTTACTCCTGCAGTAACTAAACGAGAACCGAAACCTGAACCGAGGGATTCTGCTGATATTCCCCCTTCCAACCCAAATGAACCTATCGATTTGGATTCTAGTCCCGAACATTTGGTACATAGGAAGGCTGGTAAAAGGAAACAAACTGATACAGATGCGGAGGGTCAACCTCCTAAGAAAGTTCAGAGGAAGAAATTTACCAGAAAAGGGAATCTTGATGCTTTTGTTTCAGAATATGTTCCTGGTAAGTGTCGTTTCTCCTTGTTTCCTTTAAGCGGACTGAATCCTTACAGATTTTTATTTTTCCAGAAGTTCATATTTCCCCTATTCCCACAGAACTGCGATCTGTGGTAAATGAAGAACTTCCCTCTACTCCTCCGCGTGCTTTTGTTGCTGGCCAGTTAGAGCCTACAGAGGTTACTGGGGATGGTGTGGAGAAGACTGTTGAGGTTGAGAAGCCTGTTGGTGTTGATACAGAGGCTGAAAAGGTTGTTGATCCGAGTGTGATGGATGGTGTTGATAATCCATCAACCCCTGAAGCTGTTGCTCAAGATTTGGGGAAAGAGCAAACTGCTGAAAAAATTTCAACTTCTTCCCCTAAACCTTCTGATGCTATGCCTGAACATGCTGAGAGGGTAACAACTGAGGAACAAGGCTCATCTGCTGGTGTTGATAAACAATCTCCAATCCTTCCAGAAGAAACTTTGGGAGATTATTACTACCGGACCTATACGGAAAAAGATGCTTCTGATCCTCATGCCCCTGTTTGGAATTTGAAGAAAGGCGATACTTTTTCGGACTGGCGTGTGTGCCAAGATTGGTTGCAGGGGATACTTCCGCCTGGCGAGATCAAGTTTCAGGAAAGTCGACCTTATGAACAAACCTATCAGTCTTACCTTGCAGAAACTGCTTCTCATGTTTCTACCACTCACCGCATAGTGCGTGAGTGGTATAGTATGCATAAGGAGCAGGCATCTTTTATGGCATCTCAAAAGAAGTTTGCCAAAGATGAAAAACGTGTGGCTCAGTTGAAGGCCAAATTAGAAGCTGATCAAGCCAAGTTTGAGGCTGAGCGCAAGACTGAGGAATGGTCTGTTGCTGGTTGGAAGAGAAAAGCGGAAGCTGAAGCTGCTCTCCTTTCTGATGAACGCAAAAACTGGAGGAGAATTTGCGAAAAAGATAATGCGGAGAAGGCAAACCTTCGTAATATCATTAATAACCTCAAGGCGGAGGTTGAAAAACTGAAGAATCAGGATGTGGAGGTAGAAAGGTTGAAGAAGGAGAAAGCTGAAGTAGAAACTGCTTTGGAAGAAGCGCGTTCTCATAGGGAGCACAGTGAGCAACGAGAGGTACAAGCTTGCGCCACTCTTGCTCTTAGAGATAGAGAATTGGAAGAACTTACCACTTTGCTTTCTGATCAGGAAAAACTTAAGAAGGATTTGGAGCTTGCGCATTCCGAAAATGCTGAAACCTCCCGCCGTTTGACTGTAGTTGAAGAAAAGCTAGAAAATTCAGAAACGGCGCGGGTAACAGCAGAAAGCGAGCTTGAACCTTTGAAGAATGATATGGCCTGGTTGAAAGATCACGGTATTGCCTGTGTAAGTTTCTTTCTTCCTTTTTACTGAGGAACAGTTAATGCGCTTCTTGTATTCTCATCTTCTTTTGCTTTCATAGATTGCTGAATCTGTGTTGAACTCTGAAGAGTTGGATAAGACCGTTGCTCGTTTAATGGTTGCTGCGCGACTAGATGGGTATGCGCAAGGATATGCGGAATGTTCCCAGCATGTGAATAGCGCGTTGAAGGTTAACTGGGACGATAGTAAGTCTGCAACTTTTGGCGTAAATACTGGCGCCGCGCTTGCCTCCATGAAAACAGAGTTTAACAACTTGCAACTTCCGGTCATGGACCTGATAAACGTAGCGCTGCAATCGGATGATCACGTGGCGCAACTAAAGGAAATCTTTCCGGATGAGGGCGAAGATTTATAGTAGTTTGAAATTGTATTGAACAATTTTCTATGTAATATTCGGGATGTAAATCCCTATTTTTGAAGGTGCGCTGCTGCGCAAGTAACTTAAACACTGCCGTGTTTGAAAGTCTTCAGGGCGTATTTGTACGCTGAGAATTGCATGTTTCTATTTGTTTGTTTACAATATTTTGCATGAGTACGATTACTTTTTGTCGAGTAAGGCGAATGAAGTTGGTATAAAACTCATGTTTGAACTTATGGTCGTTTGTGATGTGATCACTGACCGTTCATGAAGCTTGTTTTAGAATTACCATAATGTTTTTGCGCTTACTAAAAGAAATTGCATGCACTTTGTAAACATAGGAATAATAGAAACTTTGTAATTTTATTAATGGATAGAGCACAGAGGCTTTACAAAGTTTTTGCTAATAATTATGTGGAACTTAACTTAGTGTTTCCGCCTTGCGTGATGGATCATGTCTTTCCGTAGGAAACTTGTCTTTTAGGCTTTTGCCCATTTGCTTGGGCCTTCCTCTCCCCGGGTTATCTGCTTAATTTCTTTGCGCACATTTTGGAGTAAATGCGTGAGTTCGCCGCTCTTGAGGGCTTTTTCTATTTCTGTGCGCAGAGAGATGCAGTTGTTAGTGGTATGCCCGTTGTCTTTATGATATTCGCAGTATTGCGCCGGGTCTTGTCCACGTTTACTTTTCATTAGGATCGGAGTCTTGAATTGATAGTCTTCAGTACTTAGAACCTCCGCCGGGGTCTTTGTTAGGGGAGTCCACTGCCTCTCCCTATTTTCTTGTTTGTTCTCCCTCTGCGCGGAGAGTTTGTTGATTGTTGTGCGAGCATCTTCAGACGATCGACTTCCTGATCCAGACTCGCGCCATGACTTCTTAAACCTTCTTTCGCCGGTTGAGCTTAAGTCTGCGGGCCTATTGTGTGGTGGTGGTGGCCTGTTTGTAGTAAGGTTTTTCTCAGTTTGCGCATAAACCTTGGCCGCCGCCATTATCTTTTCCCAACTTTTTGGGAGACCCTCTGTTCCAGATAAGACTTTAACCATGTCATCACATCTAACCGCGTACTTGAACTGAGCACGGATTAGTTGTTCGTGAACACCGCCAATCTCCAACACTTCTTTGTTGTATCTGGTGATAAAATCCTCCAGATTTTCATCGTCACGGCGCCAGATGTTCATAACGTCGGATGTGTCCCGAATGGAACGCCGTTGCTGGCTAAAGTGTGTTAAAAACTTTTCACGCAGATCCTTCCATGATTCGATCTGTCCGGTTGGTAGGTTATCAAACCAGATTCGCGCTGGGCCAGTTAATGTTTGTACAAACAAATGACACCATAGCGGGAGAGTCCAACCTCCCACCAAACCTGCGCTGGTGAATACTCTCAGGTGATCATCGGGGTCTGTTAACCCATTAAACTTCCCTATGTTGGATGGTAATTTAGCTTTCTCCAATGGAGCTAGAGCTATTTCTAATATGAACTTTGAGTTTTCCGCTGCTTCTGCAGGACGGTAAACTAAGTCATAATTGTGTTCTGCCTCAGGGTTATAAACCGCTCGAGGCCTGCATTTGTTATAGTTTGGCTGCAGTCGGTTGAACACACTGGTGTTTGCACTTAAACGGTATGTCGCATCAGATTCATCGGTGTGGGCATCTCGCTGAGAACCCAACCTATCATGAACCGATTGTCTTCGGTGTGTTCTACCATGATTCTCTCTCTGATGACTTCCTGTCTGAGTGTATTCCCGTTGTGACGTGGATCTGGCATGAACTTCTGTATCGTCATAAGTTGATTCTTCCCGTTGGGAGGCATGAGCACGAGATCCCGGTCTTCGTGATTGAGTCAGGGGGGCCGTTTGAGCACACAGTTGTGTGTATACTGCGTTCAATGCTCCTTGAGACCGGACATACCAGGATATCGGAGTTTATCCTGGTGGTAAAATTGATTGAGCAGCGTTTGCTGGTAACATTCCTGGAGTGACAGGATCGTTTGCTCGATTGGATTGAACCTCGTTATCGTCCGAGGCATCTTCTGGGATTCCTTCTACTTGCAGATTGTTTCCGACGTTCGGTCGAGGACCGACTTGCCGGTGAGATGATGAGTTTTCTGCCATATTGAAGTTAAAAACGAAAGGAACTGAATCGAAACGAGATGAAAACTAGAAAAACAGAGGAATCGGTGGGCGCCAATGAAGAAACACTAGATAAATGGTCGGAACCGAAATATCTAGGGGGTTTGAATCCGCATAAAAAGGTTAGTTTCCACTCGATTGATTCAGTACAGCTGATCTTCTTCTCCGAGAGCTCTGCAAAAAAGAGCACCGTTAGTTTCGCCAAGGGGAGAAAAGGGTTCTCTCCTTGACCCGACTCCGGTGTGAGAATAAGTATGGGTAATGAAGAAGAAGAAGTATTTGAGAAGTGTGTGTAACTTGAATTCATACCTGGGTTTTTCTCATATTTATAGCCGGGAGTCGTTTGGGCGGGAAAACCCGTTAGTGAAAAGTTGACGGAAGATGCTAACCCCGTAAGCGGTTACATTTCCTTCCGTTTAAGTTCTTTAATCCGACGTGAGAGCACACGGATCGTGGTTTAGATCAAAGGCTGGGGATTTGCCACGTGTAATGTGATCAAGTGGAGATTACTCTCCAATTGCATGCCTTCGTTGTGATTTCAGGGGTGCTTGTGGTAATGACACGTGTCCAGACGGTTACAACCGTCTGGGTGGTGCACGATTGTATTTCTTCTAGAAGATTACTGCTGTAATCTAGTGTGGTACTTTTATCGTGTGGAGACTACTGAATAAATAAATCCCAAGTCTGGGTAAAATAATATCCAAGTCTGGATATTTAGGCGGGAGTATTTATCTCAGGGTTTTTATCCTTTGCTAATGGGAGAAGGCGCAAGGATTTATGATTTCCTTTGGGCGCGCGACTATAGATTGCTGAATACTTTCTTCCTTTTGTAGGACCAGTACGCGGCCGCGCAAGGTTAAAAGGTTGAAAGGCAATGTTATGGTATGGACCCAAATACTTATTATGAGGTTTTTGGGACCTTACCCCTTCAATACGGAAAAAATAGTAAAGTACCTTCTTTGTCTCGGTTTAATTTTGCTCGTCTAGTTAGCCGTTGGGACGACGCTTCATCACCTGCCTTGAAGACCTGAGCCGCGTACATAATCATGTTTTCCATAAATGTGTCATTCTCTTCCGAATATGATGAATACCACGTAGACGAAGAAGATGAAGAAATGGAAGAATGTGAAGCCATGGTAATTTTTTAGAGAGAGATGGGGTGGTAATGGGTAAAATGGTATAAAAAATGTTGAGTTTATATAAAAAGAGAAGAGTGTTTATAAAATGTGAGAGATATAAGATTGTAGTGGGTGAAAAAGTGTGAAAAATGATGTAAAAGTGGTGAGTATTTATAAAATTTGGAGTGAATTTGGTATAATTTTAAAAAATGGCCATTGCATATTTAATGGAAATTGAATTTTTTTTAATCAAACGGTCAAAAGGTCCTCGATACCCACACTATTTTGTCATTTAGTGGACCGTCTCAAACGGCTTGTGGCGGACGGTCTTGACGCGGGGGGTGGGGGGTGGCACGGTGTGTGCCTCGTCGCCGGACCTGGACGCACCAGGGACTAACCCCATACCGTCCAGCCTAATAACAATCGTGTTTTAGAATTCTTTAAGGTGTAAAAACAGAGACAAATTTATGCGGTAGGAATGTTCCTAAATAACACGGTTTATGTTCAAATTATTCAATCATTTGTCCCAAGTCAGCATATAAGATGAGGAGATTTTAATAACCTTAGATCCCCACATGTCACAGATGTGAGATTGATTGATATATAAAGGTGTTATATAAAATTTGGAAGAAAAATCATAGAATTTAAGATGTGATAAAATTTACATGTTTTCAAGTCGACGAAGAAAACAACATATAATTTAACTGGTTTTCTAGTGTCTTGAAAAAACTAATATCCGTTTAAATATGATACATTAATTTTACATGTAGCATAAACGCATAAATACTAGAAATATTATTCTTTTATATAAGTTTAATAAGTTGATTGAAAACATAAAAAAAATATAACAGGTTAGTTGAATAAAATAAAAAAGAAGTGATGTCTTGGTGTAAGAAATATCATATAAGCGTATAATTATTGAAAAAAAAAGTACAGTAAATTAGAAGTTTTGTCATTTATGTTTACAACAAATTACAGGCGTTGTCCTTTAGCGCAAAAGTTGACAAGTTTTGTACTTAATATTCTAAAATCTTGCACGTTATGTCATTTAAGCTAAACTCAGTTAGATTTTTAAGTTAAATCTGACGACACAAGGGTATTTTAGTTTTTTTACAAATTTATTTAATATTATTTAAAAGGGTGGAGATACAATAGGAAGTTTATTTCGCTAGGAAGGATAGGAAGCAATCATAACCGTCCAATTGCACAATCTACGGTCTAGATCAAAATCAAATTAAAAACTGTCATTTAAACACGCTCTCCGGGGTTTCAGGGTTATTATCGTCAAATTCCAAAATAACCGCCATTGAATATACACAGAAACGCTTCGAAAAAAAGTGCATTACGTTTTACACTTCCATTGAACGATCAAACACATACAGAAATTTGAGAAAATCATACTCCATTGAAGTTCATGGCGTCGTCGAGAGATAATTTGAAGGTTTACATTCGAGTTACTCAAAAGAAATCCGTCTCTGAAAACCCTAAATCATCAAAGAAGCGAAAAACATCATCAGCTGAAGAGAACATAGATGAACAAGAAAAAAATAGCCAAAAATCAACAATGAAACAACAAAGAACTAGAAAACGCAAAGATATTTCAGACAATGGTATATTTATCTATTTTTGCTCTTTAACTGAATTCAAGTTACGTTTTATGAAGTACAATAGACCTAATATATCATATCCGTTCCGAAAAATAGTTAATGAGTTATATCTTCCCCTATCTTAACATTTTTGTTACTAGAGACTACATTGCGTTTTATGTTAAAACTATGATCTAAGATGCTAATGCTTCTTATGGGATTTATATATTGTGAATTAATGCGTTTTACCTTAATAAATTTGCAGAAACAAAGAGATTATTATTATGATAATTGTAATCGAATTTTAGAACATTGCGTTTTATCTTTGAATTTGCTGAGATACATGTGTTGTTAACTATTGCGTTTTATATTAATATATCATAAAACAAAATTAGATTATGTAATGTTAATTTGGTGTGTTAAATAATATGATGTAAAGTATTGCGTTTTATCTTAAACCTGTGAATCACTGCTTTTTATCTTTATAGTGTTCGCTAATGCGTTTTATCATAAAATTGTTAATTGACAATGTTGACTAATGCGTTTTATATTAATATAACATAAAAAACAATATGAGATTATGTAATGTTAATTTGGTGTGTTAAATAATATGATGTAAAGTTTTGCATTTTATCTTAAACCTGTGAATCACTGCTTTTTATCTTTATAGTGTTAGCTAATGCGTTTTATCATAAATTTGTTAATTGACATTGTTTCATTATTCTATTTAAAGTTAAAAAACAAGAGGAAAAACAAAAAAGGAGAAGAAAGAAAGTGGTGATAGAATCATCAGAAGATACAGTTTCTGATTCAAAGGATGAAAAATCTAGTCGAGCTATTGTTCTGCATACTTCCGAACAACAAAAAGTAAATTCAGGTAACATAAAACGCATTTAACAAATTTCATGAAAAAAATATATGTTTTTAACACAATTCAATGTATCAGATGATGATTTTGTTGATCCACAACCAAGAGTTAACCCGACAAAAAATCAAAAGAAGGAAAAGCCAGAATCAAAACCAAAGAGATCACTGAGGAAAGATAAAACAAAAGAACAACCAGAACAACAACCATATTATGATTACGACGGAAAAAAAAATCAACATAAGATGTGCAGTCAATAATCTAAAAGATTATATTGAAGGTTTGTCAAAAGAGCAAAGGAATGTTGTTAGAGAAATAGGGTTTGAGAGCATACTAAAATTCAAGCTGCATTCAGTTCCATGCAAATTCGGATATTGGCTGGTAAAAAACTTTGATGCTGAAAATGATGAGATAAATACTGGAGATGAAAAGATTAAGATCACAGCTGAATTTATCCAAAAGGTATTTCAAATACCAAATGGAAAAACAGAGATTGAGGAAAAATTGAGACCAAAAGACACTGATCTTATAATTAAATTCTGGCGCGGTCAATTCAGCAAAGATATTTTGAAGAGAATGTATGCGCACAACTTGATTAGTTATTTAAAATCAAGAAATGAGCTTGGAAGATTGTTCAAACTAAATTTCTTGGTTATATTTTTTACGATCATGGCGGAGGCAATGCAAAGTAGCAATGTTAATCAAAGATTCTTGCCATCAATGAAAAGTGACAAAAAAAACCCAGGATTTTAATTGGTGTGAATATATTCTGACCGTTTTAAGGCGTACAAGAAGACAATGGCCTGGAAATGAGAAGCTCTTCAATGGACCTATTGCATTGTTAGCGGTATGAAATCTGATCTTTCATTATTGCTACATATTTGCTGAATGCTTGTTTAGGGTGCTTGTTTATATTCTTTGTTTGTTTAAAACTATACTTTATAAAACGCAATGTATATTTTAAAACGCAATGATCTTTCATTTTTGTTTGTTTATATTCTTTGTTTGTTTAAAACTATTCTTTGCTTGTGTAAGACGCAATGTTTTTGTAAAACGCAATATATTTAAAGTTACAAAACATTAGTTTTGTAAGTTGTTTACAATGATTTATATTTTAAAACGCAACAAAATTTGAATTAATTATTTTTCTAAAACGCAATGATTCATACAGATACTATATGCTTACAAAAAACAAGGATTTGACGATGCTGAAAACACTGAAGAGTTCTCTCTTGATAAAATTGACTCTACAACATTACAAGAATTTGAAGATGAATTGGAAATTGATGCGCAAAATGAGGGGAGATGTCTTGTAATGGATAAAGAGAAAAAAGTCAGAAAGAATAAACAAAAAAAGAAAGATGAAAAGGATGAATTTTATGTTTATCCAACTGAATCCGAGAATGAAAACGAAGAAATTTTTGAAGATGAATCTGAAGAAAAAGATGAAGACGATGCTGAAGAACAACCAATCACCTTACTTAAAGCTGCAACAGACTGGATTGATCAAGAGAATCAAGAGAATGTTCAAAACAGCCCAATTAAAACCAATGAAACTGATCAAACACATACAGAAAGTGGAGGATCATGGGGGCAATTCTTCATTAAACCATCAATAGGAAATAAAGATAAAATGTGGGTAGACAGTCAAAGCCGATTGCGTAATTTCATGCCATCACAAAATCAAAGTGAAGGCCTTTCTGACATTCATTCAACAAAAAGTGGTGATGAAAATATGAAGAACATTGAAGATAAAAAATCACATGAAGAATATCTTGTGACTGCTTTGGATGATCATTTTAAAGGATTGGAAGAAATTTTCGAAAACATCCAATCACGCATAGATGAGATTGTCGAAGAATATCCAAACAGTGAAGCTCTTCATAACAAAGTAAACGAATGGGTGTCATTGATTGAAAAATTCAACCATCAAGAAAAAAAGCACTTGAAAGTTAATATTGATTCAACTATGATGGAAACACCATCAAGATTTCTAAATTTGAGCCAAAATGAAGACACCAAAAATCAAATCATTTCAACACCATTGATTGTAAAACGCAATGATGATGATACAAAACGCAATGAGGATAGCACACCTGTAGTTCAGTCCTCCAATCCAGAAAAAATCAGTGAGAATGAACATGCTTCTGTTCTGCAAACACACATTGAAAAACCTTCAATGGTACAATCATCATTTAGCGAAGAAACTCCATCATTAATGTTGGAGATAATCAAAAAGACAGATGAAGAAGAAAAAAAATCAAATCAAAAGAAAATTCATGATGATGAGGTACCATCCTTTGATTTGAAAATTTCTCAGTTGTCTTCAAATGTTGATGAAAATGAAGTTGAAGTTGATGCTACTCGCCACGCTGCACAAACCGAAATTCAAGCGGAATCTGAAAATAAAACAATCGAAAAAGTTGTTCAAATTACTGGAATACAAACAATGTTTGATAGAATTGAACAACAGGATACTGAAAAGGAAATCAGTGGTCTAATTCAAAACACATCATTCCTCAACCCACAAGAAGATCCGTATAAAACACCTGCAAAATCAGTTCATCAAGAACAACCAACAAGTGATATAAGCAAAACAGAAGAAATAATCACAAGGATGGTACGACCAGATCGAGAGAAAAATGTACCAGAAGTATTTTGTTCACCATACTATCTAAGACAAGTTGCAATGAAGGAAGCAAGAACGGCAACCGAAAACAACATATCGGGATATGCTTTCCATGCAAAAGGAGAAATGATGTAAAAATTCATTTATATACACTAAAACAAAAAAACAAAAATCAAAATATTATAATTTAATTATTATTATTATTTTTTTTTTTTTTTTGCAGGGATACTCTCTTTGAAATTAAACATCATGTGTTTCTATATAGATATGCTGCTGAAACAATGAGGCCAGGATTGGAAATCACCGGAGAAGTAATCAATTGTTGGTCATATATTTTGAATGAAGAAGAAAAAAGAAGATCAAAAGACAACAAAACTCCAAGATTTTTCTGTACTATTCGAATGCTGGTATGATATATAAAACGCAATTTTTCTGTATTCATATAATGAAGTATTTTGAAGTTTGATTGAATGAAGTTTTATAAAACGCAATTGCAGTTTTATTTCTTTAATAAAACGCAATGCTTACTTTGTTTGAATGAAGTTTTATAAAACGCAGCTGTATGTTTTATTACCTTCATAAAACGCAATAATATGTTAATTTGTTTAATTTTATGCAGGCTTTACCATCGAGTGAAAAGGAAGAAACTGAAAATAAAGAAAAGATGATAGAAGCATTCACAATGAACATAGAAAAAATTCTTCAAGGTGCAAAGCTAAAAAGCATAAAGGATTTTAAAATTATCCTTGTCCTGATTCTCTATTCACAGCATTTCTTTGTGATCTCCTTCAATCTTGAAGAGAAACAAATATTCATCATTGACAACAGTGCGAAAGAAGAAACAAATGAAGCTAAATATGGGAATGTGCCTGAAAATACAGTAAGTATTCTTCCTTATGCTTTTAAAACACAAATATAAACCACCTAATCTTTTTGTTTTGTTTTTTTTTTTCTGTAGAGGAATGCTTTGGCAGCTTACCTTAAATCTGTTGGACATGAAAAAGCAGATGATATAAAGGGAATAACCCCTGTTAGAATGCAGATGAAATGGAGGACACAATATAATGGCATTGACTGTGGTATATTCACTATGCGTCATATGGAATGTTATCATGGAGAACCGGTCAAAAAATGGGATTGTGGGTTTAACGTGGAATATGAAGAACCTGCAATTATCAAGAAGGGTAAAAACAAAAAACCAGTCAACAAGCAGACCGCACAACTTGAAGATTTAAGAAGAAAGTTCATCGCGAAGATATTATTGCACGAAATCAACGAACAAAGAGATTATGTTATTGAGGACTCAAAGAAGTTTCGAGACCTCAGTGCGAAACTTAAAAAACAATCTTATGACACTAGTAGATAAAACAAAAAAAATAAACTGATAGCTTAATGACAAGAAATTGATTAGACCAAAAGCCTTAAAAAGCCTTTTGGATTCCTGATATAAAATACTGTATGATTGAATAATCAATTCAAAGAAAAAAATAAAAAATAATCATTTTTATTATTAACACAGTTGATTCAAATTCCTCTACCAATCGATTATATAAGAACAGAAACCCTAAACTATTTTCACATTGCTCTCATCATACACCAAAATACACCAAAAACCCAACACACACAAACTCTAAAATGGCTAATCAACAACTATCAGTTTGGTGGGTTAAAAGAGGCAATTTCGTTCTTCAATTCCTTGATGGAAAAAAAATAAAATACCATTCCGTTGCTTCTGTTCTTGAAAACTGCAATGAAAATGTTTTGAAAAGGATGAACGAAATAGGTATACCACCTTCTTGTTACACAGATCAAACAGCCGCACTGTTCAGAATTCTACACAAAAGATTTGGTAATCCGAATCAAACTGCAACTGAAGATGCCCAGGTTACATCTTGGGAGTTCATTGAGGAAACTTTCAAAGTTTCAGTGACTTGGGACGATGGTGATGTGGAGATGTATGACCCAAAGGACATATCTACCAGTGAGGATCTAAATTTTTTGAAGCAGTTATCTGAAATACCAATCATCAACAACTCTGCTAGCGAATTTGCAGAGAAGCTTCAAAACGCAGTAGTCTCACAGGTTGAACTTTGGGTTGAATCTGAAAGTGATGAGGAAATCCCTGATGGAAGCTTAGGGTTCTCATCCGATGAAGAAACAAACTTTGATCCATGAAGCTGATCATGCTAGTAATTTTTATTTAATTTTGTGGTTTGAAAACATCATCTTTGTTTAAAACTATCATTGTCTATATAACGCAATGTTTATTATATCCACTTGCATTTCTTGTTTAATTTTATGTATGATCTGTGTGATAATAAAACGCAATAATCAAAAAATACCATTTAAAGTATATTGTTCTATGTATAAAACGGAATAACAATATACTCTTATCATAAAACGCAATGAACCAAAAAAAGCTGATAAGTGATTTGGAAATCCCTGATGGAAGCTTAGGGTTGTCATCATTTCTTGTTTAATTTGATCTATGATCTGTGTTACAATAAAACGCAATAATCAAAAAATAAAATTTAAATTATATTGTTCTATGTATAAAACGCAATAACAATATATTGTTGTTATCATAAAACGCAATTAACCAAACCAAACTGATATTTATGAAGGATATCACAAAACGCAGTAACAAAAAGAGATGAAACCTATACATCATAAAACGCAATGACAAAAAATTTTTTTTACTTATTGATATCTGACTTTGACAGAATTTGTATACATAATTACATTGCATTGCTAGAACCTATAGCATTAGAAGGAACCTTATCTTTACATGTGCGACTGTTATGTCCTTTTCCACCACATACACGGCACGATTTCTGGATCTTTGATGATTTCTGAATTGCAATCTCACGATTAGACTTGATCCTTTTTTGTACACCGCATCCTTTGGTCCTTATTTTGATCGGGACACGAATCATAGAATCTGATTTTTCTAAGTTCCCTCCAATATCAGCAAATCTTTCTTTGCGACTAGGAGGCGGCGCAGCAACCATAACCTCATCCGCTTTATCAATATAACTTTTAATATGATCCCTGTAACGACACAGCTCATCTAAATCGCCAACCAGCCTATTAACCACATACTCATTTGCAACAACGATTTCTCTATAAACTTTATCAATTTCACTATTCCTACCAATTTCATCAAACCGAATATTGGAATGATTTCATCCAACTGAAACAACATCTCTCATCCATCTTCTATGAACATATCTTCTAGGAAACTCAGTTATATCATCATACCGTAATACGTAAAATATATGGCGGCACAATATACCAAATTGTTCAAACCGTTTGCAAGAACAACTTATACTTAAACCATCTTCTTGTTTGTTGTATTGCACCTGTAAATAAGATTAAAAAGCTATATAAAATTAGTGAAATGTAATATAAAACGCAATGAATAATAAATATAATACAGATATAACTATATGATCATATAATGATAAAACGCAATAAAAGATGGAAAAATAAAACGCAATAGATATTTAAAACAATAAAAATTTAAAAAATACCTTGAAAAAAGATGTGCATGGCTGTCTGAAATCCTTTATTTCAAAATATTGAACATCACCCACAGTATCAAGAGACTTTGACATACACTTTGTAATGGCAGCATCAATTTCAATCTGAATATCCTTAAAAATTGTTTTGGTATATATTTCAGATGCTTGTTTCTCCAAAACAAAGTCACTCCAGGGCTTACACTCAATATACCTTGTATCATGATCATTCCTCCTATGCTCATGCCTTTGAATATCCATTGCAGTCTCAAAATGAGTGAAAAATTCAACAAGTGTACATCTTGGATTGCAAATCTGACCAAAGAAGTAATTCTCGCTTTCACATCTTGACGTAGTACGCATAAGACCAGCCAAATCCTCTCCATGGTAATAAGCAGGAATCCAATCAAATCGAAGATCGTACATATCTTTTAACCACTCATGATTTTCCAATCCAAAAGTAGACATTGTTGAATGCTACTCAGTTTCAAAATCTTCTGGAATAATAGTATCATTCCAAACAACATGAGTCATTCTTGTATTAAAATTAGTGTTTGCTGACAAAACAGGACCAACCTGAATAAAAAGTAATAAAATTATTAAACATAAAACGCAATAATTTAAAACCCAATATATTGAAAATGATAAACATAATGCATTGATGGTAAAACGCAATTGTTTTGTAATTCTATTGATAAAAATGTTTGGGGATCTTATTGTATAATACATAAAACGCAATAATAAAACAATATAAAATTGCAGTTTGTTATGTCATAAAACGCAGTTAATACCTTTGTCTTCAATTTCTCCCATATATGCCACATACATAACCTATGCCTACTTCTTGAAAGTACATCCTTAATAGCTCTCTTCATTGCAGCATCTTGATCAGTAACAACAACTTTAGGCTCACTTCCAAAAGAATTAACAAAGCACCTTAAAAGCCATCTATAAGAATCTGCAGTCTCCGAACCAAGTAATGCACCACCAAATGTGGCATTCCTAAAATGATTATCAATACCAGTAAATGGTACAAAAACCAAATCATACCTGCATAAAAAAACAAATTAAAAAACCATTAGAAAAATTAGAACAGGATATATAACGCAATAAATGAAAAAAAACTTACTTGTTTGATTTATAAGTAGCATCAAAACCAAATATGTCACCAAACACTGTATAATTTGTTTTTGATTGCTCATCAGCCCAGAAAAGCCCTTTCAATCTTCTATCTTCACCAATAACATAATCACATGTGAAACCAGGACAACATTCTTTCTTCCTAATAAAACGCCTAACTACCATTTCTGCATCATACCCTCCGATGTAAAGATTCAAATCCCTTCTATAATTCTTACAATCAACTTTACTAGCACCAACTTCACCAAAACCACCATACATTGTTTTCATAATATTGAATGCTTTAACAGGTCCAATATTGATTGCAGACAATCCAGATATAAAACTTTCTTTCACATAATCGATACTTCTGGCAGCCGGCAAGAAATGAATATCTTTATCTTCAACAAAGATATGATTATGTTCTTCTTCAAAGTAGTAGATTTTAAACATATTATTGTTCTCTAATATTAATTTTACATGAGCATTGCATCCAACTCTTTTTGAACCTCTATTACGTCTAACAATCTTTTTACTATTCTCAACTGAACCAGAATCTATTTCTTTGCTAACATGAAATCCTTCTTTTGAACAGACAATATATCTTATTTTCACTAAACCACCACCATTTTTCCAAGAGGTATTTTTTCTTGCAGAAAAACCTGCAGCAAGTGCATATCTCTGATAAAACGCAAAAGCCTCATCAAATGACTTAAACAACATTCCAACAGCAGGTGTAATGGATCCACTGACTTTAGGTTTGAAAAACTTTCTTCCACTGTTTATGCATACACGTTCCTCCCACTTGGAAATGTTATCTGAAACAATTAAAAAACTATAAAACGCAATACCTCTTACATAATAATGTTTTTAGTGATAAACCTAAAAATATGTTAATAAAAATTTAAAAATACAAACCTTTAAAGTTTATATATGAACTAATATGGATAAAAGCATAAAAAGCAATATGTTCAGTAAAACGCATCATGTGATCTGAAACACTTAACAAATAATCATAAAACGCAATACAACCTATATAATAATGTGTTTAGTGTTAAATCTCAAAATATGTTAATAATAATTTAGAAATACAGACCTTTAAGGTTTGTATATGAACTATTATGGATAAAAGCATAAAACGCAATACATTCAGTAAAACGCATCAAATGATGAACAAACAAAAATTGTACAACAATAACAGTTATAGCTTTATATTACATAAATCTTAAATTAAAAGTTTGTATGCATATAATTTAATCTATATATATAATAAACAAAACCATTGGGGGACACTTGTCACCCTATGGTTTAAGCCAACTCAGCAGCCATGTGGCAGTACATGTGGCATAGGTCTAAATTGAGGATTGAATCTAGCTTCTTTGGTAAGTTTTTAATCTCTCTCTCTCTCTCTCTCTCATTCTATCATTAACATCGTTCCTTCTCATTCAAAACCCTAATCTCTCTCTCTCTCTATCTCTGGCGAACACGGCAATTCGATCAACCTTCATCGGAGCTTAGAGTTTTCAAATCTTCCTCTCAATCGATCTTCTTCCACGGCGATTCTTCTTCTCACTGTTTCAATCGATCCTGTTCCACGGCGTTTATCAATCTCCTCATCTTCATCAGTGATAATCGACGGTAAGGATTCCGATATGCTCTTCTTTTCCGATTGATTTAAAGAATAATCGTTGGTTTCGTTATTTATTGATTTAGGCACTGAATGTTAGTTAAAGATCCATGTTTGATTCTCTGTTTGGTATTGTTTTTTGGCAACAATTTTCGATTGGTTTGAAGTTTTCGCCGACGTCCTCTGTTCATATATTCAAGCTGAAGGTTATTATAATCGTCTCACTTCAACATCATATATTCAAGGTAAGATTGTCAGCTCTTAATCCTTGATTTGAACTTTTAGGGTTTTGTCTGTTTACATTTTTAGCGAGATTCTCGATTTAAGGGTTCGGTTTTATTTGAGATTCTTGATTTTGTGTATATTTTGTTTGATTTTTGATATTAGTGTGTTTCAGTTTTACGATTTTGAAGCTATGATGAAATACTACATGTTTCCACATGTTTTCAGTTATGGTTGAAGGAACAGGGTTCATTTGTTTAATTGTTTTTAAAAGCATTCAAGCATCTTCCAGTTTTGATTTGAACAAAACTGATAATGTAGGGATGCAGAAACAAAAGTTTTTCAAGTAGCCACTTAATTTTGATTAAACCTCGATTTATGTTGTTTTTTGTTTATAGTTGGAATCTTATTTGAAAACTATATTCATATGGATTGTTATCTTTTAATAATTAAACGGGCCAAGATTGACTGTTTGATGCTTAATGTGTTGACTGACCATGTACGTGTTGTTAAATTAATATTCAATTAGGATTTTTTTTTTATTTTGAAAATTGATCGGTTCAGTTTTCATCACCTTAGATGCTTTATTTTATACCTTGACTAATTCACATGATTTGCTAAATTTTGAATCCTTACAAGAAGATTAAAGAATGTATATTATTTTTGGCATTTTCTTATATGTTTTTATGTTTGGATTATTCTGTTAAAAATGTTTGTACTAAACGGTCCAAGATTGACTGTTTGATGCTTAATGGATACAACTGGTCATCTTGGTCGAGTTGGTTATATATCACGCTGGATCTTATTGTTTTTTTTATAACTGTTTTTTATAGGTTTTCAAGACGATGGAAAGTTCATCAAGGTAATTTATTATCTTCCGTAGGTTATAAGTTTTAATATTTGTTTTTTATTTTTATATCTATATTATTTATTCGATTTCATCTTATCATTTATTCTTTTTTGAATTTGAATCAGTATGAGGCAGCCTTCTTTATGTAGAGTTATAAATCGATCTGATGAACTTCTTATGGTAATTCATAAATTCTAACATAAATTATAAATTTTATTTTGTTGCTGTCATGAAATTCTATTTATTATTATTGTGTGTTTTTTTTAATTATAATATAATAATATAATTCTAATTTATTTTTATTTGTTGTTTTTGTAAGCCGATTCCATCTGACGCTGCGGCTACAATGTGGGGTGTCGATAAAGGGCCTACTAATGTTCTTATAGAAACAAATGATGGGCGAACATTTACTGTTTTCATAAGTGTATTAAAAGGAAAGTTCTTCCTTTTCAATGGTTGGTCAGATGTCGTTACACATTTACGACTTACATCAGGCTGCTTGGTAATTTTGAATCCTTTAGACTGTATCAGATTCAAACTAACATATTGTGTTAATGGTGTGAGTCATACGGGTTTCTGGACATCTCTCTTATCTACATCTTCTTATTTTACTGTAAGATTATTATTAAATTTCTGTTAATTTTTCTTATTATATTACTTTTTCATAACAGTTGAGAATTCTAATATTTGAACTTTGTTTTTCGTATCATTCCTACAGGTCATACCTGAGTGTATCCTGCCGAAGTCCCATGATTATACACTTAGTGATTTAATTTCAACTATCTATCTAAGCAACAAGACGTTTCATGTTAAGATAGAAACTGTTGGTGGTAAAGTTTGCTTTACCAACGGTATTGATGTTATTGTTAGTTTATATCAATTGGAGGCCGGTTGTTATTTTTATTTTACAAAATGGTTTGGTTATTCTTTCCATCTAACAATTTTTGGTAAAAATGGCGTTGAAATGAATGTTGATGATGTAAATGTTGATGAGGTAACTATACATTTCGTAGAATTCTTTATATAATATTAATTATATGTTACTATATTTATATTTCATACATTTAATAATTTTTATATGTAATGTTTTCAGGTTGAAGTTGCACCTGTTGATTGTGTAAAAGATGGTAATCCGATTTCAGATGATCCGCCTGTTTTGGCTGAACAAGAAGTTGGACGTTATATTCGTTTTGTTCGTATGGTTGCTGAAGATTTTGTAAGTGTTAATATGTTTTTAGTAATTAATAAATATTAAATATTTTATACTTTTTATTGACATAATACATAGATTTTTTAACATTAATTTTCTAATCAGATATTTTTTAAAACAATACAGATGCTGCCTGATGATGTTTCAGCAATGGCCAAACTGCATTTGGGTTTAAAAAGTATCACTATCAGACTTATGCATCTTAGTCCTCCAATAGAGTTTCCTAACGGTACTAGACAAGAGATGAAAGAGAAAGGTTATCGTTATGCTTTAAGGAGCTGGTCAAGATTCATGAATACCGCTGGCCTTGAGGTGGGTGACACGGTTTATTTTTGTTTTGATGAACTTGAACAAGTTTTGATTGTTGAAAGGGTTGTTCCTCATATTAGGCGTACTTAGTACTTTTTTGACATTTAGTTTTAGTCGTTTGGTTTTGATATGATATATATTAAAATAGTAATGGTTATTATATTTAACAATGATTATGGTTTTGAAGTTTAATTTACCACAAGTTTTATTATTTTACCTGTTGTTTCAACGACTATACTGACAACATATTATACAAATATTCTAAGTGTAAAAAGTTTAATATATGTTTTAAGTAATGCTGTATTCCCCATTGTCTCGTCGCCAATTAGCGTAATATCATAAATAAAATTTATAATGTAAATTTTGAAAGTTTGCCTTGTGGTAATTTATTAATTTTTATATTTTAAACACATTTTCTTTAAAAGTTTGCCTTGTGGTACACATTTGAATGAATTTAATGTTTTATCTAATTAGAAGTGTTCACTTTTATATAATTTAATTACTTTTTGTAGTAATTTGCTTAATTTTAGAGATTACAGTTCTAATTCGGGGATTTTGATCACATGTAGTGTTTTCACAATCTATTAAAGGAGATTAGAGGATGACCTCCATTTGCCTACGTGTCACGTTCTTAGCTATTAAGGAAGAGAGGAAGACACAAAGGATGTGTCAAACACAGTTTAGATGATACATGTTCAAGGTAATAAGAAGAAACCCTCTGTTGAAGAAGCAACCAGTGAGAGTGTTTTGCTGGAAACATGGAGGGGTCGGTGACGTTGTCGAGGAGTGTCAGGAAATGCTAAGTGATAGCATTTCCTGAAACTCCTCGACAATGTCACCGACCCCTCTTAAAATTTCCATCAAAACTCTCTCACTGGTTGCTTCTACAACAGAGGGTTTCTTTTTATTACCTGAACCTGTATCATCTCAAGTGTGTTGATTGACCCTGTATGTGTTGTTACATCAAGATCTGCCGTGTTGTTGCAACATGCCCTAATCGTTACTGGCTGCCGTTCGCGACTGTTCTAGGTAGCGTTGGGTGTAATCGATGTTTGGTTGGTGATAATTAGATCGATGTCACCTAAGGGATATTCAGTCAATGATGTTGATGAGATGCTTATCAGCTGAGACTAAAACTATGATGAAGCAAACGTCTGCCCGAATAAGTGAGGTCTGACATTTTCAAATCATTTCAATTACTTTAGCAAATCATTTAGTGTTGACTGTGAAGATGAATAAAAAAGTGAATTCAAAGTGCATTTTTCTTGTCCTTTCAACATGAGGCTATGATGATTTTGTATATCAGAGTAAGAATTGAATGAAGATAGCATTATGGCATGGCAAGGTCGTAGGATGGCAGTTGTTCATGCAACCTCTCTTGCAGCCATGGTGTTGTCATCTTTATGCACAATCTGAGCCTGACAGTCTGACAATATAAATGTTTTGACTGAACCTGTATCATCTGAAATGTGTTGACTGACACTGTATGTGTTGTTACATTAAGATCAATTAGGATTTTTTTGATTTTGAAAATTGATTGGTTCAGTTTTGATCACCTTAGATGCGTTATTTTATACCTTGACTAATTCACATGATTTGCTAAATTTTGAAGCCTTACAAGAAGATTAAAGAAGGTATATTCTTTTTGGCATCTTTTTTATATGTTTTTATGTTTGGATTATTCTGTTAAAAAATATTTGTACTGAACGTGCCAAGATTGACTGTTTGATGCTTAATGGATACAATTGTTCATCCTGGTCGTGTTGGTTATATATCACGTTGGATATTTCAGGTTGATGGTTGATGAGGACAACTGGTCATTTGGGTCGGCTCGGGTATATGATTGGATCATTCAATCATATACTTGATGTGTACAAGTGGTCACCTGGGTCGGACCGGGTCGGGTTGATTATATTACGCTGGAACTTTCGGGTTTGATTTATTGTTCTTCTGAATTGATTACTTGCTCTTGAATATCAAATTTTTTCGTTTTATTATTTCTTTTAACTTTCAGGATTAATTCAGTTGTGTAGCCATCTTAATCGACATCTAGGTTTCATCTGCGATTTTTGGGAAATGATATGTAAGTCCTTGGAACATTTTTTTTTTATTCATTTACCTTTCATTTCAAAGATTTCTTAGGATTATAAATTCAATTCTTTTATATGACTAGATTCATTATGCAAGGTTTCGAGAATCTTTAATGGATTATAACATCAAAAATGCAAGGTTTGGAGATTCTTTAATGCCTATTCATTTCTTCAATAGATGCTTGATGCCTTTTTAGATATGTGATTTCTTTGATAATCTAAAAGGTGAACATTTTGTTGACCATGCCTTATTAAATATGATTAATCTACTACGCAGGATTAATCTTGCTATACGTGTCCAGAACTTTATCGGCATTGTCACTTTGATGAGGAAGCCGTCAATTTTTAACTATCAGATTCCAATCGTAATGTCTATTGTCCCGTTAAGGTTTACTATCAATTTAGTTAATATATGATTTAAGTTTTATTCATGATTTGTTAAATGTATATTTATAAATAATTATTTTTTAATATTTTTTTTAGGTTTCTATATCCAAAATGAGAGACGATGTAACCCCCTGATGTATAGTTTTTAAAATTTGCTTTACAACATCGTTTGATCCGAAGGATACTAATTCCGATACGATGTGCGAAGTTGGCTTGAAGCGCAATTTTACACCACCGTTTATGATGTTGATTATGTTTCTTTCCTGTCGTCATAAAAATTGCAGGTTCAACTTCATATTGGGCATGAAGACAATGATGTTGTCGATACATTGCTTCAAAATCCAAAGATCGAAGAGTAGTTCAGCTTTAGTACAAACTGTTGATATCATCGAATATTTTTTTCCGTCTTTGGATATTTGTGTTTTTATTTTTAATTGACAATTGTTTTAACGTGTGTGGATGCTTTATCCGAACATCTAGATTTTGTGGTTCAGTTTTTTATTCGAATAACAATTGTTTTTTTGCTAATTTAGTTCGTTTATTGAATTTTTGTTTCCAAAAAAAAAAACATATTCCGTTTTTTTATTTCTAAATTTAAATATACTCTTTTAATTTTGTCAATAAATTTCTTTATATTTTAAAACGTTACTAAAACGGAAAGACATAATCTAACTTTGGAAACTCAAAATCATATAAAAATTAGTTACTAAAATACAATCAAACTATAGATCTAATCGATTTTACTATAATTATTGTTATGGAAATTATGTAATATATAATCAAATTTTATTTTATATATTTACTAAGATTGTTTATAAATCTATATATATATATATCAATCTATAGCAAATATTAAATACTAATTTTAAATAATTCTTAATGTTTTCATTTTTTAAAAAATAAAAAAAGTATTTCCGATTTTTTGTTTTTATCTTTAAATATACTCTTTTAATTTTGTCAATAAATGTCTTTATATTTTTATTTTTCTATAATCCACTTTGTAAGCAATAAACTTTACTATTATATCTTTTTTTTTATATAATCATAATATATTTTTGCACAAAATAGACAAATAATGTTTTCATAATTCAGACTATTACTATAATCTTAAATAACCTTATCTTATAAATATACATAATACATAATCATCTTCATCCTCTTCAAATTTCATATATCAATGGAGTTGTTAAATTGTTTTTTAGTTTATCTATCAGACAACAAGATGAAGTCTCGTGTATGTTGATGTTATCTTCAAGTTTATTTTTTTATAATATGTTGTTTTTATTTTTTACTTTGTATACAGATTTTACCAAGGAATTACCACAATTGGGTAGCTGATTTCAAGTTAGCTCCTGATGGGATGGTTAAAATCATTACCACTGATCGAAGAGTTTTTACTGTCAGAGTTAGGAAAGCAGGCTCTTCATATTTTTTTCACGACGGATGGTTCAACATGATACAATCACTTCTATTACCAAATAAGTCATTGCTTTTATTTCATTACGAAGGTCGTCTTAGTTTTCGCCTGATATACTTCTATCAAGATTTGGCACTTGCTCAAAATGATTTCTTATATTGTCAAACATCACAGTTATCTGAATATAAAGATCATTTGGTAATTCATTTTTTTATGTTTGTACTATATTAGTGTTTTACTAAGTTTATAAAACTTTTTTTAACATATATTTTTTACTTGCAGCTTATTGATAGAGTTTTTGTTCATCATAAGTTGAAGAACATAATACCTACCAACCATGTTACTATAACTGCTTATCCTAACCGTACATGGTTGGTTTTTATGGAGAAACATGGTCAAAATTTGTATATGACTACTGGATGGAATCAAATTAAAGAAGACATGAAAATTCAAGACGAACACTATATTATATTTGACATGATTTCGGAGTCAAAAATTGATATGATGGTTTTTAGAGGCATAGAAGATTTGGTTTGTATTCCTGAAGGACGTCTTGCACGTGTTAAAGTAGAGGTTAAAGAAGAAGATGTTGCTTAAATTGTTTACCATTTTTTATCATATGATATAAAAAGAATAAAAAAAAACTTTGTTTTTTCTTAGTATTACTCATACACACGTTCTTATCGTTTACTAATCCTCCTTATTCATCATGCAAAGTTAGATTATAAATATATATGTATATATTTTTTTCTATATAAAGATACATTGACAACCCGTAAGTATTCACGGTTGATAAGTTGGAAATCAGTTGAGATGTTACAGAAAACTTTGGGTTAATTAAAAAACATTTAACAATTTACAACTTCTCTTAAATATGTATTTATAATTTCACACTTGGTTAAAATTATATAAATATTTAGTAAATAGAATGGTGTTGTTGTAAGTGATGGTTAGATTATTGTCAATTTTGTCACATTTGAAATTAAAGGGGGTGTAAATGTAAAATTCTAAAATGACGGTTGATTCAATAGATTGTATCATTACATACATGCTATTATATCGTATCATCTCTCAAATCATCATTCTAACTCTTCGAAGACAGTATCTAGGGCTCCAAAATTTCGCCGGAAGCTTCGTCGGAACAACAGTCGGCGCCGATTTTGTTGTCGGAATTGTCACTAACAGGTTTGCGATAGTCTTCGTTCTTTACTTTTATCATGAATTTGGATTTAATCGGTTACAATCGTTGATGTTGAAATCCTTATTTGCAAGTAATAACCGTAATCTTCCTTTAGTTTTAACATTATCTTTGAGTTAATCACTTCCAATCGTTGATTTAACACTACATTGATGTATTTGAGAGATGATCCGGTTATACTAATGTGTTACTAATATTGACTGTTTAAAGGTTAAAAATTTAGTCTTTTGAGTTTATTTTTCTTATGCTCTGTTCAACATGTGTGTATTTGCCGATCGTAATGTAGTCATAAACGGACAATGACGATTTGATATTGAATGATTCAGTTAAAATTTGTTAAACACCGTTATAAGAACAGTTAGATTCCGAACCATTAAACTTAGTTATACTAACTGTACGATTATAGAAATTCTTGATTTCTGAACCATTTACGTTAGGTTTTTTCATGATGTCTCGAGACGAGATAGAAATGAGGTTGAGCAAGAAGGTTGAATCTGATGATGATGATTTGTTGGAGATCTCTAAGACTGATTACTTGGAAACGCTTTTGAAGGTGCATATCTATTAACTATTACATTTTGTATCCATTTTACCCGTGTTTTATTTGTTTTCATAATGATGTTTTCCAGGACATAGAGGAGGATGATAACATTAATATTACTGAAGAAAATCCATCTTTCAGTAAGGTAGTTAATTAATTATATCCAAACAATAGTTCTTTTTAAATTGCATTAATTTTTTTTTATTTTTAAAATTCATGTTGTTAATGATTTTCTTACTTTGTATAAGATATCAACAAGCCTACCAGCAGGAACAATCTGGTCACCTACACCGAAGAAGGTTCATGTTCAAGAGACGTTGAAGAAAGGTGATGCTTCGCATTTCAAGACAATTCAAGATGTAAGTTTACCACTACTAACATATATTTATATTAATTTATTTATGATTAATGTTTATTAAAAGTCATGTTTAGAAACTCAAGCATGAATGAAACGATACTAAGTTGAGTACTGAGTTGAAACCTGAGCTTGCATCTAGATCCTTAGTGTTATAGTCTCTTTTTGGTCGTTTGGTTCTACAAACACATTGTTAAATCAATGTGATGGACATTATACAATAGTTTTCCAGTCAAATAGTTTTCCAAGTACTGATGACATTATACAATAAATTTAATAACCTTAGTATATTAGTTGTTTAAGTAAATTTGCAGCTCGATAAGAACATATTGAAAGTCGGTCTAGGTTGGTTTTTTGCCCTATGTTTCTTTCTGTTTTACTCTTGATTACTTTTTCGATTATGTTCATTGCGATGTTTAAGTATGTACTGGATTTGTAACATCTTTGGTTTTTTGCTATTAATCTGAAAATATATGTGTTATTGATGAATAGATGCTACTTAATCGATTACCTTTTGTATATGAAATATGATGCGGTATTGTTTTATTTATAGATTTCTAAAAACATTTAAGATTAAAATAATGGATGTACTAATATTATTATTTCACAACAGGTTAAAGGAAAAGGAAAAGCTAAAGTTTTTGCTGACATATCCGAGACAGTCGAGAATTTGAAGAAAGAATGCAAAGGCCTACAATGTAGTAAAAAATCTGATTCGATTCCGTATCGTCCGTCTGCTGATTACGTCAAGGTATTAAATATTTAATATATTTTTATTAATGTCACTAATATCCGTTTTTTATTGTCATTGTCTGGTTAGTCATATTCATAAGGTTTCATAGAAATTTGATAATTCTGGCTGAATAACATGTTTAAAATTCAAATTCTAGAATCTTTCATTATTTATTTTTTGGTGGTCAAGTTGAATCTGTTGAGATTCATTTTCAAGTAGAATGAAACGAGTCTTAATTAGTAAAAAGTGAATAGGTTTAGATTCAATGGTGTAAATGGTTTATAAGTAATACAAAGTCTAGATAGTATGCGTAAAATTCTTTAAGTGATTTTTTATTAAAAGATTTCAGATTATTGATTATTAGTTAATATACAATTGTTTCCCTAATATAATAGTTTATACATACATTAACATTAACAATAAAATTGAATTTAAGCCAAAGCAGTGTTTTATTCAATTTCATAAATACTCTTTATACAAGAAAACTTTAATTGTACAGTATATACTATATTTGCTGTTAACCACGTTTATATTTTTTTTTTCATAAACAAGGGAAAGAAACGGTTAAATGATGTTCAAAAAGTGAAACATTGTAAGAAGATTACAAGGAATGCACACAAAGTTTCTGGTGTTGGCATGGATCCTGAATTCTTCAACTTTAGTCGTAAAGGAGACTATCGGCTTGTATGTTTTTTTACATCATTTACCATCATATTTATTTCATTTTTTCTATTGACTTTTATTTGTTTTTCTTTAAACACATTTAGCGTCTTCCTGTTGAAGTTGTAAACAGAGCAGGCCTGTCTGATAACTTGGAACCTTTATATGTTCAAAACATGACTGGGGATGTGGAGGTTTATGAGACGAAGACGGAGTTAAACGGTGGTACATTACGTTACGCCGTTGATGGTTGGAGAAAGTTCATGGCAGATAATCAGTTGGAGTTTGGTCATATGTTACACTTCACTTATGTAACATCCCAGAAGAAGATTGTGTTGAATGATGTAACCTCGATCTAAGCAAGACTGGTATGCATTTTGTTTATAACAGGTATGGTTTGTTAAGTTGTTGGTTAGTATATTTGATATGTACATTTTGGATGTTGGGTTGATGTACATGAAAACTTTGCTTACTTTATTATGGTTTAGTTTATGTTGATGTTTTGTAATGGTACAAATAACTTAGTTAAATATGTGGTTGAATGGTGTTACTGTTTGATGTTATTATCATTGTTTTTATATATGTTTACAATAGTTTATCAAATACTTTTGTTTTTCTCATAAGGCCATTTTTAACTTCCGGCTAGGTTAACGTTTTCTTATGTTTATAATGTTACGTTCTTGATTTATACAATAGTTAGATGATATTCTTTTGTATAAATTAGGTATCGATTCTTCTAACCATTCACAATCTTCATATTTTTGCAATAAAATTATGTTATTTTATTTGAAAGATGTGATCACTCTTAGGTAGTTTTGTAAGCATTGACAATCTTCTGTTTATTTTTTCCAATGTATGCGTTTGTACAGAACATTTCATTTCAAAGTAAATAATATTGTTTTGGTTGAAGCCCGCGTATTACGCGGGCATTAACCTAGTTAATATCATAAAACGCAACTCTTCACTAAAACGCAATAAATGATGAAGAAACAAAACAAACAAATTATGTTAAATTATACAACAACAATTAAACTTATGAAAAATCAAATATTAATTACAGAAACACGAATTATAAAACGTAAAACAATGAAATTCGGAAAAAATAACAAAAATTTACTCAAAATTGAAGCTAAACATACCAGCAGAGTCTAAAGAAGACATTGAAGTTATCGAATTGGCGAACGAAACAAGATTAATGTTTGAAAAGAGGTGAATTTGCGATCGATGGCGATTTAGGGTTATAGAATCTTCAATTATGTTATGAGAGTGATGAACTAAGAAAATAGGTAACAGAATCTATAAACGAATTAGAACGAAGATATGATAATGTAAAAAGACGAAAAAGCCCACGCGTCAAAAAATTTAAAAAAAGATGATGAACGGCTAAGATTGCTAGCCAAAATAAACTTCCTATTTGATATTTTCCTTTATTTAAAAAACTAAAACAAAATATTTTATAAAATTATCACCACCACCATTAACCCACCACCTCCATCGATTCTCTGTCTCTCTCCTTCACCCGCCACCTCCATCAACACACCACAACCACCTTCACCCACCACCGCCACAACTACTCTCTCTACCAGACAGACTACCACCACCACCACCGTCTCCACCATCACCATCCCCACCAGAACCCTAACCCCAACCTGCAACAAACCAAATCAGCAACCAACACCATTAAACCCACAACCCCCACTGGAACCCTAACCACAAGAACAGATAGGATTTAAATTTCTCGTAAAGGTTTTTTTATATAAAGAAATTACACAGAGAAATAACAATAAGAAGAAGCAGAAAGAAAGAAAGGATTACTTTAACCACGCTTAACAGGATAAAAATTAGAAACACCAATGATGGCTCCCAAAATCCCACCAAGAAAAAAAGGATTACTTCAACCACTGTCATCCCTCACGTGCATCTTGGAAACGGGAGTTGATTTTTGGTTCTAGAGTTAGATCGAACATAGTACAAACGGAGAAGTCAATTTGTTACCTTCTTATCCCCGGCCGGAGAAGACAAACGGTGCCAGCTGCGTTAGATGGGGGCTGTGGTGGTGCCGGCTAGGTGATGTTCCGGGAGAGACATCAGGGTGATTGTGGAGTTTTCTGCAACAAGAGAGAGAGAAGAGATTCAAGAGAAAGCATGTGTTAGAGACAGGGGAAGATTTTTTCTATTTATAAATCTTTTTATTTTTTATAAATCAGTCCCAAACATAAGTTATTTTACATAATAGCCCCTGAAGAGATAAAATGACAAGAATACCCTCATGTGCAAGACACATGACCAAATTTAACCAAAAAATATAAATGGATTTGGCCTAAATGACATAACGTGCAAGATTTTAGAACATTAAGTGCAAAACTTGTTAACTTTTACGCTAAAGGACAACGCCTGTAATTTGGTGTAAACGTAAATGACAAAACTTGTAATTTACTTAAAAAAGTAAATAAATATGATAAGTTGAAACCACTAGATAAATAACTTTTTCCAATCACATATATTTATTAGCTAAAACTACACCTATGTCATAAACATTTTCTATTCGCAAACACTTGTTTGATCACATATATTTATTAGCTAAAACTACACCTAGATAAATATCTTCAACCCAATTATAAGTAACTATTTAGATTTGCACTATATTAGTATAAAATGGGTCTGATCACACCATACTTAGTTAAACCAAGAACACGACAATGCATATAACCTAATAAATGGTTTAATCCAAAGGTCAAATTATTATCATACCGGCCATCTTTTTCGTAATTTAACATTTAACACATTAATATATAACTATAAAAACACTTTGCTGTGATAACCTAATCCGACCCATACTAGAAAATGTAGCTGACTTACCACTAATATATATCAGTGTGTATAAACCTCTCGGCTCCTAAGTTTGTTTCATCCTACACGTAAGTAAAATATTACATGCTTCAAATCAAAGGTACTCTGCCTGCTCTCTTGTAACAAAAATTTACTACAACTTAACGAAACATACAAAGTACTCAGCCCACTCTCCTGCTTCTCGTTGCCCTCTATGCTATTATCTATATTGCTTATCTTTGGCAAAGATCATTAACACTAAAGCCAAA
The DNA here is from genome assembly GCA_030545235.1 of Helianthus tuberosus. Classification (NCBI taxonomy): domain Eukaryota; kingdom Viridiplantae; phylum Streptophyta; class Magnoliopsida; order Asterales; family Asteraceae; genus Helianthus; species Helianthus tuberosus. The sequence continues at coordinate 102,237,337 of CM060431.1, read as the reverse complement.
TCATTCTAACTACTTTTTAGCTAACTTAACATCACACAACTTTTAACAAATTAGTCAGTTACTAAAATCACCTTATTCACAAATCTCTAAAACAGTATGCTAATAAAACACCTACATCATATAGCTCTAAACATCTATAAAGATCAAATATCATAAAATCAAGCACCAAATCTCTAACATATAACAAAATCAAAACCCTAGAAAGTTAAAAATTTGAACAAACCGAAACCTCCACAGCGTTTAGCGAGCTACAATCAGAGAAAACTAAATAGACATAATCTTCGTAAACGATTTCTTCCAATAATCTTCAATTATTATCCAAATTTTCAGTAATCATTGATCCAATTGATTGAAAATCAAAATCAAATTCGTTTCTGCGATGAATCAACGTTTTGATGAGTTGATGGTTTAATTAGGTAAGAATGTTCAAATCTATATAAGATCAAAGTTCAAATCTAGGTTTTCATTACGTACCTTATCAGATTCATTGATGTTCAATCGAAAAACATTCAATCGAAACAAATTCACTAGCTAGACTCTAATAGAAACAGATTCAGTCGGTTTCTAGCTACAATCAAACAGATTCAATCGCGAGGTGGTATGCGTGGCTTTGTTTTAGGGTTTGGGGTTTTAATTGTAAACTGCACCTCTACAATAAACGAGAACGAGGAAAATACCGAATTTTACCTTCAAAATACCGGTCCCGTATCGATACTGGTACCGTACCGTACCGAGTATTTCAGTACCGGTACCCTGTTTTGAGGAATTTCGGTACCGGTATTTTCGGTATGGTATCGGTACCATGCTAATCCCTAGTGGAGATGGTGGGTGGCGGCGCGATGGAGGCGGAGGTGGGTGGCGGCGATGGCGGTGGCGGATGTGGGTGGCGGCGGTGATCGTAGGTGGCGGACGTGGGTGGCGGCGGTGATCGTAGGTGGCAGCGGCGACGGCGGCAGCGACGGTAGGTGACGACGGCGGTGGTGGTGGTGGTGGCGGGTGGCAGTGGCAGTGGGTGACGGCGGCGCGTGGCGACGGTGGTGGGTTATGGTGTTGTTAGTGAAGGGTGAAAAGGGAATGGAATGGAAAAAAACTCTGTTTGGTACGGGGTAATGGAATGGACGAGGGAATGGAATGGAATGGACGAGGGAATGGAATGGACGAGGGAATGGAATGGACAAAGGAATGAAATTGATCATTCCATTCCGTGGTCTTGTTTGGTTACCATATGGGAATGGAAAGAATCATTACCTTGTAGTGTTTGGTGGGCAGAAAAAGAAAAAGGAATAAAATTGGCGATGGGTGGCGGTAGTCGATGGTAGCGGTGGGTGGCGGCGGCGGCGGCGGTTGGTGGCAGCGGTGGTGGCAGTGGCGGTGGTAGGTTGTGGTGGCAGTGATGCTGGTGTTCGGTGGCGGAGGGTGGCGATGGTTGGAAGTGGTGCCGATGTTGTGGCGAAGGGTGGGCGGTGTTAGTGGTGGTGGCGCCGGTATTCGGTGGCGGAGGGTGGCGACTATGGTGGGTTGTGGTGGCGGTGGTCGGTGGTGTTTGGTGGTTGATGGTGTCGTTGGTGCCGATGTTCGGTGGCGGAGGGGGTGGTTGTGGCGGAGGGTGGTGGCGGTGGCACGACGGGTGGATAGCAATGGCCGCGCCGGTGGTCGTCAACGTAAGGTGGCGGCGGAGGGTGGTGGTGGCATTTGTGGGTAGCTAGTGGTGGGAGGTGTTGGTGATGAAGGTGGGAGAGGGAATGGAATGGAAAAAAACAAGGGGTGTGGATGAAATGAATTTGAGGGAATTGAATGTCATATGTAATTGGTGATTCCATTACCTTGACCAACGAAATATATTTTTTTCCATTTCCTCGTAATTAATGGGTGATTCCATTATCTTGATCAACCAAATATATTTTTTCCATTTCCTCGTAGTAGTCCATCCATTCCCTCTCTCGTTCCTGCATACCAAACACTATGGTAGTGTTTGGTATGCTGGAATGAGAGGTGGAATGGAATGAATTATTGCGAGGTAATGAAAAAAAGTGTGTTTGGTTGGTCAACGTAATGGAATCACCTATTACATAAGTCATTCCATTCCCTCAAATTCATACTATCCACTCCCCCTGTTTTTTTTCCATTCCATTCCCTTTCTCAGCCTACGTCACAAACACCACACCATTTGCCACCACCACTGCCTGCCTTCGTCACCACCGGCCACCAACCTCCGCTGACCACCACCACCACTGTCCTCCGCCACCGCCATCGACTACCATCGCTACCACCCGCCATCGTAAACCACCGCCACCCCGACCACTACCGCCACCCTCTGCCGACCACCACCACCATCCTCCGTTGCCACCACCCGCTATCGTCGACCACCACCACCCATCGTCGTCGTCGCCACCACCACCCGTCGCCACCACCATCGACCACCATCGCCATCCTCCGCGACCACATCCCGCTACCGTCGGCCACCACCACCCACCGTCGTCGTTGCCACCACCATCGCTGCCACCCGCCACCACCGACCACCGCCACCCTCCGCAGACCACCACCACCATCCTCCGCGGCCACCATTCGCTACCGTCGACCACCACCACCCACCGTCGTCGCCATCACCATCGACCACCATCGCCGCCACCTGCCACTGCAGACCACCGCCAACACCGACCATCGCCGCCACCACCGCTAACAACCGTCACCCACCGACCACCGCCACCCACCACCACTACAAACCGACCACCGCCACCTATCGCTGCCACCGCCACTAGCCGCCACCGATCACCGCCACCACCCATCACCGATTTAATTCATTCCTCTTTTTTTACCTACCAAACAACACAAGGTAATGATTTATTCCTTTCCTGCATGTTAACCAAACAAGACTATGGAATGTAATGATCCATTTCATTCCTTTTTCCATTCCATTACCTCGTTCTTTCTATTCCCATTTCTATTCCATTACGCCATACCAAACAGACCCTATGTGAGGGTGGATGGAGTGATTTTGAGGGAATAGAATGCATTTTGGAATGGGCGATTCCACTCCATCGTCCAACCAAACATTCTTTTCTTCATTCCCTCACAATAATCCATTCCATTCCACATCTCATTTCCGCATACTAAACGCTAACTTAGCCCAACCGATTCAATTCATTCTCACCCCTATTCTATTTTTAGAGTTTTACGCATGCTAATTTTTTAATCATGACTATTTTAGAGACTAGAACCTACCAAAATTAAGGTTTTCTAGAGAACCTAATATGTGTATTGAATATCGCTGAAATTTTGAAAATATAAACAATAAAACCATTCATCTTAGACTATGGGTATGGGGCGGGGTTGGGGCGTGGGTTGGGTACAAACGCCCATGTCACCATCCCGGGTAGGCTTGGGTTTCGGCGTGGCCCCTTGGGCGGGGGTTTCAGCCCGGGCGTTGGGCGGGGCTACCCACATGACATGGCGGAACCTCATTGGCTAAGAGCACTAGCCCTTTGAAATTGTTTTTTTTCCACGCCACCCCAGCCACGCCCCACCATACCCCTTTGAAATTGGTTTTTGGTCTTGGGTGCTCCATTCTCTACGTGTCGCACCATGCCCCCAACCCACGCCCCACCATACCCCACGGTCTTAATGAAAGTTCTCACGACTAAATGCATCTTAAAATATTATTATAAAATAAAAATTGTGAATCAAACGTAAATTTAAAATGTGATTTATACTGAAAATAGCTTATATTATGGGTAAATTACACTTTTCGTCCGTTATGTTTGTATCAGATTGCAATGGATAGCCTTTAACTTCAATAATTACAGTCACAATCCTTTATTTGGAAAACTCATTACACTCTACGTCCTTTAGCACTAACCAGGTTAAAATTTTCAGTTAACTATAGCATGTGCATGAGGATATGTTAGGAATTTTACCTAATAAATTCAAAGTATATCTTCAGGCACCCACCACCAAAAACATCAGGCACCCACCAACCACCACCTGCAACTCCAATTCCTTGGTCCACCCTCATTCTACCTCACATCCCGTGATTACAGTCAAACAAAAGACACCCCAAATGATTACAGGCAAAAACAATTCTCAATACAATACATATTCAAAACATTCAACAAACAAACAAACACACACACACACACGAGTATACAAACACGTAAACTTACCTTCAGATCATCAGCTATCTTATCCAATATCTTTTTTTCTGATTCGACATACTTCTCTAACCGGAAAGGCACAGACGCCTCATTCACCAGAGTTTTAGTAAAAGAAATCAAGTCCGAATTAGACACCTTTGAATCCACTGGTAACGATTCCATTCCCCCAAACCAATAGATCGAGCAAACAACGTATTCAACAAATTTGACAACAGAAAACCCTAGAAATTGTTCAAATAAATACCATCGAGACAACCACATCAAAAATTGAATGATTGAAGCCATGGATATTGTTTAATTGAACACCTGATTATGTAAATCGTATATCTATGGTGTGGGTATGAGTGAGACTGATTTTCTAGGTAGAGAGAGAGAACCTAGTGAGAGAGGAATGTTAGTGTCGCTGCTATCGACTCCGGGGTTGGGTCTGAGTTAATGGAAGATGGTGGCGGTGCTATGGTTGGCCAAGGTTGGGTGGTGGTGGTCTGATGGTTGTGGTTGTTGGTTTATGGTGGAGAAAGGTAGAGTGAGAGAGGGAGTTGAGAGAGAGAGAACAAGGACACAGAGTTTTTATCTTTTTATATATTTTTTTCTCAATTTTTTTTGTTTTATTTAACAGATTGTAAATATACTACTAAAATTACTAATATACCCTCACACATGCTATACTTAACTGAAAATTATAACCTGGTTAGTGTTAAAGGACGTAGGGTGTAATGTGTTTTCCAAATAAAGGATTGTAACTGTAATTATTGAAGTTAAAGGTTATCCATTGCAATCTGATACAAACATAAAGAACAAAAACTGTAATTTATCCCTTATATTATTTAAAGTTATAATTTCTCATATTTGAAAAACGAAAACAAATAGATAAACTAGAAAGGAAAAGAAAAGAAAAACGCATAGATCTAAAGGTGGCGTTAAGCACAAAAGAAACTAACGTGTTGATGGAATTTGAATGGAGGGCTTTGAATTGAATGGTTTAAAAGGTCTATTGGGTGTGTATGTTGTGAGGATGAAAAAAAACTGATTAATGGATGTAAGATTGTTTGCCATTAGTGGGTCATAGATTATAAGTTTATAACGCATTTCTAACGGAATATTTGAAAATAAAATAAGTTAATTGGTTTTCGTAGGAAATTCGTCACAAAGTAGTAATATGTATCTAACAATGGTAAATTAGCTAATTAGTCAACAATTTTTAAAAGAAATTCAGACATGTTTATAACGAAACTGTGACAAAATTAGATTTTTTTTTTGTTTTTGTCACTATTGTGTAGCAAATTTGTTAAAAAAACAGGGTTTTTTTGTCGTCATAAATGCGTTACAATTTTGTCAAAATTTGTGACGTATTTTTTTTCGTAGCAAAGTTCCGTAGTAAAATGTCAACTTTTCTAGTAGTGAACACTTTCAAAAAAGTTAGTGTACAACAAGAGTTGATGATAAAAAAAAAAAGGAAAAATTTCAAGTTTTGTCCTTTATCTTGATACCATATTTCAGGCGGTGTACTTTTCAAAAAATTTTGATTCTCTATACGCTTTGACCGGTAACTGATTTGACACAATTATCCGGCGATCTGTAACAAATGAAACGACGTCGGATTGCACTGTTTCTTTTTCCAGTTTACCGGAAACGTTGTGCTCTCTTCAAATTCCGATAGGATTCCGGGCACCGTCATGATTCTGGCTATTCTAGGACGATCAGTTACACATGAATAGAGAAGAGAGAGAGAATAGTTTATATGCTTGATATACATAGAGAGAGAGAGAGAGAGAGAGAGAGAAAAGACAGAGGAGAAAGAGATCGGAGACATGAGAGAGGGGTTTATTTTATTTATTTATTTATTTATAAAATAGTCCCTAGGTATGACTTATTTATACAATAGTCCCTGGCATGATGAAATGACAAGTATACCATCATGTGTAATGCATATGATCAGACTTAACAAGAAAATTCAACTTGGTTATGTTTAAAGGACAAGACATGTAAGAATTTTCCCTATAAGGGTAAAAAACTGTCAAAATTCGTTGAAAATGACAACGCCTGAAAAAAGTGTCAAGATAAAATATTTTTTCTAAAAAAGATATTTGAAAAAGATAATTACCTTTTCAAATTAGTGTCGTCTATGAATTTTAATTTTAAATATAATGTTAACTTCATAAACATATCAGTAAATTATATTTTACCTTTGTGAAATTATTTTTTAGTTATATTTTAACTTTATGAAATGACCACTTAGTTGGTTTCATTTTCTTCATTAGTGTAGGTCAAATCCCGTGCTTGACAAGTAAACCCTAATATCTCTGAACAATCGGAAATTCCTGTTTCATTTGAAATGTTTCAATAAGGCAAAAGTTGTAAGCAGTTGCATCTTATGAGGGCATAAAATTTAATTTTCACTATAATTTAATTATTAGTAGCTTAATTGGGAAAGTTCTTATAGCGTTCGGTAAATACTTTAAATTTTAACTATGGTTACTTGTTACACAATTGCATTCTTTAGAAACTCTAAAACACGGGAAAGTTAATTTGTATACCATTTAGTCTCCTTACTTACAATTGACTTTGTATGGAACTTCTTTCAGGTGTTAGCATAACCATGGGTGTACTTTTTCTTGTTGTAATTAGCTATATATTGTACAAAGTGATCAAGAAAACAAAAATAAGGAGGCAAAGAAAGAGATTTTTTTAAACGCAACGGTGGCTTACTTCTAAAACAACAAGAAGAAGCTGACCCGTCTTTAGTTGATAAAACCATACATTTCACATCACGAGAGTTGGAGAAGGCTACTGACAACTTCAATGAAAACAGGATTCTTGGTCGAGGAGGTCAAGGTACTGTCTATAAAGGGATGTTGGTTGATGGAAGGATTGTGGCAGTCAAGAAATCAAAGATAGTTGATGAAAACCAATTAGAGCAGTTCATCAATGAAGTGGTAGTTCTTTCCCAAATCAATCATAGGAACGTCGTCAAACTATTAGGATGTTGCCTAGAGACAGATGTCCCTCTCCTTGTTTCTGAGTTCATTCCAAATGGCACCTTGTATGATCGGCTTCACAATGAAACCGCTAGCGAGTTCTCAATTTCTTTGGACATGAGATTACAAATAGCTACAGATGTTGCGGGAGCACTTGCTTACTTGCATTCAGCAACTTCTATTCCAATATATCATAGAGACATCAAATCCACCAATATACTTTTGGATGACAAATACAGGGCAAAAATTTCTGACTTTGGAACTTCAAGGTTCGTCTCAATAGATCAAACTCATTTGACTACCTTAGTCAAAGGTACCTTTGGCTACCTTGATCCTGAGTATTTTCAATCTAGCCAATTCACTGAAAGGAGTGATGTTTATAGTTTTGGAGTTGTTTTAGTTGAACTTTTAACCGGAGAAAGGCCAATTTCGCTAACTAGATTTGGTGAAAACAAAAGTTTAGCTACACATTTTATGTTAGCTATGGAAGAAGAGCGTGTTATGTCAATTTTCGACGCAACGGTTATTAAAGAGGGTACTAGGGATGTGCTTTTAATCGTAGCTAACCTAGCAATGCGATGCTTAAATATGAACGAAAAGTATAGGCCAACAATGAAAGAAGTTGCTACAGAGTTAGAGACCATACGAAGGTCACATATTCCCTCTGCCATTCAAACGAATATCACTCCCATGGTGTACGGGGAGGAACTATCGATACTAGCTTATGGTGAATCATCGTCAACATTCTTAAGCTTCAATGATAGCATTAGTCGATGATGCAAAAAGCTCTATAGATGTTTATTATTTAATAAACTCATTAATATAGTTGCAAGACATGTAATACAATTAAGTTTATTTTATTATAAACAAGTTAAGTTTGCATAAGAAAGGTACTCTCATTTTTCTACAAGAACTCACTTTCATTTCCTTTTGACTAAAAGTCGTACGATGTAAAGGGGAACAAAGACACTTCCAAGTCGTTGTTTACTTGATTTTATTAACCAATCAGTTAGTTGGTTCGGTTTATTGGGCTAGATTGTCGGTTTTTTCAGTTCGGTTAAGTTAGTTAATAACTAAAACCAAACTTTGGCTAAAAAAAATTTTAGAAGTGTATGAAATAGAGGTATAAATATATGAAACGAATGTATACAAACTAGAATATTTGAATGTTTCGGTTTTGGTTTGGTTAACTAAGGGTACAAAAAAACCGATAACCGATATGTGTGTGTATATATATATTTACGTATAATATATATGTATGTATGATCAATTTTTATCTATAGTACATATCACCACTAGAAAAAAGACTTTAATGACGCGCATTGCACGATATGACACAAGTAATCAAAAATCGAAAAGTTAATATAGCCTAAGTCAACATTTCTGATTGAATCAGATGTATATGTACCGAAACTGAACAAAAAATGCATACAAACCAATAAGACTGAGGGAAAACTTGGTGATGCTTGTTCCAGTGATGACAAAACCGACGAGGCAACGAGACACGACCACTTGCGATTGATAAATTCCCTGAACCCACTAAGATAACTAGGAGTATTTAACCTAGTTAATAAGTGGGAATATTGTTAGAAATAATTAGGTTGTGGCCTACTTAATAACTAACAAAACACGAGGGACCAAAGTTGGATAACTTAAAAAAGATGGTATTCTAAACATAAAAACATAACACAACACACACTTAAGTGTGTGTGTGTGTGTGCATGAAGATGGCCAGGGGAAAGCTCCCATGGAGCTCTAACCCTAATTCAACAAAAACTTCAAATTGAAGGATCAATCGAATGCTAAATTCGGATTTGAATATATATAAACGATCACCAACTCAAGGGGATCGTAAGGTATGTTGAAATTTTGACATTTATGAAGTTGTGAAAATTGATTAACTTTGCATGATGCGATCTATGTGTGAATCGTAGAGGCTATGGCCGAATTAGTGAAGTATAATTGCTTAGGAACAAACCCTAAGTAGAAATTAGAAGTAAAATTGCCATGATTAGGCGTTTGAGTGGATTACCACACCAAACTAAGTGGGTTTTTATGATATGATGATGTTAGTTTCTAACTCATGGTTTGAATCATCATATTAGGTAGTAAAGGCAAGGTACTTGAACAACTTAGGTGTTTAAGTACATAAATCATACTTACCATGAAATGGGTTTTGTATAATAAGATGAAAATGATGATAAATTCATGTTAAAATGATTGTTTGATATCATCACGTGTTAAGAATGATTAATGTTGTGTTAATTCAATAAATTACGGTTATAAAAACTTGGTTAATAAAGTGGATAAAACGGTAGCCTAAGAATGATGCTTACCAGGTAATTGACCAAGTAATTAAACGAGTAGTCGAGCTACATCATGTAATTACTTACACTAATAAGCAGTTGACTTTAAAAAGTCAAACTGACTTAGAATACGATGCATGATAATTTTTGGATATAAAACGCATAAGGTGGAATAATCGTATTAAATTATGATTAAACTAACCACCTTGTAAACGATGATGATAGTTTGACGCTTAACAAGCTAGGTGGAAGCTTAGAGGAGGAAGCGGGTCAAACAAATCAAGAAGGAGAAGAAAAGCGAAATTCGGATGCAAGGTAAGTAAGAGCTTACACCCTTTTATAGTATACATCGGTTGTGCGTATTGAAAATGAATAAAGAAAAATTAGTAATAGAATTATAATGTTCCGAAGTGAATAATAGGAGTTGGAACAAGTGAAAATGGTGAGAAACCATAAACAATGGCAAAAGGGGTAAATTGGTAAATTAGTCGTGTAACGATGAACTAATAAGAAATTTTGAAACATTACGTTATGGTACACCAGAATGGGTAAAAAGGGCGAGATGGTAACTAGATATCATCACATAATGGAAATGGTTATTCGGACTAAATGGGTCAAATGAAATTGGTAAAATCATTTGACAATATTAATTGATGATCTCTTGTTGAGATTTTTTTATCACAGGAAATAACATATGTTTGCGTTGCTTTAACTAGAAAGATTTAAAACAAAAGTTATGTAAACGGGTCAATACTATGACCCGAGCCAGGTACGCATAATTAGATTTGTAGTTAAAAATGGTATTTTTGTCAAATAATTAGTGAAAGTTCTTCATCGTAAAATGAGGGATTAAAATTGACCAAAACGCCCTTGATGGGTAAACCGGGCAAACGACCTTTGAAGGTTGTTTAGATATAAGCATTTTGATCAATTAAATCCTTAGGACAAGTATAAAAAAGGAGATGATATGCAACCTTAGTGTCACATGAAGTGAAATGAGTAATTTCCGTAAAACGACAACCGAGGGGTAAAAATTGGAATAAACGGTTTACTACACTAAATCCACCACAATTATAATGTGGTGGAAGACAAGTTGATAATGAAAAAGTGGGAATAGGATGTAAACCAAGAAGAAGCGTAATTTAAGCTTAAAAGTATTTAAATACCCTTAACGGGTCAAAAGGAGTAGATGTGCAAAACGGGTTAAGAATGCATAGGAAACCCGTAAATTGAACCTTGAATATTAGTAAATTGATGTAACGTGATGTCCATTATATTTTAAAAGTAACAAACAAGTGTGTTTGATAAGATCACGAATGGGTCAAAAAGTGTTATAATTAAATCTCACGCTGAGAGCTTGAAATCTAATATTTTTTAAATTCAGAAGTCGGATTTTTGCTCCATGTGACGGAGAATCAAATTACGATCGCGTAGGAAAAAGAATCGTGTAAAACGGATAAATAACGAGAGATTTATGCTCGTTTCCGTAAAATCAAGTTTGGCTGGGAATATGCAACATCAGAAACAAACCTGCTGTGAAAATGAGCTTCTCGCGCCCCGTGACGGAACATATGAAGGCGGTCGCGGCCCGCCAGAAGGTCTCGCGGCCCGCGATAATACATGCTTAGTCTCTCGCGGCCCGCGAGAGACACAAGATCCGGAAATTTTTATTCTATTTGTTGTTTGTTGCTCAGAACTTGTTTAATCATATTTTTAAGTTATCAAAAGTAACTTCTAAGTTGGTTTTGATCATAGGTGATCGCCTAGAGTGCCCGGATGAAGATCAAGCTCAAGGAAGAACTGAACACATGAAAAAGAAGCTTCCGCATATTTTGTTTCGTCGTCATTTTTTTAACGACAATTTATACGCATTATGTTGTATTGAAACACTATAAGAAAAGTTTTAATAAACCCGCATTTTATAGGAATATGTATACATAAATACACATTTAATTGTTGATAATTTTACGAAAACCGTTAAATATTATTAAGGGTGTTACAAGTTCGTAATCAGAGCTCATGGTTAAAGAATAAAGTGTGTTCGGTTCGAGGCTTGATCGCAAATCCGGTAAGTACATGTATATCAATGGTTTAGTATGATTAAAGTGTTGAGAACAACACATAGGGTTATCGTGTAATACACGTTACACCAATCAAATCGATAAAGGGTAGATATAGTCAACGAAATTACGTGTGTTGACACGTATAGTGGAAAAGCCTTGTATTATAATACGGCCGATTGTTGATGTTGACATTACTAACTTTTGTGAATGTTTTAATTGAAGGACACTCACATCTGATGATGACGAGAGTTGAACGAAATGTTGATATGACGGTGGAACGGTCCGAGGTATAACAGGCAGAGCATACTCATCAAGGACCTAAATCGCGTAGCGATCGCGAACAAGGTTAACGACAAGAGAAGCCCGTTAGGGCAGGCATTACCAGGTGCACGTTTTAAATTTAATCGCACAAATAGCAATACGCAACAAACATGTAGAGAATGATTGTTGCATATGTAAATTAAAAGCTTGGAAAACCTGAATAGAATACCTATCCAGGATATTATTTCCAAGAAAACTAAATAGAGGCGTTACTTACATGGGGTGTAATGTGAAAATTATAAAAGGTCATGTATATCAGGTGTTGATCGCTTACTCTGGACAAGTAAGTAGTGAACATGTGGTACCATAAACTTTTTATGAGGGACATACTTAGATCCAATGTAGTAAGGACGGGGTGAATGGGACGAACTAAAAGGTACCCAAATGAATCAAATAGGCAAGATGTTTGATAATAAACGTAAATGCAAGTTGGATTACGGAAACGTATTACGTTAGAATAACGAGCCCGAGAGAAGGTACAAGGATCAGAGTAAATGAAAATACATACCGACTAATAGGAATGCTAAGGCATAGAGATAAAGTTTGACTGTCACAAGTGATGAAATTCACACGGACAAGTCAAATGGATTAAATAAAGAATAAATGACTTGACTGAATAAAAGCGATGGATTTCGCTAAGACGACTAAATAAATCTAAACGACGTCTAAAACCATATGAGAATGGTTACTTGAAGATGACTTCGGTAAAAATACCCGATAGGTGGGTAGGATCTTGAGTGAATGCGTAAACCAAGAGATGGGAATGCGGATTGAAAGTAAAAAAGACTCGGATTGAGAGTTATGACTAAAAGATGACAAAATTTCGCAAACAGAAAATTTGAAAACTATAGGATGAATGGGTTGAATACAAATGAAGTTTGACATTCATAAGTGATGAAGTGTCACACGAACAAGTTAAACAAGATAAATAAAGAATAACGCTTAAAAAGGTAAGTAAGTACAAACCGAATAAACGGGAGTGCAAAATATTAATGAACCTATGTGATGGGTCCTAAAGGAATATAGAAAGAAAAAAAACACGCAAACTAGTGAAATAAGAATGTTAAAAACATTAAGATAGGGAACCCGGGTAAAGGGTTGTAAAGAAAAATAAGTATGAACCAGATAACGGTAAGCTAAGAACAAACCGACGTGTAAATGACGGAGGAAGTCATAGAGTCGGAAGAATAATTAGAAAGAAAACAAATGTAGCCTTGGACTATGGTCGAGGTCAAATGAAATACAAAAACGAAAATAAATGATTCTAAACATGAAAATGGTACCTTGACGCTATAGATATATATACAGTTGAATAAAGATTCGAATAAAAGATGATCTACGGATCATCAAAAACCTACGGGATTATGAGTAATGTTAAGGTCTACGGAACCAAAAAGACCTTCGGGTCACAAATAGAAAAGAAACAAATTGTAGGGATCTCACCTTAAAAGGGTAAAAAGATGAAAATCTAAATAAATAGCCTACGAGGCTAAGTGAAAGAACCTACGGGTCATATGGGTTAAGCGTGGGAATTAGTTATAATTCCCCGCATTAAATAATAATGGAAAGGAATAGATCCTCGGAAGTAACATTCCTAGAAATGAGAGAAAGATGTAAGACAAAGAGGAAACGTAAAAAAAGTTTTAGTTTTTAGTCAAAAGCGACGTTTTAACAAAACATAAGTGGTATGAGAAGATTTAGGAAACCGTAAAAAAACGCATAAGGCCGGAGATAGCGATATGGATATATACCCGAGCAATGGGGTATAAGGTAACCAGTGACTAATAAGTCTTACCGCCAAAATAGATAATCAATAAAGATAACGGATACGAGCTGAAAGTAACGGCCCACGAGACCTTACACATGAAGGACGTACGCGTCAATATAAATGAAAACTTTTGACCAAAAGAAACGGGTGCCTTGAAAACGAAACTTGGTTCGTTTGATTAAACCAATGAACTACGTAAATAAGGTTTCGGGGATGAAACCTCTTTAAGGGTGGTAGACTTGTAACACCCCGAAAACGGGTTTGGTAATCAAACCATGTTAATACTAAAAGACGGGTAAAGTACCGTTAGTGGTAAAAGTAACCCAGTAAATATTAGGATTAAAATAAATAAACTTAACATTAAACAAAAGTTGAACAAATCCTTTTGAGGAAAATAAAGTGGATAAAAGGCCCGAGTTAACGGGACTTAAAATAAACCGAGTCATAAATTCCCTAAACCCACTAAGATAACTAGGAATATTTAACCTAGTTAATAAGTGGGAATATTGTTAGAAATAATTAGGTTGTGGCCTACTTAATAACTAACAAAACACGAGTGACCAAAGCTGGATAACTTAAAAAAGATGGTATTATAAACATAAAAACATAACACAACACACACTTAAGTGTGTGTGTGTGTGCGTGAAGATGGCCAGGGGAAAGCTCCTGATCGGAGTGTCGCGCTCCGGTCAAAGATAATATTTATAGTCCCAAATTACCCTTAACAAATAGCTAGTGGTAGTAAGGGGTCGAACCACGAAGAGTATGTGGTTTGCGAATGGATTCGATTGAATTAAAATGAAAGTCGCAAATTATGAAGCTTGCTATAATGTTTTTGTATTTTTATTTAGTTGAAAAAGATGTGAATTGGTTTAATTGATTAAAGACTAATGATTAACGATTGCAAGAAAATTTGATTACTAAACAATAATGATAAAAAGGGTTCACACCCGGTTTCGGTAATTGCCAACCTAGGGTTTCTACAAGTTTTAGCTCCAACTCAATTGTATATGATTAGCGGATTTAGTGTACCTTGACTTAGGTGCCAATAACTATCAATGTTTCGAAAAACGGACAAGAATGCACTTTGTAATCAACACAAGTAAAACCTAACCATGACAACGCATAACTACACATAACCATTTCGCAAAGTCATAACTTTATAATCGTCGACAATTTACGAATACGAAACAAATGTAAACTATTGTCAATGGTTTCAAAAATCAACACAATTTGTCACAAAGTTGAAGCAAGAAACAATTCAAAACCCTAAATTAAACAACTACCTACACCGGGGTGAAACCAAGGTGATTAGCCGCTCATGTTGAAGAAACTTGATCACCTGATGATTGGAACTTGACTTGAACCATCTTGAAGCTTGAACAATGGAGAAATGGTGGATATTGAAGGTTTTGGTGAAGGATGATGGTAAAAGGAATGATGTACGGATGATTAGCGTTATGGATGGATTGATTGTTGTGACTGGTGATGATGATGTTTTTTTTGATGATTCGAGTCTTGATTCGGGTGATAAGAGATGGAATAGAGATGAATTGGTGGGTTGATCCTTGGCTCCCAAAATGTTATTCAAACTCTAGTCAATGTGTAACCCCCAATAATGATGACTGCAACTAATATTATATGAGAGCCTAAAATTATTACTTATGGCCCCTAAAATATTCGATGTATTGGTGCCTTTTCTCTTGTCTTTTTGTTATATGCTGATGTGAATTATTATCTTTGTATATATCCTCAATATAATAGCTCCTTCCTTGTCTGCCTTCTCACGTGAGTTTTCTGAAAAAAATGATTTGCATTTAATGAGTTCACACTTGTTCACATGTGAAGTTACACTTTGACCCCTCCTCAATCGTAAGTTACATGTTTGATAAGTCCCATATGCAAGAATTTGAAAAAGCTCGCGACTGAAAAACAAGAAGCCGTCGCCGACGGCTCATGAGCCCGTCGTCGACGGTGCCTGGATCTTCCGAAGCCACGCGACGGCTTATTCCACTGTTTACGGAGTTTTTACGCGACGGCACTTTGTATCGACCATTGGTGACGGCCCATATGGGCGTCGGCGACGGTGCCCAGAAAACCCACTTTCCGTTTTTCGCATCTTTACATCCCGGTTGACCCCCATGTGTTGCCGTAAGCCACATATCATGCCTGCTGTTGACTTTTGTGACACCATGCATGAAACCCTCATGATATTCCATAAAGTCTTGTATGTGCATGTGATTGACTAGTAATGTCAGACTTCTAAAACCAAATCCCCTTGTGCACGTGATCCCCCAAAGCAAACTCCACAATTAATGTCAGCATGTGCATGATAATGATGATCGAATTTCTCTTTGTGTCTTGTTGCTTCTTTTATATTTTTCCCACAAATCCTTAGACTTCATGGTTTCGTGTTTCTTTCACATTCGAGCTATTACTCGACCTAAACACGTCCCGAATGATGTAATACCTCGTGATAAACATCCTCACATGTTCCGTTCCATCACCAAGTGTAGTAACTTCACCGAATTACACAATTAACCTGTAAAATCACAATCTCGCGTAGTTATCACATTCGCAATATATAACCGCATACAACGCACTAAAAACACAAGGTTTAAACACTTTAACACCCGGGTTTCACACTCTCCATCACATCCCCACACTTGTCATTTGCTTGCCCTCAAGCAAATCTGTTTTTCACTTTCACGTGGGTCGAACAAAGAATACACTCCACATTCCTGAGACGAAGGTTAAGGTCAATTGTCATACTAAAGTTCAAACTCTTTACAATTTTCAACATATTTAATGGTAAAGTGTATTCACATAAAAAATGGTTATCCAAGATTAACCCGCCTGTGAAACCAACAATTCATGCACATCCCTCACAATGTTCTCTCCACTCGGTTTATAAATTGGCTAATTTTCATAATGTATTAGCACTTCAAAGAATATTCGCTCAAAACCGATTAGAACATGTACCCACATAGGCTTGCAACTCAATCATTCTCCACCATCGATCACGAATACTAAACACAAGTCATAACGTCTTTGTAAGGGTTGTAACGGGGCTAGGCTAAGGGTAGGAAATAGGACATTTTAAAGTGGCTAAGGTGATGAAAATTCGATTTTTATTACAAAAGACTACTCTAAACAAAACTAAACTATAAACATCAACTACAAGGCAACAACTTTAGCCTTTTATTTCTCAAACTAAGAACATATATTTTTGTTCTTTTCTCAACAATTTTCTATTCTTTTTCATAACATTTTCTGATTTTTTTTCAAATCAAATAATCACAACTATACAAACTTGACTTCTATAATCGAATTTCCATCACACAGGTTTAAAAGAAAGAGGTTCAAGGTTATGGGCTATAGGGTGGTCAAACGAAAGGATTAGGCTCAAAATTGGCTACTAGGCGACAAATTTTTGTGTAAGGATATAAAAATGGTGTAAAATGGAAAAGGTTTACCTAATGCCTGAATCATTCTCTTGCTTGTATTCGGTCTATGGTCTCAAACGTATCAAAAGTTGCAAGTTCTACAATACATAACTAATGGTCCACTCAAACAAAGAAACATAGTATGTAATCTATGATATAAAAGTGGCTCAAAACCTCACATATCTAAAGGGTATGGTATGTGACATGCATAAAATACTAGTTTCTTAGGCAGATTATTCCTAAATAACCACCCGCTAAATACCTGTCATGTTATTAATTTGAACTTGACCATGACAAAAGACCAAATGAGTTATGACATCCCTCGTTGACTTAGTTACTTGTGCTTTAAGATCGCTTTCGAAACAAGACATTTTTGAAAATTTTTTTAAATTTCCCCCCATCCCCACACTTGATGTAAACATTGTCCTCAATGTGTAGTGTTTAAATGAACGGGTCAAAATCGAAAACTTTTACTACTCCCCCATCCCCACACTTGAGGTAAACATTGTCCTCAATGTGTAAGAACTAGAGTTTTAAAACGCACAAGGGATGTGACACGGCTAACTTCCCAAAAATTCCACCCCGAAAATAATATACAATTACAATCCACTTATCACTAATCTAAGAATCAAGGTAAAAAGGAAACGCATGCACCTGATTTTTGTTGCTAGATGCTCCTGTCTTCTTCTTCTATCCACAAAAATGGTTGTCTCGCGAACATGGTATACCTACAAATCTAAACCCTTGTGTAGAAGCATGCTTCTCACAACCATTGAAATTTGTTAGGTTCTTAGTTCTACCATTTTTATGAAAGTTTTACCAAACCATGCATTAATTTACCTTGATTTTTGTGGAAAATAATTTACAACAATAATAATCCTAACTCACTTTCTTAGGAATCACGGTTGCATTTAGCTTATGCAACAAGCCCTTTTAAACCCCCCCCCCCCTAATAGCTTGGGAGGACGAGAGGTCTCATGAGGGTTATATAGGGAACACACCCACAACGTTCATTTAACTACTAAAACGAAATAACAACATCATACAACAACAACAACAAAACTACAAAGAAAAACTAAAACTAATTGCGAAAGAAAATATACAACAACAATTGATTTACCACCTCATGGTGGTCGAATGGCGTGCTTGCCGCCTACGAACTCCTCGAAATCACCCACCGGTGATTCATACCATTTTTTGCCAAACGGTTCAAACTTACTCACCTCCTCTTCCTTCTTCTTTTCTAGAGGTGACTTCCTTGCCTTCTTTTTCTTGACCGTCTTCTTCTTTGTTTCTCCAAACCTACCAACCATAGCACATACGTATTTGTTTGGATTCATGTCCTTTTTAGGACACTTATCCTCACCGAGCGGGTTAGTGAAATTTGGAAAAACATTTAAATTTAATTCCCGGTCCCCAAACTTCATGCTTACCGTTCCCGTTGCACAATTTATTATGGCGTTAGCAATTGCCAGGAACGGTCTACCCAGTATGACTATCGGTTGGGTGTCTTCAACACACCCAACATAGTCTACTACCAAAAAGTCAACTGGGTAGTAGCAATCATCCACCTTAACAATCACATCTTCCACCATCCCCCTTGGATGCGTGGGAGACTGATCGGCCAATACCACGGGAGTATCAAATTTTTTTAATGGACCAAAATCATATTGGTCATACAAACTCCCGGGCAAAATGCTCACATAAGCTCCAAGATCTAGGAGCGTCCTCTCAATTTTAAATGTTCCAATTTGAATTGGAATAAGAGGATCTCCCGGATCTTGAACTTTTGGGGGGAGCGCACTTGATAAAACGGCACTAACATGTGATACCAAATCAATCGGTTCGGGTAATTTATTGTGCCGTTTTTCAATGCTCAACTCTTTCAAGCATTCCACATGAGCCGGATTTTTTTAATGTTATCAAGTAACGGCAAATTAATTTTTGCTTGTTTAAAAATTTCCCACCTCTCGTCCTTTGGTGGGCACCGTTCTTCAAGCTTTGATGCATTACTCGAGTTAATTTGATTTAAACAATTTTCACAAAAATAATTTTTATTCATGTTTTCAATTTTAATTTGTGAAATCGTTTCTTGTTCATTTTTACTTTCTGACTCATCACTTGTATTTTCCACTACACCATCAACGCATTGTGGTGGTGGAATGCTTTCAACACTACTACAAACCTCATCATTCGAAAGGATACTTACCGCGCTAACGCGTGCATTCTTCACATTGCTTGTGCTAGAACCTTGATGCTTCGGGTTCACTGTAGTGTCACTTGGAAGTCCTCCTCCGCTTCCACGAATCTGAGCCATCTCTTGTGCAAGTTGCCCCACTTGCTTCTCCAGCTCCTTATGAGATTTATCTCTTACTTCAAACTCTTTCTTCATTTCGGTTTTGATCTCTTGATGTGAATTAGTGAGAGCTTGATGTGAATTAGTAAGGGCACTCATAGCATTCATGAGTGCATCAAATTTAGAATTTATCGAGTCATCACCGCCTTGATTGTTATTCCGTTGGTAACCCCCTTGGTTACCTCCTTGGCGAGTTTGGTGCGAATACCCACCTTGATTTCCCGATTGGAAATCCGGGTTCATTTGGTTGGAGGCATTACCATACCTAAAGTTAGGATGGTTCCTCAATCCGGGGTGGTAATTGTTGGAGTTCATATCGTATTGCCTCCAGTCTCCATACACTTGATTCACATCCACAGTGGCTTGACAATTCTCGGTCCGGTGATCGATGTCGCCGCATTCTTCACATACGGTGTATTGCACCGCACCCACTTCTTTTTTCTTCATGCGGGCCAACTCCCGCTCCAACGTTTCAATCCGATCCTTAGAACTCGCATCGCGATCGGGCCAAGACCTTGAAGTAGAGTGCTTTTTGGCTCGGTCGGCCGATTCTTTCGCCTTTGACCTCTTGCTCATCCTCTCGAGGAACTCCCAATCATCGTCCTCGTGATTACTCAACAAAGTTCCATTACTCGTCGATTCAAGGCGATTCCACGTCTCATTATCCAACCCTCGTACAAAACACTTAACCAATTCCCACTTCTCTATTTGATGATGTGGGCACTTCCGAATCAATTCTTTGTATCGAGTAAATGCTTCATGCAACAGCTCACTCGACAGTTGACGAAAAGACCTTATTTCATTTCGAGCATCATCAGACGTTGCAATCGAGTAGTACTCATCAAGAAAAACTTGTTGCATCTCACCCCATGTATGAATACTATTCGCCAGAAGTGTAAGGAACCATTGTTTCGCCTTATCTTTTAGCGAAAACTGGAATAATCGAAGCTTGACCTCCTCCAATGCAAAATTATGCCCCCCGATAGTGCTACATATGGATGAAAACTCCGCCAAATGAGTGTATGGTTCATCATTAGACCTCCCATTAAAGTGGGGAAGAATATTGATGTAGTGGGGCTTGCAATCGAATATCCTTCTTTCACAAACTATTGGAGAGTCGTTATCGGTGACCACCGGCCTAAAACGGTCATTTACTCCCCGTGGAGGTTGTTGACGACGATGTGGACCGTTAACTTCTTGATCAACCGGCCTTCGATTATCCCTTCGATCACCTCCCCTGTCACCTCTTTGGTTTCCACCTTGATTACCTCTTTGATTACCTCCTCCCACGAAATGAGGAATCCGGTTAGGGTTAGCATTGTTGTTGTTATTGTTGTTGTAAAACCCATCATTCCGGTTCCTTTGGTTGTTGTTTCGTGGTTTGCGGTTATTTTCGTAACCGTCATTTCTCATATTTCCGTACCCGTAGTCATCGTTCCCCACAAAGTTGGCGTTTTTGTAGCCAAACTCATCATCTTCAAAACCTCTATCATTGTAGATGTTACCCCTATTCACATACCCCCAATCTTCATCATCATTAGCTCGATCATCGTAATTACCCCCATCATCCGAATACTCCGTATGAACACTCACATGTTCCGGTGATTGGTAACCGGGAACACTAAACGGCTCATCGTCGGGGATGGCATTTCTCAAATCATCTATATTAATGAACGGGTCTTCATTCGTGGGATTGCCACGATCTAGATTTCCTCTACGGTCGGAATTGACATTCCGGTCATCGAGGTGAATGGGTAAGGAATTTTGTCGGTGAAGGTTTTGTTGTTGGGGTGTTCTTTGGGTGTTGTTGGGATTTTGGTTTCGAAAAAGGTGGTGTGGGTGGTCTAGAGTTGCTATTACCACCCGGTTGCTCTTGAGGTATAGGTTGGACATTTTGAGCGGGATTGAAGTTGCTTCGGTATTGGAATTGGTTCGGGTTTTGGTTTTGGTTGAGGTTGAGGTTTTGATTTGAATTTTGATTTCCCATTGAATCGGTTTCAATGGTTGGTGTAAATTGCGGAGTTTGGGTGGTTTGATTAGAAACAAGAGTTGCCTCTAACCGGCTTGCTAAGTTTCTTCTTGCTACTCTTTCGATTTCCGGTTCGAAACCAACGGTGAAGTCCTCCCGGAGTTCCGCGTATGCATACACTACCTGTAACATGCACAAGTAACACACCCCGCGTAACAAGGAAAAAGACAAAGCACAAGAAGAGAAACTATGCAATTTAAACAGTTAATCACGTAAATTCAAACAATATCCAAACACAAAGCGCACGCACTCCCCGGCAACGGCGCCAAAAATTTGATCGGAGTGTCGCGCTCCGGTCAAAGATAATATTTATAGTCCCAAATTACCCTTAACAAATAGTTAGTGGTAGTAAGGGGTCGAACCACGAAGAGTATGTGGTTTGCGAATGGATTCGATTGAATTAAAATGAAAGTCACAAATTATGAAGTTTGCTATAATGTTTTTGTATTTTTATTTAGTTGAAAAAGATGTGAATTGGTTTAATTGATTAAAGACTAATGATTAACGATTGCAAGAAAATTTGATTACTAAACAATAATGATAAAAAGGGTTCACACCCGGTTTCGGTAATTGCCAACCTAGGATTTCTACAAGTTTTAGCTCCAACTTAATTGTATATGATTAGCGGATTGAGTGTACCGTGACTTAGGTGCCAATAACTATCAACGTTTCGAAAAACGGACAAGAATGCACTTTGTAATCAACACAAGTAAAACCTAACCATGACAACGCATAACTACACATAACCATTTCGCAAAGTCATAACTTTATAATCGTCGACAATTTACGAATACGAAACAAATGTAAACTATTGTCAATGGTTTCAAAAATCAACACAATTTGTCACAAAGTTGAAGCAAGAAACAATTCAAAACCCTAAATTAAACAACTACCTACACCGGGGTGAAACCAAGGTGATTAGCCGCTCATGTTGAAGAAACTTGATCACCTGATGATTGGAACTTGACTTGAACCATCTTGAAGCTTGAACAATGGAGAAATGGTGGATATTGAAGGTTTTGGTGAAGGATGATGGTAAAAGGAATGATGTACGGATGATTAGCGTTATGGATGGATTGATTGTTGTGACTGGTGATGATGATGTTTTTTTTGATGATTCGAGTCTTGATTCGGGTGATAAGAGATGGAATAGAGATGAATTGGTGGGTTGATCCTTGGCTCCCAAAATGTTATTCAAACTCTAGTCAATGTGTAACCCCCAATAATGATGACTGCAACTAATATTATATGAGAGCCTAAAATTATTACTTATGGCCCCCAAAATATTCAATGTGTTGGTGCCTTTTCTCTTGTCTTTTTGTCATATGCTTATGTGAATTATTATCTTTGTATATATCCTCAATATAATAGCTCCTTCCTTGGCTGCCTTCTCACGTGAGTTTTCTGAAAAAAATGATTTGCATTTAATGAGTTCACACTTGTTCACATGTGAAGTTACACTTTGACCCCTCCTCAATCGTAAGTTACATGTTTGATAAGTCCCATATGCAAGAATTTGAAAAAGCTCGCGACTGAAAAACAAGAAGCCGTCGCCGACGGCTCATGAGCCCGTCGCCGACGGTGCCTGGATCTTCGGAAGCCACGCGACGGCTTATTCCACTGTTTACGGAGTTTTACGCGACGGCACTTTGTATCGACCGTCGGCGACGGCCCATTTGGGCGTCGGCGATGGTGCCCAGAAAACTCACTTTCCGTTTTTCACATCTTTACATCCCGGTTGACCCCCATGTGATGCCGTAAGCCACATATCATGCCTGCTGTTGACTTTTGTGACACCATGCATGAAACCCTCATGATATTCCATAAAGTCTTGTATGTGCACGTGATTGACTAGTAATGTCAGACTTCTAAAACCAAATCCCCTTGTGCATCGGATCCCCCAAAGCAAACTCCACAATTAATGTCAGCATGTGCATGATGATGATGATCGAATTTGTCTTTGTGTCTTGTTGCTTCTTTTATACTTTTTCCACAAATCCTTAGACTTCATGGTTTCGTGTTTCTTTCACATTCGAGCTATCACTCGACCCGAACACGTCCCATGATGTAATACCTCGTGATAAACATCCTCACATGTTCTGTTCCATCACCAAGTGTCGTAACTTCACCGAATTACACAATTAACCTGTAAAATCACAATCTCGCGTAGTTATCACATTCACAATATATAACCGCACACAACACACTAAAAACACAATGTTTAAACACTTTAACACGCGGGTTTCACACTCTCCATCAGCTCCCATGGAGCTCTAACCCTAATTCAACAAAAACTTCAAATTGAAGGATCAATCGAAGGCTAAATTCGTTTTTGAATATATATAAACGATCACTAAGTCAAGTGGATCGTAAGGTATGTTGAAATTTTGAAATTTATGAAGTTGTGAAAATTGATTAACTTTGCATGATGCGATCTATGTATGAATCATAGAGGCTCTGGCCGAATTAGTGAAGTATGATTGCTTAGGAACAAACCCTAACTAGAAATTAGAAGTAAAATTGCCATGATTACGTGTTTGAGTGGATTACCACACCAAACTAAGTGGGTTTTTATGATATGATGATGTTAGTTTCTAACTCGTGGTTTGAATCATCATATTAGGTAGTAAAGGCAATGTACTTGACCAATTTAGGTGTTTAAGTACATAAATCATACTTACCATGAAATGGGTTTTGTATAATAAGATGAAAATGATGATAAATTCATGTTAAAATGATTGTTTGATATCATCACGTGTTAAGAATGATTAATGTTGTGTTAATTCAATAAATTACGGTTATAAAAACTTGGTTAACAAAGTGGATAAAACGGTAGCCTAAGAATGATACTTACCGGGTAATTAACCAAGTAATTAAACAAGTAGTCGTGCTACATCGTGTAATTGCTTACACTAATAGGCAGTTGAATATAAAAAGTCAAACTGACTTAGAATACGATGCATGATAATTTTTGATATAAAACGCGTAAGGTGGAATAATCATATTAAATTATGATTAAACTAACCACCTTGTAAACGATGATGATAGTTTGATGCTTAACAAGCGAGGTGGAAGCTTGGAGTAGGAAGCGGGTCAAACGAATCAAGAAGGAGAAGAAAAACGAAATTCGGATGCAAGGTAAGTAAGTGCTTACACCCTTTTATACTATACATCGGTTGTGCGTATTGAAAATGAATAAAGAAAAATTAGTAATAGAATTATAATGTTCCGACGTGAATAATAGGAGTCGGAACAAGTGAAAATGGTGAGAAACCATAAACAATGGCAAAAGGGGTAAATTGGTAAATTAGTCATGTAACGATGAACTAATAAGAAATTTTGAAACATTACGTTATGGTAAGCCGAAATGGGTAAAAAGGGCGAGATGGTAACTAGATATCATCACATAATGGAAATGGTCATTCGGACTAAATGGGTCAAATGGCATTGGTAAAATCATTTGTCAATATTAATTGATGATCGCTTGTTGAGATTTTTTTTCACAGGAAATGATATACGTTTGCGTTGCTTTAACTAGAAAGATTTAAAACAAAAGTTATGTAAACGGGTCAATACTATGACCCGAGCCAGGTACGCATAATTAGATTTGTAGTTAAAAATGGTATTTTGGTCAAATAATTAGTGGAAGTTCTTAATCGTAAAATGAGGGACAAAAATTAACCAAAACGCCCTTGATGGGTAAATCAGGCAAACGACCTTTGAAGGTTGTTTAGATATAAGCATTTTGATGAATTAAATCCTTAGGATAAGTATAAAAAGAGAGAGATGATATGCAACCTTAGTGTCACATGAAGTGAAACGAGTAATTTCCGTAAAACGACAACCGAGTGGTAAAACTTGGAATAAACGGTTTACTACACTAAATCCACCGCAATTATAATGTGGTGGAAGATAAGTTGATAATTAAAAAGTGGGGATAGGATGTAAAGCAAGAAGAAGCGTAATTTAAGCTTAAAAGTATTTAAATACCCTTAATGGGTCAAAAGGAGTAGATGTGCAAAACGAGTTAAGAATGCATAGGAAACCCGTAAATTGAACCTTGAATATTAGTAAACTGATGCAACGTGATGTCCATGATATTTTAAAAGTAACAAACAAGTGTGTTTGATAAGATCACGAACGGGTCAAAAAGTGTTATAATTAAATCTCAAGCCGAGAGCTTGTAATCTAATATTTTTTAAATTCAGAAGTCGGATTTTTGCTCCATGTGATGGAGAATCAAATTACGATCGCGTAGGAATAAGAGTCGTGTAAAACGGATAAATAACGAGAGAGTTATGCTCGTTTCCGTAAAATCAAGTTTGGATGGGAATATGCAGCATCAGAAACGAACCTGCTGTGAAAATGAGCTTCTCGCGCCCTGCGACGGAACATATAAAGGCAGTCGCGGCCCGCCAGAAGGTCTCGCGGCCCGTGATAATACATGCTTAGTCTCTCGCGGCCCGCGAGAGACACAAGATCTGGAAATTTTTATTTTATTTGTTGTTTGTTGCTCAGAACTTGTTTAATCGTATTTTTAAGTTATCAAAAGTAACTTCTAAGTTGGTTTTGATCATAGGTGATCGCCTAGAGTGCCCGGATGAAGATCAAGCTCAAGGAAGAACCGAACACTTGAAAAAGAAGCTTCCACACATTTTGTTTCGTCGTCATTTTTTAAAGACAATTTATACGCATTATGTTGTATTGAAACACTATCAAGAAAAGTTTTAATAAACACGCATTTTATAGGAATGTGTATACGTAAATACACATTTAATTGTTGATAATTGTACGAAAATCGTTAAATGTTATTAAGGGTGTTACATAAATTCATCACTTTGTTTTTTACTGTTGATTCGGAAGGGTGATGCACACATCTCAGTCTTGAGCGCTGCGATGTCATTCTTCAGCGGTAAAATAATGGCATCTAGTCGTGCTGAAATAGTTTCTAATTGAGCAACAATAGCATCTTCGCTTAAACAAGAGGAACACTAGGTGTTTTGAACCATCTTCTCCTTGATTTCCCGGCAATGGAACCAAATGATAGAATCTAAAATTCTGGTTGGATTGAAATTAGAACGATACAAATAGTGACCCAATTCGAGATGGGTTAATCTCAAGAAACAAAGGTTTAGAACCCTAATTTTATATAAAACATCGACTGACTCCCTTTGACTAGAACAGAAGATATATATATATATATATATATATATATATATATATATATATATATATAGGGGATCGCTAAAATGAAAACCACCTCTAGTTATGAGAACCATAGGAACCACTTTCTGGCCCTTAGATCAACTAGATGGATGGATGTGATTAAAAGTAGTTAATATTAATATTAAAAGCTTTTTGTCTTATTATGTCTTTAATATTATAATCCAAAAGGGTATTTAAGTAATTTTGTTTCTTTTTGTCTTATTTGTTTTATTGTTTTTAATTACATTTTTGTCCTATTTGCATTAATTGTTTTTTTTTTCTAAAATCAGATTTTCTTTATTAAAAAACATTTAGAAATCAGATTTTTTCATAAAAAAATTTTACGCGCGTTTTTTTACGACCCGTTTTTTACGCGCGTTTTTTTTACAACCCGTTTTACGCTCCGTTTTTTCACGCCGTTTTTCCGACCGTTGTTTTAAAGTGCCGTTTTTTAGGCCCTGTTTTATGCGCCTTTTTTTGCCGCGCCGTTTTTTACGTTACGTCTTTTACAAGCCTTTTTGCGCCCCATTTTTTACGTCCCGTTTTAACGCGCCGTTTTAGCGTCCCGTTTTTATGTCCCGTTTTTACGCGCCGCTTATACGGCCCGTTTTACGCGCCGTTTTTTTACGCCCCGTTTTTTTCACGCCGTTTTTGCACTTTTTATGTTTTACGTTTTTGCGACCGGGTTTTTACGTGCGGTTTTTTATTCCCGGTTTTACGCGCCGTTTTTACACTTTTTACGTTTTACGTTAACCTTCTTAGACTTTTTACGTTTTAAGTTTTACGTTAAACTATTTACGTTTTACGTAAAACTTTTACGTTTTACGTAAAACTTTTTACGTTTTACGTTAAAACTTTTTACTTTTTACGTTTTACGTAAAACTTTTTACGTTTTACGTTTTACATTTTACGTAAAACTTTTTACGTTTTACGTAAAACTTTTTAAACTTTTTACGTTTTACGTTTCACGTTAAACTTTTTAAGTTTTACGTTTCACTTTAAACTTTTTAAGTTTTACGTTCACGTAAAACTTTTTACGTTTTACGTTTACCGTTAAAAAGTTTACGGTTTACGTTAAAAAGTTAACGGTTAAAAAAAAAATTACAAAAACTTTTTACATTTTAGGTTAAAAAGTTTGAAAAGTTTACGTTTTACGTTTTCCGTTAAAAAGTTTACATTTTACGTTTTCCGTTAAAAAGTTTGCGTTTTACGTAAAAAAATTTACGTTTTACGTTAAAAAGGTTTACGTTTTACGTTTTACCTTTTACGTAAAACTTTTTACGTTTTACGTTAAACTTTTTAAGTTTTACGTTTCACGTAAAACTTTTACGTTTTACGTTTCACGTTAAACTTTTTACGTTTTACGATAAAAAGTTTACGGTTTACGTTAAAAAAGTTTACGGTTTAACTTTTTTTTTTGAGTAAAATGCACGGATAGTCCCTGTGGTTTTGCAAAATAACACCTATAGTCCCCAACTTTTGGAAATTACACCGGTGCTCCCTGTGGTTTGACAGTTTGTTACTCGGATAGTCCCTGGAGTGGATGACGGTTAGTTTTCTCCGTTAAGTGGATTTGAAATGACAAATTTACCCTTCATCTTCTCCACTCTATAAAAACCAAACAACCCCACCCACCCCCCACCTTTCTCTCTGTCCCCCCCCCCCCCCCACACACACCCACCCACCCACCATTAACCACCACCCACCTCGTTTCTTTATCTTCTTCAACTCAGATTACTGTATCTTCTTCCTCAAGCGTTTTCATTCAACCTAACTCTAATTTTGACTTCAATCACCGCTACCATTGTAGCTTCATCAGGTAAATCATTAAATTAACTTTCATTAATCCTTCACATCACCTTACTCACAATTTTAAACTTCTTTTTCCTGTTCATATTAATGTTGTTATCCATAATTTGATTCTCAATCGATTTTATTTATCGTTAATTCACTGTTCATCACTGATTTTGACAACTCTGATTTGTTTAGCGAACAATGATGTCACTGAAAAGTTAACTGAAGATCTATATTTGTTATATTCATGTTTTCTGTTGAGAAAAATAGTAGTTTGTGTTAATATGTTCAACGATTGGTGCTTCATTATCGGAAATTAAGGTTTTCTGTTTCTGAATTTCGTTAGGAATCGTTCAGTATTGGAACATTGTGATATAGCTCGAATTTTGCAAGAGGCCATTCATGGTGGAGTTGCAGGTGGTGGCAAATTAGCGGCAGGGCAGGGGCCATTCATGGCGGAGTTGCAGGTGGTGGCAAGGGGTATTTTTAATAAAGCAAGGGGTAATTTTGTCATTTTACATAGATTTAACGGAGAAAACTAACGGACATCCACTTCAGGGACTATCCGAGTAACAAACTGTCAAACCACAGGGAGCACCGGTGTAATTTCCAAAAGTTGGGGACTATAGGTGTTATTTTGCAAAACCACAGGGACTATCCGTGCATTTTACTCTATAATCAACAATAACTTTCAATTCATTAAAATAAACAACTGTAAGTATATACTTACAGGTATAAAAAGATTCCACATGCCTTCTTTCTTTGCAATCTCTTTCAATTTTTCCTCTTGTGGATGAACCGTCCAACGCATGGACGATTGAGCGAGCTTACTGAACTCTTGCTCCATTGGATAAACATGTTCCTCGATAAATTTAATCAGTTTGTCTCTTAAATCCTTACTGTGGAATCGGTGCTAATGACACACCTCTATAACGGACACCATTTTAGAAACCCATGAATCCATAGTCTCTTTCCATTCGGGAAAACCCTCGGGTATAACCGGCTCAGAGTTCAGCTCCTAAACAAAAAAAAATGCAAATTCACATCTCTAATTAAAAAAAACCAATAATTAGGTTAATTAAAGTGATCAGAAAACTATGCTGAACCTGAAACTTGGTTGTTGATGGTCGAGAACCGATTCTTCACAATCATGAAAATCACTTATAAAATGAAAAGGTTAGGACTTATATCGTAATGATTCAAGATACCTGAAAACCAATTTACTCAGTAATCAGTATGCAACTTTTTTTTAACCTAAACTATAATATAATTCATTTCAAATTAATATATAACACAAAGCTTTTTACCATGTTTTATTGATATAAAGCACATACGAATCATTTCAATAAAAAGGAGGATTTTCAAAGTTGTGAACAAAAGCTAAATAAATAAATAAAACCCTAATTGTTGCTGGGATCAGAATGAAAAGCAATAGAATAATAATGATTACTGAATATATACATAAATTAAGATCCGATGTTAAGGAATTGAAGGTTGACAATTATGAGCAACAGTAACAATTTGATCAAGACAAAGTTCTAATGAGATCATTTTATAGTCATCTAAAGTGTTTTCTTAATGCACATCATTTTATATAAATAATTAAGATTGTTATTGAAATAATATTGATAAGGAAATGCCCAAATAAATTAAAACCATAAACTTCAAAAAGATATACATGCTTATAAGACTTTGGGTCACAAAAATCAGGTCTGTTTTACCAAACCTATATATACATGTTTAGATCGATTAAGTAGATACCTGTTTAGATCGAAGAACACACCAGATTTTAGGCAAGATTGATGGAATCAGAATCGCTTTTTGATAGTTAGGGTTTCAATTACAAATAGCGATTGACCTGCTCATCAATTCTGTAACATAGCAAGCAACATTCAAAACAATGGACCAGAAATTTCTTGATGAAGAAGGTGAAATTAGGGTTTGAATACATCATGTACCAAAACTGGATATAAGTAGATTGTACTGCATTAAAATATTGGATTCGAAACCAACAGTGGTTTCAACCACTGTTTTAACCCAACAGTGGTTTAACTCACTGTTTTAACCCAACAGTGATTTAACTCACTGTTTTTAACCCAACAGTGGTTTCAACAATTGAAGGCCAGTAGATAAGATCGAGCATCCTGTTAAGACCCAACAGTGGTTTAACTCACTGTTTTAACCCACAGTGGTTTAACTCACTGTTTGACCCACGTACATAAAAATAAGCATTCAAATTTCCTAATTTTTGCATTAAACCACTGGAATAAGAAATATGAATGTTTATTATATCTTTACAATATAATCATACTTGTAATACCTTTGAATGCATCATCCTCAGAAATTTACTCAGATAACTTCATTAATTCATTGACTGAAGCTGCTTGGTGGTTACTATTAACAGACTGTCTTTACAATGCCTGTATATCTCTCTTCAATTTAGCAGACTCCTGTTCAGCCTGTGAAAAAGACGAAGGATTTTGTTCAACAACCATAAAAGAACACATATATCAAACAATAACCAAGATTTATATTACCAAGATAAGTTTTGTTCTCAAGGAATCCAACTGTGCATCAAGATCAGAGTTACCAACAGCTTCAATATCCATTGCAACACCATCAGATGCTTCATCCTGCAGACAGATAAGATATTGAATTTAGTACAAAGATATATGTATGATGATTAAGATATCCAAGTTTTTAACTTCTGGAGACTTTTATATCTCAACTCATGTTATCAAAATATAAATATATATAGCCTTTCTCAAAGTAACTCTTTAGATCGAAATTTCAATATATATATATATATATATATATATATATATATATATATATATATATCTCACTGCTTTTCTTATGTCACTGCGTCTTCTTCTTGTCAAGCGAGTCGTCGGTTTTCTCATCTGGTACATTCGATGAATTCGTAGACTCAATCGTCGTGTTTGAAGCTTTTTTTGCCACACATCTTCTTATTCTGTAGCATTCAATATAATAAAACATAAATTCAGAATACAATGTGAATACAAATCAAAGAATTCAAATAGACTACAAAAATTGTTTTGGCGGATACTAATTTTGCTCAAAACTTAAAGGACATAAAATGCATTTTACCCATTTTTTAACGTGGAACTTACCTTCTTTAACTCTGGTTTAGGAGGAGTTTCATGGTAAAAACTCGGAATCGGTGTTGCTTTGAACATAAGACTCTTTCTTAACATCTTAATCTCGGCTTCTTGATGTTCCTGGTACAAAAAATGAAAAATAAAATGCAATTTCTTGTTATAATCTACCACAAAGGGGTCCACGACCTTTAACCTTTAAACGTGTAGCAAAACTTAAATTTACCTTTGTTTTTGCTTGCAGTGTGTTTTTTTCCTCTTCTTTTGCATGGATTTTCTCCTCGAGCTTCGAATACAACTGCCAAAACCAAAAGTTTAGAAACAAAATAAATAAATTAAAGTCATTGACTAATCATAGTTATGATCCACAAAGGCAAAAGAAAAGTCAATTTCCAACCGCTTTACGTTTTTCGGCTCTTTCGTTACACCTAAAACTAAAACTATAGGCTGGCAGGGTTCCCTGTCTTTGTGGCTTCTCATCTCCTGTTGTGGAGCTTCTATTCAACAAAATTAAGGAAAAACCGAGTATCTTCACATTCAATTTCGATTTGGAATATAAAGTGTATAAGAATATACAAGATGCTGAAGTCTTGTATGAATTCTTTAAACGTGTAGCGAAACTTAAATTAACCTTTGTTTTTGCTTGCATTGTGTTTTTTTCCTCTTCTTTTGCATGGATTTTTCTCCTCGAGCTTCGAATAGAACTGCCAAAATCAAAAGTTTAGAAACGAAATAAATAAATTAATATAATCTTAATTATTGTTATTGAATTAATTATAAAATCTGCAAAAAAAAAAAAAAACATGAAAGAAAGATCAATACCATAAGATCCTTTTCGGGTTCGGTGGCTTCCAATGCCATGGGCACAGGTTGATCTTCCTCATCTTCAAATATCTTAAAACTCTCAGTTGACTGTATCGGCTTCAAAACGTCCTGATTTCGATAAAAAGCTTCATTTTTTTTAAGAAAACACTCATTAAAATAAACGATGATAGAGATCGACCAAAATCACAACCACATCTGAACCATTTTTTACCACTTACATTATACATACCTTCACTTCGTTTGTCACTTTGAACATACAAAATGCGCAAATTAGATCAAATTAGAGCAAATCACTTAAATAAAGAAAAGATGAAAACTATTCAAAAACTGTGCTGATATGCTACCTTGACCAATGGACTGAGAAAATAGTCCGATCATGATAACCGGACAGATTGTAATCTTATAATGTCCACTCCCCACACCTTAATGGTGAGATCATCACTACAAATTTAAGCCTCAATTATTGAGTTGTTAAAAGATAATGCCCATACTGTAGATGTGTGTCCACTGAAGTCATCATGATAAATTTATTAGATTTGTACATGATGCTACTTAATCAAGAGCATACGCTAAAAGACATGTGTGATTTACTTTAAATTGTCACCTGTTTGATTAACTTAGAGTCTGCACACAATGCCAAGCATCGCTATCACCATCCTCTGCCCAAACCTGAAAATACATGTAAACAATAGCACTGATTAACTAAAAGCACAGGTAAATTTCCCAATTCATAAGGTTTTTAGCAATAACAACCAGCCCGTAAAAATTTATAGTGGCCCGAATCGACAGCATACTTTACCAAACTGATCTCTGCAAGGAAAAATGGACCGTCAAACTTCCGAAGAGCGGATTCCAAATAATCAAAAGCAGCACCTGATCAAATTTCAAAACGTTACATTATAACAAAACGTAGATACAAAATGGCCATGTCACGTATTTGATAGATTGATTAATACAAAAGGAGTTATAACAAAAGTTTTGAGTCATACCAGCTTCTTTCACAACATCTCCTTGTTCCAAGAATCAAGACTTCAAAGAATCAAGACTCTTTCACACCATCTCTTTAAATCTTCTATCTCCATGTTGCAAGAATGAAGACTCGACTTCAAAGATTCTGAAACTGTTTTCACTTCTTCCAGAGCGAAGACGACTTCTTTGTTTTCACCCTCAAACTTTATAGATAGTATAGATACCAAACTTGACCCATCAATACGTCGACATTTATTGGCATTAATAATGAAAAGAAATGCTTACAGCTAATCCTCGACAGTCGTTACCGACACAAACTGTTTCGTTTATAGCTTCTGCGACACCTTTTCCATCATCATAAAGCAATCTCCTGCAAAACAGGTTATTCATTTTTTTATATATGCATACATACATATATATAGTTGTTAACTGTGAGTGCTAATGACATTATCAAGGAAAGATGTACCTATGAAGCATCAACTCCAATTCACCGTCAACAATGCTTGATCCACCAACGGATCTATCTACCAAACCGAGAGCTCACTTTTTTCATCTTTTAGGTAAATTCCAAGATTGATCTGGAAAATAATTTAACTTACGTTGAACATGTGTAATCCAGCTCGAGTAACGTATGAAAATTAATCAAAAAGTTAAAAGAACGCACGGGATAATAGTTTCCTGCAATATGTTGATTCACTTCAAGATCCCAGTCTGCTCTATAGTCTCGAATCTGCCATTAGAAAATTAACTTAAATTATGATTTATGACCAAAAAATGTTTCTTCAAATTCATATGCTTAATGATATTCAATAATATGATAAAAAAAATGCATAAATTATATATTAAATATTTGATCAAATAGGAGTATTGCAGCATACCCGTTCAATGAAATCTCGACCGTTAGAATCAGTTTAAAATGTTTCGTTACTCTTTATGGTGGTTGAGATCTTGGTCGCAATCTCTTTCCCAACTCCATCACCAATAGGTATGGGACCCACCTGAAATTAATATTATTAGTGATATGCCGATAAACATGTTCACAAAAATAATAATAATAGTAACTAAGTATGTTGATCTTACAGTGAATTCGACTTCAGCATGTTCCTTATTTTTGTACACTCTAGTGATCTACCCAAGCATGAAAAGAAAACCTCAATATTATAAATAAATTTATGTTTGATGGATTTTAAAAAAATATATATAATAAAAAGGATGTTAATCAAATCATTTAATACCTGGTAAATCCAACTTTTTATTTCTGGTGTACTTCATCATAGATTGGCCCCCTCAAAACTGTTATATTCTGTAATATCATTGAACATTATTAATCCGGCACTCGTTACATACATATCATACAACACGTTCATTCGAAGAAATTTTATACCTGCTTCTGCGAGCCAATAGGATATGTACCACTTGGACGGAAAATGTATGCTCCAGATGCCTAAAACAAAATAAAATAAACCCTTATGAGGAAGCTCATTTTTAACAAAAATAATAGTTATAATAAAGTTACCTGTAGCCCCGTCGTTCCATCAAATCCAGCATAAAAGCTATATGATTGCTTCAAAGAGGCATCAATCTTTCATGACACAACATCAGACATGTTAGATACACATTAGCAATTTAAACGATAATCGACTATTTCAAATATCAAGCATAACAAACAAATAATCATATTACATGAAACTTTGTGACTACAACATGTTATTAGTGACAAGAAAATGAAAAATATCGAACGAAAAAAAATGAAAATGTACTTACTGCGCTTCGACTATTAACATAATGAGAAAGCTTTCCTTCACTTCCAGAATATATTAACTCCAAGTTTCCTGTTCCTATTTCTATATCATCTTTTTGCGCTCCCGTATGCGTGTAGACCTCTTCTTTAACAGGGGTTGAAGCTGCGCATAGTAATTTTTTTTATCAATAAACGTTGTTCAACATTCAAATCAATTTATTTTAAATAAAAAATAGACATTATACCTGCTTTTTTGGTACTCGAAATGGTGTATGTGCTAAAACCCAAAGGCTGACATTTCCCAAATAAAAACTAATGTGAATCATGATTGTTCTGGAATAAAATAAGAATTCGACATCACTTGAAATAACTGAAAAAGAAGACCATTTTATTTTAAGATTGTGATATACCAAGAGCCCTCTTAAGCCCTAAATTAGCAGGAAAAATTTGGAAATTTCAAACAAAAATTTGGCTAGTCGTTTTATCTAATACCATCAAAATCACCTTAACTACCAAAAGCATTCGATCCCCAACTATAAGGACACACCAAACATAAGGTGTAGGGTTTGATGAATTGAATATGCTCAGATTAGGGTTTGTGATTTGATAAAACCTAAAAAAAAATTGTAAAACCTGGATTATCTGAACTATTTCTTCAATCAGAAAAAGCCCCAATAACAAAGCCCTGATTCCTAAAATCCACAATCACAAACAATCTAATAAACAAAAACAATAACAGTTACCAGGTCAAAAGGTTGAAACAAATCAGTATCATGTATCAACACCCATATCAGTATCATGTTCTTCAAGACCCTAAATTACATTTGCCTGCAATTAAGACAGATCTATGTAATGAACTAAACAACCATAATCAAGTGTAATCGCCAATCTAAGTGAACATTCTTCTGTTTATGCATAAAACAATATTGTCTCTTGAACACAATAAAAACAAATTAACAATCACAACCTTCTACATTTATACACACACATAAACGAATAACTCAAACCAAATTAATCTGAAAAAGCCCCAATAACAAAACCCTAATTTCTAAAATCCACAATCACAAACAATCTAATAAACAAAAACAATAACAGTTACCAGGTCAAAAGGTTGAAACAAATCAGCTCCATAATCAGCGGATTAACCCAGTTGCGGCTGACCCTGTTGAACCACACCCATATCAAGAAGTAAAGATTAAAAAAACCGAAGGTGTTAGGGAAGACGAAGGTTTTTCTGCAACGATTTTCTAGAGAGAGAAATTAGCATAGATTAGAGGATTTCATAATTTCGAACCTGTTGATTGAGATGTTTGTAATCGCCGGAGACAAGGTTGAAGATGGATTGAAGGTTGTCGCACAGGTTGATTGAGATCCGGAGGAGGCGATTCAATTGAAGATGGAATTTAGGGTTAGAAATCGCCAGAGGGAAGAAAGAAAATTGTGGATCTGATGTTTGTGATGAGATTGGGCGGGATGCATAATACATATCCCCATGTCTTTTTAAAATTCAAATTACCCCTTTTAATTATGTACAATATATTATTTAGATTAATATGGATTACAAAATACAAAAAGGAATTATGACATCAGCACTGACACTTGGCATAGCTTAGGAGTTGACACTAAGGCAGATTTACATCAGCTCATTTTCTCTTATTATAGATAGTATAGATTTATTACAAAACAAATTACTTTAATAATAATTTATTATTTCAAATTTTGTATACTTAAATAATATATTATTATTAATTTAAATAAAATAAATTCAAAGTAAACTTTAATTTAAAAACATACATAAAATAAAACTAAAAACAAACATCATATAATAATAAGAGTAATAAGATTAATGAAAACCTACATAAAATTATAGAACACGTGTTATATAATAAAAAATTTAACCAACATAATCTTATAAAACGTGCATTATTTAATAAAAAACTACATAAAATTACAAAACATACATTATATAATGAAACCTACATAATATTAAACATAACTAAAGATGTTCGATTGAATCAAATGAGTATATGAGTCTGTTGAGCGCTTGTCTTCCCATGGGTTATAGTTCCTCAAACGTTATTCAAGTTCAGTAGTGTACACGTCCTCTAAATTATGTATGTATTCATTTCCAAGGTCCGTGACATACTCGTCCTCTAAATCGGGGACAAACTTGTCCTCTAAATGGGGGACATGCTTGTCCCCAATTTGTGGTTAGCTAAACACCTTATCGAAGGTCCAATTCCACTCTTCATCAGTCCATATCAGTGGTTTATCATGGGAGGCAGTGGGTTTGCATGGCGTATATGTTCAATTGAAGGTGGGAGTTTTGCAAAGTGTACAAGTTCAACTGGAGGTGGCGGGTTTGCAAGGCGTACATGTTCAATTGGAAATGGATATCCTCCACCCATATTTGAAAATGCGTAATGTACAACCGGAGGCGACAAGTTTGCAGGCGTACAGGTTCAATTGTAAGTAGGTGGGTTTGCATGGCGTATAGGTTCAATGGGAAATGAATACTCTCCACCCGTATTTGAAAGTGTGTAGGTTTATTTTGATAGTGAAATGGCGTGGGATAAGAGTATGTATGTTGAGTTGACAGTGAAATGGTTTAAATGAAACCGTCTAGGTTGATTTAAGAGTAAAATGATTTGAATGAGGGTGATATTTAAATATGGAAAATATATTTTTATTTAAACTCAAACGTCATGTGAGGGACCCACCAAACCATCCAGACCAAGTCATTGGGGATGGACCAAGGTGTTGGACTGGCTGAGCATTGCTTTTTTGTCCATGGGAGGTGGTTTGAGATTTCGGAATCAGCCGCCTCAACTCGGGATGTCGAAGCTCTCATGGAACATAAATAAAGTGATGGTTCACTGCCATCATTGCATGTGCAATGTGTATTAGTGATGTAAGTCCCACTCGTGATAGAGAGGTTTGGGGAATTTGAAAAGAGAGAAAATAATACGTCTCATATAATAAAGATTGTATATTTCCATATATCATAAATGATATATAACTAGTATTAAGCACCCCCGCGTTGCGGCGGGGGCGAGCACTAATGTCACACTACTGTCATCGACCACCGAAACTGAAGTTGCGATGTTAATGCGAAGAAATTAAACCGAAACGTCGAAACGTAAAGCATAGAATAAAATAACTAAGTTAATCTAGGACTCACGCGTTACGATGAACCCGCGTCATTTTTTTCTCGTTTGACAGGTTCATCGTAATCTATATATAGTACATATCATTACCACTATACAAACCATAATTAATGCATACATTACAACAACCATTGCATCAATATGTTGCAAATTATATTTATACAAGATTCTGGCTAAATTAATTAGATTATTATAAAGAGTAAACTGCCATTTTGGTCCCTGTGGTTTGGGCAGTTTTGCCATTTTAGTCCAAATCTCAAACTTTTTAAATCTGGGTCACTGTGGTTTGCATTTTGTTGTCATTTTAGTCCAAATCTCAAAAAGTCTCATTTTTTACTGTTCCAACATGCGTTTTTTGTGCAGGGGTAGTTTTGTCCATTTACTTCTCATTAAAACATTTTCTTAATTAAAAAAACCCAAATAAATCAGTGGCGGAACTAACCCAAAAAATTAGGGGTATCCTAATTTTTTTTTTAGGATCAGGGGTATCCTTTAATTAACAGAAACGGATTTGAGGGGTATTTTTACACTACGAAAATGGAGTTAATGGGTATTTTTACACTACGGAGACGGGGTTGAGGGGTAGCCCGTGCTACCCCTATTAATACTCTATGTCCGCCACTGAAATAAATACCCTCCTTATTCACTCTTTACCCTATCCAACAACCAATTCTCCGACAACTTTCCGGCGTCCCTACCCTCGTTATTCATTTTTTACTGTCTCGATCTTTCGTTCAACAACTTCTCCGGCGAGATTCCGGCCACAATTAACCAAATGAACCATTTGGTTACATTACGGTTGGAGCAGAACCGGTTTTCCGGTGATGTTACTGTATTGAAGCTGCAAAATTTACAGGAGTTTAATATCTCCGGCAATGAATTTTTTGGTGAGATTCCGTCCGTACTGTCGAGTTTTCCGGTATCTGCATTCTCGAAAAATATAAATTTGTGTGGATTTCCGGTGGGTAACTGTACGGAACCCGGTCTAGCGTCGCCGGTGGATAAACCGGATTCACCGGCGAATACAGTTATATCGTCTTCTCCGACGTCCTTGCCGTCAACGACGTCATTTCGTCGTGAGAAATCCAGTGGCGATCATCACGGTAGTGGTGGAAAAATAAGTACGGTTGCAATTGTTGCAATCATAAGGAGGTTGAAGATGATGTAAATGGGGGAGGTTGAAGATGATGTAAATGGGGAAGGTGAACTGATAGGGGGGTATTTATTTGGGTTTTTTAATTAAGAAATTGTTTTAATGAAAAGTAAATGGACAAAACTACCCCTGCACAAAAAGACAAAAAAGACATGTTGGAACAGTAAAAAATGAGACTTTTTCAGATTTGGACTAAAATGGCAACAAAATGCAAACCACAGGGACCCAGATTTAAAAAGTTTGAGATTTGGACTAAAATAACAAAACTGCCCAAACCACAGGGACCAAAATGGCAGTTTACTCTATTATAAATAATAATAATTTACAAATAAAACAACACAACTTTGAATGGATCAAACCGATTGAATATGGTAAGATAATGAAACCATTATTTGATTAGGATACTACCAGTTAAGCACAATTTACAACCATATATGCATACAAAACAGATTGAATTTGGTAAGGTAATGAAACCATTATTATTTGACTAGGTACAACCGCTTAAGCACAACTTACAACCTATATTTGATTAAGGTACAACAATTTAAGCACAACTTACCACCAAATATGTACACAAATGTTTTAAATTAATACTATATAAATACATATGATGATGTATAATATGGAAGAAATATATTATGGAACATTAAGCAAGCTAAAACTCTATACCCATCAGGATAATGATATAAAGCATGTATATAAAATAAGATGATCAACGAGTGAAAACATATCGATACAATTTTATACTTCATTAAGAGTCTCAAAGTTAAGAGAGGGAGAGTGACATGAATTATTGGAACAACTTTCTGTTAATTAAATTGAAATCTCAAGGATTACATATGGAAGTATATACAAACTCACTACTTACGATAGTTAACTTAGAGCATGATAACCATACTAGCCTAGTTCAAATGAAGCTAAATAAACAAAAATGCCTAATTCACATACAAAGGTAAGTGTCTTAAAATGATTGATCTAATATCGTCTAGTGTGCCACAAATAATTCATATAAATACTCCCAATTCAAAATCAAGCATGTCCTCAAGGGCCACACTGTCGCAAGAAGTGTCAAACATCGACCATAGGGTTCGATACGGTTGTGACTTGTAAGATCAAGGTAATGGCCCAATTGGAGAAAGGAACTTTAGGTGAATTACATTGGTGTATAAAGTGGTGGTTATTTGAGAAGTTGAAACGCAAACTTGAGGCTTTTCTTTTTTGCATATCGGGAATAAGTGTTTGAGTGTCCGATAACAATTTACTCAATGGCAGGGAGGTTGTGACGGAATAACTAATTATGGAAGTAGTTGTTCTCTATTAACCTCGCCTTTGAAAAGTAAACATTTCTTTTCCAACAAGAAAACTCGTTTTCATGTTTCAAGAGGCATGGTTATATACTATGTGTATGCCCATGGTTTTATAGCCAGCCTAGTGGCATATTCGAGGTTGGATTAAGCTTTGGGACCAATAGGTCCTGGGTTCAATTCTTACAAGGGGGTTTTCCCATATTTATTGGGTTTCCCCCTAAATTGGTGTATAGGCGTTAACTTTGTTCATTGCACTTTACAACAACACTTCAGCAATCCAAGACTTCCTTTCATTAGAAAAACCCTTAACTTTTAGATTTTGCTTTTAAGACAATAAACACAAACCGAATAAAAATAAGAGCACAACTTAAACGTGTATTTGATTAATCTCCCATCAAAACAAGGTCGCCACTTAAAATATCATCTTTAGGTATTTAACTAATTTCCTATCAAAAGCCAATTAGATTAGATTAAGACAATAAACACAAACCGAATAAAAATAAGGTCGCAACTTAAAAGATAATATTAAACGCCTTTCAAAAAAAAAAGATAATATTAAAATTAATTAACCAATTAAAAGACGATAGAGTAAACTTTCGTTTTGCTCCCTGTGGTTTGGTTACTTTAACGGTTTTGCTTCAAACCTTTAAAAATAGTCATTTTACTCCCTGATCTCTGAAGCCTATCATGATTTCACTCCCCGCCTCTAACTCCATCCAATTCAACTGTTAAATCCTGGTCACATGCCCCTCACATGAGGGGAATTTTAGTCTTTTCCACTCAAGTAAAAGATTATATTATATATAATAATAGAAAAATAACAAAACCATCATCTCTTCTCTCTCTATCCTCTGCACTCTCTCTCCTCTCTCAACCCTACCCAGCAACCATCAGCCCCAATTTCAAACCACCTTCAAAATAAAACCCTTCTTGATTATCATAAACCCATCACTCATTTCCACAAATCATTCAAAATTTCATCATGGGATTCCTGCTGTACGATTCTTTTAACTACTCGATCTCGTGAAGTTTGCAGGGACATGGCTGTTGATGTTCCTTTTTAGTTAAATCTGTAAGGACCTTCAAAAATGTCCTAAAACGACCCGTAAATGAAAACCCGGACCTCTGAAACCCTAACGTACATGAAAAACTGAGAAAACAAGAAATCTGGTCTTCAGGCGGGCCGCGTAAAGGTTAAGCATGGCCTTACGCGGGCCGCGTCAACCTTAAGTTGACCAGATAAGCGTTACAGTCCACGTGGCATCCACCTGGCAACCCTACGCGTGACCCAGCAAACCTACACCTAGACTAGGTGGCCACGCGGGCCGCGTAAGGGTCGAGCAAGGGTTCACGCGGGTCGCGTGAGACCCAAATTTCAGCTATAAATAGGAATGGCCATGGGCAGTTCACTGGTGTCGAAAACAAATCTCAAAAACGAAGTTATACTGCTCAATTTCGAAAATTAAAGTAGTGAGGCGCTGCTACGATACAAGGTATTAACTCGATCGCTGCTACGATTCAATGTCCGATCGATTGAAACTATCTAATGGATGTTTAAGTGTTGCCCATATTAGGGCCATACTTTGTCATTCGTCGTAAATTCGATGGATGTTTAAGTATTGCACTTTGTCATTCGTTGTGAGGGTTTTAATCTCGTGAGTTATCGTAAATGTTGTATTAGTTACTGACCTAGTTCGTGTGCATTGTTATTTAAATTAGGTTACAAGGCTAATCAGTAGGCTAAAACTCTGTCCATTTAAATCTGCAATGTGAGTCATTCTCTTTTATCAAAAGTATTTTACAATACTCCAATTATTTCCAAAGGTTATAATTACATGGATTAAGTCGTGGTTATCTTGAATCACTGGCTAGTGGGGTATTGTGCACATTACTAATTTCTCACGGTTAGTCTAATAAATCCTAACAGTGATAATCATCACTACTTGGGGAAATAGACCCAATAGTGGTATGACCATCGTCACCAGGAGGTGACCCGGCGCCAGATAAAAATAAGATAAAAGCCATTATAATCGCTCTTATGCTGTAATTTATAACTATGTGTCGTTTTATCAAATTTGAATGACTCGCCAGTATTTCCCCGCTGATAAAATATTTTCAAAACATGTTTCAGGTGACTACTGTGAACCAAGGAAAAGTGCTACGGAGCATTAACAAAGCTTGAAGTAGTGGCTCAATTAAATAAATAAACATGTTTTGTAAACCAGGGAATTTCCTAGTAAAATTCCTCTATTGTAAACTACGGGGTTTATCCCGAATTATGAAATAAAATAATCGGGCATTTCAAGTTTTAAAAGATCCTGTTAAAATCTTCCGCTGTCAACTCAATTAATAAATACCACGGGTTTCTGTCCCGCGGCTCCTGGACCGGGTAACACCGGTGGCGGGGGCCGTGACAGAAAAATGTGGTATCAGAGCCACTGATTTAAGCCAATTAAGTATTTAGAAATACTTAATTTTATTAATTGCCATTATATGATTATGTGTTTTATTAACTGACTCCTTGTTAGTTACAGTATGGGTAAACAAAGACTTTCGGACATCTATCGTCAATTAGATAGTTCACCAAAAGATAAGGGAACTTCATCCCAATCAAATTCCTCAAGATACTCAGCAGAAACTGAGGAAGGAATATTTGTTCGTAAGGCACAATTTGAGAAACCACTTACCCCTAATAAAAAGAAGTTGGATTATTAGAAAAAGTCAAGAGAAAATAAAGAAGTCACAACCAAAAGGAGTGATGAGTAATAAGGAAACTCAGGAAATAGACAATAACCCACCATGGGAAGATGAGTTAGATGAACAATGGGCAGATCTCTACATGTTAGCCGCTGTAGCAGTAAATGCTAACTTTTGATTAAACCATCAAACCAGTACCAGTACCCATATCATCTATAAGCCAGAAACTTTGTCCATTAAATAAACAACTTAGTAAGAAAAGATAGACTAAAATAAATTATCCCTAGTATATTACCGTTGTAATTTGTAATAGATATATTAAATTCGCAATATTTTATTTTAAGCAATCCGTTTGTATAATTACTTAAATTTTCTGATCGCCTTTCTGTGATTAGGTGAAAATTTTAACCTAGAATTTTGTGTGTTTCTTCATATCTG
This sequence comes from Helianthus tuberosus, assembly GCA_030545235.1. Lineage (NCBI taxonomy): Eukaryota > Viridiplantae > Streptophyta > Magnoliopsida > Asterales > Asteraceae > Helianthus > Helianthus tuberosus. The sequence continues at coordinate 102,193,504 of CM060431.1, read as the reverse complement.
TTAAACAGCATGAATGAGTTGTCTGAAGCTCTTCAGAATCTCAATCTCTATTCTGTTAATGTGAAAGTTTCCAAAGACTTTACTGGTTATTGTGCTGACGTTGAGGAACCTATGGAATTTCAAGCCCAGCCACCGGAAAAACCCAAGCCAAAGAAGAGGAGAAGAATTGTGGGCTGGAGGCGTATGCGCAGGAGGAAACCAGTAACTCGGGAAGTTGCCAAGACGGAGGATCCAATAGATAAAGGAAAAGGAATAGAGGTTGGCGAAAGCTCCAAGCAAGCCGAGGAAATGCCGTTGCAGGAAGAGCTAGATTGCATACTGGTAAGTTTTGATATCCTTAAGCCGGTTAATGAAAACCTTTTCACTTATCCTGCCGAAACCCAGCTTCCAGTAAACTTGGAACCAGCCATCCCAGACCCCCTTGTCAATACCCGACCTCTAGGAGAAATGGAAGAATGGTGGACCAATGACTGGCAGTTTCAGAACCTCCTCAATAATCCCTATACCTTTGTCCCTCAATTTGACCCAGAGCTTGCACCAAACCCACCAATGAGTAATGAGACTTTGGCTGAACTCCGCCATTTTGGCGAGGAGCTGATGGATGCAGGGAATATAATCCGGGAGGTGGGAGAACATATCTCCTGGAAGTACGACGAGAGAGAACGTCGCTTCTAAAGATGACAGCTGGCGGGGATGGTGTGACGGCATGTTTGTGATTGTATAATAATAATAGTAGTAAAATATAATCCTGTAAAATAACATAAAAATAAAACTTTTGTAAGATAACAAGTGTGTACGGACGCATAATATCATATATAAAAATGGAAGTCGAGAAATCGACAATTTTGGCTATACATGCATTGTAATTATGTGCGAATATTTTCTTTGATTGTTAATTATCTTTCTGCTAATCACTTATATATATTAATTACCAGATGGAACACGCTGGTAATGAACAAGTTAACGAGGGTAACCAATCTGAACAAAACCATGAAGATCAATTTCTGAATAAGCAAGATATCGAGAATATCGTTGCTCAGGGAGTAGCCAATGCTATTCCAGCAATCCTTGCTGCTGCACGAAATCCAATTGAACCTCAACAAATTATTCCTAGTAAACGTACACATGGCGATAATTTCAGTAATAGTAAATGCGTCGAGGAGGATAAAGTCATGTATGCTTCACACCTTTTTAAGGAAGAAGCATTAGAATGGTGGAATACAGTATTACAAGCTAAAGGAAGTGACATGGCCTATGCCATGAGTTGGGAAGAGTTTAAGCGTCTGGTAGAAAGAAAATTTTGCCCTGAATATGAAAAAGAACAAATGGCGAATAAATTCCTGAACCACCGAATGGTGGATGTTGACTGCAGAGGGTATACTTCGAAATTCTTCGAGTATGCTAGAATTGTGCCTACTCTGGCTTCGCCAGAACCGGTACTTATTTCCCGCTATATATGGGGATTGATTGGTGAAATCCGTGATATCGTTAAAACTGCGAGACCTCGCACAATTGACGATGCTGTGGAATTAGCCAACACTTTGACTGACGGACTCGTGTGTACGAGAGAAGAAAATAGAAAGAAGGAAGTGGCCCAAAAGATTACCCAGGGATTCCGTATGGGTAACCGTAGTAATTTCAAGAAAAAGGGAACCGGGCAATCTTCCACTGTTCCATTTTGCAATGCCTGTAAACGAAAGCATTTTGGAAGATGCAAAGGGTATTGCAATTTCTGCAAAATTCCGGGGCACCAAGAAGAAGATTGCAGGAAGAAGAAAGCAACAATCTGCTACAACTGCAGAGAAGCTGGACATTTTAGGCCAGACTGCCCTAAATTGGCCAAACCAGCTGATAACAAAGCCAAACCTGCAGAAGGAGCTACCAAGAAAAACGCAAGAGCCTTCCAGTTGACTACTCAGGAAGCAGAGCTAATTCCTGACTTGATAACTGGTACGTTCCTAGTTCACAACGTTTATGCAAAAGTATTATTTGACTCTGGTGCAAACCAAAGTTTTATAAATACTTCATTCTGCCAAGCTCTTAACCTACCCTTCACCAATCTTAGGCAGATTTTTACAGTCGAAACGACAGATGGAAATTCTGTTAAAATAAATAAGGTTTTGAGAGAAGGAAAAATAGAACTTTTAGGCCATAAATTTTCTGCAAACCTATTACCTATGGAATTAGCAGGATTCGACGTTGTATTAGGAATGGATTGGTTGGTAGCCAACCATGCTCGAATTCTTTGTGATAAAAACTCAATAGAAATTCATACACCCACAGGAGAATTAGTGGTGATTACAGGAGATCAGCCACGTAAGCCACTGAAATTCATTTCAGTAATGAAGTTGGCCAGTTATTCAAGAAAACAAGAAGTAGTGTATATGATTTCAGTAATCATTAACACGAAGGATAAGGAACTTAAAGAAATTCCTGTAGTAGCAGAATACCCAGATATCTTCCCAGAAGAACTACCGGGATTACCACCCAATAGGGAAGTCGAATTTAGAATTCATCTAATTCCTGGAACTACCGAAATGCTAGAATTGAAAAAGCAATTAGATGAATTATTAAGTAAAGGATTCATACAACCTAGTTCATCCCCGTGGGGAGCTCCAGTGTTGTTTGTGAAAAAGAAAGATGGGTCAATGAGAATGTGTATCGATTATAGGGAATTAAATAAGGTTACAATTAAGAATCGATACCCATTACCTAGGATCGATGATCTTTTCGATCAACTTCAGGGAGCTAGATACTTTTCTAAGATAGATTTACGCTCCGGATATCATCAGTTGAAAGTACAGGAAGAAGACATACCTAAAACTGCTTTCAGAACTAGGTATGGTCATTACGAGTTTACAGTCATGCCCTTTGGACTAACAAATGCTCCTGCAGCATTTATGGACATGATGAATAGGATCTGTAAACCGTACTTGGATAAATTTGTAATTGTCTTCGTCGACGATATACTTATTTATTCCAAAAGCCAGGATGAACACTGATGCGTGTGAAGTGTTATATATATTAGGTGTATATTTTAAGCCCCTTTAACACTTATTTAGCCAAGTTTTAAATTTATAAAACACGATATTTTACTAACACTAAACACACATATGGGCAAGTGCACCCATCGTGAGCGTAGTATAGTGTTGGCAAGATACCGAGGTCGTCCAAGGACACAAGAGCTTTTAGTACCGGTTTATCCTCAACGTCTAATCAAATCAAAAAGTTTAGAAAAATGTTTTAAACTAAGAAAAATAAAAACTAACTAAAAATGCTGAAAAATAAAATAAAAAGAAAAACAGATAGACAAGATGAATCACTTGGTTCCGACTCGTATCTAGTGTAACCTTTGATTATTTCCGCACTTTTGCACTTTTTAAGAGATTATCTTAGTTATTGTAGTAGGCCCCTCTTTTGAAGGTGACGTTACCCTCACCCCAGTAGTTTGAGTCAGCAAGGATACAATCCTAAAAGGGTGGATTATTGGAAGATAATTAATTAAGTTATTAATGCAAATTATGGTAGGCCCCTCTTTTGGAGGTGACGTTACCCTCGACTAAGTAGTCTGAGTCAGTAGGGATATAGTCCTAAATAGCCGGGTTATAGTATTAATAGTAGTTAACTTATGAGGGGATCAAAGAGTTTGGACCCCCGCCATCCAATACCGTTAAGTATTGAAGGAGGTCCTACAAAATTTGACCCAGGTCCATTGCAGGACCTCTAAACGCTGAACAATGGCAAGACCTTTACCAAACCGTTCCCTTAACCCCCGACCAGGTAGCCAACATACCTCCATATAGACCGTGGAGATATGAATGGTGAAAATCTTTTATTTTATATAGACAATAAAATAATGCCAAGACACCACGGACAAACGATAAGGAAAGATCACCTTCAACATAAGCAACTAGTTATTAAAGTCATTAATACAAAACCAAGTAAAAAGTGCGAAAAGATTAGAAATAAAAAGTATTACACTAGACACTTTGTCTTCACCAAGTGATGTAAGAGACTTAGGCAAACATGGCCTTGATTGTCAAGAACTCTTACGATCAATCTTGGATCCCGAGACGACTCACACACTCTACGATGGACAATGGATGATGGTGGTGGATGATGGTGTTATGGTGGTGGTGGGTGGTGGGTGAAGTGTGAGAGAGGTGGTGTGCCAAGGGATGGTTTGAGCTTAAGCCAAGCACTCCTATTTATAGGCTGAACAGAAGCTCGGGCACGGCCCCGTGTCCAGTGGGCACGGCCCCGTGTCCACATCCTTATCTTTCTTCATTTATTGCAGCTTGTCTTATTAGTTGACCACGCCCCCATGTCCGCTGAGCACGACCCCGTGTGCAGAAGAATCTTTGTACTATGAAGATTTGCCTGGATTGTGCGAATCTTATAGTTGACCATGGCCCCGTGTCCGCTGAGCACGGCCCCGTGGTGGGCAATAGAAGCTTCTACCACTTTGTCTTTTCTGCTGACACTTGGGCACGCCCCCGTGCTGGCTGAGCACGGGGCATGTTCAGTCCTCTGTTGTCTTGTTTTGCTTGGGAAGATGCTGTCGTGGGGTCGGGCATGTCACGTCTTGTTCCTTTTCTTGTATTTATGTTAGATTTTGATGTCTTTTTGCTTCTTTTGTTAATTTGAGCTCATTTAATCCTGAAAATACAAAAGGAAGACAAAAGCACACTTTTTCCAACATTAGTACTAAAAAAGGGTTAGTTTTATGCCACAATTGATGTAATTTATATGTTGCATTTTGCACACATCAAACACTGTCAGCACTTGCATGCACTCTTAACTTTGTTAAGAGAAGAGAAACTTTACGCCAAATTCTCGAAGTGTGAATTTTGGCTACAAGAAGTACAATTTTTAGGACACATGGTGAATCATGAAGGAATTCACGTAGATCCCTCTAAAATAGAAGCGATCACCAAATGGAAGGTCCCGCAATGTAACACCCCAAAAATGGGTTTGGTAAATTAGAACCCGGTTAATATAAAGGAATGGGTAAAGTACCGTTAGTAGTAAGAAGTGAACCCATAAACAAAATGACTAGGAACAAATTAGCCTAGTGGTGTCATGTATATAAGTAACAAGATTATGAGTTTTAGTCCCTTATATAATTAAAACGAAACTTGAGGGACCAAAACCGTTATGATGGAAACATGAGTTTTATTAATGAAAGTTTAACACACACAAACACACATTTTCGTGTGTTCTAGAAACGAGCAGAGCTCCATAGGAGCCAAAACCCTAATCATGGAAAATCATCAAATTGAAAAGCTAGATGAAGCTTAAATTCATAACCGAGCATGGATTAATGATCACCTTCACAAAGGGATCATAAGGTATGTCTTAAAATCTAGATTGGTGATTATGCACGAAGTGGGTTATGTTGGAAATCGTGAAATTGTATGAAATTGAGTATGAGTATGTGTTAAAAACACCATATAGGTCTTGGATTATGAACGATTTGGAGTGATTTGATGTTTGGAGGTTAAACCCACTTCTAGTGGTGAAGATGGCGACATGGGTGTGTCACCCATGTCCAATCCTTGTTCAAATCTTGTTGTGCTATGTTGCTTGTAATGCGTTCTTGTTAGGTAGATTGAATGTGATATGAATTTGTTGATGTTTTTGTGTTAATTGATGAATGAAAGCATGAAGTAAGAAATAAAGCATGAAACACTTGTACATTATACATAAATTGTGGTATGCACACCAAGTGTTTGATGAAATTCCTAGGTGAGATTAATAGATGAAATGGTATGCAAGTAATGGATGAAATCGTATAATATGGGGATATGATGTATTTGATGATAAATAAACATGAGAAATCTATTTTTAGATGGAATTCATGTAGGATTTGGTTGGCCATGTTATTTGGTAAAAGTATGCATTAGAATATTGTACTCTATGTTGGAGTTGTATGATGTTTACTACATGTTTGAATAATTGCTTAATCAAAATTGATAAGTAAAAATACTCTAAATGTGAAGCATATGAGATCATTAGAACAGGATGAAGTTAGAATGATGTTGGGTTGTTCAGCATAGGTCATGGTGTTAGTTATAGAATTATGTTACTGGAATGAATGGAATTGAATATGTTTGATGTATGCATATAATTAGATGATCATGTGGTTATATGCTTATTGCATCGTGAGTATGAAATGTACATAGTGTCATTAGTATAGTCTACAATAATGACATGGATGTATGAGGTTAAGTCGAAAGTTCATATGATAAATCGTTGACTTTCTCAAAGTCAACTGTTCATAAGTAGTAATGTTAGACTTTTGTCACAACTGTAATGTTATAGAAAGTCATATGATGCGTGTTATATCCATATGTGTTATATGTGACGACGTGATGAATTATATGAGTTTGAAAAGATTGACTTGTGGAAATATGCCTTATGGTTGTTAGAATTGACTAATGAAAGTCAAATGTGAAACATGAATTTCATATGATCGTTAATTTGTACAATCATGTATGCTAACAAGAATGTGAATGCGATGACATAAAAGTATAGGGATCATGTCAAGATGGATGGAAGCATGAAAGTGTAACATCCCGAAAATATAAGACTTTATAATAATAAAGTATAGAATAAACAAGAATAAGCTAACTAGGATAAGTAACCCAGTTAGCTAAGAATCTTGTAGAAACACATGAATGAGTTAAAAGCCTAAAATATAAATTAAATGAAAGTAGAAGGGCTCATGTTGTCAAAATTGAAACCTGTATTATCAATTTAATTAAAAACAAAACCAAACACTCCATTGAGGAGGTCTGGTCGATCAGAGCAAGGGAAGGGGCGACCCCCACTCTCAAAACCCTAGAAATCACAAAAACCACAAATTCAAGGCATAAATCAAGTCCAAATCGATTTCTAAGCACGAATTGGTGATCACCTCATTGAAGGGATCACAAGGTATGTGAAATTCTAGTGTTTTGATTCATCTCAAGTTCTAGGTTAATTGTGAAAAATCAGAATTCAGCTTGATTGTGTATTGCATGTGTGTAATTAGAAGAGATATGGTGTTTAGGGATGAACCCTAGGTGAAATCTTGTTAAAAGATTTCATGGTAATCATAGAGTTTATAACCACCATTGTAGGTGGCTAATGAACTTGAAGAGAGCTTGATAAGTCCTAAAAATATGATCTTGTTCTAACATAAATCTGAATTCAAGAATAAATTCAGAAATATTGATGTTAAGACTTGTGTAGAATTGACTAATTAAAGTAGTTTGGATGATAATTACTAGTCATGAAATTAGTTTAGATCATGTAGAAATCCGACCCGCTAGGTGTTTGATAAAACGCCTAAACGAGGGTTAAAATGTTAAAGGTTGGTAAAAACGCAGATTTGCATATGTTACGAATTAATGCGTTAAAGCTTATGAAAGAGTTCTAATCTTGTTATGAATTGAACTCTTTAGGCAAGGAATCCGGAACGTCAAGTGGACACGCCGGAGGTGATACTCGCGGAAAAGGTGTGCTTTAAAGGTGCGTGACTTTAGTCTCGTTACATTATGTAAAGATGTTTGGTTTTAGTGTATAAATGATGTCGTAGTATAATGGACGCGTTTGATGCGTCGTTAAAGTGGCGAAGTTCACTAAACCATCAAACGGGTCAAAATAAAGATTTGGAATTTGGCTTAGTTTGTCAATAAAGTGATAGTCTTCACTAGATAGCTAAACGGGTCAAAATAAAGATTTGGAATTGGGTTTGGCTTGTCAATAAAGTGATAGTCTTCACTAGATAGCCAAACGGGTCAAAATAAAGATTTTAAAGGAATCACGGGAGTAGAGACTTGAAAGTTTCATACCTCGCTAGGTGATGGATGGTACCACACCAATAAATTGGTTATGTTAATTTAAACCTACGAACCCGTGTTAACGGGTCAAACACTAAGGTCAATAAAAGGTGTCGTTTGGAACGGAAGGTTGAATTCCGAGGAAACGGGCTTTTAGTTCCAATGCAACAATAAGCCATGAATAACGTAAACATACCAAGATGTACTAGCCCGGGAACTTGGGTAAAGGCATCAAAAAGGTTAGAATAAGAAAGTTGAAATATATACTTATAGTTAGAATGCATCGAGCAAATGCATGTATAGAAACTTGTAACCGAATGATCGGTTAGACAAATATTGGTTTGATAAACAAAACGATCATGTCCCTAATAAACTTACAGACATACAGGAAGGAAATAGCCCAAAACGGTATGCTAATTAGAGCAAAATTCGCAAAATAGTCAAATGGCAGATTCCCAGTGTCCACCGTAAATTACGGTCTACACCGTAATTTACGGTGGAGATCAAAAGTGTTACGGTGGATTGTTCCTGTGTTACGGTGGAACCAGAAACATTCAGGGTCTACCGTAACTTACGGTAGACACCGTAAGTTACGGTGGAGCACTGAAAAACTTGTATTTTAATTCTATTTTCGATGACAGAATTTGTATATATAAATGCTATACTAATGTCAAACTAATGTTTTTAGTTGTTTGACCCTAGGTATGGATGAAATCCTCCCGGATGGTGATCAAGTACGTAGTCAAGAACTGAACACGCATTTTGAAGCTTCCGCACCAAACTTAACTTTGTCTAGATGTTTAATCGTGTTGTAAATGGCTTGTTAATCATGTTTTGAATCCTTTAAACTAGTGGTTAGTTGACTAGCAAGGGTTAACTCTAAACTTGTTATGTACTCTTTTGAATTTGTTTTGGGTACTATTACAGAAATTTATGGTCTTTAAACACGAAAGTTTTCTTTTTGTAAACTCTGATTAGTATTTAATTAATATAATTATTAATTAAACTCTGTCCAAATATTAAGGGTGTTACAAGTTGGTAATCAGAGCCCAAGGTTGTTAACAAGTGTGTTCGGTTCAAGCTTGATCAAACATCCGGTAAGAGTTAATTGTTCTAAAGTAGAGTGACTAAGTATAAAAAGGGAAATAATGAATGGAAATGCATGGGAAGAGCGTGTTAACACACTCAAACCCGGAAAGTGCATTAAATAAGAACGGTGAGAACAAGTTATGAACTTGAATAAACCAAAGTAAATAAACCATATGTCATAGATGAAATGTTTAACGCTTAATGTAAACATTTCAGTTAAAGATGACGGATAAAGGTGATGATGATGCGGTGCCAAGAGTCACCGAGCAAACGAGAGAAGTGATTGCTGAGGAGGTAGGAAAAGCAATCGAAAACAGTTTGTCGGGTTTCAACGACAAAATCCAAAACACGGTATTATCTGTGGTGGAAGACAGAATTAAGAAATTGGAGGATAATACCAATTTAGCAAAAGAGAAGTCGGGAGGACGAAAATCTTGCTCTTATAAAGAGTTCATAGCGTGCAAACGGCCAATTTACAATGGGGAGGTTGACCCAATAATATGCCAGCGGTGGCTAAGCGATATGGATGGGGTATTCGAAAGGACTCATTGTGATCCAGACGACTACGTAGCCTATGGTACGGGTCAGTTAAGGGGTCAAGCGAAAGACTGGTGGGATAACAAGAAGAAAGAAATTGGAAGCGAAGCGGCTAAAGCTATGACATGGGACGAGTTTAAAACGCCGTTTCTTAAACATCACAGTCCCAAAGCAGTCATTAACAAGATCAAGGAAGAATTCATGCAGCTTCGACACAAGGGTGAATCTATTGATAAAATCACGGGAATGTTCATGGATAAGATGAAGTTTTGTGATGAATTGATAACGAATGAGGAGCAGAAAATATATTATTATTATTATAATATGTTGAGCGCCGAGTATAGGGAGTTTATGACTCCTTCAAAGTATGAGACTCTCACCGAGATTATAAACGTTGCTCGGGAACGGGAGATAGAGTTGAAGAAACAGATTGAAAGAGGTGAAAGAAGGGCTCAGATAGTAAATCCAAGCCCAACGAAAAAGGCGCGCACAACAGAATCCTCAAAGAAACAAGAAGGGAAAGGCGGGTCATCAAACTGCAAGATATGCGGGAAGGGGCACAAGGGTGAGTGCCGGTTCAAGGACAAACCGTGTCCTATATGTGGGAAGACGGGGCACACGACTGCATTGTGCCCGGGGAAGGTGTCGGTGTGTTACAAATGCTACCAACCGGGTCACAAGAAATCTGAGTGCCCGGTGTTGATTGGAAAGAAAGATGACAAGAATACACACACTGAGACACCAAGAGCAAAGGCGAGATCTTTCCAGTTAACAGCAATGGAGGCAAAAACAGAGCCCGATGTGGTCTCAGGTATATTTGCCATAAATTCAATTCCTGCACATGTGTTATTTGAAACGGGTGCGAATAAATCTTTTGTTTCACATGGATTTATTCGACATCCTTCTTTTGTACTAACAAAATTGCTTATGCCATTAGAGGTAGAAATAGGTGATAACAAAAGTTTCCTTGTATGTGATGTATGTCGAGATTGCAAAATAAGCATTGATGATGAAGAATATTTAATAGACTTGATCCCTATGTCAATGGGAGAATTTCAAGTAGTGGTCGGGATGGATTGGTTATCCCGACATCATGCAAAAGTGATATGTTTCTGCAAGGAGATAAAATTGACATCTCCAAGTGGGAAGCATGTTACTATCTATGGCGAAAAATGGGGTAGTCCCGTTACGTGCTCAATACTAAAAGCTCCCAAACTTATGAGGTGCGGATGTAAAGCATTCATGATATACGCAAACGAACCTGATAAAGAGACACCAACGATTGAAGACGTACCAGTGGTACGTGAATACGCTGATGTATTTCCGGACGATTTACCGGGAGTACTGCCAGAACGGGAGGTAGAGTTCGGAATTGAATTGATTTCGGGCGCAAAACCTGTGGCTAAGGCGCCGTATCGGCTCGCTCCATCAGAATTGCAAGAATTGATGTCCCAAATCCAAGATTTACTAGACAAAGGATTTATTCGGTCAAGTGTGTCTCCATGGGGCGCACCAGTATTATTTGTGAAGAAGAAGGATGGGAGCATGCGTATGTGCATTGATTATCGGGAGTTGAACAAACTAACGGTAAAGAATCGATATCCGCTTCCAAGAATTGATGATCTATTTGACCAACTACAAGGTGCAAGTTGGTTCTCTAAAATCGACCTTAGATCAGGGTATCATCAGTTGAAAGTCAAAGAGGAGGATGTACCGAAAACAGCCTTCCGCACACGGTACGGACATTACGGGTTCCTCGTGATGTCCTTCGGGTTAACTAATGCACCCGCGACTTTCATGGACCTTATGAACAGGGTTTGCAAACCCATGTTAGACAAGTCAGTGATAGTGTTCATTGATGACATCTTGATATATTCAAAGAGTGAAGTAGAACACGCAAGTCATTTGCGTGAAGTGTTGGAGATGCTCAGAAGAGAGAAGTTGTATGCGAAATTCTCGAAGTGTGCCTTCTGGCTACGGGAGGTGCAATTTCTTGGGCACATCATTAGTGCAAATGGGGTGTTAGTAGACCCATCGAAAATAGAAGCTGTGGCAAGATGGAATCCACCGAAAAATCCTTCAGAAATCAGAAGCTTCTTGGGGCTTGCGGGTTATTATCGGAGGTTCATGCAAAATTTCTCCAAAATCGCTATGCCATTAACCAAATTAACCCGTAAGGACGAAAAGTTTATTTGGGGTGAAGATCAGGAAAGGGCGTTTCAAACGCTCAAAGAGAAACTGACCCATGCACCGGTATTGTCATTACCGGATGGAACGGAAGATATGGTTGTTTACTCGGATGCGTCGCATTCGGGACTTGGCTGCGTTTTGATGCAAGGAGGCAAGGTTATAGCCTATGCCTCGAGGCAGCTAAAGACTCATGTAAAGAAATACCCTACACACGACCTCGAGTTGGCAGCAGTGGTGTTTGCCTTAAAAATATGGAGGCATTACTTGTATGGAGTAAAATGCACTATCTTTACCGACCATAAGAGCTTGAAGTATTTCTTCGATCAGAAGGAATTAAATATGAGGCAGAGGCGGTGGTTAGAAACCGTCAAAGACTTTGATTGTGAAATACATTACCACCCCGGGAAGGCTAATGTAGTGGCAGACGCGTTGAGCCGAAAGACAGATTATACGCCTATTCGAGTACGATCAATGCAACTAATTGTGACATCGGGTTTGCTTGAACAAATTCGGAAATCTCAAATTGAAGCAATAAAGGAAGAAAATGTGAAGAAGGAGAGAATAGTCGGTCAGCTAAAAGACTTGACAGATGGTAACCAAGGGTTGAAAACTCGATTCGATAGGATATGGGTTTCAAACTCATGTGGGGCCAAGGCACTTCTACTTGACGAGGCCCATAAATCTCGTTATTCGATACATCCGGGGGCGACCAAGATGTATAACGATTTAAAACAAAATTATTGGTGGCCAGGAATGAAAAGAGACATCGTGAAATATGTAGAGAAGTGTTTGACTTGCTTGCAAGTCAAAGCGGAGCACCAAAAGCCATATGGTAAGTTACAACCATTGGACATCCCAGTTTGGAAATGGGAACAAATCACCATGGATTTGTTGACCAAATTACCCAAAACCAACCGCGGGTTTGATGCTATATGGGTAGTCGTGGATAGATTGACAAAAAGTGCCCACTTCATTCCAATTCGTGAGACTTATACATCCGAGAAGATGTCGGAGGTGTACACCAATGAAATCATAGCACGTCATGGGGTACCGATATCCATTGTGTCAGACAGAGATACTAGGTTCACTTCGAATTTTTGGCGCGACTTCCAAGAACAAATGGGGACTAAACTGTTCATTAGCACCGCTTACCATCCACAAACGGATGGGCAGAGTGAAAGAACAATACAAACGTTGGAGGATATGCTGCGGGCTTGCATCATTGACTTCGGGGGTAGTTGGGATGTCTATCTACCCTTGGTCGAATTTTCATATAACAACAGTTATCAATCGAGCATTAAAATGGCCCCGTATGAGATGTTATATGGTAGGAAGTGTCGAACCCCGGTGTGTTGGGGAGAAGTGGGTCCACGAGGATTAGCACCTACTGATATAATCTGAACTACGAATGAGAAGATCGACATGGTCCGAAACCACTTAAAAGCGGCGCAGGATCGACAAAAGTCATACGCGGATAAACGAAAGAGGGTGATTGAGTTTCAAGTGGGCGATAAGGTAATGCTGAAAGTGTCGCCGTGGAAAGGAATAATACGGTTCAGAAAAAGAGGGAAATTGAGCCCAAGATTTATCGGACCATTTAGAATCACCGAACGAGTTGGCAAAGTAGCATATCGTCTCGAATTACCCGAGGAGTTGAGTGGAATTCATAGCACATTCCACGTGTCACATCTCCGAAAATGCTTAGCAGATGAAACCGCTCGTATCCACTACGATGACATCGAGGTGGATAACAGCCTCAACTATGCTGTAAAGCCAATTGCAATTTTAGATCGTAAAGAGAAGAGTTTGAGGAACAAAGTAATTAACCAAGTGAAGGTTAAATGGGAACACAGGAAGGGTGCGGATACCACCTGGGAATCCGAAGAAGAAATGCAACGGCTCTACCCTATATTATTTGGTACGTAATACGGTTTCGGGGACGAAACCCTTTTAAGGGGGGTGGACTTGTAACATCCCGAAAATATAAGACTTTATAATAATAAAGTATAGAATAAACAATAATAAGCTAACTAGGATAAGTAACCCAGTTAGCTAAGAATCTTGTAGAAACACATGAATGAGTTAAAAGCCTAAAATATAAATTAAATGAAAGTAGAAGGGCTCATGTTGTCAAAATTGAAACCTGTATTATCAATTTAATTAAAAACAAAACCAAACACTCCATTGAGGAGGTCTGGTCGATCAGAGCAAGAGAAGGGGCGACCCCCACTCTCAAAACCCTAGAAATCACAAAAACCACAAATTCAAGGCATAAATCAAGTCCAAATCGATTTCTAAGCACGAATTGGTGATCACCTCATTGAAGGGATCACAAGGCAAGGAATCCAGAACGTCAAGTGGACACGTCGGAGGTGATACTCGTGGAAAAGGTTTGCTTTAAAGGTGCGTGACTTTAGTCTCGTTACATTATGTAAAGATGTTTGGTTTTAGTGTATAAATGATGTCGTAGTATAATGGACGCGTTTGATGCGTCGTTAAAGTGGCGAAGTTCACTAAACCATCAAACGGGTCAAAATAAAGATTTGGAATTTGGCTTAGTTTGTCAATAAAGTGATAGTCTTCACTAGATAGCCAAACGGGTCAAAATAAAGATTTGGAATTGGGTTTGGCTTGTCAATAAAGTGATAGTCTTCACTAGATAGCCAAACGGGTCAAAATAAAGATTTTAAAGGAATCACGGGAGTAGAGACTTGAAAGTTTCATACCTCGCTAGGTGATGGATGGTACCACACCAATAAATTGGTTATGTTAATTTATACCTACGAACCCGTGTTAACGGGTCAAACACTAAGGTCAATAAAAGGTGTCGTTTGGAACGGAAGGTTGAATTCCGAGGAAACGAGCTTTTAGTTCCAATGCAACAATAAGCCATGAATAACGTAAACATACCAAGATGTACTAGCTCGGGAACTTGGGTATAGGCATCAAAAAGGTTAGAATAAGAAAGTTGAAATATATACTTATAGTTAGAATGCATCGAGCAAATGCATGTATAGAAACTTGTAACCGAATGATCGGTTAGACAAATATTGGTTTGATAAACAAAACGATCATGTCCGTAATAAACTTACAGACATACAGGAAGGACATAGCCCAAAACGGTATGCTAATTAGAGCAAAATTCGCAAAATAGTCAAATGGCAGATTCCCAGTGTCCACCGTAAATTACGGTCTACACCGTAATTTACGGTGCAGATCAAAAGTGTTACGGTGGATTGTTCCTGTGTTACGGTGGAGCCCTGAAAAACTTGTATTTTAATTCAATTTTCGATGACAGAATTTGTATATATATAAATGCTATACTAATGTCAAACTAATGTTTTTAGTTGTTTGACCCTAGGTATGGATGAAATCCTCCCGGATGGTGATCAAGTACGTAGTCAAGAACCGAACACGCATTTTGAAGCTTCCGCACCAAACTTAACTTTGTCTAGATGTTTAATCGTGTTGTAAATGGCTTGTTAATCATGTTTTGAATCCTTTAAACTAGTGGTTAGTTGACTAGCAAGGGTTAACTCTAAACTTTTTATGTACTCTTTTGAATTTGTTTTGGGTACTATTACAGAAATGCATTATTAAAACAATTGGACTCCTTTATGATCACAAACTTTTAATGCCTCATAATTTGAGGTTAAAATATAAAACAACAAGCCCTCTATGAGATAGGCAATGAACCTTTTTTTTTTCATAAGTTCGTAACATTATTAATGTGAAGACTCGATCCCGAGACTCCGATCCATTCCGAAGACTTGATCATCACCATCCAAGTTGATTATCCGAAACTATCCTGACGATACATATAACAATCATTATTAGCATAAGCTAAGTAAGTTTATAATAGCTAACACCAAAATAGTACCTCAAATAAAGCTTTAGATAAAAAGAAACATAAAGGAAACAAAAATAATATTTCCAGCTCACGCTTGTAAATTTACGGATTCATACCGTAGCATTACGTTTCATTTTACACCCATATCGTAACTTTACAACGTTTTCAGGTTGCTCTCTGCTTGTTTTGAGAAACAACTGTAACTATACGGTTCCAACCGAAATTTTATGATTGCGTGCAACCACTTTTTTTATAAGTATAAGACTTACTCACCTTGGCCGCACGGGTTTTAGTTACCTTCGTTGCTAAATTTGACCCGTTTCTTTCACTCTCTATGTACTGCATTTTTCTACAAGGGAATCCAGGCATCATCCGGTTATAATATAGTCAGATGCTCATCGGATTGATCCATACTATTTAAAGATTATGTATATGCTTCTCTAATCGTGGTCACGTAATCGACAATGACTTATGACTTCAAACTAAATTTCATTCAAGAATGCCATATATCGAAACAAGTTGATCTTTTAATTTCAAACGAGTAGATCCTTTAATTCGAAACAAGATCCTTTCACAACTAGTTTCTAATACACGCAATAAGATATATCAACTATACATATATGTCACATAATGTATTCTAGTACTCATTTTAGCTATTTAATAATCATGATTCTCCCGTAACATCTTAGACTCCTATTTTATGCTTATACGTTGAAGTATATTTAAAACTTCATTATTTCATACAATCAACTCACCAGCCGTCTACTTCTCAAACATAGGTTTATTTAACAATCATACATGAAGAACATTATACCTGAACAACCGAGTAGGTGACATTTTAATAAGAAAATGAAGTGCAGAAACACTTACCTTATACCAAATTACCTTGTTGGTATTGATATATTGATCGTCTCTTCCACTTTCTTAAGTCATACCCATTCATATTTATTGTCCATTACTCCTATGAAATTAGCCATTTAACACACATACGGGTCAGTGTAAATCCATGGTTTCGCGTGAAAGCTCACATAACATCCAATCTTATACTATTCCTTTTTGACCCGTTTACAAGAACTCCATCTAAAATGTATTACTTCACATAGCTTTAGTGTCACAAGATTGAATCGCTTATAGGTTCATCCCCTTTATCGGTTCAACACAATATTAAACATAAATTATAAAATTATTTGTGTGGGGCATTTCATCAAACATCTTGTGTGCATAAAAAACAATTTCTACCAAATATTATCACACTGAACCTCTTTGACCCAATCTATTATCTAAGATATATGTCTACAACAGAATTTATAAATATGACTATTCTGATTTATATATACTTCGCCATTCACACATAGATTTCATAGTTTATTATAGGTATCTCAAATAAACATCAAAACCATAACATGCATGGATAGATCTTTACTATAAATCACAAGCTTTCTTGATAATTCAACCATCAAAAGAAAATAACGATTCCATTTAAAGGTAGATTTCGGATTATACCATTTCATTATTCTTCTCTCTTTTTTTTTTTTTAACATGAACCGACATTCAACTTAAAAATGAGGGTTGAGGTTCAAGAATTGCTTACCACTTGATCTGATTCAATTAAAGAAGAATGCAGACTTTGTATTGTGGTCCTAATTCTTTGATTCCTTCAAGATATCAATTTCCCCTTTTTGGGTTCTTGCTCTCGTTGATGTTCCAGGAGCATTCTCACACCCATCTTTTGTTTTGACCAAAAATGAGATAGGTTACTCACTTTTAACCCCATTTAATGTTATTTGTATAAATGATAGAACCAATCCCTCAAGTATCAAGATATTATTATTATTATTATTGTCTCAATTTAGAGGAATCTAACATATTAACTTTGTCATGTTAATAATAACATTTTATTTAACTTTTCTAATAAAATGATATTTAACTAAAGTGTTCAATGTAGATAGAACCCTTCTTATGATTCAAAAATATGTAAATCTTATATCCGAAAAATGGGATGTTACAATTATCCCCCTCTCAATTTAGATTTCGTCCTCGAAATCTGAATTACCTCAAAATTTAAGGCTTTAGAGCTATATTCAACCAAGTATTCTTTTTCATTACAAACTCCTTGGGTCATTTAACTATATTTATGTAAATGTTCAAGTATATACCTCATAGGAGTGTCACCACAACCTTTTAAACTTCTAGCAAAAAAAATGTTAGTTGGCCGTTCGTCAATTCTTTAATGGTTCATTAAAGATCAATCATATCATATAGTTAACCAAAGATTTTCATATCAGTATATATATAAATCATAAAGTAAATACACACAATGTACCAATTATTTACAATAGTAACACCATTTACAATAATATAGTCATGAAAACTTGTGATGATCTGACACTTTTACGGCCTTATTACAACAATCTACCACACTTTAAGTTTCCAGAATGTTTATAAGACTTGGCTATGAATTCCTCACAACTTGTATATTACGGCTCATAGATTCTATTGTATTAAGAGTTGCCAGCTACCTCTTATTACAAAGATGCATATCTATTCTCATGAACTCTATGATTCAGACCCGTTAATAAATTGGTTAATCATTTTTGTATCTTTGACTACATCGGTAACTAATAATTATTAAGGCAACTTATAATCTTAGTCAGAAATCCATGCATTAAATAACTTCTACGAATCCACCCACATTTATGCATTAGATGCTAGGTAACATACAATAAGTGTTACTATTTTGACTTTGAGTTCATCTAATATTACTACATCACTTTTTTTTTTTTTTTTTTACTTTTAGGGCAATTCTCACCTGTGGATATATAATATATTGTGTAATATATTTCACAAAAAAAAACCTCTTCTAATGCACCTCTGTACTACTAGTTCGAGGAAATAAAAATATTCAAAGGTTTCTTACCTTACTCGAGAGTTCTGTATACACCATTTCCACGAAGTCGGTTTGATAGTGATACCAATATTCTAAATCACATTAGTCATTTAGTATCTCAACAACCTTGGTAGAGCTACAAAACAACTCGAAGTCTCAAACCAATTCATAATCTTACAAAAGTAAAATTAACATTTCATGTGTTTAAACACAATTTGTGGCCCATACCAAATCTTATAATCAAAACCCATAACGGTCCACCTCATTTTAAATTTGTCCATAATTTCTGTCCTTCCTTTTTTTTATTCACGTGTCATATACATGGCTAAGTAAAGAAACACCTTGAAAATAACATTAATATAAATGATTCATAACTCCATTTAAACATAATAATTTTTTTTTACTTGTTCATATGTTTTGCTCATAGTTTCTACACATCACTTTAGTCACACAATAGGATTATTGTTACCATCTTGATTCATAATACACAAATATACTACAGACTGTAAGATTCTAACTCATATACCTCAACATCTAAGAATTAGGAACACATACCATTGACGGGTGTTCCTTCTATAGTTTATACCTTTCTTCCATGTTGTTGACTTCCTGTAGCTAACATTTATATCATTGTTAGTGCTTTAACATATGTCATAGATCAATGACAATTTTAAGCACGATTAATCAAGAGCTTTGATGAGATTAAAAAAAAATCTCTAAACACTTTTATTATAGTTAAGCATATTTTCTTACTCCTTTAATCGGGTAAAGAAAAAAAAATTCATTACTAAAACCATCTTCTAGAACTTCCGTTTTGAGGTCAAAATAGATATAATCATCTTCGTGGATTTTGTACTTCTAGACACATTTTATGAGTCCAACGGATCCTTTTAAACATTTTTATTTTAAGCCTAATATCTTTTGTTTTTTAACAATTTTAAGGAAGTCAAAGACTTCTAAACACTTTTCAATAAGGTGAAGGATTTCTAAGCTCCGTTGTTTAAGGTAAAAAGAATTATCGACTTTAATGGAGTGAAAGGCTTCATAAACATCTTTAATGAGGCCAAAAGCCTCTATACTCATTTATAAACTCTTTAGATGGTGTAATGACCATTATTCACCCGATTATGGTCAATAGACCAATAATAACCTTGTATGGTTCTAAGACCATTTTAACACTTTTATAAGGTTATTAAAACCAATACACACCTTTAATAGGTCTAAAAGATGAACATTACTCTTTTAGCTGGTCATAAATAATACTCCTTTAGTCTTAGATAGGTCCCAAATACCATATAACTCCTTTAATCTGGATAAAAGAACACTTCACACTGTAGTTGGGTCATAAAGACCAGAACACACTTTATTTAGTCATAAACCAACACACGTTATTTTAGGTTGTAAAGACCAAGACACACTTTTATATATCGTAAAGCTCATTTCACAAATTTATATATCATGAAAATTCTTTCACAATTTAATTAGGTCAAGAAGACCAATAACACATCATATTAAGTTATTAAGACCAATTTTACACCATATAGTCACTATGACCATTTGACATCATATTGGGTCACTAAGACCAATTCATACTTATTATAGATCATAAAGATCTTTTCACACTTTGTTTAGGTCATATAGACCAATTCACATTTTTAATAGATCATACTCCCACGTGTCGCGAAGGAGCAAGCCAAGTCCCTCGCGTGGCGCGGTGGAGTCTATTTTTTTTTTTCAGAAAGTTCCCAGCATTGCTTTGCTGGGATTTCCGCACTTGGTCAATTTTTTTTTTTTAGTTTTTCCATCAAGTTTGTACCCAAGTTGGCCCAAACTCAAGTTGCCATACTTAGGACTTTCCCTTTCAAACTTTAAATCCGAAATCCGAACCCGGATTCTTTAGTTTCCATTTCATTCATTCGGTTCGGCATTTACCCAAACCGACTTGTTAAGAGGCATTAAACATTCTAGCCCAATTCTCCCATTTCCTCATTACTTTTCTCATTTCCTCCTACTACAACCGCGATTGTGGTTGGTAATTACGGAGAATACCTTAGCTTCTTCGACCCCGTGGGTCGTTTATACTTTGGTTTTACATGTTCAATTCTTTGTTTGTGGCCCTATACACCACAAACGACCCATTTGTTTTGCCATCCATAGTCTTCATCAACACTATGAGTGGCAACCATTGTTTGGCCATTTCTCACCATGGTCCGTGACCATGTTAGTTCTCATTAGGCGATACCTCCGTTTCTATGACCCTGTGGGTCATTTATACTTCGGTTTTACATGCCTCTTATTCACGGTTTAGTTAGATTCAATTACCACACGACCCAAAGGCTCTTTCAAAACATGGGGATGATAAGAATGTTGAAGTGTGATAGATCGACTTTGATACCTGATCAATATGAAAGTTAATATAGCATACTCTCATATTCTTATAGAACCGTGTTACTAGCTTACTAAACCATACTTCAATTCTTTTTTATTTCTTTTTTTTTAAACATTGTTATTTCAGCACCCGTCTTCATCCCACATGTTGATCTTATATTAGCTTCCATCATCTCATATCGATAGATTACTTAAACAAACATACCTTTGCCACAAGATATTATGTCCTCTTGTCATCCCATTGAATTTCATTTCTTCACATACAAGTTAGAATGATCCCTTGCATCACATTTAAACACCACAGTCCCAAAGCGGTTATTAACAGGATCAAAGAAGAATTTATCCAGTTAAGACAAAAGGGAGAATCAATTGATAAGATCACGGGCATCTTCATGGATAAGCTGAGATTCTGTGACGAGTTAGTCACCACTGAAGAGCAAAAGATATACTACTATTACAACATGCTGAGTGCCGAGTACCGTGAGTTCATGACTCCGTCAAAGTATGAAACCCTCACGGAGATTATCAACACCGCCCGGGAGCGGGAAATAGAGTTAAAGAAACAAGTAGAAAGGGGCGAGCGAAGGGCACAAGATGTGAATCCAAGCCCTACAAAGAAAGCTAGAACTGCTGAATCGGGGAAGAAGGTGGAGACTAAAGGCGGGTCGCCAAGTTGTAAAGTATGTGGAAAGGGGCACAAGGGTGAGTGCCGCTTCAAAGACAAGCCGTGTCCGGTATGTGGGAAGACGGGGCGCACTGCATCGATATGTCCCGGAAAAGTTTCCGTTTGTTACAAGTGTTATCAACCCGGTCACAAGAAATCTGAATGCCCCGAGTTGGTGGGAAAGAGAGACATAAAAGAGTCTCCAACAGAAGCTCCCAAAGCGAAGTCTAGGTCCTTCCAACTTACCGCGGCTGAAGCGAAAACAGAACCCGATGTGGTTTCAGGTATATTCACAATTAACTCAATTCCAGCACGTGTATTGTTTGATACGGGTGCGAATAAATCCTTCATTTCGCATGGATTTATTCGACATCCTTCATTTGTATTGACAAAATTATCTGTGCCCTTAGAAGTTGAATATGGGACAATAAAAGTTTTATAGTTTGTGATGTTTGTCGCGGCTGCAAATTAAGCATCGACGATGAGGAATACTTAATAGACTTAATCCCGATGTCAATGGGAGAATTTCAAGTAGTCGTTGGGATGGATTGGCTATCTCAGCACCATGCAAAGGTCGTGTATTTTCGTAAAGAGATAAAACTAACATCTCCGAGCGGGAAACACGTCACCATCTATGGCGAAAAAGGAGGCAACCCCATAGTGTGCTCAATGTTGAAAGCTCACAATCTTATGAAGCGAGGATGCAAGGCATTCATGATATACGCAAATGAGCCCGAGAAAGAATCACGGAAGATTGAAGATGTACCGGTAGTACGAGACTATGAAGATGTGTTTCCGGAGGATCTACCGGGGATATCGCCTGAACGGGAAGTAGAATTTGGAATCGAATTGATTCCGGGCGCAAAACCCGTAGCAAAAGCTCCGTACCGACTCGCACCGTCGGAATTACAAGAATTGATGTCCCAAATTCAAGATCTGCTTGACAAGGGATTCATAAGGCCGAGTGTGTCTCCTTGGGGCGCACCGGTATTGTTCGTGAAAAAGAAAGACGGAAGCATGCGTATGTGTATCGATTACCGGGAGTTAAACAAACTCACGGTAAAGAACCGATACCCGCTTCCGAGGATAGATGATTTATTCGACCAATTACAAGGTGCGAACTGGTTTTCAAAAATTGACCTTAGATCGGGGTATCACCCATTAAAGGTCAAGGAGGAAGATGTGCCGAAGACGGCCTTCCGTACGCGATATGGACATTACGAATTCCTCGTGATGTCATTTGGGCTAACAAATGCACCCGCTGCTTTCATGGACCTCATGAACCGGGTTTGCAAGCCAATGTTGGATAAATCGGTCATCGTGTTTATCGATGATATTTTGGTGTATTCGAAAAGTGAAGCTGAACACGCACACCACTTACAAGAGGTGTTAGAGACACTTAGACGAGAAAGGTTGTAAGCAAAATTCTCTAAGTGTGCCTTTTGGTTACGAGAGGTACAATTTCTTGGCCACATCATAACTGCCGACGGAGTATTGGTGGATCCGTCAAAGATCGAGGCCGTGTCAAAATGGAATCCCCCGAGTCTGTTTGCATATCTCATCGTCCTTTAGTTATGACTCATATTCCGAGTCTTTTGACTTTCTATTTCGTGTTCCCGTCTCTTGGTTTACGCATTCACCCACAATCCTACCCGTTCACCGGGTATCTTTACTGAAGTCACCATCAAGTAACCATTCTTATATGGTTTTAGACGTCACCTTAATTTATTTGGTCATCTTAGCGAAATCAATCGCTTTCATTCAGTCAAGTCCTTTATTTCTTTATTCTACCCCCTTTACTGGTCTGTGTGAATTTCATCACTTTGACATTCAAACTTTACCCCCCTATTCCTTAGCATTCACATAAGGCCGAGGATGGCAATGTGGTACACCCGAATGACAGGGTGTAAAATAACGGTGACTAGTCAGTCTAGCCGGTAAAACCATTCGAAGTTAAAGTAAAAATATGAACTATGTAAAGCGCTCGTCAATATAAGATTAGCGTGAAGTAAACATGTTAACAGATGTAGTGATCGGGTGATCAAATGACAACTCGGTCAAATAAGCGACAAAGATAAGGATTTCAAGGTGAAAGTTACAGTCCATAAGAATTAATACATAAAAGATAACCATGTCAATACAGATGATAACTTTTGACCAAAAAGAATGGATGCTTTAAAAATGAAACCAAGATTCGTTTGGTTTAAACCAATGAACTACGCAAATAAGGTTTCGGGGACGAAACCTCTTTAAGGGGGGTAGACTTGTAACACCCCGAAAACGGTTTTGGTAATCAAACCACGTTAATATTTATGAACGGGTAAAGTACCGTTAGTGGTGAAGTTAACCGGTAAATATTAGGGATTAAATAAAGAAACCTAATATTAAATAAAAAGGAATAAAGGCTGCTGAGGAAACAAAGTATATATATATAAGGCCCGAGTTAACGGGACTTAAAATAAAACGGGTTATAATTTCCCGAACCCATTAAAATAACTAGGAATAAAAATAACCTAGTTAGAAAGAAGCCTTGTAGTAATATGTTAGAAGGTTAAAAACACCTAAAATAAGAACCTAATAATAGTTTGGGGACCAAAGGTGTTAAGTTTGAAACTAATATTATTAAAACAAAATTTAAAACACCAAACTTGTGTTTGGTTCGATCAAGAACGCAGGGGGCGATCAAACATCCTCCACCAAACCCTAGTTCATGCAAATTGTCCAAATTGAAGGCCAAATCCTGTTTCAAAACGAAATCCGAGCACGAAATAGTGATCTCCACTGAAAAAGGAGTCATAAGGTATGTGAATTTCATGAGAAATCTCTAGTTGAATTTCTGGGTGATCTTAGAAAATTCGAAATTGATGGTTGCCTGTTTGTTATATGGATAGAATAGGAACATAGTAGTGTCTAGGAGTAAACCCTAGACAAGTATATGTTGAAATCATGCTTAGCTCAAGTTTTTGTTGATACTAAATTCATGTATGAGATGTTTTTAGGGTTTTGATTGCAAAAAAATAGTGTTATGATGTCAAGAACAAGCTTAAATTGAAAGCTGAATTCAAACGATTCTTGATCAGAATTTACAGCCGATTTGTATTGGCTGTAACCTGGACAAAACGTGATAAAATCATGTGTTTCTTGAGTCTAAAATGTAATTCCAGGAAATATCTTTAAAACCCCACTGGAATCGCATTTTTTCGGCGAAAATTGAGCGTTTTATGAAATTTTCCGTATCAAAGGTTCAAGCTGCGTTTTCTGGCAGAATTTGCAGCCCATTACGAATGTCATAACTCAATTTAGGAATTGAGTTATGATCTCTAATTCTTACAGTAGAAAGTTTTAATTGATTAAAAGAATCGCCAATTGGAATTTCATCAATCGGATAAACGAGGAATTTTAAATGAATTTTTCCGTAAGCTGCAGTCAGAAGTGACGAATCTGATTGCAGCTTAGTAAAATGAATTTTTACGAATTTTTGGTAAAGGTTTAGATCTTGAAATTTTAACACAAGGGCTAACCCTCCGAGTGGTACGCCACACAAAAAAATCATAATTTTTGAAGACTTGTAAACAGGTTAAACAAGTCACCAAAAACAGCCCATTTTCAGTGATATGAAATGCCTAAATGAAATCGCGGCTTACTAGTTAGTATGTAAAAATTTGATTTCGTTAAGAGTTCGGATGAAATATTCCTAAGTGAGTTCAACGAACCAAATGTGCATATGAATATGTTGATAAGTCAATTGACTTTTAAAAAGTCAAACCGACCAATGATTAGATCGAATGAAAATTTTGATATGGTCGAATGATAAATCCGACATAAAACCCGTAGGATGGAATAGCCGTAAATGATTATGACTAATCTTACCGTCTTACGAATCATGATGATAGTTTGACGCTTGATAAGCTAGATGGAGGCTTGGAAAGGAAGCGGGTCAAACGAATCAAGTGTAAAGGGAAAGCGTACTTCGGATGCAAGGTAAGTTAACCTTACACCCCCTTTTAAATTACATTACATTTACTTGTGAACATTGATTGTGAATTATGTTAAGTATTTGAAATATGAAGTCCGACATGATACTATGCAAGTCGGAATAAGTAAAACTGGCGAGAAACCATAAGATATGGTAATAAGGGGTAAAAGGGTAAACTAGTCGGGTGAAGACTAGTAAATAAGGGATTTTGAACAATACGTTATGGGGTGAATCGTAAAGGGCAAAAACGGTAGAATGGTAATCCGAACATGGGTTAACGAATAAATAAAAAGGATTTGAAAGGACACCATTTGGCATAAGTCAAAATGGGTCAAACAAAGCAAGAAACGACTTTTAAGCAAGATGAATTCAAAGAGTAAATCGGAATAGGTAAAGGGATGAAATGGTAATTAAATACCATCTCATAATTATAATTGGTCGTTTCGACTAAACGGGTCAAGTGGTGTTGTTAACACCATTTGACAATAATATCTTATGATCGAGTATTGAGTTTTGTAATCGCAGGAATTTAACCCATGGTTCGCATTGCTATTGATTAGAAATTAATAGCAAAAGGTATGTAAATGGGTCAATCCCATGACTCGAGCCAGGTACGCATAGTTAAGTTGCTAGTTAAACATGCAAATATGGGTCAAATAATTAGCAAGAGTCCTTCGTCGTAAATGAGGGACTAAAAATGACCAAAACGCCCATGATTTGTAAATCGGGCAAATGACCCTTAGAGGTCGTTTAGATACTAGTATTATGATTATGCAACTCTTAGATATATGTAAGATTTGTAAGTATAAACCTTGAGAGTCAAATGCCTAAGAACGGGTCAATTACGTAGAATGACTATCCAAAGGGTAAGATTAAGGATAACGGTCCGTTATGTTAAATCCACTACAAAATAGTTGTTGTGGAATATAAGAGGCTATTTAAAAATGGAAATACGAAGTGTACAAAGAGAAATGCGAGTTTGATGCTTAAATGCATGAAAACTTCTAAACGGGTCAAAATAAAGTAGTTGGTAAAATGTTGGCTTAAGTGTAATAAAGAAAAACGTAAACCGGGTAACGGGAGCGTAAACTATATGAATAATGGATCCGGGTAATGGATGATAGCTTAGATATGTTAAGAAACGAACCCCAAGCAATTAAAATGAGTTTGGATAGGTTTGGATGCAAATTTGATGAAAAATAAACGTGCAGAGTTGAAACGGGCGGGTGAACTTTTGACACGGCTGGGTGAAGTGGCTGTGAAAAATATATGTTAAGCTGACACGGCCGGGTGATCTTTTGACACGGCCGGGTGAAGGGGCTGAAAACAAATTTATAATTTCTTGTATTTGATTATTTTGTTCAAATGCCTTGATTTCTAATCTTTTAAATGAAATTGTATGATAGGTAAAGATGCTCTTAAGACCCCGGAGGATGATCAAGCCATGTCAAGAACCGAACACACCGAACAAAGCTTCCGCATTTTGTCTATTTTGTTTTAGTGACATGTAAACACTTGAAATTATGTTTTGAAAGTTTATCTAGCATGATGTAGGCTTGAATGTTATGATGAAGTATGATCTTAAAACCATGAAGTTTTTGTAAACTCGAAAAATTTTGTACTAAATGCATGATAAATGTCATAAATCCTGTTTCTTAAAGTTGGGTCTTACAAGTTGATACCAACTTGTAACACCCTTAATATTTGGACAGAGTTTAATTAATAATTATATTAATTAAATACTAATCAGATTTTACAAAAAGAAAACTTTTGTGTTTAAAGACTATACATTTCTGTAATAGTACCCAAAACAAATTCAAAAGAGTACATAACAAGTTTAGAGTTAACCCTTGCTAGTCAACTAACCACTAGTTTAAAGGATTCAAAACATGATTAACAAGCCATTTACAACACGATTAAACATCTAGACAAAGTTAAGTTTGGTGCGAAAGCTTCAAAATGCGTGTTCGGTTCTTGACTACGTACTTGATCACCATCCGGGAGGATTTCATCCATACCTAGGGTCAAACAACTAAAAACATTAGTTTGACATTAGTATAGCATTTATATATACAAATTCTGTCAACGAAAATTGAATTAAAATACAAGTTTTTCAGGGCTCCACCGTAACATACGGTGTCTACCGTAAGTTACGGTAGACCCTGAATGTTTCTGGTTCCACCGTAACACAGGAACAATCCACCGTAACACTTTTGATCTCCACCGTAAATTACGGTGTAGACCATAATTTACGGTGGACACTGGGAATCTGCCATTTGACTATTTTGCGAATTTTACTCTAATTAGCATACCGTTTTGGGCTATATTTCCTTCCTGTATGTCTGTAAGTTTATTACGGACATGATCGTTTTGTTTATCAAACCAATATTTGTCTAACCGATCATTCGGTTACAAGTTTCTATACATGCATTTGCTCGATGCATTCTAACTATAAGTATATATTTCAACTTTCTTATTCTAACCTTTTTGATGCCTTTACCCAAGTTCCCGGGCTAGTACATCTTGGTATGTTTACGTTATTCATGGCTTATTGTTGCATTGGAACTAAAAGCCCGTTTCCTCGGAATTCAACCTTCCGTTCCAAACGACACCTTTTATTGACCTTAGTGTTTGACCCGTTAACACGGGTTCGTAGGTTTAAATTAACATAACCAATTTATTGGTGTGGTACCATCCATCACCTAGCGAGGTATGAAACTTTCAAGTCTCTACTCCCGTGATTCCTTTAAAATCTTTATTTTGACCCGTTTGGCTATCTAGTGAAGACTATCACTTTATTGACAAGTCAAACCCAATTCCAAATCTTTATTTTGACCCGTTTGGCTATCTAGTGAAGACTATCACTTTATTGACAAACCAAGCCAAATTCCAAATCTTTATTTTGACCCGTTTGATGGTTTAGTGAACTTCGCCACTTTAACGACGCATCAAACGCGTCCATTATACTACGACATCATTTATACAGTAAAACCAAACATCTTTACATAATGTAACGAGACTAAAGTCACGCACCTTTAAAGCACACCTTTTCTGCGAGTATCACCTCCGGCGTGTCCACTTGACGTTCCGGATTCCTTGCCTAAAGAGTTCAATTCATAACAAGATTAGAACTCTTTCATAAGCTTTAACGCATTAATTCGTAACATATGCAAATCTGCGTTTTTACTAACCTTTAACATTTTAACCCTCGTTTAGTCGTTTTATCAAACACCTAGCGGGTCGGATTTCTACATGATCTAAACTAATTTCATGACTAGTAATTATCATCCAAACTACTTTAATTAGTCAATTCTACACAAGTCTTAACATCAATATTTCTGAATTTATTCTTGAATTCAGATTTATGTTAGAACAAGATCATATTTTTAGGACTTATCAAGCTCTCTTCAAGTTCATTAGCCACCTACAATGGTGGTTATAAACTCTATGATTACCATGAAATCTTTTAACAAGATTTCACCTAGGGTTCATCCCTAAACACCATATCTCTTCTAATTACACACATGCAATGCACAATCAAGCTGAATTCTGATTTTTCACAATTAACCTAGAACTTGAGATGAATCAAAACACTAGAATTTCACATACCTTGTGATCCCTTCAATGAGGTGATCACCAATTCGTGCTTAAAAATCGATTTGGACTTGATTTATGCCTTGAATTTGTGGTTTTTGTGATTTCTAGGGTTTTGAGAGTGGGGGTCGCCCCTTCTCTTGCTCTGATCGACCAGACCTCCTCAATGGAGTGTTTGGTTTTGTTTTTAATTAAATTGATAATACAGGTTTCAATTTTGACAACATGAGCCCTTCTACTTTCATTTAATTTATATTTTAGGCTTTTAACTCATTCATGTGTTTCTACAAGATTCTTAGCTAACTGGGTTACTTATCCTAGTTAGCTTATTCTTGTTTATTCTATACTTTATTATTATAAAGTCTTATATTTTCGGGATGTTACAAGTCCACCCCCCTTAAAAGGGTTTCGTCCCCGAAACCGTATTACGTACCAAATAATATAGGGTAGAGCCGTTGCATTTCTTCTTCGGATTCCCAGGTGGTATCCGCACCCTTCCTGTGTTCCCATTTAACCTTCACTTGGTTAATTACTTTGTTCCTCAAACTCTTCTCTTTACGATCTAAAATTGCAATTGGCTTTACAGCATAGTTGAGGCTGTTATGCACCTCGATGTCATCGTAGTGGATACGAGCGGTTTCATCTGCTAAGCATTTTGGGAGATGTGACACGTGGAATGTGCTATGAATTCCACTCAACTCCTCGGGTAATTCGAGACGATATGCTACTTTGCCAACTCGTTCGGTGATTCTAAATGGTCCGATAAATCTTGGGCTCAATTTCCCACTTTTTCTGAACCGTATTATTCCTTTCCACGGCGACACTTTCAGCATTACCTTATCGCCCACTTGAAACTCAATCGCCCTCTTTCGTTTATCCGCGTATGAATTTTGTCGATCCTGCGCCGCTTTTAAGTGGTTTCGGACCATGTCGATCTTCTCATTCGTAGTTCGGATTATATCAGTAGGTGCTAATCCTCGTGGACCCACTTCTCCCCAACACACCGGGGTTCGACACTTCCTACCATATAACATCTCATACGGGGCCATTTTAATGCTCGATTGATAGCTATTGTTATATGAAAATTCGACCAAGGGTAGATAGACATCCCAACTACCCCCGAAGTTAATGATGCAAGCCCGCAGCATATCCTCCAACGTTTGTATTGTTCTTTCACTCTGCCCATCCATTTATGGATGGTAAGCGGTGCTAATGAACAGTTTAGTCCCCATTTGTTCTTGGAAGTCGCGCCAAAAATTCGAAGTGAACCTAGTATCTCTGTCTGACACAATGGATATCGGTACCCCATGACGTGCTATGATTTCATTGGTGTACACCTCCGACATCTTCTCGGATGTATAAGTCTCACGAATCGGAATGAAGTGAGCACTTTTTGTCAATCTATCCACGACTACCCATATAGCATCAAACCCGCGGTTGGTTTTGGGTAATTTGGTCAACAAATCCATGGTGATTTATTCCCATTTCCAAACTGGGATGTCCAATGGTTGTAACTTACCATATGGCTTTTGGTGCTCCGCTTTGACTTGCAAGCAAGTCAAACACTTCTCTACATATTTCACGATGTCTCTTTTCATTCCTGGCCACCAATAATTTTGTTTTAAATCGTTATACATCTTGGTCGCCCCCGGATGTATCGAATAACGAGATTTATGGGCCTCGTCAAGTAGAAGTGCCTTGGCCCCACATGAGTTTGGAACCCATATCCTATCGAATCGAGTTTTCAACCCTTGGTTACCATCTGTCAAGTCTTTTAGCTGACCGACTATTCTCTCCTTCTTCACATTTTCTTCTTTTATTGCTTCAATTTGAGATTTCCGAATTTGTTCAAGCAAACCCGATGTCACAATTAGTTGCATTGATCGTACTCGAATAGGCGTATAATCTGTCTTTCGGCTCAACGCGTCTGCCACTACATTAGCCTTCCCGGGGTGGTAATGTATTTCACAATCAAAGTCTTTGACGGTTTCTAACCACCGCCTCTGCCTCATATTTAATTCCTTCTGATCGAAGAAATACTTCAAGCTCTTATGGTCGGTAAAGATAGTGCATTTTACTCCATACAAGTAATGCCTCCATATTTTTATGGCAAACACCACTGCTGCCAACTCGAGGTCGTGTGTAGGGTATTTCTTTTCATGAGTCTTTAGCTGCCTCGAGGCATAGGCTATAACCTTGCCTCGTTGCATCAAAACGCAGCCAAGTCCCGAATGCGACGCATCCGAGTAAACAACCATATCTTCCGTTCCATCCGGTAATGACAATACCGGTGCATGGGTCAGTTTCTCTTTGAGCGTTTGAAACGCCCTTTCCTGATATTCACCCCAAATAAACTTTTCGTCCTTACGGGTTAATTTGGTTAATGGCATAGCGATTTTGGAGAAATTTTGCATGAACCTCCGATAATAACCCGCAAGCCCCAAGAAGCTTCTGATTTCTGAAGGATTTTTCAGTGGATTCCATCTTGCCACAGCTTCTATTTTCGATGGGTCTACTAACACCCCATTTGCACTAATGATGTGCCCAAGAAATTGCACCTCCCGTAGCCAGAAGGCACACTTCGAGAATTTCGCATACAACTTCTCTCTTCTGAGTGTCTCCAACACTTCACGCAAATGACTTGCGTGTTCTACTTCACTCTTTGAATATATCAAGATGTCATCAATGAACACTATCACTGACTTGTCTAACATGGGTTTGCAAACCCTGTTCGTAAGGTCCATGAAAGCCGCGGGTGCATTAGTTAACCCGAAGGACATCACGAGGAACTCGTAATGTCCGTACCGTGTGCGGAAGGATGTTTTCGGTACATCCTCCTCTTTGACTTTCAACTGATGATACCCCGATCTAAGGTCGATTTTAGAGAACCAACTTGCACCTTGTAGTTGGTCAAATAGATCATCAATTCTTGGAAGCGGATATCGATTCTTTACCGTGAGTTTGTTTAACTCCCGATAATCAATGCACATACGCATGCTCCCATCCTTCTTCTTCACAAATAATACTGGTACACCCCATGGAGACACACTTGGCCGAATAAATCCTTTGTCAAGTAAATCTTGGATTTGGGACATCAATTCTTGCAATTCTGATGGCGCGAGCCGATACGGCGCCTTAGCCACATGTTTTGCGCCCGAAATCAATTCAATTCTGAACTCTACCACCCGTTCTGGCAGTACTCCCGGTAAATCGTCCAGAAATACAACAGCGTATTCACGTACCACTGGTACGTCTTCAATCGTTGGTGTCTCTTTATCAGGTTCGTTTGCGTATATCATGAATGCTTTACATCCGCGCCTCATAAGTTTGTGAGCTTTTAGTATTGAGCACGTAACGGGACTACCCCCTTTTTCGCCATAGATAGTAACATGCTTCCCACTTGGAGATGTCAATTTTATCTCCTTGCGGAAACATATCACTTTTGCATGATGTCGGGATAACCAATCCATCCCGACCACTACTTGAAATTCTCCCATTGACATAGGAATCAAGTCTATTAAATATTCTTCATCATCAATGCTTATTTTGCAATCTCAACATACATCACATACAAGGAAACTTTTGTTATCACCTATTTCTACCTCTAATGGCATAGGCAATTTTGTTAGTACAAAAGAAGGATGTCGAATAAATCCATGTGAAACAAAAGATTTATTCGCACCCGTATCAAATAACACATGTGCAGGAATTGAATTTATGGCAAATATACCTGAGACCACATCGGGCTCTGTTTTTGCCTCCATTGCTGTTAACTGGAAAGATCTCGTCTTTGCTCTTGGTGTCTCAGTGTGTGTATTCTTGTCATCTTTCTTTCCAATCAACTCCGGGCACTCAGATTTCTTGTGACCCGGTTGGTAGCATTTGTAACACACCGACACCTTCCCCGGGCACAATGCAGTCGTGTGCCCCGTCTTCCCACATATAGGACACAGTTTGTCCTTGAACCGGCACTCACCCTTGTGCCCCTTCCCGCATATCTTGCAGTTTGATGACCCGCCTTTCCCTTCTTGTTTCTTTGAGGATTCTGTTGTGCGCGCCTTTTTCGTTGGGCTTGGATTTACTATCTGAGCCCTTCTTTCACCTCTTTCAATCTGTTTCTTCAACTCTATCTCCCGTTCCCGAGCAACGTTTATAATCTTGGTGAGAGTCTCATACTTTGAAGGAGTCATAAACTCCCTATACTCGGCGCTCAACATATTATAATAATAATATATTTTCTGCTCCTCATTCGTTATCAATTCATCACAAAACTTCATCTTATCCATGAATATTCCCATGATTTTATCAATAGATTCACCCTTGTGTCGAAGCTGCATGAATCCTTCCTTGATCTTGTTAATGACTGCTTTGGGACTGTGATGTTTAAGAAACGGCGTTTTAAACTCGTCCCATGTCATAGCTTTAGCCGCTTCGCTTCCAATTTCTTTATTCTTGTTATCCCACCAGTCTTTCGCTTGACCCCTTAACTGACCCGTTCCATAGGCTACGTAGTCGTCTGGATCACAATGAGTCCTTTCGAATACCCCATCCATATCGCTTAGCCACCGCTGGCATATTATCAGGTCAACCTCCCCATTGTAAATTGGCGGTTTGCACGCCATGAACTCTTTATAAGAGCAAGATTTTCGTCCTCCCGACTTCTCTTTTGCTAAATTGGTATTATCCTCCAATTTCTTAATTCTGTCTTCCACCACAGATAATACCGTGTTTTGGATTTTGTCGATGAAACCCGACAAACTGTTTTCAATTGCTTTTCCTACCTCCTCAGCAATCACTTCTCTCGTTTGCTCGGTGACTCTTGGCACCGCATCATCATCACCTTTATCCGTCATCTTTAACTGAAATGTTTACATTAAGCGTTAAACATTTCATCTATGACATATGGTTTATTTACTTTGGTTTATTCAAGTTCATAACTTGTTCTCACCGTTCTTATTTAATGCACTTTCCGGGTTTGAGTGTGTTAACACGCTCTTCCCATGCATTTCCATTCATTATTTCCCTTTTTATACTTAGTAACTCTACTTTAGAACAATTAACTCTTACCGGATGTTTGATCAAGCTTGAACCGAACACACTTGTTAACAACCTTGGGCTCTGATTACCAACTTGTAACACCCTTAATATTTGGACAGAGTTTAATTAATAATTATATTAATTAAATACTAATCAGAGTTTACAAAAAGAAAACTTTCGTGTTTAAAGACCATACATTTCTGTAATAGTACCCAAAACAAATTCAAAAGAGTACATAACAAGTTTAGAGTTAACCCTTGCTAGTCAACTAACCACTAGTTTAAAGGATTCAAAACATGATTAACAAGCCATTTACAACACGATTAAACATCTAGACAAAGTTAAGTTTGGTGCGGAAGCTTCAAAATGCGTGCTCGGTTCTTGACTACGTACTTGATCACCATCCGGGAGGATTTCATCCATACCTAGGGTCAAACAACTAAAAACATTAGTTTGACATTAGTATAGCATTTATATATACAAATTCTGTCATCGAAAATAGAATTAAAATACAAGTTTTTCAGGGCTCCACCGTAACTTACGGTGTCTACCGTAAGTTACGGTAGACCCTGAATGTTTCTGGTTCCACCGTAACACAGGAACAATCCACCGTAACACTTTTGATCTCCACCGTATAGAAACTTGTAACCGAATGATCGGTTAGACAAATATTGGTTTGATAAACAAAACGATCATGTCCGTAATAAACTTACAGACATACAGGAAGGAAATAGCCCAAAACGGTATGCTAATTAGAGCAAAATTCGCAAAATAGTCAAATGGCAGATTCCCAGTGTCCACCGTAAATTACGGTCTACACCGTAATTTACGGTGGAGATCAAAAGTGTTACGGTGGATTGTTCCTGTGTTACGGTGGAACCAGAAACATTCAGGGTCTACCGTAACTTACGGTAGACACCATAAGTTACGGTGGAGCCCTGAAAAACTTGTATTTTAATTCAATTTTCGATGACAGAATTTGTATATATAAATGCTATACTAATGTCAAACTAATGTTTTTAGTTGTTTGACCCTAGGTATGGATGAAATCCTCCCGAATGGTGATCAAGTACGTAGTCAAGAACCGAACACGCATTTTGAAGCTTCCGCACCAAACTTAACTTTGTCTAGATGTTTAATCGTGTTGTAAATGGCTTGTTAATCATGTTTTGAATCCTTTAAACTAGTGGTTAGTTGACTAGCAAGGGTTAACTCTAAACTTGTTATGTACTCTTTTGAATTTGTTTTGGGTACTATTACAGAAATGTATGGTCTTTAAACACGAAAGTTTTCTTTTTGTAAAATCTGATTAGTATTTAATTAATATAATTATTAATTAAACTCTGTCCAAATATTAAGGGTGTTACAGGAAGGCTAACGGGTCAAAAGGAGGCGAGGAAACGGATGCGAATACGGACACTTAAGGTAAGTGATTTCCGGAATCACTTCTTATTTATAAATGAAGTCTGGTATGTTGTATATAGGGAACCATGTAAGAATTTACGGGTAAGGGTAAGTAACAATGTAAGTTCATATGAACTTCGTCTATCCTTAATGTAAATTAAGATGATAGTCTCATCGTGTTAATGGAATGTTCATTATGTTGCTGAATGTTCATCGTGTTAATGGAATGTTCATTATGTTGCTGAATGTTCATCGTGTTAATAGAATGTTCATTATGTTGCTGAATGTTCATCGTGTTAATGGAATGTTCATTATGTTTTTGAATGTTCATCGTGTTAATAGAATGTTCATTATGTTGCTAAATGTTCATGTGTTAATAGAATGTTCATTATGTTGCTGAATGTTCATCGTGTTAATAGAATGTTCATTATGTTGCTGAGTGTTCATCGTGTTAATGGAATGTTCATTATGTTGCTGAATGTTCATCGTGTTAATGGAATGTTCATTATGTTGCTGAATGTTCATCGTGTTAATGGAATGTTCATTATGTTGCTGAATGTTCATCGTGTTAATGGAATGTTCATTATGTTGCTGAATGTTCATCGTGTTAATGGAATGTTCATTATGTTGCTGAATGTTCATCGTGTTAATAGAATGTTCATTATGTTAATGGAATGTTCATCGTGTTAATGGAATGTTCATTATGTTGCTGAATGTTCATCGTGCTAATGGAATGTTCATCATGTTAATGGAATGTTCATCATGTTTGTTGGAAGTTAGTCGGTTATGTTTGTTTGTAATTGCATTGATTTGTGTTGATATGATTGTAGATAAGACTCAACTTACAAATAAGTGAATGTGACTTGTATGTATGTATGTATGTATGTAGATATGGAACTGTAGCGTGTGTAAGTAGTGTGAACTTGTATGTACGTACATATGAATGGGATACGTATGAATGTACTTAGATATATGAAAGTGTATACACGTGTTGTAATCTAATGATTGTAGATCACTGGTATACGTATATGTGAAAATGTGGGTTTTCAATATGTTTGAGATTACGTACTCCTAACCATGTTACTATTGAGAATGAAATAAGTGGAGTGCAGGTATGGAAATCAAGGACTCTCGAGGAATTGATGTCGGACTCGAGTAAATAAAATTGAGAGGATGTTTCAATGGAATACCTTACATAGTTAGAATGTGATATAGCCTTTTAAGTATATGTATTAAATTATATATGATGTTACCATGTACTAACGTGTTGGTTATATATGGTGACCGCAGGTTAGTCAGATATTCATGATGGACAAGTGAACAAGGTTCGAGTTGAAGATCATGGATTGTAAGGGAAAGTGGTCATGTTATTTGTAATTATTTGTTAACATAGTTACATTAAATAAATGATGAATGATGTATTTATGTTAAAAGGGTTGACCTAAACGGTATTAAAGTATGATAGAGTAGTTAAAAGAAAGAAGTTTTACGGTTCATTTTCCGCTGCGTCGTTTTGGGTCAAATCATGATTAGGTTCTTACAAGTTCGTATCAGAGCCATGGTTTGAGAGAAATCAAGTATGAGGAGGTAAATACTTGAACTCAAACCTGTGTGCTCTTGTGACAAGGAACCCGTACAATTCGAGACTCGATCAAGATCTAAGGGTAGAAGCAAAGGTAAGTATGTGCTTAAGTATGTATTTGAAGAAAACTAACAGTATGTTATGTGTAAGGTTAGCATAATTGCTTGGAGAAGATGATCCGTGAATGCGGTCGAGGACCGGCCCCAAGGCATGTAATAAGACGAATTGACCCCAGGTACGTAAAGTTAACATGTGGGTGCATGTAATGGTAAAATCTATCAAGTGAAGGAAAATTTTAAATGAAATATAATAATAGGATGGTAATGAAGTTTTGAAAATGTTACACGTTCCGAAACCTAATTCTTCGGATATAAGGTGACGATTGCACGAAGACACGAAACTAGTATGTGGATTGTGTACCTGGCCAATACACAAGAAACATATGACGTTCGTGAGACCGTGATAATTGTTACATGTATGTCCGTTAGAATTAGGTAGTAGGTGGACGTGAGGGTGAAGGGAAATGTAAGACTTTCAGGGATTTGAAAGTACCAAATACACATGAGAAATATGAATGAAAGATATGAATGATATGTTAGAATCCGAGAGACGGATTCGAAACATGAAAGGAATGAAAGATATGAATGATATGTTAGAATCCGCGAGATGGATTCGAAACATAGAAGGGGATGAATGATAGTATGAAAAGTTTGAAATTCGTAAATATGTATGAATCAAATAAGTAAGAATGAATGACAAGAATGAAAGGTTCAAAATTGCAAGTAATTACATATCAAACGAGTAAATATTCTTTAAAAGCGGACATTTTCCAAGTTATGTTTTGAATACATATATATATGAATATAATTATGCTCATGAATTGTATACAAGAATGGTTGAAAGAATAAATGGGTCATATGGGTCATATGGTGATCGCCATTTGGACTCGGTATCTAATGTTTTGATCTGTTAAGTTTCATACGCATAGGTGAGCTTGATGATGGGAAGGCAATGTCACTAATTGGAAAGAGAGGACCGTCGTAAGGTATGAATAACAAATCAACGAATTTCGCTTACATTAGGTATGTAAAAATAGGGTTATACTTTTAATAGGAGTTTATCACTTGACTAGTGGTAGATGTGTCAGAATGGGATAATTGATACGCATACGTAAGAATGAATTTACAAATTAGACTTCCGAAAGTCAAACGAAATAAAATGATAAGTACTAAAACAACTAATAAAAGAATGGATAGAGTAGTCTGGTCCATTAAGTAAGTAAGTATAAAACATTGAAAACGGTTGATATGGCAAGAAGCTTTAGTTGTAAGAAATAAACCTTAGATAAATTACAAGCATAAAATATGTTAATACTCGACTCTAGAGAGTCAAAATGAATGACGGGCTACGACCCGAACCATAACTTAAGTATGGACGGGAGGGTAAGTTTTGCAAGAAACACTGAAAGGATGTATTAAAGTCCTTGTATGTAAGTGTAAATGGAAAGAAGTACAATCGTGTACTTCAATACATCTACGATAAGTAAGAAATGTTAGTTTGACATCGAAGAGTCAAACTGCAAAGGTTGACGAAATAAGTAACCAGAATAAAAAGAATTGCATGTAAGGGATGAAATGTGGGATGTGTTATAGCATGTATGTAGGAATATGTAAAAGGATTATAGGTGAGTAATCACCTAGTATAATGAATGTTTGAATGAATGGCGCTAACCGCCGATTTTGTAGATGTTAATGGTAGAATTCTTAATGTGATGAAACCAATTGAATTGGTGAAAGAATATGCACGAGTGGAAGCCCATTACAAGGATGAATGAAAGTTGGCCTGGTACGGTTAGTACTCGTGAAGGAGCGGATCGATCTGGTTTACGGATCGCTGAAGTATGAAATGAAATCGAGGTAAGTAAAATGTTTTAACTCATGCCGGATAGATATGAATTAGTAAATTGAAAATGACCTACGAGATGAATGATGGAATAGGTATGGTATGGTATGGAATGTTTGACTTTTAATAGTTGACGTAAGAAGAAAACTAGGTCATTAAGAACTAAATCTTAAAAGTTTTGAGTGAAAATTTTGGGTATTGGTTAAACTCTCGTCTAATGAACTTGCATGACACGCTTGCTTATGCAAATTAAGTAATGCATGAAATGAGAGGAATAGTAATGTAGAATGAATGAGGTGAGTTGAAGGTAACGTAAGGGTATGTATGGTACAAATAACTATAGGAAATGTAAAATGATGTTAACTTTGGTGTTAAGCACGTATGCGTGACCATGAAATAGTAACTTCGTTGCGATAACAAAACAATAATTAAATGTTATGTAATAAATGTAAAGAATGTAATCTTAAAGGATGACATGAATGTATTAGATCTGTTATAAACGGATCATATGAATGTAAGTATTACAAGTTTGAATAAGTATGTATATTTACCTGTTACTAACGGGTCAAGGAAATGAGAATGTTATGTGGAAGCATGGTATAGACAGTATAGACTTGTTAGAGAGAAGTCAATTGTATGAATAATATATGAATTGAGATCGGATGGTTACTTATAATTATGATGCAACTATTAAAGTTAAACATAGAGGGGTATGTATAAATTACGAAGGAAAGATAATTAGTGTCAAATGGAAATGAGAAAGGTTTCGGGGACGAAACCTCGTTTAAGGGGGGTAGACTTGTAACACCCCAAAAACGGGTTTGGTAAATTAGAACCCGGTTAATATAAAGGAATGGGTAAAGTACCGTTAGTAGTAAGAAGTGAACCCATAAACAAAATGACTAGGAACAAATTAGCCTAGTGGTGTCATGTACATAAGTAACAAGATTATGAGTTTTAGTCCCTTATATAATTAAAACGAAACTTGAGGGACCAAAACCGTTATGATGGAAACATGAGTTTTATTAATGAAAGTTTAACACACACAAACACACATTTTCGTGTGTTCTAGAAACGAGCAGAGCTCCATAGGAGCCAAAACCCTAATCATGGAAAATCATCAAATTGAAAGGCTAGATGAAGCTTAAATTCATAACCGAGCATGGATTAATGATCACCTTCACAAAGGGATCATAAGGTATGTCTTAAAATCTAGATTGGTGATTATGCATAAAGTGGGTTATGTTGGAAATCATGAAATTGTATGAAATTGAGTATGAGTATGTGTTAAAAACACCATATAGGTCTTGGATTATGAACGATTTGGAGTAATTTGATGTTTGGAGGTGAAACCCACTTCTAGTGGTGAAGATGGCGACATGGGTGTGTCACCCATGTCCAATCCTTGTTTAAATCTTGTTGTGCTATGTTGCTTGTAATGCGTTCTTGTTAGGTAGATTGAATGTGATATGAATTTGTTGATGTTTTTGTAGGTCCGGCTAGGAGGATCTAGTCGCCTAATCCTTGTATACTAACCACTCCGGTTGTGCGGAATCCAACCGAAATAGCAAACCGAGATAGACCACGCAATAACACGACACGCAAGTTTCAACGATTAACACCACTTGTATTAAACGTATGAAAGGTCCAGTTACAGCTCAATGTTTACAAATCAGTCTTGCAAACTCTCTCTAGTGTGTGTGTGTGTTCCTGATCTGTCTAAGTGTCTCTCTATCGAAGTGAAAACAACACACGGGTATTTATACCCGAACACAGCAGGTTCGGTCGAAGGATCATGCAGACCGGTCGAAAGATAATCTTTCGACCAGGAACAGCTCGAATCGATCAACATGTACCACGAAAGATGGGATCTTTCGTGATCCATCTATCGAATGCATATGTTTCGAGCTCATCATCATCGAAGGATCTAAGTCATCCTTCGATGACCATCCTTCGACCCAGCCATATTACAAACATTATGTTGACTGTTTGGCCAAGTCAAACCGGAGGATGGTTGACTTGGTCAAACTTACAGACTAACAAGACATCGTTTTACATTGTGACCGAATACAGACAAAGTGCAGACATAAGTGCATCAACAAACTCCCCCTTGGCTGTAGCTTTGTCTGGTTTATCAACAATCAGCTGTTGCTTTGTCTCGATCTTCATTCTTGTAAGTTCTCGTGTCTTCAAGTCTTTGACTTCTATTCAAGTCTTCAATGTCGGAGGATCTTCAAAGTCTTCACGTCTTGAAAGCAGAAAGTGTACCAACAAACTCCCCTGGTTCAGGTAGGAAGCGTGTTGACAAACTCCCCCTTAACATAAGCTCCCCCTTGAGTTATGCTCGTGAAATACTTGATCTTTATGAAGTGAGATCCTTGTGGTGTTGATGATGGTCAGCGGCAACTCGATCATCTTCATCATTTGAGTGCCTTCACGTCGTGTCTTCATTCCGAAGCTTGTCATCGACCATGTTCTCCTAGCCTTTAGAATCTGCACATGCAAGAAATCTAAACGCGTAATGAGAACAACCGCATGGAATATCATAAGTAAGCGACACACATGTGACCATTTGTTCAAACAAACACCGTCCGACAGTTTGAAAGTTTAAAGTATTTTATCAATTTCAATTTCAACTTTCAACACTTTGCAAATTTCGACCGTTTATGAAGATTTAGTCGTTTTCGTTCAGGTTTCAGGTAACGAAGACTCGAGCTCCAACATCGTACGATCGAAAATAAAATAGAAATAAAATCTTTTTGGCTTTTATAAGATTTATATTAAAACACACATAAAATCTTTTTGGTATTTTTGAATATTTCAAATGTAAAGACTGAACGCAGTAAATAAATATATACAGACATTCTTTTTGCGAGTTTCGAGGGTAAGAGAATCATATCAGTGTACGGTCATGCCAAAACGTTCTTGTTGTTCAGTTAGTTAACATTAAGATAAGCATCCTATAAAAATTATCGGTATTGTTGTCCACTTAAGCTCAACTTATCAGATGTAATCATGACGAGGGGATACGTTAAGGTATGATTTATACTTACCGACCGGTGTTCATCCACATCACGACACATTCCCGTATCAAGGTATGCACGAGGGTTCATCTTACCGGTGAGTATACCGATTATCATCTGTTTGACCGTATATGATGTGAGAAACTCACTTATTTTGATTTGAAAACAAGCCCTATGTGATATAATCACTTATTGATGAGGAACTTGATTTTCAATGCATGAGGGCACAGGAGCAAGTCCGTGAACAGGTCAGTACTTTCGTACAGCAGAGAGACGAACTTGACACCCGGAAAGAATTTGTGATATTTTATCACTTATTTTGTTTGGACATGTGATTGTTGATCACTTATTGAGGTCGTATGCAATATGTACACGTATGTATAGTATCATGGAAGATCTAGACTTGCGTCCCCGTTATTTTTCGGTAAAAGATACAACCATGATACCCAGATGATAAGCAGCATAAAGACCGAATATTTCAGAACCTCGGCAATCTCTCAAACGAAATTTCGGTACTAAGACCATATGCCAATGAATGGTTCCCACCCAGTCTTCAGTCGGATTTAAGTTTATATCACCCTGCACACTTTAAAATGATTGTGAGCCTACCGATACATCTTATATAGAGCTGCTTATCGTTTTTCATTTTAGGTTTAAAGAGGTTTAGACAGACCACTGATGTACTATCATTTTCTCTTTTTGCCCGCCAGGAAACTCATTTTTGTTTTTCTATTGTTTTTGTGTTTTTGAAATTTTTCAATGTTTTTGGATTTTCAAATTTTGGATTTACTCCCCCTAAAATCAACAAACTAAGATAAATTTAAAACACAAAGGTATTTACAAAAATGATTTTCCGATGTGGATTACTCTTGCTTGACCTTAATGCCGT
The DNA here is from genome assembly GCA_030545235.1 of Helianthus tuberosus. Classification (NCBI taxonomy): domain Eukaryota; kingdom Viridiplantae; phylum Streptophyta; class Magnoliopsida; order Asterales; family Asteraceae; genus Helianthus; species Helianthus tuberosus. The sequence continues at coordinate 102,150,666 of CM060431.1, read as the reverse complement.
TTACCAATAAAAGATAGTCAAATCTTGATTTGTCAAAAGCTTTGGTAAAAAGGTCGGCACGTTGGTCATCGGTGTGGACGTAAGCAACATCGATTAGCCTTTTCTCAAAGCAATCACGTATGAAGTGATACTTAATGTCGATGTGCTTAGTCTTTGAATGCTGCACAGGATTTTTAGTGATCTGTAATGCAGCAGAATTATCAACGTAAATAGGAGTAGTTAGGAATTCAAAACCGTAATCACGCATTTGTTGTTGTATCCACAGGACTTGGGAGCAACAACTTGAGGCAGCAATGTATTCAGCTTCGCATGTTGATGTAGCGACGCACGTCTGCTTCTTGCACTGCCATGTGACTAGGCGATTTCCCAAAAACTGACATCCAGCCGTTGTGGATTTGCCGTCGATTTTGCATCCGCCAAAATCAGAATCACTGAATGCGATCAAGTCAAAGTTATTATCCCTAGGGTACCATAGACCGGTGTCAGGGTAACCCTTCAAATAACGAAATATCCTTTTTACAGCTGCAAGATGTGAGGCCTTCGGGTTCACTTGATATCTGGCAAGCAGGCACGTTGGGTACATTATATCTGGTCTTGATGCTGTGAGGTACATAAGGGATCCGATCATCGCGCGGTAGTATGAGGGGCTAACATCTTGTCCCTTCAAGTCTGGAGTAATTCCGTGATTTTGTGGCAATGGGGTACCGATGGGCGTTGCATCAGACATCTGGAACCGGCTCAAGATGTCACCAACATATTTAGTCTGATGGATGAATATCCCAGACTCTGTTTGTTGTACTTGTAGGCCCAAAAAGAAGGTCATTTCCCCCATAGCACTCATCTCGAATTTATCCTGCATTACACGCTCGAAATCCCCACACAAAACATCGTTAGTTGAACCAAATATAATATCATCAACGTATACCTGTACCAGTAGAAGATCTCCATCTTGTTCTTTGATGAAGAGAGTACAGTCGATAAGGCCTCTGCGAAAACCGTTCTCCAGCAGATAATTAGATAAGGTTGCGTACCAAGCTCGCGGTGCTTGATGTAGACCATATAGAGCTTTGTTAAGCAACCAAACCCGATCGGGATGGATAGGATCTTCAAAACCTGGAGGCTGTTCGACGTACACCTCTTCTTCCACCACACCATGTAAGAAAGCACTCTTCACGTCCATCTGGTATACCTTGAAACCTTTGAATGAGGCATAAGCCAGAAAGATCCGAATGGCTTCTAGACGTGCAACAGGTGCATACACTTCGTTGTAGTCGATTCCTTCAATCTGACGAAAACCTTGAACGACTAGCCTTGCTTTGTTCCGGATAACGATCCCACGGTCATCCTTTTTGCATTTAAACACCCAACGGGTACCAATCTTCTTGTATCCAGCAGGTTTCTCTACGAGTTTCCAGACACCAAGCTTCTGGAATTGTTGCAGTTCTTCCTGCATCGCTTCAACCCATGAGCTATCTTTCAAAGCATCTTTCCAAGTTCTTGGTTCTTCCTGTGAGACATAACACGCGAAAGACCAATCATTCTGTTGACCAGATTCTCGGATAGTTGCATACAAGCCTGCATTGTTGTTGTTTCGCAACATGTTTCTTGTTTGAACGCCACTTTGAACCTTTCCTATGATGTTTTGTTGAGGATGGGTATTGTGAATCCTTGTTTCTGGATTATCTTGAACTGGAATAATTGTACCCAGATTGTTGAGATTCAGATCAACAATCAATTCAAGTCCCGGAATTGACGAAGAGGATGATACAGAAGTTTCAGCTGTTCTAGGGACATCCACTGGAGGTGTACCCTCTGAAATACCATGAACTGCTGTTGGAGCTTCTTGATCGGCATCGAGAAATTCATCATCCTCTGAAGATTCGTTCAATTCGGAAGCATCTTGAAAATCCTCATTGTCGAGAGCATTATTGTTCACTGAAGATGGTTCTTGATTGACTATAATGGGACGAACCAACGGTGAATCTGTTGCGTTGTCGCTCTCGAAAAACATCCTTGCCGCAGCACTTTCTTCAACGGCTTCAACATTGATCGAATTGAAAAAGTCATCGTACTCAAACATCCAAGGCTGACCAGGATTTCTGACTGGTAAAGTGTGCCTTTGTACTCTGACTTCAGACCATTCCTCAACCCTTTTAGTCTCTAGATTCCAGACTCTTAAGTTTGGGGTGGAATAGCCAAGAAAGTATCCCTCGATAGATCTTGTCCCAAACTTTCCATGAGGATCGATAATTGTGCAAGGAGCTCCAAACGGTTCAAGATAAGACAAGTCTGGTTTCCGTTTGTTGATAAGCTCAAAGCAGGTCTTGTTGTGCCTTTTGACTGTAAGGACTCGGTTCAACGTATAGCATGCAGAGGACACAGCTTCAGTCCAGAATGGAATGGGCAGCTGCGACTCTACCAACATAGTCCTAGCAGTCTCGATCAATGTGCGGTTCTTACGTTCAGCGACGCCATTCTGTTGAGGAGTGTAGGCTGCACTAAATTCGTGAAGAATACCTTTTGAAGTGCAAAACTCCGCCATGGCATGATTTTTGAATTCAGTACCATTGTCGCTACGTATCCGCCTAACCTTCAAGTTGTAAAGATTCTCAATCTGAATGATCAAGTTTTTGATAATACCGAAGGTTTCACTCTTATGTGCCATGAACGCCACCCAAGAAAATCTTGAATAATCATCAGTTATCACGAGGCAAAATTGATCATTCCTAATGCTTTTGTGCTTGACAGGACCGAACAAATCCATGTGCAAACGTTCAAGAGGAACAGCCACCGTGTTGACTTTCTTTGTAGGGTGTCGCTTTTTCGTTTGTTTTCCTTTTTGGCACGAAACACAGACGTCTTGAAGATGGAAGTTTTTAAGAGGAACACCATTCACCAATTCATTTGATACCAAATGATTCATTTTGCGTAAGTGAATGTGACCCATTCGTCTGTGCCAAGAGATTGTGTCTTTTTCTGTGGCTTTGGAAACGAAACATGTTGCTTGTGCAGACGTTGTGATAGCTTGGCTCATATCAAGGACATACAAATCATTTATCCTTGGAGCCGACAAGAGAATCCATTCTTTTGGAATTTTGAAGCCGGGTATCAGCACATAACATCCATTAGCATCAAAGTGTACTGAGAACTGCTTGTCACAAATTTGAGAAACACTAAGAAGATTGTGATCAAGTTGTTGCACAAAGTTGATCTTGTCAAAGCTAACAACCCCGTTGGAAATCATTCCTTCACCAGTTATATATCCGCCCTTATCTCCAGCAAAAGCAACATAACCTCCTCTAATATATTTGACGTCGTAGAGAAGCTTCATGTCGCCGGTCATGTGCCTGGATGCCCCACTATCAACAATCCAATGACTACTGATAGTTCCTCCTGGAACACCCTGCACATAAACTCAATCGATTAGTTGGAGATGGGGACCCAAGCCATTGTGGTCTTGGGTCTTCCATTTTTATCAACAACAATAACTTCCACCTTTTTATGATTGGGAAATTGTGATGGTCCCCCTGATTCAGTAACCGTTTTTGGTTTCCAGGTCTGTTGAGTGTTACCAGTTTGATTGTTTGAAGTTTTTGAAAACTTTGAATTATCTGGTTTAACTGAAACAGATGGTTTGTGAACCACATCGGTTTTAATTGCCTTTTCAATTTTCTTGACTTGTTGGCGTTTCTGTTTCTTTTCCCTTTCTCTTATGAGTCGGGGATCTTGTTTTACAGAAACAGATCGCCTGCGGTCAGTTGGGCCACGGGGATCATCTTCTTTTCCTTTCAACTTATGAAGATACGGGCAATTTCTGACAATGTGCCCAATGGTACCACATTCAAAACATGATCTTCGTTCAACAAACCCCGAAGTATCATGTGGTCGTCTTGCCGATGATGAGCTTTGTGAACCCGAGGTACTAGGTTTTGAACTACTTGGTTCATTCCTTTTCATCACAGTTGCTTTTTGGACAAAATCTAAATTAGATTGATTTTCAAACTTTGCAATTTTGTCCGTTCCCTTCGATTTCACAAAGTTCACATTCTTCTTCTTCTTCTGATTCGGCTTCCTTTGACTTTGAGTCGGTATCTTACCTGTTTGTTTGGTATGATTTTGCTGTTTTGCAACCGTTGGTAATTTCTTGTTCCCAAATTGTTTTCTAATTTCAGCCTTTGGGATAGGAGGACACTGTGTGACTGTAACATGTGGTCCTGTCTTTCCCAAAAACTTACTTGTTGAATTCTCAAAAACTTTACGGATTAATGATTGATTAACATTCTTAATGGGAAAGTCTTTGTCTGAATAGATTTTATCATCACCAACAAGAGTGTACAGCAAATCCACACTCTCCGACTCTTTTGCTGATGTGGACTCGGTTGGAACAGTCTTAGCAGGTTTTGTGGGAGGATCACATAGGATATGATTCTCAAGAGGTATGTACTCTTCTTTGATTACTGCATCAGACTTTTCCGAATCAGTATCATCAAATTCATCATCAGAAGAATCAGCATCCTCAACAACAACTAGAGGATCCTGATTCTGTTCAGCAGTTACAAAAGTATCTGCTGACACATCTGAATCTGACGATACTTCTTTCTTGTATCCGAGCCCTGCTGCGAATTCATTAACATCTAGAGGAACAGACGGTTCAAAGTGAGTTCTATATTCCTCATCAGGCAAAGCATCAAAATTGTTTCTCACGGGTGGTGGACATTTCTTATAACCTATGCATGTGACATCCCGTTTTTCTTTCTGAACATCAATGATGTGATCCAACACATAGCTAGAACTCAAATAACTGTCTAACTTGAGTCGGATCGCCTCACTTTCAGTTTTAACACAAGCCATTTCCTTTTGCATTACCTCAAGACGAGTGATATACAAATTAATGTCCGTTTGTTTTCTTGAAACCATTTTAGTCAACTCAGTTTTATCTTTCTTTAACGTTTCAATCATTGACTTAAATTCCTTTTCATGGTTTTCATAAAACATATTGGCTTCAGTGCACTTTGAAAGATCAACGGTTAATTTCTGATTATGAATGAATGTCACATCATATTTCTCTTGCAAAGCCTCGTGTTTGCTTTGCAATTCACACCACCTATCATTCACAGAAACATGTTTGTCTTGCAATTCAAACAAACTAGCTTGTAAAGCATCGTGTTTGCCTTGCAACTCAGACATGTTTGCTTCCAAATCAGCACATTTAACATTCAAACTATCACAATTATCACAGCTAACAGAAGTGGGTTCATCGACACATACCTGGCTTGATGAACAGTCGACATTCGCCATAAAGGCTGAATGGAGAGAAGACGAAGAGTAAGCAGCTTGATCCACCAAAATAGATCTTCTTTCAATTCCTGCTGCAGCTTCATTCAAAAGCTCATCAATATCAGCATCGACTGACGCACTTGTTGAGTCATCCACCTGATCGTTGCCTGAAGTGGAGGATTCTTCATCCGAGCTTCCACTATAACCGGAAGAGTCTTCATCCTCAGAAGATACATCACCATTGGTGGAAGATTCTCCACCACTGGCGTGTTTAAGATCATTAACCACTTCAGCAAAACAAGCTGTTCCATCAGGTGCATCATTTCCCAACTGGATTGACCAATCACAGCCTTCATCTACTTGAACCACTAGTGCCTGGTTGGCATTTGATGGTCCTGCTTGAGTCTGATTGTTGACAGGCACCAATGTGCGAACATTGTTCCTGTTCTGGTTCTGCTGGTTGCCTTGACCTCTGAAGGGATTCTGGTTCCCATGTTGAGATGGCCTTGTACATTCCCTTTTAAAGTGGCCACGTTCACCACAGTTGAAGCATTTGACGGCCTGTTTATCGAACCCATACTTGGTGTCTTTCTTGCCTTCCAAGCTGGTTCTGCCCGTTCTTTCCATGAAATCCTTTGCTCGCCTAACAGCACTGGCAAAGGCCCACTTAATATCCATCATCTCCATCTCTTCCTTGTCTATCTGCTGATAGTCTTCTTGAGTCAGATTAATGTTGCCAATCTGACCTTCCACCAATCCACAGTATGCACTCACCAAAGTGTTAAGCAGCTCCATGTGTTCCTTAGCTACTTCCACACTAACTTTTGAGAAGCTTGAAGTGTCGAGCCGTACTGAATTTGGCTTAGATTGCTGACCAGCAGATGATGTACTTCCATAACAAGCTTGCTGTTGCTGTTGAGGAGGAAGTGGATTTCCGAATATATTAGTAGTTCTGATTTGCTGTTGCTGTTGTGGTGCTGGTTGAGGAGCTGTATTAAGCGGATTTCCAAACATATCTGTTGTTGGAGGAGGAGTGCCATACAAGCTCGTGCTAGACACAAATGCTGTTTGAAGTGGAGCGTGTGAGGATGGTTTTGCAGAAGTGCTAGAAGTTCCATAATAAATTTCAGGATTTTGTGGCACTGCAACTCTTTTTGCCTTTAGAGTTTCTTCCTGATTCTTGTTTTCCAGGAGTTGAGCAAAATCACCGAAGCTTGTTGTATCCAAAGTGCCATTGTACTTCATGATTTCTATGAAGTTACTCCATTGAGGTGGCAGTGCATCTGCAAACTTCTTCACTATCTCTACTGAAGTTGTTACAACCCCAGTATTTGCCAATTCAGTCAGCAAATGGGTAAATCGACTTGTCAAATCTCCTAGAGATTCATTCTGCATACAAACAAAACCATCAAACTCTTTCTTTAGCAGATCTTTTCTTAATTGACGTGTTGCTTCATTTCCTATGCCCCTTATCTTCAATGCGTCCCACAACTGCTTCGTTGTCTTGTAACTGACGAATTGATGATAAATATCTTTGTTTAATGCCTGAGTGAGAATGGCATATGCTTTCTTCTCCAAATCATAGACTTTCTTTTGATCTTCGGTAAGATCTGCAAATGTAGCAGCAGATGATGCAGCAACCTCTATTGTTTGATCAAAATCTGTGATGAACCGCAACCACAACTCTGTATTTTGACCAAGGACATATGTATGAAATCTGTCAAACCATCCCGGATATTCACTTAAATGCATCAACTTTGGAGGCCTATTCAAGCTTCCCGTTTCACTTTCGCTTAGTAAAATGCTTTGAACACTTGGAGCTTGATTTGATACGAATGCCCATTGACCGGTAGATGTAGCATTGGCTTGCGAACCCGAATCAGGAGTTGGAGTACCAAAATACATCTCTGCATTTACCGGAACACCCCACATCGAATTCATTTTTGATCAGCCGAAGGATACCTGTCGAAAGATACTTGAAAAATACAAACTGTTAAACACAAACAGACTAAGGATCGAAAGATTAACACCTGTTCGAAAGATCAACAAGGTTCGAAAGATCACTGTTGAGTTTCGAACAATGTTTTCGAAAGATTCTCCAACGAAGGATCCTTATCCTTCGAAAACGTACTGTAGACCGAAAGATAAATCACGAAAGATGACTTCGAAAGACTCCCCAATCGAAGGATCCTAGTCTTTCGAAAATGAACAGTAGTCCGAAAGATGAATGTTTCGAAATGATTCCTTGGTTCGAAGGATGATGATCTATCGAACCTCCACTGATCGAAAGATGGTCTTTCGAGTTCGAAGGATATCTTTCGAATGGTTCTGACACAGTTGACAATCGGTGACAAGTTGGTGAAAAAGTTGACGGGTTGGTGAGAACTTTCGACAGAAAGTATGTTCAGACCATATCTTTCAGGTCTGAACATGCAGGTTTTTCACCAACCGGGTAATGATCAATATTTTAAACAAAATACAACTTCCAACACACAAACACTTTGTGATTCAAATTTTTCAAGATCAAATGTGTAATATTATGAAGAACAAACCCAGAAATACAAGAATTTCCAGCAAAACGACAACTATCCAAAACCCGTTTTTGCTAGCAACTTCACTAAAAACCCATTTTTAACATGTGACAATGAAAAGTGACAAGGTTTTTATAAGAACAAACAGCAAAAACAGCAATATTTCCAGAAAATATGAACTATAAAATCCCGAAAAACACCAAGAACACCTCGGTTTTAACAAGGACAAGAGCCAAGGCTCTGATACCACTTGTAGGTCCGGCTAGGAGGATCTAGTCGCCTAATCCTTGTATACTAACCACTCCGGTTGTGCGGAATCCAACCGAAATAGCAAACCGAGATAGACCACGCAATAACACGACACGCAAGTTTCAACGATTAACACCACTTGTATTAAACGTATGAAAGGTCCAGTTACAGCTCAATGTTTACAAATCAGTCTTGCAAACTCTCTCTAGTGTGTGTGTGTGTTCCTGATCTGTCTAAGTGTCTCTCTATCGAAGTGAAAACAACACACGGGTATTTATACCCGAACACAGCAGGTTCGGTCGAAGGATCATGCAGACCGGTCGAAAGATAATCTTTCGACCAGGAACAGCTCGAATCGATCAACATGTACCACGAAAGATGGGATCTTTCGTGATCCATCTATCGAATGCATATGTTTCGAGCTCATCATCATCGAAGGATCTAAGTCATCCTTCGATGACCATCCTTCGACCCAGCCATATTACAAACATTATGTTGACTGTTTGGCCAAGTCAAACCGGAGGATGGTTGACTTGGTCAAACTTACAGACTAACAAGACATCGTTTTACATTGTGACCGAATACAGACAAAGTGCAGACATAAGTGCATCAACAGTTTTTGTGTTAATTGATGAATGAAAGCATGAAGTAAGAAATAAAACATGAAACACTTGTACATTATACATAAATTGTGGTATGCACACCAAGTGTTTGATGAAATTCCTAGGTGAGATTAATAGATGAAATGGTATGCAAGTAATGGATGAAATCGTATAATATGGGGATATGATGTATTTGATGATGAATAAACATGAGAAATCTATTTTTAGATGGAATTCATGTAGGATTTGGTTGGCCATGTTATTTGGTAAAAGTATGCATTAGAATATTGTACTCTATGTTGGAGTTGTATGATGTTTACTACATGTTTGAATAATTGCTTAATCAAAATTGATAAGTAAAAATACTCTAAATGTGAAGCATATGAGATCATTAGAACAGGATGAAGTTAGAATGATGTTGGGTTGTTCAGCATAGGTCATGGTGTTAGTTATAGAATTATGTTACAGGAATGAATGGAATTGAATATGTTTGGTGTGTGCATATAATTAGATGATCATGTGGTTATATGCTTATTGCATCGTGAGTATGAAATGTACATAGTATCATTAGTATAGTCTACTATAATGACATGGATGTATGAGGTTAAGTCGAAAGTCCATATGATAAATCGTTGACTTTCTGAAAGTCAACTGTTCATAAGTAGCAATGTTAGACTTTTGTCACAGCTGTAATGTTATAGAAAGTCATATGATGCGTGTTATATCCATATGTGTTATATGTGACGACGTGATGAATTATATGAGTTTGAAAAGATTGACTTGTGGAAATATGCCTTATGCTTGTTAGAATTAACTAATGAAAGTCAAATGCGAAACATGAATTTGATATGATCGTTAATTTGTACAATCATGTATGCTAACAAGAATGTGAATGCGATGACATAAAAGTATAGGGATCATGTCAAGATGGATGGAAGCATGGAAGGCTAACGGGTCAAAAGGAGGCGAGGAAATGGATGCGAATACGGACACTTAAGGTAAGTGATTTCCGGAATCACTTCTTATTTATAAATGAAGTCTGGTATGTTGTATATAGGGAACCATGTAAGAATTTACGGGTAAGGGTAAGTAACAAGGTAAGTTCATATGAACTTCGTCTATCCTTAATGTAAATTAAGATGATAGTCTCATCGTGTTAATGGAATGTTCATTATGTTGCTGAATGTTCATCGTGTTAATGGAATGTTCATTATGTCGTTGAATGTTCATCGTGTTAATAGAATGTTCATTATGTTGCTGAATGTTCATCGTGTTAATGGAATGTTCATTATGTTGCTGAATGTTCATCGTGTTAATAGAATGTTCATTATGTTGCTAAATGTTCATGTGTTAATAGAATGTTCATTATGTTGCTGAATGTTCATCGTGTTAATGGAATGTTCATTATGTTGCTGAATGTTCATCGTGTTAATAGAATGTTCATTATGTTGCTGAATGTTCATCGTGTTAATGGAATGTTCATTATGTTGCTGAATGTTCATCGTGTTAATGGAATGTTCATTATGTTGCTGAATGTTCATCGTGTTAATGGAATATTCATTATGTTGCTGAATGTTCATCGTGTTAATAGAATGTTCATTATGTTGCTGAATGTTCATCGTGTTAATGGAATGTTCATTATGTTGCTGAATGTTCATCGTGCTAATGGAATGTTCATCATGTTAATGGAATGTTCATCATGTTTGTTGGAAGTTAGTCGGTTATGTTTGTTTGTAATTGCATTGATTTGTGTTGATATGATTGTAGATAAGACTCAACTTACAAATAAGTGAATGTGACTTGTATGTATGTATGTATGTATGTATGTATGTATGTAGATATGGAACTGTAGCGTGTGTAAGTAGTGTGAACTTGTATGTATGTACATATGAATGGGATACGTATGAATGTACTTAGATATATGAAAGTGTATACACGTGTTGTAATCTAATGATTGTAGATCACTGGTATACGTATATGTGAAAATGTGGGTTTTCAATATGTTTGAGATTACGTACTCCTAACCATGTTACTATTGAGAATGAAATAAGTGGAGTGCAGGTATGGGAATCAAGGACTCTCGAGGAATTGATGTCGGACTCGAGTAAATATAATTGAGAGGATGTTTCAATGGAATACCTTACGTAGTTAGAATGTGATATAGCCTTTTAAGTATATGTATTAAATTATATATGATGTTACCATGTACTAACGTGTTGGTTATATATGGTGACCGCATGTTAGTCAGATATTCATGATGGACAAGTGAACAAGGTTCGAGTTGAAGATCATGGATTGTAAGGGAAAGTGGTCATGTTATTTGTAATTATTTGTTAACATAGTTACATTAAATAAATGATGAATGATGTATTTATGTTAAAAGGGTTGACCTAAACGGTATTCAAGTATGATAGAGTAGTTAAAAGAAAGAAGTTTTACGGTTCATTTTCCGCTGCGTCGTTTTGGGTCAAATCATGATTAGGTTCTTACACGCAATCAGCTATGGAAATTAGAAGCTTTCTAGGATTAGCTGGTTACTATAGACGATTTATTAAGGATTTTTCCAAAATAGCTGTACCATTAACTAAACTAACCTGTAAAGCAGTTAAGTTTGAATGGGGACCTAGGCAAGAAGAGGCTTTTAGGATTTTAAAGCAAAAGCTAACAAATGCCCCAATTCTAGCCTTGCCAGAAGGAACAGAGGATTTTGAAGTGTACTGTGATGCTTCTAAGCTAGGATTAGGATGTGTGCTAATGCAACGCAAGAAGGTAATTGCGTATGCCTCCAGACAATTGAAAAACACGAGGAAAACTATACGACTCATGACTTAGAATTAGGAGCCATAATTTTTGCCCTTAAGATTTGGAGACACTACCTGTATGGAAGTAAGTTCACTATCTATACAGATCATAAAAGTTTAAGATATATATTTGGGCAAAAAGAATTAAACATGAGGCAAAGAAGATGGATGGAGATCCTAAGTGACTACGACTGTGATATTCAATATCACGAAGGAAAGGCAAACGTAGTTGCAGATGCCTTAAGTCGTAAGTATCATGAAAAGCAAAAGCGAGTTCGTGTTCTTAGATTAAGTCTACAACTAGACTTAATGGAACAACTGAAGAACATTCAAGAAACAGCAATCAAGAATGATGCTGAAAGAATGAAAGGAAGAATAAAAGAATTAGAACAGGGAAGTGATGGAATTTGGAGATTCCACACAAAAAGAATTTGGGTACCTAGGCAGGGAGCATTAAGAAATAAGATTTTAGAAGAAGCCCATAAATCCAGGTATACCATGCATCCTGGTAACAATAAGATGTACCTAGATTTAAGGAATAATTTATGGTGGATAGGGATGAAAAAGGACATAGCTAGATATGTTTCTAAATGTCTTACTTGTTCACAAGTTAAGGCAGAACACCAGAAACCTTCAGGTCTACTACAACAATTGGAAATGGCTGTATGGAAATGGGAACTTATTACAATGGACTTTGTTACTAAGTTACCCAAAACAAGAAAAGGTAATGACGCGATTTGGGTAATTGTGGATCGATTAACCAAATCAGCTCATTTTCTACCCATGAAAGAAACCTTTAGCATGGAAAGGTTGGCAAAGTTGTATGTTGATGAAGTATTATCCTTACATGGAGTTCCACTCTCCATTATATCATATAGGGATAGTCGTTTCACTTCCCATTTCTGGACATGTTTCCAGGAAGCAATGGGAACCCGACTAAATCTAAGCACTGCATATCATCCTCAGACAGACGGGCAAAGTGAAAGGACGATCCAAACCCTGGAAGACATGCTCAGGGCATGTGTGATAGATTTTGGTGGAAATTGGGATAACCACCTACCTTTAATTGAATTCTCCTATAACAATAGTTATCATGCAAGCATAGAAGCTGCCCCATTCGAAGCACTATATGGACGAAAGTACAGAACTCCAGTCTGCTGGGTAGAGATAGGAGAAAGCCAATTATCAGGTCCTGAAATCGTACAAGAAACCACTGACAATATCACTTAAATCAAGGAAAGACTAAAGACGGCTCGAGATCGCCAGAAGAGTTATGCAGACAATCGACGTAGGCCGTTAGAATTCCAAGTTGGAGACAGAGTACTATTGAAAGTTTCTCCTTGGAAAACTGAGTCCAAGGTACGTAGGAGCATTCCTAGTCATCCAACGAATAGGACCAGTTGCCTATCGCTTACAACCACCAGAGGAGCTAGCTGGAGTACATGACGTGTTTCATGTATCCAACCTCAAGAAATGTTTATCTGACGAATCCTTGATAGTACCTCTTCAAGATGTAGAGGTAAATGAGAAGTTAAAATTTGTTGAGAAGCCATTACAAATAGAAGACAGAAAGATCAAGTTTCTCAAGCACAAGCGGCTAGTACTGGTCAAAGTCAAATGGGATTCAAAGAGAGGATCTGAATACACTTGGGAACTGGAATCGGAAATGAAGCGAAAGTATCCTCACTTTAAAAAAAAAAAAAAAAAAAAAAACTGGACGTTCCCCAAACGGGTACTGTCGGGTCGGGTGAATTCAATAATAGACGCCTGTTGGCATTCCAGCCTTCCTTCGCCTTTCATTTTTTTTTTCAATAAATCTCGAGGACGAGATTCTAAATAAGGTGGGGAGAATGTAAGGACCTTCAAAAATGTCCTAAAACGACCCGTAAATGAAAACCCGGACCCCTGAAACCCTAACGTACATGAAAAACTGAGAAAACAAGAAATCTGGTGTTCAGGCGGGCCGCGTAAAGGTTAAGCATGGCCTTACGCGGGCCGCGTCAACCTTAAGTTGACCAGATAAGCGTTACAGTCCACGTGGCATCCACCTGGCAACCCTACGCGTGACCCAGCAAACCTACACGTAGACTAGGTGGCCACGCGGGCCGCGTAAGGGTCGAGCAAGGGTTCACGCGGGCCGCGTGAGACCCAAATTTCAGCTATAAATAGGAATGGCCATGGGCAGTTCACTGGTGTCGAAAACAAATCTCAAAAAGGAAGTTATACTGCTCAATTTCGAAAATTAAAGTAGTGAGGCGCTGCTACGATACAGGGTATTAACTCGATCGCTGCTACGATTCAATGTCCGATCGATTGAAACTATCCAATGGATGTTTAAGTGTTGCCCATATTAGGGCCATACTTTGTCATTCGTCGTAAATTCGAAGGATGTTTAAGTATTGCACTTTGTCATTCGTTGTGAGGGTTTTAATCTCGTGAGTTATCGTAAATGTTGTATTAGTTACTGACCTAGTTCATGTGCATTGTTATTTAAATTAGGTTACAAGGCTAATCAGTAGGCTAAAACTCTGCCCGTTTAAATCTGCAATGTGAGTCATTCTCTTTTATCAAAAGTATTTTACAATACTCCAATTATTTCCAAAGGTTATAATTACAGGGATTAAGTCATGGTTATCTTGAATCACTGGCTAGTGGGGTATTGTGCACATTACTAATTTCTCACGGATAGGCTAATAAATCCTAACATTGATAATCATCAATACTTGGGGAAATAGACCCAATAGTGGTATGACCATCGTCACCAGGAGGTGACCCGGCGCCAGATAAAAATAAAATAAAAGCCATTGTAATCGCTCTTATGCTGTAATTTATAACTATGTGTCGTTTTATCAAATTTGAATGACTCACCAGTATTTCCCCGCTGATAAAATATTTTCAAAACATGTTTCAGGTGACTACTGTGAACCAAGGAAAAGTGCTACGGAGCACTAACAAAGCTTGAAGTAGTGGCTCAATTAAATAAATAAACATGTTTTGTAAACCAGGGAATTTCTTAGTAAAATTCCTCTATTGTAAACTACGGGGTTTATCCCGAATTATGAAATAAAATAATCGGGCATTTCAAGTTTTAAAAGATCCTGTTAAAATCTTCCGCTGTCAACTCAATTAATAAATACCACGGGTTTCTGCCCCGCGGCTCCTGGACCGGGTAACACCGGTGGCGGGGGCCGTGACAAAATCTTATGAATGAAGAAGATGCTTGGAATCTTTTCGTTCAAAGTGTTGGACCTGTACTTGATTCAAACCGTATAGAATCTGCGGCAAGGAAAATTGTTGCGGGTTTCAATGGGTTACCATTGGCAATCAAGACTCTTGGAAACTCAATGAGGGACAAACCCCAGATCCAGATTCTAAAGCAATGCTTTCTGTTTTGTTCTTTATACCCAACAAGTTGTTCAATAGATGTTGGTGAACTAATCCAATGTTGGGTATCTGATGGTTTAATCAATGAAAACCAAAGTGTCGAGAAGGCATACTTGGGCTTCTGATTTCAATTAAGGTGGTGGTGAGGTGGTGGCGATTGGTGGTGATGGCGATGGTTGTTGGGGATGAAGAGAGAGGGTATAGAAAGAGAGAGAGAGAAGATAGGTGGTTGTTCTGATTTCAAGGTGGTGTCTGATGATGGTGGGCGGTCGCCGACGGTGATGATGGGGCTGATGGTGGCTGGGTAGGCTTGAGAGAGAAGAGAGAGTGCAAAGAGGGTAGAGAGAGAGAGAGAGAAAAGAGATGATGGTTTTGTTATTTTTATTATTATATATAATATAATCTTTTATTTGCAATTTTACTAAAATACCCTTAGTTTTATATTTGAAGTTACCAAAACACCCTTTCAGTTAACAAACAATTTGGATGGAGTTAGAAGCGGGGAGTGAAATCATGAAAGGCTTCAGAGATCAGGGAGTAAATTGGTTATTTTTAAAAGTTTTGGGCATAACCGTTAAAGTGACCAAACCACAGGGAGCAAAACGGAAGTTTACTCAAGACGATATTTAAAATCTAAAATGATTCATTTTGAGGCTCCATCACTCTCTATTGGGTACACAAAACACATTAGAAAATGCTAAATGAATACATACAGGTTTATCTCACGAATACCAATTGATAAAGGGTTATTGGATTTTATCACCTCTAACTATTGGCTATTGGCCACTGTCACCCTCACCTATCCCTTTGACGCCCACCACCCCTAACTTAACACTTAGTGTGTTCTGTCACCACGTCGTTAACTGATCACTAACTTTTGATCCTGTTACTATACATTTGGGGTGTCCTAAGATCCCCAAAACCTTCCTAAGATCCCTATGACACCCCCAAAAGTATAGTAACAGGATCTAAAGTTAGTGATCAATTAACGACGTGGTGACAGGACACACTAAGTGTTAAGTTGAGGGTGACAAATGTCAAAGTGATAGTTGGGGGTGACAGCGGCCAATAGCCAATAGTTTGGGATGATAAAATCCAATAACTCATTAATAAACAACTATGAAAGTATTTGAAATGAAATATGGATTAAGGGGTCATTGTAACATGCAATATCTCTGTAATGTCTTTGGGTACCGTATAACATGAAAGTACTACAAAGCACCACAATGCTACAAAACTTCTACCATATGTTTATTGCGAATGTGCAACTACACTTCACACACCATGCACCTCTTGTAGTATATATCCAAATTTATCACAAATTACCAAGTTACTTGTATTCATCCATCATTATTTAGGGGCTGTTTGTTTTTTTTTAAAAACACTTCAGAACCTCTTATGTTTGTCCCACGCAGACCACGCGCAGACGTTTGAGTCTGCAGTACGTTTGTTTTCTTGAAGTGCTTTCATTAAAAAAGTTCTTCAAGACCTCTTCCTCAAGCAGATGTGGACTAGTGTCTTCAAGGGTCTTCTATCCTCTTCCTTCCTCTCTGCACTTTCAAAACAAATAACTCTAGCATCTATCCAGCCGACACCTCCATTGATCTCCACCTCCATCGCCGTCGAAAGCTCATCTCCATCAATCTCCACCCCCATCCAGCCGACACCTCCATCGATCTCCATCTCCACCTCCGTCGAAGCCCTCACCTCCATCGATCTCCACCTCCGTCGAAGTCACCACACATGGCTACGATCTTCCTGTTGTAATACGTACGCCACCGCACCACCCCGACTCTGTTCACCTAGCTGTGCTCGGTTAAAACCCTAACCATCGCAGCTCAAATTTCACTCAGCAATTCATCTTCAAACGCTCACTCAAGACATCTCTGATACGGATCCGAACCCTAGATCTGCTGTTTTTTGTTTGAAATGGCATGTTGCGTGCATATTATTCACAAAATGTTTGTATTAGTTGTTTAGATAGATCTGCTGTTTTTTGTTTGAAATGGCATTGGTTGCCACTTGCTTTATAATATTCATCCAGTGAGAAAATGTTATGACATGATCCATTCAGTGAGTTAAAAATGAGGTTACACACGCGACACTATAAACCATCACGTTATTGTTTTGTCACTTTGAATCGTGTTGTTAAAAGTTTGCAGTTAGGAATAATTAACATGTGTTGAATCGTGTTGTTGTTTAGATGAATTGATTACGTGAGTTTAAAAGTTTGAATCGTGTTGTTGTTATTGTTTTGTCGCTTTGAATCTTGTTGATAAACGTTTGGAGTTAACATGTGTTATGAATTGATTATGTGAGTTCAAAATTAGACTACACACGTGAATCAACTATAATATGGGAACCCAACTAGTGCGTAGTCCTCAAGGCATAAGGGTTGGGGTTGGGTAGTTTTTCTCTGTCTTTTTAAAAAATATATTTAATAATAAATATACAATGGTCATTTGACATGAATTTTTAAAAAATAACCTTCGTCAGTGAAAAAGATCAAATGTGTTATGGTGTGGAAAAGGTGAAAGTCACGTTCATAATTTAGAAAAGAAACAAGTAATACCACAATATGGGCATACCAATAGACCATTCATGTAATTTATACTCTACAGTTATAGCCTTAATTGTTACAACAATTTTTGTTGACTCTTTAGCCTAAAACCCCACCGCGATTTTAAAATGAAATCACTTAAACAACAATCTAAATAGAAAATAATATTTCAGTAATAGATATAAAACTAATGGAATTTCACCCATGATGCTGTCTAAGATTGACAAAAATCTTATGTTGATAAAAGACATAGATCTAGAGAGTTCAAAGTTGAGGACTATGTACTTTTGAAAGCCTCCGTGTGGAAAGATGTGATTCAATTTCTTAAACGAGGTAAATTGAGCCCACGTTATATCAGATCGTTCAAGATGTGGTTCAAGTTCAAAGTTGGCAAAGTTGCATATTATTTGCAATTTTCCGAAGAGTTTACGTATCTCATCTATGAACGCGTTTAGCTAAATCCACCTATGTGTCTACCTTGGATATTAAAAATCATGACAAGTTTAATTATATGGAAGTGCCCGTTGAAATCTTTGACAAGAAGATTAAGAAGCTTCGTACGAGACCATAGATCAAGTGAAATACATTGGAAACACCGAAAGGGTTCTGAATGCACTTGGGAGCTAGAAGAGGTGATGAAAAAGTTTTATCCTAAACTTTTCAAGTAATGTATCGATTTCGGAGACAAAACCCTAATATAAGAACTTGATTTAATGGTGGTAACTTATTAATGGGATAACTTTTATTTACCCAAACATGTTTATTTAATAAAGAGTAAATTACAAGTTTTGTCCTTTATGTATGTCCCAAATTGCAGGCGCTGTCCTTTTTCTTTAAAATTGATGAGTTTTGTCCTTAATGTTTGCAAATCTTGCACGTTACGTCCTTTAGGCCAAACCCAGTTAGATTTTTTGGTTAAATGAAGGCATGTGCAAGGCACATGAGGGTAGCATTGTCTTTTCACCTCCTCACTTGTCTTTCTCACCTTTTAATGCCCTAATTATAGAATCACCAGCAAATAAAGTCAATTACCATTTCATCTGATCTGATTTCTTCCAAAACCTCACACAAATCAGCTCCCGCCATGGTACCATCCCTCCTTCCCCATTCGACCATCATCCACCATCATCGCAAACACCCAACCACCACCATCCGCCATCGTCTCAGATCTGAGCCGACCACCCATTTACAACCTGCTACCAGAGAGAGGAATCAAGAGAGAGATTTAAGAGCAAAGAGAAGGGTTTATTATTATCTCATGAACCTCATCAGAACACCGCCGCTCTGTCTCCTACACCACCGTCGGAACACCGGCATTCCTGCACCACTAGCCACCACCAGAAACCCCACACTACTCTTGTTCTTCGTAGATCTAAAAGATGGTGGTGGTTAGGGTTGGGGGTTTAACTATCGCCTGACCCCACACCACCTCCCACCCTCACCTGCCGCCGACCACCACCACCACCTCCCACCCTCCCCTGCCGCAATCACCCACTGTCTCCACCATCGCCTGACCCACCATCACCACTCCACCATCTCCAACATCACCATCAACATAATCCCAATCTCAAACAAAAAATCCCCAAATCACTAGGACTGATTTTATGATAGAATATGCATCGATTATTGGATAGTGAATACCAGTCCTAATTTCTTTCATATACATAACATTTTGGGATGAATATCAGTCTCTGCAATGTTTCCTCTTTATTAGAGACTGGATATTAGTCACTCACAGGGGTTGAAGTTTGTAATCCATTAGAGAAGCTTCCACCAGTTCTAAGCGCGGTGGAAGGAAGCACTAGCTTCTCTGATGGTGAACCATCTTGCAAGCCTGAAAGAACCCGTTTCTCTGGTGGTAGATGGTGGTGGTAGGTGGTGTCGGAGCGGAGAGGTGAGTCGGCGGAGCTGTGGCGGTGGTTGTGGGGAAAGTCTCTCCTTCTCTCTCTCTCAGAACTTATGATGGATTAACCCTAATGTGCAAATGATGAACCTTAATGTGTAAAAGGTGTAACTGGGTTTTAAATAATGAGAAAAGACATATGGGAGGTGTAATGACATTTCTACCCTCACATGCCTTGCACATGATCAGTTTTAACCAAAAAATCTAACTGGGTTTGGCCTAAAGGACATAACGTGCAAGATTTGCAAACATTAAGGACAAAACTCATCAATTTTAAAGACAAAGGACAGCGCCTGCAATTTGGGACATACATAAAGGACAAAACTTGTAATTTACTCTTTAATAAATTAAAACCAGAGAAAATGAGTTTCGAATCAGTTATATAAAATAATTTTAGTGGAGGGGTTGAACTGTAAAATTGTTTTACCATGACTAAATAAGTCAATTAGATCATCAGTAATAGTTAATTTCTTCTAAGAGACATTTTCCACAACATCAACATTATAATGCTCATTCAAAAAATGTGTAATGGTTAACGCCCCTTAATGTCCTTTCCATTTTTTACTCCCTCATTTGGCGTTAGACCATGAGTAATGGTTAATGCCATCTAAGGGGCATTTTTCGCCATATCAACATTATAACGCCCCTTAAAAATGTGGAACAATTAATTCCCATTAATGCTCGGTTCATTCATTATTTTTCAATTTTTTCTTCTCTTTTAGCATTATTCTAGAAATGTTTATCCCTCTTCATGGCCCTATAATGCTTAAGAGAGCGGTGTTGAGGACGTTATCAAATCCTTTCACGTCCATATAATGCCCATTACGCATGACCTTATACTAAAAACGCCCTTCACTCTTCAATTATAAGGGCGTGAAGAGGCTTGATAACGCCTCCAGCACCACCACTTGAGGCGTTATAGGGAAATTTCTAGTATAATGCCAAATGAGGTGAAAAAAATTAGAAAGTAATAATTGAATAGAGCATCAGGGGCGTTAAACATTACACATTTTTAAAGGGACATTATGATGCTGATGTGGCGGAAAATGCCTATATGGGGCATTAACCATTACGGATAGTCTAACGCCTAAGGGCGGTGTTGATTGTTGAGGGAGTTATAAGCCCCTTCACGCCTCTATAATGCCCACTACGCATAGTCTTAGACTCTTAGGGGGGGGGGGGGGGGGGGGGGGAGTTCCAGATGTATGTGTATGTAATATGTTGCCGCTTATGACACCCATTTCAATCAACTTAGGCTTATCATGTCAAGGTGTTGATTAACCATAACACGAAATAGAAACCAAGCATTGAAAGGCTAATGCAATGATTTTGAGCCTTTAAAATGTAATGCCAATAAATGGCCTTTGGCCTAGTGGTATCAAAGTGTTGGATAAAACTGTCTTTCTAATGAACAAAAAATGTGTAGTTTAGTTATAGAAAAGAAAGAACGTACTTTCGTTCATATGAACATATACGAGTGTGTGAAACTTGTTTTAGAATAGGGTTGTTTGACAAGCAAACCGGTCCAAGCAAACTTCGACTTGGGTCTGGAAGTTAAACAAGCCAGTTCGACATGCTTATTCTTAACGAGTTGAAATTTGAGTTCAAACTTGGCTTGTAAAAAACTCGACTTAGCTCGTTTCTTTGACGAGCCAACTCGTAAACTAAAACTGATATTGAAGTAAAAGTTACACTTGTGGTCTCTAGTTGGCTTATGGACATATTATGTGGGCTTTATGATTATGTGGGCTTTATTAACATGTGGAATTGGGTTATAACTAATAAGCATTAAGCAAACCAAACAAGTGAGTCAACATTCAAACTCATTTTGGCTTTTGAGCTAGACTCATTTATAAACCGAGCCAACTCGCCTCAACATGCCGAATTTAAATAAGTTTTTTTAACGAGATACGAGTTTTTGAATTACACTACTTTATAAGATTGTTGAACAAGAACCTCATATGGTAGTATTTGTTGAATCACTTAAGGGAAACCTCATATGGTAGTATTGTTGAATCACTTAAGGGAAAGGATGTTAGAAATGTGAGGAAGTCAAACATTTGCATGATACTGTTTAATTTATTATGTGAAATTAAAGTAGTTACTTTAGATTAGTAAGTGTATGTGTGTAACCCCCTAAATTGTACATTCGTACTTCTGGCATTTGTTACTTGTTAGACGAAGTTGTGGACTTGTGGTTTACTATTTGGGCTAGAAGCATAAGTTGTTTGAACTCTTTTGGGCTACTTTTTTTAAAATATTAATTAGAGGTTTGTTTGGTAGTAGCCCAAAGATGAGTATCAACCCAAGTTCAATAAAGCCCAAACCCAAAACAAAATGCTAATGATATATAAAGCGAGATTAGGGAAACGGATTAGAGCCCACAACATCATACTTATGAAATAAAATTAAAAACAAAAGCCCAAACTATTAAATGGTATTCCACTAGAGAAAACGCACAACATAGACGTAAAGAAAAACCGAAACAAAAACTCAAAACGATTTCTAATCAAAGGACCGAGCCGCCTACTCAATAATGTGAAACCGGACAAGAAAGCGAGTTTGTTCTAGAGGACGATGACAATGACGATGAAGACGAAGGAGAATTAATACACTCGTGTACTTTCTCCACTTCGTTTTCACAAGAGATCAGCCCTTCAAACATGAAGTCAATATTATCCTCAAAGCCCGTATCGTCAAATAAGTCAAGTAGCTGATCGCCTGATTTATCAAACGAAAAGTGTGGAACCGGAAGGAGATTATAACTTGAATCCAAACACAAGCTCCATGGGTGTTCTTCCTCAACTGTTTGTGTGAAATCAAGGTTATGAATCCCGGGCATTAGCTCTTCTTTTTCTCCTAACGCGACCTCTTGTTGTTGTTGTTGTGGTTGCTGCTGCTGTTCTTGTTGTTGTTGAGAGTTTATGTCGTGAAGAACCTCTTCATTTTGCTCGTGTTTTGGTGAAGCTACAACTTCGGTTGACTCGGGTGTAGTTTGGGTTTGTGGCAAGTTTTTCAATCGATCGGCGTAGATGCTGATATCAAAATTGGTCACTGCTTTCGCGCCTCGATATTCGATGGCTGCTAAGTCGTATGCTGCAGCCGCTTCCTCTTGAGTGCCTTCACAAGAGTGCATTAATCAGTTCATTTGTAATAACAAATTAACTCATGATCATGCTTTTTATGTACATTCACTACATTGTGATTTGTATAAAAAAAAAAAAAAAAAAAATTTAAGCACCTTGTCTTGTTTTTCTCAAAGAGGCCATTGTGCTTTAAAACCACACTTGTATTGTAAGATTATACAGTATCATATAATCTACACAATACTGCATCATATGTCATGCTAAAATAGTTTTTTTTTTTTTTTTTTTTTTTCAAATTTATAACATCATATCATTTAAAAATAAAATTAAAGGTACTTGTCTAATGGAGGGTCTATAAATTACTATGCTAGTATAGCAATTAGCAACAGCTTTTCCAAATTTAATATAATTGTAACTAAAAATAAATACCATGATTAGAAAACAAACAAGTACATAAAAATGATAATAAGAGCAACTACTACTTTATTACCATTTTCTTAGTATTTTATTGGGTCATGTGGCTGTACCAGTATATACTGGAATAATGGCTTTAAAGTTACTTTTATTCTTCCTTTTATATTTTCACTACTGTAGTAAAGGTAACTACTACTTAATAAATTTAAATTTGTGTTTTTCTTTTATAAGTTCCGATATATAGTTTTTGTAAAAAAACGAATATGGTTTTGTGATGTGCTTATTTTTATCTACGTTTTGATATAAATTTTATAAAAAACGGAGCCGTATCAAATATAACGTTTTATAAGTCGTTATAAAATTTTATATTCCGTTTTTTATAAAATTTATATCAAAACGTAGATAAAAATAAGCACACCACAAAACTGTATTCGTTTTTTTAATAAAACATTATATATCGGAAGTTAAAAAAGAAGAACACAAATTTGAATTTATTAATGTCAGGTGTAAATAACAAAAAAATAAGTGTAAATAGAATCACCCACTAGTAACTTTAAACTTGTTAATTACTGTTTTTTCCTTTTTTAAATTATAACTCAGTCTTTAATTCTACTTCTAAAGTACACCTATTTGTCGACCATACTAATTGAACTCTCACCAGTTGAAAAGAAAAAAAAAACATTATCCAACACAAAGGTACCGCTAGGTCAAAGGCCCTTTCTATGACGGACCAAGAATTTTTTTCATAGGGGTTGATCGGGGGGTTTAACCAAAATTTTACGGGAGACGAGTGAGATTTTAGCGTATAAATAACACTAAAAATAATTTCCATGGGGGCGGTTGCCTCCTATGGTTCGCCAATGGACCCTTTGGTAAATTGGTTAATTAGTTGATTAAAGTTATATACATAATCAAATGTGTCAAATAAAAAAAGGTATCATATGATGCTTACTAATAAACAAAGTGGCAACAAGTTTATACTATAAGCTTATCAGAGAATATCTTTTACCAGATCTTAAATATAGTAGTAATATTAAACTTAAATATAATTTTACAAAATATTAGATCCCTAAGAAAATAAAAAGATATTTTATAAAACATATTGTCATAGACTAATCTTTTGGACAAAAAATATAAAAAGATTGCACGCCTTTTCATGGTAATTGTTTATTTTGTGTGAGATTGGATCTATGTGATTAGTATGAAAAGTCTGTTTTGTACGGCTAATTAGAATCTCCGTAAAATGCAAAGTCAATATCTTATTAGCCTATGTTTTGATCATGGTGCTTTTATTTGTTACCCGGAGTCTCTGGTCGATCTCGTTCTCGAATACGAGATCGACCCGAAAGTTATGTTCTATGCTATACTTGCTTTATAGCTAGAGGAGCGTGGTGGCATATGCTTGTGAATTCAAAATTGTACAGGATCGAAAACAGTGTTAGACCCATAAATTATTTGTTGGGGTGCGGATGAGGGGTTCAACCATATTTTCAAGGGTTGCGATCGGGTTTTTTTCCTAAAAAATACACTAACTTTTTTTGTTCAAGGGATGAGCCCGCCCACTCACAACATCAAGTAGGTCCGCCTCTGATCGAAAAGTTGGTTACGTTTTGGAGATTGTGGTTGCGAGGAATGAAAAGGTTTTCAACAATAACTCTGTCTCGAGACGGAGAACTGTGGAGAGCATTAAGGAAGACTCGTTTCTTTGGCTTACAAACAGATCTAAGTTTATGTTGTTAACTGGGACAGGTGGTGTAGTTTTAACATTAGAGATGTAACTGTGTAATGTTAACGGTTTAAAGTTTTGATATAAGATTAAAAAACAATTTATAGTTAACACACAATACCAATTAAAAAAATATATAACTGTAACAATGGTGATGGTCTTACTTTAATATTCGTGATGTAATTGTATAACTTTTGGGGTTCCAATTTCTTGTTGGCCCGGTTTATATTTTTTTAGTAGAAGTTTCGCCGTTCTAAAAAAAAAAGTAAACAACGGTGGTAAATCTAAACAGAAAATGTTAAAACGTGTTTAAAGTAATCCCAAACCCATTTTAGTTTCATGTCAAGTTGAGAGCCAGATGCAAGTTGCATGTATATCATTAATGTACCAATGGAAGTATTATGTATTTTATTTTTTAACCAGGTTAAGAAAAGTGAGAAAACACAATCATCAAAAGAAATAAAATCAAGTTAGCATGTGCCACGTCATAATTACTCACATCCTATGAGGATTAACACACACACTCTCATTCTCTCTCTCTCTCTCTCTCTCTCTCTCACACACACACACACTAACACACATGCCCACTATCTCACACGCATAAATAAATTGTTTTAAACTTTGTTCACTATCTTTGGTCAACTTTTGAGTCACTTGAGTCAAAGGGATGATGAAAGTATTGAGTTTGTTGGGATAGGATCAAATACAAAATCTCATAAAAATAATAAGTTGTAAGAAAGGTATCAAACGTACTCTGATTGACCTCATTCAAACGACATTGAAACCGTCTCATCAAACTCTACGATATGAGATTTTAGGTTTTTGGTTTTAGATGTTTAGCTTGTAGATTTTAGACTTTTTGTTTACGTCATTGTGTTTTTTTATATTTGCGTCATTGTGTATTTTTTGTGACTCACTGTGTCTTTTTACTTCGACACTGTGTTATAGATTTTCAGTATTGTGTTATATTTTACTCGACATTGGGGTATATTTTGCCATGGCCGGCCCTCGGGGTGGGCGGGGAGGACCACAGGCCAGGGCCCGATATTTCGAATGACACGTTTTTTATGAAAAAAACCTGATATGTATATGTAAAATATTTTTCTAATCGGGTACATCCATACAAACACCAACATAGGCCCCCTTACAAAACTATTCTTATGGTTTAGATTAGTTATTAACCCCTTTGGCATTAGGTTTAGACATTTAGTAGGCCAAATACCCAATTTCGTTAAGTCCGAATGGCACATTTTTTTCGAGCTCGAACATGGTACACGAATTCCCAGGGCCGGCCCTGTATTTTGCGATCCATTGTGTCTTTATACCCTAAGTTTATTATCTATAAAACTTGTTAAATTATAAAGAAATGAAAGGAATTAACAAAATTTAAGTGGCTATTTTAATATATTTTGCCAAGAAATTGGGTAAATGTGCTTTAAGTTTTGATTTGGGTAGTTGAGCACACAAATTTAGAAAATATGCATATTCAAAGTACACGTTTGTGTACTTAAAAATAATCCTTAGATGTTGACGTAAATCACACGTTCAAAATATCTAATAGCATAAACTAACCAATATTTGCATTCCAACTCTAGTTCTTTTTTAACATAACAATGTTTTTTAAGTTTCTAGCCCCACCTATTATGGATTAAATATTATTGAGTCCTGTGGTTTATTGTGTCAACCATTCTTGGACTGTTGTTGACCATCGAAATTTAAGCAGAACGGGTCTGTCCTACTCGACGGATTGGACAAAATTTACACAATCGGTGGTTGATTGTTTAAGCGGGTCTGTCCTACTCGACGGATTGGACAAAAACATGCATACGCGCAAAATATATCAAAGAGTGAGAATAGGTGCATACCGTAAGTTCCCAAGTATAGGTATTTGTTTCCAAGAACTCGGCCAATTCGTGCCTCCCATCTTCCGTTATGATGGTGCCTATAGAAAACAAACATTGTACATTAACAGTCGTATTAACATACAGGACTTTTTCACTTTTTTTAGTAAGCGTGAGAACCCGTTATCAGAAAACTCACTAGATCCCACCAGTTACCCTGCTAACAAATGGGAAATGGGATCAGACAAACAGTGGCGGATCCAGGGGGTTCCTGGGTTCCTAGGAACCCCCTCGGTTTGGAAATAAGTAGTTGAAACCTTAGATGATTTAGGAAAAATTAGTGAGAATTAGTAAGAATCTACCGAAAGAAACCCCTTGGAAAAATTTTCTGGATCCGCCACTACAGACAAAGCATAACTTTTGGAAAAGTTATTGCCTAGTGACCTAGAAGTCCAAAACAACCAACTCTAAGAGCAAAAAGAAAGTCTACATTACAACAATTCAAGTCATTATCAAAAAAAGTTAATGGAATAGTTTAGTTAATCCATTATCTATTACACACATTTTACCTGCCAAGTGTTTGGCTTCGGGTATAACCAACAACCCATATTTTGGTTCCTTTTTATAACTAACTTGGTCAAATAAAGTCAAGTTTTCGGTTATATGTAATGCAAAAGTGTTAGAAGATGCATATGTAAAATCAACTTCACATATAAAAACACATGTTTGCAACAACATATTCACATGTAACACACAAAAAACATGATCTTCCACAACTCTTTCAGCATGTCCTCTTTACATCTTTTTTTTAAATGTCAACTATGTTTATAATTTTAATCTAGTAAGTCCAAGCTGTACTGAAAACCCATCTTAATAGTTCAAAAAAAAAAAAAAAAACGACTCGTTACCTTGCTACTCCTCTGTATTTTGAAACACCTCTCGAAAACCCACTGCTCCTTCGCCTTAACGAGGCTAAATATTCATCCTTGGACAGCTTTTCCATTTCTTCGATATCCTTTTTATATGTATCTATCTGCGATACATACAAAAACGATACATATAGACAAAGCAAAAAAAAATGTACTTTCACCTTCTTTAAAACAAAAAAACTTATACATTTTTTCCTTCTAAATATGATGGATTGCATAATGTTCATAAGAGATTGATGAGCAAATGGTGTCAGATATGAAATATTTTTGTAGATACCTCAAAATTAAGCGTTGTGTCGGGTCCCCAGTATTTAAGGGCAGCAAGATCATACGTGCGAGCAGCAGCCTCTTCGCTATCATACGCCCCTACATGAAAACGACATTAAAATGTTATGTTAACTACATTGTCGCCAAAAGGCCAAAATCCGACACTTGTTCGATTGTACAAGCTCAAATACACTCTAGCAAAAGTAAAACGTTTAATCTGACATATAGATCGATAAAATCAGCGTAACTACTTGTCAAATATTTTAATAGCGTCAATCGTCTTATAGTATGAACAAAAAGAGACGCGATTGATGATATTTTGACGCCAATATAACTTTTTTAAGAGAGATGATTTGTACATGGAAAAAAAGATAAAAAATGTTGTGTGCATAACAAACTTTACTTGCTACATTTTTGTCCTCTTTTCTAAATTTGTTGTGCATACATTAAAAAAGTTGAATGTGTGTAGTTATCTTTATAAAATAGTATCAATCATAAATCAAAAGATTTTGGACCTTACAATGACTAATATTTATTTAATTGACAAATAATTATTGATAAATCTTAAACTCTAGTTGAAAGGTGAGTAGCCCATTAAAATTATTAAAGTATGTGAAAAAAGTAATGGAAAAAGGCAAATAAAAGAGAGAATACTTACCCAAATAAACTATAAAATCAGAATCCATAGTGGCAATCAGGAACAGGGGATCACACCAAACCAGAACAACCAAAAAACAGAGTCAGAACTAAAATTAAATAATTATTATTTTAAAAGATTAACAAATCAACTAAAACTATCAGTAAATTAACACTGTAGATCTATGTCATTTAATATAATTATATTATATAATATATAATATACAGTTATATAATTTAAATAAAATACATAAATTAATTAAAATTAATTAATTAAAAAAAAAAAACTCAGAAAAAGATGGTATTCACTTTGTTTTCCTTTCTTGTTTTGGATGCTGTTCCATGTACCCTTGTCCCACAGATGTGCTTCAAATCTTCCAGTCCATCTATGCCTGTTAAAGATCAGCATAAATTCATTTAATTTCATTGCATGCAGCTGTAAATTAATAATAAAAAATTAAGATTAATTCATGCATGCAACACAGAATCTGTACCCTCTGTTCTTCAGTGATCAGAGTTTAATTTAAGAAATTTGCAGAAATTATACTATTGGAAGTCTGGATATTAAAAATTCAATTACTTTAGAACCTTTTTCAACTGTTGCCCCTAAAAAATTACATGATCAACTGATCAATTTCATGCATGTAGCCCAGAATCTGTAATCCTCTGTTCTTCAACAGACTTAGTTTAATTTTTAAAAAATTGCAGAAATTGATCTTGAAAAAGTTGAAAGATTGAATAAAGTTTGCATCTTTGAACCAAATTAATCAAATTGATTCCATTTCAGCAACTTTACACAAGAAATTTCATGAACATTCCAATGCATGTAACCTCAAATCACCTCCCCTGTTTTTCACCCAAATTCCACTTCAAGAAACACAAAAAAGATCACATTTTTTAACAAATTACATCAAATTGGAACAACAGGGGTGTTCAATTTCAACTTAATTTAAATAAAGTTTGAATCTTTTAGAAGAAAATGAATAAAGTTTGAATCTTTTTGACGAAATTTGCAATTAATGTACCTTGTGACACCTCTGTAAACAGAGCTTCTGCGTGTAGTTTCAGCATTTTGATTTTGATTTGGAATTTGAGTGGTGTTTTTGTTGTGGGGTCTGCTGCAGGGTCTTTTGGATTTAGGAATCTGGTGATCATTAATGCATGAAGATGAAGAGGAGCATGAAGAGGATGAAGTTGGTGACAACCTTCTTCTTTTCATTTTCTCTCTCTAGATTGTGTGGGTTTTTGTGTTTTTAGAGAGAGAGAGAGAGAGAAGGGGGGTTGGGTTTTGGAGGAATTAAGAAGTTGGGTGTGAGAGGTGGTAGATATATATGGGTTTAGCTAGCTAGGTGGGTTTGGCTAGAATCACTCTACAAATTACAAAGTTGCTTACCAAAAAACAAGAAAATTTAATCACAAAGATTTTAGGGAAAGAAATTGATTGGGGCTCATTTTTTGGAAAATTGTACACATATATTATTTAAATTAGATGTAATGATGTTTTTATGTGTTTTTTTTAGTTTATTAATTTTTCAATTTGATTGTTTAACTTTTTTTATAGAGTAAACTGTTAAAATGGTTTATGAGGTTTGATCACTTTTATTATTTTAATCTAAAACTTAAACATTTTGAATCTGGGTCCTTTTAGTTTTAATTTTGTTGTCATTTTTATCTAAAAGTAAAATCTGGTCAGATTTTTCAGTTAAATCCAACTTTTTTTCTCCCTTTTAATGAAGGGCAAAATGATTAGATTTTTTTAATTTGTTATAATAAAACGTTAAAAAACCATTTTGTCCTTCATTAAAAGGGAGAGAAAAGATAAAAAAAACTGGATGTTAACCGAAAAATTTGACCATATTTTGATTTTGGATGAAAATGTCAACAAAGTTGAAACTATATGGACTTAGATTCAAAAGGTTTGAGTTTTGAACTAAAGTGACAAAAGTGATCAAACCTTAGAGACCATTTTGGCAGTTTACTTTTTTTATATTAAAATTAGATGTAATGATGTTTTTATAAGGCTACAAACGAACCGAACGAACACGAACAAGACATTGTTCGTGTTTGTTTGTTAGAAAATATATGTGTTCACGAACCGTTCACGAACACTTATCGAACGAGATTTTATGTTCGTGTTTGTTTGTTAAGGAAATGAACTTGTTCGTTTGTGTTTGTTTGTTAATTTTAGGCAACGCACAAAAAGAAACGTTAACGAACACAAATGAGCACAAACTAATGTTCATGAACACAAATGGAAAAAAACGAACACAAATAATCGTCCATGAACAAAATATATAATACACTGACACTTATTAAATATTTAATTTGTCGGAATTTTGAAGTATTTAAATAAATATAAAAACTAAAAACACTACTGATCTATCGAACACAAACGAACACGTTACCAAACGTTCACGAACATAAACGAAGGAACGTGACCTCTGTTCATGTTTGTTCGTTTAACTAAACGAACGAAATTTCTTGTTCGTGTTTGTTTGTTTAATAAACGAACGAACACAAACGAACTTTCTGCCGAACTGTTCGCCGAACGTTTGGTTCGTTTACAGCCCTATGTTTTTATATATGTTTTTTTAATTTATTAATTTTTCAATTTGGTCGTTTAACTTTTTTTTTAAAGTTTTTTTTTTAACTTTTTTATTTTAAAGTTTTTTTTTTAAATTTAGTTTTTTAAGTTTTAGGCTTTAACTCATATTATCTTCGATTGTAGCTGACCATCAGTGTGAACTCAAACGGAATATCAATTTTCTCTTTTTTTTTGGAACTTTTATTATTGACGTTGCGATAAATATCTATATTAATCATATAAAATGATCAAATACCCCTCCTCCGTCCTCTTAGACACATACATCTAGTCACCCTCAATGGTTCAACATCGCCACAATATACGTCCACTTGAAACCTCAAAACACATCCATAAATTCTATCGTGTAACATGAAATGATCATCGTATTACAATACGGAAAATAAAAGAATAAAATGAAGAATATATTAGACTTCTAATATTTTTGAAGAATATATATTAATCCATATGTTGTAAGGCTAGGTGTTGTGGTATAAAGCCCCTAGGAGCTTTATAATTCTACGTATGTGCCACATAAGCGAGGGGTTTTATCGTTAAACAATATAAAAGAAAAATGAAATAAAAAAAAGGAAAATTTGATTGGTGGGAATGAATGGGCCCCACATGCATAACCTTTTGGCGCTCGTTAAAGAGATGGAGCTTCTCTCCATAGCGCCGTCCCTTTGACGTCTAGGAAATGAGGAGAGGGCGCTATGGAGGCTGATTTGGCAGGGACACGAGACCACACCGGGTGGCCTAATGGCAACTTCGGGTGATGTCACTCCACCAATAAGGGGGGTGGGGGTGGTCATCACTCATCACTCACAACTTTCAATCAAGTTTCGTCATGTCATCAACCATTATTCTATCACTCATAACCTTTTTAGTGGAAATAGTCATAACTAGTGATGAAATTCCATCACTCGCTTTTTTTTTAATTATAAATTAACAATAAAATAATTATTTATTTCATTTAAATTAAAACATACTAGTTCAATTAAACATACTAGAAATATTTTAGACTACAATAAAAAAAATACATAAAGAAACTCTACTCCTCGTCCGAATCAGGAAACTCCAAACCTAAAGAACCTACTAGTTTGATTAAATCGTATCTCAACCGAAAGTGAGTTTCTTCATCACGCAAGTCTTGTTGGATATTTTCGGGAACGTGAACTTGTGTAGGAGGATCCGGCACCCAATCCGGAGAGATTGCACGTCCGTCTTCTTTGATTAGCATATTGTGCAATATGATACATGCATATACTATGCTATGTATTGATTTCTTGTTCATTGCACGAACCGGTCGGCTTATTATGCCACATCTACTCTTTAAAACACCAAAAACCCTCTTAACATCTTTTCTTGCCGATTCTTGCAACTTTTTGAACGCGATTTCTTTAGCCTCGACAGGAAATGAAGGAGCTTTCACAAAAACAGACCATGATGGGTAGATACCATCCACAAGAATAAAGCCTCATCTATAATATCGTCCGTTAACATATAATGGACAGAAGGGTGCGGTACCATCCGTTACGGTTTGGAACAACAGCGACGTGTGCAAAACATTGTTGTCGTTGTTTGAACCTGGAACACCAAAATATGAATGCCAAAACCATAAATCATTCGACGTCACCGCTTCAAGTATGATGGTTGGTCTTTTGACGTCACCCCTAACATAAGCCACTCGCAACTCTCTTGGACAATTTTTCCACTCGATATGTGTATAATCGACGCTACCGAGCATCCCTGGAAAATGTCATCTAGCCTCATGTGCAGCGTAAATACGTGAGATGTCGTGTCTCGTCGGTTTACGTAAAAACTCTTTACCATACAATTTAATGACCGCGTTGCAAAAAAATTACAGACATTCACGTGAAGTTCTAGCCGACATAGCTAGGTATTCATCAAAATGATCGGGAGGGTTACCTGTCGCTAGTTGGCGAAAGGCGGACGTGCATTTTTGTATCGGCGTGGAACTTGGTTTGCCCCTCGCGTCGTAACCTTCTTGAAACCATTCTTCGGTTGCTTCGATGTCTCCAACAATCTTTAAAAATAATTCTTCTGGTAAACGAAACCGATCTCTAAACGTTTCAGCATTGTAGACCGGATTCTCCACAAAATAATCGTTCATTAACACTTCGTTGGCATGTATACGATCACGATCCACCATCTTCTTCTTTGGGCGTGATAAACTTGATTCAAGTTCGTTATACACCGACACAAAAAACTTAAGCGTCTCATTATCAGAAGACAGCTATCGCTGTCCATCAGAAACGTCGAAATCCGTAGGAAAATCCATTTGTGAAATATGTAGAATGTGTGATATGTGTTTGTGTTTTGGTGTGGGTGAAATGGTTAAAAATTGTTAAGTATATATATATTGTTTAAAGGTTTTTTTTTTATTAAACATTACCGTTCAAAATAACGGCCATAAATTTCAAACGGTCACAAACTCAACAAAATCAACGCGTGAACTTTTCCACGCGATTTATTTTTCACGCGTGAAAATGTATGGTGACGGTGGTGTTTTGGAGGCTATCACGTGTGATGGGGAGTTTATCACTCACCACCCCGCCTGCCCTAAGTGAGCACCAAATATATGTGTTTAGCATAGTATTCTCTATCCAAATATATGTGTTTAGCAAAGGATTCTGTCTCAATATCACTCCAATTTTAGTAAAAAGTAATTAACAAATTCAAACTGATTTAGTAAAAAGTAGTTAACAAATTCAAACTGATTCCTTTTCGTTTTTTTTTTCAGATTAAAATTTAATGTGAAATAAACACTTTTTAGTTGTAAAATCATTTAACAAATTTACTTTCTGAGAACAACATAAATAAGTACAACAGAGGTACGGTATGTATCTAAATTCGTGGAAACAATCTTAAAATTTCTGGTTGACAGAAATTTTATATTTAGAACCATATATGATAAATAATAAGTACAATGTATACAATTTTGAGAAGACGGAAATCTGAATCATATAAAGTCTTTGTTTGAGTTTTGTACTTTTTTTATAACTATTACTATCACTACCACTATATAACACTTATACGAATAACTTAGATAGAAAAATATATCTATTATATATTTAAATATGTAATGGTGTCATTTTAATCAATTTGTTTAAAATGAGTTTGATTCATACCTTGAGCGTCTAGATAATATCAAACTGGCTATAATAGACCCAATTTAAAACTAACATGACTTTCGTTATGTAATGGACGGAATGTCTCAACGGACCAGAAGTCGTGACAAACTGTTATATGACGGACTCACTAGATTTTCAGACCCGAAATCAATTATTTGTAACCTCTATTATGGCGTTGACGTTTTCTTTATAAACTTAGCGATTTACAGTTTTTTTTAATTTTATAAAAAAACATGCGTAAATCTTTGAAGTTATTATTTTACGTGTTTACTTATACATGTAATTTAAATCATAAAGTTGTCAATTTTAATTTCCACATTTTGATTAAACCTATTAAAAAAATCTCTATAAAAGAGATGCTGTAATAGTTCTAAACGTTTTGATCAAACCTATTAAAAAAATTTCTCTATAAAAGAGATGTTGTAATAGTTCTAAACGTTCAATAATATTTTATTTTAATTCTCTCAAAGAACAATCTTCACTTTTGTGTTTTCGGTACACGTAGACAAAAACCTAAATTTACTTTAGTAATAATGCAAAAGTTATATACCATTTTTCCGATGGAATTCATACATAGCAATGCTAGCGTATGTATGTGTGCGCGCGTGTGTAGAGAGAGTCATGTCGGCTAAAAAGCCTTTGAGGCCTAAGCTTAAACAATTAAATGTGTTTGGGTCGGAGAAATCTTCTATGGGTGACTTCGTGAGAAGTTTTCACTCGGGCAACTAAACAAACCTGTGAAATTCTCATAAACAAATAGACAATATTGTTTGACATATGTTTGAATGCTACAAAATGACATCTAAAGGCAGTCCAATCTGTTTATGTTTACGAATAATGATGGGTAAACCTCATTGAGAACGGTGAGTCCGAATGAGGGTGTTTATGACACTTCAGTAAAATTTCATTTTGTTCCGTTCCGTGCACATAAGAGATATAGGTCATAAGGAATATCAAACCTCAAATATCACCATCATGTTTTAAGTTCGTTAGACTACATGATTAAGCATATTTAGGTGGAAGTAGTCCAAGATGGGTGACCCAATATGAAGTTTACAACCGAGAAAAAAAAATTCACAAGCTTCCCATGAGTAAAACTGGTAATATTGGTGTTTTTTTAACGGCGTTCGGTTAGGATATCGCTAACCGGGTTAGTAGTTAGTATGTTAGTATCACTAAGTTAGTATTAAAACCCTTTTGTCTGAACTTGAGCCCAGGATCTCCCAGAGAAGCAAAGCTTCCCACCTCCCTCTTAACCACTAGGCCAAGAGATAATTGCTTGGTAATATTGGTTGTTATGAGAACATTCGCATCCCTTCCCCATCCTCAACCATATAATTTAACTAAAATTCACATTTTCCTAAGTTTTTTTCTATCTTTCAAAAAACTTCCTACATCACATTCCTCATTATTTATCTATATTCAATTAAATAATATTTTTTAATTCAACTTTTTATTATTTTTTATCTTTCTTTCACTCACATTCACCTATAAAATATATTAAAAAATAGAGTAAATTACAAAAATCGTCCTCTATGTATGTGACTTAATGCAAACTGTGTCCTTTGTCTTCAATAATTACAGAAAACGTACTCGATGTTTGCAAACCCTTGCAAGTTATGTCCTTTAGTCCTAACTCAGTTAATTTTTGTGGTTAAATCTGACCAAATGAATCCCACATGAGGGTATTTTTGTGGTTAAATCTGACCAAATAGACCACACATGAGAGTAAAATGACCAAATACCCTCATGTGAGGTCCATTTGGTCAGATTTAACCACAAAAAAAATTAACTGAGTTAGGGCTAAAGGACATAACTTGATTGAGTACGTATTCTGTAATTATTAAAGACAAAGAGTATAGTTTGCAATAAGTAACATACATAAAGGACGATTATTGTAATTTGCTCTAAAAATATATGGAAGATGCATAGTGGGAAACAAATATGGGGGGTGTGAATGAGGATGAGGATGGGATATAGAGGTGTTTTCTATGTTATTTTGCTAGTTTTTCTCAAATTTAAGAATGGGGGATGAGATGAGGGATGAAATGTGGATGCTTTGAGATACTAAATATTAATCAAGAGACGACGACAACAACAACAACGACGACGATGTCAAAAACAATAGCGAGCCGAGTTTGAGTAGCTCATGAGCGGCATGGCATATTTACACCCTTAGTTTGGACGTTATCATATATAAAATACAACTAATGCATATAATCACATCTCTTTTTATGTGTTTAAATGAGTTATGAAGAGTGATACTCATTGCCAAAATTTCATACTTTGAATATCAAAACTGGAAAAGACTACACTATTATGTGCATAGGTATTCATGAGTGAAACAAATGCGAGTGAAAATGTGATACATGAGTGGTGGTTCGCGTAAATCATGTTATACATCTTGTAAATTATACGTTAGTAATAATGTCATCAAATAGTAACTCAACCATTTAATTGAAGAAATTTCATGTATGCACTTTATCAAATTTTAGCTCTACAACCATGAAATATTCAAACAAATTTCACATCTCCACTTTATGTTTGCATATCAAGATACATATATTGTAATACAAAAAGTTGGCCAAGTTTAAAAAAATAAAATAAAAGTATACACATAAAGTTGATACGCTAAAAATGTAAACGCTCATAGCAAAACTCTTTTATAAATGAGATAATAGTAAAATACTGAATTTTTATTTTATACATTTTCAAGGTATTATTGATGATCCGTAAACATAGAATAGATACATATTAATTATTCCATGCCATACAACTAAAAAGCTGTCGTGTGGACATTACGTATAAATGTATTAAGGGAAATTGGCATGTAATAATCCCACCTGGACCTTATTGGCCATTAATAATCTCATCTCAGAATATTCCCCCCACCAGTCCCACCTTTCACCTATTTTTCCTACAATGGTCCCCCGTTAAAAAAACTTAACGGAGTTAAGCTTTTTTTCCAAATTACAAACAGATTTTTTAGGGCTTTTGATTAGAACGACGATACAAGTCCATTGATGTAAAACTTGCCTCGAAACGGTGCTCCAAACGATGAAAACGGTGCTTCAATTCGGGTGTTTAAATTTCCAATTAACCAAAATCAAGTCACTTGGAGCACCATTTCGAAGTAAGTTTTACATCAATGGACTCGTATCATCGTTCTGATCAAAAGCCCTAAAAAATCTGTTTGTAATTTGGAAAAAAGCTTAACTCCGTTAAGGTTTTTTAACGGGGGACCATTGTAGGAAAAATAGGTGAAAGGTGGGACTGGTGGGGGGAATATTCTGAGGTGGGATTATTAATGGCCAATAAGGTCTAGGTGAGATTATTACAGGCCAATTCCCCATGTATTAAAAGATATCACTTCTTGATTTTCTCTTACGCTATTTGGTGTCGTGGGCAAGGATAAGGGACGTTTTCTGTCGCGTGTCACCCACGTAGGCAAAGGGGGTTTTATCCTCTAAGAACATTCACATCCACTCTACTATATTTTCACCCTAAATTACACTAAAAAACACTACATTTTCTCTCTCATTTTCAATTAAATAATATTTTTTATACTTTTATCATTACCTTTTCTCACCCCTCTACTCACAACCACTTTCAAAGTATATTAAAAAATTATAGGGGGTGAACAGTGTCTCCCAAATATACAGATGAACAGTAACATTTTCTCTTTCATCTACTCACAACCACTTTTTATACTTTTTATACTATAAAAACTTCACTCACAGATTTTAGTGGGTTGGATGTGAATGCTCTAACACCTCAAAACTATTGGGTGATAGGCAAGGGCAAAGAGACGTTTTTTATTTATTACAATTACTAGTAAATGACACCGCCTGTCAACATTCGTTAAAAAGGTCCCCGCCTGAAAAGTGGTATAAAGATAAAGGACAAAATTTGTAATTAATATTAATATTAATATTGGTTATTAATTAATATTAATATTAATTAATATATTGATTATTAATTAATATTAATATTAAAAGAAATTTATTAAACAAATATAAATAAAATTTATGAGGTTAAAGGAGAGAACGACATGTGGCATTATTTGGAGTCTTTTATTATAAGTTAGATTTTATTGTAATTCTTTTATAAAAGAAAACAATTAAATAAAAAGGACATTTATATTAATTAAACCAATAACATAACATAATATTAAAAGAAATACCGAAAATAATAAAAAAACATAGTTAACTAAGAATATATTTTCCATGATTTGTTTTCTTATGTCCTCGCACATTTGTCTTTCTAACCAACTGGGGTAGCCCAGTTGGCCAGCCTCACCCCGCCTCTTCCCCGAGGTCACCGGTTCGATTCCTGGCACGCCCAACTGGAAGTGTGTCTAGGCTCTTCGCCGTGGGTAGTAACCGCCAGGCAGCTATGGGGCTAAGCTAGCTTGTGGAGTGAGTACACTCCAGCGGTTGGGAGTACCGTGCACCTTACCCCCCCCCCCCCCCCACATTTGTCTTTCGAGTCCGAAAAGCTGATTGATGTTTATAGCGAGGAATTTCAATTCTTTCGTCAAATCTTTCTCCTTTTTTACATCCATCTTTTCTTGAAAAGGTGCACGTCAAATACATCTTTTTTCCTCGAGCTTTTCTTGTTGAATATTATTGAACGTACCAATACGATCATTTAGCTCGACTAAATGTTCGGTATAGTCCAATCAGAACTAGATGATTTTGATAGCCTCTTTTTTGATTTATCTCTACCGGGTGGACGACTCGATTCAACTTTGACATTATCGTCACTTAAGTTTAGATCAATCTCGTTATGAGCATCTGAACGAGTAGAGGAGCGTGTTTTGGTCCTTTTTGACGATTCAGTCGCAAGCGGTACTTTCACCCATTTGCTATGGTAACGCACCACTTGCCAACAATCAGTAAATTTGAACGGGTGTTTCATTTTATAGTGATAAGCACTAAACGCTCTCACCAAGAAGTCGGCTTCATTTTACTGCTTTTTGCGTTATTCTTGGCGTTGTTGAAGCAACTATTAAAGGCGTACCTCCTTGTATTCAATTCACGCCACTTTGATGAGAAACGATCATTCTTCCGGTATAACTTTCGGTTCAACGTTTCGTGTTAAATATCATTTATGGACAAAAGGAAATCTTGGACAAAACATTCTGCGTATCAAAGATACGTACGCTACTAGGCCGGGTGAATGAATCGGAACTTGTATATTACGGTTTTGAGGCATAATAGGATTCAGGGTTTGGGTCGGCCACATGGGTTGTTTAGGTCAAAGAAACGGTTGTGTGGATGCATTTCCTTTATAAAACTTGAAGAAATCTTATAAACTTTTGAGTGGTAGAAGAGATTTGTGAAAAAAAAAAGATGTGAATAAGGGTTATTTATAAGGTAAATGAGTTATTAAATACAAATATTATGAATCAAAATAGAGCATTCTTATTGGTTGAATTTTTTTCTTATTACAAAAAAATATTATTCTCATTTGAATCCTCCAATATATATATATATAGGTGAATTATATAGAGAAATCCCACTCTAGTTAAAGAAACCTAAGATACCCATTTGCGTGGACATAAAAATGGCAAGTGTTACACTTATTTGCAGTCAATTTTTTCAAAGTACGTGTACATTTTTCTTGTCAGTAGAGAGAGGGAAGAGAATGTGTGAATATGTGTTGATGTAATGTAAATTACATCTGTTTCCATGTATAGTTTGTATAATAATTCGAGTTGTTTTGTGTCGTTTTACCATTGGTTTTGTATTTTATCGTGTCTTGTGTGTTTTGCAGGGTTCTGAAAGTAAAAACGACCTAAAACGTTAAAGAAACGAGAACACAGGAGAACGTTTAGGCTTAGCGAAGGATTCTCATGGCATGGAAATGGATATTTAAGAAGATGAGATTATAGAGATTTATATTACGAAGACGCAAGCGAAAACGGAGTTGAAATGAAAAAGTTATGACGAAAACGGTTTTCTGTGTACGAATGCTCGTCGCGTCGCGCCGCGCGGCGATGAGACCTGATGAAGGTCGTGCGATGCGATGATGGACCTGATCAGCATGAAAATCTTCATATTTGACCCTATTTAAGCCCACAAAACCCTAATAAGAACCTAGACAACCCTAGACGAAAAAAGAAGCTGAAAGCGGAGATTTTGAAGATCAAGAGAACTCGGAAGTGAAGAATTGAAGCGTGGGATCTAATCTTTCAGGTGTTAAGCATCTTATTACTCGGTTCTTTCTTTTATATTCTTTTTACCATGTTTTCTAAACTCTTGAAGATGATTATTTTTGTTTTTAAGACAATGTTAGCTTAGATTTATTATCGCTACCTAGGTCATATGATGAACAAACTTGTTTAATTTGTTTCTTTTCGGTTTTGGACACATTATATGGGGTTGATTAATAAAGTTTATCACTCTGGTTTCAATGTTCTAATGTTTATGCATGCTTAAGCTTAATTGAATCTTTATCATATGTTTCACGTGCGTTCTTGTGAATGTCTTTCATGTATGAATGCTTGTTAGGTTGTGGATTGTGTGTTAGCGGCTAGTTTACGGTTAATAGTATACGATTTCCCGTAGAAACTATGATTAGGGTTTAAATAGGGTTGAGTGTTCTACTAATCTCAAATAGCCGTGAGGTGAGAGGTTGTTCGCAAGTCTCGAGTGATTAGGTTTCTAGGTTAGTTTCTTCATGAGAAAATCCCCTAGTTCATGATCATTGTCTGCTACCTGAGTTAGATTATAAACCTTAGTTTCTCTAGAAGTTTGTGTCATGAGGTAGATCGTCTAAGGGTGCTTTATTATTACACTAGGATAGCCCGTGAGGGAGTCCTGTAAACCGGTAGTTAAGCAACCTAGTAGGTCCCATAGTTGTCATCTCGAGAAAGCTCGAGGGTCCTGTTTGGTTATCCTTTAAGTTTAGTATAAGAAGATCCCGGTGTAAGGACCTTCAAAATTGTCCATAAACAACCCGTAAGTAAAAACCCGGACCCTTGAAACCCTATTGTGCATGAAAAAACAAGAAAACAAGATTTCCGGACTTCACGCGGGCCGCGTAAAAGGTAAGCCTCGGCTTACGCGGGCCGCGTCAACTTAAAATAAAAGATATAGAATATTGACTTCATACGGGCCGCGTAAAACATAAGCTTCAGCTTACGCGGGCCGCGTCAACTTAATGTTGACCGGATAAACGTTACAGGCCACGTGGCAGCCACGTGGCGGGCCTACTAATGACACACCAGCCCTAGCGGGCTCTCGCGGGCCGCGTAAGAGACAAGAGTGGGTTTACGCGGGCCGCGTAAAACCCAAAATCAGGCTATAAGTAGCCTGTGCATGGGGCTTTCATCTGCATTCGAAATCTCACTCTCTAAACGTCCATATTCTGCTGAAAAACAAGCATTTAGGGGTCACGACGCTGCTACGACTACAGGGTATTAACTCGATCACTGCTACGATATAATGTCCGATCGATTGAAACCAATCCGATGGATGTTTAAGTGCTGCCCGTACTTGGGCTATGCCTTTGTCATTCGTCGTGAGGGTTTTGATTTCGTGAGCTTATCGTAAATGTTGTATTAAGTTATTGACCTAGTTTCGTGTGCATT
Source organism: Helianthus tuberosus (assembly GCA_030545235.1). Lineage (NCBI taxonomy): Eukaryota > Viridiplantae > Streptophyta > Magnoliopsida > Asterales > Asteraceae > Helianthus > Helianthus tuberosus. Next base: position 102,109,127 of record CM060431.1, on the reverse strand, counting down.
GTTGTTTAAATTAGGTTACAAGGCTAAATCAGTAGGCTAAACTCTGCCCAACTAAACTTGTAATGTGAGTCATTCTCTTTTTATCAAAAGTGTTTTACAATACTCCAATTATTTTCAAAGTTATAATTACAGGGATTAAGTCGTGGTTATCTTGAATCACTGGCTAGTGGGGTATTGTGCACATTACTAATTTCTCACGGTTAGGTTCATCAACCTAACAGTGATAATCATCACTACCTGGGTGAAATGACCCAATAGTGGTATGACCATCGTCACCAGGGTGTGACACGACGCCAGATAAAAATAAGATAGTAGTCATTGTAATCGCTCTTATGCTGTAATTTATAACTAATGTGTCATTTTATTTAACCTGAATGACTCGACAGTATTTCCCCGCTGATAAAATATTTTTAAAACACGTTTCAGGTGACCTACTATGAATCAAGAAAGAGTGCTACGGAGCACTAACAAGCTTGAAGTAGTGGCTCAATTAAATAAACATGTTTTGTAAAACTGGGAATTTCCTCGAGAAATTCCTTTATTGTAAATTACGGGGTTTGTCCCAAATTATGAAATAAAATAATTGGGCATTATCAAGTTTTAAAAGATCCTGTTAAACTTCCGCTGTCAACTCAAATAATAAATACCACGGGTTTCTGTCCCGCGGCTCCTGGACCGGGTCACACCGGGGCGGGGGCCGTGACAGGAAAAGGTGGTATCAGAGCCACTGATTTAAGCCAATTAAGTATTTAGAAATACTTAATTTTCTAATTTCCATTCTATCAAAAATGAAATTTTAACTTAAAATTGTGTGTGTGTTTCTTCATGTAGGCTAACAGCATGAATGAGTTGTCTGAAGCTCTTCAGAATCTCAATATCCATTCTGTCGGTATGGAAGTTTCCAGAGACTTTCCCGATTATCTGGCCGACACTGAAGAACCTATGGAATTCCAGGCTCAAGCCCAGGAAAAACCCAAGACGAGGAGAAGAAGGAGGTTCGTAGGCTGGAGACGCGTACGGAGAAAGAAGCCAGCTGCCCAGAGGATCAAAAAGACTGAAGACCCAAATAATAAAGGGAAAGGAAAATAAATTGGGGAAAGTTCAGGGCAAGCCCAGGAAATGCCACACTGGGAGGAGCTTGATCGCAAACTGGCAAATTGTGACCTCATTGGACCTGCCAATGAAGATCTCTTCAATTATCCAATTGAATTACAACTTCCAGTTAATTTAGAACCTGCTATCCCAGATCCCATTGTCAGCCACCAACTTTTACCCGGTGAATTGGAGGAATGGTGGACAAGTGACTGGCAATTTCAGAATCTTTTGAATAACCCTAATACCTTTTTCCCCTAGTTTGACCCAGAACCTGCACCAAACCCACCTATGAGCACAGAGAACCTGGCCGAACTCCACCACTACGGCGAGGAGCTGGTGGACGCAGGAAATAGAATCCGGGAAGTGGGAGAAAGGATATCATGGAAATACGACGAGAGGGAACGTCGTTTCTGAAGTGCCAACTGACAGGGATCGTATGTGGTGGTGTGATTACATGTTTAATAATAACAAAATAATAATAAATATAATAAAAATATAATCATGTAAAATAACTTAAAATAAAACTTTTGTAACATATCTGGTGTGTACGGAGGCATACTAAAATATATAAAATATGAAAGTCGCAAAGTCGACAATTTTGGCTATACATGTTAACCTGATTATGTGCAATTGCTTTATTATTTTTGATTGATATTTGTTTATGCCAATAATTTATATATTGTTAATTATCAGATGGAACATTCCGTCAATGAGCCAGTTAACGAAGTTAACCAATCTGAGCAAAATAAAGGAGACCAATTTCTTAATAGGCAAGATATAGAAAATATCGTTGCTCAAGGAATAGCCAATGCTATTCCAGCAATCCTTGCTGCTGCCCGAAATCTAGTTGAACCTCAACCAATTATTCCTAGCAAACGTACTCACGGCGACAATTTCAGTAATAGCGTAAATGGAGGTGGCAACGTCAATAATAATAATAATGATATGATTCAAGCCCCGATACCTAAGAAAATGAAACTGCAACGCCTGGTTGCACTTACAAGGAATTTCTTGCCTGTAAACCAATCGAATTTGCAGGCAATGAAGGGGCGACTGCTGCACTGCGTTGGTTAGTGAAAACCGAAGCAGTAATTAAAATAAGTAAATGTGACGAGGAAGACAAGGTCATGTACGCTTCGCATCTTTTTAAAGAAGGGGCACTAGAATGGTGGAACACGATACTACAAGCCAAGGGAAGCGATGTGGCTTATGCCATGAATTGGGAAGAGTTTAAGAAATTAGTGGAAAGAAAATTATGTCCCGAATACGAGAAGGAACAAATGACAAATAAGTTCCTAAACCACCGGATGGTGGATGTTGATTGTCGAGGGTATACTTCGACATTCTTCGAGTATGCTAGAGTTGTAACAACCCTGGCTTCGCCAGAACCGGTACTTATTTCTCGCTACATTTGGGGTTTGATTGGCGAAATTCGTGACATCGTCAAAGCTGTGAGACCTCGTATAATTGACGATGCAGTGGAATTAGCCAACACGTTGACCGACGGACTGGTACGCACAAGAGAAGAAAACCGGAAAAAGGAAGTGGCCGAAAAGATTACCCAAGGATTTCGTGTGGGTAATAGTAGTAATTTCAAGAAAAAAGGAACTGGGCAATCTTCCACTGCTCCATTTTGCAATACTTGTAAAAGAAAGCATTTTGGGAAATGCAAAGGGTATTGCAATTTCTGCAAAATTCTGGGGCATCAAGAAGAAGATTGCAGGAGGAAGAAATCAACAATCTGCTTCAACTGTAGAGAAGCTGGACATTTTAGACCAGACTGCCCTAAACTGGTCAAACCAGCAGACAACAAAGCCAAACCTGCAGAAGGAACTACCAAAAAGAATGCAAGAGCATTGCAGTTGACTACCCAAGAAGCAGAACTCATCCCAGATGTAATAGCTGGTACGTTCCTAGGTCACGACATTTATGCAAAAGTATTATTTGACTCTGGTGCAAACCAAAGTTTTATAAATACTTCATTCTGCCAAGCTCTTAACCTACCCTTAACCAACCTTAGGCAAATTTTTACGGTAGAAACGACAGATGGTAATTCGGTTCACATAGATAAGGTTTTGCGAGAAGAAAAGATAGAACTCTTAGGCCATAAATTTTCTGCAAACTTATTACCTATGAATTTAGCTGGATTCGACGTTGTGTTAGGAATGGATTGGTTAGTAGCCAACCATGCTCGAATTCTCTGTGATAAGAATTCCATAGAAATACATACACCCGCAGGAGAAGTAGTGGTGATTACAGGAGAGAAGCTACATAAGCCAATGAAATTCATTTCAGTAATGAAAGTGGCTAGTTATTCAAGAAAACAAGGAATAGTATATATGATTTCGGCAATCATTAACACTAAAGGTAAGGAACTCAAGGAAATTATAGTAGTATCAGAATACTCAGATGTATTCCCAGAAGAACTACCTGGATTTAGAATTCATCTAATTCCTGGAACTACACCGATAGCTAAGGCACCTTATCGGTTAGCACCCACCGAAATGTTAGAATTGAAAAAGCAACTAGATGAATTGCTCAGTAAAGGATTCATACAACCTAGTTCATCCCCATGAGGAGCACCGGTGTTGTTCGTAAAGAAGAAAGATGGTTCAATGAGAATGTGTATCGATTATAGGGATTTGAATAAGGTTACAATTAAGAATCGATACCCATTACCTAGGGCTGATGATCTTTTTGATCAACTTCAGGGAGCTAGATATTTCTCTAAGATAGATTTACGCTCCGGATACCATCAGTTGAAAGTACAAGAAGAAGACATACCTAAAACTGCCTTCAGAACTAGCTATGGTCATTACGAGTTTACAGTCATGCCCTTTGGATTAACAAATGCTCCTGCAGCATTTATGGACATGATGAATAGGATATGTAAACCGTACTTGGATAAATTTGTAATTGTCTTTATCGACGATATACTAATTTATTCCAAAAGTCAGGACGAGCATTGTGAGCACCTACATGCACTCTTAACTTTGTTAAGAAAAAAGAAGCTTTATGCCAAATTCTCGAAGTGTGAATTTTGGCTATAAGAGGTACAATTTTTAGGACACGTGGTGAATCACGAAGGTATTCACGTAGATCCCTCCAAAATAGAAACGATCACCAAATGGAAGGTCCTGCAATCAGCTATGGAAGTTAGAAGTTTTCTAGGGTTAGCCGGATACTATAGACGGTTTATTAAAGATTTTTCTAAGATAGCTGTTCCATTAACTAAGCTAACCTGTAAATCAGTTAAGTCTGAATGGGGACGTAGGCAGGAGGAGGCCTTTAGGATTTTAAAGCAAAGATTAACAAACGCCCCAATTCTTGCCTTACCAGAAGGGACGAAAGATTTTGAAGTTTATTGTGATGCTTCTAAATTAGGATTAGGATGTGTGCTGATGCAATGCAAGAAGGTAATTGTGTATGCCTCAAGGCAATTGAAAAAGCACTAGGAAAACTATACGACGCACGACTTAGAATTGGGAGCAATAATTTTTGCCCTTAAGATTTGGAGACACTATCTGTATGGCAGTAAGTTTACAGTCTATACAAATCATAAGAGTTTAAGATATATATTTGGGCAAAAAGAATTAAACATGAGGCAAAGAAGATAGATGGAAATTCTAAGTGACTACAACTGTGATATTCAATATCACGAAGGAAAAGCAAATGTAGTCGCAGATGCCTTAAGTCGTAAGTATCATGAAAAGCAAAAGCGAGTTCGTGCCCTTAGATTAAATCTACAATTAGATTTAATGGAACAACTGAAAAACATTCAAGAAACAACAATCAAGGATGATGCTGAAGGAATGAAAGGACGAGTAAAGGAATTAGAACAAGGAAATGATGGAATTTGGAGATTCCACAAGAAAAGGATTTGGGTACCTAAACAAGGAAATTTAAGAGATAAGATTTTAGAGGAAGCCCATAAATCTAGGTATACCATGCATCCTGGTAATAATAAGATGTACCAAGATTTAAGAAATAATTTCTGGTGGATAGGAATGAAAAAGGACATAGCTAGATATGTTTCTAAGTGTCTTACTTGTTCACAAGTTAAGGCAGAAAACCAGAAACCCTCAGGTCTACTACAACAATTAGAAATGCCTGTATGGAAATGGGAACTAATAACCATGGACTTTGTTACTAAGTTACCCAAAACCAGAAAGGGTAATGACGCAAGTTGGGTAATTGTAGATCGATTAACCAAATCAACTCATTTTCTACCCATGAAAGAAACCTTTAGCATGGAAAGATTAGAAAAATTGTATGTAGACGAGGTAGTATCCTTACATGGAGTTCCACTCTCTATTGTATCGGATAGGGATAGTCGTTTCACTTCACATTTCTGGACAAGTTTCCAAGAAGCAATGGGGACCCGATTAAATTTAAGTACCGCCTACCATCCCCAAACAGATGGACAAAGTGAAAGGATGATCCAAACCCTGGAAGACATGCTCAGGGCATGTGTGATAGATTTTGGAGGAAACTGGGACAACCATTTACCTTTAATTGAATTCTCCTATAACAATAGTTATCATTCAAGCATTGAAGCTGCCTCGTTCGAAGCACTGTATGGACGAAAGTGTAGAACTCCAGTTTGCTGGGCAGAAATAGGAGAAAGCCAGTTATCAGGTCCTGAAATCATACAAGAAACCACCAACAAGATCACTCAAATCAAGGAAAGACTAAAGACGGCTCGAGATCGCCAGAAGAGTTATGCTGACAATCGACGCTAGCCACTAGAATTTCAAGTTGGAGACAAGGTACTCTTAAAAGTTTCTCCTTGGAAAGGGGTAGTTCGGTTCGGTAAGAAAGGAAAGCTAAGTCCAAGATACATAGGACCATTCCCAATAAACCAGAAAATAGGACCGGTTGCCTATCGCTTACAACTACCGGAAGAGTTAGCTGGGGTACATGACGTATTTCATGTATCCAACCTCAAGAAATGTTTATCTGACGAATCCCTGATAGTACCTCTTCAAGACATAGAGGTAAATAAAAAGTTGAAGTTCGTAGAAAAACCGCTTCAAATAGAAGACATAAAGATTAAGTTTCTCAAACACAAAAGATTGGTGCTGGTCAAAGTCAAGTGGGATTCAAAAAGAGGACCCGAATACACCTGGGAGCTGGAATCGGAAATGAAGCGAAAGTATCCTCATTTATTCCAGTAAATCTCGAGGATGAGATTTTAAATAAGGTGGGGAGAATGTAAGGACCTTCAAAATTGTCCATAAACAACCCGTAAGTAAAAACCCGGACCCTTGAAACCCTATTGTGCATGAAAAACCAAGAAAACAAGATTTCCGGACTTCACGTGGGCCGCGTAAAAGGTAAGCCTCGGCTTACGCGGGCCGCGTCAAATTAAAAGAAAAGATATAGAATTTTGACTTCATACGGGCCGCGTAAAACGTAAGCTTCAGCTTACGTGGGCCGCGTCAACTTAATGTTGACCAGATAAACGTTACAGGCCACGTGGCGGGCCTACTAATGACACACCAACCCTAGCGGGCTCTCGCGGGCCGCGTAAGAGACAAGAGTGGGTTTACGCGGGCCGCGTAAAACCCAAAATCAGGCTATAAGTAGCCTGTGCATGGGGCTTTCATCTGCATTCGAAATCTCACTCTCTAAAAGTCCATATTCTGCTGAAAAACAAGCATTTAGGGGTTACGACGCTGCTACGACTACAGGGTATTAACTCGATCACTGCTACGATATAATGTCCGATCGATTGAAACCAATCCGATGGATGTTTAAGTGCTGCCCGTACTTGGGCTATGCCTTTGTCATTCGTCGTGAGGGTTTTGATTTCGTGAGCTTATCGTAAATGTTGTATTAAGTTATTGACCTAGTTTCATGTGCATTGTTGTTTAAATTAGGTTACAAGGCTAAATCAATAGGCTAAACTCTGCCCAACTAAACTTGTAATGTGAGTCATTCTCTTTTTATCAAAAGTGTTTTACAATACTCCAATTATTTTCAAAGTTATAATTACAGGGATTAAGTCATGGTTATCTTGAATCACTGGCTAGTGGGGTATTGTGCACATTACTAATTTCTCACGGTTAGGTTCATCAACCTAACAGTGATAATCATCACTACCTGGGTGAAAGGACCCAATAGTGGTATGACCATCGTCACCAGGGTGTGACACGACGCCAGATAAAAATAAGATAGTAGTCATTGTAATCGCTCTTATGCTGTAATTTATAACTAATGTGTCATTTTATTTAACCTGAATGACTCGCCAGTATTTCCCCGCTGATAAAATATTTTTAAAACATGTTTCAGGTGACCTACTGTGAATCAAGAAAAAGTGCTACGGAGCACTAACAAGCTTGAAGTAGTGGCTCAATTAAATAAACATGTGTTGTAAAACAGGGAATTTCCTCGAGAAATTCCTTTAGTGTAAATTACGGGGTTTGTCTCAAATTATGAAATAAAATAATTGGGCATTATCAAGTTTTAAAAGATCCTGTTAAACTTCCGCTGTCAACTCAAATAATAAATACCACGGGTTTCTGTCCCGCGGCTCCTGGACCGGGTCACACCGGGGCGGGGGCCGTGACAGGAAAAGGTGGTATCAGAGCCACTGATTTAAGCCAATTAAGTATTTAGAAATACTTAATTTTCTAATTTCCATTCTATCAAAAATGAAATTTTAACTTAAAATTGTGTGTGTGTTTCTTCATGTAGGCTAACAGCATGAATGAGTTGTCTGAAGCTCTTCAGAATCTCAATATCCATTCTGTCGGTATGGAAGTTTCCAGAGACTTTCCCGATTATCTGGCCGACACAGAAGAACCTATGGAATTCCAGGCTCAAGTCTAGGAAAAACCCAAGACGAGGAAAAGAAGGAGGTTCGTAGGCTGGAGACGCGTACGGAGAAAGAAGCCATCTGCCGACGCACTCAGCAGACGGAGCTATTTGCTCAACACTCGTAACGTCCAAACCCAATACGATCTCGAAACCCTCATCCGCGAAGCTCAGCATGCATGTTTTAATGAACGCACTCTGAAGAAGGAAAGAATCTACCACGATGGAGCCCAGCTTGTGAGTAAATCGAATGGGATATTCCACTTTCTGGACCTGAATTTGGATCCCTAAACGGACCGATTTGCGACAGATTCTGATGGACGAAGCCCACAAATCCCGGTATTCTATTCATCCCGGTGCCAACAAAATGTACCAGGACCTTCGCTACAAGTACTGGTGGCCGGGCATGAAAAGGGATATTGCTCTCTACGTTGGGAAGTGCCTAACTTGTGCAAGAGTCAAGGCTGAACATCAAAGACCCTCTGGCTTACTCGAACAACCGCCGATCCCTATGTGGAAGTGGGAGAGTATAGCTATGGATTTCATAACAAAGCTTCCGCACACGTCATCAGGTCACGACAGCATTTGGGTTGTTGTTGACCGACTGACCAAATCAGCTCACTTTTTGCCAATACGGGAAGACTACAAGGTAGAACGATTAGCCCGAATCTACACCGACGAGATCATTTGTAATCATGGGACGCCTCGCGACATCATTTCTGATCGTGATGCTCGGTTTACCTCGCGACTGTGGGAAACGTTTCAAACGGCACTCGGTACATCGCTTAATCTAAGTACCGCTTTCCACCCTCAAACCGACGGTCAGACTGAAAGAACGATTCGTACTCTTGGAGACATGCTCTGTTCGTGTGTCATAGACTTCGGTGGTAATTGGGATAAATACCTGCCGTTAGTCGAATTCTCGTATAACAACAGTTATCATTCCTGCATTCAAATGGCACCATTCGAGGCTTTATACGGAAGAAAATGTCAATCGCCTATTGTATGGCACGAGATCGGTCATTCGCAATTAACCGGTCCCGAGCTATTGCAAGAAACGACAGACAAAATTTTCCAAATTCGAGACAATCTAACGAAAGCTCGGAATCGACAGAAAAGTTATGCCGATAGACGACGCAAGCCCCTTGAATTTGACGTTGGCGACTACGTACTCCTAAAGGTATCACCTTGGAAGGGTGTGGTCAGATTCGGCAAGAAAGGGAAACTAGCTCCTCGATATGTTGGACCTTTTAAGATTCTGGAAAGGATCGGAAAAGTCGCCTACAGACTCGAACTACCGGAGGAACTTAGTAACGTCCACCCGACTTTCCACGTGTCAAACCTCCGAAAGTGCCTGGCTGAGCATGATTTAATTGTACCTCTCGATGAACTGCAAGTAAACGAAACACTACACTTCGTGGAGAAGCCTATCGAAATCACGGATCGCCAAACCAAGCAACTCAAACGCTCTCGCATTCCTATTGTGAAAGTCCGATGGGAAGGCAAACGAGGCGCATAGTTCACTTGGGAACTCGAAAGCGACATGAGGGCGAAGTACCCGCAGTTGTTCGTTACGGCTTCGGCCTAATTTCGGGACGAAATTCCCTAAACAAGGGGAGGCTGTAACACCCCGTGTTTTCGAAAGTCAAAGTCAAAGTCAAGGTCAAAGTCAACGACCGATTTCGCGCAACTTGACTTATAGTGAATTTCTTTTGTGTGCTTAATTTAGTTGTATTATGTGGAGTAAGTGTCCATAATTACAATAATCGACGTGTGTTATTCGCCATTCAATCGACTTACGACTGTGAACTATAGGAAGTAACAATGCGATAAAGTTAACTAAACGATAATCAAACTATGCTAATCAAATCGACATCGAATCACAATCGCACTCGCAACTCGAATTATGCATCTTGGTTATTGTTGTACGTGTGTGTGTGCCTTATGTGTTACTTGTGCATGTTTAATTTACGTATATGTGGGAATCAATCGAAACTCAAAACGTAATCGAACTCAATCGAAATCGAACTATGATAATTAGTGGAGAAGGGACAGTGCGAGATATGAATAGTTGGGATTAAAAGTAATTTGACTAGGAAAAATCTATCGCATCGCATCGCTCGCAATCGTAATCGAAACCTCAAAAATCGTCGCGCCGAACACCCGAACCAAGTGCCATCCGGCCGGATTGCCAATCCGACCGGGCTGCCACTTGATCTGGTGCCACATGTCATCCGACCGAGGTGACATCCGACCGGATAAGTCACCCGGACGAGATGCCATCCGACCGACCCACACTTTCTTCTTTGGGTAACTCTATAAATACCCATGTCACTCTCAAACTTTCTACTTTTGGAAACTCTCTGACCGAACAGCACGCTCTCCTCACCTTTTCTTCGATTTCTCTCAATCCCGGTAAGATTTCATCCTAAATCTTGTACTTTCTTGATCTACACGCACTCCTACACCTTTCTATCTTTTGAATCTTAACTTTTAACCGTGAAATCACTCGATTTGAGGTGTTCTAGGATGACGTTATCGTGTGTTCTTGAAGAACTTCATGTTTTGGCCTCAATCCACCAAGAACAACTTAGATCTATCCGATTTCCACACAAATAAACAAAGATCTTGCATAAATCTAAACATTAACATGGTGAAAAAGGATTGAAAGATGGTTTCTAACTTTCTTTCAACTCTTTTACACTCAATGCACTCAAAACCGATAGAATCGGGCCTTATTCTAGTCTCCTACTCATTTATAGTGTTGTGCTAGTCCAAGATCTGGATTCTACTCACGAGACCACCGATTACGGGTTAACCAAAAACAACCGTCTTGAACCGGTTAACTGGTCGAACTAGGGTGATTCCTGTTTGATCGGGTCACTCGGGTTAAGATGGGGTTCTGTTGGTTAGCACGTTGTCAAAACGTCTCGACAAAACGACATACAATCAAAACGACCAAGTGAAAGACGAACGGAACGACCAGCACGGAGTGCTATCCGACCGGACTACTGTCCGAACGGATAAGTCATCCGAGCGACTAGGTAATCTGAACGGATTACACCTTGGGTCCCACACTCAACCAACTTATCTGAAGTTTGAGTATTGAACGCATTGCTATCCGATCGGACTATCAATCCGACCAGATTACTCTTCGTATCATGAGATACTTGGACTTAAACAATTTTCAACATGTTCAATGCACTAAGGATGCCACCCGACCGGACAACCTGTCCGACCGAGTGACAACCTGCTGTGGACTTGTTCTCAATAAGTAACCTCACCACTCGAGTCGCCGTCCGACCGGACAATCTGTCCGACCGGATGACCATCCGAACGGATTGTCATCCGCACGACTAAGCCGTCCGATCGACCAACTTGAAAGGTAGAGATACTTCAATGTTTTCAAAATGCTACAACGAAAACTTCAAAGGACAAGCCATCATACACAAACACATCAAAGGAAGAAACAATCCACTCGAATAGTCATCCGACCGGACAACCTGTCCGACCGGATGACCATCCGAACGGATTGTCACCCGCACGACCGGACCGTCCGATCGGATTACCAATCCGACCGAACTGCTGTCCGAGCCACTTACGCCTTGCATCATTTTACGCGTCACTTATTGTTATGCTATCGTTCTAATCAGACTAATTCCGCTCTAAGCGCTCCCTTCAATCCATCATCGCTGTGAGTATACTCGATCCCTTTTTGATTTATGCACTTTTGGGTGTTACATACGTTACGAATATTCAAATCACATCAATCACGCTACTCAATACTATTTAAGCGCTAACCGTTATTGCATGTATTACGTGGCTAAATGAATGCTTGTTTGTTATGTTTACACATGGAATGCTGTTCACCTGCCTTAGCAACGATAGTACTATAGTTTGGACTCAGCACCCGTTCGCGGGGTTTGTTAAGGACAATTACTTGCATGGATTACGGTGGTAATCATGTATTACGAACTGCCTCGGGCAGTCAACCCGCAGTCATTGGTGTCAATATACCCATGTCGATAACTAACGTGCCTCATTTCACCGCGCGTACGTGCTGGTTATGCGTAAACAATTTCGAACCTATATGCTACTATCAAACTTGTATGCTCACCTTTACACTATGTGTATTGACTTTTACTTTAACTGTCACACCCCTATTTTACCACGTGTCACCGGTGGGCCCGGTGGGGAGTATCGTGACGTAGTTGATATCATCATAGTCAAACAACACAAATAATGAATGCACAGCGGAAGCAAAAGATAAAATATTACAACCCGATATAAAGTAATATCCAAGTATTTCAAACGGAATGTAAAGGATCCACAGGCGGATCTTAAAACAGAAAGATAAACACTGTTCAACCGACTTTAGGCATCTAGAACTTGCAAGATTCCCTATTGACGCCCTGAGCTCCCAGCCAATTACGTACAGTACCTGTCACTTAACCTTTTTGGAAAATACGTCAGTTTACACTGGTAAATACAACTTAACTGACTCATTTTGAAAATAGTTTAGAAAATTGATTTGAATGCTCAAGGCACAAAATTCTTTTATAACTTGGGACAATTATATAAAAATAATCTTGTATACAGATTTACATGTTCGTTATACACTTAGGGCCCGATGTAGAAACCGGGTCAAGATTAACAGACACACCACAAGTATAGGCCCACATGAGCGTGAGATACCGTTTCCCTTATGCAACTGTCAGGTGTATGCCTACACCCCGTGCATAAGGCGTGGCCATTTTATAATACAATGATGCCAAGGATATCTGGGACATGGTCATTAACCCCTAAAGGCCTTTATTTCAAACAAGACAGATTAAAGCGGGTTACCTCAATAATTTAATCACAATACGATTAAACATTCAATACCCGACCAAGCGGTATTATTATAATACCGTATCCCAAGCCCATATAGGGAAAATAAGCTAAGAGTATTTACCTGAGCTAAATATAAATTCAATCCCAGCCGTATATCAAATCAGCAAGCACAAGTACTTCTACTGGGGCTCCTAATCTGGAACGAAGGTTTTTAATAACCTATTAGATTCCTAACGGGTCTTAATTAAGCCTATGCTTAGACCGGTTAATTTTAAGGAAAGGTTTACGGTTCAAAACGCAAGATTAAGCGTAGACCGGATTAGAATGTGATTTAGACCCTACAAGTTTGGAGACTTGTATAATATGGGTAAACTAAACACATTCTGGATTTTGAGGTGAAAATGATAAGGTTTGACCCGTTTCGGTTACTTTATGCAAACTAGATACATAAACCGATCCAAACGCGAAACGTGCGTAACGGGTACCCATAAGAGTCATATACAGGTTTCCTAAGTTAATATGCCTTAAATATGATGTGATATCAGTAAGATACCTTCCGTTATGCCGAAAATGAATTTAAAACCAATTTATTCCCCGAAGGGGTATTTTAGTCATTTAAAAGGTTATAAAAGAGATCAAATATAAATCCGAGGTTCAGGTCTGATTTGATTAGTAAAAATACTTAATTTACTAAGTTATATCAGTAGGGTATTACATATATGTGAAATTTATCATTTATAACCATACTATGCACCGTAGGGGCATTTTGGTAATTTCACATAGGCTTAAAAGGTCCAAACTGGAAACCTGAGTTTAAAACTTTTCCTTACTGTTAAAATGTAAAAATTTACTGAATATATCAGTAGGCATCAACCCTTATATGTTTAAAATAGTTTTGATACATACTATGCGTTAAAAACGCTTAAAAAGGCGATTTAGAGCCATTTCCGGGTTTTCAAAGAAAAGCTGATATTTTTATTATTCCAGAAGGCTCAAAATATTTTATTTATCATATTAGATTAGTAGAAAAAGGTTTGGGGTCAAAAGGATTTGTAAAACTCATTTTATAGCCCAAAAGGGGCAAAACCGGCAATTACCGAATCAAGCTTAAAACCCTATGTTATGCTCAGCCTAAAAATAATTAAAAATCTTCAAAAATCCCAAAATATTATTTTATATCAGTGGGTAAAAAGTTTGGTATCAAAAATTGGGTTTAAATAGGTTATACGCTAATTACGCCGTTTAATTAATAAAAAGCTTTTTAATTACGCTATTGAGCATAACTCCTAATCTAGACCTCCAACTGATGTCAAATTTTAGGGACACGTTTATATATCAGTAATAAAGGTTTCTATTCTTTCACATTTTCAAAAATATCATTACATGGTCAAAAGGGCATAACGGTCAATAGTTAGGCATATAACGGAAACTTGCAATGAATAGGATACTAAGGATCCAGGTTGTATAACCTCAGAGGGTTATATTAACCCATAATATGGTCCTAATGGAATCCTAAGGCATATCTAAACTGTAACACCTCGAAAATTCACGTCCTATAATGTGTTGACACGTGTCATATGTTTAAAACGTGTGAAAGAACGTTATAAAAGAACTAAAGTTGACAAACATGGAAAGTATGTGATTATACGGGTTTTGAATGTCAACAGTGAATAAATATACTTCATAATAACCCTACCTGATGTTTATAGCATCAAACGAATAAATCATGGATCATACGAAGCAAAAAGTGAGAGATTACAAGCTACAGGGGTTAAATGTGTCAACATATTTAAAGATATACCTCTGAGTGACCTTTTGACAAACCCGAAGCTTTGTAAATGTTAATTATACTCACTAGAATGCACGATTAAAATTTCATAAAGTTTCGTTATCGTATGAGAAAGTTATGATCAAATTCGTGTGCGAAGGGTTAAAGCGCTAACGTTGAAAGTTAGGACTTTTCGGGTTAACCGGAAGTGACCAGGGACTTGGCAAAGTGGGTATAAGTCCTAAAGCCCTTGTGGGTAAATATAAGGGGGTCAAATTGCAATATATAAGCTTAGTTGACCTTTCGTGAAGCCAAGGGACAAGTTGCAAAAACAAGAAAATGGAAAAATCTGATTTTGAGGCTCAGGCGGGCCGCGTAAAGGATGCTTAACCTTTACGCGGGCCGCGTCAGGACATCAGATGCAGAAAAACAAGACATCAGCTTGTAAACACGGGGAACCAGTCTTTAAACGACATTAATGCAATGTGGGCGACCCCTAAACAGTCCTAGACACTAGGAACACATGTTGGAAGGTTGTGGTCAGCTGATAGCCTTAGTTGTCAACATCTTATGGTGATTACAACTAGTATATAAGGCATCATGGTGCAACATTGTTCCACACACCTTCAAACAAGCTTCTGATCATTTTTGGAGCTCCCAAGCAGCCTCAACTGATCATATCTCGTGCATAGGACTCTTGTAAGTCTGCTAGTCCTTCTTTAATTGTGTTTTGCTTGGTTAATTAGCTAAAAGTCAAACCGTCGTAATTACGGTTTGACTTCGAGATTAGTCAACAATGGCTCAGTCATATCTCGAATTAAAAGTAGGTATAAGTTGGTATTTATGTGGGTAATAAACCCTCAAAAGGGTTTCCCCTGATTACCACTCTAAGCAGGTCAAAAGTCGGGTCAAACGTGTACTTAAAAAGTCAACAAAAAGTTTAAAATGCGATTTATGCATGATTAGCAATATAGAACACTTATAACTGTTTGATCATTAATATAACTTGGTAATTAGTGTAAGGACATGTCTAAACATGTTCAACCCGATAAATTCCTATAAATACCCGGTTCGGAACCGAAAGTCACATAGTTTGACTTTCACTTTGACTTTCAGTTCTGACCCGTTTAGGCATGTTTTAGAAATGCCTCAGAGCTTTAATTGGACTAGGTTACATGTTAGTACAACCCTCTGTGATTATACACCTTGGTTCATTAGTTATTCAATTAATATGCATGTTTCCGTTAATTGCTCATATGTTGACCATTATGCCCTTATTACCTTAAAACGTGATTTTTGGAAATGTAAAAGAGTAGAAACTTTAATTACTGATATATAAACTTGTATGCAAAGTTTGACATCAGTTTGACTTGTAGATTAAGAGTTATGCTCATTATCGCAAATTTAAAGCTTTTTGTTAATAAAACGGCGCAATTAGCGTATAGCCTAGTTAAGCCTACTTTTTGGTATCAAACTTAATACCCACTGATGTAATATATTATTTTTGGATTTTTAAAGATTTTTAATTAATTTTAGGCTGAGCATAACTAGTAGTCGTAGGCTTAACCCGGTAATTGTCGGTTTTGCCCTTACGGGCCATAAAATGAGTTTTACACATCTAAACGACTCCAAACCTTTTGCTACTGATCACATATGATAAATAAATTATTTAAAGCCTTCTGGAAATATAAAATTATCAGATTTAAGTATCGAACCCGGAAATGGCCTTTAATCGCCTTATTAAGCGTTTTTAGCGCAAAGTATGTATTAAAATTATATTGGACATACCCGGGTTGATACCTACTGATATATGAGGCAAATTATAATATTTTAACAGTAAGCAAAGGTTGATAAACTCAGACTTCAGTTTTGAGCTTTTCGGCTTATGTGAAATTACCAAAATACCCCTACGGGGCATAGTTGGTTAAAAATGATAGATTTCACATATATGCTTTAACCTACTGATATAACTTAGCAAATTGAGTATATTTGCTGATTACATCAGACCTGTAACTCAGATTGTTACTTAAACTCTTTTATAAACTTTTAAATGACCAAACTACCTCTACGGGGCCTAGCTTGTGTTTAAACACGTTTCGGGCATAATGAAAGACATCTTACTGATGTCACAACATATTTGAGACATAATTAACTTAGGAAACCTGTATATAACTCTCATGAATACCCGTCATGCTTATTACGCGTACGGTTCGGTTTATGTAACAAGTTTACATAAATTAGCCGAAACGGGTCAAACCTTAACGGTTTTATCTCAAAATCCAGAATGTGAATAATAAACCCATATTAAACAAGTCTTCAAACTTGTCGGGTCTAAATCACATTCTATCCGGTCTTCGCTTAATCGTGCGTACGAACCGTATCTTTGAAACTAGCCGGTCTAAGCTTAAGCTTAATTAAAGACCCGTTAGGATTCTAATAGGTTATTATAAAACCTTCGTTCCAGATTAGGAGGACCAGTAAAAGCTACGTGCATTTTGCTAATTGTGAATTATACTTTGCTCAGGTAAATACTTTTAACTTATTTTCCCTATACGGGCTTGGGTTACGGTATATAGCATACCGCTTGATCGGGCATTAAATCTTCCATCGCTTAGGTGGTTAATTGAATAATTTAATCGGCTCGTTTAAACAGTCTTGTTACTTAAAGCCTTTGGGGGGTTAATGACCATGTCCCGGATATCCCTGGCATCATTTCACGAAATGGCCACGACTTAAGCGCGGGGTGTAGGCGTACACCCGTCAGTGCACAAAAGAATATTGTGGTGTGTCTATTGATCTTTAACCCGGACAAGATCCGGGCTACTGAACGCAGAAGGAACATGTAATTCGTTCACAAGATTATAATATTAAATAATTCTCCCAAGTTATAAAAAGGTTAATTTTGCCTCTGTGCATTTTAATCAAATGTTTATGCCATGTGCATCCAAACCAATTTTCAACCATTTTTAAAATGAGTCAGTTGATTGTATTTACCAGTGTAAACTGACGTATTTTCCCAAAAAGATTAAATGCAGGTACTAAGCGAAATTGGCTGGGATTTCTCCTTAGCATCATTAGAAGTCTCGCAAGCTTAAGATGCCTGAAGTTTGTTGAACCATTAATACTATTTTAAATTTTCGATCCATCTGTGGATAAACTTCCGGATATTGTGACTTTGATATTACAATATTAAATTCGGTTGTATCATATTTTTTTTAATTGCTTCCGCTGTGCAAAATAATTGTTGTGTTGTTTGACTATTATGTTGCCAACCACGTCACGATACTCCCCCACCGGGCCCACCGGTGATACGTGGAAATCGGGGTGTGACAGGTTGGTATCAGAGCCAACACTGAGTGAATTAAACACTAGCCTTTTGTGTTTAATCTCAGTTACACAATTGCACACTCTAAACTTTCGAGTCTAGACATATAACATAGGACAAATTCCACTTTATTTGTGTTGTCCTTTATTTGCATATATTTTTGTTTTGTTATCTCATGTTATATTGACAGGATTTACAAAATGCCACCAAGATTCTTCAGAAGAAGGGGAAGAGGCAAGGGGCCGATTACCGCCCCCAATGACAACGAAGCTGGACCGTCAAATGCGCGAGCTCCGTCTACTACCGAGAGTGACGACCCTCGGCAGAATAGGAGGAACTTGTTTGAACCAACCAGAAGATCGGTATCACACAGCTCTACACCTCCGGTCCAAAACCCTTACGGGCCACAACCGGAGTACGAGCCCAACAACCCTCAGCCCTCGTATATACCATTGCAGCGATCCCTATCGCATCATTCTTTCGGGGACCCCACACCAGTTTTTCGGGGCCGGTTTAATCCGGTAGGCTACGTGCAAGAACCTGTGGGTTTTAACCCACTGGGGCCAGACGATCACTTCTCCGGTGATAATGCGGACGACATGGACGAGGATACGGACCCCGTCGAACCTACAAGTGGTACATCGAACCACCCGATCGAGATCTCCGACGGATCTTCGTTCCATGGATCACCCTATGTTGGTCCAGATAGCTTTCAAGCTATGTTCACCAGGCACGAGTGGTACTATACACCTCCTCACCATTCGTCGCCTCCTCAGCAGCAGCAGCCGCAACAACAACAGGATCCCTCTGTGGATTCCAGATTCGTGGCAGTCACGCCACCGCCTCCACCGCCGCCAGTGCAACCGGCATCGCCGCAACTGCCAAGGCGAAGGAGAACCGGTGCGCGCATGTCGTCACGAGCAGGGGATTTCCATTTCAGTTCCCCACGTCAATCTAGTGGCAGCCACTATCCGCCACATCAGGAGGACCCACAAATGGGTGGACCCTCCAACCCAGTTGTACCACAGCCACCGCCAATGGGTTTTGACAACCCAATTCCAGCGTATATGGGTTCCATGGCGTATAACCCGTTTGAACTGCCGACTCACCACAACTATGGTTACGCGGAGGCCGACCCTTACATGGTAGCGGCGAACTACAACACCCAAGGACCCTATGGAGATCCATGGGGAGTAGGGTACCCAACACAAGGGTACCAGATACCTCCTAGGCCTATTATTCGGACGCAATCGCAACCGCCACGGTTTTCTCCCCCAGAAAGGGATGAAATCCTACAAAGGTTGGATGAGGTAGAGCGAGGCTTCCACCGTGACCGTAGGGAGAGACAGAGCTTCTTCCAAGGATTAGCAAGCTTGATCAAAGGGAAGAACAAGAAGGATCATTGAATCCTTCCAGTTATTGTTGAGCCCCTGTGTGGGCATATTTTGCTGCATTTGTTTAAGCCCCTGCGTGGGTATGTATGTGTGTTTGTTTTGACCCCTGCGTGGGTCTATATTCCGTTAACCCCTGCGAGGGTATGATGTTTGCTTAAAGTCCCTGCGTGGACTAGTTTGCCTGTTTAAGGTCCCTGCGTGGACTATTATGTTTGTTTAAAATCCCTGCGTGGACTAGCATATTGATTGACCCCTGCGTGGGTACTTGTTTGTTGAAAAAGACCCGTTTAGGGCAGCGTGTAATATTTAATAAATTAATGGAATGGATGTTTTATAAATTTCATGTTTGCCATTATGTGCGTATATATAAATTATAAAGGAAATAAATAAATTAAAATCATTCCTTTTGAAATAATTTGCTTATGCAATTATTAATTAAGAATCTTAAAGTGTGAAACCTAGCCTTTTGGACTTTATAAGGCCGGGCCAAGATGGTAAGACCTGTTTAAAAGATTCGTATCCCTGTTAACATCTGAAAATATGTTAACACTCCTGGCAGACGTGATTCATTAAAAAAATCACATACGTCATTTTTATAAAGGAATTCTTTAGAAGATTCCTAACCCAGTTTAATGATCTCTGAATCCTGGGTTACATCATCAATTAAGATGATCATATTTTTACCATACGTGGTAACATGGTGCCTACGGGCCCTGCTCATTTATATATGAGCCAAAAGATAGTGGTAGCTATGACTCCCTGTCAGATAAAGGTATTGAACTAGGTTCGAACCTCAAATGCTTTGATTCTCTGAAATCCTAGCATATAATTTATAAATGTCCTTGTGACTAGGCCTATTGTGCCAGTATACCTTAATGTTTTGATTCTCTGAAATCATAGATTAAATAAAAATGTCCATGTGACTAGGCCTTTTGTGCCACAAATAAAACTGTTATTGTTTTATAATTAGGATAAGTTATATTAAAATCCTAAATAAATGTGATTAATAAAGAGTAAACTTCCGTTTTGCTCCCTGTGGTTTGGTCACTTTAACGGTTTTGCCCCAAACCTTTCAAAATAGCCATTTTACTCCCTGATCTATGACGTCATTCTCCATTTCACTCCCTGCCACTAACTCCGTCTAAAAAGTTTGTTAAAGATAAGGGTATTATGGTAAATCTATAAATATGTATTTAAATTGATTTTTTAAAATCCATTATTAATTCCTTAAATCTATTTTTTATTGATATTCAATATAAATAAATTATATAAATCCATATGATCATTATTTACTAAAACTGAACTTTTAGCAGACCATCCCCAACCCTCACCACCACCACCACCACCACTACAACTCCACCAGCCGACCACCCCAACCCACCTTACACATTCTCGCTATCTCTTGATGGTAACCACCACCCCCATCGCTGCCTGTCAACACCCTCTTCTAACCCAACATCTCTTCCAAAATTTAGATCTGAAATCAGATCATCAGATCTGCACGACACTGCTCTAAGGGCTCTCACATATTGAATCGTTTTTCAATCGATTCCATGGGGCTCTTTGCCAGGTGCGATTGAGGCTTCAATTTGCAGGTTCATCGGTGGGTAATGGTGGCAGTTTGGTTCGATTTGCAGGTTTTTAGGCGGGTGATGGTGGTGGCGGCGACTTGGTGGTATAAGTGATGGTGGCTTTGAATGGGAGAGAGATGGCGAGATGGTGGTGATGTCAGGCAAGTGGTGGCTGGATGGTGGTGGTTGTCAGTTAGAAGAGGGAGAGAGGTGGTCGGTTAGAAGACGGAGAAAGTTTGACGGTGGTGGTGTGGCCGCGAAAGTGGTGGTAGTACCCATCTATTTCGCTCAGATCTGTTTGTAACGGTGGCGGCAGCAATTGGCGGTGGTGATGGGGTTAGATGGGGTTACAGAGAGAAAGTGGGTATACCTTTTCAACAATCAAACCAGCCACTGCCTTCTTTAATTTCTCAATTTCAAGTTTATCTTTCTCATTGGTTTTCTGCAAGTTTCCTTCTAGAAACAGTTGTAAATCGAAAGAGTCATTCTTTTGACCATTAGTCTTAGATCAGCTAAGGTTTGTTGTGGGTTTTATAGGGTATTCCAATGGTGGTACGTGGTGGTTGATGGTGATAGCTGCTGGTGGAGAGAGAGAGGCGGTGTGAGGTGGTGGGTGGCGGCGGTGTGAGGTGGTGGGTGGACATCACAGAAGTTAGAGGGAGAGAGAGAGAGAGAGTCAAAGTAATTGGTAATAAGATTAACGATGCTTGATTTATTTTGGTTTATATTAAGGAAATTTAGGAAATTACCAAAATACCCTTATTTTATATTTGTAATTACTAAAATACCCTTTCAGTTAATTAATAATTTGGATGGAGTTAGTGGCAGGGAGTGAAATGGAGAATGACGTCATAGATCAGGGAGTAAAATGGCTATTTTGAAAGGTTTGGGGCAAAACCGTTAAAGTGACCAAACCACAGGGAGCAAAACGGAAGTTTACTCATTAATAAATTAACCAGATATGGTCTCTGTTTACCATGGTTGATGAATTACCCTAAGGGGCAATTCCATAATAAACTCCCAAATAAAATATTGTCCTTGTTTTCTGCAACAGTTCAATTAAAAATGGCTAACTCGGACGAGGGTAATAGTCATCCAGTGGAGAATAACGAGAACGCCCGGGTTAATCTAACAGGTGCTGAATTGAAGGCGATCATAGACGGCGCTGTTACACAGGCGTTGGAAAGGCAGTACGAAGAGTATAGTGGGACTCGTAGTAGGACCCTATCTACACAGCCTTCAAAGCCACCGCCCAAGAAGGACGACTCAAAGAAAGATGATGATCGACGCTCCTCGAACCACAGTGCTCCATCTCAGCAGGTTATACTAAACCAAGGACCCCGTGACAAGGGTTGCTCTTATAAGTATTTTGTATCCTGCAAACCCCGAAATTTCACTGGGGAGAAAGGAGCCATCGACTGTATGACATGGCTGGACGAGATGGACACAGTTGTTGATATCAGCGGGTGTGCTGAGAAAGACGTGGTCAAGTTTGTGTCGCAGTCTTTCAAGGGTGAAGCTTTAGCATGGTGGAGATCACTGATTCAAGCCACCGGGAAACTCCCATTGTACAACATGTCATGGGATCAATTTGTTGCCCTTATTAGGGAAAATTACTGCCCTCAGCACGAGGTTGAGAAGATTGAATCAGACTTTCTATCATTGGTAATGACAAACCTTGACTGTCAAGCTTACCTAACGAGCTTCAACACGATGTCCCAGTTGGTTCCATATTTGGTGACCCCGGAACCAAAACGAATCGCTCGTTTTATCGGTGGTTTAGCCCCCGAGATCAAGGCAAGCGTAAAGGCCTCACGACCAACTACTTTCCGATCAGTAACAGATATATCCTTGTCACTCACTTTGGATGCGGTCAGGCAAAGATCGTTGAGGACTAAGGATGCCGAGAAAAGAAAACGTGAGGATGATAACTCACGGAGGTCGAGCAAGAAACACTGTGGAAATGGTGATAACAAAATGGGGTCGGAGTCAAGGAGGGATGGTCACCAGTCAGGTGAAAAGCCCAAATGCAAGATTTGCAAGAAGCGGCACTTTGGAAAGTGCAGACTTGATTCGAACTCGCAGTCGCAGTCACCATCTTATGCTTGCGGGATATGCAAGTCCAAGGATCACAAAACCTTGGATTGCAAGAATCTGAAAGATGCAACGTGCTACTGTTGCAATGAGAAGGGGCACATCAAGACCAACTGCCCTAAGTACGCCAAGAAGCCTGAAGAGGCCAAGAAGACTAATGCTAGAGTCTTCAGAATGGACGCCAAGGAAGCGATTCTAGACGACAACGTTATTACAGGTACTTTCCTTGTAAATGACGTCTTTGCTAGAGTACTTTTCGATTCAGGCGCTGATAAGTCGTTTGTAGATCATAAATTTTGCAAATTGCTGAAATTACCTGTCAAAACCTTAAACGTGAATTATGAGGTGGAGTTAGCAGATGGTACACTAGAAACCGTCTCCACTGTGTTAGATGGATATGTTATATCCATTAAGAACCATTCTTTTCCTCTGTCTTTACTTCCCTTTAAGTTGGCCGGTTTTGACGTAGTTCTGGGTATGGACTGGTAATCTCACAACCAGGCCCAAATTGTCTGTAACAAGAAACAAGTGGTGATAAAGACTCCGTCTGGAGAATCACTTACCATTCGGGGAGATACCCAGTATGGACTGCCTGAGCAAGTGACTATGCTCAAGGCTTCCAAGTGTTTAAAGAAGGGTTGTGTCATCTACATGGCACAAGTGATTATTGACGAGCCCAAACCGAAGATAGAAGACATCCCTGTCATCTCTGAATTCCCAGAAGTTTTTCCGGAAGAACTACCTGGTTTGCCACCAGATAGGCAAGTGGAATTCAGGATTGATATCATCCCCGGAGCAGCACCAGTTGCCAGAGCACCTTATAGGTTGGCGCCCACGGAGATGAAGGAATTGAGGACACAGCTAGACGAATTGCTAGCCAAAGGTTTCATTAAACCTAGTTCGTCTCCATGGGGAGCGCCAGTCCTATTTGTGAAGAAGAAGGATGGATCGATGCGTCTGTGCATCGATTATCGTGAGCTTAATAAGGTCACGATCAAGAATAGGTATCCTTTGCCCAGAATCGACGATTTGTTCGATCAGTTACAAGGGGCAAGTTATTTCTCAAAGATTGATTTGAGGTCAGGCTACCATCAACTGAAGGTTAGAGATGAAGACGTGCATAAAACAGCATTTAGGACTCGTTATGGTCATTACGAGTTCCTAGTGATGCCTTTTGGGCTCACTAATGCACCGGCCGCGTTCATGGATCTCATGAATCGCGTTTGCAAACCGTACTTAGATAAATTCGTCATCGTTTTCATCGACGACATTCTTATCTATTCAAAGAATCAAGCTGACCATGAGAAACACCTTCGCTGTATTCTCAAGCTCCTGCATCAGGAGAAGCTCTATGCCAAATTCTCCAAGTGTGAATTTTGGCTTCGAGAAGTCCAATTCCTTGGACACGTGGTTAGTGAGCGTGGTATCCAAGTGGATCCCGCTAAGGTTGAAGCAGTTATGAACTGGCAAGAACCAAAGACGCCTACAGAGATTCGTAGCTTCCTGGGATTGTAAGGATATTACAGGCGTTTCATCGAAAATTTTTCGAGGATTGCTGCACCCCTAACTTCCTTGACTAAGAAGAAAGTAAAGTTCATTTGGGGCCCTAAGCAGCAAGAGTCCTTTGATATTCTGAAGCAAAAGTTGAGCAACGCCCCAGTACTGACATTGCCAGATGGAATAGAAGAGTTCGTGGTTTACTGCGATGCATCGCACACTGGCATGGGGTGTGTGCTTATGCAGAAAGGCAAGGTTATTGCCTATGCTTCGAGACAGTTAAAGGTGCATGAAAAGAATTACACCACCCATGAGTTGGAGTTGGGTGCCGTTGTATTCGCACTAAAACTGTGGAGGCATTATCTTTATGGGATCAAGTGTGTGATCTATTCTGATCACAAGAGCCTTCAGCATCTGTTTAATCAGAAGGAATTAAATATGAGGCAACGCTGCTGGATGGAGACTTTAAATGATTATGAATGTGAAAATCAGATACCATCCCGGCAAGGCGAATGTAGTCGCCGATGCCTTGAGTCGGAAGGAAAGGGTGAAACCCATCCGAATCAATGCCAAGCGCATGGAGATAAAGAATAATTTGATTGAAAGGTTGTTAGCTGCACAGAAGGAAGCTGTGTTGGAAGCTAACTATCCTAATGAAAAGCTAGGAGTAACTGAGGAGCAGTTAACTCTTAGCAAGGACGGAATTTTACGATTAAATGGACGAATATGGGTTCCAATTTATGGAGGTCTTCGAGATGTCATCCTCCAGGAAGCCCATAGTTCCAAATACTCCGTTCATCCTGGAGCTGATAAGATGTACCAGGATCTAAAGGCAAATTATTGGTGGATAGGCTTGAAAAAGTCTGTAGCCACCCATGTAGCTAAATGCTTGACATGTGCGCAAGTCAAAGCCGAGCATCAAAAACCGTCAGGCTTGCTACAATAGCCTGAACTTCCTACGTGGAAGTGGGAAATGGTAACTATGGATTTTTTTACCAAGTTGCCAAAGACAAGGAAAGGCAATGATACAATATGGGTTATAGTTGATAGACTGACTAAGTCAGCTCATTTCTTACCCATCAAGGAGACTTATAGCTCCGACATGTTAGCCCAGTTATACGTGGATAAGATTGTAGCCTTGCATGGCATACCTGTAGCTATTATCTCTGATAGAGATACTAGGTACACGTCGCATTTTTGGAAGAGCTTCCAGCAATCTTTGGGCACACGTTTGAACTTTAGTACGGCTTACCATCCTCAGACTGACGGTCAGAGTGAGCGTACTATTCAAACGTTAGAAGACATGCTACGTGCATGTGCGATCGATTTGGGTGGTAGTTGGGATAAGAACCTACCATTAATCGAATTCTCCTACAACAATAGCTACCATACCAGCATTAAGGCTGCGCCTTTCGAGGCATTATACGGTAGAAAGTGTAGATCGCCTATTTGTTGGGCGGAAGTTGGAGATGTCCAATTATCAGGACCAGAGATAGTGTTCGAAACAACGGACAAGATTGTCCAGATTCGAGACCGTCTCAAAGCTGCCCGGGATAGGCAGAAGAGTTACGCTGATCCAAAGCGTAAGGATTTTCACTTCGAAGTAGGTGACAAAGTCCTACTTAAAGTGTCACCCTGGAAGGGAGTGATGCGGTTTGGTAAGAAAGGCAAGCTAAGCCCGAGATACATAGGACCTTTCGAGGTTATCGAGCGTGTCGGGTCGGTTGCCTATAAGTTGAACTTACCGGAAGAGCTCAGTGGAATTCACAATGTGTTCCACATCTGTAATCTGAAAAAGTGCTTCGCTGATGAATCACTGGTAATACCGCATACAGATGTGCACATAGATGAGAGCTTGAAATTTGTGGAAAAACCTTTGTCGATTGAAGATCGACAGGTGAAGAAGCTTCGAAGGAAGCATGTACCTATTGTAAAGGTCAAATGGGATGCCCGTAGAAGTCCCGAATACACGTGGGAGGTTGAATCCACGATGAAAGAAAAGTACCCTTACTTATTTCAGTAAATCTCGGGTCGAGATTTATTTTAAGGGGGTGAGGATGTAACACCTCGAAAATTCACGTCCTATAATGTGTTGACACGTGTCATATGTTTAAAACGTGTGAAAGAACGTTATAAAAGGACTAAAGTTAACAAACATGGAAAGTATGTGATTATACGGGTTCTAAATGTCAACAGTGAATAAATATACTTCATAATAACCCTACATGATGTTTATAGCATCAAACGAATAAATCATGGATCATACGAAGCAAAAAGTGAGAGATTACAAGCTACAGGGGTTAAATGTGTCAACATGTTTAAAGATATACCTCTGAGTGACCTTTTGACAAACCTGAAGCTTTGTAAATGTTAATTATACTCACTAGAATGCACGATTAAAATTTCATAAAGTTTCGTTATCGTATGAGAAAGTTATGATCAAATTCGTGTGCGAAGGGTTAAAGCGCTAACGTTGAAAGTTAGGACTTTTCGGGTTAACCGGAAGTGACCAGGGACTTGGCAAAGTGGGTATAAGTCCTAAAGCCCTTGTGGGTAAATATAAGGGGGTCAAATTGCAATATATAAGCTTAGTTGACCTTTCGTGAAGCCAAGGGACAAGTTGCAAAAACAAGAAAATGGAAAAATCTGATTTTGAGGCTCAGGCGGGCCGCGTAAAGGATGCTTAACCTTTACGCGGGCCGCGTCAGGACATCAGATGCAGAAAAACAAGACAACAGCCTGTAAACGCGGGGAACCGGTCTTTAAACGACATTAATGCAATGTGGGCGACCCCTAAACAGTCCTAGACACTAGGAACACATGTTGGAAGGTTGTGGTCAGATGATAGCCTTAGTTGTCAACATCTTATGGTGATTACAACTAGTATATAAGGCATCATGGTGCAACATTGTTCCACACACCTTCAAACAAGCTTCTGATCATTTTTGGAGCTCCCAAGCAGCCTCAACTGATCATATCTCGTGCATAGGACTCTTGTAAGTCTGCTAGTCCTTCTTTAATTGTGTTTTGCTTGGTTAATTAGCTAAAAGTCAAACCGTCGTAATTACGGTTTGACTTCGAGATTAGTCAACAATGGCTCAGTCATATCTCGAATTAAAAGTAGGTATAAGTTGGTATTTATGTGGGTAATAAACCCTCAAAAGGGTTTCCCCTGATTACCACTCTAAGCAGGTCAAAAGTCGGGTCAAACGTGTACTTAAAAAGTCAACAGAAAGTTTAAAATGCGATTTATGCATGATTAGCAATATAGAACACTTATAACTATTTGATCATTAATATAACTTGGTAATTAGTGTAAGGACATGTCTAAACATGTTCAACCCGACAAATTCCTAAAAATACCCGGTTCGGAACCGAAAGTCACATAGTTTGACTTTCACTTTGACTTTCAGTTCTGACCCGTTTAGGCATGTTTTAGAAATGCCTCAGAGCTTTAATTGGACTAGGTTACATGTTAGTACAACCCTCTGTGATTATACACCTTAGTTCATTAGTTATCCAATTAATATGCATGTTTCCGTTAATTGCTCATATGTTGACCATTATGCCCTTATTACCTTAAAACGTGATTTTTGGAAATGTAAAAGAGTAGAAACTTTAATTACTGATATATAAACTTGTATGCAAAGTTTGACATCAGTTTGACTTGTAGATTAAGAGTTATGCTCATTATCGCAAATTTAAAGCTTTATGTTAATAAAACGGCGCAATTAGCGTATAGCCTAGTTAAGCCTACTTTTTGGTATCAAACTTAATACTCACTGATGTAATATATTATTTTGGGATTTTTAAATATTTTTAATTAATTTTAGGCTGAGCATAACTAGTAGTCGTAGGCTTAACCCGGTAATTGTCGGTTTTGCCCTTACGGGCCATAAAATGAGTTTTACACATCTAAACGACTCCAAACCTTTTGCTACTGATCACATATGATAAATAAATTATTTAAAGCCTTCTGGAAATATAAAATTATCAGATTTAAGTATCGAACCCGGAAATGGCCTTTAATCGCCTTATTAAGCGTTTTTAGCGCAAAGTATGTATTAAAATTATATTGGACATACCCGGGTTGATACCTACTGATATATGAGGCAAATTATAATATTTTAACAGTAAGCAAAGGTTGATAAACTCAGACTTCAGTTTTGAGCTTTTCGGCTTATGTGAAATTACCAAAATACCCCTACGGGGCATAGTTGGTTAAAAATGATAAATTTCACATATATGCTTTAACCTACTGATATAACTTAGCAAATTGAGTATATTTGCTGATTACATCAGACCTGTAACTCAGATTGTTACTTAAACTCTTTTATAAACTTTTAAATGACCAAACTACCTCTACGGGGCCTAGCTTGTGTTTAAACACGTTTCGGGCATAATGAAAGACATCTTACTGATGTCACAACATATTTGAGACATAATTAACTTAGGAAACCTGTATATAACTCTCATGAATACCCGTCATGCTTATTACGCGTACGGTTCGGTTTATGTAACAAGTTTACATAAATTAGCCGAAACGGGTCAAACCTTAACGGTTTTATCTCAAAATCCAGAATGTGAATAATAAACCCATATTAAACAAGTCTTCAAACTTGTCGGGTCTAAATCACATTCTATCCGGTCTTCGCTTAATCGTGCGTACGAACCGTATCTTTGAAACTAGCCGATCTAAGCTTAAGCTTAATTAAAGACCCGTTAGGATTCTAATAGGTTATTATAAAACCTTCGTTCCAGATTAGGAGGACCAGTAAAAGCTACGTGCATTTTGCTAATTGTGAATTATACTTTGCTCAGGTAAATACTTTTAACTTATTTTCCCTATACGGGCTTGGGTTACGGTATATAGCATACCGCTTGATCGGGCATTAAATCTTCCATCGCTTAGGTGGTTAATTGAATAATTTAATCGGCCCGTTTAAATAGTCTTGTTACTTAAAGCCTTTGGGGGGTTAATGACCATGTCCCGGATATCCCTGGCATCATTTCACGAAATTGCCACGACTTAAGCGCGGGGTGTAGGCGTACACCCGTCAGTGCACAAAAGAATATTGTGATGTGTCTATTGATCTTTAACCCGGACAAGATCCGGGCTACTGAACGCACAAGGAACATGAAATTCGTTCACAAGATTATAATATTAAATAATTCTCCCAAGTTATAAAAAGGTTAATTTTGCCTCTGTGCATTTTAATCAAATGTTTATGCCACGTGCATCCAAACCAATTTTCAACCATTTTTAAAATGAGTCAGTTGATTGTATTTACCAGTGTAAACTGACGTATTTTCCCAAAAAGATTAAATGCAGGTACTAAGCGAAATTGGCTGGGATTTCTCCTTAGCATCATTAGAAGTCTCGCAAGCTTAAGATACCTGAAGTTTGTTGAACCATTAATACTATTTTAAATTTTCGATCCATCTGTGGATAAACTTCCGGATATTGTGACTTTGATATTACAATATTAAATTCGGTTGTATCATATTTTTTTTAATTGCTTCCGCTGTGCAAAATAATTGTTGTGTTGTTTGACTATTATGTTGCCAACCACGTCACGATACTCCCCCACCGGGCCCACCGGTGACACGTGGAAATCGGGGTGTGACATAAACTAAGCTAAATCGGGTCAGAACTGGAAGTCAAAGCAAAAGTCAACTTTTGCGACTTTCGGTCCCGAACCGAGCTTATACTTAGAATTGTCGGGTTGAATCATGCTTAGGCATGTTCAACTAATATTTACCAAGTTATTAAAGTGAGAAAACTGATTTTATGACTTTTATATAATAGCCATGTATTTTATTTAAAACTAACCCGTTTGACTTTTATTTGACCCGACAATTAAACTAAGTAAACGTGGTAATTAGGAGGTGCCCTTTTAAGGGTTAAACACCTACCTAATTACGGTCACGTAGCCATGTTTGATGCGAACAATGGCTCAACAGTTTAAAAGTCAAAGCGTTTATCGAAAACGCTTGACTTTCGGTTATAACCGCTAAAATTTAAACTAAGCATGAAAGGACACTTACAAAAGGTCCAAGCAAGGAGGGAATTGATCTTGGATGTTCAGGTATGAAGCACAAAGGCCCCAACTTAGAACAATGAGATCAAGGTGTGAATGAGAGCAAAAATCAAGTGGGTATTTATAGGTTTTTGAGAACCGTTAGGATCGTTTCTCGTAAACCGTGCTTCAATCTTGGCCCTCCATGTGTGCCCAAGGTTTCTAAATACAATGGGTGTTGAAAACCAGCTCATGGTATTGAGAATTTTACCTAAAAGCCCTTGAAAAATGACAAAAATGCTGAAAATATGAATCTGCCCAGACCTGGGCGTAGGCTACGCTGCAGGGGGCGTAGCCTACGGCCTGCACAGCTCAAACAAACTTTCAAAAGTGCAGTTTTGGTCCCTGCTTGCATAATAATGTGTTTCTGACACATCTAAGGCATGTTAACCTCATTTCAAGGCTCTAACATGATGCCTAAATATAGGGGACATGAAACATGCTCAAAAACATGTCGGATGTCGGTTCGTTTGGCCGTACGGTCACGTTGTGCGTCGAATTACGACGAAACACGGACGGACGCTAAAAACGGTCCAAATTACGCGCCGAGTGGAATTTATCATGCCACACACTAAAATAAAATATTTTAGTGCTTACATAAATTTTTGGGTGTCCGGGGATATTCAGAATGCGAGATATGCACAAAAGTGCAAACTTGTGCACTTTTTGACACTTTTAGTCCCTGCATGACATAAAAGTTTATTTTTGCGCACCAAACACCTCTAAGCCTATATCTAAGTTATATAAAGGATAAATAGGGTATGTTTAACTTATGGACATATTCCGGAAGGTCCGTTACCATACGATTCGACCTACTTTTGCAGTTTGACGCAATTAGTCCTTTAATTGCGCATTGTAGCGCGAAATGTCATTTAATGATATCCAAGCCTCCTATGGCCCATAATGGGCATTCCCAAGCATATACTTAAATATTACTACGCTCTCTTTCACCTAGATGGTCACCGAAAGGCGTAGATTCAAAAGTTGACGCTTTAGGTCCCTCTATTGCGAAAACTTGCGCATTTCATCATTTAATAGCATTGAAGCCTCATCTAATCCATATTAGACATTCTTGAAAGTATTATTAAACATCACGATGCTTTGGATTTGCTAAAAGGTCATTCAGAGGTATAATTAAACATATTGACACTTTTAGCCCCTCTAACTTGCAAAGTTGCGCGTAACTTTACTTATAGGCATAAAAACCTTAGACAGCCATTATTTGGAATTCCCGAGAGTATAATTAAATATCATGAAGCTCTCGGTTTGTTAAAAGGTCACTCAGAGGTTAGAATTGACATGTTGACGCTTTTAACCCTTTATTACGCAAACCTTCAATTAATTACGCAAACGGCTACACTTAACCATCAAGTGGCACATTTGTGAATATAAACATCATAAGAGGTTATTTAGAAACTTATTTTAGGTATGCTAACACTTCCAGTCCTTTCATAATCAAATTTTTTGATTTTTCGAAAAATTAGTCCCTAAATTTCAATGTTTGACTTCATTAGGGTTCATTACACGTGTCAAGACTTCATTGGACGTGATTTTACGAGGTGTTACATCCTCACCCCCTTAAAAGAAATCTCGACCTCGAGATTTGCTAATGTAATGGAAGTACTTTTTATCGCATAACGGACTTAACTTGCACAGCCTATTTGGGCCTCTAGAGGCATCCTAAATGACCTTTATAATAGGTTCATGTTTTCTTCCTTAGATTCTGATCCTGACGATCCTTAATCGATACGGGTTTCTTATAATATCATAGATACGTCTATCATTATGTGATAATGCTTCTCGACTTATTGGTGACATACATCCTTAAATCATTAGTATGGGTCACACTGCGAGTTCCACCACGTTCCATAACTAGGTTTTAGTTTAAAAGCTATTGACCTTTGATGTATTCGATTTTCCTCGAATGATCCTATATATAATCAGAGCTTAACTAGCCTGTTGTATAAAATTTTCAGTACACTCTTCTTAGAGCGATACTTTCAATTGAACCCTAGTCCTTATTAAGGACTTACGAGGGTTGCGATTTTTATTAATCCTTGATTTTCTGCCGATTACTGGAAACTCTAAGATGATTATGAATTCGAATGATCTTATTTGTTGTTTCCAATGCAACTTTCAGATCCTGATAATTGGACTTACCAATCTATTGTTCTAACAATAGATGTTTAACATTCCATTTATACAAGGTCTCCAAGGGAACAGCCTTGCTACTTATATATCAACTATTATAGAAAGGCTTATTTTAAGGTGAGATGGTTATTCCAACCATTACTTAAAACTAATCTTAAGGAATAGCAAATCCTTACAGCTAGTCGAATTAAGTCGACGATCCTGGGTAGCTAATGGCGATTCTTAATTGTTGCCTAAATAGGGTTGCGGTAATCAATGCATAAGCAAAATGAACCGTCTTTCTTAATTAGCAATATCAAACTCTTAGAATATTGAGTTGGGCTATATGAACCTCTATCCTAAAACTCCCTTAATCAGGGTTCTGATTCTTCCAATGATGATACTAGTTATCATGTAAATTTTATATTAATGCATCCCTAAGCGGGACGTTAATCTTAACTCTACTTGCCTCTAAGGAGGTAAACAGGGTAATCTTGGAGAAGATGGTCAAAATGCAAGGAGGTTACAGAGATTTTCCAATTCCCAGGCTCCAGTTCATTTACCATGGTCTGCGTCAGATAAGTGATACATTCGTGTTACGAGTCCACGGATTTCTTACTCAGGAACGTTTACTTGGATAATTCCATTTTAGATATCTTCTTTGAATACCATTAGCTGACTTTAATACCGTATGACCATTGGAATATCTTTAGGGTTCCATGCATTAAACCTCCATACTGATCAGGCATGGAAGCAATCCATGGAATATATTAAGATACACCAATCCTCATATGACGCTTTTGTCGTACCATCTGGTATTCGCAATCGATAGAGATCAAGAGATATCAATCACTTATGATGATGCACTTCATCTGAAGAGAGGGTACACTAGAATTTCATGACTGAAGACTTTTGGCAGGAGCAGAAGAAATGGTTCCTATGATTTTCGCCTGTAAGTTTTACCTTACACTTAATATCTAGGGTTCTCCTGAGAGTCTTTAAGAGTTTGCTATACTTACCATCTATGAAGGATTGATTGGTATCCGAAATAAAGCAGAACTCCTAGCGTTTTATTCAACTTCATATATTATGCTTAGGGTTCTAACAGGCAGATTAAATAACTTATAAAATTCATTCCACAACGACTTATCTGCACCTGAATCAAACAATACCCTTGCATATACATCACGGATAAGGACATACCGGTTATAACATTGTCATCTTGTATGGCCTCTTTTGCATCCATCTGAGAGACCTTAGCGTTGGTCTTCTTATCTCCTTCAAGCTTCTTAGCATACTTTGGGCAATTTGATTTGATATTCCCTTTCTCGTTACAGTTGTAACAAGTCGCATCTCCTATCTTCTGGCATTCCAATGTTTTATGCTCCCTAGATTTGCAGATCCCACAAGCCCTAGGCTGCGATTGGGATTTTGGTTCGTACCTGCACTTCCCACAATGGCGCTTCTTGCAGGTCTTGCATTTAGGTTTCTGGTTGGACTTTTGTTTGTTCTTCTTTTTAGAGCTCTGGGAGTTATCTTCCTCCCTTTTCCTTTTCAGTTCACCCTTTACATTAGAGGCACGAACGAGATCCTTCTCGTGAGTAACGAAGGGTGGTCTTGGTTGAGATTTGGAGCAAGTAGCATTGGGCTCCTTGATCTTTTTCACAGCCTTCTTCATAGCTTTTCCAACAGCTGCGTCTATCATAGTCTGAAGAACATCCTTGGAAATTCTAAGGTTCACAATTGTAGTATCATTAGCATGTGTCGCATCATCCATAACACGATCAACGGCTGTCTTATCCGAGTTTGTCATACTCGATATTTGATTCCTAACACCAAATAAAACAATTATTTAGTTGCAATCTAACAACCCCTACTCATCATCCTGATGCCCTAATATATACCAACCATGGTATCGTTAAACCATACAGGTTAATATAGTACGAACATTCTCAATGAACGTCATTTAAATATGTATATATATCAATTATGCTTAGCCTAGGCCATAAAAGACCATTAATGGCAATTAAGGTTTGGACCTAGTCCATCACCTGTTTGACAGGGGATTAGTTGTCACGTCTGTCTTGATCATATTGATGATTTTGGATAGCTTGAAAGCTTGACATTAGGATATTGGATAAGAGCGGTTCCTAATGGATATAATGCATCCATCTAAGGTTGTTGAAGCAGTCTCTAAATGTTATCGGCCAATTCTACCTCGCGTTATAAGCCTAAGATCCTAATAGGCGGATACAACAGCTTACAATATTTATTGTCCTCAATAGACTTTTCTGCGCCAGAATCAAATAATCCCCATATAAGCATAATTGATAAGGAAAAGTACCTTTTACGATGTCATCTTTCTATATCGCCTCCTGGTGTCCATCTGGAAGACTCATGCGTTTACTTTCTTGGCCTCTTCAGACTTCTTCTGATTCCTAGGGCAGTTAGTCTTGATGTTCCCCTTCTCGTTGCAACCATAACAGGTCGCATCTTTCAACTTTTTGCAATCCAAGGTCTTATGCTCCTTGGACTTGCAGATTCCACAAGGAAGAGGCTGAGATTCAAATCTGCATTTCCCCAGGTGGAATTTCCGACATGTTTTGCACCTGGTCTTTTCACCCGTCTGCTGGTTACCCTTATTAAACTCGGAACTCTTCCTATGATCAGAGTTCCCCTTTTTCTTCTTATCGAAGTGATGAGAACCCTCATCCTCCTTTTTACGCTTCCCTTCTTCCGAAGCTTTTGCAGCCTTGTTTCTGGCTACGTCGAGTGTGAGAGATAGCGACAAATCTGCCGCTGACCGGAATGTAGTAGGTCTCGATGCTTTCACGCTTGCCTTGACTTCTGGGGCTAGGCCCCCAATAAAGCGAGCTATACGCTTTGGTTCTGGTGTGATCAAGTAAGGAACCAATCGAGACATAGTATTGAAATTTGTAAGATATGCCTGGCAATCTAAGTCCTTCATGACCAATGCCAAGAAATCGGTTTTAATTTTCTCAACTTCATGTTGAGGACAGTAATTTTCCTTGATAAGAGCAACAAAATGATCCCATGTTTGATTATACAACGGGATTTTCCCAGTAGCCTGGATTAGCGACCTCCACCAAGCTAGAGCTTCTCCTTTAAAAGATTGTGAAACAAACTTCACAATGTCTTGCTCTGCACATCTGCTAATATCAACAACAGTGTCCATCTCCTTGAGCCACGTCATGCAGTCGATGGCTCCTTTTTCTCCTGTGAAGTCTCTGGGCTTGCAGGAGACAAAATATTTATACGAACAGGTTTTAACATGTGGTTCTTGATTAAGCACAACCTGTCTAGGCGGAACACTCCTCTGATTTGACGAGTTATGAACATCGTCCTCCTTTGAATCATGTGATTTAGAAGGGGGGTTACTACGAGCCACAGATAGAGTCTTAGAGTGTGTACCACTTGACTCATTATACTGTCTGTCAAGAGCTCGAGTAACAGCATTATCTATTAATGCATGCAGTTCCTCACCAGTTATGTTAACTCTGGTAGTGTCATTGTTCTCCGTCGGGTGGCTGTTGACCTCTTCTGATCCAGCCATGTAGCTTGATTGCTACATAAATACTGACAATGATTTATTTAGAGGTTATTATGGAATCATCATTTTTGACGATTCATCAACCATGGTAATATAAACCATATTGGTTAATTTGTTAGTTATATTTAATTAGTATTTTCATTATAGTTTATCCTAGTTATAAAACATTAAGGATATTAAAGTGGCGCAAAAGGCCTAGTCATAAAGACAGTTTTTAAATTTATAAGCCGTGATTTCGGAGAATCGAGGCATTTTGGTTTGAACATATTTCATTACCTTTTTCTTGACAGAGAGTCAAAGACTACAACTGTCTTTTGCCCCACAGGGCGTTAATTATAGCCCGTAGGCACTTCATCCTTAAGGGATGGTTATATAAATAAGGGAATTTGAAATATCCCAATTTAAAGATGACTTATGTGATTTTATCAGATCACAATTTGTCGAAAATGTTAACATGCTTTCAGATGTTAACAAGAATTTGAATCTTTTGAATAGGTTTTACCATCTTGGCCGTGCCTGAAATGACAGGTAGGCTAGGTTTTAACTTTAAGATTCTTTTTAGTGTTAAGAGCAGAACAACCCTAAATGGGGATGTTAATAAGGATCTTTATCTACTTGAGGAACTGTCATCTTGGCCCTGTCCTTAAAATGACACATGGGCTAGGTCTTGTCCTTTTTGGATTTTCCCAATTTATAATATTGGTAGATCCTATAATAGGAACGTTATTTTAAATCTAACCGTTCCATTTAAAATTTAAACAGGTACATGGTTGCCCTAACACAGGACTTCTAACAATACTGACTCGCCCATGCAGGGGCTAATCAGAAAAATAACAAAGGAAACAAATAAAGGACAAAAACGAATCAGGAGTAGTCCTAAGTTCTTTGTCTAGACTCAAGAATGTGCAACTGTGTAACTGAGATTAAACACAAAAGGCTAGTGTTTAATTCACTCAGTGTTGGCTCTGATACCAACCTGTCACACCCCTATTTTACCACGTGTCACCGGTGGGCCCGGTGGAGAGTATCGTGACGTAGTTGATATCATCATAGTCAAACAACACAAATAATGAATGCACAGCGGAAGCAAAAGATAAAATATTACAACCCGATATAAAGTAATATCCAAGTATTTCAAACGGAATGTAAAGGATTCACAGGTGGATCTTAAAACAGAAAGATAAACACTGTTCAACCGACTTTAGGCATCTAGAACTTGCAAGATTCCCTATTGACGCCCTGAGCTCCCAGCCAATTACGTACAGTACCTGTCACTTAACCTTTTTGGAAAATACGTCAGTTTACACTGGTAAATACAACTTAACTGACTCATTTTGAAAATAGTTTAGAAAATTGATTTGAATGCTCAGGGCACAAAATTCTTTTATAACTTGAGACAATTATATAAAAATAATCTTGTATACAGATTTACATGTTCGTTATACACTTAGGGCCCGATGTAGAAACCGGGTCAATATTAACAGACACACCACAAGTATAGGCCCACATGAGCGTGAGATACCGTTTCCCTTATGCAACTGTCAGGTGTATGCCTACACCCCGTGCATAAGGCGTGGCCATTTTATAATACAATGATGCCAAGGATATCCGGGACATGGTCATTAACCCCTAAAGGCCTTTATTTCAAACAAGACAGATTAAAGCGGGTTACCTCAATAATTTAATCACAATACGATTAAACATTCAATACCCGACCAAGCGGTATTATTATAATACCGTATCCCAAGCCCATATAGGGAAAATAAGCTAAGAGTATTTACCTGAGCTAAATATAAATTCAATCCCAGCCGTATATCAAATCAGCAAGCACAAGTACTTCTACTGGGGCTCCTAATCTGGAACGAAGGTTTTTAATAACCTATTAGATTCCTAACGGGTCTTAATTAAGCCTATGCTTAGACCGGTTAATTTTAAGGAAAGGTTTACGGTTCAAAACGCAAGATTAAGCGTAGACCGGATTAGAATGTGATTTAGACCTAACAAGTTTGGAGACTTGTATAATATGGGTAAACTAAACACATTCTGGATTTTGAGGTGAAAATGATAAGGTTTGACCCGTTTCGGTTACTTTATGCAAACTAGATACATAAACCGATCCAAACGCGAAACGTGCGTAACGGGTACCCATAAGAGTCATATACAGGTTTCCTAAGTTAATATGCCTTAAATATGATGTGATATCAGTAAGAAACCTTCCGTTATGCCCAAAATGAATTTAAAACCAATTTATGCCCCGAAGGGGTATTTTAGTCATTTAAAAGGTTATAAAAGAGATCAAATATAAATCCGAGGTTCAGGTCTGATTTGATTAGTAAAAATACTTAATTTACTAAGTTATATCAGTAGGGTATTACATATATGTGAAATTTATCATTTATAACCATACTATGCACCGTAGGGGCATTTTGGTAATTTCACATAGGCTTAAAAGGTCCAAACTGGAAACCTGAGTTTAAAACTTTTCCTTACTGTTAAAATGTAAAAATTTACTGAATATATCAGTAGGCATCAACCCTTATATGTTTAAAATAGTTTTGATACATACTATGCGTTAAAAACGCTTAAAAAGGCGATTTAGAGCCATTTCCGGGTTTTCAAAGAAAAGCTGATATTTTTATTATTCCAGAAGGCTCAAATATTTTTATTTATCATATTAGATTAGTATAAAAAGGTTTGGGGTCAAAAGGATTTGTAAAACTCATTTTATAGCCCAAAAGGGCAAAACCGGCAATTACCGAATCAAGCTTAAAACCCTATGTTATGCTCAGCCTAAAAATCTTCAAAAATCTTCAAAAATCCCAAAATATTATTTTATATCAGTGGGTAAAAAGTTTGGTATCAAAAATTGGGTTTAAATAGGTTATACGCTAATTACGTCGTTTAATTATTAAAAAGCTTTTTAATTACGCTATTGAGCATAACTCCTAATCTAGACCTCCAACTGATGTCAAATTTTAGGGACACGTTTATATATCAGTAATAAAGGTTTCTATTCTTTCACATTTTCAAAAATATCATTTCATGGTCAAAAGGGCATAACGGTCAATAGTTAGGCATATAACGGAAACTTGCAATGAATAGGATACTAAGGATCCAGGTTGTATAACCTCAGAGGGTTATATTAACCCATAATATGGTCCTAATGGAATCCTAAGGCATATCTAAACTAAGCTAAATTGGGTCAGAACTGGAAGTCAAAGCAAAAGTCAACTTTTGCGACTTTCGGTCCCGAACCGAGCTTATACTTAGAATTGTCGGGTTGAATCATGCTTAGGCATGTTCAACTAATATTTACCAAGTTATTAAAGTGAGAAAACTGATTTTATGATTTTTTATATAATAGCCATGTATTTTATTTAAAACTAACCCGTTTGACTTTTATTTGACCCGACAATTAAACTAAGTAAACGTGGTAATTAGGAGGTGCCCTTTTAAGGGTTAAACACCTACCTAATTACGGTCACGTAGCCATGTTTGATGCGAACAATGGCTCAACCGTTTAAAAGTCAAAGCGTTTATCAAAAACGCTTGACTTTCGGTTATAACCGCTAAAATTTAAACTAAGCATGAAAGGACACTTACAAAAGGTCCAAGCAAGGAGGGAATTGATCTTGGATGTTCAGGTATGAAGCACAAAGGCCCCAACTTAGAACAATGAGATCAAGGTGTGAATGAGAGCAAAAATCAAGTGGGTATTTATAGGTTTTTGAGAACCGTTAGGATCGTTTCTCGTAAACCGTGCTTCAATCTTGGCCCTCCATGTGTGCCCAAGGTTTCTAAATACAATGGGTGTTGAAAACCAGCTCATGGTATTGAGAATTTTACCTAAAAGCCCTTGAAAAATGACAAAAATGCTGAAAATATGAATCTGCCCAGACCTGGGCGTAGGCTACGCTGCAGGGGGCGTAGCCTACGGCCTGCACAGCTCAAACAAACTTTCAAAAGTGCAGTTTTGGTC
The DNA here is from genome assembly GCA_030545235.1 of Helianthus tuberosus. Lineage (NCBI taxonomy): Eukaryota > Viridiplantae > Streptophyta > Magnoliopsida > Asterales > Asteraceae > Helianthus > Helianthus tuberosus. The sequence continues at coordinate 102,068,971 of CM060431.1, read as the reverse complement.
CCTGCTTGCATAATAATGTGTTTCTGACACATCTAAGGCATGTTAACCTCATTTCAAGGCTATAACATGATGCCTAAATATAGGGGACATGAAACATGCTCAAAAACATGTCGGATGTCGGTTCGTTTGGCCGTACGGTCACGTTGTGCGTCGAATTACGACGAAACACGGACGGACGCTAAAAACGGTCCAAATTACGCGCCGAGTGGAATTTTATCATGCCACACACTAAAATAAAATATTTTAGTGCTTACATAAATTTTTGGGTGTCCGGGGATATTCAGAATGCGAGATATGCGCAAAAGTGCAAACTTGTGCACTTTTTGACACTTTTAGTCCCTGCATGGCATAAAAGTTTATTTTTGCGCACCAAACACCTCTAAGCCTATATCTAAGTTATATAAAGGATAAATAGGGTATGTTTAACTTATGGACATATTCCAGAAGGTCCGTTACCATACGATTCGACCAACTTTTGCTGTTTGACGCAATTAGTCCTTTAATTGCGCATTGTAGCGCAAAATGTCATTTAATGATATCCAAGCCTCCTATGGCCCATAATGGGCATTCCCAAGCATATACTTAAATATTACTATGCTCTTGTTCGCCTAGATGGTCACCGAAAGGCGTAGATTCAAAAGTTGACGCTTTAGGTCCCTCTATTGCGCAAACTTGCGCATTTCATCATTTAATAGCATTGAAGCCTCATCTAATCCATATTAGACATTCTTGAAAGTATTATTAAACATCACGATGCTTTGTATTCGCTAAAAGGTCATTCAGAGGTATAATTAAACATATTGACACTTTTAGCCCCTCTAACTTGCAAAGTTGCGCGTAACTTTACTTATAGGCATAAAAACCTTAGACGGCCATTATTTGGCATTCCCGAGAGTATAATTAAATATCATGAAGCTCTCGGTTTGTTAAAAGGTCACTCAGAGGTTAGAATTGACATGTTGACGCTTTTAACCCTTTATTACGCAAACCTTCAATTAATTACGCAAACGGCTACACTTAACCATCAAGTGGCACATTTGTGAATATAAACATCATAAGAGGTTATTTAGAAACTTATTTTAGGTATGCTAACACTTCCAGTCCTTTCATAATCAAATTTTTCGATTTTTCGAAAAATTAGTCCCTAAATTTCAATGTTTGACTTCATTAGGGTTCATTGCACGTGTCAAGACGTCATTGGACGTGATTTTATGAGGTGTTACATTAACGAATGTGACAGGTCCTTAGGATGCTTACCTGCTATGGAGTCGAGGCTAGAATAAGGCTCTAGAGGCCAACAAATAGTTGTTTGTACAAATTAAATCAAGGGTCTCTAGAAGCAGATAAACAATTGCTCTATTTAAAAATCTGAGTTGTCGGAATAGAACTATTTGCCTAGATTTTGTCTGTAATAATTTGTTTACCTTTTGAGGCATGGTATGGGACATGTTATTTTAAATTGATCGGTAATGATAATTGTTATGGAAACTTCTGGACAATCTGTTTCGCTCAGTGCCATGCCCCGATTTTTCCGCCATCGGTTGGGGTGTGACAGATTGGTATCAGAGCCATAACTATAGGGAATTAGGCAAGACTCGACCTAGTCTAGGTCGATGTCTTAGAGACCTAGTCTATAGTTAGGAACCAACAGACCGACTTGTGTATATCAGTTAGGGATTTTGCATAATCTTACTGCTATTTCTTGCTATTCTCGCTTACGCTACACTATCACTGCACTCGAATTTTCAAACTATGAAAGAGCAACTAAGTCAAGATTAGGTGTGAAAACCGCAAACTCTCGACTGAAGTTGCTAATCAACCCGCATTTTTATTTACAAACAGGGGGAAATTATACCAAATCAGGAGTGAAATCCGTATTTTGATGAATAATCTCCTCTTATTTTATCAAAACAGGGACAGAGTTGTCAAGCCAGGGGTGGAACCCTAACCTTGACGGCTTGTTCCGTCCATTGTTATGGAAACTTCTGGACAATCTGTTTCGCTCAGTGCCATGCCCCGATGTTTCCGCCATCGGTTGGGGTGTGACAGATTGGTATCAGAGCCATAACTATAGGGAATTAGGCAAGACTCGACCTAGTCCGGGTCGATGTCTTAGAGACCTAGTCTATAGTTAGGAACCAACAGACCGACTTGTGTATATCAGTTAGGGATTTTGCATAATCTTACTGCTATTTCTTGCTATTCTCGCTTACGCTACACTATCACTGCACTCGAATTTTCAAACTATGAAAGAGCAACTAAGTCAAGATTAGGTGTGAAAACCGCAAACTCTCGACTGAAGTTGCTAATCAACCCGCATTTTTATTTACAAACAGGGGGAAATTATACCAAATCAGGAGTGAAATCCGTATTTTGATGAATAATCTCTTCTTATTTTATCAAAACAGGGACAGAGTTGTCAAGCCAGGGGTGGAACCCTAACCTTGACGGCTTGTTCCGTCCATTTTACAAAACTCTCACCAAAGTCACGACGGACTCCAACGATCTGAAGTCACGATATGACTAACGGGATGCGTGCCTAACGCCCAAGAATCGAGGCAAAAGCATAGTCCTGAAGGCCAAATGTGCACAACAAATCCTTGTGAATAGTCGAACCACTTTGGTTAGTCAAAGTCTAATAGCCACAGACAATCTATCTCTCGATTTTTATGTGTTTCGATTCTGAGCCCGCAACTGCTGACTCTGACGATTCGTTGATTTTATGTGTTTATATGTATGTTTATTTGTTAGCGTTTTGGGATACCACTGGTTTCGATCTAACGCCTCTTTGTTTCCGCTAATCACACAACATACCACACAACGTTGGCAAATATCTAAATTATGGACGACTTTATGCTATGTATTACGCTTACGCTATACTCAATATACTAAACGCGATCGCTATACTCGAACACTCGCGAGCTTTGAATGATAGGTTTCTGTATTCTGACTACATTTGGTGATTACATGCTTAGGCGTTTCTGTGCTCTACGTGCTTACGTGATTATGTGTTTCTGTGTTTATGTGAATCTGTGATTATGTGTCTATATGTTTATGTGATACATATTACATTGCGTGTTCCTAAACTTTAGTAAGTAGTAGACGTGTGGGGTGAGATTCGAATACATTGTGTTGAGTCCTGTGACGATGTCTGTTGCAGACAATGTCATCTGGATCCCGTCACCCACTACTTTCTCGTCAAGAGAAGAGAGACAAACGTCTTGCTGCTATCATCGCTAAACAAGTAGCAAAACCCATGAGTGATGTCTACGAGAACGTCAGCAAATCGTCCGAGGAGTCGAGAACCGATGCTCCCAAAGCTGCTACTGTTTTCAGCTTTAAGCAATTCAAGGCTTGTGGGCCAAAGGAATTCACTGGCGAGGAAGGTCCTACAACGTTGTTCCAATGGTTTGATTCCATTGAGGTCACTCTACGACAGAGCGGTTGCCCAGACGATCTCCGCACTCTAAATGCTACCGGCGTCTTCCAGTCCCGCGCACTAGACTGGTGGATGGCCGAGAGAAACAAACGAGGAAACGATGCAGCCTACGGTCTGTCGTGGGACGAACTCAAGGAGGTCATGCTGGAAGAATTCTGCCCTCCTCATGAGCGCCAAAAGTTAGAAGATGAATTCTGGCACATAAAGCAGAAGGAAGGTGAAAATGCTGCTCTCACTGCTCGCTTCAAACAGCTCAGCATCATCTGCCCTGACCAAGTCAAGACCTCAGACATGGCAATCAAGAAGTATATCCGAGCCCTGCCTGACTGTGTTGCCGATTTCGTGCAAGCGGCTAAGACTAAGACGATCGAAGAGACTTATCTACTGGCCGCTGAAATCAACGACAAACGGGTCAAGGCTGGTGTCTGGGATAAAACTCCAAAGCACCTGCATCATGCTACCACCACCGCATCAACCACTGAAACCACCACCTCATCGAGCAACAAGAGGAAGAACAAGGGAAAGAACAGCTCCAGCAACAAGAACTGTGCGATCACTGCTGCACCGATTCAAGTTGTACCAGCCCAGCATCGTCAAGTAGCGGCGCCTGTGGAAAATGCACCGCTTGCCATGCGTGCATACACTGGGCCACACCCGCTTTGCCCTACTTGTACCTACCACCACCCGACTACCATCGCTTGCCGTTTTTGTGTTCATTGCAATATGTACGGCCATTTCACTACCAACTGCCGTGCTCTACAAGCTCCTGCTCATCAAGCTCTACTCACCGCCCCTCAGGGTCAACAAGCTCCTCCGGCACCCGTGGTCAATGCCAGAGCCTGCTTCGCATGTGGCGACCCTAATCATTTCGCCAACATGTGCCCAAACAGGGTTGTGATGCAAGAGCCCCAGCAGCAGCACCACCAGCAGCAACAGCAACTAGCAGCGCGCGCACGAACTTTCAACATCAACGTGCGCCAAGCCCAAGCCGACAACAATGTGGTCAATGGTACGTTCCTTGTGAATGGTATTTATGCTTCGTGTTTATTTGATACTGGAGCCGATAATTGCTTTGTGTCGTTCGAATTCGAGAAGCTCCTTAGTCGTAAGCGCTCCCAACTCTCCTCAACATTCGATGTTGAAGTCGCTACCGGAAGAACTGTCACCGTTAATTCTGTTCTTCGTGATTGTACTCTTGAGCTCAACAATCACATCTTCCCAATCGACCTTATTCCGATGCAACTCGGAAGTTTTGATGTCATAGTAGGCATGGACTTTCTTCGCGAAAACCATGCTGAAGTTGTGTGCTTCGATAAGATGATTCGATTTTCGCTTGCGAATGGTGATCTATTGTGCGTCTATGGTGAGACCGCTTCGAAGAGTCTCAAGCTCATGTCGTGTGTCCAAGCTAGCAAGTATCTCCGCAAGGAATACAGAGCTTTCTTGGCTAACATTGTAGTAGCGGAGAAGGAAAAGAAAGGAAAGAAAGAGGTGAAAGACGTTCCTGTGGTTCGTGAATTTCCTAATGTGTTCCCTGACGACCTTCCCGGCCTACCACCAAGTTGTGATATCGACTTTCGTATCGACCTCGTTCCTGGAGCCAACCCTATTGCCAAAGCTCCTTACTGACTCGCACCATCCGAAAAGCGTGAACTCTCAAACCAACTCCAGGAATTACTTGAGAAAGGCTTCATTCGCCCGAGCACCTCTCCTTGGGGCGCGCCAGTCCTTTTCATCAAAAAGAAGGATGGGTCGTTCAGGATGTGCATTGATTATCGGGAACTGAATAAGTTAACTATCAAGAACCGCTATCCCCTACCTCGCATTGACAATTTATTCGATCAGCTACAAGGTGCTACGTGTTTCTCGAAGATCGATCTACGCTCAGGTTATTACCAACTACGCATTCAAGAGGCGGATATACCCAAAACCGCGTTTCGCACTCGATACGGCCACTACGAATTCGTTGTTATGCCTTTTGGTTAACCAACGCACCTGCGGTTTTCATGGATCTGATGAATCGTGTGTGTAAACCATATCTCGATCGTTTCTTCATCGTATTCATCGACGATGTCTTGATCTATTCCAAATCGAAAGCCGAACACGTGCAACATCTACGTTTGGTTCTCGAGCTACTCCAGGGGAATCAACTCTATGCCAAATTCTCCAAGTGCGAATTCTGGCTGGAGGAGGTTCAGTTTCTGGGTCACATCGTAAATAGTCAAGGTATTCACGTCGATCCCGCGAAGATTGAAGCCGTTAAGAGTTGGATTACACCTAAGAACTCGTCCGAAGTCCGTTCTTTTCTCGGACTAGCGGGCTATTATCGACGATTTATCGAAGGATTCTCAAAGATCGCTATGCCGCTTACCGCTCTCACGCATAAAGACAAGTCTTTTGTTTGGGGAACTGAACAAGATTCTGCTTTCCAAACCCTTAAGCACATGCTTTGCAATGCTCCCGTTCTCACATTGCCTGACGGAAACGATGATTTCATTGTCTACTGTGATGCTTCCAACCTTGGTTGTGTCCTTATGCAGTGATACAAGGTTATAGCTTACGCATCTCGTCAGCTCAAAATCCACGAGAAGAACTATACAACCCATGATCTCTAGCTAGGCGCGGTTGTTTATGCGTTAAAGATTTGGCGACACTACCTGTACGGTACCAAGTGTACGATCTTCACCGATCATAGGAGCCTACAACATATCTTTAATCAAAAGGAACTTAATATGCGTCAACGCCGATGGGTAGAACTTCTCAACGATTACGACTGTGAGATTCGTTATCACCCAGGCAAAGCAAATGTTGTTGCCGACGCACTCAGTAGACGGAGCTATTTGCTCAGCACTCGTAACGTCCAAACCCAATACGATCTCGAAACCCTCATCCGCGAAGCTCTGCATGCATGTTTTAATGAACGCACTCTGAAGAAGGAAAGAATCTACCACGATGGAGCCCAGCTTGTGAGTAAATCGAATGGGATATTCCACTTTCTAGACCGAATTTGGATCCCTAAACGGACCGATTTGCGACAGATTCTGATGGACGAAGCCCACAAATCCCGGTATTCTATTCATCCCGGTGCCAACAAAATGTACCAGGACCTTCGCTACAAGTACTGGTGGCCGGGCATGAAAAGGGATATTGCTCTCTACGTTGGGAAGTGCCTAACTTGTGCAAGAGTCAAGGCCGAACATCAAAGACCCTCTGGCTTACTCGAACAACCGCCGATCCCTATGTGGAAGTGGGAGAGTATAGCTATGGATTTCATAACAAAGCTTCCGCACACGTCATCAGGTCACGACAGCATTTGGGTTGTTGTTGACCGACTGACCAAATCAGCTCACTTTTTGCCAATACGGGAAGACTACAAGGTAGAACGATTAGCCCGAATCTACACCGACGAGATCATTTGTAATCATGGGACCCCTCGCGACGTCATTTCTGATCGTGATGCTCGGTTTACCTCGCGACTGTGGGAAACGTTTCAAACGGCACTCGGTACATCGCTTAATCTAAGTACCACCTTCCACACTCAAACCGACGGTCAGACTGAAAGAACGATTCGTACTCTTGAAGACATGCTCCGTTCGTGTGTCATAGACTTCGGTGGTAATTGGGATAAATACCTGCCGTTATTCGAATTCTCGTATAACAACAGTTATCATTCCAGCATTCAAATGGCACCATTCGAGGCTTTATACGGAAGAAAATGTCAATCGCCTATTGTATGGCACGAGATCGGTCATTCGCAATTAACCGGTCCCGAGCTATTGCAAGAAACGACAGACAAAATTTTCCAAATTCGAGAGAATCTAACGAAAGCTCGGAATCGACATAAAAGTTATGCCGATAGACGATGCAAGCCCCTTGAATTTGACGTTGGCGACTACGTACTCCTAAAGGTATCACCTTGGAAGGGTGTGGTCAGATTCGGCAAGAAAGGGAAACTAGCGCCTCGATATGTTGGACCTTTTAAGATTCTGGAAAGGATCGGAAAAGTCGCCTACAGACTCGAACTACCGGAGGAACTTAGTAACGTCCACCCGACTTTCCACGTGTCAAACCTCCGAAAGTGCCTGGCTGAGCATGATTTAATTGTACCTCTCGATGACCTGCAAGTAAACGAAACACTACACTTCGTGGAGAAGCCTATCGAAATCACGGATCGCCAAACCAAGCAACTCAGACGCTCTCGCATTCCTATTGTGAAAGTCCGATGGGAAGGCAAATGAGGCGCATAGTTCACTTGGGAACTCGAAAGCGACATGAGGGCGAAGTACCCGCCGTTGTTCGTTACGGCTTCGGCCTAATTTCGGGACGAAATTCCCTAAACAAGGGGAGGCTGTAACACCCCGTGTTTTCGAAAGTCAAAGTCAAGGTCAAAGTCAACGACCGATTTCGCGCAACTTGACTTATAGTGAATTTCTTTTGTGTGCTTAATTTAGTTGTATTATGTGGAGTAAGTGTCAATAATTACAATAATCGACGTGTGTTATTCGCCATTCAATCGACTTACGACTGTGAACTATAGGAAGTAACAATGCGATAAAGTTAACTAAACGATAATCAAACTATGCTAATCAAATCGACATCGAATCACAATCGCACTCGCAACTCGAATTATGCATCTTGGTTATTGTTATACGTGTGTGTGTGCCTTATGTGTTACTTGTGCATGTTTAATTTATGTATATGTGGGAATCAATCGAAACTCAAAACGCAATCGAACTCAATCGAAATCGAACTATGATAATTAGTGGAGAAGGGATAGTGCGAGATATGAATAGTTGGGATTAAAAGTAATTTGACTAGGAAAAATCTATCGCATCGCTCGCAATCGTAATCGAAACCTCAAAAATCATCGCGCCGAACACCCGAACCAAGTGCCATCCGGCCGGATTGCCAATCCGACCGGGCTGCCACTTGATCTGGTGCCACATGTCATCCGACCGAGGTGACATCCGACCGGATAAGTCACCCGGACGAGATGCCATCCGACCGACCCATACTTTCCTCTTTGGGTAACTCTATAAATACCCATGTCACTCTCAAACTTTCTACTTTTGGAAACTCTCTGACTGAACAGCACGCTCTCCTCACCTTTTCTTCGATTTCTCTCAATCCCGGTAAGATTTCGTCCTAAATCTTATACTTTCTTGATCTACACGTACTCCTACACCTTTCTATCTTTTGAATCTTAACTTTTAACCGTGAAATCACTCGATTTGAGGTGTTCTAGGATGACGTCATCATGTGTTCTTGAAGAACTTCATGTTTTGGCCTCAATCCACCAAGAACAACTTAGATCTATCCGATTTCCACACAAATAAACAAAAATCTTGCATAAATCTAAACATTAACATGGTGAAAAAGGATTGAAAGATGGTTTCTAACTTTCTTTCAACTCTTTTACACTCAATGCACTCAAAACCGATAGAATCGGGCCTTGTTCTAATCTCCTACTCATTTATAGTGTTGTGCTAGTCCAAGATCTGGATTCTACTCATGAGACCACCGATTACGGGTTAACCAAAAACAACCGTCTTGAACCGGTTAACTGGTCGAACTAGGGTGATTCCTGTTTGATCGGGTCACTCGGGTTAAGATGGGGTTCTGTTGGTTAGCACGTTGTCAAAACGTCTCGACAAAATGACAAACAATCAAAACAACCAAGTGAAAGACGAACGGAACGACCAGCACGGAGTGCTATCCGACCGGACTACTGTCCGAACGGATAAGTCATCCGAGCGACTAGGTAATCCGAACGGCTTACACCTTGGGTCCCACACTCAACCAACTTATCTGAAGTTTGAGTATTGAACGCATTGCTATCCGATCTGACTACCAATCCGACCGGATTACTCTTCGTATCATGAGATACTTGGACTTAAACAATTTTCAACATGTTCAATGCACTAAGGATGCCACCCGACCGGACAACCTGTCCGACCGAGTGACAACCTGCTGTGGACTTGTTCTCAATAAGTAACCTCACCACTCGAGTCGCCGTCCGACCAGACAATTTGTCCGACCGGATGACCATCCGAACGGATTTTCATCCGCACGACTAAGCCGTCCAATCGACCGACTTGAAAGGTAGAGATACTTCAATGTTTTCAAAATGCTACAACGAAAACTTCAAAGGACAAGCCATCATACACAAACACATCAAAGGAAGAAACAATCCACTCGAATAGTCATCCGACCGGACAACCTGTCCGACCGGATGACCATCCGAACGGATTGTCACCCGCACGACCGGACCGTCCGATCGGATTACCAATCCGACCGAACTGCTGTCCGAGCCACTTACGCCTTGCATCGTTCTACGCGTCACTTATTGTTATGCTATCGTTCTAATCAGGCTAATTCCGCTCTAAGCACTCCCTTCAATCCATTATCGCTGTGAGTATACTCGATCCCTTTTTGCTTTATGCACTTTTGGGTGTTACATACGTTACGAATATTCAAATCACATCAATCACACTACTCAATACTATTTAAGCGCTAACCGTTATTGCATGTATTACGTGGCTAAATGAATGCTTGTTTGTTATGTTTACACATGGAATGCTGTTCACCTGCCTTAGCAACGATAGTACTATAGTTTGGACTCAGCACCCATTCGCGGGGGTTGTTAAGGACAATTACTTGCATGGATTACGGTGGTAATCATGTATTGCGAACTGCCTCGGGCTGTCAACCCGCAGTCATTGGTGTCAATAGACCCATGTCGATAACTAACGTGCCTCATTTCACCGTGCGTACATGCTGGTTATGCGTAAACAATTTCGAACCTATATGCTACTATCAAACTTGTATGCTCACCTTTACACTATGTGTATTGACTTTTACTTTAACGTATGTGACAGGTCCTTAGGATGCTTACCTGCTATGAAGTCGATGATAGAATAAGGCTCTAGAGGCCAACAAATAGTTGTCTGTACAAATTAAATCAAGGGTCTCTAGAAGCAGATAAACAATTGCTCTATTTGAAAATCTGAGTTGTCGGAATAGAACTATTTGCCTAGATTTTGTCTGTAATAATTTGTTTACCTTTTGAGGCATGGTATGGGACATGTTATTTTAAATTGACCGGTAATGATAATTGTTATGGAAACTTCTGGATAATCTGTTTCGCTCAGTGCCATCCGCCGATGTTTCCGCCATCGGTTGGGGTGTGACAGTGTGACACGGCGCCAGATAAAAATAAGATAGTAGCCATTGTAATCGCTCTTATGCTGTAATCTATAACTAATGTGTCGTTTTCTTTAACCTGAATGACTCGCCAGTATTTCCCCGCTAATAAAATATTTTTAAACATGTTTCAGGTGACTTACTGTGAATCAAGAAAAAGTGCTACGGAGCACTAAAAAGCTTGAAGTGGTGGCTCAGTTAAATAAATAAACATGTTTTGTAAAACAAGGGATTTCCTCGTGAAATTCCCTTCACTGTAAATTACGGGGTTTGTCCCTAATTATGAAATAAAATAATTGGGCATTTTCAAGTTTTAAAAGATCCTGTTAAACTTCCACTGTCAACTCAAATAATAAATACCACGGGTTTCTGTCCCGCGGCTCCTGGAACGGGTAACACCGGGACGGGGGCCGTGACAGAAAAAGGTGGTATTAGAGCCACTGATTTAAGCATTTAAAAATACTTAATTTAATTGATTGCCATTCTGTGATTCTGTAAATAACATTCTAACTAGGATTTTGTGTTTCCTTATATTCTGATAGCATGAATGAGTTATCTGAAGCTCTTCAGAATCTCACTATCTATCCTACTGACATGGAAGTTTCTGAGGGCTTTTCCGGTTATTGGGCCGACACTGAAAAACCTATGGAATTCCAAGCCCAACCTCAGGAGAAACCCAAGTCGAAAAAGAGAAGGAGAATCATAGGCTGGAGACGCGCACGGAGGAAGAAGCCAGCCGCACAGAGGGTTAAAAAGACTGAGGACCCAAATGATAAAGGGAAAGGAAAAGAGATCGGGGAAAGTTCAGGGCAAGCCTAGGAAATGCCACCCTGGGAGGAGCTTGATCGCAAACTGGCAAATTGTGACCTCATTGGACCTGCCAATGAAGATCTCTTCAATTACCCCGCTGAATCACAACTTCCAGTTAACTTAGCACCTGCTATCCCAGATCCCATTGTCAACCACCAACTTCTACCCGGAGAGCTGGAGGAATGGTGGACAAGTGATTGGCAATTTCAGAATCTCTTGAATAACCCTAACACCTATTTTCCCCAATTTGACCCTGAGCCTGCACCAAATCCACCAATGAGCACCGAGAACTTGGCTGAACTCCGCCACTATGGCGAGGAGTTGGTGGACGCAGGAAATAGAATCCGGGAAGTGGGGGAAAGGATATCATGGAAATACAACAAGAGGGAACGTCGTTTCTGAAGTGCCAGCTGACGGGGATCGTATGTGGTTGTGTGATTATGTGTTTAATAATAATAAATATTAATCAAAATATGATCATGTAAAATAACTTAAAATAAAACTTTTGTAATATAACTGGTGTGTATGGATGCATACTAATATATACAAAAATATTAACGTCGCAAAGTCGACAATTTTGGCTATATGTGTTGACATGATTATGTGTGATTATTTTATTGTGACTAATTATTAATTATTTTATTTTATGCCAATAATTTATACATTTGTATATTGAAAATTATCAGATGGAACCCGCCGTCAATGAACCAGTTAATGAAGTAAACCAATCTGAGGAAAACAATGAGGATCACTTCCTTAATAGGAAAGATATAGAAAATATTGTTGCTCAAGGAATAGCCAATGCTATTCCAGCAATCCTTGCTGCTGCCCGAAATCCAGTTGAACCTCCACCAACTACTCCCAGCAAACGTACTCATGGCGACAATTTCAGTAATAGTGTAAATGAAGGCGGCAACAATAATAATAATGATGATGTGATGCAAGCCCCATTTCTTAAGAAAATGAAAGCTGCAACGCCTGGTTGTACTTACAAGGAATTTCTTGCCTGTAAACGGATCGAATTTGCAGGCAATGAAGGGGCAACTGCAGCACTGCGTTGGTTAGAGAAAACCGAAGCCGTGATTAAAATAAGTAAATGTGCCGAGGAAGACAAGGTCATGTACGCGTCGCATCTTTTTAAAGAAGGGGCACTAGAATGGTGGAACACGGTACTACAAGCCAAGGGAAGCGATGTGGCTTATGCCATGAATTGGGAAGAATTTAAGAGACTAGTAGAAAGAAAATTCTGTCCCGAATATGAAAAGGAACAAATGACAAATAAGTTCCTAAACCACCGGATGGTGGATGTTGATTGTCGAGGGTATACTTCGACATTTTTCGAATATGCTAGAGTTGTACCAACCCTGGCTTCGCCAGAACCGGTACTTATTTCTCTCTATATTTGGGATTTGATTGGCGAAATCCGTGATATCGTTAAAGCTGCGAGACCCCGCACAATTGACGATGCAGTAGAATTAGCCAACACCTTAACGGACGGGCTGGTACGCACAAGGGAAGAAAACCGAAAAAAGGAAGTGGCCCAAAAGATTACGCAAGGATTCCGTGTGGGTAATAGTAGTAATTTCAAGAAAAAAGGAACCGGGCAATCTTCCACTGCTCCATTTTGCAGTACTTGTAAAAGAAAGTATTTTGGAAGATGCAAAGGGTATTGCAATTTCTGCAAAATTCCAGGGCATCAAGAAGAAGATTGCAGGAGGAAGAAATCAACAATCTGCTTCAACTGTGGAGAAGCTGGACATTTTAGACCAGACTGCCCCAAATTGGTCAAACCAGCTGACAACAAAGCCAAACCTTCAGAAGGAACTACCAAAAAGAATGCAAGAGCATTCCAGTTGACTACCCAAGAAGCAGAACTCATCCCAGATGTAATAGCTGGTACGTTCCTAGTTCACAACATTTATGCAAAAGTATTATTTGACTCTGGTGCAAACCAAAGTTTCAAAAATACTTCATTCTGCCAAACTCTTAACCTACCCTTAACCAAACTTAGGCAAATTTTTACGGTATAAACCGCAGATGGTAATTATGTCCACATAGATAAGGTTTTGCAAAAAGGAAAGATAGAACTCTTAGACCATAAATTTTCTGCAAACCTGTTACCTATGAATTTAGCCGGATTCGATGTTGTGTTAGGAATGGATTGGTTAGTAGCCAACCATGCTCGAATTCTCTGTGATAAGAATTCCATAGAAATTCATGCACCCATAGGAGAAGTAGTAATGATTACAGTAGATAAGCCACGTAAGCCAATGAAGTTCATTTCTGTAATGAAAGTTGCTAGTTATTCAAGAAAACAAGGAATAGTGTATATGATTTCGGTAATCATTAACACTAAAGGTAAGGAACTTAAGGAAATTCCAGTAGTATCAGAATACTCAGATATATTTCCAGAAGAACTACCTGGATTACCACCTGATAGGGAAGTAGAATTTAGAATTCATCTAATTCCTGAAACTACACCGATAGCTAAGGCACCTTATCGGTTAGCACCCACCGAAATGTTGGAATTGAAAAAGCAGTTAGATGAATTATTAAGCAAAGGATTTATACAACCTAGTTCATCCCCTTGGGGAGCACCCGTGTTGTTTGTGAAAAAGAAGGATGGTTCAATCCGAATGTGTATCGATTACAGGGAATTGAATAAGGTTACAATTAAGAATCGATACCCATTACCTAGGATTGATGATCTTTTTGACCAACTTCAGGGAGCTAGATATTTTTCTAAGATAGATTTACGCTCCGGATACCATCAGTTGAAAGTACAAGAAGAAGACATACCTAAAACTGCCTTCAGAACTAGGTATGGTCATTACGAGTTTACAGTCATGCCCTTTGGATTAACAAATGCTCCTGCAGCATTGATGGACATGATGAATAGGATCTGTAAACCGTACTTGGATAAATTTGTAATTGTCTTTATTGACGATATACTCATTTATTCCAAAAGCCACGACGAGCATTGTAAGCACCTACGTGCACTCTTAACTTTGTTAAGAAAGGAAAAGCTTTACGCCAAATTCTCGAAGTGTGAATTTTGGCTACAGGAGGTACAATTTTTAGGACACATGGTGAATCATGAAGGTATTCACGTAGATCCCTCCAAAATAGAAGCGATCACCAAATGGAAGGTCCCGCAATCAGCTATGGAAGTTAGAAGTTTTCTAGGGTTAGCCGGATACTATAGACGGTTTATTAAGGATTTTTCCAAAATCGTTGTGCCATTAACCAAGCTAACCTGTAAAGCAGTAAAGTTTGAATGGGGATCTAGACAAGAAGAGGCTTTTAAGATTTTAAAGCAAAGGTTAACAAACGCCCCAATTCTTGCCTTACCAGAAGGGACGGAAGATTTTGAAGTTTACTGTGATGCTTCTAAGCTAGGATTAGGATGTGTGCTAATGCAACGCAAGAAGGTAATTGCGTACGCCTGAAGGCAATTGAAGAAGCATGAGGAAAATTATACGACACATGACTTAGAGTTAGGATCAATAATTTTTGCCCTTAAGATTTGGAGACACTATCTGTATGGAAGTAAGTTTATCATTTATACAGACCATAAAAGCTTAAAGTACATATTTGGGCAAAAAGAATTGAATATGAGGCAAAGAAGATGGATGGAAATTCTAAGTGACTACGACTGTGATATTCAATATCACAAAGGAAAAGCAAATGTAGTCGCAGATGCCCTAAGTCGTAAGTATCATGAAAAGCAAAAGCGAGTTCGTGCTCTTAGATTAAATCTACAGTTAGATTTAATGGAACAACTGAAACACATTCAAGAAACAGCAATCAAGGATGATGCTGAAGGAATGAAGGGAAGAATAAAAGAATTAGAACAAGGAAATGATGGAAATTGGAGATTCCACAAGAAAATGATTTGGGTACCTAAGCAGGGAGAGTTAAGAACTAAGATTCTAGAAGAAGCCCTTAAATCTAGATACACCATGCATCCTGGTAATAATAAGATGTACCAAGATTTAAGGAATAATTTCTGGTGGATAGGAATGAAAAAGGACATAGCTAAATACATCTCTAAGTGCCTAACTTGTTCACAAGTTAAGGCAGAACACCAGAAACCCTCAGGCCTACTACACCAATTAGAAATGTCTGTATGGAAATGGGAACTAATAATCATGGACTTTGTTACTAAGTTACCCAAAACCAGAAAGGGTAATGACGCGATTTGGGCAATTGTGTATCGATTAACCAAATCAGCTCATTTTCTACCCATGAAAGAAACCTTTAACATGGAAAGATTAGCAAAATTGTATGTAGACGAGGTAGTATCCTTACATGGAGTCCCACTCTCCATTGTATCGGATAGGGATAGTCATTTCACTTCACATTTCTGGACAAGTTTCCAAGAAGCAATGGGAACCCGACTAAATTTAAGTACAGCCTACCATCCCCAAACAGACGGACAAAGTGAAAGGACGATCCAAACTCTGGAAGACATGCTTAGAGCGTGTGTTATAGATTTTGGGGGAAACCGGGACAACCATTTACCTTTAATTGAATTCTCCTATAACAATAGTTATCATTCAAGCATTGAAGCTGCCCTGTTCGAAGCACTGTATGGACGAAAGTGTAGAACTCCAGTTTGCTGGGCAGAAATAGGAGAAAGCCAATTATCAGGTCCTGAAATCGTACAAGAAACCACTGACAAGATAACTCAAATTAAGGAAAGACTGAAAACGGCTCGAGATCGCCAGAAGAGTTATGCAGACAAACGACGCAAGCCACTAGAATTTCAAGTTGGAGACATGGTACTCTTGAAAGTTTCTCCTTGGAAATGAGTAGTTCGGTTCGGTAAGAAAGGAAAGCTAAGTCCAAGGTACATAGGACCATTTCCAGTAATCCAGAAAACAGGACCAGTCGCCTATCGCTTACAACTACCAGAAGAGCTAGCAGGAGTACATGATGTATTTCATGTATCTAACCTTAAGAAATCTCTATCGGACGAATCACTAGTAGTCCCTCTTCAAGACATACAGGTGAATGAAAAGTTGAAGTTCGTGGAGAAACCGCTTCAAATAGAAGACAGAAAGATTAAGTTTCTCAAACACAAAAGATTGGTACTGGTCAAAGTCAAGTGGGATTCAAAAAGAGGACCCGAATACACCTGGGAGCTGGAATCGGAGATGAAGCGAAAATATTCTCACTTATTTCAGTAAATCTCGAGGACGAGATTTTAATTAAGGTGGGGAGGATGTAAAGACCTGCAAAATTGTCCATAAACGACCCGTAAGTGAAAACCCGGACCCTTGAAACCCTAATACGCATGAAAAACCAAGAAAACATGAATCTGGTTTTCACGCGGGCCACGTAAGCCATAAGGTAAGGCTACGCGGGCCGCGTCAACTTAAAAAGTCTCCGGATAAGCGTTCAAGCCACGTGTCGCACACGTGGCAACCCTACTCGTGACACACAAGCCCTACACGTAGATTAGGGGCCCACGCGGGCCGCGTAAAAGTTATGTTAAGGTTTACGCGGGCCGCGTAAAACCCATTTTTCTGCTATAAATTGCTTGTGCATGGCCTGATCGTCTCTGCTCAAGAAAACTTTCAAAATCACACTTATTCTGTTCGAAAATCAAGTTTAAAGTAGGAAAACGCTGCTACGGTCAAGGGTAATAACTCGATCACTGCTACGATACAATGTCCGATCGATTGAAACCGATCCGATGGATGTTTAAGTGCTGCCCGTATTTGGGCTATACTTTGTCATTCGTCGTGAGGGTTTTGATTTCGTGAGCTTATCGTAATGTTGTATTAAGTGACTGACCTAGTTCGTGTGCATTGTTACTTAAACTAGGTTACACGGCTAAATCAGTAGGCTAAACTCTGCCCGTCTAAACTTGCAATGTGAGTCATTCTCTTTTTATCAACAATGTTTTACAATACTCAAATTATTTTCAAGAGTTATAATTACAGGGATTAAGTCTTGGTTATCTTGAATCACTGGCAAGTGGGGTATTGTGCACATTACTAATCTCTCACGGTTAGGTTCACCAACCTAACAGTGATAATCATCACTACTTGGGTGAAAGGACCCAATAGTGGTATGACCATCGTCACCAGGGTGTGACACGGCGCCAGATAAAAATAAGATAGTAGCCATTGTAATCGCTCTTATGCTGTAATCTATAACTAATGTGTCGTTTTCTTTAACCTGAATGACTTGCCAGTATTTCCCCGCTGATAAAATATTTTTAAACATGTTTCAGGTGACTTACTGTGAATCAAGGAAAAGTGCTACGGAGCACTAAAAAGCTTGAAGTGGTGGCTCAATTAAATAAATAAACATGTTTTGTAAAACAAGGGATTTCCTCGTGAAATTCCCTTCACTGTAAATTACGGGGTTTGTCCCTAATTATGAAATAAAATAATCAGGCATTTTCAAGTTTTAAAAGATCCTGTTAAACTTCCGCTGTCAACTCAAATAATAAATACCACGGGTTTCTGTCCCGCAGCTCCTGGACCAGGTAACACCGGGACGGGGGCCGTGACATTAGAACACCCCCCCCCCCAAATCAACAAAACAAATTAAGTGGTGTCAGTTTAGTAATTAGTAGTCAAGTCTAGTAAACGTAATTAGAGAGTCTCGTGGGTTCGATACTTGGACTTGCTTTAAATACACTGCACTGATCAGTACACTTGTCGGTTGTGTGGCTTAGGTCTTAGAGAGTCTTAGTTTTATAAATCTAAAACTTAGTGTGTCCAGTTTAGGTTAAAATTAGTTGTTTTTAATTGACCACTTCATGCACATCAATGTTACATTTTTTTAGCGTTACATTTTTAAAACTTCACATGTTACATATTTTATGGGTTATGATAGCAATTTTTTCAAAACTTTTGAATTTCAACTGTTACAGTTTTCAGTATTTTTAGAATTAACAAATGTTTTTAGTTTTGAAGTGAATGTAACAACATGTTACTTTTTTTGGGAAGGTTTTTTTGTGTAACACTTATAGACAGACACACTTTTGTGACATATTGTAACGTATTATGAAAAACACTTTTTGCAGTCTGTTATATTTTTTTGAAAAAAGTAACTTTTTGCACTTGATTTAATCTCCACCATAGATTAAATGGATGGATGATGGAGATGAGGTTTCCTTAACTCACTAACGTTTTCATTTTGTCCTTCCCTTATAGGGTTAGGTTCATTTGTGAACAACCTCCATGATAGTGAACTGTGTGAACTAATCATAGTCCTTGATTATCAATACACAAGTGTAAATCAATGATCTTGATTTGATCAAGATTTGATGATGAAAATACACTAGTGTATTTTATGATTTGATGATGTAAATCAATGGCCAAGATTTGTTCACTCAGTTCACAAAAACACTAGTGTTCACTCTAGAACCCCACCCATATATATATATATGTGTGTATGTATGTATGTATGTATGTATGTATAGGGTGGGGTTAGTGTAAACAGGAGTGGTTTTGTGAGAAGTGTAAGAAGTGCTTTAATCCCTTAGATCTTGTAGTTAATGGTTGAGATAACAAAAAGGGCTTAAAATGTAAATTATGTTGTATTTTTTTACTAATTTGGCTAGACTAGAGTTAATAATGTCCTTTTATATTGTATTGTTTAAATAAAGTAATGAGTTAATTACTATTTTCGTCCATGTGGTTTGTCAAAAATCTCTATTTCAGTCCATTAGTTTAAAAATTGCGATTTCAGTCCTGTGGTTTCACTTTCGTAACCATTTCAGTCCACCTCCGTTAACCCCATCCATTTATTCTGTTAAGTACACATGAATTGACCATAATGCCCTTATTAATAAAAAAACAAAAAGATATTTAAATGAGTTAATTACTGTTTCCGTCCCTGTGGTTTGTCAAAAGTCACTATTTCAGTCCCTATGGTTTCACTTTCGTAACCATTTCAGTCCAGTCTCCTAACACCGTGTATTTTACCGTTAAGTTTTTAATGAAATACCTAAATTACCCTTGTGTTAATTAAATAAAGAGTAAACTTCCGTTTTGCTCCCTGTGGTTTGGTCACTTTAACGGTTTTGCCCCAAACATTTAAAAATAGCCATTTTCCTCCAATAGTTTGCTATGGTTTTTCCATTTTGCTCCATGTGGGGAGCAAAATGGAAAAATAGACAATTTGGATGGAGTTAGAGGCAGGGAGCAAAATGGAAAAACCATAGCAAACTATCGGAGGAAAATGACTATTTTTAAAGGTTTGGGGCAAAACCGTTAAAGTGACCAAACCACAGGGAGCAAAACGGAAGTTTGCTCTTAAATATAAAAACCATGAAAATTTAAAAGATCATATTCTAGTACTCACTTGTTAAAACACAACCCCACGCTACCCCACCCCACCCCACCCCACCCCACTCTATCCCTGCTCTCATTTCCGGCAAAAGTTTCCGGTCATCTTCTACGGCATCACAACCCCACCCTCTTAATGTCCGACGACCCATTACCCCACCCCAATTAATATCTTCATAGCAGCATCAATTAACATAATAACTTTAAAAAATAATGCTTATCTGGACATTTTCTCATTCTAAAATCCAAATTAAAATTTTGGAACCATATATGTAAAAATAGTGCCAGACTTCTACTTCTATTGAAGCCATGGTGGGTCGAACCCTACAATCCAATTTAATTAACACAAGGGTAATTTAGGTATTTCATTAAAAACTTAACGGTAAAATACACGGTGTTAGGAGACTGGACTGAAATGGTTACGAAAGTAAAACCACAGGGACTGAAATAGTGATTTTTGACAAACCACAGGGACGGAAACAGTAATTAACTCATTTAGATATCTTTTTGTTTTTTTAATAAGGGCATTATGGTCAATTCACGTGTACTTTACAGAATAAATGGATGGGGTTAACGGAGGTGGACTGAAATCGTTACGAAAGTGAAACCACATGGACTGAAATCGCACTTTTTAAACTAATTGACTGAAATAGTATTTTTGACAAACCACAGGGACGGAAACAGTAAGTAACTCTAAAGTAATTGTCATCAACTTTAATGCACATGCAACTTCCACCAATCTTTTTTGAACATCAATAACATTTTATATGTAAAGTTTTTTTTTAAATTACATCATAATAACGAGCTTTTTTAATCTTTAATATGAGTACCATATTTAGGGATGACAACGGGTCGGGTTTGGATCGGGTATTGGTAATTCCATACCCATATCCGGTTGTAAAATCGTATCATATACCCGGCCCAATACCTGTCGGGTATTTGTCGGGTAATTACCCGTCGGGTATCGGGTATACCCATTAGTTTGTTAAAATATATAAATTGGGATTTCCAAATACATTACGATTATAATTATTGTATAATTTTATTTATACAACAACTATTATAAACAAAAAATGTACATCACATACATATAAGTTATATCATAAATTAATAATAACTTTATAATACTTATACACTTATATGTATAAAGTTATATGTGTTTTCTTTTTTTACCGTTCAATCCGTGTGACACACGGGTAATAACCTAGTACATTTATATGTATATACTTCGCAACATATAAAATATAAATTCTATTATTAAATACATATATTAAAAGAAAATTTAATTTTTCACATTATGAACATACTAAAATAAATCACTAATAGACATAGGTTAATAAAAAAATAAAGATATAAATTAAAAAATTCGGGTATATGATCGGGTATATAGTTCGGGTAAACGGGTATTTGTTTCGGGTAATCGGGTCGGGTATCACCTAATCCCATACCCGACCCATGCCCGTGAAAATTTTTAAAACTAATCCCATACCCGGCCCAATACCCGTCGGGTATCGGGTATACCCGTCCCATTTGTGTCGGGTTTCGGGTATTTTTGTCATCCCTAACCATATTGCTATACTTATATAGAAAAAATAATTACGTATAGCATGATATGAAACCTACTGGAATGTAGGTTTAAAATGCCATACGAAGAACATATACTGGAATGCAGGTGTAAAACACCATACGAAGAATAACTATTGGAATGCATGTGTAAAACACCATAAGAGGAACATACGAAGAACACATACTGGAATACAGGTGTAAAACACCATGAATGCAGGTTTAAAACACCATACAAAGAAGATCTATTGGAATTGCAGGTGTAAAACACCACAGATAATGTGTAATGCAATCATTACAGATGTTAAAAACCAAGACTTTATTACGATACAAGTCGTAGTGTTTTAGATTTTGAATAGTGTTTTATAATTTCAAAATAATCAAAATCATTCTAGATATTAAAACACTATAACTGTATTGGATTCAAGTTGTGGTGTTTTTTCAAATTCATATGGTGTTTTATAACTAGTAATTAAGGATTACAGATGGAAAAATTTGTTTAAAATGAGAAAACTAAAATCTATAAAAAAAACCTAAAAAACACATTAATTTTTTAAAAAAAAATTTATAAAATTTTGTTATTTTTAATGTATTAAAAACTTTTAGTGTTGCACATGTTCATTTATTTTTTTTAGTTTTCTCTTTCAATTGCTATGGTGAGTGATATTATCGAAATATATCGAACTAACACCAACTTAGTTGCTATATTAAGTGTATAACAATCCTCAAGAAAACCGACACCCTCGAATTATTTCCGACACCCAAAAAATAATTAAAATACCCCTATATGTCTTAAAATACACCCCATACGCGAAAACGGATGTAACAACCCGCACTTTCGTGCGTTGTTACTACTCGTTGTACTCGTTACGCCTAGCACCAGAGATTCGGATCATAATGTAACTATATCGTATATATCGCTACTCGAAGGATAATCGCATATTTTCGAAATACAATATCACTATACTACACTATTATCACACTAACACTCACGGAAGCATTGAGTGAGGACCTATTCTACCCTCCTCAGTGGCCGTGATGTGTCGAGCATAAAACAATTAACGCTAACAAAGACTCTCGGGTGAGTGCTATAACTCCAGTCGTCGTGACGATGATGACAATACGAGTGAATGGTACCCCGTCAGTCATTGTGGCACAACTCGCAATAACGTTCACGATGACGTCGAGAGAGGACCTATACTACCCTCCTTGATGGCCGTGATACGTCACTTATAATCGCACACTCGAAACGGAAAACCGATTGTTAAGTATCGAAACTTTGGAATATGGATACGTAAATACGACCATTAGTGATATGTATATATATATAATAATAATAATATAAATTAACTATGAAAAACGCGTACTTCGAAAACTATCAAAACGATCGAAAACGGAGAAGTCCAACGCGTCAGGATAGCCATCCGGACGGATAGCAATCCGGACGGATAGCAATCCGGACGGATGGGCAATCCGGACGGATGGGCAATCCGGGCCAGAACCCCCTTCTTCTCCTCTGTTGCCTATAAATACCATGTCACATCACTTGAACAGTGATGTGACAGCCCCCACTCAACCAAACACGCTCAGGACCTTTTTCTCTCGATTTCCTCGCGATTCTGGTAAGATTTCAACCTAAAACTTGTACTTCTATGATCTACACTCAATTCTACATCATTCTATCTTTCAAAACTCAATTTCTAACCGTGAAATCTACGGATTTGAGGCGTTTTGAGGTGATGTCACTAAGAGTTCTTATGAACTTCCAGTTGTGATCTCATCCCACCATAAACGACTCAGATCTGGGTGATTTCCACATGTTTTGGTAACAAATCTCGCCTAAATCTAAGTATTTACCCAAGTAACTGTGCGATTTCGAGTTAACCATGAAGAACCATCACGAACGGCCAGATATGATGGAACGGGGTGATTCCCGGCCGTTAGAGCGGGTCGGAATTGACGGAACTTCAAGTGTTAGTGCGAGATTACACTGTCCCGGTAACTCTACACGTATTCCTTCCGTTAAACACTCGAAAACAATGTTCAGAACGTGAAACAGACATGTCCGCACGGCTGACATACCGCACGGATGACATGTCCGCACGAATAACATGTAATCCGCACGGATAACATGTAATCCGCACGGATAACATGTCATCCGGACGGATACATGTCATCCGGACGGAATACATGTCATCCGGACGAATGACGCTTATTCGAACGGATGACAATCCGCACGAACCACCACTTATCCGCATGGGTCACACATTATCCGCACGGATCACACCTCATCCGCACGGATCACCTGTTATCCGGACGGATAACATGTCATCCGGACGGATAACATGTCATCCGGACGGATAACATGTCAATCTGCACGGATGAGCACCATTCGACCAAGTGAGTGACTTTTCAAGACTAATCTCGCTTAACCGTACATCGTTTACTCTATTCTTCAAGGATCAACACAGACGTACTCGCAACCGATTCAACAAGTTGTGTCCTCGTTAAATACGCACTGTGAGTATACTTGACCCCTTTTTAATCGAATTTTGGGTGTAACATACGTTTCTAACAAATCAAACTTATCAAACGAAATATTCAATCAATCGAATTATCACTTGCGAATAACTGTTATGCATAGATATACGTGATGCTAGTTGCATATGTGCTAGGGCTTATACTCGCGACGTCCCACCACGACTAGTATAGTACTATTGTGCCCGACGGGGTCTAGTTATGCCATCGTACATTCGAGCATCGAGGACTTAGTTGGTAGTATCAGTTTTGTGAGTATATATGTCGTGTATTACGTTTATGCATGTGGAAATTCGCAGCTCTTTTAATCTATTATGCTATACTTATCAAACCTGTATACTCGCCAATACTTTTGTATTGACAAATATTTTAACGTATGTTGCAGGTTAGATCGCAGACTATATCAAATCAAGCTAGGAAGTCTAGAAACTCAACTAAAATCTAGGTTGTCGGATTTGTATTGTTCGAGAGGACAAGAAATCTGTGATAACTTATGTGATTGTATTATTTGTTAGTATGGGATAACGAATGTATTAAATATTATCGCAACATAGTTGTTATGGATTCTCTTGAGCAATCTGATTCGCCTAGTGCCGCGCCCCGATGATTCCGCCATCGGTTGGGGTGTGACAGATTGGTATCAGAGCCATAACTATAGGGAATTAGGCAAGACTCGACCTAGTCCGGGCCGACGTCTTAGAAATCGACCTAGTCTATAGTCTAAGTACCAACAGGACGACTCGTACGAACCCAGTGGGGTTTGTATCGGGCCTACTTGATACTCTCGATCGAAATTGCTAAAAGCTACAACTTTGTGTGAACACTGCATACTACAACTTCACACGAAGGAGCCTTTCCTAAGGCTGAAATACTACTTAGCCTTTCCTAAGGCCGACACAATGCACGTGTTTTCGAAAATACTCGCATAACGAAACCGAGCGATCCAGTCGAGATCAGGTGTGAAAACCAAGAACTCTCGATAGGATTGCTCACTCAGCGCATTTTTCTAGCACGAGAACTTTTCATCGAGTTAGGAGTGACATCCACATCTCGGCGAAAGTCTCCATTTCGAAATCTAGTGGAACTCACGAATTTATTCGAAGAACATAACCACAATTAGGAACGAAACTGTTAAGTCAGGGGTGAAACCCGTACCTTAACAAGCCGTTCCACTCTCTATAAACTGGTTTTCAAAAGCTCTCACCAAGGACTCGACTATCACGATAACTCGAGCCACGCGATGACTAGGAAGACGAATGCCAGGAGCTGCATTCCAGTGGAAGCATGGAGTCTTCTAGGTCAACGCGCGGGCACGAACTTGTTAGATATAGTTGGGTTACCTTGGGTAGTCGACGCCTAAACACCCAAGGCACTCTACCATACGACCCGCCGATTTTACAGATGATTGGAACCTATATATGTTCTGAAACTTTACGCTTTATCTATTTTTCACTCCCTGCTTTAAAAACGCACAAGTCGCACAGCCATCGCAATCTAAAACAAAACCCGAATGTTCGCAACAAAACAAATGCATAATCTATCGCATTCGCTCTCGCTTTCTTACCTCAACGCGTCCTCGCATATTCTAAGTCGATCTGTAGGTGTATGATTACAAATTTCAACTATATAAATACATACAAGTACGTATAAACAACAAATCATTGTGTGAGAACTTAGGAATTTCGTGTTTCCTATATGGCTCCTATGTGAATCGCATTACTATTATACTATCGCATCAAGTTTGAACGCGCTCAAATCGCAACGCAAACTCAAAAATCATTATGATCGAATCTCACTCCAAGCCTCTTTCTGTCTAGATGCCTTCCAACAACTCTACTTCGAGAATGTTAGCAAAGAGACGAGCCAAACGAAGGAGCGAAAAGAGGATTGCTTCACTTGTGACCCGGGAAGTGGTCAAAGTCATTCCTCAGATTGCCACACGAGTTCACTCTCTTATCAACTCTCGAACTTCGGAAGACGTTAAGACAGAAGAGCCGCAATCTGCATTTCTCTACAAACACTTCAAAGCCTGTGATCCGATGGTCTTCACGGGTGAAGGAGGTGTTTCTCAACTACTCCAGTGGTTCGACTCTATCGAAGTTACCCTTCGTCAAAGTGGGTGTCCCGATAGTTTCCGTACTACTTGCGCTACTGGGGTATTCCAATCGCAAGCACTCGACTGGTGGACCACCGAACGTAACAAACGTGGGATCTCCGCAGCTTATGCTCTCTCTTGGGATGAGCTGAAAGAGCTCATGAAGAAAGAGTACTGTCCCCCTTACGAAACTCAGAAGCTGGAAAACGAATTTTGGGAAATCAAGCAAACCGAAGGTGACAACACTGGCTACACCGCAAGGTTCAAGCAGCTTAGCGTAATCCGCCCAAGTCAAGTCAACACTCCAGAGAAAGCCATCGCGAAGTACATTCGTGGCTTGCCTGAGTGTGTGGGTGATTTTGTCGAAGCTGCCAGACCTGCTACTATCGAAGAAGCCTACCGCTTAGCCGCAGAAATCAACAACAAGCGACTCATGGAAGGGTTCTCCTCAAAGAATCCTGTCAAGCAAGCTTATCAAGCGATCGACATTAACCCCTCAGCCGATCCTGTCAACGATTCTCCTGACGGATCTGCTAACGATTCTTCTGATGAATCTGCTGACGATTCATCTGACGAATCTGCTGCCGATTCATCTGACAAATCTACCGACGGATCTTCCGACAAATCAGCCAAAGACTCCGCAAGTGAGTCTTCAGACGAATCCTCCAACGAAGACATCTCTTCGCAAGACACCGACAAACCCAGCCGCAAGCGAAAGACTTCAAGCCCGAGCTCATCAACCACCGAACTGCTGCAACCGAAACCTCTTCGAATAGTTCCGGTGTTCCCAAAACGAGCTTACACTGGAGCTCATCCTCAGTGTTACTCATGTACCTATCACCATCCAGTTGGGGCTGACTGTCGCTATTGCAATAACTGCAACCGTTACGGTCACTTCACCCGCAACTGCCGCATCGAACCGTGAACTTGAGTACAACAACAACAGCTCCAGCAAAAAGTCTTCAGCATCAGACATCTAGAACGCGTAGGATAAAGTTGTAATGATACGATTTTCGACGTTAATTTCTAAGTTTTGGACCTACTCTATTACTCGATGTTGCCGCTATGTGTAACGTTAACTCTCGTTTTCGTTTTCTCTATCACACTCTAGTCGTCGCACTTAGACTAGAATCACGCACATACTATATACTATATCACGAAATAATGTGTTTTTACCCTCACTACACTCTTAGAACGAGGTACGATAAACGTGCAAGGAACAACTAATCACGGGTGCACACGGGATTATTTGGGTCAGTGCACGGGGATCGTAGTGAATTCTAAGGTGCCATAGCGTTTTGACAAAAGGTGACACCAAATCACGGGATGAAAGTAGTAGGGGTCGAGCAAGGTGTGCTTTATCATACTACCAAGTTCCGTGAAGAAAGTGCCACGTGGAGTTGAACGTTATTAGACCTATTATACTATTGAGATTATTTTCAACACACTACACACAATCGCAAGGCGTAACAAACCGTATCATCGCAAGACTTGACGTAAGTCTGCAAACGCAATGCAATCGCCTCATCGATGGACTCTGGAGAGTCTGCCTCGCAGGACAATTGCATCAACGCAAGACTGGTCGTAAGTCTATAGCAATCAATCTCATCAAGCACATTAACGCTCACGATGCTGTCGGGTGAGGACCTATTCTACCCTCCTCGATAACCGTGATGCGTCGCAACGTAACGTTAAGCTTATTCGAAACAAAACTCGACTAATCGCAATAGTTTATCATGTGTATCTCGCAATCTCTATCGCTTATCATGTGAACCTATATCGCTTGCTGTGTATCAATCTATCACTATCGCCTACCGTTAGCTGTGATGTTCGCGTTAAGTTAGCATGCATGACCTCGCTTCACGAGATGAAGCTCATATGGTTAAAGCAGGGTGTTTTAGTCATATCAGCGACCTTTCGTGGAAAAAGGCCATGTGGGGTCTAATGTTGGTTAAACTCTATGGTGTAAATCAATCGAATCGAACCGCGTAAATCGAACCGCATACCTCCATCGCTTGCAACGCAACTACCGATTATTGTAATTCGTTTATCATCGCCGTCATCACAAGTGTTTTGTGTTTATTCGCTTAATCACCTAATCGCTTATCGCTTATCGTGTGTAGCCTACCGCTTATTCGTGTATCGCGTACCGTTTATCGCTCGCTTGGTGTTCATTGCAGTCTATGAGTATTAGTACACATGACACCGCTTCACGAGGCAAAACTAACCTGGTTAAGCATGGTGTTTCGCCAGGTTAGCAAACTCTCGTGGAAACGTGCAATGTGGGTTTAATGTGGAATCTAATCGAAAACGCGCTATTCGCTTCTCGCTTATCAACTCGTCGGATTAACCTATTCAATTCTATCTTATGCTTGGTCCGACTTACTATCGATTGGGCCAAGTAAACGCAAATCTATCCGTGTCATATCGGCACACCTGACACTGCCTCACGAAACAGAAGTGATATGGGCAAAGCATGGTGGATACGCCGCTGGTACTTCCTATATATAAGTGTTTTAAACATATTAACTAACTTTCGTGGGAAAGTGCCAAGTGGGGCTCGGTAATTAACTACCTTTTGTACTGATTAAAACGTCTTTTTATAAAATTTTTGATTTAAAACCGGTGGACAAGTGAAATTTTCTCACGACGTGGAGTTAACATCGGATCAGCTTAACTCCATGTCCAAGAGAAGTTTCATAAGCCCAGTTTTTCCTTAAACTTTTACAACGTCAAAATAAAATCCTTCTTAAGACATTGGTTCGACACCGAGTTCAGCTTGAACCCATGTCATAGGAGAGTTTTCGTAACCCTTGTTTTCATCTTCGAAATTCTTAAAATGATTAAAGCCAAAAACTTCCTTGCAACATTGGTTAACATCGACTCAGTTGACCTTATGTTAAAAAGGAAAATTTTCAAGATTTTCATCCTAAATTCCCTTTAAATATCTAAAATAAACGTTTCTCGTGACGTTGGTTAACGATCGACTCAGTTAATTCTACGTCCTGAGAAACCTTTTCAAGTCCCCTTTAAGGATTTCAATCGCTTCGAACTAACGAATTCTTCGCAACACGAGGTACTTTGGAACGCCATCTCGTGGGATATTACTTCTGTCTTACGTCGCCTTCTCGCTATCGCAATCGATCTCTCTTATTCGAAACGTTCTCGCTGTCAAACTTGCGATCAAATCGCTCGCTGTATCGCTACTTATGCAAGATCAACTCTTAGAAGTCTACCTATTGGATTAATTTCGGGACGAAATTTCCTAAAGTAGGGGAGACTGTAACAACCCGCACTTTCGTGCGTTGTTACTACTCGTTGTACTCGTTACGCCTAGCACCAGAGATTCGGATCATAATGTAACTATATCGTATATATCGCTACTCGAAGGATAATCGCATATTTTCGAAATACAATATCACTATACTACACTATTATCACACTAACACTCACGGAAGCATTGAGTGAGGACCTATTCTACCCTCCTCAGTGGCCGTGATGTGTCGAGCATAAAACAATTAACGCTAACAAAGACTCTCGGGTGAGTGCTATAACTCCAGTCGTCGTGACGATGATGACAATACGAGTGAATGGTACCCCGTCAGTCATTGTGGCACAACTCGCAATAACGTTCACGATGACGTCGAGAGAGGACCTATACTACCCTCCTTGATGGCCGTGAGACGTCACTTATAATCGCACACTCGAAACGGAAAACCGATTGTTAAGTATCAAAACTTTGGAATATGGATACGTAAATACGACCCTTAGTGATATGTATATATATATAATAATAATAATATAAATTTACTATGAAAAACGCGTACTTCGAAAACTATCAAAACGATCGAAAACGGAGAAGTCCAACGCGTCAGGATAGCCATCCGGACGGATAGCCATCCGGACGGATAGCAATCCGGACGGATAACAATCCGGACGGATGGGCAATCCGGGCCAGAACCCCCTTCTTCTCCTCTGTTGCCTATAAATACCATGTCACATCACTTGAACAGTGATGTGACAGCCCCCACTCAACCAAACACGCTCAGGACCTTTTTCTCTCGATTTCCTCGCGATTATGGTAAGATTTCAACCTAAAACTTGTACTTCTATGATCTACACTCAATTCTACATCATTCTATCTTTCAAAACTCAATTTCTAACCGTGAAATCTACGGATTTGAGGCGTTTTGAGGTGATGTCACCAAGAGTTCTTATGAACTTCCAGTTGTGATCTCATCCCACCATAAACGACTCAGATCTGGGTGATTTCCACATGTTTTGGTAACAAATCTCGCCTAAATCTAAGTATTTACCCAAGTAACTGTGCGATTTCGAGTTAACCATGAAGAACCATCACGAACGGCCAGATCTGATGGAACGGGGTGATTCCCGGCCGTTAGAGCGGGTCGGAATTGACGGAACTTCAAGTGTTAGTGCGAGATTACACTGTCCCGGTAACTCTACACGTATTCCTTCCGTTAAACACTCGAAAACAATGTTCAGAACGTGAAACAGACATGTCCGCACGGCTGACATACCCGCACGGATGACATGTCCGCACGAATAACATGTAATCCGCACGGATAACATGTAATCCGCACGGATAACATGTCATCCGGACGGAATACATGTCATCCGGAGGAATGACGCTTATTCGAACGGATGACAATCCGCACGAACCACCACTTATCCGCACGGGTCACACATTATCCGCACGGATCACACCTCATCCGCACGGATCACCTGTTATCCGGACGGATAACATGTCATCCGGACGGATAACATGTCATCCGGACGGATAACATGTCAATCCGCACGGATAACATGTCAATCCGCACGGATGAGCACCATTCGACCAAGTGAGTGACTTTTCAAGACTAATCTCGCTTAACCGTACATCGTTTACTCTATTCTTCAAGGATCAACACAGACGTACTCGCAACCGATTCAACAAGTTGTGTCCTCGTTAAATACGCACTGTGAGTATACTTGACCTCTTTTTAATCGAATTTTGGGTGTAACATACGTTTCTAACAAATCGAACTTATCAAACGAAATATTCAATCAATCGAATTATCACTTGCGAATAGCTGTTATGCATAGATATACGTGATGCTAGTTGCATATGTGCTAGGGCTTATACTCGCGACGTCCCACCACGACTAGTATAGTACTATTGCGCCCGACGGGGTCTAGTTATGCCATCGTACATTCGAGCATCGAGGACTTAGTTGGTAGTATCAGTTTTGTGAGTATATATGTCGTGTATTACGTTTATGCATGTGGAAATTCGCAGCTCTTTTAATCTATTATGCTATACTTATCAAACCTGTATACTCGCCAATACTTTTGTATTGACAAATATTTTAACGTATGTTGCAGGTTAGATCGCAGACTATATCAAATCAAGCTAGGAAGTCTAGAAACTCAACTAAAATCTAGGTTGTCGGATTTGTATTGTTCGAGAGGACAAGAAATCTGTGATAACTTATGTGATTGTATTATTTGTTAGTATGGGATAACGAATGTATTAAATATTATCGCAACATAGTTGTTATGGATTCTCTTGAGCAATCTGATTCGCCTAGTGCCGCGCCCCGATGATTCCGCCATCGGTTGGGGTGTGACAACGGACCCCGGATACACTAAATAGTATTAAAATTAATTAAAATATGATTTTTGGGTTGAGGCGGGCCGCGTAAACCCCACCCCAACCCTTACGCGGGCTGTGTAAGGGTGAAACCTGGCTGAACTCTGGGCCGCCACGTGGCCCAACACCCGGCGAGCCTACTTGATGACCCGGATCACCTACGCGTTGACTATAGTTGACGCGGGCAGCGTAAGGCCCTTGCCTTGTTTTACACGGGCCGCGAGAAAACCTAGATGAGGCCCTATATAATGGGAGCTCGGGATATCAGTTTCAGTCGCTCATATCTTTCTTTTTCACTCGAATTTTCTGATAGTAGAAGTTATACTCGGGTCTAATACCCCCCTAAATAGCGAAGTTCTGCTCCGTTGTAAGTATCATAACCCTTGGATACGTATTAGATACTCTGCCCGATTGATCTAGGGTTCCGTAACGGCTGTCGTGGTTCTGCCCGACGTAGTCGTTGGAATGCCGTCTTGGGGAGGGTATTACTAATGTTAAAATGAGTTATTATACTAACACGTGTGCATTTGTGTAATTTATAGATAATTTCCAGGGAACCCTTATAGAAAATCTAAGACAACAATGTGAGTTGATCCGCTTTTTGTGAACCTTTTGTTAACTGTTTTTACAAAACCTCATACAATTAATCATATATTAAGCAGTTATTGAGTATTTGTAAGAATACAATTATCATGAGTATGTTGGGGTTTTGTATACAAAATTTGTTACCACCTGGTCAAGGAGTAACATTTCCACAAGTCGGGTCTGACAGTACCATGGATGTTAATTGTTATAACTTGGAAACAAATGTAATTGCGAGATCACCCTCAATATTGTACAATGGTTTTTATTTAAACTTGATTAAACTGGGATTCACTCACCAGTATTTCCCACTGACAAATGTTTTTAAAACGCGTTTCAGGTAACAAATTGTGAAAGCCAAATAGAAGCCAGCTGGACAGCACTGAAGGCTTGGAAAAGTGGCAATAAAGTTACCTAAAATAAAATAGATGTTTTTATTAAATAAAATAGGATTTGTTCCTATGAAAACGTGTGTACTATGAACTTGGGTTTTATCCCATGTGTTTAATATTATGAAAATGTGGTATTTTACTCTGATACAATATTTCCTAACTACGGTCCTGATGAAAAATTCCGCTGCCAAATTAGACAATACGCGATACCACCAAAACTGACTCGCGTCCGTCCGTTCCCTGGGATTTGGGATTGGGGGTTGCGACAGAAGGTGGTATCAGAGCTAAGCCACTGATTCAGCCACAGAAGTGTTCTGCTGACATCGAAATTCAATCTGTTAGGAAATAAATTACGGGAATACGTGCATAGTTGTATTTTATTGTTATGTGTTATTTGACTATTTGTTAGTTTACAGTATGAGCGACCAAGGACCATCTGACGCGTACCGTCAATTGCCTGGTTCGCCTAGAAGCGAAGGCACCTCCTCTTCTCAGCCTGCCCTCTCAGGGTACTCTGCTGATACGGAAGAAGGAATCTTTGTGTTTAAGGCTCAGTCAGAAGAGCCATTTCCTCAGAAAAAGAGGGGATGGTTTAGTAGAGGGGCACACGAGCGTAGAAAACGTATGAAAAAGTTACAAGACCAGAGAGTACTAGCAGCAGCTAAAAGAGAAACCGATGCCTATGCCCAGGACATGATTAATAGGGGTATAGCCAACATCCACATCTTAGCAACCATTACAGCTGACCCTAACCTGGAGCAAATGATAGCACCCCAACCACAACCACCAATTCCTGACCAACCAATGGAAATAGAAAACCCTGAAAATCAAGTAGAAATGCATGATTTCAATCCGTAAGAAATACCTAGGGTACCAGCACCAAACCCCCTAGACCCAAATTACGACCCCTGGTGGGATGACGTTAGGGACTATGTGCAACGTTACCCGATACACGAAGACATGCCCATACCAAACATAGGAGCCTACCTAGGTTTAGATCCTTCAGATCCCTATTACCACGATGTATACATTAGGGAGATTTTAGAAAATCCTTACCAATTTCAGGCACCTACACCCCCATATCAAGAACCCGCACCCCAGATTCCGAACCCAGTCCTAGAACCTGCACCCCCAATGAGTGTAGAAAATGTACAAGAACTTAGGACATTTGGTGAGGAAATTTTAGAAAGTAGTGAACGGATGAGACAGGTGGGAGAGCGACTCGTCTGGAAGTACGACGAGCGCAATATGGATTTTTGGATGAATCCATATCCATGAATGCGATGGTGGAGATGGTAGTAATAGTAATAATAATAATAAAATAATATGATATGTGTGTATGTGTATGAAAAAAACTACGGATGCCTATTACTAGTAGCATAACTTTAAATTTCAGTCGGTATTGTAATTTTTTACTGGTGTGTAATAGATGCATAGTATGAATAGAGTAAGTCGCAATGATCGACGCTTTTGACCAAAATGCGTGACATGTGATTGACTATATTAAATATTATTTTGTGATATTAATATGTGGTAAATGTTTAAAATTCAGATGGCTGACGAAGGAAATCCAGGAAATCTGAATAATGATAACCAGAGTAACATTAACTTGGTTAATGAGAATCCGAGCATCAATAACAATGGAAATCAAATGGATAATAGTGCTATCCAACACATAGTGGCACAAGGAATTATAGATGCAATGCCATTTATTCTTCAAACTGTTAAGGATGCTGATAATAAAAGTAAACATAGCAGTAAGCGACCAACTGAACCAGAAAACAACGTAAACAATGGACCTGTACTTCAAGTGCCCATTCCCAAAAGAAGAAGAACCATGCCTTATGGTTGTTCTTATAAAGAATTCTGGTCCTGCAAACCAATAAAATTCTCGGGCAATGAAGGACCCATTGCAGCTCTACGCTGGATAGAAAAGACTGAGGCTGTTTTAAAAATAAGCAAGTGTGCTGAAGAAGATAAGATAATGTTTGCTTCTAATCTATTTAAGAACTCAGCCTTAGAATGGTGGAACACTATCCTCCAGTCAAGAGGAAGTGATAGGGTATACAACATGGAATGAGAGGAATTTAAGAATATGGTAGAAAGGAAATTCTGCCCTCCCAATGAAAAGGAACACATAGCAAATAAGTTTCTGAACCTTAGGATGACCGGGGTAGACAGTAAGGGTTATACTACCACATTCTTTGAATATGCTAGAATAGTACCAACCCTTACATCACCTGAACCGGTATTAATCTCCCGTTACATCTGGGGATTAATTGGAGAAATTAGACATGTAGTCAAGGTAGCTAGACCTCAAACTATAGAAGAAGCTGTAGAACTAGCCAACACCTTGACAGATGAATTAATCCGTACTAGAGAAGAAGACCAGAGGATAAACCTAGCTCAAAGGTTTACCCAAGAATTCCGTTCTGGGAATTTCAACCGTAGGAATATAGGTTCTACCTCTGCACCATACTGCAAGGTCTGCAAGAAAAAGCATTCGGGAAAATGCTCCACTCTTTGCAATTTCTGCAAGGCACCCGGACACAAGGAAGAAGATTGCAGGAGAAAATCCAGTAATGGACTATGATTCAACTGTAGAGAAAAATGTCATATCAAGCCAAACTGTCCGAAACTAGCTCCAACTGCGAACAACAAGAATACTAAAAATGCTAGAGCATTTGTTCTAACTGCAGATGAAGCCAAGATGATTCCAGATGTCATAGCCGGTACGTTTTTAGTTAATGATGTTTGCTAAGGTATTATTTGACTCTAGTGCAAACCAAAGTTTTATTCATACTTCATTTTGCAAACTTCTAAATCAGTCATTAACTAAACTACCACAAGAATGTCTAGTTGAGACAACGAATGGAGAAACGGTTAGGATTTCTGAAATCTTGCAGGGAGCAAGAGTAAAAATTTTAAATCAAAAGTTTATGGCAAACCTTTACCCAATGAATCTGGCAGGATTTGATGTCGTTTTAGGAATGGATTGGTTAATAGCCAATAAAGCTAATATTTTATGTGATCAAAAGTCAATCCAAGTAAATTCACCAAAGGGTGAAAAGATCACAATTAAAGGTGATAAACCATTTAGATCCACAAAATTCATCTCTGTGATGAAAACTGCAAGCTATATAAGAAAATGATCTATAGTGTATTTGATTTCTATAATCAATAACACTAAAGGAAAAGAACTAAAAGACATTCCAGTAGTGTCTCAGTTTTCAAATGTATTTCCAGAAGAATTACCAGGACTACCGCCGGACAAAGAAGTTGAATTCAGAATCCATCTACTGCCAGGAACAGCACCGATTGCCAAAGCACCTTACCGTTTGGCACCCGCAGAAATGCAGGAATTAAAGAAACAATTAGACGAATTGTTGGAGAAAGGATTTATACAGCCAAGCTCATCGCCGTGGGGAGCACCGATTTTATTTGTTAAAAAGGACGGATCAATGCGTATGTGCATTGACTACCGTGAATTAAACAAGGCCACGATTAAGAATCGGTACCCATTACCGAGAATCGATGATCTGTTTGATCAATTGCAAGGAGCTCGATTTTTCTCTAAAATCGATTTAAGGTCAGGATATCATCAATTAAAGGTACAAGAAGAGGACATTCCTAAAACCACATTCAGAACAAGGTATGGCCATTATGAATTTACTGTCATGCCGTTTGGTTTAACCAATGCCCCAGCTGCATTTATGGACATGATGAACCGAATATGTAAGCCATATTTGAATAAATTCATAATTGTTTTTATTGATGATATTCTCATCTATTCTAAAAGTAGAGATGAACATGCAAAGCATTTGCACGCACTTTTAAGTTTGTTAAGAAATGAAAAGCTTTATGCTAAATTTTCAAAGTGCGAATTTTGGTTAGAGCAGGTACAGTTTCTTGGACATTTAGTCAATCATGAAGGAATTCATGTGGATCCCACAAAAATTGAGGCATTACCAAATGGAAAACCCCTGAGTCACCAACTGAAGTTAGAAGTTTCTTAGGATTGGCCGGTTATTATAGAAGATTTATTCAAGATTTTTCTAGAATAACCATTCCTTTAACTAAGTTAACCTGTAAATCTATTAAGTTTGAATGGGGACCAAAACAAGAAGAAGCTTTTAGAATTCTTAAGCATAGACTAACCCATACACCCATATTAGCGTTACCAGAAGCAACTGAAAATTTTGTAGTATATTGTGACGCTTCTAAGTTAGGTTATGGATGTGTGCTAATGCAACGCCAAAAGGTTATAGCTTACGCATCTAGACAACTTAAGAATCATGAAGAGAATTATTCAACCCATGATTTAGAGTTAGGAGCCATAATTTTTGCCCTTAAGATTTTGAGACATTATCTTTATGGTAATAAGTTTACCATATTCACAGATCATAAGAGTTTAAGGTATGTTTTCGGGCAAAAGGAATTGAATATGAGACAAAGACGCTGGATGGAGATGCTTAGTGATTATGATTATGATATCCAGTATTATGAAGGAAAAACAAATGTAGTGGCAGATGCTTTAAGCCGAAAGTATCACGAAAAGCCAAAAGTGGTACGTTATCTTAAATTAAATCTACAAGTAGATTTAAATGATCAGATAAGAGAAGCACAAAACTCAGTAATCAAGGATGATACTGAAAAATTAAAAGGTATGCTAAAGGAATTAGAACAAGGAACAGATGGAATTTGGAGATTCCATAAGAAGAGAATGTGGACACCTAAATTAGGAAACCTACGTCACCGTATATTAGAAGAAGCCCATAAATCTAAGTATACGATGCATCCAGGAAATGATAAGATGTATCAGGATTTAAGAAAGAATTTCTGGTGGATAGGAATGAAAAAGGACATAGCAGCTTATGTTTCTAAATGTTTAACTTGTTCACAAGTTAAAGCTGAACATCAGAAACCCTCAGGTTTATTACAACAGTTAGAAATGCCAGTGTGGAAATGGGAACTAATAACAATGGATTTTGTTACTAAATTACCCAAAACAAGGAAAGGTAATGATACAATCTGGGTGATTGTAGATAGGCTAACAAAGTCAGCTCATTTCCTACCAATGAAAGAAACTTTCAGTATGGAACAATTAGCCAAATTATATGTAAATGAAATAGTTTCATTACATGGAATTCCTTTATCAATTGTTTCTGATAGAGATAGTCGCTTTACCTCTCATTTTTGGTCAAGTTTCCAAAAAGCAATGGGAACCAAGTTGAAACTAAGCACAACTTATCATCCTCAAACAGACGGACAAAGCGAAAGGACAATTCAGACAATGGAGGACATGCTTAGAGCTTGTGTAATTGATTTCGGAGGTAATTGGGACGATCACTTACCTTTAATAGAATTTTCTTATAATAATAGTTATCACACTAGTATCAATGCTGCACCATTCGAAGCACTTTATGGACGAAAGTGCCAAACCCCAGTCTGTTGGGCAGAAATTGGGGAAAAGCAACTATCTGGACCTGAGATAGTGCAAGAAACAACCGACAAGACTATTCAAGTCAAGGAACGACTGAAAGCAGCACGTGATCGACAGAAGAGCTACGCTGATAACAGACGCAAACCATTGGAATTTCAACAAGGAGATAAAGTATTGTTAAAGGTCTCTCCTTGGAAAGGAGTGGTAAGATTCATCAAACGGGGAAAGCTAAGTCCCAGGTATGTTGGACCTTTTGAGATTATTAGAAGAATAGGACCTGTAGCCTATCAGCTACAACTGCCAGAGGAAATGGCAGGAATACTTGATGTATTTCATATATCTAATCTCAAGAAATGCTCAGCCGATGAATCACTGGTAATACCTCTTAAGGATACAGAGGTAAATGAACAACTCAAATTTGTAGAAAAGCCTCTACAAATTGAAGACATGAAAGTCAAAAACCTCAAGCACAAGAGATTAGTTCGGGTCAAAGTGAAGTGGGACTCCAAAAGAGGACCAGAGTATACATGGGAACTTGAATCGGAAATGCAAAAGAAATATCCACACTTATTCTAGTAGATCTCGAGGACGAACTCTAAAAAATCAAAATCATTTAGATTTTGAATAGTGTTAAAACACCATGACTTTATTACGATACAAGTCGTAGTGTTTTTAGATTTTGAAAAGTGTTTTA
Source organism: Helianthus tuberosus (assembly GCA_030545235.1). NCBI lineage: Eukaryota > Viridiplantae > Streptophyta > Magnoliopsida > Asterales > Asteraceae > Helianthus > Helianthus tuberosus. The sequence continues at coordinate 102,030,247 of CM060431.1, read as the reverse complement.
TACTTTCAAAATAATCAAAATCATTCTAGATATTAAAACACTATAACTATATTGGATTCAAGTTGTGGTGTTTTTTGAAATTCATATGGTGTTTTATAACTAGTAATTAAGGATTACAGATGGAAAAAATTGTTTAAAATGAGAAAACTAAAATCTATAAAAAAAAACCTAAAAAACACATTAATTTAAAAAAAAAAATTTATAAAATTTTGTTATTTTTAATGTATTAAAAACTTTTAGTGTTGCACATGTTCATTTATTTATTTTTAGTTTTCTCTTTCAATTGCTATGGTGACTGATATTATCGAAATATATCGAACTAACACCAACTTAGTTGCTATATTAAGTGTATAACAATCCTCAAGAAAACCGACACCCTCGAATTATTTCTGACACCCTAAAAATAATTAAAATACCCCTATATGTCTTAAAATACACCCCATTCGCGAAAACGGACCCCGAATACCCTAAATAGTATTAAAAATTAATTAAAATATGATTTTTGGATTGAGGCGGGCCGCGTAAACCCCACCCCAACCCTTACGCGGGCCGTGTAAGGGTGAAACCTAGATGAACTCTGGGCCGCCACGTGGCCCAACACCCGGCGAGCCTACTTGATGACCCGGATCACCTACGCGTTGACTATAGTTGACGCGGGCCGTGTAAGGCCCTTGCCTTGTTTTATGCGGGCCGCGAGAAAACCGAGATGAGGCCCTATATAATGGGAGCTCGGGATATCAGTTTCAGTCGCTTGTATCTTTTTTTTTTCACTCGAATTTTCTGATAGTAGAAGTTATACTCGGGTCTATTACCCCCCTAAATAGCGAAGTTCTGCTCCGTTGTAAGTATCATAACCCCTGGATACGTATTAGATACTCTGCCCGATTGATCTAGGGTTTCGTAACGGCTGTCGTGGTTCTGCCCGACGTAGTCGTTGGAATGCCGTCTCGGGGAGGGTATTACTAATGTTAAAATGAGTTATTATACTAACACGTGTGCATTTGTGTAATTTATAGATAATTTCCAGGGAACCCTTACAGAAAATCTAAGACATCAATGTGAGTTGATCCGCTTTTTGTGAACCTTTTGTTAACTGTTTTTACAAAACCTCATACAATTAATCATATATTAAGCAGTTATTGAGTATTTGTAAGAATACAATTATCATGAGTATGTTGGGGTTTTGTATACAAAATTTGTTACCACCTGGTCAAGGAGTAACATTTCCACAAGTCGGGTCTGACAGTACCATGGATGTTAATTGTTATAACTTGGAAACAAATGTAATTGCGAGATCGCCCTCAATGCTGTACAATGGTTTTTATTTAAACTTGATTAAACTGGGATTCACTCACCAGTATTTCCCACTGACAAATGTTTTTAAAACGCGTTTCAGGTAACAAATTGTGAAAGCCAAATAGAAGCCAGCTGGACAGCACTGAAGGCTTGGAAAAGTGGCAATAAAGTTACCTAAAATAAAATAGATGTTTTTTATTAAATAAAATATGATTTATTTATATGAAAACGTGTGTACTATGAACTTGGGTTTTATCCCATGTGTTTAATATTATGAAAATGTGGTATTTTACTCTGATCCAATATTTCCTAACTACGGTCCTGATGAAAAATTCCGCTGCCAAATTAGACAATACGCGATACCACCAAAACTGGCTCGCGGCCGTCCGTTCCCTGGTATTTGGGATCGGGGGTTGCGACAAAGTGCTATCATCGAAACATACTGAACTGACACCAACTGAATTCCTGTCACGTAGCGCCACGGAAACACACTAATCTCTTTATGAATTATAAAAATAAATAAAATAAAATTGATTCGTATACATATTAGTATTTTACCTTTAGTTAACATGAGTTTGAAGCAAATGAAGAGATGTGGTTAGATTATAACCCAAGTGAGTTAATCAAGCGCACAACACTTGGCTCAAGTGTCAGCCATGCCACCAATCACCTTTCTTCTCTCTCCTACGCTGGAATCTCACTTTTTTATCTTTATATATCTTTACCATTTTGACCACTCAACTTTCTATCATGTTCTAAATAATACCCTCTAAAATTACCAAAAGTACTTTTTCTTCTCAGCATGGAATGAGTTTAAGCATTTGAATAATCAATGGTTATCCTATTTTATACATGCTCACAATCAGAATTACGGCTATGTTTTAATCGCTTTAATTAGAGTAAAATGCACGGATAGTCCCTGTGGTTTGGTGAAATTTTACCTTTAGTTCTCAACTTTTTAAAATTACACTCTTAGTCCATGTGGTTTGACAAGTTGTTACTCGGATAGTACCCAAAGCGGATGGATATTAGTTTTTCTGGTTAAATGGGTGTGAAATGACAAGGACTATCCGAGTAACAACTTGTCAAACCACAGGGACTATCCGAGTAACCTTCATCCGCTTTAGCGACTATCCGAGTAACAATTTGTCAAACCACAGGGACTAAGAGTGTAATTCTAAAAAGTTGGGGACTAAAGGTGAAATTTCACCAAACTACAGTAACTATCCGTGCATTTTACTCAATTATGTAATATCAAACTATATAAAATATCATAATTTGTATAATACTTATTATTCACTTACTTTTATTTTATTAACCTCAAAAAGTTTTTAAACTTTTGTAATGCATTATGTATTACACAGTAAATCAAATTATTCCATCATGCATAATTGATTTGGTCAATTATATATATAAAATATTTTTTTTACCTTTCTATATGATATAAAAATTTGATTACTTTGGTAAATAAAATACAAAGGAATTCATGTTAACTCTGAACTTTTTTAAAGGCATTAGTTGTTTATAAATATAAATTTAGATTTATTCATACTTACCTATTTTAAAAGACATGCCGACTTATAATATATTAAAGTGAATGGTAAAAAAGTAACTATTCATTTTTTGTTTTTAAAGTTATTATTATATATATATGTTTTTAAAGTTATTATATTATGGTAAAAAAGTAACTATTCATTTTTTTTGTTTTTAATAAAAAAATCGGCATTAATTTCCTAAAACTTGTTAAAAATCAAAACAATGTCACACAAAAGATTACATAGATTCGATATTTTATCAATTAGTAAAAACACACACGTGACGTTAGTAGTTAAGAAATATAACGAAGAATTTGCATTTGGACGTGTAAAATTAATATTTTGTATAGACTATCACAAGCTCATAAACGACATTAGGCTAAATTTGAACTCGATCTAATATGTTAACCAGTCTCAAAGATTCTATTAAGAGACGACCTTTGAACCGATAAGATGTAGTGTATGTTTGGTTCACTTAAAAAACACATCTTAATGTTCATGGAACCTCTTATTGAATAAGTTTTAGAAACATACTAACCGATTCAGATGCTAACTCTTAATTGTTCAGACCCCTTAATAACTCAACACAAGATTACTAAACAGCTCCTGAGCCATTTATGTTTAATATCAAAATTCAATAAATATATATATATATATATATATATATATATATATATAGGACAAAGATCCGTTAGGAACCACCCTTTATTGCGAGAACCGCGAGAACCAGTGTGAACACAAACAGTAATTCCTAAAAAAATATAAAAAACACCCACATTTTTTTATTACTATTTTTTTTGGAAAAATCGCTATATTTTGTTAATAAAAAAAAAAAAAAATTTCGAGTAACAGTTATCCATGCACATGTGCATATGTATCATTTCTTTGTCAAATTCCATAATTCATTACAAATAATAGTCAATTGCACATTCATTTACACTACCACATGTAATACACTACTTTTTACGTTAACAATATTAGAAATGCACATGTGCATCTATATGTATCAACATGAAATAAGGTGTTTTGGTACACTACTTTCTCTTTCATCTATCATTCCATCCATAATACACAAGCATGCACATGTGCATTTTTGTCATTTCTTTGACAAATTCCGTAATTCATTACACATATTAGACAATTGCACTTTCATTTACATTACCATATGTAATACACTACATTTTACATTACCAATATTAGAAATGCACATGTGCATTTATATGTATCAACATGAAATAAGGTGTTTTGGTACACTACTTTGAATATATTTTCCCTTTCATCTATCATACCATCCATAATACACTACCATTACCTCCTACCATCCATAATACAATACCATTACCTCCTACCATCCATAATACAATACCATTAACAATATTTTCACTTTATTACATGTATGTAAACACCATTTATACCATCCAATCAACATATTACATTATAAATTGACAACTATAACCAAACCATCAACCACTAGATATAACTAACCAAAAAACATGTATATGGGCCTACTTCTCCATTCAAAATCACAAAATTTTTGTACCAAAACACGTTATATCATGGTTATACCTAATGATGCACATGTGCATTTTGAATATTGGTAATGTAAAAAGTAGTGTATTACTAATGGTATTGTAAATTAAAGTGCAATTGTCTATTCCTGATAACGTATTACCGAATTTGTCGAAGTAATGTTACATATGCACATGGATAACTGTTACTCGAAAAAAAAAAGTTTTTTTTTATGCTAACGAAATACAGCGATTTTTTTTTAAATATTAAAAAAAAATTTTGAGTGATTTTTTGGTTTTTTTTAGATTTTATTTTGTGTTCACATTGGTTCTCGCGGTTCTCGCAATAAGGGTGGTTCTCGCATGAACCTTACCCTATATATATATATATTTAATGGCTAACGTTGCACACCATGAGGATTGAACCCCTGACCTCTCCTATCCTAAGCTCTATCTAAACTCATCAACACCACTGGACTATTCCCAAGTGGATAAATATTTGTGTTTGATTCAAGAATTTCAAACTAAAATTAAACTCCACTATACTCTTTGATGTTGGCTTAAGTTCAACTCAATAAATATTTGAGGTTGATTAAGATAGTAACTAAAAACATTTAAAAAGCTATAATCGATCAAACAAGTTTGATTTAAGCGTCCTATTATTTACACCCAATTTTTTGCTATTTACACTAGGTAATGTGACATTAATAAATCCAAATTTGTGTTTTCTTTTATAACTCCCGATATATAATGTTTTGTAAAAAACGAATATGGTTTTGCGATGTACTTATTTTTATCTACGTTTTGATATAAATTTTACAAAAAAAAAAACGGAGTCCTATCAAATATAACGTTTTATAAGTCGTTATAAAATTTTATTTTCCGTTTTTTTTAATTTATATCAAAACATAGATAAAAATAAACACATCACAAAACCGTATTCATTTTCTAATAAAACATTATAGAGTAAATTATGTTTTTGGCCCCTGTGATTGTATCACTTTTACTATATTAGCCCAAAATAAGAATTTTTAACATCCATGCCCCCATGATCTCTGTAACTAACCATTTTGGCTCCTAAGTCTAACCATTTTGGCCCCCATGGTCTCTATAACTAACCATTTTGGCCCCCATGATCTCTCGATTTAGGGGCCAAAATGGTTAGTTATAGAGACCATGGGGGCAGATATGTTAAAAATTCTTATTTTGGGCTAATATGGTAAAAGTGATATAACCATAAATGCCAAAAACGTAACTTACTCAACATTATATATCGAAAGTTATAAAAGAAAAACACAAATTTGAGTTTATTAATATCACATCACTTGATATAAATAATAAAAAATTGGGTGTAAATAGAATCACCCTTGATTTAAAAGCTCAAGATATCTATATTAGAACAAGAACAAAAATAGGTTGATTCACATTTCACCAAAAACTTTTAGCACATACAGAAGTGTCAGTTTTGAGGACATGATTAAAACTGAGGGACTGAAAGTGGCAGAAAGTGGTGGGGTTTAAAATTTGAAAGTAAATGCATACTTGTCAGCTAAGAGTTGTGGGGATGACTGTAGAAGCACCTAATAGCAACAAGAGTGAAATACAGGGTGGGTGTGTTGAGAATGTTGTAGACACGTGTGAGGGGTTGCGATTCTACCCCTTAATTTTCTTCTAATTACAAGTCCAACCCCTCACCAGGTAGTCAAATGTGTTTTGATTTTGTGGGTGTGTTAAATCAAAGCTAATACCGTCCAAAATGCAACATATTTTAAATATGTTTTTAAAAATAATATTACAAGACCGTCCAAATTACTGCTTATTAGAAAATTACAGTCATTATGGTTTTTGAATGGTATGGATTAGGGAGAAAAACTTATGCACTATTAATACTTATAATATATATACATAATAAATTCAACGAAAAAGTAGGATAAATCAAACTAAAATCAACAACAAAAATTAAACGAAAGAGAAAGAATCAGAAGTTGAATGAGGCATGAATTTGAATATTTTCTGACGAAGGGTTACCGTCTCAAATCTCACGCGGACCATACGAGTTAACCTCAGGTCGCGTGCGGGGCAAACCCAAAGTAAACCAAAGAGTTGACTTCCCTGATCATGTGCCGACTACACAGGCCTATCATAGGTCGCGCACGGAGGGAAGACCAAGATAGAACCAATTCTGATACTTAGTTCCTTTGGAAAAAAACCTTGCTTCCTTGACCTCGCGTTGACTACACGGGTCAATCCCAGGTCGCGCGGGGACAAGAAGCGCAGGGCAACCTCGGACAATACAGAAAGTACGAGTGACAGAGCATTGGACCAATAGGCGATCAACACGCTGTATTATATCGTGTTGCATGATGAGCAATTCGTGCAGGGGACAAGAAGTACACAACCAATCAGCTTGTGCCGACCACTGCCCCACGATCTCCACTAACTGCTGGTGACAGGCCAGACAACAAGGACAACCGTCAGGACACGTGGATACATTCAGTGTGCGCCAGATACCCTCTCACCTGGAATCACTAACGGTCGTGACAGGGGAGGCGGAACGAATATTCCTTGTTGTCGACCTCAGGCCCAAGACCCATCATCCCATCCCATCTCCTTCACAATTCACCTCGGATATAAATAGAGAACTTCACCTCCAAGTTTAAGGATCACTCTCTTGCTCTCTTACTTAATACACACACCTTTATCCTCAAAGCAAGTTCTTATTCTCACACCGGAGGATGGTTACAAGGAGAACCCCCTATTCTCCTCCTTGTAACGAGCTTCACGGTGTGTTGATTGTTTTACAGGATCGACGTAGCTGTCATCGAGTACAAAAGAAGATTAACCTTATTTGGACGAGACACAAACCACAAGTTAATCGCCAGATTTACTTGGTGTTTCTTCAAGGACTAGAAAACTCATGGTGTTCGAATTTAAACACACATATCATGGTCGTGGTAACAAGGCATAGTGGGCGACCGCCTAGGGTCCCATTTTTTTCTATATATACATTGTGAGATTTAATGGGGGAATGCTAAAAAATGGGGAACAGAGAATAATGTATTTACCATGTTAAATATATCTTAAAAATTCGATTTAAAATGCTAAAAAAAATTAAATTTTGTTTGGAGTTTTTGCATATAAAGATGTGTAGAAGCTATTACAATTAAAAAAAAATCATTTTTGTAAAGATTTTTTTTTACCTTTTTTAGTATTTTTTAATAATTTTTTTAGTTTTTGATTTTTTTATTAAAAAAGTTTCTTCATGTATTTATATGCGACATGCCCGATTTTTTTTTAATTTGATTTTTAACATGTTAAATGCATGGTTCATCGGTTCCCCATTGAACCCCTCTATTTATATATTATTGTTTTAGATAAAAAAAAGCTATAATTAATTTAGGGGGGACAGTATGGTCTTGGGGACTTGATCGGGGAGGGGGTTTTCGAGCGGTGATGGGGATGTTGTTCCTGGTTTAGTGATCGGGGAGGAGTAAGGGCGGTGAGTATACACCGATGCGGGGAAGAGAATTGATGGAGGAGAGAGAGGGCTTAATGGTGGGCTCTACCATTTTTCAACAAATCACAACTTTTTCTTAAATTTTTTTTATCACTTTTCATGTGTTTTGCTAGTGAATGAGTGTAAAATGAAGAGTGAAGTGAGGACTTGACATGGCATAAGATTATTGGGTAGCAAAAGTGGAGAGTGTTTGACCACTCCCTCTACCCTTAAAAAAATCCAATTTGCTTATTAAACACTTTAACTTTTGATTTAGTAAAGGCCCATTAAACAATTAATTCCATTTACTTACCTAAACCATTAGCTCAATATTTTTTAAATCATACTTTTATACCCAATTAAATAAAACGGGTGAGTGGTGGTAACAAAAAACAGTCACAAACATGTTTATATTTTTCTAGAAACATATTTTTATACTCTCACAGACCCCAAAATTTTCAGCGATTCTTAGAGACGACTCTCTCACTTGAAGCATAGCCCGAGCAAAATTGGACTTTATCGAGGAAGGCTCATGCATTTTTATCCGTGTTTCATTTGTTTTTTTTTTGTTTTGAGTAAATTGCTAAAATCATCCTTGACGTTTATTCACATTTGTTAGATCCATCCAAAAAAGGTTTTTTTCTCAGGCTATAGGGTGTGGTTGGAGCCCCAAGGGGCTTTAACAGTCCACCTCAGCTCCATGTCAGCGCCATGTCACCCTTGGGGCTTTATCACACTCCTCTTTAACTTGCATGGTGTAGATGGAGCCCCCTATTAATTAAAAAAAAAAAGATTTCATTGGTTGATTTTACATGGGCCCCACCTAATAAAGCCCTTCGAGCTCGTTACCATGGTGGCGAGAGTTCAATGGCGCCCCTTCATGGCGCCCAGGGTGTGGTGTTATAGCGCCGGGGGGCGCTATAGGTGCCTAGCTGGCGAGGGTGGCGCCCCCACACCCTCCAGCCTCATAGGAACCACTGAGGTTTCAAAAAAGTTGCTAAATCCATCCAAAATGACTAATACTCTAACAATACTAAGTTGATAGAGGGGTAATTTAGTCATTCTTTTAATTTATTTAAGAGTTAATTACACAAATGGGTCATGTGGTTTATACCTAATTTCGCCTTTGGGTACTAACTTTTTTTTTAACAGGTTTAGGTTTTATGGTTTTAATTTTGTAACACCTTTGGGTACTAACACCAAAATTTGTTAATTAATGACTAAAATACCCTTGCTTTTTTTAAGTTTATCAATGTAGCACATTTGGGTACTAACACTTAATTTTATTTAAGTTTAAATCAATTATACAAAATCTATTTATTTTTTTTATTTTAATTTTTTTATTATATCTCTTAATTAACATAAAATCTATTTATTTTTTTATTTTCATATTTTTATTAAATTTCTTATTTAACATAAAATCTACTTGTTACACTAGTTTTTTTAAATAGATTTTTTAAATAAAATCTACTAGCTATATACTTTTATGTAAATTAAATTTCTTACTCGTTTTAAATAATGTATTTTAAATAATGTAAACGTTACTCGTTTTCAATTTTAGATAAATATGATGGATAATAATAAATATCTTTCATGTAAAAAAATTTAAGCCTTTTTTTAACTCGTTTTTTTATTCATTTACATTTTACTATTTTAGAAAGATATTTAATTTACATAAAATCTGTTAGTTACACCAGTAAAATCTACTAGCTATATAGTTTTATGTAAATTAAATATCTTTTTTTACAAAAAAACGAGTTTAAGAAAGGCTTAAATTTTTTTAGTTTTATCTAAAATACCTAGCTATATAGTTTTATCTAAAATACCTAGCTATATAGTTTTATGTAAATTAAATATCTTTCTAAAATAGAAAAATGTAAATGAACAAAAAATGAGTTAAAAAAGGCTTAATTTTTTTTACATGAAAGATATTTATTATTATCAATCATATCTATCCAAAATTGAAAACAAGTAAGGTTTACATTATTTAAAACGAGTAAGAAATTTAATTTACATAAAAGTATATAGCTAGTAGATTTTATTTAAAAAATCTATTTAAAAAAAACTAGTGTAACAAGTAGATTTTATGTTAAATAAGAAATTTAATAAAAATATGAAAATAAAAAAATAAATAGATTTTATGTTAATTAAGAGATATAATAAAAAGATGAAAATAAAAAAATAAATAGATTTTGTAAAATTGATTTAAACTTAAATAAAATTAGGTGTTAGTACCCAAATGTGTTACATTGATAAACTTAAAAAAATGCAAGGGTATTTTAGTCATTAGTTAACAAATTTTGGTGTTAGTACACAAAGGTGTTACAAAATTGAAACCATAGAACCTAAACCTGTTAAAAAAAAAGTTAGTACTCAAAGGAAAAAATTAGGTATAAACCACATGACCCATTTGTGTAATTAACTCTTTATTTAATTTACCCTTTTTATAGATGTGTTTTAGTTTGTAATCTCTAGTAATTGGATCATTAAGTTTTGAGATTTTTGAACTCTATAACATGATGTTTGAAATTATGATATTTTTTTTAATAGCAATATGAGTTTTGATGATTTTTTAAAAATATTTATTTTTATTTTATATCTAAACCTAAATGCAAAACAACCTAACCCGAACTAAGCTGAACAATATATATTCTTAGAAGTTATACTGCAGATTAGTGATGAAGTTCCAGTAGAAGGATGATGGATACATGAGTCGATTATGAACACAAACATATTTTCCACAGAAAAACAAATTTAAAAAAGGTTATTGCCTGAGAAATTTTCGTAGTGGTAAGTATTTGTTTATAACAAACTTGTGACATTTATGAGTACTGAAAACTTATTGCTTGAGGCAAGGTTAGCATTGCACTAGAAGTTTTCTTGATACCATGATCAGAATCAAAAAACAAATTGTAAATTTCATAAGTAAAAATGAGTTATATAGTATCGCAATTTAACGAGTTAACTGCAAACTTGAATAACACTTAAGATACTCAACATGTGAATAATGACTATATTCTTTGTGTACGATATTTTTTTTAACCAATTTCTTTTCAAGAAAGTGTTTTGATTTTCATACAGCTTTCATGCCCGTGAGCAATCGTAGCAAAACAATTTTAACAGGTTATGTCTTGCCCCCATTTTAACCCTAAATTAACAAGATATAACCTGTTAAAAAAAGGGTAAATTAAATAAATTAAAAGAATGACTAAATTACCCCTCTATCAACTTAGTATTGTTAGACTATTGGTCATTTTGGATGGATTTAGCAAGTTTTTTAAAATCTCAGTGGTTCCTATGAGAAAAAAACATTTTTTGGATGGATCTAGCAAATATGAATAAACGTCAGGGACGATTTTAGCAATTTAGTCTTTTGTTTTTAATCTGTTTAACCACAGGATGTGGAGATAAATATTTGAACATCTTTTTGAATGGGTCCTAATAATCCCACACCCTAAAATTTTAATTTTACACTATGTATACGTGTCGTATAACGTTATACGACCCGCATAGAATAATTTAACATGACAAATATTTGGCCGTATAATGTTATATGGCCCGTATAATGTTATACGACTCGTATACATAGAGAAAATATTAGACCATATAACATTTTATATGGGTCGTATAACATTATATGAGGTTTGAGTCGTATAACATTATATGGGTCCTATAACATTCTATACGGGTCGTATAATGTTATACGACCCGTATACATGGACAAAAAAACATTCTCTGACATTTTTTTGTGCAACAATCAGTTATACGGTCCGTATAACTCTACACAGACCGTATACATATAGGGGCGTGAAAATAAGATTTTAAGGGTATAGGAATAGTTACATTTTTTGAATTCATCCATGCCATATTTCACACGCGCTTTGCCTCTTTCTTGCATGAGTAGTCCCACCATTATTTGGCTCATGCACGCAACAAGTTCACAACATAGATCACTTTTATCTTTCTTCGCACAATGACTCATGTTAACCATTGTTTCACTTTCAATCCAATGCACAACATTTGGAGCTTCATGAATTAGCACTTAATGATTAACAAGTGGAACATTCGGCAAAATCTTCCCTAGTCTATCCTTTATCTTCTCCGGTATTTAGGATATGCATTAAGTATGGTAGATATAAAAGCTTGCTCCACCTCTTCAAACACAACATTTCTTAATTTAAGCCAATTACAAATCTTTGTTGAGATGGATGTGCTATACAATCTCACAATTCCTCACCTACGTTCACTACTCTTATCATAAGTCCCTCCCAACTTCTTGTTATAATCATTTTCAACCATTGAAAGTTACATGGTTGTTTAGTTTAATTCACAATCCTCTGTTACTATTATCTATTCAAGAATGCAATATAGGGAATCTTCTATTACTATTAACTATTCAAGAATGCAATATAGGGTTGTAAGACTATATTTGAGATATATATTACATGTGACCATTATTATCATTTATATTATAAATTGATCATTGACTTAATTACCCCTTATATCATTAAACGGTAATATTCGATGGACGCATTTACCTTTACTAAAGAATAGGGTTTCCCTTTTGGTGTATTAATAGAGATCATTAGTGAGGGTTTGGGTTGACACAAATCATAACATCATCATCACTCTCAAAAAATCCCCACCCCCCCTCTCTAAAACGTGATCCTCATAATCACCTTAGCCATCATTACCATACACCCTAAACGGGAACCCGATCAGTCAAGAACATGTCTACATCCATTCAATAGATTTCTTGATTAATGGGTAAACATATTATGTCATCTTCTTGTTTCTATCATGTTTCTCTAAAGAATTGATCAACAAGGTGTTATATATTTACTTGTTTTTCAACATTACCACGTATTACCTACTACTTGTCATCTTCGATATGTTATTGATTGTACCTTTCTCACAATAATATTGTATATTTACCTCTTTTCACAAACATTCATATCCAACAAATTTGCACATAAAACACTTGTTATAAATGTATACATGGATATATCCCACCATATTAACATGGTTGTGAATCTTAGTTCACCTTTTGAATTTGTGAGCTATGTTCACAACTCCGTGTGTGAATCAAGTCCACAAACTCAAATTTGCGAATCAAGTTTACAGTCACTATTTTTGTGAAGTCTGGTTGCCTACTTGCCTTACACGAAATTCAAACGTGTCATAATCTATATTACAAATAGTGAGATCAAATTTTCATGTTCAATAATTGTCTTCAAGACGAATTCACAATTGTTGTAGACAATACTTGTATATATATGTAGCAAAACTATATATGATTTTTTTCATGCACAAACTATAAATATATGACCAATCCCTCCGACCACATCAACTATGTTGAATAGAAAAATTAGGAAAGTATTGTTGTTTATAATGCTTTAATACGATTACTATAGAGAAAGCAATTTAGATGTATACATGCTTTAGAAACCCATGTGTAAGCGTAGCCTTAATTACACAATTGACCACTACTTAACAATTAGGCATAAATTAAAGACCTGACATTTAAATAAACATATCATACCAAATGGCTTGCAGTCTAGCGTCACATAGCCGATTTTGGGGGAGGGTCAAGTGGGCAACGACCCAAGGCCACCCGAGGGCCTGGATTTTTTGTTAATTATATATAATTTTTATGTATTCTAAGTAAAGAGAGAGAGAGAGAGAGAGACAAAAACTAATGTAGTCTGACTGGTTAAAGCGCGTTCTTCCAAATTTGACTACCTTGTAGGGGTGCAAATGAGCCGATCCCGAGCTCGTGCTTGACCAGGCTCGAGCTCGGCTCGTTGGTTGTTTCTCAAGCTCGAGCTCGGCTTTTTATTATCTATTAATTAATATATTAAATAATAGACTCGTTTAGGCTCGCGAGCTCGATAAGTGAAGCTTAGCTCATCTGCTAAACAAGCTTATTTTTTGGTTTGGGTTCGGCTTGTAAACAAGTTTAAATAAGCTTAGCTAGGCTCGTTTACTAGACAACTTTTAATAAGGGTAAATGTTATTAAATATTAATAACAAACTAATATTACACTAAGGCTTGATAAAACTCGACGAGCCTGACGAACTTCACATGCCATCACAAGACTCGGGCTCGATAAATAAACAAGCTTTATTTTAGGCTTAAGCTCGGCTCAAGCTAAGGCTCAGCTCATTTCAAATTTTTTCTTGAGCCAATTTGAAATAGCTTGTCTCGTTTGCTGTTTGCACCCCTACTTCCTTGGTTCGAGCCCTAGCAGTTAAGTTTTATGTCATAGTATTTTTCCAATGTGTGGGAAGTTTTTTGCTCACATTTTATGCACATCAACGTTTTGTCCCAATATTTTTCCAATGACCATGAAAAAGCTTTGCTCTATTTTATTATTGAATTTAAGTTTTACACGGATTTTCATTTTCAATATATACATCTTCAAGGCGGTAAGGCCATGTGTAGTCATAACGCCCCTTTGTGGGCGTTATGCGACACGTGGCGCGCCACGTGTGCGGGTGGGCGTTATGCATTTAAGCCCGTAGTCATAAAGCCCCCGCCTAATCATTACTCAATTATTAATTTCTAATTTTTTATAATTATTTTCTAACTTTATAAAATTAAAATTCATTTCATTAAATTAAAAAAAACATTACACTAAAAAAAAAACATTACACTTAAAAAAAAACATTACAGTAACATAAAAAAAACGGTTCTAAAAAAAAAGTTGGACTAAAAAAATAAAAAAAACAACACTTCAAAGATTATTCTTCGGCTTCATTTTCGTTCTCTCCTTCTTCCTCTTCGTTTTCTCCAGCATCCAAACCTACGTCTTCAAAGTTCCCGTCTTCGAATTCCTCAACCTCTTCTTCCTCGGAATCTTCTTCGTCGTCAGTGTTGTATCGAATTGGGCGAATCGCCCAAGCATGCTCAACCAAATCCGCCTTCAACGTGTTATGTATTTCCTTAGATCGCAATAGTTGAGCATTTGCGAGTCTCTCTTCCATTGTTGCTTGGGTTCCTTCGACTAAATCTTCCGGAATATAGTTTTGGCATATCGCTTTTCCATCATCCTCAATGATCATATTATGCAAAATGATGCAAGCATACATGGTCATTCGTATTCTATCCTTATGCCACATGCGACAAGGATTTCTGATAAAATGCCATCGTTGCTGTAGAACCCCAAAACACCTCTCGATATCCTTTTTTGAAGACTCTTGTAATTTTTTAAAATACTTTTTTTTTCTCATCGAACGTTTCAGAAAACGTTTTAACAATAATCGAATACTCCGGGTATATACCATCGCCCAAATAGTAGCCATGCTCGTAGTCGTTCCCGTTCGCATGAAAACCGGCCTTTGGTATAGTTCCAGAAATGTAGCTCTCTATTAATGGTGAAGCCTCTAACGTATTAATATCGTTAAAACACCCGGCTACACCAAAGAAGGCCGACCAAACCCAAAGGTCGTATGACGCAACATCTTGTAATACCAAAGTTGGCCCTTTTTGATCACCCCGTGTATGTTGACCTCGCCATGCGGTTGGACAATTATACCAACGCCATTGACGACAATCCAAGCTACCAATCATGCCGGGTATTCCATGCTTTTCTAGATGCACCTCATATATTTGTTGAAGGTCGTTCCAAGTGGGATTTCTCAAATAACGTTTTCCATATAACTGGCATATACCTAAAATATAATTTAATATATAAAAGTTTTACTAGTAAGCTACTAAAAATCAATATATAAAAGTAAGTAAATAAATAAAAGTCAATAAAAATACCATAGCAAAAATGTTCCAAGCAATCTCGGGTTGTTTTCTCCGCCATCTTCAAGTACTCGTCGTTGATGTCGTACGTGTTTCCGTATGATAATATGCGTAACGCGGATGTGACCTTTTGAATTGAGGTGAAGCCTAAATATCCTCGCGCGTCCATTCTTTGCTTAAAGAAATCATACTTATTTTCCAAATCATTAGTAATGCGCAAAAATAACCTTTGGCTCATCCGAAAACGCCGTCTAAAAACATTGGGTCCGTGAACCGGTGTCGCATCAAAAGAGTCTCTCATCAAACGCTCGTTCGCGGCTTCACGATCTCGCAAGATATAGGTGCGCCGCAAGATGGGTTGTGGAGGGGGAGTAGGCCGAACGTGCTCAAATGCTTGTATCATAAAAGTACACACACTCGTAACCGCTTCTTCCTCCTCCACGTCTTCTTCGGGTGAAAAAAATCTTCGGTAAATATCGGTGAACGAGTCTTCCGACGGGGAACCCATTTTTTTTAATAGGGTGGGAGTAGCTTCAAAACTTTTTAAAAAATATATAGAGAAGGAGAGAATATTTGAGTATGATTTGTTAAAAAAATGAAAGAGTTGGGAGTTATTTATAGTGTGAAAATAAAAAAATTGATTTCTTTTTTTATGGAATATGACCGTTTATTAACGGTCAAAAATTAAATATAACATTTCATCACGCCGCTAAAAACATCGCGCCACACCCTCATTTTCGATTGATAGCGCCCCACGTTTTGGTGTGCCCGGTGTTTTGCCGGCGCCATGACCGGGCATACCGCCCCACTACGCAATACCTAATAGTGCTTTTCAGTTATTGGGTGGCTAGAGTAATAGTGCCAGGCAGCACTCCCCTATTGGCTCAACAAATTTACGATTTTATCCTACTTTAAAATTACGATTTTGCCATTAATTCAAAATTATGTTTTTACCCCCAGTTAAAATTAAATTTACGTTTTTGCTCAAAGCTAAATATTTCAATTTTGCCCTCCGTTCAAAATTACGATTTTCCGGGTTATTTTGCCGTTAGTTTTTTTTTCCTTCAAATTACAATTTTGCCATCAGTTCAAACACATTTACGCTTTTGTTCTCAGCTAAAAATTTATATTTTGCACGCGGTTCAAAATTACGATTTTGCCTCGTTTAAATTTGTAGTTTTGCCATTAGTTTTTTTCCTCACGGCCAAGTTACGATTTTGCCCTCAACTTAAATTTACATTTTCTCCATCGTTTTTGTTTCTTTTCCTGGTTAAACTACAATTTTGCCCCCAGTGTAAAAATACAGTCATGCTGGCAGCTGCCTGGCACTCCCCCATTGGTCCATTTAATTTACGATTTTATCCCTGAATTAAAATTATGATTTTGCCCTCTGTTCAAAATAACACTTTTTCCCATCGTTTTAGTTTTTTTAGCAAAACTATAAAAGTTTTTTGTTTTAATTGGTTGACTCGATTTAATTTTTTTGCGTGTCAAGGAGCTGCCTACACTCGGTCATTAGTCCTGAAAAATTACAGTTTTGCCCTGAGCCCAAAATTACGTTCTTATCATCGTTTTAGTTTTTTTCCTAGCAAAATTATAGTAGTGCTTTTTTAATTGATTGAGAATTATTCGGCCATCGCCCCGCAACGTGAGCAGGGCATCACCTAGTTTAATACATATACAAGTTCATCCTTTTGTTTTATTTTATTAAGTTTTCTTTGATATTTAGAATCTTTAATATTTAGAAGAATTTTATTCACTACCATATAAAATGTATAACTAAATATATATTTAATAAAACTATATAAATTACATATGGTAAATTTCCCATTGATTACAACAAAATTGTAGTCTAATAAGCTGATATAGGGCATGTTTGGCTAAGCTTTTCAAAACAACTTATTGACTTATTGGCTTTTTGGGAAAGTCAGTATGGAGTGACTTATTGACTTATTGGCTTTTCCCCCTCACATACACCCTCATTGCCAAACATCATTTTGAAGCTTATGACTTTTCAAAAACCAATAAGTCAATAAGTTGTTTCAAAAAGCTTAGCCAAACATGCCCATAATTGGTTTTACATGTATATTTACCTCGGTTTTCTTCTTATTTTACCCGGTTTTACTTGCAAAGTTCGCTAGATTCAGTTAGTTATTCTTTTGGTGAATTTGTAGGTTTGATGCTTAAACGAGAGATTTCAAATGGAACCGGATATTGTTTGAAGTTGGGCTTCAAGTTGGAGCAAAGAGGCAAAGTTTTCAGCAAAAAATTGTTTCAGATGGTCTGTTTGGACTTTCAGATGGACCATTGTCAACCGCATTTATCATTAAGGTTTCCTCAGCTCCAAATGGATCATTTGGAGTGCAGATGCTCCATTTGCACCCAGATATGCAGCACTGATTATGAGAGAGAACTGGCATGCACTATAACCTACCCCGCTCCAAATGGACTAGTTGGAGTGCAAATTGTCTGCTTGCACAAAAGTTTTGCACCAACCAAGTTCCAAATGGTCCATTTGGAATTGTAGATGGTTCATTTGAAACCTGCCGAGATAACTGTCACTTGGGCTTGCCTATATATACCATTAGGTCTATTTTTCTTGCATCCACCCTCAAAAAACATTACCAAAATGCTGCCAACACGTCGGAGAAGGCTCGGAACTTGTGTGGGTAGTGCAGGTGAAGACCAGTGTTATTCAGTTGGTGTCTTTTTCGCATTTTTAGCTAGTTTTTAGATTTGAAACTTTGTAATAATGATGATTTCTTTGAGATTTGATTTTGACACTTATGTTTTGATGATGTTAGGCTAGTTTACTTATGGTTGTCTAGTCAATGGGATGATTATTGATTTTTGTTGAATGTTTTTGGGTTTTGGAACTTGGAAATTGATATTTTTGTATAAAGATTTAAACTATATTGATGAATGTTGTGTTTTATAACCTGGATGATGTTTAGGATGTGATTTTAGATCTAATTGTTATCTTTGTTTCTTGACTTGGTGTTTAAGACTAAGAAATTGCATGAATTTATACTTGATTGTATGTTGATTATTAATTTGGTTGACTTGTCAATCTTAGATCTAGATCTTGCATGTTTAGACTAGGGGTGTGCATGGGTCAGTTTGGTTCGGTTTTTACCATTAACCATAATTGAACTTCGGTTGTTAATCAGTTATGAAGCTGGTTATGATTCGGTTTTGGTCATTTTTGGTTAATTAACCAATAAATGTTTGAAATAAATAGTGGTGTAGGGTTGTTATTAGGTGTGTGCACGGTTTGGACTTAGTTTGGGTCTTTTTTATAAAATAACTAAGACCACAACCTTTTGGTTAAACTACTGATGTGGGATTCCCTTTAATATGTTAAATTATCAACAAAAAGTTACAATCATAACACCTCAGTTCTTTATTAAAATAAAGAGTATCTACGTCAAGATCATTTTGCTACTAACATACTTTTATCTTAGTAAAAATCTCTACATGTTTAATGTAAAACATAAATCGACTATACAGACTTATAATTACATGTTCGGTTCGGTTTCGGTTATATCGGTCAATCAAAACTTCATAACCATAACCATAACCGATTAGTCAGTTATACAAAGTTTCATAACCATAACCATTGGTTATGTCAGTTAATAGTGGTTCGGTTATGTCAATTATCGGTTAATAGCAGTTCGGTTATGTTGGTTATGGTTCGGTTATCGGTTATATTTTGCTCACCCCTATTTTAGACTTCATACTTGACTAGCGCGTACCTTGAGACAGAGAGGAGATAGGTTGTGGGTCAGTTAGGTTTTCCCGGACTTAGATTAGAATTTGCACAAGAGTGAGATTGTTACCCATTATCCGTTTTGACCGCTTATCCATACATTTTTTCATTAGTTTTGATTCGCCCCTTGACATCATTTGGGGAGCTTTAAACATTCTCTAAGGACCATTCGCCAAGGATGATCACAACATCTGAGTAAAGAAGATGCGAAATCATCGGGTCTCAATTCAAAATTTGAATACCCTTAAAAAACCCATCTGTGATGGCCTTGTTGATCATACAAGCCAAAGCTTCCATAACCACATAAAGAATGAGCGGAGATAGAGGGTCCCCATTGCCTCATCCCTTTCTCGCATTTGGATTCAAAAGTAGGTGACCCGTTGACCAAAATCGACGATCTTACCGATTTGAGAATACCAAAAACCCAACCGCACCAAACCGAAGAGAAACCCATTTGAGAAAGGACTGGAATAACAAACTCCCAATTAACGTTGCCATACGCCTTTTTGAAGTCCATATTGAATATGTAAGCTTTATCATTTTTCTTTTTAAGCCAAGAGAGTGTTTTATTCACCATGAGCGACCATTCAAGATATACCTAGGTTTGATAAAAGCCGATTTGGTGTCAGAGATAACTGAGCCAATCACCTTTTTAACCGTTTTGCCAATATTTTAGAAATTGCTTTATTTATTATTCCCACCAAATTAATGGGTCGATAATCATTAAGACCTATCAGGTCGTTACTTCACCAATTAGAGATATGAACTACAACCGATAGATAACTCCCCACACACACATGAAACCGGTCCAAAATGTTCACGAAGTCCTCCTCAAACTAGAGATGGCAACGAAATCCGAACCCGATGGGAAAACCGATACCCAAAACACATGGGACGTGTATGAGGCCGGGTAATCAGGTATGGGGTTAGTTTTGAAAATATGGGTCGGGTATGGGATTTTATAACAACCCTCCTAAATAATCCGACACCCTAAAAATATTTAGAGTACCCCCAATATGTCCTAAAATATACCCCGAACACGAAAACAGGGCCCGAATACCTTTATTTTATTAAAAATTAATTAAAAGCAATTTTTATTATTCCTTGGCGGGCCGCGAAGACCACCCCTTGGTCTTACGCGGGCCGCGACAGATAGGCCACCAGGAGAAGCCCGGAGCTGCCACGTGGCAGCAACGTGTTGGACCTAGTGTAATGATCCGGACAAGCTAGGCCCTACCACCCCTACGACGCGGGCCGCGAAGCCCTTAGAGGACTTCTACGCGGGCCGCGAGGAACTTGAAATCAGCTCCTATAAATTGGGAGCATCGGCTTCAGTCCCAACTCGCTCACACTTTCTTTTCTCTCTCAAATTTTCACATAGTTAAAGCTATTCTCGGGCATAATACCCCTTAAATAACGAAGTTCTGCCCCGTTGTAAGTATCATAACCCCGGTTACGTATTAGATACGCTGCCCGATTGATCCAGGGTTCCGTAACGGCTGTCGTGGTTCTGCCCGACGTAGTCGTTGGAATATCGTCTCGGGGAGGGTATTACTA
This sequence comes from Helianthus tuberosus, assembly GCA_030545235.1. Taxonomy (NCBI): domain Eukaryota; kingdom Viridiplantae; phylum Streptophyta; class Magnoliopsida; order Asterales; family Asteraceae; genus Helianthus; species Helianthus tuberosus. Next base: position 102,009,333 of record CM060431.1, on the reverse strand, counting down.
ATGTAAATATTGGGTTATTATACTAACGCATGTGCATTTGTGTAAATTATAGATAATCACCAGGAAATTCTTAAGGAAAACCCTAAGACAGCAATGTGAGTAATCTCCTTTTTGTAAATTGTTTTACAAAACCTTTATTTATTTTAAACTATAATTAGCAGTGATTGAGTCTTTGTAGTTCTTCAATTACTGCCGGTATGTTGGGGTTTTGTATACAAAATGTGGAACACGTTACCATTGGACAAAGAGTTAGCCAATGTGTAATATGACCCACCATTCAGGATTGACAGTACTGAATGAGTAATTGTGTAGATGTAAACATTATAATCGCTCTCAATATTGTTAAAGGATAAAACTCTTCTTGATTAAACTGGGATTCACTCACCAGTATTTCCCACTGACAAAATGTTTTTAAACGTGTTTCAGGTAACAAAATGTGAAAGCCAACTAGAAGTCAGATGGACAGCACTGAAGGCTTGGAAAAGTGGCTATAAAAGTTACCTAAATAAAGAGATGTTTGTATTAAATAAAATAGGGTTTATCCCTATGAAAATGTGTGTACTTAAAACTTGGGATTTTCCCATGTGTTTAATATTATGAAAGTGTGGTATTTACTCTGATAAAATATTTCCTAACTACGGTCCCGATGTAATTTCCGCTACCAAATTGATAAACACCGATACTACCAAAACTGATTCTCGAGGCCGTTCCCGGGACAGATAGGGGGCGGGGGTTGCGACAGAAGGTGGTATCAGAGCTAAGCCACTGATTCAGCCACAGAAGTGTTCTGCTGACACCAAAATATTATATGTTAGGAAATTAATTACGAAAATACGTGCATATCTGTATTTATTTGTTGTGTGTTATTTGACTATTTGTTAGTTTACAGTATGAGCGACCAAGGACCCTCCGACGCTTATCGTCAGTTGTCTAGCTCACCTCGAAACGAAGGTACCTCTTCATAGCCTACCCTCTCAGGGTATTCAGCTAACAATGAAGATGGGATATTCGTGTTCAAGGCTCAGTCTGAAGAACCATTCCCTCCTAAAAAGAGAGGATGGTTCAGTAGGGGAGCACACGAGCGTAGGAAGAGAATAAAAAAGTTACACCAACAGCGAGTTCTAGCAGCCGCTAAGAGAGAAACAGATGCCCACACTCAAGATATGCTTAATAGGAGTCTAGCAAATATCCATATCCTAGCAACCACAGCTGCCGACCCAAACCTGGAGCAACTCATAGCACCTCAACCATTACCATTGTTTCCCACTCAGCCAATGGAAATAGAAAACAACCCAGAAAACCAAATCCAAATGCATGATTTTAACCAAGAAGAGATACCTAGGATACCAGCACCCAATCCCTTAGACCCAGACTACGACCCGTGGTTCGATGATCATAGGGATTATCAGCAACGTTACCCGATATCGAAAGAACCCATGCCAAACCTAGCTGCTTACCCAGGTCTGGACCCTCTAGATCCCTATTATGATAATGATGAATACATTAGGGAAATCCTAGAGAATCCATATCCTTAGGAAGAACCCATGCCACAGTACCCAGATCCAGTACCAGCACCTGCACCCCCGATGAGTGCAGAAAATATGCAAGAACTCCAAACCTTCGGTGAGGAGATTTTAGAAAATAGTGATAGAATGAGGCAAATCAGAGAACGACTCGTCTGGAAGTACGACGAGCGTAATATGGAGTTCTGGATGAACCCATATCAGTGATGGTGATAGTAATATATATATATATGTGTGTGTGTGTGTGTATGAATATATATCTATCGTAGTATAGACCACTTTATGGTTAGTGATGCATATTAGTATTGTAATTTTAGATTCCAGTTCCAGTTTGTATTAGACACATAATATATAAGAAAGAGTAAGTCGCAATGCTCGATGATTTTGATCAATATGCGTGTTAAGTAAATGTTTGCATTAAATATTATTTTGTAATATTGATAATTGGCAAATGTTTAAAATTCAGATGGACAACGAAGTGAACCAGGAAAACCAGAATAACGATAACCAGAATAACAACAACAACCCAAACCATGATAATAATGGAAACCCAGTGGATAACAGTGCCATCCAACACATAGTGGCACAAGGGATAATAGATGCGATGCCATATATTATCAAAACGGTTAAGGAAGCAGATAATAAAAGTAACCGTGATAGTAAACGACCCACTGAACCTAAACACAGCGTAAACAATGGACCCATACTTCAAGCGCCCATTCCCAAAAGAAGAAGAACCATGTCTTATGGTTGTTCTTATAAAGAATTCTGGTCTTGTAAACCAATGGAATTCTCGGGCAATGAAGGGGCCATTGCAGCTCTACGCTGGATAGAAAAGACTGAGGTTGTCTTAAAAATAAGCAAGTGTGCGGAAGAGGATAAAATAATGTTTGCTTCCAATCTGTTTAAGAACTCAGCCTTAGAATGGTGGAACACTATCCTCCAGTCTAGGGGAAGTGATAGAATTTACAATATGGAATGGGAGGAATTTAAAAACATGGTGGAAAGAAAATTCTGCCCTCCCAATGAAAAAGAACAGATAGCAAATAAGTTCTTAAACCTTAGGATGACTGGAGTAGATAGTAAGGGATACACTACATTATTCTTCGAATATGCTAGAATAGTGCCAACCCTTGCATCACCCGAACCAGTATTAATCTCCCGCTATATTTGGGGATTAATCAGTGAAATAAGGCATGTAGTCAAGGCAGCTAGATCTAAAACCATAGAAGAAGCTGTAGAACTAGCAAACACCTTGACTGATGAATTAGTGCGTACACGAGAAGAAGATCAGAGGAGAACCTTAGCTCAGAAACTTACCCAAGAATTTCGTTCTAGAAATTCCAACCGTGGGAAAAATGTAGGTTCTACTTCTGCACCTTATTGCAAATATTGCAAAAGGAAGCATTCTGAAAGATGCTCCATATATTGCAACTTCTGCAAAATATCTGGACACAAGGAAGAAGACTGCAGGAAAAAGCCTAACAACAGGATATGCTACAACTGTGGAGAACAAGGCCATATCAAGCCAAACTGTACGAAACTAGCTCCAGCTACGAACACCAAGAATACTAAAAATGCTAGAGCATTTGTTCTAACTGCAGAAGAAGCCAAGATGATCCCGGACGTGATAGCCGGTACGTTTTTAGTTAATGATGTTTTTGCTAAAGTATTATTTGACTCTGGTGCGAACCAAAGTTTTATTAATACTTCATTTTGCAAATTTCTCAATCAACCATTAACTAAACTCCCACAAGAATGTCTAGTAGAGACAGCAAATGGAGAAACCATTAAGATTTCTGAAATCTTGCAGGGAGCAAGAATAGAATTCTTAAACCAAAAGTTTATTGCAAACCTTTATCCAATGAATCTGGCAGGATTTGATGTTGTATTGGGAATGGATTGGTTAATAGCCAATAAAGCCAGTATTTTATGTGATCAAAAGTCAATCCAAGTAAATTCACCAAAGGGTGAAAAGAACACAATTAAAGGAGATAAGCCCTCTAGATCCACAAAATTCATCTCTGTGTTGAAAACATCAAGTTATATAAGAAAAGGATCATTAGTGTATTTGATTTCCATAATCACTAACACTAAAGGAAAAGAATTAAAAGATATCCCTGTAGTATCTCAATTTTCAGATGTATTTCCAGAAGAGTTACCAGTGCAACCTCCAGACAGAGAAGTTGAATTCAGAATCCACTTGCTACCAGGAACAGCACCAATTGCCAAAGCACCTTATCATTTAGCACCCGCCGAAATGCAGGAACTATAGAAACAGTAAGACGAACTGTTGGAAAAAGGATTCATACAGCCAAGTTCATCGCCATGGGAAGCACCGATTTTATTTGTAAAAAAGAAAGACGGATCGATGCGTATGTGCATTGACTATCGCGAATTGAACAAGGTCACGATCAAGAATCGGTATCCATTACCAAGGATTGATGATCTGTTCGATCAATTGCAAGGAGGTCGATTTTTCTCCAAAATCGATTTACGATCAGGATATCATCAATTAAAGGTACAGGAAGAGGACATTCCTAAAATCGCTTTTAGAACCAGGTATGGCCATTATGAATTTACTGTCATACCATTTGTTCTAACCAATGCCCCAGCTGTATTTATGGACATGATGAACCGAATATGTAAGCCATATTTGGATAAATTCATAATTGTCTTTATAGATGATATTCTTATTTATTCTAAAAGCAAAAAGGAACATGCAGCACATCTGCACCTACTTCTAAGTTTATTGAGAAAAGAAAAGCTTTATGCTAAGTTTTCAAAGTGTGAGTTTTGGCTAGAACAGGTATAGTTTCTTGGACATCTAGTTAACCATGAAGGAATTCATGTGGATCCCACCAAGATCGAGGCGATTACCAAATGGAAAACCCCTGAGTCACCAACCGAGGTTAGAAGTTTCTTAGGATTGGCCGGTTATTATAGAAGATTTATTCGAGATTTTTCTAGAATAGCCATTCCCTTAACTAAGCTAACCTGTAAATCTGTTAAGTTTGAATGGGGACCAAAACAAGAAGAAGCCTTTAGAATTCTTAAGCAAAGATTAACCCACGCACCCATACTAGCGTTACCAGAAGGAACTGAAGATTTTGTAGTCTATTGTGACACTTCTAAGTTAGGTTATGGATGTGTGTTGATGCAACGTCAAAAGGTTATAGCCTATGCCTCTTGACAACTTAAGAATCATGAAGAGAACTATTCAACCCATGATTTAGAATTAGGAGCAATAATTTTTGCCCTTAAGATTTGGAGACATTACCTTTACGGCAGTAAGTTTACCATTTTCACCGACCATAAGAGTTTAAGGTATGTTTTCGGGCAAAAGGAATTGAATATGAGACAAAGACGCTGGATGGAGATACTTAGCGATTATGATTGTAAAATCCAGTACCATGCAGGAAAGGCAAACGTAGTAGTTGATGCTTTAAGTCGAAAATATCATGAAAAGCCAAAAAGAGTACGTTCACTTAAACTAAATCTGCAGATAGATTTAAATGAACAGATTAGAAAAGCACAAGAATCAGTAATCAAGGATGATACTGAAAAGTTGAAGGGAATGATCAAGGAATTAGAACAAGGAACCGATGGAATTTGGAGATTCCATAAGAAAAGAATGTGGACACCTAAATTAGGAAACCTACGCCATCGTATATTATAAGAAGCCCATAAGTCTAAATATACGATGCATCCTGGAAGTGATAAGATGTATCAAGAGTTAAGAAAGAATTTCTGGTGGATAGGAATTAAAAAGGATATAGCAGCATATGTTGCAAAGTGTCTGACCTGTTCACAAATTAAAGCTGAACATCAGAAACCTTCAGGATTATTGCAACAGTTAGAAATGCCAGTTTGGAAATGGGAATTGATAACAATGGATTTTGTTACCAAATTACCCAAAACAAGAAAAGGTACTGATACAATCTGGGTGATTGTAGACAGGCTAACTAAATCAGCCCATTTTCTACCAATGAAGGAAACCTACAGTATGGAACAGTTAGCTAAGTTGTATGTAAATTAAATAGTTTCATTACATGGAATTCCTTTATCAATTGTTTCTGATAGGGATAGCCGTTTTACCTCTCATTTTTTGGCAAGTTTCCAAAAAGCAATGGGAACCAAGTTAAATCTAAGCACAACTTATCATCCTCAAACGGACGGACAAAGCGAAAGGACAATTCAGACAATGGAGGACATGCTTAGAGCTTGTGTAATTGATTTCGGAGGTAATTGGGACGATCACTTATCATTAATAGAATTTTCTTACAATAACAGCTATCACACAAGTATCAATGCTGCACCATTCGAAGCACTTTATGGACGAAAGTGCCAAACCCCAGTCTGTTGGGCAGAAATTGGAGAAAAGTAACTATCCGGACCTGAGATAGTACAAGAAACAACCGACAAAATCATTCAAGTTAAGGAACGATTGAGAGCAGCACGTGACCGACGAAAGAGTTATGTTGATAACAGACTAAAGTCGTTGGAATTTCAGGTAGGAGACAAAGTGTTATTGAAAGTCTCTCCTTGAAAATGAGTGGTAAGATTCATCAAAAAGGGAAAGCTAAGCCCCAGATATGTTGGACCTTTTGAAATTATTAGAAGAATAGGACCTGTAGCCTATCAGCTACAACTGCCAGAGGAAATGGCAGGAATACATGATGTATTTCATGTATCTAATCTCAAGAAATGCTTAGCTGATGAATCACTAGTAGTACCTCTTAAGGATAAAGAGGTAAATGAACAATTAAAATTTGTGGAAAGACCTCTACAGATCGAAGACAGGAAAGTCAAGAACCTTAAGCACAAGAGATTAGTTCTGGTCAAAGTAAGATGGGACTCCAAAAGAGGACCAGAATACACATGGGATCTTGAATCAGAAATGCAAAGGAAATATCCACACCTGTTCCAGTAGATCTCGAGGACGAGCTCTAAAACAAGGTGGGGGGGATATAACAACCCTCCTAAATAATCCGACACCCTAAAAATATTTAGAGTACCCCAATATATCCTAAAATATACCCCGAACACGAAAACAGGGCCCGAATACCTTTATTTTATTAAAAAATAATTAAAAACAATTTATATTAGTCCTTGGCGGGCCACGAAGACCACCCCTTGGTCTTACGCGGGCCGCGACAGATAGGCCACCAGGAGAAGCCCGGATGGCAGCAACGTGTTGGACCTAGTGTAATGACCCGGACAAGCTAGGCCCTACCACCCCTACGACGCGGGCCGCGAGGAACTTGAAATCAGCTCCTATAAATTGGGATCATCGGCTTCAGTCCCAACTCGCTCACACTTTCTTTTCTCTCTCGAATTTTCACATAGTTAAAGCTATTCTCAGGCATAATACCCCCCTAAATAACGAAGATCTGCCCCGTTGTAAGTATCATAACCCCGGTTACGTATTAGATACGCTGCCCGATTGATCCAGGGTTCCGTAACGGCTGTCGTGGTTCTGCCCGATGTAGTCGTTGGAATACCGTCTCGGGGAGGGTATTACTAATGTAAATATTGGGTTATTATACTAACGCGTGTGCATTTGTGTAAATTATAGATAATCACCAGGAAATTCTTAAGGAAAACCCTAAGATAGCAATGTGAGTAATCTCCTTTTTGTAAATTGTTTTACAAAACCTTTATTTATTTTAAACTATAATTAGCAGTGATTGAGTTTTTGTAGTTCTTCAATTATTGCCGGTATGTTGGGGTTTTGTATACAAAATGTGGAACACGTTACCATTGGACAAAGAGTTAGCCAATGTGTAATATGACCCACCAGTCAGGATTGATAGTACTGAATGAGTAATTGTGTAGATGTAAACATTGTAATCGCTCTCAATACTGTTAAAGGATAAAACTCTTCTTGATTAAACTGGGATTCACTCACCAGTATTTCCCACTAACAAAATGTTTTTAAACGCGTTTCAGGTAACAAAATGTGAAAGCCAACTAGAAGCCAGCTGGACAGCACTGAAGGCTTGGAAAAGTGGCTATAAAAGTTACCTAAATAAAGAGATATTTTTATTAAATAAAATAGGGTTTATCCCTATGAAAATGTGTGTACTTAAAACTTTGGATTTTCCCATGTGTTTAATATTATGAAAGTGTGGTATTTACTCTGATAAAATATTTCCTAACTACGGTCCTGATGTAATTTCCGCTGCCAAATTAATAAACACAGATACCACCAAAACTGATTCTCGCGGCCGCCCGTTCCCGGGACAGATAGGGGGCAGGGGTTGCGACAAATTTGATGTTATCCATGTTTACTCATCCCGATTACCCGAATATATGTAACCGTTTCCGGTCTCGATTACGGACTAAATTTGCTCGTTTACACGATATAAATTTGTATATTTTGTTTATAGATATTATTTATTATATGCTTAGTGTAATATATATATATATATATATATATAGGTAGAGGATCCTGTAAAAAGTGCTCAAAGTGTGAGAAGTGTATTATAACACTGTTATGGCTCATTTTCTAAGCATATATATCTTGAACTATATCCTGCTTTTAATTGTTTATCTGTGATCAGGATACTGGACGGGGATATTGCTAACATCCTGGGTGATATCCTGAGGTATATCGAATTAATCACGTGCAGGTTAAAGACTGGGACTTGCTAACGGTCAAATGGACTTCTTCTCCTCAAGACTCGGGCGTATTTGTTATGTGGAAGACGTTGAACCCGAAAGACTTGGTCTATAACGTTCGAGTGGGAATATTCGCCGGATCCCGGAAGTTTAGGATAGTTTGTTACATTATCTTTACTATAAATAGATGGGGGCGGATCAGTTTAAGGCACACAATTTTACACTGACACTCTCAAACACTTTCACTCTCTAGCTCATTGCAAACACCATACACACAACACTTGTATTCGAATTACATTGTAACACATAGTCGATCCGCACCACATCCTGCACTGTATCCTGATATTTGAAGCAATAGAAGAACAAGGCAGCTGCGATTGTCAGCTCCCGAGGTTTGATGCCGGCGATCTAGATTGATCAAGGGCTTTCCTCGTACATCACGTGTCAACCTTTACTTTTTTGCTCATTGTTTGATCATCGATACAGCTCTATATCCCGAGCCGTATCCTGAAACTGTTTTCATATCTAGTTTGGTTAACACATTTTTCATACATAATTTTAGCACACTACCTCACTTAACTAATTTGATCACTTAATTGCTTAGGTAATTTTTGACCAAAACAATTTGGCGCCCACCGTGGGGCAAGTGGTGCTACTTTTACTAAAAATCTTTGTAAAATCGTTAATCGGTTTTCTATTTTCAAAACTTTTTGCCATATCGTTTACAATGGCCTCAAGATCAAACATGAGCTCCTCTACTATGTCCGCTGCAACCTCTGCTACTACCGGTTCGGTGCTTCCACCACCTCCTCCAAGGATGCCATTTTCTTCACAATCTCAAGATGTTATCCCTACTCGGAGTGTTCAGGGATCTGCTCCTGTTTTAGTCTCTAATGATGAAATTCTGACTTTATTTGGAAGTGTGCAGGAACAAATGAGGCAGCAACAGGAGACTGACCAAATGCTGTTAAGAGAAATACAACTCTTAAAAGCTAGCTCGAGCAGACCTGCTGAAGAAACTGTCACTCCTATACAGCCCAGGGCTTTGAACTTCAGTTCCGCAGTTTACACCGAGGATAACAGGGGGAATATCGTCCCAAGCCATTCTCAGAATCATACCCCTGAGATACCCTCTTCGGTCAGGATGTCGACTGTGAGGAGTTCAGGATATGCTTCAGGATATGGCCAAAATCCTCAGACCGGTAATGTGTCAAATAATAATATTCTTGCTACTAACAACAATGGCTCTTTGCAGGATGTAGGTATGACGTCAACATTTACCCGGGAGCTCCAAAAATTGAAGGACATGATATCCAGTGTACCTGGAGTGGTCCAGCCAATTCCGGAGGTATCCCAAGACAGTCACAGGATATCCCGCTTTGCATATCCTATCTGTGATGCTGAAATACCAAAGAGATTCCAGACTCCCAACATGAAATTGTATGACGGGACTACAGATCCTGAGGAGCATATTGCCCAGTATAGGGAACGGATGGAAATCAATCCTATCCCCCCAGATCTCAAGGAAGCATGCTTATGCAAGGGATTTGGTTCTACCCTGACAGGATCAGCCTTAAAATGGCTGAACGTCCCTCCTCACTCAATTACTTCGTTTCCTCATTTGGTTAATTTATTTAACAGTCAATTTTCTTGTAGTCGGAGTTTTGAGAAACTAACTAGTGATCTTTACAGGATAACTCAAGGGCCTCAGGAATCCTTGAGGGATTATGTGAACAAATTCAGTCGAGAATCCTTGGATATCCCACATCTTGATGTTGCAACAGCTGTGCAAGCTTTTAAGATGGGGTTACAAAAGGATTCTCAGTTTTATCAGGATCTTGTAATGAATCCCTGCAGGAATCTCGACGAAGCTCGTAACAGGGCTTTGAGATATATCCGTTTGGAAGATGACAAGAAGATGCAGGAGAGAATGAATTCTACCTCAACCTATGAATCAACTAACAGGAAATCAGAAACCTCATATAAGCCATATCGCTCCAAGCCATATGGCAGAAATGATAACAAGAAAGTGAATGCTGTTGAAGACGAGGATCCTGAAGAATATCCTGACTTATCTGAATACTGCTTTTCTGTTAATATACCTGAGTTAATGTATGCTATGCAGGGTTTAGGGGACAAAGCTAGGTGGCCTCGAAAGAACCAGCAGAAAGCTGATTGGAAGGATAAATCCAAATGGTGTGCCTTCCACGAAGACTTCGGACATATGACCGAGGATTGCATTGCTTTAAGGAAAGAAATAAGTTACCTGTTAAGCAAAGGGTATCTGAAGGACTTGCTGGGAAAAAAGAAGAATAAAGGTCAGGATCCCGAGAAGGATCCTGAACGAGCAGCATCACCCCCAGCAGATGCCAAGATAATTAACTTTATTTCAGGAGGATCCGATATTTGTGGAACTTCGTATTCGGCGGCCAAGAGACATGCAAAGGAAGCTAAGAGTGAGAGGGGAGACAGACCAATCAGGATGACTACCCTCACAACTGATAAAGTGATCACTTTCGATGGTGATGACAGGGATACTGTTCAGGATCCTCACCATGATGCTTTGGTAATAACATTATATGTGGCTAACCATTTTATACGCAGGATACTGGTAGACAACGGTAGTTCTGTCAATATAATCCAGCTGGAAACATTGAAGAGGATGAATGTATCTCCGATGGACATTACTTCGAAGTCCACTATGCTCGTTGGTTTCAGTGGAGAAGCTAGGAATACCGTAGGGGAGATAAAGTTACCAGTATATGTTGAAGGGGTCAACTCGATACAACGCTTCTGTGTGATGGACTCCTTATCCTGCTATAACATCATACTGGGAAGACCATGGATTCACGATATGAAGGCTGTGCCGTCAACATATCACCAATGCATCAAGATCCCTACCCCTTGGGGAGTTGTCAAAGTTGAAAGTGATCAGTAGGAAGCGAAAGAGTGCTACTCGTCCTCAATGAAATCCTCAACTAAGCCTAGTACAGCATAGCAATTAAAGATGTGGGTCCAAGATATCGTGGAGGATTCGGAGCAGGATGTGAAGAAAATTATCCTGGATCAGGATAATCCTGATATCTCGGTGCTCGTAGGAACCAATATCCCTCAGGATATTGAAGAGCAGTTAACTAACTTTTTGAAATGCATGATGTCGACGTTTGCATGGAAGCATGAGGATATGACAGGCATATCCAAAGACATTATCACTCACAAGCTTGGAATTGACAAATCATTCAAGCCTGTTCAGCAAAAAAGAAGAAAATTTGCTCCTGAGCGGAATACGATTATCCAAGAGGAAGTTGAAAGATTGTTGAAGTCCAGGATGATCAGAGAAGTCAAGTTTCCAAGATGGCTAGCAAACGTAGTTGTGGTACAGAAGAAAAACGGGAAATGGAGAGTCTGTGTAGACTACACGGACTTGAACAAGGCTTGTCCTAAAGACCCATTTCCTCTCCCTCACATCGATGCAATGGTGGATGCTACCGCTGGACATGAAATGTTAACGTTCATGGACGCATCCTCAGGATTTCAGCAGATTCAAATGGAGCCTTCGGACCAGGAGGATACTGCTTTCATGACACCAACAGGTATATATTGCTATACTGCCATGCCTTTCGGTTTGAAAAATGCAGGTGCGACATACCAGAGATTAGTGAACATGATATTCAAAGATAAGCTGGGGGACACCATGGAGGTATATATTGACGATATGGTGGTGAAATCTAAAAAGGCTGAGGATCACCTCCAGGATATCAAGGGAGCTTTTGATATCCTGGATCAATATAACATGAAGCTGAATCCTGCTAAGTGCCATTTCGGAGTGGGGGCAGGAAAGTTTCTTGGATATATGGTGACGAAAAGGGGGATAGAGGCAAGCCCGGAGCAGATTAAAGCTATCCTGGATATAAAATCACCCTCGAATATGAAGGACGTACAACGGTTAACAGGCCGAGTAGCAGCTTTGAATAGATTTATTTCAAGATCCTCGGAAAAATGCAAGGAATTCTATGATATCCTCAAGAAGAATAAGAAATTTGAATGGGGAGCAAAGCATGAAGCAGCCTTGCAGGATTTGAAGCGATATCTCTCAACTGCACCTCTATTGATGAAGCCTGAAAATGGTGAACCACTATCCCTATACCTCGCTGTATCAGGGAATGCTGTAAGTGCCGTTCTTATAAAAGACCATGAAGGTCAGCAATATCCTGTTTATTATGTTAGTAAAAGTTTGTTAGATGCTGAAACTAGGTATTCTCATTTAGAAAAATTGATATTAGCTCTAGTCATGGCATCAACAAAGCTTAGACATTACTTTGAGACACATAGGATCCATGTTAAAACGAATTATCCTGTCAAAAATGTGCTTAGGAAACCAGAGATGTCAGGCAGGATGGCCAAGTGGTCAGTAAAGTTAAGTGCTTATGATTTAGTATATGAACCTAGAAATGCCATAAAGTCTCAGGCTTTAGCTGACTTTGTGGCTGATTTCAGTAGTGACATTCAGGACGAAGTAGACCTAGAAGTTCAACAGTTAGGAGAATCTTCAGGATCCTGGACGTTGTACACTGATGGTGCATCCAATATAAGAGGTGTAGGTTTAGGTATACTACTAAAATCGCCACAGGGGGACATATTACCCCAGGCTATTAGGTGTGAATTTCCTGCTACTAATTGGCTAAGAATATGAGTATCAAGAATTTGCAAGTATATGTTGACTCCTTGTTAATTACTAACCATTTTAATGGATCCTATGCAGTCAAGGGTGAGAAATTAATCGAATACCTCGATATTCTCAAAAAATTAGCAGGATATTTCGATGTTTTTACACTTGAACAGGTACCAAGGGAGGATAATGCTGAAGCAGATACCTTAGCAAATCTGGGATCATCGATCAGGATACCAGAAGGAACCCAAATACCAATATTACATGTCTTGTATCCTGCAAAGAATCCTCGGGATAAAGAAGTAGCGGGTATTCAAGATCCTGGAGCAGAGCATCCTGAAGAGGATCATAAATCCTGGACGGCTCCAATCATGAGATATCTCAAAGAAGGACACATCCCTGGAAATGAAAATCCTAAGGCATTTAGGATGAAGGTATCACGATTCACTATTATAAATAATGTTTTATACAAGAAATCTCTTGCAGGACCGTATTTGAGGTGCTTAGAGGATCCTGAAGCCAAAGAAGTACTTCAGGACATACATGAAGGGGATTGTGGTAACCATACTGGGGGCAGGTCATTATTCTCAAAAGTATTAAGGACAAGATATTATTGGCCGACAATGAGAAAAGATGCCGCAGAATATGCTCGAAGATGTGATGCATGTCAAAGACATAGTAACATACTGCATCAGCCTGCTGAACCATTATATCCTATTGTTTCCCCTTGGTCATTTATGAAGTGGGGTATGGATATAGTGGGAAAGCTTCCAAAGGCTCCAGGGGGGAAGGTTTTTATGTTGGCAATGACATATTATTTCTCCAAATGGGTTGAAGCTGAGGCATTTGTCCAAGTCAGGGATCAAGAAGTAGTATCCTTCATAAAGAGAAATATCCTGACCAGATTCGGAGTACCAGCCGAGATAATCTGTGACAATGGTTCTCAGTTTATAAGCAAGAGAACTACTGACTTTTGCAAGAGTTGGGGAATCAAAATGATAACATCTACTCCGGTACATCCTCAAGCGAATGGACAAGCAGAATCCTCAAACAAGATAATTGTCAATAACTTAAAGAAGAGGCTTGGAGCCAAAAAAGGAAGATGGGTAGAAGAATTACCCTTTGTTTTGTGGGCTGATAGGACAACGGTAAAGAATGCAACAGGCCAAACCCCATTTTCCTTGGTATTTGGAGCAGAAGCAATGATTCCAACGGAAATGGCAATACCTACTGCAAGATCTACCCTACAGGATCCTGAACAGAATCCTGAAGCCTTGTGTCAGGATTTGGATACTATAGAGGAAAAAAGGGATGCAGCAAGGCTAAGGATGGCAGCATATCAACAAAGAATATCCAGAGCATATAACAAGAATATTAGGACCAGAAGATTTAAGGTTGGAGATTGGGTGTTAAGAAAGGCTTTTCAGAATACTACTAATCCTGCCGATGGCAAGCTAGCTCCAAAATGGGAAGGACCATATGAAGTTGAATCAGAAGCAGGGAAAGGAGCATATAGACTCAAAAATATGAAAGGGGATATGTTACCGAGATCCTGGAATGCTATACATTTGAAGCTCTATTTCAAGTGAGTTAGGAATTTAATTTCTAACTCAGGATGGTATGAATATTATCTCTTTTAATATGTTTAATATTATTTATTGCTTTGAACCCAATACTAACTTAAGCATCGGAGGGGTGTTAGCCAAGCTAACACCCACCTTAGTCTAAGGATGTTTTGCAGTATATGCTCCGGGATATAGCTCCAGGATGTTCACTCAGGATACTTCGGAAGATTAGAGGATTGGCCCCCTCTCTCACGTATAAGGGATCCTGATCCCTTCACAGGTTTAAAGGTATTCACCTTTCTTCCGAATTGGGTTTAAACACCCCGCCTGGAGCGCAAGTTATTCAGGGATAGTTCAAGGTGGCAGGACCAGTCCATGTAAAAGTGGCTGACAATTTCGTTACTGTTGGCTATATCCTGAATCCTAAAGGTATATGAGGATTGATCACCCTCTCTCACGAAAGGGTATTTTCATACTCTCTAAGGTTTAAAGGTTTTCACCTTTCTAAGTCTTGGAGTTTATACACTCCCGCCTGTAGCGCACGAAAATTTGGGATTTTCCCCAGGATACAAGGAATCTATCTCCAGTACATTCTTGGGTTTTACCCCTGTAACATGAAAAATTGTCTATACAATGGGAACTGATATCCAGAAGATTTCTAAGTATTTGAAGACATTGTACACAGGGGACATTCCTACTAAAGCAATGGTGTAAAGCTAAAAGGATAAGGCTCGAAACTAATGCACTAAGTGTCTCAGACAGGGGACATCTTCATTGGAAAAGTTGCAAAAGGATTGAGGTTTGATAATAGGGTTATACCCTATTCCTGGTATGATCTTTCCTTTGTAAACATCGTTTAAGTTTTTGATGATACTATGTTTGGTAAAAGGTTAAATATCCTGATATATTCTCAAAATATATTTTCAAGGTACTTCTCAGAATATTTGATTAAAATATTTGAAACTAATACTAGTTTGAAACTTTGATCATTTAAGTATTATCAAAACGGGTTTTGGAAAAGTGGACTGCTTTTCACTCTTTAAAAAGCTTTCTACAAAGTTGAACGAATCTAATAACAAGTTTTTATTATATATCATTGAGCATATTGATCGGGATATTTTTGAAAGATAATTGTACGAAATTTTGTAAAGCTAAGATCTGTACTAAGAAAGACGGAAGATAATAGCACGAAATATGAAAGATGAAATTATTTGAAACAATCAGTACTAGTTGATAACCGAAGGTTTCATCCTGAAACCCAGGACCCATCCACCTTCGGCTATCGAATTGTTTTGATGCAGAAATAAAAATTGTTCATAAGACATAAAATTGTTCAAACAATTTAAAGGAAATAAGCTTTAGGGGGCAGTGCCTTCTTCGTCCATAATGATTTCAGCAGCATCCGTCTTGGCATCCGGCTCAGCATCCTTCTCAGCATCGGTTGCTTTTTCAACTGCTTTGGAAGATTCTTCAGCAGCTGGTTTGGAAGAAGTGCCGCTGAGGTTCTTTAGCTTGGTTTCCCAGGCACCAACGTCCCAAGAAGGGCATTCAAAACCTAATCTTTTGGCTTCATGGGCCATCTTCAACCTGGCTTGGAGGAGAGAAATGACGACGGAGCTCTTAAGGCTTTCCCGGTAGCTGACCATATCCCGTTCATGTTGCACATGGGCAGCTTCAAGATCGGCTTGGGCTTGAAGAGTAGCTTTGTTGAGAGCAGTCTGGTGTTCTTGAGTCATAGCTCTGAACTTCTCCTCGTAATGACGAGATTTGGCGGCTGCAATCATGCCTTGATCGGAGATTGTGACTTCTGCTTCCTTTAGCTTGGATTCGAGTGTCTTGTTAAGCCCGCAGGATTCTTGATATAGGTGAACCAGACGCTCAAGACCCTGCGAAAGTAAGAGGACAGGTATTAATATTTGTAAATGATGTAAGCTGCAGGATGTAATTTGAGAATACTAACCTGGTTAAGAAAGGAAGTCATAAACCCGCTAGCTTCAATGAACCCGTGCTTCTCATAAGGAAATGTGTCAGAAATGACAGGGGAATCAGGCTCTTTCCTTTTACGGGAACTTGAACTCCGGGGCTTGGTAGCCGGTGAAGGTTTGGGAATGATGATGGCTCTGGAACTGCTGGGTTTGGATGAGGTTGTGGCCCTGGGACTAGGTTCCTTCTTGATTTGAACCTGATCAGAATAACTGTCCAACTCGTCGAGGTCAAAGACTTCAGGGATCTTGGCCGGTGCTGCATAAAGGGAAAAGTTTTACATCATTATTACTCTTTATTTTGTTATTATACTGTGTTGACTAATTATTTTAAAAAGTAATCCTTACCAGACATTTCAGATGACGAGTATTGACTGGAACTCGGGACGTGTGTGGTGAAACTCCTGTCTATTGCAGGTAATTGGTAAACGGTGTTGATTCTTTCCTCTGATTCAGCGGTAGGGGGAGCTACTTCCTTGAAATTCACTGCATAAGGATCAAAAAGAAGGATATTAGTAGGAGATAAAAACCTAACGGTCCATGAGAATATTTATGACCCTACCGGTGGTTAACCACTCCACCGGAAGGCTGGCACCCTCAGCAATGGAGTCTCGTTTGACAAAGAAAAATTTGCGTTTCCATCCGTCTTCGTTTTTGGTGGCTTTAAGAATAAGGGGTTTGCTAGAGGTCGAGAAAAGCAAGAACCGGCTAGAGCCGTGGGATCGGAGGCGATAAGCAATAGGCAGATCCTCGATGCAGAGGTCGGGGCAATGAAGGTTTTTGATTTGGTTAAGTACGATTAATACTCTCCAAACCATGGGCATGGTTTGAGCAAAAGAGATGCCGGTGGTTCGGAAGAATTGCATCATGAATTCGGGAAAAGGGTATCGAAGACCTAGCGAGAAAGGATATGCTGGGAAGCAAACCCAATTAGCGGAAGAAACATCCGATCGAATTGACCGATCGAATGGTCTAAAGACCGTGTTATCAGGGAAAGCGCCGGAAGCTCTCAAAGCTGCAATGTCTGCGTTGTCAAAAGCACAGACCTCCTTTTCGGGATTTTTGAGGAGATTCTGCTGGGTGAATGTCTCGGCAGCCATTACGAATAAGAAAAATTGACAGAAAGTAACTGAGAAATGGGGAATTACCTGGAGGCTCTGTTGGAGATATCTGCTTTTCAAACAAGAAGAGAGAAGATATAGGGGCATTGTGGATCTCCATTGAGCCAAAAGCGCGTTGGAGGTTATGATGTGATCTTGACCGTCGCTTCGTTTTAAATGCCTTGAATTATGGGATAAGACTTTTAAAATATATCTGTTGGATTGGTATACCAACCGATATATTTGGGGACAGTTGTTATAGCTCATTTTCTAAGCATATATATCTTGAACTATATCCTGCTTTTAATTGTTTATCTGTGATCAGGATACTGGACGGGGATATTGCTAACATCCTGGGTGATATCCTGAGGTATATCAAATTAATCACGTGCAGGTTTTTGACTGGGACTTGCTAACGGTCAAATGGACTTCTTCTCCTCAAGACTCGGGCGTATTTGTTATGTGGAAGACGTTGAACCCGAAAGACTTGGTCTATAACGTTCGAGTGGGAATATTCGCCGGATCCCGGAAGTTTAGGATAGTTTGTTACATTATCTTTACTATAAATAGATGGGGGCGGATCAGTTTAAGGCACACAATTTTACACTGACACTCTCAAACACTTTCACTCTCTAGCTCATTGCAAACACCATACACACAACACTTGTATTCGAATTACATTGTAACACATAGTCGATCCGCACCACATCCTGCACTGTATCCTGATATTTGAAGAAATAGAAGAACAAGGCAGCTGCGATTGTCAGCTCCCGATGTTTTATGCCGGCGATCTAGATTGATCAAGGGCTTTCCTCGTACATCACGTGTCAACCTTTACTTTTTTGCTCATTGTTTGATCATCGATACAGCTCTATATCCCGAGCCGTATCCTGAAACTGTTTTCATATCTAATTTGGTTAACACATTTTTCATACATAATTTTAGCACACTACCTCACTTAACTAATTTGATCACTTAATTGCTTAGGTAATTTTTGACCAAAACAAACACTATATATAATACTATATAACACCATATAAACACCGTATAACAATATGTAAGACCATATAACACTATGTAACACTATATATCATTATATATCATTATATAACAAATATAACACTATAGGTTGTCTGATAGCATGTCTATGATAGATGTATAGTGTTATATTTGTTATATAATGTTATATAGTGTTATATGGTATTATATGGTGTTACATATTGTTATACGGTGTTTATACGGTGTTATATAGTATTATATATAGTGTTATAATACACTTCTCACACTTCTCACACTTTAGGCCCTTTTTACACTATCCTTACCCTATATGTATATATATATATATATATAGGTTCAGGATTTAGAGAAAACGGTGGAAAGTGTAAGAACGGTGAGAACGTTTATGGATCGTCCGATCAAAACAATCTATGGACTAGATTGGCACGGTGGCGTTTTCGTAAATAACTTAAATTTAATAACGTAGACGCGCTTCATTGAGGGTAAAAAAGGTAAAACATCCTTTCTCACATAAAACGCCGTTGAAATATAAAACGCCAAATAAATACAAAATGCCAATTTTATCACTGCGTAGTTTTTTCTGTGTTTTTATTTATGCTCTCAGGCTACAAAAACACAATAAAATGTAAAACGCCATAATATATAAACGCCAAACCTACATCCGGATAAATGTTAATTGCATTTATTGTTATAAAAATAATATCCCGCCTAAACTACGCGCCAAAAAATCCTATAAATAGAAACGTCTCACCACCTTCCGTTTATCACACCAAAAAAAAAACACACAAAAAAACACAATGGTTCCTAAAAAATACAACTCAATTTAAAACGCCAAAAAGTTGAGAGAAATCAACGATGGCAAACATCTTTTCTTTGATACTCAGTAATGTTCTGCATGAAGTTTCTCTGTATGATTTGTTAGGTGAGGGGAGTAAGATTTTGCTGCATGAGATGGACAAAATTCAAGAAAAAGGGACTGATGACACCCATATGTCATTTTGTTTTCTTTGTTCTTGAAGAAGGTTTGGATGAGTAGAAGAGACCAATCCCAGTGTAAATGCTACTTTGGCCTTGATGATTATAATGAAGATGACGGGCAGATAGCATCCACCCACACGGAGTCGATCTATGTCTCAAACATCCACAAAGACACTTCAACACATGAACAAAGAAAATAAACCACGCCAAACCCAAAAAGCCATTTATTTGTGACAGTTCTTGTAGTTTCAAAAGAAGAAAGATATTGATGACACTGAAGATTTAGATCATAAATTGCTTCTATTTGTATTTTTTTAATTTTCTTTTTCTGTTGTTTGTTATGTAATTTTCAGCTAAGAACAACAAATACATTAATCCTATAATGAAAAATATAATAAAACGCCAAACGGGCAAATGCTTGTGAAACGCCATCTTGTCATAAAACGCCCCAAAAACTAACAAACTATAATAAAATTACTTTGAACAAGTAGTATTATAATAAATCTAAAAAAAGCTTAAAACAATGTGCAAAGAGAATAAAACAAAAAGTCCCCTCTTTATCTAAACGCCATTGGAAAACAAAACGCCATAATTACAGCCGTCAAGATTAGACGTGTTACACCATAAAAACAGATGAATCTGAAAACAAAACACGGTAACTGCAAACAGTATAATGAAACGACGGTAACTGCAAACAGTATAATGAAACGACGGTAACTGCAAACAGTATAATGAAACGACGGAAACGTAATTACTAACATTTATTATATTGAAAGCCAAATACTTGGGGAATTCAATTTATTTATCTTTTTCAAAACGCCATAATTACCTGTCATGCGCAGGGAAAAAAAATCATTATAAAAGTAGACCATGGGAACACAAACTCAAGCACGCCAAAAACATTGCCTAAAACGCCACATATTGTCCAAAACGCTAAAAACTTAAAAAAATGGCTAAGGTTATTGCATGGAGGTTTGAAGGGAAGGAGAGACGATTCTGTAATAACCCGCACCTTCGTGCTTGTTACTATCGTTACACTCGTTACGCCTAGCGCCAGAGATTCGGATCATAATGTAACCATACCGCTTACAACGGTATTTTGCATATACTCGCATATTTTCAACACGCTATATCGCACATCACAACGCATACACTAACGCTAACGAATACATCGCATGAATAGTTAAGTCACTCCCATCAATCGTCGTGATGCAACGAAATCACGCTAACGACGACATTGCGTGAGTACTTAAGCGGTTCCCATCGATCGTCATAAAGCGTCGCTAGCGCCAACGCAGACTCAAACGCAATTACTTATGCTATGACCTGTTATAAATAATAATAATAATAATAATAATAATAATGAAGTTGTTGAAACTATCTAAACGCACACTCGCAGAACCGCGCAACTCAATCCATCGCACTTGACACGGCACTACTTACCTCGCTAAAACGCTTAATGTGTCCACAATGCTCAACGCAAATAAACACGTCGAACAAAACGAGAGTCGGAAAACCAACTCACACAAACCGCCCAATCGAATGACCCTTCGATCGAATGGCCATCCGTCCGGATGACCATCCGATCGGATGGCCATCCGATCGAACGGTGTCGCAACCCCCGATCCCTTATTTGTCCTGGGAACGGGCGGACGCGAGCCCAGATTTTTGGTGGTATCAGTTATTTAATCTTGCAGCGGAAATTACATCAGGACCGTAGTTAGGAAATGTTTATCAGAGTAAAACCACCATATTTGATATTAATAATAACATGGGCAAAACCCAAGTTTCTTATTACAATACATTTATAGGGATAAACCCTATTCTTATTGAATTTAAAACATTGTTTATTAGGTAACTTTTATAGCCACATTTTCCCCAAGCCTTTAGTGCTCTCCAGCTGGCTTTCTACTAATTGGCTGTCACATTGTGTTACCTGAAACGTGTTTTAAAAACATTTGTCAGTCGGAAATACTGGTGAGTGAATCCCAGTTTAATCAAGTTTAAATAAAAAGTCACAGTGAACAGTATTGAGAGCGATCACATTGTTTATGTCTACACAATTACTCCATTAGTACTGGCAATCCTGACTTGTGGGTCATATTACCCATTGGCTAACTCATTGTCCAATGGTAACGTATTATCATCCTCGACTTACTACTCACAGTGTAGTACATTTTTGTATACAAAGCCCCAACATACCGGCAGTAATTAAAGAACTACAAAGACTCAATCACTGCTAAATTTCATAGTAAAACATTTAAGGTTTGGTAAAACATTACCAAAAAGATTAACAAAAAGAGGATAAACTCACATTGCTATCTTAGATTTCGCGTAAGGGTTTCCTAGGAATAATCTATAATTTATACAAATGTACATTGGTTAGTATCATAACCCTTTGAAATTATTAATGATACCCTCCCCGAGACGGCATTCCAACAACTACGTCGGGCAGAACCACGACAGTTGTTACGGAACCCTAAATCAATCGGGCAGCGTAACTATTACGAAACTAGGGTTATAATACTTACAACAGAGCAGAACCTCGCTAATTAGGGGTATAATACCCAAGTATTATAACTTTACTATCAGAATTCGTGATTGAGAATTGAGAAATGAACGAACTGAATTGAAACCCGAGGCCTCCTTTATATAGTGCTGATATTGGACTCTCACGCGGCCCGCGTCAACATATGGTCAATGCGTAGCTTAGCTGATTCGACAACTAGCTTATCCGGGTGTTGGGCCACGTGGCAGCCCAGGGCTGCGCCACATTTTAGGGCTCTCGCGGCCCGCGTAAGATTGAGGTGGGTTCTACGCAGCCCGCCTCAACTTGAGTTTCAGATTTTTATATTTTATTTAATTACTGTATTATATCTCGGGCTTGATTTTTACATACGGGGTGTATATAAAGGCATATGAGAGTCTTTTAAAATATACAGAGGTGTCGGAAATATTATGAGAGTGTCGATTTTACCGAGGGTAGTTACATTCTCCCCACCTTGTTTTAGAGCTCGTCCTCGAGATCTACTGGAATAAATATGGATATTTTCTTTTCATTTCAGATTCAAGCTCCCATGTATACTCAGGTCCTCTTTTGGAGTTCCACTTTACTTTGACTAGAACTAGTCTCTTGTGTTTGAGATTTTTGACTTTTCTGTCTTCAATCTGTAGAGGTCTTTCTACAAATTTGAGTTGTTCATTTACCTCTATATCCTTAAGAGGTACTATCAGTGATTCATCAGCTAAACACTTTTTTGAGATTTGATACATGAAACACATCATGTATTCCTGCCATCTCTTCTGGTAGTTGTAGCTGATAGGCTACAGGTCCTATTCTTCTAATAATCTCAAAAGGTCCAATATACCTGGGACTTAGCTTTCCTCGTTTGATGAATCTTACTACTCCTTTCCAAGGAGAGACTTTCAACAATACTTTATCTCCTACCTGAAATTCCAATGGTTTGCGTCGGTTATTGGCATAACTCTTCTGTCTATCATGTGCTGCTTTCAGTCGTTCCTTGACTTGAATAATCTTGTCGGTGGTTTCTTGCACTATCTCAGGTCCAGATAGTTGCTTTTCCCCAATTTCTGCCCAACAGACTGGGGTTCGGCACTTTCGTCCGTAAAGTGCTTCGAATGGTGCAGCATTGATACTTGTGTGATAACTATTATTATAAAAAAATTCTATTAAAGGTAAGTGATCGTCCCAATTACCTCCAAAGTCAATTACACAAGCTCTAAGCATGTCCTCCATTGTCTGAATTGTCCTTTCACTTTGTCCATCTGTTTGTGGATGATAGGTCGTACTTAGCTTTAACTTGGTTCCCGTTGCCTTTTGGAAACTTGACAAAAAATGAGATGTAAAGCGGCTATCTCTATCAGAAACAATTGATAAAGGAATACCATGTAAAGAAACAATTTCATTTACATACAATTTAGATAATTGTTCCATACTAATTGTTTCCTTCATTGGTAGAAAATGAGCTGACTTGGTTAGCCTATCTACAATCACCCAGATTGTATCATTTCCTTTCTTTGTTTTGGGTAATTTAGTAACAAAATCCATTGTTATCAATTCCCATTTCCACACTGGCAATTCTAATTGCTGTAACAAACCTGAGGGTTTCTGGTGTTCAGCTTTAACTTGTGAACAAGTTAAACATTTAGAAACATAGGCTGCTATGTCCTTCTTCATTCCTATCCACCTGAAATTTTTCCTTAAATCCTGGTACATTTTATCACTTCCTGGATGCATCGTATACTTAGACTTATGGGCTTCTTCTAATATACGATTACGCAGGTTTCCTAATTTAGGTATCCACATTCTCTTTTTATGGAATCTCCAAATTCCATCTGTTCCTTGTTCTAATTCTTTTAGCATACCTTTTAATTTTTCAGAATCATCCTTGATTACTGATTCTTGTGCTTCTCTTATCTGATCATTTAAATCTACTTGCAGATTTAATTTAAGAGAACGTACCCTTTTTGGCTTTTCATGATACTTTCGACTTAAAGCATCTGCCACTACATTTGCTTTTCCTTCATGATACTGGATATCACAGTCATAGTCACTAGGAAATTCCATCCAGCGTCTTTGCCTCATATTCAACTCCTTTTGCTTGAAAACATACCTTAGACTCTTATGATCGGTGAATACAGTAAACTTACTACCATAAAGGTAATGTCTCCAAATCTTAAGAGCAAAAATTATAGCTCCTAATTCCAAATCATGGGTTGAATAATTCTCTTCATGATTCTTAAGTTGTCTAGATGCATAGGCTATAACCTTTTGTCGTTGCATCAACACACATCCATAACCTAATTTAGAAGAGTCACAATAAACAACAAAGTCTTCAATTCCTTCTGGTAATGCTAGTATGGGTGTATGGGTTAATCTTTGCTTAAGAATTCTAAAGGCTTCTTCTTGTTTTACTCCCCATTCAAATTTAACAGATTTACAGGTTAACTTAGTCAAAGGAATGCCTATTCTAGAAAAATCTTGAATAAATCTTCTATAATAACCGGCCAATCCTAAGAAACTTCTAACCTCAGTTGGTGATTCAGGGGTTTTCCATTTAGTAATTGCTTCAATTTTTGTTGGATCTACATGAATTCCTTCATGATTGACTAGGTGTCCAAGGAATTGTACCTGTTCTAACCAAAATTCGCACTTTGAAAATTTAGCGTAAAGCTTTTCCTTTCTTAATAGACTTAAAAGTGCGTGCAAATGTCTTGCATGATCTTCTTTATTCTTAGAGTAAATTAGAATATCATCTATAAAAACAATTATGAATTTATCCAAATATGGCTTACATATTCGGTTCATCATGTCCATGAATGCAGCTGGGGCATTGGTTAAACCAAATGGCATGACAGTAAATTCATAATGTCCATACCTTGTTCTAAATGCGGTCTTAGGAATATCCTCTACCTGTACCTTTAATTGATGATATCCTGACCTTAAATCGATTTTTGAGAAATATCGCGCTCCTTGCAGTTGATCAAACAGATCATCGATTCTCGGTAATGGGCACCGATTCTTAATCGTAACCTTGTTTAATTCACGGTAATCAATACACATACGCATTGATCCGTCCTTCTTTTTAACGAATAGTATCGGCGCTCCCCATGGCGACGAACTTGGCTGTATAAATCCTTTTTCCAACAATTCATCTAATTGTTTCTTTAATTCTTGCATTTCTGCAGGTGCCAAACGGTAACGTGCTTTGGCAATTGGTGCTGTCCCTGGTAGCAAATGGATTCTGAACTCAACTTCTCTATCCAGAGGTTGCCCTGGCAATTCTTCTGGAAAGACATCTGAAAACTGAGATACTACTGGAATATCTTTTAAATCCTTTCCTTTAGTGGTAGTGATTATAGAAATCAAATACACTATAGAACCTTTTCTTATACAACTTACAGTTTTCATCACAGAGATGAATTTAGTGGATCTAAATGGTTTATCTCCTTTAATTGTGATCATTTTACCTTTTGGTGAATTTACTTGAATTGACTTTTGATCACATAAAATATTGGCTCTATTGGCTATTAACCAATCCATTCCTAAAACAACATCGAATCCTGCCAGATTCATAGGATATAGGTTTGTCCTAAATATTTGGTTAAAAATTTCTATTCTTGCTCCCTGCAAGATTTCAGAAATCCTAACAGTTTCTCCATTAGCTGTCTCTACTAGACATTCTTGTGGTAGTTTAGTTAATGATTGATTTAGAAATTTGCAAAATGATGTATTAATAAAACTTTGGTTTGCACCAGAGTCAAATAATAATTATGAAAAACATCATTAACTAAAAACGTATCAGCGATGACATCTGGAATCATCTTGGCTTCATCTGCAGTCAGAACAAATACTCTAGCATTTTTGGTATTCTTGTTGTCCGCAGCTGGAGCTAATTTAGGAGAGTTTGACCTGATATGACCTTTTTCTCCACAGTTGTAGCAAAATCCATTACTGGATTTCTTCCTGCAATTTTCTTCCTTGTGTCCTGGCATCTTGCAATAATTGCAAAGAATGGAGCATTTTCCCGAATGCTTTTTCTTGCAGACTTTGCAGAAAGGTGCAGAGGTAGAACCCATATTCCTACGGTTGTAATTCCCAGAACGGAATTCTTGTGTAAGCCTTTGGGTTAGGTTCCTTCTTTGATCTTCTTCTCGGGTACGGACTAATTCATCAGTCAAGGTATTGGCTAGTTCTACAGCTTCTTCTATGGTTTGAGGTCTAGCTGCCTTGACTACATGTCTAATCTCTCCAATTAATCCCCAAATATAACGAGAAATTAACACTGGTTCTGGTGAAGCAAGGGTCGGCACTATTCTAGCATATTCAAAGAATATCTTAGTATATCCCTTACTATCCACACCAGTCATCCTAAGGTTTAGGAATTTGTTTGCTATCTGTTCCTTCTCATTGGGTGGGCAGAATTTCCTTTCTACCTTGTTCTTAAATTCTTCCCATTCCATATTGTAGGTTTGATCACTTCCTCTTGTCTAGAGGATAGTGTTCCACCATTCTAGTGCTGCATTCTTAAACAGGTTAGAAGCAAACAATATCCTATCTTCTTCAGCACACTTGCTTATCCTTAAGACTGCCTCAGTCTTCTCTATCCAGCGTAAGGTTGCAATGGCCCCTTCGTTGCCCGAGAATTCCATTGGTTTACAAGACCAGAATTCTTTATAAGAACAACCATAAGGCATGGTTCTTCTCCTTTTGGGAATAGGCATTTGAAGTATAGGTCCATTGTTCACGCTGTTTTCTGGTTCAACTGGTCGCTTACTGCTATGCTTACTTTTATTATCAGCATCTTTAACAGTTTGAAGGATAAATGGCATTGCATCTATAATTCCCTGTGCTACTATGTGTTGAATAGCACTATTATCCATTTGATTTCCATTGTTATTGATGCTCGGATTTTCATTAACCACGTTAATGTTACTCTGATTATCATTATTCAGATTTCCTTGATTTCCTTCGTCGGCCATCTGAATTTTAAACATTTATCCCATATTAATATCACAATTAATATCTAATATAATTAATCACATGACACGCAATCTAGCAAAAAACGTAGATCATTGCTACTTTTACTCTATTCTCATACTATTATGTATCTATTAAACACTAGTACTGAAATAAAAATTACAATTCCAACAGAAATAGAATCACACTAATAGTAATATGCATCCGTACACACATATTTTATTTTATTTTATTATATTACTATTACTACCATCGTTTCACCATCTCATTTACGGATATGGATTTATCCAAAAATCCATATTGCGCTCATCGTATTTCCATACGAGACGCTCTCCCACCTGACGCATTCTCTCAGTGCTTTCTAAAATTTCCTCCCCGAAAGTCCTAAGTTCTTGCACGTTTTCTACACTCATTGGGGGTGCAGGTTCTCGGACTGGGTTCGGAATCTGGGGTGCGGTTTCCTGATATAGGGGTGACAGTTCCTGAAATTGGTAAGGATCCTCTAAAATCTCCCTAATATAGTTATCATGGTAATAGGGATCTAAAGGGTCCATACCTGGATAGACTTCTATGTTCTGTATGGGTGGATATTCCTGGATAGGGTAACGTTGCACAAAGTCCCTATTGTCGTCCCACCAGGGGTCGTAATTTGGGTCTAGGGGGTTAGGTGCAGGTATCCTAGGAATTTCTTCTGGATTAAAGTCATGAATCTCCACTTGGTTTTCCTGGTTTTCTATCTCCATAGGTTGATCTGGGTTTTGTGGTTGTGGGGCTACTAATTGTTCCAGACTTGGGTCAGCAGCAGTTGTAGCTAGGATATGGAAATTAGCTAGGCTTCTATTAAGCATATCCTGTGTATGGGCATCTGTCTCTCGCTTAATAGCTGCTAAGGCTTGTTGCTGTTGCAACTTTCGCATTCTTTTCCTACGAGCAAAGGCTTCCTTACTGAACCATCCTCGTTTCTTATGAGGGAATGGCTCTTCTGACTGAGCTCTAAAATCAAACACTCCTTCTTCCTGATCAGCAGAATACCCAGAAAGGGCAGGCTGTGATGAGGTACCTTCACTCTTAGGTGAATCAGACAACTGACGATTCATGTTTGATGGTCCTTGATCACTCATTCTGTAAACTATCAAATAGTCAAATAACACATAACCAATAAATACAGTTATGCACATATTTCCATAATTTATTTCCTAACACAAAATTTAAATTTTAAGTGTCAGCAGAACACTTCTTTGGCTTGAACCAGTGGCTAGGCTCTGATACCACCTCCTGTCGCAACCCCCGATCCCTTATCTGTCCCGGGAACGGGCGGACGCGAGCCCAGATTTTCGGTGGTATCAGTTATTTAATCTTGCAGCGGAAATTACATCAGGACTGTAGTTAGGAAATGTTTATCAGAGTAAAACCACCATATTTGATATTAATAATAACATGGGCAAAACCCAAGTTTCTTATTACAATACATTTATATGGATAAACCCTATTCTTATTGAATTTAAAACATTGTTTATTAGGTAACTTTTATAGCCACATTTTCCCCAAGCATTTAGTGCTCTCCAGCTGGCTTTCTACTAATTGGCTGTCACATTGTGTTACCTGAAACGTGTTTTAAAAACATTTGTCAGTCGGAAATACAGGTGAGTGAATCCCAGTTTAATCAAGTTTAAATAAAAAGTCACAGTGAACAGTATTGAGAGCGATCACATTGTTTATGTCTACACAATTACTCCATTAGTACTGTCAATCCTGACTTGTGGGTCATATTACCCATTGGCTAACTCATTGTCCATTGGTAACGTATTGTCATCCTCGACTTACTACTCACAGTGTAGTACATTTTTGTATACAAAACCCCAACATACCGGCAGTAATTGAAGAACTACAAAGACTCAATCACTGCTAAATTTCATAGTAAAACATTTAAGGTTTGGTAAAACATTACCAAAAAGATTAACAAAAAGAGGATAAACTCACATTGCTATCTTAGATTTCGCGTAAGGGTTTCTTGGAAATAATCTATAATTTATACAAATGTACATTGGTTAGTATCATAACCCTTTGAAATTATTAATGATACCCTCCCCGAGACGGCATTCCAACAACTACGTCGGGCAGAACCACGACAATTGTTACGGAACCCTAAATCAATCGGGCAGCGTAACTATTACGAAACTAGGGTTATAATACTTATAACGGAGCAGAACCTCGCTAATTAGGGGTATAATACCCGAGTATTATAACTTTACTATCAGAATTCGTGATTGAGAATTGAGAAATGAACGAACTGAATTGAAACCCGAGGCCTCCTTTATATAGTGCTGATATTGGACTCTCACGCGGTCCGCGTGAAAGGTAAGGGTCGCTTACGCGGCCCGCGTCAACATATGGTCAACGCGTAGCTTAGCTGATTCGACAACTAGCTTATCCGGGTGTTGGGCCACGTGGCAGCCCAGAGCTGCGCCACATTTTAGGGCTCTCGCGGCCCGCGTAAGATTGAGGTGGGTTCTACGCGGCCCGCCTCAACTTGAGTTTCAGATTTTTATATTTTATTTAATTACTGTATTATATCTCGGGCTTGATTTTTACATACGGGGTGTATATAAAGGCATATGAGAGTCTTTTAAAATATACAGAGGTGTTGGAAATATTATGAGAGTGTCGATTTTACCGAGGGTTCTTACAAACGGCCTTCCGACCCAGTGAACCTACACCGCCTTCTCACCTTTCACCTATAAATACCCCACTTGTCACATCAACTGTTCGTTGATGTGACAGCTTCATCCGACCAGCACGCTCCTAAGCATTTTCTCTCGATTCCTCGTGATTCTTGTAAGTTTTCACTCTAGATCTTGTACTTTCATCATCAGCACACACTTTCTCATCATCTTCACCATCAAATCTTACATTTCCGCCGTGAAATCCTCTGATTCGGGCCGTTCTAAGGTGACGTCATCATGGAGTTCTTATGAACATTGAAGTGTGTCCTCACCTCATCAAGAATGGTTCGGATCTAATGGATTTCTACATGTTTAAACTTGGATTTAACCTAAATCTAAACATTTTCAAACTGATTTAAACTTCTTTCAACTCTCTTACACTCTTTCACTCAAGACCGTTTGAATCTGGACTCGTTCGGGCCCTCTACTCATTCTCTAGTGGAGAACCGGTCTGAGCATGGAATTCTAGCAAAGAGACGAACGATTCACGGGTTGAATATGAAACTCCGTCAAGAACAGTTGGTTCTGATCGAACGGGGTGATTCCCGTCCGATCGGACGAGATGGACTTGATGCGGTTCCTGTTGTTTAACACGTCATCATACCGTCTCCGTCAAGCCGCAAACTTTTCAACTTAACTGTTTTTGCAAATTTCCAAACAAACAGTTGCTCGATCGAATAGCCATCCGATCGGATGACCATCCGATCGAATGACCATTCGACCAGGTGACTTGTGATTTCAACACTTAATCAATTTTGCAAAATTCAAGGAATGTCAGTTTCCAGCCGAATAGTCATCCGATCGGATGACCATCCGATTGAATGACTATCCGGACAAGAGACTTAATTCTTTGAAACATTCCACTCCAACGAATTGCCATCCGATCGAACGGCCATCCGTCCGGATGACCATCCGAGTGAATGACCTTGTTTATACTACAACGGAAACTTCAAAAGGTCAACATTTCACAAACACACTTTTTCCAATCGAATGACCATCCGACCGAACGGTCATCCGTCCGGATGAGTCATCTGATCGAACCACCATCCGATCCAACATCACACTCGACGCACTATTACACGCTGTTCAACGCTTACGCTATCGTTCTATGATCAGGCTAACTCAGACGCACTCCCGATCAATCCAATCAAGTTGTGTTTACTTGTTAAACACCTAATGTGAGTATACTTGGCCCCCTTTTAACGCT
This sequence comes from Helianthus tuberosus, assembly GCA_030545235.1. NCBI lineage: Eukaryota > Viridiplantae > Streptophyta > Magnoliopsida > Asterales > Asteraceae > Helianthus > Helianthus tuberosus. The sequence goes on along the minus strand of CM060431.1, from coordinate 101,978,444 downwards.
TAAAACACACTTTTATCTACTTTATTTACCACGTCAAACCTGTATACTCGCCAATACTATTGTATTGACGTCGCTTTAACGTATGTTGCATGATAATCGCAGGCTATCTCGAAATCAAGCTAGGAATTCTGGAAACACACAATAAATCTAGGTTATCGGATTTGTGTTGTTTGAGAGAACATGAAAATCTGTATGACTGTTTATCGATGTATTGTTTATTAATATGGGATAATGAACGCTTTAAATATTGTCACTAAATAGTTGTTATGGATTCTCTTGAGCAATTTGATTCGCCTAGTGCCGCGCCCCGATGATTCCGCCATCGGTTGGGGTGTGACAGATTCATCATAAAGTTCTCTGATAGGAGAAGGGTGAAGGTAAGGACAATCAAAGTCATACTTGGTATGGATGAAAGGGTTCAGAAGGATATTCTGGCCCTTGGGGTTCCAATGGCCAACGATTGTGAAAGAACTCGAACTGTAATAATAAGATTGAAGAGAAAATTTCCGGCAGAAGATGATGATGATGATGATGATATTGACGATACTCCTCAACCCACACTTAGCAGTTGGGTGATGCTTGAAGAAGCATGAATGATTGAAGTGACTTATCAACACGGCGTGCAATATTCATTGCCAATGGAGGAAATGTTGAAGTCAGGGAGGCTATTTCTCATTGAACAACTCTGTGATTTAGCACATGTGAACAATGCAAAATCCAGGGTTGCAATGATATTCAAGAATAGGCTGCACCAAAGAAGAAACGAGCTAATGGCGTTATACGGCAATCTAAAATTTGATGATGATGAATCTGAAGAAAGTGATGAACAAAGCGATGGGTACATCTCTGATGTAATCCCATCCACAGAAGACTATTAGTTTATTTTGATTTTGTATTATTGTAATCTTATAAAATATTAATCTATGGTAATCAATTATTAACAAAGACCCCGAACGCCAAAAAAATGACCTGGAAAACGCCATAACGCCAAAAAAAATTAACTATGTGACACAAAAAGAATTAATTCAACGAGACAAAATCGAGAAAAAACAGTAAAACGCCAAGTAATTAATGATTCTAGTTAACGCCAAAATTATCTTGCACGCCAAAAATGAAGCAGCATGTCACACGCGAAAATCGGGAAAAAAGAAGAATATTGAAAAGACAAAAAAAACCCCTCAAACCCTGATCATGTCCCACGCCACGTGTTGGCACAGGATGCGTTCTCACCGTTCTCACACGTTTGGGCGTTTTCTCCTAATCACGTACATATATATATATATATAGTGAAAGTGTAAAATACAATATCCCTTAACGTACAATACGTACGATATTGTGAAATCGCACGTTATAAAAAGCATGTTCGAAATCGCATGTTTGTATTTTTGATGATATCGCATGTTGGTTTTTTTTGTAGCAATTTCATATGTTGGTAAATATGATGAAATCACATGTTGGTATATAAAGCAGTTTCGCATGTTGTTTTTTCAGCACAAATCGCATGTTCAAAAGTGAATTCGCACCAGATTGGACGGCTGAGATGATCGCGTACATATTGTACGATAAGGGCTATTGTACGTTAACCTATATATATATATATATATATATATATATAGGCTATGAGTTGGCTAGAAAGTCCAAATTTCCTAAAAAGTGTAAAAAGTCACAAAACACCATAATGTCAACCATAAAACACACAAAAAACCCACAAATAACATAATGAAGATTACTAAAACATCATGTATGTGGGTTTTGTGTTGTGTTTTAGGTGTTAAGGCTCTGATTATGGAATGACAAATATTATTGTGTTTTATGTTGTTTAGCATTTTGTGTTTTATATTCATAGTTCTACGATGGTGTGTTTGAAGTTTTTATAGGCTATTAGGGTTTGAATATGGTGTTTTAGTAATCTTTATTCTATTATTTGTGAGTTTTAGGTGTGTTTTATGGCTGAAATTATTGTGTTTTATGACTTTTTACACTTTCTAGGAAACTTGGACTTTCTACCCGAACCCCACCCTATATATATATATATATATAGGGGAAGGTTCATTTGAGAAGAAATTTAATTGAGAAGAAAAAGAACAAAGGGTAATTTTGTAAAACATTAAATAGTTTCTTCACTTATCTCATTTATTATCATATTTGACTAGCTAATTAGTCATAAATACTATCATCCTCCACACTAACTTTTTTTGCCTACACACATCAAAAGTTATCCTATATATTTTGAAATTCATCCTACACGTTGAAATTTATCCTACACAACTCGTACTTTATCCTACACGACTCGTAATTTATCCTACACTTTAAATTATTTTAGTTTATTTTTTTGAAAAAATATATATTTTAAAGATAAGTTACAAATCATTTAATGTAGTTAGCTATTAAAGAGGAAGACTACAAATTAATGACCTATGTAGATTTACCAATGTACCCTTATAGTAACATTAAATACTTATATTAAATGAAATAAAATAAAACATTCTTATTGGTTGAAATTTCTTCTTTTTTCTTCTTACTAAAAATTCTTCTTATTCGAACTCTCCAATATATATATTTGTTATATACTTATTGCAATCTTATTATAAAATTCTTTGCCATTTACCCCTAATTGTTTCAAATCCATTTTATTTATTTACGTCAAATAATCTTGTGGGGAGTATTTTTTTTCTTTTTTTTCTTATGTAATTTTTTCTATTTATTTTTCTTTGCCATTTACCCCTAATTGTTTCAAATCCATTTTATTTATTTACGTCAAATAATCTTGTGGGGAGTATTTTTTTTCTTTTTTTTTCTTATGTAATTTTTTTTATTTATTTAGTTGTAAGAAAGATGCTTAAAGAAATGAGACGAAGACATATTGTTCTTGAATAATATCGGTTTTTTGACTAAAACTAAGAATGGCTTTCGTTTTTTAATAGGTATTAGTTTCAAGTATTTCAAAGTCTTTTCTGTCCAACCAAGAATTAAAGAACCAAAAAAGGTGATGGCTAAAGTTCACATCACCCATTATTGAAAGAATATGGCAGTGATCAGAGTGTAAATTATGCAGAGCTCTATAACTGGTATTAAGCCATGTGTAGTCATAACGCCCCTTTGTGGGCGTTATGCGACACGTGGCACGCCACGTGTGCGGGTGGGCGTTATGGGGCGTTATGCATTTTAAGCCCGTAGTCATAAAGCCTCCGCCTAATCATTACTCAATTATTAATTTCTAATTTTTTATAATTATTTTCTAACTTTATAAAATTAAAATTCATTTCATTAAATTAAAAAACATTACACTAAAAAAAAAAAACATTACACTTAAAAAAAAAACATTACAGTAAGATAAAAAAAAAAAACGGTTCCAAAAAAAAAAAGTTGGACTAAAAAAATAAAAAAAACAACACTTCAAAGATTAATCTTCTTCGTCTTCGTTCTCTCCTTCTTCCTCTTCGTTTTCTCCAGCATCCAAACCTACGTCTTCAAAGTTCCCGTCTTCGAATTCCTCAACCTCTTCTTCCTCGGAATCTTCTTCGTCGTCATTGTTGTATCGAATTGGGCGAATCGCCCAAGCATGCTCAACCAAATCTGCCTTCAACGTGTTATGTATTTCCTTAGATCGCAATAGTTGAGCATTTGTGAGTCTCTCTTCCATTGTTGCTTGGGTTCCTTCGACTAAATATTCCGGAATATAGTTTTGGCATATCGCTTTTCCATCATCCTCAATGATCATATTATGCAAAATGATGCAAGCATACATGGTCATTCGTATTTTATCCTTATGCCACATGCGACAAGGATTTCTGATAAAATGCCATCGTTGCTGTAGAACCCCAAAACACCTCTCGATATCCTTTCTTGAAGACTCTTGTAATTTTTTAAAATACTTTCTTTTCTCATCGAACGTTTCAGAAAACGTTTTAACAATAATCGAATACTCCGGGTATATACCATCGCCCAAATAGTAGCCATGCTCGTAGTCGTTCCCGTTCGCATGAAAACCGGCCTTTGGTATAGTTCCAGAAATGTAGCTCTCTATTAATGGTGAAGCCTCTAACGTATTGATATCGTTAAAACACCCGGCTACACCAAAGAAGGCCGACCAAACCCAAAGGTCGTATGACGCAACAGCTTGTAATACCAAAGTTGGCCCTTTTTGATCACCCCGTGTATGTTGACCTCGCCATGCGGTTGGACAATTATACCAACGCCATTGACGACAATCCAAGCTACCAATCATGCCGGGTATTCCATGCTTTTCTAGATGCACCTCATATATTTGTTGAAGGTCGTTCCAAGTGGGATTTCTCAAATAACGTTTTCCATATAACTGCCATATACCTAAAATATAATTTAATATATAAAAGTTTTACTAGTAAGCTACTAAAAAATCAATATATAAAAGTAAGTAAATAAATTAAAGTGATTTAAAAAATACCATAGCAAAATTGTTCCACGCAATCTCGTGTTGTTTTCTCGCCCATCTTCAAGTACTCGTCGTTGATGTCGTACGTGTTTCCGTAGGCTAATATGCGTAAAGCGGAAGTGACCTTTTGAATTGAAGTGAAGCCTAAATATCCCCGCGCGTCCACTCTTTGCTTAAATAAATCATACTTATCTTCCAAATCATTAGTAATTTTTAAAAATAACCTTTGGCTCATCCGAAACCTCCGTCTAAAAACATTGGGTCCATGAACCGGCGTGGGATCAAAATAGTCTTTCATCAAACGCTCGTTCGCGGCTTCACGATCTCGCAAGATAAAGGTGCGCTTCAAAATGGGGCGTGGAGGAGGAGTAGGCCGAACGTGCTCCATTGCTTGTATCACGAGAGTACACGCACTCGTAACCGCCTCTTCTTCCTCCGCGTCTTCTTCGGGTGAAAAAAACCGTCGGTAAATATCGGTGAACGAATCTCCCGATGGGGAACCCATTTTTTTTAGAGTATGGTGGGAGTAGTTTCTACACTTTTTTAAAAAAATATAGAGAAGAAAGGAGTAGATGTGATGAATGGTATAAAAAATGAGAGATGTGGAGGTATTTAATAGATTGGAAAATGAAAAAATAATTTTTTTTTTAAATTATTTGACCGTTCAACGGTCATTTTGAAAACAAAACAATTCATCGCGCCGCTATGTCTATCGCGCCATTCAATTTTTCCGGGCAATAGCGCCCCGCGTGGCGGTGTGCATGGCGCCATCCGGGCGCTATGTTTGGCTTTGGGCGGTACATGGAGCCCCACTACAGGGGGTCTTAGGTCATTTATTGAAAAACGCTTGACAACATAGAAAGCGGTCGATCTTACTTATCTAATTCCCTGAAAAGTAAGTTACCTCTTACCTTTAAGAGCGAATTTTGAGGGACTTGAACAATGAATAAAATCATTGAAGTCCCTGGCCTCACGAGCATTAAATCGAGACCGACGATGATCTTCCGACTACCACACCGCATTAAAATCCTTACAAAGAACCAGGGCCGGCCCAAAGGTCATCTAAGTGAAGCTAGGGCTTTAGGCCACAAAAGTTTTTGGGCCTCCGTTTTGAAGAAAAAAACAATATATATTAATCTAATGTGGGTATTAATATAAATAATCTGTTTGTATAAGCAAACATTTATTGTAGTTTAGTGGTTTGAAGACCCCTCCTTTATTATGTAGGCCATTTTATATCTTTTATGTCCCTAGTTCGATTCTAAGCAATAGCCATTTTATATCTTTTTTGTCTTTTTATTGAACACCCTTGAACAGGGTAACTATGCGGGTTTTTTTTGTCTGCCAATTTCCATTTCTTTTCTCTTTTCTTTTTTCATAATCTGATTTATCATAAGTTTTTTTCATTGTGATTAATGATATAAGCATTGTGATAATCTGATTATTTCATTGCAATTGATAATACAGACATTTCGATAATTTAAGCAGATTGCTATTTGCCTATTATTCTATCATTTTTTTTTATAATTTTATACCAATAACTCAATGTCGAATCGTAAAAAGGATCACTTCAAAAGGCCGTCGACTTTATAGTTCGCTTAGGGCCACCAAAAACGTTGAGCCGGCCCTGCAAAGAACCCCATACCTGAAGTGGAAGATTTCATATTAGCAAGTTTTTTCCCACAGATCCCCTCTCTCAGGTAAACCTTTCGGAGTATTGATGATAATAATATTAATTTCCTGACCTAACCCTTTGATGGCACCCTTAACCACTATAAAGTAACGATCCTTTGTTGTACTCCACACCTCTAAACGATTAGGGTCCCATAGGCTAACCAAACCACCATATCTCCCCAACAACGTTCACATATTCAAACTTGAATTTCGATTTATTCTGGTAGTTAGAGAAATTGAATTTTGAAACATCTGCGAACTGAGTCTCCTAAATACTTATAAAATCAACCTCCTCCATCTTAATCTAATCTTCCTGATCCATTCTGGCTTCCTGGACCCCCAACCTCTCTTAAATTTATAGACAAGAAATTAATAATGCCACAACGTCAATACCTTATGTAAAAATAGATTCCTTGACCATACCCTTAAAATTTCCGACATCCACTCTTACTACTGCCCCTAATTTGACAGTGGTCGTGGTTTCTTTCTCCATAGCAAACTCCATAACCGAATCATTCTCTTCAACTATTGCTCCTTCCTATTTCGTTTTTAGATTATCCCCTACCCTAGTTTGCACTGACTCGGGTCTCTCCATTACTAAACATGTTTTCATCTTATTTAATTTTATACTCTAATTATCATTTAGCACAATTTTTTTTAAAACATGTTCTCTTTTATGAGCTAGCGCAAATAAAAAAGAACATGACTTTATAACAAGCATTGTCATAAGTTACAACTTTGGCCAGAAATATCACATAGTCACACTGTTGGGGAATTATATGATTGCCGGATGAACAGAGAGACGTGATGTCACTCTCAGATCAAATTATTTCGTTGGTTTACCCGAATAATTCAATCGGATACAACTCTGTTTTTCGAGAATAGAACCAGGGTATGTTAATTTTTGTCTACGTATTTTTGTGAACCAGGAAGAAGATGTAATCAAACTGTCTACGAATTTTTGTTTTGGGGGTTGTAACTGCCTAATGGCAGTTACTCTATTTTTCAGACAAAACTGCCATTGTTTTTTACATTTCGAAAATGTAACAATTTCTAGAAAATAAAATTTTCTGATGCAGTTTCATTAAGGCAATTTCCAGCCAGGGGCTGCCGCCCCTTGGACCCTGCTCCCAGGGGCGCTGCCCGCGGACCCCCCTACACTTCGAATTATAATAACTCAAAAAAGCGTGCACTCCCGCACCTCCGAACTTGCTTGATGTATATTATTATTCTCTTTGATCACCAAATCAATCCCCAATTACACTAAAATATCTAACACACAACTTGCTTGATTTGAACGAAAATTACAACTTTTATATACATTCTTCTTTGTGAAATTCGTTCCCTTTAACCACAATACTCTTCAACTTCAATATTCTTGCAACATTTACCTTGCATACCTATATTGCTACAAGTTATGGTGTTGCAACTCATATTATCTTTAATATAATCAATTCATCCATTCGACTTATATTATATGGGTCAGGATATACTATGAACTTTATTTAGATAGAAAGGTTAGAAAGAAATCTTGATCATCCATTAACTAACTAAGGGCTTAGATTAAATGAGTTGAATTGATCAAAAAGGGAGGGGCATGAGTTTGCATTAAGGGTATTATAGTTCTTCTAAGTCAATAGTTTTTCTCTCCTCTAATTTCTACTCGTTTTTAAAACGTTAATAACTCTTTCGTACGACATTATTTTTTTTTATAAAAATTGGACCATAAAAACGAGCATTTTTTAATCTTTAAAACGACTATACTATTGTTATACTTTTGAAAAAAAAATCGGGAACCCAGATACATAAAACAAAATGGAAAAAAAACACAAAAGTAACTTTTTTTTTTCTAATACGCAATGGACTAAAAACACAAAAGAAAGTGTTCTTTCTAAAACGCAACGGACTAAAATCACAAAAGAAATGTTTTTTCTAAAACGCATTGGACAAAAAATACAAAAAAATGTTCTTTCTAAATCGCAATAGATTAAAAACACAAAAGAAAATGTCTTTTCTAAAACGTAATAGACTAAAAACACAAAAGAAAGTGTTCTTTATATAACGCAATTGATTAAAAACACAAAAGAAAATGCTCTTTATAAAACGTAATGGACACAAAACACAAAAGAAAGTGTTATTTCTAAAACGCAATGGACTAAAAACACAAAAAATGTGTTCTTTTTTTTTATAAAACGCAATGGGCTAAAAACACAAAATAAAAGTGTTTTTTTCTAAAATGCAATGAACTAAAAATACAAAAAATGGGTTTTTTTTTCTAAAAGGAAACTCGAAAGCCCAGATCGTAAAAAGCAATGATTGACGAAATTCTTTAGATTTCTTACACAAATCGAAACTGATTTCTTCAACGATTGATGAAATTTGAATGCTATAAACACTGATCAACGATAATTCGCTTCAAAATCACGATAGAAAAAATGAGAAGTTGTATAAAATTAAACTGGATTTCTTCAAAAAAGTTGGAGAACACGTTGATTGGGTGTTTAAATTATTTATTGATGAAGAAAATCGTAGTATGGTGTAGTAATTATAGAGAGAGAAAATGAAGAAAATGATGAGTTTTTGGTATTTGCGAGAGGAAGAGAAGGAGAGAAAATAGATGTAATTGACTAAACTGTCTCTCTCTATAATTTTTTTGTATTTGTCACATGTCTTTTTATTATTGCTTCCTAAGGGGAGGAGGATGGGGTGGGCGGCGGGGTGGGCGGCGGCGGTGTTCCATTTTTACATGCAACATGTAGAGCAGCTTTATGCAATGAATGAACTATCAACGCGTTATACAATCAACGCGTTACAAAAAGAACGCGTGATGGGGTGGGCGGCGGCGGTGTTCCGTGGTCGATTAACGCGTGATGGGGTGGTATCACGGACCACCCCGCCTGCTCTAATCAAACCCAACTTTCTATTTTATCCTCTCCTAATATTATAATACAATTATAGTTCTGATATGTCCCTTTGCCAATTAAAGTGAGTTTGCAACTCAACTTCACCAGAACCGTTGTAACTAAATTTGACTTGTTTGTTATGAAAACTTAATAAACATTTCACACCAAGTTTGATTTTTGGTTTGCAGAATACACGGGGAGGTATTTTGAACTATTTAAAGCCACTATTTTTTTTTATTATCTTTTTTTTATTCAAAGTTCCAACTTGGGACAAAATTTTACAAAAAAAATCCTCTTATTCAAAAATCAATTTCCAATAATTCCAATAATTGAATTTAATTCACAAAGCACATTTAATAGCGTTATCATTCGACTTAAATCATTTATAATGTTTTAAACATCATGGTTTCTTAAAAACCAAGCGTTAATCAATTTTAACGATTCTTTTCACCTGTATCACCGATTACTTGCAAGATGTCTGTCTACCCAGTTATAAACCGCTCTTACATAATTTCTAAGCTTTTGGAAGTGTTAATGTTTCAAGAATAATAAAGAATGAGATGCAAACCTTGCTATAAGATGATATATGACCATTTAGAACACCTTAATATGATGAATGCAAGTTTCCTCAAAGATTTTATTTTCCAATTTTGGGTAACATTTCCTCAAGTAGAAGCACATACAAAAGCAGAATTCTTATTTTCTTTTATCTTCGTAGACGTACTCCACGCACTAGGAATTACCAGAAATTTTCTGAACTCAACCGGAGAACTCGAAAAAACAAGTATTCTAGCATGATACCATTATATTATATTATATATATATATATATATATAGTTTTTCAAGGATGATGAATAGTAATTTCAAATTTAAAATAATATATAGCTTTTTAATATTTTATTATATTAATATATTTTTTTAATATTAACTTTTAACTTTAACCTATTTTAATTTTTTCTATTTACTTTTAGCTTTTAACGTATTTTTATTTTTTCTTTTTCTAAAACCATATTTCCTTCATTATTTATTTTGTTTTTAATAATATTTCCTTCTTTTTTAAAATTTATCTTTACTTCATCAATTAATTTGATATTTATTTAATAAATTATGTTCGTTTTTCTTCTATAAACTTAAGTACGTAGTTGAGCTTACTTTTTACCCTCGATTAATATAAGTTTTATTAAAAACGAATTTATATTAAAAAAATAAGTATTTATTTGCTATCGTAAAATGATACAATGATAAGCTGAACCGATTCTAATGGTTTAGCTTTCTAAACAACATGCTACATTTTACATTATCGTTTGCTCCGTTTCGCCGCAACGCGCGACTGAAAAAAAACCTAGTATGTGATTAACTATAAAAACTATTTGTCGGTATGTGAAGGGTGTGGTATTAGGTGACACCCACCCGATTACACGAAACCGGTCTCATGCCCATTTACCCAACATCGAAACCAAATATATTATATAATTATATACTATGTTAGAACCCCGTGTATTACACGGGGTGAATAAATGTAATTTTATATACTAAATAATAAAATAATATATCTTTAAAACCCTCGTTTTTACACTGGTTGAATAAATATAATTTTATATCTTTAAGACCCTACCTTAGCTTTGCTATTGATGGGATTTACTGAGTATGATGATGATGATGATGATGATGATCTTTAAGAACCGCATGTCTCGTGTATTTCACAGGTTGAATAAATGTAATTTTATATACTTGTATACTAAATAATAAAAAAGTTAGATCTTAAAAAAAAACTAACGAATATACTCGATACATGATGGATATGGTGATTGCGGAGATGGTTCTTTAAAAGAAGATACCGTAGTCAAACACGTTATCCAAGAAGAAAATCAGCAGTCATTTGAGTGATAAAATGTTGGTACCAGTTCCGACAATTTGATTTATAAATTATGTAATAAAATCGATATAATAAATTTTTTTAATAATAAAAATAAATAATATATTAATACAAAGTTTGGTTTTCGTGATTTACAAAAATATCTTAAATTAACAATTTAACTTTGAGGATAAATAATTTAAATTTAGGGATAATATTTTATTAGAAAAATACGAGGATTCTACTCAAAATTCAAATTCAAAGTTGGATAAAATTTAATATAAATTTATTATTAATTTTATTAATATAAGATAAGTATGAAAGAAAGAAAAGACAGGAAAACAAAAGATTAGATGCCTCTAACGAATGGCACGTGTTATACATTGATTTACTTTATTGTGTTATACATTGATTTACTTTATTAGATAAATATAGATTATTTACTCTTAAAAACGAAAGTGAGTAAAACGGATGGTCCTTTGAAAAGCCATATAATGAGTTTGTTCACAACTTTTCAGAAATTAAATCCATGGTCCTTGAAGACATAGTAAGTTTGATCCTTGGCATTAAATAACTTCAAAAAATATGTTAAGTTTTGGTAAAACGATTATTTTCTACTTTAGTTAGTGATAAGGGACCAAATGAGAAGGAATTAGAGGAAGATTGTGTAGAATAAATAAAAATTCATTTATGTTGTAGGATTAATTATGAGGTGTGTAAAATAAATTACGAGTTGTATAGGATAAATTTCAATATGTGTAGGATAAATTTCAAAATGTGTAGAATAACTTTTGAACCTTCCCCATTGAGATGCGATTAAACGATAATATGTCTTATACAAGATTGTGTAGAATAACTTTTGAACCTTCTCAAATGATTATAACCATAATATGTCTTATACAAGATTGAAAGCAATAATTTTGTCATCCATTGTGGTAATAAATATATCTGAAATTAAACATTTCATTTTCTTAAAATTGCAAAATTTATTCAACACCATCATTAATTCATTACATATATAGATGATTTCTAATTTCTTATCGGAAAGGAATATTAAAAGTTGAGCTGGCCTGCATTGGCTCCATCTGCTGTGACGGATAACAACAAGCCCAAGCCCATCAACATCAAACCAAATTCAGATTTCAGGGTGCTCAATTCAGATTTCAGGGTGCTCAGTTATTCCAAAATTTGTAGAATTAATTTTTTTAGCACATAATAAAAATTAAATAAATAACACACTTATCATGTCTATATGTTGTTTAATTTTTTTACTAGTAGAAATGCTAGGTTGTTATTTAATAGCATGGATCTTTTGGTCATGTTCAAAACCATTAATTATATATAAAAAGAAAGGGTAAAAAGGTTTCGACGGTTCAACCCAACCCGTATAGACCTGTATAAAAAACCTTAGTTAATTGCCGTTCAACCTAGTTGACCCGTTTCACTGCCATTAGTCCTGTAGTAACGATCTAAATTTGAGAGAAGTCTTAAACATGCCACACGCGATAATGTGTGACGTGACAGTCTTAATTAAGTGTAACATTATTGATAGTTCTCCTTGAGCTCTTGTAATTTTCCCAAAGTAGGTCTGTAATAAGGGTTGACCCTTTTCAAAAATGAACAGAGTTGACTTCATAAAAGTCAAATATAAATTGTTTCTTAAACAGTTAAAAAGAAATGGAGATACAACTACATAAACAAATATTTAAAAAAAAAAAAATCTTCCGATATACTTGCATAAATGCTGCTGCTATGTACAGTTACAGGAACTTAATAGTTGGTTATATCATACATTGTTGTATCCATTGACTGGTCAAAACTCGCAAGCAGCCACAATCGGTCTTCTCAACTCCTGCACAAAAAGAACATGTTTTGGACTTGATTTAGATCATGCTGATTCGGGTCAAACTAATGTTGACTGAAACGTATGGTATTACCGATCACACACCTTTGGTTATGTAAAAATATTAAAAACGTTGCACAAACGGGCCGGTGGTCAGAGAACCGTGACTCCCACCGAGTATATGACTTCTGATGGATCCCCTCCCCATACCACAGTATTCTGTCACACCTACAATTTTAGATTCTAAATCAATGAACAACTTGGTTTACGTTTTATCTTTAACGGGTCAAATAAGAATTATGGCTAGAAAGCAAACATTTGATGTATAAAATTTTGGGACATCCGTTGCGACCCGTAAAAAGTAAAAAAAAAAAACAGCTGATTACCATGCTGGCGTTCGCCTTTTGCCCTTCGATTTTGTGGTATCACCAGCATACAAATCTGAATTGTAGGAGTATTTGTAAGTTGGGGGAAAGAAGATCTTCCCCTCTTTCCAACCGGCAAACACTCTCCCAGCTTCTCGTTCAATCTTGAGCTATCAAAACATCCCATAAACACATACAAAATGTAGTTAATACCCGAGACGTAAAACAAAGATATAAAAATACGTCAAGTATATTTAGAAGTGGCAGTTTTGACCCGTTTACTTATGAACAGGTCATTCAAGTTATGTGTTATCTGTAACGAGTATCACAAATAAGATAACCCGTTTACAGAAAATCTAAAAGATAAAGTGTTTTGGGTCCAAAGCAAACCGACCTGACCCGTTTCAACCTCTAAGAAATCACCTATTTTGACCCGTTACCGATCCTCATATTTTTCCACCTCTAAATATTACCAGACATATGAAATAACGGAAACGAATTAGACAAGAGAAATAAACATATGGAAGTACCTGATCCTTGTTAAGAAGAGCATCCCAATCATTCTGCTCTAGAAGTTTCTTGGTTTCATGGTAACTAAGAGCTATTCGATAGTTCAAGTCCCCTAACCAAATCACACGGCTGGATAGATAAATTACCGTTAGATGATATACACATAGATCTTGAAATACAATTAAGTTGTGTGTATAATTAGAAAATAAGTGTGTAAAGGAAGATGCTTACTCGTGGTCTAGAATTCTATCCGGAACCTTAGCATTGGGTGTTCTACAAATCTTTGGAAATTGTGTGCTTTTAAGTATTTCTATAACGTCTAAATTCCTACGAAGCTCGTCCCCTTCTTTTTCTCCTGACGCTAAGTGACTGCAAACAAAGCAAAAGCTTGTTTGCTTGAAAGTCATGCTCACCGAGATACAACCCTGTAAATAATTAATTTATCAAAATAGTTATACAATAAAAGTAACAAAGAGAGGTCCACATGCAAATCCTAACGTGAGTGCACACTTGTATCGTGTGGGGAAAAGTTTATTCTTCAGCACTATACATTGTGCAAGATACGTAAGATGGTAAAAAATAGTAACAAAGAGACGTCCACATGTAGGACCCTTACGCGGCGTCCTGCGCGTGGGTTTATGAGTTTATTATCTCTTCCTTAAGCACTACCGGTACTGCGTATGATGAGGGTCACATGTAGTACATAGTGAAGATAGGTAACAAAGAGAGAACGCACATACAGAACCCTTAAGTAGGGGCCCCCGCTTGTACTCAGGGTGCCATTTGTGTCAGGTTCTGGGTTGACGGGTTGAAATGTGCAACCCGAACATGACCCATATTATTCTTGTCAAAGATTTTAGCCCTAACCCGCACACACACAAATTCAGGTCACCCCAAACACGACTCGTTTAACCCATATTTTTTAATGAGTCCAACATGTTGACGAGTTGTAGCGGGTTTTTGGGTTGTCAGTAACGTGTTTATGGGTGAGTATAACTGTATGAGTGTGACAAGTAGATAATACATGTGATAAAACTAACATTATCATCACTAACCATATATAAGATTTTTAAAAACAAAATGAAAATAGTTTAGTCGGCTAAATAAACTAGTAATATGAAGGGTTTATTTTTGAAAATATTAAAAGACTCGAATATGGATTGGAAATTGCAAATTTATCTTCAGAAAAATTGGATAACGGAAAAAAAAATTATAAATTATAAAAAAAGGGTGAATTAGTTTTTATACGGGTCAACCCAAACACGACCAACTGTTTAAAACGGGTTGTGTTAGTCGACCCAAAACCTGGTTTTTTCATGTCGTTTCAAGAATTGTCGCCCATACATGTACTGCATGCGGGGAGGTCTCGTTTTAAAACACTATTTACTTACATACCTTATTCCCAAGATAACCCAAAATCCCTCGACTTATGCAAGAAGTTCTTAAGTGACCGATATATGGAACAAGCTCCTTTTTGACCCAAATCGTAACAAAAATCCCCACCATTTGCTTGCTCTTTATAAGACTATATCTCAAATGTTGGTTCTTGCCAGGTGGCGCAGTAACGCTGACATCAGCAGCCACAGCACTAGTGTTAAATGTATCATCTTCTTCAGACGACGAAGGATCGTCAAACCCGTTTGACTGTGACTTTTGACACGCGAAACACGAATCCCTACCGTAACTCTTTCGTTCAGCCTCGATAACGGTGCAGTTGCAACTTTTAAACCTTCTTCGGCTCTCTGATCGATAGGCTTTGCTGGCTGCTTTAAGGGACGTTCTTTGCAAGAACATTAAGCTGCCGCTGCCACTACACCTCCTCTCGAAAGAATTTAAATTTGTAGTTGATCTCTTTAGAGGAAAACAATCGTTATTCGATGGTTTATTGAGTGACTGGCTTATTAACGATAACCATTTTGCCGCAGTACCGTTATCTTCTATGGCTAACACGTTTCCAGCGTTCAACGGGACTATTTCCTGAAAACTGATCACATGAACATCTTTTTTTAGAAATTAAGAAAAATATTAAAAACATTGTAGAATCTTTAATCGATTTTCGAAGAGACTTATGTACCCTAGAACGTATATATCAGATTGACAATGAACTTGAAGAAGATTATCGAGATTTAGATCACTAGAAGGAGATTTCCCCCCTACATTCCAAGTTGCTGTAAACACCCTAATAAAAAAAAGTAAAACAAATCATGAAACACGAAAAAAAAAAAAACTTGTGAATTATTTAAAAAGATGTAGTGATTTCGAACCTGAGGGACTGCAAGTCATGACTACCTGCCATTGAATCGAACACACCAACCTCGCTTTCGACTTGAATTTCTGCACAAATCAGGAGTAAATTTAAGATATTTTAACTTGGGCTTATCTGAAACTTATGATCAATGCCAGGTAGATATAAAGATCATGTGGATAAAAAGTAACCAATGGTTTTAATCAGCTACTTGTAGTCATCATGTGATCATGGACACACGGTGTCTTTTCTTGTTGCTTAGTGAGGTTAAAAAGCACAAATTTGAACATATTCTCACTTTTTTTTCTTTTACAACAACTTGTTATATTCCTCATTATCTTATCTTCATAAAATCAAATTTTGGGTCTCTAATTTACAGGTATTTAGGAGAGACTTTGACCAAAGGTTTCTTAAATGTCACACAACTTTTAATCTAAAAAAAAAGAATTTATGTAATATAAAAGCATAAGTTGGATGCTCAAGAAGTACTCAACCTGTGGGATCATCAGAAATTTTCATCACTTTTTCTTCATCTCCATTATTCATCCTCATTGACAACAATTTATGAATAAAAGACTGAAAAAGCATCATCAACAAAAGAAAAAGAATAACATAATCAAAGATAATTAATGAATAAAATATGGATTAAACTAGCAAATCAAATCTACAACCCATGATGCATACCTTTTTACTTTCTTCATTTTTTCCACTCATTTTCATATGGGTATGATCAAGATTCCAAGATCATAAACCCTCAACTGAAACCCACATCAGATTCAATTCAAAACTCAAAATAAAATTAGGAAAATTATACATTTATACCCTAAAACCACACCCTCCAAATGAACAAAATATTTTAATAAAACAGAGCATAACAAGAAAACAAAACAAAACCCAACCCAGAAACCATGTTTCCTGATTTCTGGAAACAAAAAGTTTGCTCACAATAAGGAGACAATGAAAACCCCACATGGGTTTTGTAAAAAGTAGTCAACTTGCTGCAAATTTGATGTGGGGTTGAATGTGTGGATGAGAAGAAACAGAACAACAGATAGATTATTGACCTGAAAAACATTCTGTACTTTTGTTGAATCTGAAAATATTGCTTCAAACTGGTGTGATTCTGTTTGTGCATTAAAGAATAGTTTGAATCTGACGAGAAGTTGTTGGTGTTCTGAATTGGAAGTGTACGAAATTGGGAATATATACGTATATATGATATGTATATCTGCCGGTTTAATTGTTCTTGGTGGTGTTGCATTGTGACATGTTATAAAGTTTAGGTTAATTACTATTTACACCCTTCATGTAGACCATGAAATATTGAAATGTTCATGAAGATTATAGAGTTTGTTTATAAGTTTAAATTATTTTTTTTAACATCGCGCGTTGCGGCGAAACCTAGCAAATGATGATGTAAATAAACGAGATTTGAAAATAATGCATTTTGTTTGGAAGGCCAAACCGTTAGAACGGTTTAGTTTATCATCGTACTGTTCTATGATACCAAATAAATACTTTATTTTGAGTATAACTTCGTTTTTAACAAAACTTATAACGGAATGTTAGGGAAAAAATCAAGCATAAGTGCGTACTTAATTTTTTAGAAAAAAGTTATAGACGTAAATTATTAAAGAAATATCAAATTAATCGATAAATTAATATATGTTCTAAAAAGGAAAAAGAATTATTAATAAAGATGGTAAAGGAAATATATGGTTTTAAAAAAGGAAAAAAATATGTTATTAATAGTAAATATAATAATAAACTATTATAATATACTAAATAAAAAACTATATATTATTATAAAAATAAAGTTAATATTCATTGTCTATATATATATATATATATATATATATATATATAATAGTTGTAGATATTTATAACAATTTTTATTTATTTAAGATTGATATTTGAATTTATTTGTGTGAATCATTTGTCTATACCAATGTTCACCACTATGTGTTTTAAAGAGTGATAGATGCACTGAGCGTAAGTCGTTGAGGTTCTGACAGTTAGAGGCGATCAGTGTATAAAGGGTGTTGGGAATAAAAGCTTGAGGCGCAGATATGAGGTTTTTTTAGGTTGTACGTATATTAAGTTATACATAGAGCTTATTTATAACTAAGTTTTAGGTGCGTGATCAAAGAAACGTATCAAAAAGATTAAAAAAAAAAAATAAATATACACATATGTTTGGGACCTTGTGGTCTTGATGCAACTTGTGCTTTTTTAAAACCAAGCTGCCACTAACCACGACTTTGTATTGTGTTTGAATTCAACAAAAAAATTATTGTCTAAACCCGCTATAAACTATCACTCACGTTAAAACACCATTGGAAAACTGCAAATACAATTATAAACAATCTCATACAAAAACAACAAACCCAAAACCCTTGATCAACAATCAAAAGGAGATGAAAGAAGGTTGATGGAAGATGGAGGGATAAAAGGTTCAGAATATATTTTGCAAATGATTTTAGTGTGAAAAATTGTAGTTTTAACCCATATACAATCATTTTAACACTCTATTAGTGTGTGATGGATACTATTAAATAAGTTCAAGATGAAAACCAGGTTCTAGAATAGCATGATTAACTTTTTTTTTATCTGTAATTGTTCATATCCATTTCATAAGTAGTTGTGATTATTATTAGCGGAATAGCGGCAACATAATATATTACCATAATTAAAAGTAAAGAAAATAATAACTAGTTGCATATAGAAAAGGGACAGGGTAGCTAGAAAGATGAAAGTGAGTTGGGTTGGGTTGACAATTGACTAACCGGAAATCATTGGAAAGCAATGAATGGCAAGTTGGACTTCAATTCACAAGAAATCCGTCAAAAGTAGGTGGTCCAACCCGTACAACGTGCCGGCCGTAAACACCCTCAACCCACTACCTCTCTTATTTATATATTTTATTCGAAGATTTATTATATTTAACGTTGGTTTTATATA
Organism: Helianthus tuberosus; assembly: GCA_030545235.1. Lineage (NCBI taxonomy): Eukaryota > Viridiplantae > Streptophyta > Magnoliopsida > Asterales > Asteraceae > Helianthus > Helianthus tuberosus. Next base: position 101,959,674 of record CM060431.1, on the reverse strand, counting down.
TAAAAAAACAATCAAGCAAAGTAATATATTTTGATGTTTGTTCCTTTTCTTTATTGAAATTAATGAATAATGTTTAATCATATGATATTACTTATGGGTATTCCTTAACATTGTCTTAGGGATTTTATCATGTAAGGGACAAAAACTTTATAGAAAACTTTGTTGAAATAACTAAACAAATGTATAAGGTATGAGGTTTTCAATTATTGAGAAACAAATTACGCATGCAATTGGAAACAACTCTCTCAAAAATTTCTTTTTATTTTCTCATTTCTAAAATATAGTGATTCATGGTTTTCAGTTTAATGAAGAAGATGGCAAAGTGTGCAAAGGAAGGCACGAGGGTAAGCAAATCAGAAATTTATGGAACAAAGCATGATGCTTTTGTAGACATGATTGCCAGTGTTTTTATTTAAATATCTTATATGACTTCTTATAATGATTGACATTTGTGATTGACTTCTAACTTTTGATGTCAAAGTTTGGCACTTTGTTTATGTAACATGACACTTTGTTTGTATTTTATTTTGTTTTGTTTATACACTTAATATATATCTAATCAAGCCAATGAGGTGGTGGTGGAGTGGTAAGGAAGAGTCTTGGTGTTTTAAGGGACCCAAGTTCGATTCCTGCCCTCCCCATTATTTTCTGCGGCACCTGGTGATAATGGGAGACTAAGCGAATAGGTGGAGATCGCTAGTTCGATCCTTGAATTGAGCGGGTTTTACCTCACCGCACTGTCGTGCCTTCGGGCGAGTGTTCACGGGCTTCAGCCTTAGGTGAGGGTTTACCCCGGTTCGGAGGCGAGTGTATCCCGATGTGGTGAATTTCGCCAGTAGCCTGTTTGGAGGATTCGTTGGCCGTCCAAAAAAATATATATATATCTATCGAATTTCTCCTACCCGGGATGTTCCCGGGTGATAATCTAGTATATATATCGAATTTCTCCTACCCGGGATGTTCCCGGGTGATAATCTAGTATATATATATATATATATGTGTGTGTGTGTGAGAGAGAGAGAGAGAGAGAGAGAGAAAGATAGAGGTGCTTGCGTTCATTTCATAACAATTTTTTGCTTTTGTTTTTTTGAACGACAAATTTGGATTACTAATAAACCATTAGAGTATCATCGTGCCACCAGTGGAACCACCCCCATCATAACAATCTCCACTAGACAATAATGTTAATACTTAATATACCAATTTAGGAAGAAACCTAATAAATCTGGTTGAGAAATGCTTAAACCCAATAAGTTAAGAAATGCTTAAACCCAATAAGTTGAGAGATGCTTAAATCTGGCTGAGAAATGCTTATACACCAATTTAGGAGTAAACCTAATAATGCTTAAACCCAATAAGTTGAGAAATGCGAGAACCATATAATACAGTCGCAACTTTTGCTTTACTTGTGATACAGAGTGTGGTTTCATAACCATTACCCTATTCGCTAACTTACTCATCAATGCACTGCGTACAAGTGTTTTATACGAATCTCACAATTTTCAACATAAAACGTGCTTTAAAAAGAACTAGCAGAGTACCCGCGCGATGCGGCGGGGGCGACACTTTGCACGGCGGCACTCGTTTCTCGTAGTTTCTTATTCGTATAATATTTATGGTAGCATTATTGTGGTGGATATATGTCATAAGTATTACACATGTCTGCCTGTCTGGTATTTATTACATTTAGAATTTAAATTATCTAAGTACTTAAAGAAACCATTGATGGAATAAAGTAATACACGAATAAGAAAAAATAAGTTTTAAACATAAATAAAAGTTATAAAGTAGCACACGAATAAGGAAATATAAGTCTTAAATATAAAAGTTGAAAATTAAAAGCTCAAATGTCAAGTACTTTGCATCATGGTGAGATCAATTTAGTAATCATACGGCTTAAACATCTCAAGGATGTCATCTATTTTTGTCACACCACCATTTGTCTTCATCGAGATCAGCGTCTTCCGTAACATTTTGTATCTCTTCCTGTTTGATTTTTACATCCTTTGGAGTATGAGTTTCTTCTTTGTTCTCCTCTTTAACTGATAGATCAGTAGTAGCTGGAGCAGTCTGGGAACTGGAAAAAAATGATAAGTATTTTAGTTACATACTTTTATCATACTGCTATATATAATATAGGATAAAAATAACGTTCACAGTTAAACATAATATAAAAACAAAAAACAAACAATATATCATGTTTTAGAAACATTCATACCTAAGTAAAGATCCGAAAATATGAAAATTGATGCTCCAAAACCACTAAATAATAAATAAGATGAATGTTAAGTATGAGCATAGAAGAATAAATCAAAGTTATACACAACAGAAAATTAAAGTACCTGTAAACCAATAATTTTAAAGAATAAGAAATTTCTTGATGTGAAAAAAACTAATGAATTATACTATATCTAAAGACCAAGAAATTTCTTGAAGTGAAAAAAACTAATAAATTATACTATATATAGAACCTATAAACCAACGAATTAAATAACCTGTAGTTTTTTTTCAACTAACTAATATTATCTATAAGAGTATTTTTGAACTTACAATCCCTTAAAAAATGTAACACAATTTGGTATTCAGTTTTTGAAGATGTATTATGTTTAGATTATAGAGTTTTTTCCTAAAAGTTTGTTGGTGGGAAACTTATTTACCAAACTTCTAAAAAAATTTTTTTATAAAAAAAAGGTTTTGTGAAAACGAAAATGCTTCTAAAAACGTATTTATAATTTTTTTATGAAAACTAAAATTCCATTTAGTTGAATATGGTATTATATAAAGTTTTTTAATATAACAAATCGGATAAAACAAGTGAGCTTGTTTGATGTCAATTTACTACTTACTAACCCATGCAACCAAGTAAATACATAAACATACAGAATACGAACAAAGCTCATATCAAACCCGTATGTGCAAGGTTTCGAGTCGTCGGAACAAATTGGTGAACAATCTTAGTCAAACAAAAATCAGAGTGAAAATGGTTGGAAGATTAATTGGGTTATTGGATTTTAATAATCTGAAGTTTCACCCGTTTGCCACTAATAATCCCAACTTAAAAAATTCACTGTAACAATCCCAACTTGTAAGATTTTGGCCCCCAATGATCCTTTGCTAACTGGTTTATAACCCAGTTAGTTTTTTGCTGACGTGACTGATGACGTGGACACAACTTTGTTATTTGTTGACTTGGCTGCTTATGTGGTACCATCACCACCTCTACCACCTCCTCCTCCACTGCCACCACCATCTCCTCCAGCCACCACCATCATCTACCAGCATCACCCAACAACATCACCTCCGACCACCTCCACCTCCACCCACAGTCTTCCACCACCGGAAAAACACTATCACCTCCGACCACCTCTATCATCTGCTACCGGAAACCTCTGTCACCATCACCACCTCCACTCCATCATATTTAAACTTTACCACTAATTTTTATTGATGAATTCTTCAATCCACCCATGGATTCTTTAAAAACCGAACCGAATAATAGTGAACCCATAACATCACCGGATCTAAACGCGGTAATAAACGCTTTCCCAACACTTTTTCTTGCTTCTAGCGTCGTTCTTGCATTTGCATATGTGGCGATTTTCATACCGTGAAAACCCGAGAGGACGGATGTAATGGCTCCTAGTAAGAAGGATACAGTGCTGAATAAAGCGGTAGCGAGTGCAGGTTTGCACATTCGGTGAACACCGTAGGTGCATTGTTGAGTTTTTGTGTTGGGTCCCTCAACAGAACCTAGAAATAGAAAGATCAAGATTGCGAAAACAACCATGAAAATGCCTACGTATTGATACTTTGTGAATAAGAAGGATGTTGCACCTGTTGTATTTGAATGAACATGAAAACAAAACATAAATTAGCACAGATTAAGAAATTATCATGAAGCAGGACCATGGGTGGATTGAAGAATTCATCAATAGAAATTAGTGGTAAAGTTTAAAGATGATGGAGTGGAGGTGGTGATGGTGACAGAGGTTTCCGGTAGCAGATGATGGAGGAAGTCGGAGGTGATAGTGTTTTTCCGGTGGTGGAAGGCTGTGGGTGGAGGTGGATGTGACAACTGTCAAATTTGCATGCATCCGTACAATTATTAAATGATGATTAGTGCTTAATGACTGTGCTGATTTACAATTTATGACTTGAATTGCTTTCTGATTACTGCATTATATACATGTGCATCACATATTGTAAATGACACATCATTGACTGCATGCAAACATATTGACATAAATGATGCACAAAGCACAGTTAGCACAGTTAACAGACAAAACGAGAAAATGCTGACGAAGTTCAGTACATAGACAGACGTTGTTTTGACACAATATGAGCCAGAAACTAAGTACTACACTAGTATAGGGTGTAGGGAAGTAAGGACCACAAAACTGCTTTTCTAGGTGATAGTTTAAGTGCCGGTAAGTGCCTAAAACTCACCCAAAGTGCTGAATTCAGCATAATTAAGCAAAAATCAGCATTTTAGCAAGCTAGTAACATGCAAAAATATGACTAAATGGTCCTGAATGCTTTCCTAAGTATCGGGAATTAAAAGTGTCACAAAAGGGTACATAAAGAACACTAAACGGTATAGTTTAGCACTTTAACGAAACAGTATACGACCGAACAACCGGACACTACCCGAAACACCAAAATTACACTAGAAACATTGTTTTAACATTACTGAGCTAGTTATAATCCCCGAACATCATAACACCTACTAAAATATCTACTAACTAATGTAAGTAACTAATACTTGAAATTTAAACTAGATTGTAACTTAATGGTTTAAACCTATACTAGACCCCCCCCCCCCACCTATCTCACGGTCCACATGGCCTATTTAGGAGATTTTATTTGATCTTGCTTGATCTTATGAAGATTTGCTTAGTAGATTTGCCATGTACTTATGAAACATATTATCCCATGGTTAAACCCTTAAGATGGATATAAGAATAAGATGATGGACTAGAGCTCATATCTTACACCTACTCAAACACACACTTAACTCTCTCTCTCTCCCTCATCTTGATCACGGCCGTGAGCCACCACCCACACCACCATCATCTTCAATTCATTTTCATGCAATCCATACTCATCACAAGGTGTTAGAAGCTAAATTAAGAAGCTTGGAGCTTGTGAATCTTCAAGGACCTCTTTCGTTTGCTATTACCCATCACATTTGTCATCTTCATCTTCAAGAGTTCATCCCTAGCCTTGTGCTAGTAGTAAGGCCCTTATAATCTCTTGTTACTTCTTATTTAGTTGGTTAAAAGATGATATGTGATGATAATCATGAAGAACACTAAAGAACGTAATCAAGAAACATGAACATAAGCTTGATACATGAAGTAATCTTGATGAAACTAAGTTGTTTATGTTATGAATGCTTGTTGATCATTGACTTGTTTGTAAAGATGATGTTGATCATCATAGCATCTTGCTAAAACATGATTAGAAACATAGTTTAGCAAGATGAGAAATGTAAGAAGTTGTAGGATGAAAGATCATCCACCCCTAAATCATGAACTTGAAAAGAATACTTGATTTCTTGAAAAATAATAATCAAAGTGAGTTAATAATCATATTTGTCACACCCCAACCGATGGCGGAATCATCGGGGCGCGGAACTAGGCGAATCAGATTGCTCAAGAGAATCCATAACAACTATATTGCGATAATATTTAATACATTTGTTATCCCATACTAACAAATAATACAATCACATAAGTTATCACAGATTTCTTGTCCACTCGAACAATACAAATCCGACAACCTAGATTTAGTTGAGTTTCTAGACTTCCTAGCTTGATTTGATATAGCCTGCGATCTAACCTGCAACATACGTTAAAATATTTGTCAATACAAAAGTATTGGCGAGTATACAGGTTTGATATGTATAGCGTAATAGGTAAAAGTGTAGCGAATTTCCACATGCATAAACGTAACACACGACATATATACTCACAAAGCTGATACTACCAACTAAGTCCTCGATGCTCGAATATGCGATGGCAAACTAGACCCCGTCGGGCGCAATAGTACTATACTAGTCGTGGTGGGACGTCGCGAGTATAAGCCCTAGCACATATGCAACTAGCATCACGTATATCTATGCATAACAGTTATTCGCAAGTATTAATTCGATTGATTGAATAATTCGTTTAATAAGTTCGGTTTGTTAGAAACGTATGTTACACCCAAAATGCGATTAAAAAGGGTTCAAGTATACTCACAGTGCGTATTGGTTTGGATTGGCGGGATTATGTCCGAGAATACCCTGGTTATAGACTGATCACCTGAGTGTTTGGTGGCGCGTTAAAGAATAACGGAATACGCGAAAGCGAATGAAAATTAGATTGAGGGCTGGCTCGTTCGGATGGGCTGTCCGATCGGATTGGCTGTCCGATCGGATGGCCTGCTGTCCGATCGGATGGGCTGCTGTCCGATCGGCTGGTAGCCTGTCCGATCGGCTGGGCTGCTGTCCGATCGGCTGGCAGCCTATCCAGCTGATATTCGACTAATTTTGAAGGTTTTTCAGCGGTTTTGATCGGGACGGTGTTCCTTCATGCTAAACAACCAAAATTCCATCAAGTCCGACCCGTTCTAACGGTCGGGAACCACCCCGTTCCATCAGATCTGGCCGTTCTTGATGGCTTTTCTCAAATTTAACCCGAAATCACACACACTATGGCTAGATAACTTAGGTTTTGGTGAGATTTATTATAAAACAGGTGAAATTACTTAGATCCGAGCTGTTTATGGTAAGAATGAGGTCACACTTTGAAGTTCATGTGAGCTTAGGATGACATCATCTTCAAGGCACCTCAAATCCTTAGGAATCACACAACTTCTTGATTAGAAAACATAGATTTAGACTTGATTTATGTAAAAACGTATGGAAATCACTCAGATCTGAGTCGTTCTTGCATGGGATGACATCACCTTTGAAGTTCATAAGAAGTTCATGGTGACATCACCCTAGAATGCCCAAAATCCAGAGATTCCACGGTTAAAAGTGGAGATTTAACAGGTAGAAAGGTGTAGAATTGGTTATAGATCAAGGAAGTACAAGATTTGAGTTGAAAACTTACAAGAATCGCGAGAAATCGAGAGATAAAGGGGTTGGAACGTCTGGTCGCACGAGAGCAGTCACATCAAGTGTTCTTGATGTGACTGAGGGGTATTTATAGGCAAAGGAGGGGAAAGGAGGTGAAAAGGTGAACTGGATCGGATGGCCCGTTCGATCGGCCGGCCCGTCCGATCGGTTGGTATGTTCATCCGATCGGCTGACATGTCTGTCCGATCGGTTGGCATGTCTGTCCGATCGGCTGACATGTCTGTCCGATCGGTTGGACATGTCTTGTCCGATCGGTTGGACATGTCTTGTCCGATCGGTTGGACATGTCTCAGCATTTGGATCTTGTGCGTTGCGCGTTGCGATGATTTTGAGCACACATTTTCATTCATATTTATTTATTATTTATTTATTTATTATAATTAATCACAAACGGGTCATATATACGTATTCGTATTCCAAGTTTCGATATAACAATCGGTTTTCATTTCGAGTATGCGATTATTAGCGACATTTCACGGCCATCAAGGAGGGTAGTATAGGTCCTTTCTCGACGTCGTCGTGAACGTTATTGTGTGTTGTGCCACAATGACTGACGGGGTACCACTCACTCGTATTGTCATCATCGTCATGACGACTGGAGCTATGGCACTCACCCGAGAGTCCTTGTTAGCGTTAGTTGTTTACGTTCGACACGTCACGACCACTGAGGAGGGTAGAATAGGTCCTCACTCAATGCCTCCGTGAGTGTTAGTGTTTGTGATAATAGTGTATTGCGAAAATATGCGATTTATCCTTCGAATAGCGAGGTATGCGATATAGTCACATTATGATCCGAATCTCTGGTGCTAGGCGTAACGAGTATATCGAGTAGTAACAACGCACGAAAGTGCGGGTTGTTACAGTCTCCCCTGCTTTAGGAAATTTCGTCCCGAAATTAATCCAACAGGTAGACTTTTGAGAGTTGATCCTGTATAAGTAGCGATACAGCGAGTTAATTGGCCGCGAGTTGACAAGCGAGAGCGTTTTGAATAAGAGAGATCGATTGCGATAGCGAGAAGGCGACGTAAAGACAAAAGTAATATCCCACGAGTTGGTGTTCCAACGTACCTCGTGTTGCGAGGACTTCGTTAGTTCGATGCGATTGCAATTTTTAAAGAACTTGAAAGGTTTCTCATGGTGTAGGATTAACTGAGTCGATCGTTAACCAACGTTACGAGAAACGTTCATTTGAGATATTTAAAAGGAATTTTGGATGGAAATCTTGAAAAATTTCTTTTTAACATATGGCCAACTGAGTTGATGTTAACCAACATTTTAGGTTTTACACATTTTAAGTAATTCGAAGATGAAAATTGGGGTTACGAAAACTCTCATACGGCATGGGTTCAAGCTGAACTCGATGTCGAACCAATGTCTTAAGAAGGATTTTGTTTTGATGTTGTAAAAGCTTTTAAGGAAAACTGGACTTATGAAACTTTTCTTGGACATGGAGTTAAGTTGATTCGATGTTATCTCCCTGTCGTGAGAAAATTTCACTTGTCCACTGGTTTTTAAATCAAAATTTTATAAAAATAAGTTTTAATAGTACAAAAGATAGTTAATCACCGAGCCCCACTTGGCACTTTCCCACGAAAGTTTGCTAATATGTTTAAAACACTTATATATAGGAAGTACCAGCGGCGTATCCACCATGTTTCGTCCATATTACCTCTGTTTCGTGAGGCGGTGTCATGTGTGCCGATACGACATGGATAGAATTGCGCTTACTCGGCCCAATCAATAGAAAGTCAGACCGAGTATAAGATAGAATCGAATAGGTTAAGCCGGCGAGTTGAATTGCGAACGTAGCTACAGTAGCGTGCGCGAGTGGCCTGATGACACGAAATGCTTATGCGTCGTGTCTGGATAGGCGTCGAGCGGTAGACGATAAGCGATTAGCGCGATGTCGATTAGATTCCATACTGAACCCGCATGGCATGTTTCCACGAGGGTTTGCTAACATGGTAAAACACCACGTTTAACCAGGTTAGTTTTGCCTTGTGAAGCGATGTCATGCGTACTAATACCACATAGACTGTAACGAACACCAACGAGCGAATAGGCGGTAGACTATACACGATAAGCGATAAGCGATTAGATGATTAAGCGAATAACACAAACACAAAATGCTAGTGTTGACGGCGATGATAATCGAATTACGATAAGCGGCAGTTGTTGTGATTTATGCGGTTCGATTTGATTGGTTATCACCACAGAGTTTAACTAACATCAGACCCCACATGGCCTTTTTCCATGAAAGCCCGCTGATATGACTAAAACACCTTGCTTTAACCATATGAGCTTCATCTCGTGGAGCGAGGTCATGTGTGCTAACTTTAACACGAATATCACAGATAACGGTACAACGATAGATTGATACACAGCAAACGATATAGATTCACATAATAAGCGATAGAGGTTGCGAGATACACATGATAAGCGATTGCGATTAGCCGAGTTTTTGTTTCGAATAAGCTTAACGTTACGTTGCGACGCATCACAGTTATCGAGGAGGGTAGAATAGGTCCTCACTCAAACAACATCGTGAGCGTTAATGTACTTGATGAGATTGATCGCGACAGACTTACGACCAGTCTTGCGTCGATACAATTGCCCTGCGAGGTAGACTCCCCAGAGTCCATCGATGAGGCTATTGCACTGTGTTTGCAGACTTGCGACAGGTCTCGCGATGATGCGATTTAGTTGTTACGTCTTGCGATTAAGTGTAGTGTGTTGAAAATAATCACAATAGTATAATAGGTCTATAACGTTCAACTCCACATGGCACCTTCTGCACGAAACTTCGGTAGTATGGTAAAGCACACCTTGCTTTACCCCTATTACTTAAATCTCGTGTTTCGGTGTCATACTTTGCTGAAACGCTTGTGGCACCTTAGAATTTACTACGATCTCCGTGCACTGACCCAAGTAATCCCGTGTGCACCCGTGATTAATCGTTCCTTGCACGTATATCGTACCTCGTTCTAAGAGTGTAGTGGGGGTAAAACATATTATTTCGTGATATAGTATATAGTATGCGTGTGAATCTAGTCTAAGTACGACGACTAGAGTGTGGAAGAGAAAACGAAAATGAGAGTTAATGTTACGCATAGTGGCAACATCGAGTAATAGAGTGGGTTCAAAACTTAGAAATTAACGTCGAAAATCGTATCATTACAATTTTATCCTACGCTTGCTAGACGTTTGGTGTTGAAGGCTTTTGCTGGAGTTGTTGTTGTACTCAGGTTCGCGGTTCGATGCGGCAGTTGCGGGTGAAGTGACCGTAACGGTTGCAGTTATTGCAATAGCGACAGTCAACCCCAACTGGATGATGATAGGTGCATGAGTAACATTGGGGATGAGCTCCAGTGTATGCTTGTTTTGGAAACACCGGGACTGTTTGAAGAGGTCTCGGTTGCAGCAGTTCGGTTGTTGATGAGCTCGGGCTTGAAATCTTTCGCTTGCGGCTGGGTTTGTCGGTGTCTTGCGATGAGGTGTCGTCGTTGGAGGATTCATCTGAGGACTCACTTGCAGAATCTTTGACTGAGTCGTTGGAAGAACCGTTGGCAGAGTCATTAGAAGAATCGTCGGCAGATCCGTCAGAGGATTCGTTAGCAGATTCGTCCGAGGAATCGTCGGCAGATTTGTCAGAAGACTCGTTGCTAGGATCCTCTGAAGGATTAATGTTGATCGCTTGAGAAGCTTGCTTGACAGGATTCTTGGAGAAGAACTCTTCCATGAGTCGTTTGTTGTTGATTTCTGCGGCTAAGAGGTAGGTTTCTTCGATAGTAGTAGGTCTTGCAGCTTCGACAAAATCACCCACACACTCAGGTAAGCCGCGAATGTACTTCGAAATGGCTTTTTCTGAAGTGTTGACTTGACTTGGGCAGATTATGCTAAGCTGTTTGAACCTTGCGGTGTAGCCAGCATTGTCACCTTCGGTTTGCTTGAGTTCCCAAAATTCGTTTTCTAGCTTCTGGATTTCGTGGGGAGGGCAGTACTCTTTCTTCATAAGCTCTTTCAGCTCATCCCAAGAGAGAGCGTAAGCTGCAGAGATCCCACATTTGTTACGTTTGGCGGTCCACCAGTCGAGTGCTCGTGATTGAAATACTCCGGTAGCGCAAGTAGTACGGAAACTATCGGGACACCCACTTTGACGAAGGGTAACTTCGATAGAATCGAACCACTGGAGTAGTTGAGGAACACCTCCTTCACCCGTGACGACCATCGGATCACAGGCTTTGAAGTGTTTGTAGAGAAATACAGATTGCGGCTCTTCTGTCTTAACGTTTTCCGAAGTTCGAGAGTTAATACGAGAGTGCACTCGTGTGACAATCTGAGGAATGACTTTGACCACTTCCCTGGTCACAAGTGAAGCAATCCTCTTTTCGCCCCTTCGTTTGGCTCGTCTCTTTGCTAACATTCTCGAAGTAGAGTTGTTGGAAGGCATCTAGACAGAAAGAGACTTGGAGTGAGTTCGATCATAATGATTTTGAGTTTTGCGGTGCGATTGAGCGCGTTCAAAACTTGATGCGATATATAGTAGTAATGCGAATCACATAGGAGCCATATAGGAGACACGAAATTCCTAAGTTCTCACACAATGACTTGTTGTTTATACGTATATATAGGTATTTATATGTTTGTAATTTGTATTCATACACATACAGGTCGATTTAGAATATGCGAGGACGCGTTGAAGTGAGAAAGCGAGAGCGAATGCGATAGATTATGCATTAGTTTTGTTGCGAACATTCGGGTTTCGTTTTTTATTGTGATGGCTGTGCGAGTTGTGCGTTTATAAAGCAGGAAGTGAGAATCGTTAAATCGAGAAATCGATAAAGCGTAAAGTTTCAAAACATAAATAAGTTCCAATCATTTGTAAAATTCGGCGGTTCGCATGATAGAGTGCCTTGGGTGTTTAGGCGTCGACTACCCAGGGTAACCCAACTGTATTCGACAAGTTCGTGCACGCGCATTGACCTAGAAAACTTCATGCTTCCACTGGGATGCAGCTCATGGCATTCGTCTTCCTAGTCGTTGCGTGGCTCGAGTTATCGTGTTAGTCGAGTCCTTGGTGAGAACTTTTGTAAACCAGTTTATAGAGAGTGGAATGTCTTATTAAGGTACGGGTTTCACCCCTGACTTAACAACTTTGTTCCTAATTGTGGTTATGCTCATCGAATAAATTCGTGAGTTCCACTAGATTTCGAAATGGAGACTTTCGTCGAGATGTGGATGTCACTCCTAACTCGATGAAAGGTTCTCGTGCTAGAAAAATGCGCTGAGTGAGCGATCTCGTCGAGAGTTCTTGGTTTTCACACCTGATCTCGACTGGATCACTCGGTTTTGTTATGCGAGTATTTTCGAAAACATGTGTATTGTGTCAGCCTTAGGAAAGGCTAAATAGTATTCCAGCCTTAGGAAAGGCTTCTTCGTGTGAAGCTGTAGTAAGCGGTGTTCACACAAAGTTGTAGCTTTTAGCAATTTCGATCGAGAGTATCCAATAGGCCCGATACAAACCCTACTGGGTTCGTACGAGTCGGCCTGGTGGTACTTAGACTATAGACTATGTCAATTTCTAGGGCGTCGACCCGGACTAGGTCGAGTCTGGCCTAATTTCCTATAGTTATGGCTCTGATACCAATCTGTCACACCCCAACCGATGGCGGAATCATCGGGGCGCGGCACTAGGCGAATCAGATTGCTCAAGAGAATCCATAACAACTATATTGCGATAATATTTAATACATTCGTTATCCCATACTAACAAATAATACAATCACATAAGTTATCACAGATTGCTTGTCCTCTCGAACAATACAAATCTGACAACCTAGATTTAGTTGAGTTTCTAGACTTCCTAGCTTGATTTGATATAGCCTGCGATCTAACCTGCAACATACGTTAAAATATTTGTCAATACAAAAGTATTGGCGAGTATACAGGTTTGATATGTATAGCGTAATAGGTAAAAGTGTAGCGAATTTCCACATGCATAAACGTAACACACGACATATATACTCACAAAGCTGATACTACCAACTAAGTCCTCGATGCTCGAATATGCGATGGCAAACTAGACCCCATCGGGCGCAATAGTACTATACTAGTCGTGGTGGGACGTCGCGAGTATAAGCCCTAGCACATATGCAACTAGCATCACGTATATCTATGCATAACAGTTATTCGCAAGTGATAATTCGATTGATTGAATAATTCATTTAATAAGTTTGGTTTGTTAGAAACGTATGTTACACCCAAAATGCGATTAAAAAAGGTTCAAGTATACTCACAGTGCGTATTGGTTTGGATTGGCGGGATTATGTCCGAGAATACCCTGGTTATAGACTGATCACCTGAGTGTTTGGTGGCGCGTTAAAGAATAACGGAATACGCGAAAGCGAATGAAAATTAGATTGAGGGCTGGCCCGTTCGGATGGGTTGGCCGATCGGATGGGCTGTCAGATCGGATGGCATGCTGTCCGATCGGATGGGCTGCTGTCCGATCGGCTGGTAGCCTGTCCGATCGGCTGGTAGCCTGTCCGATCGGCTGGCAGCCTATCCAGCTGATATTCGACTAATTTTGAAGGTTTTTCATCGGTTTTGATCGGGACGGTGTTCCTTCATGCTAAACAACCGAAATTCCATCAAGTCCGACCCGTTCTAACGGCCGGGAACCACCCCGTTCCATCAGATCTGGCCGTTCTTGATGGCTTTTCTCAAATTTAACCCGAAATCACACATACTATGGCTAGATAACTTAGGTTTTGGTGAGATTTATTATAAAACAGGTGAAATTACTTAGATTCGAGCTGTTTATGGTAAGAATGAGGTCACACTTTGAAGTTCATGTGAGCTTAGGATGACATCATCTTCAAGGCACCTCAAATCCTTAGGAATCACACAACTTCTTGATTAGAAAACATAGATTTAGACTTGATTTATGTAAAAACGTATGGAAATCACTCAGATCTGAGTCGTTCTTGCATGGGATGACATCACCTTTGAAGTTCATAAGAACTTCATGGTGACATCACCCTAGAATGCCCAAAATCCAGAGATTCCACAGTTAAAAGTGGAGATTTAACAGGTAGAAAGGTGTAGAATTGGTTATAGATCAAGGAAGTACAAGATTTGAGTTGAAAACTTACAAGAATCGCGAGAAATCGAGAGATAAAGGGGTTGGAACGTCTGGTCGCACGAGAGCAGTCACATCAAGTGTTCTTGATATGACTGAGGGGTATTTATAGGCAAAGGAGGGGAAAGGAGGTGAAATGGTGAACTGGATCGGATGGCCCGTTCGATCGGCCGGCCCGTCCGATCGGTTGGTATGTTCATCCGATCGGCTGACATGTCTTGAAACTAGAGGGACCAAAAGTGTTTAACTTGAAACTAGTTTTAATAAATATGTTTTATTAAAACATAAACACTCCAATTGGAGTCTCCTGGAGATCGACCAGAGAACAGGGGGGCGACCCCAAGCTTTATCAAAACCTAGTTCATCACAAAACTCACAAATTGAGGGCTCAAACCAAGTCAAAATCGAAAACCGAGCATAGATTAGTGATCCTCATCACAAGGGGGTTACAAGGTATGTAAAATTTGGTGTTAATTCTCTGTTTGAAATTCTCATGAAATTGGGAAATCTGAAAATTTATGTTGCATGTTTGCTATTTGGGTTGAATAGGGTTGATATAGTGTCTAGGAGTAAAACCTAGACAATAACATGCGAAATCATGGCTAATTCCTGAAAATCTCATGAACACATTGAAGGTGATTCATGAGTAAAAATGGAAATTTAGTCAAGTATCGACTAAAGCAAATTGTAGTTAAAAAAGGGCCACCCGTAGCGTAAGCTGAATGGGTAAAAATATAAGAAAAGAGTTTAGGAGAAAGAGGGGTCTAGTGGCAAAAATCCGAAATGGGTCGGATGAGCAAATTGGTAATTAATAACCATGTTTTGCTACTTATGAAAATGCTTGGTCTTATAGGCCAAACGGGTCAAATGGTGTGATAACACCATTTGACAATATCGACTAATGTGGTTGTCAAGTCTTGTGTTAACAGGAGCGATTAGCGATTCGGTTAATTGCGTCCATAGAAAATGTGATAATAAAGGCAAGGTATAAATTGGGTCTATTTGTTGACCCGAGCCAGGTACGCATCAATGAGATTATAGTTTAACTGAACGATTTTAATCAATCATTTTTGTAGTGAAAGTCCTTCGTTGTAAATGAGGGACTAATGTTGAAAAATATACCCTTGATGGGTAAATCAAGCAAACGACCCTTATGGGCGGTTTGGGAATCACGTATTATAATCATGTAATCCTTAGATAAGCATTAAGGTTATAGGCATAAACCTTTGTGGGTCAAATGCCTAAGAATGGGTCTTTTTCTTTTGTAAAATGACAAACCGAGAAGTAAACGCGACATAAATAGTTTACTACATCAAATCCACCACAAATGTAATTGTGGTGGAAGATCATTTGAGAACTAATGTGAAAATATGGTGCTAAAAATGAATGAACGAGATTTATGCCTAAAAGGACATAAATACCCTTAACGGGTCAAAATAAGACTATAAGTAAAAACAGGTTAATAATGCGTAGAAATCCGTAATTGGAACCTAATATGATAGGTAATATTGGAATTAAAGGGTTTATGAGAAATAGGGGTCAACAAATAAGTTTGTTTGATAAAAACCGAACGGGTCAAAATTTGGTAAAAAGGGTAATAAGCCGAAGAGCTAAAAGTCTGAAATTTTATTATGTCGGATGTTAGATTTTAACTCCATATGATGGAGAATTAAATTACGGACGCGTAGGAAAAAGAATCGGTCAAAACGGACTAACGAGTAAAAAGTTATGACGGTTTAAAGTTAGAATTTTTAAAATTTCCGGAGCTGGGCAGATATGCAGGATTTAAACCTGCACCTGCTGGAAATTGTGTTTCCCCGCGCCACGCGGAAGGACACATGGGAAATCCTGCGACACGCGGAAGCCATCGCGTGTCGCGACGGGTCTATGGTTTCCTGCCGCGACACGCGGAAGGACCAAAGTCAGAATTTTATTATTTTTATAAATTTGAAAGCTGGAACTTGTTTGTACTCTCTATTTAAATGTCAAAACTAACATTTTTGATGGTTTTGACTCTAGGTATTGATGGGGTCTATCCGGATGATGATCAAGCGATGAAAGAGAACCGAACACATGAGAAAGAAGATTCCGCGCGTTGTTTCGTAGTTATTTTAAACGACGAACTTATCTATATTATGTTGAAAACTTTTAAGTTGTAAAAGTTTTAAATTACTCGTATTTTCTAAGGATCCAATTTCGTAATTACATGTTTATTTTCGTTATTTATACCAAAACCCTCAAAATAACAATTAGGGTGTTACAAGTTGGTAATCAGAGCTTAAGGTTGTTGACAAAATGTGTTCGGTTCGAGGCTTGATCGCAATTCCGGTAAGTACAAGTATATAGTAATGGTTTAGCATGTTAAAGTGTTGAAAACAACACAGAGGGTTATCGTGTAATACACGTTACCCCAATTAAAATGATTGATATAGTTAACAAAATTACGTGCGTTGACGCGTATAGTAGAAAAAGCCTTGTATTATAATACGGGCGATTATTGAAGTTGATGTTACTAACTTTTGTGAATGTTTTAATTGAAGGACACTCACGTTTGAAGACGACGAGAGTCAAACGAATTGTGGATATGATGATGGAACGGTCCGAGATATGACAAGAAGAGCATACTCATCAAGGACCTAAATCGCGTAACGATCGCAAATAAGTAATGGCAAGAAAGCTCGTTAAAGCAAGCATTACCAGGTGCACATTTTAAATATAATTGCACAAATAGTAATATGCAACAAATATGTAGAAATTGAAAGTTGCATATGTAGATTAAAAACTTGGAAAAAACCCGAATAGAAAATGTATTCGGGATATTGTTTCCAAGAGAAACAAATAGAGGCATTACTTACATAGGGCGTGATGTGAAAACTATAAAAAGGTCATGCGTGTCATGTGTTAATCGCTTACTCTGGCCAAGTAAGTAGTGGCATATGATACCATGAATTTCTTATAGCGGACACATTTACATCCGATGTAGTAAGGACGGGGTGAATGGGACAAATTAAAAAGTACCCAAATGAAACAAATGAACAAAATAGTCGAAAATAATGTAAACGCACAGCCGGGTGACGGAAGCGTATTACATTAGGATAATGAGCCCGATAGAAGGGACAAGGATTAATGTAAATGATGATAATCGTCACTCACAATTAAAGAGGCCGCTAATGGTGGTCACGTAAGGAATAAAAGGCATGGTCGAATAAAAGCGGCGGATTTCGCTAAGATGACCAAGTAAATCGAAACAAAGTCTTAATGCATACCGGAAGGGGGTGCAATGATAACGATTTCGGTAAAACACCCGGTTGATGGGTAAGAAATTAAACGCATGCGTAGACCGAGAAACAGGAACGCGAAATAGAAAGTCAAAAGACTCGGAATATGAGTCATGACTAAAAGATGACAAGAATTTTCGCAAACATAAATTTTGGTAATTACGTTCAACCATTTCAAAGTTGGACGGGTCAAATAAAGAATGAAGTTTGACATTCATAAGTGAAGAAAATTTTTTTTTCCACCCAAAATGAGTCAAACGAGTCAATTAAGGAATAACGCTTAATATAATAGGAAAACGCAAACCGGTGAAACCGGAAAGCTAAAAAAAAACAATAAGATAGAAGGACCCGGGTAATGGGTTGTAAAGAAGTATAAGTATGAACCGGGTAACGGTAAGTGTAGGACAAACCGACGTGTAAATGATGTTAGAAGTCGTAAAGTCGGAAAAGATAGTCCGAAAGTAAACAAATGAAACCTTAGACTACGGTCAAGGTCAACTAAAGTCCAAAAGCAAAATTAAATGATTCCAAACATAACAAAGGATGCTTTAAAGCTGTATATGTATAAATGGACAATTGAATAAAGACTAGAATAAAAGATGATCTACGGGATCATCATAACCTACGGGAACTCGAATGGAAGTTAAAAGACTCGGGTTTTGAGTCATAACTAGAAGATGACAAGATAATGTAAATAGAAATTTGAAATAAATTATGTTCAACTATTTTAAAATTGAACGGGTCGAATATAATATCATGCCGAACGGCATGAGTAAACGCAAGCGGGATAAAGGTAGCGTTAAATACAAAAGAGTAATGAGCCCGGTAATGGGACATAACCAAATAAGAATATATGCAAGTCAAATAACAGTAAGCATAAGAAGAACTGACACATAAATGACGTGAGAAATCATAAGTCGGAAAAGTGTCCGAAAGAAAACAATTGTAGCCACGAAATTACAATCAAGGTTAACGGAACCTAAACTTGAAACCAAATGATTTTTTTCAAACAAAAACAGGGTGCCTTGACACCAAACATGTATTTTAAGAATGACATGAGCAAGGAATGATCTACGGGATCAACATAACCTTTGGGGTTATAAACAATGGAAAGGTCTACGAGACTAAAACGACCCACGGGTCATGACTAGAAAGAAATAGATTGTAAGGACCTCGCCTTAAAGAGGTGAAAGTCTAATAAAATAGCCTATAAGGCAAAGTGATAAGACCTACGGGTTAATTAGATGAAGCGAGGGAATAAATTGAGAATCCCCACATAAAACAAAGACTGTATAAGAATAAATTTTGGACTGTCAATATCCCGGTATGGATAATTGACAAAAGTTAAAGAGAAGATGCTAAACTAAAACTTCAGTTTTGATAGGAAATAACGTTTTTACAAAAATAAATTCTAATAGGAATTTAAATAGTAAGCATAAAAGATACAAGTCTTGATACTGATAGGCGCAAGACGATATAATCAAAAAGAAATATTTTCAAAAAAAAAAAAAATGATGAAAGGTTGATATAAATTAAACATGATGCGACACGATTACGGTTAAGAAATGTAATGTGAAGTAGAATCGCATTATAACCAAGCGAGCGGTAAAAAGTAACTGGACTAATAAGTTTAGTTAGTGAGACCGGTGAAGGTCAGCAATTCAAATCGAGAAATTTGGTTTGCTCGTAAGCGGAGGATTCGGAGTAACTAAACCGAATAAATGAATTTGAAAACAAAAAGAGATAGTTGCTAAAAGTGAAAAATTTCACTAAAGACCTTTAAACGGGTCAAGGTAACGGATTCACTAAGAGTTCGATAATATATAAAAGCGATGGAAATCGCTAAGTTAACTAAACTAGTAGAAATAACGGAATTACGTTATTTCAAGTTACGTTATGTCGTATGAGGTACGTAGATGTTCTGTAACCAAAAAGATATTACCATAATTTTTCTGGTAATACTAACAATTGGTTAAAGTATGAGTAGTGCTTAAGAGATTACTCAGGTCAAACGCATTGAGTTTAAAACTCGATGAACTATGTAAGCAAGGTTTCGAGGACGAAACCTCTTTAAGGGGGGTAGACTTGTAACATCCCAAAAACGGGTTTGGTAATCAAACCACGTTAATAGTAAAGACGGGTAAAATACCGTTAGTGGTAAAAATTAACCCGGTAAATATTAGGACTCAGATAAATAAACCTAATATTAATTAAAAAGGGGGATAAATACTTTGAGAAAACAAAGTATATAAAAAGGCCAAATTAACAGGACTTAAAACATAACGGGTTGTAATTTCCCGAACCCGTTAAAGTAACTAGGAGGAATTAACCTAGTTAGTAGCTTGTGATTAAGTGACTAATGGTGAGGCATAGCTTTATTTGATCAAAAGAAAACTAGAGGGACCAAAAGTGTTTAACTTGAAACTAGTTTTAATAAATATGTTTTATTAAAACATAAACACTCCAATTGGAGTCTCCTGGAGATCGACCAGAGAACAGGGGGGCAACCCCAAGCTTTATCAAAACCTAGTTCATCACAAAACTCACAAATTGAGGGCTCAAACCAAGTCAAAATCGAAAACCGAGCATAGATTAGTGATCCTCATCACAAGGGGGTTACAAGGTATGTAAAATTTGGTGTTAATTCTCTGTTTGAAATTCTCATGAAATTGGGAAATCTGAAAATTTATGTTGCATGTTTGCTATTTGGGTTGAATAGGGTTGATATAGTGTCTAGGAGTAAAACCTAGACAATAACATGCGAAATCATGGCTAATTCCTGAAAATCTCATGAACACATTGAAGGTGATTCATGGGTTTTGTGGGAAACTAGTAAACACTAGGGTTTAGAATGATTATTCTAGTGTAATACGGGTCATAGAAAGTGATTTCTGAAATGATGATGTTTAAATGTTATAGGAAAGCTTTATTGATGTTAAGTTTAGCTAAATAACAAGCTATGAACTTGAATATGAATGATGTAAATTTCTGCCCATAAGGTGTTTGTTAAAATGCCTAAATAAAAGCTAAATATTGAAATTTCGAGTGAAACGCACATTCGAATAATATGGCAAATTATGCGAAATATAAAACGATAAGAGTTCTAAATATCATGATGATTTAGACTTAATTGTGTAAACCATGTGATTTAAAAGTAGTTAACTTTGATAAGTTAAGTTAACTAATGATGAAGTCGAATAGTAGTTTCGACATAGAATCCGTAAGATGAAATAGTCATAATAATGATGACTAATCTAACCGTCTTACGAATCATGATGATAGTTTGACTCTTGACAAGCTAGATGGAGACTTGGGCAAGGAGCGGGTCAAACGGTTCGTGTACGCGAAAAAGAGCATAACCGGATGCAAGGTAAGTGACGCTTACATCCTTTTTGTAGAATATGCATTATTTTGTAAACTACAAATGCGATTAGTGTAATATCCGAAATAAGGGTTCCGACGCTATTAACATGAGTCGGAACAAACATAAATGATAAAAACCATGGGTCATGGTGAAAAGAGGCGAAACGGTAATTTAGTCATGTAATGACTACTAACTAAGGAGTTTTCGTTAAGATCATTTTAAAGTGCAACTAATAACGAGAAAATGAGTAAAAATGGAAATTTAGTCAAGTATCGACTAAAGCAAATTGTAGTTAAAAAAGGGCCACCCGTAGCGTAAGCTGAATGGGTAAAAGTATAAGAAAAGAGTTTAGGAGAAAGAGGGGTCTAGTGGCAAAAATCCGAAATGGGTCGGATGAGCAAATTGGTAATTAATAACCATGTTTTGCTACTTATGAAATGCTTGGTCTTATAGGCCAAACGGGTCAAATGGTGTGATTACACCATTTGACAATATCGACTAATGTGGTTGTCAAGTCTTGTGTTAACAGGAGCGATTAGCGATTCGGTTAATTGCGTCCATAGAAAATGTGATAATAAAGGCAAGGTATAAATTGGGTCTATTTGTTGACCCGAGCTAGGTACGCATCAATGAGATTATAGTTTAACTGAACGATTTTAATCATTTTTGTAGTAAAAGTCCTTCGTTGTAAATGAGGGACTAATGTTGAAAAATATACCCTTGATGGGTAAATCAAGCAAACGACCCTTATGGGCGGTTTGGGAATCACGTATTATAATCATGTAATCCTTAGATAAGCATTAAGGTTATAGGCATAAACCTTTGTGGGTCAAATGCCTAAGAATGGGTCTTTTTCTTTTGTAAAATGACAAACCGAGAAGTAAACGCGACATAAATAGTTTACTACATCAAATCCACCACAAATGTAATTGTGGTGGAAGATCATTTGTGTAACAACCCTCATTAAAAGTCCTATTTATATTATTATTCAATAGGAAATCCTAATTGAGACACCCAAGTGATTCTGCGCAAAACCTACAAATTTCAGAACAATCAGAATCAGGATCAGGGCCCCTAAAACTCAGGGGGGGGGGGGCATTCCCTACTCAACGATTATCTTTATAAGTTATTATAAAACTCAAATTTAATCATTTCGTCGACTCAGCTGGCCTACTCCTACGCGTGGCTACCCTATAGTGATTTGGTGTCCTTTACGGACCGTAACATTAAGAGTCTTACGGACCGTAAGCACCCTTACGGACCGTAACATTGGGAGTCTTACGGTCCGTAAGCATGTCAAATTTCGTGTATAAATAGCAGGCATTGGCACT
This sequence comes from Helianthus tuberosus, assembly GCA_030545235.1. Taxonomy (NCBI): domain Eukaryota; kingdom Viridiplantae; phylum Streptophyta; class Magnoliopsida; order Asterales; family Asteraceae; genus Helianthus; species Helianthus tuberosus. Next base: position 101,937,434 of record CM060431.1, on the reverse strand, counting down.
TGATTCTGGGCGATGAAACGACGATAAAATTCGACTCTGGCACGGAGTTATCGTCCAAATACTCACAATTAACACACACAAACCACTAATTAGTATAGCGGGGTGCTGCAGAACAGGGTATTAACTCGATCGCTGATACGATTCAATGTCCAATCGATTAAACTATCCAACGATTGTTTAAGTGCCGCTCAAATTGAGTTTATACTTTGTTATTCATCGTGATTTCGACTTGAATGTTTGAGTGCTGTTCGAACTCGGACTATACTCTGTCATTCGTTGTGAATCCGCTGAATTGTTAAGTATTGCACTTTGTCATTCGTTGTGAGGGTTTATCTCGTGAGTTATCGTAAATGCTGTATTAGTTACTTACCTAGTTTGTATGCACTAGGTTACAAGGCTAATCAGTAGGCTAGGCTCTGCTCAAATTAAATCTACAATATATCAAGGATTATCTGTAGACTAAGCTTTGCCGTAGAAATCTGCAATGTGAGTTCATTTCTCTTTTCTCACCGTTTGTGAGTCCACTCTATTTTCTCACAATTTTATCACCTTTTTGTGATACAATTATATGAACAAAGGCTTTTCAAAATCCTAAAATGTTTATCAGTTATACTTACAAGTGATTAAAGTTATATATTCTATAATAACTGCGGGTATGGGAGATGTCACACCCCAACCGATGGCGGAATCATCGGGGCGCGGCACTGAGCGAAACAGATTGTCCAGAAGTTTCCATAACAACTATCATTACCATTTAATTAAAGCAATACGTCCCATACCGTATCTTAAATAGTCAAACAAGTTATTACAGATAACATCCAAAACAAATACTCTGTTCCGACAACTCAGATTTAAACATAACTAATTTATTCGTTGGTTTCTAGGACTCCAGTTCCTAGCTTCAATTTCATCACAGCCCGAGAAGCATATAAACAACCTAGGCACCTGTCATATACGTTAAAAATAAAGTCAATACATAAAATGTAAAGGTGAGCATACAAGTTTGATAATAGCATATAGAGTTCGAATTCGTTTACGCATAACCAGCACGTACACATAGTGAAATGAAGCACGTTAGTTATCGACATAGATCCATCGATACCAATGACTGCGGGTTGACTGCCCGAGGCAGTTCGCAATACATGATTACCACTGTAATCCATGCAAGTAAAAGATCCTTAACAACCCCCGTGTGAACGGGTGCTGAGTCCAAACTATAGTACTATCATTGCTAAGGCAGGTAGACAGCATTCCATGTGTAAACATAACAAACAAGCATTCATAAGCCACATAATACATGCATTAATGGTTAAGCGTTAAAATAGCTTGAGTAGTGTGATAGTTGTAGTTTGAATAGTTGTAACGTGTGTAACACCCAAAAGTGCTAAAGCAAAAAGGGTTCGAGTATACTCACAGCGATTGTGGATTGAAGGGAGCGCTTTACAGCGAGTATGGTTAGCCTGAATAGATTTGATAACGTAACGATAAGTGTCGCGTAAAACAGTACAAAGTGAGAGTGGTTAGGATGGCTGATCGTGCGGATCAGCTATCCGTGAGAGGGAGTCATCCGTGCGCATGACCTATCCGTGCGGATGGTAATGCGTGCGGATGGTTATCCATCCGGATAAGCTATCCGTGCGTACGACTATCCGTGCGGATGGTAATCCGTGCGGATTAGTTGTGCGTGCGGACGACTTATCCGTACGGACAAGTGGTTCGTGCGGATAAGTGTTCAAGTGGATTGTTTCTTCCTAAGTGTGAGATGTGTTTGTGTATGATGGCTTGTGCTTTGGAGTTTTCGTTGTAGCATTTAGAAATCACCTAAGTGTTTCTACCTTTCAAGCCGGTCGCGCGGACGACGATCCGTGCGTATGGTAGTCCGTGCGGACAGTGATGATTCGTGCGGACAGTCTGTGCGCGCGGACAGGGACCATCCGTCCGGATAGTCTGTCCGTGCGTACGACTTGGCCGTGCGGATGACCATTGTTTAAATTTTGGTTGAAGGCCTTAGTATCTCATGATCCGAAGAGTAATCCTTTCAGAGGTCGTCTGTCCGGATTGTTCATTCGTCGATACTCAAACCTTGTTTGGAAAGTGGGTCCCAAGGGTAGCTCGTCCGGGTGGCAACCCGTCCGGATGACCTGTGCGTGCGGATGGTAATCCGTGCGCACAGCTTGTCCGTGCGGACAGCTTGTCCGTGCGGACAACTGGTCCGTGCGGACAGTCTCTGGTCTGATTGTCCCGTTCGTCTACTCTTGGTTTCTGTTGTCGTTTATCGAGACGTTCTGGTTACGTGGCAACCACTTGGAATTGTATTCTCACCCGCGTGACTAGACCGGTCAGGAACCACCCTAACTTGGTCTGTCGGCGACTCAGAACGGTCATTCCGGTTGACCCCGAAATCAGTTGTCTGTGGGTAGGATTCTAGATCTGGAACTAGTACATCACTATTATCGAGTAGAGACTAGAACCGATCAGATCCGTACCGATTCTAAGGGGAAAGAAGGAGAGAACTTAGGTTTATTTCTTTCAACTCTTTTATCCTTAGAAAAGTTTAGATCTAGGTGAAGTTATTGTGAAATCTCGTAGAAATCATTTAGATCTGAGTTATTTTTGGTGGAATGAGGTCAAGCTTGAAGTTCATAAGGACTTCATGATGACGTCACCCGAGAATACCTCAAATCCGGATGATTTCATGGTTAAAAGTGAAGATTTGAAAGATGGAAATGTGTAGAATTGTGTAGTGATCAAAGATGTACAAGAATTAGTGCAAGATCTTACCTGGATTGAGAGAAATCTGAGAAAAAGCGAAGAATGCGAGTGGTTCGGACGTCACTTGCCAAAAGTGGAAAAGTTGGAGAGTGACCAGTGTATTTATAGGATGCCAAAAAGGGAAAGGAGGTGAGCCGTGCGCATGGCACGCACCCGGGTAGGTTATCCGCGCGGGTTGGTCATCCGTGCGGATTGGCAATCCGTGCGGATTGGCAATCCGTGCGGATTGGCAATCCGTGCGGATTGACCATCCGTGCGGATGCCGCCTGCTTTGGCGTATTCGGCACGATGTTGCTTCGGTTTCGATTTGCGAGCGATTCGATAGGGTTTCCTAGTCAAATTACTTTCAGTCCCAACTACTTCTTATAGGGTTCGACTCGGAATTCGGGTTCGGGTTCGTTTACATTCGAGTTAGACTTCGAGTTCGATTGAGTTCGCTTGATTATCACACATAATATAAAAGAAACATGCACAGGTAACACGTAAGGCACACACACACGTATAACTAACAGGTAACATGTACAGTTCGTGTTACGGTTCGATGTCGATTTGATTAGCATAGCTTGATTAACTTTATCGCATTGTTACTTCCTATCATTCACCGTCGTAGTTTGATTGAAATATGGTAGACACGATTCGATTATTGTAATGTACGACATTTACTCCACATAATATAATTAAAATGGAAACATTCCTACGAGTCAAGTCGCGCGAAATCGGTCGTTGACTTTGGCCTTGACTTTGACTTTCACTCGTGAAAACACGGGGTGTTACAGCCTCCCTTTGTTTAGGGAATTTCGTCCCGAAATTAAGCTGAAAGCTGTAACTAAGTCGTGGATCACATGTGAGAGTCTTTCGTTTGGGCCGTTGAAAATCGTCAAATTAACCAAGATTTTACGGTTAAAAATTGCTGATTTTTGGATATGATGTGCGAAAACATCTGATCTAAAAGCCTATAAAGCTTTAGATCTTAATTCGAAGCCGTTTGTGAGAAATTCGAGTATTGTAGGTCCGGATTCACCTCCGATTCGATTGCGTAACAACACGTTCGACGTGCGGAATCCGTGAACGTGTGTGACTAAACGTAATCGTAGCGGAGTCTAAACCGATTCTACAAGTGGTATCCTAGCAGGAGTTCGGTTGCTCAGATTTGAGCAATTTCTTCATCTTTCTTACCTGTCACGTTTTTCTCTGAAAATTGCTAAATTAAACGCATACAATAATCGTGATTCTATTAATTATGATAACGTGTACAAAGCTGAGAATCACGTTTTGCCTTTTTCTCTCTACTTTCTCTCTCTAGCCCTTATTTACAAGTATGCCACCTTGCCTTTCTTAATCGGACATTACTCATTCGTTAAACAGCTGTGGATACTTTGCCTTCATGTCGCTTTCGAGTTCCCAAGTGAACTCTGCGCCTCGTTTGCCTTCCCATCGGACCTTCACAATAGGAATGCGTGAGCGCCTGAGTTCTTTGGTTTGGCGATCCATGATTTCGACAGGCTTTTCCACGAAGTGTAATGTTTCGTTCACTTGTAGATCATCTAGAGGAACATGTAAGTCGTGGTCGGCGATGCACTTTCGGAGGTTTGACACGTGGAAAGTCGGATGGACATTGCTAAGTTCCTCCGGTAATTCGAGTCTGTAGGCGACTTTTCCAATCCTTTCTAGAATCTTAAAAGGTCCCACATATCGAGGCGCGAGCTTCCCCTTTTTGCCGAATCGGACTACACCCTTCCAAGGTGACACCTTTAGGAGTACGTAGTCACCAACGCCATATTCACGGGGCTTGCGCTTCTTATCGGCGTAAACTTTCTGTCGATCCCGAGCTTTCGCTAGGTTGTCTCGAATTTGGAAAATTTTGTCTGTCGTTTCTTGTAGCAGCTCCGGACCGGTTAGTTGCGAGTGACCGATCTCGTGCCACACAATAGGCGATCGACATCTTCTTCCGTATAAGGCCTCAAAAGGTGCCATCTGGATGCTAGCCTGGTAGCTGTTGTTATACGAGAATTCGACTAACGGAAGGTGTCTATCCCAATTACCACCGAAGTCTAGAACACACGAAGGGAGCATGTCTTCAAGCGTACGAATCGTTCCTTCAGCCTGACCGTCGGTTTGTGGGTGGAACGCGGTACTTAGATTAAGCGTGGTACCGAGTGCCGTTTGAAACGTTTCCCACAATCGTGAAGTGAACCGAGCATCACGATCAGAGATGATGTCACGATGCGTCCCATGTAGACGAATGATCTCGTCGGTGTAGATTCGGGCTAATCGTTCTACCTTGTAGTCTTCTCGTATTGGCAGAAAGTGAGCTGATTTAGTCAAACGGTCAATAACAACCCAAATGCTGTCGTGACCTGATGACGTGGTTGGAAGCTTGGTTACGAAATCCATAGCTATGCTCTCCCATTTCCACATGGGAATTGGTGGTTGTTCGAGCAAGCCAGAGGGTCTTTGATGTTCAGCCTTGATTCTAGCACAGGTTAGGCATTTTCCGACGTAGAGAGCGATATCCCATTTCATGCCCGGCCACCAGTACCGATATCGAAGGTCATGGTACATTTTGTCAGCGCCGGGATGAATAGAGTATCGGGATTTGTGGGCTTCATCCATGATAATCGGTCGCAGGTCGGTTCGCTTGGGAATCCAAATTTTGTCTAAGAAGTGGAATATCCCGTTTGATTTGCTCACAAGCTGGGCTCCATCGTGGTAGATTCTTTCTTTCTTCAAAGTGCGTTCGTTGAAACATGCATGTTGGGCGTCGCGAATAAGAGCTTCGAGATTGTGCTGGGCTTGAACATTTCGTGTGCTAAGCAGATAGCTCCGTCTGCTAAGTGCGTCGGCAACAACATTTGCTTTGCCTGGGTGATAACGAATCTCACAGTCGTAATCGTTGAGAAGTTCTACCCATCGGCGTTGACGCATATTTAGTTCCCTTTGATTAAAGATGTGTTGTAAGCTCTTATGATCGGTGAAGATCGTACACCTTGTACCATACAGGTAGTGTCGCCAAATCTTTAATGCAAAAACAACTGCGCCTAGCTCGAGATCGTGGGTTGTATAGTTCTTCTCGTGGATTTTGAGCTGACGAGATGCGTAAGCTATGACCTTGTCTCGTTGCATTAGGACACAACCGAGACCAAGGTTGGAAGCATCACAGTAGACAATGAAATTATCGTTCCCGTCGGGTAGTGTGAGAACAGGAGCATTGCAGAGCATGTATTTGAGGGTTCGAAAGGCAGACTCTTGTTTGGTTCCCCAGACAAAAGGCTGGTCCTTATGAGTGAGAGAGGTAAGTGGTACAGCAATCTTCGAGAATCCTTCGATGAATCATCGATAATAGCCCGCTAGCCCGAGAAAGGAGCGGACTTCAGTCGGGTTCTTAGGCGTAACCCAGCTCTTAACAGCTTCGATCTTCGCAGGATCGACGTGAATACCCTGACTATTTACGATGTCACCCAGAAACTGAACCTCCCCCAACCAAAACTCGCACTTGGAGAATTTGGCGTAGAGTTGGTTTCCCTGGAGTAACTCGAGAACCAAACGTAGATGTTGCGCGTGTTCCGCTCTTGTTTTGGAATATATCAAGACATCGTCAATGAACACGATGACGAAACGGTCGAGATATGGTTTACACACTCGATTCATCAGATCCATGAAAACTGCTGGTGTATTGGTTAGGCCAAAAGGCATGACAACAAATTCGTAATGGCCGTAACGAGTGCGAAACGCGGTTTTGGGTATATCCTCCTCTTGTATACGCAGCTGATGATATCCTGAACGCAGATCGATCTTCGAGAAACACGTAGCGCCTTGTAGCTGATCAAACAAATCGTCGATTCGAGGCAGAGGATAGCGGTTCTTGATAGTCAACTTATTCAGTTCCCGGTAGTCAATGCACATCCGGAACGACCCGTCCTTCTTTTTGACGAAAAGGACTGGTGCGCCCCAAGGAGAGGTGCTCGGGCGAATAAAGCCTTTTTCAAGCAATTCCTGGAGTTGGGTTGAGAGTTCGCGCATTTCGGACGGCGCGAGTCGATAAGGAGCTCTGGCGATAGGATTAGCTCCAGGAATGAGATCAATGCGAAAATCAATATCACGCTTAGGAGGTAGTCCGGGAAGATCCTCTGGGAAAACATTGGGAAATTCTCGAACCACTGGAACGTTTTTCACTTCCTTCTTCTCTTTCTTTTCCTTCTCCGCTGCTACAACGTGAGCCAAGAAAGCCCTGTATTCCTTGCGGAGATACTTGCTAGCTTGGAGACATGACATAAGCTTGAGACCCTTCGAAGTTGTATCACCATAAACACACAATGAATCACCGTTTGCGAGCGAAAAACGAATCATTTTATCGAAGCACACAACTTCGGCATGGTTTTCGCGAAGAAAGTCCATGCCTACTATGACATCAAAGCTTCCTAGTTGCATTGGAATGAGATCGATTGAGAAGATGTGATTGTTGAGCTCGAGAGTGCAATCACGAATAATAGAATTTACAGCGACGGTTCTCCCGGTAGCGACTTCAACATCGAATGCAGAGGAGAGTCGGGAACGTTTACGTCTAAGGAGTTTCTCAAATTCGAGCGACACAAAGCAATTATCGGCTCCAGTATCAAACAAACATGAAGCATAAATACCATTCACAAGGAACGTACCATTGACCACGTTGTTGTCGGCCTGGGCTTGACGCACATTGAGATTGAAAGTTCTGGCGCGTGCTGCCTGTTGTTGCTGTTGCTGTGGCGGCTGCTGTTGCGGTTCTTGTTTCACTACCCTGTTCGGGCACATGTTGGCGAAATGGTTCGGGTCGCCACACGTGAAGCATGCTCTGGCTTTGACTGCGGGTGCCGGAGGAGCTTGTTGACCCTGTGGGGCAGCGATTAGAGCTTGATTGGCAGGAGCTTGACGAATACGGCAGTTGGCAGTAAAGTGGCCGTAGACGTTGCAATGAGCACAGAAGCGGCATTGGATAGCAGTCGGGTGATGATAGGTGCAAGTAGGGCAGAGTGGATGTGGCCCAGTATATGCACGCTTTGCAGGCGGTGCATTGGCCACAGGCGCCGCTACTTGACGCTGTTGGGCAGGTACAGCTTGAATCGGTGCAGCAGTAATCGCACAGTTCTTGTTGGTGGAGCTGTTCTTTCTCTTGTTCTTTCGCTTGTTGCTTGACGAGGTGGTTTCAGTGGTTGGTGCAGTAGTGGTAGCTTGATGCAGATGCTTGGAGGTCTTATCCCACACCCCAGCCTTAACCCTTTTGTCATTGATCTCAGCGGCCAGCAGATAGGTTTCTTCGATCGTGGTAGTCTTAGCCGCTTGCACGAAATCAGCAACGCAGTCGGGCAAAGCTCGGATGTACTTCTTGATGGTCATATCGGGAGTCTTGACCTGGTCGGTACAGATAATGCTGAGCTGTTTGAAGCGAGCAGTGAGACCAGCATTGTCTCCATCCTTCTGATGTATGTGCCAAAATTCATCTTCAAGCTTTTGACGCTCGTGAGGAGGGCAGAATTCCTCCAGCATGACTTCTTTGAGCTCATCCCACGACAAACCGTAAGCTGCATCATTCCCTCTCTTGTTCCTCTCGGCCGTCCACCAGTCCAAAGCACGGGACTGAAAGACGACGGTAGCGTTCAGAGTTCGAAGGTCATCAGGGCAACCACTTTGTCGCAGAGTAACCTCGATAGAGTCAAACCAGTGGAATAGAGCAGTAGGACCTCCTTCGCCTGTGAATTCTTTCGGCCCACATGACTTGAATTGTTTGAAACTGAAAGGTCTTGCGACAGCTCTGGGACCTTCAGTCCTCGATTCCTCGGATGATTTGCTGGCATTCTCATAGGCATCGCTTACTGCCTTTGCTACAGCTTTCGCGACGATGGAAGCAAGACGTCTGTCCTTCTTTTCTTGGCGAGAGAGTGGATGACGGGATCCAGACGACATTGTCTGCAATAGACATCGCCATGGAACTCAACACATGTATTCGAATCTCACCTCACACGTCTACTACTTACTAAAGCTCAGTAACACGTACCATGTAAGCGCATATAGTCACAAAATCACAGAATTGCACAAAATCACATAAACACGTAGAGCACAATATTCCTAACTGATAAGCACAATAGTAAAACACACATAACTTAATCACTAAAAGTACCTACGAGCATACAAAGCATTCTGACTGCCTCTATTGTCGATTCGCTAGCGATGAGTCGTGTGGGTTTTGTGTTTTAGCAGAAGCAATAGTGTTGGGTCGAAACCAATAGTACCTCAAAACGTTAACAAATAACAGAAAACGCATAAATTTTTTTTGTAAAGATCGATAAATCGAAGGTAGATTGTCTGTGGCTAATAGACTTCGACTGACCAAAGTGGTTCGACTATTCGCAAGGATCCTACACAATTACTTCCAGGACTATGCCTTTGCCTCGATTCTTGGGCGTTGGCGCAATTCCCATTGGTTATATTGTGTCTTTAGACCGTTGGTGTCCATCGAAACTTTGGTGAGAGTTTTGTATAAAAGCGGGACGAGTCGTCTAGGTTAGGGTTTCACCCCTATCTTGCAACTTCCGTCCTCGTTTTTGATAAAAATTTGAGGAGATTATTCATCAAAATATGGATTTCACTCCTGATTTGGTATGATTCTCCTCGTTTGTAGCTAAAACGCAAGCTGATTAGGCAACTTTTGTCGAGAGTTTGCGGTTTTCACACCTATTCTCGGCCTTATTACCTGTTTACAACTTGAAAATTTCGAGTGCAGTGATAGAAAAGAGTGAGTGATAGTGGCGAGTTTACGCATACGCGTGAGTTGGACTGTTGGTTCTTAACTATAGACTAGGTCTCTAAGACTTCGACCCGGACTAGGTCGAGTCTTGCCTAATTCCCTATAGTTATGGCTCTGATACCAATCTGTCACACCCCAACCGATGGCGGAATCATCGGGGCGCGGCACTGAGCGAAACAGATTGTCCAGAAGTTTCCATAACAACTATCATTACCATTTAATTAAAGCAATACGTCCCATACCGTATCTTAAATAGTCAAACAAGTTATTACAGATAACATCAAACAAATACTCTGTTCCGACAACTCAGATTTAAACATAACTAATTTATTCGTTGGTTTCTAGGACTCCAGTTCCTAGCTTCAATTTCATCACAGCCCGAGAAGCATATAAACAACCTAGGCACCTGTCACATACGTTAAAAATAAAGTCAATACATAAAATGTAAAGGTGAGCATACAAGTTTGATAATAGCATATAGAGTTCGAATTCGTTTACGCATAACCAGCACGTACACATAGTGAAATGAAGCACGTTAGTTATCGACATAGATCCATCGATACCAATAACTGCGGGTTAACTGCCCGAGGCAGTTCGCAATACATGATTACCACTGTAATCCATGCAAGTAAAAGATCCTTAACAACCCCCGTGTGAACGGGTGCTGAGTCCAAACTATAGTACTATCGTTGCTAAGGCAGGTAGACAGCATTCCATGTGTAAACATAACAAACAAGCATTCATAAGCCACGTAATACATGCATTAATGGTTAAGCGTTAAAATAGCTTGAGTAGTGTGATAGTTGTAGTTTGAATAGTTGTAACGTGTGTAACACCGAAAAGTGCTATAGCAAAAAGGGTTCAAGTATACTCACAGCGATTGTGGATTGAAGGGAGCGCTTTACAGCGAGTATGGTTAGCCTGAATAGATTTGATAACGTAACGATAAGTGTCGCGTAAAACAGTACAAAGTGAGAGTGGTTAGGATGGCTGATCGTGCGGATCAGCTATCCGTGAGAGGGAGTCATCCGTGCGCATGACCTATCCGTGCGGATGGTAATGCGTGCGGATGGTGATCCATCCGGATAAGCTATCCGTGCGTACGACTGTCCGTGCGGATGGTAATCCGTGCGGATTAGTTTTGCGTGCGGACGACTTATCCGTACGGACAAGTGGTTCGTGCGGATAAGTGTTCAAGTGGATTGTTTCTTCCTAAGTGTGAGATGTGTTTGTGTATGATGGCTTGTGCTTTGGAGTTTTCGTTGTAGCATTTAGAAATCACCTAAGGGTTTCTACCTTTCAAGCCGGTCGCGCGGACGACGATCCGTGCGTATGGTAGTCCGTGCGGACAGTGATGATTCGTGCGGACAGTCTGTGCGCGCGGACAGGGACCATCCGTCCGGATAGTCTGTCCGTGCGTACGACTTGGCCGTGCGGATGACCATTGTTTAAATTTTGGTTGAAGGCCTTAGTATCTCATGATCCGAAGAGTAATCCTTTCAGAGGTCGTCTGTCCGGATTGTTCATTCGTAGATACTCAAACCTTGTTTGGAAAGTGGGTCCCAAGGGTAGCTCGTCCGGGTGGCAACCCGTCCGGATGACCTGTGCGTGCGGATGGTAATCCGTGCGCACAGCTTGTCCGTGTGGACAGCTTGTCCGTGCGGACAGCTTGTCCGTGCGGACAACTGGTCCGTGCGGACAGTCTCTGGTCTGATTGTCCCGTTCGTCTACTCTTGGTTTCTGTTGTCGTTTATCGAGACGTTCTGGTTACGTGGCAATCACTTGGAATTGTATTCTCACCCGCGTGACTAGACCGGTCAGGAACCACCCTAACTTGGTCTGTCGGCGACTCAGAACGGTCATTCCGGTTGACCCCGAAATCAGTTGTCTGTGGGTAGGATTCTAGATCTGGAACTAGTACATCACTATTATCGAGTAGAGACTAGAACCGATCAGATCCGTACCGATTCTAAGGGGAAAGAAGGAGAGAACTTAGGTTTATTTCTTTCAACTCTTTTATCCTTAGAAAAGTTTAGATCTAGGTGAAGTTATTGTGAAATCTTGTAGAAATCGTTTAGATCTGAGTTATTCTTGGTGGAATGAGGTCAAGCTTGAAGTTCATAAGGACTTCATGATGACGTCACCCGAGAATACCTCAAATCCGGATGATTTCATGGTTAAAAGTGAAGATTTGAAAGATGGAAATGTGTAGAATTGTGTAGTGATCAAAGATGTACAAGAATTAGTGCAAGATCTTACCTGGATTGAGAGAAATCTGAGAAAAAGCGAAGAATGCGTGTGGTTCGGACGTCACTTGCCAAAAGTGGAAAAGTTGGAGAGTGACCAGTGTATTTATAGGATGCCAAAAAGGGAAAGGAGGTGAGCCGTGCGCATGGCACGCACCCGGGTAGGTTATCCGTGCGGATTGGCAATCCGTGCGGATTGACCATCCGTGCGGATGCCGCCTGCTTTGGCGTATTCGGCACGATGTTGCTTCGGTTTCGATTTGCGAGCGATTCGATAGGGTTTCCTAGTCAAATTACTTTCAGTCCCAACTACTTCTTATAGGGTTCGACTCGGAATTCTGGTTCGGGTTCGTTTACATTCGAGTTAGACTTCGAGTTCGATTGAGTTCGCTTGATTATCACACATAATATAAAAGAAACATGCACAGGTAACACGTAAGGCACACACACACGTATAACTAACAGGTAACATGTACAGTTCGTGTTACGGTTCGATGTCGATTTGATTAGCATAGCTTGATTAACTTTATCGCATTGTTACTTCCTATCATTCACCGTCGTAGTTTGATTGAAATATGGTAGACACGATTCGATTATTGTAATGTACGACATTTACTCCACATAATATAATTAAAATGGAAACATTCCTACGAGTCAAGTCGCGCGAAATCGGTCGTTGACTTTGGCCTTGACTTTGACTTTCACTCGTGAAAACACGGGGTGTTACAGGAGATTTTATACATTATTTGATTCTCGTTATTATTGGCCAGAAAGTTAGTCAATATTAGCATGACTACAATAACAGTGGAAATTATGCCCCAGTAATAATAGCATATAACTAAAATTATTTTAACATCAATTAGTTAATTTAATATATGTTTGAAATAAATCTAAATGGTGTATACCATAACAAAATAATCAAATATAATGTATTCTACTAAGATTATATTTTAGTCTTAGTCACGTTAATATATAATGATATTACAAATATTTAATTAACATATTATATTTGATAAAGTTATTGTAGTTTGATATAAAATAATATATGTCATTTTCTGGATTAAATGGTTTTGTGCCATAAAGTAATATATGTAACAAAGAAATGTCACGGGACACAATTAAGTCCGGAGTCATTAGTTGAGAGAATGATCAACAGTGACATGACCAAAAGCACTAGTTGAGAGAATGATCAACAGTGTTATAGAATCACTAGTTGAAAGAATGATCAACAGTGATATGACCAGAATCATTAGTTGAAAGAATGATCAACAATGATATGATTACAGTCACAGGAATCGCCTAGTGACAGATAAATTGGATAATAGTAAAATATAATTACTTGATAAATTCACTATTGGATGAAGGTAAGCCAATGAGTGATATGATTACTGTCACATCGGAACTGCCACCATGTGACAAATACTGATTGAATTGGGTAAATATAAATAGATATAAAAACCTTAATACTGTAAGGTATAACAATATATTTTATAAAAATGGAATGAATTCACTCAGTATTTTCGCTGACAAAACCTTTTTCAAACATTTTTCAGGTAATTACAATAGATTGGAATAAGAGCTGGATACGACACTGAAAGGCTTCAAGAAGTGGCTTATTTTATTAATTAAATCAAATTAAGAAATATTGTTTTATGTAAATAAAATTATCTTATTAAAGCTACCTTTATAAAACATGGGTTTATCCCATCTATTTAATAAATAAAAAATCCGGTGTTTCTAAACTCTGATATTTTTCCTAACTCACGGTCCTGATGAAATTTCCGCTGCAATGTTTTATAAAATTTATCACCGGTACCACTGGACTGTTCACGACTTCTGATTCCGTCCAGGGTGGGTCGGGGGTCGTGACAGAAGGTGGTATCAGAGCCACTTGTTTAAGCTATTTAGGTGTTCTTTTAATACCTAAACTTAAACATTAAAAGCTAGGAAACTGATACAAATTTACATATGTGTTATATATATGAATATATATATGTCGATATGCACATATAATATCCTGGAAGTATTGTTTTGTTCTAATTATTCTGTAATATTAATAAGTAAAAATGTTTGCAATTCAGATGTCGAATGAAGTACCACATAATCCAGAAGTTCATGCTAATAATGAAAATCTTTTGGATAAAAATGCTATAGAAAATCTAATAGCTCAAGGAATAGCTAATGCTTTACCTTTAATAATTAAAGCTGTTAAAAATCCCGTAGAACCTACCAAAGTTGTGAGTAGCAAGCATACTCGTGACGATGGTTTTAGCCATAGTGTCAATGGAGGTAATAATGATATTATCAAAACCCCATTTCCCAAGAAAAAGAAGGCGATGACTCTCGGGTGTACCTACAAAGAATTTCTAGCTTGTAAACCAACTGAGTTCACAGGCAGTGAAGGAGCCACGGCTGCTCTGCGATGGTTAGAAAAGACGGAAGCTGTTCTTACAATCAGCAAATGTACCGAAGAAGATAAGGTGATGTATGCATCTAACCTCTTCAAGGAAGAAGCCTTAGAATGGTGGAATACAATTCTTCAGGCAAAAGGAAGTAACATGGCTTATGCCATGAACTGGGAAAAATTCAAGGAAATGGTAGAAAGGAAATTTTGTCCTCCTTATGAAAAGGAATGAATAGCTAACAAGTTCCTAAATCATAAAATGATAGATGTGAATTGTCGTGAATATACGACAACGTTCTTTGAATATGCAAGAATGGTACCAACTCTGGCTTCGCCAGAACCCGTACTAATTTCTCGTTATATTTCGGGATTAGTTAGCGAAATCCGAGACATAGTTAAGGCCACTAGACCACAGACTATTGAAGAAGCAGTCGAACTAGCTAACATGCTGACAGATGGACTAATCCGCACAAGAGAAGAAAACAAGAAGAAAGAGTTAGCCCAGAAAATTTCCCAAGAATTCTTCAAAAAGACAGGAACTGAATCGTCATTAGAACAACCTATCTGCAGAAGCTGTAACAAAAAGCATTCAGGAAGATGCCGTTTTAGGAGAACATCCTACTGTGACTTCTGCAAGATGACCGGACATATAGAGGAAGAGTGTAGAAGGAAAACCAATGTTTGTTTCAATTGCGGAGAAACAGGACACATCAAACCATATTGCCCAAAACTAACCAAAGCATCCGACAACAAGGCCAGAACAACAGACGGAGCTAAGAAGAACGCGTGAGCATTCGTACTTACTACGCAAGAAGCAGAAATGATTCTAGACGTAATCGCTGATATATAATATCTAAGTTAAGTTATTATTTGACCCTAGTACAAATAAAAGTTTATAAATAAATACATTTTGTCAAATACTTCATCTATTCAAAACCATAACAGACTTGTTTGGTTTTCATTTTCATTAAATCATTTATTTGGTCACGATCACCTTGTGGTGACGTTTTCACAAAATTTGAAGCTTGTGCTAATCTCGTTGCATACGGGTTTAATTATTTATTTATATTGAATCCGCTTTGTTGGTTTATTCTATAAAATCAATCTTAACACAATCATGTGCTAAGATAATGATACACAAATTCATTTCATATATTCAGTGTATCTCTTAATGATTTTTATATCAGCAATCGATCGTTTCGTAATCCTTATTGTTTTATCATCTTTGATCGAAAAACATTATTCAAGTATTTCGATTTCAATCCTACTAGATTTATTTGAAACATTCGGACTTACTTCAATTGATTTAAAGCATGGTGAAACTCATTTCATTCACCGCTACTATTTTCAATTACTTCGACACCTTGTGGTGGCATTTTCTTTAATTTAAAGCTTGAGCTATTCTTATTTTCACTCCTAATGAACGAATTTTTATTTTTGTCGGTTCATTATCTTAAACAGTCTTAATACAATTATGTGTTAAGATAAGAGTACACAAATTCATATCATATTCCAGTGTACCTCTTAACATTTCTTTCATCATTTATCGAAAATTCTATAATATTCATTTGGTCTTTTCATTTGAAAATCCTATTCGAAATGAATATCCAAATTGACTTCATTAAAGCTTTCAGTTGATTATACGGTGAAATTTTTCGGTCACCGTAATTATTAAATTATTTCAATCATTATGACACCTTGCGGCGTCGTTATAAACTTGTAGCTTGGGCTAATCAAAAGCATACGAATCATTCAAAACCACGTATGTATTTCATTTGACTCATCATTTGAAAATAGTCTTGATGCAATTATGTATTAAGACAATGATACACTAAACTCTGTTGTATTTCGGTGTATCCTTGCAACTCACTGTCAACAGCCTGATTTTTCTCTTGTTATGATTCGATAATTGACAATCATTTTCGTGCTTTTATTTCATTTTGAGCTTGTTGATTCTGAATCTTCTTCAGTTGCCAATCAAAGTAAGCTTTCTTTTGACAAAAGAATTTTTATTGATTCTAAAAGTTCTTCACATTTATTCTAAATATCTACTTGATCATATGTCTTTTGGCTTGAACCTAATCACATTGGAAATTATATCATTTCATCTCATCCGTTTGACATTGATTTCTTCAACTAATTCAGTTGAACCTTTGAATTCTACTTATGATACAACTAGTATTCACAAAATTTGATATTTAATTCTGTGTCATTTTGTTGACTAAATTATGACATAAATCTAAAAGAAATATCGTAACCCAAATCTCGAGGACGAGATTTTTATTAAGGTGGGGAGAATGTAACAACCCTCATTAAAAGTCCTATTTATATTATTATTCAATAGGAAATCCTAATTGAGACACCCAAGTGATTCTGCGCAAAACCTACAAATTTCAGAACAATCAGAATCAGGATCAGGGCCCCTAAAACTCAGGGGGGGCATTCCCTACTCAACGATTATCTTTATAAGTTATTATAAAACTCAAATTTAATCATTTCGTCGACTCAGCTGGCCTACTCCTACGCGTGGCTACCCTATAGTGATTTGGTGTCCTTTACGGACCGTAACATTAAGAGTCTTACGGACCGTAAGCACCCTTACGGACCGTAACATTGGGAGTCTTACGGTCCGTAAGCATGTCAAATTTCGTGTATAAATAGCAGGCATTGGCACTTGATTCTGGGCGATGAAACGACGATAAAATTCGACTCTGGCACGGAGTTATCGTCCAAATACTCACAATTAACACACACAAACCACTAATTAGTATAGCGGGGTGCTACAGAACAGGGTATTAACTCGATCGCTGATACGATTCAATGTCCGATCGATTAAACTATCCAACGATTGTTTAAGTGCCGCTCAAATTGAGTTTATACTTTGTTATTCATCGTGATTTCGACTTGAATGTTTGAGTGCTGTTCGAACTCGGACTATACTCTGTCATTCGTTGTGAATCCGCTGAATTGTTAAGTATTGCACTTTGTCATTCGTTGTGAGGGTTTATCTCGTGAGTTATCGTAAATGCTGTATTAGTTACTTACCTAGTTTGTATGCACTAGGTTACAAGGCTAATCAGTAGGCTAGGCTCTGCTCAAATTAAATCTGCAATATATCAAGGATTATCTGTAGACTAAGCTTTGCCGTAGAAATCTGCAATGTGAGTTCATTTCTCTTTTCTCACCGTTTGTGAGTCCACTCTATTTTCTCACAATTTTATCACCTTTTTGTGATACAATTATATGAACAAAGGCTTTTCAAAATCCTAAAATGTTTATCAGTTATACTTACAAGTGATTAAAGTTATATATTCTATAATAACTGTGGGTATGGGAGATTTTATACATTATTTGATTCTCGTTATTATTGGCCAGAAAGTTAGTCAATATTAGCATGACTACAATAACAGTGGAAATTATGCCCCAGTAATCATAGCATATAACTAAAATTATTTTAACATCAATTAGTTAATTTAATATATGTTTGAAATAAATCTAAATGGTGTATACCATAACAAAATAATCAAATATAATGTATTCTACTAAGATTATATTTTAGTCTTAGTCACGTTAATATATAATGATATTACAAATATTTAATTAACATATTATATTTGATAAAGTTATTGTAGTTTGATATAAAATAATATATGTCATTTTCTGGATTAAATGGTTTTGTGCCATAAAGTAATATATGTAACAAAGAAATGTCACGGGACACAATTAAGTCCGGAGTCATTAGTTGAGAGAATGATCAACAGTGACATGACCAAAAGCACTAGTTGAGAGAATGATCAACAGTGTTATAGAATCACTAGTTGAAAGAATGATCAACAGTGATATGACCAGAATCATTAGTTGAAAGAATGATCAACAATGATATAATTACAGTCACAGGAATCGCCTAGTGACAGATAAATTGGATAATAGTAAAATATAATTACTTGATAAATTCACTATTGGATGAAGGTAAGCCAATGAGTGATATGATTACTGTCACATCGGAACTGCCACCATGTGACAAATACTGATTGAATTGGGTAAATATAAATAGATATAAAAACCTTAATACTGTAAGGTATAACAATATATTTTATAAAAATGGAATGAATTCACTCAGTATTTTCGCTGACAAAACCTTTTTCAAACATTTTTCAGGTAATTACAATAGATTGGAATAAGAGCTGGATACGACACTGAAAGGCTTCAAGAAGTGGCTTATTTTATTAATTAAATCAAATTAAGAAATATTGTTTTATGTAAATAAAATTATCTTATTAAAGCTACCTTTATAAAACATGGGTTTATCCCATCTATTTAATAAATAAAAAATCCGGTGTTTCTAAACTCTGATATTTTTCCTAACTCACGGTCCTGATGAAATTTCCGCTGCAATGTTTTATAAAATTTATCACCGGTACCACTGGACTGTTCACGACTTCTGATTCCGTCCAGGGTGGGTCGGGGGTCGTGACAATTTGAGAACTAATGTGAAAATATGGTGCTAAAAATGAATGAACGAGATTTATGCCTAAAAGGACATAAATACCCTTAACGGGTCAAAATAAGACTATAAGTAAAAACGGGTTAATAATGCGTAGAAATCCGTAATTGGAACCTAATATGATAGGTAATATTGGAATTAAAGGGTTTATGAGAAATAGGGGTCAAACAAATAAGTTTGTTTGATAAAAACCGAACGGGTCAAAATTTGGTAAAAAGGGTAATAAGCCGAAGAGCTAAAAGTCTGAAATTTTATTATGTCGGATGTTAGATTTTAACTCCATATGATGGAGAATTAAATTACGGACGTGTAGGAAAAAGAATCGGTTAAAACGGACTAACGAGTAAAAAGTTATGACGATTTAAATTTAGAATTTTTAAAATTTCTGGAGCTGGGCAGATATGCAGGATTTAAACCTGCACCTGCTGGAAATTGTGTTTCCCCGCGCCACGCGGAAGGACACATGGGAAATCCCGCGACACGCGGAAGCCGTCGCGTGTCGCGACGGGTCTATGGTTTCCTGCCGCGACACGCGGAAGGACCAAAGTCAGAATTTTATTATTTTTATAAATTTGAAAGCTGGAACTTGTTTGTACTCTCTATTTAAATGTCAAAACTAACATTTTTGATGGTTTTGACTCTAGGTATTGATGGGGTCTATCCGGATGATGATCAAGCGATGAAAGAGAACCGAACACATGAGAAAGAAGCTTCCGCGCGTTGTTTCGTAGTTATTTTAAACGACGAACTTATCTATATTATGTTGAAAACTTTTAAGTTGTAAAAGTTTTAAATTACTCGTATTTTCTAAGGATCCAATTTCGTAATTACATGTTTATTTTCGTTATTTATACCAAAACCCTCAAAATAACAATTAGGGTGTTACATATTGCGCCCGACGGGGTCTAGTTTGCCATCGCATATTCGAGCATCGAGGACTTAGTTGGTAGTATCAGCTTTGTGAGTATATATGTCGTGTGTTACGTTTATGCATGTGGAAATTCGCTACACTTTTACCTATTACGCTATACATATCAAACCTGTATACTCGCCAATACTTTTGTATTGACAAATATTTTAACGTATGTTGCAGGTTAGATCGCAGGCTATATCAAATCAAGCTAGGAAGTCTAGAAACTCAACTAAATCTAGGTTGTCGGATTTATATTGTTCGAGAGGACAAGAAATCTGTGATAACTTATGTGATTGTATTATTTGTTAGTATGGGATAACGAATGTATTAAATATTATCGCAATATAGTTGTTATGGATTCTCTTGAGCAATCTGATTCGCCTAGTGCCGCGCCCCGATGATTCCGCCATCGGTTGGGGTGTGACAATATTGATCTAAGATTTATGAATGGTTTTCCAAAAAGAACAAAGTTCAAAATATGATTTTTAGTAGATCTTGATTCTTACTTAAACATACACTATTTTTGGTGGTAAAACAAGTGTAGAAACACTTGTGAAACAAGAAGATTTCATAAAGAAATGTTTTTGTAAAACATGTTTACAAGTTGTAAACACCTAAATCTTTCAAGAATGAAACTTTTAAAGAAGTAAACAC
Source organism: Helianthus tuberosus (assembly GCA_030545235.1). NCBI lineage: Eukaryota > Viridiplantae > Streptophyta > Magnoliopsida > Asterales > Asteraceae > Helianthus > Helianthus tuberosus. Next base: position 101,917,163 of record CM060431.1, on the reverse strand, counting down.
ATTTTAAAGGGTAACTAAACCTACTAAACACACTACCAAGTTACTACAAGTTTTTATGAAAGTTCAAGTTCATGTTGTTAGGTAAATTACATAATTTTGGCACTAGGTAAGTGTTGATTGAATTGTTGAGTGTTGAGATGATTTTAAAGAGAAAATGATATGCGTTGATAGCATGGACACCTCCATTTTTAGGAGAACTATGGCAAAATTTTCTAAAAATATAAACACTTAGAAAAATATTTTAAACAAGTATTTACAAGTATATCTTTAACTATGATTTTCATATAAACCTTGCCATAATTTTTGTTACAAAAATACAAATATTGGAGGTTGGTTTTTATAAATGAAAATGGATAAATATATATTTAGAATATATATATACATTAAAGACATGATGTGTGTGAATACTTGTATACTTTGTGTGTTAGTTATATTATTTTAGGGATAAAATAATATAACTTAACAAAATACCAAGAATTTACAATCCAAAATATTACCAAAAATCTCAAGGAATAAATACACAAGTTACACACATAATATTGGGAAACCGAACGAAAGAATGTAACTTACAGAATATTCCGGAAAATACATTTATAAGTATATTTTTGGTGAAAAATATTTTAGACATAAGAAAGGAAAATATGATTATTCCAATTATCACAAAGTTATACCATATCTTTGACAAGGAGAAAATATATTATTCTTGGGAATTAAAAATATATTTTCTTGGAATTTTTAGAAAATATATGATTTTTGGAAAAATATATATTTTCTTGGATAAACTTGAAATACATTATTTTTGGGATGAAATAAGTTTAAATATTTTCTAAGTGAGACTTGAAAGTATATTGTTTTGGAATTATAAATATTTTTGCCAAAAGAAAAATTAGGAATAAGTTTTCTAAGAAATACTTCTTGAAATATATATGGGATACTTATTAAAGATGATGCACGCCGGAATACGACACCAATACATGGCAAGTTATACAAATACAAGAATACGAGTACACATGTATGAGATACACCCATCCTTGGGAAGGAAATACGAGTACAAATACTTGAGAAGTATCATTTCAAAAATACTGTTTTAACAATTATTCCAAAAATTCAATAAATATAATTTAAGTTAAAATATTTATTATTTTAACAAATAATTATATAACTTGGAATAATGATGAAGACACTTGGAAACGTAACTCAAAAGCACTAATTATACTAAGTCAAGGCACGACCCGCTCGTCTAATAAGACCATAGTGCATTGTAGGTAGTCGTGTACACCAGAGGACACTTTGAGTTACAGGCGGATTCGAAGAACGCAAAACTGTGAGTTCATGTCCCCCTTTTCTTTAAACTGTTTTGTTTATTAACTTCGGGGGTGAAGTACATGTTTCAAATGAATACAAAATGCTTACAGACAAATACAATTGGTATGGTTAGCCTAGGAAAGTACCATAGATCATGTGAATGGGTAGGCGCATACTTAAGGCCATTAATCCTCGTAGTAGGACCGAGAGACATGAGTGATAGATCTATTTGGGTGTAGCGAGCCCCATCCATGAGTCCGCCGAATGGGCCATGTGGTGACTATGTCTTACAGCCGGAAGCCCGGTACAAAGTCTGCTAGGTTTGAGTCTTCCTGCACCATGTCACGTATATTAATGTATTAGCTACACATTAATCGATCTGTTTCCTTGTTGCTTTCATACCGGGATTTCAAGTACATACAAACATACTTACAAATGCTTCAAAGGTTTATTCACAAACACACACATGAACTCGCTCAACTTTTGTTGATGTTTTCAAACTACATGTAATTCAGAAAATTAAGTATGGATCTGGCGGGCGTTGGAGTTTCAAGGCATGTTGAGAATAAAAGTTGTCATCCGTGTCGTAGAGTTTAGTTAGTGTGTCTTATCCTGGACGAGACACATCTTTTAAAACCTGGTTTTAACTAAAGTCTTTTGATGAGTCCTTATGGAACTCTAAACAATTCATATGGTTTGTAACTCGGATTTTAAGTCTATGTTTCAAGACGATGATGATGTAATGTTTTAAACTTGTTTAATGGATGACGAATCTATGATTATATCATATAGTTGTTGTTATGATTGAATGCAATGGTATTAAGAAAGTCACACCATAATCACGCTTCCGCAAAAGTCAGGGTGTGACAGTGGAGGTGGTCGGAGGTGATGGTGGTGGGTGATGGTGGTAGATGATGGTGGTGGCTGGAGGAGATGGTGGTGGCAGTGCAGGAGGAGGAGGTGGAGGTGGTGATGGTGCCACATAAGCAGCCAAGTCAACAAATAACAAAGTGTGTCCACGTCATCAGCCATGTCAGCAAAAAACTAACTGGGTTATAACCGAGTTAGCAAAGGATCATTGGGGGCCAAAATCTTACAAGTTGGGATTGTTACAGGGAATTTTTGAAGTTGGGATTATTAGTGGCCAACGGGTGAAACTTCGGATTATTAAAATCCAATAACCCTTAGTAAATTGATAATAATGACAACAACGTATAGAGTCTTAATCATTTGAAATGTGATAGAACACATTGCTTGAATCACTTGTACACTAATGCATCATCTACTTGTACATTTTAATCCGCACAACAATACTGACCAAGACAACTATCGAAACGTCGACAAAAATGAGTAGGTCATCACGGTACCTTTGGATTTTTTAAAAACATTATAGTTTATAAGATATAACAAGAATACGTAAAATAATTATAAGTTTGTTGTGGAAGGGGATAAGTGTAACTAATTAGCCATAATTTTGTTAAAATAAAGGGATTTAAGTGTAATAATATGAGGGACTAAAATATAATTAATGTTTAAAAGACCAAATTACCCTCATTTTAGAGGTGTTTTTATAAATAAAGAGGGAAGAAGTTCTTATTTTTTGGGTATCTTAAAATACCTCTCACTCATGCATTATAATATAGTATAGATGTGTCCAAAAGAAAAAAAATTGAGACACAAGAATTCAGTTAAATTTATAGAACAACTAGTATTTTGGAGAAAGTTAGACAACTTATACAATCTTAATGAATAGTGCATGTGATAGGATCATGTATGATTGCCTTTTGTGGCTTTTAAGTTCAATGAGGCTGTTTTTCCATGCTAATGTGTTAAGACACCGTAGATCTAGATGTAACTGGCCTTTCTTGAAAGGTAATGTCAGTCATCTCTTTTAAGAAACCCTAACGGCGAGTCTCGTTTTGAAAAAAATCATCAACAATCCCTCTAGATCCGTTAATTCAAAGAGTATGATTGTGTAATAATCATTCAAGACCGACCAGCTCGAAGAGTGAGCCAGGAGTGGACCTAGATTAGCCCACGCATTTATATGGCACATGTAGTCATTGTTGGTTTGCATGAACCCTTACTTGGGTCTTCTCTAAAACGTTTTTGTTGGTTCCCAGTTCCCAGCTACTAGCAGTGGTGGACCCATGAATTATTTTCTGAGGGTACAAACGAGTGGTTTAACCAAATTTCCAAAGGGTGCAGTCGGGATTTCACCCTAAAAAATACACTAATATTTTTTTTCAAGGGGTGCGTCCACCCACCCACCCACCCCTCTACCTAGGTCCGCCCATGCCTCCTAGGGGGATTTGATCGAATACGAGTTCCCACTCGCTAAACGGTTAATCAAATATGTATTTATGGGATGTTACCCACCCATCAATATGGTGAGATACATTTGTGCCTGCTTGGTTGCAAGTGTGACAAATGGACGGACATATGTATTGTGATGGAAATATGTTCAAAATAAAGAATAAATGTTTTATTTGTATTTGAAAATTGTTTGTCCTTGTTTGATACGTATGGTTTGGATTTTAGTGATAAACCTCATGTAATAATCACATGAACTCACATTTGATTCCGTGTGGATGGCAATACATAGAGAAGAGACTAGTAAATAGCGTATAAATTATATTGTGTGATTATTGAAAACTTTTTTTAAGATGAAGGTATAAGATTATCATTTTATGTTGAGAGGGTTACAAATAGTAAAATGTATAAACTTTTATGTATGAATTTGAACAAGTCATGTGCTTAGTGTTGTTAGTTTACACGTTAAAGTTATCATTATTAATTTAAAAATTTAGGTAAAAATATAGGTTTGATGTGACTTGGTTTGACTTGTCTAAAATATTGCTTAGTCCAACAGTTAGAGCTCCTGAGAGAAGCCGGTCGTGGACGGAAACATGGCCTTCGGAACAGTGGTAAAAATCTCACCGAACATCGAGGAAAGAAGGAGATGCCCGGCGGACATCCTTGTGTTTGGATGGGAAGGGGGGAAACACGCTTGTGTAGATCTAACTGGAGTCTCCCCCCTTGTCGGGCTCAAGGACAAGGGCTTTGTCGTAGGGCAAGCGGTGCTCAAGGCAGAAGCGAACAAAGTGGCAAAACATGAGAAAGCCTGCCTGGAGAATCAACATGTGTTTGTCCCGTTTGCGTTTGATACCTTTGGTGGTCTCGCTCCTAACGCTGTGCGACTTTTGAATCGGGTTCAAAAAGTCGTTAATAGCAATTCTTCGTCGCTAAAGGTTTCAAACCTAGGTCCGCCCATGCCTCCTAGGGGGATTTGATCGAATACGAGTTCCCACTCGCTAAACGGTTAATCAAATATGTATTTATGGGATGTTACCCACCCATCAATATGGTGAGATACATTTGTGCCTGCTTGGTTGCAAGTGTGACAAATGGACGGACATATGTATTGTGATGGAAATATGTTCAAAATAAAGAATAAATGTTTTATTTGTATTTGAAAATTGTTTGTCCTTGTTTGATACGTATGGTTTGGATTTTAGTGATAAACCTCATGTAATAATCACATGAACTCACATTTGATTCCGTGTGGATGGCAATACATAGAGAAGAGACTAGTAAATAGCGTATAAATTATATTGTGTGATTATTGAAAACTTTTTTTAAGATGAAGGTATAAGATTATCATTTTATGTTGAGAGGGTTACAAATAGTAAAATGTATAAACTTTTATGTATGAATTTGAACAAGTCATGTGCTTAGTGTTGTTAGTTTACACGTTAAAGTTATCATTATTAATTTAAAAATTTAGGTAAAAATATAGGTTTGATGTGACTTGGTTTGACTTGTCTAAAATATTGCTTAGTCCAACAGTTAGAGCTCCTGAGAGAAGCCGGTCGTGGACGGAAACATGGCCTTCGGAACAGTGGTAAAAATCTCACCGAACATCGAGGAAAGAAGGAGATGCCCGGCGGACATCCTTGTGTTTGGATGGGAAGGGGGGAAACACGCTTGTGTAGATCTAACTGGAGTCTCCCCCCTTGTCGGGCTCAAGGACAAGGGCTTTGTCGTAGGGCAAGCGGTGCTCAAGGCAGAAGCGAACAAAGTGGCAAAACATGAGAAAGCCTGCCTGGAGAATCAACATGTGTTTGTCCCGTTTGCGTTTGATACCTTTGGTGGTCTCGCTCCTAACGCTGTGCGACTTTTGAATCGGGTTCAAAAAGTCGTTAATAGCAATTCTTCGTCGCTAAAGGTTTCAAACCTAGGTCCGCCCATGCCTCCTAGGGGGATTTGATCGAATACGAGTTCCCACTCGCTAAACGGTTAATCAAATATGTATTTATGGGATGTTACCCACCCATCAATATGGTGAGATACATTTGTGCCTGCTTGGTTGCAAGTGTGACAAATGGACGGACATATGTATTGTGATGGAAATATGTTCAAAATAAAGAATAAATGTTTTATTTGTATTTGAAAATTGTTTGTCCTTGTTTGATACGTATGGTTTGGATTTTAGTGATAAACCTCATGTAATAATCACATGAACTCACATTTGATTCCGTGTGGATGGCAATACATAGAGAAGAGACTAGTAAATAGCGTATAAATTATATTGTGTGATTATTGAAAACTTTTTTTAAGATGAAGGTATAAGATTATCATTTTATGTTGAGAGGGTTACAAATAGTAAAATGTATAAACTTTTATGTATGAATTTGAACAAGTCATGTGCTTAGTGTTGTTAGTTTACACGTTAAAGTTATCATTATTAATTTAAAAATTTAGGTAAAAATATAGGTTTGATGTGACTTGGTTTGACTTGTCTAAAATATTGCTTAGTCCAACAGTTAGAGCTCCTGAGAGAAGCCGGTCGTGGACGGAAACATGGCCTTCGGAACAGTGGTAAAAATCTCACCGAACATCGAGGAAAGAAGGAGATGCCCGGCGGACATCCTTGTGTTTGGATGGGAAGGGGGGAAACACGCTTGTGTAGATCTAACTGGAGTCTCCCCCCTTGTCGGGCTCAAGGACAAGGGCTTTGTCGTAGGGCAAGCGGTGCTCAAGGCAGAAGCGAACAAAGTGGCAAAACATGAGAAAGCCTGCCTGGAGAATCAACATGTGTTTGTCCCGTTTGCGTTTGATACCTTTGGTGGTCTCGCTCCTAACGCTGTGCGACTTTTGAATCGGGTTCAAAAAGTCGTTAATAGCAATTCTTCGTCGCTAAAGGTTTCAAACTTTGTATTTAGTAGAATTGGTTTTTCTATTCAAAAGGGGTGGCGGCGCAACTTATTGCCCGACTACCTGCCATTGCTTTGTAATTGCCCTTTTTTGTGTGGAATGTTATTATTACAAAACCTAATAATTAAAAAAAATAGAGAAAAATGCCCGGATAGTCCCTGTAGTTTGCTTCATTTTCACCTTTAGTCCCTAACTTTCTAAAATTATAGCTATAGTCCCCAACTTTTGCAATTTCGTTCCCGGATAGTCCCTAGCATGGATGGAGGTTAGTTTTTGATGTTAAATGAGTGTGAAATGACCTAAATACCCTTTCTGTCAAATTAATAATTTAAAATTAAAATAAATATAATTAATATTTTAGAATTTATGTGGGACCCACCACCCACCCCACTTCATCTTCCCCACCCCTCACCACCACCACCACCCACCGCATCTCCGCCATCTCGTCCATCCATCCACCTAAATACCATTATTTAAAAACCTTTAAACTAAAACAGAAAAGGATATATATAACTCTTACTGGACTTTGACCTGCACCAATCACCGCCCATCTCACTAGTTCCAGCCTCCCACCCGAACCATTGGCCATCAGCCATCTTCACCACTCAGGCACCGTCCATCTCTTTAAAGACTCTCCTATCTCGCCTGACCACCGGCCTTAATGGCCGCCTCTGTAGATCTGTGTCACGGTGCTTGTCCGCTGGCGTGATTACGACGACTCTTAATTAGAGAGATAATCAGATTTTAAAGTCGCCGTAAGCGGAAGAGCTGAGGAAAATTTTACAGTAATTTTTGTTTATAGATTTAGCTTCAAATTTGATGGGTTTAATTTGGTAGGTCTTTCTTGTTTCAGTTACTTTTTGGTGTCATTGATTCGATTGAATTGAGAAACAACTTTATATGGAATTTGAAGCTCGTTTGCATATGTGTGTATGGTGGGTTTTTAAGCTTTGGTGATGATTGTTTTTTTGGGTGAACGGTAAGGAGGAGTGGGGAAGGTGGGTGGTGGTGGTGGTGGTGTCGGCGGTGAGGAGGAGTGGGTAGGTGGGTGGGTGGTGGGGTGGGTGATGGGTCCCACATAAATTCTAAAATATTAATTATATTTCTTTTAAAATTTTAGTTATTAATTTGACAGTAAGGGTATTTGGGTCATTTCACACTCACTTAACATCAAAAACTAACCTCCATCCATGCTAGGGACTAACCGAGAACAAAATTGCAAAAGTTGGGGATTATACCTGTAATTTTAGAAAGTTAGGGACTAAATGTGAAAATAGAGCAAACCACAGGGACTATCCGGGCATTTTTCTCAAAATAATAATTACTTTTATCTAAAACCCGTTAGGTATTTTGCTTACGTTATTAATCCTTATTTTTATTTATCTTCAATTATATAACAACTTACTTCCTTCCTTCCTTTCGCGTTCGATACATTTGGTTGTCTGGCCCCTGTGGCGTCCGGTTTCTTGAAGCGGGTTCAAAAGGCAGCACTTGCGCATGCGACAGTGTCTGTAGGCCATAGTTATGTGTTTAGCCGAGTAGGATTTGCAATTCAAAAGGGGGTGGCGGCGCAGCTTGTTGCCCGTCTACCAACCCATGATTTGTAATTTGCTCTAACAAATCTATAAATTTCTACTTTTAAACTACATCAATAAAAAATTTTAGTGACTTACAACGGTAAATTGTTAATCATTGTCTTTGAGGGGCGAATCTATGTGTATCCCAGGGGGTACGTGCTACCCTTCAACGCAAAATACCTTTGAATGTATGGTATAAGAAAAAATTTCTTCGTTTTATGAATGTACGGTAGAAAAAAATTAACCTTGATTTTTTCCTCTATATCCGTCACTACCGTCTTCATAACCTTGTCTTCTTTACGCTGCTAGTCTTAACATCTCCTCCACACAACCACCCTCTCTCACCACCACCTTCAACAACTACCTCAATCAACTACAACTACAACTTTGACTACCAAAATGCAAGAAATCGTCAAATAGAAGAAATCCATACACAATTGTCATGAATATAACACCTAACATCCAACACCCTAATATACATGAAAACATTAATATGCAGTTTAGAGTCCTAACCCAAAATCAAAAGGAGAAAACTATAATCCAAAACGAACCCACATGTGCTTGATGATAAACCTAAATCACATCCAAACTCAACCCATTTGTGTGCACAACGTTTGTACATGATATGAAGGAGACAAAGCAGAAATCTAAACAATGTTCTTTTTTTTTTTTGACTATATGATGGTGTGCACTATGATAGTGGACTAGATCATGATATACATATAAGGGGTGGATGGTAAAAAGCTAATAAAAATCACCTATCGCATATGTGACATCCAACTCATAGCCAAATCACAATATATCGTATTGATATAGACATTTAACACATGGTTTTTCAAAAAGTAAATGGAGGGGATGGGAACATCGTAAAAAGGTTAAATTACATATATAAATAATATATAAATTGATTCTATTTAATAACATATCTCCCATTAAAAAGGTCCTATGGCTTTCATATCAATATATAAAAGAACCTAATTCCATATGTTTCTTAAGTCTTAACCCATACCTTTTGCTTTACCCGACATTATAAGTTGGATTTCATCTTAATATTTTATGCTATTGTGGACATTAAAAATTCTACGATCGCTTTATATTTGTTTATTAAAATGAGTTATACAATGCGTTTTAAAACTAATCTGTAATGTAAATATAGATGAATACAAAATCAAATTACAGGTAAACAACTGTCAAAAATGTATAGCATATTTGTATGTAGTGAATAGTGATAATCACGGATAATAAAAAAGAGAAAAGTGATAGGCAAGTTATTACGTATCAGAGTAAAATAATAGATGTAATATGCTTACATGCTCATGCTTTTTAATAGTTCTTTATCTAAAATTGGTGAGACACAATATTATATCGTAAATGTAATTATAAGTGGTATGTAGATAACCCATATTATAGAGACAAATAAATATATTACCCATGTTTGGGCTTTGGAATTCGGATGGATTTCGACTTTTCTCTTTCTTTCACAAGGTACAAGACTATACTAGTATACTTTATTGTCATATAAACTCAATAGTGATTTACAAGTTTAAAGAGAAAGAGAATATAAATATAAATAAATCTTGTCCCTTGATTTACATCATCAAATCGTAAAATACACTAGTGTATTTTCATCATCAAATTCTAACTATTAATTTACACTTGTGTATTGATAATCAAGAGCTAGGATTAGTTCACTAGTGTTCACAATTAAAGGGGTTGTTCACTAATGAACCTAACCCTATATATATGATTCGGTTCAAATGAAAACCACCACGAGTTGTGAGAACCGTGAAAACTTTTTGATTACGCGCGAGTTGGGCCAATTTTTTTTTTTTGCACAAACATAAATGAAAACATTATAAACACATCTGTAAAAAAAAAAAAAATTGTCGAGTCGTTAGTTTTGACTGATGCAAGTTTTTTTTACGCGCTGGCGTAAAATTTTATTGAAGATAACTATTTTTTTATGAGGGTGTAAAAAAAACCTGCATCAGTCAAAACTAACGACTCGACAATTTTTTTTACTTTTTTTTAACAGATGTGTTTATAATGTTTTCATCTACGTTTGTGCAAAAAAATTTGGTCCAACTTGCGCGGGATCAAAAAGTTCTCACAACTCGTAGTGGTTCTCATTTTAACCCAACCCTATATATATGGTTAGGGTATACGTATGTTAGCGTTATGTTATAAAATTTTATGTTTAAATGCATGAAAATCGTATATTAATCTAGTATATTCTAGTGTAGACTATCTTCATTTGTTTATGTATCTTCCAAATTACAATTCATGGTCTATTTTCATTCAATTTTTTTGGATTCTGAATTTTCTTAAAAGTAGAAAATACACTAGTTTTTTTTTTTTTACATTAAAGACAATCATCATGATTTGAGATTTGTAAAATCAAAGTGGATTCGTGAATTCTTTTATGAAATTTGGTGTAGGTTTCAAATATGTAAATCCAAAATCTTATGTAGTTTAGTTTAAAAATTTGGTGTAGGTTTTCAAATATGTAAATCCAAAATCTTGACAACTTTATATAAACGGAAGTTGGGCCTCCCCATGATAAACCCAAATAAACCCTCAGATCATAAGAAACAAAAGTTGGATATGGGCCAAGAGATTCAAGAGTTGAGACAACCAAGCCAATACCAACAAACTAGTATCCAAACAAGATTTTAAACAGTCCAAAAATAAGAGTATTAGTCAATATCTATAAAAATGGTTATGCTTATGAGGGGTGGATAAACTAGTACGGTACCTAGTTTTCTTCAAATTCGGTACCGGTACGGGTACTATACCAATCTCATCCCTAGTTTGGATGAGGGGTGGATAATTAATTGAGAATTGGTAATTTTTGACTTTTTAGTGTCAAACGTGTATTATAATTGAACGTCAAAAATGGTTACGCTTATGCCAATATGCAGAAAGTTTTGTAGGTATATGTAAACATGCAAAATGTGTTTGTAACGGGAACATGTATTATATTGGAAAATAGTAGAATCCTATATTGAATTTGTAGGTTAAAGAAAACCGGGTTTAAATCTCTAAAGTCAAATTCAAATGTGGTATCGACTATAATTGTGTGGTGTTCAGGTGGCTTTTTTCTATGAAGACGGGAGTCCCATCGAGACCAAAGGCGTTAGTAGAAGAGTACTAGAGGAGTAGAGGGCGACTCAATCTTTTTGGAGCTCTAAAGCGAAATAAAATTTCGGGCCTTAAAAGATAAATGTACCAGAAAAGGTTTCTGTTGATGGTTTGGTTACAAGTAACCATAACCAACTAAATAAATCAACTACAGTCTGAATTACACGATTCGGCATTATAAGAAACGATACAAGGTGTTATCAAAGATGGTAGAATGTAATAGCTACAAAGCTTCTATTTGCACGAGAATCAAATATGCCCTTTGGGCTGTTACGATATAAGCTCGGTTCACATGACATTTACTTGTGACAGTAACTAATAACTATGAACCATAAGATAAACTTGATGGAATCGTTAGCAGAAGAACATAGAATCGCGTACATTCTCATGAAGCTTGGGAGTTTGTGTGAAACCACCACCACCACCACCACTGCTGTTGGATGTCATGTCAGACTTGACGAATTGCGACATCAGGGCCGCTGCCTGGTGGGCGTACCAGATTGGGGCAACTGCACATATAAACTAACACCTAATTACATCTGTCATATTTACAAATAATCTTGACATAAAAATCTTATTCTGGTTTTTGAAACCAAACCATATTCAAAAAGAGGACAGTTTAGTTATTTACCTATTGATTTTGCAGTTGTGTTCGTTTGGTACCTGCATAATCCATAACCCTCTAAATCAGTAACTGATTAACTGATTTTGACAGTTAATCTTTATTTGACTTACACATATGACAAAGAATGAACCAACTCTTGCACGTCATCAGCGGAGAAACCAATTTGATCAAGAAGAACGTGGTAATGTGTACACCGTACAGTCCCCTTAATAACAACGAATTTTTTAGACACAAATGTATAAGATAGATACACACACGTGTTTGAATAATACTCACAAGCGGTCCATTTTGAGCACACAAATAAAAATCATTGTTCTTAGGATGACATATTTTAGTGTCGATGATTGTTCCTGAAACAAAAAACAAAGATTGAGTTTTTGTTCTTCCTGATCATAACATTTTTAAGAATCAAACACTTAACCTGGGGGAACATTGGCATCAGATTTTGGTTGTAAAAAATTGGTGCGTTGAGCTTTCTGTGTCCCAATGACCGTAAATTTTGGTTCCCATTCATTATCACGGATAAACCGGCATGCCTACATTACACAATTTTTATTTTTTCAATTGATATAAGTTTCCAAATTAACATATAAAATCTTGATGTTAAGTGTTTCAACCTGCTTGATCTGCTCAAGCTCTACATTCACCACCTGTTCAAACCGAGACTCGCTAACTCCATCCCTACAATAAGAGCATAACTAAGCGGTAAATTTTATTAAATATTGATAAAAACTAATCTTTCACTAAGGCCTGATAAGGCTCGACGAGCCTATCGAGCTTCACATGCCAAGCTCGAACTCGGGCTTGATAAATAAACGAGCTTTATTTTAGGCTCAGGCTTGATAAGGCTCGTCTTGTTTCGAGCTTTTTCTCAAGCCGATCTTGAGCAGCTCGCCAGCCGCTCGGCTCGTTTGCACCACTACTCCTAACACTCAAAGTGTCATACCTGAATATAATTATATGTTCTGGCTTCACCTTGGAAGTACTTTGATAGAAATCTTCCAACAGTTCCCTAAAATCACAAAAGGTTCATTAAATCAATTCAAGAACTAAAAATTCAAATGAAATGTTTGTTTTGAATTAAACCTGATCATCCCTTCATCTCTTTCGGGTGACACAGGCTCAAACAAACCATCTATCGTCTCAACACGTGCGGATTGTGCACGCGCAGAAGCCCTGTACTGACAAATCAATGGCCATTTTCTCGAGCTTACAATCTACACATCCCCAAAAACAAGAATTATTGTTCTACATCTATATTTTGTGTCATGAATCTAAAAATCTGAAGATGAAAATGTACAGCAGCAGTTGAATGAACATCAGCACCGCTATGGGACAAAACCATTCCAAATATCATCGTCGGAATGCTTGAAACAAATGGTATAGATTGCAAACACTCAACTGATAGCAGAGTGTTTAAACCACCCATCTGAAAATTATAAAAATAATAAATCAGATTCGAGTTTGAGTTCTGGACAAAAAACAAGAAACTTAATGTGTATTATCTTAAATGCAGACCTTTGCATTGATCTTTAGTAGCAAATTTGTAAGATACTGATCATCAATACAAGTAGGTGCCATACACTGTGTAACAATCCCATGATCCACGAGGCATTTTCGCTTCCACGGACCTATCATGGTAAAAAAAAATTATATTAATAAATGAACAAAACATAAGTGAAAATCGAGATGACAAAAGTGGGCCAAAAACCATAGATGTCTGAATTCTTTCGTTCAGGCAATATGCACAATAGAAACCGAGGTGGGCCTGGAAGTTTTCGTTGGATTTCTTCAAACATGAGTTCCACACGAACAGGAGCAGGATTGCGGCTAGACTGCTGATTCTCTTGGATTACAGTATATGGCTCACGAAGATCCTGCGAGTATCGTAAGAACAGTTTTGAATTTATCTTTTTAAGAAAATGACACGCGCAATCAACTCATTACTCACCATTCCTTTAGCTTCAGAACACCTAAGTAGATCTCTGCATAGGTTATGGATGTCACAGGGTGCACAAAAGTTCACAATAGCCCAATGTGTGATCAGTGTCGGCGCAACAAGTGTCTGCATTTGATTCATCAACCCCTTATTAACAATACTTGAAATTTTAACCATTTAAAAACTAAAAATAACTAAAATTCAAATTCAAATATTTATTTATTTTATGTTTTTACCTTGTCGTTGAAGTTCCAACGACCATCACGAGGAAGAACATCTTTATCATTTCCAAATTTCAACTTTGGTGGTTCCAAAACCCGGCCCTCAACTTGAGTGTTGCTCGGTTTCTCAATATTGAAATGGTTAGTGAGTAGAGGTATCCTACGGCCTTTGGTCCCGAACCCACGTCTAGCCATTGGAATGCGGTTCGAGCCATGGGCTTTCAGTGGAACAAACTTTGGTGGAATCACACGCGGAGATGGTGGCGTTGCTTCTTGTTTAGAATACTTCATTTCTAGGATTTCTTGTGGCAAATTAGTTAAGCAAGTTTGGAGAGCATGAGCATTGTAAAAATAAAAATACATGAATATTTTAGTAAATATGATATGTTATGATGAAACCACAGTTACCACATATGTAAACAACTTACAAATTAAACACAAGTCATACAATCTTCTACCATGTATGTATGTACATAATTATGGTGTATGTATATAGGCTTGTAAAATCCATTTGGATGCTGTTTTACTTTACAATTTATGTTGATACTTTCTGATTTTGTTCTTTTAGGATAATAATAAAAGGTATAGCACATGTATTCATGTTACTTGTTCTTTATATTTACAAGCATATACATATAATATGTTTGTATATGACTATAAATACAGAGAAAAAGTGAGATGAATATATGTGATTATAGCTTTTAGTTTTCCTATAAAAAAAACAAAATTAGAAGGATTAACATAATTAATAGTAAAGGAAAATAACATCCAAATGGATTTTACATGGAATCAAGTGAAAAATAGAGATTACTGAACCAAGAAGAAAAAAGAAACAAGAGAAATCAAATAACACCCAAATTAATTAAACCATTTCCTACATCTACATTTACCATGGCAGGGAAACATACATCTACATTTACCATGGCAGGGAATAGTGTTTCCCTGCCATTGGTCAAAATGGGCGGTCGACAATACACCATTTGACCAACCAGTTTATTATTTTTTATCAGTCTTAAATTTACGTTTTTGCCCCCAGTTTAAAATTACGTTTACACCCCAAGTTCAAAAAGTAATTACCCTGTTGCCCCCAGCTAAAATTTACGAATTTGCCCTCGGTTAAAATATTACGATTTTACTCTCCGCCAAAATTACGTTTTCGCCCCAGCTCAAAATAAAAATATGTTTTCCCCCTATCTCAAAATTACGCTTTTACACCAGTTTATTATTTTAGACCCATTTTAAAATTACGTTTTTGCCCCCAGTTAAACTTACGTTTTTGTCCCCAGTTCAAACTAAAATTATGCTTCTGCCCCCAGCTAAAAATTACGATTTTCTACTCGATTCAAAATTACGCTTTCACCCTCAATTTAAAATTACGTTTTTCCCTCAGTTCAAAATAAATTTATGGTTTTCCCCTAGCTAAAATTTATGATTTTACCCCCGCTAAAAATTACAATCTTGTCATCATTTTAGTTTTCCTTTCTAACAAAACTATAGTACTGTTTTTTTAATTGATTGAGAATTATCCGGCCATCGCCCCACAACGCGGGCGGGGCACCAACTAGTTGTATATCAAAAAGGAAAAAATAATAATAAATTTATACACACACTAAGATATGACAAAAAAAACCCTAAAAAGATAAAATATCCGAAGTTATAAAAAAAAGATAAAAATACGTCTGTATATACAATATTTTCATCCATGTATATATACAAAAAACCACACTAATATCTACCAAAAAACCACAAAAATAAAATAATCAGAAGTTATTCCGTACGTACAAGAGAGATATGTATGTATGTATATATGATGTAGAGAAAAAGTGACATAATGTAATTATAGCTTTTACTTTTCAGAGAAGAACAAGGAAAGGATTGACGTAAATGTGTGTAGTATGTGTGTAATTTGTGAAATGTGTGTTTAGTACAGAGATGAAAGCCCCATTTTGTATAAAAAGAAACCCAGAAAGAGCAGATGAAATGAAACCCACAATCGAACAGTGTTTTCGTATATACACAGAAAGAATATGAAAATGAAACGATGGCATACCTAAATATAGAAACAGAACTGCGCCAAGAAGAAGCAGAAGATGACTGCAGAGACGAAGGTTTTTTTTTAGAGAATTTCTAGAGAGAGAAAGTATGGAGTATAGAGAGAGAAAGACGTGAAGAAGAAGAAGAAGGTGGTCTGGATGATTTGCTGCAGGGTAGTGGTAGAGGGCATTTTCGTCATTTCAGTATTTTGTCCTTTTTAGTTTGTTTTTTTTGAAGGGTGACTTTCTATGTACAAGACCTTATCGGTCACCGGGTTCTTGTCAAAGACAATCCCCCGTCAGGCCATTGCGGACGCGATGTTCTATCGGGCCCTAGCCGCGAACGGACACTGACCTTCGCCCGGAAACCATACTGCCCCCACACGGGTATAGCCGCTGGGGTAACAGCCGGGTGAAAACCGGGTTGCCCTCCGGATCGAACCATGCCTCGGTAGGAGCGATCCATCATAGGGATGTCCCCCAAATACAGTGGGTGGGGATCGAACCCGGGTCTCCAAAGAAACCCAAAGCTCTTTCCACCACTCCACCACAAGTGGAGGATCCTTTTTAGTTTGTTTTGATTTGCCATCCTAGATATTGAAATAATTTTTTTTAGCTTGCTAGGTTGCTGTAGTTAATGAAATTGCTGTTCGAAAAAAAAAACATAATGAAATAATTTTTTTATTTATTTAAAACAATCCAAAATGTGTAAATTTTAACTTGAGATCACGTTTATACATATATAATACGCCTAAAAACTTGAAAAACCAAGGTTAGAGACAATTTAAACAACTCAGATTTGAGTCTTTAAGTAAAACATAAAATAAAGGAAAATTGGTTTTTAATAAACCAACCTTTGCCCCATTGGTAAATAATAATGCTACCTACAGATTTGGTAGTTAATAATCCTACGTTTCAATATGTTGGTACTCAATAGACCTCCGTTAGTTTTTTTTAACTGAAGTTAGTTTTTAAGTTTTATTTATTACACAAACAGTCCCTATAGTTATAATTTACTAGTTTTAAGTTTTATTTATTACACAAACAGTCCCTGTAGTTATAAAAAAAATCATAAAAATAAAAAAAAAAATCTAAAAATTCAAAAAAATCATAAAAATTCTAAAAAAATCAAAAAAATTCAAAAAAAATCAAAAAAAATCAAAAAAAATCATAAAAATTCTAAAAAAATCAAAAAAATTCTAAAAAAAATCAAAAAAAATCATAAAAAACCGTTTTCGACGCGAACCGTTTCGACGCGTACCGTTTCGACGCGTACCGTTTCGAACCGTACCGTTTCGACCCGGACCGTTTCGACGCGTACCGTTTCGACCCGAACCGTTTTCGACCCGTACCGTTTTCGACCCGTACCGTTTCGACCCGTACCGTTTCGACGCGAACCGTTTCTACGCGAACCGTTTCGACGCGTACCGTTTCGACCCGGACCGTTTCGACCCGGACCGTTTCGACCCGTACCGTTTCGAACCGTACCGTACCGGTGGCGGTGCTGTGGTGGTGGTGGTGGCGGTGGTGGTGGTGGCGGTGGCGGTGGTGGTGGCGGGGCGGTGCGGTGGTGGTGGTGGCGGTGGCGGTGGCGGTGGTGGTGGTGGTGGCGGGTCGAGGCGGTGGTGGTGGTGGCGGGTCGAGGCGGTGGTGGTGGTGGCGGGTCGAAACGGTCTGTGGTGGTGGTGGCGATGCTGTGGTAGTGGTGGTGGTGGCGGTGCTGTGGTGGTGGTGGCGGTGCTGTGGTGGTGGTGGTGGTGGCGGGTCGAAACGGTACGGGTCGAAACGGTCCGGGTCGAAACGGTACGCGTCGAAACGGTCCGGGTCGAAACGGTCCGGGTCGAAAATGGTTTTTTATGATTTTTTTGATTTTTTTAGAATTTTTTTTGATTTTTTTAGAATTTTTATGATTTTTTATGATTTTTTTTTATTTTTTTAGAATTTTTTTGATTTTTTTTGAATTTTTATGATTTTTTTGAATTTTTTTGAATTTTTAGATTTTTTTTTTATTTTTATGATTTTTTTTATAACTACAGGGACTGTTTGTGTAATAAATAAAACTTAAAACTAGTTAATTATAACTACAGGGACTGTTTGTGTAATAAATAAAACTTAAAAACTAACTTTAGTTAAAAAAAACTAACGGAGGTCTATTGAGTACCAACATATTGAAACGTAGGATTATTAACTACCAAATCTGTAGGTAGCATTATTATTTACCAATGGGGCAAAGGTTGGTTTATTAAAAACCAATTTTCCTAAAATAAATGGTTGAAATAAAACATCATTATGTCTATCATATTAAATTAAAAGTTTGAATGAACCATAAAGTTGGGGCGGATTTGGTGACGAGTCAAAGCAGTTTGCCAGTTTTTAGCAAAATGACTCCAGGCTGTTTTAAGAAGTGTCAATTTGGTAAGGGTCAAATTAAGTTAGCACTATATATACTGTATAGGTGTCATAGCCTAGCCTCGTAGACGGGATCCCAAGGGTCCGAAGTTTTTTTTTTTTTTTTTTACTTTTTTAACAGAAAGGGGATCCATAATATTGTAATCACCAAAAACAGAACTCTATAGCAATGAGCTATAGAAGGATCAAACTACACCAACTTTAATGATCAATTACATTAACACCAAATTCAATCCAGCTATCTATACTAATGTTTTTTTTGGCAAAACTTCTTTTGTGAGACTATTGTTGCATAAACAAATTAGATAATTACATAAACAGAAGCTACTAATTAGATTGCAATCAATTCCATTTCAGCTCTAAAACCAAATGCTAGTGTTTGACATATGATAATCACATCTTTTGGATAAAAGGCTCAAACACCTACATGACAGAAAAATAGTGGTGGCAAAATGGGTGTGTTGGGTAATTTTTGTACAACTCGAAATAGAAACAGATGAGCGATGCTTGAAAGCCCAATACAAACAAAAAGGCTATTTTTTTCTCACATTGAAGTTGTGACACTCTTGAATTTTCTTGACATGATGTGCTTCAATCATCCGGCAGACCATATGGATACCAGACCTGGAAAAAACAAAAAAATTCCTTTGTTCGCATTGTCTAAGGTTATAAGGAGTGGTGCTGCTCCATCCTTGAGGATGGAGCTCCACGCAGGCGGCCACGTCACCCAAGTTGGAGGATGAACCGGCGAGGATGGAGCAGGGGAATGAAGGATGACCCAGTTGAAGAGAGAGACAGAGAGAGAGGGGGCTCCACCTTTGCTACCTGATACATACCCAAACCGGTTTTAAGTATTAGTTTTCATTATTTTTGGTCCATATCTTTATTTATTGGTCCATATCTTTTCTGTTTTTCCTCCTAGAATTATGCCCCAAGATTAGTCCTCCTTTATTTACGTTTTTCCTTTATGTATTTATATGGGGGTTTGTTTCCACTTTGCCCAGTATCAGAAAACTTTCAATATCAATAAAACTTTGATACCTTGAGATTTATAATGGTATCAGAGCAGTGATCCTGCTGCTCCGACAACGTCCATGGCAGGCAACGATACTTCGGTGGCGAAGGACAACGGCGGCAACGTCGTTGACTACAACTCTCCATATTATCTTCACCCTTCCGATTACCCTAGACAAATGCAAGTTAATGATGCATTGTCAGACAAAAATTATGCGGATTGGGTGCAGGAGATGGAGAACTTCCTGTTCGCTAAGAATAAGGTTGGCTTCATCGACGGCTCGATTAAGAAACCTGAAGAGACATCCAAGGACTACATGCCATGGATGAGAGTAGACGCAATGATTAAAGGGTGGCTTACAACCGCTATGGAGAAAGAAATAAGATGCAGTGTCAAGTATGCCAACACCGCTGCAGAGATGTGGAAAGATCTACGAGAAAGGTTTGGGAAGGAAAGCGCACCGAGAGCTTATGAACTAAAGAACAAGATCGCTACTACACACCAGGACGGGACCACTGTTTCAGCCTATTACACGAAGCTTCGGTCTCTATGGGATGAAATTCAGTCCGTATCTCCTATCCCACGGTGTACCTGCAACGGGTGCACATGTGATATTGGAAAACGGTTGGTTGAACAACAAGAAAAAGAAAGGTTGTACGAGTTCCTCATGGGGCTTGATAACGAATTTGCAGTTATCAAAACCCAAATCTTAGCCACCAAACCGACCCCGGGACTCGGTACCGCATACCACCTAGTTGCTGAAGATGAACGACAGAAGCTTATCACCGAAGACAAGAGACCATCTGTTGAAGCCGCCGCCTTTAAGGCATTTGTTCCACAAAAACGAGACAACTCATCCACGACACAACAGAAAACAAAACTCCATTCCAAATCAGGAAAGCAAGAAGAAGTACAGCATTGCACCCACTGTGATCGTGACGGGCATAGTCGAGAAGGTTGCTTCAAACGCATAGGATATCCGGAGTGGTGGCCGGGTAAAGCAAAGGGAGACAAGTCAAAGTCGAAGGCTTCCTGTGTTGAAGGAGGCTCGAGCCCGATCCCTGGGCTCACCGTGGAGCAGTACAACGCCTTCTTAAAACATTTTGAAGGTGGAACCAACACAGGTGACGAAGGAAACAAGCAAGTAGCAAACATGACAGGTAGATTTGATGATAAGGATGATTGGGTGGTTGATTCGGGAGCTACCGAACACATAACCTACCCGAGTGACATCCTTGTTAATAAAAGAAAAGATGAACACGAGATGCCTGTAATCATTCCAAATGGTGATACCATCCCGGTTCAAGGGAAAGGTGATTACACCTTACCGAGAGGCACCAAGATTGAGGGGATATTACACGTGCCCAAGTTTACTTGCAATTTATTATCGGTTAGCCGATTGACTAAAAATCTTCAATGCTCAGTAACATTCTTTCCTGATTTTTGTGTCATTCAGGGTCTTCGTTCGAGGAACTTGATTGGTGCGGGTAAGTGCAAGGGAGGTCTATACCGAATGGGGATGTTTCAAGAAGAAAGGAAGGCTATGGCAGTTACTGTTGAAAGATGGCATAAGAGGTTGGGTCACACGTCTCAAGAAAAACTAGCTAAGGTTGAATTTTTGAAAGGTGTTTCTTTTAATCTTAGGAATAATATTTGTGATTCTTGTTCAAAGGCTAAACATACAAGATCCCCTTTTCCTTTAAGTGAAATTAAAACGAAAGAATGTTTTGAGCTTTTACATTGTGATGTGTGGGGCAAGTATCGCGTTCCTTCTTTTTCAGGGGCAAATTATTTTTTAACCATTGTGGATGATTACAGTAGGAATGTTTGGATTTTTCTCATCAAATATAAAAGTGATGCTAGTAGTTGTTTGATGAATTTTTGCAAGATGGTTGAAACCCAATTTAGTAAATTGGTCAAAAGGATACGATGTGACAATGGTGGAGAGTTCACATCAAATCTTATGTTGAACTTTTACACCAAGCAAGGTATCTTATTGGAAACCACTTGCCCTCACACTCCTCAACAAAACGGGGTTGTTGAGCGCAAGCATAGGCACTTACTTGACACAGCTCGGGCCTTGCGTTTTGAGGCAAAATTGCCAAAAAGGTTTTGGGGAGAATGTGTCCTTACGGCCGCATACATCATCAACCGATTGCCTTCCAAAACCATCGGTGATAAGACCCCATATGAAATATTGTATAACCAAAAACCTGAATATGACCACATGAGGGTTTTTGGTTGTCTTACTTATTTTTGGAGCATTGAAACCAAAGGTGACAAGTTCGAAGTGAGGGGGAGACCGGGTATATTTCTAGGGTATCCCCAAGGAACTAAAGGCTACAAAATATTTGACATAGAGGATAAGAAAATGGTGGTGTCTCGTGATGTAAAATTTCACGAAAATACCTTCACGTTTCCGGCCCAAAATCAGCCTGGAAATGATGATGACATCTTTGTTCCCTTAGAGGCCCAAGACTTTGAAGGCCCAGACTATCAGCAAATCCCTACCACCAATGACACAACTAATAATGGGCCTGAATCTGGCCTAGAAAGCGATCAAGTTGATGATGAAGGCCCAAGTTCTGTAAATGAAGAAAGCGGCAATGGGCTTGAGTCTGGCCCAAACGAGACACGCACTGAACGACCAAGAAGGGATCGAGCCTTACCCAAGCGATTAAATGATTTTATTGTTGATCTTCCCCCTTCGGTTGATCACGCACATACCGCACCAACTCAAGCCGCCTCAACGGTACATCCCTCTACCAATTATGTCTCTTATGATAATTTCTCTCATACTCACAAACGTTTTTTAGCGGCCATCACCACCACTGATGAGCCGAAAAGTTTTAAGCAAGCCATGCAGGACCCAAAATGGGTTGAAGCCATGCAAAGAGAAATTCAAGCTCTTGAAGAAAACAACACATGGACTATCGAGTCCTTGCCAGAAGGAAAGCGAGCCATTGACTCTAAATGGGTCTACAAGATCAAGTATAAACCAAATGGCGAAGTCGAAAGATACAAAGCAAGACTTGTAGCAAAGGGCTTCACTCAAATTGAAGGTGAAGACTTTCATGACACTTTTGCTCCAGTAGCCAAATTGGTGACCGTTCGGACCTTATTAGCCGTTGCTACTAAGAAGAATTGGTTCATCTACCAACTTGACGTTAATAACGCTTTTCTCCATGGTGATCTAGATGAGGAAGTTTATATGAAAATTCCACAAGGCTTTTCTAAAGATAACGAGAATCGTGTTTGTCGGCTAAGAAAATCTCTCTATGGTCTCAAACAAGCTTCTCGAAACTGGTATCAAAAGTTTACAAGTGCCCTTCTTGGTCTCGGTTTCTCATCATCCAGGGCTGATCACTCTCTCTTTTTATACAAAGATGAAGACACTTTCATATCTATTCTCATCTACGTAGATGACGTTATCATTGTTGGTAACAATTTTGCAAAAATCCAAGAGATCAAAAAATGTTTGCATGACAGATTCAGCATCAAAGATCTTGGCCAACTCAAATATTTTTTGGGAATAGAGGTTGCCAGAACGTCTCGAGGCCTTGTTCTGAGTCAACGGAAATACACCCTCGATATTTTAGAAGATAGTGGAATGGAAGGCTGTCGCCCGAGTATGTTCCCTATTGAACAGAACCTTAAACTTGGTATGGATAAAGAGGATCCCAAGGTTGATGCCGGTGTCTATCGTCGTCTCATTGGACGACTCCTTTATCTTCAAGCTACTCGCCCGGACATAGCCTTTTCGGTTAACACTCTTAGTCAATTTGTTTCAGATCCTCGCCAAAGCCATATGAATGCTGTTACAAGGATTCTTCGGTATCTCAAAGCCACTCCGGGGCAAGGCATTCTTTTATCAAAGGAGGAAGGTACAAACTTGGTTGCATATTCCGATTCGGATTGGCTCGGTTGTTCTCTCACTAGACGTTCCCGGACCGGGTACATTGCTCTCCTTGGTGGTGCTCCTATTTCATGGAAAACTAAGAAGCAGTCTGTTGTCTCACGTTCTTCCGCTGAAGCCGAATATCGTGCCATGGCTACCACTGTCAGTGAACTCATTTGGCTACGATGGCTCTTACAAGAATTGGGTGTCCCTCAAACCAGTCCTACCACTCTTTTTTGTGACAACCAAGCTGTTCGACACATCGCCAATAATCCAATCTTTCACGAACGCACAAAGCATGTTGAGATGGACTGTTACTTCGTCCGTGAACGTGTTGAATCTAGAGAAATATGCACTATGCCTATTGATTCCAAACTTCAACTCGCTGATCTTCTCACCAAGGGTCTTGGCGCTTCTCAACTTCGTTTCTTACTTGGCAAGCTTGACGTTGTTGATTTACACGCTCCAGCTTGAGGGGGAGTATTAGTTTTCATTATTTTTGGTCCATATCTTTATTTATTGGTCCATATCTTTTCTGTTTTTCCTCCTAGAATTATGCCCCAAGATTAGTCCTCCTTTATTTACGTTTTTCCTTTATGTATTTATATAGGGATTTGTTTCCACTTTGCCCAGTATCAGAAAACTTTCAATATCAATAAAACTTTGATACCTTGAGATTTATAATTAAGATGGGTTATGATTTGGGTTGAAAACAATTTAAGTTCCCAACATGGTTTTTATACCTCTAATTGCAAGTGTGCAACTATCAGGGGCAGACCCACATAGAGCGGGTAGGGGTCCCGGACCCTAATGTTTTTAAAAAAAATAGTAGATCCGTTATATTAAATTTACGAAGGACCCCATAAAATTAATTAGGTGGACACCATAACATGAAGAGTGAAACTGGTGCAGTGGTAAACCCCTTTGTTTGATATCAAGAAGTCACAAGTTCGAACCTTAACCACTTTTTTTTTTGGTAAAGGAGGACAGCACCCCCGGTAAATTTTATTAAAAAAACTATATACACCTAAGGATAGAAAATTCCCGGGACATAAAACCCAAGGAACTCTCAATCCTTACTAACAAAGGACCTAACAAAATGGGTTTTAACCCCGGCCCCTCATTCAACACTAAGCAAATACAACTGCAAAAAAACCTATCAATAACCCACTAATATAAACAAAAAAAAAAAAAACAAATAACCATAAACCAACTACAAAATGCAGCCATCAAAAGCAGACAACACTTCAAATTCTTTACTCTTCCATCTCTTAGCCTCTTCATGCTCTTAACAGCAGCTTTAGCCAAACATTCCGACTTCATGCCAATATTCCACCTTTTAACTGCCATCAGCCTCCAGTACCAATCGAATCTCCAGCCAACAAATTCTGATTGCTTCATACACTTTGCAGCAGGTTTATCTAGAAGTCCCAATTTCATAATTTCATTCCAACTTTCAGCTACTTTTATCCACCAATACCAAAAGCTCCTCCAGCCATCAATATTCTTCATAGATGAAACCATGCCATTCAGTACACAATACAATTCAAATCCACCGACCACCAAAACCATATCCCCTCAGCTTTCCAATTTTGACAGATTAAACCACTCAGCCTCTCTTCCCACCTTGTACTATTATCATCCAAACTAATCCTACCAATATCGACTTCATCCATTCCAAACCAATCCTGCCTCTCATTATCTATAATTTCCCAAATACATTTAATACCATTTGTCCCAATAACCCACCACTCATCAATCCCAGCCCCAACCCATTTTACCATGTCAGCCACAACACTAAAACTCTCCATGCCATTCTTCCCTCCCAAGTAATATTTACCTTCCCAACCCTTCCACCAATAAACCCAACTCAACAGACTCAAAAATAAACCAAGAAAAGGCTCAGGAAAGAAACCAAATATCCAATATTGTCACACCCCGACCACGTAAAACAACAAAGTGTGGCGGAAACGTCGGGGAGTGTTGTAACAGAATTATCGTTTCATAACCATGGATACAAAAGTGTTTCGTTTTATTGATAATATTAAACATTAACATTGTCTTAACACATAACAAACAAGTTTTATATCGACTATCATTGTTTTATGTCACTAAGGCCTCGTCCAGATCCTATGTGACGCATGCATCCTAGAACGTCAATCAAGCAACAACACCTGAAACATATGTAAAAACAAAGTCAGCAAAGAAATGCTGGCGAGTACATAGGTTTTATAAGAGTATCGGAATCATGGCTTGTTTACTTATATTGCAATACCTCGAAAACCTTGTTTTCGAAAAGTGTATAATATTGTAACATGATTAACCAACTCAAATCAAGATGGTTATAATTTATAAAATTTCGTAGCCATGATTCTTAACCCAAAAGCTTTTTGTTTTAGAAAACCATCTTGTAAAACATCTCGTATAAACTCGTTAATAAAACTCGTATTCGAAAACATCGTTGAGTGACATCGTTTCAATATCATTTACCCAAGTGAACTAAATAACGCCACGGTATGTAATATGTTGAAAACACTTATATATAAGAAGTACCAGCGGCGTATCTACCATGTTTTCACCACATTACACCCGTCCCGTTATCTAAACACTAGCCAAAAACCAATCGTTTACCCAAATCGTTTAACATCGTATCCAAATCGTTTAACATCGTTTCCAAATCGTTTACTCGTTTAAATCGCTTAAATCATCCTCGTTTTAATTGTGAAAACTTATATATGGTCGTCTCGCTAATAACATTCAAACCTTCGTGACTCGACTACCTCGTTCCTCGCTTTTCGCATTAACAAACCCCCAAAGGATAAGTTAATAATTACAGATTCAGTCGTTACCCACAACACCCACACATAACCATGGGTATAGTGAAATAACGGGATTTGTCAGATCCTATGGTACCATAACCTAATACTGGTCGGTTCGGCCAAAATTAATGAATGTCATTCGTTATGTAACTACAACCAACAAGTTCGTTCACATTATCGAAATCGTTATTAGTTTAGTATAAATCGTTCTATTCGTTTTTGAAATCATCGTTTAAACCTTGAAAACATTTTGTACATATGAATCACCCCAAAACAATTGAAAGTTGTAAAATAGGGGAACTATGTACTCACATGTAGTGCAAGGTATCCTCAATCAATAGTACTTCAATCAATAGTAGGTATAGTCACTAGGGGCTATAACCATCGTGATTACACTCACGTTATGAAGTTCAAACGAACTTCACATTGACCATAAACTGGTCAATGCAGAAAGTCAAACGCAGTTTGACTTTAACGCTAAAATGAATAAAAAGAACGAAGGAACACTTACAAAGGGTCCCCGGAAGCTTTGATTTCCCAAGTATTCTCAGGTATGAAGTGGTTCACACTCCAACTTAGAGAAATTTCAGAAAATCAAGTGTGGATTTTGCAAATGAGAATGGAGGGGTATTTATAGATTTCGGAGAGCCGTTAAGATCGTTCCTCGTAAACTGTGCTTCAATCTAGGCCGTACACATCAAGCCCATGGTTTTATAAAACCATTTGAGCCCATGGTATTGCCCAAAACCAGGTGCAAGTGGTTTAAGAGTGCTTAACAACTGTAACCAACTGTTAATCTGGTTTTTCTGTTCTGGGAGGTCCTTACGGACCGTATGGTTGATGGCTTACGGTCCGTAAGCCTTGTGCAGACCAGCCAAGTTTCAAAAATGGCAGAACAGGCCCCTGTGCATCCAAACTTGCTATTTGCTGCATTTTTGACACGTTTAAGCCCCGTTAACCCCATTTCAAAGCTCTAAAATGAAGTTAAAGTATAGGGGACTTAAAATGTGCTCAAAAATATCTCGGATGTCGGTTCGTTTGGTCGTACGGCTGCGTTGTTCGGTTAATTACGACGGAAGTCGTAACGAACGCAAAAACGATCCAAATTAAGCGACGAATGAAATTTTCTTATGCCAAACACTAAAATAAAATATTTTAATGCTTACATAAATTTTTGGAAGTCCGGATGTATTCAGAACGTAAGTTATGCGCGAAAATGCAAACTTATGCACTTTTTGACGCTTTTAGTCCCTGAATGAGCATAAAGTTTATTTTAGCACACCGAACCCCTCAAAGCCTATTTCTAAGCTATGTAAAGGTTATTTAGGGTATGTTTAACTTATGATCAAGTTACAGAATGTTCGTTACTATACAAATCGGCGTAGTTTCGCAGTTTGACACAAATAGTCCCTGCGATCGAACAAAGTTGATTTCGACACACCAAACCATTCAAAACTTATTTCTAAGTTATGTGGAGGTTATTTAAGGTATGTTAAGCCTATGTCACTATTCCGGAGTGTTTTTCCCGTTATACTGACTGCGTTTACGCACCAGTTTGCGTATAACCTTCCAGAACGCGATTTAAAGCTTGCAATCGGAATCGAATCGAATTGAAAAATCACCAAACAAAAATACACATTTAGAAACATCAAAACACATATAATAACACCAATGCACATTGTTTTATTAATAAACATCATTGTTTTACATCGTACATCGATTACAGAACACAGTTGTCACAGTCTCCCCTACTTCAGGAAATTTCGTCCCGAAATTTTAACTAGAGGAAGCTTGTGAAAACAAATACGGATATTTCGTCTTCATCTGGTCCTCACGTTCCCAAGTAAACTCTGGGCCATGTTTGGATTCCCAGCGAACTTTGACCAAATGAATCCGTTTGTTCTTCAACTGTTTGTATGTACGTTCCACTATCTCCACGGGTTTCTCGACAAAGTGCATTGTTTCATCGATTCGAATTTCGTCGAGAGGAATGTGTAGATCAGCGTCAGCTAAACACTTTCGCAGATTGGACACGTGAAAAGTCGGATGAATATTTTCAAGCTCTGGAGGTAGCTCTAGTCGATAGGCAACCTTTCCAATTCTTTCCACAATCTTAAATGGTCCCACATATCGAGGTGCAAGTTTTCCTTTCTTTCCAAATCTCACCACTCCCTTCCAAGGTGACACCTTGAGTAGGACACGGTCTCCGATTTGTAATTCTAAGGGCTTGCGTCGTAGATCCGCATATCTCTTTTGACGGTTTTGCGTTGTCACAAGATTATCGCGGATTCTCTTGATTTTGTCTGTTGTTTCCAGAACGAGCTCAGGTCCAGTAAGCTGAGCTTCATCGGTCTCGTTCCAACAGACAGGTGAACGACATTTTCGACCGTAGAGAGCTTCGAATGGTGCCATTTTAATGCTAGCATGATAGCTATTGTTGTAAGAGAACTCGATCAGCGGCAGATGAGAGTCCCAATTACCACCAAAGTCTATCACGCATGCTCTAAGCATATCCTCCAAAGTTTGAATCGTTCTCTCAGATTGGCCATCTGTTTGGGGATGATAAGCAGTGCTTAGATTTAGTTGGGTTCCCAAAGCAGATTGCATGGCCTTCCAGAAATGAGATGAAAATCGAGCATCACGATCGGAAATGATGTCTAAAGGAACACCATGTCGTGATACAATCTCGTCTACATAGATCTTGGCAAGCTTCTCAGCAGAGAAATCCTCACGGATTGGTAAGAAGTGAGCTGATTTTGTCAAACGATCAACTACTACCCAAATAGCATCATGACCTTTACTAGTACGCAGTAGTTTAGTAATGAGATCCATCGCAATGTTCTCCCACTTCCAAACCGGTATCTCTGGTTGTACAAGCAAGCCAGAAGGTCGTTGATGTTCGGCCTTGACTTTGAGACAAGTTAGGCATTTTGACACATACAAGGCAACATCTTTCTTCATACCAGGCCACCAGATCTTAGTACGAAGATCCTTGTACATTTTATCAGCACCAGGATGGACAGAATATCGAGACTTGTGTGATTCGTCCATCGCTAAAGTGCGAAGATCGTCTTGTTTCGGAATCCACAATCGATCCTTAAAATAGAGCAAACCATCATCTTTTGCTTCGAGCTTAAGCTCAAGTTGACGTGGTAATTCATTACCTATCAAATTTTGTGAAACACAAAATTGCTGAGCTTGAAGGACACGAGATTGAAGATCAGATAGGGTTCGAACAGAATGAAGCTTGACTCGCTCCTTTCGACTAAGCGCATCGGCTACAACATTCGCCTTACCAGGGTGGTAGCGAATCTCGCAGTCATAATCGTTTAAGAGTTCAACCCATCGTCGTTGCCTCATGTTCAGCTCTTTCTGATTAAGAATGTGCTGGAGACTTTTGTGGTCTGTGAAAACCACACACTTCGTTCCATAGAGGTAGTGTCTCCAGATTTTAAGCGCGAAAACCACAGCTCCTAACTCAAGATCATGAGTCGTGTAGTTCTTCTCGTGAACTTTCAGCTGCCTAGATGCATATGCAATAACTTTACCTCGTTGCATAAGGACGCAACCAAGGCCTAAGTTGGACGCATCGCAATAGACAACGAAATCATCGCTTCCCTCGGGCAGAGATAGAACAGGAGCATTACATAACTTCTGCTTCAGCGTTTGGAACGCTTCTTCTTGCTTGGGTCCCCACTCAAAAGGCTTATTCTTCTGAGTCAAAGCAGTGAGTGGAACCGCAATCTTCGAGAAATTTGAAATAAATCGACGATAATAACCAGCAAGACCAAGAAAAGATCGAATCTCTGTAGGCGTCGTCGGTGTATTCCAGTCCTTAATAGCAGCAATCTTGGATGGATCCACATGAATACCCTGCTCATTGACTATATGATCCAAGAATTGAACTTCTTTAAGCCAGAATTCACACTTGGAGAATTTAGCAAAAAGTTGTTCCTTCTTCAGGAGTTCCAATGTTAAGCGAAGGTGTTGCTCGTGCTCGGCTCGAGATTTTGAATAAATGAGAATATCGTCGATGAACACAATAATGAACTTGTCCAAATAAGGTTTGCAGACCCTATTCATTAAGTCCATAAAGATAGCTGGAGCATTCGTCAAACCAAAAGGCATGACAGTGAACTCGTAATGCCCATATCTTGTGCGGAAAGCAGTTTTGGGAATATCTTCTTCGAGAACACGAATTTGATGATACCCTTAATGCAGGTCGATCTTGGAAAAGCATGAAGCACCCTGCAGTTGGTCGAAGAGATCATCAATTCGAGGTAGGGGATATCGATTCTTGATGGTGAGCTTATTAAGCTCACGATAATCGATACACATTCGAAAAGATCCGTCTTTCTTTTTCACGAAGAGGACAGGAGCTCCCCAAGGTGAAAAGCTCGGTCGGATGAATCCTTTATCGGATAACTGTTGAAGCTGTTTCAATAACTCTTGCATCTCCGACGGTGCAAGACGATAAGGTGCTTTTGCAATCGGGTTGGCATTGGCCATTGGGTACAAGGTCAATATGAAACTCGACTTGACGAACTGGAGGCAAACCAAGCAGTTCATCAGGAAACACCTTCGGATAATCCCGAACAATCGGAATATCCTGAATACTCTTGCTCTTGCTTTTCTCCTCGGTGACATGTGCCAGAAAAGCAACATATCCTTTTCGTAAATACCTTTGGGCTTCCAGACACGACATAAGCTTCAAACCATCTGATGGTTTCTCGCCACGAACTTCCAGAACATCGCCAGACGGAAGAGGAATACGAACAATCTTATCGAAACAAACCACCTCAGCGTGGTGTTTGGTTAACAAGTCCATTCCAATGATAATATCGAAACTCCCAAGTTGCATCGGTGTGAGGTCAATAGGAAAAAGATGGTTATCAAGGTTCAACTGACAATTACGAATAATAGAATCGAGAACA
This sequence comes from Helianthus tuberosus, assembly GCA_030545235.1. Lineage (NCBI taxonomy): Eukaryota > Viridiplantae > Streptophyta > Magnoliopsida > Asterales > Asteraceae > Helianthus > Helianthus tuberosus. The sequence continues at coordinate 101,886,030 of CM060431.1, read as the reverse complement.
AGAGGTTTACCAGTGGCAACTTCTACAGATAAGGGTTTCCTCAGTTTAGTTCTAGGTATCACAAGAAAGGGCTCAAATGACAATGAAACAAAACTTCTATCGGCACCAGAATAAAAAAGAATAGATGCAGGTTGATTGTTAAAAAGAAACGTACCATTGACAACCTCATTGTCAGCCCTCGCTTTGTTTGCATTCAAATTATACGCTCGCCCACGAGGGGGATTCACATTGACGTTGACGTTCGCATTCGGGTTCGCGTTAGCGTTCGCGTTTGCATTCACCAGTCTCGGAAAATTGTTGCGGAAGTGACCATACTCTCCACAATTAAAACATGAACCCGTTGGGAATCTTGCAGCATTCCCTTGTATCGGAGCTTGAACCTGGGCAACCTGATTCTGTCCCAAATGACAAACATTGGCCAAATGCCCAAGCTTACCACACGTCTGAAGGGGTAAGGTCCCAAAAACCTTGTAATAAGTACTTGGGACCATACCACAACCTCGTCTTTTAAGCCCCTTTTTACCTTGCGCAGCCGCGCACTGGTTTTGCAAAAGAAAGGCTTAAGACAAATAGCAGACAACACTTGCGCGCCAAAAGGAAACCATAAATCCTTGCGCTTTCATAAAGGATGAAAATCCTAAGACAAGCACTTCCGATTAGTAATATCCAGACTTGGATATTATTTACTTAACTGATACCACATGGTAAAGAATCACACCAGATTACAGCAGTAATCTTCTAGAAGACTTAATCGTGCACCACCCAGACGGTTACAACCGTCTGGGCCACGTGTCATCTCCCCAGCTTCCCGTAGAGTCACGGTGATGGCATAGAAATAGAAAGAAATCATCACTTATCCACTTTCCACGTGGCAATACCCCAGCCTTTGATCTAAACAACGATCCGTGTGCTCTCACGTCGGATCAAAGGAATTAACGATGAAGAAAAATAACCGCTACAGCGTTAGCATCTTCCGTCAACTTTTCAATAACGGGTTTTCCCTCCCAAAACTCCCGGCTATAAATATGAGAATAATTCAGGTATGAAAATCAAGTTACACACACTTCTTCAATACTTCTTCTTCTTCATAAACACATACTTATTCTCACGCCGGAGTCGGGTCAAGGAAAGAACCCCTTTCTCCCCTTGACGAGGCTAACGGTGTTTATTTTGCAGAATTTATCGGAGAAGAAGAGCTGTTCCGTCAGATCGAACGAGAGAAAACCCACCTTTTTTATGCGGATCCAAACCCCCTAGATAGTTCGATTCCGGTCAATTATCTAGTGTTTCTTCATTGGCGCCCACCGATTTTCTCTGTTTTTCAGTTTTGTCTCGTTTCGATTCAGTTTTCTCCATTCTCTGTTTTCATATGGCAGAGAATTCATCATTTCACCCATCAGGTCCTCGATCTGAGTTGAAGGGCTCTACAACCCAAAATACCTAGATCGACGGAATCATGGGAATCAACAAAAGCAACAGTCATTCAGACGAGAAAGATCCTTCAGATAAACTCATAGAGAGGACTCCTAAATACTGGTTTGGCAGATACCAGGTTGCTTTGAACACAATTTTCGAACAAATCACCAGATCTGAGTTCCCAGACATCAGATCTGGTGGTGAAATTAATACTGTAGTATTGAACCCACAGACACTCTGTCAGTGGGACATCCAATCTAACAGTTATGTTGAGATACGTCAACAATCAAGAGATGACAACTGTCAGAAGGCTAAATCAAAACAAATAAGCATGGTTCAGGGAGGCCCTTCACGAAGGCCAAACAAACGACACCATGATCAACATTGGCGAGAACAACAGGTAGTATTTCCTGTTGTACCAGGAGGCCCCCAGGAAGAGCGACCAGTAATTATTACTGGCATCTTCGGCCATTACCGAACGGACTATATGTTCATAGATCCAGGAAGCTCGATGGATATCATATATGAGCAGTGCTTCAAACAGCTCGATCCAGAAGACAAAGCACGCCTGGAGCCGGTCGATTTTCCTCTCACCGGATTTTGCAATGAAGTTGTATTCCCGTTAGGGCAAATAGCATTCCCTGTGACTCTATCTGATGGCGAACATTCGCGCACGGTCACAGTAAATTTCATGGTCATGCCAGCAACATCACGCCATGATGTATTGCTCGGGAGAAGATCACAGAGAGAATTCAACATGATTACCTCTATTCCACACGCAGCATGCGGATTTCCAACAGAAACTGGCGTTGCAATTCTATACTCGAGTAAGGAGGTCATGTACGTGGACGATGAACCACCAGCAAAAATGGCCAAACCATCAGCATCAAATGAACCGGAGAAATGGGTTTTGAACGATGAGTACCCAGAACAAACCATCCTGCTAGGACACGCCATTTCCCCAACAACACGAGTACAATTAAAAGAATTGTTGACCAACAATAAAGACATATTCGCCTGGTGCCCAGCAGATATGACTGGGGTTCCGCGCGATATAGCACAACATTGTCTGAACATCCGACCCTCAGCAGAACCTGTTGCACAGGGGAGGCGCAGCTTTAGCGATGAAAAAGCAAAAGCCATGGATGAGCAAGTGGCAGAGCTACTTAACGCCGGAATCTTACGCGAAGTTCAATACCATACATGGGTCGCCAACCCAGTAATGGTCCAAAAACATAGTGGCGGATGGAGAATGTGCGTCGACTTCAAAGACCTGAATAAAGCATGCCCAAAAGATTGCTGTGCTCTTCCTGAAATAGACAAAAAAGTTGATTCCCTGGCTTCATTTCGATGGAAGTGCTTTCTTGACTGCTATAAGGGCCATCATCAGGTCCAGATGAAAGAAGAAGACGAGGACAAAACTGCATTCCGCACAGATAAGGGCATCTTCTGTTACACAAAAATGCCCTTCGGCTTGTGCAATGCAGGCGCAACTTACCAGCGCCTAATGGACACAGTCTTCAGAGGAGACATTGGCAAGACAGTCGAGGTATACATGGATGACCTCGTCATCATGAGCCACGAAGAAGAAACAATGCTCGCAAATATCCAGCGCACGTTCAATTCTTTGCGCAACGTGAACTTAAAGCTCAACCCAACAAAGTGTTCCTTCGGGATGGAAGAAGGAAAGTTTTTAGGCTTCATAGTCACAAGAGATGGTTTTAAAGTAAATCCGGAGAAAGTGCAGGCAATCCAGTTAATGCCATCACCTGCAACAATAAAAGAAATGCAAAGGCTGGCCGGATGTCTAGCAGCCTTGAACAGATTTTTAGCAAATCATGCGGCAAAGTCTTACCCATTCATCAGCACGTTGCGAAACTGTGCCAAGAAAACCCACTTCCAGTGGACACCCGAAGCGGAAGCAGCCTTCAAACAAATGAAGGAATGTTTAATTCAGTTACCAACACTAACAGCGCCACGAGAAAAGGAGCCACTGATCCTATATTTATCTGCTGCAGAAGTAGCAGTAGGGGCGGTCTTAATGGTGGAACGCGAAAACATTCAGACTCCAATATACTATATAAGCAAGATGCTCACTGGCCCAGAGACGTGTTACTCAATGATAGAAAAACTGGTCCTAGCGCTAGTACATGCATCAAGGCGCCTATGCCGGTATTTCTCTGGCCATGTCATCACAGTTCTCACTAATTACCACTTAGGTCAAATCCTATCCAAACCCGACGTTGCGGGAAGATTGGCCAAGTGGGCTATTGAGCTGGGAGGATACAATATCCTGTACAGACCACGACCAGCAATCAAGGGGCAAGTCCTAGCAGATTTTGCCACAGAGGTTCCCATCGATAAAATCCAAGAATGCGAGGCAATCCAGAACCCTGTCCCTGTTTTCGACGATAGGGTCTGGACTCTGCACACAGATGGAGCTTCCAATGACGACGGAGCAGGTGCAGGTCTCCGATTGGTCAGCCCAGACAATCATGAGCTTACATATGCCATACGACTAGATTTCCGAAGCACGAACAACGAAGCAGAATACGAAGCATTCCTAGCAGGCATTCGTTTAGCACTCAAGATGGGGGCAAGGAACCTGGAAGCCAATGTAGATTCAAAATTAGTGGCTGAGCAGGTCAATGGTCATTATGACGCGAAAGGAGAAGCAATGGCTCTATACCTGGAACAAGCGCGAATGCTAATCAGTAAGTTCCAAACATTCAAGGTTAATCACATAAACAGAAGCGAGAACAAGCACGCGGACGCGTTAAGCAAATTGGCGGCCACTAGTTTTAAACATTTAGCAAAAGAGGTGCGCATTGAAGTATTGTCCAACCCTTACGTCCCTCTCAAACAAGTAAACGTTATAGAAATCGGCAGTCCATCCTGGATGTCTCCGATTATCTTATACTTACAACATGGGAAACTCCCAGAGGGAAAGGCGGAGGCTCGAAAAATCCAGAACAAGGCAATAAACTATGAAATGGCGGATGGAATCCTGTACAGAAAGTCATTCATGGGGCCATTACTATGATGCGTTGACAGAACAGACGCGCAATACTTAGTCAGGGAAATCCATGAAGGCTTGTGCGGAATACATGCCGGACCGCGCATGGTAGTAGCAAAAATAATGAACGCAGGCTACTATTGGCCGGGAATGCATATGGACACGGTAGAAATACTACGGAAATGCGCAGCATGTCAACGCCACGCGCCAAAGACACTCCGGCCAAAAAATCCGCTAATACCAGTCACGTCCGCTTGGCCTTTCCAACAGTGGGGCATCGATCTTGTTGGCCCATTTCCTGACGCGCCAGGTGCAGTAAAATTCATCATTGTAGCAGTCGATTACTTTACAAAGTGGGTTGAAGCTAAAGCCTTGGCCTCAACTACATCAATGGTAATCCGCAAATTCATATGGGAGCACATTATTTGCAGATTCGGATTACCATTGCGCATCATCTCCGACAACGGCACTAACTTCGCCTCAGAAGATCTTCAAAAATGGTTTAAAGAAATGAAGATCGAGCACAACTTTGCCTCTGTGGCGCACCCACAAGCAAACGGCCAAGTCGAGAGTGTCAACAAACAGATAGTCGACGGCATTAAGGCGCGACTGGGCACAGCGCACAGAGGATGGGTTGACGAACTCCCCAGCATCTTATGGGCCCATCGTACAATGCCAAAGACTAGCACAGGAGAAACCCCATTCAGCCTGGTCTATGGGTCCAAAGCAGTAATCCCAGCCGAAATTGGCCTACCATCACCGCGCATGATCGCCATGGAAAAACAAAACAATGAACAAGAGCGAAGGTTGGATTTAGACCTTCTTGAAGAATGGCGCGAGAACGCCGCCATCGCAGAAGCAAGGTACAAATCCAAACTCGAAAAATATTACAACGCGCGTGTACGCGTATGTACCTTTGTTCCTGGTGATTTCGTCCTGCGCGACAATGAAGCATCGAACGCAGAAAAACCAGGCAAATTAGCGCCAAAATGGGAAGGACCATACATCATCAACGAGGTCCTGGGCAAAGGGGCATACACCCTGAAAAGAATAGATGGGACTCTGGTTCCCCGCACCTGGAACGCGCAACAACTATGCAGGTGTTACATATAACCCAAATCATTCCCAGAATGAACATTTATAGGCAATATGTTTCTTATTACACTTGTATTATTAGCCTCGCGCTTTATTAATGCAGACATCTTACTGTTTGTTACAAATTGCATGTAATTCTTTTGGTTCACGCGAAAACAATATGGTAAACATGGTACACCTCATGAAGAGTCTGAAAAAGGCGCAACATAAGCGTATATGATAGAAAAACGTTCACACATGAGCACAATACCATTTCTCATTCACTCTACCTATTCAAAGCAATTAAACGCATGCAACATATTGTAATCCAAACACACAAAACAACCAAAGCTTACAACAGTACATCAAAAAATATACATATTATCAAGTGTAGCATAAACACTTCGTAACAAAGATCATGGCAATGATCTTCAAAAATCTTTCAGTACCAAGATCAGCATATTTACAAGAAACACCAAAAAAGTGTCACACCCCGACCACGTAAAACAACAAAACGTGGCGGAAACGTCGGGGAGTGTTGTAACAGAATTAATTGTTTCACAACCATGGAAATTAAAGTTACGTTTTATTTATCAAACAAGAGAGTTACATTGTCTTAAAACAGGAAACAAAGAGTACATAACATAATTAAACTAGTTCTAGCTTCATTTTAAGTTGCTAAGGCACGGGTCCGCCTATGTTTGACTTGATCATCCTATGCAACAGCCCCTGAAACATATGTGAAAATAGGTACGTCAGCATAAAAATGCCTGTGAGATTCATAGGTTTTGTGAAAATAGGATTCATGACTTGTGTTTAAAGAAACTGTTTAATAAAAGTAGCCATGAATCTTGTTGAGTGGTTCCTTTCATAAGTCATTTGAAAAGTGATAAATAAACCAAATGATATATATGTATAAAAGAATAATGTATGGTTAAGTGAATAACCATGTAAAATGAGTTTGTATAAGTTAAGTTATTTGTAAAACGATGTTTATATGAAGATCGTATTGTAGATGTAATATGTCTAAACTGAAATGGTTTAAATAACGCTACGATATGTGATACCATAAAAGCACTTATATATAGGAAGTACCAGCGGCGTATCCACCATGTTTTTATCGTATTACACATCGCCTCGTTACTTAAATCACTTACCTAAAACAACCACCAAAATGTAATGTTTAACAATTGTAGAAATGTTTATGTATGGTCAAATACGGTTCACACGGTTCAACAGTTACAAACGGTTCATATAATCAAATGGTTACAACGGTTCACATAGTCAATAGTTACAACGGGTCACATAGTCAAATAGTTACAATGGTTCACATAGTCAAATAGTTACAAATGGTTCAAAATGTAATATAATGTGTTCATATGCTGGATGAGCATATGCAACAAAATGCAATGTAAAACAATGTGTCCATATGTTGAATAAACATATGCAACTAATGTAATGTAAATCAATGTGCTAGCATGCTCAGTCAACATACATAGCAGAAATGTAAAGTAAAACAATGTACTAAGTATGCTAAGTAAACATACATAGCGAAACAATGTAATGTAAATCATGTACTAATAGTGTACTAATGAACATAGCAAGTATATGATGTGAAAACAGGAAAACACGAAAATAACAAGTAGGCACATGTGTTTCACCCCAAAACAGTTTGAAAACAGAAAAAGAGGGGTCTATGTACTCACTTGAGATTGCTTAGAAGTTTTAGGATAACCACCAAGCAAGCTAGAAGATCACGGAATCAAACGGCACCTAATATAGGTAACTATGTTAATAAACCGGACCTACATCGGAGGATCGGATAGAATGAGGGTTCGTAAACCAAATGAGTGTGGGAACTCATGTAATATGGTTTAACAAAGCCTACATACTAAAATGAAACCTAATCTAAGTGCTTACGACCCATTACGACCCGTTTAGGTAGCTTATGCTACTTTAACGCGTCGTTCGCGTAAAACGCGTTCGGAATGCCTAACTAGCCCTATGATAAGTAAAATATGCCTTAACATGTCTAATATTGTTGCTAAATCAGTTTAGATATCAAAAATTATGTTACATAGGCTTAAAATGAATTTTGGCGTAAAAAGGGCATTTTGGTAATTTACCTAAGGCATATAAACTACCTATCATGCGACTAATCAAACCTAAGTGACCATAAGGTATAACCTCGGAAGGTTATTCCCTACGATACTATGGTCACTTAACATGTTTGGTCGGATCCTAATGATCGACCAAACGGGTCGTGTTCGAAAGTCTAAGCGGGTGTTTAGTCCGCTTGACTTTCGGCTCCACACAAGCACTAATCTAAAAAAAATGACGAGCTAAACATGCTAGAACATGTTTAGTTAAGTTAGAAAATAGGTTTTGATATCAAAACAAACGGTTTTGATATCCTAGAGTAGTTTGGTTACAAAATACGCGAGAAAACGCATTTTGGCCGAAACTACGACTCGTCACTGAGCCTAGATAACGTGGTAATCAGTAGGTATAGTCACTAGGGACTATAACCATCGTGATTACGCTCACGTTATGAAGTTCAAACGAACTTCGCGTTGACCATAAACTGGTCAAAGCAGAAAGTCAAACGCAGTTTGACTTTAACGACAAAAACGAATGAAAAGAACGAAAGAATACTTACATAAGGTCCCCGCAAGCTCTTGATCCGATTTACTCTCAGGTATGAAGCATAAACTTCAACTTAGAGAGCCAAAATCAGATTCAAGTGTGCTTTGGGAAGAAGTGAGGGTGGGTATTTATAGGAATTCAAGAACCGTTAAGATCGTTCATCGAAAACTGAGCTTTGATCTGGAACTTACATGTGTGCCCATGGTATTCTAAAACTATGGGAGCCCCTAATATGGACTATGTTCATTGAATACCAGCCCATGGTTTTGCAAAACCATGGGTTAAAACCATCAACACTTCAAAATGGACTAGGTTCATTGAATCTGCCAGAAATTTCAAAAATGGTCCCTGCACTTGTAAAACTTGATTTTTTTGGCACTTTTAAGCCCCGTTAACCCCATTTCAAGGCTCTAAAATAAAGTTAAAGTATAGGGAACTTAAAATATGCACAAAAACATCTCGGATGTCGGTTCGTTTGGTCGTACGGTTGCGTTATTCGCTTAATTACGACGGAAGTCGTAACGAACGCAAAAACGATCCAAATTAAGCGACGAATGGAATTTTATCATGCCAAACACTAAAATAAAATATTTTAATGCTTACATAAATTTTTGGATGTCCGGATGTATTCAGAATGTAAGTTATGCGCGAAAATGCAAACTTGTGCACTTTTTGACGCTTTTAGTCCCTGAATGACCCAAAAGTTTATTTTATCACACCGAACCCTTCAAAGCCTATTTCTAAGCTATGTAAAGGATATTTATGGTATGTTTAACTTATGGTCATGTTCCGGAATGTCTGTTCTAGTACGAATCGTCATACTTTCGCAGTTTGTCGAATTTAGTCCCTGTAAGCGATTAAACTTGATTTTGCCATACCAAAGCCTTCAAAACTTATTTCTAAGTTATGTAGAGGTTATTTAAGGTATGTTAAGCATATGTTGATGTTCCAGTGTGTTTGTCGCATTAAACTGATTACGTTTACGCACCAGTTGGCGTATAACTCTCCAGAAAGCGATGTAGAGTTTGAAATTGAACAAAAATTGATATGTGAAAATGATACACATATTTTTACAGATCCCAAGTATGAAACACAATATCTCATTGGTTTGGTATTTGTTTGATGGTCGCAGGGACACAGGTGTCACAGTCTCCCCTACTTTAGGAAATTTCGTCCCGAAATTTATTTGTAGGAGTCTTTCTGTGACTTTGTGTTAAATGACCATCAAAGATAAAGCATAATCTTGTCATTTTCCTCAATGGATATTTTTTTTTTCAGAAGCGAAAATGAACGAACGGAGTCATTTTCCTTAACGGGTTCTTCGGAAATGGAAAATGAAGGATTTAACTAAACGGATATTCATTTCCCTCAACGGATATTCTTCAGAAGAGAAAATGAATGGATGATTCATTTTCCTCAACGGGTTCTTCGTCAGAAACGGGAATGAAAGAATAATCAACGGATATTCATTTCCTCAACGGATAATCTTCAGAAACGAAAATGAATAGACGGAGTCATTTTCAACGGTTGCTTCATCAGAGTTGAAAATGAAGGATTAAACAAACGGATATTCATTTCCCCAACGGATAATCTTCAGAAACGAAAATGAATAGACGGAGTCATTTTCAACGGTTGCTTCATCAGAGTTGGAAATGAAGGATTAAACAAACGGATATTCATTTCCCCAACAGATAATCTTCAGAAACGAAAATGAATAGACGGAGTCATTTTCAACGGTTGCTTCATCAGAGTTGGAAATGAAGGATTAAACAAACGGATATTCATTTCCCCAACAGATATTCTTCAGAAACGAAAATGAATAGACGGAGTCATTTTCAACGGTTGCTTCATCAGAGTTGGAAATGAATTGGGTTAACTCTAGATACATGACAGAACTTGCTGTGATTTCTGTGCACTAAATTCCATAATTATGTATGCATCCATAATTACGTAATTCCTTGTACAGTCCGCACAGTTTGTCTTGTAATGTTTAGGGGAAGAAAATCAAGCCTGTGATGAGGGTGACTAGACTACCATAGGGTCCTTTTAATTAGATCGACAGATGATCCTTTTTAATTAGGCCACCAAGGAGTCCTTACAGTTATATCATCACATGATATTCCTAACCAGATTTTTGGATTAATCTGTTTAACTAGACCTCTCAAGGGGTCTAATTATGGAGTAGTACTTTATAATCCAAGGGACTTAACTACAACATAGAAGTCCATTAAGGATTTTAGCTAGTACCTTTGGGTATCCTACTATGAATCCCTTATACGAAGATATGGAAGATTCTATGAGGATTTGGATAACTTAATTTGGATCACAAATAAAAACATAAAAGGGAACACATAAGCACTTAATCACATAATTGTTTCCTTGGTTATTAATTATTATTATCTTGTTATTGATTGCTATTAACTTGGCGTCGATTTGAACATGGGTATTTAAGGCATACCAGGAACCCAGTTGATGGACTTCAACGTCCTCAAGCATCTATGGGAATACCCTTAGGTACCCCATTAAGGAGTGGGTATTCGTCCGGAGTTGTAACTTGCGCCTTGTACTTCGTTTTTCCTTGGAGGAAACGGGTACTTAGGATTTTCGTGGAACACGCAAGAGATCATAAAGTGGAAGAATTTGGGGGTAGTCTGTTCTTCAAGGAATACGGTTCCTTGATTGTCGGTATTGCATGGGTTATGTTGTTTTATACATGCAACCACATAAACATATTACAACGTAAATAAAAGATTTATTTATAAACAACATCAGCAACTGTTTCATGGACCTTGACAACAAAAGAAAATAATACATAAGACGTGATTATTTCTAAACAGCGTTGTCTTCCATTCGGTCAGATGCTCATCCCTGCGCTAGATTCGCATTAGCAAGCTTTGGGCAGTTTCTTCGGAAATGGCCCATCTCGCCACAGTTGAAGCAAGAACCTGGTGGAAAACGACCTTGAGCAGGATTGTTGTTAACTTGATTTGGTGCAGCTGCGGTTGGGCAAAACCTTGCTGTATGACCTATAAGTCCACAAGCTTGGCATGTGCGGCATTTCACACCAGCATGATGATGTAGGCTACATTGGTTGCACAAGGGTGCAGTTCCGTTGTAGGGCTTCCTAGCAGGGGGTTGAGCTGGTTGGTTGGGGACGGCTTGATCATTGTGAGCGACCACGGCGAAGTTCTGAGAAGCCTTTCGCTTCTTTGACTTCTTAGGGGATCCAGTCTGTTCATCCATGGTCTTTGATTCCTCAATCGGTTTCTTGTCACTTTTTTGGAAAAGTTTACCTTTCCTGATCTGAGATTCAGTCAAGGTTGCAGATAGCTCAATGGCCTGTCTAACTGTAGTAGGGTTGCTACCAGTCACAATGTCTTGTATTGAGTCAGGGAGGCCATCAATGTACTTTTCGATTGCCTTATCCAAAGGCGTGACCATGTTTGGGCATAACAGACTTAACTCCTCATAACGGTCCGTGTAGGCTCGATGCTCACCGCTATCTTGCTTAAGATCGTCAAATTCCCTTTCTAAAGCCCTCAGTTCATGACGAGGACAGAACTCCTTCATCATAAGGGCCCTAAGTTCGGCCCAAGTCTGTGCTAAAGCAACCTCAGCACCACGGTCTCTCATAACCCCGTTCCACCATGTAAGAGCCCTCTTCTGAAACACACTGGAAGCAAACTCGACCTTGCGATTATCAGGACACTGAACGTGACGAAACGTACTCTCAGTGCTCTCGAATCACTGTAGGAGCCCAGTTGCTCCTTCAGAACCACTAAACTTGAGTGGCTTAGCCGAATTGAAACTCTTGAAATTGCATGGAGCATTATTGTTGTTGTTGGCTTGGTTTAGTTGAGCAATAAGATTTGGGAAGGCAGCAGCCATTTGCTGCGCGATGATTTCCGCCAGTTCGGCATTCGCTATCTGATTGTCGCGGATAGCGAATGCCGAACTGGCGGAAATCATCGCGCAGCAAATGGCTGCTGCCTTCCCAAATCTTATTGCTCAACTAAACCAAGCCAACAACAACAATAATGCTCCATGCAATTTCAAGAGTTTCAATTCGGCTAAGCCACTCAAGTTTAGTGGTTCTGAAGGAGCAACTGAAGGAGGGAAACATGAAAGGAAATGAGCGAGATGATTAGATGAAAAGGATGAGGTGATACAAAAATTTGACAAAAGCAAAGATGGTGGTCATTTGTTTGTTACCACAAGGCAAACAAACGACACATTGTGACTAATCAAAGTAAATGGGTCAAAAATAATGTATCGTGAAGACATGCTCGCCCATAAGTGAACACTCACCCCAAGAGTTCCCAGGTAAGAGTGACTGGTCCGATTATGTGGATTTGTACGAACACTCTAGCCTTAGACAGAAAACCCAGGGTACAGGCATTCATTCTTCCAGTTTGCACGTGTTCACACTATTTAGGACCCAAAACTTTGACGAGATTTTGAAAACTCAAAGGGGTTCAAGACCTTATAACAGAGAGTTCAAAACCTTACAACAGAGGGTTCAAAACCTTAAAACAGAGGGTTCAAAACCTTACAACAGAGGGTTCAAAACCTAGTAATCAATCATCCAAGAACAGATGATTAATTTTCAAGGCGGATTCAGAATTGATGTCCCCGTTGTGGTTATCACCTAAGGATAGGTGAAGTGCATGTTTTAAGATCTAAACACAAGATAACTTGTGTTAGGGTCCTAGAAAGGTTATAGTCTAGGTCAAAGCATTACTAATAACCTAATTCCCTATAACCATTGGCTCTGATACCAACTTTTCTGTCACACCCCAACCACGTAAAACAACAAAACGTGGCGGAAACGTCGGGGAGTGTTGTAACAGAATTAATTGTTTCACAACCATGGAAATTAAAGTTACGTTTTATTTATCAAACAAGAGAGTTACATTGTCTTAAAACAGGAAACAAAGAGTACATAACATAATTAAACTAGTTCTAGCTTCATTTTAAGTTGCTAAGGCATGGGTCCGCTGTAACACCCCGTGTTTTCACGAGTGAAAGTCAAAGTCAAGGCCAAAGTCAACGACCGATTTCGCGCGACTTGACTCGTAGAAATGTTTCCATTTTAATTATATTATGTGGAGTAAATGTCGTACATTACAATAATCGAATCGTGTTTACCATATTTCAATCGACTTACGACTGTGAATGATAGGAAGTAACAATGCGATAAAGTAAATCAAGCTATGCTAAACAAATCGACAATCGAACCGTAACTCGAACTGTACATGTTACCTGATTAGTTATACGTGTGTGTGTGCCTTACGTGTTACCTGTGCATGTTTATTTTGTATTATGTGTGATAATCAAGCGAACTCAATCGAACTCGAAGACTAACTCGAATGTAAACGAACCCGAACCCGAATTCCGAGTCGAACCCTATAAGAAGTAGTTGGGACTGAAAGTAATTTGACTAGGAAACCCTATCGAATCGCTCGCAAATCGAAACCGAAGCAACATCGTGCCGAATACACCAAGGCAGGCGGCATCCGCACGGATGGTCAATCCGCACGGATTGCCAATCCGCACGGATTGCCAATCCGCACGGATGACCAGTCCGCGCGGATAGCCTACCCGGGTGCGTGCCATGCGCACGGCTCACCCCTTTCCCTTTTTGGCATCCTATAAATACACTGGTCACTCTCCAACTTTTCCACTTTTGGCAAGTGACGTCCGAACCGCACGCATTCTTCACTTTTCCTCAGATTTCCCTCAATCCAGGTAAGATCTTGCACTAATTCTTGTACATCTTTGATCACTACACAATTCTACACATTTCCATCTTTCAAATCTTCACTTTTAACCATGAAATCATCCGGATTTGAGGTATTCTCGGGTGACGTCATCATGAAGTTCTTATGAACTTCAAGCTTGACCTCATTTCCCCAAGAATAACTCAGATCTAAACGATTTCTACAAGATTTCACAATAACCTCACCTAGATCTAAACTTTTCTAAGGATAAAAGAGTTGAAAGAAATAAACCTAAGTTCTCTCCTTCTTTTCCCTTAGAATCGGTACGAATCTGATCGGTTCTAGTCCTTACTCGATAATAGTGATGTACTAGTTCCAGATCTGGAATCCTACTCACGGACAACTGATTTCGGGGTCAACCGGAATGACCGTTCTGAGTCGCCGACAGGCCGAGTTAGGGTGGTTCCTGACCGGTCTAGTCACGCGGGTGAGAATACAATTCCAAGTGGTTGCCACATAATCAGAACGTCTCGATAAACGACAACAGAAACCAAGAGTAGACGAACGGGACAATCAGACCAGAGACTGTCCGCACGGACCAGTTGCCCGCACGGACAAGTTGTCCGCACGGATTACCATCCGCACGCACAGGTCATCCGGACGGGTTGCCACCCGGACGAGCTACCCTTGGGACCCACTTTCCAAACAAGGTTTGAGTATCGACGAATGAACAATCCGGACAGACGACCTCTGAAAGGATTACTCTTCGGATCATGAGATACTAAGGCCTTCAACTAAAATTCAAACAATGATCATCCGCACGGCCAAGTCGTACGCACGGACAGACTATCCGGACGGATGGTCCCTGTCCGCGCACACAGACTGTCCGCACGGATCACCACTGTCCGTACGGACTACCATACGCACGGATCGTCGTCCGCGCGACCGGCTTGAAAGGTAGAAACACTTAGGTGATTTCTAAATGCTACAACGAAAACTCCAAAGCACAAGCCATCATACACAAACACATCTCACACTTAGGAAGAAACAATCCACTTGAACGTTTATCCGCACGAACAACTTGTCCGTACAGATAAGTCGTCCGCACGTACAACTAATCCGCACGGACAGTCGTACGCACGGATAGCTTATCCGGATGGATCACCATCCGCACGCATCACCATCCGCACGGGTAGGTCATGCGCACGGATGACTTCCTCTCACGGATAGCTGATCCGCACGAACAGCCATCCTAACCACTCTCACTTTGTACTATTTTACGCGCCACTTATCGTTACGTTATCGAATCTATTCAGGCTAACCGTACTCGCTGTAAAGCGCTCCCTTCAATCCACAATCGCTGTGAGTATACTCGAACCCTTTTTGCTTTAGCACTTTTGGGTGTTACATACGTTACAACTATTCAAACTACAACTATCACACTACTCAAGCTATTTTAACGCTTAACCGTTAATGCATGTTACACGTGGCTTATGAATGCTTATTTGTTATGTTTACACATGGAATGCTGTCTACCTGCCTTAGCAACGATAGTATTATAGTTTGGACTCAGCACCCGTTCACGCGGGGGTTGTTAAGGATCTTTTACTTGCATGGATTACAGTGGTAGTCATGTATTGCGAACTGCCTCGGGCAGTCAACCCGCAGTCATTGGTATCGATGGATCTACGTCGATAACTAACGTGCTTCATTTCACTATGTGTACGTGCTGGTTATGCGTAAACGAATTCGAACTCTATATGCTATTATCAACCTTGTATGCTCACCTTTACATTTTATGTATTGACTTTATTTTTAACGTATGTGACAGGTGCCTAGGTTGTTTATATGCTTCTCGGGCTGTGATGAAATTGAAGCTAGGAACTGGAGTCTAGAAACCAACGAATAAACTAGTTATGTTAAATCTGAGTTGTCGGAACAGAATATTTGTTTGATGTTATCTGTAATAACTTGTTTGACTATTTAAGATACGGTATGGGACGTATTGCTTTAAATTAAATGGTAATGATAGTTGTTATGGAAACTTCTGGACAATCTGTTTCGCTCAGTGCCACGCCCCGATGATTCCGCCATCGGTTGGGGTGTGACAGATTGGTATCAGAGCCATAACTATAGGGAATTAGGCAAGACTCGACCTAGTCCGGGTCGAAGTCTTAGAGACCTAGTCTATAGTTAAGAACCAACAGACCAACTCACGCGTATGCGTAAACTCACCACTATCACTCACTCTTTTCTATCGCTGCACTTAAATTTTCAAGTTGTGAACAGGTTATGAGGCCGAGAATAGGTGTGAAAACCGCAAACTCTCGACTAAAGTTGCCTAATCAACTTACGTTTTAGCTATAAACGAGGAGAATCATACCAAATCAGGAGTGGAATCCATATTTTGATGAATAATCTCCTCAATTTTTATCAAAAACGAGGACGGAAGTTGCAAGATAGGGGTGAAACCCTAACCTTGACGACTCGTCCCGCTTTTATACAAAACTCTCACCAAAGTTTCGATGGACTCCAACGGTCTAAAGACACAATATAACCAATGGGAATTGCGCCAACGCCCGAGAATCGAGGCAAAGGCATAGTCCTGGAGGTAATTGTGCAGGATCCTTGCGAATAGTCGAACCATTTTGGTCAGTCGAAGTCTATTAGCCACAGACAATCCACCTTCGATTTATCGATCTTTATGAAAATATTATGCATTTTCTGTTATTTGATAACATTTTTGAGGTATTATTGGTTTCGACCCAACACTATTGCTTCTGCTATAACCCAAAACCCACACAACTCATCGCTAGCGAATCGACAATAGAGACAGTCAGAATGCTTGTACACTCGTATGTGCTTTAGTGATTAAGTTATATGTGCTCTTGCTATTATGCTTACGTGTTTAGGAATATTGTGCTCTACGTGTTTATGTGATTTTGTGCAATTCTGTGATTTTGTGACTATATGCGCTTACATGGTACGTGTTACTGAGCTTTAGTAGTAGTAGACGTGTGAGGTGAGATTCGAATACATGTGTTGAGTTCCATGGCGATGTCTATTGCAGACAATGTCGTCTGGATCCCGTCATCCACTCTCTCGCCAAGAAAAGAAGGACAGACGTCTTGCTTCCATCGTCGCGAAAGCTGTAGCAAAGGCAGTAAGCGATGCCTATGAGAATGCCTGCAAGTCATCCGAGGAATCGAGGACTGAAGGTCCTAGAGCTGTCACAAGACCCTTCAGTTTCAAACAATTTAAGTCATGTGGGCCGAAAGAATTCACAGGCGAAGGAGGTCCTACTGCTCTATTCCACTGGTTTGACTCTATCGAGGTTACTCTGCGACAAAGTGGTTGCCCTGATGACCTTCGAACTCTGAACGCTACCGGCGTCTTTCAGTCCCGTGCTTTGGACTGGTGGACGGCCGAGAGGAACAAGAGAGGGAATGATTCAGCTTACGGTTTGTCGTGGGATGAGCTCAAGGAAGTCATGCTAGAGGAATTCTGCCCTCCTCACGAGCGTCAAAAGCTTGAAGATGAATTTTGGCACATACATCAGAAGGATGGAGACAATGCTGGTCTCACTGCTCGCTTCAAACAGCTCAGCATTATCTGTCCCGACCAGGTCAAGACTCCCGATATGACCATCAAGAAGTACATCCGAGCTTTGCCCGACTGCGTTGCTGATTTCGTGCAAGCGGCTAAGACTACCACGATCGAAGAAACCTATCTGCTGGCCGCTGAAATCAATGACAAAAGGGTTAAGGCTGGGGTGTGGGATAAGACCTCCAAGCATCTGCATCAAGCTACCGCTACTGCACCAACCACTGAACCCACCTCGTCAAGCAACAAGCGAAAGAACAAGAGAAAGAACAGCTCCACCAACAAGAACTGTGCGATTACTGCTGCACCGATTCAAGCTGTACCTGCCCAACAGCGTCAAGTAGCGGCGCCTGTGGCCAATGCACCGCCTGCAAAGCGTGCATATACTGGGCCACATCCACTCTGCCCTACTTGCACCTATCATCACCCGACTGCTATCCAATGCCGCTTCTGTGCTCATTGCAACGTCTACGGCCACTTTACTGCCAACTGCCGTATTCGTCAAGCTCCTGCCAATCAAGCTCTACTCGCTGCCCCACAGGGTCAACAAGCTCCTCCGGCACCCGCAGTCAAAGCCAGAGCATGCTTCACGTGTGGCGACCCGAACCATTTCGCCAACATGTGCCCGAACAGGGTAGTGAAACAAGAACCGCAACAGCAGCCGCCACAGCAGCAGCAACAGCAACAACAGCAACAACAGGCAGCACGCGCCAGAACTTTCAATCTCAATGTGCGCCAAGCCCAGGCCGACAACAACGTGGTCAATGGTACGTTCCCTGTGAATGGTATTTATGCTTCATGTTTGTTTGATACTGGAGCCGATAATTGCTTTGTGTCGCTCGAATTTGAGAAACTCCTTAGACGTAAACGTTCTCGACTCTCCTCTGCATTCGATGTTGAAGTCGCTACCGGAAGAACCGTCGCTATAAACTCTGTTATTCGTGATTGCACTCTCGAGCTCAACAATCACATCTTCTCAATCGATCTCATTCCAATGCAACTAGGAAGCTTTGATGTCATAGTAGGCATGGACTTCCTTCACGAAAACCATGCCGAAGTTGTGTGCTTCGATAAAATGATTCGTTTTTCACTCGCAAACGGTGATTCATTGTGTGTTTATGGTGATACAACTTCGAAGGGTCTCAATCTTATGTCATGTCTCCAAGCTAGCAAGTATCTCCGCAAGGAATACAGAGCTTTCTTGGCCAACATCGTAGCAGCGGAGAAGGAAAAGAAAGAGAAGAAGGAAGTAAAAGACGTTCCATTGGTTCGAGAATTTCCCAATATTTTCCCAGAGGATCTTCCCGGACTACCTCCTAAGCGTGATATTGATTTTCGCATTGATCTCATTCCTGGAGCTAATCCTATCGCCAGGGCTCCTTATCGAATCGCGCCGTCCGAAATGCGCGAACTCTCAACCCAACTCCAGGAATTACTTGAGAAAGGCTTTATTCGCCCGAGCACCTCTCCTTGGGGCGCACCAGTCCTTTTCGTCAAAAAGAAGGACGGATCGTTCCGGATGTGCATTGATTACCGGGAATTGAATAAGTTGACTATCAAGAACCGCTATCCTCTGCCTCGGATCGATGATTTGTTTGATCAGCTACAAGGCGCTACGTGTTTCTCGAAGATCGATCTACGTTCAGGATATCATCAGCTGCGTATACAAGAGGAGGATATACCCAAAACCGCGTTTCGCACTCGTTACGGCCACTACGAATTCGTTGTCATGCCTTTTGGTCTAACCAATGCACCAGCAGTTTTCATGGATCTGATGAATCGAGTGTGTAAACCATATCTCGACCGTTTCGTCATCGTGTTCATCGACGATGTCTTGATATATTCCAAAACAAGAGCCGAACACGCGCAACATCTACGTTTGGTTCTCGAGTTACTCCAGGGGAACCAACTCTACGCCAAATTCTCCAAGTGCGAGTTTTGGTTGGGGGAGGTTCAGTTTCTGGGTCACATCGTAAATAGTCAAGGTATTCACGTCGATCCTGCGAAGATCGAAGCTGTTAAGAGCTGGGTTACGCCTAAGAACCCGACTGAAGTCCGCTCCTTTCTCGGGTTAGCGGGCTACTATCGACGATTCATCGAAGGATTCTCGAAGATTGCTGTACCACTTACCTCTCTCACTCATAAGGACCAGCCTTTTTTCTGGGGAACCAAACAAGAGTCTGCCTTTCGAACCCTCAAGTACATGCTCTGCAATGCTCCTGTTCTCACACTACCCGACGGGAATGATAATTTCATTGTCTACTGTGATGCTTCCAACCTTGGTCTCGGTTGTGTCCTAATGCAACGAGACAAGGTCATAGCTTACGCATCTCGTCAGCTCAAAATCCACGAGAAGAACTACACAACCCACGATCTCGAGCTAGGCGCAGTTGTTTTTGCATTAAAGATTTGGAGACACTACCTGTATGGTACAAGGTGTACGATCTTCACCGATCACAAGAGCCTACAACACATCTTTAATCAGAAGGAACTAAATATGCGTCAACGCCGATGGGTAGAACTTCTCAACGACTACGACTGTGAGATTCGTTATCACCCAGGCAAAGCAAATGTTGTTGCCGACGCACTTAGCAGACGGAGCTATCTGCTTAGCACACGAAATGTTCAAGCCCAGCACAACCTCGAAACTCTTATTCGCGACGCCCAACATGCATGTTTCAACGAACGCACTTTGAAGAAAGAAAGAATCTACCACGATGGGGCCCAGCTTGTGAGCAAATCAAACGGGATATTCCACTTCTTAGACAAAATTTGGATTCCCAAGCGAACCGACCTGCGACAGATTATCATGGATGAAGCCCACAAATCCCGATACTCTATTCATCCCGGCGCTGACAAAATGTACCATGACCTTCGATATCGGTACTAGTGGCCGGGCATGAAACGGGATATCGCTCGCTACGTCGGAAAATGCCTAACCTGTGCCAGAATCAAGGCTGAACATCAAAGACCCTCTGGCTTGCTCGAACAACCACCAATTCCCATGTGGAAATGGGAGAGCATAGCTATGGATTTCGTAACCAAGCTTCCAACCACGTCATCAGGTCACGACAGTATTTGGGTTGTTATTGACCATTTGACTAAATCAGCTCACTTTCTGCCAATACGAGAAGACTACAAGGTAGAACGATTAGCCCGAATCTACACCGACGAGATCATTTGTCGACATGGGACGCCTCGTGACATCATCTCTGATCGTGATGCTCGGTTCACTTCACGATTGTGGGAAATGTTTTAAACGGCACTCGGTACCACGCTTAATCTAAGTACCGCGTTCCACCCACAAACCGACGGTCAGACTGAAAGAACGATTCGTACGCTTGAAGACATGCTCCGTTCGTGTGTCCTAGACTTCGGTGGTAATTGGGATAGACACCTTCCGTTAGTCGAATTCTCGTACAACAACAGCTACCAGGCTAGCATCCAGATGGCACCTTTCGAGGCCTTATACGGAAGAAGATGTCGATCGCCTATTGTGTGGCACGAGATCGGTCACTCGCAACTAACCGGTCCGGAGCTGCTACAAGAAACGACAGACAAAATTTTCCAAATTCGGGACAACCTAGCGAAAGCTCGGGATCGACAGAAAGTTTACGCCGATAAAAAGCGCAAGCCCCGTGAATATGGCGTTGGTGACTACGTACTCCTAAAGGTATCACCTTGGAAGGGTGTAGTCCGATTCGGCAAGAAGGGGAAGCTCGCGCCTCGATACGTGGGACCTTTTAAGATTCTGGAAAGGATCGGAAAAGTCGCCTACAGACTCGAACTACCGGAGGAACTTAGCAATGTCCATCCGACTTTCCACGTGTCAAACCTCCGAAAGTGCATCGCCGACCACGACTTACATGTTCCTCTAGATGATCTACAAGTGAACGAAACATTACACTTCGTGGAAAAACCTGTCGAGATCATGGATCGCCAAACCAAAGAACTCAGGCGCTCACGCATTCCTATTGTGAAGGTCCGATGGGAAGGTAAACGAGGCGCAGAGTTCACTTGGGAACTCGAAAGCGACATGAAGGCAAAGTATCCACAGCTGTTTAACGAAGGAGTAATGTCCGGTTAAGAAAGGCAAGGTGGCATACTTGTAAATAAGGAGAGTCTCCTTATATCCTTGGCCTATAAATAGAACCCTTAGGGTTAGTTTAGAGACTTTTGCCCTTTTGGTGGTTTAGAGAGACAATCTTAGAAAGAGAGAAACTAGAGGGAGAAAGTTCTCAACGTGATTTCCGGAGCTTGTACACGTCATACGGATCTATTGAATCACGGTTATTTGTACGTTTTTGTGTGTTCAGTCACGATCGTGTATGGATTCCGCACGTTCACGAGTCAGTTCGCAATCGAAACAGATTCACACCGGGACCTACAATGTGTAGTCACGCACATTCACGGATTCCGCACGTCAAACGTGTTGTTACACAATCAAATCGGAGATTAATCCGGACCTACAATACTCAAATTTCTCACAAATGGCTTTGAATTACGATCTGAAACTTTATAGGCTTTTAGATCAGGTGCTTTCGCACATCATATCCAAAAATCAGCAATTTTAACCATAAAATCCCGGTTAATTTGACGATTTTCAATGGTCCGAATGAAAGACTCTCACAAGTGATCCACGACTTAGTTACAGCTTTCAGCTTAATTTCGGGACGAAATTCCCTAAACAAAGGGAGGCTGTAACACCCCGTGTTTTCACGAGTGAAAGTCAAAGTCAAGGCCAAAGTCAACGACCGATTTCGCGCGACTTGACTCGTAGAAATGTTTCCATTTTAATTATATTATGTGGAGTAAATGTCGTACATTACAATAATCGAATCGTGTTTACCATATTTCAATCGACTTACGACTGTGAATGATAGGAAGTAACAATGCGATAAAGTAAATCAAGCTATGCTAAACAAATCGACAATCGAACCCTAACTCGAACTGTACATGTTACCTGATTAGTTATACGTGTGTGTGTGCCTTACGTGTTACCTGTGCATGTTTATTTTGTATTATGTGTGATAATCAAGCGAACTCAATCGAACTCGAAGACTAACTCGAATGTAAACGAACCCGAACCCGAATTCCGAGTCGAACCCTATAAGAAGTAGTTGGGACTGAAAGTAATTTGACTAGGAAACCCTATCGAATCGCTCGCAAATCGAAACCGAAGCAACATCGTGCCGAATACACCAAGGCAGGCGGCATCCGCACGGATGGTCAATCCGCACGGATTGCCAATCCGCACGGATTGCCAATCCGCACGGATGACCAGTCCGCGCGGATAGCCTACCCGGGTGCGTGCCATGCGCACGGCTCACCCCTTTCCCTTTTTGGCATCCTATAAATACACTGGTCACTCTCCAACTTTTCCACTTTTGGCAAGTGACGTCCGAACCGCACGCATTCTTCACTTTTCCTCAGATTTCCCTCAATCCAGGTAAGATCTTGCACTAATTCTTGTACATCTTTGATCACTACACAATTCTACACATTTCCATCTTTCAAATCTTCACTTTTAACCATGAAATCATCCGGATTTGAGGTATTCTCGGGTGACGTCATCATGAAGTTCTTATGAACTTCAAGCTTGACCTCATTTCCCCAAGAATAACTCAGATCTAAACGATTTCTACAAGATTTCACAATAACCTCACCTAGATCTAAACTTTTCTAAGGATAAAAGAGTTGAAAGAAATAAACCTAAGTTCTCTCCTTCTTTTCCCTTAGAATCGGCACGAATCTGATCGGTTCTAGTCCTTACTCGATAATAGTGATGTACTAGTTCCAGATCTGGAATCCTACTCACGGACAACTGATTTCGGGGTCAACCGGAATGACCGTTCTGAGTCGCCGACAGGCCGAGTTAGGGTGGTTCCTGACCGGTCTAGTCACGCGGGTGAGAATACAATTCCAAGTGGTTGCCACGTAATCAGAACGTCTCGATAAACGACAACAGAAACCAAGAGTAGACGAACGGGACAATCAGACCAGAGACTGTCCGCACGGACCAGTTGCCCGCACGGACAAGTTGTCCGCACGGATTACCATCCGCACGCACAGGTCATCCGGACGGGTTGCCACCCGGACGAGCTACCCTTGGGACCCACTTTCCAAACAAGGTTTGAGTATCGACGAATGAACAATCCGGACAGACGACCTCTGAAAGGATTACTCTTCGGATCATGAGATACTAAGGCCTTCAACTAAAATTCAAACAATGATCATCCGCACGGCCAAGTCGTACGCACGGACAGACTATCCGGACGGATGGTCCCTGTCCGCGCGCACAGACTGTCCGCGCGGATCACCACTGTCCGCACGGACTACCATACGCACGGATCGTCGTCCGCGCGACCGGCTTGAAAGGTAGAAACACTTAGGTGATTTCTAAATGCTACAACGAAAACTCCAAAGCACAAGCCATCATACACAAACACATCTCACACTTAGGAAGAAACAATCCACTTGAACGTTTATCCGCACGAACAACTTGTCCGTACGGATAAGTCATCCGCACGCACAACTAATCCGCACGGATTGCCATCCGCACGGACAGTCGTACGCACGGATAGCTTATCCGGATGGATCACCATCCGCACGCATCACCATCCGCACGGGTAGGCCATGCGCACGGATGACTTCCTCTCATGGATAGCTGATCCGCACGAACAGCCATCCTAACCACTCTCACTTTGTACTATTTTACGCGCCACTTATCGTTAAGTTATCGAATCTATTCAGGCTAACCGTACTAGCTGTAAAGCGCTCCCTTCAATCCACAATCGCTGTGAGTATACTCGAACCCTTTTTGCTTTAGCACTTTTGGGTGTTACATACGTTACAACTATTCAAACTACAACTATCACACTACTCAAGCTATTTTAACGCTTAACCGTTAATGCATGTTACACGTGGCTTATGAATGCTTGTTTGTTATGTTTACACATGGAATGCTGTCTACCTGCCTTAGCAACGATAGTACTATAGTTTGGACTCAGCACCCGTTCACGCGGGGGT
Source organism: Helianthus tuberosus (assembly GCA_030545235.1). Classification (NCBI taxonomy): domain Eukaryota; kingdom Viridiplantae; phylum Streptophyta; class Magnoliopsida; order Asterales; family Asteraceae; genus Helianthus; species Helianthus tuberosus. Next base: position 101,861,526 of record CM060431.1, on the reverse strand, counting down.
TGTTAAGGATCTTTTACTTGCATGGATTACAGTGGTAGTCATGTATTGCGAACTGCCTCGGGCAGTCAACCCGCAGTCATTGGTATCGATGGATCTATGTCGATAACTAACGTGCTTCATTTCACTATGTGTACGTGCTGGTTATGCGTAAACGAATTCGAACTCTATATGCTATTATCAACCTTGTATGCTCACCTTTACATTTTATGTATTGACTTTATTTTTAACGTATGTGACAGGTGCCTAGGTTGTTTATATGCTTCTCGGGCTGTGATGAAATTGAAGCTAGGAACTGGAGTCTAGAAACCAACGAATAAACTAGTTATGTTAAATCTGAGTTGTCGGAACAGAATATTTGTTTGATGTTATCTGTAATAACTTGTTTGACTATTTAAGATACGGTATGGGACGTATTGCTTTAAATTAAATGGTAATGATAGTTGTTATGGAAACTTCTGGACAATCTGTTTCGCTCAGTGCCACGCCCCGATGATTCCGCCATCGGTTGGGGTGTGACATCCGCCTATGTTTGACTTGATCATCCTATGCAACAGCCCCTGAAACATATGTGAAAATAGGTACGTCAGCATAAAAATGCCTGTGAGATACATAGGTTTTGTGAAAATAGGATTCATGACTTGTGTTTAAAGAAACTGTTTAATAAAAGTAGCCATGAATCTTGTCGAGTGGTTCCTTTCATAAGTCATTTGAAAAGTGATAAATAAACCAAATGATATATATGTATAAAAGAATAATGTATGGTTAAGTGAATAACCATGTAAAATTAGTTTGTATAAGTTAAGTTATTTGTAAAACGATGTTTATGTGAAGATTGTATTGTAGATGTAATATGTCTAAACTGAAATGGTTTAAATAACGCTACGATATGTAATACCATAAAAGCACTTATATATAGGAAGTACCAGCGGCGTATCCACCATGTTTTTATCGTATTACACATCGCCTCGTTACTTAAATCACTTACCCAAAACAACCACCAAAATGTAATGTTTAACAATTGTAGAAATGTTTATGTATGGTCAAATACGGTTCACACGGTTCAACAGTTACAAACGGTTCATATAATCAAATGGTTACAACGGTTCACATATTCAATAGTTACAACGGGTCACATAGTCAAATAGTTACAATGGTTCACATAGTCAAATAGTTACAAACGGTTCAAAATGTAATATAATGTGTTCATATGCTGGATGAGCATATGCAACAAAATGCAATGTAAAACAATGTGTCCATATGTTGAGTAAACATATGCAACTAATGTAATGTAAATCAATGTGCTAGCATGCTCAGTCAACATACATAGCAGAAATGTAAAGTAAAACAATGTACTAAGTATGCTAAGTAAACATACATAGCGAAACAATGTAATGTAAATCATGTACTAATGAACATAGCAAGTATATGATGTGAAAACAGGAAAGCACGAAAATAACAAGTAGGCACATGTGTTTCACCCCAAAACAGTTTGAAAACAGTAAAAGAGGGGTCTATGTACTCACTTGAGATTTCTTAGAAGTTTTAGGATAACCACCAAGCAAGCTAGAAGATCACGGAATCAAACGGCACCTAATATAGGTAACTATGTTAATAAACCGGACTTACATCGGAGGATCGGATAGAATGAGGGTTCGTAAACCAAATGAGTGTGGGAACTCATGTAATATGGTTTAACAAAGCCTACATACTAAAATGAAACCTAATCTAAGTGCTTACGACCCATTACGACCCGTTTAGGTAGCTTATGCTACTTTAACGCGTCGTTCGCGTAAAACGCGTTCGGAATGCCTAAATAGCCCTATGATAAGTAAAATATGCCTTAACATGTCTAATATTGTTGCTAAATCAGTTTAGATATCAAAAATTATGTTACATAGGCTTAAAATGAATTTTGGCGTAAAAAGGGCATTTTGGTAATTTACCTAAGGCATATAAACTACCTATCATGCGACTAATCAAACCTAAGTGACCATAAGGTATAACCTCGGAAGGTTATTCCCTACGCTACTATGGTCACTTAACATGTTTGGTCGGATCCTAATGATCGACCAAACGGGTCGTGTTCGAAAGTCTAAGCGGGTGTTTAGTCCGCTTGACTTTCGGCTCCACACAAGCACTAATCTAAAAAAAATGACGAGCTAAACATGCTAGAACATGTTTAGTTAAGTTAGAAAACAGGTTTTGATATCAAAACAAACGGTTTTGATATCCTAGAGTAGTTTGGTTACAAAATACGCGAGAGAACGCATTTTGGCCGAAACTACGACTCGTCACTGAGCCTAGATAACGTGGTAATCAGTAGGTATAGTCACTAGGGACTATAACCATCATGATTACGCTCACGTTATGAAGTTCAAACGAACTTCGCGTTGACCATAAACTGGTCAAAGCAGAAAGTCAAACGCAGTTTGACTTTAACGACAAAAACGAATGAAAAGAACGAAAGAATACTTACAGAAGGTCCCCGCAAGCTCTTGATCCGATTTACTCTCAGGTATGAAGCATAAACTTCAACTTAGAGAGCCAAAATCAGATTCAAGTGTGCTTTGGGAAGAAGTGAGGGTGGGTATTTATAGGAATTCAAGAACCGTTAAGATCGTTCATCGAAAACTGAGCTTTGATCTGGACCTTACATGTGTGCCCATGGTTTTCTAAAACCATGGGAGCCCCTAATATGGACTATGTTCATTGAATAACAGCCCATGGTTTTGCAAAACCATGGGTTAAAACCATCAACACTTCAAAATGGACTAGGTTCATTGAATCTGCCAGAAATTTCAAAAATGGTCCCCGCACTTGTAAAACTTGATTTTTTGGCACTTTTAAGCCCCGTTAACCCCATTTCAAGGATCTAAAATAAAGTTAAAGTATAGGGAACTTAAAATATGCTCAAAAACATCTCGGATGTCGGTTCGTTTGGTCGTACGGTTGCGTTATTCACTTAATTACGACGGAAGTCGTAACGAACCGAAAAACCATCCAAATTAAGCGACGAATGGAATTTTATCATGCCAAACACTAAAATAAAATATTTTAATGCTTACATAAATTTTTGGATGTCCGGATGTATTCAGAATGTAAGTTATGCGCGAAAATGCAAACTTGTGCACTTTTTTACGCTTTTAGTCCCTGAATGACCCAAAAGTTTATTTTAGTACACCGAACCCTTCAAAGCCTATTTCTAAGCTATGTAAAGGATATCTATGGTATGTTTAACTTATGGTCATGTTCCGGAATGTCTGTTCTAGTACGAATCGTCATACTTTCGCAGTTTGTCGAATTTAGTCCCTGTAAGCGATTAAACTTGATTTTGCCATACCAAAGCCTTCAAAACTTATTTCTAAGTTATGTAGAGGTTATTTAAGGTATGTTAAGAATATGTTGATGTTCCGGAGTGTTTGTCGCATTAAACTGATTACGTTTACGCACCAGTTGGCGTATAACTCTCTCCAGAAAGCGATGTAGAGTTTGAAATTGAACAAAAATTGATATGTGAAAATGATACACATATTTTTACAGATCCCAAGTATGAAACACAATATCTCATTGGTTTGGTATTTGTTTGATGGTCGCAGGGACACAGGTGTCACAAAAAGAAAGAAGAAAGAGGGAAACATTGTTTCTAAACATAACCTAACCAGCAGCAGGGCCATCATCAACAGTCGACACCTGGTTAAACCGGTGATTCTTCCGACGTTGATACACCAACTGACATCCTCCTTTCCGAATCATCGGAAAACGAGACATCAGGTCTTCAACAGATAACACACCGTCTTCCTCATCAACAACCTCCTTCTGTCGGAGAACCTTATAATCAGGACCAGCAACAGTCGAAGAATCAGCGCCGAACGATTCCTTTTCCTTAATAGCCATTAATGGTGGTGAGCCGGCAAGAAGTAGGACACTTTCAGCGGTCTCATAAAACCTCAAGATATCTAAAAGCCGACGGGTACGAGTGGAACCTTTCGTCTCCATATTCTCCAAATTAAACAAAAAGCTCAAAGAATCCATCAAATATATATACCAACTCTTCTGTCACACCCCGACCACGTAAAACAACAAAGCGTGGCGGAAACGTCGGGGAGTGTTGTAACAGAATTATCGTTTCATAACCATGGATACAAAAGTGTTTCGTTTTATTGATAATATTAAACATTAACATTGTCTTAACACATAACAAACAAGTTTTATATCGACTATCATTGTTTTATGTCACTAAGGCCTCGTCCAGATCCTATGTGACGCATGCATCCTAGAACGTCAATCAAGCAACAACACCTGAAACATATGTAAAAACAAAGTCAACAAAGAAATGCTGGCGAGTACATAGGTTTTATAAGAGTATCGGAATCATGGCTTGTTTACTTATATTGCAATACCTCGAAAACCTTGTTTTCGAAAAGTGTATAATATTGTAACATGATTAACCAACTCAAATCAAGATGGTTATAATTTATAAAATTTCGTAGCCATGATTCTTAACCCAAAAGCTTTTTGTTTTAGAAAACCATCTTGTAAAACATCTCGTATAAACTCGTTAATAAAACTCGTATTCGAAAACATCGTTGAGTGACATCGTTTACCCAAGTGAACTAAATAACGCCACGGTATGTAATATGTTGAAAACACGTATATATAAGAAGTACCAGCGGCGTATCTACCATGTTTTCACCACATTACACCCATCCCGTTATCTAAACACTAGCCAAAAACCAATCGTTTACCCAAATCGTTTAACATCGTTTCCAAATCGTTTAACATCGTTTCCAAATCGTTTAACATCGTTTCCAAATCGTTTACTCGTTTAAATCGCTTAAATCATCCTCGTTTTAATTGTGAAAACTTATATATGGTCGTCTCGCTAATAACATTCAAACCTTCGTAACTCGACTACCTCGTTCCTCGCTTTTCGCATTAACAAACCCCCAAAGGATAAGTTAATAATTACAGATTCAGTCGTTACCCACAACACCCACACATAACCATGGGTATAGTGAAATAACGGGATTTGTCAGATCCTATGGTACCATAACCTAATACTGGTCGGTTCGGCCAAAATTAATGAATGTCATTCGTTATGGAACTACAACCAACAAGTTCGTTCACATTATCGAAATCGTTATTAGTTTAGTATAAATCGTTCTATTCATTTTTGAAATCATCGTTTAAACCTTGAAAACATTTTGTACATATGAATCACCCCAAAACAATTGAAAGTTGTAAAATAGGGGAACTATGTACTCACATGTAGTGCAAGGTATCCTCAATCAATAGTAGTTCAACAAACTCGAGTAAACCAGAGAAATCAAGCAACACCTAGTAATCGAACCACTAGTCAAACAATAGACGCCTAAATCGGAAGATCGGACAGAATGAGGTCTTGCAACCCAAATGAGTGTTGGAACTCATGTGATATGGTTTAACAAAGCCTACATCCTAAATCGGAACCTAACCTAAGTGCTTTCGACCCATCGCGACCCATTAAGGTAGCTTATGCTACTTTAACGCGTTGTGCGCGCAAACGCGCGTTCGAGACGTCTAACTAGTCCTTTGACAAGTATTATATGCCAATACATGTTTAATCATGTTTTATAATCAGTTATGTGACAAAATTTTAGGTTACATAAGCTTAATTACTAATTATACATGAAAAGGGTATTTTGGTAATTTACCTAAGGCATATAAACTACTTATCATACAACTACCTAAACTAGGTGACCATAAGTTATAACCTCGGAAGGTTATTCCCTATGCTACTATTGTCACCTAATGTGTTTGGTCGGATCCTAATGATCGACCAAACGGGTCGGGTTCGAAAGTATAAGCGATTGATTAGATCGCTTACCTTTACTACCCTAAATAAGCACTAAACTAAAAGTGACGAGCTAAGCATGTTAAAACATGCTTAACTAAGTTAGAAAACAGGTTTTGATATCAAAACAAACGGTTTTGTTATCCTAAAGTAGTTTGGTTACAAAATACGCGTAAATGCGCATTTTGGCCGAAACTTCGACTCGTCACAGAGCCTAGATAACGTGGTAATCAGTAGGTATAGTCACTAGGGGCTATAACCATCGTGATTACACTCACGTTATGAAGTTCAAACGAACTTCACATTGACCATAAACTGGTCAATGCAGAAAGTCAAACACAGTTTGACTTTAACGCTAAAACGAATAAAAAGAACGAAGGAACACTTACAAAGGGTCCCCGAAAGCTTTGATTTCCCAAGTATTCTCAGGTATGAAGTGGTTCACACTCCAACTTAGAGAAATTTCAGAAAATCAAGTGTGGGTTTTGCAAATGAGAATGGAGGGGTATTTATAGATTTCGGAGAGCCGTTAAGATCGTTCCTCGTAAATCGTGCTTCAATCTAGGCCGTACACATCAAGCCCATGGTTTTATAAAACCATTTGAGCCCATGGTATTGCCCAAAACCAGGTGCAAGTGGTTTAAGAGTGCTTAACAGCTGTTAATCTGGTTTTTCTATTCTGGGAGGTCCTTACGGACTGTATGGTTGATGGCTTACGGTCCGTAAGCCTTGTGTAGACCAGCCAAGTTTCAAAAATGGCAGAACAGGCCCCTGTGCATCCAAACTTGCTATTTGCTGCATTTTTGACACGTTTAAGCCCCGTTAACCCCATTTCAAAGCTCTAAAATGAAGTTAAAGTATAGGGGACTTAAAATGTTCTCAAAAATATCTCGGATGTCAGTTCGTTTGGTCGTACGGCTGCGTTGTTCGGTTAATTACGACGGAAGTCGTAACGAACGCAAAAACGATCCAAATTAAGCGACGAATGAAATTTTCTTATGCCAAACACTAAAATAAAATATTTTAATGCTTACATAAATTTTTGGAGGTCCAGATGTATTCAGAACGTAAGTTATGCGCGAAAATGAAAACTTATGCACTTTTTGACGCTTTTAGTCCCTGAATGAGCATAAAGTTTATTTTAGCACACCGAACCCCTCAAAGCCTATTTCTAAGCTATGTAAAGGTTATTTAGGGTATGTTTAACTTATGATCAAGTTCCAGAATGTTCGTTACTATACAAATCGGCGTAGTTTCGCAGTTTGACACAAATAGTCCCTGTGATCGAACAAAGTTGATTTCGACACACCAAACCATTCAAAACTTATTTCTAAGTTATGTGGAGGTTATTTAAGGTATGTTAAGCCTATGTCACTATTCCGGAGTGTTTGTCGCGTTATACTGACTGCGTTTACGCACCAGTTTGCGTATAACCTTCCAGAACGCGATTTAAAGCTTGCAATCGGAATCGAATCGAATTGAAAAATCACCAAACACAAATACACATTTAGAAACATCAAAACACATATAATAACACCAAAGCACATTGTTTTATTAATAAACGTCATTGTTTTACATCGTACATCGATTACAGAACACAGTTGTCACAAATATAACCAGGATTGATTGCCATTGCCTCGTTCTAAAAACATGCAAAAAAATTTAGGGGAAGAACAAAACCACTCAGTTTTTGTGTGCTGTTTGTTTTTCTTTATCTAATTTAAAACTATGGTTTCTTTAAAACTGTGTTCCAGAGTTTTATTTTTAAGAGAAGAGAAGAGATTTGGAAGGAAAGAAAAGAGTTATTGTGTTTCAGAAATTTTTTTTTATGGGGAGAAAGAAAGAGAGGAAGACATAAAGATGTAGGAGAATGGAAGAATTTTGTTTCTTTCTAAATTGGAAAGATTTCTTTCCTCCCTATACTTTCTTTCTTCTACTAAACTCAGGAACATAGCGTAACTGGATAAACAAACAGATGCAAAACACACACAACTTTCTTTATCTAATTTAAAACTATGGTTTCTTTAAGTGCATAAACAAGCAGATAAATCTATTTTTTTTTTAGTTTTATAACTTGAATTTTATTTGGTATCTAGTTGTTTAAGGATGTATTACTATGAAAGTATGAATATAAAGTTTGGAAATTAGAATAACAAGTAATCTTTGTATCTTTGTATAATGATTCTATAAATTTGCAATGTTTTTTTCTTTTTCGAATGACATCGTATTTTTACTGTGTGTTTTGTAATAAGTATATATTTTTAGTTATATGTTCCTCGTTCCAACCCGACCCGAACAACGATCGACCAAAAAGTTTTAACGTTTGATTGTGAAAAATGTAAAATCCGTAAAACTTGAACCCCTTTGAAAAATAATTCTGGATCCGCCACTCGTAACTATAACTTCAACCAAAAACCATAGTTCTCTCTTTTACTCTAGGCATGCATATTATATATGCAGGGTTAGGATCAAATACAAAGGATAAAATAAATAAGAAGGGTAAGAAGGATTCTAGTACATTGATCTTAGATTTGAAAGGTTGAGATTAGTTGTAGGGAAAAGAAGATAATAGAAGGGCATAAAGGGAATCCTATATTTATGGATTTTCTCTCTCCACATGCAAGGCACATGCCAATTCCCCCATCGATTTAAAACGTCCATAACTTTTTCATACGACATTTTTTTTGAAAAAAAATTTCACCATAATAACGAGTGTTTTTTATCTTTAATATGAGTACCATATTATCATATAAAAATAAAATAAAAAATTTCATTTTTACTGGGTTTTTTTGCATTGTGTTAAAGGTTCAGGTCATTGTGTCTTTTAACTGTGTTTTTGTCAGTGGAGTTTCTATACATTGTGTTATTATCAAAACCTATAACACAATGTTAATTTGGGTTCTATCCATTGCGTTTTTATAAGAACCTATAACACAATAAATGGCACAATGAAGATGGTGTTATATCTGGGTTTTCTATAAATTGTGTTATTAGTTCAGTTCATTGTGTTTAATATGTTATTCATTGTTGGGTTTTCTATAAATTGTGTTATTAGTTCAGTTCATTGTGTTTAATATGTTATTCATTGTGTTTTAATATGTTGTCCATTGTGTTTTAATAATTTGTTCAGTTTTTTTTATTATCTTTGTTCATTGTGTTTTAGTTTGTTGTGTATTGTGTTTTTAGTTTGTTTTCCATTGTGTCTTCATCTGCTCTCCATTGTGTCTTTTATCTGTTGTCATTAATTGTGTCTTTTATCTGTTGTCATCAATTGTGTTTTTATTTAGTCTGATACTTATTGTGTTATATGTTATCGCCATTGTGTTATACGTTATAGTCATTGTGTTTTAGTATGTTGTCCATTGTGTCTTTATCTGTTGTCATTGATTGTGTTTTTGATCTACTTTACATTGTGTTTTACATCATGTCCATTGTGTTATTATCAAAACCTATAACACAATGTTGATTTGGGTTCTATCCATTGCGTTTTTATAAGAACGTATAACACAATATATGACACAATGAAAATGGTGTTATATCTGGGTTTTCTATAAATTGTGTTATTAGTTCAGGTCATTGTGTTTAATATGTTATTCATTGTGTTTTAATATGTTGTCCATTGTGTTTTAATAATTTGTTCAATTTTTTTATTATCTTTGTTCATTGTGTTTTAGTTTGTTGTGTATTGTGTTTTTAGTTTGTTTTCCATTGTGTCTTTTATCTGCTGTCATTAATGGTGTCTTTTATCTGTTGTCATCAATTGTGTTTTTATTTAGTCTGATACTTATTGTGTTATATGTTATCGTCATTGTGTTATACGTTATGATCATTGTGTTTTAGTATGTTGTCCATTGTGTCTTTATCTGTTGTCATTGATTGTGTTTTTTATCTACTTTACATTGTGTTTTACATCATGTCCATTGTGTAATATGCAACTGGGTTTTTGAATTTTTTTTTGAAAAATATAACAATATGGTACTCATATTAAAGATAAAAAAACGCTCGATTTTATGGTATAATTTTTTTTAAAAACAAATGATGTATAAAAAAGTTACGGACGTTTAAAAATTGGGGGGAAAATAACATGTGACTTGCATATGCATATTATCTTTCCTCTTGTAGACAAAATTACCCTTTCCATTTAATTCCTCTTAGGACACTTGTCACTATCTGGTGGCTTCTTACCCTTCTTATTTTTAAATACTTTGTATTATAGCTCAACCATATATATGCATACCAATCTTATACATATATTTTAAACGAAAAGACATTTAAGCATTAATATATTTCTTTTTGAATTCACATTGGAATTAAGACTTTAGAAAATAATTTATTAGTATTAAATATTAATTAATGAATAATAAAAGTTTTAGAAAATTTATATCTTTACAATCTAATAAAAGCCATACCTAGGGGACACATGTCCCCCTTCTAAGGCCTCAAAATCTCATTTTCCCGCCATTTCTCTATTCTCTTATTTCCCTGATGTGAACCCGAACGCGGGATCCGTATACCTAATTCGGGTCATATCGTTCATTCCATACATAAAGCAAATAGGGTTTCATCTTCTTCAACACACTTTCGCAACCTAGGGTTTCTCTTCTCCTCCAATCGAATTCGTCTTCTTCGTCGGGCAAGGTTCTTCCATCAAAAGGTTTGATTTGTATGTTTATATCAATAATCTGTGTTGATTTTCAATCTGTGTTGATTTTCTTCTTTTTTTCATACAAAATTTCTAATTAAACCATAATTTCTACTCTTAATCTCATCATATGGCTGATTCGTCTTCTTCCACGCACAGGTACAATTATATCTCTAATCGAACTATCATTCTTGATTTTTATCTTTGTATTCTTCTCGATTCCTTCCTTTTTGTTTACTCTATTTCAGATTTTGATTTGTTATCCAACCTAGGGTATTCGATGATGTCCCAATGATTGAATCTATTGGTTTTTTTCTCAGGTATGATAATCTCATCTATTTCTGCTAACTGTTTACATATGTATCTAATTGTTGATCGGTATATGATTAGGTATTCCAGTTTTAATTTCAATTACCTGCTTTAGCTACGTCGAATTTCAGTTTTCTGTAGTCAAATCAGGAGAAATTGCTTCAGATCTAGGTCTCCAGTGCCTATAGGATCTTCGATTTTAAGTTGCGATTTGATTTGACGGTAACCGCTTAATCTCTCATATGTTGTTACTTTTCACAAGGTTATTCGATCGATTCGCTTCACAGTTATTATTGTTGTTGCTTCATTCATAAGCGAATCTGAAGCATACACAAAAGTCTGATTTGTGTGTTAGCATGGATATTTTAGCTCGATGTGCATTTCTATAGAGATTAGTGTGATCAGAACCATATATTGTGTTAATATTTAGAGAAACTTCTTAACCTGCGTCTTAAAAAAACTGAGATAGTTAGAAAATCATAACAATAGTAGTTTGTTACTCAACATTGACTAACGTGTCCTGATAGCATAATAAACTATAGACATACATCAACGCGCCGCACAATCTGGTGGTTCGTGTCATGGATATGAAATTTTGAAATAGTTTTGATCCGACTTAAAATAAGATTGTAGCTCTTAAAAACGAGAGAATGAACGAAAGAAAACTGGAACCTTGAGATGAAAGTGAGTTTAGAATTTGAGTGCATAACGTATAGTGATCATATGTATATAAGTTATAATCTCTTGCAGTTCTTATGAAACAAGCAAAGAAGAATAATATAGCTATATATAAAAAGTTCACTCAAAGAAAAAAGAATATAAGAGATTACTCAGTGATATTAACTGCTTGACTCAATATTAGTTACCATTTTAAAGTGTTTGTTTGTAAATTTAACTGTCATAACATATATAGTAGAGTCTGTTATAAGTAACTTTCATATCTAACATTTTCTGTGACATGTGAAAACATAAATGTCAGATGTTAAGAGTCTGCCTCTTCTATTGTTTGTTCTATTGGCATGTAGGATGGATTAAAGAAACCATAACTAAGATATATGTAACCCACAAAAGAAATGATCCGGTACTTTAGTTTCTCCTCTCCATTTAACTCATTGGTTTCTTTCTTTAAACGCTAATCGATTGTGCTTTGTCGAAGAACTAAAGATGTCGGGGAAGAGATTCATGGTTTCAATTTTATCTCCGAATGTGGAATTCTTCGTCAATTTGGGAAACTCTCTCCTCAATCACGCTGTCAATGGGTTCTTAAAGGTCAGAACAGACTGTTTGTGTTCATATCTGATAATCATTTCCTCAAATTTATTTACTATTTCATGTTTTTCCATGTCTCATTTTTCGTAATCAGAATGGACGGTTGCTGAAAAGGCAAAAATGCCCCTCTACAGCTTCTTCATTTATGTAGAACACATCTTTTTTATTTATTCTTTAATGTTGTATGTCTAATGTAACAGGTTGATGTTTTCTCCTTTGGGATCGTGTTATGGGAGATTCTTACTCGTGAAGAGTCGTACGCCATCATGCACTATTTGTAAATGCCGGTGCGATTGTTCAAGGTTGTTTCTTGATTCCAGATTCTCCATTCTATCCTAATCGTTCATTTATGTATAGAGTTGCTAAAGTAATCCGGTTTGAGTCTGTGAAGCATCACAGGATTCCGTCTTATTTTGTTTACCACATCTTTCATGTACATTTCCTTTAAAAAAACACTAATATTTGATTTAAAGATAGAAGATTGGGCGTGTCAGGTGGGCTCAGTAACTACATAATGGGAGGGGTTAAAATGGGTAATTCTCTGTACAACTTGAAACGGGTCTGGCTGGGTCGACCTGAAATACATTTTGTCTATAGTTCGTAACTTCTTTTTTAATAAATGGCTACATGCTAAATACGATAACAAATGGCTATATGCTAACTTCTTTTTTTAATAAACTTAAATGTCAAACAACTTAATATGCCGTATAAAGAATAAAGAATGACATAAGCAAGAGCTGTAGGAAACATTGGCACAGCGTGAACTCCTGCAGTTGGTACCATTTAGTTTACTTTAAAACCTTTTAAAACAATATAATTAGGGTGATTATGATTACAGTAAATAGAACGTGAAAAAAAGCGCACGTTTGGAACTAGAAAAGGCAGCTTTTCAATTCTTTTTTTAGCAAAATAAGATATACAGAAAGAAATTTACATCTGAGAATGGTAAAGTAGCTATTAATGTGTAAAAAATGGTATATGTGTTCAGATTCGTTTCTCTCTTTTGGATTTTTTTTATAATGTTGACTTTTCATATTGTTGTTGGTGATATTCCAATCATCACTAACCGTATAACCATTGCTGGCTTCACACTGGCATATATAATATCAGGTTTAGTTGTAGTGGTCCCTATAAAGAAACTAGAGTCAAGTGCTTCGGTTTTCTTGTGGCCATTTACTCCATAAATGTGGGTCGTCACCACGGTTTTCTTCGTCATAATTGGAATTGTTATACGAATACAGGAACACACGTGGAATGAAGAATCTAGGGGTCCACCATAGCAACATGAGGTCACTATCTTCTGGTGAGTAGACTAGATCTTAATATAGTTTGTTTGTTTTTTTTTATTGAGGTGGCAATGTGGGTGGGATGCCTAAATTTGTTTGGGTTGGAACTAAGCCTGGAAAAGCGGCGGGTAACGGGTCAAAATGTTTTTAGACAAAATGGGTCATTTTAGAAGAAAAAATAAGTATCAAAATGGTCACTTTATATTTTTGTGACAGGTAGTGTGGGACGGGCTAAGGTGACGGTTTAGGTGGTTTCAGACGTTTGTGAGTGGTGATGGTGCTCGTGTTCTTTGAATATGTATAGTTCCTATTGGGTGTTTTTATGTTTGGCACAACTGTTAGATTGGACATGTATTCGGAACTGTTAGAAATTGTATAGTTCCTATTGCATACAGTCTGTAAGTGCCTTTGTGTTTTTTCTAGAAATCGTATTCAGTTCTCATTTATTTTGCAGGAAATTGTATTCTATGAGCTTGCTTTCTACTTCAATCCCCATTGTGCAGAAACATGCAATAATCTTGGAGTCCGAGACAAGACAAGACAACCTTGATAAAGCCGTAGAGTGTTATCAGGTAAACATTGCAGGTATTTGGGTCAAATGTCTAATACATGATCTAATTCCGATTTTTCTTTTTTTTTTCTTATTGTTTTCTCCCTTGAAGTGGTCTTTGTCAACTAAACCCAATTTCTCTCAATCGTTAAACAACTTTGGAGTAGTCTACATAGTGCAGGTACAATTACATCTATCAGTATCTAACAAAGCAATATGATTCAACTATTACTTGATTGCAATTTAAATAAATATACAAGGTAAAAAGGATGTTACTGGTAGCATGATAGAGAAAGCAATTGTGGCAAATCCCACTTATGCAAAAGCTTACAATAATTTAGGTTTGTTTCAACATAATTATACACTAAAATCATCAACTATTTAGACTGCACTGGGGCAGACCTTTTAAATTTGGCTCAAGTGAAATAATAACCTATTGGTTTTGTAGGTCGGCTATGTTTAAGTTATATATAAAATGCAACTGGTGAACAGTACCAGCTCGAATGAGTGCTATATAGGATACATATATACTATATTAAAGAATCCAACCAAAGAATGGATTTTGTCCACTGGTAGCGCGTCTTTTATATTCTTGATAACGAAAAAAATTTATAATTAAGCTTTGATTTTTAAGTATGTTTTTAAGTTCAAGACTTTTAAGTGTATTATAAGTATGCTTTATATTTCGCTTCATGTTCATCAACTCACCTTTGTTGGTATGATGATGGGGTTAGACTAAATGCTTAAGAATGCTCCAATGTTCAGATGTTTAGAAGCTTGAATTAAGGTATAGTTTAACTCCTTCAATGTGTCATGTGTGAATGTTTTTAGATTAGAATATAACTCTAATTCATTTTTTTTCTTGAAATTGAAAGGTTGAGCACTTGGTGTTGGTCGGGTCCATGCTATTGATATGCGAGCTCGGGTAAGTACTACAATTATAAGTTTTTACAGTATTACTTTGAACATATTTTAGGTCAGAGCCCAAAAGTAGAGGTACAGGTAACAGTCACACGAGTTTTACTGAAACGGGTTCAAATTCAAACTGACCAGTTCGGTTTAGGTTGGTCCACAAACATGCTGGTATCATTTCTTTGGAACATATTTTTATAAATAGTTAATATGTTAATTATAAGTAGAAAAATAGTATTATCATTTTAGTATTCTTGATCATTGAATAAAAACAACTTAAGAAGTTTCATGTGTTAAACTAGACTTAAGATGACTTATGATGTGTTATTCACGTAGCAAAGTTTTTCAAATTAATCCATTTGAGATCAAACATGACCCAAACGACCTATTCATAAGCAAATGGTCGAAATTGTCACATTAACAAACAAATTTGTACATGTCATAATTTAGATCTTTTCTTGCTCACGAAGCTGGAATCATGTCAGAGATGGCGGCGGACCACTCTCATATCTTATGATTCTATATTTTATAAAAGATCTGCTATCTTGATGTCATTTATGTGTCGAGTTCTTATAAGTTACCAATATGAAAAAAAAGCTTATTCTGTTGGTATATGGAAAAACTTGAATCGTTAGTTATTGTCTCCTCACTTACTCTCAAATATTAATCAAATAATTATGGTTGGTTTACTTAAGGACAAACACTAACAATTTATATTCGATATTAATCAAATAATTTTTATTTTAAATTCATGGGTATATAATTTTTTAAACATTGGTATGAGAAATAATTAAATTAATAATAAATTTTAGATTGAATCAATTGATAAATAAATTAAATAACAAATAAGATCAAATAATACAAAGTAAATCAAAACAAAAGTACACAGGTCTTCAAATAAGAGTTTGGATTTGATGAGCTAAAGGAAGTTAAGAAAGAGAAGACACCTACTGATCCTAAAATTCTACATGAGAATAGATTTCTTTTGACAAAAACAGTGTAAATTAAAAAGATAAAGCAATTAAAGATCGGAGTAATGTAATAACCTTTTATGCATTTATACTTTTGTCTTTGGCATTGTGTCAAGTTAGGAGTTATCTTATTGATAGTTATAATTACTTGAAGAGTGAAAGTGAATCTCACAATTTTTTGCATGAATAAGGCCTCTATTCCTACTATTGTACATCAATACTGGGGTTTTTATAGGTTTTTGTTGCTTACGATAATTTAAAATTTTCCGAGTTAAGGCATGTGACAAATGAACTGTTTTTTTTTACTTTGCACTTGAAGAATTCAGACGTTTAGAAGACTTTTGCAGCACTTTACAGCAACATGTGTTAGAGCATCCACAATAAGGGTGTTTTTAGTAGATGTTTTTATTTGCCACATGTCACTTGCCCCACCAATAAATTTGTTTCTCTCTCTTGCCCAACACACAATACATAAAAATATCAATTTCTTTTTCATCTATTCTCTCTCCTAATCATACTCACATATATGTTTTTTCATGTTTTTGTGGAAGAACAAAATACATACCTCTCTCCTCCACCTCAACACTCTCTCTCATCCATGTCACCAAATTTTACACTTTATCCCACTTTTTAATGAATTTTGGTTACTTGAAGCGAAATCTTTATTGTTTTTTTTTTGCATTGCTTGGATTGCACATATTTAGTATTATATCTAAAATGTAAATATTAAAAAATTTTGAGGCCTTTATCTGATATTGATGATGGTCTGTATCTCATGTTATAGCCTAGGTATATTCAAGCATTGATGGACAAAGGAAAAGTGCATGAGCGAGAACCTGAGAAAATATTTATCTTTTCATTAAAGAGGGCGGCTAGAGGGTCCATTAAAATATATACATCATACGATCAAGGCCAAAAAAGAAAAAAAGTATTGTACACTAGAAATCAAATTGATGTGCTGTCTGTTGAAACTAAAGCTCTTCTTGACCCGCTCAATGGTTTGCCCAAGTAAGAAGAAATTTTATATTTAATCTGTTAACTAAATGGAATTTTCTGGGTACGGATTGACACCCATATTTAGTATAATGTACCCAAACATGTTTTAACATAATAAGTTGTTTTTCTTTCCGAATTGTGTTCTTAATGTTCAACTTGAGATTTCTATATGTCCATGCGTACAGTATGTTTATGATCAGTTTAAACGTATTTTTTTTTTCAAAAAATAAAAAGCATATCATTTCCCAACACCGCGAAATTCGCGGGTATTATCACTAGTTTTAACATGATTGGCTTATAAATAATACGTTTTGTAGCTCGAATAACGACTATAACGTTTATAATTTGAATTTGAAGTATAATAATAAATTAAGTTCGAGATCTTTAACGATTTTAAAAAGATGCTTACTAAGAAACACGCGTATAAATAAGACTGGCAAATCGTGTCTTAACAGGTTTAACAGGTTTCTGACGGCGCGCACAACATAAGTTTCAAACATGATTACGACTCGTTTAACTACTTTCTACATCATGTTTATAAAACAGTTTTGTGTTTTATGTACAAAGATGAATAAATGATAGATCCTAACATTGTAATTTTAATTATTTTAAAAATTAAAAAAGTCAAAAGGGTGAATTTTTCAGTCAAACAGGTCTAATCGTGTCTTAACAGGTACCCAATTGCCAGCTCTACGTATAAACAAATAAACTCATTACGTTAATTAGTATGAATTTTTGGAACAATGTTTTTCAATTAAATTCATGCTATATTTATTAGTATGAATTTTTGGAACAATGTTTGAAATTAAATTCATGCTATATTTGTAACAGCTATTTATGGCGGAAGGATAACCCTTATCAAATCGGTATTGAATTCTCTCCCTACTTATTATTTTTCATTATTTAAAGCTCCAATTCAGGTTTTGGAGTCTCTGGATAAAATCCGTAGAGTATTTTTTTGGGGGGGATCGGAAGAAAAAGCAAAAATGAACTGGGTTGCATGGGATAAAACAATTGCTCCTATTGAATTTGGGGGACTTGGTTTTGGCTCTCTTAGGGATGCTAATTTAGCAATGTTAGCAAAATGGTGGTGGAGGTTTAAAACAGAAAAAGAAGGCTTATGGAGGAAAGTTATTTGGGCTATTCATCATAATCCAAGAGCATGGAGCGATATCCCCGTTAAAATTTCGGTGCCAGGTCCTTGGAAGAGTATAATTAGCATTCGGCAGGTCTTTGTTCTCGCTGATATCGATTTGAACCGGGCTGCGAAAGCGTCAGTTTCTAATGGTAACCGTATATCTTTTTGGCTGGATTGCTGGTTGGAACCGGACCCTCTGTATATTCGTTTCCCAGAATTATTTAAGTTGGAAAAAGAAAAAGAATGTGTGGTGGCTGATCGGGTTGTTGCTGGAAGTTTTGGAAGTAGTTTTCAACTTAATTGGAACTGGTCTTGCTCACAATTTAATGCCGTAGAGTCGGATCAGTTACAACAGTTGATATCCCTTCTCGGCTGTGTTAATCTCCGGGTTGGACGCGATTACTGGCGCTGGAATTATGACCCATCAGGCTGTTTTTCAGTCTCGGGTCTAAAAAGTCTCCTCGGTTCAGCGAATAGGGAGCGGCCTAACAGAGTGTTTGAGTGGAATAACTGGGTTCCAAAAAAGGTGGCTATCGTGGCATGGAGATCAGAAATGGAAAAGTTACCGACCAAGTGTGCCCTTTCAGCTCGAAACATTCCTGTACAAGACCTGAGGTGTTTTTTATGCAACGAATATGATGAGTCAAGCGAGCATTTATTTGTTTCATGTCATTTTGCGCAAATAATTTGGCAAAATATCGCATCTTGGTGTAAAATACCTCCGATCATCGCCTTTGATGTTAAAGATCTGTTGGATTTGCACGGTTATAGTTCGGTATCAAAGAAAAAGAAAAAAGCTATTCATGCGATAGTATTAGTCACGTTTTGGGGAATATGGAGAATGAGGAATGAGGTTATATTCAGGCAAGGATCCCCGAATACCGTTAAGGTCTTGGAGGAAATTAAAGCAATGGCGTACTTATGGGTAAAAAACAGATCAAAGGAGGCGCAGTTGTCATGGGATGATTGGTGTCGTTTTAGATGTTTTGGTTAAAAAAAAAAAGTGTGATTTAGTTTAAGATGGTGTAACGTTTTATGTCCTTGGTGTATATGTAAACTTGGTTGTAATCTTTGGTGGTAGCATCTTGCTACAATGAATAAAAAATTTCTGTCGGCCGTTCAAAAAAAAAAAATTTGTAACAGCTATTAGTTTAAGCATACAAAGTGAATTTTGTAGAAGTAGAAGTAATTAATCCTCATTAAATACGTATTTAAAATTTAGATTAGTTAAGAATCCTAAAAGCTATTATTACTTAAAAACAATCAATTAAACCACCACGTAAGATACTATGGTTATTAAAAAATTATTTATAAAATAAAATAATAAGAAACATAAAGAAAGAAAATTTAAACCAAATATAAGATATAATCGTAAGATATAAGATAACTATAATAAAATATAATAATAAAAGTAACATAGTGCATATCAAATTCTATTATATAGGGCAGTATGGTTTCCGGGCGAAGGTCAGCTTACGAGACGGCCGGGGCCCAATCGAACATCGCGTCCGGAGGGCGGAGCTGACGGGGGATTGTCTTCGACAAGAACCCGGTGACACTGAGTCACGTACATAGAAAGTCACCCTTCAAAAAAAAAAAAATATATCGTTGAACAATCTAGAAAATAATATCATAATTTTATTTACAAAGATCACACGAAAACGACGTGAATGCGGCCGTACACTTCCTTACGAAACTGAAAGGACGAAAACGCCCTCAGTCGTGAAAACACGAGATCCTTATCCCGAAGGGTAAAATTGGAAAACAAAAATATTATCCACGGTGGCAGAGAGTATCTTGTGGGCCCTAACACTATTTAGCGCCCTGCCCCTGCAACAAACCGTCAATACCACCTTCTTCTTCCTCATCCTCTCCACTCTCTCTCTCTGCTCCATACTTTCTCTCTCTAGAAAATCGTTGCAGAAAAACCTTCGTCTTCCCTAACACCCTTTTTGTAGGGTTTTAGTTTTTCTTCATTATTTTCCATTATCTTCTTTCTTCAGGTCGGTTTTTTTAATCTTTACTTATTATGTATATATCATTGTTTTATCTTCTGTCTTTATGTTCTTTTTTTAATAAAATATTGGGGTTTTTACAAATGTTCATCTATGTATAGTTTGTTCCTCTTACATTCTGTGTGTATGTATGTATGTATGTATATTCGTTTGTATGGGTGTTCTCTTTTTCTGTGTTTGTTTATAATATGTATTCAAAAAATTGCTCTGTTTTTTTTTTTTTTTTTTTTTTTTTTTTTATGACTGGAGAATGTAAGTTTTCTTGATCTTATTATGGGTTTAATTTTTTTTTAAATAAATGCTTAATCACACGAATCCTTATTTTCTGTGTTTGTATATTATTTTATTTATTTTGTTCTGTTCTGTGAAATTTTTTGTTATTTTTGCTCTCGTCAGATGATAGTGACTATCAGTGTAAAAGTTCAACAAAGATATATTGTTTGATTTTTAAAAATTAATTAATTCTTATATTTATTTAAAAATCTGCAATATGTTATTTGCCTTTTGAAGATTATCTTATAATTGTTGTATATGGTACAGGAAAACAAAGGAATATGAAGCATTCGGAAGCTGGATCATCAAAGGCACTGCCACCACCTCCACCGGTGGTTCCACCAAGTTTTGTTCCTGTTAAAGTCAGTGGCTCGAACCGCACACCGATGGCTAGACGCGGGTCAGGCACCAAGGGCCAGAGGATCCCCCTGTTGACCAACCACTTTAATGTCAATCTGAGCAGCACCAGTGACCACTTCTATCAATACAGTGTATCTCTTTAGCTATTCTTGTATTATTACTTTTAAGTTGTTGATTGCTAGTTTAAGTGTTTGTTATAACTAGAAATGTCAGGATTATGCTAAATTAAATGTGCATAAAGTTTAGCAACTGCCACACTAAAAGTCTACTTTTAGACTTTTGAGAGTCAAACTTATTACAATCTATTGTCAACTTTGGTTTTGTAGGTGTATTGTGTATGTAAACATTCAAAATGTTATTGTGGTTGGAACATTTACATTTACGATATCGAATTTGTAGGCTAAAGAAAACCGGGTTTGAATTTCTAAAGTCAAATGTGGCATTGACTATTGTTGTGTGGTGTTCAGGTGGCTTTTTTCTATGAAGATGGGAATCCCGTTGAGGCCAAAGGTGTTGGCAGAAAAGTACTAGACATGGTCCAAAATGTTTATAATTCCGAGATGGGCGGCAAAGGGTTTGCATACGACGGTGAAAAGACTCTCTTCACTGTGGGCCCGTTGCCAGGAACGAAGCTTGAGTTTCCCGTGTTGTTGGAGAATCTGTCGTCAAATAGGTAGACAGTGTTTGATGCTTGATGTTTATGTCCTCTTGTTGCTAATGAGCGCGTGATTTTTTTTAATAGAACCGCACGAGGTGGCATCTCGGATGAAGTGGAAACGAAGAGATCACGGCGTCCACCTCAATCTAAGTCATATACGGTGAAGATCAGCTATGCCACCAAAATCCCGATTCAAGCTATTTTTAACGCACTCCAAGGCCAAGATTCTGAACAATTCAGTGAAGCCGTAAGGGTTTTGGACGTTCTTTTAAGGCAACATGCAGCAAAACAGTAAGTATATGCTCTTAAACCGACTTTCATCATATCATGTTTCGTTTCATTAACTTCAACCATGTTTATTTGGTATCATGTGCAGAGAATGTCTTATTGTTCGACAATGTTTCTTTCGTGACGATCCGAAAAACTACATAGGCATTGGTGGTGGGGTTTTGGGCTGCAGAGGATTTCACTCCAGTTTTCGTGCCACTCAAGCTGGTTTGAGTTTAAACATAGGTATAGCTCAAAATTTTTTTCCACATTTTTTTTAAAAATTTTGTTTGGAAAGATTGTTAAATCTTTTTTAATGAATTTGTAGACACATCGACTACAATGATAGTCCGGCCAGGGAAAGTTGTGGACTTTCTTTTAGAGAATCAAAATGTTCGAAACATAAGGGAAATCGACTGGATTAAGGTAACAAGTCTGTTTTGTTTTAGATATCTTACTTTTAGTAATC
Source organism: Helianthus tuberosus (assembly GCA_030545235.1). Lineage (NCBI taxonomy): Eukaryota > Viridiplantae > Streptophyta > Magnoliopsida > Asterales > Asteraceae > Helianthus > Helianthus tuberosus. The sequence continues at coordinate 101,839,578 of CM060431.1, read as the reverse complement.
TAATACATTTTTATGTTTAACAGGCTAAAAGAACTCTGAAGAGCCTCCGTATCAAGTCCTTCCCCTCTAACCGAGAACATAAAATTATCGGATTGAGCGTAAAAACATGTGGAGAACAGACGTATGTCATATGACTCGTATCTGTTCATTTTTCTTAATGTTTTTGTATTAAGAATCTTGTTTTGAATATAAATTTGCTTTGTAGATTTTCATTGAAACAAAAGAACGGTGACAGTCCAAGCGATGCAGTAGAGATAACAGTCTACAACTACTATGCCAAACATCATCGTATAGAAGTTAACCAATCTCGTGATTACCCGTGTCTAGACGTTGGGAAACCAAAGCGACCCGTTTACATTCCACTCGAGGTAATTCATTCAGATGTTAAAACCAATCTTACAAATAAATTCTAATTCTATTTCTCTTTATTTTGTTTACAGTTGTGTGAGTTGTTATCCTTACAACGTTATACCAAGGCGTTATCGAACTTACAAAGAGCATCACTTGTTGAGAAATCCCGACAAAAGCCACGAGAGCGGATGAATGCTTTGATGGGTGTAAGCTTTTTTCATAACATAATGAAATGATACTGCAAATCAAGAACACTAAATGGTAAATAACGTTCTTCATTTAACTATGCAGGCGTTAAAGCAAAGTAACTACGGTGCAGATCCTGTTATTAACTCAACTGGCATTACGATCAGCACTGCATTCACCCAAGTTGAGGGCCGGGTTTTGGATCCACCAAAGGTGTAATATTAATTCACAAATTTCTCATTTTTGTATAAATAATTTCTCATAGTACTCATTGTGTTCATTTCAGTTAAAGTTTGGAAGTGGAGGAGACTTGGTTCCTCGTGGAGGTCGTTGGAATTTCAACAACAAGGCAATGAGTTCTTTATATTTAAATATGTTAAGATTATGTTTTATAAATACGTAAATTTTCAATAGTTCGTTTTAACAGTTAAATATTTGGCTGCAGACATTTGTTGAGCCTGCGAAGAAGATTACATGTTGGGCAATTGTGAACTTTTCTGCACGCTGCAACATCGATGGCCTACGTAGAGATCTACGGAGGTGTTCTGAAGCAAAAGGAATGGTAAATATCAAATCTTTGTGGCACATTTAATCTATACGTAACAGATACACAAGATTAACGTTATGAGTGATACTTGCAGGATCTTGAAGACGCGTATGATGTAATTGAAGAGAGTCCTCAATTTAGGCGTGCTTCTGCAACTGTTCGTGTAGACAAGATGGTTGAAAATATGCGGAAAGCACTTCCGGGCCCACCATTGTTTATTCTTTGCATCCTTCCTGAACGAAAGAATTCAGACATCTATGGTTCTTTCTAACTTTAATTACCTGTAAAATTTGTATTTAAATTTATTTATGGTTTATAAAGTGTCGTTATGATGACAGGTCCATGGAAGCGAAAATGCCTTGTAGACTTGGGGTCTCGAACACAATGCATCGCCCCAATGAAGATCAACGATCAGTATCTCACAAACTTGCTTTTAAAGATTAACGCTAAGGTCTTCAATTAAATATATCAGTATTTAGAGTAAAATGCCATTTTCGTCTCTGAGGTTTGGCCAGTTTTGCGACTTTCGTCCAAAGGTTTGGCCAGTTTTGCCATTTTTGCCATTTTCATCCGGCTCGTTAACTCCATCCAATTTTATCCATCAAGTAAGTCAACGGTATTTCCATCTTTTTTGTTAACTTAAAAGGCAATTTGGTCTTTTTCACTTTATGTAAAAAGACCGAATACCCCTGAAAAAGACCGAATTGCCCTATAAGTTAACAAAAAGGACGGAAATATCCCCGATTTAGCGGAGAAAAATGGATGGAGTTAACGAGACAGATGAAAATGGCAAGATTTCAAACCTTATGGATCCAGATGCGGAAAAACAAACCTTTGGACGAAAGTCGCAAAACTGGCCAAAGCTCACGGACGAAAATGGCATTTTACTTCAGTATTTATTTCACAATGTTATAGTTTTTAATTTTTAGAACTCTGTTTGAATTTTATTGTTGGTGGATTGCAGATGGATGGTATAAATTCTCTACTGTCTATGGAGCATTTGCATTCTATACCGTTGGTTTCACAGACTCCCACCATAATCTTCGGAATGGATGTGTCCCACGGTGCTCCCGGCCGTTCCGATGTTCCTTCTATTGCCGCTGTATGTTCTGTAACCTTCTAGATTCTTAGTGTCATCATAACAATGAAAATATAATCATGTTACACTCTTTTGTTATGTTCTAGGTTGTTAGCTCAAGGAACTGGCCGTTTATCTCACGCTACAGGGCGTCTGTTCGTTCACAGTCTTCACGAGTTGAGATGATTGACGGCTTGTTTAAACCCATTGCACCTGATCAAGATGAAGGGATGATCAGGTTTATACTATATAGTATATCTAATATACTTTTTTAACGATATAAAGTTTTACTAAGTTGAAATGTTTTTGCGATGTCAGGGAGCTGTTGGAAGATTTTTATCTAAGTACTCCTAGGTTGAAGCCGGAGAATGTTATAATTTTTCGGGATGGTGTAAGCGAGTCGCAGTTTAATCAGGTGCTTAATATTGAGCTCGAGCAGATCATGGCGGCGTGTAAGTTTTTAGATGAGTCATGGGAACCGAAGTTTATGGTAATTGTGGCTCAGAAAACGCATCACACCAAGTTTTTCCAAACCAACTCTGATTACAATGTTCCACCAGGTTTATATCAATATATATATATATATATATATATATATATTTTTCAAAAAAAAGTTTTGAGCTTGAATAACTAGACAAAACAAAAACTGAAAACTTGTGCTTTTCTTTGGTGTTACAGGAACGATTGTTGACAAGACAGTTTGCCATCCTAAATACAATGACTTCTACTTATGCGCTCAGAATGGACCGATTGTGAGTGTTGTATATCAAACCGATTAATTTATACGCTGTAAAAAGTATGATGACTGAATTATATGTTGTTTTTTTCTTATTTAGGGGACCACCCGACCCACCCATTACCATGTACTTCTCGATCAGATTGGTTTCTCTGCAGATCAGTTGCAAGAGCTTGTGCATTCGCTATCCTATGTGTAAGTCGGTTAACCAGTTCACTATTACAAATGAACTTTAAGTTTAAGATTTATATCGACTTTCATCGGATTATGCAGGTATCAAAGGAGCACAACTGCCATATCTGTAGGTAAATATTTTGCATACTTGTGGATTCCTTATATAGAGATGCTTATTTTTAGTTTTAAGTATTTGTAAATATATACTAATGTTTTGTTGTGCAGTTGCTCCGATTTGCTATGCTCACTTGGCGGCGGGACAGATGGCACAGTTTGTCAAGTTTGAGGATATGTCGGACAGCGCTTCTAGCCACAGTGGGAGTGCAGCAGCTGGTGCTGGTGCTGGTGGTTTCAACCAACTTCCCAAGCTTCATGAGAGGACACGCAGTTCAATGTTCTTTTGCTGATGATTACTTATCATGGTTTTTTTCCTTTATTTTTGAATGTTATATATGGTAGTTATCATTACTGAATCTTACTCTCTCTTATCAGGTTTTTGGAAAATGTATTTGTTTTTTTATAACAAATACAGAACTTATAATTGTTAGCAAAATCATGAAAGAACTTATAATTGTTAGCAAAATGATGAAAGGTTCATATTTTGTGTTAGTATTAAGCAATAAAAAACAATATTGGTATTTAATTCGGAAAGTTAGTATTTTAGATGGGTTAATACCTTAAAAACCAAAAATATATTCACATGTTTTTAGTAAAAGCCACCTAATTCCTTGTGAAATTATAAAGATTCGTTCAGTATCCAAAATAAGGAAATTCTGTCATAATGTACAAACAAATAATATGTACAAAAAAATTCAAACAATTGAAAATTTATTGTATGTATGTGTTTAAATGGTAAAAACACAGTGAATCATGTGATGTGAAAAGACTCCAATTTTTACGATTAATCTTTAGACACTGAATGTAACTTTCTGTTATAATACCATGTACTTTTTTGGTCCTACGTGGTTGTGTATAGAATTTAATTCTCGGATCCTAGGTGGTTGTGTATAGAAAGAATTTAATCCTAGGTGGTTGGCCCTTTTTTCATGAATGGTATTGCCAATTCTAGGTATTTTTATCGCGGATTTGGTCTTTGATCTGTTATGATAACTGTGAATTTGTGATGATAACTGTGAATTTGTGAGCCAGTGATTGTAAGGTGATTTGTTCTTTTAAATTTATTGCTATTGCATTGAAGATTTCATAATGCTCATATCTCGCAGTAATAGATTAGATCAGTTTTATAATTTATATTATTTTGTGGTTATCTCCTCCCAAAATAGTGGAGAGCCACTTGTATTTATAGGGATGAGATAACCACAAAATATTGCTATTGCATTGAAGATTTCAAAATAGTGGAGAGACACTTGTATGGGGGTCGTCCCCTACCCGTCCCGGATGGTCGCCGGCGTCGCACACCGCCCCCTTGTGGGTCATCGCGGCGGTCACGTCCTCTCCCGGACGTTGGAGACGAGGCGAAAGTGTGAGCTTCTCTCTCCCCTTTATTAATATATTAATATTATATTGGAGACGAGGCAATGATGGGTAGTCCTCCACACCCTTGGGTAGTCCCCAAGGGGAAGATCCTTCACCCTTGATGAGGTGACGCCTACGTGGCGGGTGGTCTCTTTGGGGACTAACCTCACCATACCCTATGGTCTTAGACACTGAATGTAACTTTCTGCTATAAGGGGAGGCGGGGTGGGAACTTTTGTTCCCGAGATAAACATGTTCAACGCGTGATACATCGAATTAAACCACCATCGCTGGTCAAATTCCACGCGTGGATTTCAATTTCCGTGATATATTTCACGCGTGATGGAAGGAAGGATGTGAGGGGGTGTGAGGGTTTATTGTTGGGTGTGGTGATGAGTGATGATGACCATTTCCACTAAAAAAAGTTGTGAGTGATGGAATAATGGTTGATAACATGACAGAACTTGATTGGATGTTGTGAGTGATGATTTTTTTGCAAATGATAACCACCCCCTCCCCCTAATACCACGTACTTTTTTGGTCCTAGGTGGTTGTGTATAGAATTTAATTCTCGGATCCTATGTGGTTGTGTAAAGAATTTAAACCTAGGTGGTTGGCCCTTTTTTCATGAATGGTATCGCCAATTCTAGGTATTTTTTATCGCGGATTTGGTCTTTGATCTGTTATGATAACTGTGAATTTGTGAGCCAGTGATTGTAAGGTGGTTTATTTGTTCATTTAAATTTATTTCTATTGCATAAAAGATTTCATAATGCTCATTCTCGCAGTTTGTGTAAATATTAGTTGATTTCTTTGACACAAGCTGGGCAAACAGTTAGCAGGAAAAAAAACTTTTGAGTTTTTGATTTCCTTGATTCTTTTTTATTAGAGGCTTCCCTGGCATTGCTCTGGTATGTTTGTTCTTCATGTAGACGTTCTTGGAAAGTTGGAATCAATCTAGCTTTTTGTCATGTATTCGTGATCGTTGTTTTTTTTTTGTTTTTTTTTTTTTTTTTTTTGAAGGTGACTTTCTATGTACTGGACCAGTGGTCACCGGGTTCATGTCGAAGACATTCCCCCGTCAGCCCCGCACTTACGGACGCGATGTTCGATCGGGCCCCGGCCGCCGCGCAAGCTGACTTCCACCCGGAAACCATACTGCCCCCACACGAGAGACTCGCTGGGGTAACAGCTGGGTAAAACCGGGTTGCCCTCAAGACCGCACCATGCCTCGGTAGGATACGATCCATCATTGGGACAACCCGCTACACAAGCCGTAGACGCCGGGATTCGAACCGGGGTGGCCATTGGCAAACCGCCCGCCAAAAACCAACTGAGCTAGGAGGCGAGTTTCGTGATCGTTGTTAATAGAATTATCCTATATATTAATAGACAAAGCTAATGAATAGTAATGAATAGTGAGTGTCATCCTTTGATGTTATTGTTTATATACTTTTGGTTTCTTTAATATGACATATTTGTATGTTTGGTAAAGTGGTTTTTGTGGTGTTTTAGTTTGTAAAGGGGATGAGTTCAAGTCCCACTCTTTACATTTTTTTTATATCTATTATATTACCTATATATTAAAAAACAAAGTTAATGAATAGTGTTTTAATGCTACATGGTATCGTTGTTTCATCGTTAATCACGAGTACCGTACGATTGTACGAACAATAACGCTATCGCACAACTTTTTGTTGGTTTTCTTTAACTTTTAATGATTTATTTATTTTAGTTTTAGGGGTAGGGATGAGCACGGTGCCAACCGATACCAAATCCGAGTCGGTACTTGTACCGAAAATGCTGGTTACGGTATGAAGGTAAAACCGGTGGCGAACCGGTACCATGAACGCCAAAAGTCGGTACCGAATTGTTACTTAATATATTTCGATTCTGGAAATTCGGTACCGATACCCAATACCATTGGCTCATATCTGACCATGAGTTTCATAAGAACATCATTACCATATAACTTTTTTTGTTGATTTTCTTCAGGTTCTCTTTTAGTGTTTTTTCTATATTTTTTTAATTTTTGTCAGTGGTTCCGTGTGCAAGGCGCTCGCAGTGATTTCAAAATACATATAAACACAGACTAAATAACAAAAGAAGTACGCCGCAACGCGGCTACCATAATAAACCTAGTTTAATAAATAATGCTTAATTTTTTTTGTTACTATGTAAGCATGTTGATGAGGCCAGGATGACCTATTTACCTGGCTGACCCATTTGCCTGGCTTCTCTGATGCCGCCTATATAGAGGTAAAGTCCTTTTAACCATTGTCACCATGGGCCGAACGGATTTATTAAATATTTAAAATGCATGAACTTGTGGGTATGAATGTAGTATAGGAGTGGGTTTGTTATAATCTACTAGGGTAAATTACACTTTTCGTCCTTTATGTTTGTACCGGATTGCAACGGATAGCCTTTAACTTCAATAATTACAGTCACAATCCTTAATTTGCAAAATCCGTTACAATATACGTCCTTTTACTCTAAGCTGGTTAAATTTTTCAGTTAAGTCTAACTAGTTAAGGATAATTTAGTCATTTTACCAACTTAATTAAAGGAAAAATTAAAACATAATTTTAAAAAACCCAGTTCATTTCTTTCTTTCTTTCACCGTCACTAACACCATAACCAGTAACCACTCTCTCTCCAACTACGACCCCCATCTCTCTCTCTCTCCAATCAACCCCAACCCTATCACCACCAAATCCACCACCACCAAATCTGCCGCCACCACCATCACCACCAAATCCGCCGCTGCCACCACCACCAAAGCCGCCACCACCAAATCAGTAACATTAACAACACATGTATGACCAACTTAAACCAACATTTCAAACCTGGAAACTCCCAAACACATCTATACGATGTCTCTGTGTGTAGATCTCATGAAGTGACTGTTGTTTTAGTTGGAGGATTTGATGAGAATCTAGCGTGTCAAGGGTTCGGTGATTAGGATGAAGAAAGGCGAATTTGCATTTATTTGAGAAGCACTATAATCCGCCACTGCCACCACCACCAAAGCTGCCGACAACCACCACACAACCCCCGCCATTAGCACTGCTCCACCGCCATGTGACCGACATATAGAGATACTCATCAACAATTTCTCTAACTATTGCAGATTCTTGTTCAAGATTATCACCCCACACTTAATTATAGCAGATCTTGAAGATTAAAAGGGGAAAACTGAATGGGTTTATTTTTCAAGATTGTGGAAGGGTCTTACTGTAGAACAGATCTTGAAGATCTGAATCAGTTGGATTGTTTCTGATTATTGGAAGTATGTGATGAGAATTTGGGATTTGGGGGTGTTTGGGATTAGAGAGGGAAAGAGATGGTGTTTAGAGAGAGAATAGGGTGTTTAGAGAGAGAATAGGGTGTTTATATGTTTTGGGTTGAGATCCTGTACAAACAGTACTAACTGTAAGAACCGTAAGAACAGATTTGAGCCATTGATAGTTTAAATTAAGGGTTGATATTGATTACAAATAAAACTCATATAATTAATAATTATTACTATCAAGTTAGGGTATTTTAGTCATTTAGTCATTTCTCATAAAATACTAATTCCACCAAGTTTTTTAAACTAAAATAACTTTTATATATTTCATTAATTTTGGAAAGAAATTATACCATAAAATCAAGTATTTTTTTATCTTTAATATGAGTACCATATTGCTATACTTTTTTTTATTTATAAAAATAACTTTTAAAAAAGTTACAAAAAGATGTTTTATAATTGTGCTAGTTACGTAGTTGGAATGTGTTAATATGAAAATGTATTGTGTTAATTTTAAATCTATGCGTATGTTCTTATTTATTATGTAATTCTTATGTGTTGTTATTTTATAAACAAATTTGTTTTCTACTAGTTATGTAATAGTATGTGTTATTTACAAAATTAAAACAAAAATATGAAATTGTGCTAGTATGTAACAGTATGTGTTGTTTATAAAATTAAAAAAAATGAAATTGTGCTAATTATGTAATAATTATGAAATTGTGCTAGTATGTGTTTATAAAATAAAAAAAAAAATTGTGCTAGTATGTAACAGTATGTGTTGTTTATAAAATAAAAAAAAGAAATTGTGCTAGTATAGAACAATATGTGTTGTTTATAAAATTAAAAAAAAAAAAATGAAATTGTGCTAGTTATGTAATAGTATCTGTTCTTATTTTTTTTCCTTTTGTGTTGTTATTGGGAGCCTATTTAGAAATAATTTCGTTGGAATGTCGTATTTTTATTGTGATAATGTTGTTTTGTTGGTGTTACCGTGGGATGAGACGGTGGTCTTAAGAGAGTGCTAATGTCGTTATTTGATTGTGCTAATGTCTTTTTTTGATTGTGCTAACGTCGTTATTTGATTGTGCTAATGTCGTTTTTTTATTGTGCTAGTGTCGTTGATAATAGAAGTTCCTTATTTGATTGAAACGAGAATGTTGATAATGTGGATGGTCTTACGTTATGCTAATGTCGTTTTTTGATTGTGTTAAGATCGTTGATAATGGAAGTTCCTTTTTTTATTGAAACGAGAGTGCTAATAATCGAAGTTCCTTTTTTGATTGTGCTAATGTCGTTTATGTGGGTGTGCTTATGTTTTTTTGTATTAGTGGTTCCTGTAGGTTGGTTTGATCTGAATATGTTACAAAAATTCAAATTTTGGTTTGAATTAATCTGCATGTATTTAGGGATATTTTGATAATTAATTTTAATTAGTTATAAATATATAGGGTCAAAATGTCTAAATTACCCCTAAACTAATTTTTAATTGAATAACACTTGTCATTTATGTATTGGTTCTTATGGTTCTTACATATATAAGAGTTTGTATTTGATCTCATGCCTATATGTTTTATTACTTTTTATGTTTTATTTTTAATCTACTTTTTTTTAATTTATTGATAAAATGACTGAATTGCCCTCATGGGCAAAACACATAACATATTTAACTGAAAATTTTAACTAAGTTAGTGGTAAAGGACGTAAATTGTAACGAGTTTTGCAAATAAAGGATTATGACTGTAATTATTGAAGTTAAAGGCTATCCGTTGCAATCCGGTACAAACATAAAGGACGAAAAGTGTAATTTACCCAATCTACTATGATAGGGTTGTTATCAACTTGAGCTGAGCCGAGGTAGGTCTAGCGCGAGCTCGAATTGAAAGGAGCTTATTTAAGCCAAGCTAGCTTGGCTCTAGCTCGAATGACAAATCGAACTGAATATGTGAGCTCGAGCTCAGCTCGAATAAAAAGCGAGCCAGCTCGGCTTGGCTTGATTTTTTGCTCAATCCAAGCAAGAACAATTAGCTTCACTAATCTTGAAAACACCGAAATGGCCAAATACAACTTATTTACGCCAAAGGGCTATAATGCAACTTAGCGTAGACAAAGGCCTAGAGTTGTAAGTTACAGTTTGTTAGCTTTACAAGGGATTCCCTTGCCTTTTCTAGATAAGGAGATGTCTAAGGTTTAGTACTGTGCGCGATGTGAGACCAATAAGTGTGGATTTAAGAAAGTAATCAGTAATGAAAAGGAATGTTTATATGGGTCTTCAAAGTAATAGTTGACAAGAAAGAAGAAAGATGTGGCAACTGCCAAGCATGTATAGACAAGAAGAAATTACCAATAATATTTAGCAGACTACAATATTTGTATAAGAATGTAAAGATAACATATGATTACATGCATGAAACAATTAATAGCATGGAATCAAGATTGTGTTTGATGGCTTGACATCACTCAAAAGGAGTAGGTTTAATACTTTCAATATTTAAATTAATATATATAAAATAAAATAATTCGAGTCGGCTCATGAGCTCACGAGCCGAGCCAGGGCTAGCGTGAGCTCGGCTCGTTTATAAACCGAGCCGAGCCGAGCTGAGACGAACTGTTTACAAACCAAGCCACTTTCGAGCGAGCAACGAGCATTTTGAACAACCCTAACTAAAAAAAGATGTTTACTACTATAATAATTGGTTCATCAATTAACATATACAAAAGTCATACATGTGAATCTTTGATTTCAAACAAAGAGCTGCATAAAGAAAAAAAAAGTTTTAAAGAAAATAGCAGGCATTCCCTATATATTAAAATTTCAAATTAATGAACAGTATAATATATAATAATAATATACTAAAATTTGAAATCGATAATAAAGAAACTGAATGAATAGTAACTGACTGCTGGTGTCAACCATCTATTGGGCCAACCTTTTACATGCCATATGTACGGTCTTTTATCAATCACGCTTGCCACGCATCCAAAACCCACTAAAAAATCCACCGCCCCGTTCTCCGTTGTTCACAAACCCGTCACGTATGAAAACTAACAGAGAGAAAGTGGGGGCGACACAAAGAAGAGAGAGCGCATGAAGGAACATCGTCAACACCCAAGCCCTCCCGACGTCCATTATACTCCGGCGATAACAACGGTTGTTTCTAAGGTTTTGAGACACGGCGGCAGCTTTGAGGTCCGCCGCTGATGACGACGGTGATGGTGGATTCAAGGTGACAGTGAGGGTTTACAACTGATTCGAGGTAATTTGATTTTTTCGGTGTGTTTCGATTTCGATTATTATAGATAGTATGCTGCTGTTACAATCGACAATTGAGGAGCAGTTGATATTGAGAGCGATTAAGGAGGAGTGTTGTTGGGAGAGTCCCATGGTTTTTTTGTTATTTAGTTGATTTTGATACCAACTGTTTCAAATTTAGGTGCTAATTCATCATTACATTCACTTTTCAGCTAAATGTTCATGATTTATATTTCATTTGTTCCAAAAATTAGTATTTATTTACTATATGTTAATAGACAAACGGAAATGAATAGTGGCACACTGCTTTATTTATATCCCTGTCATTTTCATGTGTTCACTGGGCGCCTAGCAGGTTTTTACCACCACCACATGTGGCCTCTCACGAATGAATGTGAGGTGTTAGGTTATTCATATAAACACGAGGGAAGATAAAATATGACATAAGAGAGAATCAGGCCGACCATTTTACAGCAACGACTAGCAGCGCCTCTGAATGACGACGACTAGGTTTACCGGGATGTCCAGAGAGGCGGAGGTGTTCCGCAAAGGGGATTTGGTTCAACATGGCAGCAAAGACAATGGGGTTTAGGGTTCCGACGACCGTTTTGGTTAGAAAGGAGACAACCAGTGCTTTAGGCGACGCCTAACCCTCCGCTGAAGATCCGTCGAAGTTCAGGTAAGCCCTCTTTACCTGCATGTTCTGTTTTTACAACAATCGGCAACCGGAATGTGATTTTGTTCAGGTCAGGGGTTTCTCATAGTTTTGTAGATTAGAGCAAATGGATGATATCGATTCATGGTATTGTAAAATCTGTGAATCAATTTAGGAGTTAAGTATAATTTCTTTGAGAATTGAATTTTAAGGTTAGAATTTCTTCAACATTGATCAATAGCATCAGGTTGTTCGTAAGAATGCTGATAATAAAAACAAACATCAGTCCATTTGAAATATGTTTACCATGGTAACCTCGGAGTTCCAGCGTCGACAAGGAACCAAACACGAATCCGGTAAGTATCAAGTAAACTTCCGGTGAGTGTAAATACAATAACCAGAATAATTAATATTTCATGGCATATGGTTAGTACTTGAATTGTTTTGGGTTCTTTTCGTGTGGAAAACTCTTTGATTGAATTATAAATTTTGATTTGTTACCACAACTTTCTCCTGTTTCTAAGTCATGGTGTTGTTTTGTTAATATGCAGTTCTTGCCAAAGAAAACAGGGACACCAAAGAAGAATATGATTGTGTTCACTACGCCATCTATTGGGCCTGAATGAATAGTAACTGACTGCTGGTGTCAACCATCTATTGGGCCAACCTTTTACATGCCACATGTACGGGCTTTTATCAATCACGCTTGCCACGCATCCAAAATCATGATTGTGTTCACTACGCCAACTGGTTATGAGATCACCACCAAGAAGCAGCTGGATCAATACCTACAATCATTTTATTTATAGAATTTAGATTGGGTAATCATATATTAGACATTAATTGTAAATTTGAAGTTTGACACAGATGTTTTTGTGGGTCAAGCTGCCCTAGACGTTTTGACCTGTACCAAAATGACTCATCTCAAATTGAGCCTTTATTCACCCTTTTACCCTCCGCAACTATCTTGCCACTTCTATTTGTAACACTAAATTATTTTTAAAATTTACTAGATTATTTGTGTTTTCAGGGTCAGCAGAGTCAGCTCTATTAGAGGAGACTATTCAAAAAATCATGTCAGGTATGTTTGGAGATCACTATATTATCACTATAAAACATGATGAACGCAGATCAGGTCGCAGATGGCTAACAGATGAACGCAGGCAGTGAACTAGGGTTTCTTCACATACTTTTGGATCTCTGGACAATCAATGCTGAAAAGCTAAATCAGGTACATCATCAGCTGGTGCTATTCTATGCTTTGATTTGTTGAGATTCATAAATCTGAAGTCTTCAATTTCACTGTCTGCAAAGCCGTAGTTCTATCTGAACCTTGAGCTATTCTTTGTCGTGAACTATTTTATCTCAGGAATGGTTAACAAAATCAGCTGATCCTGACTAGCCACCACTCCAAACCGGCAATTCAGTCTGGAAGCGAGGTTACGAACTACGTTGTGACGGCGAAAAAAGACAAGGCGATTCCAGCAGGAAATGGTGTTACGAGCGGTCCTGAGAAGGACCTGAATGTATGTTTTTTGTTTGTGTGTTCGTCATTACCGTGGCTTCTGGGCTATGCAAGCTGATTGAACATGGGAACCCTTCCTATCTGTACTTAATTGACATATAAGGAGCTTCTTGATGAGGTAAAGGCAATGTAATGTATAAGTGACTGATATATTTTGAGCTTATAAACATTTTTCATTCTAAAACATTTATTACAACTCAAGCACCAGTAAACCATCTCTCATTCATGAGCCAATTAGCTATTCCTATTTTGACTAATGTTGTTTGGATGTGTTTATGTTATCAAGGTTATATTAGACTGAATACCCGCACCTCTTTAAACCGGGTTCGGCTCTATATTAATGAGACATAGGTATTGAAACCGGTACTAGGAACGCCAAAAGTCAGTACCGAATTGGTACTTAGGATCTTTCGGTTCGGGAAATTCGGTACCGGTATCCAGTATTATTTACTCATCTCTGACCACGGGTTTCATACGAACAACATCATTAACATACAACTTTTTTGATCGATTTTCTTTCGATTATTTTAGCTTACAATTTTCCACTTCGTTATCATTCAACGTTAGTTGTTATTACTCTATGCAGGTATGTATTAGTGTTTTTTTTTCCAAATTATTGACTTATCATACATGTCTTAATGAGTTTGCATTTTCATTTCAGTCTTAAGTGTATTGTAAATTGTTATATTTGAGTTTTAGTAGAGGCCAATTAAAGCTTTCTAAATTTGTTTAATTTTGGTTGTTATTTTTCTACATTTATGGCAGTGATCTGGATACTTCAGTTTGTTGTTCTAACCCATAGAATCTTAATAACTTGCCAAAATTACAAGGATCAATGCTTTGTGCTGTTCACGATAACTTTGCTGGTGTTACGGTTACCTTGGCTTTTCATGGGGATGCTATTTTCGTGTTTTTGCTGGCGCTTCGAAGACCAATGCTTCTATATAGAATTATTACGATTGGTATGTTGGTTATTGGAATTTTAATATAGTTCCTATATTTCTAGCATGGTCCTTTCATATAGAGTGCATATATAGCTGATAAATGGTTAAAGTTATGTATTATCTCGAAAATGTGATGTTAATGTTTTCCACATTTTTGTATACTTTCAGGGGAGAGCCCGAATGTTGGTATAGTGTCCTTGATAGTGAAGCCGGTGCTTTCGGAAGCTAGGTTCTTATGGCATTTCCTGCTGGATGGCTATAATGCTATGGCCGTTTTAGTTTTTGGTGTTGCTTCTTAGAACATCATGTTAAATTTTAAAGTTAAATTTGTATTTTAGTATGTTTTTAAAAATATTTGATTCGCCAGATATTTACCATGTCCGTTCTATACCTTCGACTCATCAGTTAACATATGTACCATAGATTTTTTTCGAGTTTGCGAGTGCCTATACTTCCACGAAACGCATGGTTTCTACTTACCATTACGAAACACATTGATACCGATCGATGATCGCCCTTGGCGCAACGCGCCAGTTTGATAAGACTAGTTATATATTAAAATTTCAAATTAAAATTTCAAATTAATGAACAGTATAATATATAATAATAATATACTAAAATTTGAAATCAATATGAGTAAATGGTATCGGGTACCGGTACCGATATCAAATTTATCAAACCGGGAGTATTTTCGATACCGGTTCGGCACCGGTATTCACAGGTTTTTACCCTTAAATACCGGTGCCGTACCAGTACCGACCGGTACTGAACCGTACTGTAACCGGCATATTCGGTACCTGTACCCACTTTTGGGGATTTCGGTAACGGTATTTTCGATACCGGTTGGTACCGGGCTAATCAAATCCTGTAGCAACGTAGCAATGCAAGTACTTGTACCGTTTAAATTACTTTTCATACACACAGTAAGTAAATATATTTCGTTTGAATGAAGTTTTATATACACAACAACTTATTTTGCTTCTTTTTTTTTTCTTTTTCTGTAATGAATGAATTGTAGCATGTAAAATTAACTTGGATATTTAGATTATTGATGAGCAAGTTGTATCAAATCCTGTAATCAAACCGGTATCGTATCGGTACCAAATTTACTATATCAAATCATTTTCGGTACCAATTTGGTACCCACCTTTTGGCGTTTTCAGAATCGTTACTTTTGGTTCGACACCGGTCTAGCACCATACCTTTATTTATTGATTTTTACCTTCAAATACCATACCGTATTTTACTGAGTATTTTCGGTGCCGGTACCTAATTTCGAGATTTTCCAGATCGGTACTTTCGGTGCCGTTACCGGTACCGGTACCGAGCTCATCTATATTTTAACGTGTTACCACCGTAATAACTGAACTGAAAACAACCGAATTTCCAAGGTATAGGACGTGTGGACCCTATTATTATATATTAGGTTATTTAAAATCACTTTTTTTAAGACGGAGTGACTATCATTACCACGTCATTTTTATTTATGTTTTGATATTCGGTATCTGCTTGCCATTGCTGACACGCGTTTTGCAGTCATTGGATCCTCGCCGCAACGCGCGGATAGAAAATCAACTAGTTAAGTTGAATTTTGTAGACAAAGCTACAACTAATAAATCAAAAATAAAACACAAATACATGGTGGCTGCTTGTTTACATGAATATCTTCACATCATTCAAGATGGCATCATAATCCACTGGCCTGAATTCTGTGATAGGATGCAATGCTACCCACATGTTTTGTCTAGGACCCCCGAAGTGGAAGAAATACCACATACTCTTTAGTTTATCTACATACTAGGTTATAACCCCGTGTATTACACGGGTTAAGTAAATAAAAAATTAAATAGTTAAACGATATTTTTAAGACGCTTTTCTTATATCCAAACAAAATTTTGTGTCATGTATGATCAAAACTTATGATGTTTGTCAAGTTTTTAAATATGAAAGCATTTGAACTATCAATTAGAAGACAGACTGTATCATCGACTTTCTTACGAGTTTTAACAGTCCTATGGTTTTGTAAATTAACAGCTATAGTCCCAAACTTTTGTAAAATACACGAAGAAGGTGTGTATCGAAGAGGGAGTTGCAGGTGGTGAGGGTGAGGGTGGGGTGGGGCCACTTAAGTTAACTTTATCTTTTAATATTTTTTAATACAGTAAGGGCATTAAGGTTATTTCACACCCTCTTAACTGAGAAACTAACACTCATCCACTCCAGAGACTATCCGAATAACAAACAGTCAAAACCCAGGGAGCACCGGTGTAATTTCCAAAAGTTGGGGACTATAGGTGTTATTTTACAAAACCACATGGACTATCCGTGCATTTTACTCTAAATTTAATAATTTAAATTAAATAATAATTATCTACAATTAAGGAATTAAGATATAATTTCTAACCGAGTAATTAATATAAATAAATAATAAGATATTTTATGGAACTTTATCCATAATTTTTTAAATGTTTGAAACATATTAAATTTATTAATTTAAATTAAATAATAATTATATATAATTAATGATGGTCTAGAATAATGACAAGTGTCCCTCCATTGGTTTCTTTTATTATATTGTATAGATAATTCTTCAAGACTTGTGTACTGTGGAGATCTCATGTGAGACTAGAAAGTTTTCAGTGTCCCACATCGATGGCTCAAAGAAACGTTAAATAAGAATTCCCTTATAAAAATGGATCCCCATCGTCACTTTAAGTAGGGGTGTTCAGAATTCGTTTCGAATTCGAAAAATTCGAAATTCGTTTAAGTTCGATTCGAATATCAAGAATTCGTTTCGATTAAAAGAATTCGAATTCGATTCAATTCGAGTCAAGTAAATCGAATACGAATCGAATACGAATTTATAATTTCAAATTCGATTCGATTCGAAATTCGAATAAAAATTATACATTTTATTTATTATTTTTATATAATGCATATATAACTTTTTTTAAGCTATAATATAAATTATTTTCAATTTTTTTCCAAGTATTAAATTACCCATTACCAAACCCACTACATGCCCCATAACTAAAACCTAAGTAACAAATCTATCAATAAATTTATAACCCTAAAAATATTAACTTGTAAGGTGGAGTGGTTATTCCCGACTTCTCGTTTTGAATTTTAGACTTATGGTACTTTATTTGGAACTTTTTAATGTGATATCGTGCTTTATGGCTACTTTAAAATTTATGTTTCATTTTGATAATTTTTTACATGGTTTTAAAGGATCTGAATTAAATCGAATTTATTCGAATTTGATTCGAATTCGAATTTTTAATCGAATACGAATCGAATACGAATTGGGTTTTTTATTCGAATACGAATTCGAATCGAATTCGGTAAGTTTTAATCGAATTCGAATCGAATACGAATTCAAGAGAAAATAAAAATTATTCGAATAATTCGAAAATTCGATATTCGATTCGATGAACACCCCTAACTTTAAGTACAAAGTCTACTTCTTGTTCTCTCTTATAAATATATAGGAAGGTTCATTTGAGAAGAAGTTTAGTGTTAGAAGAAAAAGAAGAAAGGGCATAATCAGTGGCAAAACTTGACCCGAACGACGGGGCTCGAAAACGTATATACCCAAAGATTTCTATAGAATCGGGCGGTCGAAAAAGTGTATACCCAAAAAATTCTATACGAAAATTACATATATAACAAACATACTGAGCGAAAAGTTCGGGGGGGGGGGGGGTCGGACGCCTCTCCCTGCCCCTTCTATACTTCGCCCCTGAGCATAATGGTAAAACATCAAATAGTTTATAACTTCTCTTATTAATTATGTTATCTCTCATTAATAAAACAAAAACTTTATATCCTACACATTTCAAATCTAACCTATATATATCTTACACTTACCGGAATTTACCCTACACACATCAAAATTTATTCTACACATTTCAAAATTTATCTTACACATACTGAAATCTATCCTACATGTATCGAAAATTATCATTCACCATAAATTATTTTATTTTGAAAGACTATATTTAAGAGTGAGTTACAAGTTTAATTAGTTAACTAATTAGTTACGATTATAAATTTACATATATGCACTTTTCAATAACATTAAATACACATATTAAATGAAATAAATGAAGCATTTCTATTAGTTTAAAACTTATTTTTTTTATTCTTACAGAATTTTTCTTCTCATTTGAACTCTCCACTATATATATATATATATATAGAGAGAGAGAGAGAGAAGATCATGCGAGAACCACCTCTTATTGCGAGAACCGCGAGAACCAATGTGAACACAACCAAAAATGCAAAAAAATAGCTAAAAATCACACAAATTTTGTTTTTTAATATTTTTTATATAAAAATCGCTACTTTTCGAAGCAAAAAAAAATATATATATTTTTTTTGCCACTAAAAGTAGCGATTTGAGCATAAAAAATATTTAAAAAAAAAATTTAGATTTTTTTTTAGGTTTTTTGAGGGTTTAATTTTTAGCATTTTAGCTTGGGGGGGGGGGGGGGGTTAGGTTTTTTTTAGTTTTTTTTGGGGTTTTAGTTTTTAGCATTTAGCTTGGGGGGGGGGGGGGGGGTTAGTTTTTTTTAGCTATTTTAGGTTGTGTTCACATTGGTTCTCGCGGTTCTCGCAATAAATGGAGTTCTCGCATGAGCCCCTCCCTTATTGTGAGAACCGCGAGAACAATGTGAACACAACCTAAAATAGCCAAAAAAACCTAACCCCCACCTCCCCCAAAAAAAAACCTAAACCCCCCCCCCCCCCCCTTCCCAAGCTAAAATGCTAAAAACTAAACCCCCAAAAAACCTAAAAAAATCTAAATTTTTTTTTAATATTTTTTATGCTCAAATCGCTACTTTTAGTGGCAAATTTTTTTTTTTATTTTTATTTTTGCTTCGAAAAGTAGCGATTTTTATATAAAAAATATTTTAAATTTTTTTTGTGTGATTTTTAGCTATTTTTAGGCATTTTTGGTTGTGTTCACATTGGTTCTCGCGGTTCTCGCAATAAGAGGTGGTTCTCGCATGATCTTCTCCCTATATATATATATATATATATATATATATATATATAGGTAGAGGATCCTGTAAAAAGTGCTTAAAGTGTAAGAAGTGTGAGAAGTGTATTATAACACTATATATAATACTATATAACACCATATAAACATCGTATAACAATATGTAATACCATATAATATCATATAACACTATGTAACACTATATATCATTATATAACAAATATAACACTATATGTTGTCTGATAGCATGTCTATGATAGATGTATAGTGTTATATTTGTTATATAATGTTATATAGTGTTACATAGTGTTATATGGTATTATATGGTGTTACATATTGTTATACGGTGTTTATATGGTGTTATATAGTATTATATATAGTGTTATAATACACTTCTCACACTTCTCACACTTTAGTCCCTTTTTACACTATCCTTACCCTATATATATATATATATATATAGGTAAATATATATAAAGCCCAAGCTGAGGTTTTAACAGGTTGGGTTATATTTTCAATTAGCACGCCCATTGCCTAAAATTTGTGAACTCTAGCTCAAGTTGTTTTCAGGTTACGATTTTTTTAATAACCGAAAACCAAACCAAACCAGCCTTGGCTCGGCTCAACTTGGCTTGTCAAGGTTAAAGGGAAAATTGACCCTACAAGTTCTCTGTTTTCGGTTTCTACTATTCTAAGTATATCAATATTTTACATTATAAATTAGGTATTATTGTACTATAGATGAGTTGTTAAAAGGTTCATTCAACTTTCTTGTTTGTAATTCAATAACTTGGTGAGCAAATTGATGAAGACAATTCAATATAACATTGTATCAACAAAGAGGAAAGGCACTGGGTGTATCTTGGAGTGACCGGAGACAATTCAATATAACATTGTAGGCTCTTGAGATGCAATCAGTTGTATTTGCTTACTTATATAATCTGTGTATGTTGTGTCACATAGCACCTTGTTGTGTGACTGGATTATTGTAGTAATAAAATCAGTAATCTCTACCACACAAACACTTGTGTCTGATATGCACCAAATGTAACATATAAATTATATCAAATGAGGTATAAAAACAACCATTTTTAGTTCTAATGTTGGAAAAATGTGTTTCTTTGTATACTTTTGATTTCAAGGATTAAAAGAGCTTAAGCGTACAAAAGGAACAAATTAACAACAAAAACCAGCATAAATACGAAAGAAGGAAGTTGATACAATATACAAACCCTCCGAGCTTCACCCCAAGACCAAGAACAACAAACCAGAATCCAAGCACGGGCCTTGCCTGCCGGGCATGGGGTCGTGCCCCACCAAAGATTCCATAAAGAAGATGACAAACAGAAGCAAACAAGGGACACGGGGCCGTGTCTCATGGACACGGGCTGTGGCCAACTCTCAGATTTGCAAATCTTGGATCGTACTACAAGTACAATGGCCACGGGGCCGTGTCGTTGACACACGGGGTTGTGTGAGCATCTGGACTGACAAGCTCATTAAATGAAGACAGAGAAGGAGAAGGGCACGGGGCCGTGCCTACCAGGCACAGGGCCATGTAAACTTTCTGTTTTCAAGCTATAAATATAGGTGCTTGGTTCACTTGCAACTCATCCCTTGGCAAACCACTTCTCTCACACCTACCACCACTCCACCACCACAATACTACCATCATCCACCACATTCATCCATTATCCATCCTTAGAGTGTGTGTAGTAGTCTCGAGATCCAAGATTGATCGTAAGAGTTTTTTTTTCAAACAAAGGGTATGCTTGGCTAATCTCTTACATCACTTGGTGAAGACAAATCATTTATGTATTACTTTTGATTTCCAAGCTTTGGTAAACTTTTTAAATGTGTATGTATTAATGACTTTAATAACTAGTTTTTATATTGAAAGTGAACTTTGTTCTATCATCTTTTGATATTTTGTTGATTCACTCATTCGTGTCTTTATGGCCTATATAAAGCGCGTTAACTGCCTGGAAGGGGGTTAGAAGGATGGTATGGGTAAAGTTCTTGCCTCGTTCAGTGTATAGATCCTGCAAGGACTTGATTCAAGCTTATTAGGACTTCCTTTGAGACAGATAGCATCAAATCGAGGGAAGTAAGAACAACTTGAATCCCTTATAAATAAACTACTATTAAAACTTTAAACTGGCCTTGCGGGACTGTATCCCTGCTGACTCAGACCAATATGGTTGAGGGTAGCTTTGCCTCCAAGAGATGGACATGCCACATTTTGCATTAATAACTTATTTAATTATCTTTCAATATTCCGGCCTTGCGGGACTGTATCCCTGCTGACTCATGTAACGCCCCGCGTTTCGATACTTTTATTATCTCGGCAAGTCTCATCATACTTCATATCTTGTGATGCTTTTACACTCGAGACGATCGATCATAATAAGAAATGATACTATTTGAATATTAAATTTTGTTAAACTATGTGAAACCTTCACTCTGTGTGATGCTTTTGTGATGCTTCTCATATATATGAACAACGTGAATCTTGACTCTTGTGATGCTATATATATGAACGATGTGAATCTTGACTGTTGTGATGTTCATTATGAACGATGTGAAACTTGACTCTTGTGATGCTTTATATGTGAACGATGTATATATCCTAGAAACTTGACACTTGTTATGCTTGATACTTACTGAACAAGAAACTAGCTTAAACGCGAACTTGAAACACAGGAACTTCTTGTGATACTTATGTTATTTGAACATCTAAGTGTAATAATACTACATACAATGGTTACTCACAAGAATACGCAGCGCAACACTTAACCTAGCTCGCAAAACGAACCAAAGTCGGAAAACTAGCAAACGAGAATCGGCTGTCCGAATGGACATCCGATCGGATGACCATCCGTTCGCCTGTACTTTTCCACATACTTAACCCATTAGACTAAGGCTGTCACTGTCACCTATAAATATGTGACTTAACCCCTCATTCTCACCTTTCACTCTGCCATCCGATCACACGCACTCAGGTCACTCTCAGTCACTTTAATCGTGATTCAAGGCAAATTCGTAAGTATTTCTCCTCAAAACTTGTACAATCTTCATCACTAATCACTTATACACCACATTCTTCATCAAAATCACACGAACACTTCAACTTTTCCTCGAAAACCAACTGATTTGGACCTCTTGAAGGTGGTTTCCACTCGGTTGCTTATGCAAACTGTTGTGGAGCACCATTTAACCAAGATTGGTTCCAGATCTAGCGGATTTTCTCAACTTTTATACAAGATCTAAAGGATTATCACACTTTTATACCAGATCTGACGGAATTTCACATGTTTCCAGCTCGGATCTAATAAACTTCACGATTTACAACTGAATTCCGAACTTTTCTTCAGTTTTTATACAAGACCTTAATGAAATTGGACTCAAACAGACTCTCGACTCGTTCCTTAGTCGAGAGTCGGCTTGAAAAACCGATTTCCACAGGAAAAACGGCCAATTTACGGGTCCAAACATGAAATTCCATCAAGAACAGCTCATCGGTTCGAAAGGGGTGATACCCATCTGATCGAAGTAGCTGGGTTTGGTGTGTTTCCGTTGTTTGACAAGTTGTCACGCCGTCTCCGTTAACTCAAAGCTTAGAAAACTTTTTGAAACTTCACCCACTGACCATCTGTTCGAATGGTCATCCGATCGGATGACCATCCGTCCAGATGATCTGATTATGATAACACTTGCTGATTGTTTTTCAGGGCACTATGATCAAAAACTTAAACAGTTCACAGACACCTACGCACTGTTCGAATGGCCATCCGTTCGAATGGTCATCCGCTAGGATGACCATCCGATCGGATGGAGCCCATCCGTCAGGATGGCCATCCGCTCAGGTAGTCTGTCAGACACTTTAACCCGATTTTCGCACGATTTGACACTCTGTTCCCGACCGGGTCAGCACTTAGATGACTTATGCTCTGTTCCCCGCACTCAGGCTGATCCAACGCTCCCTTCGATCCAATACTGTGTTTAGGATTCTAAGCACCCACTGTGAGCATGGTTGTAAAAATCCTGACTACGCTCCAATTAGTCACCGATTAATCACTAATCGGTGGTTCAGCGATTATTGGCCGATTAATTGCTAGGCGGTCAATGGCGGTCCTATTCTGGCCAAATTTTGGTGAGACGTCGGCCAAATTTTGACCAAACCTTATAAATTCCTTCTAGTTACTTAAAAAATGGGTTAATAAGGGGTTAACACATGTCTACTTTAGAAAACTACATATAAAAATGTATGTGTATATATATAACTAAAAATTACATATAAAACTCTCGATCCGATTAATTCCGATTAATCCCTATTAATCCCGATTAATCGCTAGTCGGTACCCCACCGCCCGACTAGCGCCTAGCGATTCTTACAACATTGACTGTGAGTATACTCGATCCCTTTTTGCCTTAACACTTTGGGATGCAACATGTATTCTATATCAAAACACTTGACACTTGACACTTGAAACTTGTTTATAAACATACTCTATCCGCATCAAACATGAAAACGTGATACTTGTGATACTTGAGACTTTTATGCTATGTGAACGTTTGATTCTTATGTGTAGCCTACCTTAACAATTATAGCGCTATAGGGGTAACGCACCGCTCTTTGAGTATTGGGGAGTATTGTTAAGTTTTGATTCTTTTATCTCCTCTTCGTTGCGACGAGGTAGGAAAGGCACATTAACGTGTTGGAGACTTGGGTTATCATATGAACCACGTTAACTAGCATGTTGAAACTTGTGATATGTTGTTCATGTTGGATATGAGTTTTATACTTTTAAACTATTACGCTATGTATTCAAACTTGTATACTCGCCAACATTTTTGTTGATTGTATTTTAATACATGTTACAGGTTGATAAGTTTGGATGTGAAGAAATCAAGCTAGGATGATACTTAGAAACTCATCTTAGAGAAACAATGTTCTGAAACACGTTTTGATCTATGTGTTGATACAATTTGTTTGATTAACTGGTGTATGACATTTTGATGTTTATTATGAAATCTGATTAATCTATATCGAAACAAGTAGTGTTATGGATTCTGTTGAGCAATCTGATTCGCTTAGTGTCGCGCCCCGATGTTTCCGCCATTGGTTGGGGTGTGACAGATTGGTATCAGAGCCATAACTATAGGGAATTAGGATATAACAACCCTCCAAATTATTTTCGACACCTCTAATATAATTAGAATGTCCCTATATGTCTTAAAACATACCCCGTATATGGAAACCAGACCCAAAATACCTTTATATAATAAAATAAAAAATAAAAATAAAAACAAAATTTAATGGTCTGTCGCGGGGCACGACAGACTACTATTGAGTCTTCGCGGGCCGGAGTACCTGGACACCAGGCCTCACTCGGTGTTGCCACGTGTCGTCATGCGTGTCGGAGCTACGAACCAACTCAGCATAGCTAGGGCCTACATACCCTACGTCGCGGGCCGCGACGGCCCTCTCCTTATTGTTTTGGTCAAAAATTACCGAAGCAATTAAGTGATCAAATTAGTTAAGTGAGGTAGTGTGCTAGAAATATGTGTGAAAAATATGTTATCCAAGTTAATTGTAAAATCAGTTTCAGGATACGACTCAGGATATAGAGCTGTATCTGTGATCAAACAATGAGCGAAAAAGTAAAGGTTGACACGTGATGTACGAGGAAAGCCCTTGATCAATCTAGATTGCCGGCACAAAACCTCGGGAGCTGACAATCGCAGCTGCCTTGTTCTTCTATTACTTCAAATATCAGGATACAGTGCAGGATGTGATGCGGATCAACTAGGTGTTACAATGTGATTCGAATACAAGTGTTTGTGTATAGTGTTTGCAGTGAGCTAGAGAGCAAAAGTGTTCGAAAGTGTGTGTGTGAGAATTGCGTGCCTTAATCTGATCCGCCCCCATCTATTTATAGTAAAAGAAATGCAACAAACTACCCTAATAAACCGGGATCCAGCGAATATTCCCCATTTGAACGTTGTTGACCTGGTCTTTCGGGTTCAACGTCTCTCATATAACAAATTCGCCCGAGTCTCGAGGAGAAGAAGTCCGCCTGACCGTTAGTAACTCACAGCCTTTAACCTGCACGTGGTCAATTTAGTTAACACCAGGATATCGCCCAAGATGTTACCAATATCCCAGTCCAGTATCCTGGTCACAAATAAACAATTAAAAGCAAGATATTAGTCAGGATATATACGCTCAGAAAATGGCCCATTACAATTGTCCCCAAATATATCTGTTGGTATACCAATCCAACGGATATATTTTAAAATTCTATCGCGTAGACCAAGGCAATCAAATCGAGGAGACGGTCAAGATTACACCATAACTTCCAACGCGCTTTTCACTCGATGGAGATCCACAACGCTCCTATATATTCTCTCTTCTTATTTGAAAATCAGATATCTTCGACGGAGTCCCCAGGTAATTCCCTGCTTTTTATTCTTGTTAATCTCTTTCCCTTTACTTGCAATGGCTACCATAATTGATTCTCAAACCGACGAATCATCCGAGACCTTCACTCAGCAGAATCTTCTCAAAAATCCTGAGAATGAGGTCTGTGCTTTTGATAATGCAGATATCGCGGCTCTGAGAGCTTCCAGTTCTTTCTCCGATAACACGGTCTTTAGACCATTCGATCGGTCAATTCGATCGGACGTTTCTTCCACTGATTGGGTTTGCTTTCCAGTATACCCTTTCTCGCTAGGTCTCCGATACCCTTTTCCCGAATTTATGATGCAATTTTTCCGGACCACTGGTATCTCCTTTGCTCAGACCATGCCCATGGTCTGGAGGGTATTAATCGTTCTCAACCAAATCAAAAACCTTCATTGTCCTGACCTTTGTATCGAAGATCTGCCAATCGCTTACCGCCTTCGATCTCATGGTTCTAGCCGGTTTTTGCTTTTTTCGACTTCCAACAAACCCCTTATTCTTAAAGCCACCAAAAACGAAGACGGATGGCAACGCAAGTTCTTTTTCGTCAAACAAGACTCCATTGCTGAGGGTGCTAGCCTTCCGGTGGAGTAGTTAACCACCGGTAGGGTTATGAATGTTCCTATGTACGTTTAGATTTTTATCTTTTGCTAATATCCTTCTTTTTGATTCCTTTGCAGTAAATTTCAAGGAAGTAGCTCCCCATACTGCGGAATCAGAGAAAAGAATCAAAACTGTTTACAAACTACCTGCAATAGACAGGAGTTTTACCACACATATCCCGAGTTCCAGTCAATACTCGTCATCTGAAATGTCTGGTAAGGATTACTTTTAAAATAATTAGTTAACATAACATAACAGAATGAAGAGTAATAAAGATGTAAAACTTTTTCCCTTTACGTAGCACCAGCCAAGATCCCTGAAGTTTTTGACCTCGACGAGTTGGACAGCTATTCTGATCAGGTTCAAATTAAGAAGGAACCTAGTCCTAAGGCCACAACCTCATCCAAACCCAGTGGTTCCAAAGCCATCGTCATTACCAAACCTTCGCCAGCTACCAAGCCCCGGAGTTCAAGCTCCCGTAAAAGGAAAGAGCCCGATTCCCCCGTCATCTCTGACACATTTCCCTATGAGAATTACGGGTTCATCGAAGCAAGCGGGTTTATGACTTCCTTTCTCAACCAGGTTAGTATTCTCAAACCATATCCTGCAACTTATACCATTTACAAGGATTTATCAAAATCAATACCTGTCCTCTTATTTTTGCAGGGTGTTGAACGTCTGGTTCATCTATATCAAGAATCCTGCGGGCTTAACAGGATGCTTGAATCCAAGTTAAAGAAAGCCGAAGTCACGATCTCCGATCAAGGCATGATTGAAGCCGCTAAATCTCGGCATTACTAGGAGAAGTTCAAGGCTATGACTCAAGAACATCAGACTGCTCTCAACAAAGCTACTCTCCAAGCCCAAGCTGATCTTGACGCTGCCCATGCTCAACATGAACGGGATATGGTCAGCTACCGGGAAAGCCTTAAGAGTTCCGTCGTCACTTCTCTTCTCCAGGCCAGGCTGAAGATGGCCCATGAAGCCAAAACACTAGGTTTTGAATGCCCTTCTTGGGACGTCGGTGCCTGGGAAACGAAGCTAAAGAACCTCGGTGGCACTTCTGCCAAACCAGCTGCCGAAGGATCTTCTAAAGCAGTGGAAAAAGCAACCGATGCTCAGAGGGATGCTGAGGCGGATCCCAAGACGGATGCTGCTGAAATCATTATGAACGAAGAAGGCGCTGCCCCCTAAAGCTTATTCTCTTTAAATTGTTTGAACAATTTTATGTTTTATGAACAATTTTTATTTCTGCATCAAAACAATTTGATAGCCGAAGGTGGATGGGTTCTGGGTTTCAGGATGAAGCCTTCGGTTATCAACTGGTATCGCTTATTTCAAATAACTTTATCTTTCAATCGACTTGCTATTGTTTTCTGCGTTTAGCTTTGCAAAATTTTGTACAACTGTCTTTCGAAAACTTTCATTAAATAGAATTTCTAAAAACTCAATCAACTTTAGAGAAAACTTTTAAAGAATAAAAGATAGTCCACTTTCTAAAACCTGTTTCGACAATACTTGTTTGATCAAGGTTTTAATTTCAAACTAGTATCAGTTCCAAATATTTTAATCAAATATCCTGAAACGTATTTTGAAAATACATTTTGAGAATATATTCCGAGAATTTATCCCAATCAGGATGTTTAAGCTTTTGTCAAACATAGTTTCAAAAACTCAAATAACTTAAATAACGTTTACAAAGGAAAGACCATACCAGGAATAGAGTATAACCCTATTCTCAAACTTCAATCCCTTTGCAACTCTTCCAATGAAGATGCCCCCTGTCTGAGACACTTAGTGTATTAGGTCCGAGCTTTATCCTTTGAGCTTTACACCATTGCCTCAGTAGGAATGTCCCCTGTGCATAATGCCTTCAAATACTTAGAAATTTTCTGGACATCAGTTCCAATTGTATAGACAATTTTTCGTGTTACAGGGGTAAAACCCAAAATATACTGGAGACAAATCCCTCGTATCCTGGGGGAAATCCCAAATTTTCATGCGCTACAGGCGGGAGTGTATAAACTCCAAGACTTAGAAAGGTGAAAACCTTTAAACCTTAGAGAGTATGAAAATACCCTTTCGTGAGAGAGGGTGATCAATCCTCATATACCTTTAGGATTCAGGATATAGCCAACAGTAACGAAATTGTCAGCCACTTTTACATGGACTGGTCCCGCCACCTTGAACTATTCCCGAATAACTTGCGCTCCAGGCGGGGTGTTTAAACCCAATTCGGAAGAAAGGTGAATACCTTTAAACCTGTGAAGGGATCAGGATCCCTTATACGTGAGAGAGGGGGCCAATCCTCTAATCTTCCGAAGTATCCTGAGTGTGTATCCTGGTGCTATATCCCGAAGTATATTCTGCAAAACCACTAAAAGCTAAGGTGGGTGTTAGCCTGGCTAACACCCCTCCGATGCTTAAGTCAGTAATAGATTCAAAATAGCAAATAATATCAAAAGTTAATAAGAGATGCATAATTCATACCATCCTGAGTTGGAATTTAAGTTCCATACTCACTTGAAATAGAGTTTCAAATGTATAGCATTCCAAGATCTCGGTAGCATATCCCCCTCTATATTCTTGAGCCGGTATGCTCCTTTTCCTGATTCTGACTCAACCTCGTAGGGTCCTTCCCATTTCGGAGCCAACTTTCCATCAGCGGGATTAGTAGTATTCTGAAAAGCTTTTCTTAACACCCAATCTCCAACTTTGAACCTTCTAGTCCTTATATTCTTGTTGTATGCTCTGGATATCCTTTGTTGATATGCTACCATTCTTAGCCGTGCTGCATCTCTTGTCTCATCAATAGTATCCAGCTCCTGGCATAGGACTTCAGGATTCTGCTCAGGATTCCTGAGGTTGGATCTTGCTGTGGGTATCACCATTTCCGTCGGGATCACTGCTTCTGCTCCAAATACTAAGGAAAATGGGGTTTGACCAGTTACATTTTTTACCGTCGTTCTATCAGCCCACAAAACAAAGGGTAGTTCTTCTGCCCATCTTCCTTTCTTGGCCCCTAATATCTTCTTCAAGTTGTTGACAATTATCTTGTTTGAGGATTCAGCTTGTCCATTTGCTTGAGGATGTACCGGGGTAGATGTAATCATTTTGATTCCCCAACTCTTGCAGAAGTCAGTAGTCCTTTTACTTATAAATTGAGATCCGTTGTCACAAATTATCTCAGCTGGTACTCCAAACCTAGTCAGGATATTCCTTTTTATGAAGGATACCACTTCCTGATCTCTAACTTGAACAAATGCTTCTGCTTCAACCCACTTGGAGAAATAATCCGTCATTGCCAACATGAAAACCTTTCCTCCTGGAGCCTTTGGAAGCTTTCCCACTATATCCATACCCCACTTCATAAACGGCCAAGGGGAAACAATAGGATACAGCGGTTCAGCAGGCTGATGTAATATGTTACTATGTCTTTGACATGCATCACATCCTCGAGCATATTCTGTGGAATCTTTCCTCATCGTCGGCCAATAATATCCTGTCCTTAACATTTTTGAGAATAAGGACCTGCCCCAGTATGGTTGCCATATTTCCTTCATGTATATCCTGAAGTACTTCTTTGGTTTCGGGATCCTCCAAGCACCTCAGATATGGTCCTGCAAGAGATCTCTTATACAAAACATCATTTATAATAGTGAATCGTGATACCTTCATTCTAAAGGCTTTAGGATTCTCATTCTTTGGGATGTGTCCTTCCTTGAGATATCTCATGATTGGAGCCATCCAGGACTTAGGATCCTGCTCAGGATACTCATCACCAGGATCCTGAATACTTATTACCTCCTTATCCTGATGATTCGTCGCAGGATATAGGATATGTAATATTGGTATTCGGGTTCCTTCCGGTATCCTGACCGATGATCCCAGATTTGCCAAGGCATCAGCTTCAGCATTATCCTCTCTTGGTACCTGTTGAAGTGTAAAAATATCGAAATATCCTTCTAATTTTTTGAGAATTTCGAGATACTCGATTAACTTTTCTCCCTTAACTGCATAAGTTCCATTAAAGTGATTAGTGATTAGCAAAGAATCAATATATACTTGTTGATGCGCGTGAAGTGTCGTATTTATTAGGTGTATATTTTAAGCCCTTTTTAACACTTATTTTAGCGAAGTTTTAAATTTATAAAACACGATATTTCACTAACACTAAACACACATATGGGCAAGTGCACCCATCGTTGAGTGTAGTATAGCGTTGGTAAGATACCGAGGTCGTCCAAGGACACAAGAGCTTTTAATACCGGTTTATCCTCAACGTCTAACCAAAATAAAAGTTTAGAAAAATGTTTTAAACTAAGAAAAATAAAAACTAACTAAAATGCTGAAAATAAAAATAAAATAAAAACAGATAGACAAGATGAATCACTTGGTTCCGACTCGTATCTAGTATAACCTTTGATTATTTCCGCACTTTTGCACATAATTAAGAGATTATCTTAGTTATTGTAGTAGGCCCCTCTTTTGAAGGTGACGTTACCCTCACCCCAGTAGTTTGAGTCAGCAAGGATACAATCCTAAAAGGGTGGATTATTGGAAGATAATGAATTAAGTTATTAATGCAGTATTGTGGTAGGCCCCGCTTTTGGCGGTGACGTTACCCTCGGCTAAGTAGTCTGAGTCAGCAGGGATACAGTCCTAAGTAGCCGGGTTATAGTATTAATAGTAGTTAACTTATGAGGGGGTCAAAGAGTTTGGACCCCCGCCATCCAATACCGTGAAGTATTGAAGGAGGTCCTACTAAATTTGACCCAGGTCCATTGCAGGACCTCTAAACGCTGAACAATGGCAAGACCTTTACCAAACCGTTCCCTTAACCCCCGACCAGGTAGCCAACATACCTCCATATAGACCGTGGAGATATGAATGGTGAAAATCCTTTATTTTATATAGACAGTAAAATAATGCCAAGACACCACGGACAAACGATAAGGAAAGATCACCTTCAACATAAGTAACTAGTTATTAAAGTCATTAATACAAAACCAAATAAAAAGTGCAAAAGATTAGAAATAAAAAGTATTATACTAGACACTTTGTCTTCACCAAGTGATGTAAGAGACTTAGGCAAACATGGCCTTGATTGTCAAGAACTCTTACGATCAATCTTGGATCCCGAGACGACTCACACACTCTACGATGGACAATGGATGATGGTGGTGGATGATGGTGTTATGGTGGTGGTGGGTGGTGGATGAAGTGTGAGAGAGGTGGTGTGCCAAGGGATGAGATGAAATGAATCCAAGCACTCCTATTTATAGGCTGAACAGAGAGCTGGGCACGGCCCCGTGTCCGCTGGACACGGCCCCGTGCCTGTCTGACACTCTCTCTCCTCATTAATTGTAATTCGCAATTACAATAAATGCGCCTGCTGTACTTTCGACACGCCCCCGTGCCCGCTGAGCACGGCCCGTGGTGGGCAATAGAAGCTTCTATAGATTTGTCTTTTCTGCTGCTTCATGGGCACGGCCCCGTGCTGGCTGAGCACGGGGCGTGTTCAGTCTTCTGTCTTCTCTAATTTGCTTTGGAAGGTGCCGTTGAGGGGTCGGGCAGTCCACTAATGTTCCTTTCCTTGTATTTATGTTGGATTTAGCCGTCTTTTTGCTTCTTTTGTGTTTTTGAGCTCATTTAATCCTGAAAATACAAAAGGAAGACAAAAACACTCTTTTTCCAATATTAGTACTTAAAAAGGGTTAGTTTTATGCCTTGTTTGATGTAATTTATATGTTGCATTTTGCACGCATCAAATACCCCCACACTTGAACTTTTGCTTGTCCTCAAGCAAAACTCTTTAATATGTGGCTTACACTCCCAAATGGAATAGGTAGAAGAGAAGGTTTTGGGCTTGTCGTAGAGTGTCGGGATGTCCAAGATCTTTTTGGGTTTTATTTTTATTTATTTACAATCCTATTCGTAATGATTTATTTAGAACTTTTCATAGGAGAAATTACTTATTTGGGCATAACATGCCTTTTTAAAATTCCACTTATATACAAGTTCACATACCTCACGGGAGAAATCACTCACACTCGGCCGAAGGTGTATTTTTAGTGAATCACTCGAGAGCGGCATGGGGCTTATTCCTACCATAGGCTTGCCAAGCAATCAATCCTCCTCCTTTTTAACTTTTATACCGTTGTAAATATCAAAAGGACTTTGTGGGTTAAGGGTTAGGCTTGGGTTAAAGGTAGGTGGTTGGGAAAGTGGTTAGTGGTTAGTAGCAAAAGGGCGAAAAGGCGTAACAAGTGTCGGTTTTCGTCAGATTTTCTATTTTTGCAACTTTTTATTTTGATGAAGCTTTTATTCAAACAAGGTTATTTTTGATAAACTTGTTTGTTTATTTTCTTTTTGCTTCATCATCAACACAATTTTTTTTTTTTTTTTTTGATCATACGAAAAACCGAACTTGTTACTAAAACAAAGGGTTAAAAATGAAAAAGGTTTTGGTGGGTAAAAGGGTTTTTGGTTTGGGTGATGAAATGAAAAGGTTTAGGCTCAAAGGGGTTAACTAGGGTGATTTTTGGGTAGGTGGTAAAAGAAAAAGAAAAATAATGGTGTAGAAATAAAAAGGGTTAGTCCTAATGCCTCCATCATTTACTTACTCGGGTTTAAGTTGATAAGGACCGGGAATGTATCGTCATGGCAAGTTCTAGAGTCGTAAGAACCAAGCGGCTATTCACACAAGAAATGAAAAGTGAGCATTTAGTCTAAAGATGTAAATTTGTATGCTCAATAAAGGCTCAAAACTCACTTTTGTGGGAATGGGTTTTTATGTGATCAAGTATATATAATCAAATTTTAACTAAGTTTGCCATGCCTTTTCATAATTTTCTTATGTTGGTTCTTTTTATCACTACGCTATCGGTTGTAAATTCTTAAAAATATACCCTTTTTGAGAACTTGAATTTCCCGAGTTAAACCTAGACAAGTAAAAAAAATGAAATTTTGAAAAAAAAAATTTAGGGTGATTAGCGGTTCCAATAGAGTTTTGTGTAAGGCTTGTATTTAGGACTTGCAAAATTCAAGGTTTTAGCATTCCCCCCACACTTAAATTACACATTGTCCTCAATGTGTCCCAAAAATAAATTTTTAGGTTGATTGGATGTGTAAAATAGTGTTTAAAAAGCAAAAATTTGTGTTACTGGGCACTGAACACGGCCCCGTGTTATCCGGGCACGGCCCCGTGTTATCCGGGCACGGCCCCGTGTTCAAGTGCCAGTAACAAAATTAAAATGAGAGAGACAGAAGTCTGGACACGGGGGCGTGTTGGGTGAACACGGCCCGTGTCCAGGTACCTGAACTGGGCGTTTTTCTGCAGGTAGTTCAGCACGGGGCCGTGTTGGTTGGGCACGGCCCGTGTTGAACCTTCTGAAATGGAGAGAATTGTCGGGTTGCCTTGTTCTTGTGCATGAGTTCATTTTTCTCGTTCCCCTTTTCATCATTTACCACCATGAGTGTGTTTTACTTATTACAAACCATCCAAACCTTAAAACCATCATTTCATTTCATCATAGAGAGAACTTACATATTCCTAAATTAAAATTAAAACTTAACTAAATAGGTCAGCAGGTACACGAGGTTATCATAAGGAGTTCTACTATTTTAAGAAAATTTCGAGAATAGTTTCCCGATATAGTAAGACTTTTAGCCGAATGAATTCTTCCCTAAACGTTGTTTAAAGCCATTCTTCGATCTCCCTAGGAAGGAAGAATGCGGCTTCATTTTCCTCTGCTGCTGGTGGTTGAGGGGGAACATTCACCGGGACTCCTTGCACCACTCTTCGCGGAAGCTCTTGGTGCATGGCGTACCATTCGGCTGGAATGACAACTTCAGGCACCATGTTCCACGCCCTTTGGGTTATTATAGGTACCAAAGGCGGGGAAGCGAGAAGGTTCAACCTCTGGTGCAAGAGGTTTACTTCATGGAGACAGCCCTCCAGCCCTACTGTAAGATGGTTGATACGGTCGACCAATGCTTCTTCCACTCCCGTCATTTCATCAATAGCCTCCCTTAGAGCGTAAACATAGTTTACAAGAGAGTCTTCTGCCGTTGAAGATCTCCTCCCTTGTCGGTTATTTCTTGAAGATGATCCGCTTGTTCTGCTTGCCATTTTCTGTGAAGGAAACTGAAGAAAGCTAAATTTTTACAAAACAGAGCCCCTGGACACGGCCCCGTGCTCGTTGAGCACGGCCCCGTGTCCATTTGTCTGCAGGATTTTTGGCTAAAGAATCTTGGAGTTTTAAATTATTTTTATGATTTTTATCTGGGTTTTAAGCTCAGATAATTTAAAACAAAGTTATACAACTAACTTTAAGCAAGAATCTTTAGCAAATAATCTTACAAACTTCACATAGAGGGTTGGAACCAAGGGATTTCCAAGCTTCCATGGAGGAAATTTTGAAAAAATTTTGAAAGAGGAGGAAATGAATAAAAGTGGAAGGGACAAGAGGGTCCTTTGGAACCTTCTTTTAACACTTACCTAGGATGGTATGAGTGAAAATCCCAGGGATCTCTGTCAATTGAAGTGGTCAAAATGAGCAGGAATCAGGCTGCATTTAAAGATAACTACAGTGCACTGGGCATGGCCCCGTGTTGACTGGACACGGCCCCGTGTTTAGAGGAAATCCTGACACATTTTGTCCGTATTCTGACCAAATCAGCAGAGAATCTTTTTAGTGAGCACGGGGGCGTGTTGACCTGGACATGGCCCCGTGTCTGGAGGCTGCTTTATGGAGTTTTGCTACTTCAAGGATCTCGTCGAAATCGGGTGGTTCCTTACTGGTTGGAACAACCCCAAAGTGCCTAAGATACCTTAATTGTCCTAGACTAAGGCGAGAACGCAAGAGGTTGTCGGTGAGGGTAATTCCTATTTTCATTCTAGGTGGACAAGTCCAACCCTTTTCCGGGCTCTTGTTAAAGAAGGTGTATGCCGAATCGATCAGGTCTATGTATGCACCGAACGAAGTCGATGGAGAGTCCTTCACGGCACAATCGACACAGGGACGACTATCGTCCAAGTCTTTGCTAGGTACTAAGACATTTTCGGGAGCAACGAGGTTGTTGGAATGCGGTTCCAGCATTTCGTCATGGTTATCGTCTTGGGGCGGATCAATAAAATCCTTCCTAAGCTCTTCTAACCAATTCTAAATTAGCTTTTCTAGTTGAAATAATTCATCAAGGAGCATTTCCCCTAGAATATCTGGCTGGGCGCATTCGAGGGAGAAATAGTGCTTATTTTTACTTTCGCCCCTCTTAAGGTTGTAAGAAGTCGGTGGGTCTATGTAGTGGAGCCTATAATTTAGAAAGTAGCACTCTACTTCTTTATGTTTGCCACCACATAATTGACACCATGTACCATAAGAGTGCCGAAAGTAAAAACAATTACTATCACTCATGTTTATGTCAGAAATTACCAACCGCCGGGATCTAACGGTTCTGTTTTCAGTAACTGAAACTTGGGCACGGGGGCGTGTTGAGTGGGCACGGCCCCGTGTTCAGCTTACTGTCTGACGTAAAACAGGATTGCCAGTTCCAATGATTGAGCACGGGGGCGTGTTCAGCAGGCACGGCCCGTGCTGAGCTCTGCAGAAGTTGAAAAACTAAGAAAAACCTAAAAAAAATTAAAAAAGATTAGGCCGTTGATTCTTAACTTTCTTAAAATCCTTGTGTCCCCGGCAACGGCGCCAAAAACTTGATGCGCGTGAAGTGTCGTATTTATTAGGTGTATATTTTAAGCCCTTTTTAACACTTATTTTAGCCAAGTTTTAAATTTATAAAACACGATATTTCACTAACACTAAACACACATATGGGCAAGTGCACCCATCGTTGAGTGTAGTATAGCGTTGGTAAGATACCGAGGTCGTCCAAGGACGCAAGAGCTTTTAATACCGGTTTATCCTCAACGTCTAACCAAAATAAAAGTTTAGAAAAATGTTTTAAACTAAGAAAAATAAAAACTAACTAAAATGCTGAAAATAAAAATAAAATAAAAACAGATAGACAAGATGAATCACTTGGTTCCGACTCGTATCTAGTATAACCTTTGATTATTTCCGCACTTTTGCACATAATTAAGAGATTATCTTAGTTATTGTAGTAGGCCCCTCTTTTGAAGGTGACGTTACCCTCACCCCAGTAGTTTGAGTCAGCAAGGATACAATCCTAAAAGGGTGGATTATTGGAAGATAATGAATTAAGTTATTAATGCAGTATTGTGGTAGGCCCCGCTTTTGGCGGTGACGTTACCCTCGGCTAAGTAGTCTGAGTCAGCAGGGATACAGTCCTAAGTAGCCGGGTTATAGTATTAATAGTAGTTAACTTATGAGGGGGTCAAAGAGTTTGGACCCCCGCCATCCAATACCGTGAAGTATTGAGGGAGGTCCTACTAAATTTGACCCAGGTCCATTGCAGGACCTCTAAACGCTGAACAATGGCAAGACCTTTACCAAACCGTTCCCTTAACCCCCGACCAGGTAGCCAACATACCTCCATATAGACCGTGGAGATATGAATGGTGAAAATCCTTTATTTTATATGGACAGTAAAATAATGCCAAGACACCACGGACAAACGATAAGGAAAGATCACCTTCAACATAAGTAACTAGTTATTAAAGTCATTAATACAAAACCAAATAAAAAGTGCAAAAGATTAGAAATAAAAAGTATTATACTAGACACTTTGTCTTCACCAAGTGATGTAAGAGACTTAGGCAAACATGGCCTTGATTGTCAAGAACTCTTACGATCAATCTTGGATCCCGAGACGACTCACACACTCTACGATGGACAATGGATGATGGTGGTGGATGATGGTGTTATGGTGGTGGTGGGTGGTGGATGAAGTGTGAGAGAGGTGGTGTGCCAAGGGATGAGATGAAATGAATCCAAGCACTCCTATTTATAGGCTGAACAGAGAGCTGGGCACGGCCCCGTGTCCGCTGGACACGGCCCCGTGCCTGTCTGACACTCTCTCTCCTCATTAATTGTAATTCGCAATTACAATAAATGCGCCTGCTGTACTTTCGACACGCCCCCGTGTCCGCTGAGCACGGCCCGTGGTGGGCAATAGAAGCTTCTATAGATTTGTCTTTTCTGCTGCTTCATGGGCACGGCCCCGTGCTGGCTGAGCACGGGGCGTGTTCAGTCTTCTGTCTTCTCTAATTTGCTTTGGAAGGTGCCGTTGAGGGGTCGGGCAGTCCACTAATGTTCCTTTCCTTGTATTTATGTTGGATTTAGCCGTCTTTTTGCTTCTTTTGTGTTTTTGAGCTCATTTAATCCTGAAAATACAAAAGGAAGACAAAAACACTCTTTTTCCAATATTAGTACTTAAAAAGGGTTAGTTTTATGCCTTGTTTGATGTAATTTATATGTTGCATTTTGCACACATCACTTGTAAATTCTTGATACTCATATTCTTAGCCAACTCTAATCCTGCAATTAAAGCCTCATATTCTGCCTCATTATTAGTAGCAGGAAATTCACACCTAATAGCCTGGGGTAATATGTCCCCCTGTGGCGATTTTAGTAGTATACCTAAACCTACACCTCTTACGTTAGATGCACCATCAGTATACAATGTCCATCATTCTAAGTTTTCTCCTAGCTGCTGTACTTCTAAATCTACTTCATTTTGAATGTCACTACTGAAATCCGCCACAAAGTCAGCTAAAGCCTGAGACTTTATGGCATTTCTGGGCTCGTATACTAAGTCATAAGCACTCAGTTTTACTGACCACTTAGCCATCCTGCTCGACATCTCGGGTTTCCTAAGTACGTTTTTAACAGGATAATTGGTCTTGACATGAATCCTATGTGTCTCAAAATAATGTCTAAGTTTTATTGATGCCATAACTGAGGCTAATATCAGTTTCTCTAGATGGGAGTACCTAGTTTCAGCATCTAACAAGCTTTTACTAACATAATAAACAGGATATTGCTGACCTTCATGGTCCTTTATAAGAACAGCACTTACAACATTCCCTGATACGGCGAGGTATAGGGATAGTGGTTCACCATTTTCAGGCTTCATTAATAGAGGTGCAGTTGAGAGATATCTCTTCAAATCCTGCAAGGCTGCTTCATGCTTTGCTTCCCATTCGAACTTCTTATTCTTCTTGAGGATATCATAAAATTCCTTGCATTTTTCCGAGGATCTTGAAATAAATCTGTTCAATGCTGCAACTCGCCCTGTTAGCCATTGAACATCCTTCACATTTGAAGGTGATTTGATATCCAGGATGGCTTTAATCTGCTCCGGGCTTGCCTCTATTCCTCTTTTAGTCACCATATATCCTAGAAACTTTCCTGCCCCCACTCCGAAATGGCACTTAGCAGGATTTAGCTTCATGTTGTATTGATCCAGGATATCAAATACTCCCTTAATATCCTGGAGGTGATCCTCAGCCTTTTTAGATTTTACCACCATATCATCGATGTACACCTCCATTGTGTCCCCCAGCTTATCTTTGAACATCATGTTCACCAGTCTCTGGTATGTTGCACCTGCATTTTTCAAACCGAAAGGCATAGCAGTATAGCAATAAATACCTGTTGGTGTCATGAAGGCAGTATCCTCCTGGTCCGAAGGCTCCATTTGAACCTGCTGAAATCCTGAGGATGCGTCCATGAATGTTAACATCTCATGCCCGGCAGTAGCATCCACCATTGCATCAATATAAGGAAGAGGAAATGGGTCTTTAGGACAAGCCTTATTCAAGTCTGTGTAATCTACACAGACTCTCCATTTCCCATTTTTCTTCTGTACTACGACTACATTTGCTAGCCATCTTGGAAACTTGACCTCCCTGATCATTTTGGACTTCAACAATCTTTCAACTTCCTCTTGGATAATTGCATTTCGTTCAGGAGCAAACTTCCTTCTCTTTTGCTGTATAGGCTTGAACGTGTTGTCATTTCCAAGCTTGTGAGTGATGATGTCTTTGGATATACCTGTCATATCCTCATGCTTCCATGCAAATGTTGACATCCTGCACTTCAAAAAGTTAGTTAATTGTTCTTCAATATCCTGAGGGATATTGGCTCCTACGAGCACCGAGATATCAGGATTATCCTGATCCAGGATAACTTTCTTTGTATCCTGCTCTGAATCCTCCACGATATCCTGGGCCCGCATCTTTAATTGCTATGCTGGATTAGGCTTGGTTGAGGATTTCATTGAGGATGAGTAGCATTCCTTTGCTTCCTGCTGATCACTATCAACTTTGACGACCCCCCAAGGGGTAGGGATCTTGATGCACTGGTGATAAGTCGATGGCACAGCCTTCATGTCATGGATCCATGGCCTGCCTAGTATGATGTTATAGCAGGATAGGGAGTCCATCACACAGAAGCGTTGTATCGAGTTGACCCCTTCAACATATACTGGTAACTTTATCTCTCCTACGGTATTTCTAGCTTCTCCACTGAAACCAACGAGCACAGTGGACTTCAAAGTAATGTCCATCAGAGATACATTCATCCTCTTCAATGTTTCCAGCTGAATTATGTTGATGGAGCTACCATTGTCCACCAATATCCTGCGTACAAAATGGTTAGCAACATATAATGTTATAACGAGAGCATCATGGTGAGGGTCCTGGACAGTATCACTGTCATCACTATCGAAAGTGATCACTTTATCGGTTGTAAGGGTAGTCATCCTAGCTGGTTTGTCTCCCCTTTCAGTCTTAGCTTCCTTTGCATGTCTCTTGGCCGCCTGATGCGTGTGAAGTGTTATATATTTTTAGGTGTATATTTTAAGCCCTTTAACACTTTTTTTAGCCAAGTTTTAAATTTATAAAACACGATATTTTACTAACACTAAACACACATATGGGCAAGTGCACCCATCGTGAGCGTAGTATAGTGTTGGTAAGATACCGAGGTCGTCCAAGGACACAAGAGCTTTTAGTACCGGTTTATCCTCAACGTCTAATCAAATCAAAAGTTTAGAAAAATGTTTTAAGCTAAGAAAAATAAAAACTAACTAAAAATGCTGAAAAAAAAAAACAAAAAAACAGATAAACAAGATGAATCACTTGGTTCCGACTCGTGTATAGTGTAACCTTTGATTATTTCCGCACTTTTGCACTTATTTAAGAGATTATCTTAGTTATTGTAGTAGGCCCCTCTTTTGAAGGTGACATTACCCTCAACCCAGTAGTTTGAGTCAGCAAGGATACAATCCTAAAGGGTCGGATTATTGAAAGGTAATGAATTAAGTTATTAATGCAAATTATGGTAGGCCCCACTTTTGGAGGTGACGTTACCCTCGACTAAGTAGTCTGAGTCAGCAGGGATACAGTCCTAAATAGCCGGGTTATAGTATTAATAGTAGTTAACTTATGAGGGGATCAAAGAGTTTGGACCCCCGCCATCCAATACCGTTAAGTATTGAAGGAGGTCCTACTAAATTTGACCCAGGTCCATTGCAGGACCTCTAAACGCTGAACAATGGCAAGAATCTTACCAGACCGTTCCCTTAACCCCCGACCAGGTAGCCAACATACCTCCATATAGACCGTGGACATATGAATGGTGAAAATCTTTTATTTTATATAGACAGTAAAATAATGCCAAGACACCATGGACAAACGATAAGGAAGAATCACCTTCAACATAAGAAACTAGTTATTAAAGTCATTAATACAAAACCAAGTAAAAAGTGCGAAAAGATTAGAAATAAAAAGTATTACACTAGACACTTGTCTTCACCAAGTGATGTAAGAGACTTAGGCAAACATGGCCTTGATTGTCAAGAACTCTTGCGATCAATCTTGGATCCCGAGACGACTCACACACTCTATGATGGACAATGGATGATGGTGGTGGATGATGGTGTTATGGTGGTGGTGGGTGGTGGGTGAAGTGTGAGAGAGGTGGTGTGCCAAGGGATGGTTTGAGCTTGAGCCAAGCACTCCTATTTATAGGCTGAACAGAAGCTCGGGCACAGCCCCGTGTCCAGTGGGCACGGCCCCGTGTCCACATCCTTCTCTTTCTTCATTTAATGCAGCTTGTCTTATTAGTTGACCACGCCCCCGTGTCCGCTGAGCACAACCCTGTGTGCAGAAGAATCTTTGTACTATGAAGATTTGCTTAGATTGTGCGAATCTTATAGTTGACCACGGCCCCATGTCCGCTGAGCACGGCCCCGTGGTGGGCAATAGAAGCTTCTACCACTTTGTCTTTTCTGCTGACACTTGGGCACGCCCCCCGTGCTGGCTGAGCACGGGGCGTGTTCAGTCTTCTATTATCTTGTTTTGCTTGGGAAGGTGCTATCGTGGGGTCGGGCATGTCACGTCTTGTTCCTTTTCTTGTATTTATGTTAGATTATGATGTCTTTTATCTTCTTTTGTTAATTTGAGCTCATTTAATCCTGAAAATACAAAAGGAAGACAAAAACACACTTTTTCCAACATTAGTACTAAAAAAGGGTTAGTTTTATGCCACAATTGATGTAATTTATATGTTGCATTTTGCACACATCAAATACCCCCACACTTGAATCTTTGCTTGTCCTCAAGCAAAACTCTTTAATATGTGGCTATTACACTCCCAAATGGAATGGGTAGAGAAGAAGGGTTTTGGGCTTGTCATAGAGTGTCGGGATGTTCAAGATTCTTTATTTAGTTTTATTTTTTATTTATTTACAATCCTATTCGTCATGATTTATTTAAAACTTTTCATAAGATAAATTACTTATTAGGGCATAACATGCCTCTTTAAAATTCTATTTATATACAAGTTCACATACCTCACGGGGATCACTCAACACTCGGCCGAAAATGTATTTTTGTGGATCACTCGAGAGCGGCATGGAACTTACTCCTACCATAGGCTTGCCAAGCAATCAATCCTCCTCCTTTTTAACTTATATACCTTTGTAAATATCAAGAGGACTTTTTTGGGTGAAGGGTTAGGCTTGGGTTAAAGGTAGGTGATTGGGTTAGTGGTTAGTAGAAAAAGGGCGAAAAGCGTAACAAGCGTCGGTTTTCGTAAGACTTTATATATATGTATATATATATATATATATATATTTGTTTTGTAACTTTTATTTTGATGAAGCTATTATTCAAACAAAGTTATTTTTGATGAACTTGTTTGTTTATTTTCTTTTGCTTCATCATCAACACACAAATTTTTTTTTTTCAAAGTCATACGAAAAACCGAGCTAGTTACTAAAACAAAGGGTTAAAAATGAAAAAGGTTTTGGTGGGTAAAAGGGTGTTTGGTTTGGGTTATGAAATGAAAAGGTTTAGGCTCAAAGGGGCTAACTAGGGGGATTTTGGGTAGGTGGTAAAAAAGAAAAAGAAAATAATGGTGTAGAAATAAAAAGGGTTAGTCCTAATGCCTCTATCATTTACTTACTC
The DNA here is from genome assembly GCA_030545235.1 of Helianthus tuberosus. Taxonomy (NCBI): domain Eukaryota; kingdom Viridiplantae; phylum Streptophyta; class Magnoliopsida; order Asterales; family Asteraceae; genus Helianthus; species Helianthus tuberosus. Next base: position 101,796,891 of record CM060431.1, on the reverse strand, counting down.
GGGTTTAAGTTGGTAAGGACCGGGAATGTATCGTCATGGCAAGTTCTAGAGTTGTAAGAACCAGGCGGCTATTCACACAAGAAACGAAAAATGAGCATTTAGTCTAATGATATGTAATTGTATGCTCAATAAAGGCTCAAAACTCACTTTTGTGGGAATGGGTTTTTATGTGATCAAGTATATATAATCAAATTTTAACTAAGCTTGTCATGCCTTTTCATAATTTTCTTATGTTGGTTCTTTTTATCACGACTCTATTGGTTGTAAATTCGTAAAAATATAACCTTTTTAGAACTTGAAATTCCCAAGTTAAACCTAGACAAGTAAAAAAAAAATTTTTTGAAAAAATTTTGGGGTGATTAGCGGTTCCAATAGAGTTTTGTGTAAGGCTTGTATTTTAGGACTTGCAAGATTAAAGGTTTTAGCATCCCCCCCCCCCCCACACTTAAATTACACATTGTCCTCAATGTGTCCCAAAAATAAGTTTTTAGGTTGATTGAATGTGTAAAAAGGTGTGAAAAAGCAAAAATTTTGTGTTACTGGGCGCTGAACACGGCCCCGTGCCTGGTGAGCACGACCCCGTGTTCAGGTGCCAGTAACGAAAACTTACAGAAGGTGGACACGGGGGCGTGCCTGCTGGGCACGTCCCCGTGTCTGTCAAAGTCTGCAGAATTAAAACAAACAACAGGTTCAGGGGAATGGGCACGGGGGCGTGTCGGCTGGACACGGCCCCGTGTGGACAATCTGCAAGGTTGAAAAACAGGTTTCTTTCTTCGGTTCTCATGTCCCGGATTTAGTAGTACTAATGCTTAGTACTCTAAGCCTCGTATGTACCTGTTTAATCAATAAACACTCCACCAAAACATAGCAAACATCCTAATTTTACCAAGTTCAACATCCATGTCAACAAAGTCAAAAGAAAAATAAATGCAGAAAATAAAAGAAGTTAGGGAAAGTAAATTGTTCAACACTTGGCACGCAGGCCTCAAATTGTTCAAGATTAGAAAAGGTTAACCTGGGGAATTACCAAACAACCGCTTCCTCCTCCGCTCCTCCCGCCTAATCCATGTCCTCATCATCATCATCATCATCATCATCATCATCATCATCATCATCATCATCATCATCCCCTCCATGGCCCGCAATGTGGTCCCGAATATATCCAATATCATCTTGGATATTGGATATGTTTCTCTCGATAGCTCCAACCCGGTGGTACGTGTTGCTCGCCATGTTGTAGGTGTTCCTGGTCCACATAAGGTTTTCCTGCAACAAATCATGCAAACTTTGGAAATTAGGAAAACTGCCTCCTGAGGAGGATTGGCCCGGATCACCTTGGGGTTGGTACTGATACTGATGATGTTGTGGAGCGTAAAGGACAAGTGCTTCTTGCGGGTTCCATGCATGACCTTGCATCCTTTGAAAGCTTACCGTCCCGTCTTCAGCCTCATAAATTAGGTTCATTGAGCGACATATGTGTATATCCACCCTACCCGACCATGGGCTCCTCTCAAATGACCTAGGTATGCGGGCGAAGTGCCTGAAGAGACGGTACACCCATCCCCCAAAGAAGATAGGGGTTGGTGCACTAGCAAGGCGGTTATGATGCATGTTTCGGAGCATGAGGAACGGAACATCGAGCGGCCTGCGGTTATGGATACAGTGGAGGACAACAAGATCTCTTAAACCAACGACGCCACTGCTATCATGCCTTTGGCCAAGAGAGTAGCCAAGGAGCCTATGGATGTATCCGTAGAGCGGATCCCTCAACTTCGTACTCTTAGTGCTGCTCGGATTGTAGTACCCTTCACCAATCTGAGCCCAAATGGCTTGGCGTTCGTTTTCACCTATCTCTCACATCCCTCCAGTATTTTCCTCGTTGCCTGCATCCTCTTCCGCATACAACCCGACAATCGACCCAAATTGTGCCATAGAGATCGAATATCTAGTTCTGCCGCATCGGAATGCTACCCCATCATTGTCGAATGGGTCACACCTTGAGTTGAATGTGAAGGTGCTATAGAATTCCAAAGTGCATTCGTGGACGGAGCGGAGTCGAGTTGTTAAAGCGACTCTTAGTGGTCCCGTGAAAATGTTGTTGAAACGGTCGATTTGATTCACCACAGTTAACAGTTCCGTGCATGCTTGCCTCGGGTATTCCTCCGGCCTTGTTTGAAGTATCTCGTATCTAGCCCTAGCATCGAGCTCATTGGCATTGAATCTTGTGAACTTCCTAGCCATCTGAAAGAATACACCAAAAGTTAGCACGAAACAGAAGTATTTTCGGACAAAACTGCAAACAGTGGGCTGGACACGACCCCGTGTTCAGCGGACACGGCCCCGTGTCCAGGCGTCTGTTACACAAAAATTCCATATTTTAACCCGGTTTCGAAAACTTGAAAAATTTTGGTCCAATAGGTGCGGTTTCCCCCGAAAATGAAACCCTAATTGCCGTTTTTCCCAAAATAACTCGTTTAATCATTCAATTTTATCTTTTTCGGTTCAAGAACAAGGGTTTGGGGTTTTTGTGAGAAATCGGACGAATCTATGAACAATACAAGTGTATTTACTTCCCTTAACACTAATCTAACTAAATGCAAACAGATCTAAACAAAAATTTGAGGTTCGATCCGGATGAACTTCAAGAACCCTAGATTTTTCCCCAAATTTTTGGTGTTTTAACTATATGCAAGTAACTAATCTAACTACTAAAAGTGATAGAATCATACCTTGATGTTGTTAGAGTGATAGGAGACGTCGAAAATCTGCGAAAAATCGCCTGGAACCAGAGCTTTTTCGGGGAAACTGGGCGTGTGGAATGTTGTAACTGTTGTGAAAAAGGGGATATATCCCGACTGCAGCGCGGACACGACCCCGTGTCCAGCGGACACGACCTCGTGCCCATCAAAGTTTTTTTTTTTAAGTGCTCGTGTGAGTGCCCTTGTTTCCCATTAGCTTTGGTTAGAAAACTTACCGCTTTAGATGTCATCCCAATCGTTCGTAACTTACCATGTATGATGTTGATATTTTCATTCTTCCACCGTTTGAAACGAGATCTCTTCCTCTTCATCCTCAATGAATCCTTGATAAAGTTTCAGCCGTTGGCCATTGACTTTGAATGGAGGCCCATTTCGAGATTTAATTTCTTCTGCACCGTGTGGGAAAATATGGGTGACGGAAAAAGGTCCTGACCACCTAGACTTTAATTTACCAGGAAACAATTGAAGTCGTGAATTAAACAAAAGAACTAGATCTCCTACCCGAAATTCATTAGGTTTAATATGTTTGTCATGCAAATTTTTCATTCTTTCCTTATAAATTTCGGAGTTTGAGTATGCATAATTCCTAATTCATTTAATTGACAAAATTGATTTTTTCCAGCAAATTCTAAATCTAAGTTTACATTTTTGATTGCCCAGTAGGCCTTGTATGCAATTTCTACTGGTAAGTAACAACTTTTTCCATAGACTAGCTTATATGGGGTTGTACCTATTGTTGTTTTATAAGCAGTTCGAAAAGCCCATAAAGCATCATCTAATTTATCTGCCCATTCCTTTTTATTTAACCCTACGGTTTTTTCAAGTATTCGTTTTAAACCTCTATTAGTCACTTCGGCTTGTCCGTTTGTTTGAGGGTGATATGCTGTTGAGACCCGATGATAGACCCCATATCTTGTTAAAATTTTTTCAAGTTGATGGTTGCAAAAATGGGTACCTCTATCACTTATTAATGCTTTAGGTGTGCCAAAACGAGAGAATAATTTTTTCAGAAATCTTACCACGACTCTTCCATCATTTGTTGGAAGTGCCTCGGCCTCAGCCCATTTAGACAAGTAGTCTACTGCCACAAGTATATATTTGTTTCCTTTCGATGGTGGGAAAGGTCCCATAAAGTCGAGTCCCCACACATCAAAAATTTCACAAACAAGAATGCCATTTTGTGGCACTTCGTTTTTGGAAGAAATATTACCTGTTCTTTGGCAAGCATCACTTGTCTTGACAAGACTTTGGGCGTCCTTGTAAATGGTTGGCCAATAAAATCCTGAATCAAATACCTTTCATGCGGTACTAGCGGCATCATGATGCCCTCCGTATGGACCTTCATGACAATGGAGGAGTATTCTTCGTGCTTCACCACCATGTACGCATCGTCGGACGAGTTGGTCGGCACACATTTTGAAAAGATATGGATCTTCCCAAAAATAGTGTTTCACATTGGCAAAGAATTTTTTTCTTTGATGATGTGGCCAACCTTTTGCGACTATACCGCTAGCTAGGTAGTTAGCATAGTCGGCGTACCATGGTTCTTCCTTATATTCCACCATTTCCAGGGACTCAGTTGGAAATTTTTCGTTGATTTGCTCGCCCCTGGTTGCCTCCAAAGCTGGGTCTTCTAAGCGCGAAAGATGATCTGCTGCGGTGTTTTCTGTTCCTCTTTTGTCTTTGATTTCAATATCAAATTCTTGGAGGAGTAGAATCCACCGAATCAAACGTGGTTTTGCATCCTGCTTTTTGAAAAGATATCGAATGGCTGCATGATCTGTATAGACTATAGTTTTAGAAAGAACAAGATAAGAACGAAATTTATCAAAAGAAAATACCACAGCTAGAAATTCTTTTTCAGTTGTTGTGTAATTTTCTTGTACATCGTTAAGTGTTTTACTAGCATAATAAATGGGGTGGAAATGCTTTTCTTTTCTTTGTCCCAAGACAGCTCCAACTGCAAAGTCACTGGCATCACACATGATTTTGAAAGGAAATTTCCAATCAGGCGCTATCATGATAGGTGCATTGACTAACATTTCTTTTAGGGTTAGAAATGCTTGATTGCAATCCTTGTCAAAGATGAAAGGGGCATCCTTTTCAAGTAATTTTGTTAGAGGCCTTGAGATTTTAGAAAAGTCTTTGATAAACCGCCTATAAAATCCGGCATGCCCTAGGAAACTTGTGATAGCTCTTACGGAGGATGGAGGTGGTAATCTAGAAATGGTATCAATTTTGGCTCGATCCACCTCCATTCCTTCGCTTGAGATTTTGTGACCGAGTACTATTCCCTCCGTTACCATGAAATGGCATTTTTCCCAATTAAGGGCGAGGTTAGTTTCCTCACATCGGGATAGCATTCGTTCAAGGTTATCGAGGCATTGGTCGAATGAATCCCCAAATATAGAAAAGTCGTCCATGAAGACTTCCATTGTCTTTTCTATCATGTCATGGAAGATGGCTACCATGCAACGTTGGAATGTTGCGGGGGCATTACATAGACCAAACGGCATGCGTCGATAAGCAAAAGTTCCATAGGGACATGTAAAAGTTGTCTTTTCTTGGTCTTCGGGTGCTATCGGGATTTCAAAGTAACCTGAAAAACCATCCAAGAAACAGTAAAATTTATGACCGGATAATCTTTCTAACATTTGATCAATGAAGGGTAAAGGAAAGTGATCTTTTCTTGTTGCTTCATTTAATCGTCTATAATCTATACATACTCTCCATCCTGTGACGGTTCTCGTTGGTATTAATTCATTCTTTTCGTTAGTTATCACCGTCATACCTCCTTTCTTTGGAACTACTTGGACGGGACTCACCCAAGGACTATCGGAGATAGGATAGATAAGTCCAGCGTCAAGTAATTTGATGACCTTGTTTTTAACCACTTCTTGAACATTTGGATTTACTCGACGTTGTGGTTGTATTACCGATTTGTAATCATCATTCATTAAAATTTTGTGTGTGCACATGGAAGGGCTAATTCCTTTTATGTCTACAAGTTTCCAAGCTATTGCGTTTTTGTGTTTTTTCAAAAGACTAATTAATTTTTCTTTTTCTAAGCTATCTAATTTAGACGAAATAATTACAGGTAAATTACCATCTTTGTCTAGAAAAGCATATTCCAAACCTTTTGGAAGTTCTTTGAGCTCAAGTGGTGGGTCTTTAGGAGACTCCTTATTTGGTTGCTCATTTCGATCAAGAACTTTAAAAGTTTGTTCTATGGTGACCTCTTCTTCAACAAAGTGGTCAATCTCTTCACTTGTATCGGGTGGTTCATCTTCATCTTCAATTAGGGGGCCATTATTGCTGAAAGGATATTTCATCGACCGTTCGAGATCGACACTCCTTTTAAATGCCCCTAATTAAAGAGGTAGATTGTTGAACTTCCGGTTTTTCAAAGCTTCGTGAGTTTTTACAAATGGTCGTCCCAACACTAGAGGAGCGTCATCGAGGATGACAAAGTCGGTCGGTATTACCATTTGATTTTTTTGAACCAATACATCCTCAACTACACCGATTGATTTTATTACTTTCCGATTGGATAGAAAAATGGGTATTTGAAGTGGAGAAAAATCACTAATACTTAATTTTTCGAAAATGTAGTTAGGCATTATGTTAACACAAAGATCTTTATCAATTGTGACATTATTAATAAACGAATTTTGAAAGAAACAAGGAACCGGTGTAATGTTAATTTCAAATGGGTCTTCTTTTATTAGTGAGGTTTGATCATTAGTTAACTTAACACTTACCGTTTCGTCAATTTTAGTGTTAGTGTTTAACTCTTTTAAAAACTTAGCATGAGTGGGTACTAAACAGTGATTTTCAAAAGAAGGTGACAAGAGATTAATTTCTTCAAAATTAGACTCTTCTTGAATTTTAACGTTGTCGGACTCACCTTTTTCGTTGTTTAACTCATGTGTCGGTTCTTCACTTATTTGTTCTTCCATTTTTACACTTTCGGTTATCTCTTCTTTAATTAATTCTTCTCTTGCGCGGGACTCCTCTTCCCTTGCGCGAGATTCTTTTATATAGCGATCGATAACTCTAAGGTGTTCTAATATCCTATCGGTCACTTCGGTTATAGAAAAAGAATCGGGATTTTCAAAGCTTGAATCCGGTTGTTCGATCCTTTGTTCCTCATAATACCCATATGAAGTAGATGGTTCACACCATTGTTCTTTATTGTAAGCATATGATGGATAAGGGTCATAATTTTGTTCTTCATAATACTCATATGAGGTGGGTTGTTCATGCCATGGTTCCTCATAATAAGCATATGAAGGTGGTGGCTCATATCTTGGTTCCTCAAAGTATGAGTATGAAGGCTCATACCTTGGTTCATCAAAATATGAGTATGAGGGAGGAGGTTCATACCTTTGGTCTTCATAAGATGTGTATGAAGTTGATGGCTCGTACCTAGGCTCCTCATAGTAGGTGTATGAATTAGATGGTTGATATGAGTGACTATTTTGAACCGAGTGTGAGTTACGACAATTAGTGCAATAATTACTCCTATAATCATCCTCCTCATAGGTGTAGTTGTAACCTCCTGAGTATTGATCCATAAGAATCACTCAGCAGACCACAACCAAGTCTCGAGATCAGAAAACAAAAATAAAAACGGAAACAGAGGCTGGACACGGCCCCGTGTTCAGTGGACACGGCCCCGTGTTCAGGATCTGTATTTGGGCGTTTTAATTAAATTTACTGATTTCGTTGAGCACGGGGCGTGTTCATTGAGCATGGCCCGTGTTCAAGCAACTGTTACTGGGTGTTTTTTATGAAAATGTGCAGCACGGCCCCGTGTTCAGTGAACACGGCCCCGTGTACAGGTTACTGTAAATGCAAAACTAAACTAAAATGCAGAAAAATGTGCGCGCGTTTTTAAAAAAAAGTTTTGAAAAACTGATTAGGCCGTCGATTTTAAGCTTTCTTAAAATCCTTGTGTCCCCGGCAACGGCGCCAAAAACTTGATGCGTGTGAAGTGTTATATATTTTTAGGTGTATATTTTAAGCCCTTTAACACTTTTTTTAGCCAAGTTTTAAATTTATAAAACACGATATTTTACTAACACTAAACACACATATGGGCAAGTGCACCGATCGTGAGCGTAGTATAGTGTTGGTAAGATACCGAGGTCGTCCAAGGACACAAGAGCTTTTAGTACCGGTTTATCCTCAACGTCTAATCAAATCAAAAGTTTAGAAAAATGTTTTAAGCTAAGAAAAATAAAAACTAACTAAAAATGCTGAAAATAAAAATAAAAAGAAAAACAGATAGACAAGATGAATCACTTGGTTCCGACTCGTGTATAGTGTAACCTTTGATTATTTCCGCACTTTTGCACTTATTTAAGAGATTATCTTAGTTATTGTAGTAGGCCCCTCTTTTGAAGGTGACGTTACCCTCAACCCAGTAGTTTGAGTCAGCAAGGATACAATCCTAAAGGGTCGGATTATTGAAAGATAATGAATTAAGTTATTAATAAAAATTATGGTAGGCCCCTCTTTTGGAGGTGACGTTACCCTCGACTAAGTAGTCTGAGTCAGCAGGGATACAGTCCTAAATAGCCGGGTTATAGTATTAATAGTAATTAACTTATGAGGGGATCAAAGAGTTTGGACCCCCGCCATCCAATACCGTTAAGTATTGAAGGAGGTCCTACTAAATTTGACCCAGGTCCATTGCAGGACCTCTAAACGCTGAACAATGGCAAGACTCTTACCAAACCGTTCCCTTAACCCCCGACCAGGTAGCCAACATACCTCCATATAGACCGTGGAGATATGAATGGTGAAAATCTTTTATTTTATATAGACAGTAAAATAATGCCAAGACACCACGGACAAACGATAAGGAAGAATCACCTTCAACATAAGAAACTAGTTATTAAAGTCATTAATACAAAACCAAGTAAAAAGTGCGAAAAGATTAGAAATAAAAAGTATTACACTAGACACTTGTCTTCACCAAGTGATGTAAGAGACTTAGGCAAACATGGCCTTGATTGTCAAGAACTCTTACGATCAATCTTGGATCCCGAGACGACTCACACACTCTATGATGGACAATGGATGATGGTGGTGGATGATGGTGTTATGGTGGTGGTGGGTGGTGGGTGAAGTGTGAGAGAGGTGGTGTGCCAAGGGATGGTTTGAGCTTGAGCCAAGCTCTCCTATTTATAGGCTGAATAGAAGCTCGGGCATGGCCCCGTGTCCAGTGGGCACGGCCCCGTGTCCACATCCTTCTCTTTCTTCATTTAATGCAGCTTGTCTTATTAGTTGACCACGCCCCCGTGTCCGCTGAGCACGGCCCCGTGTGCAGAAGAATCTTTGTACTATGAAGATTTGCTTAGATTGTGCGAATCTTATAGTTGACCACGGCCCCGTGTCCGCTGAGCACGGCCCCGTGGTGGGCAATAGAAGCTTCTACCACTTTGTCTTTTCTGCTGACACTTGGGCATGCCCTCGTGCTGGCTGAGCACAGGGCGTGTTCAGTCTTCTGTTATCTTGTTTTGCTTTGCTTGGGAAGGTGCTATCGTGGGGTCGGGCATGTCACGTCTTGTTCCTTTTCTTGTATTTATGTTAGATTTTGATGTCTTTTTGCTTGTTTTGTTAATTTGAGCTCATTTAATCCTGAAAATACAAAAGGAAGACAAAAGCACACTTTTTCCAACATTAGTACTAAAAAAGGGTTAGTTTTATGCCACAATTGATGTAATTTATATGTTGCATTTTGCACACATCAAATAGAATACGAAGTCCCACAAATGTCGGATCCTCCTGAAATAAAGTTAATTATTTTGGCATCTGCTAGGGGTGATGCTGCTCGTTCAGGATCCTTCTCAGGATCCTGCCCTTTACTCTTCTTTCTTCCTAGCAAATCCTTCAGATACCCTTTGCTTAACAGGTAACTTATTTCTTTCCTTAGAGCAATGCAATCCTCGGTCACGTGTCCGAAATCGTCATGGAAGGCACACCATTTGGATTTATCCTTCCAATCAGCTTTCTGCTGATTCTTTCGAGGCCACCTAGCTTTGTCTCCTAAACCCTGCATAGCATACATTAACTCAGGTATATTAACAGAAAAGCAGTATTCAGATAATTCAGGATATTCTTCAGGATCCTCGTCTTTAACATCATTCACTTTCTTGTTATCATTTCTACCATATGGCTTGGAGCGATATGGTTTATACGAGGATTCCGATTTCCTGTTGGTTGATTCGTAGGTTGAGGTAGAATTCATCCTCTCTTGCATCTTTTTGTCATCTTCCAAGCGGATATATCTCAAATCCCTGTTACGAGCTTCGTCGAGATTCCTGCAGGGATTCATTACAAGATCCTGATAAAACTGAGAATCCTTTTGTAACCCCATCTTAAAAGCCTGCACAGCTGTTGCCACATCAAGATGTGGGATATCCAAGGATTCTCGACTAAACTTGTTCACATAATCCCTCAAGGATTCCTGAGGTCCTTGAGTTATCCTGTAAAGATCACTGGTTAGTTTCTCAAAACTCCGACTGCAAGAAAACTGACTATTAAATAAATTAACCAAATGAGCAAACGAAGTAATTGAGTGAGGAGGAACATTTAACGGCCATTTTAAGGCTGATCCTATCAAGGTAGAACCAAAACCCTTGCATAAGCATGCTTCCTTGAGTTCCGGAGGGATAGGGTTAATCTCCATTCTTTCTCTATACTGGGCAATATGCTCTTCAGGATCCGTAGTCCCATCATACAGTTTCATGTTGGGGGTCTGAAATCTTTTTGGGATTTCAGCATCACAGATAGGATATGCAAAGCGGGATATCCTGTGGCTGTCTTGAGATACTTCCGGAATTGGCTGGACCACTCCAGGTACCCTGGATATCATGTCCTTCAATTTCTGAAGCTCCCTAGTAAATGTTGACGTCATACCTGCATCCTGCAAAGACCCATTGTTGTTAGTAGCAAGAATATTATTATTTGACACGTTACCGGTCTGAGGATTCTGGCCATATCCTGAAGCATATCCTGAGCTCCTCACAGTGGACATCCTGACCGAGGAGGGTATCTCAGGGGTATGATTCTTAGAATGTCTTGGGACGATGTTCCCCCGGTTATCCTCAGTGTAAACTGCAGAACTGAAGTTCAAAGCCCTAGGCTGTATAGGAGTGACCGTTTCTTCAGCAAGTCTACTTGGGCCGGATTTCAAGAGTTGTATTTCTCTCATCAGCATTCGATTAGTTTCCTGCTGCTGCCTCATCTGTTCCTGTACACTACCAAACAAATTCAGAATTTCATCATTAGATGCCAAAACAGGACCGGATCCCTGGGTACTGGGAGCGGGGATAACATCCCGAGCTACATGACTTTCAGCTCCGTGTGATGAAGCTTGCATTCTTGGAGGAGGAGGTGGAAGCACCGAACCAATTGTTGCAGAGGTTGTAGCAGACATGGTAGAAGAGCTCATGTTTGATCTCGAGGCCATTGAAAACAATTTAGAAAAAAAGTTTTGACAAAAGAAAACCGAGTAATGATTTTACTAAAGTTTTTAGCAAAAATAGCACCACTTGCCCCACGGTGGGCGCCAAATTGTTTTGGTAAAAAATTACCGAAGCAATTAAGTGATCAAATTAGTTAAGTGAGGTAGTGTGCTAGAAATATGTGTGAAAAATATGTTATCCAAGTTAATTGTAAAAACAGTTTCAGGATACGGCTCAGGATATAGAGCTGTATCTGTGATCAAACAATGAGCGAAAAAGTAAAGGTTGACACGTGATGTACGAGGAAAGCCCTTGATCAATCTAGATCGCCGGCACAAAACCTCGGGAGCTGACAATCGCAGCTGCCTTGTTCTTCTATTACTTCAAATATCAGGATACAGTGCAGGATGTGATGCAGATCAACTAGGTGTTACAATGTGATTCGAATACAAGTGTTTGTGTATAGTGTTTGCAGTGAGCTAGAGAGCAAAAGTGTTCGAAAGTGTGTGTGTGAGAATTGCGTGCCTTAATCTGATCCACCCCCATCTATTTATAGTAAAAGAAATGCAACAAACTACCCTAATAAACCGGGATCCAGTGAATATTCCCCATTTGAACGTTGTAGACCTGGTCTTTCGGGTTCAACGTCTCTCATATAACAAATTCGCCCGAGTCTCGAGGAGAAGAAGTCCGCCTGACCGTTAGTAACTCACAGCCTTTAACCTGCACGTGGTCAATTTAGTTAACACCAGGATATCGCCCAGGTTATTACCAATATCCCAGTCCAGTATCCTGGTCACAAATAAACAATTAAAAGCAGGATATTAGTCAGGATATATACGCTCAGAAAATGGCCCATAACAATTGTCCCCAAATATATCTGTTGGTATACCAATCCAACGGATATATTTTAAAATTCTATTGCGTAGACCAAGGCAATCAAATCGAGGAGACGGTCAAGATTACACCATAACTTCCAACGCGCTTTTCACTCGATGGAGATCCACAACGCTCCTATATATTCTCTCTTCTTATTTGAAAAACAGATATCTTCGACGGAGTCCCCAGGTAATTCCCTGCTTTTTATTCTTGTTAATCTCTTTCCCTTTACTTGCAATGGCTACCAGAATTGATTCTAAATAAAGAGATGTTTTTATTTAAATAAAATAGGGTTTATCCCTATAAAATGTGTGTACTTGAAACTTGGGAATTTCCCATGTGTTTAATATTATAAAAGCATGGTATTTTACTCTGATAAAATATTTCCTAACTACGGTCCTGATGTAAATTCCGCTGCCAAAATGATAAACATCGATACCACCGAAACTGGCCGCGGCCGCCCGTTCCCGGGTAATTAGGGGACGAGGGTTGCGACAGAAGGTGGTATCAGAGCTAAGCCACTGATTCAGCCACAGAAGTGTACTGCTGACACCAAAATTTATCCAATATGTTAGGAAATTAATTACGAAACTACGTGCATATCTGTATATTATTGTTGTGTGTTATTTGACTATTTATTAGTTTACAGTATGAGCGACCAAGGACCTTCCGACGCCTACCGTCAGTTGTCCAGCTCACCTAGGGACGAAGGCACCTCTTCACAGCCTACCCTCTCTGGGTATTCGGCTGACAATGAAGACGGGATATTCGTGTTCAAGGCCCAATCTAAAGAGCCATTCCCTCCTAAGAAGAGAGGATGGTTCAGCAGAGGATCGCGTGAACGTAGAAAAAGGATGAAAAAGTTACAACAACAGCGTGCTTTAGCAGCCGTTAAGAAAGAAACAAATGCTCACACCCAGGATATGCTCAATAGGAGTCTAGCAAATTTTCATATCTTAGCAACTACAGCTGCAAATCCTAATCTAGAGCAACTCATAGCACCCTAGCCGTTACCCCTGTTTCCCACACAGCCAATGGAAATTGAAGCCAACTCAGAAAACCAAATCCCAATGCCTGACACTGACCCAACAGAGATACCTAGAATACCAGCACCCAATCCCTTAGACCCAGACTACGACCCGTGGTTTGATGACCATAGGGATTACCAACAACGCTACCCAATACCAGAAGATGAACCCATGCCAAACCTAGCAGCCTACCCAGACCTGGACCCTCTAGATCCCTATTATGATAATGACCAATACATTAGGGAGATCCTTGAAAACCCTTACCCTTACCAAGAACCCATGCCCCAGTTCCCAAACCCAGTACCAGCCCCTGCACCACCAATGAGCACATAAAATGTGCAAGAACTCCGAACCTTTGGTGAGAAGATTTTAGAAGGAAGTGAGAGGATGAGGCAGACCGGAGAACGACTCGTCTGGAAGTATGACGAGCGTAATATGGAGTTCTGGATGAACCCATACCAGTGATAGTAATAATAATAGTAATAATAATTAAATAATAATATATAATATGTGTGTATAAACAATAGCTACGGATGCCTAATAGTATTATAATTTCAATTTCAGTTGTATTGTAATATATATGGATGCATACTATAAAATAGAGTAAGTCGCAATGTTCGACGATTTTGACCAATATGCATGTTGTTTGCATTAAATATTATCTTGTGATATTAATACGTGGTAAATGTTTAAAATTCAGATGGACAACAAAGTGAACCAGGAAAACCAGAATAACGATAACCTGAATAACAATAATAATGGAAACCAAGTGGATAACAGTGCTATCCAACACATAGTGGCACAAGGAATCATAGACGCTATGCCATATATTATCAAAACAGTCAAGGAAGCAGATAATAAAAGTAATAATGGCAGTAAACGACCTACTGAACCTGAACACAGCGTAAACAATGGACCTATACTTCAAATGCCCATTCCCAAAAGAAAAAGAACCATGTCTTATGGTTGTTCTTATAAGGAATTCTGGTCTTGTAAACCAATGGAATTCTCGGGCAATGAAGGAGCCGTTGCAGCTCTACGCTGGATAGAAAAGACTGAGGCAGTCTTAAAAATAAGCAAGTGCGCGGAAGAGGATAAGATAATGTTTGCCTCCAATCTGTTTAAGAACTCAGCTTTAGAATGGTGGAACACTATCCTCCAGTCTAGGGGAAGTGACATGATTTACAATATGGATTGGAAGGAATTTAAGAACATGGTGGAAAGGAAATTTTGCCCTCCCAATGAAAAAGAACAGATAGCAAATAAGTTCCTAAACCTTAGAATGACTGGAGTGGATAGTAAGGGTTACACTACTTTATTTTTTGAATATGCTAGAATAGTGCCAACCCTTGCATCACCTGAACCAGTATTAATCTCCCGCTATATATGGGGATTAATAAGTGAGATTAGGCATGTAGTCAAGGCGGCTAGGCCTCAAACTATAGAAGAAGCTGTAGAACTAGCAAATACCTTGACTGATTAATTAGTTCGTACACGAGAAGAGGATCAGAGGAGGAACCTAGCTCAAAGGCTTACCCAGGAATTCCGTTATGGAAATTCCAACCGTGGGAAAAATATAGGTTCTACCTCTACACCTTACTGTACGGCTTGCAAGAAGAAGCATTCAGGAAAATGCTCCACTTATTGTAATTTCTGCAAGATACCAGGACTCAAGGAAGAAGATTGTAGGAAGAAACCTAATAATGGAATGTGCTTCAACTGTGGAGAAAAGGGTCACATCAAATCGAACTATCCGAAACTAGCTCCAGCCATGAACAACAAGAATACTAAAAATGCTAGAGCATTTGTTCTGACTGCAGAAGAAGCAAAAGATGATCCCGGATGTAATCGCCGGTACGTTTTTAGTTAATGATGTTTTTGCTAAAGTATTATTTGACTCTGGTGCAAACCAAAGTTTTATTAATACTTCGATTTGCAAACTTCTCAATCAACCATTAACTAAACTCCCACAAGACTGTCTAGTAGAGATAGCAAATGGGGAAAACATTAAGATTTCTGAAATCTTGCAGGGAGCAAGAAAAGAATTTTTAAATCAAAAGTTTATTGCAAACCTGTATCCAATGAATCTGGAAGGATTTGATGTTGTATTAGGAATGGATTGGTTAATAGCCAATAAGGCCAGTATTCTATGTGATCAAAAGTCAATCCAAGTAAATTCACCAAAGGGTGAAAAGATCACAATTAAAGGAGATAAGCCTTCTAGATCCACAAAATTCATCTCTGTAATGAAAACAACAAGCTATGTAAGAAAAGGATCATTAGTGTATTTGAATTCCATAATCATTAACACTAAAGGAAAAGAATTGAAAGATATTTCAGTCGTATTTCAGTTTCTAGATGTATTTCCAGAAGAATTACTAGGACTACCGCCAGACAGAGAAGTCGAATTCAGAATCCACCTGCTACCAGAAACAGCACCGATTGCCAAAGCACCCTACCGTTTGGCACCCGCAGAAATGCAAGAACTGAAAAAGCAGTTAGACGGATTATTTGAGAAAGGATTCATACAGCCAAGTTCATCATCGTGGGGAGCACCGATTTTATTCGTTAAGAAGAAAGACAGATCAATGCGTATGTGCATTGATTACCGTGAATTAAACAAGGTCACGATTAAAAATCGGTACCCATTACCGAGAATCGATGATTTGTTTGATCAATTGCAAGGAGCTCGATTTTTCTCTAAGATCGATTTACGCTCAGGATATCATCAATTAAAGGTACAGGAAGAGGATATTCCTAAGACCGCATTTAGAACAAGGTATGGCCATTATGAATTTACTGTCATGCCATTTGGTTTAACCAATGCCCCAGCTGCATTTATGGACATGATGAACCGAATATGTAAGCCATATTTGGATAAATTCATAATTGTCTTTATAGATGATATTCTCATTTACTCTAAGAGTAAAGAGGAACATGCAGCGCATCTGCACGCACTTCTAAGTTTATTGAGAAAAGAAAAGCTTTATGCCAAGTTTTCGAAGTGTGAATTTCGGTTAGAACAGGTACAGTTTCTAGGACACCTAGTCAACCATGAAGAAATTCATGTGGATCCCACCAAGATCGAGGCAATTAGCAAATGGAAAACCCCTGAGTCACCAACCGAGGTTAGAAGTTTCTTAGGATTGGCCAGTTATTATAGAAGATTTATTCAAGATTTTTCTAGAATAGCCATTCCCTTAACTAAGTTAACTTGTAAATCTATTAAGTTTAAATGGGGACCAAAACAAGAAAAAGCCTTTAGAATTCTTAAGCAAAGATTAACCAACACACCCATACTAGTGTTCCCAGAAGGAACTGAAGACTTTGTAGTCTATTGTGATGCTTCTAAGTTAGGTTATGGATGTGTGTTGATGCAACGACAAAAGGTTATAGCTTATGCCTCTAGACAACTTAAGAATCATGAAGAGAATTATTCAACCCATGATTTGGAATTAGGAGCCATAATTTTTGCCCTGAAAATATGGAGACATTACCTTTACGGTAGTAAGTTTACCATTTTCACTGATCATAAGAGTTTAAGGTATGTTTTCGGGCAAAAGGAGTTGAACATGAGACAGAGACGCTGGATGGAAATTCTTAGTGATTATGATTGTAATATCCAGTATCATGCAGGAAAAGCAAACGTAGTAGCCGATGCTTTAAGTCGAAAGTATCATGAAAAGCCAAGGAAAGTGCGTTCTCTTAAATTAATTCTACAAGTAGATTTAAATGAACAAATCAAGAAGACACAAGAATCAGTAATCAAAGATGATACTGAAAAGTTGAAAGGAATGATTAAGGAAATAGAACAATGAACAGATGGAATTTGGAGATTCCATAAGAAAAGAATATGGATACCCAAATTAGAAAACCTACGCCACCGTATATTAGAAGAAGCCCATAAGTCTAAGTATACAATGCATCCTGGAAGTGATAAGATGTATCAGGATTTAAGAAAGAATTTTTGGTGGATAGGAATGAAAAAGGATATAGCCGCTTATGTATCCAAGTGTTTAACCTGTTCACAAGTTAAAGCTGAACATCAGAAACCCTCAGGACTGCTGCAACAGTTAGAAATACCGGTGTGGAAGTGGGAATTTATAACAATGAATTTTGTTACCAAATTGCCCAAAACAAGAAAAGGTAATGATACAATCTGGGTGATTGTAGATAGGCTAACTAAGTCAGCTCATTTCCTACCAATGAAGGAAACTTTCAGTATGAAACAGTTAGCTAAGTTGTATGTAAATGAAATAGCTTCATTACATGGAATTCCTTTATCAATTGTTTCTGATAGAGATAGCCGTTTTACCTCTCATTTTTGGACAAGTTTCCAAAAAGCCATGGGTACCAAGCTCAATCTAAGCACAACTTACCATCCTTAAACGAACGGACAAAGCGAAAGGACAATTCAGACAATGGAAGATATGCTTAGAGCTTGTGTAATTGATTTCGGAGGTAATTGGGACGATCACTGTTATAGGTGGTTTTCTGAACATATATATCCTGGATAATATTCTGACTCTATTTCTTTTATTGTGATCAGGATACCGGATTAGGATATTGGTAACATCCTGATGCAGTATCCTGATAATAACTAATTAGCTCACGTGCAGATTAACAAGGTAGGCATATAACGTTCGGATGGACCTGTTCTCCCAAAGACTCGGGCTAATCTGTTGAAATAGGAACGTTGAAGCCGGAAGAAGTGGGCTACAACGTTCACAAAGGGAATATTTGATGTATCCCGGATTTATAGGCTAGTTTGTTAGTTTCGTTTTACTATAAATAGGATTGATCGGATCAGATAGAACACACACAATTTTCCGTACACTCTTACTCTCTACTAGCTGCAATCACTCACAAAACACTTACACTTGTACTCGAATCGCATTGTAACACTTAGTTGATCCGTATCATATCCTGCACTGTAAGCTGACATTTGAAGCAATAAGAAGAACAAGGCAGCTGTGATTGTCAGCTCCCGAGGTTTTGTGCCGGCGATCTAGATTGATCAAGGGCTTTCCTCGTATATCCCGTATCACCCTTTACTTTTTTTGCTCATTGTTTGATTATAGATATAGCTCGATATCCTGAGCTATATCCTGAAAACTGTTTTTGTTAACAACTGAACCAGCATATTTTCACGAACACTTCTAGCACACTACTTCACTTAACTAATTTGATCACTAAATTACTTAGATAATTTTTGACCAAAACAATTTGGCACCCACCGTGGGGCAAGTGGTGCTATTTCTACTAAAAGCTTTCGTAAAATCGTTACTTGGTTTTCTGTTTTCGAAACTTTTTGCTACACTATTTTCAATGGCCTCAAAATCAAACATGAGCTCTTCCACCGTGTCTGCTACAACCTCTGCAACAATTGGTTTGGTGCTTCCACCACCTCCGAGGACACAAGCTTCATCTCAGCCTCAAGCTCCTCCAAGAAGGACCGAAACTCACGTGGCTCGGGATATTATTCCCACTCAGAATGTTCAAGGATCTGCTGTCTTAGGGGAACTCCTATTTTGGCTTCTAATGATGAAATTCTAACTTTGTTTGGTAGTAAACAGGATCAGATGAAGCAGCAGCAGGAAACAAACCAAATGCTGATAAGAGAGATACAACTCCTGAAATCCAGCTCAAGTAGGCCTGCCGAGGATACTGTCACTCCCCTGCAGCCCAGAGCTTTGAACTTCAGTTCGGCAGTATACACCGCGGATAACAGGGGCAATATTGTACCTAGCCATTCCCAGAATCATACTCCTGAGATACCCTCTTCGGTTAGGGTGTCAACTGTGAGAAGTTCAGGATATGGCCAGAATCCTCAGACTGGTAACGTGTCTAATAATACTAATACTCTTGTTACTAATGGTCTTGGATCTTTGCAGGATGCGGGTATGACATCAACATTCTCTAGGGAGATTTAGAAATTGAATAATATGATATCCAGTGTACCTGGGGTGGTCTAGCCAATTCCAGAAGTATCCCAGGACAGCCACAGGATATCCCAGTTTGCATATCCTATTTGTGATGCTGAAATCCCAAAAAGATTTCAAACCCCCAACATGAAGCTCTATGACGGAACCACGGATCCTGAAGAGCATATTGCTCAGTACAGGGAAAGGTTGGAAATTAACCCTATCCCTCCGGATCTCAAGGAAGCATGCCTCTGCAAGGGTTTTGGTTCTACTCTGACAGGATCAACCTTAAAATGGCTCTTAAACGTTCCACCTCACTCAGTTACATCATTTGCTCACTTAGTGAATTTATTTAATAGTCAATTTTCTTGCAGTCGAAGTTTTGAAAAGTGATCTCTACAGGATAACTCAAGGGCCTCAAGAATCCTTAAGGGATTATGTGAACAAGTTCAGTAGGGAATCTCTTGATATCCCACATCTTGATGTTGCAACAGCTGTGCAGGCATTCAAGATGGGGCTGCAAAAGGATTCCCAATTCTATCAGGATCTTGTAATGAATCCTTGCAGGAACCTGGATGAGGCTCGAAACAGGGCCTTGAGATACATTCGACTGGAAGATGATAAAAAGATGCAAGGGAGGATGAATTCATCCTCAACTTATGAATCAACTAACAGGAAGTTAGAGTCCTCATACAAACCATATCGCTCTAAGCCATATGGCAGGAATGACAGCAAGAAAGTGAATGCTGTTGTAGACAAGGATCCTGAGGAGTATCCTGAGTTGTCAGAATATTGTTTTTCTGTTAATATACCTGAACTAATGTATGATATGCAGGGTTTAGGAGACAAAGCGAGGTGGCCTAGGAAGAACCAACAAAAAGCTGATTGGAAGGATAAATCCAAGTGGTGTGCCTTCCATGAGGATTTTGGGCATGTTATGGAAGATTGCAATGCTCTGAGGAAGGAAATAAGCTATCTCCTGGGCAAAGGATATCTGAAGGATCTTCTAGGAAGATAGAAGAATAAGGGTCAGGATACTGAGAAGGATCCTGAATGAGCAGCATCACCTCCTACGGATGCCAAAATAATTAACTTTATTTCAGGAGGATCCGACATTTGTGGAACCTCTTATTCTGCAGCAAAAAGACATGCAAAGGATGCTAAGGCAGAAAGGGGAGATAAGCCAACCAAGATGACAACCCTCACAACCGATAAAGTGATAACGTTTGACAGTGATGACAGGGATACTGTTCAGGATCCCCATCATGACGGTTTGGTAATAACTTTATATGTTGCTAATCACTTTGTGCGCATGATACTGGTGGATAATGGCAGCTCTGTAAACGTTATTCAGCTAGAAATACTGAAAAGGATGAATGTTTCCCCAATGGATATCACTTCGAAATCTACTGTACTTGTTGGGTTCAGTGGAGAAGCCAGGAATACTGTGGGAGAAATAAAGCTACCGGTATATGTTGAAGGAGTCAACTCAATGCAACGCTTCTGTGTCATGGACTCCTTATCCTGCTACAATATTATATTGGGTAGGCCATGGATCCATGATATGAAAGCAGTGCCATCAACTTATCATCAATGCATCAAGATTCCTACCCCTTGGGGGTTGTCAAGGTGGAAAGTGATCAACAAGAAGTGAAGGAATGTTATTCTTCTTCGATGAAATCCTCAACAAAGCCCAAAGCAGGATAGCAATTAAAGATGCGAGCCCAGGATATCGTGGAGGCTTCAGAGCAGGATGTTAAGAAAATTATCCTGGATCAGGATAATCCAGATATCTCGGTGCTCGTAGGAACCAATATCCCTCAGGATATTGAAAATCAATTGACTAACTTTTTGAAAAGTAGGATGTCATCATTCGCATAGAAACATGAGGATATGGCAGGTATTTCCAAGGATATTATAACTCACAAGCTCGGAATTGACAGATCTTTCAAGCCTGTCCAGCAGAAACGAAGGAAGTTTGCTCCTGAACGGAACGCAATCATTCAGGAAGAGGTTGAAAGATTATTAAAGAGCAAGATGATTAGGGAAGTTAAATTTCCCAAAAGGTTAGCAAATGTAGTTGTGGTTCAAAAGAAAAATGGGAAATGGAGAGTTTGAGTAGATTACACAGACTTGAACAAAGCATATCCTAAAGACCCATTCTCTCTGCCTCATATAGACTCGATGGTGGATGCAACTGCCGGTCATGAGATGTTAACCTTCATGGATGCATCCTCAGGATTCCAGCAGATCCAAATGGAACCTTCAGACCTGGAGGATACCGCTTTTATGACACCGACAGTTATTTATTGTTATACTGCTATGCCTTTTGGTCTGAAAAACGCAGGTGCAACATATCAAAGACTGGTGAACATGATGTTTACAGACAAACTGGGGGACACCATGGAGGTGTACATCGATGATATGGTGGTGAAATCCAAGAAGGCTGAGGATCATCTCCGGGATATTGAAGTAGCATTTGATATCCTAGACCAATACAATATGAAGCTGAATCCTGCCAAATGCCATTTTGGAGTGGGGGCAGGAAAGTTTCTAGGATACATGGTGACTAAAAGGGGTATAGAAGCAAGCCCAGAACAGATCAAAGCTATCCTGGATATCAAGTCACCTTCCAACATGAAAGATGTACAAAGATTAACAGGATGAGTAGTAGCATTAAACAGATTTATATCAAGATCCTCGGAGAAATGCTAGGAATTCTACGATATCCTGAAGAAAAATAAGAAATTCGAATGGGGATAGAAGCATGAGGTAGCCTTGCAGGAATTGAAGCAATATCTTTCAACTGCACCACTATTGATGAAGCCAGAGGATGGTGAACCATTATCCCTGTACCTTGCAGTATCAGGGAATGCAGTAAGTGTTGTCCTGGTAAAAAATCATGAAGGTCAGCAGTATCCTGTCTATTATGTTAGCAAAAGTTTATTAGATGCTGAGACTAGATATTCCCATTTAGAAAAATTGATATTAGCCCTAGTTATGGCATCAACAAAGCATAGACATTATTTTGAGACACATAGGATTCATGTTAAAACTAATTATCCTGTCAAAAGTGTGCTTAGGAAACCTGAGATGTCGGGTAGGATGGCTAAGTGGTCAGTAAAATTAAGTGCCTATGATCTAGTATATGAACCAAGAAATGCTATAAAGTCTCAGGCTCTAGCTGACTTTGTGGCTGATTTCAGTAGTGATATTCAAAATGAAGTAGACCTAGAAGTACAACAGCTAGGAGAAAACTTAGAATCCTGGACATTATATACTGATGGTGCATCTAATGTGAGAGGTGTAGGATTGGGTATACTACTAAAATCGCCACAGGGGGACATATTACCCCAGGCTATTAGGTGTGAATTTCCTGCCACTAATAATGAAGCAGAATATGAAGCTTTGATTGCAGGATTAGAGTTAGCCAGGAATATGAATATTAAGAGTTTGCAAGTATTTGTTGATTCCTTGTTAATTACTAATCATTTTAATAGATCCTATGCAGTCAAAGGTGAAAGGTTAATCGAGTATCTTGAAATTCTCAAAAAATTAGCAGGATATTTCGATCTTTTTACACTTGAACAGGTACCAAGAGAGGATAATGCTGAGGCAGACGCCTTGGCAAACTCAGGATCTTCAATTAGAATACCAGAGGGAATTCAGATACCAATACTACATATCCTGTATCCTGCACTGGATCTTTTCAAATCTTAGGATAAGGAAGTAACAAGTATTTAGGATCCTAATAATGAGTATCCTGAGGAGGATCCTAAGTCCTGGACGGCTCCAATCGTGAGATATCTCAAGGAAGGACTTATTCCAAAGAATGAGAATCCTAAGGCTTTTAGGATGAAGGTATCCCGATTCACGATTATAAATAATATTCTATATAAGAAATCTCTTGCAGGACCATACCTGAGGTGCTTGGAGGATCCCGAAACTAAGGAAGTGCTTCAGGATATACACGAAGGGGATTGTGGCAACCATATTGGGGGCAGATCATTATTCTCAAAAGTATTGAGAACAGGATATTATTGGTCGACAATGAGGAAGGACGCTGCAGAATATGCTCGAAGATGTGATGAATGTCAAAGGCACAACAATATACTGCATCAACCTGCTAAACCACTATATCCTATTGCTTCCACTTGGCCATTCATGAAATGGGGTATGGACATAGTGGGAAAATTGCCAAAGGCTCTAGGAGGAAAGGTTTTTATGCTGGCAATGACAGATTATTTCTCCAAGTGGGTTGAAGCTGAGGCATTTGTTCAAGTCAGAGACCAAGAAGTAGTATCCTTCATAAAGAGGAATATCCTGACTAGGTTTGGGATACCAGCTGAGATAATTTGTGACAATGGCTCTCAGTTTATCAGTAAAAGGACCACTGATTTTTGCAAAAAGTTGGGGAATCAAGATGATTACATCCACTCCGGTACATCCTCAAGCAAATGGGCAAGCAGAATCCTCAAACAAGATAATAGTCAACAATTTGAAAAAAAAGATTAGGAGCTAAAAAAGGAAGATGGGCAGAAGAATTACCCTTTGTTCTATGGGCCGATAGGACAACAGTAAAGAGTGCAACCAGACAAACCCCGTTTTCCTTAGTATTTGGAGCAGAAGCAGTGATCCTGATGTGCTAAAAGTGGTCTAAATAAATTAACTAAATTAAACCCTAAACTAGACTCTCTAAGTTTTAAATTTATAACTAAGACTTTCTAAACCTAGACCACACAACCGGCAAGTGTACCGGTCAATGTAGTATAGCCTAAGCAAGTCCGAGTATCGAACCCATGAGACTCTCTAATTACGTTTACTAACTTCTATCTAGACTTAGACTGACACAGACTCTACCTATTTTATATTTAAGGGGGGTTTTCTAAAAATCCTAAAAATGCAATTAAATTAAACTAATTAACTAGACTAACTAGACACGACTTTGGACGAAGGTTTTAACTCAGTGGTCATGAAGAATACCTAGGCTAGACTCATGTTCAACTAGGAATGGATTTCTATTCGAAACTAACGTGGTATGGAACCGGGATCTTTTAATGCTAAACCCTAAGAAATCCCTACTAAGACCTCCCGCCCCTTCTCAGGAAGAAACTTGTGAGACTCTACAAGGCTGTTACGACTACCGGTTGTTAGATTTCCTTACAGTCCTCTAACTTCTTGAAAGGTGCCCTAATATGACAATCTACCTTACAGCGCGAAAGTCTAAGGCAACTATGGATTTTAACTTGGTTTAATAGACACGAGTCTGATTAGGGAACTATGACCGATTTCTTACAAAACCTAATCCTAGCTATATACCAAACCGAGAACTATTAATAACCTCGAGCCTTACAGCGACAAGTTTAGTAGAACACTTGATTTTATAAGATTACCAAATATTACTTCTAAGGTTAGTTACGTAATTTCACCTTAAAGAGTTAAAGATTTATTATGTGATATAGATGGCGTCCCAATATTGATTCTATTAGTCGCATGGCCCAATATGATTACATAATTCTGCTAGGCTCAAGATATCTTTGGCAGCCCACTTAAATTCGTCCAAAGTGATGTATATATCTTGCGTCTCTTGTGTTGTTCATATATCTCATCCACTAGCCAAAACAATAATATATATATGCTGTTGCTTCTTTCTTTCCTTTTGATTCGTATCCTCTTAAAAAAATAAGATAGATGGCAATAATCCTTCCCCACAAAAATATATAATAGTTGCTGCCATCCATCCAACAACAACAATAATTGGCCTTTGATAATAATATAGAGATAGGTGGGCTCGCCCCAATCACGAAAAATAGCGGCAAATTTCATTCGATCCCTGGCGCCCCACTCTGCTCAACTAGCTGGTCATTTAATTATTACTCTTTTTCGCTCCATTTACACTAGGACCTGGTCCAACACAAAATAATATAATAAAGCACTAAAACTAAATAAAAATAAATAAAACCTATACAATAATTATACAATTTACACGGGATGAATATGTGTATTTTACCCTACATCAGATCCCAACAGAGATGGTGATACCTACAGCAAGATCCAACCTCCGGGATCCTGAGAAGAATCCTGAAGCCCTATACCAAGAATTGGATACTATCGATGAGACAAGGGATGCAACGAAATTGAGAATGGCAGCATACCAACAAAGGATATCCAAAGCATACAACAAACACCTAAGGACTAGAAGGTTTCAAGTTGGAGATTGGGTATTAAGGAAGGCTTTTCAGAATACAACCAATCCTGCTGATGGAAAATTAGCTCCAAAGTGGGAAGGACCTTATGAGATTGAATCGGAATCTGGGAAAGGAGCACACCGGCTTAAGAATATGGAGGGGGATATGCTACCAAGATCCTGGAATGCTATACACCTCAAAGCCTATTTCAAGTGAGTTTAGAATTTAATTTCTAACTCAGGATGGTATGAATTCTATCTCTTTTTAAATATAATTCTATTTTATTTTATTTGAACCCAATACTAACTTAAGCATCGGAGGGGTGTTAGCCAAGCTAACATCCACCTTAGTTTAAGGTTGTTTTGCAGAATATGCTTCGGGATATAACTTCAGGATATACACTCAGGATAATTCGAAAGATTAGAGGATTGGCCCCCTCTCTCACGTTTAATGGATCCTGATCCCTTCACAGGTTTAAAGGTATTCACCTTTCTCTCGAATTGGGTTTAAACACCCTGCTTGGAGCGCAAGTTATCCAGGGATAGTTCAAGATAGCGGGACCAGTCCATGTAAAAGTAGCTGACAATTTCGTTATTATTGGCTATATCCTGGATCCTAAAGGTATATGAGGATTGATCACCCTCTCTCACGAAAGGGTATTTTCATACTCTCTAAGGTTTAAAGGTTTTCACGTTTCTAAGTCTTGGAGTTTATACACTCCCGCCTATAGCGCACGAAAATTTGGGATTTTCCCCAGAATACCTATGCGTTTATCCCCAGAATATTAAGGATTTATCTCCAGGATATTTTAGGGTTTATCCCCTGTAACACAAAAGTTTTACAAATAGTTGCAATTGATGTCCAGAAAATTTCTAAGTATTCAAGGACATTATGCAGAGGGGACATCCCCACTAAGGCATTGTGAGAAGCTCTAAGGATCAAGCTTGGGCCTGGTTTACTAAGTTTCCTAGACTGGGGACATCTTCGGTGAAAAGGTTGCTAAAGGATTGAAGTTTAAGGGTTGAGATATATCCCATTTCTGGTATGATCTCTCCTTTTTATTCTTTAAAATCCTTATTTAGGTTATCTAAGTTTTTCAAACCATGTTTGACACAAGTTTTGATGGAATACATATGGGTGTCCTGACCAGGATATATCCTTGGGATATTTGGTCAGAATATTTGAAATGTTGTACTTAGATTGAAAATTGAATCAAACGACAGATATCAAAACAAGTTTTGCAAAATAAAAATAAACAACAATGGATAAGGCCAAAAGAAGTTAGTTTATTAACATAGCAAAAGTTTGTGCTTTTGGTTTCATCTCAAACCAAGACCCATCTGCCAAAAGCACAATTAGTTTTCTACCATATTTACTTAACAATTGAAGGCTTCGTCTTGGAACCCAAGATACCTCCCCCTTTAATTGTTAGAGTGTTCAAAATAAAGCATACTAATTGATGACCAAGGGCTTCATCCTGAAACTCAGGACCCATCCACCTTTGGCCATCATATTGTCTTAATGCAGGAAAGTAAATTGTTTAAAGGACAGGAAAAGGAAATTGTTCAACAATCACAACCATCAGAAATTAAAAAGTGGGCTCCGGCCTCAGCATCAATATCCATCATTGCCCACTTTGCTGCCTTCAAGCGGCACCACCTTCTTCAACCATTGGATCCTCACCAACATCCGCTCCAGCATCCTTAGCAGCATCACCACCAGCATCAGCCACCTTAGCGGGCTCCTCAACAACAGGTTTCACAGGATGCTCCACGGGATTGCCACCGAGATCCCTCAACTTCGCCTCCCAAGCTTCAACATTCCATGAAGGGCATTCAAGGCCCATGGTCTTGGCCTCATAGGCCATTTTCAACCTGGCTTGGAGGAGAGAGATAACGATGGAGCCCTTAAGGCTTTCCCGATAAGAAGCCATGTCCTATTCGTGTTGAACCTGAGCTGCATCATATTTAGCCTGGGCTTCTTAGGTAACCTTCTTGAGGGCAGCTTGATATTCCTGGATCATCGCCTTATATTTGTCCTCGTAATGCTGTGATTTGGCGATGGCGATTGCTGCTTGATCTGCAACAGTGGTCTCTGCCTTCTTCAACCTAGCCTCCAGCATCTTGTTCAGACCGCATGAATCCTCGTACAGGAACACCAACCACTCAAGACCCTGCAATCAGGTGAACAGGTATCAATATGTGTACTCAAAATATATAACTAGCATATATGTGCAGGATATAGGACAAGGATACCTACCTGATTAAGGAAGCCAGTCATGAACTTGTTGGACTCTGAGAATCCGTGGTTCTCAAACGGAAAGACGTCTGAGGCAGCAGGGGAGTCTGGCTCCTTCCTCTTACGGGAACTGGAGCCGCGTGGCTTTGAAGCAGTGGAAGGCTTGGGAGCAGCGGCGGCCTTGGAGCTGGTGGGTTTCGACGTGACAGCTGGTTTAGGATTCACTTCCTGCTTGACTTGCACAGGACCGTAATAGCTGTCCAACTCCTCAAGTTCGAATCCTTCAAGATTTATGACTGGCACTACATAAAGGGGAGAAACACTAAGTATTTATATATTTTTAGAATATAATCAGTTTGATAAATGAAAATAACTTGTAAAAATATGCTTACTAGACATGTTGGAACTTGATCTTTGGCTTGAGCTCGTGAATAACAGGGTAAAGGTCCTTTCACTTTCTGGGAGCTGGTAGATTTCCTTTATTCTTCCTTCTGATTCAGCACTTGGAGGAGCCAATTCCTTGAAGTTTGCTACTAAAAATAAATATATCAGGGTATCAGTTCAAGATATAGTCTCAGGATACGACTGGGGATATTCCTAAAACCCTAAATCCTACCGGAGGTCAACCATTTCTTGGGAAGGTCAAGACCCTTGTCGATGGAATCCCTTTTTACAAAAAAGAATTTTCGTCTCCAATCATCCTCGTTCTTGGTAGCTTTAAGAATGAGAGGATCTTTGGAGGTAGAAAAAAGAAGGAATCGGCTGGAACCATGGGACCTTAGACGATACGCAATCGGAAGATCTTCGATGCACAGGTCAGTCATGTGACGAGCTTTAATCTGGTCCAAGGTAACTAACACACGCCAAACCATGGGCATGGTTTGGGCAAAACTAAGGCTAATAAGTTCGAAAAAGTGAGATACGAAGGCTGGGAAAGGGTATCAAAGCCCTATTGAGAAAGGATAAGCAAAGAAGCATACCCATTCATCGGAATAAAAGTTCGATCGGACCTCTCGGTCGAACGGACGAATAACCGCTCCGGCGGGGAAGGCACCGGAAGATCGTAAGGCTACGATATCAGCGTTATCAAACAAACACACCTCCTTTGAGGGTTCTTTTAGCAGGTTCTGCTCATGGAAGGTATGAACATAGTCTGCCGTTTGGGATCTTGTTCGGCTGGCCATGGAGGATCTTAGTAAGGAAAAAACAGAAGAGAAAGGGAAGAAGAATACCTGAAATTTGCTTGGATTGTTATGATCATAAAGCAAACGATTCGAGTAGATATAGGATGGATATAGGGGGTGCTGAGAAAATATCGTGTGGGAAGTTGCAGTTTGTCATTCCAACCGTCTAATCAACTTAAGTGCCTCGATCTAAGAGATAAGATTTAAAATATATCCGTTGGATATTGGTATACCAACAGATATATTGTGGGGACAATTGTTATGGGTGGTTTTCTGAACATATATATCCTGGATAATATTCTGACTCTATTTCTTTTATTGTGATCAGGATACCGGATCAGGATATTGGTAACATCCTGATGCAGTATCCTGATAATAACTAATTAGCTCACGTGCAGATTAACAAGGCAGGCATATAATGTTCGGATGGACCTGTTCTCCCAAAGACTCGGGCTAATCTATTGAAATAGGAACGTTGAAGCCGGAAGAAGTGGACTACAACGTTCACAAAGGGAATATTCGCTGTATCCCGGATTTATAGGCTAGTTTGTTAGTTTCGTTTTACTATAAATAGGATTGATCGGATCAGATAGAACACACACAATTTTCCGTACACTCTTACTCTCTACTAGCTGCAATCACTCACAAAACACTTACACTTGTACTCGAATCGTATTGTAACACTTAGTTGATCCGTATCATATCCTGCACTGTATCCTGACATTTGAAGCAATAAGAAGAACAAGGCAGCTTTGATTGTTAGCTCCCGAGGTTTTGTGCCGGCGATCTAGATTGATCAATGGCTTTCCTCGTATATCCCGTTTCACCCTTTACCTTTTTTG
Source organism: Helianthus tuberosus (assembly GCA_030545235.1). Classification (NCBI taxonomy): domain Eukaryota; kingdom Viridiplantae; phylum Streptophyta; class Magnoliopsida; order Asterales; family Asteraceae; genus Helianthus; species Helianthus tuberosus. The sequence continues at coordinate 101,767,372 of CM060431.1, read as the reverse complement.
CTCATTGTTTGATTATAGATATAGCTCGATATCCTGAGCTATATCCTGAAAACTGTTTTTACTAACAACTGAACCAGCATATTTTTCACGAACACTTCTAGCACACTACCTCACTTAACTAATTTGATCACTAAATTACTTAGGTAATTTTTGAGCAAAACAATCACTTACCATTAATAGAATTTTCTTACAATAACAGTTATCACACAAGTATCAATGCTGCACCATTCGAAGCACTTTATGGACGAAAGTGCCGAACTCCAGTCTGTTGGGCAGAAATTGGAGAAAAGCAACTATCCGGACCTGAGATAGTGCAAGAAACAACCGACAAAATCATTCAAGTCAAGGAATGATTGAAAGCAGCACGTGATCGACAGAAGAGTTATGCTGATAACAGGCAAAAACCGTTGGAGTTTCAAGTAGGAGACAAGGTGTTATTGAAGGTCTCTCCTTGGAAAGGAGTGGTAAGATTCATCAAAAGGGGAATGCTAAGCCCCAGGTGTTATGGGTGAAATTCTGAGCCCATATCCTGGATAATATCTTAAATTATATCTTCATTATATGATATCTGTTCATGCCCGGGATGCTAATTCAAGATATTGGTAACATCCTGACATGGTATCCTGAGGATCACTAACGGATTATGTGCAGGAATGCGAGTCCAAGCTTGCAACATTCATGAGGACCTTTTCCCCGGAAGACTCGGTCTAAGTTGTTCAAAGAAAGACGTTGAAGCCGCTTTACTTGGTCTCCAACGTTAACTAAGGAATATTCGAAGGCATCCCCCATTTGTAGGAATTTTTGTTTTCATTTCTTAGCTATAAATAGACATATATATCAGATCGAATGGGGCACAACAACACTCACTGCTCTCATACACTTCTACTCTCTTGCAACTTACACTTTCTAAACAAGCATTGTAACACTTAGCGATCTGATCAATATCCTGCACTATATCCTGACGTTTGAAGTAATAAGAAGAACAAGGCAGCTGCGATTGTCAACTCCCGAGGTTTTGTGCAGGCGATCTAGATTGATCAAGGGCTTTCCTCGTATATCTCGTGTCACCCCTTTATTTTCTGCTCATTGTTTGATCATAGATATAGCTCGATATCCTGAGCTATATCCTGAAACTGTTTTAACAAACGACCAATTTAGCATATTTACAACACACATTCTTAGCACACTACCTCACTTAACTAATTTGATCACTAAATTGCTTAGGTAATTTTTGACCAAAACAATTTGGCGCCCACCGTGGGGCAAGTGGTGCTATTTCTACTAGAAGCTTTTGCAAAATCATTACTTGGTTTTCTATTTTCAAAACTTTTTGCTACACTATTTTCAATGGCCTCGAGATCACACATGAGCTCCTCCACCGTGTCTGCTACAACCTCTGCAACAATTGGTTCGGTGCTTCCTCCCCCTCCTCCAAGGACGCAAGCCTCCACACAGCCTCAGGATATTATCCCTACTCGGAACATTCAGGGATCTGGTCCTGTGTTGGCTTCTAATGATGAAATTCTAGCTTTATTCGGTAGTATACAAGAACAGATAAAGCAACAGCAGGAGACCAACCAAATGCTGATAAGAGAAATACAACTCTTGAAATCCAGCTCAAGCAGGCCCACCGAGGATACTGTCACTCCCTTGCAACCCAGAGCCTTGAACTTCAGTTCTGCAGTATATACTGAGGATAACAGGGGAAATATTGTGCCTATCCATTCTCAGAATCATAGTCCTGAGATACCCTCTTCGGTCAGGGTGTCAACTGTGAGAAGCTCAGGATATGCTTCAGGATATGGCCAGAATCCTCAGGCTGGTAACGTGTCAAATAATAATAATAATACTCTAGCTAGTAATGGTATTGGATCTTTGCAGGATGCAGGTATGACGTTAGCGAGCTTCAAAAGTTGAAGGACATGATATCCAGTATACCTGGGGTGGTCCAGCCAATTCCAGAAGTGTCCCAAGACAGACACAAGATATCCTAGTTTGCATATCCTATTTGTGATGCTGAAATCCCAAAAAGATTTCAAACCCCCAATATGAAGCTCTATGACGGAACTACGGATCCTGAAGAGCATATTGCACAGTATAGGGAAAGAATGGAGATCAACCCTATCCCTCCAGACCTCAAGGAAGCATGCCTATGCAAGGGTTTTGGTTCTACCTTAACAGGATCAGCCTTAAAATGGCTCTTAAACGTTCCTCCTCATTCAATTACATCATTCGCTCACTTAGTCAACTTATTTAATAGTCAATTTTCTTGCAGTCGGAGTTTTGAAAAACTAACAGGTGATCTCTACAGGATAACTCAAGGACCTCAGGAATCCTTAAGAGATTATGTGAACAAGTTTAGCCGTGAATCCTTGGATATTCCACATCTTGATGTTGCAACAGCCATGCAGGCTTTCAAGATGGGGTTGTAAAAAGATTCTCAATTTTACCAAGATCTTGTGATGAACCCATGCAGGAACCTGGATGAAGCTCGGAACAGGGCTTTAAGATATATTCGACTGGAGGATGACAAAAAGATGCAAGAGAGGATGAATTCATCCACAACCTATGAATCAACCAATAGGAAATCAGAATCCTCGTACAAACCATATGGCTCCAAGCCATATGGCAGAAATGATAGCAAGAAAGTGAATGCTGTCGAAGACGAGGATCCTGAGGAGTATCCTGAATTATCTGAATATTGTTTTTCTGTTAACATACCAGAACTGATGTACACTATGCAGGGTTTAGGAGACAAAGCCAGGTGGCCTCGGAAGAATCAACAAAAAGCTGATTGGAAGGATAAGTCCAAATGGTGTGCCTTCCATGAGGATTTCAGACATGTTACTGAGGATTGCATTGCTCTGAGGAAATAAATAAGTTATCTCTTGGGCAAGGGATATCTGAAGGATCTCCTGGGGAGAAAGAAGAACAAGGGTCAGGATACTGAGAAGGATCCTGAACGAACAGCATCACCTCCTGCAGATGCCAAGATAATTAACTTTATTTCAGGAGGATCCGACATTTATGGGACTTCATATTCTGCTGCCAAGAGACATGCAAAAGAGGCTAAGGCCGAAAGAGGAGAAAAGCCAACCAGGATGACGACCCTCACAACTGATAAAGTGATCACTTTTGACAATGATGTCAGGGATACTGTCCAGGATCCTTACCATGATGCTTTGGTAATAACATTATATGTGGCTAACCATTTTGTACGCAGGATACTGGTGGATAATGGCAGCTCCGTCAACATAATCCAACTAGAAACGTTGAAGAGAATGAATGTATCTCCAATGGATATCACTTCAAAGTCCACTGTGGTTGTTGGGTTCAGTGGAGAGGCTAGGAACACAGTGGGGGAGATAAAGTTACCAGTGTATGTTGAAGGGGTCAACTCAATGCAATGCTTCTGTGTGATGGATTCTCTATCCTGCTATAATATCATATTAGGTAGGCCGTGGATCCATGATATGAAAGTTGTGCCGTCCACCTATCATCAATGCATCAAGATCTCTACACCTTGGGGGTTGTCAAGGTAGATAGTGTTCAGCAGGAGGCAAAGGAATGTTACTCATCCTCGATGAAATCCTCAACCAAGTCTAATACAACATAGCAATTAAAGATGCGGGCCCAGGATATCGTGGAGGCTTCAGAGCAGGATGTAAAGAAAATTATCCTGGATCAAGATAATCCGGATATCTCGGTGCTCGTAGGAACCAATATCCCTCAGGATATTGAAGAACAATTAACTAACTTTTTGAAATGCAGGATGTCAACATTCGCGTGGAAGCACGAGGATATGACAGACATTTCGAAGGATATTATAACACATAAGCTCGGTATCGACCTGTCATTCAAGCCTGTCCAACAAAAGAGAAGGAAATTTGCTCCGAAGCGAAATATGATTATTCAGGAAGAAGTAGAGAGATTATTGAAATCCAAAATGATCAGAGAGGTCAAGTTTCCAAGATGGCTAGCAAATGTAGTCGTGGTACAGAAGAAAAATAGGAAATGGAGAGTTTGTGTAGATTAGACAGACTTGAACAAAGCTTGTCCCAAAGACCCATTTCCCCTTCCTCATATTGACTCGATGGTAGATGCTACTGCCGGCCATGAGATGTTAACCTTCATGGATGCATCCTCAGGATTCCAGCAGATCCAAATGGAACCTTCAGACCAGGAGGATACTGCCTTCATGACACCAACATGTATTTATTGTTATACTGCTATGCCCTTTGGTTTGAAAAATGCAGGTGCAACATATCAAAGATTGGTGAACATGATGTTCAAAGACAAGTTGGGAGACACTATGGAGGTATACCTCGATGACGTGGTAGTAAAATCCAAAAAGGCTGAGGATCATCTCCAGGATATTAAGGGAGCGTTTGATATCCTGGATCAATATAACATGAAGCTAAATCCTGCTAAGTGCCATTTTGGAGTGGGGACAGGAAAGTTTTTAGGATATATGGTGACTAAAAGAGGAATAGAAGCGAGCCCATAATAGATCAAAGCCATCTTGGATATCAAATCACCTTCCAATATGAAGGATGTTCAAAGACTGACAGGACGAGTAGCAGCATTAAACAGATTTATCTTAAGATCCTCGAAAAAATGCAAGGAGTTTTATGATATCCTGAAGAAGAACAAGAAGTTTGAATGGGGGGAGAAGCATGAAGCAGCCTTGCAGGATTTGAAGCAGTATCTTTCAACCGCACCTCTGTTGATGAAGCCTGAGGATGGTGAACCATTATCCCTGTATCTTGCAGTATCAGGGAATGCAGTAAGTGCCATCCTTGTAAAGGATCATGAAGGTCAGCAGTATCCTGTTTATTATGTTAGCAAAAGTTTATTAGATGCTGAAACTAGATATTGTCATTTAGAAAAACTAATATTAGCCCTAGTTATGGCATCAACAAAGCTTAGACATTACTTCGAAACACATAGGATTCATGTTAAAACCAATTATCATGTTAAAAATGTGCTTAGGAAACCTGAGATGTCAGGTAGAATGGCTAAGTGGTTAGTAAAGTTGAGTGCTTATGACCTAGTGTATGAACCTAGAAATGCCATAAAGTCACAGGCTCTAGCTGACTTTGTGGCTGATTTCAGTAGTGATATTCAAAATGAAGTAGACCTAGAAGTTCAACAACTAGGAGAAACCTCAGAATCCTGGACATTATATACTGATGGTGCATCTAATGTTAGAGGTGTAGGATTGGGAATACTACTAAAATCGTCACAGGGGGACATATTACCCCAGGCTATTAGATGTGAATTTCCTGCCACTAATAATGAAGCAGAATATGAGGCCTTAATTGCAGGATTAGAGTTGGCTAAAAACATGAATATTAAGAGTTTGCAAGTATATGTTGACTCTTTCTTAATTACTAATCATTTTAACGGATCCTATGCAGTTAAAGGTGAGAAGTTAATCGAGTATCTCGGTATTCTAAAAAAATTAGCAGGATATTTCGATGTTTTTACACTTGAACAGGTACCAAGAGAAGATAATGCTGAAGCGGATGCCTTGGCAAACATAGGATCATCAGTCAGGATACCAGAAGGAACCCAAATACCAATACTTCACATCCTGTATCCTGCTGTGGATCTCTCCAAGGCTCAGGATAAGGAGGTAACAAGCATTCAGGATCCTGGCCATGATCTTGATGAGGATACTAAATCCTGGACGGCTCCAATCATGAGATATCTCAAGGAAGGACACATCCCTAAGGATGAAAATCCTAAGGCGTTTAGAATGAAGGTATCGCGATTCATCATTATAAATGATGTGTTGTACAAGAAATCTCTTGCAGGACCATACCTGAGATGCTTGGAGGATCGCGAAGCTAAAGAAGTGCTTCAGGATATACCCGAAGGGGATTGTGGTAACCACACTGGGGGCATGTCATTATTTTCAAAAGTATTAAGAATAGGGATACTATTGGCCGGCAATGAAGAAAAATGCTACAGAATATGCTCGAAGATATGATGCATGTCAAAGGCACAGTAACATATTACATCAACCAGCTGAACCATTATATCCTATAGCTTCCCCTTGGCCATTCATGAAGTGGGGAATGGACATAGTGGGGAAGTTGCTGAAAGCTCCAGGAGGAAAAGTCTTTATGCTGGCAATGACTGACTATTTTTCTAAATGGGTTGAGGCTGAAGCATTTGTTCAAGTTAGAGACCAAGAAGTAGTATCCTTCATAAAAAGGAATATCCTGACCAGGTTTGGAGTACCAGCTGAGATTATTTGTGACAATGGATCTCAGTTTATAAGTAAGAGGACTACTGACTTTTGCAAGAGTTGGGGAATCAAAATGATCACATCTACTCCGGTACATCATCAAGCAAATGGACAAGCAGAATCCTCAAACAAGATAATTGTCAACAACCTGAAAAAGAGACTAGGAGCTAAGAAAGGAAGATGAGCAGAAGAACTACCCTTTGTTTTATGGGCTGATAGAAAAACAATAAAGAGTGCAACTGGCTAGAATCCATTCTCCTTAGTATTTGGAGCGGAAGCAGTGATCCCAACAGAAATGGTGATACCTACAGCAAGATCTAACCTCCGGGATCCTGTGCAGAATCCTGAAGCTTTGTGCCAAGAATTGGATACAGTGGACGAGACGAGAGATGCAGCGAAGCTAAGGATGGCAGCATATCAACAGAGGATATCCAGAGCATATAACAAGAATATAAGGACTAGAAGATTCCAAGTTGGGGATTGGGTGTTAAGAAAGGCTTTTTAGAATACTACTAATCCTGCTGATGGAAAGTTGGCTCCAAAGTGGGAAGGACCATATGAGGTTGAATCAGAATCAGGGAAAGGAGCATACCGACTCAAGAGTATGGAGGGGGATATGCTACCAAGATCCTGGAATGCTATACACTTAAAGCTCTATTTCAAGTGAGTTTAGAATTTAATTTCTATCTCGGGATGGTATGAATTCTATCTCTTTTAATATGTCTGATATTATTTATTCTTTTAAACCCAATACTGACTTAAGCATCGGAGGGGTGTTAGCCAGGCTAACACCCACCTTAGTTTATGTTAGGGGAGGATTTTCTAACAATTAGTGATCCTTACTTGTTATCCTAATTAATGATCCTTACTTCTGTGACAGATAGTGATCCTCAGAAGAGCTTCAGGATCAGGATCATGGATCACCTTAAGGATCCTCATACTAACGATTGTTTGTTTATGTTTCGTATTATTTTGCAGGAGTAACAAGCTTGACTTGGTCTTGGCAACGTAACTATGGAATATTCCACGGGAATTTCGCACATGTTTAACCGGAAATGGACGTTGTGGAGAACGTGGGAGCTTGGCACAAAAGTCGGATAGTTTGTTAGCATAGTTAACTTCTATTTTTAAAGGGGTGACGAGCTAGAATTAGAACACTTAGCCATTTTCAGCTACACACACTTTCATACAATCGCACTCTTGAAGCTCTCGACAAACACTTAACAGTTTTCACTCACTTTTACACATTTCACCATAGTGATCCTTGTACCTAGCTCGTTGCTATCCGAAGTTGTAAACATTTATTGATTTATTTGAGCTTGGTGATCGGTAGTTTCCATCACCCGGGGTTTTTTGTGCCGGAGATCAACTCTTGATCAAGGGCTTTTTCCCCGTATAAATCCTTGTGTCGTTTGTGCAATTTACATTGAAGTGATTCTTATCATAGTTCCACATTTCAAGCATCATACCCCGTAACTAAGAGTTTGGTTGCATTATCCTCATTAGATTTTTTGACCAAAACAGTTTGGCGCCCACCGTGGGGCAATTGGTGCTTCGTTCCTAAGAAGTTTTTCTGTTGGTGATCATTCCGGTTCATTGCATACAAATACATGGCTTCATCATTGAAGAATACCTCTACTGCAATGTCTGCGGTCAATTCATCTCAGGGCATTCCACCTTTGCCTCCACCACCTTCTGGACCTCAGAAAAATGCCGAGAAGAAGCCAACTCCCATTTTCTCCAAACCTCCAACTTCTTCTGCTTCTTACACTCCCACTACTAGTGACATGTTTACTTTGATTTTGCAGATGAAGGATCATATACAGCAACAGGACAAGACCAATGAAAGGATTCTCAAAGAAATCGGAGATCTCAAGAAACAAAAGAAAACGGCAGAGGATCATTCCCCACTGATGCCCAGATCTATGAATTTTGATACTCCGGTGATTACTTCTCAGCCATCAGTGGCTCCAGATGTTCAATATGTGGGTGGACCAAAAGGAGTGCACTACGGAGCAACAACAGTGACTCAGGCATTAGGTTCATATTTCCAGCCAGCAGGATCCTACCCTCAGCATATGGGATCCTTCATGAATTCAGGAGGATACTCAGGAGCGCAGCAGATTCAAGGATCCTCCTTTGTTCCAGGATCATCCCAGGTTCAAGGATCCTCCTTTGTTCCAGGATCATTCTAGGTTCAAGGATCCTCCTTTCTTCCAGGATCGTCCCAGTTTCAGGGATCCTTCCAGATGCCAGGATCCTTGAGGAGTTTGCAAACAGGAAGTTCAGATGTCCATCAGGGAGATTTTATTCCGATGCAGACCATTGCTTCTACTGGTCCTTCAATCATTCCAGAGCCCCAACAATATGGATTAACATCCATTCTACCTAATTTGAATCCAATGGGAGGTAACACTTTTAATAATTCTTATACTACTAACCATGGCCTTATGCAGGATCCAAGTATCAATCATGCCATGGCCAGAGAATTGCAAAAGTTGAAGGATATGATATCAAGTGTTCCTGGAGTGGTCAAACCTATCCCAGAGATTGCAGATGGGAGCCACAAGATATCTCGTTTTGCACCACCAATCTGTGATGCTGAGATACCCAAGAGGTTCCATGTCCCAACTATGAAGCTGTATGATGGTTCGACGGATCCTGAAGAACACATAGCACAATACAGGGAGAGGATGGAGATCAATCCAATCCCAGAAAGGTTAAAGGAAGCATGCCTGTGCAAAGGATTCGGATCCACTCTTACTGGATCAGCTCTCAAATGGCTGCTAAGTCTTCCCCCCTACTCTATTACATCATTTGCTAATCTAGTTAACCTATTTAATAATCAGTTTTCTTGTAGTAGAAAATTTGAACGATTAACTAGTGATCTATATAGGATAACCCAGGGTCATAATGAATCATTAAGGGATTACATTACCAAATTCAGTAAAGAATCCTTAGACATTCCCAACTTGGATATAGCCACGGCTGTTGAGGCCTTCAAAATGGGATTACTTAGGGATTCATTGTTCTATGATGATCTTGTTATGACACCATGCAGGAACCTAGATGAGGTAAGAACCCGGGCCCTTAGGTTCATTCGGCTAGAGGATGACAAAAGGATCCAGGAGAGGTTAGCAGGATCCTCAAAGCAAGATAAGCAAGGATCCTCATTCAGGAACAACAAGTTCAGATCCTATAACAGATCTGATAACCAGAACATGCATGATGTCGATCAGGAAGAGGATGATGAGGATTATCCTCCAATCTCTGAATATTGTTTTTCTGTTGATAACAATGAACTAATCCTTGCGATGCAGAATCTAGGTGATAAAGCCAGATGGCCCAGAAAGAATGATAGGCCAGCTGCAACCAAAGATAAATCAAAGTGGTGTGCATACCATGAAGATTTTGGGCATCTTACAGAAGAATGCATTGCACTACGAAAGGAAATTGGATACTTGTTGAGCAAGGGACATCTAAAAGAATTGTTGGGTAGAAAAAAGTCAAGGACTCAGGATCCTGAAAGGATCCCTGAGAAAGCTCCGGCCCCTCCAGCAGATGCACAAGTAATAAACTTTATCTCTGGAGGATCAGACATTTGTGGCACATCCTTCTCGGCAGCTAAAAGGCATGCAAAGGAAACTAAAATGGATAATGGAGAAAGACCCGCTTGAACATCAAGTGTCTCCGAAGGAAAAGTCATAACCTTTGATGAGGATGATCGTGTTGATATCCAGGATCCTCATCACGATGGTTTAGTTATTACTCTTTTCATTTCTAACCATTTTGTCCGCAGGATCCTTATAGACGGAGGAAGCTCAGTGAACATTATCCAGCTCGATGTTCTAAAGAAGATGGGTATCCCTGAATCAGATATCATACCAAGATCCTCCGTGCTCGTGGGATTTAGTGGCGAAACTAAGAATACCCTGGGGGACATTAAGCTCCCAATATACATCGAAGGCCTACACTCTTATCAAAAATTTTGTGTTATTGACTGTTTATCTTGTTGTAATGTTATCCTTGGCAGGCCCTGGATACACGATATGAAGGCAGTCCCATCTACTTACCATCAATGTGTGAAGCTCCCTAGTCCTTGGGGAATAGTCAAGATTGATAGTGATCAGCAGGAGGCTAAGAATTGCTATACTTCATCGATGAAACCAGCTTCGAAGTCAAGGGAGCAATAGCAATCAAAGTATCCTCCAAGGGATGTCTTGGAGGCAAGAGAGCAGGATGTGGTAGAAATACTCATGGATCCTCATGATCCTGAATCCAAAATCTATATCGGATCAGGGATCCTTGGAAAAACAAAAGAAGACCTCGTGTCCTTCCTCAAAAGGAGGAAAACTACCTTTGCATGGAAGCATGAGGATATGACAGGTATATCTAAGGATATTATCACTCATAAACTTGGCATTGATAGGTCCTTCAAACCAATCCATCAAAGGAGAAGAAAGTTTGCACCGGAAAGAAATGCCATTATCCAGGAAGTGGTAGAGAAATTGCTCCGGGCAGGTATGATTAGAGAGGTCAAGTATCCAAGATGGTTGGCCAATGTGGTTGTTGTTCAAAAGAAAAATGGAAAGTGGAGGGTATGTGTCGATTTCACAGATTTAAATAAGGCATGTCCCAAGGATCCTTTCCCATTACCCCACATTGACTCCATGGTGGATGCAACTGCGGGTCATGAACTGTTAACTTTTATGGATGCTTCATCTGGATTTCAACAAATCCAAATGGAACCATCCGATCAAGAGGATACAGCCTTCATGACTCCAACTGGTATATACTACTATATTGCTATGCCGTTCGGACTAAGAAATGCAGGTGCAACTTATCAAAGGCTGGTGAATATGATGTTCAAGGATCAGATTGGACAAACTATGGAGGTTTACATAGATGATATGGTGGTAAAATCCATAAAAGCTGAGGATCACCTAAGGGACTTGGAGGAAGCATTCAATATCCTTGACAAATATAACATGAAACTTAATCCTTCAAAATGTCACTTTGGTGTTAAAGCAGGTAAATTCTTAGGATATATGGTGACCAAGAGAGGCATTGAAGCTAGCCCGGAACAAATCAAAGCCTTAGTGAATATCAAATCTCCGGCCAATACTAAGGATGTTCAAAGCTTAACAGGCAGGATAACAGCTTTGAACAGATTTATATCCGAATCCTCAGAAAAGTGCAAAGAATTCTATGATATCCTAAGGAAAAACAAGAAATTTGAGTGGACTGAGAACCATGAAAATGCCTTGAGAGCCCTCAAAGATTACCTATCCTCAGCCCCGTCCTTGATGAAACCAGAAAAAGGCGATGTGCTATCCTTGTATCTTGCAGTATCCTCAAAAGCAGTAAGTGCGGTCCTTGTTAAGGATCATGAAGGTACACAACATCCTGTCTATTATGTAAGTAAAAGTTTACTTGATGCCGAATCCAGGTATTCACACCTTGAAAAGCTTATTCTTGCATTAATTATGGCATCTACTAAGTTGAGACATTATTTTGAAACTCATGTTATTGTTGTTAAAACTAATTTTCCAATTAAGAATGTCCTCAGGAAACCAGAGATGTCAGGAAGGATGGCTAAGTGGGCAGTGAAGCTAAGTGCATATGATATAAGATATGAGCCTAGGACAGGCATCAAATCCCAAGCATTAGCTGACTTTGTGGCTGATTTCAGTAGTGATTTACAAAAAGAAGCTGAGTTGGAAGTCCAGCAGCTAGAGGAGACCAAGGATCCTTGGATACTCTAAACTGATGGATCCTCAAATGTCAAAGGCACAGGGCTTGGAATACTACTAAAATCGCCACAGGGGGACATAATACCCCACTCTATAGCTTGTGAGTTCCAAACCACTAACAATGAGGCTGAATATGAAGCCTTAATTGCTGGTTTGCAAATTGCTAAGCATATGGGGATCAGGTATCTTGAGGTACATGTAGATTCATTGTTAATTACAAACCACTTTAATGGATCCTATGCTGTTAAAGGTGAAAAGCTAACCAAATATTTAGATATAGTCAAAGAATTGGCACTCTCTTTTGTTTCCTTTAGTTTGACACAGGTACCAAGGGAAGAAAATACAGAAGCTGATGCATTGGCTAACTTAGGATCATCTTTGAAGATCCCGGAGGATATCAAGATCCCTATTATCCATATCCTGACCCCGGCTATCGAGGATCATGCGGCCATGGAGATAGGGCAAGATTCTGCAATTATCCCTAGTGAGGATACTCAATCCCATTCAGGATCAGGATCATGGATATCACCAATCATGAGATACTTACAACATGGAGAGATTCCTACAGGAGAAAACCCTAGGGCTTTCAAAATTAAGGTATCTCAATTCACAATTTTAAATAATATGTTGTATAGACGATCTCTTGCAGGACCATACTTAAGATGCATTGAGGATCCTGAAATCCAAGAAGTTTTAAAAGACTTCCATGAAGGAGATTGTGGAAACCACACTGGGGGAAGGGCATTATTCTCAAGGATCCTGAGGACAGGATACTACTGGCCAACCATGAAGAGAGATGCTGTGGAGTATGCTAAGAGATGTGATCCTTGTCAGAGACACAGCAACATCCTTCATCAACCTGCTGAATTTTTGCATCCTATATCCTCATCTTGGCCATTTATGAGATGGGGTATGGATATAGTTGGTAAGCTCCCTAAGGCACCTGGTGGAAAAGTATTCATGCTTGCTATGACTGATTACTTCTCCAAGTGGATAGAGGCTGAAGCTTTTGCCTAAGTCAGAGAAAAGGAAGTTATATCCTTCATTAAAAGAAATATTATAACTAGATTCGGTATTCCTTCTGAAATTATATGTGATAACGGTTCCCAATTCATTGGGGGCAGAACCACTAACTTTTGTGACAGCTGGGGGATTAAGATGATAACGTCAACACCAGTCCACCCACAAGCTAATGGTCAAGCAGAATCATCCAACAAGATCATCATCAACAATTTGAAGAAGAAGCTAGGATCCAAGAAAGGGAAATGGGCAGAAGAACTACCTTATGTGCTCTGGGCTGATAGGACAACCCCTAAGAATGCTACTGGTCAAACGCCATTCTCTTTGGTATTTGGGGCAGAATCAGTGATCCCAACAGAAATGGTGGTTCCTACTGCTAGAACAAGTACCCGTGATCCTGAGGAAAATGATGAGAACTTGGCTCAAGACCTGGATACTATTGAAGAAATCAGGGATCTGGCTAGGATAAGGATGGCCAGTTATCAACAAAGAATGGCTGGTGCTTACAACAAAAATGTCAGGATCAGGAAGTTTCAAGTTAGAGATATGGTATTAAGGAAAGCATTTCAGAATACCACCAATCCTGCTGATGGAAAATTGGCTCCAAAATGGGAAGGCCCTTATTTGATTGAAGCTGAAGCAGGAAAGGGGGCATATAGATTGCTAACCATGGAAGGTGATTTGCTTCCAAGAGCTTGCAATGCTGTCCACTTGAAGAAATATTTCATGTGAGTAGGATCCTCATGGCACAGATGATCCTTATGTTAGGGGTATCCTTGAAGGATCCTTAAAGTATCGGTGATCCTTACTTTGGTAATGTCCTAATCTTGAACTATTTCATTTCCTTATTTTCTTATATAAGGATAAGGATCATGTGTCCTTTATCCATCTCTCACGTGATTTTAAGTTTTGAAAGTTCAGGTATCCTTAGCAAAGTATTGGTTATCTGCAGAAGCAATCCATCTTTTGGGTTTAACCCCAGTTATTTGGGCTTGACCCCAGTTCCGCCTGTAGCGCATGATGATCCTGGTATAGCTCAAGGCAGTGGGACCAGTACTCGCCTTAGGGGCTGATTATTCCATTGTACTGGCTATACCTAGGATCCTACGTATAATGGTAGACGTACCATACATCCGTTCCTAAGGTTTCTAACGTTTTCATGTTAGCTAAGGTTTTGACATTTTCATGTCACTAAGTTTGGATAGTCGCCAGTTAGGGCCATACTCCAGTTTACATACGATCCTTGGGCTTGTCCCCAGTTATCCTTGGGCTTGTCCCCAGTTATCCTTGGGCTTGTCCCCAGTTATCCTTGGGCTTATCCCCAGTTATCCTTGGGCTTGTCCCCAGTTGCTAACTCTTATCTTATATTGGCTTAGTCCCAAGTTATGCTCTATTTCAGGTCCCTGAAGATAAGCAACTAGGGATCCTTGATCCTTACTTCTCTCTAAGGTTTATCTTAGAGTTATCTTGATTATGGTTAGGATCCTAACTTGGATCCTCAGGTATGATCCTTAACTATTTTTAATTCTATTAATTGTTTATTTGAATAACCCTTAAAATTTGACAACTAAACTTGTGATCCTTAAAATGTATTACTTTTTGGGGTTCTTCAACTATAGGATATTTGATCATGGATCATATCCTAGGTATTTTCAATCTGACTTATTCAAAATTGTTTATTCAAATAAGTGTACATCAAAACAATTGAGAATTAAAAAGACAAAAAGGATAACAATACAAGATAAGCGACAAAAGGTTGTCAAAATCACCTACCCCGAGTGTTTTGGTCAAAAATTACCGAAGCAATTTAGTGATCAAATTAGTAATGTGAGGTAGTGTGCTAGAAAGTGTATAGAAAATATGCTTGTTGAATTATTTAGAAAATCAGTATTCAGGATACAGCTCAGGATATTGAGCTGTATTTGCGATCAAACAATGAGCAAACAATGAGCAAAAAGTAAAGGAAATGACACGAGATGTACGAGGAAAGCCCTTGATCAATTTAGATCGCCGGCATAAAACCTCGGGAGCTGACAATCGCAGCTGCCTTGTTCTTCTTATTGCTTTAAACTTCAGAATACAGTGCAGGATATGGACCAGATCGCTAAGTGTTACAATGCCTTTGTATGAAAGTAAGAATTACTCGAGAGCAAGTGTTAGAGTGTAGCGAGTGTGATTGTGATGTCCTAGTTGATCTGGTATACCCACCTATTTATAGTAATGAATTACAAACAATAATCCCTACAAATATGGGCTACTCCGAATATTCCATTATGAACGTTATGGACCGAGTAATACGGCTTCAACGTCTTCATTTGAACGACTTGGACCGAGTCTTCCGCGGAATAAGTCTTGCGAACGTTGCTAGCTTCTAACCCACGTACCTGCACATAATCCATTAGTAATCCCGAGGATACCGTTCAGGATGTTACCAATATCCTGAACCAGCATCCCGGATGTAAACAGATACTACATAAACAAGATATAGATCAAGATATTTTCCAGGATATGGGCTCAGAATTTCACCCATAACAATTGTCCCCAAAAATGTTACCGTTTGATATCCTAACGGTTACATTTTTTCACGGTGGCCAAGGCAATTAAGAGATAAGACTATTGATGTGACAGCTTTCAACCACCCGGCCTATATTTACTCATCATACCCTATATCTTCTCATCCTCATCTCCTTTTTACCCACAATCGACAAGAAAAAGGTAATATTCTCTCTCTCATCTTCATAACCATCTTTTATCTTTCTCCGGCAAGAACTCAGGCGACCAAATGCCGAGGCAAACAAGGTCCAGTTCAGGCGATTCTGCTCCCACATTCATCCAACAGAATCTTCTCCAAGAACCGGAGAATGAAACATGCACCTTTGACAGTGCTCATCTGTCGGCCTTAAAATCCTCCGGTATCTTTCCGGAAGGAACTATTTTCCGACCTTTTGATAGAGAAATCCGGTCAGATATGGTTTCCAACGAGTGGATTTGTTTCAATGCTTTCCCCTTTACCTTAGGGTTACGATTCCCCTTTCCGGACTTCATCACCGAGTTTTTTAATATCACCAAAATTTCCTTCAGCCAAACCATGCCAATGCTTTGGCGTGTTTTGTCTGTTCTTGACCAAATCAAGAGAAACCACATACCTGACCTTTCCGTCCATGATCTCCCTTTAGCCGACAAGCTTAGATGCCATGGCTCATCTAGGTTTCTGTTTTATTCTAGTTCCGGTCCCCCATTGATACTTCGTGCCACCAGGAACGAGGATGGTTGGCAATCCAAGTTTTTCTTCGTAAAAAGGGATTCAATCCCTGGTGGAACGGATTATCCGATGAGATGGTTAAGAAAGGGTAGGACTTAGGGTTTAAGAATGATCCTGTCTCTTATCCTGTCTCATATTCTGAACTAACAAATTTTCATTTTTGTGCAGCTGACTTCAGGAAGATTGCACCTCCTCTTGCTAATTCTCAAGAAAGAATAGACGCCATCAGACTCCTTCCAGAGGCAGAGAGAAGTTTCAATCCATCTCCACCGACTCCAAGCCCTCTTTCCAGTGCCAACATGTCTGGTAAGGATCCTGCAAGATATTCTGTACACATATGTTTTTTATCTGTTATTCATAGGAGGGATTTAGAATTTACTCCCTGTGTGCAGATTCCAGCAAAGTCCCAGTCTATCTAGACCTTGATGAACTTGACAGCTATCCAACTCCAGCCACAGTCAAGAAGGAGACTCCTGCTGCTACTAGCTCCAAGCCACTCCCGGCTCCCAAGGCCAATCCAAGAACCCGTGCTTCCACAGCGAAAAAGAGGAAGGGTCTTGAAGTCAGTGCTCCGGGCTCAGAAGGGTTCTCCTATGATGAACTCAGCTTCTCTGATTCCTTAGAGCCAATGACATCCTTCCTTAACAAGGTAATATCCTGACGCATATCCTTTATGTATATCCTGCACATATATCCTAACAGGATATCCTGGTAGGATATCTTGGTCAACATACATTCTAACTTTATACCTGTAATTGATGTGCAGGGCCTCCAGCATTTGCTCCATTTGTACAATGACGCTTGTGGTACCGTGGCACTTCATGAAGCCAGGATCAAACAGCTCGAAAGCACCGTTGCTGACCAAGGCGCCATAGCTGAAGCGAAGACCCGGCACTACGAAAGCCTGCTGAAGAAGGTCACCCAAGACGCTGAGGTCAAACTTGCCACCGTTCAAATGGATCATGATCAAGCCTTGGTCAATTTCTGGGAGGGAATCAAGGCTTCTGCTATCGTCTCCCTGTTACAAGCACGCATCAAGATGGCCTACGAGGCTAAGGAGATGGGTCTTGTTTTTCCGTCTTGGCCAGTTGAATCCTGGGTGGCCAAGTTAAAGGAGCTCGGAGGCAAAGCTGTGCCCCTTCCTGCTGAAGCTGGCGAGTCTTCTAAGTCAGCAGAGGTAGTGGTCCAGGCTGGAGACAAGAAGGATGTTGGAGCT
This sequence comes from Helianthus tuberosus, assembly GCA_030545235.1. NCBI lineage: Eukaryota > Viridiplantae > Streptophyta > Magnoliopsida > Asterales > Asteraceae > Helianthus > Helianthus tuberosus. The sequence goes on along the minus strand of CM060431.1, from coordinate 101,749,865 downwards.
GATGCTGAGATGGACGTTGGCGAGGATGCTGCGCAGGATGCTGGTCAGGATGCTGGTGCTGAGAAGCCTGAGAAGGTTGGAGGTGATGCCGCTGTGTGAGGGCATTTAGGTGGGCGATGACGGATATACGTGCCAAGGCCAGAGCCCACCTTTTTGAATTTGAATGTTGGTTTGTAGTCCCAAAAAACAATTTACTTTTCCGCACTTTACTTTCCTGCACCTGAACAATTTACATTTCCGGCATGCTTTTTGAACAATACAACAGTTGAAGGTGGATGGGTCTCGGTTTGAGATGAATCCTTCAACTGTTGGGTAAATATGGTAATGAACTATAGTGCTCTTAGTGGATGGGCCTTGTTTTGAGGTGAAACTAAGAGCACACCTTTTGGCATGTTAATAATATAACTACCCTTTTGACTTTATTATTGTTATCATTAACACACAAATTTTACTTGTGAAAATTGTTTGGTTTGAACATTCTTAGGAACATATATCATAAGTGTATCCTGAGAGATATCTTGAAAGATATCTTGAAGAGGATATTAAAATATAATCCATAAATTGTCCAAACAAAAAGGAGAGATCATACCAGAGATTCTTAGAGAACCAGTTCCAATTCTTTATAATAAGTTTGTCCCCAGTGCATACTTATAAACTTGGATCCATCCTTTGAGCAGTATAACGTATGTCCCCTGTGTTTGCCAAAAACACCCATGTATTTATATTTTGATTCAAATGAATACCGAATACCCCAGGGCAAAACCCATGATATCCTGAAATGAATCCTTAACATATTTGGGATAAACCCTTAATATCCTGGAGATAAACCCCGATATCTGGGGATAAACCCTAAATTTCATGCGCTACAGGCGAGAGTGTATAAACTCCAATTCTTAGAAAGGTGAAAACCTTTAAACCTTAGAGAGTATGAAAATACTCTTTCGTGAGAGAGGGTGATCAATCCTCATATACCTTCAGGATCCAGGATATAGCCAACAGTAACGAAATTGTCAGCCACTTTTACATGAACTGGTCCCGTTACCTTGAACTATACCTAGATAACTTGCACTCCAGGCGAGGTGTTTAAACCCAATTCGTAAGAAAGGTGAATACCTTTAAACCTTTGAAGGGACCAGGGTCCCTTAAACGTGAGAGAGGGGGCCAATCCTCTAATCTTTCGACTTATCCTGAGCATATATCCTGGAGTTATATCCTGAAGAATATCCTGCAAAACAATTGTAAACTAAGGTGGGTGTTAGCTTGGCTAACACCCCTCCGATGCTTAAGTCAGTATTGGGTTACAAATAACAAATTAAACCAAACATATTAAAAAAGTAGAATTCATACCATCTTGAGTTAGAAATTAAATTCTAAACTCACTTGAAATAGAGCTTAAGGTGTATAGCATTCCAAGACCTCGGTAGCATATCCCCTTCCATATTTCTGAGTCGATATGCTCCTTTCCCTGCTTCAGACTCGACTTCATAAGGTCCTTCCCATTTAGGAGCTAGCTTGCCATCGGCAGGATTAGTGGTATTTTGAAAAGCTTTTCTTAGCACCCAATCACCAACTCGAAATCTTCTAGTCCTTATGTTCTTGTTATAAGCTCTGGATATTCTTTGCTGATATGCTGCCATCCTTAGCCTTGCTGCGTCTCTTTTTTCGTCTATAGTATCCAAATCTTGACATAAGGCTTCAGGATTCTGTTCAGGATCCTGTAAGATAGATCTTGCAGTAGGTATCGCCATTTCCGTTGGAATCATCGCCTCCGCTCCGAATACTAAAGAGAATGGGGTTTGGCCGGTCGCATTTTTTACCGTTGTCCTGTCAGCCCATAAAACAAAGGGTAATTCCTCTGCCCATCTTCCTTTTTTGGCTCCAAGTCTCTTCTTTAAGTTATTCACTATTATCTTGTTTGAAGATTCAGCTTGTCCATTCGCTTGAGGATGTACCGGAGTAGATGTGATCATTTTGATTCCCCAACTCTTGCAAAAGTCGGTAGTCCTTTTGCTTATAAACTGGGACCCATTATCACAAATGATCTCTGCTGGCACTCCAAACCTAGTCAGGATATTCCTCTTTATGAAGGATACTACTTCTTGGTCTCTAACTTGGACAAATGCTTCAGCCTCAACCCACTTGGAGAAATAATCTGTCATAGCCAACATAAAAACTTTTCCTCCCGGAGCTTTTGGTAACTTCCCTACTATATCCATCCCCCACTTCATGAATGGCCAAGGGGAAACTACAGGATATAATGGTTCAACTGGTTGATGTAGTATGTTACTATGTCTTTGACATGCATCACATCTTCGAGCATATTCTGCAGCATCTTTCCTCATCGTTGGCCAATAATATCCTGTCCTTAATACTTTCGAGAACAATGATCTGCCCCCGGTGTGATTACCACAATCCCCTTCATGTATATCCTGAAGTACTTCTTTGGCCTCAGGATCCTCCAAGCACCTCAAATATGGTCCTGCAAGAGATTTCTTATATAAAATATTATTTATAATAGTGAATCGTGATACCTTCATCCTAAACGCCTTAGGATTTTGATTTCCGGGGATGTGTCCTTCCTTAAGATATTTTATGATTGGAGCCGTCCAGGATTCAAGATCCTCTTCAGGATATTCTACTCCAGGATCCTGGATGCCCGCTACTTCCTTATCCTGAGGATTCGTCGCAGGATACAAGATATGTAATATTGGTATTCGGGTCCCTTCAGGTATCCTGATTGATGATCCCAAATTTGCTAAGGCATCCGCTTCAGCATTATCCTCCCTTGGTACCTATTCAAGTGTAAAAACATCGAAATATCCTGCTAATTTTTTGAGAATATCGAGGTATTCGATTAACTTCTCACCCTTAACTGCATAGGAGCCATTGAAATGGTTAGTAATTAACAAAGAGTCAACGTATACTTGCAAATTCTTGATATTCATACTCTTAGCCAATTCTAATCCTGTAATTAAAGCTTCATATTCTGCCTCATTATTAGTAGCAGGAAACTCACACCTAATAGCCTGGGGTAATATGTCCCCCTGTGGCGATTTTAGTAGTATTCCCAATCCTACTCCTCTTACATTAGATGCACCATCAGTATATAATGTCCAGGATCCTGAGGATTCTCCTAACTGCTGAACTTCTAGGTCTACCTCATCCTGAATGTCACTACTGAAATCAGCCACAAAGTCAGCTAGAGCCTGCGATTTTATGGCATTTCTAGGTTCATATACTAAATCATAAGCACTCAATTTTACTGACCACTTGGCCATCCTGCCTGACATTTCTGGCTTTCTAAGCACATTTTTTACAGGATAATTGGTTTTAACATGTATCCTATGTGTCTCAAAGTAGTGTCTAAGTTTTGTTGATTCCATAACTAATGCTAGTATTAATTTTTCTAAATGAGAGTACCTAGTTTCAGCATCTAACAAACTTTTACTAACATAATAAACAGGATATTGCTGACCTTCATGGTCTTTTATGAGAACGGCACTTACAGCATTCCCTGATACAGCAAGGTATAGGGATAGTGGTTCACCATTTTCAGGTTTCATCAACAGAGGTGCGGTTGAGAGATATCGTTTCAAATCCTGTAGGGCTGCTTCATGCTTCTCTCCCCACTCGAATTTTTTGTTCTTCTTCAGGATATCATAAAAATCTTTACATTTTTCTGAAGATCTTGAGATAAATCTATTCAATGCTGCCACTCGCCCTGTTAGTCGTTGAACATCCTTCATATTTGAGGGGGATTTAATATCCAAGATGGCTTTAATCTGCTCCGGGCTTGCTTCTATTCCTCTTTTGGTCACCATATATCCTAGGAATTTTCCTGCTCCTACTCCAAAATGGCACTTAGCAGGATTCAGCTTCATGTTATACTGATCCAGGATATCAAATGCTCCTTTGATATCCTGGAGATGATCCTGAGCTTTCTTTGATTTTACCACCATATCGTCGATGTACACCTCCATGGTGTCCCCCAGTTTGTCTTTGAACATCATGTTTACCAATCTTTGGTATGTTGCACCTGCATTTTTCAAACCAAAAGGCATAGCAGTATAACAATAAATACCTGTTGGTGTCATGAAGGCGGTATCCTCCTGGTCAGAAGGCTCCATTTGGATCTGTTGAAATCCTGAGGACGCATCCATGAAAGTCAGCATTTCATGCCCGGCAGTGGCATCTACCATTGCATCAATGTGGGGAAGAGGAAATGGGTCTTTAGGACAAGCTTTGTTCAAGTCTGTGTAGTCTACACAGACTCTCCATTTCCCATTTTTCTTCTGTACCACAACCACGTTTGCTAGCCACCTCGGGAACTTAACCTCTCTGATCATCCTGGACTTCAATAATCTCTCAACTTCCTCTTGAATAATCGCATTCCGCTCAGGAGCAAACTTCCTTCTTTTTTGTTGCACAGGCTTGAATGATTTATCAATTCCAAGCTTGTGAGTGATAATATCTTTGGATATGCCTGTCATATCCTCATGCTTCCATGCAAACGTTGACATCCTGCATTTTAAAAATTTAATTAATTGCTCTTCAATATCCTGAGGGATATTGGTTCCCACGAGCACCGAAATATCGGGATTATCCTGGTCTAGGATAATTTTCTTCACATCCTGCTCCGGATCCTCCACGATATCTTGGGCCCGCGTCTTTAATTGCTATGCTGCATTAGGCTTGGTTGAGGATTTCATCGAGGATGAGTAGCATTCTTTCGCCTCCTGCTGATCACTATCAACTTTGACAACTCCCCAAGGGGTAGGTATCTTGATGCATTGGTGATATGTTGATGGCACGGCCTTCATATCGTGAATCCACGGTCTACCCAGTATAATGTTATAGCAGGATAGAGAGTCCATTACACAGAAACGTTGTATCGAGTTGACTCCTTCAACGTACACCGGCAACTTTATCTCTCCCACTGTGTTTCTAGCCTCTCCACTGAACCCAACAAGCACGGTAGACTTTGAAGTGATATCCATTGGAGATACATTCATTCTTTTAAGCGTCTCTAGTTGGATTATGTTGACGGAGCTGCCATTATCTACCAATATCCTGCGTACAAAATGGTTAGCCACATATAACGTTATTACCAGGGCATCATGGTGAGGATCCTGGACAGTATCCCTGTCATCGGCATCAAATGTGATCACTTTATCAGTTGTAAGTGTAGTCATCCTGACAGGTTTGTCTCCCCTTTCGGCCTTAGCTTCTTTTGCATGTCTCTTTGCTGCCGAATACGAAGTCCCACAAATGTCGGATCCTCCCGAAATGAAGTTGATTATCTTGGCATCCGCGGGAGGTGATGCTGCTCGCTCAGGATCCTTCTCAGTATCCTGACCCTTATTCTTCTTTCTTCCCAAGAGATCTTTAAGATATCCCTTGCTTAGAAGATAGCTTATTTCTTTCCTTAAAGCGATGCAATCCTCAGTCATATGTCCGAAATCTTCGTGGAAAGCACACCATTTTGATTTGTCTTTCCAATCGGCTTTTTGTTGGTTCTTTCGAGGCCATCGAGCCTTGTCTCCTAGACCCTGCATGGCATACATCAATTCAGGAATGTTAACAGAAAAGCAATATTCAGATAATTCAGGATACTCTTCAGGATCCTCGTCTTCGACAGCATTCACTTTCTTGTTTTCATTTCTTCCATATGGCTTAGGCCGATATGATTTAAATGAGGATTCTGACTTCCTGTTAGTTGACTCATAAGTGTTTGATGAGTTCATTCTTTCTTGCATCTTTCTGTCATCCTCCAACCGAATATATCTTAGGGCCCTGTTCCGAGCCTCATCCAAGTTCCTGCATGGGTTCATTACAAGGTCTTGATAAAATTGAGAATCTTTTTGCAGCCCCATCTTGAAAGCTTGCACAGCTGTTGCAACATCAAGATGAGGAATGTCTAGTGATTCCCGGCTGAACTTGTTCACATAATCCCTAAGGGATTCCTGAGGTCCCTGTGTTATCCTGTAGAGATCACTCGTTAGTTTTTCAAAGCTTCTACTACAAGAAAACTGACTATTAAATAAATTTACTAAGTGAGCAAAAGATGTAATCGAATGTGGAGGAATGTTCAAGAGCCATTTCAGGGCTGATCCTGTCAAGGTTGAACCAAAACCCTTGCACAAGCATGCTTCCTTGAGATCCGGAGGGATAGGGTTAATCTCCATCCTTTCCCTATACTGAGCGATATGCTCCTCAGGATCCGTTGTTCCGTCGTAAAGCTTCATGTTGGGGGTTTGGAATCTCTTTGGGATCTCAGCATCACAGATAGGATATGCAAAGCGAGATATCTTGTGGCTGTCTTGAGACACTTCCGGGATCGGCTGGACCACCCCGGGTACACTTGATATCATGTCCTTCAACTTCTGAAGTTCCCTAGTAATTGCTGATGTCACACCTGTATCCTGCAAGGATCCACTATTGTTAGTAGTATGAGTATTATTATTATTTGACATGTTACCCGTTGGAGGATTTTGCCCATATCCTGAAGCATATCCTGAGCTCCTTATGGTCGATATCCTGACCGAGTAGGGTATTTCAGGGGTATGATTCTGAGGAAGGCTGGGCACAATATTCCCCCTGTTATCCTCAGTATACACAGCTGAACTGAAGTTCAGAGTTCTGGGTTGTAATGGAGTGACAATATCCTCAGCAGATCTGCTCGTGACAGACTTCAGGAGTTGTATTTCCCTTAAAAGCATTTGGTTTGTTTCCTGCTGCTGCCTCATTTGTTCCTGCACACTTCCAAATAAGGTTAAAATTTCGTCGTTAGAAGCTAAAACAGGGGCAGATTCATGAACACTGCGGGTAGGGATAATATCCTGAGGTCGCGTAGAGGCTGGCATTCTTGGAGGAGGTGGTGGAAGCACCGAACCAGTAGTAGCAGAAGTCGTAGCAGACACAGTAGAGGAACTCATGTTTGATCTTGAGGCCATTATGGACAATGTGGCAAAAAGTTTTGAAAATAGATAACCGATTAGCGATTTACCAAAAAATTTTAGTAAAGAGAGCACCACTTGCCCCACGGTGGGCGCCAAATTGTTTTGGTCAAAAATTACCGAAGCAATTTAGTGATCAAATTAGTAATGTGAGGTAGTGTGCTAGAAAGTGTATAGAAAATATGCTTGTTGAATTATTTAGAAAATCAGTATTCAGGATACAGCTCAGGATATTGAGCTGTATTTGCGATCAAACAATGAGCAAACAATGAGCAAAAAGTAAAGGAAATGACACGAGATGTACGAGGAAAGCCCTTGATCAATTTAGATCGCCGGCATAAAACCTCGGGAGCTGACAATCGCAGCTGCATTGTTCTTCTTATTGCTTTAAACTTCAGAATACAGTGCAGGATATGGACCAGATCGCTAAGTGTTACAATGCCTTTGTATGAAAGTAAGAATTACTCGAGAGCAAGTGTTAGAGTGTAGCGAGTGTGATTGTGATGTCCTAGTTGATCTGGTATACCCACCTATTTATAGTAATGAATTACAAACAATAATCCCTACAAATATGGGCTACTCCGAATATTCCATTATGAACATTATGGACCGAGTAATACGGCTTCAACGTCTTCATTTGAACGACTTGGACCGAGTCTTCCACGGAATAAGTCTTGCGAACGTTGCTAGCTTCTAACCCACGTACCTGCACATAATCCATTAGTAACCCCGAGGATACCGTTCAGGATGTTACCAATATCCTGAACCAGCATCCTGGATGTAAACAGATACTACATAAACAAGATATAGATCAAGATATTTTCCAGGATATGGGCTCAGAATTTCACCCATAACACCGAGCATCTACCAGCAAAACGTGGCCCGTCCGCTGGGGTAGGTAAAGGGTGTCCATGATAATAGGTTCAAAAGTAGTGCAGGAATATAAAGGCGGCAGGATCACAATGGCTTCATCCCCCAAACAGAGGATCCCTCCACCATTTGCAATCCTACCTACTGTCCAAAGGATCATACATGATCCTTAATCCTAAAAACTATTATCCAGTACAAACCATCAAATTGTTCAACAAAACAACCATCAAACTAAAAAAATTGGGCTCCGGCTATGTCTAGAAGTTTCCATCATCGCCCAATCAAGCAGCCTAAACCTTCGCTGCATTACCACCTCCAGCTCCACTTGCTTCACCACCTTCACCCTTGCCTCCAGCCTCGATCGTCAGGATCTCTTCAACCTCCTCAGCCTCTTCATCATCCAGTTCAGCCAGCCTTGCCTTCCAGCCTTCCACATCCCAGGTGCTCTTGTCAAAAGCAGGATCCTGAGCTTCCAAGGCCATTTGCAGCTTAGTCTTGTACATTGCTATGGCGGCAGAGACTTTGGCGTCTTCGGTGATCTCATGCTTCTCATAGTCAACATTAACCAGCACCTTGGCTGTCTCCTGTTTGGCATCTCGGACTTCCTTCTGAAGATCAACAATTTTGAGGTCCTTTAGCAATGCAACCTGCTGGAGGTCGGCAATCTTCCTATCCTGATCCTCAACGTGGCCAACATAATCCTCAATCTCAGAGAATTTCTGCAAAAGGGATAAAAGATAAGGTCAGGACCAAGTGATCCTCAAATCAACAGGATATATCAGCAGGATATGTCAGCAGGATATACTAGTAGAGACAGTGATCCTTACATCGTTGAAGTACTCGAGGAATTGGTGGCGGATTAGAGGCAGACCCTGCAGATCCTCAGCTTCAGAGGCCTTTCTCTTCTTGATTCCCTTTCCTTTGAGGGGTGCCTTGGGGACTGAAGCTGTCGGGCTGGTAGGAGCCTTTCTTTTGGAAGATCTGACGGTAGTGAGATCGGTGACATTGAACTTGGAAGCAGACTTGGTGGATTTTCCAGCACCTACACAACCAAAACAAGATAAGTATCTTTACTTCACTTGTATTTCACTATTTATTTAAATTTTTAAACAAAGATACTTACTTGACATCGTGACAGAGCCTGAGGATACCTCCTGAGAATCCTGGGTGGTAGTCTTGAAAGTTCTTGTTTCAGGATCAAGTTTCTTGAAAGCGATGAGTCTCTCTTTGGCTGCAGGAGACAGTCTGAGGTGTGAAACGGTGATAGCTGCATAACAAGAAAGCAAAAGTATATAAATGATCCTTATATCAAAAGAAACTTCTCTGGTGATCCTTCTCAGGATCCTCCACCCTACCATGGGTAGCCCAATTTTTGGGTAGATTCTTTTCGTCATCAATAGAATCTCTCTTGACGAAAAAGAAACGCCGCTTCCAATTAGAATCATTCTTGGTAGCTTTGAAGATCGGGTGTTCTTCACCAGGTTTCTGCTTGAACAAGTAACGATGAGAACCAAAGGTAGTAAGATCATACAGCTCTCCCAGCTCTGACATTCCTAGGTTTATCCCTTCCTGCTCGATGATCCTTTCAAGGGTATACAAAACCCTCCATATCATCGGCATGGCTTGGATATAAGAGATGCCGGTTAGGGAAAAGAAAGATTGGGTGAAGGATGGAAAAGGATATGTATAGCCTATGGTGAACGGAGTGACAGGAAAAGCAACCCAGTTGTCGGAAATATGATCACTCAGGGCATTGGGATCAAAATATTTAAACTCGGTGTTCGCCGGGAAGCAGTGGCGGATCCTATCAATCTGTGCATCGTTGAAACAACAGCGTTCTTTTATGGAATCTTCGATGATCCCCTGGCTTTTCAGTGGGCTGTTTTTCGGGTGATCCTTAGCTGGGGAGTTCCGGAGCAACATCTTTGATAGAATGGTGGAAAGAAACGAAAAACAGAGCAAAAGAAGGAAGAAGATGAAGAGAGAATACATGTTTATCTTCGGAATGCAGTTATAAAGGGAGTATCTCTGAAATTTTAAATGCAATCGATCCTATCTATATCTCCTATTTATAATCATGATTGTGCAGGGTTGTCACTTCTGTGACGTCATGGTTGCAACGGATAGTTCTACAATAACGGCTATATTTACGATAGTTAGTTGCGGATAAGATCAAGAAAATATAATTCGCTCATTTTACATATCACTCCTTATATTTTGGGGGCAATTGTTAGGGGAGGATTTTCTAACAATTAGTGATCCTTACTTGTTATCCTAATTAATGATCCTTACTTCTGTGACAGATAGTGATCCTCAGAAGAGCTTCAGGATCAGGATCATGGATCACCTTAAGGATCCTCATACTAATGATTGTTTGTTTATGTTTCGTATTATTTTGCAGGAGTAACAAGCTTGACTTGGTCTTGGCAACGTAACTATGGAATATTCCACGGGAATTTCGCACATGTTTAACCGGAAATGGATGTTGTGGAGAACGTGGGAGCTTGGCACAAAAGTCGGATAGTTTGTTAGCATAGTTAACTTCTATTTTTAAAGGGGTGACGAGCTAGAATTAGAACACTTAGCCATTTTCAGCTACACACACTTTCATACAATCGCACTCTTGAAGCTCTCGACAAACACTTAACAGTTTTCACTCACTTTTACACATTTCACCATAGTGATCCTTGTACCTAGCTCGTTGCTATCCGAAGTTGTAAACATTTATTGATTTATTTGAGCTTGGTGATCGGTAGTTTCCATCACCCGGGGTTTTTTGTGCCGGAGATCAACTCTTGATCAAGGGCTTTTTCCCCGTATAAATCCTTGTGTCGTTTGTGCAATTTACATTGAAGTGATTCTTATCATAGTTCCACATTTCAAGCATCATACCCCGTAACTAAGAGTTTGGTTGCATTATCCTCATTAGATTTTTTGACCAAAACAGTTTACAGTTGTTTTGCAGTATATGCTTCAGGATTTAACTTCAGGATACACACTCAGGATATTTCGAAAGATTAGAGGATTGGCCCCCTCTCTCACGTTTAAGGGATTCTAATCCCCTCACAGGTTTAAAGGTATTCACCTTTCTTACGAATTGGGTTTAAACACCCCGCCTGGAGCGCAAGTTATCCAGGGATAGTTCAAGGTAGCGGGACCAGTTCATGTAAAAGTGGCTGACAATTTCGTTACTATTGGCTATATCCTGGATCCTAAAGGTATATGAGGATTGATCACCCTCTCTCACGAAAGGGTATTTTCATACTCTCTAAGGTTTAAAGGTCTTCACCTTTCTAAGTCTTGAAGTTTATACACTCCCTCCTGTAGCGCATGAAAATCAGGGTTTATCCCCAGGATATTAAGGTTTATCCCCAGGATATTAAGGGTATATCCCCAGGATATTAAGGGTTTATCCCCAGCATATTAAGGGTTTGCCCGCAAAAAAAATGACTATGTTTGCATTTCTAAGTTTTCAAATATGCTGAACACAGGGGACATACATCAAACAATTCAAAGGATGGGTTCAAACTTCTAAATGTGCACTGGGGACATTCCTAAGATGGAAGATTGGAATTGACTCTCTAAGAGTCCTTGGTATAATCCCTCCTTTTTATTTTTTAGGTAACTTAAATTTTCTAAGTTATGTAGCAGTATCCTGGCCAGGATATCTCTCAGGATACTCTTAGAATATGTTCCCAAGAATGTTCAAACAAAACTATTTTCATAAGTAAAATTTGTGCAATAAAATTGTAACAACAAAAAATAAAGCCAAAAGAAAGTTATATTATTAAAGCAAAAGTTTGTGCTTTTGGTTTCATCTCAAACCGAGATCCATCCACCAAAAGCGCAATAAGTTCCTAGTTATATTTACATAACAGTTGAAGGTATAATCTCAAACCGAGAACCATCCACCTCCAACTGTTATATTGTTCAAAATACATGTAGAAAATATAAATTGTTCAAGTGCAGGAAAAGTAAATTGTTTTAGGGTTACAAACCAACATTCAAAATTAAAAAAGTGGGCTCTGGCCTAGGCATCAACATCCATCATCGCCCACTTGAATGCCCTTACACAGCGGCATCTTCACCAGCCTTCTCCATCTTCTCAGCCTCAGCATCCTGAGCAGCATCCTCACCAGCATCCGTCCCAGCATCCTTCTTTTCTCCAGCCTTGTCCACCACCTCTGCTGACTTAGAGGGTTCACCAGCCTTAGCAGGATGCGGCACAGCTTTGCCCTCGAGCTCCTTCAGCTTTTCCATCCAGGAATCAACCGGCCAGGCTGGGCACTCAAGACCTGTCTCCTTGGCCTCATAAGCCATCTTGATGCGAGCTTGTAGCAGGGAGACAACAGCTGAATTTTTGATCCCTTCCCGAAAAGAGACCATAGCCTGTTCGTGCTCCACCTGGACGGCTGCCAGCTTTACATCGGCGTCCTGAGTAACCTTTTTCAGCTTATCCTCATAGTGTCTGGACTTAGCTTCAACAATGACACCCTGGTCGGCAACGGTGGTCTCAAGCTGCTTGATCCTGGCCTCTTAAAACTTGGTCGTGCTGCAGGCATCGATGTAGAGGTGAAGCAGATGCTGGAGGCCCTGCAAATCAAAATTCAGGTATAAATCAAAACCTACTAACCAGGATATTCTGTCAGGATATTCTGTCAGGATATGTATGTAGGATATAGTATCAGGATATTACCTTATTGAGGAAGAATGTCATCGGTTCCAAGGAGTCAGTGAAGCTGAGTTCTTCATATGAGAACCCTTCAGAGCCAGGGGTGCTGATTTCGGAGCCTTTCCTCTTCTTGGCGGTGAAAGCGCGAGTTCTCGGGTTAGGCTTTGGAGCCGGGAGCGGTTTGGAGCTGGTAGTAGCAGGAGTCTCTTTCTTGATGTTGACTGGAGTGGGGTAACTATCAAGCTCATCAAAGTCCAGGAGGATTAGAACTTTGCTGGAGTCTGCATACAGGGAGTAAAACTCTTTCCTAAACATATCAAATAAGAACATGTAGGCAGGATATTGTGCAGGATCCTTACCAGACATGTTTGAACTGGAGAGTGGACTTGGAGATGCTGGAAATGGATTAAAACTTCTTTTAGCCTCTGGGAGGAGTCTGATGGCGTCGATTCTCTTCTGTGAATCAGCTAAGGGAGGTGCAAGCTTCCTGAAATTGGCTGTGTACAAGAAAATAAAAAAAGTTAGTACAAGATATGAAACAGGATACAAGACAGGATCATCCTAAAACCCTAAATCCTACCCTTTCTCAACCACTGCACCGGATATTCCGTTCCACCAGGGATTGAGTCTCTTTTTACAAAGAAGAATTTTGATTTCCATTCCTCCTCATTCCTGGTGGCAGGAAGTATCAGTGGATCGCCGGAGGTAGAATAGAACAAGAATCGACAAGAACCATGGCATCTAAGCCGATATGCTAAGGGGAGGTCATGAATGGAAAGGTCAGGATGTGATTCTTCTTGATTTGATCAAGAACAAGCAAGACTCGCCAGAGCATCGGCATTGTTTGACTAAAACAGATTTTCGTGGTATTAAAGAACTCGGTGATGAAATCTGGAAAAGGAAATTGCAACCCTAAGGTAAAGGGAAAAGCATTAAAACACAACCACTCGTCGGAAACCATGTCTGACCGGATTTCCCGGTCAAACGACCAGAACACCGGCCCTTTCTGGAAGATGCCAGAGGTTTTGAGAGCCGACAAGTGGGCATTATCAAAGGATCATATTTCTTTCTCCGGATCTTGGAGAATATTCTGGTGGATGAATGTAGGAGCGGAGTCACCAGAGTTGGATCTGGTCTGCTTAGCCATATGGTTGCCGTAATATTGAGCAGAGTGGGAGGATGAAGATGGAGATGAGAGAGGAAGTTTTTACCTTTTTTCCCTTCGGTAATGGTTAAATGAGGATGAGGATGAGAAGTTATAGGGAGGTAATGAGTAATTATAGACTGAACGGTTACAAGCGGTCACATCAAGGTCTTATCTCTTTATTGCCTCGTTATTCATGAAAAAATGTAACCGTTAGTATCAGGATACTTAACGGTAACATTTTTGGGGACAATTGTTATGGGTGAAATTCTGAGCCCATATCCTGGATAATATCTCAAATTATATCTTGATTATATGATATCTGTCCATGCCCGGGATGCTGATTCAGGATATTGGTAACATCCTGACATGGTATCCTGAGGATCACTAACGAATTATGTGTAGGAATGCGAGTCTAAGCTTGCAACGTTCATGAGGACCTTTTCCCCGGAAGACTCGGTCTAAGTTGTTCAAAGAAAGACGTTGAAGCCGCTTTACTTGGTCTCCAACGTTAACTAAGGAATATTCGAAGGCATCCCCCATTTATAGGAATTTTTGTTTTCATTTCTTAGCTATAAATAGACAGATATATCAGATCGAATGGGACACAACAACACTCACTGCTCTCATACACTTCTACTCTCTCGCAACTTACACTTTCTAAACAAGCATTGTAACACTTAGCGATCTGATCAATATCCTGCACTGTATCCTGACGTTTGGAGTAATAAGAAGAACAAGGCAGCTGCGATTATCAGCTCCCGAGGTTTTGCGCCGGCGATCTAGATTGATCAAGGGCTTTCCTCGTATATCTTGTGTCACCCCTTTATTTTCTGCTCATTGTTTGATCATAGATATAGCTTGATATCCTGAGCTATATCCTGAAACTGTTTTAACAAACGACCAATTTAGCATATTTACAACACACATTCTTAGCACACTATCTCACTTAACTAATTTGATCACTAAATTGCTTAGGTAATTTTTGACCAAAACACCAGGTATGTTGGACCTTTTGAGATTATTAGAAGAGTAGGACCTGTAGCCTATCAGCTACAACTGCCAGAGGAAATGGCAGGAATACATGATGTATTTCATGTATGTAACCTCAAGAAATGCTTAGCTGATGAATCACTAGTAGTACCTCTCAAGGATATAGAGGTAAATGAGCAGTTAAAGTTTGTAGAGAAGCCTCTACAGATTGAAGACAGGAAAGTCAAGCAAAGGAAATATCCACACTTATTCCTGTAGACCTCGAGGACGAGTTCTAAAACAAGGTGGGGAGGATATAACTACCCTCCAAATTATTTTCGACACCTCTAATATAATTAGAATGTCCCTATATGTCTTAAAACATACCCCGTATATGGAAACCAGACCCAAAATACCTTTATATAATTAAAATAAAAATAAAAATAAAAACAAAATTTAATGGTCTGTCACGGGGCGCGACAGACTACTATTGAGTCTTCGCGGGCCGCGAGCACCTGGACACCAGGCCTCACCCGGTGCTGCCACGTGTCGTCACGCGTGTCGGAGCTACGAACCAACTCAGCATAGCTAGGGCCTACATACCCTAAGTCGTGGACCGCGATGGCCCTCTCCTTATCTTTCGCGGACCGCGAAGGACTGCGAGATCAGCCCTATAAATTACCTTGATCGGCCTTCAGTCCAACTCGTTCAATTCTCAAATTCTCTCTCTAATTTCTATATAGTATAAGCTATACTCGGGCATTATACCCCCCTAAATAACGAAGTTCTGCCTCGTTGTAAGTATCATAACCCCCGGTTACGTATTAGATACGCTGCCCGATTGATCTAGGGTTCCGTAACGGCTGTCGTGGTTCTGCCCGACGTAGTTGTTGGAATGCCGTCTCGGGGAGGGTATTACTAATGTAAATATTGGGTTATTATACTAACGCGTGTGTATTTGTGTAAATAATAGCAAATCACCAGGAAATCCTAAAGGAAAACCCTAAGACAGCAATGTGAGTAATCCTCTTTTTGTGTAAACCTTTTTGTGAATAATCCTCTTTTTGTGTAAACCTTTTTGTGAGTAATCTCCTTTTTGCAAACTATTTTTTTACAAAACCTCAATATCTAAAATTATAATTAAGCAGTGATTGAGTATTTGTATTCTACAATTATCGTTGGTATGTTAGGGATTTGTATACAAAATTTGTTACTACATTATGAGTAGTAACATGACCACAAGTCGGGTTGACAGTACCGTGGGTGGTAATTAAAGTAGATGGAAACAAATGTAAATGCGAGATCGCCCTCAATACTGTACAATGGTTTTACTTATCTTGATTAAACTGGGATTCACTCACCAGTATTTCCCACTGACAAAATGTTTTTAAACGCGTTTCAGGTAACAAAATGTGAAAGCCAAATAGAAGCCAGCTGGACAACACTGAAGGCTTGGAAAAGTGGCTATAAAGTTACCTAAATAAAGAGATGTTTTTATTTAAATAAAATAGGGTTTATCCCTATAAAATGTGTGTACTTGAAACTTGGGAATTTCCCATGTGTTTAATATTATAAAAGCGTGGTATTTTACTCTGATAAAATATTTCCTAACTACGGTCCTGATGTAAATTCCGCTGCCAAAATGATAAACGTCGATACCACCGAAACTGGCCGCGGCCACCCGTTTCCGGGTAATTAGGGGACGAGGGTTGCGACATAGGAATAAGTAGGAATGCTTTGCCCTAGTCTATAGTTTTAGGAACTTCGTCTCTTATTTGTTGTTTAAAACTTATCCATTCTACTTTACATGCTTCCTATCAATTCTTCTTGTTTGTTAAACTTACATGCCTTTCCTAAGGCTAACACAATACACACTTGGATGCTTTGAAGACACTCTTATAACACAATCGAAACGAGTCATCAAAATAGTGGTGATTCCCACCTTTGATGACGACTTTCTCTCAGCTATACTCTGTATTTTGCACGAAATTTACCCTTAAGTTAGGAGTGACATCCAAACCTTGAAGGGAAATTTCCATTTCATATTCTAGTGGGTCTTATCTTCCGATAAGTACAAACAACATTAGGGTAAGATGTTACCAAGTTAGAGGTGAAACTCGCATCTTGATAACTAGTCCCACTCTTTGATTTTCAGTCTCGCCAAAGTCTCAAATTTTCCCAATCGATTAAGGACATGTAGTAACCGAAAGGACAAATATCGTAGGCCTAACATCGATGAACGTATTTGTCTAGTAGGCCAAAGCACATTACCTTAATTCCTAAAAGGGGCTTGATTTACTTTGGTTTAGTTGACGTTTCTCTACCTGAAACAATCCTGTGGTTTATGAGCCTATCTTTTATGTTATCTCGATTTATATGTGGTTTTATACTTGATGCTTTGTTCATTTCGAAACTGTTATACGAATCGCACTATCTCCGCAATCTAAAACAATGATAATAACCTCTCGTGAACAAACTAAATTTACGACGCTTTCGTTATTCTATGTGATGCAATGTGAAACTTGTTATGCTATATGAGACGTATGTACTGTGTGACACAATTTGAAACATTTATATGCTATGAGATATACTCTGTGAAACGAATCAATTTGACAAAAACATTATGATCGAGTCTCACCTGATCCTTATTCTGACTCTTTAGATGTTATCAACACGTCTTTCCAAACCACACAAGAGGTCAAAGGCCAACACCCAGAAGAAGATTTCCACGACCCCCGACCACACCCTAGACGGGAGCAACTAGCAGTCAAGTGGTACTGGTGGTTATTTTGAAAATATTGCAGCGGAAAAATTTCATCAGGACCATGAGTTAGGAAAATACCAGAGTTTAGAAACACCGGATTTTATTTATTAAACAGATGGGAATAAACCCATGTTTTACAAATGTAGCTTTAATATGGGATAAACCCGAATATATGAGACAATGTTTTCTTAATTTAATTCAATTGATAAAATAAGCAACTTCTTTAAGCCTTTTGGTGCCGTATCATCACTCTTGTTCCAATATACTGTAATCACCTAAAACGTGTTTTAAAAACATTTGGTCAGCAGGAAATACTGGTGTGTTCATTCATTTTGTACAAAAACACATTTGTTATAATTCACAGCATTAAGAGTTTTTACATTTGCCCTTTCAAGATTGGCAAAGAATTAATCACTGTAATTTACATCATTAAGAGTTTTTACATTTGCCCCTATCTTATAATTAGCTGGTTCAGTTGTCACTCGACCGGATCTATGACTGTGGCCACATCACTAATTAGGCTCGCCCATCTAAGAGTGATAAAACAGTAGTAATGTGCACAATACCCCCACTTACTGCCAGTAATTAAAGATTTGCAAAGAGTTAATCACTGTAAAATATAACTAAAATATATTTGAAGATTTCATGAAATAGTTTGATAAAAAGATAATGACTCACCTTGTTAGCATATAGTCTTGATTAAACAAGCATCTTGATTCTAAGTCTTCTGATGATTATACATCTTGTTTGATAGTAGGTTTATGGACCGGAGTTTAGTTTAACAGAGTGGGATACGTATTAGTGTAAAACCACATCAAACCTAACGATGGTCACGAGATCAGAACCTTAACGAAATTCACAAAGTATAGTCTTATTTAGACAGCACTTTGGCATTCGTTAATTGGTTCCCGAATCGATCGGACAGAATATCGCATCGGTGATTATTGGTTAGAACACCAACGTATAGAGAGAAGAAGAAAATAAATAAGCAAGGAAGAATGAAATCCTAGGCTCCTATTTATAGGTAAGGCAGATTCCTTTCTTAGCTAGGAAGTTTTCTTAATCATTAAGGTTTCTTAACTACTAAGTTTACTTAGCTGTTAAGTTGTCTTAACTACTAAGTTTACTTAATCATTAAGTTTTCTTAGCCACTAAGTTAACTTAACTGTTAAGTTATTTTAACTACTATGTTTACTTAATTGCTAAGTATTCTGGTTTAGCAGCCTTCTGGTTATGAGTTCTAATTTCTAGATACACTGGAACTCGTACTAGAGTATTAACTCAATTCAACATTAACGATAATCACGAGATCAAAACTCATAACAAATGACAAAGTATAGCCGTATATAG
Organism: Helianthus tuberosus; assembly: GCA_030545235.1. Lineage (NCBI taxonomy): Eukaryota > Viridiplantae > Streptophyta > Magnoliopsida > Asterales > Asteraceae > Helianthus > Helianthus tuberosus. Next base: position 101,731,137 of record CM060431.1, on the reverse strand, counting down.
GCAGCACTTAAACATCCGTTGGATCAGTTTTAATCAATCGGATATAGTACCGTGTCCGTGATTAGAGTTATTACCCTGATAACGAGCAGAGTTTTAGGGTTCAGAGGTGTTGTGTAAAGAAACAGAGATACGAGAGAGTAAGTTCGTCAAAATTTGATCGAACTGGTGCATAGACTTCAGTCCCATTGCTGCTTGTTATGTACCCCAAACTGGCACCTCCCGCGTGTCGCGCACGGTCAGGCCTTCCTTGGCACGTGTCGTGGGGAGGGTTGACCTGGCTTCGGTCACCACGTGTCCCACGTAGGTCTGACACGTGTCGCAGTGTCGTGACGCGTGTCCTTGGCCGCCCTTTTCGTCTAATCGCGCGTTTTCCTCGATTTTTGTGCCGGTGCTTATCGCGTATGTTTGGGTCTTGATCTTAAATGGTTCGATTTATAATTATGAGTCTAATAAAGGTACTTTTGTGCGGGTTGTTTCATCAATCAGGTTTTCAAGCTTTATCATGCACACTTCGGATTTTGTTTATGGATTTTTCCGAGGGTTGTTACATCCTCCCCCCTTGTTTTAAATCTCGTCCTTGAGATTTACTGGAACAAGTGTGGTTACTTCCGTCTTATCTTCGATTCCCAAGTATATTATTGTCCACGTTTTAAATTTCACTTCACCTTGACCAGAACTAATCTCGTATGCTTTGGAATTCTCATATTTGACTTGTAAGGTCCTTTAATGGACTTAAAATCGCATTTACCACTATATCTTGAAGAGGCACAACTAAAGATTTATCAGCTAGGCATTCCTTAAGTAGCATACATGAGACACATCATGTATTCCTATATTTTCTTCTAGTAACTCTAGCTGATAAGCTACTGATCCAATTTATTTAATGATTCCGAATGGTTCAACAAATCTTGGACTTAACTTTTCTTCTTGCCGTATCGGGCTATTCCTTTTTCACGGGGAGACTTTTAGTATCATTCTTATTCTAATGGTTTTCCAATCGAATGGCCTGACAGTTGCTTTTCTTTTATTTCTGTCCAATGTGCTGGATGGTACTATCATCCAGAAGTTGCTTTAAATGAGCAACACTAATATTGTAGGAGAATCTTATTAGTGATAAGTGATAGTCCTACTTTCACTAATATTTATCACACATGTACTTAGCATGTCTTCCTGCGTTGTAGTGTTCCTTCACGCTGTTCAAAATAAGTCGGGTTTCAATGGCTTTTTGAAAATTTTCCCATAAAAGATAAGTGAAATGACTATCTCGATCCCATACAATAGATAACATGATTCTATGTAACAAGACTATTTCGTCCACGTACAACTTAACTAAGCGTTTTATTCTAAAGGGTTTCCTTCATTGGTAGTAATTGAGCTGACTTGGTTAGTTGATCCACAATCACCCAGATTGTGTCGTTACAACTTATTGTTTTGGGGATTTTGGTAATAACATTCATTTGTTATCAATCCCATTTCCATACTGGCATGTCTAATCGTTAAGGTAAACCTAAAGGGTTCTAATGTTCAGCTTTAACTTGCTAATCGATTGCTACATCTTTTTTTTTTCATTCCTATCTATCAGTAATTCTTATTCAAACCTCGATACCTCATATTACTTACATTTTGCATCAAATACTTAGTTCTATGAGCTTCTTCTAGAATCCTTTCTTGTAGGTTTCCTTGAATAGGTACCCGAATTCTTTATGGAATCTCCAATTTCCATTAGTTCCTTTTTCTAATTCTTTTATTATCTTTTTAAATCTTTCAGCATCATCCTTGATTGCTATTTCTTGGGTACTTTTTAATTGTTCCATTAAATTTATCCGTAAATTTAATCTAAGAGCACGTACTTGTTTCGGCTTCTTATGAAACTTATGACTTAAAGCATCAACTACTATATTAGTCTTAACTTTGTGATATAACAATCGGTGTTGTTCCAAGTCTCAGATGAATTCTGAGTTTCTCCTCACGATCGGGTGATAGTCCAAGTAGATCCTATGGGAAAAGGTCGGTCGGAATTTCTTTCAGTTCCATGCCTCTAGTGTTAATGAACTCCGAGACCATATACGCTATGTTCTTACTTTCGTGCATAACTCGCAGCTTTCATCACAGAGACGAACTTTGTCGGCTGGTCTGTCTTGTCTCCTTGTGGCCACTTCTTCGGTTGGCTTGCAAATCTCAACCAAATTAAGCAATCATCTCAGGAATCATTGTTGCCATTTTATTCCTTTTTATGAAGCAGACATGATTTCCTTTCTGTCAATTCTTTCCATTTCATGGCATACGTCGTGATCATGTGTTTTGAAGATCGGGTCTTACTATCTTAATGTCTAAATTTTGAAGCATACATTACTTCATTCTTCTTAACATATATATTAATGGTTTGGACAACTTTAGTCCCTTGCAGCCCATGTATTTCGTAACAGCTTCTTTATTACTGGCAATCTTAGTAGGATTATAGGTGAAGAGTCTTTGTAAGTGCATCTAGTCGTGATTACTTTTATCTTCGCAAGAGTTCTTAAAGAAAGTAGAATTACTCTTATTGGCATAAGTTTTGAGACGTTTTGTGCCTAGCACGACTTTAGCTACAGGTTTCCTAATGCGTTAATAATCTAAGGTAACGCATGGGAAATTTTTATACTTTTGATGGCATCCTAACACAAAGGGTTCACATCGTTCATCTTGTTGCACGAGTTATGAGACGGATGATCAAATGAAATAGTTTTCAATATCGGAATTATAGATGTATAAAAGAGATTCCTAATAAAGAAATCTGGAATTATTATTGACACACATGCTCGTGATTTATTCTAAATTACCAATCCTTATGGTTTTTGGATTTCCTTATAGATATACATATCTATATAATCATATTTTTACATACTGTAATATACATACCATTCATAAGGTCAATGTATTTAACAGATTCATGTTTCCAAAAACAAGTCAGACATCAGGTCATGATACTATTTAGGAAATTCTATCACTTGTTTGACATATCATATGCCCCATCTTACCCGGTTCTCGCCGAAGAGGTAACCCTATCTTACCCGGACAAGCTGGAGAGTCTACCACACCATACCCAGTCTTGCCGGAGAGGTAATTTGTATTTCCCATAAATAGAATTTTCTCAATTCATGATTTAAAAATGAATCTTTTATTAGGGCTTTTATCAAAGAACAAGGTAATTAGTATTCACATGACGGATCATATTCCAGAACCAAGTGGTACCAATAAATAAGAAATAACAGTGGCCAAGTATTATTGCTTATTTACCATACTTGCAATGTTCTAGTTATCATCCTTACGGCTTACTAACACCCATCACACTTTATCTATGCAAGTAATTAGCTTATCTCGAAGCTTATACTAAGGCATCTTTCTTAAGTTCAAGTCTAAATACTATCCTTGTTGCTACCAGTTAATAACAATTTCCTAACTCTTTCACTTAAGCTTAGGTATTATTACAACACCTAATTGCTTAAACCAGTGGCTCTGATACCACCTCTGTCACTACCCCCGACCACACACTGGACGGGAGCTGCGAGCAGTCAAGTGGTATCGGTGGTTATTTTGAAAATATTGCAGCGGAAAAATTTCACCAGTACCGTGAGTTAGGAAAATACTAGAGTTTAGAAACACCGGATCTTATTTATTAAATAGATGGGAATAAACCCATGTTTTACAAAGGTAGCTTTAATATGGGATAAACCCGAATATATGAAACAATGTTTTCTTAATTTAATTTAATTGATAAAATAAGCCACTTCTTTAAGCCTTTTGGTGCCGTATCATCACTCTTGATCCAATCTACTGTAATAACCCAAAATGCGTTTTAAAAACATTTGGCCAGCAGGAAATACTGGTGAGTTCATTCATTTTGTACAAAAACACATTTTATAATTCACAGCATTAAGGCAAAGACTTAATCACTGCAATTTACAGCATTAAGAGTTTTTACATTTGCCCCTATCTTATAATTAGCTGGTTCAGTTATCACTCGACCGGATCTATGACTGTGGCCATATTACTAATTAGGCTCGCCCACCTAAGAGTGATAAAACAGTAGTAATGTGCACAATACCCCCACTTACTGCCAGTAATTAAAGATTTGCAAAGACTTAATCACTGTAAAATATAACTAAAAATATTTGAAGATTTCATGAAATAGTTTGATAAAAAGAGAATGACTCACCTTGTTAGCATATAGTCTTGATTAAACAAGCATCTTGATTCTAAGTCTTCTGATGATTATACATCTTGTTTGATAGTAGGTTTATGGACTGAAGTTTAGTTTAACAGAGTGGAATACGTATTAGTGTAAAACCACATCAAACCTAACGATGGTCACGAGATCAGAGCCTTAACAAAATTCACAAAGTATAGTCTTATTTAGACAGCACTTTGGCATTTGTTAATTGGTTCCCGAATCGATCGGACAGAATATCGCATCGGTGATTATTGGTTAGAACACCAACGTATAGAGAGAAGAAGAAAAGAAATGAGCAAGGAAGAATGAAATCCTAGGCTCCTATTTATAGGTAAGGCAGATTCCTTTCTTAGTTAGGAAGTTTTCTTAATCATTAAGGTTTCTTAACTACTAAGTTTACTTAACTGTTAAGTTGTCTTAACTACTAAGTTTACTTAATCATTAAGTTTTCTTAGCCACTAAGTTAACTTAACTGTTAAGTTATTTTAACTACTATGTTTACTTAATTGCTAAGTATTCTGGTTTAGCAGCCTTCTGGTTATGAGTTCTAATTTCTAGATACACTGGAACTCGTACTAGAGTATTAACTCAATTTAACATTAACGATAATCACGAGATCAAAACTCATAACAAATGACAAAGTATAGCCGTATATAGGCAGCACTTAAACATCCGTTGGATCCGTTTCAATCAATTGAATATAGTACCGTGTCGGTGATTAGAGTTATTACCCTGATAACGAGCAGAGTTTTAGGGTTTAGGGGTGTTGTGTAAAGAAACGGAGATACGAGAGAGTACGTTCATCAAAATTTGATGGAACTGGTGCACAGACTTCAGTCCCACTGCTGTCTATTATATACCCCAAACTGGCACCTCCCGCGTGTCGCGCACGGTCAGGCCTTCCCTGGCGCGTGTGGTGTCGCGGGGTGGGTTGACCTGGCTTCGGTCTCCACGTGTCCCACGTAGGTCTGACACGTGTCGCAGTGTCGTGACGCGTGTCCTTGGCCGCCCTTTTCGTCCAATCACGCGTTTTCCTTGATTTTTGTGCTGGTGCTTATCGCGTATATTTGGGTCTTGATCTTAAATGGTTTGATTTATAATTATGAGTCTAATAAAGGTACTTTTGTGCGGGTTGTTTCATCAATCAGGTTTTCAAGCTTTATCATGCACACTTCGGATTTTGTTTATGGATTTTTCCAAGGGTTGTTACAAATATGATGTCTTTTATGGTCGAACAGATTGCACGCATTGTTCCCAAGATTGTCACTGAAATCCAGGGATCAAACACTCCTCCCTCCTTTGTTGACTCGAAAGCGGTCCAACCTAAGCCTGTGAGCTTTAACTACAAACACTTTGTCTCCTGCAACCCTAAGCCTTTTACAGGCAGTGATGGAGTGACTGCTATGCTAGAGTGGTTTGACGTCATTGAAGTTACTTTTATCAACAGCGAGTGCCCAGAACATCTCAAGACTAGGAGCGCAATGGGAGTTTTCCAAGGCCGAGCTTTGGAATGGTGGACCAATGAGAGAAACATCCACTCCAATGATGAAGCTTATGCTCTACCATGGCAGGAGGTTAGGGAATTGATGATGCTTGAGTTCTATCCTCCCCATGAGCAGCAAAAGCTCGAAGATAAGTTCTGGCATCTCAAACAAGTTGGAGATGACAATCTGGCTTATACTTCCCGCTTTAAGCAACTTAGCATCATCATGCCACATTTGGTGTCTAATCCCAAGCGCATGATCATGAAGTACATCCATGGGTTACCTTCTGCTATGCGCGACTCCATTGAAGCAGCTCAACTAGACTCCATCGAGGAAGTTTACCATCTCGCAGCTAGTCTGAACAACAACCGTGTCCTTGACAAACAGTTTGGCACATTTTCCCCCTCGAAACCAGCTAACCAGATCACGCAGCAACCTAGTGGCAACAAGGGTAAGAAACGAAAGTCTCAAAACCCTGCTTGCAATGCTATTGTGCCTGCTGCTACTCCGAACCCTCCTGCTCCAAAAAACACCAAGAAGTCGTACACTAGGGTTCATCCCAAGTGTGCCACTTGCAACTATCATCACCCTGTCAGCTCAACTTGTCGCCAGTGTACCACCAGTAACAGCTATGGTCACACAGCCCCTTACTGTCGTCAAGCCAATCAAGCTCAGCAAACACCACCAGCTCAGCCAGCTCAGCAGAACCCCAAACCAGCAAACAACGTGTGAGCCTGCTACAAATGTGGGGACACCACTCATCTCCATCCCCAATGTCCTCAGCTAAATCAAGAGCAACAGAAAGCCGCTCGAGGATGAGCGTTCAACATCAACGCGAATCAGGCGCGTAATGACAATGTTGTCGTTAATGGTACATTTTTCTTTAATGATATTTACGCTTCGATTCTATTTGATACTACTGCGGACAAAAGCTTTGTGTCCATTGAATTTGAATCTTTGTTAAACCGTGCACGCTCTAAACTACCTAAGTCGTTCTCAGTCGAGATCGCCAATGGTAAGTCTATTCTAGTTGAATCTATTCTCCGTGATTGTTCTCTGACTCTTAACGATCACGTTTTCACTACTGACCTCATACCCATGCAATTGGGTAGTTTCGATATCATAATAGGCATGGACTGGTTGTGTAAGAACCATGCTGAAATTGCTTGTCATGAGAAGTACGTTCGTTTACCTCTCCCGTCTGGTGATACTTTACACGTCAGAACGACCTTTTAGAGGACTGCAATTGATGTCATGCACTCAAGCGAATAAATGCTTACGTAAACAATACTTTGCCTTCTTGGCCCATATAGTGGAACAAAAGGGCAAGGGAAAGAGCGTAAGTGATGTTCCAGTAGTGTGTGATTTTCCTGATGTCTTTCCTAAAGATCTTCCTGGTCTTCCTCCACCTCGATCTGTTGATTTTTGTATCGATCTCATACCTAGTTCGACTCCTGTTGCCAAGGCTTCTTACCGACTTGCACCCTCTGAGATGCGAGAATTATCTAGCCAACTGCAAGAACTACTCGACAAAGGTTTTATACGTCCTAGTACTTCACCTTGGGGTGCTCCTGTGTTATTCGTCAAGAAGAAAGATGGTTCGTTTCGCATGTGCATCGACTACCGTGAACTTAACAAACTCAGCGTCAAGAATCGTTATCCTCTCCATCGTATCGATGATCTATTCGACCAACTACAAGGCGCAAGTTATTTCTCTAAAATCGACCTTCGATCTGGTTATCATCAGCTCCGTGTTCTCAAAGAGGATATACCCAAAACTGCTTTTCGCACCAATTTTGGGCACTACGAGTTCGTGGTTATGCCTTTTGGTTTGACCAACACACCCGCCGTGTTCATGGACCTTATGAATCATGTTTATAAACCTTACTTAGATCATTTTATGATATTCTTTATTGATGATATTCTTATTTATTCAAAGAACCAAGCTGATCATGCACGACATTTACGCCTTATGTTAGAACTCTTACGTGGTGAACGCTTATATGCAAAGTTTTCTAAGTGCGAATTTTGGATTAATGAAGTACAATTTCTCGGACACGTTGTTAGCAAACAAGGAATCCATGTTGACCCTTCCAAAATTGAAGCAGTGAAGAATTGGAGTACGCCTAAATCTGCATCTGAGGTTCGTTCCTTTTTGGGATTGGCGGGTTATTACCGCCGATTCATCTCGGACTTTTTGAAGATCGTCGTTCCTCTCACCTCGTTGATTCAGAAAGAGAAACCTTTTGCTTGGGGTCCTAAGCAAGAGGAATCTTTTCAAACTCTTAAGAATCTGCTTTGTAACGCTCCCGTACTTGCTCTCCCTGATGGGAATGATGATCTTGTTGTGTATTGCGATGCCTCGAACCGTGGTCTTGGCTGTGTGCTCATGCAGCAGGACAAGGTCATCGCTTATGCCTCCCGACAGCTCAAAATACATGAGAAAAACTATACTACCCATGATTTATAGCTTGGCGCAGTTATTTTTGCGTTAAAGATTTGGCGACACTACCTACATGGTACTAAGTGTGTGGTTTTCACTGACCATAAGATCCTGCAACACATATTTAACCAAAAGGAACTGAATATGCATCAGCGACGATGGGTAGAGTTTCTTAACGACTATGACTGCGAGATTCGCTACCATCCTGGCAAAGCGAATGTCGTGGCCGATGCTCTTAGTCGTAAGACTCATGTTAGTAGCATCCGCTGTTTTCAGATCACTAGCAATCTTCATGCTTGTATCCATGAAGCTCAGTACTCGTCAGCCAACAAAGGTAGTCTAATCGTTGAAATACGAGGTGCTTCTGTTGATCAGCTGAAACAAAGTCTGATAGACTTCAGTACTATCTCAATCGCATCTGGGTGCCAGATCGCGACAATCTCTGTGAGCTCATTATGAATGAGGCTCACAAATCCTGATACTCTATTCATCCTGGTGCTGATAAGATGTACCATGATTTGCGTACCTCCTATTGGTGGCCCGGTATGAAGAAGGAAATCGCCGCGTACGTCTCGAAATGTCTCACTTGCTCCAAGGTTAAAGCCGAACATCAACGTCCTTCAGGTCTTATCGAGCAACCTGAAATCCCTGTTTGGAAATGGGATAGCATTGCTATGGACTTCATAACTAAACTCCCGCGAACACCTTCCTGTCTTGATAATGTATGGGTAATCATTGACCGTTTGACCAAATCAGCCCACTTTCTTCCTATCCGTAAAGATTTCAAAGTGGAGAAACTTGCTCGAATCTACATTGATGAAATCATATGTCGTCATGGTATACCTATTGACATAATCTCTGACCGCGATGGTCGCTTCACTTCACGTCTTTGGCAAACTTTTCAGTCCGGTATGGGTTCTCACTTGAATCTTAGTACGGCCTTTAATCCTCAAACAGATGGATAGACTGAACGTACTATTCAGACCCTGGAGGATATGCTCCGTTCTTGTGTCATCGACTTTGGTGGTAATTGGGATGTACATTTACCATTGATCGAATTCTCGTACAACAACAGCTACCATTCCAGTATTCAGATGGCTCCTTTCGAAGCTTTATACGGTCGCAAGTGCCGATCTCCCATCAGTTGGCATGAGATTGGTGACAAGCAACTTACTGGCCCTAAGATCATTTAAGAGACGATGGATAAGATTCTTCAAATCCGCGATAACTTGATCAAGGCTAGAAGCAGACAAAAGAGCTATGCTGACAAAAGGCATAAGCCTCTGGAATTTAATATTGGGGATTACGTTCTACTCAAGGTATCTCCCTGGAAAGGAGTGATACGTTTTGGTAAAAAGGGAAAGCTTGCCCCTCGCTATGTGGGTCCTTTCAAGATACTCGAAAGGATTGGCAAGGTGGCTTACCGACTCGATTTGCCTCAAGAGCTTAGCAACATACATCCGATATTCCATGTTTCTAACCTCAGGAAGTGTTTAGCATATGAGGAACTTCAAGTTCCCATCGAAGACTTGCAAATAAACGATACCCTTCATTTTGTGGAGAAAAAGGCCGAAATCATGGACCGAGGTACCAAGCGGTTAAGGGGCAGCAAAATTTCCATAGTTAAGGTTCGATGGGAAGGAAAGCGTGGCACCGAATTCACTTGGGAACTCGAGAGTGAAATGAAAGCCAAGTATCCACAGCTCTTTGTTCAGTCTTCCTCTTAGATTTCCGGGACGAAATCTCCTAAAGGAGGGGAGACTCAGCGTTTCGATACTTTTATTATCTCAGCAAGTCTCATCATACTTTCTATCTTGTGATGCTTTTACACTCGTGACGATCGATCATAATAAGAAATGATACTATTTGAATCTTAAATTTTGTTAAACTATGTGAAACCTTCACTCTATGTGATGCTTTTGTGATGCTTCTCATATATATGAACAACATGAATCTTGACTCATGTGATGCTATATATATGAACGATGTGAATCTTGACTCTTGTGATGCTTCATATATGAACGATGTGAAACTTGAATCTTGTAATGCTTTATATGTGAACGATGTATATATCCTAGAAACTTGACACTTGTTATGCTTGATACTTACTGAACAAGAAACTAGCTTAAACGCGAACTTGAAACACAGGAACTTCTTGTGATACTTATGTTATTTGAACACCTAAGTGTAATAATACTACATACAATGGTTACTCACAAGAATACGCAATGCAACACTTAACCTAGCTCGCAAAACGAACCAAAGTTAGAAAACTAGCAAACGAGAATCGGCTGTCCGAATGGACATCCGATCGGATGACCATCCGCTCGGATGACCATCCGATCGGATGGCCATTTGATCGGAAAGCCATTCGATCGCCTGCACTTCTCCACTAACTTAACCCATTAGACTGAGGCTGTCACTGTCACCTATAAATAGGTGACTTAACCCCGCATTCTCACCTTTCACTCTGCCATCCGATCACACGCACTCAGGTCACTCTCAGTCACTTTAATCGTGATTCAAGGTAAATTCGTAAGTTTTTCTCCTCAAAACTTGTACAATATTCATCACTAATCACTTCTACACCATATTCCTCATCAAAATCACACGAACACTTCAACTTTTCCTCGAAAAACAACTGATTTGGACCTCTTGAAGGTGGTTTCCACTCGGTTGCTTATGCAAACTGTTGTGGAGCACCATTTAACCAAGATTGGTTCTAGATCTAGCGGATTTTTTACAACTTTTATACAAGATCTAAAGGATTATCACACTTTTATACCAGATCTGACGGAATTTCACATGTTTCCGGCTCGGATCTGATAAACTTCATGATTTACAACTGAATTCCGAACTTTTCTTCAGTTTTTATACAAGACCTTGATGAAATCGGACTCAAACAGACTCTCGACTCGTTCCTTAGTCGAGAGTCGGCTTGAAAAACTGATTTCCACAGGAAAAACAACCGATTTACGGGTCCAAACATGAAATTCCATCAAGAACAGCTCGTCGGTTCGAAAAGGGTGATACCCATCCGATCGAAGTAGCTGGGTTTGGTGTGTTTCCATTCTTTGACACGTTGTCACGCCATCTCTGTTAACTCAAAGCTTAGAAAACTTTTCAAAACTTCACCCATTGGCCATCTGTTCGAATGATCATCCGATCGGATGACCATCCGTCCAGATGATCTGATTATGATAACACTTGCTGATTGTTTTTACATGACATTATGATCAAAAACTTAAATAGTTCACAGAAACCTACACACTGTTCGAATGGCCATCCGTTCGAATGGTCATCCACTTGGATGACCATCCGCTCGGGTAGTCTGTCAGACACTTTAACCCGATTTTCGCACGATTCGACACTATGTTCCCGACTGGGTCAGCACTTAGAGGACTTATGCTCTGTTCCCCGCACGCAGGCTGATCCAGCGCTCCCTTCAATCCAATCCTACTATGTTTAGGATTCTAAGCACCCACTGTGAGTATACTCGATCCCTTTTTTCCTTTACACTTTGGGATGCAACATGTATTCTATATCAAAACACTTGACACTTGAAACTTGTTTATAAACATACTGTGACACCCGTGTCACTTCAACCATCATACAAATACCAAACCAATGAAATATTGTATTTCATACTTGGAATTTGTATAAATATGTGTATCGTTTGCACATATCAATTCTTGTTCGATTTCGAGCTTCAAATCGCTTTCTGGAAGATTATACGCGATCAGATACGTATATATAACCAGTTTAATGCAAAAAACACTCCGGAATAGTGACATAGGCTTAAGATACCTTAACTAACCTTTACATAAATTAGAAATAAGTTTTGGATGGTTTGGTGTGTCGAAATCAAGTTTATTCGCTTACAGGGACTATTCGACAAACTGCGAAAGTATGCCGATTCGTACTGTAACGAACATTCCGGAACTTGGTCATAAGTTAAACATACCCTAAATATCCTTTACATAACTTAGAAATAGGCTTTAAGGGGTTCGGTATGCTAAAATAAACTTATTTGATCAATAGAGACTAAAAGTGTCAAAAGTGCATAAGTTTGCATTTTCACGCATATCTTACGTCCTGAATATATCCGGACATCCAAAAATTTATGTAATCATTAAAATATTTTATTTTAGTGATTGGAATGATAAAATTCAATTCGTCGTGTAATTTGGATCGTTTTTGCGTTCATTACGATTTCCGTCATAATTAACCGAACAACGCAACTGTACGACCAAACGAACCGACATCCAAGATGTTTTTGAGCATATTTTAAGTTCCCTATACTTGAACTTTATTTTAGAGCCTTGAAATGGGGTTAACAGGGCTTAAAAGTGCCAAAAAATCAAGTTTCACAAGTGCAGGGACCATTTTTGAAATTTCTGACCAAATTCAATGAACCTAGTCCAATTTTGAAGTTTTGATGGTTTTAGCCTATGGTTTTGCAAACTATGGGCTGGTATTTAATGGTTTTTATGATACTATAGACTCATATTAGGGGCTCCCATGGTTTTAGAAAACAATGGGTGCAAGTGTACGGCCTAGATCAAAGCTCGGGTTTCAAGAAACGATCTTAACGGTTCTATGAAATCTATAAATACCCCCACCCACTTCACTCTCAAACTCACACCTTTGATCTGAATTTTTTCTCTAAGTTGATGTGTTATCACTTCATACCTAAGAATATTCGGATCAAAGCTTCCATTCTTGGACCCGTTGTAAGTCATCTTTCGTTCTTTACGCGTTTATAGGGTGAAAGTCAAACTATGTTTAACTTTCTGCATTGACCAGTTTATGGCCAACATGAAGTTCGTTTGAACTTCATAACGTGAGCGTAATCACAATGGTTTTAGTCTCTTGTGACTATACCTACTGATTACCACGTTATCTAGGCTTAGTGACGAGTCGTAGTTTCGGCCAAAATGCGTATTCTTGCGTATTTTGTAACCAACTACTTTTAGGTATCAAAACCGTTTGTTTTGATACCAAACCTTTTTTCTAACTTTTTTAAACATGTTTTAACATGTTTAGCTCGTCACTTTAGGTTTAGTGCTTATGTAGGGTCGTAAGGTAAGCGCTCCAAACAACCGCTTACACTTTCGAACCCGACCCGTTTGGTCGATCATTAGGATCCGACCAAACACATTAGGTGACCATAGTTGCATAGGGAATAACCTTCCGAGGTTATACCTTATGGTAACTTCGTTTAAGTAGTTGTATGATAGGTAGTTTATATGCCTTAGGTAAATTACCAAAATGCCCTTTTTACGCCAAAATTCATTTTAAGCATATGTAACATAATTTTTGACATCTAAACTGATTAGGAAATAATATTAGACATGTTAAGGCATATATTACTTGTCATAGGACTAGTTAGGTGGTCCAAACGCGTTTTACGCGAACGACGTGTTAAAGTAGCGTAAGCTACCTAAACGGGTCGTAATGGGTCATAAGCACTTAGGATAGGTTTCGTTTTAGAATGTAGGCTTTGTTAAACCATGTTACATGAGTTCCTATACTCATTTGGTTTACGAAACCTCATTTTATCCGATCTTCCGATTTAGGTCCGTTTATTTACATAGTTACCTATATTAGGTGTCGTTTGATTCCGTGATCCCTCTAGCTTTGCTTGGTTGTTGTTCAAGACTTCTAAGCACCCTCAAGTGAATACATAGTCCCCTCTTTTACTGTTTTTCAAACATTTTGGGGTGAAACACATGTGCCTACTTGTTACTTTCATGCTTTCCATGTTTCCATATCATATACTTGCTATGTTCATTAGTACACTATTAGTACATGATTTCATTATGTTTTTGCTATGTATGTCCATTTAGTGCATACTTAGTACATTGTTTTACATTTCATTTTATGCTATGTATGTCCATTTAGTGCATACTTAGTACATTGTTTTACATTTCATTTTATGCTATGTATGTCCATTTAGTGCATACTTAGCACATTGTTTACATTTCATTTTATGCTATGTATGTCCATTTAGTGCATACTTAGTACATTTTTACATTTTGCATACTTAGTACATTGTTTACATTTTGCATACTTAGTACATTGTTTACATTTTGCATACTTAGTACATTGTTTACATTTCATTTTATGCTATGTATGTCCATTTAGTGCATACTTAGTACATTATTTTACATTTCATTTCATGCTATGTATGTCCATTTGTTGCATACTTAGTACATTATTTTCATAAAACATGCTTACATTTTGGTATGACATTTGGTTTGTTTAAATGGCTCAAAAATACATTCATTAACATTAGCTACGCCGTTCGTTAGTAGGTAGTGGTACCATAGGAATTGACAACTCCCGTTCCTGACATCCTAGGTATGTTTGGATGGAAGGAATGACCGAATTCGATAAACATAACTCAGATAAATCTTTAATTCGTTTAAGGGTTTATCGCCACAGTCTCAAGGCTTGAATGTATGCATTTTCACAATACCGCATAGATGTTTGTATCAGTAAAGCATGCATTATTTAATAAAACATAAATTTTGATTTATAATTTATCATATGCATTGTTTTGTACATTCCTTTCTTATAGGGTCGAGTAAATGCTTTTAATCAATAAAGGCTTTTTATTCACTCTACATCACATTTGTTTACTCAATAACATTTCAACATTTGTTTAAACATTACATTTAGTCATAAATGGACATTTTTACATTGGTGGTTTGTTTGGGTAAGTAATTTAAGTAACAAGACGTGTGTAATATGATAAAAGCATGGTGGATACGCCGTTGGTACTTCCTATATATAAGTGCTTTTATGATATTACATATCGTAGCGTTATTTAAACCATTTCAATTTTGACATATTACATTTTACACAATTAACATATCTTTACAAAACATTGTTTTACAAACAACACATTTTATACAAATTCATTTTACTTGGTTATTTATTTAACCATATATATTTCCTTTATATCATCTGTTTCCTTATCGATTTTTATATGATTTATAAAACAAAAACATTTTACAAGGATGATCACTGACTTTTGTTAAACAACTTTTTCTAAACTTACAAGGCATGAATCGCAAATCAATAAAACCTATGTATCTCACAGGCATTTTTATGCTGACGTACCTATTTTCACATGTGTTTCAGGAAATGATGCATAGGATTGATCAAGTTACACATAGGCAGACTCGGGCCTTAGTGACAATAAAAGATGCAAGACTAGTTAATTATGTTATGCTTCCTTGTTGTTAAGACATTGTAATTTCTTTTAATCAATAAAACCACATTTAAATTTCCATGTGTTATGAAACAAAGATTCTGTTACAACATTCCCCGACGATTCCGCCACGATTTGTTGTTTTACGTGGTCGGGGTGTAACACATACTCTATCCGCATCAAACATGAAAACGTGATACTTGTGATACTTGAGACTTTTATGCTATGTGAACGTTTGATTCTTATGTGTAGCCTACCTTAACAATTATAGCGCTATAGGGGTAACGCACCGATCTTTGAGTCTTGGGGAGTATTGTTAAGTTTTGATTCTTTTACCTCCTCTTCGTTGTGATGAAGTAGGAAAGACATGTTAACGCGTTGGAGACTTGGGTTATCATATGAACCACGTTAACTAGCATGTTGAAACTTGTGATATGTTGTTTTTGTTGGATATGAGTTTTATACTTTTAAACTATTACGCTATGTATTCAAACTTGTATACTCGCCAACATTTTTGTTGATTGTAATTTAATACATGTTGCAGGTTGATAAGTTTGGACGTGAAGAAATCAAGCTAGGATGATACTTAGAAACTCATCTTAGAGAAACAATGTTCTGAAACATGTTTTGATCTATGTGGATACAATTTGTTTGATTAACTGGTGTATGACATTTTGATGTTTATTATGAAATCTGATTAATCTATATTAAAACAAGTAGTGTTATGGATTCTCTTGAGCAATCTGATTTGCTTAGTGTCGCGCCCCGATGTTTCCGCCATCGGTTAGGGTGTGACAACTCAGACCAATATGGCTGAGGGTAGCGTTGCCTCCAAAAGAGGGACATGCCACTATAACTAAGATAATCTCTTAAAAAAACCCAAAGTGCGGAAATCATCAAAGGATACATAAATGATGAGTTGGAACCAAGTGATTCTATCTTGTCTATTTGTTCCTTTATTTAGTTTCTTTAATTTACTTATTAAAAATCTTTGCTCAAAATTTGGTTAGATTAGACGTCGACGATATTCCGGTATTAAAAGCTCTTGTGTCCATGGACGATCTCGGTATCTTATCATCACTATACTACGCCAACGATGGGTGCACTTGCCCTAGCATGTTATAGAGAGTGATAGTGTTATATTGTGTTTTATAAATTTAAAACTTGATAAAAGAGTAAAAAGGGATACTTAAAAATATAGCAAAAATTCATACACGCTCTCACCACGTCAGTGTCCATACCATGTTGGCCACTACGCAGTGTATCAAAATGAGCTCCACCGTCTCTACCAAGTGTTTGCATAGCCTGCAAATCAGTGAAGGGAGTACCATACCTCTACGTGCTAATGTCGCAACGGTCGGGAATCTACTTTGTATAGCTCTGCACATGAAAAGGTTTGATTTTGATGTTGCTATATTAATCCAGTAATAACTTTCTTCTACTGCTTCATATCCAATTACCTACCGAATATCTTTATCGTCTTCCAATGCCATAAATCACTACATTCCCCAATAGTCTACTTTGATAAAAAGTTCATTGAGGCTCTCTAACTGTTGTTTCTCTTCATTGCAGTTAGGTGCCTTACCAAGCTCCAATCCCATTGTAAAACCCCCTGATTCTTTTTGTAGTGCTCTTGTATTAGATTGTAACACCTCGCAAAATTATGTCCAATATAATAAAGACACGTGTCATGAACTTTAAACGTGTAATGAATTGATTTCAAGGGACTAAAGTTGACAAACAAAGAAAGTATGTGTGTAGAAGGATCCAAAGTGCCAACATTGGATAATTTTGCCTTCCAACGACCCTACACAATGTTTATACTCTTAAACAAATGAATTGTGAAACGTATGAAGCCGTTTGTGAAAGAAAGTGAAAGTTTACAAGACGCGAGGGTTTAATGTGTCAACATGTTAAATTAATACCTCTGAGTGACCTTTTAACAAACCCGAAGCTTTGTAACGATTAATTATACTCCCAAGAATAAGTGACGAAAAATTCACGAGGTTTCGATATCGTTTGATATCAAATACGTTAACTTTCGTAAATAAAGGGTTAAAAGCGTCAACGAGGAAAAACTAGTGTTTTCGGTTATCATTTAACGAAACCAGACCTAACGATGTTTGGCTATATCCTAAGAATCATCCCAATATAAACTTTATGGGTTAAAAGTGCTTGAAATGAAAGTTATTACGTTTTAAAAGGTCCAGGGGTTGAAACTGCCAGGTTTGAAACTTATTGAGCTGGTCACCCTAGTGGTGGCGTCGAGCCACACCTCCACTCCTCCGCCGTCGCGCGACGAGACAGCCTAAAATGTGCAGAAACCATGCACATGTGTAGGTTCTGCCATTTCTTCACCATTGCATGCCTTAACTCGATACTAGGGACTATTTGCTGGTATTCAAAACCACTTGGGACACCTGTAATCATTAGAGAACAACACTAGACACCTGGATTGATCAGGAGGTGCTCACATTTGCTATAAATAGAGGCTTTTTGAGCAGCAATTCTCACTTGCACTTCAATCTTTCATACTCTCAAAGTTTCTCAAGCTTTGGAGCTATCATTGAAGCATCCTGGTCATCTAGGAAGCTTTCTCAAGTCTAATTTTCGTGCTAAGGACTCTTGTAAGCGTTCTTAGCTTCTTTAGTTAAGATTTTATTAGTTTAAGGACAGAAAGTCAAAGTTAGTGTAATTCTGCTTTGGCTTTGTGATTAATCACTAACAGTCCAGCCATTATTCGAATTGAAAGTGGCTATGTGTTGGTAATTAAGTAGGTGATAAACCCTTAAAAGGGCACCTTCTAATTATCACGTTATCTCAGTCAATTGTCGGGTCAAACTACTTAACAGAAAAGTCAAACAAGTCAGTTTTTGCAAAATAAATCACAATTGATAATGTAGAAGCTATAACTTACATTTTATCACTTAAACAACTTGGTAAATAATATAAGAACATGTTTTGGCATGTTCAACCTGACAATTTTGAGTATTAGGCTCGTTTCTCAACCGAAAGTCGCAAAAGTAGACTTTTGCTTTGACTTTCAGTTCTGACCCAAATTAGCTTAGTTTAGTTATGCCTTAGAGTTCCTTTGTGACCATATTATGTGTTAGTATAATCCTCTGAGGTTATACTACATGGTCCCTTAGAAATCAGAGATCAATTGCATGTTTCCGTTAAATGCTTAAAAATGGACCATTATGCCCTTTTGATATTAAAACGAGATTTTTAAAAATGTGAGAGGACAAAAGGCTTTATTACTGATATATAAGTATGTCCTAAAAATTTGACATCAGTTTCTGGTCTAAAATAAAAGTTATGCAAGACATCGTAAAACAAAAACTTTTTGTTAATTAAATTGCATTTTTGGCATAAATCATATTTAAACCCAATTTTTGGCACCAAACTTGCTACCCACTGTTTATATAATATTTAGGGATTTTTGGAAATTTTTGTCAAATTTTATACTGACCATAACATAGAGTTCTAGTGTAAATTCGGTATTGACGATAATGCCCTTTTCATTAATAAAATAAGTTCAACATATCATTTTAATACCAAACCTTTTCCCACTGATTTCATATGTTAAATAAAATATTTTAAGCTTTAGAGACTGATCAAAACTCTAAAACTTTATAAACATCTCAAATATCGTCAAATACCGACTTTTACGCTAATTAGGCGCGTAGTATGGTTTAAAACCATATTTAACGCCTAAGACTTGTTACCTACTGATTGTATAAATAAAATTTTATACTTTAACAGTAAGTTTAGGTCTTGAACTCAGATTTCCAAATTTGATCTTCAAGCATATGTGAAATGACCAAAATGCCCCTACGGTGCATAGTTTGGCCATAAATGATAAACCTCACATATGTATGATATCTTACTGATGTAACTTGATAAAATAAATATTTTTACTGAATATTTTTTACCAGAACCTCAATTTGCTATTAAACCTCTTTTATAAACTTTAAAATGACCAAAATACCCTTACGGGGCTTAAATTGGTTTTAAACTCATTTTGGGCATAATTAAGGATATCCTACTAATATCATAACATATTTTAAGCATATTAACTTATGGAACCTATACATGACTCATTCGGTTACCCATTATGCATATACGCATTCGGTACAGTTTATGTAACTAGTTTGCATAAATTAGCCGAAACGGGTCAAACCTTATCATTTTTACTTCAAAATCCAGAATGTAATTAGTTTACCCATTTTATACAAGTCTCCATACTTTTCGGGTCTAAATTACATTCCAATCCGGTCACCACTTAATCTTGCGTTTTGTACCGTAAACTTTTCTTTAAAACTAACAGGTCTAAGTTACAACTTAAATAAGACCCGTTAGGAAATCTAATAGGATATTAAAACATTCATTCCAGATTAGGAGCCCAGTAAAAGCTCCCTGCACTTGCTGATTAGAATATACGGCTGAGTATAATTTACATTTAGCTCAGGTAAATAGTTTTAACTTATTTTCCCTTATACGGGCTTGGGATACTGTAAATTATTACCGCTTGGTCGGGTATTGAATATTTAATCGATTAGTGGTTAAATCATTGAGATAACCCGTTGTAATATGTTTTGTTTGACACAAAGCCTTTGGGGGTTAATATGACCGTGTCCTGGATATCCTCGGCTCATTCATTTGAAATGGCCATGGCTTAAGCACGGGGTGTAGGCATACACCTGACAGTTGCGTATGTAAAAACGGTATCTCACTCGTGAGGAAACTTCTTGTGGGCCTATACTTGTGGTGTGTCTATTAATCTTATCCTGGCTATTCTATTCCGGGCCTGAACGTACGACAAACATATAAATCTGTATACAAGATTATTTTAAATAATTGTCCCAAGTTATAAAAGAATTTTTATGCATTGTGCATCTAAAACAAATTTTTTAAATGTTTTAAAAAAGAGTCAGTTAATTGTATTTACCTATGTAAACTTATGTATTTTTCAAAAAGACTAAGTGGCAGGTACTACGCGAAATTGGCTGGAAGCTTCTGAGCACTAGTTAAGGAACTTGCAAGTTCTTAGTGTTTAAAGTCTGTTGAACAATAATGTGTATTCTGCTCTAGATCCGCCTGTGGATCCGTTTACAACCGTTTGTATAATATTTACTTATACTTTTCATTTCGGTTTGTATTACTATTTTCTTCCAAGACTTCCGTTGTGCATTAAATTATGTAAATTTGACTATGATGATATCAACTACGTCACGATACTCCCCACCGGGCTGAGCTGTAAATATCGGGGTGTGACAGGTTGGTATCAGAGCCAACATTGAGTGAATTAAACACTAGCCTTTTGTGTTTAATCTCAATGACATAGTTGCACATTCCTTGACTTCTGAGTCTAGGCAAAGGACTTAGGATTAATCCTAATCTTAATTGGTTTTTGTCTTTTGTTGTTTCTTTTGTTTTGACAGGATCAAAAACAAAATGCCGCCACGAGTTAGAGGTCGAGGAGGAAGAGGAAAAGCTCCAATTTTGGCTAGAAACGACCATGAAGCCGGACCATCTCACCGGCGTACACCATCAGCAACACTCAGCTCTAGTCCTCACGAAGACTGGAGAACCTACTTGGAGCCCGCGAGACACTCAGTCTCACTTAGTTCCTCACCGTCCTACCACCATTCGTTTGGGCCACATCAAGATGAGGAGCCCCATGATTCACATCATTCCTTCATTCCTCTGCAACGATCGGGTTCACACCACTCCTTCTAGAACCCGACCCCTTATTTTCAAAGCCGGTTTAACCCGATGAACCAGATAGAAGAACCGGAGGGTCAAAACCCTTTGGGACTAGCTGATCATTATCCTGAAATGTAGGACATGGATGTGGACGAGGATCCAGATCCTGATATGCCGCCATCTGGGACGCCGACGCATCCCATTGAGATTTCTAGCGGATCATCCTTTCATGGTTCGCCTTACAGGGGCCCTGATATTTTTGCTGAAAGATGGGCTACATACAAGTGGGAGTATACTCCCCCTCACCGCAACTCGCCACCACACCAACAGGTCCCTTTCAAGGACCCACATTTTCAGGCGATCACGCCACCGCCACCGCCAGAACTGCCTCCAGAACCACCGAGGCGAAGAAGAGGTGCATGGATGTCCGTGCGTGGGGGTTTCCACTTCAGCACCCCCAACACTCCAGCAACAGCAACTACCCGCTGCTCTATGAAGACCCGCAAATGGGTGGGCCTTCAAATGCAGTTTCTGAAGTCGACTCTGCGCCAATCGCACCATCACCACCACACATGGGTTATGAAAACCCAATTCCTTCTTACCCAGGTGCAGCTGGGTACAACCCGTTCGAGCAGCAAGCTTATTCAGGTTATAATTACAACAATGCCCCTGCCGTTGACCCATACCTCGAGGCAGCAAACTACAATGCTCTCTACCCTGGACCCTTTCCAGCTACGTACCCAACTGGGTACCCTGCATATGGGTATCAATACCCACCACCTCCTCAACCCCAGCAGCAGCAGTAGCCGCCGTAGCCACCACAAATTCAACCACCACAGCAGCAAGAAATCCTTTAGAGGTTGCACGAGGTGGAACAAAGGGTAGACGGAGAGCGTAGGAGCCGCCACGGTCTACTAAAGGGTTTGGCAAACCTCATTAAGGGGAAGAAGAAGAGGGATTATTAGAAATCCTTATTTATTGTATTGTTATTTCATTTTCAATTAAGTCCCTGCGTGGACATTTTTCATTTATGTATTTAGTCCCTGCGTGGACTTGTCTTTCTTGTTTTAGTCCCCGTGTGGACAATGTTGTTTCTTTAAAGTCCCGTTTAGGGCAACCATTGTACTTCTTAAAACAATTTATGGAAGGTCTTATTTTAAATTCTTATTTGTCATTATGTATATGCATGTACCATATAAAATAAATCAAAATATCATTCCAATTTACAGTTGATCTGCCATTAAATATTAAAAGAAAATCTTAAAGCTATAACCTAGCCTATATGTCATTTTAGACATGGCTATGATGGTAAAACCTTTTTAAGATTCAAATCTTTGCTAACATCTGAAAACATGTTAGCACTCCTGGCAAATGTGATTCGATAAAGTCACACTAGTCATCCTTATATTGGATTTTTCCAATTTCTTGCTTAATAATTTAAACATCCATTATTGATGAAGTGCCTACGGGCCATACTGATTGTCCAATAAGACAAATGACAGTTGTAGTCTATGACTCCCTGTCAAGAAAGGTGATGAACTATGTTCAACCTTTAATGCCTCGATCCTATGAGGTCATGGCTTTAAAACTGTCCTCGTGACTAGGCCTTTTGTGCCACTTAAATACCCTTGATAATATATAACTGAGATTAATAATAATGAAAACTTTAAATAAATATGATTAACAAATTAACCAAATATGGTCTAAATTTACCATGGATAGTGAATCATCGAAAATGATGATTCCATAGTAAACCTCTGAACAAATTATTGTCAATTGTTTATAGCAATCAAGCTTCAGCATGTCTGAATCAGAAGAGGTTAACAGTCATCCAAGGGAGAGAAATGATACCACCAGAATAAACGTAGCTGGTGCTGACCTACAAGCATTGATCGACAATGCTGTTACAAGAGCCATTGACCGACAGTTCAAGGAACCAAGTAACACTTGCATAAAGACTCAATCTGTGGCTCATAGTAAGCCCCCTTCTAAAACATATGAGTCAAATAAGGACAACTCTCGTCACTTGTCAAATCAGAAGAGTCTCCCATCCAAGCAAATTGTGTTTAATCATGAGCCACGTGTTAAGACTTGCTCATACAAATACTTTGTCTCTTGCAAGCCAAGGGACTTTATAGGAGAAAAATGAGCCATTAATTGTATAACATGGCTCGATGAGATGGATACTGTAGTTGACATCAGTGGTTGTGTGGAGTAGGATATTGTGAAGTTTGTTTCACAATCATTTAAAGGGGAAGCCTTGGCTTGGTGGAGGTCGTTAATCCAAGCCACATGGAAGATCCCACTGTATAATTTGTCTTGGGATCAATTTGTTGCACTGATCATGGAAAACTTCTGTCCTCAGCATGAGGTAGAGAAAATCAGACTGACTTCTTGACTCTGGTCATGAAGAATTTGGATTGTCATGTGTATGTTACAAGTTTTAACACCATGTCCCGATTGGTTCCTTATTTGGTCACACCGGAACCAAAGCGAATAACACGTTTTATTGGAGGCCTGGCTCCAGAAATCAAGGGTAATGTGAAAGCTTCCAGACCTACCACATACGGGTCCGTGGTGGATCTGTCTCTATCTCTCACACTTGATGCAGTCAGAAATAGGTCTGTCAAAGCTTCTGAAGAAGGAAAGCGGAAACGGGAGGATGAGAGTTCTCATCGCTCCGATAAGAAACGAAAGGGGAACTGTCACACCCCCAAAATACCACATGCGGAAACCCCCGCGAGGCGTGTGACGTACCAAGATCTAGCCACCAATCACATTGAACTCATAACAAGATTTGAAATAAAAGCTTTCATTAGCATAAAGTGTTACAAAAACACTAAAAGTGATACATCGTGTTCAGCGGAAGCATAATACATGTTTAACTAAAACCCAAGTGTATGAAATCATTTAGTCTCATTCCAAGTTTCCATATTCCTCGACCCATGACCACTCCAGCATCCCAGACATCAAGTTCCACAACCACACGTATCAATAATCTGTGAGCATGCACACACGTGTATCAGACAACGCTGGTGAGTTCATAGTTTTACAAAAACATTAGTTACCAAGTGTTTAGTTCCATTTATTGATTACAATGTTGATAATACCTCGAATACAAGACGGCTCCAAATTTATTTTGCCCTTTCCCCAATGTTCCTATCAAAGCATTGGGCATGACTGGGTCATTAGTTCACACCCGTCCTCTCAGGTACGGGGTGAGGGTGCCAAACCTAGATAGCGCTACCAACTAATACCCCGTTACCTCTCAGGTAACAAACAAGATGGGACTTAAAGGTGATAGGATGAGTGAATTATCCAACATTCCAGATTTTACCCACAAGACGTATTCCTCTCAGGAATACCCAATTGATTTACCCAGAAACCTATCCCTCTCAAGGATACCTAATTGATTTACCCAAAAACCTATCCCTCTCAGGGATACCCAATGACTGTCCCAACCACCGGGACGCATGCTCAAGAGGAATGAACTCACCTTTGATTTGCTCGGTATGTTAAATTACTCATCCAAGTTGGTCAACCCAAACCCTACCGTGGTTACCAAACAATATCAGTTACACAATCATTCACGTCACATATTTGCACACAGTAAATCACGTGTTGTTACACAGATTGCTTTTATCATAAAATCATTGCATGGCATGTATCAGTACTCAATTCTCATGCAAGACCTTATCCCATGTGATTATCACAACTCAGCACATCATTAGACAAATGTTCTAACCATTCCAGACGAGTCAGGTTTCTTGTTCTTAGTTCACAATAATATCATGCGACAAGTAACTTTTATAAACACAAGTGTACACCAACCATAAGCATCACAATACTGTTTACTATTCTGTTCTGTCCAAGGCCTGGCGAAGAACCCAGGCGATGAAAGATCCTATCCTTCGTCGAAATCACTGGTGACGAAGTACCTAGTCCTTCGTCGGGACCAACAGTGACGAAACATTCATCTTTCGTCGAGTTGCTTATGACGAAACATCATCAATGTTTCGTCGAAGTCAGTTAACAAATCCGTGGCCACATAACATCAGTTACACTTATCCAGCAAAATCAAAGGATTAAACGACAGTTACATTATGATGTTCATATCAACCTTAATCACTATTCATCATTTTCATTGGTTTAATCATGTACACATTCAACATTCAATCAACAACAACTAATCTACTGAATTAGAAACCCTAAACATCCTAATCAGATTATCAATATAATGGTTTCAATCATTAGTATGCAACCCTAATCATCATTAAATTACCAATCATCACTTAACAACATTTAATCATAAATTCATGTTGTTCATTTATCATTATCATCTAATCATCAGTACCCAAGATTGATACGATTCTAGTTATCAACATTACTCCTGCAATCCAAGCATATATCAACATTTTCTAACATACAAAACTTATAGAATTCTTTATGCCACTAAATCATAAACAATATGTCATGCTCTAACAATCAAACACAAAATCACAACCTCAAGACTTCATCGAATAACAAGGTTAAACACTAACCGTGATACCGAAGGGTTGTGATAGATCGAGATGGAAAGAACACTTCGAGGTTTCGTACTGCTGTCGCACGGAGAATAAGGAGAAGGGGCTCTAGGGTTTTTGTTTACGTCTCTCGGTTGCAAAGGCTATAAAATTACAGAACGTTTAACAGTTGGGCCACGAAATGGGTTGGGCCGAAGCCCTTATTGGCGAAAGACCCTCCTCGACGTAGGACCCATTTTCGTCGAGTCGTGGTTGGCGAAAGATCATATTCTTCATCGAAGTGAGTTGTGACGAAGAACATTATTATTAAACTCTGATTAAACTATATGTAACACTACACAAATAATAATCAAGCATTACACACAATCATTAATCATATAGATAAACTGCACAGACAACACGTAGACCAATTTGTAAAAACAGGATTGCGAAGTCAGTGATATGTGAAATCTCGGGTTGTCACATCATCCCCAACTTGAAAGAAATTTCTTCCTGAAATTTGACAAGCAATCCAAAGCGGCAAGGTGTTAAATCAGGATGACTGTGGATTTTCCGCAGGTACCACATCATCCCCATCTTGAAAGGGAATTTCGTCCTGAAATTCGTCAATGACATCCAAGGTTGAAACACCAGTTTGAACAATTGAGGATACTGGAACTTCATCCGATCATTGTGTTTCCATGTGAACTCCGGTCCACGTCTTGAGTTCCAACTAACACTCACAATTGGAATTCGGCTATGTTAACGAGACTTCCTAGTCCATGTCTTCGATAGACTCCTTGACCACTGCAACTTGTCTAACAAAGGTATCACAACTGTTTCATCAGACAAACACTGCCTTAGATTCGAGACTTAAATGACATCGTGCACATTACCCAATTCGTCGGTAACTCGAGTTTGAAGGCCATGCCCCTGATTCTTTCCAAAATTTTGAATGGCTCAACGTGACGTAAATTAAGCTTGCCACGCTTCCCAAGCATACCACACCCTCCCAGGGTGAGGCTTTCAATCATGACACGTTCGCCTGCAGCGAACTCCCAGTGTTTCCTAAGCTTATCAGCTTTCCTGATGGTCACGCATTGCCGCCAAACGACTTCTGATCTAAACAATCTTCCAAAGAGTTTCGAGTACAAGTCCTGGACCTGTGATTAGGTTGTCGCCCACCTTAGTCTAACAAGGAGATTGGCATTATCATCCATGCAATGCCTTATCAAAGCTGTCTGACTACCAGAATGGTATCTGCTGCTGTAGGACTTATCCCAAGGTAACTGTCCTTCCAATCTTTACTAAAGTCAATCACACACATACTCGCAACATATCTTCGAGTGTCAGGATGTTTCGTTTACTCAGACCGTTTGTCTGAAGGTGACAGGTAATGCTCATGTCTAGACGTGAGTCAAGGGTGTTGTGTATTTCCTTTCATGAATCAGGTATAGATCAAAATCGGAGGTGACAGGAGTTGGCACCTCGTGCCTAAAAGTCGCCCCTCTCAGAGGGACATTCACAACTGTGAAGACTCGTCAGTTTCCTTAATTGCAAGAAAGTGTGTTGGTAACGTGAGACCATCCACGATCACCCAGGTGATATTGTTTCCGTTTCGAGTTGTAAGTAGACTAGTGACAGAATCCATGGCAGTCTGTTCTCATTTCCATATGGGTGTTCCTGGTTACTGATACTCCACTTTGACTTTCCCACAAGTCAAACATCATTCACATACATAGCTAGGTGGGCCTTCATGCCCGATCACCAGTACAAGATTTATAGATCCTAATATCACTCATCAAAACCCCGATGACTATAACATCGAGGCCGGTGTGCTTTGCTCAACACGACTTCCCTACAGTTGCCGTATAACGAGACCCACATTCGTTCCATGAGGTAGTGAATATCGTCCGACCTGCCAACGGTTGCTTGTCCATGCCCCGCATGGGTTTAACTTGAAAAATTCTTTTCCTTCAGTTCTCCAGTTTGAATAGAGCAAGTCTGATCAGGTAAGTTAGAGTCGATAGTGAGCTGCAAAGCTCGTGCACGTTCAGGTTTCACAGTCGTAATCATTCAAAAGTTCCATCCAGAGATGCTATTACATGTTTAGCTCTTTCGAAACAAAGGTACACGGGAGGCCCTTGTGATCAGTCTAAGTATTGCATTTGGTACCGTCCAAGTAATGCCTCTAGCTCAAATCCGAGATCGTGGCTTCCACCCCAGGTTGCGATTCGTGCAATTGTCCCTCTTAATCCACCACATAAGCCATCACCCTCTTGTGTTGCATCGGTGTGTAACTGAGACTCTGATTCGGACCATCATGGTATACCACCAGATCACCTGTACCCTCGGGTAAAGGCAATACTCAGTGCATTGTAGAGTTGAGTTTCAAAAGCTGAAGAGACGTCCTCCTGTTTTATCTCCCCACCTTGCTGTGTTAAAGCGGTTAGAGCTGCGCGATCTTCGAAAATCCATTGATGAGTCTATGATAGTATCTAGCGAAACCAAGAAATTGCTTTATCCCCAAAGGACTCTTTGGTGTTGATCAATTTCTAGTACGATGGATCTTAGCGAGATCCACATGTATTCCCCATTCGTTGACTATGTAACTAAGAAGGTGTACCTCTCGAGTCCAGAAGTCACACCTAACAAGACATCACGTGAAGTGACTCCTCCCTCAGGGGCTCTGAGATAAGATACATGTGCTGCTCATGGTGTTCCTTTCTCCTGGATATGATTCTAACATCACAGATAAATGCGGTCGACGAATCTGGCGAAACGAGGTTGACGCATACTACTCATGTGATCCCTGAGGCTGCTGGTGTGTTGAATATCTTAAATAGCTTGAACAGAAAATCGTAGTGGCCATACTGGATTTGTAACGCCGTGTTAGGAATCATCCTCCCCATGGTCTTCCATCAGATGACAGTTCGGTCTTAAGTCAGTTTCCGGATAGAATCCTTGATTATTGCAACGGGTCAAGCAGGTCGTCGATGCGAGACAGGGGGTGACGGTCTATGATAGCCACCTTGTGGTAGTCTGTACACGTACGAAAGGACTCGTCCTTCGTTTCTGCAATAGAGCTCAGGCTCCCCAAGACGAGGAGCGAGATCGATAAAAGCTCCCATCCAGTAGTTCCTGAAGTTGATTGGACAGTTCTTGCAACCCTCCAGGCGCAAGACAATAAGAAGTACGGGTAATCAAGGCTGCCTCTGGCGTGAGATCAAACTGAGACTCTACCTAACAGTTGTGGAAGTAAACCTGAAAGTCCTTCGGGTAGCACACCGAGAAGAATCACGAACAATTGGTGGATCCTTGATCCTCTTTTCCTTAACCTTAACATCGGTAACGGTTGCTAACATAGTTGGGTAAACCCTCCGTAGACACTTCTGGGCCTTCATTGATATGATGCTAACCTTTACACCACTCTGACACTTCAAAGTATAAAGTGACGCAAAATTTCCTTCCCACATGGTATATCTACGCGATATCTAGATAACCAATCTACACAACTACTGCATCAAAACCATCAAGGATAGCAGAAGGAAGGTCGATGTCGAACACTTGTCCCACAAGGTCGAGTTTGCATCCCAACGAACATACGAGGCTTCAATTGACTTGCCATCAGCCGGTTCCACAACAGGTTCGGTTTCGAGAAGCACCAGGGTTAAACAGAACCGAGACGAAGCGATTTGCTACCCATACAAGCTACCATGTTGCTATTATCCTGGCGTCGCCCACGCCAATCCTAAATGCCCTTCCACGAGCATCGTTCCTAGTGTTTGTTGTTTTTATAACGATAATTTCCAGTACTGTCGTCGTTCCCTTGGTTGTGTGTCGTTTTTGATTTAACAACGGCCGATCCATGTCGTAGGCACCTCCATCTTCCATACTGTAGGCCATGATTACAAGTACCTTGATGTTGTCATGACTGTTGCCTCTAATGTCGTTGCTTGAAACGGAGCCCTATGATCTTTCACCAACAGGGTCCATCTTTTCACATTCCGAGTCGCGTCCTTAATGTCCTGGCAGTTACACATTCCACACCATAGTCAATTGTCATCGTTTATGTCCCGATTAACTCGTAAGAGTTGACTCCCATAAGTCGCTGACTAGGGTTAAAGATTCTATTGGAGTCAAATTACTGATGTTCATTGCTGGTAATCGGGGTCGTCCAATTACTGAAGTTGGTAAAGTACTACGCTCATCCTCTTGTCCATCGATCTAGCAAGTCGATTGAGTAATACACGGTATGTTGCGAGAGTGTTGCAGAAGTGATCACACTTCGGGATCTAAGACGTCAATACATGAGTTCCAGCAAATGAAGAGGAGTGAGAAAGGTATAGACCAATCATTCGACGCTGCGACATCCAACTCAGGGGCGTTCGTACAAGCACCTAACATTCTACACAGTTCACTAGACGTTCTGATGAGTGTTCAGGTGATACTCGATAGCATCGAGAGTTGTAAGGATTCAGAGAGAAGTGAAAAGATCACGTTCGAGTAGGAGACAATCACTGCTATGACTCCTATAGACTTGTTATGTTTCTTTTTGATCGAATAACAGAACAGAACCCCTTTTCCACTCGTTAAGTCTCACTGGGACTCACATGCACCTCACATTATTATTATGTGTGCACCCACAATAGTATTGCGATTTGCATGTTCATCTCAGTTTCTCCTAAGTCATGTCAAATGGTTCCTCAAACTCGAATGCCAAACAGAGGTTATCAAAATGATAAGATCACAAGAATCTAAGGATTACGACACACTGACTGCGCATCATAAAGTAAACAAGCAGTTCATGAAATTATGCTATCGTGACGAGTGGGTGTCCGTATGCTATATCATAAACAAGTGTACACTAGCCATGCAATGTATACAATAGGTGAAAAAGACAAACCTTGCAATCTGGAGCTGAGTGTCATGGTCGTATTCTCGTTTTCAGAACTGTTCGGTTATAGTCTAGTTTTACAAAAATGTTTTTAAAACCAAGTTCAATATAACCAGTGGCTCTGATACCAAACTGTCACACCCCCAAAATACCACATGCGGAAACCCCCGCGAGGCGTGTGACGTACCAGGATCTAGCCACCAATCACATTGAACTCATAACAAGATTTGAAATAAAAGATTTCATTAGCATAAAGTGTTACAAAAACATTAAATGTGATACATAATGTTCAGCTGAAGCATAATACATGTTTAACTAAAACCCAAGTGTATGAAATCATTTAGTCTCGTTTCAAGTTTCCATATTCCTTGACCCATGACCACTCCAGCATACCAGACAGCAAGTTCCACAACCACACGTATCAATAATCTGCGAGCATGCACACACGTGTATCAGACAACGCTGGTGAGTTCATAGTTTTACGAAAACATTAGTTACCAAGTGTTTAGTTCCGTTTATTGATTACAATGTTGATAATACCTCGAATACAAGACGGCTCCAAATTTATTTTGCCCTTTCCCCAATGTTCCTATCAAAGCATTGGGCATGACTGGGTCATTAGTTCACACCCGTCCTCTCAGGTACGGGGTGAGGGTGCCAAACCTAGATAGCGCTACCAACTAATACCCCGTTACCTCTCAGGTAACAAACAAGATGGGACTTAAAGGTGATAGGATGAGTGTATTATCCAACATTCCAGATTATACCCACAAGACGTATTCCTCTCAGGAATACCCAATTGATTTACCCAGAAACCTATCCCTCTCAGGGATACCCAATTGATTTACCCAAAAACCTATCCCTCTCAGGGATACCTAATGACTGTCCCAACCACCGGGACGCATGCTCAAGAGGAATCAACTCACCTTTGATTTGCTCGGTATGTTAAATTACTCGTCCAAGTTGGTCAACCCAAACCCTACCGTGGTTACCAAACAATATCAGTTACACAATCATTCACGTCACATATTTGCACACAATAAATCACGTGTTGTTACACAGATTGCTTTTATCATAAAATCATTGCATGGCATGTATCAGTACTCAATTCTCATGCAAGACCTTATCCCATGTGATTATCACAACTCAGCACATCATTAGACAAATGTTCTAACCATTCCAGACAAGTCAGGTTTCTTGTTCTTAGTTCACATTAATATCATGCAACAAGTAACTTTTATAAACACAAGTGTACACCAACCATAAGCATCACAATACTGTTTACTATTATGTTCTATCCAAGGCCCAACGAAGAACCCAGGCGACGAAAGATCCTATTCTTCGTCGAAATCACAGGTGACGAAGTACGTAGTCCTTCGTCGAGACCAACAGTGACGAAACTTTCATCTTTCGTCGAGTTGCTTATGACGAAACATCATCAATGTTTCATCGAAGTCAGTTAACAGATCCTCGGCCACATAACATCAGTTACACTTATCCAGCAAAATCAAAGGATCAAACGACGGTTATATTATGATGTTCATATCAACCTTAATCACTGTTCATCATTTTCATTGGTTTAATCATGTACACATTCAACATTCAATCAACAACAACTAATCTACTCGATTAGCAACCCTAAACATCCTAATCAGATTATCAATATAATGGTTTCAATCAATAGTATGCAACCTTAGTCATCACTAAATTACTAATCATCACTTAACAACATTTAATCATAAATTCATGTTGTTCATTTATCATTATCATCTAATCATCAGTACCCAAGATTCATACAATTCTAGTTATCAACATTACTCCTGCAATCCAAGCATATATCAACATTTTCTAACATACAAAACTTACAGAATTCTTTATGCCACTAAATCATAAACAATATGTCATGCTCTAGCAATCAAACATAAAATCACAGCCTCAAGACTTCATCGAATAACAAGGTTAAACACTAACCGTGATACCGAAGGGTTGTGATAGATCGAGATGGAAAGAACACTTCGAGGTTTCGTATTGCCGTCGCACGGAGAATAAGGAGAAGGGGCTCTAGGGTTTTTGTTTACGTCTCTCGTATAACAACTCTCCTGAAATTTTTCTGACACCCTACTATATTTTAAAATAGCCCAATATGTCTTAAAATACACCCCGTATGTGAAAACCAAGCCCAAAATATGAAATATCAATAAAAATGAAATAAAAACAAAAATTTTGTATCGTTCGCGGGCCGCGTAAGACCACAGAAGGGTCTACGCGGGGCGCGACAGCCCATCAACGTGGTGAAACTCCGAGCCGCCACGTGTCACCTGCGTGTTGAACCTACACCATGACCTGGATCACCTACGCCCTAGACCCCCTACTACGCAGGCCGCGTAGCCCCCTTGCTACATCTTACGCGGGCCGCGTGAGACCTAAAATCAGGCCCTATATAAGAGGGCATCGGGCCTTCAGTCAAAACTCGCTCAATTCTTACTTTCTCTCTCGAATTACTATATAGTAGAAGCTATACTCGGGTATAATATCCCCCTAAATAACGAAGTTCTGCTCCGTTGTAAGTATCATAACCCCTGGATAGGTATTAGATACGCTGCCCGATTTATCTAAGGTTCCGTAACGGCTGTCGTGGTTCTGCCCGACATAGTCGTTGGAATGCCGTCTCGGGGAGACTATTACTAATGTTAAAATGGGTTCTTATACTAACACGTGTGCATTTGTGTAAATTATAGATTGTCACCAGGAAACCCTAAAGGATAATCTAAGACAGCAATGTGAGTAATCTCGTTTTTGCAAATTGTTTTTACAAAACCTCACTTAATTAATAATACATTAAATAATTATTGAGTATTTGTAAGGATACAATTATCATCGGTATGTTGGGGTTTTGTATACAAAATTTGTTACTACCTTGCGAGGAGTAACATGACCACAAGTCGGGTTGACAGTACCGTGGGTGGTAATTAATATGACTTGGAAACAAATGTAATTGCGTGAACGCCCTCAATACTGTACAATGGTTTTTATTTAAACTTGATTAAACTGGGATTCATTCACCAGTATTTCCCACTGACAAAATGTTTTTAAACGCGTTTTAGGTAACAAAATGTGAAAGCCAAATAGAAGCCAGCTGGACAGCACTGAAGGCTTGGAAAAGTGGCAATAAAGTTACCTAAAATAAATAGATGTTTTCATTAAATAAAATAGGGTTTATCCCTATGAAAATGTGTGTATTTGAAAGTTGAATTTTCCCATATGTTTAATATATTAAAAGCGTGGTATTTTACTCTGATAAAATATTTTCTAAGTATGGTCCTGATGTAAATTCCGCTGCCAAAATTGAATAAACACCAGATACCACAAAAACTAGCTCGCGGCCGCCCGTTCCCGGTAAATAGGGATCAGGGGTTGCGACAGAAGGTGGTATCAGAGCTAAGCCACTGATTCAGCCACAAAAGTGTTCTGCTGACATCAAAATTCAATCCGTTAGGAAATAAATTACGGAACTACGTGCATAATTGTATTTTATTGTTGTGTGTTATTTGACTATTTGTTAGTTTACAGTATGAGCGACCAAGGACCATCTGACGCGTACCGTCAATTGTCTGGTTCGCCTAGAAGCGAAGGCGCCTCTTCTCAGCCTGCCCTCTCGGGGTACTCTGTTGATACGGAAGAAGGAATATTCGTGTTTAAGGCTCAGTCTGAAGAGCCATTCCCTCAGAAAAAGAGAGGATGGTTCAGTAAGGGAGCACATGAGCGTAGGAAATGTATGAAAAGGTTACAAGACCAGAGAGCACTAGCAGCAGCCAAAAGAGAGACCGATGCCCATGCCAAGGACATGATTAATAGGGGTTTAGCTAATTTCCATATCTTAGCAACCACTGCAGCTGACCCTAACCTAGAGCAAATGATAGCACCCCAACCACAACCACCATTTCCCGACCAACCAATGGAAATAGAGAACCCTGAAAATCAAGTAGAAATGCATGATTTCAACCCGGAGGAGATACCGAGGGTACCCGCACCAAATCCCTTAGACCCAAATTACGACCCATGGTGGGACGACAATAGGGACTATGTGCAACGTTACCCGATACACGAAGACATGCCCATGCCGAACCTAGGAGCCTACCCAGGTTTGGACCCTCTAGATCCCTATTACGATAACGATGTATACATTAGGGAGATTTTAGAGAATCCTTACCAGTTCCAGGCACCTACACACCCATACCAGGAACCCGCACCCCAGATTCCGAACCTAGTCCTAGAACCTGCACCCCCAATGAGTGCAGAAAATGTACAAGAACTCAGGACATTTGGTGAGGAAATCTTAGAGAGTAGTGAGAGGATGAGACAGGTGGGAGAGCGACTCGTCTGGAAGTACTACGAGCGCAATATGGATTTCTAGATGAATCCATATCCATGAATGTGATGGTAGAGATGGTAATAATAATAATATAATAATAAAATATGTGTGTATGTGTATGAAAAAAAAACTACGGATGCCTACTATTAGTAGTGTCATTTTTATTTCTGTTGTATTGTAATTTTAATTTTCAGTTCTGGCTTGTACTAAATGCATATTATATAAAAATAGAGTAAGTCGCAATGATCGACGCTTTTGACCAAAATGCGTGTCATGTGATTGGCTATATTAAATATTATTTTTTGATATTAATATGTGGTAAATGTCTAAAAATTCAAATGGACAACGAAGTGAATCAGGAAAACCAGAATGATAACATCCAGAATGACGATAATCTGAATAATGAGAATCCGAACAACAATAACAATGGAAACCAAGTGGATAATAGTGCCATCCAACACATAGTGGCACAAGGAATTATAGATGCAACGCCATTTATTATCCAAACTGTTAAGGAAGCAGATAATAAAAGTAAACATAGCAGTAAGTGACCAACTGAACCGGAAAACAGCGTGAACAATGGACCTGTACTTCAAGTGCCCATTCCCAAAAGAAGAAGAACCATACCTTATGGTTGTTCTTACAAAGAATTCTGGTCCTGCAAACCGATAGAATTCTCGGGCAAAGAAGAACCCATTGCAGCTCTACGCTGGATAGAAAAGACTGAGGTAGTCTTAAAAATAAGCAAATGTGCGGAAGAAGACAAGATAATGTTTGCTTCCAATCTGTTTAAGAATTCAGCCTTAGAGTGGTGGAACACTATCCTCCAGTCTAGAGGAAGTGATAGGGTTTACAACATGGAAAGGGAGGAGTTTAAAAATATGGTAGAAAGGAAATTCTGCCCTCCCAATGAAAAGGAACAAATAGCGAATACATTCTTAAACCTTAGGATGACTGGAGTAGATAGTAAGGGTTATACTACCACATTCTTTGAATATGCTAGAATAGTGCCAACCCTTGCATCACCTGAACCGGTATTGATCTCCCGTTACATCTGGGGATTAATTGGAAAGATTAGGCATGTAGTCAAGGCAGCTAGGTCCCAAACCATAGAAGAAGCTGTAGAATTAGCAAATACCTTGACAGAAGAATTAGTGCGTACACGAGAAGAAGACCAGAGAAGGAACCTAGCTCAGAGACTTACCCAAGAATTCCGTTCTGGAAATTACAACCGTAGAAATATAGGTTCTACCTCTGCACCTTACAGTAAGGCTTGCAAGAAGAAGCATTCGGGAAAATGCTCCACTCACTGCAATTTCTGTAAGTTACTAGGACACAAGGAAGAAGATTGCAGGAGGAAATCTAGTAATGGACTGTGCTTCAACTGTGGAGAAAAAGGTCATATCCAGCCCAACTGTCCAAAACTAGCTCCAGCCACGAACAACAAGAACGTTAAAAATGCTAGAGCATTTGTTCTGATGGCAGAAGAAGCCAAGATGATTCCGGACGTGATAGCCGGTATGTTTTTAGTTAATGATGTTTTTGCTAAAGTATTATTTGACTCTGGTGCAAACCAAAGTTTTATCAATACATCGTTTTGCAAACTTCTTAATCAATCATTAACTAAACTTCCACAAGAATGTCCAATGGAGACAGCCAATGGAGAAACTGTTAGGATTTCTGAAATCTTGCATGGAGCAAGAATAGAAATTTTAAATCAAAAATTTATTGCAAACCTTTACCCAATGAATCTGGCAGGATTCGATGTCATTTTAGGAATGGATTGGTTAATAGCCAATAAAGCCAGTATTTTATGTGATCAAAAGTCAATTCAAGTAAATTCACCAAGAGGTGAAAAAATCACAATTAAAGGAGATAAGACATCTAGATCCACAAAATTCATCTCTGTGATGAAAACTGCAAGCTATATAAGAAAAGGATCTATAGTATATTTGATTTCTATAATCACTAACACTAAAGGAAAAGAACTAAAAGACATTCCAGTAGTGTCTCAGTTTTCAGATGTATTCCCAGAAGAATTACCAGGACTACCGCCGGATAGAGAGGTTGAATTCAGAATTCACCTGCTACCAGGAACAGCACCGATTGCCAAAGCACCTTACCGTTTGACACCCGTAGAAATGCAGGAACTGAAGAAACAATTAGACGAATTGTTGGAGAAAGGATTTATACAGCCAAGTTCATCGCCATGGGGAGCACCGATTTTATTCGTGAAAAAGAAGGACGGATCAATGTGAATGTGCATCGATTACCGTGAATTGAACAAGGTCACGATTAAGAATCGGTATCCATTACCAAGAATCGATGATCTGTTAGATCAATTGCAAGGAGATCGATTTTTCTCCAAAATCGATTTAAGGTCAGGATATCATCAATTAAAGGTACAGGAAGAGGACATTCCTAAGACCGCATTTCGAACAAGGTATGGCCATTATGAATTTACTGTGATGCCATTTGGTTTAACTAATGCCTCAGCTGCATTTATGGACATGATGAAACGAATATGTAAGCCATATTTGGATAAGTTCATAATTGACTTTATAGATGATATTCTCATTTACTCTAAGAGTAAAGAAGAACATACAAAGCATTTGCATGCACTTCTAAGTTTACTAAGAAAGGAAAAGCTTTATGCTAAGTTTTCAAAGTGCGAGTTTTGGATAGAACAGGTACAATTCCTTGGACACTTAGTTAATCATGAAGGAATTCATGTGGATCCCACAAAGATCGAGGCAATTACCCAATGGAAAACCCCTGAGTCACCAACTGAGGTTAGAAGTTTCTTAGGATTGGCCGGTTACTATAGAAGATTTATTCAAGATTTTTCTAGAATAGCCATTCCCTTAACTAAGTTAACCTGTAAGTCCATTAAGTTTGAATGGGGGCCAAAGCAAGAAGAAACCTTTAGAATTCTTAAGCAAAAATTAACCCATGCACCCATACTAGCATTACCAGAAGGAACTGAAGACTTTGTAGTCTATTGTGACGCTTCTAAATTAGGTTATGGATGTGTATTAATGCAACGTCAAAAGGTTATAGCTTATGCCTCTAGACAACTTAAGAATCATGAAGAAAATTATTCAACCCATGATCTTGAATTAGGAGCTATAATTTTTGCCCTTAAGATTTGGAGACATTACCTCTATGATAGTAAGTTTACTATTTTTACCGATCACAAGAGTTTAAGGTATGTTTTCGGGCAAAATGAGTTAAATATGAGACAAAGACGCTGGATGGAGATACTTAGTGATTATGATTGTAATATCCAGTATCATGCAGGAAAAGCCAATGTAGTGGCTGATGCTTTAAGCCGAAAGTATTACGAAAAGCCAAAAAGGGTATGTTCTCTTAAATTAAATCTACAAGTAGATTTAAATGAACAGATTAGAAAAGCATAAGAATCAGTAATCAAGGAGGATACTGAAAAGTTAAAAGGAATGATCAAGGAATTAGAACAAGGAACAGATGGAATTTGGAGATTCCATGAAAAGAGAATGTGGATACCTAATTTAGGAAACCTACATCATCGTATATTAGAAAAAGCCCATAAATCTAAGTATACGATACATCCAGGAAGTGATAAGATGTATCAGGACTTAAGGAAAAATTTCTGGTGGATAGGAATGAAAAAGGATATAGCAGCCCATGTTTCTAAATGTTTAACTTGCTCACAAGTTAAAGCTCAATATTAGAAACCCTCAGGTTTGTTACAGCAGTTAAAAATACCAGTGTGGAAATGGGAACTGATAACAATGGACTTTGTTACCAAATTACCCAAAACCAGGAAAGGTAATGATACAACCTGGGTGATTTTAGATAGGCTAACCAAGTCAGCTCATTTCCTACCAATGAAGGAAACTTTCAGTATGGAACAATTATCTAAGCTTTATGTAAATGAAATAGTTTCATTATATGGAATTCCTTTAACAATTGTTTTTTATAGGGACAGTCGTTTTACCTCTCATTTTTGGACAAGTTTCCAAAAAGCCATGGGAACTAAGCTAAATCTAAGCACAGCTTATCATCCTCAAACGGATGGAAAAAGCGAAAGGACAATTCAGACGATGGAAGACATGCTTAGAGCTTACTGTAATTGATTTCAGAGGTAATTGGGACGATAACTTACCATTAATAGAATTTTCTTACAATAACAGTTAGCACACAAGTATCAATGCTGCACCATTCGAAGCACTTTATGGACGAAAGTGCCGAACCCCAGTCTGTTGGGCAGAAATTGGGGAAAAGCAATTATCTGGACCTGAGATAGTACAGGAAACAACTGACAAGATCATTCAAGTCAAGGAACGGCTGAAAGCAGCACGTGATCGACAGAAAAGCTATGCTGACAACAGGCAGAAACCATTGGAATTTCAAGTAGGAGATAAGGTATTATTAAAAGTCTCTCCTTGGAAAGGAGTGGTAAGATTCATCAAAAGGGGAAAGCTAAGTCCTAGGTATGTTGGACCTTTTGAGATTATTAGAAGAATAGGACCTGTAGCCTATCAGCTACAACTACCAGAAGAAATGACAGGAATACATGATGTATTTCATGTATCTAATCTCAAGAAATTCTTAGCTGATGAATCACTTGTAGTGCCTCTTAAGGATATAGAGGTAAATGAACAACTCAAGTTTGTAGAAAGGCCTCTACAGATTGAAGACAGGAAAGTTAAGAACCTCAAGCATAAGAGATTAGTTCTAGTCAAAGTGAAATGGGACTCCAAAAGAGGACCAAAATACACATGGGAACTTGAATCAGAAATGCAAAAGAAATATCCCCACTTGTTCCAGTAGATCTCGAGGACGAGCTCTAAAACAAGGTGGGGAGGATATAACAACTCTCTTGAAATTTTTCTGACACCCTAATATTTTTTAAAATACCCCAATATGTCTTAAAATACACCCCGTATGTGAAAACCGAGCCCAAAATATGAAATATCAATAAAAATGAAATAAAAACAAAAATTTTGTATCGCTCGCGGGCCGCGTAAGACCACATAAGGGTCTACGCGGGGCGCGACAACCCATCAACGCGGCGAAACCCCGAGCCGCCATGTGTCACCTGCGAGTTGAACCTACACCATGACCCGGATCACCTACGGCCTAGACCCCCTACTACGTGGGCCGCGTAGCCCCTTGCTACATCTTATGCGGGCCGCGTAAGACCTAAAATCAGGCCCTATATAAGAGGGCATCGGGCCATCAGTCGAAACTCGCACAATTTTTACTTTCTCTCTCGAATTACTATATAGTAGAAGCTATACTATAATAACTCTAAATCGACACCCCAATATATTTTAAAATATCTCAATATGTCCTAAAATACACCTCATACGCAAAAACGGACCCAGAATACCTTGAATATTATTAAAAATAATTAAAAATCAATTTTTGGGTTTGAGGCGGGCTGCGTAAGGCACCCCTTAACCCCTACGCGGACCGCGAGAAGGTGAAACCTGGCGAAACCCTGGGCCGCCACTTGGCCCAACACCCGTCGACCCTATATGCTGACCCGGACAAGCTAGGCCGTTGACTATCTTTGACGCGGGCCGCGTAAGACGACCCTTAAGGTCTACGCGGGCCGCGAGAAACCCGAACTCAGTCCCTATATAAGAAGGCATCGGGCCTTCAGTCGAGAATCGCTCACAAATATTTTCTTTATCTCAATTCTGAAGTGTAGGCATTATACACGGGTATAATACCCCCCAAATT
This sequence comes from Helianthus tuberosus, assembly GCA_030545235.1. Classification (NCBI taxonomy): domain Eukaryota; kingdom Viridiplantae; phylum Streptophyta; class Magnoliopsida; order Asterales; family Asteraceae; genus Helianthus; species Helianthus tuberosus. The sequence continues at coordinate 101,690,568 of CM060431.1, read as the reverse complement.
AACGAAGTTCTGCTCCGTTGTAAGTATTATAACCCCTGGATACATATTAGATACTCTGCCCGGTTGATCTAGGGTTCCGTAACGGCTGTCGTGGTTCTGCCCGACGTAGTCGTTAGAATGCCGTCTCGGGGAGGGTATTACTAATGTTAAAATGGGTTATTATACTAACACGTGTGCATTTGTGTAAATTATAGATTGTCACCAGGAAACCCTTACAGAAAATCTAAGACAGCAATGTGAGTAATCTCCTTTTTGCAAATTGTTTTTACAAAACCTCACACGATTAATTATATATTAAGCAGTTATTGAGTATTTGTAAGAATACAATTAGCGTCAGTATGTTGGGGTTTTGTATACAAAATTAGTTACTGCCTTGCGAGGAGTAACTTTTCCACAAGTAGGGTTTAACAGTACCGTGGGTGTTAATTGATATAACTTGGAAACAAATGTAATTGCGAGATCGCCCTCAATACGGTACAATGGGTTTTTATTAAAACTTGATTGAACTGGGATTCACTCACCAGTATTTCCCACTGACAAAATATTTTTAAACGCATTTCAGGTAACAAAATGTGAAAGCCAAATAGAAGCCAGCTGGACAGCATTAAAGGCTTGGAAAAGTGGCAATAAAGTTACCTAAAAATAAATATATGTATTTATTAAATAAAAGATGATTTTATCCCTATGAAAATGTGTGTACTTAAATTTGGGAATGTTCCCGTATGTTTAATATATTAAAAGCGTGGTATTTTACTCTGATAAAATATTTCCTAACTACGATAATGATGTAAATTCCGCTGCCAAAATTAGACAATACGCGATACCACCGAAACTGGCTCGCGGCCGCCTGTTCCCGAGGAAATAGGGATCGGGGGTTGCGACATATACTCGGGTATAATATCCCCCTAAATAACGAAGTTCTGCTCCGTTGTAAGTATCATAACCCCTGGATACGTATTAGATATGCTGCCCGATTGATCTAGGGTTCCGATATGGCTGTCGTGGTTCTGCCCGACGTAGTCATTGGAATGTCGTCTCGGGGAGAGTATTACTAATGTTAAAATAGGTTATTATACTAACACGTGTGCATTTGTGTAAATTATATATTGTTACCAGGAAACCCTAAAGGATAATCTAAGACAGCCATGTGAGTAATCTCCTTTTTGCAAATTGTTTTTACAAAACCTCACTTAATTAATAATACATTAAACAGTTATTGAGTATTTGTAAGGATACAATTATCGTCGGTATGTTGGGGTTTTGTATACAAAATTTGTTAGTACCTTGCAAGGAGTAACATGACCACAAGTCGGGTTGACAGTACCGTAGGTGGTAATTGATATGACTTGGAAACAAATGTAATTACGTGAACGCCCTCAATACTGTACAATGGTTTTTATTTAAACTTGATTAAACTGGGATTCACTCACCAGTATTTCACACTGACAAAATGTTTTTAAACGCGTTTCAGGTAACAAAATGTGAAAGCCAAATAGAAGCCAACTGGATAGCACTGAAGGCTTGGAAAAGTGGCAATAAAGTTACATAAAATAAATAGATGTTTTCATTAAATAAAATAGGGTTTATCCCTATGAAAATGTGTGTACTTAAACTTGGGAATGTTCCCGTATGTTTAATATATTAAAAGCGTGGTATTTTACTCTGATAAAATATTTCCTAACTACGATAATGATGTAAATTCCGCTGCCAAAATTAGACAATACGCGATACCACCGAAACTGGCTCGCGGCCGCCTGTTCCCGAGGAAATAGGGATCGGGGGTTGCGACATATACTCGGGTATAATATCCCCCTAAATAACGAAGTTCTGCTCCGTTGTAAGTATCATAACCCCTGGATACGTATTAGATATGCTGCCCGATTGATCTAGGGTTCCGATATGGCTGTCGTGGTTCTGCCCGACGTAGTCATTGGAATGTCGTCTCGGGGAGAGTATTACTAATGTTAAAATAGGTTATTATACTAACACGTGTGCATTTGTGTAAATTATATATTGTTACCAGGAAACCCTAAAGGATAATCTAAGACAGCCATGTGAGTAATCTCCTTTTTGCAAATTGTTTTTACAAAACCTCACTTAATTAATAATACATTAAACAGTTATTGAGTATTTGTAAGGATACAATTATCGTCGGTATGTTGGGGTTTTGTATACAAAATTTGTTAGTACCTTGCAAGGAGTAACATGACCACAAGTCGGGTTGACAGTACCGTAGGTGGTAATTGATATGACTTGGAAACAAATGTAATTACGTGAACGCCCTCAATACTGTACAATGGTTTTTATTTAAACTTGATTAAACTGGGATTCACTCACCAGTATTTCACACTGACAAAATGTTTTTAAACGCGTTTCAGGTAACAAAATGTGAAAGCCAAATAGAAGCCAACTGGATAGCACTGAAGGCTTGGAAAAGTGGCAATAAAGTTACATAAAATAAATAGATGTTTTCATTAAATAAAATAGGGTTTATCCCTATGAAAATGTGTGTATTTGAAACTTGGAATTTTCCCATATGTTTAATATATTAAAAGCGCGGTATTTTACTCTGATAAAATATTTCCTAACTACGGTCCGGATGTAAATTCCTCTGCCAAAATTGAATAAACACCAGATACCACCAAAACTGGCTCGCGGCCGCCCGTTCCCGGTAAATAGGGATCAGGAGTTGTGACATCTCGGTTGCAAAGGTAATAAAATTTCATAACGTTTAACAGTTGGGCCACGAAATGGGTTGGGCCGAAGCCCTTATCGGCGAAAGACCCTCCTCGACGAAGGACCCATTTTTCGTCGAGTCGTGGTTGGCGAAAGATCCTATTCTTCATCGAAGTGAGTTATGACGAAGAACATTATTATTAAACTCTGATTAAACTATATGTAACCCTACACAAATAATAATCAAGCGTTACACACAATCATTAATCATCCAGATAAACTTCACAGACACCACGTAAACCAAATTGTAAAAACAGGATTGCGAAGTAAGAGATGTGTGAAATCTCGGGTTGTCACAGGAACTCTGAGCATAAGAAGGGTTCTGGGTTTAGAAAGGATACCCAGCAGTCAGGTGAGAAGCCTAAGTGTAAAACCTGCCAGAAGCACCATTTTGGGAAGTGCAGGTTCGAATCAAAATCACAATCGCAATCACAACATAAAGTTTGTGGGATCTGCAAGTCCAAAGAACATAGAACTTTGGAATGCAAGAAAATGAAGGATGCAACCTGTTATGGTTGCAACGAGAAGGGGCACATAAAGACTAACTGCCCGAAAAATTCGAAGAAGCCTGAGGAGGCTAAAAAGACCAATGCTCGAGTCTTCCAGATGAATGCTCAGGGGGCAGTTCAGAATGATATTGTTATAACAGGTACATTCCTTATCAATGATGTTTATGCTAGAGTTTTGTTTGATTCTGGCGCAGATAAATCCTTTGTAGACAATAAATTTTGTAAACTATTAAATCTGCCTGTTAAAATTCTAAGCATAAAATACGAAGTAGAATTGGCCGATGGTACCATAGAGACTGCTTCAACAATTTTAGATGGATGTTTTATATCCATTAGGAATCACTCTTTTCCGCTGTCTTTGCTTCCGTTGAAATTAGAAGGATTTGATATAGTAATAGGCATGGATTGGTTATCTTTTAACCAAGCCCAAATTGTATGTGATAAGAAGCAAGTGGTTATCAAGACTCCTTATGGTGAGCCGCTTACTATTCAAGGAGATACGCAGTATGGATTGCCTAAGCAAGTGTCTATGCTTAAGGCATCAAAGTGCTTAAAAAAGGTTGTATCATTTACATGGCACAGGTGACTATAGATGAGCCAAAACCCAAGATTGAAGATATCCCTGTTATTTCTGAATATTTAGATGTTTTTCCCGAGGAGTTACCTGGTTTACCTCCAGATAGGCAAGTGGAATTCAGGATCAATATCATTCCTGGAGCAGCACCAGTTACACGAGCTCCTTATCGATTGGCACCAACTGAAATGAAAGAATTAAGAACACAGTTGGATGAATTATTGGAGAAGGGTTTTATTCGACCTAGCTTGTCCCCTTGGGGAGCACCGATTCTATTTGTTAAAAAGAAGGATGGATCAAAGCGTCTATGCATTGATTATCGTGAGCTGAACAAAGTTACAATGAAGAATAGATATCCATTGCCCAGGATCGACGATTTGTTCGATCAACTTCAAGGAGCAAGTTACTTTTCAAAGATCGATTTGAGGTCAGGTTATCATCAGTTAAAGGTCAGAACCGAAGACGTGCACAAGACCGCATTCAGAACGCGATATGGCCACTACGAGTTCTTAGTGATGCCTTTTGGACTCACTAATGCACCTGCATCATTCATGGATCTCATGAATCGCGTTTGCAAGCCGTATCTGGACAAGTTTGTCATTGTTTTTATCGATGACATACTTATTTACTCAAATAGTCAAGCCGGTCATGAAAAACATCTCCGATGTATTCTTGAACTTCTGCAACAAGAGAAGCTTTATGCAAAGTTCTCTAAATGTGAATTTTGGCTTAGAGAAGTCCAATTTCATGGACATGTGGTGAGTGAGCGTGGTATCCAGGTGGATCCCGCTAAGATTGAAGCGATTATGAATTGGAAAGCACCAAAAACACCTACAGAAATTTGCAGCTTCTTGGGTCTAGCAGGATACTACAGACGTTTCATTGAAAACTTTTCAAGAATTGCTGCACCTCTAACTTCGTTAACTCGCAAGAATGTAAAGTTTGACTGGGGTCCCAAGCAACAAGAATCCTTTGAGATCCTCAAGCAGAAATTGAGAAATGCTCCTATGTTGACATTTCCAGAAGGGATTGAAGAGTTTGTTGTGTACTGCGACGCATCGCGCACTGGTATGGGTTGTGTACTCATGCAGAGAGGCAAGGTCATTGCCTATGCTTTGCGTCAATTAAAGGTACACGAAAAGAATTACACCACCCATGATTTGGAATTGGGTTCCTTTGTGTTTGCACTGAAACTATGGAGGCACTATCTATATGGAACCAAGTATGTGATTTATTCTGATCACAAGAGCCTTCAACATTTGTTTAACCAAAAAGATCTGAACATGAGGCAGCGTCGTTGGATGGAGACATTGAACGATTATGATTGCGAAATTCGCAATCATCCAGGCAAAGCGAATGTCGTTGCTAATGCTTTGAGTAGAAAGGAAAGGATAAAGCCAATAAGGATTAACACTAAGAGCATTGAACTAAAGAACAACTTGAATGAAAGGTTGTTAACTGCTCAGAAGGAAGCTGTTTTGGAAACTAACTTTCCAAATGAGAAGTTAGGCATAACTGCTGATCAATTATCTTATGGCAAGGATGGAATCCTTAGATTAAATGGTCGAATCTGGGTTCCAATTCATGGAGGACTTAGAGATCTGATTCTCCAAGAAGCTTATAGTTCAAAATATTCGGTCCATCCAGGCAGTGATAAAATGTACCAGGATTTAAAAGCCAATTATTGGTGGATAGGTTTGAAGAAATCTATAGCTACTTATGTGGCTAAATGTCTGAGGTGTGCACAGGTCAAAGCCGAGCATCAAACGCCGTCAGGTTTACTGCAACAGCCTGAACTTCCCACTTGGAAGTGGGAAATGGTAACTATGGATTTTATCACCAAGTAACCAAGGACGAGACATAGGAATAATACGATTTGGGTTATAGTAGACAGGCTGACCAAGTCAGCTCACTTCTTGCCTATTAAAGAAACGCACATCTCAGATAAGCTAGCTCAACTGTACGTAGATGAGATAGTATCTCTCCACGGAGTGCCAGTATCTATTATCTCTGATAGGGATACTAGATACACATCTCATTTTTGGAAGAGCTTTTAGCAATCTTTAGGCACTCATTTAAATTTCAGCACTGCTTATCATCCTCAGACGGATGGGTAAAGCGAGCGTACAATTCAAACGCTTGAGGATATGCTCAGGACTTGTGTTATTGATTTGGGTGGAAGTTGGGATGACCATCTTCCTTTGATTGAATTTTCATATAATAATAGCTATCATTCGAGTATCCAAGCCGCGCCTTTTGAGGCCTTGTATGGAAGAAAGTGCAGAACGCCAGTTTGTTGGGCGGAAGTTGGAGAAACCCAACTGTCAAGACCTGATATAGTCCTCGAGACGACGGATAAGATTGTTTAGATCCGCGATCGTTTGAAAGCTGCCAGGGATAGGCAGAAGACCTACGCGAAAAAAAGGCGTAAACCTCTGAAATTCGAGGTAGGTGATAAAGTGCTACTCAAGGTGTCACCGTGGAAAGGGGTGATGCATTCTAGCAAGAAAGACAAGCTGAGCCCAAGATACATAGGACCATTCGAGATCATCGAATGTGTCAGAACTGTAGCCTACAAGATAAATCTACCTGAAGAACTCAGTGGCATTCACAGTGTATTCCACATCTGCAACTTAAAGAAATGTCTAGCTGATGAGTCGCTAGAAATGTCTCATAAGGACGTGTAGATTGACGAAATCTTGAAGTTTATCGAAAAACCTTTGTCAATCTAGGATCGACATGTTAAAAATCTTCGAAGAAAGAGTGTGCCAATTGTGAAGGTAAAATGGGATGCCCGTAGAGGCCCAGAATACACGTGGGAGGTTGAATCCACGATGAAACAGAAATACCCTCATTTATTTCAGTAAATCTCGAGGTTAAGATTTCTTTTAAGGGGGTGAGGATGTAACACCTCGCAAAATCATGTCCAATATAATAAAGACACGTGTCATGAACTTTAAACGTGTAATGAATTGATTTCAAGGGACTAAAGTTGACAAACAAAGAAAGTATGTGTGTAGAAGGATCCAAAGTGCCAACATTGGATAATTTTGCCTTCCAACGACCCTACACGATGTTTATACTCTTAAACGAATGAATTGTGAAACGTATGAAGCCGTTTGTGAAAGAAAGTGAAAGTTTACAAGACGCGAGGGTTAAATGTGTCAACATGTTAAATTAATACCTCTGGGTGACCTTTTAATGAACCCAGAGCTTTGTAACGATTAATTATACTCCCAAGAATAAGTGACGAAAAATTCATGAGGTTTCGATATCGTTTGATATCAAATACGTTAACTTTCGTAAATAAAGGGTTAAAAGTGTCAACGAGGCAAAACTAGTGTTTTCGGTTATCGTTTAACGAAACCAGACCTAACGATGTTTGGTTATATCCTAATAATCATCCCAATATAAACTTTATGGGTTAAAAGTGCTTGAAATGAAAGTTATTACGTTTTAAAAGGTCCAGGGGTTGAAACTGCCAGGTTTGAAACTTATTGAGCTGGTCACCCTAGTGGTGGCGTCGCGCCACACCTCCACTCCTCCGCCTTCGCGTGACGCGACAGCCTAAAATGGGCAGAAACCATGCACATGTGCAGGTTCTGCCATTTCTTTACCATTGCATGCCTTAACTCGATACTAGGGACTATTTGCTGGTATTCAAAACCACTTGGGACACCTATAATCATCAGAGAACAACACTAGACACCTGGATTGATCAGGAGGTGCTCACATTTGCTATAAATAGAGGCTTTTTGAGCAGCAATTCTCACTTGCACTTCAATCTTTCATACTCTCAAAGTTTCTCAAACTTTGGAGCTATCACTGAAGCATCCTGGTCATCTAGGAAGCTTTCTCAAGTCTAATTTCCGTGCTAAGGACTCTTGTAAGTGTTCTTAGCTTCTGTAGTTAAGATTTTATTAGTTTAAGGACCGAAAGTCAAAGTTAGTGTAATTCTGCTTTGACTTTGTGATTAATCACTAACGGTCCAGCCATTATTCGAATTAAAAGTGGCTATGTGTTGGTAATTAAGTAGGTGATAAACCCTTAAAAGGGCACCTTCTAATTATCACGTTATCTCAGTCAATTATCGGGTCAAACTACTTAACAGAAAAGTCAAACGAGTCAGTTTTTGCAAAATAAATCACAACTGATAATGTAAAAGCTATAAATTACATTTTATCACTTAAACAACTTGGTAAATAATATAGGAACATGTTTAGGCATGTTCAACCCGACAATTCTGAGTATTAGGCTCGGTTCGCAACCGAAAGTCGCAAAAGTAGACTTTTGCTTTGACTTTCAGTTCTGACCCGAATTAGCTTAGTTTAGTTATGTCTTAGGGTTCCTTTTTGACCATATTATGTGTTAGTATAATCATCTGAGGTTATACGACATGGTTCCTTAGAAATCAGAGATCAATTGCATGTTTCCGTTAAATGCTTAAAAATGGACCATTATGCCCTTTTGATATTAAAACGATATTTTTAAAAATGTGAGAGGACAAAAGGCTTTATTACTGATATATAAGTATGTCCTAAAAATTTGACATCAGTTTCTGGTCTAAAATAAAAGTTATGCAAGACATCGTAAAACAAAAACTTTTTTGTTAATTAAATTGCATTTTTGGCATAAATCATACTTAAACCCAATTTTTGGCACCAAAATATTTAGGGATTTTTGAAAATTTTTGTCAAATTTTATACTGACCATAACATAGAGTTCTAGTGTAAATTCGGTATTGACGATAATGCCCTTTTCATTAATAAAATAAGTTCTACATATCATTTAATACCAAACCTTTTCCTACTGATTTCATATGTTAAATAAAATATTTTAAGCTTTAGAGACTGATCAAAACTTCAAAATTTTATAAACATCTCAAATATCGTCAAATACCGACTTTTACGCTAATTAGGCGCGTAGTATGGTTTAAAACCATATTTAACGCCTAAGACTTGTTATTTACTGATTTTATAAATAATTTTTTATACTTTAACAGTAAGTTTAAGTCTTGAACTCAGATTTCCAAATTTGACCTTAAAAGCATATGTGAAATGACCAAAATGTCCCTACGGTGCATAGTTTGGCCATAAATGATAAACCTCACATATGTATGATATCTTACTGATGTAACTTGATAAAATAAATATTTTTACGGAATATTTTTTACCAGAACCTCAGTTTGCTATTAAACCTCTTTTATAAACTTTAAAATGACCAAAATACCCTTACGGGGCATAAATTGATTTTAAACTCATTTTGGGCATAATTAAGGATATCCTACTGATATAACAACATATTTTAAGCATATTAACTTATGGAACCTGTACATGACTCATTTGGTTACCCGTTATGCATATACGCGTTCGGTACGGTTTATGTAAGTTGTTTGCATAAATTAGCCGAAACGGGTCAAACCTTATCATTTTTACTTCAAAATCCAGAATGTAATTAGTTTACCCATTTTATACAAGTCTCCATACTTGTCGGGTCTAAATTACATTCCAATCTGGTCACCGCTTACTTTTGCGTTTTGTACCGTAACTTTTCTTTAAAATTAACCGGTTTAAGTTACAACTTAAATAAGACCCGTTAGGAAATCTAATAGGATATTACAACATTCTTTCCAGATTAGGAGCCCAGTAAAACCTCCCTGCACTTGCTGATTAGAATATACGGCTGAGTATAATTTACATTTAGCTCAAGTAAATACTTTTAACTTATTTTCCCTTATACAGGCTTGGGATACGGTAAATTATTACCGCTTGGTCGGGTATTGAATATTTAATCGATTAGTGGTTAAATCATTGAGATAACCCGTTTTAATCGGTTTTGTTTGATACAAAGCCTTTGGGGGTTAATATGACAGTGTCCTGGATATCCTCGGCTCATTCATTTGAAATGGCAACGACTTAAGCACGGGGTGTAGGCATACACCTGACAGTTGCGTATGTAAAAACGGTATCTCACTCATGAGGAAACTTCTTGTGTGTGACAACCCGAGTTTTCAAGGTCTCTATTTGACTTAATACTGTACTGAATTACAAAGTGTGTTTTATATATATATATATATATATATAGTGGTGTGCATTACATTTAAGTGAATGTTAGTAATATATGTAGTATTAATATTATGATTGCTTAATTAAAATATGGGAAAACTTGGCCGAAAACTCCCCCATCCGAAATCACCTTCCTCACGAAAACACATTAGTGTTTTCGTCAACTATGGCCAGCGAAATCCAATGGGCTTTAGGCCCAGTAGTGGATCAGTTAAATTATTCTCAACCTTTACGTGTAAACTTAATCGCCAAACCCTAGAGCCCTATTGTTTCTCCCCATGCGACGGCAACTGCAAGTCTCCAAACCTTTCCTTTCGATCAAGCTAGTGACATCCCATCTCGGTTAGTTGCACTGTTGTTTGTATGATGCATGATTACGTGTCTGTATGTACATGTTTAATTGAATGATCTAATGATTGTATACGATCTTGATTGCACAATGATTTGGTAATATGATTTCATGTATTAACAGTTAGTGGGTAATGATGATGAGCAAATGATTGTGAACTGATATGTATTTTAGGGATTCGTATGATCTGATGCAAGATCGGTTATGAGATGTTATCGATTATTCTGATTGAACGGTTGTTATCAAGATGTTATCGATGTATTTAGCATGATGATAATGATGAGCTAGTTGATCTATGATGGGTAGGTTAGGCATGATCCTAGGATGAATACATGAATTATATAATATTTGAGCATATGTCTTTGTGATTTTTGGATTCATAATTAAATTGATGTATCAGTAGTTATTATGGTCCAATACATTTGAGGATGAGTGGGCTGACAAGTTGATATGATAACCCTTATTAAAAGTGGTGGCCATGTGTAGTCTGAACCTAATCAAATATGGTTGTCATTGATAGTCTAGGGAATTTTGAGCATTAAATAAGGCTATGATAGTTGTGAATTTCATTGAAGTCTGATAGATGATGTTAATATTCGTGAATGATGTGGAAAATATCTGATATTAAATCAAACAATTAATAAATTGATTGTTAAAGTTGGGCCATTATGGGTAACCGGGTACATGAACTGCAAAACCCACCTAGTTTCATTCGGATTGCTATGGGTTGGGCTGCACATGTTATGGCTCGGCTGGGCTTTGAATGCTTTGGATCTGTTAATAGTTGTGACACACATACATGCTTCGTATTTGGGCCGAACATTAGTTGGGATATAACAATTAACTTAGTCGACTGATAAGGATTCTTGATGTTTGGTTGTAGTGGATTGTTAGGTTGATTATATTGGTAGTCATTGTTAATTATTATTTTCTGTTAAGCCTATTAACTCAGTCTAGTATGTTAATGAATAACCATGTTGGAATAAACTGTGAAAGACATTTATGCGAAGCATGAAGTGCATGAGATTGATTAATTGCTTACGTGATACATGATGTTAACTGCCAAGCACTATGTGATGTTGTATTTGCATGCGAGTCATTACGAACGAAACTGATTGTATATACGTGCGTGCTATAGGACTTGACTGATTACTTGTGAGCACATAGTTTAGCATACCGAGCAAACCCAGGTGAGTTCACACTCTTACCAAGGCATGGGATTCCCGGGGTTGGGAATGGGGTTAAATGATTACTTGTACTTTCATCGTTACTGGAATACGTACCACTGACCTCGTTAGGAGAAGGTCACTTATAGATACAGCTAGACTAGTAACACATGGGAAGCCCCCACTAGTCTTCGCAAACATGCCTGGAATGGCCGCGATACGAATACTAATCTTCGCACACATGCCTGGAATGGCCGCGATACGAATACTAATCTTCGCACACATGCCTGGAATGGCCGCGATACGAATACTAAACTTCGCAATCATGCCTGGAGGGCCGCGATACAAATACAACTAGTCTAGAATACATGGGAAACCCCCACAAATCTTCGCAAACATGCCTGGAAGCCCGCGATACAAATAAATACGATACATAGTTTACTAAACAAACATACGGTTTACGAAACGAATACTATAACTAAACAACCAACTGTGAACTCGCTCAACTTTGTTGTTGACTCGTTGTTACATGCCTTGTAGGTCAATAGGTACACATGGAGCTTGCACTGGGAGGCGCGATCGTTGTGGACATGAATCGTGGATGCCATGTTAAACATTTACAATACTTTTGAACTTATACTTGGGTTTTAAACATTATGCTTCCGCTTACTACTTAAACTATGTTTTGATTTGAACACCAGTTATATTGAGGTTGGGTGTTACAATTACTATTATGATATGTTCAATATGATTCGTGGCTTGATCCTGGTCATGTCACGCCTCCAAGCGGTGATACTCCGCGTGTGGAATTTTGGTGGTGTGACAGATTGGTATCAGAGCCATTGGTTATAGTGAACTTAGTTTTAATAAGGGAAAAAGTTTTGTTAAAACCAGACTATAACCTGAACAATGCTCAACGATCCACAACGACGCTTCGCTCCTCGTGCAAGGCTCAACATTCTAGGTGATATGATTTATGTTACATTGCCTATTTGCTAGATTACATAGAACTTTGCTCAGGGTATACTTAGATAAACGTAGCAACTGTTGTTTGAAAACACTTGTGTGCTTACTCTCTTCTGTCATCGCACCTTCGCGAACCTTTCTCACTCATATTTCCTTCGATGTGAAGATCATGAGTGGACGTGTGAACGTAACTCCAGCCCAGCTGACGGCTCTTATCAACGAACAAGTTACGGCAGCACTCGCAGCTGCCCAGGCATGAGGTATAGCCTGCCATCACCACTTACTCTAGGATCTTTAGAACCTACTCTCGTAAACCAACACTCGTGCTTAAGTATGTTTACTCTTACGCACACGACAGGTCAACACGCTCAGCCACCTGTGTGTACGTTCAAGACTTTTATGGACTGTCATCCTACTACTTTCAGTGGCACTGAAGGGGCCGTTGGACTCCTCCACTGGTTTGAGAAGCTCGAATCGGTCTTCGAGATGTGTGAATGCCCTGAGGCTCGTAGGGTGAAGTACGCCACTGGTACTCTCGAAGGCACTACGCTAACTTGGTGGAACGCGCAAGTTCAGATGCTGGGGCTGGCGGCTGCTAATGCCACCCCATGGAATGATTTTAAGGAACTGATCAAACGTGAATACTGTAACCGTGATGACATCCACAAACTGGAAGTGGAATTCTTTAACTTGAAGATGACGGGGTCAGAGATAGAGGCGTATACGAAGCGATCTAAAGAACTGGCAGTGTTATGTCCAACTATGGTGGATCCTCCCATCAAACGCATTGAGCTATACCTAAAAGGCTTAGTACCAGAGATTCAAAGTCATGTGACTTCTGCTAACCTTGCTACTATTCAAGATGTTACTCGTCTTGTGCATCGTCTCACGGACCAGGCAGTGGAACAGAACAAGCTGCCTAAACGTATTGGTGCTACTGCTACTACTACTTCTGCTATTCCTAGTGACAATAAACGAAAGTGGGATGGAACCTCTAGAAAGGGTTCGACTACGGTTCAGTCCCAGGCACAGCAGCGAAAGATCAATGACTACCAGAGCCCTGGTCAGCAATCTTCTAGTAGTCAAGGACAGGGTGGATATCGAGGAAACCTCCCTAAGTGCAACAAATGTAACAGCCACCACACTGGTAAGTGCAACAAGGGTCGTTGCCAGAGGTGTCTCAAGATGGATCATGAAGCTAAGGATTTGCAGGAGCTCACGACCTGCGAATCAGAATCATCAACAACAACCACCCGCTCCACAGAACCAGCAGCAGCAACAGCGAGGCAACCGGGGATGCTTTTAGTGTGGTGCTGAAGGCCATTTCAAGAGAAGATTGTTCGTATTCCCCGTTCTGGCAGAGAACCTCTCGAAATTCAAGGCGACAAGAGTGGTGCTGTAGTGGGCATCATCTCCTTCCTTAAGGCCCAGAAGTGTTTACGAAAAGGCCACACCGCTATTTTAGCACTTGTTACTGATGCATCATCAAAAGAGAAGAAGATAGAGGATATCCCAGTTGTACGCGACTTTCCTCAAGTGTTTCCTGAAGATTTACCTGGGCTACCGCCTCATCGCCAGGTCGAATTTCAGATCGAGCTAGCTCCTGGAGCAGCACCCATAGCTCGAGCACCTTATCGCTTAGCTCCAACCGAGCTGGAAGAACTGTCCAAGCAATTACAAGAACTTTTGGAAAAGTGTTTTATTCGTCCTAGCTCTTCGCCCTGGGGAGCTCCAGTATTATTTGTGAAGAAGAAAGACGGTACTTTCCGTATGTGCATAGATTACCGCGAACTAAACAAGGTGACCGTAAAGAATCGCTATCCTCTTCCACGCATCGATGACTTATTCGACCAACTGCAAGGGTCGAGCTACTATTCAAAGATTTATCTGAGGTCAGGTTTCCATCAACTGAGAGTCCGGGACGAGGACGTCTCCAAAACAGCATTCAGAACACGCTACGGCCATTACGAGTTTCTGGTCATGCCATTCGGGTTAACAAACGCGCCTGCAGTCTTTATGGATCTTATGAACAGAGTGTGCAAGCATTGCTTGGATAAGTTTGTCATTGTATTCATCGACGACATTTTGATTTACTCCAAGAGTCATGAGGAACACGAACAGCATTTACGACTTATTTTGGAACTCCTTCGAGCAGAACAGCTGTACGCCAAGTTTTCAAAATGCGACTTCTGGCTTCGCGAAGTCCACTTTCTAGGACACTTGGTAAACAAGGATGGGATTCATGTTGATCCATCTAAGGTAGACTCTCGATTAAGAACTTGCCTGCACCGCGTACACCAACGGAAATCCGCCAATTCTTGGGTTTGGTGGGCTACTATAGAAGGTTCATTAAAGACTTCTCCAAGATTGCACAACCCCTCACCTCACTAACTCAGAAGGGCGTTATTTATCGTTGGGAAATGCACAGGAATCAGCATTTCAGCACTTAAAGGATAGACTTTGTAGCGCACCTATCCTCTCATTGCCTGAAGGCACATATGACTTTGTAGTTTATTGTGACGCATCCAATCAGGGTCTTGGGTGTGTGTTGATGCAACGTGACAAGGTTATTGCTTTTGCATCACGTCAACTTAAGGTACACGAACGGAATTACACTACTCACGATTTGGAGCTGGGTGCTGTTATTTTCGCACTCAAGATATGGAGACATTACCTGTACGGTACCAAGTGCACCATCTACACCGATCACAGGAGTCTCGAGCATATCTTCAAGCAAAAGGAATTGAACATGCGACAACGTCGATGGGTTGAGCTATTGAACGATTATGAATGCGCAATTAAGTACCATCCAGGCAAAGCCAATGTTGTGGCTGATGCCCTCAGTAGAAAGGACACTACGCCTAAGTGTGTGCGAGCACTACAACTCACCATCCAATCTAGTCTTCCTTCACAGATACGAGATGCTCAGGTAGAAGCATTGAAACCAGAAAACGTCAGGGCTGAAGCCCTACGCGGCTCAAGGCAACGATTAGAACAAAAGGAAGACGGTGCCTACTACGTAACAGGACGCATTTGGGTCCCACTCTATGGCAACCTACGAGAGCTTGTGATGGATGAAGCACACAAGTCTCGCTACTCAGTACATCCTGGTTCGGATAAGATGTACCACGATATCAAAACTACGTATTGGTGGCCTAGCATGAAGGCCCACATCGCAACTTACGTCAGCAAGTGTTTGACTTGTGCGGGAGTCAAAGTCGAATACCAGAAACCTTCAGGCCTACTCCAACAACCTGAGATACCACAATGGAAATGGGAGCAAATTTCCATGGATTTCGTTATTGGCCTACCTAGATCTCAACGCGGAAATGACACTATTTGGGTGATCGTGGATCGACTCACAAAGTCTGCACACTTCCTGGCTATCAAGGAAACGGATAAGTTCTCCACTCTAGCAGACGTTTATCTTAAGGAAGTTGTCTCGAGGCACGGGGTGCCCACCTCTATTATCTCTGATCATGATGCACGTTTTACTTCTGAACTGTGGCAAGCAATGCACAAGTCCTTTGGCTCACGTTTACATATGAGCACAGCATATCACCCACAAACGGATGGGCAGTCTGAACACACCATCCAGACACTTGAAGACATGCTTAGGGCATGTGTCATCGACTTTGGTAACGGCTGGGAAAAGCATCTGCCACTTGTGGAATTCTCGTATAATAACAGCTACCACACCAGCATTAAAGCTGCTCCGTTTGAGGCATTGTACGGGCGTAAATGCCGATCACCTCTTTGTTGGGCAGAGGTGGGTGATAGTCAGATCACGGGCCCAAAACTCGTAGTTGATACTACTGAAAGGATCATTCAGATACGACAACGCATGGCGGCAGCTCACGACCGTCAGAAAGCATACGCCGATAAGGGCAGGAAACCACTCGAGTTCCAGGTTGGGGATCGACTGCTACTCAAAGTTTCACCCTGGAAGGGTGTGGTTCGTTTTGGCAAACGGGGCAAACTCAATCCGCGATATGTCGGACCGTTCGAAATCATTGAGAAAATAGGCAGGGTGGCCTACAAACTGAACTTACCAGCAGAACTCAGTGCAGTTCACAACGTCTTTCACGTGTCGAATCTGAAGAAGTGTCTGTCAGATGAGACCCTTATAGTTCCTTTGAAGGAGCTCACTATCGACGATCAGTTGCGATTCGTCAAGGAACCAGTTGAAATCACGGACCGGGATGTTAAGGTCCTCAAGCACACCAGAATACCTCTTGTTCGAGTTCGTTGGAACTCCCGTCGTGGCCCAGAGTTTACCTGGGAATGAGAAGATCAAATGAAACTCAAGTATCCCCAGTTGTTCGAAAACAATGCAACCACTACTGAGGCTGAAGCTACTACAGAATTTCGGGACGAAATTCCAAATCAACGGGGGGATGATGTGACACCCCAGAAAAACCAGTAAACTACACAACACAACTAGCTTCCTCAGTAACCGCGTGCTAAATTTCGGGACGAAATTTCTTTCAAGTTGGGGATAATGTGACAACCCGAGTTTTCAAGGTCTCTATTTGACTTAATCCTGTACTGAATTACAAAGTGTGTTTTTATATATATATATATATATAGGGAGAAGATCATGCGAGAACCACCTCTTATTGTGAGAACCGCGAGAACCAATGTGAACACACCAAAAATGCCTAAAAATAGCTAAAAATCACACAAAATTTTTTTTTTTGAATTTTTTAATATTTTTTATAAAAAAATCGCTACTTTTAGAAGCCAAAAGAAAATTTTTTTTTTTTGGCTTCGAAAAGTAGCGATTTTAACCTAAAAAATATTAAAAAAATCAAAAAAAAAAATTTAGATTTTTTTTTGATTTTTTTAGATTTTTTTTAGATTTTTTTAGGTTTTTTGAGGGTTTAGTTTTTAGCATTTTAGCTTGGGGGGTGGGGGGGCTTAGGTTTTTGGGGGGTGGGGTTAGGTTTTTTTTTAGGTTTTTTTTAGCATTTAGCTTGGGGGGGGGGGGGGTTAGGTTTTTTTGGGGGTGGGGGGGGGGGTGGGGGTGGGGGGTTTAGGTTTTTGGGGGGTGGGGGTTAGGTTTTTTTTAGGTTTTTTTAGCTATTTTAGGTTGTGTTCACATTGGTTCTCAAGGTTCTCACAATAAGAGTGGTTCTCGCATGAGCCCCTCCCTATATATATATATATATATATATATATATATATATATATATATATATATATATATATATATATAGTGGTGTGCATTACATTTAAGTGAATGTTAGTAATATATGTAGTATTAATATTATGATTGCTTAATTAAAATATGGGAAAACTTGGCCGAAAACAACCCCATCCGAAATCACCTTCCTCACGAAAACACATTAGTGTTTTCGTCAACTATGGCCAGCGAAATCCAATGGGCTTTAGGCCCAGTAGTGGATCAGTTAAATTATTCTCAACCTTTACGTGTAAACTTAATCGCCAAACCCTAGAGCCCTATTGTTTCTCCCCGTGCCACGGCAACTGCAAGTCTCCAAACCTTTCCTTTCGATCAAGCTAGTGACATCCCATCTCGGTTAGTTGCACTGTTGTTTGTATGATGCATGATTACGTGTCTGTATGTACATGTTTAATTGAATGATCTAATGATTGTATACGATCTTGATTGCACAATGATTTGGTAATATGATTTCATGTATTACCAGTTAGTGGGTAATGATGATGAGCAAATGATTGTGAACTGATATGTATTTTAGGGATTCGTATGATCTGAGGCAAGATCGGTTATGAGATGTTATCGATTATTCTGATTGAACGGTTGTTATCAAGATGTTATCGATGTATTTAGCATGATGATAATGATGAGCTAGTTGATCTATGATGGGTAGGTTAGGCATGATCCTAGGATGAATACATGAATTATATAATATTTGAGCATATGTCTTTGTGATTTTTGGATTCATAATTAAATTGATGTATCAGTAGTTATTATGGTCCAATACATTTGAGGATGAGTGGGCTGACAAGTTGATATGATAACCCTTATTAAAAGTGGTGGCCATGTGTAGTCTGAACCTAATCAAATATGGTTGTCATTGATAGTCTAGGGAATGTTGAGCATTAAATAAGGCTATGATAGTTGTGAATTTCATTGAAGTCTGATAGATGATGTTAATATTCGTGAATGATGTGGAAAATATCTGATATTAAATCAAACAATTAATAAATTGATTGTTAAAGTTGGGCCATTATGGGTAACCGGGTACATGAACTGCAAAACCCACCTAGTTTCATTCGGATTGCTATGGGTTGGGCTGCACATGTTATGGCTCGGCTGGGCTTTGAATGCTTTGGACCTGTTAATAGTTGTGACACACATACATGCTTCGTATTTGGGCTGAACATTAGTTGGGATATAACAATTAACTTAGTCGACTGATAAGGATTCTTGATGTTTGGTTGTAGTGGATTGTTAGGTTGATTATGTTGGTAGTCATTGTTAATTATTATTTTCTGTTAAGCCTGTTAACTCAGTCTAGTATGTTAATGAATAACCATGTTGGAATAAACTGTGAAAGACACTTATGCAAAGCATGAAGTGCATGAGATTGATTAATTGCTTACGTGATACATGATGTTAACTGCCAAGCACTATGTGATGTTGTATTTGCATGCGAGTCATTACGAATGAAACTGATTGTATATACGTGCGTGCTATAGGACTTGACTGATTACTTGTGAGCACATAGTTTAGCATACCGAGCAAACCAAGGTAAGTTCACACTCTTACCAAGGCATGGGATTCCCGGGGTTGGGAATGGGGTTAAATGATTACTTGTACTTTCATCGTTACTGGAATACGTACCACTGACCTCGTTAGGAGAAGGTCACTTATAGATACAGCTAGACTAGTAACACATGGGAAGCCCCCACTAATCTTCGCAAACATGCCTGGAATGGCCGCGATACTAATACTAAACTTCGCAAACATGCCTGGAGGGCCGCGATACAAATACAACTAGTCTAGAATACATGGGAAACCCCGACAAATCTTCGCAAACATGCCTGGAAGGCCGCGATACAAATAAATACGATACATAGTTTACTAAACAAACATACGGTTTACGAAACGAATACTATAACTAAACAACCAACTGTGAACTCGCTCAACTTTGTTGTTGACTCGTTGTTACATGCCTTGCAGGTCAATAGGTACACATGGAGCTTGCACTGGGAGGCGCGGTCGTTGTGGACATGAATCGTGGATCCCGTGTTAAACATTTACAATACTTTTGAACTTATACTTGGGTTTTAAACATTATGCTTCCGCTTACTACTTAAACTATGTTTTGATTTGAACACCAGTTATATTGAGGTTGGGTGTTACAATTACTATTATGATATGTTCAATATGATTGGTGGCTTGATCCTGGTCATGTCACGCCTCCAAGCGGTGATACTCCGCGTGTGGAATTTTGGGGGTGTGACATTGTGGGCCTATACTTGTGGTGTGTCTATTAATCTTGTCCCCGCTCTTCTATTCTGGTCCTGAACGTACGACAAACATATAAATCTGTATACAAGATTATTTTAAATAATTGTCCCAAGTTATAAAAGAATTTTTATGCCTTGTGCATGTAAAACAATTTTTTTAACAATTTTTTTAAATGTTTTCAAAAAGAGTCAGTTAATTGTATTTACCAGTGTAAACTGACGTATTTTCAAAAAGACTAAATGGCAGGTACTACGCGAAATTGGCTGGAAGCTTCTGAGCACTAGTTAAGGAACTTGCAAATTCTTAGTGCTTAGAGTCTGTTGAACAATAATGTGTATTCTGCTCTAGATCCTCCTGTGGATCCGTTTACAACCGTTTGTATAATATTTACTTATACTTTGCATTTCGGTTTGTATTACTATTTTCTTCCAAGACTTCCGCTGTGCATTAAATTGTGTAAATTTGACTATGATGATATCAACTATGTCACGATACTCCCCACCTGGCCCACCGGGATGAGCTGTAAATGTCGGGGTGTGACATAGATCCTTTTCGCTCCTCGCTAGATGGTACATCAGTGGATAAGCGGTTCATAACGGTCCATTGTTGTTTCACTTGTCTAACCAAAATAATGTGTTACTGAACTTACAAAGAATGCACTAACTTCTAAAAAGACATTTAAAATAATGTGTCCGTATAGAATTTATTAAGCAAGGTTATAAAGATTGGGTAGGTTCGATTTGGGTTAAAGCCAAAGTTTAACCAGACATAATAAAATTATTAACTTGGTTTAAAGTTTGTAATTTATTGGTTAATAAAAGATTGTTGTATATTGAAACTAAATTGTCAATCACGTTGCCATCTTTTTATAAGGCAAAGCACAACGAACTTGTTTTATTACGCCGATATGGGACGTTTATAGAAACTCTTTTTACTAATGCATAGCCACTTCCGTAATTTTGCATGGTCTTTGGTTAATTTTGGTTAGAAACATGATCGTATTTTAACATAGTTAAACCGTGCCTTGTAGTCTTAATTTCGGTTAGAAACATGATCGTATTATAACATAGTTAAACCGTGCCTTGTAGTCTCTAATCTTGTTGTGATTGTAATGATTACACATAAAGATAGATTAATAGCATTTTGATAAACCATGTTGCTTGCTTTCTTATATCATTGTTTAAATCTTCTAATTGTTTGTCTGTCGTGCTTTTGACTATCGCGTTTCATATTATCACCATTGTGGCATCGAGTATCGTGTTGTAAGTTGTAGCCCCCGCAGCATCGTGCGGGTTTCCTACTAGTATATATATATATATAGAGAGAGAGAGAGAGAAAGTGTAAAATACATTACGGCTTAACGTACATCACGTACGCGACCAAATTACGCAAGTTATGTTGAAAATCACGCACGTTATAAACTCCACAAAACCTAATCACGCATGTTGAAACAAATAATCACGCACGTTATCACGCATGCCCTACCTCCTAGTTCAAAAATCGAATCCCCTGTTCTACGATCTGAAACCACTGTTACTGCCGTCTGACTCTAATTGAATGAAAGCTTGGTTATATTCATGCATCCTTTGTTCTACTGTCTGAATCAAAGATTGCTCATGTTTTCTTCATCCTCTGTTCTACGCTTTGATTTCGAGGGTCGAATATTGATGAAACTTTTCAAAATCAACAATGAATTTGAACCCAATTCGATGAAATTGACCGAACAATAGCCAATTTGAAGTGAAACGAAAAGAAATTTGAACCCAATTCGATGAAATTGATCAAACCCAGGCTAAATGAAAATTTGATATAATCACGCATGTTATATGAAATAATCACGCTTGTTGGTTTTTTGAGTTTATAACGTGCGTGATTTTCAAATGAACGTGCGTAATTTGGTCGCGTACGTGATGTACGTTAAACCGTGATGTACGTTAAACCGTAATGTACGTTAACCTTCCTCTCTCTCTATATATATATATATATATATATATACTAGTGTATTTTTATCATCAAATCCTAGCAATTGATTTACACTAGTGTATACACTTGTGTATTGATAATCAATGGCTATGATTAGTTCACAAGTGTTCATTATAAAGGGGGTTGTTCACTAATGAACCTCACCCTATATATATATATAGGGTCGGGATTTAGAGAAAACGGTAGAAAGTGTGAGAATGGTGAGAACGCTTATGGATCATCAGATCAAAATAATCTATGGACTAGATTGGCGCGGGGGCGTTTTCGTAAATAACATCAATTTTATTACGTGGACGCGCTTCATTAAGGGTAAAAGGGTCTTTTGACTTCTCCACACAAAATGCCATCTTATGAAAATAAAACGCCAAACAAAAATCACACACCATTCTAACTAAAAACGCCATTAGATATAAAACGCCAAACTTAATTATGATAAAATCCCGCCTAAAAAAACCGCCAAAAAATCCTATATATACAACATCTCAGATCTTCAATTAAAAACACACACAAAACCCCAAGCGCCATATTTAATATATACCGTTCCTCTTAGAAACGCCAAAAAAATCCTATATATCCTCAACGCCAAAACATACAAAAACATTATTGAGGTTTGTTGTCAATAAAGTTTAGTTGTATGGGGTAGACAACATTGTCAGTTATCTTTCTTAACAGAGGATTAACAATGTTGGCCATCTCATACAACAAAACATTATTGATTTTAGCATGATCAAATTTTGAGGTTGAAGGTGCTTTTATTTGGTGGCGTTCTTTTTAACGATAAAACGCCAAAATTAAAAAATCAAACAACGTTCATTGGAAAATTCAAGATTGTTGGCTGAAGGGTCTAAACTCAATAACATTTTGCTACATGAGATGGACAAATCTCCAAGAAAAAGATGCTGATGTCAGACTTTGTGCTTCCAAACAGCCACAAAAAAACTACTTAAAAAACAAAAAAACAAAATGAATCATACGAAAGTCGAACCAGCCAGTTAAGATGATTCAAAAAAGAAGAAAGAGACTGGTGACAGTGAAGATTTGGAAGATCAATTGTTTATATATTCTTTTTTTTAATTTTCTTTTTCAGTTGATTGTTATATAATAAAACGCCATATATAATAAAAACGCCAGACAGCCAAAATGCTTGTTAAAACGCTATCATGCCGTAAAACGCCCCAAAAACTCCTAAACTATAATAAAATTACTTTGGAAAAGTATTATAAAAAACCCAAAAAATAAAAAAAATAAAAATCAAACTTCAAAAGGTAACTAGAAACCGTAACTACAAAACAGTAAAAATGAAGAGACGGAAAATTTATTATATTAGAATCTAAAACGCCAAACTTGAAAGACGGGACGTGTTACAGACTTCAGAGAAAAAAGCTTATCAAAAACAATAATTACAAACAGTAACTGAAACGACGAATACTTTATTATAATAATGCACCGCCTAACCTACGCCGCCAAAAGAAATCCTATAAAATAATAACTCTCAGCAACTTCCATTTAATCAAACCAAGAAAACAAACGCGAAAATACTACTAAATACCACTCACTGTAAAACGCCAAAAAATTAAAAAAATTCAAAGATGGCTAATATGCTATCTTGGATATTCAGTATTGTTCTTCGCGAAGTTTCACTGAATGGATTGTTAGCTAAGAGGAGTAACTCAGAAAGATTTTGCTGTATGAGATGGACAAATCTTCAAGAAAAAGATACTGATGACAATCGAATGTCATTTTGTGTTCTTTGTTCTTGAATAAGGCTTGGATGAGGAAAATAGATCAATGACACTAAAGAGTGGGATGATTATAAAGATGAAGAAAGGCGAAAAACCCACTCACACTTCATAGATCTATCTACCCAAACATCCACAAAAAGCCACTTCAACAGACGAGCAGGCAAAAAAAATCAAACCGATGGGTTTGTTAAGTTTTACATAAAACGCCATATATTTGGTGACAGTTCTTGTACTATTAAAAAGAAGAGAGAGGCTGATGACAGTGAAAATTGTGAAGAGAGATCCGATTATGATTTTTAATTTATTTTCTTCGCTTCTATTTTTTTCCATGTGGTTGTAATATAATCTTACAATTGTAAAACGCCAAGATACCACAAACGCCAAAATGTATATAAAAAATAATAGAACAATGGGCCATATTGTTTAAAACGCCTTGAAAAAATGCCATTCAGATAGATTTCCTGACCCCCCTGGGGTTCCAATGGCATACGATTTGAAAAACGCCATAAACGCCAAAATGTTAATACAATGAAACCATTAAACGCCATTAATTATTGAATTTGGTTAACGCCAAAAATCTTAAACCCCAAAAAATAAAACAATATTGGGAAAAGCGGAACTAGAAAAGTAGAAGATAAAAGGACAAAAAAGCCCCTCCGCCCTTCTCTATGCTGCGTGATACGTGTTGGGCCAGGATGCGTTCTCACCGTTCTCACACTTTTGAGCATTTTCTCCCGATCCCGTTTCTCTCTCTCTCTCTCTATATATATATATATATATATATATATATAGAGAGAGAGAGAGAGAGAGAAACGGGTTCGGGAGAAAACGCTCAAAAGTGTGAGAACGCATCCTGGCCCAACACGTGTCCCGTGGCATAGAGAAGGGCGGAGGGGCTTTTTTGTCTTTTCATTCTTCTTTTATTTTCAAAACGCGGTATAATATTTTCTGGCGTCTAAGTTTTTTTTGGCGTTACTTGTATTTATTAAACTTTTTGGCGTTGAATTAATTGTTTTTGTGTCACATATATAATTTTTTGGCATTATATCGTTTTCTGGTTAATTTTTTTTGGCGTTTGTGGTGTTTTGTATACTAATTCACTACGAGTAATTAGTATTTGCATAAGATTAAAATAAGACCAATTTTTCTTTTGGCGTTTAGTGAATTTTTTGGCGTTTTAATACCCTTTACAAGGTGCTTTGCCAGCAGCTGTTCTCCCAGTTTTCATTCTACTAGCGTTTTGATGTTTGTAGTTTTTGGCGTTTTATATAATAATGTATTTTATTTATAGAGACTTAGATAACAAAACAACATATAACTTGATATCAATACAATATAAAATGAAAACAAAAATAATAAAAAATGGTAATCTAATTTTTCTTTCCAATCTTCAATGTCATCAGCCTCTTCCTTCTTGAATTTGTTTTTGGCGTTTTTAACCTTTTTTGAATAATTTAGCTAGATGCCAACTTTCCTTCATAAACCCCGTCTTTTTTCAGAAGAAGCTGCTTAGTGGCATCCTGTTTTTTGGTGTAATATTCTTGTTTGGTGGCATGTCATTAAAGATCAACTCTTTCTTGATGCTATTTGTAATAATGGAGTCCAAAATAGCATTTTACACTTGTGTTGAACCCTTTATTCCATTCATATAATCATCAAGAACAAAGCTCACATGATGGCATATCACTGTCATCAGTCATTTTTTTCTTGAATATTTGTCCATCTCATTCAGCAAAAGATTATTGAGTTAACCCCCCTCAGAAAAAGGATCAATTTTAGTGAAAGATTTGCCATCTGTGGCGTTTTAAAGGGAGTGGTTTCTATAGGATATGGCGTTTTTGTGTTTTCTGGGTGTGATTAATTTCATTGTGTATAGACCCCTCTCTTATAGGAGTTTTTTGGTGCGTAGTTTAGGCGGGACTTTTTATTGTAATAAATGATAGTAATAAAGTAACTGTCTTTTCAGTTACTGTTTTTGTATTTACTGTGTTGATCAGCTTTTATCAGTTTTATAGGTTATAGACGTCCCATCTTCTAAGTTTGGCGTTTTTTTAAACGGCGTTATGCAAACCAACATGACAAAATACAATAACGGAGTAAATAAAATATTAAGCATGAAAAACATTTTTTGTTATTTTTGGCGTTTTGTTAGGGTTAACCATTTTTAGTAATTTTTTTTTTGGCGTTTTGCTAATAAAGATAGA
Source organism: Helianthus tuberosus (assembly GCA_030545235.1). Classification (NCBI taxonomy): domain Eukaryota; kingdom Viridiplantae; phylum Streptophyta; class Magnoliopsida; order Asterales; family Asteraceae; genus Helianthus; species Helianthus tuberosus. Next base: position 101,664,812 of record CM060431.1, on the reverse strand, counting down.
AATATATCATTTAATTATCTTAAAAAAAGAATATTACATAGAAGAAAAAAAAGAGGAAAAAAATTAAAATCCTTCGTCAGAAGGTACTTTATCCGAATAGTATCCATCACTTGTGTCATCTTCTTCCTCCTCGGAGTCTTCATCTGGATCTTCATCCATGTCATCACATTCACCTTCATCTGCTTCTTGTTCCTGAAGATTCTGAAGCCTCCACCTGAACATGTCTTGCATTAACTCCAATTTTGAGTCTATTTCTGTGTTGGTACAAGTGGTGTTATGCAATTCTGCCATGAAACCCAGTCGCTGCTTTGTCATGATATTCTCTAGCCAGTAGACTTCCTGCTCTCCGCTGTCGTATGTAACCGTCACCATGTCTGTTTCATCATCAAAACGCCATGATGTCATGACAGGGTCTGGCTTCACATCTCCTTTGATTGGTCCAAATTTGCTAGTTAATGCTTTCATAAGCATATGCGTTTCATGGCATTCGTTGTCTAGAGCGATGCCAATGGATAAGATTTGCCTCTGTATCTCTTCTTCCATCTTCAGAATTGCCCTAACCGTCTTAACATACACACTCCTTCTGTTGTCAAAATGGAGGACGTATCGCCTGATTCCCAGAGTGTATCTCCACGAAACGATTGTTGCCATTTTGGTTAAGTTGGCGTTTTTGGTTAACGATTTTTTTTCAGAAAATGGATAGATTGAAGTGATTATGGAAGCTATGTTTTACCTTTGTTTATATAATGATGTTTTTGGCGCATAATTTATGAGAGAATTTCTTCTAATAAATGTTAATAACTGAAATTCAGTTATTTGTGTTGTTTCATCTTCCTGTAATATTCAATGCGTTTTATTACTAATTTTTGGCATTTTGTTTTTAATGGCGTTTTATTTTTTTTGTATGGCGTTTTATCATTCGATGGCGTTTTGAATATGAGCGGTAAAAGACTCTTTTACCCTTAATGAAGCGCGTCCCACATAATAAAATTGATGTTATTTACGAAAACGCCACCGCGCAATCTAGTCCATGGATTGTTTTGATCGGACGACCCATAACCATTCAGGAGAAAATGCCCTAAAGTGTGAGAATGGTGAGAACGCATTCTGATGGAACATGTGGCGCGGGATATAATCAGGGTGGGAGGGGCTTTTTTGTCTTTTTAATCTTCTTTTTTCCCAATTTCGTGTGTCACAATGCTGCTTCATTTTTGCGTCTAAGATTATTTTGGCGTTAATTAGATTCAATAACCACCTGGTGTTTTAGTGTTTTTTTTTTGGATCTGTCTCGTTGAATTAATTGTTTTTGTATCACATAGATAATTTTTTTTGGCGTTATGGCGTTCCCAGGTGAATTAATCCCATATATGTTATAAAGGTAATTTTTTTTGGCATTTGTGGCGTTGTTAATATTCATTACCATTCATTAATATTTCATAAGATTACAATAAGACGAAATCAAAACAAACTAATAGTCTTCTGTGCATGGGATTACATCAGAGATGTACCCATCGCTTTGTTCATCACTTTCTTCAGATTCATCATCATATTTTGCATTGGCGTATAAGGCCATCATCTCGTCTCTTCTTTTCTGCAGCCTATAAATATCATAACAACCCTGAATCTTGCATCGTTCGAAGGTGCTAAATCAAAGAGTTGTTCAAGAAGATGTAGCCTCTCTGTCTTCAACATTTCCTCCATCGGCAGTAAATATTCCACCCCGTGTCAATAAGTCACGTTAACCGTTCCTGCTTTTTCATGCACCAACCAACTGCTAACTGTTGGTAGAGGAGTATCGTCAATATCATCATCATCATCATCATTGTCATCTTCTGCTGGAAATTTTCTCTCCAATCTTCTTATTAACTTTCAAGTTCTATCATAATCGTTGGCCATTGGAACCCCAAGGGCCAGAACATCCCCCTGAACCCCTTCTTCCATACTAAGTATGGCCTTGATTGTCTTGACCTTCACCCTTCTCCTATTAGAGAACTTTAGGATAAAACGTCTCTCCGACCTCTCAAACCTCCACGCAATAACCTTAGCCATTTTTTAAGTTGTATGACTTTTGGACAATGTGTGGCGTTTTTGACAATGTGTGGTGTGTTAAGTTGTGTTTACATGTTCTACTTTTATAATAACTTTTTTTCCCGCCATGTAGGATGCAGTCCTTTAAAGTGACAGGTAATTATGATGTTTTGAAAAGATAAATAAATTCAATTTCCCATGGAGTGGCTTTCAATATAATAAATGTTAGTAATAATATTTCCGTCGCTTCAGTTTACTGTTTGTAGTTACTGTTTATTCAGCTTCATCTATTTATGGCTGTAACGCATCCCATCTTTTTGAGATTTCGTGTTTTGTATTTTTAATGGCGTTTAGTTAAAGATGACACTTTGTTCTATTCTCTTGCACATTGTTTTATACTTTTTTATAGTTTTTAATAATATTTGTTCAAAGTAATTTTATTATAGTTTGGGAGTTTTGGGCGTTTTATGGCATATGGTGTTTCACAAGCATTTATCCATGTGGCGTTTTATTATATTTTTTTAGAGATTAATGTATTTGTTCTTAGCTGAAAATTACATAACAAACAACAGAAAAAGAAAAGAAATTGAAGCAATTTATCTTCCAAATCTTCACTGTCATTAGTCTCTTTCTTCTTTTGAAACTATAAGAACTGTCACAACTAAATGGAGTTTTGGTTTTGGTGTGGTTTTTTGTTGTTCGTGTGTTGAAGTGGCTTTGTGGATGTTGGAGACATAGATCGACGCCGTGTGGGTGGATGCTATTTGTCCGTCATCTTCATTATCATTATGGAGTCCAAAATAGCATTTACACTGGGATCGTTCTCTTCTCCTCATCCAAACCTTCTTCAAGAACAAAGAATACAAAATGACGTATGGGTGTCATCAGTCTCTTTTTCTTGAAATTTGTCCATCTCATGCAGCAAAATCTTACTACCCTCACCTAAAAAACCATTCAACGAAACTTCATGCAGAACAATACTGAGTATCCAAGAAACGATGTTTGCCATCGTTGATTTTTCTAACTTTTTGGCGTTTTACAGTGAGTGGTATTTAGGAACCATTGTGTTTGTTTTTTTTGGTGTGATCAACGAAAGGTGCTGAGACGTTTCTCTTTATAGGATGTTTTTGGCACGTAGTTTAGCCGGGATATTATTATAACAATTAATGCAATTAATAAAGTATTCGGTTTTGCTCAGCTTTATCTGTTAAGTCTGTAACACGTCACATCTTTCAAGCTTGGCGTTTATATTTTATGGCGTTTTTGTAGGCCAAGACCTTAAATAAAACACAGAAAAACTGCACAGTAATAAAATTGGCGTTTTGTATTTACTTGGCCTTTTATATTTTAATGTCGTTTTATGTATGAAAGGATTTTTACCATTTTTACCCTTAATGAAACACTTTTCACCGTTCTCACACTTTTCACCGTTTTCCCTAAATCCTAACCCTATATATATATAGAAAAAGTGTAACGTACAACAGGGCTTATCGTACTCTCGTACGATATTGTGAAATCGCATGTTATAAAAAAGCATGTTGGAAATCGCATGTTGGTATTTTTGATGAAATCGCATGTTGGTATATAAAGCAATTTCGCATGTTGGTTTTTCAGCACAAATCGCATGTTCAAGAGTGAATTCGCACCGGATTGTACGACTGGGATGATCGTGTACATTTTGTACGATAAGAGCCATTGTACGTTAACATAACCTTTATATATATATATATATATATATATATATATATAGGGGAATGCTAAAATGAGAACCACCTCGAGTTGTAAGAACCGTAAGAACAACACCGTAGGGGGCGCGGTGGACCAATTTTTTTTATAAACGTAGATGCATGTATAAAACAACATTTGTAAAAAAAATTCAAAAAAAAATGTCGTGTGTGTAGTTTTGAGCGCCACAAGTTTGTGTTTACGGGACCCGTAAATCTGGCCGGAAAATTTACGGGTCCCGTAAACACAAACTTGTGGTGCTCAAAACTACACCCACGACATTTGTTTTTTGAATTTTTTTTTACAAATGTTGTTTTTATACATGCATCTACGTTTCTGAAAAAAAATTTGGTCCACCTCGCCCCGGATCAAAAAGTTCTCGCGGTTCTTACAACTCGAGGTGGTTCTCATTTTAGCGGATACTTATATACTTATATATATATATATAGGAGAAGGATCCGTTAGGAACCACCTTTTATTGCGAGAACCGCGTGAACCAATGCGAACACAACCAAAAATACTTAAAAAATCTAAATAACACACAAATTTTTTTAAATATTGTTTTTAACCAAAATCTCTACATTTCGTTTATTAAAAAATAATAATTTAAAAAAAATTGGAATCTAAAACTAGCGGTTTTTATTAAAAAAAAATTGTGTGTTTTTTTAGATTTGTTAAGGTTTTTTGGGTGTTTAACTTTATGGTTTAGGCTTTAGCATTTAGCTTGGGTTGGGGGCGGGGTTAGGTTTTTGGGGGGTGAGATTTAATTTTTCAACATGCGCTTTTGGTTTTTTTTTTACACCATGCGAATTTTGTTTCTAATATAACATGTGAAAAATGTTTTTGTGCAAACATACGAATTCAAAAAATCATTGTAACATGCGATTTCTTGGAAAAAAACATTTTCTTGTAATATGTGAATTTTATTCTTTTTTAACATAACGTGCGAAATTGATATCGCGTATAGTTCGTACGTTAAGGTATTTTGTACAATACGTATATATATATATATATATATATATATATATATATAAGTGAAGGGGTTAATCACCACACATTCAAGTTATATAATCCCTATTTCTTATATATTTTCCACGTGTCGTATAACTCCACATCGCAAAGGATTATGAAGAATTACCACTAGGGCTGCAAACGAACCAAACGAACACGAACAAGACCTTGTTCGTGTTCGTTTGTTAAGAAATATATGTGTTCGTGAACCGTTCACGAACACTTATCGAACGAGATTTTATGTTCGTGTTCGTTTGTTAAGGAAATGAACTTGTTCGTGTTCGTTTGTGTTTGTTTGTTAATTTTAGGCAACGAACAAAAACAAACGTTGACGAACAAAATGAGCACAAACTAATGTTCATGAACACAAATGGAAACAAACGAACACAAACAATCGTTCGTGAGCAGAATATATAATACACTGACACTTATTAGATATTTAATTTATTGGAATTTTGAAGTATTTAAATACATATAAAAACTAAAACCGCTAATGAACTATCGAACACATTACCGAACGTTCATGAACATAAACGAACGAACACGACCTCTGTTCATGTTTGGGTGATCGTGGATCGACTCACAAAGTCTGCACACTTCTTGGCTATCAAGGAAACGGATAAGTTCTCCACTCTAGCAGACGTCTACCTTAAGGAAGTCATCTCGAGGCACGGGGTGCCAACCTCTATTATCTCTGATCGTGATGCACGTTTCACTTCAGAACTTTGGCAAGCGATGCACAAATCTTTTGGCTCTCGGTTAGACATGAGCACAATTACCATCCGCAAATAGATGGGCAGTCTGAACGCACCATCCAAACCCTAGAAGACATGCTTCGTGCATGTGTAATCGATTTTGGCAACGGCTGGGAAAAACATCTCCCTCTAGTGGAGTTTTCGTATAATAACAGTTACCACACCAACATTCAAGCCGCTCCATTTGAGGCATTGTATGGGCGTAAATGCCGATCACCTCTTTGTTGGGCAGAGGTGGGGGATAGTCAGATCACGGGTCCGGAACTTGTAGTAGACACAACAGAAAGGATTGCTCAGATACGACAACGCATGGCGGCAGCTCGCCACCGTCAGAAAGCCTGCGCAGACGAGCGCAGGAACCCACTCGAGTTCCAAGTTGGGGATCGAGTGCTACTCAAAGTTTCACCCTGGAAGGGTGTGGTTCGTTTTGGAAAACGTGGCAAGCTCAATCCGCGATATGTCGGACCATTTGAAATCATAGAGAAAATAGGCAAGGTGGCCTACAAACTGAACCTGCCCGCAGAACTCAGTGCAGTTCACAACGTTTTTCATGTGTCAAATCTGAAGAAGTGTCTGTCAGATGAGACCCTTATAGTTCCTTTGAAGGAGCTCACTATCGACGATTAGTTGCGATTCGTCGAGGAACCAGTTGAAATCACGGACCAGGACGTTAAGGTCCTCAAGCGCACCAGAATACCTCTTGTTTGAGTTCGTTGGAACTCCCATCATGGCCCAGAGTTTACCTGGGAACGAGAAGATCAAATGAAGTTCAGGTATCCCCAGTTGTTCGGAAACAGTGCAACCACTACTGAGGCTGAAGCTACTACAGAATTTCGGGACGAAATTCCAAATTGTTAGTGCATTCATCTGTCGACTTCGTCTTGTATCGAGTCTTGTATTAGAATTGTTAGTTCAGGGCTTAATTGTTAGAGTTTGTTTAAGATAATTTAGCTTGAATGAAGAGGTTTCTCTTGAAAGTGACACATGTCAGTTTCAAGCTAAACCTACAAGAGAGGTTTCCCTTGAAAGTGGCGTGTGACAGTTTCAAGCTAAACCTGGTTTCCCTTGAAAGTGGCATGACACTTTCAAGCTAAACCTGCTCACCTATAAATACCATTCAAGCTAAACCTATTGTAACTTTTGGAGAAGTCTTCCGGTTTGCAACGAAGTGCTGCCGAAGTGTTTTCAGGTTGTAAAACGTTATCAAATCAATCATACAACAGTTTTAAGTGGAAATCTCGCTGAATTGACCTCTACACGTCTGTTTCCGCCTTTCGTTTAGAGATAAACTCTTCTGATCGACTCGTTCGGGTCCGAAACCGATCCTACAAGTGGTATCCGTTAAAGAAGATATTTTTGTCTTACTTCAACATAATGGAACTGCTAGATCAATCTGGGAAGCTTTACTTCAGAAATTCTGAGGGAGTGCTGATATGATCAAAAACAAATAGGCCTTATTGAAGAAGTCGTTTGACATATTTACTGCATTTGATCATGAAACCACAAAGGAAACGATAGATAGATATTGTCATCTGGTTCTAGAAATGAAAAGATTGGATATTCAAAAAGATGATGATGAGTGGGTTGATAAGTTAGCAGAGGCATTACCCCAACAGAAGTGGGGAACTTATCTGATGATTGTGAAACTCATGAGGAAGACTGAGAGTATGAACTTGGCACAGTTTATCCAGAAGATTGAAGAGCATGAACTGGATATTCAGAAAACCGCTATCATGACGAATCCAAATGCCAAACAAGATGTTAGTTTGTATTACAGAGGGAACAAGTTTGAAGCTACTCCTAGCCCTAGTCCGAAGATTCAAACTGGTTATAGTGCTGATAGTGCGTTTGGAACAAAGAGTAGTAATGTGACTCAAAGTGGTGGATTTTCTTCATCATTCTCAAGTTTTGATCCAAACAGCACAACATCAACTTCTCAACGACAAAATTCAACACATCTTCAGTGCAATGTTACATTAAACATTCAAAATGGTCAGAATTTGTCTCCAGAAGTTGCCAAGCAGCACATGGCATCACTGGTTACTATGTTAGAATCTTACGAGAGTTTGATCGATGGGAAGATTGGCAATCCGATGCTTACCAAAGAAGATTACGACCAAATTGATGCTGAAGAACTTGAAGTGATGGATATCAAATGGTGCTTAGCAAGTGCTTGGAGGAGAGCTGAAAAGTTTCAAGAGATTACTGGTAGGGATGAATTTCGAGGAATGGCTACCTCTCCATTGGGATTTGATAAATCAAAGGTTACCTGTTTCCGTTGTAATGGAAAAGGTCATTTTAAACGAGAGTGCAAGAGTAAAGAAGCTACTGGGAATCAAGATAGAAACAATTATTATCATAAATCAATCTTCCATCAGACTACTCAACAACCTCAAATTGTACATGCTCATGCTACTGATGATGGAAAGAAGAAAGCTTTACTGATTCATCAAGATGATGAAAAAGTTGCAGAGGGATTTAGTTGGGATAAATACATTCCATCTGATTCAGGCTTTGTTGCAAGAATACTAGATGAAGAGGCTAGTGAGAAAAGAATCCCGATATTTCCTGATCTTGGAAGCGATGTGGATACCGATGAAGAGGAAGAACATCTCAACAAAGCTAGAAAAGGCATTGATCTAACTAGTTTTAATTTGTTTTTTGCAGATAAAATGGAGATGTTGTACCAGAAGAAGATGGCAAGATTGAGGAAAGAGCTGGAAGCAGCAAAAATGCAAGCTGATGAAAAGACAAAGACAGAAGCTGGAGAAGCAATTGTTGATCAAGTGATTGAGAAAGTTGTGGAGAAAATTGTTGAAGTAGAGAAAGTTGTTGACAAGATTGTCGAGATCAAAAAAATAGTCGAAGTTGAAAAATTGGTCGAAGTAGAGAAACTCACCGAGGTAGAAAAAGTCGTTGAAGTTGAAAACATTGTCGAAGTTGAAAAGATAGTAGAAAAATTGGTTGAAGTTGAAAAGCCATGTCTGAATTGTAAAGAATCTTGTAAAGCTTGTGAGGAGAAAGATAAGAAGATTGCTGAGTTAGAGAAGATAAAAGAAGATTTATTATCTGATGTGATGTACATTAAAGAGTCTTATGATGTACTGAACAAAACAGTTGATGGTCTGAAGAAGACAAATTCAGAAATCGAAAAAGCAATGGAAAAGATGAGTGCAACATTAATGACAAAGCAGAGTGTTATTAATGCATACATTGAAGATTGTGCAAAGCTGAAGAAGGAAGTGGAACTCGAGAAGATTGAGAGTGAAAGGATTAAACGATTATTGTTGAGATACACGACTTGTGATTATTTGATTGATCGTGTTTATCCTACTGTTGCAGGTCTGGAAGCGTTCATGGATAAAAAGACTGAAGATACTGATACTGGTGGAAGTTGTGAAGATGAGCAGAAGAAACCATTCTGGAAACAGTCGAATCAAGAGTTTCTTGCTGAAGTGAAGAAGAATGTGAGAAGGTTTGCTGAAAGAGTTGACAGAAGAACCTGTTTCAAATGCCAGGAAGTTAGACACATAGCTTGGAATTGTCCCAAGACCAACTATAAAAAACAGGGAGTTTCTTCTAAATCTGTTTTGAGAAAGACTTGTGTTGATAAGAAAGAACAACCTGTAAAAATTGTTAAAAAGTTTGAAAATTCTACTTCTGAGGAAGGAGAAAGTTCAAAAAGATTTTACAAAAGAAAAGGTGATATGAACAAGCAAAAGTGGGTGGTTAAATCTGAGGGTAATTCTGACAATGAATCTGATTCCATAAAATTAGATGAGTCTTTGGTTGAGAAAAAGATTGTGAATTCCGTTCCAGATGTGAACGATGAGAATTTTCCTCCATTGTCAAAGGAAAATTTGATGAAGAAAGTGGGAAAAGTAGAGATCTCAAATCAATTCTTCGCTGATAAAGGAGAATTTGATGTTGAGAAGGCTTTCAACGGTAAAGTCAAGCATATTTTTGGTAAGATGGTAGACAGGAAGGTAAAGGATGCTAAAGAGTTTTACAAATAAAGTGTTGGTGGGATAGATGTGTACCAAAATCACCCAAGGCTGGTGAGGCTTGGGTGGACATAATGTTTGAGTAAAAACCGGACTTGCCGGAGCTCCCAGGTTGGTAAGAGTGGAGCAGGAATCGGCATCTTTCTTAGCAAATGATCCTACATGTGGTACAGTTGGTAAAGTACAGGTGGTATATTTAAATTGTTATATGTTGATTTACAAGTGGTTATAGTTGGTGAGTGAACCTGTAAGTGGTTGATAGAGGTTTTCATTGACAAGTGGTTAATCAAGGTCATTAAATTGAACTTGATTCGACCATTCTTACAAGTGGTTAACAAATATATGGGGTTCATTACATTGAGAAGAGGAACTTATCCCCTAACCTACAAATGGTTTGAAAATCAACAAAACTAATTTTTCGGAAAAACCATTTGATTAAAACAAACTTAAGTGTTTTGAAATCACAATGGGAAAATAGTTTGTTGTGAGGGGGAGTTTTGATTGTTTATGCCAAGTGGATGGCGATTTGAAGTGATTTGATATCAGTTGTCAAGTTTATTGTATAGTTTGCTTTCAAATTTCCTAAAATGTGTTTGCATTTTAGGGGCAGTAAAAATTTTCAGAAAATCCAAAAACATTAGAAAATTTGAAAAAGTCAAAAACATGATAAAATGAAAAATGAGTTTTGTTGTATAAAAGAGGAAATGATAGTACATCAGTGGACGATCACGGCATGCTAAAGAAATGGAAAGTTAAATAGTGATAAACGGTCTCACTGATGATGTGTCAGTAGGTTTTTGCACATTTAGTAGATTGTGACGAGATATAAACCTAAATTCAAACTTGCTTAATTCGTGGGTAACATCTCTCGGATATATGGGTAACCCCCGAAATCTCATTTGAAAGATTCCTTTTTCTGATATACTAGGTCTTTATACTCAGTGATATCTGGGGTATTATTCCTGGACTTCTGCTGAATGGAAGTTCTGACCTAGTCATCGAATAATACTTTCCGCAATGCTTGAAACATAGCATCACCCTCAGCATATATGATAAGACAATAAAATTGCTTAGCAATGCTGTTGTCAAAAAGATCCTCTAAAGGGGACACACCCAAAAGTCGATTCGTGATCTCTCTGCTGAACGGTAGTTCTGACCTGAGCTCTCACGATTTCGATCATAATTTATTTCCCTACAGATATTATTTGTGTCATACTTACCTGTAAGACTGAATATTGGGATCTGGATACGGGAGTATATTCTGAGGTGGGACACGCGAATAAGTTTAAGTGCTTAAAAAATTAATATCGTATCTCGAAACAGTTGAACTTTGTGTGAAAATTTAAGTGGATCAGTATACTGACAATCTAAGTGAATCGTTTAGAACTTAAAATGTATAAAGCTTAACGGTGTTGGTGATTTGTCTAAAAAACTGATATGATCCTCTTACACAAACTCACAAAAATATTGTTTGTATATATTTCTTTACTGCGTTTCATTTCTTTAAAAATCCAAAAAGATTTTCGGTGTGTTTTAGCATAAATTTTGAAAAATTCAAAAAGATTTTAGACGACTGATGTTGAAAAGCTGATTTTCAAAATTCCGAGTGCTAAACATGACGAACAGGTTTGGGAAAGTGTGTTTGAAGATGTTTGAAATGAAAATGATATATATATTCAAGTGGTTCATCAGAAATTGACAAGATAAATCATTTTGTTTGATAATTGAAAATGGTGTATTCAGGGTTGTATCTTTAAATGATTAAAAAAGTTTCTAAATTTGTTATATCTTATCTTTTATGAAACTTATGTTTTGGGTAGAGAATATGCAGGTAAGTCAGGTTACGATACCTGAACCTGTGAAAGCCAGTCTACGATCCTAGTACAAGTTGAGGGGGAGTCTGTTAGAGAAAGAGAGTCTGAAGATGCAAGAGCTAGGAGCCAGAGATCCTGAAAGAGAATTGGAGATAGGATAGAGCCAGATAGAGATCATGAAGGAAGCCAAAGACTGATAAAGACTGAAGATTGAGAAGACTCGACACTTAAGACTCGTCAACATCTGAGGGGGAGTCTGTTAGTGCATTCATATGTCGACTTCGTCTTGTATCGAGTCTTGTATTAGAATTGTTAATTCAGGGCTTAATTGTTAGAGTTTGTTTAAGATAATTTAGCTTGAATGAAGAGGTTTCTCTTGAAAGTGACACATGTCAGTTTCAAGCTAAACCTACAAGAGAGGTTTCCCTTGAAAGTGGCGTGTGACAGTTTCAAGCTAAACCTGGTTTCCCTTGAAAGTGGCATGACACTTTCAAGCTAAACCTGCTCACCTATAAATACCATTCAAGCTAAACCTATTGTAACTTTTGGAGAAGTCTTCCGGTTTGCAACGAAGTGCTGCCGAAGTGTTGTCAGGTTGTAAAACGTTATCAAATCAATCATACAACAGTTTTAAGTGGAAATCTCGCTGAATTGACCTCTACACGTCTGTTTCCGCCTTTCGTTTAGAGATAAACTCTTCTGATCGACTCGTTCGGGTCCGAAACCGATCCTACACAAATCAACGGGGGGATGATGTGACACCTCAGGAAAACCTGTAAACCACGCAACTTAACTAACTTCCTCAGTAACCGCATGCTAAATTTCGGGACGGAATTTCTTTCAAGTTGGGGATAATGTGACAACCCGAGTTTCCAAGATTTCCATCTTCACGCTAATTGTACGTTAACTGTTTAGTTGTTTGTTTACACGACTTGTTTGCCTTGTAACCGTACACGTTTGTGATATGTTATAATGTATTGTGATTGTTGTATCTAAATGTTTGGTGATATAACATGTGACCTGATCCGCCCACACTAATGATCCGGCTCACACTAACCAAAGCATATAGGCTGTTTGACTTATCTTCTCTTCGGCCCACATGTAGCAACATGCATCAGTAGCAACATACGAGTGTAGATGATTATTTTATTTGGCCCACTTGTGTGTTATTTAACAATTATGTGACCGGCCCACTTGTGCACTCCAATATTATCCTACGTAACCCTTGTTACATCTAATATTATCATCACATCCAACTCTATTCTTCTACTAACTGGCGACGGCAAGGATACACCCCCTTCATAATAGCATCTCGATCGGTCAGGCTTTGGGTGGTGAGTCATGTTTATTTGATTCTCAAGTATTTGATTGTGTTAGGTGTAATTCATGCTCAATAGAATTGCATGCCTAGACGAACACTTTGCTTAACAATTGTGTTTGTCATGATTATTTGTGATTTTGTACATGTTAACTTAATCAGTGTATCACAAGTACCAATTACTTTGAGTTGTCGTTTGACCCATCTGGCCGAAGACATGTTTGTGATTAGGGTCATACATTAGCCTGTTTATAAGTTGCAATGTATTAACTTAGGTGTATGTTTTGATGTGATGAAACTAATAAACGTGATGTGGTATTATTGACATAAGATGGAAATCGATGAATGATTTGTTATGTAACTGTTACTGATGATGATGATGTTCCAGACGAAAACACAAGGTGTTTTCGCCAAACCTTATATCCGACGAAAACCCTTGGGTTTTCATCAATTGTGATTTCGCCAATGAGGGTTTTCGCCCACTAAGTGTTTTCGTCTAATGACCTGTATCTCTATAACTCGTATGTTAAATCGGTTAGATGGTTAACCCTGTTAAGTATTAACTGTGTTAAGCATGTCAAGTATGTTATGTATGTTAACTGGGTTATGTTAACTGTGTTATGAATATTAAGCTCATTATGTATGATAACTCTGTTAATTTTGATCCAACTCTGTTATGACACATTGACTATGATAAGTGTGTTAACTCAACTATGCATGTTAGTCCTATTGATCCTAGTTAACGCTGTTAGCACAGTTAAGTGTACCAAGAATGTTAATGAATAATTGAGTTAAAGTAAACTGAGGAAGCCTATAACGTGAAACATGGATTGTATGAATGTGATTAACTGTAGTATGATGCATGATGTCAACTGCCAAACATACCATGTGGTATTGATTGCATGTGAAACTATACGAGCTTAACTGATTGAGTGTACGTGTATAACTATAGGACTTGATTGATTTCTTGTGTGCACATAATTAGCATACCGAGCAAACCAAGGTGAGTTCACACTCTTTCCAAGGCATGGGATTCCCAAGGGTTGGGAATGGGATTTAATAACTACTCGTACTATCATTACTATTAAACTACTTTTTACTGCCCTCGGATTGAAGGGCACGTACGTAAAACCTACGTAGTCTCATACTTACAACCATCCTCTGTGGGTAGGATGCCTAGATTACACACTGGACCAAACCTCTATCATTGAAGTCCCTCATTTATATCACTTAATCGCCGAGGCCTATGGCGAGCGGGTCATTAGTTAATAGCGCTATTAGGTTTAACAAACCTCACACCGTGCCAGTCGGACGGGCGTGTACTAATGGACTATGGGCAAAGGGTCAATGCTGATAGACATTGACTTAGGGCACCACTTACATTTTCGTAGTAGTCGATACGCACGGTCTAGTAACACATGGGAAGCCCCCACAAATCTTCGCAAACATGTCTGGGAGACCGCGATACGAATTAATACGATACATGGGTTACAAAACGAACATATGATTTACGAAACGAATACTATAACTAAACAACCAACTGTGAACTCGCTCAAATTTGTTGTTGATTCGTTGTTACATGCCTTGCAGGTCGTTAGGTACTCATGGAGCTTGCACAGGGAGGCGCAGTCGTTGTGGGACATGGCAGTGTGTGCCATGCTAAAAACATTACTTTATTTCGTACTTAATACATACATTGGGTTTTACAATTATGCTTCCGCTAAACACTTAACTACGTTTTTGATTTGAAACACCTTTCATATTGTGTGGTTGAATTTTACTTATTACTTGTTATGTTCAATATTGTTAGTGCATTAAGTGTCTATCGCCTCCGTCAATCAAAATCGTAGTAGAAACCGAAGAATGCAAGACTTGATGATGTTACTAGTTAGTAAAGGCAAGGTGGCAATTTTGTAAATAAGGAGAAATCCTTATATCCCTTGTGCCTATAAATAGGAGCTTTAGTTGTAAAGTTTAAGACTTTTAGCTCATTTGGAGATTTAGAGATCTAATCCTAGAGAGAGAAAGACTAGAGAGAGAAAGTCTCTTCACGTGATTCTCGGCTTTGTACATGACATCATATCAATAGAATCACGTTATTTGTACGTTCTTGTGTGTTCGGTCACGTACGTTCACGGATTCCGCACGTCGAACGTTCGTTACGCAATCGTACGGTGTCAAAACCGATCCTACAAGTGGTATCAGAGCAGGAGCTCGATTGCGCTGATCAAACAAATAGATTCGTACCAGATTTCATTGATTTCAGACCTGAATTTCATAGATTTCTTCATCTTTTTCATTCTTATCACGGTTTTCACGGAAATTAGTCAAATTGAACAGGTTTTTAAAGTCCGAATCAGCTGATTTTTTGATATGTTGTGCGAAAACACTTGATTTACAATCCTACCAAATTTCAGATTCAAACTCCTAGCCGTTTAGGAGAAATTCGAGTTTTTAGGACGGATTTCGTTTGAAACAGCGCGTGACCGTTTGAAAATGGTCCTGTCCGTTTGAAACTGACGTGTCCGTTTGAAATTGACACCTGTCCGTTTGAAAGTGACTCCTGTCCGTTTGAAACTGACCCTGTCCGTTTGAAACTGACACCTGTCCGTTTGAAACTGACCCTGTCCGTTTGAAACTGACCCTGTCCGTTTGAAACTGACACCTGTCCGTTTGAAACTGACCCTGTCCGTTTGAAACTGACCCTGTCCGTTTGAAACTGACCCTGTCCGTTTGAAACTGACCCTGTCCGTTTGAAACTGACGTGACCGTTTGAAACTGACGTGACCGTTTGAAAGTGGTTTAGTTTGAAACTCGATTATTGTTGTCTCAAACGAAATAACTCATTTCGTTTGAGAAAGACCATTTCTTTTGAAAGACTATATCGTTTGAACAATTCCGTTTGAACAGATTCCGTTTGAATCTGTCATCTTTTAAATTCAAGAATATTTCTAATTGTTTGTTGAATATTTCAGGTTATTCAAGAATTTCACATCATGGCCAAAATGTTTGACGAAAAGGAAAACAAGAATCTTGAAAATTTAAATGATTGGCCTTGTGAATCTTGGTGTGGGAGATTAAGTGAAAAGGATGTTTATGTTAAAAGATTCGAAAATTTTTTATGTAAGAAGAATGAATCAGTGGAGAATTTGAAAGAAAGGTTTTATGAGCTAATCATCAAGTTAGAGAAACATAAGATATATCATTCAAATGATGAAAGAATTTCAAAAATTGTTAATGCTTTACCTTTGGAATGGGATAAATTCGTGAATAAACAAAAACGGAATTCTAGTTTGTCACACTTTGATTTTTTTATCAATACAATTACAAATCATAGGAGTGATGAAGATTCAAGAAAAAGGAAATTATTGGATGAAATAAAAGGAGAATTAGAAAAGATAAATTTGGATGTAATCATTGAAATGAGAAAAAGAATCTCTGTGTGTCTTGCTGCAAAAAATGTTATGAAATACGATATTAAGAGGGGATGTTATATTGATGAATATTTGAATCCTCTTGATTTTGTTAAAATTTTTTGTGCAGGTACATACAAGACAGAGATAAAGGAGATTTCAAAGATTGAAGAATCCAAGAAGGATGAAACTTCAAAATGTAAAGTTGTGTGTTCAAAATGCGAAAAATCTGAAGCAGAAAATGTCAATCTCTTGAAAGTTGTGGAGAATTTGACATTGGAAAACAAAGCTTTGAAAGACGAGAAGAAAGCTGATAATGAACAGATTCTGGAATTGCTCTTGAATTGTGAAAAACTGAGATCTGAAAATGAAAAACTTTTGAAGAATGTTGAAAGTTTGTCACTAGAAAACAAAATTTTTAAAGAAAAAGAAAAAGATTTTCAAAGTCAAATGAAGGTTTTAGAAGATGAAAAATCTGTTATTTTTAAAAATAATCTTGAGAAACAGATTGAAATAAATTCTCATCTTCAGAAAATCATTCGAGTTGAAAATGAAGCTGAATTTGCTCGAAATAAAATTGATGAACTTGAAAAGAAATTGAAAGGTTTTGTGAATTCTACATCACATGTCTGTCAAAAACCGATCAATTCTGTTCCAATAAGTGACAATGTCACAAATTTTGACAAAATCAAAATTGAAGATTGTGATGACAAATCTGATGATGAAAAAGAAAAAGAAGAAAAAAGAAAAACATTTTTGAAATTAAATGAAATGTTTAAAAATACTGTTTTACATTCTACTGAGAAAGGTGAATGCTCAACGCAAAAACCTGTAAAGAAGAATGTGGAACAGAAACAAAATGATAAAAAATCGAAAAATTTTCAAAAAGAAAATAAAAGCTCATCAGATTAATCATCCAATCACCATAAAAAATCACAAAAATTTAAAAATCAAAACTCAAAAATAGTTGATAATCAGTGGTGCAGGTTTGACCACAGTGCTCAAATGCCAAATCAAGGATACAAGAGGAAAAATGACTACCACAAGGCAAAACAATGCTTTGATCTAAGTGTGTGGTATGAAGACGGTGTGTGGTATGAAAGTAGTGAGAGGTATGATAATAGAGTGTGTTACACTTGTGGATTTGAAGGACACATTGCTGTTAACTGCCAAAGTCAGAGAATCGAAACAAGAAGGTGCTATGAATGCCACATCAGAGGACACATTGTCAGAGATTGCCCAAGGAGATCAATGGGAAGATCGAGGGTTGAATCTCAAAGAATGGCAAAGAAACCAGTCAACGTCAAGCCCAAAGAACAGAAGGTTCAAGAACCTAAAGTTCAAGAAAAGAAAGTGAAGCTTTCTCAGGGGCAGAAAGACAGACTGAGGAAGAAGAGGAAGAAGGCAAGAGAATATCTGGAGAAAATTTTGTCTTCGGGTTCACCGGACAAATTGAATAGGAGTTCTGATGAATCAACTAACTCGATTGCAAAGTCAAGCAAGACGAATTCATCGGATACAAATCTGAGGACGAAAGAAGAAAAGAAGAAGAAGAAAATGGTTGGCGATGAATCTGATGTGTCAAAGTCAGACAAGCCACCATCAGGCAATGAATCTGACAGGTCAAAGTCAGACAAGCCATGTGCAGGCAATGATTCTGGTTCGTCAAAGCCAGAAGAGCCTGTTGTTGAGGTAAAATCTGAGAATTCAGGTTTAACAAGGGATGATGCAAATTATCCACCATTGTTGAACAAGAATTCAAAATCACCTAAGGCTGGTCAGGCTTGGGTGAATCTTTTCAAATAGAAAAACCTGACTTGCCGGAGTTCCCAGGTTGGTAAGCGTGGAACATGAATCGGCACATTTCTTGAGAAATTTCACTCTGGTGATTTTTCGTCGTACATGTGGTAAATCAGGGACATTAAATTGTACTTGATTTCCTACAAGTGTTTGTGTTGATAGAATCTTGAACTGTTAAATCTTTCAAAATGGTTAAAGGAGAACAAAGTGATGAAGTAATCCCCTAACCAACAAGTGATTTGTTAATTCAACAAAACTAATTTTCCGGAAAAACCATTTGATTAAAACAAACTTAAGTGTTTTGAAATCATAATGGGAAAATAGTTTGTTGACAGGGGGAGTTCTGATTGTTTATGCCAGGTGAATGGCGAATTGAAGTGATTCGATATCAGTTTGTCACTTTCCATGTATAGTTTGTTTTCAAATTTTCTCAGAAAATCAAAATTGAAACATATTTTGATTTTAGGGGGAGAAAAATTTTAAAAAAAATTTGAAAATGTCAAAAACATTGAAAAATCAAAAATGAGTTTTGTGTTAAAGAAGAGGAAATGATAGTACATCAGTGGACTTTCACAGCATGCTAAAGAATTGGAAAGTTAAATGTGATAAACGGTCTCACTGATGATGTGTCAGTAGGTTTTTGCACATTTAGTAGATTGTGACGAGATATAAATCTAAATTCAAACTTGCTTATATCGTGGGTAACATCTCTCGGATATATGGGTAACCCCCGAAATCTTGTTTGAAAGATTTCTTTTTCTGATATACTAGGTTTTTATACTCAGTGATATCTGGGGTATTATTCCGGGACTTCTGCTGAATGGAAGTTCTGACCTAGTCCTTGAATAATACTTTCCGCATATGCTTGAAACACAGCATCACCCTCAGCATATATGATAAGACAATAAAATTGTTATGCTGTTGTAAAAAAGATCCTCTAAAGGGGACACACCCACAAGTTGAGTCACGATCTCTCTGCTGAATGATGGTTCGGACCTGAGCTCTCATGATTCTTCATAATTTATTCCCCTTACAGATATCATTTGTGTTATACTCACCTGTAAGACTGAATATTGGGATCTGGATACGGGAGTATATTCTGAGGTGGGACACGCGAATAAGTTTAAGTATCTAAGACATTAAACTCATATCTCGAAGCAGTTGAACTTTGAGTGAAAATTTAAGTGGACCAGTATACTGACAATCTAAGTGAATCGTTTAGAACTTAAAATGATTAAAGATTAACGGTGCTAGTGATTGGTCTCATAAGCTGATATGATCCTCTTACACAAACTCACAAAAATATTGTTTGTACATATTTCTTTACTGCATTTCTCTAAAACAAAAATCCAAAAAGATTTTCGGAGTGTTTTAGCATAAAATTTTGAAAATACAAAAAGATTTTCGACAACTGATGTTGAAGAGTTGATTTTCAAAATTCGAAGTGCTAAACATGATAAACAGGGTTGGGAGAATATGTTGAAAACTTTGAATGTCATATACAAATGTTTTTAAAAGATTGTATGTTTAGTTAATCAAGGTCATTTACTTGAACTTGATGTAACTATACAGATTGATGAATGTATGATTTCTACCAGTAAGTTTCTTAAATCTTAGTGTTATAAATTTGTAAAACTTATGTTGAGGTAGAGGATGTGCAGGTTAACCAGGTTTCAAATCCTGAGCAGATAGAGAATAGAGCCAGGAATTGATCCTGAAATTGTGAATCTATGAAAGCCAGACTACGATCCCGACAGCTGAGTCTAAGGGGGAGTCTGAAGACAAGCTCAACGCAAGAGGAAGTGTGGATTCAAAAAGCCAGATAAATATTTTGGAGGAGCTTGTATACGGAAATCCAGGTGTCGATCCCAAAAGCACGGAAGCTTGACGAAAGGGGGAGCCTGAAGAAAGAGACTACTGAGAGGGGGAGCAACGGAAGCTCGAAGACAGATCCACGGGGATTCTGTTCAAGATAGAGCAAGACAAGATGCTACGAGATTGACTACGGCAATATCCAAGGGGGAGTCTGTTAGTGCATTAAGTGTCTATCGCCTCCGTCAATCAAAATCGTAGTAGAAACCGAAGAAT
Organism: Helianthus tuberosus; assembly: GCA_030545235.1. Classification (NCBI taxonomy): domain Eukaryota; kingdom Viridiplantae; phylum Streptophyta; class Magnoliopsida; order Asterales; family Asteraceae; genus Helianthus; species Helianthus tuberosus. The sequence continues at coordinate 101,644,856 of CM060431.1, read as the reverse complement.
GCAAGACTTGATGATGTTACTAGTTAGTAAAGGCAAGGTGGCAATTTTGTAAATAAGGAGAAATCCTTATATCCCTTGTGCCTATAAATAGGAGCTTTAGTTGTAAAGTTTAAGACTTTTAGCTCATTTGGAGATTTAGAGATCTAATCCTAGAGAGAGAAAGTCTCTTCACGTGATTCACGGCTTTGTACATGACATCATATCAATAGAATCACGTTATTTGTACGTTCTTGTGTGTTCGGTCACGTACGTTCACGGATTCCGCACGTCGAACGTTCGTTACGCAATCGTACGGTGTCAAAACCGATCCTGCAAATATGATTGGTGGCTTGATCCTGGTCAGTCACGCCTCCAAGCGGTGATATTCCGCGGGTGGATTTTGGGGGTGTGACATGCGTGGTTTAACGATTTTACGTTTGCTTTTCGTTCAGTGTTATTTTTTTCTTTTTTATTTATTTTATTTTTATGAACTTTTCCAATGTTGGGATCGCTGGCAATGATATGGCATTGGTGCTACTTGGCATGGTTTTACGAACGTTTTTAACATATTAAGTTTTTTACTAATCATTTGTTTCGAGTTTATCCCTATACTTCCTTTACTTAAAAAACTGTTTTTACGTGCATATTTTTATTTACGTGTCGGTATACATATGATTTGCTCTACGTTTCGACGTAAACTTTTTCTCGAAACAAGTCAGGTCAAATATTAAAAATCGTTTTTTAGGTGCATATTTTTATGTACTATAAATTTGAGTTGGTCTACGTTTCGATTTGGGAGATGAGTCAGGACAAATATAATATGTATTCGTGCGTATTTTATGTATGTTTCGTAAATTTTGTTTCGAACAGTGTGAAGTCAAACTGTAGTTTCTTTTCTATATATGACTCGGATCACATATCGATTCGATTTACTTTACGTTTTGATCAAATCGCAATTCTTATATAGGTAATTTCGAGTTCAATCGGATATGTCAAAACGTGTGTTTTTATATGGTTAACGCATCACACGACGTTTGGACTAATCCTTTTGATGTTTGCGATGTTCTCGTGCCGCAACGCGGGCGAGTCTTATTGCTAGTTTTCTATAAATGGTGAAAATCCAATGAAATTATTTCACTACTTTTTTTTTCAACCTTTTTCCTCGTACGTGAAAATGCATCACATTCGCGTAATTGTAGATTTTTGAAATAAATGTCTATTCTTATCTATTGTATTATTAGTATATTTAAAACCATAGTAATATAAAATATACACACATGACAATGCACCAATCTAACACAAAGTTCATAAATTTTAATTTATTCTAAGAACACATATAAACATGTTCAAGGTTAGTTTTGGATCAACATGGAAGGTTTACCGGATGACCCATTTAACTCCATTATTTAATATATTTTTTTTGAAATGGCTTTTTAACTTAAACTTATTGATACAAGCTGAGCTGAGCCCTAGCTCGACTAGGTTTGAGCTCAAGTACCGCTCGGTACGAGCGTTGTTTCTCAAACTCGAGCTCAACTCGATTATTATTTATTTATTAATTTATATTGGATATAATTATTATTATTTTATAAATGCGTATAAAACATAATATATTATATGAAATTTAGTCATTTTCATAGTTTTATATAGAATAATTATTACTATATAAATATATATTTAGTATATTAGATAAAATTTATATAAATAACAAGCTCATTTAGACTCGTGAGTTGACTCGAGCTCAATTACTAATTGATAACTGGTTTTTGGTTAATTCGGTTTTCAGTTAATTCAGTTTTTGGTTGATTTCTATTCGGTTTCTTCAGTTTTCGGTTTGATTTAGATTAATGATTTAGTTATTGCTCACCAATAACTGGTTTTTGATAATAACCGATAGGTGCAAGCGCAATGCAGCGGGAAACACAGACATTGTCATGGTGTGCATTGTTCGGTTGGTTAGATTATTATCCTCAACCGAAATCGAGGTCATCAATTAGTCTAGTTTATTAAAATATATTTTCAGTTAATCGGTTTGGTTTATTCGGTTAGATTGACGGTTTTTAGTTTGATTCATTTAATTTGAGTTAACAGCCAAAACCAAAACCAAACTTGGGTTAATTTTTTTTATTAAAAATACATGAAATTTATGTATAAATACATGAAATGGATGTGTAGGTACATGAAATGGAGGTATAATTACATAAAATGAGGGTATAAATAGGAAATACATGAACTGTAGCTATTAAACATTCTAGGATAATGAATAAGTACGTCAGGCTTTAATCACTTGTGCACTAAGGCATCATCTACTTGTACCTTTTAATCCACACGTCAATACTGACCAACTATCGAAATGTCGACAAAAATGAGTAGGTCCTCACTGTGCTTTTGGATTTTTTTTTTAAACATTACAGTTTATAAGATATGACAAGAATACGTAAAATAATTATAAGTTTGTTGTGGAGAGAGAAAAACGTAACTAATTACCTATAATTATGTTAAAACTTAGCGATTTAAGTGTAATAAGATGGGGGACTAAAATATAATTATTGTTTAAAAGACTAATTTACCCTTATTTTAGGGGTGTGTTTATAAATTAAGAGGGAAAAAGTCTTATTTTTTTTGGGTATCTTAAAAAGGTCCTCCATCATGCATTATAATATAGTATAGATAGCAATACCATACTTAAATTAAAGAGAATAAAATTCTCTGTAATTTAAAAAATATAAACGTACCAAAAAGTTATGACCGTTTAAAAATCAGAGGGGTGAGTTAGTTGTTTTTTATAAAGTGATAAAGTGTAACTACTAACTAATTATCTATAATTTTGTTAAAGATGAGGGTTTAATCGGTTGACATTATGTAGCTATTAAACATTCTGAGATAACGACTAAGTACTTCAGGCTTTAATCACTTGTACGCTAAGGCATCATCTACTTGTACTTTTTAATCCATGCGTCAATACTGACCAAGACAACTATCCAAATGTCGACAAAAATGAGTAGGTCGTCACGGTACTTTTGGATTTTTTTAAAACATTAGAGTTTATAATATATGGCAAGAATACGTAAAATAATTATAAGTTTGTGGTGGAGAGAGAAAAACGTAATTAATTACCCATGATTATATTAAAACATAGGGATTTAAGTGTAATTAAATGGGGGTTAAAACATAATTATTGTTTAAAAGACTAATTTACCCTCATTTTAGAGGTGTGATTATAAATTAAGAGTGAAAAAGTTCCTATTTTTTTGTTATCTTAAAATGTCACTCTCTCATGCATTATAATATATTATAATATAGATAATTATCCGAAGTACATTCTTTTGAAAAATGAAAACGGATAATGTTGTGCAACGCATTAAAAAGAAAAGCCACAAAATTATAGGATGCATTAAATTATTTGTTCTTTTATGTTTAAAAATTTGTAGTGTTTTGAATTTATAAGTTATCCAAAATGTTATCCGTTTTGTTGGATGATTTAACCATAAAAAATATTTATGAGACTTTATTAAATTATGGCAAAATCTTATCTAGTTTTATTAATCACTAATTGTTTCAATTCTTAACCGAAGAGTACGAACACGAATGGAATAACTCTCCAAAAACTTTTATTATAACCAAAAAAATAAAGTTTGATTTTTTCTAATAAGTTGTGTACATCAATCTTTCTTTAAAATTTACCTTAGTGTGTGTATTTTTTTTTCAACATTACGATATAAAATTTATTAGAAATAGATATTCTGTCCATATCGTACTAAACCCACCAAGACTGGCCAAACAACATTGGTAACGGTACATGTATGCATTTTTATGGTTTCCAATTTCAATAAATTTTTGTTTGTACAAATCTGTCTGTGACAATCTTAACTGGTCGATATAGTTCAAACAATATCAGTGTAGTGCCGGTACAGTGATCGTTTTTATTGTTTTGGATGGATATAAATACATGTTGATTTCTACACCAAGTGAATTGTCATACTAGTACCGTAAAGAACCAAACGAATACCCATTGAACGTCTCTGGTAACGTACCGCCGAAACGTGCGAGAAAATTACCTAGTTATATTATTATTATTATACATATTAAAACACACTCTTGATGAATAGTCCTATATAATTTTTATTATTTATTTTTATTTTTAGTAATAATCTTTATTATATAATTTTTTAAGTTATACATATTAAAACACACTCTTGATGAATAGTCCTATATAATTTTTATTATTTATTTTTATTTTTACTAATAATCTTTATTATATAATTTTTTAAGTGATAAATAGTAGTTGATAATATTTAAGAATTTGTTTTTTTAACTTTTTATTATTTTATGCAGTATTAAAACAAACTCTTGATGAATAGTCCTATATTTTTTTTTTATTATTTATGTTAATTTTTAGTAATACTCTATGTTATATAATTTTTAAGTGATAAATAGTAGTTGATAATATTTAAGAATTTGTTTTTTTTATTATTTATTATTCAATTTGATTTTTTAGTAATAACTTGCGTTCGTTATATTTTTTAAAAATCTAAACCCGTATCTATGTTTATTTAATTTTATACATATTAAAACACACTCTTGATGAATAGTCCTATATAATTTTTATTATTTATTTTTATTTTTAGTAATAATCTTTATTATATAATTTTTTAAGTTATACATATTAAAACACACTCTTGATGAATAGTCCTATATAATTTTTATTATTTATTTTTATTTTTACTAATAATCTTTATTATATAATTTTTTAAGTGATAAATAGTAGTTGATAATATTTAAGAATTTGTTTTTTTAACTTTTTATTATTTTATGCAGTATTAAAACAAACTCTTGATGAATAGTCCTATATATTTTTTTTATTATTTATGTTAATTTTTAGTAATACTCTTTGTTATATAATTTTTAAGTGATAAATAGTAGTTGATAATATTTAAGAATTTGTTTTTTTTTATTATTTATTATTCAATTTGATTTTTTAGTAATAACTTGCGTTCGTTATATTTTTTAAAAATCTAAACCCGTATCTATGTTTATTTAATTTTTAACATACCAATTTACTTGGCCACGCGTTGTGACGGTATGTTACCGCGAGCATTGTATCGATTCGGTTCGTTATAGTACCGAAATGATATATGTACTCGGTATATAAATCAGCATGTGATTTATTTTGAGCAGAAAACAATAGAGACGAACATCGGTACCGACACCGATGGATCGGTTGATTCAGATTATCACGATACTTGTACCGGTATTCATTTATTGTTGCAGACTGTAAGATCCTTACTTGATTTATACGATTTTCATATAAATTACGATTAATATAGTGTAATTATTATTAAACATACACTTGAAACTTCTAGTTTGTTAAAAATTTCAATAAATAAAACATTTTAACATCTTATATGTAAATTTGTCGTTTAAAACGTGACGATGAATCCTTACGCGGAAGTTGAATTCTTGATCGTGTTCGGTTCTTTATTGAGCTTGATCGTCATCCGGCATCGTATAGTAACCTACATTTCATCAAAACATGAAATTGTTTAGTCGTTCGGTGTTTAAAACATGTTCGAATAAGTTCGTGAGTCCAAACCCTCAAAAATTATTAATTATGAGAGTCTAAAACTTGTTTATACAAATTCCTGAGTTCAAACTGATCAACAGCAACAAAAATGTAGACCTGGGGATCTGTCGCGTGCCGCGACAGAATTCAATAAACCTGTCGCGTGCCGCGACAGTACGCGATAGGTGTCGCGTGCAGCGAGAACAAGGGGGCTCCTCCATCGCGTGACGCGAGGGCCCTATTTCGACAGAATGTTTTTTTATCTGATGCTGCATTTCCAGCCAAATCAAGTATTACGAAAACGGATATAACTCATTCGTTATTGATCCGATTTAAGTCAGGTTTCTTCCTACGTGATCGTAATTCGATTCTCCATCATCCGACATCCGGATTAACAAAATTTGAGACTTTTAAGCCTTCGACTTATTATATTTCGACAAAATAATGACCCGTTCATGATTTTTATCAAAAAAACTAGTTGTAGCATTCAATTTTTCATGAACATTTTGTGATAAATTGTTTCCTATTATACAAGGTTCAATTCACGGATTTTTACACATCCTTAACCCGTTTTTACTTATAATCTTATTTTGACCCGTTAAGGGTGTTTAAGCACTTTTAGCTTAAATCGCGCTCATTTCCTATTTGCATTATAATTCCACATTTCCATATTGATTAGTCTTCCACCACAACTATAATTGTGGTGGATTTAATGTGGTAGACTACTTATTCCGAGTTCTATCATTCGGTTTGTCTTTTTATGACAAAAACGCATTTTAAGGCATTTGTCTCACAAGGATCATGCCTTTCGCTTTTATAGTTATCGTAATAATTTACTTGATCGACATGCTTATTTCTAAACAACCCGTAAGGGTCGTTTGCTTGATTTATCGATCAAGGGCATTTTGGTCAACTTTAGCCCTTCTTTTATGATGAAGGATTTTTAACAATATTTTTTTACCAAAATTCCACATCTTTGCTACAATCTTACTTACACATACCTGGCTCGGACCAAGTGTAAATCCCTTTTTCATATTTTGCTTTAATAACCGCTAATTAATAGCGATTCATGTATCCATTCGATATTTACTCCTGTAAGCATATAACTCGACAAATAATCATTAGTCGATATTGTCAAAGGGTGATATTTTCACCTTTTGACCTGTTTGGTCTAATTGACCGTTTATCGTTGCAAGATGATATTTATTACCATCTCATCTACGTGACTCGCTTCGGTTTACACCGCACGGTCATTTTACTTATAAACTCTTTCTTAAAGCTTTTGACCCATTATGGCTTACGCCATAAAGTGTTTTTCAAAACTAATGGTTATTATGAACGCGTGACCAAATTACCATTTTGCCCTTATTATTTGTTTTGGCTTACCATATAAGGTAACCATTAAAAGTTCATTTTCCATTCGTCATAGTATGATCGAATTACCGATTTAACTCCTTTTTAACCATCAATATGGTTTCTTATTATCTTTGATTATCTTGTTCCGTACGACTACCCGTCGAAACATCATATTTCAATTGTTTATTTATCTTATTCGTCATTAATACAATAAGAGAATATTCTACAATTTAAGAATAGTGTAAGCTATATTTACCTTGCATCCAAATTAGGCTTTTTCTTCACACTCGATTTGTTTGACCCGCTTCTTTTCCAAGCTTCCACCTAGCTTGTCAAGCGTCAAACTATCATTGTAATTTGTAAGATGGTTAGATTAGTCATAATCATTCACGACTATTCCATCCTACAATTTTTATGTCGAATTTATCATTCGACCATATCAATGGTCAGTTTGACTTTGTAAAGTCAACTGCCTATTAGCGTAAATAATTACACGATGTAGCTCAACTACTCATGTAATTATTTGGTCAAGTATCCGGTAAGCATCATTCTTATCCTACCGTTTTAATCACTTTATTAACCAAGTTCTTGTAACCCTAAGTTACTGAATTAATACATGATGATATTAAACATCATTTAACATGAACATATCATCAATTTTTTTTATCATATCATATGAAACTCATTTCATAGTAAGTGTGATTATATAATCAAACACACAATTTGTTCAAGTATTTCCTTATTACTATCATGTATGATGATTCTAATCATAATTATATCATCAATTTCATCACATGATTAAAACTCACTTATCCTAGTGTGGTAAATCATCAAAACATTCAATTCATAGCCTCCTATGTATACTTTTCACATAGGGTTTTGTTCCTAAGCAAGTATACATCACTAATTCAGCCATAGCTTCTATAATTCATTCATAATTCGCGATTATGATGTTTATTCGAATTTTACAACTTCACAAATCATCAAAATTTTACATACCTTATGATCCCCTAGCTTGGGTGATCATTAATTCACGTTCAATTATGAATTTGGGCTTCGTTTAGACCTTCAATTTAATGATTTTATGTAAGATAGGGTTTTTGGCTCCATGGGAGTTTCCTGGTCTTTCACGAACACACACTATGTGTGTGTGTTTGGGTTTGTTTGTAATTTATTTGGTTAACTTTCAAGTTAACTCACTTTGGCCCCTCATGTTTAGTTAGTTATTAAGTAGGCCACAACCTACTTATTTCTAACAATATTCCCACTTATTAACTAGGCGAAACATTCCTAGTTAAATTAGTGGGTTCGGGGAATTTATGACTTAGTTTATTTTAAGTCCCGTTAACTCGGGCCTTTTATAAACTTTATTTCCTTAAAATCTTTCGTTCAACTTTTTTTTTAATATTAGGTTTATTTATTTAAAATCCTAATATTCACCGGGCTACTTTTACCACTAACGGTACTTTACCCGTCTTTTAGTATTAACGTGGTTTGATTACCAAACCAGTTTTCGGGGTGTTACACAGACAAAGTTATATAAATGATTTTTTTAATTCGGAAATCATAAAAATGAATACAAGTACTGGTATGTGTGTTGTTGTCACACCCTGATATTTCCACGTATTACCGGTGGGCCCGGTGGGGAATATCATGACATAGTTGATATCATCATAGTCAAATAATCACAGTTTAATGCACAGTAGAAATCTTAAAGTAATTATACAAACCGAAATGAAAGTATAACAAATATTACACAACGGTTGTAAGTGGATCCACAGGCGGATCTAAAACAGAAAGTAAATATTGTTCAACAGACTTAAAGTATTAAGAGCTTTCAAGACTCTTTAACTAATACTCAGGAGTTCCAGCCCATTTCGCATAGTACATGCACTTAATCTTTTTGAAAAATACGTCAGTTTACACTGGTAAATACAATTAACTAACTCTTTTGCAAAGTGTTTATAAAATTGGTTTGGATACACGTGGCATAAAATCCTTTTATAACTTGGGACAATTATTAAAATAATCTTGTATACAGATTTATATGTCTGTCGTCCATTCAGGGCCCGGTTAGAAGAGCCGAGACAAGATTAATAGACACACCACTAATATAATCCCACTGCTAGTTATCCTCAACAAGTGGTTATCTTTTACATACGCAGCTGTCAGGTGTATGCCTACACCCCATGCTTAAGTCGTGGCCATTTCAAATGAATGAGCCGAGGATATCCAGGACACGGTCATTAACCCCCCAAAGGCTTTGCATCAAACAAAACAGATTAAAACGGGGTTATGCAATTTATTAATCACAATCCGATTAAATGATTTCATACCCGACCAAGCGGCATTATTATAATACCGTATCCCAAGCCCGTATAAGGGAAAATAAGTTAAAGATATTTACCCGAGCTAAATGAAATTTATTCTCAGTTGTATTTTCTAATCAGCAAGTACAGGGAGCTTTTACTAGGATCCTAATCTGGAACGAAGGTTTTAATAACCTATTAGATTCCTAACGGGTCTTATTTAAGTTATAACTTAGACCGTTTAGTTTTAAAGAAAGGTTTACGGTTCAAGACGCAAGATTAAGCGAAGACCGGATTAGAATGTGACTTTGACCCGACAAGTATGAAGACTTGTATAAAATGGGTAAACTAATCACATTCTGGATTTTGAAGTAAAAATGATAAGGTTTGACCCGTTTCGGCTAATTTATGTAAACTAGTTACATAAACTGTACTGAACGCGTACATGCATAACGGGTAACCGAATGCGTCATGAACAAGTTCCATAAGTTATTATGCTTAAAATATGTTATGATATCAGTAAGATATCTTCCATTATGCCCAAAACGAATTTAAAACCAAATTATGCCCCGTAAGGGTATTTTGGTCATTTTAATGTTTATAAAAGAGGTTAAATAATAAACTGAGGTTCTGGTCTAAAAATATCAGTAAAAACATTTATTTTATCAATTTAATTCAGCAAGATGTCATATATATGTGAGGTTTATTATTTATGGCCAAAGTATGCACCGTAGGGGCATTTTGGTCATTTCACATATGCTTTTAAGGTTAAATTTGGAAATCTGAGTTCAAGACTTATACTTACTGGTAAAGTATAAAAATTTATTTATAAAATCAGCAGGTAATAAGTCTTAGGCATCGAATGTGGTTTTAAACCACACTATGCGCCTACTTAGTGTAAAAGTCGGTATTTGACGATATTTGAAATGTTTATAAAATTTAGAAGTCTTGATCAGTTTCTAAAGCTTAAAATATTTTATTTAACATACGAAATCAGTAGGAAAAAGGTTCAGTATTAAAATGATATGTAAAACTCATTTTATTAGCGAAAATGGCATTATCATCAATACCGAATCTACACTAGAACTCTATGTTATGATTAGTATAAAATTTGGAAAAAAATTTCAAAAATCCCTAAATATTATTTTTAATCAGTGGGTAGCAAGTTTGGTGCCAAAAATTGAGTTTAAATATGATTTATACCAAAAATGCCATTTAATTAATAAAAAGCTTTTGTTTTACGATATCTTGCATATCTTTAATTTTAGACCAGAAACGGATGTCAAATTTTTAGGACATACTTATAAATTAGTAATGAATATTTTTGTCCACTCACATTTCCAAAAATGTCGTTTTTTATATCAAAAGGGCATAATGGTCAACTTTTAAACATTTAACGGAAACATGCAATGCACTAAGATTTCTATGGAACCATGTTGTATAACCTTAGAGTATACTAACATATAATATGGTCCTAAAGGAACCCTAAGGCATATCTAAACTAAGCTAGTTCGAGTCAGAACTGAAAGTCAAAGCAAAAGTCAACTTTTGCGACTTTCGGTTGCGAACCGAGCCTAATACTCAGAATTGTCGGGTTGAACATGCCTAGACATGTTCAATTAATATTTACGAAGTTATTAAAGTGACAAAACTGATTTTTATAGCTTCTATATTATTAGTTTTAATTATACTTCTAAAAATTGACTGTTTTTGACTTTTTGACTAGTTACATTGACCCGACAATTGACTGAGATAATGTGATAATTAGGAGGTGCCCTTTTAAGGGTTTAACACCTACCTAATTACGATCACGTAGCCATGTTCATTGCGAACAATGGCTTAACTGTTTAAAAGTCAAAGTGTTTATCATACACGCTTGACTTTTCAGCTTTTAAGCCAAATAATATTAATTAGCCACAAGAGGACACTTACAAGGGGTCCAATGGACTGAATGGAGGTTCCCAAAAGTTCAGGATCCTCTTAGACTTTCAGAGATAGCAGATTGGAATGATATGTGTGAGTTGCTTGAATGAATTTCAACCCCTATTTATAGTTTTTGAGATGGAAGAGGATCATGACAAGTGTTGGAATGGATTGTGAGATGAATACAGGTGTCTTTACAGCTGTTAAAACCAGTATACCAGCCCCTTGGATTGATTATAATGGTTTTGGGTTTTAAAAAGATAAAACAGTCAACAAGAAAACATGTTGCTGCTGCTGTTAATCATTCGCGGCCTGCGTCGGTGGCCCAAGTGGGCTTCGTGGCCCGCCAAAACATCGGCCCAGATCTGCAAGTTTGCTGCATGTGCAGTTTTGGTCCCTGTCAGCATTTTTGTACATATTTAACAACATAATAGTTGCTTTTTTGCTGTTTCGACGACCCGAGAGAAAGAGTCAGGCCCAGACCTGAGTTGTGGCTCGTGACAAGGGTTCGTCCAGGCAGCAAATTCTATGGTTTGGTAGTTATAACCCCTGCTAAGTTTTAATCACTTCTTATCTTTCGAAATTGACCTTTTAGCGCATAACTTTCTATATATATATGTGTAATATTAATTTCAAGCATAAGATCCTTTAACGTAAAATCTTAGGCATACCCAGGGATGCGGCCGAGCATTGCAGAGTTCTCGGTTTGTTCAAAAGGCCTCTCAAAGGCGTAGTTTCGCTAGTCGTCGATTTTAGCCCCTTGATCGCACAAAGTAGCGCGTAACATCGTTAATCGATATCTAAGCCTTCCGTGGCCCATATTGAGTATTCCCAAGAATGTGTTTAAATATTACGATGCTCCCGTTCGCTTAAATGGTCACCCAAAGGCGTAGATCTAAAAGTTGACGCTTTTGGTCCCTCTAACGCGCAAACTTGCGCGTATCATTGTTTAATAGTATCAAGGACCTATGTAATCCATATTAGGCATTCTCGAGAGTATAATCGCACTTCATAATACCTCGGTTTCGTTAAAAGGTCATTTAGAGGTATAATTAAACATATTGATGCTTTTAACCCCTTTAACTTGCAAAGTTACGCGTAACGTCACTTATAGGCATAAAAGCCTTAGATGGCCAATATTGGATATTCGCGAGAGTATAAACACACATCATGAAGCTCTCGGTTTATTAAAAGGTCACTTAGAGGTAAGAATTAACATGTTGACGCTTTTAACCCTTCGTCGCGCAAACTTCAAATTAATTACGCAACGGCTACTCTCGATCAACAAGTGGCTCATTTGTGAATATGTATACCGTGTAACGTCATTCAGAGGCTTAGTTTAAGCATGTTGACACTTTTAGTCCTTTCACATTCAAAGTTTTTGATTTTTCGCAAAAAAAATTAGTCCCTCATAGTCAACGTTTGACCTTGTTAAGGTTTAGTACACGTGTCAACACATCGTTGGACGTGATTTTACGAGGTGTTACATCCTCACCCCCTTAAAAGAAATCTCGACCTCGAGATTTGCTAAAATAATGGAAGTACTTTATGTCGTATAATGGACTTAATTTCCACAACATATTTGGGCCTCTAAGGTGTAACACCTCGTAAAATCGTGTCTAATGATGTGCTGACACGTGTAATGAACCCTAATAAAGTCAAACGTTGACTATGATGGACTATTTTCGTTAAAATCGAAAACTTTGAATGTGGAAGGACTAAAAGTGTCAACATGCCTAAACTAGGCCTCTGAGTGACCTTATACGATGTCCGTATTCTCAAATGAGCCACTTGTTGGACGAGAGGAGCCGTTTGCGTAACTATGTGGAAGTTTGCACAACGAAGGGTTAAAAGTGTCAACATGTTAATTCTTACCTCTGAGTGACCTTTTAACAAACCGAGAGCTTCATAATGATTGATTATATTCTCGGGAATGCCTAATATTGGTCATTCAAAGCTTTTATGCCAATAAGTAAAGTTAGGCGCAAGTTTGCGAGTTAGAGGGGTTAAAAGCATCAACATGTTTAATTATACCTCTGAATGACCTTTTAACGAACCCGAAGCATTATGATGTACAATCATACTCTCGACAATGCTTAATATGGGCTACACAGGGCTTTGATGCTATTAAATAATAATACACGCAACTTTTCGCGTTAAGAGGACTAAAAGCGTCATAAACTGCGTAAGTTTACATTTACGCGCATATCTTACGTTCTGACCACATCTGGACATCCAAAGATTTTTGTAGTCACTAAAATATTTTATTTTAGTGATCGAAATGCTAAAATACCATTCGTCGCTGAATTTGGATCGTTTTCGCGTCCGTTCGAGTTTCGTCGTAATTTAACGAATAACGTGTCACACCCCGATATTTCCACGTATTACCAGTGGGCCCGGTGGGGGTATCGTGACGTAGTTGATATCATCATAGTCAAACAACACAATAATAATGCACAGCGGAAGCAAAAGATAGATAGATTCATTTCAACCAAATATATTGTAATATTAAGTATCACAAGGTAGTTGAAACGGATCCACAGGTGGATCAAATAAAAAGGAAAACATAGTTCATCACACTTAATGCATCCAAGCTTGCGAGACTCTTAATGATGCTAAGGAGAGGCCAGCCAATTACGCTTAGTACCTGCACTTAATCTTTTTGGGAAAATACGTCAGTTTACACTGGTAAATACAATTAACTGACTCATTTTGAAAAGGTTTGAAAATTGATTTGAATGCACGTGGCATAAAACATTTTATAACTTGGGATAATTATTTATATATATAAACATGTAAAAGAATTACATGTTTCTTATGCGTTCAGTAGCCCAGATTTGACACAGGGTTAAAGATTAATTGACACACCACATTATTTATTTATGCACTGACGGGTGTACGCCTACACCCCGTGCTTAGGTCGTAGCCATTTTGTAAAATGATGCCAAGGATATCCGGGACATGGTCATTAACCACCCAAAGGCTTTAAGCAAACAAAACATTTTCAAACAGGACATTTCAATGATTTAACCTTCATACAGTTAAAGATGCAATGTCCGACCAAGCGGTATTTTATATACCGTACCCCAAGCCCGTATAGGGAAAATAAGTTAAAAGTATTTACCTGAGCTAAATATAAATTCAATCCCAGCCGTATCAAATTAGCAAGTACAGATAGCTTTTACTGGGCTCCTAAATCTGGAACGAAGGTTTTTAATAACCTATTAGATTCCTAACGGGTCTTTAATTAAGCCTAAGCTTAGACCGGTTAGTTTTAAAGGAAGATTCGATTCAAACGCATGAGTAAGCGAAGACCGAAATAGAATGTGATTTAGACTCGACAAGTTTGAAGACTTGTTTAATATGGGTAAACTAAACACATTCTGGATTTTGAGATTATAATGATAAGGTTTGACCCGTTTCGGTCAATTTATGCAAACTAGTTACATAAACCGAACCGAACGCGAAGGATGCGTAACGGGTAACCATAAGAGCCATATACAGGTTTCCTAAGTTAACATGCCTTAAATATGTTGAGACATCAGTAAGATATCTTCTATATGAACTCTATGTTATGCTCAGCCTAAAATTAAATAAAAATCTTCAAAAATCCCAAAATACTATTTTATATCATTAGGTAAAAAGTTTGGTATTAAAAATTGGGTTTAGATAGGCTATATGCTAATTACGCCGTTTAATTAAAAAAAAGTTTCTAATTACGCTAATGAGCATAACTCCTAATCTAGACCTTAAACTGATATCAAATTTTGGGTACAAGTTCATAAATCAGTAACCAAGGTGTCTACTCTTTTATATTTTCAAAAATCACATTTTATGATGAAGAGGGCATACTAGTCAACATTTAGGCAATTAACGGAAACTTGCATAATAATTGGACAACTAATGAACCAAGCCGTATAATCACAGAGGGTTATACTAACATGTAACTAGGTTCAAAAGAAGCTCTAAGGCAATCCTAACTAGGCTTAAACGGGTCAGAACCGAAAGTCAAAGTACAAGTCAAACTATGCGACTTTCGGTTCTGAACCGAACCTAAACTGAAAATTATCTGGGTGAACATGTTTAGACATGTTCTTACATTAATTACCAAGTTATATAAATGATAAAACTGGTTACATGGATCCTACATTGCTAATTATGTATGAATTTGAAAATAAGTATTCTGTTGACTTTTTAAAGTTAGCTTTGATCCGACAATTGTCCTAGTTAGAGTGGGAATCAGAGGGTACCCTTTTAAGGGTTTATTACCCACATAATTACCTACTTATAGGTACTTTTAATTCGAGATTTGACTGAACAAATTTTAATAAATCTCGAAGTCAAACCTTAATTACGACGGTTTGACTTTTAGCTAATTAACTAAGCTAAACTGAATTAAAAAGGATTAAGGACGCTTACAAGAGTCCTAAGTATGATTAGGGACTTTAAGAAGACTTGTTGCTGATCAGAGGAGCTCCAGAGAAGTCTTGAATAATTTTCCAAGTGAGAAAGTGAGAATGTTGCAACTTGTTCTTCTTATATAGTGAACCCAATTGAATTGGATGATGCCATGTAACTCTACTAATGTTATGGGATGCTCCCAGGTGTCCCTATGTTTCCCAATACCAGTTGCAAAGTCCCTGTTTTCGATAACCATTTTCTTATGGCGGTGCAACCTGCTGAACAGGCAGCTGTCCAATTCTGCTGCCAGCGACAACTTTACAGACCGTAAGCAATTTCCTTGCGGTCCGTAAGCATCTCTTTACGGACCGTAAGCCTTAGCTCTTACGGTCTGTAACCGATGACCAGAGACAAAATTTTTGCAACTTCTTAGGCCTTGTCCATGCAACTAAAATATGAATTTTCATGCTTCCTTTTCAGTAGAGGGGCCAAGTGCTCAGACCTTGCATGCTTTGCATGCTCTTACACATTTTGGTTCTTTGTGTTGAATGCCTCAAGTGCCAACATTTTCGAGAACTCATATTGGATCCAAGTCTTGAGGTATAATCAATTTGTTATTTAGGATAACCAGATTTATTTACATAATTTTGATGTTGATTAAATATATCATGGTTAGGGATTTATTAATAGGTCGCTCAGAGGTATAAATTAACATGTCGACGCTTTTAAATCCTATCATACATCTTTATCTGGATCCGTTTTCATAACACGTTTGTATTACATGACACATGTCTTTATTTTATTGGGCATGGTTTTACGAGGTGTTACATCCTCACCCCCTTAAAAGAATTCTCGACCTCGAGATTTACTGAAACAATTGAGGGTACTTTTCTTTCATAGTGGATTCTAACTCCCACGTATATTCGGGACCTCTACGGGCGTCCCATTTAACCTTGACGATAGGCACATGCTTCCTCCGAAGCTTCTTAACCTGTCGATCCTCAATCGACAAAGGTTTTTCCACAAATTTCAAGCTCTCATCTATGTGCACGTCCGTATGTGGTATGACTAGCGATTCATCAGCCAGACATTTCTTCAGATTGCAGATGTGGAATACATTGTGAATACCACTGAGCTCTTTAGGTAAGTTTAACTTATAAGCCACTGATCCCACACATTCGATGATCTCGAATGGTCCTGTATACCTTGGGCTTAGTTTACCTTTCTTACCAAATCGCATCATTCCCTTCCAGGGTGACACTTTTAGCAAAACTCTATCACCAACCTCGAACTTTAGAGGTTTTCGCCTTTCATCAGCATAACTTTTCTGCCTATCCCTGGCAGCTTTCAGGCGGTCACGAATCTGGACAATCTTGTTCGTTGTTTCAAGGACTATATCAGGTCCTGACAATTGAGCTTCCCCTACTTCTGCCCAACAAACAAGCGTTCTACACATTCTACCATATATTGCCTCAAAAGGCGTAACCTTAATGCTTGTATGGTAGCTATTGTTATAGGAGAACTCGGTCAATGGCAGGTGCTTATCCCAACTACTACCTAGATCAATTACACATGCACGTAGCATGTCTTCCAAAGTTTGGATGGTACGTTCACTCTCCCCATCCGTCTGAGGATGGTAAGCCGTACTGAAATTTAAGCGCATGCCCAAAGACTGTTGGAAACTTTTCCAAAAATGTGATGTATATCTGGTATCTCTGTCAGATATAATTGACATTGGAACGCCATGCAGAGATACAATCTTATCTACGTACAATTGGGCTAACATGTCGGAGCTATAAGTCTCCTTAATGGGTAGGAAATGTGCTGACTTAGTCAGTCTATCTACTATCACCCATATAGTATCATTCCCTTTCTTTGTCTTTGGCAACTTGGTGATGAAATCCATTGTCACCATTTCCCATTTCCAAGTGGGAATTTCAGGCTGTTGTAGAAAACCTGAGGGTGTTTGATGTTCAGCTTTGACTTGCGCACACGTCAAACATTTAGCTACATAGGCAGCTATAGACTTTTTCAAGCCTATCCACCAAAAATTTGCTTTCAAATCCTGGTACATCTTATCAGCTCCAGGATGAATGGAATATTTGGAACTATGGGCTTCCTGGAGGATAACTTCCCGAAGTCCTCCATAAACTAGAACCCATATTCATCCATTTAACCTTAGGATTCCGTCCTTGCCATAGGATAACTGTTCTTCAGTTACTCCTAGCTTTTCATCAGGATAGTTAGCTTCCAATACAGCTTCCTTCTGCGCAGCTAACACCCTTTCATTCAAACTATTCTTTATCTCGATGCTCTTGGCATTGATTCTTATAGGCTTCACTCTTTCCTTTCGACTTAAGGCATCGGCGACTACATTCTCCTTGCCAGAATGGTATCTTATCTCACAATCATAATCATTCAAAGTTTCCATCCAGCTTCGCTGCCTCATGTTCAAGTCCTTCTGATTGAACAGATGTTGAAGGCTCTTGTGATCTAAATAGATCACACACTTAGTTCCATACAAGTAGTGCCTCTAAAGTTTTAGTGCAAATACAACGGCACCCAACTCCAAGTCATGGGTGGTGTAATTCTTCTTATGCACCTTTAACTGACGTGAACCATAGGCAATAACTTTGCCTTTCTGCATAAGCACACAGCCCATCCCGGTGTGCGATGCATCACAATATACTACAAACTCATCAATTCCATCAGGCAACGTCAATACTGGAGCGTTGCTCAACTTTTGCTTCAGAATATCAAAAGATTCTTGCTGCTTAGGCCCCCAATCAAACTTGCTATTCTTGGGGTGAGTAGAGTCAAGGGTGCTGCAATTCTTGAGAAGTTTTCAATAAATCGCCTATAGTATCCTGCCAGTCCTAGAAAGCTGCGAATCTCTGTAGGCGTCTTCGGCTCTTGCCAGTTCATAATAGCTTCAATCTTAGCGGGATCCACTTGGATACCACGCTTACTAACAACATGTCCAAGGAATTGGACTTCACGAAGCCAAAATTCACACTTTGAGAATTTGGCATAGAGCTTTTCTTGATGAAGCAGCTTCAGAATGCAACGGAGATGCTTCTCGTGGTCAGCTTGGCTCTTCGAGTAGAGGAGAATGTCATCGATGAAGACGATGACAAATTTATCCAAGTAAGGCTTGCAGACGTGATTCATGAGATCCATGAATGCGGCCGGTGCATTAGTGAGCCCAAAAGGCATCACTAGGAACTCGTAATGACCATAACGAGTCCTAAATGCAGTCTTGTGTACATCTTCATCTTTAACCTTCAATTGATGATAGCCTGACCTCAAATCGATCTTAGAAAAGTAGCTTGCCCCTTGAAATTGATCGAACAGATCATCGATCCTGGGCAAAGGATACCTATTCTTGATAGTGACCTTATTAAGCTCACGGTAATCGATGCACAGACGCATCGATCCATCCTTCTTCTTAACAAATAGGATTGGCGCTCCCCAAGGAGTTGAACTAGGTCTAATGAAACCTTTGGCTAGCAATTCGTCTAGTTGTGTCCTCAATTCCTTCATCTCTGTTGGTGCCAACCTATAAGGCGCTCTCGCGACAGGGGCTGCTCCAGGGATGATGTCAATTCTGAATTCTACTTGCCTATCTGGGGGTAAACCAGGTAGTTCTTCAGGAAAAACTTCAGGGTACTCAAAAATGACGGGAATATCTTTAATCTTGGGTTTCTGCTCATCTATAGTTACTTGTGCCATATAAATGACACAATCCTTCTTCAAACATCTAGATGCCTTGAGCATAGACACTTGCTCAGGCAGTCCATACTGGGTATCTCCCCGAATGGTAATTGGCTCACCAGACGGAGTCTTGATCACCACTTGCTTCTTATTGCATACTATCTGGGCTTGGTTACGAGATAACCAATCCATGCCTATGACTATGTCGAAACCGGCTAATTTTAAAGGAAGTAAGGACAAAGGAAAAGAGTGGTTCTTAATGCATATGACACATCCATTTAACATGGTTGATGCGGTTTCTATGGTGCCATCGGCTAATTCAACCTCATATTTTATGCTTAGGGTTCTAACACGTAGGTTTAACAACTTACAAAACTTATTATCAACAAATGACTTATCTGCTCCAGAATCAAATAGTACTCTAGCATAAACGTGATTTATAAGGAAGGTACATGTTATAACATTATCATTCTGGATCGCCTCCTGTTCGTTCATCTGGAAGACCCTAACATTGGTCTTTTTCCCATCCTCAGCTTTCTTTGCAAGTTTTGGGCAATTGGACCTAATGTGCCCTTTCTCATTGCAGTTATAGCATGTCGCATCCTTGATTTTCTTACAGTGTAATGTCTTGTGCTCAGAGGATTTACAAATCCCACAAGGCCGTGGCTGCGATTGGGATTTCAACTCGAGTCTGCACCTCCCGAAATGGTGCTTCTTACAGATTTTACACTTGGGCTTATCGCCCGACTGATGACCATCCTTTTTAGCTCCAGAACTCTTTTTGTGGTCATTGTTTCCCTTATGCTTCTTATCCGAACGCCGTGGGTTGTCATCCTCATGTTTTCTCTTCTCAGCATCCGTGTTCCTCAGCGATCTCTGCCTGACTGCGTCCAGTGTGAGGGACAAGGATATATCAGCTGCAGATCTGAATGTAGCTGGCCGAGAGGCCTTCACACTTGCCTTAATTTCTAGGGCTAAACCCCCAATGAATCGAGCTATTCTTTTAGGTTCCGAGGTCACCAGATATGGAACCAATCTTGACATTGTATTAAAACTCTTAAGGTAAGCTTGGCAATCTAGATTCTTCATAACCAACGATAGGAAATCAGACTCAATCTTTTCGACCTCATGCTGAGGGCAGTAGTTCTCCTTAATTAATGCCACAAATTGATCCCATGACAGATTGTACAATGGGATTTTTCCGGTTGCTTGAATCAAAGATCTCCACCAAGCTAGTGCCTCGCCTTTGAACGACTGAGATACAAACTTTACCACATCCTTATCAGCGCAGCCACTGATATCTACCACAGTGTCCATCTCGTCTAACCAAGACATGCAATCCACTGCTCCTTTCTCCCAAGTGAAATCCCTGGGTTTGTAAGAAACAAAATACTTATAGGTGCAACCTTTAGCACGTGGTTCATGATCAAATACAATCTTCTTTGATGGAACACTGTGTTGATTTGAGGAGTTTCGATCATCCTCTTTCTTTGGATCCTCATTCTTAGGAGGAGGCTTACTATGAGCCTCAGAGTGAGCTTTAGAATGTGACTTCACACGTTGTATCGATAAGGTTCTGCTGCGGGTACTACCAGATTTATCATCTTGTCTTTCTAGAGCTCGTGCAACGGCATTGTCTACCAATGCCTGCAGCTCTGCACCCGAAATATTTATCCTGGCATTATCATGATTCTCCTTTGGGCGGCTGTTGACTTCATCAGAGTCCGCCATGTAGTTTGTATTGCTACATAAAATATTAACAAGGATTTATTCATGAACCTATTATTGAATTGTCTTTTATGGCAATTCATTAACCATGGGTACTATAAACCATATATAGTTAATTTATTTAGACATATTTATTTAGGATTTTTATTACAATTTATCCTACTTATAAAATAATAAAATATTATTAGTGGCTCAAGAGGCCTAGTCACGTAGACAGTTTTAAATTTTTATTTATGACCTTATAGGATTAAGGTTTTGAGGTTTAATCATAATTCATTACCTCTTCATAACAGGGGGTCGAAGACCACAGCTATCTTTTGTCTTATATGACAATGGGTATGGCCCTTAGGCACTTCATCAATAATGAATGATTATTTAAATAAGAAGGGATTTTGGAATATCCCAATTTAAGAATGACTTATGTGATTTTATCGTATCACATTTTTGTCACGGGTGTTAACATGTTTTTAGATGTTAACAAGGATTTGAATCTTTTAAATAGGTTTTACCATCTTGGCCAAGTCTGAATGACATGTAGGCTAGGTTTTACCTTTAAGATTCCTTTTTAATAATTAACGCAGAACAATCCTAAATTGAGATGTTAATAAGGACCTGAATCTAATTTGAGGAATTACCATCTTGGCCATGTCTTATAATGACACATGGCTAGGTTTTGTCCCTTTTTAGATTTTTATTATTTTATGATAATAGTAGGTCTCATAAGAGGAATGTCATATTTTAATTCACTTCACATATTATATTTATGCATATAATTTAATCAAAAATGAAAATTTAATTTAAATTAAACAATTCCACTACAAAATTTAAACAAGTACAGATTTGCCCTAAACGGGACTTCTACAGAAATAACATGCCCGCGCAGGGGCGAAACAACAAAATATACCCACGCAGGGGTTAAACAGAAAAAGAAAACATGCCCACGCAGGGGCGGAATACAGAAAGACATGCCCACGCAGGGGCAGAATACAAAGACAAATGTCCACGCAGGGACATCATTACAACATTAAACACAAACAACAAATGAAGGATTTAATGATCCTTCATGCTTTTTCCCTTGATTAAATTCACCAGATTCTTGAACATCCCACGGTTATGCCTACGATCTTCCCGCACCTCCTGCCGCACCTCATTTATCCTTTGAAGGATTTCTTGATGTTGTGGTGGTGACATCACTGGCGGCTGTGGGGGTTGCTGATAAAGCGGAGGTTGAGGAGGCGGCGGTTGCTGATACCCATATGGTGGGTATCCATAGGTCAGGTATCCCGTCATCCAGGGACCTCTATAGGGACCTTCCGGATGGAGATCATTGTAGTTCGTAGCTACCAAGTAAGGGTCGGCCTCGGCATAGTTGTAATTGGCGTGGATTGGCTGCTCAAAGAGATTATATGCCGCCGCACCGGTCTATGTAGGTATAGGGTCGCCAAAACCCAACGGTGGTGGCGCGACCGGTGCAGAGTTTACTTCAGAGACGGGGTTTGAAGACCCACCCATCTGCGGTTCTTCATGGAGCGGCGAGTAGCGGCTGCCACTCGAAGGTTGAGGGGTGCTGATTCGCACTCCTCCTTGCACGGACATCCATGCGTTCGATCTTCTTCGCCTCGGTGGCTCCGGAGGCTGCTGTTGGGCTGGTTGTGGTGGCGGAGTGACCCCGACAAAACGAGAATCCTCGGAGGGATCCTGCTGCTGTTGATGCTGTGGTGAGTTGTGGTAACTGGGAGTAAACACCCAGTCGATCTGTCAGAACCTTTCTTCATAGCTATCGGGACCATTATAAGGTGATCCCACGAAAGGTGACCCATCCGAAATTTCGATGGGGTGGTTAGGGGTTCCAGACGGTGGTTCAGCGGGATCGGTGTCCTCATCTATATCCATTGGATGGCCACCAGAAAAATGGTCTTCAGGTCCTAGTTGAACCGGCTCTGGAAAAAGGGTGTTGGGTCATCAAAAGGTGAGTTGTGACCCTGGAGAGGAATGTAAGATTGGTGGGAATTGTGGGGCAAATTTTCAGAATGAGGCCCAAATGAGTGTTGAAAAGAAGGGGAGGTGCTCAGCGAAACTGAGCGCCTTGCTGGTTCAATATAGGTCCTCCAATTATCTTGAGGACTTCGGTTATGTGAATCTGATGGTGTTCGCCGGCGCGAAGGCCCGGCTTCATGATCATTCGGGGCTACGAGTGGCCCCTTGCCTCTTCCTCTCCCTCTCATTCTTGGTGGCATATTGTTTAACCTGTCAAAACAAACAAAGGATACAACAAGAATATATAAAAGATAAAGTTAGAAAATAAAACAAATTTGGATAAATCCTAAGTTCTTTGTCTAGACTCGAGAATCGAGGAATGTGCAACTGTGTCATTGAGATTAAACACAAAAGGCTAGTGCTTAATTCACTCAACGTTGGCTCTGATACCAACCTGTCACACCCCGATATTTCCACGTATTACCAGTGGGCCCGGTGGGGGTATCGTGACGTAGTTGATATCATCATAGTCAAACAACACAATAATAATGCACAGCGGAAGCAAAAGATAGATAGATTCATTTCAACCAAATATATTGTAATATTAAGTATCACAAGGTAGTTGAAACGGATCCACAGGCGGATCAAATAAAAAGGGAAACATAGTTCATCAGACTTAATGCATCCAAGCTTGCGAGACTCTTAATGATGCTAAGGAGAGGCCAGCCAATTACGCTTAGTACCTGCACTTAATCTTTTTGGGAAAATACGTCAGTTTACACTGGTAAATACAATTAACTGACTCATTTTGAAAAGGTTTGAAAATTGATTTGAATGCACGTGGCACAAAACATTTTATAACTTGGGATAATTATTTATATATATAAACTTCTGAAAGAATTACATGTTTCTTATGCGTTCAGTAGCCCGGATTTGACACCGGGTTAAAGATTAATTGACACACCACATTATTTATTTATGCACTGACGGGTGTACGCCTACACCCCGTGCTTAGGTCGTGGCCATTTCGTAAAATGATGCCAAGGATATCCGGGACATGGTCATTAACCCCCCAAAGGCTTTAAGCAAACAAAACATTTTCAAACAGGACATTTCAATGATTTAACCTTCATACAGTTAAAGATGCAATGTCCAACCAAGCGGTATTTTATATACCGTACCCCAAGCCCGTATAGGGAAAATAAGTTAAAAGTATTTACCAGAGCTAAATATAAATTCAATCCCAGCCGTATCAAATCAGCAAGTACAGAGAGCTTTTACTGGGCTCCTAAATCTGGAACGAAGGTTTTTAATAACCTATTAGATTCCTAACGGGTCTTTAATTAAGCCTAAGCTTAGACCGGTTAGTTTTAAAGGAAGATTCGGTTCAAACACATGAGTAAGCGAAGACCGAAATAGAATGTGATTTAGACCCGACAAGTTTGAAGACTTGTTTAATATGGGTAAACTAAACACATTCTGGATTTTGAGATTATAATGATAAGGTTTGACCCGTTTCGGTCAATTTATGCAAACTAGTTACATAAACCGAACCGAACGCGAAGGATGCGTAACGGGTAACCATAAGAGCCATATACAGGTTTCCTAAGTTAACATGACTTAAATATGTTGTGACATCAGTAAGATATCTTCTATTATGCCCGAAACGAATTTAGACTCAAGCTATGCCCCGTTAGGGCATTTTGGTCATTTAAAAGGTTATAAAAGAGTTTAAACAATAATCTGGGTTGCATGTCTCATATAATTAGTAAAAATACTCATTTTTATAATTCATAACAGTAGGGTACTAAATATATGTGAAATTTATCCATTATAACCAAACTATGCACCGTAGGGGCATTTTGGTAATTTCACATAGCCTTTAAAGGTCAAATCTGAAATTCTGAGTTTAAAACTTTAGCTTACTGTTAATGTATAAAAATATACTTAAAATATCAGTAGGTATCAACCTTATATGTTTAAAATAGTTTTAATACATACTATGCGTTAAAAACGTTTAAAAAGGCGATTTTGAGCTATTTCCAGGTTTTTAAGGGAAAGCTGATATTTTTATTATTCCAGAAGGCTCAAAATGTTTTATTTATCATATTAGATCAGTAGAAAAAGGTTTGGTATCAAAATAATTTGTAAAACTCATTTTATAGCCCAAAAGGGCAAAACCGACTATTACCGAATCAAGCTTAGAACTCTATGTTATGCTCAGCCTAAAATTAAATAAAAATCTTCAAAAATCCCAAAATATTATTTTATATCAGTAGGTAAAAATTTTGGTATTAAAAATTGGGTTTAGATAGGCTATATGCAAATTACGCCGTTTAATTAATAAAAAGCTTTCTAATTACGCTAATGAGCATAACTCCTAATCTAGACCTTAAACTGATATCAAATTTTGGGTACAAGTTCATAAATCAGTAACCAAGGTGTCTACTCTTTTATATTTTCAAAAATCACATTTTATGATGAAGAGGGCATACTAGTCAACATTTAGGCAATTAACGGAAACTTGCATAATAATTGGACAACTAATGAACCAAGCCGTATAATCACAGAGGGTTATACTAACATGTAACTAGTTTCAAAAGAAGCTCTAAGCCAATCCTAACTAGGCTTAAACGGGTCAGAACTGAAAGTCAAAGTACAAGTCAAACTATGCGACTTTCGGTTCCGAACCGAACCTAAACTGAAAATTGTTGGGGTGAACATGTTTAGACATGTTCTTACATTAATTACCAAGTTATATAAATGATAAAACAGGTTACATGGATCCTACATTTCTAATTATGTATTAATTCGAAAATAAGTATTCTGTTGACTTTTTAAAGTTAGCTTTGACCCGACAATTGTCCTAGTTAGAGTGGGAATCAGAGGGTACCCTTTTAAGGGTTTATTACCCACATAATTACCTACTTATAGGTACTTTTATTTCGAGATTTGACTGAACAAATTTTAATAAATCTCGAAGTCAAACCTTAATTATGACGGTTTAACTTTTAGCTAATTAACTAAGCTAAACTGAATTAAAAAGGATTAAGGACGCTTACAAGAGTCCTAAGTATGATTAGGGACTTTAAGAAGACTTGTTGCTGATCAGAGGAGCTCCAGAGAAGTCTTGAATAATTTTCCAAGTGAGCAAGTGAGAATGTTGCAACTTGTTCTTCTTATATAGTGAACCCAATTGAGTTAGATGATGCCATGTAACTCTACTAATGTTATGGGATGCTCCCAGGTGTCCCTATGTTGCCCAATACCAGTTGCAAAGTCCCTGTTTTCGAAAACCATCTTCTTATGGCGGTGCAACCTGCTGAACAGGCAGCTGTCCAATTCTGCTGCCAGCGACAGCTTTACGGACCGTAAGCGATTTCCTTGCGGTCCGTAAGCATCTCTTTACGGACCGTAAGCCTTAGCTCTTACGGTCCGTAACCGATGACCAGAGACAAAATTTTTGCAACTTCTTAGGCCTTGTCCATGCAACTAAAATCCGAATTTTCATGCTTCCTTTTCAGTAGAGGGGCCAAGTGCTCAGACCTTGCATGCTTTGCATGCTCTTACACATTTTGGTTCTTTGTGTTGAATGCCTCACGTGCCAACATTTTCGAGAACTCATATTGGATCCAAGTCT
The DNA here is from genome assembly GCA_030545235.1 of Helianthus tuberosus. Classification (NCBI taxonomy): domain Eukaryota; kingdom Viridiplantae; phylum Streptophyta; class Magnoliopsida; order Asterales; family Asteraceae; genus Helianthus; species Helianthus tuberosus. The sequence continues at coordinate 101,618,266 of CM060431.1, read as the reverse complement.
TGAGTTATAATCAATTTGTTATTTAGGATAACCAGATTTATTTACATAATTTAGATGTTGATTAAATATATCATGGTTAGGGATTTATTAGTAGGTCGCTCAGAGGTATAAATTAACATGTCGACGCTTTTAAATCCTACCGTACATCTTTATCTGGATCCGTTTTCATAACACGTTTGTATTACATGAGACGTGTCTTTATTTTATTGGGCATGGTTTTACGAGGTGTTACATAACGTGACCGTACGGCCAAACGAACCGACATCCGAGAGTGTTCCGAGCATATTTTGAGTCCTCTAAACTTTAATGACCTTGAAGAGCCTTGAAAATGGCTTAATGGGTTAAAAGTGCCTGAAATGAGATTAAACACATTGCAGGGACTGATCTTGTAATTTCTAAAAACTGTTGCTGATCTGCTGACTGTACGCGGGCTGCGTAAAGGTCAGTACACCCTGTCGCGGGCCGCCTGAAGATGCCCAGTTCCAGAAACTTGTTTTCAGCAACTGCTTGATTGATCAGGGACTGTTTATGTCATTTTTATTGAGTGTTAACCAAGTTAACACTTCTCCAAGTATGTTAGCTGTCATTAGACACTTGTATGGCTCAGATTTCTTCCTTGATGGCCAAACAAACACTTGTCTTGATCTTGTTTCTTCACCTCAAGTATAAATAGCTTGGCCATCCATTGTTTCAATTGCTCATTTCATTCATTCCTTCTCCTCTCTCAACCTGGAGCTTTCTAATCTGATTAGAACTTATTTTCTTGTAGAAAAGATAGCTAGGACTCTTGTAAGTGCCTTAGCCCTCTCTTTAGTTCAGTTTTTATAGTTTATAAACCGAAAAGTCAAGTTATCGTAATTAAGCTTTGACTTTTGGTTTAATCATAAATGGTCCAGCCACTGGCCGAAATGAAAGTGGTTATGGAACAATATTAGGATAGGTGGTTAACCCTTAAAAGGGTACCTCATAATTATTTCGTTTGACTAGTTAATTGTCGGGTCAAACTAGTAAGTCAAAAAGTCAAACTTGGCAGATTGATGAATAATAATTAAAACTAATATAACAGAGGTTCTAAATTATATTTTAACATTCTAATAACTTAGTAATTAGTATTAGAACATGTTTGACCAGGTCTAACCCGACAATTATCAGTCTAAGGTCAGTTTATAACCGAAAGTCGCAAAAGCTTGACTTTTGCTTTGACTTTCAGTTCTGACCTATTTAAGCTTGATTCTTCCATGTTTTAAGCTTCCATTAGGACCGTATTATATAGTAGTATAACCCCCTAAAGTTATATTGCTTGGTCCTTAGTAGTTTGAATTATATGCACATGTCCGTTATTATGCTTATAAATGCCATAATTGCCCTTTTGAACCTAAAAACGAGATTTTTGAAAATGTGAGAGGACACAAACCTTTATTACTGATTTATAAACATGTCCTAAGAATTTGACATCAGTTTGAGGTCTAGATTAAGAGTTATGCTCAATAGCGTAAATTGAAAGCTTTTTATTAATTAAACGGCGTAATTAGCATAAAGCCTATCTAAACCCAATTTTTGACACCAAACCTTTCATCCACTGATGTAATATAATATTTTGGGATTTTTGAAGATTTTTATTTATTTTTAAGCTGAGCACAACATAGGGTTCATGCCTTGATTCGGTAATTGTCGGTTTTGTCCTTCTTTCTAATAAAATGAGTTTCACATAACTTTTTGATACCAAACTTTTTGCTACTGATTATATATGATAAATAAAATATTTTGAACGTTATAAACTGACCAAAAATCTAGATTTCCTATTTTAACCCGAAAATCGCTTAAAACGACTCTTACGCGTTTTAAACGCATAGTATGAGTTAAAACTATTTTGGACATATAAAACTTAATACCTACTGATGTTTTAGGTAAATTTTTATAATTTAATAGTAAGCAAAAGTTTTGAACCCAAATTTTCAGGTTTGACATTTAAAGCTTATGTGAAATTACCAAAATGCCCCTACGGTGCATAGTTGAGTGATGTATGATAAATTTCACATATATACAATACCCTACTAATATAAATTATTAAATTAAATATTTTTACTGATTATTATAGACCTGAACCTCAGATTAAAATTTAATCTCTTTTATAAAGGGTAAAATGACCAAAATGCCCCTGTGGGACTTAATTTGGTTTTAAATACTTTTTGGGCATATATGTTAACATCCCACTGATGTATTAACATATTCTAAGTATAATAACATATAGGACTTGTATATGACTCATTTGGTTACCCGTTACGCATTTACGCGTTCGGATAGGTTTATGTAACTAGTTTACGTAAGTTTGCCGAAACGGGTTTAACCTTATCGTTTTTACTTCAAAATCCAGAATGTACTTAGTTTACCCATATTATACAAGTCTTCGTACTTGTTGGGTCTAAATTACATTCTATCCCGGTCATCGCTTAATCTAGCGTATCGTACCGTTTTAGATACCTTAAGCTAGCCGGTCTAAGTCTACGATTTAAATAAGACCGTTAGCATTCTGAATTGGTTATATATTACCATCACTCCAGACAAGAGATACCTGGTAAAAGCTACCTGCATTTAGATAGATTGGATACGACTGAGTTATTATGCTGTGAATCAAGTATTAGCTCAGGTAAATACGTTAAACTTATTTTCCCTTATACGGGCTTATGATATGGTATTATAATAATACCACTTGGTTGGGTATGAAATCATTTAATCGGATTGTGATTAATAAATTTGCATAACCTGTTTTAATCTGTATTGTTTGATAACATAAACATTGGGGGTTAATTCGACCGTGTCCTGGATATCCTCGGTTCATTTCATTTGAAAATGGCCACGACCTATGCACGGGGTGTAGGCATACACCTGACAGATGCAAATGCTAAATACCCACACGTTGGGGATAACTCCTCTGTGGGTTTTATAAGTGGTGAGTCAGTTAATCATGATCGGCTTCCAAACCGGCCCCATATGTATGACAAACATGTAAAACTGTATACAATATTTTATTAAAAATGTCCCAAGTTATAAATGGTTTGTGCCTTGTGCACTTAAATCAATTTTCTTAAACTCTTTTCAAATGAGTCGGTTAATTGTATTTACCAGTGAAAACTGACGTATTTTCAAAAGACTAAGTAGCAGGTACTACTCGTAATAGGCTGGGAGTTGCTCGGTGTCGAAAAAGAGGATCTTGCAAATCCTTAAAGATACCATAAAGTCTGCTAAACTTCATTTTATACATTCTGTAGTGATCCACCCGTGGAATTGATATTACAGGCTCGTCTATAATAAATACTTTGTTATTTTCAGACATTTGAGTTTGTAATAATATTTTATATTCCAAGGCTTTCGCTGTGCTATTTTGTGTATGTTTGACCATGATGATATCAACTACGTCACGATACTCCCCACCAGGCCCACCGGTAATATGTGGAAAATTCAGGGTGTGACAGGTTGGTATCAGAGCCAACATTGAGTGAATTAAGCACTAGTCTTTTGTGTTTAATCTCAATGACACAGTAGCATATTCCTTAGACCTTCTGAGTCTAGACTTAACATAGGAATACTCTCATCTCTATTAAGTAAACATTGTTTTCGATTTTATGTATTTTGAATATGTCGCCAAGCAAGGAAGCTGTCGATGGAGATTATCCTTATCCGAAGCCAAGGAATATTAAGATTCGCATCACAGCTAGGATAAGCGTGCGACCGGTTTGGAGGAAGACCTTCCTGGATACATTCCTAAAACAAAACCCATTTGAATTGCAATCAGACTTCAGAATCCATACCGGAGGTCCCTGAGGCTCAAAATTTTAAATTCTATGTCAGTGGAGTCCATACCAGGTGGTCCCTGAGGCTCCCATTTTGAAAATAATGCCAGAGGATCCTAATGATCCCTATTCCTTACCTTCAAGTTTTGAAATCCCAGATTTGGATTGTATCAGTTAAAACCCGATCCGTGATTTATATCATTCTTAACCATAAAATCCTTGAATTCTACTTCTATAACAGATCCTGATTGGAATACTTACTTTATTTACTGAGGTCTTCAGTATCCCTACCGTATATGGTAAACAAAGAAGAGAAACAATCGAACTGGAGCAAGAAAGGCGTTAGAGAATCCTTCTTTCATAATATTCTTTGTCTTTTAAGTCCTTATAAGGACCTATCTCTTCTATTTTAGTCCCTGTGTGGACATACCTTTCGATTTAAGACCCTATATGGGCATTTGCTATTTAGTCCTTTCATGGACATTATATTTCAATATAGTCCCTTGTTGACATTATATTTCAATAAAAGTCCCTTGGTGGACATACTATTTTAATATAGTCCTTTCATGGACGTATGATTTTATTAAAATCCCTTTTATGGATACACTATTTTAAAATAGTCCTCTCATGGACTTGATATTTCAATATAGTCCTCTCGTGGATGTATTTTTTCATCATAGTCCCTTCGAAGACATACTGATTCATCAAAGTCCCTTTATGGACATATTTATTCCCTAGAAATCCCTTGCGGATATGATATTTCATTAAAGTCCCTTCAAGGACATATTGTTTCATTAATAAGTCCTAATGAGGACATATCTTTCAAATTAAAGTCCCTACGAGGACAATTGTTTATTAACGTCCCTTCATGGACATGTAATATAATAGAAGTCCCAATGCGGACATATCTTATAGTCCCTTTACGGACTTATATTCCCTTTTAGTCCCTGCATGGACTAGAGTTATTTAAAGTCCCTTTGAGGACATGATATTTTATTGTAACCTCTATATGGATTTATAATATTTTATAGTCCTTATATGGACTTATATTTTTCCTCTTAGTCCTCTGTGGACAAATATATTACTAAAAGTCCTGGTTAAGGCACTATTGTAAATTTCTAATGATTTATGGAAAGTTTTGAAAATTTGTATAGGTATTCATTTCGTCCTTTATCCAAACATAGTTCTGAATTTTACTCGAACTTTATCGATAAGCCGAAATTTTTCAAAAGATCTTCTTAATGGTATAACCTAGCCTATATGTCTATGAACATGGCTATGATGGTAAAACCCTCTTAAGATAATTAATCTTTGTTAACATCTGAGAACATGTTAACACTCCTGGTTGTGTGGCTTGAGAAACCGCACCAGCTGTCAAGGCATTGGATTATGTCCAAGCCTTAAAGCCTATATGATCAGAGTAGATCATGGCAAGTATTATCAATGTGATGATCATACCATAAACATCCATTAGTGATAAAGTGCCTACGGGCTATACTTGTTTTCCAATAGAGACAACGACAGTTGTGGTCTACGACTCCCTGTCTAAAAATGTTGGACTATGTCCAAATATAATAGTCTATATGATCAATGCGATCATAACTAATATCATCAAATACGATGATCATGTTATTTAACATCCTTTAGTGATGTTTTGCCTACGGGCTATAATATATTGTCCATTTGAGACATTGACATTGTGATCTTTATGATTCCTTGTCTAAGGTGGTGAGCTATGCTCAAGCCAAATAGTCAATATGATTAATGCAATCATGACTTATATCATCTAGTATGATGAACCTATTATAAAAATCCATTAGTGATGTTTCGCCTACGGGCCATATTATATTGTCCATTTGTGACAAAGACATTGTGATCTTTACGATCCCCTGTTCAAGGTGGTGAGCTGTGCTCAAGCCTAATAGTCTATATGATCAATGCGATCATGACTAAAATAATCAGTACAATGATTAAAATTTAAACATCCTTAATGATGTTTTGCCTAAGGGCTATATTATAGTGTCCATTGAGACAAGGCAATTGTAATCTTTTGTGATTCTTTGCCTAAGGGGGTGAGCTATGCTCAAATCCCATAGTCTATATGATCATTGCGATCCTGACTAGTATCATCAGTATGATGATCATAATATTAACATCCCTAGTGATGAAATGCCTACATGCTATACTTTACTCTATTGTCGATAAGACAAAGATAGTGGTGATCTTTATGATCCCCTATTCAAAATGGTGGGATTATACCTAAACCTAATAGTCAATATGATCAACGTGATCATGACTAATATCATTAGATACGATGATTATATATAAACATCCATTAGTGATGTTAATTGGTTTACCTTTCTGCCAAATGAATCGTCTTTCAAGACGATGACAGTTGTAGTCTATGACTCCCTGTCCAAAGGTGAAGAACTATGTTCAAGCCTTAAAGATCCTGATCTAACAAGATTGAGGCCTAAGAATTGATGTCCTTGTGACAAACCCACAAGTTATATTTCAAGTCATCCATGACAAGCCTTCGTGTTATAATTTGTCGTTCGTGACAAGTTGACATACTAAATGTTAACATCCCTGGTGACAGGACTTTTGTGCCAGATTTGATAAATGTCCTTCATGACAGGCCTTAGTGCCATATCCTATAACGTCCTAGAGACAAGGCCATTTGTGTCCTATCTGAATGTCATTGCGACAAGGCCTTTGCGCCATATGATTACTTATGTCCTTCATGAGTGGGCATTATGCCATACCTTTCTACGTCCTTCGCGACGGGCCTCTGTGCCATATATGTATATATATATATATAATAAAAGTTATGAAAGGCTAGCCTTCGAGCTATTCATGATCGTCCTTGTGACAAAGACAGTTGTGACATTATGATTCCCTGTCAAACAGGTAATGGACTCGCTCCAAACCTTAATTGCCATTGATGGTCTTTTTGTGACCTAGGCTAAATGTGATGGATATACATTCAAATAGCATTCATTAGGAATGTTTGGAACATAATAGCCTATACGGTTTATGGAAGCCATGGCTAATCCATGTCAGGTCATCAAGATGATGACTAACAGTTGTTTAGTTTGATGGTTAGTATCAAGCTTTGAGTATGGCAAACTCGGATGAGGTTGACAACAGTCGCATTACTACTAATGCGACAAAAGCTAATGATGCTACAAACATAAACCTCAATATTAATGGAGTTAATCTCCAAGCTGTGGTTGAGACAGCAGTTGGAAAGGCCATGGAAAAGGTCATGAAACAATTCAAAGAGCCGAATGCTTCTCGCTCTAAATTTTATTCAAAACCACATTCAAATGCTCATGAAAAGAGCTTTGTTCACACTTCGAATGTGAAGGATGGACCAAAGGAGGAGGATAACTCCCAGAAATCTAACAAAAAAGAGCAAGTACGGGCTTAATAAGAACCAACAAAAGTTCAGTAAGAAGCCTGTATGTAAGAGCTGTTATAAAAGACACTGAGGACAGTGTCGAATAGAACAAAGACCAAAGCAGTGTGGCATCTGCAAAGGAACTGGTCATCAGTCCCATGAATGTAAGGACATAAAGAATGCAGTCTATTACGGCTGTGGTGAGCAAGGCCACATCAGAACTAGATACCATAAAGTTGCCAAAGAAGGTGCCGCTAAGCCTGGAAAGGCTAAGAAAGGAAACGCCTGAACTCACCTGATGAATGCCAAGAGGCAAAACATGATGTCATCAAATACATTCCTTATCATTTACCAATGATAATTTCCGCTAAGTGTCCTGTTTTTAATACAGGCAATAATAAGTCTTCATAAACCATAAGCTTAGTAAACTTTTATATTATCCACAAGGTAGAACCTACCAATGAAACCTCAGAGACTGTTTCTTCTCTTTCTCGGCAATGATCTCTCTGAAAAATCTAAGAGTACTCTTTCTTCGAATAGAGTACGACAATATATGTTATTTTTATTTTCCTCATTGATTTTATCAACTGCGAGTGCCAACTATGTTTGATAAAAGCGCCATATAAGGATTGGCGTAACCTAGTGTGTCCCATAGATTGCTTCCATGCCTGATCAGTATGGAGGTTTAATGCATGGAACCACTAAGATATACCAATGGTCATATAGTACTAAAGTCAAGTAGTGGTATTCAAAGAAGATATCCATAATAGAAATGCCTAGGTAGGCGTCTCTACTTAAGGCATCCGTGCACTCGTCAAGCAGATGTGTCAATTACATGGCACAAGCAACGTTAAGTGGACCAAGGTCGAAGATTGGAACTACCCCTATCATAGTTGGATAATTTAATTTCTTCTCACTAGAACTACCCTGTTTTACCTCTTGAGAGGCAAGATGGAATTAGGATTTACATCCTATTAAGAGCTGTATCTATTACAGAAGCTCTATATCGGTTAGCATCAATGGAAATGCAAGAACTGAGGGCTAACCAGATGAGTTTATGAGAAAAGGCTTGTACGGCCTAGCTCATTGTCTTAGGAGATCCGACTATTATTGTTGATAAAGGAAAGCACGAAGCAGTACGCTTGTGCATTGGTTATTGCAACCTAACTAGGAAACGATTGAGAATCGTTATTAGCTGCCCAGGATCGTCGATTTGTTCGACTAACTATGAGGGTAGATGATTCCTTAAGATTGATTCGGGTAGTAGTTGGAATGACTATCTCACCTTAATTAAGTTTTCCTATAACTAATAGCATTATATAAGCATCAAGGCTACTCCATTAGAGACCTTGTATGGGAGAATGTGATAACACCCGTTTGTCGGGCAGGAGTTGGGAAATCCCAATTATCAGAATCTGAGACTGTCCTAAAGGACGATGGATAAGATAATGTGAATCCGTAACCGTATGAAAGCTGCCAGTGATCGGCAGAAGAGCAATGCAAACAAAAGGCGCAAATCTTTTAAAGTTCCAAGTAGGGAACAAGACTCTATTAAAATACCAACATGAAAGGGTATGATAAGTTTCAGTATAAAGGACAAGTCGAGCCCGAGATATTTAGGACCATTCGAGATCATCGAATGTGCCGGCAACATAGCTTAAAGCTAAACTTGCCTAAGGAGCTTAGTGGAATTCACAATGTGTTCCACATCTTTAACTTAAAGATATGTCTAGCCGATAAATCGCTAGCAATGTCTTATAAAGACATATAGATTAATAAAAGCCTATGGTTTATTGAAGGACCTATATCAATGAAGGATCGACAGGTTAAGAAGCTCCGAAGAGAAACATCTACCTATTGAATAGGTCAATTGGGATACCCGTAGAGGTCCCCAATATACTGCAGAAGTTAAGTCCATTATACGACAGAAAGTACTTCCATCTTTTTGAGAAAATCTCGGGGTCGAGATTTCTTTTAAGGGGGTGAGGATGTAACACCTCGTAAAATCGTGTCCAATGATGTGCTGACACGTGTAATGAACCCTAATAAAGTCAAACGTTGACTATGAGGGACTATTTTAGTCAAAATCGAAAACTTTGAATGTGGAAGGACTGAAAGTGTCAACATGCCTAAACTAGGTCTCTGAGTGACCTTATACAATATCCGTATTCTCAAATGAGCCACTTGTTAGACGAGAGGAGCCGTTTGCGTAACTATGTGGAAGTTTGCACAACGAAGGGTTAAAAGTGTCAACATGTTAATTCTTACCTCTGAGTGACCTTTTAACAAACCGAGAGCTTCATAATGATTGATTATATTCTCGGGAATGCCAAATATTGGCCATTCAAAGCTTTTATGCCAATAAGTAAAGTTACGCGCAAGTTTGCGAGTTAGAGGGGTTAAAAGCGTCAACATGTTTAACTATACCTCTGAATGACCTTTTAACGAACCCGAAGCATTATGATGTACAATCATACTCTCGAAAATGCTTAATATGGGCTACATAGGGCTTTGATGCTATTAAATAATAATACATGCAAGTTTTCGCGTTAAGAGGACTAAAAGCATCATAAACTGCGTAAGTTTACATTTACGCGCATATCTTAGGTTCTGACCACATCTGGACATCCAAATATTTTTGTAGTCACTAAAATATTTTATTTTAGTGATCAGAATGCTAAAATACCATTCGTCGCTTAATTTGGATCGTTTTCGCGTCCGTTCGAGTTTCGTCGTAATTTGACGAATAACGTGACCGTACGGCCAAACGAACCGACATCCGAGTGTGTTCCGAGCATATTTTGAGTCCTCTAAACTTTAATGACCTTGAAGAGCCTTGAAAATGGCTTAACGGGGGGTCAAAAGTGCCTGAAATGAGATTAAACACATTGCAGGGACTGATCTTGTAATTTCTAAAAACTGTTGCTGATCTGCGGACTATACGCGGGCCGCGTAAAGGTCAGTACACCCTGTCGCGGGCCGCCTGAAGATGCCCAGTTCCAGAAACTTGTTTTCAGCAACTGTTTGATTGATCAGGGACTGTTTATGTCATTTTTATTTAGTGTTAACCAAGTTAACACTTCTCCAAGTATGTTAGCTGTAATTAGACACTTGTATGGCTCAGATTTCTTCCTTGGTGGCTAAACAAACACTTGTCTTGATCTTGTTTCTTCACCTTAAGTATAAATAGCTTGGCCATCCATTGTTTCAATTGCTCATTTCATTCATTCCTTCTCCTCTCTCAACCTGGAGCTTTCTAATCTGATTGGAACTTATTTTCTTGTAGAAAAGATAGCTAGGACTCTTGTAAGTGCCTTAGCCCTCTCTTTAGTTCAGTTTTATAGTTTATAAACCGAAAAGTCAAGTTATCGTAATTAAGCTTTGACTTTCGGTTTAATCATAAATGGTCCAGCCACTGACCGAAACGAAAGTGGTTATGGAACCATATTAGGATAGGTTGTTAACCCTTAAAAGGGTACCTCATAATTATTTCGTTTGACTAGTTAATTGTCGGGTTAAACTAGTAACTCAAAAAGTCAAACTTGGCAGATTTATGAATAATAATTAAAACTAATAAAACAGAGGTTCTAAATTATATTTTAACATTCTAATAACTTAGTAATTAGTATTAGAACATGTTTGACCAGGTCTAACCTGACAATTATCAGTCTAAGGTCAGTTTCTAACCGAAAGTCGCAAAAGCTTAACTTTTGCTTTGACTTTCAGTTCTGACCCGTTTAAGCTTGATTCTTCCATGTTTTAAGCTTCCATTAGGACCGTATTATAGAGTAGTATAACGCCCTAAAGTTATATTGCTTGGTCCTTAGTAGTTTGAATTATATGCACATGTCCGTTATTATGCTTATAAATGCCATAATTGCCCTTTTGAACCTAAAAACGAGATTTTTGAAAATGTGAGAGGACAAAAACCTTTATTACTGATTTATAAAGATGTCCTAAGAATTTGACATCAGTTTGAGGTCTAGATTAAGAGTTATGCTCAATAGCGTAAATTGAAAGCTTTTTATTAATTAAACTGCGTAATTAGCATAAAGCCTATTTAAACCCAATTTTTGACACCAAACCTTTTACCCACTGATGAAATATAATATTTTGGGATTTTTGAAGATTTTTATTTATTTTTAAGCTGAGCATAACATAGGGTTCATGCCTTGATTCGGTAATTGTCGGTTTTGTCCTTCTTGCTAATAAAATGAGTTTCACATAACTTTTCGATACCAAACTTTTTTCTACTGATTATATATGATAAATAAAATATTTTGAACTTTATAAACTGACCAAAAACTTAGATTTCCTATTTTAACCCGAAAATCGCTTAAAAACGACTCTTACGCGTTTTAAACGCATGGTATGAGTTAAAACTATTTTGGACATATAAAACTTAATACATACTGATGTTTTAGGTAAAGTTTTATAATTTAACAGTAAGCAAAAGTTTTGAACCCAGATTTCCAGTGTTGACCTTTAAAGCTTATGTGAAATTACCAAAATGACCCTACGGTGCATGGTTGAGTGATGTATGATAAATTTCACATATATACAATACCCTACTAATATAAATTATTAAATTAAATATTTTTACTAATTATTACAGACCTGAACCTCAGATTAAAATTTAATCTCTTTTATAAAGGGTAAAATGACCAAAATGCCCCTGCGGGACTTAATTTGGTTTTAAATACTTTTTGGGCATATATGTTAACATCCTACTGATGTATTAACATATTCTAAGCATAATAAAATATAGGACTTGTATATGATTCATTTGGTTACCCGTTACGCATTTACGCGTTCCGATCGGTTTATGTAACTAGTTTACGTAAGTTTGCCGAAACGGGTTTAACCTTATCGTTTTTACTTCAAAATCCAGAATGTACTTAGTTTACCCATATTATACAAGTCTTCGTTCTTGTTGGGTCTAAATTACATTCTATCCCGGTCATCGCTTAATCTAGCGTATCGTACCGTTTTAGATACCTTAAGCTAGCCGGTCTAAGTCTACGACTTAAATAAGACCGTTAGCATTCTGAATTGGTTATATATTACCATCACTCCAGACTAGAGCCACCCGGTAAAAGCTACCTGCATTTAGATAGACTGGATACGACTGAGTTATTATGCTGTGAATCAAGTATTAGCTCAGGTAAATACTTTTAACTTATTTTCCCTTATACAGGCTTGGGATATGGTATTATAATAATACCACTTGGTCGGGTATAAAATCATTTAATCGGATTGTGATTAATAAATTTGCATAACCCGTTTTAATCTGTATTGTTTGATCACATAAACATTGGGGGTTAATTCGACCGTGTCCTGGATATCCTCGGCTCATTTCATTTGAAAATGGCCAGGACCTATGCACGGGGTGTAGGCATACACCTGACAGATGCAAATGCTAAATACCTACACGTTGGGGATAACTCCTCTGTGGGTTTTATAAGTGGTGAGTCGGTTAATCATGACCGGCTTCCAAACCGGCCCCATATGTATGACAAACATGTAAAACTGTATACAAGATTTTATTAAAAATTGTCCCAAGTTATAAATGGTTTGTGCCTTGTGCACTTAAATCAATTTTCTTAAACTCTTTTCAAATGAATCGGTTAATTGTATTTACCAGTGAAAACTGACGTATTTTCAAAAGACTAAGTGGCAGGTACTACTCGTAATAGGCTGGGAGTTGCTCGGTGTCGAAAAAGAGGATCTTGCAAATCCTTAAAGATACCATAAAGTCTGCTAAACTTTATTTTATACATTCTGTAGTGATCCACCTGTGGAATTAATATTACAGGCTCGTCTATAATAAATACTTTGTTATTTTCAAACATTTGAGTTTGTAATAATATTTTATATTTCAAGACTTCCACTGTGCTATTTTGTGTATGTTTGACCATGATGATATCAACTACGTCACGATACTCCCCACCGGGCCCACCGGTAATATGTGGAAAATTCGGGGGTTTGACATAAGGGCACCCCAATTGACCTTTATAATAGGTACATGCTTTCTTTCGTAGCTTCTAATCCTGCCGTCCTTATTCGATACTGGTTTCTCATCAAACCATAAATTTTCATTAATCTGCATATCATTATGGGATAATGCTTATTGACTTAATGGCTAGACATACCCTGAAATCACTAGTGTGAAACACAATGTAATTTCCATCAAGTTCCTTAGGTAAGTTTCAGCTTATAGGCTACCGATCTTGACATGTTCGATTTTCACGAATGGTCCAATATATTTAGAGCTTAATGTGTCCGTTATATCAAAATGCAGCACTCCCTTCTAGGGTGGTACTTTTTGTTGAATCTTGTTCCTTATTGAGAGCTTAAGAAGTTTGCGACTCTCATCGACATTGGTTTTTCTGCCAATTACTGGAAACTTTCAGATGATTACGGATTCATATGGTCTTATCCGTTGCTTCTAAGGTAATTTCAGGTCTTGCTAGTTGGACTTACCAAACTTTTGTCAAACAAACGGACGTTTAACGTTCCATCTATACAAGGTCTCCAAAGGAGCAGCCTTGATGCTTATATACAAACTACTAGTTATAGGAGAGCTTATTTATGGTGTGATAGTTATTCCAACTACTGCTTAAACCAATCTTAAAGAATAGCTAACCTTATGGTTCGTCGAATAATTCGACGATCATGGGTAGCTGATGGCGATTCTTAATTGTTGCCTAGATAGGGTTGCGGTAATCAATGCATCAGCATAATGAACCGTCTTTCTTAATTAATAATACTGGAGCTTCAAGAATGATGAGCTACGCTTTATGAGATCTTCTCTAAAGGCTTTACTGGTTGACTGTTAGTTATTCCAATTCCATTGGTACTAACCGATATGGAGTTCTTACAAAACGCAGCCCTAAGCGAGATGTTAATCTTAACTCTGCTTGTCTTAGGAGGTAAACAGGGTAGTTCTATGAAGAAGATAAACGAGATTTACAGGGATGATAGAGATATTCTGAACCTCAGACTTAAGTTCATTTATCGTTACCCGTGTCATATAAATGACATATTTTCTTTACGAATGCACGGATGCCTTAGGTAGTGACACCTACTTGGACATTTCTAATCTGGATATCTTCTTTGAATACCATTAGCTGACTTTAGTACAATATGATCATTGGGATATCTCAGTGGTTCCGTGCATTAAACCTCCATACTGATCAGGCATGGAAGCAATCTACGGGACACACTAATATACACCAATCCTCATATGGCGCCTTTATCAATACAGTTTGACATTCGCAGTTGATAGAAACCAATGAGATAACAAAATAAAATAACATATATTATCGTACTCTGTCTGGAGAAAGAGTACTCTAGATTTTATGAATGAAGATTATTCGACGAGAATAGAAGAAACGGTTTCTAAGATTATCGTCGGTAAGTCCTACCTTATACTTAATATATGGAGTTCTTATGGGGAATTTTGAAAGTTTGCTAAGCTTATGATCTATGAAAGACTTATTATTCCCTGAATTAAATCAAGACACTTAGGAGAAATTTTTGTTGATAATGATAAGGAATGTACCTGATGATATTATTGATATGTACTACCTCTAGCATTCATTCAGTAATTCAGGCGTTTCCTTCCTTAGCCTTTCCAAGCTTAGCTATACCCTTTTTGACAGTTTAGGGCAGTTAGTCCTGATGTGGCCTTTCTCGCCACAGCCGAAACAGACTCCTTCCTTTATGTCCCTACATTCGAGAGACTGATGACCAGTTCTTTTACAGACGCCACACTGCTTTGGCCTTTGTTCCATTCGACACTGTCCCCAGTGCCTTTTATGGCAGGTCTTGCATACAGGTTTCTTATTGGTCTTTTCTTGGTTCTTATTGAGCTCAATCTTACCCTTTTTCTTATAAACCTGGGGATTATCCTTCTCCCTTTTCCTTTTTGGTTCATTCTTCGCATTCAAGGCATGAACAAAATCATTTTCACGAGTAAAGAAGTGTGGTTTTAAATGGGATTTGGAGCAAGTAGCATCCGGCTTCTTGAACTTTTTCATGACCTTTCTCACAGCTTTTCCAACAGCTGCGTCAATCATAGCTTGGAGATCATTTCTGTTAATATTGAGGTTGACAATTGTAGTATCATTAGCATGTGTCGCATCATCCATGACGCGATTGTTGGTTGTCTTATCCGAGTTTGCCATACTCGAAACTTGGTCCCTAACACCAAATGAAACAATTTCTTAGTTGTACTACAACAGCTAGTCATCATCCTGATGTCCTAACATACACTAACAATGGTATCATTAAACCATACAGGCTAATAGGGTATGAATATTTCTAATAAATGTTATTTGAATGTATAACATTTATATTTAGCCTAGGTCAAAAAAGGTCCATCAATGACATTTAGGGTTTGGATCGAGTCCATTACCTTTTTGACAGGGGATCACAATGTCACAATTGTCCTTGTCATATTGACGGTTTTGTATAGCTCGATAGCTCGCCACAAGGACTTTTAAATATGGAACATAAGTCTTTCATGAAGGACATGAAAATATAGTACATAGGCTTGTTGTAACACCTCGTAAAATCACGTCCAATGATGTATTGACACGTGTAATAAACCCTAATGAAGACAAATAGTAAATTCAAGGGACTAATTTTTTTCGAAAAAATCGAAAACATTGATAATGAAAGGACTGGAAGTGTTTGTATACCAAAATAAATTTCTGAATAACCTCGTACGGTGTTTATATTCACAAATGAGCCATTTGTTGGTCGAGTATAGCCGTTCGCGTAATTAATTGAAAGTTTGCGCAATGAAGGGTTAAAAGTGTCAACATGTTAATCCTTACCTCTGAGTGACCTTTTAACAAGCCGGGAGCTTCATGATATTTGATTATACTCTCAGGAATGCCAAACATTGGCCGTCTAAGGTTTTTATTCCTATAAGTAAAGTTACGCGCAACTTTGCAAGTTAGAGGGGCTAAAAGTGTCAATATGTTTAATTATACCCCTAAATGACCTTTTAGCGAACCCGAAGCATCGTGATGTTTAATAATACTTTCAAGAATGCTTAATACGGATTAGATGAGGCTTCAATGTTATTAAATGATGAGATGCGCAAGTTTGCGCAATAGAGGGACCTAAAGCGTCAACTTTTGAATCTACGCCTTTCGGTGACCATCTAAGCGAATGAGAGCATTGTAACATTTAAGTATATGCTTGGGACTAAGCATTATGGGCCATGGAAGCCTTGGATATCATTAAACGGCATTTCGCGCTACTTTGCGCAATTAAAGGACTAATTGCGTCAAACTGCAAAAGTATGTCAATTCGTAGGGTATCGGACCTTCCAGAATATGACCATAAGTTAAAAATGCCCTAATTATCCTTTATATAGCTTAGATATAGGCTTAGAGGTGTTTGCTGCGCAAAAATAAACTTTTAAGTCATGCAGGGACTAAAAGTGTCAAAAGGTGCACAAGTTTGCATTTTCGCGCATATCTCGCATTCTGAATATACCTGGGCACCCAAAAATTTATGTAAGCACTAAAATATTCTATTTTAGTGACTGGTTTGATAAAATTACATTAGTCGCGTATTTTGGATCGTTTTTCGCGTTCGTCGGTGTTTCGTCGTAATTAGCCGAACAACGTGACCGTACGACCAAACGAACCGACATCCGGCATATTTTTGAGCATGTTTCATGTTCCCTATGCTTAGGCATCATTGTAGAGCCTTAAAATGGTTTAACGGGCCTTAGATGTGTCGGAAATGACATTTGGAAGTGCATGGGCCAAATATGTCAACTTTTGAAAGTTCTGGTGAGCTGGCCTGGTCCTTACGGACCGTATGGCTGGACCCTTGCGGTCCGTAAGCCATGCCCAGTAACAGAAAATCAAAAACCAGCTTTGGTTTTGCTTCCTTGTCTCACATATCTGATTCTATGGATCCTTTGATGGTTTGGAAAACTGGTATACACCTGTTATGATCTTGTTATCCCTCCATAACACTTGTCATCATCCTATGATCCTCCAAAAACTATAAATAGGTGGTGGGTTTCTTTTTTCAAACTCACCATTTCATTCTCATCTTGCTACCTTCTCAATTCTGGAGGATCCTGAGCATTTGGAACTTCCTTGGAGTTCTTTTCAGTACTAAGGACCCTTTGTAAGTGTCCTTAACCTCCTAATTTCAGTTTTTGATTAGTTTAATGGCCAAAAGTCAAACTTATCGTAATTAAGGTTTGACTTAGTGATTAATCACTAATGGTCCAGTCATTAGTCAAATTATAAGTAGCTATAAGTTGGTAATTATGTAGGTAATAAACCCCTAAGAGGGCACCTACTGATTATCACCCTAACTTGGTCAAATGTCGGGTCAAACATAAATATAAACAATCAACAGAAGACTATTTTTCAAATAAATTCATAATTAACAAAGTAGAGGCCATGAAACCTGTTTTAACACTTGTATAACTTAGTAATTAATGTAAGAACATGTCTAAGCATGTTCAACCCGACAATTTCAAGTTTAGGCTTGGTTCGGAACCGAAAGTCGCAAAAGTAGACTTTTGCTTTGACTTTCAGTTCTGAACCAATTTAGTTTAGACATGCCTTAGAGTTTCATTAGGACCAGGTTATAAGCTAGTACAACCCTCTGAGGTTATGCAACTTGGTTCCTAATTATTCCAATTCATAAGCATGTTTCCGTTATATGCCTTAAAGTTGACTATTATGCCCTTTTGATATTAAAATGAGATTTTTGAAAATGTGAAAGGAGTAAAACCTTTATTACTGATTTATAAACATGTCCATAAAATTTCACTTCGGTTCGTGGTCTAAAATGGGAGTTATGCGCAATAGCGTAAACCGAAAGCTTTTTATTAATTAAACGACATTTTCGGCATAAACCCTATTTAAACCCAAATTTTGACATCAAACCTTTTACCTACTGATGTAATGTAATATTTTGGGATTTTTGTAAATTTTTATTAAATTTTAAAATAATCATAATATAGAGTTCTCGCATAGGCTCGGTAATTGACGATAACGCCCTTTTTGTTAATAAAATAAGTTTTATACATCCTTTACATATCAAACCTTTTTCTACTAATTTATATGATAAATGAGTTATTTTAAACTGTAAAGGCTGGTCAAAATCTCAGATTTCCCTATTTAAACCGAATATCGTCAAATACCGACTTTTATGCGATTTAGGCGCATAGTATGGTTTAAAACCATATTAGGCACCTAAAGCTTGATACCTACTGATGTTATGAATACATTTTTATAATTTAACAGTAAATAAACGTTTTGAACTCAGATTTCCAAAATTATCCCTTAAAGCATATGTGAAATGACCAAAATGCCCCTATGGTGCATAGTTTGGCCATAAATGATAAATTTCACTTATATGAAATATTTTACTGATATAACTTATTAAAATAAATATTTTTACTGATCATTTTAGACCAGAACCTCAGATTAATATTTAACCTCTCTTATAACCTTTAAAATGACCAAAATACCCCTACGGGGCCTAAATTTGTTTTAAATTCGTTTTGGGCATAATGGAAGGTATCCTACTGATATCACAACATATTAAAGGCATATTAACTTAGGAAACCTGTTCATGACTCATATGGTTACCCGTTACGCACTTTTCGTGTTCGGATCGGCTTATGTAACTAGTTTGCATAAATTAGCCGAAACGGGTCAAACCTTATCATTTTTATCTCAAAATCCAGAATCTATTTAGTTTACCCTTATTACACAAGTATACAAGCTTGTCGGGTCTAAACCACATTCTAAACCGGTCATCGCTTAATCATGCGTTTTGAACCGTATTTTCTTTTAAACCTAACCGGTCTAAGCATAGGCTTAATTAAGACCCGTTAGGAATCTAATAGGTTATTAAAAACCTTCGTTCCAGATTTAGGAGCCCAGTAAAAGCTATCTGTACTTGCTGATTTGATGCGGCTGGGATTGAATTTATATTTAGCTCAGGTAAATACTTTTAACTTATTTTCCCTATACGGGCTTGTGGTACGATATATAAAATACCGCTTGGTCGGGCATTGAATCTTTAATTGTATAAAGGTTAAATCATTGAAATGTCCCGTTTAAATTGTTTTGTTTGCTTAAAGCCTTTGGGGGGTTAATGACCATGTCCCGGATATCCTTGGCATCATTCATGAAATGGCCACGACCTAAGCACGGGGTGTAGGCGTACACCTGACGGATACATATGTAAAAACTGGTATCCCACTTAAAGGAATCAACCTTGTGGGCATTATACCTGTGGTGTGTCTATTAATCTTTAACCCGGCGTCAATCCGGGCTACTAAACGTATAACGAACATGTAATTCTTTTACAAGATTATATATAAATAATTATCCCAAGTTATAAAAAGTTTTGTGCCACGTGCATTCAAATCAATTTTCTAAAACATTTTCAAATGAGTCGGTTAATTGTATTTACCAGTGTAAACTGACGTATTTTCCCAAAAAGGTTAAGTGCAGGTACTAAACGTAATAGGCTGGCCTCTCCTTAGCATCATTAAGAGTCTCGCAAGCTTGGATGCAATAAGTCTGATGAACTATGTTTCCTTTTTAATTGATCCGCATGTGGATCTTTTCAACTATTTTGTGATACTTGGATATTACAATTTATTCAGTTGAAATAAATCTATCTTTTGCTTCCGCTGTGCATTTAAAATTGTGTTGTTTGACTATGATGATATCAACTACGTCACGATACTCCCCACCGGGCCCACCGGTAATACGTGGAAATATCGAGGTGTGACACTTGTCTCAAAGGACATATAATAGCCATATAGCACGAAGGCCTTGTCGCAGAGGACATATAGGATATGGCATAAAAGGCCTGTCACAGAAGACATTAATATATATATAAGCCGCAATCTTATTTGATCAGGGACTTTAAGGTTTTAACATAGTTCTTCACTTTTGGACAGAGAATCACGGACTACATCTGTCATTGCTTGAAAAACAATTTATTTTGCCACATAGGCCAATCAATGGACCTCACTAATGGATGTTCATACATATATACATAATTATCGAATTTAGGATATTAGTCACGATCTTATCGATCTTGTAGACTATAAGGCTTGGGTATTGCCCGTCACCTTGGACAACGAACCCTAACGGTCACATTTGTCATTGTCACTAATAGATAATATAATATATTGCCCGTAGGCGAAACATCACTAAAGAATGTTAAATAATATGATCATCGTATTAGATGATATTAGTCATGATCGCATTGATCATATAGACTATTATGCTTGGACATAGTCCAATATCTTTAGACAGGGGGTCGTAGACCACGACTGTCGTTGTCTTAAGGGACAACAAGTATAGTGCGTAGGCACTTCATCACTAATGGATGTTTACAATATGATCGTCACACTGACGATACTTGACATGATCTACTCGATCATATAAGCTTTAAGGCTTGGACATAGTCCAAATACCTTGACGGCTGGTGTGGTTTCTCAGGTCACACTGCCAAGAATGTTAGCATGTTCTTAGATGTTAACAAGGATTAATTGTCTTAAGAGGGTTTTACCATCACAGCATGTCTGTAATGTCATATTGGCTAGGTTATACCATCAAAAGATCTTTTGAAAATATTTAGCAGATCGATAAAGTTGAAATAAAATTGATACTATGGTTTGATAAAGGACGAAATGAATACCTATATAAATCTTCAAAGCTTCCCATAAATCATTAGGAAATTTACAACAGTGCCTTTATCAGGACTTTTAGTATCCTATTTGTCCACTGAGGACTAAAAGGAAAATACAAGTTCGTATAAGGACTATAAAATATTATAAGTCCACATAGGGACTATATTGAAACAGTTTGCCCATGAAGGGACTATAGTGAAATATCAAGTCTACAAAGGGGTTATAATGAAATATCATGTTCACTACATGACTATAATGAAATGTCATGTCCGCTAAGGGACTATAATGAAATATCATGTCCACTAAGGGACTATAATAAACAAATGCCCATACAGGGACTTTAAGGAAAAGAAATATGATGGAAGAAGGGTCTTCTAATGTCTTTCTTTCTTTATTCTGATTGTTTCTTCTTCTTTATTTATCGTGCGCAGTAGCGACTCTGAAGATTTTAGTGAATAAAGTAAATATTTCAAATCAGGATCCATTGCAGAAGTAGAATCCAAGGATTTAATGATTAAAGAAATGACATGGATCACAGATTAGGTTTTGACTGGTATAGTCTAAGTCTGAAATTCCAAAACTCGAAGCTAAGAAATAGGGAATAATAACATCCACATGTATCATCTTCAATGTGGGAGCTGATGTGTGTAAAATGCAACATATAAATTACATCAAATGAGGCATAAAACTAACCCTTTTTAGTACTAATGTTGGAAAAAGTGTGCTTTTGTCTTCCTTTTGTATTTTCAGGATTAAATGAGCTCAAATGAACAAAAGAAGCAAAAATGCAGCTAAATCTAACAATAATACAAGAAAAGGAATAAACGTGGCATGCCCGACCCCTCGACAGCATCTTCCCAAGCAAAAACAAGAGAACAGAAGGCTGAACACGTCCCGTGCTCAATGAGCACGGGGGCGTGCCCAAGTGTCTGTAGAAAAGACAAAGTTGTAGAAGCTTCTATCACCCGACACGGGGGCGTGCCCAACGGGCACGGGGCCGTGGTCAACGCAAAGAATCATAGAATCTGAGCAAATCTTGATAGTACAGATACGCTTCTGCACACGGGGCCGTGCCCAGCGGACACGGGGGCGTGGTTAACTAATACAGACAAACTGCATTAAA
This sequence comes from Helianthus tuberosus, assembly GCA_030545235.1. Lineage (NCBI taxonomy): Eukaryota > Viridiplantae > Streptophyta > Magnoliopsida > Asterales > Asteraceae > Helianthus > Helianthus tuberosus. The sequence continues at coordinate 101,596,241 of CM060431.1, read as the reverse complement.
TGAAGAAAGAGAAGAAGGGTGGACACGGGGCCGTGCCCAGCGGACACGGGGCCGTGTCCGGGCTTCTGTGCAGATAGGGGTGCTTGGCTCACTTGCAAATCATCCCTTGGAAAACCACCTCTCTCACACTTCACCCACCCATCACAACCCACATCCACCACCATCATCCATCATCCATCATAGAGTGTATGTAGTAGTCTTGGGATCCAAGATTGATCGTAAGAGTTTTTGATAATCAAAGGCCATGTTTGCCTAAGTCTCTTACAACACTTGGTGAAGACAATCAGTTAGTGTAATACTTTTTTTTAATCTTTTCGCACTTATTGTTTGGTTATGTATTAATGACTTTAATAACAAGTTTCTTATGTTGAAGGTGAATCTTCCTTATCATTTGTGCGTGGTGTCTTGGCGTTATTTTATTGTCTATATAAAATAAAAGATTTACACCATTCATATCTCCACGGTCTATATGGAGATATGTTGGCTACCTGGTCGGGGGTTAAGGGAATGGTTTAGTAAGAGTCTTGCCTTGTTCAGTGTATAGATCCTGCAAGGACCTGGGTCAAGCTTAGTAGGACCTCCTTCAATACCCACTGGTATTGGATGGCGGGGGTTCGAATTTCTTGATCCCCTCATATGTAAACTACTATTAAAACTTTAACCCGGCTACTTAGGATTGTATCCCTGCTGACTCAAACTACTTAGCCGAGGGTAACGTCACCTTCAAAAGAGGGGCCTACCACATTATGCATTAATAACTTAATTAATTATCTTTCAATAATCCAACCCTTTAGGATTGTATCCATGCTGACTCAAACTACTGAGTTGAGGGTAACATCACCTTCAAAAGAGGGGCCTACTACTGTAACTAAGATAATCTCTTAAAAAGTGCAAAAGTGCGGAAATAATCAAAGGTTACACTAAAAGCGAGTCGGATCCAAGTGATTCATCTTGTCTGTCTGTTTTATTTTTATTTTTATTTTTATTTTCAGCATTTTTAGTTTTTATTTTTCTAGTTTAAAATATTTTTCTAAAATTTTGATTTGATTAGACGTTGAGGATAAACCGGTACTAAAAACTCTTGTGTCCTTGGACGACCTCGGTATCTTACCAACACTATACTACACTCATGATGGGTGCACTTGCCCATATGTGTGTTTGGTGTTAGTAAAATATCGTGTTTTATAAATTTAAAACTTGAGTAAAGTGTTAAAAAGGGCTAAAAATATACATAAATACTTATCACACTGCACGCACATCAAGTTTTTTGCGCCGTTTTCGGGGACACAAGGATTTTAAGAAAGTTAGGAATCAACGGCCTGATCATTTTTTTTCTTATTTTTCTGTTTTTCATAAATTTTCAGGTTCTGCAGAACTCAGCACGGGCCATGCCCGCTGAACACACCCCGTGCCCAATCTTTGGTACTGGAAATCCTGTTTTAAGTCAGACAGTAGTTGAACACGGGGCCGTGTCCAACCAACACGCCCCGTGCCCAAGTTTCAGATACTGAAAATAGAACCGTAAGATCCCGACGGTTGGAATTTCTGACACAAACATGAGCGATACTGATTTTTTTTACTATCGGCCCTCTTATGGTACGTGGTGTCAAATATGTGGTGGCACACATGAAGATTTAAAATGTTATTTTTTAAACTACAAGCCCCACTATATAGACCCATTGTTTTCCTATAGCCTTAAGAGGGGCGAAAGTAAAAATAATCCTTATCTCTCCCTCGAATGCTCTCAATCATCCCATCTAGGAGAAATGCTTCTTGATGAATTATTTCAAATGGAAGATCTAATTCTTAATTGGGTAAAAGAACTTGAGATGGATATCATTAATTCATCTCAAGACGATACCCAAGAAGAATTATTGAGATCGCATTCAAATAAAAACAACTTCGTTGTTCCCGAAATCACCTCTAACTCTTGCGAAGACTTGAGCTATAGTCGTCCCTGTGTCAATTGTGCCGTGAAGGACTCTCCATCGACTTCCTTCGATGCATACATAGACCTGAGCGATTCGACATACACCTTCTTTAACGAGAGCCCGGGAAAGGGTTGGACTTGTCCACCTACATTTAGCATAGGAATCACCCTCACCGATAACCTCTTGCGTTCTGGTCTAAATCTAGAGCAATTAAGTTATCTCAGGCACTTCGGTGTTGTTCCGTCCAGTAAGGAACCATCCGATCCGGATAAATTCCTTAAAAATAGACGAAACTTCATAAACAGCCTCTAGGCACGGGGCCGTGTCCAGGTTAGCACGCCCCCGTGTCCACCAAAAGATTCCCGTCTGACTTTTTGTCAGAATATGGACAAAATGTGTCAGGATTCTGTCTGCACACGGGGCCGTGTCTAGCCGACACGGGGCTGTGTGCAGCTTGCTGTCATTTTCTATAAATGCAGCCAAGATTCCTGCACATTTGGACCATTCCAAAAGACAGAGATTTATGGATCTTCACACATACCATCCTAGGTATATTCTAAAAGAAGGTTCCCAACAACCATCTTGTCTTTTCTACTTTTGTCCATTGCCTTCTTCTTCAATTTCTCCTTCCACACCTCCATGAGAGCTTGAAATTACCATGGTTCCAAGCTTTATCATGATGTTTGTTAGATTTTTATTCAAGGAATCTTGCTAAAAATATGTTCTGCAACAGTGTTTTAAATTATTTCTGTTTAAAAATGCTTTAAAAATCAGGAAAATAATTTGAAACTCCAAGATTCCTTGTTCCAAAAATCTGCAGACAGGTGAACACGGGGCCGTGCTCATTGAGCACGGGGCCGTGTCCGAGGTACTGTTCTAGTAAAATTGAACTCTTTTCGGTCTTTTTTCTCAGAATGGCGAGCAGAACTAGCAGAACATCTTCATCGCACTCTAGGAACAACCGACAAGGGAGAAGGTCATCAACGGTAGAAGACCCTCTGGTAAACTACGTTTATGCTTTAAGAGAGGCCATTGATGAAATGACGGGAGTAGAGGAAACATTGGTCGACCGTATCAATCACTTAACGGTGGGACTAGAAGGATGTCTTCGAGAGGTCAACCTTTTGCACCAAAGGTTGGACATTCTCGTTTCTCCTCCTTTGGTCATTACCCAAAGGGCATGGAATGTGGTACCGGAAGTCATCATACCGGCCGAGTGGTACACCATACACCCGGAGCCCCCTCGAGACATATTACAAGGGGTTCCGGTTGGTGTCACTCCCCCTCCACAAGATGTTGAGGAAAATGAGCCCGCCTTCTTCCTCCCAAGAGAGATAGAAGAATGGCTTTAACAACGTCTAGGGAACACCCCTCGGTTCGGAGTTCTACGAAGCTTTTAAATACCGGAAAGACATTTCGGGAATTTTGATTCCTTTTGTAAGAGTAGAACCCCTTAGGATGATTTTATGTATCACTTGACCTGTTTTAGGACTTTTAATTTTTATTTTTCTGCTTTGTTTTTAATTCTCCAGGACACTATGTAATGTGTTATTTTCAATAAAATGATGGTTTTAATTAAATTGGTGTTTGGATGATGTTGGGTAAAACACACTCGGAATGGTGAAGGATACTAAGGGAGACTTGAACCAACACCCCAGAGCCTCCCGACAATTTTTCTTCATTACATCAAGTTCAGCACGGGCCTTGCCCAGCCAACACGGCCCCGTGCTGAAAAGTCTGCAGAAAATCGCCCAGCCTTCTGTTACTTTTTAATGATTTTTTGTTACTGGCAACCTGAACACGGGGCCGTGCCCGGACACCACGGGCCCGTGTCCAGATGCCCAGTAACATAAAATTTTTTTTAACACACCTTTTACACATTCAATCAACCTAAAAACTTATTTTTGGGACACATTGAGGACAATGTGTAATTTAAGTGTGGGGGGGATGCTAAAACCTTGAATTTTGCAAGTCCTAATTACAGGCCTTACACAAAACTCTATTGGAACCGCTAAACACCCCAATTTTTTTCAAAAACTTTTCATTTTTTTTACTTGTCTTGGTTTAATTTGGGAATTACAAGTTTAAAAAAAGGTAATATTTTTACAAATTTACAACCGATAGTGTCGTGATAAAAAGAACCAACATAAGAAAATTATGAAACAGCATGACAAATCTAGTTAAAATTTGATTATATATACTTGATCACATAAAAAACCCATTCCCACAAAAAGTGAGTTTTGAGCCTTTATTGAGCATACAAATAAACATCTTTAAACTAAATGCTCATTTTTCGTTTCTTGTGTGAATAGCCGCTTGGTTTCTTACGACTCTAGAACTTGCCATGACGATACATTCTCGGTCCTTACCAACTTAAACCCAAGTAAGTAAATGATGGAGGTATTAGGACTAACCCTTTTTCTTTCAACACCATTATTTTTTCTTTTTCTTTACAACCTACCCAAAATCCCCCTAGTTAACCCCTTTGAGCCTAAACCTTTTCATTTCTCAACCCACAAAACAAACACCCTTTACCCACCAAAACCCTTTTTCATCTTAAACCCTTTATTTTAGTAAAAAGCTCGGTTTTTCATGTGACATTCCTTATAAAAAAATGATGATGCAGTAAAAAAAATAAACAAACAAGTTCATCAAAAAGAACTCTGTTTGAAGAATTGCTTCATTGGAATAAAAAAGTCAAAAAAATAAAAAAAAAATCTCACGAAAACCGATGCTTTTTACGCCTTTCGCCATTTTCTACTAACCACTAACCCAACCACCTACCTTTAACCCAAGCCTAACCCTTCCCAAAGTCCTCTTATTATTTACAAAGGTGTATAGTTAAAAAAGAGGAGGATTGATTGCTTGGCAAGTATATGGTAGAAGTAAGTTCCATGCCGGTCCCGAGTGTTTCACAAAAATACATCTTCGGTCGAGTATTGAGTGATCTCCCGTGAGGTATGTGAACTTGTATATAAATGGAATTTTTAAAAGGCAGGATATGCCCAAATAAGTAATTTCTCTAATGTAATGTTCTAAATAAATCATAATGAATAAGATTGTAAATAAAATGAAAATAAAACCTATTAAAAATCTTGGATTCCCGACAATCAAGATAAGCCCAAAAACTTTCTCTTCTACCCATTCCATTTGGGCGTGTAAGCCACATTATAAAGAGTTTTTCTTGAGGACAAGCAAAGATTCAAGTGTGGGGGTATTTGATGTGTGTAAAATGCAACATATAAATTACATCAAATGAGGCATAAAACTAACCCTTTTTAGTACTAATATTGGAAAAAGTGTGCTTTTGTCTTCCTTTTGTATTTTCAGGATTAAATGAGCTCAAATGAACAAAAGAAGCAAAAATGCAGCTAAATCTAACAATAATACAAGAAAAGGAATAAACGTGGCATGTCCGACCCCTCGACAGCATCTTCCCAAGCAAAAAAAAGAGAACTGTTGGGATGGAACCCTACCAGAGGAACAGATAATGTAAAGCCAAAACCAGGTCACAACAGTGGATTCAAAATAAGCAGCGGTTTACACTTTGCTCTCCCCTTGAAAGTGATTTATAACAACTGATGGTCTCTATCTGCTGCTCATATTCAACTGCTGCTGTTCGTTCAACTGCTGATGAAAACCCTGAAGTATCCAACACTGCTGGTCCTATCTACTGATGATAAAGCACTGCCCAGTCAAGGACTGATCAACCTTGAGGAAAGCACTGACATAAAGGGGGAGCAGCTGTTTAGTAAATTGTTTGTCTTATGTATAGTCAGTGGTTAGGTTAGCAGTGTTTGTGTAAGGACAGTAGATACAGGTTGTTAGGCTGTTAGACGTCGCTTTCATGGTGACGTCAGCTGAGATACCTCAGTGGTTTGGTTTGCCTATAAATGTAACAGTGCCCTGTACTGTTACATTTGATTGATTGACTGAGCGAGTTCTTCTCCTCATGTCTAATCCTTTCATCTTGTGTGCAACCAACCTTGGGGCATCAGGCTGAGGGGGAGTATAGTTTGTAAGCATGACTGTAATCCTTTGCTTTGATTTGTAATCTTTTGACTCTATGTGAAGCAATTGCTTATCAAACTATTTCTTCCTTTGTTTGTGTTTACAAAGTTTGTTTTCATTTCCGATGCATCTAACATGTTTTCATACCCATTGATCATTCATTTTAAACAAACAAACACTATCATGAGAGCCTCCGATCCTAACAATTGGTATCAGAGCGTGGACAGTCAAATTCGATCTAACAATCAATTTGACATAACCGTTCGGCTCATAATTCATTGATACTAAGGTTGGTTGTATTTAGTTGAAAAACAGAGTACTGTGTAAATCATGTTCAAAATGGTTATTCGAAAACTCTGAAAATCAACCAAGATGTCATATGACACACAGATTTCACACAACAAGTAAATTCATGCACAAGACACTCATGGTTACTAGATCTGAAAGCAATATCTGTTAAACCATGAGATTATTCTTATTTTCTAAATTGATTTAAACTGTTGATGTGGAATATGTGATGTTTTCATTAAATACTAAAGTACAAACCTCAGATTAACAAAACCTATGTTCATAAAAGCATTGTTGTTTTGTTAACACAAAAAGAGGGAAATTAAAACTTTAGTTATTTAGATCTTATGTGTTGAAAACAGGTTGAGTTCCTAAAAAGGATAAAATCAACTATGTTCAAATACATTAAGAAAACAGGAGTCAACATAGTCCGCATCATATGTAATGTGAGATTGGGTGAAAAACTTGTGAAAACATGACCAAGTCTCTCAAAACATTACTGCAAAATGATTTTGGACTAATATTCACAAAAACTCAGAAGTGTGTTTATCTCAAAACTTTTTGAAGTCAAAAGAAAAGAGTATAAACATAAAACACTTATGAGTCAAAGTTTAGGGTAATAATGGTCAATTAAGCAACTGCTTGTGCTCATTGGTTCAAGGAAGTTCAGGTGACAATTGTGTTCCCAGTGATTGAACTTACAACAGGACTAGACATATTTTCAAAAGTCATCACATAGGAATTAGATCTACAACAGGATCTTCAAAACTCATGTGTCCATGTGTCCTCATGTTTGCAATCAACTGACACATAAAATGGTACCAAACAGTGGTCAAAATATTGTCAAAATATTCTACCACTGCTGTCAAACCACTGACCATTTTCATAAAACTTGAGAATGATATGATTATGTCCTCTATTGAATATACACCGGATCCTTTTTGATACAGTTCTCAGAAAATCCTTTAACCATTTTAAAAAAAAAAGGATTTTCTCAAATAACCTGGATATATTATTCATTTTTTTTGGGATAATATATTTGAAACTCTTGCTTGTTTTTGTTGGCAATAGTTTCAGCTCCTGTCAGGATGTAATACCTTATTTTTGGTGGTATCTGTGTCCTCATAAATGGATCAAAAGGAAATGGTATATATGTCATGATCATGTCATAATCAGGTTTGTTCCTAAATTTTTATCAAAGGTTGATTGCAAACTGTGCTTGAATTACTAGGGTACTCATGTTTTAATTGAATATTAAACGAAAATGAGTTGCCTTAGTAAAAAGTTTTCATCATCTGGGGGTACTAAACCACTGTCTTTCAAAATTGACATGTGGCAAAACCTTGAATGAAAATCCTCAAAACTGTTGCTGAAACACCTGTTCTTCAGATTTGTACCATTTACCCTAACCACTGTTTTGTTCCAACGTCTGATCTCTAAACACTGTCCACTGCTGAGAGTTAATCATTGATCCCTCATTTTCTTGAAAAGCACTGATGCTCAAAATCAGTGTCTTATCCACTGATATGCTATCCACTGATAGTAAAAATCATTCACTGCCCATAATTTTTACCGTTGTAACTACTGATGCTTGATACGTCAGTGGCTCTTAAAACAACTGTTCTCCATACCTCATCCACTCCATCAGTGTTTGACACGTGGTCAGTTTTTAGCCCTCAGATCTTAATAACCGCTACCACATCAGCGATCATTTTTAAATAAAACCCTGCCCTAAACCCCAAACAGGGTTTTACACTGTCGAATTGAATTCTAAAATTCTCTTCTCATAGCAGTTTCCAACCCTTCTTCTCAAAATCTCCAAATTCCTCCTTCGTTCTTCTCCGCAACAATGACAAAATCAAAATCAAAATCTAAATCACCATCACCTTCCAAAGAGGTCGCTCAAACGGCCGAAGAACCCATCGAAATACCATTCAAACAATCTCACAATTATCTGGGTTTACTCACAAAACCTACCGATAATCACACCTTTGACACCATCATTGATACATTATCTGCATCAAAGTACAAAACTTTGTTGACAGCAAATGCTCCCATCTATCTGCAAACCCAGAGAGAGTTTTGGAAAAAGGCATCGCTTGAAAAACAAGACGGAAAAGTCATAGCCATTAACTCCTCAATACAGGTTAAAGCAGTTCAAATAACCCCACAGTCGATCTCTGAAGTCTTTAATCTCAACGATCAGGAAGGTAAACTCTCTTTTGAGAAAGCTGAGATGAAAACTGATTTCGTAAACAGGGGGTATGCAGAACAATCAAAGGTTGATACCTTACAAAAAGGTTATTTTCCTTCTGCTCCAAGATTTTTATTTCACACACTTCTGATGTGTGCTTCGAATAAAACAACATCTTTTAACGAAATACCATTGAAAATTCAATGCCTGGGTTACGCTATTTTGAATAATAAGGACTACAACTACTCCCAGGAGATTTTCAATGACATGGTGAAAAACGTTGAAAGTAAAGCATTTTTACTTTTTCCAAGATTTTTGAGTTACTATTTTGAACAAAAATTTGAAAAGGAAAATTTGAAATTGCTAAAACAAGGTGTTCATTGTCAAATAAAAAGCTTAACAAAAGAAACATTTTCAAGGATGATGGCACCAATAAAAACAAAAGCAGGGGTACCTGAGCAGATTTTAGTGGTTACAACTGCTCCTCAGGTATCAGCTGCTGTGCCCACTGCTCCAGGTGATCATAGCAGCACAACCACTGCTTTGAAACCCACACCTGACATAACCAAAAAGACCAAAAGAAAAACATCCAGAAAACCCACCAAACCCAAAACAAAGGCAACTCTGGAAGATGAGATCCCAGAGGAAATGCCTGTGACAACACAAAAGTCACCACAAACCACTGCTGCTACTTCCTCACAGCAGTTGGAAGAAAGATCTCAAACCATGCCTAAAACTCCTCCTGCATCCTCACAAAAGGATCAGGTTGTAAGCACAGGGACACCATAATATGAAGCTCTGAATCCACTTGGATCCATCTTCCTCAGTCCTGATCCCAAGGACATGTCGCTTTCAACCCCCATACCCTCACCAATAATAATGCCACAATCCATGCTACCTTTGTTGCATGCACCTGCTATAGCTCAGACACAAACCAGTTCCTCTCTATCACCTGTCACTGAGAGTATACCCCCACAGGTGACTGGGTCTGATGCTACTACTCCTGCTATCCCAGCAACAACTGAGGAGGTTACACCCCCTGAGTTACAAGTAACTCTCGGTGGTAGTTCAAGTGGAGCAGCAACTACAACTGGTGGATCAACAGGTCTCCAGTTGGCCAGTTGTTTCATAAATCAGACTCCCTTGAAGGCAATTTCTTCAATAGCACCAATGTTAACCACTAGTGAGCCTATTTTGACCACTAGTAACATCAAAGGTTTATCAAGTGCTGAAGAAAGAAGTCCCCAGTACCGAGAACAAGGGGCATCAATGGGTGATTTTTGGGACTCTGTCCCTAAGACACACATTGATATAACCACTGCTGGTGGGGATTCAGATGATCCTACTAAAGTAGGTGATGATTCAAAATATCAGGAATTGACGGGCAGAGTTGACAAACTTGAAGAATCAGTTGCTGAAATAAAGGAGATGGTGCAAGAGATTTTAAAAGCTCAGAAAGCACAAGCCACTGCTATTCCTGCTCAAGCACCTGCACAACATGCATTTGCTGAAAATGAGCTTTGGAATATTTTTCAACCCATGCTTGAAGCACAGCAACTTATGGCTGACAAAAAGCATGCTATTCAAGTACAAATGCTGACCAACATGGTTGAATCAAGGTTCAAGGACACTCAAGCAGATATCAAGGCTATAAAGGCAAGCATTCAAAGTGTCTCTGGCAAAGCTCCTTCTTCCATATCATTCCTTGATAACCCCCCTACAGATAATGCCAAAAAGGGGGAGAATATCAAGCTGTTGAGAAAAATGAATACGAAGGGAATAGAGCATGGCCTCCATATTGAGCCTGAAAAAGAAAAAGAAAAGCAGGTCTCAAAACCTGTTAGCCAAACAGCTGATACAGCAGTAGTTACAAAAACTGCTGTCAGTAGCCAAACAGCTGATATGTCATCGACACACACCACTCTACCACACACCACTACAACTACTGCTCCACCATCATCATCTACAATCACATCACCACCACTGCCTCCTGTCATAAAACAGAAGACAACAGATGTTACAACATCTGTTGTAAGGACAACAGTGATTGAAACACAAGTTGTTTCAACCACTGTCAGTCAATCACTGCCACAAACCACTGCTATCCAATCTACCACCACTGATCCACCCAAAACATCATCTGCTTCTTCTTCATTAAAAAGGAGAAGAAATCTCATATCAGATGATGATTCACCACCATCACCACCAACATCACCACTTCCATCCCCTGCTCAAAAGCAGAAGACAACTGCTGACATATCAGCAGTTGTAATGACAACAGATGTTGAGACACCAGTTGTTTCAATAGCTGTTAGTCAGTCATCTTCCACTGTTCCCACCAGTCTTGCATCACAACCTCCTAAGCTTTACAAACGAAAAAGAGAAACAACTCAGGACACTGATGAAAAGTATGATCCTGTTGCTGCTAAGAATCCACTGGAATTAGAAGCTGTGAAAAATGAGATGAAACAATTTTACACTGAAGATAATCCTTCAAAAAGGAAATTTCCTTCTCTCATAGGTTTCATAATTCCAGAAGACATGGATGAATATCTTGAAATGAAAGTAAGACAAGCAAGGATAAGAGCCAAAATTGAATGCAAGAATCAAGGCAATGAAGCTATCTTGAAAAGAAGAGAATTCCTGCTCAACAAGGTTAAACAAATAAAAGAATATGCAAGTGATCTGAACAAGGAAATGTCAAGCATATCTCCTGAAGCAGATCAACGAAATGAATTGAGGAAGGAATATCTTGCATACATAATGAAAGAGAAGTTCTATCCTGCTGAAGAAACAGATTTCAAAGATTGGCCAATAATTGCATTAAAGCATGAGGCAAAAAGAATTGAAAAGGTTAACAATGATCCAAGAAAGAAGAAGACAGCTCCAAATTGGAATAAATATAGGAAGCTCATAGCTGATCTTACTTCTGAATACAAGAGAAAGAAGCAGGAGTTGGTAGATGCAAGAGTGGATTCTGCAAGTGCCATAGCAAAATGGACCAAGCAGCAAACAGACGAAGCTTATGAAAGACTTAGGAAAAGGAGGGACACTCCTAAAAAGTCTGACTACAAAAAGCTAAAGGAACAGGTCAAGACCTTTGAAACACAGATCAGCACAGCAGAAGCCTTTGTTACAATGTTGAGAAAAGAAAGGAAAGAAATGCTGACTGTTGGAGAAGAAAGACTTAAAGAAGATGATCTGATTGAAGAAGCTACCAAGAAATTGGCTTCAGATAAAGAAAACTTAGCAAAACTACAAGACCTTACCAAAAGGGTCAAAGTAGTAAGCAAACCATCATCAGCAGGTATCACAGACATTGAGTTTGATCAACAACAGAAACAAGAGCTGCTTGACAAAGAAGTTGCAGAAGATATAGCTGCAGCAAACAAAGTCATAGAAGAAGCTTTTAAAAGAATGTCTGATGTTCAAGATACTGCTTTACAGTTTTTCTCAAGGCCAGATGCATCCAGCTCATCAGGAAATAAATCTCTCCCAAGAAACCCATTTGGTTTTAAAATACTAAAGTGGATGTCTGATCAAAAGACCCACGTATTGACCTTGGTCAGAACCAATGGAGAAGTGAGGCATATATCAAGGAATCAAGCACTAGGCCTGGGTGTTGAAGATCAACTAGATCTCCTTGAGCTTACACTGTGCAGGGATGAAGATGACACAAGTTCCAAGGAATTTGAAGAAGAATTTAAAAGACATGTAAGGGAACTTCTGATGAGGAATAAAGATCCAGAATAATGACAGGTTTTGGCATTATCTGTTCCAGGGGGAGATTGTTGGGATTGAACCCTACCAGAGGAACAGATAATGTAAAGCCAAAACCAGGTCACAACAGTGGATTCAAAATAAGCAGCGGTTTACACTTTGCTCTCCCCTTGAAAGTGATTTATAACAACTGATGGTCTCTATCTGCTGCTCATATTCAACTGCTGCTGTTCGTTCAACTGCTGATGAAAACCCTGAAGTATCCAACACTGCTGGTCCTATCTACTGATGATAAAGCACTGCCCAGTCAAGGACTGATCAACCTTGAGGAAAGCACTGACATAAATGGGGAGCAGCTGTTTAGTAAATTGTTTGTCTTATGTATAGTCAGTGGTTAGGTTAGCAGTGTTTGTGTAAGGACAGTAGATACAGGTTGTTAGGCTGTTAGACGTCGCTTTCATGGTGACGTCAGCTGAGATACCTCAGTGGTTTGGTTTGCCTATAAATGTAACAGTGCCCTGTACTGTTACATTTGATTGACTGAGCGAGTTCTTCTCCTCATGTCTAATCCTTTCATCTTGTGTGCAACCAACCTTGGGGCATCAGGCTGAGGGGGAGTATAGTTTGTAAGCATGACTGTAATCCTTTGCTTTGATTTGTAATCTTTTGACTCTATGTGAAGCAATTGTTTATCAAACTATTTCTTCCTTTGTTTGTGTTTACAAAGTTTGTTTTCATTTCCGCTGCATCTAACATGTTTTCATACCCATTGATCATTCATTTTAAACAAACAAACACTATCATGAGAGCCTCCGATCCTAACAAGAACAGAAGGCTGAACATGCCCCACGGGGGCGTGCCCAAGTGTCTGCAGAAAAAGACAAAGTTGTAGAAGCTTCTATCACCCGACACGAGGGCATGCCCAGCGGGCACGAGGCCGTGGTCAACGCAAAGATTCGCAGAATCTGAGCAAATCTTGATAGTACAGATACGCTTCTGCACACGGGGCCATGCCCAGCGGACACGGGGGCGTGGTCAACTAATACAGACAAACTGCATTAAATGAAGAAAGAGAAGAAGGGTGGACACGGGGCCGTGCCCAGCGGACACAGGGCCGTGTCCAGGCTTCTGTGCAGGCTATAAATAGGGGTGCTTGGCTTACTTGCAAATCATCCCTTGGTAAACCACCTCTCTCACACTTCACCCACCCACCACCACCATCATAACCCACATCCACCACCATCATCCATCATCCATCATAGAGTGTGTGTAGTAGTCTCGGGATCCAAGATTGATCGTAAGAGTTCTTGATAATCAAAGGCCATGTTTGCCTAAGTCTCTTACATCACTTGGTGAAGACAAGCATTTAGTGTAATACTTTTTATTTTTAATATTTTCGCACTTTTTATTTGGTTATGTATTAATGACTTTAATAACTAGTTTCTTATGTTGAAGGTGAATCTTCCTTATCATTTGTCCGTGGTGTCTTGGCGGTATTTTACTGTCTATATAAAATAAAAGATTTACACCGTTCATATCTCCACGGTCTATATGGAGATATGTTGGCTACCTGGTCGGGGGTTAAGGGAATGGTTTGGTAAGAGTCTTGCCTTGTTCAGTGTATAGATCCTACAAGGACCTGGGTCAAGCTTAGTAGGAGCTCCTTCAATACCCACTGGTATTGGATGGCGGGGGTTCGAATTTCTTGATCCCCTCATATGTAAACTACTATTAAAACTTTAACCCAGCTACTTAGGATTGTATCCCTGCTGACTCAAACTACTTAGCCGAGGGTAACGTCACCTTCAAAAGAGGGGCCTACCACATTACGCATTAATAACTTAATTAATTATCTTTCAATAATCCAACCCTTTAGGTTTGTATCCTTGCTGACTCAAACAACTGAGTTGAGGGTAACGTCACATTCAAAAGAGGGGCCTACTACTATAACTAAGATAATCTCTTAAAAAATGCAAAAGTGCGGAAATAATCAAAGGTTACACTAAAAGCGAGTTGGATCCAAGTGATTCATCTTGTCTATCTATTTTAATTTTATTTTTATTTTCAACATTTTTAGTTTTTATTTTTCTAGTTTAAAATCTTTTTTCTAAAATTTTGATTTGATTAGACGTTGAGGATAAACCGGTACTAAAAGCTCTTGTGTCCTTGGACGACCTCGGTATCTTACCAACACTATACTATGCTCACGATGGGTGCACTTGCCCATATGTGTGTTTGGTGTTAGTAAAATATCGTGTTTTATAAATTTAAAACTTGAGTAAAGTGTTAAAAAAGGGCTAAAAATATACATAAAAACTTATCACACCGCACGCACATCAGAGCCTCAGGGACCTTCTGGTATGGACTCCGTAGTCTGGTTAAGGGTTTAAATAAGTTTGGTTTTGGGAATATGTCCATAAAGGTCTTTCCTCCATCGGTTGCACGCTTATCTTAGCCGCGGTACGAAGCTTGGCATTTCTAGGCTTCGGATGTGGAGAATTTCCATCGAAAGCTTCTGTGCTTGGCGACATATTCAAAATACATAAAATCGAAAGCAATGTTTACTTAATAGGGATGAGAACATTCCTATGTTAAGTCTAGCCTCAGAAGGTCTAAGGAATATGCTACTGTGTCATTTGAGATTAAACACAAAAGGCAAGTGTTTAATTCACTCAATGTTGGCTCTGATACCAACCTGTCACACCCCGATATTTTCACGTATTACCGGCGGCCCCGGTGGGGAGTATCGTGACGTAGTTGATATCATCATAGTCAAATAATCACAGTTTAATGCACAGCGGAAGTCTAAAAGTAATTATACAAACCGAAATGAAAGTATAACAAATATTACACAACAGTTGTAAGTGGATCCACAGGCGGATCTAAAACAGAGAGTAAATATTGTTCAACAGACTTAAAGTATTAAGAGTTTGCAAGACTCTTTAACTAATACTCAGGAGTTCCAGCCCATTTCGTGTAGTACCTGCACTTATTCTTTTTGAAAAATACGTCAGTTTACACTGGTAAATACAATTAACTGACTCTTTTGCAAAGTGTTTATAAAATTGGTTTGGATGCACGTGGCATAAAATCCTTTTATAACTTGGGACAATTATTAAAATAATCTTGTATACAGATTTATATGTCTGTCGTCCATTCAGGGCCCGGTTAGAAGAGCCAAGACAAGATTAATGGACACACCACTAATATAATCCCACGGCGAGTTATCCTCAACAAGTGGTTATATCTTTTACATACGCAACTGTCAGGTGTATGCCTACACCCCGTGCTTAAGTTGTGGCCATTTCAAATGAATGAGCCGAGGATATCCAGGACACGGTCATTAACCCCCCAAAGGCTTTGCATCAAACAAAACAGATTAAAACGGGTTATGCAATTTATTAATCACAATCCGATTAAATGATTTCATACCCGACCAAGCGGCATTATTATAATACCGTATCCCAAGCCCGTATAAGGGAAAATAAGTTAAAGATATTTACTTGAGCTAAATGAAATTTATTCTCAGTTGTATTTTCTAATCAGCAAGTACAGGGAGCTTTTACTAGGCACCTAATCTGGAACCTATTATATTCCTAACGGGTCTTATTTAAGTTATAACTTAGACCGGTTAGTTTTAAAGAAAGGTTTACGGTTCAAGACGCAAGATTAAGCGAAGACCGGATTAGAATGTGACTTTGACCCGAAAAGTATGAAGACTTGTATAAAATGGGTAAACTAATCACATTCTGGATTTTGAAGTAAAAATGATAAGGTGTGACCCGTTTCGGCTAATTTATGTAAACTAGTTACAAAAACTGTACCGAACGCGTATATGCATAACGGGTAACCGAATGAGTCATGAACAAGTTCCATAAGTTGTTATGCTTAAAATATGTTATGATATCAGTAGGATATCTTTCATTATGCCCAAAACGAATTTAAAACCAAATTATGCCCCATAAGGGTATTTTGGTCATTTTAATGTTTATAAAAGAGGTTAAATAATAAACTGAGGTTCTGTTCTAAAAATATTAATAAAAACATTTATTTTATCAAGTTAATTTAGCAAGATATCATACATATGTGAGGTTTATTATTTATGGCCAAACTATGCACCGTAGGGGCATTTTGGTCATTTCACATATGCTTTTAAGGTTAAATTTGGAAATCTGAGTTCAAGACTTATACTTAGTGTTAAAGTATAAAAATTTATTTATAAAATCAGTAGGTAACAAGTCTTAGGCATCGAATGTGGTTTTAAACCATACTATGCGCCTAATTAGCGTAAAAGTCGGTATTTGACGATATTTGAAATGTTTTAAAATTTAGAAGTCTTGATCAGTTTCTAAAGCTTAAAATATTTTATTTAACATACGAAATCAGTAGGAAAAAGGTTTGGTATCAAACTGATATGTAAAACTCATTTTATTAGCGAAAAGGGCATTATCATCAATACCGAATCTACACTAGAACTCTATGTTATTATTAGTATAAAATTTGGAAAAATTTTCCAAAAATCCCTAAATATTATGTTTAATCAGTGGGTAGCAATTTTGGTGCCAAAAATTGGGTTAAAATATGATTTATACCAAAAATGTCATTTAATTAATAAAAAGCTTTTGTTTTACGTTATCTTGAATATCTTTCATTTTAGACCAGAAACGGATGTCAAATTTTTAGAATATACTTATAAATCAGTAATGAAGATTTTTGTCCACTCACATTTCCAAAAAATTCGTTTTTATATCAAAAGGGCATAATGGTCAACTTTTAAACATTTAACGGAAACATGCAATGCACTAAGATTTCTATGGAACCATGTTGTATAACCTCAGAGGGTTATACTAACATATAATATGATCCTAAAGGAACCCTAAGGCATATCTAAACTAAGCTAGTTCGGTTCAGAACTGAAAGTCAAAGCAAAAATCAACTTTTGCGACTTTCGGTTGCGAACCGAGCCTAATACTCAGAATTGTTGGGTTGAACATGCCTAGAAATGTTCACTTAATATTTACCAAGTTAATAAAGTGACAAAACTGATTTTTATAGCTTCTATATTATTAGTTTTAATTATACTTCTAAAAATTGACTGTTTTGACTTTTTGACTAGTTGCATTGACCCGACAATTGACTGAGATAATGTGATAATTAGGAGGTGCCCTTTTAAGGGTTTAACACCTACCTAATTACGATCACGTAGCCATGTTCATTGCAACCAATGGCTTAACTATTTAAAAGTCAAAACGTTTATCGTAAATGCTTGATTTTTTCAGCTTTTAAGCCAAATAATATTAACTAGCCACAAGAAGATACTTACAAGGGGTCCAATGTACTGAAAGGAGGTTCCCAAAAGTTCAGGTTCCTCTTAGACTTTGAGAGATAGCAGATTGGAATGATATGTGTGAGTTGCTTGAATGAATTTCAACCCCTATTTATAGTTTTTGAGATGGAAGAGGATAATGACAAGTGTTGGAATGGATTGTGAGATGAATACTGGTGTCTTTACAGCTGTAAAAACCAGTATACCAACCCCCTGGATTGATTATAATGGTTTTGGGTTTTAAAAAGATAAAACAGTCAACAAGAAAACATGTTGATGCTGTTAATCGTTCGCGGCCCGCGTAGGTGGCCCAAGTGGGCTTCGAGGCCCGCCAAAACATCGGCCCAGATCTGCAAGTTTGCTGCATGTGCAGTTTTGGTCCCTGTCAGCATTTATGTACATATTTAATAACATAATAGTTGTTGTTTTGTTGTTTAGACGGCCCGAGAGAAAGAGTCAGGCCCAGACCTGAGTTGTGGCTCGTGACAAGGGTCCGTCCATGCAGCAAATTCTATGGTTTGGCAGTTATAACCCCTGCTAAGTTTTAATCACTTCTTATCATTGGAAATTGACCTTTTAGCGCCTAACTTTCTATATATATATATATATAGGGTAAGGTTCATGCGAGAACCACCTTTATTGCGAGAACCGCGAGAACCAATGTGAACACAACCTAAAATAGCTAAAAAAACCTAACCCCCACCCCCCCCCCCCCAAAAAACCTAAACCCCCCCACCCCCCACCTCAAAAAACCTAACCCCCCCCCCCCCCTCTCCCAAGCTAAATGCTAAAAACTAAACCCCCCAAAAAACCTAAAAAAAACCTAACCCCCCCCCCCACCCCACCCCCCCACCCCAAAAACCTAAACCCCCCTCCCCCACCCCCCAAAAACCTAAACCCCCCACCCCCCCCCCCCCCCAGCTAAAAAGCTAAAAACTAAACCCCCAAAAAACCTAAAAAAATCTAAAAAAAATCTAAATTTTATTTTTTTTTTTACTATTTTTTAAGTTAAAATCGCTACTTTTAGAAGCCAAAAAAAAAAATTTTTTTTTTTTTAAAATTTTTTTTTTCTTTTTTGCTACTAAAAGTAGCGATTTTTTTATAAAAAAATAAAAAAAAAAAATTGTGTGTTTTTTAGCTATTTTTAGGTATTTTTGGTTGCGTTCACATTGGTTCTCGCGGTTCTCGCAATAAGGGGTGGTTCCTAACGGATCTTTGTCCTATATATATATATATATATATATATATATACAGGGCCAGGATCATTTCAGAACCATAACTATTTACAGAACTCGCAGAACTCCTAATAAACAAGCTTTTTATTTATATATTTTTATGATTAGGATAATTTTATCATTTATTATGTGTATTTTTACGATTACATACATGTTAAGAGTAATTTTATCATTTTTTATATGTAATTTTATAATTACACATATGTACACTAGTTTTTTTACATATATGTAATTAGTTATGACACATATATATAATTTTGGCAATTAAACATATGTAAACTACTTTTAACATGTATGTAATCAAAGAAATACATATAATAGATGATAAAAAGATCCTAAATACAAAAACTTATATATAAAATGATTGTTTATTAGGAGTTCTGAAAGTTCTGTATTTATTTAGAGTTCTGAAATGAACTCAACCCTATATATATATATATATATATATATATATATATATATATATATATATATATATATATATATATATATATATATATATGTAATATTAATTTCAAGCATAAGATCCTTTAACGTAAAATCTTAGGAATACCCAGGGATGCGGCCGAGCGTTGCAGAGTTCTCGGTTTGTTCAAAAGGCCTCTCAAAGGCGTAGTTTCGCTAGTCGTCGATTTTAGCCCCTTGATCGCCAAAGTAGCGCGTAACATCGTTAATTGATTTCTAAGCCTTCTGTGGCCCATATTGAGTATTCCCAAGCATGTGTTTAAATATTACGACGCTCCCGTTCACTTAAATGGTCACCCAAAGGCGTAGATCTAAAAGTTGACGCTTTTGGTCCATCTAATGCGCAAACTTGCGCGTATCATTGTTTAATAGTATCAAGGACCTATGTAATCCATATTAGGCATTCTCGGGAGTATAATCGCACTTCATAATACCTCAGATTCGTTAAAAGGTCATTCGGAGGTATAATTAAACATATTGACGCTTTTAACCCCTTTAACTTGCAAAGTTGCGCGTAACGTTACTTATAGGCATAAAATCCTTAGATGGCCAATATTGGATATTCGCGAGAGTATAAACACACATCATGAAGCTCTCGGTTTGTTAAAAGGTCACTCAGAGGTAAGAATTAACATGTTGACGCTTTTAACCCTTCGTCGCGCAAACTTCCAATTAATTACGCAACGGCTACTCTCGATCAATAAGTGGCTCATTTGTGAATATGTATACCGTGTAACATCATTCAGAGGCTTAGTTTAAGCATGTTGACACTTTTAGTCCTTTCGCATTCAAAGTTTTTGATTTTTCGCAAAAAAAAATTAGTCCCTCATAGTCAACGTTTGACCTTGTTAAGGTTTAGTACACGTGTCAACACATCGTTGGACGTGATTTTTCGAGGTGTTACAGATGTTTAGTACGATAGCTTTACGGTGTTAGTTTATCAAAAGAAAAACAATAAAAAACAGTGTTACCCAAACAAATGTTGTTCATTTAGTTCACTACGGTAGCAGCATGATATCCGTAATCAAACACAAAACTGTTAAAATGAATACATACAAGTATCGTTGTTGTTCGGTTTGGTCCGGTATGGTATGATAGCGAAAAAATGTCAGTTTATCGAAAGCAAATCAAAAGCAAGATACTGATATAAATGTTATTCGGTCGGTATCGATACGACTTGGTATGATAGCAGCACCCGTCGCGAAGCGCAGAAGAATCTCACTAGTTAACATAAGATTTAACAACTATATAACAATTTATAAATAAAATTCGCTAAACATGGTGCGTTGTTCTAAGTAATTTACCTATCTATAATTTATCAAAAAATCTTTGTGAGTAAGTTTTACAATTCCTTTTTTGAGTGTTTTGATTGGTTACTAGTTAACATAAGATTTAACAACTATATAACAATTTATAAATAAAATTTGCTAAACATGGTGTGTTGGCCTAAGAAATTTTCTTATCTATAATTTATCAAAAAATCTTTGTGAGTAAGTTTTACAATTTCTTTTTTGAGTGTTTCGATTGGTTGGTGATTTTTGTTAACTAATGATGTGAAATTCATGATCTTTTTTAGTTTTCTTATCTATATACAAGTCTTAAAGCCATGCGTACAAGTTTCTATTGCCTATAAATATTTATGTTTTCTTCTCTTAGACTATTAATAAAAGTAAAAAGTTTCTCGTAGACTACGTATAACTGCCAAATTCTTATGGTTTACTTTTCATGATCCCTATACTTTCTAAATTTATTTAACTGCCATTATTATTATTATTATTATTATTATTATTATTATTATTATTATTATTATTATTATTATTATTATTATTATTTGAACGGTCAATGAATCCTTCAAATGGGCTACTGGCGAAATTCACCACATCTGGATACATTCGCCTTCCGAACCAGGAAAAACCCTCACCTAGGACCGAAACCCGTGAACACTCGCCCGAAGGCACGACAGTGCGGTGAAGTAAAACCCGCTCAGTTCAAGGATCAAACTAGCGATCGCTGCCTACTCGCCTAGTCTCCCATATCACCAGGTGCCGCAGAAACTAAATACTGGGTGCAGGAATTGAACATGTGTCACTTGGAACACTAAGTCTCTCCCTTACCACTTCACCACTAGCTCATTGGCACTGTCATTATTATTATTAGTATTAATGTTATATTTTATTATTATTATTATTATTATTATTATTATTATTATTATTATTATATAAATTTAAACCCGAATGAGTTGCGAGTTAACACGACACAATTTTCCGTTTAGTTTAACGTTATTGTTCGGTTTAACGGTACCGTCGCATCACGCTTCACCTTTTCACATAAGATTTCAGATACCATCAACGTCTCTGTTATAACGCGTGCGTTTACATAGAATATTCTGTTTTTAAAAATAAACTCTTGAATAAACGCATGAAGTTTGAATTTGTTTTTAAAGGATCCGCTGCAAGGTGCGGGTGGTGTAATTGCATATAGTTACTCTACTAGAGTAAATACACGATTTTTTTTTTTTACATTTTTCAAAAGTAGATGAAAAAATAATACAAAAAAACTTTTTTAATTCTCACATTCACGTTTAGTATCTAAAACCCATTTGTATTTGATCTTTACCAAATTTTGTTCTTTTGTTACTACATACCTATTTAGTAAATAATTATCCAAAGTACACTCTTTTGAAAAAGGGGAAATGGATTTTATCACCCTAAACTAAGCAAAATTGGCCAATGCCACTCTCAACTTTCAATTTGGCTCCCACCACCCTCTACTTAACATTTAAGTGTCAGTGTCACCCCTTCGTTAAATAATCACTAACTGAGTTTGTTTATTTTGCTGATGTGGCTTTTTATCTGATGTGGCATGGTGACATGGCTTTTTTTTAATTATAATTATTATAAATATATATATATATAAAACACAATACAGTCACTTTAAAAACCTAATCTCTCTAACTCTCCTTCTCTCTCTACCTTGAAGGAGACGGCGACGACACTGTCGGAACTCGGAATCCATGGCTCCGGCAAGACGGCGACAACAAGATCGCTCCGGTTTCAAGCTTGATTTTGGGTTGTTTTTGTTGAAATCCATGGCTCCGGTTCCACTAACCCCCAAATTCATCACCACCACCACCTTCCTTTCTCAAAACCCCCAATTAGCCGACTAACCACCGTCTCCGACCACCACCATGCCGCTACCACCTAACCCCCGCCACTGACAGCCCACTCTTCAACGGGAATTGGCGGAACCCTAACCCTAATCTCTCATCATCAGCCTCACCGTCTCTATTCCCCTTAGGGTTTTCAAATCACCCTTCGTCACAAATTGAGGCGCTGTCACAAACCCTAGATGGTGATGCAATGATGAACGTGATTGCGGACTGGATGACGTCATAGTGGTGGGGTGATATAAAGCAGTTGTTTGAGCATCAGATTAGATTGTTGGATGGTGAAGGGAGACCGAATAAGCCTGATGTGAGTTTGTATAATCATTATTTGAGGGCGAATTTGATGATGGGAGCTTCTGATGGTGAGTTGTTGGATCTTTTACTCAAATGGGGGATTATAGGATCTGGCGAGTTGTTGGATCTTGCTGTTAAGTTGATAAAACAAGGGTGAGTCCACGTAGGCTATCCACGTCATCATCCCCATGCCACATAGGATTAAAAAAACAAACTCAGTTACTGATTATTTAACGAAGGGGTGACACTGACACCTAAATGTTAAGGAGAGGGTGGTGGGAGTCAAATTGAAAGTTGAGTGACATTGGCCAATTTTGCTTAGTTTAGGGTGATAAAATCCATTTCCCCTTTGAAAAATGAAAACATATAATGTTTTACAATGCATTAAAAAAAGAGAAGCTACTAAATTCTATTATGCGTTAAATTATTTGTTTTTTTATGTTTAAAAAATTGTAATGTTTTGTATTTATAAGTTATCCAAAATGTTATCCAGTTTTGTTGGATGATTTAACTATACAAAAATATTTATGAGACTATATTAAATTATGGTAAAATCTTATCCAGTTTTATTAATCATTAATTGTTTCAGTTTTTTGTAATTTTTGTATACAAGTGTTAAAAATAAATAACACTAAGTTAGTCAAATGAAATAAATGAATCTATTGTCTTTCTAAGTATCCAAAATGTTATCTAGTTTTGTTGAATGATTAACCATCAGGAATTATTTAAGAGACTATATATATATATATATATATATATATATATATATATATAGTGGAGAGTTCAAATGAGAAAATTTTTTGTAAGAAGAAAAAAGAAGTTTCAACCAATAAGAATGCTTCATTTTGCTTCATTTAATATTTGCATTTAATTTTAATATAAGGGTATATTGGTAAACTTACATAAATCATTAATTTGTATTCTTCCCCTTTAATAACTAACTAAATTAAATTTGTAATTCCTTTTTAAAATATATACTTATTCCAAATTAAAAAAACAACTTAATTTATAGTGTATAATAAATTACTAGTTGTGTAGGATAAATTATATGTTGTATAGGATATATTTCGAGGTGTGTAGGATAAATTTCGACTGTGTAGGATAAAATTCTATAATGTGTAAGGTATATGTAGGAAAATTTTGATATGTGTAGGTTTTGTAGATTATATGTAGGATAATTAATGATTAGTTGACTAATTAATTAAAGAGAGAAAAACTAATGATATGAGTTATAAATGAAATAGTATTTTACTAATATGCTATTTCTTCTTTTTCTTCTCACATTAATTTTTTTCTCAAATGAACCTTCCCCTATATATATATATAGGATTAGGTTCAAGAGTGAACACCAGTGTAGTTTGCGAACTGAGCGAACTAATACTGGTCATACATGTGTGTAGATCAATGGTCAGGATTTGATGATGAAATACACTAGTATATTTTACGATTTGATGATGAAATCCTAGCCATCCACGTGTGTAAATCAATGGCCAAGATTTGTTCACTCAGTTCGCAAATACATTAGTGTTCACTCTAGAACCCCACCCTATATATATATATATATATATATATATCATGACTCTGTTTAGAAACTGTTTTAATAATTAATTTATTATGATTATTAGCCCTGAAATTTTAAAGGGGGGTAAAACTGTGTTGGTAAGCCCTGTCAATTGTCGGTTGGATTAGCATCATGCCCAAAAAGATAAGAATGGGTAGCCGGACCACGACGATATGGGGGTGTTCCCTCACTATAAGCTCTACTTTAAAAATTTAAAGACTAATAATTATAATGAATCAGTTATCAAAATTCTTTTCTAAACGAGATTATAGCTCAAATACTAATGATAATGATGAAGAAGACTTAAACATGAACTCTTTACATATGAATTCTGTTGAAATTAATATTTCTCAAATTGAAAACAATCTTTTAAATTGGAGTATACCAAAACAAGATGTTAAAACTATTTACAAAGTTGGTACTTTTGATTTTTTACAAGATTATTCTATAAAAACTCATGAACAAACTATACCTATTAATAAAGAGTATCAAAACATGCAATTATTATCAGTAGAAGCTATTAAAAGACATAGAAAACTATATAAATTTCTACACATAGGATTAGTTCAAGTCGCCATTAAACCTATGTTCAGATTAGGAATTGATGCTCCTGTTTTATTAATTCTAAGAGATGCAAGACATACAAATTTTAATAATTCTTTGCTAGCTATGGCTGAGTCTAATATTTCAAATGGTCCTATTTATTTTAATTGCTATCCAAACTTTTCAATTAGTTTATTTGATCCACATATTTTTTGGTATCAGAGCCATGACTCTGTTTAGAAACTGTTTTAATAATTAATTTATTATGATTATTAGCCCTGAAATTTTAAAGGGGGGTAAAACTGTGTTGGTAAGCCCTGTCGATTGTTGGTTGGATTAGCATCATTCCCAAAAAGATAAGAATGGGTAGCCGGACCATGACGATATGGGGGTGTTCCCTCAGTATAAGTTCTACTTTAAAATTTCAGGGCTAATAATCATAATAAATTAATTATTAAAACAGTTTCTAAACAGAGTCATGGCTCTGATACCAAAACGGTTTAGGATCGTTTGATATGAAGAAGATTAAACATAAAGACAATATGAATTAATTTAAAGAGATGGCAACATAAACAACCATGATATAAATTTAAAATATACCTGAATTTATTGATTGATAATCTTGATTACAATTGATTTCTTTACAATCGGGAAGAGCAACAATAATTTGAAAATCTAAAGATCTTGAACATAGAGAAGTTGATAATACAATTTTTTGGTTTGAGGGTTTTTTCATACATAAGAGAAATTGTAAGAAAAGGTGTGTAGAAAAGTCTGTCTTCCTTCCTTGATCATCCTTCCTTTTATAGATGAAATAAAAGGGTCTTCATAATTGAATCTTGAAAGAGCTTCCGTATGAAATGGCTTTTGTTGAAAAGTTGTTTGTCCATTTTGAGAATTACTTGCACCATGTTTGAAAATTAGGAAAGTTTCTTGTCTCTTTGTTGAATCATTTGCACCACTTTTGGAAAATAAGAAAAGTAGATTGTCCATTTGTAGATAAAATTGTAAAATATGTGGATCAAATAAACCAATTGAAAAGTTTGGATAGCAATTAAAATAAATAGGACCATTTGAAATATTAGACTCAGCCATAGCTAGCAAAGAATTATTAAAATTTGTATGTCTTGCATCTCTTAGAATTAATAAAACAGGAGCATCAATTCCTAATCTGAACTTAGGTTTAATGGCGACTTGAACTAATCCTATGTGTAGAAATTTATATTGTTTTCTATGTCTTTTAATAGCTTCTACTGATAATAATTGCATGTTTTGATACTCTTTATTAATAGGTATAGTTTGTTCATGAGTTTTTATAGAATAATCTTGTAAAAAATCAAAAGTACCAACTTTGTAAATAGTTTTAACATCTTGTTTTGGTATACTCCAATTTAAAAGATTGTTTTCAATTTGAGAAATATTAATTTCAACAGAATTCATATGTAAAGAGTTCATGTTTAAGTCTTCTTCATCATTATCATTAGTATTTGAGCTATAATCTCGTTTAGAAAATAATTTTGATAACTGATTCATTATAATTATTAGTCTTTAAATTTCTAAAGTAGAGCTTATACTGAGGGAACACCCCCATATCGTCGTGGTCCGGCTACCCATTCTTATCTTTTTGGGCATGATGCTAATCCAACCGACAATCGACAGGTCTTACCAACACAGTGTTTTATATGAAGAAGATTAAACATAAAGACAATATGAATTAATTTAAAGAGATGGCAACATAAACAACCATGATATAAATTTAAAATATACCTGAATTTATTGATTGATAATCTTGATTACAATTGATTTCTTTACAATCGGGAGGAGCAACAATAATTTGAAAATCTAAAGATCTTGAACATAGAGAAGTTGATAATACAATTTTTTGGTTTGAGGGTTTTTTCATACATAAGAGAAATTGTAAGAAAAGGTGTGTAGAAAAGTGTGTCTTCCTTCCTTGATCATCCTTCCTTTTATAGATGAAATAAAAGGGTCTTCATAATTGAATCTTGAAAGAGCTTCCGTATGAAATGGCTTTTGTTGAAAAGTTGTTTGTCCATTTTGAGAATTACTTGCACCATGTTTGAAAATTAGGAAAGTTTCTTGTCTCTTTGTTGAATCATTTGCACCACTTTTGGAAAATAAGAAAAGTAGATTGTCCATTTGTAGATAAAATTGTAAAATATGTGGATCAAATAAACCAATTGAAAAGTTTGGATAGCAATTAAAATAAATAGGACCATTTGAAATATTAGACTCAGCCATAGCTAGCAAAGAATTATTAAAATTTGTATGTCTTGCATCTCTTAGAATTAATAAAACAGGAGCATCAATTCCTAATCTGAACTTAGGTTTAATGGCGACTTGAACTAATCCTATGTGTAGAAATTTATATTGTTTTCTATGTCTTTTAATAGCTTCTACTGATAATAATTGCATGTTTTGATACTCTTTATTAATAGGTATAGTTTGTTCATGAGTTTTTATAGAATAATCTTGTAAAAAATCAAAAGTACCAACTTTGTAAATAGTTTTAACATCTTGTTTTGGTATACTCCAATTTAAAAGATTGTTTTCAATTTGAGAAATATTAATTTCAACAGAATTCATATGTAAAGAGTTCATGTTTAAGTCTTCTTCATCATTATCATTAGTATTTGAGCTATAATCTCGTTTAGAAAATAATTTTGATAACTGATTCATTATAATTATTAGTCTTTAAATTTCTAAAGTAGAGCTTATACTGAGGGAACACCCCCATATCGTCGTGGTCCGGCTACCCATTCTTATCTTTTTGGGCATGATGCTAATCCAACCGACAATCGACAGGTCTTACCAACACAGTGTTTTATATGAAGAAGATTAAACATAAAGACAATATGAATTAATTTAAAGAGATGGCAACATAAACAACCATGATATAAATTTAAAATATACCTGAATTTATTGATTGATAATCTTGATTACAATTGATTTCTTTACAATCGGGAGGAGCAACAATAATTTGAAAATCTAAAGATCTTGAACATAGAGAAGTTGATAATACAATTTTTTGGTTTGAGGGTTTTTTCATACATAAGAGAAATTGTAAGAAAAGGTGTGTAGAAAAGTGTGTCTTCCTTCCTTGATCATCCTTCCTTTTATAGATGAAATAAAAGGGTCTTCATAATTGAATCTTGAAAGAGCTTCCGTATGAAATGGATTTTGTTGAAAAGTTGTTTGTCCATTTTGAGAATTACTTGAACCATGTTTGAAAATTTAGAAAGTTTCTTGTCTCTTTGTTGAATCATTTGCACCACTTTTGGAAAATAAGAAAAGTAGATTGTCCATTTGTAGAATTATTGGCCACCACCTTTTGAAAATAAGAAAAGTAGGTTGTCCATTTGTAGAATTATATGGACCTTCTTTTCTTTCACCATCTATTGTCGGCCAAAGAACAATGATTACTATATTTATTTTTTTTTTTTTTACATCAAATCATATGGGTCTTGAGAATCTTGAAAAACTTCAGTCTCCGGGGATGAGTGTTTTGAAGGAGATGGAGACTGTCGAATTTCATTGACTAATTTTAAAATATCTTCTGGAGACTTGCAATCTGAAAATCTGTTAATAAACTCTTGATCTTCATCGCTGGCTTTGATTTCTCGAATTGGAGACTTTAGACTTTTTTCATATTGAATGGTTATTCTTTATAGTACTTGGTAACTGCTTGAGAATTAGACTTTGTAGTAACAAACTTGTTCCACCATTTGCATCTATATTGCCTAAAGAGCAATGGATGAGAAAGCTCTGAAGGGCTTTCTTCTTGAAAATTGTATGTCCATAAACAAATCCATGGGATTCTGAATACACTCATAAACTTTAAAGTATATTCAAAAATTGGTGTTCCTTCATGTTGAAAATATTCGACAAATTTTGAAAATGCTTCTGAAATCTCCTTGGGAAAAGCTTCTGCAATAATTCCCATATATTTGAACCATTTAACAAACCATCTAGGATAAGTATTTGAGAATTCTTCATCAAATTGGAAAAACCAGGAATGGTCAAAGTTTCTTAGAAAGAATGCATATTCCCATGTATCTTGATAATCATAATAGTCGTATTGAGGATAGGTGCTAAAGCCTGAAAGGGTTTTTGGATTATAGGGCTTAGAATTCCAGTCTTCTAAGGATAAGACTCTTAAAATTTTTACTTGACTATAAGCAATCTTAGTAGGATCTTCCTTATTAAAATTGTGTCGAATAGCTGCTGATTCTGAATCTACTAAAATTGCTTGATAATACTCTCGGGTCTTGTAATCTCCTTTGAAGAAGTGACATCCTCTTGGATAAATGAAGTCGATTAAAGATAAAAAATTTTGGCTAACCTTTTCAACTTCCAAAGGTTCTAAAATTTTGATAATCTTTTTATTGGGGTTAATAGTGTAAGGAATAGTGGCTGGAGAAGAGCTTGAAGGAGAGGCTGGTTTAGAAAGCCTTGTGAAAGAAAGGGATTGAATAATGGGTTTTGATTCTAGATTTTGAATAATAGATGAGAATGGAGGTCTAGGTCTAGGCCCTGGGGATAAAAGGGCAAATCTATTTTGCATATTGGGTAATAAAGGAAATTGTTGTAAATGGGCTGGTCTTGAAGGAGTACCTGGAGAACTTGATAATTGGGACTTTGAGAATTGTTGTTTTGATAATACAATCTTTTTTGAAGAATCGTTGCTCATATTCCCTGTAAAAACTCTCTAGATAAAAAATCTGGTAAAGAATTGTTTTCTCCTTTTATAAATTCTATTTGAAAATCAAAGTTGCTTAATAATGCTTGCCATCTTGCAAAAACTTGTTTTGAAATCAAATTCTTAATATCTTTTTCTAAAATATATTTTGCAGATAAACAATTAATTCTTAACAAAAACGGTTTCATATATAAATCATCTTCAAACTTTTTTATACATAAAACTATACTTAAAATTTCCTTTTTGATTGTAGAATAATTTTTCTGAGTATCATTCCATGCACCTGAATAATATCTAACTAAACTTTCTTTGTTTTCTAATTCTTGTTTTAATATTCCTCCAAATCCTAAATCACTTGCATCGGTTTCTACAATTAATTTTGCATTGGGATGGGGAATATGTAAACATGGTAGACATTTTATTTTATCTTTAATATATTTTACTATATCTGTATGTTCTTGAGTCCATGGTTTTGGATTCTTTTTTAATCTGTCATATAGAGGTTTACATATAATTCCTAAGTCTTTGAAAAAATCATGAATATAATTTAAACATCCTAAAAATCTTTGCAATTGCTTTTTATCTTTAATTTCATTTGGAAATTTATTTGAAAATTCTAAACTTCTGTTAATAGGTTTTATTGTTCCTTGAATAATATTATGTCCCAAAAATCTTATTTCTGTTTGAAAAAGACTCATTTTAGAAGGTGATACTACTAATCCATTTTTATGAATAATATTGTAGAAAGAATTTAAATGTTTAAAATGTTGGTCTAAAGAATTTGAGAATATTAATACATCATCAATGTAAACAATAGCATAATTTCCTAATGGTAAAATAATATCATTCATTATATTTTGAAATTCTGAAGGAGCATTTTTTAATCCAAAAGGCATAACGTTCCATTCATAGTGTCCGAATGGTACATTGAATCCAGTTTTATATCTATCTTCTTCAGCAATTTGAACTTGCCAAAATCCAGATTTCATATCAAATTTAGAAAATATTTTTGAATCATATATCTTTTTTAATAAATCTCTTTTATTTGGTATAGGGTATCTAATCCATTCTAAAACTTTATTTAATGGCTTATAATTTATAACTAATCTAGGAGCTCCTCTTTCGATTTCTGCACTATTTTGAACATAAAAGGCAGAGCAGGACCAAGGGGATTTAGATGGCCTTATTAGTTTTTTATCTAATAATTCTTGTATTTCCTTTTTACAATAGTTTTCTAACTCTTGAGACATATGTATAGCTTTAGATTTTGTTGGAATATTTTTCTCATTAAAATCTTTAATATAAGGTAATTTTACAACATGTTGTTTTCTTTCCCAAAAAGCATTTGGAATATTTGCACAGACATTTTCTTTAAATTTATTTTCAATTTCTTGTATTCTTTTTATAATTATTTTATCTTGCAATTGATTCTTTATTCTAACATAATCAATTTCTTCTATTAAAAATTCCTTTTGTTTTTCTTTTAAGCTTAAAATATTTATTTGTTTTGAAGTAATTTGATGAGCAAATTCAAAACAGATCTTTTTATTTAATACTTTAATACTTATACCTTTTTCTATATAATTGAGTTATGAATGGGAGTCCTAATATAATTTGAGATGTTAAATCTTTTACTAAAACCAATTGAGTTTTGTAACAATAGTTTTCTTTGCAAATATGAACATTTGATAATTTGTATTGAATATTTAATGGGTTTCCATTAGCTCCAGATAATCTATATGTAATATTTTCATAGTATTTTGTGGGTATTAATCCTTCTTGAATACAATTCATGTCAGCACCACTATCAATCATAGCAACAAATGTTAATCGAAATTCATTATTGACTATTATATTTAACTTAGTATACCATTTTTGAGAAGTTAATCCTTTTAAACGATTTATTATTCCCGTATTTTCAGTATCACTTTTAGTATTGTTATTATTTTCTTCATCCTCTTTATTTTTTCCTCTTTCTAATTCTTTAATTTGTAATTTTATTTCTCGAATTTCTTCTTTTATATTTTTTAATTCTATTTGTAAATCGGTTATTGTAACATGATTTTCTTTTATTTGTTTTGTTTGAAATCTTTGGCATATTTCGTTAAAATTATATGCTTTTGTTTCCTTTTCTATTGGTAGTTTATACTTTTCTTTTAATTGTTTTAAATATACTTGTTTTACTTCTTTATCTTCAATTTTTTCTAATAATTCAAATAAGTCTTTATTATCTGATGTTAGAGAATTTATTGTACCATCAATTTCACAGATACAAGGACCAACGCATTCACATGCATTGCCTTCTGAACTACTTTCTGAATTAGAATCTTCAATATAATTTAAATCATTATCACTATAATCTGAAATACTATCTTCACTTGAATTATCATAAATAAGTATTTTGTTTATCTGTTCTTTTAATTCATCAGAAATATTTAACTCATTTATCTTTTTCCTAGTATAACAATCTTTTGAATAATGTCCTTGTCTTCCACACTTATAACAAATAACAATATCTTGTTTACCTTGTTTTTTCTTTTGAAAATCACTCTTATCTTTATAATATTTTTGTTTGTTTTTAAGATATGGTTTTCTTTTATAGTTCTTTTTAATAAATTGTTTATGAATTTTCCTTTTAGATTTAGAAGGAGTTTTAAATGGTTCAAATCCATATTGTTGACAAAAACTTCCTAATTCCTTATGGCCTTGAATTCCATCCTTTTTAATCTTTTCTTTTAATCTTAAATCATTACATATTTTTAATCCTTCTTGATTTATATAATTTATTATTTGACCATAGGCTAGATCTCTATAAGGAATACTATTATTAAAGTCTTTTTTAATTTTTTCTCTAATTCTTTCAGCAAATAATTTTGGTAACCCAGCTATAAATCTTTCTTTTCAATAAGCTTCTTTACAATCATCTCTAGTCATAACTTATGAAAGAAAAACGTCTTTATACCATCTAAAATCTTGTAATTTTCTACATGTCAAGTTTAATAATATTAAAGAATTTCTTTCTTGATAATCTGTTGGGTTTCCAATAAAATGTTGGATTATAGCAAATACTAGAGTATTAATTATATCGAGTATTTCAGTTGGTGTTTGAACATTATTTTCTGTTTTAATAACTATCTTTTTAGCATTTTTAATTATATGTTTTTCTTCTTCTGTGAGATACTTATCCCACCAGCCTTTTAAAATTCCAGTAAAACAAGAAACTATCATATTATGAATTGTAGTATCATCATTTCCATTTGTTTTATATGCATTAGCTGCCATTATCATTTCTTGCATTAAACTAAGAATTTGATGTTCTGTTTGGCCTTCTATACTAGGGATGAGCATATCGGTATCCGATACCGAACCGATACCGATACCGCCTAATACCGATCCCGAATTTCACCCAAACTAGGTACCGATACCGATACCGAAACATGTCGGTTAGGTATCGGTACGGTACGGTACGGTATCGGTATTATACCATATTTTGAGGGTCGGTATCGGTATAATACCGATACCGTACCGTACCGATACCGAAAACGCCAAAAAGTGGATACCGATCGGGATTGGGATCGGTATTCGGTGGCATATGCTCATCCCTATTCTATACTCCATTCATATAAAGAACTTCCATCATATTTGGCTTGAACTAAAGTATGTCGCTCTTCAAATTGTAAATCAGGTGGAGTAGGTCTAGGGTAATAATTTCTTGTTTCAGGTCTAGTAGTATAAGTATTATTTTTTGAAAAATGATAATTTCTTCTAATTTTATTTATAGGATCTTCTAATTGAAAATCATTAAATTGTTATTCAATATTTTGAATTTTTTTGTTCTGAAATAACATTTATATTTAATTTTGAAAGTTTTGAGTTAATATCTTTAAACATGTCTTGTTGTTTGTTTAGACGTATTGGGATATCTATATTGTATGGTTTAAATATTGGATTTTCTATAGTTTCAGTTATTGTTTTAGTATTTGAAGTACTAGGTTGATCTAAAGTTTTATTAGTTTCTATTCTTTCTAATTGTTCTCCTATAGTATTTAATTTCTCATTAGTGTAATTATTTTGAAAAATAATTGCCTTTACGTTTTTATCTATATCTTCCTTAAGGTTTGCTAAAGGTTTTGCAATATTTCTTTATTTTCAGTTTCTATCTTTATATCCATATATGGAGGGTGTATACTAGTAATAACTTTATTTTTATCTATAATTGTATAGGTTTTGGTTATAGTATTATTAACAGATATATTTTCAAAGAATGGATACTCAATTTTATTTTCTATACAGTAAAGAGAAAACCAGGAGAAAAATGGAATATTTTCATCATTTTCACACATATATAATTGCCAATCGATTTCATGTAAAAATCTTTCATCCTCATTAAATTTAGAAAAATACCGTATTAAATTTTTATTATTATAATTATTGAACATTTCATTTTTTAAATATTTTAACATTTCTTTATTCATACTTAACAAGTTGTTCTAGAAATCTTTTCTATAAGCATTTTCCTATGATTATTTTCTTCTCTTAATTTTTCTTCTAAAAATGATATATATCTAGGTGAAAGAAAATACGGGTTTATATAGTTAGAGAGATGGTATGGGTCGGAAGGAGGCATACTACTTGAATTGATACTTGAATTGCAAGACTTATAATCTTCTATTCTTTGTCTTAAATCTTTCATTCTTCTATTGCAATTTTTCAAAAACCAAATATAGCAATTTCTTCGAGCTTGAACCTTTGAATCACTCATTGTATATCTTCATAATCTCCCATATCAGACTTAGTTGGAACATAAGTATTATTATCACTATCATTTTCTTCATATAGTGGTTTTGGAATAGTATTTGAAAAATCAACACCTTTTATTTTCATTGATAAACTTCTTCTAAATAGACTTTCATCTAAAGTATTTCTAGCAGAAGTACTTACTCCTACAGAATGCCTTGGTGGAATATTATTAAAAGAAATATCTATTGAACCATCAGAATGTTCTACTATGCTAGATGTTTGATTATCTATTTCTATAGGTTTTGGTGGGTTTATATCTTGTAAATTCCATGTTAATGATTGAGTTATTTCATTCCATTTTAATTTTTTAGGTGTTCTTATTTTTGTATGCATAGTATTAGCTTCAAAAATAATAGTTTCATCTTTTTTTGGGTAAAGGGTTACCCCGGTGATTCTATTATAGACAACCGCCAAATAAGTACAAGTAGTGAGGATGAGTTCCCCACTAGTTCATATACAGGACATGCCCCATATATGTAAGCAAAAAAAAAAAAAAAAACAAACCAAGATACCACCTCGACCTAGCCTACTACAATCATGATAATAATGACTAACTAGTAGACAACTCGAAAATAGACCAAACAACGACGTCAACCACCATCATCAAAAATGAAATTGGCCCCAAACGGCGGCCCCCTAGCATGAATCAGAAACAACCTATCCATTGGATAACTTTGTTGAAGAGGTGCTTGCCCCCGTACTGGAAGACGTAGGATGTGTATCCGATGTTATAAACTCATTCATTTCATCATAAACAACCTCTACCTCGTCCTCGTCAGAGTCCTCATTTAGCTCACATCCCCCTTTACATTTCCCCTGGACGGAATTCCCATTCCCCGCAACAAAGCCAAGAGCACTAAACGAATTGTGTGTTTGAACCTTGGAGGAACTAGTACCCTGCGCATTCACATAGGATGAATTCCCTGCCTTTTTCTTTTTATCCACAGGTCTATATTCAAACTTGGGCTTCTGATTGTTAACTTGAAATCCGCTCTTCTTTGCACGCTTCTTAGCCTTAACTTCCGTATAACCATCCCCATCTACTTTCGGACTGTTAGTAGGAGGTCTCACTGTTGATCGAATGCATGTTGGACACTCCTCAGAGTCATGCCCAAATACACAACAGTGGGCACATCTCGGGGGTTTCCATTCGTATTCCACACGAATAGACTCAGTAACATACTTAGTCTCATCCAACTCAGGAATAGCCATGGTTAGAACCTCTTTAAAATCATGTTCAGCAGATATTTCAATGAGAGCCCTAGCATAGCTGCTCCTTCCCCAAGCCTCGTTACACATATCAATTGTATACGAATCCAACTGCATAGGTGAACCAATTTTAGACGCCAGCATGCTTAACCCATCATCAGTATACGCCACTATAGGAACCTCATGCAATTTAACCCAAACCGCAACCTTTTTAATATCTTCTTTTTTAAGAGTGTTTGTAGGGGACCAAATGTTAAGAAAAAGTGGCTTATTACGAATCAGCCACGGACCCCCTTCAAGAACGTTATTCATACCCTTTCTATCTTCAAACTTGAAGAAGAAAAACCCATTCGAATTCATCATAGTTTTCTGAAGACCATGTTTCTTCCAATTTGTTCTCACAAAGTATTCAACAACTGGATAAGCAATTCTATCCCCCAGGAAGTAACCATAAAGAGTATTCGCTAACCTGTTGTTAACCTGACGAACAGAATCAATTGGTAGGACAACATCCACTCCATCCAATGAGACATCCGACTTTAATGAACGAAAATTAATATTAGGGAATTGATCAGCCGACTCATTAGCATTCCTAGCTGAATTATCAACATTCTGATTTTGATTTTGAGTTGTCGAACCAAAATCCATCTTAACACCACTCTGATCAGCTTGTTTGTTTGACACAACATTAGCGTACGACTGATGTTGAGAATTAGCTCGGGAGATAGGACTAACATCATTCAATGGGAGCACAAAAGCTACCTTTCGTTTATCAAAAACCTTAGCATATTTCTGATTAGGAGAATCAGAACACCCATTAACGTGTTCAACATCATTCAATGGTAACATAAAGGATACCTTCTTATTTATTTCGGAAACCCTAGCCGCCATAAGAGATGCTTGTCTTGGCTCAAATGATTTCTCGTCGATATTCCTGATCTTCCTCGCAAAAACGTATGAGTCATCTGCATTCTGATCATCCATAACAACAGCCACAGAAATGTCGACACCCTAGAGCAAAAGAGGTACGAATGAATTAGGGACAGATTTGCCAAGACCCTAATGTAGTGCGAAGTGAAAACCCTGCCGATTCCCTAATGCAGCTCAAACTAAATTTGGAACACTAAATCACCGCACTTGAAATTAAGAATCAGCCAAACAATCAGACCAATCAACAATCGGACCAATAAGCAAACGAAACAAAATGTCGAAACCCTAATGTGTTATGAAAAAACGAAAACCCTACTCACGAAAAGAATCCGAATATATTAATCAGATCCAATCTAGAGAAGGAATGAAGAAGGATGATCGAATTAGGGTTTCAAGTTGTTCTCCCAGAATCGTCCCAGTCTCCCATGCTCTCGCCATTATCATTATAACATTCTGCATGTATTACAATTAAAGCAACATGTACAAATTTTTATGTGGTTCTTGCAATTATCTACTTGAAACTGGTTTATATATTTGACGATGCTATGCAATGCATAAACTTAGTGATGGTCTAAAACCAAGGCTAAGACAAGCTTTTGGACCAGTTAATAGTTTCATCTTTTGGAGATACTAATTTTGTTTTAGGTTCTATAGTAGTAGTCATTGTCTTATAATATATTCTATATATAACTACTGCAGCATTAGTTTTTTCTTTAAATTCTAAGTTTTTAGTTTTAATTGTTAATGTTAAAGTATCTAAAATATGTGGATCAAATAAACCAATTGAAAAGTTTGGATAGCAATTAAAATAAATAGGATCATTTGAAATATTAGACTCAGCCATAGCTAGCAAAGAATTATTAAAATTTGTATGTCTTGCATCTCTTAGAATTAATAAAACAGGAGCATCAATTCCTAATCTGAACATAGGTTTAATGGCGACTTGAACTAATCCTATGTGTAGAAATTTATATAGTTTTCTATGTCTTTTAATAGCTTCTACTGATAATAATTGCATGTTTTGATACTCTTTATTAATAGGTATAGTTTGTTCATGAGTTTTTATAGAATAATCTTGTAAAAAATCAAAAGTACCAACTTTGTAAATAGTTTTAACATCTTGTTTTGGTATACTCCAATTTAAAAGATTGTTTTCAATTTGAGAAATATTAATTTCAACAGAATTCATATGTAAAGAGTTCATGTTTAAGTCTTCTTCATCATTATCATTAGTATTTGAGCTATAATCTCGTTTAGAAAATAATTTTGATAACTGATTCATTATAATTATTAGTCTTTAAATTTTTAAAGTAGAGCTTATACTGAGGGAACACCCCCATATCGTCGTGGTCCGGCTACCCATTCTTATCTTTTTGGGCATGATGCTAATCCAACCGACAATCGACAGGGCTTACCAACACAGTTTTACCCCCCTTTAAAATTTCAGGGCTAATAATCATAATAAATTAATTATTAAAACAGTTTCTAAACAGAGTCATGGCTCTGATACCAAAACGGTTTAGGATCGTTTGATATGAAGAAGATTAAACATGAACTCTTTACATATGAATTCTGTTGAAATTAATATTTCTCAAATTGAAAACAATCTTTTAAATTGGAGTATACCAAAACAAGATGTTAAAACTATTTACAAAGTTGGTACTTTTGATACCAATCCTTCTTGAATACAATTCATGTCAGCACCACTATCAATCATAGCAACTAATGTTAATCGAAATTCATTATTGACTATTATATTTAACTTAGTATACCATTTTTGAGAAGTTAATCCTTTTAAACGATTTAGCATTCCTGTATTTTCAGTATCACTTTTAGTATTGTTATTATTTTCTTCATCCTCTTTATTTTTTCCCCTTTCTAATTCTTTAATTTGTAATTTTATTTCTCGGATTTCTTCTGTTATATTTTTTTAATTCTATTTGTAAATCGGTTATTGTAACAGGATTTTCTTTTATTTGTTTTGTTTGAAATCTTTGGCATATTTCGTTAAAATTATATGCTTTTGTTTCCTTTTCTATTGGTAGTTTATACTTTTCTTTTAATTGTTTTAAATATACTTGTTTTACTTCTTTATCTTCAATTTTTTCTAATAATTCAAATAAGTCTTTATTATCTGATGTTAGAGAATTTATTGTATCATCAATTTCACAGATACAAGGACCAACGCATTCACATGCATTGCCTTCTGAACTACTTTCTGAATTAGAATCTTCAATATAATTTAAATCATTATCACTATAATCTGAAATACTATCTTCACTTGAATTATCATAAATAAGTATTTTGTTTATCTGTTCTTTTAATTCATCAGAAATATTTAACTCATTTATCTTTTTCCTGTATAACAATCTTTTGAATAATGTCCTTGTCTTCCACACTTATAACAAATAACAATATCTTGTTTACCTTATTTTTTCTTTTGAAAATCACTCTTATCTTTATAATATTTTTGTTTGTTTTTAATATATGGTTTTCTTTTATAGTTCTTTTTAATAAATTGTTTAGGAATTTTCCTTTTAGATTTAGAAGGAGTTTTAAATGGTTCAAATCCATATTGTTGACAAAAACTTCCTAATTCCTTATGGCCTTGAATTCCATCCTTTTTAATCTTTTCTTTTAATCTTAAATCATTACATATTTTTAATCCTTCTTGATTTATATAATTTATTATTTGTCCATAGGCTAGATCTCTATAAGGAACACTATTATTAAAGTCTTTTTTAATTTTTTCTCTAATTCTTTCAGCTAATAATTTTGGTAACCCAGCTATAAATCTTTCTTTCCAATAAGCTTCTTTACAATCATCTCTAGTCATAACTTTTGAAAGAAAAACGTCTTTATACCATCTAAAATCTTGTAATTTTCTACATGTCAAGTTTAATAATATTAAAGAATTTCTTTCTTGATAATCTGTTGGGTTTCCAATAAAATGTTGGATTATAGCAAATACTAGAGTATTAATTATATCGGGTATTTCAGTTGGTGTTTGAACATTATTTTCTGTTTTAATAACTATCTTTTTAGCATTTTTAATTATATGTTTTTCTTCTTCTGTGAGTAAACATGGTAGACATTTTATTTTATCTTTAATATATTTTACTATATCTGTATGTTCTTGAGTCCATGTGATTGATAAACTTCTTCTAAATAGACTTTCATCTAAAGTATTTATAGCAGAAGTACTTACTCCTACAGAATGCCTTGGTGGAATATTATTAAAAGAAATATCTATTGAACCATCAGAATGTTCTACTATGCTAGATGTTTGATTATCTATTTCTATAGGTTTTGGTGGGTTTATATCTTGTAAATTCCATGTTAATGATTGAGTTATTTCATTCCATTTTAATTTTTTAGGTGTTCTTATTTTTGTATGCATAGTATTAGCTTCAAAAATAATAGTTTCATCTTTTGGAGATACTAATTTTGTTTTAGGTTCTATAGTAGTAGTCATTGTCTTATAATATATTTTATATATAACTACTGCAGCATTAGTTTTTTCTTTAAATTCTAAGTTTTTAGTTTTAATTGTTAATGTTAATATATATATATATATATAGGGGAAGGTTCAAATGAAAACCACTAGTTATTGTGAAAACTCGAAAACTAATTAAAAACCACAAAAAAGAAGGGGGGGAGACTTTTAATGAAGGAGGGGTAAAATTGGAAAAAAAAATATGTAACTTTTCAAACATTTCCCATTTCTCCATACGTTATCATTTTAAAACAAAAATGGCACCATAAGATCACAATTTTTTGTATCTTTCATTCAAGTATATTCGAGCATATTTTTTATGACATAAAAAAAGATTTATGGTGTCGTCTTGTTTTCAATACTATTATTATAGTAGTGCACATGTGCAATATAACATGTACTACAATTGCATTACATGCTTAAAATTAGCTTTTTGAGTCTAGTTTAGCTTTTAGGGTTAGTTTTTTTGGAGGTTTATGATTAGGATTAGGTTTTTGGGTGTGGGGGGAAGGGGGGTGTAGGTTTTTGGGGGGTGGGGGTGGGGGGTTTAGGTTTTTTTCGGGTTTATGTTTAGGGTTTAGTTTTAGGTTTTCGGGAGGGTGGGGGGTTTAGGTTTTTGCGGGGTGGGGGGTTAGGCTTTTGGTGGGAGGGTGAATTTAGGTTTTTGGGGGGTGTCGGTGGGGGGTGGGTTAAGTGGTTTAGGCTTTCCGTATTAATGTACTACACATGTGCAGTACAACCCAAAAAAAAAAATTTTTTTTTTTTTTTTTTTTTTGAAATTTTTTTTCATATATAAAAACCAGCGAAATTTATAAAAAAAATTGAAAAAAAAAAAAAAAATTTTGTGTGTTTTTTAGGCTTTTTTTAGTTAGTTTTCGCGTTAAAAGTGGTTTTCATTTGAACCATCCCCTATATATATATATATATATATATATATATTAATGCAAAATCTTATTCCGTTTATTTAATCATTGTTTCAGTTCTTTCTAACTTTTGTATATAAATGTTAAAAAAGTAAATAAAACTAAGTGAATCAAATGAAATAACTAAATCTGCCTTACTAATGTCTGACAAATTGTTTTCAATCAAGTAATGTATAATTTAATGATGTTTTAAAAGATTTATCATATAATAACCGAATTTCATTATTGTTTAACTTAAGTGTAACTAGAAAGATAATCACAAATTAGTAATTAGGATTCATACATGTTTTATTTTCCTCACTTAGTTTTATTTGTTTTAACATTATGAAAAAATTACAAAATAATAATCACAAATTAGTAATCAGATCCATATATGTTTTATTTTTCTCCCTTAGTTTTAACTTTTTTAAAACTTTAAAAAAGATTAAAGTGACTTTGTTGCGACATGAAAAAAGTTGGTTATTATTATGTATACTTAGCCTATAAACTAAAAAAATATATATTAAAAAACATATATATTATTAAGTGAAATTAGTTATAAAATGGAAAAAAAAACAAACAAATTATTTAATGTAACGGATTAACTTGTATAGGTAGCAATTTACAAAATGTAATAAACTCGCTTGTTGCTGAGGCGTTACGAAAACAATTACCTCAAAACGTAAGTGAACTGAAAGCGTACATAAAAATAAGTACGAAAACGTATTATACTAGACCTGACTCATTTCTGGAAAAAAAAAAAATTTACGTTCAACCGAAAACGTACATAATAATAAACCTAAGAACATATTATATTTGATCCAACTCATTTTCGGGAAAAATTTAAGTCGAAACGTAAATCAACTTGAATTTATAGCCACATGTACATGAAAATAAACACGTAAAACTCGATTATAAAGTCTTTAGTTAAAAAATTAAGGGGTTGTAAGTGTTAATACTGATAGTTAAAGGCTAAAAGTAAAAAAAAATACAAAAGGACAAAAAAAAGACAAAAGACAACAAAACCAAATCACTATTCACAAAGTTGATAATTGTGGTATATATAATATAATGTTACAAATTCATAATTTTACCATAAATAACTCTTATAATTCTTGACATTAATGCCGATCTTATCCTTTATCCGGATTCTCATGTTTACATTTGATCCAGTTTTCATGTTCATATCTCAACCTGCTACTTCACATTATTTAAATCCTCCCTAAGCATGTTTTCAAATTCACATTCTAACATCTTTTATCTTCAACATCAGTAATCATGTCTCTAACGATCATCCTCATTGTCATCATGCTCATATTTGTTGGTAGGTTTCTAAACAAGAAATCTACAAGCCACTTATCGTGTCCATTACCACC
Source organism: Helianthus tuberosus (assembly GCA_030545235.1). NCBI lineage: Eukaryota > Viridiplantae > Streptophyta > Magnoliopsida > Asterales > Asteraceae > Helianthus > Helianthus tuberosus. Next base: position 101,554,074 of record CM060431.1, on the reverse strand, counting down.
TGGTCCAACACCTTTGCCATTCTTTGGATGCACCATCCAATTGCTCCTAAATAAACCAACTTTCCGGTGGATCGATAAGCTTATGGACATGTTTAACACCCCAGTCCTTTGCGTTCGTCTAGGGCCATCAACCCACGTCATTGTGGTTTCATCATCCGACATAGCATGTGAGTTCTTCAAGAAACAAGATGAAATATTCATTTCAAGGCCTGAGGTGCTTTCAGCCTATCTAGTAAGTGAAGGATTTCGCACCGCAGCCATGTCCCTGTATGGAGAACAGTGGAAGAAGATGAGAAGAATTATAAATCGAGAGATGCTTTCACCACCAATGCATAAATGGCTCCAACCTAAACGTGACGAAGAAGCTGATCAAGTTCTCAGGTACATATATAACCAAATAGAGAAACAAGATGTTATAGTTGATGGTGGGTTAATAAACGTTCGCGCTTTGAGCCAACATTTCTTTGCAAACGTAACAAGGAATATTATTTTTGGGAAAAGATTCTTTGGGCAAGGCATGGAAGATGGAGGGCCAGGTGAAGAAGAAACTGAACATGTTGCTGCACTTTTCGTCTTGCTGAAGTATATTTATGCATTTTGCATCAGTGATTACTTCCCATGGTTAAGAGGGAAGGCTGACCTTGATGGCCATGAAAACATAATTCGAACTGCAAATGAAAATGTTCGAAAGTATCTGGATCCATTGGTCGATGAGCGCATTCAAATGTGGAACAATGGAGACAGAAAGGAAAAATCTAATATGCTTGATGTTTTTATCACACTTGAAAATCCTAAGCTTACGCCAGAGGAGATTAAGGCAGAAATTGTTGTAAGTCTCTCGCCATTTATTTCTATTTTCACATGCACATGCAACTTGATTTTTTGGAGATGAGAATAATGTTTTCCTTGACTTTTACACATTCCAATTATGTTGGCATAATTATGTATTTCTAAAATTATCTTTGACTTATCGATTTGTAGGAGCTAATGATCGCTACAATTGATAATTCGTCTAACGCAATAGAATGGACAATCGCTGAGATGATCAATGAACCCATGATCCTTAAGAGAGCAGTTGAGGAGTTGGAGCATGTTGTAGGTCGCCAAAGGCTAGTAGAAGAGCAAGACGTACCCCAACTCAATTACATAAAGGCATGCATCAAGGAAGCTTTTAGGTTGCACCCTTTTGCATATTTTCTTCCACCCCATGTTTCTATAATGGATACAACGGTGGCTGGTTACTTCATACCTAAGGGTAGCCATGTTACCTTGAGTCGATATAGGTTGGGAAGGGATCCAAATGTGTGGGCAGATCCGTTGCGGTTTAACCCAGATCGACACCTACATGTGGATGGAAAACAAGTGGTTCTTTCTGATAACGACCTGAGGTTGATGTCGTTTAGCACTGGGAAACGTGGGTGTCCAGGAATAACATTAGGCACAATCATGACTACAATGTTGTTAGCAAGGATGGTCCAGGGTTACAGTTGGGAGGCGCCGGGTAATGAGGGGTCTATTGAATTTGTTGAAAATCATGATGACATTTGCATGGCTAAACCACTTGTGGCAACTGCTAAGCCACGGTTGCCTCTGTACATGTACCCTACTTAATGACGAGAAGGCATTTTTATCTTAAATGTACTATCAATTATCATAAATAAGAGCAATAGCATTTCATTACAACACAAATTTATCTTCAAACCAATATAACTATATAATGTTGAACGATTTACATATAACTTTATTTTTGTCTCTTTGTAAATTATAACCTTTAATTTCTGATATATTTTAATACGTGGTAAATAGTTCTATAAAATATTATTATATTTATTATATATATATATATATATATATATATATATATATTAATACAAAGTGCCTATGAATAGTAACCTAATTTTATAATATTATTATAACTTTTTTAATCTTTAATATTTTACTATTATAACCTAATTTTTAAATATTATTAAAGTTTTTTTAATCTTTAATATTTTTTATTATAATATCTTACTTGGATAATTGTAACATATAGTTTTTTTAATATATTTTTATTATAATTAATTTATTTTGTTTTCTCTTTTAGCTAAGATATGATAGTTTATATATTACGTCGTTTATCATTTTATTTATTCTAATAATATAGTGTAATGTTATATATATATATATATATATATATATATATATTATACATATTAATTGAAATTTTTCATAAATAGTAATTAATATTTTTCAGTATTTGTTTTAATTTTTATAATAATATTTCATTTTTTATATATATTAATAATACAAAGTGCCCATGAATGGCAACCTAATTTTTTAATATTATTATAATTTTTTTTAATCTTTGATATTTTATTATTATAACGTAATTTTTAAATATTATTTTAGCTTTTTTTAAATCTTAAATATTTTTTATTTATAATATCAAGTAACTTGGATAATAGTAACATATAGTTTTTTTAATATTTTGTTATTATACTTAATTTATTTTTTCTCTCTTATAGCTAAGATATGATATTTTATATATTACGTCGTTTATCTTTTTATTTATTCTAATAATATAGTGTAATGTTTTATATATATATATATATATATATTATGTTATATATATTAATTGAAAGTTTTCATGAATAGTAATTAATATTTTGAAGTATTTGTTTTAATTTTTATAATAATATTTCATTTATCATATAATTTGATTTTTATGAGTAGTTATTTTGATTTTTTATAATAATATTTACTCATGATATAGTTTGATTTTTTCTAATAAGTTGTGTACATCAATCTTTCTTTAAATTTACCTAAGCGTGTGTATTTTTTTCAACATTACGACATAAAATTTATTAAAAATAGATATTGTGTCGCTATCGTACTAAACCGACCAAGACTGGCTAAACAACATTGGTAACGGTACATGTATGCATTTTTATGGTTTGCAATTTCAATAAATTTTTGTTAATCATGTTACCCAATCATGACTACAATGTTGTTAGCAAGGATGGTCCAGGGTTACATTTGGGAGGCGCCGGGTAATGAGGGGTCCATTGAATTTGTTGAAAATCATGATGACATTTGCATGGCTAAACCACATATGGCAACTGCTAAGCCACGGTTGCCTCTGTACGTGTACCCTACTTATTGACGAGAAGGCGTATCTCTTTTATCTATATAATTTTGAACGATTTACATATAACTTTATTTTTGTCTCTTTGTAATTTATAACCTTTAATTTCTGATATATTTTAATACGTGATAAATAGTTTTTTAAAATATTATTATATTTATAATTATATATATATATATATATATTATACATATAAAAATAAACTCTTAATGAATAGTACTTTACAAATATTTATTATCTGTTTTTATTTGTAGTAATAAATTTGATTGTATAATTTGTTTTTTAGTTGAAAAAAATCTTGATGAATAGTTCTTTACAAATTTTTATTATTTGTTTTTTATTTGTAGTAATAAATTTTATTATATAATTTGTTTTTTAGTATAAACTCTACATGAATAATGCTTTACAATTTTTATTATTTGTTTTTTATTTGTAGTAATAAATTTTATTATATAATTTGTTTTTTAGTGATAATAATAGTTGCTAATATTTAAATATTTGTTTTTTAACTTTTATTATTTATTATTCAATTTGTTTTTTAGTAATAAAAAAATAACGTTCGTTAACTTTTTAAAATATATAAAATCGTATCTATGCTTATTTATTTTTTAACATTCCAAATTATTTAGTCGTGTGTTGTGACGATGCGTTACCGCAGACGTTGTATCGATTTGGTTCATTACAATACTGATACGATACATGCACTCTATATAGAAATCAACATGTGATTTACATTAGTCAAAAACGATAAAGACGAACATCGGTTACTGTAACACCACGTAGAAACGTGTCCAATTATGTAAAGACACGTGTCCTAAACTCTAAATATGTGAAAGATTGAGTTTGAAGGACTAAAGTTGTCAAACGGTGAAACTATGTGTCCGAAGGGACTAAAAGTGTCAACATGCCAAACTTGAGCCTCTGAATGACCATACGTGAAGAATATATTCTTAAACGAGTGATTAATTGGATATAAGAAGCCGTGTGTGAAAATAATCGGAAGATTATAAAACTACAAGGGTTAAATGTGTCAACATGTTAATTCTGACCTCTGAGTGACCTGTTAACGAACCCGAGGCTTCGAAATATTCAAATATACTCTCAAGAATAAGTGGTAAAAATTTCACGTGGTTTCGAGATCGTTAAGCGAGTTTTCAAGACTTTGGGTGAAAAGTGTCAATTTGATGAAACTTGCGTTTATAGTGAGATTTAACGAAACCGAGCCTAACGAAGTTTTCTTATACATCCTTGAGCCTTTACAAACTAACTACAAGGGCCTTACATGTTAAAAAATCAAGTTATATAAGGTTTAAATTGGCCAGGGACTGATTCTGCCATGTTGGAAACTTGTTTAACCTGAACCCCAGTTCCAGGCGGGCCGCGTAGCCCTTGAAGACTCCTTACGCGGGCCGCGTAGAAGTCCCCAGCGCAGAAACTCTTGGACAGGTGCGGGTTTATGCTCAAAACAGACTTAAATCAATACTAGGGGTTGTTTAACGGACTTGTAATACCACTAGGACACCTGGGGTGATCCTAGGAGCCTCCATAACACCTGTTTTGATCTCCTAGCATGTGATTTCACTATATAAAGGATCATAAGTTCAAGTGTTCTAGTGCACTTTCATTTGCAACAACTCATAAACTCACTTCTGGAGCGAGCAAGCAGTAGGAGAAGATTCTCAAGTGTAGAAAAGATAGCAAGGACCATTAGTAAGAGTCTTAATCCCTGCTTAGTCCTTTTAATTAGTTTAAAAACCGAAAAGTCAAACATATCGTAATTTAGCTTTGACTTTCGGTTTAATCACAAATGGTCTAGCCACTGATCAAAACGAAAATGGTTATGGAACCATATTAAGGTAGGTGATTAACCCTTAAAAGGGCACCTCCTAATTATTTCGTTTGACTAGTTAATTGTCGGGTCAAACTAGTTTGACAAAAAGTCAAACTGGACAGAAAGTTTTAAAAAATGATATAAATTAAAAAAACAGAGGTTCTAAATTATATTTTAACATTCTAATGACTTGGTAATTAATATTAGAACATGTTTAATCAGGCCTAACCCGACAATTATCAGTCTAAGGTCAGTTTATAACCGAAAGTCGCAAAAGCTTGACTTTTGCTTTGACTTTCAGTTTTGACCCGTTCAAGCTTAATTCTACCATGTTTTAAGCTTCCATTAGGACCACATTATTCAGTAGTATAACCCTCTGGAGTTATATTGCTTGGTCCTTAGTAGTTTGAATTATATGCACTCTAATGTTAATATGCTTATAAATGCCGTAAATGCCCTTTTGACATACAAATGAGATTTTTAGAAATGTGAGTGGACAAAAACCTTTGCTACTGATATATAAGCTTGTCCCGAAAATTTGACATCAGTTCTTGGTCTCAAATAGGAGTTATGCGCGATATCGTAATTAGAAGCTTTTTATTAATTAATTTGCGATATCATGCATAATACATGTTTAAACTTAGATTTTGAACCAAAAATCATTACCTACTATTAAGATATTATTTTTAAGGAATTTTAAGATTTTTGGTCAGATTATAATCTGTTTAAAACATAGAGTTCATGTGTAATTCGGTTAATGACGATAATACCCTTTTTAAGCATAAAATGAGATTAACAAATGATTTGAATACCAAACCTTTTCCTACTGATTTCATACATTAAATAGATTATTTTGAGCATTTAAAACGGATCAAAATCTCAAATTTACATAAATATCTTGATTATCATCAATTAGCGAGTTTTACACTAATTAGGTGCATAGTATGGTTTAAAACCATATTTAACACCTAAGACTTGTTACCTACTGAATTTTTAAACAAATTTAAATATAATTACAGTGGGTATAATTCATGAACTCAGATGTCCAAAAATGTCCTTAAAAGCCTATGTGAAATAACCAAAATGCCCTTTCGGGGCATAGTTTGGCCTTTAATGGTAAACCTCACATATATGTAATATCTTACTGATGTAATGAGATAAAATAAATATTTTTACTGATTACAAAGGACCAGAACTTCAGTTTATTATAAAATCTCTTTTATAATTATTAAAATGACCAAAATGCCCGTACGAGACTTAAATTGGTTTTAATTACTTTTTGGGCATGTATGTTAACATCCTACTGATGTATTAACATATTTTAAGCATAATAACATTTGAGACCTGTATATAATTCATTTGGTTACCCGTTACGCGTTTACGCGTTCGGATCGGTTTATATGACTAGTTTACGTAAAATAGCCGAAACGGGTTTAACCTTATCATTAAATCTTCAAATTCCAGAATGTAATTAGTTTACCCATATTATACAAGTATCCAAACTTGTCGGGTCTAAACCACATTCTATTCAAGTCTCCGCTTTATCTAGCGTTTAGAACCGTAAAGTTTCTTTCTAGCTAGCCGGTCTAAGTCTTTGACTTAACTAAAGACCCGTTAGCATCCTAATAGGTTATTACACCTTCTATACAGATTAAGTAGCATCTAGTAGAAGGTATCATCATAAAGCTTTAGGATTATACGGCTGAGTTACCTATCACATTAGCTCAAGTAAATACTTTTAGCTTATTTTCCCTTATACGGGCTTGGGATATGGTATTATAATAATACCACTTGGTCGGGTATGAAATCATTTAATCGGATTGTGATTAATAAATTTACATAACCCGTTTTAATCTATCTTGTTTGATAACATAAGCATTGGGGGTTAATTCGACCGTGTCCTGGATATCCTCGGCTCATTTCATTTGAAAATGACCACGACCTATGCACGGGGTGTATGCTTACACCTGACGGATGCAAATGCTAAAATATAAACCCACATATTGGGGATAACTCCTTTGTGGGTTCTATAAGTGGTGAGTCGGTTCATCAAGACCGGCTTCCAACCGACCCCAATTGTAAGACAAACATGTAAATCTGTATACAAGATTATCTTTAAATAATTGTCCCAAGTTATAAATGATTTGTGCCATGTGCACTTAAATCAATTTTTATAAATGTTTTTTAAAAAAGTCAGTTAATTGTATTTACCAGTGTAAACTGACGTATTTTCTAAAGACTGATTGACATGTATCTCTCGTAAATAGACTGGAGCTATTAGGTGTCGTATAAGATGATCTTGCAAATCCCTAAGATACCTGAAGTCTGTTATTTTGTTACTTTGTACTTTTATGATCCGCCTGTGGATCTTATTACAATCCAGTCTGTATATTCTTTCATTTGGACACTCAGACATTATGGTTTGTAATAGTTTATTCACCAAGCCTTCCGCTGTGCTATTATAGTGTGTGTATGGACAATGATGATATCAACTACGTCACGATACTCCCCGCCGGTTCCACCGGTAATAAGTGGAAATATAGGGGTGTGAAAGGTTGGTATCAGAGCCAACATTGAGTGAATTAAACACTAGCCTTTTTTGTTTAATCTCAATGACACAATAAGCACATTCGTTAGACTTCCGAGTCTAGGCATATGACCTAGGATTTATTCTTAACTTTCCTTTTTGTCGTTTATATGTTATTTTATTGTTTTGACGGGATTAATCAAAATGCCTCCGAGAGTTAGAGGACGTGAAGGAAAAGGGAAAGGTCCGAGGCGAGGTGGATCGTCAAGCAACGCCGGACCCTCCCATAGGCACACTCCGTCAGCATCTTTCTCCAGCTTCGATTCTCAGAATCACTGGAGACATTCTTTTGAACCAGCAAGACATTCTATTTCGTTGGGTTCTTCACCTTCTGATCCTCCATATTTTGGGCTACCTATTCAGGACGAGCCCCAACATTCGCATCATTCCCATCAATCACACCATTCTAACCAATCTCACCACTCTTTACACTCCCATTCTTTCCATCATCATTCTGATTCCACTTATTCCCCAGCTCAGTTCAACCCTCACGATTATGTCAACGACTTTTTGGGCTTTAATCCCTTGGGACCCGAGGATCACTTCTCCCAGGAGATGGAAATGGATGACGACCCGGACCCAAAAATGCAAACCGGAACATCGGGCCACCCTATCAGTATTTCGAGCGGTTCTCCATATCTAGGATCGCCGTACCAAGGGCCCGATCCATTTAAAGAATGGTGGTCAAAGTATGAATGGGAATTCACCCCTTCATATCATAACTCCCCGGCTCAACCTCCTTTGAATGAACCTTATCTTCAAGCAGTTTCTCCTCCACCTCTTCCTGTTGAGGAACCACCTCAACAGCCACCTCAACCACCTCCCGAGCTGCCTAGGCGAAGGAGGAATGCACGAATATCCGTGCGAGGAAGACCTCGGTTCAGTTCTCCTCAAGGTTCAAGCTCTTACCCTCCTATTCCCGAGGACCCCCAAATGGGTGGACCCTCGCATATGGTGCCAGAGGACAATCCTCCGCCAGTTTCTTATGCACCATCGCCACCACCAGTGGGTTTTGACAACCCCATACCAACATACCCAGGTTCATCTGGGTATAACCCATCTGGTTATCCATCTGATTATGGAACCCATGATCCATATCTTACCGCTGCACAGTATAATGCACTATATCCTTCTTCTTACCCACCAGTTTATCCAACTGGATATCCGGGGCAGGGGTATCAATACCCACCTTACTAGCAACCTCCTCCTCCTCTTCCTCCTCAACAGGAGCAAACCCAAGAAATACTGCAGAGGTTAGACATGGTTGAGCGTGAAGCAGATGAAACCAAAAAGAAGCATAACAGCTTTCTCAAGGGCGTTGCGAACCTTATCAAAGGCAAAAAGAAATAGGAAATTGTTTGTTTTATCTTGTATTGTCTTTTAATCAAGTCCCTGCGAGGACATTTGCTTTAATTTCAGTACCAAGTCCCTGCGTGGACCTATTTTCTTTTTCTGTAGCCCCTACGTGGGCAGTGTGTTGTTTCAAGTCCCGTTTAGGGCATTCTTGTAATAGTTTAGTAGTTTAATGGAATTTCTTTGGATTTTAAATTATGTACTTTATTACATCATTGTGCCTTATCATTTCAATTTTAAATTGATTTGCCAAAGAAATTCTTAAAGGTATAACCTAGCCAAAAATATTAAATGGCTATGATGGTCAACCATTTTAAGAAAAATAACTTCCTGTTAACATCTGAAAACATGTTAACATTCATGGCTATGCGGTACGAGAAACCACACAAGCTTCCAAATATACTTGGATCTTTCCAAGTCACTTATATATAGCCTAAATGATCAGTATAAATCATGGCTAATAAACATCAATAAGATATATACACCAAAACATCCATTTGAGATGAATGCTTATAAGCAAAGGTGTAATAATGACAATGAAAGTTTTATTTTATAGACTTCTTGTCAAAAAGGCGATTAACTTTGTTCGACCCTTAAAGAGATCACTGATCCAAGAGATCAATGATTATAATCGTCCTTGTGACAAGGCCTTTTGTGCCATCTAAATATCCTTCGAGACGAGCCTTGTGCTATATGAAAATGTCTTACATGACATTGACAGTTGTGATTTACATCCCCTGTCTAATAAATATAAAGGATTATATCCTATTAATTGCTTGTTATGGTTCTGTTGTAACCTAGGCAAATCATGATTAAATTGATTTTTATTTAAAATGGTCTATATGGTTTAATAATACCATGACCATCTAATCATCAATGCGATGATTCATTATTTAAATATATCATTATTGTTTGATATAGAACACGAATTATGGCTGGCTCTGACGAAGCAAACAATCATCCCGTGGAAGACAACAACAATACCAGGATCAATATCACTGGTGCTGAGTTGCAAGCGATGATAACCGCAACAGTTGCTCAGGCTGTGGATGATAAGTTTAAGGAGCCGAGTAATGTTCGGTCCAAAACTCATTCAAAGTCCCATTCTCATTCACATACACAGAAGAGGAGTGAGTCTCAGCACTCGTCTAATCAGAGAAGTGAACCACAGAGGCAAGTTATCCTCGAACCGACTCCCAGGTACACCAAGGGTTGTACCTATAAATACTTCGTCTCCTGTAAACCGAGAGATTTCACAGGAGAAAAGGGAGCAATAGACTGTATGAAGTGGTTAGATGAAATGGAGACTGTGATAGACTTCAGTGGATGTGCTAAGGAAGACATAGTGAAATTTGTGTCTCAATCTTTCAAGGGCGATGCCCTCACTTGGTGGAAAGCATTGGTGCAAGCTACTGGAAAGGTCCCTTTGTACAACCTTTCATGGAACAAATTTATTGATCTGGTAAAGGACATTTACTGTCCTCAACATGAAATTGAGAGGATTGGAACTGACTTCCTCACCTTGGTGATAAAGGATCTGGATTGTAGGTCCTATGTGACCAGTTTCAACTCGTTGTCAAGGCTTGTACCATACTTGGTCACCCGTGAACCCAAACGCATTACGCGTTTCATCGGTGGTTTGGCGCCTGAAGTGAAAGGGAATGTTAAGGCTTCTAAGCCAGCCACTTATAGATCGGCTGTGGATCTACCTTTGTCCCTCACTCTTGATGTTGTGAGGAGTAGGGCAAAGAAAACTACCGATGATGGGAAGAGGAAGAGGGAGGAAGACAAGTCTCCTCAATCAAACAAGAAGAGTAAGGGGAACTTTAGTTCCAAGAAGGGGCAGTCAATTGACAGGCCCAGGTGCAAAACCTGTAACAAAAGGCACTTTGAAAAGTGCAACCAAGACCCATAAGCCAAACCATGTGGGATTTTCAAAAAGAAAGGGCATAAGTCTGTGGATTGCCGGAATATCAAGGATGTAACCTGTTACAGTTGCAATGAAAAGGGGCACATCAAGACAAATTGCCCCAAGAATGCTAAGAAGCCCGAGGAAGCGAAGAAATCAAATGCAAGAGTTTTTCAGATGAATGCGAGGGAAGCGGTGAACGACGAGAACGTCATAACAGGTACCTTCCTCATTAACAATAATTATGCTAGAGTCTTATTTGATTCAGGTGCTGATAAGTCTTTTGTAGACCATAAGTTTTGTAAGTCACTGAATTTGCCTATTAAGACTCTAGACATAAAATATGAGGTAGAGCTTGCCGATGGTACCTTAGAAACAGCTTCAACTCTTCTCAATGGATGCTTCATATCCATTAAGAATCATTCTATCCCGCTATCCCTCTTGCCAATGAAATTGGCTGGGTTTGATATAGTTTTGGGCATGAATTGGTTGTCGCATAACCAAGCCCAAATTGCCTGTGATAAAAAGCTAGTTATTATCAAAACCCCTTCTGGTGAATCGGTCACTATTCAAGGAGTTACACAATATGGGTTGCCCAACAATGTGTCTATTCTCAAGGTATCGCAGTGTTTGAAGAGCGGATGTGTTATCTACATGGCACAAGTGACAGTGAATGATTCGAAACCCAAGATTGAAGACATACCAATTATATCCGAGTATCCTGATGTCTTTCCTGATGAATTACCTGGATTACCTCCTGAGAGGCAAGTTGAGTTCAGGATAGACATTCTCCCAGGATCTGCACCTATTGCGCGAGCTACTTATCGCCTAGCGCCTACTGAAATGAAAGAGCTCAGGACTCAATTGGATGACTTACTGAAAAAAGGCTTTATACAACCTAGCTCTTCGCCTTGGGGAGCTCCTATTTTGTTTGTGAAAAAGAAGGATGGATCAATGCGATTATGCATTGATTACCGTGAGCTAAACAAGGTAACGATCAAGAATCATTATCCCTTACCCAGGATCGACGACTTATTTGATCAGCTCCAAGGGGCGAGCTTCTTCTCGAAGATTGATTTGAGATCCGGATATCATCAACTTAAGGTCCGAACTAAAGATGAGCCTAAGACGGCATTCAGAACGAGATATGGGCATTACGAGTTTTTAGTGATGCCTTTTGGGCTCACTAATGCACCAGCAGCATTCATGGACCTCATGAATAGAGTCTGCAAACCATACTTAGATAAGTTTGTCATCGTCTTCATAGATGACATACTTATCTACTCTCGTAATCAAGATGATCATGAGAAGCACCTTCGATGCATCTTAGAATTACTTCAACAAGAGAAACTGTATGCTAAGTTTTCAAAATGTGAATTCTGGCTTCGTGAAGTCCAATTCTTTGGACATGTTGTTAGTGAGCGTGGTATCCAAGTAGATCCCGCCAAGGTAGAAGCCGTAATGAATTGGGAAGCACCAAAGACTCCAACCGAAATTCGTAGCTTTCTGGGTTTAGCTGGATATTATAGAAGATTCATTGAGAACTTCTCAAGGATAGCTGCACCATTGACTTCTTTGACCCGTAAGAATGTAAAATTTGATTGGAGTACAAAACAACAAGAATCCTTTGAGATTCTTAAGCAAAAATTGACTAATGCTCCAGTATTGACGTTACCCGAAGGAATAGAAGAGTTTGTTGTATATTGTGATGCTTCACACACCGGTATGGGTTGTGTGCTTATGCAGAAAGGCAAGGTGATTGCCTATGCATCACGACAACTAAAAGTGCATGAAAAGAATTACACCACCCACGATTTGGAATTGGGTGCCGTTGTATTCGCACTAAAGTTGTGGAGACATTATTTATATGGAACTAAACGTGTGATCTATTCGGATCACAAAAGCCTTCAAAACTTATTTAATCAAAAAGAGCTCAATATGAGACAGCGCCGCTGGATGAAGACTTTAAATGACTACGATTGTGAAATTCGCTACCATCCTGGCAAAGCGAATGTAGTCGCCGACGCTCTGAGCCGAAAAGAAAGAGTCAAACCTATTAGGATTAATGCCAAGAGCATTAAACTGAAGAATAACCTGAATGAAAGGCTATTAGCTGCACAGAAAGATGCTATTTTGGAAGCTAACCTTCCAAATGAAAAGTTAGGTGTAACTGTTGAACAGTTAACACCTGGTAAGGATGGAATCCTCAGATTGAATGGAAGAATTTGGGTTCCTATTCATGGAGGACTTCTAGATATAATCCTCCAGGAAGCTCACAACTCCAAATACTCAGTTCACCCTGGAGGTGACAAAATGTATCAGGATTTGAAGACTAATTATTGGTGGATAAGTTTGAAGAAATCTATTGCCACACATGTAGCTAAGTGCCAGACTTGTGCTCAGATGAAAGCTGAACACCAAAAGCCATCAGGTCTGCTTTAACAACCGAAACTTCCCACATGGAAGTGGGAAATGGTAACTATGGATTTCATAACCAAGTTACCTAAAACAAGGTACGGAAATGATAGCATATGGGTTATAGTTGATAGACTGACTAAGTCAGCACACTTCTTACCCATCAAGGAGACTCATAGCTTCGACAAGTTAGCCCAGTTGTACGTGGATAAGATTGTATCCCTTCACGGAGTGCCGGTATCTATTATCTCTGATAGAGATACTAGATACACCTCTCACTTTTGGAAAAGTTTCCAACAATCTTTGGGCACTCGTTTGAATTTTAGTACTGCTTACCATCCTCAGACAGATGGACAGAGAGAGCGTATGATTCAAACATTGGAAGACATGCTTTGTGCATGTGTTATTGATTTAGGAGGTAGTTGGGATGACCACCTACCTTTGATCTAGTTCTCTTATAACAATAGCTACCATACGAGCATTCAGGCTGCGCCTTTTGAGGCATTGTAAGGAAGGAAATGCAGAACGCCTGTTTGTTGGGCGGAAGTAGGAGAAGCTCAGTTGTCAGGACCTGATATAGTCCTTGAAACGACGAACAAGATTGTCCAGATTCGTGATCGCCTGAAAGCTGCCAGGGATAGGCAGAAAAGTTATGCTGACAAGAGGCGAAAACCTCTAAAGTTTGAGGTTGGTGACAAATTCTTACTGAAAGTATCACCCTGGAAAGGTGTGATGCGTTTTGGTAAGAAGGGCAAGCTAAGACCTAGATATATCGGACCATTTGAGATTATCGAATGTGTCGGCAGTGTAGCTTATAAGCTAAACTTTCCATAGGAGCTCAGTGGAATTCACAATGTGTTCCACATTTGTAATCTTAAGAAATGTCTAGCTGATGAATCGCTAGCTATATCTCATAAAGACGTACAAATTGATGAAAGCCTGAGATTTGTTGAAAGACCTATATCGATCGAGGATCGTCAGGTTAAAAAGCTCCGAAGGAAGCATGTACCTATAATAAAGGTTAAATGGGATGCCCGTAGAGGTCCCGAATATACGTGGGAAGTTGAGTCCACTATGCGACAGAAGTACCCTCACTTATTCTAGTAAATCTCGGGGTCAAGATTTCTTTTAAGGGGGTGAGGATGTAACACCACGTAAAAACGTGTCCAATTATGTAAAGACACGTGTCCTAAACTCTAAATATGTGAAAGATTGAGTTTGAAGGACTAAAGTTGTCAAACGGTGAAACTATATGGAAGGGATTAAAAGTGTCAACATGCCAAACTTGAGCCTCTGAATGACCATACGTGAAGGATATATTCTTAAATGAGTGATTAATTGGATATAAGAAGCCGTGTGTGAAAATAATCGGAAGATTATAAAACTACAAGGGTTAAATGTGTCAACATGTTAATTCTGACCTCTGAGTGACCTTTAAACGAACCCGAGGCTTCGAAATATTCAAATATACTCTCAAGAATAAGTGGTAAAAATTTCACGTGGTTTCGAGATCGTTAAGCGAGTTTTCAAGACTTTGGGTGAAAAGTGTCAATTTGATGAAACTTGCGTTTATAGTGAGATTTAACGAAACAGAGCCTAACGAAGTTTTCTTATACATCCTTGAGCCTTTACAAACTAACTACAAGGGCCTTACATGTTAAAAAATCAAGTTATATAAGGTTTAAATTGGCCAGGGACTGATTCTGCCATGTTGGAAACTTGTTTAACCTGAACCCCAGTTCCAGGCGGGCCGCGTAGCCCTTGAAGACTCCTTAAGCGGGCCGCGTAGAAGTCCCCAGCGTAGAAACTCTTGGACAGGTGCGGGTTTATGCTTAGAACTGACTTAAATCAATACTAGGGGTTGTTTAACGGACTTGTAATACCACTAGGACACCTGGTGTGATCAAGGAGCCTCCATAACACCTGTTTTGATCTCCTAGCATGTGATTTCACTATATAAAGGATCATAAGTTCAAGTGTTCTAGTGCACTTTCATTTGCAACAACTCATAAACTCACTTCTGGAGCTAGCAAGCAGTAGGAGAAGATTGTCAAGTGTAGAAAAGATAGCAAGGACCATTAGTAAGAGTCTTAATCCCTGCTTAGTCCTTTTAATTAGTTTAAAAACCAAAAAGTCAAACATATCATAAATAAGCTTTGACTTTCGGTTTAATCACAAATGGTCCAGCCACTGATCAAAACGAAAGTGGTTATGGAACCATATTAAGGTAGGTGGTTAACCCTTAAAAGGACACCTCCTAATTATTTCGTTTGACTAGTTAACTGTCGGGTCAAACTAGTTTGACAAAAAGTCAAACTGGACAGAAAGTTTAAAAATGATATAAATTAATAAAACAGAGGTTCTAAATTATATTTTAACATTCTAATGACTTGGTAATTAATATTAGAACATGTTTAATCAGGCCTAACCCGACAATTATCAGTTTAAGGTCAGTTTATAACCGAAAGTCGCAAAAGCTTAACTTTTGCTTTGACTTTCAGTTCTGACCCGTTCAAACTTAATTCTCCCATGTTTTAAGCTTCCATTAGGATCACATTATTCAGTAGTATAACCCTCTGGAGTTATATTGCTTGGTCCTAAGTAGTTTGAATTATATGCACTCGTATGTTAATATACTTATAAATGCCGTAAATGCCCTTTTGACATACAAATGAGATTTTTAGAAATGTGAGTGGACAAAAACCTTTGCTACTGATATATAAGCTTGTCCCAAAAATTTGACATCAGTTCTTGGTCTCAAATAGGAGTTATGCGCGATATCGTAATTAGAAGCTTTTTATTAATTAATTTGCGATATCATGCATAATACGTGCTTAAACTTAGATTTTGAACCAAAACTCATTACCTACTATTAAGATATTATTTTTAAGGAATTTTAAGATTTTTGGTCAGATTATAATCTGTTTAAAACATAGAGTTCATGTGTAATTCGGTTAATGACGATAATACCCTTTTTAAGCATAAAATGAGATTAACAAATGATTTGAATGCCAAAATTTTTCCTACTGATTTCATACATTAAATAGATTATTTTGAGCATTTAAAACTGATCAAAATCTTAAATTTACATAAACATCTTGATTATCATCAATTAGCGAGTTTTAGACTAATTAGGTGCATAGCATGGTTTAAAACCATATTTAACACCTAAGACTTGTTACCTACTGAATTTTTAAACAAATTTAAATATAATTACAGTGTGAATAATTCATGAACTCAGATGTCCAAAAATGTCCTTAAAAGCCTATGTGAAATGACCAAAATGCCCTTTCAGGGCATAGTTTGGCCTTTAATAGTAAACCTCACATATATGTAATATCTTACTGATGTAATGAGATAAAATAAATTTTTTTACTGATTACAAAGGACTAGAACTTCAGTTTATTATAAAATCTCTTTTATAATTATTAAAATGACCAAAATGCCCTTACGGGACTTAAATTGGTTTTAATTACTTTTTGGGCATGTGTGTTAACATCCTACTGATGTATTAATATATTTTAAGCATAATAACATTTGAGACCTGTATATAATTCATTTGGTTACCCGTTACGCGTTTACGCGTTCGGATCGGTTTATATGACTAGTTTACGTAAAATAGCCGAAACGGGTTTAACCTTATCATTAAATCCTCAAATTCCCGAATGTAATTAGTTTACCCATGTTATACAACTATCCAAACTTGTCGGGTCTAAACCACATTCTATTCCGGTCTCCGCTTAATCTAGCGTTTAGAACCGTAAAGTTTCTTTCTAGCTAGCCGGTCTAAGTCTTTGACTTAACTAAAGACCCGTTAGCATCCTAATAGGTTATTACACCTTCTATACAGATCAAGTAGCATCCAGTAGAAGGTATCATCATAAAGATTTAGGATTATACGGCTGAGTTACCTATCACATTAGCTCAGGTAAATACTTTTAACTTATTTTCCCTTATACGGGCTTGGGATATGGTATTATAATAATACCACTTGGCCGGGTATGAAATCATTTAATCGGATTGTGATTAATAAATTTACATAACCCATTTTAATCTCTCTTGTTTGATAACATAAGCATTGGGGGTTAATTCGACCGTGTCCTGGATATCCTCGGCTCATTTCATTTGAAAATGGCCACGACCTATGCACGGGGTGTAGGCATACACCTGACAGATGCAAATGCTAAAATATAAACCCACATGTTGGGGATAACTCCTTTGTGGGTTCTATAAGTGGTGAGTCGGTTAATCAAGACCGGCTTCCAACCGGCCCCAATTGTAAGACAAACATGTAAATCTGTATACAAGATTATCTTTAAATAATTGTCCCAAGTTATAAATGATTTGTGTCATGTGCACTTAAATCAATTTTTATAAATGTTTTAAAAAGAGTCAGTTAATTGTATTTACCAGTGTAGACTGATGTATTTTCTAAAGACTGATTGACAGGTATCTCTCGTAAATAGGCTGGAGCTATTAGGTGTCGTATAAGAGGATCTTGCAAATCCCTAAGATACCTGAAGTCTGTTATTTTGTTACTTTGTACTTTTATGATCCGCCTGTGGATCTTATTACAATCCAGTCTGTATATTCTTTCATTCGGACACTCAGACATTATGGTTTGTAATAGTTTATTCACCAAGCCTTCCGCTGTGCTATTATATTGTGTGTATTGACAATGATGATATCAACTACGTCACGATACTCCCCGCCGGGCCCACCGGTAATAAATGGAAATATCGGGGTGTGACAGTTACAGACACCGATGGATCAATCGGTTAGATTATCACGATACTTGTACCATATTCGTTTATTGTTTAAGATAGAGTTGTATAAATATTTTTTTTTAATCCAGAAACCACAAAAATATTATATTATATTATTATACATATAAAAATAAACTCTTAATGAATAGTACTTTACAATTTTTTTTATTATTTGTAGTAATAAATTTTATTATATAATTTTTTTTTAGTGATAAATAATAGTTGCTTATATTTAAGTATTTGTATTTTTAACTTTTGTTATTTATTATTCATTTTGTTATTTTGTAATATCTTGCGTTCATTAACTTTTTAAAATATATTATTCATATCTATGCTTATTTATTTTTTAACATTCCAAGATATTTGGCCTTGTGTTGTGACGATGCGTTATCACGGGTATTGTATCGATTCGGTTCGTTACGATACCAATACGATACATACACTCTGTATAGAAATCAACACATGATTTACATTAGTAAAAAAAAACAATAAAGTCGAACATCGGTACTGACATTGATGGATCAATCAGTTTAGATTATCACGATACTTTTACCAGTATTCATTCATTGTTGCAGACAGAGTTGTATTAATGTTTTTTTTTTTAAATCCGGATACCAAAAAAATGAATACAAGTACTGGCATGCATGTTGTTCGGTATGGTAGCGATATGATGTTAGTTTATCAAAAGAAAAATGAAAAAAAAATTAGTGTTGCCCAAACCAATGATGTTCACTTAGTTCATTACGGTAGGGGCACGATATCCGCTACTAAACAGAAAACCATAAAAGAATACATACAAGTACCGATGTGTGGTTTGTACGGTATGGTATGATAGCGATACAGTGTCAGTTTATCGAAAGCAAAATCAATAAAAATAAATACAGATACCAATATAGATGATGTTCAGTCGGTTTCGATACGGTTTGGTACGTAACGGCACCCATCGCGAAGGGCGTTAGAATCTCGCTAGTATATATTAATACAAATTGCCCATGAATAGTAATCTAAATTTTTTAGGATTATTATAAGTTTTTTTAATCTTTAATATTTTATTATTATAACCTAATTTTTAAATAATATTATAGCTTTTTTTAATCTTTAACTAGTTGATTTGTACCACGCTTCGCGGCGACATTTCAGCCGATATCAATGTGGTTTGTTTTCGTACCGGTACGATACAGACATTCGGTATAGCAATCACCACACGTTTTACATCGATCGAAAACAAAAAACGAACATGGTACCGGTATCGATGTTGTTTGGATGATATAGGTTCAGTTGGTCACAATATCGGTATTTTTTCGCTGATGGAGTTGTATAAATGAAGTATTATCGAAACTAAAAACCATAAAAAGAATACGGGTACCGCTACCGGTGTTGTTTGGTTCGGCTCGGTACAGTGCAGTACAGTACAGTGGTGATATGGTGTCAGTTTATCGAAACTAAAAATCATAAAAGTAAATATTTGTACCAATACTGATGTTGTTTGGTCAATATTATGTTCGGTACGGTAGCACACGGTATCCATTTACAATAAGATTGACCAAAAACCATAAAAATGAATATCGATACCGATGTTATTCAGTCGGTTTTCCGTTCGGCATGGTAGCGGCGCAACATCCATTTTCAATAAGATTTATATCGGAATATTGGAAAAAAAATCAAACATAGTTGCGTCCTTGGATCATTTTAAAAATTTAACATACGCAACTTATTAGCAAAAATATCATATTAAATAAAAAGTAAAATACTATCAACAAAACTAAAACAAATACTTAAAAAATTATTTACTATTCATGGTCCTTGGTGCCGCTACCAAACCAAGTAAAATACTATTAACAAAACTAAAACAAATACTTAAAAATTATTTACTATTCATGGTCCTTCGTGCCGCTACCAAACCAAATCGAAACTGACTGAATTTTTTTTGTATTGGTACCGGTTTTATTTTTATTGTTTTTGCTTTTGATATACTGAGACCGTATTGCTACCAAATTGTACCAAACTGAACCGAACAACACCAATACCAATATACATTAATTTTTATGGTTTCCTATTTGATAACGGATACTTTGATCATATGTTAAAACTTAAAAAAAATATTTTTAAAATCAAATTATGTAATAAACCAATATAATATAAAACTGTAAAAAATCAATATTAAAAAAAATAAATCACTGTTCATCACCTCTTTCTCTTAATACATATAAATAATAGTACCATATAGTTTTTTTAATATTTTGTTATTATAATTAATTTTTTTTTCTCTTATAGCTATGATATGATAGTTTATAATTAGATCGTTTATCATTTTATTTATTCTAATAATATAGTGTAACGTTTTATATTATATATATAATACATATTAATTGAAAGTTTTCATGAATAGTAATTAATACTTTTAAGTGTTTGTTTTAATTGTTATAATAATATCTCATTTTTTATATATATACAAACTGCCCAGGAATAATAACTTAATTTTTTAATATTATTATAATTTTTTAATCTTTAATATTTTATTATTATAACCTAATTTTTAAATATTATTATAGCTTTTTTTTAATCTTTAATATTTTTTATTATAATATCATACTTGGATAATAGTAACATATAGTTTTTTTTTTAATATTTTGTTATTATAATTAATTTATTTTGTTTTCTCTTATAGCTATGATATGATAGTTTATATATTATGTCGTTTATCATTCAATTTATTCTAAGAGTAAAATGCACAGATAGTCCCTGTGGTTTTGCAAAATAACACCTATAGTCCCCAACTTTTGGAAATTACACCGGTGCTCCCTTTGGTTTGACAATTTGTTACTCGGATAGTCCCTGGAGTGGATGGCGGTTAGTTTTCTCTGTTAAGTGGACGTGAAATGACAAATTTACCCTTCATCTTCTCCACTCCATAAAAACAAAACAACCCCACCCACACCCACCTTTCTCTGTAATTCACCCCACCATTAACCACCAACCACCAACCACCACCCACCTCCCACCTCCCACATACACCACAAGTAACCACATTCTGCGTCATCTCCCTCATCTTCACCTGCAAACACTCTCACCACCACCCATTCATCTGCAAACACCCCTACCACCACCGCCTTCATTCGACCACCACAACCACCGCCTTCACTCGACCGCCACAACCACCGTATCAAGGCCAAATTGTGACAGTTAAAGCTCAATATAACAAGTTATATTTGTTCAATTAATGTTTTCCTAAACTATAGTAACTAAACCCTAAATCTGTTACTATTTGAAAAACAGTGAGTATGAAACCTAACCAAGCAATCGAAGGAAGTAGAATTAGGGTTCCGTTGTTGCCAGATGTGAACAGTCTTATCGCCGCAGCATGAAGCGATCATCGTCGGTGTACTAGCGATGCCGGTGACCGGATTCCAAGCGAGTCCCCATACTCTATCGGTGTAACCTTTTAGTGTTTGAACTTCTGTAAGTTTTAGTGCTTCTTCTTCGATTGAAGTCATGATTGACTGCCGGAAAATGGTGGTTCAGGTGACGGAAGATGACTGAGAGTGTGATCCAATGGGTTTATATATGTCTGTCATTTTTTTATATTTTAATAAAGTAAGGGGTAAAGAAGTAATTTCAGGTGGACTTAACAGAGAAAACTAACCTCCATCCACTCTAGGGACTATCCGAGTAACAAACTATCAAACCACAGAGACTACCGGTGTAATTTCCAAAAGTTGAGGACTATAGATGTTATTTTACAAAACCACAGGGACCATCCGGGCATTTTACTCTTATTCTAATAATATAGTGTAATGTTTTATATTATATATATATATATATATATATATATATATATAATACATAATAGTTGAAAGTTTTCATGAATAGTAATTAATGTTTTTAAGTGTTTGTTTTAGTTTTTAAAATAATATCTCATTTTTTATATATATTAATACAAATTGCCCATGAATAGTAACCTAATTTTTAAATATTATTATAACTTTTTTTAATCTTTAATATTTTATTATTATAACCTAATTTTTAAATATTATTATAGCTTTTTTTTTAATTTTTAATATTTTTTATTATAAGATCATAATTGGATAATAAGAGCAATAACATCTCATTATAATACAAATTTATTTTCAAACCAATATAACTATATAATGTTAAATGATTTACATTTAATATTATTTTTGTCTGTTTGTAATTTTTAACCTTTAATTTCTTATATATTTTAATACGTGATAAATAGTATTTAATATTAACATAAAATTCAACAACTATATAACAATTTATAAATAAAATTTGTTAAACATGGTGCGTTGGCCTAAGTAATTTCCCTATATATAATTTATCAAAAAATCTTTGTGAGTAAGTGATGCGTGGTCGAAAACCTGTGTTCTAGTATGTTTAAGTTTTTGTTTTTACATCACTTTTAGTTTCGAATAGCCTACTTTTGATTGGAATTGTGTTTTGTACGTCTAACGGAGTTTAAGAAGCTACTCGGGAGCTTTATGGAGCATCGGGGAGCGAACAGGATCAACCTGGAACGCGAAACAAAGAAATCAGAAAAACCAGGCTTTAGAGAGGTAGTCGCCGACACCCTACCTGCTAGTCGGCAACGCCCTCAAGAAAACCTTGCCGGGTGGATTTGTTTGTAAATAGCTTTTAGGCCGTCAGGAGCATTTTGACGAACCACAGGCCATCGCCGACACCCTCCTGGGGCGTCGCCGATGCCTCTTTTGTGTGTACGACGCTGATTTGTTTGTTTGAATGTTATGAACGAGTTATATAGCCATTTTTTGGGTCTTGAAAAGGGAGTTACGTAATTTTTGAATAGAGAACACATCTTGGAGCCAAGAACCATCCTCAACCTCAATCATAATCCATCCCAATCATCACCATCTTCCACAATCATCATCCATTGATTCATCCTAACCCTAATCCCCAATCATCTCTATAATTTCACCAATCCATCCATCATCACCACCACCAACCACAAACCCTAATCATCATCCATTTCAAATTTCAAAGCTTCAATATGTTCATGCTCAAGTCTCAATCAGTAGGTGATCGTGTTCTGTTCACCATGAGCGGCTAGTCTATTCGGGTTTCACCCCGGTGTAGGTTTTAGTAAGTTTCTAGGGTTAATCATTGTTTGAGTTTTGATTTGTGACAAATTGCATTTTAACGTTTGAAACTTATGATAATTGTCTTGCATTTGTATTGTATTCCTGAATTGTCGAGTGAAGATTAAATTTGACTTTACGAAATGTTTATGTGCAATTATGCTTTGTCTAGGTTAGAATTTACATGTTCTTGGTAATGAAGTGCATTGCGGTCTGTCGGCTATGACGTTGATAGTTCTTGGCACCTAAGCCACGCGACACTAAATTCGTTAGTCATATTTGCAATTGAATTGAATCTAAAATGTGTAGAAACCCTAGGACTTCAATTACCGAACCGGGTGTGAACCTTGTTCCAAAGTATTGTTTTAAACCATCAATCAAGTTTACGTGCAATCATTCAATTTTTAGTAGTTAATCATTTTAGCATAAAACGTGTCGGTCTATTCCGACACTCTTTCTCAAAAAACAAACAAATTAACCATTTTTGTTAGTAAGCTTCATAAGTGTGACATTCTTTAAAAATCAATCTTGTCTGTGCACAAACCACAAACTCTTCATGGGTCAATCCCGTACTACCACTAACTCATAGTTAAGGGTAAATCGGGATTATAAATATTATCTTTGACCGAAGCGCGACACTCCGAGCAAATTTTGGTGCTGTTGCCGGGGAGTTTGTGCGCTTTGTGTTTGGATATTTTTTGATTTTGTGATTATTTGTTTAAGTGCTTGTTTCTTTATATCATTTCTCCTTTTGTGTTACGCGGGTGTGTTACTTGTGTAGGTTACAGGTAGTATATGCATACACAAAATTCGGGGAGGACCTCACCGTTAGTGTTCGAACCGAAAATCGAGCGGGTCGTAAGAAGAAACCTATCCAACCGGTTAGAGGCAACCTTTGTTTCTAATCCACTCAACATCAACTCACCACCTACACCATCTTTTGGGCCCATTCCAATGGATCCCCAAAACTCTAACCAACCTAACAACCAAAACCAACACCAGTTCCAATACCCAGACTACCCTTGCCCAAACCAAAATGTCCAGAATGATTAACCGAGCAGTTGTAACAATTCAAGACCACCAACACCACCATTTCAAACCCGTGGCCTAAATCACAACAATAATTAACGTACACCCACACCTCCACCTCAAAACCCAAACTAACAAAACCCATTACCCCCTAACCTCAACAACCGAAATGTTAACGCCAACCGTGGAGTTAACCAAAATCGTGGCATTCCCACGAATGAAGCCTAGTTTCTCAATCTCGACGAATTGAGAAACAATATTCCCGATGATGCACCGTATAGCATTCTCGGTTATCAATCATCAGAACATGTGAGTATTCATTCAGAATACTCAGCCGATGGAGGGAATTACAACGAGCGGGTTGAAGATGACATGTGGGGTGATGACAACATGGAAAATTTCTACAATGCTCGAGGGTTTGAGTATGAAGACATTGGCTATCAAAATGCCAATTTTGTGGGGAACAATGAAGGTGATGATTACGATTATGGTCAAAATGATGGGTACAACAATAACCGTCAACCACAAAACAATAATCAACGGATTTGGATGACGGAAATTACAATAATAATAACAACGTCAATCGTAACCAGATTCCTCAATTCGTGGGAGGCGGTAATCAAGGTGGTGATAGGGGTGGTGATCGAAGGGGCAATAGTCGACCGGGCAACCAAGAAGTCAATGGTCCTTACCATCAACAACCGAATCAACGAGCCCCACGAGGTGTAAACGGTCGGTTTAGACTAGTGTTCACGGAAAATGATTCACCCATTGTTCTTGCGCCTCGAGGGAGAAGATCTTTCGATTGTAAACCCAACTACATCAACATCTTACCCCACTTCAATGGTAGGACCAATGATGAGCCTTACACTCATTTGGCGGAATTCTCCGCCATATGTGGCACGATTGGGGGTCATGATTTTGCATTAGAGGAAGTGAAGTTACGGTTGTTTCAATTCTCATTGAAGGACAAAGCTAAGCAGTGGTTCCTTACACTTCTGGCAAATAGTATTCGCACTTGGCCAGAAATCCAACAAGTGTTCCTTAATGAATACTATTCGATAACGAAGATCGATGATGCACGAGATGAGATGAGGTCATTTCGACAGTTATCGGGAGAGTTGTTACATGAGGCCCTTACTCGATTCAAGGAATTGGTTCAGAAATGCCCTCACCATCAAATTCCTAGATGGAAGTTGTTGAAGTGTTTTGTACGAGGGTTAGATGCCGAATATCACAAATACTTGCAATCGGCAAGTAATGGTACGTTGTTGAATAACCATGAGGAAGATGATTGGGATTTTTTTGGAGAGAATGAGTAAAAACTCCATGGCGGTTGCTATGGCGGACCGAGCCAAAAAGCATCCGATCTCAAGGTCTTGGCTCGATCGCGATGCTAGCTCCAAGGATCAGATTGAGATATTAGAACGGGAGTTGGCATGAATGAAGAAGAAAGTTGTAGGGGCGGTGAAATTCACCGTTTGTGAAGATTGTGGTGACCTCGGTGACTAGGCCGAGAATTGTTAAATCAACATGGCTCAAACCATCGATGAGATTAATCAAGTGTATGGAGACAAAAAGCAACTTGATATGAACTCCAACACTTATCACCCGGGTTTGAGGAACCGTCCTAATTTTATGTAACACCTTGTAAAATTGTGTCCAATAATGTATTGACACGTGTCCCTAATCCTAATTGTGCTTAATGTTGGCAAAGAGGGACTATTTTTGCCAAACAATGAAAAGTATGAATGTGGAGGGACTAAAAGCATCAACATGCTGAAACTATGCCTCTGAGTGACCTTATACTGTGTCAGTATTCTCAATTGAGCCACTTGTTGGACGTGAGGAGCCGTTTGTGGAATTGTTTGAAAGTTTGTGAATAGAAGGGTTAAATGCATCAACATGTTAATTTATACCTTTGAGTGACCTTTTAACGAACCAGGAAGTTTATGACGTTCGGTCATACTCTCAGGTGTGCCTATTACTGGCAAGGAGGGCTTTATGTGCTAATTGTAATAAATCATTCAAGTATGGAAGTCGAGGGGCCTGAAATGTCAAAGTTTGAAAGTTGTATGTGTGTGTGACCTAGGCACGCCGTAGGTTACGGCTCCTGGACCGTAACTTACGGTTCAGGTTTGCCAGCTTTTTGTTTTTGCCTTGGCCTCCACAAAAACAGCCAAAACCCACCATATTCGAAACTAGGGGCTTGTTTATCAGTTGTGCCACATCCTAGGACTCTTGGAGGCCTCCCATGACACTCCATAACACCTGTTGCAAGCTCAAGACATCTCCTTCAACTATAAATAGGTGACAATTTCACCATTTTGAACTTGCACCTTCTTTAATCACTTCTTCTCATCCTCCTGGAGATTCCCAACTAAAGGGAGACTCCTCTTGAGTTCAAATTTGAGCTAGGACCACTTATAAGTGCTCCTACCTCCTGCATTTTCGTTTGTAGGCTTTTTAAAAGCCGAAAGTCAAGCTTTTTCGATAAATGCTTTGAGTTTTGGTTTAGACCTTAATGGTCCAGCCGATTTTCGAGGTGAACATGGCTACGTGATCATAATTAGGTATGTGTTAATCCCTAAAAAGGGCACCTCTTGAAGATCACGTTTGCTTGGTCAATTGACGGGTCAAAGTTATTAACTTTAAAAAGTCAAACGGGTCAGTTTTTAAAATAATCATAATATGATAATGTAGGTGTTCTAAATTATTTTTTGACACATTAATAACTTGGTAAAAATTATTAGAACATGTGTAAACATGTTCGGCTCGTCAATTCCAGTTTTAGGGTCGGTTCGCAACCGAAAGTCGCGAAGTTTGACTTCTGCTTTGACTTCCGATTCTGAACCGAATTAGATTAGTTTGCTGCTGATTTAAGGTTCCATTATGATCATATTATTATGTAGCATAACCCTCTGAGGTTATATTACAATATCATAATAGTAATCTGAGTGTTTATGCAAGTTCCGTTACTATGCTAAACTTTGACTATTTTGCCCTTTTGTTAAAAACAAGGTTTTAATCATTTATGAATTTGAAAATGATTTGTATACTGATATGATAATCCAGTTAACTTATAATGATGTTATCAAACTGATCATAAACTGAGTTTTTGCATATTATCATAAATTATGCTTTTAATTTACCAAAATGCACTTTCGGCACTTGAAATGGCTTTAAACATAATTTTTCTTATAAAACTCATTACCTACTAATATAATATCATAATTAGAATTATTTGGGATATCAAGTTAGTTTACAAACTGAGTTTATGCACAAGTTCTTGCATTATGTTATTAAATGACGATAATGCCCTTATGTCACTTAAAATGGTTTTAATCATGGTTTTCATATAAAACCTTTTCACCTACTGATATGTTATATTATATAACATATTTTTATCATACAAACCTGGTCATAACATCAGTTTTCATAAAACATCGCAAATATCGTCATTTAACGACTTTAACGCCCTTTCGGCACGTAGTATGGTTTTAAACCATATTTACCAACCAAGACTTGTTACCTACTGATTTTATAACTTATTTAAAATATTTTTATAGTAGGTACATGTTTTAAACTCAGAATCCCAAATAAGCTTTCAAACTATGTGTGAAATGACCGAAATGCCCATACAGTGTATAGTTTGGTCTTAAACTATAAAACACACATATGTATGATATCTGTCACACCCCGATATTTCAACGTATTACCGGTGGGCCCGGTGGGGAGTATCGTGACGTAGTTGATATCATCATAGTCAAATAATCACAGTTTAATGCACAGCGGAAGTCTTAAAGAAATAATACATACCGAATTGAAAGTAGAATAAAATATTATACAACGGATTGTAGATGGATCCACAGGCAGTTCAAAACAAAAGAAATATTGTTCAACAGACTTAAAGTGATAAAAGCTTGCAAGACTCTTTATTTAATCACTCAGGAATTTCCAGCCCATTACGCGTAGTACCTTCACTTAACCTTTTTGGAAAATACGTCAGTTTACACTGGTAAATACAATTAACTGACTCTTTTTGAAAAGTGTTTATAAAATTGATTTAAATGCACAAGGCATAAATATTCTTTTATAACTTGGGACAATTATTAAAAATAATCTTGTATACAGATTTATATGTTTGTCGTACGTTCAGGATCCGGGTTAGAAGCCGGAACAAGATTAATAGACACACCACATAATATAAACCCACGGTGAGTTATCCTCAACAGGCGGGTATATCTTTTTACATACGCACTGTCAGGTGTATGCCTTGTTAAGTAAAAAATGATAAAGTTTGACCCGTTTCGGTTAATTTATGCAAACTAGTTACATAAGCCGTACCGAATGCGAAAATGCATAACGTGTAACCAAAAGAGTCATGTACAAGTTCCACAAGTTAATATGCTTTAAATATGTTATGATATCAGTAGGATATCTTCCATTATGCCCAAAACAAATTTAAAAACAATTTATGCCCCGTAGGGGCATTTTGGTCATTTTAAAGTTTATAAAAGAGGTTAAATAGTAATATGAGGTTCTGGTCTAATCGGTAAAAATATTTATTTTAACAAGTTATATCAGTAGGATATCATACACATGTGAATTTTATCATTTATGGCCAAACTATGCACCGTATGGGCATTTTGGTCATTTCACATATGCTTTAAGGGTCAAATTTAGAAATCTGAGTTCAAGACTTAAACTTACTATTAAAGTATAAAAATTTATTTATAACATCAGTAAGTAACAAGTCTTAGGTGCTAAATATGGTTTTAAACCATACTATGTGGCTAAATCGCATAAAAGTCGGTATTTGACGATATTCGGGTTGTTTAAGGAAATCTGAGATTTTTATCAGTCTTAACTGCTCAAAATATTTTATTTAATATATAAAATCTGTAGGAAAAAGTTTGGTATCAAAATGATATGTAAATCTCATTTTATTAGCGAAAAGGGCATTATCGTCAATTACCGAGTCCATGCAAGAATTCTATGTTATGGCCAGTTTAAAATTTAGCAAAAATTTCCAAAAATCCCTAAATATTATATTTTAACAGTAGGTAGCAAGTTTGGTGCCAAAAATTGGGTTTATATATGTTTTATGCCAAAAATGCTATTTAATTAACAAAAAGCTTTCATTTTACGATATCGCGCATAACTTTCATTTTAGACCAGTAACGGATGTCAAATTTTTAGGACATACTTATATTTCAGTAATAAAGATTTTTGTCCAGTCACATTTTCAAAAATCTTGTTTTAATGATAAAAGGGCATAATGGTCCGTTTTAAGCATTTAACGGGAGCATGCATATGAATCAGATTTCTATGGAACCTTATAGTATAATATCAGAGGGTTATACTAACATGTAATGTGGTCCCAAAGGAACCCTAAGGCATAACTAAACTAAGCTAAATCGGGTCAGAACTGAAAGTCAAAGCAAAAGTCTACTTTTGCGACTTTCGGTTGCGAACCGAGCCTAAACTCAGAATTGTCGGGTTGAACATGCCTAAACATGTTCTTATATTATTTACCAAGTTATTTTAGTGTTAAAACATGTTCCATAACTTCTACATTATCAGTTATGAATTATTTTGTGAAAATGGACTCGTTTGACTTTTTATTAAATAGTTTGACCCGAATTGACAAAGTAAAAGTGATAATCAGTAGGTGCCCTTCTAAGGGTTTATTACCTACATAATTACCAACTCATAGCCACTTTCAATTCGAATAATGGTTGGACCGTTAGTGATTAATCACAAAGTCAAAGCTTAATTACGATAACTTTGATTTTCGGTCATTAAGCTAATAAAATCTTAACTAGAGAAGCTAAGAACGCTTACAAGAGTCCTTAGCACGAATTTTGAACTTATGAAAGCTTCCTAGAGCTCCAGGAGGCTTCAGAGAGTGAGCTTTGAAGTAAAAACTCAAATGCGCCAATGAACTCAAGAACTACAAGGCCCTTATATAGAAAGTTTGATGCTCCAAGATCAATCCATTTGTCCCTATGTTGTTACCAGATGTTCACAGGTGTCCCTAGGGTAGTAAAAACCATGTACAAGCCCCAGGTATTGCTCAGAACCCATGCAAAGGCGGTGGAACAGGCTGCAACATGCAGCTGTCCACTTCTGCTGTCGCTGGCACTCTTACGCGGCCCGCGTAAGAATTGAAGAGAGCCTACGCGGCCCGCGACAATGGATAATTTCGGTAAAAAGTTTCCAAACTTTGCATTTTCAGTCCCTGGTCCATAATTAATTTAAATAACTTTCTTTTATTGCACATTTGACCCCCATAGTTAACTTTTGAGAGTCTTGGGTCACAAATTAACTCCGTTAAGCTCCCGGTTAGTTGTGAGATCACCCGAAACGTCTTGTCTTCAACGAAACTCCATGAGATTACTATCCAATATTCTTGAGAGAAAAATATACAATCATTTCAATGCTTTTGGGATCGTTAAAAGGTCACTCAGAGGTAACTTTTAACATGTTGACACTTTTAACCCCTATGCTTCGTAAAATTCTCAATTTAAGCACGAACGGCTTTCTATGTCCGACAATTTTATTCATCAAAGAATACGAACGTCGTGTGAGGTCAATCAGAGGCACACGATTGGCATGTTTGACACTTTGGACCCCTTTTACTTACATATTTGCATTGTTTGACAATTTTAGTCCTTCAGAATTAATTCATTACACGTTTAAAGTCCATGACACGTGTCGTTACTATATTAGACATGATTTTGCGAAATGTTACAATATCCTACTGATATTATATCACAAATAAAGTATTTTTCCAGAATTTTAATGAACATAACATCGATTATATGCAAGTTCGTTTTATACGTCGTTAAATGACCAAAACGCCCTTATGAGGCTTAACGGGCTTGGGAGTATAATGGCATATGGAACTTGTTTAAAGTATAACGGCATATGGAACTTGTTCATGACTCATCCGGTTACCCGTTATCGCTTATACGCGTACGGTTAAGCTTATGTAACTAGTTTACATAAGTTTACCGAAACGGGTTTAACCTTATCATTTTCATCTCAATTTCCAGAATATTAATAGTTTACCCATATTATACAAGTCCTAGTACTTGTTGGGTTTAAACTACATTCTATTCTGGTCATCGCTTAATCTAACATATTGTACCATTTTTGACACTTTAAGCTAGCCAGTCAAAGTCTACGACTTAAATAGGACCCGTTAATTAGCATTCTAATTGGTTATTTATACCATCATTCCAGATTAGAGCCTTCCAGTAAATGCTACCTACACTTATCAATTGATTAAATGGCTGAGTTATTATAAACTTTGCATTTTAAGGTCAAGTACTAGTTCAGGTAAATAATATTAACCTATTTTCCCTATATGGGCTTGGGATATGGTAAATTATTACCGCTTGGTCGGGTATGGGATCATATGCCGGATTGTGGCTACAAAATAATATTAACTTAAATATTGGAGGTTAACGTGACCGTGTCCTGGATATCCTCGGCTCATTTAAGTTACTATGGCCACAACCAAGCACGAGGTGTAGGCATACACCCGACAGATGCTTAATGCTATATTAAAATGTTTTCTTACCCATAAGTTGGGGATAACTCCTTTGTGGGTTTATAAGTGGTGTGTATGTTAATCATGTCTCGGTTTCTATACTGGGCCCCATATGTATTGACAAACATGTAAAACTGATACAAGATCATTTTGAATTGTCCCAAGTTATTTATAAAAGATGTGCCTTGTGCACTTATATCAATTTTGAAAATGCTTTCAAAATGTGTCGGTTGATTGTATTTACCATTGAAAACTGGCGTATTTTCAACAGACTATGTTACAGGTACAATACGTAATATGCTGGAAGCTGCTTGGTATTGATAGAAGAGGATCTTGCAAATCCTTAGATATGCCTAAAGTCTGTTGAACTCAATCTTTGTACATTTATGATCCGCATGTGGATCTTTACTATTAGAAGCCGATTGTATTATTATTTCGAATTTTGAACATTTGGTTTGTAATAGTAATTTTACTCCAAGACTTCCGCTATGCTATTCTGTGTATAATTGACTATGATGATACCAATCCTACGTCAAGATACTCCCCACAGGGTTTGCGGTTGGAAATATCAGGGTGTGATAGGTTGGTATCAGAGCCAACGTTTGAGTGAATTAAACACTAGCCTTTTGTGTTTAATCGCAAATGACAAAGTAGCACATTCCTTAGACTTTCTGAGTCTAGTCAAACGACCTAGGATTAATCCTTATCTTTATTAAGTTTATATATATTGTTTTCTTTTATTTTTGGCATGTTACTTATTCAATATGCTGCCAAGAGTTCGTGGGAGAGGTAGAGGCAAAGGTCCCATGCGTGGAGGACCATCAAGTCATGTTGGAGCATCACACCATTTTCCATCAACATCATTTGATTCAGATCCCTATCAGGATTGGGGATATTCTATTGAACCAGTGAGACACTCTGTCTCTTTGAGCTCTTCGCCTTCTTACCACCATTCTTTTGAGTCTCATCACTCGCATGAGTGTCACCACTCCCATCACTCACACCACACCCACTTGCATTCACATGGGTCTTTTGACCCAAACCACCACATCAACACCCCTCCTGCTGGACATAATCAGCTGGAGCAAGACGAAAACCGGGACATGGAGATAGGTGAAGAACCAAATCCAATAATGCCGCCTTCGGGGTCACCTGCACACCCCATTGAGATTTCCAGTGGTTCTGCTTCTTATGCGGGATCGCCTTACCAGGGTCCTAATGAATGGGACCAATATTGGGGTAAGTTCAAGTTAGAATTTACTCCTTCTTACCCAGAACACTCCACAGCAGCTGCCTCCACAAGAGGACGCATATATGCAAGCGGTGGAGCAACCGGCACCACCACCAGTGGAAGAACAACCACCTCCGCCACCTCGAGAATCATCTAGGAGAAGGCAAAATGCATGCATGTCAGTGCAAGGGGGGCCACATTTCAGTCCGCCCCATGCTTCTCAATCATACCCACCTATCCCAGAGGATCCACAAATGGGTGGACCCTCCAAAGCTGCACCGGTGATTGACACAACACCTGCTACTTTTGCTCAACCACCGCCACCAGTGGGTTTCGAAAACCCAATTCCTACATACCCAGCTACAACTGGGTATAATCCATTTGACCCATCTACGCCTATGGGTTATAATTATCAGGCGCCAGCGTACGACCCCAATGCAGAAGCGGCTGTACACAATGCTTTGTACCCATCACCCTTCCCCCTGCTTACCCAGCAACGGGTTATCCAAATTATGGATACCCGTATCCTGCTCTACCACAACCACAACCACTACCACCTCAACAATTGGAGGCCATAAATAAGGCCTTAGAAAGGGTGGAGGATGTTCAGCGAAGAGATGAAAGAAGTGGGAAGAAGACTGGAAAATTCCTCAAAAAGATGACTAAGGGGCTGTTTGGCAACATCTGAATGGTTAAGTGCTGAACCAGTAAGAGGTCTGAACCATTAAGTGTTGAATCAGTAAGAGATCTGAACCATTAAGAGCATGTATAATGTTTAACCGTTCAGAGGAAAATGTCTGACCAATTCAGATTAGAGGTCTTAACCATTCAGAATCTGTATAAATCTTAACCATTCAGAGGCAAATGTCTGAACCATTCAGACATCTGCTCGTGAAACAAACAGTCTGAACCATTAAGTGCTGAACCAGTAAGAGACTTGAACCATTAAGAGACTCATTAAGAGGTAAACAAATAGCCCCTAAGCTAATTAAGGGGAAGAAGGATGAATGAAGACTTTATTTATTTTCTTGTATTTTTTATTTTCAATTAAGTCCCTGCGTGGACATGTTATTTCAGTTTAGTCGCTGCGTGGACATGTTTTATTTTTAGTCCCTGCGTGGACAAATTAGTTATGTTTGTTTCATGTCCTATTTAAAGCATTATTGTAATTTTTATTTGAATTAATGAAAAACTTCTTTCGAATTATTATTATTGTTATTATATATGTATTTCATTACATCCTTTGTTCAAGTGATCGTCTCGATTTTAATTTGAACTTTATCGATCCACAAAATAACTCCAAAAGATCTTCTTAATGGTTTACCCCTGCCAAGTGGCAAGTCCACATTAATTGGCCAACATTTTTGGTAGTTAGGGATGACTATCCCTTCTACCATGGTAGTTAAGGATGACTATCCCTTCTATCCAGTGGTGGTGAACTATGTTCAAGCCTCCAAAGCGATATGGTCAATGCGACCATGGTTTTATTGTTTAACCATTAAAACTATTATTCTATGTTAGCATTCAAGTAATGTTAACACTCCGGGCAGTGTGACTTGAGGAACCACACTAGAAGTCAAGGTATTTGGATTATATCCAAGCCTTATACTCAATATAATCAATGCGATCATGACTAATATCATCAGTGTGATATTATTATTGTTTTAACATCCTTTTATGATCTCAAACGATTTGCCTATGGGCTATATTATACCATCAATTATGACGATGATAGTTGTAGTCTACGACTCCCTGTCCAAAGGTGGTGAACTATGTTCAAGCCTTAATGCCCCTGATCAAATGAGATCACGGCTTATATACATATTTTAAATGTCCTTGTGACAAGGCCTTTTGTGCCATATTTTAATGTCCTTCGAGACGAGCCTTTGAGCTATTTAATATTGTCAGTGCGACAACGACAGTTATGACTTATGATCTCCTGTATAAATATGGACTACGTTCCATTTTTAATGACATTAATGGTCATTTTGTGACCTAGGCTAACATATTGATATATTTTCAAACAACATTCATTAGAAATGTTAAGACCGAATAGCCTATATGGTTTAATAATACTATGGCTTGTTAAATTATCAAATGTGAAGATTTACTAATATATTGCAACTAAGCAATTACTATTTTGGTGTTTAGTACCAAAGCTTCTGAGATGGTGAATTCTGATGAAGCTCACAGCAGTCGTAGCACTAGCAATGCTGCAAATAGAAATGATGCTACGAATATAAATGTCAATGGCGCTGATCTTCTGGCCATGATCGATGCAGCAGTCGGCAAGGCTGTGAATACTGTTCTAGAGAACTTTAAGGAGTTGAGTGCTACTCGCTCTAAGTCCCATACAAAGCCACTTTCATCTCACAAAGAGAGTTCTATTCACTCTTCGAATGCAAAGAGTGAACCAAAGAAGATAGTATTTGATGATGTCACACCCCGATATTTCCACGTATCACCGGTGGGCCCGGTGGGGAGAATCGTGACGTAGTTGATATCATCATAGTCAAACAACACAATGTTTAAATGCACAGCGGAAGCAAGAGATAGATTCATTCCAACTAAATAAATTGTAATATTAAGTATCACAAAATAGTTGAAACAGATCCACAGGCGGATCGAAATAAAATGGAAACATTGTTCAACGGTTTTATGACATCCAAGCTTGCGAGACTTATTGTGGATGCTAGGAGAAAGCCAGCCTATTTCGAGTAGTACCTGCACTTAACCTTTTTGGGAAAATACGTCAGTTTACACTGGTAATTACAATTAACTGACTCATTTTGAAAAAGGTTTAATAAAATTGATTTGAATGCACGTGGCACAAAACTTTTATAACTTGGGATAATTATTTATATATATAATATTGTAAAAGAATTACATGTTTCTTATACGTTCAGTAGCCCGGGTTGAAACACCAGGTTAAAGATTAATTGACACACCACATGATATAGTCCCGCGGCGGGTTATTCCCGAAACCGGCGGTTATACCTTATTATTTATAAATACACTAACGGGTGTACGCCTACACCCGTGTGTTAAGGTCGTGGCCATTTCTTTGAATGATGCCAAGGATATCCGGGACATGGTTATTAACCCCCCAAAGGCTTTAAGCAAACAAAACATTTTCAAACAGGACATTTCAATGATTTAACCTTCATACAATTAAAGATGCAATGTCCGAGCAAGCGGTATTTTATATACCGTACCGCAAGCCCGTATAGGGAAAATAAGTTAAAAGTATTTACCTGAGCAAATTTATACAATTTATCCCAGCCGTATACCACCAAGCAAGTACAGATAGCTTTTACTGTGCTCCTAAATCTGGAACGAAGGTTTTAATAACCTATTAGATTCCTAACGGGTCTTAATTGAGCTTAAGCTTAGACCGGTTATTTTCAAAGGAAGATTCGGTTCAAACGCATGAATAAGCGAAGACCGGAATAGAATGTGATTTAGACCCGACAAGTTTGAAGACTTGTATAATATGGGTAAACTAAACACATTCTGGATTTTGAGACAAAAATGATATGGTTTGACCCGTTTCGGCTAATATAAGCAACTAGTTACATAAGCCGATCCGAACGTGAAAAGTGCGTAACGGGTAACCATAAGAGTCATATACAAGTTTCCTGAGTTAATACGCCTTAAATATGTTGTGACATCAGTAAGATGTCTTCTATTATGCCCGAAATGGATTTAAACTCAAACTATGTCCCGTAGGGGCATTTTGGTCATTTAAAATGTTATAAAAGAGGTTTAATATAAATCTGAGTTTCGGGTCTGATGTAATCAGTAAAAATACTTAATTTACTAAGTTATATCAGTAGGGTATAACCTATATGTGAAATTTATCATTTTTAACCATACTATGCACCGGGAGGGCATTTTGGTAATTTCACCAAAGCCTAAAAGGTCAAAACTGGAAACCTGAGTTTAAAAACTTTTGCTCACTGTTACAATATAATAATTTACTTAAAATATCAGTAGGCATCCAACTTTATATGTTTAAAATAGTTTTGATGCATACTATGCGTTAAAATGCTTAGAAAGGCGATTTGGAGCCATTTCCGAGTTCTATAAAGAAAGCTGATATTTTTGTTATTCCAGAAGGTTTAAAATAATTTATTTATCATATAAAATCAGTAGCAAAAGGTTTGGGGTCAAAAAGATTTGTAAAACTCATTTATAGCCCAAAAGGGCAAAACCGGCAATTACCGAATCAAGCTTAGAATTCTAAGTTATGCTCAGCCTAAAAATAAATAAAAATCTCCAAAAATCCCAAAATATTATTTTATATCAGTATGTAAAAAGTTTTATACCAAAATTTCGGTTTAGATAGGCTATAAGCTAATTACGCCGTTTAATCACTAAAAAGCTTTCTAATTACGCTAATGAGCATAACTCTTAATCTAGACCTCAAACTTGATGTCAAATTTTAGGGACAAGTCTAATAATCGGTAACTAAGGTTTCTATTCTTTTACCTCTTCAAAAATCATGTTTTAAAGTTAAAAGGGCATATTAGTCAACATTTAGGCATATAACGGAAACTTGCATATAAATCGGATAACTATGGAACCAAGTTGTATAATCACAGAGGGTTATACTAATATGAAACCTGGTCCAAATAAGGCTCTAAGGCATTTCTAAAACATGCTCAAACGGGTCAGAACTGAAAGTCAAAACAGAAGTCAAATTATGCGACTTTCGGTTCCGAACCGAGCCTAAACTGAAAATTGTCGGGTTGAACATGTTTAGACATGTTCTTACATTAATTACCAAGTTATATTAATGATAAAACAGGTTGCATAGCTTCTACATTGCTAATTATGTATTAATTTGAAATTTAGCTTTCTGTTGACTTTTTAATATCAAGTTTGACCCGACAATTGACCTAGTTAGAGTGGGAATCAAAGAGTACCCTTTTAAGGGTTTATTACCCACATAATTACCAACTTATAGGTACTTTCAATTCGAGATTTGACTGAACAATTATTGATTAATCTCGAAGTCAAACCTTAATTACGACGGTTTGACTTTAAGCTAATTAACTAAGCTAAACTGAATTAGGAAGGGTTAAGGACACTAACAATAGTCCTAAGTATGATTAGGGAACTTAAGAAGGCCTGTTGCTGATCAGAGGAGCTCCAGAAACCAACTTGAAGTGAGTTGCAAATGAGCAAAGGAATGTTGCAACAAGAGGTTCTCTTATATAGCAACTTTGATGCATCAAGATCACTCCAAATCAGTCTACAATTGTTGTAAGATGTTCCCAGGTGTCCCTTTGATGCTAAAAACCAATTATAGGGCCCCTGATTTTCGAATACCACTCTTATAAGGCGGTGTAACTTGTTTAACAGGCATCTATCCAAAATTCCGCCCAGATACATGTCTTACGGACCGTAAGCCTTAGGCTTTGCGGTCCGTAACCGTCTTTCAGAAACCATCGCCCAGCTCCGCTCTCTTACGGACCGTATGGGTTCATCTTTGCGGTCCGTAAGCTTTCATCAGAAGACAAAAAAATTTGTAACTTTCGATCTTTGACCATGCAATCCTTCATAATTCGAACCTTGGGTCTTTTGCAACAGAGTGGGACCATATAATCAGTTCTGAAAGGGCATGCATGCCTAGCCATGCACTTATGTTGCCTTGGATCCTTGTGTTGCATGCTTTTAAGGAGCTTGGATTCTTTTGAAAAGAATTTGCCATATACTTTATCGTAACATTATTTATTTAAAATCCAATTCCTTATAAACTGAATTTATTTAATTTAGGAATAACCGGTTAAATACATCAGATGTTTATCATAACGATTTAAGGTCTTGGGATTTATTATTTGGTCGCTCAGAGGTGTTTATTAACATGTCGACCCTTTTAAATCCTACCATACATCTTTTACTTGATC
This sequence comes from Helianthus tuberosus, assembly GCA_030545235.1. NCBI lineage: Eukaryota > Viridiplantae > Streptophyta > Magnoliopsida > Asterales > Asteraceae > Helianthus > Helianthus tuberosus. The sequence continues at coordinate 101,515,242 of CM060431.1, read as the reverse complement.
CGGGTTCCTGACACGTTTATCTTAAATGACACGTGTCTTTATTTTATTGGGTATGATTTTTAGAGGTGTTACATCCTCACCCCCTTAAAAGAAATCTCGGCCTCGAGATTTACTAGAATAAATGAGGGTACTTTTCTTTCATTGTGGACTCTACCTCCCACGTATATTCGGGACCTCTGCGGGCATCCCATTTAACCTTTACGATAGGTACATGCTTCCTCCGAAGTTTCTTAACCCGTCGATCCTCAATCGACAAGGGTTTTTCCACAAATTTCAAGTTCTCATCTATGTGCACATCTGTATGTGGTATGACTAGTGATTCATCTGCTAGACATTTCTTCAGATTGTAGATGTGGAATACATTGTGAATACCACTGAGCTCTTCAGGCAAGTTCAACTAATAAGCCACTAACCCAACACATTCGATAATCTCGAAAGGTCCTATATACCTCGGGCTTAACTTACCTTTCTTACCAAATCACATCACTCCCTTCCAGAGTGATACTTTAAGCAAAACTTTATCACCAACCTCAAACTTTAGAGGTTTTCGCCTTTTATTAGCATAACTTTTCTGGCTATCCCTGGCAGCTTTCAGGCGGTCATGAATCTTGACAATCTTGTCCGTCGTTTCAAAGACTAAGTCAGGTCCTGATAACTGAACTTCTCGTATTTCTGCCCAACAAATAGGCGTTCTGCATTTTCTACCATATAATGCCTCAAAAGGCGCAGCCTGAATGCTTGTATGGTAACTATTGTTGTAGGAGAACTCGATCAATGGCAGGTGGTTATCCCAACTACCACCTAAGTCAATCACACATGCACGAAGCATGTCTTCCAAAGTTTGGATGGTACGCTCACTCTGCCCGTCCGACTGAGGGTGGTAAGCCGTACTAAAGTTTAAGCGCGTGCCCAAAGATTGTTGGAAACTTTTCCAAAAATGTGATGTGTATCTGGTATCTCTGTCAGATATAATTGACACTGGTACGCCATGTAGAAATACAATCTTATCTACGTACAATTAGGCTAACATGTCGGAGCTATAAGTCTCCTTAATGGGTAGGAAATGAGCTGACTTAGTCAGTCTATCTACTATTACCCATATAGTATCATTTCCTTTCTTCATCTTTGGCAACTTGGTGATGAAATCCATTGTCACCATCTCCCACTTCCATGTGGGAAGTTCAGGCTGTTGTAGCAAACCTGACGGCTTCTGATGTTCAGCTTTGACTTGCGCGCACGTCAAACATTTAGCTACATAGGCAGCTATAGACTTTTTCAAGCCTATCCACCAATAGTTTGCCTTCAGATCCTGGTACATCTTATCAGCTCCAGGATGAACGGAGTATTTAGAACTATGGGCTTCCTGGAGGATAACATCCCGAAGTCCTCCATAAAATGGAACCCATATTCGTCCATTTAACCTCAGAATTCCGTCCTTGCCATAGGATAACTGTTCTTCAGTTACTCCTAGCTTTTCATCAGGATAGTTAGCTTCCAACACAGCTTCCTTCTGTGCAGCTAACAACCTTTCATTCAAACCCTTCTTTATTTCAATGCTCTTGGCATTGATTCTTATAGGTTTCACTCTTTCCTTCCTGCTTAAGGCGTCAGCAACCACATTTGCCTTGCCTGGATGGTATCTTATCTCACAGTCATAATCATTCAAAGTTTCCATCCAACGTCGTTGCCTCATGTTTAAGTCCTTCTGATTGAACAGATGTTGAAGGATCTTGTGATCTGAATAGATCACACAATTGGTTCCATACAAATAATGCCTCCACAGTTTTAGTGCAAATACAACAACACCCAACTCCAAGTCATGGGTGGTGCAATTCTTCTCGTGCACCTTTAACTGTCGTGAAGCATAGGCAATGACTTTGCCATTCTGCATAAGCACACATCCCATACCGGTGTGTGATGCATCACAATATACCACAAATTCTTCGATTCCATCAGGCAACGTCAATACAGGAGCGTTGCTCAACTTCTGCTTCAGAATATCAAAAGATTCTTGCTGCTTAGGCCCCCAATCAAACTTGCTAATCTTGCGGGTGAGTAGAGTCAGGGGTGCTGCAATTCTTGAGAAGTTTTCAATAAATCGCCTATAGTATCCTGCCAGACCTAGAAAGCTACGAATTTCCGTAGGCGTCTTCAGCTCTTGCCAGTTCATAATAGCTTCAATCTTAGCGGGATCCACTTGGATACCACGCTCACTAACAACATGTCCAAGGAATTGGACTTCACGAAGCCAAAATTCACACTTTGAAAATTTGGCATAGAGCTTTTCTTGTTGAAGTAGGTTAAGAATGCAACGGAGATGCTTCTCATGGTCAGCTTGGCTTTTTGAGTAGATGAGAATGTCGTCGATGAAAACGATGAAAAACTTATCCAAGTAAGGCTTGCAGACATGATTCATGAGATCCATGAATGCGGCAGGTGCATTGGTGAGCCCAAAAGGCATCATTAGGAACTCGTAATGACCATAATGAGTCCTAAATGCAGTCTTGTGTACATCTTCATCTTTAACCTTCAATTGATGATAGCCTGACCTTAAATCGATCTTGGAGAAGTAGCTTGCCCCTTGCAATTGATCGAACAGATCGTCGATCCTGGGCAAAGGATACCTATTCTTGATAGTGACCTTATTAAGCTCACGGTAATCGATGCACAGACGCATCGATCCATCCTTCTTCTTGACAAATAGGATTGGCGCTCCCCAAGGAGATGAACTAGGTCTAATGAAACCTTTGGCTAGAAATTCATCTAGTTGTGTCCTCAATTCCTTCATCTCTGTTGGTGCCAACCTATAAGGCGTTCTCGCAACAGGTGCTGCTCCAGGGATGATGTCAATTCTGAATTCTACTTGCCCATCTGGTGGTAGACCACGTAATTCTTTAGGGAATACTTCGGGATATTCAGAAATGACGGGGATATCTCCAATCCTGAGTTTCTGCTCATCAATAGTTACTTGTGCCATATAAATGACACAACCCTTCTTCAAACATCTAGATGCCTTAAGCATAGACACTTGCTCAGGCAGTCCATACTGGGTATCTCCCTGAATGGTAATTGGCTCACCAGACGGAGTCTTGATCACCACTTGCTTCTTATTGCACACTATCTGGGCTTGGTTACGGTATAACCAATCCATGCCTATAACTATGTCAAAACCGGCTAGCTTCATAGGAAGTAAAGACAATGGAAAAGAGTTGTTCCTAATGGATATAACACATCCATCTAACATGGTTGATGCGGTTTCTAAGGTCCATAAGCTAATTCCACCTCATATTTCACACTTAGGGTTTTAACAGGTAAACTCAGCAATTTGCAAAACTTATTATCTACAAAAGACTTATCGGCTCCTGAATCAAAAAGTACTCTTGCATAGACATCATTAATGAGGAAGGTACCTGTGATCACATTGTCGTCCTGAACAGCTTCCTTTGCATCCATTCGGAAGACCCTTGCATTGGTCTTCTTCCCATCCTCAGTCTTCTTTGCAAGTTTTGGGCAGTTGGATCTGATATGCCCTTTTTCATTGCAGCTATGGCACGTAGCATCCTTGATTTTCTTACAGTCTAAGGTCTTGTGCTCAGAATACTTGCAAATCCCACATGCCCTTGGCTGTAACTGGGATTTCTACTCATATCTGCACTTCCCGAAATGATGTTTCATTCAGATTTTACATTTGGGCTTATCTCCCGATTGATGACCATCTTTCTTGGATCCAGAACCCTTCTTGTGGTCATTGTTTCCCTTATGTCTCTTATCTGATCGCCGTGAGTTATCATCCTCACGCTTCCTTTTCTCAGCATCAGTGTTTCTTAGCGATCTTAGCCTGACCGCGTCCAAGGTAAGAGACAGAGATAGATCAGCTGCTGATCTAAAAGTGGCAGGTCTAGACGCCTTAACACTGGCTTTGATTTCTTGGGCTAAACCCCCAATGAAGCAAGCAATCCTTTTGGGTTCTGGGGTTACGAGATATGGCACCAACCTAGACAGGGTATTGAAACTGGTGAGGTAAGCTTGACAATCTAAATTCTTCATCACCAACGATAAGAAATCTGATTCAATTCTTTCAACCTCATGCTGTGGGCAATAATTCTCCTTAATGAGAGCAACGAACTGATCCAATGACAAATTGTAGAGCGGAATCTTTCCAGCAGCTTGAATGAGAGACTTCCACCATGCTAGTGCCTCCCCCTTGAACGATTGGGATACATACTTCACTACATCCTTTTCAGCACAACCGCTGATGTCAACTACCGTGTCCATCTCATCCAACCAGGTCATACAATCAACTGCCCCTTTCTCCCCAGTGAAATCCCGGGGTTTGCTGGAAATAAAGTACTTATAGGTACACGACTTGGTACATGGTTTATTATCAAACACTATCCTTTTTAATGGAACACTGTTTTGATTAGATGAATGTCAATCATCATCTTTCATTGGTTCCTCTTTCTTAGAGGGTGGCTTGCTATGAGCCTCCGATTGAGTCTTAGTTTTGGAGTGCGGTGTGGATAGGGTCCTACTTCGAGTCCCGCTAGATTCATTATACTGCCGTTCTATAGCTCTTGTAACAGCATTATCTACTAATGCTTGCAGCTCAGCACCGGTCACATGTATCTTAGTATTTTCATGGTTTTCCACCGGATGACTGTTTACCTCTTCTGACCTAGCCATGTAGCTTTAATTGCTACATAAAATCAAATAAGGGCAAGGTTTATACAGAAGCTTATACAGTTTTATTGTTTTTGACAATTTATTAACTATGGTTTTTAATAGCCATTTTAGTTTATTTGCTAAATATATAATTATTCAGGATCTTCATCATAATCCTAAATTATTAGTTAGTAATAGCGCAAAAGGCCTAGTCACGTAGACAAGTTTAGTTTATAAGCCCAGATTTTATGGAATCGAGGCATTAAGGTTTGAATCAAAGTTCATTACCTTTTCTTAACAGGGAGTTGTAGGCTACCACTGTCTTTAGTCCCAGAGGACGTTAATTATAGCCCGTGGGCACTTCATCCTTAAGGGATGATTATATAAATAAGAGAATTTAGAATAACCCTATTTAAGGATGACTCATGTGATTTTATCGAATCACATTTTGCCAAAAGTGTTAACATGTTTTCGGATGTCAACAAGGATTGGAATCTTTTGAATAGGTTTTACCATCTTGGCCATGTTTGCAATGACATATAGGCTAGGTTTTACCTTTAAGATTCTTTTTAATATTTAACGCAGAACAATCCTAGTTTGATGTTATTATGGATCTGAATCTAATTGTGGAACTACCATCTTGGCCCTGTCTTAAGGTGACAAGTGGCTAGGTCTGGTCCCCTTTTTAGATTTTGCCATTTTATTATAATGGTAGATCTTTTTAGTAGGAATGTTATTTTAATTACTTCACATTTTATGTTTATGCATATAATTAATAAAATGAAGAATTTAAACTAACCATTCCATCACATAATTTTAAAAATACGAGTCTGCCCTAAACGGGACTTCTACTGAAATAACATGCCCACCCAGGGGCTGAAACAAACAACAAACATACCCACGCAGGGGACAATCAAAAGACACGCCCACACAGGGGCAGAATACAAAAAGATATACCCACGCAGGGGTTAACAGAAAAACAGGCCCACGTAGGGGCTCAACTGGAAACAAGGAAATACAACCAATCAATAGAAGGATTCAATGGTCCTTCTTGCTCTTTCCTTTTATTAAACTTGCCAAGCCCTTAAAGAAGCCTTGTCGTTCCCTGCGATCTCTGTGAACTTCCCACTCAACCTGATCTAATCTTTGGAGAATTTCCGCCCGTTCTGGTAGGGAAAACCTTGGTATCTGCGGCTGCGGCTGATGTGGAGGTCGAAGAGGCGGCTGTTGTTGGTATCCATAAGCTGGGTATCCAACTCCCCAAGGAGTCCCGTAGGGTCCTTCGGGGTTGAGAGCGTTGTAGTTCCATGCTGCCAAGTATGGGTCGACCTCAGCATAATTGAAGCTGGTGTGAGCCGGCTGTTCAAAGGGATTATACGCTGCTGAGCCAGTGTACGTGGGAATTGGGTTGTCAAAACCCAACGGTGATGGCACGACAGGTGCCGAGTTCATTTCCGGGACGGGGTTTGAAGGTCCCCCCATGAGCTGATCTTCTTGGAGTGGCGGGTAGTGGCTGCCACTTGATGGTTGAGGGGTGCTAATATGCACTCCTCCTTGCACCAACATCCATGCGTTCATTCTCCTTCACCTCGGCGACTCAGGAGGCTACTGCTGAACTGATGCTGATGGTGGGGTAACTGCCACAAAGCGTGAATCCCCGAAAGGATCCTGTTGCTGCTGCTGCTGTTGGTGGGGCGATGAATTGTAAGAGGGTGTAAAGTACCATTCATACTGGTTGAACCTTGCTTGGTAACTATCAGGACCACGGTAGGGTGATCCATGGAAGGATGACCCATCAGAAATTTCTATAGGATGTGTGGGGGTCCCGGTCGGTGGTTCGGTAGGGTCGGTATCCTCGTCCATATCCATGGCGTGATCTCCAGAAAAGTGATCTTCCGATCCCAATGGGTTAACACCCACTGGTTCTTCGAGGTAGTTTACCGGGTTGACCGGCTTCGGAAGATATGCGATGGGTTATCGAAAGAATGATGAGAGTTTAACCTCTGGAGAGGGATAAATGAAGGTTGTGGGTTTTCGGGCTCATTTTCTGAATGGGGTCCAAAAGAGTGAAGGTAAGACGATGACGAGCTTAACCAGACTGACCGCCTCGCTGGCTGTAGATGTGCCCTCCAGTCCCCCTGGGGACTTGTACGCATGTTGACTGGTGAGGTTCGTCTTTGAGACGGCCCGGCCTCATGGTCGTGGCCTGCTACTGGCCCTTTTCCTTTTCCCCTAAAGAATCATGGTGGCATATTTAAACCTGTCAACATACACAAAGATAACAACAAGGAAAATATATAAAAGACAAAAATAAACAAAATCAGGATTTGACCTATGTTCTTTGTCTAGACTCGAAAATTTGAGGAATGTGCAACTGTGTAACTGAGATTAAACACAGAAGGCTAGTGTTTAATTCACTCAGTGTTGGCTCTGATACAAACCTGTCACACCCCGATATTTCCACGTATTACCGGTGGGCCCGGTGCGGAGTATCGTGACGTAGTTGATATCATCATAGTCAAACAACACAATGTTTAAATGCACATCGGAAGCAAGAGATAGATTTATTCCAACTAAATAAATTGTAATATTAAGTATCACAAATTAGTTGAAACAGATCCACAGGCGGATCGAAATAAAATGGAAACATTGTTCAACGGTTTTATGACATCCAAGCTTGCGAGACTTATTGTGGATGCTAGGAGAAAGCCAGCCTATTTCTAGTAGTACCTGCACTTAACCTTTTTAGGAAAATACGTCAGTTTACACTGGTAAATACAATTAACTGACTCATTTTGAAAAAGGTTTAATAAAATTGATTTGAATGCACGTGGCACAAAACTTTTATAACTTGGGATAATTATTTATATATATAATCTTGTAAAAGAATTACATGTTTCTTATACGTTTAGTAGCCCGGGTTGAGACACCGGGTTAAAGATTAATTGACACACCACATGATATAGTCCCGCGGCGGGTTATTCCCGAAACCGGCGGTTATACCTTATTATTTATAAATACACTAACGGGTGTACGCCTACACCCGTGTGTTAAGGTCGTGGCCATTTCTTTGAATGATGCCAAGGATATCCGGGACATGGTTATTAACCCCCCAAAGGCTTTAAGCAAACAAAACATTTTCAAACAGGACATTTCAATGATTTAACCTTCATACAATTAAAGATGCAATGTCCGAGCAAGCGGTATTTTATATACCGTACCGCAAGCCCGTATAGGGAAAATAAGTTAAAAGTATTTACCTGAGCAAATTTATACAATTTATCCCAGCCGTATACCACCAAGCAAGTACAGATAGCTTTTACTGTGCTCCTAAATCTGGAACGAAGGTTTTAATAACCTATTAGATTCCTAACGGGTCTTAATTGAGCTTAAGCTTAGACCGGTTATTTTCAAAGGAAGATTCGGTTCAAACGCATGAATAAGCGAAGACAGGAATAGAATGTGATTTAGACCTGACAAGTTTGAAGACTTGTATAATATGGGTAAACTAAACACATTCTGGATTTTGAGACAAAAATGATATGGTTTGACCCGTTTCGGCTAATATATGCAACTAGTTACATAAGTCGATCCGAACATGAAAAGTGCGTAACGGGTAACCATAAGAGTCATATACAAGTTTCCTGAGTTAATACGCCTTAAATATGTTGTGACATCAGTAAGATATCTTCTATTATGCCCGAAATGGATTTAAACTCAAACTATGCCCCGTAGGGGCATTTTGGTCATTTAAAAGGTTATAAAAGAGGTTTAATAAAAATCTGAGTTTCGGGTCTGATGTAATCAGTAAAAATACTTAATTTACTAAGTTATATCAGTAGGGTATAACCTATATGTGAAATTTATCATTTTTAACCATACTATGCACCGGAAGGGCATTTTGGTAATTTCACCTAAGCCTAAAAGGTCAAAACTGGAAACCTGATTTTAAAAACTTTTGCTCACTGTTACAATATAATAATTTACTTAAAATATCAGTAGGCATCCAACCTTATATGTTTAAAATAGTTTTGATGCATACTATGCGTTAAAATGCTTAAAAAGGCGATTTGGAGCCATTTCCGGGTTCTATAAAGAAAGCTGATATTTTTGTTATTCCAGAAGGTTTAAAATAATTTATTTATCATATAAAATCAGTAGCAAAAGGTTTGGGGTCAAAAAGATTTGTAAAACTCATTTATAGCCCAAAAGGGCAAAACCGGCAATTACCGAATCAAGCTTAGAATTCTAAGTTATGCTCAGCCTAAAAATAAATAAAAATCTCCAGAAATCCTAAAATATTATTTTATATCAGTATGTAAAAAGTTTTATACCAAAAGTTGGGTTTAGATAGGCTATAAGCTAATTACGCCGTTTAATCACTAAAAAGCTTTCTAATTACGCTAATGAGCATAACTCTTAATCTAGACCTCAAACTTGATGTCAAATTTTAGGGACAAGCCTAATAATCAGTAACTAAGGTTTCTATTCTTTTACCTCTTCAAAAATCATGTTTTAAAGTTAAAAGGGCATATTAGTCAACATTTAGGCATATAACGGAAACTTGCATATAAATCGGATAACTATGGAACCAAGTTGTATAATCACAGAGGGTTATACTAATATGAAACCTGGTCCAAATAAGGCTCTAAGGCATTTCTAAAACATGCTCAATCGGGTCAGAACTGAAAGTCAAAACAGAAGTCAAATTATGCGACTTTCGGTTCCGAACCGAGCCTAAACTGAAAATTGTCGGGTTGAACATGTTTAGACATGTTCTTACATTAATTACCAAGTTATATTAATGATAAAACATGTTGCATAGCTTCTACATTGCTAATTATGTATTAATTTGAAATTTAGCTTTCTGTTGACTTTTTAATATCAAGTTTGACCCGACAATTGACCTAGTTAGAGTGGGAATCAGAGAGTACCCTTTTAAGGGTTTATTACCCACATAATTACCAACTTATAGGTATTTTCAATTCGAGATTTAACTGAACAATTATTGATTAATCTCGAAGTCAAACCTTAATTACGACGGTTTGACTTTAAGCTAATTAACTAAGCTAAACTGAATTAGGAAGGGTTAAGGACACTTACAATAGTCCTAAGTATGATTAGGGAACTTAAGAAGGCCCGTTGCTGATCAGAGGAGCTCCAGAAACCAACTTGAAGTGAGTTGCAAATGAGCAAAGGAATGTTGCAACAAGAGGTTCTCTTATATAGCAACTTTGATGCATCAAGATCACTCCAAATCAGTCTACAATTGTTGTAAGATGTTCCCAGGTGTCCCTATGATGCTAAAAACCAATTATAGGGCCCCTGATTTTCGAATACCACTCTTATAAGGCGGTGTAACTTGTTTAACAGGCATCTGTCCAAAATTCTGCCCAGATACATGTCTTACGGACCGTAAGCCTTAGGCTTTGTGGTCCGTAACCGTCTTTCAGAAACCATCGCCTAGCTCCGCTCTCTTACGGACCGTATGGGTTCATCTTTGCGGTCCGTAAGCTTTCATCAGAAGACAAAAAAAATTGTAACTTTCGAGCTTTGACCATGCAATCCTTCATAATTCGAACCTTGGGTCTTTTGCAACAGAGTGGGACCATATAATCAGTTCTGAAAGGGCATGCATGCCTAGCCATGCACTTATGTTGCCTTGGATCCTTGTGTTGCATGCTTTTAAGGAGCTTGGATTCTTTTGAAAAGAATTTGCCATATACTTTATCGTAACATTATTTATTTAAAATCCACTTCCTTATAAACTGAATTTATTTAATTCAGGAATAACCGGTTAAATACATCAGATGTTTATCATAATGATTTAAGGTCTTGGGATTTATTATTTGGTCGCTCAGAGGTGTTTATTAACATGTCGACCCTTTTAAATCCTACCATACATCTTTTACTTGATCCGGGTTCCAGACACGTTTATCTTACATGACACGTGTCTTTATTTTATTGGGTATGATTTTACAAGGTGTTACAGATGAGAAACCTCGTTGTTCTACCAAAGGATGTACATACAAGTACTTTGTCTCTTACAAGCCAAGAGACTTCAATGGTGAAAAAGGGGCTATAGATTGCATGCGTTGGTTAGACGAAATGGAAACCGTGGTTGATATCAGCGGTTCTGCAAAGGAAGATACTGTGAAGTTTGTATCACAGTCGTTCAAGGGCGAGGCCCTTATGTGGTAGAAAACTATGATCCAATCTACGGGGAAGATTCCCCTCTACAACCTCGAATGGTCGAAATTTGTGGATATGATCAAAGAAGTCTACTGTCCATAACACGAGGTAGAGTCCGATTTTTTGACTCTTGTGATGAAAAATCCGGATTTTAGGACTTACGTTACCGACTTAAACTCTATGTTGAGGTTGGTACCATATTTGATCACCCCAGAGCCCAAACGCATTGTGCGCTTCATTGGTGGTTTAGCACTAGAAATCAAAGGGCATGTCAAGGCTTCAAAGCCCACCACTTACCGGTCTGCTGTGGACCTATCTCTATCTCTCACCTTGGATGTGGTGAGAAGCAATTCTGGAAAGACTGATGCAGAGGGCAAGAGGAAGAGGGAGGATGACAAATGTAAGTCCATAATCACTTAACAATCGGATATCAAACACCAAAAAAGTAGTGGAAATACGAGTAAGATGTAGAAGATCAAAAGTAATTGTATTGATTCAATGACACAAGAACACACGATTACAATAGAACCGTCTGGTATCCTTGGTCGCACAAAGCACAAGTTCGAATGAGAATCAACAACCCTAAACATATGAGGAACCTCCTATTTATACTTACATAGGAAGCCCTGTTACATTGGGCCAAGCCCATACCCGTTTGACGACCAAAACACCTACCAAGCCCATACATCTAATCGAACCCAAAACAAATAAAGAAGCCAAGACAAACGCAAACCTACACTAGTTTATTCCCTTACAATATCCACCTAGGTTTGTGTTGTCTTGGCGGCTTCATCTTTACTTGCGCTTCTTGGACTGCTTCTTTTGCTTCCTTTGCAATTCAGACAGTATAACTGAGTCTCAACCCTTGTACGTTGCCCTGACCACAACTTAAATCCCATGATCTGAGCTACAGCAACCGTCCAACTTTTTGCACATACTTCATATTGAGGATTGCTTTGAATCTGAGTTCTTGACAAGATATTTATGTCATTTTCACCGAAACACATCAGGTCTCTTGTATTCAAAAACATGTACTCAACATTATCACAAACAATCACAACTTGTCCTGTGATGGGGTCATACATCCAGAACTGCAAATCCTTCAAACAGTTATTAGGAAGCTCTTTAAGCAGTGGAAAAGTGTTTGTTTGCTTGGTAGCGGGCCACCTCACAACCTTGTACGGTTTGCCTGTAGCAGGATCCACTACTTCTTCATCTTCTTCAATTGTAGACTAAGCCAATTTAATATCTTTAAAATTAACTCGAGCTTGTTGCTGCAGCCTATTGAAGAAATTAAATCCAATTTTGCAGTTTGGATTTTTGCACTGGTCATGATAGCCCGCATTTCTCAACTCTCTCAGATCTACCGCAGTCCAAGACTCAAACGCAGCAGAATTATCATAATATTCCACATCACCATTCTTCCTCTTCACAATAAACATGCCCTTTTCATCATTGTAGGCCCAGTTATGAATACCAGACCTGTTTCCATGCTTAGCCTGTTCAGTAGTGATCGCATACCTATCTGGTTTATCACCAAACTGCAGATTCCTCTCACCACCCACATTTCTCATAACTACCATCTTTTTCCTTGGTCTCTGATTCACTGTGCGAGGAGGATTTGCAATGTAACGATCTATAGCCTCCTCGTGTTCTTTCCGTTCTTTCTCTCTCTCCTCACAACAGCACCGAGAGCTCCCAGATTTGTTTCCAGCTCATTTATTTTCTGATTCTTAACCACAAGCTCTTCCATCAAACTGGCAATCTGAGCATCTTTAAAAATCTTATCTTCTTCAAGAACGGTAATTCTACGCATCAGAATGGTCGTTTCATTCTCCTCAAATAAGTCATCACTATCTGAACTGTCAGCAGCTTCATGAGTTTCATCTTGTCTTGACTTAGCTGTTGCTTCAACTTCCCTAGCAGCAGCTTGCAAAAACACTGCAGCTCTAACAACATCTGCATCTGATGGACCACTGCTCGAACCTTCACCAGGTTTTGGAACAGGTATATACATTGAAGCTCTTTCATTTGATAAGAAATCAATGATTGTAGGGCTCATCTCTGACGGCTTGTAGTGAATTGGTGGTCGTGTAGTAATATCATGCATGGTTGATTCTGTTGTTGTTCTCACTTCAGTATTATCCTCACCGCCGATCCTAGGATCACTTTTACTTCTTTTCCTAGGAGGAAGATCAGCGGTAGGATCTTCTTCAGCAACTTCAGCATCAGCAGTAGTAATAGCAACCGGTTCAACATGAGGAGGGCTCGCACTAACTGGTTCTTCAACGTTTTGAGTCTCTGCTGTGAGGCTTTCAGTATTAACCTCTTTTTCTGTCTCTCCTTCATCTACGTTCTCATTCACTTCAGTATCATCTACCATTCTATCATCTGCCTCATCTTCTTCACTTTCAATTCCTGTCAGATCAACATTCTCAACAAGTTCAATCATTCTAGCAGGAGTTTCTATTATTTCAACATCATGTTCATCAGCCACTATAGCATTAATCTGAGTAGGTACTTCTTCTGGAATCTCAGAAAACACCCCAAACTTCTCTAGTGGCTTCTTGTTCTGATATTTCACTCCAACATTTTCTCTCAACTTCTGATTTAGCATAGAAAACACCATGTGATTCATTATCTTAACATCATAGGTCTTCACAGTAACTAGCAGCTTTGGATACTTGGTTTCCAGAATCATTTGAAGGAATCTGGGAAACTTGTACCAATATTATCGTTCAAGGTCTTCATATTTGCCAACATGTCGTCAAACACGTATCTTGAATAGTTGAACTTCCACCCCTCAACTAGTGACACCACCCCCGAAGTTTGTCTCAACGTCAGTTTATCTATACCACTTTTGTTCCCACTTTATCACACCAAGTAGATATGGGCGAGAAATCACCAGTAAGGGTGCAACAGCTTCTTAATTGTGGGAGGACAAGATCCCTCGTAACTCATTTTGCTCAAGACTTCTATAACCTTCTCCTTTGTATACTCAACTGGATCACTAGCATCATCCCCAAACAGCAACACTTCGCGAATATCTTGTTCTGAAACTGAGACCTCTTTATTTTACACCTTAGACTTGATAACCGTGTCTCCTTTCTTGGCCGACGTGTTATTCTAGAAATCATTTATCCAATCCTCGCGTATAATTGGATTTTCTCTAAGTGCATGTGCCAGTCTGCATGTGTCAATCCAACGATCATGGATTTGTAATACTCGAACCCCTTTGGAGGATTTGACAGATAACATGCCACACTCATCGTCTTTTCCCAAGTAGGGACAAGAGGATCTGACGCTTTCTTCCCAGTTTTTGCACCAAACGAGACAAGTTAGAAGTTACACACATACATCGAAACTCGAGATTCCCGAGTTTGACCGTAAACTTGGTCAAAGTAAATAAAATCTTTGAATATAATTTCAAGTTTTTCAAAATATCATTAATTGGAAAAATTCTGTTAAAAAAACTTGAAATTATAATAAAACATCTTAAATACCCATCAGTTTGTTTACGGCCCAAGTTCAATGGATCAGGCCCAAAATTAAGAGGTATGCGATCCAATTTATGAGTGTGTGATCAACCATTCAGTGTGCGAGGGGCACAAATGTAATTTTGCAAACAAAACTAAGGACATTTATGTAAAACAGGCTGGTCGCACAGTCTGTTTGGTCATCAAAAGTCAACCGTATTCTTGACCGGGTCAACAGTAGTCAAAGGTCAGACCGCACACTTCTTATTTGGTCAAAGGGCACATGTGACTCGCACACTGGTAATATTCCATTGTGGGAGGGGCAGTATGGTCATTTCACTCGCTGTTCGAGGGTCAAAATTGTCCAACCAAACCATATTAGACACCTCGCACACTCTTCAAGGGTAATTCGGTAATTTAGCAAGAGTGTACTAGGGTATATCGGTCCAGAAGCCATTGTGCTATTTACTCCACCAGCTCGAATCCCGAGATCAGATATTTTAAAAATTTCTTGCAAAGGTGCTTTATGAAGGTACGGTCTCTCTCGATTTTCAACCAAGGTCACTTTTTATAAAAAAAATTATATATATATATATATATATATATACTATAACTAACTAAAACCTACTACTTAATATTTACACTAATAAACGAAATCACACAATATTTACAAAAAAATAATCAAACGAATATATACAACTTCTTGCAGGCACTTTACCTACGGGATCAAATCACAGAGTTTCGGGCCAGACTACATTTATCAACACTGGTTTACTCTGGATGATCTGAGCGATTGCCAGTATATTTGTCCACTTAAACTTATCTCCCTAGGCCTTTTTCAAGTGACGGTCTGCAACTGATTTATCATGTTTTCAAATTAATTTATATGAACACTCAATTCAATCACAATCAAATCCCAGAATTTTTAATTAGAACCTACCATCATAGGTGTAGTTTCCCTACCACATATTTAACAAGCCCGTTCTAGGATTCTGAAACCTTAACTGGGACTGGAGTGAGAAGAGAACATAATAGATCAGTGGCAGAGATGGATATAAGATCAAATGAGGTTTTCTCAGCTTGATATAGGTTTTTCAGATTTCTTTTGGGCACTAGAGGGCCTCTTTCGGGTGTATTTGATCTATAGAGCGACAACATACAGCTAGGTCTTTGCTCACGCAAAACAGAAGCCGACGTTGCCTAGCACCTTCGGGTCTTTGCTCACGCAAAACAAAGGAGATACACGAGTTGGTCAGAAGAGATTTAAAAACTAGAACGAAATTGTGTGTATCAGGACGCCACACACGCATTCAAATAGCCATGTCCTAATTCCAAGTGATGTTCTTTCCTGAGGTCATAGAATAATATTAGTGTTCTGCACAGAACCAGTCAAAGAATCTAGCCATCTGGATAAAGACTACCAACATATCGCTCTAGAGTCAGACCATTTCAATATTGGTCTTACATGAGTCAGCCTTAATCCACATAGTGAAATTATTTCATTTCCCGGGTTGTAGCAAAGGCTTAGCAAAACTATTTTTGTATTTTTTTTATTTTTCAAATGTTTTTGTATTTTTCTGATTTTCCAAATGTTTTTGTATTTTTCTGATTTTCCAAATGTTTTTGTATTTTTCTGAGAGACTAGATCCCCCTAATTTTTTGCTTAAAATTGAAAATAAAAATAATAAACGAAAAACAATTTTAAGAAATAAATTTACTGAAACGAAGAAAAATGTTTTTTGTGTGACCAAGTTCAATCCTCGAAATCGACCATTTTTAGAAGTTCAAGAAAACGTGCTTTATCAATCAGTTTTGTAAAAATATCTGCGACATTGTCGTCGGTATGTATTTGATCCATAGTAATAAGTCCCTAGTTGAAAGAGTCGCATATGAATTGAATTTTTATGGCAATGTGCTTGGTTTTTGAAAATTATACCGGATTTTTCACTATTTGGATAGCTGCATCATTGTCATAGTAAATGGGAGTTTGGGAGAAATTCAAACCATATTCTACCAGCTGGTGTTGAATCCATATAACTTGAGAGCAACAGGCTGAAGCGGCTACATACTCGGCTTCTGCAGTCGATAGTGAGACAGTCTGCTGCTTTTTGCATTGCAAGGAGATGAGGCGATCCCCCAGAAACGGGCATCCAGCTGATGTGGACTTCATGTCCCTACCTGTACCTCTAAAATTTCTGTTAGAGAAAGAACACAAGTTAAATGGAGATTCCCTTCGATACAAAAGTCAAAGCCGAGGTGTGACACCTGGGTCACTGCGACCATCAAACAAATACCAAACCTATGAAATATTGTATTTCATACTTGGGATTTGTATAAATATGTGTATCATTTGCACATATCAAATTTTTGTTCAATTCCAAACTCTAAATCGCTTTCTGGAAGGTTATACGCGCACCGATGCGTAAATATAACCAGTTTAATGCAACAAACACTCCGGAATAGTGACATTGGCTTAACATACCTTAAATAACCTTTACATAACTTAGAAATAAGTTTTGAAGGCTTTGGTATGGCAAAATCGAGTTAAATCGCTTACAGGGACTAAATTTGACAAACTGCGAAAGTATGCCAATTTGAACAGTAACAGACATTCCGGAACATGACCATAAGTTAAACACACCTTAAATATCCTTTATATAGCTTAGAAATAGGCTTTGAGGGGTTCGGTGTGCTAAAATAAACTTTTGGGTCATTAAGGGACTAAAAGTGTCAAAAAGTGCACAAGTTTGCACTTTTGCGCATAACTCACATTCTGAATACATCCGGACATCCAAAAATTTATGTAAGCACTAAAACATTTTATTTTAGTGTTCGGCATAAGAAAAATCCATTCGTCACGCATTTTGGATCGTTTTTCGCGCTTGTGCGCATTCCGTCGTAATTAAGCGAACATCGCGTTCGTACGGCTAAACGAACCAACATCCGACATATTTTTGAGCATGTTTCATGTCCACAATGTTTAGACATCATGTTAGGGCCTTAAAGTTGGCTTAACGGGCCTTAAACATGTCGGAAATGGCTTAAACACATAACAGGGACTGAAACTGCAATATTTGAAACTTGTTTTCTGATCTGAAGAGCTAGGCGGCCCGTGTGAGCCAAGCTTAAATCTTAGGCGGCCCGCGTCAGACTCTCTGATCAGATAAGATCGAACAGTCAGCGTATTCCAGCTGTTTTAACCACAACCACAAGCTCACCACTTGCCTATTCAGCTGATAAGGATCAATTTTAGGCACCATAACTTTCCGACACTTGTACGGATACGATTAAGGCACGATATTCGACAAACGATCTTAACGGTTACCCGAAAACTATAAATACCCCACCCCCCATTACTCCAAAACCACTAGAATCTGATCTAAATGACTCTAAGTTGGAACCATTGTTCATACCTGAGTTATTGTGATCTAGATTAGCATTCGGGGACCCTTCGTAAGTATTCTTTCGTTCTTTTATTGCTTTTCGAGTCTTTCGAGTCTGAAAGTCAAACTTTGTTTGACTTTCTGCGTTGACCAGTTATGGTCAATGCGAAGTTCGTTTGAACTTCGCAACGTGAGGGTAATCACGTTGGTTATAGTCCTTTGGGACTATGCCTACTGATTACCACGTTGTCTAGGGTCGTAGGGTAAGCGATCTAATAAATCGCTTATACCTCGAACCCGACCTATTTGGTCGATCATTAGGATCCGACCAAATACATTAGGTGACCATAGTAGGTAGGGAATAACCTTCCGAGGTTATACCCTATGGTCACATCGTTTAAGTAGTTGTATGATAGGTAGTTTATATGCCTTAGGTAAATTACCAGAATACCCTTTTCATGTATAATTGGTAATTAAGCATATGTAACCTAAAATTTTGTCACATAACTGATTATGTAACATGTTTAGGCATATAACACTTGTCATAGGGCTAGTTAGGCGGTCCGAACGCGTTTCACGCGAACGACGCGTTAAAGTAGCATAAGCTACCTAAACAGGTCGTAATGGGTCGTAAGCTTTTAGGTTAGGTTTCAATTAGTATGTAGGTTTTGTTGAACCATACTACACGAGTCTCAATACTCGTTTGGTTTACAAACCCTCATGCTACCCGATTCTTCCGATTTAGGTCCGGTTTATTAACATAGTTACCTATATTAGGTGCCGTTTGATTCACAGATCTCTAGCATTGTTTGGTTGTTACTCAAGGACTACTGAGCAATCTCAAGTGAGTACATAGACCCCTCTTTTACTGTTTTCCAAACTGTTTTGGGGTGGAACACATGTGCCTACTTGTTACTTTCATGCTTTCCTGTTTTCACATCATATACCGGCTATGTTTGTTAGTACATTATAGTACATGATTTCATTACATTTCATGCTATGTATGTCCATTGTGTGCATACTTAGTACATTGTTTTACATTACATTTCTGCTATGTATGTTGACTGATAGCATGCTAGCACATTGATTTACATGACTTTTCTGCTTTGTATGTTAACTTAGCATACTTAGTACATTATTTTACATTGCATCTCTGTTGCATATGTTCCAGTAACATATGGACACATTGTTTTACAGCTCTACCTTGTATCTTTACTCTAGCATACTAGGTACATTATCTTCATCACATGCTTACATTTTGGTATGAAATTTGGTTTGTTTAAATGAGACAATGTACATTCATTAACACCGATCATGCCGCTCGGTAGTGGGTAGTGGTACCACAGGACTTGACAAATCCCATTCCTGAAATCTCGGGTTTGTTTGGACGTAAGGAATGACCGAATCCGAATACATATTCTTTTTATAACTCACTTTTACATAGTTATCCGTTTGTCTCAAGGCTTGGATGTATGAATTTTCACAATACCGCATAAATGTTCATATTCAGTATAGCATGCGTATATCTTACAAAACATAACTTTGATTTAAACCAAGTTTTACTTCAATACTTTGTTTTGTACATTTTTACTTATGGTTTAAGTAGTCTAAATTTTACTTACCATACATATCATTTTGGTTATACATTACTTGACTACTTTTGGACTATAAACATTTGACATGGTTTATACAAGGACTTTTGACTATTGGTTTAAACATAGACTTATTACATTGTTGGTTTGGTTTGAGTAAGTGATTTAAGTAACTAGGCGTGTGTAATATGATACAAGCATGGTGGATACGCCGCTGGTACTTCCTATATATAAGTGCTTGTATGATATCATATATTGTAGCGTTATTTGAATCATTTCAATTTGAGACATATAACATTTTATACAAATAACATACTTTTCACAAGACATTGCTTTACAAAACAACTTATCTTTTACAAACTCATTTTACTTGGTTATTCATTTAACCATACATAATTCTCGTACTTATACATATCATCTGATCTTATTGCTTTTTAAACGATTTACAAAACAAAGCAAACTAAAAGGTTCATGACTAAACATTTTCTTAAACATAAGTCATGAATCTCATTTTCACAAAACCTATGTATCTCACAGGCATTTTTATGCTGACGTACCTATTTTCACATGTGTTTTCAGGAGATGATGCATAGGACTTATCAAGACATACTTAGGCGGACCTGTGCCTTAGTGACTTAAACGAGACAAGAACTAGTTAATTTATGTTATGTACTCTTTACTTCTTGTTTAAAGACAATGTAACTCGCTTGTTTGATGAATAAAACGAAACTTTAATATCCATGGTTGTGAAACATTAATTCTGTTACAACACTCCCCGATGTTTCCGCCACATTTTGTATGTTCTACGTGGTCGGGGTGTGACAGAAATGATGGTATCAGAGCCAATGGTTATAGGGAATTAGGTTATTAGTAATGCTTTGACCTAGTCTATAACCTTCTTAGGACCCTAACGCGAGTTTACTTGCGTTTAGTCATAAAACAATACCGTCACCTATCCTTAGGCGACGATCGCACCAAGAACACAAATTTCCAAACCGCTTTGAAAACTAATCATCTGTTCTAGGATGATTGATTACTAGGTTTTGAACCCTCTATTGTAAGGTTTTGAACTCTCTATTATATGGTTTTGAACCCCTTTGAATTTTCAAAATCTTGTCAAGGTTTTGGGTTTTAAATAATGTGAACACGTGCAAACTGGAAGGGTGAATGCCTGTATTCTGGGTTTTCTGTCTAGGCAAGCACTTCGTATACATCTCATCAGACGCGAGACCAGTTGTGCTTACCTGGGAATTCTTGGGATGAGTGTTCACTTATAGGCGAGCATGTATTCGCGATACATTATTTTTGACCCATTTACTTTGATTTGTCACCATCTCATTTGTTTGCCTTAGGTAACAAACAAATGATCACAATTTTCACTCGTTACCATTCGGTATTGATTATCCAATAAACTCTCACTTGTTTCTTCCTATGTCTTTCATTTTCTTCTAGAATGTCTATTCCTCTCAGCAACGGTCAAATGTCCGAGCGAACAGCCAAATTCGCTCAGCGAATAGGCGAAGTAGTCCTGAAGACTGTTGAATTAGCTACTGCCATGTATCGTCTCCAGGATGAAGCCACTCAAGAGTCACCAAGACAGGCAGGACCTAGTCAGGTGACAGCACCACCAGCCAAGAAACCAATCGAGGAATCAAAGACCATGGATGAACGATCCCCTAAGAAGTCAAAGAAGCGAAAGGCTTCTCAGAACTTCGCCGTGGTCGCTCACAATGGTCAAGCCTTCCCCAACCAACCAGCTCAACCCCCTGCTAGGAAGCCATACAATGGAACTGCACCCTTGTGCAACCAATGTAACCTTCATCATCACCCTAGTGTGAAGTGCCGCAAATGTCAGATTTGTGGACTTATAGGTCATACAGCAAGGGTTTGCCCAACTGCAGCTGTACCAAATCAAGCTGGCGACACTCCTGCTCAAGCTCGTTTCTCACGAGGGCCTTGCTACAACTGTGGCGAGATGGGCCATTTCCAAAGGGATTGCTCAAAGCTTGCTAATGCAAATCCAACCCTTGGATGAGCATTCGGCTGAACAAAGGATGTTGCTGTCTTATGCCTTTGTTTCTTTTGTTTTTGTGTATTGTGAAACAATATGTCTCGTTCATAAATAAATTGTTGTTCACAATTCTGATATACAAGTGTAGTTACATGTGTGTATGACTTTTCCTATGTTACCTACATCAAGGAACTATGTTCCTTACAAACTACTCTAGTGATTCTCTCTTTCAAATGATCGCTCATGATTCCTTCAAAAATTTTAAGTACTCGTTTCATTATAAGATACGAAATACAGAAAATAAAGTGACATTATGAGTAATCATGCTTCTGCACATCTGTGCCTTTAAATCCCTGGTTAGATAACTAAGGGTATTTTCAAATCTCATACCCATTACGTTATGATTTTTCGACATACACAGTACAAGTATTTCAAAACAATCTTCATGATCTCAAAACATTTCATATAGTTTGAAAACAATTTTTCTAGATGCATTATCTATGTTATTTCAAAAACATTGGCCATGTTATCAAAACCAACCTTCCTAATTTCAAAATAATTCATATAGTCTGAAGACAATATTAACACAATACATTTTCTTATCAAGTGCATGATTTCGAAAAAGCATCATTCATGTCTTTCAAAAACCTTATACATAATTTCAAAATTCATCTCGCATGATTTTAAAACATTTTTTTGTAAATATATCTATCTAATACACCTACTTTATGATTTTAAAAGTATTATATATAAGGTTTCAAAAACATTAAACACATTTTTCTTAAAAGAATCCCATGCACAGTTTTCAAAAATATTTTCCTCGTACATTGACTTAACTTTCAAATTTCGCTTCATATGTCGCCTTGGCATATCTGGCATCTCAACTTCGTAAAGCATTTCAACTTCATGTTTTGACATAAGCACGTCCAGTGCAAGGTTTCAAAACATCTTCAACTTCTAAAATCCATATGGGATCTTTTTATCTTCATATTTAGACCCTTGTGGATGATCATCATTCAAATCAGAGTCCTTAATTGGATTCTTTATGTACCTTAATTCGAACATTTCGGGTTCTAATAATCGAAATCGAATTTTCTTTTTGAATCTTTCTATCTTTATAGTTAGATTCTTGATAATGTTTAAAGTGCCAAATGAAATCCACGAGATGGATTCCTATTGTACTTTAAATACATGTACTCTGTTAGCAGAACAAGCTTCTAGTTAAACAATTTTGTGGTTATGTGACTATGTGTTTATTCATCTTATGTTTTCTTTTATGCATTTTTTGTGTTTTTAATACTCTGGATATTCGTTATCCAAATCCTCGCAGGATCTTTCATATCTTCATATGAGGGATTCGTAGCAGGATATTCAAAAGGTACTACCTTCAATCCTCAATGGGCTTCTATGTAATAGTTAAGATCCTTGGATTATATAAGTACCGCTCCATGATTCATAAGAGATCCTTTTAGTAGTCTAGTCTAAAAGATTGATTCACAATTTGGTTAAAGAACGACATCTAGTGATGTAGCTGAACAGACTCCTTGATAGTCTATTTAGATCATTTATTGATTTAATTAAAAGGACTCTATGGCGGTCTAGTCACACTCATCACAGGATTGTTCATTTGGTTTTACCCTACACATTATAAAATAGACTGCGTGAACTGTGCAAGGAATTGTCTAATTATGGACGCGTACATAACTATGAAATTTAGTGCACAGAAACCCAGTAAGATTTATTATGTGTAAGAACCGATAGTGACAACAATAACGAAATGAGAACGATATAATGGAGGTACGGTGGACGCACCAATGACGCTTCATATACTTGTATATAAGTGTCCCTCTTACATTGCAAACATGATGTTATTAAAGTTACTAGAAGTTCAGAACCTTAACCAATGTTGTTCGATCTTTTCAACTTCATGTTTCAGGCTCTCACAAGTTTCCTCTAAATAAATTTCGGGACGAAATTTCCTAAAGTAGGGGAGACTGTGACACCTGGGTCACTGTGACCATCAAACAAATACCAAACCAATGAAATATTGTATTTCATACTTGGGATTTGTATAAATATGTGTATCATTTGCACATATCAAATTTTTGTTCAATTCCAAACTCTAAATCGCTTTCTGGAAGGTTATACGCGCACCG
Organism: Helianthus tuberosus; assembly: GCA_030545235.1. Taxonomy (NCBI): domain Eukaryota; kingdom Viridiplantae; phylum Streptophyta; class Magnoliopsida; order Asterales; family Asteraceae; genus Helianthus; species Helianthus tuberosus. Next base: position 101,491,770 of record CM060431.1, on the reverse strand, counting down.
ATGCGTAAATATAACCAGTTTAATGCAACAAACACTCCGGAATAGTGACATTGGCTTAACATACCTTAAATAACCTTTACATAACTTAGAAATAAGTTTTGAAGGCTTTGGTATGGCAAAATCGAGTTAAATCGCTTACAGGGACTAAATTTGACAAACTGCGAAAGTATGCCAATTTGAACTGTAACAGACATTCCGGAACATGACCATAAGTTAAACACACCTTAAATATCCTTTATATAGCTTAGAAATAGGCTTTGAGGGGTTCGGTGTGCTAAAATAAACTTTTGGGTCATTAAGGGACTAAAAGTGTCAAAAAGTGCACAAGTTTGCACTTTTGCGCATAACTCACATTCTGAATACATCCGGACATCCAAAAGTTTATGTAAGCACTAAAACATTTTATTTTAGTGTTCGGCATAAGAAAAATCCATTCGTCACGCATTTTGGATCGTTTTTCGCGCTTGTGCGCATTCCGTCGTAATTAAGCGAACATCGCGTTCGTACGGCTAAACGAACCAACATCCGACATATTTTTGAGCATGTTTCATGTCCACAATGTTTAGACATCATGTTAGGGCCTTAAAGTTGGCTTAACGGGCCTTAAACATGTCGGAAATGGCTTAAACACATAACAGGGACTGAAACTGCAATATTTGAAACTTGTTTTCTGATCTGAAGAGCTAGGCGGCCCGCGTGAGCCAAGCTTAAATCTTAGGCGGCCCGCGTCAGACTCTCTGATCAGATAAGATCGAACAGTCAGCGTATTCCAGCTGTTTTAACCACAACCACAAGCTCACCACTTGCCTATTCAGCTGATAAGGATCAATTTTAGGCACCATAACTTTCCGACACTTGTACGGATACGATTAAGGCACGATATTCGACAAACGATCTTAACGGTTACCCGAAAACTATAAATACCCCACCCCCCATTACTCCAAAACCACTGGAATCTGATCTAAATGACTCTAAGTTGGAACCATTGTTTCATACCTGAGTTATTGTAATCTAGATTAGCATTCGGGGACCCTTCGTAAGTATTCTTTCGTTCTTTTATTGCTTTTCGAGTCTTTCGAGTCTGAAAGTCAAACTTTGTTTGACTTTCTGCGTTGACCAGTTATGGTCAATGCGAAGTTCGTTTGAACTTCGCAACGTGAGTGTAATCACGTTGGTTATAGTCCTTTGGGACTATGCCTACTGATTACCACGTTGTCTAGGGTCGTAGGGTAAGCGATCTAATAAATCGCTTATACCTCGAACCCGACCCATTTGGTCGATCATTAGGATCCGACCAAATACATTAGGTGACCATAGTAGGTAGGGAATAACCTTCCGAGGTTATACCCTATGGTCACATCGTTTAAGTAGTTGTATGATAGGTAGTTTATATGCCTTAGGTAAATTACCAGAATACCCTTTTCATGTATAATTGGTAATTAAGCATATGTAACCTAAAATTTTGTCACATAACTGATTATGTAACATGTTTAGGCATATAACACTTGTCATAGGGCTAGTTAGGCGGTCCGAACGCGTTTCACGCGAACGACGCGTTAAAGTAGCATAAGCTACCTAAACAGGTCGTAATGGGTCGTAAGCTTTTAGGTTAGGTTTCAATTAGTATGTAGGTTTTGTTGAACCATACTACACGAGTCTCAATACTCGTTTGGTTTACAAACCCTCATGCTACCCGATTCTTCCGATTTAGGTCCGGTTTATTAACATAGTTACCTATATTAGGTGCCGTTTGATTCCGAGATCTCTAGCATTGTTTGGTTGTTACTCAAGGACTACTGAGCAATCTCAAGTGAGTACATAGACCCCTCTTTTACTGTTTTCCAAACTGTTTTGGGGTGGAACACATGTGCCTACTTGTTACTTTCATGCTTTCCTGTTTTCACATCATATACCGGCTATGTTTGTTAGTACATTATAGTACATGATTTCATTACATTTCATGCTATGTATGTCCATTGTGTGCATACTTAGTACATTGTTTTACATTACATTTCTGCTATGTATGTCGACTGATAGCATGCTAGCACATTGATTTACATGACTTTTCTGCTTTGTATGTTAACTTAGCATACTTAGTACATTATTTTACATTGCATCTCTGTTGCATATGTTCCAGTAACATATGGACACATTGTTTTACAGCTCTACCTTGTATGTTTACTCTAGCACACTAGGTACATTATCTTCATCACATGCTTACATTTTGGTATGACATTTGGTTTGTTTAAATGAGACAATGTACATTCATTAACACCGATCATGCCGCTCGGTAGTGGGTAGTGGTACCACAGGACTTGACAAATCCCATTCCTGAAATCTCGGGTTTGTTTGGACGTAAGGAATGACCGAATCCGAATACATATTCTTTTGATAACTCACTTTTACATAGTTATCCGTCTGTCTCAAGGCTTGGATGTATGAATTTTCACAATACCGCATAAATGTTCATATTCAGTATAGCATGCATATATCTTACAAAACATAACTTTGATTTAAACCAAGTTTTACTTCAATACTTTGTTTTGTACATTTTTACTTATGGTTTAAGTAGTCTAAATTTTACTTACCATACATATCATTTTGGTTATACATTACTTGACTACTTTTGGACTATAAACATTTGACATGGTTTATACAAGGACTTTTGACTATTGGTTTAAACATAGACTTATTACATTGTTGGTTTGGTTTGAGTAAGTGATTTAAGTAACGAGACGTGTGTAATATGATATAAGCATGGTGGATACGCCGCTGGTACTTCCTATATATAAGTGCTTGTATGATATCATATATTGTAGCATTATTTGAATCATTTCAATTTGAGACATATAACATTTTATACAAATAACATACTTTTCACAAGACATTGCTTTACAAAACAACTTATCTTTTACAAACTCATTTTACTTGGTTATTCATTTAACCATACATAATTCTCGTACTTATACATATCATCTGATCTTATTGCTTTTTAAACGATTTACAAAACAAAGCAAACTAAAAGGTTCATGACTAAACATTTTCTTAAACATAAGTCATGAATCTCATTTTCACAAAACCTATGTATCTCACAGGCATTTTTATGTTGACGTACATATTTTCACATGTGTTTTCAGGAGATGATGCATAGGACTTATCAAGACATACTTAGGCGGACCTGTGCCTTAGTGACTTAAACGAGACAAGAACTAGTTAATTTATGTTATGTACTCTTTACTTCTTGTTTAAAGACAATGTAACTCGCTTGTTTGATGAATAAAACGAAACTTTAATATCCATGGTTGTGAAACATTAATTCTGTTACAACACTCCCCGATGTTTCCGCCACGTTTTGTATGTTCTACGTGGTCGGGGTGTGACACGAGGCCTGCCCTTGAGATATTGAAAGATTCTCTTAACAGCATTTAAATGAGAAAGTTTAGGAGCAGCCTGATAACGTGCACACTGACACACAACAAACATGATGTCTGGTCTACTAGCCGTCAACTACATTAATGAGCCAATCATCGGCCGGTACAGTGTCTCATCAACAGCTTCCCCTTCCTGATCTTCGGTCAGCACTGGTCTTTCTGCCATAGGAGTATTTGCAGGTTTCGCATCCTGAAGTTTGAACTTTGCAATAATGTCGTCAACGTATTTTCCTTGATGAATCAGAATTCCCTTGGAATCTTGACGAACTTGTAAACCCAAAAAGAAATTCAGCTCTCCCAATGCACTCTGTTTAAATTACTTCTTCGGACTCCTTGCACAGTGCTTCACTAGTGGATTCAAAGATGATATCATCCACATAGATCTGCACTAAGATTTGATCCTCGCCCACCTTTCGAATAAACAATGTCTGATCTATGATTCCACGAGTGTATCCGTGTGCGAGCAGATGCTCTATCAGTGTAGCATACCATGCACGAGGAGCTTGGTGTAACCTGTATAAGGCTTTGTCAAGCTTATAAACATGATGAGGACACTATTTGTCAACGAAACCAGGCGGCTGCGATACATATATCTCTTCCTTCACTTTTCCGTAGAGAAACGCCGTTTTGACATCCATCTGATAGACCTTGAACCCCATGAAGGATGCATACGCCAGAAAGATTCGTATTGCTTCCAATCTGGCAATAGGAGCATACACTTCATCGTAGTCGAGGCGCTCAATCTGTCTGAACCCTTGAACGACCAGTCTTGCTTTATTTCGAACAATCACTCCACTATCATCTCGCTTGTTTCGATAGACCCATAGAGTTCTGAATGATTTCTTTCCAGCAGGCAAACGAACCAACTTCTACACTTTTAATTTTCTAACTAGTTCAACTCGTCCTGCATTGCGTCTACCCAGCTAGGTTCTTGAAGAGCCATATCAATTGTCTTCGGCTCTATTTGTGAGATGAAACATGAGAATAGGCAAGTATTCATAACTCCTGTCTGACTTCTGGTCAAAACTCCAGCTCCCACAGGTCCAATCACATTTTCTATGGGATGATCAAGTTGGACACTTGTGGGAATAGCAGTTTCTGGAGCAGTTCCGGTCGGTGGTTGGTGTGGTGCATCTCATATGTTATTTACACTGTTGATTTTATGCACTATTTTAAGTTTTAAATTTATAAAAATGGTTTATACCTTAACATTAAAACACACACAACAAAGGACAAGTGTATCCCGTCACATATGCAGTAAAGTATTGGTAAGATCCAGGTATCGTTCAGGGTCAGACAAGAGTTGACACGACAAAAGATTAAAAAGATAAAGATGTGATAAGTACTGAATCGTTGTTATTATTTTACCAGAGGAAGACATAATTGAATGGTATTTTAACTAAGTTGACTAAAAATAAAAATAAAATAAATACAACACAAATCTTATTTCATAAATAACCTAAGCATGTTATCTATCATGTATGTCACACAAGCACTTTATCAATTTTCCAATTGCAAGACAGCTAGTCACCTCTCGGAATTTTCTAACATAATAATTCTTCGGAGAAGCAAGACGAAGGTCCCATCTTAACTTACCTAAAATCATGCATTAGCGAGCTATTGATTTATGTGAACCCTTAAAGATAGATTAGTCATCCGTTAAGAGTTTTCTAACCTCACTTATGAAAGAAAGCAATACCGATGGTCACAATACAGCCACGAGGATAAGCATTTATGTAGATCATATAACAAATAATTTCACATTTACAAGTCTTGAATACAAATGTACCAAGCTAGCAATTTCAGACCAAAACTACTAAACAAGGATCATTAACCGCATGCAAGAACATGTAATCCACACCATATAATTCATAAGAACCCTTACGTGTAGGAAAGCACTCTTGATCAAATAAGACATATATTGTGTAATACCAATCTCCGGGTCTGGTCTCATGGTGTAAACAGAATTTACAAATAAGTGAATAATCAAGAGTCGACATCCAAATTACCACATATTCATTACCTAATAATCTCAAAGATAATTAAGAACACAACATCAATGAAACATTCAATCATACAATCATGAAGATTCAAACATAGCAAGTACTTGGATTTCACACAAAATAGATTACAATACAAAGATTATTCAAGAAACATGTTCACAAAAACTATATACATACAACTATACATCAGACCAATAACATGCACAATGATTAGACTACATGTTCAAGAACAAGGAATCGAACCATAAACATGCATTGAATTGACGGGGTGGATGATTTCAGCTTCAAAACGACCTCGAGACATGAACTAGACTTGGCCAAAGCAGTCCCGGAACTCTTGGATCGCCTGGAATTCAGAGAAAAAACCAACCATTTGCTTGAACACGAATGGGCTATTTATAGGGAAAAAAAATCATGTATCGCACGGTCGTGCAATGGTATCGCACGGTCGTGCAATACGGTTGACGTCATTGATTACGTGGATCGCACTTGTTCCGACAATGGAGTGGTTGGGGCAGTTGGACGTCGGTGCAAAAGTGGAACGGTCGTTCTTCGGGTCACACGGTCGTTCGATCCCGGGAATGGGCTGGAACGGTTGGTCGCACGAGTGTGTCTCTCCGGATAAGTTGTCGGTCACCGGTGTCGCACGATCGTTCGGATGTCGCACGGTCGTGTGATCCCGGTAATTTGGTTCGTGCCGTGACTAGGCCGCTCATTCGGATGGTTGTGCCGGGAACACATGGTCGTTCGGTCGGATGGCACGGTCGTGCATCTCCGGACCGTTTATTGGTTTTGGCCCGTTTGATCAGAAATGCTTCGGAAATGTCCGTTTTTCATCAGATTTTCATTCTATGCTTCGTTTAAGACCTGAAATTGTATACTTACTGATTTTAGTCCATAACATTGATATTTCGGTCAAAAACTCTTAAAACGGAAGTGTTTTGGGGTATAAAAACATGTATAATTTCTCGTATATCAAACATCCCCACACTTGAACTTTTGCTTGTCCCTAAGCAAAACAATGTACAAACGATTTATTTTAGGCATAAAAATTAAACACACAATAATGTACATAAGCGTTTTAAAATTAACTAATAATGATAGCAATGAGAAAACTTAATGCAATTTTTCAAAAATAAATAGCGTTTTTAACATCAATTATTCACTTACTTGCATCTTTGATGTACTTCCCTCAGCTCACTGGTGTAAACTAGTGAATTGTGCACTAGTAATTTTTCTGTGATCACTCAAAAGCCGGGCCATATAGCAACATTATCGTAGGCTTGTAATGAAATCTTATTTCTACCAACAAAATAAAAATCATATAAATCAAGAGGACTTTTATTGCGGGTTGTAACTTGGCTAAGGTTTAAAGGTAGGAATTTGTGGATATTTACTGGGTGAAGTGTTTCAATCCGGTCTAGCAAATTATCCTAACAAACCTCACACAAAAGTAAATTCACTCTATTTTTTTTTTCACAAACCAGGTGACTCTTTTAAGGTCAGATTGTCAAGACCTGTTTTATCCTTGATGTGTCGAATGTCTTCCTTTATCCTGCAGTGAACATTACTTCCTTTCCTAATGGACCGTTCGGCATTGAGCCTAATAGCCCCCATTCTCATTAGAAGTGTATATTCATGTTGGGATTCAGTTTGACTTTTCTACATCTTCCTTCGTGAGACCAATTTCCACATCCAATGCATTTGTCGTATCGTTTTGCTCTTCTTTTCATTGCACTTTTGGATGTCCCACAAAATGGTGGCGTTTGTTCTTGTTTTCGCCACGTTTTTCTAACTTCTTCACTTAGGTGAAATATTTTCTCTCTAAGTTCCGAAGGTAAGCTTGGTTTCGCAAATTGTAAGCAGCAAAGCAAATTTAAATCAAACGAATGCATGTCCAGTTCTTTATAGGTCTGCCGGTAAAAGACCAGTCTAAATACCTATAATAGGAAAATTATACTAAACCGGAATTCACACATAGGTTAAAAAGGTAAGATAAAAAGGTTTAAATGGTTAAAATGGTGGGATTATAACAAACGAAAAAGGAAAAGGTTCAACAAGGTTTACTATTGGATAATATTTTTGGGTTTTTTTTTCAAGGTTTTTAACTAGAAAGGTAAACACATGGTTGTATCCTATTGCCTCTATCATTTTCATATAATTTTTACAGTTAGTGATTTAAACAAGTATATTCAAGACAAGTTCTGAAATGTATACTATTATGCGGCACACTCAACAAAATGAAGTTTATAGCATATAATTATTGCTTTTAAAATGGCTCAAAACTCACTAATTGGGTGTGTATTTTAGATGCAAATTTATGAATAATTTAAAAAAAAATAAAAAAATTATTTATAAAAATTACTTTAAAATTTTCTCATTTGTAAGATTATTAGATAAGAATAAATCAAATATGTACAAAAATTAATTAAAAACACTCTAAAAATTTTTTTTTTTTAAGATTTGTACAAAATTTAAAGAAATTTAGGACAAACAAAGTTTAGGGATTCTTAAACCCCTCCCCACACTTGAAATTCACATTGTCCCCAATGTGAAATATATATTAGTTAAGTAATTATGAGGAACTAAACTAATAATGTGAAAAGGAAAAGATTTACTCCCTTTTTGGTGTAGTCATTTCCACCGTTTTTGCATTTCTTGGTTCCACCTATTTTTCACCTTCTAAAATAGCCAAACATAAACCAAACAATTATTCACACATAAAATAAATCAAAACAAACATAAATTTAAAAAGTTAAACTAAGTACCGAAAACAAACAAAATGTAAATTGTTTCATAACAAACATAGTACTAAAAATAAAAATAAAACAAACCAAATCATCCAAACATAATGTCTAACAGATAAATAAATCAATCACTCCTCATCATCGTCGCCACCACCACCAAAACTACCACCCGTACCCGAGGTACCTGCACCACTGTGACCATAATATTCCCACGGTGGGAACTGCGGCGGCTGTCCAAAATGATCTGGGTAGGCACTATGAAGCCCCCCAAACATGTAAGTAAAACCATCATGTACTCCTTGGTACAGGTTCTGATGAGTAGCCCGCAGCTGGTCCTGGTGATGTCTGATAGCAGTCTGATCAGCCCTGATAGCGTCCTGTGAAGCTCTCAAAGCCTCCTGCTCAGCTCTGATGGCATGCTGATCAGCTCTCATCTCGTCATGAGATACCCTCATCTGCTGAAACTGCTGATAAAACTCAGGGTATGTCGGTATTCCTTCAGGCCATCCCTGAAACTGGAATGCCTGGTGCGGTGGCGACTGTGGTGGTGTCGGGTGATGATGCACATGCTCCTGCTCTGGATCGCCCTCATCATGCATCTCTTCATCTTCATCAGCTGCTGCTGGAGGCAATGGATCCCAAATCTCATTGTGTAGACCTTTAAGTCTATTCCCCGCATCTGTTTCAACTATCAACCGCATAGCTTTTAGTGACGGGATATATATATAATCCCCCTCTGTCACTAAATGAAGACTGTTCACAACCTCATCAGTCAGCACATTGTCATTAATAGCAATTTTAGTGATATACTCACCACCAAAAATGAGACTGTTATGTACTCTGCCAGAACAATTGACAAAGTAATCTGCCATACGGGCTGCCAAATTTAGACCTGGTTGGTTAACCAACTCCCACAGATATAACAAGTCTGGTGTAGGACAGTTACCTTGACTGTCCTTTCTTCCGCATATGGTGTGACTGAAAATGTGATGCATAGCTCTGACAAGCGGATCTCGGATCCTCGAGGCTTTAGACATCCTCGGATCATAAGTAACACCTTCTGCAATTTCTACCCAGAAAGCATTTCGAGCTGCAGTGTTTGGAAAATCATAGATGTCTGTGAAGATCGAGTCATCTTCCATGTCTGTTCTAGTGTAAATACCTAGTCTCTTCCCAATCGCCCAACAGACCAAGTATTCCACTTTCTTGCCATCCTGAACGTCACTCTCTTTTTATACCTGAAATCGGTATCTTCAGCTCCAACGGGTTTTTCGTACTGATAAGTAGCGAAAAACTCTATAGCAAGTTCAAGATAAATAGGCTGCTCAATGTTGACAAGGCGCGACAAAGGGACTGAAATCATCTCGTACAAACGATCCTTTTGGTTTAATGTGTTCATCATCTCCCAATTTAAACGACGCGGAACCCCAAATTTTCGTCTACTCGCCCACAAGAAGTCTCTTTTTTCAATGCATGCGGCTTCTCGTGCGTTGTTCGGGTCAAATTGGAGAAATGGATGATTCATCTGTATGCAAAACAATGTTAGAAACAAGAATTTACCAAAAAAATTGACTCGGAAACTGCAAAAAATGAAGTTTTAAGCATTCTGTCAAAACTGATCTGCAAGTGTCGCACGAGCGTGCGTCGGGTAGCACGAGCGTGCGATCCCGAGATCGAGCTTAGTTTCCGGAAAAAATTCAAAATTCCCGAGAACAACCCGGCATCGCATGAGCGTGCAATGGTGGAACGACCGTGCGTCGCCGGTCTGCAGAAATTTCGGACCCAAAATTCGATTTTTCTGAAATTTTTCAAAATAATCAAGTTTTCTATGTTCCCAGGGGTCTGCAATACCTACGGTTGTTCAAGTTTCATACGATTCTAACAAAGAATAGGGTTCTGATTGACTTTTATGAAGAAACCCTAAGAACACTATGAATCTATGGATGAATTTGATTAAAAACGAAGATAGAACATGAAATGGACAAGTATTAACATACCGTGTGATGTGTGGAAGCTAACCGTGCGGATTGATCGTGCGAAAAATGGGAAAAATTGGTCTGGAACGAGTGCAGCGGCCGTTCTTGCGAGTTAGGGTTTTTGGGTTGCAGATGGGTATTTATAGTGGCAAAATGACCATTCTGCCCTTTTCTAGTCGCACGAGCGTGCGTCGGGTCGCACGGTCGTGCGTCACCGATGATTCCCAAACCCTGACTCATTCTCGGTATCGCACCGAACGTGCATATGATCGTTCCGGCTGTCCGACAACGCACGAGCGTGCGATGGGTCGCATGATCGTGCGATTGCTGAATTTTCAGATTTTAACTCAGAATTTCGTTTCAGCAATCGTTTTCGTCGGTTTTCGCCATTTTTTCGATACGCAAACGGTTTAAACATTTAAAATCATAAAATCTTCATTCGGTTTGTCTAAGACTTGTGCAGATTGACGTGATCTATCTAACACACCTAAATTACACTAAAACTATAAAAACGTAAAAATTACGAAATTACCCTAAAATGTCCAGAGACATTCTTGCTACATTTTTAATCTTCGAGTCAGTAGCGTAGACTCTCCTCCCCACACTTATGAAGTATGCGGGGTTTGGAGTTCAAAAACCTCCAAAACCGACTTAATCGGTCCTGCAACGTACAACTTCAATCTATGACCATTCACTTTGAATACATTTCCATTGTTCTCTTCAATTAAAACAGCACCGTATGGATATACCTTTTTCACAGTGTATGGGCCTGTCCAACGTGAATGAAGCTTTCCTGGAAATAAACGTAATCGTGAATTGTACAAAAGAACTTGATCACCCGCTTGGAATTCTTTTTGGTCCTTCAAGCGTCTATCGTGCAGTCTTTTGGTTCTTTCCTTGTACAAGATGGAACTTTCTTAAGCTTGTTGGCGTAATTCTTCCAATTCATGAATCTGAAGAAACCGGGCTTCACCTCCAGTTTTTAAGTCCAGATTTGCTGTTTTCAGTGCCCACATCGCTTTATGCTCTAATTCCACTGGTAAATGGCATGTCTTTCCGTATACAAGTCTAAAGGGAGTTGTCCCAATAGGAGTCTTGTAAGCTGTACGAAAAGCCCACAGTGCTTCGTCTAGTTTGTCCGACCATTCTTTACGGTTTGCTCCTACAGACCGTTCAAGAATTCGTTTTAGCCCTCGGTTTGTGACTTCCACTTGCCCACTTGTCTGTGGATGATAGGGCATGGAAATACGGTGATGAACACCATAACGGGACAAAGCTTTCTCAAGCTGACTATTACAAAAATGAGTCCCTCTGTCACTGATAAGTGCCTTTGGGGCACCAAACCTGGCAAACAAACTTTTCAGAAATCTCACGACTGACCTGGCATCATTTGTGGGTAAAGCTTGAGCTTCTGCCCATTTTGAGACATAATCTACTGCAACCAGGATGTATTTATTACCTCGTGAGGGGGGAAATGGTCCCATGAAGTCTATCCCCCAGATGTCGAAGACTTCACACACTTGTATCCAATGTTGAGGCATCTCATTGCGTGCCGAGATATTTGTTGCTCTCTGACAAGCATCACAAACTCTAACAAATTCATACGCATCACAAAAAATTGTGGGCCAATAGAATCCAGAGTCTAACACTTTCTTTGCAGTGTAGTTTGCTCCATGATGACCTCCGGTTGGACCTTCGTGACAGTGACGCAGAATGCTAGCTGCCTCCTCTCCAAATACACACCTTCGGATAACCTGATCGGCTCCGATCCTAAACAAGTATGGTTCGTCCCAGATGTAATACTTCAGATCTGCAAAGAACTTCCTCTTTTGTTGATATGATAATCCTTTGATAAGGATTCCACATGCGAGGTAGTTTGCATAATCGGCGAACCATGGTGACTCATTATTCATCTCAATACTCAAAAGAGATTCATGAGGGAAATTGTCGTTTATTCGCTCCTCCATTGAATTATCTGAATTGCCATGCTCAAGTCTCGAGAGATGATCGGCTGCAACATTTAAAGTTCCCTTTTTATCTTGGATCTCTATGTCAAATTCTTGTAATAACAAGATCCATTGAATAAGACGCGGTTTTGCGTCTTGTTTGCTAAAAAGGTATTTAATTGCCGCATGATCCGTATACACAATTGTTTTGGACAACACAAGGTACGATCTGAATTTATCGAATGCATATACTACTGCCAAAAGCTCTTTCTCTGTAGTCGTATAATTTTCCTGAGCATCATGTAGAGTTTTGCTGGCATAGTATATAGGGTGAAAATGCTTCTCCCTTCGTTGTCCTAACACTGCTCCTATTGCATAATCGCTTGCATCGCACATTATCTCGAATGGCAATGTCCAATCTGGTGCAACTAAAATTGGGGATTCAATAAGCTTTTGTTTTAGTTGTTTGAAAGCTTTCATACAATCATCTGAAAAGACAAAAGGAGCATCTTTCTCTAACAAATGGGTCATAGGTTTTGCGATTTTTGAAAAGTCTTTAATGAATCGTCTGTAGAACCCTGCATGACCTAGGAAACTTCTAATCGCTCTAACCGAGGTAGGTGGAGGAAGTTTAGAAATGATATCCACTTTTGCTGGATCAACTTCCAACCCTGCTTTAGAAATTTTGTGCCCTAGAACTATCCCTTCTTTCACCATGAAGTGACATTTCTCCCAGTTAAGCACAAGATTAGTTTCCTCACATCTCATCAACATTCTTTTCAAATTTCCTAGACATTGATTAAAAGAACTCCCAAATACAGAAAAGTCATCCATGAATACTTCCATGGAGTCCTCCATCATGTCATGGAAAATGGCAATCATGCAACGCTGGAATATAGCACGTGCATTACACAGTCCAAAAGGCATACGCCTGTAGGCAAATGTGCCGAAAGGACATGTGAAAGTAGTCTTCTCCTGATCTTCAGGAGCGATTGGAATTTGAAAGTATCCCGAAAACCCATCCAAGAAACAGAAAAATGACTTCCCCGACAGACGTTCCAACATCTGGTCGATGAATAGAAGCGGGAAGTGGTCCTTACGGGTGGCATCATTGAGTTTGCGATAATCAATGCAAACTCGCCATCCTGTGACGGTACGGGTAGGAATAAGTTCATCTCTATCATTTGAAACTACAGTAATACCACCTTTCTTAGGTACTACTTGCACTGCACTTACCCAAACTGAATCGGATATGGGGTAAATCAGACCTGCGTCTAGCAACTTGATTACTTCCTTCTTCACCACGTCTTGCATGTTTGGATTCAGGCGCCTTTGATGCTGCGCTCTTGGCTTGTAATCCTCTTCCATGAGAATCTTATGAGTACAAAAGGATGGATTAATACCTTTTATATCCATAATTTTCCAGGCCATGGCTTTCTTGTGGAGCGTTAGAACTTCAAGAAGCTGTCTCTTTTCTTCTTTCGCTAAAGATGCTGAAATGATGACTGGCAAGCGACACTCCTTGTCTAGAAATGCGTACTCAAGATGCGACGGGAGTTCTTTTAACTCCAAAGACGGTGGTTCTTCAACTGATGGTTTTGATTTTTCTTCAATTTCACGGTTTATCTCCACAAATTGATTTGGACTTTGAGAATCATCAATAAGTTGATCACTTTTGAGATATATGTCCGTATCAATTTCTTCAATAGTGCTTTGAAAATGAGAGCTTACACATGTATCAACAATGTCAACACAGTATAATACATCATCGTGACTTTGCGGAGGTTGCATTGATCTTTTAATATCAAAAGTCACATGCTCGTCATCTACTCGAAGTGTGATTTGGCACTTTTGAATCTTGCAGATCGATCAATCAAATATCCTCTTGGGTTTGGTTCTGTGTTACTTGGAAGACTACACCCACTAGAATGAGCATTCGACTTGCAGATCGATCAATCAAATATCCTCAGGGATTCGTAGAAAACATGCTTGTTAAAATTGATAAATTTGTTTTTCCCGTGGATTTTGTAATTCTTGATATGGACGAAGATTCAAAAGTGCCATTGATACTCGGACGCCCATTCCTCAACACTGCGAGGACAATTGCCCTCTTGGGTTTGGTTCTGTGTTACTTGGAAGACTACCTTGTGGTCTTTCAGATAGCATCTTGGCCAATTGGCCGACTTGATTCTCAATGGTTTGCAATGAAGCCTTCTGGCTCCGCAATTCCCCTTCTTGTGCCATAAACCGCTCCTCATGCTGCTGGTATCGTTTTTCAGATAATTGATTAGCATTATTGGAGTTATTTAATAGCTGGGCCATCATTTCCTCTAATTTTGAATTTGTTTGAGAGGTTTGAGGCTGTTGAGACTGGGAAGTGTTTCCTAAATTTGAATTGTTAAAACGTGGTTGAAAAGTTTGCCCTGATGGCTGAAAAGATTGATTTTGATAGAATTGATTTTGGGGCTGAAAAGATTGCCCTTGAGACTGTTGTGGTGCGGGAGCGCGTTGAGCATATCCAAGTGGATTTTGGTTATTGGAATTGGCTTTCCAACCAAAGTTTGGATGATTTCTCCAACCCGGATTGTACGTGTTACTATAGGGGTTATTTTGGGGCCTGATTGGATTGCCCAAATAGTCCACCTCTTCGTGGCCTGTAAACATAACACCTTGCTCACATGTACCTGGCTCGTGTGACACTCCACACAGCTCACATGATGATTGAACTGATTGTACTTTCGAGGCGTTTTGAGATTGATGAAACTTTGCTGCCAAAGCTCCAATCTGTGCTGAAAGAGCTGTATACGTATCTACTTGATGAACTCCAGGATTGGATTCAATTTTTGCTCGTACTCCACTATGGCGTGAACTTGACTTCAACGCAGCTTTCTCAATGATTGCATAAGCTTCATTGGGCGTTTTCGTTCCCAAATCACCTCCTGCATAAACATCTAAACGTTCTTGTGAATTGTAGCTGAGTCCTTGGTAAAAGTTCAACACAAGTTGTCTTTTGGAAAACCCGTGATGTGGAACATCGATCAGAAGATCTTTGAACCTTTCCCAAGCTGCATGTAGAGATTCCCCTTCATCTTGTTTGAATGTCATGATACGGTTCTTCAGTTTAGTTGTCTTTTCTGGCGGAAAATATTTTTGCATAAAAAGCTCGGCCAGCCCGTTCCAAGTCGTGATGGATCCTGCTGGAAGTGACAAAAGCCAAGATCGGGCTTTGTCTCGCAAAGAAAATGGAAAAAGTCACAAACGGACTGCGTCTTCAGAAACGTCTCTCATCTTAAATGTCGAGCACACCTCGAGAAACGAAGCGATGTGTCGACCAGGATCTTCGTGATCCTTGCCATCAAATTGAACAGAATTTTGTATCATATTAATTATACTAGATTTAATTTCAAAACTTTGTGCTTCTATCTGTGGTCGGTTAATGCTCGGTAGCAAGCCTTCCCCTCCTGGACGGCCGGTCTCATTCAAAGGCTGGTCGTCGTCTGCTATAATTTCTGCCATAATGCTTCCCTTTTCGTCCTCTGAACTCTCGCTGTCCGATAGTGTTACTGGTTCATCGATTGTGTCTGCAATCCTTTGTGCAACAACAAGTGATCTTTCGTGTAGCCTCCTACTTCTTCTAAGATTAATTTTTTTTTCGTTAGCTGGCGTAGGGGGCGTTGACATTAGCCTGCATGTGAAAAGGAAAGTATTATACAGATAAAATAATAATATTATACAAAATATAAATGCTAAAACTATTATATAATATACATATATATACACAATATATTAAATAATTCTAATAAATATTTACTAAATATATATAAATGAAAACTAGGAAATAAACAACATCAGGCCTTAATCCAGTGGTTGACAAGGGTGCGAAAGAGTGTGGGAGCACAGACCCGAGTTCGAATATCGGGGGCTGCCTCCATGCTTTTTTTTATGTTTTATGTTTTGCTAAAAAGTCGTACATGGTATAAACCTATGTAGATCGGTTCGCAACGCCTTTTTGTTGTGTGCATGGTAGTATAATCGGTTCCCACATTATTGCGTACCCAATTACCACCTTATGCATATTATTATTAACAATTATTAAATAAATAAATAAATAAATAAATGAATAAATAAATACAAAATTGAAATAAATAAATAAAATTCCGTATATAAGCGGTTCGATTCCGAACATGGCTATCAACGTACTTGTACAGAAATAAATAAAAAAAATAAATAAAATGACAGAAATAAAATAACTGAATTGAAGTAATGTAATAACTGTGCAAAAATAAATAAATAACTAAAATGAAAAATAAATAAAATGACTGAAATTAAAAGTGCGGAAATTAAAGTGCGGAAATTAAATTGCAGAAATTAAATGTTAGTAGACAGTAAATAAAAAGTTAGATTGTTAGAAAGTTAGTAGTCCAAATGTTAGTAGTCCAAAAGTTAGTAGTCCTAAAATTAGTAAAGGTAATTTAACCAAAACACAAATCTTATCACAAAAATTATGGTAGACTCGGCTGGTTCAACCAAACACTTGCCACCACAAAGAAAAATATGAGAGATTTGGATGGTAAAAATGTTAGAAGGTTATAATAAATAAATAAATAAGACAATAAATAAATGTTAGTAGTTAGAATGAATAAATAAATAAAAGGTTAAAAGATTAGATAAACAAAACAACAAAAATAAAAGGTTAGTCGTTAGTGGTTAATAATAAAAATAAAAAAATAATTACAAAAATGTACAAATATTAACAGGTATTTACAATTTTTACATTGGTAAAATAATAACTCGGATTTTTCCATTATTGACACCTTATCTTTTATTTTAAAAAGTTATGTCTGTCCCCGGCAACGGCGCCAAAAACTTGGTGTGGTGCATCTCATATGTTATTTACACTGTTGATTTTATGCACTATTTTAAGTTTTAAATTTATAAAAATGGTTTATACCTTAACATTAAAACACACACAACAAAGGACAAGTGTATCCCGTCACATATGCAGTAAAGTATTGGTAAGATCCAGGTATCGTTCAGGGTCAGACAAGAGTTGACACGACAAAAGATTAAAAAGATAAAGATGTGATAAGTACTGAATCGTTGTTATTATTTTACCAGAGGAAGAAATAATTGAATGGTATTTTAACTAAGTTGACTAAAAATAAAAATAAAATAAATACAACACAAATCTTATTTCATAAATAACCTAAGCATGTTATCTATCATGTATGTCACACAAGCACTTTATCAATTTTCCAATTGCAAGACAGCTAGTCACCTCTTGGAATTTTCTAACATAATAATTCTTCGGAGAAGCAAGACGAAGGTCCCATCTTAACTTACCTAAAATCATGCATTAGCGAGCTATTGATTTATGTGAACCTTTAAAGATAGATTAGTCATCCGTTAAGAGTTTTCTAACCTCACTTATCAAAGAAAGCAATACCGATGGTCACAATACAGCCACGAGGATAAGCATTTATGTAGATCATATAACAAATAATTTCACATTTACAAGTCTTGAATACAAATCTACCAAGCTAGCAATTTCAGACCAAAACTACTAAACAAGGATCATTAACCGCATGCAAGAACATGTAATCCACACCATATAATTCATAAGAACCCTTACGTGTAGGAAAGCACTCTTGATCAAATAAGACATATATTGTGTAATACCAATCTCCGGGTCTGGTCTGATGGTGTAAACAGAATTTACAAATAAGTGAATAATCAAGAGTCGACATCCAAATTACGACATATTCATTACCCAATAATCTCAAAGATAATCAAGAACACAACATCAATGAAACATTCAATCATACAATCATGAAGATTCAAACATAGCAAGTACTTGGATTTCACACAAAATAGATTACAATACAAAGATTATTCAAGAAACAAGTTCACAAAAACTATATACATACAACTATACATCAGACCAATAAGATGCACAATGATTAGACTACATGTTCAAGAACAAGGAATCGAACCATAAACATGCATTGAATTGACGGGGTGGATGATTTCAGCTTCAAAACGACCTCGAGACATGAACTAGACTTGGCCAAAGCAGTCCCGGAACTCTTGGATCGCCTGGAATTCAGAGAAAAAACCAACCATTTACTTGAACACGAATGGGCTATTTATAGGGAAAAAATCATGTATCGCACGGTCGTGCAATGGTATCGCACGGTCGTGCAATACGGTTGACGTCATTGATTACGTGGATCGCACTTGTTCCGACAATGGAGTGGTTGGGGCAGTTGGACGTTGGTGCAAAAGTGGAACGGTCGTTCTTCGGGTCGCACGGTCGTTCGATCCCGGGAATGGGCTGGAACGGTTGGTCGCACGAGTGTGTCTCTCCGGATAAGTTGTCGGTCACCGGTGTCGCACGATCGTTCGGATGTCGCACGGTCGTGTGATCCCGGTAATTTGGTTCGTGCTGTGACTAGGCCGCTCGTTCGGATGGTTGTGCCGGGAACACATGGTCGTTCGGTCGGATGGCACGGTCGTGCATCTCCGGACCGTTTATTGGTTTTGGCCCGTTTGATCAGAAATGCTTCGGAAATGTCCGTTTTTCGTCAGATTTTCATTCTATGCTTCGTTTAAGACCTGAAATTGTATACTTACTGATTTTAGTCCATAACATTGATATTTCGGTCAAAAACTCTTAAAACGGAAGTGTTTTGGGGTATAAAAACATGTATAATTTCTCGTATATCAGTGGTAGATTAGTCAGGTTCTCAATTGACACCGGTTCTGTTTGATCAGTAACAGGTTCTTCTGCCGAATCGTCAGCAACATATTCGTCTGGAATGGGACCATCGAAGAACGTGTCATTTTGGTTGTTCAACGAATCTTCATCATCAGATGAATCTGAAGCTTCCCCTCCTTCATTGAGAATGTCGGTGTAATCTGGAGCTACTTGAATCTCAGGTGCAGATGTTGAAGATCAGACTACAGGTGTGCGATCCCCCACAGCTGTAGCATCCCCCTCAAATTCAACATCCCCCTCTTCTTCAGCATTGTGTGTAACAATTGAGGCCCGAGAAGCAGCATTCGAAGGACCTGAGTGACCTGCATGAACAATAGGAAGATCATCAACAATATCAAATGATTTAAAGAGATGGGCATAATTATAGAGAGTAAATGGCCCGTTTACAGCATCGGTCTGATTTTCTTCGACCCATTGTACGTTGAAAGACTCAACAATCTGTCCTGTCTTCTTGTTGTACACTCTATATGCAGTTTTGTTCTCACGTGCGGCTTTTCCAGCATATCCAATGAAAAGCACTCATCTCCCCTAGCATCAAACTTTGGTATAGCTTCCAAATGCAGAAGGGTGCATGGGCAACCGAATGCTCTAAAGTGCCTAACATAGGGTTTCTCACCAAACAACACTTCATGAGGCATCTTCATGCGTGATTTGTGTATAATCACTTTGTTTTGAACATAGCACGCTGTATTGATAGCCTCATCCCAAAAGAAGACTGGGATCTTAGAATCACACAGCATCATGCAGGCCGCTTCAATAAGGGTATGATTCCTTCTTTCGGCAACTCCATTTTGCTGAGGAGTCCTAGCAGCGCTGTATTGTCTAGCGATTCCCCTTTCAGTACAAAAGAAATTTAATTCAGAATTCTTGAATTCGGTTCCATTGTCGCTTCGAATTCCTTTCACTTTGTTGCCAGTCTGATTTTCCATGAAAACTATGAATCTTTTGACCAGTTCTACAGTCTCACTCTTGTTAACTAAGAAGAAAACCCAAGTAAAACGTGAGTAATCATCAGTAATCACCAAACAGTAAGAATTTCCTGAGAGACTAAGCACATTCACAGGACCAAAGAGATCCATGTGAAGAAGCTGCATCACACTGTTAATTGTGTTGACAGTTTTGGGAAAGTGTGGTTTTTGATGTTGTTTACCCTTAGCACAGGAAACACATTTTTCAAAAGTGATAAAATCTTTCACTGGTAGACCCCTTACCAACCCCAGTTTTGCAAGACGGTTCAGATTTTTAACGTTTGAATGTCCTAAATGACGATGCCACAACATGGCTTTGTGTTTAGAGATTTTAGTAAACAGACAGGCAACGCTTTCAGTAGGTAGTGTGTTCATATCAATGACATAAGCATTGCCTTTTTAGTAGATTTCAGCAATATCCACTCCTCAGGAATGACCATTCCTGGTTTTAGAATGAGTCAATGTTTGTCTGTGAAGTGAGTTGAGTAACCATTGTCGCATATTTGAAAGACGCTCAGTAGACTATGCTTCAACTCGGGAACGTAATTGACTTCCTTGAAACAAAGATCACCATTCTTCACTGTGCTTCGCTGGGTGATCTTTCCTTTCTCTCCTCCTGGAAAAGCAACATATCCTCCATTGAATTTTTCAAGATCAGTCAGTTGGGATAAGTCGCCAGTCATGTGCCTGGAGCAGCCACTATCAATGACCCAAAGTCGAATGACAGCCCTCCATAGCGGTTCCTACATAGTATGCGGGATCAGTTAGATTTTGGTACCTAAGCCATAGTAGCAGTGGGCACACCCTGTTCATTAACGTATGTTACTTGCATCCAAATCAGATTTCCTTTAGAGTAGATAGGTCTAGCATTGGTGCATCATGATTCAGGAGAGATATCTGGAACAGGACTCTTTGGTCTCCAAACTTGCCTAGGCTTTTCCAATTTCTTAGATGCCTTGGGCAAAACAGTTTTAGAGTTTGGAGACTTCAAGTTGTTTTTAAGTTTCATTTCTTTTGCCTTATTCCAATCTCCATCAGAAGGCTTCACCTTGGAATTCAACTTCTTAACAGGTTTAGATTTTTGAGTCTTCCCCGGTTTCAAAGGTTTAAGATTCCCTTTTGGAGCCTTCTGATGCTCTCCTTCTTTGATTTTATCAGGACGATGCTGACAATTTCTTGCAATGTGTCCATCAATGCCACATGTGTAACATATTTGTCGTTTCACGTTCGGCTTTGCCTGAGATCCATCAGTTTTTGCAGAACTTGAGGACTTGTGTGGATCCTGAGATATAAGCGAAACAGGTTTACTTTGATCTTTAGAAGCATAACTATTTTTTGTTTACATTTTTCGATCTTGATCTTGGTGGAATATATTTTGTTTCACCACCCTTTTTAGTTTGTTTTACCAATAGATTTTTAGATTCATCAGCTTTATTGGCGAAACAACTTAATATAAATCCACCCAAATAGAACCAAAGTAAATGTTAGAACAATCATCGCTCTTAAACACAGAGCCCACACAATCTAAAGCATCAGAAGAAATTGAAATATTGTTTGGTTTTCAGAAATTAAAATATTGTTTTTCTGAATTTTATTTTTCAAAGCAACTAAATCAACATCATACTCATCATCTTCATCCACCCACTCTTCAATAATCACTTGGTCTGCATTCGAAGCAACAAGGTTAGTGACATTAACTTGTTCGCAAACGGTGTCAGGCGATGCCGTAGCAGTACTTTCAGTTTCGAGTGACACCGTTGGTTCATGAGTTTCAGAATCATTATCATTTGAAAGTGCAGCAGGGGCTTCTGTAGTCGTATCACCATTAGACTCAATATAAGCTCCTGATGTTGATTCTAATTCTTCATTGGTTTGTTTTAAATCAACTGTTTCAGACGATTCATTGCTAGATTCTACTTAATCAACTAACTCTGAATTTTCACAGTTAGCTGTTTCTGAGGAATCACATGTCGAATTAGATGAAACTGGTGATTCAGTCTGTTCGTGGGACTCAAGTTCAGTCTCTAGTGATTCAGTTTTAGACTCGACTGATTCAACTATTTCTGATTTCTCACACTTAGTTGCTTCAAAAGAGTCACATGATGAATCAGATGAAGAAGCTGATTCACTTTGTTTACCCAACCCAAACCCTTTGAGAAATTCAGGAAATTCCTTCATTATGGAAAACTCGAAGTTGTCTGGATTTAATTTAGACTCTTGTTCTTGATTTGGCAATTCAGATGTATTTTGAGAAAGACTTAACTCAGTATTATCTAATACTTGAAAATGTTTATCAATGTTCGCATTGTTCTCAAAATTTAGAGTCTCAGTTTGGTTTGAAACATCAGTTGGTTTGATAAATGTTTTCTTGTAGGCCTGTTTTTCTAAAATGATCTCAATTTTGTCAGGCCTTGTGATTTTTATTTTCCTAGATTTAGCAGGCCTAACCTTCTTATCCCCTGGTTTCCCATATTCCATTTTGGGCAGATTATCTATCTCCTCTTCAGTCATGGGAAGTGAGGTGTAATTGTGATTGTATGGTGGAGGTATGCATACAAATCCCAATCCTTTGTTCCTCACTTCCTTTTTGCTATATTTCAACTATTGATTAATCATTTTTTTCAACTTTCTCACTAGACACGTCAGATTTTTTAAAATTAAACTCTGTGTTTTCAAAAGTTGATTTTAAATTATCGAGTTCAACAGTTCTTTTTCAGACAATTCCTTAAAGTGGAGATATCTACATCGTGCTTCACTCAGATCGTTATGCAACTTACGGATATCACGCTTCTGCGCCTCCACCATATCCTTGTATCCATTTAATTTCTTTTTAGTTTCATAATCATTTGATTTGGAACATCTAAGTTGCATAACGAGTGAGTCTGCCTGCTCTTTGAACCCCTTAAGTTTTTCCCTACAAGCAGATGTACAACATATGTTATCTAAACATACCTCAGCTTCAGAAGTAGGATAGTCATTCATCTGAGCCATGGGAGCTTGATAAATGGTCTCCTCAATGATTTCAGTGGCTGATTCAACATCTTCATTCGCCTGTGCCACGAGTGCCTGATTTGTTTGATAGATAGTGTCTAGAGTGATCTGCAGGTCATGCATTTGTTACGTCTAATCAAACCCACCTCCCTCTTGAACCACCAGGGTGTTTCCAGGGTTTGTAGCAGATCCTGATGAGCTTTTGTGGTTTGAACCATGAGCAAGACGAGTAACAGTGAAGTTCGAAGTAGACAAGGTATTCGGAGTTGGTCTTGCTGATGAACTGACTGTGAAAGTAACATTTGGGTCAGATCTCTCCTTTTTTGGTTGTTTGCATTCACGAGCAAAGTGCCCAGGTTCGTGACAATTGTAGCACTTGAGCTTTGATTTATTCCAACCAAGCTTATAATCAACAGTCTCCCACTTGTTTCTATTGGTCCTACTGACAAAGTTTTTGGCATGAAAAATTGCCATTTTCATCTACCAAGTAATGTCCATTTCTTCAATATCATCAGGATGGACCTCATGCAGTTCAGTTGGTGCAAACTGGTTGTCAGCCATTTTCCCAGTAATAAATGCATGGTAGCAGTTCATGAACCCTGTCATGAAAACCATGTGCTCTTCAAACTCTTTAGAAACAGTAATAGGAGGAGACCATTTAGATGTAGTAAATGCAGTAGAGGAAACCGACTGAGCTTAAACAGGTGTAGGTGTAGATTGAGGTGCAGGTTGAGGTGCAGGTTGAGATGCAGGTTGAGGTGCAGGTTGAGGTGGAGCAGAGAAGTATCCGGTATAGTTAGAATAAATCCCAAGATGATTGGTAGGGTTCGTTAGTGTAGAAGGGAACATCTGAAATGAGCCAGCTCTTTGTAGAGAAGCAAGTGCAGTGTTGGTCAAGACCCCTGCATTATTGTAGCTAGAGGTATGGTTGTAAAGTCGTTGCTTGTCGTCCATGTCATAAGACTTAAGCAATGAGATAAGCTCTGCAAGGCACATTCTTGTCAGGTCTTTGGTCCTTTTGATGAGAGTGACATTTGTATCCCAGTTTCTAGGAAGAGCATTCAAAAGCTTTTTGTTGATTACAGTGTTCTGTAGAGGCATGTCATGGGTTCTCATTTCATTGACCAGGGCGACGAACCTTTGAATCTGGTTCTCTAGTGACTCTCCAGGAAAATAGTTGAACAAATTGAACCTTTGAGTTAGCATATCCCTTTTGCTCTCCTTCATTTCTTCATTCCCTTCATACATTGCTATCAAAGCGTTCCACAGTTCTTGGGCAACTTCATATCCCGAACCCCAATATCAATCTCTGGCGCCAATGCTGAGTGAAGCATTGCAGTAGCCTTTTCATCAGTGGCAATCTTCTCACAATCTTCACCATTCCATTCAGTTTCAGGCTTAGGTGCAGTAGTTCCCTTGTCATCATCCACCATATAGGTCATCACAGTTGGTCCGTTTAAGATGGACCTCCAAGCCTTTGGGTCCTTGATCTTCATGTATTGGACAAATCTGAACTTCCACTCTGAAAACGATCCCCCCAAGATCAGCCTGAGGATCCTGTTGTTAGTTCCAATTATATTATCGAGATCTTGATTAATTGCAACCTTATCACTCAATGCCAATTGGTTAGTTTGATCCATTTCTTAGCAGTTGTCTTCGAGAATTCGAACAACAACAAATAGCAGTAAATTCACGTTCAATCTTCAAGATATCCGATCAACCAAGCCTTCATGAGACTACTTAGGCTCTGATACCAATTGTAAGTCCAGAATCACTTAACAATCAGATATCAAACACCAAAAAAGTAGCGGAAATACGAGTAAGATGTGGAAGATCAAAAGCAATTGTATTGATTCAATGACACAATAGCACACGATTACAATAGAACCGTCTGGTATCCTTGGTCGCACAAAGCACAAGTTCGAATGAGAATCAACAACCCTAAACATATGATGAACCTCCTATTTATACTTACATAGGGAGCCCTATTACATTGGGCCAAGCTCATACCCATTTGACTACCAAAACACCTACCAAGCCCATACATCTAATCGAACCCAAAACAAATAAACAACCCAAGAAAAAAGCAAACCTACACTAATTTATGCCCTTACAACAAATGCCAGAAGTCTAACAAGAAGAAGAAAGGAAGGTTTGGGTTCAAGACGAACCAAGGTAGGTCAGATGAGAAACCGACCTGCAAGACCTGCAACCGTAGACACTAGGGATAGTGTAACTCTAACCCACAAGCAAAACTCTATGGCATCTGTAAGAAGAAGAGGCATAAGACCCTAGATTGTAAAGATCTTAAGGATGCCGTTTGCTACGGCTGCAATGAAATGGGGCACATTAAGACCAACTGCCCCAAGAATGCCAAGGGTAGCACTAGAAAGCCTGGAGAGGCTAAAAAGAGTAATGCACGAGCATTCCAGATGAATGCTAAGCAGTCGGTGAATGACGATAATGTCATAACCGGTACTTTCCTCATTAACGATGTCTATGCTAGAGTTCTTTTTTATTCAGGTGCGGATAAGTCTTTTGTAGATCTTAAGTTTAGAAAACTTTTAAACTTGCCCATAAGAACTCTAGATATTACGTATGAGGTAGAACTTGCTGACAGAACTTTAGAAACAGCTTATTCTATTCTTAATGGATGTTCTATATCCATTAAGAATCATTCTATTCCTTTATCACTTCTGCCAATGAAATTGGCGGGGTTCGATGTGGTTTTGGGCATGGATTGGTTATCGCATAACCAAGTCCGCATCACTTGCGATAAGAAACTCATCGAATTCAAAACCTTATTCGGTGAGATGATCACCATTCAAGGAGATGTTCACTATGGATTGCCTGATCAAGTGTCTATACTTTAGGCATCCAAGTGTTTGAAGAGCGGGTGTGTCATTTACATGGCATAGGTAACGATAGATGAACCGAAGCCGAAGATTGAAGATATTCTAGCCATCTCTGATTACCCAGATGTCTTCCCTGATGAACTACCTAGTTTACCTCCAAAGAGGCAAGTGGAGTTTAGAATCGACATCCTACCTGGGGCTGCACTAGTTGCACGAGCTCCATATCGATTGGCGCTGACCGAGATGAAAGAATTGAGAACCCAATTGGACAAACTGTTAGAGAAAGGCCTAATTTAACCTAGCTCATCTCCTTGGGGAGCTCCAATATTGTTTGTGAAGAAGAAAGACGATTCAATGTGTCTATGCATTGATTACCGTGAGTTGAACAAGGTAACGATCAAGAATCGTTATCCTTTGCCCAGGATCGACGATCTATTCAACCAATTGTAAGGGGCAAGCTTCTTCTCCAAAATCGACTTGAGGTCAGGATATCATCAGCTGAAGGTTAGAAGTGAAGATGTTCCTAAAACCGCCTTCAGAACTAGATACGGGCACTACGAGTTCTTAATGATGCCTTTCGGGCACACTAATGCACCAGCAGCGTTCATGGATCTCATGAACAGAGTCTGCAAGTCGTATCTAGATAAGTTTGTCATTGTCTTCATAGACGATATACTTCTCGTAATCAATCCGATCACGAGAAACATCTTAGATGCATTCTTGAGCTTTTACAGCAGGAGAAGCTTTATGCTAAATTCTCCAAATTCGAATTCTGGCTTCTCGAAGTCCAATTTCTTGGACATGTTGTTAGTGAGCGTGGTATCCAGGTGGATCCCGCTAAGTTGAGGCCATCATGAACTGGGAAGCACCTAAGACACCCTTAGAGATTTGTAGTTTCTTAGGTTTGGCTGGTTATTATAGGAGGTTCATTAAGAACTTTTCGAGGATCACCACTCCTTTAACTACCCTGACCCATAAGAATGTTAAATTCAACCGGGGTCTGAAACAACAAGAATCTTTTGAGATTCTTAAGCACAAATTAAGCAATGCTCCAGTGTTAACTCTGCCTGAGGGCATTGAAGCGTTCGTTGTCTACTACGATGCTTCGCACACAGGCATGGGCTATGTGCTTATGCAAAGAGGCAAGGTGATTGCATACGCATCACGACAACTGAAAGTGCATGAAAGGAATTACACCACCCATGACTTGGAGCTGGGTGCCGTTGTATTTGCACTGAAGCTGTGGAGACATTACCTTTATGGAACGAAGTGTATTATATACACTGATCACAAGAGTCTCCAGCATCTGTTTAATCAGAAGGATCTGAATATGAGACAACGTCGTTGGATGGAAATGTTGAATGATTATGATTGCGATATTCGCTATCATCCCGGCAAAACGAATGTAGTCTCTGATGCGCTTAGTCGCAAGGAAAGGGTTAAACCTATAAGGATTAACACCAAGAGCATTAAGCTCAAAAACAGCTTGAATGAGAAGCTGTTAGATGTGCAGAAACAAGCCATGCTAGAGGCTAACCTTCCCAGTGAAGGATTAGGTGGAACTGTTGATCAGTTGTCACCTGGGAATGATGGAATACATAGATTTAATGGTCAAATATAGGTTCCGATTTTTGGAGGACTTAGAGATCTAATCCTCTAGGAAGCGCACAGTTCCAAATACTCAGTTCACCCTGGAGGTGACAAGATGTACCAAGATTTGAAAAGGAACTATTGGTGGATAGGTATGAAGAAATCCATAGCCACCTATGTAGCCAAGTGTTTGACATGTTCGCAGGTTAAAGCTAAACACCAAAAACCGTCAGGACTACTACAACAGCTTGAAATTCCCACATGGAAGTGGGAAATGGTAACCATGGACTTGATTACCAAGTTACCTAAAACCAATCGTGGTAATGACACAATATGGGTTATCATTGATAGGCTGACTAAGTCAGCACACTTCTTGCCCATAAAGGAGACGTACAACTCCGATAAGTTGGCTAAATTGTATGTGGACGAGATTGTATCCCAACAAGGCGTGCTAGTATCTATTGTATTCGATAGAGATACAAGATACACTTCTCACTTCTGGAAAAGTTTCCAGCAATCTTTAGGCACTCGATTGAACTTCAGTACGGCTTATCATCCGCAGACTGATGGACAGAGTAAGCGTACTATCCAGACATTGGAAGACATGCTTCGAGCATGTGTGATCGACTTGGGTGGTAGCCGGGATGACCATCTCCCCATAATTGAATTCTACTATAACAACAATTATCGTATGAGCATCAGGGCTGCTCTTTTTGAGGCCTTGTATGGGAGAAAGTATCGAACGCCCGTCTGTTGGGCAGAAGTTGGAGAGGCCCAGCTATCAGGACCTGAGATTGTCTTGGAGATGACAGATAAGATCATACAAATCCGTGATCGTCTCAAATCCACTAGGGATCGATAGAAGAGCTACGCTGACAAGAGGCGCAAACCTCTTAAATTCCAAGTAGGGGACAAGGTTCTACTGAAAGTATCACCCTGGAAAGGTGTGATGCATTTTGGTGAAAAGGACAAGTTGAGCCCTAGATGCATAGGACCATTCGAGATAATCGAATGAATCGGATCTGTAGCTTACAAGCTAAACTTACCTGAGGAGCTTAGTGGAATTCACAATGTGTTCCACATCTGCAATTTAAAGAAATGTCTAGCTGATGAGTCGCTAACAATTTCGCATGAAGATGCACAGATTGATGAAAACCTGCGGTTTGTTGTGAAACCAATATGGATTGAGGATCGACAGGTTAAGAAGCTCTTATGGAAGCATGTACCTATTGTGAAGGTAAAGTGGGATGCCCGTAGAGGCCCCGAGTTTACATGGGAGGTCGAGTCCACTATGCGACAGAAGTACCCCCATCTTTTTGAGTAAATATCAAGGTCGAGATTTCTTTTAAGGGGGTGAGGATGTAAGACCTTGTAAAATCATGTCCAGTAATGTATTGACACGTGTCCCTAATCCTAATTGTGCTTAATGTTGGTTAGGAGGGACTATTTTTGCCAAACAATGAAAAGTATGAATGTAGAGGGACTAAAAGTGTCAACATGCTGAAACTATGCCTCTGGGTGACCTTATACGGCGTCCGTATTCTCAATTGAGCAACTTGTTGGACGTGAGGAGCCGTTTATGGAATTGTTTGAAAGTTTGTGAATAGAAGGGTTAAAAGTGTTAACATGTTAATTTATACCTCTAAGTGACCTTTTAACGAACCGAGCACTTTATGATGTTCGGTCATACTCTCGGGTGTGCCTATTATTGGCCAAGGAGGGCTTTATGTGCTAATTATAACAAATCATGCAAGTAAGGAAGTCGAGGGGCCTGAAATGTCAAAGTGTGAAAGTTGTATGTGTATGTGACCTGGCACGTCGTAGGTTACGACTCCTAGACCGTAACTTACGGTTCAGGTCTGCCAGCTTTTTGTTTTTGCGTTGGCCTTCACACAAACAGCCAAAACCCACCATATTCGAAACTAGAGGCTTGTTTATCAGTTGTGCCACATCCTAGGACACTTGGAGGCCTCCTATGTGTCACACCCCAACCGATGGCGGAAACATCGGGACGCGGCACTAAGCGTTCAGATTGCTCATGGGTTTCCATAACACTATAGTTTCAATAGTAATTAATTGATTTCATGCAAAATTTGTCTAAACATCAAACACCAACTACGATCACGAAGTATCAAAATACAAGTCATCAAACTTTGTTCAAAAGTTTCTAAATTTACTAAGATGAGTTTCTAAGCAGCATCCTAGCATGTTTCTTGATTCCTCAGCTACTATCAACCAGCAACATGTATTAAAATACTATCAACAAAAATGTTGGCGGTATACAAGTTTGAGTAGATAATAGGATAATAGTTTAAATCGTTCCAAAACTCATATCCAGCATAAATACATATAACAAGTTTCACCATGCTATTAAACGCAGTCCAAGTGATAGCCCAAGTTTCCAATGCGTTAACTGCTTCCCCAAGACTCAAGGGAAGCTAAAATGTCTCCTCCTAACAATACCCTCAAGACTAACGGGGAGGTGCATTACCCCTATAGCGCTACCATTGTTATGGCGGAACCACACACAAGGATTAAACATTCACATAGCATAAAAGTCTCAAGTTTCCAAGTATCAAGTTTCCATGTTTACCGCGGATAGAGTAAGTTTCAAATAGTTTCAAGTGTCAAGTGTCAAGTTTATAGAATACATGTTGCATCCCAAAAGTGTTTAAAACAAAAAGGGATCGAGTATACTCACAGTGGGTGCTAAGTATCAACACCGACTATTTGGATCGAAGGGAGCGCTGGAGTTAGCCTGATTATAGTTTAACAGTATGAGCGTTGAACAGTGGGTGATAGCCCAAGTTTCCAATGCGTTAACTGCTTCCCCAAGACTCAAGGGAAGCTAAAATGTCTCCTCCTAACAATACCCCCAAGACTAACGAGGAGGTGCATTACCCCTATAGCGCTACCATTGTTATGGCGGAACTACACACAAGGATTAAACATTCACATAGCATAAAAGTCTCAAGTTTCCAAGTATCAAGTTTCCATGTTTACCGCGGATAGAGTAAGTTTCAAATAGTTTCAAGTGTCAAGTTTATAGAATACATGTTGCATCCCAAAAGTGTTTAAAACAAAAAGGGATCGAGTATACTCACAGTGGGTGCTAAGTATCAACACCGACTATTTGGATCGAAGGGAGCGCTGGAGTTAGCCTGATTATAGTTTAACAGTATGAGCGTTGAACAGAATATCGAATCGTGTAAGTATCGAATGAAAGTGTCTGACAGACTCCCTGATCGGATGGTCATCCGGACTATCCGTTCGGATGACCATTCAGCCCAGATGGAACCCATCCGATCGGACGGTCGTCCGATCAGTAGTGTGTTTCAAAGATGCTTCAAACTTTTGAAGTTTTCGTTGTGGTATAAAATCAAGTCATTCGGTTGGATGGTCGTCCGGACGGATGACCATCCGGTCGGATGACTGTTCGAGTGTAAGTTTAATAGCTCAAGGTTCAGATTCAAATAGTTTAATTATTGAAGGCTACGGGGAACAGGTCATTCGATCGGATGACCGTTTGATCGGATGACCTTCCGATTGGATGGTCATTCGACTATTGTGATCTTGTCCCTTTGCAACCTTCGTAAAATTTCTAAGTTTGAGTTTAACAGAGATGACGTGGTAACGTATCAAGACAACGGAAAACCCATCAAGGTTCAGCTTGCCTGATCGAATGGGAATCACCCCCATTCGATCGGATGGCTGTTCTTGACTGAGTTTCGTGTCTGATCCATAACTTGGTCATCTCACTGATCATAATCTGTTTTCAAGCTGACTCCAGACTAAAGAACAAGTCTACAGCCTGTTTGGATCCACATTTAACCGATTTGAGCAAAAGTTTTAAGAAAACTTGAAGAAAACATGTAATCATCTGAAAACGTATAGATTTAGTAAAGATTCGTGGTAAAACATGTGGAAATCTCTTATATCTGGACTAAATCTTGTCGGAATGACATCACACAGCCGATTGTACAAGCAGCCATGATGACGTCATCCTCAAGAAGCCCGAATCTTAGTGATTTCACGGTGAAAAGTATGATTTGATGAAGAATCTAGTGAGGAGGTGTGTAAAGATGAAAGTTGTACAAGAATTATGGAGAAAACTTACAAGATTCACTTGAAAATCAAAGAAAAGTGCCTTAGAATGAGAGAGCATGCGTCTCTTCAGAGGAGGCTGTCACATCAGTGATGTATGATGTGACAGTGGGTATTTATAGTGCAAGAGGGAGAGTAAGGCAGTGGAGCATGGATCAGATGGCTGCTGATCGAATGGCCATCTGATCGGATGGTCATCTGATCGGATGTGCATTCGGACATCCAATACTCGTTTGCTAGTTTTCTGATTTTGATTCGATCCGCGAGCCAGATTTAGTGTTGCGTTGCGTATTATTGTACGATACCATCATATGATAAGATTGTATAATTAACACAAAAGTTTCCATGTTTTAAGTCTACATAAGCTAGTTAGTAAGTGTCAAGTTTCTCATTTAACAAGTATCAAAGTTTTTCGTTCCACAAGTATCAAGAGTCAAGTATCAGATATCAAGAGTCAAGTATCAAGTATCAAGTATCAAGAGTCAAGTATCAAGTATCAAGTATCAAGAGTCAAGTATCAAGAATCAAGTTTCACCAAGAGTCAAGATTCGTAGCGTTAAATAAGTATCAAGCATCAAGAGTCAAGTTTCAAAGTATCACAAAGTTTCATAAATGTTTCACATAGTCTAATATTGTTAAGTCTCAAAAGTGTAGGGACTAGACTTGCCAAAAGTTAAAAGTTCAGGGACGCAGGGCGTTACAGTCTCCCCTCCTTTAGGAGATTTCGTCCCCGAAATCTAAGAGAAAGACTGTTCAAAGAGCTGCGGGTACTTGGTCTTCATTCCACTCTCGAGTTCCCAAGTGAATTCGGCGCCATGTTTTCCTTCCCATCGTATCTTAACTATGGAAATCTTGCTGCGCCTCAATCGCTTGACACCTCGGTCCATGATTTTGACCGGTTTCTCCATAAAATGCAAGGTTTCGTTTATTTGCAAGTCCTCAATGGGAACCTGAAGTTCCTCATCGGCTAAGCATTTCCGAAGATTAGATACGTGGAACACCGGATGTACATTGTTAAGTTCCTGTGGCAGGTCGAGTCGGTACGCCACCTTGCCAATCCTTTCGAGTATCGTGAAAGGACCCACATAGCGAGGGGCGAGCTTTCCCTTCTTAGCAAAACGAACTACTCCCTTCCAGGGAGATACCTTGAGCTGTACTTAATTTCCAACATCAAATTCTAGAGGCTTCCGTCTTTTATCAGCATAGCTCTTTTGTCTGCTCCTAGCCTTGGTCAAGTTATCACGTCTGAAGAATCTTATTCGTCATCTCTTGAATGATCTCAGGGCCAGTAAGTTGCTTGTCACCAATCTCATGCCAACTAAGAGGAGATCAGCACTTGCGACCATACAAAGCTTCGAAAGGGGCCATCTGAATACTGGAATGTTAGTTGTTGTTGTTGTACGAGAACTCAATCAATGGTAAATGTACATCCCAGTTACCACCAAAGTCGATGAAACAGGAACGAAGCATATCCTCTAGGGTTTGAATAGTACGTTCGGTCTGTCCATCCGTTTGAGGATGAAAGGCTGTACTAAGATTCAAATGAGAACCCATAGCGGATTGAAATGTTTGCCAAAGACGGGAAGTGAAACGACCATCACGGTTAGAGATTTTGTTAAGAGGTATGCCATGATGGCATATGATCTCATCAGTATAGATTCGGGCAAGTTTCTCCACCTTATAATCTTCGCGAATAGGAAGAAAGTGGGCTAATTTGGTCAAACGGTCAATGATAACCCATATACTATCATGACCAGCAGGCGTACGGGGTAGTTTAGTTATAAAATCCATAGCAATGCTATCCCATTTCCAAACAGGGATTTCGGGTTGTTCAAGAACATCTGAAGGACGTTGATGTTCAGCCTTTACCTTCGTGCAAGTAAGGCATTTCGAGACGTATGCAGCAATGTCCTTTTTCATACCAGGCCACCAGTAAGTCATACGCAAGTCATGGTACATCTTATCCGCACCTGGATGAATAGAGTATCGAGATTTGTGAGCTTCATTCATAATGAGCTCACGAAGATTATCGCGATCTGGCACCCAGATGCGATTGAGATTGTATTGTAGTCCATCAGACTTAGTTTCAAGTTGGTCAACAGAAGCACCTCATACTTCAACAAATAGACTTCCTTCATTAGCTGATGAATACTGACCTTCACGGATACAAGCATGATGTAACACCTCGCAAAATCATGACCAATATAATAAAGACACGTGTCATGGACTTTAAACGTGTAATGGATTGACCTGGAGGGACTAAAATTGTCAAACAATGTAAATATGTAAGTAAAAGGATCAAATGTGTCATCATGCCAAACTCGTGCCTCTAAATGACCTCATAAAATGTTCGTATTCTTTGATGAATAAAATTATCGGACATAGAAAGTCGTTCGAGCTTAAATTGAGAATTTTACGAAGCATAGGGGTTAAAAGTGTCAACATGTTAAAAATTACCTCTGAGTGACCTTTTAACGATCCCAAAAGCATTGTAATAATTGTATGATTTGCTCTTAAGAATATTGGATAATAATTTATGGATTTTCGATGAAAACAAGACTTTTCGGGTGATCTTACATCTAACCGGGAGCTTAACGCAGTTAATATGTGACCCTAGACACTTGTTAGTTAACTATGGGGGTCATAAGTGTAATAAAAGAAAGTTATTTAAATTAATTATGGACCAGGGACTGAAATTGCAAAGTTTGCAAACTGTTTACCGGATCCTCCCATTGTCGCGGGCCGCGTAAACCCTCTTCAATTCTCACGCGGGCCGCGTAAGAGTGCCAGTGACAGAAAAAAAGGACAGTTGCATGTTGCAGCTCTTACACCACCATTGCATGAACTCTGAGCAATACCAGGGGCTTGTACATGGTTTTTACTGCCCTAGGGACACCTGTGAACATCTGGTAACAACATAGGGACAAATGGATTGATCTGGGAGCATCTAATTCCCTATATAAAGGCCTTGGATTCACTTGTTCATTTGTACACTTGAAGTTTTTACTTCACAACTCATTCTCTGAAGCCTCCTGGAGCTAAAGGAAGCTTTCTCTAGTTCAAAATTCGTGCTAAGGACTCTAGTAAGTGTTCTTAGCTTCTTTAGTTAAAGTTTAATTAGCTTAATGACCAAAAGTCAAAGTTATCATAATTAAGCTTTGACTTGGTAATTAATCACTAACGGTCCAACCATTATTCGAATTGAAAGTGGCTATGTGTTGGTAATTATGTAGGTGTTAAACCCTAAAAAGGGCACCTCCTAATTATCACGTTATCTCAGTCAATTGTCGGGTCAAACTTCTTAACAAAAAGTCAAACAAGACTGTTTTTGCAAAATAATACATAACTGATAATGCTGAAGTTATGGAACATGTTTTAACACTTAAATAACTTGGTAATTAATATAAGAACATGTCTAGGCATGTTCGACCCAACAATTCTGAGTTTAGGCTCGGTTCGCAACCGAAAGTCGCAAAATTAGACTTTTGCTTGGACTTTCGATTCTAACCCAATTTAGATTAGTTTAGTTATGACTTAGGGTTCCTTTGGGACCACATTAGATGTTAGTATAACCCTCTGAGATTATACTATAAGGTTCCATAGAAATCTGATTCATATGCATGTTTCCGTTAAATGCTTAAAATGGACCATTATGACCTTTTATCAATAAAACAAGATTTTTGAAAATGTGAGAGAACAAAAACCTTTGTTACTGATATATTAGTATGTCCTAAAAGTTTGACATCAGATTCTGGTCTAAATTAGGAGTTATGCAAGATATCGTAAAATGAAAGCTTTTTATTAATTAAATGGCCTTTTTTGACATAAATCCTATTTAAACTCAAATTTTGGCACCAAACTTGCCACCTACTGTTAAGATATAATATGTAGGGATTTTTGGAAATTTTTGTTAAATTTTGAACAGAACATAACATAGAGTTCTTGCATAGACTCGGTAATTGACGATAATGCCCTTTTCGCTAATAAAATGAGTTTTACACATCTTTTACATATCAAACCTTTTTCTAGTGATTTTATTATACATTAAATAAATTATTTTAAACAGTAAAGGCTGATCAAAATCTCAGATTCCCTTAAACAACCCGAATATCGTCAAATACCGACTTTTATGCGAATTTAGGCGCATAGTATGGTTTAAAAACATATCTAGCACCTAAGACTTGTTACCTACTGATGTTATAAATAAATTTTTGTACTTTAACAGTAAGTTTAAGTCTTGAACTCAGATTTCTAAATTGGACCCTTAAAGCATATGTGAAATGACCAAAATGTCCCTACGGTGCATAGTTTGGCCATAAATGATAAAATTCACATATGTATGTTATCCTACGTATATAACTTGTTAAATAAATATTTTTACTGATTGTTTTAGACCAAAACCTCATATTACTATTTAACCTCTTTTATATACTTTAAAATGACCAAAATGCCCCTACGGGGCATAAATTGTTTTTAAATTCGTTTTGGGCATAATGGAAGATATCCTACTGATATCATAACAAATTTAAAGAATATTAACTTGT
Source organism: Helianthus tuberosus (assembly GCA_030545235.1). Taxonomy (NCBI): domain Eukaryota; kingdom Viridiplantae; phylum Streptophyta; class Magnoliopsida; order Asterales; family Asteraceae; genus Helianthus; species Helianthus tuberosus. The sequence goes on along the minus strand of CM060431.1, from coordinate 101,455,837 downwards.
GGAACTTGTACATGACTCATTTGGTTACCCGTTATGCATTTTCGCGTTCGGTACGGCTTGTGTAACTAGTTTGTATAATTTAACCGAAACGGGTCAAACTTTATCATTTTTACTTCACCATCCAGAATGTATTTAGTTTACTCATTTTATACAAGTCTTCATACTTGTTGGGTCTAAATCACATTCTAATCCGGTCTTCGCTTAATCTTGCGTTTTGAACCGTAAACCTTCTTTAAAACTAACCGGTCTAAGTTATAACTTGAATAAGACCCGTTAGGAATCTAATAGGTTATTAAAACCTTCGTTCCAGATTAAGGAGCCCAGTAAAAGGTATTTATACTTGCTGATTTGATATACGGCTGAGAATAAAATTTTATTTTAGCTCAGGTAAATACTTTTAACTTATTTTCCGTTATACGGGCTTGGGATACGGTATTTAATAATACCGCTTGGTTGGGTATTGAATCTTTAATCGATTAGTGGTTAAATCATTAAGATAACCTGTTTTAATCAGTTTTGTTTGATCTAAGCCTTTGGGGGGTTATTGACCATGTCCTGGATATCCTTGGTTCATTCATTGAAATGGCCACGACTTAAGCACGGGGTGTAGGCATACACCTGACAGTGCGTATGTAAAAAGATATACCCGCCTGTTGAGGATAACTCGCTGTGGGTTTATATTATGTGGTGTGTCTATTAATCTTGTTCCGGCTTCCAACCTGGATCCTGAACGTACGACAAACATATAAATCTGTATACAAGATTATTTTTAATAATTGTCCCAAGTTATAAAAGAATATTTGTGCCTTGTGCATTTAAATAAATTTTCTTAAATATTTTTCAAAAAGAGTCAGTTAATTGTATTTACCAGTGTAAACTGACGTATTTTCCAAAAAGGTTAAGTGCAGGTACTAAGCGTAATGGGCTGGAACTCCTGAGTATTAAATAAAGAGTCATGCAAGCTTTTGATACTTAAAATCTATTGAACAATATTTCTTTCTGTTTTAGATCCGCCTGTGGATCCACCTACAATCCGTTGTATAATATTTTATTGTACTTTCAATTCGGTTTGTATAATTACTTTAAGACTTCCGCTGTGCATTAAACTGTGATTGTTTGAGTATGATGATATCAACTACGTCACGATACTCCCCACCGGTAATACGTGGAAATATCTGGGTGTGACAGGTTGGTATCAGAGCCAACATTGAGTGAATTAAACACTAGCCTTTTGTGTTTAATATCAATGACACAGTTGCACATTCCTTGACTTCCGAGTCTAGGCAAATGACTTAGGACTAATCCTAATCTTAATTGCTTTCTTTTTGTTTGTTTCTTTTGTTTGTATTGACAGGAACAAGACAAAATGCCGCCACGTTTTAGAGGAAGAGGTAGAAGAGGAAAGGCACCAATAACTGCAGGGAATGATCATGAAGTCGGGCCATCCCACCGGAGAACACCTTTAGCGACCTTTAGCTCTAGTCCCCAGGAGGATTGGAGAACTTATCTAGAGCCTACGAGACGCTCTGTCTCGCTCAGTTCCTCACCATCATACCACAATTCATTCGGGCTCCATCAGAACAACGAGTCCGACCACTCACACCACTCCTTCATCCCGTTGCAGCGATCGGGTTCGCACCGTGCCTTCCAGGACCCGACCCCATATTTCTAAAGCAGGTTCAATCCAATGAACCAGGTTCAAGAATCAGAGGGTCCAAACCCTTTGGGGCCAGATGACCACTATCCTGAAATGCAGGATATGGAGATGGACGAAGATCCAGAACCTGTCAAGCCACCAACCGGGACGCCAAAGCATCCCATTGAGATTTCAGACGGATCATCTTTCCATGGTTCGCCATATAGAGGCCCCGACTCAATTGCCCAATGGTGGAGTAATTATAAGTCGGAGTACACACCTTCCCATAACTCATCACCACACCAACAGGTCCCCTATGAGGACCCACATTTTGAGGCGGTCACGCCACCGCCACCGCTAGAGTAACAACTGCCTCCAGAACCACCGAGGCGAAGAAGAACAGGTGCATGGATGTCCGTGCGAAGGGGTTTTCACTTCAGCACCCCCAACACTCCAGCAACAGCAACTATCCGACGATGTATGAAGACCCACAAATAGGTGGGCCTTCAAACCCAGTTTCCGAAGTCGACTCTGCACCAGTCGAACCAGTACCACAAATGGGTTATGATAACTCAATTCCTTCTTACGTCGGTGCAGCGGCGTATAACCCTTTTGAGCAGCCATCTTACCCTGGCCACAACTACTACAATACCCCTGTCGTCGACCCGTACCTTGAAGCGGCAAACTATAATGCTCTCCACCCTGAAGGACCCTTCGCTTCGTACCAAACTGGGTACCCAACTTATGGGTATCAATACCCACCACCTCCTCAACCTCCGCAGCAGCAGCAGCCGCCACAGCCACCACAGATCCAACCACCGCAGCAGCAGGAAATCCTTCAGAGGTTGAATCAGGTGGAACGAGAGGTACAGGAGGAGCGTAAAAGCCGTCGGGGTCTACTTAAGGGTTTGGTAGACCTAATAAAGGGGAAGAAGAAGAGGGATTATTAAAATCCTTATTTATCTGTATTGTTGTTTATTTCAATTAAGTCCCCACGTGGACATTTTATTTATGTATTTGGTCCCTGCGAGGACTTGTATTTCTTATTTAAGTCCCTGTGTGGACAATGTTATTTCTTTCAAGTCCCATTTAGGGCAATTATATACTTCTTTCATTTAATGGAATGTTTTAATTCAAATTCATTTGTCATTATATGTATGAATATATTATATAAAACAAATCAATATCATTCCAATTTACAATTGATCTGCCATTAAAAATTTAAAAGGAAATCTTGAAGGTATAACCTAGCCCATGTGTTATTTTAGACATGGCCATAATGGTAAAACCTATTTAAAAGATTCAAAATCCTTGTTAACATCAAAAAACATGTTAGCACTCCTGGCAAATGTGATTCAGTAAAGTCACACATGTCATCCTTATATTGGATTCTTCCAGATTCCTTATCTAGCCTAATGATCTAGAAATCATGGGTTCAAATCATCAATTAAGATGATCACATATAAGACATTCATTAGTGATGAAGTGCCTACGGGCCATATTCATTGTCCAATAAGACAAAAGACAGTTGTAGTCTACGACTCCCTATCAAGAAAAGGTGATGAACTATGTTCAAACCTTAATGCCTCGATCTTATAAGATCATGGCTTATAATTTAAAATTGTCCTTGTGACTAGGCCTTTTGTGCCACTCTAAAATCTTTAATAATAAATAACGGAGGATAATTATAATGAAAATCCTAAATAAATATGACTAACAAAATAACCAATATGGTTTGTATTCACCATGGTTAATGAATTGTCAAAATGACAATTCTATTATAGACTTCTGAATAAATCATTGTCATCAATTTTATGTAGCAATCAAGCTACATGGCTGAATCGAAAGAGGTAAACAGTCACCCGAGGGAGAATAATGATACCACCAGAATTAATGTAGCTGGTGCAGATCTGCAAGCCATGATTGATAATGCCGTCACTCGAGCCCTTGACAGACAGTTTAAAGAATCAAGCGGTACTCGCACCAGGACTCAGTCTGTACCTCATACGAAGCCACCTTCCAAGTCGCACGCATCGCATAAAGATGATTCTCATCACTCATCAAACCAAAGGAGTATCCCGTCTAAGAAGATTGTGCTCACTCAATAGCCACGTGTTAAGACCTGTTCTTATAAATATTTCGTCTCCTGTAAGCCCAGGGACTTCACAGGGGAGAAATGAGCCATTGATTGTATGACTTGGCTCGATGAGATGGATACCGTGGTTGATATCAGTGGTTGTGCAGAACAGGACATTGTGAAGTTTGTTTCACAATCTTTTAAAGGTGAAGCTTTAGCTTGGTGGAGGTCCCTAATCCAAGCTACATGAAAGATCCTGTTGTATAACTTGACTTGGGATCAGTTTGTTGCTCTAATCAAAGAAAATTTCTGTCCTCAACATGAAGTTGAGAAAATTAAGACTGACTTCTTGACTTTGGTCATGAAGAACTTAGATTGTCAGGCATATCTTACGAGCTTCAACACCATGTCTCGGTTGGTTCCTTATTTGGTTACACCGGAATCAAAGCGCATAGCTCGTTTTATTGGAGGTTTGGCTCCAGAGATCAAAGGGAATGTGAAAGCATCCAGACCTACCACATTCAGGTCAATGGCAGATCTGTCTCTCTCTCTCTCACACTTGATGCTATCAGAAACAAATCTGTCAAAGTTTCTGATGACGGTAAACGAAAACGGGAGGATGAGAATTCTCATCGCTCCGACAAAAGAAAAAGGGGAACTCGGATCATAGAAAGAGTTCTGGATTTAAAAAGGATAACCAACAAACAGGTGAGAAGCCCAAGTGTAAAACCTGTCAGAAGCGCCATTTAGGGAAGTGCAGGTTCGAATCAAAATCTCAATCACAGCCTAGAGTTTGTGGGATCTGCAAATCAAACGAGCATAGAACGTTAGATTGCAAGAAAATGAAAGATGCAACTTGTTACAATTGTAACGAGAAGGGGCATATCAAGACTAACTGCCCAAAATTTGCTAAGAAGTGTGAGGAGGCTAAAAAGACCAATGCTCGGGTCTTTCAAATGAATGCTCAGGAGGCCATTCAAAATGACAACGTTATAACAGGTACCTTTCTTATCAATGATGTTTATGCTAGAGTATTGTTTGATTCGGGTGCAGACAAGTCTTTTGTAGACAATAAGTTTTGTAAATTGTTAAACCTGCCTATTAAAACTCTAAGCATAAAATATGAGGTAGATTGGCCGATGGTACTATAGAGACTGCTTCAACCATTCTAGATGGATGTTTTATATCCATTAGGAATCACTCTTTCCCTCTTTCCCGCTTTCCTTGCTTCCGTTGAAATTGGCAGGATTTGACATAGTAATAGGCATGGATTGGTTGTCTCATAACCAAGCACAAATTGTATGTGATAAGAAGCAAGTGGTTATCAAGACTCCTTATGGTGAGCCACTAACATTTCAGGGATATACGCAGTACGAATTACCTAAGAAAGTGTCCATCCTTAAGGCATCGAAGTGTTTAAAGAAAGGTTGTGTCATTTATATGGCACAAGTAACCATTGATGAACCAAAGCCCAGGATCGAAGACATCCCCGTTATTTCTGAATATCCAGCCATATTCCCTGAAGAACTACCTGGTTTACCTCCAGATAGGCAAGTGGAGTTCAGAATCGATATCATTCCTGGAGCTGCACCAATTGCAAGAGCACCTTATCGGTTGGCACCAACTGAGATGAAAGAATTGAGAACACAGTTGGATGATTTGTCGGCAAAAGGTTTTATTCGACCTAGCTCATCTCCTTGGGGAGCGCCGATTCTATTTGTAAAGAAGAAGGATGGATCAATGCGTTTATGCATTGATTATCGCGAGCTAAACAAGGTTACAATCAAGAACAGATATCCATTTCCCAGGATCGACGATCTGTTCGATCAACTGCAAGGGGCAAGTTATTCTACAAGATTGATTTGAGGTCAAGTTACCATCAACTGAAGGTCAGAAATGAAGATGTGCATAAGACTGCATTCAGAACTCGATATGGTCACTATGAGTTCTTAGTGATGCCTTTCGGGCTCACTAATGCACCAGCAGCATTCATGGATCTCATGAATCGTGTTTGCAAGACATATTTGGACAAGTTTGTCATTGTCTTTATCGATGACATACTTATTTATTCGAAGAATCAAGATGATCATGAAAAGCATCTCTGGTGTATTCTTAAACTTCTGCAGCAAGAGAAACTTTAAGCAAAGTTTTCTAAATTTGAATTCTGGCTCTGTGAAGTCCAATTTCTTGGACATGTAGTGAGTGAGCGTGGTATCCAGGTGGATCCCACTAAGATTGAAGCGATTATGAATTGGCAAGCGCCTAAAACACCAACAGAGATTCGCAGCTTTTTGGGTCTAGCAGGGTATTACAGGCACTTCATTGAGAATTTTTCAAGGATTGCTGCACCCCTAACTTCATTGACTCGTAAGAATATAAAGTTCGATTGGGGTCCCAAGCAACAAGAATCTTTTGAGATCCTCAAGCAGAAATTAAGCAATGCTCCGGTGTTGACATTGCTAGAAGGGATTGAAGAGTTTGTTGTATACTACGACGCATCGCACACTGGTATGGGATGTGTGCTCATGCAGAGAGGCAAGGTCATTGCCTATGCCTCACGACAATTAAAGGTGCACGAAAAGAACTACACCACCCATGATTTGGAATTGGGTGCCGTTGTATTTGCACTAAAACTTTGGAGGAATTACCTATATGGAACTAAGTGTATCATTTATTCTGATCATAAGAGTGTTCAAAATCTGTTTAATCGGAGGGATCTAAACATGAGACAGCGTCGTTGGATGGAGACATTAAACGATTATGATTGTGAAATCCAATATCATCCAGGTAAGGCAAATGCTGTTGCTGACGCTTTAAGTAGAAAGGAAAGGGTAAAACCTATTAGAATCAATGCCAAAAGCATTGAACTAAAGAACAACTTGAATGAAAAGTTGTTAGCCGCTCAAAAGGGAGCTGTTTTGGAAGCTAACTTTCCAAATGAGAAGTTAGGTGTGACTGTCGATCAACTATCATATGGCAAGGATGGAATCCTAAGATTGAATGGTCGAATTTGGGTTCCAATTTATGGAGGACTTATCCTTCAAGAAGCTCATAGCTCGAAATATTCTGTGCATCCAGGCAGTGATAAGATGTACCATGATTTAAAAGCAAATTACTGGTGGATAGGTTTGAAGAAATCTATAGCCACTTATGTGGCTAAATGTCTGACGTGCGCACAAGTTAAAGCAGAACATCAAAAGCCGTCAGGTTTGCTACAACAACCCGAACTTCCCACATGGAAATGGGAAATGGTAACCATGGATTTTATCACTAAGTTACCAAAGACAAAGCACAGAAATGATACTATTTGGGTTATAGTCGATAGGCTGACCAAGTCAGCCCACTTCTTGCCTATTAAAGAAACTCACAGCTCCGATAAGCTAGCTCAATTGTACATGGATAAGATAGTATCTCTCCACGGTGTGCCAGTATCTATTATCACTGATAGGGATAGGGATACAAGATACATATCGCATTTTTGGAAAAGCTTTCAGCAATCCCTAGGCACTCGTCTAAACTTCAGCACTGTTTATCATCCTCAGACGGATGGTCAAAGCGAGTACGATTCAAACGCTTGAGGATATGTTACGAGCTTGTGTTATTGACTTAGGGGAAAGTTGGGATGACCATCTTCGGTTGATTGAATTTTCGTACAATAATAGCTATCATTCAAGTATCCAAGCAACGCCTTTCGAAGCTTTGTACGGAAGAAAGTGTAGAACGCCAGTTTGTTGGGCGAAAGTTCGAGATGTCCAACTATCAGGACCTGATATAGTCCTGGAGACAACGAACAAGATTGTTCAGATCCGTGATGGTCTCAAAGCTGCCAGGGATAGGTAGAAAAGCTACGCGGATAAAATGCGTAAACCACTGAAATTCGAGGTAGTTGATAAAGTGCTACTCAAGGTGTCACCATGGAAAGGAGTAATGCGCTTTGGCAAAAAGGGGAAGCTAAGCCCAAGATATATAGGACCATTCGAGATCATCGAATGTGTCGGAACTGTGGCTTACTAGCAAAATCTGCCAGAAGAGCTCAGTGGGATTCATAATGTGTTCCACATCTGTAATTTGAAGAAATGTCTAGCCGATGAATCGCTAGCCATGTCACATGAGGATGTGCAGATTGACGAGAGTTTGAAGTTCATTGAAAAATCTATGTAGATCGAGGATCGACAGGTCAAGAAGCTTCAAAGAAAGCATGTGCCGATTGTGAAAGTAAAATGGGATGCCCGTAGAGGCCCAGAATACACATGGGAGGTTGAATCCACGATGAAACAGAAATACCCTCATTTATTTCAGTAAATCTCGAGGTCGAGATTTCTTTTAAGGGGGTGAGGATGTAACACCTCGCAAAATCACAACCAATATAATAAAGAAACGTGTCATGGACTTTAAACGTGTAATGGATTGACCTGGAGGGACTAAAATTGTCAAACAATGTAAATATGTAAGTAAAAGGATCAAATGTGTCATCATGCCAAACTCGTGTCTCTGAATGACCTTATAAAATGTTCGTATTCTTTGATGAATAAAATTATCGGACATAGAAAGCCGTTCGAGCTTAAATTGAGAATTTTACGAAGCATAGGGGTTAAAAGTGTCAACATGTTAAAAATTACCTCTGAGTGACCTTTTAACGATCGCGAGAGCATTGTAATAATTGTATGATTTGTTCTCAAGAATATTAGATAATAATTTATGGAGTTTCGATGAAAACAAGACTTTTCGGGTGATCTTACATCAAACCAGGAGCTTAACGGAGTTAATATGTGACCCTAGACACTTGTTAGTAAACTATGGGGGTTATAAGTGTAATAAAAGAAAGTTATTTAAATTAATTATGGACCAGGGACTGAAATTGCAAAGTTTGCAAACTGTTTACCAGATTCTCCCATTGTCGCGGGCCGCATAAACCCTCTTCAATTCTCACGCGGGCCGCGTAAGAGTGCCAGTGACAGAAAAAAAGGACAACTGCATGTTGCAGCTCTTACACCGCCATTGCATGAACTCTGAGCAATACCAGGTGCTTGTACATGGTTTTTACTACCCTAGGGACACCTGTGAAAATCTGGTAACAACATAGGGACAAATGGATTTATCTTGGAGCATCTAATTCCCTATATAAAGGCCTTGGATTCACCTGTTCATTTGCACACTTGAAGTTGTACTTCACAACTCATTCTCTGAAGCCTCCTGGAGCTAAAGGAAGCTTTCTCTAGTTCAAAATTCGTACTAAGGACTCTAGTAAGTGTTCTTAGCTTCTTTAGTTAAAGTTTAATTAGCTTAATGACCAAAAGTCAAAGTTATCGTAATTAAGCTTTGACTTGGTGATTAATCACTAACGGTCCAGCCATTATTCGAATTGAAAGTGGCTATGTGTTGGTAATTATGTAGTTGTTAAACCCTAAAAAGGGCACCTCCTAATTATCACGTTATCTCAGTCAATTGTCGGGTCAAACTTCTTAACAAAAAGTCAAACATGATTGTTTTTGCAAAATAATACATAACTGATAATGTTGAAGTTATGGAACATGTTTTAACACTTAAATAACTTGGTAATTAATATGAGAACATGTCTAGGCATGTTTGACCCGACAATTCTGAGTTTAGGCTCGGTTCGCAACCGAAAGTCGCAAAAATAGACTTTTGCTTTGACTTTCGGTTCTGACCCGATTTAGATTAGGTTAGTGATGCCTTAGGGTTCCTTTGGGACCACATTACATGTTAGTATAACCCTCTGAGATTATACTATAAGGTTCCATAGAAATCTGATTCATATGCATGTTTCCGTTAAATGCTTAAAATGGACCATTATGCCCTTTTATCAATAAAACAAGATTTTTGAAAATGTGAGAGGACAAAAACCATTGTTACTGATATATTAGTATGTCCTAAAAGTTTGACATCAGATTCTGGTCTAAATTAGGAGTTATGCAAGATATCGTAAAATTAAAGCTTTTTATTAATTAAATGGCTTTTTTGACATAAATCCTACTTAAACTCAAATTTTGGCACCAAACTTGCCACCTACATTTAAGATATAATATGTAGGGATTTTTTGGAAATTTTTGTTAAATTTTAAACTGAACATAACATAGAGTTCTTGCATAGACTCGGTAATTGACGATAATGCCCTTTTCGCTAATAAAATGAGTTTTACACATCTTTTACATATCAAACCTTTTTCTACTGATTTTATACATTAAATAAATTATTTTAAGCAGTAAAGGCTGATCAAAATCTCAGATTCCCTTAAACAACCCGAATATCGTCAAATACCGACTTTTATGCGAATTTAGGCGCATAGTATGGTTTAAAAACATATCTAGCACCTAAGATTTGTTACCTACTGATGTTATAAATAAATTTTTATACTTTAACAGTAAGTTTAAGTCTTGAACTCAGATTTCTAAATTGGACCCTTAAAGCATATGTGAAATGACCAAAATGTCCCTACGGTGCATAGTTTGGCCATAAATGATAAAATTCACATATGTATGATATCCTATGTATATAACTTGTTAAAATAAATATTTTAACTGATTGTTTTAGACCAAAACCTCATATTACTATTTGACCTCTTTTATATACTTTAAAATGACCAAAATGCCCGTACGGGGCATAAATTGTTTTTAAATTCGTTTTGGGCATAATAGAAGATATCCTACTGATATCATAATAAATTTAAAGCATATTAACTTGTGGAACTTGTACATGACTCATTTGGTTACCCGTTATGCATTTTCGCGTTCGGTACGGCTTGTGTAACTAGTTTGTATAGTTTAACCGAAACGGGTCAAACTTTATCATTTTTACTTCACCATCCAGAATGTATTTAGTTTACTCATTTTATACAAGTCTTCATACTTGTTGGGTCTAAATCACATTCTAAGCCGGTCTTCGCTTAATCTTGCGTTTTGAACCGTAAACCTTCTTTAAAACTAACCGGTCTAAGTTATAACTTGAATAAGACCCGTTAGGAATCTAATAGGTTATTAAAACCTTCGTTCCAGATTAAGGAGCCCAGTAAAAGGTATTTATACTTGCTGATTTGATATACGGCTGAGAATAAAATTTTATTTTAGCTCAAGTAAATACTTTTAACTTATTTTTCGTTATACGGGCTTGGGATACGGTATTTAATAATACCGCTTGGTCGGGTATTGAATCTTTAATCGATTAGTGGTTAAATCATTAAGATAACCCGTTTTAATCAGTTTTGTTTGATCTAAGCCTTTGGGGGGTTATTGACCATGTCCTGGATATCCTTGGCTCATTCATTGAAATGGCCACGACTTAAGCACGGGGTGTAGGCATACACCTGACAGTGCGTATGTAAAAAGATATACCCGCCTGTTGAGGATAACTCGCCGTGGGTTTATATTATGTGGTGTGTCTATTAATCTTGTTCCGGCTTCCAACCCGGATCCTGAACGTACGACAAACATATAAATCTGTATACAAGATTATTTTTAATAATTGTCCCAAGTTATCAAAGAATATTTGTGCCTTGTGCATTTAAATAAATTTTCTTAAATATTTTTCAAAAAGAGTCAGTTAATTGTATTTACCAGTGTAAACTGACGTATTTTCCAAAAAGGTTAAGTGCAGGTACTAAGTGTAATGGGCTGGAACTCCTGAGTATTAAATGAAGAGTCTTGCAAGCTTTTGATACTTAAAATCTGTTGAACAATATTTCTTTCTGTTTTAGATCCGCCTGTGGATCCACCTACAATCCGTTGTATAATATTTTATTATACGTTCAATTCGGTTTGTATAATTACTTTAAGACTTCCGCTGTGCGTTAAACTGTGATTGTTTGACTATAATGATATCAACTACGTCACGATACTCCCTACCGGGCCCACCGGTAATACGTGGAAATATCGAGGTGTGACACATGAAGATCGCTATAGATGTGAAAGCAACGGATAGTATTAACATGAGTCTTACGACTAAGAGCATCGACCACGACATTCGCCTTGCCAGGGTGATAGCGAATCTCGTAGTCGTAGTCGTTGAGCAATTCCACCCAACGTCTCTGTCGCATGTTCAGTTCCTTTTGGTTAAAGATATGTTGTAGGCTCTTATGGTCAGTGAAAACCACACACTTAGTACCATATAGGTAGTGTCGCCAAATCTTTAACGCAAAAACCACTGCACCAAGCTCCATATCGTGAGTAGTATAGTTTTTCTCATGTATTTTAAGTTGTTGGGAGGCATAAGCGATGACCTTGTCCCGCTGCATGAGCACACAGCCTAATCCACGGTTCGAGGCCTCGCAATATACCACAAAGTCATCGTTCCCATCGGGGAGAGCGAGGACGGGAGCATTACAGAGAAGATTCTTAAGGGTGTGAAAAGATTCTTCTTGCTCGGGACCCCAAGCAAAAGGTTTTTCTTTCTGAGTCAAAGAAGTGAGAGGAATGATGATCTTTGAAAAGTCCGAGATGAACCGACGATAATAACCCGCCTACCCGAGGAAGGAACGAATCTCAGATGCAGATTTAGGTGTACTCCAATTCTTCACGGCTTCGAATTTAGAAGGGTCAACATGAATACCTTGCTTGCTAACAACGTGACCAAGAAATTGTACTTCATTAATCCAAAACTCACACATAGAAAACTTAGCGTATAAGCGTTCACCACGTAAAAGTTCTAGCATCAAGCGTAAATGACGTTCATGATCAGCTCTAGTTTTCGAATAAATAAGAATATCATCAATAAAGACTATCACAAAATGATCCTGATAGGGTTTACAAACACGATTCATAAGATCCATGAACACGGTGGGTGCGTTGGTCAAGCCAAAAGGCATAACCACGAACTCGTAGTGCCCATAACGAGTGCGAAACGCAGTTTTGGGAATATCATCTTCGAGAACACGTAGCTGATGATATCCAAATCGAAGGTCGATTTTAGAGAAACAGGACGCGACTTGCAGTTGGTCAAATAGATCATCGATACGAGGGAGAGGATAACGATTCTTAACGATGAGTTTATTAAGCTCGCGATAGTCGATACACATACGAAACGAACCATCTTTCTTCTTGACGAATAGCACAGGAGCACCCCACGGGGAGGCACTTGGACGTATAAAGCCTTTGTCGAGCAGTTCCTGAAGTTGACTGGATAGTTCTTGCATCTCAGAGGGTGCAAGTCGGTAAGGATCCTTGGCGACAGGAGTCGAACCAGGTATGAGATCAATATGAAAGTCAACAGATCAAGGAGGTGGAAGACTAGGAAGATCTTCAGGAAAAACGTCAGGGAAATCGCACACTACTGGAACATCGCTTATGTTCTTTCCCTTGCCCTTTTGTTCCATCACGTGGGCCAAGAAGGCAAAGTACTGTTTACGTAAGCACCTGTTCGCTTGAGTGCATGACATCAACTTCAGTCCTTTAGAAGGTCGGTCCCCATAGACGTGCAAAATATCACCGGAAGGAAGAGGTAAAGGAACGTACTTCTCGTGACAAGCGATCTCGGCATGATTCTTACGCAACCAATCCATGCCGATTATGATATCAAAGATACCCAATTGCTTGGGTATGAGATCAATAGTAAAGACGTGGTCGTTAAGAGTCAAGGAATAACCAGTGAGGATAGAATCAACTAGAATAGACTTACCATCGGCAATCTTAACCGAAAACGACTTAGGTAGTTTAGAGCGTGCACAGTTTAACAAAGATTCAAATTCTACAGACACAAAGCTTCTGTCGGCACCAGTATCAAATATTATCAAAGTGTAAAGGTTATTGACGAGAAACGTACCATTAACGACGTCATTGTCGTTACGAGCCTGATTTGCATGGATATTGTCCTCGAGCGTCTGCCTGTTGCTCCTGATTCAGCTGAGGACACTGGTTGCGGAGATGAGTAGTGTCTCCACACTTGTAGCATGCACGCACATTGTTGACTGGCCTGGGATTCTGCGGAGGAGTTGGGAGAGCTGGTAGAGCTGCCTGAGCTGGTGCTAGCTGGGCTTGGTTGGCTTGACGGCAGTAGGGAGTTGTGTGACCATAGCGATTGCAATTGATACACAGACGGAAAGTAGAGGTAACAGGGTGATGAAAGTTTCAAGTGGAACACTTGGGATGAACCTCGGTGTACGACTTCTTGTTCTCCGGAGCAGGAGGGTAGTAGCAGCAGCAAGCACAGCAACATTGCCTGCAGGGTTGGCATTTGCAGTAGGGACAATGGCATTGCAGCCAGAACCCTGGGACTTTTGTTTCCTGTTTCTGTTGCCACTGGGCTGTTGGGTAACTTGGTTCGCTGATTTCGAGGGAGCAGGGGTAGTGAACTGTTTGTCATGGATGCGGTTGTTGTTCAAACTTGCTGCAAGACGGTAGACATCCTCAATAGTGTCGAGCTGAGCTGCTTCAATCGAGTAACGCATGGCAGGAGGTAACCCATTGATGTACTTGGTTATCATGCGTTTCGGAGTAGAAACCAAGTGAGGCACGATTATGCTGAGTTGCTTGAAACGGGTAGTGTAAGCCAAGTTGTCATCTCCAGCCTGCTTGAGGTGCCAGAACTCTTCCTCAAGCTTTAGCTGTTCATGGGGAGGGCAGAATTCAAGCATCATCAATTCTCGCACCTCAGGCCATGGAAGAGCATAAGCTTCTTTGTTGGAGTGGATGTTTCTCTCGTTCGACCACCGCTCCAGGGCTCTGCCTTGAAACATGCCTGTTGCACTCCTAGTCTTTAAGTGTTCTGGGAACTCGTTGTTGATGAAGGTAACCTCGATGCTGTCGAACCACTCCAGCATAGCAGTCACCCCATCACTACCCGTGAAAGTCTTAGGGTTGCAAGAGACAAAGAGTTTGTAGTTAAACTTAGTAGGCTTTAGTTTCTCTGTCTTAGAGTCAACAGAGGAGGGAGGAGTGTTTGAACCCTGGATCTCACTGACGATCTTTGGCACGATGCGAGCAATCTGATCGGCCATGAAAGACATCATTTTCTTCTGAGAGTTGGCTCTGGCTTTCTTGAGAGAGTCGGATAGTTTACGGGAAGACATCTAAAGATCTAAGAAAAGGATCGTATAAGTCTAGATCATAAGGTCTCGTAGTATATAGTTTCACACAAGATTACATAAAGACTAAAGTTTCATACATCACAAAATGTTCAACATGTTTCACATAGTTCAAAAGATTCAACATTCTCACCATAAGTCCGCAAAACCACAACTTTCGCATGGCGCGTGGTACGAAAGTTCGGTAACATGTCAGAAACACTTATGTATAGGAAGTACCAGTGGTGTATCCATAACAGTACACTCCATTACTTTCACGCGCTTTAACTGGTTACATACACATAGATCAAGCAAATAGTTTCACATAGCTCGACGTTCAACATTCTCATCACCGGTCTGCAAAACACCAAATTTCGCATGGCACGTGGTACGAAAGTTGGTAACATGTTGGAAACACTTATATATAGGAAGTACCAGCGGCGTATCCACCATGTTTTGCCCATGCTACTTTTGTCTCGTCAATCGGTGCCATGTTACGTATAGTGTTTTGCTACCCACAACAGCACATTCCACATAGATTTAGTAAGTAGTATCACATAGCATCACGTTCAATCATGTTTCCCATAGTCTAATCAAGATTCCCATGTAGTTTATCATAACAAATAAAGCATCATAATTTAGTTCAATCCTGAGAGATTATGATTATTAATGTTTTAGATTGCGGAGATACGTGTGATTCGTGTAAAATTCTCGAAGTGAACAAAGAATCAATTTTAAAACCACATGTAAAATCACGATAACATAAAAGATAGGCTCATAAAACATAGGATTGTTCCGGGCAGAGGAACGTTGACTAACTAAAGTGATTCGAACCCCTCTCGAATTGAGACAACGTGTCTTGGCTTACTTAGACAAATACGTCATCGATGTTAGGCCTACGATATTTATCCTTTCGCTCACTTTACATTCCTAATTGATTGGGAATTTCGAGACTTTGGCGAGACAGAAAATCAAAGAGTGGGACTGCACTTAGAATAATCTGCCTTTTTCTAAAGTTTGCAACTGATTTCAGGGAGATTTGAGAGTGTGGATGAGTTGGGAAAGTGAAAATGAGTGATAGGGAGCTTGTTTATATAGTGGTTGGTTAGGGTTTAGTGTTTAATGAAGATTAAAGGTGATTGGGGAAGAAAAAGGTGTGAAAGAGTTGGCCAACCCGCAGCCAAGAAACAACTTGCTGCGGATTAAAGGCCTTGGCGGTACGCGAAGGGAAGAGGGGTAGGGGCTCGCGTAGCGCGGTGCTACCGAATTCCGGAACTTTGAGTTTCTTTCACTTTCGCCCCTGAACTTTGATATTATTATTATTTTAAGCCATAACTTCCATTTTTAGCACATTTTCAAGTATGTAACATGTATGGAACCATAATTTGAGTATCGTGAATGCATGTATAAGTATTTGCATGTATAAAGAGCATCGAAACACGTAATTAAACAACTGATTGTATGTATAACAAATATATATAAAGAACAAATTTCATTATGATCAATTCTCGGATTACAAGGCTGGAAATGAAATAAGAATACAAAAAGTTTCCAAAATAGAAATATAACAAAACTTTCTAAATAAGGAAAGTTCCAAAATGCGAAGCGTTACACGCGACTTCCCTGATGTCTTTCCCGAAGACGTGTCTGGTCTTCCACCTGTTGACAAGTCGAATTCGAGATCCAACTAGCGAACCACGCGACTCCACTCGCCAAAGCCCCTTACCGTCTAGGACCATCTGAACTATAAGAACTATCTACTCATCTGCAGGAGTTATTGGATACAAGTTTTATCCGTCCCAGCTTATCGTCGTGGGGAACTCCAATCCTATTTCTTAAGAAGAAGGATGGAACCTTCCGCATGTGTATCGACTATCAAAACTTAACAAGGTCACAATCAAGAATCGATACCCCTTACCCCGAATCGACGATCCGTTCAATCAACTACAAGGGTCAAGTTACTACTCCAAGATCGAATTGAGGTCAGGATATTACCAACTTCGAGTTAGAGTAAAAGACATTACAAAGACAACTTTCTGCACCCGGTACGGCCATTACGAGTTTTTGGTCATGCCATTCGTTTAACCAATGCACTCGCAGTGTTCATAGATCTCATGAACCGCATGTGTAAACCTTACTATTGGATCTAGTGGACCCCACAAAAGAACAGATGATTGCAAAGCCAAAATAGTCTACAACATCTGATCAACAATAACAGTGTTTAAAAGATCTACTCTCCCCAATGGCAAAGACATCAACATCTGTTACTTCTAAAGTCTGCTACAGCTAAAGTCTGCCCAAGAGAAACTCTGCTTGAAGACAAAGTCGGCTGATCCAAAGGTCTGCCAGAGTGAACCTCTGCTGATGAAGACAAAGTCTGTTGAAGCAAAGGTCTAATCATCCATTGCTGATGAAGACAAAGTCTAATGAAGCTAATGGTATGCTATGGCTCAACAGATATTAAAGACCAATAGTGGATAAAGCCCAACAAATGATATTCAACAAATGCTGCTCAACAGAGGTTATCAATGTAAGAGTACTTAGGCCTATAGCAGATGTTAGAGGTTGTTAGATGTCACTGTCTAGGTGACGTCAGCCAAGATGCTTCAGATGTTTGATTTGTACTATAAATAGAACAGTGCATGTATTGTTCTATTTATCACTTTCCTTCTTGACATTTTGTACGAACAAATTAGAAGTGATCAGGATGAGGGGGAGTTTGTAATTCTCATGCATACGTGAATCATTGTAATTGCAATCTTTTACAAAAGCTTGATGAGGAAAGCAACTTTCTGTTGTTGTGATTAAAAGTTTACTAGTTTGCTGCATATTTCCATAATTGTTTTATCTTCATTCATTGTTTCCTTCTTAACTTTCATAACAATCAAACTCGGACCCTAACAATTACCTCAACAAGTTTGTCATCGTCTTCATTGATGATATACTTGTGTACTTCAAAACCAAGGAGGAGCATGAAGAGCATCTACGGTTAGTTCTAGAACTAATCCAATGGGAGAAACTGTATGCCAAGTTTTCCAAGTGCGAATTTTGGATTTGCGAAGTCCAATTCCTCGGGCATATAGTAAACGAAAAGGGTATCCACGTTGATCCAGCTAAAATTGAGGTAATCAAAAGTTGGGAGGCGCCTAGGACGCCAACGGAAGTTTGACAATTTCTGGGTTTGGCGGGTTACTAACGCCGCTTCATTGAAGGGTACTCAAAGATCACACAGCCACTCACAACCCTAACTCAGAATAACACCAAATACATTGGGGTGATAAGCAAGAAGAAGCATTTCAACTGTTAAAGCAAAAGCTTTGTAGTGCACCCATACTGTCCCTATCGAAAGGAACAGACGATTTCATCGTGTACTGTGACGCTTCAATCCAAGGACTTGGATGTGTACTTATGCAACGCGAAAAGGTCACCACATATTCATCTCGACAACTAAAACTACACGAGAAGAATTACACCACTCACGATTTGGAGCTAGGAGCAGTGGTGTTTGCACTGAAAATCTAGAGACACTATTTGTATGGTACAAAGTGTACTATCTATACGGATTATAAGAGCCTCCAACACATTTTTAATCAGAAGGAGTTGAACAAGCGATAGCGTCGTTGGATAGAACTCCTAAATGACTATGAATGCCATCCAGTACCACCCGTGCAAAGCTAATGTAGTAGCCGACGCCCTTAACCGTAAGGAACATCTGAAGCCCAGACGAGTTCGGGCGCTACAACTCACCATTCATTCTAGTTTACCCGAACAGATTCATAATGAGCAGACTGAAGCTGTGAAAGAGTAAAACCTAAAAGCTGAGTCTTTACGCAAGATGGAGCGTGATTGGGAAATAAAATCTGATGGCACAAGATACTTCATGAACCACA
The DNA here is from genome assembly GCA_030545235.1 of Helianthus tuberosus. Classification (NCBI taxonomy): domain Eukaryota; kingdom Viridiplantae; phylum Streptophyta; class Magnoliopsida; order Asterales; family Asteraceae; genus Helianthus; species Helianthus tuberosus. The sequence goes on along the minus strand of CM060431.1, from coordinate 101,437,223 downwards.
TATGGGTTCTCCTCTACGGGAATCTAAGGGAGCTCATAATGGATGAAGCCCACAAATCTAGATACTCTATCCATCCGGGTTCAGATAAGATGTATCAGGACCTCAAAAAAACCTACCGGTGGCCAAACATGAAGGCAGAAATTGCCACCTATGTGAGCAAGTGTTAGACTTGCTCGAAGGTTAAAGTTGAGTATCAGAAACCGTCGGGGTTACTGCAGCAACCAGAGATCCCAGTGTGGAAATGTGAACAAATTGCTATGGATTTTATTACAGGCTTTCCAAGAACACCTAGCGGGAACGATACCATTTGGGTAATCGTAGACCGACTAACGAAGTCAGCACACTTCTTAGCCATTAAGGAAACAGACAAGTTTAATAAACTTGTCGCGATCTATATGAAGGAGATAGTTGCCAGGCACAGGGTGCCAGTGTCAATAATCTCCGACCGCGACCCACGATTCGCATCTCAGATGTGGCAATCGGCATAGAAAGCTCTAGGCTCATGTTTGGATATGAGTACCGCATACCATCCTCAGACAGATGGTCAAAGTGAATGAAAGATTCAGACCCACCCTTAAAGTCATGCTTAGGGCATGTGTTATATATTTTGGCAACAGTTGGGAGAGACACCTGCCGTTAGTAGAATTTTCTTATAACAACAGCTATCACACAAGTATACAGGAAACACCATTTGAGGCGTTGTATGGACGGAAGTGTAGGTCACTTGTGTGTTGGGCGAAAGTTGGTAATGGTCAACTCACTGGTCCCGAGTTGATACTCGAAGCAACCGAAAAGATCGTGCAAATCAGAAAACACATGGCGGCAGCTCGCGGTCGTCAGAAGAGCTATACCGATCAGCGTCTTAAACTACTGGAATTTCAGGTAGGCGATAGAGCTCTACGAAAGGTGTCACCCTGGAAGGGTGTATTTTTTTTAGGAAACGAGGCAAACTAAACCCACGCTACGTAGGCCCGTTTGAAATCACGAAGAAGATTGGGTCAGTAGCGTATAAATTAAACCTTCATGATGAACTCATTGGAGTTCACAATGTCTTTCACGTTTCAAATTTGAAGAAGTGTTTGACGGATGAAACACTAGTCGTTCCATTGGATGAGATCCATGTGGATGAACAATTGTGGTTCATTGAAGAACCAATCGATATCATGGACCGAGAGGTCAAGACTTAGAGACACAACAAGATACCCGTCGTTAAAGTTCGTTGGAACTCTAAGCGTGGACCGAAGTTCACGTGGGAAATAGATGATCAAATGAAAGACAAGTACCCTCACCATTTTGCAACAAAAGCACCAGTTTTAGATAACACAAATTGAATTTCGAGACGAAATTCTTTCAATCTGGGAAAACCTCACACTAACTTAGCAACTCAACTTATGTTACTCAATTTTCGGGATGAAAATTTCTTCAACATGGGGATAATGTGACATCCCGTACTTACGAGGTTAGTTATATATATCGTTCGTTTACTCGTTGTTTCGGTTATGTTGTTACACTCTTCCTCTAACGGCTCGTTGATTTAGCTTACGTATTAAAGGGGTCTAGTTAATTATATGCATACATAAATATAACGTCGGCTGTAATAAACATACAAAAGTGTTAACTTATCCTGTTTACCTCTTTTGTTTTATAAAGCCAAAAAACCCTCATTTTGTATTAACAACCCAAGATCCCCATTATGGGCTCAAGCCCAATATGAATTCAACTCCAAACCGCCCTTTTCATGTGGCCCGAATACGGTTATTAGAAATTCATTCCATAGGTTATGATGCTTTTATATTTTGCTTATATAATGAGATCGGCATTTAAAAAGAAACAAAGAAAACTAATGCATATCGACTTATTCACAGCCCAGCCCCATCATATTGATTCGCCCCACCTCCATTATCGGCCCCATCTCTCAAACCGCCACACACACACCCCTTGTTACGTAAACTGCATGAATTTGTTATCAAGTTTTATCATTCTAAAAACCCTAACCTCCAAACTAAAAACCTGCGACCCACTCTACCCCTCTCCCTCTCTGTTGCCGTGAACCAGAAACCGAGCCAAGGGTTTCGAGATCGAGTCCTCTTTGATTATCCTACCTTCTTCTTTAGGTAGCTAGACTTTACATCTTTGTTATTATATACGTGCCTTTCGAGGATTAAATCGGGTTGTTTATGATTGCTTGTAATCGGTTGTGTATGGAATTTTGATGATATGTGATCCTTGATATGATTATGTATAACATGCTCTTAATTGCGAATATATATATACATACATATATATACATACATTATATATATATATATATATATATATATATATATATATATCATATTTATCAATAGCGTTTATGGCGGCCGCTATAGTGAATGGTGTGGCGTAGCGGCCATATGCCGCTACAAGGTACATATCGGCCTTATATCGACGATATAGCGACTTCCGACGTGAAATCCGGTGACAAATTCTAGCGACGGTGTTGCTTTCAGCCAGAAACCAAGAAGAAGGGGGAAGAAGAAGACATCGGCTGAGTATCTGTGTTTTTAGGGTTTTGGGGTTTTTATAAGTTTAGGTTTTTAAACATTTAACCCCTCTATCTTTCACTAGTTTACATTCAGTCCCTATAACTTGTAACTTTTTACATAAAAAGTGTAAAGATAGTTTGTCTATTTAAACATTTAACCCCCTCTATCTTTAGTAGTTTACATTTGGTCCTTAAACTTTTTAATTTATACATAAAAAGTACAAAATTAACATTATAAAAATACATATATACAATATGGATAGTTGTTTTCTATTTTTTAAATTATCTACTACCTTATCGCTAAACACGAAATAGCGGGCCCTATTTCATCGCTATCACACATAGCATAAAGGTTGTCTATCTCTATTGACCGCTATTCGCTATCCATAACTATGATATATATATATATATATATATATATATATATATAGCACTAGGCTAATTGAGAAACTTGAGAAGCATTCTGGACCACCCATTTTCTCTAAGCTTTTCGTAATATACACATATGTATAGTTTAAAATTGACTATATACATATGTGTATAATTCAAAATTTGACAATATACATATATGTATATAGTGATTTTTAACCTATACATATGTGTATATTACGAAAAGTTTAGGAAAATGTGTGGTCCAGAATGCTTCTCAAGTTTCTCAAATAGCGTGAACTTCTCTTAGGATCCCTACCATATATATATATATATATATATATATATATATATATAGGGAGGAGCTCATGCGAGAACCACCTTTATTGTGAGAACCGCGAGAACCAATGAGAACACAACCTAAAATAGCTAAAAAACCCTAAAAAAAACCTAAAAAAACCTAACCCCCACCCCCCCCCCCACCCCATCCCCCAAGCTAAAATGCTAAAAACTAAACCCCAAAAAACCTAAAAAAATCTAAAAAAATCTAAAAAAAAATCTAAAATTTTTTTTTTTTTGAATTTTTTAATATTTTTTATGTTAAAATCGCTACTTTTAGAAGCCAAATTTTTTTTTTTTTTTTTTTTTGCTTCGAAAAGTAGCGATTTTTTTATAAAAAATATTGAAAAATTCAAAAAAAAAATTTGTGTGATTTTTAGCTATTTTTAGGCATTTTTGGTTGTGTTCACATTGGTTCTCGCAATAAGAGGTGGTTCTCGCATGATCTTCTCCCTATATATATATATATACATATATATATATATATGTATATGTATATGTTATGTATGATCAATGATTTGGTTGAGGTGTGTTGTCAGTTGTTTAATCGAGTTGTGGTGGCTGTGTTTGTGTACATCTGTGACGATCTTGATGCTTACAAGGTTAACTCGAAGTATAGAATGCATGAATATAAAGTATGATGTTGGTATTGTCATTTTGGTTTGCATAGACACATAAAGGTTAGTTAAGGTTAATAATCTTCATGATCATAAAGTTTTGTATGTTAAATCTGATGAAAGTGACATATAACCTGCTATGATCGATAATTATAGGCTGTTTGAGATATTTAGTAATTGGTTGGGGAGCCTGTAACAAAGACAGAATCTGTCCAGCATGTTATAGTCAGCTTGTGTTGACTGTAACCGGGTCCTAACCTAATGAAAACTGGATTTTCTTAACTCCAAAACGTATTATTTTGAAATATACTTCTAATGGCGTTGGAATCATAATTTTTGGATGTTGTTTGATATTTTAAACGAATTAATTCGTTTCAGTGGTCAAAGCTATATTTTTCTGCAGAATTTGTGTGTTGTGTTATACGTCATATCTCGGTGAATACTTGGAGTTAGGTCATGAAATTTATACAGTAGATGGTCTTAGGTGTCATTAGGAATCTCCAAGTGGAATCGGGTCAATCGAGTAAATGAGGATTTTTAGATAAATTTTTCCATAAGCTGCAATCAGAAAGTGACAAATCTAGTCACTGCATAGTAAATGATTTTTCTAAATTTTTCGGTAAAGAATTAGGCCTTGAAAATTATATACAAGGCCCAACACACTGGGGGTACATCACATAAAAAGAACATAATTTTTCCAGCTCTATAAGTAGGTTAAACGAGCTTCCTAAAACAACCCAATTTCAGTGAATTTGTTATGCATTAATTGCTAATGAATGAGAGCCGAAATTGCTATTTTTAGTATCCGTTCTTGTTTGGTAATTGTATAAATATCATATATCATATCATAGGGTAGGTTGTGAACCCTAGTATGAAACCACATGATAGAAGAGCTATGTGATTACTCGTTCGCGTGCTAGTTGCTAGATACGTGTAGGACTTACATGATTTGCATAAACAATCACTAATAACCCATGGTAACTATAATAGGGCGTGGTTCATCATCCTAGCTTGCAAACACTTAATCTTAATCTTACCGAGCAATACGAAGGTGAGTTCACCGTCCCTATATTTAAACGTTTTGAAACACAGGGAAGGTAACACAAGCACATTAAGGTAATGTAATGCCTACCCATTATAAGGTTATAACGCTTTTATTTAATAGTACGTTGTTATATTTTTGTGGTCACAAAGTAGAATTATCACATAGGGAATGTAACACGATCACATTACGGTAATGTAATGCCTACCCGTTATAAGGTTATATCGTTTTTATTTAATAGTACGTTGTTATATTGTTATGGTCACAAAGTAGCATTATCACATAAAGTCCTTGTAAACCTCGGACTGTTAGTATTGAGATTAATAGCAGGGGAATTTTGAGTAGTATTATTGGGCCCAATAAGCCCCACCCGAGCTAGTTGCGCTAGATAGACAGGTAATGGTCAGCGGGTGTAGAATTAACCTAACTTACCGCCATTGTCAGTGATAGACCTGGAAAACAAAGGCAACAACAGTCGGCTTAGGTTTCGAACTCTTTCGTGACATAACACGGGATAGCTACCTATAAATATGACAATAATATATTAAATACTAATATTTACTGTTCTGGTTGAATAGTGGAAACTTGTATAAACGAAACATGCTATAAGTGTAAACTGTATATATGAACTCACTCATGATAATTGACTCATACTTGTTTCTTACGTGTTCTCCCCGGGTCGCTAAGGTACTAGCCACGGTTAGGTACACTGCATGGTGTCAAAAACAGATTTTAGGTCGTTAACATTGCATTATTACATTTATTTCCTCTTGGATTCGGTGTTTGTTTTGACGCACGTTTTTACCTTACATTTATTACGCTTCCGCATTACTTTTGAATTGTTGATTGTTTGGTAAAACTATTTTTCTCATATAGAGGTCATTCCATATGACTGGTGTCTTAGATCGTGGTTTGTCACGTCTTGCGGTAAAACCCCGCAAGTGGATTTTGAGGGTGTGACAACGACGTTATTTGGTGTTTCTTGTTTGGAAAGAGTTCCTAATGTTAAAATTGATGCGAGAACGGCGGCCATGGCTAAGGAGATTCGCCATCCTAAACCACCATAAACTTGAAGATATTTGGTCTAATTTCATTGATGTTGGCTTTTACAAAGTATAATCATTAACTATGTTTTTTTCGTAACTTTACACATGATATGTATGGATTCGTTTGCTATATTTGAATAAATTATTTAAAAATCTACAAAGGAGCAATGGTGGGGATGCACCTGCTGCTGTAGATATGGCTAATAGTCAGCTGGTTTGTGGTTGTAGAATCATTGCAGCATGCCCAGTATGCAACCTTCATCAATACCACAGTTGGTTTAAACATGTGCAGGTATGTTTTACTTGGTTCTCTTTATGAGTTAACATTACACATGCTTAGTAGATATGTGTTATCACTTTGACCAGGCGATTCTGATGGTTTGTGAGTTTTGGGCCTAAACCAAAAAGCTTTTGATCCATCAGAAAAATTTTGGTTTCAGGCTCATCTCACACTTATGCTCATCAGTTTTGGCTAGGGGGTCCGGACTCGAATAACCAGTTCTTGGTGAAATCGGTTCGGGTGATGCTTCATAGTCATGATTCAGTTGTTCATCATACTCCGTACTTCTGTTGGTTAAAATGGGTGCCCGTTAAGGTTCTTTGTTTAAACTAGAGGTTGCTACTTAATAGGATTTCTGTTATCACTTTGACCAGGTGGTTCTGATGGTATGCCTATTTTTTCTATTGCTACTAAATATTCAAATTACTATTATTCCAGTATACTTCTTTAGCTGGACAAGCAAAGAAGGAAGTTTTAGAGCGCATTTTGTTTACACAACAAGTTAAGATGCTTTAAAGAATTAAGTATGCCACTCCAGTAGTTCAGTATATCTAGACATTTAATTCATTTTTTGCAGAGGCTTTTAATGAAACGTTTTCAGAAAAAACAAACAGTCTGTAGATGACAATGTTTGTGTGTGGTCTGCGCGGTGCAGACAGAAGAGACTGCGCAGATCCTTTTTACAAAACAAACACCACCTTAGTACCCCCACCGCAATCTAACTCTAGTTTATTATTTAGTGTGTGTATGCATGTTTTCATTTTGATCTTATTTCAAAAGCCAAGATTATTATATGTGCATGTTTTCATTATGATACGGTTTATGTATTTTGTTTCTAAACCAGTTTTTGCCCCGCCCGTGTTTCGGGGTGATGTGTGTCGGTGTGTATATAATTTTAAGTATATTTTTCGCCCTTTTTAACACGTTAGTCAAGTTTTAAATTTATAAAACACGATATTTTACTAACACTAAACACGCATATGGGCAAGTGTACCCATCGTGAGCGTAGTATAGCGTTGATAAGATACCGAGGTCGTCCAAGGACACAAGAGCTTTTAGTACCGGTTTATCCTCAACGTCTAATCAAATCAAAAGTTTTAGAAAAAGGTTTTTAAACTAGAAAATAAAAACTAAAAATGCTGAAAATAAAAATAAAAAGAAAAACAGATAGACAAGATGAATCACTTGGATCCGACTCGCCTTTAGTGTAACCTTTGATTATTTCCGCACTTTTGCACTTCTTAAGAGATTATCTTAGTTATAGTAGTAAGCCCCTCTTTTGATGGTGACGTTACCCTCAACCCAGTAGTTTGAGTCAGCAAGGATACAATCCTAAAGGGTTGGATTATTGAAAGATAATTAATTAAGTTATTAATGCGTAATGTGGTAGGCCCCTCTTTTGAAGGTGACGTTACCCTCGGCTAAGTAGTTTGAGTCAGCAGGGATACAATCCTAAGTAGCTGGGTTAATGTTTTAATAGTAGTTGACATATGAGGGGATCAAGAAATTCGAACCCCCGCCATCCAATACCAGTGGGTATTGAAGGAGGTCCTACTAAGCTTGACCCAGGTCCTTGCAGGATCTATACACTGAACAAGGCAAGACTCTTACCAAACCATTCCCTTAACCCCCGACCAGGTAGCCAACATATCTCCATATAGACCGTGGAGATATGAATGGTGTAAATCTTTTATTTTATATAGACAGTAAAATAACGCCAAGACACCACGGACAAATGATAAGGAAGATTCACCTTCAACATAAGAAACTAGTTATTAAAGTCATTAATACTTAACCAAATAAAAAGTGCGAAAAGATTAAAAATAAAAAGTATTACACTAAATGCTTATCTTCACCAAGTGATGTAAGAGACTTATGCAAACATGTCCTTTGATTGTCAAGAACTCTTATGATCAATCTTGGATCCCGAGACTACTACACACACTCTATGATGGATGATGGTGGTGGATGTGGGTTGTGATGGTGGTGGTGGGTGGGTGTAGTGTGAGAGAGGTGGTTTGCCAAGGGATGATTTGCAAGTGAGTCAAGCACCCCTATTTATAGCCTGTACAGAAGCCCGGACATGGCCCCGTGTCCGCTGGGCACGGCCCCGTGTCCGCTGGGCACGGCCCCGTGTCCGCTGGGCACGGCCCCGTGTCCGCTGGGCACGGCCCCGTGTCCACCCTTCTTCTCTTTCTTCATTTAATGCAGTTTGTCTGTATTAGTTGACCACGCCCCCCGTGTCCGCTGGGCACGGCCCCGTGTGCAGAAGCGTATCTGTACTATCAAGATTTGCTCAGATTCTGCGAATCTTTGCATTGACCACGGCCCCGTGTCCGCTGGGCACGCCCCCGTGTTGGGTGATAGAAGCTTCTACAAGTTTGTCTTTTGTGCAGACACTTGGGCACGCCCCCATGCTCATTGAGCACGGGGCGTGTTCAGCCTTCTGTTGTCTTGTTTTTGCTTGGGAAGATGTTGTCGAGGGGTCGGGCATGCCACATTTATTCCTTTTCTTGTATTATTGTTAGATTTAGCTGCATTTTTGCTTCTTTTGTTCATTTGAGCTCATTTAATCCTGAAAATACAAAAGGAAGATAAAAGCACACTTTTTCCAACATTAGTACTAAAAAAGGGTTAGTCTTATGCCTCATTTGATGTAATTTATATGTTGCATTTTACACATATCAAATACCCCCACACTTGAATCTTTGCTTGTTCTCAAGCAAAACTCTTTATTTTGTGGCTTACACACCCAAATGGAATGGGTAGAAGAGAAGGTTTTTTGGCTTGTCATAGAGTGTCAGGATTCCAAGATTCTTTATTAGATTTTATTTTTATGTTATTTACAACCCTATTCGTTATGATTTATTTGGGCATAACATGCCTCTTTAAAATTCCATTTATATACAAGTTCACATACTTCACGTGAGATCACTCAACACTTGGCCGAAGATGTATTTTTGTGAAATACTCGAGAGCGGCATGGAACTTACTTCTACCATATGCTTATTAAGCAATCAATCCTTCTCCTTTTTAACTATACACCTTTGTAAATATCAAGAGGACTTTTGGGGAAGGGTTAGGCTTGGGTTAAAGGTGGGTGGTTTTGGGTTAGTGGTTAGTAGAAAAGGGCGAAAAGGCGTAAAAAGCGCCGGTTTCGTAAAACATTTTGTTTTTGTGACTTTTTATTCTAATGAAGCATTATTCTAACAAGCCTTCTTTTGATGAGCTTTGTTTGTTTATTGCTAACTTCATTTTTTTTTTTTGATAAGGAAGTCACAAGAAAACCGAGCTTTGTTACTAAAATAAAGGGTTTAAAATGAAAAAGGTTTTGGTGGGTAAAGGGTGTTTGTTTTGGGTTAAGAAATGAAAAGGTTTAGACTCAAAGGGGTTAACTAGGGGGATTTTGGGTAGGTGGTAAAAAAAAGAAAAATAATGATGTTGAAAGAAAAAGGGTTAGTCCTAATGCCTCCATCATTTACTTACTTGGGTTTAAGTTGATAAGGACCGGGAATGTATCATCATGGCAAGTTCTAGAGTCGTAAGAAACCAAGCGGCTATTCACACAAGAAACGAAAATTGAGCATTTAGTTTTAAAGATGTGTATTTGTAAGCTCAATAAAGGCTCAAAACTCACTTTTTTGTAGGAATAGGTTTTTATGTGATAAAGTATATATAATAAAATTTTAACTAGATTTGTCATGCCGTTTCATAATTTTCTTATGTTGGTTCCTTTTTTTATCATGACGCTATCGGTTGTAAATTTATAAAAATATCACCTTTTTAGAACTTGTTATTCCCAAATTAAACCAAGACAAGTAAAAAAAATGAAAAGTTTTTTTGAAAAAATTTGGGGTGATTAGCGGTTCTAATAGAGTTTTGTGTAAGGCTTGTAATTAGGACTTGAAAAATTCAAGGTTTTAGCATCCCCCCACACTTAAATTACAAATTTTCCTCAATGTGTCCCAAAAATAAGTTTTTAGGTTGATTGAATGTGTAAAAGTGTGTTAAAAACAAATTTTTATGTTACTGGGCATCTGGACAAGGGCCCGTGGTGTCCGGGCACGGCCCCATGTTCAGGTTGCCAGTAACAAAAATTGGTAAAAAGTAACAGAAGTCTGGGCATGGGGGCGTGTTCGCTGTGTCCAGTTACCTGAACTGGGCGATTTTCTACAGACGGTTCAGCACGGGGCCGTGTTGGCTGGGCACGGCCCGTGCCGAACTTGCTGTAATGAAGAAAAATTGTCGGGAGGCTCTGTTTTTGTGCATGGGGTGTTGGTGCAAGTTTCCCTTAGTATACTTCACCATCCTGGGTGTGTTTTATTCCTGAAAATTAAATCTAAACTAGAAAGCATAAAAATTAATCTAAACTAAACTAAGGATAGTTCCGTAGAATGCCTCCGTGGTGCGCCGCGTGTATAAGGGTCCTTGGCTAGACCCAAAGCCAGTCATATGTTACCCAAGTGGGATGTTTTGCATCCCTTGTTGCACCTTCGGAGAGCATCATCCAAACTTGAGTCTATGACTTTCATGTAATTGACCGGGTCATCGTCTTCTACTCTCTTGCCAACTCCGAACTTCATCTCCTTGTCCCCGACCCTCAATGTTAGTGTCCCACCATTCATGTCTACCACTGCGTGGGCCGTAGCTAGGAATGGCGTCCCTAAGATGAGTGGTACTTCGGTATCTTCCTCCATATCTAATATGACAAAGTCGGCCTGGAAGACAAATTCTCCGACTTTAACTAATAGATTTTCAGCGACACCTTGTGGGTACTTCACGGACCTATCGGCGAGTTGTATGCTCATTTTTGTAGGGCTTGTTTTCCCTAAGCCGAGTCGGTCGAACATTGATGCAGGCATACGATTGATGCTAGCCCCAAGGTCAGCTAGTGCATTACGAATGGGGGATTCCCCAATTGAACAAGGGATGGTGAAGCTTCTGGGGTCGATATTCTTTTGTGGGGGTTTGTTGAGTAGCAAGGTGGAGCATTCTTCGCTTAAATTAACTAATTGCAATGATTCAATTTTCCTTTTGTGAGTGAGAAAGTCCCTCATAAATTTTGAATATTTAGGCATTTGGATTAGGACTTCAACAAATGGAATATTAACATGCAATTGTTTTAGTAGATTTATGAATTTTGAGAATTGCTCATCGGTCTTTTGGCGAATTAACCGACTGGGGTATGGTACCGGAGGATTCTTGGTGGGCTCTTGATTTGGTGGAGGGGCCGTCTCTTGTTGGGGTGCCGGTGGAGTCGTGGTTTGGCTAGATCGGCTCTTTTCAACTAGAGGTAGCGGAGCCTCCTCGGGACCCACGGTGCGGTTTCTCAATGTGATGAGATGCACTTGTGCTTTTGGGTTCGTTTCGGTATTGTTTGGTAACGCGCCTTGTGGTCTCTCGGAGAAATTCTGAGCTAGTTGATTTATTTGTTTTTCAATGTTTTGAATACTAGCTTGTTGATTTCTAAGTTCGATTCCAGTTGTTGAAATCGATCTGAGTTTTTCTTTTCGGTGTCGGAGATGAGGCGAGATATGGTATCTTCAAGCCTTTCTCGTCCCCCTTGTTGTTGAGAGAAATTTTGTGACTCGTTTCTTGGTTGTTGAAAGTTTGTTCGTTGGTTTAGATTTTGTTGGTTACTACTATTGCCGGGTTCTCTCCAACCAAAGTTAGGGTGGTTGCGCCATCCTTGGTTGTAGGTACCCGTTGGGGGACCCGACGGCCTAGGTCTATTATCAATGTAGCTTACCGTTTCTGTTTGGTTATCCATTTCTTTCATACAACTCCAACTTTCATGTGGCCCCCCACACCCTTCACAAGCCATAACTGAGGCCGTTTTTTCCATTTCTAACTTTTTGTTTTTTAAGAAAGGGCCTCGATTTGGGCTTGCAAAGAGGTGCTTTCATCAACCTTATGGGCTCCCGGGGTAATAGATTTTGTGCCTCGAGGAGTGTGCCATTGAAAGTTGGTTTGAGCAATTTCCTCAATTTGATTATAAATTTCATGTGGGCGACGATTACCTAAAAGTCCCCCGGTGCTAGAATCAAGTGTTTGTCTTGTGTGTGGCAACAACCCATTGTAGAAAGTGGATACTTGTTGCCAAACCGCAAGACCATGATGAGGACACTTTCGTAGTAGCTCCTTGAACCTTTCCCAAGTTTCATATAAGGATTCCCCATCCTCTTGTGAGTATGTATTAATTTCAGTCATTAATTTAGCCGTTTTAGCAGGAGGGAAATACTTATATAAAAACTTTTGGGCTAGTTCATCCCAGGTGTTTACCGAGCCAACTGGGAGGGTATTAAGCCAAGCCTTAGCTCGGTCTTTTAGTGAGAATGGAAACATTCGAAGGCGGATGGCGTCATTTGATGCTCCATTGATCCGAAAGGTATAACATATTTCCAAGAAGTTAGTAATATGTAAATGGGGATCTTCATCCGCAAGCCCATGGAAGGTTGCGTAGTTTTGGAGCATTTGTATCAAATGCGACCGAAGTTCGAAGTTGGTGGCCTCGACATTTGGTGCATTGATAGCGGCGTCGAGATTAGCTACGGTAGGCCGTAGGTAATTCATGAGCGTACGTTGATCCGCCATTGGGAGTGAGTCCCCCGAAACTTTCTCTTCGTTTTTAGCTTTAAGTCTTTTTCTTAGAAAGCGTTCGGGTTCGTCTAGAGGTTCTTTTATGTCTCTACTGGAACTGGAGCTCATACACTACGTAGAAAGATCAGGTGAGGCGCCTGGGTTCCAAGTCCTGAATAGTGGAAACTTGTATAAACGAAACATGTTATAAGTGTAAACTGTATATGTGAACTCACTCATGATAATTGACTTATACTTGTTTCTTACGTGTTCTCCCCAGGTCGCTAAGGTACTTGCCACGGTTAGGTACACTGCATGGTGTTAAAAACAGATTTTAGTTCGTAACATTGCATTATTACATTTATTTCCTGTTGGATTCGGTGTTTGTTTTGACACGCGTTTTTACCTTACATTTATTACGCTTCCGCATTACTTTGAATTATTGATTGTTTGGTAACTTTTTTTCTCATATAGAGGTCATTCCATATGACTGGTGTCTTAGATCCTGGTTTGTCACATCTCACGGTAAAACCCAGCAAGTGGATTTTGAGGGTGTGACAATGACGTTGTTTGGTGTTTCTTGTTTGAAAAGAGTTCCTAATGTTAAAATTGATGCGAGAACGGCGGCCATGGCTAAGGAGATTCGCCATCCTAAACCACCATAAACTTGAAGATATTTGGTCTAATTTCATTGGTGTTGGCTTTTACAAAGTATAATCGTTAACTATGTTTTTTTCGTAACTTTACACATGATATGTATGGATTCGGTTGCTAGATTTGAATAAATTATGTAAAAATCTACAAAGGAGCAATTGTGGGGATGCACCTGCTGCTGCTGTAGATATGGCTAATAGTCAGCTGGTTTGCGGTTGTAGCATCATTGCAGCATGCCCAGTATGCAACCTTCATCAATACCATAGTTGGTTTAAACATGTGCAGGTATGTTTTACTTGGTTCTCTTTATGAGTTAACATTACACATGCTTAGTAGATATGTGTTATCACTTGACCAGGCGATTCTGATGGTTTGTGAGTTTTGGGCCTAAACCAAAAAGCTTTCGATCCATCTGAAAAATTTTGGTGTCAGGCTCATCTCACACTTATGCTCATCAGTTTTGGCTATGGGGTCCGGACCCGAATAACCAGTTCTCGGTGAAATCGGTTCTTGTGATGCTTCATAGTCATGATTCAGTTGTTCATCATACTTCGTACTTCTATTGGTTAAAATGGGTGCCCGTTAAGGTTCTTTGTTTAAACTAGAGGTTGCTACTTAATAGGATTTCTGTTATCACTTTGACCAGGTGGTATCGATGGTATGCCTATTTTTTCCATTGCTACTAAATATTCAAATTACTATTATTCCAGGATACTTCTGTAGCTGGACAAGCAAAGAAAGAAGCTTTAGAGCGCAATTTGTTTACACTACAAGTTAAGATGCTTTAAAGAATTAAGTATGCCACTCCAGTAGTTCAGTATATCTAGACATTTCATTCATTTTTGCAGAGGTTTTTAATGAAACGTTTTCAGAAAAACAAACAGTCTGCAGATGACAATGTTTGTGTGTGGTCTGCGCGGCGCAGACATAAGAGACTACGCCGATCTATTTTACAAAACAAACACCACCTTAGTACCCCCGCCGCAATCTAACTCTAGTTTATTATTTAGTGTGTGTATGCATGTTTTCATTTTGATCTTATTTCAAAAGCCAAGGTTATTATATGTGCATGTTTTCATTATGATATGGTTTATGTATTTTGTTTCTAAACCAGTTTTTGCCCCGCCCGTGTTTCGGGGTGATGTGTGTTGGTGTGTATATAATTTTAAGTATATTTTTCTTCCTTTTTAACACGTTAGTCAAGTTTTAAATTTATAAAACACGATATTTTACTAACACTAAACACACATATGGGCAAGTGCACCCATCGTGAGTGTAGTATAGCGTTGGTAAGATACCGAGGCCGTCCAAGGACTGTAACACCTCGAAAATTCACGTCCTATAATGTGTTGACACATGTCATAATGTTTGAACGTGTGAAAGAATGTTATAAAAGGACTAAAGTTGACAATCATGGAAAGTATGTGTAAATACGGGTTCTAAATGTCAACCATGAATAAAAATATTGTACATTAACCCTACATGATGTTTATAACGTCAAACGAATAAATCATGGATCATGCGAAGCTAAAAGTGAGAGATTACAAACTACAGGGGTTAAATGTGTCAACATGTTTAAGTTATACCTCTGAATGACCTTTTAACAAACCCGAAGCTTTGTAACGGTTAATTATGCTCACTAGAATGCACGATTTAAATTTCATAAAGTTTCGTTATCGTATGAGAAAGTTATGATCAAATTCGTATGCGAGGGGTTAAAAGCGTTAACGTTGAAAGTTATGACTTTTCGGGTAATAACCGAGTGGCCAAGGACTTAGAAAAGTGGGTACAAGTTCTAAAGCCCTTGTAGGTAAATAATAAGGGGTCAAATTGCAAGTAATAATGCTAGTTGACCTTCCGAAGAGCCAAGGGACAAGATGTGGAAACTAAAAAAATGAAAAAGCTGATCAGAAGGCCCATGCGGCCCGCTTTAGCACCTCAAGCGGGCCGCCTCAGCCTACCAAATGTAGAAACTCGTTTTTTCACCTGTTCAGCCTTCTAAACGCCATGTGTTGCCCTTAAACCCTTCCAAGAGCCCCCTAAACAACCCCTAAGCACTTAGGGACACTTGTTGAAGAGTTGTGGTCATTGATAGACTTAGATGTCAACAAGTTATGGTGATCTAAACACTATAAATAAGACCATTAGTTGCAACATTTGATCATCCACCTTCATCTGCATTTGTGGAGCATTTCTGGAGCTTAGGAGCAGATCCAAGACATCCCTACACGTGCATAGGACCCTTGTAAGTACCCTTGACCTTCCTCGATTAAGTTTTAGCCTAGTTTTAGCTTAAAATTCAAACCGTCGTAATTAACGGTTGACTTTAAGATTAATCACAAATGGTCCAGTGATTAGTCGAATCGAAAGTAGTTATGAGTTGGTATTTATGTGGGTAATAAACCCTTAAGAGGGTCCCCCCTGATCACCACTCTAAACAGGTCAAAAGTCGGGTCAAACTTATATTTAAAAAGTCAACAGGAAGTCTAAAATGTCATTTATGCATAATTAACATTGTAGATCATATACAACCTGTTGGATCATTGTTATAACTTAGTAATAAGTGTAAGAACATGTCTAAACATGTTCAACCCGACAATTTCTTGTTTAGACCCGGTTCGGAACCGAAAGTCACATAGTTTGACTTTTGCTTTGACTTTCAGTTCTGACCCGCTTTAGTATGATTTGAAAATGTCTTAGAGCTTCTTTAGGACCAGGCTACATGTTAGCACAACCCTCTGTGGTTGGTTCATTGCTTGACCCATTCGTTTACGCGTTTCCGTTAATTGCTCATATGTTGACCATTATGCCCTTATTACCTTAAAACGATATTTTTGGAAAAGTAAAAGAGTAGAAACTTTAATTAATGATATATAAACTTGTATGCAAAGTTTGACGTCAAACTGAAGTGTAGATTGAGAGTTATGCTCATTATCGCAAATTTAAAGCTTTATGTTAATAAAATGGCGTAATTAGCGTATAGCCTAGTTAAGCCTACTTTTTGATATCAAAATCTTTACCCACAGATGTGATATATTATTTTCGGAATTTTAAAGATTTTTAATTAATTTTAGGCAGAGCATAACTCATAGTCGTAGGCTTAATCCGGTAAATGTCGGTTTTGCCCTTACGGGCCATAAAATGAGTTTTACATATCTAAACGACTCCAAACCTCTTGCTACTGATTAGTTATGATAAATAAATTATTTTAGACCTTATGGAATAATAAAAATATCAGCTTTAGGTATTGAACCCGTAAACGGCTCCTAATCGCCTTATTTAGCGTTTTTAGCGCATAGTATGTACTAAGACTATTTTTAAACATACAAGGGTGATGCCTACTGATGTTTTAGTTAAATTATAACGTTTTAATAGTAAGCAAAAGTTTTTTAACTCAGACTTCAGTTTTGAGCTTTACGGCTTATGTGAAATTACCAAAATGCCCCTACGGTGCATAGTTTGGTTATAATTGGTAAATTCACATATATACTTTATCCTACTGTTATAACTTATCAAAATAAGTATTTTTGCTGATTATATCAGACCTGTAACTCAGGTAAATACATAAACTCTTTTATAACCTTTTAAATGACCAAACTACCCCTACGGGGCCTAGTTTGTGTTTATATACGTTTCGGGCATAATGAAAGACATCTTACTGATGTCACAACATATTTGAGGCACAATTAACTTAGAAAACCTGTATATGGCTCTCATGAGTACCCGTCACGCTTATTACGCGTACGGTTCGGTTTATGTAACAAGTTTACATAAATTAGCCAAAACGGGTCAAACCTTATTGGTTTTATCTCAAATTCCAGAATGTGTATGAAATGCCCATTTAAGACAAGTCTTCAAACTTGTCGGGTCTAAACCACATTCTATTCCGGTCTTCGCTTAATCATGCGTCTGAACCGTATATTCCCTTAAGACTAACCGGTCTAAGCTTAGGCTTAATTAAAGACCCGTTAGCATTCTAATGAGTTATTTATACAATCATTCCAGACTAGAGCCTTCCGGTAAATGGTACCTACGCTTACTTAAGTGAATACGGCTGAGTTATTAAATTCTTACTATTTAAGACAGGAGCTAGCTCAGGTAAATACTCTTAACTTATTTTCCCTATACGGGCTTGGGATACGGCACTATAAAAGTACCGCTTGGTCGGGTGTGTAGTTATTTAAATCGTATTGTGATTGACGTACTTACAACCCGTTTAATATGTATTATTTGGTGTATGGCCATTGGGGGTTAATGACCATGTCCCGGATATCCTTGGCATCATTTTACGAAATGGCCACGACCTAAGCACGGGGTGTAGGCATACACCTGACAGCTGCATTATGTAAAAACTGGTAATCCACTCCGAGGTATCATCCTTGTGGGCATTATACCGGAACTGGTAATCCACTTAGAGGATGATAGCCTGTGGGCATTATACCTGTGGCGTGTCAGTTAATCTAGTCCGGCCCTACAAACCGGCCCTAACGGACGACAAATAAGTAAAACTGTGTACAAGATTATATACAAATAATTTTCCCAAGTATAAAAGGTTAATTTCACCTCTGTGCATTTTAATCAAATTATAAAAGATATTTTGTGCCACGTGCATTCAAATCAATTTTCTTAAACTCTTTTCAAATGAGTCGGTTGAGTGTATTTACCAGTGAAAACTGACGTATTTTCCAAAAAGGTTAAGTGACAGGTACTGAACGTAATTGGCTGGAAGCTCAGGGCGCTAATAAGGAATCTTGCAAGTTCTAGGCGTCTAAAGTCTGTTGAACAAATGATATGTTTTAAGATCCGCCTGTGGATTCTTTACTTTCCGTTGTAATACTGGATATTACTTTATATTCGGAATGTAAATATATTTATCTTTTGCTTCCGCTGTGCATTCACATATATTGTGTTGTTTGACTATGATGTTGCCAACCACGTCACGATACTCCCCACCGGGCCCACCGGTGACACGTGGAAAGTCGGGGTGTGACAGGTTGGTATCAGAGCCAACACTGAGTGAATTAAACGCTAGCCTTTTGCGTTTAATCTCAGTTACACAATTGCACATTCTTGAGTCTAGACAAGAACATAAGACAATCCAAATTCGTTTCATTGTCTTTTAATTACTTCCTTGTTATTTTTCTGATTAGCCTTTGCATGGGCAAGTCATTTTTATTAGAAGTCCCGTTTAGGGCAACCATATACTTGTTAAATTTTAAAGGAACGATTGTGTTTAAAACATCATTCCTATATTATAAGATCTACCATTATAATAAAATGGCGAAAATCTAAAAAGGACAAGACCTAGCTCAGGTGTCATTTTAAGACAGGGCCAAGATGGTAGATCCACAATTAGATTTAGATCCTTATTAACGTTTCAATTTAGAAATTTCTCTGCGTTAATTATTAAAAAGAATCTAAAGATTAAAACCTAGCCTAAATGTCATTATGGACATGGCCAAGATGGTAAAACTTATTTAAGAGATTCAAATTTTTGTTAAACATATGAAAGCATATTAACATGCTCGACAAAGTGTGATACGATGAAAATCACATAAGTCATTTTTATTTGGGTTATTCTAAATTCCCTTATTTATGTAATCATCCCTTATGGATGAAGTGCCCACGGGCTATGATTAACGTCCTCTGAGACTAAAGACAGTGGTAGCCTACAACTCCCTGTCAAGAAAAGGTAATGAACTTTGATTCAAACCTTAATGCCTTGATTCTCTGAAATCATGGCTCATAAATTAAACTTGTCTACGTGACTAGGCCTTTTGTGCTATTATTAACTTATAATTTAGGATTATGATAAAGATCCTGAACAATTTCTATATTTAACAAATTAACTAATATGTGTATTAAAAGCTTGGTTAATAAATCGTTTAAGAACGATAGTACTGTAAGGGCTTCTAAATAAACCTTGCCCTTATTTTCTTTTGTAGCAACTAAGACTACATGGCTGACTCTGACGAGATAAACAGTCATCCTTTGGAAAACCGCGATGATAATGATAGGATTAATATAACCAAAGGAGAGCTCCGTTCACTAATTGACACAGCTGTATCTAAAGCTGTAGCAGAACAATTTAAGGAGTATAGTGGGATGCATAGCAGAGCCTCATCTGTACCCCACTCAAAGTCTGACCCTAAGACACATTCAGAGCCTCATAACAAGCCGCCCCCTAAGAAAGAGGAACTAAAGAAGGATGATGATCGACATTCATCAAATGAACATAGTGTTCCATCCAAGAAGATAGTGTTCGATAATGAACCGCATACCAAGTCTTGTAACTATAAGTACTTTGTTTCCTGTAAACCCCGAGATTTCACTGGGGAGAAAGGAGCAGTGGATTGTATGACCTGGTTGGATGAAATGGACACGGTGGTGGACATCAGCGGTTGTGCTGAAAGGGATGTAGTAAAGTATGTATCCCAATCGTTCAAAGGAGAGGCACTGGCTTGGTGGAGGTCTCTCATTCAAGCTGCTGGGAAGATCCCGCTTTACAACATGTCTTGGGAGCAGTTTGTCACCCTCATTATGGAAAACTACTGCCCTCAACATGAGGTCGAAAGAATTGAATCTGATTTCTTATCATTGGTGATGACAAACTTAGATTGTCAAGCTTACCTCACCAGTTTCAATACCCTGTCCAGACTGGTTCCTTACCTTGTAACACCAGAGCCCAAGCGAATTGCTCGCTTCATTGGGGGTTTAGCCCCAGAAATCAAGGCCAGTGTTAAGGCTTCAAGACCTGCTACATTTAGGTCAACAGCTGATCTCTCTTTATCCCTTACTCTAGATGCGGTCAGGTTGAGATCGCTAAAGAAATCTGAAGAAAGTAAGAGGAAGCGTGAGGATGATAACTCACGAGGGTCAGAGAAGAAGCACGAGGTAAACACTGATTCTAAGAAGTCTGGGTTTGGAAGGAACAGTCAGCGAACAGAGGAGAAGCCAAAGTGCACAAATTGTCAAAGACGCCACTTTGGAAAGTGCAGACTTGAATCCAATTCTAAGTCTGAATCACCTGCATGTGGGTTATGCAAGTCTAAGGAGCACAAGACTGTTGATTGTAGGAAGATTAAAGATGCCACATGCTTCAATTGCAATGAGAAGGGGCACATAAAGACCAACTGCCCTAAGTACGCGAAGAAGCCTGAAGAGGCCAAGAAAGCAAACGCATGAGTCTTCCAGACGAACGCTAAGGAGACGATGCAGAATAATAACTATGTAGCAGATACCTTTCCATATTAAGCAGTTTATGCATGAATTTTATTTGACAATGGCACATATGATTCTATAAGGATTGATAAATGTTGGGAACTGTTGTCTTCGCCTGATTAAGACTCCGGTCATTTAAATCGAGATGGAAAGTGAACGATGATACTTTAGAAAATGCTCCAACAAATTCTAGATTGATATTTTATATCTATTGGGAATCGCTCTTTTCTGATACCCTTTATGGCAAACTTTCAAGCTAACTAAATTCATCAGTATAATAAAGACAGATGTGACTTTTGATCCCCTGTCAAAAAGGTGATGGACTAGGTCCAACCCTTAGTTGCCATTGATGGTCTTTTGTGACCTAGGCTAAGTGATATTAATATAATTTTTAAAATGACGTTCATTAAGAATGTTAATGCTATATTGGCCTGTATGGTTTAAAGAAACCATGGTTAGTATAAAGCCCTGAGGATGATGAATAGCAGTTGATTCGTTTGGTAATAAGGACCAATTTTTTTTTTGTTCCGGTAAAAAAATCGGTAAGTCGCAAAAAAAAATGGTGGAATCGGCCGTCCCCGGAATCGAACCTGGGTCTAGGCCGCACCCTTTCGCGCGCCTAGCCAACTGAGCTAGGTGCCTAGTTTGTGAAAATTTCCATTCTGATTAAATATAAGCACGTATAGTTGGTATCTCTTTAATCTCTATCGATTTCAAATACCAATGGTATGAAAAAAGCACTATATGAGGATTGGTGTATCTTAATAAGTTCCATAGATTGCTTCCATGCCTGATCAGTATGGAGGTTTAGTACATGGAACCCCTAAGATATCCCAATGGTCATATTGTACTAAAGACGACTGGTAGTATTCAAAGAAGATATCCAGAATGGAATCGTCCAAGTAAATGTTCCCGATTAAGGAATTCGTGGACTAGTAACATAAATGTGTCACTTATTTGACACAAGCAATGATGAGTGAACTGGAGCCTGAGATATGGAAATCTCTGTAACCTCCTTGTACCTTGATTATCTTCTCCTAAGATTTCCCTGTCTACCCCTGGGAGGCAGGTAGAGTTAAGTTTAATATCCCATTTAGGGCTGCATTATTATGAAATCCCCAAGACAACTAGTACCATATTGGCATAATCGAAAACCCTGGTTAAGTAAGTTTTAAAGATATAGATTCATAAAGCCAAACTCATTATCCTGAGAATTCGGTATAGTAAATTATGAAAGACGGTTCATTTTGCTAAGGCATTGTTTACCGCAACCCTAATTAGGCAACGATTAAGAATCGCCATCAACTACCCAGGATCGTCGATTTGTTCGACTAACTGTAAAGATTAGCTATTCCGTAAGATTAATTTTGAGCAATGGTTGGAATAACCATCTCACCTTAAGATAAGCTTTTCTATAATAACTGCTATATAAGTATCAAGGTGGCTCCTTGGAGACCTTGTATAAATGGCATGTTAAACATCTATTGTTAGGACAATAGATAGGTAAGTTCGATTATCAGGATCTGAAAGTTGCAGTGGAAACAACAAAGCAGATCACACAAATCCCTAATTATTTGTAAGATGCCAATATTCGGCAGAAAATCAAGGATTAATGAAAATAGCAAACCTCCTAAATTCTTGTTAAGAAATAAGGTTCAACAATAGGTATCACCCTGGAAAGGAGTGATGCGATTTGATAAGAAAGGCAAGCTAAGCCCGAGATACATAGGACCTTTCGAGGTTATCGAACGTGTCGGTTCAGTTGCCTATAAGCTAAACTTACCTGAAAAGCTCAGTGGAATTCACAATGTGTTCCACATCTGCAATCTGAAGAAGTGTTTCACTGATGAATCACTGGTTATACCACATACGGATGTGCATATAGATGAGAGCTTAAAATTTGTGGAAAAACCTTTGTCGATTGAAGGTCGACAGGTTAAGAAGCTTCGAAGGAAGCATGTACCTATTGTTAAGGCCAAATGGGATGCCCGTAGAGGACCCGAATATACGTGGGAGGTTGAATCCACGATGAAAGAAAAATACCCTTATTTATTTCAGTAAATCTCGGGTCGAGATTTATTTTAAGGGGGTGAGGATGTAACACCTCGAAAATTCACGTCCTATAATGTGTTGACACATGTCATAATGTTTGAACGTGTGAAAGAATGTTATAAAAGGACTAAAGTTGACAATCATGGAAAGTATGTGTAAATACGGGTTCTAAATGTCAACCGTGAATAAAAATATTGTACATTAACCCTACATGATGTTTATAACGTCAAACGAATAAATCATGGATCATGCGAAGCTAAAAGTGAGAGATTACAAACTACAGGGGTTAAATGTGTCAACATGTTTAAGTTATACCTCTGAATGACCTTTTGACAAACCTGAAGCTTTGTAACGGTTAATTATGCTCACTAGAATGCACGATTTAAATTTCATAAAGTTTCGTTATCGTATGAGAAAGTTATGATCAAATTCGTATGCGAGGGGTTAAAAGCGTTAACGTTGAAAGTTATGACTTTTCGGGTAATAACCGAGTGGCCAAGGACTTAGAAAATTGGGTACAAGTTCTAAAGCCCTTGTAGGTAAATAATAAGGGGTCAAATTGCAAGTAATAATGCTAGTTGACCTTCCGAAGAGCCAAGGGACAAGATGTGGAAACTAAAAAGAATGAAAAAGCTGATCAGAAGGCCCATGCGGCCCGCTTTAGCACCTCAAGCGGGCCGCCTCAGCCTACCAGATGCAGAAACTCGTTTTTTTCACCTGTTCAGCCTTCTAAACGCCATGTGTTGCCCTTAAACCCTTCCAAGAGCCCCCTAAACAACCCCTAAGCACGTAGGGACACTTGTTGAAGAGTTGTGGTCATTGATAGACTTAGATGTCAACAAGTTATGGTGATCTAAACACTATAAATAAGACCATTAGTTGCAACATTTGATCATCCACCTTCATCTGCTTTTGTGGAGCATTTCTGGAGCTTAGGAGCAGATCCAAGACATCCCTACACGTGCATAGGACCCTTGTAAGTACCCTTGACCTTCCTCGATTAAGTTTTAGCCTAGTTTTAGCTTAAAAGTCAAACCGTCGTAATTAACGGTTGACTTTAAGATTAATCACAAATGGTCCAGTGATTAGTCGAATCGAAAGTAGTTATGAGTTGGTATTTATGTGGGTAATAAACCCTTATGAGGGTCCCCCTGATCACCACTCTAAACAGGTCAAAAGTCGGGTCAAACTTATATTTAAAAAGTCAACAGGAAGTCTAAAATGCCATTTATGCATAATTAACATTGTAGATCATATACAACCTGTTGGATCATTGTTATAACTTAGTAATAAGTGTAAGAACATGTCTAAACATGTTCAACCCGACAATTTCCTGTTTAGACCCGGTTCGGAACCGAAAGTCACATAGTTTGACTTTTGCTTTGACTTTCAGTTCTGACCCGCTTTAGTATGATTTGAAAATGTCTTAGAGCTTCTTTAGGACCACGCTACATGTTAGCACAACCCTCTGTGGTTGGTTCATTGCTTGACCCATTCGTTTACGCGTTTCCGTTAATTGCTCATATGTTGACCATTATGCCCTTATTACCTTAAAACGTGATTTTTGGAAAAGTAAAAGAGTAGAAACTTTAATTACTGATATATAAACTTGTATGCAAAGTTTGACATCAAATTGAAGTGTAGATTGAGAGTTATGCTCATTATCGCAAATTTAAAGCTTTATGTTAATAAAATGGCGTAATTAGCGTATAGCCTAGTTAAGCCTACTTTTTGATATCAAAATCTTTACCCACTGATGTGATATATTATTTTGGGAATTTTAAAGATTTTTAATTAATTTTAGGCAGAGCATAACTCATAGTCGTAGGCTTAATCCGGTAAATGTCGGTTTTGCCCTTACGGGCCATAAAATGAGTTTTACATATCTAAACGACTCCAAACCTCTTGCTACTGATTAGTTATGATAAATAAATTATTTTAGACCTTATGGAATAATAAAAATATCAGCTTTAGGTATTGAACCCGTAAACGGCTCCTAATCGCCTTATTTAGCGTTTTTAGCGCATAGTATGTAAAAAGACTATTTTTAAACATACAAGGGTGATGCCTACTGATGTTTTAGTTAAATTATAACGTTTTAACAGTAAGCAAAAGTTGTTTAACTCAGACTTCAGTTTTGAGCTTTACGGCTTATGTGAAATTACCAAAATGCCCCTACGGTGCATAGTTTGGTTATAATTGGTAAATTAACATATATACTTTATCCTACTGTTATAACTTATCAAAATAAGTATTTTTGCTGATTATATCAGACCTTTAACTCAGGTAAATACATAAACTCTTTTATAACCTTTTAAATGACCAAACTACCCCTACGGGGCCTAGTTTGTGTTTATATACGTTTCGGGCATAATGAAAGACATCTTACTGATGTCACAACATATTTGAGGCACAATTAACTTAGAAAACCTGTATATGGCTCTCATGAGTACCCGTCACGCTTATTACGCGTACGGTTCGGTTTATGTAACAAGTTTACATAAATTAGCCAAAACGGGTCAAACCTTATTGGTTTTATCTCAAATTCCAGAATGTGTATGAAATGCCCATTTAAGACAAGTCTTCAAACTTGTCGGGTCTAAACCACATTCTATTCCGGTCTTCGCTTAATCATGCGTCTGAACCGTATATTCCCTTAAGACTAACCGGTCTAAGCTTAGGCTTAATTAAAGACCCGTTAGCATTCTAATGAGTTATTTATACAATCATTCCAGACTAGAGCCTTCCGGTAAATGGTACCTACGCTTACTTAAGTGAATACGGCTGAGTTATTAAATTCTTACTATTTAAGACAGGAGCTAGCTCAGGTAAATACTCTTAACTTATTTTCCATATACGGGCTTGGGATACGGCACTATAAAAGTACCGCTTGGTCGGGTGTGTAGTTATTTAAATCGTATTGTGATTGACGTACTTACAACCTGTTTAATATGTATTATTTGGTGTATGGCCATTGGGGGTTAATGACCATGTCCCGGATATCCTTGGCATTATTTTACGAAATGGCCACGACCTAAGCACGGGGTGTAGGCATACACCTGACAGCTGCATTATGTAAAAACTGGTAATCCACTCCGAGGTATCATCCTTGTGGGCATTTTACCGGAACTGGTAATCCACTTAGAGGATGATAGCCTGTGGGCATTATACCTGTGGCGTGTCAGTTAATCTAGTCCGGCCCTACAAACCGGCCCTAACGGACGACAAATAAGTAAAACTGTGTACAAGATTATATACAAATAATTTTCCCAAGTATAAAAGGTTAATTTCACCTCTGTGCATTTTAATCAAATTATAAAAGATATTTTGTGCCACGTGCATTCAAATCAATTTTCTTAAACTCTTTTCAAATGAGTCGGTTGAGTGTATTTACCAGTGAAAACTGACGTATTTTCCAAAAAGGTTAAGTGACAGGTACTGAACGTAATTGGCTGGAAGCTCAGGGCGCTAATAAGGAATCTTGCAAGTTCTAGGCGTCTAAAGTCTGTTGAACAAATGATATGTTTTAAGATCCGCCTGTGGATTCTTTACTTTCCGTTGTAATACTGGATATTACTTTATATTCGGAATGTAAATATATTTATCTTTTGCTTCCGCTGTGCATTCACATATATTGTGTTGTTTGACTATGATGTTGCCAACCACGTCACGATACTCCCCACCGGGCCCACCGGTGACACGTGGAAAGTCGGGGTGTGACAGGTTGGTATCAGAGCCAACACTGAGTGAATTAAACGCTAGCCTTTTGCGTTTAATCTCAGTTACACAATTGCACATTCTTGAGTCTAGACAAGAACATAAGACAATCCAAATTCGTTTCATTGTCTTTTAATTACTTCCTTGTTATTTTTTTGATTAGCCTTTGCATGGGCAAGTCATTTTTATTAGAAGTCCCGTTTAGGGCAACCATATACTTGTTAAATTTTAAAGGAACGATTGTGTTTAAAACATCATTCCTATATTATAAGATCTACCATTATAATAAAATGGCGAAAATCTAAAAAGGACAAGACCTAGCTCAGGTGTCATTTTAAGACAGGGCCAAGATGGTAGATCCACAATTAGATTTAGATCCTTATTAACGTTTCAATTTAGAAATTTCTCTGCGTTAATTATTAAAAAGAATCTAAAGATTAAAACCTAGCCTAAATGTCATTATGGACATGGCCAAGATGGTAAAACTTATTTAAGAGATTCAAATTTTTGTTAAACATATGAAAGCATATTAACATGCTCGACAAAGTGTGATACGATGAAAATCACATAAGTCATTTTTATTTGGGTTATTCTAAATTCCCTTATTTATGTAATCATCCCTTATGGATGAAGTGCCCACGGGCTATGATTAACGTCCTCTGAGACTAAAGACAGTGGTAGCCTACAACTCCCTGTCAAGAAAAGGTAATGAACTTTGATTCAAACCTTAATGCCTTGATTCTCTGAAATCATGGCTCATAAATTAAACTTGTCTACGTGACTAGGCCTTTTGTGCTATTATTAACTTATAATTTAGGATTATGATAAAGATCCTGAACAATTTCTATATTTAACAAATTAACTAATATGTGTATTAAAAGCTTGGTTAATAAATCGTTTAAGAACGATAGTACTGTAAGGGCTTCTAAATAAACCTTGCCCTTATTTTCTTTTGTAGCAACTAAGACTACATGGCTGACTCTGACGAGATAAACAGTCATCCTTTGGAAAACCGCGATGATAATGATAGGATTAATATAACCAAAGGAGAGCTCCGTTCACTAATTGACACAGCTGTATCTAAAGCTGTAGCAGAACAATTTAAGGAGTATAGTGGGATGCATAGCAGAGCCTCATCTGTACCCCACTCAAAGTCTGACCCTAAGACACATTCAGAGCCTCATAACAAGCCGCCCCCTAAGAAAGAGGAACTAAAGAAGGATGATGATCGACATTCATCAAATGAACATAGTGTTCCATCCAAGAAGATAGTGTTCGATAATGAACCGCATACCAAGTCTTGTAACTATAAGTACTTTGTTTCCTGTAAACCCCGAGATTTCACTGGGGAGAAAGGAGCAGTGGATTGTATGACCTGGTTGGATGAAATGGACACGGTGGTGGACATCAGCGGTTGTGCTGAAAGGGATGTAGTAAAGTATGTATCCCAATCGTTCAAAGGAGAGGCACTGGCTTGGTGGAGGTCTCTCATTCAAGCTGCTGGGAAGATCCCGCTTTACAACATGTCTTGGGAGCAGTTTGTCACCCTCATTATGGAAAACTACTGCCCTCAACATGAGGTCGAAAGAATTGAATCTGATTTCTTATCATTGGTGATGACAAACTTAGATTGTCAAGCTTACCTCACCAGTTTCAATACCCTGTCCAGACTGGTTCCTTACCTTGTAACACCAGAGCCCAAGCGAATTGCTCGCTTCATTGGGGGTTTAGCCCCATAAATCAAGGCCAGTGTTAAGGCTTCAAGACCTGCTACATTTAGGTCAACAGCTTATCTCTCTTTATCCCTTACTCTAGATGCGGTCAGGTTGAGATCGCTAAAGAAATCTGAAGAAAGTAAGAGGAAGCGTGAGGGTGATAACTCACGAGGGTCAGAGAAGAAGCACGAGGTAAACACTGATTCTAAGAAGTCTGGGTTTGGAAGGAACAGTCAGCGAACAGAGGATAAGCCAAAGTGCACAAATTGTCAAAGACGCCACTTTGGAAAGTGCAGACTTGAATCCAATTCTAAGTCTGAATCACCTGCATGTGGGTTATGCAAGTCTAAGGAGCACAAGACTGTTGATTGTAGGAAGATTAAAGATGCCACATGCTTCAATTGCAATGAGAAGGGGCACATAAAGACCAACTGCCCTAAGTACGCGAAGAAGCCTGAAGAGGCCAAGAAAGCAAACGCATGAGTCTTCCAGACGAACGCTAAGGAGACGATGCAGAATAATAACTATGTAGCAGATACCTTTCCATATTAAGCAGTTTATGCATGAATTTTATTTAACAATGGCACATATGATTCTATAAGGATTGATAAATGTTGGGAACTGTTGTCTTCGCCTGATTAAGACTTCGGTCATTTAAATCGAGATGGAAAGTGAACGATGATACTTTAGAAAATGCTCCAACAAATCCTAGATTGATATTTTATATCTATTGGGAATCGCTCTTTTCTGATACCCTTTATGGCAAACTTTCAAGCTAACTAAATTCATCAGTATAATAAAGACAGATGTGACTTTTGATCCCCTGTCAAAAAGGTGATGGACTAGGTCCAACCCTTAGTTGCCATTGATGGTCTTTTGTGACCTAGGCTAAGTGATATTAATATAATTTTTAAAATGACGTTCATTAAGAATGTTAATGCTATATTGGCCTGTATGGTTTAAAGAAACCATGGTTAGTATAAAGCCCTGAGGATGATGAATAGCAGTTGATTCGTTTGGTAATAAGGACCAATTTTTTTTTGTTCCGGTAAAAAAATCGGTAAGTCGCAAAAAAAAATGGTGGAATCAGCCGTCCCCGGAATCGAACCTGGGTCTAGGCCGCACCCTTTCGCGCGCCTAGCCAACTGAGCTAGGTGCCTAGTTTGTGAAAATTTCCATTCTGATTAAATATAAGCACGTATAGTTGGTATCTCTTTAATCTCTATCGATTTCAAATACCAATGGTATGACAAAAGCACTATATGAGGATTGGTGTATCTTAATAAGTTCCATAGATTGCTTCCATGCCTGATCAGTATGGAGGTTTAGTACATGGAACCCCTAAGATATCCCAATGGTCATATTGTACTAAAGACGACTGGTAGTATTCAAAGAAGATATCCAGAATGGAATCGTCCAAGTAAATGTTCCCGATTAAGGAATTCGTGGACTAGTAACATAAATGTGTCACTTATTTGACACAAGCAATGATGAGTGAACTGGAGCCTGAGATATGGAAATCTCTGTAACCTCCTTGTACCTTGATTATCTTCTCCTAAGATTTCCTTGTCTACCCCTGGGAGGCAGGTAGAGTTAAGTTTAATATCCCATTTAGGGCTGCATTATTATGAAATCCCCAAGACAACTAGTACCATATTGGCAGAATCGAAAACCCTGGTTAAGTAAGTTTTAAAGATATAGATTCATAAAGCCAAACTCATTATCCTGAGAATTCGGTATAGTAAATTATGAAAGACGGTTCATTTTGCTAAGGCATTGTTTACCGCAACCCTAATTAGGCAACGATTAAGAATCGCCATCAACTACCCAGGATCGTCACTTTGTTCGACTAACTGTAAAGATTAGCTATTCCGTAAGATTAATTTTGAGCAATGGTTGGAATAACCATCTCACCTTAAGATAAGCTTTTCTATAATAACTGCTATATAAGTATCAAGGTGGCTCCTTGGAGACCTTGTATAAATGGCATGTTAAACATCTATTGTTAGGACAATAGATAGGTAAGTTCGATTATCAGGATCTGAAAGTTGCAGTGGAAACAACAAAGCAGATCACACAAATCCCTAATTATTTGTAAGATGCCAATATTCGGCAGAAAATCAAGGATTAATGAAAATAGCAAACCTCCTAAATTCTTGTTAAGAAATAAGGTTCAACAATAGGTATCACCCTGGAAAGGAGTGATGCGATTTGATAAGAAAGGCAAGCTAAGCCCGAGATACATAGGACCTTTCAAGGTTATCGAACGTGTCGGTTCAGTTTCCTATAAGCTAAACTTACCTGAAAAGCTCAGTGGAATTCACAATGTGTTCCACATCTGCAATCTGAAGAAGTGTTTCGCTGATGAATCACTGGTTATACCACATACGGAAGTGCATATAGATGAGAGCTTAAAATTTGTGGAAAAACCTTTGTCGATTGAAGGTCGACAGGTTAAGAAGCTTCGAAGGAAGCATGTACCTATTGTTAAGGCCAAATGGGATGCCCGTAGAGGACCCGAATATACGTGGGAGGTTGAATCCACGATGAAAGAAAAATACCCTTATTTATTTCAGTAAATCTCGGGTCGAGATTTATTTTAAGGGGGTGAGGATGTAACACCTCGAAAATTCACGTCCTATAATGTGTTGACACATGTCATAATGTTTGAACGTGTGAAAGAATGTTATAAAAGGACTAAAGTTGACAATCATGGAAAGTATGTGTAAATACGGGTTCTAAATGTCAACCATGAATAAAAATATTGTACATTAACCCTACATGATGTTTATAACGTCAAACGAATAAATCATGGATCATGCGAAGCTAAAAGTGAGAGATTACAAACTACAGGGGTTAAATGTGTCAACATGTTTAAGTTATACCTCTGAATGACCTTTTGACAAACCTGAAGCTTTGTAACGGTTAATTATGCTCACTAGAATGCACGATTTAAATTTCATAAAGTTTCGTTATCATATGAGAAAGTTATGATCAAATTCGTATGCGAGGGGTTAAAAGCGTTAACGTTGAAAGTTATGACTTTTCGGGTAATAACCGAGTGGCCAAGGACTTAGAAAAGTGGGTACAAGTTATAAAGCCCTTGTAGGTAAATAATAAGGGGTCAAATTGCAAGTAATAATGCTAGTTGACCTTCCGAAGAGCCAAGGGACAAGATGTGGAAACTAAAAAAAATGAAAAAGCTGATCAGAAGGCCCATGCGGCCCGCTTTAGCACCTCAAGCGGGCCGCCTCAGCCTACCAGATGCAGAAACTCGTTTTTTCACCTGTTCAGCCTTCTAAACGCCATGTGTTGCCCTTAAACCCTTCCAAGAGCCCCCTAAACAACCCCTAAGCACGTAGGGACACTTGTTGAAGAGTTGTGGTCATTGATAGACTTAGATGTCAACAAGTTATGGTGATCTAAACACTATAAATAAGACCATTAGTTGCAACATTTGATCATCCACCTTCATCTGCATTTGTGGAGCATTTCTGGAGCTTAGGAGCAGATCCAAGACATCCCTACACGTGCATAGGACCCTTGTAAGTACCCTTGACCTTCCTCGATTAAGTTTTAGCCTAGTTTTAGCTTAAAAGTCAAACCGTCGTAATTAACGGTTGACTTTAAGATTAATCACAAATGGTCCAGTGATTAGTCGAATCGAAAGTAGTTATGAGTTGGTATTTATGTGGGTAATAAACCCTTAAGAGGGTCCCCCCTGATCACCACTCTAAACAGGTCAAAAGTCGGGTCAAACTTATATTTAAAAAGTCAACAGGAAGTCTAAAATGCCATTTATGCATAATTAACATTGTAGATCATATACAACCTGTTGGATCATTGTTATAACTTAGTAATAAGTGTAAGAACATGTCTAAACATGTTTAACCCGACAATTTCCTGTTTAGACCCGGTTCGGAACCGAAAGTCACATAGTTTGACTTTTGCTTTGACTTTCAGTTCTGACCCGCTTTAGTATGATTTGAAAATGTCTTAGAGCTTCTTTAGGACCAGGCTACATGTTAGCACAACCCTCTGTGGTTGGTTCATTGCTTGACCCATTCGTTTACGCGTTTCCGTTAATTGCTCATATGTTGACCATTATGCCCTTATTACCTTAAATCGTGATTTTTGGAAAAGTAAAAGAGTAGAAACTTTAATTACTGATATATAAACTTGTATGCAAAGTTTGACATCAAATTGAAGTGTAGATTGAGAGTTATGCTCATTATCGCAAATTTAAAGCTTTATGTTAATAAAATGGCGTAATTAGCGTATAGCCTAGTTAAGCCTACTTTTTGATATCAAAATATTTACCCACTGATGTGATATATTATTTTGGGAATTTTAAAGATTTTTAATTAATTTTAGGCAGAGCATAACTCATAGTCGTAGGCTTAATCCGGTAAATGTCGGTTTTGCCCTTACGGGCCATAAAATGAGTTTTACATATCTAAACGACTCCAAACCTCTTGATACTGATTAGTTATGATAAATAAATTATTTTAGACCTTATGGAATAATAAAAATATCAGCTTTAGGTATTGAACCCGTAAACGGCTCCTAATCGCCTTATTTAGCGTTTTTAGCGCATAGTATGTACTAAGACTATTTTTAAACATACAAGGGTGATACCTACTGATGTTTTAGTTAAATTATAACGTTTTAACAGTAAGCAAAAGTTGTTTAACTCAGACTTCAGTTTTGAGCTTTACGGCTTATGTGAAATTACCAAAATGCCCCTACGGTGCATAGTTTGGTTATAATTGGTAAATTCACATATATACTTTATCCTACTGTTATAACTTATCAAAATAAGTATTTTTGCTGATTATATCAGACCTGTAACTCAGGTAAATACATAAACTCTTTTATAACCTTTTAAATGACCAAACTACCCCTACGGGGCCTAGTTTGTGTTTATATACGTTTCGGGCATAATGAAAGACATCTTACTGATGTCACAACATATTTGAGGCACAATTAACTTAGAAAACCTGTATATGGCTCTCATGAGTACCCGTCACGCTTATTACGCGTACGGTTCGGTTTATGTAACAAGTTTACATAAATTAGCCAAAACGGGTCAAACCTTATTGGTTTTATCTCAAATTCCAGAATGTGTATGAAATGCCCATTTAAGACAAGTCTTCAAACTTGTCGGGTCTAAACCACATTCTATTCCGGTCTTCGCTTAATCATGCGTCTGAACCGTCTATTCCCTTAAGACTAACCGGTCTAAGCTTAGGCTTAATTAAAGACCCGTTAGCATTCTAATGAGTTATTTATACAATCATTCCAGACTAGAGCCTACAAACCGGCCCTAACCGGTCTAAGCTTAGGCTTAATTAAAGACCCTGTGGGCATTATACCTGTGGCGTGTCAGTTAATCTAGTCCGGCCCTACAAACCGGCCCTAACGGACGACAAATAAGTAAAACTGTGTACAAGATTATATACAAATAATTTTCCCAAGTATAAAAGGTTAATTTCTCCTCTGTGCATTTTAATCAAATTATAAAAGATATTTTGTGCCACGTGCATTCAAATCAATTTTCTTAAACTCTTTTCAAATGAGTCGGTTGAGTGTATTTACCAGTGAAAACTGACTTATTTTCCAAAAAGGTTAAGTGACAGGTACTGAACGTAATTGGCTGGAAGCTCAGGGCGCTAATAAGGAATCTTGCAAGTTCTAGGCGTCTAAAGTCTGTTGAACAAATGATATGTTTTAAGATCCGCCTGTGGATTCTTTACTTTCCATTGTAATACTGGATATTACTTTATATTCGGAATGTAAATATATTTATCTTTTGCTTCCGCTGTGCATTCACATATATTGTGTTGTTTGACTATGATGTTGCCAACCACGTCACGATACTCCCCACCGGGCCCACCGGTGACACGTGGAAAGTCGGGGTGTGACAAGGACACAAGAGCTTTTACTACCGGTTTATCCTCAACGTCTAATCAAATCAAAAGTTTTAGAAAAAGGTTTTTAAACTAGAAAATAAAAACTAAAAATGCTGAAAATAAAAATAAAAACAGATAGACAAGATGAATCACTTGGATCCGACTCGCCTATAGTAGTAGGCCCCTCTTTTGAAGGTGACGTTACCTTCAACCCAGTAATTTGAGTCAGCAAGGATACAATCCTAAAGGGTTGGATTACTGAAAGATAATTAATTAAGTTATTAATGCGTAATGTGGTAGGCCCTTCTTTTGAAGGTGACGTTACCCTCGGCTAAGTAGTTTGAGTCAGCAGGGATACAATCCTAAGTAGCCGGGTTAATGTTTTAATAGTAGTTTACATATGAGGGGATCAAGAAATTTGAAGCCCCGCTATCCAATACCAGTGGGTATTGAAGGACGTCCTACTAAGCTTGACCCAGGTCCTTGCTGGATCTATACACTGAACAAGGCAAGACTCTTACCAAACCATTCCCTTAACCCCCGACCAGGTAGCCAACATATCTCCATATAGACCGTGGAGATATGAATGGTGTAAATCTGTTATTTTATATAGACGGTAAAATAACGCCAAGACACCACGGATAAATGATAAGGAAGATTCACCTTCAACATAAGAAACTAGTTATTAAAGTCATTAATACATAACCAAATAAAAAGTGCGAAAAGATTAAAAATAAAAAGTATTACACTAAATGCTTGTCTTCACCAAGTGATGTAAGAGACTTAGGCAAACATGGCCTTTGATTGTCAAGAACTCTTGCGATCAATCTTGGATCCCGAGACTACTACACACACTTTATGATGGATGATGGATGATGGTGGTGGATGTGGGTTGTGATGGTGGTGGTGGGTGGGTGTAGTGTGAGAGAGGTGGTTTGCCAAGGGATGATTTGCAAGTGAGCCAAGCACCCCTATTTATAGCCTGCACAGAAGCCCGGACACGGCCCCGTGTCCACCCTTCTTCTCTTTCTTCGTTTAATGCAGTTTGTCTGTATTAGTTGACCACGCCCCCGTGTCCACTGGGCACGGCCCCGTGTGTAGAAGCGTATCTGTACTATCAAGATTTGCTCAGATTCTACGAATCTTTGCGTTGACCACGGCCCCGTGTCCGCTAGGCACGCCCCCGTGTTGGGTGATAGAAGCTTCTACAACTTTGTCTTTTCTGCAGACACTTGGGCACGCCCCCGTGCTCATTGAGCACGGGGCGTGTTCAGCCTTCTGTTGTCTTATTTTTGCTTGGGAAGATGCTGTCGAGGGGTCGGACATACCACGTTTATTCCTTTTCTTGTATTATTGTTAGATTTAGCTGCATTTTTGCTTCTTTTGTTCATTTGAGCTCATTTAATCCTGAAAATACAAAAGGAAGACAAACGCACACTTTTTCCAACATTAGTACTAAAAAGGGTTAGTTTTATGCCTCATTTGATGTAATTTATATGTTGCATTTTACACACATCAGGGGCACTAAGCCAAATATGTCTCTCTAATAACATGTGCGTCTATCTTTCGGGTACTTATACATACTACTCATAACACAATCTCATAAAAATTACATCGAGTCAACCAATTAAAACAAAACAGTACCATACTTTTGCTAAAAAAAAACTGAAACGATTGAAAAACTATAATTTTAAACTAGGGGCAAAATTGTAATTTTTCAAGACAAATGAGCGTGTGCCAGGCAGCTGCCTGGCACGAATAAAAATTTCACCGAGTCAACCAATTAAAACAAAACACTACCATAGTTTTGTCAGAAAAAACACTAAAACGATGGCATGACTGTAATTTTACACCGGGGTAAATCGTAATTTGATGGGGAAAAAACAAAAACGATGGAAAAATTATAAATTTGAACTGAGGGCAAAACTGTAATTTGGCTAGAAGAAGAAAAAAAAAACAAAACAAATGGTAAAACTGTAAATTTAAATGACGAATAAAAGTTACACCGAGTCAATCAATTAAAACAAAACATTACCATAGTTTTGTCAAAAAAACACGAAAACGATGGCATGATTGTAATTCTACACTGGGGAAAATCATAATTTGACAGGAAAAAAAAACGATGGCAAAATTGTAAATTTAAATTGTGGGCAAAACTGTAATTTGGCTAGAAGAAGAAAAACAAAACAACTGGTAAAACTGTAAATTTAAATGGGACAAAATCGTAATTTAGCTAGACCAATGGGGAAGTATCAGACTCGGTGGCGAACCCAGGATTTTTTTCCATTTGGGTCCTTTTTTTATATAAAATTTTATCACAAACAAACATTAAAATTTTCAGGTCAGTCATCGTAGTCGGGTCGGGTCGGGGCTAGCAAATAATGTAAAAGCTTTTAGTGGACATGAAACTACTACATTATTAAGAACCATTTTTAAGCATCAAGTTATCAAATTGTGGTGATTAATAAGTTGTTTGGAACTAATAGCTACCTAAACAACACAATTACTTCACATAACTTCAAAATTTTGTTTAAGTTTTTTTTTTAAGCTTTTTTTTATGAACGCCATTATATGTTGGAAGTCTTATTTGGTAATCAAATGTGAAATAAAATCATTCGGAGATATTAAATTTATCATTTTAAGAAGCAAATTAGAGGGTGAATGGATGGTTGTGTTGTTTTAATGCACTAGTTTAATTTTGATGAAAAAAATTAAAAAGAGGAGATGGAAGACTTGAACTTGGGATCTATTTGTTGGAACAAAAGGAGATTTAGCACTACACCATCTTTGTTTTTAACACTATGGGGTCCAACTAATTTATCTTATAGGGTCCTTAAAAAATTTAACATACCGTTCTACTATTTTTTTTTAAAACATTGGAGTCCGTTGACCCCAACCTATACCACGTGGGTCCACCCCTGACCAGACTGCCTCATACTATTCCTCTCCATGTAAATTATAGTATAAGTAAATTCATAGTTGTTGGGATTGAACCCTATCAGAGGAACAGATAATTAAAGCCAAAACTGGATCAGAGCAGTGGATCCAGAATAAGCAGATGATTACAGTTGGTTCATGCAAATCTCTCCCCTTGAAAGTGGCTTTGTATCTACTGACCTCCTATCTACTGATCTTACCAAGTGCTGATCCACAACTACTGCCTTGCATCTACTGCCAAATGTTAAAGACTGATAGAAGACAAAAGCTCTGCTGACTCAATCTACTGCCTTGAGTCAAGTACTGCTGATCCGGACAAGCACTGCTGGGTTCACAGCAGTGGAAGGATGCAGCAGCTGTTTAAGTGTCTTTTATGTAAAGAAATGAATAGCAGTAGTTAGTACATCAGTGTTTGTATAGATCAGAGGTTAGAGTTTGTTAGGAGGTTAGATGTCACTTTCATGGTGACGTCAGCTAAGATGCTCAGTGGTTTGCAAGTGCCTATAAATAGTTCAGTACTTTGTACTGTTCTATCAGCTCTTTCACCACATCGTCTTCTTTGCACGAACAAACTACTGAGCTCTGGCTGAGGGGGAGTTTGCATTCATACATCAATCTTTCGGTTCATTGTGTAAAGATGTTTGATTAAAAGTATTACTCTCGTTTGATTGTATGCAAAGTTTGTTTTCATCTTAATTCCGCTGCACAACTCTTTCATTTCCATCTTAATTCCAAACGAAAATACAATAAAAAAGAAACTCAGATCCAACAATTGGTATCAGAGCTTGGACAGTCAAATTTGATTTAACAATCATTTTGACGTAAATAGTTCAGCTCATAACAGTTGATACTGATCGTTTGTTCGTCTGTTGAAAAACAGAGCAAGGATTAATCACCATTAAAGTTGATTTCTCAGTGTCTGTAAAACAACAAGAATGACGTCACAATCTCAGGATGATAAAAACAACATCGGCTCGCTTTTTAAACCACCTATGCTAAAAAGAATGAGTACATGACTAAAACATCCTTGAGTCCATCATCATCATCAACATCTGTCAAATTCACCAAGAAACAACCACTGTTTGTGCCAGTTCAAACAGCTGTAACAAAACAGCTGAACCAAACATCTGTCAAAAGAGCTGTTCAGGTTACTGATGCACCCCCTGCCAATCAGTTCAGAAAAGGCAGAGAAAAACAGTCTTACCAAAGGATTCCTCACGTTTATGAGGCCTACAAAAGGCCCTCTAAACCCAAAGTGAACAAGCATCCTTTTGGTTATCAGCAGATGATTGGTCAGGACCCACAACAGTGGTTAGAGAAACACTGTCCCAAAACAGTTCAAACCCCTGACCTAACCACTGTCCATCATTCTGCATCCATCCCAGACACTGTTGAGACCCCATCCAAAGCCTTGTTGGCTTTGGAGACCTTAATGAACTAATCCTTTTACTTCATGTGCAGGGAGCTTCTGCATGCTTTGATAGTCTTTGGTATGTAGATAGTGGAGGCTCCAGGCACATGACAGGATGTAAAGCCCTCCTCAAAGACTTTAAAATCCATGGAGGGGGTGATATATCCTTTGGGAATAATAGTAAAGGAAAAGTTCTGGGGTCTGGTACAGTGGAGTCTGGAAAAGTAAAATTTGAAAATGTCAATCTAATAGACAATCTAAAATTCAACCTTCTGAGTGTATCCCAAATGAGTGACAAGGGTTTTGGGTCATTCTTCACAAAAGATTGTTGTAGGATTGTTGGACCAGAAATGGTCAAAAAGATTGAAGCAATAATCAAAACTGGTCAAACTAAACTTGTTGCTCAAAGAAGTGGCAATGTTTATGTTGTTGACATGTCAAAAGAGTGTCCCAGAGCTGATGCCTGTCTGTTCTCAGCTGCCTCTAACAAAGAGACAGAACTTTGGCACAGAAGGCTGGGACACACAAATCTTAAGACAATCACAGAAATTTCAAAAAATGGTTTGGTGAGAGGCCTACCACAAAAATTGTTTTCATGTCCTGAACATTGCATTTCTTGTTTAAAAGGAAAACAGCATAAAAGTTCTTACAAGTCCATTGAAGAGTCCAAAACAACCCAGTGTTTGCAAATGCTACACATGGATTTGTTTGGCCCAGTTCAAGTCATGAGCCTCAAAAAGAAAAGATATTGTTTGGTTATTGTTGATGACTTTTCTAGGTTCACATGGACTTTCTTTTTGCACTCAAAAGATGAAACTGCAGGCATTTTGCAAGACTTTGTAATACAGGTTGAAAAGTAATTTGACCTTCCAGTGAAAAGCTTCAGGAGTGACAATGGCACAGAATTCAAAAATAGGGAGTTGGATGCCTTCTGTGTGAAGAAAGGGATTGTAAGGCAGTACAGCATCCCAAGAACACCAGAGCAGAATGGGGTAGTGGAAAGGAAGAACAAAACTCTGATTGAGGCTGCCAGAACCATGCTTGCAGATTCAGGTTTGCCATTAACTTTCTGGGCAGAGGCAGTAAACACTGCTTGCTATGTTCAGAACAGAGTTTTAATAAACCCCAGGCACAAAAAGACTGCCTATGAAATTCTGTATAAAATTAAACCACTGATCTCATACTTCAAAGTGTTTGGCTGCCCATGCTTTATTTTGAACTTAAAAGATTCCATTTCAAAATTTGCAGCCAAAGTTGATTGTGGTTATCATCTGGGATACTCAACCACTGCCAAGGCCTACAAAGTGTTCAATACACGGACCAAGGCAGTGGAGGAGACCTTGAATGTAAAGTTCAATGAACTTTCATCAATGAAAATCCCAGCAAACCCTGCAGATCTGTTTGATCTTGAAAAAATCACTTTTGAAAATACTGCTGTCAAGACTAACAGTGCAGGTCCATCAGAAGATACAACACCAGACTATGGGTATGAAATCATCATCCCTCAAAGGTCTGCCACAAAGGGAAAAGCACCAGCTGTTCAAAACAGTTGTCAAAGCTCAACCACTGCTACCTCAACAGTTGTTGACCAAAGTAGCCCATCAACCACTGCTTCCACATCCTCAAACACTGCTGACAAAAGTCCTCAAACAGTGGATAAAAGTCAGCAGTTGTCCACTTCATTACCTCCTATACCACCACCTTTTGAAGCCACTGCTGGATCATCAAAGTCCCCAGCAGTGGTTAGCTCAGATGATACACATTTGCAGCCTTCACCAACCAATGCCATCATACCATATCAAGGAGATTTAATCTTCTTGAGATCTCATCCACCTGATCAAATCATAGGCAACATAAATGAAGGGGTGCTCACAAGAAGTCAAACCCAAAACATTTGTCTTTTTGCTGGTTTTCTATCACTCCATCAGCCAGTCAAGTACCAAGAGGCACTGAAAGACAACAGCTGGGTAGAAGCCATGCAAGAGGAGCTCCAACAGTTTAAAAGACAACAAGTATGGGAGCTTGTACCACTGCCAGAAGAGGTTAGTCCCATTGGCACAAAGTGGGTCTTCAAGAACAAAACAGATGAAAGGGGTATTGTTGTCAAGAATAAAGCCAGGCTTGTGGTTCAAGGTTACAGACAAGAAGAGGGGATTGATTATGATGAAACGTTTGCCCCTGTTGCAAGATTGGAAGCCATTAGACTGTTCCTGGCCTTTGCTGTCAACCACAATATGAAGGTGTTTCAAATGGATATCAAAAGTGCTTTCCTCTATGGTACAATTCAAGAAGAGGTGTATGTTTGTCAACCTCCAGGTTTTGAGGATCCATTTTATCCAGATCATGTCTACAGGCTAAACAAAGCCTTGTATGGCTTGAAACAAGCACCAAGGGCCTGGTATGAAACTCTTTCCAACTTCCTACTCTCAAATGGTTTCAAAAGAGGTACCATTGATAAAACACTGTTTTTAAAATGGAGAGGGAAGTATTTAATGATTGTCCAGATTTATGTGGATGACATTATTTTTGGAAGCACATGTAACTCAATGTGTGAAGAGTTTAGAGAACTCATGACAGCTGAGTTTGAAATGAGTGCTATGGGTGAGCTGCAATGCTTTCTTGGTCTCCAAGTACAGCAATTGCAAAATGGAACTTTCATTCATCAAAGCAAATATGCTACAGAACTTTTAACCAAATTTGATATGAATGATTGTAAACCATGCAGCACACCCATGGCAACAAATAAGCTGGTCATGTCTGATGAAAAGGATGAGCTGATTGACCAAACACTTTATAGAAGCATGATTGGGTCTTTATTGTACCTAACTGCATCTAGACCAGACATCATGTTTGCAACATGTGTCTGTGCAAGAAGTCAATCAGCTCCCAGAAAATCAAATCTCATTGCTGTAAAAAGGATCTTCAGATACATAAAAGGTGCTCCCACACTTGGTATCTGGTATCCAGCTAATGGGAACATCAAGCTTTCAGGTTTCTCAGACAGTGACTTTGCTGGATGTCACACCACAAGGAAGTCCACATCAGGAGGGTGCCAGTTTCTAGGTGATTGCTTAGTTTCATGGCAAAGCAAAAAGCAAGCAGCTGTTTCAACATCCACTGCTGAAGCTGAATACATTGCTGCTGCAAGCTGTACAGCCCAACTCCTGTGGCTTCAAAATCAGTTGCTGGATTTTGGTATCACTGCCTTAAAGACACCACTCATGTTGGACAGTCAGGCAGCATAAAATATCATCAAAAATCCAGTTTCCCACTCAACCACCAAACACATCGACATCAGACATCACTTTGTGAGGGATTGCTATGAAAAAGGTTTGATTTCTCTGCATCATGTCTGTTAGGATCGGAGGCTCTCATGATAGTGTTTGTTTGTTTAAAATGAATGATCTATGAATATGAAAACATGTTAGATGCAGCGGAAATGACAAACAAACTTTGTAAACACAATCAACGGAGAAAATAGTTTGATAAACAACTGCTTCACATAGAGTCAAAAGATTACAAATCAAAGCAAAAGATTACAGTCATGCTTACAAACTATACTCCCCCTCAGCCTGATGCCCCAAGGTTGGTTGCACACAAGATGAAAGGATTAGACATGAGGAGAAGAACTCGCTCAGTCAATCAAATGTAACAGTACAGGGTACTGTTACATATATAGGCAAACCAAACCACTGAGGTATCTCAGCTGACGTCACCATGAAAGCGACGTCTAACAGCCTAACAACCTGTATCTACTGTTCTTACACAAACACTGCTAACCTAACCACTGACTATACATAAACCAACAATTTACTAAACAGCTGCTCTCCCTTTATGTCAGTGCTTTCCTCAAGGTTGATCAGTCCTTGACTGGGCAGTGCTTTATCATCAGTAGATAGGACCAGCAGTGTTGGATACTTCAGGGTTTTCATCAGCAGTTGAAAGGACAGCAGCAGTTGAATATGAGCAGCAGATAGAGACCATCAGTTGTTATAAATCACTTTCAATGGGAGAGCAAAGTGTAAACCGCTGCTTATTGTGAATCCACTGTTGTGACCTGGTTTTGGCTTTACATTATCTGTTCCTCTGATAGGGTTCAATCCCAACAATCTCCCCCTGGAACAGATAATGCCAAAACTCTTCATTATTTGTGGAAATCTTAATTGCCTCATCAACAGCTCCCTTATCTGACCTTTAAATTGTAATTCAAAGTCTAGGGCATCTGTATCTTCATCATCCCTGCTAAGTGGAAGATCAAGGAGATCCTGCAAATCTTCAAGACTCAGGCCAAGAGCTTGTTCCCTTGATATTTTCTCCACTTCTCCACTAGGCCTGAGCAAAGTCAATACGCAAGTCTGTTTGTCAGTTTCCCACTTTTGTATTTTTGAGCCTGGTGGGTTTCTTGGGAGATGTTTATTTGCAGAAGTATTTGGAGAGGCTGGCCTGTTCATAGCTGGCTGAGCAGCACTTGCAGATTGTTCCAATTCAAGATCTTCTTTTATCATTACTTTCGTGCCTGCTTTTACAATGGCATCTCCAGCTAATAGATCTTGAATTGTTTCCATGCTAAACTGGTTTTTGCTCCTTCTTTTGTAGATGGCAGCACCAGCTGGAGCAGTGGTTCTTTTGACTTGCAGCTTTGGTGGTCTTTTCGAGACCTCTGCTTTGGAATAGTCAGGCTTTTATGGAACTCTTGGATCTTTCTTCCTAAGTTCCTCTAATTTCTTATATGTTGCCCTGACTCTATCTTCTCCCCACTTAGTCACAGAGTTCTTTGACCCATAATCAGCTGCAATTAGCTCCTCATTCATTCTCCTCAACTCTAACATCTTCTCAGCTTCAAATTGTTTGAATTTTTCAGGAGGAGTCTGCTTGACCTTATTTTTGATCATGTCTTGAATCCTGGCTGCTTCTTTTTCAAGCTCAGGAATGGTCCAGTTCTTGTACATGTGTTTCCCCCCCTTGTATTTCTTGTAGGTCATGATGTTTTCAATGTAGTCTTTCCTTAAGGACTCATCTGCCCTTTCAGAAATTTTCTGACATACATTTTTAGCAAAACGCTCCATAGCATTGACCTGTGAGAGTAAAAACTGATAGTTTTGTTGAAATTCTCTATCAGATTTCCCTTTTCTATTTTTGATTGCAATATCCTCTGCTTGTTTGGCCTTGAGTTTCAAGTATTCTTCGATATTGTTAGGCCTGGGATAATTTGCAATTGATGGTAAACTCCTTTTGGCTGGGTCATCTTCACGATAAAAGGATTTGATTTCTTCTCTGACTGCAATGAGTTCCAGAGGAAATGAGACACCAGCAGGAGGTAGTGGTTTTACAATTTGAGCTGAAGAGAGAGGTATGCGTTTTGGAATAGTGACAAGTGATAGGGATTTTGAAGATGTTGGTGTTGGAGATGTGTCATCATCTTTTAAAATTAGCCTTCTCCTTTTTGGTTTAGGAGAGACTGATGATGTTTTGAATGGAACAGTGGTGGTAGATGTAGTGGCAGTGGATTGTGATTGACTAACAGCTGTTGAAACAACTGGTGTTTCAACCACTGTTGTCATTACAACAGATGTTATAACATCTGCTGTCTTCTGCTGTATGTCAGCAGGTGTTGTTTTTGGTGGTGATGATGGTAGAGCGATGGATGTTGTGTGTGTTGAAGTGGTGTGTGTTGATGGAACAACTGTTTGGCAAGCAGTAGTTTTTGTAACTCCTGTTGCATCAGCTGTTTTGTATGGTGGTTTTTTAGCAGACTTTGAACGTCTGATAGGAATGGATTTGGGTTGCCTCACTTTTCTAGTAGGCTTCTTCTTTTCCTCAACAGGATTTTCATGATCCTTTGAACCAGAAGTACCCTGATCTGGATGATCCATTCTGTCTACCCTGGCTTTTCTTTTGGCCTCTCTATCTCTTTTTACACTTGCAACTGCTTCTGCTAGTGCATTTGTTGTCACATCAATTTTCTTGCTGCCATCTGGCAAAGGGATCTTTTTTGTCATGTTTGAATTTTCTGGTTCAAGATAGAGACCATCCTCTATACCCTTCTTTTTCCACTCCTTAATTTTCTCCCCCTTTTTGGCATTATCTTCTGGGAGTTCATAAATGTAGCGTACTTATGGAGGAGCAGTGCCAGTGGTGTGCAAGATCTGAGTTTTGAGAGCCTTTAAGTCAGCCTGAGTGTTCTTGAACCTTGACTCCATTGTATTTCTCAGCTGTTGTACATGTTTTTCATGTTGCTGATCTGCTAATTGTGCTTGTTGTTGGAGAAAAGATTGAAATAGATTCCAGAGCTCATTTGTAGCAGGTGCCCTTTGTGGAGCAGATGCTTGAGGTGGAACAGCAGTTGATTGTACCTTCTGAACTTGTAACACCTGTTGTAGCATATTTTTGAGTTCTGCAACAGAGTTATCAAGCTTTGCAATACGATCCGTCAATTTCTGGTACTTTAAACCATCACCCAAGTTAATGGGATCATCTGATTTCCCACTAGCAGTGGTTTGATCAGTGGTAGA
This sequence comes from Helianthus tuberosus, assembly GCA_030545235.1. Taxonomy (NCBI): domain Eukaryota; kingdom Viridiplantae; phylum Streptophyta; class Magnoliopsida; order Asterales; family Asteraceae; genus Helianthus; species Helianthus tuberosus. Next base: position 101,392,296 of record CM060431.1, on the reverse strand, counting down.
TGTAGGGAGTATACTCCAAACATTAACCACTGATGCCCCTTTTTCTTGGTACTGGGGTCTTCTTCCTTCAACACTTGACAACCTTTTGATGTTGCCAGTAGGATAAATAAATCCACTGGTGGTTGGCAGAGGTGCTATAAAAGGAATTGCCTCCAAGGAAGTCTTATTAATGTAACCACTGTCCAACTGTAAACCTGTAGGTTCAACAGTTGTAGTGGCTGCTTCACTTGGATTACCACCAAGAGTTACTTGTAACTCATGGGGTGTAACCTCCTCAATTGTTGCTGGGATAGCAGGAGTATAAGCATCAGACCCAGTCACTTGTAGGGGTATACTCTCAGTGACAGGTGATAGAGAGGAACTGGTTTGTGTCTGAGCTATAGCAGCTGCATGCAACAAAGGTAGCATGGATTGTGGCATTATTATTGGTGAGGGAATGGGAGTTGAAAGAGACATGTCCTTGGGATCAGGACTGAGGAAGATGGATCCGAGTGGATTCAGAGCTTCATATTGTGGTGTCCCTGTGCTTACAACCTGATCCTTTTGTGAGGATGCAGGAGGAGTTTTAGGCATGGGTTGAGATCTTTCTTCCAACTGCTATGAGGAAGTAGCAGCAGTGGTTTGTGGTGACTTTTGTGTTGTCACAGGCATTTCCTCTGGGATCTCATCTTCCAGGGTTGCCTTTGTTTTAGGTTTGGTGGGTTTTCTGGATGTTTTCCTTTTGGTCTTTTTGGTGATGTCAGGTGTGGGTTTCAAAGCAGTGGTTGTGCTGCTATGATCACCTGGAGCAGTGGGCTCAGCAGCTGATACCTGAGGAGCAGTTGTAACTACTAAAGTCTGCTCAGGTACCCCTGCTTTTGTTTTTATTGGTGCCATCATCCTTGAAAATGTTTCTTTTGTTAAGCTTTTTATTTGACAATGAACACCTTGTTTTAGCAAATTTAAATTTTCCTTTTCAAATTTTTGTTCAAAATAGTAACTCAAAAATCTTGGAAAAAGTAAAAATGCTTTACTTTCAACGTTTTTCACCATGTCATTGAAAATCTCCTGGGAGTAGTTGTAGTCCTTATTATTCAAAATAGCGTAACCCAGGCATTGAATTTTCAATGGTATTTCGTTAAAAGATGTTGTTTTATTCGAAGCACACATCAGAAGTGTGTGAAATAAAAATCTTGGAGCAGAAGGAAAATAACCTTTTTGTAAGGTATCAACCTTTGATTGTTCTGCATATCCCCTGTTTACGAAATCAGTTTTCATCTCAGCTTTCTCAAAAGAGAGTTTACCTTCCTGATCGTTGAGATTAAAGACTTCGGAGATCGACTGTGGGGTTATTTGAACTGCTTTACCCTGTATTGAGGAGTTAATGGCTATGACTTTTCCGTCTTGTTTTTCAAGCGACGCCTTTTTCCAAAACTCTCTATGGGTTTGCAGATAGATGGGAGCATTTGTTGTCAACAAAGTTTTGTACTTTGATGCAGATAATGTATCAATGATGGTGTCAAAGGTGTGATTATCTGTAGGTTTTGTGAATAGACCCAGATAATTGTGAGATTGTTTGAATGGTATTTCGATGGGTTCTTCGGTCGTTTGAGCGACCTCTTTGGAAGGTGATGATGATTTAGGTTTTGATTTTGATTTTGTCATTTTTGCGGAGAAGAACGAAGGAGGATTTTGGAGATTTTGAGAAGAAGGGTTGGAAACTGCTATGAGAAGAGAATTTTGGAATTCAATTCGACAGTGTAAAACCCTGTTTGGGGTTTAGGGCAGGGTTTTATTGAAAAAAATGATCGCTGATGTGGCAGCGGTTATTAAGATCTGAGGGCTAAAAACTGACCACGTGTCAAACACTGATGAGACGGATGAAGTATGGAGAACAGTTGTTTTAAGATCCACTGATGTATCAAGCATCAGTAGTTACAACGGTAAAAATTATGGGCAGTGAATGATTTTTACTATCAGTGGATAGCATATCAGTGGATAAGACACTGATTTTGAGCATCAGTGCTTTTCAAGAAAATGAAGGATCAGTGGTTAACTTTCAGAAGTGGACAGTGTTTAGAGATCAGACGTTTGAACAAAACAGTAGTTAGGGTAAATGGTGCAAATCTGAAGAACAGGTGTTTCAGCAACAGTTTTGAGGATTTTCATTCAAGGTTTTGCCACATGTCAATTTTGAAAGACAGTGGTTTAGTACCCCAGATGATGAAAACTTTTTACTAAGGCAACTCATTTTCGTTTAATATTCAATTAACACATGAGTACCCTAGTAATTTAATCACAGTTTACAATCAACCTTTGATAAAAATTTAGGAGCAAACCTGAGTATGACATGATCATGACATATGTACCATTTCCTTTTGACCCATTTCTGAGGACACTAATACCATGCAAAAATAAGGTATTACATCCTGACAGGAGCTGAAACTATTGTCAACAAAAACAAGCAAAAGTTCCAAATATATTATTAAAAAATGAATAATATATCCTGGTTATTTGAGAGAATCCTTTGAACACAACAAAAAAATGGTTAAAGGATTTTCTAAGAATAGTATCAAAAAGATCTGGTATAATTTCAATAGAGAATGTAATCACATCACTCACAGGTTTTTTGAAAATGCTCAGTGGTTTGACACCAGTGGTAGGAAACTTTTGGATACATTTTGACCACTGTTTGGAACCATTTTCTTTGTCAGTTGATTGTAAACATGAGGACACATGGGTAGATTTTTGAACATTTGTCTAGTCCTCTTTGGAGTTCATTCACTGGAATCAAAACCTTTCCATGAACAGATGAATGCACATAGTTGCTTAATGACCATTATTACCTCAAACTTTGACTCATAAGTGTTCTATGTTTATACTCTTTTTCTTTTGACAACAAAAGTTTTGAGATAAACACACTTCTGAGTTTTTGTGAATTTTAGTCCAAAATCATTTTGCAGTAATGTTTCGAGAGACTTGGTCATGTTTTCATCACTTTTTTAACCAATCTCACACTACTTATGATACGGACTCTGATGACCCTTGATTTTCTTAATGTATTTTTACATAGTTGATTTTGTCCTTTTGAGGAACTCAACCTGTTTTCAACACATAAGATCTGAATGACTAAAGTTTCAATTTCCTCTTTATAGAACACAAAACACTAATGTTTTATGAATCATAGGTTTTGTTAATCTGAGGTTCATACTTTAGTATTTAATGAAAACATCACAAATATCAAAACAACAGTTGAAATCAATATTGAAAAGTATAGAACAATCCCATAATTTAACAGATATGTTTACAGATCTGAAAACTATGAGTGACTTTTGCATGATATCACTTGTTGTGTGAAATTTGTGTGTCATATGACATCTTGGTTGATTTACAGAGTTTTTGATTAACCATTTTGAACATGATTTACTCGGTACTCTGTTTTTCAACTATATACAACCAACCTTAGTATCAATGAATTTTGAGCCGAACTGTTATGTCAAATTGATTGTTAGATCGAATTTGACTGTTCAGGCTCTGATACCAATTGTTAGGATCGGAGGCTCTCATGATAGTGTTGGTTTGTTTAAAATGAATGATCTATGAATATGAAAACATGTTAGATGCAGCGGAAATGACAAACAAACTTTGTAAACACAATCAACGGAGAAAATAGTTTGATAAACAATTGCTTCACATAGAGTCAAAAGATTACAAATCAAAGCAAAAGATTACAGTCATGCTTACAAACTATACTCCCCCTCAGCCTGATGCCCCAAGGTTGGTTGCACACAAGATGAAAGGATTAGACATGAGGAGAAGAACTCGCCCAGTCAATCAAATGTAACAGTACAGGGTACTGTTACATATATAGGCAAACCAAACCACTGAGGTATCTCAGCTGACGTCACCATGAAAGCGACGTCTAACAGCCTAACAACCTGTATCTACTGTTCTTACACAAACACTGCTAACCTAACCACTGACTATACATAAACCAACAATTTACTAAACAGCTGCTCTCCCTTTATGTCAGTGCTTTCCTCAAGGTTGATCAGTCCTTGACTGGGCAGTGCTTTATCATCAGTAGATAGGACCAGCAGTGTTGGATACTTCAGGGTTTTCATCAGCAGTTGAAAGGACAACAGCAGTTGAATATGAGCAGTAGATAGAGACCATCAGTTGTTATAAATCACTTTCAAGGGGAGAGCAAAGTGTAAACCGCTGCTTATTGTGAATCCACTGTTGTGACCTGGTTTTGTCTTTACATTATCTGTTCCTCTGATAGGGTTCAATCCCAACAATGTCCCAACTAAAGACCAGCTAGCTGATGTGCTCACAAAAGCACTTGATACAACCACTTTTGAAAGTTTGGTCTCTAGGATTGGGATGCTGAACATGGAATAACAAGCAACATCTTGTTTTTCTATGAATAAAAGGAACAAAATGTTTTCAGAATATCAAAACTCCATCCTTAAAAATAGCTAAAAATGAAAATTTTTCATTAAAATCCTTAAAAGTCTGCCATTAACCACTGATTGTTCAAAAGTCTGCTTCCTTCAAAAGTCTGTCCACTGCTGAAAGTCAACCCCTGCTCTCTCATTATTTTGATAAACTCTGTTGTTCAAAAGCAGTGTCTTATCCACTGATATGCTATCCACTGATAGTGAAAATCATCCACTGCTTTCATACCACTGCCTTCATATGTCCATATCACACAAAGTACTGTCCTTCACTTTCATCAGGGGTTGTCACGTGGGCAGTACAAATTGGTCAGACTTTTTGTAACGGCTGCCACCTCAGCATTCACTTTCTTCCCTATAAAATCCCCCACTCACCACCAAAACAGGGTTTTACTGTCGAATTGAATTCTTAAAAATTCTCTTCTCAAAGCAGTTTTTCATCTCATTTCTTCACAAATTTCTTCGATCAATCATCTTCAGAATGACAAAATCAAAGAAATCTGCAAAACCCTCATCCAAATCATCATCGAAAACAGCCTCTCAAAAGGCAATCTCCACTGAAATTGCACATAAACCATCTCACAATCTCCTGGGTCTTCTCACAAAACCAGGAACCACCAACGTTTTCGATTCCACCATTGATCTCATGGCAAAATCAAAGTACAAAACTTTGTTCACTGCCGATGCACCAATCTATTTGGCGACCCAAAGGGATTTCTGGAAAAATGCAACCCTTGAAAAACAAGGATACACTACAACCACCATAAACTCTTTTATAAAGGGTAAAGCTGTCCAAATCATGCCACAATCCATTTCAGAGGTCTTTCAACTCGGTGATCAGGAAGGTAAAATTTCTTTCACTAAAACCGAGTTACAAACTGACTTCATTGAGAGAGGGTATGAAGCCACAATGATGAAGAAAATTACCTTAGAAAAGGGTTATTTTCCGTCTGCAACCAGATTTTTATTTCATACCCTCCTATTATGTGTTTCAAACAAAACCACTTCTTTCAATGAAATCCCTTTAAAGATTCAAAATCTGGGATATGCAATTCTTCAAGAAGAAAATTTTAATTATTCTCGGGAAATTTTTAAAGATTTGGTTAACAATGTTGAAACAAAGTCATTCTTACTGTTTCCAAGGTTTTTAAGTTATTATTTTGAAAAGAAATTCAGTAAGGATGATTTAGCTATAATAAACCAAGGTGATTCTACTCAAATAAACAGTTTAACAACTGAAACTTTTTCAAGAATGTTAGCACCTTGCAAAACACAAGCAGAGGTGCCTGAGCAGATTTTAGCAGTTACAACTGCTCCTCAGGTATCTGCTGCTGAGCCCACTGCTCAAGGTGATCAAAGTAGCAGCACAACTGCTTTGAAACCCACACCTACTATCTTCAAAAAGCCAAAAAGAAAAACTCAAAAACCCACAAAACCCATCAAAAAGGCATCTTTGGAGGATGAGATACCAGAGCTCCTGCCAGTGACAACACAAAAGTCACAAGAAACCACTGCTGTTACTTCCTCACAGCAGTTGGCACAAATATCTCAACCCATAACCGAAACTCCTCCTGTTTCTTCACAAAAAGAACAGGTTGTACAAATAGGGTCTCCACATCATGATGCTCTGGAAACACTCGTTTCTATCATCCACAGCTCAACACCCGGGGCAACTCTACTTTCTACACCACCCATCACATCCCAAATTCCCTCACCAATAAAACCACTATTGGATGCAATTGATTTGAACCAGGCATTAACCAGTCCTTCTCAATCACCTACTAATGAGAATATACCTCAACAACTGACTGGGTCTGATATCTCAATCTTTGCTAACCCACCAACACAACCTGAGGAGGTTACACCCCTTGAGTTACAAGTAACTCTTGGTGGTAATCCAAGTGAAGCAGCCACTACAGGTGTTACACCCACTGGGTTACATTTGGACAGTGGTTACATTAATAAGACTTCCTTGGAGGCAATTCCTTTCATAGCACCTCTGCCAACCACCAGTGGATTTATTTATCCTACTGGCAACATCAAACGGTTGTCAAGTGTTGAAGGAAGAAGACCCCAGTACCAAGAAAAAGGGGCATCAGTGGTTAATGTTTGGAGCATACTCCCTATATCTACCACTGATAAAACCACTACTAGTGGGAAATCAGATGATCCCATTAAATTGGGTGATGATTTAAAGTACCAGAAATTGACGGATCGCATTGAAAATCTTGATAACTCTGTTGCAGAACTCAAAGATATGCTACAACAGGTGTTACAAGTACAAAAGGTACAATCAACTGCTATTCCACCTCAAGCACCTGCTCCACAAAGGGCACCTGCTACAAATGAGCTCTGGGATTTATTTCAACCTTTTCTTCATCAACAAGCAAAACTAGCAGATCAGCAACATGAAAAACATGTTCAACAGCTGAGACATGCAATGGAGTCAAGGTTCAAGAACACTCAGGCTGATCTGAAGGCTCTTAAAACTCAGATCCTGCAAACCACTGGCACTGCTCCTCCACTTAGCAGAGGAACAGATAATTAAAGCCAAAACTTTGAATTACAATTTAAAGGGATGATGAAGATACAGATGCCCTAGACTTTGAATTACAATTTAAAGGTCAGATAAGGGAGCTGTTGATGAGGCAATAAAGATTTCCACAAATAATGAAGAGTTTTGGAATTATCTGTTCCAGGGGGAGATTGTTGGGATTGAACCCTATCAGAGGAACAGATAATTAAAGCCAAAACTGGATCAGAGCAGTGGATCCAGAATAAGCAGATGATTACAGTTGGTTCATGCAAATCTCTCCCCTTGAAAGTGGCTTTGTATCTACTGACCTCCTATCTACTGATCTTACCAAGTGCTGATCCACAACTGCTGCCTTGCATCTACTGCCAAATGTTAAAGACTGATAGAAGACAAAAGCTCTGCTGACTCAATCTACTGCCTTGAGTCAAGTACTGCTGATCCGGACAAGCACTGCTGGGTTCACAGCAGTGGAAGGATGCAGCAGCTGTTTAAGTGTCTTTTATGTAAAGAAATGAATAGCAGTAGTTAGTACATCAGTGTTTGTATAGATCAGAGGTTAGAGTTTGTTAGGAGGTTAGATGTCACTTTCATGGTGACGTCAGCTAAGATGCTCAGTGGTTTGCAAGTGCCTATAAATAGTTCAGTACTTTGTACTGTTCTATCAGCTCTTTCACCACATCGTCTTCTTTGCACGAACAAACTACTGAGCTCTGGCTGAGGGGGAGTTTGCATTCATACATCAATCATTGTAATCGTAGTTGAAACAAATTCAATCTTTCGGTTCATTGTGTAAAGATGTTTGATTAAAAGTATTACTCTCGTTTGATTGTATGCAAAGTTTGTTTTCATCTTAATTCCGCTGCACAACTCTTTCATTTCCATCTTAATTCCAAACGAAAATACAATCAAAAAGAAACTCAGATCCAACAATAGTGGGACATGGGGTTGTTTTTAGTTATTGTCACAAGCAAATGTCACGTGAAAAATAAACAAAGATGCTTGACTACTTTCATAAAAATCTTACGTTAGTCTTTATTACTATGGTTATTGTGATAAGTCTGTTTTTATGTTGATCCTTAATTGAACAACAATACTTCTTAAAACTGTATTTATAGATGTGTTTTAAGTGGTTTAGCTAAAATTGCATTAGAGTTTGTTTTCTTGGTGTTTTGCAAAAAAAGACTGTTGCGCAATATGCTTACTTTTCACCTAGACTGTTGCGCAATATACTTTTTCACCTATAAAAGGACTATTTATGATTTTTGGGGTTTTACAAAATCCTTCAAACACTACTATAAAATTTGAGTTTTGAAGCAATGGCAAAATAAGGAACAATGGTATCTTCAAAGGAAAAAACACTTGTAATAAGAAACAAATGAAGCAAATAAGCAGAGGCGTCTCCGAGAATTCACGTACCCTGTTCGAGCTTGAAAAAATATGCCCTTCCGTACAGTGGCGAAGCTTGAGATTTCCGATCGGGGGTCGAAAACGTATATACCTAATAAAATTATAAAATCGGAAGGCAGAAAACGTATATATCTAAAAAATTCTATACGAAAAATATATAGTGGACACTACTGTAATGTTTTATTATTATTTAAAAAATAATAATCACATTAGTATTGGTCTCAATAAACCTAATGCCAAGTGGACTAAATTCAAAACCATAAAAAATAATAATCAAATTAGTATTGGGCTCAATTAACCTAGTGCCAAGTGGGCTAAATTCTAAACCATAAAAAAATTATTTGTAAATGGTCCTATATTGGAATTGTTATGTGTTTACTATTTAAAAAAATTAACATATACATACCGGATTTTTTTTTAAATCTCGTGCCCCTCGAAATCACGGGCCTTGTGCGGAGGTCTTCCCCGCACACCTTCAAAGCCGGCACTGCAAATAAGGAACAATTGTATCTTCAAAGGAACAAACACCTGCAATAAGGAACAAATGAAGCAAATAAGGAACAATTGTATCTTCAAAGGAACAAACACTTACAATAAGGAACAAATGAAGCAAATAAGGAACAATTGTAACCATATGTGTCAGTACTAAGAATTTGATCCCTGATAGCTGGATGACGAATTTAACATTACATGACCACTCTAATAGTTTCATTTTTAAACTCTTAAAAACATAAGGACAATTCTTACCTCCGAGATCGGACAGGTTGACCTCCATTTGTCTTTGCTCATCTTCAAGCCATTTAATTTATGCTTCAACTTTCTCAATCCTCAAACCCATTTCATGAATGTCGCTCTCAAGGTCCTAAAAACAAAAGGATCAATGGTGTCAGTAAATATAACTCAACAGTGGTTTACTAATGCTGACAGCTTAACAGAATATGATATTGTACCTTTCGAAATTCCAGACAAGATTCTCTGTCAATTGCTTGAGCCCTAGCCATAACATGACATACATCCATTGTCTCTGGCATACATTGCTGAAGAGCATTATAAGTAATAGGTGATTTCATAATTGAGATGGCATTTAAGTTGTAAGAAACAAGAATCACTGATTCAGGTTTTAAAATAATCACAGTCTAACAACTTTTAATTAACACATTGCATGAAAACAACATTTTATGTATTTTAGTTATCAAATATCAAGAACTACTAACATTCAACGTATTTTGGATTTTAAGAATCAACATTCATTGTCTTACGTAAAAGTGCATGAAAAGTGTTAAAAACATGGTAAAACATCTCGGACAATTAAAAAAGAATATAGCCAGCTTTAACCAAACACTAAAAGCTTATTGTAACAACTTAATCAGATAGATAATTTCGATCAATCGAGAGAGAGAGAGAGAGATTCAACCTTAAGGGTCAACTGTAAGTCGGAATGAGCAGCAACACAAGTAAACTCCCCTGTCTATAAAGGAACAGGAACAACACGAACATGTGTAAACTCACTACAAGAAATCGGATCAATAGCGGCGACATTATTAGCGGCGACAGCCAATATGTCGCCGCTATTGGCCTTATCCGCGTGCGGTGTCCCACGTTAAACCATAGCCACACGTTTCTTTCATCATCCAACGGCTGGAGATTCTCGAGATCAATAGCGGCGACAACTTCAACCAATAGCGGCGACAAGATGTCGCCCCTATTGGTCCGACGAATAAACACGATCTGGGCGCCATTTCTTCCACTTCCCTCCTTCCACTTTCCCAAAACCTTTCATCTCTCTCTTGGTTCTTCTTCAAATCGGCGAAATCTCTTCGTTTTTACCGATTTCTTCTTCTAATCGGTTAGTTTTGTTACTTTTATGTTGAATTTATTGTTTAATTTGTTATATATGTTGTTAATCGGTTAGTGTATGCTAGATAACATCACCGCCGGCGCCACCTCGTCTCCACGGCCACCACCTAATCTCCACCGTCACCATCTTTTCTCCTCCCTCAAAATCGGTTAGTGCTCCTTCTCTTCGTTATATATGTTGTTAATCGGTACGGTACAGTTGCTAGAAGCAACAAGCAGACGATTCTCGTGAAGGCCACAACACAAACTGATTTTGTGGTGACAAGTCTAAATTGTGTTTTTGAAATTCAAATTTGTCATTATCTGTTTTAGTATTGTTTTTTAGTAGGAGTCAAATTAGTATTGGTTGCAACCCAAGTCAGTAGGTTATATAAATAGATCTAATTAGGAAAAACAAAACTATAAAATGCAAGAAAAAACAAAGTAGATCGAAAGAATAAGAAGTTTTTTTTATATAATCTTATAAATCCTACAAAACAAGTAAACCAACTATATGTTTTTGCTAATAATATTGGGTTTGATATGTGTTAATGTAGGAATACGTTTCGACTTTGTTCCAAAGTCCGGCATTCGTAAACCAACTTGAATCCTTTCTTGCGGCGAGGGGAAAGCAAGTCGCACCCGACGATGAGTATGACGATGACGACCTAACTTGAATCCTTTCTTGCGGCTATTTTGTACGGATATCTTAGAATGTTATTTTTCGGATTTTTTAGGATGTTATTTTTCGGATTTATTAGGATGTTTATTGTACGGAAATGTTTTATGCGATTATAGTATGTAAAGCATTATGTTTGTTTAGTCTGTTTGTGTTGCGTAAAACTTGGAAATTGGCAGGTTTGTTCATAACGGGAAACACTGCAAATACAGCAGAAAATTTAAAAAAAAAATTGACTTTTAGCGGCGACATACGTCGCCGCTATTGATTGAAACTATTAGCGAAGACATTTTTAGCGAAGACCTATGTCGCCGCTGAAAGTCCTAATCATTAGCGGCGACACATACCATTAGCGACATCAAACAAAACAACAAAAATCACCCTACTAATGTTTCAAATAACATAAAAAATACAAATAAAACAAGAATAAGAAACTAAAAAATTACTACTACAAAAAGAGGCATTTGCTATGGGTTTTTGCTACGAAAACATTTGGTCGCAAATATTGCTAGAGATTAACTACGGATTGGCTACGAACAAATTTTGCTACAAATTAGCTACGGATATTTTGTAGCAAACAAAATCCGTAACAAAATCCGTAGCGAAATTAAGGAAATAAATATAATTAAAATAACTTTGTAATATCGGTAGCAAAATCCGTAGCTAAAATATGAAAATAAAATTTAAAAATTAAAATAATAAAAGTTAAATAATATCCATAGCAAAATTTGTAGCAAACTTAAAAAATAACATATTTAAAAAATTATTAAAAACTTCGTAGCAAAATCTAGAAAAAAATTAAAAAAATCTAACGTAGGGAAATCTTTACCAACGTCCGTAGCAAAAAGTAGGCGTTTGCTATGGATTTTTGCTACAAAAATGCTACGGACAAATTTTGCTTCAATTTAGCTACGCATACTCCGTAGCAAACAAAATCCGTAGCAAAATCCATAACGAAATTAAGGAAACAAATATAATAAAAAAAATTGTTTGCAAAATCCATAGCTAAAATTAAAAAAACTAATGTAGCAAAATTTGTACAACATCCGTAGCAAAAATCGTTGCAAAACAAGAAAAATATGTTAAAAATAAATTAATAACATCAGTAGCAAAATCTGTAGAAAAACTAACAATATATATATATATATATATGAGAATGATCCATTAGGAACCACCCTTTATTGCGATAACCAATGTGAACACAACCAAAAATACCTATAAATAGCTAAAAAACACATATTTTTTTATATTTTATACTTAAATTTGTTGTATTTCGTTATTAAAAAAAATAATTTAAAAAAAATTGGCTACTAAAAGTAGCGATTTTTAAGTAAAAAATATTAAAAAAAAATTGTGTGTTTTTTAGGTTTTTTTGTGGGTTTAGTTTTTAGCATTTAGCTTGGGGGGGTTAGGTTTTTGGGATGGGGGTTAGGTTTTTTTAGGTTATTTTGTTGTGTTCACATTGGTTACCGCGGTTCTCACAATAAAGATGGTTCTCAAATGAACCTTACCTTATATATATATTTAAAATCCAAACACTAAGTCAATAAAACTCGTAATAAAATCCATCCATAGCAAAAATATAAAAAAAGTACCGAGAAATAGTTAATCAAATATATACAAAATTAAAAACATTATAAATATATTTAAAAAGAGTTTAATTTTTCTACCACCAATATTCGAAGCCTTTATTGTTGCACACCACCATGTTCGTCGGAGCTTTGTCCGAGGTTGAGAAGAACCCAAGTTTAAAAGGAAGTTAGGGGATCATAGGTTTACGGGGAATATAGGATCGTTTTGTGACCCGAACGAGTCGATCAGAAGAGTTTTTCTCAATACGAATGGCGGAAACAGACGTCTCGAGTTCAATTCAGCAAGAATATCACTTTAAACTGTCTTTTGATTGATATAAGATCGATTACAAAGCTGTAGACACTTCGGCAGAGCTTCGCCTTTCTAAACCGGAATTACAGAATTACTTCAAACGAAATCAGGCAGCAGCTATTTATAGGCAAGGTGATTCCGTTTGAAACTGCCTCAAGCGAAATCACATTCAAGCGGAATCAGTGACTTCGCTTGAAACTGACTTGATAATTTCAAGCGGAATTACCTATTCTAAATCTTTACGAAATTACATCCTAACCTAGATTTGACATTTTTCTCGTACTACGTGCCCTGATCTATCTATAAACAAACAAGACTCGATACAAGACGAAGTCGACAGACGCATGCACCAACAGGGAACCTGGGTTTACTTTAGAGTTTTTTATTAGTTTTGATAAATGGAGAATGTAAAAGGACGTAATTACCCTTGAACTCTGTTTAAATTAAACTGGGCTAACTATGATTACCTTAGTTTGTTACAGATTGAAATGTTAATACCTTAAAATGTTACTTTAAACTATTAGTACCCTAGATTGTTACTTTCTACAAACCACATGGACTAACGACGTAATTGACTAGACTTGAGCTCAAGCTCGACTTGTTGCTAGCTTTTCAAACTGAAGGTCATCTCTTTTACTATTTATTAAATGATTTATATAAATTACAGTTATTATTTATTATAAATTTATATATGAAATTATATGTGTGTGTGTGTCTATATGTGTATATGTATAAGCTGTATTTATCATAATTTTATAAATAATAAATATTATAAGTTAATTTATTAAATTAGAATTATATAAATAATGGGATTGTTTTTGTTCCTGAGCAGGCTCAAGCTCAATAAGTGAAGATCGGGCTTGGAGTCCTTTGCTAAACAAACTTATTTTTAGGTTCAGCCTCGAGTTCGTTTAAACACGACTTGTTTTGACTTTTTTCGAGTAGTTCGTGAGTAGCTCGGCTCGTTTAGATAGAAATATATAATTGATAATCTTAAGCATAAAAATTAAAAAATAAAGAGTAAATTACGATTTTGGCCCCTGTGGTTATATCACTTTTTTAGCCCAAAAAGGAATCTTTTAACATCTAAGCCTCCAACGTCTTATTTTCTAATCCTTTTGGCCCCTAACACTAACCCCATCCATTTACTTTTAGGGGCAAAAGGGTTAGAAAAAAGACGTTGGGGGCCAAAAGGGTTAGAAAAAAAGACATTAGGGGCTCAGATGTTAAAAGATTCCTTTTTGAGCTAAAAGGGCAAAAATGATATAACCACAGGGTCCAAAATCATAATTTACTAAAAAATAAACTATGAAACCAAGTCAAATTCATGATTTCCTTCCCGCCACTAGTATCTTCCCGCCACTCTTATCAGCACGTCTCATCTACCAAAACTGTCCGGATAAATCGCCAAGTATCACATCAATCGGACTCAACCGATGTGGACAACTCTCGATATAAGCTTAGACGACTCCCATAACCTACACACTTTCTCTACTCTCTCTTAATATCTCCCCCGGTTCCAGTAGCCTTGGATATTCCGGCGAGCCGACGACTACACCCTGTAAATTGTGACGACCCTGAAGCATCGAATACACATATTGTCGCTCATCTCTACCGCATTAATGCCCTGCTAGGTTCCGACCATTAAAAACCACCAATGTGTGATGTGTGGAGCCTCCGACCACTCCCTTCCCTACCTTGGAACCCAATTAGAAGTCTATCGCTTCTCATCTTCGTAGCTGATGCGTCACGAAAAGGAAAAGGAACTCAGTGACTCTCCATCTCGTCTGTTTACTAGTTTGTTTCGACATAAGGTACATTATGCACATTTGAAGGTTTGTACATTGTACAATCATACCAATTCATGCTTCATGCTTCATTTCCATTGGCATCTAAAAGATGACTATGCCACATGATGTCCCTCTTAAAATTTAATGAGAAATAAGTTTTGAATAATATGGATCAGTTGAAGTAAGTGGGCAAAGTTTTGTTGGAAATATGCCTGTGGGTATATAATCAGTTAAAAGAAATGCCTTTGGCATAACTAATATTTTTTACAAACGATATGTTCATGACACCTTGCATGAGGATTTCATAAAATTATGTTGGTTGACTTTAAAAAATTATTAATATATAAGACACGGTGTAATGTGATTTTTTTTATCTTTACCAGTTTTGAAATGCTAAGTGAGAGTTATTAAGTGTTGTATAATTTGAAATTTTAAATAAGTTATTCAAGAATTAACACACATGTAAACCAAACTTATATTTATATTTTGCTTATAGGTGCAATCGGAGTTGGAATGAGAGAAACCGGAGATCATATATGACAGAAAAAGTTGAAGAAAATGCGCAAATAAACGACTGTAACAAAACTGCCAAATAACTTTCCACCGAGTTTAGATATGGTTTATGTTGGTGAACATATGATTTGAAAATTTATGGTATTGTTTTTTTTGGATAGTTTGATCTTTATTGTATTACATTTGTATAATTTGATTATTTATTCTATATTTGGTTTTGGATATTTATCTTTGTATCCCATATATATATATTTATTGAAATTTGAATATAATGTTTGCAAGCAACAAATAAAAAATAACACAAACCATGGAAATTGTGAAAAATTACTTAAAATTCATAGCTAATTCCATAACAAAAATCTAACATAATTCATAGCTAAATACCATAGAATAGCAGCTAGTAATAATTGTAGCAAAACTTTAGCAAATTTTTGTAGCGAAATTCGTAGCAAAAACTCCGTAGCCAAATATGTAGCAAAATCTTAATAGCTACAAAATCGTAGCAAACTTTGTAGCTAAAATTCCGTAGCAAAATTTCATAGCTAAAAGTCCGTAGCAAAGTTTTGTAGCTAAAAAATCCGTAGCAAACATTTTCGTAGCTAAAGATCCGTAGGAAAGTTTTGTAGCTAAAAATCCGTAGCAAACATTTTCGTAGCTAATCCGTAGCTAAAATAGCGACGTCAGTTTTTGTAGCTAAACTCGTTGCAAAAATGATTTCGGTAGCTAAAATTCGTAGCAAATAAATTAGCGACGGGACTTGTAGCTACGAACAAAATCCGTAGCTAATCCGTAGCAAAACGAGTGTTTGCTACAAATTAGCTACAGATTTGACCGTAGCAAATACCTGTTTTTGTAGTAGATACCCGAATGAGACTTAGAACTGCTGTTTGCGTGGATGAGGTGGCCGGATTTCAGGTTTCTCCGGCGAGAAACAACAGTCCTTGTCAAATTTTCATTGGCTATGTTATCAAGTCATGATTAGTTCTATGTGACCCGTCCTAAATTCTATCAATTGGAAAGGAAAGGTTTTGGGTTCAAGTCGCACAGATAATAGGGGATTAAAGAAATTGGCCTTTCAAAAAAAAGAGTAACCCCTAAAAAATATTATAAAAGAAACTCACACCAACCTTTTTTTTTCACGGCAACAAACTCTTTATATATATAAAAAAAAGATCCAACCTAAGCATATAGTAAGGTCTATGATCATTTAAGTCTTAATGAAACCAATTGTTCCTTACATGCGATGGGTCAAGTTTGTTGGAATGTAGTTGAAAACATTTAAGTCATTTTCTTTTCTAATTAATTTTCTTGCTTTACACATTCAATTGTTCCTTACAACATGTATTTAGTCCTTAATGTATTCCACACTTTGTTGGCAATGGTCTTTTACTCATGCAATTGTTCCTTAAAGTATTAATATCTTCCTTATTTACTTAATTTGTTCCTTTAGATAAATATTTGTTCCTTACAATATGTATTTAGTCCTTTACACATTCAATTGTTTCTTACAACATGTAAACATCTATAATGATCAACAGTCGTTTACTCGTGCAGTTGTTCCTTACAATATGTATTTAGTCCTTTACAAATTCAATTATTCCTTTAAGTCCATCGCCACCACATCTTCACCTTCAGATGGCTCGTTTGTGTTTTCATCAAGTTCACCGAGCATTGAGCAAAGAAGTTTTCGACAGGTTCAATTCTTTGACTACTTTTTGTTGTTAACCTTCTTACCCTAGGCATTAAATCACATTAAATTTTTAAGGTTGACCAAAAAATTAATTAAAATATATTAAAAACCAATTCTTATTGACGCTTGAGCGATTTGTTCCTATTCATGATCAAACATTTTACTTAACATTGAAGCACATTTAATAACAAGCTTCATTAACCCAAATCAAGATTTTATAACATAAAATAGATAAAATAAAAACAAGCTTCATTAACCCAAATCAAGATTTATAACATAAAGTAGATAAAACAAAAACAAGCATTTAGAATAACCGACAACGTGTTTGATGTTATGATAACCATGCATATAATCTAATAACATCAAAAAGTCCAGTTACACTCTTCTTTTCTTGATGCCGCCTAAATTTTCAAAACTCAACATTCATGCTTTGAAAAAAATAAACAAGTTTGTGATACCATAAACACACGTCACAAACTGCAATATCTTCATGGTCATCTAAACTCCAACCCTTTTTTTTCAAAACGAATGGCATAATTCAGTTCTTGGCATTTTGTGGCTCTTGCATGAGTAAGCTTATTGTTAGTTGATATTCTTGGCCGGGTTGCAGTGTCTTCGTTTACTGATCTTGCTAATGCTAAACTCAGGTTAGTTCCATATTTACTTGATTTGGTGGAGACTTGGACAATGTTTTTTGTATATAGTTAATAAATATCTATGTTTTATTTGTTATTACACAATTGTAAAGAATTTTATGAATCATCAATGGAAGACTACATCTATCAACGGATTTCGCTTGACATGTTTCCGATAAAATTTTCTGAACAAGGACTCATGGTTTCCTTTAGGGGTGTTCAAAACCGGATATCCGGATTTCGGATATCCAAAATTTTCGGATACCAAATTTCACTATCCGAATTCGTATCCGAAATTTCGGATTTCGGATACAGATTCGGATAGTGAATCGGATATCCGAAAATCCAACTTTTTATTTAATTTTTTTTATTATTTTTTTCATATTCGGAAACGGATATTTTGGATAGTTTCGGATATCCGAATATAAGTTTTCGAATATTTCAGATATTTTTTCGGATATTTCGGATATTTTTGAATACTTCGGATATTTTCGGATATTCGGATATCCGAAAAAAAAATGAAAATTAAATTTTTGGATATTTCGGATATCCGAAATTTCGGATATCTGATTTTTCGAATATTTCGAATTCGGATATCAGATATTTCAGATCGGATTTTAAGATACGGATAGTTTCGAACACCCCTAGTTTCCTTTGTTGAAGTAGTGAGTTAAGAAAGAATCACCCTTTTATTCCGTGGAAAATAAAATTTTATTGGAAACATGTCAAACGAAATCCGTTGAAAGATGTAGTCTTCCATTGATGATTCATAAAATTCTTTACAACTATGTAATAACAAATAAAACATAGATATTTATTAACTATATACAAAAAACAATGTCCACGTCTCCACAAAATCAAGTAAATATGGAACTAACCTGAGTTTAGCATTAACAAGATCAGTAAACGAGGACGCTGCAACCCGGTCAAGAATATCAACTAACAATAAGCTTACTCATGCAAGAGTCACCACAAAATGCCAAGAACGAAATTATGCCATTCGTTTTGAAAAAAAAAAAAGGGGGTTGGAGTTTAGATGACCGTGAAGATATTGCAGTTTGTGACATGTGTTTATGGTATATAACGAACTTGTTTATTTTTTTCAAAGCATGAATGTTGAGGTTTGAAAATTTAGGCGGCATCAAGAAAAGAAGAGTGTAACTGAACTTTTTGATGTTATTAGATTATATGCATGGTTATCGGTAACATCAAACACGTTGTCGGTTATTCTAAATGCTTGTTTTTATTTTATCTACTTTATGTTATAAATCTTGATTTGAGTTAATGAAGCTTGTTTTTATTTTATCTACTTTATATTATAAAATCTTGATTTGGGTTAATGAAGCCTGTTATTAATTGTGCTTCAATGTCAAGTAAAATGTTTGATCATGAATAGGAACAAATCGCTCAAGCGTCAATCAGAATTAGTTTTTAATATATTTTAATTAATTTTTTGGTCAACCTTAAAAATTTAATGTGATTTAATGCCTAGGGTATGAAGGTTAACAACAAAAAGTAGTCAAAGAATTGAACCTGTCGAAAACTTCTTTGCTCAATGCTCAGTGAACTTGATGAAAACACTAACGAGCCATCTAAAGGTGAAGATGTGTTGGTGATGGACTTAAAGGAACAATTGAATGTGTAAAGGACTGAATACAAATTGTAAGAAACAACTGCACGAGTAAAATTCTTTACAACTTTGTAATAACAAATAAAACATAGATATTTATCAACTATATACAAAAACATTGTCTACGTCTCCATAAAATCAAGTAAATATGGAATTAACCTGAGTTTAGCATTAACAAGATCAGTAAACGAAGACGCTGCAACCCTGCCAAGAATATCAACTAACAGAGATCTTGGAAGCGACCCAAGGGTCGTTGATTGATGAACGAGTTTACAAACTCGTTTTTCTCCATGATGAACACTCAAACTTGAATCATTGTCGGTGATTTTTCTAGTTCTCCTTGGAATTACCATTGTTATTCAAATAGCAACTTAATTGGTTTCAAGAAAAAAACAAGAATTGAACAGATTTGAGTGAAGAATGAAGTAAAGGTAGAATAACGGATGAAAAGAATGAAGGTATGAGATGTATTATATATAGTCGGATTTAACGTGACTTTTGACAAACCACACGGTTTGACGGTTGGAATTTGCCACCATGCATGCCGTTACAAAAACTACACCGTTTGATGTTTGGCATTTATGATTTGCCATCTGTTTTATATTAATAAAAGACCATGCATACCGTTACAAAAACCACACCGTTTGATGTTTGGCATTTATGATTTGCCATCTGTTTTATATTAATAAAAAGGAATTGTAAGCGACAAATGAAAATATTTAGGTTATCCCAACCTTTTTTAAATATTATTATTATTATCCTAAGACTAAGAATATTTAAACTGTATAACGTAATTTATAGATATACTAAGTAATAGTAGTTTGTTAAAAGTAATTTATATACTAAGTAATAAAAATATTACTTATTAGTTTGTTAAAAGATATACGTTGGGATTTTCAAATACATAAATACTATTATCAAATACATATGACAAAAGAAAATTTATTTTGTCACTTTATGAACATACTAAAATAAATCACTAATACATAAGGGTTAATGGAAAAAAATAAATTAAAATTTCTCGTATATGATCGGGAATATAATTCGGGTAAACGGGTATGTGGTTTCGGGTAATCGGATCGGGTATCACCTAATCTCATACCTGACCCATACCCGCGAAAATTTTTAAAACTAATCCTGTACCCGGCCCAATACCCGTCGGGAATCGGGTATACCCGTCCCATTTGTGTCGGGTTTCCGGTAATTTAGTAGACTCCTCTCTGAAAATATGACATTTTTTTTACAAAAAAATAATAATTTTATATATATATATATATATATATATATATATATAGGGGTAGGTTAACGTACAAATGTCCTTATCGTACAATACGTAGGATACAATCTCAGCCGTCCGATCATCTTCCCGCACTGAATTCGCATGTTGTTTTTTTGTAACAATTTCGCATGTTGGTTTTTTAACATGCGATTTCATCAAAATTACCACATGCGAAATTGTTACAAAAAAACAACATGCTATTTCATCAAAATTATCACATGCGATTTTATTTTATAACATGCGAATTCACTATATTGTACGTAATGTACGTTAAGGAATATTGTACAGTACTCTTCGCCTATATATATATATATATTAAAAAAAGATCTTAACAAAAAGTAGTCTACTAACATACATCAGTTACAAAATTTGACTAATACCCGGGTTATTAGTAACTTTATATTACTTAGTTTGAAAGTAAATATATCGGGTATTTATACCAAGTATATATTTATATCAATAGTATTTATACTTAGTTTGTCAATTGACAAAACTATTAATAACTTTATAATACTTATACACTTACATATATACTTCACAACATACAAAATATAAATACTATTATCAAATACAAATTAAAAATTCGGGTATATAGTTCGGGTAAACGGGTATGCGGTTTCGGGTAATCAGGTCGGGTATCACATAATCTCATACCCGACCCATACCCGTGAAAATTTTTAATGCTAATCCCATATCTGGCACAATACCCGTCGGGTATCGAGTATACCCGTCCCATTTGTGTCGGGTTTCGGGTATACCAGTCGGGCCCGGGTATTTTTGCCATCCCTAGCTTGAAGAGTAGTAATACCTCGGGTACTAGTCTATTATCGTCAGTCTGTCTCTTTTAGTAAACTATTCTCTGTAAATATGCCATTCTTTAACGACGACGCCGCTTATGCGTTAACTTGGACCGAGCTTAAGAAGCTCATGAACGACGAGTTCTGTCCTCCCCACGAGCTCCAACAACTTGAGAATGAGTTTTGGAACCTTAAACAGGTCGGGATTCACAACACCGGCCTCACCGCTAGGTTCGAGCAACTTAGCGCCCTTTGCCCTGTCTAGGTCGATTCTACCGACAAGGCCATAGCCAAATACATCCGAGCCCTACCCTCCTCTGTTTCAAACTTTGTTGAGTCCGCCCAATTGTCGCAACCCCTGACCCCACCCCGGGAGCGGGAGCCGCAAGCACGAGCCGGTGGTATCGGTGTTTATTAGTTACGCAGCGGAATTAAAACATCAGGATCGTAGTTAGGAAATAAATTTCAAAGTTTCAAAACACCAAACTTTTATATTAAACAAATGAGATAAAACCCATATTTGTAATGTTTTAATAGGGATAAACCCTAACTTGCTAAAAACATAAACTTCTTCTTTTATTTAGGTAACTTATAGCCACTTTATTTAAGCCTTCAGTGCTCCATAGCTGGCTTCTAATGACTTCCCATTAAGTTACCTGAAACGCGTTTTAAAAATATTTTAACAGCAAGAAATATTGGCGAGTACATTCCAGTTTATAAAAATAAGTTGTTATAACTTTACAGTATTAAGAGCGATTACATGTTTATATATACCCAATTACTCATTCAGTATTTGTCACGTTGGCAGTTACAATGACCGTGGTCATATTACTATTGGCTAACTCTTTGTCCAATAGTAACACTTGATTAGTAGTGTATAAAAAACCCCACATACCGGCAGTAATTGTAGAATACAAAGACTTAATCACTGTAATTATAACTTGATAAACATTAAGGGTTTTGTAAAGCATTTTCAATATAATGGCTCACAAACTATGAGAAAGGGAGAATGACTCACATTGTAAACTTAGATTTTTCTACAGGCTTCCTGGTGATATTTTCTACGAATTTTCTTGAGTTCCTATTAAAAATATACAATGCACGCGCGTTAGTATAATAACCCAATTCAACTTTATCAATACATCACGAGACAGAACCCCAACTTAGTTTACAAAGCATAGCCCTAAACATGCCGCGCTTTGGCATCAGTTTCTGGCTTCCAGATCAATCGGACAAGGTATCGAATTAGTGATTGGGGGGTTAAAATACTTACAACGGGGCAGAGCTTTGTGATTTAGGGGGTATTTTGGCTATTATTTTCGGATTATATAGACTGAGAGGGAAAGAAAATGTTGAACGAATTGAAATGTAGACTAAACGTCCAATTTATAGGATTTTCGGAACCCCGTCGCGCCCCGCGACCACCCCCACCCCCACCCCTCTCTGTCGCGCCCCGCGACGGCACCCCAGCTACGGCTAGGGTTGCCGAGTCAACCCCTAGGTCCAACACATGTCTGACACGTGGCACAAGCAGTGTTCGGCAAGAAATGGGCCGTCGAACCCCGCGACCGACCTCCCTAAAGCCTGTCGCGGCCCGCGACAGGTGTATTTTTCTTGATTTTTCATTTTTCTAAAAATTATCATTATACGGTCCGGTTTTTCGATTACGAAGCGGTTTGGGGTGTTTTCGAGGGTTGTTATATCCTCCCCACCTTGTTTTAAATCCCGTCCTTGAGATTCACTGGAATAGGTATGGATACTTCCTTTGCATTTCAGATTCTAGCTCCCAAATGTATTCAGGTCCTCTCTTTGAATCTCATTTCACTTTGACCAGAACTAATCTCTTGTGTCTGAGATTTTTGATCTTTCTATCTTCAATCTGAATGGGTTTCTCTACAAACTTAAGTTTTTTCATTTACCTCTATATCCTGAATAGGTATCACGAAGGATTCATTAGCTAAGCATTTCTTGAGGTTGCATACATGAAATCCATCATGCACTCCTGCCATTTCTTCTGGTAACTGTAGCTGATAAGCTACTGGCCCTATTCGTTTGATAATTTCAAAAGGTCCAACATACCTTGGGCTTAGCTTTCCTTACTTACCAATAGACTCCTTTCCATGGCGAAACTTTTAACAGTACCTTATCTCCAACTTGAAATTCCAATGGTTTTCGCTTGTTATCTGCATAACTTTTCTGACGGTCTCTTGTTGCTTTCAGTCTTTCCTTGACTTGAATAATTTTGTCAGTTGTCTCTTGTACTATTTCGGGACATGACAGTTGCTTTTCTCCGATCTCTGCCCAACATACTGGTGTTCGGCATTTTTGTCCATAGAGTGCTTCAAATGGTGCAGCCTTGATGCTGGTATGATAGCTGTTATTGTAAGAAAATTCTATTAAAGGTAAGCGATCACCCCAATTTCCTCCAAAGTCTATCACACAAGCTCTAAGAATATCTTCCATTGTCTGAATTGTCCTTTCACTTTGACAATCTATTTGAGGATGATAAGCTGTACTTAGATTTAATCTAGTTCCCATTGCTTTTTGGAAAATTTTCCAAAAATGAGAAGTAAAACGACTGTCTCTGTCAGACACAATAGATAGAGGAATCCCATGTAATGAAACTATCTCATTCACATATAGCTTAGCTAATTGTGCTAATTGTTCCATACTGAAAGTTTCTTTCATTGGTAAGAAATGGGAAGATTTGGTTAATCTGTCTACAATCACCCAGATTGTATCATTACCTATTCGTGTCTTGGGTAATTTGGTAACAAAGTCCATTGTTATCAATTCCCATTTCCAAATTGGCATTTCCAATTGCTGTAGTAATCCTGAAGGTTTCTGATGTTCAGCTTTAATCTGTGAACAGGTTAAACATTTAGCAACATAATTTGCTATATCCTTCTTCATTCCTATCCACCAAAAATTCTTTCTTAAGTCTTGATACATTTTGTCACTTCCAGGATGCATCGTATATTTAGACTTATAAGCTTCTTCTAGAATTCGGCTTCGTAGGTTTCCTTGGATAGGTATCCAAATTCTTTTCTTATGGAATTTCCAAATTCTATCTGTTCCTTTTTTTCCAATTCCTTAATCATTCCTTTCAAACCTTCAGCTTCGTCCTTGATTGCTGCTTCCTGTATCTGTTTCACTTGTTCATTTAAATCTATCTGCAGGTTTAATCTGAGAGCACGTACCCTTTTTGGCTTCTCATGGTATTTTCTACTTAAAGCATCGGCTACTACATTAGCTTTCCTTGCATGATACTGGATATCACAGTCATAATCACTAAGTATTTTCATTCATCGTCTTTGCCTCATGTTTAATTCCTTTTGTCCGAAAACATATCTTAAACTCTTATGATCTGTGAAGGCAACTAACTTACCGTATAGATAGTGTCTCCAAATCTTAAGGGCAAAAATTATCGCTCCTAATTCTAGATTATGTGTTGTATAATTCTTCTCGTGTTTCTTAAGTTGTCTAGAGACATAAGCAATTACCTTTTGACGTTGCATCAACACACATCCAAATCCTAATTTGGAGGCGTCACAATAGACTGCAAAGTCTTCAGTTTCTTCAGGTAAAGCGAGTATTGGTGCGTTGGTTAACCTTTGCTTCAGAATCCTGATTGCTTCCTCTTGTTTTGGTCCCCATTCAAATTTAACTGACTTGCAAGTTAGTTTGGTTAATGGAATGGCTATTCTAGGAAAAAAAAATCTTGAATAAAACGCTATAATATCCTGCTAGTCCAAAAAAACTTCTTACTTTTGTTGGTGATTCAGGGACTTTTCATTTAGTAATAGCTTCGATCTTTGTGGGATCCACATGAATTCCTTCATGATTAACTAAGTGTCCAAGAAATTGCACTTCTTGCAACCGGAATTCACATTTTGAGAATTTAGCATAAAGCTTTCCTTTTCTCAACAATGTTAGAAGTATATGTAAATGCTCCGCATGCTCTTCCTTACTCTTAGAGTAAATTAGAATATCATCTATAAAGACAATTATGAATTTATCCAGGTATGGTTTACATATCCTGTTTATCATGTCCATAAATACGACTGGGGCATTGGTTAAACCAAATCGCATTACTGTAAATTCATAATGACCGTACCTTGTTCTGAAAGCAGTTTTAGGAATGTCCTCTTCCTGTACCTTCAATTGATGATATCCTGAGCGTAAATCGATCTTAGAAAAGAATCGGGCTCCTTAAAGTTGATCGAATAGATCATCGTTTTTCAGTAGTGGGTACCGATTTTAATCGTAATCTTATTCAATTCTCAGTAATCAATGCACATACGCATCGATCCATCTTTCTTCTTGACAAACCACATTGGTGCTCCCCATGGTGATGAACTAGGTTGTATGAAACTTTTATCTAGCAATTCGTCTAACTGTTTCTTCAATTCTTGCATCTCTGTTGGTGCTAGTCGATAGGGTGCTTTGGCAATCGGTGTCGTTCCTGGTATCAGGTGAATTCTAAATTCAACCTCACGATCTGGCGGTAATCCAGGTAACTCTTCTGGAAAAACATCTGATAATTTAGATACTACGGGAATATCTTTTAATTCTTTTCCTTTAGTGTTTCCTTTTACAGAACTTGCAGTAGGGTGAAGAGGAAGAACCTGTTCCTTTCCCGCGAAAGGAATTACCATAACGTAGTTCTTGAGTAATCTTTTGAGCTAGATTCTTCTTCTGGTTTTCCTCTTGTGTGCATACCAGTTCATCTGTCAGAGTGTTAGCAAGTTCCACTGCTTCTTCTATTGTTTGTGGTCTAGCTGCCTTGACTATATTTCTGATCTCACTGATTAATCCCCAGATGTAACAGGAGATTAATACGGGTTCTGGTGAGGCTAGAGTTGGGACTATTCTAGCATATTCAAAGAATATGGTATTATATTCTCTGCAATCTACCCCAATCATTCTATGATTTAGGAATTTATTGGCAATCTGTTCCTTTTCATGAGGAGGACATAATTTCCTTTTAACTATTTCCTTAAAGTTGGTCCATTCCATATTGTAAACCCTGTCATTTCCTCTTGACTGGAGAATGGTATTCCACCATTCTAATCCTGCATTCTTAAAGAGATTAGAAGTATACATAATCTTATCCTCATCTGCACACTTACTTATTTTTAAGACCGCTTCAGTCTTTTCTATCCAGCGCAAGGCTGAAATGGCTCCTTCATTACCTAAGAATTCTATCGGTTTGCATGATAAGAATTCTTTATAAGAACAACCATATGAGATGGTCCTTCTTCTTTTTTGAATCAGAGCTTGGATAAATAGTCTGTGATTTCCATTCACACTGTGACTTGGCTCAGTGGGCGTACGTTTACTGCCTATTATGGAATTATTATTTTCTACCTTTTTATTAATAGTGTCGATAATAAAGGGCATGACATCTATGATTCCTTGAGCT
Organism: Helianthus tuberosus; assembly: GCA_030545235.1. Taxonomy (NCBI): domain Eukaryota; kingdom Viridiplantae; phylum Streptophyta; class Magnoliopsida; order Asterales; family Asteraceae; genus Helianthus; species Helianthus tuberosus. The sequence goes on along the minus strand of CM060431.1, from coordinate 101,365,756 downwards.
ACTATGTGTTCTATTGCACTTTTATCCACTTGGCTTCCGTTATCATTATTATTCTGGACTTCCTGATTTACTTCGGTTGCCATCTGAATTGTAAACATTTATCAGGTATTAATATCACAGAATAAATTAATACAAACAAACACTCAAGCATATTGAACCAAAATTGTCGAGCATTGCGACATTTACTCTTTTTCATATATATATATATATATATGCATCTATTACAAACTATAACTGAAATTTAAACATTAGTAATTATGCATCAATACATATATATATAGTATATATATATTTTTTTTTCAAATTAAAAGAAAATACGTATATATATATATATAATATATATTAGGCGGTGGTTCTCTAAAAACGCATCTCCATCTCGTCGTATTTCTAAACGAGATTTTCCCTGATACAGTGGATCCTATTTCCTTCCTGAATTAAATCTTCACCATAGTGGCGAAGTTCTGCTACATTCTCATGGCTCATTGGTGGCATCTGGGCTGGTACGGGTTCAGGGTAAACTAGTTCTGGTTCTCCGTATGGAATGTATGGGTAGGGATCATTCATTAAATCCTGGAATGACCAATCATTGGTCCACCACTGTTCTAAGGGATTTGGTGTTGGTAACCTGGGTATTTCATTTGGATTAAAGGCTGGGATTGGAAGTGGGTTTTCCTGGTTTTATTCTAGGTTCATGGGTTGCTCGAGGTATAATGGTAGTAGTTGTGGTTCTGGAGCTGCTACAAGGTTAAGATCAGGTGCATTTTCTGCAGTTCTAAATATATCCAGATTTGCTAGTCTTCCATAACGATCTAGTCACTGGAATCTAGGCAGTTCCCCCTGTCACACCCCAACCGATGGCGGAATCATCGGGGCGTGGCACTGAGCGAAACAGATTATCCAAGAGAATCCATAACAACTATTAGTGACAATATATTTAACGTTCACATCCCATACCATAAACATATAAAGCATAAACAGTTATTACAGACATTGTTCTCAAAGGGAAATAAATTGTTCCGACAACTCAGGTTTTATTGAATGACGTTTCTAGACCACCTACTTGATTCACCAAGCAAACCATAGCATCCTAGACACCTGTCACATACGTTAAAGTAAAGTCAATACACATAGTCTAAAGGTGAGTACACAAGTTTAATAGCATATAGTACAACGAAAGCGTTTACGCATAACCCGCATGTAACACGTAGAAAAGTGAAGCAAGTAAGCTATCGACAATGACATATGCAACCGACATGACTGCGAGTGTAGAATGCGCAACACATTATCACCACTGTGACCATGTGAAGTAAAACCCTTAACAACCCCTGTCCACGACAGGTGCTGAGTCCAAACTATAGTACTATCGTTGCTAAGGTGTCAGGCAACAATCACTGTGTAAACATAACATACAAGCATTCATCGAAACACGTATAACATGCGAGAGCGGTTAGCGTTTAAAAGTGTTTGCGTTTTGTGTTGATGTGATTTGATATAGGTAACGTATGTAACACACAAAAGTGCGTTAAGCGAAAAAGGGGTTCGAGTATACTCACTGAGCGTGTTTAGTAAATAAACACAATCTTGGATTGAAGGGAGCGCATGGGAGATTACCCTGATCACAAAACGATAGCATAAGCGTTGAACAGCGTGAAAACAGTGCGTCGAGTGAGATGAGCGATCGGATGGTGAGTCAATCGGATGATCATCCAAACCGATGGTCATCCGGACGGATGACCATTTGGTCGGCTGGTCATTTGATTGGAGGAGTGTGTTTGTAAAATGTTTGACTTTTGAAGTTTTCGTTGTAGTATAATTCAAGTCATTCGATCGGGTGGTCATCCAGACGGATGGCCATTCGATCGGATGGCTATTCGATTGAAAGCTGATATACTTTGAATTTTTTTGCAAAACTTCAAGTGTTGAACTTATAAAGTCAAGTCACCTGGTCGAATAGTCATTCGATCGGATGGTCATCCGATCGGATGGTCATCCGATCGGATGGCTATTCGATCGAGCAACCTTTTGTTTGAAAGCTTGTAAAATCAGTTAAGTTGAAAAGTTTTGTGGTTTAACCGAGATAGTGTGACGACGTGTCAAGCAATGGAAACCACTCCAAATTCAGCTCAGTCGATTGGATGGGAATCACCCCATTCGATCAGACTTAACTGTTCTTGACGGAGTTTCATGTTCAACTTGTGAATCGGTCGTCTCTTCGGTAGAAATCCATTCTCAGACCGGTTCTCTGCTAGAGAATGAGTAGAGAGCCTGAACGAGTCCAGAATCTAACGGTTTTGAGTAAAAAGTGAAGAATGTTGAAGAAAAATTTGAAAACAGTTGAATATGTTTAGATGTTGTTGAGATTTATGTAAAACAGTGTTGAAATCCTTTAGATCTGGACAAACTTTGGTGAGATGATGTCACACTTCAGTGTTCATAAGAAACCGTGGTGACGTCACCTTAAAGCAGTCCAAATCCGGTGATTTCATGGTGAAAATGTAAGATTTGATGGAGAAGATGATGAGAAAGTGTGTGCTGATGATGGAAGTACAAGATTTAGGGTGAAATACTTACGGAATCACATGGAATCGAGAGAAAAGTGCTTGAGAACGAGCTGGTCGGATAGGGCTGTCACATCAATGAACAGTTGATGTGACAGGTGGGTATTTATAGGTGAGAGGTGAGAAAGGCGGTGCAGAGTAGTGGGTCGGATGGCCAGTCGATCGGATGTCCATCCGATCAGATGGCCATCCGGTTGGATGATCATTCGATTAGTTGGTCATTCGATCCGACGGCTTGTGCGAGTTAGTTTTCCGACTTCCGTTTCGTGCGTTGAGTGTTGCGTTGCGTTTAAGCGAGTTGTGAGTAAGCGATGCGATAACATTAAACAATAGTTACACAAATAACATAACACATAAAAAGCATAAAGGTAAGTTTGCGTTTCGAGTTTGCGATGAGATTGCGTTGCGATAGAGTTGCGATTTCGTTTGCGAATAACATCCCACAACAAATATAAGGCACATAATAACATACAGAACAATACCAATAGTTTGCGATGAGATTGCGATGCGATTGCGATGCGATAGCGTTTAGTAAAATATCGTTAGTTGTGATTTCTGCGTTTATCGCATTGTTACTTCCGTTAATAGTAAAATATCGTAGTCTAAAACAGCGTTAACCAATATATCGTTTATCGAATCTCGAGAATACAAATCAATAATTAAGCAAGAAAGGACAGATCTGAATAATAACCTGGCCTTTTACTTTGACTTTGACTTTGACTTGTACTTTGACTTTGACTTCGGAAAGTCGGGTTGTTACAGCCTCCCCTACTTTAGAAAATTTCGTCCCGAAATTAAGGTGCAGGCGTAACAAAGAGAAGTGGATATTTAGCTTTCATATCACTCTCGAGTTCCCAAGTGAACTCGGCGCCGCGTTTTCCTTCCCAGTGAACCTTCACTATAGGAATGCGAGAGCGTCAAAGCTTCTTGGTCTCTCGGTCCATGATCTCTACTGGCTTTTCCATGAAGTGTAATGTTTCGTCCACTTGTAGATCATCAAGAGGAACATGTAAATTCTGCTCAACTACACATTTCTTGAGGTTCGAAACGTGGAAAGTCGGATGTACGTTGCTGAGTTCCTCCGGTAATTCGAGTGTGTAGGCCACCTTGCCAATTCTTTCCAGAATCTTAAAGGGTCCAACGTATCTAGGCACGAGTTTTCCCTTCTTGCTGAATCGGATCACCCCATTCCAAGGTGAAACCTTTAGGAGTACGTGATTGCTAACTTCGAACTCAAGCGGCTTGCAGCGTTTATTGGCGTAACTCTTTTGACAACTCTGAGCTTTCAAGAGATTGTCTCGTATCTGGAGGATTTTGTCAGTCGTTTCTTGTATTAACTAAGGACCGGTAATTTGCGCGTCTCCGATCTCGTGCCATACAATCGGCGATCGACATTTTCTTCCATATAATACCTCAAATGGTGCCATTTGAATGCTAGAGTGATAACTGTTGTTGTACGAGAATTCAACTAAAGGTAAATGCAAATCCTAATTACCAGCAAAATCTATAACGCACGAACGAAGCATGTCTTCAAGGGTGCGAATCGTGCGTTCAGTCTGATCGTCGGTCTGGGGATGGAAAGCGGTACTGAGATTAAGAGTAGTACCGAGAGCGGATTGAAACGTTTCCCAAAGGCGCGAGGTAAATCGACCATAGCGGTCAGAGATGATGTCACGAGGTGTCCCATGTCGACAAATGACTTCGTCGGTATAGATTCGTGTTAATCGTTCTACCTTATAGTCTTCTCGTATCGGCAGATAGTGGGTGGATTTAGTAAGTCGATCAACGATAACCCAAATGATATGGTGACCTGATGGCGTACGCGGAAGTTTCGTAATAAAATCCATAGCTATACTCTCCCATTTCCCCATTGGGATCTCGGGTTGCACGAGTAAGCTAGAGGGTCGTTGTTGTTCAGCCTTGACTTTCAAACAAGTTAGGCACTTCGAAACGTAGAGGGCGTTATCCTTTTTCATTCCAGGCCACCAATACCGAAGACGAAGGTCCTGGTACATCTTGTCGGCACCGGGATGAATGGAACATCAGGATTTATGAGCTTCAGTCAGCAATATCTCCTGAAAGTTATTGCGACCGGGGATCCAGATGTGATCTAGGTAGTAATAGATACCGTTCGATTTGGTGACAAGTTGGGCTTCAGCACTGCACTTCTTCATTTCCTCTGTCAAGGTGTTCGAGGTCGTGTTGAGCTTGAACATTACGAACACTAGGTAAATAGCTTCGTCGGCTAAGAGCATCGGCAACGACATTTGCTTTGCCTGGATGGTAACGAATCTCACAGTCGTAATCGTTGAGAAGTTCAACCCATATGCGTTAGCGCATATTCAGTTCCTTCTGGTTCAAGATGTGTTGTAGGCTCTTATGGTCGATAAAGACCGTACACTTAGTACCATAAAGGTAGTGTCACCAAATCTTTAATGCAAAAACAACTGCACCGAGTTCGAGATCATGGGTTGTATAGTTCTTCTCGTTGATTTTGAGCTGACGAGAGGCGTACGCGATAACCTTGTCCTGTTGCATAAGAACACAATCAAGACCGAGGTTAGAGGCATCGCAGTAGACTACAAAGTCGTCGTTCCCATCGGGTAAAGCGAGTACAGAAGCGTCGCAAAGCATACGCTTGAGAGTTTGAAAGGCTTCCTCTTGTTCAGTTCCCCAAACAAAAGGCTTGTCTTTATGCGTAAGAGATGTGAGAGGGACGACGATTTTAGAGAAATCAGCGATAAATCGACGGTAATAACTTGCCAATCCAAGGAAAGAACGAACTTCGGACGGGGTTTTTGGTGTAATCCAACTCTTAACTACTTCAATCTTCGCGGGATCGACGTGAATACCTTGACTGCTGACGATATGACCGAGGAATTGAACCTCCTTAAGCCAAAATTCGCACTTGGAGAACTTGGGGTAGAGGCGATTCCCTTGGAGTAATTCGAGAACCAAACGAAGATGTTGCGCATGTTCGGTTTTCGACTTTAAATAGATAAGGATATCATCGATAAACACGATGACGAAGTGGTCGAGAAAGGGTTTACACACGGGATTCATCAAATCCATGAAAACCGTGGGTGCGTTGGTAAGTCCAAAGGGCATAAGGACGAATTCATAATGGTCGTATCGGGTACGAAAAGCGGTTTTAGGGATATCTTCCTCCTGAATTCGTAACTGATGATAACCAGAGCATAAATCGATCTTAGAAAAACACGTAGCGCCTTGCAATTGATCAACCAAATCGTCGATTCGGGGTAAGGGATAGCGATTCTTGATAGTAAGCTTATTGAGTTCCCTATAATCAATGCACATTCGAAACGATCCATCCTTCTTTTGACGAAAAGGATAGGTGTGCCCCAAGGAGATGTGCTAGGGCGAAAGAAGCCTTTTTCAACCAATTCCTGGAGTTGACTCGAGAGTTCATGCATTTCGGACGGAGTGAGGCGATAAGGAGCTTTAGCGACGGGGTTAGCTCCAGGAATGAGGTCGATGCGAAAATCAATATCACGAGAAGGCGGTAAACCAGGTAAATCATCGGGAAAGACAGTGAAATCACTAGATTTGAGGTGTTCTAGGATGACGTCATCATGGTGTTCTTAGGAACTTCATGTTTTGGCTTCAACCCACCAAGAACAACTTGGATCCAACCGATTTCCACACAAATAAACAAAGATCTTGCATAGATCTAAACGTATTCATTGTGAAAAAGGATAGAAAGATGGTTTCTAACTTCCTTTCAACTCCTTTACACTCAATGCACTCAAAACCGATAGAATCATGCCTTGGTCTAGTCTTCTACTCATTCTCAGTGGTGTGCTAGCTCAAGATCTAGATTCTACCCATGAGACCACCGATTTTGGGTTAACCAAGAACAACCGTCTTGAACTGGTTAACTGGTTGAACAAGGGTGATTCCTGTTCGTTCGGGTCACTTGGGTTAAGATAAGGTTCTGTTGGATAACACATGGTCAAAACGTCTCGATAAAATGACAAACAACCAAAACGACCAAGTGAAAGACGAACGGAACAACTGAGACGGAGTGCTATCCTACCGGACTACTGTCCGAATGGATAAGCTATCCGAGCGACCAGTTGTCCGAGCGACTGCACCATGGGTCCCACACTTGACCAACTTTATCTGAAGTTTGAGTATTGAACGAATTGCTATCCGATCGGACTACCATCCGACCGAATTACTCTTCGGATCATGAGATACTTGGACTTTAAACACTTAAACAATTTTCAACATGCCCAATGCACTAAGGATGTCACCCGACCGGACTGATGTTCGATCGAGTGACAACCTGCTGTGGATTTGTTCTCACTAAGTAACCTCGCCACTCGAGTCGCCGTCCGACCGGATAAATCATCCGAGCGGATTGTCGTCCGCACGGCTGACCGTCCGATCGACCGACCTGAAAGGTGGAGATACTTCAATGTTTTCAAAATGCTACAACGAAAACTTCAAAGGATAAGCCATCATACACAAACACATCCTTCCCAAAGGAAGAAACAATCCACTTGAATAGTCATCCGACCGGACAACCTATCCGACCGGATGACCATCCGAACGGATTGTCATCCACACGACTGGACCATTCGGTCGGATTACCATCCGACCGAACTGCTGTCTAAACCACTTATGTCTTGCATCGATTTACGCGTAACTTATCGTTATGCTATCAATCTGTTCAGGCTAACCTTACTCTCTAGCGCTCCCTTCAATCCATCCATCGCTGTGAGTATACTCGATCCCTTTTTGCTTTACGCACTTTTGGGTGTTACATACGTTACAAATATTCAAATCACAATAAACACACTACTCAATACTATTTGAATGCTAACCGTTAATGCATGTTATACGTGGCTTATGAATGCTTGTTTGTTATGTTTACACATGGAATTATGTCTACCTACCTTAGCAACGATAGTACTATAGTTTGGACTCAGCACCTGTTCGCAGGGGTTGTTAAGGACAATTACTTGCATGGATTACGGTGGTAATCATGTATTGCGAACTGCCTCAGGCAGTCAACCCGCAGTCATTGGTATCGATGGATCTATGTCGATAACTAACGTGCTTCATTTCACTATGTGTACGTGCTGGTTATGCGTAAACGAATTTCGAACTCTATATGCTATTATCAAACTTGTATGCTCACCTTTACATTATATGTATTGACTTTATTTTAACGTATGTGACAGGTGCTTAGGATGCACATCTGCTAGGAAATCGAGGCTAGAATAAGGCTCTAGAGGCCAACAAATAGTTGTCTGTACAAATTAAATCAAGAGTCTCTAGAAGCAGATAAACAATTGCTCTATTTTAAAATCTGAGTTGTCGGAACAGAACTATTTGCCTAGATTTTTGTCTGTAATAATTTGTTTACCTTTTGAGACATGGTATGGGACATGTTACTTTAAATTTATTGGTAATGATAATTGTTATGGAAACTTCTGGACAATCTGTTTCGCTTAGTGCCATTCCCTGATGTTTCCGCCATCGGTTGGGGTGTGACAGATTGGTATCAGAGCCATAACTATAGGGAATTAGGCAAGACTCGACCTAGTCCGAGTCGATGTCTTAGAGACCTAGTCTATAGTTAGGAACCAACAGACCGACTTGTGCATATCCGTTAGAGGTTATGCATGAGCTTACTACTATTTCTCGCTATTCTCGCACACGCTACATTATCACTGCACTCGAATTCTCAATTATGAATAAGCGATTAAGTCAGGATTAGGTGTGAAAACCGCAAACTCTTGACTAAAATTTGCTTGATCAACCCGCATTTTATTTACAAATGGGGAGAATTATGCCAAATCAGGAGTGAAATCCATATTTTGATGAATAATCTCCTCTATTTTATCAAAACAGGGACAAAGTTGTTAAGCCAGGGGTGAAACCCTAACCTTGACGACTTGTTCCGCCCTCTCTCACCAAAGTCTCGACGGACTCCAACGACCTGAAGTCACAATACGACTAACGTGAAGTGTACCAAACGCCCAAGAATTGAGGCAAAAGCATAGTCTTGAAGGTCAAATGTGCACAACAAGTCCTTGTGAATAGTTGAATCACTTTGGTTAGTCAATGCCTAATAGCTGCAGACGATCTATTTCTCGATTTTTATGTGTTTCGATTTTGAGCCCGCAACTGCTGACTCTGATGATTCGTTGATTTTATGTGCTTTATGTGAAATTGCCTGTTTACATGTTTAAATTTTTGAAGATTTCTTCGATTTTGCTATCACATCGATCGACACGCACGACTCGCACTACAATCTATCTCAAAACGCCGACAAATCGCTAAACTATGGACAACCTACTACTATGATATTCGCATATGCTATACTACTCGACAAGTTATTCGCGATCGCTATATTCGAACAATCGCAGACTTTGAATGATAGGTTTCTGTATTCTAACTACCTCGGGTGACTAAATGCGTAGGTGCTTCTGTGCTCTACGTGCTTATGTGTTTATGTGTTTATGTGCTTCTGTGTTTATGTGAATCTGTGATTATGTGTTTATGTGATACATGTTACATCGCGTTCCTAAGCTTTACTAAGTATTAAACGTGTGAGGTGAGATTCGATTATGATGCGTCTGAGACCTATGACGATGTTTGTTGCAGACAATGTCAACTGGACCATCATCTCATCACACACCACTTTCTCGTCAAGAAAAGAGAGACAAACGTCTTGCTGCTATCATCGCTAAACAAGTAGCAAAAGCCGTGAGTGATGTCTACGAGAACGTCAGCAAATCATCTGAGGAGTCGAGAACCAAAACTCCTAAAGCTACCCCCAAAGCTGCCTTCAATTTCAAGCAGTTCAAGTCTTGTGGGCCAAAGGAAACTGGCGAGGAAGGCCCTACAGCGTTGTTCCAATGGTTTGATTCCATTGAGGTCACTCTACGACAGAGCGGTTGCCCAGAAGATCTTCGCACTCTAAATGCTACCGGCGTCTTCCAGTCCCGCGCACTAGACTGGTGGACTGCCGAGAGAAATAAACGAGGGAACGATGCAGCTTACGGTCTGTCGTGGGACGAACTCAAGGAGGTCATGCTGGAAGAATTCTGCCCTCCTCATGAGCGCCAAAAGTTAGAAGATGAATTCTGGCACATAAAGCAGAAGGAAGGTGAAAATGCTGCTCTCACTGCTCGCTTCAAACAACTCAGCATCATCTGCCCTGACCAAGTCAAGACTCCAAACATGGCAATCAAGAAGTATATCTGAGCCCTGCCTGACTGTGTTGCAGATTTCGTGCAAGCGGCTAAGACTAAGACGATCGAAGAGACTTACCTATTGGGCGCTGAAATCAACAACAAGCGGGTCAAGGCTGGTGTCTGGGATAAAACTTCGAAGCACCTGCATCAACCTACCACCGCTGCACCAACTGCTGAAACCACCACCGCATCGAGCAACAAGAGGAAGAACAAGCGAAAGAACAGCTCTGGCAACAAGAACTGTGCGATCACTGCTGCACCAATACAAGCTGTACCAGCCCAATAGCGTCAAGTAGCGGCGCCTGTGGCAAATGCACCACCTGCTAAGCGTGAATACACTGGGCCACACCCACTTTGCCCTACTTGTACCTACCACCACCCGACTACCATCGCTTGCCGTTTTTGTGCTCATTGCAATATGTACGGCCATTTCACTACCAACTGCCGTGCTCGACAAGCTCCTGCTCATCAAGCTCTACTCACCCCCCCTCAGGGTCAACAAGCTCCTCCGGCACCCGCGTTCAACGCCAGAGCCTGCTTCGCATGTGGCGATCCTAACCATTTCGCCAACATGTGCCCAAACAGGGTTGTGAAACAAGAGCCCCAGCAGCAGCAGCCTCAGCAGCAGCAGCAGCAACACCAGTAGCAACAGCAACAAGCAGCACGCGCACGAACTTTCAACATCAACGTGTGCCAAGCCCAAGCCGACAACAACGTGGTCAATGGTACGTTCCTTGTGAATGGTATTTATGCTTCGTGTTTATTTGATACTGGAGCCGATAATTGCTTTGTGTCGTTCGAATTCGAGAAGCTCCTTAATCGTAAGCGCTCCGAACTCTCCTCGACGTTTGATGTTGAAGTCGCTACTGGAAGAACTGTCGCCGTTAGTTATGTTCTTCATGATTGTACTCTTGAGCTCAACAATCACATCTTCCCAATCGACCTTATTCCGATGCAACTCGGAAGTTTTGATGCCATAGTAGGCATGGACTTTCTTCGCGAAAACCATGTTGAAGTTGTGTGCTTTGATAAGATGATTCAATTCTCGCTCGCGAATAGTGATGTACTGTGTGTCTATGGTGAAACTGCTTCGAAGGGTCTCAAGCTCATGTCGTGTGTCCAAGCTAGCAAGTATCTCCACAAGGAATACAGAGATTTCTTGGCTAACATTGTAGTAGCGGAGAAGGAAAAGAAAGGAAAGACAGAGGTGAAAGACGTTCCTGTGGTTCGTGAATTTCCTAATGTGTTCCCTGACGACCTTCCTGGATTACCGCCAAGTCCTGATATCGACTTTCGTATCGACCTCATTCCTGGAGCCAATCCTATTGCCAAAGCTCCTTACCGACTCGCACCATCCAAAATGCGCGAACTATCGAACCAACTCCAGGAATTACTTGAGAAAGGCTTCATTCGCCCGAGCACCTCTCCTTGGGGCGCGCCAGTCCTTTTCGTCAAAAAGAAGGATGGGTCGTTCAAGATGTGTATCGATTATCGGGAATTGAATAAGTTGACTATCAAGAACCGCTATCCCCTACCTCGCATTGACAATTTGTTTGATCAGCTACAAGGTGCTACGTGTTTCTCGAAGATCGACCTACGCTCAGGGTATCACCAACTACGCATTCAAGAGGAGGATATACCCAAAACTGTGTTTTGCACTCGTTATGGCCATTATGAATTCGTTGTTATGCCCTTTGGTTTAACCAACGCACCCATCGGTTTTCATGGATCTGATGAATCGCGTGTGTAAACCATATCTCGACCGTTTCGTCATCGTATTCATCGACGATGTCTTGATCTATTCCAAATCGAAAGTCGAACAAGTGCAACATCTACGTTTGGTTCTCGAGCTACTCTAGGGGAATCAACTCTATGCCAAGTTCTCCAAGTGTGAATTCTGGATGGAGGAGGTTCAGTTTCTGGGTCACATTGTCAATAGTCAGGGTATTCACGTCGATCCTGTGAAGATTGAAGCCGTTAAGAGTTGGATTACACCTAATAACCCGTCCGAAGTCCATTCTTTTCTCGGACTAGCGGGCTATTATCGAAGATTTATCGAAAGATTCTCAAAGATCGCAGTGCCGCTTACCGCTCTCACGCATAAAGACAAGCCTTTTGTTTGGGGAACCGAACAAGAGTCTGCTTTCCAAACCCTTAAGCACATGCTTTGCAATGCTCCTGTTCTCACATTGCCTGACGGAAACGACGATTTCATTGTCTATTGTGATGCTTCCAACCTTGGTCTTGGTTGCGTCCTTATGCAGCGAGACAAGGTTATAGCTTATGCATCTCGTCAGCTCAAAATCAACGAGAAGAACTATACAACCCACGGTCTCGAGCTAGGCGCAATTGTTTTTACGTTAAAGATTTGGTGACACTACCTGTACGGTACCAAGTGTACGATCTTCACCGATCATAGGAGCCTACAACATATCTTTAATCAGAAGGAACTTAATATGTGTCAACGCCGATGGGTAGAACTTCTCAACGATTACGACTGTGAGATTCGCTATCACCCAGGCAAAGCAAACGTTGTTGCCGACGCTCTCAGCAGACGGAGTTATTTGCTCAGCACTCGCAATGTTCAAGCCCAATACGACCTCGAAACCCTCATCCGTGAAGCCCAGCATACATGTTTTAATGAACGCACTCTGAAGAAGGAAAGAATCTACCACGATGGAGCCCAGCTTGTGAGTAAGTCGAATGGGATATTCCACTTTTTGGACCGAATTTGGATCTCTAAACGGACCGATTTGCGACAGATTTTGATGGACGAAGCCCACAAATCCCGGTATTCTATTCATCCCGGTGCCGAAAAAATGTACTAGGACCTTCGCTACAAGTACTGGTGGTCTGGCATGAAAAGGGATATTGCTCTCTACGTTGGAAAGTGCCTGACTTGTGCAAGGGTAAAGTGTTAGTACACGATGTATAAAGCCTACGTCTTAAGTCTAGGGGTCTGATATGTCAAGTCTATATAGTAAAGGGGCTGAATTGTAAATTTATGTTATGTTTCATGTCTGGTCGCTTGAAATGACATTGGTCATGTTCAAGCGAACTAGCAAGATGCGTGTTCGCTTGAAATGAACATGTCATGTTCAAGCGAACTAGCCAGCCTATATATAGATGTTGTTTGTTTCTCATTGGTAACAGTTCTGTCAAGTTGTAACCGAAGTGCTGCCGGATTTTTCTGAGAAATATTAATGAGAAACAGTGTTTAATGTGATATTCTGTCTATTTCTACTCCATTCTCTCTGATTCAAACTGTTTGTGTGATTCCGCCACATAAATAGTGGTATTTTGGTTCTGATTGACTCACTAGATCGGTCAATTCGATCCTACAATTGGTATCAGAGCCAGTTATGAGCTAAAATACCTGAATCAGAGCCTTTTACTTACACATTTTGAATTTCTGGACATTTGGACGGACAAAATGGACTGAGTTTTGAGTATTGTGTGTAAAAGTGAGTTTTAACAAACCCTTGAGTGTATCAGCTTAAAATTCGAAGTAAAACAGATAAAAATGGCCTGAAAACCTTTGATCGCTTGAACGAACTTGTTTTGTTCGCTTGAAAAATTGGTATTTTGAAGCGAAGTAGGTTAGTTCGCTTGAAAAGTTCTTTGTTCGCTTGAATAGTTGAAAGCAGTTTCAAGCGAACTAGTTAGCTCGCTTGAGAAGGGTTGTTCGCTTGAGTGTAGTTTTTGAGTTCGCTTGAAATACTGAGTTCGCTTGAAAGTGTAATCGCTTGAAAGTGTGGTCGCTTGAAAAACTGTTCTTGTGCAAGTCCATTTCGTTTGTGATATTTTATCTGAAATTCAGTTTGTGTAGAAAGTATTTTCAGTAAAGTGACAAATTTTTTCAAAAGTTAAACATTTTTTTCGGTAATCAAAACTCTAAAAATGGAAAACCAAGATTTCTACAACTTCTTCGCCGACAGTGGTATGGCAGCTGGACAAACCTCGGGTAGTCTTATGCAAAACGTCAACATGGAAAATGAGTTAGGAACAATGCAAAAGCCTCCCAAGCTTATGAACATAGATGCATACTTAGGATGGTCAGGCAGATTTAAGAACTGGGTTCAGGCTAACCACTTCGAATGCTGGATGAAGATAGAAGTGAAGTATGTTCCACTGGTTGATGGGAGAGGTTTTGCAAAGGTTATTGGAAGTCTGACAGAGTCAGAACAGAATGATTTCAAAGCCGAGAAAAAGATGATTAGTATCCTTCAGCAAGCTATCAAAGAGGATATTTTAGTGTTGTTGCAACATGAAGACAATGCTCAATCTATGTGGAATGCATTGAAATTGAAGTTTCAAGGTAGTATGTCAATGATCAAGAACAAGAAGGCTTTATTAAAGAAGGAGTTTGATATTTTTACCGGCATGAAGGGTGAAACTACAAAGCAACTGATCGAAAGATATTGCCATTTAGTACTTGAGATGAAGAGATTAGACATTGAAAAGAACAATGAAGAATTGATTGATAAGTTGTCTGATGCATTACCATATGAAGAGTGGGGCACTTATCTAATGATGTTGAAAAACAATTCAGATTTTGGGAATCTGAATCTTAGTGGATTCATAGAAAAGATTGAAGCTCAAGAGTTGGAGTTGCTAAAAATCAAAAAGATGAACTCAATGAATGTTCAACAAGATGTATCTTTGTACTACAGAAGCAGTACTCCAGTTACAACAAACCAGAGCCCAAAGATACAAACTGGTTTTAGTGCTAACACAACATCAAGTGCTTCATCAAATACTCTACAAACAAACAAGCCTTCACCGTTTGTTAGTGTTGATCCAAACTTCAAAGTTTCTGAATAGACATCACCTCAAAGCTCGACCAGCTCAAACAATCAGGCGTATGTTTCTGGGGTCCAATGCAACATCGCAGTAAATATTAAGAATGGGAATGAGTTCACTGAATCAGCTGCGAAACAGCATATTGCATTGTTGGCTTCTGTGTTAGAGTCGTATGAGTCTCTGGTAGCGGGTAAGATCGGAAATCCGGACATGACCAAAGAAGATTACGATCAGATAGATCCGGAGGAGCTTGAGTTGATAGATATTAAGTGGGGAACGGCTAGTCTGGTGAGGAGAGCACAGCGCTTTATGGAAATTACAGGCAGAAACAGTCTTTCTGGACCTGATCAGAAGTTAGGATTTGACAAGTCCAAGGTAACCTGTTTCAAGTGCAAAGAAAGAGGCCATTTCAAAAGAGAGTGTCCGAACCGAGAAGTAAATAATCATCAAAACCCGTTCACGAATGATTATTATAAGCAGGCAATCTATCACCGACCAAATCAGCAACCTGTAGTTCAAAGACCACAAATCGAGAACAAACCAGAGAAAGCTCTCATTGTGAACTAGGATGACGAGAAAGTTGCTGAGGGATTCAGCTGGGATAAATACATCCCTGGAAGTGATGGACAGGCTATGATGGCTGAGATAGTTGAAGTGACTGAAAGTGTTGTTGAACCTGAAGTGGTTGTTGAAGATGTTTCTGTGGATAATGTGGCTGACATTGAGGAATTAAATGCAGAAGTTCATTACTATCAATCTGAGCAGGAGGTATTAGCCAGTTCTTTGAGATCTATCATTCCTCCTAAAATTTTTGAATCTTTTGCAGGTTTCTTTGAAGAACCGACGACTGGATTGTGTCCAAGATATGAGGAGAAGAAAGAGTCTGTAGAGGAGATGATCGATGTCACAAAGGAAATGACCGAAGACACTTTGAAAGAAATTGCTGATAAGGCTCTCATGGCGAAACTGAAAGAGGTAGACACAGAACTTGTGAAATCCGAGTCTGTCGGTACCGAGTCAGTTCAAAAGGAGTCGGATAAGGAGTCGGAAATTGAGGATACAAAATCTGAGAAAGTGTCTGAGTCAAAGTTCAAAGATGTCGGTAAACAGGAAGTAAAAACTGCTCATGAAGCAGAGGTTGTTGAGAAAGTGGATTCAATGTCTGAAACCCCATGCCAAAAGTGTTTAAAACCGTGCATGGAGTGTCTTGAAAAAGACACTAAGTTTCAGGAATTGAAACAACATACTGACATGTTAAAATTTGATCTAGGACAAGTCAAAGAGGCATATGATACACTAGCCAGATCAGTTAAAATGATTAAAAAAGAAAGTGTCGAAAATGATAAAGCCACAAAACTAGCAAAAGCAACACTTTTTGATAAACAAGTGGAAGTTAATTTTCATCTTGACACAATCACATCATTAAAGAAAGAATTAGAATTGACTAAAATTGAAAATGAGCAAATCGATAAGAAATTGATGAGTTATGTTGCATCGTCCTATGTTCTTGAACAAATTGTTCCACAACAGCCCAATGCTGCACCGGTCTTTAACAGCGTTCCACCCCCAATGTGGAATCATTATACTCAAAAGTATCCAGATGGGGTGGAAGCTGCTTTGAACCTCAAGTTGAAAACAATTGAGGATGAATTGCCAGAGAGCATTGATGTTACATTCTCTGCATCCGACACAGACAACGAGTCACAGATCATCAAAACTGTTGTCGATCAGGTGTTAGATGAAGAGAGTGATAACTCTGAGGTTGAAGTCATGAAATCTCATTCTGAGAAGTCTGTTACTGATTCTGAAGATAAGGGTAACTTTTAGATCGTTTCATACCGAAATCAGACAAGAGTGAGAATGATGATCCGATCATGGTGGTTTACACTATGATTGGAACTGACAAGCTTTACTCTGATTTCGAGTATCCGCTTCAAAATGTTAAGATTGAAAATGTTGAAAAGGTTTTCAAAATGGTTGAAATTGACATTAATGTGGTAAACAACAAAGAATTCTTTTCGAAACCTAAAAATTCATTTGTTACGTCACGTTCCAACAACTTAGGCAAAAAGAAGTGGGAAGGGAATGGTAACAAGAAAAATGGTAACAACTTTAAAAACAAAGGAATTGGTTTTGAGAAAAAGATGGATAAGAAGGTTGTCAAGCCAAAGGATAAAATGAATGATATCTTTGTTGTTGGACCAAGTGTGGATGATGAAAAAGAATACATCTTTAGTTAGAAAGCCGTGGACGATTTCAATGCGGCAAAGAAACTGAAAGAAGAGTCGTTCAAGTCAACTTTTGTCGAGTATGAAAAAAGAGTTTGCTATCGCTGCAATGAAATCGGACACATGGCAAAAAAAATGCAAGAAAGTTTTTGAGAAATCTGTCGTAAAATCTGTTGTTCAAAAACCTCGACCAAAGTCACCAGTTGACAAAAAGGATAAAAAACCAATAATTTCACCAATCCGCATCTTGAAAAGGGGTGAATCGTTGAAGTCGGAAGATAAGCTAAAATCGACATTCGAGATTGGCGAATCTTCAAAGTTTCAAAAGACTTCAAAGATTTATCCGAAAACGAAAGTTTTTGAAAATCAGTCATGGGTTGTGAAATCAAAACCAACTGTCGAGGAGAAAAAGATGGAAAACATTTTGAAAAATGAAACAAAGGTTTTAAAAGATGATGTTACAAAGTTTGAGTCTGAACTTGATAAGTTTCTTGCAGAGTTTCCCCCAATCAAAAATGAAGTAAAACCAAAAGCTAAAACTGATGTTCCGAATGTCACGTTTAACTTTCAAAAGATTGATGTCCCGTGTGATTTAGTGTTTGGAAGTGTGTCACCAGTCAAGAAGTCATGGGCATCATTGTTTGAATGATGTGCTATAATGTTTGCAGGGGCTGCCCAAGTCAATTATATCAAAATGGATCATGGACAGTGGAGCCTCTAGACACATGACGGGGATGTTGGCATTGCTTTACGACGTAAAATCAATCAACGGAGGTTACGTGGGATTTGCCAGAAACCAGGGTGGCAGGATTGTGGGCCAAGGAACCCTGACAAATGGGGTCATTTCGTTTGAAAAAGTGAATTAGATCATAGAATTGGAAAATAACTTGCTTAGTATTTCTCAAATCTATGATAAATCGTTTACTGTACATTTCACGAAAAACGAATGTCTAGTTTTAAAACCTGGGTTTAAAACCCCTGATGATATGGTGCTGTTGCGTGCTCCATGAGAGAACGACTTGTATATTCTTGATATGAGTGTCGCAACACCAACAAA
The DNA here is from genome assembly GCA_030545235.1 of Helianthus tuberosus. Lineage (NCBI taxonomy): Eukaryota > Viridiplantae > Streptophyta > Magnoliopsida > Asterales > Asteraceae > Helianthus > Helianthus tuberosus. Next base: position 101,347,878 of record CM060431.1, on the reverse strand, counting down.
TCATCAAAAACAATGTTTTGTGTCGAAAACGAAAGCAACAAAAAAAGAGTCTATTATGTGGCATCGAAAGATGGGCCATATACATGTTAGAAAAATGAATTTTCTGGTGCATAATGATTTAGTAGAAGGTGTGAATTTAAAGAATTTTCATTTGTCTGATGATTGTGTAGCTTGTAAGAAGGGAAAGCAGACCCGGAAGTCACACCCGCAGAAGTTGCTAAACTCGATCAGAGTACCGCTTGAGAGACTCCACATGGATCTCTTCGGGCCGGTCAATGTAAAAAGCATCAGTGGTGATTTGTACTGCTTGGTTGTCACTGATGGTTATACAAGATTTTCGTGGGTTGTGTGCTTGGAAAGAAATGATCAGACGTTTGAGTCGCTGATGGTTATGTTCAAAAAGATGGAAACATTGTATAAGTTGCCTATCCGAAGAATACGTAGTGATAACCGAACGGAATTCAAGAATAACAAAATGCTCGAGTTTTGCAATGAAAATGGGATTCTTCATGAATTCAGCGCGCCATATACTCCACAACAGAACGGCATTGCTGAAAGAAAGAATCGCACCCTAATAGAAACTGCTCGAACAATGTTAGCCGATTCCAAGTTACCGATCTTCTTCTGGAGCGAAGCAGTGGCTGCAGCTTGTTACACTTTGAACCGTGTGCTCACCGTCAAGAAGTATAAGAAAAGAAGTTTTGAGTTGCTACACCGTTACAAGCCAAATCTAGAGTTTCTGGAGCCTTTTGGGTCTCCGTGTACTTTTATTGATGAAAACGGTAAATTCGGTGCTAAGTCAAATGATGGTTTCTTTGTAGGTTACGCGAGCCCGTTGAAGAGGGTGTTCGTACCTTGCCTAGGAAAAGTAATACAAGTTCTGCATGTGGATTGTTAGAAGCACACTGCTTCACCACAACTTCCCGGACAAAGATTCCTGTTCGATTATGATAAACTCTGGGAGTCGTTTCATCTTCCAACCGAGCCAACTATTGAAGAGCTTATTCTGCTATACCAATCGCAACAATCTAGTTCACAAGATCAAGTGCCAAGGCCTTTGGTAGTTTCACAACCTGAAGTGGATACAAGCATTCCTACAGGTGGCACAAACGATCACGAAGCCGGTCCAAGTGGAGCAGCTCATGAACCACCAGAGGTACCAGCTCCAACGTTTGACAACTCTGACGACTCAGAAGAGGAATCCGCTCCTACTTTTGACGAGGAACCAAATGTTACTACAACGGAAGCTGAGGATCACACTGGTGATCTAGACATAACGAGCTTGCAATCGGAAGTTGATGTGCCTGACACCGTCATGCCTCGAAACTTGTCTTATCATCCTTCAGAGCAAATCATCGGTGACCTGCAAAGTGGTGTTAAAACAAGAGATCAAATCAACCAAGCACTTACATGTTTTTATTCATCTGTTGCACATTTACAGGAAGAATTCTCACTGAAATGTTTTATTTCACAGATCGAGCCCAGAACGTATAAAGAAGCGTTGACTGAAGATAGCTGGGTGAATGCAATGCAGGAGGAGCTGCAACAATTCGAGAAGTTGGGAGTGTGGAGACTAGTAGATCTCCCTGAGAATCAAAAGTTGATTAAAACGAAGTGGGTTTTCAAATGTAAGAGAGACGATAGAGGAGTCTTGGTTTGGAACAAAGCACGATTAGTGGTACAAGGATTTAGTCAGCAAGAAGGCATCGACTATGATGAGGTTTACGCGCCTGTTGCTCGACTTGAAGCTATTCGGATCTTCCTGGCGTTTGCGTCATTGAAAAACTTCAAAGTGTACCAGCTGGATGTTAAATCTGCCTTCCTGTATGGAAAGATTAAAGAAGAGGTGTATGTGGGACAACCACCGGGGTTTACTGATCCACAACACAAGAACAAGGTCTATCTGCTGGATAAGGTGCTCTACGGTTTACACCAGGCCCCGAGAGCCTGGTACAAGATGCTTTCCCAACATCTGCTGGCCAACGGGTTCACCAGAGGGACAGTCGATAGCACATTGTTCACAAAGGAAGTTGCAGGTCATCTCCTAATTGTGCAGATCTACATTGACGATATCATTTTTGGTTCGACGAACGACGACTTGTGTAAAGAATTTGAGTTGGTGATGAAGAAAAAATTCGAAATGAGTTCGATGGGGGAGATGAAGTTTTTCCTCGGGCTGCAGGTAGAACAGATGCCCAATGGAATTTTCATTCACCAAACAAAATATGTGAAGGATATGCTTGAAAAGTTTGATATGGCTCAATGTAGTCCAGAAGCAACCCCCCTTTCATAGAATCATGGTATTTGTCCTGACGAGAGTGGCGTCAAGGTGGAGGAGACTTTGTACCGGTCAATCATCGGATCCTTAATGTATCTCACTGCTTCCCGACCGGACATCATGTATCCGACATGTCTTTGCGCCAGATATCAGTCGAGTCCGAAGCAGTCACACCTGACAATTGTCAAAAGGATATTACGGTATTTGAAAGGCTGCCCAAGCATCGGCTTGTGGTATCCTCGCTCGGGTGACTTTTCTCTAACAGGTTTCGCTGATTCTGACTTTGGAAGCTGCAAGCAGAACGCTAAGTCCACCACTGCTGGGTGTCAGTTCTTCGGAACTCGACTTGTTACCTGGCAGTGCAAGAAACAAACCTCTGTGGCGCTTTCTACTTGTGAGGCTGAATATGTTTCAGCCTCCAGCTGCTGTTCACAGATCCTTTGGATCCAGCAGCAAATGCGCGACTTTGGCTTGCAATTCTTGGATACACCAATTTTCGTGGACAATGAAGCAGCTATTAATATAACTAAAAACCCGGTTCACCATTCTAAAACCAAACATATAGAGATTCGTCATCACTTCATCCGTGATTGTCACGAGAAGAAGTTGATACGTATTGAACACATACACACCGATGATCAGAAGGCTGATTTCTATACAAAACCGTTTGATAAAAAGAGATTTTATTATCTTTTAAAATTGAATGGGATGAAAAATCTGTGTTCTGGGAGGGTTGAAGAATGTGAAGCCGAGGAGGGCGGCGATCTGATGTGAACTACGTCGTGTTGTCAACTTTGTTTGTACAGTTTGTTTTCTGCTTTTCGATAAAAACAAAAACACAAAAATTTGTTTTTTTCTTTTTAGGGGGAGAAAGTTTGCAGAAAAATACAAAAACATGATAAAATTACAAAAACCAAAAACATTTGAAAAAGTAAAAATGAGTTTGTGTAAAAAGGGGAAATGATAGTACATCAGCTAGACAGTGCAGTACGCTAAAGAAATGTAATGTAAAAGTGTGTTAAGCAGTCTTGCAAATGATATGTCAATAGGTTTTTACACATTTAATAGGTTTGTTCGGGATATAAACCTAAATATTACTTGCTTATTTCGTGGGGAACACTACTTGGATATATAGGTAACCCCTGAAATCTTGTTTGAAAGATTCCTTTTTCTGATATACTAGGTCTTTATACTCAGTGATATCTGGGGTATTATTCCGGGACTTCTGCTGAACGGTAGTTCTGACCTAGTCCTCGAATAATACTTTTCGCAAATGCTTGAAACATAGCATCACCCTCAGCATATATGATAAGACAATAAAATTGCTTAGCAATGCTATTGTAGAAAAGATCCTCTAAAGGGGACACACCCACAAGTTGAGTCATGATCTCTTTGCTGAACGATGGTTCTGACCTGAGCTCTCATGATTCTTCATAATTTATTAACCCCTTACAGATATCATTTGTAGTATACTCACCTGTAAGACTGAATATTGGGATCTGGATACGGGAGTACATTCAAGAGATGGGACACACGATAAGTTTAAGTCTCTAAAATACTAAATCCGTATCCTGAACAGATTGAACTTTGTGTGAAAATTTAAAGTAGACCAGTATATCGACAATCATTGCAAATTGTTTAATGCTTAAAATGAAATCTAAGCATAACGGTACTTGTATCTCGTTGGCAGCTGATATGATCCCTTAACACGCTCGCAAAAAGATTGTGTGTACAGTTTATTGTTTTTCATATTCAAAATCCAAAAAGATTTTTTTTTTTCATCTTATTTTCGACAACGGATGTTGGGAATCGGATGATCAAAGTCTTGTGTGCTAAACAAGTCGGATCTTGAGGGTTGGGAAAGCAGTAGATTGTAAAAAATTATCGGTAAGTGATTCAAAGTACAAAAGTTCATTAACTTGAACTTGATTTTAGTTTCAAAACATCAGCATCTTCATAATTTGGTCAGCCAGGGTCATTAACTTGGACTTGGCAGGCTAAACAGTTGACCAGGGTCATTAACTTGGACTTGGCAGGCTAAACAGTTGACCAGGGTCATTAACTTGGACTTGGTTGACTGGGTGTGTCGGTAAAACTCGGAAAAATCAAAAAGTTAAAAATTTAAAGTGCTTGTTCGCTTGAAATCACTTTGTCTACTTCAAAAGGTGCTTCTCGCTTGAGTGATTGACCGCTTGAAATCGCATGTGCACTTTCAAGCGGGCAGGCTGTATATATAAATAGGACAGATGATCGCTTGAAATGCTCATTGTCTTCCTGTCCGCTTCAAAGTGATAAAGAGGCGATTTCAAGCGATCACTCAATTTCATCGATTTTGTGCCGTTACTCTGCCCAAATTCACCTAAATCTATGTTTTAGTTGGTTTACTCAACTACAAACATGGTGAATGTAAGTGATTGCACTGATTTGGACCAGATCTTATGTTTTTGGGTGTCAGCGCATAACTGTGTTTGAAAACGGAGAATTAGGATTTAAAATTGATGTTTAATGAAAGAAAATCCCATGGTTGTTGTCGGATTTGATTGTAGAACAGGTTTAGTTTGTTGATTTGCTTAGATCTAAGGATTTTATGTGATTGACGAATATGCAGATCTTTGAACTTAGATCTAGGGTTGTTGAATGGGTCAAATTTGATAAAAATGGTATCATTGGAGTCGGAATCAAACGTAGAACAAACCCATGAGAAAATTTTAAACATTTGGACTTGGAAATTTTTTTGAAAAATTTGTTTGTTTCAAGCGAACAGTCTAAGTCTTAGTCCGCTTGAAATGATATTTCTGTGTCCGCTTGAAATGTCTAATTCTTGTATGACCGCTTGAAGTGATAATTTTTGTATGTTCGCTTGAGATGATGTTTCATGTGATCGCTTGAACTGAACTGAATTATCTGTGTTCGCTTGAATGATATGTTTGAATGAAATTTTTTAAGTAATCTCATTTGTGTGTTTCATGTTGTTTTCAGCCTTCGAAGATGTTATTTAATGCGCAACACAATGTTTGCTGTGAACTTGATGAAACAATGGCTCCGAAGCTGTCGGAATTTAGAAGCATACTGGAGTTTATGAGAAGAGTGCCTATACAGAAAGCCTTGACAGACAAACGCTTGGTTTTTAAATCTCATGTTAAACCTTTCTGGAAGCATGCAACATACGATGCAGAAAGCAAAGTTATCAATTCGCTTGTCAAGATAGATGATGAGAAGAAATTAATTATTATCTCGGAAGCTTATTTGCGTGAAGTATTGAATTTTCCAGATGAAGAGGATTCTCCAACGAAATTTCCGGAAAGAATGGTGAAAGGTTGTTTGTTGAGAATGGGCTACACAGGAGCTTTGAACAGTGCAAATTATCTAAAGTCGAAGTTTACAAAGCCTTTCAAGTTTTTGATTCATTCTGTATTACAAGCTCTTAGTCACCAAAAAGGAAGTTATGATGCAATGCGTAACTATCACATGAATATGGTTGTTGCTCTAGTGCTGAACAAAAAGTATAATTTTTCGCACATCGTGTTTCATTATCAGGTGGATGAAGTGACGTCAAAGAGAAAGACTTGGTTATATCCAAGATTTATTCAAATGATGATCGATCACGCTTATCCAGGAATTGTACGAGATGAAAAAATGATCTTATGGTTCTCTCCCACATGGATAATGATTCAGTTAAGGCATTGATACGATATCATTCAAATCATCCTGAGCCGAAAGGTCAAGTTGAATTCTTTGGTGCTATAAAAGATAGAAATTATCAGGATCCAGATCCGGTTAATCACCAAAACTGGAGAAATGAAGAGGAAATGAAGGAAGCTGGTTATGCTGATGAGTTAGAAGCTCTTCAAGAATTCAAGACAACCTGCAATGAATGGTTTGTGAAGGAACAGGAAAAGAGAACCAGGAAAGCTACTCCTAAGGTTCAGAAAGATGAAGGTTCTTCTTCACAGCCAAAGAAGAAACAAAAGAAAGCGGCAAAGACTTTGTTAGTTGATGAATCTGTAGAAGAAGCCGATGTAGAAATTGAAGCTGAAACTGAAGGAGTTGCAGAAAAAGAACAAGATCCAGTTTCTCCTAATTCTGAACAGATATTGAAAGATATTGGGGATGAATTAGATAGAGAGAAGATGGGTGACAATGAAGGTAGTGATGATGTAGATAAAAGCACTACAAGTTCTTCAGAAGACGAAGTAGATGAGGTTGAACGTGCTAAAAGAATTCAAGCTGAAATTGAGATAGAAAATCAGCTAAAAAGAAAGAGACGAGAGGAAAGACAGAAAGATGATGATTATGTTCCTTCTCAGGAAGAAGTGCAAACACCTACAACGTCTAGTAAAAAGAAGAAAGTTATAGTGAAGAAAAAGATGGTTTCTCCAAAGGCAGCTAAACGAAAGTTGATTATCAGGGTGCCAAAAAGTACACCAAAGACAAAACAACCATCACAACCACCATCACCACCACATGATACATCACCACCTAAATCACCACATAAATCACCTCCAAAACAACCAACTTCACCTAGACAACCCACACCACCACATCTTTCACCACTACATCTCTCACCACCACGTCAAGAACAACCTGGGCTTACTTCACAAAAAATTTTCCAAACACCACCACCCTCACAACCTATCATTCACACCACACCTGGTTCTTCGGGATCCAAAAGTTTTCCACCAATTCCTCCGAATTTGAGTATGGGGTTGATGAAATTGGTGACTTAGATTTTGTGAATAATGTTCAATTGAAGAATGTGGAAGATAAAGTTGATGCTGTGATGAATGAAAACAAAAGATTAGGAGCTGAAAGCAAGAAAATGGCTTATCGTGAAAAGATTCTTGAAATGCGTGTAAAAAGATTAGAATCTGACAATAAGGCGTTACTGAAGAAAGTAGAATCTGATGAAGCAGAGATAGATGTTATGAAAGTCCAGATTGCTGAGTTGTTAGAAGAGAAAACTCGAAAAGATCAACAAAATGAATACTTCAAGTTGAAGAATAAAGAGTTGGAAGCAATCAAGGCTAGAAATGAACATGAAAATTATATGTTGAGAAAAGTATTAGAGAGTGTGGTTGGTATGCCTCTAGAGCAGAGATTTGATGAGGTTGTACGAGAAGAGGTTAAAGCTCAACAACAAGCTGCTATCGATGCTGAAATGAAAAAGAAGGGTAAAGAGCCTGAAGGTTTTTCTGGAGAAAGGGCAATTGTGTTATCAACTGCTCATGAATCGTACATTGAACAACCTACTCCTATTTCAGTAGTTCCTGTTGTTTTTTATGACTAAGTTTTACTAGAACATGCTCTTAATGTTGATAATGAAGACGATGATGATGATGAGGATGATGATGATGATGAAGAAGATGATGACGATGAAAAAGTATTTTCTGCCAGCAGTACAAGTGATGATGACAATGATGATGATCAAGGTGCATCTGGTATCCCAGTTACTGAAGCATCAAAAGAACCAACAGTTGATGATTTTATGAATGATTCTGTAAATGAAGAACCAGAGAATGCAACTGGAGAGGGGGAGCATGGTGATGATCAAAATGTTGAACAAGTTGAAAAGGTAATTTTGAGAATAGAACCTCATTTGGAGGAAGGAGAGTATAGACATACGTATACCTTGGATGATATTAAAGAAATGACACGTATGGTGGATCCAGACTTCAAATTTGATTTTGAAGATGAATTATATGCGTTCGATATCAACCATCAACCAGAGTATGAGTACAAGTATGTAGAGGATGCTGATATGTATGACAGGGTTGAGGTTGAAGATTGTACTGATGACGAGAGTGTAAATGAAGATACTTCTCAGTTTCCTACACTGATGGAGTTCTTTACTGAAGAAAACAGGGATGAGTTAAGAAGGAAAGTTTCTAAAATTTTGAAACACAAGAATTTTGATGGTATTTCTAAAGACTTGCAGAAGGAAGAACGGCAGAAGTGGTTTAAAGATAGTCATGAAAGAAAGTTCAAAAGGCCATTGAAGTATTATCAGAGAGATCGAAGTATTTCACTTGGTGATATCATTAGCTGGGGTTTCCTACCTCATGTTAATGCTTACGCGATCAGAAGAGAGTTTGGTGTCCAGTATTTTGAACGTTTGAATGACGTGATGTCTTTACCATGGTGGGATGTCGATGAATTATCAAAAGTGAGAACTTTAGGGTATCCTGTACGAAAGAATGATATCGCGATGTGGGGATACATAAAGTTTGAATCTTTGAAGAATTTTCGACACTGGAAGCCGCATTACCCAAAAAGAGTTCAAAGGGTAAATCCAGTGATAGGGGTTGAATAAATTATTCTGAACGTGAAAAAGCCAAAGACGATGAAGAATATACCAATACCTAAAATGGAGCAGGATTTCTACAAAGGCTTCTTGGGGTGGGTATACAGTTGTAGATCGACTGAGGCTGTTATTACTTATCGAGCTGGAAGGGAGATAAGAGAGATATATGTTTATGACCCAATGTGGTTAGTGAATTGCTCGGCCAAAGATATAGAATGTTTATTCATAAACAAGATCCATTTTCAGTCTGAAGACCGTGAACAAGCGATGCAGTTTCAACAAGTTGTATCTATTTGTTTTCAGAAAGGCATTAATTCTGAAAATAAATGGAATTCTAAATGGTGGTCGCTTGAATAGAAAGAAAGAAAGCTGAAAAAGAACGCAAGAAGTTGGAGGAAAATGGATGAAATTGCAGGCTGAAGAGGAAAAGAAAAAGAAGAAAGAAAATGAAAAGCTTAGGAAGCTGTTGCAAAAGAAGCCTAAGCCAAGAGAAGAAACATTCAAGTCCCTGTGAAGACCTAAAGACCAAGACTGAAGACTTCGGCTGTATCCAAGGGGGAGTTTGTTAGTACACGATGTATAAAGCCTACGTCTTAAGTCTAGGGGTCTGATATGTCAAGTCTATATAGTATAGGGGGCTGAATTGTAAATTTATGTTATGTTTCATGTCTGGTCGCTTGAAATGACATTGGTCATGTTCAAGCGAACTAGCAAGATGCGTGTTCGCTTGAAATGAACATGTCATGTTCAAGCGAACTAGCAAGCCTATATATAGATGTTGTTTGTTTCTCATTGGTAACAGTTCTGTCAAGTTGTAACCGAAGTGCTGCCGGATTTTTCAGAGAAATATTAATGAGAAACAGTGTTTAAAGTGATATTCTGTCTATTTCTACTCCATTCTCTCTGATTCAAACTGTTTGTGTGATTCTGCCACATAAATAGTGGTATTTTGGTTCTGATTGACTCACTAGATCGGTCAATTCGATCCTACATAAAGACCGAACACCAAAGACCCTCTGGCTAACTCGAGCAACCACCGATCCCTATGTGGAAGTGGGAGAATATAGCTATGGACTTCATAACAAAGCTTCCACACACGTCATCAGGTCACGACAGCAACTGGGTTGTTGTTGACCGGCTGACCAAATCAGCTCACTTTTTGCCAATACGGGAAGACTACAAGGTAGAACGATTAGCCCGAATCTACACCGATGAGATCATTTGTAATCATGGGATGCCTCGTGACATCATCTCTGATCGTGATGCTCGGTTTACCTCGTGACTGTGGGAAACGTTTCAAACGGCTCTCGGTACATCGCTTAATCTAAGTACCGCATTCCACCCTCAAACCGACGGTCAGACTGAAAGAACGATTCGTACTCTTGAAGACATGCTCCGTTCGTGTGTCATAGACTTCGGTGGTAATTGGGATAAATACCTGCCGCTAGTCGAATTCTCGTATAACAACAGTTATCATTCCAGCATTCAAATGGCACCATTCGAGGCTTTATATGGAAAAAATATCGATCGCCTATTGTATGGCCGAGATCGGTCACTCGTAACTAACCGGTCCCGAGCTATTGCAAGAAACGACTGACAAAGTCCTCCAAATTCGAGACAACTTGTTGAAAGCTTGAAGCCGACAGAAAAGTTACGCCGATAGACGATGCAAGCCCCTTGAATTTGACGTTGGCGACTACGTACTCCTAAAGGTATCACCTTGGAAGGGTGTGGTCAGATTCGACAAGAAAGGAAAACTAGCGCCTCGATATGTTGGACCTTTCAAGATTCTGGAAAGGATCGGAAAAGTCACCTACAGACTCGAACTACCGGGGGAACTCAGTAACGTCCACCCGACTTTCCATGTGTCAAACCTCTGAAAGTGCCTGGCTGAGCATGATCTAATTGTACCCCTCGATGACCTTCAAGTAAACAAAACACTACACTTCATGGAGAAGCCTGTCGAAATCATGGATCACCAAACCAAGCAGCTCAGACGCTCGCGCATTCCTATTGTGAAAGTCCTATGGGAAGGCATACGAGGCACAGAGTTCACTTGGGAACTCGAAAGCGACATGAAGGCGAAGTATCCGCAGTTGTTTCTTACGGCTTCGGCCTAATTTCGGGACGAAATTCCCTAAACAAGGGGAGGCTGTAACACCCTATGTTTTCGAAAATCAAAGTCAAAGTCAAGGTCAAAGTCAACGACCGATTTCGCGCGACTTGACTAGTAGTGAATTTCTTTATATGTTTATTTTAGCGGTATTATGTGGAGTAAGTGTCAATAATTACAATAATCGACGTGTGTTATTCGCCATTCAATTAACTTACGACTATGAACTATAGGAAGTAACAATGCGATAAAGTTAACTAAACGATAATCAAACTATGCTAATCAAATCAACATCGAATCACAATCGCACTCGCAACTTGAATTACGCATTTTGGTTATTGTCTTACGTGTGTGTGTGCCTTATGTGTTACTTGTGCATGTTTAATTTATGTATGTGTGAGAATTAATCAAAACGCAATCGAACTCGAATTGCAATCGAAACGCAATCGAACTCAATCAAAATCGAACTATGATAATTAGTGGAGAAGAGATAGTGTGAGATATGAATGGTTGGGATTAAAAGTAATTTGACTAGGAAACTCTATCGCATTGAAACGATCGAATCGAAACTGAAACAGCGAAAATCGTCGCGCCGAATACTCGAACCAAGTGCCATCCGACCGGGCAGCCACTTGAGCTGGTGCCAGGCTGTCATCCGACCGAGATGACATCCGACCGGACAGTCATCCGGGCGAGATGCCATCCGACCGGCCAACACTTTCCTCTTTGGGTAACTCTATAAATACCCCCATGTCACTCTCAAACTTTCTACTTTTGGAATCTGACGTCCGAACAGCTAGTGATCCCCACCTTTTCTTCGATTTCTCACGATTCCGGTAAGATCTCGTCCTAAATCTTGTACTTCCTTGATCTACACGCACTCCTACACCTTTCTATGTTTTAAATCTTGACTTTTAACCGTGAAATCACTAGATTTGAGGTGTTCTAGGATGACGTCATCATGGTGTTCTTAGGAACTTCATGTTTTGGCTTCAACCCACCAAGAACAACTTGGATCCAACCGATTTCCACACAAATAAACAAAGATCTTGCATAGATCTAAACGTATTCATGGTGAAAAAGGATTGAAAGATGGTTTCTAACTTCCTTTCAACTCCTTTACACTTAATGCACTCAAAACCGATAGAATCGGGCCTTGGTCTAGTCTCCTACTCATTCTCAGTGGTGTGCTAGCTCAAGATCTGGATTCTACCCACGAGACCACCGATTTTGGGTTAACTAATAACAACCGTCTTGAACCGGTTAACTAGTCGAACTAGGGTGATTCCTGTTCGTTCGGGTCACTTGGGTCAAGATAGGGTTCTGTTGGATAACACATGGTCAAAACGTCTCGATAAAACGACAAACAACCAAACCGACCAAGTGAAAGACGAACGGAACAACCGAGACGGAGTGCTATCCGACTGGACTACTGTCCGAACGGATAAGTTATCCGAGCGACCGGCTGTCCGAGCGACTGCACCATGGGTCCCACACTTGACCAACTTTATTTGAAGTTTGAGTATTGAACTGATTGCTATCCGATCGGACTACCATCCGACCGAATTACTCTTCGGATCATGAGATACATGGACTTTAAACACTTCAACAATTTTCAACATGCCCAATGCACTAAGGATGTCACCCGACCGGACTGCTATCCGATCGAGTGACAACCTGTTGTGGATTTGTTCTCACTGAGTAACCTCGCCACTCGAGTCGTCGACCGACCCGATAAATCATCCGAGCGGATTGTCGTCCGCACGGCTGACCTTCCGATCGACCGACCTGAAAGGTGGAGATACTTCAATGTTTTCAAAATGCTACAACGAAAACTTCAAAGGACAAGCCATCATACACAAACACATCCTTCCCAAAGGAAGAAACAATCCACTCGAATAGTCATCCGACCGGACAACCTGTCCGACCGGATGACCATCCGAACGGATTGTCATCCACACTACTGGACCATCCGGTTGGATTACCATCCAACCGAACTGCTGTCCGAACCACTTACGTCTTGCATCGATTTACGCGTCACTTACCGTTATTCTATCAATTTGTTCAGGCTAACCTTACTCTCTAGCGCTCCCTTCAATCCATCCATCGCTGTGAGTATACTCGATCCCTTTTTGCTTTACGCACTTTTGGGTGTTACATATGTTGCAAATATTCAAATCACAATAAACACACTACTCAATACTATTTGAACGCTAACCATTAATGCATGTTATACGTGGCTTATGAATGCTTGTTTGTTATGTTTACACATGGAATGCTGTCTACCTGCCTTAGCAACGATAGTACTATAGTTTGGACTCAGCACTTGTTCGCAAGGGGTTGTTAAGGACAATTACTTGCATGGATTACGGTGGTAATCATGTATTGTGAACTGCCTCAGGCAGTCAACCCGTAGTCATTGGTATCGATGGATCTATGTCGATAACTAACGTGCTTCATTTCACTATGTGTACGTGCTGGTTATGCGTAAATGAATTTCGAACTCTATATGCTATTATCAAACTTGTATGCTAACCTTTACATTATATGTATTGACTTTATTTTAACGTATGTGACAGGTGCTTAGGATGCACATCTGCTAGGAAATCGAGGCTAGAATAAGGCTCTAGAGGCCAACAAATAGTTTTCTGTACAAATTAAATCAAGAGTCTCTAGAAGCAGATAAACAATTGCTCTATTTTAAAATCTGAGTTGTCGGAACAGAACTATTTTCCTAGATTTTTGTCTGTGATAATTTGTTTACCTTTTGAGACATGGTATGGGACATGTTACTTTAAATTGATTGGTAATGATAATTGTTATGGAAACTTCTGGACAATCTGTTTCTCTCAGTGACATGCCTCGATGTTTCCGCCATCGGTTGGGGTGTGACAAACGAATCATCTTATCTAAACAAACGACTTCAGCATGATTTTTGCGAAGAAAATCCATGCCTACTATGATATCGAAACTACCAAGTTGCATCGGAATAAGGTCAATCGGGAAAACGTGATTGTTGAGCTCAAGAGTACAATCACGGAGAACAGAACTAACGGTGACGGTTCTTCCGGTGGCAATTTCTACGTCGAACGTTGTTGGGAGGTTAGCGCGCTTACGATTTAGGAGCTTCTCGAATTCAAACGACACAAAACAGTTATCGGATCCAATATCAAATAAACACGAAGCATAAATACCGTTGACAAGAAACGTACCATTGACAACATTGTTGTTAGTTTGAGCCTGGCGGACATTGACGTTGAATGCTCTGCCGCGGGCTGCTTGTTGTGCTGGCTGCTGCTGAGGCTGCTGCTGTTGATGTTGTTGCTGCGCTGGTTGCTGTTGTGGCTCTTGTTTCGCCACTCGATTCGGGCAGACATTGGTGAAATGGTTAGGGTCACCACATGCAAAGCAGGCTCGTGCATGAGCAGCGGGAGCAGGAGCTGTTTGGTTACCCTGAGGAGCGGGGAGAGGAGCTGGCAGTGCAGGAGCTTGAAATTGAGCTTACTGACAAGGACCAGTGCGATAGTTTGCGGTAAAGTGTCCGTAGAGATTGCAGTGGACACAGAAACGGCAAGCTATCCCAGCTGGATGGTGATAGGTACAAGTAGGGCACAGAGGGTGAGGACCGGTTTACGCACGCTTAGCAGGTGGTGCGTTGGTCACAGGTGCAGCAACTCAACGGTTCTGGTTCTGAGGTTGGACAGGAACAGCGTTGAGAGGAGCGGCGGTTGCGACAAAGTTCTTGTTATTGTTACCCTTGCGTTTGCATCCTTGACGTGATGACTTCGAAGCTTGAGGTGCGGCGGTTTCGGGAGTAGCAGTGACCTGGTGGAGATTCTTGGTGGTGTTCTTGAAGTAACCAGCCAAAACTCGCTTATCATTGATCTCAACGGCAAGTTGGTAGGTCTCCTCAATGGTGCTTGGCTTGGCTGCTTGAACAAAATCGACAACACAATCGGGTAGAGCGCGGATATACGTCTTAATTGTGATGTCGGGAGTTGAAACTTTACCAGGGAAGATGATGCTAAGCTGCCTAAAGCGAGCAGTAAGACCAGCATTATCGCCACCTTCTTTCTTGATACCCTTAAACTCATTTTCCAGCTTCTGGAGTTCATGTGGGGGACATAATTCTTTCATCATGACTTCCTTCAGTTCCTCCCAGGAAAGCCCATAGGCTGCGTCATTCCCAAGCCTGTTTCGCTCCGCAGTCCACCAGTCCAGAGCCCTAGACTGAAAACCCCCAGTTGCGTTAACAGTGCGGAGGTTGCCTGGGCATCCGCTTTGACGAAGAGTGACTTCAATCCAGTCAAACCATTGAAACATAGGGTTGGGCCCGTCTTCACCAGTGAAGTCTTTAGGACCGTAGGCCTTGAATTGCTTAAAGTTGAATGGCACTTTTGGAGAGTCGTTCTTTGATTCAACAGAGGAGCTGCTCTTCACCTCGTTGATCTCACTGACGATCTGTGGAATGAACTTAGCCATTTCCTTGGCGACTAGAGAAGTGATGCGCTTATCAGCATGGTTACGACGAGTAGCGCGGGTGGTGTGCGATCCAAATGACGACATTATCTGCAGCAGACATCGTCATAGGATTCAGACGAGGTACAATCGAATCTCTCCATACCAACGTACTTATTATTACTAGATAAAGCATCAGGAACACGTCTAACACATAGGCACGTAGTTACGTAGGCATATAATCCACATAAGCACCTAAGCACGTAAGCACATAAGCACAGAAGCACATAATCCACGTAAGCACATTTTAGACTATATTTTGCACGTATTCACCTACATATTTAGCACGTTTTCACCTATCCTTCAAGGGCGCGATATACGTTCGAGAGTAGCGAGTGCGAGTAGCGATAGCGAGTAGTGTAGCGAGTAACATAGCATGCGAGAGTCCGTAGTTTACTGTGATTTTGTCACACCCTGATATTTCCACGTATTACCGGTGGGCCCGGCGGGAAGTATCATGACGTAGTTGATATCATCATAGTCAAATATACACAGTTTATAGCACAGCGGAAGTCTTGGTAAAAATTATTAGTACAAAACCGAAATGTAAAGTATGAATAAAATAATATACAGACAGTTGTAAGATAGGATCCACAGGCGGATCTAAAATATAATACAAAAACTTGTTCAACAGACTTAAGGCATACGAACTTGCAAGATTCACTAATTACGCCCAGAAGCTCCCAGCCAATTACGAGTACTACCTGCCACTTAGCCTTTTTGAAAATACGTTAGTTTACACTGGTAAACATAATTAACCGACTCTTCTGAAAGTATTTATGAAAATTGATTTAAATGCACAAGACACAAATATTCTTTTATAACTTGGGACAATTATATAACAATAATCTTGTATCAGATTCACATATTTGTCATACATTTAGGGCCCGGGATAAACGCAGGGACAAGATTAACCAACACACCACTAATATAATCCCACAGCAGCTTACCCCAACAAGTGAGTATATCTTTTACATACGCAACTGTCAGGTGTATGCCTACACCCCGTGCTTAAGTTGTGGCCATTTACAATTTTAAATGAGCCGAGGATATCCAGGACACGGTCGTTAACCCCCAATATTTATTGTTATCAAGCAACACTGATTAAAATATTCGATTAAATGATTTTTACACCCGACCAAGCGGTAATATTTTACCGTATCCCAAGCCCCTATAAGGGAAAATAAGTTTAAAGTATTTACCTGAGCTTAAAATGCAAGATTTGTCTACTCAGCCGTATGATCTATTCAAACTAGTGCAAGTAGCTTTTACCGGGGCTCCTAATCTGGAACGAAGGTTTTATTAACCTATTAGATTACTAACGGGTCTTATTTAAGTTACAAACTTAGACCGGTTAGTCTAAGGAAAGGTTTACGGTACGAAACGCTAGATTAAGCGATGACCGGATTAGAATGTGATTTAGAACCAACAAGTATGGAGACTTGTATAAAATGGGTAAACTAAATACATTCTGGATTTTGAAGTTAAAATGATAAGATTTGACCCGTTTCGGCTAATTTATGCAAACTAGTTACATAAACCGTACTGAACGCGTATATGTATATCGGGTAACCGGATGAGTCATGTACAAGTTCCATAAGTTATTATGCTTTAAATATGTCATGATATCAGTAGTATATCAGCAATTATGCCCAAAAATATTTTTAAACCAAACTAAGTCCCGTAAGGGCATTTTGGTTATTTTAAGATTTATAAAAGAGGTTTTAAAATAAACTGATGTTCTGGTCTAAAACATTCTGCAAAAACATTTATTTTATAATGTTATAACAGTATGATATCATACATATGCATGGTTTACCATTTATGACCAATCTATGCACCGTAGGGGCATTTTGGTCATTTCACATATGTTTTTAAGGACAAAATTGGAAGTCTGAGTTCATGACTTATACCTACTGTAATAGTATTAAAATTTATTTATAAATTCAGTAGGTAACAAGTCTTAGGTGTTAAATAAGGTTTTAAACCATACTATGCACCTAATTAGTGTAAAAATCGATAATTGACGATATTTGCTATGTTTATGTGATCCTAAGATTTTGAACAGCCTTGAATGATTAAAATATTTTATTTTACATATTAAATCAGTAGGAAAAGGTTTGGTATGTTAATCATATGTAAATCACATTTTATTAACAAAAAGGGCATTATCGTCAATTATAGAATTTATACAAGAACTCTAAGTTATGGTCAGTATATAATCTGACCCAATATTTCAAAAATCCCTAAAAATAATATCATAACATTAGGTAATGAATTTGGTGCCAAAATTTAGGTTTAAACATGATTTATGCACAAAAGCATAATTTAATTAAATAAAGTTAAATTTTACGATATCTTGCATAACATTAATTTGAGACCAGAAAATTATGTCAAATTAATTTAGACATGTTTATATAGCAGTAACTAAGTTATTTATGTGACCATATATTTAAAATCTCATTTTAAGCTATAAGGGCATAATAGTCAAAATTAAGCATAATAACGGAAACAAGCAATTAACTCAGATTACTAAGGGACCATGTAGTATAACCTCAGAGGGTTATACTAACATATAATATGGTCACAAAGGAACCTTAATGCATAAAGAAACTAAGCTAATTCGGGTCAGAACTGAAAGTCAAAGCAGAAGTCAACTTTTGCGACTTTCGGTTGCGAACCGAGCCTAAACTCAGAATTTTCGGGTTGAACATGTCTAGCCATGTTCTAATAATATTTACCAAGTTATTAAAGTGATAAAACATATTTTATAGCTTCTACATTATCAGGTATGAAATTATTTAAAAACTGACCCGTTTGACTTTTTATGTTAATTACTTTGATCCGACAATTAAATAAGTAAACGTAATAATTAGGAGGTGCCCTTTTAAGCTATTAACACCTACTTAATTACCAACACATAGCCACATTCGTTTAGAACCATGGCTGGACCGTTAAAGTTTAAACTAAAAGTCAAAGCATAATTACGATAACTTTGACTTTCGGTCCTTATACGTATAAAAACTGAACTAAGGAGGCTAGGAACACTTACGCAAGGTCCTAGCTCGAAAGTTAAACTGAGGAGGGCTTCCTTCTTAACCAGGAATCCCAGAGAACAAGCTTGGAGAGAAGAAGATTATTATTTTGAAAGTGCAAGTTGAAAGTGAAGCCAAGGGTGCTATTTATAGAGCAATGGGAGCTCTTAGGTGGCAACCAGAAGTTGTGAGAGCTCTACAGGTGTCTAGAGACGTGTCCAAAAATAGGCAACAGCCCCTGGTTTTGATTAAAGGTTGTAGAAGGTGACAAACTTGCAGTTGTCCATTTTCTGCCCAGATATAGTCTTTACGAACCGTAAGCCTGAGCTCTTATGGTCCGTAACCACTTTTAATTTTCATTGCCCAGTTACAGTCCTTACGGACCGTAAGCTGAGCCTTTTACGGTCCGTAAGCTTTGGCCAGAGGAAAAAAATTTTGAAACTTTATTTATTTGGCTCCAAACTTATAACTTCAATATTATTTATTCCCGAGTACTCGATATATCATAATCAAGTCCCAGTTTTGACAAAAGGTCACTCAGAGGCGTAATTTAGCATGTTGACACTATTAGTCCTTTAAGTTTAATTTCTTTATTACCTGTCTAGGGATCGTGACACGTGTCACTATTTTATCGGGTATGATTTTGCGAGGTGTTACATCCTTACCCCCTTAAAAGAAATCTCGACCCCGAGATTTATTGAAACAAATGAGGGTACTTCTGTCGCATCATGGATTCAACTTCCCACGTATATTCTGCGCCTCTACAGGCATCCCATTTCACTTTTATAATCGGCACATGTTTCCTTCGAAGCTTTTTAACCTATCGGTCCTCGATCAATAAAGGTTTTTCAACAAACTTCAAACTTTCGTCAATCTGTACGTCTTTATGAGACATTGCTAGCGACTCATCAGCTAGACATTTCTTTAAATTGCAGATATGGAACACATTGTGAATCCCACTAAGCTCTTTAGGTAAATTCAGCTTATAGGCCACACTCCCGACACATTCGATGATCTTGAATGGTCTGATATATCTTGGGCTCAGCTTCCCTTTTTTACCAAATCGCATCACTCCTTTCCAGGGTGACACCTTGAGTAATACTTTATCTCCTACTTCAAATTTTAGAGGTTTGCGCCTCTTATCTGCATAGCTCTTCTGCCTATCCCTGACAGCTTTTAAATGATCACGGATCTGAACAATTTTGTCCGTCGTTTCCTAGACTATCTCAGGTCCTGATAGCTGGGTTTCCCCAACTTCCGCCCAACAAACAGGCGTTCTGCACTTCCTTCCATATAAGGCCTCAAAAGGCGCGGCTTGGATGCTCGAATGATAACTGTTGTTGTATGAAAATTCAATCAAGGGAAGATGGTCATCCCAACTTCCACCCAAGTCAATAACACAAGCCCGGAGCATGTCTTCTAGTGTTTGAATCGTACGCTCACTTTGTCCATCCGTCTGAGGATGATAAGCAGTACTGAAATTCAAACGAGTGCCTAGAGATTGTTGGAAGCTTTTCCAAAAATGAGAAGTGTATCTAGTATCCCTATCAGATATAAACGATATGGGCACTCCGTGGATGGATACAATCTCGTCCGCATATAGTTGGGCTAGTTTATCGGAGCTATGCGTCTACTTGATGGGTATGAAATGAGCTGACTTTGTCATTCTGTCAACTATAACCCATATTGTATCATTCTTGTTTGGGGAGGATTTCTTAATGACCCGTGATCCTCAATTATTATCCTGCTTGGTGATCCTTACTTCTGTGTCAGTTAGTGATCCTCAGAAGTGCTTCAGGATCAGGATCATGGATCATCCTAAGGATCCTTATACTAATGATTGTCTGCTATGATTTCGGTATTATTTTGCAGGAGTACCAGCTTGGACTTAGTCTTGGTAACGTTCCTGGAGAATATTCCACGTTTATTCCGCACGTGCTTGACCATGGTGAACGTTATGGAGATCGTGGGGAGAAGGCATGAATTGCGGATAGTTAGTTATTTAGATATTTTACTAAATTTAAAAGGGGTAGCGAGCTAATTAGACAACATTTGGCTATTTTTTGGCTACACACACTCGTACAACTACACTCACCAGCTCTCGGCAAAACACTTAGCATTTTTCATACGTTTCTACACGATACACTATAGTGGTCCTTGTACTTAGCTCGCTATCATCCGAAGTTGTAAAAGGATTATTGTTTAATTTAAGTTGGTGATCGGTAGTTTCCATCACCCGAGGTTTTTTATGCCGGAGATCATTCATTGATCAAGGGCTTTTTCCTCGTATAAATCTTTGTGTCTCCTGTGCAATTTATTTCATAGTGATCCTCATTATTGTTTACCAATTCAAGCATCATACCCCGTAACAGAGAGTTTGGTTGCATTATCCTCGTCTGATTTTTGACCAAAACAATTTGGCGCCCACAGTGGGGCAATTGGTGCTTCATTCCTAAGAAATTCGCATTTTTGTGATCATTTCGGTTGGTTACATCCAAGCAGATGGCTTCATCATCAAAGAACACCTCCAGTGCGATGTCTGCAGTCAATTCATCCCAGGGCATTCCACCTTTGCCTCCACCACCTTCTGGACCTCAGAAAAATGCCGAGAAGAAACCAACTCCCATTTTCTCAAAACCTCCGACTTCTTCTGCTTCTTATACTCCCACTACTAGTGACTTGTTTACTCTGATTTTGCAGATGAAGGAGCATATACAGCAGCAGGATAAGACCAATGAAAGGATTCTTAGAGAAATTGGAGACATCAAGAAACAGAAGAGATCGGCAGAGGATCATTCCCCACTATTGCCTAGATCTTTGAATTTCGATACTCCGGTTATAACTTCTCAGCCTTCAGTGGTTCCAGACGTTCAATATGTGGGAGGACCAAAAGGAGTGCATTACGGATCATCAGCAATGACTCAGGCTTCAGGGTCATACTTCCAACCAGCAGGATCTCATCCTCAGCATATAGGATCCTTCGTAAGCTCAGGAGGATACTCAGGAGCGCAGCAGATTCAAGGGTTCTGGTTGTTTCAAGGATCCTCCCAGGTTCAAGGATCCTCTCAGTTTCAAGGATCCTCCCAGGTTCAAGGATCCTCTCAGTTCCCAGGATCCTCCCAGGTTCAAGGATCCTCTCAGTTTCAAGGATCCTCCCAGGTTCAAGGATCTTCCTGCGTCCCAGGATCCTCTCAGGTTCAAGGATCCTCTCAGTTTCATGGATCCTTCCAGATTCCGGGATCCTTAAGGAGTTTGCAATCACGGAATTCCGATATCCATCAGGGAGATTTTATTCCAATGTAGACCATTGCTTCTACTGGTCCATCGGTCATTCCGGAGCCCCAACAATATGGATTCACATCCGCTCTTCCTAATTTGTACCCAATGGGAGGTAACACATTCAATAATTCTTATACCACTAACCATGGCCTGATGCAGGATACAGGTATCAATCATGCCATGGCCAGAGAATTGCAAAAGTTAAAGGATATGATATCAAGTGTCCCAGGAGTGGTCAAGCCTATCCCGGAGATTGCAGATGGGAACCAAAAGATATCTCGTTTTGCACCACCAATCTGTGATGCTGAGATACCTAATGTTTTGGTCAAAAATTACCAAAGCAATTAAGTTATTAAATTAGTTAAGTGAGGTAGTGTGCTAAAATTATGTGTGAAAAATGTATTGGCCAAATTAGATATGAAAACAGTTTCAGGATACAGCCCGGGATATAGAGCTGTATCAATGATCGAACAACGAGCAAAAAAGCCCTTGATCAATCTAGATCGCCGGCATAAAACCTCGGGAGCTGACAATCGCAGCTGCCTTGTTCTTCCATTGCTTCAAATATCAGGATACAGTGCAGGATGTGGTGCGGATCGACTATGTGTTACAATGAAATTCGATTACAAGTGTAGTGTTTGCAATGAGCTAGAGAGGAAGTGTTCGAGAGTGTAAGTGTAAAATTGCGTGCCTTAAACTGATCCACCCCCATCTATTTATAGTAAAGATAATGTAACAAACTATCCTAAACTTCCGGGATCCAGCGAATATTCCCACTCGAACGTTGAGGACCAAGTCTTTCAGGTTCAACGGCTTCCTCATAACAAATACGCCCGAGTCTTGAGGAGAAGAAGTCCTGATGACCGTTAGTAACTTACAGCCATTAACCTGCACGTGTCTAATTCACTCAACCTTAGGATATCGCCCAGGATGTTAGCAATATCCCCGTCCAGTATCCTGATCATAGATAAACAAGAAAAAGCAGGATATTAGTCAGCATGCATACTCAGAAAATGGCCCATAACAATTGTCCCCAAATATATCGGTTGGTATACCAATCCAACGGATATATTTTAAAAACTTTATCTCGTCGACCGAGGCAATTAAACTGAAACGATGGTTGAAGTGACATTGTGCCATTTTCAATGCAATATTTACTCTTTACCCCCCTATATTCAGCCTATATTAACCGAGGGACTCCTCATTATGGTTATCCTTAACTTCAACCGGATATCAGGTATCTTCCTCTCTACCCTTTTTATTTTCCTTGTTTATATCTTCCTTCCTCCGATTGTGTTCTTCCATGGCGACCCGTACCAGATCACAAATGGCGGACTCTGTTTCCCCCTTCTACAAACAAAATTTGCTTCAGAATCCTTCAAAAGAAGTGTGTTCTTTCGATAATTCCGACATCGCAGCCCTACGAGCTTCCGGTGCCTTTCCCGCCAGGACAATCTTCCGTCCATTCGACCGAGAGGTCCGATCGGATTTTTGTTCCGACGAATGGGTTTGCTTCTTTGCATATCCTTTTTCATTAGGACTTCAATATCCATTTTCTCCCTTCATATCTCACTTCTTTGAGCTTACCGGTCTTTGTTTCGCCCAAATCATGCCTATGGTTTGGCGTGTGTTAATCACTCTTGAGCAGATTAAGGCTCGTCATATGCCTGATCAATGCATCGAAGACCTTCCGATGGCCTACCGTTTAAGGTCACATGGTTCTAGCCGGTTTCTCCTTTTTTTCTATTTCCAGCGATCCCCTCATTCTTAAGGCCACCAAGAATGAGAATAAATGGACAAGAAAATTCTTCTTTATGAAAAGAGACTCCATTGATAAGGGTTTTGACCTCCCTAAAAGATGGTTGACTTCTGGTAGGACTTAGGGTTTTAGGAGTATCCCCAATCATATTCCAAACCTCTATCCTAAACCAACATCCTGATATATTTATTTCTCTTCTTGCAGCAAACTTTAAAGAACTAGCTCCTCCCAGTGCTGAATCGGAAGGGAGGATAAAAGAGATCTACAAGCTTCCAGAGGGTGAGAGAACCTTTAACCTGTTACTCACAAGCTCAAGTAAGATCAAGTTCCAACATGTCTGGTAAGCATAATTTCAGGAATTATTTTTATATCAAATTGATTATTATAATAAGTTAAAACATCTTCCCATGGGCAGTGCCAGTTATTAACCTCGAAGGCTTCCAACTCAATGAGCTGGACAGTTATTCCAGCCTTGAACCTGTCAAGCAAGAGTCTAACCCGAAGTCATCCGTTACACCAAAACCTACCAGTTCAAAGACCGCCGCTGCTCCCAAAGCTCCCCCAGCATCCAGGACCCGAGCCTCCAGCTCTCGGAAAAGAAAGGAAATTGAGCCCTCTGCTCCACCCCACGTGTTCCCATTCGAGAACCACGGGTTCACAGAATCCAGCACATTCATGACCAGCTTCCTTAACTAGGTTAGTATCCTGACCTATATCCTGCACCGTATACTAAATAGAAACGTTCATTTAGAATAATGCCTGTTTCTTTACCTTACAGGGCCTTGAACGCCTGATTTTCCTTTATGAAGACGCATGCGGCTCCAACGTCATGCTTGAAAGCCAGCTAAAAAAGGCCAAGGCCACCATTGCAGATCAAGCAGCAATTGCCACCGCTAAATCAGAACACTACGAAGCTAAGTATAAGGCTATGACTCAAGATCACCAGTCCGTCATCCAGAAGATCACTCAGGAAGCTCAAGCTAAATTTGACGCGGCCCAGGTTCAACACAAGCAGGCCATGGCTTCATACCGAGAGAGCCTCAAGAATTCCGTCGTGATCTCCCTTCTTCAGGCCAGGCTGAAAATGGCTTACGAGGCAATGGCTTTGGGTTTACAATGCCCTTCTTGGAACACCAAGGCCTGGGAGGTGAAGTTAAAAGATCTCGGGGGAAATCCTGTGAATCCTCCCGCCAAATCTGCTGTGGAAGAATCCGCCAAGACAATGGATGCTAGCGCTTCAAAGGATGTTTCTGAGAATGCTGGGGCAAATGCTGGAAAGAATGCTGGTGAAGAGGATGCTGCTGCAGATGCTAAGAAGAATCCCGAGGATGATGCTGGTACAGACGCCGGGAAAGAGGTTGCTGTTCAAGAAGGTGCTGCCCCTTAGGCAGTGGAGTGGGCGATGATGGATATACGTGCTGAGGCCGGAGCCCACTTTCTTAAATATCATGGTTGTGGTTGTGAAAAACAATTTACATTTCCTGTCTTTGAACAATTTATATTTCCTGCATTAGAACAATACGATGACCAAAGGTGGATGGGTCCTAGGTTTTAGGATGAAGCCCTTGGTCATCGATTAGTATAACCTGTTTTGAATGTGGTAACGGTTGTAGGTGGACATGTCCTGTTTTGAGATAGATCCTCCAACCGTTACACAAGTATGGTAGAAACTAATTGTGCTTTTGGTGGATGAGCCTCGGTTTGAGGTGAATCCAAAAGCATAACTTTTGACATGTTAATAATATAACTATCTCTTAATCTTACTTGTTATTGCCTTGCATTACTTAATGTACCTTTTAACTTTGCAAAAATTTCGTATTGTTATCTTTAAAAAATATCCTGATCAATATGCTCAATGATATACAATAAAAACTGTTATTAGATCCGTTCAACTTTGTAGAAAGCTTTTTAAGGAATGAAAAGCAGTCCACTTTTCCAAAACCTGTTTTAATAATACTTAAATGATCAAAGTTTCAAACTAGTATTAGTTTCAAATATCTTAACCAAATATCCCGAAAAGTATTTAAAAACATATTTTGAGAATATATTAGGATATTTATTCCATAGTATTAAAAATTTAAACATTGTTTATAAAGGAAAGATCATACCAGGAATAGGGCATAACCCTATCATCAAACCTCAGTCCCTTTGCAACTTTTCCAATGAAGATGTCCCCTATCTGAGACATTTTGTGCATTTGTTCCGAGCCTTATCCTTTTAGCTTTATACCATTGCCTCGATAGGAATGTCCCCTGTGTACAATGTCTTCTTAGAAATCTTCTGAATATCAGTTTCCATTGTATAGGCAATTTTTCATGCCACAGGGGTAAAACCCAAAAATGTCTTGGAGATAAATTCCTTGTATTCTGGGGAAAATCCCAAATTTTCGTGCGCTACAGGCGGGAGTGTATAAACTCCAAGACTTAGAAAGGTGAAAACCTTTAAACCTTAGAGAGTATGAAAATACCCTTTCGTGAGAGAGGGTGATCAATCCTTATATACCTTTAGGATTCAGGATATAGCCAACAGTAACGAAATTGTCAGCCACTTTTACATGGACTGGTCCCGCCACCTTGAACTATCCCTGAATAACTTGCGCTCCAGGCGGAGTGTTTAAACCCAATTCGGAAGAAAGGTGAATACCTTTAAACCTGTGAAGGGATCAGGATCCCTTGTACGTGAGAGAGGGGGCCAATCCTCTAATCTTCCGAAGTATCTTGAGTGAGCATCCTGGAGCTATATCCTGGAGCATATACTGCAAAACATCCTTAAACTAAGGTGGGTGTTAGCTTGGCTAACACCCCTCCGATGCTTAAGTTAGTATTGGGTTTCAAAGAATAAATTAAACCAAACATATTTAAAAAAGATAGAATTCATACCATCCTGAGTTAGAAATTAAATTCTAAACTCACTTGAAATAAAGCTTAAGGTGTATAGCATTCCAAGATCTCGGTAGCATATCCCCTTTCCCTGCTTCTGATTCAACTTCATATGGTCCTTCCCATTTTGGGGCTAGCTTGCCATCGGCAGGATTAGTGGTATTCTGAAAAGCCTTTCTTAACACCCAATCTCCAACCTTAAATCTTCTGGTCCTAATATTCTTGTTATATGCTCTGGATATTCTTTGTTGATATGCTGCCATCCTTAGCCTTGCTGCATCCCTCTTTTCATCTATAGTATCCAAATCCTGACACAAGGCTTCGGGATTCTGTTCAGGATCCCGTAGCATAGATCTTGCAGTAGGTATTGCCATTTCCATTGGAATCATTGCTTCTGCTCCAAATACAAAGGAAAATGGGGTTTAGCCTGTTGCGTTCTTTACCGTTGTCCTATCAGCCCACAAAACAAAGGGTAATTCTTCTGCCCATCTTCCTTTTTTGGTTCCAAGCCTCTTCTTTAAGTTATTGACAATTATCTTGTTTGAGGATTCTGCTTGTCCATTCGCTTGAGGATGTACTGGAGTAGATGTTATCATTTTGATTCCCCAACTCTTGCAAAAGTCAGTAGTCCTTTTGCTTATAAATTGAGAACCATTGTCACATATTATCTCGGCTGGTACTCCAAATCTGGTCAGGATATTTCTCTTTATGAAGGATACTACTTCTTGATCCCTAACTTGAAGAAATGCTTCTGCTTCAACCCACTTGGAGAAATAATCCGTCATTGCCAACATGAAAACCTTTCCTCCTGGAGCTTTTGGAAGCTTTCCCACTATATCCATACCCCACTTCATAAACGGCCAAGGGGAAACAATAGGATACAGCGGTTCAGCAGGCTGATGTAATATGTTACTATGTCTTTGACATGCGTCATATCTTCGAGCATATTCTGCGGCATCTTTTCTCATTGCCGGCCAATAATATCCTGTCCTTAATACTTTTGAGAATAATGACCTGCCCCCAGTATGGTTACCACAATTCCCTTCATGTATATCCTGAAGTACTTCTTTGGCTTCAGGATCCTCCAAACACCTCAGATACGGTCCTGCAAGAGATTTCTTGTATAAAACATTATTTATAATAGTGAATCGTGATACCTTCATCCTAAATGCCTTAGGATTTTCATTTTCGGGGATGTGTCCTTCCTTGAGATATCTCATGATTGGAGCCGTCCAAGATTTAGGATCCTCTTCAGGATACTCTGCTCCAGGATCCTGAATACCCGCTACTTCATTATCCCGAGGATTCGTTGCAGGATACAAGACATGTATTACCGGTATTTGGGTTCCTTCTGGTATCCTGATCGATGATCCCAGATTTGCTAAGGCATCTGCTTCAGCGTTATCCTCTCTTGGTACCTGTTCAAGTGTAAAAACATCGAAATATCCTGCTAATTTTTTGAGAATATCGAGGTATTCGATTAATTTCTCACCCTTAACTGCATAGGATCCATTAAAATGGTTAGTAATTAACAAGGAGTCAGAATATACTCGCAAATTCTTGATACTCATACTCTTAGCCAATTCTAATCCTGCAATTAAAGCTTCATATTCTGCCTCATTATTAGTAGCAATAAATTCACACCTAATGGCCTGGGGTAATATGTCCCCCTGTGGCGATTTTAGTAGTATACCTAGACCTACACCTCTTATATTGGATGCACCATCAGTATATAATGTCCAGGATCCTGAAGATTCTCCTAACTGTTGAACTTCTAGGTCTACCTCATCCTGAATATCACTACTGAAATCAGCCACAAAGTCAGCTAAAGCCTGAGACTTTATGGCATTTCTAGGTTCATATACTAAATCATAAGCACTTAACTTCACTGACCACTTGGCCATCCTGCCTGACATCTCTGGTTTCCTAAGCACATTTTTGACAGCATAATTCGTTTTAACATGGATCCTATGTGTCTCAAAATAATGTCTAAGCTTTGTTGATGCCATGACTAGAGCTAATATCAATTTTTCTAAATGAGAATACCTAGTTTCAGTATCTAACAAACTTTTACTAACATAATAAACAGGATATTGCTGACCTTCATGGTCTTTTATAAGAACAGCACTTACAACATTCCCTGATACAGCGAGGTATAGGGATAGTGGTTCACCATTTTCAGGCTTCATCAATAGAGGTTCAGTTGAGAGATACCGCTTCAAATCCTGCAAGGCTGCTTCATGCTTTGCTCCCCATTCAAATTTCTTATTCTTCTTGAGGATATCATAGAATTCCTTTCATTTTTCCGAGGATCTTGAAATAAATCTATTCAAAGCTGCTACTCGGCCTGTTAACCGTTGTACGTCCTTCATATTCGAGGGTGATTTTATATCCAGGATAGCTTTAATCTGCTCCGGGCTTGCCTCTATCCCCCTTTTCGTCACCATATATCCAAGAAACTTTCCTGCCCCCACTCCGAAATGGCACTTAGCAGGATTCAGCTTCATATTATACTGATCCAGGATATCAAATGCTCCCTTGATATCCTGGAGGTGATCCTCAGCTTTTCTAGATTTCACCACCATATCGTCAATATATACCTCCATGGTGTCCCCCAGCTTATCTTTGAACATCATGTTTACCAATCTCTGGTATGTTGCACCTGCATTTTTCAAACCGAAAGGCATGGCAGTATAGCAATATATACCTGTTGGTGTCATGAAAGCAGTATCTTCCTGATCTAAAGGCTCCATTTAAATCTGCTGAAATCCTGAGGATGCGTCCATGAACGTTAACATTTCATGTCCAGCAGTAGCATCCACCATTGCATCGATATGAGGGAGAGGAAACGGGTCTTTAGGACAAGCCTTGTTCAAGTCCGTGTAGTCTACACAGACTCTCCATTTCCCGTTTTTCTTCTGTACCACAACTACGTTTGCTAGCCATCTTGGAAACTTGACTTCTCTGATCATCCTGGACTTCAACAATCTTTCAACTTCCTCTTGGATAATCGCATTTCGCTCAGGAGTAAATTTTCTTCTTTTTTGCTGAACAGGCTTGAATGATTTGTCAATTCCAAGCTTGTGAGTGATAATGTCTTTGGATATGCCTGTCATATCCTCATGCTTCCATGCAAACGTTGACATCCTGCATTTCAAAAACTTAGTTAACTGCTCTTTAATATCCTGAGGGATATTGGTTCCTACGAGCACCGAGATATCAGGATTATCCTGATCCAGGATAATTTTCTTCACATCCTGCTCCGAATCCTCCACTATATCCTGGGCCCGCATCTTTAATTGCTATGCTGTACTAGGCTTAGTTGAGGATTTCATTGAGGATGAGTAGCATTCCTTCGCTTCTTGCTGATCACTTTCAACCTTGACAACTCCCCAAGGGGTAGGGATCTTGATGCATTGGTGATATGTCGATGGCACAGCCTTCATATCGTGAATCCATGGTCTTCCCAGGATGATGTTATAGCAGGATAAGGAGTCCATCACACAGAAGCGTTGTATCGAGTTGGCCCCTTCAACATATACGGGTAACTTTATCTCCCCTACGGTATTCCTAGCTTCTCCACTGAAACCAACGAGCACAGTGGACTTCGAAGTAATGTCCATCGGAGATACATTCATCCTCTTCAATGTTTCCAGCTGAATTATATTGACAGAACTACCGTTGTCTACCAGTATCCTGCGTACAAAATGGTTAGCCACATATAATGTTATTACCAAAGCATCATGGTGAGGATCCTGAACAGTATCCCTGTCATCACTATCGAAAGTGATCACTTTATCAGTTGTGAGGGTAGTCATCCTGACTGGTCTGTCTCCCCTCTCACTCTTAGCTTCCTTTGCATGTCTCTTGGCCGCCGAATACGAAGTCCCACAAATATCGGATCCTCCTGAAATAAAGTTAATTATCTTGGCATTTTCCGGGGGTGATGCTGCTCGTTCAGGATCCTTCTCGGGATCCTGACCTTTATTCTTCTTTTTTCCCAGCAAGTCCTTCAGATACCCTTTGCTTAACAGGTAACTTATTTCTTTCCTTAGAGCAATGCAATCCTCGGTCATATGTCCGAAGTCTTCGTGGAAGACACACCATTTGGATTTATCCTTCCAATCAGCTTTATGCTGGTTCTTTCGAGGCCACCTAGCTTTGTCTCCTAAACCCTGCATAGCATACATTAACTCAGGTATATTAACAGAAAAGCAGTATTCAGATAAATCAGGATATTCTTCAGGATCCTCGTCTTCAACAGCATTCACTTTCTTGTTATCATTTCTGCCATATGGCTTGGAGCGATATGGCTTATATGAGGTTTCTGATTTCCTGTTAGTTGATTCATAGGTTGAGGTAGAATTCATCCTCTCCTGCATCTTCTTTTCATCTTCCAAACGGATATATCTCAAAGCCCTGTTACGAGCTTCATCAAGATTCCTGCAGGGATTCATTACAAGATCCTGATAAAACTGAGAATCCTTTTGTAACCCCATCTTAAAAGCTTGCACAGCTGTTGCAACATCAAGATGTGGGATATCCAAGGATTCCCGACTGAATTTGTTCACATAATCCCTCAAGGATTCCTGAGGCCCTTGAGTTATCCTGTAAAGATCACTGGTTAGTTTCTCAAAACTCCGACTACAAGAAAATTGACTGTTAAATAAATTAACCAAATGAGCAAACGAAGTAATTGAGTGAGGAGGGACGTTTAACAGCCATTTTAAGGTTGATCCTGTCAGGGTAGAACCAAATCCCTTGCATAAGCATGCTTCCTTGAGATCTAGAGGGATAGGATTGATTTCCATCCGTTCCCTATACTGGGCAATATGCTCCTCGGGATCTGTAGTCCCGTCATACAGTTTCATGTTGGGAGTCTGGAATCTTTTTGGTATTTCAGCATCACAGATAGGATATGCAAAGCGGGATATCCTATGGCTGTCTTGGGATACTTCCGGAATTGGCTGGACCACTCCAGGTACGCTGGGTATCATGTCCTTCAATTTTTGGAGCTCCCGGGTAAACGTTGACGTCATACCTGCATCCTGCAAAGAGCCATTTTTGTTAGTAGCAAGAATATTATTATTTGACGCATTACCGGTCTGAGGATTTTGGCCATATCCTGAAGCATATCCTAAACTCCTCACAGTCGACATCCTGACCGAAGAGGGTATCTCAGGGGTATGATTCTGAGAATGGCTTGGGACGATATTCCCCCTGTTATCCTCAGTGTAAACTGCGGAACTGAAATTCAAAGCCCTGGGCTGTATAGGAGTGATAATTTCTTCAGCGGGTCTACTCGAGCTAGCTTTTAAGAGTTGTATTTCTCTTAACAGCATTTGGTTAGTCTCCTGTTGCTGCCTCATTTGTTCCTGCACACTTCCAAATAAAGTCAGAATTTCATCATTAGAGGCTAAAACTGGAGCAGATCCCTGAACACTCCGAGTAGGGATAACATCTTGAGATTGTGAAGAAAATGGCATCCTTGGAGGAGGTGGTGGGAGCACCGAACCGGTAGTAGCAGAGGTTGCAGCGGACATAGTGGAGGAGCTCATGTTTGATCTTGAGGCCATTATAAACAATGTGGCAAAAAGTTTTGAAAATAGAAAACCGATTAACGATTTTACAAAGATTTTTAGTAAAAGTAGCACCACTTGCCCCACGGTGGGCGCCAAATTGTTTTGGTCAAAAATTACCTAAGCAATTAAGTGATCAAATTAGTTAAGTGAGGTAGTGTGCTAAAATTATGTGTGAAAAATGTATTGGCCAAATTAGATAGGAAAACAGTTTCAGGATACAGCCCGGGATATAGAGCTGTGTCAATGATCAAACAACGAGCAAAAAAGTAAAGGTTGACACGTGATGTATGAGGAAAGCCCTTGATCAATCTAGATCGCCGGCATAAAACCTCGGGAGCTGACAATCGCAGCTGCCTTGTTCTTCTATTGCTTCAAATATCAGGATACAGTGCAGGATGTGGTGCGGATCGACTATGTGTTACAATGAAATTCGAATACAAGTGTAGTGTTTGCAATGAGCTAGAGAGGAAGTGTTCGAGAGTGTAAGTGTAAAATTGCGTGCCTTAAACTGATCCGCCCCCATCTATTTATAGTAAAGATAATGTAACAAACTATCCTAAACTTCCGGGATCCAGCGAATATTCCCACTCGAACGTTGAGGACCAAGTATTTCGGGTTCAACGGCTTCCTCATAACAAATACGCCCGAGTCTTGAGGAGAAGAAGTCCTGATGACCGTTAGTAACTTACAGCCATTAACCTGCACGTGTTTAATTCACTCAACCTTAGGATATCGCCCAGGATGTTAGCAATATCCCCGTCCAGTATCCTGATCATAGATAAACAAGAAAAAGCAGGATATTAGTCAGCATGCATACTCAGAAAATGGGCCATAACACCTAAGAGGTTCCATGTGCCTACCATGAAGTTGTATGACGGTTCAACAGATCCTGAAGAACACATAGCACAGTACAGGGAAAGGATGGAGATCAATCCCATTCCAGAAAGGTTAAAGGAAGCATGTCTGTGCAAGGGATTTGGAACCACTCTTACTGGATCGGCTCTTAAATGGCTGCTAAGTCTTCCCCCTTACTCTATTACCTCGTTTGCTAATCTAGTTAACCTATTTAATAACCAGTTTTCTTGTAGTCGAAAATTTGAGCGTTTAACTAGTGATCTGTATAGGATAACCCAAGGTCATAATGAATCATTAAAGGATTATATCACTAAATTTAGTAAAGAATCCTTAGATATCCCTAACCTGGATATAGCTACGGCTGTTGAAGCCTTTAAAATGGGATTGCTTAGGGATTCATTATTCTATGATGATCTTGTTATGACACCATGCAGGACTCTAGATGAGGTAAGAACCCGGGCCCTTAGGTTCATCCGGCTAGAGGATGACAAAAGGATCCAGGAGAGGTTAGCAGGATCCTCAAAGCAAGAGAAGCAAGGATCCTCATTCAGGAACAACAAGTTCAGATCCTATAACAAATCTGATAACCAGAATGTGCATGCTGTTGAACAAGAAGAGGATGATGAGGATTATCCTCCAATTTCTGAATATTGCTTTTCTGTTGACAACAATGAACTAATCCTTGCGATGCAGAATTTAGGTGATAAAGCTAGATGGCCCAGGAAAAATGACAGACCAGCTGCAACATAAGTCAAAGTGGTGTGCATATCATGAAGATTTTGGGCATCTCACAGAAGAATGCATCGCACTGAGAAAAGAAATTGGATACTTGTTGAGCAAGGGGCATTTTAAAGAATTATTGGGGAGAAAGAAGTCAAGGACTCAGGATCCTGAAAGGATCCCAGAGAAAGCTCCAGCCCCTCCAGCAGATGCACAAGTTATAAACTTTATTTCTGGAGGATCAGACATTTGCGGAACATCCTTCTCTGCAGCTAAAAGACATGCAAAGGAAACCAAGATGGATAATGGAGATAGACCCATTCGAATATCCAGTGTCTCCGAAGGAAAAGTCATAACTTTTGATGAGGATGATCGTGTTGACATTCAGGATCCTCATCACGATGGTTTGGTTATCACTCTTTTTATTTCTAACCATTTTGTTCGCAGGATCCTTATAGACGGAGGAAGCTCTGTGAACATTATCCAGCTTGATGTCCTCAAGAAGATGAATATTCCTGAATCTGATATCATACCAAGATCCTCTGTGCTCGTGGGATTCAGTGGCGAGACTAAGAATACTCTGGGGGACATTAAACTCCCAATCTATATCGAAGGCCTACATTCTTACCAAAAATTTTGTGTTATTGACTGTTTATCTTGTTGTAATGTTATCCTTGGCAGGCCTTGGATACATGACATGAAGGCAGTCCCATCCACTTATCATCAATGTGTGAAGCTTCCTAGTCCTTGGGGAATAGTGAAGATTGATAGTGATCAGCAAGAAGCTAAGAACAGCTACACCTCATCAATGAAACCAGCCTCAAAGTCAAGGGAGCAATAGCAATTAAAGCATCCTCCAAGGGATGTCTTGGAGGCAAGAGAACAGGATGTAGTAGAAATCCTTATGGATCCTGATGATCCTGAATCTAAATTTTATATAGGATCAGGGATCCTCGGCGAAATGAAGGAAGACCTCATATCCTTCCTCAAAAGGAGAAAGACTACCTTTGCATGGAAACACGAAGACATGACAGGTATATCTAAAGATATAATCACTCACAAACTTGATATTGATAGATCCTTCAAACCAATCCATCAAAAGAGGAGGAAATTTGCACCAGAAAGAAATGCCATTATCCAGGAGGAGGTAGAGAAATTACTCCGAGCAGGTATGATTAGAGAGGTCAAGTATCCAAGATGGTTGGCCAATGTGGTTGTTGTTCAAAAGAAAAATGGAAAGTGGAGGGTATGTGTCGATTTCACTGATTTAAATAAGACATGTCCCAAGGATCCTTTCCCATTACCCCACATTGACTCCATGGTGGATGCAACTGCGGGTCAGGAATTGTTAACTTTTATGGATGCTTCATCTGGATTTCAACAAATTCAGATGGAACCATCCGATCAAGAGGATACAGCCTTTATGACTCCAACTGGTATATACTGTTATATTGCTATGCCATTTGGACTAAGAAATGCAGGTGCAACTTATCAAAGGCTAGTGAATATGATGTTCAAGGATCAGATTGGACAAACTATGGAGGTTTACATAGACGATATGGTGGTAAAATCCAAAAAGGCTGAGGATCACCTAAGGGACTTGGAGGAAGCATTCAATATCCTTGATAAATATAATATGAAACTTAATCCTTCTAAGTGTCATTTTGGTGTTAAGGCAGGTAAATTCTTAGGATATATGGTGACAAAGAGGGGCATTGAAGCAAGTCCAGAGCAAATCAAGGCTATTGTAAATATCAAATCTCCTGCCAATGCTAAGGATGTGCAAAGATTGACAGGAAGGATTGCAGCCTTGAACAGATTCATATCCAAATCCTTATAAAAGTGTAAGGATTTCTATGATATCCTGAGGAAGAACAAGAACTTCGAGTGGACTGAGAAGCATGAAAGTTCCCTAAGAGCTCTTAAGGACTACCTATCCTCGGCCCCAGCCTTGATGAAACCAGAAAAAGGAGATGTGCTATCCTTATATCTTGCGGTATCCTCAAAAGCAGCAAGTGCCGTCCTTGTTAAGGATCACGAAGGTACACAACATCCTGTCTATTATGTAAGTAAGAGTTTACTTGATGCTGAATCCAGGTATTCACACTTAGAAAAACTTATCCTTGCATTAATTATGGCAGCTACTAAATTGAGACATTATTTTGAAACTCATGCCATTATTGTCAAAACTAATTTTCCAATTAAGAATGTCCTCAGGAAACCTGAAATGTCAGGAAGGATGGCTAAATGGGCAGTGAAGCTTAGTGCATATGATATAAGATATGAGCCCAGGACAGCCATTAAATCCCAAGCATTAGCTGACTTTGTGGCAGATTTCAGTAGTGATTTGCAAAAGGAAGCCGAATTAGAAGTCCAGCAGCTAGAAGAGACCAAGGATCCTTGGATACTCTATACTGATGGATCCTCAAATGTCAAAGGAACAGGGCTTGGAATACTACTAAAATCGCCACAGGGGGACATAATACCCCACTCTATAGCTTGTGAGTTCCAAACTACTAACAATGAGGCTGAATATGAAGCCTTGATAGCTGGTTTGCAAATTGCTAAGCATATGAGGATCAGGTATCTTGAGGTACATGTAGATTCTTTGTTAATCACTAATCACTTTAATGGATCCTATGCTGTTAAAGGTGAAAAGCTAACCAAATATTTGGAGATAGTCAAAGAATTGGCACTCTCTTTTGTTTCCTTTAGTTTGACACAGGTACCAAGGGAAGAAAATGCAGAAGCTGATGCATTGGCTAATCTAGGATCATCTTTGAAGATCCCGGAGGATATAAGTATCCCCATTATCCATATCCTGGCTCCTGCCATCGAGGATCATGTGGCTATGGAAATAGGAGAGGATTCTACAATTATCCCTAGTGAGGATACTCAAACTCATTCAGGATCATGGATCCTCCCAATCATGAGATACTTACAACATGGAGAGATTCCTACAGGAGAAAACCCTAGGGCTTTCAAAATTAAGGTATCTCAATTCACAATTTTAAATAATATGTTGTATAAACGATCTCTTGCAGGACCATATTTAAGATGCATTGAGGATCCTGAAATCCAAGAAGTTTTAAAAGACTTCCATGAAGGAGATTGTGGAAACCACACTGGGGGTAGAGCATTATTCTCAAGGATCCTGAGGATAGGATACTATTGGGCAACCATGAAGAGAGATGCTGTGGAGTATGCTAAGAAATGTGATCCTTGTCAGAAAAACAGCAATATCCGTCATCAACCAGCTGAATTTTTGCATCCTATATCCTCCTCTTGGCCATTTATGAGATGGGGTATGGATATAGTTGGTAAGCTCCCTAAGGCACCTGGTGGAAAAGTGTTCATACTTGCTATGACTGATTACTTCTCCAAGTGGATAGAGGCTGAAGCTTTTGCCCAAGTCAGAGAAAAGGAAGTTATATCCTTCATTAAAAGAAATATTATAACTAGATTTGGTATTCCTTCTGAAATTATATGCGATAATGGTTCCCAATTCATTGGGGGCAGAACTACTAACTTTTGTGACAGTTGGGGGATTAAGATGATAACATCAACACCAGTCCACCCACAAGCTAATGGTCAGGCAGAATCCTCCAATAAGATCATCATCAACAATTTGAAGAAGAAGCTTGGATCCAAGAAAGGGAAATGGGCAGAAGAACTACCTTATGTGCTTTGGGCTGATAGGACAACTCCTAAGAATGCTACAGGCCAAACTCCATTCTCTTTGGTATTTGGGGCAGAATCAGTGATCCCTACAGAAATGGTGGTTCCAGCTGCTAGAACAAGTATTCGTGATCCTGAGGAAAATGATGAGAACTTGGTTCAAGACCTGGATACTATAGAAGAAATCAGAGATTTGGCAAGGATAAGGATGGCCAGTTATCAGCAAAGAATGGCTGGAGCCTACAACAAAAATGTCAGGATCAGGAAATTCCAAGTTGGTGATATGGTACTAAGGAAAGCATTTCAGAATACCACCAATCCTGCTGATGGAAAGTTGGCACAAAAATGGGAAGGACCTTACTTGATTGGAGCTGAGGCAGGAAAGGGGGCATATCGATTGCTAACAATGGAAGGTGATTTACTACCTAGAGCCTGGAATGCTGTCCATTTGAAGAAATACTTCATGTGATAAGGATCCATGATCCTCACATGATAAATATCCTTAAAGGATCCTTAAAGCACAGATGATCCTCATTTTGGTAACATTCTAATCTTAAACTGTTTCATTTCCTTACTTTCTCACATAAGGATAAGGATCCTGCATCCTTTATCCCCCTTTCACGTGATTTTGAGTTTTGAAGGTTGAGGTACTCTTAGCAAAAGGATGGTTATCCACAAAAGCAACCAGTTATTTGGGCTTGACCCCAGTTCCGCCAGTAGATCATGATGATCCTGGTATAGTTCATGGCAGTGGGACCAGTACTCATTTTAGGGGCTGATAATTCCATTGTACTGGCTATACCTAGTGTTTTGGTCAAAAATCAGACGAGGATGATGCAACCAAACTCTCTGTTACAGGGTATGATGCTTGAATTGGTAAACAACAATGAGGATCACTATGAAATGAATTGCACAGGGGACACAAAGATTTATACGAGGAAAAAGCCCTTGATCAATGTATGATCTCCGGCATAAAAAACCTCGGGTGATGGAAACTACCGATCACCAACTCAAATTAAACAATAATCCTTTTACAACTTCGGATGATAGCGAGCTAAGTACAAGGATCACTATAGTGTATCGTGTAGAAACGTATGAAAAATGCTAAGTGTTTTGCCGAGAGCTGGTGAGAGCAGTTGTACGAGTGTGTGTAGCCAAAAAATAGCCAAGTGTTGTCTAATTAGCTCGCTACCCCTTTTAAATTTAGTAAAATATCTAAATAACTAACTATCCGCAATTCATGCCTTCTCCCCACGATCTCCATAACGTTCACCATGGTCAAGCACGTGCGGAATAAACGTGGAATATTCTCCAGGAACGTTACCAAGACTAAGTCCAAGCTGGTACTCCTGCAAAACAATACCGAAATCATAGCAGACAATCATTAGTATAAGGATCCTTAGGATGATCCATGATCCTGATCCTGAAGCACTTCTGAGGATCACTAATTGACACAGAAGTAAGGATCACCAAACAGGATAATAATGGAGGATCACAGGTCATTAAAAAATCCTCCCCTAACAATTGCCCCCAAAATATAAGGAGTAATATTGTAAATAAATGAGTTGTATTTTGTTGATCTTATCCGCAACAAACTAACGGATAACTAGCTGTTGAAGATGGACTAGCCGTTGCAACCCTGACGTCACTGAAGTGACAATCCTGCAAATCATCATTATAAATAGGAGGTGGAGATAGGATCAATTTGCATTTAAATTCAAGAGAAACTCCCTTTAAATTCTCAGCCGAAGATCAATCAGGTATCTCTTTTCCTATTTCTCCTTCTCTTACTCTGTTTTTCTTTCTTTACCAACATCACGTTAAGAATGATGATCCGGTCCTCCCCCGCCAAGGATCACCAGAAGGATAGCCCCTTGAAGAGTCAAGGGATCATCAAAGACTCAGCGAATGAGAGGTGTTGCTTTTCTGATCTGCAAATAGATAAGATCCGGCACTGCTTTCCGGCGAACACCTTTTTCAAACCCTTTGATCCCACTGTTCTGAGCGACTACATTTCTGAGACATGGGTTGCCTTTCCGGTTACCCCGTTCACCATAGGATACACCTATCCTTTTCCAGCTTTTACCCAATCCTTTTTCTCCCTTATCGTCATCTCCTACATCCAAGCTATGCCGATGATCTAGAGGGTCTTATATACCCTTGAAAGGATCATAGAGCAGGAAGGGATCGATTTAGGAATATCAGAACTGGCAGAGATGTATGATCTCATGACGTTTGGATCCCACCGATATCTGTTTAAGCGAAAACCCGGCGAAGAACATCCCATTTTTAAAGCCACCAAGAACGATACAAACTGGAAACGACGCTTTTTCTTTGTCAGAAGGGATACCATTCCAAACGGAAAGGATCTACCAAGGAAGTAGTCCACCCATGGTAGGACAGAGGATCCTGAGAAGGATCACCAGGTAATCTTGCTCTTGAGATAGGATCACTAACCCCCCTTTTGTTTTATGTTATGCAGCTGTCACCGTTTCACACCTCATACCATCTCCTGATACTAAGGAAAGGCTTGCTGTTTTTAGAAGACTCGGTCCTGAAACAAGATCACTCAAGACAATCACCCAGGATTCTCAAGAGGTATCCTCAGGCTCAGTCACCATGTCAAGTAAGTATCCTGCTTTTTATATAGTTAAAGATTTAAATAAATAGTTAAATAGAAATAGGATAAGGATACTTATCTTGCTTTGAATATGTAGGTGCCGGAAAAGCTTCCAAGCCTGCCTCCCAGTTCAACATGGCCGACCTTGACACTGTTCGATCCAGAAAGAAGAAGGCCATTGCCAGCCCTAGTGTCTCCATCCCCAAGGCACCCATTAAAAGAAGGGGTGGCAAGAAGAGGAAAAATTCTGAGATAGAGGACCTACAAGGCCTGCCATTGATCCGCCACCAGTTCCTTGAATACTTCAATGACGTGAGGATCACCAATTCTGCCTAGGTATCCTACTTATTTGAGGATCACCTGATCTTGAACTGCTTTGTCTTTTTTGCAGAAATTTGCTGAGATTGAAGACTACGTGGGGAGCGTTGAGGAGCTGGATAAGAAGATTGCTGACCTCCAACAAGTTGCAGTGCTCAAGGATCTTAAGATTGCTGATCTCGAAAAAGCCCTTCAGGGCGCCAAGACTAAGACAGCTAAAATCTTGATCGAAATCGACTACGAGAAGCATGATCTCATAGAAGGTGCAAAGGTCTCCGCTGCCATCACAGTGTACAAGACAAAACTGAAGATGGCCCAGGAGGCTCAAGATCCTGACTTCGACGGAAGCAGCTAGGATGTTGAGGGCTGGAAAGCGAGGTTAGCTGATCTGGAAGATGATGAGGAGGCTGAGGAGGTTTTGGCGATCGAGGCTGGAGGTAGTGGGAAGGATCAGGTGAAGGATACCGACACTGGAGGGGATGAAGATGCAGCGAAGGTGTAGGCTGCACGATTGGGCAATGATGGACATTTCTAGACGTAGCCGGAGCCCAATTTTTTTAATTCGGTAGTAGTTTATTTTGTGGTTGTGCTGTTTTAAAACAATGATGGTCTGTATTTGAACAATAGTTCTAGGATTAAGGATCTAGGATCCTTTGGATAATAGGTAGGATTACAAATGGTGGAGGGATCCTCTGTTTGGGGGATGAAGCCATTGTGATCCTGCTGCCTTTTGATTTCCTGCACTTGCTATAACCGCATTAACAATGGACACCCGTTGCCAACCCATGTGGACGGGCCACGTTTTGCTGGTAGAAACGTGGGTTGGCAATTTTGACAACCTTCGACGGTTAAACCTTTGTTAATAAAATAACTTTAATCTTTTTTGGCTTATCTTATGTTATTATCCTTGTTTGTCCTTTTAATTTTCAATTGTTTTGACGTATACTTGTCTGAATAAGAAAAGTTGAACAAATTAGATAAAAAGTTTAGGATATGATCCAGGATCAAATATCCTATAGTTGAAAAATTCCAAAAAGTAGTATATTTTAAGGATCATGAGTTCGGTTGTCAAAGTATTAGGGTTATTCAAATAATCAATGAATAAAATCAAAACAGTTAAGGATCATACCTGAGGATCCAAGTTAGGATCCTATCCCTTAATACTATAACCAGGATAACCATAGGACAAACCTTAGTAAGAAGTAAGGATCAAGGATCCTTGGTTGTTTAATTTCGAAGACCTGAAATAGAACATAACTTGGGACTAAGCCATTATAAGATAAAAGTTAGCAACTGGGGACAAGCCCAAAGGATAACTGGGGATAAGCCCAAGGATAACTGGGGACAAGCCCAAGGATAACTGGGGATAAGCCCAAGGATCGTGTGTGAACTGGAGTATGGCCCTAACTGGCGACTATCCAAACTTAGTGGCATGAAAATGCCAAAACCTTAGCTAACGTGAAAACGTTAGAAACCTTAAGAACGGATGTATGGTATGTCTACCATTATACGTAGGATCCTAGGTATAGCCAGTACAATGGAATTATCAGCCCCTAAAACGAGTACTGGTCCCACTGCCATGAACCATACCAGGATCATCGTGTGCTACTGGCGGAACTGGGGTCAAGCCCAAATAACTGGGGTCAAACCCAAGTAACTGGTTGCTTTTGTGGATAATCATCCTTTTGCTAAGAGTACCTGAAACTTCAAAACTCAAAATCACGTGAAAGGGGGATAAAGGATGTAGGATCCTTATTCTTATGTGAGAAAGTAAGGAAATGAAATAGTTTAGGATTAGAATGTTACCAAAATGAGGATCATCTGTGCTTTAAGGATCCTTTAAGGATATTTATCATGTGAGGATCATGGATCCTTATCACATGAAGTATTTCTTCAAATGGACAGCATTCCAGGCTCTAGGTAGCAAATCACCTTCCATTGTTAGCAATCGATATGCCCCCTTTCCTGCCTCAGCTTCAATCAAGTAAGGTCCTTCCTATTTTGGTGCCAACTTTCCATCAGCAGGATTGGTGGTATTCTGAAATGCTTTCCTTAGTACCATATCACCAACTTGGAATTTCCTGATCCTGACATTTTTGTTGTAGGCTCCAGCCATTCTTTGCTGATAACTGGCCATCCTTATCCTTGCCAAATCTCTGATTTCTTCTATAGTATCCAGGTCTTGAACCAAGTTCTCATCATTTTCCTCAGGATCACGAATACTTGTTCTAGCAGTTGGAACCATGATTTCTGTAGGGATCACTGATTCTGCCCCAAATACCAAAGAGAATGGAGTTTGGCCTGTAGCATTCTTAGGAGTTGTCCTATCAGCCCAAAGCACATAAGGTAGTTCTTCTGCCCATTTCCCTTTCTTGGATCCAAGCTTCTTCTTCAAATTGTTGATGATGATCTTATTGGAGGATTCTTCCTGACCATTAGCTTGTGGGTGGACTGGTGTTGATGTTATCATCTTAATCCCCCAACTGTCATGTCTTCGTGTTTCCATGCAAAGGTAGTCTTTCTCCTTTTGAGGAAGGATATGAGGTCTTCCTTTATTTCGCCAAGGATCCCTGATCCTATATAAACTTTAGATTCAGGATCATCAGGATCCATAAGGATTTCTACTACATCCTGTTCTCTTGCCTCCAAGACATCCCTTGGAGGACGCTTTAATTGCTATTGCTCCCTTGACTTTGATGCTGGTTTCATTGATGAGGTGTAGCAGTTCTTAGCCTCTTGCTGATCACTATCAATCTTCACTATTCCCCAAGGACTAGGAAGCTTCACACATTGATGATAAGTGGATGGGACTGCCTTCGTGTCATGTATCCAAGGCCTGCCAAGGATAACATTACAACAAGATAAACAGTCAATAACACAAAACTTTTGGTAAGAATGTAGGCCTTCGATATAGATTGGGAGTTTTATGTCCCCCAGAGTATTCTTAGTCTCGCCACTGAATCCCACGAGCACAGAGGATCTTGGTATGATATCGGATTCAGGAATATTCATCTTCTTGAGGACATCAAGCTGGATAATGTTCACAGAGCTTCCTCCATCTATAAGGATCCTGCGAACAAAATGGTTAG
The DNA here is from genome assembly GCA_030545235.1 of Helianthus tuberosus. Lineage (NCBI taxonomy): Eukaryota > Viridiplantae > Streptophyta > Magnoliopsida > Asterales > Asteraceae > Helianthus > Helianthus tuberosus. The sequence continues at coordinate 101,304,854 of CM060431.1, read as the reverse complement.
AGATAAAAAGAGTGATAACCAAACCATCATGATGAGGATCCTGAATGTCAACACGATCATCCTCATCAAAAGTTATAACTTTTCCTTCGGAGACACTGGATGTTCGAATGGGTCTATCTCCATTATCCATCTTGGTTTCTGTTTTGGTCAAAAAATCTGATGAGGATATTGCAACCAAACTCTCTGTTACGGGGTATGATGCTAATAATGTAGAACAATGACAAGGATCACTTCAATGTAAATTGCATAAATGACACAAGGATTTATACGGGGAAAAAGCCCTTGATCAAGAGTTGATCTCCGGCACAAAAAACCCCGGGTGATGGAAACTACCGATCACCAAGCTCAAATAAATGAATAAATGTTTACAACTTCGGATAGTAACGAGCTAGGTACAAGGATCACTATCGTGAAATGTGTAAAAGTGAGTGAAAACGAATGAATGTTCGTCGAGAGCTTCAAGTGTGCGAGTATATGAGTGTGTGTAACTGAAAATGGCTAAGTGTTCTAAATTCTAGCTCGTTACCCCTTTTAAAATAGAAGTTAACTACAATAACTAACTATCCGATTTTTGTGCCAAGCTCCCACGTTCTCCACAACGTCCATTTTTGGCCAAGCACGTGCGGGATAGTTTGAGAATATTCTCCAGGAATATCGCCAAGACTAAGTCAAGCTTATTATTCCTGCGAAGTAATACAAAACATAAATAAACAATCGTCAGTACGAGGATCCTTAAAGTGATCCATGATCCTGATCCTGAAGCTCTTCTGAGGATCACCACCTGTCACAGAAGTAAGGATCATTAATTAGGATAACGAATAAGGATCACTAATTGTTAGAAAATCCTCCCCTAACAATTGCCCCCAAAATATAAGGAGTAATTTGTAAAATAAGCGAGTTATATTTTCTTGATCTTATCCGCAACTAACTAACGGATGTATAGCCGTTGATATCGAACTAGCCGTTGCAACCATGACGTCACAGAAGTGACAACCCTGCACGATCATGATTATAAATAGGAGATAGAGATAGGATCAAATGCATTTAAATCCGAAAGAAACTTCCTTTATATTCTCAGTCGAAGATCAATCAGGTATCTCTTTCTTCATCTTCTTCCTTCTCTTACTCTGTTTTTCTTTCTTTATCACCATCACTTTGAGAATGATGCTCCGAAGCTCACCGGGCAAGGATCACAAGAAGAACAGCCCTCCGAAAAGCCAGGGGATCATCGAAGATTCCATTAAAGAACGCTGCTGTTTCAATGATGCACAGATCGATAGGATCCGCCACTGCTTCCCGGCGAACATCGAGTTTAGACCTTTTGACCCCAATGCCCTGAGTGATCATATCTCCGACAAGTGGGTTGCTTTCCCCGTCACTCCGTTCACCATAGGTTATACATATCCCTTTCCAGCCTTCACCCAATCTTTCTTTTCCTTAACCGGCATCTCTTATATTCAAGCCATGCCGATGATTTGGAGGGTTTTGTACACCCTTGAAAGGATCATCGAGCAGGAAGGTATAGACCTAGGAATGTCAGAGCTGGGAGAGCTGTATGATCTTACTACCTTTGGTTCTCATCGCTATTTGTTTAAACGTAAGCCCAGTGAGGAACACCCGATCTTCAAAGCCACCAAGAACGATGCTAATTGGAAGCGGCGTTTCTTTTTTATCAAGAGAGATTCTATTGAAGATGGAAAGGATCTACCCAATAAATGGGCTACCCATGGTAGGGTGGAGGATCCTGAGAAGGATCACCAGAAACTTTCTTTTGATGTAAGGATCATTTATATTTTTGCTTTCTTGTTATGCAGCTATCACCGTCTCACACCTCAGATTGTCCCCTGCTGCTAAAGAGAGGCTCCTTGCTTTCAAGAAACTTGACCCTGAAACAAGATCTTTCAAGACAACAACCCAAGATTCACAGGAGGTATCCTCAGGCTCTGTCACGATGTCAAGTAAGTATCCTTGTTTAAAATTTAAATAAATAGTGAAATATAAATTAAGAAAAGATACTTATCTTGTTTTGGTTGTGTAGGTGCTGGAAAATCCACCAAGTCTGCTTCAAAGTTCAATGTCACTGATCTCACTACTGTCAGATCCTCCAAGAGAAAAGTTCCTACCAGTCCGACAGCTTCGGTCCCTAAGGCACCCCTCAAAGGAAAGGCAATCAAGAAGAGAAAAGCCTCTGAAGCTGAGGATCTGCAGGGTCTGCCTCTGATTCGTCATCAATTCCTCGAGTACTTTAATGAGGTAAGGAACACTGTCTCTGCTTGTATATCCTGTTGACATATCCTGCTGATATATCCTGCTGATTTGAGGATCACTTAATCCTGATCTTATCCTTTGTCCCTTTTGCAGAAATTCTCTGAGATTGAGGATTATGTTGGCCACGTTGAGGATCAGGATAGGAAGATTGCCGACCTCCAGCAGGTTGCAGTGCTTAAGGACCTTGCAATTGCTGATCTTCAGAAAGAAGTCCGGGATGCCAAACAGGAGACGGCCAAGGTGCTGATCAATGTTGACTATGAGAAGCGTGAGATCACCGAAGACGCCAAAGTCTCTGCCGCCATAGCAATGTACAAGACCAAGCTGCAAATGGCCTTGGAAGCTCAGGATCCTGCTTTTGACAAGAGCACCTGGGATGTTGAAGGCTGGAAGGCAAGGCTGGCTGAACTGGACGATGAAGAGGCTGAGGAGGTTGAAGAGATCCTAACGATTGAAGCTGGAGGCAAAGGTGATGGTGGTGAAACAAGTGGAGCTGGAGGTGATAATGCAGTGAAGGTTTAGGCTGCATGATTGGGCGATGATGGACATTCTTAGACGCAGCCGGAGCCCAATTTTTAAATTTGGTAGTAGTTTTTTGTGGTTGTGATGTCGAACAGTTTGATGGTTTGTACTTGAACAATAGCTTTTAGGATTAAGGACCATGTATGATCCTTCGGACAATAGGCAGGATTGCAATTGGTGGAGGGATCCTCTGTTTGGGGGATGAAGCCATTGTAATCCTGCCACCTTTATATTCCTGCACTATCTTTGAACTTATTATCATGGACACCCTTTACCTACCCCAGCGGACGGGCCACGTTTTGCTGGTAGATGCTCGGGGTAGGTAATTTTGACAACCTTTTAAGGGTTAGTCTTTTGTTAATAAATAAAATCTTAACCTTTTGTCGCTTATCTTGTGTTGTTATCCTTTTGTTTCTTTAATTCTTCTTTGTTTTGATGCACATTTATTGAATAAACAATTTTGAATAAGTCAGATTGAAAATGTTTAGGACATGATCCACGATCAAATATCCTATAGTTAAAGAATCTCAAAAAGCAATATATTTTAAGGATCACAAGTCTAGTTGTCAAATTTTAAGGGTTATTCAAATAAATAATGAATAGAATTAAAAATAGTTAAGGATCATACCTGAGGATCCAAGTTAGGATCCTAACCATAATAAGGATAACTATAAGATAAACCTTAGAGAGAAGTAAGGATCAAGGATCCCTAGTTGCTTATCTTCAAGGACCTGAAATAGATCATAACTTGGGACTAAGCCAATATAAGATAAGAGTTAGCAACTGGGGACAAGCCCAAGGATAACTGGGGACAAGCCCAAGGATAACTGGGGACAAGCCCAAGGATCGTATGTAAACTGGAGTATGGCCCTAACTGGCGACTATCCAAACTTAGTGACATGAAAATGCCAAAACCTTAGCTAACGTGAAAACGTTAGAAACCTTAGCTAACGTGAAAACGTTAGAAACCTTAGGAACGGATGTATGGTACGTCTACCATTATACGTAGGATCCTAGGCATAGCCAGTACAATGGAATTATCAGCCCCTAAAACGAGTACTGGTCCCACTGCCTTGAACTATACCAGGATCATCATGCGCTACAGGCGGAACTGGGGTCAAGCCCAAATAACTGGGGTTAAACCCAAGGAACGGATCGCTTCAGCGGATAACCAATGTTATGCTATGGATACCTGAACTTTCAAAACTTAAACTCACGTGAGAGATGGATAAAGGACACATGATCCTTATCCTTATATGAGAAAATAAAGAAATGAAATAGTTCAAGTTTAGGATATTACCTAAGTAAGGATCACCGATACTTTGAGGATCCTTTGAGGATCATCTGTGCCATGAGGATCCTGCTCACATGAAATATTTCTTCAAGTGGACAGCATTCCAAGCCCTTGGTAGCAAATCACCTTCCATGGTTAGCAATCTATATGCCCCTTTTCCTGCTTCAGCTTCAATCAAATAAGGGCCTTCCCATTTTGGAGCCAATTTTCCATCAGCAGGATTGGTGGTATTCTGGAATGCTTTCCTTAATACCATATCTCCAACTTGAAACCTTCTGATCCTGACATTTTTGTTGTAAGCACCAGCCATTCTTTGTTGATAACTGGCCATCCTTATCCTAGCGAGATCCCTGATTTCTTCAATAGTATCCAGGTCTTGAGCTAAGTTCTCATTATTCTCCTCAGGATCACGGGTACTTGTTCTAACAGTTGGAACCACCATTTCTGTTGGGATCACTGATTCTGCCCCAAATACCAAAGAGAATGGCGTTTGACCAGTAGCATTCTTAGGGGTTGTCCTGTCAGCCCAAAGCACATAGGGTAGTTCTTCTGCCCATTTCCCTTTCTTGGATCCAAGCTTCTTCTTCAAATTGTTGATGATGATCTTGTTGGATGATTCTGCTTGACCATTAGCTTGTGGGTGGACTGGTGTTGATGTTATCATCTTAATCCCCAAGCTGTCACAAAAGTTAGTCCCAATAAATTGGGAACCATTATCATATATAATCTCAGAAGGAATTCCAAATCTAGTTATAATATTTCTTTTAATGAAGGATATAACTTCCTTTTCTCTGACTTGGGCAAAAGCTTCAGCCTCTATCCACTTGGAGAAGTAATCAGTCATAGCTAGCATGAATACTTTTCCACCAGGTGCCTTAGGGAGCTTACCAACTATATCCATACCCCATCTCATAAATGGCCAAGAGGAGGATATAGGATGCAATAATTCAGCTGGTTGATGAAGGATATTACTGTGTCTCTGACAAGGATCACATCTTTTAGCATACTGCACAGCATCTCTCTTCATGGTTGGCCAGTAGTATCCTGTCCTCAGGATCCTTGAGAATAATGCCCTGCCCCCAGTGTGGTTTCCACAATCTCCTTCGTGGAAGTCTTTTAAAACTTCTTGGATTTCAGGATCCTCAATGCATCTCAAGTATGGTCCTGCAAGAGATCGTCTATACAACATATTATTTAAAATTGTGAATTGAGATACCTTAGATTTGAAAGCCCTAGGGTTTTCTCCTGTAGGAATCTCTCCATGTTGTAAGTATCTCATGATTGGTGAGATCCATGATCCTGATTCTGAATGGGATCGAGTATCCTCACTAGGGATAATTGCAGAATCATTTCCTATCTCCATAGCCGCATGATCCTCGATAGCCGGGGCCAGGATATGGATAATAGGGATTTTGATATCCTCCGGGATCTTCAAGGATGATCCTAAGTTAGCCAATGCATCAGCTTCTGTATTTTCTTCCCTTGGTACCTGCGTCAAACTAAAGGAAACAAAAGAGAGTGCCAAACTTTTGACTATCTCTAAATATTTTTTTAGCTTTTCACCTTTAACAGCATAGGATCCATTGAAGTGGTTTGTAATTAACAATGAATCTACATCTACCTCAAGATACCTGATCCCCATATGCTTTGCAATTTGCAAACTAGCAATTAAGGCTTCATACTCAGCCTCATTGTTAGTGGTTTGGAACTCACAAGCTATAGAGTGGGGTATTATGTCCCCCTGTGGCGATTTTAGTAGTATTCCAAGCCCTGTGCCTTTGACATTTGAGGATCCATCGGTATAAAGTATCCAAGGATCCTTGGTCTCTTCTAGCTGCTGGACTTCTAACTCAGCTTCTTCTTGTAAATCACTACTGAAATCAGCCACAAAGTCAGCTAATGCTTGGGATTTGATGGCTGTCCTAGGCTCATATCTTATATCATATGCACTTAGCTTTACTGCCCACTTAGCCATCCTTCCTGACATTTCTGGTTTCCTGAGGACATTCTTAATTGGAAAATTAGTTTTAACAATGATAACATGAGTTTCAAAATAATGTCTTAACTTAGTAGATGCCATAATTAATGCAAGAATAAGCTTTTCAAGGTGTGAATACCTGGATTCGGCATCAAGTAAACTTTTACTTACATAATAGACAGGATGTTGTATACCTTCATGATCCTTAACAAGGACCGCACTTACTGCTTTTGAGGATACTGCAAGATACAAGGATAGCACATCGCCTTTTTCTGGTTTCATCAAAGTCGGGGCTGAGGATAGGTAATCTTTGAGGGCTCTTAGAGCATTTTCATGCTTCTCAGTCCACTCAAATTTCTTGTTCTTCCTTAGGATATCATAGAATTCTTTACACTTCTCTGAGGATTTGGATATAAATCTGTTCAAAGCTGCTATCCTGCCTATTAGCCTTTGAACATCCTTAGCATTGGCCGGAGATTTGATGTTCACTATTGCTTTGATTTGTTCCGGGCTAGCTTCAATGCCTCTCTTTGTCACCATATATCCTAAGAATTTACCTGCTTTAACACCAAAGTGACATTTTGAAGGGTTAAGTTTCATGTTATATTTGTCAAGGATATCGAATGCTTCCTCCAAGTCCCTTAGGTGATCCTCAGCTTTTATGGATTTTACCACCATATCATCTATGTAAACCTCCATAGTTTGTCCAATCTGATCCTTGAAGATCATATTCACCAGCCTTTGATATGTTGCACCTGCATTTCTTAGTCCGAACGGCATAGCAATATAGCAGTATATACCAGTTGGAGTCATGAAGGCTGTATCCTCTTGGTCGGATGGTTCCATTTGGATTTGTTGGAATCCAGATGAAGCATCCATAAAAGTTAACAGTTCATGACCCGCAGTTGCATCCACCATGGAGTCAATGTGGGGTAATGGGAAAGGATCCTTGGGACATGCCTTATTTAAATCGGTAAAATCGACACATACCCTCCACTTTCCGTTTTTCTTTTGAACAACAACCACATTGGCCAACCATCTTGGATACTTGACCTCCCTAATCATACCTGCCCGGAGCAATTTCTCTACCTCTTCCTGGATAATGGCATTCCTTTCCGGTGCAAACTTTCTTCTTCTTTGATGGATTGGTTTGAAGGATCTGTCAATCCCGAGTTTGTGAGTGATTACATCTTTGGATATTCCAGTCATGTCTTCGTGTTTCCATGCGAAGGTAGTCTTTCTCCTTTTGAGGAAGGATACGAGGTCTTCTTTCATTTCGCCAAGGATCCCTGATCCGATGTAGATTTTGGATTCAGGATCATCAGGATCCATGAGGATTTCTACCACATCCTGCTCTCTTGCCTCCAAGACATCCCTTGGAGGATACCTTGATTGCTATTGCTCCTTTGACTTCGAGGCTGGTTTCATCGATGAAGTGTAGCAATTCTTAGCCTCCTGCTGATCACTATCAATCTTCACTATTCCCCAAGGACTAGGGAGCTTCACACATTGATGGTAAGTAGAGGGGACTGCTTTCATATCGTGTATCCAAGGCCTGCCAAGGATAACATTACAACAAGATAAACAGTCAATAACACAAAATTTTTGATAAGAGTGTAGGCCTTCAATGTATATTGGGAGTTTAATGTCCCCCAGGGTATTCTTAGTTTCGCCACTAAATCCCACGAGCACGGAGGATCTTGGTATGATGTCCGATTCAGGAATACCCATCTTCTTTAGAACATCTAGCTGGATAATGTTTACTGAGCTTCCTCCGTCTATAAGGATCCTGCGGACAAAATGGTTAGAAATAAAAAGAGTAATAACTAAACCATCGTGATGAGGATCCTGGATATCAACACGATCATCCTCATCAAAGGTTATGACTTTTCCTTCGGAGACACTTGATGTTCGAACAGGTCTTTCTCCATTATCCATTTTAGTTTCCTTTGCATGCCTTTTAGCTGCTGAGAAGGATGTGCCGCAAATGTCCGATCCTCCAGAAATAAAGTTTATCACTTGTGCGTCTGCTGGAGGGGCTGGAGACTTCTCAGGGATCCTTTCAGGATCCTGAGTCCTTGACTTTTTTCTTCCCAACAATTCTTTTAGATGCCCCTTGCTCAACAAGTATCCAATTTCCTTTCTTAGTGCAATGCATTCTTCCGTGAGATGCCCAAAATCTTCATGGTATGCACACCACTTTGATTTATCCTTAGTTGCAGCTGGCCTATCATTTTTTCTCGGCCATCTAGCTTTATCACCTAGGTTCTGCATCGCAAGGATTAGTTCATTGTTATCAACACAAAAACAATATTCAGAAATTGGAGGATAATCCTCATCATCCTCTTCTTGATCAACAGAATGCACGTTCTGGTTATCAGATCTATTGCAGGATCTGAACTTGTTGTTCCTGAATGAGGATCCTTGCTTATCCTGCTTTGAGGATCCTGCTAACCTCTCCTGGATCCTCTTGTCGTCCTCTAGCCGAATGAACCTAAGTGCTCGTGTTCTTACCTCATCTAAGTTCCTGCATGGTGTCATAACAAGATCATCATAGAACGACGAATCCCTAAGCAATCCCATTTTAAAGGCCTCAACAGCCGTAGCTATATCTAAGTTGGGAATGTCTATGGATTCTTTACTAAATTTGGTAATGTAATCCCTTAATGATTCATTATGACCCTGGGTTATCCTATATAGATCACTAGTTAATCGTTCAAATTTTCTATTACAAGAAAACTGATTATTAAACAAGTTAACTAGATTAGCAAATGAGGTAATAGAATAGGGAGGAAGACTTAGCAGCCATTTGAGAGCTGATCCAGTAAGAGTGGATCTGAATCCCTTGCACAGGCATGCTTCCTTTAACCTTTCTGGAATTGGATTGATCTCCATCCTCTCCCTGTATTGTGCTATGTGTTCTTCAGGATCCGTCGAACCATCATACAGCTTCATTGTTGGCACATGGAACCTCTTGGGTATCTCAGCATCACAGATTGGTGGTGCAAAACGAGATATCTTGTGGCTCCCATCTGCAATCTCTGGGATAGGTTTGACCACTCCTGGAACACTTGATATCATGTCCTTTAGCTTTTGCAATTCTCTGGCCATGGCATGATTGATACCTGGATCCTGCATAAGACCATTGTTAGTAGTATAAGAATTATTAAAAGTGTTACCTCCCATTGGATTCAGATTAGGAAGATTGGATGTTAATCCATATTGTTGGGGCTCTGGAATGATCGAGGGACCAGTAGAGGCATTGGTCTGCATTGGAATAAAATCTCCCTGATGGACATCTGAACTTCCTGTTTGCAAACTTCTCAAGGATCCTGGCATCTGGAAGGATCCCTGAAACTGGGACGATCCTGGAACAAAGGAGGATCCTTGAACCTGGTGCATTCCTGAATATCCTCCTGAATTCGTGAGGGATCCCATATGCTGAGGATAGGATCCCGCTGGCTGGAAATATGAACCTGATGCCTGGGTCACTGCTGTTGTTCCGTAGTTCACTCCTTTTGGTCCACCCACATATTGAACATCTGGAACCACTGATGGCTGGGAAGTAATCACCGGAGTATCAAAATTCAAAGATTTTGGCACCAGTGGGGAATGATCCTCTGCCGTTTTCTTTTGTTTTTTGAAATCTCCGATTTCTTTGAGAATCCTTTCATTGGTCTTATCCTGTTGCCGTATCTGATCCTTCATCTGCAAAATCAAAGTAAACATGTCACTATTACTGGGAGTGTAAGAAGCAGAAGAAGTTGGAGGTTTTGAGAAAATGGGAGTTGGTTTCTTCGTAGCATTCTCAGCATTCTTCTGGGATCCAGAAGGTGGTGGAGGCAAAGGGGGAACGCCTTGTGAAGAAGTGAATGAGGGCATCAAATTTGAAGCATTCTTCACCGAGGAAGCCATTTGCTCGGTTGTAGTGAATTGAAATGAGCACAGAAATGCGAATTTTTCTAAGGATGAAGCACCAATGGCCCCACGGTGGGCGCCAAACTGTTTGGTCAAAAAATCTGATGAGGATATTGCAACCAAACTCTCTGTTACGGGGGATGATGCTAATAATGTAGAACAATGACAAGGATCACTTCAATGTCAATTGCATAAATGACACAAGGATTTATACGGGGAAAAAGCCCTTGATCAAGAGTTGATCTCCGGCACAAAAAACCCCGGGTGATGGAAACTACCGATCACCAAGCTCAAATAAATGAATAAATGTTTACAACTTCGGATAGTAACGAGCTAGGTACAAGGATCACTATCGTGAAATGTGTAAAAGTGAGTGAAAATGAATGAATGTTCGTCGAGAGCTTCAAGTGTGCGAGTATATGAGTGTGTGTAACTAAAAATGGCTAAGTGTTCTAAATTCTAGCTCGTTACCCCTTTTAAAATAGAAGTTAACTACAATAACTAACTATCCGATTTTTGTGCCAAGCTCCCACGTTCTCCACAACGTCCATTTTTGGCCAAGCACGTGCGGGATAGTTTGAGAATATTCTCCAGGAATATCGCCAAGACTAAGTCAAGCTTATTATTCCTGCGAAGTAATACAAAACATAAATAAACAATCGTCAGTACGAGGATCCTTAAAGTGATCCATGATCCTGATCCTGAAGCTCTTTTGAGGATCACCACCTGTCACAGAAGTAAGGATCATTAATTAGGATAACGAATAAGGATCACTAATTGTTAGAAAATCCTCCCCTAACAGTTTCCTTTGCATGTCTTTTAGCTGCAGAGAAGGATGTTCCACAAATGTCTGATCCTCCAGAAATAAAGTTTATAACTTGTGCATCTGCTGGAGGGGATGGAGCTTTCTCTGGGATCCTTTCAGGATCCTGAGTCCTTGACTTCTTTCTCCCCAATAATTGTTTCAAGTGCCCCTTGCTCAACAAGTATCCAATTTATTTTCTCAGTGCGATGCATTCTTCTGTGAGATGCCCAAAATCTTCATGATATGCGCACCACTTTGACTTATCTTTAGTTGCAGCTGGTCTGTCATTTTTCCTGGGCCATCTAGCTTTATCACCTAAATTCTACATCGCAAGGATTAGTTCATTGTTATCAACAGAAAAACAATATTCAGAAATTGGAGGATAATCCTCATCATCCTCTTCTTGTTCAACAGCATGCACATTCTGGTTATCAGATTTGTTATAGGATCTGAACTTGTTGTTCTTGAATGAGGATCCTTGCTTCTCTTGCTTTGAGGATCCTGCTAATCTCTCCTGGATCCTTTTGTCATCCTCTAGCCGGATGAACCTAAGGGCCCGGGTTCTTACCTCATCAAGATTCCTGCATGGTGTCATAACAAGATCATCATAGAATAACGAATCCCAAAGCAGTCCCATTTTAAAGGCTTCAACAGCCGTAGCTATATCCACGTTAGGGATATCTAAGGATTCTTTACTAAATTTAGTGATATAATCCCTTAATGATTCATTATGACCTTGGGTTATCCTATACAGATCACTAGTTAAACGCTCAAACTTTCTACTATAAGAAAACTGGTTATTAAATAGGTTAACTAGATTAGCAAACGAGGTAATAGAGTAAGGGGGAAGACTTAGCAGCCATTTAAGAGCCGATCCAGTAAGAGTGGATCCAAATCCCTTGCACAGACATGCTTCCTTTAACCTTTCTGGGATGGGATTAATCTCCATCCTTTCCCTGTACTGTGCTATGTGTTCTTCAGGATCTGTTGAACCATCATACAACTTCATGGTAGGCACATGGAACCTCTTGGGTATCTCAGCATCACAGATTGGTGGTGCAAAACGAGATATCTTGTGGCTCCCATCTGCAATCTCTGGGATAGGCTTGACCACTCCTGGGACACTTGATATCATATCCTTTAACTTTTGCAATTCTCTGGCCATGGCATGATTGATACCTATATCCTGCATAAGGCCATGGTTAGTGGTATAAGAATTATTGAAAGTGTTACCTCCCATTGGATTCAAATTAGGAAGAGCGGATGTGAATCCATATTGTTGGGGCTCTGGAATGACCGATGGACCAGTAGAAGCAATGGTCTGCATTGGAATAAAATCTCCCTGATGGATATCGGAACTCCCTGATTGCAAACTCCTTAAGGATCCAGGAATCTGGAAGGATCCCTGAAACTGAGAGGATCCTTGGACCTGGGAGGATCCTGGGACGTAGGAAGATCCTTGAACCTGGGAGGATCCTTGAACATAGGAGGATCCTTGAACCTGGGAGGATCCTTGAACCTGAGAGGATCCTTGAACCTGGGAGGATCCTGGAACATAGGAGGATCCTTGAACCTGGGAGGATCCTTGAAACTGAGAGGATCCTTGAACCTGGGAGGATCCTGGAACATAGGAGGATCCTTGAACCTGGGAGGATCCTTGAAACGGCCAGAACCCTTGAATCTGCTGCGCTCCTGAGTATCCTCCTAAGATTGCGAAGTATCCTATATGCTGAGGATGGGATCCTGCTGGTTGGAAGTGTAACCCTGAAGCCTGAGTCATTGCTGATGATCCGTAATGCACTCCTTTTGGTCCTCCCACATATTGAACGTCTGGAACCACTGAAGGCTGAGAAGTTATAACCGGAGTATCGAAATTCAAAGATCTGGGCATCAGTGGGGAATGATCCTCTGCCGATCTCTTCTGTTTCTTGATGTCTCCAATTTCTCTAAGAATCCTTTCATTGATCTTGTCCTGCTGCTGTATATGCTCCTTCATCTGCAAAATCAGAGTAAACAAGTCACTAGTAGTAGGAGTATAAGAAGCAGAAGAAGTTGGAGGTTTTGAGAAAATGGGAGTTGGTTTCTTCTCGGCATTTTTCTGAGGTCCAGAAGGTGGTGGAGGCAAAGGTGGAATGCCCTGGGACGAATTGACTGCAGACATCGCACTGGAGGTGTTCTTTGATGATGAAGCCATCTGCTTGGATGTAACGAATCGAAATGATCACAAAAATGAGAATTTCTTAGGAACGAAGCACCAATTGCCCCACGGTGGGCGCCAAACTGTTTTGGTCAAAAATCAGACGAGGATGATGCAACCAAACTCTCTGTTACGGGGTGTTTTGGTCAAAAAAAATCTGATGAGGATAATGCAACCAAACTCTCTGTTACGGGGTATGATGCTTGAATTACTTTGTAGCAATAAGGATCACTATGTAAAATAAATAACAAGTGACACAAGGTTTATACGGGGAAAAAGCCCTTGATCAAGAGTTGATCTCCGGCACAAAAAACCCCGGGTGATGGAAACTACCGATCACCAAGCTCAAATAAATCAATAAATGTTTACAACTTCGGATAGTAACGAGCTAGGTACAAGGATCACTATGGTGAAATGTGTAAAAGTGAGCGAAAGCTGTTAAGTGTTTGCCGAAAGCTTCAAGAGTGCAATTGTACGAAAGTGTGTGTAGCTGAAAATGGCTAAGTGTTCTAATTACTAGCTCGTCACCCCTTTAAAAATAGAAGTTAACTACGCTAACAAACTATCCGACTTTTGTGCCATGCTCCCACGTTCTCCACAATGTCCATTTCCAGTCAAATGTGTGTGAAATACCCGTGGAATATTCCATAGTAACGTTGCCAAGACTAAGTCAAGCTTGTTACTCCTGCAAAATAATACGAAACATAAACAAACAATCGTTAGTATGAGGATCCTTAAGGTGATCCATGATCCTGATCCTAAAGCTCTTCTGAGGATCACCATCCGTCACAGAAGTAAGGATCACTAATTAGGATAACAAGTAAGGATCACTAAATGTTAGAAAATCCTCCCCTAACAATTGCCCCCAAAATATAAGGAGTGATATGTAAAATGAACGAATTATATTTTCTTGATCTTATCCGCAACTAACTATCGTAAATATAGCCGTTGTTGTAGAACTATCCGTTGCAACTATGACGTCACCGAAGTGACAACCCTGCACAATCATAATTATAAATAGGAGATATAGATAGGATCGTTTGCATTTAAATTTCAGAGATACTCCCTTTATAACTGCATCCGAAGATAAACAGGTATTCTCTCTTCATCTTCTTCCCTCTTTTGCTCTGTTTTCCGTCTCTTTCCATCATCTTGTCAAAAATGTTGCTCCGGAACTCCCCAGCTAAGGATCATCCGAAAAACAGCCCACTGAAGAGTCAGGGGATCATCGAAGATTCCATAAAAGAACGCTGCTGTTTCATCGATCCGCAGATTGATAGGATCCGCCACTGTTTCCCGGCGAACACCGTGTTTAAATCTTTTGATCCCAATGCCCTGAGTGATCATATTTCCGACAACTGGATTGCTTTTCCTGTCACTCCGTTCACCATAGGCTATACATATCCTTTTCCAGCCTTCACCCAATCTTTCTTTTCCCTAACCGGCATCTCTTATATCCAAGCCATGCCGATGATATGGAGGGTTTTGTATACCCTTGAAAGGATCATCCAGCAGGAAGGGATAGACCTAGGAATGTCAGAGCTGGGAGAGCTATATGATCTTACTACCTTTGGTTCTCATCGTTATTTGTTCAAACGTAAACCTGGTGAGGAACATCCGATCTTCAAAGCTACCAAGAATGATGCTAACTGGAAGCGGCGTTTCTTTTTCGTCAAGAGAGATTCTATCTCTGACGGGAAGGATTTACCCAAAAAATGGGCTACCCATGGTAGGGTGGAGGATCCTGAGAAGGATCACCAGAGAACTTTCTTTTGATATAAGGATCACTTATATACTTTTGCTTTCTTGTTATGCAGCTATCACCGTTTCACACCTCAGACTATCTCCTACCGCCAAAGAGAGACTCGCCACTTTCAAGAGACTTGATCCTGAAACAAGAACTTTCAAGACAACCACCCAGGATTCTCAGGAGGTATCCTCAGGCTCTGTCACGATGTCAAGTAAGTATCTTTGTTTAAAAATTTAAATAAATAGTGAAATATAAGTGAAGTAAAGATACTTATCTTGTTTTGGTTGTGTAGGTGCTGGAAAATCCACCAAGTCTGCTTCAAAATTCAATGTCACCGATCTCACCACCGTCAGATCCTCCAAAAGAAAGGCTCCTACCAGCCCGACAGCTTCAGTCCCCAAGGCACCCCTCAAAGGAAAGGGAATCAAGAAGAGAAAGGCCTCCGAGGCTGAGGATCTGCAGGGTCTGCCTCTGATCCGCCACCAATTCCTCGAATACTTCAATGATGTAAGGATCACTGTTTCTGCTCGTATATCCTGCTGACTTGAGGATCACTTGGTCCTGACCTTATCTTTTATCCTTTTTGCAGAAATTCGCTGAGATCGAGGACTATGTTGGCCATGTTGAGGATCAGGATAGGAAGATTGCCGACCTCCAACAGGTTGCATTGCTAAAGGACCTCAAAATTGCTGATCTTCAGAAGGAACTCCAAGATGCCAAGACTAAGACGGCCAAAATTATGATTGACATTGACTATGAAAAGCATGATCTCATAGAAGGTGCAAAGGTCTCTGCTGCCATCACAATGTATCAGATAAAACTAAAGATGGCCCAGGAAGCTCAAGATCCTAACTTCGACAGAAGCAGCTGGGATGTTGAGGACTAGAAAGCAAGGTTGGTTGATCTTGAAGATGATGAAGAGGCTGAGGAGGTTTTGGCGATTGAGGCTGGAGGCAAAGGTGAAGGTGGTGAAGCAAGTGGAGCCGGAGGTGGTGATGCAGAGAAGGTTTAGGCTGCATGATTGGGCGATGATGGAAACTTCTAGACATAGCCGGAGCCCAATTTTTTTTAGTTTGATGGTTGTTTTGTTGAACAATTTGATGGTTTGTACTGGATAATAGTTTTTAGGATTAAGGATCATGTATGATCCTTTGAACAATAGGTAGGATTGCAAATGGTGGAGGGATCCTCTGTTTGGGGGATGAAGCCATTGTGATCCTACCGCCTTTATATTCCTGCACTACTTTGAACCTATTATCATGGACACCCTTTACCTACCCCAGCGGACGGGCCACGTGTTGCTGGTAGATGCTTGGGGTAGGTAATTTTGACAACCTTTTAAGGGTTAATCTTTCGTTAATAAATAAAACCTTAATCTTTTGTCGCTTATCTTGTATTGTTATACTTTTTGTCTCTTTAATTTTCAATCGTTTTGATGTACACTTATTTGAATAAACAATTTTGAATAAGTCAGATTGAAAATACTTAGGATATGATCCATGATCAAATATCCTATAGTTGAAGAATCCCAAAAAGTAATACATTTTAAGGATCACCAGTTTAGTTGTCAAATTTTAAGGGTTATTCAAATAAACAATGAATAGAATTAAAAATAGTTAAGGATCATACCTGAGGATCCAAATTAGGATCCTAACCATAATCAGGATAACTATAAGATAAACCTTAGAGAGAAGTAAGGATCAAGGATCCCTTGTTGCTTATCTTCAAGGACCTGAAATAGAGCATGACTTGGGACTAAGCCGATATAAGATAAGAGTTAGCAACTGGGGACAAGCCCAAGGATAACTGGGGACAAGCCCAAGGATAACTGGGGACAAGCCCAAGGATCGTATGTAAACTGGAGTATGGCCCTAACTGGCGACTATCCAAACTTAGTGACATGAAAATGTCAAAACCTTGGCTAACGTGAAAACATTAGAAACCTTAGGAACGGATGTATGGTACGTCTACCATTATACGTAGGATCCTAGGTATAGCCAGTACAATGGAATTATCAGCCCCTAAAGCGAGTACTGGTCCCACTGCCTTGAACTATACCAAGATCATCATGCGCTACAGGCGGAACTGGGGTCAAGCCCAAATAACTGGGGTTAAACCCAAGGAACGGATCGCTTCTGCAGATAACCAATATTTTGCTAATGATACCTGAACTTTCAGAACTTAAAATCACGTGAGAGATGGATAAAGGACACATGATCCTTATCCTTATATGAGAAAATAAAGAAATGAAATAGTTCAAGATTAGGATATTACCAAAGTAAGGATCACCGATACTTTAAGGATCCTTCAAGGATACCCCTAACGTAAGGATCATCTGTGCCATGAGGATCCTGGTCACATGAAATATTTCTTCAAGTGGACAGCATTCCAAGCTCTTGGTAGCAAATCACCTTCCATGGTTAGCAATCTATATGCCCCCTTTCCTGCTTCAGCTTCAATCAAATAAGGGCCTTCCCATTTTGGAGCCAATTTTCCATCAGCAGGATTGGTGGTATTCTGAAATGCTTTCCTTAATACCATATCTCCAACTTGAAACTACCTGATCCTGACATTTTTGTTGTAAGCACCAACCATTCTTTGTTGATAACTGGCCATCCTTATCCTAGCCAGATCCCTGATTTCTGCAATAGTATCCAGGTCTTGAGCCAAGTTCTCATCATTTTCCTCAGGATCACGGGTACTTGTTCTAGCAGTTGGAACCACCATTTCTGTTGGGATCACTGATTCTGCCCCAAATACCAAAGAGAATGGCGTTTGACCAGTAGCATTCTTAGGGGTTGTCCTATCAGCCCAAAGCACATACGGTAGTTCTTCTGCCCATTTCCCTTTCTTGGATCCAAGCTTCTTCTTCAAATTGTTGATGATGATCTTGTTGGATGATTCTGCTTGACCATTAGCTTGTGGGTGGACTGGTGTTGATGTTATCATCTTAATCCCCCAGCTGTCACAAAAGTTAGTAGTTCTGCCCCCAATAAATTGGGAACCATTATCGCATATAATTTCAGAAGGAATACCGAATCTAGTTATAATATTTCTTTTAATGAAGGATATAACTTCCTTTTCTCTGACTTGGGCAAAAGCTTCAGCCTCTATCCACTTGGAGAAGTAATCAGTCATAGCAACCATGAATACTTTTCCACCAGGTGCCTTAGGGAGCTTACCAACTATATCCATACCCCATCTCATAAATGGCCAGGAGGAGGATATAGGATGCAAAAATTCAGCTGGTTGATGAAGGATGTTGCTGTGTCTCTGACAAGGATCACATCTCTTAGCATACTCCACAGCATCTCTCTTCATGGTTGGCCAGTAGTATCCTGTCCTCAGGATCCTTGAGAATAATGCCCTGCCCCCAGTGTGGTTTCCACAATCTCCTTCGTGGAAGTCTTTTAAAACTTCTTGGATTTCAGGATCCTCAATGCATCTTAAGTATGGTCCTGCAAGAGATCGTCTATACAACATATTATTTAAAATTGTGAATTGAGATACCTTAATTTTGAAAGCCCTAGGGTTTTCTCCTGTAGGAATCTCTCCCTGTTGTAAGTATCTCATGATTGGTGAGATCCATGATCCTGATCCTGAATGGGATTGAGTATCCTCACTAGGGATAATTGCAGAATTTTTTCCTATCTCCATAGCCACATGATCCTCGATAGCCGGTGTCAGGATATGGATAATAGGGATCTTGATATCCTCCGGGATCTTCAAAGATGATCCTAAGTTAGCCTATGCATCAGCTTCTGTATTTTCTTCCCTTGGTACCTGTGTCAAACTAAAGGAAACAAAGGAGAGTGCCAATTCTTTGACTATCTCTAAATATTTGGTTAGCTTTTCACCTTTAACAGCATAGGATCCATTAAAGTGGTTTGTAATTAACAATGAATCTACATGTACCTCAAGATACCTGATCCCCATAGGCTTAGCAATTTGCAAACCAGCAATTAAGGCTTCATATTCAGCCTCATTGTTAGTGGTTTGGAACTCACAAGCTATAGAGTGGGGTATTATGTCCCCCTGTGGCGATTTTAGTAGTATTCCAAGCCCTGTGCCTTTGACATTTGAGGATCCATCAGTATAGAGTATCCAAGGATCCTTGGTCTCCTCTAGCTGCTGGACTTCTAACTCAGCTTCTTTTTGTAAATCACTACTGAAATCAGCCACAAAGTCAGCTAATGCTTGGGATTTGATGGCTGTCCTAGGCTCATATCGTATATCATAGGCACTAAGCTTCACTGCCCACTTAGCCATCCTTCCTGACATCTCTGGTTTCCTGAGGACATTCTTAATTAGAAAATTAGTTTTAACAACAATAACGTGAGTTTCAAAATAATGTCTCAACTTAGTAGATGCCATAATTAATGCAAGAATAAGCTTTTCAAGGTGTGAATACCTGGATTCGGCATCAAGTAAACTTTTACTTACATAATAGACAGGATGTTGTGTACCTTCATGATCCTTAATAAGGACCGCACTTACTGCTTTTGAGGATACTGCAAGATACAAGGATAACACATCGCCTTTTTCTGGTTTCATCAAGGCCGGGGCTGAGGATAGGTAATCTTTGAGAACTCTTAAGGCATTTTCATGCTTCTCAGTCCACTCAAATTTCTTGTTCTTTCTTAGGATATCATAGAATTCTTTGCACTTCTCTGAGGATTTGGATGTAAATCTGTTCAAAGCTGCTATCCTGCCTGTTAGCCTTTGGACATCCTTAGCATTGGCCGGAGATTTGATATTCACTAAGGCTTTGATTTGTTCCGGGCTAGCTTCAATGCCTCTCTTGGTCACCATGTATCCTAAGAATTTGCCTGCTTTAACACCAAAGTGACATTTTGAAGGATTAAGTTTCATGTTATATTTGTCAAGGATATTGAATGCTTCCTCCAAGTCTCTTAGGTGATCCTCAGCCTTTATTGATTTTACCACCATATCGTCTATGTAAACCTCCATAGTTTGTCCAATCTGATCCTTGAACATCATATTCACCAGCCTTTGATAAGTTGCACCTGCATTTCTTAGTCCGAACGGCATAGCAATATAGCAATATATACCGGTTGGAGTCATGAAGGCTGTATCCTCTTGATCGGATGGTTCCATTTGGATTTGTTGAAATCCAGATGAAGCATCCATAAAAGTTAACAGTTCCCGACCCGCAGTTGCATCCACCATGGAGTCAATGTGGGGTAATGGGAAAGGATCCTTGGGATATGCCTTATTTAAATCGGTAAAATCGACACATACCCTCCACTTTCCGTTTTTCTTTTGAACAACAACCACATTGGCCAACCATCTTGGATACTTGACCTCTCTAATCATACCTGCCCGGAGCAATTTCTCTACCTCTTCCTGGATAATGGCATTTCTTTCTGGTGCAAATTTTCTTCTCCTTTGAGGATTGGTTTGAAGGACCTATCAATGCCAAGTTTGTGAGTGATTACATCTTTAGATATACCTGTCATGTCTTCGTGTTTCCATGCAAAGGTAATCTTTCTCCTTTTGAGGAAGGATACGAGGTCTTCTTTCATTTTGCCAAGGATCCCTGATCCGATATAGATTTTGGATTCAGGATCATGAGGATCCATGAGGATTTCTACCACATCCTGCTCTCTTGCCTCCAAGACATCCCTTGGAGGATACTTTGATTGCTATTGCTCCCTTGACTTCGAGGCTGGTTTCATCGATGAAGTATAGCAATTCTTAGCCTCCTGCTGATCACTATCAATCTTGACTATTCCCCAAGGACTAGGGAGCTTCACACATTGATGGTAAGTAGATGGGACTGCCTTCATATCGTGTATCCAGGGCCTGCCAAGGATAACATTACAACAAGATAAACAGTCAATAACACAAAATTTTTGATAAGAGTGTAGGCCTTCGATGTATATTGGGAACTTAATGTCCCCCAGGTTATTCTTAGTTTCGCCACTAAATCCCACGAGCACGGAGGATCTTGGTATGATATCTGATTCAGGGATGCCCATCTTCTTTAGAACATCAAGCTAGATAATGTTCACTGAGCTTCCTCCGTCTATAAGGATCCTGCGGACAAAATGGTTAGAAATGAAAAGAGTAATAACTAAACCATCGTGATGAGGATCCTGGATATCAACACGATCATCCTCATCAAAGGTTATAACTTTTCCTTCGGAGACACTTGATGTTCGAACGGGTCTTTCTCCACTATCCATTTTAGTTTCCTTTGCATGCCTTTTAGCTGCTGAGAAGGATGTGCCACAAATGTCTGATCCTCCAGAAATAAAGTTTATTACTTGTGCATCTGCTGGAGGGGCCGAAGCTTTCTCAGGGATCCTTTCAGGATCCTGAGTCCTTGACTTTTTTCTACCCAACAATTCTTTTAGATGCCCCTTGCTCAACAAGTATCCAATTTCCTTTCTTAGTGTAATGCATTCTTCTGTGAGATGCCCAAAATCTTCTTGGTATGCACACCACTTTGATTTATCTTTGGTTGCAGCTGGTCTGTCATTTTTTCTGGGCCATCTGGTTTTATCACCTAGATTTTGCATCGCAAGGATTAGTTCATTGTTATCAACAGAAAAACAATATTCAGAGATTGGAGGATAATCCTCATCATCCTCTTCCTAATCAACAGCATGCACGTTCTGGTTATCAGATCTGTTATAGGATCTGAACTTGTTGTTCTTGAACAAGGACCCTTGCTTCTCTTGTTTTGAGGATCCTGCTAATCTTTCCTGGATCCTCTTGTCATCCTCTAGCCTGATGAACCTGAGTGCCCGGGTTCTTACCTCATCTAGGTTCCTGCATGGTGTCATAACAAGATCATCATAGAACAATGAATCCCTAAGCAATCCCATTTTGAAGGCCTCAACAGCCGTGGCTATATCCAAGTTGGGAATGTCTAAGGATTCTTTACTAAATTTGGTGATATAATCCCTTAATGATTCATTATGACCCTGGGTTATCCTATATAGATCACTAGTTAATCGTTCAAATTTTCTACTACAAGAAAACTGATTATTAAATAGGTTAACTAGATTAGCAAATGAGATAATAGAGTAGGGGGGAAGACTTAGCAGCCATTTGAGAGCTGATCCAGTAAGAGTGGATCCGAATCCCTTGCACAGGCATGCTTCCTTTAACCTTTCTGGGATTGGATTGATCTCCATCCTCTCCCTGTATTGTGCTATGTGTTCTTCAGGATCCGTCGAACCATCATACAGCTTCATGGTTGACACATGGAACCTCTTGGGTATCTCAGCATCACAGATTGGTGGTGCAAAACGAGATATCTTGTGGCTCCCATCTGCAATCTCTGGGATAGGTTTGACCACTCCTGGAACACTTGATATCATATCCTTCAACTTTTGCAATTCTCTGGCCATGGCATGATTGATACCTGGATCCTGCATAAGGCCATGGTTAGTAGTATAAGAATTATTAAAAGTGTTACCTCCCATTGGATTCAAATTAGGAAGAATGGATGTTAATCCATATTGTTGGGGCTCTGGAATGATCGAAGGACCAGTAGAAGCAATGGTCTGCATTGGAATAAAATCTCCCTAATGGACATCTGAACTTCCTGTTTGCAAACTCCTCAAGGATCCTGGCATCTGGAAGGATCCCTGAAACTGGGACGATCCTGGAACATATGAGGATCCTTGAACCTGGGATGATCCTGGAACAAAGGAGGATCCTTGAACCTGGGATGATCCTGGAACAATGGAGGATCCTTGAACCTGGGATGATCCTGGAACAAAGGAGGATCCTTGAACCTGGGATGATCCTGGAACAAAGGGGGATCCTTGAACCTGGGATGATCCTGGAACAAAGGAGGATCCTTGAACCTGGAATGATCCTGGAACAAAGGAAGATCCTTGAATCTGTTGCGCTCCTGAGTATCCTCCTGAATTCATGAGGGATCCCATATGCTGAGGATAGGATCCTGCTGGCTGGAAATATGAACCTGATGCCTGGGTCACTGTTGTTGTTCCGTAGTGCACTCCTTTTGGTCCACCCACATATTGAACATCTGGAACCACTGATGGCTGAGAAGTAATCACCGGAGTATCAAAATTCATAGATCTGGGCACCAGTGGGGAATGATCCTCTGCCGTTTTCTTTTGTTTCTTGAGGTCTCCGATTTCTTTGAGAATCCTTTCATTGGTCTTATCTTGTTGCTGTATATGATCCTTCATCTGCAAAATCAAAGTAAACATGTCACTAGTAGTGGGAGTGTAAGAAGCAGGAGAAGTTGGAGGTTTGGAGAAAATGGGAGTTGGTTTCTTCTCGACATTTTTCTGAGGTCCAGAAGGTGGTGGAGGCAAAGGTGGAATGCCCTGAGATGAATTGACCGCAGACATTGCAGTAGAGGTATTCTTCAATGATGAAGCCATGTATTTGTATGCAATGAACCGGAATGATCACCAACAGAAAAACTTCTTAGGAATGAAGCACCAATTGCCCCACGGTGGGCGCCAAACTGTTTTGGTCAAAAAATCTGATGAGGATAATGCAACCAAACTCTCTGTTAAGGGGTATGATGCTTGAATTACTTTGTAGCAATAAGGATCACTATGTAAAATAAATAACAAGTGACACAAGGTTTATACGGGGAAAAAGCCCTTGATCAAGAGTTGATCTCCGGCACAAAAAACCCCGGGTGATGGAAACTACCGATCACCAAGCTCAAATAAATCAATAAATGTTTACAACTTCGGATAGTAACGAGCTAGGTACAAGGATCACTATGGTGAAATGTGTAAAAGTGAGCGAAAGCTGTTAAGTGTTTGCCGAAAGCTTCAAGAGTGCAATTGTACGAAAGTGTGTGTAGCTGAAAATGGCTAAGTGTTCTAATTACTAGCTCGTCACCCCTTTAAAAATAGAAGTTAACTACGCTAACAAACTATCCGACTTTTGTGCCATGCTCCCACGTTCTCCACAACGTCCATTTCCAGTCAAACGTGTGCGAAATACCCGTGGAATATTCCATAGTAACGTTGCCAAGACCAAGTCAAGCTTGTTACTCCTGCAAAATAATACGAAACATAAACAAACAATCGTTAATATGAGGATCCTTAAGGTGATCCATGATCCTGATCCTAAAGCTCTTCTGAGGATCACCATCCGTCACAGAAGTAAGGATCACTAATTAGGATAACAAGTAAGGATCACTAATTGTTAGAAAATCCTCCCCTAACACGGGGTATGATGCTTGAATTGGTAAACAACAATGAGGATCACTATGAAATGAATTGCACAGGGGACACAAAGATTTATACGAGGAAAAAGCCCTTGATCAATGTATGATCTCCGGCATAAAAAACCTCGGGTGATGGAAACTACCGATCACCAACTCAAATTAAACAATAATCCTTTTACAACTTCGGATGATAGCGAGCTAAGTACAAGGATCACTATAGTATATCGTGTAGAAACGTATGAAAAATGCTAAGTGTTTTGCCGAGAGCTGGTGAGAGCAGTTGTACGAGTGTGTGTAGCCAAAAAATAGCCAAGTGTTGTCTAATTAGCTCGCTACCCCTTTTAAATTTAGTAAAATATCTAAATAACTAACTATCCGCAATTCATGCCTTCTCCCCACGATCTCCAGAACGTTCACCATGGTCAAGCACGTGCGGAATAAACGTGGAATATTCTCCAGGAACGTTACCAAGACTAAGTCCAAGCTGGTACTCCTGCAAAACAATACCGAAATCATAGCAGACAATCATTAGTATAAGGATCCTTAGGATGATCCATGATCCTGATCCTGAAGCACTTCTGAGGATCACTAATTGACACAGAAGTAAGGATCACCAAACAGGATAATAATTGAGGATCACAGGTCATTAAAAAATCCTCCCCTAACACCTAGGATCCTACGTATAATGGTAGACGTACCATACATCCGTTCTTAAGGTTTCTAACGTTTTCACGTTAGCCAAGGT
Source organism: Helianthus tuberosus (assembly GCA_030545235.1). Classification (NCBI taxonomy): domain Eukaryota; kingdom Viridiplantae; phylum Streptophyta; class Magnoliopsida; order Asterales; family Asteraceae; genus Helianthus; species Helianthus tuberosus. The sequence continues at coordinate 101,280,178 of CM060431.1, read as the reverse complement.
TTTGGCATTTTCATGCCACTAAGTTTGGATAGTCGCCAGTTAGGGCCATACTCCAGTTCACACACGATCCTTGGGCTTGTCCCCAGTTATCCTTTGGGCTTGTCCCCAGTTATCTTTGGGCTTGTCCCTAGTTATCCTTAGGCTTGTCCCCAGTTATCCTTTGGGCTTGTCCCCAGTTGCTAATTTTTATCTTATAATGGCTTAGTCCCAAGTTATGTTCTATTTCAGGTCTTCGAAGTTAAACAACCAAGGATCCTTGATCCTTACTTCTTACTAAGGTTTGTCCTATGGTTATCCTGGTTATAGTATTAAGGGTTAGGATCCTAACTTGGATCCCCAGGTATGATCCTTAACTATTTTGATTTTATTCATTGATTATTTGAATAACCCTTATACTTTGACAACTGAACTCATGATCCTTAAAATATACCACTTTTTGGAATTTTTCAACTATAGGATATTTGATCCTGGATCATATCCTAAAATTTTTTTTATCTACTTTGTTCAATTTTTCTTACTCAGACAAGTGTACATCAAAACAATTGAAAATTAAAAGGACAAACAAGGATAACAACACAAGATAAGCCAAAAAAGATTAAAGTTATTTTATTAACAAAGGTTTAACCGTCGAAGGTTGTCAAAATTGCCAACCCACGTTTCTACCAGCAAAACGTGGCCCGTCCACATGGGTTGGCAACGGGTGTCCATTGTTTATGCGGTTATAGCAAGTGCGGGAAATCAAAGGCGGCAGGATCACAATGGCTTCATCCCCCAAACAGAGGATCCCTCCACCATTTGTAATCCTACCTATTATCCAAAGGATCCTAGATCCTTAATCCTAAAACTATTGTTCAAATACAGACCATCATTGTTTCAAAACAGCATAACCACAAAACAAACTACTACCGAATTTAAAAAATTGGGCTCCAGCTACGTCTAGAAATGTCCATCATTGCCCAACCATGCAGCCTACACCTTCGCTGCATCTTCATCCCCTCCAGCTTCGGTATCCTTCACCTGATCCTTCGCACTGCCTCCAGCCTCGATCGCCAAAACCTCCTCAGCCTCCTCATCATCTTCCAGATCAGCTAACCTCGCCTTCCAGCCTTCAACATCCCAGCTGCTTCTGTCGAAGTCAGGATCTTGAGCTTCCTGGGCCATCTTCAGTTTTGTCTTGTACATTGTGATGGCAGCGGAGACCTTTGCACCTTCTATGAGATCATGCTTCTCGTAGTCAATGTCGATCAAGATTTTAGCTGTCTGAGTCTTGGCGTCTTGAAGGGCTTTTTCGAGATCAGCAATCTTAAGATCCTTGAGCACTGCAACTTGTTGGAGGTCAACAATCTTCTTATCCAGCTCCTCAACGATCCCCACGTAGTCTTCAATCTCAGCAAATTTCTGCAAAAAAGACAAAGCAGTTCAAGATCAGGTGATCCTCAAATAAGTAGGATACCTAGGCAGAATTGGTGATCCTCACGTCATTGAAGTATTCAAGGAACTGGTGGCGGATCAGTGGCAGGCCTTGTAGATCCTCTATCTCAGAGTTTTTCCTCTTCTTGCCACCCCTTCCTTTAGTGGGTGCCTTGGGGATGGAGACACTAGGGCTGGCAGTGGCCTTCTTCTTTCTGGATCGAACAGTGTCAAGATCGGCAATGTTGAACTGGGAGGCTGGCTTAGAAGCTTTTCCGGCACCTACACATTCAAAACAGATAAGTATCCTTATCCTATTTCTATTTAACTATTTATTTAAGTCTTTAACTATACAAAGAACAGGATACTTACTTGACATGGTGATAGAACCTGAGGATACTTCTTGTGAATCCTGGGTGTCTGTCTTGAATGATCTGGTTACAGGTTCAAGCCTTCTAAAAGCAGCAAGCTTTTCCTTGGTGGTAGGTGATGGTATGAGGTGCGAAACAGAGACAGCTGTATAACATAAAACAAAAGGGTGTTAGTGATCCTTATACAAAAACAAGACTATCTGGTGATCCTTCTCAGGATCCTCTGTCCTACCATGAGTGGACCACTTCCTTGGTAGATCCTTTCCGTTTGGAATAGAATCCCTTCTGACAAAGAAAAAACGTCGTTTACAGTTTGTATCGTTCTTGGTGGCTTTAAAAATGGGGTGTTCTTCACCGGGTTTTCGCTTAAACAGATATCGGTGGGATCCAAACGTCGTGAGATCATACATCTCTGCCAATTCCGACATTCCTAAATCAATCCCTTCCTGCTCTATGATACTTTCAAGGGTATATAAGACCCTCCAGATCATCGGCATAGCTTGGATGTAGGAGATGCCGGTAAGGGAGAAAAAAGATTGGGTAAAGGCTGGAAAAGGATAGGTGTGTCCTATGGTGAATGGGGTAACAGGAAAAGCTACCCATGTCTCAGAAATATAGTCACTCAGAACAGTGGGATCGAAGGGTTTGAAAAAGGTGTTCGCCGGAAAGCAGTACCGGATCTTATCTACTTATGGATCAGTAAAGCAACACCTCTCATTCGCTGAATCTTTGATGATCCCTTGACTCTTCAAGGGTCTATCCTTCTGGTGATCCTTGGCGGGGGAGGACCGGAGCATCATTCTTAACGTGATGTTGGTAAAGAAAGAAAAACAGAGTAAGAGAAGGAGAAATAGGAAAAGAGATACCTGATTGATCTTCGGATGAGAATTTAAAGGGAGTTTCTCTTGGATTTAAATGCAAATTGATCCTATCTCTAACTCCTATTTATAATGATGATTTGCAGGATAGTCACTTCAGTAACGTCAGGATTGCAACGGCTAGTTCGATCTTAACGGCTATTTATACGTTAGTTTGTTGCGGATAAGATCAACAAAATACAACTCGTTTATTTAAAATATTACTCCTTATATTTTGGGGGCAATTGTTAGGGGAGGATTTCTTAATGACCCGTGATCCTCAATTATTATCCTGCTTGGTGATCCTTACTTCTGTGTCAGTTAGTGATCCTCAGAAGTGCTTCAGGATTAGGATCATGGATCATCCTAAGGATCCTTATACTAATGATTGTCTGCTATGATTTCGGTATTGTTTTGCAGGAGTACCAGCTTGGACTTAGTCTTGGTAACGTTCCTGGAGAATATTCCACGTTTATTCCGCACGTGCTTGACCATGGTAAACGTTATGGCGATCGTGGGGAGAAGGCATGAATTGCGGATAGTTAGTTATTTAGATATTTTACTAAATTTAAAAGGGGTAGCGAGCTAATTAGACAACACTTGGCTATTTTTTGGCTACACACACTCGTACAACTACACTCACCAGCTCTCGGCAAAACACTTAGCATTTTTCATACGTTTATACACGATACACTATAGTGATCCTTGTACTTAGCTCGCTATCATCCGAAGTTGTAAAAGGATTATTGTTTAATTTGAGTTGGTGATCGGTAGTTTCCATCACCCGAGGTTTTTTATGCCGGAGATCATTCATTGATCAAGGGCTTTTTCCTCGTATAAATCTTTGTGTCTCCTGTGCAATTTATTTCATAGTGATCCTCATTATTGTTTACCAATTCAAGCATCATACCCCGTAACAGAGAGTTTGGTTGCATTATCCTCGTCTGATTTTTGACCAAAACAATTCCCATGTTTCGTATTTGGTAACTTGGTGATGAAATCCATAGTTACCATTTCCCATTTCCAAGTGGGAAGTTCTGGTTGTTGTAGTAAACCTGACGGCTTTTGATGCTTGGCTTTAACCTATGCGCACGTCAGACATTTAGCCACATATGTGGCTATGGATTTCTTCAAACCCATCCACCAGTAGTTTGTCTTTAGATCTTGGTACATTTTATCACTGCCCGGATGAACCGAATATTTAGAATTATGAGCTTCTTGGAGGATTACATCTCTAAGTCCTCCACGGATTGGAACCCAGATTCGACCATTCAATCTAAGGATTCCATCATTCCCAGGTGACAACTGATCAATAGTTGCACCTAATCTTTCTGCTGGAAATTTTTCTTCCATTACAGCTTCTTCTTGTGCTGACAACAACTTCTCATTCAAATTGTTCTTTAGTTCAATGCTTTTAGCATTGATCCTAATAGGTTTAACCCTTTCTTTCCTACTTAGTACGTCAGCGACCACATTCGCTTTGCCCTGGTTATAGCGAATTTCATAGTCATAATCGTTTAAGGTCTCCATCCAACGACGTTGCTTGATGTTGAGATCTTTCTGGTTAAACAAGTGTTGGAGGCTTTTGTGATCTAAGTATATCACACACTTGGTCCCATACAGGTAATGCCTCCAAAGCTTGAGTGCAAATACAACGGCACCCAGTTCCAAGTCATGGGTGGTGTAATTCTTTTCGTGCACCTTCAGTTGACGTGATGCATAGGAAATCACCTTGCCCCTTTGCATAAGCACACAGCCCATACCAGTGTGCGATGCATCACAATAAACAACAAACTCATCTATTCCTTTAGGCAATGTTAATACAGCAGCATTGCTCAATTTTTGTTTGAGAATCTCAAAGAATTCTTGTTGTTTGGGACCCTAGTCAAATTTCACATTCTTGCGAGTTAAAGAAGTTAAAGGTGCAGCAATCCTTGAAAAGTTTTCGATGAATCGCCAGTAATAACCCGCCAACCCTAGGAAGCTGCAGATTTCAGTGGGCATCTTAGGTGCTTGCCAATTCATAATTGCTTCTATTTTAGCGGGATCCACCTGGATGCCACGCTCATTTACCACATGTCCAAGAAATTGGACTTCTCGAAGCCAGAAATCACATTTGGAAAATTTTGCGTAGAGCTTCTCTTGTTACAAAAGTTTAAGGATGCATCGGAGATGTTTCTCGTGATCAGCTTGACTCTTGGAGTAAATAAGTATGTCATCGATAAAGAAAATGACAAACTTGTCCAGATACGGCTTGCAGACTCGATTCATGAGATCCATGAATGCTGCAGGTGCGTTAGTGAGCCTGAAAGGCATCACTAAGAACTCGTAGTGGCCATATCTTGTTCTAAATGCAGTCTTGTGTACATCTTCGGTTCTGACCTTCAATTGATGATACCCCGACCTTAGATCGATCTTTGAGAAGAAACTTGCCCCTTGCAGCTGATCGAACATATCGTCGATCCTGGGCAATGGATAGCGGTTCTTGATTGTAACTTTGTTCAGCTCACGATAATCAATGCATAGACGCATTGAGCCATCTTTCTTCTTAACAAACAGAATGGTCGCTCCCCAAGGTGACGAGCTTGGTTGAATAAAACCTTTTTCCAATAGATCATCCAACTGGGTTCTTAATTCTTTCATTTCGGTCGGTGCCAAACGATAAGGAGCTCGTGCGACTGGTGCTGCTCCTGGTATAATATTAATTCTGAATTCCACTTGTCTGTCGGGAGGTAACCCAGGTAGTTCTTCAGGAAAAACATCTGAGTATTCTGAAATAACAGGAATATCTTCTATCTTGGGCTTTGGTACGTCTACTGTCACATGTGCCATGTAAATGACACAACCTTTCTTCAAACACTTAAATGCCTTAAGCATAGATACTTGATCAGGCAATCCATACTGCATATCTCCTGGAATAGTAATTAATTCACCATAAGGGGTTTTGATAATAACTTGCTTCTTATCACAGGCAATTTGAGCTTGGTTAAGAGATAACCAATCCATGCCTATAACTATATCGAACCCTACCAATTTCATCGGTAACAAGGACAACGGAAAAGAGTGATTCCTAATGGTTATGAAACATCCATCTAAAATTGTCGAAGCGGTTTCTAAGATACCATCAGCTAGTTCTACCTTATATTTTATGTCTAGAGTTTTAATAGGCAGATTTAATATAGTTTACTAAATTTACTGTTACAAAGGACTTATCTGCACCAGAATCAAATAAAGCTCTAGTATAAACATCATTTATGAGGAAAGTACCTGTTATAACGTTATCGTTCTGCACTGCCTCTTTGGCATTCATTTGGAATACTTGAGCGTTGGTCTTTTTAGCCTCATCAGGCTTCTTTGGGTTTTTCGGGAAGTTGCACTTGATGTGCCCCTTCTCGTTACAACCATAACAGGTCGCATTCTTTAATTCCTTGCACTCCAAAGTTTTATGACCCTTCATTTTGCAATTTCCACGGGGTCTCTCTTTCGGATCAATAGTGCATTTGCCAGGGTGGCACTTCTTGCAGTTCTTACACACGGGTCTGTCACCCGACTGATTTGAGCTTTTCTTAAACTCAGAACTTTTCTTATACTCGGAATTACCTTTCTTTTTCTTATCGGAGTGATGTGAGCTCTCATCTTCTCTCTTTCTCTTTCCCTCATCTGAAGCCTTGCCAGATTTATTCCTAACTGCATTAAGCGTGAGTGATAAGGACAAATCCACCACTGACCTATAGGTGGTAGGCCTGGAAGCTTTGACGTTTCCTTTAATTTCAGGGGCCAGGCCTCCAATGAAGCGCACTATGCGCTTAGGTTCGGGTGTAACCGAATAGGGGACAAGTCTGGACATAGTGTTGAAACTCGTAACATATGCTTGGCAATCTAGATTCTTCATGACCAAAGTCAAGAAGTCAGTTTCAATCTTCTCTACCTCATGCTGAGGACAAAATTTTTCTTTAATCAGTGCCGCAAACTCGGCCCATGACAAGTTATAGAGTGGAATTTTTCCTGTGGCTTTAATTAATGCCTTCCACCAAGACAATGCCTCTCCTTTAAATGACTGTGATACGAATTTTTCAACATCCTGCTCAGCACATCCACTGATATCCACAGCGGTATCCATTTCATCAATCCATGTCATACAATCTATGGCACCTTTTTCACCGGTAAAATCTCTTGGTTTGCAAGAGACAAAGTATTTATAAGAACAAGTCTTGGAACGCGGTTCCTGATCAAACACTATTTTCTTAGACGACTGACTTTTCTGATTTGACGAGTGCTGAGAATCGTCCTTCTCTGATGTATGTGTTTTGGAAGGGGGCTTAGTATGAGCCACAGATTGGATCTTTGTGCGAGCAGCACTTGAATCTTTGAACATTCTGCCAACAGCTTTAGTTACGGCATTGTCTATTAAAGCTTGCAGATATACACTCGTTACGTTCATTCTGGTGTTATCATTCCTTTCATTGGGATGACTATTAACTTCTTCTGAGTCAGCCATGGTGAAGCTTGATTGCTATAAAACAATTGACAACAACTTGTTTAGTGGTCTTTTATTGAATCATCATTTTCGGTGATTCATTAACCATGGTAAAATAGACCATATTGGTTAATTTGTTAATCAGATTTATTTAAACTTTTCATTATAATTATTCCCAGTTATAAAACCATTTAGAATATAAAGGTGGCACAAAAGGCCTTGTCACAAGGACAATTTTAATTTATAAGCCATGATCTTATTGGATCGAGGCGTTTAAGGTTTGAACACAGTTCTCCCTTTCTTGACAGGGAGTCATAGACTACTGTCATTTGTTATACAGTTGTAATAGTTTGGCCTGAAGGCGAAACAATATCATCACATAATGGATGCTTTAATATGATTATCTCATTTGATGATATCAGCCATAATTCTTTAGATCATTTGGCTAGATAAGGAATTTGGAAGAATCCAAATATTAGCATGACTAGTGTGATTTTCTCGAACCACTTTCGTCAAGAGTGCTAACATGTTTTCAGATGTTAATAAGGATCTATCATCTTAGGAAGGCTTTACCATCATGACCATGTCTAAAATGACATATAGGCTAGGTTATACCTTTAAAATTGTCTTTTGAGATTTAATGGCAGATCAATTATAAATTGAAATGATAATTTAATTAGTGATATAATGTATATGCATATGTATAATGGCAATGTAATTGCAAAAAGGAAATTTCTTATAAATAGTCCTAAGAATTACAATAATTGCCCTAAACGGGTCTTTAAACAAATAAACATGTCCACACAGGGACTAAATAAGAAAACAAGTCCACGCAGGGACTAAATTGAAATGGAAATTACAAAACAATAAATAAGGGTCTTTCAACGGTCTTTCTTCTTTTTCCCCTTGATGAGGTTTGCCAAACCCTTAAGAAAACTGTTGTGCTTTTTATCATGCTCTTCCACCCTACTTTCCACCTCATGCAACCTTTGGAGAATTTCTTGTTGCTGCAATTGTTGAAATGGAGGTTGCGGTGGCTGTTGCTGCTGAGGTTGTGGAGGTGGCGAGTATTGATACCCATAAGCAGGGTACCCAGTTGGGTACGCGGGTGGAAAAGGTGAGGGTTAGAGAGCATTAAAGTTTGCTGCCTCAACGTATGGGTTGACAGCAGGTGCATGATAGTTATAACCCGAGTACCCAGTTGTATCTGGGTAAGCAGGGATTGGGTTTTCATAACCCACTGGCGGTGGTGGTGGTGCGAAAGCGACCGGTGCAGAGTCGACTTCTGAAACAGTGTTTGAAGGCCCGCCTATTTGTGGGTCTTCAAAGATAGGAGGATAGTTGCTGGAGTTTTGTGGGGTACTGAAATGAAAACCCCCTCGCACGGACATCCACGCGCTTCTTCTTCGCCGCGATGGTTCTGGCGGCGGAGGCTGCTCTGGTGCTGGTGGTGGCGGTGGTGTAACCGCTTGGAAATGCGGATCCTCAGAAGGAGTCCGCTGACATGGTGGTGAGTTGTGGTGAGGGGTAGTAAACTCCCACTTGTAAGTGCTCCACCTTTCGACCCATAAGTCGGTGCCACTGTATGGCGATCCTGCAAATGAAGAACCGCTGGAGATTTCTATAGGATGCGTATGAGTCCCAGAAGGTGGCATGGCGGGATCTGGATCGTCATCCACATCCATATCTTGGTACTCAGGAAAGTGATCTGCTGGCCCCAATGGGTTATAACCCACTGGTTCATCAGTTTGGTCAATCGGGTTAAAACGACTCTGGAAATAAGGAGTGGGGTTTTGGAAAGAATAGTGGGAACCCGATCGTTGCAAAGAGTGGTGTGAGTGATGCAGATTCTTGAGGCTCATCTTCTTAATGTGGTCCAAAGGAGTTATAGTAAGAAGGCGACGAACTGAGGGAAACGGAACGTCTCGTAGGCTCAAGGTAAGTCCTCCAATCCGGATGTGGGTCGAAGCTGTAAGTTGCAGATGGGGTCCGTCTATGCGAAGGCCCTGCTTCATGGACGTGTCTTCCCCTCATGGGTGCCTTGCCTCGTCCTCCTCTTCCACGGACTCTTGGTGGCATGATTAGAATGTAGTCCTGTCAAAACAAGAAAAACAAACAAAAATATAAACCGATAAGATTAAGATTAATCCTAGGTCATTTTCCTAAACTCGGAAGTCAAGGAATGTGCTACTGTGTCATTGAGATTAAACACAAAAGGCTAGTGTTTAATTCACTCAAAGTTGGCACTGATACCAATGTCACACCCCGATATTTCAACGTATTACCGGTGGGCACGGCGGGGAGTATCGTGATGTAGTTGATATCATCATAGTCAAATATACATAGTTTATAGCACAGCGGAAGTCTTGGTGGAAATTACTATTACAAAACCGAAATGTAAAGTATGAATAAAATAATATATAGACGGTTGTAAGATAGGATCCACAGGCGGATCTAAAATATAATACAAAAACTTGTTCAACAGACTTAAGGCATACGAACTTGCAAGATTCACTAATTACGCCCAGAAGCTCCCAGCTAATTACGAGTAGTACCTGCCACTTAGCCTTTTTAAAAATACGTCAGTTTACAATGGTAAATACAATTAACCGACTCTTTTGAAAGCATTTATGAAAACTGATTTAAATGCACAAGGCACAAATATTCTTTTATAACTTGGGACAATTATATAACGATAATCTTGTATCAAATTCACATGTTTGTCATACATTTAGGGCCCAGGATAAACGCAGGGACAAGATTAACCAACACACCACTAATATAATCCCATGGCGGCTTACCCCAACAAGTGAGTATATCTTTTACATACGCAACTGTCAGGTGTATGCCTACACCCCGTGCTTAAGTTGTGGCCATTTACAATTTTAAATGAGCCGAGGATATCCAGGACACGGTCGTTAACCCCCAATGTTTATTATTATCAAGCAACACTGATTAAAATGGGATTATGCCATTTAACCATATTCGATTAAATGATTTTTACACCCGACCAAGCGGTAATATTTTACCGTATCCCAAGCCCGTATAAGGGAAAACAAGTTAAAAGTATTTACCTGAGCTTAAAATGCAAGATTTGTCTACTCAGCCGTATGATCTATTCAAACTAGTGCAAGTAGCTTTTATCGGGGCTCCTAATCTAGAACGAAGGTTTTATTAACCTATTAGATTACTAACGGGTCTTATTTAAGTTACAAACTTAGACCGGTTAGTTTAAGGAAAGGTTTACGGTACAAAAAGCTAGATTAAGCGATGACCGGATTAGAATGTGATTTAGACCCAACAAGTATGGAGACTTGTATAAAATGGGTAAACTAAATACATTCTGGATTTTGAAGTTAAAATGATAAGATTTGACTCGTTTCGGCTAATTTACGCAAACTAGTTACATAAACCTTACCAAACGCATATATGCATAACGGGTAACCGGATGAGTCATGTACAAGTTCCATAAGTTATTATCCTTTAAATATGTCATGATATCAGTAGGATATCATAAATTATGCCCAAAAAGATTTTTAAACCAAAATAAGTCCCGTAAGGGCATTTTTGTCATTTTAAGATTTATTAAAGAGGTTTTAAAACAAACTGATGTTCGGGCCTAAAACATTCTGCAAAAATATTTATTTTATAATGTTATGACAGTATGATATCATACATATGCATGGTTTACCATTTATGACCAAACTATGCACCGTATGGGCATTTTGATCATCTCACATATGTTTTTAAGGACAAAATTGGAAGTCTGAGTTCATGACTTATACCTATTATAAAAGTATTAAAATTTATTTATAAATTCAGAAGGTAACAAGTCTTAGGTGTTAAATAAGTTTTTAAACCATACTATGCACCTAATTAGCGTAAAAATCGATAATTGACGATATTTGCGACGTTTATGTGATCCAGAGATTTTGACCAACCTTGAAAGATTAAAATTTTTTATTTTACATATTAAATCAGTAGGAAAAGGTTTGGTATGTTAATCATATGTAAATCACATTTTATTAACAAAAAGGACATTATCGTTAATTATAGAATTTATACAAGAACTCTAAGTTATGGTCAGTATATAATCTAACCCAACATTCCAAAAATCCCTAAAAATAATATCATAACAGTAGGTAATGAGTTTGGTGCCAAAATTTAGGTTTAAACATGATTTATGCACAAAAGCATAATTTAATTATATAAAAGTTAAATTTTACGATATCTTGCATAACATTAATTTGAGACCATAAAATTGTGTCAAATTAATTTAGACATGTTTATATATCAGTAACTAAGTTATTTATGTGACCATATATTCAAAATCTCATTTTTAAGCTATAAGGGCATAATAGTCAAAATTAAGCATAATAACGGAAACAAGCAATTAACTCAGATTACTAAGGGACCATGTAGTATAACCTGAGAGGGTTATAATAACATATAATATGGCCACAAAGGAACCTTAATGCATAAAGAAACTAAGCTAATTCGGGTCAGAACTGAAAGTTAAAGTTAAAGCAGAAGTCAACTTTTGCGACTTTCGGTTGCGAACCGAGCCTAAACTCAGAATTGTCGGGTTGAACATGTCTAGCCATGTTCTAATAATATTTACCAAGTTATTAAAGTGATAAAACATATTTTATAGCTTCTACATTATTCAGTTATGAATTTATATAAAAACAGACTTGTTTGACTTTTTATGTTAATTATTTTGACCCTACAATTAACTAAGTAAACGTGATAATTAGGAGGTGCCCTTTTGAGGGATTAACACCTACTTAATTACCAACACATAGCCACATTCGTTTAGAACCATGGCTGGACCGTTAAATTTTAAACTAAAAGTCAAAGCATAATTACGATAACTTTGACTTTCGGTCCTTATACGTACAAAAACTGAACTAAGGAGGCTAGGAACATTTACACAAGGTCCTAGCTCAAAAGTTAAACTGAGGAGGGCTTCCTTCTTGAACAGGAATCCCAGAGAACAAGCTTGGAGAGAAGAAGATGATTATTTTGAAAGTGCAAGTTGAAAGTGAAGCCAAGGGTGCTATATATAGAGCAATGGGAGCTCTTAGGTGGCAACCAGAAATTATGAGAGCTCTACGGGTGTCCAGAGACGTGTCCAAAAACAGGAAACAGCCCCTGCTTTCGATTAAAGGTTGTAGAAGGTGACAAACCTGCAGCTGTCCATTTTTCTGCCCAGATACGGTCTTTAAGGACCGTAAGCCTGAGCTCTTACGGTCCGTAACCGCTTTTAATTTTCATCGCCCAGTTACCGTCCTTATGGACCGTAAGCTGAGTTTTATGGTCCGTAAGCTTTGGCCAAAGGACAAAAATTTTAAAACTTTATTTATTTGGCTCCAAACTTATAACTTCAATATTATTTATTCCCAAGTACTCGATATATCATAATCAAGTCCGGTTTCGACAAAAGGTCACTCAGAGGCGTAATTTAGCATGTTGACACTATTAGTCCTTTAAGTTTAATTTCTTTATTACCTTTCTAGGGATCGCGACACGTGTCATTATTTTATTGGTTATGATTTTGCGAGGTGTTACAGATTTGTTAGCGTTTTGAGCTAATAGTGTAGTGCGAGTTATGCGCGTTTGGTAAAGCGATGTGTGGAAAAGCGAATAAGTCTCCAAAATCGAAACATATAAACATTTAAACACATAAAACACAGAAAATCAATGATCCACAGAGTCAGTGATTGCGAGCTCGGTATCGAAACAGAGTGTCTGGGTTCCACTGAAAGATGTCTCAACACCCAAAGTGATTGGACTATTCCCAAGGACTACGAGTACACGCTTTGGCCTAATAGACTGTGCTCTCTCACAGACATACGGTGAACGGCACTCATCCTTTCGGTTATTACATGAATTGAGTCGTTGGAATCCATCGAGTCTTTGATGAGAGCTTTTGTAAAACCAAATAGAGAGCGGAACAAGTCACTAAGATGCGGGTGTCACCCCTAACTTAACAACTTTATTCCTGGTTGTACGGTAAAACCACGAGATAGAGTGGGAGAATTTCATCGAGATATGGATTTCACTCCTGACTCAACGCAAATTCTCGTGTTATTAGTAAAAATGCGCGTCGAGCGAGCGATTTTATCAAGAGTTTTCGGTTTTCACACCTAATCTCGACCAAATCACTCTGTGTGTGTTATGCGAGTGTTTTCGAAAATCGTGTGTGTTGTGTCAGCTTTAAGAAAAGCAACAGTGAGTTTCTAGCCTTAGGAAAGGCTGTCCTTGCGCAAAGCTGTAGTATGCGGTGTTCGCGCAAGGGTGTAGTTTTTGAGCGAGAGTATCGAGAATAAACTCGTGCAAACCCTACGGGGTTCCACAAGGCGGTCTGTTGGTACTTAGACTATAGACTAGGTCAATTCTAAGACATCAACTGATGCGTGTGAAGTGTCGTAGATTTTTTATGTATATTTTAAGCCCTTTAACACTTTTTAGCCAAGTTTTAAATTTATAAAACACGATATTTACTAACACTAAACACGCATATGGGCAAGTGCACCCATCGTGAGCGTAGTATAGTGTTGGTAAGATACCGAGGTCGTCCAAGGACACAAGAGCTTTTATACCGGTTTATCCTCAACGTCTAATCTAATCAAATCAAAAGTTAAAAAAGTTTTTAAACTAGAAAAATAAAACTAACTAAAATGCTGAAAAATAAAATAAAAACAAAAACAGATAGACAAAATGAATCACTTGGATCCGACTCGTGTTTAGTGTAACCTTTGATTATTTCCTCACTTTTGCACTTTTTAAGAGATTATCTTAGTTATTGTAGTAGGCCCCTCTTCTGAAGGTGACGTTACCCTCAACCCAGTAGTTTGAGTCAGCAAGGATACAATCCTAAAGGGTTGGATTATTGAAAGATAATTAATTAAGTTATTAATGCATATTGTTGTAGGCCCCTCTTCTGGAGGTGACGTTACCCTCGGCTAAGTAGTCTGAGTCAGCAGGGATACAGTCCTAAGTAGCTGGGTTAAAGTATTAATAGAAGTTTACATATGAGAGGGTCAAGGAGTTCGGACCCCCGCCATCCAATACCAGTGGGTATTGAAGGAGGTCCTACTAAAGTTGGCCCAGGTCCTTGCAGGATCTATACACAGAACAAGGCAAGACTCTTACCAAACCGTTCCCTTAACCCCCGACCAGGTAGCCAACATACCTCCATATAGACCGTGTAGATATGAATGGTGAAAATCTTTTATTTTATATAGACAGTAAAATAATGCCAAGACACCACGGACAAACGATAAGGAAGACTCGCCTTCAATATAAGAAACGAGTTATTAAAGTCATTAATACATAACCAAATAAAAAGTGCGAAAAGATTAAAAATAAAAAGTATTACACTAGACACTTGTCTTCACCAAGTGATGTAAGAGACTTAGGCAAACATGGCCTTTGATTGTCAAGAACTCTTATGATCAATCTTGGATCCCAAGACTACTCACACACTCTATGATGGATGATGGATGATGGTGGTGGATGTGGGTTGTGATGGAGGTGGTGGGTGGGTGAAGTGTGAGAGAGGTGGTTTGCCAAGGGATGGTTTGCAAATGAGCCAAGCACCCCTATTTATAGCCTGCACAGAAGCCGGGACACGGCCCCGTGTCCATTGGGCACGGCCCCGTGTCCACCCGTCTTCTCTTCCTTCATTAAATGCAGTTTGTCTGCATTAGTTGACCACGCCCCCGTGTCCGCTGGGCACGACCCCGTGTGCAGAAGCGTATCTGTACTATCAAGATTTCTTCAGATTCTGCGAATCTTAGAGTTGACCACTGCCCCGTGTCCGCTGGGCACGCCCCCGTGGTGGGTGATAGAAGCTTCTACAGCTTTATCTTTTCTGCAAACACTTGGACACGCCCCCGTGCTCATTGAGCATGGGGCGTGTTCAGCCTTCTGTTTTCTTGTTTTGCTTGGGAAGATGCTGTCGAGGGGTCGGGCATGCCACGTTTATCCCTTTTCTTGTATTTATGTTAGATTTAGCTGCCTTTTTGTTTCTTTTGTTCATTTGAGCTCATTTAATCCTGAAAATACAAAAGGAAGACAAAAACACACTTTTTCCAACATTAGCATAGCATAACCAAGGACCAAATTCAGACAATGATAGAAAAATATCAGGTCTGTAAAAAGGAGTTGGAATCCACCCAAATCACATGTGAAAAATGAGTGGAATCCTGCAAAGGTTATGAAGTTATGCTTGAAAAACAGATCAAAAGCAATGTAAAATTTGGTGTAGGGTTCAGAAAACATGACCGAGTTGAAAACACTGCTGTAAATGAATCTGTTCAAACCATTATTGAAGTCATACCCACCAACAAGGATGGCCAGGAGGTTAAAATAACTGATAAACTTGGCAACAAAATCACTCTGGAAAGATCAGTGGGGTCCTCAACTTTTGAGGAGATTGAGAAATACCAATTCAAACCCACTTGGTCTGATGAGTGTGACATCCTTGAAAACTTTAAACCCATGGACTTCACAACTGTGGATGGTGTCAAAGCTCCTAAGGCCAAGGTAATTCCTCTTAAGGACATCCCAACAGTGGTTCAAAACTCTATTGTAAAGGAGTCTGTAAAGAAGAAAAGGAAAGAAAAGATTAAAAACTTGTTTTGTGATTTCTCTGAAAAGAAAAATCATTTGACCAAAGATTGTTTTCATTTGAAAGCTTATGACATTAACAAAACAAGCACTGTTGTGCCTTCAAAGAGCTGCATCATCTATGGTAAATCAAACCATTCCACTCAGGAGTGTGTGTATTTGAAATCCTTTAAGGTCAAAAAGGAAGAGTACACATCAAAAACACCCATGAGTTCATCAGAAACACAAGTCAAGAAACAGCCACTGTTTGTGCCAGTTTAAACAGCTGAACCAAACCTCAGTCAAAAGAGAAGTTCAGGTGACTAATGCACCCTCTGCTAACCAATACCAAAGAGGTAAAGGTCAACCACCATACCCAAGGGTCCCACACGTTTATGAGGTTTACAAAAATCCTTCTAAACCAAAAGTGAACAGGCATCCCTTTGGTTATCAACAGTTGATGGGAAATGACCCCCAACAGTGGTTAGAGAAAAATGTTTCAAAAATTGTCCAAACCCCTGAGCTAACCACTATCCATCCACCTGAACTTAACACAGACACTGTTGAGACCCCATCCAAAGCCTTATTAGCTTTGAAGACCCTCCTGAACTAATTATTTACTTGATGTGCAGGGAGCTTCTGTATGCTTAGATAGTCTTTGGTATGTAGATAGTGGAGGCTCTAGGCACATGACTGGATGTAGAGCCCTACTCAAAGAATTCAAAACTCATGGAGGGGGTGATATATCTTTTGGCAATAATAGTAAAGGGAAGGTGATGGGTTCTGGTACAGTACAGTCTGGAAATGTTATGTTTGAAAATGTCAATCTGATTGACAATCTAAAATTCAACCTCCTTAGTGTCTCACAAATGAGTGATAAAGGTCGTGGGTCATTCTTTACTAAGAATTGTTGTAGGATTGTTGGGCTAGAAATGGTCAAAAAGATTGAAGAAATAATAAAAAATGGAAAAACCCAACTTGTTGCTCAAAGGAGTGGCAATGTTTATGTAGTTGATTTGTCAAAAGAGAGCCCCAGGACTTATGCTTGTCTGTTCTCAGCTTCCTCTAACAAAGAGACACAACTTTGGCACAGTAGATTGGGGCACACAAATCTCAAGACAATTGCTTTGTCAAAACAGGGACTTGTAAGAGGTCTTCCTCAAAAACTGTTCACCTGTCCTGAGCATTGTGTTTCCTGCTTAAAAGGAAAACAACATAAAAGCTCATTTAAGTCCATTGAAGAGTCCAAAACAACCAAGTGCTTGCAAATGCTGCACATGGATATGTTTGTCCCAGTAAAAGTCATGAGTCTCAAAAAGAAAAGATATTGTTTGGTTATTGTAGATGACTTTTCTAGGTTTACATGGACTTATTTCTTACACTCTAAAGATGAGACTGCAGGCATACTGCAAGACTTTGTCAAACAGGTTGAAAAGCAGTTTGACTTGCCAGTAAAAGTCTTTAGGAGTGACAATGGCACAGAATTCAGAAATAGGGAGTTGGATGAGTTTTTTGTGTCAAAAGGAATTGGAAGGCAGTACAACATTCCAAGGATACCAGAACAAAATGGAGTTGTTGAGAGAAAGAACAGAACACTGATAGAGGCTGCCAGAACCATGCTTGTTGATTTAGGTTTGCCATTAACTTTCTGGGCAGAGGCAGTAAACATTGCTTGCTTTGTCTAGAACAGAGTTTTAATCAACTCCAGGCATCAAAAGACTGCCTATGAAATTCTGTATAAAATCAAACCACTGATCTCATACTTTAAAGTATTTGGCTGCCCATGCTTTATTTTGAACTTAAAAGACTCAATTTCAAAATTTGCAGCCAAAATAGATTGTGGTTATCATTTGGGATACTCAACCACTGCTAAGGCCTACAAAGTGTTTAACACAAGGACCAAAACAGTGGAAGAGACTTTGAATGTGAATTCAATGAACTTTCCTCAATGAAAATCCTTGCAAATCCTGCTGAGTTATTTGATCTTGATAAATTCACCTTTGAAAATGTTTCTGTCAAGACTAACAGTGCAGGTCCATCTCAACTACCTCCATCAGACAATGGATATGAAGTGATCATCTCACAACAAAACTTCAAAACCATTGCCAGAGCAGTAGATGTTCAAAACAGCTGTCAAAGCTCAACCACTGCTACATCGACAGTTGTTGACCAAAGTAGCCCTAAAACCCCTGCTTCCACATCATCAAACACTGTTGATAAAAATCTTTAAACAGTGGATAAAAGTCAACATGTTTCCACACCACTTCCTCCAATTCCTCCACCTCCATTTCAACACACTGTTGGATCATCAAAGTCACCAACAGTTGTTAGCTTAGATGATTCACATCTGCAACCCTCACCCTTAAATGCCATTGTTCCATACAAAGGAGATCTAATCTTCTTGAAGTCTCATCCACCAGACCAAATCATTGGCAACATCAGTGAAGGGATGCTCACAAGAAGTCAATCCCAAAACATCTGTCTTTTTTCTAGTTTTCTATCACTTCATCAATCTGTCAAGTACCAAGAGACACTGAAAGACAACAGTTGGGTGGAAGCCATGCAAGAAGAGCTCCAACAGTTTAAAAGACAACAAGTATCGGAGCTTGTACCACTACCAGAGGGTGTGAGTCCTATTGGCACAAAGTGGGTCTTCAAAAATAAAACTGATGAAAGGGGGATTGTTGTCAAGAATAAAGCAAGGCTAGTGGTTCAAGGTTTCAGACAGGAAGAGGGAATTGACTATGATGAAACTTTTGCCCCTGTAGCAAGATTGGAAGCTATCAGACTGTTCTTGGCTTTTGCTGTCAACGACAACATAAAGGTGTTTCAAATGGATATTAAATGTGCTTTCCTCTATGGTAAGATTCAAGAAGAGGTATATGTTTGTCAACCTCCTGGTTTTGAGGATCCATTTAATCCAAATCATGTCTACAAGCTAAATAAAGCTTTGTATGGCTTAAAACAAGCACCTAAAGCCTGGTATGAAACTCTTTCCACCTTTCTTCTCTCTATTGGTTTCACAAGAGGAAAAATTGACAAAACACTGTTTTTAAAATGGAGAGGGGAAGACTTGATGATTGTCCAAATTTATGTGGATGACATCATTTTTGGAAGCACATGTTCCAAAATGTGTGAAGAGTTCAGAAAACTCATGACAGCTGAGTTTGAGATGAGTGCAATGGGTGAACTACAGTGCTTTCTTGGTCTCCAAGTAAAGCAACTGCAAAATGGTACCTTCATTCATCAAGGCAAATATGCCAAAGAACTTTTAAACAAATAGGAGATGAATGATTGCAAACCATGTAGTACACCCACAGCAACCACAAAGATAGTCATGTCTGATGAGGAGGATGATTTGGTTGATCAAACTCTTTATAGAAGCATGATTGGGTCTTTATTGTACCTAACTACATCTAGGCCAGACATCATGTTTGCAACATGTGTTTGTGCAAGTTCCCAATCAGCCCCTAGAAAGTCAAACCTTATTGCTGTAAAAAGGATATTCAGATACCTCAAAGGTGCTCCCACACTTGGTATCTGGTATCCAGCTAATGGAAATATCAAGCTTTCAGGTTTCTCAGACAGTGACTTTGCTAGATGTAACACAACAAGGAAGTCCACTTCAGGAGGGTGCCAATTCCTAGGCAATTGCTTAGTGTCTTGGCAAAGCAAAAAGCAAGCAGTTGTTTCAACATCCACTGTTGAGGCAGAGTACATTGCTGCTGCAAGCTGCACAGCCCAACTGCTATGGCTTCAAAATCAGTTGCTGGATTTTGGTATCACTGCCTTAAAGACACCTCTCATGTTGGACAGTCAGGCAGCAGAAAATATCATCAAAAATCCAGTTTCACATTCTACCACCAAGCACATTGACATCAGACATCACTTTGTGAGGGATTGCTATGAAAAAGGTTTGATTTCTCTGCACCATGTTCCAACTAAAGATCAGCTGGCAGATGTGCTAACAAAGGCTTTAGACACGTCCACCTTTGAAAGCTTGATCTCTAGGATTGGCATGCTGAACATGGAATAACAGGCAAAATCCTGTTTTTTCTATGTATAAAAGCATTAAAATGTTTTCAGAAAATCAAAAATTCATCCTTAAAAATAGGGGTGTTCATCGGTTAGGTTTATGGTTTATTTGGTTTATTCGGTTCGGTTTATTCGGTTTTCAAAATTTTGTACCCCAAACCAAAAACCAAACCAAACCAAATAAGAAATATGCGAACCGATCCAAACCAAACCAAACCAAATTCAATTCGGTTTGGTTTCGGTTAGAAACCAAACAAACCAAATAAACCAAATCTAACCAAATTGTACTAAGTACTTTTTTTTCCTAATTTATATTTATGTTTGTGTTCTAAATTTTGAACATCGCAACTAATTTACACCTAGCAATATATGAATACAAGACCGTTTCATTGCGAAATAAAACAAACATATCCATAAAGTAGTCATAGACACAACCACAAAGTTAAAGCTTCAAAACATAGATCATAAAAACTATAAATAGTTAACAAGTCTAATGGCACAAAATATAAATAATCTTCAAACATGAGTCTTTCTCCAAGAAAATGTAAAAATCCTAAACCCTAGTTTCTATAGGTCTGAAGTTCTATTATTATAGAAATGAGTGGGTTTGAGTTGGGCTTTTAGATTTACATTTGGTATTCTACGTAAAAAAATAACTATTTTGGGCTAATAAATTGTATATGATTTATAAAATATTTTATTTTTATTTAATAATTAATTAAGTTAAATGGTTTATTCGGTTATCCAAATAAACCGAATAAACCAAATAAAATAAAATGTGGATCCATAAACCGAACCAAAAACCATATTCACAATTCGGTTTCAGTTAGAAACCAAACCAAAAACCGAATTTGTTATTCGAATCGGTTTATTTGGTTACGGTTACGGTTCGGTTTACGGTTTTTATTTGGTTACGGTTTTTTCTGAACACCCCTACTTAAAAATAGCTAAAAATGAAAATTTTCATTAATCCTTAAAAGTCTGCCATAACCACTGTTTTGGTTCAAACATCTGTTCTGCTAAATGTTATCCACTGCTAAAAGTCAACCTCTGTTCTCTCATTTTCATTGATAATCACTGTTGTCAAACATCAGCGTTTTAATCCACTGATAGTTATAGTCAGCCATTGTTTTCATTATTCACCACTGTAAACCACTGATATTGTTCCATCAGTGGTTTCCTAACAACTGTCATACATTATTTATCAGAGGTTGTCACGTGGACAGTACTTAGCCGTCAGATCTTTTGTAACCGCTTCCATGTCAGCATACACTTTTTCACCCTATAAAACCCTGATCAAAACCCCAAACAGGGTTTTCACTGTCGAATCAAATTCAAAATTCCTTTCAAAAGCAGTTACCATCAAATTCTCTCAAAATATTCATCGTCTTCTATCCATTTTCCTCCTCAAACCGCGATTCACCATGGCTCTCCCATTCAAAACTCCTCACAACTACCTGTGTACACTTGATAAAACAAGTCAAAACACAACCTTTCACTCCGTTATTGATGCTCTATCGTCTTCAAAGTACAAAACTTTGTTGACTTGTAATGCACCCATCTACCTGGATACCCAACGAGAATTTTGGAAAAATGCAAAGCTTGAGGTCAAGGACAAAAAGCCCTTGGCTATTACTTCAACTATAAGGGGAATTCAGGTTGCTGTCACACCTCAAACCATTTCTGAGGTCTTTGAAATGAATGATCTTACAGGTAAAAGCTCTTTCCCAAAGACTGATTACCAAACTGATTTCATTGAGAGAGGGTATGAGGACGAAATGAAAAAGGATACTTTGCAAAAGGGCAGTTTTCTACCTGCCATTAGATTTTTATTCCATACCCTCCTCATGTGTGTTTCAAATAAAACCACAGCTTTTAATGAGATACCATTGAAAATCCAATACCTGGGCTATGCTATCATGGCTGATGTTGATTTTAACTATTCCCAGGAGATTTTCAATGACATGGTCAAAAATGTTAATAAAAAAATCATTTTTATTATTTCTAAGATTTTTAAGCTTTTATCTACAAAAGAAATTTTCAAAGGATAATGCACATGTGCTTATCCAATGAAATCCTTTTCAAATAAACAGCCTATCTTCTGAAACTTTCACAAGGCTGTCAAAACCTTCCAAAACACAAACAAAGGAACCTGAGTAGAATTTAGCTGAGACAACCTCTGCTCCTCAGTCTCCTGCTGTTGAGCCCACTGCTCCTGGTGATCACAGTAGCAGACCCACTGTTGTGAAACCCAAAACCCACCAAAAATCCAATCAAGAAAAAATCCCAAAAGCCCCCAAACCCTCCAAAAAAGGTAACTCTGGAAGATGAGATCCCAAAGATAATACCTGTGACAACACAAAAGTCACCAATAACCACTGCTGCTACTTCCTCACAGCAGATGGAAGAAATATCTCAACCTGAGCCTCAAACTCCTCCTACATCCTCGCAAAAGGATCAGGTTGTATCCATAGGGACACCACATTATGAAGCAATGGGTTTACTTAAATCGATCTTCCACAGCCCTGCTCCCGGGGCAAATTCTCTTTCAACCCCCATCCTCACTTCACAAATTCCACCATCAATTATACCTCTGTTGGATGCACTTGATATGGACCAGACACAAATCAGTTCTTCTCAACCACCTATCAATGAGAATATACCTCAACAAGTGACTGAGTCTGGTTCCTCTATCCTTGCTAACCCACCAACAGCTGAGGAGGCTACACTGCAAGAATTACAAGTAATTCCTGTCAGTAATTCAAGTAGAGCAGCAACTATAGGTGTTGAATCCAATGATTTACACCTGGCCAGTTATTTCATCACTCAGACTCCCTTGAAGGCAATTTCCTCTTTGGGAACCAAGGTGACCACTAGTGTGTTTCCATTACCCACTGGTGTGTTTACTAAGGTAACCACTGCTGAGGAAAGAAGTCCCCAGTACCAAGAACAAGGGGCATCAGTAGATGATTTTTGGGAAACTAATGCTAAGTCAACCACTGATACAACCACTACTAGTGGGAAATCAGATGATCCCATTCATTTGGGTGATGGTTTAAAATATAAAGAATTGACGGAGAGGGTTGATAAAATTGACACATCTGTTGCAGATATCAAAAATCTGCTGCAACAGTTGTTACAATCTCAAAAGGCTACACCCACTGCTGCAACATCTGCTCCTTCCCCCACTGAGCTTTGGCAGATGTTTCAACCTATGCTTCATCAACAAAGGCAATATGCTAATCAACAGCATGAATTTCAGCTCCAAATATTCAGAAACAAGATGGAAGCTAGGTACAAGGATAGACAAGCTGATATCAAGGCAATCAAGGCCCATTTGCTTCAAACCACTGGCACTTCTCCTCCTACCATCATTTATGTTGAAAACCCTGATAATGTCAAAAAGGGGGAGAAAGGAAAGAAGGGTAAAGAAGGTTTGCATATGCCACCAGATCAAAGGTCTAAACTTGTGGTTGAAATTCCAAGGCCAGATGGCTCCAAAAAGGTTGATGTGACTCAAAATGCATTTGCTGATCTAAAAGCAAACATGAAAGAGTCTATGGAAATAAAAGGGTCAAAAAGATTTGAGCAAGAGAAGAAAGTTTTGATGGAAAAGGAAGAGCAGGGTACTTCTGTAACTAAAAGAAGAAAGCCTACCAGAAAGGTTATCCAACCCAAAACCACACCTTCCAAAACCACCAAACATACTCCTTAAATCCCCAAAAGTTCCTCACATCAAACCACCAAACCAACAGATGTTAAGACACCTGTTGTATCAACAGTTTTTGGTACTTCAGTGGTTTCAACAAATGTTATCCCAACCACTGCCATCACCACTTCATCAACCAATACTCAATCCACTGCCATACCAAAAACAACATCACCATCACAAAAGCCACATGCCAAAAAGCAGAAGACAACAGTTGACACATCAACTGTTGTAGTGACAACAGTGGTTGAAACACCAGTTGTTTCAACAGCTGTTAGTCAGTCACCCATCACTTCAAACACCATCACTCAACCCACAAACACACCACCAACCTCTCCAAAGCATAAAAGGATAAGGGTAACAAACATTGTACTGGAAGATGACACTTCCCCACCTCCAACATCTTCACAACCTCTGACCCTAGCCATTATTCCAAACCCTGTTCCAATCTCTTCAGTTCAAGCCCTGAATCCAAACACTGCCCTAGTCCCTTTGGGAGTACAATATCCATTAGATCTTCCAGCAGTCAGGGAGGAGATCAAATCCTTCTACTCTGAAGATGATCCTGCAAAGAGGAAACTCCCATCTCTTCAAGGATATCCTTTGCCAAGAAACATAGAAGAGTATCTGAAATTAAAGGCCAAACAAGCAGAGGATATATCTCAAAGAGACACAAAGGGAAAGTCTGACAAAGACATTCAAATGAATTTACAATACCTGCTCACCAAAGTTAGAACCTTAGAGCAGTTCTCAAAAGATCTTTGTCAGAAATTATCAGAAAAAGATGATGAAAGTATGAGACAAGACTACATTAAATACATCATGGCATACAAGAAATACAGAGCAGAAAAGCATCAGTGCAAGGAATGGACCATTAGTGAACTAAAAGAGGAGATAGCCAGAATTCAAAAGATGATTGAAGACAAAGTAAAGCAAACTCCTCCAGTCTAGGCCAATTACAAAAAGAATGTACCAGAAAGGGCTTTGAAGCTGAAAAGAACGAAAGAAGAGCTTATAGCTGCTGATTATGGGTCAAAGAATCAGGTTACAAGGTGGTCAGAGGTAAAAGTGTTAGATACCTACAAAAGGTTGGAAGAGTTAAGGAAGAAAGATCCCACTGCTCCCAAAAAGCTTGATTATCCAGAAGTAGTGCTTCCAGTCAAACAGAAATTGCCAATTAGAATATCTACTACTCCACCTGCTGCCATCCTTTATCAAAGAAGGAAACAAAAGCAGATGGATGCAAAAACAAAAGAAGACAAGGCTCAAGAAGAATACATCATGAAAATGGTTCTTCAGACATTGATGTCAGAAAAACAAGACTTAGCTCAATCTCAAGACCTACCAAAGTTGTCATCACCAGGCCTCCATCTCCAAACTCATCAACAATAAAGTCTCTCCCAAGAAACCCACTAGATTCAAAAATACTAAAGTGGAAGTCTGATCAAAAGACCCACGTATTGACTCTGCTCAAATCCAATGGTGAAGTGAAACATATATCAAGGGAAGAAGCACTTGGCCTGGGTGTAGAAGATTTACAAGATCTCCTTGAGCTTACACTATGCAAGGATGAGAATGATGAGGATTCCATGAACTTTGAATTATAATTCAAAGGTCAAGTTAGGGAACTTTTGATGAGACAATAAAAATCCAAAATAATGAAGAGTTTTGGCATCATCTGTTCCAGGGGAGATTGTTGGGATTGAACCCTACAAAGGAACAGTTGATAAAGCCAAAACTGGATCAGATCAGTGGATTCATCATAAGCAGTTGATTGCATCAGATCTTTCCCCTTGAAAGTGGCCCTAACATCTGATGACCTATAAGTACTGCTCTTCACAACAACTACTGATCCCTAAAAACTGTTGAAGATGAAGCACTGATGCTCAATCTACTGATATGGTTCAAGTACTGCTGAAGACCCAAAGCACTGTTGGAGCTATAACAGTGGAATGAAGAAGCATTAGTTTAGTCTTGTATTGTATTTGTTTATTGTAATCAGTAGTTTATGATCAGTGTTTGTATAGGACAGTTGTTAGAGGTTGTTAGGAGGTTAGATGTCACTTTCATGGTGACGTCAGCCAAAAGATGCTCAGTGGTTGTTCTGTACTATAAATAGAATAGTACCCTATACTGTTCTATTAGCTCTCTTCATCACCAAGTCATTCTGTACGAACAATCAAGTGAGCTCAGGCTGAGGGGGAGATTAGTGCATCTATGCATTGTAATTGAATCTTGTAATAAATACAATCATTCGATTTCATGATAAACATGTTTGCTGAAAACTTATTCTCTCTTGATTGTGTGTTGAAAGTTTGTTTCATTTAATTCCGCTGCATTTATCTTTGTTTCATCTTCATTCTAATCAAACGAACACAATCAAAAGAAACTCAGATCCTAACAGCTACATATCCTGAGGCTAACTCGGATGGTCCTTCATCCATTGAAGAGTGGGACAGGCGACGATAAGCGTCGGATGTATTCTGATCACTCATACTGCGAACTCAAAAATTATCAAAATACATAAAATCATAATATACATATTTACACATAATAACACATAAGTTATTTCCTAACACAATTGTTTAGAATTTAGGTATTTAAAAGAACACCTAAATGGCTTAAACCAGTGGCTCTAATACCACCTTCTATCGCAACCCCCGACCTCACCCCGGGAGCGAAAGCCGCGAGCACGAGCCGGTGGTATCAGTGTTTATTAGTTACGCAGTGGAATTACAACATCAGGATGGTAGTTAGGAAATAAATTTCAGAGTTTCAAAACACCAAACTTTTATATTAAACAAATGGGATAAAAGCCATATTTGTAATGTTTTTATAGGGATAAACCCTAACTTGCTGAAAACATAAACTTCTTCTTTTATTTAGGTAACTTATAGCCACTTTATTTAAGCCTTCAGTGCCCCATAGCTGGCTTCTAATGACTTCCCATCAAGTTACCTGAAATGCGTTTTAAAAATATTTTATCAGCAAGAAATACTAGCGAGTACATTCCAGTTTATAAATATAAGTTGTTATAACTTTACAGTATTAAGAGCAATTATAATGTTTATATCTACACTATTACTAATTCAGTATTTGTCACGTTGGCAATTACAATGACCGTGGTCATATTACTATCGGTTAACTCTTTATCCAATAGTAACGCTTGATTAGTAGTATATACAAAACCCCACATACCGGCAGTAATTGTAGAATACAAAGGCTTAATCACTGTAATTATAACTTGATAAACATTAAGGGTTTTGTAAATCATTTTAAATATAATGGCTCACAAACTGTGAGAAAAGGAGAATGACTCACATTGTAAACTTAGGTTTTTCTACGGGCTTCCTGGTGATATTTTCTACTAATTTTCTTGAGTTTCTATTAAAAATATACAACGCACGCACCTTATTATAATAACCCAATTCAACTTTATCAATACGTCACGAGACAGAA
This sequence comes from Helianthus tuberosus, assembly GCA_030545235.1. Classification (NCBI taxonomy): domain Eukaryota; kingdom Viridiplantae; phylum Streptophyta; class Magnoliopsida; order Asterales; family Asteraceae; genus Helianthus; species Helianthus tuberosus. The sequence continues at coordinate 101,253,244 of CM060431.1, read as the reverse complement.
CCCCAACTTAGTTTACAAAGCATAGCCCTAAACAGGCAGCGCTTTGGCATCAGTTTCTGGGTTATAGATCAATCGGACAGGGTATCGAATTAGTGATCGGGGGTTAAAATACTTACAATGGGGCAGAGCTTCGTGATTTAGGGAGTGTTTTGGCTATTATTTTTGGATTATATAGACTGAGAGAGAAAGAAAATGTTGAACGAATTGAAATGCAGACTGAACATCCAATTTATAGGGTTTTCGAAACCCCGTCGCACCCCGCGACCGCCCCCACCCCTCTCTGTCGAGCCCCAAGAGGGCACCCTAGCTACAGCTAGGGTTGCCGAGCCAACCCCGAGGTCCAACACGTGTCTGACACGTGGCACAAGCAGTGTTCGGCAAGAAATGGGCCATCACGCCGCGCGACCGACCTCCCTAAAGCCTGTCACGGCCCGCGACAGGTGTATTTTTCTTGATTTTTCATTTTTTTTCTAAAAATTAACGTTATACGAGTCCGGTTTTTCGATTACGAAACGGTTTGGTGTGTTTTCGAGGGTTCTTATACCAACCCAAAACCCTCGAAGACACCTACCGATTAGCCGCCAAATTCAACCATAACCGAATTTTGGATGGAACCTACTAAACGAAGGGTTCTACCAAAACGGTTCACCAAGTGTAACACCCCAAAAACAGGTTTGATAATTAAACTACGTTAATATCGGAAAGCGGGTAAAATACCGATGTGGTAAAAATAAATGTACCCGATAAACATTAGGATTTAATTAAATAAATATAATGTTAAATAAAAAGTGAACAAATACTTTTAGTTAGTAAAAGTTTATAAAAAGGCACGGGTTATCGAGACATAAATTAAGGCGGATTATGATATTGCCTTGTTGTGCCCAGTTGACCACGTTACCTAGTGTTGTTCTTCTTTTTTAATGAAGGGACATATAACCTTGGTGTCGATGATATACGTAAGGAATTACTCTATTTATAGCCCTGAGTGTCTCCACATATAATCGACATCCGCGTTATTGGAAATTCCGCATTTTTAAGGACAAAATGCATATGGGAGTGTATATATGTGCAAGGGCAATATGCTATATGGATCATGATATTGCCTTGTTGTGCCCGGTTGACCACGTTATACCTTGTGTTGTATGCGATGCGAGAGTGTATGAACATACTAAAATAAATCACTAATAGATAAGGGTTAATGGAAAATAAAAATATAAATTAAAAAATTCAGGTATATGATCGGGTATATAGTTTGGGTAAACGGGTATGTGGTTTCGGTTAATCGGGTCGGGTATCACATAATCCCATACCCGACCCATACCCGTGAAAAATTTTAAAACTAATCCCATACCCGGCCCAATACCCGTCGGGTATCGGGTATATCCGTCCCATTTGTGTCTGGTTTCGGGTATACCCGTCGGCTCGTTAATTTCTGCCATCCCTATTGAAGAGTAGTAATACCTCGGGTATTAGTCTATTTTGTTAGTCTGTCTCTTTTAGTAGACTACTCTTTGTAAATATGACATTTAAAAAAAATAGTTAAATGTCATTTTAGTCCGTGTGGTTTGGGCCATTTTTCCAGTTTAATCCAAAGGTTTCATTTTTCACCTGTGGGTCCAAAAAGGTTTCACCGTTGTCATTTTAGTCCAATGGATTACGTTCATCCATTATTTCTGTTAACGAGAAGGCCACTTCGGTCATTTTATATTGCTGAATTGCCCTTCTAGTTAACAGAATTACATATAAAATGATTGAATTAGCCTAAAACGCAAATTGGGTGTTCTAGGCTTTTTAGGGTTTAAATAAGTTTAGTTATTTCAACATTTAACCCGTAAAACTTGTAGTTTTGTGGTGTCGATGATATACGCGAGTAAGGAATTACTCTATTTATAGCCCTAAGTGTCTCCGCATATAATCGACACCCGTGTTATTGGGAATTCGCATTTTTTAAGTCAAAATGCATATGGGAGTGTATATATGTGCAAGGGCAATATGCTATAGGGATTATGATATTGCCTTGTTGTGCCTGGTTGACCACGTTATACCTTGTGTTGTATTCGATGCGAGAGTGTATGAACATACTAAAATAAATCACTAATAGATAAGGGTTAATGGAAAATAAAAATATAAATTAAAAAATTCGGGTATATGATCGGGTATATGATCGGGTATATAGTTCGGGTAAACGGGTATGTGGTTTCGGTTAATCGGGTCGGGTATCACATAATCCCATACCCGACCCATACCCGCGAAAAATTTTAAAACTAATCCCATACCCAGCCCAATACTCGTGGGGTATCGGGTATATCCGTCCCATTTGTGTCGGGTTTCGGGTATACCCATCGGGCTTGGTAATTTCTACCATCCCTATTGAAGAGTATTAATACCTCGGGTATTAGTCTATTATCGTCAGTCAGTCTCTTTTAGTAGATTACTCTTTGTAAATATGACACTTAAAAAATAGTTAAATGCCATTTTAGTCCCTATGGTTTGAGCCATTTTGCCAGTTTAATCCAAAGGTTTCATATAACCTTGGTGTCGATGATAAACGCGAGTAAGGAATTACTCTATTTATAGCCCTGAGTGTCTCTATATAATCGACACCCGCCTTATTAGAAATTCCTTATTTTTTAGGTTAAAATGCATATGGGAGTGTATATATGTGCAAGGGCAATATGCTATACGGATTATGATATTGCCTTGTTGTGCCCGGTTGACCACGTTACCTTGTGTTGTATGCGATGCGAGAGTATTACTCTATTTATAGCCCTGAGTGTCTCCGCATATAATTGTCACCCGTGTTATTGAAAATTCCGCATGTTTTAGGTCAAAATGCATTTGGGAGTGTATATATGTGCAAGGGCAATATGCTATACGGATTATGATATTACCTTGTTGTGCCTGGTTGACCACGTTACCTTGTGTTGTATGCGATGCGAGAGTGTATGAACAAGAGTACACCTTGGTTTCGATGATATACGCGAGTAAGGAATTACTCTATTTATAGCCATGAGTGTCTCCGCATATAATCGACACCCGCTTTATTGGAAATTCTGCATTTTTTAGGTCAAAATCCATATGGGAGTGTATATATGTGCAAGGGCAATATGCTATATGGATTATGATATTGCCTTGTTGTGCCTGGTTGACCACGTTACCTTGTGCTGTATGCGATGTGAGAGTGTATGAACAAGAGTACACCAGATCTGGTCTACCCGTTGTTCTTCTTTTTTAATGAAGGGACATATTGTATTTTATGTATATATATATCTTGGGTGAACTAAAAGAACTAATGATGGGACATATTGTATTTTATGTGTGTATATATATATACATAGAGAAAGTATAATGTACTTCACGGCTTAACGTACGTTAACGTACGCGACCAAAACACAACATGCGTGATTAATATAGATAACATGCGTGATTACATTTTGATCAACTTAACGTGCGTGATTATTGCTCCCATGCGTGATTATCACAAAACAAACTGATCCATGCGTTATTAACTGTTCCATGCGTGATTATAGCCCTGATCTGATGGTTACGATTGTCGCGTACGTGAAGTATGATAAGGGATTTTGTATGTTAACCACTCTCTATATACATATATATATATATATATATATATATATATTGAGTGAACTAAAAGAAGGTTGTATAAATATTGAAAACATGTAAAAGTGAAAATGATTAAAAGAAACCTAGGGGTTCAAAATGTGCAAGGGAAATATGCTATACGGATTATGATATTGCCTTGTTATGCCCGGATGACCACGTTACCTTGTGTTGTATGCTATGCGATAGTGTATGAACAAGAGTACACCAGATCTGGTGTACAGTTGTTCTTCTTTTTTAATGAAGGGACATATTGTATTTTATGTATATATATGTTGGGTGAACTAAAAGAATTAATGAAGGGACATATTGTATTTTATGTGTGTGTGTGTGTGTATAGGGTGAACTGAAAGAAGGTTGTATAAATATTGAAAACATGTAAAAGTGAAAATGATTAAAAGAAACCTAGGGGCTGAAAATGTGCAAGGGCAATACGCTATACGGATTATGGTATTGCCTTGTTGTGCCCGATTGACCACGTTACCTTGTGGTGTATACGATGCGAGAGTGTACGAACAAGGGTACACCAGATATGGTCTACCGTTTTTTTAATGAAGGAACCTTGTTGAACAAGGGTACACCAGATATGGTCTACCATTTTTTTTTAAATGAAGGGACATATTGAATATTGTATATATATATATATTGGGTGAACTAAAAGAAGATTGTATCAATATTGAATACATGTAAAAGTGAAAATGATTATAAGAAACCTAGGGGTTGAAAATGTGCAAGGGCAATATGCTATACGGATTATGATATTGCCTTGTTGTGCCCGGTTGACCACGTTACCTTGTGCTGTATGCGATGCGAGAGTTTATGAACAATAGTACACCAGATCTGGTCTACCGTTGTTCTTCTTTTTTAATGAAGGGACATATTGTATTTTGTGTGTATATATATATATATTGGATGAACTAAAAGAAGGTTGTATAAATATTGAAAACATGTAAAAGTGAAAATGATTAAAAGAAACCTAGGGGCTGAAAATGTTTATTTTGAGGCTTGTCTACGTTTATTTTATACATATTGTATTAATATTTTTCGGCTAAGGGGGGGGGGGCTATAACCTTGGTGTCAATAATATACGCGAGTAAGGAATTACTCTATTTATAGCCCTGAGTGTCTCCGCATATAATCGATCTAATATTGTAGAATTCCCAGACCGATTTTGTGTTTTCGGGTCGGTCCATAACCTTCCATTCCATTAGTCGGCTTTATATATAAGGCTCTCGAGCAAGGGCGGAGGATAATGGAGGCCCGGGGGTGCTCCGCCCCCCACCGATTTTTCGCACTTACCGAAAAATTGAGAAATTTTGTTTTTTCCTAGTGTAAAATACTGTATTTTTAAGAATCCGGCCCCCACCGATTTGAATTTTTAGAATCTGACCCTCACCAAGTTTCCGTTCAAGCTCCGCCACTGCTCTCGAGGCTAGCCGAGCTCTAGCTTTAGATACAAGTCACGAAACTTGAAGTGAACCTAGCTCATGCTTAGGCCATTATTATTCTTCTAAATTATCAAGTGATATCACTATTGACTTTGCTTGTTTCACACTCCCTCGATCAGTCATGTTATCTATGAGCATACCTTTTAATTAGCCTTGGACAATCCTTTTGTTAGCATGTCGGCGAGTTGGTCTCGTTCTTCACATAAATCAGATACACTTCTTCTTCTTGTAATACCTTTTCTCGAACAAAGTGATAGTAAGATTTATAGATCCCAGGAGACCATGAATTCAACCCATCAATCAAGAACAAAATAACAATCGAACAAGAACAAGAAGAAAGGAATAAACCCTAATATGCAATTGTATTGAAATTGAACAATTGAATCTGATTGATACAAGATACAAAAACAAGTTGAAAACCTAATCTATTTATAGACTTCAATGGGTGTGAGTGTAGAGACGTGTCCTTTCACGAATAGTCGTGTCTCTATGATCTTGTGGTTGTAATTAAATATGAAGATGTATGTTGATTCTTGTCCACAAGTTCAAACCGATGTGACTCTTCCTTTTTCCTTTGAAGCCGACGATCCAACATCTGCGACCCAAGGGGTTTCGCAACCCTTGGGGTGGTGGTTATCATTTTCTGGTTTGCCACCTTTAGTCCCTATATTTTGTAACCGCCATCTAAACTAACCTTAAACTATTTACACTTTTAACTCGTATCTTCTAATCAAACTTTGATCAAACAATTAAGGCCAACAAGATTTCAGTGTGCTTTGTCCGAGCATGCATATTCTTACCTTGTAGTCAGCCCTTTGGCTCAAATCGTCTAGAAGTTGAACTAGCTAAACATGTTCCTGCCGAGGCCCTTTACTTAGCCTCAGTGGTTGACATGAAACAGTCGGTTGGCGCTTGTTGCACCAAGAAATAATACCACCTATCTACAAGCTTAATTAAACACATAACAAGTGGAGTAAACTGTAATTTTACCCCCTGGAGATATAGCCCATTGGCACTCTTACCCCCTACCACGAAATTTTTGCTGTCTAACCCCCCAACAAATGCAAACGCTGCAATCTTACACCCTGGCACCCAACTTTGTCAAGTCAACGTTTGTTTGACGGTTAATTATGTGTGAAAAGTCATTTTTGCCCCTATCTTATCTTTCATTACATCAAGTTCTTCACCAAACCATATCCCCCACATCTTTCACCTCCCTCAACACACGCGCATCTCTGCCGTTTCTAGAGAGAGAGAGAGATAGAGGACCTGGGATAGAGAGAGACGTGAGAGTGATAGAGCAGTCGGCCATGGCGGCACGCTGCAGCAGTCTTGGCGACGTGTGGTGGCCAGCGGCTGCTGGAATGGTTTGGTGTGGTGGTTTAGTGGCGGTGTTTTGGGGATGACGAGTGGAGGCAGTTCAGTGGTGGTTTTGGGCGCATCTAGGGTTCCGCCATAACCTTAGGTGGCGGCGGCGGTTGGCTGTTCTTGGTCAGTTCTTGCTTCTTAGCTATCTTTATGAGTATTTTGCTTTCTGGGTATGTTTAATTTGACGAATTTGATGTGGGTTTGGTGATTAAAGAGGTGGATCAGTAAAGCCATTGATTAAGGTGGATCAGTAAAGCCATCTCAACTCATTCTTCTTAGATCTGATCTCTGTTTTGCATCATGTAGGTTATAGGCGACTCACAATAGGTTCTATAGCTGATTATGCATGTGAAGTGGAAATAATTGAGTATGTCTAGCACTAATTGTATCTTACACAAGATTCTTTACACAAGATTCTTTCAGGCTCATTATCTTGTAATTAACAATCTCTTTTTAATCATGTAGCTGGGAGTCATATGGAGATGCTTTCGACCTGAAGGTGAAATTGCTTTATTTTCTACCTTCTGTGTGGTCGTTACATACTTTATAATAAATATGTGTGTATATGCTTTTGATTTAGTTAGGTGATGATGATGATGATGGTTGAAGGTGGTTAGGGGATGATGATAATCCATGTACTTGAAAATCTGGGTTTAAAGATGATGATGTGTTCTTTCAAGATTTATGAAAATTATTTAAGATTATGAAGATCTGGTTTGAAGATGTGTTCTTGAAGGTTTATGAAGATTATGAAGATTTGGGTTTGAAGATGGCTTTGAGGTGAAATTACTGAAATACCCCTGCTGATACAGTCAAACAAACGTTGACTTGACAGAGTTGGGTGCCAGGGGGTAAGATTGCAGCGTTTGCATTTGTTGGGGGGTTAGCCAACAAAAAATTCGTGATAGGAGTTAAGAGTGTCAATGAGCTATATCTCCAGGGGGTAAAATTGCAGTTTACTCTAACAAGTGGTTGAGCGTCTTTTGTCTAGATCTTATTAAGCAAAATAAGATCTTGTTTAGTTAGTTAAAAAGGTATAATAAAGTTTGTTTATTTTGCTAAGAATTATAAAAGGAAAACCGTTTATTTAGTTGAAAATATCTTGTTTTTTTTTAAATTATTAACTGTATTTTTTAGTTATTAATGAAAACAATTTATTTAAGTTTTTAGCATTTTTATTTAAAAATATAAGAAAAAAGGTGATGATGATGTGACAGTGGATGGCCTTCGGCACGCCTAACAGTGACATGCTGGTTGTTGAAAATAATGTGACGTAGTGGACGTTCATGGGACACAACTCATAGCCTTATTTTGTATGCCCGTTGCAAATTCGCATCTTACCATTTATCTAAAATATTTACGATTTTTAAAGAAATTAATCGTTCAAAAAAATTCATACATCATGCAGTGTTAAATAATCACACATTATAAAGTTTGCAGGGCCGGCCCAATGGGCTTCCGACCCTAGGCACAGGCCTAGGGCCACCCAAATTGAAAGGCCTCCAAATTTGTTGTGAAATTTTGAGTTTTATAGTAAAAAGCCCATAACATAAAGGCCCGTCCAAACCATGTATCCAAACACAAAAGGCCTCAGACAGCGCGCAGATGATATTGAAGAACGAAAGGTCGTCAAAGCGGCTGCAGAATGAGAGTATCCGAACAGGCGCAATATGAATCAACATGAATCGTCGGTAAGTAATTTATTAACGCCTCTTTTTGCTTTTTTACATATATATCTTCTTTAGTTCTTCGATTTATTGTCGGCCGATCCTACAAACCACTAAACCAATTCAGTTTTGATAAACAATAAATCAGTTCTTCGATTACAAACAAACCAAACCGTGTGACTTGTTTATCGGACTTTGGGTCTTAGTTGCAGTTTTTAGAACGAAAAATAAATGTTGTTGCTGCTCAAATCATCGAAGAAGAAAGGATTATTAGCGACTTGCAGATTGTTGTAGTTATAAGATTTGATTGATTTGGGAATTAGTGCTTATTTAGTTCTTTGATTTAGGCACTAGGCTTGGTTATTTGTCTATTTTAATTTCATGAAACACATGTTATGAATCTGAGATTTTAGTATAGCAAAGGAGAAATTGCAAACAACCAAGCCTAGTGCCAAAATAACAAGATCAGAGATGAGAGATCATGAAGAGCGGCAGAATATGGCTGAGATCGTATTCAAACTTGAGTTGTCAGTCAGACAACAAGTAATTTTAATTTCCTTATGTTTTTCGAAAGCTTGCAATGTTACAAGTCTTAACACCATTTCTTGAAAACAAAGCAAATGGAGTTGACATAAAACATATATGCAGGAGAATTTTGAAAACCTTGGAAAGGGAGTGGATTACTCTCAACCAGCGCCCATTAGCTATGCGAATGATTCTTACGCTTCAGAAGGTAATTTGATGTAGTCATTATACTTAAAACTGGCGTGTAAATTAAAAACCTTAACTAAGGATATAAAAAGTGTTGACAGGCTGGCAAGTATACAAACGTTACCGTTGATTCGTTACACAGCCCGTATGACCCTATATTAACTAGCCATGGGTTTTAACTTTGTTATAGTTGCTAACATGCTGTATTTTTACTTGAAGATGGCCCAGGAGTTGAGGGTTTGCAGATAATGGGGAATGCAAAAACAGGAGGTGAACTTTTAGCCGTTGGATATCCTGTGTGTGGAACCTCACTATGCATGTTTCAGGTAGAGAAGCTTCTAAATGAAAATTTTCAGCTAAAATGTTTATTAATCCGTTAGATTATGAAAAGATCGATATAACATTTGTTTGTTGAAAGGGTAATTTTGCAAAAAAGGCCTCCACTTCGAAGTTCGCCCTGGGTCTCCAAAAACCTAGGAACGGCCCTGAAAGTTTGATGCTATAGTTTATTAAACCTCTTATTATTGTTTTTGGGTAAAGGGGACCTGGTCAAATTTTATAAATGTTTTGAAAGGAATTTGACTCTTATGGGACATTCCCCACATAGTCCCTAGAGGTGCACATATCGAGTATGTTCAACACCCGGTTTTGGGTATGGAGTCAGATTCAGGTATTGAATTGATGAGAAAAATCAAGTACTGCTATAACCGAGTATGGTTCAAGTCCCGGTTATAGTCTAAAAATCATACCTCGTGTACACAATTCCAGGTAGAGTATGAAACCGGTTCTTCAAGGCCGTGTATTGTAACACTCTATTTGAGTATTTTCAGGTATTGAAAAATACGGTCCAGAAACCTTCGGAAGCCATTTTCGAGTGCCTTGTGGAGTTCCTTTTTTTTGCCTTTTTTTATCTTTTTCAAGTGTGGTGACGAAACCCAAACATCAGCCAACTATCTATACCAACTCTAGGGGGTGTAAAAATACATTAAAAACAACAAAAAAACGGTCATATTGAAGGTTCTAACGGCTCTATAGCCGTTGGAAATTATTAGATCTTGAAAAACCACAATGAAAACGGTAATAACCGGTGCGGGTATTTTAATTCCGGGTATAGAAAAAAAACTGGTTCCGGGTATAGAACCGGTTCCGGTTCAAGGTATGAATCGGGTATAAAGCGGTTACGGTTTAAGGTATTGAGGTCTAAACGTATACTCTACACGTACCTTACAGGTAGGGTCGGTCCAGAACCAAGTACATAATAGCCGGGTATAAAAGAAAACCTAGTTTCGGATATTTGGGCTGGGTACGGATCCGATTCCAGTCTTTTTGTTCACCTTGCCTCTAATAGTCCCTACTCCGTAGTCCGTAGATGCATATTGGGCTTACAAGAGGCCCAATACTGAATACATGATCTAATACACGTTTTCATGCTCGCAATGCAAATTTTTCTAAGACCACTCCAAAATGATTTTCGTGTTGACTTAAGCTGATTCTTTGGAGTTTGGACTTTGTTGACAAGATTTTCCATATTGCCTTTTTGCCTCAACCGCCACTTGACACACAATGTCAATATATGTGTATCTCTCTTACTTATCAGGCTATGTATTGTACGTTTAGAAAGTTTAGAAAAAGTGGCTCTAAGACTCGACGGTGTGGCAGCGTGGTTTTGACGTGAAGGCCTCCACCACATCGGCACACCACCCCGCGCCATGGCGTGGAGATGAGGGCGGCAAGAATGTCCACCGGCGTCCGGCGTGGAGGGGGAGGGTGATGGTGACATGTAGCGATGGTATTGGTGGTGGTTGTTGTTTGAGTTGATTTTGATTGATTGTTGTTTAATTTTAAAAAAATGTCACTTTCAAGTCCCTTCCACCCTGTGTTTTTTTTTTACCACGCCCATGCTGACGTGGTTGCCACGTGGCGCTACATGCCCCTCCACACCGTGCAGTCTAAAGTGGCTTTAAGATGAAAATTCATGTCATGTAGCGCCACAGAGTTGGTAAAAAGAGCTTTAGAAGGGGTGTTGTTAAGTTTTGTGTATTGCAGTTGAGGTGACTAGATATAATTGGTTGTATAAGAAAAACAAAATGGTGTCCAACGCCCCAAGTTCCTCCCACGCCAAAAGGGCTAAAGGATCTTTTAACGCTGTCTAAAAACACTTTTGTTAAGAAAAAAAAATAAAAGTGTATTAAACAAACATATCTTAAAAAATATAAAAATAAGAACGTTTTATAAAAATAAGTTAATAATTTTCTTTGATAAAATAGACTTTTATCTAAAAACACCTATATAAAAGTTATATGTAAAGCTTTATATATTTAAAATACACTTTTTTATCACTCGATGGCAAGTTGAAGCTCTACCAGTGCTTCAAGATGTACCAATTTAAGTATCCAAAATGGTTTTAATGGGTTAGAAGTGTAAGGTTAGGTGTGTAACAACGTCGTATTCACTTTCCCTTGTAGTATTTGAGGATTCAATGCTTGGGCGATTTGTTCCAAACATGTTGTATACATTTAGGCTACTTGGTATGGGTGAGGCTCATCCTTGGAGAATGACCCTCCACGTTAGCGGCACGTAGATCCGGTGTGAGGATGGGGCAAAGAGGATGGACCTAAGGAAATGGGGGATGGGCCTAAAATATATATGTATATGTTGTATGTATATGTGTGTGTGTATAAAGAAGAAGAGAGAGGTGCGGCTTCAACGTCTTCTGGCCGATGCTCACGACGATGACGGGGCTCCGAAAATGGTGTGTCGGGCGGCGCCGGGCCAAGACGGGGCGGGGACGATCCCCATACCGTCTAGCCTTATATTGTAGTTGCAACATTCACTAATTCACTTTTTTCTCTCCCACATTCACAAAGATTCTCTATCTATTTTATAAATCTAACCATCGCATGTACATTGCATAAGTCCGCAGCTTGTCTGGATCAATATTTCCTTTTCCTTTTCACAGAAATAAATTAAATATGAAAATAGTGGTTTGGGTCATGACCACACCCTTAGACCACCCGTAGTGGTGGTTTTTTGACCTTTTTCCCAAAAAAAAAAAAAAAACGCCCAACAACGCCCGGTAACCGGCCCTTAGGGCTTTTTTTTTTTTTTTTTTTGAAAATTTTAGCTGGAGCATGCTTTTTTAAACGCCTTGAACTTTATCTTTGGCCAAAACATTTTTTTGATGGTTTTTTTTTTATTTTTTATTTAGTTCTATTAGAATATCGTTCAAGCCCCACTACACCTCTTTTAACATAATATCACACAATGCTCACATGCTGACTGGACCGTCACATGGCGCAAAATGCCGAAGAGTCTTCCCCCTCCCACTACACATGGTCTTAGAGCAGTGGTTTTGAATGATGTATTAAAAGTGGGTGACATAGCGCTGATGTGGAGGGTCATAGTGACCATGAGGCTCATGACCACACCTTATATCCTAAGAGCATGTACATTGCATACGTCCGCAGCTTGTCCGGATCTAGGTGGAAGGGGCATTCCTCCCCCACTACGTACATGGCGATGTGGTTGTGGTTCGTTGCTTCGGTTCGTGGATTGTGTCCGGATTCCCGGACCTTAAACGGATAAGTGACAGCGACATATTAAATAAAGAACAATTTCAAAATTTAAAAAGTAATCGTTGCTAATTGATATAAAAAAAAAACAATCTTAGAAGTGGATTCATCAGACAAGACTATTTGTAGAAGTGGTCGTGTTCGGGCTAAACAATCGTGACATTTTTCCTAATATTTGTTAAACAATTTGTCAAGTTCTGATCTATCATGGAGGGTTTAATGACCAGACTCACCAAAAAGAAGAATTTTAAATATTCATATGGCGGTGACATTCGAAGGATGGAGTCCGTTGGTACATGTCATCTAATCGGGTGATTTTAGGCCTAATGTTCCGTTTTTGCAGGTGTTGTAGCAGTTTTAGCTGCCTGTCACAACCATGTGCTACATTTGTTTAATTCTACGTTAGTTTTCCATAGAACTTGTTTTTGTTGTCACAAAGTAGACATTTTAATCGAGATATGTTTCTAGAACAATGAGTTTTCTCAATGTACCTTCTGTCAATTTCAAAATGATTTTAGTAAAAGTTTGTAAGACCATGTGTTAATGCTTATGTTGGTTGGTTTTGTGAACCATATATAGTTTGAGCGACATCATGTTACATATATACCTGTTACAAAAACTTGATCTATACTACTACCCAGGTTTGTAAGACCATGTGTTAATGTGTATCGACTGCGTATACACATGTGTACAACCCAGGTTGCAGAGAATATACACATGTGTACATCGCAGTATATATATGTGTACACAGTGTAATAATAAATCTTCATAACCCAGTGTATTTAAAAAAAAAAACCTATACAAATGTCTACAACAAATCAACCAAGCAAAAATCATACCATCGCCTAAAAACAGAGTAAAAACCCTTATATGTTACAAAACTTGATTTATACTACTACAACAACATCACAATAAAAAAAACCTATCAACAGAATCTCTCTCTCTCTCTCTCTCTCTCTCTCTCTCTCTCTTAAATGACAACAACCCGTACATAATGAAAAAACCAAACAAACATTTATCTATACAATGCAAAACATAATAGTTTTAGTTTTTCTTGTTTAACCCGTTAGATATAATACATAACTTGACACGTTGTATAAGTATACGGGTCAAAACAGACACCTCTAAGACAAGTAATTTGCGAGAATCTGAAACGAATTGAACCATAACACCGCGATGTGAACAACCCTGATAATACTCGCAGTACTTTTTCTGGCACATTGACTTTTTACAGTTGCAGCCCTTTCTGTGCTTTCCAGCAACTGGCTTCACTTGATCTCCATCCTCCTGTTTTCATCCATTAATATTTAACAACCCATCAATAAACATGCAAAGTTAATCGTATACAAGATAAGCTTATAACCCACATACCACATTTTGGCTTGTTGGAGGCTCCACAAGACACTGAAACTTGGAAGTAAACGCGATCGGATTTTTCGATTCAATCAGTTCACGTGTCTCTTCAACCGTATCTTCATAATCACGACTATTGGAGGCTCCAACCTGTATTGCATTGCTGCTTCAAACTCCAACCCATTCGGATGCTGAACTTCCTTTAAGTAATTAATGACAAAACAGAGTATGACCAAAACAAGTGTACAGACTACCCAAAACAGAGTATTACATCAGATCATCATCATCAACATCGCATATAAACATTTTTTGGCTGAAAATCAGATGATTAAACAACTATTACAACTTCAATCTGATATTTATATACCCGATGAACGAAACCCTAACTTTCCAATTTCTTAAAATTAAAAAAAGGTAGCAAGCATACACAACTGAAAACGATGTACTGAAAGTAAACTTACCATTGCAGATGGTGTAGAGAGAGAATGAGATTGATGTTGATGATGATGATCTGATGATGTTCTAAAACCAAATCGAAGTGTAGAGAAAGAACGATATTGATGTTGATGATGATGATCTGATGATGTTCTAAAACCAAATTGAAGTGTAGTGAGAGAACGAGATCTCGATTTAGAGAGAGAATGTTGTAATATTGTTTATGAATCATTAATTTGAATTTCTAAAATGCAGGAATTGGTTACAATATTATGGTAACTGATTAGGATAAATTTTAATTATAATTGGTTTAAAATTAAATAAGAATTAAATCTAATTAGTTAATGACAATCATATCCTTGTAAAATCAAGGGCCAAGATGAGTTCACAAATGAGGAGGGTGGTCACTCGTGAACCTAACCCTATATATATATATAGGGGACCGCTAAAATGAGAACCACCTCCAGTTGTAAGAACCGTGAGAACTACACCGTACGGGGCGAGGTGGACCAAATTTTTTTTTCATAAACGTAGATGCATGTATTATAAACGCATTTGTAAAAAAAAATTCAAAAAAAAAATGTCGGGTATGTAGTTTTGAGCACCCCAAGTTTGTGTTTACGGGTACCGTAAATTTTTACGGGTACCGTAAATTTTATTTAAAATTTACGGTACCCGTAAACACAAACTTGGGGTGCTCAAAACTACGCACACGATATTTTTTTTTTTTGAATTTTTTTTTACAAATGTGTTTATAATACTAGCATCTCGTTTATGAAAAAAAAAATTGTTCCAACTCGCCCCTGATCAAAAAGTTCTCACGGTTCTTACACTGGATGTGGTTCTCATTTTAGCGGTCCCCTATATATATATATATATATATATATATATATATATATATATATATATATATATATATATACGGAGGGGATCATGAGAAAACTACATCTAAATGAGAAAACTAGAAAACTAACTAAAAAAACCTAAAAAAGCTAAAAAACATACCAAATATTTTTTTTTTTACAATTTTTATAAAAAATTCGCTATTTTTTAAATATAAAAAAAATTTCAAATTTTTTTTTTTTTGTTGTACTGCACATGTGCATTATATGTGTACTACACACGTGCATTATATCCGTAATAGTGCACATGTGCAATACAACAAAAAAAATTTGAAAGTTTTTTTCCATATATAAAAAATAGCGATTTTTTTATAAAAAAATGTAAAAAAATGGTATGTTTTTTAGGCTTTTTTAGTTAGTTTTTTGGTTTTCTCATTTAAACTAGTTTTCTCATGATCCATCTCCTCTATATATATATAGAGAGATAGAGATGAAGGTTAACGTGCAAATGGTACAATAGCTCTTATTGTACGACCGGTACGACTTAAAAATCACGCACGTTATAAACTCATAAACTCTAATCACGCATGTTGAAAACATTAATCACGCGCGTTATATACCCATAATCACGCATGCCCCTAACTCCCAGTTCAAAATCGTATCCCCTGTTCTACGGTCTGATACGGTTTGTTACTGACCGTTGACTCCAATCGAATCAAAGCTTGGTCATGTTCCTTCATCCTCTGTTCTACTGTTTTTTATTTCGAGTCGTCATTTTGATGACTTTTCAAAATCAACGATGAATTTGAACCCAATTCGATGAAATTGACCGAACAACGGCCAATTTGAACTGAAACGAAAAGAAAATTGAACCAAATTGGAACCCAATTCGAGTGGTGATTTTGATGAAACTTTTCAAAATCACGCATGTTATAGAACAAAATCACGCACGTTGGTCGTACGCGTCGTACGTTAACCCTAATTGTATTTACACTTTATCTCTCTCTCTCTCTCTCTCTATATATATATATATATATATATATAATGTATGATCGATGATTTGGTTGATGTGTGATATCGGTTGTTTAATCGTGTTATGGTGGTTGTGTTTATGTACATCTGTGACGATCTTGATTCTTACAAGGTTAACTTATAGTGTAGAATGCATGAATATCAAGTATGATGTTGGTATTGTCGTTTTGGTTTGCATAGACACATAAAGGTTAGTTAGGGTTAATAATCTTAATGATCATAGAGTTTTGTATGTTAAATCTGATGAAAGTGACATATAACATGTTATGATCGATAATTATAGGTTGTTTGGGATATTTAGTAATTGGTTGGGGAGCCTGTAACAAAGACAGAATATGTCCAACATGTTGCAGTCAGCTTGTGTTGCCTGTAACAAAGACAGAATCGATCGATGTGCTCAGTATCTGCGTGATGTTCCTGTGGTTGATGAAAAAGATGGCAAGAACCAAACCAAGAAGAACAAGAAAAAGAAGAAGTAAAAACCAATGGCAGATGGGTTTCTTTCAACAATTATTTTAATACTTTCAATTCTTGAAGTTCTTGGTGTTTCTACCTTCTACAAAGTAAAGGTATGTGCTTTCTTCTCGTTATTTTAGGTGCATTGCATAATAGAAAGTAGTTCATGATTATGTTCTTGCACATTTGATTATTATGGTTAAAATGGCTTGATTGTGATGGGTTTGTTATGTGCAATGGTTGTGGATGCTATGTATTTTGATACAAAACATAATGTAGCAGAATTTTTGCTAATTTTTAGTCAAAATAATGCCCAAATTTTCAAATTCAATCATATGAACATTATGTTTTGTCAAAAATCCTTAGTCATGGTAATGAGCAAGTGTGGGGAAGTTCTTGTTAATGAAAGATTTTAACTTGTGGTATTGTTGATATTTGTTTCGTAGATGGTTCACGAAAGAGGAAATAAGGGTAAATGAATAGCCGGATCTTCTAGTCAACCGGCAGACCAGCCAAAGAGAAGGCGTTTAGTGCAACAAAGAGATATAGAAGAAGAACAACAACAACAACAACAAGCAAACCCACAACAAGAGCAACAATGGCAGCCAGGACAAGAAAAGGGGGATGTTATCTATGTGAAGCCATCATGGACGTCTGGTTCATTGAATGATCAGCATGCAAGATGGCAACCAAAGCTGTTCCATGATAAAATGAACTTGTTAAAGGATAAAAGAGAGGGGTTCATTTGTGAAAAAGAGGTGAGAGAACAAGATTTTGGGCCATTCGATATTATTAACAAGTTTAAAGTTTTGGGTTAGGAAGTAGCTTTGCGGTGTTATGATTACGATAACAACCATTTATTCGAGGATAAGATCCAGAAAAACAAGTACATGTTTCCGAGATTAGATGATCTTTATTTCGCACCAGAAAAACATCCGATGTGGGATTCCATGGTTGAGGCTTTATTCTTACTGGGCAAAGGGCATGGGAAGCTTTACAGAAAAAACTTGAGAATTGAAGCAAAGCTCATGTTATTGATCTGCACCCACAACGTGATCCCAAGGAGGGGAGATAAAGTAGAGGTCTGATTTCCTGAAGTGCCAGTGTTGTATATGCTTATGCACGGAAAACCTCTTGTGCCATTTCGATACTTGGTTTTGAATAACATATGGATAGGTCGGAATAGTATCGGGAGGAAGATCATTCCACATTGCCGTTTGATCACGGCGTTGCTAAAAATGTTTGGTGTTATCAACAACGATGATGTAGGGGCAAAGAAGAAACATAAGTCGTTTGATCTGAAGAATTTGGGCATTAGTTGGGAATACAAGGAATCTGAGAGTTATCACAAATTAAAGAGTGAAGGGCAAAGGTGGAGAGCTTTGAAGATGAATATAAGAGCATTACGACCGGGGGAAGCTGATGAGCCCGACAGTGACGAAGAACCCCAAAGTGGGGATGATGACTATGAAGATGCTCCGGGTGGAGATGCTGAAATGGAAACGGAGGAGGCAGGGTCGGGTCATGGTACGCGGGGAAGGTGTCACACCCCGATATTTCCACGTATTACCGATGGGCCCGGTGGGAAGTATCGTGACGTAGTTGATATCATCATAGACAATTTATCACAGTTTAATACACAGCGGAAGTCGAAAGATAAAATCATTACAAACCGAATTAAAAGTAATATCAAGTGTATTATAATAACGGTTGCAAGGGATCCACAGGCGGATCAAAAGTTAACAAAAGATCATTGTTCAATAGATTTATAACATCTAAGCTTGCAAGACTCTTTATTGATGCTAGGAGTAGCCAGCCTATTCCGTTTAGTACATGCACTTAGCCTTTTTGGAAAATACGTCAGTTTACACTGGTAAATACAATTAACTGACTCATTTTGAAAATGTTTAAGAAAATTGATTTGAATGCACAAGGCACAAAATATCTTTTATAACTTGGAATAATTATTTATATATAAACTTGTTAAAGAATTACATGTTTATTATGTGTTCAGTAGTCCGGGTTGAAAACCGGATTAAAGATTAATAGACACACCACATTATATAGTCCCGCGACGAGTTATTCTCGAATGGCGGTTATATCTTTTTATATTCGCACTGGCAGGTGTATTGTTAGGCCCTAAAGTGTGAGACTGACGCATCAAATTAACATAACGGGCTATGGTTACGAACTGGGCTTTACCGGGTTAGTTATATTAGGTTTTGAACCTTTATAGGTCACTTGGGCCAAGCTATAGGCCATGTGGGCCAAGCAGGCCCAAGGGAAGCCCATGTGGGAAGTGGGCTTGTCTATGTATATAAACAAGTTATTAACTTGTTTTAGGGTTGAAACCTTTGAACCTCTTAGTGACAGAAATTCTAGAGAAACAGAGAGTGGGAGGCAATTTGGTTGTGAGCACTTGTACTAGACGATTTTGCTTTGATAGTAATAGAATCGTGTGCAAGTGTTGAAAGTGATTCGGTGTGTTCTTCGTATTCGGTTCGTATTTTCATATTTCTTCGGTTTATTCTTGAATCACATCAAGTTTGGATTCCGCACAAACTTGGTGTTGTTTGATATCATTGAAAGATCCGGTTAAACGGGATTTACAAATGGTATCAGAGCCATTAGAACCTGTTTCTAGGCTCGGTGTGATATCAAAGATTCAAGATTTTGAAATTTTTGTTGAAAATCATCAAGAACATTCATCGCGTTCTTCGTGTTCTTCGTAGTGTTCATCGAAATTTTATCAAAAAGTCACTATATTTTGGTGTTTTGATTTTTTTATTGAGGTTGTTAAGATTTGAAATTTTTGATAAGTTTGAAAAAGGATTTAATCAATCTCAACATTTTCGAAAAATCTGTTTGATTAGTTTACTTATTTGTTTCCATATTAAAAAAAAAAAAGGAAATTCAAAATACTTTTCAACTTCCTTATCAAATACGTGTAAAGGACCTTTCAAAGGTTTCGAGTCAGAAGATTTCAAGTGATAACTGTTTTCGAGTGCAATTTTTAAGGAAACAGAGGTCTCGACTCTTCACCTTTTCACGATCTCGAGTCATCACAGTTTGAACTCAGCTGTCTCGACTCACATCGTCTGCTTTCAAGGTCTCGAGTTATCTTCTTCCCAGCTGTCTCGAGTCATCATCTTTCTTCAGGAGTTTTTAAACGGTCTCGAGTCATTCATCTCGGTCTCGACTCACAACACAATTTCAAGTTCAACTTTCCATAATCTGGTCTCGAGTCAACAACCTTCTCCAAATTGACATCACTTGAGGTGTCGACTCAACATCATCATCTGCAACCAAGGTCTCGACTCATCACCAGTCGCAACCACCTTTTACACTACAGATCTCGAGTCATCGTTCTCGAGTCGCAACCTCGGTTCCGACTCGCAACCGCCTTCACAGTTCCGACTCACATCCACTGTCTCGAGTCGCAATCTCCATTTCACGGTCTCGAGTCAATTCATTTTTGATCACTCGCAATCATTGTTTTTACATAGTTTTCGAAGTTTTCGAGTTTTCGTCTTCATCACTGAACAACTCGGATAACCTGCAACTCGGGTGACCACCTGCACATTCCGGCCGTCGTTCGTCAGCACATCACCACTGCTCCGTTCACCAACATTAATCTCAACGTAACCACCATCTCCACTCTTGGTGAACGACCTGCGACAATATCCATTCTTTCTCCGTCGACCACAGTCTCCGATCTCCTCTACCCTGTTGAACACGATTCATCATCTCCCTATCATCAACTCGCTCATCATCTAACCTGCAACTTCCTGCTACACAACACCATCATTATCAACCACCGTAGTCTCCGGTCATCGTTCCGACGTCATCCGACCCCATCATCTTCTTTCGTTATCCTCTCATACCTGCAAGACCACACCCAACCATCTCACAACCGTTCACCTTCGTCGTCTTGATCGTCTATAGATTGAAGTTAGGATTTCGGTTCGGTATTTGTTTAACGAAGAAGACGGATAGTTGTGTTGTTTTGAAGTTTAGGTTTTTATTAATAATAATAATTATAAAAATCAACAATCATTATATAATTATTATTAATCATAAGGTAATCATTACCTAATCATTACATAATAATAATATTAATAATAATAATAATAATAATAATAACTATTAGTATACTTTTCTAATTAAATAAAAATTAAAAAAAAAATTATTTTATATATAAATAAAAAAAAAGGGTTTGCTTGTGATAACGGTTTTGATAGAATTTTGAGGTGCGGTTCAGAAAACGGGTTCTTTCGCCTGCAAAGGGTTTGAGTTAGCGAGTACACAAATTCTCGCTTTGGGCTTGTGTTGAAGTTAAAAGATCACATTTTTGAGAAATCACATCTTAAAAATGTCTTCTAAGAGAGAGGTGCTTGAGCAGGAACTCCAAGGATTCAGATACTCATATGGTGAATCTATAGAAGCACTTACAGGCCGGTTTGCTGAATTGCTCTCTGAAATGGAGAGGGCAGAGATGGTGGTGTCTACTCACACGAGTAACAGAAAGCTTCTGGATGCTATAAAAGAGATTCCAGATCAGGCGAACTGTAGTTGGTTTACCAATGTTAATCAGATAATAGTGACAACCGATTGTTACAAAATGAAGCCGGATGAGCTGATCTCAATCATCAAATCATATGACAATGCTGACAAACAGTCTACTCAAGGCAACACATCTGCTGCAGTTTGCTCATCCACACAAAATTCAGTATTTATGTTTAACAAACCCCTAGCTCAAGGAATTATTAAAGAACGTGAAAAGATACTTTCTGTTTTTTGCACTCCTGAGTGTAGAGAAAGAAATGAGGCATATCAGTTACATAATGCTGAGCTAATTCAAGATTACAATGATATTAAAAATAAAAATTTTACTTTATCGAAAAATGAGAAACTTTATAAAGAAAAAATTGAAGCTCAGCGAAAAGACATCGTCAAACTCAAGGATGATGTAAGTGTGAAATCATCTCAACTCTTCTATGTTCAGGAGAAACTGTGCGCTGTGACCAAGGAACTGGAAGATATCAGAGATAGATATCAAATTAATGAGCTTAATATTAAGAAATTTGATTCTTCCAGTAAATTAGTCAAAAACTTGTGTAATCAACAGCTCGCATACAAGGAAAATAAAGGGTGTGGTTTGGGTTTTAATCAGGCTCCTCCTCCTTATAATGACAATTATACTTATTTACCCATGACTGAGGAGGAGATGATGAATGAGAGTAGAATGACTTATGGTCCCAAAAACAATAAGTCATCAATCAACAGCAGACCTGTTGATAAACGAGCGACTCCTTCGGTAAATTTTGTTTCAAAGGGTACTTTTGATCCTAATGCTTCGTTTTCCCCTGCAGATGAAGTTAAAGTTGAAGGTGTCGTTGGAGATGAACAAGCATCAAGTTCTCATGTGTGTGACATTTTTGGCTCATTTTTTCACTCTATGATTAATTTCAGGCCTGATGATTTGGGCGAAAATGTTGATGTTTGCGTAACAGAGACTGAATCGGCAAACGAAATGAATGAGCCAGTTAAACCATCTGATTCCAAATACGAATCACCTGAAGCAGCTGATTCTGAGAAATTGGAATCAGTTGATTCTAGTGAATTCAGCTCAAGGGTGTCATGTGCAGAACCGTCTTGTGCTAATAATTCATCTGATGATTCAGCTGAAGTTTCTACTAAAGTTTCTGGTATTTCTTCCGACAAACCAGAACTCTCCGATTCTGTCAAAGCTGATGACATGAAGGATGAAGAGAAGACATGCGTGAACAAGGCTCCAAGTGCGCAAGCTAAACAATCTGAACCTTTTGTTAGTGATGACAAAGTTCAGATCAAGCAACAAGAGCCGAAGCGAGCAGGTAAAGGACGCGGAAATAAGAAGCCTAAACATCAAAGACGATCAGGCTCTCCACAGTCCTCAACGGGCAGTAATAGTCCTCAAAAGGCCCGTGATGTGAAAAATGCTTTTGTTAAGCCAGTCTGTAATGGCAAATGTGAGAAATATGCATTTGACTGTGCTAACAAGGGTTTCAGAAAGACTGGTGAGATTTCTGAGCAAGACTTGCAGTCGACACAAAACAAGAAAACTCAGAAGAAATCTCCACTACAGAAGGCCCCTGCAAACGACAAATACAGACATCCCAATTCATCCTCGTTTGCAGGAAATGTGCAACACAAACAAGCACAGAAAGGACCGGTTCGTCCTTCAGGGCCCATAAGAGCAAATCCAGCTGATCAGAATGCTTTCTACGTGAAGAGACAAACATGCTTCAATTGCGGCATTGCTGGTCACATTGCTCGAAACTGCACAAATCATTCCCATGAACCGTATTATGCTCAAAATCAGAGGGTTACACCAAAGGATAAATACCATTCTAAGCCAATGAAGGTATCTTTACCTAAGGCAATGAAGAATGTGAATCCCAAGGTTAAACCTTCTGATGGGGATTGGAATGTTGCTAAAAACAAACGGAAGGCTGCTCAGGAACAAAAATGTTTTTCTAAAACTAACAAACCTGAAACAGTTAAAGTTGCTCAACCAACGGCAACAAACATGTTTGTTAAACCGAAACAAATTTGGAAACCCAAATCTAAAGCAGCAACGTCTCCAATCCTTGAAATTAAAGGGGACTTGTGTTTGAAAGAAGTGTCTTATTTTGATGCTTCAGGTAATCCCAGGACCACGATGGCCTGGGTACCCATGTCTTACTAACCTCCTTACTTTTCAGGAACAACCAAGGAGGAGCTGTTGACAATCTCTGGAATGTTGATAGCGGTTGTTCCAGAGATAAAAACGGGTAACATTTCACTGTTGCAAAAAGTTTAAATTTTTTTTACAGATGATATGTTTCCTTTGGAGGAGATTAGAGAATTAAGAAATGATCAGCAAAAGGTACCGTTTAAATTCAGTACATTGATATGATTTTGATTGGTTTTCAATCTGATGACAGAACGGTTTAAAAAAAATATTTTTTTTCTCTTTCTTAGTTCTTTACTTTGTACATAGAGTGTCCTTTCTCTAGTAAATGGTAAATTTGCGCAAAAATACAAGATTTATGCACAAATTTAGGGGGGGAGAGGAACATATAGATAGATATAGAGTTTAGGAGGAGAAAACTAAGAAAATACAAAAAGAGTTTGCTGTAAATATGTATTGTTTTAGGGGGAGAAAATGAGAAAAATACAACAACATTAGAAAATGAAAAAATGAAAAAAAAAGACAGATTGCATGATATGGGAAGTGAAATAAATGTTCGTGTTAAAGGGTTTTAACTAACACATGTAAGGTGCCATAGCTGAAAAGACTAGGATCTACTGCGATATGTCGATAGGCTTGACGCTCAAATGATAAAAGATACTAAGTGATATAAACATAACGAACTATGTACCATGTGGGTAACATACCAACGGCGTATGATTTTATGGTCTTAAATCTTGCGTTGATAGATAGCCAACATCTGAGGTTCCGGGTCTTTATATTGTTGAATCATCCGGGGATATCTTGGCTGTCCTTCTGTTCAGAACTAAAATTGTACATGACCCCAGGAAAGAAAGTCACTTGGAATTAGCTCATTTCTATTTGAATGTTTGTATGTTGTCCCGATACACACAATTTTGATCTGATTCTGAAATCTTCTCTGAAAAAAGTCGTGTACCTCCTCTGCTGCATCCAGATATATGCTGACCTGGAGGTGCTAGGCAACGACAGCTTCTGCTGCATCCAGATACATGCTGACCTAGCTGTATGTTGTCACGCTATAGATCTAATACACCCGAAAGAGGCCCTCAAGTGCCCAAAAGAAACCCAAGAAACCTATATCAAACTGAGAAAAACTCATTTGATCTGTATATTATACCATCTCTGCAAAAGATCTATTCTGTTCTCTTCTCAACCTACTCCCAGTTAAGATTTCAGAAATCTGGATTGGACTTGTGAAATATGTGGTAGGGAAGATACTTGCATGATAGAGTGTACTGTATATATTTCCAGGATTTGATTAGTATTTATTTGGGTGTTCATTGTTAAGAAATCAAAACATGATAAAACAGATTATATGCAGACCTAGACACAGTCAGGATATCTTAAAGGGTGACATCAGTATACTCACCTGCTACGATGAATCGTTGTGCTTACCTTGATCGCGGGGGTATGCCTTGGAATGGGACACACGAGTATAATAGTATAATATTACCTTAAGCATATCACGAAGTTAAAAAATTGAAAGTTGAGCGTTAAAGTTTAAGTGGACAAACATATTGGCAATCGCATAGACCAGTTTGATTAGGCTCGTACTGAAAAGTGTTCCTTAGTCTGCTTGAGAACGAATTTTGATCCCATTGCAATTGTAATTGTATATTATGGTAGTTGTTTATATTTTGAGTTTTTATTTGTTTCTAGTTCTTAATATTAAAAATAAAAAAAATAAAAAAATTCAAAAATACAAAAATAGTGTCTTGCTTTTCTATAAAACCAAAAATCCAAAAATAGAGTGTTTAATTGTTTTTCTTAAAATAAAAATGTAACCGTTCTTGAAGATTTGACTGATCATCAAAAGTTGAAAGAATTTAAATTGTAAGAATCGAGTACAAGTACTTGGATGTACCTGGTGTTCATATGGTACTCTCCCTGTTGCATAAGAGATGTTTGCTTATGAGTTTGTGAGCATGTGCAGAACTTGATTTCAATCAAGAACAGGGGTTGATGAAGACTGAGATGCTGTTAGTTGCTGAAGAAGCCTGAAGCAGCACAACAACAAGATGTACCTGAGTCAGAAGAACCGGATACGAAACGACGTCTGACAATGAAAGTGCATTTGAAGAAGTACCATGAACCTGCTTGAAAGAAAAAGGACTGAAGAAGAAAAGAGATGTTGAGAATCCTCCTCTCACATTCTTTCTGACAAAGATGTTTCAAGCAAAGCTGATCAAGATCCTGATATGAAGCTAATCACAAGAGCTGAAGAAAGAGACCCAGTGCTGAGAGTTCAGAAGACAAGAACTTCCAGAACATCTGCAGCATAACGACAACTCTAGACTTCGTTGAGGATGTTGCTGAATTCATGTTATGAAGACAATTTGATGGCATCAGTCTAGGGGGAGATTGTTAGGCCCTAAAGTGTGAGACTGACGCATCAAATTAACATAACGGGCTATGGTTACGAACTGGGCTTTACCGGGTTAGTTATATTAGGTTTTGGACCTTTATAGGTCACTTGGGCCAAGCTATAGGCCATGTGGGCCAAGCAGGCCCAAGGGAAGCCCATGTGGGAAGTGGGCTTGTCTATGTATATAAACAAGTTATTAACTTGTTTTAGGGTTGGAACCTTTGAACCTCCTAGTGACAGAAATTCTAGAGAAACAGAGAGTGGGAGGCAATTTGGTTGTGAGCACTTGTACTAGACGATTTTGCTTTGATAGTAATAGAATCGTGTGCAAGTGTTGAAAGTGATTCGATGTGTTCTTCGTATTCGGTTCATATTTTCATATTTCTTCGGTTTATTCTTGAATCACATCAAGTTTGGATTCCGCACAAACTTGGTGTTGTTTGATATCATTGAAAGATCCGGTTAAACGGGATTTACATGTATGCCTACACCCCGTGCATTAGGTCGTGGCCATTTCGATGAATGATGCCAAGGATATCCGGGACATGGTCATTAACCCCCCAAAGGCTTAGAATAAAAAAAACAGATCAAACGGGTCATCTCAATAAATTAACCTTCATATGATTAAAAATTCAATGCCCGACCAAGTGGTATTTTATATACCGTACCCCAAGCCCGTATAAAGGAAAATAAGTTAAAAGCATTTACCTGAGCAAGTATATATCACAATCAGCGAGTGCAAGTATCTTTTACTGGTCTCCTAATCTGGAACGAAGGTTTTAATAACCTATTAGATTCCTAACGGGTCTTAATTAAGTCTAAACTTAGACCGGTTAGTTTTAAAGGAAGATATACGGTTCAAAACGCACGATTAAGCGAAGACCGGATTAGAATGTGGTTTAGACCCGACAAGTTTGTATACTTGTATAATATGGGTAAACTAAACACATTCTGGATTTTGAGATAAAAATGATAAGGTTTGACCCGTTTCGGCTAATTTATGCAAACTAGTTACATAAACCGCACCGAACATGAATAATGTGTATCAGGTAACCAAATGAGTCATGAACAGGTTTCCTAAGTTAATATGCCTTAAATATGTTGTGATATCAGTAGGATACCTTCCATTATGCCCAAAATGGATTTAAACTCAAATTATGCCCCGTAGGGTTATTTTGGTCATTTTAAAGGTTATAAAAGAGTTTAAATACTAATCTGAGTTTCAGGTCTGATATAATCAGTAAAATATTTATTTTTGTAAGTCATAACAGTAGGGTATTGCATATATGTGAAATTTATCTTTTATAACCAAACTATGCACCGTAGGGGCATTTTGGTAATTTCACATAAGCTTTAAAGGTCAAAATTAGAATTCTGAGTTCACAACTTTTGCTTACTGTTTAATTATAAAAAATTTACTTAAAACATCAGTAGGTATTAAGTTTCATATGCCAAAAATAGTTTTAACTCATACTATGCGCTTAAAACGCGTAAAAGTCGGTTTTAAGCGATTTTCGGGTTTAAATAGGAAATCTGAGTTTTTGATCAGTTTATAAAGTTCAAAATATTTTATTTATCATATAAAATCAGTAGTAAAAAGTTTGGTATCAAAATATTATGTAAAACTCATTTTATTCAAGAAAATCCCATAACCGACAATTACCGAATTAAAGCAAGAACCCTATGTTATGCTCAGCTTAAAAATAAATAAAAATCTTCAAAAATCCTAAAATATTATATTACATCAGTGGGTAAAAAGTTTGGTGTCAAAATTTGGGTTTAGATAGGCTTTATGCTATTACGCCGTTTAATTAATAAAAAGCTTTCTATATACGCTATTGAGCATAACTCTTAATCTAAACCTCAAACTGATGTCAAATTTTTAGGACAAGTTTATAAATCAGTAATAAAGGTTTTTGTCCTCTCACATTTTCAAAAATCTCGTTTTAAGGTCAAAAGGGCATTATGGTTAACATTTAGGCATATAACGGAAACATGCACATGAATCGAATAACTAATGAATCAAGTTGTATAACCTCAGAAGGTTACACTAACCTATAACCTGGTCCTAATAGAGCTCTAAGGCATTTCTAAAACATGCTATATTGGGTCAGAACTGAAAGTCAAAGCAAAAGTCTACTTTTGCGACTTTCGGTTCCGAACCGAGCTTAAACTGAAAATTGTCGGGTTGAACATGCTTAGACATGTTCTTACATTAATCACCAAGTTATACAAGTGATAAAACAGGTTCCATGGCTTCTACATTGTTAATTATGTGTTTATGCGAAAATTTGCTTTCTGTTGACTTTTTATAATTAACTTTGACCCGACAATTGACCTAGTTAGAGTGGGAATTAGAGGGTGCCCTTTTAAGGGTTAATTACCCAAATAATTACCAACTCAAAGCTACTTTCAATTCGAGAATTGACTGGACCATTAGTGATTAATCACTAAGTCAAACCTTAATTACGACGGGTTTGACTTTAGGCCATTAACTAATAAAAATGAATTAAGAAAGGTCAAGGAGGCTTACTGAAGTACGAAGCACGACTAATGACCCTTAGGAAGTGATCTTGAGCTCCAGGAGACTCCAGAAGTTAAGTTATGAATGTTTTCAAGTGAGTGCCCAAAATGTTGCAACAAGATGTTCTTATATAGGACTTTTAATTGAACAAGATCTTGCCAAACAAGTCTACAAGTGTTCCTTGATCAGTTCCAGGTGTCCCTATGCATGAAATACCATTGGAGCAGCCCCTGGAATGAAAAACAAGGCTTCAAAGGCGGTGCAACAGGCTTTACCCGCAGGTGTGCAGAGATTCTGCCCAGCTCAGGCCGTCGCGTCGCGCGACGGCATATGGTGAAGGTGGTGGCGCGACGCCAGCACCCAGCTTACCAGCAATTCAAGTTTCAAACTTGCTGTTTTCACCCCCTAAACCTTTTAAAACGAGATAATTTCCATTTTAAGCACATTTAACCCATATAATTTATATTTCTATGATCCATGAGATATAACCAAACATCGTTAGGTCCGGTTTCGTTAAACGATAACCGAAAACACAAGTTTTGCCTCGTTGACGCTTTTAACCCCTTAATTACGAAAGTTAACGTATCTTCCTCATACGATATTGAAACCTTGTGAAATTTTTATCACTTATTCTTGGGAGTATAATTAATCGTTACAAGGCCCCAGGTTCGCTAAAAGGTCACTCAGAGGTATAACTTAAACATGTTGACACTTTTAACCCTCGCTTCTTGTAAACTTTCACTTTCTTCCACAAACGGTTTCATACGCTTCATGATTCATTCGTTTAAGGGTATAAACATCGTGTAGGGTTGTTAAAAGGCATAATTATCAAATGTTGACACTTTGAATCTTCTTACACACATACTTTCTTTGTTTGTCAACTTTAGTCCCTTATATTCAATCCATTACACGTTTAAAACTCATGACACGTGTCGATATTATATTGGACATGAATTTGCGAGGTGTTACATCCTCACCCCCTTAAAAGAAATCTCGACCTTGAGATTTACTTAAATAAATGAGGGTACTTCTCTTTCATTGTGGATTCTACCTCCCACGTGTATTTAGGACCTCTTCGGGCATCCCATTTAACCTTTACAATCGGTACCTGCTTCTTTCTAAGCTTCTTAACCTGTCGATCCTTGATCGACAGAGGTTTTTCTACAAATTTCATGCTCTCATCTATGTGCACATCCGTATGGGGTATGACTAGTGATTCATCAGCTAGACATTTCTTCAGATTGCAGATGTGGAATACATTATGAATACCACTGAGCTCTTCAGGCAGGTTTAACTTATAAGCCACTGTCCCGACACATTCGATGATCTCAAATGGTCCTATGTATCTTGGGCTTAATTTGCCTTTCTTACCAAATCGCATTACCCCTTTCCAGGGTGATACCTTTAGTAACACTTTGTCACCAACCTCAAACTTTAGAGGTTTACGCCTTTTATCTGCGTAGCTTTTCTGCCTATCCCTGGAAGCTTTGAGACGATCTCGTATCTGTACAATCTTATATGTCGTCTCCAGGACTATATCAGGTCCTGTTAGTTGGACATCTCCAACTTCTGCCCAACAAACGGGCGTTCTGCACTTCCTTCCATATAAAGCTTCAAATGGTGCAGCTTGAATACTGGAATGATAGCTATTATTGTATGAAAATTTGATTAATGGAAGATGATCATCCCAACTTCCACCTAGATCAATAACATAAGACCTTAACATATCTTCCAGTGTTTGAATAGTACGCTCACTTTGACCATCCGTCTGAGGATGATATGCTGTGCTGAAGTTTAATCGAGTGCCTAGGGATTGCTAAAAGCTTTTCCAGAAATGCGATGTATACCTCGTATCCCTATCAGAGATGATAGACACTGGCACTCCATGGAGGGATACAATCTCATCCACGTACAGCTGAGCTAACTTATCTGAGCTGTGTGTTTTCTTAATAGGTAGGAAGTGGGCTGACTTAGTCAGTCTATCCACTATAACCCAAATAGTATCATTTCCTTGCTTTGTCTTAGGTAACATGGTGATAAAATCCATAGTCACCATTTCCCACTTCCAGGTGGGAAGCTCAGGCTGTTGTAGCAAACCTGACGGCTTCTGGTGCTTTTCCTTAACTTGAGCACATATCAGACATTTGGCCACATAAGTGGCTATAGACTTCTTCAAGCCTATCCACCAATAATTTGCCTTTAAATCCTGGTACATCTTATCACTTCCACGATGAACAGAGTACTTGGAACTGTGGGCTTCTTGAAGGATAACATCCCGAAGTCCTCCATAGATTGGAACCAATATTCGTCCATTCAATCTTAAGATTCCATCCATGCCATAAGATAACTGTTCTGCAGTGACTCCCAGATTTTCATTTGGATAGTTAGCTTCTAATACAGCTTCCTTCTGCGCGGCTAACAGTCTTTCATTCAAACTGTTCTTTAATTCAATGCTCTTGGCATTGATTCTCATGGGCTTCACCCTTTCCTTCCTACTTAAGGCATCGGCGACCACATTTGCCTTGCCTGGATGGTATCTGATTTCACAATCATAGTCATTTAACGTCTCCATCCATCGACGCTGTCTCATGTTTAAGTCCTTTTGATTAAACAAATGTTGAAGGCTCTTGTGGTCAGAATAGATCACACACTTGGTACCATACAAATAATGCCTCCAAAGTTTTAGTTCAAACACAACGGCACCCAACTCCAAGTCGTGGGTGGTGTAATTCTTCTCGTGCACCTTTAATTGTCGAGAAGCATAGGCAATAACCTTGCCTTTCTGCATGAGCACACATCCCATACCAGTGTGTGATGCGTCACAGTATACTACAAATTCTTCTATTCCATCAGGCAATGTCAAAACAGGTGCATTGCTCAATTTCTGCTTAAGAATGTCAAAAGATTCTTGTTGCATAGGACCCCAGTCAAACTTGATATTCTTACGAGTTAATGAAGTTAGGGGTGCTGCAATCCTTGAGAAGTTTTCAATAAAACGCCTATAATATCCTGCCAGACCCAAAAAGCTACGAATCTCTGTGGGCGTCTTCGGTTCTTGCCAGTTCATGATAGCTTCAATCTTAGCGGGATCCACTTGGATACCAAGCTCACTAACCACATGTCCAAGGAACTGGACTTCATGAAGCCAAAATTCACACTTTGAAAACTTGGCGTAGAGCTTCTCATGCTGAAGAAGTTTAAGAATACAACGAAGATGCTTCTCATGGTCAGCTTGATTCTTTGAGTAAATAAGAATGTCATCGATGAAGACGATGACAAATTTATCCAAGTAGGGCTTGCATACGCGGTTCATGAGATCCATGAACGCTGCTGGTGCATTAGTGAGCCCAAAGGGCATCACTAGGAACTCGTAGTGACCATAACGAGTCCTAAATGCAGTCTTGTGCACATCTTCATCTCTAACCTTCAGTTGATGGTAGCCTGACCTCAAATCGATCTTGGAGAAGTAACTCGTCCCTTGCAATTGATCGAACAGATCATCGATCCTGGGCAATGGATATCTATTCTTAATCGTGACCTTGTTAAGCTCTCGATAATCGATGCATAGACGCATCGACCCATCCTTCTTCTTTACAAACAGGATCGGTGCTCCCCACGGAGACGAACTAGGCCTGATAAATCCCTTTGCTAATAAATCATCCAGTTGAGTTCTCAATTCTTTCATCTCAGTTGGTGCTAACCTGTAAGGTGCTCTTGCAATAGGTGCTGCTCCAGGTATAATGTCGATTCTGAACTCCACTTGCCTATCTGGGGGTAAACCAAGTAGTTCTTCAAGAAATGCTTCTGGATATTTAGAGATGACAGGGATGTCTTCAACCTTGGGTTTTGGTTCATCGATAGTCACTTGTGCCATATAGATGACACAACCTTTCTTTAAACATCTTGACGCCTTAAGCATGGACACTTGCTTAGGCAACCCATACTGAGTGTCTCCCTGTATGGTAAGTGGCTCACCATACGGAGTCTTGACAACCACTTGTTTCTTGTCACAAACTATCTGGGCTTGGTTATGAGATAACCAATCCATGCCTATCACTATGTCGAAACCAGCTAATTTCAAAGGAAGCAAGGATAACGGAAAAGAGTGGTTCCTAATGGATATAAAGCATCCATCTAATATAGTTGAGGCAGTTTCTATAGTACCGTCAGCCAACTCAACCTCATATTTCATGCTTAGGTTTTTAACAGGCAGATTTAGCAACTTACAAAACTTATCATCTACAAATGACTTATCCGCACCCGAATCAAATAACACCCTTGCATAAACATCATTTATAAGGAAGGTACCTATTATCACATTATCATCCTGAACTGCTTCCCATGCATCCATTCGAAAGACCCTAGCATTGGTCTTTTTGGCTTCTTCAGGCTTTTTGGCATACTTAGGGCAGTTGTACTTGATGTACCCCTTTTCATTACTGTTATAGCACGTTGCATCCTTTATCTTCTTGCACTCTATCGTCTTGTGCTCACTTGACTTACAAATCCCACAAGCCCTCGGCTATTATTGGGATTTTGACTCGTATCTGCACCTCCCCAAATGGCGCTTCTTACAGATTTTGCATTTGGGCTTCTCGCCTAACTGTTGGCCATCTTTCTTGAACCCTGAACTCTTCCTGTGGTCAGAGTTCCCTTTGTGCTTCTTGTCTGAACGGTGTGAGTTTTCATCCTCACGTTTCCTCTTTATAATATCGGAATTTCTCAGCGATCTCTGCCTGACCGCATCAAGGGTGAGAGACAAGGATAAATCAGCTACAGACCTAAAGGTAGTAGGTCGGGATGCCTTCACGCTTGCTTTGATCTCCGGGGCTAAACTCCCAATGAAACGGGCAATCCGTATTGGTTCCGGTGTCACCAAGTATGGAACCAATCAAGACATGGTATTAAAACTCGTAAGGTACGCCTGACAGTCTAAATTCTTCATAACTAATGTCAGGAAGTCGGTCTCGATCTTCTCAACCTCATGTTGAGGGTAGTAATTTTCTTTGATGAGAGTAACGGACTGCTCCCAAGACATGCCATACAAATGGACTTTTCCGGTAGCTTGGATCAGAGACCTCCACCAAGCTAGTGCTTCTCCTTTAAATGACTGAGATACAAACTTCACAACGTCCTTATCAGCGCAACCACTGATATCAACCATGGTGTCCATTTCATCGAGCCAAGTCATACAATTGATGGCTCATTTCTCCCTTGTAACGTCTCTAGGCTTGCAGGAGACGAAATACTTATATGTACAAGACTTACCACGTGGTTCTTGTTTGATTTCAATCTTCTTTGATGGAACATTATGCTGATTTGAGGAGTGATGATCGTCATCCCTCCTTGATCCATTACGTGTAGGAGGTGGCTTACTATGAGCCTCAGAGTGAGTCTTAGGTTTAGAATGGGGTACAGATGAGGTCTTGCTTCGAGTACCACTTGACTCATTAAACTGCCTATCCATGGCCTTGGTAACAGCATTATCAATCAATGCTTGAAGTTCCGCACCAGTTACGTTGATCCTGGTAGTATCATGGTTCTCCCTTGGATGGCTGTTGACTTCTTCAGACTCAGCCATGTAGCTTGATTGCTACATAAAATGATGACAATAATTTCTTAGAGGTATATAATAGATTTGTTATCTTATTAATTTATTAACCATGGTATTAAAGAACCATATTGGTTAATTTATTAAGTGTTTCATTTAGGATTTTTCATCAATAATCCTTAGTTATAATTAAATATAATAATGGCACAAAAGGCCAAGTCACATGGACACATTCAAATTATAAGTCAAGATCTTATAGGATCGAGGTACTAAGGCTTGAATCATAGTTCATTACCTTTCTTGACAGGGAGTTATAGGCTACAACAGTCTTTTGTCTTATATGACAATAATTATGGCCCGTAGGCATTACATCACAAATGGATGTTTAATAATAAAGAAGGAATTGGAATAATCCAATATAAGGATGACACGTGTGATTTTACGAATCACATCATCCAGGAATGTTAACATGTTTTCAGATGTTAACAAGGATCTGAATCTTTTTAAACAGGTTTTACAATCATGGCCAGGTCTTATAATGACATGCAGGCTAGGTTATACCATTTAAGATTATTATTTAATATTTAAAGGCAGGCCTTATAAAAAGGAATGACATATTTTGGATTTATTTATTTATTTCATACATAATACATTTATGCATACATTGACAAAATAAAATTTAAATGACAATCATGCTACTAAAATTTTAAAAGAGTACATATTTCCCTAAACGAGACTTTTACTGAAATAACTTGCCCACGCATGGGCTAAACAGAAATGACATGCCCACGCAGGGGCTAAACAGAAACTACAAGTCCTCGTAGGGACTGGTTACAGAAACAGATGTCCACGCAGGGACTTGATTGAAAATTAAAGAAATACAAATAAACAAATAAAGGATTTAATGATCCTTTTTGCTCTTCCCCTTGATTAAGCTCGCCAACCCTTTAAGGAACCCCTGGTTGCTTCTTCGGTCCTCACGAACTTCCCATTCCACTTTGCTCAACCTTTGGAGAATCTCTTGTTGCTGTTGGGGTTGAATCAGTGGTGGTTGCGGCTGCTGTGGCTGCAAAGGTTGAGGAGGTGGCGGGTATTGGTACCCACAAGCCGGGTACCCAGTCTGCCAGGGACCTCCATAGGGTCCTTCCGGATGGAGGGCGTTGTACTTCGCCGCTACAAGGTATGGGTCAGCCTCGGCGTAGTTGTAGTTAGTATGGGCCGGCTGCTCGAAAGGGTTATACGCTGATACAACGACGTATGTAGGAATTGGGTTGTTATAACCCACTGGTGGCGGTGCGACTGGCGCAGACTCCACCTCAGAAACAGGGTTCGAAGGCCCACCCATCTGTGGGTCTTCGTCTAGTGGCGGATAATGACTGCCACTAGAAGGTTGAGGGGTGCTGATGCGGACTCCCCCTCGCACAGACATCCGTGCGTTTGATCTTCTCCGCTTCGGTGGCTTCGGAGACGGCTGCTGCACTGGTGGTGGTGGCGGTGGAGTAACCGCTACAAAGCGCGAATCCTCCAAGGGATCCTGCTGTTGCTGTTGCTGCTGCTCTGTGTGATAACTGGGTGTAAACACCCAGTCATATTGGGCAAATCTTTCCTGGTAGCTGTCTGGACCACGATAAGGTGATCCATGGTATGATGACCCATCTGAGATCTCGATGGGGTGAGTAGATGTCCCGGTTGGTGGCTCGGCGGGATCGGTATCTTCATCCATGTCCATAGCATGGTCATCGGAGAAGTTGTCTTCTGGTCCCAATGGGTTAAAACCCACTGGTTCTTCAACTAGGTTTGCCGGGTTGAACCGGCTCTGGAAATAGGGTGTTGGTTCATTGAAGGAGTGGTGTGAGTTCAAGCGTTGGAGAGGGATGAAGGAAGGATGTGAGTTGTGGGGCTCGTTTTCCGACTGCGATCCAAACGAATGGTGGTATGATGGTGATGAACTTAGCGAGACTGATCGCCTCTCAGGCTCCAGATAGGTCCTCCAGTCCTCTTGAGGAATGGTGCTCATGTTAACGGACGGTGTTCGCTGGTGGGAAGGTCCGGCTTCGTGGTCGTTTGGGGCGTTGAGTGGCCCCTTGCCTCTTCCTCCTCAACAAAATCTAGGTGGCATCTTTGTGAACCTATCAAAACAAATAAAGGACACAATAAAGGAAAAAATAAAGGACAAAATAAGTAAAACAAATTTGGATTAGTCCTAAGTTCTTTGTCTAGACTCGGAAGTCGAGGAATGTGCAAACTGTGTCATTGAGATTAAACACAAAAGGCTAGTGTTTAATTCACTCAATGTTGGTTCGGATACCAACCTGTCACACCCCGATATTTCCACGTATTACCGGTGGGCCCGGTGGGGAGTATCGTGACGTAGTTGATATCATCATAGACAATTTATCACAGTTTAATACACAGAGGAAGTCGAAAGATAAAATCATTACAAACCGAATTAAAAGTAATATCAAGTGTATTACAATAACGGTTGCAAGGGATCCACAGGCGGATCAAAAGTTAACAAAAGATAATTGTTCAACAGATTTATAACATCTAAGCTTACAAGACTCTTTATTGATGCTAGGAGTAGCCAGCCTATTCTGTTTAGTACCTGCACTTAGCCGTTTTGGAAAATACGTCAGTTTACACTGGTAAATACAATTAACTGACTCATTTTGAAAATGTTTAAGAAAATTTATTTGAATGCACAAGGCACAAAATATCTTTTGTAACTTGGAATAATTATTTATATATAAACTTGTTAAAGAATTACATGTTTATTATGCGTTCAGTAGTCCGGGTTGAAAACCGGGTTAAAGATTAATAGACACACCACATGATATAGTCCCGTGATGAGTTATTCTCGAATGGCGGTTATATCTTTTTATATTCGCACTAGCAGGTGTATGCCTACACCCCGTGCATTAGGTCGTGGCCATTTCGATGAATGATGCCAAGGATATCCGGGACATGGTCATTAACCCCCCAAAGGCTTAGAATAAACAAAACAGATCAAACGGGTCATCTCAATAAATTAACCTTCATATGATTAAAAATTCAATGCCCGACCAAGCGGTATTTTATATACCGTACCCCAAGCACGTATAAAGGAAAATAAGTTAAAAGCATTTACCTGAGCAAGTATATATCACAATTAGCGAGTGCAAGTATCTTTTACTGGTCTCCTAATCTGGAACGAAGGTTTTAATAACCTATTAGATTCCTAATGGGTCTTAATTAAGTCTAAACTTAGACCGGTTAGTTTTAAAGGAAGATATACGGTTCAAAACGCACGATTAAGCGAAGACCGGATTAGAATGTGGTTTAGACCCAACAAGTTTGTATACTTGTATAATATGGGTAAACTAAACACATTCTGGATTTTGAGATAAAAATGATAAGGTTTGACCCGTTTCGACTAATTTATGCAAACTAGTTACATAAACCGCACCGAACGTGAATAATGCGTATCGGGTAACCAAATGAGTCATGAACAGGTTTCCTAAGTTAATATGCCTTAAATATGTTGTGATATCAGTAGGATACCTTCCATTATGCCCAAAATGGATTTAAACTCAAATTATGCCCCGTAGGGGTATTTTGGTCATTTTAAAGGTTATAAAAGAGTTTAAATACTAATCTGAGTTTCAGGTCTGATATAATCAGTAAAATACTTATTTTTATAAGTCATAACAGTAGGGTATTGCATATATGTGAAATTTATCTTTTATAACCAAACTATGCACCGTAGGGGCATTTTGGTAATTTCATATAAGCTTTAAAGGTAAAAATTAGAATTATGAGTTCACAACTTTTGCTTACTATTTAATTATAAAAAATTTACTTAAAACATCAGTAGGTATTAAGTTTCATATGCCAAAAATAGTTTTAACTCATACTATGCGCTTAAAACGCGTAAAAGTCGGTTTTAAGCGATTTTCGGGTTTAAATAGGAAATCTGAGTTTGTGATCAGTTTATAAAGTACAAAATATTTTATTTATCATATAAAATCAGTAGCAAAAAGTTTGGTATCAAAATATTATGTAAAACTCATTTTATTCAAGAAAATGGCATAACCGACAATTACCGAATTAAAGCAAGAACCCTATGTTATGCTCAGCTTAAAAATAAATAAAAATATTTAAAAATCCTAAAATATTATATTACATCAGTGGGTAAAAAGTTTGGTGTCAAAATTTGGGTTTAGATAGGCTTTATGCTAATTACGCCGTTTAATTAATAAAAAGCTTTCTAATTACGCTATTGAGCATAACTCTTAATCTAGACCTCAAACTGATGTCAAATTTTTAGGACAAGTTTATAAATCAGTAATAAAGGTTTTTGTCCTCTCACATTTTCAAAAATCTCGTTTTAAGGTCAAAAGGGCATTATGGTCAACATTTAGGCATATAACGGAAACATGCACATGAACCGAATAACTAATGAATCAAGTTGTATAACCTCAGAGGGTTACACTAACCTATAACCTGGTCCTGATAGAGCTCTAAGGCATTTCTAAAACATGCTACATTGGGTCAGAACTGAAAGTCAAAGCAAAAGTCTACTTTTGCGACTTTCGGTTCCGAACCGAGCTTAAACTGAAAATTGTTGGGTTGAACATGCTTAGACATGTTCTTACATTAATTACCAAGTTATACAAGTGATAAAACCGGTTCCATGGCTTCTACATTGTTAATTATGTGTTTATGCGAAAATTTGCTTTCTGTTGACTTTTTATAATTAACTTTGACCCGACAATTTGTGACAACCCGTGTTTTTAAGATATCTATCCGACTTAAGCTGGTGCTTATTTGCAAAGTATATTTAAATGTGTTTATTATGAATTAATATTATGAATCAATATTATTTGTATATCATGGGTGTATTGTATACATGTCTTAACAACTAATATTATGAATTGTATAAAACTTTAAAACTGAAACCTTTGACCATAACTAGTCAACAAGATCATGCTGGGTAGTGGGGCAGTTGAAGAAGTGGGTTATTACAGGAGATTGTATATTATTTTTTCCAATCTCTATAACATGTTTTATCGACAAAATCTGGAGCAGTTGTAGAGTGGTTGAAGTGGGTTTTGTTGCATGGATTATTTATATTAATCTCAATTCTTTACGGGTAAACTTAAGTGATAAATTATAACTCTCACCTCACAACTTCTCTCTCTCTACATTCTTTGCAAACCCGACTGCAGTTCTTCTCTTATTGAAGCCAGATCACGTCTGTTTGATCTCTGTGTTCGGTTAGTGATTTTACACAGTTAGTTATTTTCAGATTTAAATATATGGTATATATATGTGTGTGATTTATTGTGATGCTATTATTATGTCGACTAGTGATATCAAAGAGGTTATGAACTGTTATGTTGGATCTGGTTAAACAAGTATCTGATGAATTCGATGTTATTGCTGAATGTTTATTTAGAATTCTGTGTGTTTGTTAATGATGACTGGTGATCGATTTATGAGCTTGATAATATAACTGTAAATAAGATTAGAGTGACTGGATTACGTATCTGTTAAGATGGTGAAGATGATGTACTCGACCAAATCACCCACCACAAATATAAACTGGACGAAATCACATAAGTGATTTCGGCCCAATCAGTTTTCGGCCCAAACAGTATTTGGTTAAATAAGTGTCTTCGGCCCAAGGTGGATTTCGGCCTAAGGGTGATTTCGGTTCATTAGAGGGTTTTCGGCACTAAGAGTGTTTTCGGCACTAAATGTGATTTCGGCCCATGTTGAATACGGCCCAACCGTTAAATATGTTAAGTGGTTAAACCATATTAGCTTGTTAACTTTGTTAGTTAAGTTAACCTTGTTAAGTTGATAACTTTGTTAAGTAAGTAATTCTGTTAGTTTAGTTATTCAGTTTATAAATTCTGTTAGAAAGACAAACTCTGTTAGTACCACAACTCAGTAGTATATTAGTTCTGTTAAACATGTTAGTTATATTAATAAGTTAACTGGGTTATGTTAACTAGGTTAGGTATGTTAAGCTCATTAAGTATGATAACTTTGTTAAGTTGATCTAACTCTGTTATGACACAGTGACTACATTAAGTGTGTTAACTCTATTATGTACACCATTCCTGATCCTGATTAACACCGTTAAGTTTACCAGACTGTTGAGTAACTGAGTTAAACAAACTGTGAAAGCCTTTATGTGAAGCATGAGTTGCGTGAAATGGATTAAGTGTCTACATAATACAAGATGTTAATTGCTAGGCACACTCTGTGATATTGATTGCATGCAAAACCTTACAAACATGTACTGATCGAGTATACGTGTATAACTATAGGACTTGACTGATTTCTTGTGAACACATAGTTTAGCATACCGAGCAAACCAAGGTGAGTTCACACTCTTACCAAGGCATGGGATTCCCCGGTGGGTTGGGAATGGGATTGAATGATTACTTGTACTCACATCACTACTAGATTACTTACCACGGTCCTCGGATTGGGAAGGATGCCTGTGCCACAAATCTACGAAAAACATACATACTATCCTCGGTTTGGGAAGGACACTAGTGTTAACAAATACGAAAATCCTAGGTACCATTGTCCTCGGACGGGGAAGGACACCAGCGCTAAACCTACGTACTCGCTACGTACTGTCCTTGGTTGAAAAGGGCACTTATACTTATACTTACTACTATCCTCGGGTTGGGAAGGATACTTACGGATACAACTAGTTTAGTAATTTACAACATGGGAAGCCCCCACTAGATGAACATACAAATGGCCTAGTAGTACACGTTATGGTTATAAAAAAACTTATTACTAAACAACCAACTGTGAACTCGCTCAACTTTGTTGTTGACTCTCTGTTACATGCCTTGCAGATCATTAGGTATCTATGGAGCTTGCATGGGAGTGAAGAGGAGTCGTTGTGGAATATGGACAGCTGTGTGCCATGCTAAATATTTGAAACATTTAAACTTATGTTGGGTTTACTTAATTATGCTTCCGCTAAACGCTTAACTATGTTATGGTTGTGAACACCTTTCGTATTGATGAATGATTTTTATTTATTACTTAAAATGTTCAATATGATTGGTGGCTTGATCCTGGTCAGTCACGCCTCCAAGCGGTGATACTCCGCGTGTGGATTTTGGGGGTGTGATAGATTGGTATCAGAGCCATTGGTTATAGTGAACTTGGTTTTAATAAAGAATTTTTTTTTTGTTAAAACCAGACTATAACCTGAACTGTGCTCAACGATCCACAACGACGCTTCGCTCCATGTGCAAGACTCAACCCTATAGGTAATACTGTTCATGTTTACATTGCCTACTTGCTAGATTACATAGAACTTTGCTCAGGGTATGCTTAGATAAACGTAACAACTATTACTTGAGAAGACATGTGCGCTTATTCTCTTCTATCATCACACTTTCGCGAGCCTCTCTCACCTATGTTGCCTTTGATATGAAGATCATGGATGAACGCATTAACATAACTCAAGCCCAGCTGACGGCTCTGATTAACGAACAAGTTGCTGCGACACTTGCAGCCGCACAAGCAGGAGGTCAGCACGCTCAGCCACCTGTTTGCACCTTCAAGACTTTCATGGACTGTCGTCCTAGCACATTTAGTGGCATGGAAGGAGCAGTTGGACTTCTCCATTGGTTTGAAAAGCTCGAGTCCGTATTCGAGATGTGTGAATGCCCTGAGACTCGCAGGGTGAAATATGCTACTGGTACTCTTGAGGGTATAGCGCTCACGTGGTGGAACGCTCAAGTCCAAATGCTGGGATTGGTTGCTGCTAACGCCATCCCATGGAACGATTTCAAGGTATTGATCAAAGAAGAATACTGCAGCCGTGATGACATTCATAAGCCGTGATGAAATTGAAGCGTACACTAAATGATCGAATGAGTTGGCTATTCTATGTCCTACTATGGTGGACCCTCCCATCAAACGTATCGAACTGTATCTCAAAGGTCTGGTGCCAGAGATTCAAAGTCACGTGACCTCAGCAAATCTAGGCACCATTCAACAGATCATCAAGTTGGCTCATCGTGTCACAGACCAGGCAGTGGAACAGAACCGGCTGCCTAAACGTATCAGTGCTACTACTACTGCTATCACTACTTCCGTTACTCCCAGTGACAATAAGCGGAAATGGGATGGGGATTCCAGCAAGGGTTCAACTACAGCTCAGACTCAGGCACAGCAGCGGAAGAATGATAACTACCAGAGCCCTGGTCAGCAATTTTCTGGTAGTCAAAAACAGGGTGGATATCGAGGAAATCACCCAAAGTGCAATATATGCAACAAGCACCATAGTGGTCAGTGCAACAAGGTTCGTTGCCAGAGATGTCTCAAGATGGGTCATGAAGCCAAAGATTGCAGGAGCTCACAACCTGCACATCAGAATCGTCAACAACAACAGCAAACACCGCAGAACCAGCAACAGAAACAGGGTAACAAGGGATGTTTTCAGTGCGGAGCTGAAGGTCACTACAAGAGACACTGCCCCCAGTTAAACCAGAATCAGAACAATAACAACCATAATCAGGGCAATGGAAACAACAACGATGGAAACAATGGTGCTAGGGGTCGAGCGTTCGTGATTGGTCGGGGTGATGCAAGGAACGATCCCAACGTTGTGATGGGTAAGTTTCTTCTGAACGACTTCTTTGTTACTGTATTATTTGATTCGGGTGCCGATACTAGTTATGTGTCCATAAAAGTTAGCCAAATGCTTAAGCGCACTCCAACACTTCTAAACACCCAACACACGGTAGAACTAGCAAATGGTAAAAGTATTGAAGCCGCACACATAGTCAAGGGTTGTAATCTCGTCTTAGCTGGTCAGACCTTCTCTATCGATCTTATCCCTATTGTACTTGGTAGTTTCGATGTTGTTATTGGGATGGATTGGCTATCACACCAGCAAGCGGAAATTCTTTGCAACGAGAAGATTGTCCGCATCCCTCGTTCTGGTAAAGAACCCCTCATGATTCATGGCGACAAGAGTGGTGCTGTAGTGGGCATTATCTCTTTCCTTAAGGCCCAGAAGTGTTTGCGAAAGGGTCACACTGCTATATTAGCACTCGTTACTGACGCATCAACAAAAGAGAAGAAGATTGAGGATATTCCAGTTGTACGCGATTTTACTCAAGTGTTTCCTGAAGATTTACCTGGGCTACCGCCTCATCGCCAGGTTGAATTCCAAATCGAGCTAGCTCCTGGAGCAGCACCCATAACTCGAGCACCTTATCGCTTAGCTCCAACCGAACTGGAAGAACTGTCCAAACAATTGCAAGAACTCTTGGATAAGGGATTCATTCGTCCTAGCTCTTTGCCCTGGGGAGCTCCCGTGTTGTTCGTGAAGAAGAAAGACGGTACCTTTCGTATGTGCATAGATTACCGCGAACTAAACAAGGTGACCGTAAAGAATCGCTATCCTCTTCCAAGAATCGATGACTTGTTCGACCAGCTGCAAGGGTCGAGCTACTATTCAAAGATTGATCTGAGGTCAGGCTACCATCAACTGAGAGTCCGGGACGAGGACGTCTCCAAAACAGCTTTCAGAACACGCTACGGTCATTACGAGTTCCTGGTCATGCCATTTGGATTAACAAACGCACCTGCAGTCTTCATGGATCTTATGAACAGGGTGTGCAAGCCCTACCTGGATAAGTTTGTGATT
Source organism: Helianthus tuberosus (assembly GCA_030545235.1). Taxonomy (NCBI): domain Eukaryota; kingdom Viridiplantae; phylum Streptophyta; class Magnoliopsida; order Asterales; family Asteraceae; genus Helianthus; species Helianthus tuberosus. The sequence continues at coordinate 101,209,866 of CM060431.1, read as the reverse complement.
GTATTCATTGATGACATTCTGATCTACTCTAAGAGTCAGGAGGAACACGAGCAACATTTGCGACTTATTTTGGAACTCCTTCGAACAGAGCAGTTGTACGCCAAGTTTTCGAAATGCGACTTCTGGCTTCGTGAAGTTCACTTTCTAGGCCACGTGATAAACAAGGATGGGATTCATGTTGATCCATCCAAGATAGATTCAATCAAGAACTGGCCTGCACCTCGCACACCAACAGAAATTCGCCAATTTTTGGGTTTGGCAGGTTACTACAGAAGGTTCATCAAAGACTTCTCAAAGATTGCACAGCCGCTTACATTACTCACACAGAAAGGTGTTACTTATCATTGGAGTAATACATAGGATTTAGCATTTCAGCACTTAAAGGATAGACTTTGTAGCGCACCTATCCTCTCATTGCCTGAAGGCACAGATGATTTTGTAGTCTACTGCGACGCATCCGTTCAAGGTCTTGGATGTGTGTTGATGCAACGGGATAAAGTCATTGCTTATGCGTCACGCCAACTTAAGATTCACGAGCGGAATTACACTACACACGATTTAGAGCTCGGAGCTGTTGTTTTTGCACTCAAGATATGGAGACATTACCTGTACGGTACCAAGTGCACCATCTACACCGATCACAGGAGTCTCGAGCATATTTTCAAGCAGAAAGAGTTAAACATGCGTCAACGTCGATGGGTCGAGTTACTGAACGATTATGAATGTGCCATCAAGTACCATCCGGGCAAAGCCAATGTGGTGGCCGATGCTCTCAGTCGAAAGGATACTACACCTAGGCGTGTATGAGCGTTACAACTCACTATTCAGTCTAGTCTTCCTTCTCAGATACGAGATGCTCAGGTAGAAGCATTGAAACCAGAAAATGTCAGGGCTGAAGCGCTACGCGGTTCCAGACAACGGATGGAACAAAAGGCAGACGGCGCCTACTACGTAACAGGATGCATTTGGGTCCCACTCTATGGCAACCTACGCGGGCTGGTAATGGATGAAGCTCATAAGTCTCGTTACTCAGTACATCCTGGTTCGGATAAGATGTACCACGACTTGAAAACTACATATTGGTGGCCTAGCATGAAAGCTCATATAGCAACTTACGTTAGCAAGTGTTTGACTTGTGCGAGAGTCAAAGCGGAATATCAGAAACCATCGGGCCTACTTCAACAACCAGAGATACCACAATGGAAATGGGAGCAAATTTCCATGGATTTTGTTACTGGTTTACCTAGATCTCAACGAGGTAACGATACTATTTGGGTAATCGTGGACCGACTCACAAAGTCTGCACACTTCTTGGCTATCAAAGAAACATACAAGTTCTCTACGTTAGCAGACGTTTACTTGAAGGAAGTGGTTTCGAGGCACGGGGTGCCCACCTCTATTATTTCCGATCGTGATGCACGTTTCACTTCAGAACTTTGGCAAGCGATGCACAAATCTTTCGGCTCACGATTAGACATGAGCACAGCTTATCACCCTCAGACGGATGGACAGTCTGAACGTACCATCCAGACTCTTGAAGACATGCTTAGGGCATGTGTAATTGATTTTGGCAATGGTTGGGAAAAACATCTGCCACTAGTGGAATTCTCGTATAATAACAGTTACCACGCCAGTATTCGGGCCGCTCCGTTTGAAGCATTGTACGGGCGTAAATGCCGGTCACCTCTCTGTTGGGCAGAGGTAGGTGATAGTCAGATCACTGGCCCAGAGTTTGTGATAGACACAACGGAAAAGATTGCTCAAATACAACAACGCCTGGCGGCAGCTCGCGACCGTCAGAAAGTCTACGCTGATAAGGGTAGGAAACCACTCGAGTTACAAGTTGGGGATCGAGTGCTACTCAAAGTTTCACCCTGGAAGGGTGTGGTTCGTTTTGGCAAACGAGGCAAACTTAATCCGCGATACGTCGGACCATTTGAAGTTATAGAGAAAATAGGCAAAGTGGCTTACAAACTAAACCTGCCCGCAGAACTCAGTGCAGTTCACAACGTGTTTCACGTGTCTAATCTGAAGAAGTGTTTGTCAGATGAGACCTTCATAGTTCCTTTGAAGGAGCTCACTATTGACGATCAGTTGCGATTCGTCGAGGAACCAGTTGAAATCACGGACCGGGATGTTAAGGTCCTCAAGCGCACTAGAATACCTCTTGTTCGAGTTCGTTGGAACTCCCGTCGTGGCCCAGAGTTTACCTGGGAACGAGAAGATCAAATGAAACTCAAATATCCCCAGTTGTTTGAAAACAGTACAACCACTACTGAGGCTGAAGCTACTACAGAATTTCGGGACGAAATTCCAAATCAACAGGGGGATGATGTGACACCCCAGGAAAACCAGTGAACTACACTAGCTTCCTCAGTAACTACGTGCTAAATTTCGTCCCTTCTTTCAAGTTGGGGATAATGTGACAACCCGAGTTTTTAAGATATCTATCCGACTTAAGCTGGTGCTTATTTGCAAAGTATATTTAAATGTGTTTATTATGAATTAATATTATGAATCAATATTATTTGTATATCATGGGTGTATTGTATACATGTCTTAACAACTAATATTATGAATTGTATAAAACTTTAAAACTGAAACCTTTGACCATAACTAGTCAACAAGATCATGCTGGGTAGTGGGGCAGTTGAAGAAGTGGGTTATTACAGGAGATTGTATATTATTTTTTCCAATCTCTATAACATGTTTTATCGACAAAATCTGGAGCAGTTGTAGAGTGGTTGAAGTGGGTTTTGTTGCATGGATTATTTATATTAATCTCAATTCTTTACGGGTAAACTTAAGCGATAAATTATAACTCTCACCTCACAACTTCTCTCTCTCTACATTGTTTGCAAACCCGACTGCAGTTCTTCTCTTATTGAAGCCAGATCACGTCTGTTTGATCTCTGTGTTCGGTTAGTGATTTTACACAGTTAGTTATTTTCAGATTTAAATATATGGTATATATATATGTGTGATTTATTGTGATGCTATTATTATGTCGACTAGTGATATCAAAGAGGTTATGAACTGTTATGTTGGATCTGGTTAAACAAGTATCTGATGAATTCGATGTTATTGCTGAATGTTTATTTAGAATTCTGTGTGTTTGTTAATGATGACTGGTGATCGATTTATGAGCTTGATAATATAACTGTAAATAAGATTAGAGTGACTGGATTACGTATCTGTTAAGATGGTGAAGATGATGTACCCGACCAAATCACCCACCACAAATATAAACTGGACGAAATCACATAAGTGATTTCGGCCCAATCAGTTTTCGGCCCAAACAGTATTTGGTTAAATAAGTGTCTTCGGCCCAAGGTGGATTTCGGCCCAAGGGTGATTTCTGCTCATTAGAGGGTTTTCGGCACTAAGAGTGTTTTCGACACTAATTGTGATTTCGGCCCATGTTGAATGCGGCCCAACCGTTAAATATGTTAAGTGGTTAAACCATATTAGCTTGTTAACTTTGTTAGTTAAGTTAACCTTGTTAAGTTGATAACTTTGTTAAGTAAGTAATTCTGTTAGTTTAGTTATTCAGTTTATAAATTATGTTAGAAAGATAAACTCTGTTAGTACAACAACTCAGTAGTATATTAGTTCTGTTAAACATGTTAGTTATATTAATAAGTTAACTGGGTTATGTTAACTAGGTTAGGTATGTTAAGCTCATTATGTATGATAACTTTGTTAAGTTGATCTAACTCTGTTATGACACAGTGACTACATTAAGTGTGTTAACTCTATTATGTACACCATTCCTGATCCTGATTAACACCGTTAAGTTTACCAGACTGTTGAGTAACTGAGTTAAACAAACTGTGAAAGCCTTTATGTGAAGCATGAGTTGCGTGAAATGGATTAACTGTCTACATAATACAAGATGTTAATTGCTAGGCACACTCTGTGATATTGATTGCATGCAAAACCTTACAAACATGTACTGATCGAGTATACGTGTATAACTATAGGACTTGACTGATTTCTTGTGAACACATAGTTTAGCATACCGAGCAAACCAAGGTGAGTTCACACTCTTACCAAGGCATGGGATTCCCCGGTGGGTTGGGAATGGGATTGAATGATTACTTGTACTCACATCACTACTAGATTACTTACCACGGTCCTCGGATTGGGAAGGATGCCTGTGCCACAAATCTACGAAAAACATACATACTATCCTCGGTTTGGGAAGGACACTAGTGTTAACAAATACGAAAATCCTAGGTACCATTGTCCTCGGACGGGGAAGGACACCAGCGCTAAACCTACGTACTCGCTACGTACTGTCCTTGGTTGAAAATGGCACTTATACTTATACTTACTACTATCCTCGGGTTGGGAAGGATACTTACGGATACAACTAGTTTAGTAATTTACAACATGGGAAGCCCCCACTAGATGAACATACAAATGGCCTAGTAGTACACGTTATGGTTATAAACAAACTTATTACTAAACAACCAACTGTGAACTTGCTCAACTTTGTTGTTGACTCTCTGTTACATGCCTTGCAGATCATTAGGTATCTATGGAGCTTGCATGGGAGTGAAGAGGAGTCGTTGTGGAATATGGACAGCTGTGTGCCATGCTAAATATTTGAAACATTTAAACTTATGTTGGGTTTACTTAATTATGCTTCCGCTAAACGCTTAACTATGTTATGGTTGTGAACACCTTTCGTATTGATGAATGATTTTTATTTATTACTTAAAATGTTCAATATGATTGGTGGCTTGATCCTGGTCAGTCACGCCTCCAAGCGGTGATACTCCGCGTGTGGATTTTGGGGGTGTGACACAATTGACCTAGTTAGAGTGGGAATTAGAGGGTGCCCTTTTAAGGGTTTATTACCCATATAATTACCAACTCAAAGCTACTTTCAATTCGAGAATTGACTGGACCATTAGTGATTAATCACTAAGTCAAACCTTAATTACGACGGGTTTGACTTTAGGCCATTAAACTAATAAAACTGAATTAAGAAAGGTCAAGGAGGCTTACTGAAGTACCAAGCACGACTAATGACCCTTAGGAAGTGATCTTGAGCTCCAGGAGACTCCAGAAGTTAAGTTATGAATGTTTTCAAGTGAGTGCCCAAAATGTTGCAACAAGATGTTCTTATATAGGACTTTTAATTGAACAAGATAATGCCAAACAAGTCTACAAGTGTTCCTTGATCAGTTCCAGGTGTCCCTATGCATGAAATACCATTGGAGCAGCCCCTGGAATGAAAAACAAGGCTTCAAAAGCGGTGCAACAGGCTTTACCCGCAGGTTTGCAGAGATTCTGCCCAGCTCAGGCCGTCGCGTCGTGCAACGGCATATGGTGAAGGTGGTGGCGCGACGCCAGCACCCAGCTTACCAGCAATTCAAGTTTCAAACTTGTTGTTTTCACCCCCTGGACCTTTTAAAACGAGATAATTTCCATTTGAAGCACATTTAACCCATATAATTTATATTTTTATGATCCATGAGATATAACCAAACATTTTTAGGTCCGGTTTCGTTAAACGATAACCGAAAACACAAGTTTTGCCTCGTTGACGCTTTTAACCCCTTAATTACGAAAGTTAACGTATCTTCCTCATACGATATCGAAACCTTGTGAAATTTTTATCACTTATTCTTGGGAGTATAATTAATCGTTACAAGGCCCTGGGTTTGCTAAAAGGTCACTCAGAGGTATAACTTAAACATGTTGACACTTTTAACCCTCGCGTCTTGTAAACTTTCACTTTCTTCCACAAACGGTTTCATACGCTTCATGATTCATTCGTTTAAGGGTATAAACATCGTGTAGGGTTGTTAAAAGGCATAATTATCAAATTTTGACACTTTGAATCTTCTTACACACATACTTTCTTTGTTTGTCCACTTTAGTCCCTTATATTCAATCCATTACACGTTTAAAGCTCATGACACGTGTCGATATTATATTGGACATGAATTTACGAGGTGTTACAGAAGGGGATTCCCTCGATCTGTGTCTAGAAGATGAGCACCATTTGACTATGCCAGCATGCCTATGGATCCAAATTGGGCCCATCAGGGGTCCTTGCGGGATGTGGTGATTAACAACCGACCACCACCATACTATACATGGGCTACTTCCATACAAGCATCTTATGATCATCATACTTTCATGGGAGCAAGCATGGAGAGAATAATGAAACAAGGGCAAGACCGTCAGGAAGCATGGAACCGCACCCATGCTTATGCTTTTGAATAAGAAATGAACAACCGATGCTTGGATGACAGAAACTGACGCATGCATGATGCTTGGCATGTGGGACAGCCGGTTGTGGTTGACCCGCCTATTGTGGATTACACTACCTTGTCGCCATATGACGGTAGTGTGTCATACCCTACACCACCATTGCACCAATCCATGTGTGTAGATCCACATCAAGATCAAGGCATGCAGTCATCGGTTCAACAACCTGGGGGGATGATGGAGGAAGCGATAGCGGTAGCGGTGAAGGTGCGTTCGGCTTTGGGGATTTTTCAGACATGATGACGTCCATCTTCGGGCCACCTCAACCATGCTACTATTGAGCTGCGCTGGTAGCTACCAAGTTGTATCTCATCTTGAATAGTTATTTATTGTGTTTTTGTGAGTTTTGTGTTTCGGGTGGTGTTATGACGTTTTAATGTGTTGATATTGATGTTGAGAGGTGTGAGCTTTGGGGGTGTTGAGTGTCACACCCTGACTTTTTCGGAAGCGTGATTATGGTGTGACCTACTTGTTATCATTGCATTCAACCATATCAAACAACTATATGATAAAACCAAAGATTTGTCATCCATAAAATGAGTTAAAAACATAATAACATTGTCTAAAACGTAGACTTCAAATTTAAGTTTTACAACCCATATAAATTGTGTAAAGGTTCGCTAAGGACTCTTCAAAAGATATTAGTTGTAATCAAAGTTTGGAAGACATGTCTCGTCCAGGATTAAGACACGCTGGCCAAACCCAAAGACCATGGATGACATCTTTATACTTAACATGACTTGAAACTCCAACGCCCGCCAGATCCATACTTAATTTCCTGAAATACATGTAGTTTGAAAAACATCAACAAAAGTTGAGCGAGTTCATGTGTATGTGAGTCTGTATAAATCGTTAATGTGTGTCTGTATAAATCGTTTAAATGTGTCTGTATAAATCGTTTAAATGTGTCTGTATAAATGTATGTCCTTGGTATGTAGCAATAAGGAAAAAGAGATCAATTAATGTGTAGCTAATACTTTAATAAGTGACATGGCCTAGGAAGCACTCAAACCTGTAACACGTATTTCATACCGGTCCTTCCGGCGGAACGACATAGTCACCACATGCAGCCACACGCTGGCCCATGTGTGGGGCTCGCAACACCCAATAGATCTATCACTCATGCCTCTCGGTCCTTATAAAAGGATTAATGGTCTTACGATAATAGCCTATCCATTCACGTGATCTAGAAGTAAATTCCCTAGCTAAACATACCATGTAAATAAATGTCGGTAAATGTCTGAAAAAGTCTGTAATGTCTGTAATAATTGTAACATGTATTTCACCCCCGAAGTATAAAACTGAAAACCATTAAGAGAAAAGGGGGACATGAACTCACAGTAGTGCGTGTACCGAATCTCAAACTCTGTCTGCTACACGACAACCTACACGTACTAATGTCTATTAGACGAACGGGCCATGCCTTGGCTTAGAGTTTAGTATTTTGAGTTGCGTTACTTATATTGTTCCGCGTGATAAATATTTGTTCGTTCGATGTTCTAGTAAATTTTAGTCTTAGAAAGCAAATATTTACTAAGTGTTAGAAGTTTCGGAAAATTTTGCCATAGTCTCCTTTGTAAATAGAGGTGCCCATGCTTAAGAGCATATCATTTTCTTTTATATAAAACCCGTAGAGTGTTCCCACATAACCAACCCGACAATCATACATGCAATACACTACTTACGTCTTTTCAGCTTTATTAAACAAGACTGGACTGTTTTCGAGCATTAAAATAAAATAGTTATCCTTTTCCAAAAATTCTCAAATTTTTACAGAATGTCATATATAATCCAAAATTTATTGTGTAAAAATTTCGGAGACCAGTTCATTACCAATTTTATATAAAAATTCTTTTACCCGAATGCAATCAGATTTGTTACTTTCTGATTGCAGTTTTATGGAAAAATTCACTAAAAATCAATCATAAGTCCGATCGATGAACTTCCAGTTGGAGGGTCACGGGAACAACAGTGACCACCTACAGTAAAAATTCCATGAGCTGATTCCACTCAGGTTTCAAGTTTTGACTCCGAATACGACACACTTTTTCAGCAGGAAAATTTCAGCTTGAGCTGCTGTCTAAAAACAATTCTTTAAAAATAGTAAACGATCTCGAAAAATTACGATTCCAGTGCCATTTGTTCGGTTGTTCAAAATTACACAATTTAGACTCCAGAAATTCAGTTTTTCGATTTAAAATGACCCAGTTACAGCCTGTTGAAGTTGGCTGGAAATTTCAATCAGCTTGCTGTTTACAATGAAAAAGTTACTAAAAACGCATCAACAAGGGTCCTAACCATGATTTATCAATAACTTAATGATCAAACACCATGTATGCCTTCACCAAACTCAAACCAACCCGATAACATCATCATGCAAACCCTTTTATGAATGATTTTATGTACGGTTCCAAGTTCATATTTTTAGTGTTTTAGCTTCTTGTGATTTATCATTAACATCCTACTACGAATCATAACAAGTAACAAGAATGAAACAAGGGTGTGAAGAGACTTACTACTAGCACAAGGCTAGGGTAGAAATCTTAGAGCAAAGATGAAGAAATAATGAAGATGAAGCAAGTAAACAAGTCCCTTGAAGCTTCACAACTTGCAACTCCCCTGAATTCACTCTTGAAGCTTTGAATGGCACTTAGGAGTAGATGAAGATGGAGATTTGAGGGTGGTGATGGTGAAATCGGTAGGGGGAAACCGAAATAGGGGGAGGGAGGTAAGGGTTGGAGTGTGGTGTTAGATGAAATGATGAGAAGTCTTGGAAATTGTAGGATTCCTTACATGGTTTGGCAATTCCCACAAGTAACTCCATAAAATTCAGCCAATAGAACCAGGAGGTGTGAAGAGAATGATTAGGGTGGGTCCCCATGGCTGGAAATCGGTTGGGGGGGGGGGGGGGTAAATTGTAAAAATTGTGACTAAATGGTAACTAGTTAGTTAAATTGTAAGTAATGGACTTTTATGTGTAGAAAAATGATTTTTAATGGGTGTTATGGCAAACGGGTACCATGACTAACCAAAAAAATAGTAAAACAATGTTATTGAAAAAATTTAGTGTTCCGGGTAATGTCCGGTTGTTCGGTTACGTAACGTTCCGATAAAGTGTTAAATCATACCGGATAGTGTCTTTTACGCATCTTTTTGTAACGAAATTGTTCCTGGCACTTAGGAAAGTATACAGGACTACTCTGCCATATTTGTGTATTCTACTGGTATAATAAAATGCTGAATTTTATAAAAGAATGCAGAATTCTGTATTTAAAGTGTGTTTTAGGCACTTCCCGACATTATATCTATCACCTAATGACGCAGTCTTATGGTCCTCACTTCCCTACACTACAACCCAGTGTAGTACTCTATCCCTGGCTCATACTGGCCATAATAATATTGTCTGTCTAAGTGCTGGCATTGTCAGCATTATTTCTGAATCAACCGTTCAGTGTGTCAACTGTGCTGAGTGCATATGAATGGAGTGACTGTATAAAATATGATGCATGTATATATGATATAGAATCATAGAGCCGTTTTAAATTATCAGTTGTAATCAAGCACAATCATTAAGCACGTAATTAAGATTAATTAATTTGTACAGTACCTGAAATTTTGAGGGTTGTCACATTCTCCCCCCGTTAAGAAAATTTCGTCCTCGAAATTTGTACTACCATAATTCCTAATTCCTTAGGGTTTCGTTATGCATGTATGTATGAATAGTACCGAGGTAGATAATCATCAAACCAACTCAAACCTTATTCACATCAAGTGAGTCTAGAATATATATATATATAACATCACAATTCCAATAGTTAAAAGGTATGTGCTTATAGCATTTAATGTCAAGGGTACAGTACGCATTTGACGTATTGTCTAGTGTAATCCAGTTTGCAGTGTTCCACGGAAGAGGAGGTTTGTCCAATAGAGTTTTCAAATGATTGGTCATAGTATGCAAATTTTCACAAACCATAGCATCCGCTATACGAACTCAAAATCAACAACTTGGAGATGAAAATGACCCGCCAACAGGCGAATAAGTAAATGATAAGGATTTGTGTGTTGACATTCTCGAATTGCGAAAATACACCGAATGAAGTACAGGCGAATCTGGTGTATCATTGTCTAAATTTGTAGTTGCATCAGAAATGTTTAAATGACAAGTCAAACAAGAGTATATGTAGTTTTGTGAAACAGTTGACCATAATTAGCACAAGCTAGTAACACCACAAGGTGCCGAAATGACGAGACTCAATAATAATGGTGACTGAACAAGCTCACCGTGCCTGAAATCAAATGATACTGTATCGAGACAATCTGAATATTTGATTTACACAATGTCACAAAGTTTTTAGTTAAATACGGAACATCAAAGAGCCACTGCTTTTGATTGAAGGTGAAAAGCATTAAGTATGGCAAGGTATTTGATTGACAAGGAAAGTATCGTTAGGAGGTACATTGTGCTTATGAAATGGATATATGTACCGTTGCCTTAACACACAATTGCGTTGAGACCGCTTTGATCGTGAAGATCCAAAATGGATTGTTAACAACCAAATAGGGAATTGAATTTCGCGTACGTAGTGAGTAATCAAATTAGCGCAAGCTTCAGTTTTTTTTTTTGTGAAAATATCACCGCAAGGTATCGAAGCAAATCAAACGTTTTAGTGGAGTCGTAGCCCAACCAAATCTACTACGACTGGAAATGAAAGAATCTCTGCAAAAATAGTTGAATATGATGCTCCCAATACATCATATAGTGTTTCAAATTGATCCTGTGAACTGGATAAGTTCAAGCAATTGAACTTGGTTTCAACGTAACCCGCCAATAAACGTATGAATCAACAAAGGAATTCTCGGCATGGTAGCAAAAATAAACCATGACTGTAACTTGAAAGAAAGCGGTTTCAAGAAAGTGCGTTGGCTTGGTAACAAAAGAGCCAACAACAACAATGATGTAGGTCACTCGAATCAGGAATCAGTAATTAGGCTTAGCAAAATGATATGTAAATTCCAATGAAGTGTTTATTCCAAACGAAATCACATGCGTAGCATGATGCATGTATGTCAGGTAAGTTTCCTAGAAAATGAACAACGTGTATCTGCTAAAGTGATGAAATGACCAGCTATCGAAGCAAATGTGTGTTCGCTCTCAGCGAGAAAATTAATGTGATGCAACTACCATTAAGGGGAGTAGAGATGCAAACATCTACTCGCCAGAAGTGAAAGAAATCCGAGTACTCTTTGTTTGGTCAACGGAACTGGCATAGGCGCCAGGTTAATGATGGTTGATTTAGTTGACAGATATGGTTCCTAAATAAAAACTCTTACGAGTTTGGACTTGGGTTCACAGAGGTCCTAAATACATGTTTTCTAAATCCTCCAGGTTTCGTATCCCGTGTAGACTGGTTTGGGCATTGTGTAGGAAGCACTATTTTTGTGTATGTCTAAGGACAAGTCGTTGTCCCACAATTTTTCCTCGGAATACCTCCTCACTGAATTTACCGCCAATGACACTCGATCGTCGATCCGTCGTGCAATGGTAGTCGGACCCTCATCGTTAGTCAAATAAGTAATTCGTCAATCCTTAGCAAGAGCCACCGACCCTGGTTGGCTAGCTCGTCCGATTTCCGATCATTTGAAAGTCATCGTCCTTTTTCTTGATGAGCGGAACTGAGGTTACCCAAAAGGGAATTTGGTCTGTTATCTTCCTTCTCTATTTACTAATGAAACTACACTGTCAATCCTTGCCTCTCCAAAAATGTATGTTGCTAAGATGCATCGATTACATGCGCGACGCCTGGAATCAAATAGACGCGCAACTCGACTAATCGTTGAGGAGATAATCCTGGCAAGTCTTCGAGGAAGACCTTAGGGTATTTCCTTATCATGAGAATATCTTCACGCTTTGGTTCTTCGGCTCCTCCTGTCCCCGACATGAGCCAAGAATGCAACACATCCTTTATGCAATGTTCTTCGTGCCTTCAAGCAATTTTGTAATTTGCAAAGGCGTATCCCGCTTCGTGAGTCAGGATCGCTTCTTCGTCGCCATCGTGGTGCGGTTATCAATCTCCTATTGATCGTTTGTCAACCAATCCCTCCAACTACCTTGTTGAAGTCTCCCAATTTACTGGCAGTAGATCGAGCATAAACTTATGTTCTCAGGGTTCTATCCTATCGATTCCAATCACTTCGTTGGCTTCCACTAGTTTTCCGTTAGCTAGTACTATCGTGTGCGGATTATTTACTTGTTACTAAACCAAGCATACTCTCAACTTCTAGAGATGCGAGGCTAAAATTTGCAACAGTATCTAGCAGCACAGATGCATAATGTTGAGTAATATGGGACGTACCGATATCTATGCTTGGATTCCTGGCGTGCTTCCCTGGCTCCGGTGTTAGACATCTTTCCCATGATTTTGCTTAATCTCCCTTGGGCAATCTTTCCTATAGTGCCTCATGTCCCCGCAGGTATAACATCCCTTATCTTTCCCCTTTCCTTTCTTTCCACGCTTCGTCTCACGCCAACACGTTTCCCTGTTGTGTCCCACTTTGCCACAATTGTCACACTTCCCATTTTTACATCGCCCGGTATGATGACGTCGGCATTTATCGCATTTAGGTAGTTTACCCATGTACTCTTTTCTCTTTTTGGTCTTGTTGTTGCTATTCGTCTGAGTACCCTGTTTGAAATTTGCAAACTTTCTCTTGTTGTCCCCAGATGACTCCACATGAGTCTCATTCTTCTCCTCAGAGGTTGAAAATTTGTTCATCCTGATTGGCTCTTCAGTCAAGGCCACACTTAGATTGATGGCCTCAGCGATTGTTGCAGGTTTTGATGTCGTCACCATGCTCATGATTTGGGGTGCCAATCCCCAAATGAAACGCTCAATCTTTTTAAACTCTGGATCTACCATGTAGGGAACGATACGTGACAGAACTTGGAACTTCTCCACGTACTCATATATTTTTGAACCTTCCATCTTCAAGTTCCAGAACTCAGTTTCCACCTTCTGGCTTTCTGTCCTCGAACAGTACTTTTTATGCATTAACTCTTTCAGCTCGTCCCATGAAAAAGCATACGCAGCAGCCTCGCCCATCATCTGAACCTGGAGTTTCCACCATGACAGAGCCCCATCTTGGAATAGTCCGGAAATGTACGTGACTTGATGCTCTGGGGCGCATTTGCTCGCACGCAAAACAGAGTCCGTCTTCTCAACCCAGCGCACGAAGGCTACGGCACCCCAGTGCCGTCGAAATGTAGGGGCTGGCAGCCTAAGAACTGCTTGTAAGTGCAACCATTGGGTGGGTTATTTCCTGAGGTACCTCCGTTGCGCTCGGAGCGATGGGCCTCGTACTGTGCGATGACCAGTAAGATGCGTTCTTGAAATTCCGCCTCCGTCATCGGCAGAGGGTTGTTGGTGTTGGTGTTCCCTTGAGTCGACATCTTCCTAGAAGAAAGTCGGTTAGGTCAGGTCTTGTTAAGGGCACGAGCACACGAGCCTCTATTTAACAAATAAGACCTCAGAGGTGTATTACATATATGTATATACGCAGCCGTTATAACATTCAATCATATATCATCGCAATTATTGCACAACTTGTAAATAGGAACGTAGCAAGTAAGCATGTAGCATTATAGTTATAGTATAAATATGTGGATCAACAGCGTGCTTAGTGGGAATATAGCGACTGAGTTTTTCATTAGTTATTAGTCATAAGTATTGTCGCATGTTTAAAGATGAATGGGGCTTCTGTTATCCTCTGGCCACAATCACCGTGTCTTACAAAATTTATCACATCAGAAGGGACACAGGGTCACTCTACCCTTGCCCAACAAGTGTATTAGTGTATCAAAATTACGTAGTCAGAAGTGGTCTTCAAAAGTCTCCGCCATCCCGGCTTATCATTAGTGTCTTTACCCAAGTGTAATGTAATCCACATAAATCCAGAAACCAACTACACTGGTGATTGAGGTGGAGGAGGAAAGAAAAGCAAAATGTTAATGTTCGTGAATTCCTCCACGAACTTGTATATACGTCGAAGTAATCAACTAATTTGCCGCTCGATAGTAAAGGAACGAGCATCAAAAGAAAAACCTAGGAAAGGCGTTATCGCAGCAGATGAGAGTGTAAAAGAAGTCTTTGATAGAAGGATTAAAGTATACTGGCAATAAACAGGGTGAAGGTCGTGGTGTCAACTCAAGTTCCAAAACTTTGCGACTTATCCTCAAACTGTAGCTGTCGTTACGTGAGCACTCATTCCGTGTGTAGCCTCCATAATGTGAGGGATGACAAGGGTCTAATATCAGCATAGTGTAGCATAGGAACCAGCGAAATGGCTTGTCCAGCGTTGTAGAGGTGAAAGTAGCAATTGGTGCGGCCTGTAGAAAATGCTGCTATAGCGAAAGGATCGTCATACGGTTGCTGGCCTGGAATACCCTTCTAGGGTGTGGTTAGGTCCTGGAAGAAAGTGATAGGCATGTTGGCGCAAAGGATGTTGGTACTCACCGGAGCAACATTAGCGGTTAAAGGTGCAGGAACATATGTCTCAACCAATAAGGAAACCATCTGTGCAGGTACTGGGTCAGATATAAGGGGTGCAATGTATGGTAGACCAGAAAGGAACAGGATCGTGATTACGTGAAGGTGTAGGTTCAGCAGGTGCAGCATTGAGCTTGACCCAAAAGGTGCAGAAGCTAGCTCGAGAGCAAGCTCTGGGTCGTGTAACAGTGGGATGCCTCGAGCAGGTGATAGAGCAGCAGCCATGTCATTGTTGTCCGCGTTAGTGGTAGAGAGCTGTAATCCAGCTGTTTATAAGGTTTGCAGATATCACAGACTCAAAGGAGTCTGAGTGCATGCTAAAATCAGAGGGTAGCTTGTTAACAGGGGTCTTAAGAAGTGAAATTTGCAGCAGTGTTCTCGTCTAATCTTCTATCATCATGGGCGTCGGCAGGAGGACCATTGATAAAACATGTCAACGTCGTCATAAATTGTTTGTCAGGTAGCCAACCTTCAGTAGAAATGTCCACATGAGGCGCATCATCGAGGATCGGAGTCTTTGTGTGCCCACCATCGGGATGACCAGCGATAGAGTGGTCATGGATTGAAACAAGAGTGACAGAAAGATTCTTGTCAGAGAAACCATCAGTAAAGATAAAGTATCACCAAAATCTGGTAGCGCGGACTGTTGGAAGTCGTCCTCGTCCTTAGTCAGCATATCAGGATCACTCTCAGTGTCCGACGTAAATGTCTCTGCCGCAGTTGTAGTCTCATTATCTGTGGCGGTGGTCGTAGGGTTATCAATGTCTGATAACTCGTTCTCTAAATAGAGTGACATGTGTGCCGGTGTGTAGCTTGTATATCCATAGTAATTACTCACAATTAGTGTATGCAAACCACTACCACATGTGCGTGTTTATCGATAATTAGCCATTTAGCATGTATGTAGTAAAAATGAAGGCATGTAGTCACAATCAATGTAAGCAAGTAATCATCCTAGTCTTCCCCAGAATATCCTACCCTGTCTCTCAGACTAGATTCCCTAGTCTCTCATACTAACTCCCTGGTCTCTAAGACCATCCTCCCAGTTTCTAAGACTAAATCCCTGGTCTCTAAGACCATCCTCCCAGTCTCTAAGACTAAATCCCTGGTCTCTAAGACCATCCTCCTAGTCTCTAAGACTAAATCCCTGGTCTCTAAGACCATCCTCCCAGTCTCTAAGACTAATCCTCCCTCAGCCTCTAAGGCTGGACTATAAATATAAGTTTGGAATGTGTATTCGTGCCTTTTTGTTTGTAAAAAAAAAATGTGTGTTCCCTGGATCTGGACGTTTAGTGTATGCAATGAAAACAGGTTGTAAAACGTTTTCGTGAGAGCCCTAATGATCGTAGTCTAGACTCGAGAAAGAATCCTAGTTCGCTACGATCGAAGCTCTGATACCAAGCTGTCACACCCTGACTTTTGCGGAAGCGTGATTATGGTGTGACCTACTTGTTATCATTGCATTCAACCATATCAAACAACTATATGATAAAACCAAAGATTTGTCATCCATAAAATGAGTTAAAAACATAATAACATTGTCTAAAACGTAGACTTCAAATTTAAGTTTTACAACCCATATAAATTGTGTAAAGGTTCGCTAAGGACTCTTCAAAAGATATTAGTTGTAATCAAAGTTTGGAAGACATGTCTCGTCCAGGATTAAGACACGCTGGCCAAACCCAAAGACCATGGATGACATCTTTATACTTAACATGACTTGAAACTCCAACGCCCGCCAGATCCATACTTAATTTCCTGAAATACATGTAGTTTGAAAAACATCAACAAAAGTTGAGCGAGTTCATGTGTATGTGAGTCTGTATAAATCGTTAATGTGTGTCTGTATAAATCATTTAAATGTGTCTGTATAAATCGTTTAAATGTGTCTGTATAAATGTATGTCCTTGGTATGTAGCAATAAGGAAAAAGATATCAATTAATGTGTAGCTAATACATTAATAAGTGACATGGCCTAGGAAGCACTCAAACCTGTAACACGTATTTCATACCGGTCCTTCCGGCGGAACGACATAGTCACCACATGCAGCCACACGCTGGCCCATGTGTGGGGCTCGCAACACCCAATAGATCTATCACTCATGCCTCTCGGTCCTTATAAAAGGATTAATGGTCTTACGATAATAGCCTATCCATTCACGTGATCTAGAAGTAAATTCCCTAGCTAAACATACCATGTAAATAAATGTCTGTAAATGTCTGAAAAAGTCTGTAATGTCTGTAATAATTGTAACATGTATTTCACCCCCGAAGTATAAAACTGAAAACCGTTAAGAGAAAAGGGGGACATGAACTCACAGTAGTGCGTCTTGTACCGAATCTCAAACTCTGTCTGCTACACGACAACCTACACGTACTAATGTCTATTAGACGAACGGGCCGTGCCTTGGCTTAGAGTTTAGTATTTTGAGTTGCGTTACTTATATTGTTCCGCGTGATAAATATTTGTTCGTTCGATGTTCTAGTAAATTTTAGTCTTAGAAAGCAAATATTTACTAAGTGTTAGAAGTTTCGGAAAATTTTGCCATAGTCTCCTTTGTAAATAGAGGTGCCCATGCTTAAGAGCATATCATTTTCTTTTATATAAAACCCGTAGAGTGTTCCCACATAACCAACCCGACAATCATACATGCAATACACTACTTACGTCTTTTCAGCTTTATTAAACAAGACTGGACTGTTTTCGAGCATTAAAATAAAATAGTTATCCTTTTCCAAAAATTCTCAAATTTTTACAGAATGTCATATATAATCCAAAATTTATTGTGTAAAAATTTCGGAGACTAGTTCATTACCAATTTTATATAAAAATTCTTTTACCCGAATGCAATCAGATTTGTTACTTTCTGATTGCAGTTTTATGGAAAAATTCACTAAAAATCAATCATAAGTCCGATCGACGAACTTCCAGTTGGAGGGTCACGGGAACAACAGTGACCACCTACAGTAAAAATTCCATGAGCTGATTCCGCTCAGGTTTCAAGTTTTGACTCCGAATACGACACACTTTTTCAGCAGGAAAATTTCAGCTTGAGCTGCTGTCTAAAAACAATTCTTTAAAAATAGTAAACGATCTCGAAAAATTACGATTCTAGTGCCATTTGTTCGGTTGTTCAAAATTACACAATTTAGACTCCAGAAGGGTCCTAACCATGATTTATCAATAACTTACTGATCAAACACCATGTATGCCTTCACCAAACTCAAACCAACCCGATAACATCATCATGCAAACCCTTTTATGAATGATTTTATGTACGGTTCCAAGTTCATATTTTTAGTGTTTTAGCTTCTTGTGATTTATCATTAACATCCTACTACGAATCATAACAAGTAACAAGAATGAAACAAGGGTGTGAAGAGACTTACTACTAGCACAAGGCTAGGGTAGAAATCTTAGAGCAAAGATGAAGAAATAATGAAGATGAAGCAAGTAAACAAGTCCCTTGAAGCTTCACAACTTGCAACTCCCCTGAATTCACTCTTGAAGCTTTGAATGGCACTTAGGAGTAGATGAAGATGGAGATTTGAGGGTGGTGATGGTGAAATTGGTTGGGGGAAACCGAAATAGGGGGAGGGAGGTAAGGGTTGGAGTGTGGTGTTAGATGAAATGATGAGAAGTCTTGGAAATTGTAGGATTCCTTACATGGTTTGGCAATTCCCACAAGTAACTCCATAAAATTCAGCCAATAGAACCAGGAGGTGTGAAGAGAATGATTAGGGTGGGTCCCCATGGCTGGAAATCGGTTGGGGGGGGGGGGGGTGGGGGTAAATTGTAAAAATTGTGACTAAATGGTAACTAGTTAGTTAAATTGTAAGTAATGGACTTTTATGTGTAGAAAAATGATTTTTAATGGGTGTTATGTTAAACGGGTACCATGACTAACCAAAAAATAGTAAAACAATGTTATTGACAAAAATTTAGTGTTCCGGGTAATGTCCGGTTGTTCGGTTACGTAACGTTCTAATAAAGTGTTAAATCGTACCGGATAGTGTCTTTTACGCATCTTTTTGTAACGAAATTGTTCCTGGCACTTAGGAAAGTATACAGGACTACTCTGCCATATTTGTGTATTCTACTGGTATAATAAAATGCTGAATTTTATAAAAGAATGCAGAATTCTGTATTTAAAGTGTGTTTTAGGCATTTCCCGGCATTATATCTATCACCTAATGACGCAGTCTTATGGTCCTCACTTCCCTACACTACAACCCAGTGTAGTACTCTATCCCTGGCTCATACTGGCCATAATAATATTGTCTGTCTAAGTGCTGGCATTATCAGCATTATTTCCGAATCAACCGTTCAGTGTGTCAACTGTGCTGAGTGCATCAAGTATGTCACTAATGTAGGTGTGTAATGAATGGAGTGACTGTATAAAATATGATGCATGTATATATGATATAGAATCATAGAGCCGTTTTAAATTATCAGTTGTAATCAAGCACAGTCATTAAGCACGTAATTAAGATTAATTAATTTGTACAGTACCTGAAATTTTGAGGGTTGTCACATTGAGTTAGTGGTGTACATAGTTTACTTTAAAAAAAAAATCATGTTTGTTGGTGTGCATTTCTTCCAAAACCATACATTGGTGACAATGTATCCCAACTGTGGGGATGGGGGAAATTTTTTCTGAAAATTTAAAAAAAATAAAAAATAAAAAAAGTGTCGTTTGAATTGAACGCTTACCATTGTGCCTACACAACATATAGAAAACCCTTTATCCTTATATGGTGAGCGTTTGGGCCACACATTTGCTTTAATGATAATTCTTCTTTTGATTGAGTAATGTGTGGTAATGCATTAGAACTTGTGCATTAGATACGCTCTGGGGCCATAGTTTAACATGTTTGTGAAAGTGATAAAGGCATTTAGGTAGCCTTGTCTCAATGTGTGGGAGTGTGGGAACTTGGCGGTTGGGTCTCATACGTTACACATATGAGCTTGGTGTCACACCCCAACCGGTGGCGGAAACATCGGGATGAGACGAAGTGTGTATAGATTGCTCGAGACTTCATAACACTATATGACAATATTTATTTAATTCAAATTCATTGCAATACTAAATTGTCATACAAGATTAAAATAAGAAATAACAACATTGTCTCAAATAAGAACATAACATTAAAAGATAGATCGATTAAAGGTGTGTATCTAGACCACCCTAAACTTGTTTCATCATTCATCCATACTTCAACTATCAACCTGCAACATGTATTAAAATAGAGTTTCAATGCAAAAGCAAAGGCGAGTATACAAGTTTGTTTACATAGCATAATAGAATAAAAACACTCATATCCAACATGATACATAATAAAATAGTTTCAGCCATGCTAGTTCACGCAGTCCAAGTGATAGCCCAAGTTTCCAATGCGTTAAATTACCTATCCCAAAGTTCAACGGGAGGTTAAAACGATACCTCCTAACAATACCCCTCGAGCACAAAATGGGGGAGGTGCACGACTCCTATAGCATATGCATAGTACTACTAATTGTTAGGGCGGAACTACACACAGGGATTAAACGTTCACATAGCACAAAATAGTCTCAAGTATCCCAAGTTTCATGTTTCATGTTTAAATGGATAGAGTATGTTTCAAATGAGTTTCAAGTGTCACGTGTTTGAATATAGAATACATGTTGCACCCAAAGTGTTTAAAGCAAAAAGGGATCGAGTATACTCACAATATTGCATATACTTTCCGATTATCCAATGTGACGAAGTTGATGAGTTTGGAAGGTTGAATGTGTAAGGGTTAAACTTCGAGTAGGTTTAGAGTCGAGATTCGGACTTAGATTCAAAGAATAACAAAGTATGTATTTGGAAAATATTCACTATGGTATTAGCACTTGTCTTGACACTATGGTAATCCTTTAGGGATTATATATGATTTCATAGGTTCAAGACCTATTAGAATCGTGACAAGGAACTACACACATAGTGAGAACTTATTAACTTGGTAGTAGATTTATATAATCACTAACAAGGTTTCGGTTTATAATATATACATAATTATAATATATACATAATTATAATAGATACATAATAATAATATAGTTAGTCACGTAGGAGGCGGGAGGTTAAACCTTCCACTTGGTTACCTCTTGGTGTCATATGAATTATGTAGGAGGCGGGAGGTTAACCTTCCACTTGGTTACCTCGATTGTTATGTTAATATATAAGTTATGTAAGAGGCGGGAGGTTTGAACCTTCCACTTAGGAACCTCATAAGTATGTTCAAGAATTAAAGGTACAATTATACTAAACAAAACATCAAATGATGTGTGGACTTGTATGTAAGTTAGCCTATGCTAACCAAGTAGTCACACCATCTTCAAGTTCAAGACTTGGCACCACTTGTGAGTTAATAACTCGATTAAAACAGAAAGTTTAGAGTGTTTAGACACTCCTATTAAGTGTAAAACAACCTTGGTTTGGCTTTACTAATCATGCAATAGACTAGAAGCATAAGAACACAAGCTTGTTTGAAGTATACAAGAGTTTAAGAAAGTTCCATGCAAAACAGAAAGTTTATGGACATTTTCGGGGTAATTCCAGGTCTGATTTCTCCCAGGAGAAGTCAAGGAATCAAACCCCATGATTATACAAGCAAGTAGGAAAAAGAATCAAGTAATTTGGTTGAGTTTTGAGCAAGTTATGCTCACTTTTGCATGCAAGGGTGAATCTGCCCGAATTTCAACTTCTTGAAGGATTTGAGAGTGATTTAGGAGAGATTTAAGAGTTGTGCAAGAGTCTAAGGCCTTGGGGAAGGTGTGTATTTATAGGGAATGATTTTGGGGTTGGGGTTGGTGGAGAGGTGTAAGAACTGCTCAATTAGCGTCTAGGAGTCAAAACCGTGTGATTTACGTTCAAATTCGCGAAGTTTGGAAAATTCTGATGTCTGCAGACATGCTTGCGCACCTCAAGGCTTATATGCTTGCGGTGCGCAAGGCTATAACTTTCATAAAATTACAATTTAGTCCCTGAAGTTTGAAATTAGGGCTTTTAAGGTGTTTTAAGGACTAGTTTTGTCATTTAAGCATAGTTTAAGGCCAAATAAAGTATGAGGATCATATTCAAAGTATAATTTAGCGTGTGAAGGTCGTATACAACTATCGTTTACGTTCAAAGCATGTTTTATGCATAAGTTTCGCATAATTGCAAGTTTAGCACGTAGTTTCCAAGAATAACGATTAAACATCAATTGATTCACAAAATCGAACATGCGAGCATACATAGAGTGTGTATAACATATTTGTAACAAAATACGAGTTTCAGTAATGATCCAAGTCTTGGTTTTTACGATGATTACAAAGAAAGAGCGATTACAAGAACACAAGGTTTCCAGAATTAGAAATACGAAGAAGGCTTGTTATAATTGGAAAGTACAAATTAGCCGGGCGTTACAGTCTCCCCTACTTTAGGAAATTTCGTCCCGAAATTTATTCAAGATGAAGGCTTAAACGAATGACCCTTAAAGAGTGTAAGTATAAGGATAGCATAAGTGTTGGATAGATGAACGTAGTGTGTTTAGAATGAAGTCTCGTCGTGGATAATCGGATATAATGCATTGTGAGTTGTCTAAAGCTGTATCAGGCCTAAATAGGTCTGTAAAACACTGAATTTCTCATGACACGTTTTTACGAAAGTTTGGTAATATGGTGAAAACACTTGTATACAGGAAGTACCAGCGGCGTATCCACCATGTTTTGACCACATTACATCCGTTCCGCATTCGGTGCCATGTTACATTCCGTGCCTTACCATACACAGTAGTACACTCTATGGTTCTCATACGCTTATCACTATAATCCCGTGTGCACCCGTGATTATATTGATCGTCGCATGATCCGCATAACTTGTACTAGTTGTGCATGAATCAGGGTATACATGATTTAAAAATAAGAGTGTGTACGTATAAGTATGTAGTATACAAGCAAGTCCATGTTTAAGTATGTTTGGGACCCACGTAAGAGAATCACTCAGATTACGCTCGCGTATGGGTACAAAAGTATGAATCTCGAGTATGAATGAAAGTATGAGCATAAATATGATTATTCTCGTAAGTATGAGCATAAACATAAAGCGTACGAGTAGTATGAGTATAAGTGTAAGCATGAAACGCATGAATATAAGTATAAGCATGAAACGTATGAATATAAATATAAATACGAGCATAAGTATAAAAAAAATGTATTGTTATGAGTATGAGCATGAGTTGTGAGTATGAATACTAATGATTTCGTATATAGTATTAATTGAAACATGACAAAATTTAAGCATGTAAAACAATCATGAAATTTCGAGTGTGAAAAAAAAATAACGAAGTATAATGATAGTATGTGTGAATTTGTCATGATGTTTGATTGCACGAGTTGAGATGTGTATGATGATGTATGTAAAATAGTTGGTAGGGTAATGTAATGATTTTATTCCTACTATGGTTCACTTAAAATTTTATTTCTGAAATGAGTACAATAAACATGACAAATCATACCCTTATCATCAAACAAATGAAATACAATGGTAAAACAACGAAAATATCCAAGAATAAATATGAACCAATTTCTTCTAATGGAAGGCTAAAAATTGAACAGTGTAGTATCACGATCAGCACTCCGGCAAACACAAGAGCCGGATGAATCATCCTAAATATTATTTTCAAAAACTTGAAGAGAGTGAGAAGGAAGAGTGTTTTGTTATGAATAAAATGAGATTTGTTGATTGGGTATTTATAGGGGGAAATATAGCCGTTTGGCAACGGCTATATAGCCGTTATACATATATATATATTATATATATTTTACAAGATGATTAAAGATTTAAGTGTAAAACTAAATCGTGTGATAATACGTTTAAGGTATGTTTAAGAATCTCGTGTAAATGAGTTAAGTGAAAATAGAAAGTACGCTTGATAAAACAATGTATTTTGAAATGGTATACGTATGTATTTTGAATAATGATAAATAATTCAGGTATAAAACATGATCGAGTTTGCATAATAAGATATTTAAAAGAGACGTTTTGGTAACGATCACCTAGGTAAGGGAATCACCCCTAACTCGTTGGTGAGGTCGTTTTTAAGAAAACGGGGAGTAGAGTTAATCGTCAAGGTAAGGAAATCACTCCTATCTCGATAATATGTCTCCACTTATTATTACAAGGAATGTGAATTTACACTACATGAAATCATGTATATGTATAAATTTATGGAATGGTTCAATATGATGTGTTTGTGAGAAGAGAAAAAAAAAGTGTCGAAAGTAAATTCGAATTTGAAAGATTCCATCGTATAAAATAAATAGTAGAACACGTGATTGATTAAAATTTGGATGGTTCCCAAAACGGAACTTTGACTAACCAAAATAAATCAAAAGTCCTTTCGAATTAGGGAAACGTGCTTTGGCCTATAGGTATTTTGTACTCTCCTCGTTAGTCCCCAGGTAGGCAAACGGGTCCATTAATTTGGATTTATACGAATTGTCAGCCTAGACAGGACGTCCCGACTACCGGTACTTACCCTTCCAGTTACTACACGTTTCCATTCGTTTGAAAATTTGAAACTTTGGCGAGATTTAAAATCGAGGAGTGGAACTAGTCGACAAGGTGCGGGTTTCACCCCTAACTTGGCGATTTAGTATCCTAAGTGTGGTTGGTACTCATCGGGTCAAAAGTTAATTTCGACGCTTTGACGAGGGTCGACTAGAATTTGAAATGAAATTACCATTAAGATGTGGATTTCACTCCTAACTTAATGGTGTAATTTCATGTAAAAAGAGTAGATGGATTGAGAGTCGTTCGCCAAATTATGGGTTTCACGCCTATTTTGGTAAACTCATCTCGTTTGTACAATATGAGTGTTGTTGGATTTAGAATAATCAAGTAAAATGCATAGGAAAAAAAATGTAAGTAAAAGTAGTACACAAACAAGTATAAGCACATAAGGAAGCATATTAAGAATGGTATGTAAAGAATGAAATAATAAAACAGGTATTCACAATAAGTATAGCATGCCATGTATTAACACATAAGTGATGTATATGTCTAAAAGATCAAAAGCGGATAAATAAGAGGTAGATAAGCTAACATGCAAGTAGTTTTAAGTAAAATATAAGAATAAAGCTCTAAAACTATAGACTAGGTAAAAAGCATGGCAATTCTACCTAATTCCCTATAGTTATGGCTCTGATACCAATCTGGTATCAGAGTACGGTCAAGAATGGTGCTTAACTATAGTCTAGGTAAAAAGTATGGCAATTCTACCTAATTCCCTATAGTTATGGCTCTGATACCAATCTGTCACACCCCAACCGATGGCGGAAACATCGGGATGAGACGAAGTGTGTATAGATTGCTCGAGACTTCATAACACTATATGACAATATTTATTTAATTCAAATTCAATGCAATACTAAATTGTCATACAAGATTAAAATAAGAAATAACAACATTGTCTCAAATAAGAACATAACATTAAAAGATAGATCGATTAAAGGTGTGTATCTAGACCACCCTAAACTTGTTTCATCATTCATCCATACTTCAACTATCAACCTGCAACATGTATTAAAATAGAGTTTCAATGCAAAAGCAAAGGCGAGTATACAAGTTTGTTTACATAGCATAATAGAATAAAAGCACTCATATCCAACATGATACATAATAAAATAGTTTTAGCCATGCTAGTTCACGCAATCCAAGTGATAGCCCAAGTTTCCAATGCGTTAAATTACCTATCCCAAAGTTCAACGGGAGGTTAAAACGATACCTCCTAACAATACCCCTCGAGCACAAAATGGGGGAGGTGCACGACTCCTATAGCATATGCATAGTACTACTAATTGTTAGGGCGGAACTACACACAGGGATTAAACGTTCACATAGCACAAAATAGTCTCAAGTATCCCAAGTTTCATGTTTCATGTTTAAATGGATAGAGTATGTTTCAAATGAGTTTCAAGTGTCACGTGTTTGAATATAGAATACATGTTGCACCCAAAGTGTTTAAAACAAAAAGGGATCGAGTATACTCACAATATTGCATATACTTTCCGATTATCCAATGTGACGAAGTTGATGAGTTTGGAAGGTTGAATGTGTAAGGGTTAAACTTCGAGTAGGTTTAGAGTCGAGATTCGGACTTAGATTCAAAGAATAACAAAGTATGTATTTGGAAAATATTCACTATGGTATTAGCACTTGTCTTGACACTATGGTAATCCTTTAGGGATTATATATGATTTCATAGGTTCAAGACCTATTAGAATCGTGACAAGGAACTACACACATAGTGAGAACTTATTAACTTGGTAGTAGATTTATATAATCACTAACAAGGTTTCGGTTTATAATATATACATAATTATAATAGATACATAATAATAATATAGTTAGTCACGTAGGAGGCGGGAGGTTAAACCTTCCACTTGGTTACCTCTTGGTGTCATATGAATTATGTAGGAGGCGGGAGGTTAACCTTCCACTTGGTTACCTCGATTGTTATGTTAATATATAAGTTATGTAAGAGGCGGAAGGTTTGAACCTTCCACTTAGGAACCTCATAAGTATGTTCAAGAATTAAAGGTACAATTATACTAAACAAAACATCAAATGATGTGTGGACTTGTATGTAAGTTAGCCTATGCTAACCAAGTAGTCACACCATCTTCAAGTTCAAGACTTGGCACCACTTGTGAGTTAATAACTCGATTAAAACAGAAAGTTTAGAGTGTTTAGACACTCCTATTAAGTGTAAAACAACCTTGGTTTGGCTTTACTAATCATGCAATAGACTAGAAGCATAAGAACACAAGCTTGTTTGAAGTATACAAGAGTTTAAGAAAGTTTCATGCAAAACAGAAAGTTTATGGACATTTTCGGGGCAATTCCAGGTCTGATTTCTCCCAGGAGAAGTCAAGGAATCAAACCCCATGATTATACAAGCAAGTAGGAAAAAGAATCAAGTAATTTGGTTGAGTTTTGAGCAAGTTATGCTCACTTTTGCATGCAAGGGTGAATCTGCCCGAATTTCAACTTCTTGAAGGATTTGAGAGTGATTTAGGAGAGATTTAAGAGTTTTGCAAGAGTCTAAGGCCTTGGGGAAGGTGTGTATTTATAGGGAATGAGTTTGGGGTTGGGGTTGGTGGAGAGGTGTAAGAACTGCTCAATTAGCGTCTAGGAGTCAAAACCGTGTGATTTACGTTCAAATTCGCGAAGTTTGGAAAATTCTGATGTCTGCAGACATGCTTGCGCACCTCAAGGCTTATATGCTTGCGGTGCGCAAGGCTATAACTTTCATAAAATTACAATTTAGTCCCTGAAGTTTGAAATTAGGGCTTTTAAGGTGTTTTAAGGACTAGTTTTGTCATTTAAGCATAGTTTAAGGCCAAATAAAGTATGAGGATCATATTCAAAGTATAATTTAGCGTGTGAAGGTCGTATACAAGTATCGTTTACGTTCAAAGCATGTTTTATGCATAAGTTTCGCATAATTGCAAGTTTAGCACGTAGTTTCCAAGAATAACGATTAAACATCAATTGATTCACAAAATCGAACATGCGAGCATACATAGAGTGTGTATAACATATTTGTAACAAAATACGAGTTTCAGTAATGATCCAAGTCTCGGTTTTTACGATGATTACAAAGAAAGAGCGATTACAAGAACACAATGTTTCCAGAATTAGAAATACGAAGAAGGCTTGTTATAATTGGAAAGTACAAATTAGCCGGGCGTTACACTTGGTAGCGAGAGGGGCGGAGGTTTGGTCTAATAGTAGCCATATTTGAGCTTATAGCCTATCATTTGATGACCCATACCCTGCCCCAAATTTTTACCCGTTTGAGAAGATATGGCGCGCCTAATAGTTCGTGTTATCTAGCGTTCCTTTGATTGTATGTTTAGTGTTAAAAAACGAGAAAATACAAAAAAATGAGAATAAATGTTTGTATTAGTTGAAAGAAAAAAGAAAAGAAACAAAAAGAGTTGCAAGATGTCATAGTTAGTTAGTTTTATTGTTTAGATGTAATAATAAGGACGGGTCGGATCATTGCGCTCCTTTACCTATATCCCTTTATTTCCTACCTTAACACTTCGCCTTGTTACAACCTTATAAGTCCTTTTGCTTCATATGCATGCTTAAGCGTTTATCTTGGCGGAGGTTCGATTTTTGCACAAGCTTATTATTATAAGATCACACATATGCTTTGAGCGCATCATAGTATATTGTTGCTAGCTACCATATATCAATGAGATGAGTGTTTTGTGAGGGGTGTGTTGTGTGGGTAATAATGAACAGCTTGTAAAAGATGACGGTTACTTACATTAGGGGTGAGCAAGAAAACCGAAATAACCAAACCGTAACCGAATAACCGAAATAACCGAACCGAAAAAACCGAACCGAAACAAAAACCGACGGTTTGGTTTTCGGATTTTTAATAACCGAAAATTTCGGTTCGGTTTTCGGATAAACGTTTTCAATAACCGAAAAAACCGAACCGATAAGTTACAATCCATATATTTTTATGTTTAAGTTTAAAATGTTTAAGTGTTTAACCCAATGCTAGTAGAAAATGTTAATTTTAATCTTGAATGTAAAGTGTTTATAATAAAAACATTATAACTGAAATGATTTATTATTACCTATAAGATATAACAAAATTTAATATAAAAATTAAATTTAATAAAACTTTGAAGAAACATAAAAATATATTAGAAGGTTAGGCTTATGTAAACAATACTAATTAAAGAGGTGAACTATAATAACTTAAATATAAACATATAAAAAGATTGTTATAATATAAATTATACTTTTTATTTTTTGAATCTTACATAATTTTGTTCAAAAAACCGAAATAACCGAAAAACCGAACCGACGTAAAAACCGAAAAACCGAAACCGAAAAAAACCGAAACCGAACGGTTTTTAAAACCCAAAAACCGACATTTCGGTTTCGGTTTTGATTTTACCCAAAAACCGAACCGAACCGAACCGTGCACACCCCTAACTTACATGGTTTGTATTGCTTCGACATGGAAGTTATTTTTGTGCTAAGGGTAGTTGACGGATTGTTTTTGAAAGAGTTGCTTGGGGGCAAGCAACGGGTAAGTATGGGAATGTGATGGGTGGTCTGTAGGACAACCCTTAAATGATGTAAATGGTATAAAAATCGCATATTTGATTACATTATTTTAAGGAATTGGATGACTATTGTTTGCTTGTTATGTCAAGTACAAAAGGCATGAGAGACAAAGAAAAGAAAGCTTGGTTTGACGGGGCATTGGGGTGAGTTGATTGAAGAATCGAAGTAGGCAAGATTGGTTATCACCGTAGTTTAGGGTGCCTACCGTAAGCTACGATAGGCTGTGATACCGTATAGGACTGTCGTAGCTCGGTGGAACCCTGTCGTAGCCTTTTCAAGACCACCGTAAGCTACGGTGGCCACCGTAGCTTACGGTGGAACAAGACGCTGAATTCTCTAGTTCCTTTAAAACAAACTTATGTTGAGACTTTTGATCATCCTTTTCACTACAATCGTTTCTAAACTTGTTTTGAGCGAAAATTAGGTTCCAAAACAGTATTTTGGGTGTTTTAATCATTACTACTTTGTCTTTGATCTTTATGAACAACAGATTGGATACTATGATGATTCACCAAACGATGAGCGGCTTGTTTTCTTGGTGATCATCCCGGATGTAAGGTTTTCTTGTGATAATTATGTTTTGTTCATGTATTTCTGGAATAGTAATCTATGCATTTTATGTGTAGAATTATTATGGTGTTTGTGCAAGTGCTTGTAGTTTGTTAACTTTGTTTAACCATACGTTCTTGGTGTCATTGGCGATCGAGATATAGTGGGAGGGATTAGGGTTGGATATGTTAATTGATCATCGGGTGACAACCTCGTGGCCTATACGTGGCATATATGGGGCATGAGTCATATACGAGACCTGTACGAGGGGTCCTATACGCCACGTATAGGCCTGTACGCGGTGTATAGGAGCAGCCAAACCAGAACTGACATGAGTCAGGCATTGAGTTTGATGTAACCCTATACGCCCCGTATAGGCCTATACGAGGCATATACGAGACAGAACGTATGCAAATAGGGAGATAGAGTGTGTGGATAGTTTGAGCCAAAAAAAAATATAATTTAACTATTCGTTCCGGATTTTATGCTCCCGGAGTGGGATCACTCCGGCGGTTGGGAGGACCGTGCGCTACCCCCCCCCCCCCCCCCGATTTTATGCGGTTTTACAATTTTAAAACCATAAACCAAACTGTTAGTTACGGTTTGAAATTACGGAAATCGACAAGACGAGCGAAAGTTAAATGAATCGTGAAAACATATAATGTTGAAGAGCAACTTAATTTTAAAAACTTTCGTATACGTACAATATAGACACGATAGAACGAGATACACCGTTGGAGAAAAGAGTCGTTCAATATTTTCGCATTCAAAGCGACGTCGTATTGGGCAAACGAGATAAATATATATATATCGAACTGAGCCAGCTAGCCCTCCACGTCATTCATCTTCTTCTTCCTTCTTTCTTTCTGTAAGAAGGAACACCGTAACAGTTTTCGAATTTGATTTTCTTGATAATGAGTGAAACTCGTATTGAAGTTTGTCTCTATTGCCGTTCAAGAGTTAAACGCGAAGAGATGCGTGATCATGAATTGATCTGCGAGGAGAAAAAATGGTGTGATGAAAATAAAAAAGCAATTGATGATGAGAACAGGCGAATAAGAGAATGGAACTTGAAGGCAATCATACAGAAACTGAACAATGAAATCCAAGAATTGCAATTGATGCCAAAGAAACCGGAAGTAAAGCCAAATGATGATGATCAAGAAGAGGTTTGGGTGGAATACGGTCGTTGGCCTTCTACCTCTTCTGCTCCTTGTCCATGCACATGGAAAGACACCGTTGTGGAAATCGATCGATGTGCTCAGTATCTGCGTGATGTTCCTGTGGTTGATGAAAAAGATGGCAAGAACCCAACCAAGAAGAACAAGAAAAAGAAGAAGTAAAAACCAATGGCAGGTGGGTTTCTTTCAACTATTATTTTGATACTTTCATTTCTTGGAAGCATGCAGTTTGATATGATGTGATAGTTTAGTGGATGATGTTAACAACATTCTTGGTTTAGTCGTCATTCTTTACGATTTGTTTTGCTGTTTAGTGTTAACTGAACAAAAGAATATAATAGGGTTTACCGTACAAAAAATAGGGTTTGCTTTTACTGTTTTGAATTTGATATGAGATCAATTCACCAACTTGAATCTTGTAATTGAATGATGTTTGCATATAGCATTAATGACGGATATTGTTGTCACTGAGATGATTTCCTTCCTTTTTTGTTTTTAATATCAATCAGTTTTTGATGCATGGTTTCTAGATTTCAATTAGATACACATTAATCAGTTAATTGAATCAGCTACTACTTGATTGTTAAGTAATTTGTAGGGGAAACAAGTGCTTTGGAATAATAATAACCCATCATATCATATAAGGTTTTCTTAAGGAAGTTCGGGTTTCGCCAAACGGATCGCGAAACCGAATATTGTAGAATTCCTGGACCCATTTTTTGTGTTTCGGGTCGGTCCATAACCTTCCATTCCATGGGCCGGCTTTATACATAAGGCTCTCGAGCATGGGCGGAGGAGGATAATGGAGGCCCGGGGGTGCTCTAGCCCCCACTTTTTTTCACACATAGTGTTAGTTTCACCGAAAAATTGAGAAATTTTGTTTTTCCTAGTGTAAAATATTGGATTTTTAAGAGTGTGGCCCCCACCGATTTGAATTTTTAGAGTCCGGCCCTCACCAAGTTTCCGTTCAAGCTCTCGAGGCTAGCCGAGCTCTAGCTTTAGATACAAGTCACGAAAACTTGAAGCGAACCTAGCTCATGCTTAGGCCATTGTTATTCTTCTAAATTATCAAGTGATATCACTGTTGACTTTGCTTGTTTCACACTCCCTCGATCAGTCACGTTATCTATGAGCATAACTTTTAATTAGCCTTGGACAATCCTTTTGTTAGCATGTCGGCGAGTTGGTCTCGTTCTTCACATAAATCAGATACACTTCTTCTTCTTCTTGTAATACCTTTTCTCGAACAAAGTGATAGTAAGATTTCAGTGTGCTTTGTCCGAGCGAGCATGCATATTCTCACCTTGTAGTCAACCCTTTGGCTCAAATCTTCTAGAAGTTGAACCAGCTAAACATGTTCCTGCCGAGGCCCTTTACTTAGCCTCAGTCGTTGATAATGACATGAAACAGTCGGTTGGCGCTTGTTGCACCAAGAAATAATACCACCCAGGGGCGGATTTAGAGCCTTTTTACGGGTTCCCAGGAACCCAGTCGATTTGGAAAAAAATGTTTTTTTGTAGTGTAAACCTTGTATGATTTGGAAAAAAACGTGTTTTTTGTAGTGTAAACCTTGTATGATTTGTAAAAAGGAACCCAGTGAAAAAACTGGCTGGATCCGCCACTGAATTACCACCTACCTACAAGCTCAATTAAACACATAACCAGTGGTTGAGCGTCTTCTGTCTAGATCTTATTAAGCAAAATAAGATCTTGTTTAGTTAAAAAGAATTATAAAAGAAAAACCGTTTACTTAGTTGAAAAGATCTTGTTTTTTTTTTTAATTATTAATTAACTGTATTTTTTAGTTATTAATGAAAACAATTTATTTAAGTTTTTAGCTTTTTTATTTAAAATATAAGAAAAAAAGGTGGTGATGATGTGACAGTGGATGGCCTTCGTCGCGCCTAATAGTGACATGCTGGTTGTTGAAAATAATGTGACGTAGTGGACGTTCATGGGACACAACTCATAGCCTTATTTTGTATGCCCGTTGCAAATTCGCATCTTACCATTTATCTAAAAGATTTACGATTTTTAAAGAAATTAATCGTTCAAAAAAATTCATACATCATGCAGTGTTAAATAATTTCACACATTATAAAGTTTGATGCTACAGTTTATTAAACCTCTTATTATTGTTTTTGGGTAAAGGCACTGTTGCAGAAATCGGCCTAGGCGGCCGATTAATCGCCGCCTAGGCGCTAGTCGGCTAGTAATCGCCTAATTTTAAGCAAATCGGTCAATTAATCGGTCCAGGTCAAAATCGGTCCTAGTCGGTCAAAAGTCGGTCCTAGTCGGTCAAAAGTCGGTCTAGTCGGACTAATCGGACCATGGTTTTTTTGCTCAAAATCGGTCCTGGTCGGGATTAATCGGTCCTGGTCGGGATTAATCGGTCCTAGTCGGGATTAATCGGTCCTAGTTGGTCAAAAGTTGCTTAATTTTTGAATTTTTATGTGAATTTTGAAGTATTTATGTGAATTTTGAAGTATTATTTTTATATTATTGGGTATATATATATAATTTTGAAAAAATACATATAAAAATCCCATTCCGATTAATCCCGATTAATCCCGATTAATCCCTAGGCTGTACCTCACCGCCCGACTAGCGCCTAGCGCCTTCTACAACATTGGGTAAAGGGGACCTGGTCAAATTTTATAAATGTTTTGAAAGGAATTTGACTCTTATGGGACATTCCCCACATATTCCCTAGAGGTGCACATATCACGTATGTTCAATACCCGGTGTTGGGTATGGAGTCGGATTCAGGTATTGAATTGATGACAAAAAATCAGGTATTGCTATACCCGATTATGGTTCAAGTCCCGGTTATAGTCTAAAAATCGTACCTCGTGTACACAATTCCAGGTAGGATATGAAACCGGTTCTTCAGGGCCGTGTATTGTAACACCCTATTTTCGGGTATTGAAAAATCCGGTCCAGAAACCTTCGGAAGCCATTTTCGAGTGCCTTGTGGAGTTCCTTTTTTTTGCGTTTTTTTTTTATCTTTTTCAAGTTTGGTGACGAAACCCAAACATCAGCCAACTATCTATACCAACTCTAGGGGGTGTAAAAATACATTAAAAACAACAAAAAAGGGTCATATTGAAGTTTCTAACAGCTCTATAGCCGTTGGAAACTGTTAGATCATGAAAAACCACAATGAAAACGCTAATAACCGGTGGGGGTATTTTAATACTGGTCCGGGTATAGAAAAAAACTGGTTCCGGGTATAGAACTGGTTCCAGTTCAAGGTATGAATCGGGTATAAAGAAGGTACGGTTTCAAGTATCAAGGTCCAAACGTATACTCTATGCGTACCTTATAGGTAGGGTCATATTGAAGGTTCTAACGGTCATATTGAAGGTTCTAACGGCTCTATAGCCGTTGGAAACTGTTAGATCTTGAAAAACCACAATGAAAACGGTAATAACCGGTGCGGGTATTTTAATACTAGTCCGGGTATAGAAAAAAACTGGTTCCAGGTATAGAACTGGTTCCAGTTCAAGGTATGAATCGGGTATAAAGCGGGTACGGTTTCAAGTATCAAGGTCCAAACGTATACTCTATGCGTACCTTATAGGTTGGGTCAGTTCCAGAACCGAGTACATAATAGCTGGGTATAAAAGAAAACCCAGTTTCGGTTATTTGGGCTGGGTACGGATCCGATTCGAGTTTTTTTGTGCACCTTGCCTCTAATAGTCCCTACTCCGTAGTCCGTAGATGCATATTGGGCTTACAAGAGGCCCAATGCTGAATACATGATCTAATACACGTTTTTATGCTCGCAATGCAAATTTCCTGCGACCACTCCAAAATGATTCGTGTTGACTTAAGCTGATTCTTTGGACTTTGTTGACCAGGTTTTCCATATTGCCTTTTTGCCTCAACCGCCACTTGACACACAATGTCAATATACGTGTATCTCTCTTACTTGTCAGGCTATGTATTGTACGTTTAGAAAGTTTAGAAAAAGCGACTCTAAGACTACGGTGTGGCAGCGTGGTTTTGACGTGAAGGCCTCCATCACATCGGTACACCGCCCCGTGTCATGGCGTGGAGATGAGGGTGGCAAGATTTCCACCAGAGTGGAGGGGAAGGGTGATGGTGTCGTGTCGCGATAGTATTGGTGGTGGTTGTTGTTTGAGTTGATTTTGATTGGTTGTTATTTAATTTAAAAAAAATGCAACTTTCAAGTCCCTTCCACCCTGTGGTTTTTTTACCACGCCCCTGCTGACGTGGTTGCCACGTAGCGCTAAATGCCCGTTCACACCGTGCAGTCTAAAGTGGCTTTAAGATGAAAATTCATGTCATGTAGCGCCACAAAGTTGGTAAAAAGAGCTTTAGAAGGGGTGTTGTTAAGCTTTGTGTATTGCACTTTAGGTGACTAGATATAATTGGTTGTATAAGAAAAAACAAAATGGTGGCCAACGCCCCAAGTTCGTCCCACACTAAAAGGGCTAAAGGATCTTTTAACGCTGTCTAAAAACACTTTTGTTAAGAAAAAAAATAAAAGTGTATTAAACAAACATATTTTAAAAAATATAAAAATAAGAACGTTTTATAAAAATAAGTTAATAATTTTCTTTTATAAAATAGACTTTTATCTAAAAACAGCTATATAAAACTTATATGTAAAGCTTTATATATTTAAAATACACTTTTTTATCACTCGATGGCAAACTGAAGCTCTATAAGTGCTTC
The DNA here is from genome assembly GCA_030545235.1 of Helianthus tuberosus. Lineage (NCBI taxonomy): Eukaryota > Viridiplantae > Streptophyta > Magnoliopsida > Asterales > Asteraceae > Helianthus > Helianthus tuberosus. The sequence goes on along the minus strand of CM060431.1, from coordinate 101,174,433 downwards.
AAGATGTACCAATTTAAATATCCAAAATTACGTCGTTTTGATGGGTTAGATGTGTAAGGTTAGACGTGTAACAGCGTTTTATTCACTTTCCCTTGTATTAATTGTAATTCGTGTCAAACATGTAGTATATATTTATGTTGTAGTATTTGAGGATTCAATGCTTGGGCGATTTGTTCCAAACATGTTGTACACATTTATATTGTAGTTGAAACATTCAATAGTTCACTTTTTATCTCTCTCACGTTCACAAAGATTCTCTATCTACTTTATAAATCTAACCATCACAAAAATAAATTAAAATAAGAAAATAGTGGTTTGTGTTATGACCACACCCTTAAACCATCCGTAGTGTGGTTTTTTGACGTTTTTTCCTAAAAAAAACGCCAAACAACGCCCGGTAACCGCCCCCTGAGGCGTTTTCTTTGAAAATTTTTGCTGGAGCGTGCTTTTTTAAACGCCTTGAACTTTATCTTTGGCCAATAGCATTTTTTTGATAGTTTTTTATTTTTTATTTAATTGTATTAGAATATCTAATCATTGCAAGATTTCGAGTCTAACTACACCCCTTTTAACATAATGCCCCACAATGCTCACATGCTGACTGGACCGTCACATGACACAAAATGCCCAAGGGTCTTCCCCCTCTAACTACACATGGTCTTAGGGTAGTGGTTTTGAATAATGGATTAAAAGTGAGTGACATGACGCCGATGTGGAGGGTCATGGTGTTGCGATATTGAACCAACCCGAACCAGCCAGACTCTTCCTTTAACACACGACTCAGAACACAAGGGATTGAACACAACGTTCGACTCTTTTTATTGATGATAAAAACTGAATACAGAAACATAAATAAGACCTCCTATTTATACTGCTAATAATACGTATTAAACTAGGACTAGGACACCTTCATACTTATCTAAACAACTTAACATTTATCTGAACAATTATTAATATAACTATACTAATAATACGACTAGAACCCTAAGGTTTAATAGATCTCCTCCAACCACCCCTCGAGATCAACCGTGCCTCCCCGTTTAGTCTAACATTGCCGATTTCAATACTCCCTCTCAATGTTGACTTCATTCAAACCAATCTCGCTTCGAAACTTCTTGAGCTTTTCACCTAGTAGACTTTTAGTAAACATATCAGCTACTTGTTGATGAGTGTTCACATACTTCAGATCAACTTTGCCTTCCAAAACCTTTTCACGGACAAAGTGGTAGTGAACTTCAATGTGCTTGGACCTTGCATGAAACATTGGATTTTCTGCTAAATATATTGTTGACAAATTATCACAATAAAGCACTACACCATCATCTACCTTTTGCTTTAGTTCCTCCAAAACAAGCCGTAGCCATACCACTTCTTGGGTTGCCATAGCAGCAGCCCGATACTCTGCTTCAGTAGTCGACAAGGACACCGTGGGTTGTCGTTTACTACACCAAGCAATAGCTCCCTGACCCAGTTTAAACACATACCCCGTTGTCGACCTTCTAGTGTCTAAGTCTCCTGCATAATCAGCATCGCAAAATCCAACCAGCTTTAACTCTTCGCCTTTATTAAACTTCACGCCTAGATTTATCGTGTGCTTTATATACCTTAGCACACGTCGTATCGCATCTAGATGTGGTTTTCGGGGTTTTTGCATATAGCGACTTAACACACCTACTTCAAACGGTATGTCGGGTCTGGTTAATGTCAAGTATATCAAACTACCAACTATTTGTCGATACATAGTTGGGTCAGCCAGTTCCTTTCCACTTTCAGCGCTTAGTTTCACCACACTATCCATAGGAGTTTCAATAGGCTTGCAATCTATCATGCCAAAACGAGCTAACAAATCTGCACAATAGCGTTGCTGATGAAGAATTATCGCTCCTTCTTCATACTTTAGTTCTAAACCAAGGAAATGACTGAGTTTTCCCAAATCTTTCATATGGAACCGAATACACAAGTTTTGCTTCAACTGGTTGATGCCTTCATTATCATTTCCGGTTATTATCAAGTCATCTACATATACCAGCACTACCACAAATTTTGACCCATTTGACTTGATAAACATGCTTGCATCAGACTTCGACATCTCATAGTCATTATGTTGTAAGAATTCTCCCATCTTCCCAAACCACGCCCTTGGGGATTGCTTTAAACCGTATATCGCCTTATTTAGCTTACACACATAATTAGGCGAAGTAACACTTACAAATCCTTTCGGTTGCTCCATATAGATAGTATGATCTAGATCGCCATAGAGAAATGCATTTTTTACGTCCATCTGATGCAGTTTCCATCCGTTACTAGCCGCTACCGCTATTAATACCCGTATTGTAGTTATCTTGGCTACAGGACTGAACGTGTCTTCATAGTCAATACCATACTGTTGAGAGAATCCGCGTGCCACTAATCTTGCTTTATATCTCTCAACTGATCCGTCAGGCTTGTGCTTAATCTTGTATACCCACTTGCATGTTATCGGCCTTGCTTCTTCAGGCTTGGGTACTAAAGACCAAGTTTCATTCCGGTTCATTGCTTCAATCTCTTCTTGCATCGCAAGGTTCCATTTTATTTGATCACAGGCTTCTTCATAACTTTCAGGTTCTATTTCTTCCACTTCTGTGATTGCTACATTTGCCGCATACCTTGGGTTTGGTTTTGATACCCGAGTGGATCTTCTCGGACCAGGCGTTGCAGAACCTGAATCCGCGCCATTACGCTGGTTAGACATACCAGTTTGCCATGGACTTTGACGTTCTTGACTCAGACTTGGATCTTGGCTTGTTTCGGCATCAACTTCAATGGCGGATTCATCATCATCAAATGTTAACTTCACCATATTTGCTTCCAGCCTTTCTTTTATTAATTCTGTGTCTGGTAGTGTTTCTTTGTTCTCTGACCACCATGACGAATTCTCAAAAAGACCACATTCCTTGAAACATAACACCGATGTGTTACTGGATCACAACACCTCCACCATTTCCTTTCGGTATCATACCCAACAAAAATACACCGGATTGCCTTCTTTTCCATCTTATCTCTTAATGGATTTGGTACGAACACGTAACACACACACCCAAATACTCGAAAGTGTGTTACATTTGGTTTTCGTTTCAACAACCTTTCGTATGGAGATACATAGCCCTTATTTTGTGGCGGTAATCGGTTAATTACATGAGCCGAAGTTTGCATAGCTTCAGCCCAGAACCTCCCCGGTACATTCTTTGCATGCATAATGCTCCTGCACGTTTCTCCAAGATGGCGATTTTTTCTTTCAGAGACACCGTTTTGCTGCGGGGTGTTTGGACAAGTGGGTTGACGCCGAATCTGATTTTCTTTTAGATACTTGTCAAAAGTAGATGCTAAATACTCCCCTCCATTATCGGACCTTAAGCACTTAACTCGATTTCCAGTTAATCGTTCAGCCTCTACTTTAAATAACTTGAATTTTTCTAATACTTCAGATTTTTCCTTTAGAAAATAAACCCAAGTAAATCAGGAGAAATCGTCAATAAATGTAACCATGTATCTTAACCCTTTGCTGATGCTTGTTTCACTGGACCGAACACGTCTGAGTGAACCAATTCGAGTGGCATTGTTGCTTTGTAATTTGAAGTGTCATATGGTTGCTGATGTGCTTTGCCATACTGACACCCGGCACACACGATCTCTTTGCAAATTGGGAACTGAGGTAAACCGCGAACCAGCTCTCTTTTCATCATTACTTCAAGCCGATCATATGCGACATGGCTTAGACGAGCATGCCACAGTTCTGCAGTCTGATTATGACTTGCTTTATCGACATATGCCGATTCAGCATTTAGTACATAAACAGTATCATTACGTTTACCTGTTACAATAGGTACTGATTCAGTTTTAAACTTATCAAAGATACACACTTCGTTTGGTCCAAAGAGAACGTACCTCCCTGTTGCTGTGATCTGAGGGACGGAAAGTAAATTTTTCTTCATGCCGGGTACGTGAAAAACTTCTTCCATGGTGAACTCGTTTTCTCCCTCTGTCTTCGGAAACTTTACTTCTCCAATATTTGCAATTTGATGTCTTGACCCATCAGCGATCACGACCACATGATTTCCAACATACTTTTTTACTTTGGTTAGGCGTTCTTTCTCTCCGGTTAAATGATTCGAACACCCTGAATCAACAATCCAATCTCCGAGGTTGTTTGTCTTCGGTTCAGTTGAAACTGTAAGTGCCGTAACCTCTACTACTTGTGCAACCATGGCTTCAGCGTCCCATGTTTCTTCATCCACGACTGTAGTTGCCGAGTTTCCTTCTACTTTCGGTTGTCTACAGTCTTTCGCCATGTGTCCACGTTTGTTACAATTATAACAATTGAAAGGGAACCTGCGATTACCTTTGCCTTTACGGTCTCCAGAGATTTCTCCATTGCCTTCCTTCTTTTTATTTGAATCAGATTTCTTAAACTTATCATTACTTTTGTTTTTATTCCATGGTTTATTACCTCCTCGACCTTTTCCTTTTTCTGCATAAAGGGCCTTGTCTTCATCAGATTTGATCTGGACACCTGCCATCTGTTTTGCAAGTGCTTCTTGACCTGCCAGAAGATTTTCAAATTCCACCAGACTCTGTTGAGTCGCCCAGCCTTGAACCGCAGCAACGAAGCTGCGGTATTCAGGTTTTAAACCATGAATTAGAATCCGTTTCAACCGTGATTCATTTATTCTTGATTGGGCATCGAGGTTTCCTACTTCTCTGCACAAGTTTTTTACCTTCCTGAAGTACTGGGCCACGGTTAAGTCACCTTGAGAGGCTGTGAACAATTCTCCTTCCAGTAGCTGCAGTTGAGCGTCATTCTTTTTCGAGAATAACGATTCGAGAGTATCCCAGGCTGTCTTTGGATGTTCAATATCTTGAAGATGATCAAGGATCTCCTCCTCTACAGTTGTCTTTATAGCAAACATCGCCCGACCCGCCTTAATCGGCCACTTCCCGACTGCTCCGTTTATGTCGTTGGTGGGTACCCGGGTCTCGGTTCCATTCGTGACTTGCCAGAGATCCTGTCCTTGCAGATAGGTGTCACACCCCAACCGATGGCGGAATCATCGGGGCGCGGTACTAGGCGAATCAGATTGCTCAAGAGAATCCATAACAACTATATTGCGATAATATTTAATACATTCGTTATCCCATACTAACAAATAATACAATCACATAAGTTATCACAGATTTATTGTCCTCTCGAACAATGCAAATCCGACAACCTAGACTTTAGTTGAGTTTCTAGACTTCCTAGCTTGATTTTGGTATAGTCTGCGACCTAACCTGCAACATACGTTAAAATATTTGTCAATACAAAAGTATTGGCGAGTATACAGGTTTGATAGTATAGCATAATAGATAAAAGTGTAGCGAATTTCCATATGCATAAACGTAACACACGACATATATACTCACAAAACTGATACTACCAACTAAGTCCTCGATGCTCGAATGTACGATGGCATAACTAGACCCCGTCGGGCGTAATAGTACTATACTAGTCGTGGTGGGACGTCGCGAGTATAAGCCCTAGCACATATGCAACTAGCATCACGTATATCTATGCATAACAGTTATTCGCGAGTGATAATTCGATTGATTGAATGTTTCGTTTGATAAGCTTGATTTGTTAGAAACGTATGTTACACCCAAAATTCGATTAAAAAGGGGGTCAAGTATACTCACTGTGCGTATTTAGCGAGATTACAACTTGATTGAGTCGGTTGCGAGTACGTCTAAAATGATCCTTGAAGAAATAGAGTAAACGATATACGGTTAAGCGAGATTATCTTGAAAAGTTGCTCATTTGGTTGAATGGTCCTCATCCGTGCGGATCAGACATGTTATCCGTCCGGATGACAGGTCATCCGTCCGGATGACATGTTATCCGTGCGGATAACAGGTTGTCCGTGCGGTTGATATAGTGGTACGTGCGGACGGTGGTGCGCGCGGGTGACATCTCATCCGTGCGGGTGACTGGTGCGTGCGGATGACATCTCATCCGTGCGGGTGACTGGTGCGTGCGGATGACATGTCATCCGTGCGGACTGACATGTCATCCGTGCGGACTTGTGCCATCCGTGCGGACTGACCTGTTGTCCGTGCGGGCTGACCTGTCTGTTTCGCACTGTTTTCGAGTGTTTAACGGAAGGGATACGTTCGTTTTCACTAGGGTAGTGTAATTTCGCACTAACTCTTGAAGTTCTGCCAATTCCGACTCATCCTAACGGCCGGGAATCACCCCGTTCCATCAGATCTGGCCGTTCATGGTGGTTCCTCATGGTTAACTCGAAATCGTACAGATTTAGGTGAGATTTGTCATAAAAACATGTGGAAATCACCCGGATCTGAGTCGTTTATAGTGAAATGAGACCCCAATCTTGAAGTTCATAAGAACTCTTGGCGACATCACCTCAAAACGCCTCAAATCCGTAGATTTCACGGTTAGAATTTGAGTTTTGAAAGATAGAATGATGTAGAATCGAGTGTAGATTGTAGAAGTACAAGTTTTAGGTTGAAATCTTACCGGAATCGCGAGGAAATCGAGAGAAAAGGGTCTTGGTGCGCGTTTGGTTGAACAGGAGCTGTCATATCACTGTTCAAGTGATGTGACATGGTATTTATAGGCAACAGAGGAGAGGGAAGGAGGTCGGGCCCGGATAGCCCATCCGTGCGGATGGCCCATCCGTGCGGATGGCCCATCCGTGCGGATGGCCCATGCGTGCGGATGGCCATCCGTGCGCATGCCCATCCGTCCGGATGGTCCATCCGTCCGGATAGCTATCCTGACGCTTGGACTTCCCCGTTTTTGGTCGTTTTGATAGTTTTCGAAGCGCGTACCTTTCATAATTTATATTATTATTATATTGTTATTATTATATATATATATATCTCTAGGGGTCGTATTTACATATCCATAATCCAAAGTTTCGATAATTAACAATCGGTTTCCGATTCGAGTATGCGATTATTAGTGACGTTTCGCGGCCATCAATGAGGGTAGCATAGGTCCTTTCTTGATGTCATCGCGAACGTTATTTCGTGTAGTGCCACAAAGACTGACGGGGTACCGTTTACTCGTATTGTCATCATCGTCATGACGACTGGAGCTACAGCACTCACCCGAGGGTCCTTGTTAGCGTTAATTGTTTACGTTCGACACATCACGGCCACTGAGGAGGGTAGCGTAGGTCCTCGCTCAATGTCTCCGTGAGTGTTAGTGTGATAATAGTGTAGTATAGTGATACTATAGCTTGAAAATATGCGATTTTCCTTCGAATAGAGGTATATACGATATAGTTACATTATGATCCGAATCTCTGGTGCTAGGCGTAACGAGTATAACGAGTAGTAACAACGCACGAAAGTGCGGGGTGTTACAGTCTCCCCTACTTTAGGAAATTTCGTCCCGAAATTAATACAATAGGTAGACTTCTAAGAGTTGATCTTGTATGAATAGTGATACAGCGAGCGATTCGATCGTAAGTTGACAGCGAGAATGTTGCGAATAAGAGAAATCGATTGCGATAGCGAGAAGGCGACGTAAAGACGAAAGTAATAATCCCACGAGTTGGCATTCCAAAGTACCTTGTCTTGTGTAGAGCTCGTTAGTTCGATGCGATTGTAATTTGAAAGGTTTCTCATGACGTAGGGTTAACTGGGTCGATCGTTAACCAACGTTACAAGAAGCGTTCGTTTTTTATATTAAAAAGAGATTTAGGATGAAAATCTTTGAAAATTTTCCTTTTAACGTGCGGTCAACGGAGTCGATGTTAACCGAGGTTGCAAGGAAGTCTAAGTTTCTAACATTTTAAGGAATTCGAAGATGAAAACAAGGGTTACGAAAACTCTCCTATGACATGGGTTCAAGCTGAACTCGATGTCGAACCAATGTCTTAAGAAGGATTTTTATTTTGACGCTGTAAAAGTTTAAGGAAAAACTGGGCTTATGAAACTGTTCTTGGACCTGGAGTTAAGCTGATTCGATGTTAACTCCACGTCGTGAGAAAATTTCATTTGTCCCCCGGTTTCAAATCAAAAATTTATAAAAAGACGTTTTAATCAGTACAAAAGGTAGTTAATTACCGAGCCCCACTTGGCGCCTTCCCACGAAAGTTTGTTAATATGTTTAAAACACTTATATATATAGGAAGTACCAGCGGCGTATCCACCATGCTTTGCCCATATTACTTCCGTTTCGTGAGGCAGTGTCAGGTGTGCCGATATGACACGGATAGAATTTGCGTTTACTCGGCCCAATCGTTAGAAAGTCGGACCGAGCAATAGATAGAATCGAATAGGTTAATCCGGCGAGTTGATAAGCGAGAAGCGAATAGCGCGTTTTCGATTAGATTGCACATCAAACCCACATGGCACGTTTCCACGAGAGTTTGCTAACATGGCGAAGCACCATGCTTGGCCACGTTAGTTTTGCCTCGTGAAGCGGTGTCGTATGTACTAATACCACCTAGACTGCAACGATCACTAAGCGAGCGGTAAACGATACGCGAATAAGCGGTAGACTATACACGATAAGCGATAAACGACTAGGTTATTAAGCGAATAACATAACACAACACTGGTAACGATGGCGACGATAAACGAATCACGATAAGCGGCAGTTGTTGCGTTGCAAGCGATAAAGGTATGCGGTTCGATTTATGCGATTCGATTCGATTGATTAACACCACAGAGTTTAACTAACATTAGACCCCACGTGGCCTTTTTCCACGAAAGGTCACTGATATGACTAAAGCACCCTGCTTTAACCATATGAGCTTCCTCTCGTGAAGCGAGGTCATGCGTGCTAACTTAACACGAATATCACAGATAACGGTTTAACGATAAATTGATACACAGCAAACGATATAGATTCTCCTAGTAAGCGATAGAGATTTGCGAGATACGTATGATAAACGATTGCGATTTGTTGGGTTCGATTCTTGTTCCGAATAAGCTTAACGTTTCGTTACGACGCATCACGGCTATCGAGGAGGGTAGAATAGGTCCTCTCTCAACAATATCGTGAGCGTTTATCTGCTTGATTGAGATTCGTTGCAACAGACTTACGACCAGTCTTGCGTCGATGCAATTTTTCCTGCGAGGTAGACTCCCCAGAGTCCATCGATGAGGCGATTGCATTGCGTTTGCAGACTTACGACAAGTCTTGCGATGATACGGTTTGTTACGCCTTGCGATTGAGTGTAGTGTGTTGAAAATAATCACAATAGTATAATAGGTCTAATAACGTTCAACTCCACGTGGCACTTTCTTCACGGAACTTCGGTAGTATGGTAAGGCATTCCTCGCCCGACCCCTACTACTTTCATCCCGTGTTTTGGTGTCACCTTTTGTCAAACGCTATGGCACCTTTAGAATTCACTACGATCTCCGTGCACTGACCCAAATAATCCCGTGTGCACCCGTGATTAGTCGTTCCTTGCACGTTTATCGTACCTCGTTCTAAGAGTGTAGTGAGGGTAAAACACATTATTTCGTGATATAGTATATAGCATATGTGTGAATCTAAGTGCGACGATTAGAGAGCGGAAGAGAAATCGAAAACGAGAGTTAATGTTACACATAGTGGTAACTTTGAATAAGAGAGTAGGTTCAAAACTTAGAAATTGACGTCAAAAATCGTATCATTACAACCTTATCCTACGCTTGCTAGATGTCTGATGCTGAAGACTTTTGCTGGAGCTGTTGTTGTTGTACTCAAGTTCATGGTTCGATGCGGCAGTTGTGGGTGAAGTGACCGTAACGATTGCAGTTATTGCAATAGTGACAGTCAGTCCCAACTGGATGATGGTAGGTACATGAGTAACACTGAGGTTGAGTTCCAGTGTAAGCTCGTTTTGGAAACATCGGAATGGTTCGAAGAGGTTCCGGTTGCAACAGTTCGGTTGTCGATGAGCTCGGGCTTGAAGTCTTTCGCTTGCGGCTGGGTTTGTCGGTGTCTGGCGAAGAGGTATCGTCGTCGGAGGATTCGTCTGAAGACTCGCTTACGGAGTCTTTGGCTGATTTGTCGGAAGATCCGTCGGCAGATTTGTCAGAAGAATCGGCAGGAGATCCGTCCGAAGAATCGTTAGCAGATTCGTCAGAAGAATCGTTAGCTGATTCGTTAGAAGAATCGCCAGCAGATTTGTCAGAAGATTCGTCAGTAGACTCATCAGAAGATTCGTTAACATGTTCGCCTGAAGGATTACTGGTGATTGCTTGATGAGCTTGCTTGACAGGATTCTTGGAGAAGAACCCTTCCACGAGTCGTTTGTTGTTGATTTCTGCGGCTAAGCGATAGGCTTCTTCGATGGTAGCAGGTCTTGCAGCTTCGACAAAATCACCCACACACTCGGGCAAGCCACGAATGTACTTCGCGATGGCCTTTTCCGAAGTGTTGACCTGGCCTGGGCAGATTATGCTAAGCTGTTTAAACCGTGCGGTGTAGCCAGCATTGTCGCCTTTGGTTTGCTTGATTTCCCAAAATTCGTTTTCTAATTTCTGAATCTCGTGAGGGGGGCAGTACTCTTTCTTCATGAGCTCTTTCAGCTCATTCCAAGAGAGAGCGTAAGCTGCAGAGATCCCACGTTTGTTACGTTCGGTGGTCCACCAGTCGAGTGCTCGTGATTGAAATACTCCGGTGGCGCAGGTAGTACGGAAGCTATCGGGACACCCACTTTGACGAAGGGTAACTTCGATAGAATCGAACCACTGGAGTAGTTGAGTCGCACCTCCTTCACCCGTGAACTCCACCGGGTCACAGGCTTTGAAGTGCTTGTAGAGAAAAGTAGATTGCGGCGCTTCCGTCTTGGAGTCTTCCGAGGCTCGAGAGTTGCCGAGAGAGTGCACTTGAGCGGCAATTCGAGGAATAAGCTTACTCACTTCCTTAGTCACAAGTGATGCAATCCTCTTATTGACACTTCGTTTGGCTCTCCTCCTAGCTACTCGTCTCGAGGTAGAGTTGTTGGAAGGCATCTAGACAGAAAGAGTCTTGGAGTGAGATTCGATCATAATGATTTTTGAGTTTACGACGCGATTGAACGCGTCCAAAACTCGGTGCGATAGTATAGTAGTAATACGATTCATGTAGGAGCCACATAGGAAACACGAAATCCCTAAGTCCTCACACGATGACTTGTTTGTTTATATGTATATATGTATATATATTCGTAGCTTGTAATCACACACATTCAGGTCGATTTAGAATATGCGAGGTCGCGTTGAAGTGAGAAAACGATAGCGAAGGCGATAGAATATGCATTAGTTTCGTTGCGAACATTCGGATTACGTTTTAGATTGCGATGGCTGTGCGTATTGTGCGTTTATAAAGTAAGGAGTAAAAATCGTTAAATCGAGAAACCGATAAAGCGTAAAGTTTCAAAACGTAAATAAGTTTCCAACCAGTTGTAAGATTGGCAGGTCGTATGATAAGAGTGCCTTGGGTGTTTAGGCGTCGACTACCCAAGGTAACCCAACTATATTTAACAAGTTCGGGCGTGCGCGTTGACCTAGAAGACTCCATACTTCCACTGGGATGCAGCTCATGGCATTCGTCTTCCTAGTCATCGCGTGGCTCGAGTTATTGCAATAGTCGAGTCCTTGGTGAGAGCTTTTGAAAACCAGTTTATAGAGAGTGGAACGACTTAGTAAGGTACGGGTTTCACCCCTGTCTTAACAGTTCCGTTCCTAGTTGTGGTTATGCTCTTCGAATAAATTCGTGAGTTCCACTAGATTTCGAATTGGAGGCTTTCGTCGAGATGTGGATGTCACTCCTAACTCGATGAAAAGTTCTCGTGCTAGAAAAAAAAAGCTCTGAGTGAGCAATCCTATCGAGAGTTCTTGGTTTTCACACCTGATCTCGACTGGATCGCTTGGTTTCGTTATGCGAGTATTTTCGAAAACACGTGTATTGTGTCGGCCTTAGGAAAGGCTAAGTAGTATTTCAGCCTTAGGAAAGGCTTCTTCGTGTGAAGTTGTAGTACGCGGTATTCACACAAAGTTGTAGCTTTTAGCGATTTTGATTGAGAGTAATAAGTAAGCCCGATACAAACCCCACTGGGTTCGTACAAGTCGGCCTGTTGGTACTTAGACTATAGACTAGGTCAATTTCTAAGACGTCGACCCGGACTAGGTCGAGTCTGACCTAATTCCCTATAGTTATGGCTCTGATACCAATCTGTCACACCCCAACCGATGGCGGAATCATCAGGGCGCGGCACTAGGCGAATCAGATTGCTCAAGAGAATCCATAACAACTATATTGCGATAATATTTAATACATTCGTTATCCCATACTAACAAATAATACAATCACATAAGTTATCACAGATTTATTGTCCTCTCGAACAATGCAAATCCGACAACCTAGACTTTAGTTGAGTTTCTAGACTTCCTAGCTTGATTTTGGTATAGTCTGCGACCTAACCTGCAACATACGTTAAAATATTTGTCAATACAAAAGTATTGGCGAGTATACAGGTTTGACAGTATAGCATAATAGATAAAAGTGTAGCGAATTTCCATATGCATAAACGTAACACACGACATATATACTCACAAAACTGATACTACCAACTAAGTCCTCGATGCTCGAATGTACGATGGCATAACTAGACCCCGTCGGGCGCAATAGTACTATACTAGTCGTGGTGGGACGTCGCGAGTATAAGCCCTAGCACATATGCAACTAGCATCACGTATATCTATGCATAACAGTTATTCGCGAGTGATAATTCGATTGATTGAATGTTTCGTTTGATAAGCTTGATTTGTTAGAAACGTATGTTACACCCAAAATTAGATTAAAAAGGGGGTCAAGTATACTCACTGTGCGTATTTAGCGAGATTACAACTTGATTGAGTCGGTTGCGAGTACGTCTGAAATGATCCTTGAAGAAATAGAGTAAACGATATACGGTTAAGCGAGATTATCTTGAAAAGTTGCTCATTTGGTTGAATGGTCCTCATCCGTGCGGATCAGACATGTTATCCGTCCGGATGACAGGTCATCCGTCCGGATGACATGTTATCCGTGCGGATAACAGGTTGTCCGTGCGGTTGATATAGTGGTACGTGCGGACGGTGGTGCGCGCGGGTGACATCTCATCCGTGCGGGTGACTGGTGCGTGCGGATGACATCTCATCCGTGCGGGTGACTGGTGCGTGCGGATGACATGTCATCCGTGCGGACTGACATGTCATCCGTGCGGACTTGTGCCATCCGTGCGGACTGACCTGTTGTCCGTGCGGACTGACCTGTTGTCCGTGCGGGCTGACCTGTCTGTTTCGCACTGTTTTCGAGTGTTTAACGGAAGGGATACGTTCGTTTTCACTAGGGTAGTGTAATTTCGCACTAACTCTTGAAGTTCTGCCAATTCCGACTCATCCTAACGGCCGGGAATCACCCCGTTCCATCAGATCTGGCCGTTCATGGTGGTTCCTCATGGTTAACTCGAAATCGTACAGATTTAGGTGAGATTTGTCATAAAAACATGTGGAAATCACCCGGATCTGAGTCGTTTATAGTGAAATGAGACCCCAATCTTGAAGTTCATAAGAACTCTTGGCGACATCACCTCAAAACGCCTCAAATCCGTAGATTTCACGGTTAGAATTTGAGTTTTGAAAGATAGAATGATGTAGAATCGAGTGTAGATTGTAGAAGTACAAGTTTTAGGTTGAAATCTTACCGGAATCGCGAGGAAATCGAGAGAAAAGGGTCTTGGTGCGCGTTTGGTTGAACAGGAGCTGTCACATCACTGTTCAAGTGATGTGACATGGTATTTATAGGCAACAGAGGAGAGGGAAGGAGGTCTGGCCCGGATAGCCCATCCGTGCGGATGGCCCATCCGTGCGGATGGCCCATGCGTGCGGATGGCCATCCGTGCGCATGCCCATCCGTCCGGATGGTCCATCCGTCCGGATAGCTATCCTGACGCTTGGACTTCCCCGTTTTTGGTCGTTTTGATAGTTTTCGAAGCGCGTACCTTTCATAATTTATATTATTATTATATTGTTATTATTATATATATATATATATATCTCTAGGGGTCGTATTTACATATCCATAATCCAAAGTTTCGATAATTAACAATCGGTTTCCGATTCGAGTATGCGATTATTAGTGACGTTTCGCGGCTATCAATGAGGGTAGCATAGGTCCTTTCTTGATGTCATCGCGAACGTTATTTCGTGTAGTGCCACAAAGACTGACGGGGTACCGTTTACTCGTATTGTCATCATCGTCATGACGACTGGAGCTACAGCACTCACCCGAGGGTCCTTGTTAGCGTTAATTGTTTACGTTCGACACATCACGGCCACTGAGGAGGGTAGCGTAGGTCCTCGCTCAATGTCTCCGTGAGTGTTAGTGTGATAATAGTGTAGTATAGTGATACTATAGCTTGAAAATATGCGATTTTCCTTCGAATAGAGGTATATACGATATAGTTACATTATGATCCGAATCTCTGGTGCTAGGCGTAACGAGTATAACGAGTAGTAACAACGCACGAAAGTGCGGGGTGTTACAATAGGACTTCATACAGGTCATCCACGTCTTGTAGTTTGTCTGATTTAGCTTCTTGATTCCTCCACCCATCTGTAAATCAGCCATGCTTTCTGCCTTGTTTTCTTCCTACGAGTCTTGATCTGCGATCGGTCTTGTCCTGCGATCGGTCTTCTCCTTTGCAGCGGATTTGAGCCTTCGATCTTATAGGCTCTGATACCACTTTGTTGCGATATTGAACCAACCCGAACCAGCCAGACTCTTCCTTTAACACACGACTCAGAACACAAGGGATTGAACACAACGTTCGACTCTTTTTATTGATGATAAAATTGAATACAGAAACATAAATAAGACCTCCTATTTATACTGCTAATAATACGTATTAAACTAGGACTAAGACACCTTCGTACTTATCTAAACAACTTAACATTTATCTGAACAATTATTAATATAACTATACTAATAATACGACTAGAACCCTAAGGTTTAATAGATCTCCTCCAACCACCCCTCGAGATCAACCGTGCCTCCCCGTTTAGTCTAACATTGCCGATTTCAATACATGGTGACCATGAGGCTCATGACCACACCCTATAGCCTAAGAGCATGTATATTGCAAACGTCTGCAGCTTGTCCGGATCTAGGTGGAAGGGGCATACCTAGGGGTGTTTATCGAATCGAATATCGAATTTTCGAATTATTCGAATAATTTTTATTTTTCTTTGAATTTGTATTCGATTCGAATTCGATTAAAACCTACCGAATTCGATTCGAATTCGTATTCGAATAAAACACCCAATTCGTATTCGATTCGTATTCAGTTAAAAATTCGAATAAATTCGATTTAATTCAGATTCTTTAAAAACATGTAAAAAACTTTCAAATGAAACATAAATTTTAAAGGAGCCATAAAGCACGATATCACCTTAAAAAGTTCTAAATAAAGTAACACAAGTCTAAAATTCAAAACGAGAAGTCGGGAATAACCACCCCACGTTACAAGTTAATATTTTTACGCTTAGAAATCTATTGATAGATTTGTTACTTAGGTTTTAGTAATGTGCCATGTAGTGGGTTTGGTAATGGGTAATTTTAATACTTGGAAAAAAATTTGAAAATAATTTATAGTATAGCCTAATAAAAGTTATATATGTATTATATATAAAAATAATAAATAAAAATGTATAATTTTTATTCGAATTTCGAATGGAATCGAATTTGAATTTATAAATTTATATTCGATTCGTATTCGATTTACTTGACTCGAATTGAATCGAATTCGAATTCTTATAATCAAAATAAACGAATTCTGCACACCCCTAGGCATACCTCCCTCTCTACGTACTTGGCGATGTGGTTGTGGTTTGTGTCCGGATTCCCGGACCTTAAACGGACAAGTGACAGTGATATTATTATAATAAAGAACAATTTCAAAATTTACAAAGTAACCGTTGCTAATTTATATAAGAAAAATAAAGATTATCCCAATAATTTACCTAGCCACCTCAATATATATCGAACCAACATTCTTAAAAAAGCAATTTCTTTGAATTTTTATTTCCTTGCCATAGTGGAAGATTATATCTTTCATATATATATATATATATATATATATATATATATATAGGGGAAGGTTCATTTGAGAAGAAAATTTCATTGAGAAGAAAAAGAACAAAGGGTAATCTTGTAAAACATTAAATAGTTTTTTACTTATCTCATTTATTATCATTTTTTATTAATTAATTAGTCATAAAGACTATTATCCTCCACACTAACTTTTTTTACCTACACACATCAAAAGTTATCCTACATATTTCGAAATTCATCTTACACGTTGAAATTTATCTTACACAACTCGTAATTTATCCTACACAACTCGTAATTTATCCTACGCTTTAAATTATCTTATTTTTATTTTTTTGAAAAATATATATTTTGAAGATAAGTTACAAAAAATTTAATGTAGTTAGCTATTAAAGAGGAAGACTTCAAATTAATTACCTATGTAGATTTACCAATGTACCCTTATAGTAACATTAAATACTTATATTAAATGAAGTAAAATTAAGCATTCTTATTGGTTGGAATTTCTTCTTTTTTCTTCTTACAAAATTTTTTTTCTCATTTGAACTCTCCACTATATATATATATATATATATATACACACACACGATCGACAATGCATGGTTATTTGCTAGTGTGGAAAGGAAGCTATCGTAAGGACATCGTGAACGTCTAATAATCTTGGTCATCAGTTTTATGGCTACAATGAGAAATAAGTTTAAAAATTTTAATCACCATCTAATCTCAGTTTTTCTACATCTCCGTTTAAAACAAGTTTGGTTTGTAAATCAAAGATCAAATTGTGATTTTTTCTATGGGTTGAACCCAAAATTTGTCAGCCATCTATGGACGACCAGGTCTCAGTTGAAGTGTAAAAAAAGATTGAAGAAAAACTTATTAAACTTGAGATCGTTTACACAAATGAATCAATAATACAACTCTAGTTAAAAACTCTTGCTTAACACCCTTAAATTGTTCGATGGATCACCAGATGGCTCCAAGACAAAAAGAAACAAACTATTTGTTTTTTATTTAATACCACACGTACGTACACACTTTTGTTTAAACTAAAACTCCCTTATACATATAAAAAGAAAATACATAGGACATATACAAGCCTAAGTCACCGTCCTATTGCAACTAGGAAACACTAAAATATACAAAATTCCTACTAAAATATACAAAATTAACCTACACCAATTTAGAACGTTACTTTTGATCTCTATCCGTTTCATAAAAAAAATTAATAATTAAAGGAATAATGGATTTAAATAATTCTAACTATTGTTAATTGGTCGTCACCAGTCCCAACTACAAAAAGTCACCAATGACACTCCCAACTATAAATATATTGGACTCCAACGAACCCTGACTAACGAAACCCTAATGGCTACAATGAGAAGTAAGTTTAAAAATTTTAATCACCATCTAAGCTCAGTTTTTATACGTCTCCATTTAAAACAAGTTTGATTTGTAAATCAGAGATCAAATTGTGGTTTTTTTTTTCTATGGGATGAACCCAAAATTTGTCAAGCCATCCATGGGCATTATACCAAGTCTATTGAAGTGTAAAACAAGGTTGAAGAAAAACTTGTCCAGAGATCGTTTACACAAGTGAATCAACAACACAACTCTAATTAAAAACTCTTGCTTAACACCCTTAAACAAACACTCTTCGATGGATCAGTATCACCAAATGGCATCAAGACAAACAGAAACAAACTGATTGTTTTTAGTTAAAACCACAAGTACATATTCCCTTTTTATTAACCTTAAACTCTCTTGTACATTGAAAACGAAAATACATAGGATATATAAAGCCTAAGTCACCGTCTGCTGCAACTAGGAAACACTAGAAAAAACTAACCTACACCAATTTAGAACATTACTTTTGATCTCTATCCGTTTCATAAAAAAAAACAATTAATAATTAAAGAAATAATAGATTTAAATAATCTCAACTATTGTTAATTGGGTGTCCCAACTATTAACATATTGGCCTCCAACGGACCCTAACTAACGGAACCTTAAAATCGTTAGTCGCCGGAAAAATGTTTTTGGTAGGAAAAAGGTTCCCGTAGGTCCAATCTAATGTTACAGAGAGGTTTGGGATGAGAATGTTGAGTTTTCCAGCTAAAAAGGAGTTTTCCGACCAAAAAAAGAGTTTTTCGGGGACCTTAAAATTTCGGGCTTTTACTAGAAAAAGGTTCCTAAAGGTCCGATCTAAGGTTACAAAGATGTTTGGAATAAAAATGTTGAGTTTTCTAGAAAAAAAAAACGTTTTTCCGGCGACCTTAATAATTGAGGCATTCATTAATAAAAAGGTTCTTAAAGTTCCAATCTAAGGTTATAAGGATGTTTGGGACGAAAAGGTTGAGTTTTTCGGCCAAAAGTGTTTTTTCGGCGACTGGCGTTTATCGGCGTTAGGTTTCGTTAGTCAGGGTCTATTGAATGTCAATATATTAATAGTTGAGACTGCTAGTGGTGATTTTTTTAATTAGGACAGGTTCCGAACTTTTGACTTCTATAACCAACTTAATAGATGTAGTAATGATACCAATGGGTGGTAGTCAATTGGCAAAGGCAAAGCCTTTAAAACACCTAGGTTGGGAAGAGAAAGGTCTTGGGTTTAAGTCCTACAGACGATAAGGGATTAAAGAAATTAGCCGTTAAAAAAATGTAGTAATTATCTCATATTTGAGATTGGAATCGAATGAGAAGGAAATTTTAATTCTGATCCCCAAACAAAATTATTTTTTCTCCAATTTTATTGTTTTTTAATTTCAAATAGAGTCAATGTAATTTTAGTCCCTGTGGTGTGGTTTGGGTCATTTCAAAAAGGTTTCATCGTTGCCATTTTAGTCCACTGTGTTAACTTCATCCATTAATTCTATTAACGAGAAAGGCAATTCGTTCATTTTATATGGCTGAATTGCCCTTGTAGTTCACAGAATTACATATAAAATGACTGACACTACTACAAAAACCAACCATTAGACGGTGTTCAATTTTGCTTTAGACGGGGTTCAAGCAATAACACCGTCTTAATATCAATAAGTATAACATATTTGATTAAAATATTCAACAAAATTCAGAACAACCCCGTCTTATAATCAAACCTAGTCTTATACGAATGTAAGAACCTTTTAGACGGTGTTATCATTAAACCCCGTCTTATACAACAACAAAAAAAAAGAACATTTGTAACCCTAACTCTTCCCTTCCTCTTCAACGTGCGACGACCAAAACCCTACAGCCGCACCACCACGCGCAGCCCCCTTCCCTTCGATTTGCTCGACGACGGAAGCATTCTCCTTCGATTCCACCTTCGAGACTGGTTAGTTTTTTCGATTCCACTTCGACGCGGTTTGTATGTATATGTATTGTTGTTTGTAAGTGATTTGAATAGAAAAACCTTTAGATATTGTTTGTTTAGAAGTGGGTTTTGTTCTTGCAGAGAAGAATATTTGAAACTAAGAAGTTGATTTTGTCGGTAACTTCATGTATTACATGAAGTTATGAGTGAATGATCAATTAATTTTATGTTGAATAGTTCTTATAAACCTTGATTAAAGCCTTCTAGCAATGCAGACGAGATGTCGGAATCACATGAATCGAATGCTGAGAAATCGGAATTGAAGCCAGCCGCTGAGGGATTGACGAACAGTTCTAGCTATCCACATCATCGTTCAGATGATACACTCAAACCCAGGTTTGCTGATAATTTTTCTACAATGATGTATATTTTTAGGGGTGTTTGGTTGTGGAACTGGTTATGCGATATTAAATAATAGCTGATAATAGAGAGAGCTGTAGGAAATGCTGTGTGGATATGCTTTGTTAAAGTAGTATATTTTCAACCAACTGTTATAATGTTCTCTGCATCTAAGTTTATCTTATATAAATGTGTTTTTGGTATTTTTCACTATATTAACAACGTTATTTGTAAGAAGATAGAACACATTTAAGGCTGACTTTTCACCAAGCATTTTGCAGCTTCCAATAGCCTTGGACATGGCAAAGGATAGCAAGGGAAAAGACCGTGACCGTCAACGAGAACTGCAAAAGAGGCTAAATGCAGATATATATATGCTCTGTGCTGTACAGGAATGCTATGCTTCATGCAAAAATATTATAAACCTTCTTGTCCTAGAGGAAAGTGAAAAGACGTACGTAACCATCATCTGAGTTCTGATCATAATGAAAAAGTTTATGGACTTAATTATTAGCAAAATTTTTGTTAGCTATTTTAATAATTAATTATAAATGTAACAGATTGAGTTAGTTTATAAAGTCTAGTCATCTTGTTATTTCTTCTAGATTACAAGGCTTCATCTCTTGCTTACTGAAAAAGAATCTGCTATGGATGTACCGTCAAACTTAGAAGCCAGAAGGCGTTTATCTTTCTTCGCAAATTCATTGTTTATGGACATGCCTGTGGCACCCAAAGTTAGAAATATGATATCTTTCTCGTAAGTTTTCTTAATCAATTCTATAAACAAGTTTTTTAATCATGAAGCGAAGCGTTATTACATGCTACTTTTGTCTTTAAGGGTCCTGACTCCTTACTACATTGAGGATGTGCTTTTTTCTATGGATGCCTTGGAAAAGCCAAATGAAGATGGAGTTTCCATCCTTTTCTACTTACAGAAAATTTACCCTGGTTGGTTTATTTTCTTACTTTTCAGTTTCATCTTTGATATTGAAACCGGTATTTCATGAAACCATGTAAATATATTTCAGATGAATGGAACAATTTTCGAGAGAGGGCGGGACTTAACAATGAAGAAGAAATGAAAGGAGGTTCAGTTTGGGAGGAAAAACTTCGCCATTGGGCATCATATAGAGGCCAAACGCTTACCAAGACTGTGTAATTGTAAATGCTTTTCGTGTAATTGTAAATGCTTTTAGTGTAATGATCTAGTTAAAATTAACGTCAAACTTTTATTATTAACCTCTATATTCTGAAAATAATTTGACTCCTCTCTGAACATAAATTAGTACGAGGCATGATGTACTATCGGCAAGCATTGGAACTTCAGGCTTTCCTTGACATAGCAAAGGATGACGGTACATACATACATACTAGAATTACTATCAACTTCAACAGCCTTTTTCATGGTATTTGACAATGTGATGCATGGAATATGACTTATGATCATTTTTGCAGAGTTGATGAAAGGATACAAGGCTGCTGATTCTAACACAGAAGAATATTTAAGGAATGAAAGATCACTATTGGCCCAATGCCGAGCAGTTGCGGATATGGAGTTCACGTATGTTGTCTCATGTCAACAATATGGCATTCCGAAAAGATCAAATGATGCTCGTGCTCATGACATTTTGAGGCTTATGGCTACGTAAGAGTTGAAAGATTTTACTTTAAATATGATACGTTAGGTTAAGTATTTCTTCTATTAACAATCATATGTTCATGTGACAGGTATCCTTCTCTTCGTGTTGCCTATATCGATGAGGTGGAAGAACCTAGCTATGACAGATCAGAAAAAGTGCGTGATAACGTTTCTTACTATTCTGTTCTTGTGAAAGCTGTGCCTAAGTCTGCAGATGCATCTGACCGAGATCAAAACTTAGATCAGGTACATGTTTCAACATTCTTTTGAGCATAGTTGATCGATTTTGAAATATTTATCAAAACTTAGATCAGGTACATGTTTCAACAATATCCACGGCTTCCAGCTGATTTTGAGGTATTTCATTTAGATGTGGCACGACACAAGAGAGGCTACGGATGATTGTAATTTGACGGGTTTATTTCCGAAGTTTTTTAGAGAGTTAGGTATTTCGTTAGATTAGCTTATGTAGTTTTTTTTATACAATTTAACGTAGTTTGTTATGCATTCAACAAATGATTGTAATTTGACAGGTTTATTCCCGAATTGGATGTCTACAGGTTTATTTCGGAATTGAATGTGTATTGTTTTGGTTTGATTTGATTTGAAAATGTTCCATTAGTGTATATAAGCTTGCTGTATTTCTGGAAATCATTTTAAATGTTTTTTTTTTCCGGCTAATGTATTTCTGGAAAACATATATTCCATTGTAAATGTTTTTTTTTTCCAGCAGTTTATAAGACGGTGTTAAAAATAAATGTTTTAATAAATATTTTGATATTAAAAGACGGGGTTAACCAAGTTTATAAGACGGTGTTAAAAATGTTTGTTTTAATAAATATTTTGATATTAAAAGACGGGGTTCACCAAATTTAAGCCGGTGTTCAAATTGAACACCGTCTAATAAGACATGATTTTAAACCAGTGTGCTTTAAGACGGTGTTGAAAACACCGTCTTAAAACCCATATCACCCCGTCTAATGCTCAGTTTTGTAGTAGTGCGAATTGCCTTTCTCGTTAACAGAAAAGATGGATGAAGTTACCCTAGTAGATTAAAATGACAACGATAAAACCTTTTTAAACCTACAAACGAAAAATGAAACCTTTAAACTAAACTGATAAAACGATACAAGACTCAAAGAATAGAGTGGCATTTAACTCTCAAATATTTTCAATGAAACACTCGAGTAGTCGAGTGTGATATATCAAGAGGTTTTTGACGTTCACAAAGGACAAAAAACATTCCACACCAAGGGCAAAATAGGTATTGAACTATTCAATAAAAAGGAATAACAACACTTGGTAGCGAGTGATTCGCTGAAAGAACGGCAATGTTGCAGTTGCAATGCACCGATTCGCATCAGTGATTAAGATAAGAGCAACTTCCCTGTTTTGGTGGGTTGTAGAATCGGAAAGTAAAAATGTTTCTGATGTTGGAATCGGAAAAGAACCGGATGCTGAAAAAGAATAGCCTTCAAGAACATCTTCAAACCACTTTCAAACCCAGATCTTCAAGAACATCTTCGTCTTCTTACCCAGATCTTGAAGAACATATCATCATCAAACCCAGATCTTCAAACCACCGCTGTGCACCACCGTGCACCGCCACCTGCGGCTGCCATGGGTGGCTAGAAATCCACTAGTTTCATCTCTCTCTCTCTCTCTCTCTCGATCTCTCTGGTGTGAGTGTTGTAGAAAAAAAATGGGAAGTTGGGGTTAGGGTTTTGAGAAAGTGGAGGGGAAGGAAAGAGATGAAGATGATGATGTTTGGTTGAAGATCTGGGATTTTTTTTACAAAATCATTAAAAGGGGGTGGTGAAATTACCATATTACCCATCATGTGCAACCCATGTGACAAATAACTAACCTGAGTTAGGGGTTGATTAGATTTAGGGGCCAAAACGGTTAGTTATAGGGACCATGGGAGCAAATCTGTTAAAAAATCTTATTTTGGGCCAATATAGTAAAACTGATATAACCACAGGGGCCAAAAACGTAATTTACTCAAGTTTAAATTTACTTTTTGAATTTTAGTGGGAGTAAATCCAAATCAGAAAAATACAAAAACATTGAAAACTTTCAAAAATACAAAAACATCGAAAAATTTCAAAAACACAAAAACAATAGAAAAACAAAAATGAGTTTCCTGGTGAGCAAAAGAGAAAATGATAGTACATGAGTGGTCTGTCGAAATCTCTTTGAACTTAAAATGAAAAACGATAAGCAACTCTATATACGATGTATCGGTTGGCTCACAATCATTTTAAAGTGTGCAGGGTGATATAAACCTAAATCGACTGAAGACCGTGTGGGAACTACTCATTGGCATATGGTCTTGGTACCGAAATTTCGTTTGATAGATTGTCGAGGTTTTGAGATACGTGGTCTTTATGCTGTTTATCATCTGGGTATCATGGTTGTTTCTTTTACCGAAAAATAACGGGAACGCAAGTCTAGAACTTCCATGATACCATACGTACGTGTAAATATCATTCAAACATGTATATAATACATGATGCATACGACCTCAATAAGTGATAAACAATCACATGTCCCAATCAATAAGTGATAATATATCACAGCTTTTATGCGGGAGTCAAGTTCGTCTCTTTGTCGGTACGATGGTACTAACCTGTTCACAAACTGGCTCTTGTGCCCTGCATGCATCGAATATCAAGTTCCTCATTAATAAGTGATTTAATCACATAGGGCTTGTATTCATCCAAAAATAAGTGAGTATCTCACATCATATACGTTGAAAACAGATGATAAATGGTATACTCACCAGTAAGATGAACTCTCGTGCATACCTTGATACGGGAATGTATCGTGTGTTGATGAACACCGGTCGGTAAGTACAAATCATACCTTAATCATATCCCCAAACAGCGAGTACATCTGATAAGTTGAGCTTAAGTGGACAACAATACCGATAATCGTTATAGGATGCTTATCTAAATATTAACTAATTGAACAACAAGAGTGTTTTGACGTGACCGTACACTGATATGATTCTCTTACCCTCGAAACTCATAAAAAGAATGTCTGTAAATATTTATTTACTGCCTTCAGTTTCTACATCTCTGTATATATTTATTTACTGTTTTCTGTCTTTAAATTTGAAATATTCAAAAATACCAAAAAGATTTTAGGTGTGTTTTAATATAAACTTTATAAAAGCCAAAAAGATTTTATTTCTATCTTATTTTTGATTGTACGATGTTGGATCTCGAGTCTTTATCACCTGAAACCTGTTCGAAACCTAAAACAATTGCATCTTCATAAACGGTCAAAATTAACAAGTGTTGAAAGTTAAAATCTAAAATTGATAAAAAAAATTTATAACTTTCAAATTGTTGTCGGTCGGTAGTTGATTGAGAGTTGGTCACATGTGTGTCGTTTGATTATATTCCAAGCGGTTGTTCACATTACGCGTTTAGCTTTCTTGTATGTGCAGATGCGGCATTCAAACCAGCAAAAGGCGAAGAGAACGTGTTCGATGCCGAGCTTTGGAATGAAGACACGACATTGATGCAATCTGTAGGTCCCTCGGAGGATGAGGTTAAACCTTATCCTTGTTATGTTTAACACACTAGCAAGTGCGGAATCCAAGCTAGAATGCAAACCGGTAGTTTATATGAGAACACAAGCTACAAAGAGAAAGGTAAACACACGAGATATCAAAGTTTTCTCTTGTATTTCAGTGGACACGGTTACAGCCCTTGACCAAACTGAAAATATGCTCTCTACAAGACTAAGTTCACTCACATCTCCCACACAAATGAAGTGAACACATTACATGGATATATATATCCATCACAGCTCGTCTGGTCGAAGGATCAGATAGCCTGATCGAATGATCATCTATCGATCTCAAACCTATCGAAGGATCCACATATACCTCGAAGGATGATATCCTTCGAGGTCCATCTATATCCATCGAAGGTTTATCCTTCGAGCTCATCGAAGGATATAAACAATCCTTCGATGACTCATCCTTCGACACAAACATCTTACAAACCATGTTCTAACTGTTTGGCCAAGTCAAACCAGGAGGATGGTTGACTTGGTCAAACTTACATCGAACACACATAATAACAAACCTAAGACGTAACTCAGACTAACACAAGACATCGTTTTGTATCATGACAAAATACAGACAAAGTACAGACACAAGTGCACCAACAAACTCCCCCTTGGCTGTAGCTTTGTCTCGATCTTCGTGTCTTCAAGTCTTTGACGTCCTTTCAAGTCTTCAATGTCGGAGGATCTTTAAAGTCTTCACGTCTTGAAAGCAGAAAGTGTACCAACAAACTCCCCGTTTCATGTAGGAAGTGTGTTGACAAACTCCCCCTTAACACAAGCTCCCCCTTGATTTATACTTGTGAAATACTTGTTCTTTATGAATTGAGATCCTTGTGGTGTTGATGATGGTCAGCGGCAACTCGATCATCTTCATCACTTGAGTGCCTTCACATCGTGTCTTCATTCCGAAGCTTGTCATCGACCATGTTCTCCTTGCCTTTAGAATCTGCACATGCAAGAAATCTAAACGCGTAATGAGAACAACTGCTTGGAATATCATAAGTAAACGACACACATGTGACCATTGCTCAATCAACTACCGTCCGACAGTTTGAAAGTTTAACAAATTTATCAATTTTAGTTTTTAACTTTCAAAACTTGCAAATTCTGACCATTTATGAAGATTTAGTCGATTTTGGTTTTCAATCAGGTTTCAGGTAACGAAGACTCGAGCTCCAACATCGTACGATCGAAAATAAAATAGAAATAAAATCTTTTTGGCTTTTAGAAAGTTTATATTAAAACACACCTAAAATCTTTTTGGTATTTTGAATATTTCAAATGTAAAGACTGAAAGCAGTAAATAAATATATACAAAGATGCAGAAACTGAAAGCATTAAATAAATATTTACAGACATTCTTTTTGCGAGTTTCGAGGGTAAGAGAATCATATCAGTGTACGGTCATGTCAAAACACTCTTGTTGTTCTTTTAGTTAACATTAAGATAAGCATCCTATAACAATTATCGGTATTGTTGTCCACATAAGCTCAACTTATCGGATGTAATCATGGCGAGGGGATACGTTAAGGTATGATTTATACTTACCGACCGGTGTTCATCCACATCACGACACATTCCCGTATCAAGGTATGCACGAGGGTTCATCTTACCGGTGAGTATACCGATTATCATCTGTTTGACCGTATATGATGTGAGAAACTCACTTATTTTGATTTGAAAACAAGCCCTATGTGATAGAATCACTTATTGATGAGGAACTTGATTTTCATATGCATGAGGGCACAGGAGCAAGTCCGTGAACAGGTCAGTACTTTCGTACAGCAGAGAGACGAACTTGACTCCCGGATAAATGTGATATATTATCACTTATTTGTGGACATGTGATTGTTGATCACTTATTGAGGTCGAATGCAGTATGTACACGTATGTATAGTATCATGGAAGATCTAGACTTGCGTCCCCGTTATTTTCCGGTAAAAGATACAACCATGATACCCAGATGATAAGCAGCATAAAGACCGAATATCTCAGAACCTCGGCAATCTCTCAAACGAAATTTCGGTACTAAGACCATATGCCAATGAGTGGTTCCCACCTGGTCTTCAGTCGATTTAAGTTTATATCACCCTGCACACTTTAAAATGATTGTGAGCCTACCGATACATCTTATATAGAGCTGCTTATCGTTTTTCATTTTTCATTTCAGTTAAAAGAGGTTTAGACAGACCACTGATGTACTATCATTTTCTCTTTTGCTCGCCAGGAAACTCATTTTTGCTTTTCTATTGTTTTTGGGTTTTGAAATTTTTCGATGTTTTTGGTTTTTCAAATTTTGGATTTACTCCCCCTAAAATCAATAAACTAAGACAAATTTAAAACACAAAGGTATTTACAAAAATGATTTTCCGATGTTGGTTTTACTCTTGCTTGACCTTAATGCCGTTTACCAATAATAAAAAGTCAAATCGTGATTTGTCAAATGCTTTGGTAAAAAGGTCGGCACGTTGGTCATCGGTGTGGACGTAAGCAACATCGATTAGCCTTTTCTCAAAGCAATCACGTATGAAATGATACTTAATTTCGATGTGCTTAGTCTTTGAATGCTGCACAGGATTTCTAGTGATCTGTAAGGCAGCAGAATTATCAACGTAAATAGGAGTAGTTAGGAATTCAAAACCGTAGTCGCGCATTTGTTGTTGGATCCATAGGACTTGGGAGCAACAACTTGAGGCAGCAATGTATTCAGCTTCGCATGTTGATGTAGCGACGCACGTCTGCTTCTTGCACTGCCATGTGACTAGGCGATTTCCCAAAAACTGACATCCAGCCGTTGTGGATTTGCCGTCGATTTTGCATCCGCCAAAATCAGAATCACTGAAAGCGATCAAGTCAAAGTTATTATCCCTAGGGTACCATAGACCGGTGTCAGGGTAACCCTTCAAATAACGAAAAATCCTTTTTACAGCTGCAAGATGTGAGGCCTTCGGGTTGACTTGATATCTGGCAAGCAGGCACGTTGGGTACATTATATCTGGTCTTGATGCTGTGAGGTACATAAGAGATCCGATCATCGCGCGGTAGTATGAGGGGCTAACAGCTTCACCCTTCAAGTCTGGAGTAATTCCGTGATTTTGCGGCAATGGGGTACCGATGGGCGTTGCATCAGACATCTGGAACCGGCTCAAGATGTCACCAACATATTTAGTCTGATGGATGAATATCCCAGACTCAGTTTGTTGCACTTGTAGGCCCAAAAAGAAAGTCATTTCCCCATAGCACTCATCTCGAATTTATCCTGCATAATGCGCTCAAAATTCCTACACAAAACATCATTAGTAGAACCAAAAATAATATCATCAACGTATACCTGAACCAGTAGAAGATCTCCATCTTGTTCTTTGATGAAAAGAGTACAATCGATAAGACCTCTGCGAAATCCATTCTCCAGCAGATAATTAGATAAGGTTGCGTACCAAGCTCGTGGTGCTTGATGTAGACCATAGAGAGCTTTGTTGAGCAACCAAACCCGATCGGGATGGATAGGATCTTCAAAACCTGGAGGCTGTTCGACGTACACCTCTTCTTCCACCACACCATGTAAGAATGCACTTTTCACGTCCATCTGGTATACCTTGAAACCTTTGAATGAGGCATAAGCCAGAAAGATCCGAATTGCTTCTAGACGTGCAACAGGTGCATACACTTCGTTGTAGTCGATCCCTTCTATCTGACGAAAACCTTGAACGACTAATCATGCTTTGTTCCGAATAACAACCCCACGGTCATCCTTTTTGCATTTAAACACCCAACGGGTACCAATCTTCTTGTAACCAGCAGGTTTCTCTACGAGTTTCCAGACACCAAGCTTCTGGAATTGTTGCAGTTCTTCCTGCATTGCTTCAACCCAAGAGTTATCTTTCAAAGCTTCTTTCCAAGTTCTTGGCTCTTCCTGTGAGACATAACACGCGAAAGACCAATCATTTTGTTGACCAGATTCTCTAATCGCCGCATACAAGCCTGCATTGTTGTTGTTTCGCAACATGTTTCTTGTTTGAACGCCACTTTGTACATTTCCGATGATGTTTTGTTGAGGATGGGTATTGTGAATCCTTGTTTCTGGATTATCTTGAACTGGAATGTTTGTACCCAGATTGTTGAGATTGAGATCAACAACCAATTCAATGCCCGGAATTGACGAAGAGGATGATGCAGTAGCTTCAGCTGTTCTAGGGACATCCACTGGAGGTGTACCCTCTGAAGTACCATGTACTGCTGTTGTTGGAGCCTCTTGATCTGCATCTAGAAATTCATCATCCTCTGAAGATTCGTTCAAATCGGTAGCATCGTGAAAATCCTCATTGTCGAGAGCATTATTGTTCACCGAAGATGGTTCTTGATTGACAATAATTGGACGACCCAACGGTGAATCTGTTGCATTGTCACTCTCGAAGAACATCCTTGCAGCAGCATTTTCTTCAACTGCTTCAACATTGATCGAATTGAAAAAGTCATCGTACTCAAACATCCATGGTTGACCTGGATTTCTGACTGGTAAAGTGTGCCTTTGTACTCTGACTTCAGACCATTCCTCGACCCTTTTAGTCTCTAGGTTCCAGACTCTTAAGTTTGGGGTGGAATACCCAAGAAAGTATCCTTCAATTGCTTTTGCCCCAAACTTTCCATTAGGATCGATTATTGTGCACGGAGCTCCAAACGGTTCAAGATATGACAAATCTGGTTTCCGTTTGTTAATAAGCTCAAAGCAGGTCTTGTTGTGCCTTTTGACTGTAAGGACTCGGTTCAACGTGTAGCATGCAGAGGCCATAGCTTCAGTCCAGAATGGAATCGGCAATTGTGACTCTACCAACATAGTCCTAGCAGTCTCGATCAATGTGCGGTTCTTACGTTCAGCGACGCCATTCTGTTGAGGAGTATAAGCTGCACTAAATTCGTGAAGAATACCTTTTGAAGTACAAAACTCCGCCATGGCATGATTTTTAAATTCAGTACCATTGTCGCTACGTATCCGCCTAACCTTCAACTTATATAGATTCTCAATCTGAATGATCAAGTTTTTGATAATACCGAAGGTTTCGCTCTTGTGTGCCATGAACGCCACCCAAGAAAATCTTGAATAATCATCAGTTATCACGAGGCAATATTGATCATTCCTAATACTTTTGTGCTTGACAGGACCGAACAAATCCATGTGCAAACGTTCAAGAGGAACAGCCACCGTGTTGATTTTCTTTGTAGGGTGTCGCTTCTTCGTTTGTTTTCCTTTCTGGCACGAGACACAGACGTCTTGAAGATGGAAGTTTTTAAGAGGAACACCATTCACTAATTCATTTGACACCAAATGATTCATTTTGCGTAAGTGAGTGTGACCCATTCGTCTGTGCCAAGAGATTGAGTCTTTTTCTGTGGCTTTGGAAACGAAACAGGTTGCTTGTGCAGACGTTGTGATAGCTTGGCTCATATCAAGGACGTACAAGTCATTTATCCTTGGAGCAGATAAGAGAATCCATTCTTTCGGAATTTTGAAGCCGGGTTTCAGCACATAACATCCATTTGCATCAAAGTGTACTGAGAACTGCTTATCACAAATTTGAGAAACACTAAGAAGATTGTGATCAAGTTGTTGTACGAAGTTGATCTTATCAAAGCTAACAACCCCGTTGGAAATCATTCCTTCACCCGTAATATATCCGCCTTTATCTCCAGCAAAAGCAACATAACCTCCTCTAATAGATTTGACGTCGTAGAGAAGCTTCATGTCGCCTGTCATGTGCCTGGATGCCCCACTATCAACAATCCAATGACTACTGATAGTTCCTCCTGGAACACCCTGCACATGAACTCACATGATTAGTTGGAGATGGGGACCCAAGCCATTGTGGTCTTGGGTCTTCCATTTTCATCAACAACAATAACTTCTATTCTTTGATGATTTGAAAATTGTGATGGTCCCCCTGATTCAATAACCGTTTTTGGTTTCCAGGTCTGTTTTGTTATACCAGTGTTATTCTTTAAAAACTTAACTTCATGGTTGTCTGAAGTTTTTAAATTGTTTGGTTTGACAGAAACAGATGTTTTGTTAACCACATCGGTTTTAATCGCCTTTTCAATTTTCTTGACCTGTTGGCGTTTCTGTTTCTTTTCCCTTTCTTTTATAAGACGGGGATCTGGTTTTGATGAAACAGATCGCTTGCGGTCAATTTGGTCACGGGGATCTCCAACTTTGCCTTTTTGTTTATGAAGATACGGACAGTTTCGAATTATGTGTCCAATTGTACCACATTCAAAACATGATCTTCGTTCAACAAACCCCGAAGTATCATGTGATCGTCTTTCCGATGATGATGAACTTTGTGATCTCGAGGTACTAGGTTTCGAACAGTTTGGTTCATTTCTTTTCAACACTGTAGCTTGTTTAACAAAATCTAAGTTAGATTTGTTTTCAAAAGTTTCGATTTTGTCCGTTCCCTTTGATTTCACAAAGTTCACATTCTTGTTCTTCTTTTGATTCGGCTTCCTTTGACTTTGAGTCGATGCTTTTCCTTTTGGTTTGGTATGATTTTGCTGTTTTTGCACTGTTGGTAATTTCTGATTTCCGTATTGTTTTCGAACTTCAGCCTTTGGAATAGGAGGACACTGTGTTACTGTAACACGTGATCCTGTCTTTCCCAAAAACTTACTTGTTGAATTTTCAAAGACTTTACTGATTAATGATTGATTAACATTCTTAATAGGAAAATCTTTGTCTGAATAAATTTTATCATCACCAACAAGAGTGTACAGCAAATCCACACTTTCAGACTCTTTTGCAGACGTGGACTCGGTCGGAACAGTCTTAGCAGGTTTTGCGGGAGGATCACATAAAATATGATTCTCAAGAGGTATGTCCTCTTCGTTGATTGCCGCGTCAGACTTTGCTGAATCAGTATCATCAGATTCATCATCAGAAGAATCAGCATCCTCAATCACAACTGGAGGATCCTGATTCTGTTCAGCAGAAGATACACATGTATCCGCTGACACATCCGAATCTGACGATACTTCTTTCTTGTATCCGAGTCCTGTTGCAAATTCATTAACATCTAGAGGAACAGATGGTTCAAAGAAAGTTCTATCCTCCTCGTCAGGCATGGCATCATAATTGTGTCTCACAGGTGGTGGACATTTCTTGTATCCAATGCATGTGACATCCCGTTTCTCTTTCTGTACGTCAATGATGTGATCCAACACATAGCTAGAGCTCAAGTAACTGTCTAGCTTAAGTTGGATCGCCTCACTTTCAGTTTTCACACAAGCCATTTCCTTTTGCATTACCTCAAGACGAGTTATATACAAATTAATGTCAGTTTGTTTTCTGGAAACCATTTTAGTTAACTCGGTTTTATCTTTCTTTAATTTTTCAATTACCGATTTAAACTCCTTTTCATGGTTTTCATAAAACATGTTGGCTTCAGTGCACTTCGAAAGATCAACGGTCAATTTCTGATTGTGAATGAATGTCACATCATATTTCTCTTGCAAAGCGTCGTGTTTTCTTTGCAATTCACACCACTTATCATTCAATGAAACATGTTTGTCTTGCAAGTCAAACAAACTAGCTTGTAGAGCATCATGTTTGCCTTGCAACTCAGACATGCTTGTCTCTAAATCAGCACATTTAATACTCACTATGTCACAATTATCACAACTAACAGACGTGGGTTCATCGACACATACCTGACTTGATGAACTGTCGACATTAGCCATAAAGGCTGAATGGAGAGAAGACGAAGAATAAGCAGCTTGATCCACCAAAATAGATCTTCTTTCAATTCCTGCTGTAGCTTCTTCCAAAAGCTCATCAATATCTGCATCAACTGACGCACTTGATGTCTCATCCACATGATCATTACCTGAAGTGGAGGATTCTTCATCTGAGCTTCCACTATAACCGGAGCTGTCTTCATCTTCAGAAGATTCATCACCATTGGTGGAAGATTCTCCACCACTGGCGTGATTTAAATCCTTAACCACTTCAGCAAAACATGCTGTTCCATCTGGAGCATCACCACTCAGCTGAATTGACCAATCACAACCTTCATCTACTTGAACCACAAGTGCCTGGTTGGCATTAGATGGTCCTGCTTGACTCTGGTTGTTGACAGGCACCAATGTGCGCTCATTGTTCCTTACTTGGTTCTGATTTGCCCTGTTGCCTTGACCTCTGAAAGGATTTTGGTTTCCATGTTGAGATGGCCTCGTACATTCACGTTTGAAATGACCACGTTCACCACAATTGAAGCACTTAACAGCCTGCTTATCAAACCCATACTTGGTGTCTTTCTTGCTTTCCAAGCTGGTTCTGCCAGTTCTTTCCATGAAATCCTTTGCTCGCCTAACAGCACTGGCAAAGGCCCACTTGATGTCCATCATCTCCATCTCCTCTTTATCGATCTGCTGATAGTCTTCTTGTGTCAGATTAATGTTACCAATCTGACCTTCCACTAATCCACAGTATGCGCTCACCAAAGTGTTTAGCAGCTCCATGTGTTCCTTTGCTACTTCCACACTGACTTTAGAAAAACTTGAGGTGTCGAGCCGTACTGTATTTGGCTTTGATTGCTGACCAGCAGATGATGTGCTTCCATAACACGCTTGCTGTTGAGGAGGAAGTGGATTCCCATATAGATCAGTTGGTCCGGTAGATCGAACAGGTAATGGATTTCCGAACATATCAGTTGCTCTGATAGGTCGTTGGCTTTGCTGTTGTGGTACTGGTTGAGGGACTGGTTCAAGCGGATTTCCATACATGTCTGTTGTTGGAGGAGGCTTGACCGGAACTTGGATAGGATTGCCATACATGTCAGTGCTAGACACAAACGCTGTTTGAATTGGAGCGTGTGAAGAAGGTCTTGTAGAAGTGCTAGAAGTTCCATAATACATTTCAGGATTTTGTGGCACTGGAACTCTTTTCGCCTTGAGAGTTTCTTCCTGATTCTTGTTTTCCAGGAGTTGAACAAAGTCATTGAAGTTTGTTGTAGCTAAAGTGCCATTGTACTTCATGATTTCCAAGAAAGTATTCCATTGAGGTGGCAGTGCATCTGCAAACTTTTTCACTACCTCTGCTGAAGTTGTTACAACCCCAATATTTGCCAATTCAGTCAGCAAATGATTAAATCGACTTGTCAAATCTCCTAAAGATTCATTCTCCATACAAGTAAAACCATCAAACTCTTTCTTTAGCAGGTCTTTTCTCAATTGACGTGTCGCTTCATTTCCTACGCCCCTTATCTTCAATGCGTCCCACAACTTCTTCGTTGTCTTGAAACTGACAAATTGATGATAAATATCTTTGCTTAACGCCTGAGTAAGAATGGCATACGCTTTCTTCTCTAAGTCATAGACCTTCTTCTGATCTTCCGTAAGATCGGCAAACGTAGCAGCAGATGAAGTAGCAACCTCTATTGTTTGATCAAAATCTGTGATGAAACGCAACCACAATTCTGTATTTTGACCAAGGACGTATGTATGAAATCTATCAAACCATCCTGGATATTCACTTAAGTGCATCAACTTTGGAGGCCTATTCAAACTTCCCGTTTCACTCTCGCTTAACAAAATGCTTTGAATACTTGGAGTTTGATTTGATACGAATGCCCATTGACCGGTAGATATAGCATTAGCTTGCGAAGATACAGGTACGGGAGATTCGGCCCATGCAGGAGATAAACTGGTATTTCTATACTTTCCCGAATCCGGAGCCGGAGTACCATAATACATTTCTGTATTTATCGGAGTACCCCACATCGAATTCATTTTTGATCAAGAAAAATTGTTACACTAGTTCTCTCGGGTTCTCCTTGTTAACAACCAACCAGCCGAAGGATCCCTGATCGAAAGACGAGAAAAACACAAACTTGTTAAACTTAAACAGACTAGGATCGAAGGATAAATACTTGTTCGAAGGATCAACAGTGTTCGAAAGACCACTGTTGAATTTCGAACAAAGATTTTGAAGGATTCGCCAATCGAAAGATCCTTATCTTTCGAACAAGAACTGTAGATCGAAAGATGTATCCTTCGAAAAGATTCCTTGGATCGAAGGATAAGTCACTGACTCCGAAGGATGTGCGAAGGATGATTATCTATCGAACTTCCTTTGATCGAAAGATGATCTTTCGACTTCGAAGGATATCCTTCGATCTGTACTGACACAGTTGACAAAAGAGACAGGTTGGTGAAAATGTGATAGGTTGGTAGAAAGCTTTCGGCAGAAGGTATGCTCAGACCATACTTTTACCAAACCAAGATTTGACTAATAAAATATTACTTAAAAAGGACGGTTCTTATCCAGAAAACCGGTCACCGGAGTAAGCCGGAATTTGGCCGGAAATTACCAAACTTCTTAAAAAACAAGTTTTTAAGTTACCCAACCCGTCCTTTAACACACCCGGTTAGTTTAGAACACGTTTTTACGTCAAGAAATGCGAGAAAAACACTAAAAACGGGTGCTAAACCATGTGAGTTTTGTCCAAACACTCCAAAGTCTTGTATAAACTCGGTTTTTAACAAGGAAAAGAGCCACGACTCTGATACCACTTGTAGGTCCCTCGGAGGATGAGGTTAAACCTTATCCTTGTTATGTTTAACACACTAGCAAGTGCGGAATCCAAGCTAGAATGCAAACCGGTTGTTTATATGAGAACACAAGCTACAAAGAGAAAGGTAAACACACGAGATATCAAAGTTTTCTCTTGTATTTCAGTGGACACGGTTACAGCCCTTGACCAAACTGAAAATATGCTCTCTACAAGACTAAGTTCACTCACATCTCCCACACAAATGAAGTGAACACATTACATGGATATATATATCCATCACAGCTCGTCTGGTCGAAGGATCAGATAGCCTGATCGAATGATCATCTATCGATCTCAAACCTATCGAAGGATCCACATATACCTCGAAGGATGATATCCTTCGAGGTCCATCTATATCCATCGAAGGTTTATCCTTCGAGCTCATCGAAGGATATAAACAATCCTTCGATGACTCATCCTTCGACACAAACATCTTACAAACCATGTTCTAACTGTTTGGCCAAGTCAAACCAGGAGGATGGTTGACTTGGTCAAACTTACATCGAACACACATAATAACAAACCTAAGACGTAACTCAGACTAACACAAGACATCGTTTTGTATCATGACAAAATACAGACAAAGTACAGACACAAGTGCACCAACACAATCAAAGGATCAAGATGATCGAGTTGCCGCTGACCACTCATAAACACCACAAATATCTCAAATTTGAAGATCAACATCTCATGAGCAACGTTCAAGGGGGAGTTTGCTGATACACTCCTTGTCCATGACACGTGAAGACTCTAAAGATCCGACAACAATGTGAAGAACGAACCCTCATGAGCAGCATCCAAGGGGTAGTTTGTTGATGCACGTTATGTGGATGCATCTCGTTCGGTTCGCCCGCAATTTGATTGAAGGCCGAGGTCAAGATGTCCTCCTATCTTGACCCGGTACGACGGTTTCGATGTAGAACAGTTTATAATATGAAAACTGTTATGCTGCTCAGCTGCTGTCTTTGTATTCTGCAAGTCTGCATGTTCGGCTTGTTATCTGCATGTTCTGTTTGTGTATCTTAATGGCTGCAAGTATAGTTGTTTGCTGGTCATAGCCTTCACGAAGAACATCATTTAATGAAGAACCCAGCATGTGCGAAAGACCTCCACACGAAGAACCCCATGCACAAGCCTTGGCGAAGAACCCACTCACGAAGAACCACTTGCTGCGAAGAATGTCTTTCATCTTCTAGGTTCTTCGTTGGTTTTGCATTTGGACGAAAGACCTGATCTTTCGTGAGTTATCATTCTTTGTGGGCTTTACTTTTGGGCCCAGCTGGTTCTTCGTAAGCTTTGGATAAGGTTTGGTATAAGAGACATACAACACACAATAGGCAGACATACGAGAGAGTGAACATCAGAGAGTTTATAGTTTTCTTATTGTAATATCATTCTTGTAACTGTTACTCTGATGACTCAATACAAGTGAGCTTTATATAGTTGAATCTTTATTGTATTTTATCTCTCGCTCGGTTTGTGTCGTGACAGGGATTCCGCACCTGTTTCGGCATCCGAAACAAGATCTCTTCGTAGTCCGATGATCCGTATCGGGACCTACACAAATTCTGGGGGTAGGCTACGTACGAGTTGTAAGACGAGTCGAGACTCGGTCACGGGCTAATCAACATCCCCAAGTTGATTAGCGAGATCTTTCAGCTGTAGGCAGTAATCGTCTAAAGACGAACATGCTGATAACGTGAGGTTAACAAATTTGGTTTCCACGGCGGCCGCTCGTGCTTTCTTATTGCTCAAAAAAATCTTCTCAATCTTGACTCAAGCGGCGCGGGCTGTCGTCTTGGTATCCAAGACTCGACCTAGTGTATCATCTAAGATGGTGCTATAAATCCACTGCAACACAAGAGCATCAATTTCTTTCCAGGAGGCGTAGTCTTCATCAGTTTCAGCAGGCGGTTTGGTGTCATCTATGTGGCTGAGGACTTTATAAGCCACCGCATGCAGCTTGAACAGTTTAATCCAGGCAGAATATGTAACTCTGGTGCCATCAAGAGTGCGTACTTTGGTCTGGATATTTGTCACAGAATACGGCCGATGGAGAATGGCTGCGGGTTTCTGGGATGGCTCGGCTTGATTGGATTTAGGCATGGCAGCGATCGGAAAAAAGAAGGGATCAGAAAAAAAAAAAAAAAAAAGACGCCGGCTAGGGTTTTAGGGTTTGAGAAGAAAATCAGAACCGTAGCTCTGATACCATAAAAGAGTTTATGGTCAAATAATTTTCTATGTTTTCATTGAATAAACAAGGCCCTTTAAATAGGCACCATTACATCAGAAAACTAGGAAGAGATATACATGACTAAGGAAAAGATATACAATACAATAAACTAATAATTATCACAAATCTATTCCTATTATAATGGAGGCATTATTATCGGCTAAGAGAAAATAGAAGAACGCCCCGTATGGGATGGAATTGTAGGCAAAGCCTCAAGAGAAAGATCTGCACAGTATTTTCTAGTAATTGTGACGAGCATCATCTTGTACTAGTGATGGTGGATGAGCTTGGCAAATTTGTTGAGGTTTCGAAGTTGATTGATTCTACACAAGAATAGGAGAAAATAGATGGTTTAGGATGACATATGATTTACATTTGTGGTGCTACGTGTCTCTACATGGAAGCCAAAATGTCAGAAATGGAGAACAAGATCTACTTTCCACGACCACGTTCCGGGAGTGGGAATATACTGTTCTATTCTCTTGAAACATGTTGGTTTCACACATTCAATGGCAGAAACATCCAACACTGTTTTCGGGATTTATTTGGAACTAAAGTGTATGTCTACCCTCATGCGTGGATCGAACCAAGTTAGTCTTAGCTAGGTAGTTAGTTAACTTCATTATTAGCATCATCATTAGCATGTTTTATCACATCATGAATATATTGTGTTTTATGACTTGCATGCCCCATAAACATCCCAGTTAATTAAAGGTTTACAGTTAACACCTTGATATTGTTCTTGTAAACATGCAAATGCAAGAAACTAAAGCCATTTTTTTGCATCATGTTCATGCATGTTATGATCGATTTTTAGTGAGATAGAACAAAACTAGAGAGAGAGGGATTTTTACTCCATGGTTTTAAGTACACGAGAGTAATAACAAACGGACCATTCCTTTACATTTTGTGCCCATATGCTTTATACCGACCCTCAACTTCTAAACTTTGCATTTTTACGTTTCGACGTAACTTTGGTATACGTTTCCGTGCTTTATTTTATATGTTTCCTACATATGAATCTGGTCGTATATAATACGTTTTGACTTGACGGTATTTCTCCCCAGTCGGCGACGCCATTGAAGAGAATGAGTGCTCACGGCGTTACAGATAGCCAGAATGACAATGGCATTAATATTCCCCAATTTCGCCTCTAACCTGAGAAGGATTAGTCTAAGCACAACCTATAAACATAAGGTCGGTTTTGGATCAACCCATAAGGTCTTCGGGCTGCCCCAGTTTTTACCAGTTAAATGTATTTATGTAATCTAACTTATAATAAAAGACTCCAACTAATGCCACATGTCATCTTCTCCTTTAACTTTATAATATCTATACTATATAATAAATCTATATATATACTTTATATAATAAAAAAAAACCTGATTTTAGACACATGTCATTCAATGAGTGCATCAATAATTTATTGCTAAATTTTAAATTTAAATTAAAAAAATTTAAATATTATATTAGAATTTTATTTCATGTATTTTTAGATAAGTTAGATATATGTGTTTTAAAACAAGGTAAACTCTTAACATACATATTTTTTCCTATTGTAACTAAGATGTAGAGGTCTGTGAAAGGTATCTTCACATTCGTAATGTTATAACTTTTTTTTTTTAAATTTAGATTTACTTATGGTGTCTCATGTCTTTATTTTTATTTTTTCACTTATATATATGTTTCATTGGTTCAATTGTACATGTAAAGTATTACACTATAGATAGTATTTTCTCAACTATAGTTATTTTTTGTCTATTCATTTACATTACTTTTATCTGTTTTGAGATCTTTCAAATGGTATGGGACATATTACATTATCAATAGTTTTTATTGGTTTCCTTACTAATTGTGATTAAAGTAATTATTTCGTACAATTCATATTGGTTTATAGCTTTGAATACGAGCATACCTTATATTAATGTTAATGATAGCGAAAGTGAGGAAACTATATTTGGATGGTAGAAAATATAATATTATGCCAACATTAATCCGTCAGAATAATCTATTATCAGATAAAATCAGACACGTTACCTTTGAATAAGAAAATGTCGCAATAAATATTAGTAGTGGTACAAAATTTTAAGTTCCTATGACAAATCCTAAAACAAATAACAGATCATATTATTATTAATGGCTATACAAACTTCAATATTTATTTCGTATTGGTCTGCATATTACTCTATATTATACTAGGTTAAAACCCCGTGTATTACACGCCGTGTATTACACGGGTTGTATAAGTGTAAATTTATATAATAAATAATAAAAACGATCTATCTTTAAAAAAACCCGTGTATTGAACGTATTGAACAAAATATAATGTCATATATTAATACATATTGTCGTCATGATTTATCTTTCAAAAATGAACTTTGATGTAATATTTACTTATTATAACATTTTACTTTGTTTTTTATATTTACCATTAGCTTAAAAACAGATGTATTACACGGGTTGAATAATATTTTCATGATGCATTCAAATTAT
Organism: Helianthus tuberosus; assembly: GCA_030545235.1. Lineage (NCBI taxonomy): Eukaryota > Viridiplantae > Streptophyta > Magnoliopsida > Asterales > Asteraceae > Helianthus > Helianthus tuberosus. The sequence continues at coordinate 101,134,071 of CM060431.1, read as the reverse complement.
GAGATACAATTATTTTAGTTAGTTTTAAGGACCTTCATGCTTGTTTGTTTATTTTGATAGATAAAACACTCGTCTCAATTTTGTATTCAAGAGAGTTTATGGTACAAAAAGGTGTAGATCGATCCCCACATTTTTATGTATTTCATCATTTTTTTATGAATTATACTGTAAGAAATAAATTCTCTTTGAATTTAGTATAGAATTGTTATATTTTTAAAAATGATGTTCTTTCTAAATGTTGATGCAATGTGCGATGAATGATGGGTGTAAACCAATTATAACACCACGTCTAACATTACAAATGTGAAACTAATTTGTCTAAATTTGACATTTGAAAGAATTGTGCGACTATAACGTGAGTCCAAACCATTATAGTGATGCATCTAAAAAAACTTATAGTTTAATAAAAGCATATGCCCTAGACCTAGAATTATTTAATTCTAGTTAAAGAAAAAACAATAATGCAATCTAATCTAATCTAATTCTAATAAAGGATTCCAAATAATATCACGTGGCGCTCTCTCTTTTAATTTAATAATAATATTATTAATAATGATATATTAGATTATTATTATTATTGTTATATCAAACTAATATTGTTAATATATAATCTTTATCTTTTATTTTTATTATTATTATTTAATGTTATTTATTTATTTATATTGTTAATGATAAGCCGTAAATTTTTTTAGTATTGTTTACTTTTTATTATTTTTGTTATTAATATTAATATTAATATTATTATTATTATTATTATTTTATCTTTTATACAGTAAATGAAAATCTTTTATAAAAAAGGTGTATCCTTATCTAAATTTTTAAGCCGTAAAATGTTTTTAAGTATTGTTTACTTTTTATTATTGTTGTTGTTGTTGTAGTAGTTATTATTATTATTATTATTATTATTATTATTATTATTATTATTTTATCTTTTATATAGTAAATGAAAATCTTTTATAAAAAAGGTGTATCCTTATCTAAATTTTTGTTTAAAATTATTTATAGAAAAACAAATATTTATTCTTATCTAATTTTTAGTTTAAAATTATTATTGTTATTTAACATAGATAAATAGGAAAATAAGGTGAGAAAGCATGAGGAAGTGACACGTGTCAAAAAGAATTTTTGTTTATTAGTATAGGAAGATATACTTAGATCATATTATGAACATATTTTTTTTATTTCACATTATAATTATGATTCGTCCCGTGTATTACACGGGGCAATAACCTAGTTACTTATATTTTTATTTAAAGACAATTTTTATCTTTATCCTTATTGTTATTATTATTTATAATAATAATAATAATAATAATAAGTCCTTAATATATTATTATTTATAATAAGCACAAAAATATAATTTATTTTAGTTATAATCTTATCACACGAGTTTGGTTAATTTATTTAACTATAGCGTTAAATTCACTCAATTTATAATCATAAATCTCTTTGTCATCCTTCATTTCTTCATCTCTTAATATATGTTTTGTATTTTGCCAGTTATTACCTACTCCAAAAAACTATTCTATTTTAAACCACTCCCCTTAAATCAGTTTATATCCATCTCATTATTTAACCTAATATATAGGACTTTTGTTTAATAAAACAAGTATATACAAATCTAACTTGTAATAAAAGACTTCAATTTATGTTACAGTAGAAACTCTATAAAATAATACACTTGGGACCACCAAAATTTATTAATTAAAAGAGTTATTAATTAATCGATAAATTGATAATTATTAATTTATATATTAATTAATATTTTATTAATTTATAGTAGAATACTTAGTTTACAAACATCTTTCAAGCTTCCACTTAATTATTGTATACAATGCATGTATATCAAATGAACGGCCCAATTTGAAAGAAACATTCAATCTCCCACTTTATTATGCTTCTTGTGTTCAATGTATCACTTTATGGACATTAAAAATATTTTCTATATAAATACAAGATCAAAATAGGTTAACACAAACAAATCATACACACAAGAACTCCAGAATTTGATCAAAGAGTTGGGTTATCGCAATGCAATGGATGTCGAAGATGTTCTGACTCACCCAGAAGAAAATGTAGTTGCACAGTTGTTGACTGATGAAGAAATTATTGAAAGCGTTATTGGAATTAATTAGAGACGAGATTAAAGGGGAAATTGATTTCAACAAAAAAAAAAAGACAATTGAGTCATTTTTCAAGAAACCTTCATAAATCATTCATGTAATATGCTATATATAAGGAATTATTAATTTATATTTTATATTGGGTGTAAAGAAATTATCAAAAATGTATTATCTTATAATTTTAGCGAATTATTAATTTAGCACCCTATCCCCGAGTCGGGACCGGCAAAAAATATTATCTTAGAAAGTTTATTAAATAATCGAGTAGTAATTTATCGAGTTTCTACTGTATGTGACAATCTTTTATTTAATTTATTAATAAAATAATATTAATATATTAACTAATCCAATTAAAATACATCTAATATACGGATGGATAAACTTTTAGATACAATTAATCCATTTTATCAAGGATTATTATGCTTTTCAATTTTTCAGTTTTAATATTTTTAGTAGAATCCAAACTAATTCATTTTATTTGACTTTAACATTCCCCTAAAAAAATACTACTATGATTTGTTTATTAATAAGATTTAATGTTTCATTGATCCAACCACGTGTATACACAAGTTTCTAATCTAATAATAAATAAAATGAAACAAAGTAAAATGTTATAACATGTGTAATACACAAGCTTCTAAGCTAACAATAACTAAACATAATTCATCTTTAATTTAAAACGGAAAAAAAAGACAAACATTGAACAAACCTTGGTTTGCCATATATTCAATTTAAAATATTAACTCATCTCGGTTCTTTTCTCACGTGGTATTAATAAGTAAAAAACATTCACAATTTTGTTCAAATTTAACATTTTAGGGGGACTTTTATAGAAAGTAGGCTGGTTTTGTATGTCATTTTCCCATAAGTTAATAATACATTAATGATCATTTTTCGAAAACATAAGTAAACTATACATTAAAGATCATATTTTCAAAAAAACATATCTTGATGATTGTATGAGTTAACCGATTACATTATATTTATTCAACCAGTTTAATACATGTGTTTATTCAATACGTACAATATATAAATGAGTTTTTTTAATAGATTAAAAGTCAAATTGTGAGGTTGAATGAAAGATTGTCATTTGTCATTAATTTGAGTCTTTTATTAATATTTCGATTTATAGATAAAATTGATACGAAATAACTAATATTAACTCATCTCGGTTCTTTTCTCACGTGGTATTAATAAGTAAAAAATATTCACAATTTTGTTCAAATTTAACATTTTAGGGGGACTTTTAAAGTATGCTGGTTTTGTATGTCATTTGCCCATAAGTTAATAATACATTAAAGATCATTTTTCGAAAACATAAGTAAACTGTACATTAAAGATCATATTTTCAAAAAAACATATCTTGATGATTGAATGAGTTAACCGATTACATTATATTTAGTCAACCAGTTTAATACACGTGTTTATTCAATCCGTACAATATACAAATAAGTTTTTTTAATAGATTAAAAGTCAAATTGTGAGGTTAAATGAAAGATTGTCATTTGTCATTAATTTGAGTCTTTTATTAATATTTCGATTTAAAGATAAAATTGATACGAAATAATTAGATATAAAAATTGGGCTTAAACATACTATGTATTTTGTTACGAGAGTACGATGAAAAACTAAAACGTAATATATCTTTTATCCTAAAAAAAATCCCATTGGATTGAAAATATTATATTTATATATCAGGTATCACCTAATCCCGAACCCGCAAAATATTGTTTTTTCCTAATCCCATACCCAGCCTAATACCCGTCGGGTATTGGGTATACCCGTTCCGGATGTTTCGGGTTTCATGTACACACGTTGCGCTTGGGTATTTTTACCATTCCAAACGACTATATGTCTTAACTGATTACAATATATTTATTCAACAAATGTAATACACGTGTTTGTTCAACCCATACAGTAAACAAGTTTTTAAAAATGTAACTTTTCAATACTTTGTATATAAAATTTTATTTATTTAACCCGTGTAAAACACGAGGTTTTAACCTAGTTTCTTTATATAGATAAGTAATTAGAAAAAGAGTTATGAGTTGGGGCACGAAAGGATTGCATGCTTAAGGTATATAAGCCCTATGTAGGGTCTATATTTGGGTTGATATGGACTTTACAAAGAAAGTGATGGGCTGTTTTAGGTTAACATTTAAATTTAGGGGGTCAGAATGGGCTTATTAGGTATAACATGGCATGGGTCAACCCTAAAAGAAACACGTATGTATGTATGCAGGAGTGCGAACAATTGCAATGGAATTCCCTCTGCTAACAATTTAACTCAAATTTGTTGATTTAGTGGATGGAGTTCCAGACTTGAATTTCGTCATCGCTCATCAATTTAATTTAGGTATTTTACACCTTATCTATTTGTTTGATTTTCGTGGATGCTTAATGATGGGATTAAGCTTTAATCTACTTCAGATTTGTTGTTATAGATCAGAATATATGATTGATTTTGGAGATTTTGTTGTTGCCAAAAAATAGGTTAATAGCCAAAACAACGACTTGCAACTCAATGAAAAGTTGATAAATTAAGAAAACTGAGTTAAAGTAATATACAAATCTTTTAGAATACAAGTCATCGTCGAACTTGTTGTAACAACTGAAAAAGAAGAAGATATGCTAAAAGTTGCAATCTTGAAACTAAGTTTTCTGTATATTTCTAGGGAATTTAAAATTGTAAACTTTGATATTCGTTTACTTGCATATTATCTTGTAGTATATTTTCTGAAAATTACAAAAAGAAAATATTGCTGCATTGATTGGTTATGTTTGAAATAGGGTCTACATATTTACACACCTTTATGCCTATTTTGACACCCTTCAGGACGCCTCGTATAGACCTATACGAGGCGTATAGGGTTACTTTTCCGACCATCTCTGCAACAAAGCACAATGTCAAATCAGTCACATCAGACGGGGAGTATAGGTCTGTACGAGGGATGGATACGAGGCAATAAGACGCCTCGTATAGACCTATACGAGGCGTCTTCTACAGGTGACAAAAAGATATACGAGGGGTCTAGAGCTATACGAGGCGTCGATGGCTTTTGAAAAAGTGCAACATACAGTGTATGGTTTGTCCATAGCATCGAACGAAATACTTAAAACATTTGCTTGTTCTTCTTTCATTCTGCTTCTTCTTCTTCTTCTTTCATTCTGGGACGACATTTAATTTGTGTTATTATCATCCCGAAGTGTTGAAATGTCATCATACTGGGACGGCAACTATGTCTTCGGGCAGTATTATAGCGAGAACTGGGTGCCCGAAAGCGATCCGGTAACAGTACAGGTACTTAAATGTTTTAATTAGTTTTTGTTTTAGTTTATTATTTTCTAATGATGATACGGTTCTTTATTTTGGAGGAGTCTTGCGTTCCCGATTCTAATGAGCAAGAGGAGGTTGTGTCTAGTATACAAGGAGAACAAAACAAACCGTTTCTAGATTTGAACAATCATCCCCCTGTTGATGAAACACCCCCTGTAGATGACTCATACCATGCTTGTCAACCAAGTTATCTGACGCAACAAGGGTATCCGGATTATAGATACGGGTGTGAATACGGAGGAGACGGTGGATACGGAGGAGACGGTGGATACGGAGGAGACGGTGGATACGGAGGAGACGGTGGATACGGAGGAGACGGTGGTTATGGTGGATACGGAGGAGACGGTGGATACAGTGGATACGGAGGAGACGGTGGTTATGGTGGATATGGTAGATATGGTGGTGAGACACCTCCCATCCAGGACAGTCCGTACTTAAAAAAACAGGTATTAATTACTATTTTTGTATTATTTAATTATTTAATTATTGTTATTAGTATTATTATTAGTATTATTATTAATATTATTATTATTATTATTATTTATTTATTAAAATTATTTATTATTATTGTCGATATTACAGGTTTTCAACTCTTTAGATGAACTAAAGAATCGGATTCAAGAAATAGCAAACGCGGATGGTTTCGTTATTGTCACCCGTCGATCAAAGAAAACCGGTGGAATAATCCGGAGGGTATGGCTTGAATGTGATCGTGCTGGTGAGCACCAGACTACAGCAACACTTAGAAAAGCCGGAAGCAAAAAAACCGGTTGCCCGTTTTACCTGCTGGCTGTGCGAAACCACCCGTATGAAACCTGGGAGATTAAAGACGGAAAAATTGAACATAACCACGAACTTTGTGAGGACCTGTCGGCCCACGCGTTTGTGCGAAGGTTTACTCCAAGCGAAATGAAACTGATCGAGCAGCTGACAGCTCAAAACATGGAGTCGCGCAAAATATTTCAAACGATAAGGAAGCAGGACCCCGACAGGTTTCATGTTCTGAAAGACGTTCAAAACATTGTGGCGAAGATTAGAGCCGAACAAAGACAAGGATTGACTCCCATGCAGTCACTAGAAAACAAGCTGATAAACCACGACTTTATTTACGAGACACGGGAGGAACCCGGAACAGAGATCGTAACAGATATCTTCTTTCTTCATCGGTACTCGAGAGACATGTGGCGTGCATTCCCCCACGTCATGCTGATCGATGCGACGTACAAGACAAACATATACAATATGCCCTTTATCCAGATTGTTGGTATGACGCCTACCAACAAATCGTTTATTATCGCGCATGCCGTTGTTAGTAAAGAACGGGGTGATAACTTTGTGTGGGTGCTTCAGAGGGTCAAGTCAATGTTGGATGAATGCATGGAGCCACGTGTGATTTTAACCGATAGAGACCTAGCCCTTATGGGCGCGTGTGCTAAAGTATTTCCAAACGCCTCCAGGCTTCTTTGCAGGTGGCACATACAACAGAATGTTATGAAGAACTGCAAGGGTGCCTTCACAGACGAAGACTGGAAGAAATTTTTGTCATTCTGGGGGACATTGATTGAGTCTCCATCCATACTCATCTACGAGTACCACTTGCGCAACATGCGAAAACGACTTGTGGAGTGCAAACGTTCTAGTAAGTTTTTATAATAACATACGACTCACATATGCAAATTTTATTAAATTATTTTTACGTTTTAGGAGTCTTCAAATACGTGTACGATAACTGGCTAAAAGACTATAAGGAGATGTTCGTCTTTGCGTGGACTGATAAGAGGCGCAACTTTGGTAATCGTACCACAAACAGAGTTGAGAGCCAACATGCCAACTTAAAGAGATACGTTGAAGATAGGAGCTCGCTCGACCGTATAGTTGGTTGTGTCCATGATATAGTTGAGACACAGTTCGGTGAAATAAGGAAGACTTTTCGAGAAAGCATCGAAAAAACAATGACCCACCACAAACACCCGTTGTTTCAACACCTACTTGGTAAAGTATCTCATACAGCCCTTGATTTGTTGAGGGGAGAGGCAATTAGGAAGCTAGATGTCTTGGAGCGCTTTCATTCATCATGTGGTTGCCAAATGTGGCACAGCTGTGGGTTGCCCTGTGCTTGCAGGATACAAAAGTACATGCTTGAAGGTAATAATTGTGTGATATATTTCCGTTAATCATGTGACTTAAACAATGTTGTTTTTAACCGTGCAGAGCGTCCGATTCAACTCGAAGACGTGGACGTCTTCTGGCGGAGACTTAACTTCCAAAGTTGTAAATTGATAGACGATGACGTGGACGTGGTCGAAGAGCTAAATATTGTTAGACAACAATTAGAGTCGCACCCCCCAGCTCAGCAAAAAAGCCTGATTTCAAAGATTAAAGCGGTGTTGACTCCAAAGAAATCTACCAAGAAACCACCGGTTGTCCAACAAAATACTCGTGGCCGACCAACAACAAAGCAGGTACAACAAAGGTTGGACGAGGCCTCTCGTATAGATGAAGAATTGAGGAGAAGCTCATTCGGTGATGCAAACACGTGCTTTGAAGGTTCCCGACAAAGTAAGTACGACAAACCTCGTCACAGCTCGTACGTTCCGTCACAGGCCTCTCAACAGTCGGTTATAAGGTCCCAAAAACCCAAAGCGAGCCTAAGCCGTTCAAAGAGTTCTAAGAAGAAAGAGACACGAGATGCTCACGGTTTTCCGTTAATCATTGGGGACGAGTACGTGGGAATCATCGAAATGTTTCAGGATGACATTCCGCTAGTGTTCCATCCGTACGTCTCGTGCATACGAGATGTGATGCCGGACGGTCATTGTGGGTTTCGGTCTGTGGCTGTGGGCTTAGGTATGGAACAGAGTTCATGGGGGCTCATTCGAAGGCACCTTGTTCAAGAAATGGATAAGAACAAATCGATCTGGTTCCCAATATTTGAAGCATGGGATAAAGGTTATTTTTACACGCATCGTCAGGGCCTAATTTGGGATTCAGTGTCCGGTTGTGGGAGGGATCACTGGATGGACTTCCCCTATGCAGGACTTCTTATTGCACAAACGTACGGTATCGGGGTGCACCTGTTAACGACAACCATGGGTGCGAGTTCCACTTTCTTCCCGATACTAAGTCCTCCGGCTAATCAACAACCATTGTTCATAACGCTTACACATGTAAACGAGAACCACTTCATACATGTTAAGCTGGAAGGGGATTATCCAATGCCACCAGCACACGGGCTATGGTTGACCAACCGAACACCCCATACGAAACAATGGGAAGATATGTACTTGCCACGTCTAGAATGGTATACATCGATAATGAATCCTCCGCCAAGATCAAACCCCAGTCTTAATTACATCGATAGTGATACGGAAGAATGATTTTTGTAATTTGAATGTATTTTTTTTTATTAATTCCTATAATTTTCTACAATTTCTATAATTTTTTTTATAATTTGTATCATTTTTCAATAATTAAAACAGTTTAATATCATTTTTTAAAAAAATTAAAAATATACGACGCGTATAGAGCTATACGCGTCGTATAGATATGCCCAAAAGACCATTCTGCCCCTGTTATGCCCAAAATATTTTATGTTAATTACCATTTTGCCCCTGTAAAGCCCCCAGTATAGACCATTAACAGGGGCTTAAAGGTAATTTTGAAACCCCAGACGCCGCGTATAGAGCTATACGTGTCGTCTTCTGAGGCGGCAACTTTTTGAGATTTTTTGTTTTTTAATTATTAAAAAAAGTTTATTAAATTACCATTTTGCCCCTGTAAAGCCCTCAGTATAGGCTTTATTCAGGGGCAAAATGGTAATTAACCATTCCAGAAATATCTTTTTGGAATGGTTAATTACCATTTTGCCCCTGAATAATGCCTATACTGGGGGCATACCAGGGGCTAAATGGTCATTTAATAAAAACGGAAGACGCCTCGTATAGAGCTATACGAGGCGTCTAGGTCTCGTATATCACAGGGGGGGTCTAGACGAGGCTGCTTATACCCCCAAACAAAAAACAAACACACATACGGAGAATACAGCTCTATACGCCTCGGATACGGATCTCGACCGGATTTTCGAAGATTTGAAGCATCACCGGTATGTATTTCGCCCCGTATTTTTGCCATGTTTTTGCCTTTAGACCGTAGGTTTGCCCTGAAATTTGATTTTTGTGGGGTTTGGGGGTTTGAGTTTTGAGGTTGAAGATGAATATGGAAGAACAGGACGCCGAGTATAGCCCTATACGAGGGCTATACGAGGCTCTGTGTTTTTTTTTTTTTTTTTTTAATTAATTATTATTATTAGTTTTATTATTATTGTTATTATTAATGTTGTTATTATTATTGTTAATGTTATTATTATTATTATTATTTATTATTACTATTATTTATTATTATTGTTATTGTTATTTATTATTATTATTATTATTATTATTATTATTATTATTATTGTTATTATTAATGTTGTTATTATTATTGTTAATGTTATTATTATTATTATTATTATTTATTATTACTATTATTTATTATTATTGTTATTGTTATTTATTATTATTATTATTATTATTGTTTATTATTATTATTATTATTTATTTATTATTACTATTATTTATTATTATTGTTATTGTTATTTATTATTATTTTTATTTATTTATTATTATTATTATTGTTTATTATTATTATTATTATTTATTATTATTACTATTATTTATTATTATTGTTATTGTTATTGATTATTATTTTTATTTATTATTATTATTATTATTATTATTATTATTATTATTTATTATTTGCAGATTGATTATGGAGGGCGATGATATTGAGATAGAGATTGAGGGGGGTCCGCCGGTTCAGCAGATTCAGCCGGTTCAGGAGGGTCCACGACGGAGACGGCGGCCGCCTCTGGATACGCTGCAGGGTTGTCCGTATCTAGAGTTTCCCGCGGGCAGCGATGCCGCCCGCCATTGCCAGAAGCTTCGGAGGATGTACATTGGATCGCATGCATCGATCGACTGGGATGCGATGGGGGAGCTTGCTGAGACGGATAGAGTGCGTCGGTTTGTACCTCTCGATTCGCCGTGGCATCGACTTTTCGATTTGGCGCACACGCCGACCTACAGGGAGCTGCTGGTCGAGTTCCTTTCGTCATTCACATTTCACCCTCCTGGGGTCCCAGTGCCGCTGCCGTACCCAGGTGCTCCCCCTCCGCCTGAGATTTCTTTCAGGCTCGCTGGCGTTTTGCGTACGATGACGCTAGCAGACTTTGCGGTGCGTTCTGGTTTATACATGCAGGGGGAGATCGAGACTGAGGTTTACACAGCGGGGCTAGTGGTGGTTGAAAAACCCATTCTTCTGGGGTTTTGGCAGGTGATTGCGGGGCCAGATCATTGGGAGCACGATAAGTCGAAGGGGAGGGTGTCGTTTGTTGCGGACCCACTATACAGGTACGTATGTTTATTACGGTAATTATTGTGATTATGTGCATTGTTTATTTATCTCTATTTCTGTATTTCGCTAACACTAACACTATCTGCAGGTATCTGCACCATTTGCTCGCTACTTCTATCTCAGCGCGCGGGTACAGCCGTGAGTGGTGTACGACCACAGATCTTTTTTTCCTTTACTGTTTGTTGTATAGGAGGCCGTGCGCGCTAGCACACGGTCTAGCCCAGTACTACGCCTCCGCCCATCACCGGCAGGAGCGCGGATTTTTGTATGGCGGGGCGTATGTGACCGTCATTGCCCGTTCATTTGGCCTCGTGCTGCACGAGGACCCACATCTACGGACGCCGCCAGTCATGCCGACGCGGATGGGCATGCAGTCGCTGTGGGGGATGAAGGTAATCAGGAGGTTTCCAGTTGGCCCGCGGTTTAAAAACCGCGCGACCGGGGGCATATGGACAGAGGAGGCACTACCAGAGCATTTCGAGCCCGTTTATCCTCCTGTAGATCCTGCTGATATAGTGCCTGTGGAGGAGCCTCCGGAGGATGTAGACGGTGCAGCGGTGCCACAGCCACCGCCACCTGCCGGGGCGCCTCAGTTTCCACGTCACGCTATTCCAGGTCATGCCCCAGGACCTGCGCCGATACATCCGGAGGTACGAGCAGAGCTTGACAGGCTCAGCGATTTGATAGGTTGGGTGGTTCGGGAGCTGCAGGATAGACGCGAGAGAGATGGGTTACCCGCGATACCGCTCCCACCACCTCGAGCACCACATCAGCAGCAGCAGCCGCAGCAGCCAGATTCGGATTCGGATGCATAGACCTGTTGTTGTTTTTATTTTTATTATGGATGTACAAACTTATCTTATATATTTTTGTTATGGATGTACAAAGTTATCTTATCTATGTCATATTTATGTTTGTTTTCAATTATTCGGTTACTTAATGATTGTTGTCTTAAATTGAGATAATACGGAAACAAAATATGTTTTGAATATTTAAACGAGATAAAATTTTAATCGGAAGAATAATATTTAAAAAAGTAAAATGTAAAAAACATTATAATATTTAATCGATATAATATATTTAAAGAGCCGATTTTTAAAATAGTTCATTTTTAAAAAACAAAAACTTTTTTATAGTGTAAAAAACAAAAAAAACATAACTTTTTTTAAAAACAAAAAAATTTTCAATAAAAAACACATCTTCAAAAACTATCCAAAAACCATACCAAAACCCACCAAAACACCCCCCATTTCAGCCAAAAAAAAAAACCCAATCTTAGACGCCTCGTATAGCTCTGTACGAGGCGTCTAGTTTTCCTTAAACTTTGTGCCTGACACCCTCGCAGACCCCCTTGAATTCAGTGCGTAGACGCCTCGTATAGACCTATACGAGGCGTCTAGGGCACCAAAGGTGTGAAAATAGGCGCGATGGGTGTCCAAATATCTCCAGCCTTGAAATATCATTATGAACATCTTATAGATGAAGCAGAAGCAGATGTCTTGTGGTTCGGTATGTGATGGATTGGCTACCCTATCTGGAAAATATCCGTGGTTGGTTGCTCAGAGACCCAAAGGCCAGATTTTCTATACCATGCATGACCCGTTGTCTCATTATCGTTGTCGAATCCCTGAGTTGCTCGGGAGATGTATCCGAGGATGCTTTCATGGATGGGTGATTCTCTCGAAACATCCACAGAATGTCATGTGGTCTCTTTGGAACCCTGTGACTTCTAAGACGATACGTCTCCCCCCTTTGGTTTTGAAGGATGGAGATCTTGAATCAATCAAACAATGTTGTTTGTCGTCCCCACCCAATGATCCTACTTCAGTTCTCATGTTAACGAGAACCAATGCACCTACCATTGTTTATTGTCAGCTAGATCGTAAAAGAAAGAGGTTAAGATGGAAGGAAATGACATACGCCAAACAGCTCCGGAGCATAACCGGTGACAATGGTAATTTCTTAGTTTGCTTGACTTGTTGCAATGGTAAAGTATATGCCTTGGTTAGAGGTGATTGTATTGTTATACAAGTTGACATTGTGGTCATGGATGAAGAAGTTGTGATAAGTCTATTGACATTTGGGAAACTTCCTATCCCTTTCTACAGTGGTTGTTCCTGTATGATGACTTTTCTAAAAGGATATTGTACGGATCTGTTCTACATCATAGTCGAATTTGTTACGGCACAAAAGGGAACAGTTGGTGTTGTTTATTTGTTTAAACTGGACTGGACTAGTATGATTTGGGATGAAATGGAAGACCTCAAAGACGCTATATTTGTTGTAGATATTGCTCGCAATTGCTCAATATTCTACCGTCAAGCAATTGCCTCAGAGTTAGGGGGTTATATACACATTCTTGGCGCCATGGACAAAGTAATATACTCATACAACGTAAAAGACAAAACCATCTCCCTTTCTTCTTTGTGTTGTTTAGCGCAGGCCACCCATGTGTCATTGTGGGAATGCAGGTATGCATTATTTATCGTAGATGTTTTATTTTTTATCGCGGGAAAATATGAATAGAGTAGTTAAAATTCATTTGATGTATGTGTAGGTTACAAGGTGATCATGGAGATGTCAAGTGTGGAACCGGTTTTAAGCTAGAAGATGAGATAATGGTAAGATCGGTTAGGGATGGCGAGGTTGATATCAGTTGTAACACGAGGAATGAAGGGACTTTTGAACCACACCTTTTCACCATTCCGTTTGATGTTTTGAAGATGATTATGGAGTTTTGTGTTGGTGTCGAATACCTTAACTTCCGTGCGACATGCAAACAATGTCAACTAGCCGCACCTATGATTCGATGGAGCAGCGAAACGGCAATAAGAAGATTGCAGACATATTCATTAATTTCACCATGGCTGATAGTGTTAGACAAATATCAGGGCATTATCACTTTTACAGATCCCATGTTTGGTGACAAATACTTTATGAAAACACCTCAAGAATTGGTTGGTGATTTGCGAATATACTGTTCTAGGTATGGATGGTTGCTTTTCTACAAATTCAGTATACCTAGAGAATTGTTGTTCTTTAACCCCTTCACAAACGATATCCGTGAGGTTCCAAATATGACTTTTTATTTTGATAGCATATGTTTCTCCGCACCACCAACTTCCCCTGACTGTATTGTGGTTGGATTATCAGCATCATTGCCGGCGCAAATTTTCATCTACTTTATAAACCGGGAGCCATATTGGCGTATGTTCCGTATGGATTTCGGTGTAGCCCCTCCACATTCCTTTCTTTTTTCAACATTCTATGGCCAAGATATATATGCCTTGAACGAGGGAGCACTTGATGCTTTCAGGAAAATCGAAGGACGCCCCGTTTGGGATGGAGTTGTATCCGAAGCCCCAAGAGGAAGATCTACACAATATTTTCTAGTAAATTGTGATGAGCATCATCTTGTACTAGTGATGGTGGACGAGCTTGGCAAATTTGTTGAGGTTTCAAAGTTGAATGATTCTACACAAGAATGGGAGAAAATAGATAGTTTAGGACGACATATGATTTACATTTGCGGTGCAACGTGTCTCTACATGGAAGCCAAAACGCCAGAAATGGAGAACAAGATCTACTTTCCACGACTACATTCCGGGAGTGGGAATATAATGTTCTATTCTCTTGAAACATGCAGGTTTCACACATTCAATGGCCGAAACATCCAACACTGTTTTCGGGATTTCTTTGGAACTAAAGTGTATGTCTACCCTCATGCGTGGATCGAACCAAGTTGGTCTTAGCTAGGTAGTTAACTAGTATCATCATTAACATGTTTTATCACGTCATGAATATATTATGTTAAACATCCCAGTTAATTAAAGGTTTACAGTTAACACCTTGATATTGTTCTTGTAAACATGCAAATGCAAGAAACTAAAGCCATTTTTTTTTGCCCCATGTCATGCATGTTATGATCAATTTTTAGTAATATAGAACAAAATCAGAGAGAGAGAGAGAGGGATTTTTACTCGATGGTTTTAAGTACACGAGTACTAACAAACTGACCCTTCCTTTAAAATTATTTGACCTCAAAAATCAAAAGATTTTTTTTTTTTTTTTTTTTTTTTGCAATTCTTCTAGATCTTCACATGTAGCTGCAGTAATTGAAAGGCCCTCCATTTTACTAACACGTGCATATCAGCTCGATGTCCTTTCTGAATTAGCGTACGACCAAGCACGACTAGTGGTTGCAAAACAATCTTGGACCACAATTTCCTGCTATGCCTTCTAACAAAAGCTTCACATAAATTGTTGTCATTAACTTTGTTTCCTATTGCTTCCTTGATCTCATTTTAAACACTCCAATTTTTGGACATAACCATTGGTTATAGCTTAGGCAACATGCTGCTAAACAGTAAGCATACTTGATATATAGTTAATACTAATGACTTTCAGTTTACAATATTTTTGTTCGTTAATCTGAATTCTGAAACATGCATGTTTTGTTTTGTTTTTCACAGAGGTTGTCTTCTGGTTAGGCAGTCTTTCTTTCACAACGATCCAAGAAACTCGATAAGCATTGGGGGTGGGTTGTGGGTTGCAGGGGCTTTCCTTCCAGTTTCCGGGCCACTCAAGCTGGTTTGAGTTAAAACATGGGTAATAATTATAACTCGACACTCTATCTATCTTGATTTTTTTGCAAATCCTATATATTGTTTATTAGTAATATAAACTTAATTATGTTCGTAATTAGTTTGATACTTATATATTCGATATGTAATATAAACTTATAACTGATTGGGATGTGACGGTTGAAGGCTCACACCGTTTCAAACGACGGTTGTTCCCGACATTATTAACCGCCAAACATCTCCGTGTATATATATGTTACCGGCAGTTATGTTCGGTACCAAGACAATTTCTGTTTCCATTCGAATTGTCCATTGTTCTCTCATTGTTATCCTTTCATTCACTGTTCTGCATATACTTGTTCTTGTATATCATGAATACCAATCCAAATATCAATCTTAATCCCGCTGCAATGGCACTTGAATCCCAACAAAGTGGTATCAGAGCCACGGTCAAAAAGGAAGAAGAAATCCGTCCCGTCGATGATGCCATGCCAACATTGTTCCGATGAAAGACATGAAAGGCAAAAGAAAGTTTCACATGTCAGATTGTGTTACTATTGTCACGAACCAGGACACCGGATCTACTCCTGCAAAGCAAAAGAAAACTACGAGGCCACTCAGTTGATTAGACAAGCGATCAACACAGAAATTCAGAGACAGAATGATGAAGTTGTTCACTGACAAGAACTGATTGTTACCGAACAGAAGGCGGACAATGGGGTGACATATGGTATGTAAGTTCAGTTTTTACTCATCATTTTGCCGGAAACCTTAACGTGTTTAAACGGATTAAACACTTGGTTGGGGTAGAAACGAAAAACAGGGGAAAATAATTTTCTGTTTATCCGGGGAATCGGGGCCGTAGAGGTTAAATCAGGGAATGAAACACTACGTATACAAAGCGTATTTTATACACCGGAACTTGATCGCAATGCGTTAAGCATGGATCAATTAATCTTACAAGGGTATACGGTTAAGAAATCAGGTGATACATGCAAAATTTATCCCATGTTTTCTGCACCAATTACAAACACGTTGAACGATATAACCAGTTTGACCCGAAAAGAAGAAATTGGTATGAAGGAAAAACAGAGAGTGATTGATCAAAGTGCAGTAAACGATGAATACAAAGAGAATTATCTCAATTAGTATTTTGAAGATTTACATTTATCCTCACAAGAACCCGATTGGAGTTTAATGATCATACAAACCATGGAGTTTCAAGATTTCTCTCAATGCAAATCATTGTTAGACATGTTGGAAGATGGGGAATTTGTGTTCAAATTTAAACACGAATTAGAGATCAAGTTTGAAGAAATGTTAAGATGGTTCATAAACATTAAACTTGGAATCTCTACTCGACCCATTCCTCCATATGCAACTGATAACAGGAGAATTGATTTGCTCGATCTATACATTGTGGTTAAACGAGATGGAGGATATAGAAAGGTTTACAATCTCTGGGCTGTAGTAGCAAAAGATATGGGTTATGAATACGATGATGGTGAGTTTATGAGGATTATGTATGCGATGTATGATGTATCTATGTATCTGGATGTCCTAGTCCTATTATTATAAGTTCATTGGGGGGTTGCGGCTTTTGTAGGAATGGTATCTTTGCCTAAACTCTTTTGTCCTGACGTGTTTGTCATATAGCCGGAGAACCCCGCCCATGTCAGGGGCGCATATGCATAATCCTGAGAGATCGCCTGTGGGAGGGACTAGCGACAACATCTCCATTATGATTTTAAAATAATTTCTAAACAACTTTGCTTGCTGAAGAATGTGTGAATATGCAATCAAACATGGTTAAAACTAATTTTTTAAATTTATTTTGATTTTTTCTGATAGTAACATCAAACTTTGACAATCTTTTTTTCTCTGTTGAACATCTAGGTTTCTTATTTAGTACTAAGATAGATTGTCTGCACATTAAACATCAAACTTTGACAATCTTTTTACTCTGTTGAACATCTAGGTTTCTTATTTAGTACTAAGATAGATTGTCTCCACATTATTATATTATATTATATAGAGTAAACTGCCATTTTTGTCCCTGAGGTTTGGTCACTTTTGCCACTTTAGTACAAAACTCAAACATTTTGCATCTGGGTCCCAGTGGTTTCAGTTTTATTGCCATTTTGGTCCAAAAGTGAAATCAGGTCATATTTGTCATATAAAATCCTGCTATTTTGTCCTTTTTCTCAGGGGCAAAATGGTCATTTATTTTTTTTATTTAAAGCTTTTATTAAAGGGACTATTTGTGTAACTAGGTTCAAGTTTTGGACCAAAATTAAAAATACATATGTTTTTAAACACACACCTGCAACACCCTCTATCTTTAGCGACGTATGAAAGGAACTTGCGTATAATCTGATGTTACGACCATAAACATTCTATGAAAACACTTTATTTATGATATAATATTAGTAAGATATGAAACATATGTGTGTTTATAGTTTAAGACCAAACTATGCTCCGTAGGGGCATTTTGGTAATTTCACACATAGTTCTGAAGACTAATTTGGGAATCTGAGTTGATAACATGTACCTAATGTAAAAACATTTAAAATGATTTATAAAATCAGTAGGTAACAAATCTTGGTTGGTAGTTATGGTTTAAAACCAAACTACGCGCCGAAACGACATTAAAATCGTTAAATGACGATATGTGCGATGTTTAAGGAAAACTGATGTTATGACCAGGTTTATATGATCCAAATATGTTAATTAATATAACATATCAGTGGTCAAAAGGTTTTGTATGAAAATTTTTGCTTCAAAACCAATTAAGGTGCAAATAGGGCATTATCGTCATTTAAGGACATAATTCAAGAATGTATTCATAAACTCAGTTTGTGAACTGAATAGATATCCCAAAATATCCTAATTATGATATTACATCAGTAGGCAATGAGTTTGGTACGAGAAATTATGCTTAAAACCGATCTACGCGCCTAAAGGGCATTTTGGTCAAGTTAAAGCACAATTTACGACATTATATGCAAACTCAGTTTATGATCAGATTTCTAACATCAAAATATGTTAAACATGTTAACATATCAGTGCCTAAATCATTTGCAAGCTTATTGGTGTCTAAAATCTTATTTTTGCTTAAAAGGGCATAATAGTCAAAGTACGGCATAATAACAGAACATGCGCATAACTCAGATTACTAGTCTGGTCGTATAATATAACCTTATAGGGTTATACTACATCATATTACGATCATAACGGAACTTTAAATCAGTGGCATACTAGTTTAATTCGGTTTATAATCGAAAGTCAACGTAGAAGTCAAACTTCGCGACTTTCGGTTGCGAACCGACCCTAAAACTGGAATTGACGAGCCGAACATGTTTACACATGTTCTAATAATTATTACTAAGTTGTTTAAAGTGATAAAACATATTTTAGAACACTTCTAAACTCAAATCGTAATTATTTCAAAAACTGACCCGTTGACCTTTTTAAAAGCATTAATACGTTGGTTGACTCGTCAATTGACCAAGCAAACGTGATTCTTAGGAGGTGCCCTTTTGAAGGACTAACACCTACCTAATTACGATCACGTAGCCAGATTCGTTGAGAACAATGGCTTGACCATTTAAGGTCTAACTAAAAGTCAAAGAATTTATCGTAAACGCTTGACTTTTCAGCTTTAAAAGCCTAATAAATGAACTAGTCACGAAAGGAACACTTACAAGTGGTCCTAGGGACTGAAGAACACTCAAAGGAAGTTCCCAATTGCTCAGGGACCCTCCAGAAATGAGACATAGAAAGATTTAAGAAGAGGTGCAAGTTGAAGTGGTGGAAGAATACCTCTATTTATAGTTTTTGAGATTTGATTGGATCATGCCAAGTGTTTTAAGGGTTCTTAGGATGATTACAAGTGTTATAGCAGGTGTCCAAATTAGTTAACAAGCTCATGGTTTTTATTAATGGTTTAGGAGTGATAGGAGTGGGCTTCAAGCAAAACTAATAACAAAACAATAATAAAAAAATGTTGTTGTGCTGCTGTTTTACTGCCTAGCGGCCCGCGAAGGGCAGGCCCACTTGGGTCGTGGCCCGCGAGCGTAGCCTAGTCCAGCCATCAGTTTCATCTTTCAACATTGGCAAGTTTGGTCCTTGATTCTTTTATATACTTATTAACTTTCAATATTTGACATCTTTGGCACAATATTAACTAATCTTTTATATAGTGTTATTATAAGGCACGAAAGCCGTTAGTGGCCAATCTTACGCACACCTGGGAGTACGACCGAGCATCACGGAATTCCCGGTTCATTTAAAAGGTTGCTTATAGGTGTAAATTTATACGTTGACGCTTTTAGTCCTTTCAACGCACAAACGTGTGCGTATTATCGTTTAATGGCATCAAAGCCCTAAACGGAAAATATTAGACATTCCCGAGAGTATGATCAAACATCATAAAGCTCCGGGTTTATTAAAAGGTCACTCAGAGGTAAGAATTAACATGTTGACACTTTTAACCCCTCGATGTACAAATTTTGAATTACATCGTAAACGGTTTCATTTATCCAACAAGAGGCTCTATAAGAGAATACGAATACCGTGTAAGGTCACTCAGAGGCTTAGTTTAAGCATGTTGACACTTTTCGTCCCTCCACATTCAAAGTTTTAAAGTTTGATAAAATTAGTCCCTCATAATCAATGTTTGAATTCTTTAGGGTTTAGCACACGTGTCAACACATCATTGGACACGATTTTACGAGGTGTTACATACCAATGTGGTAGTGATGCACATTTCAAAAAAGACTGCCCTCAGCTTAACAAGGGGAACAACAGTGGCAGATGCCAAAACCAGAGCGACAACAACAGCAACAACAGCGGGAATAACAGTGGTGGAGCTAAAGGACGTGCCTTCACCTTGGGAAAGGGCGAAGCAAAGAACGACTCCAACGTTGTAACCGGTAAGTTTCTGTTAAATAATTATTTTGCAAATGTGTTATTTGATTCCGGGGTCGATAAAAGTTTCATATCAGAGTCATTTAGTTAATTGTTAGATGTTGCCCCTATGTCGCTAGAAACCTGGTACTCTATAGAGTTAGCCGACGGTAAATCAGTAAAAGTAGCCCACATCCTCAACGGGTGCCAGCTCTCTCTCACCGGTTACACGTTCGACATAAACCTAATGCCAACTACGCTGGGCAGTTTCTACGTGGTAGTTGGTATGGACTGGTTGTCTAAAAACCGAGCCGAAATAATTTGTTACAAGAAGGTTATCCGCATCCCTCTTTCTAGTGGTGAAACTTTAACCATTTAGGGTGATCGAAGTGTTGTCGTCACGGATATCATCTCTTTTATGCAAGCTTAGAAGTACCTTCGCAAGAAGAATTCGGTAGCCATTCTAGCTCTTATCACTGAACAGTCGACGAACAAGAAGAAAGTCCAGAACATTACAATCGTATGCGATGTCACACCCCAAACGATGGCGGAAACATCAGAGTGAGATGAAAACAAGATTGTTCGAGACTTCATAACACTATTGTGACAATATTTAATCAAAACCGATTTCGTTTCATTGCAAAATAATTCAAGTTACAACAATTTGAAATTCAAAGTACAACATTTGGAAGAGAAAGTACAACATTATTCAAGAAACGATACAACATAATTCAACAACAGTACATCAACATAATCTAGCAAATTAAGTGGGTATCTAAGCATCCCTACTAGATTCCATGAGCATCAATGTCATCAACCTGCAATATGTTTTAAAGTATAGTTCAATACACAATGTATTGACGAGTATACAAGTTTCATAAATAGCATAAGTATATAAGATGGTTTAAACGAATCCACATGACAAAAATAGTTAACTAGATGGGGTAAACGTAAAGTGGGCGTTCGAGTATACTCACTATTTTGCAAATCTTCGTTTGAAATCCCGCGAGTTGTTGAGGAGTTGACGAGAGGAACACCGAGGTTACCCTACATGGGGTAAAAGAAGGTATGTGAGTATTCGGAATTTTGGCGAAGGATTCGGATTGGGAATAGATTACAAAGAGTATGCATTCATAAAATATATCTCGTCTAAGTACTCGTTTTGACACTAAGTTTGTATGTGATTTCATGGGTCTTAACTTGCCCATTAGAATCAAAAACGAGAAACTTAGAACAATAGATAAAATAAGCTAAGTTCATGACACATAATCATAAACCGATTAGCATGTATGTATGTATATATATATATATATATATAATTTATATAGTAATCCTAAAACTAAGTCCATCACGATTGTCATGGATATCATATAAGTCAAGCATGGAGGTAAAATTAACCTCATTGTATGAATTCACCAATGCACAAATCATCACAAGGATGATTCGGTGGTCATGAATGAAAAAGAAAATTACAACTATCTAATATTTCATCAAGTAGCCAAGTAAGATCAACCCGGGTGTTTCGTACCCATCATGGAAAATGTTGGAGTTGCGACGGAGTTGTGTTACTTTAGGACTGGTAAACTACTTAGAATAGTAAGATAAAACATCAAGTGAGGTGGTGGAGCAAGTTAGGATAGCCATGGCCTCCAATTTCACACTTTCACCAAAACACAAGTCTTGCCATATGAACTATGGTAGACTTGGATGGTTTCAACACTTGTGGGGTGTCTTAAACCCTTTCAAAATAGAAAGTTTAGAGGGTGTTTGTACCTCTAAACTCATAAGAATCAACCATACACAAGCTCACTAACTATAGACTGGATTAGAAGCAAGGTAGGTATAAGATTGCATAAGAAATCATAATTTTTATAAAGTTAACAAGATAATCTTCCAAAACAGAAAGTTTGGACCTCAAAATGGTTATGTTCTTTACCATGGGAAACTTGTGGATACACTCCTAGAGGTGTTCCAAGCTTTGAAATGGAAGAAAATATGAAGAAAAGTGAAAAAAGTGCTTACTTTTGCACTTAGAATAATCTGCCTTTTTCTAAAGTTTGCAAGTGATTTCAGGGAGATTTGAGAGTGTAGATGAGTTGGGAAAGTGAAAATGAGTGATAGGGAGCTTGTTTATATAGTGGTTGGTTAGGGTTTAGTGTTTAATGAAGATTAAAGGTGATTGGGGAAGAAAAAGGTGTGAAAGAGTTGGCCAACCCGTAGCCAAGAAACAACTTGCTGCGGATTAAAGGCCTTGGCGGTACGCGAAGGGAAGAGGGGTAGGGGCTTGCGTAGCGTGGTGCTACCAAATTCCGGAAATTTGAGTTTCTTTCACTTTGGCCCCTGAACTTTGATCTTATTATTATTTTAAGCCATAACTTCCATTTTTAGCACATTTTCAAGTATGTAACATGTATGCAACCATAATTTGAGTATCGTGAATGCATGTATAAGTATTTGCACGTATAAAGAGCATCAAAACATGTAATTAAACAACTAATTGTATGTATAACAAATATATATAAAGAACGAATTTCATTATGATCAATTCTCGTATTACAAGGATGGAAATGAAATAAGATTACAAAAAGTTTCCAAAAATAGAAAATATAACAAAAATTTCTAAACAACGAAGGTTCCAAAATGCGAAGCATTACACGCGACTTCCCTGATGTCTTTCCCGAAGACGTGCCTGGTCTTCCACCCTGTAGACAAGTCGAATTCGAGATCCAACTAGCGAACCACGCGACTCCAATCGCCAGAGCCCCTTACCGTCTAGGACCATCCGAACTACAAGAACTATCTACTCAGCTACAGGAGTTATTGAATAAAGGTTTTATCCGTCCCAGCTTATCACCGTGGGGAGCTCCAATCCAATTTGTTAAGAAGAAGGATGGAACCTTCCGCATGTGTATCGAGTATCGACAACTTAACAAGGTCACAATCAAGAATCGATACCCCTTACCCCGAATCGATGATCCGTTCAATCAACTACAAGGGTCAAGTTACTACTCCAAGATCGACTTGAGGTCAGGATATTACCAACTTCGAGTTAGAGTAAAAGACATTAAAAAGACAACTTTCCGCACCCGGTACGACCATTACGAGTTTTTGGTCATACCATTCGTTTAACCAACGCACCCACAGTGTTCATAGATCTCATGAACCGCGTGTGTAAACCTTACTGTTGGATCTAGTGGACCCCATAAAAGAACAGATGATTGCAAAGCCAAAATAGTCTACAACATCTGATCAATAATAACAGTGTTTAAAAGATCTGCTCTCCCCAATGGCAAAGACATCAACATCTGCTACTTCTAAAGTCTGCTAGAGCTAAAGTCTGCCCAAGAGAAACTCTGCTTGAAAACAAAGTTGGCCATTCCAAAGGTCTGCCAGAGTGAACCTCTGCTAATGAAGACAAAGTCTGTTGAAGCAAAGGTCTGATCATCCATTGCTGATGAAGACAAAGTCTAATGAAGCTAATGGTCTACTATGGCTCAACAGATGTTAAAGACCAATAGTGGATAAAGCCCAACAAATGATATTCAACAAATGCTGCTCAACAGAAGTTATCAATGTAACAGTACTTAGGCCTATAGCAGATGTTATAGGTTGTTAGATGTCCTTGTCTAGGTGACGTCAGCCAAGATGCTTCAGATGTTTGATTTGTACTATAAATAAAACAGTGCATGTACTGTTCTATTTATCACTTTCCTTCTTGACAATTTGTACGAACAAATTAGAATTGATCAGGCTGAAGGGGACTTTGTAATTCTCATGCATACGTGAATCATTGTAATTGCAATCTTTTACAAAATCATGATGATGAAAGCAACTTTCTATTGTTGTGATTAAAGTTTACTATTCCGCTGCATATTTCCATAATTCTTTTATCTTCATTCATTGTTTCCTTCTTATAACTTTCATAACAATCAAACTCAGAACCTAAAAATTACCTAGACAAGTTTGTCATCGTCTTCATTGATGATATACTTGTGTACTCCAAAACCAAGGAGGAGCATGAAGAGCATCTACGGTTAGTTCTAGAACTGCTCCAAAGGGAGAACCTGCATGCCAAGTTTTCGAAGTGCGACTTTTGGATTCGCGAAGTCCAATTACTCGGGCATATAGTAAATGAAAAGGGTATCCACGTTGATCCAGCTAAAATTGAGGCAATCAAAAGTTAGGAGGCGCCTACGACGCCAACGGAAGTTAAACAATTTCTGGGTTTGGCGGGTTACTAACGCCGCTTCATTGAAGGGTTCTCAAAGATCACATAGCCAATCACAACCCTGACTCAGAATAACACCAAATATGTTGGGGTGATAAGCAAGAAGAAGCATTTCAAATGTTAAAGCAAAAGCTTTGTAGTGCACCCATACTGTCCATATCGGAAGGAACAGACGATTTCATTGTGTACTGTGACGCTTCAATCCAAGGACTTGGATGTGTACTTATGCAACGCGAAAATGTAACAGCATATGCATCTCGACAACTGAAACTACACGAGAAGAATTACACCACTAACGATTTGGAGCTAGGAGCGGTGGTGTTCGCACTGAAAATCTGGAGACACTATTTGTATGGTACGAAGTGTACTATCTATACGGATCATAAGAGCCTCCAACACATTTTTAATTAGAAGGAGTTGAACATGCGACAGCGTCGTTGGGTAGAACTCCTGAATGACTATGAATGTGCCATCCAGTACCACTCGGGCAAAGCTAATGTGGTAACCGACGCCCTTAGCCGAAAGGAGCATCTGAAGCCCAGACGAGTTCGGGCGCTACAACTCACCATTCTTTATGGTTTACTCGAACAGATTCGTAATGAGCAGACGAAGCAGTGAAAGAGTAAAACCTAAAAGCTGAGCTTTAAGCAAGATGAAGCGTGATTGGGAAATAAAATCTAATGGCACAAGATACTTCATGAACCACATATGGGTTCCCCTCTACGGGAATCTAAGGGAGCTCATAATGGATGAAGCCCACAAATCTAGATACTCTATCCATCCGGGTTTGGATAAGATGTATCAAGACCTCAAAAAAACCTATCGGTGGCCAAACATGAAGGCAGAAATTGCCACCTATGTGAGCAAGTGTTAGACTTCCTCGAAGGTTAAAGTTGAGTATCAGAAACCGTCGGGGTTACTGCAGCAACCGGAGATCCCAGTGTAGAAATGGGAAAAAATTGCTATGGATTTTATTACAGGCTTTCCAAGAACACCTAGCGGGGACAATACCATTTGGATAATCGTAGACAGACTAACGAAGTCATCACACTTCTTGGCCATTAAGGAAACGGACAACTTTAATAAACTTGTCACGATCTATATGAAGGAGATATTTGCCAGGCACAGGGTGCCAGTGTCAATAATCTTCGACCACGACCCATGCTTCGCCTCTCAAATATGGCAATCGGCATAGAAAGCTTTAGGCTCATGTTTGGATATGAGTACCGCATACCATCCTCAAACAGATGGTCAAAGTGAACGAACCATTCAGACCCTTGAAGTCATGCTTAGGACATGTGTTATGGATTTTGGCAACAGTTGGGAGAGACACCTGTCGTTAGTAGATTTTTCTTATAACAACAGCTATCACACAAGTATACAGGAAACACCGTTTGAGGCGTTGTATGGACGGAAGTGTAGGTCACTTGTGTGTTGGGCGGAAGTTGGTGATAGTCAACTCACTGGTCCCGAGTTGATACTCGAAGCAACCAAAAAGATCATGCAAATCAGAAAACGTATG
The DNA here is from genome assembly GCA_030545235.1 of Helianthus tuberosus. NCBI lineage: Eukaryota > Viridiplantae > Streptophyta > Magnoliopsida > Asterales > Asteraceae > Helianthus > Helianthus tuberosus. Next base: position 101,107,919 of record CM060431.1, on the reverse strand, counting down.
GTGGCTGCTCGCAATCGTCAGAAGAGCTATGCCGATCAGCGTCTTAAACTACTGGAATTTCAGGTAGGCGATAGAGCTCTACTGAAGGTGTCACCCTGGAAGGGTATGATTTGTTTTGGGAAACGAGGCAAACTAAACCCGCGCTATGTAGGCCCGTTTGAAATCATTAAGAAGATTGGGTCAGTAGCGTATAAATTAAACCTTCCAGATGAACTCATTGGAGTTCACACTGTCTTTCACGTTTCAAATCTGAAGAAGTGTTTGACGGATGAAACACTAGTCGTTCCATTGGATGAGATCCATGTAGACGAACAATTATGGTTCATTGAAGAACCAATCAAGATCATGGACTGAGAGGTCAAGACTCAGAGACACAACAAGATACCCGTCGTTAAAGTTCGTTGGAACTCTAAGCGTGGACCGAAGTTCACGTGGGAAAGAGAGGATCAAATGAAAGACAAGTACCCTCACCTTTTTGCAACCGCAGTACCAGTTTCAGATAACACAAACTGAATTTTGAGACGAAATTCTTTCAATCTGGGAAAACCTCACACTAACTTAGCAACTCAACTTATGTTACTCAATTTTTGGGACGAAAATTTCTTCAACATGGGGATAATGTGACATCCCGTACTTACGAGGTTAGTTATATACATCGTTCGTTTACTCGTTGTTTCGGTTATGTTGTTACACTCTACCTCTAACGGCTCGTTGATTTAGCTTACGTATTAAAGGGGTCTAGTTAATTATATGCATACATAAATATAACGTCGGCTGTAATAAACATACAAAAGTGTTAACTTCTCCTGTTTACCTATTTTGTTTTATAAAGCCAAAACACCCTCGTTTTGTATTAACAACCCAAGATCCCCATTATGGGCTCAAGCCCATTATGAATTCAACTCCAAACCGCATTATTCATGTGGCCCGAATCCGGCTGTTAGAAATTGATTCGATAGGTTATGATGCTTTTATATTTTGCTTATATAATGAGACCGGCATTTAAAAATAAACAATTAAAACTAATGTATATCGATTTATTCACAGCCCAATCCCATCATATTGATTCGCCCCACCTCCATTATCGGCCCATCTCTCAAACCGCCACACACACACCCCTTGTTACGTAAACTGCATGAATTTTTTATCAAGTTTTATCATTCTAAAAACCCTAACCTCCAAACTAAAAACATGCGACCCACTCTACCCCTCTCCCTCTCTGTTGTCGTGAACCAAAAACCGAGCCAAGGGTTACGAGATCGAGTCGTCTTTGATTATCCTACCTTCTTCTTCTTTAGGTAGCTCGACTTTACATCTTTGTTATTATATACGTGCCTTTCGAGGATCAAATCGGGTTGTTTACGGTTGCGTGTAATCGGTTGTGTATGGAATTTTTTATGATATGTGATCCTTGATATGATTATGTATAACATGCTCTTAATTGCGAATATATATATATATATATATATATATAGGTAAAGTGTAGGATACAAATCCCCTAATCGTACATTACATACGCGACAGTAGTGGCCGTACACGTGTCCTGATTCGTTTTTCTTTGATAAGGTTAAATCAGACAATTAATTCAATCATCTGAGGGCAAATTCGTCTCTTCATTCAATCAGCGAGAAGTTTGTTACACTAATATCCCGGTAATTATCATTCGAATCAGTTTCAAATTTTTCATAATTCTCAAATTGCAGTTTTCGTTCTTCTGCGTTTGGGTTTCATTCAATTGTTTTTTTTTTCGATGGATCCACAGAGCAGCACTGGACGAACAGATGTTGATTTTGAAGATACTCAACCGATCGGTGATCATGCTCAATTATCTGCATATCAGAGAGTGTCGATTGAGGATGTTTTAAATCCGCAACCTGCAAATCCAAATCCAAATCCAATTGCAAGTACAAGTGCTGTAAACGAAGAGACGAATGGTAATTATGTTAATGCTGATCTTTAAATTGTTCGTAGACTTGTTTTGTTTAATCGTAGCAATGATTTTGCATTGTTGTAGCTGTTTTTGAAGTTTGAATGTTGAGTATATTTTGATATGAAAGAAACATGTATAAGTTCGCATGTTATGAGTTTTTCAATTCGCATGTGATGTTTATTCTGTTACGGATTTTCGCATGTTTTGATATAATAAATCGCATGTGTAAAACATATTCATCAAAATCATCATTTTCGCATGTTATGGCTCCTACATTTCGCACGTGTTGTTGTTCTTATGTTGAAATTATGCAGTTATTAATATATCGCATGTAAGGAGTCTGATAATTCGCATGTGGTTTTTTTTTATTTGATTTATGTAAATGAAAGGATTTACACTCCGGAGGTTGAAGCATCAGCTACACCTGTGGTTGGAATGCAATTTACCTCTATTGAACAAGCATATACGTTTTATAAATCATATGCTAAGTTAGCTGGTTTTTCTACTCGGAAGGGTGGTGAAGTACACAGTGGTGGTATAACCAAAACTAAGTATTTTGTTTGTTCTAAAGAGGGTCATAAGGCAGTGTGTATTGAAGATCGTTATTCGAAGTAAAAAAAGCCATACAAATCAAGGAACAGGGGGACCATTAGAACTGGATGCAAAGCTCATCTTATGATTTGCATGGTGGATGGTAGATTATATACATTAAAGAGATTTGTTGATGGCCATAATCATAAGTTTGTATGTGCACATGATATTCATATGCTGCCATCTTACAGACAATTGTCAGATGTCCAGGAGGAGATGGTATGGGAACTAAGCACTTTAAACCTTGGTCCTGTCAAAGCCTTCCATATAATGAGGAAACGTAATGGTGGTTTCGAGAACGTTGGTGCCACGGTTGATGATTGCGAAAATTTTAGGAATCGAATTAACAGCTATATAGGAGAATATGACGCTGACATGGTGATTAATAGGATGACTGACAAAAAACAGTATTTAGCTGATTATTCGTTTAAATATTCTGTTGATGATGACAAACGGTTAACTAGTTTGTTCTGGGCTGATGGGTTATGCAAGCTTAACTTTTTGGAGTTTGGGGATGTGTTATCGTTCGACGCAACTTTCAAGACAAACAGGTAAGTGTTTCAAGAAAAATATGTTTTTTATTTATTTTCGCAAGTTATATGATTTCCTAAACTTGCAATATCGCATGTGTAGACATTGAAGAGTTGGTGTTGAATATATCGCATGTTATACTGTATATTTTCGCATATGATATGTGTCTATTTCACATGTTTCAATGTGTATTTCGCATGTGTTTGTTCAGGTACAAGATGGTGTTTGTTCCGTTCACTGGCATTGACAACCACTGTCGAAATGTAACCCTAGGAGCTGGGTTGTTGGCATCGGAGAGCATTGAATCCTATAAATGGCTTCTGAATTCATTCATAAAGTCATTTGGTCGGCAGCCAAAGGTTGTAGTGACGTACCAAGACCCTGCTATGAAACAGGCTATTGAGGAGGTTTTTTCTACCAACAAACACCGATTGTGCATGTGGCACATAATGAAAAAAGTGGCAGATAAGGTATAGCATGCTATATTGTCTTTCGTTAGCGTTTTTTTTATAATATAGATTTTGTTATAGGCGCTCATAAAAAGCATTTATCGGTATAGGTTGGACACGAGTTGTAAAATAACGATGAGTTTAAAAGAAGGATGTGCGACATTGTATGGACTGATTCCATTAAGCCTGAAGAATTCGAGAGACAGTGGAAGTTGGTGATGATTGAGTTCGGTCTCACTGAAAACAAATGGATTGATGATATGTTTTCGATGAGATACATGTGGATTCCGGTTTTTTACCGGCATGAGCCCATGTTTGGTCTCATGCGAACAACTTCGAGATCATAGAGCGAGAAACTTTTTTTTTTGCCAGGTGTTAAATTCACAACTCACTCTTGTAGAGTTTATGAATCATTTTGACGGTGCAATGGATGTCCAAAGGTTCAATCATAGAAAGAATGATCATATTTCAAGATATACTGAGCCTGCTGATTGGAGCGAAACTACTTTGGAAAAAGATCCTGCTAAGATATACACCAGGTCTATATTCTTTGATCAGCAAATAGAGATTTATGGAACAATTTCTGAATATCTGCCGATGGACACCAAAATCGAGGGTCCACAGATCAGGATATTGTTGAAAGACTTTAAAGCCCATGGAGATGGTTTATTAGAGGTATTATAGCATATATATTTCAAACATACGATTTTGAAAACCTATATGCGAATTTCATTTCCAGAACATGATTTTGCAATATGCGATTTTGATGTACGCATGCGATTTTAAATTTATACAATTAAATGATTTTTAGACATGCGAAATTGTTAATTTACACATGCGATTTTAATTTTTAATATATATTTTTTCTTTTGGTTTTCTTAGGTGTGGTTCAAGAATCTTGAAAATGATGTAACTGCACAGTGTAGCTGTTTGCGTTTTGAGCAGTATGGGCTGCTATGTAAACACATCTATTTTCTTTTCATGATGTTTGGTGTTAAAGAAATACCAAACAAATATGTTATGAAGAGATAGACAAAGGATGTGGTGCCGAATGAATTAAATGTGAAGTACAATTTAAAGGTGGGTGACAAGGATGTGCAACACAAGGCTAAACGGATTGCTCGTGAAATCATCCACACAGGGGAGTATTTGGTTAGCAATTTGATTTCCGACCTTGATCAACTTGTTTTAGTGAGGGATCAAATGATGCAACTTAAAGAGAGAGTTGATCAGAGTCGTATAACCAAGCAACTTGATCCAAAATTTGACCGATTTTCAAAGTTGATTGGATACCAACAACCAGTAACTAATGCACCTCCTACTGTCCGTGTGCCGGCTGGTATAAGAAACAAAGGTCGTGGCTCGCATAAAAGGATTAAATCCAAGAAGGAACAAATGATCAGCCGCAAAGGAAAAAGGTCAAGGACATGTAGTGTATGCAATGAAAAAGGTCATGATATTCGGACTTGCGAGATACTGAAAGGCAAACAACAGAAGAAGAAGATGAGTTTGAAGATTATAGTGGTAGTAGTGATGATGGATCTGAAGAAGAAGATCAGTGGGAGGAGGTTTCAGAAGATGAGGAAGATTAATTTTTTTTTTAATTTAAATGCGATTTTATACGAAACACATGCGATTTTATACTCATCTGTTTATATCATTTTTTTCATGCGATTTAGTATATAAACATGCGATTTTACATGCATCAGTTTATAATTAGTCTTACATGCGATTTCACTTTTAGTACATGCGATTTTGTGTTATCTTGTTTTTTTGTGACAAAGATGTCTAAATCATTCATGCGATTTTATATTATAATGAAGCATAAGATGTGTTCAAAACATGTACCCAAAATATAAAGTAGTTGTTATTGTCTAACACAACTACAACCATAAAATGGTTAAACAGAAATTTAGTTACTTGAAGCAAAGATTTTGTCACGTTCAGCAGAGCTGAACTCCATCTTCTCCTTCACAGTGTTTAGAGCATCTTTCAGGAAAGAGAAGGCTAAGTCATCAGCTCGATATTGCTCCTTTATGTGATTCAAAGCTGCGTCTCTGAAGCTTGATGGTGGTTCTTCAAGTAGACTCTCCCATATCTCTTGATTTTTCTTGATTTCTTCAAGAATTTTCCCCTGCACATCAAGAATCAAATGAGAAGATGTGACATCGGTGCTTATTTCTGTCAACGTGCGAGTTGACAATAGCTCTTTTATTGAAATGTTTTTTATTTTTTCTGAATCTTCCGATGCCATTTTTTGTGGGTGTGTTGTGTGTGTTTTTGTGTTCTATGTCTTAATATGGAAGCTAGTTACTTGGGTATTTTATATTAAAATAGTAAATTTATTATGTAGGTAAGGTGGTAAGTTCAGTAGTATTTATTGTAAAATTGATCATTACATGTCAAATTATAGTCACATCGGTAATAAATTAAGTTTTTTTTATATAAAATAGTTAATTTTTATTTATTTTAGTTATTAATTCGTAATTTTTTTTTTTTTTGCATTTTGAAAGTATTAGCAGCGTTTTATTCAAAATCGCATTTGATTCGAAAACGAATTCGCAAACTTTAAGAAATCTCAAAGAAAATTAACTTTTTTTGAAATCACATGTGTAAAACCATGAATTCGCAAACTATAAGAAATTTCATAGATTATTAACTTTTTTTTGAAATCGCATGTGTAAAATCATGAATTCGCACTTCATAAGACATCTTAAACATTATTACCTTTTTTTTGTAGTCGCATGTAATGTTATATGATTTCACAAATTTTACAAAAAACACAACGTTTCTTTTTGTCTGAAATGTTTTTCGCACGTTTAATATGTATTTCGCATATTTTATTTGATTTTCATCCTGCATCATCTTCTTCGATAGACGTTCTATCGATTTGTTTCAGTTCTGAACTTCCAAATTCAGCAGAAATTCAATTCGCAGAAGGAGTTGGTGAATAAGAATCGATCGATTTTTGATTACTTGTTGAATTTTCGAATACGATTTTGAATAAGAATCTTACGGTATGATTTTGAGTTTTTGTTTGCTGATTATCAGGGGTTTTTGATTTCGTAATGGACGATTTTAACCTTGGCGGTTTCATATATATATTTTAATTTGATTAATTTAATAGTTAAGCACGGGGTTTAATTGAGATGATCTAACGGTTATGGTTATAGCATACGTAATGTACGATTAGGCATATTGTATGATAACCGGCCTCTCTCTCTCTCTCTCTATATATATATATATATATAGGGTCGGGATTTAGAGAAAACGATAGAAAGTGTGAGAACGGTGAGAACGCTTAACGATCGTCCGATCAAAACAATCTAACATCAATTTTATTACGTGGACGCGCTTCATTAAGGGTAAAAGGGTCTTTTGACTACTCCACACAAAACGCCAAATCATGAAATAAAACGCCAAAAACAAAAATCACAGACCATTCTAAGTAAAACGCCATTAAATATAAAACGTCAAACTTAATTATAGTAAAATCCCGCCTAAAAAAACCGCCAAAAAATCCTATATATACAACATCTCAGACCTTCAGTTAAAAACACACACAAAAACCCAAACGGCATATTTCATATAACCCATTCGCCTTAGAAACGCCAAAAAACCCAAACATCAAATATCTTCAACCCCAAAAACGTTTTTCTGAAATTCAGTTTGGCTGTCAGTAAGATTTCACTCAATGAAATAGATAAAATCCTTAAGTGAGGATATAGTCCATTTCATTGAGTAAAATCTCATTGACTTATCCTAAACTTCCATCAAATTTATAGGGCCAAAACATACAAAAACATTATTGAGGTTTGTTGTCAATAAAGTTTAGCTGTATGGGGTGGACAACATTGTCAGGTATCTTTCTTAACCGAGGATTAACAATGCTGTCCATCTCATACAACAAAACATTATTAATTTTAGCATGATCAAAATTTCAGGTTTAAGGTGATCTTATTTCGTGGCGTTCTTTTTATCGGTAAAACGCCAAAAAAGTTAAAAATCAAACATCGTTGATAGTAAAAATTCAAGATTTTTGGCTGAAAGATATAAACTTAATAACATTTTGCTGCATGAGATGGACAAATCTTCAAGAAAAAGACGCTGATGTCAGACTGTGTGCTTCCAAACAGCAACACAAAAAACTACTTGAAAAAACAAAAAAAAAACAAAATGAATCATACGAAAGTCGAACCTGCCAGTTAACATGATTCAAAAAGAGAAGAAAGAGACTGGAGACAGAGAAGATTTGGAAGATCAATTGTTTATGTATTCTTTTTTTTTCCTTTTCAGTTAATTGTTATATAATAAAAACGCCATATATAATAAAAACGCCAAAACAGCCAAAAATGCTTGTTTAAACGATATCATCCAGTTAAACGCCACCAAAAAACTCCCAAACAATAATAAAATTACTTCAAAAAATTATTATAAAAAGCCCAAAAAAATAATAAATAAAAAGCAAACTTGAAAATGTAACTAGAAACAGTAAATACAAAATCAGTAAATACTGAAGAATCTAAAACGCCAAACTTGAAATATGGGACGTGTTACAGACTTCAGAGATAAAGCATATAAAAAACATTAATTACAAAACAGTAACTGAAAAGAGAAATACTTTATTATAATAATGCACCGCCTAATTTAGGCGCCAAAAAGACATCCTATAAAATGATACATCTCAGCAACTTCCATTAAATCAAACCAAAAAAACAAACGCCAATACTACTAAATACCACCCACTATAAAACGCCAACAAATAAACTGAATGAATTGTTATCAGAGGGGAGTAACCTAGAAAGATTTTTCTGCATGAGATGGACAAAATTTTAGGAAAAAGATACTAGTGCCAGTCATATGGCATTTTGTATTTTTTGTTCTTGAAGAAGGTTTGGAAGAGGGGAAGAGGTCAATGACACTGAAGAGTGGGTTCACTATAAAGATGAAGATCCAGATAAAGAAAAAGCGAAAAACCCACTCACACGCCATAGATCTATGTCCCCAAACATCCACAAAAAAAGCCAGTTTAACAGACAAGCAGGCAAAAAAAATCAAACCCATGGGTTTGTTAAGTTTTACATAAAACACCATATATATATTTGGTGACAGTTCTTGTACTGTTAAAGAAGAGAGAGACTGATGACACTGGAGATTGGGAAAAGAGATTCGATTAGGATTTTTAGTTTATTTCCTTCCCTTGTATTTTTTTTTTGTTGTCAGTTTGCTCCCTGCGGGGAGCAAAATGGAAAAACAAACAATTTAAATGGAGTTAGAGGCGGGGAGCAAACTGGCAAAAAAACCGAAACATTAGGGAGTAAAATGGCTATTTTTAAAGGTTTGGAGCAAAACCGTTAAAGTGACCAAACCACAGGGAGCAACACGGAAGTTTACTCTAAAAAATAATAGATCAATAGGCCAACTTGTTTAAAACGCCTTGGAAAACGCCATTCAAATAGATTTCCTGCCCCCTGGGTTCCAATGGCATACGATGTGAATAACGCCATAAACGCCAAAATGTTAATACAATGGAACCATTAAAATGCCATTAATTATTGAATTTGGTTAACGCCAAAAATCTTAAAAACCAAAAATTAAAACAACATTGGGAAAAAGCGGAACTGGAAAAGCAGAAGATGAAAGGACAAAAAAGCCCCTCCGCCCTTTTCTAAGCCGCGTGACAAGTGTTGGGCCACGAAGCGTTCTCACCATTCTCACACTTTTGATCGTTTTCTCCTGATCCCGTTTCTCTCTCTCTATATATATATATATCATAGTTATCAATAGCGTTTATGGCGGCCGCTATAGTGAATGGCGTGGCATGGCGTGGCGGCCATATGCCGCTACAAGGTACATATCGGCCTTATATCGACGATATAGCGACTTCTGACGTGAAATCCGGCGACAAATTCCGGCGACAATGTTGCTTTGAGCCGGAAACCAAGAAGAGGGGGAAGAAGAAGACATCGGCTAAGTATATGTGTTTTAAGGCTTTTGGGGTTTTTATAAGTTTAGGTTTTTAAACATTTAACCTCTCTATATTTCACTAGTTTACATTGAGTCCCTATAACTTGTAACTTTTTACTTAAAAAGTGTAAAAGATAGTTTGTCTATTTAAACATTTAACCCCCTCTATCTTCAGTAGTTTACATTTGGTCCTTAAAATTTTTAATTTATACATAAAAAGTACAAAATTAACATTATAAAATACATATATACAATATGGATAGCTATTTTCTATTTTTTAAATTATCTACTACCTTATCACTAAACATGAAATAGCGGGTTTCATCACTATCGCTACATAGCATAAAGGTTGTCTATCACTATTGACCGCTATATATATATATATATATATATATATTGGCGCGGTGGCATTTTCGTAAACAACATCAATTTTATTACGTGGACGCGCTTCATTAAGGGTAAAAGTGTCTTTCGTCTACTCCAAACAAAACGCCATCTCATGAAAATAAAACGCCAAAACAAAAATCACACAGCATTCTGCTAAAACGCCATTAGATATAAAACGCCTAACTTAATTATAGTAAAACCCCGCCTAAAAAACCGCCAAAAAATCCTATATATACAACAACTCAGACCTTTAATTAAAAAACACAAACAAAAACCCCAAACGCCATATTTAATATATACCATTCGACTGATAAACGCCAGAAAACCCAAACATCAAATATATTGCTGTCAATAAAGTGTAGCTGTATGGTGTGGACAACATTGTCAGTTATCTTACTTAACTGATGATTAACAATGTTATCCAACACCATACAGCAACACTTTATTGATTTTAGCATGATCAAATTTACAGTTTTAAGATGGTTTATTTTGTGGCGTTCTTTTTCTCGGTAAAACGCCAAATAAGATAACATTTTGGCTGAAAGGATGTAAACTCAATAACATTTTGCTACATGAGATGGACAAAAATTATAGAAAAAGAGGCTGATTTCATACGAAAGTCGAAACAGCCAGTGAAGATGCTTCAAAAGAAGAAAGAGACCGGTGACAGTGAAGATTTGGAAGATCAATATTTATTTTGTTTAATTTTCTTTTTCAGTTGATTGTTATTTAATAAACAACGCCATATCTAATAAAAACGCCAAAAAGGCAAATGTCTTACACCTTTGGTGTTTATCAAACCATCATAAAATTACTTTGGACAAGTATTATAAAAAAAATAAAAATTTATGTATTCTTTTTTTTTTATTTTCCTTTTCAGTTGATCGTTGATTGTTGAATAATAAAAACGTCATATATAATAAAAACACCAAAATAGCCAAAATGCTTGTTTAAACGATATCATCTCGTTAAACGCCCCCAAAAACTCCCAAACTATAATAAAATTAGATTGAAAAAGTATTATTAAAAACCCAAAAAAAATAAAAAATAAAAAACAAACTTGAAAATGTAACTAGAAACAGTAACTTCAAATCAGAAAAACTGAAGATAGAGAAAATTTATTATATTAGAATCTAAAATGCCAAACTTGAAAGATGGGACGTGTTACAGACTTCAGAGAAAAAGCTTGTCAAAAACAATAATTACAAACAGTAACTGAAAAGATGAATACTTTATTATAATAACGCACCGCCTAACTTAGGCGCCAAAAAGAGATTCTATAAAATGATACATCTCAGCAACTTCCATTTGATCAAACCAAAAAAAAACAAACGCCAAATACTACTAAATACCACTCACTGTAAAACGCCAAAAAAAAAAATCAAAGATGGCTAATATGCTATCTTGGATATTTAGTATTGTTATTCGTCAAGTTTCACTGAATGAATTTGTAAGGACCTTCAAAAATGTCCTAAATTGACCCGTAAGTGCGAACCCGGATCCCTGAAACCCTACTGTGCATGAAAAACCAAGAAATCAAGATTCTTAGTCTTCAGGTGGGCCGCGTAAAGGTTAAGCATATCTTCACGCGGGCCGCGTAAAGGTTAAGCATATCTTCACGCGGGCCGCGTCAACTCTACGTTTGACCGGATAAGCGTCCAGATCCACGTGTCACCCACGTGGCATGCCTACCATTGAAACGGATGCCCTAATCTACGACTAGGTTCCCTCGCGGGCCGCGTAAGGGTCGAGCAAGGGTTCACGCGGGCCGCTTGAGACCCATTTTTCACCTATAAATAGATTCGATCAGGAGCAGTTCAATGGTGTCGAAACCAAATCTCAAAAACGAAGTTACACTTCTCTAATTCGAAAATTACTTTTACAATAGCAAGGCGCTGCTACGATACAGGGTATTAACTCGATCGCTGCTACGATTCAATGTCCGATCGATTAAAACTATCCGATGGATGTTTAAGTGCTGCCCACATTAGGGCCATACTTTGTCATTAGTCGTGAATTCGACGGATGTTTAAGTATAGCACTTTGTCATTCGTTGTGAGGGTTTTAATCTCGCGAGTTATCGTAAATGCTGTATTAGTTACTGACCTAGTTCGTGTGCATTGTTATTTAAATTAGGTTACAAGGCTAATCAGTAGGCTAAACTCTGCCTGTTTAAATCTGCAATGTGAGTCATTCTCTTTTTATCAATTATGTTTTACAATACTCCAAGCATTTTCAAAAGTTATAATTATAGGGATTAAGTCATGGTTATCTTGAATCACTGGCTAATTGGGGTATTGTGCACATTACTAATTTCTCACGGTTAGGCTAATAAATCCTAACAATGATAATCATCACTACTTGGGGAAGGACCCAATAGTGGTATGACCATCGTCACTAGGTGACACGGCGCCAGATAAAAATAAGATAAAAGCCATTGTAATCGCTCTTATGCTGTAATTGATAACTAACGTGTCGTTTTATATAATTGAATGACTCGCCAGTATTTCCCCGCTGACAAAATATTTTTAAAAACATGTTTCAGGCGACCTGCTGTGAATCAAGGAAAACGTGCTACGGAGCACTAACAAGCTTGAAGAGGTGGCTCAGTTAAAATAAATAAACATGTTTTATAAATCAGGGAATTTCCTAGTAAAATTCCTCTATTGTAAATCACGGGGTTATCCCGAATTATGAAATAAAATAATCAGACATTTTCAAGTTTTAAAAGATCCTGTTAAATCTTCCGCTGTCGCATCAATTTAATAAATACCACGGGTTCCTGTCCCGTGGCTCCTGACCGGGTAAAACCGGGGCTGGGGCCGTGACAGGAAAAGGTGGTACTAGAGCCACTGATTTAAGCCTATTAAGTATTTAAAAATACTTAATTTTCCTGATTACTGTCTTATGACTATGTGTTTTTAACTGACTACTTGTTAGTTACAGTATGAGTAAGCAAAGAATTGTGGACATCTATCGTCATTTGGATAGTTCACCAAAAGATATTGGAACTTCATTCCAATCAAATTCCTCAAGATACTCAGCAGATACTGAGGAGGGAATATTTGTTCGTAAAGCACAGTTTGAGAAACCACTTACCCCTAATAAAAGAAGTTGGATTATTAGAAAAAGTCAAGAGAAAATAAAGAAGTCTCAACCAAAAGGAAGGATGATTAATGAGGAAACCCAGGAAATAGACAATAACCCACCATGGGAAGATAAATTAGACGAACAATGGGCAAATCTCTATATGTTAGCCACTATAGCAGTAAATGCTAACTTATAGTTAAATCACCAAACCAGTACCAACATCTATCTCACTTACAAGCCAGAAACTTTAAATATAATAAATAACCACTAGTATATTTCGAAATTTCAGTTGTAATAAATATCTAGCAATAGTTCGTTTTAACCAAATAAATTGTATTTAAGTTTCCTAAATTGCCATTCTGTGATTCTGTGATTTACAAAATTTTAACCTAAAATTTTGTGTGTTTCTTCATAACTGCTAAACAGCATGAATGAATTGTCTGAAGCTCTTGAGAATCTCAATCTCTATCCTGTTAATATAGAAGTTTCCAGAGACTTTACCGGTTATTGTGCCGACATTGAAGAACCTATGGAATTTCAAACCCAACCTCCGGAGAAACCCAAACCAAAGAAAAGAAGAAGAATTATGGGCTGGAGGCGTGTGCGTAGGAGAAAACCAACGACACAGAAAGTTGTAAAGAATAAGGATCCCAAAGGTAAAGGCAAGGAAATAGAGATTGGGGAAAGTTCAATGCAAGACCAGGAAATACCACCCTGGGAAGAGCTGGATCATAAAATAGCACTTAGTGACCTCATCGGACCTATCGGTGAAAACCACTTTAGTTAACCAGTGGAAGCACAACTTCCAGTTGACCTAGAGCCTGAAATCTCAGAGCCTATTATCCACACTCAACCTTTACCAGCAGAACTAGAAGAATGGTGGACCACCGACTGGCAGTTCCAGAATCTCCTAAATAACCCTGATACCTTTTTTCCTCAATTTGACCCTGAACCTCCACTACACCCACCTATGAGCATGGAAAATTTGGCGGAACTCCGTCATTATGGAGAGGAGCTGATTGATGCAGGGAATCGAATCCGGGAAGTAGGAAAGAGAATATCTTGGAAGTACGATGAGAGGGAACGTCGTTTCTAAGATGTCAGCTGACGAAGAAGGTGTGACCGTGGTTATGTGGTTGTAGGAATGTGTGTTTAATAATAATAATAATAAGAATAAAATATAACTATGTGAAATAACTAAAAATAAAACTTTTGTAAGATAACCAGTTTGTACGGATGCCTAATATATATATAAAATATCGAACGTCGAAAGATCGACAATTTTGGCTATACTTGTTAACATGATTATGTGCAATTATTTGGTTATGTTTGGTTAATTATTTTATACTAATTACTTATATAAATTAATTACCAGATGGCACACGCTGGTAATGAACCCTATAATGAAGTTAATCAATCTGAGCATAACAATGAAGATAAATTTCTGAATAGGCAAGATATCGAGAATATCGTTGCTCAAGGAATAGCCAATGCTATTCCAGTAATACTTGCTGTTGCTCGAAATCCTGTTGAACCTCAACAAATTATTCCTAGCAAACGCACACACGGTGACAATTTTAGTAATAGTGTAAACGGAGGCGGCAACCATACTAATAACCACAACGAGGGAATGCAAGCCCCGCTTCTTAAGAAAATGAAAGCTGCAACACCTGGTTGCACTTACAAGGAGTTTCTTGCTTGTAAACCAGTTGAATTTGCAGGCAACGAAGGGGCGACTGCTGCACTGCGTTGGTTGGAGAAAACCGAAGCAGTAATTATGATAAGTAAATGTGTCGAGGAAGACAAGGTCATGTATGTGTCGCATCTTTTTAAAGAAGGGGCGCTAGAATGGTGGAATACGGTACTTCAAGCCAAAGGAAGAAATATGGCCTATGCCATGAGTTAGGAAGAATTTAAACAGCTAGTGGAAAGAAAATTATGTCCCGAATATGAAAAGGAACAAATGACAAATAAGTTCCTGAACCACCGGATGGTGGATGTAGACTGTCGAGGGTATACTTCGACATTCTTCGAGTATGCGAGAGTGGTACCAACCCTGGCTTCGCCAGAACCGGTACTTATTTCCCGCTATATTTGGGGATTGATTGGCGAAATTCGAGATATCGTCAAAGCTGCGAGACCCCGCACTATTGACGATGCTGTGGAATTAGCTAACACCCTAACTGACGGACTGGTACGCACAAGAGAAGAAACACGGAAAAAGGAAGTGGCCCAAAAGATTACCCAGGGATTCCGTATGGGTAACCGTAGCAATTTCAAGAAAAAGGGAACTGGACAATCTTCCACTGTTCCATTTTGCAATACCTGCAAAAGAAAGCATTTTGGAAGATGCAAAGGGTATTGCAATTTCTACAAAATTCCAGGGCATCAAGAAGAAGATTGCAGGAAGAAGAAAGCAACAGTCTGCTACAACTGTGGAGAAGCTGGACACTTTAGGCCAGACTGCCCAAAACTGGTCAAACCAGCTGATAACAAAGCCAAACCTGCAGAAGGAGCTACCAAAAAGAACGCTAGAGCCTTCCAACTGACTACTCAGGAAGCAGAGCTAATCCCTGATGTGATAGCTGGTACGTTCCTAGTTCACGACGTTTATGCAAAAGTATTATTTTACTCTGGTGCAAACCAAAGTTTTATAAATACTTCATTCTGCCAAGCTCTTAATCTACCTTTAACCAACCTTAGGCAGATTTTTACAGTCGAAACGGCAGATGGGAATTCTGTTAACATAGATCAGGTTTTGCAAGAAGGAAAGATAGAACTTTTAGGTCATAAATTTTCTGCAAACCTGTTACCTATGAATTTAGCTAGATTCGAGATTGTGTTAGGAATGGATTGGTTAATAGCCAACCATGCTCGAATTCTTTGTGATAAGAATTCCATAGAAATTCATACACCCACAGGAGAATTAGTGGTGATTACAGGAGATAAGCCACGTAAGCCAATAAAGTTCATTTCAGTAATGAAAGTTGCTAGTTATGAACGAAAGCAAGGAATAGTGTATATGATCTTAGTAATCATTAACACTAAAAATAAGGAACTTAAGGAAATTCCAGTAGTATCTGAATACCCAGAAGTATTCCCAGAAGAACTGCCTGGATTACCACCTGATAGGGAAGTAGAATTTAGAATTCATCTAATTCCTGGAACTACACCGATAGCCAAGGCACCTTATCGATTAGCACCCACCGAAATGCTAGAATTGAAAAAGCAATTAGATGAATTGTTAAGCAAAGGATTCATACAACCTAGTTCATCCCCTTGGGGAGCTCCAGTGTTGTTTGTGAAAAAGAAAGATGGGTCAATGCGAATGTGTATCGATTACAGGGAATTGAATAAAGTTACAATTAAGAATCGATACCCATTACCTAGAATTGATGATCTCTTTGATCAATTGCAAGGAGCTAGATATTTTTCTAAGATAGATTTACGCTCCGGATATCATCAATTTAAGGTGCAAGAAGAAGACATACCTAAAACTGCTTTCAGAACTAGGTATGGTCATTACGAGTTTACAGTCATGCCCTTTGGGTTAACAGATGCTCCTGCAGCATTTATGGACATGTGAATAGAATCTGTAAACCGTATTTGGATAAATTTGTAATTGTCTTCATCGACGATATACTTATTTATTCCAAAAGCCAGGATGAACATCGTCAACACCTGCATGTGCTCATAACTTTGTTAAGAAAAGAAAAGCTTTACGCCAAATTCTCGAAGTGTGAATTTTGGCTGCAAGAAATACAATTTTTAGGACACATGGTGAATCACGAAGGCATTCACGTAGATCCCTCCAAAATAGAAGCGATCACCAAATGGAAAGTCCCGCAGTCAGCTATGGAAATTAGAAGTTTTATAGGGTTAGATGGATACTATAGGCGTTTTATTAAGGATTTTTCCAAGATAGCTGTACCATTAACTAAGTTAACCTGTAAAGCAGCTAAGTTTGAATGGGGACCTAAACAAGAAGAAGCTTTTAAGATCTTAAAGCAGAAATTAACAAATGCTCCAATTTTAGCTTTACCAGAAGGAACAGAAGATTTTGAAGTATACTGCGATGCTTCAAAACTAGGATTAGGATGTGTGTTAATGCAATGCAAGAAAGTAATTGCGTATGCCTCAAGACAACTGAAAAAGCACGAGGAAAACTATACGACTCGTGACTTAGAATTAGGAGCCATAATTTTTGCCCTTAAGATTTGGAGACACTATCTGTATGGAAGTAAGTTTACTGTCTATACAGATCACAAGAGCTTAAGATACATATTTGGGCAAAAAGAATTAAACATGAGGCAAAGAAGATGGATGGAAATTCTAAGTGACTACGACTGTGATATTCAATATCACGAAGGAAAAGCGAATGTAGTTGCAGATGCTTTAAGTCGTAAGTACCATGAGAAACAACAATGAATTCGTGCTCTTAGATTAAGTTTACAATTAGACTTAATGGAACAACTGAAAAGCATTCAAGAAATAGCAATCAAGGATGATGCTGAAGGAATGAAAGGACGAATAAAAGAATTAGAGCAAGGAAATGATGGAATTTGGAGATTCCATAAGAAACGAATTTGGGTACCTAAACAAGGAGAATTAAGAAATAAAATTTTAGAAGAAGCCCATAAATCTAGGTATACCATGCATCCTGGTAACAATAGAATGTACCAAGATTTAAGAAATAACTTATGGTGGATAGGAATGAAAAAGGACATAGCTAGATATGTTTCTAAGTGTCTAACTTGTTCACAAGTTAAGGCAGAACACCAGAAACCTTCAGGATTACTCCAACAATTAGAAATGCCTGTATGGAAATGGGAACTTATAACTATGGATTTTGTTACTAAGTTGCCCAAAACCAGAAAAGGTAATAATGCGATTTGGGTAATTGTGGATCGATTAACCAAATCAGCTCATTTTCTACCCATGAAAGAAACCTTTAGCATGGAAAGGTTGGCAAAGTTGTATGTGGATGAAGTAGTATCCTTACATGGAGTCCCACTCTCCATTGTATCGGATTAGGATAGTCGTTTTACTTCCCATTTCTGGACTAGTTTCCAAGAAGCTATGGGAACTCGACTAAATTTAAGCACTGCATACCATCCTCAGACAGAAGGACAGAGTGAAAGGACAATCCAAACCCTGGAGGACATGCTTTGGGCATGTGTGATAGATTTTGGTGGAAACTGGGATGACCAGCTACCCTTAATTGAATTCTCCTATAACAATAGTTATCATTCAAGCATTGAAGCTGCCCCATTCGAAGCACTATATGGACGTAAGTGTAGAACTCCAGTTTGTTGGGCAGAAATAGGAGAAAGCCAATTATCAGGTCTTGAAATAATACAAGAAACTACCGACAAGATTACTCAAATCAAGGTAAGACTAAAGACGGCTCGAGATCGCCAGAAGAGTTATGCCGACAATCGACGCAAACCACTAGAGTTCCAAGTTGGAGACAAGGTACTCTTGAAAGTTTCTCCTTGGAAAGGAGTAGTTCGGTTCGGTAAGAAAGGAAAACTGAGTCCAAGATACATAGGACCATTCCAAGTAATCCAAGGTATAGGATCGGTCGCATATCGCTTACAACTACCATAGGAGCTAGCTGGAGTACATGACGTATTTCATGTATCCAATCTCAAGAAATGTCTATCTGACGAATCCTTGATAGTACCTCTTCAAGATGTAGAGGTAAATAAGAAATTAAAATTTGTTGAGAAGCCACTTCAAATAGAAGACAGAAAGATCAAGTTTCTCAAACATAAAAGATTGGTATTGGTCAAGGTCAAATGGGAATCAAAAAGAGGACCCGAATACACTTGGGAGCTGGAATCGGAAATGAAACGGAAGTATCCTCACTTATTTCAATAAATCTCGAGGACGAGATTTTAAATAAGGTGGGGAGGATGTAAGGACCTTCAAAAATGTCCTAAATTGACCCGTAAGTGCGAACCCGAACCCCTGAAACCCTACTGTGCATGAAAAACCAAGAAATCAAGATTCTTGGTCTTCAGGCGGGCCACGTAAAGATTAAGCATATCTTCACGCGGGCCGCGTCAACTCTACGTTTGACCGGATAAGCGTCCAGATCCACGTGGCATGCCTACCAGTGACACGGATGCCCTAATCTACGACTAGGTGCCCTCGCGGGCCGCGTAAGGGTCGAGCAAGGGTTCACGCGGGCCGCGTGAGACCCATTTTTCACCTATAAATAGATTCGATCAGGAGCAGTTCAATGGTGTCGAAACCAAATCTCAAAAACGAAGTTACACTTCTCTAATTCGAAAATTACTTTTACAATAGCAAGGCGCTGCTACGATATAGGGTATTAACTCGATCGCTGCTACGATTCAATGTCCGATCGATTGAAACTATCCGATGGATGTTTAAGTGCTACCCACATTAGGGCCATACTTTGTCATTAGTCGTGAATTCGACGGATGTTTAAGTATAGCACTTTGTCATTCGTTGTGAGGGTTTTAATCTCACGAGTTATCGTAAATGCTGTATTAGTTACTGACCTAGTTCGTGTGCATTGTTATTTAAATTAGGTTACAAGGCTAATCAGTAGGCTAAACTCTGCCCGTTTAAATCTGCAATGTGAGTCATTCTCTTTTTATCAATTATGTTTTACAATACTCCAAGCATTTTCAAAATTTATAATTACAGGGATTAAGTCATGGTTATCTTGAATCACTGGCTAATTGGGGTATTGTGCACATTACTAATTTCTCATGGTTAGGCTAATAAATCCTAACAATGATAATCATTACTACTTGGGGAAGGACCCAATAGTGGTATGACCATCGTCACCAGGTGACACGGCGCCATATAAAAATAAGATAAAAGCCATTGTAATCGCTCTTATGCTGTAATTGATAACTAATGTGTCGTTTTATATAATTGAATGACTTGCCAGTATTTCTCCGCTGATAAAATATTTTTAAAAACATGTTTCAGGCGACCTGCTGTGAATCAAGGAAAACGTGCTACGGAGCACTAACAAGCTTGAAGAGGTGGCTCAGTTAAAATAAATAAACATGTTTTATAAATCAGGGAATTTTCTAGTAAAATTCCTCTATTGTAAATCACGGGGTTATCCCGAATTATGAAATAAAATAATCGGGCATTTTCAAGTTTTAAAAGATCCTGTTAAATCTTCCGTTGTCGCATCAATTTAATAAATACCATGGGTTCCTATCCCGCGGCTCCTGACCGGGTAAAACCGGGGCTAGGGCCCTGACAGAATTGTTAGCGGAGGCGAGTAACTCAGTAAGATTTTGCTGCATGAGATGGACAAAAATTCAAGAAAAAGATACTAATGCCAGTCATATGGCATTTTGTATTTTTTGTTCTTGAAGAAGGCTTGGATGAGGAGAAGAGATCAATGACACTGAAATGTGGGATGATTATAAAGATGAAGATCAACATGAAGAAAAAGCGAAAAACCCACCCACACGTCATAGATCTATGCCCCTAAACATCCACAACAAAAGCCACTTCAACAGACGAGCAGACAAAATAATCAAACCGATGGGTTTGTTAAGTTTTACATAAAACGCCATATTTTTGGTGTCGGTTCTTGTACTATTAAAGAACAGAGAGACTGATGACAGTGAATATTGTGAAGGGAGTTCCGATTAGGATTTTTAATTTATTTTCTTCACTTGTATTTTTTTTACTGTGGCTGAAATATAATCCAACAATTGTAAAACGGCAACATAACCCAAATGCCAAAATGTTTATAAAAAATAATAGAACAATGGGCCAACTTGTTTAAAATGCCTTGAAAAACGCCATTCAAATAGATTTCCTGCCCCCTGGATTCCATTGGCATACGATGTGAATAAACGCCATAAACGCCAAAATATTGATACAATGAAACCATTAAAACGCCATTAATTATTGAATTTGGTTAACGCCAAAAATCTTAAACCCCAAAAATTAAAACAATATTGGGAAAAGCGGAACTGGAAAAGCAGAAGATGAAAGGACAAAAAAGCCCCTCTGCCCTTTTCTAAGTGGCGGGACACGTGTTGAGCCAGGAAGCGTTCTCACCGTTCTCACACTTTTGAGCGTTTTCTCCTCATCCCGTTTC
Organism: Helianthus tuberosus; assembly: GCA_030545235.1. NCBI lineage: Eukaryota > Viridiplantae > Streptophyta > Magnoliopsida > Asterales > Asteraceae > Helianthus > Helianthus tuberosus. Next base: position 101,086,864 of record CM060431.1, on the reverse strand, counting down.
TGTATATATATATATATATTATGTATGATCGATGACTTGGTTGAGGTGTGTTGTCGGTTGTTTAATCGAGTTATGGTGGCTGTGTTTGTGTACATCTGTGACGATCTTGATGCTTACAAGGTTAACTCATAGTATAGAATGCATGAATATAAAGTATGATGTTGGTATTGTCGTTTTGGTTTGCATAACCACATAAAGGTTAGTTAAGGTTAATAATCTTCATGATCATAGAGTTTTGTATGTTAAATCTGATGAAAGTGACATATAACCTGCTATGATCGATAATTATAGGTTGTTTGAGATATTTAGTAATCGGTTGGGGAGCCTGTAACAAAGACAGAATATGTCTAGCATGTTACAGTCAGCTACCTAATGAAAACTGGATTTTCTTAAGTCCAAAACGTAGTATTTTGAAATACACTTCTAATGGCGCTGGAATCATAATTTTTGTATGTGGTTTGATATTTTAAACGAATTAATTCGTTTCAGTGGTCAAAGCTACATTTTTGTGCAGAATTTGTGTGTTGTGTTTTACGTCATATCTCGGTGAATACTTGGAGTTAGGTCATGAAATTTATATAGTAGATGGTCTTAGGTGTTGGTACGAATCTCCAAGTGGATTCGGGTAAATCAAGTAATCGAGGATTTTTAAATAATTTTTTCCGTAAGCTGCAGTCAGAAAGTGATAAATCTAGTCACTGCATTGTAAATGATTTTTCTAATTTTTTTGGTAAAGAATTAGGCCTTGAAAATTATGTACAAGGCCCAACACACCGGGGGTACATCACATAAAAAGAACATAATTTTTGCTGCTCTGTAAGTAGGTTAAACGAGCTTCCTAAAATAGCCCAATTTCAGTGAATTTGTTATGCATTAATTGCTAATGAATGAGAGTCGAACTTTCTATTTTTAGTATCCTTGCTTGTTTGGTAATTGTATAAATATCGTATATCATATCGTAGGATAGGTTGTGGACCCGAGTATGAAACCACATGATAGAAGAGCTATGTGATTACTCGTTCACGTGCTAGTTGCTAGATACGTGTAGGGCTTACATGATTTGCATAAACAATCACTAATAACCCATGGTAACTTTAATAGGGCCGTGGTTGATCATGCTAGCTTGCATATACTTAATCTTAATCTTACCGAGCAATACGAAGGTGAGTTCCCGTCCCTATATCAAAACGTTTTGAAACATAGGGAAGGTAACACGAACACATTACGGTAATGTAATGCCTACCCATTATAAGGTTATAACACTTTAATTTAATAGTACGTTGTTATATTTTTATGGTCACAAAGTAGCATTATCACATAGGGAAGGTAACACGAGCACATTACGGTAATGTAGTGCCTACCCGTTATAAGGTTATATCGCTTTTATTTAATAGTACGTTGTTAGAGTGTTGTGGTCACAAAGTAGCATTATCACATAATGTCCTTGTAAACCTCGGACTGTTAGTATTGAGATTAATAGCAGGGGAATTTTGAGTAGTACTATTGGGCCCGACAAGCCCCACCCGAGCTAGTCGTGCTAGCTAGACCGGTAATGGTCAGCGGGTGTAGAATTAACCTAACTTACCGCCATGGTCAGTGATAGACCTGGCAAACAAAGGAAACAACAGGGTCAGCTTAGGTTTCGAACTCTTTCGTGACGTAATACGGGATAGCTACCTATAAATATGACAATAATATATTAAATACTAATATTTACTGTTCTGGTTGAATAGTGGAAACTTGTATAAACGAAACATGCTATAAGTGTAAACTGTATATGTGAACTCACTCATGATAAATGATTGATACTTGTTTCTTACGTGTTCTCCCCAAGTCGCTAAGGTACTTGCCACAGTTAGGTGCACCGCATGGTGTCAAAAACAAATTTTATTTCGTAACATTGCATTATTACAATTATTTCCTGTTGGATTCGGTGTTTGTTTTGACGCACGTTTTTACCTTACATTTATTACGCTTCTGCATTACTTTTGAATTGTTGGTTGTTTGGTAAAACTGTTTTTCCTCATATAGAGGTCATTCGATATGACTGGTGTCTTAGATCGTGGTTTGTCACGCGTCTCGCGGTAAAACCCCACAAGTGGATTTTGAGGGTGTAACAATGACGTTGTTTGGTGTTTAGGTATGAAAAGAGTTCCTAATGTTAAAATTGATGCGAGAACGACGGTCATGGCTAAGGAGATTCGCCATCCCAAACCACCATAAAATTGAAGATAATTGGTCTAATTTCATTGATGTTGGCTTTTACAAAGTATAATCGTTAACTATGTTTTTTTGGTAACTTTACACATGATATGTATGGATTCGGTTGCTAGATTTGAATAAGTTATTTAAAAATCTACAAAGAAGCAATGGTGGGGATGCACCTGCTGCTGTAGATATGGCTAATAGTCAGCTGGTTTGCGGTTGTAGCATCATTGCAGCATGCCCAGTATGCAACCTTCATCAATACCATAGTTGGTTTGAACATGTGCAAGTATGTTTTAGTTGGTTCTCTTTATGAGTTAACATTACAAATGCTTAGTAGATATGTGTTATCACTTTGACCAGGCGATTCTGATGGTTTGTGAGTTTTGGGCCTAAACCAAAAATCTTTCGATCCAAATCCATCTGAAAACTTTTTGGTTTCAGGCTCATCTCACACTTATGCTCATCAGTTTTGGCTATGGGGTCCGGACCCGAATAACCAGTTCTCGGTGAAATCGGTTCGTGTGATGCTTCATAGTCATGATTCAGTTGTTCATCATACTTCGTACTTCTCTTGGTTAAAATAGGTGCCCGTTAAGGTTCTTTGTTTAAACTAGAGGCTGCTCCTTAATAGGATTGCTGTTATCACTTTGACCAGGTGGTTCTGATGGTATGCCTATTTTTTCCATTGCTACTAAATATTCAAATTACTATTATTCCAGGATACTTCTGTAGCTGGACAAGCAAAGAAAGAAGCTTTAGAGCGCAATTTGTTAACACAACAAGTTAAGATGCTTTAAAGAATTAAGTATGCCACTCCAGTAGTTCAATATATCTAGACATTTCATTCATTTTTGCAGAGGTTTTTAATGAAACGTCTTCAGAAAAACAAACAGTCTGCAGATGACAATGTTTATGCGTGGGCTGCGCGGCGAATACAGAAAACCCTGCGCAAATCTTTTTTACAAAACAAACACCACCTTAGTACCCTGCCGCAATCTAACTCTAGTTTATTATTTAGTGTGTGTATGCATGTTTTCATTTTGATCTTATTTCAAAAGCCAAGATTATTATGTGTGCATGTTTTCATTATGATATGGTTTATGTATTTTGTTTCTAAACCAGTTTTTGCCCCATCCGTGTTTCGGGGCACTAAGCCAAATATGTCTCTCTCATAACATGTGCTTCTATGTTTCGCTTACTTGTACATACTACTCATAACACAATCTCATAAAAATTACATCGAGTCAACCAATTAAAACAAAACACTACAATACTTCTGCTAAAAAAAACTTAAACGATGGAAAAACTATAATTTTAAACTAGGGGCAAAATTGTAATTTTTCAAGACAAATGATTGTGTGCCAGGCAGCTGTCTGGCACGAATAAAAATTACATCAAGTCAACCAATTAAAACAAAACACTACCGTAGTTTTGTCAGAAAAAACACTAAAACGATGGCATGACTGTAATTTTACACTGGGGAAAATCGTAATTTGATGGGGGAAAAACAAAAACAATGGAAAAATTATAAATTTGAACTGAGGGCAAAACTGTAATTTGGCTAGAAGAAGAAAAAAAACAAAATAAATGATAAAACTGTAAATTTAAATGACGAATAAAAATTACACCGAGTCAACCAATTAAAACAAAACACTACCATAGTTTTGTAAAAAAACACTAAAACGATGGCATGACTGTAATTTTACACTGGGGAAAAATCGTAATTTGACAGAAAAAAAAAACAAAAACGATGGCAAAATTGTAAATTTAAACTGTGGGCAAAACTGTAATTTGGCTAGAAGAAGAAAAAAAAACAAATGGTAAAACTGTAAATTTAAATGGGACAAAATCGTAATTTAGCTGGACCAATGGGGAAGTACTAGACTCAGTGGCGAACCCAAGATTTTTTTCCGTTGGGGTCCATTTTTTTGTATAAAATTTTATCACAAACAAACATTAAAATTTTCAGGTCGGTCATCGTAGTCGGGTCAGGTCAGGGCTAGGAAATAATGTCAAAACTTTTAGTGGACATGAAACCATTACATTATTAAGAATCATTTTTAAGCATTAAGTTATCAAATAGTGGTAATTAATAAGTTGCTTGGAACCAATAGCTACCTAAACAACATAATTACTTCACATAACTTCAAAATTTTGTTGAAGGGGTTTTTTTTTTAGCTTTTTTTACGAACGCCATTATATGTTGGAAGTCTTATTTGGTAGTCAAATGTGAAATAAAATCATTCAAAGATATTAAATTTATCATTTTAAAGAAGCAAATTAGAGGGTGAATGGATGGTTGTGTTGTTTTAAAACACTAGTTTAAATTTGATGAAAAATTAAAAAGAGGAGCTGGAAGACTTGACCTTGAGATCTATTTGTTGGAACACAAGAAGATTTACCACCACACCATCTTTGTTTTTAACATAATGGGGTCCAACTAATTTATCTTATAGGGTCTTTAAAAATTTAACATACCGACTACTATTTTTTTTAAATATTGGAGTCCGTGGACCCTGACCCGTACCATGTGGGTCCACCCCTAACCAGACTGCCTGACACTATTTCTCTCCATGTAAATTATAGTATAAGTAAATTGATAGTGGGACATGGGGCTTGTTTTTAGTTATTATCACAAGCAAATGTCACATGAAAAATAAACAAAGATGCTTGACTACTTTCATAAAAATCTTACTGTTAGTCTTTATTACTATGGTTATTGTGATAAGTCTGTTTTTGTGTTGATCCTTAATTGAACAATAATACTTCTTAAAATTGTGTTTATAGATGTGTTTTAAGTGGTTTAGCTAAAATTGCATAAGAGTTTGTTTTCTTGGTGCTTTACAAAAAAAAAAAAAAAAAAAAGACTGTTGCGCAATATGCTTACTTTTCACCTAGACTGTTGCGCAATATACTTACTTTTCACCTATAAAAGGACTATTTATGATTTTTGGGGTTTTACAAAATCCTTCACACTACTATAAAATTTGAGTTTTGAAGCAGTGGCAAAATAAGGAACAAGTGTATCTTCAAAGGAACAAACACTTGTAATAAGGAACAAATGAAGCAAATAAGAAACAATTGTATCTTCAAAGAAACAAACACCTGCAATAAGGAACAAATGAAGCAAATAAGGAACAATTGTATCTTCAAAGGAACAAACACTTACAATAAGGAACAAATGAAGCAAATAAGGAACAATTGTAACCATATGTGTCAGTACTAAGAATTTGATTCCTGATACCTGGATGACGAATTTAACATTACATGACCACTCTAATAGTTTCATTTTTAAACTCCCAATAACATAAGGACAATTCTTACCTCCAAGATCGGACAGGTTGACATCCATTTGTCTTTGTTCATCTTCAAGCCATTTAATTTCTGCTTCAACTTTCTCAATCCTCAAACCCATTTCATGAATGTCGCTCTCAAGGTCCTAAAAACAAAAGGATCAATGGTGTCGGTAAATATAACTCAACAGTGGTTTACTAATGCTGACAACTTAACAGAATATGATATTGTACCTTTCGAAATTCCAGACAAGATTCTCTGTCAATTGCTTGAGCCCTAGCCATAACATGACATACATCCATTGTCTCTGGCATACAATGCTAAAGAGCATTATAAGTAATAGGTGATTTCATAATTGAGATGGCATTTAAGTTGTAAGAAACGAGAATCACTGATTCAGGTTTTAAAATAATCACGTCTAACAACTTTTAATTAACACATTGCATGAAAACAACATTTTATGTATTTTAGTATCAAGAACTACTAACATTCAACGTATTTTGGATTTTAAGAATCAACATTCATTGTCTTACGTAAAAGTGCATGAAAAGTGTTAAAAACAGGGTAAAACAGCTTGGACAATTAAAAAAGAAAATAGCCAGCTTTAACCAAACACTAAAAGCTTATTGTAACAACTTAATCAGATAGATAATTTCGATCGAGAGAGAGAGATTCAACCTTAAGGGTCAACTGTAAGTCGGAATGAGCAGCAACACAAGTAAACTCCCCTGTCTCTGAAGGAACAGGAACAACACGAACTTGTGTAAAGTTGTCAGGTTAGAAGAATTTAGACCTGTGAAGAAATAACATCAAACAAAACAACAAAAATTCACCCTACTAATGTTTCAAATAACATAAAAAAATACAAATAAAACAAGAAGAAGAAACTAAAAAATCAAAACATACCCGAATGAGACTTAGAACTGTTTGCGTGGATGATGTCACACCCCAACCAATGGCGGAATAATCGGAGTGGGACCAAATAAGTTGCAAGAGACTTCATAACACTATTTGTGACAATATTTAATAAACCCGTTTCATTTAATAAATCTCAAATTTGTCAAACATTACATAAATTTCAAATAACAATATGTTCAAAACATAACAATAACAAAATTTGATACAACATATTAAACCTAGCATGTCTATATGTGTATCTAAGCATCATTGCTACTTCGTTTCATAGCAATCATCATCTTCAACCTGTAATATGTTTAAAATAAAGTTCAATGCAAAAGCAAAGGCGAGTACACAAGGTTTAGATAAGTATATCATAAGTATAAAAGCATTTTCTCGAATCCACATGGCAATTTGTAAACAAGGTAACTAGCATGCATCACAATATGTCAAACCCAAGTGTCTACTAGTATTTAGCATCCCTCGTCACAAAAGTAATGAGACCGTTTTAGAATAAAGACTTAACAAGACCCCGACGGGTGGTGTGCTACTCCTATAGCGCTATATATGTTAAGTTGGGGCTTAGCAAAGTTAATGACATAAAGCATGTATATTCTAGCATGAACCTAAGTAAACTAGTAGCATGTATTACGGATTGAGATCATAAAGTATGTTTTAAGTGTGTGAATGTGAAGTTTGTATAATAAGATGTTACAACCCAAAGTGTTTTTAAAGGTAAATGGGTCAAGTGTACTAACGGTTTTGCAAGCTTCCACTTGATAAATCCGCGAGAGTTGTTGTTGTGGGAGGTTGGAACACCAAGTCCTTCTACACGAAGTAACAAGGTGTATGAGTATTGGAGTATACGGTGGAGTAAAGATTCGGAATTAAAAACATGTGAACATAAACATAAGAAAGTAATCTTCTTTGACACGTAATACTTGTTTTGACACTATGAAACCTCAAGAGTTAGAATGTTTTCATACCCATTAGAATCATATCAAGTTATTAGGTCTTAGAGGATGTAATCTAGTACTTTGACGAATGAACATGAATTCATCATCAAAGGTTCGAATATATAGTATATACATAGGTATTAGATAGGTTATGTAATATGTTAATAAGTCCAATAGTTCAAACATGAGGTAGGAGTATGAATACTCCATTTAGGAACCTCTTTTGTGTCATAGAAGTCATGTAGGAGGTAGGAAGAACAAGTCTTCCATTTAAGTACCTCTAGATGTTCACCACTACACTTGATGTTATGAACATTCAAGGAGAGTCTTGAACTTACAAGAAATAGTAGAATATGAACAATTAACCTATGAGAAATCATCAAGCAATGTGTGGATTTTCAAGTAGGATAACCCAAGCTAATCCTAAATCACACAATCATCAAGTCTTAAGCTTGAACATCACTTATGGGTTAAACCCTTGAACAAAACAGAAAGTTTGTGAGGTTTACACCTCTGATTTTACATGTCTCAACCTTTTTTTAAGCCTAACTAACCATAGATGTGGCTATAAGCATAAGGACATAGGTTTGAGATGAGTTTCCTCAAGTTTAATCAAGTTTATCAAAGTTTGAATCAAGAACAGAAAAGTCAGTCAACTTTGGAGCCCTTTTGGTGATGTTCCGGGCTCTGGTTTTCCAGGGAAAACCTATGGAAACGTTACTAGGGTTAATCAAAGCATGTAGGAAAAAGAATCAACTGAAACGGACAAGAAACGAGTGAGTTATGCTCACTTTAGTGAAGTAGTATGATTATGTCCGAACTTCTGCAATCAGCTGCGAATTTAGGGAGTTTGAGAGTGATTTGGAAGTGTTTGCAAAGTGAAAATAGTTTGGAGATGGCTTGGTATTTATAGGGGATGATGGTGGTTAGTGGTTGAGGTTAATTAATAAAGAAAACACACTTAACAACCCAACTACCCCAATAAAGATGACCAATCCCGTAGCTGAACTGGTCTGACCGCGGATCACCCTTGCTCGCGGGGTGCGAAGGTGGACAAGGGGGAGGGTCGCGGCCCGCCAGACCATGTCTGGTTCGAATTTAAGTTTTAAACTTTGACAATTTGGTCCCTAAAGTTTATATTTTGGGTTTTTAGGTGTTTTTAGGACATGTAAGCATTGTTTAAGGGTCTAACAAGTGTAATTAGCATAAAATAAACATAATGAAGTATGAATAAGTGTATGGATATCATATTTCGCTATCGTATGCATTCAAGATGCGTATGTTTAGCATGTTTCACGTATTGCATGTTTAGCACAAAGTTTCCAAGAATTAAGAATATGTATCGATTGTTTCACCAAAATCAAATGTATGAGCATGTATGAAGTATGTATGACACGATTTTTAAAGGAATCAGAATTTTATTTATGATTCAAGTCTCGGGTCTTTACAACGATTACAATGAAAGAATGATTACAGGAACACAAGACTTTCAAAAAATGGAAATACAAGCAAGACCTTCTAATTAAGGAAAGTACGAATAAGCGGGGTGTTACAGTCTCCCCTCCTTTAGGAAATTTCGTCCCAAAATTTAGGAAGAGGTAACGAAAAGTTGCGGATGCTTCGTCTTCATATCACTCTCGATTTCCCAAGTGAATTCAGCGCCACGTTTTCCTTCCCATCGAACCTTGACGATAGGAATTTGACTACGCCTCAAATTCTTGACTCCTCGGTCCATGATTTCGACGGGTCTTTCCACGAAATGTAAAGTCTCGTTGATTTGAAGATCCTCGAGTGGAACTTAAAGTCCTTCATCAGCTAAACACTTCTTTAAGTTTGAAACATGGAAGACAGGATGAACATTGTTGAGTTCTTCAGGCAGGTCCAGTCTTTTGTCGAATTCCAAAGGCTTATGACGCTTGTCGGCGTAACTCTTTTGTCGGCTCTTGGCTTTCAGTAAGTTGTCTCGAACCTGTAAAATCTTGTCCGTTGTCTCTTTTATGAGCTCGGGACCAGTGATTTGAACTTCACCAAAATCGATTACGCATGAACGAAGCATATCCTCTAAAGTTTGAAGAACTCAACGATGTTCATCCTGTCTTCCACGTTTCAAACTTAAAGAAGTGTTTAGCTGATGAAGGAATTCAAGTTCCACTCTAGGATCTTCAAATAAACGAGACTTTACATTTCGTGGAAAAACCCGTCGAAATCATGAACCGGGGAGTCAAGAAATTGAGGTGTAGTCAAATTCCTATCGTCAAGGTTCGATGGGAAGGAAAACGTGGCCCTGAATTCACTTGGGAACTCGAGAGTGATATGAAGACGAAGCATCCGCAACTTTTCATTACCTCTTCCTAAATTTCAGTCGAAATTTCCTAAAGGAGGGGAGACTGTAACGCCCCGCTTATTCGTACGTTCCTTAATTAGAAGGTCTTGCTTGTATTTCTAGTTTTTGGAAGTCTTGTGTTCCTGTAATCATTCTTTCATTGTAAAGATCCGAGACTTGAATCATAAATAAAATTCTTATTCCTTTAAAAATCATGCCATACATACTTCATACATGCTCATACATTTGATTTTGGTGAAACAATTGATACATATTCTTAATTTTCGGAAACTTGGTGCTAAACATGCAATACGTGAAACATGCTAAACATACACATCTTGAATGCATACGATACTGAAATACAACATCCATACACTTATTCATACTTCATTATGTTTATTTTATGCTAATTACACTTGTTTGACCCTTAAACAATGCTTACATGTCCTAAAAACACCTAAAACCCCAAAATATAAACTTTAGGGGCCAAATTGTCAAAGTTTAAAACATAAATTCGAACCAGACATGGTCTGGCGGGCCGGGACCCTCCCCCTTGTCCACCTTCGCACCCTGCGTGTAACACCCCAAAAATGGGTTTGGTAATTTAAACCCGGTTAATACAAAGGAACGGGTAAAAATACTGTTAGGGGTAAAAGTGAACCCGTAAATGAATATTGACTAGGAATAATTAACCTAGTTGAATATTAGTATCGTTGGTATTAAACGAAGGGTTGTAGCCTTATTTAAATAAAACGAAACGTGAGGGACCAAAGTAAACAACTTGAAAGTTGTTTTATTAAAAAGAAAACAACACACACACAAACACACGCATCGTGTGTGTGTGTTCATCATCGAGCAGGGAAGGCTCCCATGGAGCCAAAACACTAAACTTCATCAATTCTCCAAATTGAAAGGCTAAACGAAGCCCAAATTCACAACCGAACATGAATTAACGATCACCTTCACAAGGGGATCATAAGGTATGTCTTAAAACTTAGATTTGATAATCTTGTTTGAAGTGGGTTATGATCAATCCATGAAATTGTATGAAATTAAGCATGTAGATGTGTTAGAAACACCAAATAGAACTTGTGTTATGAATAATTTCAAGTAATTTGGTGATTTAGAATGAAACCCATTGCATGAGTATGAAGATGATGATCATGATGAACTTGTAGATGTTATAATGTGATCTTGTGATGTGTAGGGTGTTATACGGTAGACTGAGATAGATAAACTTGATGTGGAAATTAGGATTATGAGATTTTGCTTGAATGTGATGGTTCATAAGATGAAATAGGGAAGAACATGCTTAAAGCACTTGTACATTATGCTTAGAAAGTGATATGCACACCAAGTGTTTGATGAAATGCTTAGGAGAAAATGATAAGTTGGATTGTATGTTAATAATGAATAAATGTTTGTAGAATGTGTTGACGATGTATTAGACAATAGATTTGTATAAGGAATGTGTTTTGAATGGATTACAAGTGGGAAAATAGTTTGATAAGATGATATGGCAAGAAACCTTCATTAAAAGGTATGTATGCTCATGTATGCTAATCATGTTATGATGAATGTGATGACATGTACGGACAGGAGTTATGTCAACATAGGCACAAGCATGGAAGGCGATGGGCCAAGGATAAACATGAAAGCTATGCTTGAACTCGGACGCACGAGGTAAGTGAACTCAAACTTACCCTTTTGTTTGGTAATGTAATTATGATATATGGTAATTATTGAATGTAATATAAGAAAATATGAATTGTTGTTGTTACTAAGTTAAGTTTTAGTGGAAATGAGTCGGAAGTGGTTAAGAAAGAGATTCGATTAAGTTTGGGTAAGAAACGGAACTTACATAATGAATTATGCATAAAGATGAATTAAGGAGTTATATATGTAGGATGTAAATTGTAAGTACGGGTGTGAATAGAAAATGAATACATGCTTGAGAGAGGTATTTAATTATATGCTTGAATGAATAAGACGAGTTATGCGTATTTGAGGACACGTCCATATGAAAGGAAGCTAATGATACTAACCGTTTTTCTATTGAGAATTAATGTGAAGCATAGGCAGGTTAACAATGGAAGTAAAGGTTGACTCTGCAATCCGATGCAAGTGATCGAATGGATGGATGAAGGAGCTAGTATAAGAGAAAGCATGATATGTGGACGCTTTATTATGCATGTGTTAATAGTTTGTATTATGTCACCGGTTACTAATGATGAGATTGATTGTGGTGACTGCAGGTTGTACAGGGTTTTGGATGTTTCATCAAGAATTGTACGCGGTTGAAGATCGAGTCAAGACATGGATTGTACGTGGGTGTGTATGTAGTCACTTAATTCGATATATGTATGTTAGTTGTTAATCAAATTATAGAAGGGGATTAATGTATTTAAGTGAAAGAAAGAATATCATTAAAGAAATTTTAATTATGTGTCTTCCGCTGCGAATCTTGGGTTAAAACGTGTTAGGGCGTTACACTGCGAGCAAGGGTGATCCGCGATCAGAACAGTTCAGCTACTGTATTGGTCATCATTAATGGGGTAGTTGGGTTGTTAAGTGTGTTTTCTTTATTAATTATCCTCAACCACTAACCACCATCATCCCCTATAAATACCAAGCCATCTCCAAGCTATTTTCACTTTGCAAACACTTCCAAATCACTCTCAAACTCCCTAAATTCGTAGCTGATTGCAGAAGTTCGGACAGAATCATACTACGTCACTAAAGTGAGCATAACTCACTCGTTTCTTGTCTGTTTCAGTTGATTCTTTTTCCTACATGCTTGGATTAACCCTATCAACGTTTCCATAGGTTTTCCCTGGAAAACTAGAGCCTGGAACGTCGCCAAAAGGGCTCCAAAGTTTACTGACTTTTCTGTTCTTGATTCAAACTTTGATAAACTTGATTAAACTTGAGGAAACTCATCTCAAACATATGTCCTTATGCTTATAACCACATCTATGGTTAGTTAGGCTTAAAAACAAGGTTGAGACATGTAAAATTAGAGGTGTAAAGCTCACAAACTTTCTGTTTTGTTTAATGGTTTAACCCACAAGTGATGTTCAAGCTTAAGACTTGATGATTGTGTGATTTAGGATTAGCTTGGGCTATCCTACTTGAAAATCCACACATTGCTTGATGATTTCTCATAGGTTAATTGTTCATATTCTATTATTTCTTGTAAGTTCATGACCCTCCTTGAATGTTCATAACATCGAGCGTAGTGGTGAACATCTAGAGGTACCTAAATGGAAGACTTGTTCTTCCTACCTCCTACATGACTTCTATGACACAAAAGAGGTTCCTAAATGGAGTATTCATACTCCTACCTCATGCTTGAACTATTGGACTTATTAACATATTACATAACCTATCTAATACCTATGTATATACTATATATTCGAACCTTTGATGATGAATTCGTGTTCATTCGTCAAAGTACTAGATTACATCCTCTAAGACCTAATAACTTGTTAAGATTCTAATGGGTATTCTACCCATGAAAACCTTCTTAACCTTGAGGTTTCATTGTATCAAAACAAGTATTACGTGTCAAAGAAGATTACTTTCTTTTGTTTATGTTCGCATGTTTTTAATTCCGAATCTTTACTCCACCGTATACTCCAATACTCATACACCTTGTTACTTCCTGTAGAAGGACTTGGTGTTCCAACCTCCCACAACAACAACTCTCACGGATTTATCAAGTGAAAGCTTGCAAAACCGTTAGTTGACCCATTTACCTTTAAAAACACTTTGGGTTGTAACATGTTATTATACAAACTTCTCATTCACACACTTAAAATATACTTTATGATCTCAATCCGTTATACATGCTACTTGTTTACTTAGGTTCATGCTAGAATATACATGCTTTATGTCATTAACTTTGCTAAGCCCCAACTTAACATATATAGCGCTATAGGAGTAGCACACCACCCGTCGGGGTATTGTTAAGTCTTTATTCTAAAACGGTCTCGTTACTTTTGTGACCAGGGATGCTAAATACTAGTGGACACTTGGTTTTGACATATTGTGATGCATGCTAGTTACATTGTTTACAAATTGCCATGTGGATTCGAGAAAATGCTTTTATACTTATGCTATATTTATCTAAACCTTGTGTAGTCGCCTTTGCTTTTGCATTGAACTTTATTTTAAACATATTACAAGTTGAGGATGATGGTTGCTATGAAACAAAGTAGCGACGATGCTTAGATACACATATAGACGTGTTAGGTTTAATTTGTTGTATCAAATTTTGTTATTGTTATGTTTGGAACATGTTGTTATTTTAAATTTGTGTAATTTTTGACAAGTTTGAGATTTATGAAATGAAACGGGTTTATTAAATATTGTCACAAATAGTGTTATGAAGTCTCTTGCAATTTATTTCGTCCCACTCCGATGATTCCGCTGTTGGTTGGGGTGTGACAGATGAGGTGGTCGGATTTCAGGTTTCTCCGGCGAGAAACAACAGTCCTTGTCAAATTTTCATTGGCTTTGTTATCAAGTCATGATTAGTTCTATGTGACCCGTCCTAAATTCTATCAATTGGATGGGGAAGGTCTTGAGTTCTAGTCGCACAGATAATTAATAGGGGATTAAAGAAATTGGTCGTTCAAAAAAAGAGTAACCATTAAAAAATATTAAAAAAAGAAACTCACACCAACCTTTTTTTTTCATGGCAACAAACTCTTTATATATATATAAAAGATCCAACCTAATCATATAAGGTATATGGTCATTTAAGTCTTAATGAAACCAATTTTTCCTTACATGCGATGGGTCAAGTTTGTTGGAATGTAGTTGAAGACATTTAAGTCATTTTCTTTTCTAATTAATTTTCTTGCTTTACACATTCAATTGTACCTTACAACATGTATTTAGTCCTTAATGTATTCCATAGTTTGTTGGCAATGGTCTTTTACTCTTGCAGTTGTTCCTTAAAGTTTTAATATCTTCCTTTTTTACTTAATTTGTTCCTTTTGATAAATATTTGTTCCTTAGTATATTCAATTGTTTCTTACGACATGTTAACATCTATAATAATCAACAGTCGTTTACTCGTGCAGTTGTTCCTAACAATATGTATTTAGTCCTTTACACATTCAATTGTTCCTTTAAGTCCATTACCACAAACATCTTCACCTTCAGATGGCTCGTTAGTGTTTTCATCAAGTTCACTGAGCATTGAGCAAAGAAGTTTTCGACAGGTTCAATTCTTTGACCACTTTTTGTTGTTAACCTTCATACCCTAGGCATTAAATCACATTAAATTTTAAGGTTGGCCAAAAAATTAATTAAAATATATTAGAACCTAATTCTTATTGACGCTTGAGCGATTTGTTCCTATTCATGATCAAACATTTTACTTGACATTGAAGCACATTTAATAACAAGATTTATTAACCCAAATCAAGATTTTATAACATAAAATACATAAAATAAAAACAAGCTTCATTAACCCAAATCAAGATTTATAACATAAAGTAGATAAAACAAAAACAAGCATTTAGAATAACCGACAACGTGTTTGATGTTATGATAACCATGCATATAATCTAATAACATCAAAAAGTTCAGTTACACTCTTCTTTTCTTGCTGCCGCCTAAATTTTCAAACCTCAACATTCATGCTTTGAAAAAAATAAACAAGTTCGTGATACCATAAACACAGGTCACAAACTGCAATATCTTCATGGTCATCTAAACCCGAACCCTTTTTTTCAAAACGAATGGCATAATTTCATTCTAGGCATTTTGTGGTGACTCTTGCATAAGTAAGCTTATTGTTAGTTGATATTCTTGGCCGGGTTGCAGTGTCTTCGTTTACTGATCTTGTTAATGCTAAACTCAGGTTAGTCCCATATTTACTTGATTTCGTGGAGATGTGGACAATGTTTTTTGTATATAGTTAATAAATATCTATGTTTTATTTGTTATTACACAGTTGTAAAGAATTTTATGAATCATCAATGGAAGACTACATCTATCAACGGATTTGGATTAACATGTTTCCGATAAAATTTTCTGAACAAGGACTCATGGTTTCCTTTGTTGAAGCAGTGAGTTAAGAAAGAATCACCCTTTTATTCCGTGGAAAATAAAATTTTATTGGAAACATGTCAAGCGAAATCCGTTGACAGATATAGTCTTCCATTGATGATTCATAAAATTCTTTACAACTGTGTAATAACAAATAAAACATAGATATTTATTAACTATATACAAAAAACAATGTCCACGTCTCCCCGAAATCAAGTAAATATGGAACTAACCTGAGTTTAGCGCATTAACAAGATCAGTAAACGAAGACGCTGCAACCCGCCCAAGAATATCAACTAACAATAAGCTTACTCATGCAAGAGTCACCACAAAATGCCAAGAACGAAATTATGCCATTCGTTTTGAAAAAATAAAAGGGGGGTTGGAGTTTAGATGACCATGAAGATATTACAGTTTGTAACATGTGTTTATGGTATAACGAACTTGTTAATTTTTTTCAAAGCATGAATGTTGAGGTTTGAAAATTTAGGCGGCATCAAGAAAAGAAGAGTGTAACTGAACTTTTTGATGTTATTAGATTATATGCATGGTTATCGGTAACATCAAACACGTTGTCGGTTATTCTAAATGTTTGTTTTTATTTTATCTACTTAATGTTATAAATCTTGATTTGGGTTAATGAAGCTTGTTTTTATTTTATCTACTTTATGTTATAAAATCTTGATTTGGGTTAATGAAGCTTGTTATTAATTGTGCTTCAATGTCAAGTAAAATGTTTGATCATGAATAGGAACAAATCGCTCAAGCGTCAATCAGAATTAGTTTTAAATATATTTTAATTAATTTTTTGGTCAACCTTAAAATTTTAATGTGATTTAATGCCTAGGGTATGAAGGTTAACAACAAAAAGTAGTCAAAGAATTGAACCTGTCGAAAACTTCTTTGCTCAATGCTCAGTGAACTTGATGAAAACACTAACGAGCCATCTGAAGGTGAAGATGTGTTGGTGATGGACATAAAGGAACAATTGAATGTGTAAAGGACTAAATACATATTGTAAGGAACAACTGCACGAGTAAAATTCTTTACAACTGTGTAATAACAAATAAAACATAGATATTTATTAACTATATACAAAAAAAACATTGTCCACGTCTCCATGAAATCAAGTAAATATGGAACTAACCTGAGTTTAGCATTAACAAGATCAGTAAACCAAGATGCTGCAACCCTACCAAGAATATCAACTAATAGATCTCTTGGAAGCGACCCAAGAGTCGTTGATTGATGAACGAGTTTACAAACTCGTTTTTCTCCATGATGAACACTCAAACTTGAATCATTGTTGGTGATTTTTCTTGTTCTCCTTGGAATTACCATTGTTATTCAAATAGCAACTTAATTGGTTTCAAGAGAAAAACAAGAAGAAAAAAACAAGAATTGAAGAGATTTGAGTGAAGAATGAAGTAAAGATAGAATAAGGGATGAAAAGAATGAAGGTATGAGATGTATTATATATAGTCGGATTTAACGTGACTTTTGAAAAACCACACGGTTTGACGGTTGGAATTTGCCACCATGCATGTCGTTACAAAAACAACACCATTTGGCATTTATGATTTGCCATATGTTTTATATTAATAAAAGACCATGCATGCGTTACAAAAGCCACACCGTTTGATGTTTGGCATTTATGATTTGCCATCTGTTATTAATAAAAGGGAAATGTAAGCGACAAATGAAAATATTTAGGTTAACCCAACCTTTTTTAAATATTATTATTATTATCCTAAGACTAAGAATATTTAAACTGTATAACGTAATTTATAGATGTGGAGAGTTCAAATGAGAAGAAATTATTTGTAAGAAGAAAAAAGAAGAAATTTCAACCAATAGGAATGCTTCATTAGACTTCATTTAATATTTGTACTTAATGTAACTATAAGGGTATATTAGTAAACTTACATACATCATTAATTGGTAGCTTCATCTTTAATAACTAACTATATTAAATTTGTAACTTATTTTAAGATATATATTTTTTCACAACAAATAAAAATAAAAATTCATTTATATTGTAGGATAAATACGAGGCGTGTAGGATAAATTACGAGTTGTGTAGGATAAATTTCAATATGTGTAGGATAAATTTCGAAATGTGTAGGATAACTTTTGATGTGTGTAGGCAAAAATATTTAGTGTGGAGGATTATAGTCTTAATGACTAATTAATTAGTCAAACATAATAATAAATGAGGTGAGAAAAAAACTATTAAATGTTTTACAATTTTACCCTTTTATTCTTTTCTTCTCAATAAAATTTTCTTCTCAAATGAACCTTCCCCATTTATAGATATACTAAGTAATAGTAGTTTGTTAAAAGTAATTTATATACTAAGTAATAAAAATATTACTTATTAGTTTGTTAAAAGATATACGTTGGAATTTCCAAATACATAAATACTATTATCAAATACATATGCTAAAAGAAAATTTATTTTGTCACATTATGAACATACTAAAATAAATCACTAATACATAAGGGTTAATGGAAAATAAAAATATTAATTAAAATTTCTGGTATATGATCGGGTATATAATTCGGGTAAACGGGTATGTGGTTTCGGGTAATCGTATCGGGTATCACCTAATCCCATACCTGACCCATACCCGCGAAAATTTTTAAAACTAATCCCCTACCCGGCCCAATACCCGTCGGGAATCGGGTATGCCCGTCCCATTTGTGTCGGGTTTCGGGTAATTTAGTAGACTCCTCTCTCTGTAAATATGACATTTTTTACAAAAAAAATATATATATTAAAAAAGATCTTAACAAAAAGTAGTCTACTAACATACATCAGTTACAAAATTTGACTAATACCTGGGATATTAATAACTTTATAATACTTAGTTTGATAGTAAATATATCGGGTATTTATACTAAGTATATACATCAATAGTATTTATATCAATAGTATTTTTACTTAGTTTGTCAATTGACAAAAATATTAATAACTTTATAATACTTATACACTTACATATATACTTCACAACATACAAAATATATAAATACTATCATCGCATACAAATTAAAAAATTCGGGTATATAGTTCGGGTAAACAAGTATGTGGTTTCGGGTAATCGGGTCGGGTATCACATAATCCCATACCCGACCCATACCCGCGAAAATTTTTAAAGCTAATCCCATACCCGGGGCCATACTCGGCGGGTATCGGGTATACCCGTCCCATTTGTGTCGGGTTTCGGGTATACCCGTCGGGCTCGGGTATTTTTGCCATCACTAACTTGAAGAGTAGTAATACCTCGGGTACTAGTCTATTATCGTCAGTCTGTCTCTTTTAGTACACTATTCTCTGTAAAATGACATTCTTTAACGACGATGTCGCTTATGCGTTAACTTGGACTGAGCTTAAGAAGCTCATGAACGACGAGTTCGGTCCTCCCCACGAGCTCCAACAACACGAGAATGAGTTTTGGAACCTTAAACAAGTCGGGAGTCACAACACCGGCCTCACCGCTAGGATCAATCAATTTAGCACCCTTTGCCCTAGCCAAGTCGATTCTACCTACAAGGCCATAACCAAATACACCCGAGCCCTACCCTCCTCTGTTTTCAACTTTGTTGAGTCCGCCCAACTGTCGCAACCCCCGACCCCACCCCGGGAGCGGGAGCCGCGAACACGAGCCGGTGATATCGGTGTTTATTAGTTACGCAGCGGAATTAAAACATCAGGATCGTTTTATTTAGGTAACTTCTTCTTATAAACTTCTTCTTTTATTTAGGTAACTTATAGCCACTTTATTTAAGCCTTTAATGCTGAAAACATAAACTTCTTCTTTTATTAATGTTTTTATAGGGATAAACCCTAACATGCTGAAAACATAAACTTCTTCTTTTATTTAGGTAACTTATAGCCACTTTATTTAAGCCTTCAATGCTCCATAGCTGGCTTCTAATGACTTCCCATCAAGTTACCTGAAACGCGTTTTAAAAATATTTTATTAGCAAGAAATACTGGCGAGTACATTCCAGTTTATAAAAATAAGTTGTTATAACTTTACAGTATTAAGAGCGATTACAATGTTTATATCTACCCAATTACTCATTCAGTATTTTTGTCACGTTGGCAGTTACAATGACCGTGGTCATATTACTATTGGCTAACTCTTTGTCCAATAGTAACGCTTGATTAGTAGTGTATACAAAACCCCACATAACGGCTGTAATTGTAGAATGCAAAGACTTAATCACTGTAATTATAACTTGATAAACATTAAGGGTTTTGTAAAGCATTTTAAATATAATGGCTCACAAACTGTGAGAAAAGGAGAATGACTCACACGTAAACTTAGGTTTTTCTACGGGCTTCCTGGTGATATTTTCTGCTAATTTTCTTGAGTTCCTATTAAAAATATACAATGCACGCGCGTTAGTATAATAACCCAATTCAACTTTATCAATACGTCACGAGACAGAACCCCAACAAAGTTTATAAAGCATATCCCAAAACAGGCAGCGCTTTGGCATTAGTTTCTGGGTTCCAAATCAATCGGACAGGGTATCGAATTAGTGATCGGGGGTTAAAATACTTACAACGGGGCAGAACTTCGTGATTTAGGGGGTATTTTGGCTATTATTTTCGGATTATATAGACTGAGAGAGAAAGAAAATGTTGAACGAATTGAAATGCAGACTGAACGTCCAATTTTTAGGATTTTCAGAACCCCGTCGCGGCCCGCGACCGCCCTACCCCTCTCTGTCGCGCCCTGCGAGGGCACCCTAGCTACGGCTAGGGTTGCCGAGTCAACCCCTAGGTCCAACACGTGTCTGACACGTGGCACAAGCAGTGTTCGACAAGAAATGGGCCATTGCGCCCCGCGAACGACCTCCCTAAAGCCTGTCGCAGCCCGCGACAGGTGTATTTTTCTTGATTTTTCATTTTTTTCTAAAAATTAACGTTATACGGGTCCAGTTTTTCAATTACGAAGCGGTTTGGGGTGTTTTCGAGGGTTGTTATATCCTTCCCACCTTGTTTTAAATCTCGTCCTCGAGATTCACTGGAATAGGTATGGATACTTCCTTTGCATTTCAGATTCTAGCTCCCAAGTGTATTCGGGTCCTCTCTTTGAATCCCATTTCACTTTGACCAGAACTAATCTCTTATGTCTGAGATTTTTGATCTTTCTATCTTCAATCTGAATGGGTTTCTCTACAAACTTAAGTTTTTCATTTACCTCTATATCCTGAAGAGGTATCACAAAGGATTCATCAGCTAAGCATTTCTTGAGGTTACATACATGAAATACATCATGCGCTCCTACCATTTCTTCTGGTAACTGTAGCTGATAAGCTACTGGCCCTATTCATTTGATAATTTCAAAAGGTCCAACATACCTTGGGCTTAGCTTTCCTTTCTTACCAATAGACTCCTTTCCAAGGCGAAACTTTTAACAGTACCTCATCTCCAACTTGAAATTCCAATGGTTTTCGCCTCTTATCTGCATAACTTTTCTGACGGTCTCGTGCTGCTTTTAGTCTTTCCTTGACTTGAATAATTTTGTCAGTTGTCTCTTGTACTATTTCAGGACATGACAGTTGCTTTTCTCCGAACTCTTCCCAACCTACTGGTGTTCGGCATTTCCGTCCATAGAGTGCTTCAAATGGTGCAGCCTTGATACTGGTATGTAGCTGTTATTGTAATCTATTAAAGGTAAGTGATCATCCTAATTTCCTCCAAAGTCTATCACACAAGCTCTAAGCATATCTTCCATTGTCTGAATTGTCCTTTCACTTTGACCATCTGTTTGAGGATGATAAGTTGTACTTAGATTTAGTCTAGTTCCTATTGCTTTTTGGAAACTTGTCCAAATATGAGAAGTAAAACGACTGTCTCTGTTAGACACAATAGATAGAGGAATCCCATGTAATAAAACTATCTCATTCACATATAACTTAGCTAATTGTTCCATACTGAAAGTTTCTTTCATTGTTAAGAAATTAGCAGATTTGGTTAATCTGTCTACAATCACCTAGATTGTATCATTACATATTCGTGTCTTGGGTAATTTGGTAACAAAGTCCATTGTTATCAATTCTCATTTCCAAATTGGCATTTTCAATTGCTGCAGTAATCCTGAAGGTTTCTGATGTTCAGCTTTAATCTGTGAACAGGGTAAACATTTAGCAACTTAATTTGCTATATCCTTCTTCATTCCTATCCACCAAAAATTCTTTCCTAAGTCTTGATAAATCTTGTCACTTCCAGGATGCATCGTATATTTAGACTTATGAGCTTCTTCTAGAATTCGGCTTCGTAGGTTTCCTTGGATAGGTATCAAAATTCTTTTCTTATGGAATTTCCAAATTTCATCTGTTCCTTTTTCTAATTCCTTAATCATTCATTTCAAACCTTTAGCTTCGTCCTTGATTGATGTTTCCGGTATCTGTTTCACTTGTTCATTTAAATCTATCTGCAGGTTTAATATGAGAGCACGTACCCTTTTTGGCTTCTCATGGTATTTTCTACTTAAAGCATCAGCTACTACATTAGCTTTCCCTGCATGATACTGGATATCACAGTCATAATCACTAAGGATTTTCATCCATCGTCTTTGCCTCATGTTTAATTCCTTTTGTCCAAAAATATATCTTTACTCTTATGATCTGTGAAGACAACGAACTTACTACCGTAGAGATAGTGTCTCCAAATCTTAAGGGAAAAAATTATCGCTCCTAATTCTAAATCATGTGTTGTATAATTTTCTTCATGTTTCTTAAGTTGTCTAGAGACATAAGCAATTACCTTTTGATGTTGCATCAACACACATCCAAATCGAGTATTGGTGCAAAGTCTTCAGTTCCTTCAGGTAAAGCGAGTATTGGTGTGTTGGTTAACCTTTGCTTCAGAATCCTGAATGTTTCCTCTTGTTTTAGTCCCCGTTCAAACTTAACTGACTTGCAAGTAAGTTTGGTTAATGGAATGGCTATTCTAGAAAAATCTTGAATAAAACGCCTATAATATCCTGTCAGTCCAAGAAAACTTCTTACTTCTGTTGGTGATTCAGGGACTTTTCATTTGGTAATAACTTCGATCTTTGTGGAATCCACATGAATTCCTTCATGATTAACTAAGTGTCCAATAAATTGCACTTCTTGCAACCAGAATTCACATTTTGAGAATTTAGCATAAAGTTTTTCTTTTCTAAACAATTTTAGAAGTATATGTAAATGCTCCGCATGCTCTTCCTTAATCTTTGAGTAAATTAGAATATCATCTATAAAGACAATTATGAATTTATCTAGGTATGGTTTACATATCCTGTTTATCATGTCCATAAATGCGACTGGGGCATTGGTTAAACCAAATGGCATGACTGTAAATTCATAATGACTGTACCTTGTTCTGAAAGCAGTTTTAGGAATGTCCTCTTCCTGTACCTTCAGTTGATGATATCTTGAGCGTAAATCGATCTTAGAAAAGAATCAGGCTCCTTGAAGTTGATCAAATAGATCATCGATTCTCGGTAGTGGGTACTGATTTTTAATCGTAATCTTATTCAATTCTCGGTAATCAATGCACATACGCATCGATCCATCTTTCTTCTTGACAAATAACAATGGTGCTCCCCATGGTGATGAACTAGGTTGTATGAAACCTTTATCTAGCAATTCGTCTAACTGTTTTTTTCAATTCTTGCATCTCCGTTGGTGCTAGTCGATAGTGTGCTTTGGCAATCGGTGTCGTTCCTGGTATCAGGTGAATTCTAAATTCAACCTCACGATCTGGCGGTAATCTAGGTAACTCTTCTGGAAACACGTCTGAGAATTTAGATACTACGGGAATATCTTTTAATTCTTTTCCTTTAGTATTTCCTTTTACAGAACTTGCAGTAGGGTGAAGAGGAAGAACCTGTTCCTTTCCCGCGATAGGAATTACCATAACGTAGTTCTTGAGTAATCTTTTGAGCTAGATTCTTCTTCTGGTTTTCCTCTTGTGTGCGTACCAATTCATCTGTCAGAGTGTTAGCAAGTTCCACTGCTTCTTCTATTGTTTATGGTCTAGCTGCCTTGACTATATTTCTGATCTCACTGATTAATCCCCAGATGTAACAGGAGATTAATACGGGTTCTGGTGAGGCTAGAGTTGGGACTATCCTAGCATATTCAAAGAATATGGTAGTATATTCTCTGAAATCTACCCCAATCATTCTATGATTTAGGAATTTATTGGCAATCTGTTTCTTTTCATGAGGTGGACAAAATTTCCTTTCAACTATTTCCTTAAAGTTGGTCCATTTCATATTGTAACCCCTATCACTTCCTCTTGACTGGAGAATGGTATTCCACCATTCTAATGTTGCATTCTTAAAGAGATTAGAAGCATACATGATCTTATCCTCATCTGCACACTTACTTATTTTTAAGACCGCTTCTGTCACACTCCGACCACGTAAAACAACAAAACGTGGCGGAAACGTCGGGGAGTGTTGTAACAGAATCATTGTTTCATAACACATGGAAATTGAAATATTGTTTTATTGATTAAAAGAGTTACAATGTCTTGACAATCAAAGGAACATAACATAAATAACTATTCTTGCATCTTTTATTGTCGCTAAGGCCCAAGTTCGCCTAAGTGTATCTGGATAAATCCTATGCATCATATCCTGAAACACATGTGAAAATAGGTACGTCAGCATAAAAATGCCTGTGAGATACATAGGTTTTGTGAAAATAGAATTCATGACTTATGTTTAAGAAAATGTTTAGTCATGAACCTTGTAATTTGCTTTGTCTTGTAAATCGTTTGAAAATTGATAAATAAACCAAATGATATATATATATATATATATATATATATATAAAAGAATAATACATGGTTAAGTAAATAACCAAGTAAAATGAGTTTATATCAGATAAGTTGTTTGTAAAACAATGTATTGTGAAAAGTATGTTATTTGTATAAAATGTTATATGTCTAAATTGAAATGATTCAAATAACGCTACGATATGTAATACCATACAAGCACTTATATATAGGAAGTACCAGCGGCGTATCCACCATGCTTGTATCATATTACACACGCCTCGTTACTTAAATCACTTACTCAAACCAAACCACCAAAGTAAAATGTTTATGTATAATCAAATGTCAAAATGTTTGTGTGAAAACCATGTCTAATTTCTATGTCTAATGTATATCATGAATTGTGTATATCAATGTCAAAATGTTTATGTCTAATGTAAATCATGAATTGTGTATATCAATGTCAAAATGTTTATGTCTAATGTAAATCATGAATTGTGTATATCAATGTCAAAATGTTTATGTCTAATGTAAATCATGAATTTTGTATATCAATGTCAAAATGTTTATGTCTAATGTATATCATGAATTGTGTATATCAATGTCAAAATGTTTATGTCTAATGCAAATCATATAATGTGTATCCAGAATATCATGTATGGTAAGTGAAATATATCAACTAAACCATATGTAAAATGCACAAAAACAAGGTATTGAAGTAAAACATGGTTTAAATCAAACTTATGTTTTGTGGAACAAATGCATGCTTTACTGATATAAACATCTATGCGGTATTGTGAAAATGCATACATTCAAGCCTTGTGACTGTGGTGATAGACCCCTAAACGAATTTAAAGGTCTATCTGTGTTATGTTTATCGAATTCGGTCAATCCTTCCATCCAAACATACCTAGGGTGTCAGGAACGGGAGTTGTCAATTCCTATGGTACCACTACCTACTAACGAATGGTGTGATCAATGTTAATGAATGTATATTGTCCCATTTGAACAAACCAAATGTCATACCAAAATGTAAGCATGTGATGAATAACAAATGTACTAAGTATGCACACAATGGACATACATAGCATAAAATGTAATGTAAAACAATGTACTAAGTATGCACACAATGGACATACATAGCATAAAATGTAATGTAAAACGATGTACTAAGTATGCAACAAAGGACATACATAGCAAGAACACAATGAAATCATGTACTATAAGTGTACTATTGAACATAACAAGCATATCATATGAAAACATGAAAAGCACAAAAGTAACGAGTAGGCACATGTGTTTCACCCCAAAATGTTTGGAAAACAGTAAAAGAGGGGTCTATGTACTCACTTGAGATTGCTCAATAGTCCTAGGATAACCACCAAGCAATGCTAGAAGATCACGGAATCAAACGGTACCTAATATAGGTAACTACATTAATAAACCGGACCTAATTCGGAGGATCGGATAGAATGAGGGTTTGTAAACCAAATGAGTGTAGGAACTCATGTAATATGGTTTAACAAAACCTACATACTAAAAATGAAATCTAACCTAAGTGCTTACGACCCATTACGACCCGTTTAGGTAGCTTATGCTACTTTAACGCGTCGTTCGCGTAAAACGCATTCGGACCGCCTAACTAGTCCTATGACAAGTAGAATATGCCTTAACATGTCTAATATTGTTACCAAATCAGTTTAGATACCAAAAGTTATGTTACATATGCTTAAAATGAATTTTGGCGTTCAAAGGACAATTTGGTAATTTACCTAAGGCATATAAACTACCTATCATACAACTACTTAAACGAAGCGACCATAAGGTATAACCTCGGAAGGTTATTCCCTATATACTATGGTCACCTAATGTGTTTGGTCGGATCCTAATGATCGACCAAACGGGTCGGGTTCGAAAGTATAAGCGATTGTTTAGATCGCTTACCTTACGACCCTATATAAGCACTAAACTAAAAGTGACGAGCTACTTAACTAAGTTTAGAAAACAGGTTTGGTATCAAAACAAACGGTTTTGATACCTAAGAGTAGTTTGGTTAGAAAATACGCAAGAATACGCATTTTGGCCGAAACTACGACTCGTCACTGAGCCTAGATAACGTGGAAATCAGTAGGTATAGCCACCAGGGACTATAACCATCGTGATTACGCTCACGTTAGGAAGTTCAAACGAACTTCGCGTTGACCATAAACTGGTCAATGCAGAAAGTCAAACATAGTTTGACTTTCGGACTCGAAAAGCGATAAAAGAACGAAGAAACACTTACAAAGGGTCCCCTCAAGCTAATCTTGATCCAAGTAGCTCAGGTATGAAGCAATGGCTTCAACTTAGAGCATTCTTAGATCAGATTTGTGGGTTTTGTAAGTGAATAACATGCTTCAATCTCATCCCTACATTTGTTGTAACACCTTGGTACCCAAATTGGCCCCCCCAACATCAGGGATTAACATGTGGCATTGGGTTTATGAGTGCTTAACAGCTGTAACCAGCTGTTAACCACATTCTGAGGTTCTAGGAGGTCCTTACGGACCGTAAGGGTGAGGGCTTACGGTCCGTAAGCCATCAACTATGCTGAATTGACAGTTTTGGTCCCTGCAGCTCCAAACTTGGTTTTCGATGCATTTTTGACACGTTTAAGCCCCGTTAACCCCATTTCAAAGCTCTAAAATGAAGTTAAAGTATAGGGAACTTAAAATGTGCTCAAAAATATCTTGGATGTCGGTTCGTTTGGCCGTACGATTGCGTTGTTCTGTTAATTACGACGGAAGTCGTAACGGACGCAAAAACGATCCAAATTGCGCGACGAATGGATTCTTCTCATGCCAAACACTAAAATAAAATATTTTAGTGCTTACATAAATTTTTGGATGTCCGGATGTATTCAGAACGTAAGTTATGCGCGAAAGTACAAACCTGTGCACTTTTTGACGCTTTTAGTCCCTGAATGACCCAAAAGTTTATTTTAGCACACCGAACCCCTCAAAGCCTATTTCTAAGCTATGTAAAGGATATTTATGGTATGTTTAACTTATGGTCATATTCCGGAATGTCTGTTACAGTTCAAATCGGCATACTTTCGCAGTTTGTCGAATTTAGTCCCTGTAAGCGATTAAACTTGATTTTGTCATACCAAAGCCTTCAAAACTTATTTCTAAGTTATGTAAAGGTTATTTATGGTATGTGAAGCCTATTTCACTATTCTGGAGTGTTCGTTGCATTAAACTGGTTATATTTACGCATCAGTGCGCGTATCACCTTCCAGAAAGCGATTTAGAGCCCGAAATCGAACAAGAATTGATATGTGCAAATGATACACATATTTGTACAAATCCCAAGTATGAAATACAATATTTCATTGGTTTGGTATTTGTTTTATGGTCGCAGTGACCCAGGTGTCACAATCTCCCCTACTTTAGGAAATTTCGTCCCGAAATTTATTCAGAGGAAACTTGTGAGAGCTTGAAACATGAAGTTGAAAAGATCAAACAACACTGGTTAGAGTCCTGAACTTCTAGTAACTTTATAACTTTATAATAACATCATGCTTGCAATGTGAGAGGGACACTTATATACAAGTATATAAAACGTCATTGGTGCGTCCACCGTACCTCTATTACATTGTTCACATTTCGTTATGGTTGTCACTATCGGTTCTTACACATAATAAGTCTTACCGAGGTTTCCGTGCACTGAGCTTCGTAATTATGTATGCATCCATAATTACGTAATTCCTTGCATAGTCACGTAGTGCATCTTATAATGTGTAGGGGAAGAAAGCAATGAACGAGCTTGTGATGATTGTGACTAGACCACCATAGGGTCCTTTTAACTAAATCATTAAATGATTTAAATAGACTACCAAGGAGTCTGTTTAGCTACATCAACGCATGTCATTTTTAACCAGATTCTGATTCAATCTTTTTGACTAGACCACTAGGAGGGTCTCTTATGAATCATGAAGTGGTACTATATAATCCAAGGGTCTTAACTAACACGTAGAAGCCCAATAAGGATTTAGGGTAGTACCTTTTTGAATATCCTTCTACGAATCCCTCATATGAAGATATGAAAGATCCTACGAGGATTTGGATAACGAATATCCAGAGTATACAAAAACACAAAAATGCATAAAAGAAAACACATAGTCACATAACCACAAAATTGTTTAACTTGATTTGTTATCATTTAGTTAATTTGTTTTTGTTAATAGCGCACATGCATTTAAAGCACACTAGGAATCCATTCCGTGGATTTCATTTGGCAATTTAAACATTATCAAGAATCTAACTATGCAGATAGAAAGATCTTAAAGAGAAAATTCGATTTCGATTATAAGGAACCGAAATGTTCGAATTAAAGTACACAAGGAATCCAATTAAGGATTCTGATTTGAAAGATAATCATCCACAAGGGTCTAATGGTGGAAAAAAATCCCATATGGATTTTAGAAGTTGTAGATGTTTTGAAACCTTGCACTGGATGTGCTTAAGTCAAAACATGAAGTAAAAAAATGCTTATGAAGTTGAGATGCTCGATATGCCAAGGTGACATATGAAGCGAAATTTGAAGGTTAAGTCAATGTATGAGGAAAATATTTTGAAAACTATGCATGGGGTTTCTTTTAAAAATGTGTTTAATGTTTTTGAAACCTCATATATAATACTTTTGAAATCATAAAGTAGGTGTATTATGTAAAAATGTTTTAAAATCATGCGAGATGAATTTTGAAATTATGTATAAGGTTTTTTTGAAAACATGATTGATGCTTTTGAAATCATGCACTTGATATAAGTAATTATACTGTATTAATAACATTTTGAAATCGTGAAGGTTGTTTTTGAAAACATAGACAATGCTTTTGAAATCATGCAGGTTGTTTTTGAAAACATATGTTATGCATATTGAAAAAGATCAGAACGTAATGGGTTTAAGATTTGAAAATAACCTTAGTTATCTAACCAAGAATTCAAAGGCACAGATGTGTGAAAAGCACGATTACTCATAATGTCACTTTATTTCATGTACTTCGTTTCTTAGAATGAAACGAGTACTTAGAATTTTCCAAGGGAATCATGAGCAAACGCAAGAATGGGAAATTCGCAAGAGCAGTTTGTAAGGAACATAGTTCCTTAATGTAGGTATTATAGGGAAATGCCATACACACATGTAACTACACTTGTATATCAGAATTTGTGATCAACGATTTATTTATAAACAAAACAGATTGTTTCACATTACAAGAAAATAGAAGAAACAAAAGCATAAGACAACAACATCTTCTAATCAGCCAACTGCTCATCCTTGGGTTGGATTTGCCTTAGCAAGCTTCGGGCATTTATTCATGAAATGACCCATCTTGCCACAGTTGTAGCACGATCCAGGAGGGAAGCGAGCTTGAGCAGGATTGGCTTGTGGTTGATTTGGACCACCTTGGTTCGGGTTACATCGACAAGCACTTGCCAGGTGACCAACTCGCCCACATGATACACACAGACGACACTGTAAGTGAGCTTGGTGATGCCCATTACATTTGTCGCATATTGGTGTCGTTCCCTTGTATTGCTTCTTAGCAGGTGGTGCTGCCACCCGGATGGGTCCTGCTTGATTTGGTACAGCTGCAGTTGAGCAAACCCTTGCTGTATGACCTATAAGTCCACAAATCTGGCATTTGCGGCACTTCACACTAGCATGATGATGAAGGTTACATTGGTTGCACAAGGGTGCAGTTCCATTGTATGGCTTCCTAGCAGGGGGTTGAGCTGGTTGGTTGGGGATGGCTTGACCATTGTGAGCGACCACGGCGAAGTTCTGAGAAGCCTTTCGCTTCTTTGACTTCTTAGGGGATCCAGTCTTTTCATCCATGGTCTTTGATTCCTTGATTGGTTTCTTGGCTGGTGGTGCTGTCACTTGGCTAGGTCTTGCCTGTTTTGGTGCAACCGCTGCGGGATTCTTTGAAGCTTTACGTTTCTTTGGTTTAGGTGAAGGCTTGGCCTCTGTCTCCTTTGGTGACTCTTGAGTGGCTTCATCCTGGAGACGATACATGGCAATGCCTAATTCAACAGTCTTCAGGATTACTTCGCCTATTCGCTGGGCAAATTTGGCAGTCTGCTCGGATATCTGCGCATCTTTGCGATGAAGAGACATTCTTGGATATGTGCAAATGATACACATATTTGTACAAATCCCAAGTATGAAATACAATATTTCATTGGTTTGGTATTTGTTTGATGGTCGCAGTGACCCAGGTGTCACAGCTTCAGTCTTTTCTATCTAGCGCAAGGCTGAAATGGCTCCTTCATTATCTGAGAATTCTATCGGTTTGCATGAAAAGAATTCTTTGTAAGAACAACCATATGAGATGGTCCTTCTTCTTTTTGGAATCAGAGCTTGGATAAATAGTCCGTGATTTACATTCACGCTGTGACTTGGCTCAGTGGGCGCACGTTTACTGCCTATTATGGAATTATTATTTTCTACCTTTTTTATTAATAGTGTCGATAATAAAGGGCATGGCATATATTATTCCTTGAGCTACTATGAGTTCTATAGCACTTTTATCCACTTGGTTTCCGTTATCATTATTATTCTGGACTTCCTGATTTACTTCGATTGCCATCTGAATTGTAAACATTTATAAGGTATTAGTATCACAGAATAAATTAATACAAACAAACACTCAAGCATATTGAACCAAAATTGTCGAGCATTGCGACATTTACTCTTTTTCATATATATATGCATCTATTACAAACTATAACTGAAATTTAAACATTAGTAACTATGCATCAATACATATATATATATATATATATATATTTCAAATTAAAAGAAAATACGTATATATATATATATATATATATTAGGCGGTGGTTCTCAAAAAACGCATCTCCCTCTCGTCGTATTTTCAGACGAGATTTTCCCTGATACGGGGGATCCTATTTCCTTCCTAAATTAAATATTCACCACAGTGGCGAAGTTCTGCTACATTCTCGTGGCTCATTGGTGGCATCTGGGCTGGTACGTTAGGGGTGATTCCCTTACCTAGGTGATCGTTACCAAAACGACTCTTCCAAATATCTTATTATGCAAACTCCATCATGTTTTATACTTAAATTATTTATCATTATTCAAAATACATACGTATACCATTTCAAAATACATTGTTTTATCAAGCGTACTTTCTATTTTCACTTAACTCATTTACACGAGATTCTTAAACATACCTTAAACGTATTATCACACGATTTAGTTTTACACTTAAATCTTTAATCATCTTGTAAAATATATATATATATATGTATAACGGCTATATAGCCGTTGCCAAACGGCTATATTTCCCCCTATAAATACCCAATCAACAAATCTCATTTTATTCATAACAAAATACTCTCCTTTCTCACTCTCTTCAACTTTTTGAAGATAATATTAAGGATGATTCATCCGGCTCTGGTGTTTGCTGGAGTGCTGATCGTGATACTGCACTATTCAATTTTTAGCCTTCCATTAGAAGAAATTGGTCCATATTTATTCTTGGAGAGTTTCGTTGTTTTACCATTGTATTTTATTTGTTTGATGATAAGGGTATGATTTGTCATGTTTATTGTACTCATTTCAGAAATAAAATTTAAAGTGAACCATAGTAGGAATAAAATCATTACATTACCTTACCAACTATTTTACATACTTCATCATACACATTTCAACTCGTGCAGTCAAATATCGTGACAAATTCACACATACTATCATTATATTGCGTTTTTTTTTTCCACACTCGAAATTTTATGATTGTTTTACATGCTTAAATTTTGTCATGTTTCAATTAATACTATATACGCAATCATTAGTATTCGTACTCACACTCATGCTCATACTCATAACAATACCTTTTATACTTATGCTTGTATTTATATTTATATTCATACGTTTCATGCTTATACTTATATTCATATGTTTCATGCTTATACGTATACTCATACTACTCATATGTTTTATGTCTATGCTCATACTTACGTGAATAATCATATTTATGCTCATACTTTCATTTATACTCGTGATTCATACCTTTGTACCCATACGCGAGCGTAATCCGAGTGATTCGTTTACGTGGTTCCTATACATACTTAAGCATGGACTTGCTTACATACTTTATTCTTATACGCACACATTCTTATTTTTTTTTTTTTTTGTGTAACTACCCAAATCCATATACAACTAGTACAAGCTATACGGATCATGCGACGATCAATATAATCATCGGGTGCACACGGGATTATAGTGATAGGCGTATGAGAACCATAGAGTGTACCACTGTGTATGGTAAAACACAAAACGTAACATGACACCGAATACGAAATGGACGAAATGTGGTCAAAACATGGTGGATACGCCGCTGGTACTTCCTATATATAAGTGTTTTCACCACGTTACCAAACTTTCGTAAAACTTGTCATGAGAAATTCAGTGTTTTACAGACCTATTTAGACCTAATACAAACATTAAACAACTCACAAACGCATTATATCGGGTTATCCACGACGAGACTTCATTCATACACTATTCTTATACTTACATTCATTAAGAGACAATTGTACGCTCCCTACTCATATACCCTGTCTTCCATCCGAACCTCGCTCACAACCAAGCTCGTTAAGCATCTGAGTCCTAACCTATCTTAATACCTTTAGAACCTTATTTAGTAGATCGTTAATACTTTAACATCCAAACCTCCTCGTTCCACTCGAGAAGCAATTCCTCTGAATATGTGGTCCTATACTATCTTTAAAACTTCCTACGCAATCAAATTTTATTGATTTCAAACCATTGCATAAAGATCCTTTTCGTAAATACTACACATTTGCAAAACAACTCCAAATTTAGCTATTCAAAAAAAAATCGTTTTACCTATACAAGTTCACTCATGCTTATGCCACTAAAATATTCTAGCCAGACAAATCATTTTACAAACCTATCTTATTTTCCCAAAACTTCGTGCCTTCAAAACGTTTCAAAATTTCAAATCTCAAAACTTCTACCAAAACTCTTTAAGTCTTCCTCTTGAATAAATTTCGGGACGAAATTTCCTAAAGTAGGGGAGACTGTAACGCCCGGCTAATTTGTAATTTCCAATTATAGCAAGCCTTGTTCGTATTTCTAATTTTGGAAAACCCTAAGTTCTGTAATCGCTCTTTCTTCGTAACCATTGTAAAATCCGAGACTTGGATCATGAATAAAACTCGTATTTTGTTAATTACATGTTATACCTACTTTATATATGCTCATACATTCAATTTCGTGGAACAATTGATGCTTATTCGAAATTCTTGGAAACTATGTGCTAAACTTGTAAATAAGTGAAACTTATGCATAAAACATGGTTTGAACGTAAACGATACTTGAATACGACCTTCATACGCTTAATTATACTTTGGTTATGTTCATCATACTTGAATTACCCTTAAAATATGTTTTTATGGCGAAACAAGTCCTTAAAACACCTTAAAAGCCCTAATTACAACTCCAGGGACTAAATTGTAATTTTCTGAAAGTTCAAGCCTTACGCATCGTAGCCATATTAGCCTTACACCCCTTAAGCATGTCTGCAGACATGCAGAATTTTGCAATTTCGCGATTTTGAACGTAAATAACTCGTTTTTGACTTCTAAGACGGGATTTGAGCAGTATTTCAACTCTCCAACAACCCCAAACTCTTCCCCTATATATACACAACCTCTCTAAGCCATTTTAACACTTACACAACTCTTTAATCCCTCCAAAATCACTCTCAAATTCTTCAAGAAGTTGAAATTCGGGCAGATTCACTACCTCTTACAAAAGTGAGCATAACTTGCTCATTTCTCAACTAAATCACTTGATTCTTTTTCCTACTTACTTGTATAATCATGGGGTTTGATTCCTTGACTTCTCCTAGGAGAAATCAGACCTGGAATTGCCCCGAAATTGTCCATAAACTTTCTGTTTTGTTTGAAACTTTCTTAAACTCTTGTATACTTTAAACAAACTTGTGTTCTTATGCTTCTAGTCTATTGTATGATTAGTAAAGCCAAACCAAGGTTGTTTTACACTTAATAAGAGTGTCTAAACACTCTAAACTTTCTGTTTTAATTGAGTTATTAACTCACAAGTGGTGCCAAGTCTTGAACTTGAAGATGGTGTGACTACTTGGTTAGCATATGCTAACCTACATACAAGTCCACACATCACTTGATGTTTTGTTTAGTATAATTTTACCTTTAATTCTTGAACATATTTATGAGGCTCCTAAGTGGAAGGTTCAACCTCCCGCCTCTTACATGACTTATAACATAACAATCGAGGTAACCAATTGGAAGGTTTAACCTCCCGCCTCCTACATAACTTATAAGACACCAAGAGGTAACCAAGTGGAAGGTTTAACCTCCCGCCTCCTACGTGACTAACTATATTATTATTATGTAGATATTATAATTATGTATATGTTATAAACCGAACCCTTGATAGTGATTATATAAATCTACTACCAAGTTAATAAGTTTCTCACTATGTGTGTAGTTCCTTGTCACGACTCTAATAGGTCCTGAATCTATGAAATCACATATAATCCTTAGGGATTTTTATAGTGTCAAGACAAGTGCTAATACCATAGTGAATATTTTCCTAATACATACTTTGTCATTCTTTGAATCCAAGCCCGAATCTCGACTCCAAACATACTCGAAGATTAACCCTTACACTTTCAACCTTCTAATCTCATCAACTTCGTCACATTGGATAATCGGGAAGTATATGCAATACCGTGAGTACACTCGACCCATTTACCTGTAAAACCACTTTTGGGTTGTAACATGTTACCTTACAAAAATTACACTTATCACACACTTATACATACTTACAAACTCAATCCATCATACATGCTACTTGTTATACTTGATGATACATGCTATATGCCATTACAATGTTTACCCTCTCTTAACAAATATAACGTTATAGGAGTAGCGCACCACCCGTCGGGGGTTTGTTAAGACTTATACTATACGGTCTTGTTACTTTTGTGACAAGGGATGCAATACTAGCGGACACTTTGGGTTTAAACGTGATGTTATGTATGCTAATTAACTCGTATACAATTTGCCATGTGGATTTGAGTAAAATGCTTTATACTATGCTATACTATTTAAACCTTGTGTACTCGCCTTTGCTTTTGCATTAAATTGTATTTTAAACATGTTGCAGGTTTAGCGATGATGCATGGAATCTAGTAGGATGCCTAGATACGCACATTAAATTTTGTATTCTTATTGAATTGTATTTCATTATTCATGTTGTATTTATTCAAATCTATGTAATTGATTCTTAGAAATGAAATGAAATTTTATTAATTAAATATTGTCACATAGTGTTATGAAGTCTCGAGCAATCTATACACACTTCGTCTCATCCCGATGTTTCCGCCATCGGTTGGGGTGTGACAGATTGGTATCAGAGCCATAACTATAGGGAATTAGGTAGAATTGCCATGCTTTTTACCTAGTCTATAGTTTTAGAGCTTTATTCTTATGTTTTACTTGAAACTACTTGCATGTTAGCTTAATTACCTCGTAATTATCCACTTTTGATCTTTTAGACATATACATCACTTATGTGTTAATACGTGACCTGCTATATTTATTGTGAATACCTGTTTTATTATTTCATTCTTTATGTACCATTCTTAATATGCTCCTTATGTGTTTATACTTGTTTGTGTACTTCTTTGACTTACATTTTTTTTCCTATGCATTTTACTCGATTATTCTAAATCCAACAACACTCATATTGTACAAACGAGACGAGTTTACCAAAATAGGCGTGAAACCCACAATTTGGTGAACGACTCTCAATCTACATATTCTTTTTACATGAAATTCCACCATTAAGTTAGGAGTAAAATCCACATCTTCATGATAATTTCAATCCCAAATTCTAGTGGACCCTCGTCAAAGTGTCGAAATTAAACTTTTGACTCGACGAGTACCAACCACACTTAGGATACTAAATCGCCAAGCTAAGGGGTGAAACCCGCACCTTGACGACTAGTTCCACTCTTTGAATTTTTCATAAATCCCGCCAAGTCTCGAAATTTCGATCGATTTGTGACATGTAGTAATTGGAAGGGTAAATACCGTTAACTGACTTGTCGGCAAGAGTATTTCACCTATTAGGCCAAAGCATGCTCCTCAAACTCGAAAGACTTTTCGACCACTTCGGTTAGTCAAAGTTCCGTTTTGGAACCATCCAAATTTTAATCAATCATGTGTTCTACTATTTATTTTATACGATGAAATCTTCCAAATTCGAAATTACTTTCGATTTTTTTTTTCCTCACACACACATCATACTAAATCTTTTTTTTTTCATACACATATACATATGCATGATTTCGTATAATTTAAATTCATATTCCTTGTAACAATAAGTGGAGACATATCATCAAGATAGGAGTGATCTCCTTACCTTGACGATTAACTCCACTCCCCTTTTTCTTAAAACAACCTCACCAACGAGTTAGGGGTGATTCCCTTACCAAGGTGATCGTTACCAAAACGACTCTTCCAAATATCTTGTTATGCAAACTCGATCATGTTTTATACTTAAATTATTTATCATTATTCAAAATACATACGTATACCATTTCAAAATACATTGTTTTATCAAGCGTACTTTCTATTTTCACTTAACTCATTTACACGAGATTCTTAAACATACCTTAAACGTATTATCACACGATTTAGTTTTACACTTAAATCTTTAATCATCTTGTAAAATATATATATATATATATATGTATAACGGCTATATAGCCGTTGCCAAACGGCTATATTTCCCCCTATAAATACCCAATCAACAAATCTCATTTTATTCATAACAAAATACTCTCCTTTCTCACTCTCTTCAAGTTTTTGAAGATAATATTAAGGATGATTCATCCGGCTCTGGTGTTTGTTGGAGTGCTAATCGTGATACTGCACTATTCAATTTTTAGCCTTCCATTAGAAGAAATTGGTCCATATTTATTCTTGGAGAGTTTCGTTGTTTTACCATTGTATTTTATTTGTTTGATGATAAGGGTATGATTTGTCATGTTTATTGTACTCATTTCAGAAATAAAATTTAAAGTGAACCATAGTAGGAATAAAATCATTACATTACCCTACCAACTATTTTACATACTTCATCATACACATTTCAACTCGTGCAGTCAAATATCGTGACAAATTCACACATACTATCATTATATTGCGTTTTTTTTTCCACACTCGAAATTTTATGATTGTTTTACATGCTTAAATTTTTTCATGTTTCAATTAATACTATATACGCAATCATTAGTATTCGTACTCACACTCATGCTCATACTCATAACAATACCTTTTATACTTATGCTTGTATTTATATTTATATTCATACGTTTCATGCTTATACTTATATTCATATGTTTCATGCTTATACGTATACTCATACTACTCATATGTTTTATGTCTATGCTCATACTTACGTGAATAATCATATTTATGCTCATACTTTCATTTATACTCGTGATTCATACCTTTGTACCCATACGCGAGCGTAATCCGAGTGATTCGTTTACGTGGTTCCTATACATACTTAAGCATGGACTTGCTTACATACTTTATTCTTATACGCACACATTCTTATTTTTTTTTTTTTTTTGTGTAACTACCCAAATCCATATACAACTAGTACAAGCTATGCGGATCATGCGACGATCAATATAATCATCGGGTGCACACGGGATTATAGTGATAGGCGTATGAGAACCATAGAGTGTACTACTGTGTATGATAAAACACAAAACGTAACATGACACCGAATACGAAACGGACGAAATGTGGTCAAAACATGGTGGATACGCCGCTGGTACTTCCTATATATAAGTGTTTTCACCACGTTACCAAACTTTCGTAAAACTTGTCATGAGAAATTCAGTGTTTTACAGACCTATTTAGACCTAATACAAACATTAAACAACTCACAAACGCATTATATCCGGTTATCCACGACGAGACTTCATTCATACACTATTCTTATACTTACATTCATTAAGAGACAATTGTACGCTCCCTACTCATATACCCTGTCTTCCATCCGAACCTCGCTCACAACCAAGCTCGTTAAGCATCTGAGTCCTAACCTATCTTAATACCTTTAGAACCTTATTTAGTAGATCGTTAATACTTTAACATCCAAACCTCCTCGTTCCACTCGAGAAGCAATTCCTCTGAATATGTGGTCCTATACTATCTTTAAAACTTCCTACGCAATCAAATTTTATTGATTTCAAACCATTGCATAAAGATCCTTTTCGTAAATACTACACATTTGCAAAACAACTCCAAATTTAGCTATTCAAAAAAAAATCGTTTTACCTATACAAGTTCACTCATGCTTATGCCACTAAAATATTCTAGCCAGACAAATCATTTTACAAACCTATCTTATTTTCCCAAAACTTCGTACCTTCAAAACGTTTCAAAATTTCAAATCTCAAAACTTCTACCAAAACTCTTTAAGTCTTCCTCTTGAATAAATTTCGGGACGAAATTTCCTAAAGTAGGGGAGACTGTAACGCCCGGCTAATTTGTAATTTCCAATTATAGCAAGCCTTGTTCGTATTTCTAATTTTGGAAAACCCTAAGTTCTGTAATCGCTCTTTCTTCGTAACCATTGTAAAATCCGAGACTTGGATCATGAATAAAACTCGTATTTTGTTAATTACATGTTATACCTACTTTATATATGCTCATACATTCAATTTCGTGGAACAATTGATGCTTATTCGAAATTCTTGGAAACTATGTGCTAAACTTGTAAATAAGTGAAACTTATGCATAAAACATGGTTTGAACGTAAACGATACTTGAATACGACCTTCATACGCTTAATTATACTTTGGTTATGTTCATCATACTTGAATTACCCTTAAAATATGTTTTTATGGCGAAACAAGTCCTTAAAACACCTTAAAAGCCCTAATTACAACTCCAGGGACTAAATTGTAATTTTCTGAAAGTTCAAGCCTTACGCATCGTAGCCATATTAGCCTTACACCCCTTAAGCATGTCTGCAGACATGCAGAATTTTGCAATTTCGCGATTTTGAACGTAAATAACTCGTTTTTGACTTCTAAGACGGGATTTGAGCAGTATTTCAACTCTCCAACAACCCCAAACTCTTCCCCTATATATACACAACCTCTCTAAGCCATTTTAACACTTACACAACTCTTTAATCCCTCCAAAATCACTCTCAAATTCTTCAAGAAGTTGAAATTCGGGCAGATTCACTACCTCTTACAAAAGTGAGCATAACTTGCTCATTTCTCAACTAAATCACTTGATTCTTTTTCCTACTTACTTGTATAATCATGGGGTTTGATTCCTTGACTTCTCCTAGGAGAAATCAGACCTGGAATTGCCCCGAAATTGTCCATAAACTTTCTGTTTTGTTTGAAACTTTCTTAAACTCTTGTATACTTTAAACAAACTTGTGTTCTTATGCTTCTAGTCTATTGTATGATTAGTAAAGCCAAACCAAGGTTGTTTTACACTTAATAAGAGTGTCTAAACACTCTAAACTTTCTGTTTTAATTGAGTTATTAACTCACAAGTGGTGCCAAGTCTTGAACTTGAAGATGGTGTGACTACTTGGTTAGCATATGCTAACCTACATACAAGTCCACACATCACTTGATGTTTTGTTTAGTATAATTTTACCTTTAATTCTTGAACATATTTATGAGGCTCCTAAGTGGAAGGTTCAACCTCTCGCCTCTTACATGACTTATAACATAACAATCGAGGTAACCAATTGGAAGGTTTAACCTCCCGCCTCCTACATAACTTATAAGACACCAAGAGGTAACCAAGTGGAAGGTTTAACCTCCCGCCTCCTACGTGACTAACTATATTATTATTATGTAGATATTATAATTATGTATATGTTATAAACCGAACCCTTGATAGTGATTATATAAATCTACTACCAAGTTAATAAGTTTCTCACTATGTGTGTAGTTCCTTGTCACGACTCTAATAGGTCCTGAATCTATGAAATCACATATAATCCTTAGGGATTTTTATAGTGTCAAGACAAGTGCTAATACCATAGTGAATATTTTCCTAATACATACTTTGTCATTCTTTGAATCAAAGCC
Source organism: Helianthus tuberosus (assembly GCA_030545235.1). Classification (NCBI taxonomy): domain Eukaryota; kingdom Viridiplantae; phylum Streptophyta; class Magnoliopsida; order Asterales; family Asteraceae; genus Helianthus; species Helianthus tuberosus. The sequence continues at coordinate 101,046,107 of CM060431.1, read as the reverse complement.
CGAATCTCGACTCCAAACATACTCGAAGATTAACCCTTACACTTTCAACCTTCTAATCTCATCAACTTCGTCACATTGGATAATCGGGAAGTATATGCAATACTGTGAGTACACTCGACCCATTTACCTGTAAAACCACTTTTGGGTTGTAACATGTTACCTTACAAAAATTACACTTATCACACACTTATACATACTTACAAACTCAATCCATCATACATGTTACTTGTTATACTTGATGATACATGCTATATGCCATTACAATGTTTACCCTCTCTTAACAAATATAACGTTATAGGAGTAGCGCACCACCCGTCGGGGGTTTGTTAAGACTTATACTATACGGTCTTGTTACTTTTGTGACAAGGGATGCAATACTAGCGGACACTTTGGGTTTAAACGTGATGTTATGTATGCTAATTAACTCGTATACAATTTGCCATGTGGATTTGAGTAAAATGCTTTATACTATGCTATACTATTTAAACCTTGTGTACTCGCCTTTGCTTTTGCATTGAATTGAATTTTAAAACATGTTGCAGGTTTAGCGATGATGCATGGAATCTAGTAGGATGCCTAGATACGCACATTAAATTTTGTATTCTTATTGAATTGTATTTCATTATTCATGTTGTATTTATTCAAATCTATGTAATTGATTCTTAGAAATGAAATGAAATTTTATTAATTAAATATTGTCACATAGTGTTATGAAGTCTTGAGCAATCTATACACACTTCGTCTTATCCCGATGTTTCCGCCATCGGTTGGGGTGTGACAAGGTAACAAGTTTAACCTAACAATACCCCAAGACTAATTGGCGGTGCGTTAATCCTATAGCTCTATAATTGTTAAGGTGGACTAGCAAAGTTAATGAGCATATATCGACCAAGTAGTTTACCAAGCATACGAGAATAACATGCATCACATATAATTTCATGTTAAGCATGGATAGAGTTTAAAAATAGTTTCATGTGAGTGTAATTTTGTATAGAATACATGTTGCATCCCAAAGTGTTTAAAAGTAAAATGGGTTCGAGTATACTCACGGTTTTGCAAGTTTTCCAACTTGATATATCGCAAGTGTTGTTGGTGAATGGATTAGTTTGGAGCACCTTGTCCTTCTACAGGAAGAAAACATAGGTGTGTGAGTTTGGGGAATAAAGGAAGATTATAGATTCGGAATTAAACTACATGAACATAGACATAGGAAAATAATCATCCATCACATATGATGCTTAGATGATATAATTACTAACTTGACAATGTCCACTTGTTCATCATCAAGAGTTCGGTTTGGTTGAATATATTACATAAGTTATATGAGTATTACATAGAGTATACTATATCATACATGTCAAGCATGAGGAAGAAGATTAAAGTCTTCATTTAGGCACCTCTAAGTGTCATAGAATTCATACATGAGGTAGGAAGAACAAAGTTTCCATTTAGGTACCTCTATTGTTCACCACTACACTTATTGTTATAAACAACAAGGAGGGTCATGAACTTACAAGAAATGATGATATACCAACAACTAATCTATGGAAAAACATCAAGCAATGTGTGGATTTTCAAGTAGGATAGCCCAAGCTAATCCTAAATCATACAATCATCAAACCTTAGGCTTGAACATCACTTGTGAGTTAAACCCTTGAACAAAACAGAAAGTTTGTGAGGTTTTAACCTCTGATTTAACATGTCTCAACCTTGTTTTTAAGCCTAACTAACCATAGATGAAGTTATAAGCATAAGGACATAGGTTTGAGATGAGTTAGACTCAAGTTCAACTAAGATTAACAAGTTTAGATGAAAACATAAACAAACAGTCCACTTTGACATTCCAGAGCTTGGTTTTCCATGGAAAACCTTTGGAAATGTTCCTAAGATTGTTCCAAGCAAGTGGGAAAAAGAATGGATGAAAAACGTTAAGAAATGAGAGAGTTATGCATACTTTTGTGAAAGGTGATGAATCTGCTCGAACTTGTGATTAACAGCTGATTAGAGGAAGATTTGAGGGTGTTTTTGATGATTTGCCAAAGTGTAAAATGCTTGGATTATGTTTGGGTTTTATATGGAAAGGTTAGGTTTGGTTGTAGTTGAGTAATAAATGTTAAAACAAGTTTAAAAAAAAAAAAAAAACTCACAAATTCCCGCTGAAACGCGCTGAAATGGGTTCTGGTCGCGCTGATCAGTCCCTTTTAACGAGTGTATTAATGATATTTGGGGCCGAGTTTATTTGATGTGAACACATAGCTCAGCTGGTTGGTGTGCGCGTCTGTTAGGTGCGCGACCCGGGTTCGATCCCCGTCTCCACCATATTTTTTTTTTTTGAAATAAAAACTTTGATATATTACACTTCAGCCCCTGTTATTATACTTTCAGTTAATTACTCAAACAGCCCCTTGACCTTTAGAGATTAAATTAACTAAGTTAAGTTATGTTACCTTTAAAAAAAGAAAACTAACTTTACAATTAACTAACTTGGTTAGCTTATATCACCTAACTTTAAAATCTAATGAGACTAACTAGATTATTTTTATAAAATAAAAAGAATAAAACTTTTAATTGTAAATTTAATTAATTTAAACTATTAAACGATTAATATATATATATATATATAATCATATTTATAGCGAATTAAATTAACGATAAAACCTTTCAACGATTATTTATTTTGCGAAGATTTCGAGTTGAAGGATTAGGATACGAATTTCATTACTTTACAAGCTTCAATTAGTTTAGCAAGCATAGAACATCAAAGTATAATATAGGATCGAGGATCTTGAATAATAATTCGTTCAAACATGAATCGTTCATTGGTTGCACATAAGACTAATTATAAATACACAAACATGATTAAAAATAGCTTCGTTTTCATTATGATCAAAAGTCTCGAATTACAAATGGAACGAAAGTAGATTACAAAGAGGGTACAAGTGTCTAAATATGGAAAGTACAACATGACTTGCTAAAATAAGAAAGTGCAAAAATGCGGAGCGTTACACCCTCAGCTATGGTTATAGTGGCTTGTTTTTGTTTTTGGATTTTCCTGATTCTTTTTCTCCTCTCCCTCTTTTCTTTACTAAACCATCCCCTCTTCTTAGGTGGGAATGCCTCCTCGGATTTGGCTCTAAAAACAAAGGTATCTTCAGAATCTGCTACATATCCTGAGGCTAACTCGGATGGTCCTTCATCCATTGAAGAGTGGGACAGGTGACGATAAGTGTCGGATGTATTCTGATCACTCATACTGCGAACTCAAAAATTATCAAAATACATAAATTCATAATATACATATTTACACAGAATAACACATAAGTTATTTCCTAACACAATTGTATAGAATTTAGGTATTTAAAAGAACACCTAAATGGCTTAAACCAGTGACTCTGACACCACCTTCTGTCACAACCCCCGACCCCACCCCGAAAACGGGAGCCGCGAGCACAAGCCGATGGTATCGGTGTTTATTAGTTACGCAACGGAATTAAAACATTGGGATCGTAGTTAGGAAATAAATTTCAGAGTTTCAAAACACCAAACTTTTATATTAAACAAATGGGATAAAACCCATATTTGTAATGTTTTATAGGGATAAACCCTAACTTGCTGAAAACATAAACTTCTTCTTTTATTTAGGTAACTTATAGACACTTTATTTAAGCCTTCAGTGCTCCATAGCTGGCTTCTAATGACTTCCCATCAAGTTACTTGAAACGCGTTTTAAAAATATTTTATTAGCAAGAAATACTGGCGAGTACATTCCAGTTTATAAAAATAAGTTGTTATAGCTTTACAGTATTAAAAGCGATTACAATGTTTATATCTACCCAAGTATTCATTCAGTATTTGTCACGTTGGCAGTTACAATGACCGTGGGCATATTACTATTGGCTAACTCTTTATCCAATAGTAACGCTTGATTAGTAGTGTATACAAAACCCCACATACCGGCAGTAATTGTAGAATACAAAGGCTTAATCACGTAATTTTAACTTGATAAACATTAAGGGTTTTGTAAATCATTTTAAATATAATGGCTCACAAACTGTGAGAAAAGGAGAATCACTCACATTGTAAACTTAGGTTTTTCTACGGGCTTCCTGGTGATATTTTCTGATAATTTTCTTGAGTTCCTATTTAAAGTATACAATGCACGCGCGTTAGTATAATAATGCAATTCAACTTTATAAATACGTCACGAGACAGAACCCCAACTTAGTTTACAAAGCATAGCCCTAAACAGGCAGCGCTTTGGCATCAGTTTCTGGGTACCAGATCAATCGGACAGGGTATCGATTAGTGATCGGGGGTTAAAATACTTACAACGGGGCAGAGCTTCATGATTTAGGGGGTATTTTGGCTATTATTTTCGGATTATATAGACTGAGAGAGAAAGAAAATGTTGAAAGAATTGAAATGCAGACTGAACGTCCGATTCATAGGGTTTTCGGAACCCCGTCGCGCCCCGCGACCGCCCCCACCGTCTTTGTGGCGCCCCGAGAGGGCACCCTAGCTACGGCTAGGGTTGCCGAGTCAACCCCTAGGTCCAACACGTGTCTGACACGTGGCACAAGCAATGTTCGGCAAGAAATGGGCCGTCGCGCCCCGCGACCGACCTCCCTAAAGCCTGTCGCGCCCCGCGACAGGTGTATTTTTCTTGATTTTTCATTTTTTCTAAAAATCAACGTTATACGGGTCTGGTTTTTCGATTACGAAGCGGTGTGGTGTGTTTTCGAGGGTTGTTAACCAACCCAAAACCCTCGAAGACACCTACCGATTACCATAACCTAATTTTGGATGGAACATACGAAACGAAGGGTTCTACCAAAACGGTTCACCAAGTGTAACACCCCAAAAACAGGTTTGGTAATTAAACTACGTTAATATCGGAGAGCGGGTAAAATACCGATGTGGTAAAAATATATATACCCGATAAACATTAGGATTTAATTAAAAAAATATAATGTTAAATAAAAAGTGAACAAATACTTTTAGTAAGTAAAAGTTTATAAAAAGGCATGGGTTATCGAGACATAAATTAAGGCGGATTATGATATTGCCTTGTTGTGCCCGGTGACCACGTTACCTTGTGTTGTTCTTCTTTTTTAATGAAGGGGCATATAAACTTGGTGTCTATGATATACGCGAGTAAGGAATTACTCTATTTATAGCCCTGAGTGTCTCCACATATAATCGACACCCGCGTTATTGGAAATTCCGCATTTTTAACGACAAAATTCATATGGGAGTGTATATATGTGCAAGGGCAATATGCTATACGGATTATGATATTACCTTGTAGTGCCCGGTTGACCACGTTATACCTTGTGTTGTATGCGATGCGAGAGTGTATGAACATACTAAAATAAATCACTAATAGATAAGGGTTAGTGAAAAATAAAAATATAAATTAAAAAAATCGGGTATATGGTTCGAGTAAACGGGTATGTGGTTTCGGTTAATCGGGTCGGGTATCACATAATCCCATACCCGACCCATACCCGTGAAAATTTTTAAAACTAATCCCATACCCGGCCCAATACCCGTTGGGTATCGGGTATATTCGTCCCATTTCTGTCAGGTTTCGTGTATACCCGTCTTCTTGGTAATTTCTGTCGTCCCTATTGAAGAGTAGTAATACCTCGGGTATTAGTCTATTTTGTTAGTCTGTCTCTTTTAGTAGACTACTCTTTGTAAATATGACATTTAAAAAAATAGTTAAATGTCATTTTAGTCCGTGTGGTTTGGGCTATTTTGTCAGTTTAATCCAAAGGTTTCATTTTTTCACCTGTGGGTCCAAAAAGGTTTCACCATTGTTATTTTAGTCCATTGGGTTACATTTATCCATTATTTCTGTTAACGAGAAGGGCATTTCGGTCATTTTATATTGCCGAATTGCCCTTCCAGTTAATAGAATTACATTTAAAATTATCGAATTGGCCTAAAACGTAAATTGGGTGTTCTAGGCTTTTTAGGGTTTAAATAAGTTTAGTTATTTCAATATTTAACCCGTAAAACTTGTAGTTTTGTGGTGTCGATGATATACGCGAGTAAGGAATTACTCTATTTATAGCCCTGAGTGTCTCCGCATATAATCGACACCCGCGTTATTGGGAATTCCGCATTTTTTAAGTCAAAATGCATATGGGAGTGTATATATGTGCAAGGGCAATATGCTATAGGGATTATGATATTGCCTTGTTGTGCCCAGTTGACCACGTTATACCTTGTGTTGTATGCGGTGCGAGAGTGTATGAACATACTAAAATAGATCACTAATAGATAAGGGTTAATGGAAAATAAAAATATAATTTAAAAAATTTGGGTATATAGTTCGGGGTAAACGGGTATGTGGTTTCGGTTAATCGGGTCGGGTATCACATAATCCCATACCCAACCCATACCTGCGAAAAATTTTAAAACTAATCCCATACCCATACCCAGCCCAATACCCGTCGGGTATCGGGTATATCCATCCCATTTGTGTCGGGTTTCGGGTATACCCGTCGGGCTCGGTAATTTATGCCATCCCTATTGAAGAGTAGTAATACCTCGGGTATTAGTCTATTATCGTCAGTCTGTCTCTTTTAGTAGACTACTCTTTGTAAATATGACATTTAAAAAAATAGTTAAATGCAATTTTAGCCCCTATGGTTTGTGTCATTTTGTCAGTTTAATCCAAAGGTTTCATATAACCTTGGTGTCGATGATATACGCGAGTAAGGAATTACTCTATTTATAGCCCTGAGTGTCTCTGCATATAATCGACACCCGAGTTATTGGAAATTCCACAATTTTTAGGTCAAAATGCATATGGGAGTGTATATATGTGCAAGGGCAATATGCTATACGGATTATGATATTGCCTTGTTGTGCCCGGTTGACCACGTTACCTTGTGATGTATGCGATGTGAGCGTATGACTTTATTTATAGCCCTGAGTGTCTCCGCATATAATCGACACCCGTGTTATTGGAAATTCCGCATTTTTTATGTCAAAATGCATTTGGGAGTTTATATATGTGCAAGGGCAATATGCTATACGGATTATGATATTGCCTTGTTGTGCCCGGTTGACCACGTTACCTTGTGTTGTATGTGATGCGACAGTGTATGAACAAGAGTACACCTTAGTGTCGATGATATACGCGAGTAAGGAATTACTCTATTTATAGCCCTGAGTGTCTCCGCATATAATCGACACCCGCGTTATTGGAAATTCTGCATTTTTTAGGTCAAAATGCATATGGGAGTGTATATATGTGCAAGGGAAATATGCTATATGGATTATGATATTGCCTTGTTGTGCCTGGTTAACCACGTTGCCTTATGTTGTATGCGAGAGTGTATGAACAAGAGTACACCAGATCTGGTCTACCGTTTTTTTTTAATGAAGCAACCTTGTTGAACAAGGGTACACCAGATATGGTCTGCCTTTTTTTAAATGAAGGGACATATTGTATATATATATTGGGTGAACTAAAAGAAGATTGTATCAATATTGAAAACATGTAAAAGTGAAAATGATTGTATCAATATATACACCAGATCTGGTCTACCGTTGTTCTTTTTTAATGAAGGGACATATTGTATTTTATGTGTGTGTGTGTGTGTATATATAGGGTGAACTGAAAGAAGGTTGTATAAATATTGAAAACATGCAAAAGTGAAAATGATTAAAAGAAACCTAGGGGCTAAAAATGTGCAAGGGTAATACGCTATACGGATTATGGTATTGCCTTGTTGTGCCCGGTTGACCACGTTACCTTGTGGTGTATACGATGCGAGAGTGTATGAACAAGGGTACACCAGATATGGTCTACCGTTTTTTTTTTAATGAAGGAACCTTGTTGAACAAGGGTACACCAGATATGGTCTGCCGTTTTTTTAAATGAAAGGACATATTGTATATTGTATATATATATATTGGGTGAACTAAAAGAAGATTGTATCAATATTGAAAACATGTAAAAGTGAAAATGATTATAAGAAACCTAGGGGCTGAAAATGTGCAAGGGCAATATGCTATGTGGATTATGATATTGCCTTGTTGTGCCCGGTTGACCACGTTACCTTGTGCTGTATGCGATGCGAGAGTTTATGAACAAGAGTACACCAGAGATCTGGTCTACCGTTGTTTTTCTTTTTTAATGAAGGGACATACTGTATTTTGTATATATATTGGGTGAACTAAAAGAAGGTTGTATAAATATTGAAACATGTAAAAGTGAAAATGATTAAAAGAAACCTAGGGGCTGAAAATGTTTATTTTTAGGCTTGTCTACGTTTATTTTATACATATTGTATTAATATTTTTCGGCTAAAGGGGGGCTATAACCTTGGTGTCAATGATATACGCGAGTAAGGAATTACTCTATTTATAGCCCTGAGTGTCTCCGCATATAATCGATCGAATATTTTAGAATTCCCGGACCGATTTTGTGTGTTTCGGGTCGGTCCATAACCTTCCATTCCATGGGTCGGCTTTATATATAAGGCTCTCAAGCAAGGGCGGAGGATAATGCAGGCTCGGGGGTGCTCCAGCCCCCACCGATTTTTCGCACGTGGTGTTAGTTTTACCGAAAATTTGAGAAATTTTGTTTTTCCTAGTGTAAAATATTGTATTTTTAAGAATCCGACCCCCACCGATTTGAATTTTTAGAATCTGACCCTCACCAAGTTTCCGTTCAAGCTCCGCTACTGCTCTCGAGGCTAGCTGAGCTCTAGCTTTGGATATAAGTCACGAAACTTGAAGCGAACCTAGCTCATGCTTAGGCCATTATTATTCTTCTAAATTATCAAGTGATATCACTATTGACTTTGTTTGTTTCACACTCCCTCGATCAGTCACGTTATCTATGAGCATAACTTTTAATTAGCCTTGGACAATCCTTTTGTTAGCATGTCGGCGAGTTGGTCTCATTCTTCACATAAATCAGATACACTTCTTCTTCTTCTTCTTGTAATACCTTTTGTCGAACAAAGTGATAGTAAGATTGATAGATCCCAGGAGACCATGAATTCAACCCATCAATCAAGAACAAAATAACAATCGAACAAGAACAAGAAGAAAGGGATAAACCCTAATATGCAATTGTATTGAGACTAAACAATTGAATCTAATTGATACAAGATACAAAAACAAGCTGAAAACTTAATCTATTTATAGACTTCAACGAGTGTGAGTTTAGAGACGTGTCCTTTCATGAATAGTCGTGTCTCTATGATCTTGTGGTTGTAATTGAATATGAAGAGGTATGTTGATTCTTGGCCACAAGTTCAAACCGATGTAACTCTTCCTTTTTCCCTTGAAGCCGACGATCCAACAGCTGCGACCCAAGGGGTTTCACAACCCTTGGGGTGGTGGTTATCATTTTCTGGTTTGCCACCTTTAGTCCCTGTATTTTGTAACCGCCATCTAAACTAACCTTAAACTATTTACACTTTTGACTCGTATCTTCTAATCAAACTTTAATCAAACAATTAAGGCCAACAAGATTTCAGTGTGCTTTGTCCGAGCGAGCATGCATATTCTCACCTTGTAGTCAACCCTTTGGCTCAAATCGTCTAGAAGTTGAACCAGCTAAACATGTTCCTGCCGAGGCCCTTTACTTAGCCTCAGTGGTTGACATGAAACAGTCAGTTGGCGCTTGTTGCACCAAGAAATACTACCACCTATCTACAAGCTTAATTGAACACATAACCAGTGGTTGAGCGTCTTTTGTCTAGATCTTATTAAGCAAAATAAGATCTTGTTTCGTTAAAAAGGTATAATAAAGTTTGTTTATTTTGCTAAGAATTATAAAAGGAAAACCGTTTATTTAGTTGAAAATATCTTGTTTTTTTAAAAATTATTAACTGTATTTTTTAGTTATTAATGAAAAAAAATTATTTAAGCTTTTAGCATTTTTATTTAAAATATAAGAAAAAAAGGTGGTGATGATGTGACAGTGGATGGCCTTCGGTTCGCCTAACAGTGACATGCTGGTTGTTGAAAATAATGTGACGTAGTGGACGCTCATGGAACACAACTCATAGCCTTATTTTGTATACCCATTGCAAATTCGCATCTTATCATTTGTCTAAAAGATTTACGATTTTTAAAGAAATTAGTCATTAAAAAAAAATTCATACATTATGCAGTGTTAAATAATTTCACACATTAATTATAAAGTTTGATGCTACAATTTATTAAACCTCTTATTATTGTTTTTGGGTAAAGGGGACCTGGTCAAATTTTTTCAACGGTTTTAAACGAATTTGACTCTTATGGGACATTCCCCACAGTCCCTAGAGGTGCACATATCGAGTATGTTCAACACCCGGTTTTGGGTATGGAGTCAGATTCAGGTATTGAATTGATGAGAAAAATCAAGTACTGCTATAACCGAGTATGGTTCAAGTCCCGGTTATAGTCTAAAAATCATACCTGGTGTACACAATTCCAGGTAGAGTATGAAACCGGTTCTTCAAGGCCGTGTATTGTAACACTCTATTTGAGTATTTTCAGGTATTGAAAAATACGGTCCAGAAACCTTCGGAAGCCATTTTCGAGTGCCTTGTGGAGTTCCTTTTTTTTGCCTTTTTTTTATCTTTTTCAAGTGTGGTGACGAAACCCAAACATCAGCCAACTATCTATACTAACTCTAGGGGGTGTAAAAATACATTAAAAACAACAAAAAAACGGTCATATTGAAGGTTCTAACGGCTCTATAGCCGTTGGAAATTATTAGATCTTGAAAAACCACAATGAAAACGGTAATAACCGGTGCGGGTATTTTAATTCCGGGTATAGAAAAAAAACTGGTTCCGGGTATAGAACCGGTTCCGGTTCAAGGTATGAATCGGGTATAAAGCGGTTACGGTTTAAGGTATTGAGGTCTAAACGTATACTCTACACGTACCTTACAGGTAGGGTCGGTCCAGAACCAAGTACATAATAGCCGGGTATAAAAGAAAACCTAGTTTCGGATATTTGGGCTGGGTACGGATCCGATTCCAGTCTTTTTGTTCACCTTGCCTCTAATAGTCCCTACTCCGTAGTCCGTAGATGCATATTGGGCTTACAAGAGGCCCAATACTGAATACATGATCTAATACACGTTTTCATGCTCGCAATGCAAATTTTTCTAAGACCACTCAAAAATGATTTTCGTGTTGACTTAAGCTGATTCTTTGGAGTTTGGACTTTGTTGACAAGATTTTCCATATTGCCTTTTTGCCTCAACCGCCACTTGACACACAATGTCAATATATGTGTATCTCTCTTACTTATCAGGCTATGTATTGTACGTTTAGAAAGTTTAGAAAAAGTGGCTCTAAGACTCTACGGTGTGGCAGCGTGGTTTTGACGTGAAGGCCTCCACCACATCGGCACACCACCCCACGCCATGGCGTGGAGATGAGGGCGGCAAGAATGTCCACCGGCGTCCGGCGTGGAGGGGGAGGGTGATGGTGACATGTAGCGATGGTATTGGTGGTGGTTGTTGTTTGAGTTGATTTTGATTGATTGTTGTTTAATTTAAAAAAAATGTCACTTTCAAGTCCCTTCCACCCTGTGTTTTTTATTTTACCACGCCCCTGCTGACGTGGTTGCCACGTGGCGCTACATGCCCCTCCACACCGTGCAGTCTAAAGTGGCTTTAAGATGAAAATTCATGTCATGTAGCGCCACAGAGTTGGTAAAAAGAGCTTTAGAAGGGGTGTTGTTAAGTTTTGTGTATTGCAGTTGAGGTGACTAGATATAATTGGTTGTATAAGAAAAACAAAATGGTGTCCAACGCCCCAAGTTCCTCCCACGCCAAAAGGGCTAAAGGATCTTTTAACGCCGTCTAAAAACACTTTTGTTAAGAAAAAAAATAAAAGTGTATTAAACAAACATATCTTAAAAAATATAAAAATAAGAACGTTTTATAAAAATAAGTTAATAATTTTCTTTTATAAAATAGACTTTTATCTAAAAACACCTATATAAAAGTTATATGTAAAGCTTTATATATTTAAAATACACTTTTTATCACTCGATGGCAAGTTGAAGCTCTACCAGTGCTTCAAGATGTACCAATTTAAGTATCCAAAATGGTTTTAATGGGTTAGAAGTGTAAGGTTAGGTGTGTAACAACGTCGTATTCACTTTCCCTTGTAGTATTTGAGGATTCAATGCTTGGGCGATTTGTTCCAAACATGTTGTATACATTTAGGCTACTTGGTATGGGTGAGGCTCATCCTTGGAGAATGACCCTCCACGTTAGCGGCACGTAGATCCGGTGTGAGGATGGGGCAAAGAGGATGGACCTAAGGAAATGGGGGATGGGCCTAAAATATATATGTATATGTTGTATGTATATGTGTGTGTGTGTATAAAGAAGAAGAGAGAGGTGCGGCTTCAACGTCTTCTGGCCGATGCTCACGACGATGACGGGGCTCCGAAAATGGTGTGTCGGGCGGCGCCGGGCCAAGACGGGGCGGGGACGATCCCCATACCGTCTAGCCTTATATTGTAGTTGCAACATTCACTAATTCACTTTTTTCTCTCTCCCACATTCACAAAGATTCTCTATCTATTTTATAAATCTAACCATCGCATGTACATTGCATAAGTCCGCAGCTTGTCTGGATCAATATTTCCTTTTCCTTTTCACAGAAATAAATTAAATATGAAAATAGTGGTTTGGGTCATGACCACACCCTTAGACCACCCGTAGTGGTGGTTTTTTGACCTTTTTCCCAAAAAAAAAAAAACGCCCAACAACGCCCGGTAACCGCCCCTTGGGGCTTTTTTTTTTTTTTTTTTTTGAAAATTTTAGCTGGAGCATGCTTTTTTAAACGCCTTGAACTTTATCTTTGGCCAAAACATTTTTTTGATGGTTTTTTTTTTATTTTTTATTTAGTTCTATTAGAATATCGTTCAAGCCCCACTACACCTCTTTTAACATAATATCACACAATGCTCACATGCTGACTGGACCGTCACATGGCGCAAAATGCCGAAGGGTCTTCCCCCTCCCACTACACATGGTCTTAGAGCAGTGGTTTTGAATAATGTATTAAAAGTGGGTGACATAGCGCTGATGTGGAGGGTCATAGTGACCATGAGGCTCATGACCACACCTTATATCCTAAGAGCATGTACATTGCATACGTCCGCAGCTTGTCCGGATCTAGGTGGAAGGGGCATTCCTCCCCCACTACGTACATGGCGATGTGGTTGTGGTTCGTTGCTTCGGTTCGTGGATTGTGTCCGGATTCCCGGACCTTAAACGGACAAGTGACAGCGACATATTAAATAAAGAACAATTTCAAAATTTAAAAAGTAATCGTTGCTAATTGATATAAAAAAAAACAATCTTAGAAGTGGATTCATCAGACAAGACTATTTGTAGAAGTGGTCGTGTTTGGGCTAAACAATCGTGACATTTTTCCTAATATTTGTTAAACAATTTGTCAAGTTCTGATCTATCATGGAGGGTTTAATGACCAGACTCACCAAAAAGAAGAATTTTAAATATTCATATGGCGGTGACATTCGAAGGATGGAGTCCGTTGGTACATGTCATCTAATCGGGTGATTTTAGGCCTAATGTTCCGTTTTTGCAGGTGTTGTAGCAGTTTTAGCTGCCTGTCACAACCATGTGCTACATTTGTTTAATTCTACGTTAGTTTTCCATAGAACTTGTTTTTGTTGTCACAAAGTAGACATTTTAATCGAGATATGTTTCTAGAACAATGAGTTTTCTCAATGTACCTTCTGTCAATTTCAAAATGATTTTAGTAAAAGTTTGTAAGACCATGTGTTAATGCTTATGTTGGTTGGTTTTGTGAACCATATATAGTTTGAGCGACATCATGTTACATATATACCTGTTACAAAAACTTGATCTATACTACTACCCAGGTTTGTAAGACCATGTGTTAATGTGTATCGACTGCGTATACACATGTGTACATAGTGTACAACCCAGGTTGCAGAGAATATACACATGTGTACATCACAGTATATACATGTGTACACAGTGTAATAATAAATCTTCATAACCCAGTGTATTTAAAAAAAAACCTATACAAATGTCTATAACAAATCAACCAAGCAAAAATCATACCATCGCCTAAAAACAGAGTAAAAACCCTTATATGTTACAAAATTTGATCTATACTACTACAACAACATCACAATAAAAAAAACCTATCAAAAAAATCTCTCTCTCTCTCTCTCTCTCTCTCTCTCTCTCTCTCTCTCTCTTAAATGACAACAACCCGTACATAATGAAAAAACCAAACAAACATTTATCTATACAATGCAAAACATAATAGTTTTAGTTTTTCTTGTTTAACCCGTTAGATATAATACATAACTTGACACGTTGTATAAGTATACGGGTCAAAACAGACACCTCTAAGACAAGTAATTTGCGAGAATCTGAAACGAATTGAACCATAACACCGCGATGTGAACAACCCTGATAATACTCGCAGTACTTTTTCTGGCACATTGACTTTTTACAGTTGCAGCCCTTTCTGTGCTTTCCAGCAACTGGCTTCACTTGATCTCCATCCTCCTGTTTTCATCCATTAATATTTAACAACCCATCAATAAACATGCAAAGTTAATCGTATACAAGATAAGCTTATAACCCACATACCACATTTTGGCTTGTTGGAGGCTCCACAAGACACTGAAACTTGGAAGTAAACGCGATCGGATTTTTCGATTCAATCAGTTCACGTGTCTCTTCAACCGTATCTTCATAATCACGACTATTGGAGGCTCCAACCTGTATTGCATTGCTGCTTCAAACTCCAACCCATTCGGATGCTGAACTTCCTTTAAGTAATTAATGACAAAACAGAGTATGACCAAAACAAGTGTACAGACTACCCAAAACAGAGTATTACATCAGATCATCATCATCAACATCGCATATAAACATTTTTTGGCTGAAAATCGGATGATTAAACAACTATTACAACTTCAATCTGATATTTATATACTCGATGAACGAAACCCTAACTTTCCAATTTCTTAAAATTAAAAAAAGGTAGCAAGCATACACAACTGAAAACGATGTACTGAAAGTTAACTTACCATTGCAGATGGTGTAGAGAGAGAATGAGATTGATGTTGATGATGATGATCTGATGATGTTCTAAAACCAAATCGAAGTGTAGAGAGAGAACGATATTGATGTTGATGATGATGATGATCTCATGATGTTCTAAAACCAAATTGAAGTGTAGTGAGAGAACGAGATCTCGATTTAGAGAGAGAATGTTGTAATATTGTTTATGAATCATTAATTTGAATTTCTAAAATGCAGGAATTGGTTACAATATTATGGTAACTGATTAGGATAAATTTTAATTATAATTGGTTTAAAATTAAATAAGAATTAAATCTAATTAGTTAATGACAATCCTATCCTTGTAAAATCAAGGGCCAAGATGAGTTCACAAATGAGGAGGGTGTTCACTCGTGAACCTAACCCTATATATATATATATAGGGGACCGCTAAAATGAGAACCACCTCCAGTTGTAAGAACCGTGAGAACTACACCGTACGGGGCGAGGTGGACCAAAAAAAATTTTCATAAACGTAGATGCATGTATTATAAACGCATTTGTAAAAAAAATTCAAAAAAAAATGTCGGGTATGTAGTTTTGAGCACCCCAAGTTTGTGTTTACGGGTACCGTAAATTTTTACGGGTACCGTAAATTTTATTTAAAATTTACGGTACCCGTAAACACAAACTTGGGGTGCTCAAAACTACGCACACGATATTTTTTTTTTGAATTTTTTTTTTACAAATGTGTTTATAATACTAGCATCTCGTTTATGAAAAAAAAATTGTTCCAACTCGCCCCTGATCAAAAAGTTCTCACGGTTCTTACACTGGAGGTGGTTCTCATTTTAGCGGTCCCCTATATATATATATATATAGGGAGGGGATCATGAGAAAACTACATCTAAATGAGAAAACTAGAAAACTAACTAAAAAAAGCTAAAAAACATACCAAATTTTTTTTTTTTACAATTTTTATAAAAAATTCGCTATTTTTTATATATAAAAAAAATTTTCAAAAAAAAATCTTTTTTTTTTGTTGTACTGCACATGTGCATTATATGTGTACTACACACGTGCATTATATCCGTAATAGTGCACATGTGCAATACAACAAAAAAAAAATTGAAAGTTTTTTTCCATATATAAAATATAGCGATTTTTTTATAAAAAAATGTAAAAAAAATGGTATGTTTTTTAGGCTTTTTTTAGTTAGTTTTTTGGTTTTCTCATTTAAACTAGTTTTCTCATGATCCATCTCCTATATATATAGAGAGAGAGAGAGAGATGAAGGTTAACGTGCAAATGGTACAATAGCTCTTATTGTACGACCGGTACGACTTAAAAATCACGCACGTTATAAACTCAGAAACTCTAATCACGCATGTTGAAAACATTAATCACGCGCGTTATATACCCATAATCACGCATGCCCCTAACTCCCAGTTCAAAATCGTATCCCCTGTTCTACGGTCTGATACGGTTTGTTACTGACTGTTGACTCCAATCGAATCAAAGCTTGGTCATGTTCCTTCATCCTCTGTTCTACTGTTTTTTATTTCGAGTCGTCATTTTGATGACTTTTCAAAATCAACGATGAATTTGAACCCAATTCGATGAAATTGACCGAACAACGGCCAATTTGAACTGAAACGAAAAGAAAATTGAACCAAATTGGAACCCAATTCGAGTCGTGATTTTGATGAAACTTTTCAAAATCACGCATGTTATAGAACAAAATCACGCACGTTGGTCGTACGCGTCGTACGTTAACCCTAATTGTATTTTACACTTTCTCTCTCTCTCTCTCTCTCTATATATATATATATATATAATGTATGATCGATGATTTGGTTGATGTGTGATATCGGTTGTTTAATCGTGTTATGGTGGTTGTGTTTATGTACATCTGTGACGATCTTGATTCTTACAAGGTTAACTTATAGTGTAGAATGCATGAATATCAAGTATGATGTTGGTATTGTCGTTTTGGTTTGCATAGACACATAAAGGTTAGTTAGGGTTAATAATCTTAATGATCATAGAGTTTTGTATGTTAAATCTGATGAAAGTGACATATAACATGTTATGATCGATAATTATAGGTTGTTTGGGATATTTAGTAATTGGTTGGGGAGCCTGTAACAAAGACAGAATATGTCCAACAAGTTGCAGTCAGCTTGTGTTGCCTGTAACAAAGACAAAATCGATCGATGTGCTCAGTATCTGCGTGATGTTCCTGTGGTTGATGAAAAAGATGGCAAGAACCAAACCAAGAAGAACAAGAAAAAGAAGAAGTAAAAACCAATGGCAGATGGGTTTCTTTCAACAATTATTTTAATACTTTCAATTCTTGAAGTTCTTGGTGTTTCTACCTTCTACAAAGTAAAGGTATGTGCTTTCTTCTCGTTATTTTAGGTGCATTGCATAATAGAAAGTAGTTCATGATTATGTTCTTGCACATTTGATTATTATGGTTAAAATGGCTTGATTGTGATGGGTTTGTTATGTGCAATGGTTGTGGATGCTATGTATTTTGATACAAAACATAATGTAGCAGAATTTTTGCTAATTTTTAGTCAAAATAATGCCCAAATTTTCAAATTCAATCATATGAACATTATGTTTTGTCAAAAATCCTTAGTCATGGTAATGAGCAAGTGTGGGGAAGTTCTTGTTAATGAAAGATTTTAACTTGTGGTATTGTTGATATTTGTTTCGTAGATGGTTCGCGAAAGAGGAAATAAGGGTAAATGAATAGCCGGATCTTCTAGTCAACCGGCAGACCAGCCAAAGAGAAGGCGTTTAGTGCAACAAAGAGATATAGAAGAAGAAGAACAACAACAACAACAACAACAAGCAAACCCACAACAAGAGCAACAATGGCAGCCAGGACAAGAAAAGGGGGATGTTATCTATGTGAAGCCATCATGGACGTCTGGTTCATTGAATGATCAGCATGCAAGATGGCAACCAAAGCTGTTCCATGATAAAATGAACTTGTTAAAGGATAAAAGAGAGGGGTTCATTTGTGAAAAAGAGGTGAGAGAACAAGATTTTGGGCCATTCGATATTATTAACAAGTTTAAAGTTTTGGGTTAGGAAGTAGCTTTGCGGTGTTATGATTACGATAACAACCATTTATTCGAGGATAAGATCCAGAAAAACAAGTACATGTTTCCGAGATTAGATGATCTTTATTTCGCACCAGAAAAACATCCGATGTGGGATTCCATGGTTGAGGCTTTATTCTTACTGGGCAAAGGGCACGGGAAGCTTTACAGAAAGAACTTGAGAATTGAAGCAAAGCTCATGTTATTGATCTGCACCCACAACGTGATCCCAAGGAGGGGAGATAAAGTAGAGGTCTGATTTCCTGAAGTGCCAGTGTTGTATATGCTTATGCACGGAAAACCTCTTGTGCCATTTCAATACTTGGTTTTGAATAACATATGGATAGGTCGGAATAGAATCGGGAGGAAGATCATTCCACATTGCCGTTTGATCACGGCGTTGCTAAAAATGTTTGGTGTTATCGACAACGATGATGTAGGGGCAAAGAAGAAACATAAGTCGTTTGATCTGAAGAATTTGGGCATTAGTTGGGAATACAAGGAATCTGAGAGTTATCACAAATTAAAGAGTGAAGGGCAAAGGTGGAGAGCTTTGAAGATGAATATAAGAGCATTACGACCGGGGGAAGCTGATGAGCCCGACAGTGACGAAGAACCCCAAAGTGGGGATGATGACTATGAAGATGCTCCGGGTGGAGATGCTGAAATGGAAACGGAGGAGGCAGGGTCGGGTCATGGTACGCGGGGAAGGTGTCACACCCCGATATTTCCACGTATTACCGATGGGCCCGGTGGGAAGTATCGTGACGTAGTTGATATCATCATAGACAATTTATCACAGTTTAATACACAGCGGAAGTCGAAAGATAAAATCATTACAAACCGAATTAAAAGTAATATCAAGTGTATTATAATAACGGTTGCAAGGGATCCACAGGCGGATCAAAAGTTAACAAAAGATCATTGTTCAACAGATTTATAACATCTAAGCTTGCAAGACTCTTTATTAATGCTAGGAGTAGCCAGCCTATTCCGTTTAGTACATGCACTTAGCCTTTTTGGAAAATACGTCAGTTTACACTGGTAAATACAATTAACTGACTCATTTTGAAAATGTTTAAGAAAATTGATTTGAATGCACAAGGCACAAAATATCTTTTATAACTTGGAATAATTATTTATATATAAACTTGTTAAAGAATTACATGTTTATTATGTGTTCAGTAGTCCGGGTTGAAAACCGGGTTAAAGATTAATAGACACACCACATGATATAGTCCCGCGACGAGTTATTCTCGAATGGCGGTTATATCTTTTTATATTCGCACTGGCAGGTGTATGCCTACACCCCGTGCATTAGGTCGTGGCCATTTTGATGAATGATGCCAAGGATATCCGGGACATGGTCATTAACCCCCCAAAGGCTTAGAATAAACAAAACAGATCAAACGGGTTATCTCAATAAATTAACCTTCATATGATTAAAAATTCAATGCCCGACCAAGTGGTATTTTATATACCGTACCCCAAGCCCGTATAAAGGAAAATAAGTTAAAAGCATTTACCTGAGCAAGTATATATTACAATCAGCGAGTGCAAGTATCTTTTACTGGTCTCCTAATCTGGAACGAAGGTTTTAATAACCTATTAGATTCCTAACGGGTCTTAATTAAGTCTAAACTTAGACCGGTTAGTTTTAAAGGAAGATATACGGTTCAAAACGCACGATTAAGCGAAGACCGGATTAGAATGTGGTTTAGACCCGACAAGTTTGTATACTTGTATAATATGGGTAAACTAAACACATTCTGGATTTTGAGATAAAAATGATAAGGGTTGACCCGTTTCGGCTAATTTATGCAAACTAGTTACATAAACCGCACCGAACGCGAATAATGCGTATCAGGTAACCAAATGAGTCATGAACAGGTTTCCTAAGTTAATATGCCTTAAATATGTTGTGATATCAGTAGGATACCTTCCATTATGCCCAAAATGGATTTAAACTCAAATTATGCCCCGTAGGGGTATTTTGGTCATTTTAAAGGTTATAAAAGAGTTTAAATACTAATCTGAATTTCAGGTCTGATATAATCAGTAAAATATTTATTTTTGTAAGTCATAACAGTAGGGTATTGCATATATGTGAAATTTATCTTTTATAACCAAACTATGCACCGTATGGGCATTTTGGTAATTTCACATAAGCTTTAAAGGTCAAAATTAGAATTCTGAGTTCACAACTTTTGCTTACTGTTTAATTATAAAAAATTTACTTAAAACATCAGTAGGTATTAAGTTTCATATGCCAAAAATAGTTTTAACTCATACTATGCGCTTAAAACGCATAAAAGTCGGTTTTAAGCGATTTTCGGGTTTAAATAGGAAATCTGAGTTTTTGATCAGTTTATAAAGTTAAAAATATTTTATTTATCATATAAAATCAGTAGTAAAAAGTTTGGTATCAAAATATTATGTAAAACTCATTTTATTCAAGAAAATGGCATAACCGACAATTACCGAATTAAAGCAAGAACCCTATGTTATGCTCAGCTTAAAAATAAATAAAAATCTTCAAAAATCCTAAAATATTATATTACATCAGTGGGTAAAAAGTTTGGTGTCAAAATTTGGGTTTAGATAGGCTTTATGCTATTACGCCGTTTAATTAATAAAAAGCTTTCTAATTACGCTATTGAGCATAACTCTTAATCTAAACCTCAAACTGATGTCAAATTTTTAGGACAAGTTTATAAATCAGTAATAAAGGTTTTTGTCCTCTCACATTTTCAAAAATCTCGTTTTAAGGTCAAAAGGGCATTATGGTCAACAGTTAGGCATATAACGGAAACATGCACATGAATCGAATAACTAATGAATCAAGTTGTATAACCTCAGAGGGTTACACTAACCTATAACCTGGTCCTAATAGAGCTCTAAGGCATTTCTAAAACATGCTATATTGGGTCAGAACTGAAAGTCAAAGCAAAGTCAACTTTTGCGACTTTCGGTTCCGAACCGAGCTTAAACTAAAAATTGTCGGGTTGAACATGCTTAGACATGTTCTTACATTAATTACCAAGTTATACAAGTGATAAAACAGGTTCCATGGCTTCTACATTGTTAATTATGTGTTTATGCGAAAATTTGCTTTCTGTTGACTTTTTATAATTAACTTTGACCCGACAATTGACCTAGTTAGAGTGGGAATTAGAGGGTGCCCTTTTAAGGGTTTATTACCCATTTAATTACCAACTCAAACCTACTTTCAATTCGAGAATTGACTGGACCATTAGTGATTAATCACTAAGTCAAACCTTAATTACGACGGGTTTGACTTTAGGCCATTAACTAATAAAACTGAATTAAGAAAGGTCAAGGAGGCTTACTGAAGTACGAAGCACGACTAATGACCCTTAGGAAGTGATCTTGAGCTCCAGGAGACTCCAGAAGTTAAGTTATGAATGTTTTCAAGTGAGTGCCCAAAATGTTGCAACAAGATGTTCTTATATAGGACTTTTAATTGAACAAGATCATGCCAAACAAGTCTACAAGTGTTCCTTGATCAGTTCCAGGTGTCCCTATGCATGAAATACCATTGGAGCAGCCCCTGGAATGAAAAACGAGGCTTCAAAGGCGGTGCAACAGGCTTTACCCGCAGGTGTGCAGAGATTCTGCCCAGCTCAGGCCGTCGCGTCGCGCGACGGCATATGGTGAAGGTGGTGGCGCGACGCCAGCACCCAGCTTACCAGCAATTCAAGTTTCAAACTTGCTGTTTTCACCCCCTAAACCTTTTAAAACGAGATAATTTCCATTTTAAGCACATTTAACCCATATAATTTATATTTCTATGATCCATGAGATATAACCAAACATCGTTAGGTCCGGTTTCGTTAAACGATAACCGAAAACACAAGTTTTGCCTCGTTGACGCTTTTAACCCCTTAATTACGAAAGTTAACGTATCTTCCTCATACGATATTGAAACCTTGTGAAATTTTTATCACTTATTCTTGGGAGTATAATTAATCGTTACCAGGCCCCGAGTTCGCTAAAAGGTCACTCAGAGGTATAACTTAAACAAGTTGACACTTTTAACCCTCGCTTCTTGTAAACTTTCACTTTCTTCCACAAACGGTTTCATACGCTTCATGATTCAATCGTTTAAGGGTATAAACATCGTGTAGGGTTGTTAAAAGGCATAATTATCAAATGTTGACACTTTGAATCTTCTTACACACATACTTTCTTTGTTTGTCAACTTTAGTCCCTTATATTCAATCCATTACACGTTTAAAACTCATGACACGTGTCGATATTATATTGGACATGAATTTGCGAGGTGTTACATCCTCACCCCCTTAAAATAAATCTCGACCTTGAGATTTACTTAAATAAATGAGGGTACTTCTCTTTCATTGTGGATTCTACCTCCCACGTGTATTTAGGACCTCTTCGGGCATCCCATTTAACCTTTACAATCGGTACCTGCTTCTTTCGAAGCTTCTTAACCTGTCGATCCTTGATCGACAAAGGTTTTTCTACAAATTTCATGCTCTCATCTATGTGCACATCCGTATGGGGTATGACTAGTGATTTATCAGCTAGACATTTCTTCAGATTGCAGATGTGGAATACATTATGAATACCACTGAGCTCTTCAGGCAGGTTTAACTTATAAGCCACTGTCCCGACACATTCGATGATCTCAAATGGTCCTATGTATCTTGGGCTTAACTTGCCTTTCTTACCAAATCGCATTACCCCTTTCCAGGGTGATACCTTTAGTAACACTTTGTCACCAACCTCAAACTTTAGAGGTTTATGCCTTTTATCTGCGTAGCTTTTCTGTCTATCCTTGGAAGCTTTGAGACGATCTCGTATCTGTACAATCTTATATGTCGTCTCCAGGACTATATCAGGTCCTGTTAGTTGGACATCTCCAACTTCTGCCCAACAAACGGGCGTTCTGCACTTCCTTCCATATAAAGCTTCAAATGGTGCAGCTTGAATACTGGAATGATAGCTATTATTGTATGAAAATTTGATTAATGGAAGATGATCATCCCAACTTCCACCTAGATCAATAACACAAGACCTTAACATATCTTCCAGTGTTTGAATAGTACGCTCACTTTGACCATCCGTCTGAGGATGATATGCTGTGCTGAAGTTTAATCGAGTGCCTAGGGATTGCTAAAAGCTTTTCCAGAAATGCGATGTATACCTCGTATCCCTATCAGAGATGATAGACACTGGCACTCCATGGAGGGATACAATCGCATCCACGTACAGCTGAGCTAACTTATCTGAGCTGTGTGTTTCCTTAATAGGTAGGAAGTGGGCTGACTTAGTCAGTCTATCCACTATAACCCAAATAGTATCATTTCCTTGCTTTGTCTTAGGTAACATGGTGATAAAATCCATAGTCACCATTTCCCACTTCCAGGTGGGAAGCTCAGGCTGTTGTAGCAAACCTGACGGCTTCTGGTGCTTTGCCTTAACTTGAGCACATATCAGACATTTGGCCACATAAGTGGCTATAGACTTCTTCAAGCCTATCCACCAATAATTTGCCTTTAAATCCTGGTACATCTTATCACTTCCACGATGAACAGAGTACTTGGAACTGTGGGCTTCTTGAAGGATAACATCCCAAAGTCCTCCATAGATTGGAACCAATATTCGTCCATTCAATCTTAAGATTCCATCCATGCCATAAGATAACTGTTCTGCAGTGACTCCCAGATTTTCATTTGGATAGTTAGCTTCTAATACGGCTTCCTTCTGCACGGCTATAAGTCTTTCATTCAAACTGTTCTTTAATTCAATGCTCTTGGCATTGATTCTCATGGGCTTCACCCTTTCCTTCCTACTTAAGGCATCGGCGACCAAATTTGCCTTGCCTGGATGGTATCTGATTTCACAATCATAGTCATTTAACGTCTCCATCCATCGACGTTGTCTCATGTTTAAGTCCTTTTGATTAAACAAATGTTGAAGGCTCTTGTGGTCAGAATAGATCACACACTTGGTACCATACAAATAATGCCTCCAAAGTTTTAGTGCAGACACAACGGCACCCAACTCCAAGTCGTGGGTGGTGTAATTCTTCTCGTGCACCTTTAATTGTCGAGAAGCATAGGCAATAACCTTGCCTTTCTGCATGAGCACACATCCCATACCAGTGTGTGATGCGTCACATTATACTACAAATTCTTCTATTCCATCAGGCAATGTCAACACAGGTGCATTGCTCAATTTCTGCTTAAGAATGTCAAAAGATTCTTGTTGCTTAGGACCCCAGTCAAACTTGATATTCTTACGAGTTAATGAAGTTAGGGGTGCTGCAATCCTTGAGAAGTTTTCAATAAAACGCCTATAATATCCTGCCAGACCCAAAAAGCTACGAATCTCTGTGGGCGTCTTCGATTCTTGCCAGTTCATGATAGCTTCAATCTTAGCAGGATCCACTTGGATACCACGCTCACTAACCACATGTCCAAGGAACTGGACTTCATGAAGCCAAAATTCACACTTTGAAAACTTGGCGTAGAGCTTCTCATGCTGAAGAAGTTTAAGAATACAACGAAGATGCTTCTCATGGTCAGCTTGATTCTTTGAGTAAATAAGAATGTCATCGATGAAGACGATGACAAATTTATCCAAGTAGGGCTTGCATACGCGGTTCATGAGATCCATGAACGCTGCTGGTGCATTAGTGAGCCCAAAGGGCATCACTAGGAACTCGTAGTGACCATAACGAGTCCTAAATGCAGTATTGTGCACATCTTCATCTCTAACCTTCAGTTGATGGTAGCCTGACCTCAAATCGATCTTGGAGAAGTAACTCGTCCCTTGCAATTGATCGAACAGATCATCGATCCTGGGCAATGGATATCTATTCTTGATCGTGACCTTGTTAAGCTCTCGATAATCGATGCATAGACGCATCGACCCATCCTTCTTCTTTACAAACAGGATCGGTGCTCCCCACGGAGACGAACTAGGCCTGATAAATCCCTTTGCCAATAAATCATCCAGTTGAGTTCTCAATTCTTTCATCTCAGTTGGTGCTAACCTGTAAGGTGCTCTTGCAATAGGTGCTGCTCCAGGTATAATGTCGATTCTGAACTCCACTTGCCTATCTGGGGGTAAACCAGGTAGTTCTTCAGGAAATACTTCTGGATATTTAGAGATGACAGGGATGTCTTCAACCTTGGGTTTTGGTTCATCGATAGTCACTTGTGCCATATAGATGACACAACCTTTCTTTAAACATCTTGACGCCTTAAGCATGGACACTTGCTTAGGCAACCCATACTGAGTGTCTCCCTGTATGGTAAGTGGCTCACCATACGGAGTCTTGACAACCACTTGTTTCTTGTCACAAACTATCTGGGCTTGGTTATGAGATAACCAATCCATGCCTATCACTATGTCGAAACCAGCTAATTTCAAAGGAAGCAAGGATAACGGAAAAGAGTGGTTCCTAATTGATATAAAGCATCCATCTAATATAGTTGAGGCAGTTTCTATAGTACCGTCAGCCAACTCTACCTCATATTTCATGCTTAGGTTTTTAACAGGCAGATTTAGCAACTTACAAAACTTATCATCTACAAATGACTTATCCGCACCCGAATCAAATAACACCCTTGCATAAACATCATTTATAAGGAAGGTACCTATTATCACATTATCATCCTGAACTGCTTCCCATGCATCCATTCGAAAGACCCTAGCATTGGTCTTTTTGGCTTCTTCAGGCTTTTTGGCATACTTAGGGCAGTTGGACTTGATGTACCCCTTTTCATTACAGTTATAGCACGTTGCATCCTTTATCTTCTTGCGCTCTATCGTCTTGTGCTCACTTGACTTACAAATCCCACAAGCCCTCGGCTATTATTGGGATTTTGACTCGTATCTGCACCTCCCCAAATGGCGCTTCTTACAGATTTTGCATTTGGGCTTCTCGCCTAACTGTTGGCCATCTTTCTTGAACCCTGAACTCTTCCTGTGGTCAGAGTTCCCTTTGTGCTTCTTGTCTGAATGGTGTGAGTTTTCATCCTCACGTTTCCTCTTTATAATATCGGAATTTCTCAGCGATCTCTGCCTGACCGCATCAAGGGTGAGAGACAAGGATAAATCAGCTACAGACCTAAAGGTAGTAGGTCGGGATGCCTTCACGCTTGCTTTGATCTCCGGGGCTAAACCCCCAATGAAACTGGCAATCCGTATTGGTTCCGGTGTCACCAAGTATGGAACCAATCGAGACATGGTATTTAAACTCGTAAGGTATGCCTGACAGTCTAAATTCTTCATAACTAATGTCAGGAAGTTGGTCTCGATCTTCTTAACCTCATGTTGAGGGTAGTAATTTTCTTTGATGAGAGTAACGGACTGCTCCCAAGACATGCCATACAAATGGACTTTTCCGGTAGCTTGGATCAGAGACCTCCACCAAGCTAGCGCTTCTCCTTTAAATGACTGAGATATAAACTTCACAACGTCCTTATCAGCGCAACCACTGATATCAACCACGGTGTCCATTTCATCGAGCCAAGTCATACAATTGATGGCTCATTTCTCCCTTGTAACGTCTCTAGGCTTGCAGGAGACGAAATACTTATATGTACAGGACTTACCACGTGGTTCTTGTTTGAGTTCAATCTTCTTTGACGGAACATTATGCTGATTTGAGGAGTGATGATCGTCATCCCTCCTTGATCCATTACGTGTAGGAGGTGGCTTACTATGAGCCTCAGAGTGAGTCTTAGGTTTAGAATGGGGTACAGATGAGGTCTTGCTTCGAGTACCACTTGACTCATTAAACTGCCTATCCATGGCCTTGGTAACAGCATTATCAATCAATGCTTGAAGTTCCGCACCAGTTACGTTGATCCTGGTAGTATCATGGTTCTCCCTTGGATGGCTGTTGACTTCTTCAGACTCAGCTATGTAGCTTGATTGCTACATAAAATGATGACAATAATTTCTTAGAGGTATATAATAGATTTGTTATCTTATTAATTTATTAACCATGGTATTAAAGAACCATATTGGTTAATTTATTAAGTGTTTCATTCAGGATTTTTCATCAATAATCCTTAGTTATAATTAAATATAATAATGGCACAAAAGGCCAAGTCACATGGACACATTCAAATTATAATTCAAGATCTTATAGGATCGAGGTACTAAGGCTTGAATCATAGTTCATTACCTTTCTTGACAGGGAGTTATAGGCTACAACAGTCTTTTGTCTTATATGACAATAATTATGGCCCGTAGGCATTACATCACAAATGGATGTTTAATAATAAAGAAGGAATTGGAATAATCCAATATAAGGATGACACGTGTGATTTTACGAATCACATCATCCAGGAATGTTAACATGTTTTCAGATGTTAACAAGGATCTGAATCTTTTTAAACAGGTTTTACCATCATGGCCAGGTCTTATAATGACATGCAGGCTAGGTTATACCCTTTAAGATTATTATTTAATATTTAAAGGCAGGCCTTATAAAAAGGAATGACATATTTTGGATTTATTTATTTCATACATAATACATTTATGCATACAATGACAAAATAAAATTTAAATGACAATCATGCTACTAAAATTTTAAAAGAGTACATATTTCCCTAAACGGGACTTTTACTGAAATAACTTGCCCACGCATGGGCTAAACAGAAATGACATGCCCACGCAGGGGCTAAACAGAAACTACAAGTCCTCGTAGGGACTGGTTATAGAAACAGATGTCCACGCAGGGACTTGATTGAAAATTAAAGAAATACAAATAAACAAATAAAGGATTTAATGATCCTTTTTGCTCTTCCCCTTGATTAAGCTCGCCAACCCTTTAAGGAACCCCTGGTTGCTTCTTCGGTCCTCACGAACTTCCCGTTCCACTTGGCTCAACCTTTGGAGAATCTCTTGTTGCTGTTGGGGTTGAATCAGTGGTGGTTGCGGCTGCTGTGGCTGCAAAGGTTGAGGAGGTGGCGGGTATTGGTACCCAGAAGCCGGGTACCCAGTCTGCCAGGGACCTCCATAGGGTCCTTCCGGATGGAGGGAGTTGTAGTTCGCCGCTACAAGGTATGGGTCAGCCTCGGCGTAGTTGTAGTTAGTATGGGCCGGCTGCTCGAAAGGGTTATACACTGATACAACGACGTATGTAGGAATTGGGTTGTTATAACCCACTGGTGGCAGTGCGACTGGCGCAGACTCCACCTCAGAAACAGGGTTCGAAGGCCCACCCATCTGTGGGTCTTCGTATAGTGGCGGATAATGACTGCCACTAGAAGGTTGAGGGGTGCTGATGTGGACTCCCCCTCGCACAGACATCCGTGCGTTTGATCTTCTCCGCTTCGGTGGCTTCGGAGACGGCTGCTGCACTGGTGGTGGTGGCGGTGGAGTAACCGCTACAAAGCGCGAATCCTCCAAGGGATCCTGCTGTTGTTGCTGCTGCTGCTGCTGCTCTGAGTGATAACTGGGTGTAACCACCCAGTCATATTGGGCAAATCTTTCCTGGTAGCTGTCTGGACCACGATAAGGTGATCCATGGTATGATAACCCATCTGAGATCTCGATGGGGTGAGTAGGTGTAATAACCAGAAATTTAAAATCATTATTCTAGAAATAAAATAAATAATAGTAATTTATAATAAACTAAACATTTATCTTATAATCCATCTTTCTGTATATCAACCAAAACTATTATTATTATCCAATAGGAAACCCTAATTAAGACACCCAAGTAATTCTGTACAATCCCTAAAATTTTCAGAACATTTGGAATCAGGATTAGGGCCCCTAAAACTCAAGGCCGTAAACCCTAATTGACGATTATCTCTAAAATGCGTTGTCTAGATTTAAAATTTACGAAATGTCGACTCAGCAGGCCTATACTAGTGACAAGGCTACCCTAGGATAGATGGGTACCCCAGGCGAGTCGCGACAGATTCTAGGACATCTTCCGCGACACGCGGGAGATGTAAATTTCAAGTATAAATACAGGGGCTTGGGACTGGCTTCTGTGCGTTCGTTCGACGAAGAAATTCGCTTCAGGCACCGAGTTATGTTCTGTTTACCACAAATAACACACACAAAACACTAATTAGTAGGGGGGGTGCTGCTACCATCAGGGTAATAACTCGATCGCTGATACGATTCAATGTCCGATTGATTGAAATCAATCCAATGGATGTTTAAGTGCTGCTCAAATTTGGGTTATGCTTTGTCATTAATCGTGATTCCGATGGATGTTTAAGTAATTTCACTTTGTCATTAGTTGTGATTCCGATGGATGTTTAAGTGTTTACACTTTGTCATTCGTTGTGAATCCGATGGATGTTTAAGTGATTTCACTTTGTCATTAGTTGTGAATCCGATGGATGTTTAAGTATCGCACTTTGTCATTCGTTGTGAGGATTTTAATCTCGTGAGTTATCGTAATGTTGTATTAAGTGACTAACCTAGTTTGTGTGCATGTTATTTAAATTAGGTTAAAAGATTAATCAGTAGTCTAAACTCTGCCCGTATAAATCTGAAATATTATCACAAGGTAGCATTACTTTGGAATTATTAAGGTACGGATCCTTACCCACACTCATTATTGCTTCATATTCAAATTGTTATAAAACCATTAAATTACTATATCTTTTAAAACTCCTCACGTCTTTGATTATCGATTCATTTGACAGTCCGTTGAATTCCTATTCTAAACTTTGGATTTAGCTTTCATATCATGCGATAGTATTCTGTTAGTTGTATTCATTATCGCATGTTCCAATATATGTTACGTCTGGTTATGAAAATATTTTTGATAAGTTATATGAATAAGACCATTTGTACTCTGATACCCTGAGTATCGCTTCTCGTGGAGTGTCCCACGAGCATGTTGTTGCGGCATCGACATCATGTGCTCCATCCGTAACGGAGAGATCAGTTCACGGCGTCCCTAGGTACAAGTGTGGTACAAAGCTACTAGGAGGCGTATGGATCGATCCTAGAATTTAAGTTAAGGAGGTGGATAGCGGGTATGCCAACTCGCCATCTCATGTGATAATTATGCAGGAGTAGCTACCTGTGTATTGTCACGTTTTAAGTTTGGCTCATGGGTACATCCGTATGATTTATATTATGAAATTACGTTACTTACATCATATCATTTTCGCATAAAGTTCCATCCGGATAACATTTCATATAAAGCGTTATTCGTTATTTGAGCCTATTATTCCGTACTGAGCATTTGGCTCATTCCGTAAATTTTTGTATATATACAGGTTCGCAGGTTACTTTGGGCGGGGAAAAGAGAGAAGAATAAAGCCTAGGAATAAATCTGAAGATGTTAGTTAATCAAATCGAATGTGTCCAATTATATATTATACTTTAGTTTAGTGGTCGTGTGGTTGTATCCTTGTCAAATAAATAAATGGAATTACGACTTTTGTTTATGATACTGTTATTGTGACACGTCAGCCCTTCCGGGTTGGGGTGTTACAGTAGGTGTCCCGGTTGGTGGCTCGGTGGGATCAGTATCTTCATCCATGTCCATAGCATGGTCATCGGAGAAGTTGTCTTCTGGTCCCAATGGGTTAAAACCCACTGGTTCTTCAACTAGGTTTGCCGGGTTGAACCGGCTCTGGAAATAGGGTGTTGGTTCATTGAAGGAGTGGTGTGAGTTCGAGCGTTGGAGAGGGATGAAGGAAGGATGTGAGTTGTGGGGCTCGTTTTCCGACTGTGATCCAAACGAATGGTGGTATGATGGTGATGAACTTAGCGAGACTGATCGCCTCTCAGGCTCCAGATAGGTCCTCCAGTCCTCTTGAGGACTGGTGCTCATGTTAACGGACGGTGTTCGCTGGTGGGAAGGTCCGGCTTCGTGGTCGTTTGGGGCGTTGAGTGGCCCCTTGCCTCTTCCTCCTCAACAAAATCTAGGTGGCATCTTTGTGGACCTATCAAAACAAATAAAGGACACAATAAATGAAAAAATAAAGGACAAAATAAGTAAAACAAATTTGGATTAGTCCTAAGTTCTTTGTCTAGACTCGGAAGTCGAGGAATGTGCAAACTGTGTCATTGAGATTAAACACAAAAGGCTAGTGTTTAATTCACTCAATGTTGGTTCGGATACCAACCTGTCACACCCCGATATTTCCACGTATTACCGGTGGGCCCGGTGGGGAGTATCGTGACGTAGTTGATATCATCATAGACAATTTATCACAGTTTAATACACAGAGGAAGTCGAAAGATAAAATCATTACAAACCGAATTAAAAGTAATATCAAGTGTATTACAATAACGGTTGCAAGGGATCCATATGCGGATCAAAAGTTAACAAAAGATCATTGTTCAACAGATTTATAACATCTAAGCTTGCAAGACTCTTTATTGATGCTAGGAGTAGCCAGCCTATTCTGTTTAGTACCTGCACTTAGCCTTTTTTGAAAATACGTCAGTTTACACTGGTAAATACAATTAACTGACTCATTTTGAAAATGTTTAAGAAAATTTATTTGAATGCACAAGGCACAAAATATCTTTTGTAACTTGGAATAATTATTTATATATAAATTTGTTAAAGAATTACATGTTTATTATGTGTTCAGTAGTCCGGGTTGAAAACCGGGTTAAAGATTAATAGACACACCACATGATATAGTCCCATGATGAGTTATTCTCGAATGGCGGTTATATCTTTTTATATTCGCACTAGCAGGTGTATGCCTACACCCCGTGCATTAGGTCGTGGCCATTTCGATGAATGATGCCAAGGATATCCGGGACATGGTCATTAACCCCCCAAAGGCTTAGAATAAACAAAACAGATCAAACGGGTCATCTCAATAAATTAACCTTCATATGATTAAAAATTCAATGCCCGACCAAGCGGTATTTTATATACCGTACCCCAAGCCCGTATAAAGGAAAATAAGTTAAAAGCATTTACCTGAGCAAGTATATATCACAATTAGCGAGTGCAAGTATCTTTTACTGGTCTCCTAATCTGGAACGAAGGTTTTAATAACCTATTAGATTCCTAATGGGTCTTAATTAAGTCTAAACTTAGACCGGTTAGTTTTAAAGGAAGATATACAGTTCAAAACGCACGATTAAGCGAAGACCGGATTAGAATGTGGTTTAGACCCAACAAGTTTGTATACTTGTATAATATGGGTAAACTAAACACATTCTGGATTTTGAGATAAAAATGATAAGGTTTGACCCGTTTCGACTAATTTATGCAAACTAGTTACATAAACCGCACCGAACGTGAATAATGCGTATCGGGTAACCAAATGAGTCATGAACAGGTTTCCTAAGTTAATATGCCTTAAATATGTTGTGATATCAGTAGGATACCTTCCATTATGCCCAAAATGGATTTAAACTCAAATTATGCCACGTAGGGGTATTTTGGTCATTTTAAAGGTTATAAAAGAGTTTAAATACTAATCTGAGTTTCAGGTCTGATATAATCAGTAAAATACTTATTTTTATAAGTCATAACAGTAGGGTATTGCATATATGTGAAATTTATCTTTTATAACCAAACTATGCACCGTAGGGGCATTTTGGTAATTTCACATAAGCTTTAAAGGTCAAAATTAGAATTCTGAGTTCACAACTTTTGCTTACTGTTTAATTATAAAAAATTTACTTAAAACATCAGTAGGTATTAAGTTTCATATGCCAAAAATAGTTTTAACTCATACTATGCGCTTAAAACGCGTAAAAGTCGGTTTTAAGCGATTTTCGGGTTTAAATAGGAAATCTGAGTTTGTGATCAGTTTATAAAGTTCAAAATATTTTATTTATCATATAAAATCAGTAGCAAAAAGTTTGGTATCAAAATATTATGTAAAACTCATTTTATTCAAGAAAATGGCATAACCGACAATTACCGAATTAAAGCAAGAACCCTATGTTATGCTCAGCTTAAAAATAAATAAAAATCTTTAAAAATCCTAAAATATTACATTACATCAGTGGGTAAAAAGTTTGGTGTCAAAATTTGGGTTTAGATAGGCTTTATGCTAATTACGCCGTTTAATTAATAAAAAGCTTTCTAATTACGCTATTGAGCATAACTCTTAATCTAGACCTCAAACTGATGTCAAATTTTTAGGACAAGTTTATAAATCAGTAATAAAGGTTTTTGTTTTCTCACATTTTCAAAAATCTCGTTTTAAGGTCAAAAGGGCATTATGGTCAACATTTAGGCATATAACGGAAACATGCACATGAACCGAAAAACTAATGAATCAAGTTGTATAACCTCAGAGGGTTACACTAACCTATAACCTGGTCCTAATAGAGCTCTAAGGTATTTCTAAAACATGCTACATTGGGTCAGAACTGAAAGTCAAAGCAAAAGTGTACTTTTGCGACTTTCGGTTCCGAACCGAGCTTAAACTGAAAATTGTTGGGTTGAACATGCTTAGACATGTTCTTACATTAATTACCAAGTTATACAAGTGATAAAACAGGTTCCATGGCTTCTACATTGTTAATTATGTGTTTATGCGAAAATTTGCTTTCTGTTGACTTTTTATAATTAACTTTGACCCGACAATTGACCTAGTTAGAGTGGGAATTAGAGGGTGCCCTTTTAAGGGTTTATTACCCATATAATTACCAACTCAAAGCTACTTTCAATTCGAGAATTGACTGGACCATTAGTGATTAATCACTAAGTCAAACGTTAATTACGACGGGTTTGACTTTAGGCCATTAAACTAATAAAACTGAATTAAGAAAGGTCAAGGAGGCTTACTGAAGTACCAAGCACGACTAATGACCCTTAGGAAGTGATCTTGAGCTCCAGGAGACTCCAGAAGTTAAGTTATGAATGTTTTCAAGTGAGTGCCCAAAATGTTGCAACAAGATGTTCTTATATAGGACTTTTAATTGAACAAGATCATGCCAAACAAGTCTACAAGTGTTCCTTGATCAGTTCCAGGTGTCCCTATGCATGAAATACCATTGGAGCAGCCCCTGGAATGAAAAACAAGGCTTCAAAAGCGGTGCAACAGGCTTTACCCGCAGGTTTGCAGAGATTCTGCCCAGCTCAGGCCGTCGCGTCGTGCGACGGCATATGGTGAAGGCTTCAAACTTGTTGTTTTCACCCCCTGGACCTTTTAAAACGAGATAATTTCCATTTGAAGCACATTTAACCCATATAATTTATATTTCTATGATCCATGAGATATAACCAAACATTGTTAGGTCCGGTTTCCTTAAACGATAACCGAAAACACAAGTTTTGCCTCGTTGACGCTTTTAACCCCTTAATTACGAAAGTTAACGTATCTTCCTCATATGATATCGAAACCTTGTGAAATTTTTATCACTTATTCTTGGGAGTATAATTAATCGTTACAAGGCCCCGGGTTTGCTAAAAGGTCACTCAGAGGTATAACTTAAACATGTTGACACTTTTAACCCTCGCGTCTTGTAAACTTTCACTTTCTTCCACAAACGGTTTCATACGCTTCATGATTCATTCGTTTAAGGGTATAAACATCGTGTAGGGTTGTTAAAAGGTATAATTATCAAATGTTGACACTTTGAATCTTCTTACACACATACTTTCTTTGTTTGTCCACTTTGTCAACTCAAGTTCCAAAACTTTGCGACTTATCCTCAAACTGTAGCTGTCGTTACGTGAGCACTCATTCCGTGTGTAGCCTCCATAATGTGAGGGATGACAAGGGTCTAATATCAGCATAGTGTAGCATAGGAACCAGCGAAATGGCTTGTCCAGCGTTGTAGAGGTGAAAGTAGCAATTGGTGCGGCCTGTAGAAAATGCTGCTATAGCGAAAGGATCGTCATACGGTTGCTGGCCTTGAATACCCTTCTAGGGTGTGGTTAGGTCCTGGAAGAAAGTGATAGGTATGTTGGCACAAAGGATGTTGGTCCTCACCGGAGCAACATTAGCGGTTAAAGGTGCAGGAACATATGTCTCAACAAATAAGGAAACCATCTGTGCAGGTACTGATTACGTGAAGGTGTAGGTTCAGCAGGTGCAGTATTGAGCTTGACCCAAAAGGTGCAGAAGCTAGCTCGAGAGCAAGCTCTGGGTCGTGTAACAGTGGGGTGCCTCAAGCAGGTGATAGAGCAGCAGCCATGTCATTGTTGTCCGCGTTAGTGGTAGAGAGCTGTAATCCAGCTGTTTATAAGGTTTGCAGATATCACAGACTCAAAGGAGTCTGAGTGCATGCTAAAATCAGAGGGTAGCTTGTTATCAGGGGTCTTAAGAAGTGAAATTTGCAGCAGTGTTCTCGTCTAATCTTCTATCATCATGGGCGTCGGCAGGAGGACCATTGATAAAACATGTCAACGTCGTCATAAATTGTTTTTCAGGTAGCCAACCTTCAGTAGAAATGTCCACATGAGGCGCATCATCGAGGATCGGAGTCTTTGTGTGCCCACCATCGGGATGACCAGTGATAGAGTGGTCATGGATTGAAACAAGAGTGACAGAAAGATTCTTGTCAGAGAAACCATCAGTAAAGATAAAGTATCACCAAAATCTGGTAGCGCGGACTGTTGGAAGTCGTCCTCGTCCTTAGTCAGCATATCAGGATCACTCTCAGTGTCTGACGTAAATGTCTCTGCCGCAGTTGTAGTCTCATTATCTGTGGCGGTGGTCGTAGGGTTATCAATGTCTGATAACTCGTTCTCTAAATAGAGTGACATGTGTGCCGGTGTGTAGCTTGTATATCCATAGTAATTACTCACAATTAGTGTATGCAAACCACTACCACATATGCGTGTTTATCGATAATTAGCCATTTAGCATGTATGTAGTAAAAATGAAGGCATGTAGTCACAATCAATGTAAGCAAGTAATCATCCTAGTCTTCCCCAGACTATCCTACCCTGTCTCTCAGACTAGATTCCCTAGTCTCTCAGACTAACTCCCTGGTCTCTAAGACCATCCTCCCAGTCTCTAAGACTAAATCCCTGGTCTCTAAGACCATCCTCCCAGTCTCTAAGACTAAATCCCTGGTCTCTAAGACCATCCTCCCAGTCTCTAAGACTAATCCTCCCTCAGCCTCTAAGGCTGGACTATAAATATAAGTTTGGAATGTGTATTCGTGCCTTTTTGTTTGTAAAAAAAAATGTGTGTTCCCTGGATCTGGACGTTTAGTGTATGCAATGAAAACAGGTTGTAAAACGTTTTCGTGAGAGCCCTAATGATCGTAGTCTAGACTCGAGAAAGAATCTTAGTTCGCTACGATCGAAGCTCTGATACCAAGCTGTCACACCCTGACTTTTGCGGAAGCGTGATTATGGTGTGACCTACTTGTTATCATTGCATTCAACCATATCAAACAACTATATGATAAAACCAAAGATTTGTCATCCATAAAATGAGTTAAAAACATAATAACATTGTCTAAAACGTAGACTTCAAATTTAAGTTTTACAACCCATATAAATTGTGTAAAGGTTCGCTAAGGACTCGTCAAAAGATATTAGTTGTAATCAAAGTTTGGAAGACATGTCTCGTCCAGGATTAAGACACGCTGGCCAAACCCAAAGACCATGGATGACATCTTTATACTTAACATGACTTGAAACTCCAACGCCCGCCAGATCCATACTTAATTTCCTGAAATACATGTAGTTTGAAAAACATCAACAAAAGTTGAGCGAGTTCATGTGTATGTGAGTCTGTATAAATCGTTAATGTGTGTCTGTATAAATCGTTTAAATGTGTCTGTATAAATCGTTTAAATGTGTCTGTATAAATGTATGTCCTTGGTATGTAGCAATAAGGAAAAAGAGATCAATTAATGTGTAGCTAATACATTAATAAGTGACATGGCCTAGGAAGCACTCAAACCTGTAACGCGTATTTCATACCGGTCCTTCCGGCGGAACGACATAGTCACCACATGCAGCCACACGCTGGCCCATGTGTGGGGCTCGCAACACCCAATAGATCTATCACTCATGCCTCTCGGTCCTTATAAAAGGATTAATGGTCTTACGATAATAGCCTATCTATTCACGTGATCTAGAAGTAAATTCCCTAGCTAAACATACCATGTTAATAAATGTCTGTAAATGTCTGAAAAAGTCTGTAATGTCTGTAGTAATTGTAACATGTATTTCACCCCCGAAGTATAAAACTGAAAACCGTTAAGAGAAAATGGGGACATGAACTCACAGTAGTGCGTCTTGTACCGAATCTCAAACTCTGTCTGCTACACGACAACCTACACGTACTAATGTCTATTAGACAAACGGGCCGTGCCTTGGCTTAGAGTTTAGTATTTTGAGTTGCGTTACTTATATTGTTCCGCGTGATAAATATTTGTTCGTTCGATGTTCTAGTAAATTTTAGTCTTAGAAAGCAAATATTTACTAAGTGTTAGAAGTTTCGGAAAATTTTGCCATAGTCTCCTTTGTAAATAGAGGTGCCCATGCTTAAGAGCATATCATTTTCTTTTATATAAAACCCATAGAGTGTTCCCACATAACCAACCCGACAATCATACATGCAATACACTACTTACGTCTTTTCAGCTTTATTAAACAAGACTGGACTGTTTTCGAGCATTAAAATAAAATAGTTATCCTTTTCCAAAAATTCTCAAATTTTTACAGAATGTCATATATAATCCAAAATTTATTGTGTAAAAATTTCGGAGACCAGTTCATTACCAATTTTATATAAAAATTCTTTTACCCGAATGCAATCAGATTTGTTACTTTCTGATTGCAGTTTTATGGAAAAATTCACTAAAAATCAATCGTAAGTCCGATCGACGAACTTCCAGTTGGAGGGTCACGGGAACAACAGTAACCACCTACAGTAAAAATTCCATGAGCTGATTCCGCTCAGGTTTAAAGTTTTAACTCCGAATACGACACACTTTTTCAGCAGGAAAATTTCAGCTTGAGCTGCTGTCTAAAAACAACTCTTTAAAAATAGTAAACGATCTCGAAAAATTACGATTCCAGTGCCATTTGTTCGGTTGTTCAAAATTACACAATTTAGACTCCAGAAATTCAGTTTTTCGATTTAAAATGACCCAGTTACAGCCTGTTGAAGTTGGCTGGAAATTTCAATCAGCTTGCTGTTTACAATGAAAAAGTTACTAAAAACGCATCAACAAGGGTCCTAACCATGATTTATCAATAACTTAATGATCAAACACCATGTATGCCTTCACCAAACTCAAACCAACCCGATAACATCATCATGCAAACCCTTTTATGAATGATTTTATGTACGGTTCCAAGTTCATATTTTTAGTGTTTTAGCTTCTTGTGATTTATCATTAACATCCTACTACGAATCATAACAAGTAACAAGAATGAAACAAGGGTGTGAAGAGACTTACTACTAGCACAAGGCTAGGGTAGAAATCTTAGAGCAAAGATGAAGAAATAATGAAGATGAAGCAAGTAAACAAGTCCCTTGAAGCTTCACAACTTGCAACTCCCCTGAATTCACTCTTGAAGCTTTGAATGGCACTTAGGAGTAGATGAAGATGGAGATTTGAGGGTGGTGATGGTGAAATCGGTTGGGGGAAACTGAAATAGGGGGAGGGAGGTAAGGGTTGGAGTGTGGTGTTAGATGAAATGATGAGAAGTCTTGGAAATTGTAGGATTCCTTACATGGTTTGGCAATTCCCACAAGTAACTCCATAAAATCCAGCCAATAGAACCAGGAGGTGTGAAGAGAATGATTAGGGTGGGTCCCCATGGCTGGAAATCGGTTGGGGGGGGGGGTAAATTGTAAAAATTGTGACTAAATGGTAACTAGTTAGTTAAATTGTAAGTAATGGACTTTTATGTGTAGAAAAATGATTTTTAATGGGTGTTATGGCAAACGGGTACCATGACTAACCAAAAAATAGTAAAACATTGTTATTGACAAAAATTTAGTGTTCCGGGTAATGTCCGGTTGTTCGGTTACGTAACGTTCTGATAAAGTGTTAAATCGTACCGGATAGTGTCTTTTACGCATCTTTTTGTAACGAAATTGTTCCTGGCACTTAGGAAAGTATACAGGACTACTCTGCCATATTTGTGTATTCTACTGGTATAATAAAATGCTGAATTTTATAAAAGAATGCAGAATCCTGTATTTAAAGTGTGTTTTAGGCACTTCCTGGCATTATATCTATCACCTAATGACGCAGTCTTATGGTCCTCACTTCCCTACACTACAACCCAGTGTAGTACTCTATCCCTGGCTCATACTGGCCATAATAATATTGTCTGTCTAAGTGCTGGCATTGTCAGCATTATTTCTGAATCAACCGTTCAGTGTGTCAACGGTGCTGAGTGCATCAAGTATGTCACTAATGTAGGTGTGTAATGAATGGAGTGACTTTATAAAATATGATGCATGTATATATGATATAGAATCATAGAGCTGTTTTAAATTATTAGTTGTAATCAAGCACAGTCATTAAGCACGTAATTAAGATTAATTAATTTGTACAGTACCTGAAATTTTGAGGGTTGTCACATTCTCCCCCCGTTAAGAAAATTTCGTCCTCGAAATTTGTACTACCATAATTCCTAATTCCTTAGGGTTTCGTTATGCATGTATGTATGAATAGTACCGAGGTAGATAATCATCAAACCAACTCAAACCTTATTCACATCAAGTGAGTCTAGAATATATATATATAACATCACAATTCCAATAGTTAAAAGGTATGTGCTTATAGCATTTAATGTCAAGGGTACAGTACGCATTTGACGTATTGTCTAGTGTAATCCAGTTTGCAGTGTTCCACGAAAGAGGAGTTTTGTCCAATAGAGTTTTCAAATGATTGGTCATAGTATACAAATTTTCACAAACCATAGCATCCGCTATACGAACTCAAAATCAACAACTTGGAGATGAAAATGACCCGCCAACAGGCGAATAAGTAAATGATAAGGATTTGTGTGTTGACATTCTCGAATTGCGAAAATACACCGAATGAAGTACAGGCGAATCTGGTGTATCATTGTCTAAATTTGTAGTTGCATCAGAAATGTTTAAATGACAAGTCAAACAAGAGTATATGTAGTTTTGTGAAACAGTTGACCATAATTAGCACAAGCTAGTAACACCACAAGGTGCCGAAATGACGAGACTCAATAATAATGGTGACTGAACAAGCTCACCGTGCCTGAAATCAAATGATACTGTATCGAGACAATCTGAATATTTGATTTACACAATGTCACAAAGTTTTTAGTTAAATACGGAACATCAAAGAGCCACTGCTTTTGATTGAAGGTGAAAAGCATTAAGTATGGCAAGGTATTTGATTGACAAGGAAAGTATCGTTAGGAGGTACATTGTGCTTATGAAATGGATATATGTACCGTTGCCTTAACACACAATTGCGTTGAGACCGCTTTGATCGTGAAGATCCAAAATGGATTGTTAACAACCAAATAGGGAATTGAATTTCGCGTACGTAGTGAGTAATCAAATTAGCGCAAGCTTCAGTTTTTTTTTTTTTTTTTTTTTTTTTGTGAAAATATCACCGCAAGGTATCGAAGCAAATCAAACGTTTTAGTGGAGTCGTAGCCCAACCAAATCTACTACGACTGGAAATGAAAGAATCTCTGCAAAAATAGTTGAATATGACGCTCCCAATACATCATATAGTGTTTCAAATTGATCCTGTGAACTGGATAAGTTCAAGCAATTGAACTTGGTTTCAACGTAACCCGCCAATAAACGTATGAATCAACAAAGGAATTCTCGGCATGGTAGCAAAAATAAACCATGACTGTAACTTGAAAGAAAGCGGTTTCAAGAAAGTGCGTTGGCTTGGTAACAAAAGAGCCAACAACAACAATGATGTAGGTCACTCGAATCAGGAATCAGTAATTAGGCTTAGCAAAATGATATGTAAATTCCAATGAAGTGTTTATTCCAAACGAAATCACATGCGTAGCATGATGCATGTATGTCAGGTAAGTTTCCTAGAAAAGGAACAACGTGTATCTGCTAAAGTGATGAAATGATAAGCTATCGAAGCAAATGTGTGTTCGCTATCAGCGAGAAAATTAATGTGATGCAACTACCATTAAGGGGAGTAGAGATGCAAACATCTACTCGCCAGAAGTGAAAGAAATCCGAGTACTCTTTGTTTGGTCAACGGAACTGGCATAGGCGCCAGGTTAATGATGGTTGATTTAGTTGACAGATATGGTTCCTAAATAAAAACTCTTACGAGTTTGGACTTGGGTTCACAGAGGTCCTAAATACATGTTTTCTAAATCCTCCAGGTTTCGTATCCCGTGTAGACTGGTTTGGGCATTGTGTAGGAAGCACTATTTTTGTGTATGTCTAAGGACAAGTCGTTGTCCCACAATTTTTCCTCGGAATACCTCCTCACTGAATTTACCGCCAATGACACTCGATCGTCGATCCGTCGTGCAATGGTAGTCGGACCCTCACCGTTAGTCAAATAAGTAATTCGTCAATCCTTAGCAAGAGCCACCGACCCTGGTTGGCTAGCTCGTCC
This sequence comes from Helianthus tuberosus, assembly GCA_030545235.1. Taxonomy (NCBI): domain Eukaryota; kingdom Viridiplantae; phylum Streptophyta; class Magnoliopsida; order Asterales; family Asteraceae; genus Helianthus; species Helianthus tuberosus. The sequence continues at coordinate 101,004,446 of CM060431.1, read as the reverse complement.
GACTTCCGATCATTTGAAAGTCATCGTCCTTTTTCTTGATGAGCGGAACTGAGGTTACCCAAAAGGGAATTTGGTCTGTTATCTTCCTTCTCTATTTACTACTGAAACTACACTGTCAATCCTTGCCTCTCCGAAAATGTAAGTTGCTAAGATGCATCGATTACAGGCGCGACGCCTGGAATCAAATAGACGCGCAACTCGACTAATCGTTGAGGAGATAATCCTGGCAAGTCTTCGAGGAAGACCTTAGGGTATTTCCTTATCATGAGAATATCTTCACGCTTTGGTTCTTCGGCTCCTCCTGTCCCCGACATGAGCCAAGAATGCAACACATCCTTTATGCAATGTTCTTCGTGCCTTCAAGCAATTTTGTAATTTGCAAAGGTGTATCCCGCTTCGTGAGTCAGGATCGCTTCTTCGTCGCCATCATGGTGCGGTTATCAATCTCTTATTGATCGTTTGTCAACCAATCCCTCCAACTACCTTGTTGAAGTCTCCCAATTTACTGGCAGAAGATCGAGCATAAACTTATGTTCTCAGGGTTCTATCCTATCGATTCCAATCACTTCGTTGGCTTCCACTAGTTTTCCGTTAGCTAGTACTATCGTGTGCGGATTATTTACTTGTTACTAAACCAAGCATACTCTCAACTTCTAGAGATGCGAGGCTAAAATTTGCAACAGTATCTAGCAGCACAGATGCATAATGTTGAGTAATATGGGACGTACCGATATCTATGCTTGGATTCCTGGCGTGCTTCCCTGGCTCCGGTGTTAGACATCTTTCCCATGATTTTGCTTAATCTCCCTTGGGTAATCTTTCCTATAGTGCCTCATGTCCCCGCAGGTATAACATCCCTTATCTTTCCCCTTTTCCTTTCTTTCCACGCTTCGTCTCACGCTAACACGTTTCCCTGTTGTGTCCCACTTTGCCACAGTTGTCACACTTCCCATTTTTACATCGCCCGGTATGATGACGTCGGCATTTATCGCATTTAGGTAGTTTACCCATGTACTCTTTTCTCTTTTTGGTCTTGTTGTTGCTATTCGTCTGAGTACCCTGTTTGAAATTTGCAAACTTTCTCTTGTTGTCCCCAGATGACTCCACATGAGTCTCCTTCTTCTCCTCAGAGGTTGAAAATTTGTTCATCCTGATTGCCTCTTCAGTCAAGACCACACTTAGATTGATGGCCTCAGCGATTGTTGCAGGTTTTGATGTCGTCACCATGCTCATGATTTGGGGTGCCAATCCCCAAATGAAACGCTCAATCTTTTTAAACTCTGGATCTACCATGTAGGGAACGATACATGACAGAACTTGGAACTTCTCCACATACTCATATATTTTTGAACCTTCCATCTTCAAGTTCCAGAACTCAGTTTCCACCTTCTGGCTTTCTGTCCTCGAACAGTACTTTTTATGCATTAACTCTTTCAGCTCGTCCCATGAAAAAGCATACGCAGCAGCCTCGCCCATCATCTGAACCTGGAGTTTCCACCATGACAGAGCCCCATCTTGGAATAGTCCGGAAATGTACGTGACTTGATGCTCTGGGGCGCATTTGCTCGCACGCAAAACAGAGTCCGTCTTCTCAACCCAGCGCACGAAGGCTACGGCACCCCCAGTGCCGTCGAAATGTAGGGGCTGGCAGCCTAAGAACTGCTTGTAAGCGCAACCGTTGGGTGGGTTATTTCCTGAGGTACCTCCGTTGTGCTCGGAGCGATGGGCCTCGTACTGTGCGATGACCTGTAAGATGCGTTCTTGAAATTCCGCCTCCGTCATCGGCAGAGGGTTGTTGGTGTTGGTGTTCCCTTGAGTCGACATCTTCCTAGAAGAAAGTCGGTTAGGTCAGGTCTTGTTAAGGGCACGAGCACACGAGCCTCTATTTAACAAATAAGACCTCAGAGGTGTATTACATATATGTATATACGCAGCCGTTATAACATTCAATCATATATCATCGCAATTATTGCACAACTTGTAAATAGGAACGTAGCAAGTAAGCATGTAGCATTATAGTTATAGTATAAATATGCGGATCAACAGCGTGCTTATTGGGAATATAGCGACTGAGTTTTTCATTAGTTATTAGTCATAAGTATTGTCGCATGTTTAAAGATGAATGGGGCTTCCGTTATCCTCCGGCCACAATCACTGTGTCTTACAAATTTTATCACATCAGAAGGGACACAGGGTCACTCTACCCTTGCCCAACAAGTGTATTAGTGTATCAAAATTACGTAGTCAGAAGTGGTCTTCAAAAGTCTCCGCCATCCCGGCTTATCATTAGTGTCTTTACCCAAGTGTAATGTAATCCACATAAATCCAGAAACCAACTACACTGGTGATTGAGGTGGAGGAGGAAAGAAAAGCAAAATGTTAATGTGCGTGAATTCCTCCACGAACTTGTATATACGTCGAAGTAATCAACTAATTTGCCGCTCGATAGTAAAGGAACGAGCATCAAAAGAAAAACCTGGGAAAGGCGTTATCGCAGCAGATGAGAGTGTAAAAGAAGTCTTTGATAGAAGGATTAAAGTATACTGGCAATAAACAGGGTGAAGGTCGTGGTGTCAACTCAAGTTCCAAAACTTTGCGACTTATCCTCAAACTGTAGCTGTCGTTACGTGAGCACTCATTCCGTGTGTAGCCTCCATAATGTGAGGGATGACAAGGGTCTAATATCAGCATAGTGTAGCATAGGAACCAGCGAAATGGCTTGTCCAGCGTTGTAGAGGTGAAAGTAGCAATTGGTGCGGCCTGTAGAAAATGCTGCTATAGCGAAAGGATCATCATACGGTTGCTGGCCTTGAATACCCTTCTAGGGTGTGGTTAGGTCCTGGAAGAAAGTGATAGGCATGTTGGCGCAAAGGATGTTGGTCCTCACCGGAGCAACATTAGCGGTTAAAGGTGCAGGAACATATGTCTCAACCAATAAGGAAACCATCTGTGCAGGTACTGGGTCAGATATAAGGGGTGCAATGTATGGTAGACCAGAAAGGAACAGGATCGTGATTACGTGAAGGTGTAGGTTCAGCAGGTGCAGCATTGAGCTTGACCCAAAAAGTGCAGAAGCTAGCTCGAGAGCAAGCTCTGGGTCGTGTAACAGTGGGGTGCCTCGAGCAGGTGATAGAGCAGCAGCCATGTCATTGTTGTCCGCGTTAGTGGTAGAGAGCTGTAATCCAGCTGTTTATAAGGTTTGCAGATATCACAGACTCAAAGGAGTCTGAGTGCATGCTAGAATCAGAGGGTAGCTTGTTAACAGGGGTCTTAAGAAGTGAAATTTGCAGCAGTGTTCTCGTCTAATCTTCTATCATCATGGGCGTCGGCAGGAGGACCATTGATAAAACATGTCAACGTCGTCATAAATTGTTTGTCAGGTAGCCAACCTTCAGTAGAAATGTCCACATAAGGCGCATCATCGAGGATCGGAGTCTTTGTGTGCCCACCATCGGGATGACCAGTGATAGAGTGGTCATGGATTGAAACAAGAGTGACAGAAAGATTCTTGTCAGAGAAACCATCAGTAAAGATAAAGTATCACCAAAATCTGGTAGCGCGGACTGTTGGAAGTCGTCCTCGTCCTTAGTCAGCATATCAGGATCACTCTCAGTGTCCGACGTAAATGTCTCTGCCGCAGTTGTAGTCTCATTATCTGTGGCGGTGGTCGTAGGGTTATCAATGTCTGATAACTCGTTCTCTAAATAGAGTGACATGTGTGCCGGTGTGTAGCTTGTATATCCATAGTAATTACTCACAATTAGTGTATGCAAACCACTACCACATATGCGTGTTTATCGATAATTAGCCATTTAGCATATATGTAGTAAAAATGAAGGCATGTAGTCACAATCAATGTAAGCAAGTAATCATCCTAGTCTTCCCCAGACTATCCTACCCTGTCTCTCAGACTAGATTCCCTAGTCTCTCAGACTAACTCCCTGGTCTCTAAGACCATCCTCCCAGTCTCTAAGACTAAATCCCTGGTCTCTAAGACCATCCTCCCAGTCTCTAAGACTAATCCTCCCTCAGCCTCTAAGGCTGGACTATAAATATAAGTTTGGAATGTGTATTCGTGCCTTTTTGTTTGTAAAAAAAAATGTGTGTTCCCTGGATCTGGACGTTTAGTGTATGCAATGAAAACAGGTTGTAAAACGTTTTCGTGAGAGCCCTAATGATCGTAGTCTAGACTCGAGAAAGAATCTTAGTTCGCTACGATCGAAGCTCTGATACCAAGCTGTCACACCCTGACTTTTGCGGAAGCGTGATTATGGTGTGACCTACTTGTTATCATTGCATTCAACCATATCAAACAACTATATGATAAAACCAAAGATTTGTCATCCATAAAATGAGTTAAAAACATAATAACATTGTCTAAAACGTAGACTTCAAATTTAAGTTTTACAACCCATATAAATTGTGTAAAGGTTCGCTAAGGACTCGTCAAAAGATATTAGTTGTAATCAAAGTTTGGAAGACATGTCTCGTCCAGGATTAAGACACGCTGGCCAAACCCAAAGACCATGGATGACATCTTTATACTTAACATGACTTGAAACTCCAACGCCCGCCAGATCCATACTTAATTTCCTGAAATACATGTAGTTTGAAAAACATCAACAAAAGTTGAGCGAGTTCATGTGTATGTGAGTCTGTATAAATCGTTAATGTGTGTCTGTATAAATCGTTTAAATGTGTCTGTATAAATCGTTTAAATGTGTCTGTATAAATGTATGTCCTTGGTATGTAGCAATAAGGAAAAAGAGATCAATTAATGTGTAGCTAATACATTAATAAGTGACATGGCCTAGGAAGCACTCAAACCTGTAACGCGTATTTCATACCGGTCCTTCCGGCGGAACGACATAGTCACCACATGCAGCCACACGCTGGCCCATGTGTGGGGCTCGCAACACCCAATAGATCTATCACTCATGCCTCTCGGTCCTTATAAAAGGATTAATGGTCTTACGATAATAGCCTATCTATTCACGTGATCTAGAAGTAAATTCCCTAGCTAAACATACCATGTAAATAAATGTCTGTAAATGTCTGAAAAAGTCTGTAATGTCTGTAATAATTGTAACATGTATTTCACCCCCGAAGTATAAAACTGAAAACCGTTAAGAGAAAAGGGGGACATGAACTCACAGTAGTGCGTCTTGTACCGAATCTCAAACTCTGTCTGCTACACGACAACCTACACGTACTAATGTCTATTAGACGAACGGGCCGTGCCTTGGCTTAGAGTTTAGTATTTTGAGTTGCGTTACTTATATTGTTCCGCGTGATAAATATTTGTTCGTTCGATGTTCTAGTAAATTTTAGTCTTAGAAAGCAAATATTTACTAAGTGTTAGAAGTTTCGGAAAATTTTGCCATAGTCTCCTTTGTAAATAGAGGTGCCCATGCTTAAGAGCATATCATTTTCTTTTATATAAAACCCGTAGAGTGTTCCCACATAACCAACCCGACAATCATACATGCAATACACTACTTACGTCTTTTCAGCTTTATTAAACAAGACTGGACTGTTTTCGAGCATTAAAATAAAATAGTTATCCTTTTCCAAAAATTCTCAAATTTTTACAGAATGTCATATATAATCCAAAATTTATTGTGTAAAAATTTCGGAGACCAGTTCATTACCAATTTTATATAAAAATTCTTTTACCCGAATGCAATCAGATTTGTTACTTTCTGGTTACAGTTTTATGGAAAAATTCACTAAAAATCAATCGTAAGTCCGATCGACGAACTTCCAGTTGGAGGGTCACGGGAACAACAGTAACCACCTACAGTAAAAATTCCATGAGCTGATTCCGCTCAGGTTTAAAGTTTTGACTCCGAATACGACACACTTTTTTCAGCAGGAAAATTTCAGCTTGAGCTTCTGTCTAAAAACAATTCTTTAAAAATAGTAACCGATCTCGAAAAATTACGATTCCAGTGCCATTTGTTCGGTTGTTCAAAATTACATAATTTAGACTCCAGAAATTCAGTTTTCGACTTAAAATGACCCAGTTACAGCCTGTTGAAGTTGGCTGGAAATTTCAATCAGCTTGCTGTTTACAATGAAAAAGTTACTAAAAACGCATCAACAAGGGTCCTAACCATGATTTATCAATAACTTAATGATCAAACACCATGTATGCCTTCACCAAACTCAAACCAACCCGATAACATCATCATGCAAACCCTTTTATGAATGATTTTATGTACGGTTCCCAGTTCATATTTTTAGTGTTTTAGCTTCTTGTGATTTATCATTAACATCCTACTACGAATCATAACAAGTAACAAGAATGAAACAAGGGTGTGAAGAGACTTACTACTAGCACAAGGCTAGGGTAGAAATCTTAGAGCAAAGATGAAGAAATAATGAAGATGAAGCAAGTAAACAAGTCCCTTGAAGCTTCACAACTTGCAACTCCCCTGAATTCACTCTTGAAGCTTTGAATGGCACTTAGGAGTAGATGAAGATGGAGATTTGAGGGTGGTGATGGTGAAATCGGTTGGGGGAAACCGAAATAGGGGGAGGGAGGTAAGGGTTGGAGTGTGGTGTTAGATGAAATGATGAGAAGTCTTGGAAATTGTAGGATTCCCTACATGGTTTGTCAATTCCCACAAGTAACTCCATAAAATTCAGCCAATAGAACCAGGAGGTGTGAAGAGAATGATTAGGGTGGGTCCCCATGGCTGGAAATCGGTTGGGGGGGGGGGGGGTAAATTGTAAAAATTGTGACTAAATGGTAACTAGTTAGTTAAATTGTAAGTAATGGACTTTTATGTGTAGAAAAATGATTTTTAATGGGTGTTATGGCAAACGGGTAACATGACTAACCAAAAAATAGTAAAACAATGTTATTGACAAAAATTTAGTGTTTCGGGTAATGTCCGGTTGTTCGGTTACGTAACGTTCTGATAAAGTGTTAAATCGTACCAGTTAGTGTCTTTTACGCATCTTTTTGTAACGAAATTGTTCCTGACACTTAGGAAAGTATACAGGACTACTCTGCCATATTGGTGTATTCTACTAGTATAATAAAATGCTGAATTTTATAAAAGAATGCAGAATTCTGTATTTAAAGTGTGTTTTAGGCACTTCCCGGCATTATATCTATCACCTAATGACGCAGGCTTATGGTCCTCACTTCCCTACACTACAACCCAGTGTAGTACTCTATCCCTGGCTCATACTGGCCATAATAATATTGTCTGTCTAAGTGCTGGCATTGTCAGCATTATTTCTGAATCAACCGTTCAGTGTGTCAACTGTGCTGAGTGCATCAAGTATGTCACTAATGTAGGTGTGTAATGAATGGAGTGACTGTATAAAATATGATGCATGTATATATGATATAGAATCATAGAGCCGTTTTAAATTATCAGTTGTAATCAAGCACAGTCATTAAGCACGTAATTAAGATTAATTAATTTGTACAGTACCTGAAATTTTGAGGGTTGTCACATTGAGTTAGTGGTGTACATAGTTTAATTTAAAAAAAAATCATGTTTGTTGGTGTGCATTTCTTCCAAAACCATACATTGGTGACAATGTATCCCAACTGTGGGGATGGGGGAAATTTTTTCTGAAAATTTAAAAAAAATAAAAAATAAAAAAAGTGTCGTTTGAATTGAACGCTTACCATTGTGCCTACACAACATATCGAAAACCCTTTATCCTTATATGGTGAGCGTTTGGGCCACACATTTGCTTTAATGATAATTCTTCTTTTGATTGAGTAATGTGTGGTAATGCATTAGAACTTGTGCATTAGATACGCTCTGGGGCCATAGTTTAACATGTTTGTGAAAGTGATAAAGGCATTTAGGTAGCCTTGTCTCAATGTGTGGGAGTGTGGGAACTTGGCGGTTGGGTCTCATACGTTACACATATGAGCTTGGTGTCACACCCCAACCGATGGCGGAAACATCGGGATGAGACGAAGTGTGTATAGATTGCTCGAGACTTCATAACACTATATGACAATATTTATTTAATTCAAATTCATTGCAATACTAAATTGTCATACAAGATTAAAATAAGAAATAACAACATTGTCTCAAATAAGAACATAACATTAAAAGATAGATCGATTAAAGGTGTGTATCTAGACCACCCTAAACTTGTTTCATCATTCATCCATACTTCAACTATCAACCTGCAACATGTATTAAAATAGAGTTTCAATGCAAAAGCAAAGGCGGGTATACAAGTTTGTTTACATAGCATAATAGAATAAAAGCACTCATATCCAACATGATACATAATAAAATAGTTTCAGCCATGCTAGTTCACGCAGTCCAAGTGATAGCCCAAGTTTCCAATGCGTTAAATTACCTATCCCAAAGTTCAACGGGAGGTTAAAACGATACCTCCTAACAATACCCCTCGAGCACAAAATGGGGGAGGTGCACGACTCCTATAGCATATGCATAGTACTACTAATTGTTAGGGCGGAACTACACACAGGGATTAAACGTTCACATAGCAAAAAATAGTCTCAAGTATCCCAAGTTTCATGTTTCATGTTTAAATGGATAGAATATGTTTCAAATGAGTTTCAAGTGTCACGTGTTTGAATATAGAATACATGTTGCACCCAAAGTGTTTAAAGCAAAAAGGGATCGAGTATACTCACAATATTGCATATACTTTCTGATTATCCAATGTGACGAAGTTGATGAGTTTGGAAGGTTGAATGTGTAAGGGTTAAACTTCGAGTAGGTTTAGAGTCGAGATTCGGACTTAGATTCAAAGAATAACAAAGTATGTATTTGGAAAATATTCACTATCGTATTAGCACTTGTCTTGACACTATGGTAATCCTTTAGGGATTATATATGATTTCATAGGTTCAAGACCTATTAGAATCGTGACAAGGAACTACACACATAGTGAGAACTTATTAACTTGGTAGTAGATTTATATAATCACTAACAATGTTTCGGTTTATAATATATACATAATTATAATATATACATAATTATAATAGATACATAATAATAATATAGTTAGTCACGTAGGAGGCGGGAGGTTAAACCTTCCACTTGGTTACCTCTTGGTGTCATATGAATTATGTAGGAGGCGGGAGGTTAACCTTCCACTTGGTTACCTCGATTGTTATGTTAATATATAAGTTATGTAAGAGGCGGGAGGTTTGAACCTTCCACTTAGGAACCTCATAAGTATGTTCAAGAATTAAAGGTACAATTATACTAAACAAAACATCAAATGATGTGTGGACTTGTATGTAAGTTAGCCTATGCTAACCAAGTAGTCACACCATCTTCAAGTTCAAGACTTGGCACCACTTGTGAGTTAATAACTCGATTAAAACAGAAAGTTTAGAGTGTTTAGACACTCCTATTAAGTGTAAAACAACCTTGGTTTGGCTTTACTAATCATGCAATAGACTAGAAACATAAGAACACAAGCTTGTTTGAAGTATACAAGAGTTTAAGAAAGTTTCATGCAAAACAGAAAGTTTATGGACATTTTCGAGGCAATTCCAGGTCTGATTTCTCCCAGGAGAAGTCAAGGAATCAAACCCCATGATTATACAAGCAAGTAGGAAAAAGAATCAAGTAATTTGGTTGAGTTTTGAGCAAGTTATGCTCACTTTTGCATGCAAGGGTGAATCTGCCCGAATTTCAACTTCTTGAAGGATTTGAGAGTGATTTAGGAGAGATTTAAGAGTTGTGCAAGAGTCTAAGGCCTTGGGGAAGGTGTGTATTTATAGGGAATAAGTTTGGGGTTGGGGTTGGTGGAGAGGTGTAAGAACTGCTCAATTAGCGTCTAGGAGTCAAAACCGTGTGATTTACGTTCAAATTCACGAAGTTTGGAAAATTCTGATGTCTGCAGACATGCTTGCACACCTCAAGGCTTATATGCTTGCGGTGCGCAAGGCTATAACTTTCAGAAAATTACAATTTAGTCCCTGAAGTTTGAAATTAGGGCTTTTAAGGTGTTTTAAGGACTAGTTTTGTCATTTAAGCATAGTTTAAGGCCAAATAAAGTATGAGGATCATATTCAAAGTATAATTTAGCGTGTGAAGGTCGTATACAAGTATCGTTTACGTTCAAAGCATGTTTTATGCATAAGTTTCGCATAATTGCAAGTTTAGCACGTAGTTTCCAAGAATAACGATTAAACATCAATTGATTCACAAAATCGAACATGCGAGCATACATAGAGTGTGTATAACATATTTGTAACAAAATACGAGTTTCAGTAATGATCCAAGTCTCGGTTTTTATGATGATTACAAAGAAAGAGCGATTACAAGAACACAAGGTTTCCAGAATTAGAAATACGAAGAAGGCTTGTTATAATTGGAAAGTACAAATTAGCCGGGCGTTACACTTAGTAGCGAGAGGGGCAGGGGTTTGGTCTAATAGTAGCCATATTTGAGCTTATAGCCTATCATTTGATGACCCATACCCTGCCCCAAATTTTTACCCGTTTGAGAAGATATGGTGCGCCTAATAGTTCGTGTTATTTAGCGTTTCTTTGATTGTATGTTTAGTGTTAAAAAACGAGAAAATACAAAAAAATGAGAATAAATGTTTGTATTAGCTGAAAGAAAAAAGAAAAGAAACAAAAAGAGTTGCAAGATGTCATAGTTAGTTAGTTTTATTGTTTAGATGTAATAATAAGGACGGGTCGGATCATTGCGCTCCTTTACCTATATCCCTTTATTTCCTACCTTAACACTTCGCCTTGTTACAACCTTATAAGTCCTTTTGCTTCATATGCATGCTTAAGCGTTTATCTTGGCGGAGGTTCGATTTTTGCACAAGCTTATTATTGTAAGATCACACATATGCTTTGAGCGCATCATAGCATATTGTTGCTAGCTACCATATATCAATGAGATGAGTGTTTTGTGAGGGGTGTGTTGTGTGGGTAATAATGAACAGCTTGTAAAAGATGACGGTTACTTACATTAGGGGTGAGCAAGAAAACCGAAATAACCAAATCGTAACCGAATAACCGAAATAACCGAACCGAAAAAACCGAACCGAAACAAAAACCGACGGTTCGGTTTTCGGATTTTTAATAACCGAAAATTTCGGTTCGGTTTTCGGATAAACGTTTTCAATAACCGAAAAAAACCGAACCGAACCGATAAGTTACAATCCATATATTTTTATGTTTAAGTGTTTAACCCAATGCTAGTAGAAAATGTTAATTTTAATCTTGAATGTAAAGTGTTTATAATAAAAACATTATAACTGAAATGATTTATTATTACCTATAAGATATAACAAAATTTAATATAAAAATTAAATTTAATAAAACTTTGAAGAAACATAAAAATATATTAGAAGGTTAGGCTTATGTAAACAATACTAATTAAAGAGGTGAACTATAATAACTTAAATATAAACATATAAAAAGATTGTTATAATATAAATTATACTTTTTATTTTTTGAATCTTACATAATTTTGTTCCAAAAACCGAAATAACCGAAAAACCGAACCGAACCGACGTAAAAACCGAAAAAAACCGAAACCGAACGGTTTTTAAAACCCAAAAACCGACATTTCGGTTTCGGTTTTGATTTTACCCAAAAACCGAACCGAACCGTGCACACCCCTAACTTACATGGTTTGTATTGTTTCGACATGGAAGTTATTTTTGTGCTAAGGGTAGTTGACGGATTGTTTTTGAAAGAGTTGCTTGGGGGCAAGCAACAGGTAAGTATGGGAATGTGATGGGTGGTTTGTAGGACAACCCTTAAATGATGTAAATGGTATAAAAATCGCATATTTGATTACATTATTTTAAGGAATTGGATGACTATTGTTTGCTTGTTATGTCAAGTACAAAAGGCATGAGAGACAAAGAAAAGAAAGCTTGGTTTGACGGGGCATTGGGGTGAGTTGATTGAAGAATCGAAGTAGGCAAGATTGGTTGTCACCGTAGTTTAGGGTGCCTACCGTAAGCTACGATAGGCTGTGATACCGTATAGGACTGTCGTAGCTCGGTGGAACCCTGTCGTAGCCTTTTCAAGACCACCGTAAGCTACGGTGGCCACCGTAGCTTACGGTGGAACAAGACGTTGAATTCTCTAGTTCCTTTAAAACAAACTTATGTTGAGACTTTTGATCATCCTTTTCACTACAATCGTTTCTAAACTTGTTTTGAGCGAAAATTAGGTTCCAGAACAGTATTTTGGGTGTTTTAATCATTACTACTTTGTCTTTGATCTTTATGAACAACAGATTGGATACTATGATGATTCACCAAACGATGAGCGGCTTGTTTTCTTGGTGATCATCCCGGATGTAAGGTTTTCTTGTGACAATTATGTTTTGTTCATGTATTTCTGGAATAGTAATCTATGCATTTTATGTGTAGAATTATTATGGTGTTTGTGCAAGTGCTTGTAGTTTGTTAACTTTGTTTAACCATACGTTCTTGGTGTCATTGGCGATCGAGATATAGTGGGAGGGATTAGGGTTGGATATGTTAATTGATCATCGGGTGACAACCTCGTGGCCTATTCGTGGCATATATGGGGCATGAGTCATATACGAGACCTGTACGAGGGGTCCTATACGCCACGTATAGGCCTGTACGCGGTGTATAGGAGCAGCCAAACCAGAACTGACATGAGTCAGGCATTGAGTTTGATGTAACCCTATACGCCCCGTATAGGCCTATACGAGGCATATACGAGACAGAAGGTATGCAAATAGGGAGATAGAGTGTGTGGATAGTTTGAGCCAAAAAAAAATATAATTTAACTATTCGTTCCGGATTTTATGCTCCCGGAGTGGGATCACTCCGGCGGTTGGGAGGACCGTGCGCTACCCCCCCCCCCCCCCCCCCCCGGATTTTATGTGGTTTTACAATTTTAAAACCATAAACCAAACTGTTAGTTACGGTTTGAAATTACGGAAATCGACAAGACGAGCGAAAGTTAAATGAATCGTGAAAACATATAATGTTGAAGAGCAACTTAATTTTAAAAACTTTCGTATACGTACAATATAGACACGATAGAACGAGATACACCGTTGGAGAAAAGAGTCGTTCAATATTTTCGCATTCAAAGCGACGTCGTATTGGGCAAACGAGATAAATATATATATATCGAACTGAGCCAGCTAGCCCTCCACGTCATTCATCTTCTTCTTCCTTCTTTCTTTCTGTAAGAAGGAACACCGTAACAGTTTTCGAATTTGATTTTCTTGATAATGAGTGAAACTCGTATTGAAGTTTGTCTCTATTGCCGTTCAAGAGTTAAACGCGAAGAGATGCGTGATCATGAATTGATCTGCGAGGAGAAAAAATGGTGTGATGAAAATAAAAAAGCAATTGATGATGAGAACAGGCGAATAAGAGAATGGAACTTGAAGGCAATCATACAGAAACTGAACAATGAAATCCAAGAATTGCAATTGATGCCAAAGAAACCGGAAGTAAAGCCAAATGATGATGATCAAGAAGAGGTTTGGGTGGAATACGGTCGTTGGCCTTCTACCTCTTCTGCTCCTTGTCCATGCACATGGAAAGACACCGTTGTGGAAATCGATCGATGTGCTCAGTATCTGCGTGATGTTCCTGTGGTTGATGAAAAAGATGGCAAGAACCCAACCAAGAAGAACAAGAAAAAGAAGAAGTAAAAACCAATGGCAGGTGGGTTTCTTTCAACTATTATTTTGATACTTTCATTTCTTGGAAGCATGCAGTTTGATATGATGTGATAGTTTAGTGGATGATGTTAACAACATTCTTGGTTTAGTCGTCATTCTTTACGATTTGTTTTGCTGTTTAGTGTTAACTGAACAAAAGAATATAATAGGGTTTACCGTACAAAAAATAGGGTTTGCTTTTACTGTTTTGAATTTGATATGAGATCAATTCACCAACTTGAATCTTGTAATTGAATGATGTTTGCATATAGCATTAATGACGGATATTGTTGTCACTGAGATGATTTCCTTCCTTTTTTGTTTTTAATATCAATCAGTTTTTGATGCATGGTTTCTAGATTTCATTTAGATACACATTAATCAGTTAATTGAATCAGCTACTACTTGATTGTTAAGTAATTTGTAGGGGAAACAAGTGCTTTGGAATAATAATAACCCATCATATCATATAAGGTTTTCTTAAGGAAGTTCGGGTTTCGCCAAACGGATCGCGAAACCGAATATTGTAGAATTCCTGGACCCATTTTTTGTGTTTCGGGTCGGTCCATAACCTTCCATTCCATGGGCCGGCTTTATACATAAGGCTCTCGAGCATGGGCGGAGGAGGATAATGGAGGCCCGGGGGTGCTCTAGCCCCCACTTTTTTTCACACATAGTGTTAGTTTCACCGAAAAATTGAGAAATTTTGTTTTTCCTAGTGTAAAATATTGGATTTTTAAGAGTGTGGCCCCCACCGATTTGAATTTTTAGAGTCCGGCCCTCACCAAGTTTCCGTTCAAGCTCTCGAGGCTAGCCGAGCTCTAGCTTTAGATACAAGTCACGAAAACTTGAAGCGAACCTAGCTCATGCTTAGGCCATTGTTATTCTTCTAAATTATCAAGTGATATCACTGTTGACTTTGCTTGTTTCACACTCCCTCGATCAGTCACGTTATCTTTGAGCATAACTTTTAATTAGCCTTGGACAATCCTTTTGTTAGCATGTCGGCGAGTTGGTCTCGTTCTTCACATAAATCAGATACACTTCTTCTTCTTCTTGTAATACCTTTTCTCGAACAAAGTGATAGTAAGATTTCAGTGTGCTTTGTCCGAGCGAGCATGCATATTCTCACCTTGTAGTCAACCCTTTGGCTCAAATCTTCTAGAAGTTGAACCAGCTAAACATGAGTGTGCTTTGTCCGAGCGAGCATGCATATTCTCACCTTGTAAGATTTCAGTGTGCTTTGTCCGAGCGAGCATGCATATTCTCACCTGCCGAGGCCCTTTACTTAGCCTCAGTCGTTGATAATGACATGAAACAGTCGGTTGGCGCTTGTTGCACCAAGAAATAATACCACCCAGGGGCGGATTTAGAGCCTTTTTACGGGTTCCCAGGAACCCAGTCGATTTGGAAAAAAATGTTTTTTTGTAGTGTAAACCTTGTATGATTTGGAAAAAAACGTGTTTTTTGTAGTGTAAACCTTGTATGATTTGTAAAAAGGAACCCAGTGAAAAAACTGGCTGGATCCGCCACTGAATTACCACCTACCTACAAGCTCAATTAAACACATAACCAGTGGTTGAGCGTCTTCTGTCTAGATCTTATTAAGCAAAATAAGATCTTGTTTAGTTAAAAAGAATTATAAAAGAAAAACCGTTTACTTAGTTGAAAAGATCTTGTTTTTTTTTTTTAATTATTAATTAACTGTATTTTTTAGTTATTAATGAAAACAATTTATTTAAGTTTTTAGCTTTTTTATTTAAAATATAAGAAAAAAAGGTGGTGATGATGTGACAGTGGATGGCCTTCGTCGCGCCTAATAGTGACATGCTGGTTGTTGAAAATAATGTGACGTAGTGGACGTTCATGGGACACAACTCATAGCCTTATTTTGTATGCCCGTTGCAAATTCGCATCTTACCATTTATCTAAAAGATTTACGATTTTTAAAGAAATTAATCGTTCAAAAAAATTCATACATCATGCAGTGTTAAATAATTTCACACATTATAAAGTTTGATGCTACAGTTTATTAAACCTCTTAGGGTGTCCGGGGCACATGCGGTGACCCCATGCGGTGACCCAAGTCACCTAGCGGGAACACCGCCGCCGTTGGTGCGGGGAGGGGGTGCGGGGAGGGGAATCGGGGGAAGTCACCGAAGAGGGGAGTGGGGGATCTGTGGGCCCATGCTTGCTGCAACCAATCAAAACTTCGTTTTTTTTTTTTTCTTTTTGAATAAAAAAAGCAATTCACCTAAGAGGGGAGTGGCGCCATCAAATTGGGGTGTGAGGGGAGTTTAAGAGGGGAGTTGACGTGGCATAACCTGATTGGGTGTGCGTAAGAGAGGGGACTCCCCTCTTAGGGGAGTGCCGCGGACACCCTTATTATTGTTTTTGGGTAAAGGGGACCTGGTCAAATTTTATAAATGTTTTGAAAGGAATTTGACTCTTATGGGACATTCCCCACATATTCCCTAGAGGTGCACATATCACGTATGTTCAATACCCGGTGTTGGGTATGGAGTCGGATTCAGGTATTGAATTGATGACAAAAAATCAGGTATTGCTATACCCGATTATGGTTCAAGTCCCGGTTATAGTCTAAAAATCGTACCTCGTGTACACAATTCCAAGTAGGGTATGAAACCGGTTCTTCAGGGCCGTGTATTGTAACACCCTATTTTCGGGTATTGAAAAATCCGGGCCAGAAACCTTCGGAAGCCATTTTCGAGTGCCTTGTGGAGTTCCTTTTTTTTGCGTTTTTTTTTATCTTTTTCAAGTTTGGTGACGAAACCCAAACATCAGCCAACTATCTATACCAACTCTAGGGGGTGTAAAAATACATTAAAAACAACAAAAAAAGGGTCATATTGAAGTTTCTAACGGCTCTATAGCCGTTGGAAACTGTTAGATCATGAAAAACCACAATGAAAACGGTAATAACCGGTGGGGGTATTTTAATACTGGTCCGGGTATAGAAAAAAACTGGTTCCGGGTATAGAACTGGTTCCAGTTCAAGGTATGAATCGGGTATAAAGCGGGTATGGTTTCAAGTATCAAGGTCCAAACGTATACTCTATGCGTACCTTATAGGTAGGGTCATATTGAAGGTTCTAACGGTCATATTGAAGGTTCTAACGGCTCTATAGCCGTTGGAAACTGTTAGATCTTGAAAAACCACAATGAAAACGGTAATAACCGGTGCGGGTATTTTAATACTAGTCCGGGTATAGAAAAAAACTGGTTCCGGGTATAGAACTGGTTCCAGTTCAAGGCATGAATCGGGTATAAAGCGGGTACGGTTTCAAGTATCAAGGTCCAAACGTATACCCTATGCGTACCTTATAGGTTGGGTCAGTTCCAGAACCGAGTACATAATAGCTGGGTATAAAAGAAAACCCAGTTTCGGTTATTTGGGCTGGGTACGGATCCGATTCGAGTTTTTTTGTGCACCTTGCCTCTAATAGTCCCTACTCCGTAGTCCGTAGATGCATATTGGGCTTACAAGAGGCCCAATGCTGAATACATGATCTAATACACGTTTTTATGCTCGCAATGCAAATTTTCTGCGACCACTCCAAAATGATTTTCGTGTTGACTTAAGCTGATTCTTTGGACTTTGTTGACCAGGTTTTCCATATTGCCTTTTTGCCTCAACCGCCACTTGACACACAATGTCAATATACGTGTATCTCTCTTACTTGTCAGGCTATGTATTGTACGTTTAGAAAGTTTAGAAAAAGCGACTCTAAGACTACGGTGTGGCAGCGTGGTTTTGACGTGAAGGCCTCCATCACATCGGTACACCGCCCCGTGTCATGGCGTGGAGATGAGGGTGGCAAGATTTCCACCAGAGTGGAGGGGAAGGGTGATGGTGCCGTGTCGCGATAGTATTGGTGGTGGTTGTTGTTTGAGTTGATTTTGATTGGTTGTTATTTAATTTAAAAAAAATGCAACTTTCAAGTCCCTTCCACCCTGTGGTTTTTTTTACCACGCCCCTGCTGACGTGGTTGCCACGTAGCGCTAAATGCCCGTTCACACCGTGCAGTCTAAAGTGGCTTTAAGATGAAAATTCATGTCATGTAGCGCCACAGAGTTGGTAAAAAGAGCTTTAGAAGGGGTGTTGTTAGACTATCCCCATTCACAACCCAACCCAACCCAACCCAACTTTCAATAAAAAATTAATTTCTCTCTCTTCCACCTACACAACCCAACCCAACCCAACCTTTCACACCCATTAACAACCCAACCTAACTATTTTTTTATTAAATAAAGAGTTAATTGCACGGATAGTCCCTGTGGTTTCAAGTTTTTTCATGTTTAGTCCCCAACTTTTCTAAATAGCAGCTGTGCTCCCTGTGGTTTGTTGGTTTATCACTCGGATAGTCCCTGCACCTAACTGTGGTTTGTTTTAAAGGTTAAGTCCCCTCACGTGTCCCTCACGTGAGGGTATTTTCGTCATTTCCTTTGCTTATTTAATATTTTATTATTATTTGCCCTATTAATACATACCTAATCATCATCTTCATCCAAACAACAGTTCAGAAGATCATCATCTTCAACCTCCCAACAGTTCAGAAGATCATCATCTTCAACCTCTGGTCATCGTTCAACCTCCCAACAATGGTGCTTTGCACATGTGGTCAAGATGCAACCATACGTACATCTTGGACAGATCTCAACCCAGGACGCCGTTTCTATGCATGCCCTAACATGGTAATTTCTCTAAATCCTTTATTCCACTTCAGAATTTAGGGAATTAGTGTACTGACCTTCGTTCTAATTTACAGAACACCAGATGTGCAAGGTTCTTAGGTTGGGTGGACCCCCCAATGTGTCCGCGTGCAATTGCAATCATTCCAGGTCTTCTAAGATACAGGAACCAGATGGAGCTTGAAGTTGCTTAGCTGCAAGAAAAAAATCGATTGAAGAACAAGATAATATTGGTGTTGTTGATGATTTTAGGGTTTGTTTGTTTATTGTTACTGGATATTTGAATTAGGGTTAGGTTAGTTGATCAGTGTAGGTTTATGTAATATTTTTGTAAATCATGAATCAATGAAGTGTGTTAGTTGACTGTGCAAAACATGTCTGTGCCGAAATGGTGTTGTGCCGAAACAAGTTTGTGCGATAAAAAGTGTCCGAAACACCAAACCTGTTTATGTCGAAACAAGTTTGTGCCGAAACAAGTTTGTGCCGAAACAAGTTTGTGCGATAAAAAGTGTCCGAAACACCGAAACCTGTTTATGTGCATAATCAAACATAAATCTGCCAACCCATGTGCAGAATCAAATATAAAGCTCCCAAACATGTGCAGAATCAAACATAAATCTGCCAAACATGTGCAGAATCAAATATAAGTGTCCCAAACATGTGCAGAATCAAACATAAGTCTGCCAAACATGTGCAGAATCAAATATAAGTGTCCCAAACATGTGCAGAATCTGCAGACTGTGCAGAATCAAGCTTAAAGCTCCCAAACATGTGCAGAATCAAATATAAGTGTCCCAAACATGTGCAGAATCAAACATAAGTCTGCCAAACATGTGCAGAATCAAATATAAGTGTCCCAAACATGTGCAGAATCTGCAGACTGTGCAGAATCAAGCTTAAAGCTCCCAAACATGTGCAGAATCAAACATAAATCTGCCAAACATGTGCAGAATCAAACATAAATGTCCCAATCATGTGCAGAATCTGTTTTGTGCCAAAAAGTGTGCAGAATCAAACATAAAGACATCCAACACATTTAAATAACTTCAAACATCCTAACATAAACATCCATAACAAAACATGAAGCATAAGTGGTAGCAATTGTTTTAGGGACAAGCCCTCAAAAAACATTGTCTTAACAACTAATTACAAAAGTTGGTAGCAACTGTTTTAGGGACAAGCCCTCAAAAAACCACCAGACCAAAATGAGCTTTCCACCTGCATTGATCCTATTCAAACACTTGTACCTTCTTGATTCCCAGCATTGCCTTGGTCACTTTTCTTTGGTTGTTTCCCTTTCTTCACTTTCCCACAAGTCCTTATATTATGACCTTTACCCCCACATTTCTTGCAGTTAACTGATTTCCACTTACTTGTAAGCTTTCCATTTTGATTCTCAACTTCCTTCCCCTTCTTTTTTCCTGCCTTTCCAGCCCTTTCCAGTTCATCCTGCAATTCAACTTGATCCTTTCTCCTTTTCTTCTTGGGCCTGCCAACTGACTTGTGGTGCAATGGAGGGGTCAAAGTGATTGGGACATTGGATTTTGGCCAAAGGTCTCTGCCATTAATGGGCTCTATTCTGTGTGAGTAGACAGCTTTCCAAGTGTCCAACCAGTAGCATTGATTTACCCATGATTCAGGGGGCCCAACTTGCTGCCCATGTAGAGCCATGTCCCAGTTAACTGCAACTGCATGTCTACATGGGATCCCAGTAATCTCCCACTGCCTGCAACTACAAACCATCTCTACAACATCAACAACCCTTTGTGAAATTTGTCCACCTCTACTAACCTGGTACTTAGGCCCACCAGACCATTTAACAGTGTACCTTGATGCATCTTTTTTGTTTTCTGCTAGTATTTTGGTAGCACTAGGTGTTAGTGGGCCATTACACCTACCTATCTTTCTGATCACATTCACAATCCTCTGCATTAAATACTCTCTCACAATCCTCTATAACATAGTCCCTCAACTTAGCATATTGATCTTTAAAATTCCCCTGAATTTGCTTTGTAGCTTTTAATCTTGCCCTAAATGCCTTCAACAAACATCACCACAATATTAGCAAGTAAATGTAATAACAATAAACAGAATCTTTGCTACTTAACAGGAACTGTAATAACAATAAACCAGATATGCACCTTCATGGTTGAAACACCAAGCTCATACCGCCTTCCAAGCTCATCTTGGATGCTTTTAACTGGAACATTAGGGTTTGCCTGCACTTGGTTAATTATCCAGTCTTCTTTTGCCATGAATGTTGATGTGAATGCTTGAATCTTCCTGGATGGTAAGCACTTGTGTTCCGGATTGTATGTTTTAACTACCAATGTTTCTTCATTAGCATTAAGTCTTGAAATGTAAAGCAACCAAGGACAAGATACACTATTTAACCTACTCTTTCTTGGGTCATTACATGTCCCTGCACTTTTTTTTGGGCCACTTGACCCACTTGCACATGTTGGCCCAGTCTGACTAAGCCCAGTGGAAAAAACAGGTACATTCCCTTCACACACTACTCTAATCCTCCTTTTATCATTTCTCAAAAATGAAAGTTCCCTCTTTGTTTCAATTGAATGCCTATTAATACTTTCCTTTGCTTCTTTAGCAGTTCCAAACATTTGCCCAATATAGAACCTCACTTCTGCTACAGAAGTAGCATCCCTCATCTTTCTTTTAATTTCTTTCAATTTCATACTTCTTCTAGTTTCAAAGTCTTCCATTGAATCTTCAGTTAGACTATCAAATGATTCCCAGCTTAGATTTTCACCAGCTAATACCTCATCACTATCATCCCCTTCATGGTTGCCTACAGATTGATGATATGATCCTATATACTCCTCCCCATGGTCAACATGTTCATGGAATTCCCTATTGTCAACATCAGAATCTTCCTCATCTACATAATCTTTCTCAACCTCATAATCAGTATCTTCAGAGTCATCATTGTCTTCATTTGATGCCTCATTACCATCAGACTCATTAACATCTAGATTATCCTTAGAAAATCCAGCATTATCAAAGTTAAAAGAAAAACTATCAGCCTCCTTATCAGTTGGAACCACCTTATCAGTTTGAACCTCCTTATCAGTTTGAACCTCCTTATCAGTTTGACCTTCCTTATCAGTTTGAACCTCCTTATCAGTTTGAACCTCCTTATCAGTTTGACATTCCTTATCAGTTTGACCTTCCTTATCAGCCTCACTACCTTTGACAACCCCCTTATCAGACTCACCAACTTTCACAACCCCCTTATCAGACTCACCACATTCCACAACCCCCTTCTCCTGCACACTATCCTTAACAGCCTCACTAGAACCCTCACCAGATTTTTCCCCTTCCAGAAGCAATTTTTTTGCAACCCTAATCTTCTGTCTAGGTTTAACCAGTGCAAGGGTATTACCAGAATTCTCTACATCATCTAATTCCTGAATAACAACTTTAGAAGCTTGTGGAGATGTAAGGTAAGTTGTAAGGTAAGTAACACCATGTTCTATGAACAAATTAACTACCTTATTTTGTGCAACATACTTCCCCAAATGTATAACATCAGCATCATTACCTAAAGGTGCTAACCCAAAGTCTAAGTCTTTTCCAGGAATTTGAAAGTGGTAGTATAATTTGACATTTTGAGTTTCAATCTTTAGGTCTTTCACCATGTAATCTATTTCGTGAACTGAGAACTCTTCAATGTTACAAAAGTCAACGAAATTATACCTCCCATAGGTGTATCTCCTTCCAGGAAAGTTTCTAAATGTTCCACTATGATGAATCTTTAATGTGAACCAGCTTTCAAAACCCCCTGTTGCAAAAAAAAACAGTACAAACAACACTGAGGCATCTTTATAAACAATTTCCTGTTCTTCAACAACATCAAGTTAGGGTTTAAAAACTTACCATATACTTCCTCTGGAATGAATGGAGCATCGCCTTCTTCAGTATACCTTATTTCCCAACTCTGACCTGGCCCCCGACGAGGAATTGGTCGGTCATCTTCATCCATTCTGATCGATTTTAGGGTTTGAAGAGAGAGAATTACAGGGAAGGTGAACTGGGTTTTTTTTGGAGGGAAGATACAACTGACATGGTCAATAATGAAGAGCTGCATGCCTTTAATGGGTGAACAGGGTTTTGGGAGCAAAGGAAATGACGAAAATACCCTCACGTGAGGGACACGTGAGGGGACTTAACCTTTAAAACAAACCACAGTTAGGTGCAGGGACTATCCGAGTGATAAACCAACAAACCACAGGGAGCACAGCTGCTATTTAGAAAAGTTGGGGACTAAACATGAAAAAACTTGAAACCACAGGGACTATCCGTGCAATTAACTCTTAAATAAATATGACTTAGGTTAATAATTTATTCTATAAAATTTATCATAAATGATAAAAATGTTTATTATTTAAACTTTAATATTTAAAATAAAAAAAGTTATTAAAAATTAAAAAAAGAAATATTACATAACAACTTAACAACTTAATGTAAAATTACAAGGACATAAAATAGAAATTACATAATCATTCCTCATTGGAAAATTTTTGCCATATATGCTCAATCAAATCGTTTTTTAGAGCGATATGAGTTTCTCTGTTGCGAAGTTGTGCCCTATTAGTCATATAACTAGATAGGTCTGCAATTCGTTCAGTGGAGTATTGAAAAGATTGTCCATCATCTTCAACAGAGCTTGTTCGTTGCTGGTTTGTAGGCGTATCATTTAGAAATTCAGATGGATCATAATAGTGAAGGTATGTGTCCCGTTCATCCTCAACGATCATATTATGAATGATTATGCATGCGATCATAATTTTACCCATCGTATCCTTGTCCCACACAAGACATGGGTGTCGAAGAAATGCAAACCAAGCTTGTAGAACTCCAAATGCTCGCTCAACATCTTTTCTAGCGGCCTCTTGATGTAGAGCGAATAACTTATGTTTTCGAAGTTGTGGAGAGGTTATGGACTTGACAAAGGCAGCCCATGAAGGATATATGCCGTCAGTGAGATAATATGTCCTATTATATTCCCGACCATTCACTATGTAACTCACATTTGGTGCTCGGCCTGACAATACATCATCAAAAACTGGAGATCGTTGGAGGACATTAATGTCATTGCATGTACCTGGTGTTCCAAAGAACGCTTGCCATATCCATAGGTCATATGATGCAACAGCTTCTAAAATAATTGTTGGTTTACCGCTTCTACCTGCATATTGCCCAGCCCAAGCGGTGGGACAATTTTTCCATTCCCAATGCATACAGTCAATGCTGCCTACCATTCCCGGGAATCCACGTTCTGCTCCAACATGTAGTAGTCGTGCTAAATCATCATCATTTGGCCTTCTAAGGTACTCTTGACCGAAGCATGAAATAACACCTTCTACAAACTTTATAAGAGAGTCCCTCGTTACAGTTTCACTCATTCTCAAATATTCATCTTGTGCATCTGCTGATGTTCCATACGCTAGCACCCGCATGACTCCAGTACATTTCTGCAATGGTGAAAGACCTTGTCTTCCTGTGGCATCACATCTTTGTTGAAAATAACTATCATTGGCCGTAATAGCAGCCACTATACGTAGGAATAGTGGTTTCTGCATTCGAAATCTACGCCGAAAAGTTGCTTGATCATACGTTGGGTTATCAACAAAGTAGTCTTGCATCAAACGTGCCTCGCCCTGCTCACGTTCCCGATTGCAATACCTCCTTCTTGTACGAGGATGATCTCTTATGATCATATCTGGCATGGTTGTGAGTAATTCAATCATAATGTCGTCAAGTTGGCGATTTGACTGAATCACTCGTTCATGCCATTCATCAAACTCATTCGAATCTGACGAATCAGAACTCTCTGATAAGCTTTCACTATATGACATTTTTAAAGAGATGAAATTGAAATATTCTGGTTGGATGTGAAAGCCTCTATGTGATACTCTATTTATAGAAGAATAATAATGAATTTTCCTACTAGATAATGTTAAATTATCTTATCTAAATAAAATCTTAGGATCCAAAAAAAAATGCCAAGTGGAAGATTGAAGATAATGTTAAATTATCTTATCTAAATAAAATCCTAGGATCCAAAGAAAAAATGCCAAGTGGAAGATTGAAGATAGTGTTAAATTGAAAGGATAATGTTTAATATATTTTATCTAAATAAAATCCAAGTATCGTATGAAAAGTTGCAAACGAGTGATTGAATATAATGTTAAATTGATTGGATAATGTTAAATTATCTTATATCCAAACATCCAATGAAAAGTTTCCAAATAGAAGATTAGATAAAAACATATAACTTGATAATCAAATATCTTACACACATGAAGATACAACACCTAACTTGATAATCAAATACCTTACACATACACTAAAAGCAAATTAAAGATAAAACACACAATATATCACATACATTAAATATGAAACTAGTTTTAGTTTCCATAAAACTTCGATATTAGAAAGTTTTTCATGTCTTCTTCTATAGGCGTCAAATACTCCTTTTTTAACAATGTGTTAAGATGCACGAGTTGCATTTTCTTTAGGTCTCTTTCTTCCTTTTGACGCACCTTTTCTTCCTCCAAGTCAAGTTTTCTTTTGAAGAGTTCATTCTCATTGTCTCTAGTAAGCTTCAGTGCATCAAGTTTTTCAGCAACTGCAACATGAGCCTTACCTTTTCTTTTTGTTTTTGCCTCATCTCTACCTGTTGGACGTTGAATTGTTGAAGTGCCACTATTTGGCGTTTGTGGGTTGGAATAGTCCCCTTCTTCAGTAGTCCTTGATCTTTTAGTACTACCACCACTTTCTTCATTCTCAACTTCACATTCAGGACGAGCACGTGTTGTGTCATGATGTAGTTGTAGCTCCCACTTTGGGTGTTTACACATAACTTCATTAAAAACAACAGAATCAGTAAACTTGCTTTTAACTTCATTAAAATATATTTTATGAGCTTCAGCCTCAACATCTTTCTCGCTCATTCCACTTTTTATGCGACGATATGCTTCCCGGTATGCACCAACCCACTTATTCACACTTTCGTTAAGTCGTTTAAAACGACTTTTCATTTGTTCAACATTCCTCGCACCAAGTTTTTCTGGATTTTCTGCTTGAGCTGCATCATACAACTTCTTTGCTTCTGCCCATAATGCTGTAGATCTCTGGTTTTTGCCACAAATTTTATTTTCACTAGCAATACACCATGATGATACTAAAGCAACATCTTCAGCAACCTCCCATTTAGTACTTCGTGAAGTTTTAGTTTCAGTATTTTGTGAGGTTTGAAAGTTTTCAGGAACTTGACTCGGGTTTGAATAAAACGGAGTGTTTTCATAGGATTGAGTATTCGGGTAATCTCCGGAATCTCCAAGATTCAAACAAAAGTTTGGAAACGAAGAACTCATTGTAGGAAATACAAAAGAGATTAGAGATATGGAATTCAGAATGGATATGAAACTTTGTTATGTTTTGTACAATATTTATAATACATCTAAAAATCTTAGATATTTTTTTATAAATCCCTTTTAAACTGGATAATGTTAGATTTTTAGATAATAAATTTTATCAAGAAATCTAACAAACCAATAGAATGTTGACATGTGGCAAATAAGATAATGTTAGATAAAAAAAAAACAATTAAAAAAAATATATCATTTTTTTATAAAATTTATATCTGCATGTTCACAAAAAAAAATAAACAAGACTGATATTTTAGATTTTTAAAAAGAGTAAAATTTTATAAGTTATTAGATATAATCTAATTATACTTATAATTAATTATGTTAAAAGAAAAAAGGAAAAAAAATAATTATATCAACCATTGGAATGTTGACATGTGGCATGACAATTATGAGAAACAATGTCACAACCTTGGGTCGTGGGTTAGACCAGGTTGTTGATATTAATTGAATTTTTCTTTTTCTTTTTATTATTTTCACAACCTAGGTTGATAAAATGTCACCAATGGGGATAGTCTTAAGCTTTGTGTATTGCACTTTAGGTGACTAGATATAATTGGTTGTATAAGAAAAACAAAATGGTGGCCAACGCCCCAAGTTCGTCCCACACTAAAAGGGCTAAAGGATCTTTTAACGCTGTCTAAAAACACTTTTGTTAAGAAAAAAAATAAAAGTGTATTAAACAAACATATTTTAAAAAATATAAAAATAAGAACGTTTTATAAAAATAAGTTAATAATTTTCTTTTATAAAATAGACTTTTATCTAAAAACAGCTATATAAAACTTATATGTAAAGCTTTATATATTTAAAATACACTTTTTTATCACTCGATGGCAAACTGAAGCTCTACAAGTGCTTCAAGATGTACCAATTTAAATATCCAAAATTACGTCGTTTTGATGGGTTAGATGTGTAAGGTTAGACGTGTAACAGCGTTGTATTCACTTTCCCTTGTATTAATTGTAATTCGTGTCAAACATGTAGTATATATTTATGTTGTAGTATTTGAGGATTCAATGCTTGGGCGATTTGTTCCAAACATGTTGTACACATTTATATTGTAGTTGAAACATTCACTAATTCACTTTTTATCTCTCTCACGTTCACAAAGATTCTCTATCTACTTTATAAATCTAACCATCACAAAAATAAATTAAAATAAGAAAATAGTGGTTTGTGTTATGATCACACCCTTAAACCATCCGTAGTGTGGTTTTTTGACGTTTTTCCCAAAAAAAAAACGCCAAACAACGCCCGGTAACCGCCCCCCGAGGCGTTTTCTTTGAAATTTTTTGCTGGAGCGTGCTTTTTTAAACGCCTTGAACTTTATCTTTGGCCAATAGCATTTTTTTGATAGTTTTTTATTTTTTATTTAATTCTATTAGAATATCTAATCATTGCAAGATTTCGAGTCTAACTACACCCCTTTTAACATAATGCCCCACAATGCTCACATGCTGACTGGACCGTCACATGACACAAAATGTCCAAGGGTCTTCCCCCTCTAACTACACATGGTCTTAGGGTAGTGGTTTTGAATAATGGATTAAAAGTGAGTGACATGACGCCGATGTGGAGGGTCATGGTGTTGCGATATTGAACCAACCCGAACCAACCAGACTCTTCCTTTAACACACGACTCAGAACACAAGGGATTGAACACAACGTTCGACTCTTTTTATTGATGATAAAAACTGAATACATAAACATAAATAAGACCTCCTATTTATACTGCTAATAATACGTATTAAACTAGGACTAGGACACCTTCATACTTATCTAAACAACTTAACATTTATCTGAACAATTATTAATATAACTATACTAATAATACGACTAGAACCCTAAGGTTTAATAGATCTCCTCCAACCACCCCTCGAGATCAACCGTGCCTCCCCGTTTAGTCTAACATTGCCGATTTCAATACTCCCTCTCAATGTTGACTTCATTCAAACCAATCTCGCTTCGAAACTTCTTGAGCTTTTCACCTGGTAGACTTTTAGTAAACATATCAGCTACTTGTTGATGAGTGTTCACATACTTCAGATCAACTTTGCCTTCCAAAACCTTTTCACGGACAAAGTGGTAGTGAACTTCAATGTGCTTGGACCTTGCATGAAACATTGGATTTTCTGCTAAATATATTGTTGACAAATTATCACAATAAAGCACTACACCATCATCTACCTTTTGCTTTAGTTCCTCCAAAACAAGCCGTAGCCATACCACTTCTTGGGTTGCCATAGCAGCAGCCCGATACTCTGCTTCAGTAGTCGACAAGGACATCGTGGGTTGTCGTTTACTACACCAAGCAATAGCTCCTTGACCCAGTTTAAACACATACCCCGTTGTCGACCTTCTAGTGTCTAAGTCTCCTGCATAATCAGCATCGCAAAATCCAACCAGCTTTAACTCTTCGCCTTTATTAAACTTCACGCCTAGATTTATCGTGTGCTTTATATACCTTAGCACACGTCGTATCGCATCTAGATGTGGTTTTCGGGGTTTTTGCATAGAGCGACTTAACACACCTACTTCAAACGCTATGTCGGGTCTGGTTAATGTCAAGTATATCAAACTACCAACTATTTGTCGATACATAGTTGGGTCAGCCAGTTCCTTTCCACTTTCAGCGCTTAGTTTCACCACACTATCCATAGGAGTTTCAATAGGCTTGCAATCTATCATGCCAAAACGAGCTAACAAATCTGCACAATAGCGTTGCTGATGAAGAATTATCGCTCCTTCTTCATACTTTAGTTCTAAACCAAGGAAATGACTGAGTTTTCCCAAATCTTTCATATGGAACCGAATACACAAGTTTTGCTTCAACTGGTTGATGCCTTCATTATCGTTTCCGGTTATTATCAAGTTATCTACATATACCAGCACTACCACAAATTTTGACCCATTTGACTTGATAAACATGCTTGCATCAGACTTCAACATCTCATAGTCATTATGTTGTAAGAATTCTCCCATCTTCCCAAACCACGCCCTTGGGGATTGCTTTAAACCGTATATCGCCTTATTTAGCTTACACACATAATTAGGCGAAGTAACACTTACAAATCCTTTCGGTTGCTCCATATAGATAGTATGATCTAGATCGCCATAGAGAAACGCATTTTTTACGTCCATCTGATGCAGTTTCCATCCGTTACTAGCCGCTACCGCTATTACTACCCGTATTGTAGTTATCTTGGCTACAGGACTGAACGTGTCTTCATAGTCAATACCATACTGTTGAGAGAATCCGCGTGCCACTAATCTTGCTTTATATCTCTCAACTGATCCGTCAGGCTTGTGCTTAATCTTGTATACCCACTTGCATGTTATCGTCCTTGCTTCTTCAGGCTTGGGTACTAAAGACCAAGTTTCATTCCGGTTCATTGCTTCAATCTCTTCTTGCATCGCAAGGTTCCATTTTATTTGATCACAGGCTTCTTCATAACTTTCAGGTTCTATTTCTTCCACTTCTGTGATTGCTACATTTGCCGCATACCTTGGGTTTGGTTTTGATACCCGAGTGGATCTTCTCGGACCAGGCGTTGCAGAACCTGAATCCGCGCCATTACGCTGGTTAGACATACCAGTTTGCCATGGACTTTGACGTTCTTGACTCGGACTTGGATCTTGGCTTGTTTCGGCATCAACTTCAATGGCGGATTCATCATCATCAAATGTTAACTTCACCATATTTGCTTCCAGCCTTTCTTTTATTAATTATGTGTCTGGTAGTGTTTCTTTGTTCTCTGACCACCATGACGAATTCTCAAAAAGACCACATTCCTTGAAACATAACACCGATGTGTTACTGGATCACAACACCTCCACCCTTTCCTTTCGGTATCATACCCAACAAAAATACACCGGATTGCCTTCTTTTCCATCTTATCTCTTAATGGATTTGGTACGAACACGTAACACACACACCCAAATACTCTAAAGTGTGTTACATTTGGTTTTCGTTTCAACAACCTTTCGTATGGAGATACATAGCCCTTATTTTGTGGCGGTAATCGGTTAATTACATGAGCCGAAGTTTGCATAGCTTCAGCCCAGAACCTCCCCGGTACATTCTTTGCATGCATAATGCTCCTGCACGTTTCTCCAAGATAGCAATTTTTTCTTTCAGAGACACCGTTTTGCTGCGGGGTGTTTGGACAAGTGAGTTGACGCCGAATCTGATTTTCTTTTAGATACTTGTCAAAAGTAGATGCTAAATACTCCCCTCCATTATCGGACCTTAAACACTTAACTCGATTTCCAGTTAATCGTTCAACCTCTACTTTAAATAACTTGAATTTTTCTAATACTTCAGATTTTTCCTTTAGAAAATAAACCCAAGTAAATCTGGAGAAATCGTCAATAAATGTAACCATGTATCTTAACCCTTTGACTGATGCTTGTTTCACTGGACCGAACACGTCTGAGTGAACCAATTCGAGTGGCATTGTTGCTTTGTAATTTGAAGTGTCATATGGTTGCTGATGTGCTTTGCCATACTGACACCCGGCACACACGATCTCTTTGCAAATTGGGAACTGAGGTAAACCGCAAACCAGCTCTCTTTTCATCATTACTTCAAGCCGATCATATCCGACATGGCTTAGACGAGCATGCCACAGTTCTGCAGTCTGATTATGACTTGCTTTATCGACATATGCCGATTCAGCATTTAGTACATAAACAGTATCATTACGTTTACCCGTTACAATAGGTACTGATTCAGTTTTAAACTTATCAAAGATACACACTTCGTTTGGTCCAAAGAGAACGTACCTCCCTGTTGCTGTGATATGAGGGACGGAAAGTAAATTTTTCTTCATGCCGGGTACGTGAAAAACTTCTTCCATGGTGAACTCGTTTTCTCCCTCTGTCTTCGGAAACTTTACTTCTCCAATATTTTCAATTTGATGTCTTGACCCATCAGCGATCACGACCACATGATCTCCAACATACTTTTTTACTTTGGTTAGGCGTTCTTTCTCTCCGGTTAAATAATTCGAACACCCTGAATCAACAATCCAATCTCCGAGGTTGTTTGTCTTCGGTTCAGTTGAAACTGTAAGTGCCGTAACCTCTACTACTTGTGCAACCATGGCTTCAGCGTCCCATGTTTCTTCATCCTCGACTGTAGTTGCCGAGTTTCCTTCTACTTTCGGTTGTCTACAGTTTTTCGCCATGTGTCCACGTTTGTTACAATTATAACAATTGAAAGGGAACCTGCGATTACCTTTGCCCTTACGGTCTCCAGAGATTTCTCCATTGCCTTCCTTCTTTTTATTTGAATCAGATTTCTTAAACTTATCATTACTTTTGTTTTTATTCCATGGTTTATTACCTCCTCGACCTTTTCCTTTTTCTGCATAAAGGGCCTTGTCTTCATCAGATTTGATCTGGACACCTGCCATCTGTTTTGCAAGTGCTTCTTGACCTGCCAGAAGATTTTCAAATTCCACCAGACTCGGTTGAGTCGCCCAGCCTTGAACCGCAGCAACGAAGCTGCGGTATTCAGGTTTTAAACCATGAATTAGAATCCGTTTCAACCGTGATTCATTTATTCTTGATTGGGCATCGAGGTTTCCTATTTCTCTGCACAAGTTTTTTACCTTCCTGAAGTACTGGGCCACGGTTAAGTCACCTTGAGAGGCTGTGAACAATTCTCCTTCCAGTAGCTGCAGTTGAGCGTCATTCTTTTTCGAGAATAACGATTCGAGAGTATCCCAGGCTGTCTTTGGATGTTCAATATCTTGAAGATGATCAAGGATCTCCTCCTCTACGGTTGTCTTTATAGCAAACATCGCCCGACCCGCCTTAATCTGCCACTTCCCGACTGCTCCGTTTATGTCGTTGGTGGGTACCCGGGTCTCGGTTCCATTCGTGACTTGCCAGAGATCCTGTCCTTGCAGATATGACTTCATACAGGTCATCCACGTCTTGTAGTTTGTCTGATTTAGCTTCTTGATTCCTCCACCCATCTGTAAATCAGCCATGCTTTCTGCCTTGTTTTCTTCCTACGAGTCTTGATCTGCGATCGGTCTTGTCCTGCGATCGGTCTTCTCCTTTGCAGCGGATTTGAGCCTTCGATCTTATAGGCTCTGATACCACTTTGTTGCGATATTGAACCAACCCGAACCAGCCAGACTCTTCCTTTAACACACGACTCAGAACACAAGGGATTGAACACAACGTTCGACTCTTTTTATTGATGATAAAACTGAATACAGAAACATAAATAAGACCTCCTATTTATACTGCTAATAATACGTATTAAACTAGGACTAGGACACCTTCATACTTATCTAAACAACTTAACATTTATCTGAACAATTATTAATATAACTATACTAATAATACGACTAGAACCCTAAGGTTTAATAGATCTCCTCCAACCACCCCTCGAGATCAACCGTGCCTCCCCGTTTAGTCTAACATTGCCGATTTCAATACATGGTGACCATGAGGCTCATGACCACACCCTATAGCCTAAGAGCATGTATATTGCAAACGTCTGCAGCTTGTCCGGATCTAGGTGGAAGGGGCATACCTAGGGGTGTTTATCGAATCGAATATCGAATTTTTGAATTATTCGAATAATTTTTATTTTTCTTTGAATTTGTATTCGATTCGAATTCGATTAAAACCTACCGAATTCGATTCGAATTCGTATTCGAATAAAACACCCAATTCGTATCCGATTCGTATTCAGTTAAAAATTCGAATAAATTCGATTTAATTCAGATTCTTTAAAAACATGTAAAAAACTTTCAAAATGAAACATAAATTTTAAATGAGCCATAAAGCACGATATCACCTTAAAAAGTTCTAAATAAAGTAACACAAGTCTAAAATTCAAAACGAGAAGTCGGGAATAACCACCCCACGTTACAAGTTAATATTTTTACGCTTAGAAATCTATTGATAGATTTGTTACTTAGGTTTTAGTAATGTGCCATGTAGTGGGTTTGGTAATGGGTAATTTTAATACTTGGAAAAAAAATTGAAAATAATTTATAGTATAGCCTAATAAAAGTTATATATGTATTATATATAAAAATAATAAATAAAAATGTATAATTTTTATTCGAATTTCGAATGGAATCGAATTTGAATTTATAAATTCATATTCGATTCGTATTCGATTTACTTGACTCGAATTGAATCGAATTCGAATTCTTATAATCAAAATAAACGAATTCTGCACACCCCTAGGCATACCTCCCCCTCTACGTACTTGGCGATGTGGTTGTGGTTTGTGTCCGGATTCCCGGACCTTAAACGGACAAGTGACAGTGATATTATTATAATAAAGAACAATTTCAAAATTTACAAAGTAACCGTTGCTAATTTATATAAGAAAAATAAAGATTATCCCAATAATTTACCTAGCCACCTCAATATATATCGAACCAACATTCTTAAAAAAGCAATTTCTTTGAATTTTTATTTCCTTGCCACAGTGGAAGATTATATCTTTCATATATATATATATATAGATAGGGGAAGGTTTATTTGAGAAGAAAATTTCATTAAGAAGAAAAAGAACAAAGGGTAATATTGTAAAACATTAAATAGTTTTTTACTTATCTCATTTATTATCATTTTTTATTAATTAATTAGTCATAAAGACTATTATCCTCCACACTAACTTTTTTTACCTACACACATCAAAAATTATCCTACATATTTCGAAATTCATCTTACACGTTGAAATTTATCTTACACAACTCGTAATTTATCCTACACAACTCGTAATTTATCCTACGCTTTAAATTATCTTATTTTTATTTTTTTGAAAAATATATATTTTGAAGATAAGTTACAAAAAATTTAATGTAGTTAGCTATTAAAGAGGAAGACTTCAAATTAATTACCTATGTAGATTTACCAATGTACCCTTATAGTAATATTAAATACTTATATTAAATGAAGTAAAATTAAGCATTCTTATTGGTTGGAATTTCTTCTTTTTTCTTCTTACAAAATTTTTTTTCTCATTTGAACTCTCCACTATATATATATATATATATATATATATATATATATATATATATATATATATATATATATCGTAAGGACATCGTGAACGTCTAATAATCTTGGTCATCAGTTTTATGGCTACAATGAGAAATAAGTTTAAAAATTTTAATCACCATCTAATCTCAGTTTTTCTACATCTTCGTTTAAAACAAGTTTGGTTTGTAAATCAAAGATCAAATTGTGATTTTTTCTATGGGTTGAACCCAAAATTTGTCAGCCATCTATGGACAACCAGGTCTCAGTTGAAGTGTAAAAAAAGATTGAAGAAAAACTTA
Organism: Helianthus tuberosus; assembly: GCA_030545235.1. Lineage (NCBI taxonomy): Eukaryota > Viridiplantae > Streptophyta > Magnoliopsida > Asterales > Asteraceae > Helianthus > Helianthus tuberosus. The sequence goes on along the minus strand of CM060431.1, from coordinate 100,970,300 downwards.
TTAAACTTGAGATCGTTTACACAAATGAATCAATAATACAACTCTAGTTAAAAACTCTTGCTTAACACCCTTAAATTGTTCGATGGATCACCAGATGGCTCCAAGACAAAAAGAAACAAACTATTTGTTTTTTATTTAATACCACACGTACGTACACACTTTTGTTTAAACTAAAACTCCCTTATACATATAAAAAGAAAATACATAGGACATATACAAGCCTAAGTCACCGTCCTATTGCAACTAGGAAACACTAAAATATACAAAATTCCTACTAAAATATACAAAATTAACCTACACCAATTTAGAACGTTACTTTTGATCTCTATCCGTTTCATAAAAAAAATTAATAATTAAAGGAATAATGGATTTAAATAATTCTAACTATTGTTAATTGGTCGTCACCAGTCCCAACTACAAAAAGTCACCAATGACACTCCCAACTATAAATATATTGGACTCCAACGAACCCTGACTAACGAAACCCTAATGGCTACAATGAGAAGTAAGTTTAAAAATTTTAATCACCATCTAAGCTCAGTTTTTATACGTCTCCATTTAAAACAAGTTTGATTTGTAAATCAGAGATCAAATTGTGGTTTTTTTTTTCTATGGGATGAACCCAAAATTTGTCAAGCCATCCATGGGCATTATACCAAGTCTATTGAAGTGTAAAACAAGGTTGAAGAAAAACTTGTCCAGAGATCGTTTACACAAGTGAATCAACAACACAACTCTAATTAAAAACTCTTGCTTAACACCCTTAAACAAACACTCTTCGATGGATCAGTATCACCAAATGGCATCAAGACAAACAGAAACAAACTGATTGTTTTTAGTTAAAACCACAAGTACATATTCCCTTTTTATTAACCTTAAACTCTCTTGTACATTGAAAACGAAAATACATAGGATATATAAAGCCTAAGTCACCGTCTGCTGCAACTAGGAAACACTAGAAAAAACTAACCTACACCAATTTAGAACATTACTTTTGATCTCTATCCGTTTCATAAAAAAAAACAATTAATAATTAAAGAAATAATAGATTTAAATAATCTCAACTATTGTTAATTGGGTGTCCCAACTATTAACATATTGGCCTCCAACGGACCCTAACTAACGGAACCTTAAAATCGTTAGTCGCCGGAAAAATGTTTTTGGCAGGAAAAAGGTTCCCGTAGGTCCAATCTAATGTTACAGAGAGGTTTGGGATGAGAATGTTGAGTTTTCCAGCTAAAAAGGAGTTTTCCGACCAAAAAAAGAGTTTTTCGGGGACCTTAAAATTTCGGGCTTTTACTAGAAAAAGGTTCCTAAAGGTCCGATCTAAGGTTACAAAGATGTTTGGAATAAAAATGTTGAGTTTTCTAGAAAAAAAAACGTTTTTCCGGCGACCTTAATAATTGAGGCATTCATTAATAAAAAGGTTCTTAAAGTTCCAATCTAAGGTTATAAGGATGTTTGGGACGAAAAGGTTGAGTTTTTCGGCCAAAAGCGTTTTTTCGGCGACTGGCGTTTATCGGCGTTAGGTTTCGTTAGTCAGGGTCTATTGAATGCCAATATATTAATAGTTGAGACTGCTAGTGGTGATTTTTGTAATTAGGACATGTTCCGAACTTTTGACTTCTATAACCAACTTAATAGATGTAGTAATGATACCAATGGGTGGTAGTCAATTGGCAAAGGCAAAGCCTTTAAAACACCTAGGTTGGGAAGAGAAAGGTCTTGGGTTTAAGTCCTACAGACGATAAGGGAATAAAGAAATTAGCCGTTAAAAAAAAATGTAGTAATTATCTCATATTTGAGATTGGAATCGAATGAGAAGGAAATTTTAATTCTGATCCCCAAACAAAATTATTTTTTCTCCAATTTTATTGTTTTTTAATTTCAAATAGAGTCAATGTAATTTTAGTCCCTGTGGTGTGGTTTGGGTCATTTTATCATTTTAGTCTAAAGATTTAATTTTTTGTCTGTGGGTCCAAAAAGGTTTCATCGTTGTCATTTTAGTCCACTGGGTTAACTTCATCAATTAATTCTATTAACGAGAAAGGCAATTCGGTCATTTTATATGGCTGAATTGCCCTTGTAGTTCACAGAATTACATATAAAATGACCGAATTGCCTTTCTCGTTAACAGAAAAGATGGATGAAGTTACCCTAGTAGATTAAAATGACAACGATAAAACCTTTTTAAACCTACAAACGAAAAATGAAACCTTTAAACTAAACTGATAAAACGATACAAGACTCAAAGAATAGAGTGGCATTTAACTCTCAAATATTTTCAATGAAAGACTCGAGTAGTCGAGTGTGATATATCAAGAGGTTTTTGACGTTCACAAAGGACAATAAACATTCCACACCAAGGGCAAAATAGGTATTGAACTATTCAATAAAAAGGAATAACAACACTTGGTAGCGAGTGATTCGCTAAAAGAACGGCAATGTTGCAGTTGCAATGCACCTGCATTTTTTTCTCAGTCACACACACTCTCTACTTTAAATACGTTGAATTTATTTTCTAGAGTTAAATGTAACTTTAGTACCTCAGCTTTGGGTATTTTGTATTTTAGTCTAAAGGTTTCGTTTTTTTGTTTGTGAGTCTAAAAATGTTTTATCGTTATCATTTTAGTCCATTTGATTAATTTCATCTATTTTTTCTATTAACAAGAAGTGCAATTCTGTCATTTTATATGTAACTTTGTTAACTAGAAGAGCAATTCAATCATATAAAATAACCGAATAGCCCTTCTAGTTAACAAAAAAAATGGATGAAGTTAACCCAGTTGACTAAAATGATAACGGTAAAACTTTTTGGACTCACATGCGAAAAATGAAACATTTGAACTAAACTGTCAAAATGACCCAAACCACAGGGACTAAAATGGCATTTAAATCTATTTTCTATAAACGGAAGCCATTGAAATTTTTTTTAATGGCGACTTTCTTGTGTTTGGTCACCGCACTTCTCAAATTGGAGAGTCTCGTTGCCCTACTCCAGCCAGGCTATGTTGTCTTAAATGGGGCCACGCTGGCTAGTTTGGCTTGGACGTTCCCCCGGGAAACCATACTGCCGGCTGCCACTTGACAGTCGTTGCGCCACTACAAGAGCAGAACCCTCTGCTGTAACACACGATGGGACGAAAACCCAGATGAGCTTGGGATTCGAACTGACAACCTCGCACAAGACCTAGCTCAAATCCTTCATTGCCTTAATCCATCAAAAGTGACACAAGTGAAGGTTATATACTCACAACATACCCGTCAATTTGTAAGTCCGTGAAGGTTTTCGTATGGAGCATTTTTGTGGGCTAAAACAAACAGAGAAAAACTTGGTGTTCCTTGTGAGAAGGAAATTCGGTCATTTTATATGTAATTTTGTTAACTAAAAGGGCAATTCGGCCATATAAAATGATCGAATTTCCGTTCTCGTTGACAGAAAAATTGATGAAGTTAACCCGTGGACTAAAATGTCAACAGTGAAACATTTTTGGACCCACAAGCGAAAAATGAAACATTTAGACTAAACTGACAAAATAACCCAAACCACAGAGACTAAAATGGCATTTAACTCTTAATTTTATTTACAAAATAAATTCTAAATAATACTAAAGGGGTGTTTGGCCTGGCTTTTATTTTTTGGCTTATGCTTATATTTTAAAGTAGCTTATATATTATTTTCTATCATTTGATAAGTTTTTTTTAAGTGTTTAGATTAGCTTATAGCTTATTTTATATCATTTGCCCTTACATAAAGAAGCTTCTTCAAATAAGCTAAAAAACCATCTTCACATAAGCTTCTTCAAATTAGCTTATATAAGCTAATAAGCATAAGCTTAAAAAGCGAAACCAAACACCAAGTTAAGCTTATTTTGTAAAAAAAAAAAAATTAAAGGGTAAATTACACTTTTCGTCCTTTATGTTTGTATCGGATTGCAACGGATAGCCTTTAACTTCAATAATTACAGTCACAATCCTTTATTTGCAAAACTCAATACAGTCTACGTCCTTTATCACTAACCTAGTTAAAAAGTTTTGTTAAGTTTATTCACTTAAGGGTATTAAGGTCAATTCATGTTTTTATTTAAATTTTTAATAAATAAAAAATAATAATTTAAATTTTTAACTCAACCTCAACATCCTTGTCACCGTCTTCTTCTTGAGAAACCATTGTGTCTGTAGTTTCTTCATTATACAATAGATAATCTTTTGCAGTTAAAACACCCGTATACTGGATCAGGTGATTCAACTCACATATTTAACATCTCCAACACACAAACTCCAAAATCATATATTAAAACTCGTGAACACTGAACAATCAATTCAAATTTATTCAACTGTATGTGTAATCTTGACTTCTGTTCTTTAATCGCTTCGAGTTCCTTTTCACGTTTTCGCTCTGCAAGCTTCTCTAATCTCGCTTTTTCTCTCACTTTGTGCTCTTCTTCGCGTTCTCTGTCGCGATTTCGTTGTTCAGATTCTCGTTCTCTGTCTCTATCACGGCGGTCACGGTCGGAGCGGTGGTGGCGGGAGGAGTCGTCAGCCGAGGGTGAGGGGTTAGGGTTTGATTATTCGGATCGGCGCTTTTGTTGTTCGAATTCTTCTTGGCGACGTTTGAGGGCGAGTTGTTCTCGCTCTGCTTTGCTGAGGAAGACGAGCTTATTCTTCTCGCCGATTACGTAGCGATTCATGGTGTGGGGATTTGGGTGGTGGATTTGGTTCGCTTGGTTGGTTGCAGGGCAGGAGGGGAAGGGGATCGATGAAGGAGAGTAACTCTAGGGAAGGGGATGAGGGAGTTGCAGAGGTTGGGTGATGGGTAGGGATTTAGGGTCAGGAAATTGGGGGAGATGATGTCTATATGCAATTTTTTTTGTTTTATTTATTAAATAGTTAAATAAAACATAACCCTTAAGTGAATAAACTTAACAAAAATTTTTAATCAGGTTAGTGCTAAAGGACGTAGAGTGTAATGAATTTTGCAAATAAAGGATTGTGACCGTAATTATTAAAGTTAAAGGCTATCCGTTGCAATTTGGTACAAAATAAAAGACGAAAAGTGTAATTTACCCAAAGTTAAAAAACCTAAAAACTTTGTTAAAAAAGCTAGGCCAAACACCCCCTTAGGCCACAGGGGGCACTCCGTGATATAACGAGTGATACATACTTCAATGCGTGGAACATCACAAAAATCTCACCCCCACATCCAAGTATAACGCGTTAATCTTCCACGGTTTGATGATTTCGTTATTTTCTTCACGGCGTTATTCTTTTGTTTTGTGAGGGTAGTTGTTGGTTGGGGGGAAATTGTTGGGTGTGGTGGTGAGTGATGACCACCTCCACTAAAAAAGGTTGTGAGTGATGAAAAAATGGTTGCTGACATAGCAGAACATGATTGGATATTATGAGTGATGAAATTTTATCACCAGTGACCACCCCCTCCCCTTAGTATAAACAATATAAAATGAAAATTACGATTGCTTTTACAACAAAAATCCCTTACAATTTGGAAATGACGAAAATGCCCTCTAACACTACATAGCTGATAGCTACCAGCACCTGCAACCAATCGTTCATACAACCTGCTTCATCACGTCTTCTCTCTCTCTCTCTCTACTCCATAGTTTCTCTCTCTAGAAAAATCTCTGAAAAAATCCTTCTTCTCTACTCATCTTCGCCTTCAGGCAGGAAGATCTGTTTCTATATTTAGTTAGGTACGTCATCGTTTCGTCTTTCTATGTGTATATAAGAAATCACCACATTTTATGTGTAATAATTGTTGTATATGCGTTAGATTGTGACTTTCATCTGCTCTTTTGGTTTTTTTACAATAATGTTGGTTTCTACTTATAGAAAATGGGGCTTTCATCAAAATGTTTGCACTACACACATTACACGCAGTCACACACTACACACATTTACGTCAATCCTTTCGTTGTTCTCGGAAAAGTAAAAGCTATTATTACATTATGTCACTTTTTCTCTGCATATACATACATTATATTATACATACATACATACATGCATGTCTCGCTTGTACGTACGGAATAACTTCTGATTTTTTTTTTTGTTTTTTTTTTAAATACTGTGTGTATAAATTTATTATTATTTTGTTAACTTCGGATATTTTTATATTTTTGGGTTTTTTTTTGTCATATCTTAGTGTGTGTATATATAGATTTATTATTATTTTTTAGGATTAACTTTGTTCAATAGTAACCAAGTTTCAAGAGTGTTCTAATTAGGTCACTTATAATTTTTTTTGTTCCAATTAGGTCATTCAAGTTTCATTTAATGTTTCAATCCTAGATATTTTACCTAAACAGAAGGTCATTCATCCTAGTATCCTACATGACATTTATTTAGGTTTTTTATTTAAAAAATTTGTTGACATGGCACATAAATGCCAAATGGATTAGGAAAAAATGCGAAATAGGTTTAAAAAAAATTTAAAAAATTGTAGAGAAGTTAAAAAAAAATGCAAAAAAAATTAAAAAATGTGATTTTTTTCTAAATCTCTAAAAAGTTATCAAAATTTTTATAAAATCTAAATTGTTGTAACCAATGCTATAATCTTAATACTAAAACAATAGTTGTATGTTCGGTTTTAATCAATAGCCGAACTGAATTATGCTAACACTTAGGCTACACGGTATGGGTGACGTAGGGATGGACGGCAACGGGGGTGGCGGCACCGGGGTGACGGAGCGGCGCGAGAAGAAAGAGGGGGGCCCACATGTTTTGCTCCGTCCTGAACGGCGAAAGTCCGACGGAGAGGACGATGACTGGACGGCGACGGACCGGGCGGCACGGTGTTCAAACCGGTGACGGACCGGGACGGTAGGGGGACGACCCCCATACCGTGTAGCCATAGAAGAGGTATCATTAAAATAAATAAAAAGTGAAAGTGCCAAACAATTCACATGATAATTGATTTGCAACAGTGCCAAACAAATAGTGAAAGACACATAGTCAAAGCGATCACATACATCACTCGCTTGAAAAGAAAAATATAAACAATTCACATGATCATTGATTTGCAACAGTGCCAAACAATTAGTAAAGGACCTGTGACGTCAAACCATGAATCTGCTCCTCTGTATTATTTGCAGTCAGTGGCGGAGGCTTGCTTGGTACTGAGTTGTTCGGTTGGTCGAAGGCTTGATCGATTGGTACCGAGTTGTTTGATTGTTCTTGATTCGCCATCATTGAAACCGGCAGTGCGTGAATGGATGGTAGGGTTTCAATTGTTATAGAAAGTTAAAATTGATCTACGATTTGTAATATTTGAATGTTTTGGGTTTTGATTTTGTTTTGATTTATTATATTTCTTTTATTTGATTCCATGTCATCATGTTTTAAAAACAAAAGTTAAATAAATGTCATGTAGGACTATGACCTGATATTCAGGTAAAATATCTAGCATTAGAACACCAAAATAAAGTAGAATGATTTAATTGAAACAATAAATTTTATTAGTGACCTAATTGGAACACTCCTAAAACTTCATTACTATTCTGTGGTATATTCCCTGTTTGTTTATGGTTTTTGATATACAAGCATATTTTATATTATTAATAATATATATACATGGATGAGATGTCTGTAAATTGTACGTACGGAGGTATCTTAACTTTGGATTTTATTTTTTGGGTTTTCTTTATCAGATATTAGTGTGTGTATGTATAGATTTATTATTATTTTTTTTATTTTTTATTTTTTGCCTTTTGATATACAAGCATATATTATACACATGGATAAATTGTCTGCACTCTTGCACGTACGGACGTCTTTTTATATTCTTGTAACTTATAATTTTCTTTCATAATCATCATATAATTTGTTTTATGTTATTTGTTTGTGTTTAGAGTGTGTGTATATGTATTTAATATAATATTTTTGGATTTTTTGATCTAAACTTGTATTTAAGATGATCTTACAATAGTTGTATATTATATGGTGACAGAAATAACAAAATGAAACGTTCAGAAGAGGAAGCATCAGAGGCACTGTCATTGCCGCCGGTGGTTCCACCGGGTGTTGTTCCTGCTAAAGTCCATGGCTCGAACCGCACACCGATGGCTAGACGCGGGTCAGGCACCAGAGGCCAGAAGATCCCACTGTTGGCCAACCACTTTAATGTGAAATTGAGCAGCACCAGTGACCACTTCTATCAATACAGTGTATCTCTTTAGCTACTCTTATATATAGTTAGTTATATACTACTATTTTACCACCAACTGTTACATAACAAACTCATACAAATAAGTTCCTGTTTCACATCAAATGTAATGTAATATATTACTGTGAAAATGAGACAATGTTGCCAACTTGTGTTGGAAGATTGACTAATTTTGACCATTTAGGAAATTATTAATTAAGATGACCAAAATGGATATTACTGTGAAAAGGAGACAATGTCTGACCCGAGTAATTTATCCCAAACTAGAAGTGAATTATTTTATATACATACGTCTTTTTTGTTGTAAAATTGTAATATTAAAATATTAATATGAAAAAAAAGTCGCCGGGTAGTGTTTGTGTCAACCCAAAAAGCTTCTTGTCGTGTGTTTGGGTTCACGTCTCACACAAATTTGGGGTTAATATGTGTGACACGATTTTTGGGTTTGTGTCGGGTTAGACCAGCCAACCCGCAAAAACGACCCACCCTTTTAGCACCTCACACATGCAATTCATCCCAAATCAGAGTGTCAATTAAATTATCAGTGATTTTTATGATATCTATATCAAACTTGTTGGTAAAAGATAGCTGATATCTTTGTATAATGATTCAGGTGGCTTTATTCTATGAAGACGGAAATCCTGTTGAGGCAAAAGGTGTAGGCAGAAGAGTACTCGACATGCTCTATAAGTTATATAAATCAGAGATGGGTGGTAAAGGGTTTGCATACGATGGTGAAAAAACTCTCTTTACTGTGGGCCCATTGCCAGGAACTAAGCTTGAGTTTCCTGTGCTGTTGGAGAATCTGTCATCAAACAGGTACACAATGTTTAGTTAATTCCCGTAAGAATCTTGCTGATAAAAGATAATGACCATGTGTTGTTTGTATAGAACTGTACGCGGCGGTGGCAGCCCGAGTGAAGGGGAAACCAAGAGATCAAGGCGTCAACCTCAGTCAAAGTCATACACTGTGAAGATTAATTACGCCACAAAAATACCAATCCAAGCCATTTTCAATGCACTCCGAGGGCAAGACTCTGAACAGTTCCACGAAGCTGTAAGGGTGCTGGATGTTATGCTGAGGCAACATGCTGCTAAACAGTAAGCATACTTAAACTTAATACTAATGACTTTCGGTTTACAATGTTTCTGTTCATTAATCTGAATCATGCATGTTTTGTTCTGTATGCAGAGGTTGTCTTCTTGTTAAGCAGTCTTTCTTTCACAATGATCCAAGAAACTCGATAAGTATTGGTGGTGGAATTGTGGGCTGCAGGGGCTTTCATTCGAGTTTCCGGGGCACTCAAGCGGGTTTGAGTTTGAACATGGGTAATTGAGACTCGGCACTCCGTTTATCATACATTGTTGTGAATGATCTATTGGTTATACTATAATTGTTGTGATATTTGCAGACGTTTCTACTACGATGATAGTCAAGCCCGGGAAAGTTGCGGATTTTCTTATAGAGAATCAAAATGTCAGAAGCCTAAGGGAGATCGACTGGATGAAGGTAACGAACCCACTAGTCTGTTCTGTTTTATATCTTTTTAAGTAGCTTTATTAATCTCATAGGTTTATAAAAATATCAGGCTAAACGGTCGTTAAAGAATCTCCGAGTCAAGACCTTTCCCTCTAATCTCAAGTATAAAATCATCGGGTTGAGTGAGGAACCATGCAGGAAACAGACGTACGTGCTATTCGTTTGCCAATATTCTGAAAAAAATGGAAAATGACATTTAACAAAATGGTTTAAATTTAAATGATAATTTTTGTAGGTTTTTGATGAAACAAAGGAATGCTGACAGTCCTAGTGATCCCATAGAGATCACAGTCTCTGAGTACTACGCTAAGTACCGTAATCAAGAGCTCATCGCGTCTCACGATTATCCATGTCTAAACGTTGGGAAACCGAAGCGCCCGGTTTACATACCACTTGAAGTGAGCAATATTCATAGTGTATTTTAATTTAAATTTTGTTAACATTCATCATTAATGTTTTTGCATTGATTATAGCTCTGTGAATTGATCTCGCTTCAACGGTACACAAAGGCATTATCAAGTTTGCAAAGAGCGAAACTTGTTGAGCAATCCAGACAGAAACCACAAGATAGGATGAACTGCTTGACTGATGTAAAATATTGACTAATATGTTAAGCTAATCAAGATTAGTAAAAGATATATAGAACGCTAACATGTGCGTAATTTGTTGTTTTAGGAGCTAAAGAGAAGTAACTATGCTGCTGATCCTTTGATCAACTCAACTGGCATCACAATCAACACAATGTGTACTCAAGTTGAGGGCAGAGTTCTGGAACCACCGAAACTGAAGGTTGGAAACGGTGGAGACTTGTTTCCTCGTGGTGGCCGTTGGAGCTTAAGCAACAAAGTAAACGAATTCTTAAATTTGGTTATTTGATTTTTTTAATGATTTAAAGTTCAAATTTTGTTAACTTTGGTTATTTAATGCAGACATTTGTAGAGCCGACACAGATCACGCGTTGGGCTGTTGTGAATTTCTCTGCACGTTGTGACACCAATAGCCTATGCAGAGATCTAATGAGGTGTTGTAAAGCAAAAGGAATTGTGAGTTAATTCGTATATTAATTGCGTACTTTTTTGTGGTGAAAAATAGATAAAAAGGATACAATTCATAGTATTCTTTTGATACTTGCAGCATCTTGAAGAGCCACATTCGGTAATCCAAGAGGATCGACAGTCTAGCCGCAAACCTGCTCCTGCTCGTGTTGAATTAATGTTTGAAGCTATTAAACGAACACTTCCTGGCCGACCTCGGTTTCTTTTGTGCATCTTGCCAGAAAGAAAGAACCCTGAAATATATGGTTTTTAACTCTCTTTCTTCATCTTAATTACTCTCTATTTTTGTTAACTTATAATTAACATGAAGTTGCCGTTAATCTTTATGATGACAGGTCCGTGGAAGCGAAGATGCCTCGTGGAAGATGGGATCATTACACAGTGCATGGCACCCGCTAGAGTCACCGACGCGTATCTTGCAAGTCTGCTTCTAAAAATCAATGCAAAGGTCCTCATTTCAAATAAATACAGTTTTAGTAATTTATTTACTTTTTTGTAATTTTCAGAACTCGAAACTAATTTTTTTTTTTTTTTTGTAATTTTCAGATGGGTGGTTTAAACTCTCTGCTATCTGTTGAATGTTTGCAATCTATACCGTTGGTTTCAAAGATTTCGACCATAATCTTTGGAATGGATGTTTCGCACGGTTCACCTGGCCGTTCTGATGTTCCTTCCATTGCTGCTGTACATTTTAAATTTTAGATTCTTAAATTTCTAAAACATAATATGTGAAACAATAATTCTTGTTTTCGGGAATGTGTAGGTTGTTAGCTCGAGAAAATGGCCACTGATATCTCGGTACAGGGCCTCTGTCCGTTCACAATCTGCACGGGTCGAGATGATAGACGCTTTGTTTAAACCTGTATCTGCAGTAGAAGATGATGGGATGATCAGGTTTGACTTAATTCTACACACACACATATATACGCTACAATTATATAAGCATTTCAATAACTTTTGAATTGGTTTCAGGGAACTGTTAATGGATTTCTATCAAAGCACTCCGAAGCTGAAGCCGGAGCATATCATTATTTTCAGGTATGACAGTTTGACATATATACCCCTACAAGTATATACCATTGATTAATGAATTATGATCTTATTGTAGGGACGGAGTTAGTGAGTCACAGTTTGAGCAGGTGCTGAACATAGAGCTTGAGCAAATCATGCAGGTTTGAACTTTGAACACTTAATTTCTAGATTTTATCTGTTAAATTTGTAATTAAATTAAAATCAGTTAAAAATTTAAAATAATGTGTAATTCAGGCATGCAAGTTTTTGGATGATAAATGGAATCCAAAGTTTTTGGTAATGGTGGCCCAGAAAACTCATCACACCCGGTTTTTTCAACCCAGATCCGATGCTAATGTTCCTGCAGGTTACGTATCTGATTCTTGAAAGTGTTATGATCAGGAAGAACAAAAACTCAATATTTTTTTCGTTTTTTTTTTGTTGATTGTTTCAGGAACAATTATTGATACTAAAGTCTGTCATCCTAAGAACAATGATTTTTACCTTTGTGCTCAAAACGGACCAATTGTGAGTATAATCCGAACAGTTATATATTTATTTGTATACGTATTCGTGTTTGTCACTGAAGAATACATTGGTATATAGGGGACTACACGACCTACACATTATCATGTTCTTCTGGATCAAATTGGTTTCTCTGCTGATGATTTGCAAGAGCTGGTTCACTCATTATCCTATGTGTAAGTTAAATAAAGAATATTAACTATGGAAATTAGTTAACTAGTGACTGATTCGGGTGGTTATGGATTATGCAGGTACCAAAGGAGCACAACTGCCATATCAGTAGGTAACTCAATAAACTGTCCTCTTTTTTCATATGGTTTAGTTAAGAACTTAAAAACAACCTAATAAGATTTTATTTGTTGTTTTAAATGTGCAGTTGCTCCGGTCTATTATGCTCACCTGGCAGCATCACAGATGTCGACGTTTGTGAAGTTTGATGAAATGTCGGATACAGCATCCAGCCACAGTGGTGGTGGCGGTGGTAGTAGCAGTGGTGGTGGTGGTGGTGGTTTCACCCAAATTCCTAAGTTACATGAGAATGTATGCAGTTCGATGTTCTTCTGTTGAACACCCAAGTAATTAATAGGCAAGGGATTGATTTATGAAACTTTGTTATGCATTTCTATCTGGTTTGAGAATTAGGAGTTAAGACAGATTGTGTGAACATTTTATCTACTATCAAGTTTATCTTATTTGGTTGGTATTTGTGTGCAAAACATATTCAAACTGTTTGTATTATGGTTAGTCACCAGTTTGGATTATGGTTAAAAGACCATACTACCCTTAAGGGACCGAAACTGCGCTATACGAATAAATCAAATCCCCGTTTAGCCCCTCTCCACACAACCACCAGCCGCCGCCCCTCTCCACACAACCACCACCAGTTTAAACTGAATTCCAAATCAAAGACAGCTGAACTTATGCAAAAAAAACTACACTGTAGTTGCAGTTCTGATCGCTACCATTGCTTTTGCTGTTGAGTATACTACACCAGGAGGTCCAAAAGTTTGAAGGAACATCAATAACATATTCTAAAAGTATGAGAAAATCAAGAACCAAAAAACCAGAGTCCACCTGACCCGACCCTACCCATTTGCCAATGTTGATATTTCTTTCATATTTATAAAAAAATCAACAAAATTGAACAACCAAAAAACAAGTTTAAGAACAAACTTACCAGTTCCATTTCCCGATCTTGAAAGGATCGGATTTTCGATAAGTAAACGACACCAAATTGTGGATTCGCCATTGCGCAAGGCACAATGTCGTATCAACACGATAAGCGGACTCATTCATCCTCATGCTTTCCCAGATTGCCAGCGCCACCGTGAATTCATGGAAGCAATCAAGAATTCCGTCGAAAAACTCGCCGTGCTTTCCCAGATTGTCTCGCATGAGTTATCTCCCACTATTTTATGCCTTGTTTGATATAATTTATAGGGTTATTGGATTTTATCACCCTTAACTATTGGCCATTGGCCGCTGCCACCGCTAACTATTACTTTGACTCCCGTCACCCCCAACTTAACACTTCGTTTGTTCTGTCACCAGATCACTAACTTTTGATCCTGTTACTATACTTTTGGGGGTGTCCTAAGATCCCTAAAACCTTCCCAAGGTCCCTATGACACCCCAAAAAGTGTAAAGTTAGTAATCAGTTAACGACGTGGTGACAGAACACACTAAGTGTTAAGTTGAGGGTGACGGGCGTCAAAATGATAGTTGGAGGTCGCAGCGGCCAATAGCTAATAGTTGAGGGTGATAAAATCTAATAACCCTAATTTATATATTGCATTTTGTTCATATCAAATATCCTATTACGACGTCGTGATTTTTTACATGTTTTATCTTTTTATATATAGTTTCAAATAATATTAATGGTGCATATTAGTTATTTTAATCTACGTTTCGACATTATTTTTTTAATGTTACTTTTAATCCGACCGGTTGTTTTAAATGGTTTCAAACCATTTGGTATTTTTTACCGACTGATGCTCATGTAAAAATATATTTTTTACGATATACTATATATTAAAAAGAAATTATTGGTTATTTATTTGTTTAGAGGAAGTGTTGCTAACGATGAACGTATAATTCCTATGGGGGTGTGAATAGTTGGAGAACGGTTAACGATGGGAGGCGGTGGCGGAGTTTGTAGGGTTTGAGATCTTGCTATTGAGTTAAAACTCGGAAAGATTGAGAAGAAAAAAAGTAGTAGTCTTCTTTCTAACATGAATTTGTTTCGTATTTCAATTAATGATTTAGTTTTTTAAGTAAAGTTGAGGGATCATGAGCTTTTTATTCTTCTCTATAAATTAGCAACTACATACAAAGATATGTTTACAAGTTAATGTTATTTAGACTAAATAACTAAAATAATCTAAGCCTTTTTATTAAGTTTTCATTGCAACATGTGAATCATCATCAATTTATAATGTGAGATTATGAATGACGTCACTCAAATATGTATGTATTTAGTTATGGGTTTTATAAATAGTTTAGGTTATTGTACTTGGAATCACTAACATAAAGTCAGAAACATAAATCGTTGTCAATAACCAGGTTCTTAATTACTTTAGTTATCTTTGCTTTTCAAAACAGGTTGGTTCCTCGTCACGCAACGCACGGATGCTAGTTGTTATTATATATAATTAGCAGTGGGACATGGGACCCATAGTTTTTAGTCATTCACAAGCAAATGTCACATATTTTTTTATAAAATAAATAATTAAGCTCTATGTATGAGCAATAATATAATACAAACTAAAACATATATGAAATACATCATATAAATAAATATAAGATTTAAAACTAGATTCTTCACAAGATCTTCGGCCACAAGAATCAAACAATTCAAAATGTTAGAGTTGGTTGAGGCTTTGTGTTTGCCACATTTTCTTTGAATAAAACTTTTACCTGCCACGAAACCCTTTATTGTTAGAGTTAGTTGGATACAACGGTTTCCACCTCTAGCATGCGTTATTGTTGAAAAAAATCAATCACCAACAAACACATAACATGTTTGAATACTACAAATTGTAAACCTATGATTATGATTAGTGGCGAAGCTTGAAAATTTCCACCGGGGGTTCGGAAGTCACCGGACCTAAAAATTCTATATAAGTAAACTTTTTTTTTATAAAACAGTGGGGTCAAAAACGTATATACTTATAAAATTATATATACAAAATAATAGGCGCCAATACAGAGAAGGAAACGATTTATTTTTGTGATTTAGGAAATCATGTATATCTTATATTTATACGTGAGATATGATCTCATTAGCTGTAGTGATTCTCTCTTTGTATATATATTGTATTATTGTTGAATGAGAAAAATCAATTCTTGGCATACTGTCATGGTATCAGCCTAAACTCGATAAATCCTAGCAATTCCCCTCTTCTGCCGCCCATCCCCTGCCTCATCTTTTTTCCTACTAATCTCAGGAAATCATGTCTTCCTCCTCTGACATCTCAGCCACCCCCCTACACTCTCTTAGTCATCTTATAAATATAAAACTCAACTCATCAAACTATCTCACATGGGAGAAACAGGTACATCCTGTTCTTTCCTACCTTGGTCTTCTCGATCACATCGACACTACAATCTCTCCCCCATCCGAAACTGTTACCAAAGACGAGAAAACTATTCCAAATCCTCTATTTGTTGCGTGGCAAGCCGCTGACCAGAAGGTGTTGTTACTTCTTAACTCGACTCTCACTGAGGAGGCTATGGCCGAAACTATCGGCTACACCACTGCCTCTCAAGTCTGGCACGCTCTTAAGACTGCATATAGTCATCACTCTCTTGAGCGCATGCACACATTACGTGACAGCCTTCGTCAACTTCAAAAAGGAGCGTCTAGTGTAGCCGAGTTCGGTCGCAAATTTAAGGCATTAAGTGATCAACTTGCTGCCATCGGACACCCAGTCAGCGATGAAGACAAACGCCATTGGTTTTTGTGTGGCCTAGGTGTTTCGTTTGAAATTTTTTCCACATCTCAACGAACTGTTACTCCAGCCCCTCCCTTTCGAGATCTCCTTGCCCACGCCGAAAATCATGAAATCTTTCTCCAAAATCTTCACGGATCTCAACCTCCTCAAGCCGCCTTCTCGGCACAAGCACCGAAATATAACAATTCGTGTCCCTTTCGTGGCCGCGGTCGTGGTTCATCATCCGCTCGTGGTCGTTCCAACTTCTCCAAACGTCCACCTCACTGCCAATTGTGCCGAAAGGAAGGCCATTATGCGAGTGCTTGCCCAAGTCTAGCTTCTTATGCTCAACGAGCCGTCCCTCTGGATGCAAATTTAGCACAGGCTTTTAATGCCCAGTGTAATATCAACTCTCCTGATTGGACCGCGGACACCGGGGCCACCGCACATATGCTTCCTAATACACATGGTTTGACCGACACTCATCCAGACATTGGTAAATCTCGTGTTACTTTTGGTAATGGTCAGTCACTACCTGTCACACACATTGGTACATCAAAACTTAATAATTCTATTCCTTTGCAAAACGTGCTTGTTGTCCCACACATTACAAAAAATCTACTGTCGATAAGTAGATTAACCAATGACTCTCCTGTTGATGTCCTTTTTTCTAACAATTTCTTTCACATTCAGGATCGAAAAACAGCGGCGGTCCTTGCTAGAGGCACTTATGAGAATGGATTCTACGTTCTCACTCAGAGTCACAAGTCACTTGTTGCTGCTCTTTCTGCTACACATCTTCGTGCATCTTTTCATAAATGGCACAGTCGTCTTGGACATGTTTCTTTTGATACCATTGTTACTTTGAATAAATCTAGTCATCTTTTTGTTACATCTTTATTACCCAAACCAGGTTTATGCACTTCTTGCCAATTATCAAAAGCACAACATTTGCCATTTATTGAAAATACAAAACGAGCAGCACATGTGTTAGATTTAGTTCATTGTGACCTTTGGGGTCCCGCACCCATTGCCTCTACCGATGGATATTTATATTATGCCATCTTTGTAGATGATTTCTCTCGATTCACTTGGCTTTACCCGCTAAGAGCCAAGTCGGACTTTTACTCCATCTTTATGTCTTTTTTAAATCTGGTGCAAAATCAATTTTCACGTACTCTAAAAATTTTTCAGAGTGATGGAGGCACTGAGTTTACAAATAATCGGGTGCAACAATTTCTTAATCAAAACGGCATTCACCATCGTTTATCATGCCCGTATACGCCTCAACAAAACGGCCGGGCGGAACGAAAACATCGTCACATTACTGAAACGGGTCTCGCCATGATGTTTCATGCCCACGCACCATCCAACTTATGGATGGATGCATTCACTTTCGCTACCTACATAATCAACCGCTTACCTACACCACTTCTCGACAACAAATCTCCATTTGAGATCCTTTTTAAACAATCACCCTCATATTCAAATCTTCGCGTTTTTGGTTGTCGAGTTTTTCCGTATCTCCGCGACTATATGAAAAATAAACTTCTACCACGAAGTGCTCCTTGCATCTTCATTGGGTATAGTCCGTGTTACAAAGGGTATCGGTGTCTAGACCCGACGACCTCACGTGTTTACACTACTCGACACGCTAAATTTGACGAAGATATCTTTCCATTCAAAGATTCTTCATCTCCCTCAAATGAAAGCACTCTTCCAATTTCTAATTTTGAAGACTATCTTCCCCCTCCCCTAGTACCTCAGAAATTTCCTTCACCTAAACCCAATACACCACCACCCTACCCACCATGTCCAACCTGCCCACAATCCATTATCGACCCCACTCCTCTTTTCACAGCCCAACCGAATTCACCAACCTCCAACCCATCCCTCTATGACAGCCCAACTACCATCACTCCGGACCCACATTCAATAACCTCCAGCCCATTCCCCTCAAGCACTAGTGACCACCCATCTCCCACCACTATCGGCCCACACCCAACTACCACCACTTCAGGCCCACAATCGACCTCACCACCTCCATCTTCCTTATCTGCGCCACTCATTGAGCCCACTTCCATCTCGGGTCATCCTGACCCACTTCCATCTCAACCCGCCTCCAACCCATCTCAGTCTGCCTCGTCTATGCCTCCTATAACCACTAGCTCTCACCCCATGACTACTCGGTCAAAATCTGGAATTTTTAAAACCAAACACTATGCAAACCTTTCCACTCATCACCTTCATCATGCTTTACTTGCTTCTCAGATTCCAAAAGGAATTAAAACAGCTCTCAAAGATCCCAAATGGGTCAAGGCTATGCATGAGGAGCTCAATGCCTTGCATAACAATCACACATGGGAACTCGTTACACGCCCATCTCACTCCAACATCGTTGGTTCAAAATGGATCTATCGACTTAAATACAAAGCCGATGGTTCTCTTGATCGCTACAAGGCCCGTCTTGTCGCTCAGGGCTTCACACAAGTTCCTGGCCTTGACTTCTCTCACACCTTTAGTCCCGTGGTAAAATCCTCCACCATTCGTGTTGTCCTAAGCATTGCGACCATTCAAAAATGGAAGCTTCGTCAACTTGACGTCAATAATGCATTTCTAAATGGGCATCTTACCGAAACAGTATACATGGAACAACCTCCCGGTTTTGAAAACCCAAGGTTTCCAAATCATGTATGTAAGCTTAACCGTGCTCTTTATGGTCTCAAGCAAGCTCCACGAGCTTGGTTCCAACGATTAAGCAGTTTTCTTGTTACCATCGGATTTCAGTGTAGTCGGGCAGACCCATCTCTTTTTATCTACACTCGAGACACTACCAAAATTTACCTCCTTGTCTATGTTGATGATGTTATTATAACGGGGAACAATGATCAAATGATTCAGTCTTTCATGACTCGTCTACATAAGGAGTTTAAATTAAAAGATCTCGGTTCTCTTAGCTATTTCCTTGGCTTAGAAGTTATCCATACCCATTCCGGTCTTTTCCTAGGTCAATCAAAATATGCTCTTGACATTCTCTCCCGGGCCGGTTTACTCGATTCCAAACCTGTTGCCACTCCTCTTACTTCCACCGACGTTTTTCACTCCACTGGGGCACCTTTTCACGATCCAACCCTATACCGATCTCTTGTTGGTGCTCTTCAATACCTCACCATCACTCGTCCTGACCTTTCATATGCGGTTAACCAAGCTAGTCAATACCTTCAGAATCCTACCACCACTCACTTCCAACTTGTTAAAAGAATTCTTCGTTATGTTAAAGGCACATTATCTTATGGCCTAACCTTTGACCGTCCTCCTTCTACCACATTAGTAGGATACTCTGATGCGGATTGGGCTCGATGCATTGAGACTAGGCGATCGACATATGGTTATTGTATTTACTTGGGTGGAAACTTGGTATCATGGAGTGCAAAGAAACAACCCACTGTTTCTCGTTCCAGTTGCGAATCGGAATACAGGGCTATGGCTAACACGGCCGCTGAGATCATATGGTTAACACACTTGCTACGGGAGTTGCATGCATATCTTATATTTATACGTGAGATATGATCTCATTAGCTGTAGTGATTCTCTCTTTGTATATATATTGTATTATTGTTGAATGAGAAAAATCAATTCTTGGCATACTGTCACAAAACGTACATACATAACACTACTGAGCGAAAAGTTCGGGGGGTCGGGCGCTCCAGGGCCCCTTGAAAGCTGCGCCTTTGCCTATGATTCAGAGCTTCTCGAGTTAAATAGGACCCCCTCTATATTGCCCAAAATTACATCTAAGTCCTTGAAGTATTGGCGTTTATTCCTTTACACCTCTTAGTATCCTCAACTCCTTTTAGAACTTCCATCTTCTAACAATCATATTCCTTCATGAACCAATCATCTAAAACAACCTACACAAGAAACATTGTAACTCAATAATTGAATAAAAACTTACTAACATATTTCAACATTTATCAAGAAATAGAAATACAAATTCAAGAAACAAACCGTATATATTCATCATGTATTCTACAAAATCGACTTTTTCTATCTCTACCTTCCCCGCACATTTGATTCTGGTACCACTGCTAACATTTATCCTATAGAGCAAAAACCGACCCTAAAAATAGCATGTAATTCAAATTATTACATAGATCAAGCACCACTGTGTTTATCCACGAGACATGCGCCGTGGGAGATTGGCCCATTGAAAATTTGGGCCTTCTTTTTATCTCTTATGTGAATCTAAAGGTGCACAAATTGGGTTCCGGGCCCAAACCCGTAATTCAAACAAGTCATATCAACCGCACAAGTTCGACTCGTGACGAGATACTCGTATCCGAAGTTTAGCTAGAACCAAAACCGAATACGCTATTGTACACGCTCGGTCGGTACCAGCATGGTACAGTACCATTAAAAATCCTAAATCGGTAGCCTACGCATAGTACCAATATCGAAATCGAGTTAAAGTTAAAAATTGAAAACCCGTAATCCGAACAAAACATATTAACCGGACCACTTCGACCCGTAATGAGATACCCGTATCCGAAATAATATCAAACTGAGCGGGGAAACACACACACAAGTTAGTTTTCAAAATTAGGGCTTTTAGTTCCTCCATAACTGCTTCAAATCAACGCAACAATGGCGAGAAAAAAACAGCCTGCTAAACGAAGTTGGGGCACTCGAAGAGAAAGTTAGTTTCTCTCTCTCTCTCTTTCTTGCTCTCGCTCATCTACCTTTTTCATTTTTCATGTTTCAAACCCTAATTTGTTCACTCTTTTATTGCAGCTAGAGCATCTGCTTCAACGAGTACGGTAATGCTGTTTCTACTTGTCTATGGTTTCAATTTTTGTGTTGTTTTCATGCAATTTGTTGTTAGGAGTATCTGATTTGTTTGGTTTTGGTTACTTGTGGAAATTTGTAGCCGAGGAAAAGTCCGAGAAAGGAACCAGAGAGTGAGTGTTTGTATACATTTTGATTTGTGTGTGAATGTGTGTTTTTGGTTTTGATAGATTGGTGTAATTTGGGATTTAGGTTCAGGAGGTGGAGGGAAGAAGAAGACGCATCGGTTTAAGCCGGGGACGCAGGCGCTTCGTGAGATAAGGAAGTTGCAGAAGGGTGTTAATCTTCTTATTCCGGCTGCTCCGTTTATTCGAACTGTGAGATGTCTTTATCTGTTGACTTATGTTGATTTTTTCTATGTATGGTGTGTACATTGTAGGAAATAGGTTTTGAAAATGTTAGTTTATACTGCTACAATTGATTGAATTTTAGGTTTTTGTTTAATATACATATAAAGTAGCATATATGCCAGGGTATTTTGATATAATATACATATAAAAATATTCGCCATTAATTTTGATATAATATACATATAAAAATATTCGCCATTAACAACCATGCTCCTCGTCTCTATATATAGAGGAGTTATCATTTGTACATGTATGATATTGCTTACTTTGACTTTCCTGGCTCATAGCTAATATAGCTTACACCTCTAGAATTCCTTTAAAGAAATTGCTCAACTGCTCAGTCACTTCTCAATTTCTCATTAGTTTGCACTAAATTACGCATCCACTCTTCGTAAACTAAGGTGCTGTTTGTTTTTTCTTCTTGAAAACCTCTTCTGCTGCAGGCCACATCTGCAGGCATCTGCAGGAGAAGAGGTGGACCAAATGTCTTCAGTCTGCAAGGAGAAGAGGGTTTGTTTTTTCTTTTATATAAAACCTCTTCTTCTTCTAGGTTGAACACACACCACACAGACAATCTGCACCTCCACTCTCTCTCTACTCTCTCTCTACAATCTGCACCACCGCCATCATCACCACCGCCACCACTTCACCACCGCCATCATCACAACCACCGTCACCACCTCCACCGCCATCATCACAACCACCGAGCCTGCAACGAATCGAACAAAACGACCGTCACCACCTCCGCCTTCACACCTGGCCGGAGTCGCTGAACATGAGGTCGACCGGACTCGCTGAACTTTGATCGATTTGGGGTGTTCGTTTCCGATCGATTTAGGGTTTTCGATTTTAGGGTTTTCGTTTTGGGGGTTTTGTTTTGGGGGTTTTGTTTGTGATGTTGATGATGATGTCGGAGGTGGTGGCGGAGTGGAGGTGGAGCAGAGGTGATGGCGGAGTGGAGGTGGAGGTGGAGAAGATTTGGGGGTTTTGTTTGTGATGTCGATTTGGGGCTGGAGCAGCGGAGGTGGTGGCGGAGTGGAGGTGGTGGTGGCGGAGCAGGGGTGGTGATGATGATGATGATGGTGGCGGAGCAGTGGTGGTGGTGGCGGAGCATGGGTGGAGGTGGAGGTGGTGCCAAGAAGAGGTAAAGCTCTTCTTGGAGAAGCTTTGGTTTTATCACTTCCTCATGAAGAGGCTGGGGAGAGGCAGGAAGCACTTCTCAAAAAAAAAAAACAAACACTCTTTTGAGGCTAAACCTCTTCCCGCGTCTGCACGGTGCAGACAGAAGAGGCAAGAAGCTCTTTTTGAAAAAAACAAACACCACCTAAACTTCACTGCATCTACTCTTTTCATCTTTGGTGTACCAGCTTTCATTAGTCTTGCTACGGAAATTTTCTTCTGGCTTGTTTTGCACACGACCTCCTTAAACGATTTTTTTTTTGCATGGGCCTCCTTTTTTGATCTGCCGGAGTCCGAGGTATGAATTTATAACAGGATTGTTCGATAAACAATGTCAATAGGTCAACTAAGTAACTGGTGGGAAGTAGAATATGATGAGATTTTGATTAGAAACTTTTTTGATCATGCTAGTTGATCGATAGATAGTATTAGTCACGGGTATTTCATAGTATCACCATACATAGTATGAAATACCGGTGACTTATACTATCTATCAATCAACTAGCATTATCGAAAGAGTTTCTAATCAAAATCTCATCATATTCTACTTCCCACCAGTTACTTAGTTGGACCTATTGTTTATCGATTTCAGATTTACTAAGAAATCTCAGACTTCTAAAAGATGTGTGGATGTGTGATGAATACATTAGTGCTAACTGCGTTTTAGTTTTATATTTACTAACTAACAACTTTTCTACTAAAGTGTTCATTTCTTTCTTCTATTACTTGTAGTGTTTTTTTCTTCTTCTTATATTCTATCAATTTGCTTGTATTCTGATTCTTTAAAAATGAATGTTATATGCAGTTAATTTTTTGTAATAAAGGGTCCCATTAGTTACATTTTGACAAGAAATATATTACATATCCAAAATCTTTTGTAAAAAATAACACGTAACAACACATCAACTTTAGGTGAATCTTCCTCTGTGCATTGGAACTGGCAAAATTTTAAGCTGATGATTGTTTAATAAAAGTTGTATCTTATGCACTAAATTTGACGATTAGAAGATGACGTACACTAGACTTTATGGTAATAAATCTTAGTAACGTAATGAGCGTCTTGTCAAGTTACTACTTGTATAATCAATAACAACTGGTATAATCTTGCGTTACTGTCACCTCTTATTAAATAATCTTTTGTGCTACTTTTTGTATATTGTGACGTTAACTATGAGTTGAACAGGTAAGAGAGATAAGCAACTACATGTCCCCTGAAATCACTCGCTGGCAAGCTGAAGCTCTACAAGCCCTTCAAGAGGTATCCTAATTTTTTTCACTTTTAGACTTATTATCCGAGTTACTCAGGCTTCGTATCTTGTTACAAGCATTACAATTTTATCATCCAAAATTTGTAGCATTCTTAATTTTTCTAAACCGTCTCTTATATCAAATTTTGGTATATATTTATAATAATGTAGTCCCCATATATTTCAGGCAGCAGAAGATTACATAATCCAGTTGTTTGAAGATTCAATGCTATGTGCAATTCATGCTAAACGTGTTACCCTCAGTAAGTTTTCACAGAACTCTATTGTTTTATCTCAGTTCTCAACGGGTCAAATAATTATTTTTAGCTAAAATGGTAGCAGGCTTAAGGGTCAACCCGACCTGTACTGACCTTTTTTTATATGCATTTTGGTCAGTGAAAAAGGATTGGGAATTGGCAAGACGGCTTGGGAAGAAAGGGCAGCCATGGTAGTTAGATGAAGCAGAGAGTTGTTGTACGCTGTAACAACTAACGAGACACATCTAGAGTGATTTAGCGTGTTTATCATAGGCATATCTTTATGATGAGAATAGGTTATTGAGTGCAAATTTATAGCTGTAGAAAACAGGTACATTGGTGGCATATTGAATGCAAAGTTGGAATGTCAATTATTTTGTAGATGTCTCCCAATTATTTTAGGGATTTATTATGGTTTCATTTTCATGGTGTGTTTGGTAATATAAGAAGGATGGATATGAATGATAGATGGTGTTTGGTTTGAGAGTTGGGTTGTGTTTGGTAGAGGGTTTTGATTTTTGAAATGGAAGTGTGACTATGAGTATGAAAATGATGATGTTTGTTGAGGCGATACGTTTTGTAAAACCATCGAAATTCGCCAACTTTTGAGCGAATTAGGTAACTATGGTTTTGAAATGGAAGCGTGACTATGAGTATGAAAATGATGAAGTTTGTTGAGGCGATACGTTTTGTAAAACCATAGTTTTAGCAAACCCAACACTTAGTATCTCGTTTTCTTTTCTAACGCACTCACCTCCTCTCTCTCTCTCCCTCTTTATTTGATAAAAAAACTATTTAAAGTACCAATTTCGAGTCTAATCTAACTAATGAAACAAACATTATTTTAAACTTTTACGTTCTTTTTATCTTCTTATTTTCTTGCAAACTATAACAATTTTAGGTAGCGTTTGATATGAAGGAATTAAATGCATAATGGAATGGATAACTGTGATGGAATGAAAAAAAATTCATGTTTGGTTGTCATTGGTAATGGAATGGTGCATTCCACTAGGAATGTAACTTCTTCCATTTATTGGTAAGGTGGTGTTTTTTTTCGTTCTTTCAAGTAATGGAAAGAAAATATTATTATTATTGAGACAATTATATTTTTGTCGCTTTTAATAAATTGTGTTTCGTTACTTCGTATATCAAAGAATTTCCATTACTTTGTTCATTTCATTCCCTCGTTCATTCCATTATCTCATACCAAACAGTCCCTTAATCATATTTGAATGACTTGGATTTTGAATCGAATTTTTTAAAGGATTTGAAATATGAAGGCATTCGCCATCGACTCCTCCACTGTCTCTCGTCACTAGTGGCGAAGCTTGAGATTTCCGACCGGGGGGTCGAAGATGTATATACCAAAAATTTCTATAAAACCGGGGGTCAAAAACGTATATACCCAAAAATTTCTATACGAAAACTACATACTCTCTACTACTAAGTGAAAAGTTGGGGGGTCGGCCGCCCCCTCCCGCCCCACGAAGCTACGCCCTTGCTCGTCACTAGTGCCACTTCTTTGTTTTTTTTAACGTCGAGACTTCTATATCAAATATAGAAAAAGGGCCAACAAGAAACTGGAACCCAAAGTCAAACAATTACATCTCGCATATTAAACTCACACCATATAACCAAATTAAGGTTTACATATTTAAATCTACTAGAAATCCAATAAAAAGTATTCTCTTTAATAGTGTTCGCCGTTATGTTAACATAGAGATGATTGTTGTTGAAAGTCGCCTCACCTTCCATATTTCCATATTGCACTTCCCATGCCACTCCTTTGTGATGGCAGCGGCTGAGGGTGGTTGATGAGATGATGGCGAGTGATTGTAGATTCCGATTCATTTGGTTGAATTTCTTCACAATTTAGAAGGAAAAGTTAAATTAATTTACATGAAGAAATTCAGGTGAATCCATCCGGTTCTATTAATTTCTCAACAAATAAGTTATCCATGAAATTCAAATTACAATTCCAACATATTTTGTGTAGATTTCATTGCAATTCCAATAAATTCCGTAACTAAAGACACTCTAAAGTGTTAAAAGTTTGTCTTAAACCCGTTGTTGGTATGGAAAACTCATTTTCGTCATTCCGTCCTCTCATTACCAATGGAAATATCATAACAACTCCCAAAATACATAAACTAAACATCTAACAATACTTATTTATGTTTCATCCTATTATCAAACTAGTATTAATAGACAGGTTAATTGTTTTGTCTACTCATTCATACCTAAACTTAGGGTGAAGGGAGTGGTGCGGGAAACCACTCGGCAAAGGTGTTTGCCGCGCGGCAACACCGCCGCCGGCCACCTTTGCCGCTCGGTAAACCATGGAAGCCGGTAAACAATTGCCGATCGAGAAACTTGGGGGGACAAGAATGTTGGCAGGTGTTATGTGTGTGTATGTTTGACTTTAACACATTTATATATTTTTTTTAAATGAAAAAAAAAAAAAGTTTACCACTTTCAAGTGTTTAACCAATGCCAACACTTTTCACCAAAGTTTAAACTCTTTAGACGTGTTGACATGACACCCTCTCATTGGTTGATTTTAAAGTTTGCCACTTTCAAGTGTTTAACCACTCCCTTCACCCTTATGAATCATTTCTATCTGTACAAGAAGACAATTGAATTAAAGCACTATCTCAATAATTGAAGTAAAGTGTAGAACATACCAAACTTTAATTAAAATAAACTTTTTCGGAAATAATAGGCGCCAAAGTCAAACCACTTGGAAATGGGAGGTATTTACAAAAAGCACCCTCGGGTTTTTTACTTTATTCAGTTTGTTCCGATAATAATAAATTGCTTCTTGTGTTTCCTTCTTGTTAAATTATATCAGTTTTTAGCTTATAAATAAATAAAAAAAATTCAAAAAAGTTGTACATACTGATAAAAGATATATAAAAACTTAGGTTGTTGACGATAATATAAAAATGATTCAACGGTTTTCTTGATTGTTGATTAAGTTGAGTTCGATCGATATGAAAAACAAATACATATTTGTAACAAGAGTTGATCATTTAAAATCAATACGTACACTAGATAATATAAAGATACAACCACACCACAACTTTGCTGGTGTATAAATCAACAAATGCATATAAGGAAATTTCTACTCAAATGTTCTAGCTTATTTTATATGTGTTGTAATTTACATCTAGATAATTTCCATGAATATGTTTAAAATTTAAAAATTACACTTAATAGTGAAAATACAACCCATGGGGATCTAGCTTAGTAGTTTTGGAATGTTAGATTTTTTTTTTATTAAGTGACTCTTATAAATTAGTAACCTTGTTAATCCAGTCTTGTTTATTTTATTTCACAAACTCAACTTGTTTATGTATATATTTTAAAATCAATAATCAAGTTAGGATACTTTAGAATGAATCATGTTTTAATCATTTTATATATATGGTCAAGATTAAGATCCTATACAAGACCTTAAGCTTGCATTTTATATGCATAACCTATCTTTTTCTCAAAACCAATAACTATGAGACGTCAAGATGATGAACCTAAGAGCATTCCCATCCCTTTCCCTATAGTATGTGAGAGGGGTTTTTATACTATAAAAATTGGTCGTAAGTGGTTGTGAGTGGATGCGAGAGAAAATGTTACTGTTCATTTGTATATTTGAGGGAACAAAGTTCATCCTCTGTATTTTTTAATATATTTTGAAAGTAACTGTGAGTGGAGGAGAGAGAAATAGTAATAATAAAAGTATAAAAAAATATTATTTAATTAAAAGGAGAAAAAAATATAGTTGTTTTTAGTGGTAATTATATGGTAGATTTAATGGAAGGGATGTGAATGCTCTAACACCATGTTCCCGCTATAAAAAAAACAAATTTCTAATATCTAAGACTATGGGGTATGGGGCGGGGGTTGGGTACAAACGCCCACATCACCACCCCGGGTGGACTTGGGTTTCGGCGTGGCCTCTTGGGCCTCGGTTTCAGCCCGGGCGTTGGGTGGGGCTACGAACATGACATGGCGGAACCTCGTTGGGAAAGAGCACTAGCCCTTTGAAATTGGCTTTTTTTTTCCACGCCACCCCTGCCACGCCCCACCATACCCCTTTGAAATTGGCTTTTGGTCTTGGGTGCCCCATACTCCATGTGTCGCACCATGCCCCCAACCCACGTCCCACGGATGGCGCCAATGTCGAATCCCCAAATCCCTGACGTCGTTCAAAGGGTTTGGCGGTACTAACCTTGGATTTGGTGAGCTCCAGTTCAGGTTCGTCCCCTCGTCGTTGCGGTGATGGTTCCTCTGGCGGGGCATCGGGTCTTGGGCTGCAGCCACAGGTAGATCTAGTTAGAGGGCCCGAGGGGGTTCACCCCGTGGGCACTCCAACGCTCAAGTCAGTATCATGTATGGCAATGATAATTATAAGTGCAAGCAAAATGTATAATCTAGGAAGAGGGAGCAGATATTGTATATGAGAAGGAGGAGAAAGAAGTGACCTTTTTGTGGGGGAAATGTAATCTGCCCCTTCATGGAGAAGGGGGTTCTCTTTATATAGTGAGACATTTGGGCCATAGCCCTAATGGGCCGGTCCAAGAGTGGGCTTATCAGGACATGGCCCGCTCAAACCAACTAAACATACCGAGAAAGACACAAGTGGGCTCGAGCCCAGTTACCAATCTAGGGCGATGGGCCCAGACGAGGAGCCCAAGCGGGGATCCTCGTCGTCAAGTCATCCCTAGTCCAAGTCTATTCACTCATTAATGGGCGCAGGACTTGTTCCAGTCCCTGAAAATCTAGGCGGGTCGATATCCGCCCTTTAACTGTCACCCCTATCCGTCTAGTACATGTAGTCTAAGGCACGTTATGCCAAAGTCATCTGTTTAGTTATCCTTGGGACAACTTTGTATTTAGTACTCAAAATAGCAAGGTGACCCCTCAAGTAGGGTAGCACAATACCTTACTTCAATCTATGCCTCCTTGAAGGCATTTTTTCCAACGCACTTGTTTGATAGTGCTTTTTTATAGCGTTTATGCTATTTAGATTGTTTTGCCATGTCCTCCTTGAGGGCATTTCGATTGAGGTACTCGTTCAAGAGTAGTTTCTTTAAGAGCATTAACTTGGATGTCTTGTTTGCTGTGTTATACTTTCTGTTCGATGCCCCTCGGAGGAGGGTTTTATCATGTTTAAGTTGTTAAACTTTTTCATGAATTAGCTTTGTAACTTGTTTGGGTTGTTAAAGATTTCTTATAAGTTTGCCTCGTATCGTGTTTGGGTTGTTAAAACTTTGTACAAGTTTGCTTCGTAACCTGCTTGAGTTGTTAAGGGCTCTTTCCTCCCCTGAGGGATGTTGTAATTCTTCTAAAAATGGGTGCCCATGGAATGTGCAACCCTCTACTCTTGGAGAGACTTCTTTAAACGTATGCGACCCCGAGATGGGGCTCCTCTTCTTTGGAGAGATACTTTCTAAAACACAGACATGTGACGGAGATATTTTCTTTTCAAGGAAAGGATTCTTCAGATTCGAAGTCCCTTGTCAAGGGGGCTCTCCCCCTCCCCCCCCCCCCCTTTTTTTTGAATAAGTTGTTCAGGTGCGAAATCTCAAGGAGGATTTTTCTCATATATCAAATCCCAGGGATGTACTTTCCCGTCCTTAGAAAGAACTTTACCAATACTTGATCCCGTAGCCGGGTGCACTTCTGTTCGTTGAATAGACTTCTGCAATACTTAATCCCACGGGAGGGGATACCCTCCTTTTCTTGGGAGAAACTTGTTCCTGTTCGTTGAAGAGACTTACGAGACCCCTAATCACATAGGGGGGACATCTTCAGTTTTTTTGGAGGTGGCTCCTCCAAGACTTAATCCCCAGAGATACTAATCCCCATCGTGAAACTCCCACTTTAGATACCTCCCACATTTAAGTTTCAAATAATGGCACATTGGACCCCCAACTTATTTACTTCACATTCCTCTTGTATTTTCATTCAATTCAACTTTTGATTGATGACCGAACGGCCCTTGTACTTCATCATTTCATATTACTTGCATATTCAAACCATCAACTCGGCCCGTAACGCATCCAAAAAATTTTGTTTACCTCGTTTATCATCTTCGTCTGTTCCGCTTTATCTCTAAACTCCTTAACTTCACTGAGTTAAGCAATTAAACCTTCCTATTCATGGAAGGAGTTTCTTCAAGGCTGAATCCCGAGGGAGGGATATGTTCCTTCCTATTCTTGGAAGGAGTTTCCTTAAGACTGGATCCCGAGGGAGGGATATGTTCCTTCCTATTCTTGGAAGGAGTTTCTTCAAGACTTATTCCCGAGGAAGTGGTATGTTCCTGTTTATGAAAGGGACTTCTAAAATACTTGATCCCAAAGAATGGGATATTCTTCATATTCTTGGAAGGAACTTTTCCTGGACTTAATTCCATGGAAAATATACGTTCCTGTTCTTGGAAGCGACTGCTGAGGTACCTTATCCACAAGAGAAGGGATTTTCTTGTTGACGGAAGTAACTACCGAAACGCTTTAGCCTTTAGGAGGATTTCACTTTCCCCTTAAAGCAAAGATGCACCTATTAAGGTTTCCCTCTCTTTCTGTTTCTCTGTAGAATCTTTGGGGATGGGAGCTGATGGAAGGAGCTCATTTCCCTCTAAAGTATAGAGTATAAGTGTTGGGAACTTATCTCGCGGATTGTCCTGCTCAGGTTCTTTCCTTCTTCAAGAGAGGGACTAATAATGTAGCTCAAGGATTCTTTCTCTTTCAAGGAAGGACCGTCCAGAGTTTCCTTAAGGACTAACAGCGTAGTCCAAGGTTCTTTCCTTCTTCAAGAGAGGGACTAATAATGTTTAGTTCCCTCTGTTTGAAGATATGCTCGAGACTCCTGTGATCGGTGTAAATGGTGCACTTGGTACCGTATAGGTAATGTCTCCATATCTTAAGTGCAAAAACAACAGCTCCCAGCTCTAAGTCGTGCATAGTGTAGTTTCTTTCATGAACTTTGAGTTGGCGTGAGGCATACGCAATAACTTTCTCTCGTTGCATCAATACGCAACCAAGACCCTGGATTGATGCGTCGCAGTAAACCACAAAGTCGTCTGTGCCCTCTGGCAATGAAAGGATAGGTGCACTGCAAAGTCTATCCTTTAAATGCTGAAACGCTAAATCCTGTGCATTCCCCCATCGATAAACAACGCCCTTCTGCGTTAAGGAGGTGAGAGGCTGTGCAATCTTGGAAAAATCCTTAATGAACCTCCTGTAGTAACCTGCCAAACCCAAGAATTGGCGAATTTCCGTTGGTGTACGAGGTGCAGGCCAGTTCTTAATCGAGTCTACCTTGGATGGATCAACGTGAATCCCATCCTTGTTTACCACGTGGCCTAGGAAATGGACTTCACGAAGCCAGAAGTCGCATTTCGAGAACTTTGCGTAAAGCTGTTCTGTTCGAAGGAGTTCCAGAATAAGTCGTAGATGCTGCTCGTGCTCCTCCTGACTCTTAGAATAGATCAGGATGTCGTCGATGAAGACTATAACGAACTTGTCCAGGTAAGGCTTGCACACTCGGTTCATCAAGTCCATGAAAATCGCGGGCGCGTTTGTCAGCCCAAAAGGCATAACCAAAAACTCGTAGTACCCATAACGAGTTCTAAAAGCTGTTTTGTAGACGTCCTCTTCTCGGACTCTCAGCTGGTGATATCCCAACCTCAAATCAATCTTTGAATAGTAGCTCGACCCTTGCAGCTGGTCGAACAAGTCGTCAATACGTGGAAGAGGATAACGATTCTTCACCGACACCTTGTTAAGTTCCCGGTAGTCGATGCACATTCTGAAGGTACCGTCTTTCTTCTTCACGAATAATACTGGAGCTCCCCAAGGCGAAGAGCTAGGACGGATAAAACCCTTATCCAAGAGTTCTTGCAGTTGCGCAGAGAGTTCTTCCAACTCTGATGGAGCTAAACGATAAGGTGCACGAGCTATAGGCGCAGCTCCAGGAGCTAGTTCAATCTGAAATTCGACCTGGCGATGAGGCGGAAGGCCAGGTAATTCCTCAGGAAATACCTCAGGATAGTCGCGTACAATTGGAAAATCTTCTATCTTCTTCTCTTTCTCCGAGGTGTCAGTAACGAGAGCCAAAATGGCAGTGTGGCCCTTTCGCAAGCACTTCTGGGCCTTAAGGAGAGAGATGATGTTCTCAACAGCACCTCTCTTGTCGCCACGAATCATGAGGGGTCCACTGCCGGAACCAGGAATGCGAACAATCTTCTCGTTGCAAAGAATCTCTGCTCGGTGTTGGGATAACCAATCCATCCCAATGACAACGTCGAAACTACCTAGGACGATAGGAATAAGGTCGATAGAGAAGGTCTGGTTAGCAAGAACAAGTTTACAACCCTTGACTACGTGTGTGGCCTCTAAACTCTTACCATTGGCTAGCTCTACAGTGTGCTTGTTGTTCAAAGGTGTTGGAATACGCTTAAGCATTTGGCTAACTTCTAGTGACATGTAGCTAGTATCGGCACCCGAATCAAATAAAACTGTAACATAAAAGTCGTCGAGAAGGAACTTACCCGCCACAACATTGGGGTCATTCCTTGCTTCACCTTGCCCAATCACGAACGCCCGCCCCTGGCATCATTGTTGTTGTTGTTCCCATTGTTACCATTCCCCTGATTGTTGTTATTGTTGTTGTTGTTGTTGTTCTGGTTCCTGTTCAGTTGGGGGCAATCCCTCTTGAAATGGCCTTCAGCTCCACACTGAAAGCACCCTTTGTTATCACCTTGCTGCTGCTGCTGGCGTTAGTTCTGTTGAGCTTGCTGACGATTCTGGTTGGCGGGATATAAGCTCCTGCAATCCTTTGCAGTGTGACCTGGCTTGTTGCACCGATGACAGTTACCCCTGGTGCATGGCCCGCTGTGATGTAGGCTGCAGCGATTGCATTTGGGGTGATTCCCTTTGTACCCACCATGACTTTGACCACCAGATGTTTGCTGATTAGGGCTCTTGTAGTCTTCAGTCTTCCTCTGCTGAGACTGAGACTGAACAGAAGTCAAACCCTTACTTGAAGCTCCATCCCATTTCCGTTTGTTGTCGTTAAGAGCACCTGAAGTAGTTGCTGCACCTATGCGCTTTGGTAACTTGTTCTGCTCCACCGCCTGATCCGTGAGGCGGTGAGCCAATTGTACAACTTGCTGGATGGTGGCGAGGTTCGTTGAAGTCACATGACTTTGGATTTCTGGCACTAAGCCCTTGAGAAATAGTTCGATGCGTTTGATGGGAGGATCCACCATAGTAGGGCACAGAATTGCCAGTTCGTTCGATCTTTTCACATAAGCTTCAATTTCTGACCCCGTCATCTTGAGGTTGAAGAACTCTACCTCCAATTTGTGAATCTCATCACGATTGCAGTACTCCTCTTTGATCATTTCCTTAAAGTTGTTCCATGGGGTGGCGTTAGCGGCAACCAACCCCAGCATTTGAACCTGAGCGTTCCACCACGTGAGCGCCAAACCCTCTAGAGTACCGGTAGCGTACTTCACCCTGCGCTCCTCAGGGCATTCACACATCTCGAAAACAGATTCGAGTTTCTCAAACCAGTGGAGGAGACCTACGGCTCCTTCAGTGCCGCTGAAAGTAGTTGGTCGGCAGTCCATAAAAGTTTTGAAGGTGCACACAGGTGGCTGAGCATGTTGACCTGTCGTGGGCGTAAGAAAGGACAGAGTTTAACACAAAGGTTGGTTCACGAGGGTAGGATCTAAAGATCCTAGAATGAGTTTGGACTGCAGGATATACCTCCTGCGTGTGCAGCTGCAAGTGCCGCAGCAACTCGTTCGTTAATCAGAGCCGTCAACTGGGCTTGAGTCATGTTAACGCGTCCACTCATGATCTTCATATAAGAGGGAAACATGAGTGAGAGAGGTTCGTGAAAGTGCGATGACAGAAGGGAGTAAGCACACACGTGTTCGAGCAACAGTAGTTATACTAACCAAGCATGCCATGAGCAATGTACTATGTAACTAACAAGTAGGCAATATATACATAGATCATATCACCTAGAATGTCGAGCCTTGCATGTGGAGTGAAGCGTCGTTGTGGATCGTAGAGCACTGCACAGGTTATAGTCTGATTTTAATAAAACTCTATCCCCTTATTAAAACCATGTTCACTATAACCAATGGCTCTGATACCAATCTGTCACACCCCCAAAATCCACCTGCGGTGTACCACCGCTTGGAGGCGTGACTGACCAGGATCCAGCCACCAATCATATTGAACAAGCATGTAAGTGATTAAAAATCCAACCAATACAATTGGTGTCCAACAAAACATAGTTTAGGTTACGAGCGGAAGCATAACGTTTAAAACCAAAACATAAGTTTAATTGTTTCAAAGTTTAACATGGCACACAGCTGTCCATGTCCCACAACGACTCTCTTCCATACAAGCTCCAGCTAAGTACCTATTGACCTGCAAAGCATGTAGTAACGAGTCAACAACAAGTTGAGTGAGTTCACAGTTGGGTGTTTGTTTAAGTTGTTCTGAAAACAGTTTCCTTTATCTGGCATCCTGCCGTGGGGGTTACCCCATAGTTGAAAACGTGATTTGTTTAACCCATTTACTCTGGCAATCCAGCCGTGGGGGCTACCCCTTGTTAGTTATCTGGCATTTCGGCCGTGGGGGCTACCCCATGTATACACTAGACTCGTTACCATATCGACTACTGACGTTAGTCATGTTTATGTGCCCTTAGCGTCGGTGTCTATCATCACCGACGTGCCATAGTCCATTAGTTCACGCCCGTCCTCTGTGGCACGGTGTGAGGTTTGTCAAACCTAAATAGCGCTATCTAACTAATGACCCGCTCGCCATTGGCCCGACGATTAAGTCGATATAAAAAGGAGGGACTTCGTGATAGAGTTTTGGTCTAGTACGAGATATCTGTCCATGAGGACGAGGAATTACATTCCTGAACCAATACTGTCCTACCCAAGAAAGGACGAGGAATCCATGTTCCTTAACCCCATTCCCAACCCCTGGGAATCCCATGCTTTGTAGAGGGTGTGAACTCACCTTGGTTTGCTCGGCAGGTACACAGAAAGTTGGTCACGCTATGAGTGGTCAACCACGTCCTAGTATGGTTACCACACAAGTCAGATACAAACCAAGTAACGCACATACATTTTCTACATGTATACTAGCACGTTGCAAACAAGTGTTTCTCATGGCAGTCTAATCAACACTGCACCTCATACACATTAACAGTAACACATAAAGCCCAACAGCCCAGCCCAATCACCTAAGCCCGTAACAGTGTACAAGTCCAACTCAGTGAATATGTGTACGTGGTCTCGAGTCGAGATTAGAGATCTCGAGTCGAGACTGTGCGGTCTCGAGTTATACATGCACTAGTCGAGACTAGACGGTCTCGAGTCGCAACCGGACCCGCAACCGTGGTCTCGAGTTATGCTGCTTGTGTGCTGGTAATGTGTAGTCTCGAGTCGAGACTAGAGGTTCTCGACTCGCAACCTGTGTCGCAACCGGGGTCTCGAGCTGTCACCTATGTGGTCTCGAGTCGAGACAGAGGGTCTCGACTGACACACCTGCTGATCGCCGGCACTTGTACTAAACCAATAGAGTTTCGATTTCATGATATGATGTACTATCCAACCACAATACTCAAACATGTTTTCTTGTCTAACATTTAACCAAAATGGATCAAACCTAGCAAATTTCAAATATTCATATCAAATTCAACAAGTTCTTCATCTAGGGTTTTCATCACTTTACAAACATGATCATTTAAATCTTAGTTCTAGCATGCGTTTAACTCAAAACAAGAACATGTATTCATATGATCTATATGTCACGACAACCTTGCATATTATATCAAAACAACCTTTGTCCTATAATCTCTAACATAAATCGGATGATCATAAGCTTTCCATACATTCATCATTCAAGTATCTTATTCCTCATTATCATACAAAAATCTATACTTTTTACTAAAGAGATCATGTTCATCATAGATGTTGTAACTAAGCATGTGTCATCTAACAACCAAGAACCCATTAAATCAACAAACATCTTTGTCATATTCAAACACCAATCTTAATATCGACCATTCAAGAAAGATATATTCATCATGCATCAAACTTAACAAGCAAACATATTATCACATAACTTCATCATACATCATCATCAAACCGAAATACAACACCTAACATGAATCACTAACCGGTTAGAGGAGTAGAGGTGAAGAATGAAGCTTTACTTGGTGTGCACAAGCTAATCCGAGAACTCTCCTGTGCTCGACCGGTTTGATCCGAGAGAGAGAGAGAAGGGTTGTGCTTCTAGGGTTTTAGTGAGAGAGAAAGTAGGAGTGTGTGTGTAGGAGAGTGTGTGTTGTCCAAAGAAAATGGCAAAAATGGCAAAAATGGCTAGGAGCATGAGTTATATACTAGGTTAGTTCACCCTAGTGGGTTTTCGAGTGGGGTGAAGAGGAGCATGGCCCAACCGGCCCAACATTTACATTGTTCACTCGAGACCGAGTGGTCTCGAGTTGGGTTCTTGTGTTTTGGTTCCGGCTCACTGTAACACCCCAAAAATGGGTTTGGTAATTAAACCACGTTACTAGTGACGACGGGTAAAATACCGTTAGTGGTAAAAATTAACCCGGTTAATATTAGGATTTAAATAAATAAATTTGATGTTAATTAAAAGAGGATAAATACTTTGAGGAAAACAAAGTAGATAGAAGGCCCGAGCTAACGGGACTTAAAATAAAACGGGTTATGACTACCCCGAACTCACTAAGTTAAACTAGCAAAGTTTAACCTAGTTAACAAAACAAAGTATTGTTGAAAATAAGTAGGTTGTAGCCTACTTACTAGTTAACAAAACTTGAGGGACCAAAATCGTCAAAAAGGGAACAAGTTCTATTAATAAAAAAAAACACACACCACACACACTTTGTGTGTGTGGATCGATCATCAGGAGCGACCAAGAGAGCTCAAACCCTAAAATCAACAAATTCACCAAATTGGAGCTCGAATCAAGCCCCAAATCAATGCATGAACGCGTATAAATGATCACCAAGTCAAAGGGATCGTAAGGTATGTTAAATTTTGTAATTTGGTGATGTCTTGAAGTTATGATGAACACTCAAAATCACAATTTGGGAATGGATGATGAATCCATGAGTGTAGTTGTGAAGAAATCTATGTGTAGGAACAACCCTAGTTAACAATTTGATGAACTAGTGTTGAAAACTAGGGAATTGATGATTTCCCTTGTATGTGCTAAGTGGGTTATGGCTAGATAATGAAGATGATGATATAATTGTGCTAGAAATCATCATAGTTGATAGTAGAAACAAAGTACTTGAACAAATTTACATGATTGAGTACTTGTTCATACATGATAGAGATGGGTTTTTATGATATGATGATGTTAGTGTCTAAATTGTGATTAGAATCCTCATATTAGATAATAAAAGTATGCTACTTGAACCATTTAGGTGTTTGAGTACATGAATCATAATTACCATGAATTGGGTTTGGTGTAAAAATAATGGAAATGATGATAAATTCATGTTAAAAATGAAGCTTGATATCATCATGTGTTAAGAAAGATTAATGTAGTGTTAATTCGATGAATTATGGTTATAAAACTTGGTAAACGAAGTGAATAAACGGTAGCCTAAGTATGATGCTACCGTGTATTTGACCAAGTAGTTAAATGAGTAGTAAAGCTACATCATGTAATCACTTATGATTAATAGGCCGTTGACTTTAAACGGTCAAACCGACCTATAATACGATGAATGATAATTCTTGAATATAAAATGTGTAGGGTGGAATGATCGTATTAAGTTATGACTAAACTAACCACCTTGTGAAATGATGAATAATAGTTGGCGCTTAAACAAGCTAAGTGAAGCTTGGAGTGAAAGCGGGTCAAACGAATCAAGAATGAAGGAAAAAGCATAATTCGGATGCAAGGTAAGTATAACTTACACTAGTCTTATATTTTAGAATATTCTCTTATCGTATTAGTTACGAATAAGATAAATACATAATTGAGGTATGATGTTCCGGCGTGTAAACGTACGGAACAAGATAGTCGAGTATGACAAGAAACCATGTTGATGGTTTAAAAGGAGTTAAATCGGTAATTTGATCATTTTATGACAAATGGAAAATGAACTTTTGAATGGTTACCTTATAGGGTAAACCAAAACAAACAATAAGGGTAAAACGGTAAATTGGTCATGCATCGACCATAACTATTGGCTTTAAAAGGCACTTATGAAGTAAGCCTGAATAGGCCGAAAAGTGTTAAGAAATGAATTATAAGTAAAGCGACCGCACGATGTAAATCAGAGCGAGTCATATAGTCGAGATGAAAATACATGTCATCTCGCCAATATAATCGGTCATTTAGACCAAACGGGTCAAAGGGTGAAGATACCACCTTTTGATAATAGCGACTAATGATTCTTGTCGAGTTATATAATTTCAGGAATAAATGTAGAAATGATATTTGCATCGCTACTATTTAGCGAATATTATAGCAAGGCATTAAATCAGGTCAATACATTGACCCGAGCCAGGTATGTGTAATAGAGTAATGATTCATTGAGAACGTAAGGTTCAATGAGTATTTAATGAAGTCTTAGATAGACAATGGGTTACTTAAATGGGTAAACCGAATGTTTTAAAAGAGGGTAGTGGCGTTTTGAAAAGCATATTGACTTTTCGAGCAAGATCATAATTCAAAAGAAGAATCATGGGTCAAACATGCTCTCAAAAGACCTTATCGTAATTGAAAGACTAAAAAAAAGACCAAAACGCCCTTGTTAGCTAATTTGAACAAACAACCTTTAAAGGTTGTTTGGAAACGAGTTTTATGATTAGATAAATACTTAGAATAAGTATAGAAGCTGAAAGAGGTATTATATTAGTCAAATGGCACTATTTGAGTTTATGCCGTAAAATAATGATCCGAGAGGTAAAAAAATTGGTTTTTATAGATCACCACATTAAACCCACCATAAATTCAGTTGTGGTGGGATATTATATGATTAGAAATGTGGTGATGGATTGCTAGAAGTAATCAAAAGCGAAATTAGGCTCGAAAGTGCTTAAATACCCTTAACGGGTCAAAATAAGCATACAAGTGAAAATGGGTTTAAATTGTGTAATAAACCTGTGGTTAGAACCTAATATGGTAAATAACCTTAAGTTGAAGTAGTGTATGTGATATAAAGGTCAAACAAATATGTTTGTGTGATAAATGCGTAAACGGGTCAAAATCTTGTAAAAAGATAATAAGCCGAAGGCATAAAAGTCTCAGAATTTATTAAGCCGGATGTCGGATTTTAACTCCATGTGATGGAGAATCAAATCACAATCACGTAGGAAGAAACGGTAGGTTAAACGGACAAGCGGTTTGAAAGATACGAAAGATTTCGTGTCAATTACGGCAAAAAGGAAATTGGGCTGTTACAGAGTCCACCGTAACTTACGGTGCCACCGTAAGTTACGGTGGAGATGAAAATGCTACGGTGGTTTCCTACTGTTGTACGGTAGGAAAATAACATTACATGGGCCACCGTAACTTACGGTGCCACCGTAAGTTACGGTGGAGGTCATTTCCAAATTCTTGTTTTTAGAATCAACTGTTTCCCGGACTCGTTTAATCACGTTTTAATCCCAGTATGACTAAAGCATTTCATGTTTATGAAATGTAGGTACATTTTAGATGCCGAGAGATGATCAAGCCCAACGAAGAACCGAACACGATATAGTTACATGCTTCCGCACCTTGCCACGTTGTATATTTTAAACAACGAATTCGATCACGTTATGTAGAATAACTTATAATTTGTAAAAGTTTTAATAAACCCGTATTTTTTTTTATAGTATGTGTAGTCTTAGCTACACATCTAATTGTTGGTATTTGCATATAAAACCCTTAAATAGAAAATAGGGTGTTACAAGTTTGTATCAGAGCCCTGGTTTAAGAGATTCAAGTATGGTGGGGAAAACCATGCTTGGACTTAAACCTTACGCTCTTGATAAAGAATAGTGTTCGGTTCGAGGCTTGATCGCAGATCCGGTAAGTACATGTATGTTAATAGTTTAGCATGCTAAAGTGTTGTAAACAACACATAGGGCTATCATGTGATACACGTTACCCCAATTGAAATGATTGATATAGTTGACGAAAATACGCGCGTTGACGCGTATAGTAGAAAAAGCCTTGTATTATAATACGACCAATTATTGAAGTTGATGTTACTAACTTTTGTGAATGTTTTAATTGAAGGACACTCGCGTTTGAAGACGACGAGAGTCAAACGAATTGTGGATATGATGATGGAACGGTCCGAGATATGACAAGAAGAGCATGCTCATCAAGGACCTAAATCGCGTAATGGTCGCGAACAAGACTAATGGCAAGAAAAGCCCGTTAGGGCAAGCATTTACCAGGTGCACGTTTAAATTATTGCATGAATATAAACATGCAACCAATACGTAGAAACTGATAGTTGCAGATTTAGATTGAAAACTTGGACAAACCTGAATAGAATACCTATCCAGGATATTGTTTCCAAGAGAAATAAACAGAGGTATTACTTACATAGGGCGTGATGTGAAAACTATAAAAAGGTCATGCGTGTCATGTGTTAATCGCTTACTCTGGCCAAGTAAGTAGTGGCATATGATACCATGAACTTCTTATAGCCGACACATTTACATCCGATGTAGTAAGGACGGGGTAAATGGGACAAGTTAAAAGTACCCAAATGAACCAAATGAGTAAAATATTTGATAATAATGTAAACGCACAGCCGAGTGACGGAAGCGTATTACATTAGGATAATGAGCCCGAAAGAAGGGACAGAGAAACATGTAAAATAGTTAAGGTACGCATTGGGAGGGGGTGTACTTACACTCGAACCCGAAGAATATAAACATGTAGAATGATCAAGATATGCGTTGGGAGGGAGTGTACTTACACTCGAACCCGGAAAATGCGAATATGTCCCTAAACGAGTCGTTTTTGTAAAACGTCAAACTCGAGGACAAAGTCGGAATATAGAAATGAAGCGAGGTCTTAATGCATACCGGGAGGGTTGCAATAATAACGACTTCGGTAAAACACCCGGTTGATGGGTAAGAATTGAACGCATGCACAGACCGAGAAACGGAAACTCGGATGGAAAGTTAAAGGACTCGGGTTTTGGGTCATAACTAAAAGATGACAAAATAATGTAAATAAAAATTGTGAATAAATTATGTTCAACTATTTTAAAGTTGAACGGGTCGATTACAATATCACGCCGGACGGCATGAGTAAATACAAACGGGATAGTGGTACCGTTAAAAGCAAAAGAATAATGAGCCCGGTAATGGGACATAATCGAGTACGGATATATGAAAACTGGAGAATGGTGAGCATAAGATGAACCGACGCATAAATGATATGAGAAGTCATAAAGTCGGAAAATTTCATCCGAAAATAAACAAATGAAGCCTTTGACTACGGTCAAGGTCAACTAAAGTTCAAAAGCGGAAATATATGATTCCAAACATAACAAGACATGCTTTGAAGCTATATATGCATATATACATATATGCATTTGAATGTAGATATAAATAAAAGATGAATCTGTGGGATCATCGTAACCTACGGGAATGCGATTAGTGTTAAGGTCTACGGGACCAGAATGACCCTCGGGTCACGAAAAGAAAGGGGAATAAACCTTAGGGTTCCCATTAAAAGGGGGTGAAGACCTAAGGAAATAGCCTACGAGGCCACGTGAGAGAACCTACGAGTTACTTAAACAAAGCGAGAGAACCAGTGAGAATCCTCGCGTAAAACAAAGACTGTAAAAGAGTAAATGCCAAGTCGTCAAAATTGCTTGACATAAATTAAAGATAAAACATTAAACTAAAATTCCGTTTTAGTCAAAAACAACGTTTTATCAAACATATATAGTATGAGATGATTGGGAAATAAACCTAAAACACGACGTGACGCGATCACGGTCAGGAAAGTTATGTGAAATAAAATCACATAGTAGCCCGAGAGATGGGTATAAAGTAACTGGACTAATAAGACTAGTCAGTGAGGCCGGTTAAGGTCAATATTTAAATTAAGAAAGTGTTCAACACGCTATCTATATTAAGATTAGCGTGAAATAATCATAGTTGATAAGCGTGTATGACCAAGTGGCCAAATGGCTACTCAGTCAAGCCAAATAATAAAGGTAAGTGAGTACAAAACGGCAGTGATGGTCCATGAGGTCATAATAACGAAAAGTATTGATCGCCTATACTGAGCGATCACAAGGCAACACAAGCAAAGTGTTGGGAAGTCAGATCGAGTAAAGGCACGATAAAAAGGATAAAGCCGGAAGGTATGTGGTAATATGCCTTGTAGAATTCCGTTAATAGCACATCTAGATAATGCTAAATAAATAAGATAAAATCAGGAAATTCATTTTAGTGGCGAATGCTGTACGAATGAACCAAATGAATAAGTTCGTAAAGAAAAGGGGTCTGTTTGTAAACAGTGAAAGATCTCACTAGAAACATCCAAATGGGTGAAAATAACGGATTCACAAAGAATCCGAAAGTATAAAGGCGATGGATTTCGCTAAGTTAATCAAACAAGTCGAAATGACAAGATGGTGTTATTCTGAGTTGCGTAAATTCGCATAAAAGATACATATGTTGTGTAATTAAAAGATGTTACCATATTTGTCTAATGACACTAACAAATGGTCAAAGTGTGAGTAATGCTTAGAAGGTTACTCAGTTTATGTACATTGGGTTGAAACTCAATAAATTATGTAAGAAAAGGTTTCGAGGACGAAACCTCTTTAAGGGGGGTAGACTTGTAACACCCCAAAAATGGGTTTGGTAATTAAACCACGTTACTAGTGACGACGGGTAAAATACCGTTAGTGGTAAAAATTAACCCGGTTAATATTAGGATTTAAATAAATAAATTTGATGTTAATTAAAAGAGGATAAATACTTTGAGGAAAACAAAGTAGATAGAAGGCCCGAGCTAACGGGACTTAAAATAAAACGGGTTATGACTACCCCGAACTCACTAAGTTAAACTAGCAAAGTTTAACCTAGTTAACAAAACAAAGTATTGTTGAAAATAAGTAGGTTGTAGCCTACTTACTAGTTAACAAAACTTGAGGGACCAAAATCGTCAAAAAGGGGAACAAGTTCTATTAATAAAAAAAAACACACACCACACACACTTTGTGTGTGTGGATCGATCATCAGGAGTGACCAAGAGAGCTCAAACCCTAAAATCAACAAATTCACCAAATTGGAGCTCGAATCAAGCCCCAAATCAATGCATGAACGCGTATAAATGATCACCAAGTCAAAGGGATCGTAAGGTATGTTAAATTTTGTAATTTGGTGATGTCTTGAAGTTATGATGAACACTCAAAATCACAATTTGGGAATGGATGATGAATCCATGAGTGTAGTTGTGAAGAAATCTATGTGTAGGAACAACCCTAGTTAACAATTTGATGAACTAGTGTTGAAAACTAGGGAATTGATGATTTCCATTGTATGTGCTAAGTGGGTTATGGCTAGATAATGAAGATGATGATATAATTGTGCTAGAAATCATCATAGTTGATAGTAGAAACAAAGTACTTGAACAAATTTACATGATTGAGTACTTGTTCATACATGATAGAGATGGGTTTTTATGATATGATGATGTTAGTGTCTAAATTGTGATTAGAATCCTCATATTAGATAATAAAAGTATGCTACTTGAACCATTTAGGTGTTTGAGTACATGAATCATAATTACCATGAATTGGGTTTGGTGTAAAAAGAATGGAAATGATGATAAATTCATGTTAAAAATGAAGCTTGATATCATCATGTGTTAAGAAAGATTAATGTAGTGTTAATTCGATGAATTATGGTTATAAAACTTGGTAAACGAAGTGAATAAACGGTAGCCTAAGTATGATGCTACCGTGTATTTGACCAAGTAGTTAAATGAGTAGTAAAGCTACATCATGTAATCACTTATGATTAATAGGCCGTTGACTTTAAACGGTCAAACCGACCTATAATACGATGAATGATAATTCTTGAATATAAAATGCGTAGGGTGGAATGATCGTATTAAGTTATGACTAAACTAACCACCTTATGAAATGATGAATAATAGTTGGCGCTTAAACAAGTTAGGTGAAGCTTGGAGTGAAAGCGGGTCAAACGAATCAAGAATGAAGGAAAAAGCATAATTCGGATGCAAGGTAAGTATAACTTACACTAGTCTTATATTTTAGAATATTCTCTTATCGTATTAGTTACGAATAAGATAAATACATAATTGAGGTATGATGTTCCGGCGTGTAAACGTACGGAACAAGATAGTCGAGTATGACAAGAAACCATGTTGATGGTTTAAAAGGAGTTAAATCGGTAATTTGATCATTTTATGACAAATGGAAAATGAACTTTTGAATGGTTACCTTATAGGGTAAACCAAAACAAACAATAAGGGTAAAACGGTAAATTGGTCATGCATCGAC
Organism: Helianthus tuberosus; assembly: GCA_030545235.1. Taxonomy (NCBI): domain Eukaryota; kingdom Viridiplantae; phylum Streptophyta; class Magnoliopsida; order Asterales; family Asteraceae; genus Helianthus; species Helianthus tuberosus. The sequence continues at coordinate 100,925,600 of CM060431.1, read as the reverse complement.
CATAACTATTGGCTTTAAAAGGCACTTATGAAGTAAGCCTGAATAGGCCGAAAAGTGTTAAGAAATGAATTATAAGTAAAGCGACCGCACGATGTAAATCGGAGCGAGTCATATAGTTGAGATGAAAATACATGTCATCTCGCCAATATAATCGGTCATTTAGACCAAACGGGTCAAAGGGTGAAGATACCACCTTTTGATAATAGCGACTAATGATTCTTGTCGAGTTATATAATTTCAGGAATAAATGTAGAAATGATATTTGCATCGCTACTATTTAGCGAATATTATAGCAAGGCATTAAATCAGGTCAATACATTGACCCGAGCCAGGTATGTGTAATAGAGTAATGATTCATTGAGAACGTAAGGTTCAATGAGTATTTAATGAAGTCTTAGATAGACAATGGGTTACTTAAATGGGTAAACCGAATGTTTTAAAAGAGGGTAGTGGCGTTTTGAAAAGCATATTGACTTTTCGAGCATGATCATAATTCAAAAGAAGAATTATGGGTCAAACATGCTCTCAAAAGACCTTGTCGTAATTGAAAGACTAAAAAAAAGACCAAAACGCCCTTGTTAGCTAATTTGAACAAACAACCTTTAAAGGTTGTTTGGAAACGAGTTTTATGATTAGATAAATACTTAGAATAAGTATAGAAGCTGAAAGAGGTATTATATTAGTCAAATGGCACTATTTGAGTTTATGCCGTAAAATAATGATCCGAGAGGTAAAAAAATTGGTTTTTATAGATCACCACATTAAACCCACCATAAATTCAGTTGTGGTGGGAGATTATATGATTAGAAATGTGGTGATGGATTGCTAGAAGTAATCAAAAGCGAAATTAGGCTCGAAAGTGCTTAAATACCCTTAACGGGTCAAAATAAGCATACAAGTGAAAATGGGTTTAAATTGTGTAATAAACCTGTGGTTAGAACCTAATATGGTAAATAACCTTAAGTTGAAGTAGTGTATGTGATATAAAGGTCAAACAAATATGTTTGTGTGATAAATGCGTAAACGGGTCAAAATCTTGTAAAAAGATAATAAGCCGAAGGCATAAAAGTCTCAGAATTTATTAAGCCGGATGTCGGATTTTAACTCCATGTGATGGAGAATCAAATCACAATCACGTAGGAAGAAACGGTAGGTTAAACGGACAAGCGGTTTGAAAGATACGAAAGATTTCGTGTCAATTACGGCAAAAAGGAAATTGGGCTGTTACAGAGTCCACCGTAACTTACGGTGCCACCGTAAGTTACGGTGGAGATGAAAATGCTACGGTGGTTGCCTACTGTTGTACGGTAGGAAAATAACATTACAGGGGCCACCGTAACTTACGGTGCCACCGTAAGTTACGGTGGAGGTCATTTCCAAATTCTTGTTTTTAGAATCAACTGTTTCCCGGACTCGTTTAATCACGTTTTAATCCCAGTATGACTAAAGCATTTCATGTTTATGAAATGTAGGTACATTTTGGATGCCGAGAGACGATCAAGCCCAACGAAGAACCGAACACGATATAGTTACATGCTTCCGTACCTTGCCACGTTGTATATTTTAAACAACGAATTCGATCACGTTATGTAGAATAACTTATAATTTGTAAAAGTTTTAATAAACCCGTATTTTTTTTTATAGTATGTGTAGTCTTAGCTACACATCTAATTGTTGGTATTTGCATATAAAACCCTTAAATAGAAAATAGGGTGTTACACTCACTACACACACTTGTACATACTTGTATAAAACTATATTTTATACGTACACATTGATAACACATAGCACATCAAGGTAATCACGGACTTTTATTTACTAATATATAAACACATAACGTTTAACCATGTTACATCGAGATACAAGAAAGGGTTTTAAATTACGAGTTGTCACATTATCCCCAAGTTGAAAGAAATTTCGTCCCGAAATTTAGTAAGTACTCACTGAGGAAGCTAGTTAAGTTGTATGGTTTTCACTGGTTTTCCTGGGGTGTCACACCTGAGTTGTCAACTGAAAGGCTCGAACATTCTTCTTGGTAGCTCCATCAACTGGCTTGGCTTTGTTATCTGCTGGTTTGACCAATTTAGGACATTCTGTTTTGAAATGCCCTGCTTCTCCACAATTATAGCAGATTAAGGATTTCTTCCTGCAATTTTCCTCTTGATGCCCCGGAATTTTGCAAAAATTGCAATATCCCTTGCATCTTCCAAAATGTTTCTTTTTGCAATTTTGACAGAACGGCGAATTTGAAGATTGCCCTGTTCCTCTTTTCTTGAAGCTGCTATTATTACCCATACTAAATCCTTGGGTAATTTTCTGAGCCAGTTCCTTTTTCCTGTATTCATCTTTTGTGCGTACTAGTTCGTCAGTTAGGGTATTAGCTAATTCCACAGCATCGTCAATAGTGCGAGGTCTCACAGCTTTAACGATGTTACGGATTTCACTAATTAGTCCCCAAATATAACGAGAAATGAGTACCGGTTCTGGCGAAGCCAGGGTTGGAACCACTTTAGCATACTCGAAGAATGTCGAAGTATACCCTCGACAATCTACATCCACCATCCGGTGGGTTAAAAACTTATTTGTCATTTGTTCATTTTCATATTCGGGACAGAATTTTCTTTCTACAAAGCTCTTAAATTCTTCCCAGTTCATAGCATACGCCATCCTTCTTCCTTTTGCTTGTAACACCGTATTCCACCATTCTAGCGCCCCTTCTTTGAAAAGGTTTGACGCATACATGACCTGATCATCCTGAGCACATTTACTTATGGCAATTACTGCCTCGGTTTTCTCTAACCAACGCAGTGCCGCAGTTGCTCCTTCATTGCCTGCAAACTCAGTGGGTTTACAAGCAAGAAATTCTTTGTAAGTGCAACCAGGTGTTGCAGCTTTCATTTTCTTAGGGGGAGGAGCTTGCCGTGGTTCATTATCATGATTAACATGATTACTGCCTCCGTTTATACTATTACTGAAGTTATCTTCAGAAATACGTTTGCTAGGAACGATTTGTTGCGGTTTGATTGGATTTTTAATAGCAGCAACGATTGATGGAATAGCGTTGGCTATCCCTTGAGTAACTATTGCTGGAATAGCGTTGGCTATCCCTTGAGCAACGATATTTTCTATATCCTGCCTAGTCATATATTGATCCCCCGGTTGTTGCTCAGATTGGTTAATCTCATTAACTGGTTCATTATTAGCGTTTTCCATCTGATAACTAATTATAGATAATTAATTAGTATACAAGAAATAATCCAATGTCACAATTAATTGCACATAATCACGTAAACGAATATATAAACAAAATTGTAAATTTTCTAAAATTTCATTTGTTTTATTTCTATATACAACCGTTTTATTATTTATTTTACACATACTGATTTTACTATTACTATTACACAACCACAGTTCCATAACTCCTATCCTTTGTCAGATGATATTCTAGTAACGGCGTTCCCTCTCATTGCATTTCCAGGAGATCTGTCCTCCAATCTCTTGAATCCTGTTCTCAGCATCCATTAGTTTTTTTGCCAAAGTGGCGGAGTTCAGCCATATTCTCGTTACTCATTGGTGGATTTGGTAAAGGTTCTGGATTGAACTGAGAAAAAAGCTTATAGGGAGGGTTTTGGAGCTGTATTTCATTTGTCAACCAGTCGTCTATTTGCGAGTGGATTGAAGGGTTTGGAATAGCTGGTTCTAAGTTCATTGGTAGTTGTGTTTCAAGAGAATGAATAAAATCATTTTCATTAATAGGCTTAATAGTATTATAGCTTGCCATTATAAAATCTAACTCTTCCTGAGATGGTAATCCGTCAATTTGCCTAGAGCTTTCCCCAATTTCCATTTTCTTAGGCTTGGGTTTCTCGAGAGGTAAAGCGTTGAATTCTATAGGTTCTTCTATGTCTGGTATATACCTATTGAAATCTCTGGAAACTTCTATTCTTACTGGATAGAGATTTAAATTCTGAAGGGCTTCCGACAAATCACTCATGCTGTTATGCAAAATACCCACAAATACTAAGTTAAAAATTATATCAAATTTCATAGAAAACCTTTAAATATTATTTCATACTAGGTAACTATAAAACAACTGAAAAGTTAAAACACACTAGGTTTTATTGTAAATTTATTTATTTACTGAATCAGGTTTCTGGCTTATATTTAATAAGGGTGATAAAACTTGAATCAAATTTTTTAAGGATTTGCATTAATTGCTACATTGGCTAGCATATAAAGATCTACCCATACTGTACAAAATTAGTCAGATAATAAAACACATAATCACAAAATAGCAATTAATAAAAATTAAGTATTTTCTAATATACTTAATTGGCTTAAATCAGTGGCTCGATAAGTGGCTCTGATACCACCTTTTTCTGTCACGGCCCCCGACCCGGTTTGACCCGTTTCAGGAGCCGCGGGACAGAAATCCCGTGGTATTTATTTAATTGAGTTTAACAGCGGAAGTTTTCTTCAGGATCTTTTTAAAACTGAAATATTTCCCGATTATTTTATTTCACAACTCGGGATAAAACCCGATAATTTACAATCTTGAGATTTCACGAAGAAATCTTTTATTTTACAAAACATATTTCTTTATTTTATCCTGAGCCACTTTCTTAAGCTTGTAGTGCTTCACGGCACTTTTCCTGGATCATAACAGATCACCTGAAACATGTTTGAAAAAGGTTTTGTCAGCGGGAAATACTGAGTGAATCATTCTATTTATGAAATAACCAGTTGTTATAGTCTATAGTATTAAGAGCGATTACAATTGCCTCTATCTTTTAATTAACTGATCCAGGTGTCACTTTACCGGACTGTGACTGTGGACATATCACTTGCTGGGTCCTTTCACCCACAAGTGATAAATAATTAGTAGCTATGTGCACATCCCCCCACATACTGGCAGTAATTTCAGATAACAAAGACTTAATCCCTGTAACTATAACTTTGAAATAAACATTCTTTTGAAAGTAATTTGATAAAAAGAGAATGACTCACATTGCAGATTTAATTTGAGCAGAGCCTAGCCTACTGATTTAGCCTTTTCAACCTACTTTAATAACAGGCACACAATTCTGGGTTAGTAATCAATACAGCATTTACGATAACTCACGAGATCAACCCTCACAACGAATGACAAAGTGCTATGCTTAAACATCCATCGAATTAACGACTAATGACAAAGCATCACCCTAATGTGGGCAGCACTTAAACATCCATTGAGTACATTGATCGATCGGAAAATGAATCGTAATAGCGATCGAGTTAATACCCTGATTGCGGCGTCGATTAGTGATCCGTGTGTGTTAATTGTGGTCAACAGAGCATAACTCAGTGTATAATTCGAATTTCTTCGTCGAACGAACAACAGAATGCAAGTGCCAGACCCTTCTATTTATACCCAAAATTTGCACCTCCCGCTAGTCGCGGAAGAATCCGTGTCACGTGCCGCGTATCGCCTGGGATGACATTTCTAGAATAGAGTAGGCACGTGTCCAACTAGCTCAGGTGAGTCGACGTTGCGTGAATTTTCCAATTTGACAGCGTTTTATAAAGATAATCGTAACTAGGGTTTTACCCCCCCTTAGTTTTAGGGGCCCTGATTCTAATTCCGATTGTTCTGAAAATTTTAGGGTTTGTTCAGAATCACTTGGGTTTCTCAATTAGGGTTTCCTATTGGATAATTAATTTAATAAATATGACTTTTGATGAGAGTTGTTACATACGTACCCTAACTACGTTGTACTGGGAACAATAAATTTGTGTCTAGAAGTGGCACACGACTCAAGACTTTGAATGGAGGGCCTTGCATAATGTAACAACCCTCGGTAAAACCAACACCCTCATAAATATTATGACACTCGAGTATATTGTGAAATGTCCCAATATGTCTTATATTACACCCCGTATGTGAAAACCGAGCCCGAAATAAGTTATACTTTATAAAATAAATTAAAAACAATAAATGTTAAGCTGAGGCGGGCCGCGTAGACCCACCCCAAGCCTTCACGCGGGCGGTATTAAGACTGGAATTGACTTCGCTGAATTCTTTAGTTAAAGCGGGCCGCATAAGAGTTCTCCAGAGTTGACGCGGGCCGCGAGAGATCGTTAAATGCGGAGACATCCGGTGCTGACACGTGTCTACATCGTGGCGAGTCTAGTAGCTGACCCAGCTAAGCTATTCTGTTGACCAGGGTTGACGCGGGCCGCTTAACCCTGGCCTATGCTTTACGCGGGCCGCGTGGGAGCCGTATATCAGAACTATAAATAGATGGCATCGGGTTTCAATTTCCGTCGCTCACTTCTTTCATTCTAAACGAAATTCTGAAGTTATAAACATTATAGTCGGGTATTATACCCCTAATTAGTGAGGTTCTGCTCCGTTGTAAGTATTATAACCCCAATTTCATAATAGTTACGCTGCCCGATTGATTTAGGGTTCCGTAACAACTGTCGTGGTTCTGCCCGACGTAGTTGTTGGAATGTCGTCTCGGGGAGGGTATCATTAATAATTTCAAAGGGTTATGATACTAACCAATGTACATTTGTATAAATTATAGATTATACCCAGGAAACCCTTACAAGAAGCCTAAGATAACAAAGTGAGTTTATCCTCTTTTTGTTAATGTTTTTGGAATAATTTACAAAACCTTAATTGTTTTACAATGTGATTAAGCGGTGATTGAGTCTTTGTAGTTCTTCAATTACTGCCGGTATGTTGGGGTTTTGTATACAAAATTTGTACTACTTGTGAGTAGTAAGTCAAGGTTGACAGTACGTTACCATTGGACAATGAGTTAGCCAATGTGTAATATAACCCACAAGTCAGTGGATTGATAGTACCAAATGGAGTAATTGGGTAGACATAAACATTGTAATCGTCCTCGATACTGTTTTAATCGATAAAATGTTTCTTGATTAAACTGGGATTCACTCACCAGTATTTCCGACTGACAAATGTTTTTAAAACGCGTTTCAGGTAACCCAATGTGACAGCCAATTAGTAGAAAGCCAGCTGGAGAGCACTAAAGGCTTGGGGATAATGTGGCTATAAAAGTTACCTAATAAACGATGTTTTAAATTCAATAAAATAGGGTTTATCCCTATAAATGTATTGTAGTAAGAAACTTGCATTTTATCCATGTGATTATTAATATGAAATATAGTGGTTTTACTCTGATAAACATTTCCTAACTACGGTCCTGATGAAAATTCCGCTGCGAGATTAAATTAACCTGATACCACCACAACTGAGATCGCGTCCGCCCGTTCCCGGGAATAAGGGATCGGGGGTTGCGACAGAAGGTGGTATCAGAGCCTAGCCATTGGTCTGAGCCAAAGAAGTGTTCTGCTGACACTTAAATTCTAAATTTTGTGTTAGGAAATAATAGAAATATATGCATAACTGTATTTATTTGTTATGTGTTATTTGACTATATGTTAGTTTACAGTATGAGTGATCAAGAACCCTCAGACATGAAGCGTCAGTTGTCTGATTCACCTAAGAGTGAAGGTACCTCATCACAGCCTGCCCTTTCGGGGTATTCTGCTGATCAGGAGGATGGAATATTTGCCTTTAGAGCTCAATCTGAAGAACCATTTCCTAATAAGAAACGAGGATGGTTCAGTAAAGAAGCTTTTGCTCGTAGGAAAAGAATGAGAAAGTTGCAACAACAAAGAGCCTTAGCAGCTATTAAGCGAGAAACAGATGCCCATACTCAAGATATGCTTAATAGAAGCCTAGCTAATTTTCATATCTTAGCTACAACTGCTGCTGACCCAAGTCTGGAACAATTAGTAGCCCCATAACCACAAAACCCAGATCAACCCATGGAGATAGAAAACCAAGAAAATCAGGTGGAGATGCATGACTTTAACCCAGAAGAAATCCCTAGGGTACCTGCACCAAACCCTCTAGACCCAAATTACGACCCCTGGTGGGACGACAATAGGGACTTTGTGCAAGGTTACCCTATCCAGGATTATCCACCCATACAGAACATAGAAGCCTATCCAGGTATGGACCCTTTAGATCCCTATTACCAAGATGATTATATTAAGGAAATTTTAGAAGATCCTTACCGATTTCAGGCACCTACACCCCCATATTAGGAACACGTACCCCAGATTCCAAACCCAGTCCGCGAATCTGCACCCCCAATGAGTGCAGAAAACGTCCAAGAACTTAGGACTTTCGGGGATGAAATTTTAGAAAGCAGTGAGAGAATGCGTCAGGTGGGAGAGCGTCTCGTATGGAAATACGATGAGCGCAGTATGGATTTTTGGATAAATCCATATCCATGAATGTGAGTGGAGGAAATGGTAGTAATAGTAATAATAATAAAATATAATAAAAATAAAATAATATATGTGTGTACGGATGCATATTACTATTAGTGTGATTCTATTTCTGTTGGTATTGTATTTTTATTTCAGTACTAGTGTGTAATAGATACATAATAGTATATGAAAAAAGTATAGTCGCAATGATCGACGCTTTTGGCAAAAATGCGTGTCATGTGATTAACTATATTAAGATATTATTTATGATATTAATATGCGATAATTGTTTAAAATTCAGATGGCCGACGAAGGAAACCAAGGAAATCTGAATAATGATAACCAGAGTAACATTAACGTGGTTAATGAGAATCCAAGCATCAATAACAATAACAATCAAGTGGATAATAGTGCTATTCAACACATAGTAGCACAAGGAATTATAGATGCAATGCCATTTATTCTTCAAACTGTTAAGGATGCTGATAATAAAAGTAAGCATAGCAGTAAGCGACCAAGTGAACCAGAACATAGCGTGAACAATGGACATGTACTTCAATTGCCTATTCCCAAAAGAAGAAGAACCATGCCTTATGGTTGTTCTTATAAAGAATTCTGGTCTTGTAAACCAATGGAATTCTCAGGCAACGAAGGGGCCATTGCAACCCTACGCTGGATAGAGAAAACTGAAGCAGTCTTAAGGATAAGCAAGTGTGCTGAAGAAGATAAAATACTGTTTGCTTCTAATCTGTTTAAGAATGCAGCACTAGAATGGTGGAACACTATCCTCCAGACAAGAGGAATTGATCAAACCTACAATATGGAATGGGAAGAATTTAAGAACAAGGTAGAAAGAAAATTCTGCCCACCTAATGAAAAAGAACAGATAGCAAACAAATTCCTAAACCTTAGGATGACTGGTGTGGATAGTAAGGGATACACTAAAATATTCTTTGAATATGCCAGAATAGTGCCAACTCTTGCTTCACCAGAACCAGTGTTAATTTCCCGTTATATTTGGGGATTAATTGGAGAGATTAGACACATAGTCAAGGCAGCTAGACCTCAAACTATAGAAGAAGCTGTAGAATTAACAAATACCTTGACTGATGAATTAGTTCGTACTAGAGAAGAGGATCAGAGGAGGAACTTAACCCAAAGGCTTACACAAGAATTCCGTTCCGGAAATTACAATCGTAGGAATATGGGTTCTACCTCTGCACCATACTGCAAGGTCTGCAAGAAAAAGCACTCGGGAAAATGCTCCAATCTCTGCAATTACTGTAAGATGCCAGGACACAAGGAAGAAAATTACAAGAGGAAATCCAGTAATGGATTATGCTACAACTGTGGAGAGAAAGGCCATATCAGGCCAAACTGTCCAAAATTGGCCCCAGCTGCAAACAACAAGAATACTAAAAATGCTAGAGCATTTGTTTTGACTGCAGATGAAGCTAAGATGATTCCAGATGTCATCGCTGGTACGTTTTTAGTTAATTATATTTTTGCTAAAGTATTATTTGACTCTGGTGCAAACCAAAGTTTTATTAATACATCATTTTGCAAAATTTTAAATCAGTCATTAACTAAACTACCACATGAATGCTTAGTAGAGACGGCTAATGGAGAAACCGTTAGAATTTCTGAAATCTTGCAGGGAGCAAGTATAGAAATTTCAAATCAGAAATTTATTGCAAATCTATATCCCATGAATCTGGTAGGATTTGATGTCGTTTTAGGAATGGATTGGTTAATAGCCAATAAAGTCAATATTTTATGTGATCAAAAGTTAATTCAAGTAAATTCACCAAAAGGTAAAATGATCACAATTAAAGGAGATAAATCTTCTAGGTCAACTAAATTTATCTTTGTGATGAAAACTGCAAGTTGTATAAGAAAAGGTTCTATAGTGTATTTGATTTCTATAATCATTAACACTAAAGGAAAAGAACTAAAAGATATTCCAGTAGTATCTCAGTTTTCAGATGTATTTCCAGAAGAATTACCAGGACTACCTCCAGACAGAGAAGTTGAATTCAGGATTCATCCACTACCTGGAACAACACCAATTGCCAAAACACCCTATCGTTTGGCACCTGCAGAAATGCAAGAATTAAAGAAACAATTAGATGAATTGTTGGAAAAAGGATTATACAACCAAGTTCGTCGCCATGGGGAGCGCCGATACTGTTTGTTAAAAAGAAGGACGGATCAATGCGTATGTGCATTGACTACCGTGAATTAAACAAGGTTACAATTAAAAATCGGTATCCATTACCGAGAATCGATGATCTGTTCGATCAACTGCAAGGAGCTCAATTTTTCTCTAAAATCGATTTAAGATCAGGATATCATCAATTAAAGGTACAGGAAGAGGATATTCCTAAGACCGCTTTCAGAACAAGGTATGGCCATTATGAATTTACTGTCATGCCATTTGGTTTAACCAATGCCCCAGCTGCATTTATGGACATGATGAACCGAATATGTAAGCCATATTTGGATAAATTCATAATTGTCTTCATAGATGATATTCTAATTTACTCTAAGAATAAAGAGGATCATGCAAGGCATTTGCACATACTTTTAAGTCTATTAAGAAAGGAAAAACTTTATGCTAAATTTTATAAGTGCGAATTTTGGTTAGAACAGGTACAATTCCTTGGACACCTAGTCAATCATGAAGGAATTCATGTAGATCCAACAAAGATTGAGGCAATTACTAAGTGGAAAACCCCTGAATCACCAACCGAGGTTAGAAGTTTCTTAGGATTGGCTGGTTATTACAGAAGATTTATTAGAGATTTCTCTAGAATAGCCATTCCCTTAACTAAGTTAACCTGTAAATCTATTAAGTTTGAATGGGGATTAAAACAAGAAGAAGCATTTAGAATCCTTAAGCAAAGATTAACCCATACACCCATATTAGCATTACCAGAAGGAACTGAAGACTTTGTAGTCTACTGTGATGCTTCTAAATTAGGTTATGGATGTGTGTTAATGCAACGACAAAAGGTTATAGCTTACGCATCTAGACAACTTAAGAATCATGAAGAGAATTATTCAACCCATGACTTGGAATTAGGAGCTATAATTTTTGCTCTTAAAATTTGGAGACATTACCTTTATGGTAGTAAGTTTACTGTATTCACTGATCATAAGAGTCTAAGATATGTTTTCAAGCAAAAAGAGCTGAATATGAGGCAACGACGCTGGATGGAATTTCTTAGTGACTATGATTGTGATATCCAGTATCATGAAGGAAAAGCAAATGTAGTGGCAGATGCTTTAAGCCGAAAGTATCATGAAAAGCCAAGAATGGTACGTTCTCTTAAATTAAATCTGCAAGTAGATTTAAATGATCAGATAAGAGAAGCACAAGAGTCAGTAATCAAGGATGATTCTGAAAAATTAAAAGGTATGTTGAAAGAATTAAAACAAGGAACAGATGGAATTTGGAGATTCCATGAAAAGAGAATGTGGATACCTAAATTAGGAAACCTACGTCATCGTATATTAGAAGAAGCCCATAAATCTAAGTATACGATGCATCCAGGAAGTGATAAAATGTACCAGGATTTAAGGAAAAATTTCTGGTGGATAGGAATGAAGAAAGACATAGCAGCCTATGTTTCTAAATGTTTAACTTGTTCACAAGTTAAGGCTGAACATCAGAAACCCTCAGGTTTATTACAGCAATTATAAATGCCAGTTTGGAAATGGGAATTAATAACAATGGATTTTGTTACTAAATGACCCAAAACTAGGAAAGGAAATGATACAATCTGGGTGATTGTAGATAGGCTAACCAAGTCAGCTCATTTTCTACCAATGAAGGAAACAATTAGTATGGAACAATTATCTAAATTGTATGTAAATGAAATTGTTTCTTTACATGGCATTCCTTTATCAATTGTTTCTGATAGAGATAGTCGATTTACATCTCATTTTTGGTCAAGTTTCCAAAAGGCAATGGGAACCAAGTTAAAGTTAAGCACAGCTTATCATCCACAAACGGATGGACAAAGCGAAAGGACAATTCAGACAATGGAAGACATGCTTAGAGCTTGTGTAATTGATTTTGGAGGTAATTGGGACGATCACTTACCTTTAATAGAATTTTCTTATAATAATAGTTATCACACAAGTATCAATGCTGCACTATTCGAAGCACTTTATGGAAGAAAGTGTCGAACCCCAGTCTGTTGGGCAGAAATTGGGGAACAGCAACTATCTGGACCTGAGATAGTACAAGAAACAACTGATAAGATTATTCAAGTCAAGGAACGACTGAAAGCAGCATGTGATCGACAAAAGAGTTATGCCAATAACCGACGCAAGCCATTGGAGTTTCAAGTAGGAGATAAAGTATTGTTGAAGGTCTCTCCTTGGAAAGGAATAGTAAGATTCATCAAACGGGGAAAGCTAAGTCCCAGGTATGTTGGACCTTTTGAGATTATTAGAAGAATAGGACCTGTAGCCTATCAGCTACAACTGCCAGGAATACATGATGTGTTTCATGTATCTAATCTCAAAAAGTGTTTAGCTGATGAATCATTGATAGTGTCTCTTAAGGATATAGAGGTAAATGAACAACTCAAGTTTGTAGAAAGACCTCTACAGATTGAAGACAGGAAAATCAAGAATCTCAACCATAAGAGACTAGTTCTAGTCAAAGTAAAGTGAGATTCCAAAAGAGGACCTGAGTATATATGGGAGCTTGAATCTGAAATGAAAAGAAAATATCCGCACTTGTTCCAGTAGATCTCGAGGACGAGTTCTAAAACAAGGTGGGGAGAATGTAACAACTTTCGGTAAAACCAACACCCTCATAAATATTATGACACTCTAGTATATTGTAAAATGTCCCAATATGTCTTATATTACACCCCGTATGTGAAAACCGAGCCCGAAATAAGTTATACTTTATAAAATAAATTAAAAACAATAAATGTTAAGCTGAGGCGGGCCGCGTAGACCCACCCCAAGCCTTCACGCGGGCGGTATTAAGACTGGAATTGACTTCGCTGAACTCTTTAGTTAAAGTGGGCCGCATAAGAGTTCTCCAGAGTTGACGCGGGCCGCGAGAGATCGTTAAACGCGGAGACATCCGGTGCTGACACGTGTCGACATCGTGGCGAGTCTAGTAGCTGACCCAGCTAAGCTATTCTGTTGACCAGGGTTGACGCGGACCGCGTAACCCTGGCCTATGCTTTACGCGGGCCGCGTGGGAGCCGTATATCAGAACTATAAATAGATGGCATCGGGTTTCAATTTCTGTCGCTCACTTCTTTCATTCTAAACGAAATTCTGAAGTTATAAACATTATAGTCGGGTATTATACCCTTAATTAGTGAGGTTCTGCTCCGTTGTAAGTATTATAACCCCAATTTCATAATAGTTACGCTGCCCGATTGATTTAGGGTTCCGTAATAACTGTCGTGGTTCTGCCCGACGTAGTTGTTGGAATGCCGTCTCGGGGAGGGTATCATTAATAATTTCAAAGGGTTATGATACTAACCAATGTACATTTGTATAAATTATAGATTATACCCAGGAAACCCTTACAAGAAGCCTAAGATAGCAAAGTTAGTTTATCCTCTTTTTGTTAATGTTTTTGGAATAATTTACAAAACCTTAATTGTTTTACAATGTGATTAAGCGGTGATTGAGTCTTTGTAGTTCTTCAATTACTGCCGGTATGTTGGGGTTTTGTATACAAAATTTGTACTACTTGTGAGTAGTAAGTCAAGGTTGACAGTACGTTACCATTGGACAATGAGTTAGCCAATGTGTAATATAACCCACAAGTCAGTGGATTGATAGTACCAAATGGAGTAATTGTGTAGACATAAACATTATAATCGTCCTCGATACTGTTTTAATCGATAAAATGTTTCTTGATTAAACTGGGATTCACTCACCAGTATTTCCGACTGACAAATGTTTTTAAAACGCGTTTCAGGTAACCCAATGTGACAGCCAATTAGTAGAAAGCCAGCTGGAGAGCACTAAAGGCTTGGGGATAATGTGGCTATAAAAGTTACCTAATAAACGATGTTTTAAATTCAATAAAATAGGGTTTATCCCTATAAATGTATTGTAGTAAGAAACTTGGATTTTATCCATGTGATTATTAATATGAAATATGGTGGTTTTACTCTGATAAACATTTTCTAACTACGGTCCTGATGAAAATTTCGCTGCGAGATTAAATTAACCTGATACCACCACAACTGAGATCGCGTCCGCCCGTTCCCGGGAATAAGGGATCGGGGGTTGCGACACATAAGCGTTTTCTGTTAGGACCTAGAAAAGGACCTGGTAGAAGGATCTGAGGAAGGACTCTGTGAAAGGACCTGAAAAAGGGGCCAGGGGAAGGGACCCTGAGGAAGGACCTGGGGAAGGACCTTGGTAAAAGGGCCTAAGGAAGGACCCTGTGTGAAGACCCTGAGAAAGGGGCCAGGGGAAGGGACCCCGAGGAAGGACCTGAGGAAGGTCCTGGGGAAGGACCTTGGCTGAAGGGCCTGAGGAAGGTCCCGGTGAAGGACCTTGTGAAAAAAACCTGAGAAATTGGCTAGGGGAAAGGACCCCGCGAAAGGGCCTGGAGAAGGACCGTGCAGAAGTGCCTGAGAAAGGACCCTGTGAAAGGACCTGAGGGAGGAACCTGGTGAAAAGACCTGAGGAAGGGCCTTGTAAAATATTATTTCTTTTCATAAGAAAGTCAAAGTAACTTTCTTTTCATAAAGAAACCTTATCACCTTGGTAAGAGTAAAAAGTCATTAACTCTTTGAAAAAGTAAGGTCACATCATCTTGGAAAGATAACTGCTTAGCTTTTTTCTTTCCCTTTTTTTTTATTTGTCAAAATAGTGAAAATAATATGAAGAGAAGGTAACTAATATGTAAGGTTTGACTTTAGAGATGTACTTTAATAACATGCATTTATGGGAGATACATACGTACAAAGTGACAACTATTGTCATCTTTTCTCTTTTTTTTTATATTTCCTATGCTATCATGACAAAAAGTACATCACTTCATGACAGCATGCCTCACTGTACCATGTAAGAGAAATTATAGGTGTCATGATGATTCACCTAGATCTAAACAAGGCTTTACTAATTTCTCTTAAGGTAAATTCACTAAAATATTCAGACTTTTCCCGATGCACAAAATAATTCTATAGAGAAATATATGTAATAATTCTATGAATTGTTATGCAATATTGGCTCTTTTCATTTTTTTTTGATAGTGTTCCAGCCATGGACAACTTCTCTTTTGAAGTGAGCCGTAAATAACTGTCAGTACTAGTTGGCAGTTTCATAAGATCTTGTTTTCTAGCCTGTAAATACTCTTACTATTTATTTTTATTTCTTAAAGGTTTTTTTCACCACCTTCACAACCGAATCATTGTCCATCTTTCCAACACTTTTATCTTTTATCCAGGAAGCACTCAATAGGCATGTATTAGAAGCTCTTATGAACATAAGCAGCCCCTACCCCTAGATGTCCCAGAATAGCCAATCTACCATAATCGATATGGTGGCTCTAATGTGTAAACATATAGTGTATGATTGAGGACATATACCAGAAATGAGGATTCTTGGTTGTAAACCAGAAGGATTTGCAGATTTCAAGGGAGAAAAGAGTTGTGTACCAGAGATGCGGAACCTGTAGATGGCAGTCGGTTGGTTCCGGCTAGTGATATCAACATAGTGAAACATGCGGATCTTGAAATATTCGGATGATCCGACACCTTTGGTATGCAGCCGAGACGACAAGAAATTTTCTAGGTATTCAAGGGTTATCTATATTGAGCATGTTATGAGGTGAGGGGATGAAACCTGTTGACCGGAGATGGATGCAGATATGGGAAGTATGTTGAGCACACGAGAATCACAGATCTGACCGTTCATGTGAAGAGACCGACACACACTTGCACTCGGTCCCACAGATGGCGCCAATGTCGAATCCCCAAACCCCTGACGTCGTTCAAAGGGTTTGGCGGTACTAACATTGGATTCGGTGAGCTCCGGTTCAGGTTCGTCCCCTCGTCGTTGCGGTGATGGTTCCTCTGGCGGGGCATCGGGTCTTGGGCTGCAGCCACAGGTAGATCTAGTTAGAGGGCCCGAGGGGGTTCACCCCGTGGGCACTCCGACGCTCAAGTCAGTATCATGTATGGCGATGATAATTATAAGTGCAAGCAAAATGTATAATCTAGGAAGAGGGAGCAGATATTGTATATGAGAAGGAGGAGAAAGAAGTAACCTTTTTGTGGGGGAAATGTAATCTGCCCCTTCATGGAGAAGGGGGTTCTCTTTATATAGTGAGACATTTGGGCCATAGCCCTAATGGGCCGGTCCAAGAGTGAGCTTATCAGGACATGGCCCGCTCAAACCAACTAAACATACCGAGAAAGACACAAGTGGGCTCGAGCCCAGTTACCAATCTAGGGCGATGGGCCCAGACGAGGAGCCCAAGCGGGGATCCTCGTCGTCACCCCACGTTCTAAAATTGCGAGTTTAAGTTTCTGCAACTTGTCAACCATTTTTTTTTCTATATTATAAAGCCTTTTAAATCTACCTATTTGGTTATAATAGATGATTACCATACGAAAAAAAAATGTTCCCTACATCATGTCATCATGACATGATACAAATTACTAAAATATGCAACTTATGTATAAAATAGTTTCTTTCCTATAAAAATTAGATACATATAAATGTTGCTAATGCTTTGTTATCAAAGGACACACTTGTCATTAAAATATTTATTACCCAATACATTAAACAAAAATTGAAATGTACTTTAAGTTTGTAAATACCAAAAAGTCAAGGGTAACATTGTAGCAATTTAGACTTGCTAAAGCCGCAATATATTAAAGAAAAAGCAACTCATTTATGTTTATTTAATTATTCTAAGCACCATGATAACAATGATTACCAATTATTTTGTTGCACCTATAATCATCCATAATAAAATAAATAAAAAAAAAGTCACAACTTGCTGTTCAATTCCATTTCCATATGACAGTCTGACCAGTAAACACCACCCAGATTCCTTTCATAACCAATTTTAATCCTTATTTTAGGTTTTTATTTATATTTATTCACAAGACACATTCAACAGTAACGTCAGATTAGGGTTCTTGGAGACATGCTGCTCAGAATCCCCTGCTGTGATTCAGATCAAAAGATAATTCATTTACTGAAATTTGACCAAACCCAGTTGAATCGGTATCGAACCTTCACTTTCTTCATCCTTTATTCTTTAATTTATTTAATTTTTATATCTTTTTCTGCACTTTTTTTGTACTTTAATTGTTTAATTTCTAGGGTTCATACTATCATAGTTTTTGTTAATTATTGACTGTCTTTTGAAACCCACTTATTAAGTTGGATTTGATTCATGGGTTTGGGTTCAAGTTCATATTTTGGTAGATGGGGTTTGGGTTTTGAAGGTTTTGTGGTTCTTTTTGTTGAATTTCTTGAATTGTTTTTTTTTTATTTTTTATTTTGGGGTCTGAATTTATGATTTAAATTATGGGTTTTGGATTTTGAATCTTATCTGATCTGGGTTTTGATGGGATTTGAAAAAAAGATAATATGTTGATGTTAAATTGGTTGAATTTAATCATTTATGCTTATTTTGATGTTTTTTTTGTTAAATTGATACATGAGCTATTCTTCAGGTTCTAGTGTTAAATTGATACACAAGCTCTTATAATTTGAAATTGGGGGTAGGTTGAAGAAACTGTTGTAATGGAATTGAAGTTTGAAGAAGATGAAGACGAGTTTCGAAGTTGTTGTGAGGATGAGGAGGAGCTCGATAGGGAAGGAATAATCAAACAAGGTGTGAAGAATGACAGTGATGATGATGATGTTCTTGAGATACATTCGGTGCGAATGTTCTTCAAGGGCGTATCGATTGAAGATCCTCGAGATACTGGTTTCAACGTTTCTGGTATTGGGGTGGTAATGGAAAGAACTAACAAGATTCCCATGATTCAAGTGCAAAAAAAGCTGGACTTTTTTGTAGATGAATCGGTTGCTGAATATTTGGCGTTGATGGATGGTATAACCGAAGCTGCACGTAATGACATCAAAAGGGTATTTGCATTCACCGACTCCACGACCTTATTTGATCAGGTAACAGAGTTAATCGAAGTCTTTTAAATTCTTAATTTGATTTTGCAATCTTTATGCACCGTTTATTGATTCCGAATAAGTGATTTTCTGTCAGATTACAACCAAGGAAACACTCGAGAATCCACTTTTAATGGCATTGAAGCAAAGAATATTAGAACACGTCGAAAATTTTGAACATTTCGTTCTAAAATGTGTTCCAAACATCGATCTTGACGAGCCATTGCGGTTAGCTCAAGTGGCAATTGGAGTCGTTAATCCTCCTATTAAAGGCGACTCATCGGTCCAAAAATGCTTAATATGTTGTGAAGACAAACCGACACTCATGACCATTAACATGAAATGCTCACACAAATTCTGTTCATGTTGCATCAAAGATTACGTTGATGAACAAGTTCAGTCCTCTCAAGTCCCCATCAAATGCCCTCATTCAAATTGCAGATATTACATTTCTACCCCTGAGTGCAAATCATTTCTTCCGGTTGCGTCTTACGTATTATTACAGGATGCCCTTTTAGAACCGAAAATGATAGCCGCAGATAAATTCTACTGCCCGTTTTCCGATTGCTCGGTTTTGCTTGATCCTTGTTGCGATTCAAACCAATCAGATAATAATTGTGTGGAGTGCCCTGTGTGTCGACGATTTATATGTGTGAAATGTGGGGTCCCTTGGCATTCGTCTATGAGTTGCGACCAGTTTCAAGACTGCCCACCACAGAGGCGGGTCCACGATGACCCTGTCGAAAACCGAAAATGGAGGCGTTGCCAGATGTGTGAAAGAATGATCGAATCAACGCGTGGTTGCTATCATATGACATGCTGGTATGGTTACAGAAACAATACTTGTTTTATGCATTTCTTTATTTTAAACGTATGCGACTTTCGACCCGTTTGACCTGTTATCTTTCTTCTTGTTGTGTAGGTGTGGGCATGAGTTCTGTTACTCTTGTGGTGCCGAATACGTTAATAGTGAACAGGCATGTAGATGTGTGTTATCGGATACTGATGCAAGAGGAGAAAATGACGATTTTACCCTGACCCAGAACTTTGGTTCGAGCCCTGCGTTAGAGGAATGGGCGTGGGACTCATGTGGGTCGCTTTCAAACTTGATGGATGCTTACTCGGATCAAGAAAGATCTCAACTTGCACTAATACAACGGTTTCTTGCGGGTGGGTTTAGCCTCGGTGACCACCATACGTACCCGTATCAACCGCAGTCCCCTCCACCCCCATGTGCAGACTCGGGATCATCGTATCTTGAAAACACCATGAAAGACCTTCATCAGCTTCCATGGCTTGAGAGGTTTGTTTCTGTCATTAGTGACAATTACTACGAGCAGTATACAGAGTGAAAGCATATCAGCATTCTGTTTCTTTGTAGTCGGTATTCTATTGTGGCCAGTCGAGCTTTTAGTTAATTTCGTGATTCTGATCTTCGTCTTGAAGATTATATTGACTTAATGTATACAACATTGTTAAGTATGATCTCTTTTCTTTCTATAAAAAAAGATCAGATTATTACCAAGGAAGTGAAATGTTTCAGTTATCTTATTTTAACCAAAGCTATTTAGGATCAAAACAGAAACATGCACACAAATACTACATAAGATAAACTTCACACAGAGTATCTTAATTCTAAAACATCACAGAAATGCATACAAACACAAACACACGAGTGTCTTAAAACATCAACTGCCTATTAACTACCTAGTTGTTCAACAAAAGAACATAGAACTACGTACATTCTCATGAAGCTCGGGAAGTTGGGCGGAACCACCACCACCACCGCTACTACTATCGCCACCACCACTGAGGCTGGATGTCGTGTCAGACATGTCATCAAACTTCCCAAATAGCGACATCTGGGCTGCCGCCTGGTGGGCATAGCAGACTGGAGCAACTGCACATATAATGAAATATACAATCCATCACATAAAAATCTTATCGGGTTGTTTTTAACCAAACCATACGCAAAAGAGAACGGTTTGTTTATTCGTTTACCTACAGCTTTGGCATATGTGCTTTTTTGGTACCTGCATACTCCATAACCCCCCAAAATCAGTCGCTAAATAAATATTTTCCATAGTGAATCAGTATTTAACTTACACGTAGGATAATGAATGAACGAGCTCTTGCAAGTCATCAACCGAGAAACCAATTTGATCAAGAAGAACATGATAATGCGTAGGCCGTGTTGTCCCCTATAAATACCATTGTACTTTTCATTGACAAACAGTGATATGTATAGAAATATTTATATAGTTGTTTGGATTATACTCACAATCGGTCCGCTGTGAGCGCACAAATAAAATTCATTGTTCTTAGGATGACAGACTTTAGTGTCGATAATTGTTCCTGAAATAAATAACAAAAAGAAAAAAGAAAAGTATTGAGTTTTTGTTCTTCCTGATCGTAACATTTTCAAGAATCGGATACGTAACCTGCGGGAACATTGGCTTCAGAACTGGGTTGAAAAAACCTGGTGTGATGTCTTTTCTGTGCCACAACCACCAAAAACTTTGGATCCCATTCATCATCCAAAAACTTGCATGCCTACATTACACAATATTTAAATTTTCATTTCATTTTAATTACTAAGTTAACAGATATAATCTTGAAATGAAGTGTTCAAAGTTCAAACCTGCATGATCTGCTCGAGTTCGATATTCAGCACCTGGTCAAACATAGACTCACTAACTCCATCTCTGCAATAAGATCATAATTTATATATAATAATGGTGTATAACTAAATATAGCATGTTGCTCAAGGCACTTAAGTGTCATACCTGAAAATAATAATATGCTTCGGCTTCAGCTTATGAGTACTTTGATAGAAATCTACTAACAGTTCCCTGAAATCACAACAGTTCATAAAAACGATATAAGAAGTCGAAATAAAGATTTTGAAATGTTTATGCAACTAAATCAAACCTGATCATCCCTTCATCTTTTTTCGGTGAGACAGGTTTAAACAAAGCATCTATCATCTCGACGCGTGAAGATTGTGCACGTACAGAAGCCCTGTACCGAGATATTAGTGGCCATTTTCTCGAGCTAACAACCTACACATTCCCAGAAACAATAATTATTGTTTCACATATAGATTTTGTTTTAAAGATTTAAGAATCCGAAGTTGAAAATTTACAGCGGCAATGGAAGGAATATCAGAACGGCCAGGTGGAGCATGATATCCATCCATTCCAAAGATTATCGTTGGAATCCTTGAAACCAATGGTATAGAATGCAAATGCTCAACTGATAGCACAGAGTTTAAACCACCCATCTGAAAATTATAAAAAAATAAATCAAGAAACAAGAAACTAAAACTTTATTAATTTGAAATGATTCAAATGAAGACCTTTGCGTTGATTTTTAGAAGTAAATGTGTAAGATAGAGATCGTTGATCGTAATGGGTGCCATGCATTGTGTAACAATCCCATCTTCCACGAGGCATTTTCGCTTCCACGGACCTATTATCATAAAGACACTTCATGTTAATCATAAGTTAACAAAAATAGAGCGAAATTAAGATGAAGAAAGAGAGTTAAAAACCATATATTTCGTGGTTCTTTCTTTCTGGCAGGATGCACAAAAGAAACCGAGGTCGGCCCGGAAGTGTTCGTTTCATAGCTTCAAACACGAGTTCAACACGAATGGGAGCAGGATTGCGGCTGGAATTCATATCCTCTTGGATCACAGAATGTGGCTCTTCAAGATGCTGCAAGTACGAAAAGAATATTTTGTATTATTTCTTTTGATATATTTTTTCGACAGTCAATATACGAATCAACTCACCATTCCTTTTGCTTTACCACACCTAAGTAGATCTCTGCATAGGCTATTGGTGTCGCACCGTGCAGAGAAGTTCACAACAGCCCAACGCGTGATCTGCGTCGGCTCAACAAGTGTCTGCATTCAGTTTATCAACCCCTTTGAGCGTCAAATCATTTAAAATTTTAAATAACCAAAATTTAAGAATTTATTTACTTTGTTGTTGAAGCTCCAATAACCACCACGAGGAAGCATGACTCCACCATTTCCAACCGTTAGTTTTGGTGGTTCCAAAACTCTGCCCTCAACTTGAGTACACATCGTGTTGATTGTGATGCCAGTTGAGTTAATCAAAGGATCAGCAGCATAGTTACTTCTCTTTAGTTCCTAAAACAACAAATTATGCACCGGTTAGTGTTCTATATATCTTTTACTAATCTTGATTAGCATAATAGTCAATATTTTATTAATTAAACAAGTTTAGCTAGCTTACATTCACCACGCAGTTCATCCTATCGTGTGGTTTCAGTGCGGATTGCTCCGCAAGTTTAGCTCTTTGCAAAGCTGACAATGGCTTTGTGTAGCGTTGAAGAGAGATCAATTCACACAGCTATAAAAAATGCAGAAAGATTTCATGTAAATTTGATTTAATTAACGATAAATGTTAACATAGATTATGATTATAGATTACCTCTATTGGGATGTAAATTGGGCGCTTTGGCTTCCCAACATCTAGACATGGATAATCTTGAGATGCGAAGACTTCTTGATTATAGTACTTCGCATAGTAGTTAGAGACTGTGATCTCTACGGGATCACTAGGACTATCTGCACTTTTTTTGTTGATAAAGAACCTACAAAAAATGATCATTTAAACAATTTTGTTACATACTATTCCTAATTTTGCAGCATAATATTAACAAATAGGACATACGTCTGTTGTCTGCATGATTTCTCACTCAACCCAATGATTTTTTGCGTGAAATTAGACGGAAAGGTCTTGACACGAAGATTCTTTAACATCATTTTAGCCTGTTATTTTTACAAATATATGAGTCTAATAATTCTTTATAAAAAAATATAAAACAGAACAGACTAATGGGTTGATTACCTTTATCCAGTCAATCTCTCTTATGTTTTTAACGTTCTGATTCTCCAAAAGAAAATCTACAACTTTCCCGGGCTTGAGTATCAGTGTAGTCGAAACATCTGCAAATTAAATAATATTTATAGCATATTTGAAGAAACCAATCAAGATAAATGGAGTGTTGAGTGTTAATCACCCATGTTCAAACTCAATCCAGCTTGAGTGGACCGGAAACCGGAATAAAAGCCCTGCAAACCGACAACTCCACCCCCAATGCTTATCGAGTTTCTTGGATCATTGTGGAAGAAAGACTGCCTAACAAGAAGACATCCTCTGCAAACAAAACAAAACAAAACATGCATGATTTAGATTAATGAACAAGAACATTGTAAACCGAAAGTCATTAGTATTAAGTTTAAGTATGCTTACTGTTTTGCAGCATGCTGCCTCAGCATAACATCCAACACCCTTAGAGCTTCATGGAAATGCTCAGAATCCTGTCCTCGAAGTGCGTTGAAAATGGATTGAATTGGTATTGTTATAGCGTAATTAAGCTTCACAGTATATGACTTTGATTGAGGTGGACGCCTTGACCTCTTGGTTTCCCCTTCACTTGGGCTGCCACCGCGTACAGTTCTATACAAACAACACATGATCATTAGCAACATGAATATTAAATGCGTCAAAAGAGGACATAAACATCAAACATTGTCTACCTATTTGATGACAGATTCTCCAACAACACAGGGAACTCAAGCTTAGTCCCTGGCAATGGGCCCACAGTATACAGAGTCTTTTCACCATCATATGCAAACCCTTTACCGCCCATCTCCGATTTATATAATTTATAGAGCATTTCGAGTACTCTCCTCCCTACACCTTTTGCCTCAACAGGATTTCCATCTTCGTAGAATAAAGCCACCTACAAAGATACCAACAAGTTAAATATTGATTTCTCTACTTTCTCATATCTAAAAAGTTCTTATTAACATAATTCTAATCCGAATGAATTGCATGTGTTCCAAATAGGTATGCTAAATGGGTCATGTTCACGGGTCTACCAGACACGAACCTGAAAATCGTGTCAAACATAAGAGCCCAAACACGATACAAATATATGCGAGTTGACACAAACACAACCTATTTAACCAGATTTTTATTTTTTGCATATCATTATTTTAAAATTACAATTTTACAACACAAAATGCAAAATGTATATAAAACAATTACAATTTAACTAAAAAATCATATGTCAATTTATGTTTTAAGTTATACAATTCAGGATATAATACTCATTTTTTTTACATAGAACACAATTTTTTAAAATAAAAAATAATTGGGTTAAACGGACCAACCCGCTTACTTGTCCGTTTAGCTAAACATGTTTGACCTGATAATTGACACTCTAATCACAATAAATTGCATTACAACATATTACTTTGAGCAGAATGTTATGCAACAGGTAGTAAAATAATAAGAGTAGCTAGAGAGATACATTGTATTGATAGAAGTGGTCAGTGGTGCTGCTCAACTTGACATTAAAGTGGTTGGTTAATAAAGGGATCCTCTGGCCTCTGGTGCCAAACCCGCGTCTAGCCATCAGTGTGCGTCTTGAGCCAGGTACTTTAACAGGAACAACACCTGGTGGAACCACCGGAGGCGGTGGCAGTGCCTTTGATGCTTCATGCTTCATTTTGGTTTTTCTGTCCAGTGTCATGAAAGCCACATACATACAAATAACAATTTAACTAATAGCTTTATTTGACTTTTAAAAGAAAATCAGAAGTTACAAGAAGTTAAAAAAAACATGTCCTTACGTACAACAGACACATATATTGTGTGTCCTTTCGGGTACCAGTTTCTTGCTGGGCTGGTATCTATATTTTATATAAAGTTTTTGTCGTTCGAAAAAAAAAACATGCATATTGTGTGTCCCTGTATATATATGTGTATAATGTATGTACACAGATGTATATACAGAAAAAAACGTTACATGAACGTGATTATATAGCTTTTAATTAGTTTTCCAATAAACAGATTTATAAAGAATGAACATAAATGATAAAGGAAAACAACATTCAGACTGATCAAGAGAAAATCATGCATTATTAATTCAACCAGTTTAATATAAAAAAAAAAGTTTTAGTGTGTGTACAAACCAGTTTGATCAAGAGAAAATCATGCATTATTCAACCAAAAGAAATCCAATTCAGTAACTCATTTTGGAGGATTCGTTGGCCGTTCAAAAAAAAAAACATTAATAAAAACAAAAAAATAGATACATGCACTTAATCAAACCTAGAAAATTTGAAATTGTAGAAGCATTTGTGAACACATTAATCCAACACATTCATGAAAATATATTTACAGAGAAAAGATGATGATGATTTACCTAGCTAGCTAGCTTGAAATTTCTTTCTTAGAGAAGAAATTGAGATGAACAAGTACTAGGAAGAAAACACTATATGTGGAGATTCGAGAAATGGATACATTCTTACTTATTGTCGTTTTTTTACCTTTTATAATAGTTATATGAAGATAGTACATGATAAATTAAAAGATCATAGTACTAACTGTCAAAAGAGTTAGTGGAAAGGGAGATAAAAGAAAGAGTAAAATGCCAAAAAATAAACTTTTATTTTTGTTGTTACAATAGTCCTTACTAACTTAGGACTTACTTTGCCAAAAAATTGCCAAAATAGTCCTTACTTACTTTAGTCCAAAAAATGAAACTTTTTGTATCGAGATAACTGAGATTTTTTTTTTTATCATTTCCATCCAAATCACGACTCAGTTAAGATGTATCATTAACTCATAGACAATTCTGAAAATTCCCAAACCTCAGGGACGATTTTTGCAATTTACCTATTTATTATTATTATTTTTTATTTTTAAATAAAAAACAATATAATTATAAATATAATATAATATATATACATACACACGTTTATATATACGCACGTATTTTTAATTTTCTTTTTACCTTAAAAATAAAAAATTAACCATATATAAATATGGGTGGGAGTTGTCTACAAAGTCCATTTTTCCTACAAAGTATACAAAGTCATAAAACACCACAATTTCAGCCATAAAACACACTCAAACCCCACATATAACAAAGTGAAGATTACTAATACGCAATATTTGTGGGTTTTGTGTTGTGTTTTGGATGATAAGGCTTTGATTTTCAAATGACTAATATTAGTGTGTTTTATGATGATTATCATGTTGTGCTTTATATTCATAGTTGTACGATGGTATGTTTGAAGTTTTTATGGAATGTTAGGGTTTGGATATTGTGTTTTAGTGATATTCACTCTGTTATTTCTGGGTTTTGAGTGTGTTTTATGGCTGAAATTGTGGTGTTTTATGACTTTGCACACTTTGTAGGAAAAATGAACTTTGTAGTCCAACCCCACCCAATAAATATATACACACACACAATTATAATTTTATATTATATACACACATCGGCAAAGCTTTATTAGGGCGAATCGTTGCATAGAAATTGATTTGATTTATCTAAGTTCATACAATTTATTATTATTTATTAATATTTTCATTTGGTCAATCACTTAATAAAATCAACTAAAAAGGGGAATCATTCTATAGAATATCCTTTTTTTTATTTAATAACACGTCGTAATACCACAAGACTTTTTCGTCAAATTACGACTCCGAATAATGAATATTCGGATTCGATGACCAATCTATCATTGAGGGGAAGGTATGATTATGATATAAATGGACCAAACGGGAATTTTAAGAAAAAGATCTTTGAGATCTCTTTCCCTTTTTTTCAGTTCTCTACTCTAATATCAATATTGTAATAATATCAATATTGTAATCTTTATTTCTATTACTCTAGATCGTATATAGTGTAGTTGTATATATTGGGTAACCCTGTCATATATTTAATCCCACTCAAATATATTTGCAAATGAGATAATTATCTTTTCAACATAGCCGCATCTCTTTTCGGAAGATGGCTAAGTCCCCCTGTTTTTTGTTCAGTTATCAAGTCTTTAAACTTATGAAGTCTCGTTTCTGTAGTGGACAAATTCGTTAACATACCACCGAGCCATTTTTTATTAACATAATGACACCAAGCTCTTATTGCAGCCTATGCTACTGAATCAACTTCTTTATTTTTAGTGCCAACAATTAAGAATTGTTTTCCCCTACTTGCTACATCAAAAACCAAATCACAAGCTTCTGATAAAAAAACGAGCAGTTCTAGATATAGATAAGATCCATCTGTATAGATATCACCATCTACATCCAGAAAGCCGTATTCTTTGGAAGAAGCTTGTACTGTTTGGGAAGGGGTTTTGATTGATAAAAAAAAAAGAATATACTTCAACCGATATGCCCTTAGGCACAGCCAACATAACATAGAAATCACACTTGGAAAGGGTGGACAATTAGCTAGAGCAGCGTGTGCTGTAGTGAAACTGATTGCAAAAGAAGGGAAACCGGCCACATTAAAATAACCTTCTGGGAGATTCGATCTCATAGAGTTCCATTCCCTTTCTCAACCCATGACCAATATGAGCTCGCATAACTCCCGGAACTTCTTCGTAGTGACTCCCATCCATGCCTCATTTCACAGGGAAACCCAAAGTGGCTCTATTTAATTATATTCGATCCATATCCCAATTCCATCCATTTACTATCATTTTGGTGTCATTAACATAACAGATGTCCTTTCTAGTCTATCTCTTTCTATTTATTTTCTATATATGGTAAGTTTCAAAATCATCGTATAATAATCCAGAAATTGTAATAGAAAAGAAAAAAAAGGGAGGTTTGTGATTATGACAATTAATAATTCGTTTCATTTTCAATTAGGCCTTGCTCTAGTTTCTCTAGGGATTATTACTTCTTTGGTAGCTCAACACATGTACACTTTACTCGCTTATGCATCTATAGCATAATACATTACTACTCAAGCTGCGTTATATACTCATCACCAAGACATCACAGGATTCATCATGACAGGAGCTTTTGCTCATGGAGCTATATTTTTTGTTAGGGATTACAATCCGGAACATAATGAGGATAATGTATTGGCAAGAAAGTTAGAACGTAAATAAGCTATCATATCTCATTTAAGTTGAGCCAGCCTCTTGTTGGGTTTCCATACTTTGGGACTTTATGTTCATAATGATGTCACGCTTTCCTTTGGTACTCCGGAGAAGCAAATCTTAATCGAACCTATATTTGCCCAATGGATACAATCTACCCCCACCGATTTTTCGCTCGTAGTGATAATTTTACCGAAAATTTTTGAATCTTTTTGTAGTGTAAAATATTGAATTTTTAAGAGTTCGACCCCCACCGATTTGGATTAATTGGGGCTAGATCCGCCCCTGGGTACAACCAGGTTCAACACAATTTGTTTTAAATCAAGTCTTTGATGCAAATGATCTCTCACATGATACCCCAAGTAAAGTTAGGGAAATCACTGCATAGCTTTTCTAACTTCATCTCTAATTCGATTTAAAACATAGCAGGAATGTAACAATTGCCCGAACACCAACTTTTCAGATCCTCCCCTGGTATACTATTACATACTGTTTTTATGAACTTCCTTTCAGGTTACATATTACATATTTCTTAAATACGTTCAACATTTTATAAATTTGCTACGTATATGTTACCGATAATTATGTTAAAGTTGACTTTGTCCATCCATGTACACTTTGATTGGACTCTCACAGCTACTAGATATCTCCCAAAAATGATTCCATTTATTAGATTTTGGTTTGATTTTTGGATAGACTACAGCAAATCATTCCAGTATAATCAATAATTTATAGCAGATCATTCCGGTATAAGCAATAAACTATAAATTCTCTAACATTCATGATCAATGGTCAAATATGTAATTATCAACAGCCAAAGATGTTATCATATACACAAACACAAAAATAACAAGTTTTTTTTTTCTAATCAGACGAAGGAGGACCACCCAAGAAACGTAGAGCCGAAGAGCAGCATCAGCACGAATAGAAGCTATGTTCAGTTGGGGCACATTTTTTTTGGCCAGCATACAAAAAAGATGCAGACATCAGAGGCTTAAAACAGTCATTATTTTG
Source organism: Helianthus tuberosus (assembly GCA_030545235.1). Lineage (NCBI taxonomy): Eukaryota > Viridiplantae > Streptophyta > Magnoliopsida > Asterales > Asteraceae > Helianthus > Helianthus tuberosus. The sequence goes on along the minus strand of CM060431.1, from coordinate 100,896,205 downwards.
CTAATTTCAGTTACATATGTACCTAAACATCTTTATAAAGATGCATGATACGTAGGTATATGTATGCCAACAATGCTTTCCAAACTGTAACCATAACAGTACGCACTTTTGTATATGTATATACATATAATCTCTGTTGTCAAGGCTCACCCAGGCGTGCACGCCTATCCCACTTTTTAGGCCCAAATCTGCCTTTTCGCTTTGCTTCAAAAGCCCCACTCCAGGCCCTTAAGCGCAATTTCTTAGGCCAAGTTTTGACGAAATTTTGGCCAAAAATCATCTGAAAAAGTCTCAAACAATTATACAAACACAAACACTAAACAAGCCTCAAAATCAACCTTAAACAACCTAAACTAGCCCCAAAGAAACCCCAAGACATGTCTAAAAATAGTAATTTCTATACTATACCCCTCGTCTAAAAGGCCCTCGCTTAGTAAGCGCCTTGCATTGAGGCCAAAGGCTCACCCTCTGAGCCTTTAGTGCACCTTGCGCCTTTGACAACTATACATATAAGATTACACGGATCATCATTACACATTACGCTATTGTCCAACACAAGAGAAATTAAACCATTGTTGTACCACAGTAAAATCAAATCATGCAATCATAGTAACATCTGTCTCACTTATGCGAACAAACCAATTCAAGCAAAGATATGTATAAGCTACAACTAATTATTGCTAGCCACTTATATTAAAAAGACTGATTTGGACACGTCAGGTTTTTTGATGGAATAAGCTTTGATGCCATGGATTGAAAGCAGGCTACTTGGATATATAAAGGCATCTGCAAAATCAAAATCAACCGGCTTTGTAATGAGCTTGACTTCTTTCAAAAGGCTGCTTTTCGGAGAGTAGACGAACAACTGTGGCCCTACACCGCTGGTGGCTGCTTTCATTAATATGTCCCCGTCTTTGTTCCAACTACCTAAAATCGTTACTATAGCAGAAGCAGGAAGAGGCGGTTTATGATAGAACCGACAGTGAATCACCCATTCTCTTTCTTTCAGTACCCACACCTCCAAGCTGCTTAAGAAGCGACAGTATACATATCCAACTTCACCATGCAGATCAACCAATCTATCAGGTACAATTACATCACGTACCGAGACATGTCTTTGTGTCTTCGGAAGATCAATCAACTCAAATTCCTCCGTCCTCATATCTAGCCTTATTATTTTCCCATTACCAATCAACCAATGCAAACATCCGCAAACGAACACAGCTTTATTATTAATATTGAAACGGTCTAGCCTAGTAGTTATCGGATTCAAGGGGATCACTCGCCATGATCTTGTGCCGAAGACATGCACCATGGCGCGTACACTAGGCGAAAGGACCACCATCTTGAAAGTGTTAGTGGAATCATCAAAGCCAAGCCCATGGAGCTCGAAATGTTTTAGATCGAACAGGTGATCCGCAGGTGGCAACTCATAATATTCTTTCCTTACAGGATTAACCACACTCAAATCTTCAGGACGAAGCGACCCGTAAGTTTCTGAATAATAGACCAGACCGTTGCAAGAACCCAGAATAAAGTGTCTACGTAAAAACAAACCTTCATTACTGTTAAACTCCAAAAACGGGATCGTTTTGGCCTCCAAGACCCGTGCATCACGTTTCATTAATTCAGTGGCGTAGAAACGTATGGATGGGTATGGGGGCACCGGAAATATTATCGTGGGTTCTTCTGGATATTGCTGATCATGAATGATCTTAAGGTATGGATCGTCAATATAGTCGCACCATAGCTTCGAAACAGACCGGAAACGGGCCAAAGATTTGACGGGCATTCTTGACAAGATGTTGAAGATTATTTCTGAAGGTAATGAATCCTTGAATCTCAGTTTGGCTTTGTGTTTCATTTTGAGTGTATCAATGTCTTAGGATTCTTATGGTGGTTGTGTTTATAGGTTAAGATTCACGTGGGCGTAACGGAATAGGGTTCGATAAACCAGGAAAGTGACGAACATAAGGGGATTCGAATGTATCCTATAGCTAATTTATATAAGTAATTGATTTTATAAAAAAATACAATAAATTAATACATACATGTATTTGTGTTATATTATAATAAATGATAGAGGGACATTTAAAATACCAAAAAAAAATAAAAATTTTTGCACTTAATTTATAAATATACCCCTAAAATAAGGGTAAATTGGTATTTTAAATAATAATTATATTTTAGTCCCTCATCTTATTACATTTAAATCCCTAACTTTTAACATAATTATGGATAAGTGGAAGGTTCAAATGAGAATAATTTTTTTTATAAGAAGAAAAAAGAAGAAGTTTCAACCAATAAGAATGTTTCATTTTACTTCATTTAATATTTGTATTTAATTTTAATGAGTTAATTACATAGTTAGTCCCTGTGGTTTGCCCAATGTAACATACTTAGGTACTAATAGTTTAAAATCACATTCTAGGGTATTAACTTTTCATTTTGTAACGTTTGAAGGTATTAACGTTATTTGTAGGTTTAAAATATATTCTATTAGTACCTAAGTATGTTATTTTATGTAAACCACAGGGACTAACTATGTTAATACCCTAGAAGTTAATACCTTCAAACGTTACAAAATAAAAAGTTAATACCCTAGAAGGTGATTTTAAACTATTAGTACCTAAGTATGTTATTTTGTGCAAACCACAGAGACTAACTATGTAATTAACTCTAATTTTAATATAAGGATACTATGTTAGAACCCTGTGTATTACACGGGTTGAATAAATGTAATTTTATACATTAGATAATAAAAAGTTATATTTTTATGAACTCCGTATATTGTACGAGTTAAATAAATGTAATTTTATGTATCAAATAATAAAAAAAATTACATCTGTAAAAACCATGTGTATTAGACAGATTAAATAAATGTAATTTTGTATACTAAATACTAAAAATGTCATATCTTTAAAAAAACTCGTGTATAATCGTATTGAATAAATCTATCAAATAATAAAAAATTACATCCTTAAAAACCTCGTATATTACACGTGTTGAATAGATCTAGAAAAAGTTATATCTTTAAAAACCATATGTATTACACAGATTAAATAAATGTAATTTTGTATATTAAATACTAAAAACGCCGTATCTTTAAAAAACCCGTGTATAGTCGGGTTCAAAAACCTACCAAAAATAATATATATATATATATATATATATATATATATATATATATATATATATATATATATATATATATATATATATATCCTTAAAAACCCCCGTGTATTATACGTGTTGAATAAATTTAATTTTACATTGCAAATGATAAAAAGTTATATCTTTAAAAACTTTGTGTATTACACGGGTTATATAAATGTAACTTTGTATAGTAAATAATAAAAAATTATATTTTTTAAAACCCCGCGTTTTATACCAGTTGAATAAATATAATTTTGTATACCAAATAATAAAAAAAAGTTATATTTTTAATAAATTAGGATAACATTTAATAATAATTTATTATTTATATATTTAATATAAGATAAGTATGAAAGATAGGTATTTGTTTTAAAAATATATTAAACTAACAATTTAGATTTGAAGATAATATTTTATTAAAGTATGAAATATTAATTTATTATTTATTTAGTTAATATAAGATAAGTATAGATTTGAGGATACCTTCAATGAATGACACATGTCTAAAAATTGGTTTCTTTTGTTACAGTAGATAGATATAGATATTGGTAAAGTTACATAAATCATTAATTTGTATTCTTCACCTTTAATAACTAATTAAATTAAATTTGTAACTCATTTTCAATATATATACTTTTTCCAAATTAAAAAAAATAACAACTTAATTTAAAGTGTAGAATAAATTATTAGTTGTGTAGGATAAATTAGGAGTTGTGTAGGATATATTTCGAGGTGTGTAGGATAAATTTTGACTGTGTATGATAAAATTGTATAATGTGTAGGGTATATGTAGGAGAATTTTGATATGTGTAGGTTATGTAGATTATATGTAGGATAATTAATGATTAGTTGACTAATTAATTAAAGAGAGAAAAATTAATGATATGAGTTATAAATGAAATACTATTTTACTAATATGCCCTTTCTTCTTTTTCTTCTCACATTAAATTTATTCTCAAATGAACCTTCCCCTTATGGATAATTAGTTACACTTTATTTCATACACACCAAAGGTATAATTCTTTTATGTATTTTTGAAATATCTTATAAACTATAATGTTTTAAAAAAGTCTAAAAGTACCTTGACGACCTCCTCATTTTTGTCGACGTTTCGTTAATTGTCTTGATTAGTATTGACGTGTGGATTAAAAGGTACAACTAGAAGATGCCATAGTTTACAAGTGATTAAAGCTTAACATACTTAGTTATTATCCCAGAATGTTTAATAGCTACAGAATGTCAAGTGATTAAACACTCATCTTTAACAAAATTATAGAAAATTAGTTAGTAGTTACATTTTATCTCCTTACAAAAAAAACTAACACCACCCTCTACTCCCACGGTTTTTAAACGGTCATAACTTTTTGGTACGTTTATATATATATATATATATATATATAAATTACACCATATAAACGAGTATTTTTTTTGGTAAAGGGTTACCCCGGTGATTCTATATATGCACAACCAAATAAAACAAGTAGTGTGGAGAACCCACACTAGTTCAGACAAGAGACAGGCCCCATGTCTGTGAAACCAAAAGAAAAAACAACATCCAAAACAAAGAATAAAACGACTAGACTATCATCTAGACATAGCAAACTAAAACCAAGCCTCAATCAGCCATCCCCATCGACAAGAATATCACCGTGGATGTCCCAATCGTCTAACAGCCTTCTCACGTTAGCCGTATTCTTGAATGTTGCTCCCATCAACTTATATCTGACCATGTTTAAAATGGTTGCACTAATTGTGTCTGGTGGTCTCGAATGGTTCTTGAACAGACGCTTGTTCCTCTCCTGCCAAATAACATAAGCCGTGGCCGCTACAACCAGCCTGCTAACATAGTATTGCTATAGTTTTTTTAATTAAAAAATTAACATTTTACGTGATTAACAATGTCTAAAGATGAGTAATAACTGAATCGTTAACCGAAACCAAATCGAAATCAATCAAAAATTGAGTTAACTGAAAACTGATTAACCAAAACCCAAATGAACCAAAAACGGTTATCAATTTTTTTGTACCCTCATTTAACCAAAATTAACTGAACCGAACCATTTATATTTTCCTACATTTCTAGATTTTATACCTCCGGTTCATGTATTTCATATTTATACCCCCATTTTATGTATTTATACATCCATTTCATATGTCTATACATCGATTTCATGTATTTCTAATCAAAAGTTTTAGCCCAAGTTTTGTTTTGGCTATTAACCGGAATTAAATTAATCAAGCCAAAAACCGACAATCTAACTGAATAAACCAAACCGATTAACTGAAAACAGATTGGTTAATAAAATAGACTAAGCAATGACCTCGATTTCGGTTGAGAATAATAATCTAACCAACCAAACAATGCACACTGTGACAATGTCTATGTTTCCCGCCGCATTGCGTGCACATCTATCGGTTATTAACCAAAAGCGGTTATCGATGAGCAATAACTAAATCGTTAACCTAAACCAAACTGAAAACAGACGAAACTGAACTGAAATCAACTAAAAACTGAATTACTTGAAAACTGAAAACCGAATTAATCAAAAGGCGAAAGACCGCCAAAGATTAGAGCCCGGTAAGGGTATTTACCGCCAAGCGAAACCTTGTCGGGTGGGGGCTTGGGAGGGGTTATCTCCTCCGCGGTCGGGGGTACCGTGCATTACCCTTTTTTAAATTAGTTGAACCGAATCGAATCATTCATATTTTCATATATTTCTAGCTTTTATACCTTCAGTACATATATTTCATATTTTATATATCCATTCCATATATTTATACTTTCATTTCATGTGTATTCATACCTCAATTTCATATATTTCTAAGCAAAAGTTTTAGCCCAAGTTTGGTTTTTGCTATTAACTGAAATTAAATGAATCAAACTGAAAACCGTCAATCTAACCGAATAAACCGAAGTGATTAACTGAAAACCGACTAGTTAATAAAATAGACTAACCGATGACTTTATTTCGGATTCGGTTGTGGATAATAACCGAACCGACCGAACCATGCACAACACAATGAAATGGGTTACCCGATTACTTCGATTTTGATGTATATCTATCACAATAATGCTACAATAAATATTATATGAATAAGAAAACTACCAAAAATGAGTATCGCAGTGCGATGTGTCACTCTCTCCGCATCGTGCAGGCATACTGCTAGTGTGTATATATTTTTAAAAACCACTGAATAATATATGTAAACTTTCAACTTTTTTATAAATATAAAAAGTTTTACCAGATAACCAATAACGTAATAATGTATATTTTCTTTCTTCTTTATATCTTATTATATCTTATTTTCTAAAGTATGATAAATCTTATTGCAAAGAGTAAACTACCAAAATAGTCCCTAGCGCACCGCTACGCTAAAAGTGTAGCGCACCGCTGAGGTTTGGTCACTTTTGTCACTTTAGTCCAAAACTCAAACCTTTTAAATCTGGGTCCCTGTGGTTTCAATTTTGTTGCCATTTTCATCCAAAAGCAAAATCTTGTCAGATTTTTCAGTTAACATCCAGCATGTTGTTATGGAAACCCAAATTCGCATCTACAGAAAAGCTATAGTGATTTGACTTTGGAAGAAATGTGAAGATCATTGTTAGGTATTACTTTGCTCTCACACGCGTGACCCGAAAGGAAAGGAGTCGGTATAGGGTTAAAGTATATTAAAATAATACAATGGCTCGGGCCTTCAATCTTGATTTAATTTATATTTAATTACCAAAACGAATACAATGCGAGAAGTGACACGAGTAACAAACAAGCAATCAAATGAACCAATACGTAGCGAAATCAAACCAACCCAGAAAAAGGAAAGTGATTCGGAGAAAGCAACTTCAAGCCATCACATTAGCTTCGTGTTGAGCATATCGAGATCCAGAAACAAGGAAGTCTTCTCAATCGTTCAACCTTCAATCCGGAAAGTCATTGACGAGATCAAAGTAGTGGGCACCTTATGGATTGAGCACTGATCAAAGATGTGTGGCTGGTATGGGAATGAATGGGCCTTGTAATGTTTTTGCAACTAGGTTTATACCCGCGCGCGTTGCGGCGCGCTAAGGCAACTCCGATGAAGGTCTGAACGTTTCCAAACTGGTAGGACCTGAATAAAAAGGAAATAAATTCAGTTGAGAATATTCAAAATCCCAAGGACGTTTCTCTCTTGCCATTTTAACCTAGATCAAGCATGGCCAAATCATCAATCCAAGTCCAACCAACCAACGCGTTAATAAAAATATACAAATGTGTATTGTAAAAACATCAAGTACTCGTAAATTTGGACATTTCCATACTCACTCAGCTAGACCCCTTTTAGAAGCAACGCGGCTAGTTGTCATTCAAACAACTTTCTTGTCTTGTTTCATTTTCCATCCATCAACTATAACACACTTGTTTATTTATTGAAGCATAAAATACTGAACGGCGTTGAGGGGAAGCAGTAGATAACTCATCTGTATCCTAAAAAAGAGTAAGGAATACAATAAAATTACAACAGTTTGTATGATTTATCACGTTGGGAAAATGCAAAAAGTCAACAATTTAAAGGATGTGTACCTCATGTCCACTGGTGAGTAAAGGTATACTGTTATGTGAAACCTCTTTAATTGTTTAGGCCATTAATTCCAGCATTCCTATTTGCATCCGCAACTGAGAAGCATTCATCCAAATTCCAACAACATGACAAAATAATTGCAAGCCAGTATCAATAATGTATAAACATATTCTTCTTCTATTATTTGAAGCCAAATAATCAATTATTACTACAAAACTGTTTAATTAAAGTTACTTATCAGATGATAATAATTATTTAATATCACATTAATAACCACTGTCAAAATGCACATCCAACCAAACCCAATAATAGTTTTTGATCATGATTCACATTTTAAAACCTCGCAGAAGGTCATAAAAATGATAGCGCATCACGGTTCCAAGATGATTAGCTAAAGTAAAACCAATAGTATCAAATCAGTGAGCTGAAATAATGATTACGAATGTACCTAGAGCTGTCATACAAATAAAAATGCCCATGGGTCATATGTAGCTGGTTTACGCGTAAGTGTGTGATATAGGGTGTGGTTATTCACACTAAACCAACCAAGAACATTTTTATTATTATTATTTCTATCACACCCCAATAACCCCGTATAATATAAAGAGCCCTATATACTCTCAAAGCAAATATCCGGTGTGGTTTGAACACACAACCGCAAATAATGGCGTGCTTGTGGGACGTGGGACCCCCATAAGTATGCTCGGGTTGAGGGGCCTGGGTAGTCCAACTACGTAAACAATTACAGGTGAGATGAAGCCTTTGTGTGTCGAATCATATTGTATAAAACTGTATCAAATCTAACGCTTTCTGTATGCTTTTTTTATTTTATAAATGTAAATAGACATATTTTCTAAAAACAATACATATTGCATATCTGGTTGTATTCTTATAGCAACATATAATATTGGCTGATCAACAGAGTGTATTTATCAAGTATGATTTGCTTTTTATTTAGTGCTTTTAAATGATCAAGTCCTTCATCAACCCAACTTCTTAACAATTAACATAGCACGTTAATGACGGATCCTTATTTAAAAGATTTTGAAATTAATAATGGCCCTACACAATTTTCTATAATAATTTAAAAATACTCATTCACTCGGTAAATCAAGAGCTTTTGATAGGGTCGGTCAGAAAACCTGGTTGATGACAAACTTTTTTGTGCCTTGTTGAATGCTGTTACTGAACCGCAACCAAAAAATCTTTTGCTCTGGTATGATAGGGGTCTTGGTTTAAAAAAGGCCAAGGTGCCCTCAAACAGGGAGAATGACAATAGTATAAAAGCTTCCAAGCCTACAATTTGAACCCATGCATGTATGCAGACAACCATTTAGTCTTTTCAATACAAAAAAACTTCCTATAGATAGTTTAGAAGATTGGGATGATTTTCATTAATCTAGATTATACCTGTTTGGACGAAACCTTGTACTCATCATTCTAACCGCTGTCCACTTTTCTAAAGAAGCTATAAATTTATAGGTCTGCACCGCCGCCATAACCATCAAAGCAACCTCTTTCTTTCTCTACTGCTGCTGTTGCATCCTTCTTAAATTCCTTCATTGATAAGCACTGCCTGTTTTGGGGGAATCCATCATACATTGGCAGAGGTCAAACACGAAACAAGGTCAAGATTATACCCACATAAAGTTAACCAAAGAATCCACTCCTAACTTTCCACCATGAGTTTAGGGTATGTTTGTAACAAAAACTTATTTCAACAAATCAAACTATGAAGTACCCAAGTTCATGGTTCAAGCAAAATAAATAAAAAATTGGTGTTAGTTTCGGTTCAATTGCGGCTGAAACCGAAACAAACCATCTGTGAAAACCACATAATAGACCTTTTTTGTTTGATAACAATTAAAACAGCCAAACAGAGACACTATGTGTGCTAAACACATGTTAAGTTACCTCTGGTTTCTTCTAATCTTGTTGCCCCTTCTGGACAGGAGATATTATCTCGAATCCGACCCCGCCGATCCCACTCCTCTATACTTCCCTATAAACCCTTTTCCAACCTGAACCGATTTCCACCAAAGAACTCCTCCATAACTTCTGTATTGACCAACTCTTGCCAACTTTGTCCTAAACCGTTCAAACAAACCCTAATCAGCACAATCTAATTACCACAAAAACAACAAATCAAACACTTAGTTCACAATTCAAACATTAATACCATCTTCAAACAAACAAAAAGAGTTCAGTTCTTCTTCTCTCCACTTAGGGTTCGAGAGCGACTGATTAGGTTTTCGTTTTGTGTATTATGTAAACTTAACTAATTTACAGCTCCTAAAACTCTTTTTCGACTACCAATATGCAAAAACCTAATTATGAACCCTAGAAAAGCAAAAAGCATACGAATCGTCAACAAAACTACAATCAAACCTGTCAAGGGTTGCCTGAGAGTCACGGATCAACATAGATCTGAAACATGCAAGTCTTGATCGGTTCAACGGAGCTTCGCCAGAAACCTGGGTTTATTCGCCGGAAGTTCAACTCGATCCAAGAACGCCTTTGCACCCGCCACCGACGGATTCCCCACTTAAACCGTCACCGTTCACTCGTCGCGACTACTGCCGTGATCGGTCACCACCAAACACCGGTCAATCGACTCCAAATGCGTCCGCAGGGAGGTCACCGGTCCAACCCTTCAATATCTCTCTGTTAATTGTTAATAACTCTTTAACAGGTAGAGGGAATGAACACGTGGAATAAAAGATCCTGAGGCAACGACGCGTGGATAGTGATGCAGGTGTGTGGTTGCTTTCCCTGTTCATTCCCTTTATTTATTATCAGTTATTAATATTAATTATTAATTATTAATATTAATATTAATATTAATAATAATAATAATAATAATAATTGTCTGTTTATAACTGTGATGTAAAGCTTTCTGGTGTGCCAGGTTGCCAACTACTTGTTTGCGGCCTCGGCTATGTCCTATGAATGAATAAAATTGCCTTAGAAAAAAGAACGAATATTTGCACCTAGTACACCTAAACAAATTAAAACTCGGAGAACAAGATATTAGAACTAGAGTTACAAAAAATAATCTTGGAGAACAGGATATTAATTAATTGGATATTCAATTTGAATATGTTAGGCTTTGTCCACTTATTAGTGTACGTTTTTTACTTCTTTTTTCATTAGAATGCATATAAAGAACTATGCTCATCATTTTATTATATGGTTATAATTTAATTTTACACTATATTCATGTATTTATCATATTTGTGTGTTGAACCACAACTACTTTAAACACGTCATTGCACCATTTTTGCTATTTGGTTGGTCTAAATCGTTAGAGAACAAGGGGCACTTGATTGACAACGTTGGATATGGAGTTGAATACTAGTTATGACCTCATCATACACCATTAATTATTCGGTTAAGGATCTGATGTGTGATTGAAGCATCTGTTATTTATCCATGGTTCATGTATGTTAACCAAGTTATGTCTATGTAGCTTATCACTGTAGTGATCAAGTCAGATTATGCATAATTATTTTAAAACCTGAGCCTGAACATGATTGGTATTTTTGTATGCCCTTTGTTCGTTTGTTTATTAGCTATCTAAGTTGATTCGGTTTTTTTATTGACGACAATCACCATATGTGCCGGTTCTCATAATTATTTTTACCTTTTTCAAATGTGCTCTGCTATGTGAATGCTCTTACTAGCTTGAATATGTATCATAACCAATCATCATTACACATTACAACTAAAATAACAGGTCCCTCGCCAAAATCACATGTAACATGTGTCTGTTATATGCTAACAAACCGGCCAATTCAATAAAATAACATGTATAAACTACAACTATGTTTTGCTAACCACCAAAACTTCAAAATGGAATCAACTTTTGATGGAATAAGCTTTGATGCCATGGATTGAAAACAGGCCACTTGGATTATATATAAAAGTATCTGTTGTTATCATCCGGCTTTCTTTTGAGCTTCACTTCTTTCAAAATGCCACTTTCGCGGCAGTAGACGAACAACTGTTTCCCTACACGGGTCGTGTCTGTTTCCATGAATATGTCCCCGTCTTTGTTCCAACGGCCTAAAACCCTTACAATACCACAAGCAGGAAGAGGCGGTTTATGATCGAACCGACAGTGAATCACCCATTCCCTTTGTTTCAGCACCCACACCTCCAAGTTATGACCGTATACATATCCAACTTCACCATGTAGATCAACCAATCTATCATCAATCCCACTATGTCTGTGGTAGATCAATCAACCCAAATTCCTCAGTCCTCATATCTAACCTTATTAGTTTTAGCCAGCCAATGCAAACATCCTCTAGCAAATACCGCTTTATTGACATTGTCTTTAACGGTATAAATATTTATCGGGTTCCAGATATCTTGGGATATCTGTCGCCATGATCTTGTGCCCAAGACATGCACTATATATGGCGCATAACTTCTCTCTGAGCAAAAGAAACACCCTCTTGAAAGTGTTGGTGGAATCATCAAAGGTGGAGCCAGAATCTAACGGTTGATCCACAGGTGGCAACTCATAATATTCTTTCCTTAAAGGATTAACCACACTCACATAACTGGGATGCACCAACCAGTAATCTTGTGATAAATAGACCAGACCATTGCAAGAATCTAGAATATAGAGCATGTTAAATAACGAACGTTTCATACGCTTAAACTCCAAAGACGTCGCCTTCAAGACCCCAGCAGACGAACTACGTTGTTTTGATTCAATGGTGTAGAAACTTACGAGTGGGTACTCCGTAAAGTTTGTTCTAGGGATCATGATTGCGAATTCTTCTGGATATCGTTGGCCATGAATGATCTTAAGGTGTTGATCGTCAATGTACCCGCACCATAGCTTTGATACACACCGGAAACGAGCCAAAGATTTGATGGGCATCGCATTCTTGACATGATGTCGAAGGTGATTTCTGAAGGTAGTTTAGCCATGTCACCGATTTGGAGGTCAAACACATGATGTATCTACTACATATGGTGGTATTCAATTATTTATAGTTCAAACCTTATCTCACCACCAAGATCCGATTCCCAGAAATAGAGAACATATGGATTGAACATATATTCACTCCATATATTATTATTTGTTAGAGGTTGTGAGTTGAAGAAACATAGAGTATGATAAAAAAAATGAGCATTATTTAAATGAATAGAGATGGAATTAGGAATCAGATGTACCGGTTTTCAAAAGTAACAATGTTAGGTACTAAGCGTTTTAGGTAACAAGTTGAGGTATTATCTTTCATTTTTGTAACAATGTTGGGTCGGTTGGAAATATTAATTTCAGCCTACTCGACTAGTTTGCTTGACCTAAACTCTCCTGAACAACCGTACCTCCACCTCCCTAATCTGCTTCAGAATTGCTCAATAATCGATCAATATGTAAATGATCATGTAAACACAAAATAAATGTGCAGATATCTTGAACACGGATAATGCCCAAACACAAGAGAAGTTAAGCAATTGTTATACCACAAGTAAATCAAATCATGTCCCTCACCAAAATCACATGTAACATAAACCAATTCGACCAAAGATATGTATAAGCTACAACTATATTTTACTAGCCACATAAATTTCAAAAAAACTGATTTAGACATTTGTTTGCAAATCAGTTATTGATGGAATAAGCTTTAATGCCATGGATTGAAGACAAGCTACTTGGATACATAAAAGTATTCGAAAAACAAAAATCTTTCGACTTTCTAATGAACTTGATTTCTTTCAAAAGATCGCTTTTCTAGCAGTAGACAAACAACTGTGTCCTTACCCCTTTGGTGTTTGTTTCCATAACTATGTCCCCATCTCTATTCCAACAGCCAATAACCGCTATGGAAGTATAAGCAGGAAGAGGCGGTTTATGATCGAACCGACAGTGAATCACCCATTCTCTTTGTTTCAATACCCACACCTCCAAGCTGCTTAAGAAGCGACAGTATACATATCCAACTTCACCATGCAGATCAACCAATCCACTACGTACATGTTCTGCACCATGTCTTTGTACATTCGGAAGATCAATCAACCCGAATTCCTCGGTCCTCATATCTAAACTTATTATTTTGCCATAACCATCCTGCCAATGCAAACATCCGCACGCGAATACAGCTTTAGGGAAATTGGGTGGCCTTGTAAATATCATTGGATTCAAGGAGATTTGGGATATCTGTCGCCATGATCTTGTGCCGAAGACATGCACCATGGCGCATGCTTCCTCCCGTTCATTCACAATAGTAAAGAACACCATCTTGAAAGTGTTGGTAAAATCATCAAATCCAAGCCCGTAGAACGCGATACCCTTCTGATCTAATGGGTGATTCATAGGTGGCAACTCATAATATTCTTTCCTTAAAGGATCAACCACACATATATCGCAGGGACGCACAATCCAGGACCAGTAACCCTTTACTGGTAAATAGACTAGACCATTGCAATAACCTTGAATATAGGGTACATGATATTCTGAACTTTGTGTACACTTAAACTCCAAAGAGGGGATCTTTTTCATCTTCAAGACCATACTATTCTTTGATTCAATGGCGTAGAGACTTATGAGTGGGTGGTCTGAAAAATTAGTTCTAGCGATCATGATTGCGGTTTCTTCTGGATATTGTTGGCCACGAATGATCTTAAGGTGTTGATCGTCAATATACTCACACCATAGCTTCGATACACACCGGAAACGAGCCAAAGATTTGACGGGCATTCTTGACATGATGTTGAGGATGATTTCTGAAGGTAAGTTAGCCATGAATCTCGGTTTGGAGGTTCTGTACCATGTTTATGGTTCTGATGTTGGTGTTTATAGTCCAAGGAATCCAATAGGGTTCGATAAACTAGGAAAGTGACCAAAATAAGGGGATTCGAATTTATCCTGTAAATACGAATTTCGTTAATATTTAAATTAGTCTCACCTATTTTATTTTTACGAAACCTAAGGTAAACAAAATTAAAATACTCTTACCTATTTAATTTGGACGTTGGTTATTAATTATTACTACTTATGAAAAAAATACCATAAAAACAAGGGTCGGGATAGGGCTGTAAACGAACCGAACGTTCAGTGAACAGTTCGTGAACCGTTCGGTGGGAAGTTCGTTTATGTTCGTTCGTTTAATAAACGAACGAACATGAACAAGAAATTCTGTTCGATTAGTTAAATGAACGAACATGAACAAAGGTCTCGTTCGTTCAATTGTGTTCGTGAACGTTCGGTAAGGTGTTCGTGAACATTCGTTCATTTGTGTTCGTTTATGTTTGTATGTTCGTGTTTTATTTAAAGATTTTTATACTTTCATATATTTTATCTATACTTTTTATACTATTAAACTTTTATTTATATCATTACCCTAACAATTAAACTAGGAAACCCTCTTTCACCTTATTTATGCACCATTTCCCTTTCTTTTCTCATTATTTACATCGACGAATATGATCTACCTCCGTTCCACAATAAGGGATTCAAGTTCTAGTGCTACTCTCTGGTCCATCCACCTTTATCCTTCATCGCGTTCGCCAAATTTATTTGTGTTCGCTTGTGTTCGTGAACCGTTCGTGAACACGCTCATTTTCTTAATGAACGAACACGAACATAAAATCTCGTTCGGCAAGTGTTCATGAACCGTTCGTGAACACATTTATTTTCTTAACGAACGAACACGAACAAGGCCTCGTTCGTGTTCGTTCGGTTCGTTTACAGCCCTAGGTCGGGATATAATATAATAGGAAGTTTTTTTGCTAGGAAGACTAAGAAGTAATCTTGACCAACAATTATTGATTTAATCAAAGGCTAAGATTAAATGAGTGAACTTGAAAAAAAAAATGAGGCGTCTGGGTTTGTGTAGGGGTATTCTAGTCAATACAGAGCAATAGTTTCTTTCTCCTCCAATTTCCCCCCATTTTTTAATCGTTAATAACTCTTTCATACGACATCGTTTTTTTTATAAAAATTGCACCAAAAAAACGAGCGTTTTTTTTATCTTTAAAACTAGTATACTATTGCTATATTTTCGATTTTTTTTGAAAACCCAGTTGCGTAAAACGCAATGGACAAAAAGCGTAAAAAATGACTTTTTTCTAAAGCGTAATGGACCAAAAACACAAAGAAATGTCTTATTTCTAAAACCTAATTGCCAGAAAACACAAAGAAATTTCTTATTTCTAAAACGCAATGGCCTAAAAACACAAAAGAAAGTGTTTTTTCTAAAACGCAATAGACTTAAAACACATAAAAACGTGTTTTTACCTAAAACGCAATGGACTAAAAACACTTCAAAATGTGTTTTTCCTAAAACGCAATGGACCAAAAAACACATAAAATGTCTTTTTTCTAAAACGCAATAGCCTAAAAACACAAAAAAAATATGTTCTTTTTAAAGCGCAATGGACTGAAAACACATAAAAATGTGTTTTACCAAAAACGCAATGGACTAAAAACACTTCAAAATGTGTTTTTCTAAAACGCAATGGACCAAAAAACACATAAAAATGTCTTTTTTCTAAAACGCAATGGCCTAAAAACACAAAAGAAAATGTTCTTTCTAAAACGCAATGGACTAAAAACACATAAAAATGTGTTTTACCTAAAAGTCTAAAATGCAATGGACTAAAAACACTTCAAAATGTGTTTTTCTAAAACGCATTGGACCAAAAAACACACAAAAATGTGTTTTTTCTAAAATGCAATACATAAAAACACAAAAGAAAGTGTTTTTTTCTAAAACGCAATAGACTAAAAACACATAAAATGTGTTTTACCTAAAACGCAATTGTAACGCCCTGCTCTTTCGTACTTTCCATTTATAGCAAGTCTTGTTTGTAATTCTATTTTTGGGAACCTTGTATTCTTGTAATCGTTCTTTCTTTGTAACCGTTGTAAAACCCGAGACTTGGATCATAAATAAAACTCGTATTTCGTTAAATTCATGTTGTACATACTTTATACATGCTCATACATTCAATTTCATGAAACAATTGATGCTTATTCGTAATTCTTGGAAACTATGTGCTAAACTTGAAAATATGTGAAACTTATGCATAAAACGTGTTTTGATCGTAAACAATACTTAAATACGACATTCGTACGCTTAATTACACTTGGTTTATGTTACTCACACTTGATTTATCCTTAAACTATGCTTATATGACAAAACTAGTCCCTAAAACCCTTAAAAACCCTAGAATATAAACTACAGGGGCCTAATTGTCAAGTTTCAAACTTAATTCCGGAACAATACCCCGTCGCGTCGCGCGACGGGTGTAGGCGTTTGTTGTGGCGCGACACCACAGCCTCGATCCGGCAGAAAGTGGTTTGCTGCTCATGGGTTGGTCATTTTTGTGTTTCTTTGGTGTGTTTCTTCCATTAATTAGCCAACTAAACCTCACCTAATCTCCCTCTATAAAACCCAACTCAATCCCACACTTGAATCACTTTACAAACTCACTAATCCACTCTCTAATCACTCAAAATCTGGTGCAAAAGCAGTAGCAAAGTCAGAATCATTTCAAGTTGCAAAAGTGAGTTTAACCTCACTTATCTTCCATCTTTTTCATCCTTGCTTGCTTCTTAGCACTTGGAACAACCCTAGAGATGTTTTCAGAGGTTTTCCCTGGAAAACCAAGGATGGAACATGAAGAAACACTAAACTAACTGGTCGGAACCGAGATAGTTAGGGGGTTTGAATCCGCATAAAAAGGGTTAGCTCTCTCTCGGTTGATTCAGTTGCTACAGGATCTTCTTCTCCGGTAGTCCTGCAAAAAGGAACACCGTTAGCCTCGTCAAGGGGAGAGGGAGGTTCTCTCCTTGACCCGACTCCGGCGTGAGAATAAGTATCGGTAACGGAGAAGATAAGTGTTTGAGAAGTGAGAGTGATCTGAGTTTATACCTGAACAGTTCTCTTATTTATAACCGGGAGTTTGGGAGGGAAAACCTGTTATTGAAAAGATAACGGAAAATGCTAACGCCGTAGCGGTTATTTTTTCTCCCGTTTGAGTTCTTTGATCTGACGTCAATTAGCCTCGATCCGATGTGAATGCACACGGATCGTGGTTTGATCTATGGCTGGGGAATCGCCACGTGGAAAGTGATTAATTGGAGATTACTCTCCAATTGCATGCCTTCGTTGTGATTCCAGGGTTGTCTGTGGTGACGACACGTGTCCAGACGGTTACAACCGTCTGGGTGGTGCACGATTGTATTTCTTTCTAGAAGATTACTGCTGTAATCTGGTGTGACACCTTGCTGTGTGGACACAGACAAATAAATCCCAAGTCTGGGTAAAATAATATCCAAGTCTGGATATTTAGGCGGAAGTAAAGGTTTTTAACCTTTTGTGAATGGGAGAAGGCGCAAGGATTTATGTTTTCCTTTGGGCGCGCGACTATAGATCGCTGATTTCTTCTTCCTCTTGTGAGACCGTTGCGCGGCCGCGCAAGGTCAAGAGGTTAAAAAGTTGGTTTGTGGTATGGTCTCAAATCCTTTTTATGAGGTTTTTGGGACCTTACCCCTTCAGAACATCATCATAAAAGGGTTATAAGTGCAAGAAACTTTCTGTTTTATACAAACACTTTGTTAAACTTAACCAAACTTGAGTTTTCTCATCTCAAACCTATGTCCTTATGCTTATAACCACTTCTATGGTTAGTTAGGCTTAAAAATAAGGTTGAGACATTCAAAATCAGAGGTTAAACCTCACATATATTCTGTTTTGTTTAGGGTTTTTAACCCACAAGTGAAGTTCAAGCTTCAAGCTTGATGAAGGTGTGATTGTGGACTAACTTGGGTTGTCCAACATAAAATCCCCACATTACTTGATGATTTCTCAATAGTGTAGTTGTCTATAATCTTGTATTAATCATAGTTCGTGACCCTCCTTGTATGTTTTTACATCAAGTGTAGTGGTGAACACTTAGAGGTACCTAAATGGGAGCTTGTTCTTCCTACCTCCTACATGATTTCCTTGATTCTTAGAGGTACCTAAATGAAGATGTAAATCTTCTACCTCATGCTTGACATATTAATGTATATAATAACCTATATAATACATATACACATTATCCAAATAATCGAAACTTTGATGGTGAACTAGTGTTCATATGTCAAGGTACTAGATTATATCATTTTAAACCTTGATAACTTGTCATGATTCTAATGGAACCTTGTTCCATGAAAACATTTAAACTCCCTAGAGTTTCATAGTGTCAAGACAAGTATCATGTGTGCTAAATGATTATTTTACTATGTGTTGGTGCATGCGTCTGTCGACTTCGTCTTGTATCGAGTCTTGTTAGAAATGACTTATTCCCTATGAATTAGAAAGTGGCACTTTCAAAGGGAATTAGAAAGTGACAAGTTCAAAGGGAATTAGATAGTGACAGGTTCAAAGGGAATTAGATTCCGTTTGAAGGGTGTCATGCCACCTTCAAACGGAATAGCTTATCCTATAAATACCTCATGTGTCATTTCATTTGTAACTTTCCGGTCAGTGTAACAAAGTGCTGCCGAAGTGTTGTCAGGTTGTAAAACGTCTTCAAATCAATCATACAACAGTTTATAGTGTAAATCTTGCTGAATTGACCTCTACACGTTTGTTTCCGCCTTTCGTGTCGAGTTAAACTCTTCCGATCGACTCATTCGGGTCTGAAAACGATCCTACAAGTGGTATCAGAGCTCAGGAGGAAGAGTTCATACCAATTCAGTTGTTTTTTTCTAACTTCTACACCTTCTTTTCAAAATTGAACAAGTTTTCACGGTTAAAAACATCTGATTTTCACACATCTTGTGCGAAATGTTGTTTTAACAAACCCTAGAAAGTTTCAGAACTAAAATCGACCATTTACTTGACCAATTGGACCAAAATATGACCGAAAAGATGAATCCCGTTTGAAATTACTTGCTTATATCGTTTGAAAGTGGCAATAGTTGACTGATTCCGTTTGAAATTGAATGATTATCCCGTTTGAAAGATGAATCCCGTTTGAAAATGCATGGTGATCTCGTTTGAAACATTTGGTCCGTTTGAACTGATTGGTTAATACCGTTTGAAATGGGTATTCCGTTTGAGACATTGGATTGATTTCGTTTGAGGATAGAATTCCGTTTGAGGGTTTAGTTTGAACTAGGCAATCTCGTTTCAAGTGGCAATCTCGTTTGAAAAACCATACAATATCAGCAATTCCGTTTGAATGATATAATAATTGCATGTGATCTGGTTATAACAAAACATCGGTTCAATAACATTTGTGTTAATCAAAAGCTGTCAGCCCACTACAGACGTTGCGGCCCAATCAAATTTCAAACTACATATTACATTTAAAGAGTTGTCGGCCACTTGATATATTCACAAGATTAAGTCAAAGTGTGCATATGAAGTTGGTGAAATTGTTCGGCCCAATCAGAATGAAATAAACAATTAAGTTGTCGGTTGCATGTGATCTGACATTCTCAGTTTATTGGAAGATGTTTCAATATTGATGGTTCAATTAGATTCCACATAATCAGCGGCCCAATCGTATTCATTTAAAAATTGATGTTGTCGGACTTGTGGTTCACTAAGTATTTTCGGCCCAATTGAATCCATTTCGTTCCGATCAAGCCCATTCATTCAGTGATCTTTACTTCAACAACATTGGAACGAGTCCACGAATCTTCGACACGAGTCCTAGATCGATTCAACCGTCATACACATTCACATATTCAGTTCATTTAAACTGATCATTTGTTTTTGTGTCTACAGGTGTTTCACGAGGAGAATCATTTCGTTTGAAAGGTTGTTTTTGTGAATCTTGTTACCGAAACATGGAAGAGGATAGTGATGATGATCGTGAGTAATTGGGCAAGGAAAATGGCAGATCATTTGAAAATGATGGCTGAAAGTGATAGTGAAGATGAAAAAGTTAAAAAGAAAAAGAAAAAGATTAAAATACCGGTCAGCAGTGATGACGAAGCTGTTCCAGTGATAAAGAAAAAGATGAATATTCCAAAGTTCAAAGTTGATGCAGAAGTTAATGCTAAAAAGATTCCGGTGATTTGTGAGAATTGTGAGATTATCAAGAAGAAAAACAGTGAACTGATTAACAACATAAATCAGTTGAAGGAATCTTACGATGTTCTGAACAAAGCCATGAATCAGTATAATCAATCAAGTGAAGAACAAGCAACGGCCATGAAGACACTTCAGGGAGCGTTCATGATAAAGCAGAAAGTTGTGAACAACTACATCGAGAAGTGTGCTGTGCTTGAGCAGAAACTGGAAACACAAAGAATTGAAACTGAGAGAGTTAATCGTTTGTTGAAAAGTTACTCATGTACTTCTTATGTCATTGACAGGATTTATCCAACTGCTGAAGGATTGAAGGCATTTAAAGATGATGAAGTAACTGAAGAACAGAAAGTTTCTGAAGAAAAGATTCCTATGAAGAAAGAAAAGAAGAAGAATACTAAGGAAAAGACATCTGGTAAGAAACAAAGTGTCGGTTACAACAAGTGTCCACCCCCGCTTGAAAATGGATATTCTCCGAGAAATCCAAATTCAGAAAGAGTCAAAAAGGCAACAAATTACAGTGGGAGTCGGAGTCTTCGGTTAATCTACCAGAAAATATTGATGTTACGTTTACATCATCTGACACTGATCATGAGTCCGAGTTAATAAAGAAAGTCGTCGATCAGGTGTTAGATAAAGATGAAACTGAGGAGTCAAAGTTGGAGTCAAACTCAGAGTCAAAGTCAGAGTCAGAGTCAAAGACTGGTTCTGAAAGTTCGAGTTCGACAGTCAACAGTCTAAAATCTTTGGATAAAAGGGTTTACAATAAAGAATTCCTGTTATCAAAATCTAATTTGAATGACGAAATGTTTAAAGTTGCATATACTTTGAATGATTTTGACAAATTATATTTTGATGAGGAATTTCCAATAAGAGGTGTTAAACCTGAATTGATAAAAAAGGTTTTCAAACTAACAGAAATTAATATTTCTGAAATAAAAGATGTAAATCTTACTGAAAAACCTAAAAAATACACCTCAAGAGTACAACAAATATTAAATAAGAAAAAAGGTTACGGTTCTGGTTTTGGTTATTAAAAGAAACCAAACCATAACGGTAATTTCAAAAAGAAAGGTCTTGGATTTATTCCACCAGAAAATTATAAAAATGAAAAATACGTTCGAGATTTTAAATCAAAAATGACATTTGTTTCAGGAACATCAGCAGAAGAAGAAGAAAAGAAAGAATTCTGGAGACAATCGAACAAAGAATTCCTTGCGAAGAAGCAAGAAGAGATGAAGATTGCTGATCAGATGAAAGAAACGAGAACTTGTTTCCAATGCAACACTGTTGGACATATTGCCAAGAATTGTTTCAAGGCAATTAAATCAAAACAGGGAGTTTCTCGTAAACTGAAAGATAAAGAAGTTGAGTTTGAACCACCAATCGATAGAACTAAACTTTTCAAGAATTCAATTTTTGAGATTGGTGAAAGTTCAAACAGGTTTTATAAGAAAAGAGCAAATCTTGACAACCAGAAATGGGTTGTTAAGAAGTCTGATGGTAGTTTTAGCAATGATTCTGATTCGTCAAAATCAGAGGAGCTATTATCTGGCGATGAATCTGATTCCACAAAGTCAGAGGAGCCACAGGTTGATATTAAATGTGAAACATCAGTGCCGATTGTGGATGATGTGAATTTTCCACCACTTCGGGCTGAAAATTTTAAGAAGAAAATTGGTAAAGTTGAGATTTCAAACCAATTTTTCTCAGAAAAGAAAGAGTTTGATATTGAGAAAGCCTTTAATTCCAAAGTTCATCATATTTTTGGAAAAATGGTTGACAGGAAGGTCAAAGGAGTAAAGGAATTTTACGAGAAAAAGACAAAGAAAGATAAAGTTGAACCATCCCTGGTTTGTGACTGGGATGGTACATATTACGAACAGTAAGTCTGCGGACTTGCCGGAGCTCCCAAGTTGGTAATCGCGGAGCATGAATCGGCATCTTTCTTATGTTTTTAAAAAATGGAAATTTGGTCACAAGTATGACTTGCCGGAACTCCCAGGTTGGTAAGTGAGGAGTAGGTATCGGCATTTTGAGAATTCAACCTACATGTGGTATTGGTTGGTAAGCCATGAGGTTGAAAAAGAGTTTGTGATACAAGTGTTTAAATCAAGGTCATTAGGTTGAACTTGATTGGAACATTCTTACAAGTTGTAAATCAGGGACATTAAGTTGTATCTGATTTCCTACAAGTGGTTGAGAAACAAAATGATGAGTTTATTCCCTAACCTACAAGTGGTTAATTCAATCAACAAAACTTATTTTCCGGAAAAACCATTTGATTAAAACAAACTTAAGTGTTTTGAAATCAATGGGAGAATAGTTTGTTGTGAGGGGGAGTTCTGATTGTTTATGCCAAGTGGATGGCGAATTAAAGCGATTTGATATCGGTTGTCAATTTTATTGTATAGTTTGTTTTCAAATTTCTTTAAATGTGTTTGCATTTTAGGGGGAGTAAGAATTTTTAGAAAATCCAAAAACATTTGAAAATTTGAAAAAGACAAAAACATGATAAAAATATAAAATGAGTTTTTGTGTCAAAGAAGAGGAAATGATAGTACATCAGTGGACTATCACAACATGCTAAAGAAATGGAAAGTTAAAATGTGATAAACGGTCTCACTGATGATATGCCAGTAGGTTTTTGCACATTTAGTAGATTGTGACGAGATATAAATCTAAATTCAAACTTGCTTATATCGTGGGGAACATCTCTCGGATATATGGGTAACCCTCGAAATCTTGTTTGAAAGGTCCCTCTTTCTGAGATACTAGGTCTTTATGCTCAGTGATATCTGGGGTATTATCCCGGGACTTCTGATTTTGCGGAAGCAATGGCCTAGTCCCCGGAGAATACTTTCTGCTTGCTTGAAATATAACGCCGCCCTCAGCATAAAATGATGAGACAATAAAATTGCTAATCAATGCTGTTGTAAAAAAGATCCTATAAGGGGACACACCAAAAGTCGAGCCGTCATCTCTCTGCTGAACGAAAGTTCTGACCTGAGCTCTCACGGTTTCGCATTTAACCCCTTACAGATATCATCTGTGGTATACTCACCTGTAAGACTGAATATTGGGATCTGGATACAGGAGTATATTCTGAGGTGGGACACGCGATTAAGTTTAAGTGCTTAAGACATTAATCTCGTATCTCGAAACAGTTGAACTTTGTGTGAAAATTTAAGTGGATCAGTATACTGACAATCTAAGTGAATCGTTTAGAACTTAAAATGTTTAAAGCTTAACGGTGTTGGTGATTTGTCTCATAAACTGATATGATCCTCTTACACAAACTCACAAAAATATTGTATGTAAATATTTCTTTACTGCATTTCATTTCATTACAAAATCCAAAAAGATTTTCGGTGTGTTTTAGCATAAATTTTTGAAAAATTCAAAAAGATTTTCGACAACTGGTGTTGGAGAGCTAATTTTTAAAATTCCGAGTGCTAGACATGATGAACAAATGGTTTGGGAGAGTGTGTTGTTTTGATAAGAAAAACGATATTTCTTCAAGTGTTTTCATCAGAGATCTACATTGTAAAATCATTCTTTGATTGTATATTTCCTGCAAGTGGTTCAGTAGATGGTGAGATTGTTTTTACAAGTTATCATCAGAAAATTTATTTTTGGGTAGAGAATGTGCAGGATAAGAGCTAGGTGTTTTTGGATAGATGATAGAGAGTCAGGTTCCGATACCTGAGGACTCTGTGATTTTAACAAGCCAGGCTGTGATCCCAGCATATCGAAAGGGGGAGTCTGAAGACACCTAAAGGAAGGAATGTATTGGTGCTGATGAAAAAGAGAAGAGAGGAGATTTGAGGATACTTACAGCGTCGGATACTTCAAAAGAGTTCGAGAGGACTGATAAAGACTGAAGATGCGAAGACTCGACACTGAAGACTCGTCAACATTAGAGGGGGAGTCTGTTGGTGCATGTGTCTGTCGACTTCGTCTTGTATCGAGTCTTGTTAGAAATGACTTATTCCCTATGAATTAGAAAGTGGCACTTTCAAAGGGAGTTAGAAAGTGACAAGTTCAAAGGGAATTAGATAGTGACAGGTTCAAAGGGAATTAGATTCCGTTTGAAGGGTGTCATGCCACCTTCAAACGGAATAGTTTATCCTATAAATACCTCATGTGTCATTTCATTTGTAACTTTCCGGTCAGTGTAACAAAGTGCTGCCGAAGTGTTGTCAGGTTGTAAAACGTCATCAAATCAATCATACAACAGTTTATAGTGTAAATCTTGCTGAATTAACCTCTACACGTTTGTTTCCGCCTTTCGTGTCGAGTTAAACTCTTCTGATCGACTCATTCGGGTCTGAAGACGATCCTACACTATGTCTATGTTCATACTTTTTACATTCCGAATCTATAATCTTCCGTATTTCCCAAACTCACACACCTATGTTCCTTGTGTAGAAGGCCAAGGTGCTCCAACTAGCTAATTGTCACGGCCCTTGACCCAGTTTGACCCGTTTCAGGAGCCGCGGGACAGAAAATCCCGTGGTATTTATTTAATTGAGTTTAACAACGGAAGATTTCTTCAGGATCTTTTTAAAAACGGAAATTTCCCGATTATTTTATTTCACAACTCGGGATAGAACCCCGGTAATTTACAATCCTAAGATTTCACGGAGAAATCTTTATTTTACAAAACATGTTTCTTTATTTTATATTGAGCCACTTCCTTAAGCTTGTAGTGCTTCTCGGCACTTTTTCTGGATCACAACAGATCACCTGAAACATGTTTGAAAAAGGTTTTGTCAGCGGGAAATACTGGTGAATCATTCTTTTTATGAAAACGACGCGTCTTGTTATAATTTACAGTATTAAGAGCGATTACAATGTTTTCCATATATCAACCAACTACCCACAGTACTTGTCACTCGACATTCATCGGTAGCCTCTGAGCCCGATGGTGTCTGTGACTATGGTCATATCACCCCTTGGCCCCGTTGTCCAATGGTGACGGTTATCAAGTAATGTATACAAAACCCCACATAACGGCTGTAATTTGGTGATTACAAAGACTTAATCCCTGTAATTATAACCTTTGAAAATAAACATGCTTTTGTAAATAAATTTGATAAAAAGAGAATGACTCACGTTGCAGATTTAATTGAGCAGAGCCTAGCCTACTGATTAGCCTTTTTAACCTAATTTAAATAACAATGCACACAAACTAGGTTAGTAACTAATACAACATTTACGATAACTCACGAGATTAAACCCTCACATCGAATGACAAAGTGCGATACTTAAACATCCATCGATTTAACGACGAATGACAAAGCATAAACCCTAATGTGGGCAGCACTTAAACATCCATTGGATAGTTTAATCGATCGGACATTGAATCGTAATAGCGATCGAGTTATTACCCTGTATTGCGGCAACGAGTTGTGATTCGTGTGTGTTTTGATAGTAAACAGAGCGTAACTCAGTGTATATAACGAGTTTTTACGTCGTTTCAACTCTAGAATTCAAGTCCCAAAGCCCACTATTTATACACAAAATTTGACCCCCCTCGCGTGACGCGAGGGGTACCCCTGGGGGCGTCGCGTGGCGCGACGGGTCATACCCTATCATAGGGTAGCCCCGTGTGTGTGTAGGCTTGCTGAGTCGACGAAATTGTGAAATTCGATTTTGACAGCGTTTTATGTGGATAATCGTAACTAGGGTTTACCCCCCCCCCTAAGTTTTAGGGGCCCTGATCCTGATTCTGATTGTTCTGAAAATTTTAGGGTTTGTGCAGAATCACTTGGGTTTCTCAATTAGGGTTTCCTATTGGACAATTTAAAGTAATAAATAGGACTTTTAAATAAGAGTTGTTACATTCTCCCCACCTTAATAAAAATCTCGTCCTCGAGATTTACTGGAACAAGTAAGGATACTTTCGCTTCATTTCTGATTCTAACTCCCAAGTGTATTCAGCTCCTCTCTTTGAATCCCACTTGACTTTGACTAAAACTAGTCGCTTGTGCTTGAGAAACTTAATCTTTCTGTCTTCTATCTGAAGAGGTTTCTCAACAAATTTTAACTTTTCGTTTACCTCTATATCTTGGAGAGGTACTACCAAAGATTCGTCTGATAGACATTTCTTGAGGTTGGATACATGAAATACATCATGTACTCCAGCTAACTCTTCTGGTAGTTGTAAACGATAAGCAACTGGTCCTATACGTTGAATCACTGAAAATGGTCCTACGTATCTTGGACTTAGCTTTCCTTTCTTACCGAATCGAACAACTCCTTTCCAAGGAGAAACTTTCAACAATACTCTTTCTCCAACTTGGAATTCTAACGGCTTACGTCGATTGTCGGCATAGCTCTTTTGACGATCTCGAGCTGTCTTCAGTCTTTCCTTGATTTGTGTAATCTTGTCGGTCGTCTCTTGCACTATTTCAGGACCTGACAATTGACTTTCTCCTATTTCTGCCCAACAAACTGGAGTTCTGCACTTTCTTCCATACAGTGCCTCGAATGGGGCAGTTTCAATACTTGAATGATAACTATTGTTATAACAGAATTCAATTAAAGGTAAATGGTCGTCCCAATTTCCACCAAAATCTATCACACATGCCCTGAGCATGTCTTCTAGAGTTTGGATTGTCCTTTCACTTTGTCCGTCTGTTTGAGGATGATATGCCGTGCTTAGGTTTAGTCGAGTTCCCATTGCTTCTTGGAAACTAGTCCAGAAATGGGAAGTAAAACGACTATCCCTATCCGAAACAATGGAGAGTGGAACTCCATGTAAGGATACTACTTCATCTACATACAACTTTGCTAATCTTTCCATGCTAAAGGTTTCTTTCATGGGTAGAAAATGAGCTGATTTGGTTAATCGATCCACAATTACCCAAATCGCATCATTACCTTTTCTGGTTTTGGGTAACTTAGTAACAAAATCCATTGTTATGAGTTCCCATTTCCATACAGGCATTTCTAACTGTTGTAGTAGACCTGAAGGTTTCTGATGTTCTGCCTTAACTTGTGAACAAGTAAGACACTTAGAAACATAACGGGCTATATCCTTTTTCATTCCTATCCACCAAAAGTTATTTCTTAAATCTTGGTACATCTTATTATTGCCAGGGTGCATGGTATACCTAGATTTATGAGCTTCTTCTAAAATCTTATTTCTTAATTCTCCCTGCTTAGGTACCCAAATTCTTCTTTTGTGGAATCTCCAAATTCCATCAGCTCCTTGTTCTAACTCTTTTATTCGTCCCTTCATTCCTTCAGCATTATCCTTGATTGCTGTAGCTTGAATATTCTTCAATTGTTCCATTAAATCTAATTGTAGATTTAATCTGAGAGCACGAACTCATCGTTGTTTCTCATGGTACTTACGACTTAAGGCATCTGCAACTACATTTGCCTTTCCTTCGTGATACTGAATATCACAGTCGTAGTCACTTAGGATTTCCATCCATCTTCTTTGCCTCATATTTAACTCTTTTTGCCCAAATATATATCTTAAACTTTTATGATCTGTATAGATAGTAAACTTACTTCCGTACAGATAATGTCTCCAGATCTTCAGGGCAAAAATTACGGCTCCTAATTCTAAGTCATGAGTCGTATAGTTTTCTTCATGCTTTTTCAATTGTCTTGAAGCATACACAATTACCTTCTTGCGTTGCATTAGTACACATCCAAATCCTAGTTTTGAAGCATCACAATATACTTCAAAATCTTCAGTTCCTTCTGGTAAAGCTAAGATTGGAGCATTGGTTAACTTTTGCTTTAAAATCCTAAAAGCTTCTTCTTGTTTAGGTCCCCATTCAAACTTAACTGATTTAAAAGTTAGCTTAGTTAATGGTACAGCTATCTTGGAAAAATCCTTAATAAACCGTCTATAGTATCCGGCTAAACCTATAAAACTTCTAATTTCCATTGCGGATTGCGGAACCTTCCATTTGGTAATCGCCTCTATCTTAGCAGGATCTACATGAATACCTTCGTGATTCACCATGTGACCTAGAAATTGCACTTCTTGCAACCAAAATTCACACTTTGAGAATTTGGCGTATAGCTTTTCTTTTCTTAACAAAGTTAAGAGTGCATGCAAGTGCTGACAATGTTCGTCCTGACTTTTGGAATAAATGAGTATATCGTCGATGAAAACAATTACAAATTTATCCAAGTACGGTTTACAGATCCTATTCATCATGTCCATGAATGCTGCAGGTGCATTTGTTAATCCGAAGGGCATGACTGTAAACTCGTAATGACCATACCTAGTTCTAAAAGCAGTCTTAGGTATGTCTTCTTCTTGTACTTTCAATTGATGATATCCGGAGCGTAAATCTATTTTAGAAAAATATCTAGCTCCTTGAAGTTGATCGAATAGATCATCAATTCTAGGTAATGGGTATCGATTCTTAATTGTAACCTTATTCAATTCTCTATAATCAATACACATTCTCATTGAACCATCCTTTTTCTTTACAAACAACACTGGTGCTCCCCCACTAGAATGAACTAGGTTGTATGAAACCTTTACTTAGTAATTCATCTAATTGCTTTTTCAGTTCTAACATTTCTGTGGGTGCTAACCGATAAGGTGCCTTGGCTATCGGTATAGTTCCTGGAATTAAATGAATTCTAAATTCTACCTCCCTATCTGGTGGTAATCCTGGTAATTCTTCTGGGAATACTTCTGGGTATTCTGAGACTATAGGAATCTCCTTAAGTTCTTTACCCTTAGTACTAATAATTACTGAAATCATATATACTATTCCTTGTTTTCGTTCATAACTAGCAACTTTCATTACTGATATGAACTTCATGGGCTTACGTGGTTTATCTCCGGTAATCATAATTACTTCTACGGTGGGTGCCTGAATTTCTATGGAATTCTTATCACAAAGAATTCGAGCATGGTTGGCTACTAACCAATCCATTCCTAATACAATATCGAATTCGGCTAATTTCATAGGTAATAGGTTTGCAAAGAATTTATGACCTGAGAGTTCTATATTTCCTTTTTGCAAAACTTTATCTATGCTAACAGAATTTCCGTCTGCCGTTTCGACTGTAAAAATCTGCCTAAGATTGGTTAAGGGTAAGTTAAGAGCTTGGCAGAATGAAGTATTGATAAAACTTTGGTTTGCACCAGAGTCAAATAATACTTTTGCATACACGTTGTGAACTAGGAACGTACCAGCTATCACGTCAGGAATCATCTCGGCTTCCTGAGTAGTTAACTGAAAGGCTCGAACATTCTTCTTAGTAACTCCGTCGGCTGTCTTGGCTTTGTTGTCTGCTGGTTTAACCAATTTAGGACATTCTGTCTTAAAATGTCCATTTTCTCCACAGTTATAGCAGATCCTGGTTTTCTTTCTGCAATCTTCTTCGCGATGTCCTTCAGTTTTGCAAAAGTTGCAGATTACATTGCATCTTCCATAATGCTTCTTTCTGCAATTCCTGCAGAACGGCAGAGTTGAAGATTGCCCTGTTCCTCTTCTCCTGAAGCTATTGTTATTACCCGTACGAAATCCTTGGGTAATTTTCTGAGTCAGTTCCTTTTTCCTGTTTTCATCTCTTGTGCATACCAGTTCGTCAGTTAGGGTGTTAGCTAGTTCCACCGCATCATCAATGGTACGAGGTCTCGCAGCTTTAACGATATTGCGGATTTCACCAATCAATCCCCAAATATAGCGAGAAATGAGTACCGGTTCTGGCGAAGCCAGTGTTGGTACCACTCTAGCATATTCAAAGAATGTCGAAGTATAACCGCGACAATCTACACCCATCATCCGGTGGTTCAAGAACTTATTCGCCATTTGATCTTTTTCATATTCGGGACAGAATTTACTTTCTACCAGACTCTTAAATTCTTCCCAATTCATAGCATACGCCATCATCCTTCCTTTTGCTTGTAACACCGTGTTCCACCATTCTAGCGCCCCTTCTTTGAAAAGATTTGACGGGTACATGACCTGATCGTCCTTGTCACATTTACTTATTGTGATTACTGCCTCGGTTTTCTCTAACCAACGCAGTGCCGCAGTCGCTCCTTCATTGCCTGCAAATTCAGCGGGTTTGCAAGCAAGAAATTCTTTGTAAGTGCAACCAGGCGTTGCAGCTTTCATTTTCTTAGGGAGCGGAGCCTGCCGTGGATTATTAGTATGATTACCGCCCCCATTTACGCTATTACTGAAGTTATCTTCTGAAATACGTTTGCTAGGAATGATTTGTTGAGGTTCGATTGGATTTCTAACAGCAGCAACTATTGCTGGAATAGCATTGGCTATTCCCTGAGCAACGATATTTTCTATGTCTTGTCTATTTAGAAATTGATCCTCCTGATGTTACTCAGATTGATTAACTTCGTTAACTGGTTCATTACCAACGTTTGCCATCTGGTAATTAATTTATATAAATTATTAGTATCAAATGAATAATAATTATACACAAAATAATTGTATAAAGTTCATAACACATATAGCCAAAACTATCGATTTCTCGATTCCATTTTTTATATTTATATATATGCGTCAATACACACCATTATCTTACAAAGTTTTATTTTAGGTTATTTCACAAACTTTATACTACTTATTTATTTTACAGCCACAGTTTCACATTCTCACACCATACTATCCCTTTTCAGATGGTATTTTAGTAACGGCGTTCCCTCTCGTCGTATTTCCAGGAGATCTGTTCTCCTACTTCCCTGATCCTATTTCCTGCATCCACTAACTCCTCGCCAAAGTGGCGGAGTTCAGCTAAATTCTCATTGCTCATGGGTGGATTTGGTATTGGTTCATGGTCAAACTGAGGAAGGAAGGAATAAGGACTGTTGAGCAGGTTTTGGAACTGCCAGTCGTTCGTCCACCACTCGTCCATTCCTAAGGGTTGGGTGTGGATTATAGGTTCTGGGATTGCCGGTTCCAAGTTCATAGGTAGTTGTGTTTCAATAGGATGAGTAAAAGTATTTGTATTGACAGGCTTAATAGTATCACAACTCTCTATTATAAAATCTAGCTCTTCCTGCAATGTCATTTCCTGGGTTTGTTTAGAGCTTTCTCCAATTTCTATCTGGGTTTGTTTAGAACTTCCTCCAATCTCCATTTCTATTTGCTTAGAATATTCTTCAAACTGTATTCCCATATGCCTAGACTCTTCCCCGACTTCAATTCCCTTCCCTTTGTCTAAGGGATTTTCTATTTTGGGAATCTTTCTAGTGGCGGGTTTCCTCCTAAGCACACGCCTCCATCCCACAAATCTCCTCTTTTTCTTGGGCTTGGGTTTTTCCGAAGATGGAGCATTGAATTCAATAGGTTCTTCTATATCTGGTATATACCTATTGAAATCTCTGGAAACCTCTATTTTTACCGGATAGAGATTTAAATTCTGAAGGGCGTCAGACAAGTCACTCATGCTGTTATGCAAAATACACATAATTACTAATTTAAAAAATATAACAAAATTTCATAGAAAACCTTTAAATATTATTTCAGACTGGGTAACTACAAAACAAATGAAAACTAAAACACACGAGGTTTTATTGTAAATTTATTTATTTACTGAATAAGGTTTCTGGACTGTAGGTGATAAAGGTGCTAAGACTTAGGTCAAATTATTTAAAGATTTGCATTAACTGCTACAGTAGCTAGCATATAAAGATCTGCCCATTTCTCATCTAACTTGTCCTCCCAAGGTGTTTTACTGGTTAATTCCTGGGTTTCCTATTTAATCTTCTTTTCTCGGAATTTCTTTATTTTCTCCTCACTTTTCTTTAAAATTAAACTTCATTTATTAGGAGAAAGTGGTTCCTCATATTGTGCCCTTCGCACAAATATTCCTTCTTCAGGAATTACAGAGTGATTTGAGGATTTGGTTTGGGATGAACTTCCCTTCTCGTTGAATGACCTATCTAATTTAAGATAGATGTTTGACAGCTTTTGCTTACCCATACTGTATACAAATATTCAAATAAGAAAACACAGAATCACAAAATGACAAGTAGAAAAATTAAGTATTTTCTAAATACTTAATTGGCTTAAATCAGTGGCTCTGATACCACCATTTTCTGTCACGGCCCTTGACCCAGTTTGACCCGTTTCAGGAGCCGCGGGACAGAAAATCCCGTGGTATTTATTTAATTGAGTCTAACAACGGAAGATTTCTTCAGGATCTTTTTAAAAACGGAAATTTCCCGATTATTTTATTTCACAACTCGGGATAGAACCCCGGTAATTTACAATCCTAAGATTTCACGGAGAAATCTTTATTTTACAAAACATGTTTCTTTATTTTATATTGAGCCACTTCCTTAAGCTTGTAGTGCTTCTCGGCACTTTTTCTGGATCACAACAGATCACCTGAAACATGTTTGAAAAAGGTTTTGTCAGCGGGAAATACTGGTGAATCATTCTTTTTATGAAAACGACGCGTCTTGTTATAATTTACAGTATTAAGAGCGATTACAATGTTTTCCATATATCAACCAACTACCCACAGTACTTGTCACTCGACATTCATCGGTAGCCTCTGAGCCCGATGGTGTCTGTGACTATGGTCATATCACCCCTTGGCCCCGTTGTCCAATGGTGACGGTTATCAAGTAATGTATACAAAACCCCACATACCGGCTGTAATTTGGTGATTACAAAGACTTAATCCCTGTAATTATAACCTTTGAAAATAAACATGCTTTTGTAAATAAATTTGATAAAAAGAGAATGACTCACATTGCAGATTTAATTGAGCAGAGCCTAGCCTACTGATTAGCCTTTTTAACCTAATTTAAATAACAATGCACACAAACTAGGTTAGTAACTAATACAGCATTTACGATAACTCACGAGATTAAACCCTCACATCGAATGACAAAGTGCGATACTTAAACATCCATCGATTTAACGACGAATGACAAAGCATAAACCCTAATGTGGGCAGCACGTAAACATCCATTGGATAGTTTAATCGATCGAACATTGAATCGTAATAGCGATTGAGTTATTACCCTGTATTGCGGCAACGATTTGTGATTCATGTGTGTTTTGATAGTAAACAGAGCGTAACTCAGTGTATATAACGAGTTTTTATGTCGTTTCAACTCCAGAATTCAAGTCCCAAAGCCCACTATTTATACACAAAATTTGACCCCCCCTCGCGTGACGCGAGGGGTACGCCTGGGGGCGTCGCGTGGCGCGACGGGTCATACCCTATCATAGGGTAGCCCCGTGTGTGTGTAGGCTTGCTGAGTCGACGAAATTGTGAAATTCAATTTTAACAGCGTTTTATGTGGATAATCGTAACTAGGGTTTACCCCCCCTGAGTTTTAGGGGACCTGATCCTGATTCTGATTGTTCTGAAAATTTTAGGGTTTGTGCAGAATCACTTGGGTTTCTCAATTAGGGTTTCCTATTGGAAAATTTAAAGTAATAAATAGGACTTTTAAATAAGAGTTGTTACACTAATCCAACAACCAACTTACTCTCGGATTCAAGTAGGAACAACTTGCAAAACCGTGAGTATACTCGAATTCCCCTCTTTACTTTTACCACTTTTTGGGGTGTCACATGTTTACTTACCAAAACTTACACATGAACATTTTACTTAAATGCACGAACATTCCTATAACATGCTTGTATACGTGATTGCTTGATACTTTAAACTTGGGTTGAGGACATCTTGTGTTAGACTTATCATTAACTTCGTACGAGCCTATCCATGACATATATAATGCTATAGGATTAACGCACCGCCCGTAGACTTGTGGTTATGTCATGAGCATATTGCGTTTCATCATTTGGTTTTATATGTTAGACACATGCCGAATTTATTGTTTATCTTGTATCAGATGCTTGCTATGAGGAATTATTTAATCATCTTTTATGCTACGTACGTATCAACCTTGTATCCTCGCCGTTGCTTTCGCATTGAACTTTATTTTAAACATGTTACAGGTTGAGGATGACGAATGCTATGAAATGAAGGAGCGTTGATGCCTAGATACACATTTAGACGTGTTAGGTTTAAAATGTTGTATAAAATTTTGTTATTGTTATGTTTCGAACATGTTGTTATTTGAGTTTATGTAATGGTTGACAATTTGAAATTTATGAAATGAAATGGGATTTATTTAAATATTGTCGCACATAGTGTTA
This sequence comes from Helianthus tuberosus, assembly GCA_030545235.1. NCBI lineage: Eukaryota > Viridiplantae > Streptophyta > Magnoliopsida > Asterales > Asteraceae > Helianthus > Helianthus tuberosus. The sequence continues at coordinate 100,861,302 of CM060431.1, read as the reverse complement.
TGAAGTCTCTTGCAATCTATTTCGTCTCACTCCGATATTTCCGCCATCGGTTGGGGTGTGACAGCAATGAACTAAAAACACAATAAAATGTGTTGTTTCTAAAACCCAATAAATTGAAAAATATAAAAAACGGTGTTTTTTCATTATTTGTAAAACGCAATAACTCAATTCAAAAACCCAGATCGTAAAAACGCAATTAAAAAGTTTCTTACTAGATCGAAGTCGATTTCTTCAGATTTCTTCAACGATTGGCGAAATTTGAATGTTAGAAACACTTGTCAGTGATCGAATCGAACGAATCGAGTGATTCGCTTCAAAATCACGGGAAAAAGTGAGATATTGTATGAAATTAAACTGGGTTTCTTCAAAAAAGTTGAAGAACACGTTGATCGGGTGTTTGAATCATTGATTAGTGACGAAAATCGCATTTTAATGTAGTGATTATTGAGATAGAAAGTGAAGAAAAGGTTGAAGATGGTCGGTTTTGAAAATGGTAGGTTTTGAAAATGGTAGGTTTTGAAGTTACCGAGAGAAAGGGAGAAGATGGGATGAAATTGACTAAAATACCCTTCCTCTTTATTTTATATTTTGCCACATGTCATAATTCTATTGCTTCATATCCTTCCTACCCAAAATAAACTTCCTATTTGATCCTATCCCTAAAAACAAATCTTAATTCTTAGGGCTTGTTGGGCTAAGCTTATTTAACCAAAAAAGTACTTTTCGTTAAAAGAATTTATTGACTTATTACTTTTTGGAAAGGAGTGTTTAAAAAAGTGTTTGGATTAGCTTATGGAGTGGGAAAAACCAATAAGTCAATAAGTTATTTTTAAAAAAATGTTTGGCTTAACTTAGTCATGTAAAATGACTAAAAGGGGTGGGAAAAGCCAATAAGTCATAAGCACCTTCAAAAAGTCACTCATTACTAACTTTTTCTCCCTATACAAAAAATCTTTTTTGAAAAGTGCTTATGATTTTGCCAAACACTTTTTCTCCTTATTAGCTTTTTGTAAAAGTCAATAAGTTATAAGAAGGTGTTGAAAAGCTTAGCCAAACACCCCCTTAATACCAATCAATATTTTCATATTTTTATAAACAAACTATATTAGAATACCTTTTACACGTGTTGATAAATATAATTTTATATGAGTTAGTAATATAAAAGTTGTGTTTGGATCTTGTACATGACAAAGAAATCATACGAATGATAGGAGACAAGATCAATAGCTCAAAACTAGGCGGTGACATTTTCGTAATTATTAGGTTCAAACTAGGGATAAGCGTGGTACCGGTACCGAAATTACCGATACCGAAATTCGTCAAAACTGGGTACCGGTACCGAAATATTCAATACGATACGGTACCGATACCGGTACGGTATCGGTATTTGAAGGTAAAATACGGTATTTTACCGGTACCGTACCGAACCGGTACCGATACCGAAAATGCCAAAAAGTGGGTACCGGTACCGGTACCAAAAAAATTCGGTACGGGACCGGTACGGTATCGGTACCCAGTACCAAATGCTCATTCCTAGTTCAAACAATCGAATAAAACAAGTAGAGAAATGGTATTATGTTCATTTGTCACTTGAACTTCTTCCCCCTTTAATTTTCAAATGCCTATAACTTTTTCATACGTTAATATTTTTTTTTAAAATACACCGTATTAACGAGCATTTTATTCTCTTTAATTCGAGCAGCCTATTGCTATAATTTTTTTAAAAAAATATATAATTTTGAATAAACATTACGTGATTACGTGATTTTGAATACCCAGCATATGACTACGTGATTTTGAATACCCATTACATGGTTACGTGATTTCATTATAGTATGTGAAACCACACTAAGTGATTACGTAATTACGTAACAATAGTTGACTATGTATTATTACGTGACTACATGATTTTGAATTCTCGTTTCATGATACGTGATTTCGTTGTATTATTTTATGTGAAACCACACAGAGTGATTACGTAATTACACAAAAAAACAAAAACATGTAATACATGATATTTCTAATCACGTATTAATGATAAATTATATACAAAACATTAGCCAAATCAACCTATAATAACCACATAATATCGTATATTAGATATTTAATCACGTAATAAAGCATAAATAATCAAGTTCTTATTATTGAATGTGTAATCACGTAATAAGTATAATTGTAATAACATCAGTTATAGCAAATCATATTGAATGTGTAATCAAGTAATGGATTTATATTGAATATGTAATCCATGGTCTGGATCACTTCCACCTCTTCCCTCATCTAATCCATCAATACCAGAGGACCCCCAAATGAGTGAACCCTCTAACACTGCTCAATCACTGAGCCATCATCAACGGGTTATGATAACCCTATTCCCACATATCTGAATTTGACCGGATATGATACTACCTATACTGCAGCCGCTACCGATTACAACTATCCAGCTCCATCTTATGACCCCTATATGCAGGCGGTCATTCAAAATGACTTATACCTACCTCATTTTCCACCTAGTTATCAAAATCCGGGTTATCCAAACCCCGGATATCCGTACCCAGTTATACCTCAACCACCACCACCTCAACAACAATTACCTCTTAAAGACTGGACTGAAACTCAAGTATGATAAAAAAAAATAGGTTACCTAGGCAAGAATCCCTAGACTCGTGAATAAAATCCTAACCTTGGTTTTGAATGAAGACTCTGCCTAACCCGATAAACCCCCAAAAGGTAAACCGAACCTAACAGTATGACAAGTGATGAAATGCTAAAATGGACTGGCTCGAGCTATCGACCACCAGTCCCGCAACTATCAGGTATAAAGTAATTTATGTACTAAAACCCTCAAGTTAAGAAGCTGAAATAACTGAGAATAATGAATCCCTAGGAAACTCTAGACGCGAATAAACAGATGAACCCGGGTGATCGGCCACCCAAACTGTCAAACAACGCCCAACTAATAACCTAGCAATTCTAGATTAGATTTCTCACATTCAAGAAGAGATTGCACGTTTTAAGTAATTGGTTTTAATAATTATTAAACTTGAATTAAATTTCTCACCTTCAAGGTCAAGACTCAAAGATTACCAACCTAGACTGACTCCCGGATCTAAAGTATATATAACAACCCTCAAGAAACACCCCTAAACGCTCCTAAATACACCTCGTATGTGAAAAACAGACCTGAATAACATTTATACTCATGAAAAACAAATAAAAATAAATAATTTAGCCGCTCGCGGGCCGCGACGGATGAAAGGGGACTCCCTCGCGGGGCGTGAGGCCCCATTGTGTGCTGGTCACCTGAGCCGCCACGTGTCGGACACGCGTCAGAACCAGGGTGATGACTCATCAACTTGTTTCCGCCTTTAGGGCCCTCGCGGGCCGCGACAGGCTAGGCATGTGGGCGTCCCGGGGTGCGAGAACCTCCCGGATCAGCTATAAAAGGAGCGATGATCAGCATTTCCAATCCGTTCAAATTTCTAAATTCTCTCACACTTTCTATAGGCTGAAGCTATAGCCTAATACCCCCTAATAAGCGAAGCTCTGCCTCGTTGTAAGTACCATAACCCTGTTGTTACCCTACACGATCGAATTAGGGCTCCGTAACGCCTGTCAGGACTCTGTCCGACTCAGTCGTTGGAGTTCTGTCTCGTGTGTACACCCGATTGATTTAGGATTCTGTAATGCATGTCGGCTCTGCCCGACTCAGTCATTGGAATTCTGTCTCGAGTTGTACGGTGAATGTGATTTGGGTTATTTTACTAGCACATGTGCATTGTTTAATTTTAATAAATAATAACCAGGAGAAACAACAGGAAGCTATAATATTACCCGGAAGCCTGTAGGAATACCTAAGTCTACAAAAGTGAGTACATCTGCTTTTCATAAACTATTTTTATAAAACCTCAATTATTTAAATTATATTTCACAGTGATTGAGTATTTGTAATTCTACAATTATCGTCGGTATGTTGGGGTTTTGTATACATAACTTGTTACTACACTGTGAGTAGTAGCATGACCACCAGTCAGGATTGGCAGTACCGTAGGTGGTAATTGAATAGATAAGCAAATGTAATTACGGGTTGCCCTCAATGCTGTAAAATGATAAAAATGTCTTGATTAAACTAAGATGCACTCACCAGTATTTCTTGCTGATAAAATGTTTTAAACACGTGTTTCAGGTAACTTAGTATGAAGCCAATAAAAGCCAGCTGGAGAGCACTGAAGGCTTAGAAAAGTGGCTATAAAGTTACCTAGATAAAAAGAAGAATTGTTTTCAATAATTATGGTTCATCCCTATAAATATATTACAAAGGAAAGCTCGGGTTTTGTTCCATTTATTTATTATAGATGTATTATCAGAAAAACTTGGGGTTTATCCCCTTTATTTATTTTAAACATTTTGGTGTTTAACTCTGATAAAAATATTTCCTAACTACAGTCCTGATGAAACTTTCCGCTGCCAAATTAATAAACACCGATACCATCTGCTCTGAGTCTCGCGGTTCCCGCTCCCAGGGTGGGGTCGGGGGCTGCAACAGAATGTGGTATCAGAGCTATGCCACTGGTTTAAGCCCTTTAGATGTTCTTCCAATACCTAAACCTTAAACATTTATGTTAGGAAATTAATATCTTATGTATTATCCTGTGAACATAAAATCTTAATGTGTTTATGATGATTTTTATGTCATTCAACAAATTGTGAATTCCCAATATGTGTTACCAATATTTGTATTACAGTTATGATATGTTTAATATTGCATATATATAAGTGATATATTAATAATATTATGTCTTAGTAAATTTTATGATATTATATATATTTATATATATACCATATCCATATATATGTGTAGGAACATAATGCAATATGAATTTTGCAACGTTATAATAATATTACGATATTAACATTAAATATCTTAATATTAATATAAGAAAAACACAATTCAGGCATGATACTTCGAAAAATGTCATAATATAAATATTAAGATAATATGTATTATACCTAAATTATTTTATGTCATTTAAATTCTCAGGATATGTAACCCCTATTTGTATCTTACAGTATGTTATGCTATAAATATAAAAGGGGATCTATTGATATTAAATTTTGTGATATATATCATACCCATATAATTATGTGAATACAATATAAAATTATAATAATATTATGATATTGATATAAATATCTTAATCAAAGATATAAGACAACACCCTTAGGTATGATGTCACTGAAATATCATAATATAAAATATTATTCGATGCAAGCAGTATATTTTATAATTTATGATATAACCCAAAGTTTTACTCGACTTAAAGATATATATTTGTCAAAGTTTTAATAAAACATATAATTGTATTAATTTTGTTAAAATATAATATATTTGCATACTTAAAACATGGTTATTGTTTAGATACAATAATTGAAAATAGGATTTTTTTTTCATGATAACTCTATGAAAATATTATTCCCTATGATTATGTTATATCCACATAAGCACATGTACATATACCATGAAAAATATAAAATATTTTATATTTTATAAAACTGTATCTAAAAAACAAGAATATGTACAACAAATTGGTACTGTATAATGATTTTAATACATAGTACCTATATATTAACAGGAAATGGCCTAAACTTATTTCTTAAATTATATGTAAGTCAGATGTATGTATATTTTATATAATTTGTATCAAGATTATAAATGATATTTCATCCATAAAATAAAAAATATGTACAGTATAACTATATGATTTAAAATATATGTACATATATCTCAAAAGGAAACAATTTTTATCATTTGATAAGTCTAATTCATTTCTTAAACTATATTTGAGTCATATGTATATATATTCTGATATGAGAATTGTTATGGGTCATTTTCTGAGCGTACATATCTTGACTAATATCCTGCTTTTAATTGTTTATTTGTGACCAGGATACTGGACTGGGATATTGCTGACATCCTGGGCGATATCCTGAGGTTAATTGAATTAACCACGTGCAGGTTAGAGGCTGTGGGTTGCTAACGTTCAGATGGACTTCTTCTCCTCAAGACTCGGGCGTATCTGTTATGAGAGAGACGTTGAACCCGAAAGACCAGGTCTACAACGTTCGAGTGGGGAATATTCGCCGGATCCCGATTTATTAGGATAGTTTGTTACACTTCTTTTATTATAAATAGATGGGGGCGGATCAGATTAAGGCACGCAACTTACACACACACTTTCGAACACTTTTGCTCTCTAGCTCACTGCAAACACTACACACAAACACTTGTATTCGAATTACTTTGTAACACCTAGTTGATCCGCACCACATCCTGCACTGTATCCTGATATTTGAAGTAATAGAAGAACAAGGCAGCTGCAATTGTCAGCTCCCGAGGTTTTGTGCCGGCGATCTAGATTGATCAAGGGCTTTCCTCGTACATCCTGTGTCACCCTTTTACATTTTTGCTCATTGTTTGATCATAGATACAGCTCTATATCCTGAACCGTATCCTGAAACTGTTTTTACAACTAATTTGATTAACATATTTTTGACACTCGTTATTAGCACACTACCTCACTTAACTAATTTGATCACTTAATTGCTTCGGTAATTTTTTACCAAAACAATTTGGCGCCAACCGTGGGGCAAGTGGTGCTATTTTTGCTAAAAACTTTAGTAAAATCATTACTCGGTTTTCTTTTGTCAAAACTTTTTTCTAAATTGTTTTCAATGGCCTCGAGATCAAACATGAGCTCTTCCACCATGTCTGCTACAACCTCTGCAACAATTGGTTCGGTGCTTCCATCTCCTCCTCCAAGAATGCAAGCTTCATCACACGGAGCTGAAAGTCATGTAGCTCGGGATGTTATTCCCGCTCCCAGTACCCAGGGATCCGGTCCTGTTTTGGCATCTAATGATGAAATTCTGAATTTGTTTGGTAGTGTACAGGAACAGATGAGGCAGCAACAGGAAACTAATCGGATGCTGATGAGAGAAATACAACTCTTGAAATCCGGCCCAAGTAGACCTGTTGAAGAAACTGTCACTCCTATACAGCCTAGGGCTTTGAACTTCAGTTCTGCAGTTTACACTGAGGATAACCGGGGGAACATCGTCCCAAGCCATTCTCAGAATCATACCCCTGAGATACCCTCCTCGGTCAGGATGTCAACTATGAGGAGCTCAGGATATGCTTCAGGATATGGCCAGAATCCTCAGACCGGTAACATGTCAAATAATAATATTCTTGCTACTAACAACAATGGGTCTTTGCAGGATGCAGGTATGACGTCAACATTCACTAGGGAGCTTCAGAAATTGAAGGACATGATATCCAGTGTACCTGGAGTGGTCCAGCCAATTCCGGAAGTATCTCAAGACAGCCACAGGATATCCCGCTTTGCATATCCTATCTGTGATGCTGAAATCCCAAAAAGATTTCAGACCCCCAACATGAAACTGTATGATGGGACTACGGATCCTGAAGAGCATATTGCCCAGTATAGGGAAAGGATGGAAATCAATCCTATCCCTCCAGATCTCAAGGAAGCATGCTTATGCAAGGGTTTCGGTTCTACCTTGACAGGATCAGCCTTAAAATGGCTGTTAAATGTTCCTCCTCACTCAATTACTTCGTTTGCTCATTTGGTTAATTTATTTAATAGTCAATTTTCTTGCAGTCGGAGTTTTGAGAAACTAACCAGTGATCTTTACAGGATAACTCAAGGACCTCAGGAATCTTTGAGGGATTATGTGAATAAGTTTAGTCGAGAATCCTTGGATATCCCACATCTTGATGTTGCAACAGCTGTGCAGGCTTTTAAGATGGGGTTACAAAAGGATTCTCAGTTTTATCAGGATCTTGTAATGAATCCCTGCAGAAATCTCGACGAAGCTCGTAACAGGGCTTTGAGATATATCCGCTTGGAAGATGACAAAAAGATGCAAGAGAGGATGAATTCTACCTCAACCTACGAATCAACCAACAGGAAATCAGAATCCTCGTATAAACCATATCGCTCCAAGCCATATGGTAGAAATGATAACAAGAAAGTGAATGTTGTTGAAGACGAGGATCCTGAAAAATATCCTAACTTATCTGAATACTGCTTTTCTGTTAATATACCTGAGTTAATGTATGCTATGCAGGGTTTAGGAGACAAAGCTAGGTGGCCTCGAAAGAACCAGCAGAAAGTTGATTGGAAGGATAAATCCAAATGGTGTGCCTTCCATGAAGACTTCGGACATGTGACCGAGGATTGCATTGCTCTAAGGAAAGAAATAAGTTACCTGTTAAGTAAAGGGTATCTGAAGGATTTGCTGGGAAGAAAGAAGAATAAAGGTCAGGATCCTGAGAAGGATCCTGAACGAGCAGCATCACCCCCGACAGATGCCAAAATAATTAACTTTATTTCAGGAGGATCCGACATTTGTGGGACTTTGTATTCGGCGGCCAAGAGACATGCAAAGGAAGCCAAGACTGAAAGGGGAGACAAACCAGCTAGGATGACAACCCTTACAACCGATAAAGTGATCACTTTCGATAGTGATGATAGGGATACTGTCCAGGATCCTCACCATGATGCTCTCGTAATAACATTATATGTTGCTAACCATTTTGTACGCAGGATATTGGTGGACAATGGTAGCTCCGTCAACATAATTCAGCTAGAAACGTTGAAGAGGATGAATGTATCTCCGATGGACATTACCTCGAAGTCCACTGTGCTCGTTGGTTTCAGTGGAGAAGCTAGAAATACCGTAGGAGAGATAAAGTTACTAGTGTATGTTGAAGGGGTCAACTCGATACAACGCTTCTGTGTGATGGACTCCTTATCCTGCTATAACATCATACTAGGCAGGCCATGGATCCATGACATGAAGGCTGTGCCTTCAACTTATCACCAATGCATCAAGATTCCAACCCCTTGGGGGGTCGTCAAAGTTGATAGTGATCAGCAGGAGGCGAAGGAATGCTACTCATCCTCAATGAAATCCTCAACCAAGCCTAATCCAGCATAGCAATTAAAGATGCGGGCCCGGGATATCGTGGAGGCTTCAGAGCAGGATGTGAAGAAAGTTATCCTGGATCAGGATAATCCTGATATCTCGGTGCTCGTAGGAACCAATATCCCTCAGGATATTGAAGAACAATTAACTAACTTTTTGAAGTGCAGGATGTCAACATTTGCATGGAAGCATGAGGATATGATGGGTATATCCAGAGACATTATTACTCACAAGCTTGGAATTGACAGGTCGTTCAAGCCTATACAACAAAAGAGAAGGAAGTTTGCTCCTGAACGAAACGCAATTATCCAAGAGGAAGTTGAAAGATTGTTAAAGTCCAAAATGATCAGGGAGGTCAAGTTTCCAAGATGGCTAGCAAATGTAGTCGTAGTACAGAAGAAAAATGGGAAATGGAGAGTCTGTGTAGATTACACAGACTTGAATAAGGCTTGTCCTAAAGACCCATTTCCTCTTCCTCATATTGACGCAATGGTGGATGCTACTGCCGGGCATGAGATGTTAACATTCATGGACGCATCCTCAGGATTTCAGCAGATTCAAATGGAGCCTTCGGACCAGGAGGATACTGCCTTCAAGACACCAACAGGTATTTATTGCTATACTGCTATGTCTTTCGGTTTGAAAAATGCAGGTGCAACATACCAGAGATTGGTGAACATGATGTTCAAAGATAAGCTGGGGGACACCATGGAAGTATATATTGACGATATGGTGGTGAAATCTAAAAAGGCTGAGGATCACCTCCAGGATATCAAGGGAGCATTTGATATCCTGGATCAGTATAACATGAAACTGAATCCTGCTAAGTGCCATTTTGGAGTGGGGGCAGGAAAGTTTCTAGGATATATGGTGACGAAAAGAGGCATAGAGGCGAGCCCGGAGCAGATTAGAGCTATCCTGGATATAAAATCACCTTCGAATATGAAGGATGTTCAACGGTTAACAGGCCGAATAGCAGCATTGAACAGATTTATTTCAAGATCCTCGGAAAAATGCAAGGAATTCTATGATATCCTCAAGAAGAATAAGAAGTTCGAATGGGAAGCAAAGCATGAAGCAGCCTTGCAGGATTTGAAGCGATATCTCTCAACTGCACCTCTATTGATGAAGCCTGAAAATGGTGAACCACTATCCCTATACCTCGCTGTATCGGGGAATGCTGTAAGTGCGGTTCTTATAAAAGACCATGAAGGTCAGCAATATCCTGTCTATTATGTTAGTAAAAGTTTACTAGATGCTGAAACTAGATATTCTCATCTAGAGAAGTTGATATTAGCCCTAGTTATGGCATCAACAAAACTTAGACATTATTTTGAGACGCATAGGATTCATGTTAGAACCAATTATCCTGTTAAAAATGTGCTTAGGAAACCAGAGATGTCGGGTAGGATGGCTAAATGGTCAGTAAAATTAAGTGCTTATGATTTAGTATATGAGCCTAGAAATGCCATAAAGTCTCAGGCTTTAGCTGACTTTGTGGCTGATTTCAGTAGTGACATTCAAAACGGAGTAGATTTAGAAGTACAGCAGCTAGGAGAAATTTAGAATGTTGGACATTGTATACTGATGCTACATCTAACATAAGAGGTGTAGATTTAGGTATACTACTAAAATCGCCACAGGGGGACATATTACCCCAGGCTATTAGGTGTGAATTTCCTGCTACTAATAATGAAGCAGAATATGAGGCTTTAATTGCAGGATTAGAGTTGGCTAAAAATATGAATATTAAGAATTTGCAAGTATATGTTGACTCTTTGTTAATAACTAATCATTTTAATGGAACCTATGCAGTTAAAGGAGAGAAGTTAATCGAGTATCTCGAAATTCTCAAAAAATTAGCAGGATATTTCGATATTTTTACACTTGAACAGGTACCAAGAGAGGATAATGCTGAAGCTGATGCCTTAGCAAATCTGGGATCATCGGTCAGGATACCGGAAGGGACCCAAATACCAATCTTACATATCCTATATCCTGCGACGAATCCTCGGGATAAAGAAGTAATAAGTATTCAGAATCCTGATGAGGAGAATCCTGAGGAGGATCCTAAGTCCTGGACGGCTCCAATCATGAGATATCTCAAGGAAGGACACATCCCAAAGAATGAGAATCCTAAAGCTTTTAGAATGAAGGTATCACGATTCACTATTATAAATGATGTTTTGTATAAGAGATCTCTTGCAGGACCATATCTGAGGTGCTTGGAGGATCCCGAAATCAAAGAAGTACTTCAGGATATACATGAAGGGGATTGTGGCAACCATACTGGGGGCAGGTCCTTATTCTCAAAAATATTAAGGACAGGATATTATTGGCCAACGATGAGGAAAGATGCCGCAGAATATGCTCGAAAATGTGATGCATGTCAAAGACATAGTAACATATTACATCAGCCTGCTGAACCGCTATATCCTATTGTTTCCCCTTGGCCGTTTATGAAGTGGGGTATGGATATAGTGGGAAAGCTTCCAAAGGCTCCAGGAGGAAAGGTTTTCATGTTGGCAATGACGGATTATTTCTCCAAGTGGGTTGAAGCAGAAGCATTTGTTCAAGTTAGAGATCGGGAAGTGGTATCCTTCATAAAAAGGAATATCCTGACTAGATTTGGAGTACCAGCTGAGATAATTTGTGACAACGGATCTCAATTTATAAGTAAAAAGACTACTGACTTCTGCAAGAGTTGGGGAATCAAAATGATTACATCTACCCCGGTACATCCTCAAGCAAATGGACAAGCTGAATCCTCGAACAAGATAATTATCAACAACTTGAAGAAGAGATTAGGGGCCAAGAAAGGAAGATGGGCAGAAGAACTACCCTTTGTTTTGTGGGCTGATAGAACGACGGTAAAAAGTGCAACTGGTCAAACCCCATTCTCCTTAGTATTTGGAGCAGAAGCAGTGATCCCGACAGAAATGGTGATACCTATAGCAAGATCCAACCTCAGGAATCCTGAGCAGTATCCTGAAGTCCTATGCCAGGAGCTGGATACTATTGATGAGACACGAGATGCAGCACGGCTAAGAATGGCAGCATATCAACAGAGGATATCCAGAGCATACAACAAGAATATAAGAAATAGAAGGTTCAAAGTTGGAGATTGGGTGTTAAGAAAAGCTTTTCAAAATACTACTAATCCTGCTGATGGAAAGCTGGCTCCGAAATGGGAAGGACCATATGAGGTTGAATCGGAATCAGGAAAAGGTGCATACCGACTCAAGAATATGGAGGGGGATATGCTACCGAGATCTTGGAATGCTATACACCTTAAACTTTATTTCAACTGAGTCTAGAATTTAATTTCTAACTCAAGATGGTATGAATTCTATCTCTTTTAAATATGTTTGATTTGATTTGTTCTTTGAAACCCAATACTGACTTAAGCATCGGAGGGGTGTTAGCCAAGCTAACACCCACCTTAGTTTAAGGATGTTTTGCAGTATATGCTTCGGGATATAGCACCAGGATACACACTCAGGATACTTCGGAAGATTAGAGGATTGGCCCCCTCTCTCACGTATAAGGGATCCTGATTCCTTCACACGTTTAAAGGTATTCACCTTTCTTCCGAATTGGGTTTAAACACCCCACCTGGAGCACAAGTTATTCGGGAATAGTTCAAGGTGGCGGGACCAGTCCATGTAAAAGTGGTTGACAATTTCGTTACTGTTGGCTATATCCTGAATCCTAAAGGTATATGAGGATTGATCACCCTCTCTCACGAAAGGGTATTTTCATACTCTCTTAGGTTTGAAGGTTTTCACCTTTTTAAGTCTTGGAGTTTATACACTCCCGCCTGTAGCGCACGAAAATTTGGGATTTCCCCCAGGATACGAGGGATTTATCTCCAGTACATTTTTGGGCTTTACCCCTGTAACACAAAAAGTTGTCTATACAATTGGAACCGATGTCCAGAAAATTTCTAAGTATTCATGCACAGGGGACATTCCTACTGAGGCAATGGTGCAAAGCTCAAAGAATAAAGCTCGGACCTAATATACTAAGTGTCTCAGACAGGGGACATCTTCATTGGAAGAGTTGCAAAGGGATTGGAGATTGATGCTGGGGATAGACTCGGTTCCTGGTATGATCTTTCCTTTATAAACTTTACATAAATTCTAGAACCCAGGTTAAGGTTTAAGTATCCTGAAAAGGATATATCTTCAGGATATATCTTTAAAATGCGTTTTTGGGATGCGTTTCAGGATATTTGATTAAAGTATTTGGAAGTGATACTAGTTTGAAATTGAAACCTTGATCAAACAAATATTGTCAAAGTAAGTTTGAGAAAGTAGACTATCTTTTATTCTTTAAAAGTTTTCTCTAAAGTTGATTGAATCTTTAGGAGTTATATTTAACAAAAGTTTTCATAGTGTATCACTGAGTATATTGATCAGGATATTTTCAAAAGATAGTTGTACAAAATTTTGCAAAACTGAAATCTACATTAAGGAATGCATGACAGAAATTGAAAAACAACAACAAATAAGTCAAAAGAAGTTAGATTATTAACATGTCAAAAGTTGTGCTTTTGGATTCACCTCAAACCAAGGCCCATCCACCAAAAGCACAATTAGTCTTTACCATACTTCTGTAACGGTTAAAGGTTATATCTCAAAACGGGACCTGTCCACCTTCAACCGTTACGACAATCAAAACAGGTTATACTAACCGATGACCAAGGGCTTCATCCTGAAACCTAGGACCCATCCACCTTTGGTCATCGTATTGTTCTAGTGCAGGAAATATAAATTGTTCAACGACAGGAAAAGTAAATTGTTTATACAAACCACAACCATGAAATTTAAAAAAGTGGGCTCCGGCCTTGGCACGTACATCCATCATCGCCCACTTCGCCGCCTAAGGAGCGGCACCTTCTTGATAAGCAGCCTCTTTCCCAGCATCTGCACCAGCATAAGCCTCAGGATTCTTCTCGGCATCATCATCACCAGCATTGGCCACTTCCTCTGCCGCCTTAGAAGGCTCTTCACCAGCATGCTTTGCAGGATGAGCGACGGGATGACCTCCAAGATCCTGTAGTTTCGCTTCCCAAGCCTTTACATTCCAGGAGGGGCATTCGAAGCCCAAGCTCTTGGCCTCATAAGCCATCCTTAACCTAGCTTGAAGAAGGGGAATAACAACGGATGCTTTGAGGCTGTCCCGGTATGAACTCATATCCTGCTGGTATTGAAGAAGAGCGGCGTCTAGTTTGGCCTGAGCATCCTCATTGGCTTTGTGGAGGGCAGCTTGGTGTTCTTGGGTCATTGCTTTGTATTTGTCTTCGTAATGCTGGGACTTGGCGGCCGCAATTGTTCCTTGATCGGCTATGGTGGCTTCAGCTTTTTCGAGCTTAATCTCCAGCATCTTGTTAAGCCCACAAGCGTCTTCATACAAGTGCATGAGACGTTCCAAGCCCTGCAGTTAAAGATACAGGTATCAATGTAAAATAAGCAGGATAAGGATTAACATATATGTGCAGGATATCGGAAGGGAATTTTTACCTGCTTGAGGAATGAAGTGACTTCATTAAATCCATGATTCTCGAGAGAGAATGTCTCGGAGGCGGCTGGAGAATCCATTTCCTTTCTATTCCGAGAGCTAGAGGCCCGGGTCCTGGATGCCGGAGGAGCTTTAGGAGCGGTAGTAGTCTTTGAAGAGGTAGGCTTTGGTGTGGCAGACGACTTCGGCTTGGATTCTTGTTTAGAAGGTACAAGGCTGGAGTAACTGTCCAACTCATCAAGTTGGAAGCCTTCAAGGTTGACAACTGGTACTGCACAAGGGGAGATATTTTTAAACTTATAATGCCTCTGAAAAACAATCGGTTTAATGAATAAAGATAATTACTGAGAATATACTTACCAGACATCTCTGAACTTGACTTTTGGCTTGAATCTGCAAGAGACAGGGAAAAGGTTCTTTCACTAGCAGGAAGTCGGTGTATTTCTTTGATCCTAGACTCGGATTCCGCGCTTGGGGGTGCTGAGTCTCTGAAGTTTGCTGCATAAAACATCAGGATATAAGTTTAGGATATAGTTTAAGGATACACTTGGGGATAATCCTAAAACCCTAGATCCTACCCTTAGTTAACCATCTAATCGGCAGATCGAAACCCTTGTCGATGGAATCTCTTTTCACGAAAAAGAACTTTCGCCGCCATCGGTCTTCGTTCTTGGTAACCTTAAGAACTAAAGGGTTTTTGGAGGTAGAAAACAAAAGAAAACGGCTGTCGCCATGGGACCTCAATCGGTATGCTATGGGGAGGTCTTCAATACACAGGTCAGGGCAATGGTGGGATCTGATTTGATCCAGTACCATCAAGACTCGCCAGACCATTGGCATAGTTTGGGCATAACTAAGGCCTGTGAGATCAAAGAAACAAGAGATAAAAGGTGGAAATGGGTACCGGAGTCCCAAAGAAAAGGGGTAGGCGAAAAAACAGACCCACTAGTCTGATGACACGTCTGATCGGATCTCCCGATCAAAAGGACGAATGACTGTTCCAGGAGGAAAGGCGCCGGAATCCTTGAGGGCAGCGATATCGGCATTATTGAAGCAGCAGATTTCTTTTTCTGGTTCTCGTATGAGGTTTTGACTCACGAGGGTTGGGACTGGTTCATCCGAACGAGATCTTGTCCGAGATGCCATGGAGAGTATTAAAGCAAACAAAAAGAAACCCTGGAAAGAAAACAGAGGATGAAGGAGAGAATAGTTACCTGAAAATCGCTTGGAGAGTAATGATAACAAAAAGAAATATCTCAGTTAATTATAGGCTGAGTATAGGGGTTAAAAGTAAATATTGCATTGAAAATGGCACACGGCCACCTCAGCCGTCGTTTCATCTTAATTGCCTCGATCTATGAGTTAGAATTTTTAAAATATATCCGTTGGATTGGTATACCAACAGATATATTTGGGGACAATTGTTATGGGTCATTTTCTGAGCGTACATATCTTGACTAATATCCTGCTTTTAATTGTTTATTTGTGACCAGGATACTGGACTGGGATATTGCTGACATCCTGGGCGATATCCTGAGGTTAATTGAATTAACCACGTGCAGGTTAGAGGCTGTGGGTTACTAACGGTCAGATGGACTTCTTCTCCTCAAGACTCGGGCGTATCTGTTATGAGAGAGACGTTGAACCCGAAAGACCAGGTCTACAACGTTCGAGTGGGGAATATTCGCCGGATCCCGGTTTATTAGGATAGTTTGTTACACTTCTTTTACTATAAATAGATGGGCGCGGATCAGATTAAGGCACGCAACTTACACACACACTTTCGAACACTTTTGCTCTCTAGCTCACTGCAAACACTACACACAAACACTTGTATTCGAATTACTTTGTAACACCTAGTTGATCCGCACCACATCCTGCACTGTATCCTGATATTTGAAGTAATAGAAGAACAAGGCAGCTGCGATTGTCAGCTCCCGAGGTTTTGTGCCGGCGATCTAGATTGATCAAGGGCTTTCCTCGTACATCCCGTGTCACCCTTTTACATTTTTGCTCATTGTTTGATCATAGATACAGCTCTATATCCTGAGCCGTATCCTGAAACTGTTTTTACAACTAATTTAATTAACATATTTTTGACACTCGTTATTAGCACACTACCTCACTTAACTAATTTGATCACTTAATTGCTTCGGTAATTTTTGACCAAAACAAGAATAATACTTCATTACTTGATATATTAAGGATCAAATTTAGAAACGCTAAAATTTGTATTACCTATTATGATTCTTTAATAAATAAATATGATAAATTAAGAATCAAGTCCTAAATATGTTATAACCAAAAATGAGTCCACCTGTCAGTTAAAGATTAATTTGTTCTAAAAGAATCCAGAAAATTTATATCTTTATTAAATTTATTCCTTTTGATGAATTATCCTTTTTATTCCAAAATATTATGTTCAATAAATCTAATAGAAATTTATTTTGTTAATATAAAGGAATAAACAAAGTTGTGTGAATAAACAGTTATGTAATTGGACTCTTATAATTTGGTATTATATGTATATATTACAGGAAATTTTAAAACTTCATACGTATGTATATACCAGACACAAATTTCTTGATAGTATATACAATATAATAATCAAATATCTTCTGTGAAAAAAACAAGCTTTTCTATAATAGAAGAAACAAACCTACAGGTTTACTCAAGATCTACTTTGATACCCACTTTTAATCCAAAAGATACCTTAAGAATATCTGTATTAGCACCACCTCTTGAAAAACAATAGTGGGTCAATGATGAATAATCTCAGAATTTCATATAAAAACCCTTACCTTTATTTTCTGAATTCCAATCCAGCCATGAGCTCTAAAAATATAATTGAATTTAAGCGATATAGAAGAAAAGCTATTACAACAAAGAAAGAAACAACACATAATATAACATAAATACTTTCCTTATATTTTGATAAAATATATAGCAAAAGAAAATGTTAAAATATAACATGTATGTATGTTTATATATATATCTATCAACGCATAATACTGATATGTATGACTATATTTATACTAAACGTACAATGAGCAACAAAATGTGCATGTGTAATTATTCGGTTCTGTGATAATTATATCTGAACATGTTTGTAATCCAGATGTCGAAGGAAATAGCTAGGAAATTCAGGCTAGTAATGAAAATTCTTTGGATAAAAGCACTATAGAAAATATAATAGCTCAAGGAATATTGAATGCCATACCTTCGATCATTGAAGCTATTAAGATTTCTATAAACGAGAACCCTACTACCCACTGTAGGCATACTCATCACTTCAAACCTAACCCTAGTATCCATGGAGGTCATGATATTCGTATCAAAACTGCATCTTGCAAACGAAAGAAAACCACAACCTATAGTTACTCTTATAAGGAATTCCGCTCCGACAAATCATATAAAGGAATGGAATCAGCAATCGCACAGCCTACCTGCAACAACAAAAAGCGTTCAAGAAGATGCCATTCTAGGAAGACACTTCACTGTAACTTCTGCAAAAAGACTGGCCATATAGAAGAAGAATGTAGAAGGAAAACTAATGTATGTTTCAAATGCGGAGAACCAGGTCATATCCGTCCCTACTGCCCGAAACTATCTAAGGCACCCAACCACGAGGATGGACACCCAGATAAAGCTAAGGAGAACGCATAACTATCTACGACACAGGAAGCAATAGCGAATTCTAACATAAGTACCCATACATTTTGTACTAAAGTATTAGTTGACTTTTGATTCCAATCAAAAGTTTTATAATAAAAGGTCTTTATTTTTCTTTCATAAAGCCAACACTCATTTGTCTCATCTCTTAACAAATTCCTATGTCACACATACATTGCTTGTTATGCATGTAATGTTGCTTCACAAGATCATTTATTCACAAGTTCTAATAAATACTTCGTTATACTCATTTTGACAATCCCTGTGATTGCAAAAACGTTGACTCTTGATATCAAGTCAACAAATTTCCTGGAAGAACTCCTTTTTTTTCAAGGATTCTTACCAGATTTCCATCATAACCGTTTCTTGCCAACTACATATATCCATTGTTGGAATATATCCACACCAAGCTCAATTGTTTGAACTTGTTCACAATATACATTCAACTAAAGATCCCATATGATGAATTGAGACCATCATATTCGAGCTAATCTCAACTAACCCTTCATTTGTTCGAACCATAGTAGACTTGTTTAAAGTCTTCAACTCCAATAAATCATTTGTTAAATCACGACACATTGCGGTGGTGTATTTCTTTGAAATTTGAACTTATTTCATTTTCACGCCTAAGGTATGAATTTATCTACCTATAGATTTGTTATCCTAAACCAGTCTTAATACAATTATGTGTTAAGATAAAGGTACCTAGATTCCTATTCCAATATACCTCCAACATTTATTTGATCAATCCTACGACATTCATTTTGAACATCCTATCGTTTGAATATCCAAATTCACCTCATTGAAACTTTTTCAGTTAAATTTCGAGAACGGTGAATTCGTTCGATCACCATAATCATTGAATTCTTTCAATCATTACAACACCTTGCAGTGTCTGTACAAATTTGTAGCATGTGCTAATAGCAAACCCTAATCATATCAATTCATACGTCATTCGTTTGACTCATCATTCAAGTAGTCTTGATACAATTATGTATCAGAATAATGATACACTAAATTCTACTATATTTTCGATGTATCTCTGGCATTCAAATAAAGGTCATTGATTTCTGGTTTGATCATTGACAAATCATTTTTTTCATACTTCTCTTTTCAGATGAGATTGTTGATTCAGAGTTCTTCTCGATTGACGATCAAAGTAAGTTTTCTTCAAGACATTGAATCCTATCGGTTCTAAAAGTCTTTCCGAATTATATGCCGATCAAATCTCCCTTGTGATTCATGAAACTCAATCACCTCGATGATTGTATCATTTCCTCTAAGTTCAATTGATTCCTGAAACTAAATTGGACTATTGAATTCCAATTGTTATCATTATGTCTTGATTTTGCTTTAAACACCTTGATATAATGTTTTTACTAACTTAGAGACACGACACCCCTCCAAGGAGATATCGTAGCCCAAATCTCGAGGACGAGATTTAAAACAAGGTGGGGAGGATATAACAACCCTCAAGAAACACCCCTAAACGCTCCTAAATACACACCGTATGTGAAAAACAGACCTGAATAACATTTATACTCATGAAAAACAAATAAAATAAATAATTTAGCCGCTCGCGGGCCGCGACAGATGAAAGGGGACTCCCTCGCGGGGTGCGAGGCCCCATTGTGTGCTGGTCACCTGAGCCGCCACGTGTCGGACACGCGTCAGAACTAGGGTGATGACACATCAACTTGTTGCCGCCATTAGGGCCCTCGCGGGCCGCGACAGGCTAGGCCTGTGGGCGTCGTGCGGCGCGAGAATCTCCCGGATCAGCTATAAAAGGAGCGATGATCAGCATTTCCAATCCGTTCAAATATCTAAATTCTCTCACACTTTCTATAGGCTGAAGCTATAGCCTAATACCCCCTAATAAGCGAAGCTCTGCCTTGTTGTAAGTACCATAACCCTTCTGTTACCCTACACGATCAAATTAGGGCTCCGTAACGCTTGTCAGGACTCTGCCCGACTCAGTCGTTGGAGTTCTGTCTCGTGTGTACACCCGATTGATTTAAGATTCCGTAATGCATGTCGGCTCTGCCCGACTCAGTCATTGAAATTCTGTCTCGAGTTGTACGGTCAATGTGATTTGGGTTATTTTACAAGCACATGTGCATTGTTTAATTTTAATAAATAATAACCAGGAGAAACAACAGGAAGCAATAATATTACTCGGAAGCCTGTATGAATACCTAAGTCTACAAAAGTGAGTACATCTGCTTTTCATAAACAATTTTTATAAAACCTCAATTATTTAAATAATATTTTACAGTGATTGAGTATTTGTAATTCTACAATTATCGTCGGTATGTTGGGGTTTTGTATACATAACTTGTTACTACACTGTGAGTAGTAGCATAACCACCAGTCAGGATTGACAGTACTGTGGGTGGCAATTGAATAGATAAGCAAATGTAATTGCGGGTTGCCCTTAATGCTGTAAAATGATAAAACTGTCTTGATTAAACTAAGATGCACTCACCAGTATTTCTTGCTGATAAAATGTTTTAAACACGTGTTTCAGGTAGCTTAGTATGAAGCCAATAAAAGCCAGCTGGAGAGCACTGAAGGCTTAGAAAAGTGGCTATAAAAGCTACATAGATAAAAAGAAGAATTGTTTTCAATAATTATGGTTCATCCTTATAAATATATTACAAAGGAAAGATCGGGTTTTGTTCCATTTATTTATTATAGATGTATAACTTGGGTTTTATCCCATTTATTTATTTTAAACATTTTGGTGTTTAACTCTGATAAAAATATTTCATAACTACGGTCCTGATGAAACTTTCTGCTGCCAAATTAATAAACACCGATATCATCTGCTCTGAGTCTCGCGACTCCCGCTCCCAGGGTGGGGTCGGGGGCTGTGACAGTATATTTCTAAGTATCTAGAGTAGTGGAACCAACAAACTTAAGTACGTAGTTAAGTACGTAGTTGTGCTTGATTCTTCCCGGATATTTTGTTATAAGTTTTGTTAAAAACGAAGTTGTACTCTAAATAAAGTATTTATTTGGTATCATAGAATGATACGGTGATAAACTAAATTGTTCTAATGGTTTGGCTTTCTAAACAACATGCTTTATTTTCAAATCACATTTGTTTTACACTATCATTTGCTCGATTTCACCGCAACGCGCGACCTAAAAAAACTAGTTATTATTAAGTTTTATTTTAGTAGTATTATTTAGTTTAAGAGAAAAGTGTCCGGATAGTCCCTGTGGTTTACTCCGATTTCACCTTTAGTCCCTACATTTTCAAAATTACAGCTATAGTCCCCAACTTTGGCAAATTCATTCTCGGATAGTCCCTGAAGCGGATGGAGGTTAGTTTTTCGTGTTAAGTGGGTGTGAAATGACTAGAATACCCTTGTTAT